>CM077009.1:10157500-15157500 GCA_039090855.1 Macrothele yani
TGACCCTCACTGGACATCTGCTGCCCAAGGTAAACGTAGGAATTGGTTACCTCCAGCTTTTCCCCATTAACTGATAAATCTTCATTCTTTGTAAAAGCATTGTACATCAGTTTGTCTTCTGAAAGTTCATTTTTAATCCCCATTTCTTTACCCTTTTCAGCAAGTTCCTGGATCATACTCTGCAGCTCTGAAGTATTATTTCAAAGACCTCTGAAAGGTTCTTTGAAATATTTTTTCTATTCAAAAATAAAACGAAAATAATACTGGGTCGAAATCGGGTCAGAAACACCTTGACTTGAACTGTTTGACCCGCAAGAAATTATTGACCTGTGACTCCGTTTCCATCTCTGATTTGTATCATTCGATGTAAAAGGAATTTTCCGAATCTTTTTTATAGATGCAAATATATCCTGTCTACAGCCAGGTGGATATAAGAACGGCTTTGATGAAAATAGACGAAAATAAAAAAAAATAATTATCGGAAAGCAAATGGGCTTCGTGGAAAACGGGAGAAAATGTAAAAAAAAAAAAAAAAAAATCAAGAGGCTTCGCTGAAAATGGGCCAAAATAAAAACAATCAAAGAAATTCAACTGGGCTTCGCTGAAAACGGGCGAAAATAAAATAAAAAAAATTAACAAGTGTCAAACGAGCTTCCATGAAAACCGGGAAAAATCAAAAGGCAACAGGCATCGTAGAAAATCAATGTGGAAATTTGGGTGTGGTGGCCAAACATATACACAAGGACTCTGCTGCGAACAGATTTTTTTCATCATAACGGAAGACAATGTAAACGTGATGTTAAAAAACAAATAAATGGAAGAAAAAGGAAGTAAATATGCCACGTAAAAGTAAGAGATTCTTATTTTTTAAAAAAAGAAATTATTGTTACAGAAATTTTTCTGAATAAAATCCATCCAAGTATTCCAAATTTCAGGTTATAGGTGCTATTACATTATTTTTATTCAGAAACAGGTTCATTTCTCTTTTAAGACACCCTTTTAACTAAAGTACTATCGCGAAACATGTTTCATATCTAATTAAATGCATTTTTTTTATTTCATTTTCCAGGCGTCTACTTGTCAAACTGCCTTGATGCCTTCTATCAGTCCCGTCGATTCAGATTCAGATATCGAAGACCTTCATGATATTTTGGCTGAAACTTGTCGAGCACTACAGTTTGCTAGAAACACCGTGAACTGCAGACGGGACGGCAAAATTCTGAGCCAAGCTGAAAATGTAAGTAATTTTAAATATAGTTCTTTATTTTCATGAAAGTAGTCCCTTTTCTGTTGTCCCCAAAGCGATGAAAGGAGCTGTGGTGAATTCCTGGCAGTAAATGCTTTGTTTTTCTCCGCGTGGTTCGTCCCGCGAAATAGTTGCGAACAAACGACCATGATTTCTTAGAATTTCGCATTCTTGTAGTGCGACTACAACCGTGTTTTGTAGTGATCGTAAGAAGCAATGTTGTGTATGCAGTACCGCCTACAAATGGGAATAACTTTGACCTTTCTTTCGTACATGAGAAGTTCGTTGACCAGTTGCTGCAATCTGATTTTTAGCATGTCTTTTGTAAAAAAGATCGTGCTCATGTTATCGGTTTGTCCGTCCGTCCACACCATATCTCTGCAAGTGCTAGTGAGATTTGAAATTTTTTTTTTTTTTTTTCATTTGTAAAGGATTTTAGGAAGGGAGTGTCTGACCCCAGGTCTTAAATAACCCTTAGAAATAGGAAGCTAGGAGATTTGGGCTACAGTGCCCGATAGGAAAGTGACACGGAAGCGAAGTAGAAAAGGGGAGGAAGACACCCTTATTTATTACCGGAGGGCCAGTACCTGGGGTCCGACGGCTTAACGTGCCCATCCGACGCACGGCGGATATTTAGTGGATCGAGCGTTCGTACTTGCTGGGATCGAACCTCAGGTCCTTTCCATGGCAGTCACGAACGTTGCCCACTAGGCCACCCGCGGCCCTTGAAAAATTATTTTTGCATTGGAAACTTAAAATACGCGAATGACGATCTTCATTTCGTTTTTTTTTTTTTTTTACGGTGCACAATTTTGCCGCTAGAGGGCGTAAGTGCAGATGATATCGAATTCAAAATACATTTTTTACCATTTATTTGCTTCTAAACATGCGATTGAAAAAATTCTTCTACCTTTGTTTGGATTCCATTTATGTCGAAGAGTATTTTAGGTATAGCCACGGTTGCAAGTTATGTATAGATTTCCCGCAAGGAGGAGTAAATTAAATTGCGTTTACCCGATATCTCTACTTCTAAAACTCCGATTTGAAAAATGTCTTCTACAGCGGATACAGCTCCTGATGGGAAATCTTTCGCATATAACTTCTAATTTTTGGTAAAAAATGGTTTGGCCACCAGGAGGCCCGAGTTTCAATTTCTGCTTCCGATGTATTTGTCAGAAAATCTGAGTTTCTAAAATCTCGATTGAAAAAATTCTTCGTGGACCGATGCCACTCACGTCGGTAAACCTTTTCGGAGCATTTTCTTTTTAAAATAATGCATGATTTCTCCGCCAGTGGGCGTTGATGTATATCTTATTTTTGTCAATATCTCTGCTTCTAATGGTGGTTCGATATAAAAAATTCCTTCTTTATTGGATAGAGTTTCCGATACGACATAGTTTTCATATAATTTCAAAATTTTCAAGTAATTCATAGATTTTCCGCTAGGGGCGCAAAGGTAAATTGCGTTTTCCCCGATATAGGTGCTTCTAAAACTCAGATTTGAAAAATTCTTCCTGCACCGGATACAGCTCCTGATGGCAATTTTTTCATATAATTTCTAATATTTGGTAAAGAATGGTTTGGCCACCACGGGCATAAGTGTTAAATTTCTGTTTCCCATGTCATCATCATCATCATCATCATTGTCAACCATTATCAATCCACTGCTGGACGAAGGTCTCCCCAAGTTTCCTCCACAACGGTCTGTCTTGTGCCAGTCTCTTCCATGTCACTCCCTCATACTTTCGAATTTCATCCACCCATCTTCCACGTGGTCTTCTTCTGGGTCTTTTCCTGTCCCTTGGAATCCAATCTAAAATTTCGGCTGTCCATCGATGATCTGTCCTTCTGGCAGTATGTCCAGCCCATTGCCATTTCAGGGATTTAACTCTGATCATGATGTCCTCCACTCTTGTCATTTTTCGGATCCACGTGTTCCTCTTCTTATCTCTCCTGGTTACATCAAGCATGCACCTCTCCATGCTTTTTTGAGTTGTCTGCAGCCTTTGTATGTCTCTTTTAGCTAAGGTCCACGTCTCTGCACCATACGTAAGCACTGGAAGGATGCATTGATCAAACACTTTTCTTTTAAGACATAATGGCATATATCTGCAGCAAAATATGAGCTCCTGAAAACTCGACTGATTTTTTTTTTTTTTTTGTTTTCCTATACCGATGCCGCTCACATCGGAAAACCTTTTGAGAATACTTTCTTCTTATAATAATGTATGTTTTTCCCACCAGGGGGCGTAAATGCATATCCTATATTTGTCGATATCTCTGCTTCTACGTGTCCGATTTGAAAAACTACTTCTTTGTTGGAGAGCGTTTCGGCTGCGAAAGGTTTCTCATATAATTTCATTTTTTTCTTAACGCACAAGTCAGTCTGCTACCAGAGGGTGTAAGTTCACTATTCCGTTTACAGCAATATCTGCGGGAGTAAAAACCCCATTGAAAAACTCCTTTGTTCGGTCAGATACTACTGTTTTCCATACCGGTTCCATTGACTTTGAATGACTTTGATAAATTAATTCGCGTCAGAACGGATTCAAAAGACGTGCTCATTACACCCAAAAAATTTGTTTCATCTTTCTTGTTTTGACTTTTCATTGATCCCTTAAGTTGTGAAGTTCTTCTCCTAGGACAACATCTTCAAGACTGTTTACATTAAAGCTTTAGGGTTCGCACACTTCCTGGATTTTAAGGAGAACTCCTTGAGCCGGTTTTTTCCCTACTTATTCCTCATCAAACTCCTGTAGAAGTCTTGATACTAAATTTTGAGGCCTAAAAAGAAAAAAAGGAGTGGAAATTATTGTACTTCGACCATTTTTGATGTCTTCCTAGTTACGGATCCAGCAGGAGACGAGTAGGTCGATACCCCCGCCCCCAAACAGACTTTTTCTTTTGAAATGTCCAGGGCCTAACCTCCGTGATTTTTCCAAATACGCTGGTTATATCGTGGGAAGCCCCTCTGAGGGTTAAACCTTGAACGGAATTTTTCCAAGCCCTACTCCGAATGCCTTCTAATTCTTAAGCTCACTATCTGCGATACCCATTCATTCGGTGCTGGTTCGTTAACCATTCTGCATTTCTGCGGAGTACTACGCGGCATTCATATAAATTTCACTTGATCCTTGGATATTTATCTTGTTTTCACCCTTTTAGTAAAATTGTGCCGTAAACCATATATCCGATTTTTGAATATTCATAATACTTTCCCACAACGGATTTATGAGAAAGTGAAAACTGCCTAGTATTTGAGTGGAGGTCGAAAACTTTTGAACTCGAGGAGCGCAATTTCAAGACTCGCCCTCCCAGTTAATAAAATCTTGTTAGCTACATTCATGGTTAAACTAATCTGTTTTAAAGGTTTTACTCCATCAGGACAACGCTCTTTCTCATATATTTTATAGGTAAAATAATTTACTGAGCTCATGGAAATTAATGAAGGACCGGTAGCGGAACATTGCATCACGAGAGTGACTTAGATTCGTCCTCACCAAATTTGCCACCACCGCTGGAATAACAATACCCAAAAAAGGATAGTTCGTCTGCTTCTGCTGAGCACACGTGACAGCAACATTTTTGCCAATCGCAGCACCCGCGCTTGCGTCGGCGGCTTCAAGGTTACTAATTTCTCAAGTATCTTGTTTATAACTTTGTCGTTCCCATAGAAATAATATGGTAAATATATACATGTATATATTTACATGTTTACATGTATATATATATATATATATATATATATATATACATGTATATACAGCCCGTAAGAAAGTGAAAAACAATCTACCAAATTTTGAAGTGTCAATTACGTTTCCTCTATGAGTTATGGCTGCCATATACACATATTTTCTCTTTTTCCCCCTTTTTATATTTCAGAATGATAAAGTATAATTTGTTCAAAGAATTATTGTAATATATTGCACGTTTAAAGAAACAACAGGAAACCGTTCACATATAATACGTGAAGAGTACAGGTTGTCCAATACCCTTTAGAAAAGCAGTACGATAGATAGTGTCGAACAATTAATTATGCAACATTTTCAAGAGACTCGATGAGCAGTTGGCTGTTGTCATGTAGAACACGTGGGTGGAGAACAAGGAAGTTAGAATAAGATATCTTGTTCTAACCTCCTTGGTGGAGAAGAGGGTACTTCTGCTTTTATTAACAACGTAGGGGAGAGAACCACCCGATGATCTAGGATTGTTGTTTCGGGGATGAACGCCCACCATGAGAGCAACTTTGAGGGGTAACAACAGTCGCCTGTATCTAATTTTGGTCCACTGTAAGCAGAAAAAACGTTGCTCACGTGACCGGAGCGGAGTCCCAATTTGCGCCATTGCCATACACCATGGCCATTGCTTTCAGCTCTGACCAATCCTCTTCTCAAATGCAAGGGTAACAGCGGAGGGTCATAGGAATGTCAGTTGTTTTTCAGTACACGTTTGTTTTGATATACGGGTGCACGTAGATCGCAGGAATAAGGATAGGAGCAATGGACCTTTATTTATGTGACGTCAGAAGTGGATTTCTGCTGACCAACACGACTGCTGATTCAATGTGCGCTATTTGATTATCCCTTACTGTTGGCCAATTTGTACAATCTCAATACGTCATGGAGTATGCCAACGAAGAAAAAATTAATTTCTTAGAAGAAGAAATCAAAGTTGCAAAAATATACCAAGACAATTTTGTGTTCGATGTTTATTTCAAATGATGCATGACAACATCGGCATTAGTCATCATGAAGCTTTTAATGAAGCATTTCTCATACAAGGTACATTAAATTTTCATGTTGTTATTGTCTGACATTGACGAAACATCTTAAACATAAACTTGGGAACCATTTTTTTTGCAAAACAAAACATTTAGAAGCCCAAACAAATACGTAATATGGAAACAAACTAAGGTAAAAAACAATTAAAAACTTCCCACCATCGCACGCAAGGCAATCTGCTTAAAATTAAATGAATGCGTAACGTTAAATAAAATAAAAATTATAGATCTGTTTGTTCTGTTCTTTGGGAAAAGAACGTAGAACTTAATTTGTGGATTCAAATATGCCATTAGTTTTCTCCTTCTGACTTTTTTTTTTTTTTTTTGAATTGAAATTCGAAGGAACACTACGAGGTTTCAACAGCCTTTGATTTGTAGTGTCATAATATCCAAAATCTTTTTCGTGAAAGTGTGCAGAACATATTCGAGAATGCACATTGTGATGGAAGTTATCGCGTTTCATTTTACGCAGCCATTCCTTTAACAATTTCGGCCTTTTCAGAGGAAAATTATGGAAAGTTATTCCTTCCTCTATACAATTTAGGTGGCAGGATTTATTAACACAACCATACGTTGAGCAGAAGTTAGACATGTCGTTATTAAATTGACGAAAATCTCGATTTTCCTGAACTACTGCAACGTAACACTTTGTTAAGCAATGGGAAACGCATGTAAACAAACTACTGTTGGTCCGCTGGCACGGAAACACTTTCCCATGATGCAATGCGAAGGGAATAAGGTCTTAAAGGTCTTTGGGTCCATTACCAAAAGCGTATTTTGTACTCATATTTCAACTGTTTGGTTCCAACTCTGACGTCGCACAACGTCATCGGATATGCTGCTTTTTATGTAAGTAATGAAACCCACCGTTGTGAATGTGATGCACTGATATCCTTAAAAAAATCGTCATGACTTGTGGAAATGTTTTTCTTAAAAACTTTTAGGGAGATCATGAGTATGTAGAAACCAATCGGGTAATGACCAATCGAAATAACAGCTGTGGTGTATCGGTCTCCGTTTTGGTCACGTGAGCCACGGCATTCTCGGTTGTTGCATTTATTCATTACGGTATTGGTTTCTCCATCTTAAACATCAGGAAAGCCTTAATGGAAATTATTTCGGGAAGTACCGATGATTCTTTTAAATAAATCAATGCACGTAGTTCCACACTCACGGTCGTGGGTTTGTTTAAGATGACCAGATTTTTGAGAACAAAATTGAGGACAAAATGAAAGTTGTCCTCAATTTCAATGCAAAATTGAGGACAATTTCGTTTCAAAATAAGGACATAATTGAGGACGACGTCTGACACATTATGGTAAAGCTGAAGATTAGCAAAGAATGTTATGAACTGTACCATAATTGTCCAGCTTTATAGTAGAACGTACGATGAATCTGAAGGATAATTTTCATGTGAAATAAGTATAAAATAGCAATAAAGTACTATGATGCAGAATATTACTTCTGATAAATTATAAATGTTACTCATAGGGACAGCACATGAAAACAAAGGTACATTTTGATTTGTACTGAAATTTCATTGTGATTCTCAACAAGAAAAAATATCTGAAACCAGAAAATTACTACACACGAGGAGGAATATTAAAAGTCCAGTAACTTTGCTTGAAGAAACAGTTTAATGAAAAAAGTACTTAACAAAATTTGTAGAACTTTCAATGAAATCTACCAAATGCAGCCAAATTTGGCATCAATTACTTATTTAATTGCAAGAAAGTTGATGCTGAGAAAGATGAGATTTATTCCCCATCCTAAAAATCGTTCTATTAAATTCAGTTAAAACAGAGAAGAAATAACACCACGATTATCGAGATGACCGAGTTCGATGTTTCGGCATGTCTCCCATTAATATCGCATAATTTCTAAATTCAAGGAAAAATTCATCCGCTTAACGAAATAGTTCCATACCTTTATGAGTCCATTTTCTTGCAATTAAATAAGTGATTGATGCTAAATTTGGTTGATTATATGGAGTTGTACGACCTATGTACAGTACATTTTTCCTATTTCAATTATTTTGGGAAATTTCAAAAATTGAGGACAAAAAATGAGAAATTGAAGACATTTGATGTCCTCAGTTTTTGCGGAATTGAAGACAAAGTATGAAAATTGAGGACTGCCCCCAGAAAATGAGGACGTCTGGTCCCCTTAGTTTTGTTAGTCATAGAAGTACATCCGATGACTTCATACATGGAGCGAAACAGCTATAATACGAGTAACAAAATTGCGTTGCACTAATTTTTCATATCTATATTCCCGCGATAAATGCTTGCCACGTACACTCATATACAAAGCAAACGTGTACTCGAAAACAACTCATATTTCTATAACATAAATAGCTATGGCATCGCCCTTAATGATAGTGTTGAATCTTACCTTTACAGGCTGATGTGGCCGCGGCACCAGGTGAAGTATCGGGTGCAGCAAAGCACCCTATATCTCCACCAAAAAAATTAAATAAATAAATAAAAATAAAAAAATTAAGGAAAATTTTGTAAAAATTTTGCCCTGCTCCTCTGCTACTCGAGGCTAGCAAGGAGTTTTCCTACTTGCGTTGACAACCGAAAATTATGCAACAACAAATTAATTATTTGATTCCAATAATTAATAATAACTTCCCATAATTAAATATAACAAATTAATTATTAACTCCCCGCAAAACCCGTACCGCGTTTGGGCGTGGTTGCCTGGATTTAACTCCAGCACTCTCAATCTACGGAAAAGTCACAGCAACGCACACACACAGTCGAAAAGTTACCCAACGCTCATTTCACGCACGCTTGACATTTAATATTCAACCGTATATCATATACACTGCCACCTTTATCCATGAAGTGGCACAAAAATCTGCTGAGATGAATGTATGGCGGACTGCTCTATCGGCAGCATAATTATGCACAATGATTTAGACACTATCACTGATTAAAAACGATAAAACTCTGATTTAACAGTTAACACTGTTTCAAACACTGTTCACTGATGAGATTCTAGCATGCACAATAAAAAAAATAGAGCAAAGAAAACATATGTGAGAGATTACCATAACATTTAAATACACATCGAGAATTTAGTACGAGCGTGGGTACAAGTGATTAAAATGATACCGTAATTACTATGACTGCCGCAATTTAATCATAACTACTATATATCATCATCATCATCATTGTCAACCATTATCAATCCACTGCTGGACGAAGGTCTCCCCAAGTTTCCTCCACAACGGTCTGTCTTGTGCCAGTCTCCTCCATGTCACTCCCGCATATTTACGAATTTCATCCACCCATCTCCCATGTGGTCTTTTTCTGGGTCTTTTCCTGTTCCTTGGAATCCAATCTAAAATTTCGGCTGTCCATCTATGGTCTGTCCTTCTGGCAGTATGTCCAGCCCATTGCCATTTCAGGGATTTAACTCTGACCATGATGTCTTCCACTCTCGTCATTTTTCGGATCCACGAGTTCCTCTTCTTATCTCTCCTGGTTATACCAAGCATGCACCTCTCCATGCTGCTTTGAGTTGTCTGCAGCCTTTTGTATGTCTCTTTTAGTTAAGGTCCACGTCTCTGCACCATACGTAAGCACTAGAAGGATGCATTGATCAAACACTTTTCTTTTAAGACATAATGGCATATTGCTCTTGAAAATTATGCTGTTTCTTCCAAAAGCTCTCTAGGCAAGTTTTGTACGCCGATTAATTTCTTCATCAATGTGACCCTCACTTGATATCTGCTGTCCAAGATAAACATACGTATCTGTTATTTCCAGTTTTTCTCCATCAATCGATAAATCTTCATTTCTTGTAAAAGCATTGAACATCACTTTTGTCTTCTGAAAGTTCATTTTTAATCCCACTTCTTTACTCTTGTCAGCAAGTTCCTGGATCATACTCTGCAGCTCTGATGGGGTAGTTGCAAAAATGACTACGTCATCAGTAAAACGAAGGTGGGTTAGATAATCTCCATTAATCTTTATCCCTTTGTTTTCCCAGTTCAGTGATTGAAAGACATTTTCCAATGTGGCATTAAAGAGCTTCGGAGATATGGTGTTACCTTGTCTCACTCCCTTTCCAATTTTTATGTGTGTTGTATTTTCAAACAGCCGAATCTTTGCACTTGCATTTTCATAGATGTTATTAATAATATTAATGTATGCATCTTCAATACCGCAGGATTTCAGAGCCGTGGTAACTGCTGATGGTTTCACCGAATCAAAGGCTTTTTCATAATCGATAAAAGCCATGCACAATGGAAGTTCATATTCCCTCGCTCTTTCAATTAGTTCTCTCAGTACGTGGATATGATCTATTGTGCTGTAGCCACTCCTGAATCCAGCTTGTTCTCTCGGTTGAGCCATGTCCAGTGTTACCTTCAAGCGGTGTGAAAGAACTTTAGTGAAGATTTTATAAACCACTGATAGGAGGCTGATAGGTCTGTAGTTCCTGAGATCCTCAATGTCACCTTTTTTATGTAGCAGGATCATTGTAGCATTGTTCCAATCCTCAGGAATCTTCCCTTCATTAAGGCATCGAGTGAAAATTTGGGCGAGTACTGTTTCAATTTCTCCACTTGCTTCTTGTATGATGTCTACAGTAATTCCATCTTCTCCTGGAGCTTTCCCCCGCTTCATGTTCTTGATTGCATGAGCAACTTCTGCTGGGAGGACTGGAAGAACTCTGGTACCTTTCATGATGTCTGGAGTACATGTATCATCCCTTTCATATAATTTGGAGTAGAAATCTTTCACTCTTGTCAAAATTTCGCCTCTATTTCTTGTTATAGAACCATCTTCTTTTCTCAGAGCCATAATCTGTTTTCTTCCCTTACTGAGATGTCCCTTTGCTATCTTTAGGCTTTGGTTGTTTTCAATTGCCTTCCTCACTAGCTCACAGTTGAATTTCCTTACGTCTTCAGTGATACTTTTTCGTGCTGTCTTGCATAGCTCTATATATTCCAATTTGGAAGTCACATCTTCTTTAGTTGTCCTCATCTCTCTTCTTTTTTGCATCAACATTTTGGTTTTTCCTGATAATTTGTTTACATGCAACTTGTTCTTAGACCCAGCTAATTTTGTTGCTGTTTCCATAAGAGCTTTGGTTACTTTTCTGTTAACTTCCGAAATATCCACTTCTTCCGATGTTAGGCCTTCTAAAGCAGAGAATCTGTTCTTCAGTTCCAACTTGAAAGTATTATGGTGTTTTTTAAGGTTGGTTATGTCAATACATTTTGTTTGTCTTATGAGCTTGCCACGTTCCAGTTTAGTGTTGAGGTGCATCTTACATCTCACCAATCTATGGTCACTACCTGTGTTGAACTTGTTCAGCACACTGCAGTCTTCGATGACGAATTTTTTGTTACACATAATAAAATCAATTTCACTTGTCGTCCCAATTGGATGTCTCCATGTCCATTTCCTGTGTGGCTTTTTCTTGAAAAAGGAATTCAAGATGAAAAATCCTTCTGCCTCTGCAAACTCAACGAGAGTATTTCCACGCTGGTTTCTGTTGCCGTGACCGAATTTACCTACTGAAGTTTCATTTTGTTGCTGGTGCCCTATTTTTGCATTGAAATCTCCCATAATTATCTTCAAGTGCTGCTTACCTTTATTATTTAGATGACGAATTTCCTCATAAAATTCTTCAATTTCTTCTTCAGGATGACTTGTGGTGGGTGCATAAGTTTGAATAATCTGAGCCTGGTATCTTCTCGATAGTTGGATAACGAGTCGTGCAGCTCTGTCAGAGGAACTTTCAACTTCTACCACTTTATCCTTCAGTTTCTTGTTTATTATAAATCCAACACCACTAGTTCTGCCAGTATCTGTCCCACGATAATAGAAGAGATGTCCACTTTTCAGTTCAATGAGATCTTCTCCTTTTCTCCTTACCTCACTTAGCCCGACGATGTCCCACTTGATCCTTTGTAGTTCCTCTTCCAATTCAAGAAGCCTTGAATCAGAAGATAGGGAGCGTCCGTTGTAGGTAGCCAAGGTCAGCATCAAATGGCAGCCTAGTCCGGTCCTCCGGGGATTCTTAGCACCCTCTGCCTTCATGTCGCACTGGCCGCTGCCTTGGCCAGGTACATTCCAGCTGCCGGAGACTGAGGGCCAAGATTTAAGTTGTAGAGTCATTTTGGAGGTGTTTGGCCATAACTCACCACGCTGGCCAAGCGGGTTGGTGAGTGTGGGATAGCATTTCCTCTGATCCCGATGGTATAGTTATACCGCTATTTGCGGTCGTCAGAGCCCCTTTAGTGGGAACAGGATGCACCACGAGAAGGCGGGGTTGACATTTGTCAAGGAGAGGCTGTGATGTTACGCATCACCTGACCTTACATCCCACTACTATATATATATATATATATATACCATTACACACACCCTGCATAGGCTTGAGGCCAAATTAGCAAGAAAGAGCTCTTAATAACTATGGCCATAACACAAAGAAAAAAAAACCACACCAATGAAATGTGTTGGAGGCCTCCGATTGCGTACTCCCTTTCACAGGGGACATAGTTCTACACGCTGTTTCACCGTCCGACGGCACTTGTATGTTGTGAGCAAATGTTCAGATAAACTCCACATACCTTGGCAGTCTTTAAGATGTCTTAACGCAGAGAAGTGGTAAAAAATCTCCTGCATTTATTTTGTGTGTAGACAGCCTAGGCACTTGTGCACTAATGTCGACCTAATATCGGTCGAGAAGCCCCCATGTCCAAAGGACGTAGATGTCGCTCATTTTTCGAGGGGATCATTCCTAGCCCTCCTTACTTGCTTCGCTCCGGTGTCGTTGCTCCTCTGGTTCTTTTAGGCTCTCAGCGGTCAGCTCTCAGGAGTAGGTTCCATTCCACTTCGCCGCCGCGTTTCTTTCGCGTGTTGGCGCAGTCAAATCAGTCCTGAGAATGCCACGATGCTTGTTTCTCTTTTCCCTGGGTTCTCCCTCTATGTCCCGTCACGAGACTTTTTCGCCACTTGAAGAGGGATTTATCACCTTGTTTTTTAACTGTGGGTGGCCTTCGGTTCTCCCCTTATGCAGTCCAGTTCGGAGAAAATGCCACCGCCAGAATGTCTCTTTAAAGCTTCAAGAGGAAATTTTATGGTGAGTTTTGCAGACTTTTGTCGGAGTCAAAATGCACAAGACTATTGCCATAAGTCCGAAATAGAGATGGTCTGTCGCCATGTGGTCTTTCACAATTCAGATGATAAAAATTTCCATTTTTCAGATGATAAAATTTTTAACTTTTCAGATGATAAAATTTTTTAACAATGGCAGTGATGAACAAATTAGAGGATCGATCACCGTAATTAATTATAAATATCAGTGCCGCCCTGCAGTTAATATCGAAATAAAAATTTATCACATAAATGAAATGTAAAATTTTCCACAAGTTAGGCTGCTCCCTATAACAATAGGTTTAATTGCTGGAGAGAGCAATGAAGCAGATTTGGGCTTCCGATTTCCGCGCCCAGGCTTTCTTGATGTTGGTGGACTTTGGCATCGCACGTGTCTCATCAGGACTTGAACCCAGGACCGAGCCGTAGGTCCTGGGTTCAAGTCCTTATGGCCATATACTAAAACCGCACCTAAACGAAAAACAAATATTAATTTAAAACGCAATAATCATACTATGAAAACTAATACTTATATATATAATCACAATTTTCTCTGATAAACAAAAAAGATATAGTCTTTTAGAGAAGAAAATACTTTATTACCCTCTATCTACAAATTAAATTAACTTTACTTTTTTTTGCTTTCAATTTTACAGATTCATCGATAACATCACCAAATTTGTTTTTATACGCAGACCATTCTTAAGGCCATGCACAAATTATCTTTCTATCCCTGTCATGTGGATAACTCACGTCCTGTCAAAGCTGTCTCGTATACCAGCAGGCCTCAGTCTTGTCATAACAAACGCTGCCGTGACTGCTATCTTAGTTAGCAGCGGGGTTACAGCGAGGCGATATCAAGATTCTAATTTTTCCTAACTTCACAAAATCGATGGAAAGAATTCGTAAATTTCGGTAAATGAAAAATGTTTGGTAGAAATCAAAACGCAAACATTTTATGCGCCATGCATTTTTTTCTAATGTAAGTTGATATATTTTTATAAAATTAAGGCATTTTTTTCTACTATAAGTCACATTTTAACCAAAAAAAAAACATTTTCCGGGGGGGACAAGGCCCCCTTTAAATGCGCCCCTGTGCAGATATATAGTAATTACTTCTATATGTATAAATATAGTAGTTAAAATTATATGTATATATATAGCAAATGGAAAACTTGCCCCCTCTGAGGTTCCATTTGCCCCCGGCCAAAAAGTTCTGAAAAAAACACTGATTGGCTCTTCATTTATGCCTAATAAAAATGAGAACAATAGTACTTTTAACACAAATAATATTTTAGCATGACTAAAATTAAAACATAGGATTTTCAAAATTTAAATAAGTTATTGAATCATTTATTTTAGAAACTAATTAATTTTATATGGTTAGTATCATCAAACTGCCTATCTAAATTTACGCTCTTTAGCGGAAATATTTTACTGCAGAAAAGGTCCGAAAGGAATGGAAGGTTTTGTTATTATAGCTGTCGAACGCCAAAGGATTTTTTCAGATCGGAACTTTAGCAGAGTTGTACGAAATGTCGACATGCTCGTACTTTCTGCGCCCTGGTAATGAAACTTTGCAAAGTAAGAAATACAATCGAGAAGTTTTGCTCGTAGTTACCAAGGAAGTAACTACGAGCAAAACTAGAATAAGATATCTAGAATAGTTAGAATAAGATATCTGGAGATGCCGTTGTTAACGGAGCAGTACCACTTTGCCTGAAGCCCGTAACCGCGAACGACGGTCGTCAAAGTGTGGGGAAACTGATGGTTTTCAAGGCTATTGCAATGCATTTTGTGTTGACCGAATCGCCTTCTTCCGTCGCAAATATTACCAATTTCGCATCGTAAATTGCTACTGATGTGTGAAAAAACGTTTAATTTATCAAATTCTTAATTATTTTGAGGCTCCTTCCATTTTTATTTTATATTGAAATAAACGAACGTTAGTGCAAATTCTAAACAAAACATGACTTTGAAATTGAGAACTTCACTCGTGTTAGAAGTATAATTCATTCTGGTTTGATATTAACACGATTTCTGCAACCAAAAACCACGCAATTTCAAAATACACATCCTTGAAATTACGTAGGTGTCATGTAAACAACGTCAAATTCCCACACCTAGCGGCTTCACGGTTAAGACACTCAGGGCATCTTTAGAATTATTTTAACCTCCTCGGTAGTTACCAAGGAGGTTAGAATAAGATATCTCGAGATACCCTTGTTAATGGAGCAGTACCACTTTGCGTGAAGCCTCTAACCGCGAGAGACAACCCGTCAAAGTGTGGGAAAGCTGATGGTTTTCAAGGCTATTGCAATGCATTTTGTGTTGACCGAATCGCCTTCTTTCGTCGCAAATGTTTCGAATTTCGCATCATAACTTGCTTCCCATGTGTGAGAAAATGCTAAATCTATAAAATTCTTAATTATTTTGAAGCCCCTTCCCGTTTTTATTTTAAATTGAAATAAACGAACATTAGTGCGAATTCAAAACAAAATATAACATTAAAGTTGAAAACTTTACTAGTCTATAAAGCATAATTCATTCCGGTTTGATATTATTAACACAGCCGTGGCGCAGTGGTCTAAGCGATGGCTTCTGATCATTCGTCCGAACGGGGTCCGGGTTCGAATCCCGGTGAGGCATGGATGTTGTGTTTATCTTACGGCACTGGCTCTCTCCCTTCCCTGGAACCAGTGACCCTAAATTAGGGACGGGTGACTGCTTATAGCCCATTGAGTATCTCACTGTGGTCGTTAAACCTCCAATAAAAAAAAATAAAAAAAAGATATTAACACAGTTTCTGCAAACAAAATCCACGCAATTCCAAAATACAGCCGTTGAAATTACGTAGGTGTTATGTAAACAATGTCAAATTCCCAGACCCGGCGGCTTCACGGTTAAGAGACTCAGGGCATCTCCAGAAGTGTTATTCTAACCTCCTTGGTACTTACTGAAAGCAAATAGAAGTTTTCTATGACGACATTTAGAAGCGTAGACATCATGCTCAAAAAAAAACTTCTTTTGCCACCTAGCGGGGAAAATACGCGTTACAGAATTTCCACAGTGAATGAATCAATCCTCATGATTAGCGCTATCAGAACAAGCAGAAGCTTACTTATGGATACGAAGATATCGTGTCTTGGAACGGATGGATGGACTAGTTATACTGTAATACGCCCGTCATTTTCATCATAATAGGAAAGGTTAAAAACTTCGAGCGCGCTCAGGTAAAAGATTTGCTTTAACACCGTAATTGTGTGTGTGATTTTGATGAGTCAGACCCATAAGGAACTTCGTTAATGTGCTGCAGTTAATCATGCATCCTCATAGCTTCCCCATTTCTTTAATGAGCGTTTTGTTGTAGGCATCAGTGTCGCCACACACGTGTAGGGGCATCAAATGATCATAAGTGAACTGATGAAGAAAAGAAAAACGGCTCCAAGAAAGTTAACAGGTAGATCGTTACATAACAACAATATTACCCAAGGGTGGGATTATTGCGCCATCTGGTAGGATCAAATGATTTTAAAGACAACACACAAAACGCGGAAACAGAAAGGCTGGAGGGTTGGTGACCTCGCCGAAAGATGGCGCTTCGCAATCGTATGTTGATCTTTCTGACGCAGATTCGCGGTATCGTAAAGTGAGTAAATTTTCAGCTTTATATTTTGTTTACATCCACAAACTGCAAGACATTCTTCGAGGAATCATCATTATTTCAAACTTTATTCCTAAATAAAATTCGTCGTTCACGAATCTCGGTTAAGTAACAAAAATATCAATTTCGAAGTCACGTCTTCAAAACGTGGGACGTCTGATATCCGGTCTGGTGTTTGCGTTGGCTGGTAATCAAAACATTCTTTGAATTAGGTCTGACTTCGCAGCAGCTGCTCGGGGTTGTCTAGCACACGAACGAAACTGACGAAGAGTCCTTCATAGTGAATTACATTTAATTAACCACATTTGTATCTTATGCTTCTTTTCCGTATTCCTAGCTGATAATTGCATTGAGGAAGAAAGGTTGCCGCGCCGTTACGTGTGTGGGCGACAAGAGATGTGTCGATTTCATGCCACCCTTCCGTCATGTATTTGGGCAGACATCGCTTTCTTCACAACCTGTTTTAGAATATCATGACATCATCAACCAACCCAGCATCGGTTTGTGTCGCACGGTGTCTGTTTTGTGCCTCAGGTAGGAGCTTTAAAGTAATTCACGTTCTTTTTGCCTTGTAAGCAGACAAATCTTGTAACAGAATCATGATTCTTTGGGAAATGTGAGATGACGTAATTCGCGTTCAGAAGTTGGTAAGAATTTTCGTGGATTATGGTGTGTGTGTGTTTGTGTTTCAGCGAATTTAGTTTAAATGTTTTAAATAATTATTTAGGAGTAGATATAATTCTAAAATACTATTCAAAAGTATCCGAGTTAAACAGTAATTCTAATTTTATGATCTCGCTTTTTAAATGTTCAGTACCTTGACCACCTTCTTTTTAAATCCCTGGGTGGGAATTTGGTGGTCTTTAAGATATAAACATATAGACTACATCCAAATTAATAACAACAATGTTACTAAAATTGAAGTGAAGCTTTAGGAACGTTGTGAAAAGAATCGGGAAGGTTCCAGATCAGCCGGGGGCCCCGGTGGCACACTGGTCTAAGCGATGGCGTCTGATCATTCGTCCGAAAGGGGTCCGGGTTCAAATCCCGAGGCATGGATGTTGTGTTTGTCTTACGGCACTGGCGTTCTCCCTTCCCTGGAACCAGTGATCCTAAATTAGGGACTGGCAACTGCTTATAGCCCATTGATTTGCTCACGGTGGTCGTTAAACCTCCAATTAAAAAAAAATCATTCGCGAGTAGTCTGGAATTCTCCAAGCCTCTTTAGATTTTGGCGTATTCGGAAGTGACGCAGTTCATGAGTATCTCGCAGATATCAAAAACTTTCAGTGATTTAATTAGTTCTTTTGCTGGATTCTAGGAATCCAGAAATTATTTGTTTCAAGTCCTGAATTTTATAGTGGTAAATACTAAAGAAATTTCTTTAAAATCTTTGGTAGCCTGTTTTGCATTTTTTGTTTTCTAATTTCATTTAATTCTTATTTTATTGTAATGTAATTAATTACGACCCTACAGTGTTAGCCAGCATTGCTGTTTTCCAATGTTTTTAATCAATGTTTTTTTTTGCTCTGATTATTTTTCTTTATTTCTTGAAAGCATTCCTCTAGTTTTTTATGTCGTGTATTTTTGCTTTCGTATCGTGTGGGCCAGGGCCGGTTGAACCATTAGGCAAACTTGGCGGCTGCCTAGGTCTCCGAAATTTATGAATTTATGGGGCGCCAAGATGTAGAGTTCAAATTAGTTAATAAATGAGACAAAAAAAATGAAAACAAAAGCAACTTTATTTTCTGTCGCCCTTTCGATATTCTATATAATTTGCGAATTTTTATATTCCTTGAGTTAGTGAAAACCTGAGACCTACGCTTGTAGACTAGGTAAGTCAGCTTGCTGTAAATGAGGAGCCGATGAGAAAGGACGCTTCTGTCGAAAAACCGCCATCAATCAGCTGTCCCAATACAGCAGGCAAGTCATGCGACACCTGAGGGTCGCAATGGATTCTATATTAATCCGGCTGTCGATGGAAACATCACGATCACTTCTTCTGTCACCAATAGTAGCAATGCTCAACGCCAAAAAAATTTTGTTGTCATGGTTTTAACGACCACCATGAGCAATACGGTGGCTGTAAGCAGTCGCCCGTCCTAATTTAGGGCCACTGGTTCCAAGGAAGAGAGAAAGCCAGAGCCGTAAGATAAACAAAACATCCATGCCTCACCAGAATTCGAACCCAGACCCATCTTGGACGAAAGGTTCAAAGCTAGAGCTTAGAGCACTGTGGCACCGCGGCGGCTTGCCTAAAGAGTAGAAAGTATCACACTCAGACTATTTTCTAATGATAACAGGAGCAAGAGTAAGAGAGGCCATACTACTGTATCCATTCCCCTGGCATTCTTGTTTCTTTCTTCTTTCCATTTTTTTTTTTTTTTTTTTAATCGGGGAATCCGGGAAAAGGAATTTTTTGGGTTAGCCACGTTATCAATCGAACAAGAAATTGTCCGTGAAGACACGTGTTTGTAATTTTGCGAACAATAAAGAACGCAAAATGAAAATTTTGTTTAATTTTAATTTACATTGGAAGTAAGTAAATAGATATGGATTCCATTAGTTCCTTTCTATTTACTACATTTTTGCATCTTGAAATTACTATTGGATAAATGCAATATGTTTAGCCACACAAAGAATAACATAAATTTTTGGGGCGTAAGGATGATGGCCTGCCTAGGGTGTCAAGCGCCTTAGCACCGGCCCTGGGGCGGGCTCTCTATGTAACCCCGCGAGGATACGCCCCCTTCCCAATGGCGGACTTTCCACACATTTCGAATTTTACATCAGAAAGGTTTTTCAGTTTTACGTAGTGGTTTGATTCTTCATGTCGTCAAGACATGGCTGTTGCATTTGATCTTCAGCTCCAGATCTTTCAGTTTATTAGCTGTAGCCCAAAATGTAGGACAAATGACTTCGATAGTATGCGATATCAGTGGTGTAGCCAGAAATTTCTTGGGGGGCGGGGGGTACGGACCCGAGGACTCCCGTCTCAGTACGATGTTTCTGCGGTTTGCTGGGAAAAAATGCCAAAAGTTTTAACTTAATGTGCGCACTTTAAAACACATATCATCTAAAACCGGTAAACTAATTTCGAGTTCAGGATGAGATATTTTTATATGTTTTTCAGTTCTAGTTCTGCCCTATTGTAAGAGCCTGTCACCTTAAATTAGGGACGACCGTTATCTAACTTTTGGATATTTGTGGAGGAAAATTGCGCTGCTTTTGTTTTGGGAAGTGTCTCTGTCTTTAAACACTACTAACCCATAAAAAATTTGCCTTTAAATTAAGATAACTATAGACAAACTTTTTATGGTATTTAAAATTCTTAATTTGTTTTAGCCTTTGACATAAGCAAAAGACAACTTTTATTTCTCTCTTCGTTTTCAGTGTGTCTGTCCGTATGTGAACGCGATTTCATCGCATCTATAAGTACGATCGGAGTTTTTCTTCTTTGTGTGTCGTTGCCGTGAACATAAGCATTGATTTATGCATTTTTAGCTTTACCTGTTACAAAGTTGTTGTTTTTTTCGCCAGAGAGCTTAAACGCACATTTGTATGTGGCATAAAAATAATCCTGCATAAGTTCGATTGTTAATACAGTATATAAAATGCTAGCTGTGCCGACGGCTTCGGTCGCGTGGAAGATATCACTGGAAAACAGTGATATGGTAACACGTGTAATCCGATCCATCCATAAGAACTGTAGTTGAATTTCATAGCAACCGATGGAAGAAATTGGCCGAAAGAATAAATGGTCGGCAGTTAGTTTTTCACGTGAAATAAAGTTATAATTAATTTTTACGTAAATTTAAGTACATAATTTTTATTTTATAATTCTTTGTCTCGTTTCCAGTAGTTATCAAAATAAATTGATTGTTTGAACTGCCGGTTCTCGATAAGCCGACGCATAACTGTGTCCACGCGAGAAACATTCTTGACGCAAATCCAATCCCACATGATTGTAAGTTTGGCCCTGGGATTTATTTATCGTTATAGCTAAGGGAAGTTTAATAAGAAACTGTAATCTTTTGAACGTGAAAGGCAAGTCTGTCGAAATCATCGGGATCCTGGGTATGTGTGCCATTTGTCCAGCTGCTGTCCCAGTTAGTATAATGGCTTCAATAATATTACTAAGCAGCGCTTTGATCTGTAATCTTGTACCATTACATAAGCTTCCTATAGGAAAGAAAAAAGCTTCCCAACGGTGAAAGAATTATCCAAATCGGTTCAGTAGTTTTCGAGATTACCTCAAACACATAAACTTTCTCTTTTTATATATTGGTATAGATTTCCTCATAAGTTCGATTATTAAACTTCTTTTAGATCGGCTAACTGATAACGAAAAGAAAGATCGTCCGCGTGTTTCTCCTTCGCATGCACAGTTATTTTTCTGCTTGAGGTGTAGAACTGAATTCTGAGGTGTGATCTCAGTCATTAGAAGTCGACTTGTAAACATTCGAAACCCAGATTATTGTTTTCCTTTTTTTTTTTTTTTTTTTTTTTTTTGGCGTCGTTTTTTCCTCGCTTTTTGTGATGCACCGATTTCTCGAGTTATTTATGCGGCATGGTATCTGAAAGCACAATCGAAACAAGTCTAAGAAAGCTTTAGTTTTTAGATATTTTTTATTATGTAATTTAAAATAGTTATTTTAGAATCCCCCTCCCCACACCCAGTGAAAAGACAACCACATTATACTTGAGAGTGCGGTAGCATGTACGTGTTTTCTACTCAGTTTCCCTTTTCATAGATAACAGAGCACTGGAACCAGATATTCACAGATGCAGAGAAATGAAAGATTAAGAAATTATTTTTCTCCACCTCAGGCATCTATTATTGATATGTATATGTTTTCGACCACTAAAGAAAGCAGTTTAAAATTTTGTTCTTACTTTAATTGTGACTATGTGATCACTTTTCCTATGTCACTGAGTACTTAGTCTTATTCCTTTTACCTTGGTTCTGTCCACTGCTGGATGAAGGCATCCTCCATTTCTCTTCAACTGTTTTTGTACATTTATTTCTTTTACCTCTTCCCACTGTTTTTATTATCTCATTCTGCCATTTCTGTCTGAGTCTTCCCCATTGTTTTTTTCTTTAATCTCATTCTACCATCTGTGTCTGTCCCAGTTCAGGATATCATGCTGTCCTTCTTCTAAACTCCTCTACAGGAGAGATGACCATACATTTCCATTACGTTAGCTTGATGCACTATTTTGATTTTGGTTTGCCATTCTATTTAGGGTTGCCAATATATAAACCTATTTCTTATTTTATCCAGAGGTTTTACCTAATATTATCCTCCCCATCTTTCTCTATGTAACTTTTTATTTATGTCTAATCGAAAGTAACAGTTTCAAGAAAAATTGGCATGTAACTGAACCTTATCCCTTGACTTTGCAAAACCAACCCGGGACTGTTGAACTCTGTCTTTTCTGTACCTTTTTTTCCTGTTTTTGTTACTTTCAGATATAATATTTCCTCTTGGTAATTAAAGGAAGCCACTACTCCAGTGGTTCCTTTTCACAGTAATTGCGTCAGTTATAGGTACATGTTCCATATTACCTTTGCTTTTTTTACTTGATTCATTTCCAATGGGTTTTCTTGCTTTTGTCACAAAAGTCATTCGATGTTGCACCTGTACTTATTTTTTCGTTTCTGTGTTTAATGGCCGTCATGAGCAATACAAGTATTTGTCATCCGTAGCAGTAGTCATCCCTAGTTTAGGGTCACTTGTTCCTGAGGGAACAGAATGGGTATCATCAGACAAATACACTACCTATACCTCATCCTAGCCTTGACCCCTTCCCATCTTGGGTGAATGGTCAAATTTGACATCTCATACCACCCGGCCACTGAGGTGGCTTATCTGATTTGAAGTGTGGACAATGCCATCAGTCAGCATAGTTTAAGTGGCTAATCCTTTTGATTTTTTACCATCCCAATTAAGGTCTTTGAATACATATACCAGCAAGAATTTAGTTGATTGTAACTCCATCTTATTAATTTTTACAGTTTAATTTCTTTTCTTTTAAATTACTTGGCTTTAATTCAATGCTTTTTTTCAAAGTCTTTGTTATACTGTTGTACATATATAAATGCCAGTTCACACATGCCAATCCAATCCCTATGTAATCAGTGCTGAAGGTGTGTACTCCTTTAAATGTAGTTTAAATTGTAATGCTTTTTCATTTAATTTATTGCAAACTAACTACTTAATATTTTTTTTTTACTTAAATAGATAGGGTTCTTGAGTGAGATAATTCTTGGTAGTCTAGTAAAAAAATTCCTGTGTTGTTATATTTAAATTTGAGAAAAATAAGCATAGGTACTCATATGGAAGTAGGGGGATGGAGGACTTTCTTAAACTCTGATTATGTTATTGCAACTTTTGTACAGGAGTATGAATTTAACAGTCATACTGAATAATTTTCCTGTGTATTTCTGTGTGTATGTTGTAAAAGCGTTTGGACAACAGCAAATGGAAGTTTACTTGAAAGTAATGCTGAAATCTCCCAATATATGCTGGAGGATAGATAGTATATACAATGTGCACAGTCTGAAAATGAATGAAAGGCAAAGAACTGAAAAATACGCCATCCTCCATGTTACTGTATCTCAGTAGTCAGTAGCAGATCTGACAGCCTATCTTAGAAGGGGTGGCTGCTGCAGTCTAAAATAAAAAGAAGAAAGACTTTGTAGATGGCTTGCATACATAATAAACCGGCAGCGCTGCCTATTCCTGGCATCACAATGTTTTTTTTTTTAATTTTCAATTAAAAGTGTTGTTCGAAATTTTTAAATCACTAACTGTGAATGAGAACTGCACTATTTTCATGGTGTTCAAGTGCCCCCTTTTTGAGAAAGTTACTTTAAGATGCTTTTTAAATCTCACGTCTGGATAAAATCTTCCAAAATAAAGTTTGATCCATTTTATTCAGATGGGTTAATTTAACAGAAGAAATTCCAGCTTAGAATTTTGTTAGTAGTTTTTGGCCCAATCGAGGTACGTACCTACTACTGTGCGCTGCAACAGAGTACTGTATGTATTCTGTTGCCACGCACTATCTCACACACAGACACACTTCAAAGTCTACCTCACACTGTGACTTTCCATAGGCCCAATTATCGACAATACTAAAATATGGAACAAAGCTCGCCCATTGCTTTCCATGATCAATCAAAATCTGTTTCCATTTCTCATCTTTCTGAACCTTTAGTTTCTTTTGTTCTGCTGAAGGTAGAACAAACGTGTAAAGAGCAATGACTTCTGTTTGATGTTTCTAATCCACGTCAACTGTGTGTATTAAGAACAGAACATTTTATCTCCAAATTTACAGCAACTTTTGTTGATACAAAAACTTTTACAAAAATATGCGAATTACTATAATTTCATAAAAAGAAATGCATTGATTGTTTACATATTGGCCATTTAAGAAGGAAAAATATGCTTTGGGGAGGGGGGTCGCCCCTGCTTGATCTGCTACTGTCCACTGTTAAATAAAAGTCTTTCTGTGTGTCTTCCAGATCTTTGTCTTGAGGGCATATTTCGTCTGCAACTGATTGATTCATCACTGGATTTTCGCAGTACAAAATTCAAAAGAAAAACATAGCAAAGAAATTTCCCAAATGTTACAACATACTCCATACTTTCTAATTTTCATACCCATCTCCTTTTCTTCTGAGCCTTCTATTATTCAGTTAGATTTTCTCTGTTGCATGTGTGTATGTGGTAAAAATTATTAGATGGCAAAGAAGACAAAGGGAAATTTCTATATAAGTGTATTTTATTTTATTTTTTTGTTATTGTGGTTGTCTCCCTCAGTATCACATTATGCAGGCAAGTGTCCTGTAATAAACTGGCACCCAAGGAGGTAGACTGCCACATTCACATATTGTGTATACTGTGTGTGAAACCTGGGTATCCTTTGCTTCTTTTCTTCTCGTTCTCTTCTTTCTCAAAAGACAGTTAATTCAAGATTAGAATTTTCTGACCATATTTGATGTCAATTAAAGAGCACAAGAATGCTTCTTAAAGTGTTATGAGAAGAAGAAGCATTTATCATTGCTCAAGTGTTCAGCTGTAAACTTACCACTGCACCAACATAACATCATTTTTTCACGTTTTTTTTTTTTTGGATGATTGTATTATTGTGATGACTGTATTTATTAATGTTTTTCATGGATGATTGTATTATTTATAGTGATGATGATATTTTTTCCTCCATTTAAGTTTTTGAAATGGGCCCCCAGCATTTTTTAGTAGAGCTAGAAATCTGTTTCATTCACTTTAAAATTAGATTTTTTTAGGTTGCATAAGAAAAACTTAACCTACATGTAAAAAAGTAAATGTTCACTAAAAATGAAGACATGGTGAAACGTGTGAATTTCATGCTGTAAAAGAGAACATTTTGCTTCAAAGGATATTACTTGACTAATGAAATTACACTGCTGGCCACCCAAAATGCAACACCAAGAAGGAAGCATCCGATTGGCCTGAAATTCGCAGCATGCGTCGTCCGCGAGAGGACATGCAAACGATTAGCATTGCAGTCCATATGCAGATCATGTGCGCCCGGCACGCCACCGAAAAGCACTATAAGAAGGGTGCACAGAAGGCGGGATGTAAGTAGTGGAAGTGCGTTGTGCTGCCGGACCTGTGCGTGGGAAGCTTCCTGATGCCTCGTCACAGAATACGGCAGTCATTCCAGCACGTTCCGGAGTTCGACAGAGGACGAATAGTGGCTTATCGCGACAGCGGTTTATCGTACCGAGACATCGGCGCCCGTGTGGGGCGACATCCAGCCACAGTGAGGTGAGTATGGATTCGGTGGGTGCAGGACGGACGGACAGACCGACTGACGCAGCCGCGTCTCACCACCGAACGGGAGGACCGGCATGTTGTGCGGCGGGCATTGACGGCTCGCACCAGAACATTAGCGCAGGAATTAGGATGTGTTGCGCAACAACCAGAGTCAGCACGTACCGTTCGACGCCGTCTGCAGGAGCGGGGACTTGTCGCACGGTGCCCATTGCTTCGATTATCATTGACGTTACACCACCGGCGAGTGCGGCGGCAGTGGGCCGTTGAACGCCACACCTGGACTACGGAATGGCACGACATTGTCTTCTCCGACGAAGCCCACTTCTGGCTGCAACACCACGATGGTCGGATCCACGTGTGGCGGCACCGCGGCGAGAGTCTGTATGACGCCTGCATTATGCATCGCCATACCGGTCCGTCGCCTGGCGTTATGGTTTGGGGTGCTATTGGAATATAACACCCGCACCCCTCTGGTACGCATCCCCGGTACACTTAACAGCAACCGCTACATCTCCGACGTTTTGGAGCCTGTAGTCCTCCCTTACCTGCAGGACCTGCCAGCGGCCACGTTTCAACAGGACAATGCGTGCCCGTACGTGGCACGCATCGTGCAACAATTCTTCACGGCCCACCAGGTGTCACTGCTGCCGTGGCCCGCCTGTTCTCCCGATATGTCGCCCATCGAACACGTCTGGTCGCTGATCGGCAAGCACCAACCGCTGCTACGCCTGATGAACTGTGGCAACGTGTGGAAGCAGCCTGGACTGACATATCACAAGTCCACATCCAAAGCCTCTTTCGTTCGATGCCGCGGCGTGTAGCGGCCGTTATCGCCAACCATGGGGGCCGCACGAAGTATTGATGCCTGCTTGTTCCGCAAGTCGCACGGGCCTGTAAGCTCAATCGTTTCATCTTTGTATCTGTTGTTATGTGTCCAGTAAATCCGGCTTTGCTATCTCGTGTCCTTCTTGGTGATGCATTTTGGGTGGCCAGCAGTGTATATATATTCCCTAATTTCCCTTTGATATTTTTAGTAGGAAGCAATCATGGTGCAGCACTTTTCATGTGCTGCCATCTGTTAATAGAAGGAATAGCTACTTACAAATCAGTGGTCCATATCGTTGAGTGTAATGGATATTTAATCTTCACAAACGCCCACCCTTGTCGGACGGAAATCATAATAATAAAAAAAAATGCATGTAGGGGAGAGTGGGGTAAAACGTAACAAGTTTAAGTTCTACAAGTGATTTAATATATCTAAAGAAATTTCCTCAGGGGGACCTTGCCCTGAAAATATTTGCGCCTGTCCTGCCAATGATTCGTAGAAAATGAAAAACTCCTAATTGCAGTTTCCAGTACTGAAGACGAAAATATTGATTTCGACAAAGTCAAATATTTGCAAACTTTAGGTATCAAACTTCCATCTCCAGAATAAATTGCAGTAGTCAACAGATTCATACAAACCCAGAAGAAAGAAAACCCTATTTCAGTCATTTTTTAATGAAATTTTTAAGCAGCGAGTAGTCTTCAGAGATATTTATAATTTACTGGCCACAGCCAGGACTTTCGGCTGTAGTACGGCTACTAGTGAATCCACCTTTTCTGTTTTAACGAGAATTAACTGCCCACAGCGGCTTTTGATGTGCCACCAACGAATGTCAAATTTGACTCTTCTTGCATTCGAACAAAACCGCACATAACCTCTTGACATGCACTTACTTTTGAGAAAATTTAATGGTCAAAAGAACCGACGACTACAATTATTTTAATTTTCTATTGGTAAGCAACGATTAGAAATGTATTTTTATTTTGCAAAATGTTTCTCGTTGTTTTTTTTTATTTATGTTAATCAAAAATGGTACTTTTGTACCTAGATAAGGTACTTAGTCTGGGTTGAAATTTGTAAAATTTCAGTAATGCTCAAAAAAAGGTAAAAATTATATGGCTGTTTTGAGCATGCCCTAAATTTTATTGAGCCTACCCTAAGTATAGAGTTTGGCTACGGTCCTGGTTCGCTAACTATAGGCAAAGTTAGAAAGATATCGGTAGCGAACGTTTATTTTTAAAATACTAGCTGGTTTTTGCCTTATACTGAAAATTCCATATCAACCTTACTTTTTTTATTTTAGCATTTTTGTGTATTATTTTAGTAAATTTATTTATTTTCAAATCAGAGTGACCTTACCTAAGAACGGAAAGTGACCTAACGGAACAGAAACTGCATACAGTCTACCGTGGCTGCAGAGAAAAAACTTGCCCACAACTTTCAGTATGAATTGTTCTAAATGACGATTCCCTTTTTCTCGACGAACACTTAGTATGTATAGTCTTGAGAGTCTCTGATCAGTCATTGTTGATCTTACTTTGCGTAAAGTACTGAACGATCTTTTCACTGTACAGGTTGTAGCAGAAAACGTCATAGCCATTTGCAAACCTTTTTCCAGTTTTTTGCAAAAACCAGAAAATATATTACGGTAGTATTTAGTACATCTAAATAAAAGTAGAAAAAGGAAAGGCTTGGAGTTTTATTTAAGAGTGCGTAATGTATTTCGCGTTACAGAAACAAGATTTTTCCAATTGATCCAAAACAAATGCGAAATAGTGGAAATTATTTAATATTTTACGGGCCCATTAGTACGAAATCTTTATGAGAGGTGTAACTGGATTTTCTGATTATGCGAAGCAGGGCCGGATTAAGGCTGTGTTTAAATTAGTGTTAGGCTTCATCTTCTGCGATAGATGGCGCAAAATATCATTCATTCGGCGTGGCTTTTACGTCTTGAGGGATTGTCCCAGAAGTTGGCGTCAGCGAATGACTGAAGACCTTACCATATTCAGAATGGCAGCGGTCTCTCGTTGGCTCCACAATGAAAAGACAAAATACGCTCTGTTACGTTTTAACCAATGACATTTTTTGGGGGTTGAGGCTTAGTAGGTAGGCGTAGTTTCTGTCTCAAGTTCAAGTGTTTTCTGGTAATGTACACATTTTCTCTTCAAAAAATGAATGTACAATAGAATGTAAGATGATCTATAGCAGACAAGATTCCAATCTCACTTCTGTGCCCATTATTTGATTTCCATTTGGCCTAGATAATTGAAAAAATCAGACAGAAATGAGATATTTCGTTTCTTCCACACAGAAACACTGCCAAACTAGCTGCTGGCGCCATCTAGCGTTAAATTGGAATACTTTCGAGTCAGATAAATTGAATTTAAAAAAAAATTCTAACAATTTTTTCGGAAAAATAACTGCGACACGTATTAGCTATGGGTCGTTTTTATTTGTGCTCAAAATTTCAAATTCTTCAAAGTAATCGTTTTTGAGAAAATGTGTACAAAAAATTTGCATTACAGATATAGGACAGAATTTCTGTTACGCCCATTCAAAGACAGCCTTAAGGGGGAGGGGGTTCTATAGGGGCTGCAGCCTTGGGGCCCACCATGACCGAGGGCCCAGCAGGAGGGATGCTTGGGCAAAGAATAGAGAGAGATTTATAAAATAGTTTTACTTTTGTCTCTTATGATTTCCACTTGGTCAGAAACAGAGGCTGGAAGACGAACAGATTCCAAGCCAGTTTCTCACCAAGGAAGGCTGTCGTAATTCTTCGGGGCGCAACCAGATGCCTTAGCCTTGGCTTCATGCTGCTGTGTACAGCGGGGTCGGCGAGAGAGTTTCACGTAAGCCACCCACACCTCCCAATTTGCACTTGGAACCGTACATAGTCGAAGTCCCCTGTGGCTTCACATTGCATTACAAAAAAATATGCACTGAGAAAGTATATAATGCTAAATCATTAGAAAATCGAAGACAAAATCTAGGAATCTTAAGCTTTTAACTCATGTTCTTTTGAGAACAATGGAAGATACAGTGACTTTATGAAAACTCTCCAGATAACTTATTAGTTTGAAGAAACGCACTACGTATTAATTATCACAGGCATATTGTTAGAGTTTAGTGTTTTAACTGACTTCATAATGATTTCTGTCGTAATTCTTCGGGGCGCAACCAGATGCCTTTGCCTTGGTGCCCCCACTAAGGGCTTAATCCGGCCCTGACGCGATGCAGGGCCGTAGCTAGAGGTATTGGCGCCCGGGGCGAGCAGTAAAATTGGCGCCCCCTGCCCCAGTCCAACTGGAACAGGCGATGGTGTCAGATTTTATTATATACCTGTTTGCAGATCATGTACAATATCTGTATAAAAAATATTGCGATTTTTATTGTTATTTGCAATTATTGTCCCGTATATAATTTGCTAATTGTATGAAATAGTAATGAAATGTAAATTTTTTGTATAAAATATTGCTCATAATATAATATTTTAAAAACAAAAATAACTTATATTGGTAATCCTATTCAATAGCCTGTGATGTGAGCTTCAATAGGGATTGTTGAAGAAAGAAAAAACATTGAACATAGTTTGAATGAAGAATACCTTTTATTTATAATTAATTGCTACCTCAAGTGCTTATGAACAACTGAAAAAATAAGTACAAGTAGCATTTGTTTAAAATTATGCTTAAGCCTTAACAGAATGATTTTGTATTTACAAATGTACCTTTCGAGCTTTAACAGCAGCAAAATCATTTATTATTTGATCATAATTAATAGTTTTATTGCTAAAACTATAACGAAAAAGATATTGCTATCTTTTTCTATTGACAGAATTGCCAGGTGCGTTAATCTCTCTTGTCCCACTGATGACCTTAAGTAATTTTTTATTATTTTCAGCTTACTAAAACCTCGTTCACTAGACGCATTAGTAATTGGTAATGTTAAGAATAATCTGAAAGCAATTACTAAGTTTGGATAAGATGTAGCAAGAGACATTTGGTGGATTAAATTTAATATGTCAAGAGAGGTTGCTTTTGAAAAATCCTGATTTTTTTAAAATAAAGAAGTGGCCTGAAACTTAAAACTAGCTATTTCCCCCTCTATTTCAGTAGCATCCAGATCCTTATCATATTTATTTGCTAAGCGCATTGCACTAGCCTTTAACTCTTCTACGGTCATAGATTGCAAAGACTTGCCCGTTAAGAAATTAAAGTCATCTAACACTTCAATCAAACATTTATAACGCCATTCCATTTGTTCTAAGACTTTGTCCAAAACAGCATAAAAGTCCATACTGAACCTTTGTTTTCCTGTCAAAACAGTGTCCTCACTTTCTTCCAATGTCAGTCGTTTCCTCTTCCTTGCCCTTTTCTCCTCGAAGAAGCCGTCAAGAGATGTTGCGGCACAGATGCCCGATGCTTCGCCCAGTATAACATCAATCCCTGTATCCCGGATGTCTTGTAAAGCAGCTTTCAATCCTGTCAAGTGACTAACTAACTGCACAGTCCACGGTCATATCTTTGCGCTGTAGTTGTTCATTCACGCGGGAGATCTGATTTAGTATTTTGTCCCACATAACAGAGTAACAAACAAACTTATAATTAATTTGTTTCAGAAGATTTTTAACCACCGATAAACAGTCATCATGGAATTGAGGGTTGTCAGAAATTTCCTCTAAGGCTTCGAGGACTTTATCAAGCTGTGAATAAAGTGCATGAACAGCAGAGTATTTGGATGCCCATCTTGTATCACAGTGACGCTTGAGAGTGGTAGAAATTTTGTTGGATAATATTTTCCACATTTTGACATTGTGAGCAAATATTTTGTACAGTTCTTGCACGGTGCCAAAAAAATTGATAATATCTGAAGAGACTCCAGCAGCGTGAACACCAAGTTCAATGGATGAGCAGCACATGGCATAAAACGTGCATGGCTGCAAATTGCTTGTATACGGGCCTGGACTCCTGAATACTTCCCCGCCATGTTTGAACCATTATCGTATGCTTGCCCTCGGCAATTACGAATGTCAAGCCCATCGACTTCTATTTTTTGTAGAATTTCTTCGGTTAAACCAGCCCCAGTCGTTTCAGTAGTTTTTATGAAATCGATGAAACTTTCTTCAATGGAGCAAACATCCTCTGAAACTTTCACGTACCTAATAATCTGGCACATTTGTTCCTGATATGCTATATCTGGTGTACAATCAAATGAAATTGAGAAATATTTTGCCTCTCTTATGTCTTTTAGTATTTCTTGGCGTACAGTGTCACCTATTAAATTGATGAACTCGTTTTGAATTGTTGGGGAAAGGTAATTTGGAATTCCTGGTTTTTCTTTGGCTATGGTAATATACTCTTTTAGCTGTTTATCATAATGAGAAACAAACTCTAGCAAATGTAAAAAAATTCCACATTTGTCTTCACCTATCTTTGTACTTGAACCTCGAAAGGCCAAATTGTTGACTGAACAAAACAAAATGCAATCGACAATGATTCTGAGAATGTGCCGCCATTTCTCTTTTTCTTTTGTAATCATTTGCTGTAGTTCAGTATCAATTGCACAGCCCTCTTTAATCCTTTTTTCAAAGCTTTTCCAGGAAACATAGCACTTACGGCGCTCTACAGAATTTTCATGCTCTTGAATTCGAGGGTGTAATTTGTTCCACTCAGAAAATCCCACTTTTGGATTTGCCAAACGGGATTTCAAATGCTTTCCAAATAGCATGCAAGGGAAACAATAAATAACTTTTGTTGCTTCACTGTAAATTAACCAATCCCGCTCTACATTTTCTCCATTCAAAAGTTTTTTGTGGAACCAATTTCCCGTAAAATGCCTTTTTTCTGCATTAATTGATAAAAGAAAATTACCATCTTTATTTTGTTCTGGACCGTGTTCAACTAACAAGCTTCTCATATGGTCATTCAAATCAGGCCATGTTGTGGGATCATTAAAATTAAGTTGAATTTTGGTTTGTTCATCTTCCAAATCCTGTTCCTATACGCCTTCATAAGGACTCAATGTAGGAAAGGACGGGTTAAAATAAGGTGTAGAATCATCTGAATGCACACTAGCACTACCAGTTATATTCTCAGTTACTTCAGTAACGTTTTCATTTTCTAAAAGTGTTGATGTAGATGGCTTACTTTCAATCACTTGCTGTAGTGGGAGCGCAGCGGTTGAGGGATCCACCTTCTTTACCCATCCCAGTTTTTGCCACTGCTTGGCTTCGACTGCGTTATCCGCCTCTTGTTGTTTTTTTCGTTTTCTGTCTTGTGCTCCAGACAACTTTGTAGGTCCCATTTCGACACACACACCCACACGCACGTCACGTGGCACAGTGCACTAATTCAGCGCGCTGCTCAATCAATCAAGCTATACAGACAACGTTAAGCAAACAAATGTCGTCACAGTGTCACGGCAAATATTGCATTTAAACTGTCGCAACCTTAACTGAGTAATGTTTGTTCTGCGCATGTGCACTGTAGGCTTCCCTGTCAACGAATCGCAGGGCTTTGGACGAATCGTTGCCATCCGTCATTCGTTCTCAATACACGTAAGGAGTGATGGATCATGGACAGAGGAGGCCGTGAAGGTCACAGCACCCGTCGCCTACATTTCACCCCCTGAAACATGCAGCCGTGGTCGATGACGTACCTGCACTGGCCAAAAGCCTGGGAGCTTTCTGTCAGAGCACCACATGAAAGGCACTTTCAGTCAAAGTTACTACCGTATTTGCCCGATTACAGTGTGTCATCTACTGCAAGGCTTACTCAAATATCAAAAATTATCTTTTTGGAAAACAAAAGTTCATGATTTTGGGGGTCCTAAAATTCAGAAAACATTGATGTGATATGTAGTATAAATTGGATAACTTTAAATGAACATTTTCTGTTATGCATGCTCTTTCTTTAAAAAGTATTTTTAATATAGCAAATATACTTTTCTGATCTCAAAATCAAAAATCATATGATTTGAGGTAAAGTGCTGGAATTACAATGCATCTTGATGTGTCTTCTGGTGCTTATTTTAAAATCTGTTTCTTCTCGCTAAGAGCATCAGTTTGGGTTTTCAGTGTACAACTTAAATAAAATACAACGTGAAACAAATATGATACACCAAGGAAAAGTGCTGGCGTAAAACACCGTCATAACAGAGGGAAGTTCTGTCCTGGTGGGAACTGAGCTGAGCCAGAAGGCCAGCGTGATGACGTAGAAACAAGTACACTACCCATTTTTTACCCAACCTTTCAGACACGGGTCGGTGTTCAGCACTTCAAAGAGGCGTACTAGCCCTTTTCCTTTAAAGTCCTGGCCTACACTAGCCGCTGCGCGCGCGTCTCAGATGTTTCATAAACATAGCAACTAAAATGTACTGTCACACCCAAGCCAAATCGATCCGAATATTTGGAGTTCGGACGATTGGAGTTCTCCTTTAATTTAGGTTTCATCTGGTAGCCATTTTATTCTTAAAGCATAAAGAAGTTTAATTTTTATACATTTTTTTAACTACGCGTATAAATTAATTTTACATTTATATAAAAAAATCTACCGTCTCGATGGCGCCCCCCTCCAGCTCGACGCCCAGGGCGACCGCCCCTGTTGCCTCCCCCTCGCTACTGCTCTGCGCGATGATATTGCGATTAGTTAAATAGTTAAAGTTTTTTTTTTTTTTTTTTTTGCAGAAACGGGAAATTATTAATTTATGGGTGTATTTTTTTTTTTTTTTTTTTTTTTGGCGGAAACGGGAGATTACTTTACGGGCGTAAGATTAAACGTATATATCTTTTTCGGTTTTTTTCGAAAACGGGAAAGTCCACGGGACGAATTCAGAACCCACAGATTTCAAATGCCCGTTCTCCGCCGATGACGGCAGTGTACAATGTTGAATATGAATAAGCGCGAAACTGGAAAAATTTCCGGGGTTCCCAGACCGTCGCACCAGCTAGATACGGTCCGACGAACTCCACTCTTAAAAAAAATTTTGGTGGCGCCCCTGCCTCTTAATCAGGGGCGTATTTAGAGGGGTCTCAAGAAGCCTTGTCCTCCCGTCCTCCCGAAATTATTTCATTGTTTGTTAAATTCGACTTACATCAGAAAAAATGCTTTAATTTAGTAAAAATGCATCAACTTGTATTAGAATATAATGTTTTATTTTTTTTCTTCTACTTTCCATTAACTTTTATTTTTTTCTGATGGATTTCAAAAACTTCCATTTATGTTGCCCCCCCTGAAATTATATCATCATCATAATCATTGTCAACCATTATCAATCCACTGCTGGACGAAGGTCTCCCCAAGTTTCCTCCACAACGGTCTGTCTTGTGCCAGTCTCCTCCATGTCACTCCCGCATACTTTCGAATTTCATCCACCCATCTTCCATGTGGTCTTCTTCTGGGTCTTTTCCTGTCCCTTGGAATCCAATCTAAAATTTCGGCTGTCCATCGATGATCTGTTCTTCTGGCAGTATGTCCAGCCCATTGCCATTTCAGGGATTTAACTCTGATCATGATGTCTTCCACTCTTGTCATTTTTCTGATCCACGAGTTCCTCTTCTTATCTCTCCTGGGTACACCAAGCATGCACCTCTCCATGCTGGTTTGAGTTGTCTGCAGCCTTTGTATGTCTCTTTTAGTTAAGGTCCACGTCTCTGCACCATACGTAAGCACTGGAAGGATGCATTGATCAAACACTTTTCTTTTAAGACATAATGGCATATTGCTCTTGAAAATTATGCTGTTTCTTCTAACAGCTCTCCAGGCAAGTTTTGTACGCCGATTAATTTCTTCACCAATGTGACCCTCACTTGATATCTGCTGTCCAAGATAAACGTACGTGTCTGTTATCTCCAGCTTTTCTCCATCAATCGATAAATCTTCATTTCTTGTAAAAGCATTGTACATCACTTTTGTCTTCTGAAAGTTCATTTTTAATCCCACTTCTTTACTCTTGTCAGCAAGTTCCTGGATCATACTCTGCAGCTCTGATGGGGTAGTTGCAAAAATGACTATGTCATCAGCAAAACGAAGGTGGGTTAGATAATCTCCATTAATCTTTATCCCTTTGTTTTCCCAGTTCAGTGATTGAAAGACATTTTCCAATGTGGCATTAAAGAGCTTCGGAGATATGGTGTCACCTTGTCTCACTCCTTTTCCAATTTTTATGTGTGTTGTATTTTCAAACAGCCTAATCTTTGCACTTGCATTTTCATAGATGTTATTAATGATATTAATGTATGCATCTTCAATACCGCAGGATTTCAGAGCCATTGCAACTGCTGATGGTTTCACCGAATCAAAGGCTTTTTCATAATCGATAAAAGCCATGCACAATGGAAGTTCATATTCCCTCGCTCTTTCAATTAGTTCTCTCAGTACGTGGATATGATCTATTGTGCTGTAGCCACTCCTGAATCCAGCTTGTTCTCTCGGTTGAGCCATGTCCAGTGTCACCTTCAAGCGGTGTGAAAGAACTTTAGTGAAGATTTTATAAACCACTGATAGGAGGCTGTTAGGTCTGTAGTTTCCGAGATCCTCAATGTCACCTTTTTTATGTAGCAAGATCATTGTAGCGTTGTTCCAATCCTCAGGAATTTTCCCTTCATTAAGGCATCGAGGGAAAACTTGGGCGAGTACTGTTTCAATTTCTCCACTTGCTTCTTGTATGATGTCTACAGTAATTCCATCTTCTCCTGGAGCTTTTCCTCGCTTCATGTTCTTGATTGCATGTGCAACTTCTGCTGGAAGGACTGGAAGAACTCTGGTACTGGTACCTTTCATGATGTCTGGAGTACATGTATCATCCCTTTCATATAATTTGGAGTAGAAATCTTTCACTCTTGTCAAAATTTCGCCTCTATTTCTTGTTACAGAACCATCTTCTTTTCTCAGTGCTATATATATATATATATATATATATCACCCTGATCTCTCAATAGATCAATAAGTTTCATATTTATTTGATTGCTAAGATAATGTGAATTTAATTGTAAAGGAACTATTTAAGGCATGCAAATACGTAGGGAACCCTCTTTTTTTTTTAAAGGAAATTTATTTATTTTGCGCAGTAATCGATAATAAAATTTCCATAATTTCAAGTAGTGAATATAAGGTAATGTTCATTGAGTGGTAAAATATGTATCTGACAATTTTCAGTGTGAATGTGGAAATTTTAACCATCACCTAATAGTCCTAGAGATATTAGGAAATTGTACGATAAAGTTAGTTATAAATATTAATGATACTACTAGTGCAAATGCGAGTCAAACCATGTGCTATAATGTGTAGTCAACTTTGAAGTCCGTGAAATGAATTTACGTAATTTGCAATTTCCAACAACAAGATATTCATTAAATAGTGGTAAGAATGTGCTGCCCTCTATTGAGGAATATTTCCTCTGTAGTTGGTGTTTGCCAAAGGGTTTGATGCCTCAGTATTAGTTCAAAATATACTTTATTGGCAAAAACATAGGGAATACAGGCGTACCACATATGGCAAAATAAACAACAAAACAATGAGCGATACTGATGAAATATTACAGGTGAATATGATACGACAGTCAACTAAGGATGACAAAATGTTAAAATCGTTAAGAAGGAACAATATATGCTTGAGGAAGATGATGCACAAGCAAAAGTAATGATTAATTAATAAAGCATGTGATGACGTGCAGAGTGAAAGCAGAGCACAAAACAACAGGTAAATATATTTACAAGAACATGGCTGTACAACGCAGTGCACAAAAAGAAGGGAACATGTAAAACACAACAAAAGCAAATACTACGATAAAGGTACAGAAGTTCCCACAATCCAGGAAACCACACGATATGTGACAAAAACATGATAAGTATTACAGAACATAGTGGAAACTTGGGCTTAATCAAAGTACAGAGTATGCTTAACATAAACACATAAGATTATAATGATGTGTACCAGATTCAACTAACACATGATCATTGAATGCAGTACTGATGTACTACTTTATAATAACAGCAAAAGATGTTAGCTGAAGTAAAAGGAACAGAAAACAAGATTGATATATAATACAAAATGTGCGAAAATGCGAATTCGGTTTAAGCAACAAGGGAATAAAATATGCAACCTGCGTGGTTCCAAACTAAAAGCCAGAGTAAATTAATTTTATTTTATAACTTCAACTGAGAGAAAACATTTGCATGCGATTCCAGTATTTTTTTCTTTTATCAGAAACACAGATATTTGTGCCTATCTATTCAGTGTCACGCCATTTAACAATGGTAATAATTTTTGTTTTACATTTTCTCAATCTGATAATGTGTGAATAAAAATGTCCTTTCAAAAATTTACTATATTTATTAATGTGTAGCATACAACCTAAGTGGAAGCAGTGTACTTGCATCTTTAAGACACAGGGACATATTTAGAGGGGGAGCCATTTTAGAAGGGGGCTTGCCCCTCCCGAAAGTGTTTTATTTCTTTGTTAAAATGAGACTTGCATTCGAAAAAATGTTTTAATTTAATAAAAATACATCAATTTACAATAGAAAATAATGCTTGATTTTTTTTTTTTTTCATTAACTTTTATTGTGTCCCTATGGATTTCAAACGCTTTCATTTCGGTCGTCCCTCCCGAAAAAAAAAATCTATATGCACCCCTGTCAAGACATCTTCCACACTTAAGGCTGCTCCTACATTGAAATTCTGCAGCCATCACTAGTTAAAAGTAGCTTGAATGTAGAATTGTACAAGTTCTGTACAAGTTTGAAAAAAAAAAATCTGGAATCAAATCACCACAATTCGTACATTAGATATTTATGTTTAATCACACTTTAAACTACAGAAACAAGTTCATGTTATTTAACCTGATTTTACATACAAAGAAAATTAATGGAAAACCATGGTTGAGGAAATTATCATAAAAATTGATTCCACTTTCACAAAATTAAAATTTTTTACCTGACATACTATATTTTATAAGATACAACTATCACTTTCAAATTATAGCTTCAAGTTTCCATTTTTTACTATAATGCAATTAAGCTTTAGTTGCAGTTGCACTTCTTAAGTAACCATTTGTAAAGAAAAAAAAAATGCAGGATTGGAGTTCCTGGTTGCATAGGGAGTTGAATGAGTGCCACTGACTTCAGTTTGTATTCATATAAACAAAAGAAAAAAATTAATTCATGGGTACAGGTTTTAAAGAGAAAGAGATACAAAACTCAGGAATATAATGATCAATAATGAAAATTAGAAAAAATGCAAAACTCATTAGATAAGCAACTGTTAAAATAAATGGGAGTGGTTAAACTAAAAGTTCTGTCCATGTCAATAAATCTTCAAGGTTATTAAAAGAATATAAGATCTCCCTTCCCAGCAATGGGATTCGTGAGTTTAAAGGGGGGGGGGGGTTACATTTCCATGTAACAGTTTTCATAATATGTTGTGTAATATACCTTGCCATTTAATTTGGAAAATGCAGTGGTTTCTTCTGTAGTCCTAATTGCAACTGTGGTTACCCATACTGGAATTTTTCTGCTAACTCGAAAATCTTAAGCCGGTTATAAAATCTGTTCCCCTGATATTCTAATAGCAATTTTTTAATTTTACTTGTAAAAAATGTGTGTGTGTGTGGGGGGGGGGGGTTGTTCAGAACAATGCACAATTCCTGCCCGATATATGGACATCTGTGTTTGGAGAGCATGAAAAGTTTGGAACACCATTGGGTGCAGGTACATGGGGCCACTTAAAGAGTTAAATTTTCACCATGGCAATATGAAGAAAAAAATTGCAAAGCTTAATTAAAAATATCTGCTTTTAATATTTCTTAATTAAAAACAAAGCATTTTTTATTAGAATTTTTTATTAAATGCATTAATTTCAATTGTTTCTTTTTTAAATGTTTTTGTACTCATTTGCATTTTAATGCATTTTGTTTTTGTATGTTGTCCTATTAGTAAAATGACATTTATGTATAATGATTAGATCCATTTTTCATTAAATGTTTGTCCCATTAGGCAGAATTAATTGCCACCTGTCAGACCCATCTTCGTTGTCTTGAAGTTATTTCTGAGCACATTGAAATAGATGGAAAAGAAAAGAATTTCTCCCATGAAGACTTAGTGCGATTACATGGTAAGTTTTTCTGAAATAACACAATTGAAACATTAAACTTTGGTATGCCCAAGAAGTTGCTGTAAGTAACTCCACTTCATTACATTATGGCTTGAGGGTTAAGAGCAACAAGACAATTTAGGGTGAATGCCTTAATTTCATCATAAAGCTACAAATAAGCTACTGAATATAACAAAAAAAAGTTGTTGCAGTATGAAATATTCTGCATTTAATGCAACATAATGTGTAGTTATACAAATTTTCCTTGTAGCTTAGATGGTTTATAAATTGTAGCCCATCAAACTTTCTTCATAGTTTATTTTCCAAAATAAAGCAACACTAAACCTTGCTGCAGACTAGTCATAGTTATTCTTAAATAAAGGAATGATGTGTATTATTTCACGTAATTCATAAAGCCTAAGAAAAACACATGTGCTTTGTTCAATAAACAGGAGATGAAGAGTTTGATAAGAAGTGAAACTGAACACACTTAACAGAAACCTCACAAAAAATAAACTTGTTTGACCTACATTTTCTGAAAAAGGCCAGCAAGCCCAGATTGCATAGCTGTAGGAGAAAGCACAACAAAAACCAGTACTAGCAGTTATAAAGGAACACGCAAAGCAAATCAGAGTCAAGGTGAAGTATAAATGTATTTAAAAAAAAAAACAACAAAGAAAGCTATTATTAGTGATGTAGCCATGCTTTCATTTTCGAATGGAGTTGCAGTACTTCTTTGTGGATGTATGAGGGAAACTCGGAAAATAAGTCACAAACAGTTATTTAAAAAATACTAAGTGAGATATGAACTTGAAAATCATTTATTATTATCTTTTCATTTCCCCTTATTTCTCAACATAATTCACACAAATATTGATGCACTTATTTTATCGCTTTATTCAATGCACTGAAACCTGCATTGTAGAAGTCTTGGCATAGGCGAGCTGCCCTGGGCCGCCAATTCTAGGGGCCACAGATTTTAATCATATATCGATTTTCTGTCATCATCCAATTTTTAATCAGTATTATCTTAAAAAAAAAAGAAATAAAAATCACTGAAAAGATAAACAGTCAAAGTATGCCTTTCCTCTTGTCCCACTAGCTTTGGGGGGGGGGGGGGTATGCTGCTAAGTGAATCTATATAAAAACAGCTGTTCTCCTTCTTTATGCTTTGCAGGGAAGTTTAGTTTTTTTTTTCCTGTTGGCTTTACGTATAAAACGGTAATAACAAAGATGGAATGTGCAGGCAGTAAACAAAATGCCAGACAAAAGTTTCTGGGGTTGAATAAAAAGCAGAATTTCAGAGATTTGCTAATTTAACCAGATTACAGTTCCCACACTTTTGACTACAGAAGATTGTTTTACTAATGTAAATCTAAACGAGTTCTGTTCCTTATGAGAGGATGAGGACTGCAGAATCAGGGAGGTTCCAATGGATATCCCATTACAACCTCCTTGGGAAGTATCATTTATACTGCTACTCTTTATACAAAGAAAAACGGAAAACTTAAAACAGCGAGGCTGGCTGCAGGGCAGAAGAGAGAAGGTTCTGATGGTGGAAAATGACCCTAATTGATTTGTCAGTTGTCATGGGGAAATAGCAAGCTCTTTTGTCCTCTCATGGTGCTGATACAAATTTCCAGCAAACTTCGGAAAGGATCATGTTCCTTGTGAGTTGAAATATCCTCTGGCTATTAAAAGGCTGCAGCTCTGCTGAGAAATTTACGGTGAAGGTCCATAAATTAAAATACCCATTAGCTGAAGTATAGGAGGCATCTCACCTCATCTACATCCAGCCAGAAAAGATTTTTTCTCCTGTTTGTTTATTTATTTGATGTCAGGGTAAGCATATAGATAAACATTGTCAGTTGTTGGTTTTGCGTCGCTTGTTTCAAAACGTAAAATAAAGACGACTTCTGTTCATTCATTCAGTAAGCACCTTATGCGGCCTGAATATTTTTAGTGATTTGTTTATTACTCCCAAACACATTTTTATTGACGATACTACAAAGGGATATTTTCCCCTGTAGTTGCATTTGTGTCTAAATATGTCTGGAATTAAAGGGTCTAAGTCCGACAGTGGTGTAGAAAAAAGAAGCTGAACAATTAATAGAGAGACAGAAAGGTTCGTTATTGAAGCTTTTCAAGAAGAATCTACATACAGATGAGCAACATATTCTATGAAAAAAGAAAGACATTACGGAGCTTCAGGCAGAAAGCGATGCTTCAGAACACAATGATGTACAAATATACTTCAATAGTACCCAGCTAAACATACACTTCTACACCATCATGAAGGCAACAATGTGCACATCTCGAAATAAGCCCTGATTTACCTAAAAAACTGGTAGTATCTATGCCTAATAGATTGAAACTAATTATAAAATCTAAAGGATACACCACAAGATATTAATTATTGTAATTTGTTATATATTTCTACCATATTTCATACTGCCCGATATTTTTGTATGTGCTTTTTTTTCTGATGTTTCATTTAAATATGTAGTACATATTGTACATACCATTAGGGGCTACCCAAGTAGTAAGGCCAGCCCTAAATCTTGGGTTCGGTGTCTCAGCTACATGTGCTGTTTATCATCCACAAAATGTTTGCCACCAAAGTGAGTTTTCAGCAGATCAAACAAGTGAAAGTCGCTTGAGGCTAAGTTAGGGCTGTAAGGCAGATGTTTAAGAAGTTCTCAGTCTAGTTGTTCAATTTTCTGCTGGGCTAATCAAATCACATGAGGTCAGGCATTGTGATGTATGAATACTCCTCTAGTCTGTAGGCCTGGACTTTTTTTTTTTTTTCAAATTGCATCATGAAACATCAACAGAATTTCACAGTATGATGCAGCATTCACATTCTCACCTTGCTTCTGGAAATGGGCAAACAGCACTCCTTCAGAATCTCAAAAAAAAAAAAAAAAAAAAGAAACTGTAAGCGTGCTGATGGCAAAATTCAGAATCTTTTGGTTGAAGAGGGACATTTCCATTGTATTGAAACATGCTTTGATTTAGGTTGGTACTGATGCACCCATGATTTGTCCTTTAGTAATAATCTTATTAAGCATGTCTTCTTCACATGCTTACTAAGAGAGATGTGCAAGAATGCCCATTCAGTTCATTTTGTGGGCACTCGCCATGCTCACACTTTCCGGACAAAAGGTCATGCATTATGCTGTTGGCTAAACCATGAGAACACCCATTTGCAGTGGCTATACTGTCTATTGTTACTCACCTGTCGGCTTAATCATCTTCTACACCCGCCTCACAGTTGCAGTCTGAACAGGATGATCAGGTTGGTCTTCAGCAGCAACTTTTGAGCATCCTCGAAAGAATTTGTTGTGTACTACTTCAGGCAGAAACATTTCCTTGTGAATATCCCATCCAGAAAATCCTTTTGCTCAAAGAAAATGCACGACAGCAAGCTGCTCTTCAGTCATACACTCCTTAAGCATTGTCACCATTTGCAATCAGATCTGGGCATCCAGTACTGAGCATCTGCAACGTAGAACTATGAGTGAACTGGATTGTGTTGCAACCTAATGGCACATTTAGAAACTAATAACTACCATGATAAGTTATCCCATAATTGTTTGTGACTTGTTTACCGACTTCCCCACATATGTAAAATTGGGTGGGTCTTTCATCCAGTTCTTTTACTGCATGCTATTTTAACGAACTAAAAGGCAGTAATCTTATGATATACAATTATTGTTGCAGTTGTATGTAATAACACTGACTGCATTCTAAAATTAGTTTTCTGGTTCTTCCTAATAATTTTTATGCACTTATTACAAAAATATAATTCATTTTTTGTATCACGCCAGAATTTCTCAGAAACTGCAAAGAATATATGTGTATTTTAACACATTTTCTAGTAATTTTGATCACTAATGCAAGCAAACAAGCTTAAAATGATGATACAGTATGATTACCATGAAAATTTAACACATATAAAAATTTCTTGATTAATATGAATTTCCACATACACATGCATTATTATGGTGAAATTTTCTTTCATAGCTATTTCTGTCACTAGTTCTCTACCTCTTTAATAGCCAACAATAAACTGCTATATTTTATCATATCTCTTTTCCATTTCCTTAATGTTTTGATGTAATCTTTTTTTCTTTGTTCTTCACTTACATCATCTCAATTTTCTGGGAAATGGTTGATATGAAAGTTCAGACTCATGTTGCAGCCAAATTCTATCAAATTTTTAAGCAAGTTTTGTAATTTGGATTTTACTATTTCTCAAAACAAAAAGTTTTTAATTATATTTATGAGATAATATTGTAGTTCTAACTAATTGCTATCTGTATTCTTATTTTCATATATTGTACTGTATTTAGATTATATATCATATAAAGAATCATCATATATTTTCTGTTTCTCATATTATACTGTCTTAGTTAGTGATGGAGGCATGTATCTGCTTAGCATATTACATGGTAATATAGGGCACTATTAAGTAAGTTAAAATAAGGTAAGCATGCTTTTTCTTCCTTTCTTGTTCTGTTCTTGTCTTTTTATTTTAACTAACTAAAGGATGCCCTAATTACCATATAATGTGCTAAACAGATACATGCCTCCATCGTAAACTAAGACAGTACAACATAAGAAAACAAAAAATACATGATGATTCTTTATATAATATATAATCTAAATACAATAAACTTATGAGGCTTATCCATGTTTGTTTCTCACATGCCTTTATTGTTTCCTCAAACATTCTCTCTCTCCATCATCAGTTTTTGAATTTGAGTTCCAACAAAAGTACCCTTTTTAAGCTTTTTACATGCAATGCATGGGAATTTGTTTGCAAATATATTTAAAACATTTACTTCCTCTATCCAATGCTTTAACACGCTGCTTCATTAAGCCCAGAGTCATGTGCAATGGAGGAAGTAACACTTTCATGTAGTCAGCTAATGATTCATGTAATATGTTTTTTTTTAGAACTAAGCAGTGAACTCATTCTAGGAGTACAATTCCTTGCTTTTCAGTGCTTGCTTTTGGCTTGGCTGTCCCATTCACACAGAAAACATGCTATTTTTTGTGTAGCCATCATGGTGTTCAAGCAACAGGTCAGTCACTTTAAATCCACAACTCAAAAAACATCCCTGTTACTCATATTTCACCCTAGTTAATAAATGCTTAAGATTTTTGTTAATGCACAGAATGTGTGCATATACATTCCATTTATGTAAAAAAACACCTTTAAAGCTTCTCTTAGAGTTAATAAATAATATCAAAGACTCATTCTCGGAAACATATTGAATAGGCACTGTGAAAAACGCATTCCTGGTGATAAAATATTTTTTTTATTTCAGTCGACAACAAAAGACCTCAGCAAATTAAAATCGCATAAAATTTGGACTACATAATCAATTGTGGAGGGATCTTAGCATGTAGATTTCCAATAGTTCTTCAAATTCACTGTTCTCTGCTATTATATTCTCAAATCTAGTTGGTGGACAAGGAACTAGTCTAATTGCTGGAGAAATGCTAGAGTAAACAGTGGCATAACTAGGCATTTCTGCAACCAGGGCAAGTATAAAATATTGTGCCCCCCTCCCATCCATCGTTCCATATATACACTGGCGTGCAAAAATTAAGGACGAGACGGTTTTTCGAATGTAACGCCGTGCAGAAGTGCTCCACATCGACTCAAATCATACCATAAGATCCCCAAGATGTAAGAATATGGGACAAGTGAGCAAAACCGTTCAAACAAGGAATCCAAAAGATGCAAAGGCACTTTATTGAAAAGGTAGTTTCGAGCACAACTGGACAGAAGACAGAAACGTCCATGTGACAGGTGGCTGCCAAGAAAAATCCAGTCTTTAGTAGGGGATACGATCACCCCTGACTGTGTTGCAGGATTTACAATGTCTGTCCAGGCTGAGGACGAGGTTGTCAAGGAGCTGTTGAGGCATCGTGGCCCATTCCTCTTGTAGCGCCAATCGCAGCTGCAGAATTGTTTCTGGTGGCTGGTGACGTGCTGCCAAGCGTCTCCCGAGAAGGTCCCACACGTGTCCGATTGGATTTAGGTCCAGGGACCTTGCGGGCTAATCCATGCGTTGAATATATTCACTCACCAACAGCTCTGCAACAGCCACTGTACGATGAGGTGTAACGTTGTCTTCCATGAAGAGGAACTCAGTGCCCACAGCACCTCTAAACAGATGCACGTGAGGCAGGAGAACCTCGGTACAATAGCGAACACCAGTGACTGAACCTCCTTGGAAGATGTGGAGGTCAGTATGGCTACCAAACATGATACCACCCCAAACGAGAACTCTGCCACCTCCAAACCAGTCCCTTTCGATGATGTTGGAGATGTGATTGCATGTTCCCTGCTCTCTCCAGATGTGTATACGTCCAGAATCACTCGTCAGACTAAATCAGCTCTCATCCATAAAAAGAACTCGACCCCATTGCTGATGTGTCTAGTTCTTGTGTTTCTGGCACCACAGAAACCGCAGTCTCTGATGAGCAGGCGTTAATGGCACACACCGTACTGGTCGTCGTGCAAATAGACCACCTTTGTGCAGCCTCCTGGCCACAGTAAAACACGATAACGGACGTCCAGTTGTCTGTTGCATGTGCCTGCGATTTCTCATCCTTGTCACATTTACGCCAAAAAATCGGATTGTCATCTTCAAAATTTGTATTATATGGCATAATCCGTATTTCTTTCAGCTGTTCCTGTAGTTTGAAATGCTCTCCAAGCTCGTGAAACGATGCTCTGAGCGTTCCTGAACTCCTCAGTCACACTAGTCACACTTCGACCTTCTTTCAACTTCCCAATGATGCGACCTCGGGTAAAGTCATCCAGATGTCGTCTACTGGATTGTGTTGGCCGTATCACATGGTGGCAGCAACTGGACGTCGTTCAAACCGATGTAGACCATGCAATAGCGTACACCACCCATGTGCTTTATACCCTTCCGAACCTTTATATCAGTGGTTTATAAAATCTTCACTAACGTTCTTTCACACCGCTTGAAGGTAACACTGGACATGGCTCAACCGAGAGAACAAGCTGGATTCAGGAGTGGCTACAGCACAATAGATCATATCCACGTACTGAGAGAACTAATTGAAAGAGCGAGGGAATATGAACTTCCATTGTGCATGGCTTTTATCGATTATGAAAAAGCCTTTGGTTCGGTGAAACCTCAGCAGTTACAATGGCTCTGAAATCCTGCGGTATTGAAGATGCATACATTAATATTATTAATAACATCTATGAAAATTCAAGTGCAAAGATTTGGCTGTTTGAAAATACAACACACATAAAAATTGGAAAGGGAGTGAGACAAGGTGACACCATATCTCCAAAGCTTTTTAATGCCACATTGGAGGGTGTCTTTCAGTCGCTGAGCTGGGAAAACAAGGGGATAAAGATTAATGGAGATTATCTAACCCACCTTCGTTTTGCTGATGACGTAGTCATTTTTGCCACTACCCCATCAGAGCTGCAGAGTGTGATCCAGGAACTTGCTGACAAGAGCAAAGAAGTGGGATTAAAAATGAACTTTCAGAAGACAAAAGTGATGTTCAATGCTTTTACAAGAAATGAAGATTTATCGATTGATGGAGAAAAGCTGGAGATAACAGGCACATACGTTTATCTTGGACAGCAGATATCAAGTGAGGGTCACATTGATGAAGAAATTAATCGGTGTACAAAACTTGCCTGGAGAGCTTTTGGAAGGAACAGCATAATTTTCTAGAGCAATATGCCATTATGTCTTAAAAGAAAAGTGTTTGATCTATGCATCCTTCCAGTGCTTACGTATGGTGCAGAGAGGTGAACCTTAACTAAAAGAGACATACAAAGGCTGCAGAAGTAGAATGGAGCGGTGCATGCTTGGTGTAACCAGGAGAGATAAGGGGAACTCGTGGATCCAAAAAATGACAGGAGTGGAAGACATCATGATCAGAGTAAAATCCCTGAAATGGCAATGGGCTGGACATACTGCCAGGAGGACAGACCATCGATGGACAGCCGAAATTTTAGATTGGATTCCAAGGGACAGGAAAAGACCCAGAAGAAGACCACATGGGAGATGGGTGGATGAAATTCGAAAGTATGCGGGGGTGACATGGAGGAGACTGGCACAAGACAGACCGTTGTGGAGGAAACTTGGGGAGACCTTTGTCCAGCAGTGGATTGATAATGGTTGACAATGATGATGACATAATATTAATAAGTTATATATAGGAGTATGTCTTGTTCAACAAAACAAGATTAATGCCATATCGACTTGTGACATTTTGTACAGCTTTTGCCAATTGTTTTGGAGTTTGGACCTTTGGTACCCCATCAAACAGACCAAGTGCAGCTGGCAGTCATGGCTTGTAGTAACAGTAGTAATCAAATTGCTCCCAGATAATCTTTAACAATGTGAATGACATCCTGATCTTGCAATGTACGTATATAGTTCATCCAGCTGAAGAGAAACTGCCGTCTCCATTTGTTGTCGGCGAAGGCTGTGGTTATTCTTTGGTTGGACAGACTATTTTACAACCGTGACTTTATTTCTGAATGTGATAAACTAATGTCCCCTTAACGTTTTGAGGAAGAAATGCAAATTTTAAGCTGCCATTGCTTATGAACTAGCGACACATATAAGCAAATTCTGTAAATAGACAACTAACATTGCATGACATTAAAAACAACTGCACCAAAAGTTTAAATTCCAGTTTTGATCAGATTGCAAGCAATGATTTTTACACTCTTTCTAGAGCTGTGCCTGAGGCAGCTGCCCTGCCTGCCTGCCTGCCCCCCTGAAAGTAAAGTCTTTTTTTACTTTTTGCACCATATTCAGCAACTTTTAGCAAGCAGATATATGCAAGAGATGATGCTGTCTATACCATTGAAATTGCAAAAGACATAGTTGTTTTCTTATTATTTTCCCAAAGTTTTAAACCTTCAACACAAGTGCAACATACATTGTGAGACACCCATCTCCCAATTTAATTTCAAAATAGGCCAAGTATGCTTTTTTCACACAATTTATAATATTTTGACTTGCTTAACTACAACATAGCTTTCATTTGTGCAACAAAATATGTCCAAATTATTTAAACACCCACAGGGAGAAATTTTTGCAGACAGTCAAATGCTAAATGCTCAGCAGATACAACACAGAAACTGAAAGGTTTATACAATGACTTTAACAGAGAAATTCACTTGTTAACACAAGAGCTTCAACAAAGAAACTGAGCTGAAGGATCTGTTGGTAGAATTCAAAGTTAACTGGTCACAGGGCTTTGTCTTTATGTGAGAAAGATGGCTATCATTTCTATACGCCATGGATTTTAAGTTTTGAACATATATTGTCTTATAAAAAAAAATCCTAAAAAGGTATGACCAGTCAGAGTACACTTTTTCACTTTTCCTTCACCCAAAGTATTTTTTTTCTTTTAGAATGCTGATAAGATACGTGAAAACAGCTTCTCCCCTTCTTTCTGCTTCGCAGTGGAGATGTTTGCCTTTTCCTTCAGCTTTACAAATAAAGCTGTAATAACCAAGAAAGAATGTGTAGTCAATAAGGAAAATGGCAGATAAAAGTTTTGTTGGGCGAGTACAAGGCAGAACATCTCAGATTCAAGTTTAATGTCATATATGCAATAACTTATAAGAAATATGTTTGCAGTGCTTAGGAGTTAATATAAAAGACTTCGACGCTTACTTGAAGTAATATTCAATATACGTGAAGAGTCGAACAGGCAATCTCCACAGAAAACTATACCTCACCAAATTTGTTGAAAAGATATTGGAGGTTACTTCAAATAAGCACCAAAGTATTTTATCCTAAGTACTGTGAATGTATTTCTTGTAAGTTTTCACATATCCGGCATTAAACTTGTAACTATATCATTACCCTCTCTTACTACTTATTTTTGTGAAAAACATAACATCTCAAATTGCTAACTTAACAGGATTACTGTTTCCATACTTTTGACCACAAGTTACAGCTGATTTTTTGACCAATGTATGGCTAAAAATGTTCCTTATCATAAGATGAGATCTGAAAAATCAGGGAGGAATTACAATAAGAATCCTATTGCCAACCTGCTTGTGAAATATCATTTATCCTTTTAAATGATACTTCACAAGTAGTCTACAACTTTATTAGCATATTGGTAGGATTTTAATACAACTTTTTGGAGATCCTTCCTTTTGAACTTGTAAGAATTATGTTGAGAAAGTCAAGACTATCTTGTCATAGTGGCCCTGGTGTCAAATTTAAGGAATTCTCAAAAACTTTAAACATGTCAAGAATATCTCACAAGACTCTCATAAAATGTATTTTACTTTCCATTGAGAATCCGATACATTCTTCTTTGCAACTTTTTTTTTTGCATTTTTAGACCACAAAAATCAGTTCAAAATTGTTCTATTTTTTAAAACTTAGTTGCCTTGACATTCATCTATTTGAAAAGTTAAAGTGAATTAAAAACCTTAAAATATTTAAAATTCCTGATGTTTTGTTTTTGAAAAGTTAAAAACACACAGAAACCTAAAAAAATTATCTGCACATTCAGATGTAAAAACATTTCTTATGTTTCTTTGCTTCATTGTTTTCCAAGATTCCAAAAATGCTTATCATTTAACCCTTACCCATTGTTTTACTTCCAACACTTTCATCTTCATGGGAAAATTAGAAACACACATCTAATGTGTGTGGTCTTTGCTGACTGATTACTTCCATGCCAACACTGTGTTGGAATGATGTGGTTTGTGCATGTAAGAGCATAAGACTTTTCTCTACCGGGTGGAAGATGAAGGTGTTAGAAACCTTTGAAAGTGGGAAAAAGTAAACTGCAAGCATTTTTGGAATCCTGGATGACAACAAAGCAAAACATTACCAGTTTTTAACTGCTTGGAAAACATAACTTCAAGGTTTTTAATTTAGTTATATTTTTCAAATAGATGATGGTCACTTTTAAAAAAATAGAACAATTCAGAAGTGTGTTTTGCAGAGTCTAAATGTGCAAAAAGAAAAAGCTGCAAAGAAGAATATATCAAGAATGTTTCTGGGAAAGAGTAATCATTTTCTTTTCATGATAGTAATCAAATTTTGAGGTTGGAGTAAATTGTGAAAATTCGAGAAATAGTTGTTCTGAAAATAATCCTTAGCAATCCTCATAGTTTGACTCTAGATTAAGTAATAGCTGTAAAATGTGTATTTTTGGTGAAATCTAGTTTCAATATTTTCTTACAATTACAGTGTTTCCTTGCACCTAGGAAAAAATCCCACTGGAAACAAAAATGAACAACCTAAAGTATTGTTATTTTCCTTCCATGTTGTAATTACGTTCTCATTCAGTGACCATACAAGTATTACCTTCAGCCGTGAATTCCTGCAATTAAACATGCTGTTATCTCAGTGCAGTGTTTGAAGCAGTATAATGCATAAATCTTTAATTAATTATAAAATCATTCTACTTTTTTTTTTTTTTTTTTGTTAAATTAGATTTGATTGAAGAGTGGGCTGCTTTGCAAAGAACTGTGGTCATGAATCAACAGGTGGTGCAGAGCTGTGATGAAAAGACCCTTAAAGCTAAAAGAAATATTGATGATTTGTATAATAAGATGGCTGAACTGTCATCAGCAAACCACTTAAATCCTGAAGACATATTTTCCCTGGAGGATCTGAAAAAGAAAATGGCAACCATTCAGGTGAGTTTACGTGAAATACAAAAACACACTATTTTGTTACACAGTGAAAAATGAAATTAACTACCGTATTTACTTGAATCTAGCACACACTCTTTATCCAGAAATACTGCAGTAAAAATCAGGATGCACATTAGAATGGGGGAGGGTGTTGAAAATAGGGAAGCTTTACATTTTCGTTGTTTTAACTCTGCAGTGGAAAAGGTGTAAGAGTGGGAGGAAAAGGGAGGGCCAAAGGCTGGAAAGAGTGAAAGCAGGTGACCACGAGTAAGCACACAACACTCTCACTGCCGTTCAAATTCTTTGACTGAATGGAGGATTGTGTGAAGTGAGCTCAGCCAATGAACTTTTGGAAGTGGAAGGTTCTTGTTAGTGACTCATAACACATTTTTGCAATAGTGTGTATTCATCTGCATGTAGCTGAAATTAAGTAAATTTTTTTAGACTATCACTTTATCCATTTTTTTATTCAAGTATGTGCATATGCAGGACATGAGGATGGGGTGTGCACATTAGATTCAAGTAAATACAGTATGTTTTTGTAAAGGATGCACTACTTTTCATTGAAGTTTAAACATAAATTCTTCCAAAATATATTATTATTTGAAAGTTTCATATATCATTTCACCATCATCAACCGCTGGGTGAATGTTTCCCAAAGTTTGTTCCACAACTCTTTATTTTGAGCACTTATTTTCCACGTTACTCCAGCATCTTTCAAATTCTGTATACCACATGCTCTTCTTCTGGCCCTTGGCATCCAATCTAGCATTTCAGTTGTCTAGCAATATGTCCAGTCTATTGCCATTGGTCGTGATGTCATCCACCCTTGCTGTTTTCCTGATTCATGAGTTCTCCATCCTCGTTAAAGTTTAAATAAAAATTGTTACTATATTTAGTTGCACAATGTGCTCATCTTTTAGTTGCCTGCAGCCTCAGTATACCCCTGCTCCATAAGAAAAACATTGGAAAAGGATGAATTAATTTTTTAAGGACTAAATTGGTCTTAAAAGTTATGCTATTTCTTTCAAATGTACTGCCAGCCATGTTGTACACACACACACACACCATTAAACTGCTCTCTGAGATTAAGAGGTTAGCTCCGTAAGGAAAAGATCATCTGCCAAGTAAACATTTAACTGATGGAACTATATTTTACTTACTATTGGTTTATCAAATGTCTCCATTTACAATGATCGTGGTACGCAGCTCAAGCTGGCATTGATCATCTGTCACACACAACACCTTTTGTACTTCATACTCATAAAATTTTTCTCAAGCAGACACATTCCTGAATCTGATCCTCCCAGGATTCCCTTGGCCTTTTTCTACCTTTCTTTCCTGACACTTAAGCCGAAAAAATTCTCTTAGTGAGCATCTAAACTCATTCTTTTAACACGGCCAAAACACCTAAGAATATTAGTCTCCTCCTTAGTAACAACATTTTGCCTCACATTAAGCATCTGCAACACATCTTCATTCCTCATGTGATCATAGTGTCTTTTGCCACCCCCACTCCATAAGTAACGCATCTGTCCAGCATTACATACAGGAGATTTAAGGCAAGATACTCTGATCAGGTGTGGAATGAAGATGTGTTGCAGATGTGAGGCTAAATGTTGTTAGTAAGGTGGAGACCAAGTTTTACACACCTATAAATTTCTTCTTTGACGATGTTTTCACTTGACAGCAGATATTAATTAACGACTGTGCTGGAGTGCATTTAGAAGAAACATTACAATTTTCAAAAGCAACTTGCCAATATATCTTAAAAGAAAAGTGTTAAATCAATGCGTACTTCCAGTTCTTGTTACGGACTATAGACATGGTAGGCCTTCATGTATTTCTACTTTCCTGCATATCCCTTGGTTTATACACTATTTACCAACAAGTAATTGGACACCCCTGCAATCGACGATATCTGTGGTCCTGATACACGTCACAGCCGCCGCCATTAAATATCGTGTGGGAAACAACAACGCAACCAGTCGCATGCAAGATGCCATGCAGTTCGGAGCTCTCTCATTTCGAGAAAGGTGTAATTGTCGGGTATCACAGAAATGGCTGCCGATCCATACGTGACATATCCAGCGAGTTGAAGTACCCAAAATCGACAGTGGCCTACGTGATTGGCAAGTGGAAGATGAGAGGTGACTGTCTGAATGTGCCCCGACCCGGCAGACCCACAAAACTGGGAGTTAGAGACCGACAGGTGCTAGCCAGAGAAATTCGGAAGAACCGCACCAAATCAATGGTCCACATCCGCGAGGATTTTCGACAGGCATCCGGGAGTGTTCTTTCAATGAATACCATCCATAACGAAGCCCATCTGCTTGGTTATCATGGACATGCTGCCGCCCACAAGCCTTTGATCACCAAGTCCAATAGCGCTGCTCGGCTAACGTGGTTCAAAGAACGTCGACAGTGGACCGTTGAACAGTGGAAACAGGTTCTCTGCAGCAACGAATCAAGGTTCACACTCTACCATTCGGATGGCAGAGTCAGGGTTTGGCGTCTTCCTGGAGAACGCCTCCTGCCAGAATGTATTGGGCCAACTGTGAAGTTCGGCGGCAGTGGAATTATGTTATGTGGGTGTTTCTCCTGGTATGGCACAGGACCCTTGGTCGCAATTCCTGGTATACTCAACGCAGAGACCTACTGCACCATTTTGGATGACCATGCGCTTCCTACGTTGTGGCAGTTTTACGGGGTGGACCCATGTTACTTTCAGGATGACAATGCCACCTGTCATGTTGCAAGGTCCACCATGGTTTGGTATGGTGACAATGGGGTTAATCGAATGGATTGGCCTGCGTAGAGCCCGGACTTTAACCCTATTGAGCACCTCTGGGACGAGTTGGAGCGTCGACTTAAGGGGTGTCCCCACCGTCCGAAATCGGTGAAGGAACTGACCTGTCTTCTTTAATCCGAGTGGAAGAAAATACCGCTAGCCACCATACAGCGCCTGGTTGAGAGTATGCCCCGGAGGGTCGCAGTTGTAATCGCCGCTCGTGGAGGCTCCACCAACTATTGAAGGTTAATAAACTTCATTTTCCTTTGCTATCACAGGTGTCCAATTACTTGTTTGTAGATAGTGTAATACAAGCAGAACATGGTGTCATAATCACAGGCTACAACTGTTCAATGAACATATTAGAAAAAAAATTGAGCTGTCAGTCAGTAGAGTCTCTTCTTTCTGGAACATACATACCGCTAGAGGTTAGCTCCTCAAAGAAAGCTCATCTGCCAAATTAAAGTTTAAAACTGATGGTGCTAGACTTTACTTGCTGTTGATGTATAAAATTTCTCCATCTACAGCAATCTTGATTCTCATGCAGACATTCCTGAATCTGGTATTTTCATGATTTCCTTGGGTTTCACCTACCTTTCTTTGCTGCCACTTGGACTGAATAAATTCCCTTAGTTAGCATCTCACTGCTTCTTTCAGCCATCTAAGAATATTTATCTCCATCTTACTAACAACATTTTGCCTCACATTACACAGCTGCAATACATAATCGTTGCTAATAATCTACCTCCCCCAGCACACAAATGACCCCAATAATAAATTCATGTCCTTCTTCTAATTAACTGGACACTGAATGGGTGTCAAGTGACAATTTCTTGCAAAACGTATGGTAAACACAGATAGCTTTGGAGAGGAATGGAAATAATGATTCCTGTAAAAGATGCAAAAAAATTGTCACTACCTGTTTACAGGAAAGCAGCTGAAGATAAGGGTAACTAATCAAGCTTTACTTTACACAGCATCAAAAACTTTTAGGAAGCTCTACTCCAGATGACAAACAGTGCTCTGGAACATCAAATTTATAATCCATCAAAAATTGTTCAGGAGGAATATATTATCTAGAAGTACAGAAATTCTAATTATTTTGAGGCATAGTCTTCAGAGGAAAATAATGAGGCAAAGCCACATGATTTTGTTAGAAGTATTCAAGCAAAAAACAAATAAAACTATTTTGTTGATGGTTTACTTATAATATTTTTAGCTAAAATGTTTTCTGGGTTAAACAAGGAAATGACTTTTGGTAGAATTAAATTCAACATAATTATCTTTTAAAATATAACTTAAGTATCACAATGATTAATAGGATGAAGTTTATTTTCCATTTCCAAATTTTCTTGTTTCACACTTACTCATCATCAAGAATGACCCAGCCTTCCTGTTTGTTGACTTTCTACCAACTTCCTTTTCTTGCCGTGCTGTTGAAGCGAATACATTTTTATGGAGTCCTGGTTAATTGAATATATGTGAAGTCCCATTCTGTTAGTAACGTTCCTTATAGTGACTATGTTTTTATAACTTCAAACCCATGTGAGTCTGCTACATGGGTTTAAAGTTGTTTTCCAGTTTCTCCTACATAGGTGTAACCACAATCGCAGTTCACACTGTAGAACACTCCTTACTGTAGTTGGATGCTGTTTTCTTTTTGCTTACTGGGAGGGAAGAATTTTTAAATTTTATTTTTAATTCTGGAGCAAGTTGAACATGGAATTTTTTTGCTTACTCTCTGAACTTTTCAAATAACCCTTTATGATAGGTGACTTTTCTGGTAAACGTCACTTATTTCCTCACTGTGTGGCTTCTGTCCTTTTGCGAGTCTTAGGTTCCATTTCGTGTAACTCCATTTCTCATATGCAGTACAAAAGTCCTGTGGGATATAGGTAGTTGTAAACACAGAGATACTGCAAATTATATAAACAAAATTATAATATTTTTAGCTACCATTTTATTTTTTATATTTTTTAGGTTGTTTGTTTTTAAATGAGGAACCTGTATGCTGTCCACACTTATGCATTGAATGGTTAAAATTACGTTATTACAGGGTGTCCGAGAATTATTGGACACATTACAAAATTATATAAAACAAAACATTAAACAGATAGAAAGAAACTGACTGTACTAACTTGCAATGTAACTACACAAGTTAATACATTTCGATGCGAGATCCCTTGGTTGCTCATAGTACATGCAAGCAATACTCGATTTCATGCCATGTATTGGTAAGCATCTGAGGAGTTATGGAATTAATAGCAGCTGTGATATGCTGCTTCAGTTACTGCAAATCAGTACAAGGCGTCTGATAGACACGATCCTTAACATAACCCCTCACGAAATAATCCAATGGAGTCAGAGCTAGGAGGCCACGGAATGGGACCATGATGCCGAATCCATCTTTTGGGGAAATGCTCATTTAGGCACTTATGTACACACGTTGACCAATGCGGAGGCACGCCATCTTGTTGGAAAACGATGTTTATCATATCTTTTGATCTGGGGTATAGCAAAATTTTCTAGCATATCCAAGTAAATGTCACCATTTATGGTTTTTTTGAAGAAGAAGAAAGGGCCAATCACTTCTCTTTTTGATAGGGTGCACCACACATTAACTTTTGGAGAATCACGTTTCAGTTCAATAGCAGCATGAGGTGGTTCACTGCCCCATATCCTACAGTTGTGACGATTCACAATACCTGATATATGAAATGTGGGTTCATCACTGAAAATTACAGTACTGAGAAAGTTTTTGTCATTTTCCACTCGATTCAGCATATCCACAGCGAAATCGTATTGCAGTGTGAGATCATTTACAAGCATCTTTTGCACTATTTAAATTTTATAAGCATGAAACTTTAATTTATTGTGCAAGATATCGTGAACTGTCGATTTCGGAATGCACAGTTCTCTGCTTGCCTTACGAACGGATTTCCTGTGACTTCGTCGGAAACTTTCATTAACTTGGTCAACCATCTCACTGCTGACGCTAGGCCTACCGGCTCCTCCACGATGTTCCACATTGCCAGTTTCTTTAAACTGTTTCATCCACTGCTTAATTGAATTCGTTGACAGAGGATTACAACCAAACTCTAAATGGTACCGTCTTTTAACTTTAATGACAGACTTTAATTTCGCAAGCCATAACACACACATCGCTTTCTGCTGTACGGAGGACATAACTACTGATTGTGCATTTCTCATACATTCCTCATTAGGCCACACCTAGCGCCATCTATCGGATTCTGGGCATAACAATTCTGCAAAACAAAAATATAGAAACCGTGTTAGTAATATGTGACATAGAAAAACAGACAATACTCATAGTTTTTTTTGTACATCATTTTGTAATGTGTTGAATAATTCTCGGACAACCTGTATATTAACATATTCTGCAATTAATTGCATTGAAGTAACTGAGAAGACCGCTGCTATGTAATTTAATCATAAAACTTTCACACAGTGATAAAAATATGAGCATTCGCAAGTTTGAATTGATTAGTGAACTTTGTACTGCAGATTACATAAAAAATTCTCAAAATCATACCCAATCTAAATGGGCACATGGTGATCCCGGAATCATTGGTGCTCTTAAAAGGATATAAAGGATGTTTGCAAAGCATGGGTGACTGGAAAAACAATTGCTTTTGAATCAACTTGGTGCTCTGTCTGTGGGACCAAGAGAAGCTGGCACGCACTGACAAAGGAATGGAGTCACAACAATAAAAAATAATGCAAATGTGTAGACTGCATGCCTTTTTGTTTGCATTCTTGTAACAGTTGTGATGTGCCATTGTGATGAATTGGCTTGATTTTCCCAAACTAGTTGGGAATGCTAGTTTCTGAAAAGTTTTGTAAGGTGAACCAAGATTTGTACATGGTGTTTGTTGACTCAAGCTTCTGACAGATCACCTAGAAACAAGTTGTTTCATGTACTAAAAAGCTACGATTCCCAAGTCAAGTTACTGAAATTAGCCAAATGCCTTTTACACAAAAAGCCTCACATTTAAACTCTGGTCAGCAGTGATGCAGAAGAGTCTTAGTGTTCCTTTGCACCAGGGCTGTAGCTACTGGGAGGGCAGGAAAAACAATTGCCCCCCTCCCCAAGATGGTCATGCCAGGGGTGTACTCTAAGGAGTGTAAAAAAATGAACAGAAGTGAATAAATTTGCCACACATTTTAACTCAAAAACAAAGTTATCTTCTTTTGTAAACACTTTAGTTAGCCGCATATACTATTACGTGCAGGTAACCATCGTGAGTTGCGAACCACCTCATATGGGTGCAGTGGATGGAGGTATGTAAAACAATATGCTCGTATGCCTAACCTCCATGGCCTTTCAGAATACATCAAAGGGATGAAGAGCTAATTAGTCATTCATGCTTTGTCGCCAAAAATTCCTCTGAACGTTTAACCTTGAACGGAATTTCTCCAAGCCATATTCCAAAAGCATCTTCCTATTGTTACCTTCACTATCTAATGCTCATTTGTTTTCATTCTGCATTTTTGCACATGTTGTGTTGCTGGTGTAAACATGACTTTTATGTTTCACTTGATATTTAAAACCATTGGCTGTTGGGTATTCACCTAATTTTTAAATTTTGAGGAAAATTATGTCAAAAACTGTAAGCGCGATTTTTTTAACAGTCATAATTCTTTCCTATAATGAAGGCATGAGAAACTAAGAACTGCTTATTATTTGAGTGGAAGTAAGGAACTTTTGAACTCGAAAGGGTGTAATTTTAGTGTAAGTAAGGAACTATTTGAGTGGAAGTAAGGAACTTTTGAACTCTAAGGGATGTAATTTCAGTGGAAGTAAGGAACTATTTGAGTGGAAGTAAGGAACTTTTGAACTCTAAGGGATGTAATTTCAGTGGAAGTAAGGAACTATTTGAGTGGAAGTAAGGAACTTTTGAACTCTAAGGGGTGTAATTTCAAGGCTTGTTCCTGCTTAGCAGCACTATGACCTACTGGCATAGAGGCACTAAAGCACTTTTTGTGGTTGATTAGACAGAAAAGTAGGGCAAAAGAATTTTTTCCAGATGATCATGTGCACCAAAATAGGAACTGCTGTGTTTTATGTGAAATTGCATTCATACCTCAACAAAATGTTCATGTTGCAAGGATGAGACTAAACAGTCTGGTCTCTCAATAAGGCTTCTCATTAATCACAAGGGTTCTTGTGTAAAGAGAATGAGGAGATTTGTGAAAACACAAGTTTGTCCCCGACGGGCATCAAAGCCGTGTCCCCTCACTCCAGAGTAAGTTGCTCTCCCAACTGAGCTATGCAGACAGAATGTCTCACAGCAGATTTATCGTCTCGACACATGTTTTCACCTCTGTAGTACGTCACAGACTCCTTTGTCAAGAGGTGGTTATAGCAGGTGGCTTCTCGTTAGGTTATGTCTGCACACTAGGAGAGAAATTAACACCGAAAATTTAAATATGAACGACTAGTGTTTTACTGTTGAGAATGGCCTTTCTCTTAAGGTGGATGTCTTGTGATTTTGCTCCCTACATTTATAACGGAAAAAGTTTTGGACCCTATTTCCTGAGCTAAGAAAGATTCCCCATTCATCAAAATTGGCCCACTGATTAAAAAACTATCCTAACTTAGATTGTGCAATGGGTTTTTTTTTTTTGCAGAAGACTTTCCTGAACTGTATTAAAAATCAATAACTTTACTTCAATGTAGTGGTAAGGAAGAGTGGCATCACCTGTAAGCAAGTATCGTAACTACATCGAAGTTATTGATTTCTAATATAGTTCAGGAAAGTTTTTGCAAAAAACACCGATTGTATAATCTAAGTTAGGATGGGTTTTTATCAGTAGGCCAATTTTCATGTATGAGAAATTTTTCTCTACTGAGAAAATAGAATTGACTTTTTTTTCCATTGGAAGTATAGTGAGCTAAATCACCTGACGCCCACCTTAAATCTGCCACCAGCTCCAACAAAAAGGAAACTTCAGTCGCTGAGTGGTCAGAGGTGCTGTCTTCTGGCTGATCACTGTAGTCAGGCCGAGATGAGGCATGAGAAGTACGCCAGCCCCGCGGTGCTGGACCTCTCCTCTCCCTGGTATCAGTGGACCCAAATTGGGGATGACGGACTGTCTTTGGCCCTAGATGCTCACGGTGTCTTAATGCTGAAAATAAACAAGGTAACACAAATGATATCTCCCACCCTGTTATCTTAGGAAAAGCAATGTAATCAGTGTGACTGATTCATATTTAATATCTGGAGCTGTGAAGCATAGCAGAGAAGAATGAAAAAAACAACAACCTAATATTCTTATAATTTGCCTCCTACACAAAGAATATTATGCTAAATTATGGAACTTTAAATTAATAAAAAGTACTAAATACTGAAAACAACAAATCAAGATCATCTTTTCTGAGACCGACTTCCTAGTTTTTTTAATTTAAAATTAAATTGATGTACTAGAGCAGGGGTGCACAACCCGCGGCTCTCAAAGTCAGTTTATGCGGCCCGCGGATAAATATTTTATACTATTGAAAACGTGAATATATATATTGTGAATGATGAGATTTTTTCCCATTATTGTAGGCCCTAGTTGAAATAAGAAAATTATAAAAATGTTTCGTTAACTAGCAAATTTTCCAACAATGAAAAGTTTTGTTGAAAGTTCTGAATTCTATGTAAATGTGGCTAAATATGCATCTCTTGTAGTGGACCTTCACAATGAGTTTAAAAGACGATTTGAAGATATAAGAAAATTTGAGGTTTTGTTTGATATGTTTTCTCTACCATTTACTACTGACGTTGCGTCAGTGCCACTAGATTTCCAGATGGAATTAATTGATCTTCAGTGTAACAATGAGTTAAAAACAAAATACTCTGAAGTTTCTCTCCTAGAATTTTACAAAAATTACTTACCGAAAGAAATGAAATTGCTCAAAGATCATGCTTTAAAAACGGCAACGTTGTTTGGAAGTACCTACTTATGCGAGCAATCGTTTTCTTTGATGAAACAAATAAAGTCAAAGTGTCGTTCCCGTTTAAGTGATACACTATTGGAAGGAAACTTGCGCATTACCATCTCTAACATTGAACCTGATATTGACAGACTATTGAAAAATAAACAATGCCAAGCATCTCATTAGGAGCATTAGGCTACTACTTGATTTGATGGTCAGTTTGACGATATACTGATTTTAATTTTTTATATACTTTGATGTTAAGAATTCTGTTTTTTGTAAAAATAAAAATTTTACAACCTTGTGATAGTATTATTTTATTTTATATACCCCTAAACCTTTTCCAATTAGGAGTAAGTTGATTGTAAATCAGTAATTTGATAACTTAATAACGCAATTTGCCAAAAAACTTGAAAAATGGATTTAAACCATTTAGAGAACACAAAAATGGTATTGAAACACATTTTTTGTCTGCTGGTAAAATAGGTTATTCGGATAATAGTAAAATTAGCTTTAGCGGTAGGGTTTGGCAAGTGCCTATGTGAAAAGGTAACTTGCGGCCCGCCACTTATTATGTAAAAATAAACTTGGCCCCCACTTATAAAAAGGTTGTGCACCCCTGTACTAGAGTTTTAACTAGGATATTTATTCATAAACAGTATTTGTGAGAGAAAGGATTCCATAACCAATAACTGCATGAGCATGTCGCTAAGTCTTGTGCAAAATAACCATAAGGTTAACCATAACCGCAATAGTAGTGGAGTAAATGAGTGGCAATAAATATCTGCCTGAAGAAGAGTTTTCTCTGATCAAATGATCATATGTAGAGGATTTTAGGAAGGAGTGTCTGACCCCAGGTCTTAAACAACCCTTAGAAATAGGAAGCTAGGAGATTTGGGCTAGAGTGCCCGATAGGAAAGTGACACGGAAGCGAAGTAGAAAGGGGGAGGAAACACCCTTATTTATTACTGGGGGCCAGTACCTGGGAGAGTTTTCTCTGAAAATTCACAAATATTGTTTAAGAATAAATGTCCTAGTTTAAAATCCAACATTAGGTTTCAAATTGCTTTCAAAAATTTTGAGGGTCTTCTTTCCAGGTTATTTTTGCCTAGTCCGTGTACACCCTTAGAACTACATCACTGCTGGTAAGTGATTTGAGATTATCTCAGGGGTGCAAGTTATTTCCATGGGTATTCTTGTTAAAGAGAGTAACTTTGCGAGAGATGTTGAGACATGAAAGTCTGTTGAGATAGAAGCTGTATGCAGATGATACAGTGCTATAAGTTTAAAAATGTCAGTACCTAATATTATAAACTTCATTAGTTAAATAGGACTTTGGAATGAAAACAAGTGTTGAAAAGTCTAAATTTGTGAGTATAAGTTAAATTACTAAAAATTATTGATATGAAAGTACAATGCAGTATTTAGACCTACTCTTTTCTACATCAGTGAGAGTTTTCTGCAAAGTAAGGGTCTCATTAGATGGTTAGAAATTGCTGATGTGAGAGTACAATACAGTATTTAGACCTACCCTCTTTGTGCAAAGTAAGGGTCTCATTAGATGGTTAAAAATAACTGATGTGAGAGCACAATACAGTATTTAGACCTACCCTCTTCTATGGCTGTAAGAGTTGGATGCAAAATAGGGGTCTCATTAGGTGGTCTGATATGGATGATATGTAAGTACAATATGGATGGTATGTTAGGTTTTAAATATGTTAGGTATATGTTAGGTTACTCTTTGGGGTTGAACTTTATTATGTGGTTGTAAGATTTATTGTATATATCTGTCAACTATACAGCTGTGATATTTTGTACTGTTTCTCACACTCATACGACGTGAGAAACAGTACAAAATATCACAACTGTGTAGTTGACAGATATATACAGTAAAACACACAGCTTCATTTTTTCCCTCCTGAAAATTCTGCCTTGGCCGATACCGAGAAATTGCATCCTGGATTTTTCAGCCCTCTTAAATACATAAGATCCAGGTGACACAATGCATATTCTTTGGAAATTTCGTACATACATACATATATACATATCATTAAACTGGCCTCTGAGATTCAGAGGTTAGCTCCTCAAGGAAAGTCCATTTGCCAGATGTATGTTTAACTGATGGGACTAGATTTTACTCAGTGGCGTAACCGTGTTTCAAAACCGGAAGGGGGGGGGTGTCCGATGACAAACACACGCACATTACATGTATACATACTATATAAGATAGAGTTTGGGACCCCCTCCCCCTACACACACACAGGAGCATAGCAGTTGCTGAACAGCAATCTAACGGGCACGACATAAGCGCCTCTGTTGGCAAATTGTGGAACTTAGTGAACACAACTGTAAAACTATGATAGATAAGGCAGAAATGTAAATTATAAAGTTCTAGAACTGACTTTGTTTATTACGAATCGATAGTGCTGTTTTATTAAGTACACATTATACACGTGTTTTCATTCTACAAAAAATTACAATCTTATATTATTAAATTTAGTTGGTTCACATCATAAAAAAAGTTTGCATTATATTCCTGAAAAATTGGAGGGGGTCTTGACCCCCCAGTGGTTACGCCTATGATTTTACTTACTTTGATGTATCAAACATCTCCATTTACAGTGATCTTGACACACTGCTTGAGCTTCACTGGTATCTATCACACATATCTCAAACAAGACCTTCTTTTGTCTTCATACTCTTAATCTTTTTCTCATGCAGACATTCCTGAATTTGGGCCCTTACTCTACCTTTCTTTCCTGCCACTTGCCCTGAATAAATTCTGTTAGTAGACATATCATTCTTTCAACATGGCTGAATCACTTAAGAATATTTCACTCCACCTTACTAACAACATTTGCAACACATCTTTATTCCTCACATGATCAGATCATGCCTTGCCATAGCTCCCCTCCCCCCCCGCCAATAAGTAATGGATCTATCCAGCACATAAACAACTCCTATATCTCTTCTGCAGCATCCAGGTTTCACTGCAGTACATCACAATAGGTACGGTAGCACTTTCATATACAGCCATTTGGAATCTTTTCAAGAACCCACGTCCTGTGAAATCCTCCTAAACCAGCTATGACTTCCAAAGAAGAATTCACCCGCCTACTAATTGCACCATCTAATTTGTTCTCTCTGTCAAACGTGCTTCCTAAATATACAGAATCATACACCTTTAATCTCTGTCGTTTAGACCGATTTTGCATTTAACAGTTCCTCAATCAAAAACCATAACTTTGGTTTTTCTGTTGTTATTTATACTCGGTTTGAAATCCAAACAAACTTCGTACATCTGGCATAACATACTCTGCCACTCACTTTTGCTCTCTGTCAACAGGACTATATCATCAGCATTTATTTCTTGATTTCTTTCTTTCTTTCCAGCTATTCTCAGTCCACTGCTGGACGAAAGCCTCCTCTAGTTCATTCCATTTTTCCCTATTCTTGACTATGGTTGACCAATTTTTCCCCACAAATTTTGACAGTTCATTGCTCTACCTTCTTCTAGGACATCCTCTGCCTTGTGTCCCTTCTTTTGGAATCCAGTTCGTTAGCATGGTTGTCCATCGCTAGTCTTCTGTTCTGGAAAGATGTCCAGCCCATTTTCATTTTAGTCGCTTGTGATAAAGAATGACTTCTGTGATACGAGGCTGGCTTCTTATCTAGGTGTTCTCTTTCTTATCTTTTAATGAGGTGCCCAGCATTATCCTCTCCATTTTTCTTCGAGTTGTTTCTAGTTTATTTTTCAGTGCTTTTGTCAAAGTCCAGGTTTCACAACCATATGTAATGACTGTCATCAACATACCAAGACATAAACCAGTAGTGTACATTTTGGCATCATGCTTCCATAAATATATTAAACAACAAGGTTGACAATGCATAACCTTGTCTGGCTCCAGCACTAATAGAAAACCATTTCAATAGAACACCATTCACTTGTACACATGCTCTACTGGCAGCATACATACCTTCCACAGAAGTATCCTATTTCCCTGGTCATGAGTTTTCTCTAAATCTATGAAGGCAGCAAAACCTTTCTTACCAACAAACAGACTTTTTTTATCATTATATGCAATGCAAAAATTTAGTGCAGCCATTACCAAACATAATACCACTCTGTACATTCTGCACTTTCTTTGATCTAAGACCACATATCTTATCACCTGATATAATAACCAGTTTTATATAGTTTATATGTAAAGCAGGGCCATAGCCAGGGGAGGGCAGGCCAGGCTGCACCCGACCAGTGTTTCCTTTTGCCCGTACTAGCGACTCGCACAACAATATAGTGCTCGACTTCTTTCACATCTTTTACCCGACCACTTTACATCCTTCGCCCGATCTCAATCATCAGCCTACCCTTCCAACTTGCTTGACTGGCTACAGGCCTGATGTAAAGCAACTCACATTTTGGATTTTTAACTCCACAAATGTTTTATTATATTAAAGAGATACTGTAAAACTTAATCCCCCCCTTAAGCATCATAATAGATCAAAAGTTCTCAGTCATACAGCTTAATATCACATGGTCCACATAAGTTTCAGTGTTACACAGTGGTATCCTATACAGTACTAATGAGGTGAGCTATGCAAATTAATTTTAATTTGCACCTTTGGTTTACAGCTGATGGAGTGGGTTATTATTTTTCATACTTATAAATGATTCCATGCTACATGAGACATGACATTTTGCTTATTGCAAATCCAAGTTACTTGTTATGATCCACTCACAGAGTTTCATACATGAATGGGTATATTTCAAAGGTACAGTACATCACTGAAAAAAGCCCCTGATATATGTAGGATATGAAAAATAAATTAATGGGTTTAATCATTCAAAAAAAAAATTTACAATACTTGTTGCTTGATAATGACGAAGCAGTAACTGGTGAGGATGGGAACCATCCTTTTTTTATTATTATTATCTCATACTTGTTACCTGTACACTGTTCAAGCATGGGTCAGGCATATTTTGGGCACTGATGCTACAAAAAAAAAGCATCTTGACAACGAAATTTTTCACGATCTCTTCCTGTCCACAGCAAAAAAAATTTTTTAATAGATTACTTCCTTGTTCATTAGTGACATTTAACCCATCTTGTTCAAAGTCTACCTCTTGATCTGGGCTCTGGTACCACAGAATTTAACACTTGTTTAGCCAATCTCTAATTTTCCCTTTGACGAACATCTCAACATGCTATCATTAAGACTTTTGGTGAAGAAGTACAAAACTCTTTTCTGATATTGGCATCACTAATTTCTGTTTTGCCACTGAATCCATCTATTTTCAATCCAGATATTCCTTTTATGATATTTATGTCTGCATGCAGCTTTTAACTTCTACAAAGTTCATACCTTGCATCCAACTCTCTTGTGCCCCCCCCCCCCCAAAAAAAATTGGTTCTAAATACTGCATTGTGTACAGCAAGCTTAGTTCTTGTTCTTTCTAGCTAACCTCTTCTTTAGTGAAAATATTCTTATACAGCTGCTGATAAGTGACTTTCCCTGCTTTGCCAGTTCTGTTGTACAGCTCTTTATCATGCTTTAAACTCTCATCAAAAATCACACACATGATTAAAAATATGTTAACTGTTCTGTACTACAAAATCAGTCATTTTTGTAGTTCTATTAAGAACCATTGAGTTAGATTTACCAACATCGATTTTATCCAAAAATTTTATGCATTGTACGTAGCCGATTCATATTATGTTGCAATACCTATATATTTATGGTCCTAGAAATTAGTATGACACTAGCACACATCAAGCTGCTGGCATTGAAGTAGGTGGATCTAAAACTAAGTTACTTTATTTGAGCAGTTTTCCCATATATAACACCTAAAAAAGTGGAGGACAGCCTGCATCATTGTCTTACTCCAGAGTTAATTTCTAACCAGTTGCCACTGTTTCCTTCCGTTATGATTGCTGAAAGGCTCTTGGTGTACACACTTAGGATGGATTTGAATAGCTTGCCTTTCACTGCATGACTTCTTAGCCTATTGAACAGTTTGTTCCTAGGCACTAAGTCAAAACTCTTTTCAAAATTAGAGGGAAATTTCAAACCCATTCATCTCAGTAAACTTTTCAGAAAGTTATCTAAGTAGAGACATAGCCAATGGGGAGGAGCCCTCAGGTCTGAACCCCCACCCTCAAAGGAGGGTGGGTTGAGTACAAATTTAAAGTAATATATATGAGGTTTTCACCAATGAACCAAATCCATGGTTCCCCCCCCCATCAAGAAATTATTTCTGGCTATGCCACTGTATCTAATTACAAATATATTATTGTGGATGCCCTGCTTCTTTCACTCAGCTTTTTTTTGTTATCATTTTCTGTGTGTGTGTGTGTGCTGTTCATCAACCAGAACACCAAATTTTGGATATACAGGTGTAATTTCTAAAATTTATGGATTTTTACATGTCAAAGTTTTGTGTAGAACACCTACTATAGCTGTAGTCCTGAAAAGGGATTTGAGTACTGCCTGAAAATTCGACACATTATTATCCTTTTATTCTGTAATAAAAACCCATAATTTTGAGATATTTGCAGTTCTTTAAGTCTAAGAATAGCAATGCCATTAAATATTACCAAGGTGTGATATGATAACATGTACTCTCCTTTAATTATGAGAAAGTCTGTATTAAAGCTATGCTTTTAGATGTGCATAAACACAAGTCTTTGACAAAACTGATTGCATATTATTTTCTCAGAATATTGAATTTTTAAATAATACCAGAAAGTTCCCTTGTATAAGGGAAAAAGTGATCAGACTGAATATAAGAACTATCATGGTATGAGACTGCTGAGTGTTCCAGGAAAATATATATTGCCATTATCAATTAGGTGCAACATCTTACATCAGAGAGGGTTTAGTATGTTCAGACTGAGATTTTATGGTTTGTAAGGGCTGCACTAATCAGTTTTTTACATTATGTATGATCGGTGGTGTAGCCAGAATTTTTTGTTAGGGGGGGGTTCATGGATTTGGTTCATTGGTGAAAACCTCATATATACATCGCTTTAAATTTGTACTAATTCCCTCCTCAAGGGGACGGGGTTTTCCGAACCTGAGGGCCCCCCTTGTTTATGCCTCTGCGTATCATGATTGAAAAGCAACTATCTGTTGATAAGAAAGTTTTTGCCACCTTTGTATATTTAGAGAAAGCTTATAACCAAGTAAACAGGATATTCCTTTGGTTCTAGTTCCAGTTGAAGAAATTTTGTTTAATTTTCCTTCCCTCTAAGTTCTTTTTGATTTTTACAGACGTTTCTGGCCTCTTCTCAATGTATACAATGATTAACAAAAGTTTTGTTTACTTCTGAGGAATTCAAATGTTGTTGCCAGGTACCTCAAACTGTTGCCATTTACCAAACTGAAATATTTTCATTCTGTATTTTGTAATTGTGTTGTTTAAAACACCACTTATTAGTTTTGAAGGCTCATTTGATGGCACTTTTTTTTTGGATGTAATAACTTTTTTTTTTTTTTTTTTATATTGAAGGTTTAATGACCACCGTGAGCAACTCAATGGGCTATAAGCAGTCACCCGTCTCTAATTTAGGGCCACTGGTTTCAGGGAAGGGAGAGAGCCAATGCCAAAAGACAAACACAACATCCATGCCTCATCAGGATTCGAACCTGGACCCCTCCCAGGATGAATGGTCATAAGCTATAGCTTAGACCACGGCGCCACCAGGGCAGCATAATAACTTTCTTTAATTAGTCTCTTGTTTTTATGAGATTCATAGTCCAATATTTTGATTTTTTCCCATAAAGGCTCACATTTGCACAACTGCATATGATTTGCTAATATGCTGTTTTGATCTTTGTAATTAATAGCCATTTGATGTTTCTTAATTCTGATTTCCAATTTTTGAGACGTTTGTCCAATATAATTATTGTTGCAATTAAGTGGAATTTGATATACATTTTTTCTTTCCATCTTGTGCATTTAGAATTACAAAATACACAATGAAAATATTTGAGTTTAATAACTGGCAACAGTTTGAGGAACTTGAAAACAGTTGGAGGAACCTGGCAACAACATTTAAATTCTTCAGAAGTAAACAAAACTTAATCCTTCTATACATTGAAAACAGGCCTTGACTAAAACCAAGAGGCCAGAAATGTCTGTAGAAATCCAAAAGAACTCGGAGGGAAGGGAAATTAAACAGAATTTCTTCAACTGGAACCAAAAGAATATATCTGGGTAAAGCCTTGAGTAAATGATTTAAAACAAGCTATTTCTGTGGCAAGTCTTGAATAATTATGGTAAAAATGTGAATTCTATGTATGCTGGTAGTAGAGCATGTGAACGAATGCATGGTGTTTTATTGAAATGGTTTGTGCAGGAGCTAGACAAGGTTGTGTAATATCATCATAGCTGCTTAATATATTTATGAATGTGTGCACGCATGATGTCAACATTGACAATAACATCTCGGTAATATCTGTGTATGCAGATTGCTGTATGCTGATGATTAAGTCCTGTTGGTAGAGAGCAAAAGTGAGTTGCAGGGTAAATGAAGTTTGTATGAAATTCAAACTGAGCATAAATAAGGGAAAAACAAAAATTTTAATTTATGAGCAAAGAAGTGTTAGTACTGAATACAAGATCAGTCTAAATTGTGCAGAGATAGGCCAAGTGAATTAATTGGTAAATTTAGGAAGCATTTTTGACTGAGAATACAAATTAGATGGTTAAATTAATAGGTGAATGAATTCATTTTTGAAGCTGCTTTTGAACGATTTCGCAGGAAGTCCTGAATGGCTGTATGTGAAAGTGTAATAATTGTTCATACTCTGACATAGAGAAGAAGAGATATAGGAGTGTTACTTATTGGAGTTTGTGGCAAGACACCTTCTGATCTTGAGAGAAATGAAGGTGTGTAATGTGAAGCAAAATGTTGTTAGTAAGGTGAAGACATATATTTTAATTTAGATTGGCCATGTTGAAAGAACAACATCAGACAGAGACATAGGCATCAACACACAACTAATGTCTTCTTTGTACTATCACACAGAAAAAAACCCTGCCAAATAAGCACTTTTTATTCATACTGGAGACTTAAAAGTGTTGCTTTTATTCTTTGTAAAATTAATGATGATTGTAAATTTTCCAAACAAAAATTTCTGCAGTCATCATGGCTTCAAAGTGAAAGTGTTTTTAATTTTATATTTATTAAAGAGAATGCCTCTGAAAGTGTAATGTAGTAATAACTTGAAATCATTCCACATGCTTCAGAATTTGGCACCATGTTTTTTTTGTTTTTTTTTTTTCGTTTCTGTCTGAGTTGCAGGGGCGAGTTTCAAGTCAAAGTTGCAAAGGAGGGCATATCAGAAGCTAAAATATTTATTATTATATTTCTAGGAGACCCAGAGAGAAAGCTGAGAATACATATGTGCGACCTTGACTGTGTTTAAAATGTTTTTATTGTCTGTGCATCGCAAGAAGCGAAATGGGTTCCTTTGATTGGGAGTTGCTATTGCATCAGTGTTGGTCACGTGTGTACATCACTCTTCCAAAGTATGCACTGTTTCAATACCGGCTTCGAGTTGGGGTTAATTATTTTACCTATGGTTCATACAAAAACAGCAGGGTGTGTTTGTTGAACTTAATTTTCCTTCAGAAATTAGAAACTCATGGCTGCAGGCAGAACTGCAGAAACACAAGAAGAAAATTTTCAGAGAAAGGCAACAATTCAGCACCTGATGGAAAGACTATTAACGTAGTTTGTAAAGAGGTGTTACGAACTAATATTTTTCTGTATTCATGTATTTCAATGATATTATTACTGCACTGCTAAAAGCGTTTGTGCATATACATGTATATATATATATATATATATAATACATAGAAGCAGGTGTTTTTGTGACTAGGGAGTTGCAAGGGGCAAGTTTCATAGCAGAATAATTCACTGCTGTAAAAATAAGAATATACAGGTTACATTTTAAATGGTCTAATTCAGCTAGTTAGAAATAAGTCCAAAAAATAAATTCTGTTGATAGAGAAGTAAAAGAAAATTGTAGGTCTATGGAATAAAGCTATACAGGTAATTTAATAGTTATGATTTCATTTGTTCAATACCCTCACATCATATATCAACTGAAACACTTCACAGAATATAGTAGGCACCATTTAAAAAAACTCTGAGCATTGATTGGCTCACAATAATTTGGCTTTAGCAGTGATATCTACAGAACTGGGGTACAGACCCCTTCCTTAGCTTGCCATGAGCAGCCCTGCAGCCCCCACTGCAGCTAAATGAAAACATATATATATAAATGATTTTTTTAAATAAAAATTAGAATAAACCAACAGCAGTGAGCACACAGGTTAAAAAAAAAGATTACTTTTTTCGAATAAGAAAGAAAAATGTATTAATCATTGTAAGACTGTAAAGTATATAGCAAAATGATAATTTATCATTTTTAAAATTATAAAACCATATGCACATTTTTTTAATTTAGCATTAGTCAGAATAAAGTTTATTAAAAAAATATCATTTGTTTCCTTCATCGGATGAATGAAGGACAGTTTGGGGAGCAGAAGGTCCAGCCCCAGTGCACCCTCCCTGTGCATACTGCACTGATCACAAGGTCTTAGCTAGGAGCCAATAACAATGTAGTGCTGAAGAGTCATCAGGGAAGGAGGTTGTGTGTTCACCTGAAAACTATATTTTTCCATGAATGCAGAGGCAAGTTTCGCTTTGTGGGTGTGTGTGTGTGCGTTTGAATTATTCCTGAATGCCAAAAATATAAACAATTTTTTGGCATCCGAGAATAAATTAAAATACAAAAAGGGGAGGAGGAGAAAACTTAATGCTTTTGAAATATTAAGAGTAAATCATACTCTCAGAATTTTCTTGATGGTAATACAGTAGTTTCAGGTTCAATAATGCTGGAGGCAAAGTAACTCCCTACTAAAATGGAAAAACTATTGATTTTTTTAATTTACCATTACGAGTGAAATAGGTGATTTTCGTGCTGAAGATATTTCATTTAATTTTGGACAAATTCGACCAATTGTTTCGGCGCATGCGTCAACCTTATCTCGGAACTGCGTCCTAGTGAATGCACTCATGGTATAATAACCAAAGCGTTAGATATTATTTGATATAACCAACATTGAACCACTTGTGATTAGTGCATTGTCAAACATCTGAGTGAGGATGAGCTTAAAGTAAGCTCGAAAGGTTTCAGGTCTGATGTGTGTATTTTAACTTGTATATATGGTTTTTAATCTGTATATATGCTTTTTAACATAAATTTTTATAAAAATCGCGCGTAAGACGGCATTGCTTCATTTGGAGTCCCTTTCTGTGTGTCCACACTATAGCATGGAGTAGTTCCTTTTGTCATATTTTGATTCTTTCTTCAGTTCTATTGTTTTCTCCAGCTTTAATTACATAGTTGCCTTTGCTGGTATCTAAAACGTTCCCATCACAGCACTTCTTTGTAGGCAATTCACTATGTAACAGTCTTTTTTTTTTTTGATTGGAGGTTCAACGACCACTGTGAACAACTCAGTGGGCTATAAGAATCAGTCGCCCGTCCCAAATTTAGGGCCACTGGTTCTGGGGCCATAAGACAAACACAACATCTATGACCTCACTGGAATTCAAACAAATGATGAGAAGCCATCGCTTAGACCACTGGGGCACAAGGGTGGCCTGACAGTTTTCTAACTGTAGCTTAGCTTCTGCTAGTCACCAAGTGGCGAGCAGTGTTTTAATCTTCAGAGCAACTACACCTCCACCAGAGCTAGAGCAAGCTTTTTTTTTTTTTTTTTTCTTCTTATCTAGGTATCTAGGAGGGTGAGACTTTAAATTATGCCCTTCAAGTGTAAAAGTTTTAGCACTGCTCAAAAATTGCCGTTCTGGTTTTTGATATAAGTTTACTAAAAAATGTGAAAAAAACCCTAGGAATATAATAATTGTTGCATGTTTTTGAGCTGCCATCTGTTGTATGTTTAATTGAATTTGTAGCCTGTTTTGTGCTGCCATCTGTTGTAGGTTTAATTGAGTTTAAGGTTAGGGATGGTAAATGGAACTAAGGACTGACTGAAATGCTACATCTGCATTCTGGATATTTTCTATGCAGATGATATGTTTTACAATAAAGTGCAAAAGGAACAAAGATCTTTTTTTTTTTTTTTTTTATATTACCTGAAATGGTACTAATCTAAAATTGTTTTCTTACAGTTATCTTTACTGCCTGGTAACACAGTATTGACAAAAACTGAAGGCAATGTAAACAACTGTAGTTTTGAACATTGTTTGTGCTTTAATTTTCAGTTTGCTGTAGAACTGACTTTTGAACTTAGGCCGCAATCAAGTTTAGACTCAATAAGTGCATGGAAATTGCAAACTTACACATAAAGCCTTTTTGGGCAGTAAGTCATACTCTGAATTTATATTTTTGAAGAATTGATGATTCTGCTGATCTCACACAAGGAATTAAATGCAAAAAAATAATTATTCTTTATTTAGTGTACTTCTTTTTAACACTGAGAATTTTTAAATGTTGGTTGCCAGTCTATTTGCTGTACATTTTTTTTGGTGATTTCTGTCATAATGATTCTTCTGTAGTTTTAATGATGGCGCAGTAATAAAATTAAATGATAATGGATTATTGCATATAAAAAAAATTAGCAATATCCAGTTTAAGTTAAATGCTTTTTCATTAATTCTCAAATTTTGCAAACCCTTCATATGTTTAAGTTCCTTCCCGAGAGCCCCCTCAAACAACCCCACCAACCTAGTTTTACATACTGTTTTAAATCGACTGTAGGCAGACTTTCAAATTTTATGTAAAGCAAAAACCCTCAAGCAAGGCCAACTTGACTATGGAATGGATGGTATTGAGTGTGTACTTCCACTACATTGCGCTTGAACTGTGGCTAAAAAAGACAGTTGTTCTGAATCTTGTGCATACATACATAAGAAAATTTAAGACCACGGTTTCGGTTGCATTAAAAAAACCAGAGTCAAGAGTCAAGTCGTTTAGGGTGCACTAAATGTTGCTCCTTTCTTCCTGAGGGAGAAATAACTCATAGGATTACCTGCAAGTTTTCTTTTGTTCTGCCTCCACACCCTCGTGATTTGTGGGATGGTTCCTTACAAAAATGCAGGCTTATTGTGGCCCAAAAGCCAACCATTTGTAAATATCAAGTAAGCCTAAAAAGTAAAGTTGTTAACGCCAAAATAGCACAGAACAAAGCAGTATTGGATAGTGAATGTAACAATAGGAAAAAGGTTTTAGAGTAGGCTTGGAAAAATTCCATTCAAGGTTAAGCGTTCAGAGGAGCTTTCTGCGACAAATCACAGGTGTTTGCGCTTCATCGAAACCTGTCTAAGACTGAATTATTTTCCATTTTAGGTAGATTTTCGTTTTATACAGGTATATCCATGGAAGTAATTGAAATGTAAACATTTAAATTTTTGACATGCTAATAACAGATTTTACATAATTAATTCTTATGTAAGAGCATGTATTGTTTGTAGTATTTTAATCAACAAAAAAAATCACAAACTTCGATATTTTAAAATAATAAAACATTGATTTCTGAACAGTAATGTTTAGAATATGAAGCTCAATGTGAGCACATGTGCCGCTTTTACATTAACAAATCACTCCCAGACAATCTCGTTCAATTCTTCATTTTGGTTTTTTTGCAGTTCTCTCTTTGTCGAGTTATTACCTTTATACCACTTCTTTCTTATCTCATTCTTTTTGCTTCAAAATGTTGTAAACTTGTGTATTTCTCTGTAAAATGCCTGCTCTTCACGCTTCCTTTTTCTTACGTTTTAATAACTTCAGCTTCTGTATCGAGAACACTCTTTTTGGCACCATCACAAGAAGGAAACGAGCCAATGTAACTCACAACAAGCAAGGGCTGTGAGTAATCATCTCAATGAATAAATGTTAGAAAATTAAATGGGAGCGTCTTTTTGAAATCCATATGAAGCAGCTAGCGGTGAAGACTTTGCATCCAGCAAAGAGAGTAATGCTGGTCACATGACCTAAACCTGAGTTGCACTATGTGCTCAAAGAGGAGCAAAACAGTGGGCATGCTGCAGTGTGTTTTTGTGTAAATAATATTTTTCTGCCATTTTCATTTCCGCGTTAGGCAGGTTTCCATTTAGACAAGTTAAATTGTGCCCAGTTTCTTATCTTTTGTTTCGGGACCAAACATTTTTTCTGCTTATGCAAGTTCCATCTCAGATTTTACTGTGTGTGTGTGTGTGTGTGTGGAGGGGGGGGGTGTCAGGAGATGTGCGGATATATCATAGCCTCTGTTTGACAAATGTCAACCCCACCTTCTCGTGGTGCATTCTATTCCCACTAAAGGGTCTCTGACAACTGCCCATAGCGGTATAACTATACCACCGGGATTAGAGGAGATGCTATCCCACACTCACCAACCTGCTTAGCCAACGTGGTGAGTTATAGCCAACTACCCCACCCCAAGATGACTTTAAACTGAATAAAGAAAATGTCAAGAGTGGAAGACATCATGATTAGAATAAAATCCCTGAAAAAACAATGGGCTGACTAGACATGTTGCCAGAAGAACAACTGAAATTTTAGACTGGATACCAAGGGACAGAAAAAGACCCACAGAAGAAGACCACAAGGGAGATGGATGGATGAAGTTCAAAAACATGCCAGAGTAATGTGGAGGAGACAGGCTCAAGACAGACAGTTGTGGAGGAAACTTTGGGAGGCCTTCATTCAGCAGTGGACTGATTATGATTGACAATGATGATATATATAAAACTTTTTTTCAGTAAATGTATCTACATGTGCATTTCCACTTTCCAATGCCCCTAGTATGACCATCCTGTTAAAGTCATGTTTGTTGATCTAAGTATCCCAGCAAAAACACAAGTGCTGGGAAACTGCTGGCCACCAGCTGGCAGTGATGGGTCACTGCTGGCTGAAATCTGCCGCTCACGGCCCGGTAGTGGTCCGTTGGTGGCAGCGCTATCAGTTGGCGAGGCATTGATGGCCCTGCAGCATCGCCGTGAATTGTGGGCCTCCAAGCAAGTGCCACCAGTGGCCCGTTGCTGGCAACCAATACAACCCCCAACAGCAGGTGGAAGCATCGGGACTGCGCATGCGCAGAAGCAACACTTGCTGTGTCTCTCATGGTACCAGTTAGTTGAAGACGACGCTATCGCCGTCGTGTTATTTTAGAGGATGTTAAGAAAAAAATCCATATGTGGAGAGGCGAATTAATTTCCTAATGAAATTTTACGTCGACGAAGATATCAGATTAAGCCGTGAAATACACCCACTCCATTCCCATGAATAACAATTCATGGAATGGAGTGGATGAATAACAAGAAAATATTTGAAACCGCTTGAAACACATATCCTGGAAAACCATTAAAACAGCGTTTGTTGGGAAAAAAAAAAGAATTATACGCGTACAAAATTTATTAATTATTTGAAAGAAAAAAAAGCAACGCTATGTGGTGTACTCATCCATGGGTTGAATACACAAGACTGGGAGGAATTCGCTTCTAAAAATAACGAGAAGTAAAATAAAATATCTTTTACTCTTTAAAACAAATGTAGCTTCGGACAACGGAAAGGAAAGACACAACGTTAAAAATGTAACAGAATGTGACATGAACCCGGGTAAATATATATTTATTCAACAATCTCTTTTCAAGACGGCAAGGACAGTACAAAACTTTGGAAAGCGACTCTAAGTATGTACACGCCTTGAGAAAAAATTAATTTATCAATTATATGAAACTGAATTTTATGAAAAATACCTCACAATATTGTAAAATGAAAGAGGGAAGCATTCGATTAAAAATTGTATACCAAACAGATAGCTTCCAGCACGTGGCCAAACGTAGTGAATTAGTCCGGCCGGTATCGAGCGCGGCTTCCACGCAAACGGCCCACGATCAAATCTAGTCAGATGTAAACGGGCGTTTTTCCGGTCTGTTGAGAATATTTCCCCAGCGCAGTGCGTTAATTCACAAGCTTCGTAAGGATAGAAAAAAAAACATTGTTGCTTTAGGAAACTGCGATTATACTTGCTTTTTTTCTATTATTATGGCTACTACTGGGAAATTGGCGGACAAGATTCGGCAAGCCACCAGTTATGTCACGTGGTTGCTGGCTGCCACTAGCTGACCACATTAGGCTAGCCATCATTTCTGACACGTGCTTGCAGGGCCACTTGTGGCAGCTACTGCCTGTGATGGACCACTGATGGCCCTGTTGGGACACATGACAACTGATGGGGTGCCAACTGTTGACCTGAACTGCTGGCCCTTCTGTTGGCCGCCCGGACATTTTATTGACGGTTCGGCAGCGGCAACATAGTGCTGGCCCATTGCTGGCAGTGCTGGCTGCCAGCAATGGCCCAGTGCTGGCCCAGCAAGACTGTTTTTGCTGGGATAAAATTTCATTATAAGCTGAAAGTAAAGACAACAAAGAGGAGCAATCCAATGATGCACTGATTACGCACTGTGAACGTGTCAACTTGTTTGTCAACCAATGTAAGCACCTCAACTATCATTTTATTAACTTACCATAAGTTCTGACCATGTAAAGTGCTGATTTTCAACAAGTTCAATCCTTGGGTAACATTCGTTAACAAAATACCGTATATACTCCTGCAGAAGCCGATCACCCTAGCTCAACAACTAAAAATCCTTAAAAACCGAGACCGGCCTATATGCCGACTTTAAAAAAAAATTGCATAATTTTATTTAAAGTTATATTCTTTAGAATTCCAAATAGTTTCTATAGTCCATTTCCGTTATCAGTATCAACACAGTCGTCGTGGCTATTTCCTTCATCTAAATTATAAATCAGTATATTACTTATGCACCATTTTTTTTGAAAAAAATCACGACTTTGCATTTTCGTAACGACGATACCGCGGCCAGTCGCAAGAAGAGTCGCCCACACTTGCTGCGAAAATACGGCATATCGCGGATTAGTTCGTCGCGCCCCTCCCCAAATATCGGGGGATATGCTAAAAGTTCAGAAGAGAAAGTAAGGTGGGGATTACTTCCTTTTTAGAAGCAAACAATTTCGTGTTCTCACTTTAAAGCAGGACTAGCTATCGCACTTACGAATTTAACGACAACTTTTCTCGTAAGATTGCAGATATGCCGTTTCTTGAAATCATGCGGTGGTTTCAAAAATATTTTACTTATATTTTTAACTAAATCGCATATAAGCTGATCCCCTGGTATGAAAAAAACAAACAAACCCCATTTCCAGAAGCTTTTGGTATCCCCCCTACACACACAAGAAAAAAAGATGGGAGTTAATTTGCAGAATTGTAAAGGAACAAATCACTCTCTTCTCTCTCTCACTCCTACCTCCGAAATATGGATTCGGTTTCACTCGCTTTTCAGCAGGCTAAACCCTGGCCTACTGGTCAACATTCATGACTACCACGGAAAATTCTCGGGATTGATCACAGGAAGGTACGATCGATCGACCCACTAAACATCCACCGTAGGTCGGATGGGCACCTTAATCCGTCGGACTCCGGATACTGCCCTTCCTCTGGTTAAAAATAAGGGCGTCTGTTCCTCCTCCACCTCTTTCTCTGTTCCCTCTAGTGTGTACTTTGACGCTGTGTGACGTCAGTTGCACCTACACTACAAACCAGTGGCTGTATCTACTGCTGTCTACCAACTTTCCTATCGTGAGTTACTAGATTCCAGTCCCTCCGTTTCTCTACTAGGCTCAAGAGCCTGTCCAGGCATAACTAGAGTAGTCTGAACCTCCTCTGTGGGTGGAAGCCCTACTGGATGATTGTTGAGTCAGGAGTGATGGTGATCCCGGTAGGGATTTGTAGCCAGAGTCTTCCCACTCCCTCCTTCTGTTGAAGTTGATCCATTAAATGATACAACTAAACAGACTGAGGATGTCCTAGTGGTCACGGAAAGATCCCAGGCAGGTAGGAACGTTCGAAAAGAAAATGTGCGTCGGATGGGCACCTTGAGTTGTTGTCCCCGGGTAATGGCCACCCTTGTTAAAAATAAGAGTATCTATTCTTACCCCACCCTTTTCTCTACTACTATAGTACGACACACACTATCGGCTATATCTACCAACTTTCCAATATCGTGAGCCTCTAGGCTCCACTACTACTCTTCCGTTTCCCAACTGAGCTCAAAAGCCTGTTCCAGGCATAGCTAGTTGACCCTAAACCTACTTGGTGGGGATTTGTAGCCAGGTTCATCCATTAAATGATGGGTATTTTTAAAGCCCCTGGGATCGATAGTTCCGAACTACTAAAAAATACAGCACGTTTAGCCGTTAGACTCCGGGTACTGCCCGCTCCCCATTAAAAATAAGGGAGTCTGTTTCTCCCCCACCCTTGTTTTTTTATGTCTCCCTACTAGAAGTGTGTACTTTGATGTTGTATGACGTCAATCGCTTCTGCGACGCACCGTAGTAGCCTAAGCCTGTAACAGGCATAGGTCGTCGAATCTAAACCTAATTGCTGTGGGTGTAAACCCTACAAGCTGATCGTTGAGTTGCGTCAGGCTAAGCTCCTGGGGCCGCAGATGGCCTTATGGTTAGCACGTCTGGATCCTAGGATCGATCTCAGGTATAGGTCAGATCTGTCGAACCACAAAATATATGCCGTGCGTCGAATGGGATTTTTTTTTTTAATTCGACAAGCGGTTTCTAGGCCCATTAAGCCATCGGACCCGAGGTACTGGTCATCTCGTTAAAAGTAAGGGCGTCTGTTCTTTCTTCTACCTATAATGTTGTGTGACGCACATTTATTTGTACGAGTAGCTAAGCAGTCTGACCTCTCTCTCTACTTTCCTATCATGAGTTTCTAGGTTCCAAAATAGTTGGGGGAACCGAACCGGCTACATAATACACCTGCTTATGCCTGCCTTTCGGAACAGAAGTTTGATCAGCATCATTAAAACATCGTCATGTCTTTTCGTTTCTGATACTCGGCGCAAAAGCCTGTAACAGCCATAAGTGGTAGCAGGTTGATCCATTAAATCAGTGCAATGTGCCTAACCTCGTGGCTTCAGGGATCCCGATGAACAAGAAAATTTTTAAAAGGAATACTCAATAGAGCCATATAAGCGTATTAAATCCGTTTATTTTTTGTGGTGTAGATTACACCACACAAAATAAACGGATTTAATACGCTACATGCGTCTCTTGAGTATTCATAATCTGATGTATTTAAAACAAGGCCAAGGTAAAAAGGAAAAAAATATTATATCACAATAAACTCGGTACTGTGCTGTGTGCTATGGCACTTTTCTTCCGGACGTGGAATTTCACAAGCGGTTCCACCTAAGCGTCTTAATTTCAGAACCGATCCTCCTATAGTTCAGTATCCCGACGTATGCCTGACTTACCGGACAGAAACTTGATTAGCATCAGCAGAAACACCATTTGAGAAACTATCGTATATATTTCGTCACATAAGCTGCGCGGAGTATCTGTTAAAAAAAGATATAAATTTACGGGGGCGGGATTCTGCGGATTATACGCAGCTTTAAAAGCTAGCCTTTTTTTTTTTCCGGTACTTCGACCCCCCCCTTCCCCTTCCCCTCATTTTTTTATTTATTTTTGAAAATCCGCGTCGTAATTGTTAGCAGAAGTAGTATGTTTGGGAACTTATCAGAAACTTGGTAATAACAGGAAAAAGTACGGAAATAGGAAGTCCGCAAATAATTGGAAGGAAGTTTTTCACTTACGAGCATTTTAACATAAAATACGATGTAGCAAAGGCGATATTATGTGCTCTAGCGCAGCGGTCGCCGCCCTCACGGACCACTAATATGCATTTTTTTTAAAAAGATAAGTACATTTGTAAAATAATGATCAGAGAACTTCCATTTTATTAATATGAAATGCACCTATTTAATTGTAACAACATTATAAATGCTTATTTAATCATAACAAAATCTTTAAAAGTTGTTTAATTGTAACAAAATTATTAAAGTTAGTTTAGTTAATACAAAATAATTGAAGCTTATTTAAGTATTACACATGTTTAGTGTGATATTTTTTTCTGCTTGTTTGAAAGAAGTTTATGGATTTTTGGCTCCAATGACGTTACTGCAAGACGGAGAGCGGTATTTATATCAAGCCGAGACCGGTACCGAGTTTTAATTGCTGTGACAGATGAAAATGTCTTTTCGCACAAATATGCTGTTGAAAATTGAATCAAAATTTTCATTGCTTTTTCACTCAGCAATGGGTATTCACTTTTTATGGAGAGCCAAAAATGAGGTCTTGATAAGGATGACTGGAATTTAGCTTTGAGACTGTCGTCGGATGATAGATCGATGAGGCTTTCTTTTTCATTCAAGCTTAAATTGCTATCTTCAATGTTTGCTGCAAATGGATCTATTATCCACAAATTGCCATGTCTGGGATCTTCTTTCTTTGGGTAATAACGACCAAAAGATTATGTGAGTGATTTGTAAGTGCTGTTTAACAATGGTTGACATCCTTCAACCATTGAAGGATGTCAACCGGATCGTTCTTTCTCATATATTCATCAAAATTTGAAAACATTTGCAGATCTTCTTCAGCCAACCGCGTTTGCCACAGTAATATTTTCTTTTGAAAAGCATCCATTTTACCTCGTAGTGTGAACACGTCCTTAAGTTGTCCTTGCAAGGATATGTTTAGTTCATTTAACAGTGAAAAAATATTTGCCAGGTATGCAAGCTTGGCTACCCACTCATCGTCGGAAAAGAGTTCTTGCAATTTCGGATTATTTTGCAGCTGGAAAAATAATTTGGCTTTTTCGCGCAGGGCAAACAGTCGGGTTAGTATTTTGCCCCTCGACAGCCATCTCACCTCAGCGTGCAGAAGAAGGTGAGTATACTGGGAACCCATTTCTTCAAAAAGTGCCTCAAATATTCGAGAATTGATCGCTTTGTGCGAATTTCATTTATAATTTTAATAACATCTGATAATACTTCGTGTAGTTCTGGGGACATATTTTTGGCCGCAAGTTGCTCACAATGTATAATGCAGTGTGACCAACATTTTTCACTTTTGTAACAATTCCTGAAAGAAGTCCAGTCATGTTTGCGGCACCGTCTGTACATATCCCAATACATTTTTTCCCATTCAATTCAGTGTTCCAGGAAATAACTATTAAGTGCTTTAAAAATCTCAGCGCTAGATGTTCTACCCGGCAAGTTGAGCTAACAAAGTAGTCATCCTGTAACTCTCCTTCACACTCAACCCTCACAAAACATAGGAGAAGTGTCTTGTTACTTACGTCCATTGATTCGTCAAGCTAAATTGAATAAAATGGTGAATTTTTCACCATTTTTATAACTTTATTTTCAATATCTTCAGCCATGTCTTCAATTCTGCGCTTGACAGTGTTAGTGGCCATAGGAATTACTTTAAGTTTCTGGACAGCCTGCTTTCCCAAAACCTTTTCGCAGGCTTGTAACATGCAAGGCTTAATTAATTCTTCTCCAATCATATACGGGCCGCCCCGGTGGCGCAGTGGTCTAAGCGATGGCCTCTGATCATTCGTCCGAACGGGGTCCGGGTTCGAATCCCGGTGAGGCATGGATGTTGTGTTTGTCTTACGGTACTGGCTCTTTCCCTTCCCTGGAACCAGTCACCCTAAATTAGGGACGGGCGACTGCTTATAGCCCATTGAGTTGCTCACGGTGGTCGTTAAACCTCCAATCAAAAAAAAAAAAAAAAAAAATCATATACGGCTTTTTACTTTTCTCGATCTGAAGTGCTATCAGATAAGAAGCCTTTAATAAGGACTTATCTTCAACAGTCATTTTTGTTAAAGCAATTACTTGCTTTTGCATATTTTCACGCATTCTTTGAAAATATTCAAGTGGTTTCTTAGCTAAATCCAGGTGTTTTGATTGCTAGTTTCCTTCGAGTTTCGAAGGTTTCATGGCATCATTGGATAAACTCTCAGAACACGCAACACAAAGCGGCCGTGGATGCAGCTCACTACCAGGTTCTTGAATAAATCGAAGTTTCAACTAGTTCGAATCATATTTTCTTGATACTTTGTTCGAATGTTCTTCCTAATGGTGCCTGACGAGGACTGTGGAGGCTCTGAATCATTGATCAGCTCACGGTTAAGTGAAATACGCATATTACTATTGTTACTATTATCATTAGTTACATTATCTTTTGTATTACTAAAAAAGCGCAAAATATTCTTTTGCTTTTTTCACTCATAATGGGTTTATTGCATTCGAATCTGAAACCAAACAAGAAATGATAGTTATTAAGGTCAAACTATTTGACGCCATTAAATATAACGGTTAAAGAAAATACACAGTTACATACAATACACAAATAAAATAAAACAATCGGATGAGAATCGGTATTCGCGGAGCGACTGTTGGAAACTGAACGAAATGAAGCTCTCGCGTGCCGTATTTAACGAGCCCTGTACTAGAGTCTAGTACATTTCGTGAATTTAGTGCAATATAAAGGCGAAAATTGTCATTCAGATTTCAGAATATAAGGATTTTTTAGAATATTATTTTTGTTTTATTATTAATAAAACATGCAAATAATGTAATAATGTCCAGATTTTTCTGCGGACCACCAAAATTTTCTCGCGGACCACCGGTTGGCGACTGCTGCTCTAGCGGACGATCACGAAGCTCAGCGTCACACATGTTCGTGGATGCCGCAGGACTAACTACGGAACTGCATACAGCGGAATCTAACTACGGCAGTGCTGAAAAAAGCTCAAAATGTTTGCTCTTTAGTCACTTGAAAGTGATTGAAAAATATTAGAAAATGACAATTCTTTTTGATAAGAAGATCTATTCCCCCTTCATTTCTGTGGACTGCTAGATCATCCCGTGAATCGCGGCTTTTCTGTACGAAATTGCGGTTCGGTATCAACATCGGAGGGTACAGATTATACGGCGATTCACCTTCCTCGGATTTTCAAGGCCTGCTCATTGTTCGAAGGAATTGTTTTTCTGATTTTCACAATCTGCGGATTATACGAAAACAAATACGGTAAGATTGCGATGTTTGCGAGGACCTAACTGCAGAGTGAACAGACTTTAAACTTAAGTGCAAAGTATAGAAGACAAATCATTCGATAATGTGCTGTAGAGAGTGGAGAGACTTTCAGCTAATCGGAAAGAATTACTCATTCCTGTCAGTTCTCAAGAAAAGAAAGTTTATCCCCGAAATAAAGATGAATTCTTATGGCTATTGTTAAGTTGTGGAATGTGTGCAAATATTATGAGCAGATTATGTGAGGAAATTTGCATCCTCGAAAAGTTGTTTCTCTCAGGGTGAACCACACAGAATAACATGTTCTTTTCTTCTTATTGGTATAAGGGTGTTCGCGTAATATATTCCGTCACACCGCGAAGTTCAAAGTAACAATAGAGCCGAATGGCAGTTACTGGTTTGACCCTATCACTTGGGCTCTGATGAGAGAAAGCTTCTTTTATGACCTCACGTAACGCCGATCATACATGAACAGACAAATTAACCCCTTTCTTCCTAACGGCTTAATAATCACCTTGTTTCTGCCCTGCCGTGCGACATAGTCCTAGCGTCCTTGGTGTAAAAACGCGCCGGTTAGGTATTAGGAGCCATTTACTCGATGCCAAACTGCCTGTAAATTAGGTATTTATCATTTGATTAAAACAGGATGCTGCTTATATTTTTTCTCAGACAATGACCTACCACTGCCTCGTGGAAGCAGTTTTGTTTTTTCCTTTAAAAAAAGAAATCCTGCTACCGCTATTTTAGCAAGAAAAATTTGCGTGCTTCTTATTACGCCTCCGAGTGATTTTTTAAAATAACCTCCTTAGAAATCCGGGTTTATCGTAATGCAAACCAGATGCGCTGTAAAAATGTGGGTGGATTATCAGTAAAAAATATAAGCATTTTTTTTTTCACGTTACAAGAATTCCTGCATCAATTCTTATTTGGACGCAGCAAATTCGACTCTTAGGCAGTTACAGTCAAACAATTTACTTGTAAAAATAAATTTAAATAATGTGATTTATTTTGGTGGATACTCTTTTGGGGGTTTTATAGCGTAAGACCAAGCTGATCTCGCGAGGAGTACTTTCTGTTATGGAAGTTATAGTTTTACTGCTAGCAATAAGGCCCGCTGAGATGAGAATACAACGGGTTCTAGAAATCACTTATTGCTATTCAAGCGTTTATTGTCATCTCTTGCGGAGTCATCGTAAATTAATGAGTGTGCATTGAAACATACCCTTGATGTGCCATACCCTTGTTGTTTATGCATAGAAATGCAAAATACGGAAGCGTTTGCCGGATGATAATCCCCACCCCCCTTTTGGTAAGGGACGTGGACTCCCTTTTGGGTGCTACCCCATGTGTTTTTGAGGGGAGGGGGGGGGGGGTGAGTGAGATTTTTTTTTTTTTTTTCATTTATCAGTTAAGTCAACGACGTTGGAAAATATCTTTGTACACAATATTTTTTGTAAATTTCTTTTCGGAATCAAAGAATTTTTCCTTGTTCTGGCCTACTTTACAAAATTCACAAGTTTGCTCAGGAGTGTCACATGAGTGTCTCGCTATAGTCTTTTTATCGTCTATAACGTTTAAAGCCACATGACGTGTAGCATTTCTTTGTTCTTGCCGGTTCGTTAATTGCCTCTGAACCTCTCGAGCGCAGCATTCTTTCCTTTGTTCGGGAGTCGCAATATGAGCATTTTTCAAGCGCTGAGATTCAGCTTCAATATGTTGCGGCTTCATATTACTTAGACGATCACGCAAACGTCGGATATCAGTATTTCTTTTAACTGCACTGCATTTTTGTCTCATTTTTTTTTCTGGCATATTCGGCGGTTTACTTCTTGTCTTTCGACTGCAGTGCGTTGTTGCCACCTTTCTCGATCGTAATCGGCTTGGCGGCGTTTAGCTTCAATCTCTCCATCTAATGAAAGAGGTAACTTTCTATTTTGACGCGGCATAGGCGAGGTTTAACACGACAGTCAAATTCGCGAAGGACAGTAACGTTCGTTCTTGCCTTACTCAACGCTAATAAAGTAAAATATCTTACAACCTACAGCTGTGTGCTTCCACTTCCATCGCACCTGAGAAGAAATAAAAAAGATGTAAACAAAACATTGACAGGAATGGTGACAGATAATACGGTGTGAACACCGAAATATAAATGTTAGTCTTCTTCCGTTAAACAGCGTACGTAGTTGTTTGTTTATGGTTAAAAAGTGATCCACGTCGTCGCAAGTCTTGTCTTTTATATAGTAAGATATTTTTCATTTCCAGGTCTAGTTTAGTCTTGTCAAGTCTTTCTCTCTCATTATACCTAGCAATTTTTCTTAAAGTTTACAACCACAGGGAGCCGTCCCGGTGGCGTAGTGGTCTAATCTCTGGCTTCTGACGACCATTTGTCCCAGATAGTTCCGGGTTCGAATGACGGGTGATAAATGGAAGTTGTGTTTATTTTACGGCACTATTTCCTTGGAAACAGTGGCCCTAAATTAGGAACGGGCGACTGCTTAGCCCATCGAGTTGATCACAATGGTAGCTAAACCCCCAAACAAAGAAAAACACAGGGAATTTTAGACACAACTACCTATTTCCCATGGGACGTTTGTGCTGCGTACTCTGTAAAAAATTTCTGAAATTCATAAGCCACCTTCCGTGATGTGATTTCTTTGGTGAATTGACAAAGCATATTTCTGACAACTTTTTCCGGGAAAAGACGGAAAAAAATTGAATTTCATGAATTTTTCGTGTACTCCTGAAAAATTCTAAAATTTTTAAAAATCTTTCCGCAATTCCTTTCTTGTATTTACGGTAAATTACCGTTTACAAGACGCGTTAACGGAAAATTCTGAATTTTCAGAAACCTTTCCGCAATTCCTTTCTTATATTAACGGGAAAACTCCGTTCTCACTTTTTCCGTATCCATATGACGGGAGAGTTTCGCGGAAATACTTTAGGTTTGATGAAATTTTAATCATCTGTCGGAGGATCTGATTTTGAAGTACTGTGGATAGCATATCGCATGAATTTTGGTTATTATGGCCCAAGGTATTTCTTCTCCTCTCCCCCCCCATTTTGTGCACCAGCTATTACATATTGTGTTACCGTAAGAAACCGGGTACTTAAATTATTGTGCAGGTGATTGTATGATGTCTGTGTAACAGTCTGAGGAGTCCTTAAGACAAAAGCTATATAGCCATCAAGAAAAAACTTGATGCAGAGTATCCCACTTAAGAATTTCCCGCTTAAGAAGTTTTCCCGTTTAAGTAGTTTTATTTTTAGAGTCCCGATTTTTTTTCCATAGTGCTAATGTTAATTTTTCCCGCTTAAGAAGTAACGATGTTTCAAGTTTTCCCGCTTAAGAAGTTGTAAGTGTCACAAGTTTCTAAGTAAGAACATACGATTTTGGAACTCGTGCAGCAGATAAATACATGTCAAAGAAGTTGGGAGGAAACGTTTCTTTGGTCTTCACGTATATGAAGCAAGCGAAGCCCTTGCCGGTTTCCCACGGTCAACGCAGGGGGTCATATTTACCCCCCCCTTCTTCTGCGTTTGCCCTTTCTGTATCACAATCGCCTTTACTTTGGGGCTGGGGAAAGGCTGGGAAAGGAAACACCTCGCATACGTAGAGTTAAACGTTTAGTTTTATTGTTGAAATGCGTTGCTAGAAATATGGCGTCTAAAGGCATCAAAAGAAAAGCTTTATCTGTGGTTGAGAAACGAAACATTGTTACGCAAGTTGATGAAAACCCGCATTTAACTAGGGTGCAGATAGCAAAAGAAATATATTTACCTGTTAAAACCCTCAACGGTATAGGGGCAAAACGTTGACAAAGATGTTCCTACTTTTGAAATGCAAAATATCGACGATATTTGCGACATCGAAACGTAAGAGGACAATGAACCAGAAACCCAAGAAAATGAGTGCAGGCCAATTCCAACTTCAGCTGAAGCTGGTAAAGCACTAGAAACTTTTCGCCGCTTTATAGAAAGCCACGAATGTGTTCCAACGGACATAATGAGAAATTTGAGGGAAATGGACACGTACTTTGTGAATCTAGCGGAAAAAAGGATGAAACAAACGTTTTTAGATCAGTATTTTTGTAATCCTGTAGCATAATAAATGTGACTTTCAATCCTCATATTCAAGTTTAAATGGGTAAGTTGTGAAATTTTTTGTTACTTTAAAATTTACTAAAATCTAATTTCTGGATTTAATCTATGCAACATTTTTAATCGCTAAAGTCTTACAAAACCTAATCACACACTTCCCGTTTAAGAAGTTTCCCGCTAAAGAAGTTTTCATCGCTTCGTCCCAACGAAGACTTCTTAAGCGGGATCCACTGTATTTGGAAGTTTTGTGAAACACACTCATCGTCAATCAAAAAAATAGTTGCATCCTGAAGGAAGTAACCCACAGGAATGAATCTTGGTGGGTGGGTTTCACATCATGAGACATACAAATGATTCAAGTATCACGCCAGGTCGCGCATTTGACGCCAGCAAGGAGGTGTGGTAGCGCTGTGCCTGACCGGCTATATAAGGTCGACCCGTTGCACGCACTTGCGATTCTGACTCGTGCTGTTGTGTTGGTTGCATCCTTTGCAAGTGAAGTATGTCTCGGAGAAAAGTTCGAAAACAATTGGAGGAGTTCGAGAGTGGCCGCGTCGTCGGGCTTCGGAAAGCGGAATGGTCTTATCGCCATACTGCGCGCCATACTGGTCGTGTGGATATCACCATAGCACGCTGTTGGCAGCAGTGGATAGAACAAGGCACGCAGCAGCGACAGAAAGGGTCTTGGAGACCTAGACGAATCACGGACAGAGAGAGGAACGGCAGGATGTCCAATATGCGCGTAGTGACCCAACAGCCACGATTGGGGATATTCAGCGAGCAGTGGTGCCCTCCATGCATCGTCCGATTAGTGCTAGCACCACTGGCAGACGGCTGCACGACGTAGGACTACACGCACGCAGACCGTTACGACTACTGCCTTTAACACCACTTCATAGTCACCAAATGCTACAATGGTGTCGTCCCAAACTGTCATGGAGCCACTCAAAATGGCAGCGAGTGATCTTTAGTGACGAGTCCCACTTTTGTCTTGGAGGAGACGACCAACGAATCCGTGTTTGGAGGCACCGTGGTTAGCGCCAAGATGAACGGTTTGTTGTCGAGCATCACACGTCCACAAGGCCTGGTGTCACGTTATAGGGTGCAATTGGCTACACTGCCAGATCACCGTTGGTGTTCATTACAGATGCTCTGACAGCCCAACTTTACGTTAATGAGGTCCTGCAGCCAGTGGCCCTACCTTTTCTGAACGCCCACCCCGTTGCGATTTTCCAACAGGGCAACGCTCGCACGTATACTGCTGCTGTCTTGAGAGCTGGCCTTCAGGGCACTGACACTCTGCCATGGCCAGCCGCATCGCCAGACCTATCGACGATTGAAAATGTGTGGGATGCTATTGGTTGCGCTATCTACACTCTACCCCAACCGTACAATCTGCAGGAATTGCGTGAGAAGATTCAAGCTGCAATGGATGGCTTATCGCAGGACACCATTAGGAACCTGTACAACTCCATGGCGAGACGTCTGGCATGCTGCGTATCACTTTAATTTCCTCCCATTTTTGAACTAATTCGTAATCATCCACAACAGAGCAGCTCAATCTCTCCCCATTTTCGAGGTGACTTCATCCCAGAAGGGTATGTAGAGAAAAATATATAACCATGAACTATACAGATTATTTAATGACCCAGACATAAAAATAAATAGGTTAAGTCGTACTGGCCATATTATACGCATGGATAGTAATAGAATAGTCAAGAAAGTGTTTAATGCTAAGCCAGAAGGAAAAAGAAAAATTGGAAGACCTAATTTAAGATGGGAAGATGGGCTGATGCAAGATATTAAGGCTTTAGGAGTAAAAAATTGGAGGAGTTTGGCACTGAATAAGGAAAGCTGGCAAAAGTTTCTGAAGAGGGCCAGGGCCTACACAGGGCTTTGAGCCATTGATGATGATAATGATCAAAAGGGTGACTAAAGTGAAATAGCTGTAGCTGATGACAGGAAAATGGTGATCTGAAGGGAAAAAGCAGAATGCAACCAGGATGGAATAACTGGAGAAAAACATAATGCATATTGTGTGATAGGACATTGAACAGGCGGAAAAGTCGGGTTTTCAAGGAGTTAGTCATACCAGCAATGCCACACAGCATTTATATCGTAAGAACATCCACTTCAGCATCTGAAATGAAGATGCTGAAGTGGATGCGAGATGTCACCAGATAGAACTGAATCGGAAATGAGAAAAAAAGGGGGGGGGCAATAGACTAGAATAACGCTGTACAGCGCTGATAGTTGTAGCTAAAAATCTGAAAGTTACTCAAATTTCTAAGCTATAACTTAAAAGTTGCTTTTGAAATTCGTTCCTAGGTGGTGTAATGGTAGCATGCGCGGACTGAAATCTTGAGACACGGGTTCATTCCAGTTCAAAGACGACGAAATTTTCAGGTTTTCTGAAGAGATGAATAACCACATGGGAAATTGTGGAAAATAGAACACTTATGCGTCAATAATGTGAAAAGCCAAGGGCAACAGAGCAGCAATGCTTTACAATGCTAACAACATGTTTTGATAATAATTTAAACGTTTCTAAAATGATGATTCCGAGGTGTGTATGTGTGCGTGGTGTCACCAGAAAGGACGGAATTAAACAGAAGACAGGAGCAACGGTTAAACTGGCATCGGTTTCAAAGAGAGCCCACAAAAAAAAAGATTGGTCTTTTTATTAATTTTTGAGAAGAGCGAAGGAATGCAAGGGGCCTTGAGTTATGGACATGAAGCTACCTGGACAGACAACCAGAGGAAGGCATTTGGTGAGGTGGGAAGACTGTGCCAATTATTAGGTTGAAGTAGAATAAATAGAACAGTGCACTGTTCCGTTTATTGGATCTGCAGAAGCAACCCCATGTAGATGTGGAACTAATCATGCTGCAGAGGGAATAATGTTAATTAAAAACAATTAATAAATTATACTTGTTTAGAAAAACAAATTACAGAATATCTCAAGGATCTATGCAAAATTGCCAATTTTACTTATAATTTGTATAAACGATGTTTCAATACTGAAATGAACGAAATAAATTTTGCTGATCCAGGTGGAACTGAAGCAGTGTTGGGATGATGTTAACGTATGAAATTCGAGGAAAGAGAAGGACGCTGTATTGTTAAAACACGTGCGTCCTCGGCATCTGCGAATTCAAGGGCGCGGATGAGCGGAGAGTTGTTTCTTCGCCTACCACTCAACTATAAAACGTGAAAGAGGACAGAGATATTACAGAACCGCGAATAGCTTAGTGGTCAGGGCAACCACCTTCCGACGAGACGGTCGCGTTATGGATCACAGGTAGGTTGAGTTGCTCTGAACCACTGAATACTCGCCTTGCGTCGGATGGACACTCTAACCTTTCGCCCCAGGGTATTGGGTCCTCAGTTGAAAATGAGATCATCCGTTCTTTGTCCTCTCTCCTTGGAAGTGGTTTATGTGGCATAATAATCTGGCATTCAGAACTATGTCAACTCGCACTTTTAATCGGCCACTGTTATTTCTCTGGCCTGTCTGCCTTCTGTACCCCTAGATGCCACGCCGGCGGAGCAGTGGATGAGCGCCTTCTGACCATTTGTCCGAAATGGGTTCGAATCCTGTTAAGTCATGGATGTTGTTTTTGTCTTGCGGCACTGGTTCTCTTCCTTCCCTGGAACCTGTGGCCCTAAATCAGGGACTGGAGACTGCTTATAGACCATCAAGTTGCTCACGCTGGTCGTTAAACCCCCAAATAATAATAATAATAATAATAATAATAAAAGCATTTTTTTAATCTGATATAACTTTGTTTCTCTGATGGGTTTGTAATAAAAGGTGGAAATGCATTTAATGTGGTTATATTTAAGATTTTCAGAACTGAACTGCTTCAGATTTGCTGCTAAATATCATAAATTTCAGTAGAAAAAATGAGATGGCAAATTGAGCAAAAATACCGCTCAAACGATGTAAACTTTATATTAGTTAAGTGGGGTGATTTGTGGCATGATAGGTATTTTTCCGAGCTCTTCTCTATATTTGCGCGTAGACTTGTTTCAAAAGTCGCGGAAGACGGGATTAAAATTACAGTTGTGATTAAACTAAATATTTAAAAAAATATTTCTTTCTCATATATATATATATATATATATATATATATATACATACACACACCTAACTTTATTTTAAATACACCAGACATGAATAATAATGAAACGCATCATCATCATCAACCATTATCAATCCACTGCTGGATGAAGGTCTCCAAGTTTCTTCCTGTCTCCTCCACGTCACTCCAGCATACTTTCGAATTTCATCCATCCATCTGGTTGGTGAGTGTGGGATAGCATTTCCTCTAATCCCGATGGTATAGTTATACCGCTATTGGCGGTCGTCAGAGCCCCTTTAGTGGGAACAGGATGCACCACGAGAAGGCGGGGTTGACTTTTGTCAAGGAGAGGCTGGGATATGTTGCGCATCACCTGACCTTGCATCCGAATGAAACTCATATAGCGTATTAAATCCGTCTATTTTTGTGGTGGTGTCAGCAGAAAGATTCGCCAAGCTTTCGCACTCACTGGGAGGCCTTTTCAAGGCAATGGTAGACATAAAAATGCAGGGAATTGGAACACGTAAAGAACGAAAATGATTTTTGAAAATAACGTGGGTTACAACACGAGCATATTACATGAATTTTTATCACGGCGCACCGTATAATTGCGTGATAAAAATTCATGTTCATATCACGGCGCACCGTATAACTGCGTGATACAAATTCATGTTCATATCACGGCGCACCGTATAATTGCGTGATAAAAATTCATGTAATATGCTCGTGATGTCACCCATGTTATTTTCAAAAATCATCTTCGTTTTTTACGTTTTCCAATTCCCTGCATTTTTACGTCTACCATTGCCTTGAAAAAGCCTCCCATTGGAGTGAGAAAGCTTGGCGAATCTTTGTGCTGACTACACCACAAAAACAAGCGGATTTAATACGCTATATGCGTTTCATTATTATACACACCTAGTAGAGTAAGAAGCAATTTCAACAGGAGAAAAGAACACCAAAGCAAACGAGCAGAGAAATACATGCAAGAATGCAGAAAGTTTTTAAATGCTGAGCTTTGGCTTTATCAAGGACCACCAAAACACAGCAGAGACCAAACGGGAGATGGATGGATGGAATTGGAAATCATGCCGGAGTGGCTCAAGACAGACAGTTGTGGAAGAAACTTGGAGAGGCCTTCATCCAGCAGTGGCTTGATAATGATGATATAGATCATCATCATCATCATCATTGTCAACCATTATCAATCCACTGCTGGACGAAGGTCTCCCCAAGTTTCCTCCACAACGGTCTGTCTTGTGCCAGTCTCCTCCATGTCACCCCTGCATACTTTCGAATTTCATCCACCCATCATATATATATATACTCTATTAAGAAGAGACCTAAGCAAAAAAAAAAAAAATATATATATATATTTGTAATTGTTGATCATATATATATAATCGACAATTACAAATCCACTGGTGGATGGTCTTGCCTAAGTCTCTTCCGTGACTTTATCTTGAGGTAGTCTCCTCCATGTCATCATCACTCCGGCATGCTTTCCAATATCATCCGCCTAACTTCCCCATTATTATCACATTATCACACTTACCAATACGTCTGCACAGAGTGATGAATTATCGCCCTCCCCCCCCTCCACTCCGATGAATTCACAATGTAGAAGCATTTGTATTACATTGTATACAATGTTATACAAATGCTTACATTTGTATTGAGAAAATTTATTTTTAATTTTAATTTAAATGCTGGCAATAACGAGCTTTTGAAACTGAAAATTTTAGGGAAGCATTGTCCTGGCATGTTGGTTTCTCCATTATTTCTTTGGGATAAGGTATCTTATTATTTTTGAGGAAAGGAGGCAATACAGCCAGTTTTTTTTTTTTGTCTTAGTAGCTAAATTTCGCCCTTTTACTTATAGTTCCTATAATAATAAACAGTTTCTGAAACGCTTTCCAAAGGTTAATAAGTATATTAATTCTAGTTTGAATTTCGTTTTTAAGTGTGATGTTTTTCTTTTCCACAGATGGCGCTGTCAACCTTGCAGGAGACAAAAGAACAGCTTCTTGCCGTGAACATCCAAGTACACAGGATAGTTACAGAAACGGGCGACACCTCATCCCCTTTGAAACAAGATATTACGGAACTCTACAAGCAGTGGGAAGATGCTTACGAAGAGTAAGTGTCGAAACAAACCTTTTTATTATCTGAATGCATTTGTATCGAAATTTCTATTAGTAACCAAAGGTGAAAATCTTCGCCAAAAGTGTCATGTGGTTGTGCTGATAAACAATACACAAACTGTAGGTTTGGTTGCCGTTTTTGTACATATATAGGTTTTAATTCTGTTCCTTCTTTTGAGACAGCAACCCCAGTCATGGAGGAGCAACATACAACAGTGAGTGTTCATATTGCTCGCTGAAAAAATTATTCGGATTCGTGATCAGTTCTTTTTCACCACACCGACTGCTCTTCTGAATGCAGATAGTGTACTTTTTCGCCTTCGAGAAAATTAAGGGGGGGGGGGGGGTAACCCAAACAGAAAATTCCTCTCACTATCTTTGGGCGCCCTACTTTTGTTTCCAGTTGGGAACATAGGTAAATCATAATATAAATACAAGTAACACACACTCTCCTATGCAGATTTTCCCGCTTTCATCTTTTTTTCGCTTGTGTTTTGAAAAAAAGAAAAAGGAGGGGGGGGGAGGTATGCGCGGGGAGCGACCGCCCCGGTCGTCCCCCCTAAACCCTAACGAAGTTTTTACGTTTAAAGTAGCACAGATCGTAAATTATTAACTTTGCATACTTTGTTTTTAGTTTTTCTAAAAAAAAAAAAAAAATCATTAAACTTACTACGAAATTGGATTTAAAATACGCATTACATTGATTTAGGTTCAGTAAAAAAAGAAAGAGAAAAGACAGGGACAGCAGGAAAAAAGGAGCATGGAGTTTCCTTTGTTAGTTCTTTGCTATTGTCATATTGTATAGTGTCTGTAACGTCTCGAAACAGGGCAAGGCTCTCGTTTAGGTATTTAGCGATTTAACATTCCTGCAGTGCTTTAAAGACCTTGCAAAGGAACGCCAGGTAGAAGCGACACCGCCACTATGTATAATGTTAACAAGTTCTTTCTATATCTTTATTCTAGTTGTTAACTTGTAATTGCTAATAACTCCGTAGTGGTTCATGATGATAGTAATTAACACGTAATAACCAAATGATAATTGTATGCAAATAATTCTTGCTATTCGTAAATATGTCTAAGAAATTTTTATTCTTTTCTTCATTTAATTGCCTGCAAAGGTTGTCCGTTAGCTGTGCTATATTTCCTAACTCTCCCGCTTTCGATCATCTCTCGCGCTGTTGTGAAATCCCCTGACCTCCCGATCCACCTAAGACCTTCCCGGCCTCGCCTGGGGCAATTACCTCGTCGTACTTTTCGTAACCGCTCGCTCTCCTAGACCACTTCTCGCCTCCCCTCTCTTTTCTCCAAAACATGCCCTTAAGCATATCCTAAAATTCCCCGTGAGAAACAACCACACCGTCCTCGGTAAACCTCAAAGTAAATGTGAGCGGCTAATTGAAATCTGTAAAGCATCAAAAGAGGCGCGATAGAGTTAATCTCTATTCAACTTACCAAGTGCAAATACTAAGCTTAGACAAAATGTCGTCTTACTAAGTAACCGTGCATCCGGTGTTTAATGGAGAACTGACTCTGAGATATTTCTCTCACGCTTTGGGGAAACAAAAGAATGGGAGCACGAGATGAAAAAGGTTGCATTTTGAGATTTTATATGAAACTCTAAAACCCCGTATAAAATCTCTGCAACAGTAATGTGTATCTAAAAAACCCTTCCATAATGTCTTCTCCCCCCAGGGCCGGATTAAGACCTTAGTGGACCCCTAGGCTAAGACATTTGAGTGGGCCCCAAGGCTAAGACATCTGAGTGCCCCCCCCCCCAAAGGACTTATGATGGGGAATCATTATGAAGTCTGTTAAAACACGAAACTGTAACTACTAAATCAGATGCCACTGTATTTTTCATTGTTCTCATATGAACATGAGTTAAAAGCTTAAGATTCTTAGATTTTGTCTTGGATTTTTTAATGATTTAGCATTGTATACTTTTCACAGTGCATCGGTTTTTTTTTTTTTTTTTTATGCTATAAGAAGCCACATACTCCGAACTTTAACGGTTCCAAGTGCAAATTATGTGGTGTGGGTGGATGGTAGTGAAAAAGCTACATCTGTCTCGCTGACTCCGATGTACACAGCGACATGAAACCTATCCCCTTGGTGAGTCACTGCCTTGAAATCTGTTCGTCTCCCCAGCATCTGTTTCTGACCAAGTGGAAATCGTACGAGACAAAAACAAAACTATTTTATAAACCTGTGTCAGTCTGTCATTTGCCCAGGCATGCATCCTGGCCCCTTGGTCATGATGGGCCCCAAGGCCCCTATAGACCGGCCCTGTACTCCCCCCCTTTTTTATACCCGAAAAACTGCCCCCGGTAGAGTAAACTTCTGGATCCGCCCCTGGTATGCGCATATGCTATCCCTGTCCGTACGTCTATGTATATTTTAATATAATTTCCAGTACCTCTGTTAGCTGGATTGGAAACATTATTCTGGCATTGAGATTCTTTTCGCGATGAATAGCTTTCACGGTGAAGAATATGTGCATATAATTTCCAATTTTTGTAACGTAATTTTTCCGCTAGATGGCGTAAGTGCATATTTCTGTTTATAACACATTTCCAGCAGTATACATACGCGTCTAAAACCAGATTGAAAAAAAAAAAAAACATTGTCGGATATTGATCACTACAGAAAATATTTATAAAATGTGAAACTCTGAATAAAAAGGAATTTTCGAATGCAAGGAAATTTTTTAAATGGGAAAAGTTTATACTCTAGATCCCGTATATTACGAGTCCGTGTTTAGTGGGATCCCGAACTTAACGAGCAAAACGGGACCGTTTGTTTGATTAATGTTAATTCAAAGCTAATTTGGTCGTTTTTAACAAACAAACTTTAATGAAGTTTCGCGAGGGAGAGAAGGCTAAGTTGATAATTTTTAACAAGCAGAGTAACAAAATTTGTTTTGTTAATTTGCTTGTAAAGTAACAAAACAAATTTTCTTATTTAAGGAATTTCATATTTAACGAGACAGAGAAAACCTGCTGCACCCTGTCCTGGAATGGAAATGGTAGCAGAAGAGCGAAATACAACAGCCCAGGGGAATCCTGATGTGGTAGTGGAAGAATGTTGATAGAAAAGCAATGGGAGGAAGTACACCAAGTACTTCCTCCCCATTGCTTTTCTATTTAGCAAGCGAGTTGTGCAAGAGCCTCTCTCAACCACCTACTCCAAGTTGCTATTCCTTGGGAGTATCACGGCATCATATTTGAAAACAAATGACCTATTCCTAGGCAAAAAATATGATGGGTGGCATCCATGCATATGTAATAAGGGGATTTCTGGACGACGATTGCAGGGAAGTGTTATTCGTCGAAAATTAAGTTAATGCGAAGCAAAACAAACAACAGATTCTTCTATTTTATTTTTCATATTTCCACATTTTGTCTACTTCAGTATTCGCTGCCAATATGTATTCATGTAAGTGCCTATATCCAATTGTTACGGATACATAGAAAATAAACGTATGCCCATATAATTACATGGTGGGATTTTTAATCCCAAAACGTGCGGATGTAACGAAGATTTCCATCGGTCCGGAGCTGCTCCTACTGTATTTCCATTCTCAACAAATCCGTGCTGCCGCGCATTTCCAACTTCAGCAGCAACATCATTCAAAAATTTTCGGCGCCCCCATAGACTTGGGTCAACTGGCCTTCTACATTCGGTAAATGTGTTTCAGATTGCATTCATACTGTTTTACTAACAGAGTTTTCATTTAACATTACTTATCTTCTAGTAATTGATAAGTAGTTTAGGGTTGATTAGTTCTGACTTGACAATGTAATTTGACAAAAATAGCCCTTTTTTTATTTGTCTGGTTATACCGAACTTCTCATATATCAAATATTTTAGACTCTCCTTCAACTTCGTTACACTGTCAAAAATATTCTGAAATTAACGATCCACTTTCCGTGATTCCTTTCGTGAATTAACGAAGCAACCTTTTCCGTGAAATGACGGAAAGAAACCTGAATTTCACGGATTTTTCGTACGCCGGGAAAATTGTGAATTTTCAGAAACTTTCCCGCAATTCCTTTCTTACATTGACGGTAAATTGACGGTTTTAAGATGTATTTACGGGAAATTTCGAATTCTGAAACCTTTCCGCACTCCTTTTCCTATATTAACGGAAAAACTCCGTATCCATATGAAGAAAAATTTTCGGTAATAGGGAGCGATTCGTGGGAATACTTGAGGTTTGTTATATACAGGATGATTCATAAAGAAGTATACAGTTTCAACGTTCTATAAAACAAGAACAATGCAAGATATTTTATATTACCTGTAACAGAATTGTAGGGGAATGTTTCGAGTTTTTTTTAGAGACAGTCACAGATGTTCTATGTGTGCACCCTTAGTCACACGACACACATCGAGTCGGTAATCCATTTCCGCCCAAACGCGAGGTAAGATATCTGAATCAAGTGCAGTGATAGTGGCTGTGATATGCTGACTTAACACCTTGTGACTTTTTTCCTGTGGGTGCACGTAAAGGACAAGTTATTCGCCCCTCCCCTTCCTGCTGATCTAGCGGAGCTGAAACAGCGTATCACAGCCGCTATCACTGCACTAAGTCAGACATCTTACTCGCTTTGGGCGAAAATGGATTACCGGCTCGATGTGTGTCGTGTGACTAAGGGTGCACACATAGAACATTTTTTTTTTTTTTTTTTTTTTGATTGGAGGTTTAACGACCACCGTGAGCAACTCAATGGGCTATAAGCAGTCGCCCGTCCCTAATTTAGGGTCACTGGTTCCAGGGAAGGGAGAGAGCCAGTGCCGTAAGACAAACACAACATCCATGCCTCACCGGGATTCGAACCCGGACCCCGTTCGGACGAATGATCAGAGGCCATCGCTTAGACCACCGCGCCACCGGGGCAGCCACACACATAGAACATCTGTGACTGTCTCTAAAAAAAACTTGAAACATTCCCCTACAGTTCTGTTACAGGTAACATAAAATATCTTACATTGTTCTTGTTTTATAGTGCATTGAAACTGTATACTTATTTATGAATCACCCTGTAGAATTCAAGATTACACACTTGTGATGTTGATTTAGAATAAATTATCAACGTTTATTCACAATTAAATGTTTCGTTAACATCGACTACAGTTTCGCAGAGCGTTTGGCTCGGCATCATCAGGACGTCCTGGTGGTGCAGAGGCAAACGCTCTGCGAAACTTTATATATATATATAATATATAGTCGATGTTAATGAAACATTAAATTGCAAATAAAGGTTGATAATTTATTCTAAACTTGAGGTTTGATTAACAGTTAAATCTCAATCGTCTGTCGAACGGTCTGATTTTGAAGTTCTGTAGCGATATCGCATATTGTGAATAGCTTACCGCATGAATTTTCGTTATTGTGGCACAGGACATTTCTTCTCCTCTTCCCCATTTTGTGCACCAAATATTGTGTTACCCTAAGACACCGGGTGCTTAAACTATTGTACAGGTGATTGTATGACGTCTGTGGAATGCTTAAGACAAAAGCAATCATAGCTATCAAGCGTGAATTTTATATTTACAAGTTTTGTGAAATAATACTGTAAAACTGTACATTTCAGCTTTTCTTAAAGATAGTTGAAAGACATTGTCAGTTTCGAAAAAACACGATAAGCAAAAATACTTAATTTGTGATAAGTCCTCCTAGAGAAAAAATAAAATTATTACAAATGTATTCAAAAGAAATAACTAGACTATAAGCCCGTCCTAAGACCGTTGTTTTTAAGCTTTAAATAAATATTAATATATAAGAGATGTTTCTCGTCCTAAGACGGTGAATTTTTTTAATTGAAGCAGATTGAAAACAAATTAAATAGACGCCGACTTTTTTTGTAAGGAAATATAGTAAAAACTTTTGCAGTAAGAACTCATTCATGCTAGAACTGAAAATTATATGTTATTTCCGTTTTTCGAAAGACCTGGCTATGAACATTCTGTGCGAAATATTTGTAGTAGTTGTTTAACAATTTTCTTTGTAGTCCAGTTGTTTTCGTGTAAACTTACCTTAATAACTTTTGCTTTGATTTTTCGCGTTAAATTACTTTTTCTCCGGCACACATGTTATTCCGTTCACGGCTTGTTTTAGACTGTCCTATTCAAAGTTTAGTTTGAAGCTTCATACCGAAACTTTTTCTACAAAATGCGATAATCTGGTGTTACAAATCGGAACTATGTAAATTCTTGACAATATGCTGCTATTGGGGGGGGGGGGGGACATCTGTTTTTAGATTTTAGATGCAATCTTGCTCACTTTGACATAGCAATATTTCAGTACTTATTGCGAGTTGCATAGTTTAGATGGATCGATATTTTGCAAAATGTTTAATATAATCAGTACTAAACTCGGAAAGATAATTAAAGCATACAAATTAATATTCGAATTGTGTTAAATTAAATTAATATACAAACGCAACTTGCCGCGATATTAAGATTTTAATTCGAATTTTGTAGATCGGATAAATAGAGCTCGAGTCATTGATAAAATAATCCAATGTTTTTAAATTAACACGCGATCACCTTGACATCTGAAAGTGTTATCGTGCTATTATATAGCAGGCAATCAGTTTGACATCGCGAGAGTACACACGAATTGATTGATAAGTGAAGACGCAACAATGCAGACGTTGGTGTGGCGTCAAGCGTTCCAAACACGGATCTGGGTGTTTATATTATTAATAAGCTCCAATAGAAAATACAATAACTATATCACTCGCATTAATGACAAAAAAAAAATCGTCCCGCGATGAGAGCTTTACGTTGAACGTGAGCACCAATCTTATCTTTCTGGCTCAGTGGTTAAGACGCGTGGTTTCTGTGCAGTTAACCCGAACGACATCGGTTCGAGTTCCACTCAGCGCGAAAGTTTTCTTTGGCGTAAGGGCTAAAATTTTCAGCATCAACATTTTGTGAAATTTCTGAAATAAACGGAATTACTGACTACGGAGAAGACAAACGGACACTTACCGGCGAATTTTCTGCACGTTATTTTCAGAAATTTTTCGTGAATTCACACCACTTATTTTTTAGACAAGAAATCTTTGCTCCGGCAATTTCCGTGTACGAAAATTTCCCTCTTCATTTTCAATCTTAAATGGAAACTTTTATTTGTGACTAAATGGTATTTAACAACAATGTAGGACTGGGGAGGGACACCGCGAAAAAAAGAAGTACGATCACGGAGGAATAAATCCTCGCTTTCTTTAGCTTCCGTTGTCGAAAGTTTTTGCCTTTATTTTTAAGCTGAACATTTCTGCAACAAAATTATATTTAGGCTGACCCGGTGGCAGTGCTGAGTTCAGCCTCAATTTTAACAGCTGGAGCCAGTCCGAGCAGAGCCGTAACTAGGGTCTGCCCCGTGCGCAGCTCAACAGAGGGCGCAGAAATAACTGTTTGGAATGCGATTACAATTGAAAAAAACTTTTATACAAGTTTTTGGCAGAATTAAAATTAGGATTTCATCCTCAAAATGTTCAGGAGTTGTGAGTTGCTCACATTCAGCAATGAAGGCGTGGTTCCGTCCAACTGAAGAAGAACATTTTACGGTTTTCTGCAACAATGGGTCCCCCAGTTCTTCTTTAGTTGGATGTACGTTGCAAGATAAGGATATTGTTTACATTTTTGAAGATTCTCTGGAGGCTATTCCAGTCTTTATTGTGGCTGCATGCCACGACTGGCAGCTACATTAGGTTCATTGGATGCGGTGCTGAAGGTCCAAACTCTGAAGCAGTTGCGAAAAGCTGTAAAAACAGTCACATTTTGATTGTGCCTTTTTTACGCCTAGTTTCGTTAGAAATTTTTGTAGTACTGTAATATTTTTTAAATTGTATCTGCTTTTTGCCGTCTTTAATTTAAAGCTATTTTTCTTGAAAATTCTTCTCTGTATAGCTTGTGCTCGGTTAGATTTTCAATGCTGGTTTTTGTTCTTTTAGTGTGTGTGTGTGTGTGTGAGAGAGAGAGAGAGAGAGAGAGAGAGAGAGAGAGAGAGAGAGAGAGAGAGAGAGAGAGAGGGGGGAAATGGAGAGAGAGAAAGAGTGAGAGAGATTGAAAGAGAGGGAGAGAGAGATTGAAAGAGAAAGATAGACAGGGAGAGAAGAGAGAGTAGTGAAAAAAAAAAAGAGAGTGAAAAAGTGAGAAAGATATTGAAAGAGAAAGATAGACAGAGAGAGAGAGTCAGCTTGGGGCGCAACATTTTACGGTTTTGCCCCGGGCGCAGAAATTTCTAATTACGCCCCTGGTCCAAGCCATAAGTACGTTAGCCCCAAGCCGAATTTTAAACTGCAAGATAGAGCCCAGTTTAAACGAGCCCGGAAATTATGACTAACCTATAATTCTTCCATACTCTCCACCCCCTGCAATTAACAGATATCATTCTCAACTGGGGAGTGCAAAGGAGAACTTTCTACATTCACCATTCCGGATACCTCAGGCGATCGGGCGGCACTACGTACCTTGTTCAACGGAATTTGCATGGATCTGACGTTAGGAGGTATGGGCAATGTCATCGGCGTACTATTTGCTATCTAGCATGTAGTTCTTGAAGAAGATTTTTATTCTCCGCAGAAATCCATTAATGCGTGGCCTATGAAGCTTGCTATGTAAGCCTGGAATAAATAGCCACCTCTCTCAGACCTAGCTGCCGAAGAATTCTCTTCTCTAACTGAAAAGTGTAAGAAATGACCCGTATGCTAAATCATACAAAATCATTTTTTTTTTAAAGAAAATTCTCTCTCGGAGCCCGAGCCAGGTTCGGCCCCAGGCTAGGCCCGTCTCGGCACTGCCCCGTAGCGCAGTGGTCTAAGCGCTGTTTTATAACCATTCGTCCAAGATGGGTCAGGGTTCGAATCCCGGCGAGACATGGATGTTGTTTTCGTTTTACGTCACAGGCTCTCTCCCTTCCCTGGAACCAGTGGCCCTAAATTAGGGACGGGCGACTACTTAAAACCCCTTGAGTTGCTTCATTAAACCCCCCAATAAAAAAAAAAAAATGATGTTTAGCAACTATACACTCACGGGCAAGGAAATTTGCTCACCAAGAAGGAAGCATCGGATTGAACTGAAATTTTACAGACTTAATGATACACATGATGGCTAAAACAGAGCTGCAGGACAATTACAGAGGGATCTGTGGCACGCAGTCCAGTCATCTTCAATAGCGCGTCGCACCGCCTCGTGTGGCGATTCATGCTGCAATACGGTCCGGCATGGAGGCGAACAGACGCCTAATGTTGTCCTGAGGCAAACTGGTCCGACACGTGTTGGATGGTGTGCTCCAAATCCCGGATGGTGCGGCACGGCGGCAGCCGGCGTTTCAACTGGTCCCACACATGCTCGATAGGGCTCATGTCTGGGGAGCGGGCAGGCCATTTAAGTGTCTAGACATGAAGTAGGTAGTCCTGGGCAACCCAAGCCGTGTGCGGGCGGATATTATCCTGCTGGTCGAGCGCACCGGCCAGGAATAGGAGCACATAGGGCCGTACGATCTAATCCATATACCCCTGGCCCGCCAATGATCCACGTACCACTACTAGAGCTGATCGGCTATAGTAGGCAATGGCTCCCCAGACCATAATGCCTGTAGAGGGGGAAGTGTGGCGTTCGATAGCGAGGTTGGGATTGTGCCGTTGACCCGGGGGCCTCTACACCCGGACACGATGATCATCTATCCCAAAAACGAAGCGGCACTCATCGCTAAACACCACAAGTCGCCAGCCTGTGTAGTTCCACTTCGCTCTGGCCTAGCACCACGGCACACAGAGCCGGCGATGACGATGTTCCGGTGTTAATGGCAGCACACGTAATGGGCGTTGGGATCGCAAATTCGCTTCCGCTAGGCGTCGGGAAATTGTTCATTGGCACATCGAAGCCGCTACATCTGCCTGTATAGTGGACCGTGTCCCCGTGGAATCCGTTCGTGCTGCCCGGCGCACGATCCGTCGATCCCCTCTACCGGTGGTCCTCCTGACCCGTCCGGAGCCGCTCCGCCGTGTGGCAGTGCCGTCACGTGTCCATTGCTCCCAACAAAGTCGTACGGTATGGTCAGAACGATCCACGTGGTGGGCTATACGGCGCGCCGAACACCCTGCGGTTTTCAGCCCAATGATCAGGCCTATCTCAAAACGCGTAAGTTGCGTAAATCGACGTCTCGTTTACCCGGCATTCTTGTTTGCGTTGGCCGGTGCTTTTCGCTTTCATGCGTCATCGACTATACGCCCGTTAATAAGGCTGACGGTTCGTGCTTGCAGCGCCACCACAGGGTGTGTGGTCATGCGCACTAGCACGAAACGTGGATCATTTGCATACCAGCACGCACTGTAGCTGTTTGCAAAGTTTCACTGTTGTAGCATGTTTTCTTCTAGGTGCGCAAATTTCATTGTCCGTGAGTGTATATTTAGACAGAGGGAACATCGGGGGAAAAACAAATTACAATTAAGGTATTATTACTCTTTGTTTCGTCCATACCTTTAGTTTTCGGAAAAAAAATCGTCCATTTTCAATCTTAAATACAAATTTTTATGAAATCCCCCATTTTCAAGCTTAAATAATAATAATAATAATAATAGAGAACAGAAAGGGAATCGTGAAATTAAAAAAAAAAAAAAATTAAGATTACAGCATTACACGTCTAACTTCCGTTTTCGGAAATTTTTCCTTCATTATCAAGCTCCAGTACAAATATAAAACCTATAGAATAGGTTACGTCTTTCCCTAACGCTCTGACGTCAACGGTACTTGCAGCGCCATCTGTTTTTATTCGGTGGGCGAAAACGGAAGTAAGCTCACCCCTATCGCGTGATACGTAAAATCAAGAAGAAATACCGGAAAATAAAATAATCAGTAAGGCAAGCGACTTCATCTGTGGCAACACGCACGTGCTTGAGCAACTGTCTACGACGTTTGTTTTGTTACGTAGGTGTTATGTCGTGTTTTATTTCATTTCCTTCGCATCGCAGAGTAGTTTTGTTTCATTTTCTTCGCATCGCAGAGTAATTTCATAAAATGAAAAAAAAGGAAAATGGAAAATTGTAAGAAAGTAACTGCAGGCATAGTTTAGATTTACTGTGATGAAAATTTAAAAAAATTATTGGTTGTGTGGAATTTTTCTTTGTAATACAAGATGGAAGAAGATAAAGCTGAAAGACAATGGCGATGGCGTACAAACCAATCTTCTAATACTTTGCATAACTTGAGCGAAGGTACAGCTAATCGCAGACCTATCTTATAGACTGCCCATTAATAATTCAACCGTTTGTTATATACATATGTATTTTCCTATTCGTTTCAATCATAGCTTTTTCACCCGTGCATGGCATGGATTATGAGCAAGTTTATATAGTAAAGTTGTGTTTAACAGTAACATGGACGAAACGAACATCGCGAGAGGGGAAGGGGGGGGGGGAGGAGGCTACGATTACGGAAGAATTCTTTACTTCGTGTAATTTCATTTTCCAGAAAGTTCTGAAAGACGGAATACCGTCCCCAGATGGAAAACTTGCGCTTCTGATCTCAAGTTTGCAAGAGAGGATTGAAAAGGGTTTTGGGGGTTATTTATTTATGGAGATATAGTTTTTGTCTTCAGGACCAAAACAATATCTGCGTCGTACGTCATCGCAATTCTGCTGCTCGAATTCAGAGTAAATGAACAGAAATTTAGACATGTAGGCATAACACAAATTTGAGAAAGATTTTTCGGTATGAAAAACATTGCCACCAATTTCTTATTTTTGGATCCCCATGATCTGCTTACACTGACTTCGGAAAGTGATATTTAAGATGTGAAGAAAGTTTGCAAAAAAAAAATATAGGATAAAAATCACAGTAAAAATTTCTGCATTCGACTTCGCAAATAGCTTTATAAAAGAACTCCCAGAATTATTAATAATGAAGTTTGAAAATTTGTCATTGAATTACTCTGACATTTCTACAACATATATTTTGTATCTAACATTGCCTGTTAGGGTAGACACTTCTTAAACATCATTCAGCAAGCTGAGAATAGTTGAAAAATTATTTGCGAAATACAATGTGTCAGGAATGACTCAAATTTCTTTCATTAATTGCCACTGAAGCCCAAAAGGCTGATTAATTAAATATCAAAGATTTAATTAGAGTCTGCAAAAAAAAAAAAAATAGGAAGAGGGATTTCGTTATTGAATATCAAACTTAATTTTTCTTGCAAAAAAAGTAGGAAGAAAGATTTTGTTATTTGAAAATCTATAACCTATAAAGATATGAGTTTTTCATTGAAATAGACGTTTTTACTAGTTAAAATTTATGAATTTTTACTTAAAGTTGTATTATTATACTTTTTCTTCTTAGCTTGTTGACACCCACTGCAGGGTATAGGCCTCCCCAGTCTTTTCCAACTTCCTCGATCCTTATCCTCACTCCGCCATTTAGCACCTCTAAATTTTTCAAGGTCATCTCTCCATCTATTTCTTTGGCGCCCCCCCCTTTGTCCCTTTCCATGTCTCGGTTGCCATTCTGTTATTAATCTTGTCCCTTCCAGTCCAGCTCCACTTGATTCTTTATTTTTATAATATCTGTTATTCCTTTTCTTTCTCTTAGAATTTCATTTCTAACTATCTCTTCTTGTTATTCCTAATATTTTTCTCTCTTTCATACCGGTGCTCTTATTTTTTTCACATTGTCTTTCTGTGATACTCCATGTTTCACTTCCATAAGTAAACACGGGTATAATACATGCATTGAAGATTTTTCTTTTTAAACACAATGGAAGATCACCGGTTAAATACTCCAAAAGGCTCTATTACTTTGGTTAATTCTTCTATTGATTTCTCTTTCTTGTCTTTCTTTAAAACTGATTATTTGACTAAAATAAATGTATATTCGTCTATTTTTTCAATTTATTTTCCTTCTATCAAAATATTTTCTGTATCGTTCATATACAACATATTTAGTTTTTGCTGGGTTCATTCCCAGAGCTTTTTTAAGACGACTTCCTATCCATAAGTCCTTTATCATATTCTGAATTTCTCTATTGCTATAGTTGCAACGATGACTATGTCATCAGCAAATCTTAAGTGATTTAGGTACCTTCCATTTATCTTTAATCCCTTTTCTTCCCAGTTTAAATTTCTAAAAACATCTTTTACTACAGAATTAAATAACTTTGAAGATAATTGAACTATACTATCAATCCGAATTTATTGGCGTTGAATAAAAATCAGTTTCCAAGCTGTTGCTCATCAGCCAGATGGCTTTTTCAAGGAAGGTAGACTGCAAACTGCAATGTTAGTTGTTGGAATAGTTTTAAAGTAGTTTTTTATTTTTTTTAAAGGGGTTCTACATTGCTCGGAGAGCGCACAAAGTAAATAATAACACAAGGAACTTTACACAAACTATACTTAAAATAGTGTAATAATACAGGGTGTCTACAAATGGTTGGAGCGGTTTCGTGATTTTTTTTGTGGCTGTAATATTAGCGATATGCTTCTCGAGTTAGATGTTACCAGACACGCATTGCTCAAAGTTTCTGTGGTCGCCGCTAGCGGCCGTGAGAGGGCAGTACTTGTTTTATAGTCGGTAAGATGGCTTAAAACAGCGAGAAAGCGTTTGCTGTCCTCGAATTTCATGCTTGTCAATCTGTGGCAACAGTGCAACGACACTTTGGAACGAAATTTATTAAAACTCCACCCAGTGCCAACTCCATTCGGCGATGGTGTTAACAGTTTAAAGCCACAGGATGCCTGTGTAAAGGGAAATCAACGGGTCGTCCATCAGTGCCTGAAGAAACCGTGGAACTCGTGCGGTCAAGTTTCGTGCGTAGCCCACAGAAGTCGACACGCACAACCAGTAGAGAACTGGATATTCCACGATCGATCGTTTGGAAGATCTTACGCAAACTATTAAAACCGAAGCCGTACCTCTTGCAATTGCTACAAGCCCTGACGCCCGATGACAAAGTGAGCCGCTTTGAGTTTTGCTCGCGATTTCAAAGTTTTATGGAAGAAGACGATGCATTTTCTAATAAACTTGTCTTCAGTGATGAAGCAACATTTTTTGTTAGTGGGAAAGTGAATAGGCACAATGTGCGAATCTGGGGCACAGAAAACCCTTACGCCTTCGCGGAACTCAAAAAATCAATGTTTTCTGTGCGTTCTCAAAATTTAAAGTTTACGGCCCCTTTTCCTTTTGCGAAAAGACCGTTACCGGACACGTGTATCTGGACATTTTGGAACATTGGCTTATGCAGCATTTGGAAACCGACAGTGTGGACTTCATCTACCAACAGGATGGCGCTCCGCCCCATTTCCATCGCGATGTATCTGGACATTTCGGAACATTGGCTCATGCCGCAGTTGGAGGCTGACAGTATGGACTTCATCTACCAACAGGATGGGGCTCCGCCCCATTTCCATTGCGATGTTCGTGAATTATTGAACGCCAGATTGCGAAAACGATGGATCGGTCGTGTTGGGAATGATGATCACCAAATGCTGTTATGGCCTCCACGCTCCCCCGACTTAACCCCTGCGATTTTTTCGTGTGGGGTTATGTGAAAGACTGTGTTTGTGTCCCCTTTACCAGCCGATTTACCGGAACTGCGGGCTCGCATCATCAGTGCCTTTGCTCACATTGATAGAGACATGCTAACTCGCGTGTGGGAGGAACTTGATCATAGAGTTGATGTTTGCAGAATCACTCAAGAGGCGCATATCGAGCACCTGTAATATGCCCCCCAAAAAACTTTGTGCATTGTTATATGTAATTGTAAAGTTTCGTGATCATATGTCAAATAATATACCTACAATAAAATCGTGAAACCGCTCCAATTATTTGTAGACACCCTGTACTAGCAATTCGAATTTATTGGTGTAGAATAGAAATCAAAGTTTCCAAGCTTTCACACATCAATCAGATGGCTTTTTCAAGGAAGGCAGATAGCGAAATTGTCATTAGTTATGAAATTTTAGTGTTTAGTTTTGCAAATAGAATAGAAACTGGGGCAGGGCTTTTTTTATAATTTTGCTGAAGGGCAATAAAACTGTCGTTACGCCGCCAGGTTCCATAGGATCAAAATAGTCATTGAGCTTTAAATTACAAAGGTTACTAGCAGAAAGTTGAGTATGCGTCGCCCCAACAATGTACGGATAGATACATTGAATGGGGAAGTCATCTTAGAGAAAGACTGATATAAGTTTGAGTGCGAATGAAATCTGCCATAACTGCATTAGGCTTAGGATGTGTGGAGGATTTTTATCACAATGAATTACCATCGTCGTATAAAAAGCTCGACGTTTTTCATGTCAGAATTTCCTTTAGTACCGGAAGCCGAAGAAAAAATCAATGAATGTTGCGAACCACCGAATGCTTAATTGCTTTTTTAGAAGGGCGCCCTTCAGTTCGCAGTGTATGCTATTAAATCTCATGGTAAGCTTGTTGCTAACGGGCCCAGCGGTGTACTGTGGCAAAGCTACGTCCGATGTCTGTTATGGCTCTGCGCAGATGTAACTGATACGCGTTAATAATCCAGGAAGGGAGAGAGGGGGCAGTGATGGCCAGCGCGCGTGATTGGGAAGCTGATTTCTTCGTAGGAGACCGGGCTTTAGCTGTCCAAACTTCATTTTTTTATTGTTATTATAATTTTACAAAGTCCGTTCACGTACAGCAAATGTGAGGTTGTAGCTACCGTTGCAAAAGGATGGATTTTTTTTTCCCTTTTATCCCCACATGTTGAACTTAATAAAAGAAATATTAACCTCTGCTCAATGTTCATCGTTTTTTTGCAGACGGTTACGAAATTTAAACAGTTGTTCGTAACAGCTTAATGCACCGTTTATTATGCTATTAAGTAAGCGCGGCTGTTAGAAAAATGACAAAGTTGCTTTATGACTTTTGTTTCGGGAACAGTTTTTACTTTTCAAAGCAGAAGAAATTTCCGTTCTTTTGGACGTTTCTGTGAGTTGCATGTTTCCGTTGAGAAGAAAATGTATGCATCTATTCCTATTCACGAATGCGTCAGTTGGTTGTGAGCAGAAAGAAAAAAAAATCAAATTTCTTTAGGGAAATAAATTTTCATTGACTTCATGTAAATACTACCATGTGTCTTCAAAAAGTGGTGTAATACCTATTTAGATTTTTCTCGCATACGGTCATGAAGAGCTAGGGAATGGAATTTTTAAGTGCTGAAAACAGAAATATTTATTTTTTATGTTTTATTTCAAAAATATTTGCTAAAAATAATAAACATAGGCCGTTCCATAAAAAACAGCATTTTTTTGAGCTGTCAACAGTGCGAAGGGGAAAGTAACCACGTAGTCGACCAACTAAATTAAGGAAGTATCTCTGGCAACAGTTATTAACCTTGGCAGACGATTCTGGTTTTGTTATTGCGCAGTTGTTTAAGGTACGTCTGCATTTCGCCATACAGCTATGGACGTGAGCGATCCAGAGTTAAGAAGTGATATGCGTTGTGCGAAAAAATTTGCTATCGTTTGGGCAAAACGGCTCGAGAAACAGTTCATTTAATGAAAAAATCTTACAAAGATAAGTATTTGGGTGAGCCAACGATTTTTAGATGGCACCATGATTTCAAAAAAGGGCGTTCGTCGGCAGAACTAGCTTCTGGCCTGAAAGTGTTGTTACGGAGCGTATTGTTAACACCTTTTGGGCAATCCCGCAAGAAAATTGACGAATGATATGTGACGACATAGCTGCGTCAACTAATATTTCAATAACGTCCGCATTCTACGTGACAAATTACTGCTGCATCGTGTGTGTTCCAGATGGGTGCCTCATCACCTGCCGAGAGAACAGTTGTTAGCCAGTGTTCAGCTGTGTCATGAGTGGAAACAAAGGATTGCATAGGAACCAAACTTTCTAAACACAATAATAACTGCCGATGAAACATGGGTCTACTATTTCGACCCCCCCCCTCACGAAGCGCGCAACGAGTAGATGGAAACACACAGCCTCGCCTCCTCCAAAAAAAGTCCGCCAAACCAAATCAGCTGAGGTGATATAATTTTCTCTGATCATAAATGTGTGATCTCCCAGCATGCCGTTCTTTCACAAATTGCTGTCAATGCTGAGTATTACATTTCAGTCTTGAAGCGTCTGCGACGACACATATCGATTAATCGACCTGGACTGGTGGGCAAGTGGACCCTACACCAGGATAACGCCCGCCTACATGCGGCTGCTTATGTTCAACAGTTTCTTACGAAATGCAGTATTGAAATCATTCCACAGCCTGCCTACAGTTCTGACCTCGCCCCGTGCGATTTCTGGCTGTTTCCAACTATGAAGGAGAAGTTTCGTGGCGCAACATTCAATACAGATGCTGACGTTATTCAAGCTGTACAGGGGTTGCTAAAGCAGCTTCCACAAAATGCCTTCGCTACCTGCTTTGAAAAGTGGACTGAACGATGGGACTGTTGCATTACATTTGAGGGAAGATACTTCGAGAAAGAATAACATATTCAGCTGTACCCGTGTTTCTTCATTTTGTGTGATTTTACTCTCAGCTTTTATGGAACGGCCGTTGCACATTCTTTAACGGCAATGTAACTAGTTATTTTCTGTGATAAAAAGATAATATTTGTACTCAACTTGCAGTTATAAATTTGATGAAAAAGTTCTTTGGAGTTGCAGTGGAACAAAAAAATGTCATTTCTGGGTACTCCATCGCAAATCTATGCCTATTTCCACGAACAAATGAATGAGACTACTGAAACTGGCAACTGGTGAAAATCTTCATTTGGGAACCATACAGTCCACAGAAGCTGCGAATAATAGGCATGAGAAATACGAAATAAAACTGCAAACTACGCAAAATGTTTTTGTTTTCCTTTTGGTCTTGACTTATTTTCCTCTTGAAAGATAATGCCACACGACCTTACATCCACCCTAGTTTTTTGATCGGATGCTGTTACGTTTCTCTCTCTCGCTTTTATGCTTTCCAACCGTAGGTTGAAGAAGCGTATATGCTCCAGCTTTGTCCGTCTGTCTGTCCGTCCGCACGATAACTCGTGTAAAAATGGTTCGATTTCGATGAAATTTTAGTATGTGGTAGGGGACAACTGGGGACGAACCCTATTGAAAATGGGCGAAATAGGGTCAAAGGTCAGGACATAGGTGCGGGATCCATTCCAACGCCCTTATGTGTCATAACTTACGTAAAAATGCTTCGATTGCAACAAAACGTTTTCATGTTGTTCCGGAGGTATACTGAACGAGTTGCGTTGAATATAATCGAAATGGGGTCAAAGGTCAGGACACAGGAGCGAAATTTATTCCACAGCCATTATCCGCATAACTTGAGTAATGATTTCTGGTATGTTGGAAAGGGTATCATAACCAATGCATTGCACGATTTTACTAACTTGTTTACTTTTCTCGAGCTTTGGATTCGCACACTTTCTTTTCACTCACAAACTCGTAATGTAGAGGCACAACAGCGGACGTTAAAACCCAGATAAATTTATTCGGCACAGTCTCTTAAATATAATTAACTCAGTGCACTTTACAACGTCACTTTAGCACATAATGCAGGAGCAAAATAATACCGCAGAAAGAATAACATGCTGGCCGCAACAAATCAATAACATTGACTATAACGCGAACGGCGTACATATACTCTCAGGGTTCGTTTTTGAAACCTATCAATAGATGAAGCAACATAAAAGATCTGTTCTTTTATCGGAGGCTGATCTTTTATCAACATAAAAGATCAGCCTCCGATTTTCCTTTCTGCTAGCTTGAAGAAAAGATGTCATTCGCCAAGTTTCTGGAGGGGAAAAGAAGCCTAAATTCCATCGGACGATTTTAACAATGCTTTCTTTTTTTCCGCTGAATATTTACTTCGGGTTCATTTACACTAAAAAAAAAAAAAAATGGAGGAAACATGTAAACTTATGTACACTGTAAAAAATAAGTGGTGGGAATTCACGGAAATTTTCTGAAAATAACGTGCAGTAAAGTTGCCGGTAGGTATCCGTGTTTACTAGAAATTTCTGTTTTTAAAAGTGACAGTTTCTTTCAACTTCCGTTTTTTCACAGATTTTCCGTTGACCGAAATTCCGTTTATTTCAGAAAAGTCCTTTTCAGGTTTTACCGTATTTAAACTGAAATTCCTCAAAATCGACGACCCTGTATTTTCCAGCTCTTACCCCAGATAACCTTTCCGCTGAGATCAGGATCGAACGCTCGGCAACCTGACTCACGTACATCGTAAAACGAATTCCTCGACGACGAAATTTTGTTATTAATGCTAGTGATTTAGTCATTTTATTTTCTGTTGGAGCTTATTATTTTTCTGAATAGGTTTGTAACATTTTTTTTTTTTTTTTCTGTAGGATGACTTTTCACAAATTAAGCATTTTTCATCTGGATTTTTCGAAGCAACAAAAAATGCTTTGCAACTTGATTTTTAGCACGTCTTTTGTAAAAAAAGATCGTGCTTATGTTACCGGTTTGTCCGTCCGTCCGTCTGTACCCACGATATCTCTGCAACTATTAGTCCGATTTGAAAAATTATTTTTGCATTGGGAAGCTTGAAATATGCGAATGATGATCCTTTATTTCGTTTTTCTTTTACGATGTACAATTTCGCCGCTATAGGGCGTAAATGCAGACGATGTCGAATTCAAAAATACGTTTTAATGATCCACATATTTGCTTCTAAACATCCGATTGACAAAATTATTTTATCTTTCGATTCCATTTATGTCGAAGAGTATTTTAGTTATAGTTACCTTTTCAATTACGTATAGATTTTCCGCTAGGGGGCGTAAAAGTAAATTACATTTTTCCCGATAACTCTTCTTCTAAAAGTCCGATTTGAAAAATTATTTCTTCAGCGGATACACCTCCTGGTGGAAAATCTTTTGCACATAATTTCTAATTTTTGGTAAAGAATACTTTGTCCACCAGGGGGCGTAAGTGTTAATTTTTGCTTCTGATGTATTTGCCATAAAATCTGAGCTTCTAAAATATCGATTGAAAAAATTCTTTCGTGGACTGATGCCCCTCACATCGATAAACCTTTTCGGAACATTTTCTTCTTAAAATATTCCACAGTTTCTCCGCCAGGGGGCGTAGATATATATCTTATTTTTGTCAATATCTCTACTTCTAGGAGTCCGATTTCAAAAATTCCTTTGTTGGATAGTGTTTCCAGTGTGACATGTTTTTCATATAATTTCAAAATTTTCAAGTAATTCATAGACTTTCCGCTAGGGGGCGTAAAGGTAAATTGCTTTTCCCCCTATATCTCTGCTTCTAAATCTCCGATTTGAAAAATGTTTTCTGCACCAGATACAGCTCCTGATGGGAAATCCTTTGCACGTAATTTCTAATTTTTGTAAAAAATGGTTTGGCCACCAGGAGGCGTAAGTCTTAATTTCCGCTTCTGATTTATTTGCAACAAATATGAGCTTCTAAAATCTCGATTGCAAAAAAAGTCGTTTGTTGACCGATGCTATTCATGTCGACAAATATTTTAGGAACATTTTCTTCTTGAAATATTGCATGGTTTCTACGCCAAGGGGCGTAGATGTATATCTTATTTTTGTCAATATCTCTACTTCTAGGAGTCAGATTTGAAAAATTCCTTCTTTGTTGGATAGTGTTTCCGATGCGAAATGTTTTCCCTATAAATTCAAAAATATCGTTAGTACTATTTTAAAACAATATCTAAAATACTCTTCGACATAAATGGAATCGAAAGATAAAAAGAAATTTTTCAATCGGATGTTTAGAAGCAAATATGCGGAATAAAAGGTATTTTTAAATTCTACATCTGCATTTACGCCCTCTAGCGGCGAAATTGTGCATCGTTAAAAAAATGGAATAAAGGATCATCGTTCTCATATTTCAAGCTTCCCAATGCAAAAAGAATTTTTCAAATCGGACTAATAGTTCCCGAGATATCGTGGGTACAGACGGACGGACAAACAGATAACATAAGCACGATTTTTTTTTTTTTTACAAAAGACGTGCTAATAAGTCAAGGCCAAACGTAAAACAAAAACATTTTGCGGAGTTTGCAGTTTTATTTCGTACATCACACGCTTATTAGCAGCTTGTGTGTACTGCATGGTTTCAAAATGTAGATTGTCGCCGGTTGCAAGCTTGGATATTTTGGGGCCATGTCGTTCCTTTAGTTTCAACTCCAAAGAACTTTTTCCATTAAATGTATAGCTGTGATTAGTAAGTTGAGCATTAATTTTATATTTTTATCACTGAAAATAATTCGTAAAATTGTTTAAACATTTGATTTTTGAAAGTATTAGAACATAAAAAAAAATATATTTTTCTTTTTTTAGCACCTAAAAATCCGTTTCCTACTCATTACGCTCGAAAATTGTATGTTGTCTTTCTTGTTAATGATTGTAAAGATTTTTGTAATCGTGATAAAAGAACAATTATTGTGCACCTTTACTGTTGAAGTATCAGTGACTTCCAGAGAAAGGAAGAACACCATCTGTGCTGAAGTAATTCTCATTTCAGGCAAGTCACGTGCTATCTCATCCTGGTATATCTATCAGCTTCCGAATCACGTGGACTTTTGTCAACAGTATTCTTCTTGTGTGTGTGTGTGCGTTTCGGGGGACTACTTAAGCTGTTCCTTCCCGTCGATGAATGCAGCACCCCTTTAAAGAGTTAGGGACCTATGATTACGAAAACCGAGATCTGTAATTACGTCAGGAGAGATGGAAATAGATGATTTACTTAATGCACAGTACCATCTGGTGTCACCTATGATGAAATCTTTCGGAACACCTGGGGTTTCAAGTCTCTTACTTTGTGGCTCAGGAATTTTGGGTACTCTTTTCTTCCGGCCTCAACTTTTATCTGTTTTATTCCCCAGTGTCAAAACATGAAATTTATGTTTTCAGTAATTTTAGGAAGCCAAATGTTGCCATTTTTTTTTATTTTGCTTCGTTAAGAACCCACAATGGTAGGAGTATTGTAGTGATGGCTCCGTGGTTGTGTATGATGTACAAAACACTGGGGGATGGGGGGGGGGAGACGATACTGTGCGTTATCGCGAGGTTTGGGAAATTTTTACCCCTTGTCATAAGCCAGAAAAAAACAACTCTTGTGTTGTTTTCGTTTGTTTGAAGTGAAAGAAATACTCTACTGATTGGTGCCTGTGATGTACAAAATATCCGTGGTGGGTGGGGATGGGGGTAGGGATCATGGAGGACGATTCTGTGCGGTATCATGGAGGTTTTGAAAATTTGCTCCTTGTCATATCCCAGGAAAGAATTCTGCTATTTTGGTTTGTTTGAAGTGGAAGAAATACTGTCAGGATTGGTGCCTGTGATGTACAAAGCATCCGTGGTGGTGTATGGTGGAGAGGGGGTCATGGGAGACTATTCTCTGTGGTATCATGAGGTACCGAAAATTTGTTCCTTGTCACAAGCCAGGAAATAATTTTTCTGCTGTTTGTTTCTTTGAAGTAGAAGAGGTACTGTAATGATTGGTATCTGAGGTGTACAAAGCATCCGTGGTGGTGTATGTGTGTGCATGGAGGAGTGGGCTCATGAGAGACTATTCTGTGTAGTATCATGAGGTTTTGGAAATTTGCTCGTTGTCATAAGCCAGGAAAGAATTATGCTGTTTCCGTTTCTTTGAAGTAGAAGAAGTACTGTAATGATTGGTGCCTGTGATGTACAAAGCTTCCGTGGTGGTGGTGGTGGTGGTGGTGGTGTGTGTGTGTGTGTGTGTGTAGGAAGGAGGGGGTCATGGGAGACTATTCTGTGTGGTATCACGAGGTATGAAAATTTGCTCCTTGTCACAAACCAGGAAAGAATTCTTCTGTTTTTGTTTGAAGTGAAAGAAATACTGTAATGATTAGTGCATGTGGTGTACAAAGCATCCGTGGTGGATTCTGGTTATTTTTGTGGATATGAAATTACCGGCGTGCCAACTGCGATTTGCGAATTTTTAAACTCATCATAGCACGAAACGTTCGCTTATTGTTCTCTTGGAGTGACAGAGGTCTGTCAGTCTACTTGTATTTATGTTTTAGGACAAAACCATGAATGCAGAATTCTGTTTAGATGTTCTGGAAAATTATACACCATCAACGTTGTGGCAGTACTTTGGGATATTTACATAACAGATTCGCTCGAGAACGGGCATCGAAAAGTTGGAAATGCCAGTCCAGAGTCCTGACATGAATCCTATAGAATCTGTGGGACGAAATGGATCGTCTGGTGCGTGGAGGAGGAGATCGTCCAACAAACAAATCGGAACTGGTGGTCACTGCTTTGAAGGCCGAATGGCGGAACATGTTAGTGGACATTTACCAAAAAACTAGTGGAGAGTATTCCACGATGACTAGATACCTTTATAAGGAGCCACAATTTCCAGCCACACAATTTTATATAAATAACGATTATTTGTATACATGCAGGTGTCCTGATATTAAATATTAAACCATATACACTGCTGTGCCATTAAGTGTTCTCATCTACGATAACTCGAAATTTGAGGTTTGTGAAATGCATTATTGTTGGATGTTGGCGTCCTTTGCTCGTTTCTTTTATTTTCGTCGAACACCTGCTGCAAGTTTACGTTTGTGAGTTTCAGTTGCGTGGATGCCGAACAGCCATCAGCGGTTCGTTGCAAAGAATTATGGGATCACGACCCTGGACAGAAGTAATGGCGTCGTTTTGATGTGTGTGAACACGCTGTGTTTGTTGTTCTTACAAAAAGTCCTCTAAAAGAGTATTATCATCACCTAAAAGGATTCTCGAGGGAATATACAAAGTGTTTTTCCGTGAAGTGCCAAATGGATATTCAGTTTATGGTAAGACTGTTTAAAACAGACTAAATAGAAAGCGAAAGTACGAAATAACTTAAAGTGCGGTGTTGTTGTTGATTAATCACTCATTCATTCTATTATTTATCAGTCAACTTTCATTAGCGCTTTAGTTGTGTGTTTACTCAAGAATAAATAACGATAAATTATTTCAGGAGTTTGTCGATTCTGAACATAGTTATCATTGCAAATCATTTTTTAGTTTTAACTTACACCATCAATTATGAGATGTGCGCAGTGAACGTCCTTCATGATAAGTAGACAGACATTTAAAAATGCAAACGTTAGATTTTTACTTGCCTCCTCCGTATACCAATTTTGATCCCAATTTATTTTATATTTGTTATCTTTCTTTCTTTCAGGAATGGTAATCAACTAACAGATCTCCAAGTGCTGGCTAATAGATGGCAGATTTATGAGAAGAATTATCAGAAATTTATTTCCAGGCTTAGAAAAGAGCAAAAATGTTTGCAAACGAGCTGCGATTTGCCACTAATGGTGATTATATATATATTTTTATTTATATATAAAGCTCTGTATTTGTTTCTGTGCACGACTTGAACAAAACGGGGTTTTGCGCTGCTTTATTTCTGGAACACTGCATGGTAAGGCTATTTCAAGTCGGGGGGGTATGTGTGGGGGTGATCATATACTCAGTTACCTGAGAGAAAGAGAATGGCTATAGAAGCCGTCGAAGAAAAACTCAAAATTAAAGCGACATATGTAAATTTCTATTGGAAAAGTGTAATCTGTGAGTTTTAGGTATTGCATAGCAGTATTCTTTTCTGATTTTTTTTAATGGCATTTTTAAGTGATTGACACTGGAGTTCTGCACGAGCCCGTACCGGAAAATTTTACATTTTGCTCCAGGATTATATATATAAAAAAAAAAAGAATTTGTCCACAATACATGTTAAATAATCAAATGACGAAGGATTTTCCCGCCGGATGCATTCATTCATTACAGAACTGAAAACGGACAAGCTTTAGAGGTTGACATCGAATTCCGTTTTCACTTCGTTGGCTCTAGTGACAAAAACCCGTGGCTTATATTTATTTTCGAGAAGTGTTTACATAAACAGAGTTTTCAGCCTGTACCGAAACGAACTTCTAGCCCAAATCGTTGCAACAACAAAGATTAGGAAGTTTAAAATATTTGTTCACATACAGGGCGATTTACTCCGGACTGAACACTTTTTTTAATTAAAGGCACATTTTGAATGTAAAACATACCTTGATCCACCTAAAACACGCATCGGTTCTTTAAAAAAGATTGGCCCAATGATACACGGCGTCGGGACACCGCACACCAGACACCGTTTTTCAACGGATGCAATGTCTCTTCGTGGATGGCGTGAGGATTATCACTGACCAACACCCGTGTATTTTGCGAGTTTACATAGCCGGATAAATGGAACCATGCTTCATAGTAAACCATGTTATGTCCCACAGGACGGGATTTTCGGCGAAAATTTTGGCAAACCATTGACAGCCACCAAATTTTGCAAAGCGATTGGCTGGGAATAAGCCAATCGCTTTGCAAAATCCGGTGGCTGTAACTTGTTCACAGCCATGGTATGGTACGGCTTAATCTTCGCATGTGTGGGTGGGTGGGTGCTCTTTTACATGTCGAATACGATCGTACAGTCTCTTGGGATAGCCGCCGAATAGATTTTCGTGGGAATGCCAATAACCTCTGCTTGACGTCCTGTATTGTGTCCTCCGCCACCTGAGGTCGTCCGCCCGTATGCGGATCCACCAACCTTTCCGTTCTTTCCACCTTCTTCGCCAATTTCGAAATGGAGACTCTGGTGGGTGGTGGTCTATGCCCACCAGATTTCTTCAGAAACTCCTTCTGACATTGTTTGAAGAAACCGGTTACCCAGTACTGACGCACAATGAACATACGCTCTTCAATTGGTGGGTGGTTTACACCAATCAGCTTTCTTCAGAAATTCCTTCCGACATTGTTTGAAGAAACCGGTTACCCAGTACTGACGCACAATGAACACACGCTCTTCAATTGGTGGGTGGTCTACACCCACCAGCTTTCTTCAGAAACTCCTTCTGACATTGTTTGAAGAAACCGGTTACCCAGTACTGACGCACAATGAACACACGCTCTTCAATTGGTGGTTGGTCTACACCCACCAGCTTTCTTCAGAAACTCCTTCTGACATTGTTTGAAGAAACCGCTTACCCAGTACTGACGCACAATGAACACACGCTCTTCAATTGGTGGTTGGTCTACACCCACCAGCTTTCTTCAGAAACTCCTTCTGACATTGTTTGAAGAAACCGGTTACCTAGTACTGACGCACAATGAACACACGCTCTTCAATTGGTGGGTGGTCTACACCCACCAGCTTTCTTCAGAAACTCCTTCTGACATTGTTTGAAGAAACCGGTTACCCAGTACTGACGCACAATGAACACACGCTCTTCAATTGGTGGTTGGTCTACACCCACCAGCTTTCTTCAGAAACTCCTTCTGACATTGTTTGAAGAAACCGGTTACCCAGTACTGACGTACAATGAACACACGCTCTTCAATTGGTGGTTGGTCTACACCCACCAGCTTTCTTCAGAAGCTCCTTCTGACATTGTTTGAAGAAACCGCTTACCCAGTACTGACGCACAATGAACACACGCTCTTCAATTGGTGGTTGGTCTACACCCACCAGCTTTCTTCAGAAACTCCTTCTGACATTGTTTGAAGAAACCGGTTACCCAGTACTGACGCACAATGAACACACGCTCTTCAATTGGTGGGTGGTCTACACCCACCAGCTTTCTTCAGAAACTCCTTCTGACATTGTTTGAAGAAACCGGTTACCCAGTACTGACGCACAATGAACACACGCTCTTCAATTGGTGGTTGGTCTACACCCACCAGCTTTCTTCAGAAACTCCTTCTGACATTGTTTGAAGAAACCGGTTACCCAGTACTGACGTACAATGAACACACGCTCTTCAATTGGTGGTTGGTCTACACCCACCAGCTTTCTTCAGAAGCTCCTTCTGACATTGTTTGAAGAAACCGGTTACCCAGTACTGACGCACAATGAACACACGCTCTTCAATTGAGTACCCAAATCTTATTCCATCTCCCCCTTAAACTGTCTGGGGGGACACGCAATTCCCCCACCACCACTAGATAGATGGCGTGTCAGTGCATACATTTATTCACAGGTAATGCATGTGGGCTGCTTTGTCAGGGAATAAATAACCGGTTCCGTTCGGGTTTCACGCTCATCGTATATTCCTTATCTCATATATTCCACTATTCCACATAATAAGTGTTCAGTCCCGAACGAATCACCCTGTATTTGGGGAAAGAGGGCTGCCTTAAAGTTGAAGACCACCTGTCAATTTATTGAAACTTAAGATTTTCAAAGAAACAACTAATTACTAGTCAGAGATATTTGAAAAAGTGACACCACAGATGAATACTTACATTCTTTAAAACACAAAAAGACCCAAATCAGAACTTTGTGTGGCCGCCTTTGTTTTTTTATAACGGACAGAATACGATGTGGTGTACTCTGAATTATGGATTTGTCACTTGAAATATCTTTGCACCACACATACTTTATTGCGTCAATCAGAGCTTGGGAATCTGATGGCTGTTTTTCTGCTGCGTTGTCTTTTAAAATGGTCCACAAGTTTCCAATGGGGTTAAGGTTGGTTTATTACCGAGCCAGTCAAGCACAGTTATGTTTTCCCTCTGCAGGTAGTCATTTACTGTCTTTGATCTGTGGCATGGAGCACCATCATGCATAAAGATTGTGCATCTGTCCACTTGCATCTGAGTTAACACCTCACGTAACATTTCCACATAAAAAGAACCAGTCATGGTAGTGCCTGTGGGCAAAAAGGATAATGAACGAATGCTGACATAGAACCCCGTTCATTCATCTGACTAGGCGGATGTCTCACCGTGCTAACTGTGTATTTTTTATCCAACCTTTTACCTTTTGGTTGTCGAACATGTGCTTCATGGGATTCAAATTGACGCACAGTTGATTCATTAGAAAAAATAACTTGCCTCCAATTTTCAGCAGTCTACGATTGATGACGCTTCGCAAACTAAAGTCTTCTTTTTCATGACAGAGGTTAATCTAGGTTTACATTCAGGTTTATAAGACTTTAATCCAAAATCTTTGCTAAGACATTGGGAAACAGTACTGATACTAATATCAGACCCTTTTGAATGTATAAAGGCCTTGATTTTCTTGCAAGAACTCCTCGGAGAACGCATAACTATTCGCCTTATGGTATTGTCATCACGTGGGGTTATTTTCCTTGGACGTCCACTTCTCTTTCGGTCGCTAAATTAACCTGTATCTCGATGTTTCATGATCGTATTATGAATAGCGGTCTTGCTCACATTCACCTTTCTGCTTATGTTCGGAGTATCCTTCATGATATAAAGTTACTATTTTTGCCCTCTGAGTAACACTTAACGCTTTTTCGCCCATTTTTCGCTATATAGAAAATACATACCATACAAAACCTCTCAGCATGAAAACCAGAAGCAAACTGACGCTCACGCGCTTCCCTCAACAGCTGCCACTGTAGGATGGTTCAACACCAACAGGAAGTTGAGTAATACAGGCAGTAGCTGACGCAATCGGCAGAAACATAATACCAGCCTGTATTCTTAATCTGTTGCAAATGACTGTAGAAGAGGAAAAGCCTTTGCGTTTGTAATGAGAGCATGTAGTCATGTCTAAACCTCATGTGTGGGAGGAATTACTGCGTAAAATGGTATGTCTCTCTGCTTTACATATCATTTACTACTAAATGTAGAAGAGGAAAAGCCTTTGCGTATGCAATAGGAGTATGTAGTCATGTCCAAACATCATGTGTGGGAGGAATTCCTACGAAAAATGGTACGTCTCTCAGTTTTACATAACATTTTCTACTAAGATAAGTCAGTTCAATAGAGCAGCTTTGTTTTTCTAGAGTAGACGGTATTCAGCAGTCTACTCTAGAATGGCGAACAACATGGCAAAATGGAATAAAACTCTCGGACCACATGAAAAGTAAAAGTAAAAATGCATGTGTTTATTTATGAATACTGATTATTTCAGCTATGTTTTAAATTCTAAAAGTTAACTTTCGGAAAAAAAAAACCCACGATGTAGTTAACATGATATCTATGTTACAAAGAAATCCAAAATACTTACTTGATATGCCTACATTTCTTAGTTCTCTTTAAAAATTTCAATTATATAATTTATCGCAGCATAGCTCATAGAAGATTTGGGAGTTCAGAGTCCATGTTCCCAAAGTACCTGGATATTCATTCTTCCGCTCCAATTTTTTTTTTTTTCGTTTTAGAATTTCCTTTGTGGACTGGCGGGCAGATGTAAGGCGTAATGTATACATATTAGAGTGATTCAAAGTCATTGCTGTTTTGAAGAGTCGTTCTGTGTCAGGCAAGTAGTCGGTGCGCATGTGTTAGGCAGATAAGATTAACGCTGTGTTAGGCAGATAAGATTAACGCTTGTCCGGAAAACCGGCATCGCGTACTTAGTATAAATAGGAGCACACGCTGCCGTGATTTATTGGAGAGGCCGCGGATGGCGTAGTGGTCAACGTTCGTGACTGCTACGGAGAGGTCTCAGGTTCGATCCTACGCAGGTACGAACTCTCAAATCACTAAATATCTGTCGTGCGTTGGATGGGCATATTAAGCCGTCGGATCCGGGGTACTGTCCCCACCCCGGTTATAAATAAGTGCGTCTTCCTCCCCCTTTCTATCGCGCTTCCATGCGACTTTCCTGTTGGGCACTCTAACTTAAATCTCCTAGCTTCCTACTTCTAAGGGTTGTTTAAGACCTGGGGTCAGACACTCCTTTCCTAAAATCCTCTACATATGATCTAATTTGATTTATTGGGAATTTTTCTGCTGTCAAAAGCTATGGACGAGAAGACGAATTGCACGATCTGAGTGTTGTTGCGGTTTTCCTTTTTAAAAAAATGCTGACCGCAGCAGCGAGGGAAAATTTGTGCTGTGGAAGGAGAAGGAGCAGTGTCTGAAAGAACGACAAGATTTTGGTTTCAGCGATTTAAAAATGGGGTCTGCAGCCTTGAAGACAAAAGCACGTGCTGGAAGACCTTCAACGGTGAATTCTGAAGCTGTGCGGAAAGCCGTAGAGTCACATCGTGCACAAGCACTAGACAACTGTCAAATCAGCTGGGAATACCTCAGCCCACAATTTTTTGCAAATTGCACAAGCTCGAAAACACGCACAGAAGCTGTAGAAAAGTACCCCATAAACTGACTGCTGCTCAAGTTCAGGAACATGTGCGTTGCTAACTGCTGAAATATCCCCAGGAAGACAGTTCCTTGATGCCAATTGTGACATGCGACGAAAAGTGGGTGTTTTCCTGGAATCCTGACATAAGGTAACAGTGGTTGAAATCCAAAAAACCACTGGAACCAGTCCCAGAAAAGGAGGCTACTTGAGCACAAAGTTATGCTATTCGTGTGGTGGATTTTTGAGGGCCCCTTCATTGGGAATTGGTTCCAGACGGCCGAGGCATTAATGCGCAGCTGTACTCTGCCCAGTTGAAACTTATGTATGCCGCTTTAAGCTGAAAGCACCCTTCTCTGGTGAACAGTAAACAAGTTATCCGTCAACAGGATAATGGTGCTGCTCTTGGTGCCCGGTCAACAAGGAAAAAATACAGGAACTGAATTGTTTTGAGATAATGCCCCACCTAGCTTGTAGTCCGGATATCAACCCTTTAGATTACCACTTATCCCGGTCCATGGCACATTTTGTACGTGGGAAACACTTCCAAAACATCCATGATGATGGTCCAAAACTTTTTTTTTTTTTTTCCTGCAAACGACAGGGATCTTTTTTTTTTTTTTGTGTGTGATTGGAGGTTTAACGACCACCGGGAGCAACTCAATGGGCTATAAGCAGTCACCCGTCCCTAATTTAGGGCCACTGGTTCCAGGGAAGGGACAGAGCCAGTGCCGTAAGACAAACATAACATCCAACCGGGATCTTTTCAGAGGTGGACTCAAGACATGGTATCACGATGGTGTACGACCACCAAGAACGATGAACCCTATTTTGAAGATTAAACTTTCACGTTTATGTACTTATACACGTTTTCATCAACCGTCAGAAAACGGAAATGACTTTGAATCACCCTTATGTTCACTCATTTGTAAAAGTTTAAGAGCACCTGTTGGTATTAAGAGATTTTTGCCGACTGCGTTCGCTACTGTCTGTATTACTCAACATCCTGTCGGTGTGGCGTCATCCTACAGCAGCAGCTGTTGATAGAGTTGTAGAAAGCGTGCGAGCGTCAGTTTGCTTCTGGTTTTCATGCTGAGAGGTTTTGTACATATTTTCTATACAGCGAAAAATTGGCAAAACAGAGTCAGAGAACACAAATGTTACTCAGAGAACACAAAGAGGGACTTTATAACATGAAGGATACTCCAAACATGATATAAGCAGAAAGATGAATGTGAACAAGACTGCTAATACGATCCAAGACTGCTATTCATAATACGATCATGAAATGTCGAGATACAGGCGAATTTAGCGACCGAAAGAGAAGTGGACTTCCAAGGAAAACAATCCCACGTGATGGCAATACCATAAGGCGAATAGTTATGCGTTCTCCGAGGAGTTCGTGCAAGAAAATGAAGACCTTTCTGCATTCAAAAGGGTCTGCTATTAGTATCAGCACTGTTTCCCGACGTCTTAGTGAAGATTTTGGATTAAAGTCTTATAAACCTGCACATAAACCTAGACTAGCCTCTGTCATGAAAAAGAAGAGACTCCAGTTTGCGAAGCGTCATCAATCGTGGACTGCTGATAATTGGAGCAAAGTCCTTTTTTCAGATAAATCAACTGTGCGTCCATTTGAATCACATGTTCGACGACCAAAAGGCAAAAGGGTTGATGAAAAATACACCGTTAGCACCGTGAGACATCCTCCTAGTCAGATGATATGGGGTGCTATGTCAGCATCCGGTACTACTTCATTATCCTTTTTGCCGACAGGCACTACCATGACTGGTCTTTTTTATGTGGAATTGTTACGTGAGAAACTGTTAATTCATATGCAAGAGCAAAGATGCACAATCTTTATGCACGATGGTGCTCCATGCCACAGATCAAAGACAGTAAAGGACTACCTGCAGAGGAAAAACATAACTGTGCTTGACTGGCCCGGTAATAGTCCGACCTTAGCCAAATCGAAAATTTGAGGACCATTTTAAAAGACAAGGTAGCAGAAAAACAGCCATCAAATTTCCAAGCTTTGATTGACGCGATAAAGTACGTGTGGTGCAAAGACATTTCAAGTGACTACTGCAGATCCTTCATTGAGAATATGCCACATCGTATTCTGTCAGTTATAAAAAACAAAACAATGGTGACCACACTGAGTACTGATTTCGGTCTTTTTGTGTTGTAAAGAATTATGACGAAGTAAATTTGTCCACCATTTTTATGCAAGGGGCGGGATGCGAACTCACAACTCTCGGCTCAGGAGCTCCGAGTGCTATTCACTATACTACACTGGCGTGTGCTCTCACTGCTATCTGCCTTTATCTCATGTGAGTCCTGCGGGGCAGGCACGTCACAGAATGTAAGTATTCGTCTGTGGTGCCATTTTTTCAAATATCTCTGACTAGTAATTAGTTGTTTCTTTGAAAATCATAATTTTCAATAATTGACAGTTGATCTTAAACTTTTTTACATATATTTTTTAATTTATGTAGAAACAAAATCGAGTAGTAATTTTATATCATTACTGTTTAAAGTCTTGTATATTCTTGCTGCTGATTTTTCGCATCTGATTTGCTTACGGTCTATCATTTTTCGTAGAGTGACGACGAAGAAGAAGAAGACATTCACATTGAGGATCAGTTGAAAGAATTACAGCTTGGTGCTGCGTTTCTGGAATGCCGTTTGCGAGGAAGTGTTGTTTGGACAAAAATTTCCAATGATCTGCAGCAACTGTATTCGCAAATTCAACACTTGAAGCACCAGAAGAGGCATCATTCTGAATCTGAAGCTGAAGATTTAAGTACATTATTTTCCAAAACAGAAATGTAAGTATTTATTTCTGATACCTCCTCAATTTTAATACGGATAGTCATTTTACTTTTATGGATTGATTGTCATGAAAAATGTCCGAAATGTAGTCATTGAACGGCTGCCTGTGATTTGGTTTATTCAAGGGCTGGAGGAAAAAGCTTTATTTCATTTTTCTAGGATTCATAATTATTTTTCTTTCCGAAGTGTGCATCATTTCATCACCTGGCCTTCAATCATGGCTGACTGTTCTGTGGCGGTAAAACTGTCAAGGACTGACATGTTAAAGGTGCTGAATTGTAATGAATTGGGAATCTCTAAATCAATGTAAGATTCCCTAACCCAGGTTCAGAAATGGTCTTTGTAAATATGGATTGATATGCTCGTTCCCACGTGGAATTCCTTTTGTGTGTGTGTGTGTGTGTGTGTTATTTTGGGGCAGAGCCGTCAAAATAAGCATGTTTCGATCCTACTCGCGTTAAACAGCAAGAGATTAGTCGCATTAGAATATAAGTTTGCCAAAGTATTATGTTGTTAATAAGGGTTTTTTGCTTTAAGGTGTGTGAATGCAGGACCGAATTAAGGCTTAGTGTGCCCCAAGGCTAAGACATCTGATTGGGCACTCGAAGAATTATGACGGAGAATCTTAAAACACGAAACTGTAGCAATATGCGTGTGATAATTAATACGTAGTGCATTCTTCAAACTAATAACTTATCTGTAGGGTTTTCATTATAATATGCCACTGCATTTTGCATTATTCTTATAAGAACATTAGTTAAAAGTTTAAGATTATTAGATTTTGTTTTGGATTTTCTAATGATTTAGCATTGTATACTTTCTTAGTGCATCCTTTTTGTAATGCAATGTGAAGCCACAGGGAACTTCGACTATTAACGGTTCCAACTGCAAATTGGCAGGTGTGGGTGGATGGTAGTGAAAAAGCTGAAACTCTCGCCGACCCCACTATGCACGGAGACATGAAGCCTTTACCCTTGGTGAGTACCAAGTGGAAATCATAAGAGACAAAAGTAAAACCATTTTATAAATCTCTCTCTCTCCTGTATCTTTCTCTTCTCTCTCTCTCTCTCTATCTTTCTCTTCTCTCTCTCTCCCCCTCTTCTCTATCTATCTATTCTTTGCCTAGGCATGTCTCGTGGGCCCCAAGGCTATAGCCCCTATAGATACCCCCTTAATCTGGCCCTGTGTGAATGAGAGGCGCACACTTAAGAGCAATATACATGTAGCCAGGTAGGTAAGGATTAACTCCTTAAGGCAGGTGGTAAAATATGGTATTAAAATATGTTCCTGGGATGAGGGAGTGTAGAAATTCTTTGGTTAGAAGGAACACGTGGTTTTTGCGTAGCTGACGTCCTTTGGGATTATAGGCGAACTGAGAAGTTTTGAAAAACTCGGGTTTTAACGCCGATGAAACGGTGAGGCTTATTACGGGAACTACTGTAGTAGACGACCTGAAAGCACTTTACGGAGTCTGGTCGGTATGTGGGAACGGGCGGAGACGTAGGTTTGCGAAAAGTCTCACATTCACCACTTGAAAGATAATTCCTAAGCCGGAGTAAATTGAATTAAACTACTTATTTGTTACTATTGCAAAAAAGAAAAAAGAAAAAGGTTTCGGCTCATATTTTCACGTGTGTGATTCTGTGTGTCGAACCAACTTAATCACCTTGGAGACGTTAAAAGAATAAAGAGGAACGAGCAGCAACTGGTCTGAGTTGGATACGAACCAAAATGAAATGTGATGACACCCGCGAGATCGTAAACATAGTCTTTCAAAGAGCCGGAAAGGTGCGAAGGTCGTTACACACTGTAAAAAAAATCCTGAAATTCACAAGCCATTTTCCTTGATTGATTTTGTGAATTTACGTAGCATATTCCGTATAAACTTTTCCATGGAATGAAGGATGAAAACAAAAACATGAGTTTCAAGGATTTTGTATTCATGAATATTCCTTGTTAATATTCTTCCGGAAAATTCTAGTTTTCTATAGATCTTATCGAAGAATCACGAATTTTCAGAGAACATTTGCGTGATTCCGTTCATGTATTAACGGGAAAATATTGTGTTCTCATTTTTTCCATATCCATGTGATGGATTGAAGTGATTACGAGCATATGGTAGAGGGATCTATTAAGATGAGATTGTAGAGATCTATGAACGTGGAATTGTAGTGATGACGAGTATATGGTATACATTGATTAAGCGCAGATTGTAGTGATTAATTAACGTGAAACTGTAATAATTACGAGTATATGGTAGATATGGTATTAAGAGCAGATTGTAGAGATCTATGAATATAGATTGTGATGATTAAGAGTACTTGGTTGAGATTGATTAAGCAGATGGTATGAAAAGCAGATTGTAATGAGTACGAGTACATGGTAGAGATTGATTAAGCAGATGGTATTCAGAGCAGATTGTAGAAATCTATGAACGTAGAATTGTAATGATTATGAGTAGATGTGAGTGTTGAGATTGTAAAACCTTGATGCAAGGCTTGCAAAGTTACATGTTACGAGCTATTGCTATCATTGGGTCACATTCTGTTAAGATCTGAGAGTCACGATGCATCATGGGATTTGACCTTTCATTGAATGAAAGAATAAAGCAAAAATAATAAAATATAGTCTATTCGCTAATACTGATTCTTATCTGTGACCCGCGTTTGGTTATTTTTTACAAAATACAATTTATGTGTAACGCAACTATTCAAGAACATTAGGCAATCAATTGCTTAACCAATTACATCTAAAAAAAAAAACTAAGCAAAATATATATTTTTTAAATGTTTCCATTTTTTAGGATTTCTATTTGGGAAAATAATAAGTACTTATTGAAAATGTTCGTTTACTGCAGTTCTGTGATGAGTCTTCCTGCCTGTTGTAAAACAGCCTCCAGTGTAAGTAAAACAGAAGTTTAAAAATGACGGCGGGGGGAGTCAAATTGATGGACAGTTGCCACGGTTTAGGCAACTGTGAAAATGGACAGTGTAACGTGTTAGCAGATGCACGTTAAATCTTGTAATATGCATAAAATCCCCATACAGGATGCGATTATTGCACATTAAATTGAAGCAAACTGCACTGCCGATGTATAGAATTATGAGTTTCATTGTTTTAAAGGTGTCTTGGCATATTAACAGGACATGTGTTATGATAGCATTCTATGCTGGCTCCCCTAATGCAGAGAAACAGATATAAAAAGAAGGGACGTTCGGTTTGAGAGGCCGGCGATGGTGATCTGTTATTTATGGCCTGCAATGTTAGCATGACAAAATAATAGACTGATTCTTACGTGTACCGACGCTGGTGGCCTTTACGTCGAGAGCCTAATCCCTCTGTCATAATTTTCAGGGAACTGTTATTTTCGAACATCTATGGTATACTATCACGCCACCCATAATCCCAGAGCGGTGGTTCTTAAGGTTTTTTTCCCCCACAGTTATTGCCAGAAGCGTTTTCCTAATCACCTTCCGGAGTTCCAGAAACATCGGCACTTCTGACGTTAGGGAGTACGTCGACCCAGTTCAGCGACATTTCTCGAAAGCGCATTTGTTCTTTTAGCGTGAATTGATTATTTTTGAAGCGTGTGAAACAGAGTATGGTTAACTGGAAAGAATGAGCGTTATGAATTGAAAAAGTGGTTAAAATGTTCTAGTAATCCATAAAAAAAGAAATTATTTTTCTGTAATTCATTTTTGAAGAGGGAGGGTTTCAACGAAGTTTAAGCGTACCTAATCATAAGTTATATCACAACGATGGAAGAGGATGTTGGAAAAACACGAAACCATTGCTCACTTTTTATATATGTTATTTGGGCACATTATGAGAGGTCGCATTGGACATTAAATTGCACATGCCGTGGCTGAGGGGTGCGAGTGGCTTGCCTCCAACGGTTCGAATGCCAAGTGAGGGATGGATGTTGTGTTCGTCTTACGGCACTGACTCTATCCCCTCCCTGGAAACAGTGGCCTTAAACTAGGGACAGGTGACTTTTTACAGCCATTAAAATGCTCACGGTGTTCATTACTCCCAGTCATAAACACCAAATTACGAGGGGGATTCAAATTTGACCTGGACTTTTTTTTTCAGATATTTATTTACCATACAGCTGATGTTACATAACTTACTTTTCGAAGTAATCTTCATCGTGATCCATACATTTTTTCCAGCGTTCTGGAAGCTTCCGGATCTCAGAATTCTTCACTCTGTTGTTTAAACCATCTCAGGACAACACTTTTCACCTCTTCATTTGATCTGAACTTCTGCCCTCCCCAAAACTCCTTTACTGGGCCGAACAGGTGATAGTCACATGGTGACATATCCGGGCTGTACGGAGGGTGTGGTACAATGTCCCATCCCAATTCCTCCATAGCCACTTTAGCGGTGTGGGGCCTGTCGTTTCCTTGGAGAAGTGCATACTCCACTGTTGAGGAGTTCTGGTCTCTTCTTTCTCATTGCTGCTTTAAGGAAGTTCTTGAGGAGATCGCTGTAATAGGTGGCATTGATTGTTTGACGATCTTCCAGGAAATCAGTAAGAATAATACCGTAAATGTCCCAAAACACAATAGCCATTACCTTCGTGGCTGACGCCCTGTTCTTGAATTTTTTGGGTGGGGGCGAATCACTGTGACTCCACTCCATGCTTGCACGTTTGCTTTCCGGCGTATGGTGAAGAATCCATGTCTCATCCACTGTCACCACACGTCTGAGAAAGTTGTCTTCTCTCTGATTTCTTCAGAACAACATGCTTGCAATTTGCCACCTGCTGGCTTTCTGCTCGTCGGACAGCTGCTTCGGTGCACATATGGCACACACTTTGTTGAAGTGCAACTTATCGTGGATGATGGTATCGACGGTACCGGTGCTGATGTTCAGTGCAGAGCTCAGATTACTTACAGTAATCCTCCTGTTGTTCCTTATGAGCTCATTTCGCGTGCAGTCATGGCGTCGTTAACAACAGTTGCCGGTCGTGCCTTGTGCGGTTAGTTGCCGACGCTTTGTCTGCCTTTCTTGAACGCTTTACACCATTCGAAGACGGATGAACGGGACAGACACGAATCATCAAACTGTGTTTGAAGTCTCTGGGGAATTTCACTGCAAAGAAATTTGATAATTATTCTCTGCTGCACCGAAGTCGGAACACCTTTCGCCATTTCTCTTTCTGCAATGCGGGAGTTGTCATGGCAACGAAAAAGGTGGCGTTCTGGTAGCGTGAGATACCAGAGCTGTCAAACGCACAATAATACGCACGATTTTTCAAACTAATGTATTAAAAACAGAAGTCCAGATGTCAAATTTGAACGCCCGTAATATTTAAAATGACATTTCTTATTCTTCTTACAGGCCTTCAAACAACGTGGATGGCCCGGTGGCTCAGTGGTCTAAGTTCTGGCTTCTGACCGTTCGGTCGAGTCTTGTGTTTGTCTTACGATACAGTCTTGCTCCCTTCCTTCCTTGGAGCCAGTGGCACTAAATTAGAGACGGGAGATTGTTTACAGGGCCTCATGTAGTAGTTAATCCGCCTCCTTCAAACAAAATGACCGGACTAACTTAAGCAACTTTCATTTATTTAAAAAAAAATTCAAACTCTATCTTCTTCAATAATTAAGAAAAAGGAAAATATTGGCAAAACGTCTTCTGATTGTCTGACTTGATGTGTCTATCTGTTGTTTCTACGGGGAGTATAGGGCTATGTCAGGCCATTTTGGCCTTTTCCCTTGTCTTCCCTGTTGTTACAGTCTATGTTCATCATTTATGTGCTGTCAATTTTTTTCCCACTCGTTTTTTTTTCTTTCTTTTCTTCTAAGAACATGTAACAACAACAACAACAAAAAAAAAAAAAAAAAAGGCATGTCACCTAAGCTTAAAATTCTGCTCGGCTTGAACCTCGCCTTTGTTTCTTTCCTTTTGTTTCGGAGTTAAACTACCACCATGAGCTACTGACAGTGTTATACACAGTGCGTCAAAGAATTTTTAAGACTGGTGCTAGATTTCAGCCTACAGTGGCGCCAACAGTGTAATCGCGAATGCGTTATAAACCGTGACCATCTGCTTGCTTTCTGCCAAAAGTACTGCGCAGTTGTTAAAGTAACTCAAACGAAACGGCCGTTTATTAGAGAAGTAAAATTTTTTTCATGTTGAATTATTAAGATGGAACAAAGGGCTGTTATTAAATTTAACGCAAAACTTGGTAAAAGTGCCCCTCGGAAACGTACCAAATGATGAAACAAGTTTACGGTTATTTTGTTTAAGTAGATCAAATGTTTTCCTGTGGCACAAACGTTTTTTGGACGGAAGAGATACGCTAGAAGATGATTAGCATACCGGAAGCCCAAGTTCATCTAGGACACCTGAGATTATTGAAAAAGTGCGTGATTTCGTGGCAAACAATAAATGTGCGTCACTAAGAATGATGGAAGAGTCTTTAAACATCAACAAAGAAACGATTCGATCCATCCTGCATGAAGATTTGAGCAAAACAAAAGTCTGTGCAAAATTTGTTCCACACACGTTAACCAATGAACAAAAATCAAGGAGAAGTGCACATTGCAGAGACATCATTTCAGCCGCTGAAAATGATCCAAACTTCTTAAAATTGATTGTTACAGGTGATGAAATATGGTGTTTTCAATATGATCCTAAATCAAAGCGACAAAGTGCGGAATGGAAGTCAAAAAACTCGCCAAAAGCCAAACAAAAAAACTTCCATCGAAAATCAAAACAATGCTCATTACATTCTTCGATAGTAACTGTATTTATCCACAGAGAATTTGTTCCAAGTGGACAAACAATTACTGGTGAGTTTTATTTAAATGTTTTGAGGCATTTGATGGGCAGAATTCGTTGCATTCGTCCAGAATATCGGGATGAAAACAGTTGGTGTTTGTTGCACGATAATGCACCCAGTCACACCTTACTTCTTGTTCGTAGATTTTTGGCGAAAAATAACGTCTGTGTGTTGAATCATCAACCGTATTCGCCTGAATTAGCACCCTGCGACTTTTCTTTATTCCCAAAACCTAAAATGACGTTAAAAGGGTGTTATTTTGATGATATTTGGACCATACAAACAGCTTCGACGCGTGCTTTGGAAGCAATTCCGCAAAGTGAACTGGAACAGGCATTCGAATCATTATTAAATCGCTGTAACAAGTGTATTGAAGCCGAAGGGACTTATTTTGAAAACAAACCAAAACAAATTATAATGTCTTGTTTCTATTCCATTTTACAGACCCAGTCTTAAAAATTCTTTGCCACACTGTGTATATAAGTAGTTCCCCGTTCCTAATTTAGGGCCACTGGTTCAAGGGAAGGGACGAAGCGCCATCAGACAAACGCACCACCAGGGATTCGACCCGGTCCATCTCGGACGAATAGTCAGCAGCCAGAGGTACGGTAAACCTCGCATTAGGCTTTAATATCGACCTATCTAAAAGAGCAGATCTTGCACCCCGAAATCTATCAGAAATTGTTGTCAGGCGGATTGAGATCTGGACTTTCATGTACGCCAATCATGTGGAGGAACAGTTAGTTGATTCTGCCCCTTATTTGGGGGGGGGTGTCGACTCCATCTGGAAGATCCAATTTGGTCTGGTGGGTTTCACAATTTTCAGCTAGCCTTCACAGAAACGCACTTCCGACGAACTATGAAAAGACATTCCTAACCAAATCATTACTGACACCGAGTAGTGAATACACTATACACCGGAAAGAAGCTGGCGAACTTTTTCTGATTGCTGTGGCAATACACCCCGCTATTCTGTTCTTGCCGATGTTCTTAGTGGTGGTTTTTTTTTCCTTATCTGTGAAAAGCATGGTGCGACGCTCACTGTTGCCGAACCGATGGAGGTGTTTTCCACTGTTCAAACTGACCGTTTTACACATGAGAACCTCGTTAGCAGATGAGCTGTACTCCGATGGTAAGCTTTCAGCCACTGGTCGTCGTTTGCTATCTTTGATACACTCGGTTTTTCAGATTTCCTACTGCTGAGCCATTATCCTTTGCTTACGGACATCATGTCTCCGAATTTAAGCCCTGATTTTTACGACTGCTGGCGTTCAAACAGAGATATTTGAATTGCATTTATGCTCCGATTCTGTTCTGTTTTATTTTTCCGCTGCCTGACGAAGCTTCCCGTTGGAAGCGAAAGATTGCAAAATAAATTAAGTTTCTACGCCTAATAACGGATCTTTATGTTCTTGTTTATATTTACTAGAGAGATGTCCCCCTGATCTGTCTGTTATCTACTGTACCACTTTCCTCTCATCTCTCAATAGTTCGATAAATGAACCTGAGGTTGACTCCCAGCTATTTTAGTGACATGGATCTTGTGTAAGGTAATAACTACTATAGATGGGTTGAAAATTGTGTCATAGTTTCGACGAGTGACGAAAAGTGGCAGTTTCAAATCTACTGATAAGAATATCACCTTTAGCCGTGTCTGAGCAATGCTTGGGGTCCAATATCACTGTTACGTCATAGTTTCGGTTACCAATCTCACTATATCTAAACAATTAGTCTCCTTTTCCGATGAAATGTGAGGTCGCTCGCTAGTGATGTAAGCTTTCTTTCAGTTTCCCCTTTTTACCACGCTTAAGGTAGTTTATGTTTTGGCGTTCCCTGAGCATTCAATCGTAAACAAAAAATAAATTGTTCGCATATTAAATGACCAGCGTGTGAGCAACTAAATGGGCTTAAGCAGTCGTCCTTCCCAAATTTAGGGATCACTGGTCCAAGGGAAGGGAGAGAGCTAGGTCAGAAAGACAAACCCAATATCCGTGCCTCACCGGAATTCGAATGCGGACCCACCTCGGACGAATGGTCAGAAGCCAGAGCTTTGACCACTGCGACAACAGTCAGTGCATATTAACTGTCATTTGTTTAACTACATTACGTTCGTCTTTAAATTTATTTAGAGAGTATCAAAAAATGTTCATTTGCTGTCTTGTCCGATGAATGAGCATTGTCTTAGTTTTTGGCGCAAATTCCATTTTAATAACGAAAGTTTGTGCTTTATACCAAAGCATGAATCTTCAAAATGAATAACTGATTACATTTTTTCAACGAGATTTGCTAGAGTTCTTTGTTATAAATATTTTAAAGGTTAGCACTAAATATATATGCATTTTTTTTCTTCAAATTTATCTTCAGTGGAACAGACTTTTCTGTTCAATATGCTTCACTTTTTAAAATTTGAATCATTTTTAAAAATTTATCTCTATTGTTAAGGCTGCAGAAATTTTGATGAAAAAAACATGTTTCTTGTTAACTTTCCGTCGCGTGTTTCCATTGGCAAATGGCTTTCCGGTGGAGTCTTATATTTTTACTTAACAATCCTCTTTTTCCTTTCTAAAACTGAGTAACAACTCCTAGCAATATTAACTTTTCTTTTCTTTTTTAACATCAACACGAGGTGCTTTGTGCAAAAAGAAAAAAATGTGATTAGAGTCTTTTTTTTTTTTTTTTTAAATAATTAAAAGAAAAAAAATGCTGCAAGCTGTTCTTTTGCAAAACGTCTTAGATATGTGTATATTTTGATGGTTAAAAAATAAAACAAAAACAGCTTCCTGAAGGAGCTTGGCTTGAAGCTAAAAAAAAGAGATATTGTTCCCTACTAAGAATGTATGACTAGTATTTGGTGCATCGTGGAATCCAAAGCAAACCAGCAATTGTTTTTATTTTTTTCCTTTTGCCTGAGCTCAGTCAAGAGGGGATGGACCCCCTTTTCTAGGTCTGAATTGTTTGACTTGCAGTTTGATTGGCTTTATACTTCATTTATTCAGACTTCTGAGCTCACCCATTTTTTCCTGTATCTAATACAAGCACCTTTTTTATGAGCGCACCTGCATGAGATTTATTTTATTTTTACGGTGGATTTTTTAGAATGGATAGGTATTAGAAGAATTTCTCTAATTTACACTCACGGACAACGAAATTTGCGCGCCTAGAAGAAAATATGCTACGACCGCGAGACTTTGCAAATAGCTAGAGTGCGTGCTGGAGCTGCAAGCACGAACCGGCAGCCTTATCAACCGGCGTGTAGTCGATGTCGTATGAAAGCGAAAAGCACCGGCTGACGCAAGCAAGAGTACAGAGGGACAAGAATGCCGGGTAGACGCCAGAGACGTCGATTTACGCAACTTACGGACTTTGAGTGAGGCCTGATCATCGGGCTGAACAAAACCGCAGGGTGGTCGGCGCGCCGTATAGCCCGCCACGTGGATCGTTCTGACCATACCGTACGACTGTGTTGGGAGCAGTGGACACGTGACGGCACTGCACACGGCGGAGCGGCTCCGCACGGACCAGAAGGACCACCGGTAGAGATGATCGACAGATCGTGCGCCAGGTACGAACGGATCCCACGGGGGCCCGGTCCACTATACAGGCAGATGCAGCGGCTCCTGTGTGCCCACGAACCATTTCCCGACGCCTCGCGGAAGCGAATCTGCGATCCCAGCGCTCCTTGCGTGTGCTGCCATTAATACCGGAACATCGCCTGCTCCGTGTGCAGTGGTGCCAGGCCAAAAGGACGAGGAACGCCACAGACTGGCGGCGTGTGGTGTTTAGCGACGAGTGCCGCTTCGTTTTGGGGACAGATGATCGTGTCCGGGTGTGGAGGTTCCCGGGTCAACGACACAACTCCTGCCTTGTTATCGAGTTCCGCACCTCCCCTACTGCAGGCATTGTGATCTGGGAGCCATTGCCTACGATAGCCGATCAGCTCTAGTAGTGGTACGTGGATCATTGACGGCCCAGCGGTATGTGGATGAGATCCTACGACCCCATGTGCTCTCTTTTCTGGCCGGGATTGCATGTGCTCTATACCAGCAGGATAATGCTCGTCCGCACACTGCTCGGGTTGCCCAGGACTGCCTACGTCATGTCCAGACACTTCCATGGCCTGCCCGCTCCCCGGACATGTCCCCTATCGAGCATGTGTGGGACCAGTTGAAACGCCGACTGCCGTCGTGCCGCATTATCCGGGATTTGGAGCACACCGTCCAACGCGTGTGGGCCAGTCTGTTCACCTCCATGCCGGGCCGTATTGCAGCATGTATCGCCGCACGAGGCGGTGCGACACGCTATTGAAGATGGCCGGACTGCGTGCCACAGATGCCTCTGTAATTGTCTGCAGCTTTGTTTTCGCCATCATGTGTATCATTCATCTGTATCGTTACGTCCATAAAATTTCAGTTCAATCCGATGCTTCCTTCTGGTGCGCAGATTTCATTGTCCGTGAGTGTTCATTACTTTAGTGTGAACCAGTGGACATTTCATTCATAGTGCGTTCTACATGAAGTTCGATTTTATTTAGAAATAGATTTTTAGACTGGATGGGTGTTAGAATTTATCTAATTTATGTAAATTCCATTGCATTGCATTGCATTCTTTAGTGTGGACCAGTGGACATTTCATTCACAGTGCGTCCTGCGTGAAGTATGATCTTATTTAGAAATAAATTTGATAGACAACACGGCCTTACGCCCCCTGTTAATCAGGAATGGGTTAGTCCTGTGTATACAGTAAAAGTTATGTGACTCTTCAACGAATAAATAACTTGGAAAGTATATTTTTCTGTCTTTCATTCCAAAACGTACTCTCCTGCGTCGGCGTTTTATCGTTGTTGCAGTGTATATAAATTGTTCTGTTACGGGGAGAGAGAAAAAAAGAAATCAGGTCCTACAGCTTTCAGAAAGTAACGCATCTTCACGGTGCTTTAAATTAGCCCGGAGAGCTTCAGTTTGTCTAGGTTCGGCCATCCCCCCTCCCCCGTTATTCGAGCATTGCCTCCATCGGGCGAGATAATGGTGATGAAGCATGGGGCCCATCTGAAATTCTCAAGGTCGGCAATTGCCTGGTAAGAGCACGCAACGGTTTAACTGGAGCAAGTTGCGATGAATGTGCTAATGGGGTCTGCCCCCAGATTTCCCTTCAGTTAGTTATATGAGGACTGTTCGTCCCTTGCACTTTTTTTTTTTTTTTTTTTTTTTTTGTGGTGGCTTTCAGCTCTATTCATTTTTTAAAGTCTCGTGGCACTGCCGACCGTGACACGCGAATCCTTAGTCCACGATACCACTTTACGCTTTCCCCTTCCTCCCCCCCCTTTCTCCCTAAGTACTGCCCTACCTGCCAGTTTGAATTCCTCGTTGTGCCCGTAACAGTTCATGTCCTCTTCATTTTGGGGATGGGTAAAACAACCTCAAAGCGCATGTCCTTGGATTGGAATCCATGTCTCTTTCCGAAATCTTGAAAAATATCTTTTATTATAGATTCCTCCCTTATTTTTTTCTCTCTTTTAAATGAAATGAAATGAAAGATTTGCCGCTGGGAAAGTGTGAAATCTATTTAGCGCCAAAACGAATTATGTGTTAGCACGGTATTTGGGGTTTTCCACTCGGTCTTTTAAGCCAGACTGGGCTCAAATCGCTGTTGTAAACTTCTTTATTTCGCCATTTTAATGCGTATTCACCCTGGAGAATTACATTTGTCCCCAGATTAACACTTGAAGAAAAAAACAACTAGGAAATTCCGAAGATTAAAGTGTTTTCCTGACGGAAGATTCGGCTTCTTGTGAAATCGAAAACATGATGGAAAATACCAAAAAGCAAGAGATATACACAAATTCCTATAAAAATTATGATCTACATCTCTTAAAAAATAAACTTACTTTTCAGGTTCCTTTAGCAGACAGAGAAGGTAAATCAAGTGGGTATTTAAAGTTACCTTTTTTGTTTTTTGGCGTCCTAGTGAAACACAGCTACAATCAGGAGGTATTATAGATAAAAGAATCGCAACCGTTTTTTTTTTTTTCGTTTTTTTGTATCAACAGCGTAAATATTTACACTACGTGTGATATTTTTTTTTCCTTCATCGTTTTAGGACCCTCATGAGCAGTGGCGCATCCAGGATTTTGACAACCGGGAAGGGGATGATCCTGAAGATGTATGCATATAGCGATTAAACACTGAGTGGCCACTTTATTATGACCACCTGACAGTTTTAAGCAAATGAGCTATGGTTGCACGCTGTTGCCGACGAATCTAGGAAAAAAATCCAAGGAAAAAAGATCCACGGAAAAAAAATCCAGGAAAAAAAAGCCACCGGAAAAAAAAAGCCCATGGAAAAAAAATCCACGGAACAAAAAGCCAGGGAAATAAAATCCAATTCTAACGAAACAGTTATCATTTACATGATCGACACAGGGCCGGATTAAGGAGGGGGGGGGGGGGGAGGGGGGGTCTAGCCACATGGTTTTCATTAAGGGGCCGGGCACAAATTGCTATTCCTCTGAAGAACACTTGGAATGTGTGACAATTGTTCCAGTAGGGCAGTTTTCCACGGTGCTGAACGAGGGGAAAGAACTCTTTTGTTTGTCTGAATTTTCATGCCGGTTCATTTGAGTTTAGGGCAACTGGCCACAAAAGTTCAAGGAGGAGGGCGGGGGGGGGGGCTATAAAGATTGCCGTTTCTGGATCTATATTGAGAACTGAATTGGGAACTCCAAATAAACGAATTTCGAGAAAACGTTCCATGTAAGCCAAGCGAGAATTGTACTTTAATTTGAAGAAATAAATTGCCGAGGATCTGAGGTGCACTTGGTTGGGGGAGGTGCACTTGGTTCCAACTTCCGTAATATTAGTCAGTGTATCCAGGATGTTCCCCTTGAAGCGTTCGCGAAGTCCGTGAGCTGGAGGGGTGGTGGCTTTCCCCCAAAATGTTAAAATGGACGTAGAGCTGTAAACATTAGTACCATGCTTTATATAATATAGTAGGGTGGGATGCATTCACCCCCTCCTGAAAATTCGTGGTTTCTAAGAGCTCTTCAAGGGTAACATCGAGGATACACTGACCGACTCTAGAGGTCCAGAATATAAAATTACGGAAGTTGGGGGTAGACCCCCCAAACCAAGTGTACCACGGATCCTCGTCAATTTATTTCTTCAAATTAAAACACAATTCTTGCTTGGCTTACATGGAACGTTTTCTCGAAATTCGTTTGTTTGGAGTTCCCAATTCAGTTCTCAATATAGGTCCAGAAACGGTAATCTTTATAGCCCGCCCCCTTGAACTTTTGTGGCCAGTTGCCCTAAACTCAAATGAACCAGCATGAAAATTCAAACAAACAAGAGAGTTCCTTCCCCTCGTTAGGCACCTTGTAAAACTGCCGCACATAATTCGGAAATTTGGAAAACTGCCACACTGGAAAAATTGTCACACATTCAGTGTTCTTCGGAGGAACAGCAATTTGTGCCAGACCCCTTAATGAAAAGTGTGTGGCAGTTTTCCGGTAACCGCTGGGCCCGAGTCTCCTTTTTTGATTTTTTTTTTTTTTTTAGAAATGACCTAATCATTATTGAAAATATTTTCATTATTATTATTACTGTGAAGGTACTAATTTATGTTGGGTTTTATTGCACACTTCTTATTGGCCAATCTGCAATGCATTCATAAAAGGAGCAGTTTCAATATTCACGAAACCCCTGTGTTAATCTTCTATTAAATTGCTAACAAACTTCAAAATCGCAATCAGTTTTGCTTTACCAATTGTAAGATTATAAATATTTATTATTATTAGTTCGTAGGTTATTAATTAATCAAATATGTCTGCCTCTGTGGCGTCAATCTAAGGAAAAAAGATCCACAGGAAAAAAACAGAGAGCCAGGGAAAAAATCCAATGACAAATTTTATACGACCCTCTAGGCTTCTTACACAGATGTGACGCAAAGAAATCAGAAAATAAATTTTTATACGACCCTTTAAGCTTCCTACATAGAAGTGACACAAAGAAATCAGAAATGCAATTTTTATACGACCCCGAAATTTCCTACAAGGTCATCCCAACATGGAAGTGGACATAAGAAAATCAAAAGTGCAATTTTTGTACGACCCCTACATTTCTTACAAGGTCAACCAACATGGAAGTGGACACAAGATACAAAAATGCAATTTTTATACCCCCCCCCCATTGCTCGAACGTCCATGGAAACAAATTATGGTGTCCTTGTAATCTTTGAGAAGTGATAACTTTTTTTAATGTAAATTTTTATATGACCCTCTAAGTTTCTTAGTGGTTAACCTACATGAAAGAAGCCGATGGACTTTTTTTCCTTGGCTTTTCTTTCCTTTGGATTTTTTTTCCCTGGATCATTTTTCCGTTGGATTTTTTTTCCTGGCTTTTTTTTCCCGTGGATCTTTTTTCCTTGGATTTTTTTTTTCCGGTAACCGTTGCCGCCAGAGGTCGAGGCTAGTATGAAAAAGCTTAGTGCTTGCGACAGTACTAGAAGTGATTTTTGGGTGACGAGATGGGTAAAAATGTGATTTGACGGTCTTTCAACGTGGGATGATTGTAGGAGCTCGGAGTCATGGAGCGAGTATCACCGAAACCGCCGCATTCGTGAAATGTTCCAGAGCAGCTGTTGTTAAAGTGTTTAAAGACTGGACTGTCAGCCAAAAAACTGGGTCTCTGCGTGCAACGTGTGGCCGTTATCGACTAGTGACTGCTCGGGTGGAACGGAGAGTGTCCAGACTGGTAACAGACAACAGAAGGGCAACAGTGCACAAAATTACAGACAATCTTAATCAAGGATCCCCTCAAATGATCTCTGCACGCACTGTTCGCCGTACACTGCATCGGATGGGATATGGCAGCCGAAGGCCTGTTCGAACACCTTTGCTGTCTGCAGTTAACAAGAGAAAACATCTCCAGTTCGCACAGGAACACAAGGATTGGACAGTCGATAATTGGAAACAAATTATGTGGTCCGATGAATCACGTTTTCAGTTGCACCATGCCGATGGCCGAGTGAGAATTTGGCAGAAACAGCACGAAAGCATGGACCCCAAATGCATTGCTACAACCCTTCAAGCTGGTGGAGGCAACGTTATGGTTTGGGGAATGTTTTCCTGGCATGCTTTGGGCCCTTTAATTCGTGTTGATCAACGTCTGACTGGCACATCATTGTCACAGTGCTGATTTATCTCTTTCCTTGTATTACCGAAATAGGTTTGAATCAGAATACTGACAGGTTCCTTGAGCACTGTACACATTAGTACAGTACTAATAGATCATTTAACAGAAGAGAGTTGACATTTGATAAAATCCTTTATTGTCGTGATATTGCTTAATTTAATTATTACTCCTTGTCCCCTGTGATTAGACCATCTCTCATGCTTCATAACTCCTCGCTATTCATTCCTGGTTACCGCTCGTACGTGGAGACAACCTCCCCTTTCAAGAACTTACTCCTTTTTTTCAACGTCTCACCGCTTCGCTCTCTCCCGTCAGACGCGTTCTCCTCTAACACACGTCATCATTCCAACCCTCGAATTCTCGTTCTCCTATTGTCTTCCGCAGTACTTCCAGAAAACCAGCCTGAAGTCTCTGTCCGAACTCCGTCTCCATTTCCTAATCACCTCCCCGAATGACACGTCTTCCTTGAGAACGGAAGTCCTTCCTAATGAGTCGCTTTAAAACTCTAAAAAAAGCCTTCTTCTATAATGGCTATCCATACACGAAATCCTGTGTTTTGTCCACTCCCGGAAGTTCGCCGATAACTAATCGTTTCTGGTGACTTACTGGCTCTCAAAAATCATATCCTTAGAAGTTTGCCACGATTACTTTTAAAACATTCTAAAACTGCAAGGATTCTTAATTAATTACATTACATTACATTTCATGAAATAAACATTCCCGTTCCATTACGCTATTATTAAAGGTTATTTACAGTTACCACTATTACATCATATCTAAACTTCGTTGCGGACCAAGTGCTTCCTGTCATGTGGATGGTTTATCCCAATGGCGATGGCTACTTTCAACAAGATAATGCGTCCTACCAAAGTGCCCGTATTGTACAGGATTGGTTTTAGGAACATGCCGGTGAGTTTACTTTGCTTAGGTGGCCCCCACAATCTCCAGATCTCAACCCCATTGAGAATTTGTGGTATGAAGTTGAACGAGCCATCAGACAGCTAGATACACAACCCTGCAATCTCACACTCCTGGAAAGTGCTATTCATCAAGCATGGTCTCAGATTCCACAAACCACCTATTAACATCTCGTGGAGTCCATGCCACGAAGAATCGGCGCAGTATTAAAGGCAAAAGGTGGCCCAACGAAGTACTGAGGGGGTAGTCATAATAAAGTGGACACTCAGTGTATATATATATATTCCGTATATCTTCATCGGTATTCCTAGCTCGGGGGCTACAGATTACTTAGGGAGCTTAACGCCGCATGCGTTTGATACAATTTCAGATGGAGATTTGAAATTTTCTGGTTAGTTTTTAAGAACATAACGACAAAGTTGTTACACCGTGTTTACATTTTGGTGGTCTGTCTGTCTGTCTGTCTGTTGGCCGGTAAGTCCGTTAGTCCCGTGTTTGCAATGAACGTCTCGAGAGCAGTTCGAGATGAAGACTTTAAAATTTCTTCTGGTATCCTTTAGAGTCCCAACGTAACTCTCACCCCCATGTAAGCACTTTATCCGTTACAGTAGCGAACTGGTGACCCATAAACGACCCTGGCAGCTAATTTTGAGCGGCTTAATTTTTGAGGAAAATTATCAAGGTGCCTCATCCCCAAAAAGATAAAACATTATGTCAGCATCACCGCTTACTGTTTAAACATCGTTTCAACTCAAGTCTACGAATCAGAGTGTTTTTGTATTGAGTTAATAACATTTTACCCATTTACCTGGACACGGTAAAATTTCTGTTGCTGAGAAGTAACAGACGTTCTCTGAGAGAGACTGTAGAAGACTTTATTCCATTCTTATGTATTTTATTGCGATAACTGAATTCAGAATTTGTTTCTTCGGTTTTAGTGAGAACGGAAATTCAAATGCGCCAAAAATTAATTTCTTTTTCATGACTTAGCTATCATTAATAAAATAATTACAAAACATTTCTCAAGAGAAAAATGAAAATGTCCAGAATTTCCGTGCAAATTTAAAAAAATGAGAGAAATTAAAGAATGCGAAAATTAATTTTTATTTATTACTTTGAGGTGAAGAAAGTAGTAAATCAAATGCAGATCTCGTACGAAAATGAAAAAGGATGTACATATAAAAAGCAGCACCCCAAAAATGTTACGGTAGATGAACCTCAATGCATTAACTTACACCATGAATTTGGAATTTCTGCCTTAGACTATTTATTATTTAATTATTCAACTGCGATTGGTGAAAGAGGACTGAGGTAGAGGATATCAACCCAAAGGGACGGCGCTTAAATTAGGAATTCGAGAAGGGGGTTGTACCGAATCGGGTTTGGGTCAACAGAACATTTGCTACGTAAGTTTCTTTTTTTTTAGAAAACCGTCAACGTGGTAGACAAACTTGTTGTTTTAGCATTATTTGATTTCTTATACAAGAATATTGAAATGCAGGTATATATATATATATTTTTTTTTTTTACCTTAAGTTACCATAAATCCTACCAGTACAGAATATGGCTGCTCACCGGGAATTCTCCCAGTATCCCGGCGGCCTGGTCCGTTAGTCCTTACAATTCGATTAATTTCTGGGGAACTGTTTCAGGTGGAGGTTGTAACGTTTATAAAGAAGTTTAATATTCAAATGACCTTTTTTTTACAGTACAAAATTAAGTCTCTCTGTGGCCTTTTTTTTTTTTTTTTTCTTATTTCATCTAACACTTTCAACCTTGTCATTATTATTATTTTAAGGGGAGGGGGTGTCCGTAACCGTTGGACCCGCCCCCCATGTCGGTGCGCCACTGCTTATGAGCATTTAAGGCTCTAATAAGTCGCCCGTCCCTAATTTAGGGCCATTAACCCTAGGGAAGATGCAGAACAAGCGCGATAAGATATACACAGCATGCATACATTGAGTGATCATTGAATTATGACCACCTACCTAATACTTCGTAGGTCCCCCGTTCTCCCTCAGTACAGAAGCTATACGACGTGGCATCGATTCAACATACATTGAGCGATCACTGAATTATGACCACCTACCTGATACTTCGTAAGTCCTCCTTTCGCCCTCATTACAGCAGCTATCGGACGTGGCATCGATTCAATAAGATGCCGGAAACAGTTGGTAGGTATGGCGAACCAAGTTGTATGTAATGCGTCCTTCAACGTAGATATGGAGGTAATTGTCGTACCCAGACATGAATGTCTTTTCTTAGTTCCCCATAAGTGTTCTATGCGATTGATATCATGGGAGTTCGGAGGCCAGTCGATATACAGAAGTCTGCATTGTGTGCCTCCAACCACTCCTGCGCAATATTGGGCCTGTTGTTCGACGCATTGTCATCTTGGCAGACTCCAACGCCATTCAGAAAGAAATGCAACATTGCTGGGTGTACCGAGTCAGGAAGCAACTTCACGATAGTGGGCTCCAGTCATACGTTGTTCCACATGCACCAGGGGTCCGAGTTCCTTCCAGGTAAACATGCCCCACGCCATACACCCACCTCCACCGGCTTGCACTGTGGAGACCATGCAGGATGCCCCACGCCAGGTAAACATGCCCCAAGTCATACACCCACCTCCACCGGCTTGCACTGTGGAGACCATGCAGGATGGATCGAGTGCCTCATGTTGTGTGCGACAAATATGTACACGACCACCCACGTAGTGGAGTAAAACACTCGAATCGTCAGTCCAGCACACTTCTTTCTGGTGATCCAACGTCTAACGTGCCTGATCTTTGAACCAGGCGAGTCTTTCGCGCCGATGAACCGTGGTTAGCAAAGGATATGGTCCAGACTGCCAGCTGTTATAGACCATACGTGTAAACGTGCGACGCATGGTCACAACAGATACTGCTCTGGGTTCACACCTGTTGCATTGGGTAGTCAACTGTTGAACAGTGTTGGGTCTGTTGGACTGTACGAGTAGTCGTCCTCACATTAACTTTTCACTGTCATGTGAAGTTTTGCCACCGGGTCGTTGTTTGACCATTTTTCACCCAAGTTCTGATACAGTTTAACTACGGCGGCTCGCAAACGACCCACAAGTTCAGTCATCTGGGAAGTCGAGACTCCCACTCTCCGTGCTCCCACAACCTGGTCTTTCTCAAAGTCCGATAAATCCTTCCGTTTACCTATCACGCTCCGAATTTTACTACCTGTTGCTCCACTCACACATTATACATGCTACGACAATCGACTAATCGCGCCCTCTCCAAAATCACGTGATCAACGGGCGGCATCCACTTTTGATAGGGGTGGTCATAATTCAGTGAATATACCAGAACCCGTATATGAAGAAGTTGAAGGAAGAGTAAAAAATATTCGGTATATGCGAAGTTCGTTGTAACCGGACAAATAAAAAACTGCTATTTTTGTCATATTACGTTATGTCAGGTCAAAACTATATCAATTAATAGAAGGTAAATAATGTTAACTGAAAACTACTGCTAGCAAAATAATATGAGTGCAATTTGCAATAAGCAAATAATTTAGCGAATGTAGAAGCCCAGTTGACCCTGGGCACCAGTCTATGGGGGCGAAGAAAAGGCATGCGGGAGTGACATGAAGGAGACTGGCGCAAGACAAACCGTTGTGGAAGAAACCCGGGTAGACCTACATCCAGCAGTGGATTGATAATGATATATTGGAAGGAGCCTGGAGAGATATGTGTTTGGTGTAACCAAGACAGATGAGAAGAGGAACTCGTGGATAAAGAAAATGACAAGAGTGGAATACATCGTGATCAGAATGAAATCGCTGAAGTGGCAATGCGTTAGACATGTTGCCAGAAGAAGGGACCACCGATGGACATCTGAAATTTTAGACTGGATACCAAGGGACAGAAAAAGACCCAGAAGAAGACCACATGGGAGATGGATGAAATTCGAAAACATGCCGGAGGAAGATGGGGGAGAGTGGCCCAAGACAGACAGTTGTAAGGGAAACTTCAGGAGACCTTCATCCAGCAGTGGATTGATAATAATTTGAATTATGATGATATATTTTCAGGAGAAAGGAACAATCTGGAAACCAGTACACATTTATTCAACGAAATATTGGCCGTTAGTATCAATGACCTTCTGAGATTTTTCAGGCAACAAATGAATGCCCCTGTGATAGAAGGACTCGGGTTTTGAGCTGAAGAACGCAGTGACGAAATTTTCCACCTCTGTTGGGCAAAGGAATGTTGCATAGAGTGAAACAGATGAAAGTCTGAGGGTGCAATGTCCGGGGAGTAAGCCGGGTGCTGTAAAGCCTCCCAGTGTAGCCGTTCAAGGGTTGATTTCGTGGTGGCACCGACATGTGGTCTGGCATTATCGTGTAACAGGATGGCTGGGTGACGTTCTTTACCTGCCCATGAGCGCTTTTGCTCGATTGCTGCGTTCAGTTTCATCAACTGATCGCTATATCGTTGTGCAAAGATTGTTTTGTCCGGTTTCAACAGTTCGAAGTACAGCACTCCATACATATCAAACCCAACCAAAGCACTCCATACATATCCCACCAAACACACACACACACCACCACGTTTTTCCTGTGGATATCCTGTTTTGCAGTGGATGTTGATGGCTGGCCTGGGTCGATCCAGAATCGCTTGCGTACAGGGGTTGTCGCGCAAGAGACCCCATTTTTCATCCCTGGTGAAAACCTTCCACAAGAAATTCTTTCCCTGAAACCTCTTCAGCAACGGCATGCAGATGCCCAATCGTTGACCAATATTACTCTCCGTTAAAGTATGCGGAGCCCACTTACCAATCTTCTGGATCTTCCCCAAGGCCTCTAAGACGCAGTACCGCCGTCGATTGAGCCACTTTCAAACGTTTCTCCTATTACCGCTCCCTGTCGGGTATCAGCGAACCACTACTACGTCTTATTCGCCGTAGTGGGTAAAAGTTAAAAAGGTCAAAATTCCATACTAATCAATTCACTTTCTAAATTTCGCCTAGTGGTGTCAACAATGAATTTGGATTCCCTAACTAAGGGTCTCTAAGCTCAGGGTCGACAAATGCATCGCGTTGTGTTTCATATGAATCAGCATGGGGTTTCCATGCTCATTCATATGCCGCAAAGAAGTTAAAATAAAAAGTTGCATGAATAAAAATAATGAAATCACAAATTTAACTCCAATGAGATTTGGAGAAATGATCTGAGTGACACGTGAATTAAAATTTAACTGTTTATTTCTTTTTAAAATATGGTCTTAAAGCTAGGTACAATGTACCGGTGAGGTTGCTTGCTTTAGCTAAACAATTTAGTTTTAATTTCAAACGGATATAATGCACTTAATATTATATAACTGACTTTAAACTTTAGTTACTGGTTTAAACTAGGCGCGGTGCGCCAGAGGAAAAAATTGTTAATGCACTATGTGAGAGACTTTCGGGTAACTGGTCCTGCATAGCACATGCAAAGCTATGAGGCATGAATCAGAAATGCGTAAGACAAATGTCATCATACCCTCTTTTCATTGAGAAGCCCCGATCGCAAATCTGGGTTGCCGGCTGGTCGTAGAGTCAACTCTCCATCTTAGTTGGCGGTGAATCTACATCGACTATACTCTAAAGTATTTACTACCTCATTTCTCTATCTTGGAAACATCTCTCCTCCGAAACCGCTGAGACCTCTCTTCTGCTCAGACTGCCATTCTCTAGTGTTCCCTCTGTTAAGTTATTTTAGAATCTCTGTCTGTAGTCGTTTCTCCTCTTAGTCTTCATTCCGTTCTTAATTCTCTTTTTCCCGTGTCCGGTGTCCATCTTGGGGCGTGACGGCCCGGCCGTCCGAATCGCGTCGGGTTATGTCATTGGCCCTCACAGATAGCCCTGCTATGCGATTCGCTGGCTATCCGTTCAGTTCGGGTCACTTTCCCAAAAATTATGTCTTCTTTCAGCTGTCAACTTGTCTTCGCACCTTTTTATTTAATTGACCTCGCCTAGCTACTTAGAAGCGATGATTGTCACGCAGGTATTTCCGGCGACGTGACTTATCTCAAATTTGGTCGCTACTCTGGACAATGCAGAGACGCTCGCAACAGTTGCTTGAGAAAAGGGGTGACGCCCCCAAAAGGATTTATTGCACTCCTGCTATTCTCTTCAGTTTCTTAGAGTTTCGTGAGAAAGAAACTGTGAATGTCTTCCTTTCTCTTCCTTCCCATCTGGGATTTTCCTCAGGTTTCCGTGAGAAAAAAAAATATAATTTTCCCCTTTTCGTTTGGCTTGAGTGCAATTTGGACTGATCCAATTATCAACCTAAACTTTCGGGTAGCCTGGCTCAGTTTCACCGGAAAGTAATTTTTATCATTGATATTCTATTTTGGCAATTTAAATATTTATTTCCTACCGCCTTAGAGTAAAAATAAAAATAATAATAAATGATCAAAATTATACGGATGAAATTTAAATGTTACGGGGATATAGAAAATTCCGCGGTAACACTCCAGTTGCGTGGTCGATTGTGTGGCATCCTCTTACAACAGCGATTCCAGCTCCTCGTCTGCGAGTTTCTGTGGTATACCTGCACGTGGTTTGTCTTCCAAGCTTAGATCACTTTTCTTAAACCTGGCAAACCATTCTCGACACGTCCGCTCACCCATAACCGTTTCGCCAAACGCCTGACATATTGAACCGTATGCTTCACTAGCACTTTTCCCTAAATTGAACATAAATAACAAAAAGTGCCGCAAATGAACTTTATCGACCGCCATGCTTGGCTTCATGTACGAACTGACATCACGGGTCGCCGGCCGGTCAGCGCCCGCTAGCGGGGGCGGCTGAAACTTTTGTATACCTTTAATATATTGGAATCCAGGAAACCTAAAAATCTATGGGTAAACGAACTTATATATAGGCAAAATTTTACTCACAATCAACGAAGAACCCTCCAAGGAAACACCCGAACCTCCCATAAACTAACAAACATAAACTGTCACAAATATACACCCAAATAGCAATAATAGTATAAATTAGAATGAGCTTATTATTATTATTATTGCTATTTTGGTGACAGTGTTTTGGTTTATGGAAGGTTCCCTTCGTTTATTGTGAGTAATATTTTGCTTATATACTCTACCAGAGAGAGGGAGAAAGTAGATAGATAGATAGATGTTATCGCGAAAATCTCTGTGCAAGAAAGGAAAGGGCATGGTCCTATTTCCAGGGGAGGGCAAATACGCCCCTCCCCCTTCGTCTATGGGCGTCCATGCACACAGCTCATTCCCATTGATAATTGCCCAAGAAGTATTTGCCATCTGCTTAGGTCACCAACAAAAGAATTCACAGGTAGTAAATTGACTTCTCTTGTTCATTCAACAAGTAAGTGATGATCGATTGTTTTCAGAGACACACCCTTCTCCCCAATGCTCAGCGTGTGCTCCTTCTTATGAATTTTTAACCAAAAAGGTAATGCCTTCTAACTCCATATTTTAAAAAAAAATATTTCGGTAGTTCCTTTCAAAAGTGGGATTAAAACGCGGCTATGGACTTTTGGGACCCGAGAAATCTGTTATCGTGTGGATCCACTCAGGTATAGTCATGCTGGACTTCGATAACATAGTATATCAGAAAACGCCTAATAATCCCTTCATGTCATTAAAGGCAAACAAATATTTCATCAAAGCTTGAAATCCCGTGCCGTGTTAATGCATAAGTCCTTTCATAAACGCAGTAATTAAATCAGCTAATCAAAGTACTCTGAACTAATAAGAAGTACTTTCCTATAAAACATTCGTCTGTGCAGTTTGTCGTTGAAGGAAACAGTCACTAAATCACTTGATAAACTCTAGTTCGTTTCATAACTCGCTTATATCCAAGGCCATGGTTTTCGACGCCGTAGTTTAACCCCCCAACTCGATTCCTCAAGGGGGAACTGAACAACTGCCATTGGGACACACCTTCGTTCTTCGGTCTTGGAGAAATATGGAAATACTGCGTTGTATAATAGCGGTCAAACCTGTGATTTATGATTGAGCAGCCCTGGAGGAACTATTCTCCATGTTTAGGTTATGTATGGAACATGAGGGGGAAGAAAGTAAAAAAAAAAGGATTGTTTCTTCGCGTGCGTTTTGTTATACAACGCTGGTAATCAATCTCCCTTTTTTTATGTTACTTTCATGACGGTTTTGTGGAAGTTCATTAGACGAAGAGGCATTGTGGGCGAAGAAAACTGAAAGCACTCGCAAATCCCGTCCAATTTAAATCTTTGGTAACAATATTGAGTTGCCTGGTAGGCCAATGCAGCATAATTTTTTAGTTAAAAATATCTATCCTGGGGTACATATTTAAGCACGCTGTCTAAACATTTTTACCTTCTCTTTCGTTTGAAGGAAGTCTTTGCGTTACACTGGCTCTTGCTAAATTTAAGGATCTGTTCCACCCTTCAGTTGATGTTAAAAATGCCTTACCAAGCCCAGGCTGTCGTAAACCTAAACTATTATTCCCGGAAGAAATTACGTAAATAACTATTAATTAGTTCCTGAACTTATCATTTTTTCCTTTGACGGAGTAATTTAATTATGCGTAGGTTTTGCCCAGCATATGTCAGTAGCACTGCTTTGAAACGCCGTAGATAGCTTTTGGGTTTGTTTGTTTTTTTATAAAAAGAAACTAGGTAGTATACTCTCACTGTTTATAGATAATGTAATTTATGCTACGCATCTTTCGTATGCCAAGATCTTTGTGGGTGTGAAACAAAACGATGTTTCAAGAGTATACATTTATTTATGTACAACACATTGCATTTATTCGCGTCACTCACGACCACACGGAGTCACAGTCCGGTACATACTAAGTGGAATTAAATCATAACAATAAACAATAACAACACATTCGCTTCACTCACGACCACACCGAGCCACAGTCCGGTACATACTAAGTGGAATTAAATCATAACAATACATTCGCCTCACTCACGACCACATCGAGCCACAGTCCGGTACATACTAAGTGGAATTAAATCATAACAAAGAACAATAACAACACATTCGCCTCACTCACGACCACACTGAGCCACAGTTCGGTACATACTAAGAGGAATTAAATCATAACAATACATTCGCCTCACTCACGACCACATCGAGCCGCAGTCCGGTACGTACTAAGTGGAATTAAATCATAACAACAAACAATAACAACACATTCGCTTCACTCACGACCACACCGAGCCACAGTCGGTACATACTAAGTGGAATTAAATCATAATAACAAACAATAACAAGACATTCACCTCACTCACGACCACATCGAGCCACAGTCCTGTACATATTAAGTGGAATTAAATCATAACAACAAACAATAACAACACATTCGCTTCACTCACGACCACACCGAGCCACAGTCCGGTACATACTAAGTGGAATTAAATCATAACAATACATACGCCTCACTCACGACCACATCGAGCCACAGTCCGGTACATACTAAGTGGAATTAAATCATAACAATACATACGCCTCACTCACGACCACATCGAGCCACAGTCCTGTACATACTAAGTGGAATTAAATTATAACAACAAACAATACATACGCTTCACTCACGACCACACCGAGCCACAGTCCGGTACATACTAAGTGGAATTAAATCATAACAATACATACGCCTCACTCACGACCACATCGAGCCACAGTCCGGTACATACTAAGTGGAATTAAATCATAACAAAGAACAATAACACATTCGCCTCACTCACGACCACACCGAGCCACAGTCCGGCACATACTAAGTGGAATTAAATCATAACAACAAACAATAAGGTTTACTAATTCCTGATACTGAGCGGTACTTAAGGTAGGTGGATTAATGAATGTTACTGTCGTAAAACCACTGAAAGATTATATGTAAGTCATAAAAGTAAATATTTACTAAACTATGGTGGCGGCAATAGTAAGTATTTCGATTGTTTAGTTTTTCACAAACAATATTTATTATTAATATTTCTCAGATTTAGACGAATATAAGAAACTACCTGTAACCGATGAAATGTGATGTATTAGGTGTGCAACTTAATTCACGGCCCCTAACCGCAAGCGATCATAGAACGTCGGCAAATGAAAATAGCTGTGTGCGATAATGGCTGATAGCAGCACCATCCAACAGCTTTCCAGGCAACTGTAACCGCTCACAGCTGTAGTGACAGAAGAGACGAAAGCTGACGGTGAAAGCAATGTCGTTCGTGAAGCAACATTTGAGGCACTACCTCTTCGCGTTTCAGCTGAAAAAAGTGCCGCGGAAGCCCAGCAAATCATCTGTGCTGCTGTGTACTACAGTAAGTGTAAGAAGTGGTTCCAGCGGTTTAAGCAGGGAAATTTCGATCTCCGTGATGCAGAACGTCCCGGACAGCCACAGAAAACTTGACGATGAGGAAGTGGAACAGCTGTTGGATGCGGATCCCTGTCGCACACAGTCAGAGCTCGCCCAGGAACTCGGAGTAACACGGCAAGCCATTGCAAAGCGCCTGCACAAGCTTGGACAGATTCACAAGGAGGGCCGTTGGGTGCCTCACCAACTCACAGCTGCGAACAAGTCTAGGCGCTACGATGTTATTGTGTCCTTGCTCTACAGATTCAAGAAGGATATTCTCCACAAGATTTTGACCTGTGACGAGAAGTGAATCCTCTACGATAATCCTAAGCTGCGCAAATTGTGGGTTTATTCAGATCAGCCTACTGCCAAACAGAATATCCATGCCAAAAAGTTTTTGCTGTGCATATGGTGGGATCAGCGCCGTGTCGTACACTACGAGTTGCTCAAACCTGGTGAAACGGTCAATGCTGAGCGTTATTATCAGCACCTCATTCGTGTCAGTGACGCAATGGAGGCAAAAAGGTCATACACCAACAAGGGCAGAAGGTCGGTCCTGTTGCTTCAGGATAACGCGCGTCCTCACACCACGAAAACGACTTTAAACACGATCACCGATCTGGAATGGCAGATTTTGTCCCACCCAGCGTATTCTCCAGACTTCGCCCCGTCAGATTATCACCTCTTTCACTCCCTGCAATATCACCTGAGTGATACGCACTTCATTTCTGTCGAGGAGGTCAACACAAGCATTGATGACTTTATCAACTCGAAACAGCCCTCTTTTTTCCGCAGTGGCATTCGGTAGCTCCCTGACCGATGGCTCAAATGTATCGAACACGACGGGGATTATTTCCCTGATTAGGTACGTATTCGATTTGCTATAATTTGCTGTCAACGTGTCGTGCCTGTGGCCGAGAATAAAGTTGCACATCTAATAGCTACGAAAGTTCATCTGCGCATGCGCAAGCGAAAAGCTGAATGTGTGTTAAAAGGGACTGGTAACTTTTGGTCTAGGGCATCTGCAGGTTATACATCATTTTAAAGTTCTTTTCAATAGCAGTCACCTCCCCTCAAGAGGGGGGAGATTAAGTGAAATCCAAACTTCGCTTCGACGCTCCATTTTCGTTGCACCAAAAATGCATTTTTATAATGGCTTTTGTCACATTAGCATCAGGTTATCGTAATTTACGCTGATTCCAATATGACGTTTTACGTAAAACGTGATGAAATAATGTTCGGCAATAGTTTAATAAAATATATCGTCGAGTGACAGTGAAATTAACTATCGTTACGTCACTTCGCATTCAAAAAACAGATTTTGACTACTTCTGTTACATCGAAATTTAATGCACTGCTGTCGGAAAAGATGTGCAGCATAAAAAAACCTAGGTAGAGAATCAAAACACAGAAAAAATCGTATAAACGAAAGAAAGTTTCAGCTTTAATGATTAAAAAGAAATTTAAAGAGATAATAGATTCTGATAACACTGTTGAAAGGGTCACTTCTCGAATCTCGTCATTGTAGCAATTTGAAATGAGAGGAGTAATGTGCATTTACGAAGAGTTTTCGGAATTTATATATTTACTGAATAATATGAGCAGTTTCTTTTCTCGTATAAAAAAAATAAATCAGGTTGGATTATGACTGTCAGTTTCCTCTCGCGAGTGCGAAATGCAGTTTTTGTAATTTAGTGTGTGTGATGAACTACACATGGAGACTGTAACAATCCTCGCTCCTTTCTAGCTCTTACTCAACGTAGCCGCGACTCAGCGAGGGCTTTCACATAATTTAGTTTTGGTTCGTCCCACTCTAAGAAAAGCAGAATTCAGGCCCTTTTCTAACAATGACAAAAGCAGTTTATTCCGTTAAAACTATGTGGCTTGTGGCTTCTCAAAAAGCAGGTTAATGGAATGCTTAATCGACTTGGTTTCCGTCCGTGCTATACGTACCCTAGACCCGAACTTCCGCTTTTCGTACACCGACGCCAAAACTCACCACCCTGTCTGAAAGCGTCTCATTTCCACGACCCGACCTCTCTCTCCAACACTAAGATCCCGTCTCTCTGTTCCACTTCCAAAGTGGCCGTTCTCTCTTAAAACTTCAGAACAGCTTCTCTGCCCACTTAATCGGGGTTAATCCTCACTTATTGTGAGCTATCTGCAAACACCCTTAAGCCTGTGTTTCACTCCATAATGCGCCCTTGAGATAATCCCATTGCCACACAAGATAGGTACAATGCACTTCAAATACCTTTGTGCTAAGCCGGTTGTAATTCAGCTAACCGCGTGTATCTGACAGCAACAGCCTTAAACATGCTAATTTCGTCCTCTGTGCGCGAAAATGGCGGGAACAAAGAAGTTCCAGGAGGCAATGAATATATACTATTATTTTTTATGACCTGGGAATTGGCGAGTCCTCACGACTCGCCAATTTCCATGACCCGACCTCTCTCTCCAACACAAAGATACCGTCTTTCTGTTCCACTTCCAAAGTGTCCGTTCTTATATTGCTTATGTAATGTGAAGAATTAGTCACCTCGTCAAACTCATATGTGTGCCTTTGCATCGTTCGCAAACTGAGTTCTACTACGTACCATTCGCAGCGTCGCCACGATAACTAGAGCTGTCAGTGGTTGAGAGAGACCTGTATTTTTTTTTTCTCTCCCTATTAAAAGCAGGTCTTAAGTCTTCATAGGTAGGAGTGTGCGTCTGATGCGTTATGTGCATCTTGGTGCTTCTGTATTTATTGCAGGAATAATTTATATTTTAATCTTTGAGATGTCGTTGTTTGTCTTTCTTAGGATTGTTTTATTTATTAAACGTGTTGATCCAGAGTTTTGTTTCTTAGTATTTTTTTTTCATTCTAAAGTCTTCACAACACATTTAGAGATATTGTGTTGTTCGAAGTGCTATCAAGGCTCGCTGTCAGACATGCTTTTAGTTGGTCCAAAAGACAGTTGAATAAGGAAATGTAGTTTGACTAAATATCCAAATTCAGGAAACAATTGACATCGATAAAGATTGCAAGATTTGCGTGGAAAACTACAGAATCGGATGCAAAAAGCAGTTTTCAAATTTGAAATTCCAAACGTATATATGTTACTGGCCATGTCTGAAATTAGAAATTGTGCAGAATGCCTAGGAAATCTGTAGAATACCGAAAATGGGACGTCAAACACTTAACATTTTACACATTTCCTAGGCATTCTATGCAACGCTAAAAGACAAATCAGCAAAGTATAAAATATTCCTGCCAGTGAATTTTTTCCCCCACGTGGCGAGGAACGTCAGGGACTTCTAATGCGACAAAAAAAAATCTCCCTTGCATCTATTTGAGGGCCACTGTCCGAGTTCCTATTCGTGACGTCGATAAGAGACGGGGTGATTCGTGCAATCTGTTGGCAATTATTGTGAGTGTGACAGAAGATAGTTTACTCGAGGAATTTTGAACCAACTTTCTGTCAAGTCACAATTCTCTTTATGTCCAAAGGACTTACGCAGAGTTGAAGACGTTCCCAACCGCGAAATTCCTCTTAGACGTAACGTCTTAGATCAGCTGCTATCGCTCAGTCCACAGGAAGTGGTCAGGGATTCGTGAGGTATGTGCAAGGCCAAGCGCCAAAATATAAAGTGCTCTTGTGTTAAAAAGACAATTAAATGTAATTCAAAATGCCATTCTATCCTTCCTTGTTGTAACAAGTAGGTCAGTGCTAGTTTTTTCTCTTTTTCTTTCAGTAAGAAAGTCTTATACTTTACTTTGTATTTCTTCCTTGATTTTCATGACTTTTCAATAAAGGCCTTTTCATACTTTGCCTAAATAATCCTTGTCGTTTTATATAAGGCCTAGGATAAGTATATACAATATTAAAATAACAAATATTTCATGCTTTGCCTTAAGTCACACAAAGATTTCCTAAGCATTCTGTATAATAATGCCTGTTTTTCACACATCGCCGGTAACATATCTGTTACGGTTATCTCTGCGAAGCATATATTTTTCAGTTTGACTGGATAAATTTTGTACTAAGCACATGAAAATATACTTGCTGTCTTTTGTAAATGAAATACCTGTGGTGTTAGAGTGAATCTTTTTGATCAGCTTTGGTATACTTGCAAAGTTGTGGCGTTATATCACAGAAAAGCGAATGATAAAATTCTCTCCCCCCTCCCCCAATATCCCGCGGCTAGGCAATCCAATGGTTTCAGCAGCGTATGATTTTGTTCCTGTTTGATGGATTGGTGTCGCTCAGGGCAAAGTGTAAGGCCACCTTTTGAAGTTAATCGCTGTGGCAATTATTCTTTTTCGCAGGGAACCATTCTCATCTCTGTGCTTACATATATCTAAGTAGTCAACCGTAAAGCGTGACTTTGGAATATCTACCTCAGAATTTTTGCAAATCAAATGTTATTGGTAAATCGTGACTGGGCAGTAAACATCGTAATAGCGGCACAACGACACCTGTAAAGACAACAGTGATTATAATAAGCGTCGTGGATCTCTTTAATAACGGTCACTGAGGTGAGGGAACTGGTAATGGTGGTTTCGTGGGGAGGCACCACACAAAAAATCATTAATCTCCTCGAAGTAAAACTTCCATTTGGCGATTATATCTGAAATTTTTGTATTTCTCTGTTAGATCATTTCTGCTCATTATGCTGTGTAAGATCTACGTGAAAGGGTTGATTACCAATTTTAAAGCACAGCAATATGCTTATACACATATTCCTATACAAAAAGTAATGATATGTTTAAGACTTTAAAAGCCAGGGCGTAATCCGGTACTGTGTTACCCCCCGCCCCGCCCCTCCTCCCGAAGAAAGTAAATGTTTTCTGCCCCACAAAAAAAAAAAAAATTCACGATGATTTATCTAGATATGAATTTTTTGTAGATAAACGTAATGATAAGAGAAAACTAGTTCCTGTGCGATTATCAGAAAAGAAAATCTTAAGGCAAACATCACGCCGCAGCCGGTAAAATTTAATTTTAAGCAGATATTTGCAGGCGGTCTCCGATTTCGTAGATCATACATGTGCATCATTTAATCGCCTTTCGTAAATCTGATAGCGGAAAAACATGCAGCGTGGTCGTAAACAAGAAAGATGACACCGAATTCTTAGAGGTTCATGAGCAGCATGTGTTTTGAGTCCTTTCCGACATGAAGAAAAAAGAGACTGCATTTACGCCTCGTAGAAAAAACCTACGCATAATTTAAATTGCGCAGTGTTGTTTGTAGTGTATCCTGCTGGTTACTATACTCTGAGTGGCTAAATTACTATGACCACCTAGTTAGTACGTTGTTAGACCACTTTTGTCATTAATACTGCTTGATTTCGTCTTGGTATGGACTATTAAATGTCGGTAAATTGGCCCAAATGTGATGAATTGCACCCACCAGCTTTTGAAGATTTGATGGTAGCTGATCCAGTCATCTGCCTCTTTCGACTTCATCCCCCAAATGCTCCATTCGATTGAGATCCGGTGATTGACGAGGCCACTGTAGCATGGAAAAGTCTCCGACGCTCCTCAAACCATTCGCGTTGAATGTGCGCACTATGACATGGGGCATTGTCCTGCTGGTAGTATCCATCTCCGTTGTGATAAACCATCAACATAAATAGGTCGGCAACTAGGTTTAAATATCTTTGGGCGGTCTGAGAGCCCAAACACTCCCACGAAAACATGTCCCACACCATAACGTTGCCTCCGCCAACTTCAAGAGTAGTGACGATGCAAGATGTGTCCGTTCTGTCTCCATATCCTCCCCCATTCATCTGTATACTGTGGATTCGTCGGACCACATTACCCCTTTCTACTTGTTTACTGTCCAATTCTTGTGTTCCTCAGCGAACTGGAGGAGTTTCTTCTTGTTCGCTGGTGATAGCAATGGTTTCCTGTCAGGCTGTCTGTTTCTGCAGCTCATACGATGTAATGTGCGTCCATCGGACTTGTTTCCTGATTCAGATTAACTGTAATCTGACGAAGTGTTGCCCGCTTGTTGGACTGAACAAGTCTGCATTAGAGGTCAGCACGGGCCTTAATTAGGAAAACCCGGCCCGGCCTGGCAAATTTCAAAAATTTCCAAAACACGAATTTGACACTTGGTGCACTCGGTCATTCGACTCCTGAAGAATTTTCGTTTTCTTAATTGCTACTCGTATTCTATTACAATAAACGTTGATTCAGAATATTTCTGAGACTCTTTGTAAGTCACGTGACGTCTGAGGAGGGGGGGGGCTTGTATACTCAAAAATATTGCATGAAAAGGACAATTTCCATTCTTTTAAAATTTTCTGGGTTTTCAAATTATCATTCCCTACCGCCGGACCTGGAAATATCCAGAATTATGAGTCCGATCGTTCTACTGGGAGAAGATATTATGGCTGCACCTATCTCTACTGGCATATCATATCGCTGGAACCCAATATGTCTCTCGTGCGTGGGGGGGGGGGGGGGCACATTTGTGCCGCTTAAGATGCGATGTTTCAGATTTTGTGCTATCGTAACTCAAAAAGGTTTTGCATTTAGTGCACTGCCCAACGTTTACCGGCCGACTAGTTTCAGAACGAGACAGAAATTTAAAATATTTTCAAATATCTCTTTTCCCCTTTACATTGTCTACAAACACGTATTCTCCGGAAGCGATTTTTTCGCTTTTTTAAACTCCATAATAAGTATGGAAGAGTATTTAGCAGCAACACTGGACTGAGCATATATTAAGGGAAAACAACGACAGACTGCCCAGCTAATCAGTGTCACAGAAGTTTTGAAAACGGTTGCCTGAGAGTACAAATTGGGAAAATACGGCACAGATTTATACACAGAAGTAAGTTTCTCCCAGCCCATTTCTCCCGTGCCATTTAAGACAACTTAAAAGCTTTTCACACATCTAGAGAACAAAGTGTCGCCGACCAGAACAATAAAAAAGATCGTCTGCGAGCGGGTGGCTCGGTTTAGGAATTCTGCAGTTAATAGCCTGCCCTGAAGCACGAGAGGAGGGTGTGTGAGAGAGAGAGAGAGAGAGAAGGGACCACATCAACATTGAAAAACTAAGGGAGCTGACCCACTCCATTTGTTTTGTAGGAGGGAAGGATGTCGTAAAACTTCTTTTTTTTTTCAGCGGAAATTATTCAATCTTATCCTGGTGCTGTACGTTGTGAGTTTTCCAAACGAGAAAGGCACCGTACAGCGATTGTTTTGCTCATATAAAAAAAAAAACCTGCTCGGCCCGTGTCTGTTTTACATTAAATATTAAAGGCCCGACCCTGCCCGGTCCCGTGCAGACTTCTAGTGTACATACTCGTTGCTGAGCTCGAGCATCCAGTAGCCGTTGCCAACCACACGCCTTGCGCTCTGACCAGTGGCGGACTGCGATTCATAAACGGCTCTGGAAGCTTTTTTTTGTTGTTGTTGGATGTTTAAAGACCAGCGTGAGCAGCTTAGTACGCTATAAGCAGTCGCCCGTGCCTAATTTAGGGTCACTGGTTCCAGGGAAGGGAGAAAGCCAGCGCCGTAAGAAAGCACAACATCCATGCCTCACCGGGATTCGAACCCGGACCCAACTAGGGCGAATGGTCAGAAGCCAGCGCCTTGGACCACTCGTCTTTCGGGATTGATAAGTTTGACTTTCAATCCCGAAAGAAGAGTGGTCTCAGGCACTGGTTTGTAACCATTCATCCACATAAGAAAATATCATGTAAGAAAGTATGGTGCTTGGCTACCAGTATAATATTTAACTTTCAAGATAATACGCAGAAATAGAATGAACACGTAAGGGCACAACAACCAACAAGTGGTTTTTTACAACTCATTTTCTCGCGAAATCACAAATTACATCTTCACAACTAACGCTTTCCGATGAAGTTGGAAGACAGTTGTTTCTGAGCCACCCCGACGGCTTCTGATCATTCATCCGAGATGGGTCCGGGTTTGAATCCCGATAAGGCATGGATGTTGTGCTTGTCTTACGGCACTGGCTCTCTCCCTTACCTGGAGCCAGTGGTCTTAAATTAGGGACGGGCGACTGCTTATAGCCCACTGAGTTGCTCACGGTGGTCGAAACCTCTAATCCCCCCCCAAGTTGTTTGTGAGTTTCTTCAGACGTCGATTTCATAGATATATCTTAATAATCTTCTGAAAAAAAGTAAATGACTTTTCTACTGAGCAGTCTGTTCTAGCTGTGGATTATCAACCAATTTTTAGAAAGCGCTCAAAGTTCCTTTAGACTATTGCCCTCAAAAGCAATTTTTTTCAAGCTTTGGCAGTTCTTCCAAGTGGTGTTGGGTTTGGGTCCTAGATGAAGCATTGGATCTCTCTCCTCTCTGGAAACATCTGCCCCAAGTCAGGTATTCGTTAAAGCCCAAAATGAAAATCTATATACATACTTGTCATATGTATTGTCTTTTAGTTTTTTTTTATACACTGAGAGTTGACTGCATCACGACCATTTGAGTTACATGTCGTGGGCCCTCCTTTCACCCGGCGTGTCATCGATTATACACTGGCGTGCAAAAATTAAGGACGACCGCTTTTTCGAATGTAACGTCGTGCAGAAGTGCTCCACATCGATTCAAATCATACCATAAGATCCCCAAGATGTAAGAATATGGGACAAGTGAGCAAAACCGTCCAAACAAGGAATCCAAAGGATACAAAGGCACTTTATTGAAAAGGTAGCTTCGAGCACTACTGGACAGAAGACAGAAACGTCCATGTGACAGGCGGCTGCCAAGAAAAATCCACTCTTTAGTAGGAGTGAGACAAGGTGACACCATATCTCCGAAGCTCTTTAATGCCACATTGGAAAATGTCTTTCAATCACTGAACTGGGAAAACAAAGGGATAAAGATTAATGGAGATTATCTAACCCACCTTCGTTTTGCTGATGACGTAGTCATTTTTGCAACTACCCCATCAGAGCTGCAGAGTATGATCCAGGAACTTGCTGACAAGAGTAAAGAAGTGGGATTAAAAATGAACTTTCAGAAGACAAAAGTGATGTTCAATGCTTTTACAAGAAATGAAGATTTATCGATTGATGGAGAAAAACTGGAGATAACAGATACGTATGTTTATCTTGGACAGCAGATATCAAGTGAGGGTCACATTGATGAAGAAATTAATCGGCGTACAAAACTTGCCTGGAGAACTTTTGGAAGAAACAGCATAATTTTCAAGAGCAATATGCCATTATGTCTTAAAAGAAAAGTGTTTGATCAATGCATCCTTCCAGTGCTTACGTATGGTGCAGAGACGTGGACCTTAACTAAAAGAGACATACAAAGGCTGCAGACAACTCAAAGCAGCATGGAGAGGTGCATGCTTGGTATAACCAGGAGAGATAAGAAGAGGAACTCGTGGATCCGAAAAATGACGAGAGTGGAAGACATCGTGATCAGAGTTAAATCCCTGAAATGGCAATGGGCTGGACATACTGCCAGAAGGACAGACCATAGATGGACAGCCGAAATTTTAGATTGGATTCCAAGGGGCAGGAAAAGACCCAGAAAAAGACCACATGGGAGATGGGTGGATGAAATTCGTAAATATGCGGGAGTGACATGGAGGAGACTGGCACAAGACAGACCGTTGTGGAGGAAACTTGGGGAGACCTTCGTCCAGCAGTGGATTGATAATGGTTGACGATGATGATGATGATGATGATGATCACCTCTGACTGCGTTGCAGGATTTGCAACGTCTGTCCCTCCTGAGGACGAGGTTGTCAAGGAACTGTTGAGGCATCGCAGCCCATTTCTCTTGTAGCGCCAATCGCAGCTGCGGAATCGTTGCTTGCGGCTGGTGACGTGCTGTCAAGCGTCTCCCGAGAACGTCCCACACGTGTTCGATTGGATTTAGGTTCGGAGACCTTGCGGGCCAATTCATGCGTTGAATATCTTCACTCTGCAACAGCCACTGTACGATGATGTGTAGCGTTGTCGTCCATGAAGAGGAATTCAGGACCCACAGCACCTCTAAACAGACTCACGTGAGGCAGGAGAACCTCGATACAATAGCAGACACCAGTAACTGAACCTCCTTGGAAGATGTGGAGGTCAGTACGGCTACCAAGCATGATACCGCCCTAAACGAGAACTCCGCCACCTCTAAACCGGTCCCTTTCGATGATGTTGGAGGTGTGATTGCGTGTTCCCTGCAATCTCCAGATGTGTATACGTCCAGAATAGCTCGTCAGACTAAATCGGCTCTCATCCGTAAAGAGAATTCGACCCCATTGCTGATGTGTCCAGTTCTTGTGTTCCTGGCACCACAGAAACCGCAGTATCCGATGAGCAGGCGTTAATGGCGTACACCGTACTGGTCGTCGTGCAAATAGACCACCTTTGTGCAGCCTCCTGGCCACGATAAAAAGCGACAACGGACGTCCAGTTGTCTGTTGCATGTGCCTTGCGATTTCTCCCGCTGTCTGCTGTCTGTCTCTTCTCGCCTATAGGACAATATACCGGTTGTCCGCCACCGTGGTTGCTCGTGGACGACCACTGCTAAACTCTTGGACAGGTGTTCCTGTCGTTTGAAATGCTCTCCAGGCTCGTGAAACGATGCTGTGAGCGATCCCGAACTCCTCCGCCACACTAGTCACACTTCGACCATCATCCAAATGACGCGACCTCGGGTAAAGTCATCCAGATGACGTCTACTGGATTGTCTGTTAGCCATATCACACGGTGGCAGCGACTCGACGTCGTTCAAACCGATGTACACCGTGCAATAGCTTTCACCGAATTGCTGAGCGTACACCGCCCGTGTGCTTTATACCCTTCCGACACTCCCCCTCCTACGTCATGCTGTATATATTCTCATGCCCTACCGTACCGGACCCTAGTCTATCTCCTGAGTGGTCTTTCGGTCCGTTCTGCCTGCTCGTTCCGCTGTTATGCTAATTTCTCCTCTTCGTCCTTAATTTTTGCACACCAGTGTACCTTGGAAACACTACCATTTAACTGCATCAAGACCATTTAAGTTATATAGATATCGATATACTATATCGATTATACTAAGTTACATATATCGATATACTAAGTTATATATCTCCATTTAAGTCATATATATATATCGATTATACTTTGGAAACACGACCATTTAAGTTATATGTCGTGGGCCCTCCTTTCACCCGGCGTGTCATTGACTCCACGAAGTATTTGCAACCAAACTGTTTGTATTGGGGTCCACAGTTCCGCTAAGGAGCACGGTAGTGTGTCCAACTGCCTCACCTTTCGTTTCACAACATCCCACAGATGTTCAAGTGGTTTCAGATCAGGTGAGTTTGAAGGCTATTGGTGATGTCTCGTCTAACCATTCCTCTCCGATGGCATGGGGCATTACCTCCTGTAAGAAATCCTCTTGGTGGAAGTACAGTAATGCGAGGTGTTTATGGTCCGCAAGCAGTCCCTATCCGGCGCTCATACGGTGGTCCACACGCATCGGAGATCTCCGGTTCATTACACATAAAAATGCCCCGTATAATGCAACCACTAGCAGAATGAAGTACAAATCACGATTCCTGGGAACAGAACACCTGCTTCCAATCTTCTATCGTTCAATCCGCATGTTGTTGGCACTAGTAGAATAGTTCACGTCAACATATTGTTGTTAGGAGAGGGTGGCGTACATAACCTCTGCTCTTGTAGCCTATCCGTTCCAGCGTGCGACGCATAGTCTTGCGGAATACTGTTTCTGGTTGACTTGCATTGTATTGGGCAGACAACTGGGAATCCTTGCTGTGCCGATTGCCCGTAGCTCACTTCTGGAATCAAGCTTATGCCGCTCTCTATAGTTATGTCTACCGGTTGGTTGTTTCGCCATGTTGGCACCCCTCCTGGTACACTTTTAACCACGAAGGGGTTTAAATGACCCACAAGTGCCTCCGTTTCTGAAATGGACGCACTAACCCCTTGTGTGTCCACAATCTGCCCTTTCGTAAACTCCGATAAATTCTTGTAGTTACCCATCACGTCCGTAACTTCGCTCTCAAATTAACCACCAATACTTATGTACACCCGTTCTACTTACAGGTCACGCCCTTATGGGGTGTAACTCACTTTCCATACGGGTGGTCATAATTCAGTGTGCAATCAATGTATAGGTATTTTTGTTTTATGATAATTTTTCTTTATTTTGAGTCATCATAAACCATTCTCAGTACATGCTAAATGGAGGTCTCCACAAGTATCTCCCACAGTTATCTTCAGCTATTCTTCCGCCCATCACCCGCGTGGTCTTATTATGAGACTTTGCTATCCGATCTAGTATTTCTGTTGCCCAACGATTGTTATTTCCTCTAACAATATGCCGAAACCATTGCCATCTCTGGGATTTTTATTTTGGTCATATCTTCCACTGCTGTCCTTTTCCTGATGCACGAGTTCTTCTTCCATGGTTACACCAAGTATGCATATCTCCAAGTTTTTTTGTTTTTTTTTAAAGTTGTCCATAGCCTCTCTGTGTCTAGTTAGTTACAGTTCATATCTCTTATCCATAAGTAATATGAATTTATTTAACATATACACGCAAAATTTCAATTGCGACATATTGATAAAGAAATGAATCGGCGTATAAAACTTGTCTGGAGAGCATTTAGAAGAAGCAATACAAGTTTTAAATGTAATTTACTATTATGTCTTAAAAGGAAAGTGTTGAATCAGTGCATCCTTCCAGTTCTTATTTGTGGATACAGAGAAAGATAAGAAGAGGAACTCGTGGATTAGATATCTTAACTGAAAAAGACACACAGAGGCTGCTAACAAATGAAAGAAGCGTGGAGAGATTCATATTGGTGTAACCAAGAAGGTTAAGAAGAGGAATTCGTGGATTAGGTAAATGACAAGAAAGTGGAAGACATCATTATCAAAATAAACTCCCTGAAGAATATATTGCTAAAAGAACTGACCACTGATGGATAACTGAAATATTAGACTGGATACCAAGGGACAGAAAAAGACCTAGAAGACTGTGTGTATGTATTATACAGGGTGATTCATAAAGAAGTATACAGTTTCAACGCACTATAAAACAAGAACAATGTAAGATATTTTATGTTACCTGTAACAGAATTGTAGGGGAATGTTTCAAGTTCTTTTAGAGACAGTCACAGATGTTCTATGTGTGCACCCTTAGTCACATGACACACATCGAGCCGGTATTCCATTTCCGCCCAAACGCGAGGTAAGATATCGGAATCAAGTGCAGTGATAGTGGCTGTGATACGCTGTTTCATCTCCGCCAGATCAACAGGAAGGGGAGGGGCGGGGCGAATACTTGGTCCTCTACGTACCTCCACAGGAAAAAGTCACAAGGTGTTAAGTCTGGACTTCTTGGTGGCAATTGGGTCAGTGGCATGTTGTAGTCCGCAGCTCGTCTAATCCATCAGTGAGGAAGATGTTCATCGACTGACTAGTCGCGTAACACGCGCACTATCGCCTACGTCACTTCCCTCAGTAGCGGGACACAAATTTATCAGTACATCTACCTAACGGTTCGCAGTTGTGGTCCGTGTCTTCAACTGTTACTGTTTTACAACATCTGGAAACTGTATACTTCTTTATGAATCACCCCGTATATTGAGATTATGTAACTCACCTTCCTTTTGCTGATGACAACCATTTTTGCAAGTACCCCTTCAGGACTGCAGAGTATGATCCAGGAACTTGCTGACAAGAGTAAAGGATGAGGATTGAAAATGAACTTTTAGAAAACAAAATTGATGTGCTGAACTGAAGATTTATCGATTGATGGGGAAAATTTGGAGGTAACCGATACTTAGACTTACCTTGAGCAAGCGAGAGTCCCATTCATAAAGAAAAATCGGCGTATAAAACTAGGTCGGGGAGCTTTTGGAAGAAACAGTGCAATTTTCAAGAGCAATGTGCCAAAAAAAAAGTGTTTAATCAATGCATCCTTCCAGTTCTGAAGTAGGAGCATAGAGATGGACTGAAAAATACACACAAAGGTTGCAGACAACTGAAAGAAGTATGCAGAGGCGCGCGCTTAGTTTAACTAGGAAAGATAAGAAGAGGAACTCGTGGATCAGGAAAATAATAAGAATGGAAGACATCATGATCAGAATAAAATCTCTGAAATAGCAGTGTGATGTGCATATTGCTAGAACTGACCACCGATAGGCACAACTGAAATATCAGACAGGATACGGACAGAAAAAGGTCCAGAAAAAGACCACGTGTGTGCGTACAGAAAAACAAAAAGTAATTTTTAAATTATTTTCCTGACTGGAAAGCTCAGATAAGTAGAATTTATGGTTCAGGAAATCGAAAATCCGTCAGATCGTGTTTAAAGCTAAAAACAGTAAATCAAATCATCGACGACAATGCAACACCGAATACCTCCTAGGTGCAAAACACCGCTGTCAGAACATTCCGTACAATAAATTAATGTCTCGTATAGGTAATGAATGATACTTCCAAAGTATACCCGCGCCCCTCGGGCAACTGTGTGTCGAAATTTAGAGGCAACATGGCATCAATGTTTTATGTATTAAGAAGTGAAGAATAGACACCAACTACAGACCCCAGGATGACGTAGAAAAAGAAACAGAGTTTAAGGTGCGCCGTTAAATCCTTCGGAATCAACAGAATAATTTTATGAAAGGGGGGACGTCAAAGATAATGGTCGACCACACCCTGCATGCCTAACTCTTGCCTCTAAGATGAAATTAGGGTGATGATGATCATCAGGTGGTCTGACGTTTGATGTTGGGGGCGATATATATATGCGAATAGGGGTTGGTGTACTAGTCCGGATATCAGATAAAGGGCATAAAATACTAGGTAAAGACGAGCGGAGGGGGGGGGGGGAGGAACGTCTTCAATTGTTTCCAGATGAGGCAAGGTTGCCCCAGGATCGCTCCATCTTTAGCAGCTGCCAGTAATTAAATGAAGGTGGGGTGAATCGGACAGCCGGGATGTTACCGGTAGGAGCCAGAGACCACTCCTCTTTCGAGCCGTAATTCACCTCTGCAACATTCAGAATAATTTCCAACAACAATGAGCTCCTCATTACGGTCGCCTTTAATGGAAATGAATCGCCAGACACGCAAATCGACAGGTTATTTATTATTAGTCAAAGATAAACTGCATTTCAGTTACAGGGCGGAACATTCCCAAGAATTCGCGTGCTGAAAAAAATTATAAATCATGTATTTATTGAACTCGCGTGTGTTTGTGAACACACGCGAGTTCAATATCGCACAGAGGGAGCAATAAATTCACACGAGGATTTCATATCTGTAACATTTCTTTCTTCCCGTTTCGATGAAGTCGAGAAAATATTGCAGGATTTGAAACCAGTAATGCAATTACGGTGAATTTGTTTCTGACTGTATATTGACGATGTTGTACGGTTTCCCCGTGATTGAGGACGAAGTCAACCGGCTACCCATGGCCAGGAAAATCGCGAGGCCCTCCATCAAAACAAATTCTTGGACCAATGTATACTGCTGGCGATGTAACACAATACACACTTTCATATTATACATATATATGAAAGTGTTTAATCAATGCATCCTGCCAGTTCTTACATTTGGAGCAGAGACATGGACCTTAACTAAAAAAGATACACACAGACTACAGACAACTCAAGGTAGCATGGAGAGATGCATGCTTGGTGTAACGAGGAAAGATAAGAAGAGGAACTTGTGGATAAGGAAAATGACAGGAATGGGCGACATCATGACCAGAGTGAAATCACTGAAATGGCAATGGGCTGGACATGTTGCCCGAAGAACGGACCGTCGTGGGTAAACCGAATTTTTAGACTGGATTCCAAGGGACAGAAGAAGACCCCATGGGAGATGGATGAATTTCGAAAACATACCGGAGTGACATGGAGGAGACAGGCGTAAGACAGACAATATTGTGGAAGAAACTTGGGGAGACCTTTATCCAGCAGTGGATTGATAATGGTTGACGATGATGATATACCATATATGAATACGCCCCACCAGTAGCGAATCGGAGGAGGGGGATCTTCCACACTAAAGTAGGTTTTTCCTTTTTAAATGACCAATATCTGAATAATAAATCCACACGTTTTTGTAAAAGTTTTCATAAGTAAAATTTGCTGTAAATTTAGAGATAAGATAAAAAAAAAATTGTAGAGGTTCAGAAAAAAGATGAGTAAGAGAGGAAGTGAAAAAAATGTTGACTGAAACATGAAAAGCAATGGGTGAGCTTTGTTCTGTTCTTTTAGAATTGTCTGGCATCATTAGTGATTGGGAGCAGGGAAAGTCACCGTGTGTTTTCTTCTTTTTGATTGAAGTTTTAACGACCACCGTGAGCAACTCCGTGAGCTAGATACAGTCGGCCGTCCCTAAAGCATAGTTACTTCTTCCAGGACAGGGAGAGAGACAGTACCGTAAGATAAACACAAAATCCATGCCTTACCGGGATTCGAAACGCGTACCCTTCTCGAACGCATGATCATTAGGCAGCACTTAGACCACAGCGTCGCCGGGGCAATGGGGGTAGACTTTGAAATGTGTGTGAGATAGTGTGGGCGACAGAGCGAAGTACCTCAATTGGGCCATAAACAATAACTATTAAGTTTTGCAAGATGGAATTTTTTTCCGTTAAATTAACCCATCTGAACAGAAGGGGTCGATTTTATTTGGAGGTTTGTTGATTTGTTTTCGGGTTTTTTTTTCGGGTCATTGTCAGCATCTGAGGGTGTACGCCAACAGTTTTCAGCATGTTTACCCGGGAACTGTTTTTAATGGCCTGCGAGATCTTTTCCATATAAGGAATTCTAAAATGGGGGAATAATAATAATGAAAGAATTGTTCCTTTTTTTCATTCATTTAATTCCCAAATGGTTTTTCGTCTCACATTAATTTCGATCACACTTTGATTAATAAATCTTATGCTTCTATATATATATATATCTTTATTTCACTTATATGCCTCAAATTTAGGAGTAATTATTTTACATAACTGCTCAAATTTTAAAGATGGTCATTTCTGTAAGTATCTTGGATCCATGGACTTCAGATTCCCAAATCTGTAATCAGTTAAGTTGGGATAAATTATATATTTTAAATTTTTAAAGAGTACTAAAAATGTAAAAATCAACATCAGGTAACTTATTCAGATTTCTTTGTAACATGGGTATCTTTTTAATTATGACGTTCATTCATGCGAAAGTTATAGGATTCAAAACTTCTCTGAAATGACTGATATTAATAATAAACACATGGATTTTTGCCCTTCTTTTTCACGTGGCCCGCCAGCCCCATTCCATTTTATCTCATGTGACCGACCAGTCCCATTCATCTTAAAAATTTCATTTTTCATTTCATTTATTGCATTTTAGTTGTTACAGACATGGTATTACGTAATCATAAATATATAGCACACATTTTTTTGTGACAGCAGGGAATGAGGAGGGAAAAGGCCTGATAGGCCTGACGTGCCCTCTTCTCCCAAAGCATCAAAATTTTCATGAAAATAAAAAAAATAAAAAAAAACCATAAACAAGTCAAGTCCACACAGCTAGGGTGGCACTATAAATTAATAAAGGTAATAATACATTATGAGCTTTTGGTCAGTAAGAAATACCTGAGTTTTCGTTTAAATATATTAATATTATTAAGTGATACAATATGCCGCCCCGGTGGCCCAGTGGTCTAAGCGATGGCCTCTGATCATTCGTCCGAAAGGGGTCCGGGTTCGAATCCCGGTGAGGCATGGATGTTGTGTTTGTCTTACGGCACTGGCTCTCTCCCTTCCCTGGAACCAGTGACCCTAAGTTAGGGACGGGCGACTGCTCATAGCCCATTGAGTTGCTCACGGTGGTCGTTAAACCTCCAATCAAAAAAAAAAAAAAAAGATACAATATCAATAGGAAATGTATTCCATAATGCCGGACCAGTATAATTAACAAATAAAAATCAACATCAGATGACTTATTCGGATTTCTTTGTAATCCTGGTATCCTGTTAATTACAACGCTCATTTATCCGTAAGTTAGGTTTTAGGTTTCAAAACCTCTCTGAAATGACCGATATTCATAAGCGCGTGCATTTTTTGCCCTTCTTTCATGTGGCCCACCAGTTCCATACGGTTAGTCATGTGACCCGCAATTTAGAAAATGTAGACGACCCCTGCTTTTTTTGATTGGAGGTTTAATGACCACCGTGAGTAACTCAATGGGCTATAAGCGGTCGCCCGTCCCTAATTTGGGGCCACTGGTTCCAGGGAAAGGACAGAGCCAGCGCCATAAGACAAATACAACAAAAATGCCTCACCGGGATTCGAACCCGCACCCCTTTCGAAGGAATGATCAGAAGCCATCGCTTAGACCACTGCTCTAGGCACTAGCCAGTCTCTAAGTTGGCGCCACTGGTTGTAGGTAAGGGAAGGAAGAGCCGTAATCTGAACACACCACACATGCCTCATCGGGATTCGAACCAAGACCTAACTCTGACGATTAACCAGAAGTCAGTGCTTCTGACCACTCGACCACCTTACTTGGCACGACGTCGTTAAAAGGAGTTGCAGGAAATTGAAGTGCTGAATATCGAGGTGCCTTTGTCAGAAGAACAACACTTATCAGCAGTCAAAGATCTCCTGAAGGGATAATTTGCGTGGAAATATAAGTGACAACGTATCATATTCTTTTGACTAAACAAAACATCAGAATCTTTTTTTTTTTTTTTTTTCGATATAAAAAGAAAAGAAACCAGGACACAGGGAAGAAGCCAGCTGTAAGTTGTCTCTGTGTGTTTTTTTGTTCTCCACCCGTTCAAGTATTCCAGTGTCATTCTCTCGTGGGACGTGACCACACTGGGTATGACGACATTAGCTTGGAGCTCTTAAGGAAACCTCGGTCAGAAATTACGGGTTCCAATCTCAATGAGTTTTTTGTTGCTCCTATTCACGTGGATGTGAAGAGGAGCATGGGCTTGCAGCTTCCAGTGACTTTTTAACCCGGAGGGCAGGAACGAAGGAGATAAAAACCCAATGACTAACGGAAACGTGTAATGCGACGGCCGATTTGATTTCTGTTTGATTTATATCAAAGGCTATCAATGGGGAAAAGCAGATAGAGGTGGTAATTACCAGAAGAAAAAGATTTGTCAGGCGAGCGGGAAATAGGAGGGATTCTGAGCAAGCGGATTATCAATTCTGATGTTTTAAATCTCTTGCAGATGGGAATGTTGTTGCGTAGGAATCTTTCAGAGATATATTAGTGTTCTTATGCGTCAAGTAGGAATAATTACAAGTCTTAAAAAAGGGCATCCTGTTGTAATACAGGTGTTGCTAACGAAGAAAAAAAAATTAAAAATGTCAGACAAATAACTTCTTAAAAGAAAAATGAAATAATTTAAATACTAATTGAGTCGATTTTAGCTACACACAATTTCTGATAAAGACAAAGAACTCAAGAGGTAACATAAAACTACTACGTGTTCGAAAAAGGAGGTAAACGTGGCTGCAATTAATGATGAAAAATGGCAGCTGTGTTCATATTGTGTTGACAAAAAACATCAAGCCTGAATTTGGGAACATTAAAACGTTTTACTTTACAGGCTGAAAAATAACCACTTTTGATTACAGTCGGGCGCCTTCTTAGGAAAAGCAACACTAGAATTATAGCTTAACTAATTTCAGTCAGTTCATAATTTCAAACCTATTATCCAAATGTGACCTCTGGACAAGGAAACGCATTAATTTGCTTGGGGATGTAGAGACCACCGTGAGAAACTCGATGAGCTATAAGCAGTCGCCTGTACCAAATTTAGGGCTACTGGTTCCACGCAAGGAAGAGAGTCAGTGCCGTAAGACAAACAACTTCCATGCCTCATCGGGATCCGAACCCTGACCCATCTCAGACGAATGGTAAGAAGCCAACGCTTAGGCCACTGGCGAGGCGAAAGCGTATTTCACCATATCCCTTGTGAATTTGGTTTTTCATGCTTAGGAAATATGGGAATCGAGCAATTTTTCGTAGAGTTTGCACCTACAAGGAAGGTTTGGACGCAACTGCCTGTGCCCCATTGAAGGTACGTGCTGCGTATCGGAAGCGAAGTTACATTAAATTGAACCTGCAGGTTCAGGTACGTGTTACGGAGATTTAATACAAGAATTTTAGGCAAAAATATTAATCTCATTCGCAACATTTATTTCGCCTCGTGTTCCCTTTTTCTTTGTTCTACAAGCCTGGGAAGGTTTCACCTTTTTCACGTTGTCAGGAAGTAGGGATTTTCAGAGCGCCAAGCTGTCGCATCTTCAGATTTTACTTTACAAAGGTGTCACAATGGGTAAAGCCATTTCAAGTCTTGGCTCTGTGTTTCGTAGCCGCATTTGGTATTGTCAAATGCAATTAGCGCTTTTCGACATTTTGTGATCAAAAGTAATCGAAGGGTACACGAGGAACGACTATTCTCAGCTTTGAAACTTTGTCTTGGGACGCCGCCTTTTAAATCCGTGGGAGTGGAATATCGCTGTTTTCCCCATTCGCCACCTTACGCCAGACGAAAGGTGACTGTTAGAAGGATAGAGTCGCCTTTCGCCTGGGGGCGAGGTGGCGAATGGGAAAAACAGTCAACTCGGGGAGATACGAGGGGTCAGTCGTGAAGGAAGCTAAGGGGATTTGTTCTCGGGCACGATGTTTTAACTACGGGGAGAAAAGGGTTTTTCCCGACGGCGCAAAAGAAAGGTGTAGAAAGTTATCGGTAACAAGTATCCATGGAGAGCGGAAATTTTTTACATTGCTCGCAACGAACAGAGTAGAAAAAGCTTACAGACAACCATTGCCGAGTAGATAAGAGAAATAAATCGTTTTTAAAGGTACAGAAGCATTTCATGTAATGTTTTAGTGTCCTGCTTATTATTGTTAGCTCTTCTATTGTTTCCTTCACGTTGGCGTGCCGAACTCTAGCTACGAACCCCGAGGTTAAAATGTTATCAGCATCAACAACGTAGCACTAAGAAGTAACAAGTTAACATGCGACAGAGGGAGACTGACGGGTCAGAGAAATAGCAATGCCAGATTCAAAGTGCGAGTCGATGTACTTGAGAGTGCCAGACTATGACGTCACAACGAGTACTTCCAGGGAGAGAGCAACACATGACTGTTTGTAACGAAAGGTCTGATAGCCCGGGGATGGCGGCTTAACGTGTCAATCCACGTTATTTTTTCTATCATTTCTGATGCATACAAAGTGATTGTTCGTTAAATATTTTCATAAATTTAGTAAAACATATTTGTTTTATTTAATTTTATAGCGATCGTCATCTTGATACTGGTTTTGAAGAACTGGACAAAGATTCTCAGGGAACATCGATCGACGCAAAGCTACAACCAGAAGAGGATTCAGCAGAGTTACCGGTGGAAGCACCAGAGCCAGAGAAACGAACTCCTGGTTCTCCCTCTCGACTATGGCGTGTCCTGCGTGCCGCGTTGCCCATCCAGTTGGCTCTTGTTTTCCTCTACTGCTTAGCTTGTGCCTTGGAGCCTCACTGCTGTGATCTTCTCAACAACTTCAACTTTTCCCTTTCACCGCAGCTTCGTTACGTGAGGGGTCCTCCACCGGTATGAAAACCATCCATCCAGCTTTCTCAACTTGTTCTGAGGAAGCCCTTAGTAGTTGTGATAACCCTATGCAGAGACCGAACTCTTGTGGATTTAAAATCCCACCATCTTGCTCTCGTCAAAACCATTTTACATTTTCCAGGTGTCGTCCATAATAACGGTGAGTTGCCAGACTGTTGCGCCACTCCTAACAAGTTTCCCTACATATCCCCCGAAATAACATGCGCACAAAATGTCACAATTTAGGCTGTGTGTTTTGCAAGACAGGCTGTGCATCACCTGACATCAAAAGTGTTTTGGAACCACCGATGTTACCATAATCCTGATGCAGCTGCAGATGAACTCATGCCAGCTGGGGAGAGATCTTCAAAAGCGATTGCGTGAAGTAATGCAATTCGCAAGAACTGACTATAATGTGAAATTTTAAATGTGAAATTCCCAAGGAATGTTTCGCCGTCCATCATCGTGAACGCATTTGATGATGAAATTTTTCAGTTTTTACCGTAGCATCTCACGTGGAGAGTCTAGAGTAAAATAATTTGGCGAAGTTAGAGGATTATCATTAATCTTTACTTTTGGATAGTAAGTTTTTATTTAGTTTTAAGTTCAGCAGAGTTATACATGATGTTTCAACCATTTGAATTCAACAGTCATTTGTGATAGAATAATAATAACGTTTGGCACAATAAAATGTTTATTATACATCGACGGTATTTTCGCAGAGCGTTTGGCTCGGCTTCCTCAGGACGAATGCAGCGTAAATATTCAAATAATTGTGACATCAGAATTCTGACGGTCACGGGTTTTGGTGAGTAGTTTCCACGCGCTTGAAAGAAATGGAGTCAACGTCATGTCGTTGACAAGCTGTGACGAGTTCCGGTATATGTGGAAAGCTAATATATATATATATATTTTTTATTGTAGGTTTAACGACCACCGTGAGCAACTCAATGGGCTATAAGCAGTCGCCCGTCCCTAATTTAGGGTCACTGGTTCCAGGGAAGGGAGAGAGCCAGGTGCCGTAAGACAAACACAACATCCATGCCTGACCGGGATTCGAACCCCGACCCCTTTCGGACGAATGATCATGGGCCATCGCTTAGGCCAGTGCGCCACCGGGGCGGCGGAAAGCTAATATATTAAGCTTGATAGTAGAGGCCGGTTTATCAATAAGCGTAGCGTTTCCTAACAAAAATTTCTGATTTTTTTCGTGACAATGTTGAGCTATAGACTACTTCTTCAGTTCATAGTTCCGTACGTAGGTCTTGTGTTCCATCACACGGAAACTTAAAGCCCTGCGGGTCTATCCTATATATAAAGAAGTCGTCTACAGCTCAACATTGTCACGAAAATAATCAGAAATTTTTGTTTGAAAACGCTACGCTTATTGATAAACCGGACTCTACTATCAAGTTTAATATATTAGCTTTCCACATATACCGGAACTCGTCACAGCTTGTCAACGACATGACGTCGACTCCATTTCTTTAAAGCGCCTGGAAACAACTCACCAAAACCCGTGCCCGTAAGAATTCTGATGATGTCACAATTATTTTAATGTTTACGCTCCATTCGTCCTGAGCATGCCGAGCCAAACGCTCTGCGGAACTATAGCCGAATTTACGCTGCATTCGTCCTGAGGAATATAATAAACATTTTATTCTGCGAAATGTTTTTATTATTATTTTATCTTAACACCGCAAGCTTAGTAGTCATAAATTGTATATAGTCATTTGTGATTCCGTCACACACGAAAGATAAGCGAGAATTTAAACCAAAGGTATGCAGTTATAGTTCCTTGTGTGTAGATCCTGAAATTTGTGATTAACTAAATTAACCCACTATTTTTTTTTCTCCTAAAAGGAAAAGGTCAGGCCCTTTTATACACCTGATTGCCAGTACGTTTTAAACTACCGCGTGGAACTTTGGTTATATGTTTTTCACGTAGTTTTGCGCTAGTCCCGATGTTTTACTGTAGTTCCTATAGCATTTTCAATTTAATTATACGTAATTTGAGATTATATTGTTAAATTTTGAATTTCAGATTATTAAAAATATACGTTTCTTGGATTCTTTTATAATTACCCCGTTATGCTACAGCTTTTTTTTTCAGCCGTGAAATTGATACAACCTTTTGTCTTCTAAATAACGTTCAAATTTATTTTTTCCTCTAAATTTAAGAAATCTGAAACAAGCAAAGATGAGTGAATATTCTACTCAGTACTAATGCCAAATCAACTAGTGGGCAAACTACTTTGAAAAGAGCAAGGTATATGCGAAAGTAAAAGATGTGTAACAGGGGTATTGAATACAAAGCAAAATCGTTTTCGGATTTACTACCTGTATTTCAGAGGTAAGGTTTTGTGTGTGTATTAAATAGTACAGAATTTAACTTAGTTTTTGTAATGAAATTAGAATTAAAAAAATAAACAAGTCAAAATAGACACAGGCTTAAGCAGGGATGCAAGTAGAATTTTTTTCTGATGGGGGTTATATGGATGAAAGTTATATGAACATTACACCAATAATACGCGTGCGATATAGATATATTATTAATACCTTTGAGGAAAATAAATTTTTGCATGAATTAGCATCACTCGATATTTAATTTGTATCCTCAAAGCTACAGAAATTTATTTAGCAATTTAAGTTAAAAAATATAAAATAAATTCCATTAGGGATACTCGGTATTTTTTACAAATAATGGAAATACTATAATATAAAAGCAATACACTGAAGAAATGTGCTTCTTCTGTCTGAGATATCTCCTGATTGTGAATGAGCAGTGGCATTTTATTTTGCTGGTGGTATGTTTCGTTGCGTGTTCATTTACTTCCAGAAAAAGAGCTGGACATAAAAAAGCTTGACCACCGATATTCACTTTGCCGGGCGAATTTTACTGCCGATCACAGAAAATCTTAAAAACCCTTCATCCTGCCCTACCATTTTTGGGTTAGAGCAGCTAAGGGATCATACCAGCCCTGACCTTAGTCAGACGGAAGTTTGTCCTCTTTGTCTAAATATGATATATGCGCAATAAGAAAAATGGAGTAAATGTGTTGTCTGTGTTCTATGGTCAGGTTACAGATAGAAAGTTTGGCAAGGTGGAAACACAAAACGTTTACAGTTCTGTTTAGGAGCGCTCAGTAGAGGAAAAAAAAAAAACAACAGACACAGCAAAATATCTCTGCTAATTCGAATTGGAGAAAAAAAAAAAAAAAAACGCTGAAGGGAAACCTTAAAAACTCTATCCTAGTTTAAAATAGCAAACGAAGTATTTATCTACGCATATGTCTTACATTAAAGATTAAGGAAACTTAAAATTATGTGGGGTTGTATATAATTTATGACTACTAAACTTGCTGTGTTAATATAGAATACAATTATCAACGTTTCTCATAATAAAATGTTTATTATACATCGACTATAGTTCCGCAGAGCGTTTGGCTCCCCATGATCAGGACGAATGAAGCGTAAACTTTCAAATCATTGTGACATCATCAGACTTCTGACGGTCACCGATTTTGAGAGTTGTTTCCAAGCACTTGGCACTTGAAAGAAATGGAGTCGACGCCATGTCGTTGTCAAGGTGTAAATAGTTTCGGTATATGCGGAAAGCTTCAAATAAGTCGAATCAGGTTTATCAATAAGCGTGGCGTTTCCAAACAAACATTTCTGGTTATTTTCGTGACAATGTTGGGCTATATAGAAGACTTCTTCAGTTCACAGTTCCGTACGGAGGTCTTGTGTTCCTTTACACGAAAACTTAAAAGCTCTGCGGGTCTGTCCTATATATGAAAGTCCACATTCACACGGTATCTGCTAAATTCCCCAGGAATTTATCTCCTCGATGTAGTCTTTTGATCCGTAAAAAATCATCTTGTTTATGGGTTTGAAAATAACTTTGAAATTAAAACACGGGAATTTTTGAAATTCCGAAGCAAATCTGAGGAGCAAATGGAATAACCGCCCAATTCTTTCGTATTGTCCCAAAATGTAGGAAACCGATGCCTGTCTGCTCGCTCACGCCAATAGACGTCCCAATATGAAAAAATTAAGCGGTTAAGTTACTTCAAACCCGTAAACAAGATGAAATTTTACGGATTAAAAGATTACGTGGAAGACAAATTCCTGGGAAATTTATCAGATACTTTGTGAATGTGGACTTTCATATATAGAACAGACCCGCAGGGCTTTCAGTTTCCGTGTGAAGGAACACAAGACTTACGTACGGAACTATGAACTGAAGAAGTCACCAATAGCCCAACATTGCCCCGAAAATAACCGCAAATTTTTGTTTGGAAACCCTACGCTCATTGATAAACTTGATTCGACTATCAAGCTTAATGTATCAGAAGCTTTCCACATGTACCGGAACCAAAATCCTTGACCTTCAGAGCTCTGATGTCACAATGGTTTGAATGTTTACGCTCCATTTGGCCTGATGATGCCGAGCCAAACGCTCAGCGAAACTATCGATGTATAATAAACTTTTATTGCGAGAAACGTTAGTATTTTTATTTTATATGTGGGGTTTTTTTGTACCCTTTTGGAGGAATTAAAAATTCTACAATAGTGTTTAACATTTTGAAAACCATCCTCTAGAACAATGCATAACCGAGATTCCATTGCATGTGTTATTTATGCTTGTAAGTTTAAATTAGTGTCTCGCTGTAGAAAAGCTATTTGAACTTGTAGTTCATCCATGTAATGTTCAACTGGATGACAACCACAGTAAAGTTCAGGCTTTTTGTGTGTGAAGTGATTGATCCCAAAGTACAAATTTGTACTAGTGTCTTTATGAGATTTTTTGGATTTATAAGATCCATGGGAGAATATTTTGTACAAGACTTCTGAGCTGGTGAAAGTATCATTTAAGAAATTAATATAGTGAGAATCATGCGTGTTCATTTTTTTCTTTTTCAGTGGAACGGTAAAAGCAGATTTCCTCAGGTTCCAGAAAACCTCTGTTCCAGAGTTACAACAAAACGTTTTCTCGCATATTGGAATATAGAACTGCACGCACTTATTTTATTTTTTGCCAAGAAAAGCTATTTGTTTATTGATTAGGTTGGAAATCAGTTAATTAATGAATTACATGAAGAAGTACCGTCCTCAATTATTTTGCATTGTACTAAGTAAAATGCTATTTAAGCATTATTGCCTGTAATAACGCTGAAACTACGATTTGCCTCACTAGAACTTCCTGTTCTGCAGAATTTTCTCTGGTGCAATGAAAAAGTGAGTTCTACTGTACTATGAATTATTTTAATTTAATACCACACGGTTTTTAAATCAACTGGCATTTCTGATATCTCATGATCTTTGTCGAGTTGAGAAGGTTAATTAAAGGAATTATAGTTCAGCCGGAGTTGCTCCTACTTTTGCTTTCAGCAATTTGCGTGTTACAATTAATTGACTGCCATACTGTTTTTATTGGCACTCCCAAAAAAAAAAAAAAAAAAAAAAAAAAAAAAGAAGGGGGGGGGGGGCTGAATGGAATTTTTAAAACGTTATTGTTGTGTTGTGTGTCAGAAAAAGTATTTTCCAGTTAAGTAAAAAAAAATTCGCACAAGTTTCCTTAATTTGTATTATTCACGGATGCTACAAACAAAGGAAAAACTAATCTAAAAATCTTACACAAATTATTTTTGTACTTTGCTCATGCTGTAAGAAGCATGAGATTTAAGTGAAATATTTGTCTCTTCTTAAAAATAGTAGTGTGTTGTTCCACAAATTAGATGTATGTTATTGTAGATATTTTAAAGAGTAGAAATGGTGGAAGCGTTCGTGAAATTAATTTACCGTAGATTTGTGGCGAAACTTCAGTCCTTTGACTAAACAAAAATGCCGAATCGACAGTTTTTTCGTACCGCTGAATGATATCCCAATTAAGCTTCATTAGTGAATAACTTGTGAATTTTCGCTTGACACGTATTGTTGCGCTCATTGCAAACGCTCCGTCCTAAGATGTTGCGAGCAGGTCTAATTACGAAAGCCGTTCATTAAGGTCTGAGTCTAATACTTATGTGCCTTGATTTATGATAATAGTGCACATATTTTTATATACATTTTCCGATAATTTTATTGCACATTTTTGTTTAAGCAGCGGCAGTATTTGTAATAAGACGCTTTATCGTGATCTGCGTGTTCCGGGGTCATCATCTGATATTATTCTATGGTTTCAGAAGAAATGAAGAGTCCACAAAAAAGGTACAGGATGATTCATAATATCCATTAGCTCGCGAGTAATGTTGCTCCTTGCACACTATTTCGTTAAAAATCGGCCAGTACTTGTCTCTTCGCATTTGCGATATAAACTATTTAAATCCCTGAAACCCAACTGGTAACATCCAGGCCAACTCGTTGACTACTAGGTAACCCAGGCCAACTCATTGACCACTAGGCCACCCGCGGCCCGCGGATCGCCTTGTGGTCAGCGTTCGCGACTGCCACGGAGAAATCTCAGGTTCGATCCCAGGAAGGTACGAACGTTCGAACCAATAAATATCTGCCGTGCGTCGGATGGGAACGTTAAGCCGTCGGACCCCGGGTATTGGCCCCCGGTAATAAATAAGGGCGTCTTCCTCCCCATTTCGACCTCGCTTCCGTATCACTTTCCTATCGGGCACTAGCCCAAATCTCCTAACTTCCTATTTCTAAGGGTTGTTTAAGATCTGCGGTCAGACACTCCCTTCCTAAAATCTTCTACATCTGATCACATCCCGGCTGTGGGCCAACAATTCTTATTTAGTTTATACTCACAGGGAAGGTTTAGAGGCAACTATCTATGCGCTGCGTATCAGAAACAAAGTTCACATTATACTGAAGCTAAAGGCTCAGACACTGCAAAGAGCAGTAGGAGTTGCAGATTGAAGTTGGGAATGCCAAACTCTGACGGCCGCCCCGGTAGCGCAGTGGTCTAGGCGATGGCCTCTGATCATTCGTCCGAACGGGGTCCGGGTTCGAATCTCGGTGAGGCATGGATGTTGTGTTTGTCTTACGGCACTGGCTCTCTCTCCCTTCCCTGGAACCAGTGACCCTAAATTAGAGACGGGCGACTGCTTATAGCCCATTGAGTTGCTCACGGTGGTCGTTAAACCTAAAAAAACAACAACTCTGACGTCACAGCGAGGCCAGGGAGAGAGAACAAGGGGGCAGATAGCCTGATTTGTAATAGGCGGTCTATTACTCCTGTGCCGATGGTTTAACGTGCCTATCCGACTAGTGTTCACAGCAATTGAACGTACCTGAGACCGATCCTACGACCATGTATTCTGAAGGCGGTTACCCTAACCACTAGGCCACTCGCGGGCCAGGTAACGTCCAATGATTGCCGTTGTATTTCCAAAGGATGGTGCAACAACTGATAAGAACTATCAACATAAATGAGGTGTTGCGTAATTGTTTCGCTTGTAATTTATTGAATGCCTTATCTTGCACGCGTCTTTGTGTCAATAGCAACGTGAGCTGTCTACGCAATTCATCAGCGAAGACCACCTTTTCTTCCCGATGGCTGTGTGGTCACAGGCACTGGTTTCTAGATAAACCAGTATGCCGGTTCCGGGTTCAAGTTCCATGAAGCATGGGTGGTATGTTCTGTGCTGGCGGTGTCCCCTCAGTGGGACGAGTGGCCACCCAATTAGCGACAGTTCCATAGCCCCAAGCGTTGTTTTGGGTCGTTTTACCCCGAAAGTAAAACAAATACCACCTGCATTTTTGTAACCTAATGGAAGACAGCTTAAACAGTAACAAAGTGATAAGCTTTCGTTCAGTTATGTGGGCGATTTTAGCCACATCACGCAACAGAATCTTGATAACAATTTCATTTACAATTGAGACGTGGGTATTTTTTCATTGGTGTAATCACCTTGATCAGTGAAATGGTTGAACTGAATGATGCTAAGTTCAGGTGTACAAAAAACAAAACAAAAAAAAACTCAGTCGTATTGCCTCAGTGAATTTATTTAAGAAAATGTGTGACGCGTACACAGAAGAGGAAAACAAATGGATCACTCGGACAATATATAGCACCGAGATACCGGATGTTTTGTATTTAATGTGTCCCTGAAAACTTGTGGTACCATATGACACTATCAGACTAGTGCATTCGTAAGTAACAACAGCTAAGATTTTTTTCGAGTTTTGTTCTCTGTTTTAGATTATTGTCGTCAAGTGTTTAAGGAAACAATGTGTTTTTTGGAAGTTTTTTTTTCTGCTAGCTAGTTAATAAATAAATACTAAATGATAAAATGCGATCTGTTTATTTGGGGAAGAGTATTTCATTTTCGAGAGCGCACACAGATTAGAGCGCACGTTATGATTATGTGATGATTTTATGCATTTCAATGTACGTAGCAATAACTGATATGTTCTATTTTTGTTACTAGTTTATTCGTTGTAAGTGAAGGCTTAGCTGTATTGTTGTAGATAACTAACAATTATCTTGGAAATCATTCCCAACCGCCTTGGCATCCTTTGGAACTTTCTGAAGTTTACAATCGAGTATTTTGGATGCAGTTCATATCCTAACATACGAAGCAAAAAAAAAAAAAAAAAAAAAAATGTATATGTTGTAGAGGATGTACTGTGATTTGTTGTTAAATTGATGCAAATTTCATCTGTTAACCGGTTTGTACAGTCATCGATTTCAACACAATATTTTTTCATCTTTTTAAATTCTAGTCAGTGTAAATCGCATTTTATGGTTAAAAAAAACTTCACTTCTTCATATTAGGAAGATGCTTACATCCTCATCTTATCGTGAAGGACTTGTAAATTATAAAATTTCATAAAAAAAAAAAAAAAAAAGCACCAGCTTTGTTTATGTAATTGTGGACGTGCAGGATTTTTTCGTTTGAATTCTTTACAGGCGAGGTAAGTCCATGCGCAGTGTTTTTAATTAAATGTATTTTCTTTCGATGGAAAAGTCTGTAATCATACTTTTGCTGAGATTCATATATTTTGCTGGGGAAAACATTTTAAGTGATTACTGTTTTTATCATTACTGTATTATGAAGTAATAAATCAATTTTCAGTTGAATTTGTTGGTCTCTTCTTTAATTAGTCTCCGTGTTTGTTAAAAATACATTATTTGACTTTTGAAATTCCTTGGATTGAAATGACAGACGGATTGGCGCTCATCTCAGCATTTAAAGTGCACGGGCTTTTATTTGAAAAACTCTGCCCCAACCTAGCCTGTTTCAGACTGGTCACGCCGCCCCGGTGGCGCAGTGGTCTAAGCGATGGCCTCTGATCATTCGTCCGAAAGGGGTCCGGGTTCGAATCCCGGTGAGGCATGGATGTTGTGTTTGTCTTAAGGCACTGGCTCTCTCCCTTCCCTGGAACCAGTGACCCTAAATTAGGGACGGGCGACTGCTTATAGCCCATTGAGTTGCTCACGGTGGTCGTTAAACCTCCAATCAAAAAAAAAAAAAAAAAAGACTGGTCACATAAGGCCTGTCCAGTTTAAGCTCAAACATTTAAGACCCCTTTCATTTTAGCTGTAATCAATGAATGCGCGCGGTTCGCGATCCGTGTCTTCCATTTCGTTCTGTGATCTTAGTCACCCCTACACTTTCTTTAAGGGAACTAAAGCCAACCGAAAAGAGAGAGAGAAACGAAATTTCATTTCAAGAGTTCCGCCTTTCAATTGGATGGCGGTAATCAGGAAAGGAGAAATTTTAAAACTTTTCCGTTAACATGTCCGAATGAAATGATTTTAATTTTATGCGTTTAGCCACGAACGCCGATTTGGCTATTATGATCTTCACATAACTTGCAAATTCATGTTGATGAAGTAAGCTGCTACTTTTTAGCGGGACACTGAGCATTGCTTTCCGTACCAGTCTAGACGTGCGAAATATTTGTGTGCGGGTTTTAAGGTCTGTCAATCTGAGAGGAAATCTTTTTCACAGATCTATCCAGCTCTTTAACGACATTTTTCAATTGCACTTTTTTACTTGGGCCGATCTCCTATGAAACTACACAGAAGAGGAAAACAAATGGATCACTCGGACAATATATATAGCACCGAGATACCGGAGCTTAAGCTTCAGGGCCCCTAATCTCAAAGGAGCCCTAGAAGCGACTTTAATCCACATTGTTTAAAATTTTGGATCTGCTGTATGAGGCGTTTTTAGCACGTCTTTTGTAAAAAAAGATCGTGCTTCTGTTATCGGTTTGTCCGTCTGTACCCACGATATCTCAGCAACTATTAGTCCGATTTGAAAAATTCTTTTTGCATTGGGAAGCTTGAAATATGCAAATGATGATCCTTTATTTTGTTTTTCTTTTACGATGTACAATTTCGCCGGTAGAGGGCGTAAATGCAGATGATGTCGAATTCAGAAATACGTTTCATTCCACATATTTGCTTCTAAACATCCGATTGAAAAAAAAATTTATATCTTTCGATTCCATTTATGTCGAAGAGTATTTTAGATATAGTTACTTTTTCAAATTATACATAGATTTTCCGTTAGGGGGCGTAAAAGTAAATTACATTTTCCCCGATAACTCTTCTTCTAAAACTCCAATTTGAAAAAAAAATTCTTCAGCGGATACATCTCTTGATGGAAAATCTTTTGCATATAATTTCGAATCTTTGGTAAAGAATACTTTGGCCACCAGGGGGCGTAAGTGTTAATTTTTGCTTCTGATGTATTTGCCATAAAATCGTATCTTCTAAAATATCGATTAAAAATTCTTTCGTGGACTGATGCCACTCACATCGATAAACCTTTTCGGAATATTTTCTTCTTAAAATATTCCACACTTTCTCTGCCAGGGGCGTAGACATATATCTTATTTTCGTCAATATCTCTACTTCTAGGAGTCCGATTTGAAAAATTCATTCTTTGTTGGATAGTGTTTTCCGTGTGACATGTTTTTCATATAATTTCAAAATTTTCAAGTAATTCATAGACTTTCCGCTAGGGGGCGTAGCGGTAAATTGCGTTTCCACCTATATCTCTGCTTCTAAATTTCCGATTTGAAAAATTCTTTCTGTACCAGATACAGCTCCTGATGGGAAATCGTTTACACATAATTTCTAATTTTTGTAAAAAAATAGTTTGTCCACCAGGGGGCGTAAATCTTAATTTCCGCTTCTGTTGTATTTGCAGCAAAATATGAGCTTCTAAATTCTCGATTGAAAAAAACATCGTTTGTTGACCGATACTACTCATGTCAACAAATCCCCGCACGGGGATAACTGGTTTACCAGTTATTTGGGGAGCGGCGCCCCCACGGCCCGAGCTCACCTTGTGACGGAGTACTTTTCGTTTACTCTTGAACGTTAACATCACCGAAGGGACAGCTGTTCGTCCAGCTGATGGGGGATGGCGTCCCCACGGCCCGAGCCGATTGTTCTCTTATTGTTTTGCTTTTTTCATCTTTCGTTCATATCTTGACATGTACCCGCCTCAGTTGTAGGCTGCTGAGGTTGTGATGAGGCGCCAGCTCCGAGTTTTGTTCCTCGTTCTCTTCCCTGTCTTTTCTCTTTTATGTTACATTTTCTGTTTTTCCGGAGCTGGTTGGCTTAGTCCTACCTGCATGTTTGCCGTGTGCGGTGACCCGTACAGGTGGAAATGAGGATGCTGGAGGCTGAGGTATTTGGTGGCCGGGTTGTAGTGTCTCCAGATGCCAACACTCCTCTTTGCCCTCTGCTTCATCCTAAACGGGAGGCCGGGAGCTAACCCACTCCTGGTCAGGAAGTCTGTGGCCGAGTTGCGTCCGGTCTTCTAGCGGCTTGTCGTTCTGTTCGGCTGGGTGAGTTGGGGGGTAGGGTGGGCATGCCAAAGGGGTGTTCTCCGGGCACGGGAAAGTCTGGGTGCACGCTGAGCGTGTGTCTGCCCTACCAACTTGCTATATCCGCTGACTATCCCTAGTGCCGTGTCCTGCGTCCTCTTGGGCTTGCGGACCTCCGGTTCTCCCTCGTTGGGCTCGGTAGTGGGTGGGGAGGTTGGCGGACGAATCTTTTTCTCCCTCATGGCAACACAAAGTGTTTCCCACGCTGTAAATTTGAAGCGCCGTGTGGAGGACGGGTCGCCCTCCTCCACTAAGAAACTACTAACTACGAATTGCAATGCTCTGTTTCTTCTGATTCATTCAGTTGATCCGGCTCAGTCTCTCAGTTCGAAGAGTCCTTTCTGGATTAATAAGGCTCTTCAGGCTGTTGCGGGCTCTCCAAGGAGTGTTAAGAAGCTCCCGTCAGGGGATCTTCTTGTGGAGACATCTCATCCACGTCACAGTGCCACCCTGCTGGAGACGACCGTTCTGCTGGACATTCCTGTGCAGATCTCACCCCATGGTTACCTCAATTCCTCTCGCGGTGTGGTCAACTCCCGCGACCTGCTCGAATGCAGTGATGAGGAATTGTTGGTTGAACTTGGGGACCAACATGTCACTGGGGTTCGGCGTATCCTTTTCAGGCGGGATGGGAAGTCTATTCCCTCCCGGAACATCGTCCTGACCTTTGACTCACCTACCCTGCCAACTTCCATCAAGGCGGGGTACTTGCGTCTCGATGTTCGGCCCTACATCCCGAACCCCCTAAGATGTTTCAAGTGCCAGCATTACGGTCACTCCCAGCAGTCTTGCCGTAATGTAGCAAAGTGTGGGCGCTGTGGTTCACCTGAACACTCTTTGGCGGACTGCTCCGCTGAGGTGGATCACTGTGTGAATTGTGAGGGTTCCCACTCTACGTCTTCTAAGCAGTGTCCCAAGTGGATCGAGGAGCAGGCTATCCAGCGCCTGAAGACCACTGAACATCTGTCCTACCCTGAGGCCAGGCGGCGGATTGCTCCTCTTCCTTCCGGCCGACGCTCCTATGCCTCGGTTGTGGTGCAGAAGGCTACTGTTGCGGTTCAGACTGAGGCGGCCATCCCGGCGCGTTGTCCTTATGATTTTGAGGACATCGTCGCTGCTGGAATGGCAGCACTGCAGTCTCGCCGCATTGCATCCAAGGCGACATCTACATCGTCGCCTAAACCTTCTTCGCCGAAAACATCTCCCAGCACAGGGACCCAGGGCACTGCAAAGAAGAAGCCAGAAAAGGTGAAACCCGGCTCATCATCCCCGAAACAGAGCACGCAAAAACAGCCTCTCAACACAGGGGGTAAACACAGCCCTGTGTTACCTCCAGACACTGCCGATGGGTTGGAGGTGATGGACGACACTGAGACCTTTTAGTCGTCTGTCTTTTCCTTTCTTTCATTTCGTTTTTCATTCTGGCCACGCTCATTCAGTGGAATTGCCGAGGTTTGCGTTCACGCATTGACGATTTAAAGGGCTTACTGTCTTCGCACACACCTGTGTGCGTGTGTCTCCAGGAGACAAAGCTTCGCATGACGGACACTCCTTCGCTGCGGAGACATTCTTTTTCCGCAAAGATCACCAGGACGGCGTAATTGCCTGCGGGGAGTGGCCGTCGTTGTTCCTCATGGTGTCCCTGTCACTGCGGTTGCCCTTCGGACGACTTTGCAGGCGGTGGCAGTGCGACTATCTGTGAACACTCTGCTCACGGTGTGTTCCATCTACATACCACCAACTGAAGCTGTAAGCCTTTCGGATCTGGAAGATTTAGTTGACCAGCTGCCGCCTCCTTTCTTCATCTTAGGAGATTTCAATGCACACAGTCCGTTGTGGGGTTCTGCCACTCGTGACTTCCGGGGCCGTGTTGTTGAGTCCCTTCTCTCCAACACGTCCCTCTGTCTCCACAACACCGGAGCAGTCACTTACTTTCATGAACCCACCCGCTCGTACTCAGCCATTGATCTGTCCTTGAGTTCGCCATCCTTCTATCCTGACTGGTCCTGGAGCGTGTCTGATGATCCCCTTGGCAGTGATCACTTTCCCATCTTTCTCCGTCTAGTAGGTGCCGGGTACCGTCATCCCACTCGCCCTGCTAGATGGGCTATCGATCGCGCCAAGTGGGACTCATTCACGGCTTCAGCGACCATTACTCCAGCCATGGTGACCTCGGGTACGATTGATGATGTTGCGGCGGTTACGGATTGTATTGTGCAAGCGGCAGACTCTACCATCCCTAAGTCTTCGACTAATCTTCCACGTTGTCCGCGACCTTGGTGGAATTCCACTTGCAAGGCAGCTCGTCAGGCCCAACATCGGGCTTGGGGTAGGTTTCGTCGGTACCCCACCGACGCGAACCTACTTGCTTTCAAGAGAGCCAAATCTTACGCGCGTTTGGTACGTCGTCGTAGCCAACGGGAATCTTGGATACGATACGTATCTGGGATTAACGCCACTACCAGCTCTAAGATCGTTTGGGACAGGATCCGCAAGATTCGGGGTAAGTACCCTTCTGGGGAAATTTCCATTCTTGAGAGTGGTGGAGGAACGGTTGCTGACGCTCAGGGTATTGCTGACTGTCTGGGCGCCGCATTTTCTTCGGTGTCCAGCAGCCGCAATTACGCTGCTTCGTTCCGGCAGGTACAGCCGCGGCTTGAACGGTCCAAGGTTTCCTTTGGACCGTTTTCCGCTGCCGATTATAACAGCCCGCTGACTGCCGTCGAACTGAAGATTGCCCTGAATCGGTCCGGCCGAACATCTGTCGGACCGGATAACATCCATTATGACATGCTGAAGCACCTTTCTCCGTCCTCTCTTGACTGTCTGCTGGTCCTGTTTAACAGGATCTGGCACGAGCGTGACTTTCCCGAATCTTGGCGCACTGCCATTGTCGTTCCTGTTCTCAAACCTGGTAAGGATCCCGCTAACCCGTTGAACTACCGACCAATTGCTATGACGAGCTGCCTCTGCAAAGTTCTAGAGCGCATCATCAATTTTCGTTTAGTTTTTTATTTGGAATCACGTCACCTTCTTTCACCTCATCAGAGTGGATTTCGGAAATTCCGATCCACCTCAGATCATCATCTACGCCTTGAGACATCTGTCAGAGAGGCGTTTGTCCGGCGTCAGCACATGGTCTCCGTGTTCTTCGATATGGAGAAAGCTTACGACCGCACCTGGAGATACGGCATTCTCCGTGATCTGCACGAGTGCGGATTGCGGGGAAACCTACCATCTTTCATCGCCGGATTTCTCCAGGACCGGAGTTTCCGTGTGCGCGCGTCGGGTCGACCTTCTCTGCGTTATACCCACAAGAGCAGGGTGTCCCTCAAGGCTCCATTCTTTCTGTGACATTGTTCATCCTTCGTGTTAATCATCTTTTCTCCCTACTTCCTCCGACGGTCCGTGGCACCATGTACGTGGATGATCTGCAGATCTCTTGCGCATCTGTCAACATGCGCACTATTGAGCGGCAGCTGCAGACGGCCATTAATAAGATCTCTACCTGGGCCTCCCACAATGGATTTGGCTTCTCGACCCAGAAGACCGTTTGCGTGCATTTTTGCCGCAAACGGGGCCTTCACCCCTGACCCCAGCCTCCGTCTGGGGTGTTCTACCATCCCTGTGGTGTCAGAAGTCAAGTTCCTTGGGCTAACTCTTTGACCGCGCACTCACCTTCCGACCTCACATCCAGTCTTTAAAGGTGAAGTGCACGAAGTCATTGAGTATCCTGAAGGTCCTCTCTCGAACATCTTGGGGGGCTGACAGGTGCTCAATGCTTCGCATTTACCATTCTCTGATTCGGTCAAAGTTAGACTTCGGTTGCATAACGTACGGTTCGGCACGTCCTTCCGTGTTGCGGCCTCTGGATCCTGTCCATCACCAGGCTCTGCGGCTATGCACTGGTGCTTTCCGTACCTCTCCCGTGCATAGCCTGTATGTCGAGGCCCATGAACCGCCGTTGTGCATCCGACGTAAGCAGCTGTCTCTTCAATTCTTCACCAAGTTGAAGTCTCTTCCTGTTCATCCACTGCATGGTTCCATTTTCCATCCACAATGTGTCCGCCTATTCTCACACCGGCCTTCCTGTGTTCCGACGTTTGGGATTCGGTTGTCGACCTTGGTGCGCGATGCTGGTCTAGACTTGTCAAGGATTGGTTTGACCCGGTTCTACAATGAACCGCCTTGGCAGCCGGTTCAAGCAACGGCTGACCTTTCCCTTTGTGTGTGGCCAAAGTCTTCCACTCCAGCTCTGGTGTACCAGCAGCTCTTTGCCGAGATCCTGTCTCTAATCCCGGATTTCGTGCCTGTATTTACTGACGGGTCGAAATCTGGTGAGGTTGTTGGATCCGCATTCGTGTGTGGCGATGCCTCCCATGCTGAGAGGCTTCCGCCTGAATCCACAGTCTTTTCGGCAGAGATGCGTGCGGTACACCTCGCTTTGTGTCACATACAGCCTAGATCTCATCGTCGCGCTTTGATTTGCTCCGATTCCCAATCCGTCATACAAGTCCTATCTTCTCCAGAGGACACGGACTCACCTGTCATCCGTGATGTCCGTCGTCTTCTTGGAACTTTGGAAGGTGCTGGATTCCTGGTCCGATTCTGTTGGGTTCCTGGCCATGTTGGGATCCGGGGTAACGAGCTGGCAGATCTATCTGCCAGGTCTGTTTCCTCCATGTCGCCAGCTCGGCTGCCACTGTCTTTCCGAGATTATCGGCCTTTGATCCGGGAATTTGTTCTGGATGAGTGGCAGTCCCTGTGGTCTCAGCAGGGCAGCAATAAACTCTATGCCATCAAACCACGGATCGGACTATGGAAGTCTAGTTTGCGGAAGAACCGTCGTGAGGAAGTTGTTCTTGCACGTCTCCGCATTGGGCACTGTCGTTTTACTCACCGCTTTTTGCTGTGTGGCGGGAGTGTCCCGGTGTGTGAGGCGTGCGACTGTCGTCTCACTGTCCTTCATGTTTTGTGTACTTGTGTTCGGTTTTGTGATCATCGTTTTCGTCATTTTCACTCTCATCTGTTGGACGAGGGAGCAGCTACGCTGCACACCATTATTGGCGAAGCCTGCGACGTTAAAGCAGTGTTTTCGTTTTTACAAGATATTGACTTTTTTAAACTTTAACTTGTTCACTATCATTTTTCATTTTTACCACATCAGCCTGTTTTTAACCTTGTGTACGTTTTTTATTGATTTAGTTTTGTTTTGATGTCTTTTGTTTGGCGCTCTTTGGCCAACCTTGGCCCTTGCGCCATTAACATCTATTAACCAACCAACCAACCATGTCAACAAACCTTTTAGAAAAATTTTCTTCTTGAAAAAATGCATGGTTTCTACGCCAGGGGACGTAGATGTATATCCTATTTTTGTCAATATCTCTACTTCTAAGAGTACGATTTGAAAAATTCTTTCTTTGTTGGATAGTGTTTCCGATGCGAAATGTTTTTCCTATAAATTCAAAAATTTCAAGTGAATCATACACTTTCCGCTAGGGGGCACAAAGGTAAATTGCGTTTTCTGCGGTATTTCTGCTCCTAAAGCTCCGATTTGAAAAATTCTTCCTGTATCGCATATAAGACCTGATGGAAAATATTTTTCACATAATTTCTAATGTTTGGTAAAGAATGGTTTAGCCACCAGGGGTCATGTGTGTTAATTTCTGCTTCTGAAGTATTTGTTGCAAAATCTGGGCTCCTGAAAACCTAATTTTTTTTTTCTTCGACCGATACCGCTTATGCGGATAAACCTTTTGAGAATACTTTCTTCCTAAAATAATGCATGGTTTTCCCACCAGGGGACGTAAAGTCACATCTTATTTTTGTCGATATCTCTGTTTCTAAGAGTTCGTAAGCTCACGATTCCGTTTACAGCAATATCTGAGGGATTAAAAACCCGATTGAAAATCTTCTTTCTTTGGTCAGATCTATTGTTTTCCATACCGGTTCCATTGACTTTGAATAGCTTTGATAAATTTAATTTGTGTCAGAACGGATTCAAAAGACGTGCTTATTACACCCGAAAATTCGGTGTCAACTTTCTTGTTAAATAATACTACTACTAATAATATTAATGATAAAGTGTAATTTAATACAAAATAATAGTATTGTGTTCAGCAGTTGGCAAGGGACTATAGAGTGCATCTCGCTTTACCTGAAACAGAAGACTACGGCCTGGCGACATTCCTCGCGCTGCAGTGGTAGCGGCACTATTGTCCATATTAGTCCGTGCGAACTTAATTTTTGAATATTGTTAAAGTTTGTATGGTTATAATTAAATGGGTATCGTTCACTTGATCGAAAGGTACATTTCACCAAAAGGTCACTTGACCGAAAAGTTTTTTTTTTTTTTTTTTTTGATTGGAGGTTTAACGTCCACCGTGAGCAACTCTATGGGCTATAAGCAGTCGCCCGTCCCTAATTTAGGGTCACTGGTTCCAGGGAAGGGAGAGAGCCAGTGCCGTAAGACAAACACAACATCCATGCCTCACCGGGATTCGAACCCGGACCCCTTTCGGACGAACGATCAGAGGCCATCACTTAGACCACTGCGCCACCGGGGCGGCTGACCGAAAAGTTCACTTCATCGAAAAGTTCATTTCACCGAAGGATTACTTTACCTAAAAGTTCATTATGTCGAAAGTTCATTTCACCGAATGGTCAGTTTATCGGAAACTTAGAATTTTGTTGTTAGAGATCTGTTGAAGTGTGGTGCCGGTTTTTGAAAAACTGGCCACCTAAACATGATCGAATTGTATAAAAAATACACTTAATTTCTATGAAACACCTCCCCATGAGTAGATTTTCCGAAATATATTAGTAATTATAAGGCAATTGATGTTATATATATATGTGCCTTTTTGTCAAATTTTAATCCTCGGGCTTATATTCATGAGGTTTTCATAGTAAATCAAGTAAATAATGCTCCACTTTTACTCAACCACAAAACAAGTTTTTGACCGTAGGCCTAGATACAGGCCATTAACAGATTTTAACCCTAATCATATTCATAAGCATTACATCAAATGTAAAGTAACCTTTATGTGAAAAGTTACGTACATTTACTTAAAATTTGCTAAAAAGGCCTAAGCCGAGACCTAGGGCCATAAGATTAATTATTTTTACCTGAAAAAATGTGCAACACTATTAACTTGACTTTTTATGTAAACCTTATGAAATATGAGCACGCACGTTTAAAATTTGCTAAAAAGGCTTAGAGCCCTAAACTTGATTCTTTTACCCTGAAAAATGGGCAATATTATTAATTTTACTTTTTATGTAAACCTTATGGAACATGACTTATGTAAACCTTATGAACATGATTAAAATTTGCTGAAAAGGCCTAAGCTGAGGCCTATTGTCTTTAAAAAGAAAAGATTTGCTTTAAAACTAAATATTTGCGTTCTCTGTGACACGGAGAAATTAAAAGTGCAATTTGAGTTAATCTCTAACGTTTCGGTGGTCTGTCTGCCGAACTTGCACCATGCTTCAGCAAATCCTGTAATGAAATCCAAAGTTTTCGATAAACTGACCCTTTCGATGAAATGAACTTTTCGATCAAGTGACCCTTCGGTGAAATGAACTTTTCAATCAAGTGATCTTTCTGTGTACTAACCTTTTCGGTGAAGTGGTTTCCGGTCAAGTGACCCTTCGGTGAAGTAAACGTCGAGCAAATGAACCAGACCCAAATTGAATGATAGCGTCTTTGTATGGCATTATAAGATCGGCAGCAACACTAAGGAACAAGATGAAACAACTATAACACGAAAGACCTGAAAAATAAAGAGGTTAGTGAAAGTATCTTATAATTATTTTTTTTTAGACAGCCATTGATAAAAGTAGGCCTTTTAACAGTAGACGATTGTGTTAAAAATTGAATATTATGGGCAAGCGCGTTAAAATTAAAGCAACCTTCTGTTATCTTCTTCAACGAGGCTGTCGTGGAACAACCTCATTGAAGAAGATAACAGTGGTTACACAAACCCCGTTGCTGATTGCGAAGGGGTCCCCATAACAGTTCAAGCTTCAGGGCCTCAAAAGTGTAGGTCCGCCACTGTTTATGACACGACTTTCCAACATGCTTAATGTTCCAGATTTATGAAATTTTGTCTTCACCGCAGGGGCGTATATCGAATATTTTTCGGGGGGGGGACAAAAGTGCAAGTTCTTGAACTCCACCGAAACAAAATAGAAGTTAATGAAAAATTAAAAATTAAATCATTTTTTCTAATATATGTTGACTGATTTATTAAATTAAAGGATTTTTTTCTAACGTAAGTCGCATTTTAATCAAAAAAAAATTTTTAAACACTTTCGAGGGGAGGGGCAAGATCCCCTTGCATCCCCTCTAAATACGCCCCTGCTTCACGGGGTTCACTTGTGACGTGGTATATCGGTCGCATGCGAGTGAATAACGCTTCGAGGGATCTTTCATATACGTTAATTTAAAATACACTGGTGTGAAAAAATTAAGGACGAAGACGAGAAATTAGCATAACAGCGGAACGAGCTGGCAGAACGGACCGAAAAACCACTAAGGAGATAGACTAAGGTCCGGTACGGTAGGGCATGCGCATATATGCAGCATGACGTAGCGCGGGGGGGGGAGTGTTGGAAATGTATAAAACACCCGGGCGGTGTATGCTCAGCAATTTGGTTAAAGCTATTGCACGCACGGTGTACATCGGTTTGAAGGACGTAGAGTTGCTGCCATAGTGTGATATGGCCAACAGTCAATCCAGTAGACGACATTTGGATGACTTTACCCGAGGTGGCGTCAATGGGAAGTTGGAAGAAGTCGAAGTGTGACTAGTGTGGCCGAGGAGATCGGAATCGCTCACAGCATCGTTTCACGAGCTTGGAGAGCATTTCAAATGACAGGAGCAGCTGTCCGAGAGTTTAGCAGTGGTCGTCCACGAGCAACCATGGCGGCGGACGACCGGTATATTGTCCAAAAGGCGAGAAGAGACAGACGGCAGACAGCGGGAGAAATCGGAAGGCACATGCAACAGACAACTGGACGTCCGTTGTCGCGTTTTACCGTGGCCAGGAGGCTGCACAAAGGTGGCCTATTTGCACGACGTACGGTGTGTGCCATTAACGCCTGCTCATCGGAAACGGCGGTTTCTGTGGTGCTAGGACCACAGGAACTGGACACATCAGCAATGGGGTCGAGTTCTCTTTACGGATGAGAGCCGATTTAGTCTGACGAGCGATTCTGGACGTATACACATCTGGAGAGAGCAGGGAACACGCATTCATACCTCCAACATCATCGAAAGGGACCGGTTTAGAGGTAGCGGAGTTCTCGTTTGAGGCGGTATCATGCTTGGTAGCCGTACTGACCTCCACATCTTCCAAGGAGGTTCAGTCACTGGTGTCCGCTATTGTACAAAGGTTCTCCTGCCACACGTGCGTCTGTTTAGAGGTGCTGTGGGTCCTGAGTTCCTCTTCGCGGACGACAACGCTACACCTCATCGTACAGTGGCTGTCGCAGAGCTATTGGAGAGTGAAGTTATTCAACGCATTGATTGGCCCGCAAGGTCTCCTGACCTAAATCCAATCGAACACGTGTGGGACCTTCTCGGGAGACGCTTGGCAGCACGTCACCAACCGCAAGCAACGATTCCGGAGCTGCGATTGGCGCTACAAGAGGAATGGGCCGCGATGCCTCAACAGCTCCTTGACAACCTCGTCCTGAGCATGGACAGACGTTGTAAATCCTGCAACGCAGTCAGGGGTTATCATATCCCCTACTAAAGACTGGATTCTTCTTGGCAGAAGCCTGTCACATGGACGTTTCTGTCTTCTGTCCAGTTGTGCTCGAAGCTACCTTTTCAATAAAGTGCCTTTGTATCCTTTGGATTCCTTGTTTGGACGGTTTTGCTCACTTGTCCCATATTTTTACATCTTGGGAATCTTATGGTATGATTTGAGTCGATGTGGAGCACTTCTGCACGACGTTACATTCAAAAAACCGTCTCGTCCTTAATTTTTGCACGTCAGTGTACCACACTCAGGCTATTCTTGCTCACTACTGGGGAAATCAGAATAACCGGTTAGTGGAACAGACGCAGCCTTCAGCATGAGATGCTGTGTGCTGTAAAATGCTCGACCGACACCCATCAAAAGCAATTGTATGATTTTTCAAACAGCGACTCTAGACGTCACATGGAGTTTATGTGCAGCAAAAACGGGAAAAACTATAGTTATATTCGGAATATAAATCCTATAAAGGTAACGAAAATCGGGGGAAGATGGAAGTGGAACTTGTACAGTACGCAAAAGTACAGCTATACCACCAAATTACAGTATAACTATACCTTCAGGATTAGAGAAAATGCTATACTACACTCACTAAACCGCTCAGGCAGCGTGGTTAGTTATGTCTCCCCCCCCCCAAACAACAACAACATGATTTCACAACTTGAAACTGGCACGATTTTTGCAACTGCCCCTTCAGAGCTGCAGAGTACGATCCAAGAACTTGCTGACAAGCGTAAAGGAGTGGGATTAAAAATAAACTCTTAGAAAACAAAAGTGATGCACAATGCTTTTACAAGAAATGAAGATTTTTGCAACTGATAGGGAAAAGCTCGACGTAACCGATACCTACATTTACCTTGGACAGCAGATATCAAGGCGAAGGTTACACGGAGATAATTAATCGCTGTATAATACTTGGTTGAAGAGCTTTTAGGAGAAACTGTATACATTTTAAGAGTAATATGCTATTATGTCTAAAAAGAAAAGCGTTTAATCAATGCACATCCTTCCAGTACTTACATTTTTTTTTTTTGTGTGGAGACATGGGCCTTAACTAAAAAAAAGACATACAAAGACTGCAGACAACTGAAAGAAGCAAGAAGAGGAACTTGTAAATAAGGAAAATAGCAAGAATGGAAGACATCATGATCAGAGTAAAATCCCTGAAATGGCAATGTGCTGGACATATTTTCCAGAAAAACGAACCACCGATAGACAACTGAAATTTTAGACTGGATTCCAACGGACAGGAAAAGAACCCAGAAGAAGACTACATGGGAGATGAGTGAATGAGATTTGAAAGCATGCGGGAGAGACATTGAGGAGCCTGGCACAAGATAGAACGTTGTGGAAGAAACTTGGGGAGAACTTCATCCAGCAGTGGATTGATAATGATGACTATATAAAGGAAAAAATAATGACGTGTGTGTATATATACACTGAAGAGCAATTGAATTAGAGACAGCTGGCGTTATGCAAATGTGGCGCTGTGGGCGGCACTGTAAACGGGCTTCCGGTAACTTGTAGAGTCCCTCCCGAGACGAATCGCCGCCGTCATCAAGGCGAAAGGTGGTGCTACACGTTACTAGACAGGTATCTCTAAATCAATTGCACTTCAGTGTTCATACACACGTACTTATGGTTCTATGGCTGCAATTTCCGCAACAGCAGAAAATATTTTGAGGGAATCTGTGTGCAGTAATTCCACACCACAGAGAAGATCCGGGGTTGAAGGAGTTCTTCAGTGCAATTTACCCATGCACTGCGAAAGACTCCGAGTAAAACTGATCCTTCTTGCTAATTTTTGAGTGTAACTGACCGATACCTGATGAACTAACGTCATGGCCTGCACTCCATCCAGTTTGGAATCCACTGGATTCCTTCTTATGGGGAAAACTCTTACGGTTGATACTTACACTCTCCTGATTCTTAACACTTTATGTACCTGAACCAAATCGTATCCACAATTTTCTGAATTCCTCAAACAGAAATGGGTCACATAGCAGACGGGTTTTACGGAAGCTACGACAAAGAAATTCCTTTCACTCTCTCATCTCAGCAGTTCCGACCATACACAACACTTTCATGAGTGCTAAGGCCTTCTACTCTCTCATTTTCTGCTCCATGGTCCAAGACATGATGGGAAAGGGCTAGTCTTCCTGACATGGATTTTGCCATTGGGAAGAAACAACCCAGACGTGTTTGTCCTTTCTTAGATTCTACACTGTAACCCTTCTAGAAGGTACTCAGTCAGAAAGGATGTGTTAGTCATCCTGCTAACTGACCACTTTAAATAAAGCTTGGGGGAGAAGGGAACGTTTTTCGAGGCGCAGGTACCGATGAGTCATTCCATTATGACCACTCCCAGGCTAGAGAAATGAGAGCACCTGGAGACCGATCGGTGGCGCTCATCAAGTCTACAGAGCAGTATCTATACAGCCCGAGGATCGGCTTTCGGTTAGTAGAGCATCCGGACTCAGAATGGGAAAACGTGCTGATTTATCGGAGTTTAATAAAGGACAAATTGTGATGGCGCGGCACCTCGGAACTACGACCTCGGAAACGGCGCGGCTTGTTCACGTGCCGCCATAGTGAGTACGTATCAAAAGTGGTGCACAGATGGCCAAACGACGAACCATCGTCCAGCGATGTGTCGTACGCAGCTACAACAATGGTGATCAGGGCAATATGTCACAGCGGACAGTTCATGGCAGCCTTCTGCGCATGGGCCAACACGTCATCCTCAACAACCCATGAAATGGACCCAAAATCATCGAAATGGGACCGTGGATGATTGGAAAAAGTGGCCAGGTCTAACGAATCAAGATTCCTGGTGCATCGCGTAGACGGCCGAGCGCAGATACGCCGATTGCCAAGGAAGGCTATGGCACTGGAGGCACTGTTGGCGAAAACAGGCCTGCGGTTGCGGTGTTATGCTGTGTGGGATGTCTTTTTGGAACACTTTAGTCCCCGTCATCCCAATAGAATAGTACCTGACAGCTAGCTGTCAGGTATCTGAACATCGTTGCGGACCAAGTTCACCCATTCATGACAACTGTATTCCCAGCTAGTGATGGCCATTACCAACAGGATAATGCAGCATGCCACACTACCAGAATCGTCAAGGAGATATTCGAGGAACATGCTGGTGACTTTGTGTTAATGCCTTGACCTCCAAATTTACCTGACATGAACCCAATCGAGCATTTGTGGTTCGACTTGGAAGAGCGGGTTCGCGCTAAATCACCACCACCCCGAAAATATACGGGAACTGAAGGACTTTGTGTTGACATTATGGTACCAGATACCCCAGGATACCTATCACCACCTCATTGAATCGATGCCTTGCCGAGTGGCTGCGGTTTTGCGCGCTAAAGGGAGTCCTACAGCTTATTAGGTAGGTAGTCATAATGTAATGGATCATTGGTGTGTATATTCGTTCGATCTAATTTCATCCCATTTTGATAACCCCGAGTTGATTCGGTCAAGACGGTTAAAGGGTGAACGGTTCATAGGTCGTTGTCACAATTCAAAACACTCCGGGACTCTTCGAATTGTTCGACAGTCGATAAGACAGCGTACGAAATGCACTGATGCTCCGAGAGGTTGTTTCGAACACTTATTTTGATATAGACTTGCATAATTGATCTTTATTGATTATTTGTAATGTGTTAGAATAACTAAAGAACTAATGAAATTCATCGGTCCGCACTTTCAAAATGTGCTGTATCTCGAAACGGAAGCATTTTGTGCCCGTTGTTCATTGGAACTCTCTGTGTGCAGTAGAACACGTTCCTAAAGTTTTTCTAGACCTTTTGTAAACAACCTATGTTACCAGAACTATTGGCTACACAGCCTATCACGGGGGTGTGCTGAATGCTTTCTCTCAAATTCCGTAATCATTTTTAGATGATCGTACATTGAAGAAACGAAACATGTCGCTCCTAAGCCCAAGTGTATGATGCGGTGTCTTCTAACCGTTCGTTCCAAATGGGTACTACAATAGTTCAAATGCCAGGTGAGATATGTATGTTGTGTTTGTCTTGCAGCACTGGCTTTCTTTCTTTCTTCCATGGAAAACTAGTGGCTCCAAATGACGAGCTGGCGACTGCTTATAGCTCACGAGCTGTTCATGGTAGTTGTTAGACCTCTAAACTAAAAACAAGTTAGTAAAATCATACAATGTATTGATTATGACACGCTTTCCAACATACCATAAATCATTACTCAAGTTATGAGGGTAATGGCTGTAGAATAAATATCGCTCCTATGACCTCACCTTTGACCCCATTTCAATTATATTCAACAGAACCGGTAAAGTATACTTCCGGAACAACATGATAAAGTTTTGTCTCAATCGAAGCATTTTTACGTAAGTTATGACGCATAAGGGCGATAGAATGGATCTCGCTCCTATGTCCTAACCTTTGATCCCATTTCGTCCATTTTCAGTAGGGTTCGTCCCCATTGGTCCCCTACCACATACTAAAATTTCATAGAAATCGAACCATTTTTACGCAAGTTATGACGCATAAGGGTAATGGAATGCATCCCGCTCCTATGTCCTGACCTTTGATCCCATTTCATCCGTTTTCAATAGGGTTCGTCCCCAGGTGGTCCCCTACCACATACTAAAATTTCATCGAAATCGAACCATTTTTACGCGAGTTATCGTGAGGACAGAAAGACGGACAAAGCTGGAGCATATAAGCTTCTTCAACCTACGGTTGGAAAGCGTAAAAAGAAAAAGAGAGTAGAAAACGGTACCGAACTTAACTCCGTGGAATAATCTTACGAGTATGGAGGAGGAACAATGTATGCTAATTTTTGCACATTTAGGACACCAGATTGCGCATCAATGATCAATACGGTGTCTCATACGCTTTCTTGAGACAGCTACGTAAGCATTTTTTTGCGTTGTTTTGGGGGATCACCGTGATCAATTCTAAGGGCTGTATAAAGCAGTCGCCGGTCCTTAATTTATTATTTTTTTTATTGGAGGTTTAACGACCACCGTGAGCAACTCAATAGGCTATAAGCTGTCATCCGTCCCTAATTTAGGTTCTAGAGAACGGAGAGAACTACTGCCGTAAGACAAAGACAGCATCCATGCCCCACCGCGATTCGAACTCGAACCCATCTGAAACGAATGGTCAGACGCCCGTCAGCGCTTAGACCACTGCGCCACTGGGGTGGCGTCTGTGATTTAGGACCACTAATTCTAGGAAAGGCTAGTGCCATCGTACAAAGTACACCGCCCATGTCTCATCCATTGCTCGAAAGAAAGGTCAGAAGCCAGCGCCTCAGACCTCTTCCACTGGGGCGGCGAAACTAAAATTAATGAAACAGCTAAAACGAATTAAATTGAAAACAAATGCCATGTCCTGCGCGATACACTTTAATGATAAAAACGATGTACAATTAAAATAAGTACACTGAAGAGCAATTGAATTAGAGATACCTGTCTAGTAACGTATAGCACCACTTTCGTCCTGATGACGGCGGCGATTCGTCTCGGAATGGACTCGACAAGACACCGGAAGCGTTGGGAAGCTATACGGATCCACGACCCCTGAACAAGCTCCCACAGTTAACGAAGATTTGATGAAGGGGGTCAGAGCCTCGAGCATCTCTCCCTCGATGGTATCCCAGATGTGCTCGATGGGGTTGAGGTCAGGTGACCTAACTGGCCAAGAAAGCGATGTCACGTCGGTGGAGTGTTCATCCACAATTCGGGAGCGATGGCACGGTGCATTGTCTTGTTGAAGGATGAGATCCCCAGTGGGATGTTGAAGACGCGCAAACGGGAGCAAATGGTCGTCCAGGATATCCCGGTTACATTGACCTGTGAGGGACGATGTCACACGTACCAGGGGTCCCATTTCAGTCCACGTAAACAATCCCCAGACGAGAATGCCACCCACACCAGCTTGAAGAGTACCCTGCTGGCAAGAAGGATCCATCGCTTCATGTGGTCTGCGCCGTACTCGTATCCTGCCATCCGCATGTACCAACGTGAATCTCGACTCATTAGTCCAGGCAACATTTTTGCACATGTCTAGGGTCCAGTGGCGATGTTCTCGCGCCCATGCTAATCTTTGCACCCTGTGATGTGCGGTCAGCAGTGGTACCCTCGTGGGACAATGGCTTCTGTACCCCATAGCGAGGAGATGATTCTGGATGGTGTGGCTGCTTACACGTTTTTGTGCACCAGCGTTAAATTGCTGAGTGATTTCTTGCACTGTGGCCCGTCTATCCGCTATTACAATGCGAGTTAGCCGACGATGACCCCGCTCATCCAAACGCTGTTGTCCACGGCAGTTGGCCCTTGCAGGGATGGTTTTACCGGATACGACGTACTCATGATGCACCTGTGACACAGTGGCTCGTGAACATCCCAGTGCCTGCACGACTTCCGAGATGGAGTGACCCATTCGTCTGGCCCCGACAATTTGTCCACGATCAAATGAGCTTAGATCCTTCGTCTTACCCGTACTGCGTCAGACTCTTACTGATTCCCGCCGCATCACTCCTTAATATTGTCGGATCGCTGCATACGCCATGTTTCCGTTTACAGGGCCGCACACAGCTCCACATTTGCATAACGCCAGCTGTCTCTAATTCAATTGCTCTTGAGTGTATATGTTTAAGACATTTCAACGCCACAACGGCGTCATCCTCAGAAACAATGCAGCAGTGAGCACAGAAGTGAGTGGCCTATATACTTTAACAAGACAAATAGCGATTAATGCGCATGTGCAATAACGGTAAAGTCCAAATCAAGTTCAGTGGGTGCAAGCATAGTTGGTGGGCATTACCTGGCCCAAAAGTGTTCTCCAAGGAAGGGGATAAACACGGAGAGTTCATCGTTGCAGCATCGTTCGCCATTGACGAATATGTGAATACTTTCGGAGAAAAGTGTTGATCGACGATTCCTGAGAGAAACCAGGATAATGGTGTCATTCCAACGTGGTAGATAAGAACCATGTAAACAAAGTCTCGACAAAGATGTAACGCGTCCTAAGATTATATTGATGTTCGTAAATGCGGCGCCCCAAATTACGAGTGGTAGAGCCCACATAACATAAATCAGGCACAGCAGGGTTAGATTTTAGTGGAACCAAATATACACCGTGACGGTTCACACAATCAACACAGTCTCTGTCCTGTTACGAGACCTCACACCAAACTTGAGTTTGTACTTATGCCAAATGTTTTGTAAGATATTACATACGGGTGGTATATATTGATATTATCCCACAAATATTTGTCATAAGTATAAACTCAAATTTGGTGTAAGGTCTCGTAACAGGACAGAGACTGTGTTGAATGTGTGAACCGTCACGGTGTATATTTGGTTCCACTAAAATCTAACCCTGCTGAGCCTGATTTATGTTATGTCGGCTCTACCACTCGTAATTTGGGGCGCCCATTTACGAACATCAATATAACCTAAAGACGCATTCTGGTGTGACATCTTTGTCGAGACTGTTTTTAAGTGGTTCTTACCTACCATGCTAGAATGACACCATTATCCTGGATTCTCCCAGGAATCGTCATTCAACACTTTTCTCCGAAAATATTCACATATTTGTCAATGGCGAAAGATGCTGCAACGATGAATTCCCCGTGTTTATCCTCCTTCCTTGGAAAACACTTTCGGGCCAAGTCACGCCCACCAACTATGTTTGTACCCACTGAACTTGATTTGGACTTTGCAGTTATTGCACATGCGCATTAACTGCTATTTGTCTTGTTAAAGTATATAGGCCACTCACTTCTGTGCTCACTGCTGCATTGTTTCTGACGATGACGCCGGTGTAGCGTTGAAAGGTTGTTAAACATATACTTATTTTAATTGTACATAGTTTTTATCATTAAAGTGTATCGTGCAGGAGACGGCATTTATTTTAAATTTCATAGCTTTAGGTGCACGAGTTAATTTCTTCATAGCTGAAACGAACTGTGCTAAGCACATAGTTTGTTCAAAAACAACTGAGAATGTTTTATAAAAAATGTGCAATACTGCGTTCGACCTTGGCACAAGTCTCGAAAAAAAGGGAGTCGTTGTAGTAACCTTAGCAACCAGTCAAACCTGTTTATCACGCATGCGTCATCCGTAGTGCGCAGTTTATTTAATATGTGTTGTTTCGTGAAACTCTAACAAGTGTTTTCGCCCTGTGATTTTTCAAAAACATGAATGTATAAGAGGAACAGAGATGCTCCATTAAATTTTGCTGTCAACTTAAGAAATCTGTTGGAGAGACTTTCAAGCCTTACGCAACAGATTTATAAAGATGAATGTCTAGGAGAATCAACAATTACAGCTGGCATAAAGAATTTATAGATGGCAGTGAGTCGGCAGCTTTAATCGCGCATGAAGGAAAATCTTAAACGGGTGTTACAGATGTAAAGAATGTTATTATACGGGAAGACAGACAGCTATCAGTTAGAGATATCGAAAATATGGGTCACATTTCAGGAACATCAATTCACAGGATTTTAACCGAGCATTTGTGCATGAAATAAGTTTGTTTAAAACAAACGTTTTCACGCACAAATGCTCATGAAAACTACTTCGGTAGTTTAATGAGCATTTTAACTCTTTTTTCACTTGGGTTTCCCATTTCTTTTCATGTGGGGCCCAACGTAAGGCTCCAGATTTATGAAATTTGGAGAAAATTAATATAAAGTTGATGTCTCAACCGGCAAATAGTCTAGACTTGTCACCACGTGACTTCTGGTTGTTCCCCATTTTTAAAAAGACATTACAGGTACAACAATTTGAGACTAATCCCAGCTACGCAGGGCTGCTTCAACAGCATGAAGAATTTTGAAGACATTCAAGAAGTGGGAGCAACGTTGGGATACCTGTATTCGATGCAATGGACGGTATTTCGAAAAAGATGACCACTTCCTTGAGAATTAAGGTACGCATTTTTTTTTTTTTTTTTTTTTTTTTTAGAAAAACGCTCCGAGTTGTTTTGGCACAACCCTTGTACACTGAAGTTTCGGGGGATTGCGTCCAAAATTTATAGTACTGTACTTACAGTGACATTGAGGATCTCAGAAACTACAGACCTATCAGCCTCCTATCAGTAGTTTATAAAATCTTCACTAAAGTTCTTTCACACCGCTTGAAGGTAACACTGGACATGGCTCAACCGAGAGAACAAACTGGATTCAGGAGTGGCTACAGCACAATAGATCATATCCACGTACTGAGAGAACGAATTGAAAGAGCGAGGGAATATGAACTTCCATTGTGCATGGCTTTTATCGATTATGAAAAAGCCTTTGATTCGGTGAAACCATCAGCAGTTACAATGGCTTTGAAATCCTGCGGTATTGAAGATGCATACATTGATATTATTAATAACATCTATGAAAATGCAAGTGCAAAGATTCGGCTGTTTGAAAATACAACACACATAAAAATTGGAAAGGGAGTGAGACAAGGTGACACCATATCTCCGAAGCTCTTTAATGCCACATTGGAAAATGTCTTTCAATCACTGAACTGGGAAAACAAAGGGATAAAAATTAATAGAGATTATCTAAGCCACCTTCGTTTTGTTGATGACGTAGTCATTTTTGCAACTAGCTCATCAGAGCTGCAGAGTATGATCCAGGAACTTGCTGACAAGAGTAAAGAAGTGGGATTTAAAGTTAACTTTCAAAAGACAAAAGTGATGTTCAATGCTTTTACAAGAAATGAAGATTTATCGATTGATGGAGAAAAGCTGGAGATAACACACACGTACGTTTATCTTGGACAGCAGATATCAAGTGAGGGTCACATTGATGAAGAAATGAATCGGCGTACAAAACTTGCCTGGAAAGCTTTTGGAAGAAACAGCATAATTTTCAAGAGCAATATGCCATTATGTCTTAAAAGAAAAGTGATTGATCAATGCATCCTTCCAGTGCTTACGTATGGTGCAGAGACGTGGACCTTAACTAAAAGAGACATACAAAGGCTGCAGACAACTAAAAGTAGCATGGAGAGGTGCATGCTTGGTGTAACCAGGAGAGATAAGAAGAGGAACTCGTGGATCCGAAAAATGACAAGAGTGGAAGACATCATGATCAGAGTAAAATCCCTGAAATGGCAATGGGCTGGACATACTGCCAGGAGGACAGACCATCGATGGACAGCCGAAATTTTAGATTGGATTCCAAGGGACAGGAAAAGACCCAGAAGAAGACCACATGGGAGATGGGTGGATGAAATTCGAAAGTATGCGGGGGTGACATGGATGAGACTGGCACAAGGCAGACCGTTGTGGAGGAAACTTGGGGAGACCTTCGTCCAGCAGTGGATTGATAATGGTTGACAATGATGATGACTTACAGTATAGCTGGCACAAGTACCTATGTTAGACTTATAAGTCACTGAGAATCTCATTGGTCTGTCAGTTAACTGCAAAGATCCGCTCTTATCTACGCAGTCTTCTCGTAGGTGTAGTGTTAATTCTATGCTTATTGCCGGGAACCTTGTTTTTTACCGAATAAAAAGTGACGTGGGTGTTTATTTATGCAAGAGATTTTCCTTAAGGATAAAAGAAAGAGAGAGGGGTCTTCAGACATTCAAAATTAATGGCATTCAAACACACATCGCTTATTTTTTTTTCAATAAGAAAAGTGCAGGTACCAAGAAAGAATCAAGGTCTCGGCCGGCAAACAGGTTAAGAGAATATAATCTCAGATTACCTTGACCGGGCGTGATCTTAGATAAAACGAACGGAATGAAAACTGATAGAAAACGAGCCCCAAAATGATCTGATTAGGTAGTGTCGGACAAGGAGGATAGTAAGAGATTTATGTGAGTAGGATTTCATCGGAACCCAGTGACTCGTAAACTTGAAGAACCTGACGCAGAAGCAACATCAACTTTGAATTACCCTTATCTGGAAATCTCTTCCTGTGAGTCGGTTGCGCCATGGAATGGATTAATCCTCAATGACAATGCTACTACAACTGATGTTACGCTACACTGAGAGAAAAAAATATAATGCTGTCAACAATAAAGTAGCATGATCAATACACCAATAAAACACTCGCAGATGAAAGCAAAAATGGGTGATAATAATTTCTCTCTTTCATTGACGCACTTGTGTCTTCATGATGGGTTTGTTTTAAGCCGTTGCTCACGAAACTAGTTATGGCGGCGAAGAAATTGGTCTTCATCATCTGATATATGCCTCGTGTAAAAAGCTCAGTAAGTTGATTACTACGACGTAAATATCAGTTCCTATTCAACGAAGCATTTTGAACACAATGAAGAAAGAAATATTCCTCATAATACATGGGAAATCGATAGAAATATTCAAAGCAAACAGAATATAAAATCTGAATTACTAGTCATCCATGCAACATCTCTCAGAAAACTTGAAAATTTTATCGCCCTGGAGCAATAATCAGTAAGTGTTGCAAGTATATTCAGAATTTATATTTTTGCTTTGAATATTTCTATATACAGGGTGATTCATAAAGAAGTATACAGTTTCCAGATGCTGTAAAACAGTAACAGTTGAAGACACGGACTACAAATGCGAACCGTTAGGTAGATGTACTCGTAACGTTTATGTCCCGCTACTGAGGAAAGTGACGTAGGTGATAGCGCGCGTGTCACGTGATTAGTCAGTCAAAATGGCAGCATCTGCAGTGGAGAAGGCGTTTTGTATTCTTTAATTGAGCAAAACGGAATCTAACTGCTGTGCAACGGCATTTTCGAATACGATTCGGAAAAGAACCTCCAAGCAGAAAATCTATCTACGATTGGTATAAACATTTTGAAACTACGGGCTGTTTGTGCAAACTTAGAAGTCCTGGACGACCGCGATAGTGTTTGCACCGCCATTCAACGAAGCCCGAGAAAATCAACGCGGAGGGTGAGTCGGGAAGTGCAGATTTCCCAGCCCACTGTCTGGAGAATTTTGAGAAAGAAGCTGAAAATGACTCCATACAAAGTGCAGTATCACAGCACTATCATTGCACTTGATTCAGATATCTTACCTCGCGTTTGGGCGGAAATGGATTACCGGCTCGATGCGTGTCGTCTGACTAAAGGTGCACTCAACCGACAATTTATAGGTTCATGTTTTCGGCTAAACTTAGGAAGTGGCTTAATTAATTTCAGAATAGTGCTAGCAAATGTTTTCAGCAAAATCATCCTGAAAGTTGCTTTAGAGATCAACTGCGTACTAGTCAAGTAACGGACTAACCATCCAAATATCTGTTGTTCTGTGAATTACATTGAATAAAGATTTTTGAAACATTACCATTTTCCCCTTCACAGATAACCAAGGTTACACCATCATTCAGTCATTTTTCTCCTCTCCCCGAGGAAGTTGCAAAATATACAGGGTGATTCAAAAGTTCGGTGCAAAAGTAAAATGCGATTAAAAAAGATGTATGGGTCGGAGAGATATGCGGTTTGCAGATGAGTATTCACCGAGGTACGGGATTTTGTATGGCATCAAGAAAAGAAAAAAATAGTTCAAAATCTCGACAACAAAGGGCGCTGTTGAGAGAATTCCACATAAGTGACGTTTGCACATTACTCGCACAATGCGACGTTAGGGTGAGACAAAAACCATTACGGAGAAATGCAGACACATTTTAAATGTGCGAAAATAAAGGTTCGTTCTGTCATTCTGATTGCAAAACCACAAGGTTTTATTAACCCTTTAAGCGGCCGATGCATCTGGATCAAATTCTGCCTAAACTTTTCTGCGCTTCCCAAATCTATATTTTCTCATAGAGGTCTGGATTTACGAAACCTGTGGCAAAAAGATTTCTTTGACCTTCTCATCTGAGAAGTATCAACCACAAACCTGTCACTTTTCGTAAATTCTCTCTCTTTGACTCTGTATCTCTCTATCTCTCTGTCTCTTTCTACATATCGCTGTCCGTCTCTTTCTATCTCTCTCTCCCCTCTCTCTCTTTTTCTCTCTGTCTGTCTCTCTCTATCTCTCTCCCATCTTTCTCTCTCTATCTCTCTCCCCTCTTTCTCTCTCTTTTTCTCTTTGTCTCTCTATTTCTCTCCCCTCTTTCTATCTTTCTTTTTCTCTCTATCTCTCTCCCCCTCTTTCTCTCTGTCTGTCTGTCTCTCTCTCTGTCTCTCTCTCTCTCTGTTCTAGTACCTTATTCCCTGCTTCATGACTGAAGTCCCGATGGGTAACGAGGAACGATTCGTTTCTCTGGCGCGGACATCATGCCACTGGGTAGAAACAAGTTATTCAAACATGCAGCGCTCTCTGATGGGTAAGATCATCCCGTTTCAGCCGCGTTCGGTCCACTTCTTAGACAGAGAATTCATTCGTTCGAGCTGATATCAACCCATTTTGCTAACCCCGAGTTTATTCGTTCCAGCCGGTTAAGGGGTTAAGCTAATAATTTGCATATAGCTTGAAATCACGTGTGCACGTTTATCGCCGATCGTCTATTGAGCTGGCATAGTGGCCTCCAGATCTCACACCGGCTGGTTTCTGGTTGTGGGGCTACTTGAAATCCCGTATCTTTGTAGGTAATCCACAGACCTTACCATCGCTGAAAGAAGGCAGGAGGCATCAGCCATTCCCGTTGACATGTCCAATGCTGTATCAGGCGTAATACCACGACTGCACGCAGTACTTGAATGTGGTGGTGGACACATTGAGCACTTGCATCTGTTGATTATGCTGAAATAAAGTAACTTTCACTAATTTAACGTCGATCTCATTTCACAATTCTCAACTCTCGTTGTTTTCTCTGCAACAGCACCCTCTATTGTAGAGTTCTTGAATTTTTTTTATTTTTTCTTGATGTCATATGAAATCCCGTACCACGGTGAATATTAATCTGTAAACCTCATGTCTTTTCGACCCATAGATCTTTTTTATTCGCTTTTCACTTTTGCACCAAACTTTTGAATATCCCTGGGGAAGAGACTTTGCTTTTAGTAGTGCTACAGGCCCCGTACATCCTTAAGCCAGCTCTGAGTGCACCACACGTCAATCTGAACAGAGGTGTCCTTGTTCGTCGTTAACAGAGGTAGCCGTGAAACAAAGCATTCTTTCCGTCTGTTACCATAAAAGTGAAAATCTGTGTGGCAGCCATAACTCATCGTTGAATTCTTGTACACTTTTCAAAATTTGGCAGGTTGTTTTCTATTGTTGTCCAAGTTGCAATGGCCGGTTTCAAAGCTGAATCCCAAAATGGGCAAACTATCTATCATATTATTTTTACGGGAACCAGAAAGTCTTCAACGAGGCACCTAGGAACGCTTGTGAACATGTGTAGCTGTAATAGTGGTAATTGTAAATAAGCTTTTATTAATAGCGTAATTTTTTTTTTTTTTTTTTTTTTGATTGGAGGTTTAACGACCACCGTGAGCAACTCAATGGGCTATAAGCAGTCGCCCGTCCCTAATTTAGGGTCACTGGTTCCAGGGAAGGGAGAGAACCAGTGCCGTAAGACAAACACAACATCCATGCCTGACCGGGATTCGAACCCAGACCCCTTACGGACGAATGATCAGAGGCCAACGCCTTAGACCACTGCGCCACCGAGGCGGCTAATAGCGTAATGGAACTGGACTGTTTATCTTATGAAATGCAATGTAATGTACACTGAAGAGCAATTGAATTAGACAGCTGGCGTTATGCAAATATGGCGCTGTGGGCGGCTCTGTAACCGGAAACGACATGACGCATGCAGCGATCTGACAATATAAGGAGTGATGCGACGGGAATTAGTAAGAGTTGGACGCAGTATGGGTAAGACGAAGGATCTAAGCGCATTTGATCGTGGACAAATTGTCGGGGCCAGACGAATGGGTCACTCCATCTCGGAAGTCGTGCAGGCATTGAGATTTTCACGAGCCACTGTGTCACGGGTGCACTTTGAGTACATCGAATCTGGTAAAACCATCCCTGCAAGGGCCAACTGCCGTGGACAACAGCGTTTGGATGAGAAGGGTTATCGTCGGCTAGCTCGCATTGTAACAGCTGATAGACGGGCCACAGTGCAAGAAATCACTCAGCAATTTAACGCTGGTGCACAAAAACGTGTAAGCAGCCACACCATCCAGAATCATCTCCTCGCTATGGGGTACAGAAGCCATTGTCCCACGAGGGTACCGCTGCTGACCGCACATTACAGGGTGCAAAGATTAGCATGGGCGCGGGAAACATCGCCACTGAACCCTAGACATTTGGGAAAATGTTGCGTGGACTGATGAGTCGAGATTCACGTTGGTACATGCGGATGGCAGGATAAGAGTACGGCGCAAACCACATAATGGAACTGGATTAATAGCGTAATGGAACTGGACTGTTTATTTTATGAAATGCAATGTACACTGAAGAGCAATTGAATTAGAGACAGCTGGCGTTATGCAAATGTGGCGCTGTGGGCGGCCCTGTAACCAGAAACGACATGACGTATGCAGCGATCCGACAATATAAGGAGTGATGCGACGGGAATCAGTAACAGGAGGACACAGTATGGGTAAGAAGAAGGATCTAAGCGCATTTGATCGTGGGAAAATTGTCGGGCACGACGAATGGGTCACTCCATCTGAGAAGTCGTGCAGGCACTGAGATTTTCAACGAGCCACTGTGTCACGGGTGCACCGTGAGTACATCGAATCCGGTAAAACCATCCCTGCAAGGGCCAACTGCCGTAGACAACAGCGTGTGGATGAGTGGGGTCATCGTTGGCTAGCTCGCATTGTAACAGCTGATAGACGGGCCACAGTGCAAGAAATCACTCTGCAATTTAACGCTGGTGCACAAAAACTTGTAAGCAGCCACACCATCCAGAACCATCTCCTCACTATGGGGTACAGAAGCCATCGTCCCACGAGGGTACCACTGCTGACCGCACATTACAGGGTGCAAAGATTAGCATGGGCGCAGGAAGCATCGCCACTGAACCCTAGACATGTGGGAAAATGTTGCCTGGACTGATGAGCCGAGATTCACGTTGGTACATGTCGATGGCAGGATTAGAGTGCGGCGCAAACCACATGAAGCGATGGATCCTTCTTGCCAGCAGGGTACTCTTCAAGCTGGTGGGGGTGGTATTCTCGTCTGGGGACTGGTTACGTGGACTGAAATGGGACCCCTGGTACGTGTGACATCGTCCCTCACAGGTCAACGTTAGCGGGATATACTGGACGACCATTTGTTCCCGTTTGTGCGTCTTCAACATACCACTGGAGACCTCATCCTGCAACAAGACAATGCACCGTGACATCGCTCCCGAATTGTATCCGAATGGTTGAATGAACACTCCACTGACGTGACCTCGCTTCCTTGGCCAGCTAGGTCACCTGACCTCAATCCCATCGAGCACATTTGGGATGCCATCGAGAGAGATGTTCTAGGCTCGGACCCCCTCCATCAAATCCTCGTGAACTGTGGGAGCTTGTTCAGGGGTCGTGGAACCGTATGGCTTCCCAACGCTTCCGGTGTCTTGTAGAGTCCATTCCGAGACGAATCGCCGCCGTCATCAAGGCGAAAGGTGGTGCTACACGTTACTAGACAGGTATCTCTAATCCAGTTGCTCTTCAGTGTAAATATCTTTTAATTGGTGAATTTTAATAAATATATTAATAATTAAGAATCCTTGCAGTTTTAAAATGTTTGAAAACTAATCGTGGGAAACTTCTTAAGGTTATATTTTTTGAGTTCGATTTCGGATAGCCAGTAAGTCACCGGAAACTATTAGTTTATCGGAGGACTTCCTGAAATGGACAACACACAGGATTTCGTTTATAGATAGCGACAATAAGAGAAGGCTTTTTTTTTTTTTTTTTTTTAGAATTTCAAAGTGACACATTTGGAAGGACTTCCGTTCTCAAATAAGGGGTTTTCTTTGGGTGACGATTAGGCAGCGGACATTAGGACTCAGCGAAAAAGAGTGTTTTTTGGACAGAGGCTGGAGGCGCGTTTTGAGAAGGAGTTAAGGAGACAACGGGAGAACGAGACTTCTGGAGGTGGAATGACGACGTGTCTTAGGGGAGAAGGAGACTGACGGTGGTAGAGCGAAATAGGGAATTAGATGTTTCGGAGCAAGGAGTAATTTGGAAAAGAGGTTGAGGTTGTCTCTGCGTACAAGCGGTAGAATGAATGTAGCGAGGAGTTAGGACATGGATTGGAGGTAATCGCACGGGGACCCGGATGAATCATAAATTAAGCAAAATTACGAAAACAAAATATTTCATCAAACGTCAAATCGCTTCTGTTGAATGAACTCTTACTACTCTATTGATGTTTACAGTGCTCAAGGAACCTTGCAGTCTTCTGATTATAACATATTTCGGTAATCAAGGAAAGAGTAAAAACAGCACTGTGACATAGCCACTGGCGCCTAAAAATGCTATCACGAGTGCATCGCAAAAAGCAAAACATCCCTTTTTTGGGCAATGCTATTTTATCGCTGGCCGGAATTTTTAGTGGCGACATTCATTCTCAGGTAGAAATTCCTGGTTTCACGTACAGATGATGAATTGAGAGAAGTGATAGAAAAAATTAGTTGAACACTGAAACAATTTTAGTCTATAATACATCTGTATAAAGTACTTTAATAGTCGCAATGTAGTTTATACAGATGTACTATAGACCGATATTTTTTTTCGTTGTTCAACTTTTCCAAAAATAGTTTCACTGCACTGCTGAGAAAGTTTTCGCCCCCCCCCCTCAGCTGTCAGAGTGCTACGAAGAATTGGGTTCTAATCATTCGTCCGCGATAAGTTCGGGTTCGAATTTTGGTTGAGGCATAGATGGTGTGCTTGTCCCACGGCCCTGGTGGGGGAGGGGGTTGGTTACCATCCCTCCCCCAAAGGCGGCAATTTGGCACCCATAGAGTGAGTAAATGAATATTTTTTCGTGGTTGGGGGATTCAGGTTGTGGTACACTGCAAAAAGTAAGTGGCATGAATTCACGGAAAATTCCTGAAAATAACGTGCAGCACAGTTGCCTGTTGGTAGTCCGTCTTTTAATGAAATTTCAGTTTTTAAAAGTTTCCGTTTACTTCAGTTTTAACTTCAGTTTCACTTTTCGTGTTTCACCTTCCACGGGTTGGACGTCGTGTTTTAAAGCAGAGAGTGTCGGTTAGACCTCTCGGGGTTTTACGTTTTCACTGAAGGACTAGCCAGGGTTTTTTTCGGCAATAAGAGATCGGCCGTTCCGTTAGTAACGACATTTCCCTCTGTCGTTACTAACGGAACGACTTATGTTTACGTGGCGGAGGGTCTTCCGGGATATCGGTGAGATAGTAAAGTGTTCGCTAGCTCGAAACCTGTTGGCACGTGGAGATAGCCAATCGAACGGAACTTATTCTTTCATCTATTAAATTTGTTTCGTCTAATCAACGACTTGTTATCGGAGTTCCTCATTATCGTAGATCTTAAGAATTTCTGACTACACGTTCCAATATTTCAACGATCGAGTTTAACTCGACGGTTCTCAAAAGAACCTACGTCAGGCCCGTTTGAGAAATTCAGGTTCAGTGAGGCCTACGGGCAGATCGAACTCAGCGGGACATGACACATATCATTAAGCTGTTCTCTGAGTTTCAGTGGTCAGTTTCTCAAAGAAAGACCATCTGCCAAGTAAACATTTACCCGATGGAACCAAATATTACTTAAATTTGGTGTATCAAATTTCTCGATTTACAACGATCTCTGCACACAGCTTGAGCTTACTTAGCATCCACCACATACCGCACACAAGATCTTTTGTACTCCACACTCATCTTTTTCTCATGCAGACATTCTTGTATCTGGTCCTCCCATAATTTCCTTGGCCTTTCTTTTCCTACCCCTTGGGCTGAATACATTTTCTTAGTAAGCACTTCATCACTCATTCTTTCAACATGGCCAAACCACCTAAGAATATTTGTCTCCACGTTACTAACCAGATTTTAATTCACATTACACATCTGCAACACATCTTCATTCCTCACATGATCAAAGCATGTCTTACCATAAACCCAGGAAGTAATGCATCTTCCCAGCACACAAATGACTCCTATGTCTTTTCTGCAGTGTCCAGGTCTCACTGCCGTACATCAGAGTAGGAATAATTACACTTGCACACAGCCATTCGAGACTTCCTTGAGAACCCATCATTCCTGTGAAATCCTCCTAAGGCAGCCATGACTTTCAAAGAAGAATTCACTCGCCTACTAATTTCGCCATCTAATTTGTTCTCTGACATACACACAAACATACTTCCTAAATATACAAACACATTCACCTGGTCAATCTCTGTACCATTAAGACTTAAAGTATCTTGCATTTAGTACCAACAGCTCCCCGGTCAAAACCAATAATTTTGGCTTTTCCCTTATTTGAATTTCATACAAACTTCGTACATCCGGGACAACATACTCTGAAACTCACTTCTGCTCTCTGACAACAGGACTGTGTCATCAGCATAGAACAATCTGCCAACAGGACTGTGTCATCAGCATAAAGCAATCTGCCAACAGGACTGTGTCATCAGCTAGAGCAATCTGCCAACAGGACTGTGTCATCAGCTAGAGCAATCTGCCAACAGGACTGTGTCATCAGCATAGAGCAATCTGCACACACGGATATTACCAAGACATAAACCAGTAGTATTCATTTTAGCATACATCCATAAAGATATTAAACAGACAGGGTGACATTACACAACAGTGTCCGATTCCTGCACCGATAGAAAACCATTTCAATAAAACACCATTCACTCGTACACTGCTCTACTGCCGGCGTACATGGCTTTCACACTATTAAGTAGATTCCCAGTAATAACATACTTATTCAGTACCTTCTACAGAAGAGTCCTATTTACTTTGTCATGAGCTTTTTCTAAATCTATGAAGGCAGCAAACATTTTTTTACCAACATAGAGGTAGGTACTTTTCAATCATCATGCGTAATGCAAAAATTTGGTTAGTGCAGGCCTTACCAGGCACAAAATCACTCTGTATATCCCACACTTTCTCTGATGTAAGACCTCGTACCTTATCAATAATGACGTTCCCAAACACTTTCTTTCACACTCAGCAAACTGATTCCACGATAGTTCTTGCATTCAGCCTGATCACCTTTTCCCTTGTACAATGGAACAATGATAGCATTCCTCCAATCCTGAGGGACAATTCCACGCTCCCAACATAACTGGAAAATTTCAGTTAAGCAGTCAATCATAGCGTCACCGCCATATTTCAGCAACTTAGCAGTTATGCCATCTACTCCTCAATCCTTATTACCATTCTGAAGAGATTTTAGAACTTTGGTAAGGCTTCAGGAGTAGAACCTAAAGTGTCTTAGCGAATCTCTATTACCGGAAATGTTTCGTCATGTGGATACGAAAAGAGTAAGAACAGAATTTTCCCGTTAAAATACGAAAGAAATTGCGGAAAAGTTTCTGAAAATTCAGAATTTTCCTCGCTTACAAAAATTCCGTTAGACTACGGAAAAAAACCTGGATTTCACGGATGAGGTACAAGAAATATGCATCGTTGATTCACGAAAGAAAGCATGGGATGTGGCTCGCGAATTTAATAAAAAAGTTTTACAGTGCACTTGGTGTATCAGTATAACAACATTGTTCCCCCAAAATTTTATATTTGGATAATGTAGTTTTGAATGCTTACTTCGAGATTTTTGCACAAATTCCACCCCTCCGTTATTATATTTAAAAGAATAAAAAGTTCTTTTCCTCACCATCTGGAGTTCTCCCTCTTTTATTACCATGATGTAAATGTTTTTTTTTTTTATTGGGTAAATTTATGGATTCATGTTTTTGACCATACGCTAATAACAGTTTGAATGAAATGAAACCTTTTTTTTTTTTTTTTTTTAATATTCAATAGAAAACTCAAGAAACGAGTAAGACACGCAGAGAATAACTGCGTAACTTTGTAGTGGCGTCGGGTAATTATGGGCATCCGGGGTTAAGTCTCCCATGAAAGTGAAAAAAAAAAAAAAAAAAAAAAGGTTTTTCTTATAATTTTTAATTTGAAAAATTCCAAAACAAATACCTGTTAGTTACCAATCCCAGATTTTCTGAATGCAATGTGAGGCACTATAATTGCTCAATAAATGAGTAATACATTACAGCCTTCCTTATCCGTTGACTAGAGCGCACTGAATACCGCGTGTGTGAAACGCGACATTCGTCGTCTTGTCGGAGCTTCGGAGGATAGTAATGCATGAGCAGAAGCGTGCTGAACTGCGCATTCGTAAAACTGTCTTTCTGGGCTAGTCTATTTCGGGTCGCCACCAAGAGAGGTGCTGATTTTAGTTCTTGTAGTTAAGCTGAAAGGTTCGCTCCAGTTAGTAAAATGAAAGAAGTGGACTTTTTACTGGGACATCCTTTCAATTTATTAAGGGATGACGTGGGGGGGGGGGGGGGGGGCAGGTCGACCAAACATTTGCTAGGCGCAAAAATACAGGAATCAGTCTAGAACTTTTAATGTGAAGAGGTGTAGCAAAATATCCTGGTTTAGTGGAAACGAAAGCTAACATACATCGTTTTGTTCCTGTTTTTTTTTATGCTATACAGCACAGCATATACAAGGGTTGGACAGAATAATGTGAACATCACGCTCAGAGACGTTATTTAATGCAACTGCGTACGTCGCAATACGCAAAGTTATCCACCACTTTTTGATTCCAATAGCTTTGTTTAGGACCTCAAGGTCCTGTTTAAAAGAGCGACCGGGCCGCGGGTGGCCTAGTGGGCAACGTTCGTGACTACCACGGAAAGGACCTCAGGTTCGATCCCAGGCAGGTACGAGCGCTCGATCCACAAAATATCCGCCGTGCGTCGGATGGGCACGTTAAGCCGTCTGACCCTGGGTACTGCTGTCCCCCCCGATAATAAATAAGGGAGTCTTCCTCTCCCCTTCCTACTTCGCTTCCGTTTCACTTTGTTATCGGGCACTCTAGCCCAAATCTCCTAGCTTCTTATTTCTAAGGGTTGTTTAAGACCTGGGGTCAGACACTCCTTTCCCAAAATCCTCTACATATGATCTGATCTAAGTGAGCGACTAACGGACTTCAAAAAAGGGCTAATTGTTAGTGGCCAGCTAGTTGGTGCCTCCGTGACAACACTCGCTAGGGTAGTGGGTATATCGAAAGCTGATGTGTCTAACGTCATGACAGGATACTGTACTCGTGGCAAAAACTCGTCTACGAAACACAACAGCTGCCGATAAACGATCCTGACTGAGAGATAGGGCATTAATGAGGATTGTTACCCTTAATAAGGAGACCACGGAGCCGAAAATTATTGCTGAGCTCAATCATCATCTCCAGACCCCAGTATCAACTACAACAGTGTGCAGGGAACTGCATAAACAAGATCTTCATGGCAGAGCTGCTATTGCAAAACCTTGGGTGGCCTGGGTGAACACACAACGGCGACGGCAGTGGCACCAGGAGCATACAACGTGGACTGCAGATACAGGGAAGCGTGTAATGTGATTGGATGAATCCACATTCACACTATTCCCCACCGCAGGACGTGTTTACGTGTGGAGAACACCGTCAGAAGCGTACAACCTAGACTGTCTTCTCCCAACAGTGCAGCATGGTGGTGGTTCTGTCATGCTCTGGGTGGTCATATCGTGGTTTTCATCAGGTCCCCTGATCACTTTGAAAGGACGGATGACTGGCAGGGCGTATGAAACCATTTTGGCCGACCAAGTCCATCCACTGGCTCAGGCATTGTTTCCTGCAGGGGATGCCATCTATCAAGATTGATAACGGCAAAATCCACAAAGCTCGGAATGTCCAATCATGGTTTGAGGAACTTTCACACCTTCCTTGACCTCCCCAATCACCAGACTTGATCATCAAACCACTGTGGTCTGTGTTGAAAAAAAGGGTAAGGTCCCGTTATCCTTCTCCGTAATCTCTCAAGGACCTGGAGCAGTTTCTACATGAAGAATGATGTAATATCCCACTAACCACCATCCAGGATTTGTATGCGTCAATTGTAACGAGGCTTCATGCGGTTTTGACTGCGAAAAGGTGGTCTCACACCGTATTAGGTAGGTAAAACGTTTCCCTAGGTGTTCACATTATTCTGTCCAGCCCCTGTATGTAAATAAATTTTCTATATCATTCATTGTGGTTAAGTATGATTTCAGAAAGTGGCGATTGGGAACCACAAAATAGATAAATTATATTTCACAGTACGGAAGAAATTTGAGAGCATTGTTAAAAATATTTAGACCCGGATAAATTTTAGGTGACCCTATACCACTACTATGTGGGGTCACTTTATTGATTCAACGTTAAAAAAATTGGAATTTAGTGCGGTAACTTAGCATAGTTTAAATTAAAATGTTATTTCTCCAGATTCTTAACAGTTTCCATCGGTCAGTGCCCTGATATACACTATCTACCAACAAGTAATTGGACACCCCTGCAATCGACGATATCTGCGGTCCTGATACACGTCAGGCCGCCGCCGTTAAATATCGTGTGGGAAACAACAACGCAACCAGTCGCATGCAAGATGCCACGCAGTTCGGAGCTCTCCGATTTCGAGAAAGGTGTAATCGTCGGGTATCACAGAAATGGCCGATCCATACGTGACATATCCAGCTAGTTGAAGTACCCAAAATAGACAGTGGCCTACGTGATTGGCAAGTGGAAGATGAGAGGTGACTGTCAGAATGTGCTCCGACCCGGCAAACCCACAAAACTAGGAGTTAGAGACCGACGGGTGCTGGCCAGAGAAATTCGGAAGAACCGCACCAAATCGATGAGCCACATCCGCGAGGAGTTTCAACAGGCATCCGGGAGTGTTCTTTCGATGAATACGATCAGTAAGAAAGCCCATCTGCTCGGTTATCATGGATGTGCTGCCGCCCACAAGCCTTTGATCACCAAGTCCAATAGCGCTGCTCGGCTAACGTGGTTCAAAGAACGTTGAACAGTGGAAACAGGCTCTCTGGAGCGACGAATCAAGGTTTACCCTCTACTATTCGGATGGCAGGGTCTGGGTTTGGCGTCTGTTTGGAGAACGCCTTCTGCAGGAACGTATTGTGCCAACTGTGAAGTTCGGCGGCAGTGGAATTATGCTATGGGGGTGTTTCTCCTGGTATGGCACGGGACCCTTGGTCGCAATTTCTGGTAGACTCAACGCCGAGACCTACTGCACCATTTTGGAGGACCATGCGCTTCCTACGTTGTAGCAGTTTTACGGGGTGGACCCATGTTACTTTCAGGATGACAATGCCACCTGTCATGTTGCGAGGTCCACCATGGCTTGGTATGGTGACAATTGGGTTAATCGAATGGACTGGCCTGTGCAGAGCCCGGACCTTAACCCTATCGAGCACCTCTGGGACGAGTTGGAGCGTCGACTTAAAGGGTGCCCCCACCGTCCGAAATCGGTGAAGGAACTGACCTGTCTTCTCCAAGCCGAGTGGAAGAAAATACCGCTAGCCGTCGTACAACGCCTGGTTGAGAGTATGCCCCGGAGGGTCGCTGCTGTAATCGCCGCTCGTGGAGGCTCCACCAACTATTGAAGGTGAATAAACTTCGTTTTCCTTTGCTATCACAGGTGTCCAATTACTTGTTGGTAGATAGTGTACATTCCCTGATATAAATTTTTTTTCTGAAGCGATGCAATGTTGTGACCTCCGAGCCTAAATGTTCTTGCCCGTTTCACCTTTTAAACGAAGAAGTTACATCTCTTTTCCATAATTATAGAAGTCAAGATATATCATTTGTGTATTCAAATTGCAGGAGTTATTACATAAAACTATGTACAAATTGCCGTAGAATGTTAATCGACATTTACGTGTAAGTTATTTTCCGGTATTTTTTCGCACGTATCTTTGTGAACACATTTTGTTTTCTTTTACGAGTTTATCAATTAGCAGCAATAAGTGCTCTGCTTAATGGGCGATATCTTCTCAATTGTATCTGTTCCTCAGTAGTTCAGACCAGTTTGCCTGTAATAAGATAATTACTAATGTCCGTTTCAGGAAACGAAAACAGCGCTGCTTTTCGGATTATTAACATATTTTTTCGAGCCGGGTAATTTATTGTTGAACCTTCGATGGATGGTTATTCAATTTTAAGTATGCAGATTGTCCCTTAGGCGGAAATAAGCAATGAATGCAATGTGGTGATAAATACTGCACGTGACCATATATTATATTTTCCCCATTTACTAGCAATAGGAGTGTCGACGACAGCTCCGTGGATATGCAGATGAGAGAGAACGACATATCTTCACGCGAACAGGAAGTTCTAAAAATAACAGGCAACAATCCATGATGCAAAGAATCTTCCCGAACCCTGGCCGTAAGGTACAATCTCAACACTGCCCGAACGCTGCGTCGGGCTTTGATTTTACTGAGCTTTGATGCTAAAGCAAAGAATAAGTCTTGACTGGCAAAACGCAGATAGCATCTGCCATCATCAGCTGTTACTATATATATATATATATATATATATATATATTATTCTCTGTCGCGCTAAGGGTGAAAGCATCACAAAAACTGGCTTCGTGGGATGTTTGCGAGGTGCTGTTGTAAGGGTGCACCAAGAATGGACCGCTGGCACACCGAGTACCTCCCGACGTCATATCTGCGGAGCCCCGAAGGCCATCGGCCCCAGAGGAGATCGTCGCCTCCGTAGACTGGTAAACCATCGACGCACACTAGTGCAGCAATTGACCACGCAAATGAACGCTGGGGCATCCAGGTACGTGTCCCCGATAACAGTAGAGCGAACACTGTTACGCAGGTTCATCGAAAACGACGCCTGCAGTTCTCACGGGACTACCATCATTGGACAGTGGAAGAGTGGAAAAAGGCTGCCTTCTCCGACGAATCGAGGTTTCTACTCCACGGAAGTGACCGGCGGTGGCGGATACGGTGTCAGACACACGACAACCAATACCTGGACACGCTTGTTGGTCAAGTACAGGCCGGCGGTGGCAGTGTGCATGCCTAAGGGATGTTTTCTTGGTATGACCGGGGACCGCTGGTACTATGTGATGGGTCCCTGAACGCAAATCTCCCCATCCTCGCTGACCACATGCATCCCTTCATGTTGAACGTTTACCCTGGTGGTGATGGTGTCTACCAACAGGACAATGAGCCGTGCCTCTTCACTAAGGGGATGAGCGTGACTGGTTCCATGAACACGGCAGCGATGACTCCGGTCTCCTTTGGCCGGCGAAATTACCCGACCTCAATCCCATAGAGCTCTCGTGGGACTATTTGGAATGACAGGTTTGACGTGCCGATCACAACACGTCATTTCCGTGACCTCCGTGCTCTGTCGCAGTCCGAATGGGCACGTGTGCCTCGTGCAACCTTCCGGGGTCTCATTGCGTCCATGCCACACAGTCTCGCCGCTATCCTCCGGTCTAAGGGTGGTTATTCCCATTGTTAGGTAGGTAGTCATATTATTCTGATACGACTGTGTATGTTACACCCGCGCCTAATCTGTTGATTCAAATTAGCAAAAAAGAAACCAAATTTGACTTCATATAAGATATTTAATTTACACTAGAAATTCAGTTTCCTCAAAATATATATACACGGCTATTCAAATTCATTTTCAGGGTTTTAGAAAATCGCCGGTCGTACTATAATTGAGATAGGATTATAAATTTTTGTAGATTACGTAAATAAACTCATCAAGTTGTATTCTGTACCTTACGAACTTTCAATATGAGAGCCTTCTGTCACTCTGCATACATCTACACGGAAATCAATTTCTTTCCATACACGGCGTAGCATCTCAACGTTGATGATCTGAATGGCGTTGTGATACGCATCATAAGTTCAGGGATTGTCGCTTGTAGAGGAGGGACTAAAACTTGATCCTTCACGTAACCCCACAGAATAATAATAATAAAAAAAAGCCCATGGCGTCAAGTCTGGGGAACGAGGTGGGCTGGATATGAACTTCGGATTAACGTCAGTCCTACGTCCGGTCCATCGCTGCGGTGAGTGTTGGTTTAAAAATCCCTCCTTGAATTGGTCAAACAAATATCTTTCCAAAGTTCGTGCGAAAATGCCGCTGGACAATGGAAACGGACTGACTTTGATGGAATTTGAGGGCACAAAAACTTTCTCGTTTCTTTCAGACCTTATCTCGCAAGCACGTACGCTACTGGCTGGCTAGACGCTCTCCTGACCGTCAGACGTCATCTAGCGGGCTCACCCATAAGCTACTGAATGGCGGGAGGCTCGAATAAATACTAAGAGTATCGCTGCCAAGTACGGCTATAATTGTATGTTAAATGCACTAGCCACAAACGAGTTCTAAAACTCCAACAATAATTTTGAATGGCCCTGTATTATACCAGATTTTTAGATTTTTAAATAGAAATATCGCAGGCACTTTTCCCTACCAATCAACTCTTTTCCCATCCGATTGAAAAATCTAAGTTCAAACGATGAAATGAAATTGTATTGGTTCTCGTCTTTTCGAAAGACAAGGGCAGCTCGAGCAAAGTGCGTTCTTTAATTGCAACTGAGATTCACGCACCGTAAAGTCTTAAGCGGGTCGTAAATCCTTAAAACGGGCAGAATGTGAGTTAAAAAGTTTTAAACAGGCCGGATTATAAGTTCGTATGACCAAAACAGTATATGTGCTAGGCGGAGCTTCCCAAATGAAGACCCAAACAGATCTCTACAAAGAATGTACATCGTAAAGAAACCCAGTTGATTTGACAGCCTTTATACGAAGCGCTGTTAAAGCTCGTCTGATCGGGGCTATTTTAGGCCGCCCGTAACCAGGCTGAAAGGAAAACGCAAGTCGGGAGAATATAAAGGGATGTAGGGCGAAATGGTCGGGCAAAGGAAAACGCAAGTCGGGAGCCGCCTAGCCTGGTCCGCCTATGGCTAGTGTTCTGGGATACCGTACCGAAAGTAATGGAATCCTTATTGCAATGAATACAGAAAACATCCAAAGAGGGAAAGAAATTACACTAGGAAACTACTATAGGATAGGAATTGCACATTGGCCCTTTAGGAAATTCAACCTCTGGTTGGTTGGTTGGTTAGTAGATTTTATTGGCGCAAGGGCCATGGTTGGCCAAAGAGCGCCAGACACAAGACAAACAGACAGAAGTAAAAAACGGGGCATAAATCCCCAAATCTGGCTGACCAAGTAAAACCGAACCATGAGTACGAAGGAAGGGCCAAAAAAGACAATGAAACAAACAGTATGAAAAACATGGTACAATGGTGAGAAACAAGCCGATTAAGTAAAACTGAGGAATGAGAATGGTTGGTTGGTTGATGGGTTTTATTGGCGCAAGGGCCAAGTATGGCCAAAGAGCGCCAGACACGAGACCAACAAAACAAAGACGTTAAAAGCGTGGCACAATAGTTAAAATCAGGCCGATGCAGGAAACAATTTTAAAAGCTAGATGAGTTTTAAAAAGTCAATGTGTTTAAAAAACGAATAGACAGCGAACGTATCGCACCGGTCCCCCAAAATCTTCAGCAGCGTAGCTGCGCTATCATCCAACAGATGAGTACGGAAATGCTGAAAACGATGCAAACGAAAACGAACACAAACACACAAAACATGAATGAGAGTAAGGCGGCAGTTGCACGTCTCACACATAGGGGCAGTGTCACCACACAGCAAATAGCGGTGAGTGAAGCCACAATGCCCAATGCGGTTGGTTGGTTGGTTGGTTGATTAATTCAACCTCTGGAGTAGCAGTCTCATTAAGTGCTAAACATGAGAACATGCTCCAACTAGCAGGGAGAACAATTCTGTAACGGGCAAGCCTTTCCTCTCACTACAAAACCAGCTAGAGTTCCTGCAATGTCTCTAGGAATGCTTCAGAAATGAGACTAGAAACTACACTTATGAGCCATTCCAGGATGACCACCCCCAGTCTGGAAAAATGAGCGCGCCTGGAGACCGAACGGCGGCGCAGGTGAAGTTCACAGAGCAGTATATATATAACCAGAAGACAGGCTTTCAGTTAATAGAGTGTTCGGAGTCAGAATGGGAAAAGCTGTCGATTTATCTGAGTTTGATAAAAGAACAAATTGTGATGGCGCGGCGCCACGGAACTACCATCTTGGAAACGGCAAGGCTTGTTCACGTGCCGCTGTAGTGAGTACGTATCAAAAGTGGTGCACAGATGGCCAAATGACGAACCGTTGTCCAGCCGTGTGTCGTCAGTAGCTCAATGATGCCAGAGGGAAGCGGAGACTGTCGCGCATTGTTCACAGCGACCACAGGGCCACATTTCAACAAATCACCCGCAGCTAGAGCAGGGGTGATCAGGGCAATGTGTCACAGTATACAGTTCATCGCAGCCTTATGCACATGGGTTTGCGTAGCCGAAGACACAGCTGGGTCCCCATGCTCACTGCACGTTATCACCAGCAACGCATGAAATGGGGGCAAGTTCATCGAGATTGGACCGTGGATGATTGGAAGAAAGTGGCCTGGTCTGACGAATCAAGATTCCTGGTGCATCACGTAGACGGCTGAGCGCTGATACGCCGGTTACCAATGGAGACTATGCACTGTTGGGCAGATACAGGCCGGAGGCGTAATGCTGCGGACGATGTTTTCTTGTGACACATTAGTCCCCATTATCCCAATAGAACAATCCCTGACAGCTGTCAGGTATCTGAACAACGTTGCGGAACAAGTTCACCCATTCATAGCAACTGTGTTCCCTGCTGGTGATGGCCATTAGCAACAGGCTAATGCGCCACGCTACACTGCCAGAATCATCAAAAAGTGGTTGGAGGAACATGCTGGTAACTTTCTGTTAATACCATGTCTTCCAAATTCACCCGACATGAACCCAATGTAACATTTGCCGTTCGACTTGGAAAAGCGGGTTCGCGCTAAATCACCACCACTTGGAAAGGTACGGGAACTGGAAGACCTGCTGTTGACATTATAGTACCACAGATACACCTGGATACCTATCGCTACCTCATCGAATCTACTCCTCGCAGAGTGGCTGCGGTTTTGCAGGCTAAATGGGGTCCTACAGTTTATTAGATAGGTAGTCATAATGTAATGGCTCATAGGTGTATATAACACAAAATGTGGAAAGGTAAAAAGTGTTATGAATATCGTTAAAAAAAACAACCCTGAATCATCTTCTGCATTATGATTACTCTCTCAGACAAGTGATGTCACCTCTGATGGTCTCCGTTGGCAGATTAGTACATTCCTTTGTCAAAGCACGTGAATTGAATATTTTAAGAAACCTGAAAAAATTCATTGAGAATATGTACAAAAAAAAAAAGCAAAAAAAAAAAAAAAAAAGCAAAGCGATTCCTTAATGACGTATTTCACTAAAAAAACAGCACATTCGGAAATCTAAAATTTTTGCGTTTTGTTGTGGCTTCTTTAACGTTCTGTAATTTTGTACAAAATTTCTCTGGCACTGTACTAAAAAGGGCCGGACTGTCAGAGACTTCTTTCCCGTATAAGTGATATCCGTTCTTCCGAAGTACGTTTGGTGCACCTCAAATGTTTAAAGTTATATGAGAAACATTTCACACCGGAAAAGCTTTCCGAAAAAGAAAGGCCGTCCCGGTGGCGCAGTGGTCTAAGCGATGGCTTCTGATCATTCGTCCGAAAGAGGTCCGGGTTCGAATCCCGGTGGAGCATGGGCGTTCTGTTTGTCTTACGGCACTGGCTCTCTCCCTTCTCTAGAACCAGTGGCTTTAAATTAGGGGCGGGCGACTGCTTACAGCCCATTAGTTGCTCACGGTGGTCGCTAAACTTCCACCCCCCCACAAGGGGGAAATTTTCAAATCGGACTATTAGAAGCAGAGATATTGGCAAAAATAAGATAAACATCTGCGCCCCGTGGCGGAGAAACCATACATTATTTTAAAAATAAATATTTCAAAATGGTTTATCGACGTAAGCGGTACATGTCCGCGAAATTTTTTTTCAAAAGTTTTTTTACATTCTCAGGTTTTGCTGCAAATACATCAGAAGCAGAAATTAATACTTACGTCCCCTGGTGGCCAAATCATTCTTTACCAAAAAATTAGAAATTATAGGCAGAATATTTCCCCCATCACGAACTGTATCCAATGTAGACATACTTTTTTTTTTTTTTTTTGGTTGGTTGTAGGTTTAACGACCACCATGAGTAAGTCAATGGGCTATAAGCAGTTGCCCGTCCCTAATTTAGGGTCACTGGTTCCAGGGAAGGGAGAGAGCCAGTGCCGTAAGATAAACACAACATCCATGCCTCATCGCGATTCCAATTCGATCCCTTTCGGACGAATGATCACACAGAATTTTTCAAAATCGGAGTTTTAGAAGCAGAGATCTCGGGGAAAACGCAATTTATTTTTACGCCCCTAGCGGAAATTCTGTGCGTAAGTCAAAAAAGTTACTATGCGTAAAACAGTCTTAGATATAAATGGAATTGAAAGGTAAAAATGTTTTTCAATCGAATAATAGAAAACATGTGGGTAAAAATGTATTTTTGACTTCAATATCATCTGCATTTACAGCCTCTAGAGGCGAAGTTGTGCATCGAAAAAACATGCAAGAACTATTCTCATGTTTCAAGCTTCCCAAAGCGAAAATAATTTTTCAAATCGATCTAATAGTTGCAGAGATATGATGCCCACAGGCGGACAAACTGGAAAGATAAGCACGATCTTTTTTCACGAAAGACGTGCTGAAAACGCACTAAAAAGGCCGCTCAAGCATACAGACAGGGAACAAATAACACTGTTGAGAAGAAGAATAGGCATGCTGTCTACAACACACATCTCATCCTGAGCTTGAAAATGCTCGAAGCACCTTGAAATGCACCTGCGTGAGCTTGGAAATGCACAAGACTCCTCTAAGCCTTTAGTACTTTATGAAAGAATTTAGGTTACGACCTAAATATTTGGAATGTGTATGTACAACGGCCGTTCCATAAAAACAAAGTAAAATCACACATAATTAAAAAATATAGATACAGCAAAATATAAGTTATTTTTTCTGTAAGAATCTTCCCTCGTATGATATGCAACTGTCCCATCGTTCAGTTCACTTTTCAAAGCATGTAGCAAACGCATTTTGTGGAAGCTGCTTTAGCGACCCCTGTACCGCTTCAATAACGTCACCATCTGTGTTGAATGTTGCGCCACAGAACTTCTTCATTGTTAGAAATAACCGGAAAGTATACTAGGCGAGGTCAGGACTGTAGGCAAGCTGTGACATGATTTCAATACGGCATTTCGTAAGAAACTGTTGAACATAAGCAGCCGCATGTAGGCGGACGTTATCATGGTGTAGGGTCCACTTGCCCACCAATCCTGGTCGATTAATCGATATGTGTCGTCGCAGGCGCTTCAAGACTGAAATGTAATACTCAGCATTGACAGATTTGTGGAGGAACCGCATGCTGGTAGACTACATCTTTATGATTAAAGAAGATAATCGTCATCACCTTCCCAGCTGGTTTGGTGGACTTTTTTCGGAGGAGACGAGCCTATATGTTTCCCAGACACTTGTCGAGCGCTTCGTGAGGGGGTCGGAATAGTGGACCCACGTTTCATCGGCAGTTATTACTGTGTTTAGAAAGTTTGGATCCTTTGCAATCATTTGTTTCCACTCGTGACACACCTGAACTCTGGCTAACAATTGTTCTGTCGTCAGGTAATGAGGCATCCATCTGGAACACACACGATGCAGCAGTAATTTGTCGCGTAGAATGCGGAATGCCGACGTTTTTGGAATATTAGTTGACGCCGCTATGTTTTCATACGTCATTCGTGGATCTTCTTGCAGGATTGCCCAAACAGTGTGAACAATACGCTCCGTAACGATATTTTCAGGTTGACCAGGCCTAAGAGTGAGTTCTGCCGACAAACGTCCTCCTTTGAAATCATGGTGCCATCTAAAAACCGTTAACTCACCCAAACATTTATCTTTGTTAGCTTTTTTCATTAAATCAACTGTTTCTGGAGCCGTTTTCCAAACGATAGCAAAATTTTATCACACAACGCATTTCACTTCTGAACTCTATATCACTCACCTCCAATAGCTGTATGGCGAAATGCAGACGTACCTTAAGCAACTGCGCAACAACAAAACCAGAATATTCTGCCACGGCTAATAACTGTTGACATACATACTTCCTTAATTCAGTTAGTAGTCTACTTGGGTATTTTTTCTCTTCGCACTGTTGCAAACTGAAAAAAAAAGTTACTTTCAGATTTTATAGAACGGCCTTTGTAAATATGTAATAAAAGCTAATAAACATGTCTCAATGGTTCAGTTTTCTGTTGTTCACAAAGCAACTGGGCCTGAAGCCGTTTTTGGAAAATTTTGAGCTTTAACCTAAATATTTGGTATGTGATAACATGTTATAAAAGCTAATGAACAGAAAACAGATTTACAAGTCATATCACATTATAGTGTAGGGCACAAGGTGCGTGGTTCGCAGTCCTAGTTCCAGGTAAAAAAAATATTTGTAAGTAAGTCGGTTTGGTAACATTTTTTATGGGAGATACTGGGCTAGTTTCTTGTGGGCTTATGTTAGCACCCCTTTTACACTTGTGAAATAGTAAATTTTTTAATGAAAATATTCCCAAACCTCCCACCGGCCTTAGGTGCCTTGCAAATACCTAAAAAGGCTGGCTTCCTTTTATTACATGATTATACATACCGAATATTAAATCCATACCTCAAGATTTTGTGAGGCCGAAAACTTTTACATATTTCCTTACGTCACTAGCAAAACTACCATTTTATAATACTAAGAAAATTGTTCACTTTATCAAAATCTGCGAAGGAAACGACATGCAAACTGAGTAGTATTTGCCATTTTCTTGTAGGACTTCCGTCTACAGTGAGAAGAATTTAGGTCCCAGCCACCTACAGCGAGATCGCCTTTTGGGCAGGACACAGAAACGGAAGGAATGAGAACAAGGAATGAGAACAACGGAAGGAATTCGACTTTGACTGAACAGTTTGTAGTGAGATTAGAGTACAGTAGATGGCGCCACCGTACAAGTACGATATTGCACATAGAGGGGTGAGAGTATTTCGGGGGGGGCATAGGAAAGGATACCCATTTAACCAGTGGGTGCAGCCTGGGGGCCGTCACTTAACGTGCTCGTCCGATGCACGGCGGATATTCAGCGATTGTTAGTAAATCACACCATCTCTGAAAGATCAGCCCAGGTTCAAACCTGAGGACTTTGCTTCGATAGTCTGAACTGCTAACAACTAAGCCATCCGCGGCTCCACGAAGTAAACGAAATTTGTTTATGGTCTTTTATGTGAAAGGTATTGGAATTTTCCATGGTGCAGATCTTTTCCTATAGAGGCAAAAAGAAGGGTACAAAGTTTTGTACAAACTTCTGCACCTTTTGCCACCAACTGAGTTTCACATCATATTTTTAGGAACCAGAATAAATTATGCAGACTGAAATTGAAACTCCATCCTTCTAGGAGAAGCGAACACACACAAACGTGCTGTGTTTTTGTGCAAAAAAATGTATTTTGCAAATGAAGCGAGATTCTGTACCCAGACTATAGGTTAAGGAGCACGTTTCATGGAAAACAGGTTTTCGGTATTTATATGCAAATATCCATCGAGTCCTCACGTGCATTTTTATTCGGTGAAAGTTAGCGCATCAAATTGCTGTAGACAGAATCTAAATAACAGTGCTTGGAACAGAAAGTGAAACTTGGGCGTTTTCTGTATGTTCACCAGAATGTTCGGCTTGTTTTTCTAAGGACGTGGATTTGAATTTACTCAAGTAGATAGGGTGGGAGGGGAAACCGATTTAACATCCAGCAAAAAGGAAGGTTTATTTCTCCGGGAGGCGGATTCTATTCCCTCTAAGGTTTTCATAGGATTTACATAAGCTGCTTGAACTGGAAATGCAGTCAGGTGACGACTCCATGAGAGAAAGACGATTTTGATGCTTCACAAAGGATCAGACATCCCAACTTCCGTCCCGTTTGATGGATGGGACTCATTAGGGCAATTACGAGCATTAAAACGGCAGAGCAACTTCGCCGGCCGACCCCCTGGAAACAATATAATGCCGGATGAGCTTCGCGACTCCCATACAAATCAGTTCCAGCCGTAACACTGTTGAAAATCCCTCGGCAACACCTTGAAATCTGGACGCGTCATTCATCGCTTCCGTGGTTCTCGGGGCGATGGAGCAGCAAAATGCGCTGCTATTATTGCCACAAGCAATTCAACTTAGCTTATCACAAAAATTTCCCTTACAATTTAAAAAAAAAGTATGGAGTACGTTCACAAAAATACAAAGATCTTTTATTTTCAGGTCACTTAGGTAGTCCTTAAATTTTTAGAATGCTTTTAGAGTACAAAGTGCCTGCTTATAGCTTAACAATTTTTCATATTCGGGGTTTGACGACCTCTGAACATCTCGTAGCACATTCCTAATTTAGGGCATCTGCTTTCAGAACAGAACCGGAGATTTATTCACACACTCCCAACACCCCTTCAGCAACCCCCACCCATCACGCAATTTTGCTCAGACAAACCCTATAAAAAGTCAATTATCAATCCACTGCTGAGTGAAAACCTCCAAGTTTTTTAACAATCGAGTCTGTCTTGAGCCAGTGCCCTCTATGTCATTCCCGCATGCTTTCGAATTTTATTCACCGATCTTCCACGTGGTCTTCTTTTAGGTCTTTTCCTGTCCATTGGCATCCGGTTTAAAATTTCGTTTGTCCATCGGTGGTCCGCCCTTGTGGTAATAACTTATGTCCAGCCCATTGCCATTTCAGGGATTTTACTCTGATCACGATGTCTTCCACTCTGGTCCTTTTCCTGATCCACGAGTTCCCCATCTCATCTTTCTGTTTACACCGAGCATGAATCTTTCTATGCTACTTTCAGTTGTCTGCAGTATTTGACTTTTTTAGTTAAGGTCCACGTCTCTGTTCTGTACCTAAGCACTGGAAGGATGCATTGATTAAAACACTTCTTTTAAGACACAATGGCATATTGCATTTAAAAATCGTACTGTTTCTCCCAAAAGCTTTACAACCAAATTTTGTACCCCGATTAAATATAGTTTTGGCTATTTAAGGATACAGTAAATTGGGAAGGACGCGAGACAAAGTGACACCATATCTCCCAAGCTCTTCAATTGTCACATTGCAAAATGTCTTTCAATCACTGCACTGGGGACACAAGGGGATAAAGATTAATGGATATTATTTAACACACCATCGTCTTGCGAATGAGGTAGTCATGTTTGCAACTATTCCTTCAGATCTGCAAAGTATGATTCAGGAACTTACTGACTGGAGTAAAGAAGTGGGATTAAAAATGAAATTTCAGAAAACAAAACTGATGTAGAATGTTTTTACAAGAAATAAAGATTTATCGATTGGTGGGGAAAAGTTGGAGATAACTGATGCCTACATTTGCCTTTCACTGTAACAGATATCAACCAAATTTTACACTGATGAAGAAATTGACCGGGGCATAAAACTTGCCTTTAGAGCTTTTGGAAGAAACAGTATAATTTTCAAGAGCAATATACCATTATGTCTTAAAAGAAAAGTGTTTAATCAATGCTTCCTTCCAGTGCTTACGTAGGGAACAAAGACATGGACCTTAACTGAAAAAGACATAAAAAGGCCGCAGACAACTGAAAGACGCATGAAGAGATGCATACTTAGTGCAACCAGGAAAGACAAGAAGAGGAACTCGTGGATAAGGAAAATGACAAGAGTGGAAGACATCGTGATCGGAGTAAAATCCCTGAAATCGCAATGGGCTGGACATATTTGCTAGAAGAACAGACCACCGATGGACAACCGATATTTTAGACTGGATACCAGGGGACAAAAAATTACCCAGAAGACCACATGGGAGGATGAATTTTTTTTTTATATTGAAGGTTTAACGACCACCGTGAGCAACTCAATGGGCTATAAGCAGTCTCCCGTCCCTAATTTAGGGTCACTGGTTCCAGGGAAGAAAGAGAGCCAGCGCCGTAAACAAACACAACATCCATGCCTCATCGGGATTCGAACCCCTTTTGGACGAATGATCAGAGGCCATCGCTTATACCACTGCGCCACCGGGGCGGCGAGGATGAAATTGAAAACATGCTGGAGTGACATGGAGACTGGCTCAAGACAGACCGCTGTGGATGAAACGTTACACACACACACACACACACACACACACACACTTAGATTTTTAACTAGTCCTTTTTATTGACATATAACACAGCCGGCATTTACATGCTTTCCCGAGCTTTACCTTAAAAGCATCTACCTTAATGTAATAATCCGCCCCCCCTTTTTTTTTTTCAGTTTGTAGTCTATGTATATGTGGCAGCCTATGTGCCTTTGATTTTTTCTTGGTAAAAGCATAAGTGCAAAGCCTCTTCATTTTAGTTTGTTACAAATTTTGTAGATATACTTCTGAATCTTTTAGCATGCACAAAATTGGTAAAAATATCAGTATCTACTGTTTCAGTAACCCATGTTAGTACTTCTTTGCTTTGGCCTTATTTAGGTAATAAATTTTCCATGAGGGAAAAAAACAAAAGCAGGAAGACAACAAAATACCCGCGCATAGTTTCAGAGTTTCAGAAAAAAAAAGATTCTAGGTTATAACCGTTCTTACTAAGAAAAATTCAACAGTTCTCCATTTTGTTTTAAGTTTTCTTCATTTTTATTCTAGGTTTATCACTTGCGTATTTGACTGTAAAACTCTTAACCATCGAAAAATTTGATTTCGCCCAACACCCCCTTCAAGCGTTTCCAGTACTCCACAATTTGAAATTCCTGGATAAACCTTCGGACAGAACCACAAATGTAGGACAACAACAGGACACACGCCTGAACCTGAGCTCAACCGGGGCAGAAATCTCTAGAAGCCTACACCTTTGACTACATGCCAGCCATAATAACACTTTGTACTTTCGAATAAAAAAATAAAAAATCAAGATAGTACACCTTGGTACTCGCTGTAGATAATTTTGCTATGCATCTTTCGCATGCCAAGATCTTAATGAGTGTGAAGTAGAATTACACACTCGAGAGTTTACATTTATTTACATACAACACACTGCATTTACTCGCGTCACTCACGACCACGCTGAGCCACAGTCCGGTATATAATAAGTGGAATTCAATCATAACAACAAACAATAAGGTTTACTAATTCCTAGGACAGGTCAAGTGTGTTTGCAGTGTCCCAGGAATCTAGGATTGTGTCACATTACTGGATTATTAGAAAATGTATTTCGACTAGGAAAATTACAGTTACTTCTGACAACAATAAGTTCTTTACAACACCTTCTCATACTATTGACATAAGTTAGTCACTAAATAATTAAAAGACAAATTCTGATATACACTCAAAAAATGTATTTCAAACGCGAAAATTTTATGGTACCGCGAAGATCTCATTACAAATATTATAATCAGTGTCTTGAGTACAACTGAATTCTAAAATGCAAAAATTATCTTCTAGATATCTGTTGTGTTGTTTGTAGTCTATTGAAGGTGGTGCAGGAGTGAAAACGATCATAGAGCTTAAGGGAAGATTTAGAAGAACAACATCACAAGACGGGCGCCAGAGTTGAAATCGACGAGAAGTATTGTAAGCTGAGAAACTGAAATGGGTTATAATTATTTTTGAAAGAGACAGAAAGGCAGTGAGGGAGAGACAGTGAGGGCGAGAGAAAGAGACGATGCGGGTGAATGAGAGTGGGTGGGGATGAGTGAGAGTAGGTTGAGTGAGGGTGAGAGACAGTGGGGTTGAGTGAGGGTGAGAGACAGTGGGGTTGAGTGAGGGTGAGAGACAGTGGGGTTGAGTGAGGGTGAGAGGCAGTGGGGTTGAGTGAGGGTGAGAGGCAGTGGGGTTGAGTGAGGGTGAGAGGCAGTGGGGTTGAGTGAGGGTGAGAGGCAGTGGGGTTGAGTGAGGGTGAGAGGCTGTGGGGTTGAGTGAGGGTGAGAGTGCAGTGGGGTTGAGTGAGGGTGAGAGGCAGTGGGGTTGAGTGAGGGTGAGAGGCAGTGGGGTTGAGTGAGGGTGAGAGGCAGTGGGGTTGAGTGAGGGTGAGAGGCAGTGGGGTTGAGAGGCAGTGGGGTTGAGTGAGAGGGGAGAGAGTGTGAGGAGTGAGTGTGTGTACGTTGGTGTTTAAAACAGAGCAGAACAATTTACGTCCGAATAATATTGCTTCACTTCAGCGGCTGACCCAAGCTGAATGAAATTTTAACATACCCTACTTTGTGTAGTGAATATTGCACTAACACTTGTTACAATGATTTTAATTTTGATAGTTTTCTTCAGTTTTGTTGGAGACTACGAACAGAGCCTTATCTACAAAATTTATTTTCACTCAAAAGACATGCTTACACCATTTCACCACTCCATAATTTCATTTCTGTACATTTAAGCTTCTTATGGCCCCTTCAAGTTTTCTGAATCAGCCCTTGCTACTCGTATGAAGAACATTTGAAATACTACTAGTACTGTACTTAAAAGCATTGAAGTTCAAATAGAATGTTCTCAGTGCGAAGATGACATGTACTAGAAAAACAACGACTAGTAGCAAGATCGCGATCATTTTTGGCAAAGTGATTTGCCAATTTTGTGGTCAAGTACAAAAACACATACGGACACGAGAATACCTCAAATTCCAAAAGAAATTCTACTCGACTCTGCATAAAACAGAACTGTTGAAATATGCATTGTAATACGAAGTAAGTCGTGAACAAATTTTAAGAACAATTTAACGGTGAATATTTTTTTTAAATCTACTCATGATTGAATGTAGTATAAAACCACGCTCAAAACAGGGTACTGTACTTGATAATTATATTTATTTAGCAACTGATCGTCTACCGCTCAAGGATATTGGTATGACCTGCTTAAATCGAAGCCTTTTAACATAGAAATTCGTCCAACTCCGCGGATAACATGGGACGACTTACGGCCGACTGCCTCTGACAAAAATTGGTCTAATTTGAAATCATTGTAGCGTTAAAAATACGTGCCGCACACTATTCGTGTTAGCATATCCTTAAACAGCATTGAGTCCAATTCGCGTACTGCGCAAAACAACGTGCGCGCGACGCTCCCCTGGCTCCCTATGCGCGGAGTAGATGATTAAATATTTCTGGGTATGTCGCCGCGTTTGACTCAATCTATTTCGGCAGCTGTCAGCGCAACACGACTGTCCGTACTATCGTTTTAAATCTTTCGATAAGATCTATTCAAATATGAGAAGAACATTTCGCAGTAGTTTTTTTTTTCTTTTTTTTGATTGGAGTTTTAACGACCACCGTGAGCAACTCAATGGGCTATAAGCAGTCGCCCGTCCCTAATTTAGGGTCACTGGTTCCAGGGAAGGGAGAGAGCCAGTGCCGTAAACAAACACAACATCCATGCCTCACCGGGATTCGAACCCGGACCCCGTTCGGACGAATGATCAGAGGCCATCGCTTAGACCACTGCGCCACCGGAGCGGCTCGCAGTGGTTTGAACTGAACATTTAAAAAATTGTTTTCTTGTGAACCGGTGAACACTTGACAATATCGCGGTTTATCTGGACAACCGTTAGTGCAAAACGACTATGCGTGGTATCGTTCTAAAAGCTCTCGACGCGATTTCTTCAAATATATAAAGAACATATTGCAGTGGCTTACACTAAAATTAAAAACAAATCGTTTTTGTGTGAACGGGTTAACACTTTCGAAAATGCCACGGAATTCGCAGAATGAACGCAAGCAAAACTGGAGAAAATCAAAACGAGAGGCAAGAGCAAGTGATGAGAAATGTTAGAAACCCAAGAAGACAGCACTATACGTTGGGTAATTCGTGTATCGATCTGCTTTGTGTTCGCAATGTATCAAGCATTATTTGTAAAAGTTATGTTACCTACTTTTCAAATCATGGACCTGTGTTGGCTATAATAAATTAAATAAACGCTTTGAAACCATACTCGACTAGCTTATATCAACTCTCCGATGTGCAAGTTGTAGTCCTACGTTCCAAACTGACGGCTCAATCAGAACTGAGCCTACCTGTATTTTTTTTTTTTTTTTTTAAGTCCATCAATTATATTTACTCATGAACTATCACTTTGATCGATGAACTGGTACCCGGAAATCGTTTTTTTAAAATACATGTGGGTGGGGATATGGATTTCCGAATATCCCTGCCAGAGAATCACTTTTTGTTCTCTGTCTGTATGTGGACAAGGATGTGGGGATAATGGGCTATCACAATGGGTACTTGCTGTCTCCTTCAACATTAAAAAAGGAAGGTAAGACTCACCAATACTCCTACAAATCTAACGACCGACGGCTAACTGTAATTAACTTTAGCCTAATTTATAATACAGTCTTTCGTCCAGCTGCAATATTTTCACTGATGTTCAGAGAATTTTGCTTTGTGTGAAAACACAAATCTGCCGGTGACGTCTTAAACCAGCGTTTCCTCGCTCCGGAATGAGTTCTTCTAACAAGTAAACTATACCGACGGAATGTATCGCTGCAGATTTATCGTCTTGACACGTGCTTCACCTTTGTGGTACGTCACATGTCATTTTAGAGCAAACGCCCAACATACTGATAAAAAAAAACGCCATTTATTTTTAAAGACTAACTCTTCATACAGATTAGTTGAAATGAAGTTAACAATTATTATTCGTAAGTACCAAAATAATTATTCATTCTTTTCAAATAATACAGACAAAAAGAACACGAGAAAGTGGGCCATTTCTCCAGCCGTCAATCGGAAAATATCCCATGGGCCAATATGTCCCCTGCACCGAACCTTCGAGTTGTTCATGGTAGTCGTTTAACCCAGAAAAGAAAACTTATTTAAAAATAAATCATATTGTTTCTCCTTAAATTTAAATAATCTGATTGTCTTGACTGATAGGGTAATATTATTCTACGTTTTAGCACCTACAAAAGAAATGCTCAGCGTGTTGAAGTTTGACCGGTTTCTTGCAGAGTCAGACTTCCCAAGTGAAGTCCTTAGCAGAGAGGGACGAAGCGTGATGGTATCCACAGTTACCAGGGAATCAGTATTAAACAAATAAAAATAATTTATTGGAATATGAAATAGTAATGCGATGGAAATCACCTAGGAAGTCATTCATTCCATATTGAAAGACGGAAGATATGGCGCTAATGCGCAGATAATGGCGCCATTGGCAAGGGCGTGTGTTTCTACTTCTCTGTGTTGCATAACACAAAGTTCTGACGACTACGCTTACGCGCAAAGACGGAGAGATTGCATAAGTTCTCAAGATACTAACCCACAGATAATACTTGCACTGTCCCCATTCCAGGATTTGGCGGCGTGGCATCTTTTAGGATGTGAATCATTTCTTGACTAATTATATTGTTTTCTGCAACAACGAGACGGAAGAATGGATCCAACTTCCTTTCTTTAAGGCATCCAAATACAGAAATTTCATACACAGTAAGAACAAAAGTAGAATATCACTTACGCACACTAAAAAAAAAGGCCCTTTTAAGGGCCGGGACAAATTCTTTAAAAAGGGATTTCCATTTTCGTACTTTGCCCTATAAGATATAAGAATATGTTATTGATTGAAGGTTTAACTACCACCGCGATCAACTCAGTGAGCTATAAGCAGTTGCATGTCTCTAATTTGGTGTCACTGGTTCCAGGGAAGGGAGAAAGCCAGTATCGTAAGATAAACAGAACATCCATGCCTCTCCGAGATGAGAACACGGATCCTTCTCGGACGAATGGTCATAAGCCAGAGCTTAGACCACTGCGCCACCTGGGAGGCGATGTAAGAATAACATTAAACTTTAGAATACTTGCACTGAAGGGAAGTAGAGAGAGAAAAAGCTGTGTTTGGCCATTATGAATTGATTGTAAAAAAATTCCAACAAGTTATAAATCCCTGGCTCATTTACGCTCGCAATTTTTTTCTACTGAAAGTTTAACGACCACCGTGAGCAACTCAATGGGCTGTAAGCAGTCGCCCGTCCCTAATTTAGGACCAGTGGTTCCAGAGAAGGGAGAGCCAGTACCGTAAGACAAGCACAAAATCCATGCCTCACCGGGATTCGAACCGGACCCTTCACTGACGAATTGTCATAAGCCATCGCTTAGGCCACTGCGCCACCGAGGCGGCCCGTTCGCAATTCAGAATCACCACTCGGCGTGCACTATTGGTGGAAATGTAGCCGTCGATGGCCTAGTGGTCAGCGTTTCTGCCTACAGATAGGAAGGTAGCTCCATCGATCCCAGGTAGGTTAGAAAAGTTTGAACCGCTTAATATCCGCCTTGCATCGGATGGGCACGTTAAGTTGTCGGACCCCGGACACTAGCCCCCGGTTGAGAATAACGGCGTCTGTTTCTCCCAACCCTTTGTTTGATCCCTACTATTAGTGTGTACTTTGACGCTGTGCGACGTTAGCCGCAACGCACACTAGTGACTATCTACTAGCTTCTTCTATTTTCTATCGTCAGTCTCTAGTCTAGTTTTTTTGATTGGAGGTTTAACGACCACCGTGAGCAACTCAACGGGCTGTAAGCAGTCGCTTGACTCTAATTTAGAGTCACTGGTTCCAGGGAAGGGAGATATCCAGTGCCGTAAGACAAACACAACATCCGTGCTTCACTGGAATTCAAACCCGGACCCCTTTTAGACGAATGATCGAAGGCCATCGCTTAGGCCACTGCGCCATTGAGGTGGCCTAGTCTATAGGTTCCACCTAAGTCACTCGTACTCAACAAAAGCCCGTCTGAATCTGGGTGGTAGAGTCGAAATCTAATCTGTGGGGGGTAAACATTACAAACTGACGGTCGAATCAGGGCCTGTAGGATTTGTAGCCAGAGTGTCGCTCCCTCATGACCGGGTGGAAACATTAAATGAATGGCGGTGGTGAAATGTAAAAGGAAAAAAACTGCCCCTTTCAGGGCAGTCTGTGAAACTTTATATTTATCGTGGAGTTATTTTGCGAAATTCTATTTATTTTCCCCCACTTCTAGGTTCTCCCTTTCCTCTGTCCGATGTGCTAGAAGTTTAGACGCCACTTGCAGTCAGGTAAGTACGTAGGGTAGATTACAACTTCAGCCCTTAACAAGAAACCGTATGCTTCTAAAAACTAATTTTTTCCTTGCTTTTATTTTAAGATCTCGACTATCACAGCACACTGCTCCCGCTGTTATTATTTCTATGTCTTCCTCCTTCCAAAAGATTCAGCGAGTTGCAACTTCTCGGGACTGTACCTGCTTGATGGTCGTCGAGTCTCTAGTTTGTTTTATGAAATACGTTCTGCATGCGGAAGGTTGTTTTATTATTTTGCTTATTTCTCTTTTCAAGCTGCCTTTGGAACAATCAGAATGAACGGTAGTGCTTCGTCTACGTTGTACAATGCAACTACTAAAGATGAGAGTTAAGTTGCTTGTGTTCTATATTTTTCTAGAGAAAAGTAAAGTTTCTGAAAATAATATGGAGTTTTGTGCTTAAGAACGCCAAAAAGAAATGAAAACCTGCGACAAAAGCAACATAGAAAAAAATATCGTGCAGACGAAAGAAACTGTTTCGTTGATTACAAAATTAACATGATTATGAAGCATCATCTTAATGGCATTTTATTATTATGCTGTAAATCTTATACTTCCTATGCGGATGACTCTGATAACACTATTGAAAATGCCATGACTCGCTACTTCTTACAGACATGTAGTGTAAAATTCCTTATACATACAGTATATATTTAATACAAACATTTGACGTGGACCAGGAACATCAAACAAAGGTCTTCGCTCTTTCCACGTTTATAAGTGAGTCAAGGAAAAATTCTCATTGGCCGCCACTGGGAATCGAACCCGGGTCTTACAGTTACGCGCCCGATATGCTTCCACTACACTACATCATCCTCGTATTCCGCCAGACTCACACTAACTGCCAAGCCAAGTTGGTATGTTGCTCCTTGGAACCCCGCACAGTGCTGGGGATTCACCAAAGATGGTAAGCGAATTTTTCCGTGACTCACTTATAAACGTGGAAAGAGCGAAGACCTTTGTTTGATGTTCCTGGTCCACGTCAAATGTCTATATTAATTATTCATGCGCTTTCTAATTATTTCTTCAGTTGCTGCTTACCATCTTTTGTGAATCCCCAGCATTGTGCGGCGCACCAAGAAGCAACCTGCCAAATTGGCTTGGCAGTTCACGAGTGAGTCTGGAGGAATACGAGGCCACTGTGGTGTAGTGGAAGAATATCCGGCGCGTAACTGGAAGACCTTGGGTTAGATTCCCGGTGGCAACCAATGAGAATTTTCCCGTGACTCACTTATAAACGTTGAAAGAGCGAAGACTTTTGTTTGATATACAGTATATATCCTCATCGTCAACCACTATCAATCCCTTGCTGGATGAAGGTCTTCCCAAGTTTCTTCCACAACGGTCTGTCTTGGGCCAGTTTCCTCCATGACACTCCCGCATGCTTTCGAATTTCATGCAACGTGACTCCCATGTGGTCTTCTTGGTCTTTTCCTGTCCCTTGGAATACAGTCTAGAATTTTGGTTGTCCATCGGTGGTCCGCTCTTCATATACTTACCGACAATGAAATTTTCGCACCAAGAAGGAAGCATCTGATTGAACTGAAATTTTATGGACGTTATGATACAGATGAATGATACACATGACGGCAAAAACAGAGCTGCAGGAAAATTACAGAGGGATCTGTGGCACGGAGTCCGGCCATCTTCAATAGCACGTCGCCTCGTGATAAAATACGGTCCGGCATGGAGGCGAACAGACGTATTGGACGGTGTGCTTTAAATCCAGGATGGTGCGGCACGGCGGAAGCCAGCGTTTTGTAGGATCTCTTCTACATACCGCTGGGCATCAATGAGCCACGTACCACAACTAGAACTGGTCGGCTATCGCAATTCCTGCAGTGGGCGAGGTGTGGTCGATAGTGAGGTTGGGATTGTGCCGTTAACACGGGGACCTCCACACCCGGACACGATCATGTGTTCCCAAAACGAAGCGGCACTCATCGCTAAATACGACACGTCGCCAGTCTGTGGTGTTCCACGTCGTTCAGGCTTAGCACCACTGCACACGAAGACGGCGATGTTCCTGTGTTAATGGCAGCACGCGTAAGGGGCGCTGGGTTCATAGGCGTCGGGAAATGGTTCGTGGGCACACAGGAGCCGGTACATTTGCCTGTACAGTGAATCGGTTTCCCGTGTGATCCGTTCGTGCCTGGCGCACGAGCCGTCAATCCTCTCTGCCGGTGGTCCACCTGGTCTGGCCGGAGCCAATCCGCCGTGTGGCAGTGCGGTCACGTGTCTACTGCTCCCAACACAGTTGGACGGTATGGTCAGAACGATCCGCGTGGCGGGCTATACGGCGCGCCGATCACCCTGCGGTTTTAAGCCCGATGATCAGGCCTCTTTAAAAGTCCGTAAGTTGCGAAAATCGACGTATCTGGCTTCTATCCGGCATTCTTGTAACTCTGTACTCTTGCTTGAGTTGGGCGGTGCTTTTCGCTTTCATGGGGTATTGACTACACGCCGTTGATAAGGCTGCCGGTTCGTGCTTGCAGCGCCACCACAAGGTATGGAGTCATGAACACTCGCACCAAACATGGATCATTTGCATACCAGCACGCACTCTAGCCATTTGCAGTTTCGCGGTTGTAGCATGTTTCCTTCTAGGTGCGTAAATTTGATTGTCCGCGTGAGTGTGTATGTATATAGGTTGGTTTATATGTATATATATATATATTCTATAAAGAAGATACCTAAGCAAAAAAATACATATATAATTTTGACTCACACCTAGTACAACATACAAAAGGTTATGTATCTACCTGTGTGAGTAAAAGGAGAAAAGATAAAAAAATAAAATAAAACAACTGAATGTAGAAGGTGTCGAGAATACTGAGCCTTGGCTTTATCAAGGACCAGCAAAAACTCTGCATTTTCTCACTTCTACAAAGACCTAGTTGGAAATGGGTTTCTGCAAGGCCATAGATGCAAGTAACATTCCCACCTAAAATAGTTTAAAAAATATATATATAAGTCATGTCCTCCGTAGAGTAGCATGACCTAGCACTAGTTAACAATTTCGCTTGCATCCATTAACCTTGCTCTTAAGTATATATATATATATATATATATATATATATATATATGCTTGGTGTAACCAGGACAGAAGATGAACTTACGGATAAGAAAAATGGCAAGAGTGGAAGACATCATGATCAGAGTAATATCCTTGAAATAGCAATGGGCTTGGACATGTTGCCAGACGAACGGACCACTGATGGACAACTGAAGTTCTAGACTGGATTCCAAATGACAGGAAAAGATCCAGAAGAATCCAGAAGAAGGCGACATGGGAGATGGTTGGATGAAATTCAAAAACATGCTGGAGTGACATGGAGGAGCCTGGCGCAAGATAGACCGTTGTGGGAAAACCTTGGGGAGACCTTCATCCAACAGTGGATTGATGATGATTATATATGCGTATATTACAAATTCGGATTTGGTTATTTTTCATTAGTCCTTTAAGATATAAACTTATATATAAAAAAACAAACAAAAAACGGATTCAACGTAGTTCATTGTTCCACACACCAGCTGCCGTCTTGCTTTTCGTATGTTATTCCGTCATCGTGAGAAACTGAACAAACATTCTGCGTGGTTTACGGTGCAGTAGCTTTCAACTGATTTCGACTGCTGTACAAACTCTTTCTCATGGACATGTACTATATTATTTTTAAATGCAATAATTCATGATTTATTAGTCATATCTGATCGCCTTGAGAATAGCTGAAAAACTTTTCTCCCCTCTTTGTCCTAGTTTCCCTTTTCAGATGACATTTTTATTTAAGATAATTTTTTTCCCTGAAATATGCCTAGAGCTGAAAAGGCGTTTCTTTACGTAGCTCATCCACATTTATCCGTTTCCTTTTGGACTTTTATCTGATGCGATGATCATTGTGAAGGAAGTCGTAAAAAAGACTGTCAACTGGGTTAGATTTTGTTAGTGACAGAAATGAAAATAAGCTGCTGACAAAGCAGATTTCCTTTTTCGGCCTGAGTTAACACGCCTCTTTCTACATGCAGATCACGATTGACTCAACCATGTTTCTACTATAGTTAGAGAATAATTTACCGACTTTTTCTGCTATGTAGCATTTGTTTGCTGAACCTGGAAAACATGATGCATACACTCAGGTAGAAATCGCATCGCTGTGAACTAGCAATGTATCATTCGTCAACGATTCGTTCACAAACTAATGACTCATCACTGTGAATACTGCGACACACACTAAAATTGCAACACGTTTAACTTTTTCCGCCCCCCCACGAGTTCGGAAACAAATTTCCAATAAGAAAAAGTAATGTCGAGAATTAACACATAGTGCAGCAAATAAATAATGAGACAATTTTTTCAGGAAATTGAAAAGCCGGAAAACTTAAGAGAATATACAGTTCGTATCAGAACAATATCAGAACCCCCGGAATCACAGTGTACAGGCACAGGTGGGTCACAGAGTGCACGTGACAAGGTCAACCACACGGATATGTAAGCGGCCGGCCAGGACACATGAGCCATAGTGCGTTACGTGAGCACAATGAGCAGAGGTAGTGATTTGACGGACGTCCAAAAACGAATGTTCATCGGCTACCGCGCCAAGGATGGAAGCATCTCAAAAACAGAAGACTTCGTGGGCTGTTGTTCGCGAGGTACTGTAGTAAGGATGTCCCAAGAATGGACTGCTTGCAGACCGAGTACCTCCCAACGTCATAACTGTGGAGCCCCAAAGGCCATCAACCCTAGAAGACAATTTCGCCTCCGTCGACTGGCAGAGGGCAATCGACGCACGACGCCGGAGCAATTGGCAACGCAAATGAACCCTGGGGCAACCAGGTACCTGTCACTGATAAGAGTAGAGCGAACCCTGTTACGCATGGGTCTCCGGAGTCCACGATGAGTCAAAGCACCCATGTTAAACCCAGGTCCATCAGCAACGACGTCTGCAGTTCACATTGGGCTACCGATATTGAACCGTGGGAGAGTGGAAACAGGTTGCCTTTTCCGACAAATCGAGTCATTGGGCTACCGATATTGGACCGTGGGAGAGTGGAAACAGGTTGCCTTTTCCGACAAATCGAGTCATTGGGCTACCGATATTGGACCGTGGGAGAGTGGAAACAGGTTGCCTTTTCCGACAAATCGAGTCATTGGGCTACCGATATTGGACCGTGGGAGAGTGGAAACAGGTTGCCTTTTCAGACAAATCGAGTTTTCTTCTCCCCAGAAGTAACGGGCGTTGGCGGATACGGCGTCAGACACACGAGAACCAACAATCCGGCACGCTTGTCTGTCAAGTACAGACCGGCGGTGGTAGAGTGCATGCTTGGGGGTTGTTTTCCTAGTATGCCCTGCGACCGCTGGTACCACTGCATGCGTCCCTGAACGCTAGTGCCTACCTGTCATTCCTCGCTGACCACATGCATCCCTTCATGTTGGACGTTTACCCTGGTGGTGATGGTGTCTACCAAAAGGACAATGCCCCCTGTCACGTCGTTAAGGGTGTGCGTGACTGGTTCCAGAAACACGACAGCGATGGCTCCGTTCTCCCTTGACCGGCAAAATTGCCCGACCGCAATCCCATAGAGCACTTGTGGGACTATTTGGATCGACACGTTCGACGTGCCGACACACAACCACGTCATCTCCGTGCTCTGCTGCAGTTCGAATGGGCACGTGCGCCTCGGGCAACCTTCCAGGCCCTCATTGCGTCCATGCAACGCTGTCTCGCCGTCCAAGGGTGGTTTTTTTTCCATTATTAGGTAGGTAGGCATATTATTCTGATACGACTGGGTATTTAATTCGAAATACATTCCTCCTGCATTATTACAAGAGGTGGCACGATAGGTCAACGAAAGGTAGGACTTGCAGAGGTCACCTGGTATAGAATGAAGAGTTTACGTCACATTTCTGTGTATGTTTTGAAAGCATTTTCTGTTTAAAGGCAGCTTTAATTAGTGAATACAAAGTAGTCACACGGTGACAAATCTGGAGCGTAGGGGATGGTTGAGTACACGCACAAGTTTACGTGCTAGAAATCGCTGCACTCGGAGAGTGCTCTGTGTGCGGGCGCATTATCGTGTAGAAGGAACCATTGCCCGTTTTTGTAATCAGGCCTGACACGAACAATCCTCTTCCACGATTGTTCCAAAACAGATGTGTTAGCATTGCCAGCGACAGTTGTACCTTCAGGAATGAATACGTGATGCAGAATTTCCTTGCTGTAGTAAAGGCCTGACACGGACAATCCTCCTCCACAATCGTTCCAAAATGGATGTGTAAGCATTGCGAGTGACAGCTGCATCTTCAGGAATGAACTCGTGATGCAGGATTCCCTTGCTGTAGTAAAGGTCTGACACGAACAATCCTCCTCCACAATCGTTCCAAAATGGATGTGTAAGCATTGCGAGTGACAGTTGTACCTTCGGGAATGAACTCGTGATGCAGGATTCCCTTGCTGTATAGTAAAGGCCTGACACGAACAATCCTCCTCCACAATCGTTCCAAAATGGATGTGTAAGCATTGCGAGTGACAGTTGTACCTTCGGGAATGAACTCGTAATGCAGGATTCCGTTGCTGTATAGTAAAGGCCTGACACGAACAATCCTCCTCCACAATCGTTCCAAAATGGATGTGTAAGCATTGCGAGTGACAGCTGCATCTTCAAGAATGAACTCGTGATGCAGGATTCCCTTGCTGTAGTAAAGGTCTGACACGAACAATCCTCCTCCACAATCGTTCCAAAATGGATGTGTAAGCATTGCGAGTGACAGTTGTACCTTCAGGAATGAACTCGTGATGCAGGATTCCCTTGCTGTAGTAAAGGCCTGACACGAACAATCCTCCTCCACAATCGTTCCAAAATGGATGTGTAAGCATTGCGAGTGACAGTTGTACCTTCGGGAATGAACTCGTGATGCAGGATTCCGTTGCTGTATAGTAAAGGCCTGACACGAACAATCCTCCTCCACAATCGTTCCAAAATGGATGTGTAAGCATTGCGAGTGACAGTTGTACCTTCGGGAATGAACTCGTGATGCAGGATTCCCTTGCTGTATAGTAAAGGCCTGACACGAACAATCCTCCTCCACAATCGTTCCAAAATGGATGTGTAAGCATTGCGAGTGACAGTTGTACCTTCGGGAATGAACTCGTAATGCAGGATTCCGTTGCTGTATAGTAAAGGCCTGACACGAACAATCCTCCTCCACAATCGTTCCAAAATGGATGTGTAAGCATTGCGAGTGACAGCTGCATCTTCAGGAATGAACTCGTGATGCAGGATTCCCTTGCTGTAGTAAAGGCCTGACACGAACAATCCTCCACAATCGTTCCCAAATGGATGTGTAACAATTGCCAGTGACAGCTGCATCTTCAGTAATGAACTCGTGATGCAGGATTCCCTTGCTGTCGAAGTAGCACGGAAACATTGTCTTGATTCAGGATTTGTGTGACCTGATCATTTCTTTGACTGTGGCGACTTCCACTGACGTTTTATTTCAGGATCATAACAAGAACATGTCTGGTCACATGCCACGGTGCTTTGGAGAAAATTTTGCATTTTTTTTTTTTTTTTTTGCGGTCTCCACTCCTGCATGTTTCTGGTCTTCTGACAAAGCATGCAGAACAAAACGAGCACAACCCCCCCCTTCCCATAAATCTTGCACTAAACTTTGGCGAATACTATCCTTATTAACACTGAGTTCACATTGCAGTATCCTCCAGGTCACGCGTCGATCACTTTTTAACCTTTCGGGAACTTTTTCAATGAGTTCAGACCTGCGCAATGAAATCGGGCGTTGGGGACTTTCGTCTATTTCCAAATCTTTCCGCTCTTTCTTTAAACATGCATACCATCGGGATATTTGTGCAGGAGATAAGCAATGACAGAGGATGCTCACACATTTCTTAGAACGGCTTTTCAGCGATGTAATTAATGTTTAAAATAAAATTATTTTGTTCCTAAATGTTCTACCTCATAGCCCTTTTGCTGGACTATGAACCTACATCTTTATGTCCAGGATAACAAGACATTTCTTAAAAATGGTATTTTATTCCACTCCTCTTCCACTCCTTTCCGTAGTCCAATCATTGTTTTAGGTCTGCGTTTAGAAAACGCTCTCTTTTTAGAAGTCCGAAGGCAATCTATAAAGAGAGCGTTTAGAAGTCCATTGGTGACATATCAGGAGACTTTGAAGAAATATGAGCAAAAGGTATAGACTTGATACCAGCCCCCTTTTTAGGTCTGAGCGCTCTTTTTAGCAGTCGGAAGGCACAATAGTCCATTGGTGACACATCAGGGGACTTTGAAGGAATATGATCAAAAGGTACAGACTTGATACCAGTCTCATTTTTAGGTCTGATCGCTCATTTTAGCAGTCCGAAGGCACAATAATCCGTTGGTGACACATCAGGGGACTTTGAAGGAATATGATCAAAAGGTATAGACTTGATACCAGTCTGTTTTTTAGGTTTGAGCGCTCTTTCTACCAGTCCGAAGGCACAATAGTCCATTGGTGACACATCAGGGGACTTTGAAGGAATATGATCAAAACGTATAGACTTGATACCAGTCTCTTTTAGGTCTGGGAGCTCTTTTTAGCAGTCCGAAGTCACAATAGTCCATTGGTGACACATCAGGGGACTTTGAAGGAATATGATCAAAAGGTATAGACTTGATACCAGTCTCATTTTTAGGTCTGAGCGCTCATTTTAGCAGTCCGAAGGCACAATAATCCGTTGGTGACACATCAGGGGACTTTGAAGGAATATGATCAAAAGGTATAGACTTGATACCAGTCTGTTTTTTAGGTTTGAGCGCTCTTTCTACCAGTCCGAAGGCATAATAGTCCATTGGTGACACATCAGGGGACTTTGAAGGAATATGATCAAAACGTATAGACTTGATACCAGTCTCTTTTTTAGGTCTGGGAGCTCTTTTTAGCAGTCCGAAGTCACAATAGTCCATTGGTGACACATCAGGGGACTTTGAAGGAATATGATCAAAAGGTATAGACTTGATACCAGTCTCATTTTTAGGTCTGACCGCTCATTTTAGCAGTCCGAAGGCACAATAATCCGTTGGTGACACATCAGGGGACTTTGAAGGAATATGATCAAAAGGTATGGACTTGATTCCTGTCTCTTTTTTAGGTCTGAGCGCTCTTTCTAGCAGTCCGAAGATACAATAGTTCAATGGTGACACATCAGGGGGCTTTGAAGGAATATGAGCAAAAGGCAAAGACTTTACACCAGTCTTTTTTTCACTTTTTAAACAAATATATTAAATGTATGACTGCTAGCCTTATTTTGATGGAGTTATACTTTTTGAAGACACTATGGATAAAGGAATGGTATTTCCTCTTTAAATATAGGAGTTAAAATATTATTTTGGTAATATGTAGAATTGATTTTAGCATTCTTTTCAACTTCTCTTAACTCTAAGTTCTCATTCTATGGGAGGAAACCAGCAATAATACTGAATCCTTTACTAAAACTTTCTTTGGATTCTTGGTATCAAGTTTGTGAGTCTCTTTCTGCTCTCTTGCGATACTAAATCGACCTTTTCTCACCTTTTATTTTTTTGTTACAATGGTTTGGGTATATCCATGCTTCATCTGTAGTCACAATAAACTGCCGGCTGCCTCCCGCTAAGTGATTTTCATAAAGAAGTCTACACCGTGTTGTTCTGCGCTCAGCCATATATGCCTAGGCAAGAGACGGTGAAACTTTTTTGTTGTTTGTTTTGTTTCCCAGTTTCAAATCTTTGTTTATTACCTTGATTATACAGAGACTTAACTTCTTAGCTATTGCCCTTTGGGTAGATAGATCTTTTAAGACCACCGACCTAAAAAGATCTGGCTCTGAAAATAGTGTACTTTTGAAATACACTATATTGACAAAAGTCACCGGACACCTAGAAGAGAAACACAACATAGTATTTATTGACATACATTAGTATGGTGTCAGTCTATTTTTGGCCTTAATGCATGCACTGACTTTTCGAGACAGGCTTTGGACAAGGTTTTGGAACTCAGCGATAGGTACGCGCTTCCATTCAGTACGTAATGCATCCGCTAACTATTGCTTAGTAGTAGGCCTTGGTTCCAAACTTCTTATGCGGCGCACTAGTTCATCTCATAGGTGATCTATGGGATTAAGATCAGGACTCTGTTTTGGCCAGTCCACACACGATGCGGAATTATCGTCAAACCACGCACTAACAGTCCTTGCTTAATGGCACGGTGCATTATCCTGCTGGTACGAACAAGGCTCGGCTTCATAGTATTGCCACAGAGTTGGTAGAACATAATTGTCCTGAATATCGAGGTAGACGTACTACTTAACAGGTTTGTCCACGATAACCAATCGGCCGGGACCATAGCACGAAAAACACCCTCACACGAGTACACTGCCAGCTCCAAACTGGACCGTAGGAACAGTACACTGTGGTAAATAGCGTTCATACCCACACGCAGCCATCAGACTGATGGATCGTGTATCTGGATTCATCAGTCCATAGGAGCTGTTTCCATTGATCTACGGTTCACGATAAAAGTTCTTTGCACTATGCTAAACGACGAATAGCATTCCGAGTGGAGATGAAAGGCTTATGAGCAGCCGCACGCACGGCCACGCTAACCCATGGAATGAAGTTCTCTGCGAATGGCACATGTACACACCGAGGTTCCAGCCTTTTTACTGATCTGTACACTAAGGTATTGTGCAGTACTCCGTCGATGAGGTGTAACGACTCTCCAGAGACTTCGACGTCCTCTATCACCGATTTTCTTTGGTCTGCCGGTACGTTTTGCTGCTTCAGGCACGCCACGTGTCTTCCACTTATTAAGTACATCCCAAACAGTTGACCTGGGTATGTTTAAACATCTCTCGGTTTCTCTTATGGACAACCCAGTAATAGAACACCCAATATAATCTTTCCTTTCTTAAATTCAGTTCTCTTCCGCCGCTACATTTTCACTCAACCTCACAGTGCGATATGATAACTGTCAGCTGCAGACTTGTTTTTATACCATTTGCAGCTGTATCGCGCATCTAAACAATGCAGCGAATCCATTCATTTGCTTTTGAAGGGATGTCCGGTGACTGTCAACATAGTGTAGTTGTAAAAGCACGTACCTTCTTTGTAAATTTGTTTGGTTTTCTTTTTCCTGTTAAAAGAAAATTTAAAAAGGCTTGATTTTTCCCTCTGTTATTAATAATATTGCTTAGAAATGCCAATTCCATGATTTTCACAGCGTTTTTTAATTACAGAATATAAATATTTCTCTTCGTAAAGAGCAAAAATATAACCTATCTAAATCTTGTTTACGTATACCATTTTCTTAGAAGATTTTTAACTGCAACAGTTGTTTTTTCCGTGTTGATGCACCACGCTATTGCCAGTTTCAATTCTCTGAACTTTTTTTTTTCTGTGATTTCTTATATGATAAACGTTCTAAAAATGTGTTAACAGCCTCTGAAGCCCCATACACATTCCGCAACAATTCAACTGTCAGCGATGCAGTTTTACTGAATTTTCAGACAGAACCTGATATTTGCTCTCTGCTCCACGATAGAGCTGTGACAATATTATTTCATGGAGTGATTAATAAACAGCTTAATAATCATCTCCGCAATTCTCACGGAAACGCTTTTGCATCGCATAGCTGCATGATAAAAGACTTATAAAAACAATCCTGCCTTCCCGACTGGCGCGTTTCCTAATTGCCGCATTGTGTAAGCCTCAACCGCTATGTGACTGAGCCCTGATTGCCGCATTGTGTGATGATGGGTGAATCTTTGTCCAGATAGCTGAATCTTTGTCAATTGTGTGATGATGGGTGAATCTTTGTCCAGATAGCTGAATCTTTGTCAATTGTGTGATGACGGGTGAATCTTTACACAGATGGCTGAATCTTTGACCTCCAATAGAAATTCCCATGTCATCATACCTGATTTTGTCCAACATTCTCTCCAGATGTGAGATGAAGATGCTTGTCGATATTGGATCTCCTTGTCTTGTACCTCTGCTGGTGGTAAACCAAGCTCCACATCTGTCTCCTATCCCGACAGTTGCTTGTGCATTCGTGTTTATTTCTTTCAGAAGCCGAATTATCCTGGTATTCACGCCATATGATTCCAGCCCAGCCTAGGTGAAGTTTTGTTCAATACTGTCAAAAACATTTTGGAAGACCACAAAGCATGTGACAACCTTTTTTGTTCTAACTTAGTGCCTTTTCTGCAATGAGTCTTAATCAGATGTATGGTACTCCTTTCCGAAAGCCTGCTTTGAATTATGTATTCGCAGAGATATCTCGTTAACAGTGAATGGGTCAATTAAGCTCCTACTCTTTTGGGCAGTTTTCCAAATTCTTCTTTGGAGTAAAGAATGATTTGCTCAGTGAATGAAGTGAGGTAACTGGGAGTGGAAAGGGAATGACCATTCGTGAATGATGAAAGAACTCCCAAGCAGGAAGGATTTCATTACTGTGCACTGTTGGAGGCCGATCTCCGAAGACTGGTGAATTCACTGAAGCTCTTTTAGACAAATCTGATAGGATAAAAAGGAAACCATCGAAAGAGAATATAATTTTAATTTAATTGGAAAATTTTAAATTTATTTTGCTTTCAATTTTAAGATGTGTTTCTTCTAATACCATAGTAAATTTAAAGCAAATCTTACCCTACACACAATTAAAGTGTATTTTCTCTTCATTATCTGAAAACATGGCGGTGTGTTGAAATGTTGAACACATCGAAAGAATGTTAAAGTCTTTGTTTACCGCCCCGGTGACGCAATAGTCTAAGCGATGGCTTCTGATCATTCGTCCGAGATGGGTCCGGGTTCGGATCTCTGCAAGGCATAGATGTGTTTGTCTGATGGCACTGGCTCTCTCCCTTCCGTGGAACCAGTGGCTCTAAATTAGGAACGGGCGACTGCTTATATCCCAATGAAATGCTCATGGTGGACGTTAAACCCCCCTCCAATAAAAAAAAATCTTTATATCAACTTTTTTAAATCTTTGTTTCGGGGTTTAATAACCACCACGAGCAATTCGATGGGCTATAAGCAGTCACCTGTCTCAAAAGTATGGCCACTGCATCCAGGAAAAAGACAGAACTATAGTGCCGTAAAACAAACACACCAACTATGCCTCAATTAGGAATCGAACCCAAGCCCACTCAAATGAACGGTCAGAAGCCAACGCTTAGACCACAGCTCCACCTATCTTCACGACAAAGGGCTTCTAATCGCCAAAAACTTGGTTAAGTATTAAACTTTCATGTTAAAACAGAAAATGAACAGCCAAATTTTGAGATATTTACTCTTAATTAAAACATGCATACCCTGTGAATAATACAGCAGCAGCGTTTGAGGGTTTTCTAACTTTTTAAGGTGGTTCCACCTAAAATCTCTGCCTTTTGTTTCCAATAGTAAAACTTCTTTACATATTTTCTTCGCAATTAATGTATTCCCAAGGATGACAATTTGCACATCGATAAAACTAACTTTAAGTTATAGCGTGGGATATTTAATACTTGCTAAAACATAACCATAATCAAGCAATCAAACATATTTTTGTCTGTTGACGTCAGCAATGAACAGGTCGCGCCGTCTATTAAGAGGTCTAAACATTACTCAAAGAAAAATGGATTTTTTTTTTTTTTGATTGTAGGTTTAACGACCACCGTGAGCAACTGAATGGGCTATAAGCAATCGCCTATTTAGGGTCACTGGTTCCAAGGAAGGGAGAGAGTCAGTGCCGTAAGACAAACACAACATCCGTGCTTCACCGGGATTCGAACCCAGACCTCTTTCGGACGAATGATCAAAAGCCATCGCTTAGACCACTGCGCCACCGGGGCGGCGACTGATTTTTAATATAAATATGGTTATGTTTTAACGAGTATTACAGTATCTCATAAACTTATAGTTTTATCGATGTGCAAATTTTCATCCTTGGGAATACATTAACTGCGAAGAAAATATGTAAAGAAGTTTTACCATTGGAAACATAAGGCAGAGATTTTAGATAGAACCACCTTAATCTTGCTTAATTCTCAAAAAAATAATTTTTGGAGTTTGTACCTGTATCATAAGCGTAATTATTTTAATGTTTTAAATACAGTAGTTTTAGAAAATAGTAAACCTATACTAGTGATCTGATTTATTGGCGTAGGAATATATAAATAAGCGTTCCCAAGCTTTCGCACGTCAACCAGATGGTTTTTTCAAGGAAGTTAGACAAAAACTGCATTATGAATAATAGAACGCTTAAAAAATTTGAACGTAGTGACTTTACGATAAATATGTACGACGTAAAATTCACTTAAAGACACGAAGCATCGCGTTAGTTGTGTACGCGGTATCCTTAGTAGGTAAGCGGCGTTACTTCAAGAGCTGGCTCCAAATTCGTGGTAAGTCTCTTTTCCGTGAGGCCACACGAAAAATACGTCGTCCGGATAACGCAGCCAGGTGGTAGGTCATGGGGTGATGCTGGAGAATATATTCTGCTCAATTGATCGAAGTATTGCTTCTGCAAGGCCGGGTGAAAGTGATGATCCCATCGGAGCGCCATTATTCTGTTTATACAGTAGTTTTGTTTAATGATAATTGCATTTGATCCAGAGTTATATCACAATTCAGGGAATTTAATATCTTCGAATAGAGCAAAAGAAAGAAAATTTCAAGTGATTAACATTCCTTGACACAAATATAAGATTAATTGTTATCAGTTTAATTAGGTACGGTAAGATTTGCCGAAATTTCACTATAGAAAATGAGATACGATAGTAAGTTTTGTCGGAAATTCCATTTAGAAAATCGAAATTTAAATTCATAATTATTTTGCCTTTTCTTCCAGGAGTCTTCTTCCCTGATTCGATTTTTCAACATAAGTCCATAAATTGTGAACATTCTTATGCAAATTCAATAGTATAATCCGTTCAACTGAAGACGAACCGTATGATTCATCGATGCCAATGAGACTCATGGTTATTCACTTGGATAGACTGTACTTGGAGATCGAAGGTCTTAAAAGTAAATTATACATTGCGATTTCTACCTAAATTGTCCATAAAATTAAATACTCTCTCACGATAGTCGTTACTAGCAGTAATTTACATTGAATAAGAGATTAATTTTTGCAGTTCTTCATGCTTGTACTATCGTTATTTGTAAAAAGCGGACAATCAGAACAAATTATTTCGGTACATCCTTCGGGAATAGTGGAAGCATTCTACGGATCCCTGTAAATATGGTGTTCTAAAATGTTTGGTCAACTTTCGGGAACTTGTTCTACAGCTGATTCTGATGACAAAAATTGTAAATGTAGGGTCGGAAACGCTCTCCTACAGAAATATACAGGGTGTGCAGTAAAGTCACACACACAACCGCTTCACAGGCAAACGCAGACTAATAACGATGTGTACCAACCAACCATTTAAACGCAACATTGACTTCAGCAAGAGACATTCAATTTTCACAGTGACGTTAATTCTTCATAACATCAAAATACACTGCTGTTAATAGAAATTGCAACACCATGAAGAAATGCCCGGATTTGAACGAAATTCGCAGGATGGATAGGACACCATGGAAGATGCAAATGATTGCAATTGCAGCGCACATGCAAAACGTGAGGCACGCACAACGCCATCGGAAACGTCACGCAAGGAGGTGTAAAAGAAGGCTTACAGAGAGCAGGTTTCTAAACTTGATATCGCTAAACTCGACCGTACGCAGTTGTTAACATGCAAACATGCCGCGTAAGAGGACGAGACAACCATACGAACACTTGACGGACTTTGTAAGAGGTAGAATCGTTGGACTCAGAGAAGGTGGTTTATCATACCGTGATATTGCTGCGCAACTACCATTATGCGTACATAGCGTCAATGGACAGCAGAAGGTTCTACGCATCGTCGTTTTGTTTCGGAAGTCCTCTCAGATTAGCAAACGGAAACAACTATCTGCAGCCACTGACTTGTTGGAATTGACCAGAAATGTCAACAACTTTATGAAAAAGAAAAATCAAAGGGGAACAGTAGCAACTGTGCCGCAACTTACAACATAGAACTACGTCAACTGTCATTATTTCATGGAACTATCTCGCTAGTTCAACGTCCTTGAAGTATTCAGCAAAGGACAGTTGACGTAGCCCTACGTTGTTTTACGGCACAGTTGCCACTGTGCCCCTTTGAATTCTTTCAGATAAATTTTATAAGAACTAAAACGAAAAAAGTGTTTTACTTTATTTTCTTAAAAGCAACTTATGCTATGTACGATTCATAGTAACTTATGCTGATTATAAATCAATGTTAGTAGAAGGCGTTGTACTGTAGAATCGTTGTCAGTAGTTATTGCTAAAATTGTTTTTGAAGAAAGCGTCCTTTAGAAACAATTTTTTCAAACTCCTTAGTTGCCATGTTATGAATAGGGCGATACGTCTTGGGCCTAATGTACTCTTCTTGTTGTTACTCTTGTCTAGATTCAGAATGCATCGACGGTGTAAAGGTTTGAGACGCAATACATTCATTATCCAGCAAAATTGTGAAGACTTGCGGTGTACATTGGTATTCCATGTTAGGTGTGAAAATTTGGATCGATGACATGAATCTTCATCTGTTCTTGCTGTTCAGGCTCAATTTTATGCAGTTAAAGTAGAAGGTTGTGGCTCTAGAGTTGAACTCGGTCGAAACGCGTCCTGGCGCGCGGACTTTTGACGCTCCTTACATTCCCGTGACCTTTCGGTTGATGACTTTGCGAGCTTTTTCGGATTCCTCTCGTTCTTCTCCAGTTCTTTCTTCAACTTTCGTGGGTTCTTTTATTAATTTTCCCTGAATTTTCGCGGCATTTCTAAATTTTCGTCACCAATTTTGTTTATCTAAAAAATGAATAAATATTAAATCCACTTCATTTTGGTTTATCATATACATCTGTTAGCTCGACAGTCAGCTACGGAATGCGAGGCTGAGGTCATCGCCATCATTATCTATTCACTAGTTAACCTTAAAATGGCGTGCGGCGAAACAAAATCACGCGAAATTTAGCTTAACTTTCTAACGCTACTGTAGCGAAGAATTAAGGGGTAGAGGGTTGAAACTTGTTTTGTTATTAATGGAACTCTATAAACTGTCTAATGATGTATTATTTACTACTCTACGATTATTAGTTTGGAAGATATAAGCGTTCAAAATGTGACATGTTTTCGCTGCATCGGTGCTCCCGATGTTACCCGCTACCCAGCGCGGAGAAAGACAATAGTTCCATGTCAAAAGATTGTTACTGGCGCGGAACGTGGGTTTATGGATATGACCCGGAAACAAAGGCTGAGTCCGCCTCACAGTGGTAGACCCCCCAGCTCACCAAGACCCAAGAAAGCTCGCCAGACATGGTTAATGCGACATGCCAATCAGACTAGACTCCAAACAACTGTCCACAGCACAAAAGGCACTGCGCAGACAGCATTCTCTCGGCAGGAGCATGCGCAGTAAGTTCCAAGGTCACAGCCTACCAAACTGTATTCTATTTCACCGCTCCATTTAACAGTTACGCACAGTCTCTGTACTTCTTGATCACCCCTCGTATGTTCTCTGAGTTCTCTTCGAAAATTAGCTAGCTAAATAATTAAATCATTTAAACTACAGAAATCAGAAGTTAAAACACCAATACTTTCTTGGGGCCAAAATTTGACCACTTTTGAGTGTTTCTAGTCATCAGAGCATTCTTAGGAATTCGGGATATTGGGTTAGACCCTATGCCTTTCTCAGAAGCAAACATTTTGACCACTGACCACTTGAAGCAAAAAATTTGACCACTCGATTGTTTCTAGTCATCTTACAGTCTTCTTGCATTCTTAGGAATGCGGGGAAACTGGGTTAGACCCTGTATCTTCCCCAGGAGCGTACTAATAGCCCTCGAAACCCCCGCATTGCGGGAAGGGAACTTCTCCCTCACGGCTAAGAGTGCCTCTTACCTCAAAACGTTTTACAAAATGGAGTTTCCGCAAAAGATTTTATCGGAACTTCCTACGAAACTGGTTAAAGAAACAGCCAGGAATTTTTGACGGCAGCTTAGAAAGATGTATTAAGAAGAAAATGCAATTTTTGGGGTTTTTTTTCACGGTTTAAATTTACAAAAACTGGATGACGTGTTACAGAGAATTTATACGGTATTTTAGGATTTCATATAAAATCTCAAAATGCAACTTTTATTCCATCTCGTGCTCCACTTTCCTGTGTCTCCACAAAGCGTGAGAGAAATTTCTCAGAGTCAGTTCCCCATTAGACACCGGATGCACGGTTACTTACTAAGACGACATTCTGTCTAAGCTTAGTATCTGCACTTCGTATGTCGAATGGAGATTAACTCTATCGCGCCTCGTTCGATGCTTTTCAAGTTTCAATTTCAATGGTGCCGACAAATGCACTAGCCCTCACATTTTACTTTGAGGCTTAAGATTTACCGAGGGCGGTGTGGTTGTTTCTCACGGGGAATTTTAGGATATGCTTAAGGGCATTTTTTGGAGACAAGGGAAGGAGGCGAGAAGGAATTACCTCGAGGTTTAAGAAGCGAGCGGTCACGGAAAAGTACGACGAGGTGATTGCCCCAGGGTAAGCTGGGAGGTCTTAGGTGGACCGGGAGGTCGGGGGATTGCACGACAGCGCGAGAGATGATCGAAAACGGGTGAGTTAGAAAATAAAGCACAGCTAACGGACAACTTTTGCAGGCAATTAAATGAAGAAAAGGATAAAAGTTTTTTAGACATATTTACGAATCGCAAGAATTATATGCATACAATTTTACTATCATCTTCAACTATATAAGACTTAGCAACTCAACCACGCAATGTTTATGAAGTTAACAACAAGAATTAAAGGATAGCAACGAACTTGTTAACAGACGAGAAAACAGCTATTCCGGAGGACTTGAGGCCCCTTTTCACAGTCATAGCAATAGTTCCTTTACATGTACCTATATTAACAAGAGAATGTAAAAGAAGTTCAATGAATAAAATTTTATACCAATGTGGATAAGGTGTTACGTATTCACGTTTTTCGCACGTAAATAGGCATTTTCAGAATACAATGAACTTTGTGGGACGAAGAAGCAAGCAGAGACCTATGTCTTTGTTATAGAAAAAAAAAAGTCAAGAGAAATATGTCTTTACTATGTGCGAAGAATTTCCGGGGTTTTTTTTATATTCAAGAGCAGATCATTTTAGTTTTACTTTTGTGTGTGTGTGTGTGTGCGCTACAATTCTTAATTGTTGCTTATTTATTTTTGCTCACTTATATTCTGTATTTTCGTATAAATGGGGAAAAGGTCCTCAGACACGGTCATACGGCAGTTCAGTTATATTCTGTATTTTCGTATAAATGGGGAAAAGGTCATCAGACACGTCATACGGCAATTCAGTTATATTCTGTATTTTCGTATAAATGGGGAAAAGGTCATCAGACACGGTCATACGGCAATTCAGTTATATTCTGTATTTTCGTATAAATGGGGAAAAGGTCATCAGATACGGTCATACGGCAGTTCAGTTATATTCTGTATTTTCGTATAAATGGGGAAAAGGTCACCAGATACGGTCATACGGCAGTTCAGTTATATTCTGTATTTTTGTATAAATGGGGAAAAGGTCATCAGAGACGGTCATACGGCAGTTCAGTTATATTCTGTATTTTTGTATAAATGGGGAAAAGGTCATCAGAGACTGTCGCAGTTCAGTTATATTCTGTATTTTTGTATAAATGAGGAAAAGGTCATCAGACACGGTCATGCGGCTGTTCAGTTATATTCTGTATTTTCGTATAAATATTGACACGGTCATACAGCAGTTCAGTTATATTCTGTATTTTCGTATAAATGGGGAAAAGGTCATCAGACACGGTCATACGGCAGTTCAGTTACGTGTTTTTTGTGTATGATGACGAGAGGCATTTCAAAGATGCAGATTTTTATTCTCTAAAATAATAAAATTTGCACGACATGATTAACTTTGGCGTAACTGTATCGCAGTAATTTCTATTGGCATAAAACTAGAGTAATCATTTTAATTACAACGTGCACATTTGCGTTGCACGCAATAAAGTGCAATAACTCTGGTTTTACGAAAAGCATCTGTACGTTTAAAGAATTTGAATTATTAAAAACGCTCATAAAACCAAGTTAATAATGTGGAATTTAAAAATTTCAGTAATTGAAAGCTAAATAGATTTTTGCGAAAGGTCCTCAAAATTTTCTTTGCGAGGGAGGGCGAGTTTTTTCGGTACGTTACCGACCTTCCGCCTCCCCAACCAAAGCCGTGCAACGTAGTTTATAGTGTTGGATATTAAAAAATAAAAAAGGAAACTAAAGTATTTTTTGTTTAAGTACATAGCTTGTCCCAAAACAGCTGAGAATGATTTTTATAAAAAAACAAAAAACATGCAATACTGCGTTCGACCTTGACACAAGTCTCGAAAAAGTCGGTAGTGCGCAGTTTAATAGGCGTTGTCCCATGAACTCTGATGGTGTAAGTTAAAAACTAAGAAATGATTTGCAACGGTAACTACGTTCATAATCGACAGCCTGCTGAAATAATTTATCGTTATTTATCCTTGACTAAACACACAACGAAAACGCTAATGTAATTTGACTGATAATACTAAATATAGAACGAATGAGCTACTAATCAACAACGTCTCCGCACTTTAAGGTTATTTCGTACTTTGCTTTCTATTTAGTCTGTTTTAAACAGTCTTACCATAAATTTAATATCCCTTTGGCTCTTCACGGAAAAACACTTTGTATATTCCCTCGAGAATCCTTTCAGGTGATGATAATACTCTTTTAGAGGACTTTTTGTAAGAACAAGAAACACAGCGTGTTCAAACACATCAAAACGACGCCATTACTTCTGTCCAGGGTCGTGATGGCTGTTCGGCATCCACGCAACTGAAACTCACAAACGTAAACTTGCAGCAGGTGTTCGACGAAAAAAAAAACCGAGCAAAGGACTCTAACATCCAACAAACCCCTAACAAGTGTTTTCGTGATGCGATTTTTAGAAGAAATGGATGTAAAAGAGGAACAAAGATGCGATCTAATTTTGATGTCGACTCAAGTCTGTTGGACAGATTTTCGGTCTTACACAAGACGCTTATAAAATTAAATGTCTAGGAAAATCAACAATTTACAGATGGCATAAAGAATTTGTGGATGGCCGTGAGTCGGCTGCTTTAATCGCGCAATGAGGAAAACCTTCAACGAGTGTTACAGAGGTAAACGTCAATATAGATGTTATACGGAAAGACAATTATAGATATCGAAGATATAGTTCACATTTCAAAATCATCAATTCACAAAGTTTTAATCGAGCATTTGGGCGTGAAACGAATTTGTTCAACTTTGGTTCTCCATTTCTTTTCATGTGCGGCATAATGCAAGGCTGCACTTGGCCAGCTCTGTCGTTTCTTATTTGGAGAAAATGAATATTTAGTTGATGCCCCAACCTTCATGTAGTCCAGACTTTTCTCATCATGTGACTTCTGGTTGTTCCCCATTTTAAACAAGTTAGCAAAATCATGCAATGCATTGATTATGAAACGCTTTCCAACTTATCAGAAATCATTACTCAAGTTATTACTCAAGTTATGAAAATAATGGATGTAGGACAAATCTCGCTCCTATGACCTGACCTTTGACTCCTTTTCGATGATATTCAACAGAACCTGTAAAGTATACTTCCGGAATAACATTATAAAGTTTTGTCTCAATCGAAGCATTTTTACGTAAGTTATAACGCATAAGGACGATGGAATAGATCCCGATCCTATGTCCTGATCTTTAACCCCATTTCACCCATTTTCAAAACGATTCGTCTCCAAATGGTCCCATACCACATACTAAAATTTCATCAAAATCGAACCATATTTACGCCAGTTATGTCGCATAAGGGCAATGGAATGGATCCCGCTCCTATGTCGTGATCTTTGACCCCATTTGTTCCATTTTCAACAGGGTTCGTCCCCAGGTGGTCCCCTAACACATACTAAAATTTCATCGAAATCGAACCGTTTTTATGTGAGTTATCGTGCGGACAGGCGGACAAAGCTGGAGCATATACACTTCTTCAACCTACGGTTGGAAAAAATACATTAACGGGGACGACAATTTGAGACTGATCAACAACTTATCGCAGCTGCGGGGGTGCTTCAGCATTATCTCAGAAGAATTCCAGAAGACATTCAAAAAGTGGGATTCTTTTTTTTTTTTTTTTTTTTTTCCGATTACGGGTTTAACGACTACCGGGAGCAACTCCGTGGGCTATAAGCAGTCGCCCGTCCCTAATTTAGGGTCACCGGTTCCAGGGAAAGGAGAGAGCCAGTGCAGAGAAAGGAGAGAGCAAACACAACATCCATGCCTCACGGGATTCGAACCCGGGCCCATCTCAGACGAATGATCAGAAGTCATCGCTTAGACCACTGCGCCACTGGGCGGCCGACCTGTATTCGATGGACAGTATTTCGAACAACATTACCACTTCCTTGATAATTACGGTACGCATATTTAAAAAACAACAACAACAACATCGGGTTGTTTTGGGACAGCTCTTGTGTTAGAAAGCAACGAACAGATGTATGCAAGCGAAAAGATCTTTACTTAATAATCTGTACGATTGTGACAAATAGTTACATCGACAAAACTGGGTCTTTAAATTTACTGGCATAGTTTTTGTACCTCAGAGTTTTATTCCTAAAAGTGGAGATTACCTGTTAAAACGATTAACCTTCTCTGACTATAGTTGATAATTTTTGCGCGTACATAATGCTTTTAAAATGCATTACTGCAAAATCAAAACATGCTTTTATCTTCTTGTTGCCATTCCCTTGACACGCGGAGTTTAAAATTTTACGGCATCTTTGTGTTATCACGGGGAAACAAGATAAAAAAAGAGGGGGGGGAGGAGGGGAGGCCTTTTCACCCGAGTTTGAGGGTTTTCAGCGAGCATCCCGAGCTATTAAATCAGCAGGACCAGAGTAAAAGGATTATCTGACCTGTCGAACTTGTACACTGCTTTTCTGAGACTATCGCTGCAGTAAGCGAGAAGATTTATTTTTCTGCGGAGGGTCCTTCACATATCATGGTAGTCTAATCTCCACGGTTATCCTGCGGGGCTGCTAAAGAAAACAGGAGGTCTTATTCCTCCGTGGCCTCCCGAAAACAGAAAAAAAAAAAAAAAAAAAACAAGTTTGACACCGAGACGAAGGTTGGACATAGATCATGCGGTGGTCTTCTACACAATTTCCTGTCAGAAGGTCGCTGCCCAAGAATGTTTCGGAGACCCCAGGGTCGAAGAGACGTATTTCTTCGAGCGGATTTCGGCACGTGAACCTTTGAGGGTTCCGCTAGCCAATCTGTATGACGTAACTAATACCCTCGATTTCCATATTTTTGTGTTTGCTTCGTTAAGCACTCAGGCAGAACATAACTTAAAAAGTAAATTCCGAAATATAACTTACGGACCACGATTTTTCTGCCGGCTTAATGCACTTCACTAGGGGGTGAAGTTTCCATCATGTTTAACCTAACGCAGCTGAGTGAAACACGGCACCGTATTTTCCCATCAACAACCCGAACTTGATGGCCACATATCGGCCGTGCCCCCATATATTGAAGGCTGTGCACATTTATCTGAAGCCATAGTGGAACCAAACATCAAATGGAATGCATTTGTTTTAAATACGTACAGGTACTGATCACATACATATTTCATCTATAGCAGAGCTGAAATCTGGCTATAGTTTTGTTACCTGACTGGGATTAAATTATTTTCAGAAGCAGAATCTATCGGCCTGAGCCAGTGGGGATGCAAACCGCTCAGAACTGGGCAGACTGTTAAGGGGGTGTTATGGTGGGAGGGAAGCACAAATTTTGGCAAAAAAAAAACTCCGTTCATGGGCATTTTACCCGACGCTGATAATGTTATTCCTAGTAAAAATAAGTTTTCAAGTGAATACTGCACGTAGTATTTATTCAGTGTACAGTAGAACTCCATTTATATGAACTCCACATGTCCGGAACTCCAATCATCCGGATCGCTTGTTCTTTCAAGGCAAAGTAAAATTAAGATTTTTTAATTTTATTTACGTGTTTTTAGTTTTTTTCGTTCATTTAAATAATACAAAATGATAATGTAATACAGTAGATATTTATTTTTTAAACTGTATAACATTTGTTATTATAAAAAAAGATAAACAAAAAAAATTAAATTTTCCTCATTTCAATTAATAAATACATATTTGGACTACAGATAAAAAGTCAACCAAATTATCCAGATTTTCCGAATATCCGGATGGGCTGTAGCCCGAGTTAATTCGGATAATTGGAGTTCTACTCTATGTAGTATGGGAACCATGGATCTCTATGGCAAGTTAACTATTACTATTTCGTCGCGATTTTAGCTTACATAGGTCGTTCCCATTTTTTTTCACTTTTATAAAGATGTTAAGAATTTTTGGTTTTTAACCTGATAAGGACTATTTCTCTATTGATATTTCTTTCATTTTCCTTGGTATTTACGATCTGTGGCTATTTGCTATTAACCTAGTTTTTACATTTTTAATAAAATGACGTCAAAAATCTGAAGTGCGATTTTTGAACAATCATAACATTTTCGTATAACGGTGGTGTGTGAGAAAGTAGAAACCAAGTCTTATTTCAGTGGAACTCGAAGGGGGCGTAGTTCTGAACTCCAAGGGGGCGTAATTTTGAATTCTAAGGAGCCATAATTCTTAATTCTCGCCCTCCCGGATAAGAAAATGTTGCTACAGTACTGGTCCTACCTCACCCGTCATATTTCCCCAGACCTCGCACCTTCACATTACCACCTATTCCGGTTCTTACAGAATCCTCTTAGTGGGAAGAACTTCAATTTCCTGGAAGCCCGTGAAAACCACCTAGAACAGTTCGTTGCCTAGCAAGATGCCAAGTTCTGGGAGGATGAAATCCTGTAGCTACCGCACAGATAGCGACAGGTTGTGGAACAAAATCGCACACATGCGGTTCAATAAATCTATGTAAAGGTAAATCAACACTGTTTTTCAATTTCACGTAACCTACGATACGAACTTTTGTTACTACCCAATACAACCTACTTCCGAAAAGTTTCAACACTGACGCAATAAAGAATATAAACAAGTTAGTAAAATCATGCAATGCATTGATTATGATACGCTTTCCAACATGCCGGAAATCATTACTCAAGTTATGGGGATAATGGCTGTGAAATAAATATAGCTCCCGTGTCCTGACCTTTGACCCCATTTCGATGATATTATATAGAACTGATTCAGTATACCTCCGGAACAACATGATAAAGTTTTATCGCGATCGAAGCATTTTTAGTCAAGTTATGAGGATAATGGCAGTGGAATAAATCTCGCTCCTGTGTCCTGACCTTCGACCCCATTTCGATTATATTCAACAGAACCTGTTCAGTGTACCTCTGGAACAACATGATAAAATTTCATCGAAATCAAAACATTTTTGCGCAAATTATGAAGCATAAGGGCAATGGAATGGATCCCACTCCTATGTCCTGACCTTTGACCCCATTTCGTCCATCTTTAATGGATTTCATTCCACGGTGGTCCCCTACCACATAAGGAAATTTCATCGAAATCGAAAATTTTTTGCGCAAGTTATGACGCATAAGGGCAATGGAATGGATCCCACTCCTATGTCCTGGCCTTTGACCCCATTTCGTCCATTTTTAACAGAATTCATTCCACGGTGGTCCCCTACCACATACGAAAATTTCATCGAAATCGAAATATTTTTATGCAAGTTATGACGCATAAAGGCAATGGAATGGATCTCGCTCCTATGTCGTGATCTTTGACCCCACTTCGTCCATTTTCAATAGGATTCGTCCCCAGGTGGTCCCCTACCTAAAATGTCATCGAAATCGAACAATTTTTACGCGAGTTATCGTGCGGACGGACAGACGGACGAAGCTGGAGCATATACGCTTTTTCATCCTATGGTTGGAAAGCGTAAAAAAATACCATACTTACAATTAACGCTGGTAACGTTCAAAACACCGCCCTTCTGAATCAACACGCAGTTTTCAGCGTTTCTGAAGATCCTGAAAACAGTTCTGGAAGGCACAATCCGTGATATGTCCGCAAGTTGTTTTGTCACTGCTGCTTGGAAGATGTAATTGTCTGCATGATACTGTCCTTTTAGTGCCAGTTTTATCCTGGGTAACAGGAAGAAGACAGGCACCCTTTTCCATCTGTAATAATTCTGGAGCAAAAATCGAGATCCTCGGGTGCAGTTCCCAGCAGTTCGGTAACAGATTGACCAACGAGCTTCCTTTTGATCAACATTAAGAATGCAGGGTACCAATCTGGCATTAAGGTTTCGTTTTCTCAGATCCTCGCGTAGAATCTCATGACAGATAGACTTACTGATGCCCACAGACTCATCCAAAAGTCTCACTGTAATTCGGCGATCTTTCTTTAACTGATTCCGCACCTCTTCGATTTTTTCTATTTTCCGCACACCGGAGGGACTCCCAGATCTCGGATCATCATCAAAGGATTCCCGTCCGTGGCGAAACCGTGCAAATCATTCGAAAACTCTGCTGCGGGATAACGCTGTGTCTCCATACAATTCTTTTAACACTCTAAGTTTTGGTAGCTGATTTATCAAGTTTCCAACAAAGACGGATGGCTAAAATGAAATGGGACGAGAACGCTTGCTATGACTCCCTTAATGTCCTTTTGCCGATTTATGTAAACCGGTTTATACCGGTACCAGTATAAACCGGTTTCCAACTGTTCGCTGATTGGCCAAAGATTGCTGTCTTCTGGCATATACGTGATATTTTTATCCACTGCTATTACGTCAGTTATGAGGTCAGTCCTGGAAATTATTGGACGTAGGTTGTACATACATTAATAGCTGGTGCACAAAATGGGTAATTAATATCCGGCGCCACAATAACCAAAATTTTATGCGATATTGTATCCATAATACACTGATGTGCAAAAATTAAGGACGAAGAGGAGAAATTAGCATAACAGCGGAACGAGCAGGCAGAACGGACCGAAAGATCACTCAGGAGATAGACTAGGGTCCGGTACGGTAGGGCATGCGTATATATGCAGCATGACGAGGAGGGGCGGAGTGTCGGAAGGGTATAAAAAGCACACGGGAGGTGTACGCTCAGCAATTCGGTGAAAGCTATTGCACGGTGTACATCGGTTTGAACGACGTCGAGTTGCTGCCACCGTGTGATATGGCCAACAGGCAATCCAGTAGACGACATCTGGATGACTTTACCCGAGGTCGGGTCATTGGGAAGTTGGAAGAAGGTCGAAGTGTGACTAGTGTGGCCGAGGAGTCCGGGATCACTCACAGCATCGCTTCACGAGCTTGGAGAGCATTTCAAACGCCAGGAACAGCTGTCCGAGAGTTTACAGTGGTCGTCCACGAGCAACCACGGCGGCGGACGACCGGTATATTGTCCTACAGGCGAGAAGAGACAGACGGGAGAAATCGGAAGGCACATGCAACAGACAACTGGACGTCCGTTATCGCGTTTTACCGTGGACAGGAGGCTGCACAAAGGTGGTCTATTTGCACAACGACCAGTACGGTGTGTTCCATTAACGCCTGCTCATCGGAGACGGCGGTTTCTGTGGTGTCAGGAACACAAGAACTGGACACATCAGCAATGGGGTAGAGTTCTCTTTACGGATTCGAGCCGATTTAGTCTGACGAGCGATTCTGGACGAATACACATCTGGAGAGAGCAGGGAACACGCAATCACACCACCAACATCATCGAAAGGGACCGGTTTGGAGGCGGCGGAGTTCTCGTTTGGGGCGGTATCATGCTTGGTAGCCGTACTGACCTCCACATCTTCCAAGGAGGTTCAGTCACTGGTGTCCGCCATTGTACCGAGGTTCTCCTGCCTCACGTGCGTCTGTTTAGAGGTGCTGTGGGTCCTGAGTTCCTCTTCATGGACGACAACGCTACACCTCATCGTACAGTGGCTGTCACAGAGCTGTTGGAGAGTAAAGATATTCAACGCATGGATTGGCCCGCAAGGTCCCGGGACCTAAATCCAATCGAACACGTGTGGGATCTTCTCGTGAGACGCTTGGAAGCACGTCACCAGCACCAGCAGCGATTCCGCGGCTGCGATTGGCGGTACAAGAGGAATGGGCCGCGATGCCGCAACAGCTCCTTGACAACCTTGTCCTCAGCATGAGCAGACGTTGTAAATCCGGCAACGCAGTCAGGGGTGATCATATCTCCTACTAAAGACTAGATTTTTCTTGGCAGCCGCCTGTCACATGGACGTTTCTGTCTTCTGTCCAGTTGAGCACGAAGCTACCTTTTCAATAAAATGCCTTTGTATCCTTTGGATTCCTTGTTTGGACGGTTTTGCTCACTTGTCCCATATTCTTATATCTTGGGGTTCTTATGGTATGATTTGAGTCGATGTGGAGCACTTCTGTACGACGTTACATTCGAAAAACTCTCTCGTCCTTAATTTTTGCACGCCAGTGTATTTTCCTCTGTCTCTGGGAGAGCCATGCCAGGTCTTCATTACAAGAAAAAGGATAGGCTGCCACGACAATCAGTTGAACCAGGGAAAAAGAATGTACAATACTTAACGAACCACTCGTAGAACCCAGCAAGATCTTGCTCCCTCCTCTCCACGTCAAACTTGTATACTAATGAAGAATTTTATAAAGGCCATGGATCGAAATGGGGCAGTATTTTTATATCTTCGTGGTAAGTTTCCAAGACTTAGTGAGACCAAAATCACGCAAGGTGTATTTGTCGGTCCACAGATACGTCAGCTCTTCCGAGATAAGCGTTTTGATAACCTCACAGGTGATGAAAAGTTAGCTTAGAATGCTTTCCAGCAAGTGGCCACAAACTTTGTAGGAAACAATAAGGCTAACGATTACCAGGAGCTTGCAGAAACCCTCTTGCAGCGCTATGAGAGACAAGTGTGCAACATGTAATTGAAATTGCACTTTTTGCACTCTCATCTAGATTTGTGTCTGGCTAACTGCGGTGCTATCAGTGACTAGCACGGGGGACGGTTTCATCAGGGCATTACTACCCTGGAAAAAAGGTACAAGTGAAATGGAATGCAGAAAAGCTAGCAGACTATATTGATGGAGCCTCGTGAGAGATGTTTCAGACACTCATTACAAGCGACAGGCAAATCGGCGTCGCTGTGAATCAATTCCTCTATGAGGATTATCATAGAAAAGGTAAAAGTTATGCAAAGGTAAAAAAATTGTTTCATCGGTATTTCAAAAACTAGAGCTAATCTGGAGTTTTAACGGCAATTTTCATATTCAGCAGCCCAAACAACAAAATTAATTTGGTTTAATCTCAGATACACACAGAAAGTCCAGTGAAGTAAGCACCTACAAAAGATAAAATAACAAATTAACCCGCATTCATATCGAAAAACAGTTCATCATCGCGCGAATCCAGTCCCTCTTCGTTTCTACTTTAAACACGAGCTGTTGGCAAGTGTCTTGGTGGTCAGTCGACACCACGGCGGGCATGGGGAAGAATTACGTCACTTCATTCGTCAGGAAAAAAAAAAGTACTGCAGTGCGCCTGGTGCAGTTAGGTTTTGGAAAGCCGGAAAAAACAAAATTGCGTAAAAGGACTGGAAAAAGCCACAATCTAATTTTCTGGAAACTCGAGAATTTGAAAAATACTGAAGTTTCCGCAGAAAACTTTTCAAAATGGAAATTTCAGACCTACCACAACTTTCGTTGTTTTCAGGAATTTTCCATGAGTTCACAAAACATATTTTGTACAGCGTACGTTTTGAACCACCCGATTTCAAGCTGCCAGTACGTATAAAAGTAGAAAGCTATTTAAACTTATCGCAAAATCGTAAGATGTAAATATATAAAGAAACACGGTAATTCCAAGTTGTTTAAGAACTAAACTATTTTAGTAAATAATTTTTTTTTAAAACATAAAAATTTTGCATTAGAATATTTACATAATTATTTAAAAGTGTCGGAGTGAAGTCAGTGCTAAGGTTCTTTGAACTTTGTATCTAAAACAAAAGAAAAACAATAAAAGAAGGCAAGAAGAAGAAAACTTCCAAATGCTTGAGCCAAAAATAAATGCAAGAACATTAAAGTCGCTCGTAAGCTCCACGGGATATTCATAAATCGTTCTCCGGGGCACTTAATCCGCGGTCATAATGACACGATTCAACAAAAGTTTTAGCTTGGAAGAATGTCTCTGCACTATCTCTCCACTTTGTATGCTAAGAAAAAAAAAAAAAAATAGAAAAGAAAGGGGAGAAAGAAAAGAAAAAAAAACCGCGGAGTTTATTACCTCTAAATCAGCGTAAGTTAAATATAAGACAAGAAACTAGAGTAATGTGTTCGACGATTAATTTATTTCGTCCGGTAAGCAAATGTCTGTGAATCACGATTCTATGAATTACGAAGTCGCTTTGATAAATACCTTGAATTTAGATATTCAGATGTAACTAAAGTACAAACTAGATAAGCTGATTGAAAAGAAAAGTTCAGGATTTTGAATTCAAGTGTCTAAAAAGAAAAAAAAAAAAATCCCGACGATGCACACAGACAGAGGCGGACTGGCAATCCATAAACGGCCCTTGGAAGCTGATTTTGTGCGGTCACCTTGGGGAAAAATTATCAAAAAAAAAAAAAAAATATGGTATGTCAGCATTGCCGCTTTTGTATTGAGACAAAAATTGACATTTTGCCCCATATTCCTGGGTGGCAGATCCCTAGTGAAATTTAACGTGGGAAAATTGCTTCCGTCGCTGAGAAGCAATAGTCAAAGTACATTCTCTGCGAGTGACTATCGAAGATTTTATTCCATTGTTATAAATTTTGCTGAGTCAGAAGAGAATTCCAAATGTACAAAAAATGAAATATTTTTCCAGACGAACTAATCATAAACAAAATAATTACGAAAAATATCTTAAAAAACTGAAAATGCCAAGACTTTCTTTATAAATTGCACTAAAATTCTTGAAACAATGCTAAAATTAATTTTTAATTATTTTCTAGTAGAAAAACCACTTTTGCTATAGTTAAACTACAGTTCAGAAAAATCTATTTCAAGAATTCGTGTAACTGTAAAGAACAAAAATTGGTAAATCTAATGCAGATTTCGTTAAAAAAATGAAAAAAAGCAGGTGCGGTATACATAAAGCAACCGCAAAATTTTACCGTTGGTGAAACTAACACAACGAAGTTTCAGTTTCTATCCCATATTATTGGTCGCATATTTGATTACATTGCATATAATTGCATATTTTATATATTTATAATTGTTCATAATATATTTATCACTGTATATATATATATTTGGTGAAATATTTCTATTCGAAACTATATGAAAGAGATGATACATGTACTCCAGACATTACGAAAGGTACCAGAACCAGAGTTCTACCAGTCCTTCCAGCAGAAGTTGCACATGCAATCAAGAACATGAAAGAGGGAAAAGCTCCAGGAGAAGATGGAATTACCGTAGACATCATACAAGAAGCAAGTGGAGAAATGAAAACATTACTCGTCCAAGTTTTCGCTTGATGCCTTAAGGAAGGGAACATTCCTGAGGATTGGAACAATGCTACAATGATCCTGCTACATAAAAAACGTGACATTGAGGATTTCAGGAACTACAGACCTATCAGCCTCCTATCAGTGGTTTATAAAATCTTCACTAATGTTCTTTCACACCGCTTGAAGATAACACTGGACATGGCTCAACCGAGGGAACAAGCTGGATTCAGGAGTGGCTATACAGCACTATAGATCATATCCACGTACTGAAAGAACTAATTGAAAGAGCGATGGAATATGAACTTCCAGTATGCATGGCTTTTATCGATTATGAAAAGGCCTTCGATCCGGTGAAACCAACATCAGTTACAATGACTTTGAAATCCTGCGGTATTGAAGATGCATACATTAGCATTATTAATAACATCTATGAAAATGCAAGTGCAAGGATTCGGCTATTTGATAATGCAGCACCCATAAAAATTGGAAAGGGAGTAAGACAAGGTAACACTATATCTCCTAAACTCTTTAATGCGACGTTGGAAAACGTCTTTCAATCACTGAACTGGAAAAACAAAGTAAAAGATTAATGGAGAGTATCTAATTCACACCTTCGTTTTGCTGATGACATAGTCGTTTTTGAAACAACCCCATCAGAGCTACAGAGTATGACCCAGGAACTTGCTGACAAGAGTAAAGAAGTGGGATTAAAATTAAACTATCAGAATACAAAAGTGATGTTCAATGCTTTTACAAGAAATGAAGATTTATCAAATGATGGGGGGAAAGCTGGGGATAACATATACCTACATTTATCTTGGACAGCAGATATCAAGTGAGGGTCACATTGATAAAGAAATTAATCGGCGTATAAAACTTGCCTGGAGAGCTTTTGGAAGAAACAGCATAATTTTCAAGAGCAACGTGCCATTATGTCTTAAAAGAAAAGAGTTTGATCAATGCATCCTTCCAGTGCTTGCGTATGGTGCAGAGACGTGGCCCTTAACTAAAAGAGACATACAAAGACTGCAGACAACTCAAAGTAGCATGGAGAGGTGCATGCTTGATGTAACCAGAAGAGATAAGAAGAGGAACTCTTGGATCCGAAAAATGACAAGAGTGAAAGACATCATGGATGAGAGTAAAATCCCTGAAATGGCAATGGGCTGGACATACTGCTAGGACAGACCATCGACGGACAGCCGAAATTTTAGACAAGATTCCAAGGGACAGGAAAAGACCCTGAAGACCACATGGGAGATGGGTGGATGAAATTTGAAAGTATGCGGGAGAAACATGGAGGAGACTGGCACAAGACAGACAATTGTTGAAGAAACTTGGGGAGGCCTTCGTCCAGCAGTGTATTTCTAATGGTTGATGATGATATATTTGATTATGTATATATAAATTATATTTGGTAGAAGAAATCAGGTGAAAGGAACGGGGATTCAGTTTGAAAGTCGAGAAGAGATGGGGAGTTGTGTGCATCAAAGACAGTGTTGGCTCAACAGAACATTTGGTACATTCAATTTTTTTTTTTTCTGAAACCGTCAAAGTGATAAACTTTGCTGCTTTGGCATAACTTGGTTTTCTTCTACATATAAGAACAGTGAAGTACTGGGTATATGCATTTTTTTCTTGATTTAGCTTAAGGCCTACTAGCACAGAATATGACGGCTCATCGGGAAATTTCCCGTTATCCCGGCGGCCCAGTCCGCGCTTGCACACATATTGCGTCTTTGCTCTGTTTACATTGCATTTCGTGTAATAAAAATTCAATTTTGAAGATTTTAGACTGAAATGCGATTAACCAATAAAGAGTGCTAGTAACATTTCGTGATTCTGAAAACAAAACTTCTCAAATTATGTAATCAAGCATCAGAATGGGGAAACATTTTCTGCTGTTTCATTTTAAAGCAAAACGGAAGTCTGTTAAGGAGAATGAGCAATGTTGACTTTCGGAAACCAATAGAAGACTGTAAATCAATAGTGGAAAATGCGTGTTTTAAAGCAAATGCTGCAAAACTGTTTCTGTAGATGCTGAAGATAACTTTTCTAATGGTTTATATAAAGACATTAATAAGTGGTAATTTTAGTACGGGATTGTGGGTTTTGGACATATTACGTTTCGCTATTATAAAATAGCTGAAAAAAAAATGTTTTTGCTTTGACATTTAACGTGCTTGAATGGTAAAAAATATAAAAAAATTAGGCATACCTCTTTTGAAAATATAATAGCAGATAAAAATAACTTGCTGGGACATTTTTATTTCTGTTTCCGAAAGCTGAAAATGATTTATTGACATAGCATTTGATGAACCTGCAATTATTAAATAAAAACAACGACGCCGTATTTAACAAGTCTAAGCATTTTTCTTATCTTTCAGAATTCAATGACCCTGATTTAAGCTATAAAAAATCACTCGTCCAAAATTTAAAGTCAATGTGCTACGAATGGCGTAGTGGTTAGAGCAGCCACCTTCAGACTAGATGATTGCGGGAACTATCCCAGGTAAGTTGAGTTGCCCTGAACCACTGAATTGTCGCTATACGCCCGATGGGCACGTTAGGCCATCGGATCGGTGGAACTGGGCCCCCACCCTCCGCATTACAAATAAGATTATCTGTTCCTGCTTCCTGCCCATGGTCTCTCTCTCCCTGGAAATGCTCGTTGTGACGCCCTAGTCTGGCAATCCAATTATATGGACTCGCACTTTCAATCTGTTACTCCTGTCTGCAGTCTGTCGTGTTAGAGCCTCTAAGTTCAACTTAATGTAACTTCGTTTCTGATTCGCAAAATAGAAGTCCCATGGGATATAGGAAGTTGTGTCTAGACCTTCCCTGTGGGTGTAAATGCTATGAGAAATAGCTGGGTGTGTAATTAGAGCTACTGGTTCCAGGAAGGAAGGAAATAAAGCTAGCGCCGCAGGACAAACACTACTAACTTCTTATTCGAGGATCGAACCTAGGCTCACTTGGACCATTAGCCAGAAGATTGCACTTATCTCAAGCATCTCAGCCCCCGTAGGAGAAAAATACTGTGCTTGAATTTTTTTTTTTTTATTTATTGGAGGTTTAAAGACCAGCGTGAGCAACTCAATGGGCTATAATAAGCATCGCCCGTCCCTAATTTAGGATCACTGGTTCCAGGGAAGGGAGAGAGCAGGGCCGTGAGACAAACACAACATCCATGCCTCACCGGGATTCGAACCCAGACCCTTCACGGACGAATGGTAATAAGCCATCGCTTAGGCCACTGGCGCCACCGGGGCGGCTGTTTGAAATGTGAAATAAGTTCTTGCAATGCTCAGCGACAAGTCTGCAGTGGTAAAAAGTAAGAATGCTGCTCATTTCTTTCATGACCACTTCACTGGAAGATCTTATCATCAAAATGGTCACTTTTCCGAAAGGAAGTTGCACCGAAAAGCAGTTTTTATCCAAATAAGCACTTTACCGAAGTGTTGTTTCATCGAAAGTTCACTTAACGTAAAAATCTAATTTACCGAAATGGTCACGGGTTGTTTCAGCTAAAAATTCACTTCACGTAAAGATCGTTTTCCTTACCGAAACGATCACTTTAGTGGAGGATTGTTTCATGGAAAGTTCACTTATCATGAAAGCCATTTCATCGAAATGATCACTTTTTCGAAGGGTTGTTTCACGGAAAATTTAACTTCACTGAAAGATCTGCGACGTACACCTCTAAATAAACTATCTTTTGAGTTATGTAAATTTCATTACTTCTTGGTTAAACATTTCTAAACTGAACCCTACATTTCTTCGCCGAATAGCTTTTACAATTTGGCAACACTGACAGTGAGAGCAAACTAAAATGGTAACATGGAATGTGCAGAGTTAGTGGAGTTGTAGAGATGTCGAAGATTACGAGCAGGTAAGTTAAACGTTGACATTACAAAAGAGATAAGGCTTGTTATGTACATATACTGTATTTGTAATCCACAATCGTTGTCATTGGATTTATCTGAGTGTGGAGCCCTGAGAGTCAGCTTGCAGCATTTTATTATTTTGACCTTTCAATTAGTGGAAGAATAAAAGACGTTGGATTTGCTATGAAAATCTCTTATCCTGGTTCTTTTCTTTGGCCGTTAGCAGCTACCTATATTTTCTGCGAAATTCTCGAAGGGTATTTAACTAACAGAAATGAGTTAAGCAAGTTTAAACATTCAACATTCAGAAGTTGAAGCTACAGCAGACAACTACTTAAACACTAATCATTTTACAGATGTTTTTACACCGACATGCCACTCAATCGAACATTTCACTTCATCGAAATATTACTTGGTGAAGTTACCCAAAATAAATTTCTGGATACTTCATCCAAAAACTCATCTCCTGGGAAGGTTATTTCGTCGAAGGGTAAATTAGTCGAAAAGTTTGTATTTTATGCACAGTGCGTCAAAGAATTTTTAAGACTGGCGCTAGATTTCAGCCTACGGTGACGCCACCAGTGTAATCGCGAATGCGTTATAAACCGTGACCATCTGCTTGCTTTCTGCCAAAAGTACTGCGCAGTTGTTAAAGTAACTCAAACGAAACGGCCGTTTATTAGAGAAGTAAAATTTTTTTCATGTTAAATTATTAAGATGGAACAAAGGACTGTTATTAAATTTAACGCAAAACTTGGTAAAAGTGCCTCGGAAACGTACCAAATGATGAAACAAGTTTACGGTGAGTTTTGTTTAAGTAGATCAAATGTTTTCCTGTGGCACAAACGTTTTTTGGACGGAACAGAGACGCTAGAAGAGGATAAGCATACCGGAAGACCAAGTTCATCTAGGACACCTGAGATTATTGAAAAAGTGCGTGATTTCGTTGCAAACAATCGATGTGCGTCACTAAGAATGATGGAAGAGTCTTTAAACATCAACAAAGAAACGATTCGAACCATCCTGCATGAAGATTTGGGCAAAACAGAAGTCTGTGCTAAATTTGTTCCACACACGTTAACCAATGAACAAAAATCAAGGAGAAGTGCACATTGCAGAGACATCATTTCAGCCGCTGAAAATGATCCAAACTTCTTAAAATCGATTGTTACAGGTGATGAAACATGGTGTTTTCAATATTATCCTAAAACAAAGCGGCAAAGTGCGGAATGGAAGTTAAAAAACTCACCACAAGCCAAAAAAACCAGAAAAGTTCCATCGAAAATCAAAACAATGCTCATTGCATTCTTCGATAGTAACAATGCTCATTGCATTCTTCGATAGTATCCACAAAGAATTTTTTCCAAGTGGACAAACAATTACTGGTGAGTTTTATTTAAATGTTTTGAGGCGTTTGATGGGCAGAATTCGTCGCATTCGTCCAGAATATCGAGATGAAAACAGTTGGTGTTTGTTGCACGATAATGCACCCAGTCACACCTCACTTCTTGTTCGTAGATTTTTGGCGAAAAATAACGTCTGTGTGTTGAATCATCCACCGTATTCGATTGATTTAGCACCCTGCGACCTTTCTTTGTTCCCAAAACTTAAAATGACGTTAAAAGGGTGTTATTTTGATGATATTTCGACCATACAAACAGCTTCGACGCGTGCTTTGGAGGCAATTCCGCAAAGTGAACTGGAACAAGCATTCGAATCATTATTAAAACACTGTAACAAGTGTATTGAAGCCGGAGAGACTTATTTTGAAAAACAGACCAAAACAAATTATAATTTCTTGTTTTTATTTCATTTTACAGACCCAGTCTTAAAAATTCTTTGACGCACTGTGTATTTATGGAGATAATAAATCGAATTCATTTTAGGAAGAAGTTCGTATTTTATCGTTTCCAGTTACAACAATATTCATTGAAAGCAAATACTTTCAATTACAGATAATGAGTAGATATTTTTCATTAGATTTTATGAAAACTCGTTAAAACAGAACTAAATATCGTGTGATAATTTACTAATAAGAAAATTAAAATTGCCGGAGGAATCAGCATGCAGTATTTCTGGCAAAACCGTTTGGGGGCATTTTTATACGTCCATAGAAGAACGTATGTGAAGCATCTTATGAAGGAGGATTTACATGAAAGAAATGCATGAAAAAATTTCCATTTTAGTATAAGTATAAAACATGCATAAAATATCCCAAGTTTAGCAAATATAACACATACTATATTTCACGAAAATCATAAATAGCCTTCACAGCATTATGACCAAATCCTCTTCTTAACAGGAGCTGAAATTTTAGTGTTTCACGAAATTGTCCAATCCTGCTTGAATCTGTAATGAAACGATTCAAACTGAAATTTTTGCAGAGATGGGACATAACTGTCAGATTGTAGTTCAGAAGCATGAATTTTGTTTCAAACTTTTCATGGAATTGTATTTTACCCAGCTTGAATCTGTAATAAAATAGTGCTACCTGATAATTTCGCGAATAGGAACTAAACAGATTCTAGTTCAGAAACAGAGATTAGTTTTGAATTCAATTATAATCGGATATAAAATTTTCGAAAACTGGAGATATACACTGAAGTGCCAGAAAAAGTGGTACACCAGTCTAATACTTGATAGGTCCCCCACGTAAGCGCAGGACTGCAGAAATACGACGGGGCATGAACTCCGCTAGCTTCTGGAATCATGCTGTATGCAATACACACCATACTTCCTGCAGAGCGTTCCACAATTCGGTTGTATTCCGAGGTTTCGGATTCCTGTGTTCGACAGCGCGTTGCATGGCATCACAAATGTGTTCTATTACGTTCAGATCTATGGACTTGGGTGGAAATGGCAACACCCCAAACTCAGATGAATGCTCCTATAACCATAATGTGGCGTCCGGCCACTTGTGTGGAGGTGCATTGTCCTGTTGGAACATGCCAACCCATCAGCATGAATGTAGGACATGAACGGGTGTACCTCGTCAGAAAGGATGCTCACATAGCGTTGGCCGGTCACAGATATTTGTAGACGTGCCAGGGGTCCCAGTGAAGTTTAGCTAATCACATCCCATACCATTACGGACCGCTCACCAGCCGGTACAGTTCCCTGCTGACAGACGGGATCCATGGCTTCACGGGGTTTGCGCCACACACGAATCCTTCCATCTGCCCGATACAGTTGGAAACGCGACTCGTCAGACCAGGCTACTTGTTTCCAGTCATCAAGTGTCCAGTGGCGGTGTTGTCGTGCCCAAGCGAGGCGCATAGCTCTGTGTCGTGCACCCATCAAGGGGACTCGAGTTGGGCGTCGTCTCCCAAATCCCATATCGTGCAGGGTACTTTGCACAGTCCGGACGCTGATGCTTGTTGAGGCTCCAGCATTAAATTCCGATGATACCTGCGAGAGCGTTGCACGCCTATCGCGTGAAACTATTCTTGACAGCCGACGATGGTCACGTTCACCCAATGTCTTTTTACGGCCGCACTGGTAGCATAGGTTGGAGGTTTTGCCGGAATTCTTGCAGTCACGGTACACCCTTGCAATGGTCGTCCGTGAAAATCCGAACTTCGTTTCTACCTCCAAAATACTACTATAGCCCATCTCACGAGCGCCAACTATGACACCGCGTTGAAAATCGCTTAAATCGTTATTACTTGTCATTTTCATGCCGAAAACAGCTCTGACAGCTGGCAAGGATGTCTACCGCTTCAATATACGCACTGGCGGATGCAACCGAGTACGCGCATAGGTGACGTTGCTATGTATTTTGCATAAGCTCGTTTGTACCAGTTCTTCTGGCATTTCAGTGTATATACCTTTATATGGCATCTAACGTCGCCTTTCGATTTTCCCCATCTTTCTCTAAGTACCATTCTTCCATCAGGATATTCTGACTAAGTACTCTCTTAAATTCCATCTTCTAGGTCGGCCTTTATTGATATTATATGTATATGCAATAGATGTATAGCTTAGATTATGTGATTAACGTGGTACGGGGATTTGTTTCGTCGAAAACATTTCTCGATAAAATGAATTTTAGGTGAAATAATTTCGATAAAATAATTTTCCGGTAAAGGATTTTTTTCGATGTGAAGACCCTTCAGTAAACTACCCTTCATTAAAATGAATATTTCGGTAAGCGACCTTGGGGTGAAATGAATCTTTCTGTCGAGTTAGTTTCAGAGAAGTGATGTTTGGTAAAGTGATCTTTCGGTCAAGTGGGTTCCGGCGGGAGGAAAAATGTTATTTCTCTCTGCTTGTGAGGTGTCAGGCTTACTAAATTTTCTTTCGCTATAAGCAATGTGTAAATATAAAAACCCAATTGCACCACTTTTTGCTTAAAGACACAGATGTGCTGTCTATGCTTTATTTTTGGATGAATTCATGCAGGAAAGTCCTATCAGCTCAAGTTGTTTTTTTGTCAGAAGATTTTAGATCTAAGACTTGTCCCAAAGTACACACGTCGAGAAAACGCGTTTCATGCATAGCCGGCAACTCAAGGAGGACGCATTTGATCTCCGCTGTCCACATGTTGATGAGGTCAAAGGTTAATTGTCTAAATGATGGTTAACGCACGTGGCGCGAGAAGATCACTCTAGCGTTACGATATAATTAAGCATTGTTTCGGTACACAGGAAACAATATCAGTTTCCCCATTTCGCGAAGAGCTTTAGAAATCTGCGTGTTGGTCACTAAATTCCGGCGGTTAAATGATTTTAGCAGAAGAGTCTTTGACAGGCTATTAAAAGAAGGCGTGATTAAGAAACAGATGTTTTCCGGATAGGATTTTTGGAGAATTACATTTAATATAATGTCTATTTTTTTTTAATTTAACCGCAGGCAAAATAATCTGAAGAGAAAATCGCCTTCATTGGAGCCAAAAATTAGGGGCACGGGAAAAAGCTAAGTGAATATAGTAAAACAAATCGCGTTCTCACGCGCAGTGAATATTAATAAAAGTATATTAATGTTTTGAGATAGACTAGTATGCCTTGCCATTTTATAAAGTTGTTAAAAACGAAAGCTTCAACGCATTTAAAATGACAAAACGAAACATGAAAGATGAAACTGAAATCTTAGGTGTAACGTGCACGTTTTCTGAATTAGAGATGCGCAAACCAATTCTTTTGAAAGAATATATTCTTTCCGGTTCGGCTCACTAAAAGATTCGTGCGTTTTAGCCGTTTGATTCTTCCGGTTTAGAGAATTATTTGTCTCCAGGGAAAGGATTCTGAGTCAGATCTTTTCGTTTGTTGTTAGTTTCCCGGTTTAGTGGCCCTTCTAAGTTTTTTTTTTTTTTAATTAGAGGTTTAACGACCGTCGTGAGCAACTCAATGGGCTATAAGCAGACGCTTGTTCCTAATTTAGGGTCACTGGTTCCAGGAAAGGCAGAGCCAGTGCCGTAAGATAAACACAACATCCATGCCTCACCGGGATTCGAGCACGGACCCCCTTCGGACGAGCGATTAGAAGCCATCGCTTAGACCACTGCGCCACCGGGGGGGGGGGGGCTTTTTAAGTTTAAATTCGTTTTTAATCCTTTTGGAAAATTTGTTCTCCGGTTTTCTTATAAGTTCGTTTTGAAACGTTCACGTAATTTATTGTATTTCTACTTTTCTGAATGAGGAAATATTTTTTGACTAGAACATGAAGATTGCTGAGACACCCTGGTGAAATTTTGATGTCTGGTTAGAAGTAATTCTAACTGATTCATTCGGGGTATCTGTTCTTTCGCTTCCATTTTTATCATTAACAGAAAGCACACTTTCGTTTTTTGTTGTTTAACAATGGGGCTATAGAACAAGTGGTCATGTATCATTTTTTTGGTCAGGAACCCAGAAGTACACAAATTCTTAGTGGGTCCACAAAAATGGGAATTTATTAGTTTCGAGGTCTACCTTGTTAGTTTTAATGGAGAAATACAGACACCATCTTTTTTAAAGCTATTCTGAAAAGGTGCCTCTCTCTCCAGTATTTTTTTGTTTGGAAACAAAGTCTTCAATCCGTCCGAGTGCCGGAATACATTTCATTATTTATTTAAAAAGATTTGGGAAGTGACTTATTTTTTAATAACAGTTAAAAATGGGGAATCACCTTAATAATTTTTCTGGATTTTCTGGAATGTAGACAACGTAAAACCAACTGGGCGAGTACGCGTAATAAGGCGTAATACACTGAAGAGCAATTGAATTAGAGATACCTGTCTAGTAACGTGTAGCACCACCTTTCGTCCTGATGACGGCGGCGATTCGTCTCGGCATGGACTCTACAAGACACCGGAAGCTTTGGGAAGCCATACGGATCCACGACCCCTGAACAAGCTCCCACAGTTCACGAAGATTTGATGGACGGGGGTCAGAGCCTCGACCATCTCTCTCGATGGCATCTCAGATGTGCTCGATGGGATTGAGGTCAGGTGACCTAAATGGCCAAGGAAGCAAGGTCACGTCAGTGGAGAGTTCATTCAACCACTCGGATAAAATTCGGGAGCGATGGCACGGTGCATTGTCTTCTTGCACGATGAGGTCCCCAGTGGGATGTTGAAGACGCACATACGGGAGCAAATGGTCGTCGAGGATATCCCGGTAACGTTGACCTGTGAGGGACGATGTCACACGTACCAGGGACCCCAATTTCAGTCCACGTAAACAGTCCCCAGACGAGATTGCCACTCCACCAGCTTGAAGAGTACCCTGCTGGCAAGAAGGATCCATCGCTTCATGTGGTATCCTGCTATCCGCATCTACCAACGTGAATCTCGACTCATCAGTCCAGGCAATATTTTCCCACATGTCTAGGGTCCAGTGGCGATGTTCCCGCGCCCATGCTATTCTTTGCAGCCTGTGATGTGCGGTCAGCAGCGGTACCCTCGTGGGACGATGGCTTCTGTACCCCATAGCGAGGAGATGGTTCTGGATCGTGTGGCTGCTTACACGTTTTTGGGCACCAGCGTTACATTGCTGAGTTATTTCTTGCACTGTGGCCAGTCTATCCGCTGTTACAATGCGAGTTAGCCGACGATGGCCCCGCTCATCCACACGCTGTTGTCCACGGCAGTTAGCCCCTGCAGAGATGGTTTTACCGGATTCGATGCACTCACGGTGCACCCGTGACACAGTGGATCGTGAAACTCCCAGTAACTTCCGAGATGGAGTGACCCATTCGTCAGGCCCCGACAATTTTTCCACAATCAAATGCGCTTAGATCCTTCGTCTTACCCACACTGCGTCCGACTCTTACTGATTCCCGTAGCATCACTCCTCATATTGTCGGATCGCTGCATACGTCATGTCGTTTCCGTTTACAGGGCCGCCCACAACGCCACATTTGCATAACGCCAGCTGTCTCTAATTCAATTGCTTTTCAGTGTATGTCCATGACAGGGAACTTTCAACCTCAAAAGTGACTATACACACTGTATAAGAACAATATCTCCACTCGAATAATTCAAACGTACGTCGCCATCGTTTGCCACGACCTGCTGCCATCGTCCGGGCAGCTGTTGGATTCCTTCCTGTAGAACTGTGGCGGCTTAGATGCAAAGAAGTGAGTAAGTGGGCGTTTGGCATCGTCGCGGTTGGTAAACCGTTGACTGTCCAAAAAATACGGCAACGATCGGAAAAGGTAGTAGTTGCTTAGACCAATGTCCATAGAATAGGTTGGGTGCAACAGCAGCTCTCAGCCCAGGTCCCTGATCTTGTGACAGGTCACCTGTGTGGTGTGAGGTTTCGCTCCATCTTGATGTAGAAACACGCCCTTCCGATTTAGCAGTGCTGATCGTTTCGACGTGAGCGATACGTATAGATCGTCGAGCTGACGTCAGTAATTGTAGTGGTGTCCGGCAGCAACACGACATCCCGCATATCCCACCAAACAGACATATCCCGACAAACAGATCAAACAGGTACATTACGTGGGTGTAAGCCAGTCAGCTTGGTGGGGGGGGGGTTAGCATAGGCTTCTGTTTTGGGTCCAACCACTGTTTCCGGGCACTGACATACATTGTCATACAGGACCCACTTCTCGTCACCTGTTAACAATGCGGTCCAAGAAAGGTTCACGTGCAAGCAGGAGAATGCGATTTGCTTCCTGCTCAACTGTGAGCCGATGGTGTAAAACTCAACTCTTTGGCACCTTTTCAAGTTGATGCACGTGCGCGATAATGTCCGTGTAGGTAGTCCTCAGCTGTACAGCCAACTCGCGTGGTCACACGTGGGTTGGTCTCCACTAAGGTCTTCAGTTATGTCCATACCCTCTTATGCTGGTCTTTCGGCTTTGAGACAGTCTGACAGGTCGAAATTTCTTTCAACGACAACACTGACGACGTCATTTGGCATTAGGGTACACACTGGTAATGTTCCTTGCACCACATGCGGGGTTGCTACCACGACGAAACTCATACAGCATGCAATGGCGGTTGTGCTCCTTGTCCACTTCCATTTTGGCTAGTGCTTACACTCTTCATCTTCTGATGGGTAACTGCCACTGACTTAAGCCACATACACTTAAAAATTTGTGGTAGGTTGCACCAAAATGTGGTGCTACATCAGTTGCACCACTTTGAAAACAAAACCCAACAACGTGGTGCAACTTTGCATCACAATATGGTACAATGTTGCACCACATTAAGCAAGATTGCACCATGTTGTTGGGTTTTTTTTTTGATTGGAGGTTTAACGACCACCGTGAGCAACGCCCGTCCCTAATTTAGGGTCACTGGTTCCAGGGAAGGGAGAGAGCCAGTGCCGTAAGACAAACACAACATCCATGCCTGACCGGGATTCGAACCCCTGACACCTTACGGACGAATGATCAGAGGCCAGCGCCTTAGACCACTGCGCCACCGGGGCGGCTGGGTTTTGTTTTCACCACACAGTGGTGTATCTTTTCTCAGAAAGCGATGCAGCTGCTGTAGCACCATTTTTGGTGCAATCTACAATATAATTTTTGACACAGTGTACCTTATGATGTCATGTCGGTGTGCTACGCAATCTCAGTGGCCAATATGCGTCGTGGCCCGGACTTCGACTTCGGTTACCTCGTCATCGGATACTTCTTTCTTTCCAACCCAATATAATATAACTAGGCGTACTATTAGGGATATGCAAAAATTTACCGCCGCAACCTCTAGCGGGCGCTGTAGGGGTCTAGCCGGCCGGCTACCCGTACTGTCAGTTCGTACATGAAGCCAAGCATAGCGGTTGATAAAGTCAATTTCCAGCCCTGTTTGTCATTCATGTTTAATTTAGGGAAACGTGCGAGTGAAGCATACGGTTCAATATGTCAGGCGTATGGCGAAACGGTTATGGGTGAGCGGACGTGTCGAGAATGGTTTGCCAGATTTAAGAAAGGTGATCTAAGCTTGGAAGACAAGCCACGTGCAGGTAGACCGCAGGAACTCGCAGACGTGAAGCTGGAATCGCTGTTGAAAGAGAATGCCACACAATCGACCACGCAACTGGCTAAACGTTTGAAAGTGGATCAATCGACGGTGGTACGGCGTTTGGCGGCCTTGGGGAAGATCCAGAATGTTGGTAAGTGGGTTCCGCATACTTTAACGGAGCGTAATATTGGTCAACGATTAGGTATCTGCATGTCGTTACTGAAGAGGTTTCAAGGGAAGAATTTCTCGTAGAAGGTTGTCACCGGGGATCAAAAAATGGGTCTATTGCCACAACCCCGTACGCAAGCGATCCTGGGTCGACCCAGGCCAGCCATCAACATCTACTGCAAAACAGGATATCCACGGGAAAAAGGTGCTATTGTGTGTGTGGTGGGATATGCATGGAGTGCTGTACTTCGAACTGCTGAAACCGGGCGAAACAATCGCTGTACAACGAGATAGCGACCAGTTGATGAAACTGAACACCGCAATCAAGCAAAAACGTCCATGGATAGGTAAAGGACGCCACCCAGTCATCCTGTTACACGATAATGCCAGACCACATGTCGGTGCCACCGTGAAATCAACCCTTTAACAGTAACATTGGGAGGTTTTACCGCGCCCAGCTTACTCTCCGGACATTGCACCCTCAGACTTTCATCTGTTTCGCTCTAAGCAACATGCCCTAGCCCAATAGCGATTCACCACCATTCCAGAGGTGGAAAATTTCGTCACGGCTTTCTTTAGCTCAAAACCAAAGTCCTATCACAGGGCATTCATTTGTTGCCTGAAAAGTGGCAAAAGGTCATTAATGTTAACGGCCAATATTTCGTTGAATAAATGAGTACTCGTTTCCTTTCTCCTTAAACCGGTGGAAACTTTTGCATACCCCTAATACTATCGGTATCATGCGTTAGAGTTGACAGTGGATGCAAAGTTGAACTTCTTCATTTCGCGACATATCTTCTTTCGTTTGTCGAGAAAGTTATGCTCGTTTCGAATTGCGACCTAAAACCAACCACTGCAACTCTGACAACAATGAAAAACAAGAAAGATGACACCGAATTATCGGGTGTAATGAGCACGTCTTTTGAAACCGTTCTGACGCAAATTAAATTTATCAAAGCTATTTAAAGTCCATGGAACCCGTATGGAAACAGTAGCATCGCACGAAAGAAAGAAGTTTGCCAATCGGGATTTTAATCCCCGAGATATTGCTGCAAACAGAATCGTGAGCTTACGCTGTCTGCTTGCAGATTTCTGCGTTAAGAAAAATTTGAATTTATATGAGAAACATTTCGCCGCGGAAACGCTCTCCAGCAAAGAAAGAATTTTTCAAAGCGAACTATCTGAAGCAGATATATGGACAAATACAAGATATGCATCTACGCCCCCTGGAGGGAGCAATATTTTAGGAAGAAAGTATTCTCAAAAGGTTTTTCGATATGAGCGGTATCGGTCCAAGAAAAAAAAATTTTTTAGTCGAGTTATCAGGAGTTCAGATTTTGCTGCAAACACATCAGAAGTAGAAATTAATACTTACGCCCCCTAGTGGCCAAATCATTCTTTACCAAATATTAAAAATTATATGAAAAACATTTTCCATCAGGAGCTGTATGCGACACAATAAGAATTTTTCAAATCGGAGTTTCAGAAGCAGAAATATTGGAGAAAATGCAATTTACCTTTGCGCCCTTAACGAAAAGTCTATGATTTACTTCAAAAATTTGAATTTATATCAAAAACATTTCGCATTGAAAACAGCACCCAACAAAGAAGGAATTTTTCAAATCGGACTCCTAGAAGTAGAGATATTGACAAAATTAGATATGAATCTACGCCCCCTGGCGTAAAAACTATGCATTATTTTAAGAAGAAAACATTCCTAAAAGGTTTGTCGACGCGAGTAGTATCGGTCCGCAAACGAATTTTTTTCAATCGAGATTTTAGAAGCTCATATTTTTGCTGCAAATACATATCAGAAGCGGAAATTAAGATTTACGCCCCCTGGTGGCCAAACCATTTTTACCAAAAATTAAAATTATATGCAAAGGATTTCCCATCAGGAGCTGCATCCGGTGCAGAAAGAATTTTTCAAATCGGAGTTTTAGAAGCACAGATATCGGGGAAACGAAATTTACCTATACAACCCCTAGCGGAATGTCAATGAATTACTTGAAAATTTTGAAATTATATGAAAAGCATGTCACACGGGAAACTATCCAGTAAAGAAGAAATTTTTCAAATCGAACCCTGAGAAGCAGATATTGACAAAAATAAAATATACATCTACGCCCCCTGGCGGAGAAACCATGCAATATTTTACGGGCATCGGTCCGCGAAAGCATTTTTCAAATCGAGATTTTTGAATTTCGAATGTTATTGCGAAAACATCAGAAATAAAAATTAACACGTTTACGCCTTCAGGTGGCCAAAGTATTCCTTACCAAAAATTAGAAATTGCATGTTCCGCCAGGAGCTGTATCCACTGAAGAAAAAAATTTTCAAATCGGAGTTTTAGAAGAAGAGATATGGGGGAAAACGTAATTTATTTCAACGCCGCCTAGCGGCAAATCTATGCGTAACTTGAAAAATTAATTATACCTAAAATACTCTTCGAAATAAATGGAATGTAAAGATAAAAGAAATTTTTCAATCTGATGTTTAGAAACAAATATGGAACAAAATGCATTTTGAATTTGACATCTGCATTTACGCCCTCTATCGGCGAAAGTGTACATCGTAAAAAAACAAAACGAAATGAAGAATCTTTCTCATATTTCAAGCTTCCCAATGCAAGACGAATTTTTCAAATCTGACTAATAGTTGCAGAGATATGGTGTTTACAGACGGACGGACAGACTGACTGACGGAGAAACCGATAACATAAGCACGATCTTTTTTTACAAACGACGTGCTAACAATATACCAAATTAATAATATAAACACCCAGAACCGTCTCCCTGGAACGCTTGACGTCACACCAACGTCCACATGGTTGCGTTATTACTTATCGATCAATTCGTGTGTGCTCTCACGATGTCAAAATGATTGCCTGTTATACAAGGTCTGTCCGGAAAGTAATGAGACTCGTTCAAAAACAGACGTTTAATTAAAGTTATACTTACATAACATTAAAATTCCACGAAATAACATCCTTGAACATCAATACACCGCTGCCAGCGGTTCTGCTACTCCGCGTAGCTCACCTGGAAGTCGGGAACAGGGATCGCTTTCAAAGCACTCGTCGCGGCAGTTTTCACGTTTGTAACAGTCCCAAAATGGTGTCCTTTCAGGTTGGATTTGAGCCGGGGAAACAGAAAGAAGTCAGCCGGGGCCAAGTCCGGGTTGTAGGGAGGTTGGGGCAGCGTTGCCACGTTGTCTTTCGCCAGAAACTCTCTCAAACTCAGCGACGCATGGCTCAGCGCATTATCGTGGTGAAGAACCTAAGTATTGGTGATCTCCGGGCGGATGCGCGCAACTCTGTTCTTCAGCCGTTGAAGCACTTCCACGTAAAATGCAGCGTTGACCGTTTGTCCGGGTTGTACGAACTCCTTATGGAGTTCTTGCACATTCGAGCCTTCTTTGGTCGAGGAGACTCGAGAGTGTGCCACTCTGAGCTCTGTCTTTTCGTCTCCGGATTGTACTCAAAGACCCACGTTTCATCACCTGTTATCGCTTTCTCCATAAAACCAGGTTTACTCCTCACACGGTCCACAAGCTCACGAAAAATCGACACACGGTTGTTCCCTGTTCATTGGTCAAAACCTCAACAATCAATTTGGCGCAAACTTTCCGCATCTGCAATTCTTGCGTGATGATTTCATGCACAATGGATTTTCCGAGTCTCACATGCTCTGCTACCAATCTAACACTCAGACGTGAGTCAGAGTCCAAAACCGCCCTCACCTTTTCCACACTGTTGAAAGACGCCCTGGGCGTGGCTCATCCTCGACGCCCTCTTTGCCCTCTGTGAATGTTTTGTGCCACCAAAAACTTGTGCTTTCGATAAAGCATCCTTCCCGTAGGCTTTCTGTATCATAGTAAGCGTCTCGGTCGCGGATTTTTCAAGTTTAACAGAAAACTTTACCGCGTATCGCTGTTCGACACTCTTCTGCATTTGACCGTTACGCGGCGCTCATACAGCTGTCCACTTCGCAAGCGATCCTCACTCTGTAAAAGCTCAGAGCCAACTGACGAGACATCGATCGTTTACCTAACATACTCCGGCCTTTCTGATTGGCCCAGGAAAAGTGGTCTCATTACTTTCCGGACAAACCTTGTATAATAGCACGAGATCACTTTCAGATGTCTAGGTGATCGCGTGCAAATTTAAAAACATTGAATTATCAGTTACTCGAGTTCTATTTTTCCGATCTACAAAATTCGAATTGAATTCTTAATATCACAGCAAGTTGAGTTTGTTCGCGATCACACTGAGATGTCAAGGTGATCGCGTGCTAATTTAAAAACATTGGATTACCAATGACTCGAGTTCTATTTATCCGTTCTACAAAATTCGAATGGAAATCTTAATATCGCGGCAAGTTGCGTTTGTATATTTATTTAATTTAGCACAATTCGATTTGTTTTTTAATTTAACTAATTTTCCGAGTTTGGTGCTGATTATGTTATACATTTTGCAAAACGATCTAAACGCTCTAACATACAATAAAAACTGAAATATTGCGATGTCGAAGAGAGTAAGATTGCATCTAAAAGCAGATGTTGCCCCAATCGCACATTGTCGAGAATTTACGTAGTTCCGATTTGTAACACCAGATTATCGCATTTTGTAGAAAAAGTTTCGGTATGAAGCTTCAAACTAAACTTCGGATAGGACAGTCTAAAACAAGGCGTGAGCGGAATAACACGTGTACCGAAGAAAAAGTAATTTAACGCGAAAAATCAAAGCAAAAGTTATTAAGGTAAGTTTACACGAAAACACAACTGGACTACAAGGAAAATTGTTGAACAACAGCAAATATTTCGCGCAGAATATTTATGGCGAGGTCTTTTAAAATACGGAAATAAATAGCAAATGATTTTCAGTTCTCACATGAATGAGTTCTTACTATATAAGTTTTCACTATATTTTCTTACAAAAAAGCCGGCGTCTATTCGATTTGTTTTAAATCTGCTTCAATTAAAAATTTCACCGTCATAGGGTGGAAAACATCCTCTCTAGATATTAATATTTATTTAAAACTTAAAAATAACCGTCTCAGAACGGGCTATAAGCTAGTTATTTAATAAATAGAAATCGCACACCAATTATATTCAAAATAGTATAACTATACTAATGATCCGAATTTCTTGGGGTAGAAATTAAAGTTTCTCTTTGGAAACTTTGATATCTAGTCTACGCAGAGAAAATCGGATCATTAGTGTAGGTATACTATTTTGAATCACCTACCAACACTCTCCGTTGAATTATGGCTGCCACAGACATGCATGCGCACATACGTTTATTGTTGTGGATAGATGCCATGTCAGATTTAATGCCTTTGTTCCAAGGCTTGAAAAGCAGTTTATGATTAAAGCAAATACATTTTCAACAGTATGGCACAGTCGCTATGTAACATCAAGATTTTTAAGTTAATGACCAAACAGATTTCTAAAACAGCTGCTGGTGAGAAACAGCCTCACGGTAAAAAATTTTATATTAGTTTTCAAAATATATAACAAAAAGAAAAGTGGCGAATAGCAATTGCAAGGTCTTTAAGAGAAAAAAATAGTGCCTTAAATTATTAATAATAGGACCTATTTTTTTGCCTAGTCAAAAAACTTAGAATATATATTGCGAATATACAAATTTAATGAAAAGAGCTTAGTTTCAAAATAATGAGCTGTTTTCCAAACGCCTAGGGATATTCCTAAAACTTTTGATTTTTTTTCTGAATCTTCTCCTTCAGTGAACACCCATTATCTTTCCTTTTTCTCTCACCCACACTCTTATTTCGTTATCAAAGAAATCTAAATATTTTGCTTATCAACAAAGGGTTCTTACAATTTTCTCTTTCTATAACAGCGTAATTTAGTTAAGGTCACCATTCTTAATTATGCCCCCAAAAAAGTTTCAGGAATCACTTTTTTTTTAATTATAGAAACATCAAAGGACCATTGCTTTGAAGCTAAATCGTTTTTCTCCTAATGTGCTATTATTGGGCACTTGTTCTTTTAGAATAGCTTTTATATGCTACCTATTGTGTCCCTCACAGACAGCACATAAAAGGCTAAACGCACACGAGCATTGAAAAGAGGAAAAGATTACATCACGATTTTAGCGAAAAAACGCTAATGATTCCTTGCAGAGCACCTAAAGCTCTCGTTAAACTAATTACTTTGGCTATTTTCTTACGTTCTAGGAAAAAAAAAGAGACTGTTTTGACTCGCAGCTGTTGGTGTAAAATGGTTCTGCCTTTTTCTAACTCAGCACTCTACTATAAATGGTGTCACAAGCTGAAAGAAACCCAATTCTTGACCGCATGAAAAATAACCACCCCTCACGCCACTCAGAAAAAAAAATAGTGCCTCTTTTGTTCTTTGATAGAACTTTAGATGTTAAATTGTATTTCTTTTGTGGACGCTATTCATTTAACTGCCATTAATTTTTGCTTTGAAGATGACATATGGAGAACCAGTTGAAAGACAAAGTATCCAGCTACGTTGCAGTCTGCACGTTTTTGGGTTGGAAATTAGGTCTTTTGACATCTATATAGCCGTAGAGGCAGTTAACGAAGCAGTTTCGGGACATTTGCGGAGAGTGGTTTAATACTTAAGTCAGGCAAAGCAAAGTCACGAGTAGACGGTAAACGTGAGTTCATGTGAAGAATCTTAATCGAGGTGCTCGGCAACCTTTCTGAAGCTTGTGATATTTCAATCCCCAACGTAAGATTTTGGCAGTAAACAAGGAATGCTTTGTCCCGTACAGTGGCGTAGCCAGAGATTTCTTAAGGATGGGTTCCATCGATTTGATTCATTGTTGAAAGCCTCATATATACATCAATATATCGCTTTAAATTCGCAGTCAATCCATCCTCAAAGTGGTGAGGTTCGGACCCGAGGACTCCCCCCTTGGCTACGCCTCGGGTCCCGTAGACGCAGTGCCAATCGAAGTCTATGCACCTTTCGATCAGACTTGGTTTCAGTTGTTTCTACATTGTCACGTGATCCGTTTGTTAGTGCGGTTAAGCGGCCACCGTGAGCAAGGGGCTGTAAGCATTCGTCCCTCTCTAATTTGGGACCACTGGTTTCAGGGAAAGGTATTTGTAGTGTCCGCATCTTACGGCCAGTGCTGTAAAATCAATCGCATCACTGGCATTCGAACCCGGGGCCCAACCTCACAACCAAAGTCAGCGCTTAGACCACTGCGCCACTAGGGTGGCAAGTGTTTCCACTTTATCACATCAAATATAACCGTATTCAAATGGACTTTTTGTAAGCGTACTATTCTGACGCATCCATTTTCAGATAAGTTCTCGTACTGCACAATTTCAAATAAAAGCAACGTCGAAATTTCAAACAAAAGCAGAGTCGTAATTTGTGGTTCAACCTTACCTGTTAGATAATCTAGATTCGTAATGTTCGGAGTCCCCCAGATCAGTTATGGAATGCTGTGTAAATGACGGCAAATCATTTCTCTTTATACGTAATTCAACCTAAGAGTGTACTATTGCGGAAGGTAGAGTAGCCAGTTCATAGCGTCTACGCGGAGCCCAAGAACGGTTTCAATCCCCGTCACTTTCCACGCTTTCTGTGCCCTTGCGGTCAAGCATTACTCACTCACTAGCCCACCCAATTTACGGTTTCATAACCTAACCGAAGCTGCGACGTATTACAGAGTCAAGTAGCAGTGATAAGCCCTTGCCGGTGCAGCTTAATTAGGAAAGCATTCGGATCTGGTGCAGAAGGATGTGGTTTCGATTTACGCCACCACAAAATTTGGGTTTCACAAAGCTTACTGCATCGTCCTTTTCTCCTCTCCCATCCTACATATGCTTGAGTACACGCCCCTCTCATATTCACGATTTAGAATTTATTTTCTCTGTGTAGCAAATGTGTTGCGAAAAGTCTTCCATCCCTTCCACACCGTCCTCTACCTCTCTAAGTTACACACGTTTCCCACCTGAACAATCGGCAGCCGTATAAGTGCGAGGGTTCTTGATTGAGTAACTTCTCATATCGAATCTTCTTCTAAAACGCTCAGCCATTTTTTTATTTTGTTTTAAACAGCAATTTTGCCCGATGAACTGCTGAGCAAACAAACATGTATTTGAGCAATAATTCTCTTGCTTTTCGCTCTAAATGCTAAGGACTATTTTTCGTAGCGGAGGTAGAGCAGTTCCGTTCTTTCCAAGCCTTAGTGGACAGCGTGCGACACTTTCCGCTGACGCCAAACATGCGACCACACTGCATACATCCCTTGCTTAGAAATACCCCCGAGTTCGCACCAGTTACTGGGGGGGGATTGGGAAATTGTGTACACTGGTTTTGAGAGCAGAAAGGGTCTGCTTCAATCGACGAAATTAGAAAAATCAAAGAGTCACATTTTACCATTATTTTACGTAGCACTATTTTGGTCTTGCCATTATAGGGTATGTGAAGTAACAGTCAAATACTCTGATTTAACCTTTTAGACTGAAAAAGTTCGATAATCGGATTTTTCAAAAACTCGTGGCTTTAAACTTATCTTAAGCTTCAGAGTTTGCTATTCATTATCAGTCACATTTGTCCAATTTCAATTTTCTATGGAATATCAGTAACTTATCTCATTTTTTGGCGATACTTTAGTGGCAATACATTCATGGCACTGAAGGAGACTAAAATCATCTGCGTTTCTAGGCACATGTTCCTCATCGGAGGTGGTGGAGAGCTTTTAATTTAAGGTTACTTACTCCAAATTGTTTGCAGTCATCGTTTGTTTGTCTGTTTGTATTGTACAAGCACTGGTACGTTTATACGAGCGAGTTTTGTTATTTATAACCTGCTGAATTATTTTAAGTGCGACATTTTGTTTTCTGTTTCGTGGTTTAAAGACTTCCGTGAGCAACTCATATGACTATATATGAGCAGTCGCCGGCTCCTATGTTACTGCCACTGGTTCCAGGAAGAGAGCCAGTGCCGCAAAACAAACACACCCCCACGCCCCATCCGCGACTCGAACCTAGCGCATCTTGTCGGAACGGTCAGATACCAGTGTCTCAGACAGCTCCGCCAACGAGACAGTTTATCTTTTTAACGAACATACCGCCAAAATTTGTACGATATTTAATAAAAGATGAAAGCTATTTACAAATTAAAACCTTCACTAGCATTTTCGGGGTAACATTTACCCCATCATCAGGTAGAACGAAGAGTTAATGCAGTACTCGCTTAGACCCTCTCTGTTCGACCGGATGATGGGGTAAATGTTACCCCGAAAATGCTAGTGAAGGTTTTAATTTGTAAATAGCTTTCATCTTTTATCAAATATCGTACATAGACGGTGGTATTTGTTTTGTATGACATATTGTACGAATTGTGCTCTTATCCTCACCACTGGCGCCAGTAAACACAGAAATGAACCAGAAACTGGTTTCTACGGTGTTTATACCATTCGATCTTATGACACTGCGTCTGTTCTCCGTGGAAAAATTCTGTGATTGCTCCCTGAGAAACGTCTGAAGGTCAATTAATATCAAGCCTACAGATCCGAAATTTCATGTGGTGACCCAGGACTAATCCCTTTTGTTTACCTGCGAAAGGAAGACAGAAATTCGAAAAGTAGCAACAGACAATTTCTGGCCTTATGATACTCTGGGCGACATACGATTTGAGGGTCCTGGTCGTTAAAGGGTTAATATTCCGACGTATCATATCGTCATCAATCTCACCACGAAAAAGAGCAATACCTAGCCCACTGGTTACAGAAGCCGACTCTGAAGCTGTTGGTTGCAAGTTTAAAACTGGCTGCTTCTATAACTAATTATAGTTGTACTATAGCGATCCCTGAGTACTCACTGTTTCTTGGAGAGTGCGTTAAAGCTGACGGACCAATTTGGTTCAGACCTATAGTTAAAAATAATATCAATACTTCCTTTCCTTCCTACTGTGTTCCACCTTTCTCGTGATTTTCCTATCACGTGTTGTAATATTTCTCTTCCGCTTTAATCCTTGACAGAAAGTTCTCATCAGACTAAGAAACTCTGATCTAAACCTAACCTTGGGAGGAATCCCTACCAGAAAATCAGACGTGTCGTGCCTCCAGAGCCAATTAGCTGTATTTTTCTTTCCACTTCACGTCAGATTTAATTGCAACTTATAATGTATACAAGATACAGTATAATCACGAAGGAATAGATGGGAATAACTGCAGCTTCAACTAATTTATTAAAGCTTATTATGGTAATTTTAATGATCATAATATGCTTCAGTTTGATTCGTATCAACTAAAGCATATATGATACGGATTAGCTGGTTGTTTAAGAAATATCTTATGCTTATTTTCACTTATCTAGCTGTTAATTCCCTTTTTTCTAATCATTACCTTTTCGTACTTCCCTGATTTCTGTACATCATTTCCCGCGCGCATCTCGACCCCAGAAGTGTTCCAAAGCCTACGTCAACTTTGTATCGTCTCCCTGGATTTCTCTCTCCTCCTGTGTTTGACTAACCTGATTCATCATCATCTTTCTTTGCACACCTTCGCTCGACTTGCTTCGAAGAAAACCCAAAGTGACGCCATGAGAGCAATAAACTAATTACGTAGTCTGGAATAAATTCATTCACCGTGTAACTGCCAGAGATGGAAGCGGGTAGACAATTTCACTCGCGTCCAACGGGTCGGGTCAAGGTGTTCCTGAACAGATTTTGACCTGGTTTTATTCCAGTTTTATTTTTGAAATGAGAAAAATATATGCCAAAGAAAAATGCGCGTTGTGGAATTCTGTAGCCGATACTGGTGCCCACGGAATGAATAATGATTTTCCATGCAAAAATATTGCCTCTTTTTTTAAAGCAACGAAGATTTCCACCGACCGACGTCAAACACACCGACACCATATCGTAAAAAGATGCTTCCTTTGCGTTCTTTTACAGTGCTATTGTCCAGGCCAAGGTACAGGCAAGCGCCATTCGCCTGCTTCTCAGCTGATTCACTCTCTCCGTGCGAAGTTCACTGTATGACTAAGAGTTACTTTTCACATCGCATCTTTTATATTGAGCATTCAGAGGTTTTCGATTGATCCCGTTCCCATGACATGTCATGTCATGTCGAAATTAACTCCTTATTTGTTAATATGGATGGATTTAATGTTAAGGTGGTTGAGAAAGGCGTCGAGGTCTACAAATATGTGCTTAAGAGGTTTAAACAGGAAATTAGGTCCAAGAAGGGGTTCATTAATTACCTACGAAGAAGGATTTATTATTCGTTGTGTTTTTTTGTCAAGGACTCTCACCCACTTATTGTCGACAGAACCTTAACTATGTTGGCCTCGACTGCAGATACATTTGAAAAGACTTTATATACATCTCATGCCAAAAAATTACGGGGGTTAGTGGACATAAAAATCCAGGAGACAACAATGTGGCAGCGAAAATACCTCCACTGAAAATCCCACCCCTCAAGCAATAGCACCACAGACCGTCTTTAATCTTAGTGACTTTCAGCTTAGTGACCAACTAAAGAGTGTTCTTCACCATACGATGAAATTTGCTTTTCCTAAAAAGGTTAGCTTACCACACACCATTTTGCAAGTTGAAAACATTATCTCTCAACTACCAGCTTCGGAGCAGACTTTTACAAGACTAAAAATCTCCAAGATTATCAATAAGGAACATAATAAGCTTATCAAAAATTCAACCACTACTGAAAAAAGACTTTTACGAACCCTTAAGGAAGAATCTACCATCTCGATTATTACTGCCGATGAAACCTCCCAAATTGTGATTATTAACACTGCTGATTACTTTGATAAAATGATCTCTGCCATTTCCACTATCCCACATTGTATCATCAATCATAACCCTATAAACTCTACCATTTCAGCTTTGTCAAAACTAGGTAAGGACTTTGTCCCCCCCCCCAACTGCATAAACCTAATCATCCGCTCCGGCCACTTGTCTCTGGAAGGTCTAGTCTTACAGGACCCCTCGAAGCCAACATTTCTAAATACCTCTGACATCTAGTTCAGGACTACCATTACTCTATAAAGAATTCTACCCAAGTTGTTTCAAAACTTTCAAATCTTCCAACCCAGGCTAAACCATTCATTCTGGCTTCCCTCGACGTGGCGTCAGTTTACCCCAATGTACCCGTTGAATTCACACATCAGATTATCGAAAATCAACTTCATTCCTTAGGGCACCCACTTACTGAGATTTCAGCCATAATGAATGAGCTTTGGTTTGTTAAAAAACGGTCCTATTTCCAAATTCAAGATAAAATTTATCATCAAACCGATGGCGCGGCCATGGGATCATCGCTGTCGGGCATTTTAGCCGAAATTTTCATGCAGTACCTTGAAAACACATTTTTGACTTCTTATCCCCACCAACCTCCGTTATTTCTTCGGTATGTAGACGATATCTTATTACTCTGGCCATACTCCTTACCTGAATTACAAGCATTCACGAATTCTTTCTCTTCACAATTTCCGTCAATTCAATTTACCCTAAAAATCGAACCAAAACTCCCGTTTCTTGATATTATGATTACCCGTCATCCAAACCAGGTTTTACCATTGCATTTTGCTTTTATAAAAAACAGTCTTGTACCCCAACTATGATTTCATACTCCTCTAATCATCCGCAAAACCAAAAGTTAGCGTCTCTTCACTTTTTCATTAGTAGAGCCTACACACATTCCTCAACCCACACTGCACGCGTTGCAGAACTACAATGGGTCTCGTCATTTGCCTCCCAATTTGGATATCCTGATTACCTTTGTAGGGGTGAGACATAGACTTTCGTGCTAAGTCCCGCCTTCTTTCCGATAGGCGTCCGTGAGTTACTTTAACAACTTCCCCCTACAGCAAATAATCTGAGGTTCTCACTCTCGTAATTTATTAATAATAAATTTATCATCCAGGCCCCTCTTCCTCCGTCTTTTTGTGTAATTATCCGCGAATCAAGGAAGGGAGAGAATGGTTACTGTAAGGCACTTCATCAACTTCAATAAATACTTCGTGAATAAGAAAGATAATAAATTTAATGAATCAAAGTACTAGTGATAGTCTGGTTCCGGTGCCAATTTCCGCGTCGACGAATTTGGGGCATGCGTCGTCCGTCACGAATAGTTCAATCTCCAATCCGTTGCCCTAACGCCACTCTAATAATCCGAGTCGTTCCGACTCCACTCTGTAATTCGAAACACTCTGTTTCACGCTAAAAATCAGGAACTGCGTTCCTCGGAGCATAAAATCTCCACAGTCTATCCGTCTTCTAGACACTCGTTGCAAATCCTTTTCACTTTCTCCCGATGCCTCCAGCTTCACGCAAATAACAGGAACTGCGTTCCTCGGAGCATAGACGCCGCACGTCTACCCGCCGTCCAGGCGCACCTCGCAATCTTTCTTCTCTCTCCCGAAGCACACTGCTTCACGCAAAAACCAGGAACCGCATTCCTCGGAGTCAAGCTCCCGACGTCTACTCGCCTTCCAAGCGGCTTCGCAATATCTTCCTTCTCTCTCCGAAGCTATCTTTTATCCCCCTCGCTCCAGAAGACCCCTCCCTTCTTTTTTCGGCCCCCTCTAAGACGAGGCGCTGACCTACTACAAGGCGCTGACCTTGTCAGGTCCTGGAGCGAACCTGACCTTTATCCGCAGGCACCCCTTTCTTCGAATCTGCACCCCAGCCGCTCCTGCTTCTGGGGAAATCGCTCTCCCTAGCTTATTGTCTCCGTGCTCGACGACATACCACACATTCCACCTAACGGACATCTGTACGTGGAAACCAGACTCTATACAAACAGAACAAAACATACAACAATACTGACATTCTTCTACACAAAGGACGTATTCAGTCTTCCCAGACAGGCTGGCGCCCTTCTAACCTTGAGCATTGTATATGCACACAGTTAATGAAATAAAGTTATTTCCTTGTTTTTATGTACATAAATTAGCACTAGATCATATCTTAAATGATATGCATCTCATTATTACTTTTCGCCCTTACAACCTTTTTAACCGAATCCATTCCCGAGTTAAAAGTAAACTTGCTACTACATTACAACCGTTTTTGCCCACACCATTTCGTTTCATTACTTCCATCGATTACATCCCTTCAATTACTCAACCTCTTGGCAACATTTGCCGAAATTTGGATTGGATTTCGGCACTCGCTCCCTTAATATCCCGCCACTTGTTAGAAAGGACAGGATCCCGACGGATATTTCTTTCTTTCTTTTCTTTGATTGGAGGTTTAACGACCACCGTGAGCAACTCAATGGGCTATAAGCAGTCGCCCGTCCCTAATTTAGGGTCACTGGTTCCAGGGAAGGAGAGAGCCAGTGCCGTAAGACAAACACAACATCCATGCCTCACCGGGATTCGAACCCGGACCCCTTACGGACGAATGATCAGAGGCCATCGCTTAGACCACTGCGCCACCGTGGCGGCAACGGATATTTCACAAAGATGGGGTGGGGTGTCTATTGTGTTCCATTAAAAGATGTTTTCGGAACTACTCAATCTGTCTGTATAGGATCTACCGGACGAAATTTGTCTTGCAGGGTAAAGGAACAAATATAATATCCAGACAGGAGGTAGCAACACAGCACTTGCTAAGAAAGTAACAGAAGGGATTTTATATCCGGACTGGGAAATTTTAAAATTCTGGTTACCCCTAAATATCGTAGTACGCTGCTTCTTACCAAGAGTATGTTCATTTTTCACTCACAAAATGTTTGTTGTAATGACTATATGCCTTAATAAGGTGTTAATTAACTCTAATCCTATGGGCTTTGAATTACCCGTGACCGTGGGATAATGTGACGGGAGGAATGTCTTCCTTCTTTGCATATATGTACAACAACCGACTTTAACTGCGTTCATGTGTGTGTATATTATGCGGATCTTGTCGATTTGGCAGTTCCATCTGAAGATGGGCCATGCGATGGCCCGAAAGTACTCATGTCTTTTAATTTGTTTTTAAAATATCATAAGGTTTTATTAAATTGATTTCTTATAATATGAGTTAATTTGATTTAAGCTAAGCCGAGTTTTATTTTATTTTCAATTATCCACACAAAGACGGCTTTTACTCGTGAGAAAATTTAGCAAGTAACCAAATTTTATTATTACAAAATAATTTCAGTTATTAAATATCAAGCAGTTATTGGGATGAATAATATATTACACGTTTATATATATCATCATCATCAATCATTGTCAACCATTATCAATCCACTGCTGGACGAATGTCTCCCAAGTTTCCTCCACAACGGTCTGTCTTGTGCCAGTCTCCTCCATGTCACTCCCGCGTACTTTCGAATTTCATCCACCCATCTTCCATGTGGTCTTCTTCTGGGTCTTTTCCTGTCCCTTGGAATCCAATCTAAAATTTCGGCTGTCCACCGATGGTCTGTCCTTCTGGCAGTATGTCCAGCCCATTGCCATTTCAGGGATTTACCTCTGATCATGATGTCTTCCACTCTTGTCATTTTTCGGATCCACGAGTTCCTCTTCTTATCTCTCCTGGTTACACCAAGCATGCACCTCTCCATGCTGCTTTGAGTTGTCTGCAGCCTTTGTATGTCTCTTTTAGTTAAGGTCCACGTCTCTGCACCATACGTAAGCACTGGAAGGATGCATTGATCAAACACTTTTCTTTTAAGACATAATGGCATATTGCTCTTGAAAATTATGCTCTTTCTTCCAAAAGCTCTCCAGGCAAGTTTTGTACGCCGATTAATTTCTTCATCAATGTGACCCTCACTTGATATCTGCTGTCCAAGATAAACGTATGTGCCTGTTATCTCCAGCTTTTCTCCATCAATCGATAAATCTTCATTTCTTGTAAAAGCATTGAACATCACTTTTGTCTTCTGAAAGTTCACTTTTAATCCCACTTCTTTACTCTTGTCAGCAAGTTCCTGGATCATACTCTGCAGCTCTGATGGGGTAGTTGCAAAAATGACTATGTCATCAGCAAAACGAAGGTGGGTTAGAAAATCTCCATTAATCTTTATCCCTTTGTTTTCCCAGTTCAGTGATTGAAAGACATTTTCCAAAGTGGCATTAAAGAGCTTGGAAGATATGGTGTCACCTTGTCTCACTTTTCCAATTTTTTTGTGTGCTGTATTTTCAAACAGCCGAATCTTTGCACTTGCATTTTCATAGATGTTATTAATAATATTAATGTATGCATCTTCAATACCGCTGGATTTCAGGGCCATTGTAACTGCTGATGGTTTCACCGAATCAAAGGCCTTTTCATAATCGATAAAAGCCATGCACAATGGAAGTTCATATTCCCTCGCTCTTTCAATTAGTTCTCTCAGTACGTGGATATGATCTATTGTGCTGTAGCCACTCCTGAATCCAGCTTGTTCTCTCGGTTGAGTCATGTCCAGTGTCACCTTTAAGCGGTGTAAAAGAACTTTAGTGAAGATTTTATAAACCACTGATAGGAGGCTGATAGGTCTGTAGTTCCTGAGATCCTCAATGTCCCCTTTTTTATGTAGCAAGATCATTGTAGCGTTGTTCCAATCCTCAGGAATCTTCCCTTCACTAAGGCATCGAGTGAAAATTTGGGCGAGTACTGTTTCGATTTCTCCACTTGCTTCTTGTACGATGTCTACAGTAATTCCATCTTCTCCTGGAGCTTTTCCCCTCTTCATGTTCTTGATTGCATGTGCAACTTCTGCTGGGAGGACTGGAAGAACTCTTGTACTGGTACCTTTCATGATGTCTGGAGTACATGTATCATCCCTTTCATATAATTTGGAGTAGAAATCTTTTACTCTTGTCAAAATTTCGCCTCTATTTCTCGTTACAGAACCATCTTCTTTTCTCAGTGCCATAATCTGTTTTCTTCCCTTACTGAGATGTGCCTTTGCTATCTTTAGGCTTTGGTTGTTTTCAATTGCTTTCCTTACTAGCTCACAGCTGAATTTCCTTACGTCCTCAGTGATACTTTTTCGCACTGTCTTGCATAGCTCTATATATTCCACTTTGGAAGTCACATTTTCTTTAGTTGTCCTCATCTCTCTTCTTTTTTGCATCAACATTTTGGTTTTTCCTGATAATTTGTTTACATGCAACTTGTTCTTAGACCCAGCTAATTTTGTTGCTGTTTCCATAAGAGCTTTTGTTATTTTTCTGTTGACTTCAGAAATATCCACTTCTTCCGATGTTAGGCCTTCTAAAGCAGAGAATCTGTTCTTCAGTTCCAACTTGAAGGTTTTATGATGTTTTTAAGGTTGGTTATGTAAATACATTTTGTTTTTCTTATGAGCTTGCTACGTTCGAGTTTAGTGTTGAGGTGCATTTTACATCTCACCAATCTATGGTCACTACCTGTGTTGAACTTGTTTAGCACACTGCAGTCTTCTATGACGAATTTTTTGTTACATATAATAAAATCAATTTCACTTGTCGTCCCATTTGGATGTCTCCATGTCCATTTCCTGTGTGGCTTTTTCTTGAAAAAGGAGTTCAAGATGAAAAACCCTTCTGCCTCTGCAAATTCAACGAGAGTATTTCCACGCTGGATTCTGTTGCCGTGGCCGAATTTACCTACTGAAGTTTCCTTCTGTTGTCGTTGCCCTATTTTTGCATTGAAATCTCCCATAATTATCTTTACGTGTTGCTTACATTTATTATTTAGATGACGAATTTCCTCATAAAATTCTTCAATTTCTTCTTCAGGATGACTTGTGGTGGGTGCATAAGTTTGAATAATCTGAGCCTGGTATCATATCGATAGTTGGATAACGAGTCGTGCAGCTCTGTCAGAGGAACTTTCAACTTCTACAACTTTATCCTTCAGTTTCTTGTTTATTATAAATCCAACATCACTAGTTCTGCCAGTATCAGTCCTACGATAGTAGAAGAGATGTCCACTTTTCAGTTCAATGAGATCTTCTCCATTTCTCCTTACCTCACTTAGCCCCACGATGTCCCACTTGATCCTTTGTAGTTCCTCTTCCAATTCAAGAAACCTTGAATCAGAAGATAGGGAGCGTCCATTATACGTAGCCAAGGTCAGCATCAGATGGCAGCCTAGTCCGGTCCTCCGGGTATTCTTAGCACCCTCTGCCTTCATGTCGCACTGGCCGCTGCCTTGGCCAGGTGCATTTCAGCTGCCGAAGACTGAGGGCCAAGATTTAAGTTGTGGAATCATTTTGCAGGGGTTTGGCCATAACTCACGACGCTGGCCAAGCGGGTTGGTGAGTGTGGGATAGCATTTCCTCTAATCCCGATGATATGGTTATACCGCTATTGGCGGTCGTCAGAGCCTATTTAGTGGGAACAGGATGTACCACGAGAAGGCGGGGTTGACATTTGTCAAGAAGAGGCTGTGATGTTACGCATCACCTGACCTTACATCCTTACATATATATGACCTTACACACACACACACACACACACACACACACACATATATATATATATATATATGGGATGTAAGGTCAGGTGATGCGTAACATCACAGCCTCTCCTTGACAAATGTCAACCCCGCCTTCTCGTGGTGCATCCTGTTCCCACTAAAAGGGGCTCTGACGACCGCCAATAGCGGTATAACTATACCATCGGGGTTAGAGAAAATTCTATCCCACACTCACCAACCCGCTTGGCCAGCATGGTGAGTTATGGCCAAACCCCTCCAAAATGATTCCACAACTTAAATCTTGGCCCTCAGTCTCCGGCAGCTGGAATGTACCTGGCCAAGGCAGCGGCCGGTGCGACATGAAGGCAGAGGGTGCTAAGAATCCCCGGAGGACCGGACTAGGCTGCCATCTGATGCTGACCTTGGCTACGTATAGTGGGCGCTCCCTATCTTCTGATTCAAGGCTTCTTGAATTGGAAGAGGAACTACAAAGGATCAAGTGGGACATCGTGGGGCTAAGTGAGGTAAGGAGAAAAGGAGAAGATCTCATCGAACTGAAAAATGGACATCTCTTCTACTATCGTGGGACAGATACTGGCAGAACTAGTGGTGTTGGATTTATAATAAACAAGAAACTGAAGGATAAAGTTGTAGAAGTTGAAAGTTCCTCTGACAGAGCTGCACGACTTGTTATCCAACGCTCGAAAAGATACCAGGCTCAGATTATTCAAACTTATGCACCCACCACATGTCATCCTGAAGAAGAAATTGAAGAATTTTATGAGGAAATTCGTCATCTAAATAATAAAGGTAAGCAGCACTTGAAAATAATTATGGGAGATTTCAATGCAAAAATAGGGCAACGGCAACAGAATGAAACTTCAGTAGGTAAATTCGGTCACGGCAACAGAAACCAGCGTGGAAATACTCTCGTTGAGTTTGCAGAGGCAGAAGGGTTTTTCATCTTGAACTCCTTCTTCAAGAAAAAGCCACACAGGAAATGGACATGGAGACATCCAAATGGGACGACAAGTGAAATTGATTTTATTATGTGTAACAAAAAATTCGTCATAGAAGACTGCAGTGTGCTAAACAAGTTCAACACAGGTAGTGACCATAGATTGGTGAGATGTAAGATGCACCTCAACACTAAACTTGAACGTGGCAAGCTCATAAGACAAACAAAATCTATTGACATAACCAACCTTAAAAAACACCATAATACCTTCAAGTTGGAACTGAAGAACAGGTTCTCTGCTTTAGAAGGCCTAACATCGGAAGAAGTGGACATCTCTGAAGTTAACAGAAAAGTAACAAAAGCTCTTATGGAAACAGCAACAAAATTAGCTGGGTCTAAGAACAAGTTGCATGTAAACAAATTATCAGGAAAAACGAAAATGTTGATGCAAAAAAGAAGAGAAACGAGGACAAGTAAAGACGATGTGACTTCCAAAGTGGAATATAGAGCTATGCAAGACAGTAAGAAAAAGTATCACTGAAGACGTAAGAAAATTCAACTATGAACTAGTGAAGAAAGTAATTGAAAACAACCAAAGCCTGAAGAAAGCAAAGGGACATCTGAGTAAGAGAAGAAAACAGATTATGGATCTGAGAAAAGAAGATGGTTCTGTAACAAGAAATAGAGATGAAATTTTGACAAGACTGAAAGATTTCTACTCAAAACTATATGAAAGGTATGATACATGTACTCCAGACATTACAAGAGGTACCAGAGTTCTTCCAGTCCTCCCAGCAGAAGTTGCACATGCAATCAAGAACATGAAGCGGGGAAAAGCTCCAGGAGAAGATGGAATTACTGTAGACATCATACAAGAAGCAAGTGGAGAAATCGAAACAGTACTCGCCCAAATTTTCACTCGATGCCTTAGTGAAGGGAAGATTCCTGAGGATTGGAACAACGCTACAATGATCTTGCTACATAAAAAGGGGACATTGAGGATCTCGGACACTACAGACCTATCAGCCTCCTATCATTAGTTTATAAAATCTTCACTAAAGTTCTTTCACACCGCTTGAAGGTAACACTGGACATGGCTTAACCGGTAGAACAAGCTGGATTCAGGAGTGGCTACAGCACAATAGATCATATCCACGTACTGAGAGAACTAATTGAAAGAGCGAGGGAATATGAACTTCCATTGTGCATGGCTTTTATCGATTATGAAAAAGCCTTTGATTCGGTGAAATCATCAGCAGTTACAATGGCTCTGAAAACCTGCGGTATTGAAGATGCATACATTAATATTATTAATAACATCTATGAAAATGCAAGTGCAAAGATTCGGCTGTTTGAAAATACAACACACGTAAAAATTGGAAAGGGAGTGAAACAAGGTGACACCATATCTCCGAAGCTCTTTAATGCCACATTGGAGGGTGTTTTTCAGTCTCTGAAGTGGGAAAACAAGGGGATAAAGATTAATGGAGATTATCTAACCCACCTTCGTTTTGCTGATGACGTAGTCATTTTTGCAACTACCCCATCAGAGCTGCAGAGTATGATCCAGGAACTTGCTGACATGAGTAAAGAAGTGGGATTAAAAATGAACTTTCAGAAGACAAAAGTGATGTTCAATGCTTTTACAAGAAATGAAGATTTATCGATTGATGGAGAAAAGCTGGAGATAACAGACACGTACGTTTATCTTGGACAGCAGATATCAAGTGAGGGTCACATTGATGAAGAAATTAATTGGCGTACAAAACTTGCCTGGAGAGCTTTTGGAAGAAAGAGCATAATTTTCAAGAGCAATTTGCCATTATGTCTTAAAAGAAAAGTGTTTGATCAATGCATCCTTCCAGTGCTTACGTATGGTGCAGAGACGTGGACCTTAACTAAAAGAGACATACAAAGGCTGCAGACAACTCAAACCAGCATGGAGAGGTGCATGCTTAATGTAACCAGGAGAGATAAGAAGAGGAACTCGTGGATCCGAAAAATGACAAGAGTGGAAGACATCATGATCAGAGTTAAATCCCTGAAATGGCAATGGGCTGGACATACTGCCAGAAGGACAGATCATCGATGGACAGCGGAAATTTTAGATTGGATTCCAAGTGACAGGAAAAGACCCAGAAGAAGACCACATGGGAGATGGGTGGATGAAATTCGAAAGTATGCAGGGGTGACATGGAGGAGACTGGCACAAGACCGACCGTTGTGGAGGAAACTTGGAGAGACCTTCGTCCAGCAGTGGATTGATAATGGTTGACAATGATGATGATGATATATATATATATATAGAGAGAGAGAGAGAGTTTCGAATTTATTGTTAAAAGCAGAGTTGTCCGGGTCAGTTACGGGTCCGGATCGGGTCCGAAATTTTTGACCCATTTCCAACTCTGGTAACTGTTACTTGATGGCTTAGTTTAAACTATTGCAATAAAACGCTGAGTAAAAGAACTTTCCCAACTTGCAATACCCGATAGCTCTCGGAAACACTGCAGAACGGTCACTATACTGTAAAAAAAGTGTTGTGAATTAACGGAAAATTTCTGAAAATAACGTGCAGCAAAGCTGCCGATAGGTGTCAGTCTTTTTTAGAAATTTCCGTTTTTAAAAGTGCCGTTTAACTTCCGTATTTTCACAGATTTTTCCGTAGTCAAATTCAGTTTATTTCAGTAAATCCATTTCAGATTTTTCCGTATTTAAAAATGAAATTCTGAAAAATCGACGATCCGACATTTTTCAGCCTTCACCCAAGATAATCCTTCCGCTGTAGTCACGATCGAACCCTCGTCGTTTGAGTTGGCTCAAGTGGAAACGCACGCTTTTAACCACAAGCCACAAACGCTCGGAAATCCGAATCATGTACATCGTAAAACAAATTGCACGAAGATGAATTTTTTTTATCATTAATGTAAGTGATTTAGTCGTTTTATTTTCTGTTGCAGCTTGTTATTTTCCTGAATAGGTTTGTAATATATATATTTTTTTTTTCTGTAGGAGGACTTTTCGCAAATAAAGCATTTTTCATTGTGATTTTTCAAAGCAATAAAATGCTTTGCAACTTGGTTTTTTTAACTGACAATGACTTTCAGTCATCTTTAAAAAAGATGAAATGTACTTTTTTTATAGTATTTCACACACAAAAAAAAATAATAAAAATAAAGATAAAATTTACTCTTGATTGCTATAATAGCTTTTGCCTTAAGTTGTCCAAAGACTGATACACAGACATCGTATAATCATCTGTACAATACGTTAAGTACCCGGTTTCTTACAGTAATACAATATATAATGAATTTGGCCAAAGACTGATACATAGACATCATCTGTACAATAAGTTAAGCACTCTGTTTATTACAATACCTATAATAAACAGCTGGTACACTAAATAGGTTAGAGGAGAAGAGATATCCTGTTCTACAATAAACAAAATTCATGCGATATGCTATCCACAATATCCAATCTTGCTACGGAACTTCAAAATTCGACATGGTTGATTGAAATTTAAGTTAATCAAATCAATTATTCTCACCAATCGCTCCTATTACCGGTAATGTCTCGTCATAGGGACACGAAGAATGTGAGAACGGAGTTTTTCCGTTAATACACGAACGGAATTGTGGAAAAGTTTCTGAGAACTCATTATTTTTCGTTAACACATCTATAAAAAGGTTAATTTACCCTCAATATAAGAAAGAAACAGCGGAAAGGTTTCTCAAAATTCAGAACTTTCCCGTTGTACGAAAAATCCGTGAAATTCGGGTTGTTTCTGTCATTTCACGGAAAAGGTTGTATGAGAAACATGCTTCGGTAATTCATGAAAGAATGAGCCGCGGATGGCTTAGTGGTTAGCAGTTCAGACTATCGATGCAAGGTCCCCAGGTTCAAGCCTGGGCTCTCCTTTCGTAGATGGTGTGATTTACTAACAATCGCTGAATATCCGCTGTGCATCGGACGAGCACGTTAAGTGACGGCCCCCAGGCTGGACCCACTAGTTAAATGGGTATCCTTTCCTATCCCCCTCCCTGTACTCTTATCTCACTACAAACTGTTCTGTCAAAGTCGCTAGACTTGCTCTCATTCCTTCCGTTTCTGTGTCCTGCCCAAAAGGCGATCTCGCTGTAGGTGGCTGGGACCTAAACTCTACTCACTGTGGACGGAAGTCCTACAAGAAAATGACAAATACTTGATTGATTCATGAAAGAATGTTTTACAGTGTAAGGATTATTCCGTTTGCTGATGCTAGTAGCCCCTCGATCGCGTCATCGAGATGGTTTTGCTAACTTCAAGACGATGACAAAGAGATTCACTATTCAATGTCATATTCTCAGTAATGAATAATTCACAATTTGAAATAGCTGTATAATAAATGCTGACCATGGCAGCTGCATAACAGGCATAATTACGGTCTGTCTACAACGGTAAATTCTAATTCCAAGTATGATGCATCCGCAAGTTACAGGTGACGATGCTATTCAGTATTTGTCAGTATAAAAGCTAGATTTAACAATCAGAATTTCGGAAGCTCGGATGTAGTGTAAAGCTCTGAAACGTCGCCCTTATTAACAAACTTACTGAAGCTAAGAGCATAAGAAAACAAAATACGAAACGATACTGAACAAAACTAACATTCATCCTCGGATATGATAAGCATGCTTTTGGAGAGATCTATGAAACATATTACGCTCAAGTTATTTGAAAGTGTTTTTTTCTGTTCGTTACGGGATCAGTAATTTTCTAATAAAATACAATTTAAAGCCACCAATTTTTCATCGGGTAAAGCTTGAGAACAAGTGGAATATCTATCAACAAAATTCGTGCTGCAAATATTAGTATTAACGACTTCCGTTTAGTTGCACGATAAAATAAGTTGAAACTACATTGAAAGTTAAAACTTAATTAAAAGCAATGGCACACATTAGGACTTTCGGGCATTACTACAAGCTCATCTTCAGATGGTAAAATTAGACCGTCCATCCAAATATAGAGGTAACAGGCAAGAGGCCCAAATTAAAAGAAAATGTACATACCAGTCTTGACGTAATGGTAACGGTTTAAAAGTCTCCAGTTCCCAATTATGTGACTAGGTGGAAGAGATGTTGCCAGGATGATAACTAGTGGAATACCAGTGTAATCGCGGATGCGTTATAAACCGTGACCATCTGCTTGCTTTCTGCCAAAAGTACTGCGCAGTTGTTAAAGTAACTCAAACGAAACGGCCGTTCATTAGAGAAGTAAAATTTTTTCCATGTTGAATTATTAAGATGGAACAAAGGGCTGTTATTAAATTTAACGCAAAACTTGGTAAAAGTGCCTCGGAAACGTACCAAATGATGAAACAAGTTTACGGTGAGTTTTGTTTAAGTAGATCAAATGTTTTCCTGTGGCACAAACGTTTTTTCGACGGAAGAGATACGCTAGAAGATGATAAGCATACCGGAAGACCAAGTTCATCTAAGACACCGGAGATTATTAAAAAAAGTGCGTGATTTCGTGGCAAACAATCGATGTGTGTCACTAAGAATGACGGAAGAGTCTTTAAACATCAACAAAGAAACGATTCGATCCATCCTGCATGAAGATTTGGGCAAAACAAAATTCTGTGCTAAATTGGTTCCACACATCGTTAACCATGAACAAAAATCAAGGAGAAATGCACATTGCAGAGACATCATTTCAGCCGCTGAAAATGATCCAAACTTCTTAAAATCGATTGTTACAGGTGATGAAACATGGTGTTTTCAATATGATCATAAAACAAAGCGACAAAGTACGGAATGGAAGTAAAAAAACTCACCACAAGCCAAAAAAACAAGAAAAGTTCCATCGAAAATCAAAACAATGCTCATTGCGTTCTTCGATAGTAAGGGTATTATCCACAAAGAGTTTGTTCCAAGTTGACAAACAATTACTGGTGAGTTTTATTTAAAGGTTTTGAGGCGTTTGATGGGTAGAATTCGTCCAGAATATCGAGATGAAAACAAGTGGTGTTGGTTGCACGATAATGCACCCAGTCGCACCTCACTTCTTGTTCCTAGATTTTTGGCGAAAAATAACGTCTGTGTGTTGAATCATCCACCGTATTCGCCTGATTTATCACCCTGCGACTTTTCTTTGTTCCCCCAAACCTAAGATGACGTTAAAAGGGAGTTATTTTGATGATATTTCAACCATACAAACAGCTCCGACGCGTGCTTTGGAGGCAATTCCGCAAAGTGAACTGGAACAGGCATTCGAATCATTATTAAATCGCTGTAACAAGTGTATTGAAGCCGGAGGGACTTATTTTGAATAACAAACCAGAACAAATTATAATTTCTTGTTTCTATTTCATTTTACAGACCCAGTCTTAAAAATTCTTTGACGCACTGTGCAATAACGCCTGATTTTGGAGAAAAATGCGTAGATTTAAAGAACTAATTTCTAATGAAAACTAATAGTTTTATTGATACATACAAACACTTTAATGTTTTGCATAAAAAAAAACAATTAATAGTGCAAGAACTTTTAAAAAATCGTGGGAAAAAGTATGTCATTTATATAAATAATCTCCAAGTTTGTTTCAACGTTTTTTCTATATCTGTATATTTATAGATGCCTATATCTAGACATACAGCTTTAAAAAATGCAAAAACCCGTCTTTTCGCTTTCAAGATTTCTTGTATCCGTTCTGCCCTTTTAAATTTTGTCAACTAGTTTGCGTACAGCATATATAGACACGTCGGTTATGTCTTTCTTATAACTGGCCATAATATAAGGATACTGACCTATAGGGGAAAAATACGAACGAGATCCTAAAAAGAAATCATCACACCTCTTTTATTTTACCAGGTGTTCTATTCATTCCCTCGGGGTGTTAAACCAGCATCTCAACCGCTTGACCACCGAGTGAAAAAAACAAAACAAAAAAAAACAGGTGTTTATCTTCGTTAGAACATTAATTTCTAATAAAAGAGTATACACAACACTTTCGCAACTCAACTCCAGGTGATCAGTTCTCTTTTTTCCTTTCAGGCGTAATTGACACAAGGAAGGCAATAACCTTTGTCTGCATTGATCGACTGGCACGATCACTTTCAGAGTTCGGTACCAACGCACAGAAGTTCGAAAAAAGACATGCAGTTGAAAGGTCGTCCACTACATCCCTCCCCCAAATGCACCCTCTTGAAGATGAGCTACACGCGAAGTGCGGAGGCCCCGAAAATGGAACGCTGCTGTGCCTGCCACGTCCATTAATCCTATTCCTCTCCCCCTTCCCCTCTTTCTACCGGCCGCTTTTAATAGGAGAAAAATGCAGACGTGTTCTACAAGAATAATTACGATTTCTTAAAATTACAGTAACTTCCGAAATGGAATTTCGGTTTAATTTCGTTCATTATTAACAGTCGGAATAAATTCAAGATAGTTTTTTCGCTATCAAAGATATTATGGTTTTTTCATTAGTGTCTTTAATAATCATTATCTTGAGAATGTAGGCTAACTGCTACGAAAAATTTTGAATATTAGGAGGCTACCCATAAAAATCTACTCTGTCAGTGCAATGTATCAAATGCAACTGCACGATCCACGTTTTGATATCTGAACATTTCACTGTGGCGCAGTGGTTTAAGCGCTGGCTTCTGACGGTTCGTCCTAATGGATCTGGGTTAGATTTTTTTTTTTTTTTTTTGATTGGAGGTTTAACCGACCACCATGAGCAACTCAATTGGGCTATAAGCAGTCGCCCGTCCCTAATTTAGGGCCACTGACTCCAGGGAAGGGAGAGCGCCAGGGCGGTAACACAAGCACAACATCCATGCCTCACCGAGATTCGAACCCGTACCCCTTTCGGACGAATTATCAGAAGCCATCGCTTAGACCACTGCGCCACCGGAGCGGCGGGGTTCGATTCTCTGATGAGGTTTGGGTGGTGTGTTGTCTTACGGCACTGGCTCTCTCCCTTCCCTGGAACTAGTGGCATTAAATTAGGGATGGAAGACTCCTTACAACCAATAGAATTGCTCACAGTGGTTGTTAGACCACCAAACATTTTTTTTTTTTTTTTTTACCTAAGCTATAAGTTTGATTGTGTGTTTAATTCAGTTAATATTTCAGAGATTTCTAGTTGCATTATTTTGTGGGTATAGGCGGTGGGGGAGGGGGGTCAGCCGTTCAAAGGGTTAGCTCTTGACAGGTTAATTACACTGATGTTCAAAATTAAGAGAATTTGCAGATTTTATCGAATTTCTGAAAAACTAATGGGCACATTTTAATGAAATTTGGTATGGATACACAGTTATATAAGAGAATTTTTTTACCATACAACAGTCATGGTACGCACTCATAATCGTCAGAAAGACTCATCAGCGCAGGAATCTGCAAAATCCACGATGCAAGATCGAATATAAAATGACTAATATGGGGTACGGTCCCCTCTCACAGTCATACAGCTCTCTCAGCGCTGGAAACGAAGCAGTTGACGAGTCCCTGTGGCCAACAGCACCCCTGAAAAGCCGAACATAGGGCTGTAAGATCTCATCCCTATACCTCTCAGCAGTCAGGGAGCCTCTGTCAAACACATGGAGAGGTGCGCAGTCTTCCAACATGATGCTTGATCAGACCATGACACCTCCACTGCCCTAGCGGTCCCTTTGTCGGATGTTGGAGGAAAGGTATCGGGTCCCAGGTTCTCTCCAGATGCAGGTACTTCGAGAATCAGTGTCCACGCTGAATCGCGTCTCGTCTGTGAAGAGAGAGTTACCCCACTGAAGTCTGGTCCAAGGCTGATGTCTGCACCATGTTAAACACTCTCTTGCGTGATGAAGTGAGCGGGACACAAACAGCAGGTCTTCTGGCAAAAGCCCTCCCACATAAAGCCTTCGCGAAACAGTAACTCTTGAAAGTCGGGTTCCAGTGACGGCATGCAGCTCACGAGGCAGCTGTAGCAGTCCTGTGGCGCCTCGCTGAAAGTGCCAAATAACGATCTTCACTGGCCGTCGTGGCTCTTGGACGACCTTACCCAGGCCTTCTCGATATGGATCCGGTGTCCTTAACAAATTGAAGAAGACACTGGGCGTTACATTGAGCTCTGTAGCAACCTGCACTTACGATTGCCCTGCCTCCAATCTACCGACGATTCTCCACCTCATTCAGTCATCAGTACGTTTGTGGCAACTCATTTTACACGATTGCTTATGAAATTGAACCAACTCCCGCAAGAAACACAACGAATATTGAAGAGGAGTACGAGCGAACTAATCGTGGAAAAAGCCACTTGTGCTGATCGTGGAAAAGCCACGTCCTCCGCTGTCATTGCTCCGCCCACACGCACGTGTACGCTTACGTATTCGACACTGCAAATTTTTATTCTTATTCGGTGGCATAATTTGTACCTTTGGTTCCGTACTTTTTGTGAAAATCGATAAAATGTGCAAAATCTCTTAATTTTGAACACCAGCGTATTTGAACGACCATGGAATAGGGAGCTGGAAGATCTCCCTGGCAGGAAAATGAGAAAGAACACTCTTCGTTCCCTCGTAGGGATTCCTCCCAAAGTTAGGTTTAGAGCTGACTTCCTTAATCTGAAGAGTTCTTGTACAGGCATGTAAGATTTTTTCAGATGCCACGAGGTAATTATGTTCCCACTCTTAAGCCTAAAAGCACCTGTCGAATTACAGGCATCTTTCTGACGCACAAAGTGATGGCACGCTTTCCTTTTCCCGGGGATCGAGCCCGCGATGGTTTGCATCAAAGTGAGGAGTTTACGGAATGAGCAGGTCGAATTATACACTTCTCCTAAAATGCAAAGAGGCCGGTTGGAGTGCTCCAATAAGAAAATCAGGAGACAGGTGGAGCTCAGCCGTCAGAGGGAGTGTAGCTTATTTTTCAGCTGGTTTTTTCCTGGGTCTGTCGGCTTACAGCGCTATCGGAGGCGGTGTGTTTTCAAGCTGCACTATAGCGGGAGTCTATTTCAACCTCGCAACCATTAAATTGGCCGTTGGCTGTTCTAAACTTGACGCTACCCGCGGCCCGTGTAAAAGAACAGGGCGGAAGTTTCAGAGTTGTTACTGTAGGGATATACGCCTGCGTTAAGTGGTGGTGTTTAGCAACCTATGAATCAAAGCCTTGCAAGAGGTCGGGTGGGAAGGAGGACAGAGGGTTATTCTTCAATTGTATTTGAGATAACTGCATGTCAGGTTTTTTGAAGATATTATTTTAAGGTAATCTTAGTGCGACCGAGGAGGAATCTGAGAAATTCGGATTGAGCCCTGAAAAGGGCCTTTTTTTATTTGAGTAGAAAAGTCGCGGACATAGCATAGGCAATAATTTGTAGTTGAGTGAAGTGAAATCGAGCATTGCCTTGCGGTTGCGTAATATATTTTTCTAGATGTTTGAGTAAAAATGTCAGCTTTCTTGTGGTGGGAGAAGGAAATTTTGATTGTGTTTTTACTTTTGGCAATGGAGTTCTGTCTGCCGAAGTTAAGATTTTTTATTTATAGTAAGGAGCAACTGAAAAGCCACGTAAGCTCCCTACTCCGTGTTGTGAACTGGAAGTTGTGTAACGTTGTCACTTATATTCTTAAGAGAGAAAATAATTTATTTTATCTGAACTAAGTAATTATTGAATACTTTGCTATATCGAGTTGAACTGCATTCCAGTTCATGTGTAAACCTGCCCTGAAAAGGTCCTTTTTCTTCTAGATCTCCTCAGTTATTACTAGGATTTATTTAAAATATTCTTATTCCCATATCAATTAGAGTGGAGAACTATTTAAAGGGCTATTGATTACATTAGAATGGAGTATCACAGACTATCAGAGTGGGCTGGGATGTTAAGTATTTATCTCGTAATTATGAACTTAAGAGCAACGTAAGCACTCAATTGTTATGCTGTGGCGAGTCTTTACATTGTGAGAACGAATTAATCATCGCCAAGTTAGGACGGCTGGATGACAGTTACGTAAAAGCTCAGAAAGAGGAGAGGGGTCTTTCATAAGGGCACATGTTTGCAAACACCTAGGATAGAACGAGTGACAAAAACAATTACATGGCAGAAAACCAAAAATTTTCTAGTAACTTAACCGCAAAATCTTTCATGAACCTCTGCCTATAAGGGTTATGCTGTCCCTGATTCAGGCTCACTGGTTCTAGGAAAGGGCCGGAGCCACTAAGCCTTAAGGCAAACACATTGCTGTGCCCCACCAGAACTCGGACTCAGGCCCAACGAGGCATTTCTGAGCACACTGGGTCACCAATTCTAGTTGCAAAACCATTTACTTAAAATACGATGGCTATTTTCCTCGTAAATATTGAGTTTGCTAGAAAGGAGTACTAATTTAGCGACAACTTGCTTCATTTCTACATAATTTAAATACTAAGTTGAAAAAACACAACATTTTTAAATACTTTCTAAAATTCATGCCGAAACATTTGTAAAATTTAAGTGGGAAACGCATTTACGACTAAAAAACAAAAGGTGTTTTCTAAGAAACAAATTTCAGCAAACTAAGACACTTTTCCAATTCAAGCAGATTATTATATCTATTAATATTAAGAGCCTTCTTTTCACTTTAATATGAGGGAAAAAAATTATAAATGCTAACAGTGATTTTTATGTTGGGATAAGGGCCGCGGGTGGCCTAGTGGTCAACTTACGTGACTGCCACGGAGATAACCTAAGGTTCGATCCCAGGCAGGTACGAACGCTCGAACCATTAAATATCCGCCGTGCGTCGGATGAGCACGTAAAGCCATCGGACCCCGGGTACTGCCCCCTCCCCGGTAACAAATAAGGGCGTTTTCCTCCCCTTTCTACCTAGCTTCCGTTTCACTTTCCTATCTGGCAATCTAGCCCAAATCTCCTAGCTTCCTATTTCTAAGGGTTGTTTAAGACCTGGGGTCAGACACTTCCTTCCTAAAATCTTCTACATATGATCTGATGTTGGGAGAATAACTACAAATTTCTCTTTGACAAAATCTTGTTAGAAGATCCCAGATCAGCGTTTGTTCTTGATTTTTTAGAATTTTTTCACACTTTACGAAACAGTCCTTACCTTTTGAATAATTTAGACTCGTGGCCGCATATCTCAAAAGCTAAGTAAACGCTAATCAAAACGAATAAACACTAACGTGACACGTAAAACTGTCATCACAAATCATCACTGCGTTGCCCTGCGTTAGCTGGATTAGGATTCCATGCGAAACTTCATTAGACGTTAAACTTACTGATAATTACATTTATAAACGTTTCTTCTTGCTCAAAATGAAAACTATGTTAATGCAACGTCCGTAATTCATCCACTTTAAGTAAATAAAGTGCTTCCTTTTACTTTTAAGTACATGAATTTACAAATAAGGTGTTAAACAAACTGATACTCACGATTCCGTTGTCAACAGTTTAATTCGTCAATAACCGACGAACTGCGCAAGTGACAAAAAATTCGTAAGCGAAACTACTCCTGACAAAGGTATCAGTGAAATGTACTGAATTGAACTAGCAGATTTATTTAACGCCGATATAAAAATCTCACTGACATGTTCTGATTCAGTAACAACGTGCTTTAAGCAAATACATGCATAATTTCCTAAAGAAAAATTTCGGCGTTAAAAGTAACCTGTGATTTGCTTTTAAACTCAGCCAAATGCCTTACTAAATTCAAAGATCCCGTGTTAGTAAAGCGCTTTCGTATGAGCGCGATTTTATGGTTTAATTTATTTTCCCACAAGCCAAATACAGATTTTCTGGCCGCCAGGATCTTTGAATAAAAAAGCGAAGAAATTACATAATACCACACTTGGCACATGAATACTAAATCCATGTTAAACTGTCATTAAGATTGAAGTTTTTATCACATGGAGCATCTGCTGTAGGTTTATTGATTTCGAATTGCATGGTATAATTGCTATTTTCACAACATCTGCCCATTATGCAATGAAACCCATTTAGTTCAATTACTAACTACTGCTGAAGATACAAACACTAATATTGGTTTTGCCTGACTTGAGTTTACTCCAACAGCCAAAATTTAAATATTTTTCTTGAGGAATATATCGCATTCTAGCAGAACTCATTTGCTATTTACTACAGGTTTTTGGAAGGGGATTAATAGAACACAGTAAATGAGTAGAAAAATCACACCCAAATTCGTTCGAGTAACATGAGATTTTCAAGTATCTCCAAGGTCCCGCTCCGGTGACCCAGTATTTTGAGGCTCTGGTTTCTGGCCAATCATTCGATGTTGGCCCGGGTTCGAGTACCGGACGCGGCACGAGTGGTGTGTTAAGCGGATGGCGCTCGCTCAGTCTATTCCCTGGAGCCAATGGCTCTAAATTAGGGACTGACGACTGTTATATCCCTACGAGTTTCTCATATTGGTCATTAAATCCCGAAACACCCTCACACAAAGCTGTTATATTACTACCTCTATTACGTAGTCCCCAGTAAGTTCAGTTCACTTCGTTCAGTCTTATTCCTCTTGGTATTGAATTTCTTCATTTAAAAAAAAATAATGCCTCTGTCGTTTTCGAGAGTTCTGAAATGTGGCCTACTTGATTCTGAAATGAGGTCTACTTGATTTCAGTCGGCTCGGTGATCGGGCGGTCTGAGGTGTTGGCTTCGGATCGTTCGTCCAAGTTGGGCCCGGGATGAAGCATAGGTGGTGTGCTTTTGTGCTGGATCTTTACCCTCCCTGAAACCCGCTATTCCAAATTAGGGACGAGCAACTGCTGGTGTTAAGTCGCTACGCACTGTATGGGAGGTCGTTTCTGACGGGTGTTCGAATCCCGTTCCTGCCGGTCATCTAAGTCAGCGGTTTTTTCGGGGATTTCCGAAGTCTCTCCATAGGTGGAGACGAGAATGCGTAGATGGCTCCCTCTGAAGTCCGTCCCTGTACGCGCTTTGTCTCTGGATCCCCTTCCCCGTGATGCCTGGGTTTACCAGATGAGTGTCGTCGATGCGCTGGTAAGTTAAACAATGCAAGACGAATGAAATCTGATGCCCCATGGCATCAGGCTCGTACGGGGATATTTCCATTGTTGATGTTGATGACCTGCTGGTAGTCCTACAGTTGCAAATGGTGGTCGTTTAACCTCGAACAAAAGAAAACTGATTTTAGGGAAAATGCAGAGCTCTTGAGTAGAATAACATGGGGCAAAATCTCCATTCCTTAACTACATTTGTAACTTAAGCATCACTACATGCTTGTAAATATAGAACATCACAGTCCCTCCTTTCGTTAACAAATCAACCATCGCCCAGTACTTGGAATTTAGAATTTTCGCCCTCATTAATGTTATTGGTTTAACGACCACAGTTAGCAACTCAATGTGCTGTAAGCAGTCGCCCGTCCCTAATATAGGGTCACTGGTACCATGTGAGAGAGAGAGAGAGAGAGAGAGAGAGAGCCAGTGCCGTAAGACAAAAACATTCATGCCTCACAGGGATTCGAACCCGCATCCACTTGGGTGAACGGTCGTAAGCTAACGCTTAGGTCACTACGCCGCCAGGGAGGCACCTCAGTAATGACTGATTCAGTAAGTCGATTATGCCTCATCTCAGACCGTATGGTCAGAGTCGCTGGTTTCTAGATGGACTTTTAGAGATATTTTCTTGTTTGTCTTATGTGGCTTGTTTTGCTGTTTCCCCGGAACCAGTGGTCCTAAATTAGGGATAGAAGATTTCCTACAGCTTTAGACTTGTGATTGTCGTAAAACCGATTAGAAAAAAACTTGCTGAGCTCCAATAACTGATATGTAATGGCCACCTCTCCAGTTTTGTACGTTGAAAAGGTGAATGCAAATAGGCACCGTCAACATTCACAGGGTTCCAATTTATTAAACGCCCACTAAACCAGTTTAATACCTGCTTGTATACCCAACTGTGGACATTCAAGCAGGTATAATAAACTAAGTATTTCTTATTATAATTTTTTGGTTTATATAGTTTAACAAACTCACTTCTGCAACCAAATCGCTAGGAGTCATGTCTGTACCTGGAATTTGGGAGATGAAAAGTCAAACCGAAAAACAAAGCCTAGTTTCATCACTTGGGACTGTAGTCTTGGCCGTCCTGGTGACATTACAGAAATGAGATGGTGACTCCAGTTAATTTCGTTTGAAGTTCAGTCCAAAACTTTCAGATCAAAACAAAGTTCAGGCACCTAAAATGTCACCTGATTCGCTTGTTTTTCTTGGAGCTAAGCGACCACTGTAAGCATCTATGACTCTAAGCAGTCACCCATCTCAAATTTGGAACTTCTGCTTCCAAGGAAGCCGTAAGACAAAACACAGTCGAAATCTAGAAACACTCTAGATCCAAGGAAGCTATAGACAAAAAGACAACCAAAATGTAAGACCGCTGGTTCAATGGAAGCCATAGGACAAACACACAAACCGAATTTACAACCGCTGGTTCAAAGGAAGCTGTAGAACAAACACACAACCCAAATTTAGAATGGATGGTTCAAAAGAAGCCATAAAACAAACAAAACCAAATTTAGAACCGCTAGTTCCAAGGAAGCCATAAGACAAACACAATTCAAATTTAGAACCTTTGGTTCAAAAAGGAAGCCATAGGACAAACACACCGCCCATGCCTCATTCGGGGCATATTCCTGGCCCACTTAGGATTATTAGCATGTCGAAATCCCTTGACCTCCAGCCACGAGGGGATGAGGGAGTCACACTTGACTCAGCATTACTAAATTAAAAATCTTCAGTTACTAAAGTAATCGTCGACCAGCAAGATAACTTTCATTTAGGTACGTTCTGCCTTTTAAAAATGCGCCGCTAACTATAAAATTTTTTTAACTGATTCTTATCGTCGATTACCCCATATTTATGCTTTAGATCTCAAGAAGCACGGCTACGCTCCATTAAAATTAAAGCTTATCTTAAATCTTTTAAAGAAAGATTGGAAGGACGATATGGCTGTGTTGTACATACTTTTGTTTCATGTACTGTTCCGCACATTGGCGAACGAGATCGGCAAGAAGTTTCAGGTAGCTAAGTCCCAGTGAGTACAGTGAAGTAAGTTGTTTGCCAACCTAACGGCAGAATAATCAGAAGCGCGGGCTTCTGGCTAATCATCAGACCTCAGCACGAGGAATATGTGGTGTGTTCGTTCTACCGTGGTGGTTCTATCCAGTCTCCGAAACAAGTGGTTCTAAATTTGGGGTGGGTAACTCCTTATGGTATTAGCTGCCCATCAAGAGTTACGAGAGTGTTAAACTCCGAGACAAAATAAAATCAACTGTTGATCCTACTAAGACTGTGTCTAGATTCCGATGAAACATTTGGTCACGTTTCTGCAGTGAACATAGGGGGTTCTACTACTGACTAGTGATCCTCTTGACTAGGAAATGAGTGAGTATACGTTTCTGCAGTGAACAAGGGGATTCTAGACAAAATAAAATCAGCTGTTGATCCTACTAAGACGGTGTCTAGATTCCGATGAAACAATTGGTCACGTTTCTGCAGTGAACAAAGGGGATTCTACAACTGACTCTAGTGATCCTCTTGACTAGGAAATGAGTGAGTATACGTTTCTGCAGTGAACAAGGTGATTCTACAACTGACTAGGCGAAATAAAATCAGCTGTTGATCCTACTAAGACGGTGTCTCAGCAATTTCAATGAAACAGTTGGTTACGTTTCTGCAGTGAACAAAAGGGGATTCTACAACTGACTCTACTGTAGTGATCCTCTTGACTAGGAAATGAGTAAGTATACTCCTCCTCTGGGAAAGTGTTTGTCGCCTCAGAATGTAGTTTCAAAAAAGAAATTTGGGTACCATGAATATTTAGCTCAAATACATTTGTCGTCCTGAAGTTAAAGATTTTTGATAACGCATTAGAAAACTGACTTTCCACGATAGAAACTGACTTAGAGAAAATGTTCATGAAAGTGTCAAAGGATGGCATGTCATTTTGAAAAATCACTTTATAATCCTTTGGAAGACTGAAGCACTCTATTTTTCGATTTCTAAGTAAACCCAGTGGTTCCATTTTGGTATTTTCCTTCCGGCAAATGTAAATAATAGTTCACGTGTTTTTATAATTCATATGAATTTGTTAAAAATATGTTGAGCATGCTCTTCAGCAAAGCTAATATCTGGTTTGTTTACACCCGACAGTTATTATTCATAGCTGCATCATCTGGCAGAGACTTGATATAACTGACAAAAAGTTACAGTACAATTATACAGTTCGCTGTTTGAGCGATTTGGACTCATTCCATGGCTTGCTACTGAATCGGTCATGTTGCCATACTTAGCAGGTGTGACCACATGTTTTGAAAGAAACTTAGGCAACTCTCGGTTTTTATTTTTTGTGGTAATTTTCTGACCTCCCGTCAGTTATATCACAGCTGCGCCCAGGATGGGGAACGCAGCTGTGAATAATTTCTATCGCCTACGATCGTCGGTGTTCCGATCGTCGTACGATGTAAACGAACTGAATGTTGGCTTTCCTGCAGAGCATGTTCCATAAACTGTATTTTCAATGAAGTTATATGAATAAAAAGAGGGGCCACGGATGGCCTAGTGGTAAACGTTCGTGACTGCCACGGAGAAACTTCAAGTTAGATCCCAGGCAGGTACGAACGCTCGAACCACTAAATATCCACCGTGCGTCGGATGGGCACGTTAAGCCGTCGGACCCCGAGTACTGCCCCCGGTAAAAAATAAGAGCGTCTTCCTCCCCCTTTCTGCCTCGCTTCCGTGTCACTTTCCTATCGGGGACTCTAGCCCAAATCTCGTAGCTTCCTATTTCTAAGGGTTGTTTAAGACCTGGGGTCAGACACTCCCTTCCTAAAATCCTCTACATATGATCTGAATGATAAGAAATTGCAATGTTATTTCCGGTATCGAAAATGTTTTAGTAGCGAAGTGACACTGGGTTACTTTGAAGCCGGAAACACAAGTGCATCGGCCTTCAAAGAGATTAACCACATTTTATTTCGCCGCGTTGCCGGTCGAAATATAAGAGGTTGGGGAGACTTGAGAACCTGAATGATTTTGCAGGACCATTTTTAGACACAGATTTGAAGAAAATGGGTTTAATATAAAAGCGAAAATCTTATTTGTAGTCAAGTAATTTTAAGCTCATTTGAAGAAAATGAGGTTAATATAAAGGCAAATGGCTTCTTTCTAGTAAATAAACAAACTTATTCGAAGTAATGAGAATCTTTTAAAATAGATTTACTACTTACAGCAACATCAAATGAAATACTCTAGGGCTACATTGTTGCTACTGCCAACATTTTCCGTAGGTAGTTCATGTGTTTTTATTTTTATTTTGACTGGAGGTTTAACGACCACCGTGAGAAACTCATTGGGCTATAAGCAGTTGCCCGTCCCTAATTTAGAGCCACTGGTTCCAGGCAAGGGAGAGATCCAGGGCCGTAAGACAAACAACATCCATGCCTTACCGGGATTCTAACCCGGACCCATGATCAGAAGCCATCCCTTAAACCATTGCGCCACAGGGACGGGCATGGGATTACAAGATGTGATGCAGAAATACTCTGTTGACTTCTGAAAATTAAATCCCACGGTTTGCTTCCTTCAAAATCTTTTCTTTTTTTTTTTTTTTAATTAGGGGTTTAACGTCCACCGTCAGCAGCTCAATGGGCTATACGCAGTCGCCCGTCCCTAATTTACCAATTTAGGGCCACTGGTTCCAGGGAAGAAAGAGAGTCAGTTCTTTAAGTTAAACACAACATACATTCCTCACCGAGATTCGAACTCTGACCCTTCCCGGAAGAATAGCCATAAGTCAGAGCTTAGACCAGTGCGCCACCGGGGCGGCTTAAAATCTTTTCCCCTTCGTTAAAGTTAACCAACTTTGGTGCTGTTCCGTAGTCTCAAACAACGTTAATTGTTCCTTTCTGCCCTAACTTTGCAGCAGCATGTACAAGACTTCGTTACTGCCAACATTTTCTAAATATAAACGAACTCCTATTCATAAACAGTTTCCATTAAAGTAAAAAAAGTTTTGAGTGCAACATGAGAGGCGAAACAGTACACAACTCAGTTATGTTGAGCACCGTTAGTATAAGTTTTATATAAAAGGAGATGGACTGAACTGAGGGTGTTTTACTTAAGCCTGATTCAGTGAAATATTTTTTTACGCATGTTGCCAACCCAGTGGCGAAGTGATCTAAGCTCCGACTTCTGACCATTCGTCCGAGATGGGTAAGGGTTCGAATCCCGATCCGAGATGGAAACGGGTCAACAATTTCTTGCAGGTCAAACCGGTCGGGTCAAGGTGTTTGTGACCCAATTTCATTGCACTTATATTTCTGAAAAAAATAAATAATGCGCACTGTGGAATTTTGTCCTCCATACTGGTGCCCACGGACTGAAAAATGATTTGTCATGCAAATAAAATGAAGTCTCTCCTTCCTTCTGAGAGGCAATGATGAAAACATCCACATTTTAGTAACTTTCAACTCATGCATCATATGCTTGTGAAATTTGATGTTGCTGTGGAACATTGTGAAGCTTGGTATGTTATCAAGAAAATAAAAACAAACTAAACATACAAGTTAATTAAAACTTTTTGACTATAGCGCCATCAAAATTAGGTAAAACAGCCTTAATATTACTGCGGAGGGACTTTTTGACACTCTCAGATGAGTTTGAAGACATGTGTAAAACTATTAGGTTATGTTTTGCAAATGAAGGGCGACAATTTCAATACTTCCTGTGAGTAAATTATACGTTCCCATAATACTGCTTGATTTCCATATAACCTAAGATACCCACTGCGGAGACTTTTTGAACTGCCTGTATATATGTTAAAGTTCAAAGCAGATTTGTCCGGTTAGTTTCAGACCCCGGTCGGGTCCAATTTTGTGACGTCTGGGTCCACAATCTTTGACCCGTTTCCACCTCTGATCCTGGTGAGGCATAGTTGTTGTGCTTGTCCTAAGGTACTGGCTCTCTCTCTCTTCCCTGGAACCATTGGCCTTAAATTAGGGACGGCCGACTACTTATAGCCCTCAGAGTCGCTCATGGTGCCCCCCCCTTCGAAAAAAAACTAAAACTACGCATGCTGTGCATGAGTCAAGTTACATCAAACATCAACATCACATTAAAGATGACGCGCATTAATCTTAATTCAGTTACAGGGAAAACTCACTCGGAGAAAACTCATGAAGTAAGTTCTAATATAAGTCTGATTCAGCGAAACCTCAGTAATTTATGCATAAACCCTTTGCGTAGTGGCCTTTACGAACCCCTTTTCATAGTGGCCTTTACGAACCCCGTGAGCATCTTGTAAGATATCAGATCAGATCATGTATAGAGGATTTTATATATAATTCAAGACTACACACTTGTGATGTTCATTTAGAATAAATTATCAACGTTTTTTCACAATTAAATGTTTTATTAACGTCGACTATAGTTTCGCAGAGCGTTTGGCTCGGCATCATCAGGACGAATGGAGCGTAAACATTCAAATCATTGTGACATCATCAGAGTTCTAACGGTCACGGTTTTTGGTGAGTTGTTTCCACGCGCTTGAAAGAAATGGCGTAGACGTCATGTCATTGACAAGTGGTAAAGAATTCCGGTATATGTGGAAAGCTTCTAATACATTAAGCTTGTTAGTCGAATCAGGTTTATCAATAAGAATAGCGTTTCCAAAAAAAAAATGTATGGTTATTTTCGTGACAATGTTGGGCTATTGATGACTTCTTCAGTTCATAGTTCCGTACGTAAGTCTTGTGTTCCTTCACACGGAAAGTTAAAGCCCTGCGGGTCTGTCCTATATATGAAAATCCACATTCACAAGGTATCTGATAAATTTCCCAGGAATTTATGTCTTGGACGTAGTCTTTTGATCCGTAAAAATTCATCTTGTTTATGGGTTTGAAAATCACTTTGAAATTAAAACTTTTGAGAATTTTTGAAATTCTGAAGCAAATGGGATAACCGCCGAATTCGTTCGTACTGGGAAGTCTACTGGCGTGAGCGAGCAGACGGCCTTCGGTTTCCTAAATTTTTGGACCGCTTTTTCTATCACGGAAGGGCTTTATCCTCTGTGTACTGCAGTTCGTTTAAGAAAATCAAGTTCTTTCTGTAAGGAATCCTCAGTTGAGCACATATGTACTGCACGATATATGTAATGTGTAGAAAGCAGACATTTTTTGTTTCCATGGGTGATTTGATTTTGCATGTGGAGGTAAGGAAACAGCAAATGGCTTTTGATAAACTGTTGTACTAAAGGATCCTTCAGAGCGTGACACAAGGACATCTAGGAATGGTAAGCACCCATTATTTTCAGTCTCACATGTGAACTGTATATGAGGATCAATTGAATTGATAAGTTCAACTAATTTAGGTAGTTCGGAATTCTTGCCTTTCCAGAGGTAAAAGGTATCATCTACATATCGAATCCACAGGTCGAATGTAACGAGCTGAAACAGTTTGTCCTCGAAGTGACGCATGTAGACTCCGCATAAAACAGGCGACATTGGGCTACCATTTGCAAGGCCTTCCGTCTGTTGAAAAAATCTTCTACGAAATAAGAAACTTTTGTTTGATACAAATGTCCACTAATCTCAAAATTTCTTCAACTTCCGGTTGGCTGATTCGTCCTGATGATGCCGAGCCAAACGCGCTACGAAACTATAATCGATGTTAATAAAACATTTAATTGTGAAAAAACGTTGATAATTAATTCATATATAGAGGATTTTAGGAAGGGAGTGTCTGAGCCCAGATTTTAAATAACCCTTAGAAATATGAATCTAGGAGATTTGGGCTAAGTGCCCGATGGGAAAGTGACACGGAAGCGAGGTAGAAAGACGCCCTTATTTATTACAGAGGAAGGGGGGGGGCAATACTCGGGGTCCGCCGGCTTAACGTGTCCATCCGACGCGCGGCGGATATTTAGTGGTTCGAGCGTTCGTACCTGCCTTAGATCGAACCTGAAGTTTCTCCGTGGCAGTCACGAACGTTGGTCACTAGGCCACCCGCAGCCCGCATCTTATAAGAGACACCCATTCCCAATATGTATTTTGTTTCGGGGCTTAATAACCACCATGAGCAACTGTAAGGACTAAAGCAGTCGTTCGTCCCTAAGTTAGGGCCACAGGTTTCAGACAACAGCGGCACCATATGACAAACATTCCCCATGCCTCATATGTGACTGGAACCCGGACCCGATTCGAAAGATTGTTTACAGACCCTCGACTAGAGGTATGCATGGGCCTTAGTTGGAAAGCCCGTCCAGTTTCAGAATTTAATCAAACGTTCTCCGCCATTTATTTAAAATAATGCAAGTCTTCCTCGGAAGAAACGAAGCTGTTCTACTGAACTGCCCTATCTCAATAGTTCAGCAGACTACTTCACTGTGTAACGTAGAGAGATGTGTAGTTTCTCGTCGAAATTCCTCCCACATAAGAGGTTTAGACCCGACTGCCTACTTCTGTTACAAATGTAAACACATTTCCTCTTCAGCACTTAAGTATAAACAAGGTAGCCTCCATATCCAAACGCGTAAACAAATGCTTCGATCTTCCTCATCTCCGTCGTAGCAACAAATCGCGCCAGAATCTCAGTAATGTGATTCAATGAAGCTGGAAAGTCTTTATATAAACGTTTCTCAGAAAAAAAAAAAGCTGCGAGTTTCAGTCGCTGAAGCCAAAAAGTGAAAATGGAATTTCATTTCAACCTTTAAAGAAACTAACCGGCCTATTTCGCTGTCATCTTACAGCGAGGTTTATAGATTTCAACTATAATGAACATACTATAGAGAATGTGCTTTCATACCTTTTTTCTTTTCAGTTAGTGATTTTCGCCGTCTGATTATTTAAACAAATGCCTTTTTTTTTATTGTAGGTTTAACGACTACCGTGAGCTATAAGTAGTCGTCCATCCCTAATTTACCGGCCAATGGTTCCAGGGTAGGGAGAAAACCACTGGCGTAAGACAAGCACAGCACCCATGCCTCGGCAGGATTCGAACCCGGACCCTTCTCGGACGAATGGTCATCAGCCAGCGCTTAGACCATTGCGCCATCAGTCTTAGTTCTGTGAAATAAAACATTTTTCTTTAATCCAGGATCAAAATACTGCAGCTTCCACTACAGGCCCACACTCTCGGTTCTGACATTTCGGCCACAGGGACCGATGTTATAAATGTGAGTCAACGGATCATCTTAGTAGGTACGTTCCACCTGTGTTTCATTCATAGAAAAACCATTAAATAAATCTTGCACGCGTCTGATTTAATAAAATACCCGAATAAATAAGTTTCCATGTGGAGAAGGAATGAAGTATCTAGTCGTCTCAGCTGTAAGGTGGTCAGAGACGCTAGCTTCTGGCAAATCGATCAAATTGTGCACGGGTTATTTATTAGGATCAACGATGGTTGACCCACTTGTCTTACGGCGTTTTTTTTTTTTTTTTGATTGTAGGTTTTACGACCACCGTGAGCAACTCAATGGGCTATAAGAAGTCGCCCATCCCTAATTTAGGGTCACTGGTTCCAGGGAAGGGAGAGAGCCAGTGCCGTAAGACAAACACAACATCCATGCCTGACCGGGATTCGAACCCGGACCCCTTTCGGACAAATGATCAGAGGCCATCGCTTAGACCATTGCGCCACCGGGGCGTTGTTTCTCCCTCCTCTATAGAAACAATGGCCCTAAATTAGGGACGCCCTACTGCCAATAGCCTTCGCTGTTAACTGTGCTCGTTAAACCGCAAAAGAAAATAAATGCGTCTTAAGTCATAAAATGCGAACCACCAGCTCATAGTAGCCAACACTTGTCTTGATAAGCAAAAATAAATAAGGTAAGCTCATAACTCTATTCCTTCAAGTTTAAAAAAATTAGATGTAGAATCAAAGCTACTTACCTCGTAGAAATGGCTCTTGAAAGTAATCACTTGGCTCGTAGTGTTGTAACCAGATTTTACGAAGAAGTCGTCGTCCCAGTGCATAAGTTTCGTGGTGAACTTTTCGCGTACTGACATTTGCACATGAGCACTCTCGAGTCCGGTAATAAGTTCAGTTCAGACAGGTGTTTCAGGGAATCTGTTTCCGATTTCAGTTTAGGTATTGAAGGTGTATAACGTCCAAGAAAAGCACCAAGAAATCTGTCTGTGTCACTTGGCGGCATATGTTCGTACTCAGCACTGAAGAAACACTGGGGAATCTTGACTTAGAGGAAAGTCTTTTTCCGAACCTATCACAAAGGTCCTGAAGTTCAATGCCGGAATTCTCTAATCACAACTCGTTCTTAAGGTCAGCGATTAGCACAAAGTTCATGCTCTATATCGTTTCTTCACCAGTGTTGTTTACTTCACAAAATCGTCATTTGTTTATATTCGTTGACGTAACTTTATCGTTCCTGCTTTAGTGGTCTCTGTGCTAGAGGTCCAATTGGTGAGTTTCGTCTACGTTCTTGTTTAGTCCATTGTTCAAAGCCAACCATGACACTTCCGTTCTTCAATATCTTCCACTCGATAGGCACCGTCCCACGGAGCTCAGAGCGCGTCACTTCTTTTCCCAAAGTCCTGTCTTGTTACGCTGAAAAAGCATTTTTAAAGGAATTTTCTTACTGACAAGGAACGCCCCCGAGGCCGAACAAACAAAACCACACCAAACTTTTGTTTTAAGTCATTTACGTACCTCTGAATGCAATGGTGGTATTCGTTTTTTTTGTAACACTCCGTAGTTGACTAGTAGAGGTCTCTGTTGATAGGTGCCACGTCGAAGCGTAAAGAGTCGATCTGCACGAAAATAATTATCACGTACATAGGATTGTTGACGTCCGTAACTTCATAACGAAGAGTCAGAGTGTGCAAGTGCCAAAAGATGCGAGGGCTGTCTATAAAATGATCAAATCAACCATTTCCGCAAAATGCACAACGATTAATAAATGCAACATTGGTACACCCACAGAATGTACACGCACGAAGAACATTAGTGTTGAAAGCCACGTCGATGACACTTTTGAAATTCTGCACAGGTTCACAACAATGGTAGCCAGCTTTCTGCCATGCGCACCGAAGCATCGGTCTACATAGATCTCCGCAGACAGTTGATTGTAGATCACAGAATGCATCTTCAGAAGGAATATTCTGTCATGTAATTTTGGCTGCTGCATGTTGAATCGCAGTTTTATATGTAGTCTGTAATAATCTTTGCACAAATTTTATATTGTCTGAAAAAATTAACATCGAGGCGTGTTGAATATATTTAGCAGTTGGTGGTGGAATGATTTTTAAATGAACTTGTTTTCCCCGGAGGCCTCCTGAAGTGTACGTTCATCCTTGTGTCCAGTCCAGGAATCACAAAGTACGAGTGACTTGTAAGACAAATGTATATTCAAAACTGACGCAAAAAAGGTCGAACCATTTTGTCGTCCCACTACGTACACAAACAAAAACAAGGCATATGATACAAGCACCTGCAGTCCTGCACACTCTCAGAGTGGCGTAGCAGCTGAGGAGCGACGGGTGACTCAATGAAGCCCTGTAGTGAGCAACTGCGGAGTTTTACAGAAAAACTAATATCACCATTGAATTCGGAGGTTCGTAAATTACTTATAACGGAAGTTTGGCGCGGTTTTGTTGGTTCGGAACAGGGGATGTTCCTTGTGAATAGTAAAATGTAGGCAAATTTTGTTTACAAGCGTATGTACCAATTATTTCAGCATAAAAGAATTAAGTAAGCTTCAGAACGATGTGACAAAGGTTGTTAAAAAGGAGGAGGAATAGTCACCCCTTAAAAACAGCCCTTCATAAGTGTCTACCAATCGTTAAAAGCCTCCCTGGCCGCCCCAGTGGCGCAGTGGTCTGAGCGACGGCTTCTGATCATTCGACCGAGAAGGGTCCGGGTTCGAATCCCGGTGAGGCATGGATGTTGTGTTTGTCTTACGGCACTGACTTTCTCCCTTCTCTGGAGTCAGTGACCCTAAATTAGGGATTAGCAACTGCTTTTAGGCCATTGAGTTGTTCACAATGGTCATTAAAACCCCAACCACAAAAAAAAAAAAAAAAAAAAAAAAAAAACTGTCTCCCCATGGCCGAGTAGTTTGAGGCTCTGGCTTCTGACCATTCGTCCGAGATGAGTCCGGGTCAGAGTTGGAAACGGATCAAAAGTTTCGCATCCGGACCCGTAACTGACCCAAACAGATCTGCTTTGAACTATAAATTCTAAACTCAATTTATGTATATATATATAAATGTAATATATGGCCGCCCCGGTGGCGCAGTGGTCTAAGCGATTGCCTCTGATCATTCGTCCGAACGGGGTCCGGGTTCAAATCCTGGTGAGGCATGGGTGTTGTGTTTGTCTTACGGCACTGGCTCTCTCCCTTCCCTGGAACCAGTGACCCTAAATTAGGGACGGGCGACTGCTTGTAGCCCATTGAGTTGCTCACGGTGGTCGTTAAACCTCCAATAAAAAAAAAAAAAAAAAAACGTAATATATGTATTCATCCCAATAACTGCTTGATATAATAAATGAAATCCTTTTTTAATAACAAAATTTGGTTACTTGCTAAATTTTAGTGCCACTATTTTGCGTAATCTCGAAGTAATGGCTGACTATGACCGTGACCATGGAGTATATTACAAATGGGAATCATTATTTACAGTTACACAAATGCATTTTTCTAAATGTGTTTAGATTGTTCACTCTTTCTACGCTTTGATGGAGGTGCGCATACTTTCACGTGGTCCGTTAGATTTTTGGTTCCATAGTCTCTTGCTACACCGTCGACATCTTTCTTTATAATTATACATTTTCCACATTTTGAACAACAAGCAAAACCAAACAGCACAGAATTATTCACCGTATTCACCGGTACTTTAGTGAGACGAAACAATTTCCAACATTCACTCTTCCCCTTGTGGTTTTCAACAAGCACGTATTTCTTCGCCTCGACGCCTATCTCAACCTCCTTAATATTAAATCCATCCATATTAACAAATAAGGAGTTAATTTCGACATGATATGTCATGGGAACGGGATGTTAGCACATCAGTCAAGAACTTCTGAATGCACAATGTAAAAGATGCAATGTGAAAAGTAAGTCTTAGTCATACAGTGAACTTCGCACGGAGATAGTGAATCAGCTGAGAAGCAGGCGAATGGCCTCTGGCCTGTACCTTACTCTGGACAACCGCACTGTAAAAGAACGCAAAGGAAGTATCTTTTTACAATACGGCGTCAGTGTGTCTAATTTGATTTGATTTGATTGGAGGTTTAACGACCACCGTGAGCAACTCAATGGGCTATAAGCAGTCGCCCGTCCCTAATTTAGGTTCACTGGTTCCAGGGAAGGGAGAGAGCCAGTGCCGTAAGACAAACACAACATCCATGCCTCACCGGGAATCGAACCCGGACCCCGTTCGGACGAATGATCAGAGGCCATCGCTTAGACCACTGCGCCACCGGGACGGCTGTCAGTGTGTCTGACGTCGGTCGGTGGAAATCTTCGTTGCTTTAAGAAAGAGACGACAATATTTTTGCATGGCAAATCATTCACTCTGTGGGCGCCAGTATCGACTACAGAATTCCACAACGCGCATTTTTCTTTGGAATATATTTTTCTCTTTTCAAAAATAAAACTGGAATAAAATCGGATCAAAATCGGTTCAGGAACATCTTGACCCGACCCGTTGGACCCGCAAGAAATTGTCGACCCGCTGACCTGTGACTCGTTTCCATCTCTGCTCTCCTACCAGCCATTTTATCAGCGATTGATCTGAGCGTACTTCCTTTGCCGTTTTTATATCTCATCGATTACGTATTTGCTGCGGGAGCACATAATTGAGCCTGCGTGGTGGTGTCCAATAATTTTTGTTCACATAGTGTATTATATCCTCACCTATCGCATTAATGTAATCCCTCAGAAATAAAATCACTTCTTTCCCAACTACTTGCGTACATGTGTGATAAGTTTCGTCTCATTTCGTGCGTTCCTTCACGGTGGTGCGTTTTCTATGTAGCGCAGTGTACTTCTTAGTACTCCTGTATTCAAAAGCTGTTAAGTCCGGGAATGCTTTCTTTTGAACTAAAGATTATTTCATTTGGCACAGGCCTATTTTGAATAAAAATCTAACGACAGAATTAATAATATAAACACACAGGTCCGTCTCTCTGGAACGCTTGACGTCACACCAACGTCTGCATTGTTGCGTCATCACTTATCGATCAATTCGTGTGTGCTCTCGCGATGTCAAAATGATTGCCTGCTATATAAGAGCACGATATCACCTTCAGATGTCAAGGTGATCGCGTGCTGATTTAAACATTGGATTATTAATGACTCGGGTTCTGTTTTTCCGATGAACAAAATTTCTATTTGAATTCTTAATATCACGGCAAGTTGAGTTTGCGCGCGATCACATTGAAATGTCAAGGTGATTGCGTGCTGATTTAAAAACATTGGATTATAAATTACTCGAGTTCTATTTAACCGATGTACAAAATTCGAATAAAAATCTTAATAACGCGGCAAGTTGCGTTTGTATATTAATTTAATTTAGCACAATTCAAATATTAATTTGAACGCTTCAATTATGATTTCTTTTTTAATTTAACTGATTTTCCGAGTTTAGTGCTGATTATATTATACATTTTGCAAAATATCGATCTATCTAAACGCTCTAACCTACAATACAAACTGAAATCTTACGATGTCGAAGAGAGTAAGATTGCATCTAAAAGCAGATGTTGCCCCAATAAGCACATTGTCCAGAATTTACATAGTTCTGATTTGTAACACCAGATTATCGCGTTTTGTAGAAAAAGCTTCGGTATGAAGCTTCAAACTAAACTTCGGATAGGACAGTCTAAACCAAGGCGTGAGCGGAATAACATGTGTACCGGAGAAAAAGTAATTTAACGCGAAATATCAAAGCAAACGTTATTAAGGTAAGTTTACACGAAAACAACTGGACTACAAGGGAAATTGTTGAATAACAACAAATATTTCGCGCAGAATATTTATCGCGAGATCTTTTGAAAAACGGAAATGCATAACATATAATTTTCAGTTCTAACATGAATGAGTTCTTGCTATATAAGTTTTTACTATAATTCCTTACAAAAAAGCCGTCGTCTCTTTGATTTGTTTTCAATCTGCTTCAGTTAAAAATTTCATTGTCTTAGGGCGGGAAACATCCCCTATATATAAATATTTATTTAAAGCTTAAAAAATAACCGTCTTAGGATGGGCTTATAGGCTAGTCTATTATAATAACCGATATCATACACCAACCCCCACATTAAAGATTAGTATGGTTTTCAGAGTGTCTCTTTCGATTTTCATGTAATCAGCCTTCGACTTTCCGCAAAGTAATTACGTTGTAATTTGAACCTTGCAGAGCATTCGAGTTGACCTCTGCGGACACCATCAATTTCGAACACGTGATTAATACCACGAGACGATAAAATCGAACAGCAGTGTGGCAGTATTTGGCATTAAAGCTTTGAAAGCCATTTACTTTCATTTTTCTTTAATTAGCATTTACAGGGATATATCTTAAGCTGGGGTAATAAATCTCTTAGAAACATCATCATAAACCAATCACGGTAATAAAGGTTTATTCAAGAGCTGTATTCGACGAGTTATTCATTGTACAGACACCGTGCATGGGTCAACAAACGCGGAATGCATGTTTGTCAGAATTAGCATAGGAATGCTCACGAAATGCATTACGACCACCATAATGGGTTTATTTACGCAACTCTTATATAAGCGAATCGAAGTGCATAGCTGAAACATAAAGTCAAAATTTACATCTTGATTTACTTCGACTTCCAGGCATCAATACCATAACAGGACATGCAGATTTCGCAACAGCAATTCTGTTAAAATTGAATAATCATTACACATCTTTCAAGTTACGTGATTGTTCTTCAGAACAGGCGATTATTATGTTCTGAAAATAATCATCTTGTTCATTAGATGTTATTCTTGCGAAATACAACAGAACAAGAAATAACGCGACAGAATACCTCTAAAAAAACTGGTGATAAAGAAGTCATCTCAACAACCATCAGTCCACTGCTAGATGAAGTCTCCCTGATTTTTAATTTTTTTTTTTTTTTTGGAGGGTGGAGGGTTAGCGACCACTGTGAGCAACTCGACTGTGCTATAGGCAGTTGCCCTTCCCTAATTTAGAGCCACTATGTCCAGGAAAGGAAGAGAGCCAGCGAAGTAAGACAAACGAATCATTCATGCCTCACCGAGATTCGAACTGAGACCCATCTCGGACGAATTGTCAGAAACCAACGCTTAGACCACTGCGCTACCTGGACGGCTCGCCAAGTCTGTGACGGCCGCCCCGGTGGCGCAGTGGTCTAAGCGATGGCCTCTGATCATTCGTCCGAACGGGGTCCGGGTTCGAATCCCGGTGAGGCATGGATGTTGTGTTTGTCTTACGGCACTGGCTCTCTCCCTTCCCTGGAACCAGTGACCCTAAATTAGGGACGGGCGACTGCTTATAGCCCATTGAGTTGCTCACGGTGGTCGTTAAACCTCCGACCAAAAAAAAAGTCTGTGACGCCGCCCCGGTGGCGCAGTGGTCTAAGGCGATGGCCTCTGATCATTCGTCCGAACGGGGTCCGGGTTCGAATCCCGGTGAGGCATGGATGTTGTGTTTGTCTTACGGCACTGGCTCTCTCCCTTTCCTGGAACCAGTGACCCTAAATTAGGGACGGGTGACTGCTTATAGCCCATTGAGTTGCTCACGGTGGTCGTTAAACCTCCAATCAAAAAAAAAAAAAAAAAAAAAAAAAAACAAGTCTGTGACGTACCACAGAGGTGAAAATATGTGCCAAGACGACAAATCTGCAGCGAGACATTCTGTCCGCTTAGCTCACTTGGGAGAGCGACTTACTCCGGATTGAGGGCATATAGGTTCGATGTCCGTCGCGGATAAACTTGTGTTTTCACATTGGCGCCCGATTGTGGAAAATGGATCCACTGGCCGTTGGATTCTCCGAAAAATGTGTGATGTTTGTTCCACCCATTGTTTGGAATTAATGAAAAATTCCTACTTCGCTTCAAACGCAAAGAAGAAAAAATTAAGTGGGAGATGATGCGACGCACTACAGAGGTGAAAACATGTGTCAAAACGACAAATCTGCAGCGAGACATTCTGTCCGAGTGGCTCAGTTCGAAGAGCGACTTACTCCGGAGAGAGGAGACACGGACAAATTTGTGTTTTCACAAGTCTATTGACAAATTTTTGTCTCGAGTCAGTCTCCTTTATGTAATTCTGTAATGCTCTTTCGAATCTCACCCACCCATCTTCCACATGATTTTCTGGGTCTTTCCCTGTCCCTTGGAATTCAGTCTAGTGGTGGTTAGTTCTAGCAATATGTCCAGTCCATGCCATTTCAGGGATTTTTCCCTGATCAAGATATCATCAACTCATGTCATTTCCGGATTTCTGGTTATACCAAGCTTGCACCTCTCCATACCTCTTTCAGTAGTTTGCAGTAAATGTCTTTTTAGAGTAAGTTTGAATTATTGATTCATAAGTAAGAACTGGAAGGTTGCGTTCATTAAACACTTTCTATTATTTAAGATACAATGGCGAATTGCCCCTGAAAATTGTAGAGTTTCCTCTAAATGCTCTTCAACCAAGTTTTTATACGCCTGTTAATTTCTTCCTCGGTGTGGTCCTTGCTTGATGTCTGTTGTTCTAGGTAAATGTAGACATTGGTTACTTCTAGATTTGCTCCTTCAATTACTAAATCTTTAGTTCTCGGCAGGACCGCAGCCAGAAAGAATTTTTGGGGGGAGGGAGATTATGATTTTGAAACTTAATTTTCCCCGTACGTTATATCATCAATCCATTGCTGGATGAAGGTCCCCCAAGTTTCTTCCACAATTGTCTGTCTTGAGCCTGTCTCCTTCATGTCACTCCGGTACGCTTTCGAATTTCATCCGTCTATCTCCCATGCGATCTTCTTCTGGGTATTTTTCTGTCCCTTGGAACCAAGTCTAAAATTTCAGTTGTCCATCGGTGGTCTGATCTTCTGGCAACATGTCCAGCCTATTACCATTTCAGTAATTTCCCTCTGGTCATGATGTCGTTCACTCCTGTCATTTTCCTTATCCACAAGTTCCTCTTCTTATGTTTCCTGGTTACATCAAGCATGCATCTCTCCATACTTCTTTGAGTTGTCTGCAGTCTTTGTATATCTCTTTTAGTTAAGGTCCACGTCTCTGCACCATACGTAAGAATTGGAACGATGCTTTGATCACACCCTTTCCTTTTAAGACGTAATGGCATACTGCTCTTAAAAATTGTACTGTTTCTTCCAAAAGCTCTCCATCCAAGTTTTATACGGCGATTAATTTCGTCATCAATGTGACCCTCACTTGATACCTGCTGCCCAAGATAAATGTAGGTATCAGTTGTCTCAAGCATTTCTCCAACAATTAATAACTCTTCTTCTCTTGTAAAAGCATTGTGCATCAGTTTTACCTTCTAAAAGTTCATTTTTAATTTCACTTCTTTACTCTTCTCAGTAAATTCTTGGATCATACTCTGCAGCTCCGAAGGGGTAGTGCAAAAATGACTACGTCATCAGCAAAACGAAAGTGAGGTAAATAATCTCCATTAGTTTTTATCCCTTTGTTTTCCCAGTTCAATGATTGAAAGACATTTTGCAATGTGGCATCAAAGAGTTTGGGAGATATGGTGTCACCTTGTCTCACTTCCTTTCCAATTTTTATTAGTGCTCTTATCCTCAAATAGCCGAACCTTTGCACTTGCATTTTCATAGATGTTATTAATAATATTAATGTACGCATCTTCAATACCGCAGGATTTCAGAGCCATTGTAACTGCTGTTGGTTTCATCGAATCAAAGGCTTTTTCATAATCGATAAAAGCCATGCACAATGAAAGTTCATATTCCCTCGCTCTTTCAATTAGTTCTCTCAGTACATGGATATGATCCACAGTGCTGTAGCCACTCCTGAATTGAACTTGTACGTCATATACATCTTTATATATCATCATCATTGTCGACAATTATCAATCCATTGTTGGACGAAGGTCTCTCCAAGCCTCTTCCACAACGATCTGTCTTGTGCCAGTCTCCTCCATGTTACTCCCGCATACTTTCGAATTTCATCTACCCATTTCCCATGTGGTCTTCTTCTGGGTCTTTTCCTGTCCTTTGGAATCCAATCTAAAATTTCGGCTGTCCATCGATGGTCTGTCCTTCTGGCAGTATGTTCAGCCCATTGCCCTTTCAGGGATTTAACTCTGATCATGATGTCTTCCACTCTTGTCATTTTTAGGATCCACGAGTTCCTCTTCTAATCTCACCTGGTTACACCAAGCATGTACCTCTCCATGCTACTTTGAGTTGTCTGCAGCCTTTGTATGTCTCTTTTAGTTAAGGTCCACGTCTCTGCACCATACGTAAGCACTGGAAGGATGCATTGATCAAACACGTTTCTTTTAAGACATAATGGCATATTGCTTTTGAAAATTATGCTGTTTCTTGCAAAAGCTCTCCAGGGAAGTTTTATACGCCGACTAATTTCTTCATCAATGTGACCCACACTTGATATCTGCTGTCCAATATATATATATATATATATATATATATATATATATATATATATATATATATATACTAAAGAGCAAAACTGAAGACTAAGGAAAAAATTTTAGAATATATATATATATATACTGAAGAGCAATGCTGAAAACTAAGGAAAAACTTTAGAATTTAAAACGAAAGTTGCAAAATTAACCTGAAGATCGAAACGCGCAACGCAGCAGTTACGAAAATTCAGAATCTTTTCTCCTTTTACTCACACCGGTAGACATATAACCCTTTCTATGTTGTACTTGGTATGAGTCAAAAATATATAATTTTTTTTTGCTTAGGTCTCTTCTTAATAGAATATATATATATATCATCATCATCATCATCATTGTCAACCATTATCAATCCACTGCTGGACGAAGGTCTCCCCAAGTTTCCTCCACAACGGTCTGTCTTGTGCCAGTCTCCTCCATGTCACCCCTGCATACTTTCGAATTTCATCCACCCATCTCCTATGTGGTCTTCTTCTGGGTCTTTTCCTGTCCCTTGGAATCCAATCTAAAATTTCGGCTGTCCATCGATGATCTGTCCTTCTGGCAGTATGTCCAGCCCATTGCCATTTCAGGGATTTAACTCTGATCATGATGTCTTCCACTCTTGTCATTTTTCGGATCCATGAGTTCCTCTTCTTATCTCTCCTGGTTACACCAAGCATGCACCTCTCCATGCTTCTTTGAGTTGTCTGCAACCTTTGTATGTCTCTTTTAGTTAAGGTCCACGTCTCTGCACCATACGTAAGCACTGGAAGGATGCATTGATCAAACACTTTTCTTTTAAGACATAATGGCATATTGCTCTTGAAAATTATGCTGTTTCTTCCAAAAGCTCTCCAGGCAAGTTTTGTACGCCGATTAATTTCTTCATCAATGTGACCCTCACTTGATATCTGCTGTCCAAGATAAACGTACGTGTCTGTCATCTCCAGCTTTTCTCCATCAATCGATAAATCTTCATTTCTTGTAAAAGCATTGAACATCACTTTTGTCTTCTGAAAGTTCATTTTTAATCCCACTTCTTTACTCTTGTCAGCAAGTTCCTGGATCATACTCTGCAGCTCTGATGGGGTAGTTGCAAAAATGACTACGTCATCAGCAAAACGAAGGTGGGTTAGATAATCTCCATTAATCTTTATCCCCTTGTTTTCCCAGCTCAGCGACTGAAAAACACCCTCCAATGTGGCATTAAAGAGCTTCGGAGATATGGTGTCACCTTGTCTCACTCCCTTTCCAATTTTTACGTGTGTTGTATTTTCAAACAGCCTAATCTTTGCATTTGCATTTTCATAGATGTTATTAATAATATTAATGTATGCATCTTCAATACCGCAGGTTTTCAGAGCCATTGTAACTGCTGATGGTTTCACCGAATCAAAGGCTTTTTCATAATCGATAAAAGCCATGCACAATGGAAGTTCATATTCCCTTGCTCTTTCAATTAGTTCTCTCAGCACGTGGATATGATCTATTGTGCTGTAGCCACTCCTGAATCCAGCTTGTTCTCTCGGTTGAGCCATGTCTAGTGCTACCTTCAAGCGGTGTGAAAGAACTTTAGTGAAGATTTTATAAACTACTGATAGGAGGCTGATAGGTCTGTAGTTTCCGAGATCCTCAATGTCACCTTTCTTATGTAGCAGGATCATTGTAGCGGTGTTCCAATCCTCAGGAATCTTTCCTTCATTAAGGCATCGAGTGAAAATTTGGGCGAGTACTGTTTCGATTTCTCCACTTGCTTCTTGTATGATGTCTACAGTAATTCCATCTTCTCCTGGAGCTTTTCCTCGCTTCATGTTCTTGATTGCATGTGCAACTTCTGCTGGAAGGACTGGAGGAACTCTGGTACTGGTATCTTTCATGATGTCTGGAGTGCATATATCATCCCTTTCATATAATTTGGAGTAGAAATCTTTCACTCTTGTCAAAATTTCGCCTCTATTTCTTGTTACAGAACCATCTTCTTTTCTCAGTGCCATAATCTGTTTTCTTCCCTTACTGAGATGTCCCTTTGCTATCTTTAGGCTTTGGTTGTTTTCAATTGCTTTCCTCACTAGTTCACAGTTGAATTTTCTTACGTCTTCAGTGATACTTTTTCTTACTGTCTTGCATAGCTCTATATATTCCACTTTGGAAGTCACATCTTCTTTAGTTGTCCTCATCTCTCTTCTTTTTTGCATCAACATTTTGGTTTTTCCTGATAATTTGTTCACATGCAACTTGTTCTTAGACCCAGCTAATTTTGTTGCTGTTTCCATAAGAGCTTTGGTTACTTTTCTGTTAACTTCAGAGATGTCCACTTCTTCCGATGTTAGGCCTTCTAAAGCAGAGAACCTGTTCTTCAGTTCTAACTTGAAGGTATTATGGTGTTTTTAAGGTTGGTTATGTCAATAGATTTTGTTTGTCTTATGAGCTTGCCACGTTCAAGTTTAGTGTTGAGGTGCATCTTACATCTCACCAATCTATGGTCACTACCTGTGTTGAACTTGTTTAGCACACTGCAGTCTTCTATGACGAATTTTTTGTTACACATAATAAAATCAATTTCACTTGTCGTCCCATTTGGATGTCTCCATGTCCATTTCCTGTGTGGCTTTTTCTTGAAGAAGGAGTTCAAGATGAAAAACCCTTCTGCCTCTGCAAACTCAACGAGAGTATTTCCACGGTGGTTTCTGTTGCCATGACCGAATTTACCTACTGAAGTTTCATTCTGTTGCCGTTGCCCTATTTTTGCATTGAAATCTCCCATAATTATTTTCAAGTGCTGCTTACCTTTATTATTTAGATGACAAATTTCCTCATAAAATTCTTCAATTTCTTCTTCAGGATGACTTGTGGTGGGTGCATAAGTTTGAATAATCTGAGCCTGGTATCTTTTAGAGAGTTGGATAACAAGTCGTGCAGCTCTGTCAGAGGAACTTTCAACTTCTACAACTTTATCCTTCAGTTTCTTGTTTATTATAAATCCAACACCACTAGTTCTGCCAGTATCTGTCCCACGATAGTAGAAGAGATGTCCACTTTTCAGTTCGATGAGATCTTCTCCTTTTCTCCTTACCTCACTTAGCCCCACGATGTCCCACTTGATCCTTTGTAGTTCCTCTTCCAATTCAAGAAGCCTTGAATCAGAAGATAGGGAGCGTCCATTGTAAGTAGCCAAGGTCAGCATCAGATGGCAGCCTAGTCCGGTCCTCCGGGGATTCTTAGCACCCTCTGCCTTCATGTCGCACTGGCCGCTGCCTTGGCCAGGTACATTCCAGCTGCCGGAGACTGAGGGCCAAGATTTAAGTTGTGGAATCATTTTGGAGGGTTTGGCCATAACTCACCACGCTGGCCAAGCGGGTTGGTGAGTGTGGGATAGAATTTCCTCTGATCCCGATGGTATAGTTATACCGCTATGGGCGGTCGTCAGAGCCCCTTTAGTGGGAACAGGATGCACCACGAGAAGGCGGGGTTGACATTTGTCAAGGAGAGGCTGTGATGTTACGCATCACCTGACCTTGCATCCCATATATATATATATATATATATATATATATATACTCACTGAAGTGCCAAAAAAACTGGTACAGACGAGCTTATGCCCATAGCAACGTCACCTATGCGCGTACTCGGTTGCTCCCGCCAGTGCGCATATAAAGCGATAGACATCCTTGCCAGCTGTTAGAGCTGTTTTGGGCATGAGAATGACAACTAATAACGATTTAAGCGATTTTCAACGCGGTGTCATAGTTGGCGCTCGTGAGATGAGCCATAGTATTTCGGAGGTAGAAACGAAGTTCGGATTTTCACGGACTACCATTGCAAGGGTGTACCGATACTACAAGAATTCACGCAAAACCTCCAACCTACGATACCATTGTGACCGTAAAAAACATTAGGTGAACGTGACCATCGTCGGCTGTCAAGAATCGTTTCACGCGATAGACGTGCAACACTCTCGCAGGTATCATCGGAATTCAATGCTGGAGCCTCAACAAGCATCAGCGTCCGGACTGTGCAATGTACCCTGCACGATATGGGCTTTGGGAGCCGACGCCCAACTAGAGTCCCCTTGATGGGTGCACGACATAGAGCTATGTGCCTCGCTTGGGCACGGCAACACCGCTACCGGACACTTGATGACTGAAAACAAGTAGCCTGGTCTGACGAGTCGCGTTTTCAACTGTATCAGGCAGATGGAAGGATTCGTGTGTGGCGCAAACCCCATGAAGCCATGGATCCCGCCTGTCAACAGGGAACTGTACCGGCTGGTGGGGTTCCGTAATGGTATGGGGTGTGTTTAGCTGGACTTCAATAGGACCCCTGGTACGTCTACAAACGTCTGTGACTGGCCATTGCTATGTGCGCATCCTTTCTGACGAGGTACACCCATTCATGTCCTGCTTTCATGCTGATGGGTTGGGCCTGTTCCAACAGGACAACGCACCTCCACACAAGTGTCGGGACGCCACATTATGGTCAGAGGAGCATTCATCTGAGTTTGGGGTGTTGCCATTCTCACCCAAGTCTCGAAATCTGAGCGTAATAGAACACATTTGGGATGCCATGCAACGCGCTATCGAACACAGGAATCCGAGACCTCGAAATACATCCGAATTGAGGAACGCTCTGCAGGAAGTATGGAGCGCATTGCCTACAGCATATTTCCAAAAGCTGGAGTCCATGCCCTGTCGTATTTTTGCAGTTCTGCGCTCCCGTGGGGGACCTGCCAAGTATTAGACTGGTGTACCAGTTTTTCTGGCACTTCAGTGTATATATATATAGATATATTTGTCGAATTTTTATCTGTCACATTTTATTTGCACACGAAATTCTTCTATTTAATGCTATCCATTTTTCAAATATTGATTTATATGCTATACTACAATACTTACAAAAACTTATAAAATTTAAAATTTATAAAACAATTATTTTATTTTTGAGACATTTCAAATATTTCAGGGAGGGTTTAAAACACTTAAAACTTCTCCCAAGCTACGGCCCTAGTTCTCGTAAACTAACTGTACATCAATTTTGTTCTCTGAAAGTTCATTTTTAAGCCTCATTGTTTAGTCTTGTGTCAGGAAGTTTCTGGACCATACTCCGCAGGTCTGAGAGGACACTTGCAAAAATCAATATGTCGTCAGCAAAACGTAGGTTAGTTAAATCATTTTTTTTATTGGAGGTTTAACGACCGCCGTGAGCAACTCAATGAACTATAAGCAGTCGCTCGTCCCTAATTTAAGGTCACTGACTCCAGGGAAGGGAGAGAGCCAGTGCGGTATGACAAACATAACATACATTCCTCACTGAGATTCGAACCCAGACCCATCTCGGATGAATGATCAGAAGCCAGCGCTTAGACCACTACGCCACAAGGGAGGCAATATATATATAATTATAAACAGTGTTTCGAATTTATACTTCAAAGCAGATTTGTCTGGGTCAGGTCCGGGTCGAATCAAATTATAAGACGCCCGGGTCCAAAACTTTTGACCCGTTTCCAACTATGATCCAAACCCAGTTCCCGGATTTTTATTTTAAGTGCTCTGTCCTCGAACAGTCGAATCTTTGCACTTGCATTTTCATAGAGTATTTTGATGGTATTAATGTATGCATCTTCATTATTGCAGGATTTCAAAGACATTATAATTGCTAAACAGACAACGTCATCGCTCTTTCCACGTATTTCTTTAATTAACACACAGCAACCGAAAACTTGTATTTCGACACTCCTGGGTTTGAATCCCAGATCTCTCGATGACTAGCTAAGTTCGTTCGCTTTACGCTACGGTGCCAACAATCCGCGGCGCTATGTGTGTTTATCTGTCAGCATCTGACTTTACAAATCCGTAGGGATTGGCTCAGCAACTAAGACGTCTCCATCTGGTGGGGCTTAACGGCACAAGTTATTTAATTATAGCTGACACACATAGCGCTATGGATTGTTGCCACCGTAGCGTAAGGCGAACGCACCTAGCTAATTATCGAGAGATCTGGGGTTCTTTTTTTTTTTTTTTTTTTTTTTTTTTTGATTGGAGGTTTAACGACCACCGTGAGCAACTCAATGGGCTATAAGCAGTCGCCCGTCCCTAATTTAGGGTCACTGGTTCCAGGGAAGGGAGAGAGCCAGTGCCGTAAGACAAACACAACATCCATGCCTGACCGGGATTCGAACCCGGACCCCTTACGGACGAATGATCAGAGGCCAACGCCTTAGACCACTGCGCCACCGGGGCGGCGATCTGGGGTTCAATCCCAGCGGTGTCGAAATACAGTTCCTCCGTTTCTGTGTGTTAATTAAAGGAAAACGTGGAAAGAGGGATGACTTTGTCTATTTACATTATCTCCACTTATTTGAAAGATTTTTACCATTGCTCTCGCCTTTTTGGATTTATTTGCTATAATTAAATAGCTTGTGCTGTTAAGCCCCACCAGATGGAGGAGTCTCAGTTGCTGAGCCCACCCCTACGGATTTGTGAAGTCAGATGCTGACAGATACACACACACAGCGCCGTGGATTGTTGGCACCGTAGCGTAAGACGAACGCACCCGGTTAGTTATCGAGAGATCTGGGGTTCGATCCCAGTGGTGTCGAAATACAGTTTTTCGGTTGCTGTGTGTTAATTAAAGAAAAACTTGGAAAGAGCGATGACTTTGTCAATTTACATTGTCTCCAGTATTTGGAAGATTTTCACCATTATAACTGCTGATGGTTTTACGGAATGTAATTCAAATTTAGGTGAAGAGCATGATATGGAAAGAATTGGAAAAAATTAAGGGATCTGAGAATTTGCGAACAAAAGCTGTACAAACATTTATGCGATCAAAAGCAACTCAACCAAAATTTGCACAAAAAGCGTTGATACAAAATCTGTACAAAGATTTATGTGTTCCAAAAAAAAAAAAAAAAAAAAAAAAAAAAACAGATGACACAAAATCTCCAAGAGAATAAGAGGCATTGGGATAAAGTTTGTGTAACTGATGTATCGAAGAACAATCGGGGCATAATTTGTAAAAAATAAAGAACTCAGGAAAAATAGGGCAGAATGTGTAAAAATGTTTAGGAATCCAGAAGTACAGGGATACAGTTAGCAAAAATTGTGGTCAAGAACGATCGAGAGAGAATCTGTAAAACGAATTTAGTAATCAAAAAGAACCGGGGCAGAATCTTTAAAAAAATTTCAGTAATAAAAAATTGTCGGAATTTTTTGAAATAATTTGAGTAATCAAAATGTATCTTCACAGTTTGTAAATCTTAAAATTGTCAAGAACAGCTGGAACAGAGTCTGTAACAAAATAAGTAATCGAGGAGAAGCAGAACATAACCTGTAGAATAAAAAACGTTATCAAGAAGCACTGGTTTAGAGTTCATAGGAGCCCATAGCTTAGTTTTCAGGAGGAGGCGAGCAAAAGTTGTAAACATATACAAACGTCATAGGCAAATTTCGCTATGCCTTTCTTGTGTAACTGTTTTTACTGCGATGCGCTCTCAACCCATCAATTCAATTGGCCAGACACAAAAGAGATGAATAAATGAAATCAGACAGCATGTTAGGGCAGTAAAGAAATCTCCATGTCGTTCTCTTAGTTATTTTGGCTACGAAATGCCAGATATCACTCAAGTGGTCATCAAGGATGAAAAAAATACCCTCAAGACAAATTTCTGCGAAAAATTCCGAGAGTCCTTTGTCCAGTAGTTGATAGCTGTTGCGGATGATGACAATTCTCATTTCCTCGTCTTTCATACTTTACCACATTGTTCGTATGTACTCTGTCCTTCAGAACTCAATGGGAAATTTTACCATTACTTTTTATTGTAAATATCCTCTTTATTAAACCCAACTTTTTCTGCATGAACGCGCATTCAGAAGCAATCTGAATTAGTGTTACCGCGAAAATCTCTGTAGTACTTTTCAATTACAGAAATGGCACGATTCGATTTCCAGAGGAGGGCAAATGCCTCCTTTTGTCTTTCTATATGGGTGCCTATGATAGAGTTTATATAAATTTTTCTAGTCAAGAACAATATTGAACATTTTCTATAAAAACAATTTCTGGTAATCGAGGTGCATTTGAATAGAGTTTGTGAACATTTTGGTAACCATAAAGTCACTGGATAAAAGTTCTGAAAAATTTTTGCAACAGAGAATAACTGGGACTGAATCCTTAAAAAAAAATCAGTAACTAAAACATATCAGGTTAAAATTTATAAAATGTGAGTAATCAAGAAGTATCTGAATAGTGTTTGAAAATCATGAAAAGGTAAAGAACAACCGTGACAGGATCTGAAAAAAATTTAGGTTTTTGGAAGTATTCCAGAAACATTTGTAGAAATTTATAAACAATGGTTGGCATGTTCGTAAGCTACTGTCTCAGAACGAATTTTTGCTGAACTATGGCCGAGGCCATTAGTGTGAATTGAGCTCTGGCTCGAGTTCCCGATTGGGAAGGGTGGTGTGTTCTTCCTAGGAGCTGATTCTGTTCCTTCGCTGAGAGCAGTCACCGTAGCTTAAGACAGACCGAATTCTACTAGCCTTAAGTGCTGACGAGTGTCATTTAATACCAAAAATCAAAGAAAATAATTTTAAAACAGTCATTACCAAGTTTTAAACAGTTTTCATCAGTTAGGTACCACAACCCTGAATTCGGGTCTTTATTTATTTTTTCACTAATATTCATAAATTAATTTGCAGGATATTAGGCTTTTAGAACATCTGAAACGAGAAAGCTCGGGTGGTCTATAATTAAGACTTTTGAATGTCAAGGAAACAAGCTTTGTGGAGGTGAAATGTCAAGAATTCTTGCTCGAATGTCAGCTCAAAATGACAGATGACCGGGCACCGACATAAAAGATTTTGCTTCTCTTCAATCAGTGTCTGTACCGATCTGATCTCTCAACATCATGCATACTGAAATCGCCAATGACAACTTTTAGGCTGATAGAACACCTGGTTCAATTTCCTTTAATCTTTAAAGGTACATACGTGAAATTACACTTAATTAGGTACGTCATTATATCAGTATATTTATGGCAAAGAATGGTAACAATCTGTGTAGCATTTTGAATTGCAGTTTCGAGAGAAGTGTTCTGAAGATATCTAAAACTTGTCATAAAATTTCCAGTGCGCGAAAATGTGGGCGAATTATTAGATTTCTAGATAACTGAAAGCACGTGTGTTGATATCAGTCGTACAAAAGCAAGATTTCCCATGATTTGGGGTAAAACTTAAAAGAAACTAAAAGATCCATTTAGCATTTATTAAATTAATCCAAGCAATGACTTTTCATCTTTCGAATGGGCCCTCGTTCGAGTAAAGCATAGGTTGTCTGTTTGAAAAATGATTGAAAAAGATTTTACTAGGTCACCTCTAATTTTGAAACAAGTTAGTAAAATCATGCAATGCATTGATAATGATGCGATTTTCAACATACCAGAAATCATTACTCAAGTTATGAAGGTAGTGGCTCTAGAATAAATCTCCTGTGCCCTGACATTTAACCCTATTTCGATTATATTAAACAGAATTGGTTCATCATACCTCCGAAACAACATACTAAAGTTTTGTCGCAATAGAAGCATTTTATACAGTTATGAGGATAATGGCTGCGGAATAAATCTCACTTCTGTGCCCTAACCGTTGACCCCATTTCGATGATATTCAACAGAACCGGTTCAGTATACCTCTGAAACAACATGATAAAGTTTTGTCGCAATCGAAGCATTTTTGCGTTAGTTATGACGCATAAGGGCGATGGAATAGATCCCGCTCCTATGTCCCAGACCTTTGACCCCATTTCGTCCAATTTCAATAGGGTTCGTCCCTAGGCTGTCCCCACCACATACTAAAATTTCATCGAAATCGAACCATTTTTACGCGAGTCGTCGTGAGGACAGACAGACAGACGGATAAGCTAGAGCATATACGCTTCTTCAACCTACGGTTGGAAAGCCTAAAAATGGTTTTACCAGATAATCTCCGATCTTCTCTTCAGGATGAGTGCCCTGGTGTTCCCGTTTCATTAAAGTGACACGCATTAACGAACTTTCTGTTTTAGCTTATTGTCTTATTCAGCCATTTCTCTTCTGTTCCTCAAATTTGTGCCTAACATTCTTTCCTCATTTCTGTGTGCAACTTGTAGTATTCTGAATTGTTTTGCATTCAGTCGCCATGCTACTTCATCATACGTCAGAAGTGGAAATATGCATTGCTTAAAAGTCTTTCCTTTTCAAAAGGGTATACATTTTTCTAATTGTTGGTTTGGAACGAGGATGGGACACCTTTGTTATGGAACGGGATTTCTCTGTGCTCAATGTATGGGGTTGCGAGAAGACGCTTTTCGCATTTTGTTGATATGGTACCAACATTACCAGCCCTGTAAAAAATAAGTAGTGTGAATTCACGGAATTTTTTTTGAAAATAACATGCAGCAAAGTTACCGGTAAGTGCCTATCTTTTAACAAAATTTCCGTTTTTTTCAACTCCCGTATTTTCACCAATTTTCCGTACTCAGAAATTAAAGTTATTTCAGAAAAGTCAGTTTCAAGTTTTTTCATATTCATACAGAAATTTTGCAAAATCAAAGTAACTGAATTTTTCAGCCATTGCAAGTATTATCTTTCCGCAACGGTGAGATTCGACCCCAAGTCGTTTGGGTTCGTTCATCAGATATTGCGCGTCTCAAACAAGCCAGAAAGACTTGGAAATCTGAGACACGTTCATGGTAAAACTAATTAGGCGATAATGAAAATTCCTTTTTGCCATTATTGCGGGTGATTTATGCATTTTATTTTCTGTTGGAGATTATTATTTTTTTTAATACTTTTATAATATTAATTTTTTTCTGTAGGAAGACATCACAAATTAAGTATTTTTTTTTATCGTGATTTGTCGAAGCAACAGAATGCTTTGAAACTTCAGATCTTTTTAAACTGACAATGACTTTCAATTACCTTTAAAGTGAAATGTAATGTTTGATAGTATTATTTTACAAAACTATTAAATATAAAATTTACTCTTCATACGAATTTTGAAGATGACAATCCGTTTTTCTGGTGTAAATATGATAAGGATGGTAAGTCAGATAATATCCGAAAACTTAAAATTTCATCTTCCTAGAGCGGGAATCGAACACGCGTCTTCCAGATAGCACCCGGGTACACTAAACCACACTACCATCCAGAACGACCAAGTCTCAAGTTTCCGATTAATTTCAATATAAACATCACAGGATTCACTAGTCGAAGCAACCGGCATTCATGTTTAGCGAATTTGGAGGTTAAGAATCCTATCCCGCGATTGCCCGGAGGAGCAGATAAATCATGAGTGGAATACGGGATTACATCATACATGCAATGTGAATGCCGGTTGCTTCGACTAGTGAATCCTATGATGGTTATATTCGAATTAATCGGAAACTTGAGACTTGGTCGTTCTTTGCGGTGCAGTGGTTAGCATACCTGGGCGCTTCTGGGAGACGCTGATTTGATTCCCGCTCCAGACAACGAAATTTTCAAGTTTTCGGATATTATATGACTTACCATCCATGTCATATTTACACCAAAAAATGGATTGTCGTCTTCAAAATTTGTGTTGTATGGTGTAATCCCGTATTCCATTTATGATTTATGTGTTCCTCTGGGCAATCACGTGTTAGGATTCTAAACCTCCAGATTCGCTAAACTTGAATGCCGGTTGCTTCGACTAGCGAATCTTGTGATGGTTATATTCAAATTAATCGGAAACGTGAGACTTGGTCGCTCCGGTTGGTGTAGTGGTCAACATACGCGGGCGCTATCTGGGAGACGCGGGTTCGATTTCCGTTCTAGGACGACGAAATTTTCAAGGCCGCCCCGGTGGCGCAGTGGTCTAAGGCGCTGGCGTCTGATCATTCGTCCGTAAGGGGTCCGGGTTCGAATCCCGGTCAGGCATGGGTGTTGTGTTTGTCTTACGGCACTGGCTCTCTCCCTTCCCTGGAACCAGTGACCCTAAATTAGGGACGGGCGACTGCTTATAGCCCATTGAGTTGCTCACGGTGGTCGTTAAACCTCCAATCAAAAAAAAAAAAAAAAAAAGAAATTTTCAAGTTTTCGGATATTATCTGACTTACCATCCTTGTCATATTTACACCAAAGAAAAACGGATTGTCATCTTCAAAATTTGTATTGTATGGTGTAATTCCGTATTCCACTCGTGATTACTCTACATAGCTATAATAGCTTTTGCCTTAAGGACTGCACACTCTGATACACAGACATCGTACAATCATCTGCACAATAATTTGAGCATCCGGTTTCTTACAATAACAAAGTGTTGATATATAATAGCTGGTGCACAAAACGGTGAAGTGGAGAACAAATATACTGTGCCACAATACCCAAAATTTCATGTAATATACTATCCACAATATCCGATCTCGCTACAGAACTTCAATTTCAAATCCTTCCGCAATGACTGAAATTTAACAGTTAATCAAACCTCAAGTATTCCCGCGGATCACTCCTGTTACCGGAAAGTTTTTGTCATGTGGATACGGAAAAAGTGAGAACGGAGTTTTTCCGTTATATACGAAAGGAATTCCGGAAAGGTTTCTGAAAATTCATAACTTTCCGTTAACACATCTTAAAAACGGCAATTTAACGAGAATATAAGAAAGGAATTGCGGAAAGGTTTCTGAAAATCTAGAATTATCCGTTAACACATCTTAGAAACGGCATTTTACCGAGAATATCAGAAAGGAATTGCGGAAAGGTTTCTGAAAATTCATAACTTTCCATTAACACATCTTAAAAACGGCAATTTACCGTGAATATAAGAAAGGAATTGTGAAAAGGTTTCTGAAAATTCATAACTTTCCGTTAACACATCTTAAAAACGGCAATTTACCGAGAATATAAAAAAGGAAGTGCGAAAAGGTTGCTGAAAATTCATAACTTTCGGTAAACACATCTTAAAAACGGCAATTTACCGAGAATATAAGAAAGGAATTGCGGAAAGGTTTCTGAAAATCCTGAATTATCCGTTAACACATCTTAAAAACGGCATTTTTACCGATAATATCAGAATGGAATTGCGGAAAGGTTTCTGGAAATTCATAACTTTCCGTTAACACATCTTAAAAACAGCAATTTACCGAGAATATAAGAAAGGAATTGCAAAAAGGTTTCTAAAAATTCATAACTTTCCGTTAATACATCTTAAAAACGGCAATTTACCGAGAATATAAGAAAGGAATTGCGAAAAGTTTTCTGAAAATTCATGACTTTCCGTTAACACATCTTAAAAACGGCAATTTACCGAGAATATAAGAAAGGAATTGCGGAACGGTTTCTAAAAATCCAGAATTCTCCGTTAACACGATGGTGATTTACAGAGAATATAAGAAAGGAATTACGGAAAAGGTTCTTAAAAATTCAGAAATTTCCAGGCGTATGAAAAATTCGTGAAATTCAGGATTCTATCCGTCATTTCACGGAAAAGGTTGTATCAGAAATATGCTTCGTTAATTCACTGAAGGGATCACAGAAAGTGGCTCGTCAATTTCAGAATTTTTTTTTAAATTGTGTCAGTTTTAAAGTTTTATGTGCAATGGAAACACGTGATATTTACATATTCTGAAAGATCAGGTTCCGACAGTGTCTATATGAAAGGAGTTTGTTATGATCGGTTCAGTTGTGTTCATTAGGCGTAGGCTTGAAAATGGAAAAACATAACATTCATTTCCGTCATTCAGCTAAGTTTTTCAATCGGTAGAAATGCGACGCGAACGCAAAAAAAAAAAAAAAAAAAAAAAAGTACGTACTACGTATAGTGAGGTTACTGTAAGCGTTCAACTGTGTTAGTGTTGGTTTGCGAATTTTCGTCTTGGAGATTTTACACTCACCATTGAAGTCCACTCTATCGGTTTGACTCATAAGTTCATGCCGTTTTATTTCACGATTGTTTCCCAGGTCAGTAGTGACGGTGCAGATTTCCAGTTGTATATCAAAATGTAGCCAGTACTATCATGTATCTAAATCATATTGTTTTGTGTGATTGTGCCTAATTTTTTTTTTTTTTTTTTTTTTTTTTTTTTGTTTTCAGGTCCGGAAGTATGGAGTGTCAAGTAATGAGGAATAAACATTTCCGACATCTGTTCCTCTACGAGTTTAACACGGGATCCACAGCCGCCGAGGCCACTCGACAAATTTGTGCTGTGTATGGGGAGGATGCTATTGCTAAGAAGACAGTCTGAAAATGATTTGAGCGATTCCGAGGTGACAGTTTTGACCTCAAAGACTCTCCACGCTCAAGTCAGGTCGTCTATCTCACTTTGATGAGAATCCTTTGAACCATCTCATCCACTTGGATCCGAGTCAAACCACACGCGAATTGGCCACTGAGATGGAATGTGATCAGGCCACAGTGGTGCGACACCTGGAACGTATGGAAAAGGTCCAGAAATCGGGGTCTTGGGTGCCTCACACTCTCCTCGAAGAAAACAAGAATCAGTGTGTTGCCATATGTGGTTCCTTGCTTGCCCGTTATCACGAATGTTCTCAGCAACACAAACCCTTTCTGTCACGTATTGTTACTGGAGATGAAAAGTGGTACCTGTACGTGAATTTCGGGCATCGGAGGGAATGGTTAAACCCAAACAAGACGCTCACACCACGTCCAAAACATGACCTACATCCTGCGAAGATCATGTTGTGTGTCTGGTGAGACATGGAAAGCAATATTCACTGAAAAATGCTGCCGAGGAATCGGACCATCAACGCTGCACTCTATTGTGAGCAACTCCGCTGTGTGGAGGGAGCAATTCAGCAGAAGCGGCCACATCGGCTCCAGGGTGTCCTTCTGCATCATGATCACGCACTCCCTCACAGTGCAAACATGACCAAAATGGCCATTCAGGACATGAAATGGGAGATCCTTCCACATCCAGCATATTCCCCAGATGTCTCCCCTTCAGGTTATCACCTGTTTCGATCTCTGTCGAATGCACTCCGTGGAAGAACGTTCAACAATGATGTTGATCTCCAGAATTTCCTTTATGATTTATTCACAGCAAAACCTGCACGTTTTTTCAAGAATGGCATTGTAGACCTATCCAGACGTTGGGACACCATCGTAAACAATGGGAGGTGGAATACATAGTTGATTGATTCTGTTTTCCCTTTTGATATACATTCCTTGTAGTGCAGTAAAAAAAACGGAATGAACTTATGCGTCAACCCAACAGAAGACCCATTTAAGCTGACGACGACCAAATCAAGGCATTAATGGAAAGCATCCTACACAGTACAACTGCAGCAATTCTTTGACTCAAGAGACATCCAACTACATCGCGACATTGCATTTGACAAAGCTTGGGTATATGAGGCGCCTTGGTGTTTGGGTACGGCGCAATATGAGTGAGAAGAAATGTTCTCTACCGAATATCTGTTTGCGATTCGGTGCTCAAATGGAATGGAAACGACACATTTCTGAAACGAATGGTAACAGGCAACGAGGAATGTAATGTGCACGGTGAAAAATAAGTAGTGTGAATTCACGGAAAATTCCTGAAAATAACGTGCAGCAAAGCTGCCCGTTTTCTAGCGAAATGTCTGTTTTTAAATGTTCCCGTCTTTTTTAGCTTCCGTATTTTTACAGATTTTCCGGAGTCAGTAATTCCGTTTATCTCAGGAAAGTCTGTTTCGGTGTTTTATGTATTTGTACAGAAATTTTGCGAAATCGAAAATTGAATTTTTCAGCCCTTACCCAAGCGAACGCTTTCGCATCTGCGGGGTTCGTTCCGAGCTTGTATGGGTTAGCGCAACAGAAACCGCGCGCCTTAACCACTAAGCTACACTGGCGTGCAAAAATTAAGGACGAGACGATTTTTCGAATGTAACGTCGTGCGAAAGGGCTCCACGTCGACTCAAATCATACCATAAGACCCCCAAGATGTAAGAATATGGGACAAGTGAGCAAAACCATTCAAACAAGGAATCCGAAGGATACAAAGGCACTTTATTGAAAAGGTAACTTCGAGCACAACTGGACAGAAGACAGAAACACTCATGTGACAGGCGGCTGCCAAGAAAAATCCAGTCCTTAGTAGGGGATATGATCACCCCCACACTGCGTTGCAAGATTTACAACGTCTGTCCATGCTCAGGACGAGGTTGTCAAGGAGCTGTTGAGGCATCGCGGCCCATTCCTCTTGTAGCGCCAATCGCAGCTGCGGAATCGTTGCTGGCGGCTGGTGACGTGCTGCCAAGTGTCTCCCGAGAAGGTCCAACACGTATTTGATTGGATTTAGGTCCGGGGACTTTGCGGGCCAATCCATGCGTTGAATATCTTCACTCTCCAACAGTTCTGAGACAGCCACTCTACGATGAGGTGTAGCGTTGTCGTCCATGAAGAGGAACTGAGAACCCACAGCATCTCTAAACAGACGCACGTGAGGCAGCAAAACATCGGTACAATAGCGGACATCATACCAAGCATGGTACCGCCCCAGACGAGAACTCCGCCACCTTCAAATCGGTCACTTTCGATTTTGTTGGAGGAGTGATTGCGTGTTCCTTGCTCTCTCCAGATGTGTATACGTCCAGAATCGCTCGTCAGACTAAATCGGCTCTCATCCGTAAAGAGAATTCGACCCCATTGCTGATTTGTCCAGTTCTTGTGTTCCTGGCACCACAGAAACCGCCATCTCCGATGAGCAGGCGTTAATGACACACACCGTACTGGTCGTCGGGCAAATAGACCACCTTTGTGAAGCCTCCTGGCCACGGTAAAACGCGATAACGGACGTCCAGTTGTCTGTTGCATGTGCCTTGCGATTTCTCCCGCTGTCTGCCGTCTGTCTCTTCTCGCCTGTAGGACAATATACTAGTCGTCCGCCGCCGTGGTTGCTCGTGGACGACCACTGCTAAACTCTCTGACAGCTGTTCCTGTCGTTTGAAATGCTCTCCAAGCTCGTGAAACGATGCTGTGTGTGATCCCGAACTCCTCGGCCACACTAGTCACACTTCGACCTTCTTCAAACTTCCCAATGACGCGACCTCGGGAAAAGTCATCCAGATGTGGTCTACTGGATTGCCTGTTGGCCATATCACACGGTGGCAGCAACTCGACGTCGTTTAAACCGATGTACTCCGTGCAATAGCTTTCACCGAATTACTTAACATACACCGCCAGTGTGCTTTATACCCTTTCGACACTCCCCCTCCCCCACGTCATGCTGCATATATGCGCATGCCCTACCGTACCGGACCTTAGTCTATCTCCTGAGTGGTCTTTCGGTCCGTTCTGCCTTCTCATTCCGCTGTTATGCTAATTTCTCCTCTTCGTCCTTAATTTTTGCACACCAGTGTACATAGAAATGCTCGAGCGTCACACACACGTTCAAGGTAAAAACTACATTTGCGCGATGATGAATTTTTTTCTTTTTTCTCATTAATGCGAGGGTATTACTCACTTTATTTTCTGTGTGAGCTTATAATTTTTTTGAATAGGTTTGTAATACTTCTTTTATTTTTGTAGGAGAACTTTTCACAAATTAAGCATTTGTTTCATCGTGATTTTTCGAAGCAGCAGAATGCTTTGGAACTTGAGATCTTTTAAACAGACAACGACTTTCTATTATCTTTAAGAAAATGTGATATGTACTGTGTTATACACTATCTACCAACAAGTAATTCGACACCTGTGGTAGCAAAGGAAAACAAAGTTTATTCACCTTCAATAGTTGGTACTCTCAACCAGCAACCAGGCGTTGTACAGCGGCTAGTGGTGTTTTCTTCCACTCGGCTTGGAGAAGACAGGCCAGTTCTTTCACCGATTTCGGACGGTGGGGGCACCCCTTAAGTCGACGCTCTAACTAGTCCCAGAGGTGATCGATAGGGTTAAGGTACGGGCTCTGCGCAGGCGAATCCATTCGATTAACCCCATTGTCACCATACCAAGCCATGGTGGACCTCGCAACATGACAGGTGGCATTGTGATCTTGAAAGTAACATGTGTCCACCCCGTAAAACTGTCACAACGTAGGAAGCGCATGGTCATCCAAAATGGTGGAATAGGTCTCGGCGTTGAGTCTACCAGGAATTGCGACCAAGGGTCCCGTGCCATACCAGGAGAAACACCCCCATAGCATAATTCCGCCGCCGCCGAACTTCACAGTTCGCACAATACATTCCGGCAGGAGGCGTTCTCCAGGCAGACGCCAAACCCAGACCCTGCCATCCGAACTTCACAGTTCGCACAATACATTCCGGCAGGAGGCGTTCTCCAGGCAGACGCCAAACCCAGACCCTGCCATCCGAACGGTAGAGGGTGAACCTTGATTCGTCGCTCCAGAGAACCTGTTTCCACTGTTCAACGATCCACTGTCGACGTTCTTTGCACCACGTTAGCCGAGCAGCGCTATTGGACTTGGTGATCAAAGGCTTGTGGGCTGCTGCACGTCCATGATAACCAAGCAGATGGGATTTCTTACGGATGGTATTCATCAAAGGAACACTCCCGGATGCCTGTTGAAACTCCTAGGGGATGTGGCCCATCGATTTGGTGCGGTTCTTCCGAATTTCTCTGGCCAGCACCCGTCTGTCTCTAACTCCCAGTTTTGTGGGTTTGCCGGGTCGGGGCACATTCTAACAGTCACCTTGCATCTTCCACTTGCCAATCACGTAGGCCACTGTCGATTTTGGGTACTTCAACTCGCTGGACATGTCACTTATGGATCGGCCATTTCTGTGATACCCGACAATTATACCTTTTTCAAAATCAGAGAGCTCCGAACAGCGTGGCATCTTGCATGCGACTGGTTGCGTTGTTGTTTCCCACACGATATTTAAGGCGGCGGCCGTGCTGTGTATCAGGATCGCAGATATCGTCGATTGCAGGGGTGTCCAATTACTTGTTGGTAGATAGTGTAGTATTATTTCACAAAACTACTAAATATAAAATTTACTCTTGATAGATACAATAGCTTTTGTCTTAAGCATTCCACAGACTGATTCATAGACATCATACAATCACCTGTACAACAATTCAAATACATGGTTTCTTACGGTAGCACAATATACCAAAGCTGGAGTAAAACATGGAGAGGAAAGCAATATCTGGTGCCACAATAACCAAAAGTTCATGCGATATGCTTTCCCCAATATCTGATCTCACTACAAAACTTTAATATCAGATCCTTCGGCAGATGATTGAAATTTAATAGTTAATCAAACATCAAGTATACCTGTGAATCACTCCTACTACCGGAATGTTTTCTTCATATCGAGACTGAAAAAAGTGAGAACAGAATTCTTCCGTTAATACGACGTATACGAAAGGAATTGCCGAAACGTTTCTGAAAATTCAGAATTTTCCGCTAACACATCTTAAAAACGGCATTTTACCGTTAATATACGGTAAATTGCCGTTTTAAGATGGAAAGGTTTCTGAAAATTCATAATTTTCCATTAAAACATTCTAAAAACGGTAATTTAATGTTCATATACGAAAGAAATTGCGTACATATATCTGAAAATTCCTTATTTTCCGTTAACGCATTTTAAAAACAGCCATAAGAAAATAATTGCGGAAGGGTTTCTGAAAATTCATAATTTTTTGCTAACACATTTTAAAAAGGCAATTTATCATATATATACGAAAAGAATTGCAGAAAGCTTTCTGAAAATTCAGAATTTTCTATTAACACATTTTTAAAAACGGCAATTTAACCGTCTATGTAACAAAAAAAATTGAGGAAAGGTTTCTGAAAATTCATAATTTTCCGTTAACACATCTTAAAAACGGCAATTTACCGAGATTGTAAGAAAGGAATTGAGGAAAGGTTTCTGAAAATCCAGAATTCTCCGTTAACACATCTTAAAAACGGCAATTTACCAAGAATATAAGAAAGGAATTGCACAAAGGTTTCTGAAAATTCAGAATTTTCCTAAAGTTCGAAAAATGCGTGAAATCAGGTTTCTTTCCGTCATTTTATGGGAAATGTTATATAAGGAATATGCTTCGTTAATTCACGAAAGGAATCATGGAAAATAGCCCGTGAATTTAAGTTTTTTTTTTTTTCAGTGTGTAAACAAACGTGTAAAGTAGATGATACTGGGCCAAGCTAGATGAGTCATAATTAACCACTCCCGAGGCTGGTCTGAATCCCAAGAAGATGTGGTGGGACTAGAATAGATTCTTGTATTACGAGCAGAGCATCCAAACGATTAGTTCGGATAAGTGTTATTCCCAATCTGTCCAGCTGAAAGCAGCACTTGATGACAAACATCCAGAAATGGTCAACAGGAAGGGTATTGTCTTCCACCAGGACAATGTCAGACGTAACGTTTCTTTGGTTATCAGTAAAAAAAATCGTTAGAGCTTCTCTGAGATTCCCTGCATAACACCCCACCGCTGCAGAACTCGCTGAACGGAAAGAATTTCAGTTTTGTGGAAGCTTGCAGGAATCATCTTGGCCAGTTCTTTGCCTAAAAACCCGCAAAATCATGGGAGGAGGAAGTGCTGATGTTATCCGATAAAATAAAGTGGTAATGGCTTGATAATATTTCGTCTTTCACTTTTATCTACAAATGCGAAAAGACTTTCGGTCAATTTTGCATTTTTTATTTTATCTTATTGTCAACAATCATCAATCCACTCAAGATTACCCCCTCCCCGCTTTTCTTTTCTTGGTGGATTGGAGGTTTAACGACCACCGTGAGCAACTCAATGGACTGAGTGGCCACTTTATTATGACCACCTGACAGTTTTAAGCAAATGAGCTATGGCTACACGCTGTGCCTATGGCTGCACGCTGACAGTTTTAAGCAAATCAGCTATGGCTGCACACAATGAGCTATGGCTCCTTTGGGCCCTTTAATTCGTGTTGATCAACGTCTGACTATCACATCACATCTAAACACCGTTGCGGACCAAGTGCATCCTGTCATGTGGATGGTTTATCCCAATGGCGGTGGCTACTTTCAACAAGATAATGCGTCCTGCCATAGTGCTCGTATTGTACAGGATTGGTTTCAGGAACATGTCGATGAATTTACTTTGCTTAGCTGGCCGCCACAATCTCCAGATCTCAACCCCATTGAGAATTTGTGGGATGAAGTTTAACGAGCCATCAGACAGCTGGATCCACAACCCTACAATCTCACACTCCTGGAAAGTGCTATTCGTCAAGAATGGTCTCAGATTCCACAAACCACCTATCAACATCTCGTGGAGTCCATGCTACGAAGAATTGACGCAGTATTAAAGGCAAAAGGTGGCCCAACGAAGTACTGAGGGGGTGGTCATAATAAAGTAGCCACTCAGTATATAAGCAGTAGTCACCCGTCCCTAATTTAAGGCCACTGGTTCCAGGGAAGTGAGAGAGCCAGAGCCGTAAGACAAACGCAACATTCATGCCTCACCGGGATTCGAACCCGGACCCAACTCGGACGAATGGTCATAAGCCTTCGCTTAGACCACTGGGGCGACTCTCAAGATCCTTCCAAGACGGTCTGTCTTGAACCAGCCTCCTTCATGAATATATACACAATGCGGCAATAAAGGAATGAGACTGAATTTCATAAAAAGAAATGGAAAAGCAGGAAAACTTACGCGAATGTATTTTATTTGAAGTATATTCCTCCTGCGTTATTACAAGAAGTGGCACGATCAGTCAACGAAAGGAAGGATTTGTAGAGGTCATCTTTTGCTACGGAATGAAGAGCTCATGTCACAATTCTTTGTGTGTCTTCAATGCCTTGAAAAAAACTATTTTTTTAAAAGCAGCTTTAATTTAGGGAATAGAAAATAGTCACACGGTGACAGATCTGGAGAATAGGGGAGGACGGTTGAGTAAACACGCTTCCTTTAATGCTAGAAGTTGCTGTATACTGAATCCTCCGTGTGCGGGTGCGTTATCGTGAAGATGAAACCACTGCCCATTTTTGATATCATTTGGAGAAGAACAAATGTGTCTCCAAATGCTTGTCAGTCTACTGTAGAAGTAAGGATAGTACCTTTCGTACAAAGAATGTACTAGCACGAATGTACTAGCACAAAGTTCAGTTAGTACAGTCAACCATCGATGTAGTGCCTCTGGATTTACAGCCACCCTTGCATAACGCCACCCGCTGGGTCTGAACAAACGTGATCTATGTAAAGCATCTCTTGATATACAGCCGCACCATTGGTATCCGCCAACCCCCGATATACACGGTCGAGTCACATTATTGTGACAACCAGCTAATATTCAGAGTAACCGCCGTGTGCAGCACGGACAGCAGCTAGACGGGCTGGGAATGTCTCAATAAGTTCTGGAAGGTGTTTATAGGTTAGTGGAGCCATGCTGAGTGCATCTAAAAATTTCTGGAGGATGCGTGGTGGAGGATCCATAGAGCGAACAACACGATCGAGGTGGTCCCACGGATGCTCAATTGGGTTTAAATCTGCAAAATTAGGGGACTAGGGAAGTATTTTGAATTCTTCATCGTGCTCTTCCAACCACTCTCGGACATTTCTAGCTCTGTGACACGTCGTGCTGAAAGATTGCATCCGCCCCAGGGGAGACCATCAGCATGTATGGATGTACGTGGTCTGCAAGGATGGATTCATAACGGATTCGGTCCATAGTGTCTTACACAGGCATGAGTGGACCCAGGGAATGCCCACGAAATCATTCCCCAGACCATAACGCTTCCCTCACCAACTTGTGTTCTTCCAGCAATGGTTGAAGAGTATATTTGTTCTCCGATGTTTCACGCCTTATACGCCAACGTCCATCCGTTCGATGAAGCAGAAAACGTGATCCATCGGAAAAGGTAATCCTTTGTCAATCAGCGGAGGCCCCATTCCAATACTGCCGTGCAAATGTAAGCTTTTTCCGCACCTTCGTTAGCATAGGTGCAGTGACTATCTGTCTGCATCGGACCCCATACGCAGCAGGGTTCGACTGTCGTTTTAGACACACCTCTGGTAGACCCCTGGTTCATTCGGCCAGTGAGTTGCTCTACTGCAGCGTGTCGATCGGCCCTCACGCACTTTCGCAGCCGACGTTCACCTTTTACATTAAGGACACGTGCTACTTCGCAGTTTCCACGTCACTTATTCGCAATGGTGCCATTCCTCCAATCGCGATACGCTTTAATCACAGCAGCGCGCGAACAGTTTAGAAATTGCGCTGTTTCAGAAATACTGCCACCCTTGGCCCGAAAGCCGACAAAAATCCCTTTTTGCAAATCTGATGAATAGCTCCCTTTATCCATGACAGCAACGAGTGATATATTTTCAGAATGCCTGCAGCACACCTTATATACTCTCCAAGCTAGCTCACAACACGTGCCTTCTTTCATTGGCTGCGTGCTGTTGACGACAAAAGGAGGAGGTGGTCACAATAATGTGACTAAACTGTGTATATTTTATGTGCTGCTTTTTGCAAGCTGTGTGTGAATTGTTGTCCCTTTCTTTCTGACCATCATGCGATTGTGGCGAACCTTTTGGCGGAGAAAATGGCAGGCGTCCGGCTGCTGCTTCCGAAAACATGCCACAATGAGGGAATCCATCTGGATTGCCCCGCTTTCGTAAAGTAGCACAGGAGTCAAACGAAGAGGAATACGTCACGGAGCTTTATCAGTTTGGGATATCATTACGGCCTGGATTTATTGCGATTTTATGAGGGTTAATCTATTTCTATTTATTAGGACTTAATGGATGTCTCACGACCTTTTACCCCTTAACCATATCCTCCATTTGCGTACAGAGAAGCATCAGGGAAGAGTGCCTGCGGTGGGCTTGGTTACATTTGAGTCAAGCTGTTGTCTTGTGTGTTGGGGTGTTGTCTTCTTCTCTCTTCCGCCCTGTCCTCTTTGGCGGATGAGAAATGCCTGTGTTCTTACCCTCTCCCTACTGTTAAAAAAGATGACAAATCAGTCGAAACCTATTTCCAGGGATATTGCTTCTTTTACCCGATATGATGCTTGCTGTCTTTAGTTTACATCTTTGGCCCTGTAAATCAGTTCACAACTGTTTACAGTCATTGAAATCAGAAACGAAAAAGGATTTGTTGTTGTTGTTTGCGGTTTGGAAAAAAAAATCGAAAAGAGCGTTTCTTACCATAAAGCCGAAGACTGAAATTCGTGAATATCGCAACGAAAATATTGAAATCTAAAATACAAATGAAAATAGACCATTTTTCAAAAAGAAATTGAGGTATGTATAAAACAGTTTTGTGTAATTCTATTAATTTCACTTGATAAAATTTTAGTAACGTAGTAGCATGATCTTTTATCCATTTCTTTAAGATATTAATTTTGTCCTTGTACTGTCCAAGGTATATTTCGGCATTTATTGCATACTAGAAGCTTCCGAGATAAAAAGGGACACTCCAAACTACAGTGCGGGCTAGTTGCGCAACATATAACTGCATTTTTTTCTAATTAGCATGCTTTTAATTTAATGCTAAATATGATTATCGAAGAATAATAATTAATAAAATTTGGGTTACTTAAAAATAACTGACAAATTTGATATAACGCCACAATATAAGGGAACAAACGGTGGAGGTACATCAAAGTGCTGACTATGTTATGTTTTACTTTCGTTAAGACAACCGTCTGTATTCCAGAGTATCACATAGAATGAAGGCCTTTTGGTTTCTTACTATCAAACAGGCTCTCGACCAGCTTCCAGTCATCTACAACAAAGATCTGTTAGTCTCCTACTGTAATCCAAGTAACCGTCCTGCTTCCAGTAATCTAGAACAAAGATCATTTACTCTCCTACTTTAATCTAAGTAACCGTCCTGCTTCCAGTCATCTAGAACAAAGATCATTTACTCTCCTACTTTAATCCAAGTAACCGTCCTGCTTCCAGTCATCTAGAACAAAGATCATTTACTCTCCTACTTTAATCCAAGTAACCGTCCTGCTTCCAGTCATCTAGAACAAAGATCATTTACTCTCCTACGTTAATCCAAGTAACCGTCTGTAACGAAGTAAATTTCTCCGTCATTTCTGTCCACGCCAGGATTCGAACCCGGATCCCCTCATTCCGGAATAAGTCACTCTACCAATTGAGCTACGCGGACGTTTTGTTCTGACTACTATCTGCTTTTATGTCATGTGCGTCCTGCTGGCAGGTACGTCACATCTCCCCCCCGAAAGAGGGCCGGGGGCATGGCCCACGGGTCAGCCGTGACCATGAATCGTTGCAGGCAGCCATCTACTGTAGAACGTGCACTCGAGAACTCCCAGTCAATCTGGTGTGTGGAATGCAACGTCACACACATTTATTTTTCGAAGCGCTGGAGAAGGGATTCTCTGATTTTTACTATCTCGCGGTGTGGAAATAACATCACACCATTGCGAGATTTCGAACGGTCGGGTCATCCGGAAAGTTCGGGCGCCATTATAACGAAGTAAATTTGTATGTCATTTTTGGTCTACGCCGGGAATCGAACCCGAGTCCGCTTATTCCGGAATAAGTCGCTCTACCAACTGACCTTCATTCTGATTGCTATCTTGCCTTTATGTCATGTGCGTCCTGCTGGCAGGTACGTCACACGTCCTGCTTCCAGTCATCTAGAACAAAGATCATTTACTCTCCTACTTTAATCCAAGTAACCGCCTGCTTCCAAAGAATGATCCAGAATAAACACTTTTCGAAGTGACTTTTATCATTTTAGTGAGAACTATCATTTCAGAATAAATACTTCTTGAAATGACTTTTATCATTTTAGCGGGGACTGTCATTTCAGAATAAATACTTATCGAAATGACTTCTGTACTTTTCATCAGTGCCGCGTAGATTACCTCTAAAACAAGAATATCTCATTTGCTCAAGGAATAGTCCGATGACAAGGGTTCTCAATTTTCTCAGAATATTACCCAGAACAAAGACTTTATACATTTTGTTCATATAATAATTCAGAACAGGAGCTTATCGCTTTTGGTCAGGGAGTCACTCTCGAAACGGTTTTTCATCTTCGTTCATTATTATCATTATAAAATTTGTGAATGTGTGTGTTCATGGAACTGTCCTTCATTCAGCAAACGTTTCAGAACAAGGGAAAGCTGTAAATTCGGGGTCACAACCATACCAATTTAAAAATATCACTGTAGCTCAAATAAGCGATCATGATCATTATTACTCCAAAGATGGAATTGAGGAAATACTAAATCGTACACTCAATCATTTTGTATTCGTGATATTACAGAATTTAAAAATACTTAAAATTTGGAAGCATTTTAGTATAATGAATATTGAGTTAAGCACGCGTCTAGCTATCTGTCAGTTTTCTTCAAAAGCTTAGAGTAGCTGTGTTTTCAATTTAAAAGCACCAATTTACTAGGAAAGCATTACAGAAACGACGATTTGTTTGCCTGGCAGCTGCCTATGGACAGGTAAATGAAACGGAACGGAACTATCACCATAAGTCATCTGTTTTAAATCATCAAGCTCTGTTGTTAGACATTTGGAACAAAAAAAATTGTTTTGTGATTCGTGAGAGGCACGTCCTGTGCTTGACTTGGGAAAATTGTTAATTTTCTCCGTGACAGTTGATCCCGATGTTTTAAGAGCAAGATAATTATTACTCCCGCAGTTGCCTTTTTCCTTTCGCATTTTCTCTTCGTCACATATGCATATTGTTTTTAATATTTGCGCCAGATGGACAGTGAGAGGCAGCATTTCCGATGACCCACAATTTGTCGCATATCCTGGTGGTCCAAGCTGTTCCATCATCATCGATCACGCGACTGACACTGGGAACGGAGATGAGTTGGACTTCTAAAGCGCCGCCTATCACCGACATGAAATCTGGTTTTTGTTTGACGCTTACACAAATTTGTGTTACCTTAAATGGTTGCAACACGATTTTCTGGGGGATTTATGATTCTTTTCCCCCGTTCCCAGTGTCAATGTAGTTGTAAATTTCTGATGTAAATCATCGTTAGTTCTCAAAATGCTTCTAAAATAAAAATAAAATACCTTCAAATGGCAGTTAATGCATGAGTAATTTTTACAAAAAAGCTCACGAAATCGACAGATTTTTGTTTCCATAATTTGAAACACATCTGGAAATTTTGAACACCTCAGAAGTGCATTCATACTTCATTGGCTGGTCAATTTTAGTTTGGATTTAAGTAATCCTGATTTGTTTTTGTAAGTTCGGGATCAACGCACCCGTAGTCACACAACATGTTTTTGGGTGCATTGTAGCAATATTCTAATAGCACTTTTAGTTGGAAAATGTTAAATATGACTAAATTGAAATTTTCAGTTTTCTTGTCCGGTGGCCGAGTGGTGTGAGACGCTGCCTTCCGACCATTAATCCAAGATGTGCATGCATGGTGTGCTTACCTGATGGCCCTGGCCTAGAACCACTGCTCCCAAATTAGGGAGAGCGACTGTTTATTGCCCAAGGTGGTCGTTAAACCCAGAACAACAATAAAGAAGAAAAACAAAACACTCTTAGTTTGAGTCTTGTTGGATGGAGTTTTATATCATTCCAGTCAAAGTCCCAGTGTGAATCCTATTTTTCATGAGTTAAGAATTGTGCTGGTAGCAGATCCAGTCTGGATATTCCCAGTCATAGTGCTGGTTAAGTCCAAATCACAGTACCAGCTTGAAACCTGTATAAACTTAATTTAATATCTTACTAGTCTCAGCTCAGCTTAAATCCCGATCAGACTTAGTGTAGTACAATTCGAATTAAAACTGCAGTTCTATTTCGTTTGCACTTAGTTTAGTATTATTCCAATCACAGATGCAGCTTAGATCTTGCTTAGACTAAATTTTGAGTAATTCCACCCATACCTACAGTAAGGATTCCGTTTGGACTAAGTTTAGTATCTTTTCAAATACAGCTGCAATTTTTTTTTTTTTTGACTGAGATCAGTATCTTTTCAGTCACAGGTGCACTTCATGTTCTCTTTGAACTGGGGTTAGTATCTTTCCAGTCATAGCTGCAATTTAGGTTCTCTGTAGACAGAGCATAGCATCTTCCCATGCACAGCTGCAATTTAGGTTCTCTTTTGACTGGGCGTAGTACCTTTCCAATCACATATGCAATTTAGTTCTCTTTGAGCTGGGCATAGTACCTTACCAATCACATCTGCAATTTAGGTTCTTTGGACTCGGCTTGGTATCTTTCCAGCCACAGCTGAAATTTAGGTTGTCTTTGGACTGCGCATAGTACCTTACCAATCACATTTGCAATGTATGTCCTTTGGACTGGGCTTGGTATATTTCCAGTCACAGCTGCAATTTAGGTTGTCTTTGGCCTGGGTATAGTACCTTTCCAGTCAAAGCTGCAATTTAAGTTCTCTTTGGACTGGGCTTAGCATCTTTCCATTCACAGTTTCAATTCAGATTCTTTTTGGACTGAGTTTAGTACCTTTCCATTCACAGCTGCAATTTAGGTTCTCTGTGGACTGGGCATGGTACCTTACCAATCGCATCTGCAATTTAGGTTCTTTGGACTGGGCTTGGTATCTTTCCAGCCACAGCTGCAATTCAGGTTGTCTTTGGACTCGGCATAGTACCTGTCCAGTCACAGCTGCAATTTAAGATCCGTTTGAACTGTGCTAAGTTTATTGCTAGTCAGAGCTCGAGTTTGAACCCGTTTGACTTAAATTGTATTCGCACTGCTCCTAACTTAGGTATGTTTGAGTTGTTCGGCATCTACTTGACATGAATATTTATATTTATTGGACAGCGCACTTATCAATTTACACTGAAAATCTTATGTCTATTCCTCATGCAGTAAAATGCTAGCAGGAATTTTGGCAGCGAGAAAAAGACTAAATTTAAGTATAAATTACATAATATCGATTTAATTTTATCTTGTACGAAGCTGATAATTAGCTACCAAAAATGATTCGTAATTCGGTAAGGCTAAGTTGAAATGCTTACTTACACTGAGGAATTGTTTTATTAGTATGAGTGTTAAAGGAAATCATGAAAGAAAGAGAAGAGAATTAACACGAACGAATGAAGCACAAACACGGCGAAGACTTATTAAATAAAATTATAAGTAATCAGAAGAATAACGAAAATCGTCAACGATGATTTTGTCAACTGCAAGTCGTTTCTTATTAAGTCCTGTTGAAACCAGTTTTTTTTTTTTCGGACAAGTGTTCAGCGGAAATGCTATTCCCATTTTTAACACGTCTTTTGGGGGAAAAAAGTACGTGTCATAGTGTCGCTAAGTTTGTTCTTCAGTCTGTCTGTGTTCGATTTGAAAAAGTTATTTCCCTAGTCGAAATTCTGAACTGTTGTAACTACGACTTATTTGTTTACAATGTGATCAAAAATTTTCCAGATTGGATTTATTAAAACCAAATGCAAGACTTACAGATCTGAAGCTTAATCGCCTTCCAAAACCAGCGCTGTTTCCATTGATCGAGGCATTTTTTGAAGTCATCTTCTGAAATAGCGAGCAGCTGCTTCGTCGCATTATGTTGTATCTCCTCAGTATCGTGAAATATACTTCCTTTGAAGTGGTATTTGATTTGGGGGAAGAGAAAACAATCGTAGGGAGGGAGATCTAGCGAATAGATACAGTGCCGGCACTTTTATCCGCCATTTTCATGCAGTGCCGGCCTTTTGCAACCCATTGCGTCCCTCAAACGCCGCAAAACTTGACAGTCGTACTCCTTTTTGATTATCTGGCCTGATGGAGCGTATTCACGGGGCACAATTCCTTCATGATTGAAAAAAACAAAAAAACAGTCAGCATTATCTTGACATTCCTGCCATTCTGTCGTACTTTCTTTGGGTTTGGGAGAGTTTAGGGTTTTCCACTCTGTAGATTGGACATCAGTTTCTGGTTCATACCCATAAACCCAAGTTTCATCACCAGTTATGATAGTTTTTTAAAGTTTTCGTCGTTTTCGATGCACTCAAGTAGGTTGCTAGTTGCTGAAAACGGGCCTGCTTTTGTTCAGCTGAGAGCAGTTTTGGCATAAATTTGGCTGAGACGCGTCTCATACCCAAAGTGCTTTATTGGAGTTCAGTTTAGCTCAGTTATGATTCAACTGAACTGAACCAAATCTAATGTTGAAGCCACGTATAGTGATTCGGCGATTTTCCCGCACAGCTGATCGCACATTGTTTTTTCAAATGTTTAATTTTTTTAATTGTTTTTGTATTTCTAATCTAATGTTGAACTCACTCATAGTGATTCGGCGATTTTCCCGCACAGCTGATCGTACATTGTTTTTTCAAATGTTTAATTTTTTTTAATTGTTTTTTTATTTCTAATCTAATGTTGAACTCACCCATAGTGATTCGGCGATTTTCCCGCACAGCTGATCGCACACTGTTTTTTTCAAATGTTTATTTTTTTTAATTGTTTTTTTATTTCTAATCTAATGTTGAACTCACCCATAGTGATTCGGCGATTTTCCCGCACAGCTGATCGCACACTGTTTTTTTCAAATGTTTATTTTTTTTAATTGTTTTTTTATTTCTAATCTAATGTTGAACTCACTCATAGTGATTCGGCGATTTTCCCGCACAGCTGATCGTACATTGTTTTTTCAAATGTTTAATTTTTTTTAATTGCTTTTGTATTTCTAATCTAATGTTGAACTCACTCATAGTGATTCGGCAATTTTCCCGCACAGCTGATCGCACACTGTTTTTTTCAAATGTTTATTTTTTTTAATTGTTTTTTTATTTCTAATCTAATGTTGAACTCACTCATAGTGATTCGGCGATTTTCCCATACACAGCTGATCGTACATTGTTTTTTCAAATGTTTAATTTTTTTTAATTGCTTTTGTATTTCTAATCTAATGTTGAACTCACTCATAGTGATTCGGCAATTTTCCCGCACAGCTGATCGCACACTGTTTTTTTCAAATGTTTATTTTTTTTAATTGTTTTTTTTATTTCTAATCTAATGTTGAACTCACCCATAGTGATTCTTTAAGCGATTTTCCCCGCACAGCTGATCGCACATTGTTTTTTTTAAATGTTTATAATTTTTTAATTGTTTTTTATTTTTAATCTAATGTGGAACTCACGTATAGTAATTCGATAATTTTCCCGCACAGCTGATCGCACATTGTTTTTTCACTTTTGCCGGTTGCGGGACTCCCAGACCGTTCATCACTCTCAACACTTTCACGACCGTATATAAAACGTTATACCGCCCATAAACTTGTGCACAACTCATACAGTCCGCCCCATAGACTTTCTATAATTTAAAGTATGTGCCTTTGGAAGTTTCGCCAAGTTTTTGACAATATCTGATGCAAATTCGTTGATGAGTTTTTTTCCGACATGACGAATGCGACAACAGGTTCACACACGTAAGAACAAAGCACTGCTGTAAAAAATGCAGGACAAGCAGGGGAGACGTGACTCACGACGCATGCGTGGTAGAAGTCGAGGTCAACCTGTGTCAAACCACTTCCCGATGTGTCGCACACTTCCGAACTTTTGCAACCAGTCTGCATACTTTTTTTCACATCTGGTGAGTCTTTTACCAACGCATAAGCTCGCCTCCAGGGATGTAAATGCACATGTAATTATATTCGAAATATATTTCGCTCTACACAATTGTCTCAAAAAAATCTTTTACCTTCCGAACAACATCCATGCCTCACCAGGATTCGAGTCCGGTCCCATCTCGGACGAATGATCAGAAGCCAGCGCTTAGACCGCTGCGCCATCGTGACGTAGGACATTTTACGTACAGTTTTCGTTTGAAATATAGCATGATGTCACCGCTAGGTGGCGTAAATGCAAACTGTATTTTTTCCGAGATCTCTGCTTCTAGAAAAACCTATATCGACGAGCATTTACGCACTCTTCTACATTGAAATTCAGAAACCTTGAAATTTCTAGGATTCTTGATATTGCCTCAGCCCACGGATTCCCCGGTACCATTATTACCAGTGTTTTAAACAAAGTTAAGAGACAATTCATGTCCTCTCTTAGGAGGGAACATAATAATACCAGGTATGTTGGAGCCTTGGATTATGTACCTGATTTGGTTAATGTTTTGAAAAACTGTTGCCAACCTTTTAATATTGACTTCGGCATTCGGACTAAAAACATTTTTTCATTGGTCAGAAATGAAAGACCACCCAAAGATAACGACCAAAGGTACGGTGTTTACTGTGTTCCACTAATTTCTACGAGCTCACCTCCTGCTAACACTGTCTATGTGAGATCTACCATGCGCTCATTACAGACAAGATTGAAAGAACACAAATACACAGTCAAAATGGGTTCCCAAAATACTGCACTATGTCGACTTACTTCGAAAGTGTCTCACCAGCCTTGCTGGGACGAAACACGCATTCTGACCACCCTAACTTCGAAGCCTAATACTCTGTTTGCCGAAAGCTTAATTATTTACGAATTTGGGTCTGCATGCTGCAATGATGATTACCCTTCTATTATTCCTGTTGCATGAAAACTCGTATTGACAGCCAGGAACAACTCCATTCTGAACTTGAACATTTTTAAATAACATCAATTAAGCCTTTTTCTTCTCGGTTCATCTGCGCATACAAACTACGCCACCTAATCATGTGACTATTTTCTTGATGTATTTATATCATTGTTCCTTCAGGTATTGTGTGATTGTGTTACATTTGAGGATGGGACCGATGCGGCCCCGAAAGGTCTTATGTTTTTTAACTGTGATGTTTTAATTGTACTTTCTAAAGTCTTTTAATTTATCATCAGCTTTTAACTACCCTTTTTTATCGTGCAAAAACCGTTTTGTGCACTTCGATTCCTTGACCTATAAAATTAAAAATTCTTTTTCCGTTAGATAGAAGTCACGACTGTAAATATTTTGCATGCATTTTACAGTTATTTCTGACGAAAACGCTCTGCCACTAAGGGGCGTAAGTGCACATTTGTGTTTTTCATATGCTTGCAGTTCTATCTTCGTGAAAAACAAATTATCCTTTTTTAGTCAGACGCCTTTCACTGCGGAAAGCATTTACGTATTTTTTCTCTCCCCAAGATAGTGTTTCATTTTACAGCAAGGCACAATTAATATAAATGTCTGCTATCGCAAATTCTAAAAGTCCGATTAAAATTATTCTCTAGAATAATTTTAATCGGACTTTTGTAGAGAAGAACATTTTCTATATTTTTGCCAATTTTTCACCATGCAGTTTAGCGCTATGGGGAGTAACTGTTCATTTGGTTTTTTGTTGGCGAACCGTATCTTAGTTTTTTTTTGTTTTTTGATTGGAGGTTTAACGACCACCGTGAGCAACTCAATGGGCTATAAGAAGTCGCCCGTCCCTAATTTAGGGTCACTGGTTCCAGGGAAGGGAGAGAGCCAGTGCCGTAAGACAAACACAACATCCATGCCTCACCGGGATTCGAACCCGGACCCCGTTCGGACGAATGATCAGAGGCCATCGCTTAGACCACTGCGCCACCGGGGCGGCCATCTTAGTTTTTAAGAAACCGATTTGAAAAATCCCCTTTGCTTCGGATCTCTTCCACTGTGAGAAATGTTTTGAGCACAATTTGTGATTTTTGGTAGCACACATTTCAGATGGTGGCGGCCAAAAGTAGTTATTTCTCTTTGTGGATTTTTTATCGATTGCGTAAAAATCCAGTTGACATATTCTTTTTTTTTCGTAACCAGTTTATTACACTATGAAGAACACAGCTCACATTGCGTGTTTGCCGTTCCAATGGCGCACTAGAACAAACGCTGTCTTCTGATCATGCGTCCGTGATGTTCGGGTACGAATCCCGGTCAGACATGGATGTTGTATTTGGATGTAAGAGAACTGGCCACGAAAATTTTAAGGAGCTGTATAATTGCGTTTTTGACAGCTTCGTGGCTACGTCTCGCGAGGTTGGTTATCTTAGTCGCATAAAGTTTCCGTATTTTCGTATTTTCTTAATAGCGTTTTTAAATGTAATTCTTTATAAAACATTCTTGTAGTCTACAATTCAACAAAATAATTTCAGGCTTTAAAAACTACAGTTCAACAAATTCTTTGCGGACATGTGCAAATGCAGGGAACATTTACGGGGAGGGGGGGGGGTCTTAATACCAAAAATATATATAACCGTAGGCAGGTTTCCTGAGTTTGCACTTGCTCGCAGAGAATTTGTTGAGCTGCAATTTGTAAACACTGAAAATCTCCCGATCGGAACAAAAATACTTTATATTTCATATTTTTGTATTAATCTATCCCATCCCAACCCCACGCGACAGGTTTCTTGTGTTTGTACATACCCTCCGAGAATTTGTTAGTTTTAGTTCGGATCTGACCAGAAATTCTTCTTATGTTATACCCCCCCCCCCCCCCGACAGGTTTCTTGCATCAACACATCCGCCCAGAGAGAATTTGTTGAGCTACAATTTGTAAACACTGAAAATCTCCCAATCGGACCAGAAATTCTTTATATTTAATGTTTTTGGTGTTAAGCCCCCTTCCCCCTCCCACAGACAGGTTTCCTTCGGTAGCGGATGCCCGCAGAAATTCCGTACAGTTGTAGTCAGGGTAGGCCGCGTAAATTACCTGATACGTATTTTACCTAAATTACGCGTAATTTATACGCATTTTACGTCGCGTAGAAAAGTAATTTATTACACAATTTTCTACGCGGTGAAATTATTTATTTACATGAAAATAAATTAATAAATAACCATGTTAACGCAACTAGAAGTAGGCACTTATTTTTGATTGTTTAGTTTATAACTACTGAAATGAATAATGGTGAAATATCAAAAACACACATAGGTAATGCCAATGATAGAACACTTTTATTTTTCGAAATGATTAAAATTTCTTTTAATTTGGCAGTTGTTAATGTTCATGATTACCGACCTAAACTAATATCACTCTTAACAACTTCAATGCCATTCGTTTTATCCAAAGTAACCAGAAAAATTTAATGTCACTTATAGTTAAACTAAAATTGCACTTTTTTAACATTAAATATGATATTCAGTGACATTAAATGTATTCGCATTCTAAGGAAAAAAAAAACAGAAAATAAAACATTACGACAAAAAGTTTCGCATTTTTCACTGTCATTTTTTTAAATTGAGAGATTACTAACATGTGAATTGTTCATATACTTTTTGATGATTCATAGCATTTATTAATAAATTCTTCACTACATCCTCGTCATTGATGCTTTAATTTGTGTTTTACTTTAATAATGTCACATTTTTAATAATTTTATCAAAACTAAATTTGAACTAAAATAACATTTGGCGTTAAATGATCACATATTGTTTATATAAAATTTGTATAACACTTGCTTAACAGTTTCATTCATTCTTATTTTTCTTAACACTTTTTAACAATCATCACATTTTTTATCTCTCATTTTTAGAGTGTTATATACACCATATTGACAAAAGTCACCGGACACCCCTTCAAAAGCAAATGAATGGATCCACTGCGTTGTTCAGATGCGCAGTACAGCTGCAAACGGTATAAAAACAAGCCTGCAGCTGACCGCGATCATATCGCACTCAGAATTTGAGTGAAAATGTCGCGGCGGGAGAGAACTGACTCTGAGAGAGGAAAGATTGTTGGGTGTTATATCAGTGGGTTTTCCATATGAGAAACCGAGAGAAGTTTAAACATACCCAAGTCAACTGTTTTGGATGTACTGAATAAGTGGAAGACATATGGCGTGCCTAAAGCAGCAAAACGTACTGGCAGACCAAAGAAAATCAGTGATAGAGGACGTCGAAGCCTCAGGACAGTCGTTACAGCTAATCGACGGAGAACAAGACCTCAGTTGCACAAGACCTCAGTGTACAGGTGAGTAAAAATGCTGGAACCTCGGTATGTACACGTACCATTCGCAGAGAACTGCATTCCACGGGTTACCGTGGCCGTGCGGCTGCTCATCAGCCTTTCATCTCCACTCGGAATGCTACTCGTCGTTTAGCATGGTGTAAAGAACATTTATCGTGGACCGTAGATCAATGGAAACAGGTCCTATGGACTGATGAATCCATATACACGATCCATCAGTCTGATGGCCGTGTGTGGGTATGGCGGCAGCCGGGGAAACGCTTTTTACCACAGTGTAACTGTTCCTACGGTCAAGTTTGGAACTGGCAGTGTACTCGTGTGGGGCTGTTTTAGGTGGTATGGTTCCGGCCCATTGGTTATCGTGGACAAATCTGTTAACGAGCACGCCTCCCTCGATATTCTGGACACTTATGCCCTACCAACTGTGTGGCAATACTATGAAACCGAGCCTTGTTGCTACCAATGCACCGAGACATGAAGCAAGGACCATATCGTGTGTGGACTGGCCAGCACATAGCCCTGGTCTTAATCCCATAGAGCACCGATGGAATGAGTTAGAGCGCCGCATAAGAAGTTTTGAACCAAGGCCTACCATTAAGCAACAGTTAGCGGCAGTGTTATTCACTGAATGGAAGTGCATACCTATCGCTGTGTTCCAAAACCTTGTCGAACGCATGTCTCGAATGGTCAGTGCATGCATTAAGGCCAAAGGTGGACAGACACCGTGCTAATGTATGTCAATATATGCTATGTTGTGTTTCTCTTCTAGGTGTGTGACTTTTGTCAATATAGTGTATATGCACGAGTTTCTTAGAATTTTCAGAGCATAGTCCGTTTCTTGTTGCGCTATCAATGTTCGACTAGTTGGAGAACAATATTTGAAGTTGTGATAATGATGCTGATATGTTGAATAGTCTAATGGTTAATTTTGAAAGCTCTTTGTGATATCTTTTAGCAAAATGCCAAAATGTTGCTGGAGTTTGAACTTCTTTTTCAAGTAGTTTACCAAATATTCCCACACGATCTTTATATTGTTGGCAGTCTGTGATTCAGGCTACATCCAAATTCTGCAATATAACATTTTCTACCACTTCAAGACACTCTACATTAGGTTTGTTTCCCTGATATTTAGGATGCAACACGTCAGCAATGAGGCAGTATTTTTTTGAATTTCTTACATTTCTTACATTTATGAGATAAATTACGTATTTTTTACGCGTATTTTACGCGTCACGTAAAGCATAATTTTTGACGCGTAACTCCTCAACCCTGGTTTTACTTTGTAAACGATGAAAATCTACGGGTCGGACCAAAAATCCTTTATATTTTATATTTTTGGTATTAAGCACCCCACCACCCGAACAGGTTTCCTGCTTTTGCACATGCCCGCAGATAATCTGTTGAGCTGCAGTTTATAAACTAATCCTAAAATTCTTTTGTTGAGTTGAAGATTATAAGCATTTTTTTTATAAAGAATTACATTAAATGTCGCAATTAAGGAATTACGAAATTACGGAAGCTTTATGTGACTTACATAACCAACCTCTCGGGACGTGGCCACGAAGCTGTCAAAAACGCAATTCTTATACGGCCCCTTACAATTTTCGTGGCCAGTTCTCCGGTGCCCACTTCTCCGTACCCAGTTGCATTTGTCTTACGACCCTAGCTCTCTTCCTTCCCTGGAACCAGTGACCCTAAATTAGGGACAGGCGACTGCTTGTAGCTCATTGAGTTGCTCACGGTGGTCACTAAACCTTCAAATAAAAAAGCATTGCACGTTTAAAATTATGCGCAGATTTTCTCTAGGAGTTAATGCATTCTCATTTCGCTGATTTTTCTTTTTTTCAAATCTCCTTTGAAATATCTTTTTCGTGTCGGAAAAGATTCAAAAGGCGTGTTCGTCACACTCGAGAAATTAGTGTCATATTTGTTGTTTTCTATTATACGTAGCTGAATTATCTTTGAATATTCGCTAAAATTATGGGAATCAACCGGAATGGTTTTCGACTCGTCTTATTGAGGGAGAGAGCCTCATGCGTAGATATTCTGTATTAGCAAGGGTCGATGATTCCTTGAATTCTTTTTTTTTTTAATCACCATCCCGATTGTCTTTCAATTCTAAAGATATAAAAGGATACAAACGACCGTTTCCTGTCCTTAAATCCATCAATCACCTTTGTATTGAGCAGTGCTTCCTTCGTGAAACAGAAACTTAATAGATGCTTCATACAAACACAAATTATCTGGTTTTACGATGTTCTGAGTTGCATCTTAAAGCAGAGAAAGTGGGAAGGGAAGTTGTTGCCTTACGCTGAAATGTTTATGACTTCCCACGACATAAAAAAGAACTGATAAAATGATAAATCGAAATTTTGGAACTGTGGTTCCGCGCTACCCTTTCATTACGACCGAATTCCTGCCGTCCATTGCTTCAGGGCAATCTCGAAAGACGGAGGGAAAGACACAAGAATACATCATTTAACTTCTACTCTGGAATCAAGCAAGGAGATTATGAATACTGTTTCCGTTTCAGAAAAAAAGAATGCTTACTTGTGTTACTTCAAACACGAGCAAGAACAAGAGATCCCCTGAGGAGTATAGAAACAGAAACAAAATAGTTTAATCTTGGTCTGGGTATTGAGTGTTGTGTAATAAGAAACAGGAAAAAACGCCTGAAGTGACTCCACTCTACAAATTTTCCGCAAACTAATGGGAGGAAACAATTAGAAGGGCATCAAAAATGAAAAATACGTTCTAGCCATAACATTTGGACTTAAAAATTGCAGCCGGCATGATGGGGAAGTGGAAGAAAAAAATGCCGTTAAATTTTGCTATGGAATCATTTAGAGGATCAGATGAAATCGTGACACTTTACTGACTGTTCTTGATAAGAGAAAGCAGTTTGTAGTCGGCTTCGGTTTTATCTTGATTTGATAAGACAGCTGGAAATGACATTTCTTATTAATTACGGTTACATTTGGATTTGAGAGGGTTGAAAATGGTATTTTCTGACCTATCTTAATCTGATCTTGATAAAAGATAGATGAAAAAGACATTCTTCTAGTGACTTGTGTTCAAGAAAACAAAAATGAAGCAGTCGAAAGGATATCGCTCTCAAAACCTTAATTCAAAAGACTGCCGATGATATTTTTTCTCTGATTAATTCTGTATATATATTTTAAGATATATTTTACTGAAGATATATTTTAAGAAATGTTTTCATTTCATTTTTGTTTGAGAAGACAGTTAGAAAAAAGAGTAACATTTCGTAGTTGATTTTGGTACATTTTGATTTTTTTTTTTTTTTTGATTGGAGGTTTAACGACTACCGTGAGCAACTCAATGGGCTATAAGCAGTCGCCCGTCCCTAATTTAGGGTCACTGGTTCCAGGGAAGGGAGAGAACCAGTGCCGTAAGACAAACACAACATCCATGCCTCACGGGATTCGAACCCGGACCCCGTTCGGACGAATGATCAGAGGCCATCGCTTAGACCATTGCGCCACCGGGACGGCCATTTTGATTTGAAGAGTGGAAGGTAATTATATATAATTTATGACTACAAAACTTGTGGTTTTAAGATAAAATAAAAATACCAACGTTTACCACAATCAAAGGTTTATTATATAGCGACTATAGTTTCGCAGAGCTATTGGCTCGGCATCATCAGGACGAATGGAGCGTAAACATTGCCCAACATTGTCACGAAAATAACCACAAATTTTTGTTTGAAAACGCTACGCTCATTGATAAACCTGATTCGACTATCAAGCTTAATGTATTAGAAGCTTTCCACATATACCGGAACTCTTCGCGGCTTGTCAGCGACATGACGTCAACTCCATTTCTTTCAAGCGCGTGGAAACAACTCACCTAAAACCATGTCCGTCAGAACTCTGATGATGTCACAATGATTTGAATGTTTACGCTCCATTCGTCCTGACGATGCCGAGCCAATAGCTCTGCGAAACTACAGTCGATATATAATAAACCTTTGATTGTGGTAAACGTTGACATTTTTATTTTATTTTAGTAGATGGTAATATTTTGTTGTCGGTTTTAGTTAAAAAAGAAATTTAACTCGATATTTTCTGATCAATTTGGATTATATCTTAATTTAAAAAGGGTTATGCAGAGAATATTTTCTGATTCATTTCAATTACACTGTGGTTTGGGGGGGGGGAGAGAACTGCTGAAGTGGAACCTTTCTGATCGATTTTTTTTTATTGCAGGTTTAACGACCACTGTGAGCAGTTCAATGGGCTATAAGCAGTTGCCCGTCTCTAATTTAGGGTCACTGGTTCCAGAGAAGGGAGAGAGCCAGTGCCGTAAGACAAACACAGCATCCATGCCTCACCGGATTTCGAACCCGGACTCCTTTCGGGCGAATCATCAGAGGCCATCGCTTAGTCCACTGCGTCACCGGGGCAGTCTGATGGATTTTGGTTGCTCCTTATTCTGAAAAGATTTCGATTGTATCACGTTGTTATACCTTGATTTAAAAAAGCCGTTCAAGATGATACTGTATTTCGACTGTTTATAGCCAACGGAGTTGCTCACGGTGGTCGTTAAACCTCAAATCAAATCAAAAAAAAAAAAAAGATTATATTTTGTAATCTAATTCTGTTGTGCTGATTTTGAAGTGGTGGAAAAAGTTTTCTATTAATTTATATTGCATTTTGGAAAATAAAAAAGGATGGTGATGTTATTTTCTGAGATTGTTTCGCCAGTATTTCGTTTTTAAAGCACCGCTAAGTTAATATTTTCTTACTGACTTCGGCTATATCTTCATTACAACAGCATAAATTTAAATATCCCAACGTCTGTTGTAATTTTCTGCGGTAGAGTAAAAAAAATATGCTCAGGATTCGGTCTTTTATAAATATAAAGAGAAAGGAAGGCGCATCTGGTGCGAAAATTATAAAGGAGATAATTCTTTTCAAATTACATAATTAGTAAGAAACATCGAAAAATCACTTAAAAATTCAGTCATTTTGCTAACAAAATAATGAAAAAAAGTGTTCGTTGCAGCATTATATTTCATTTCTACAATACTTTTTTGAACCGGTAGAAATATTTCATTAGGTACAAGAAAATATTTCGCAGATTTTTACTATTCCTACACATTATCCGAAAGATATCACCAATTAAGCAGTAAATGTTGTCAGAAAATAACTAAGCTCTATAGAATTTGTGTTATACTGTATTTTATTTGTTTTCCTATCCTATATTTCATTTATTTAGATACACAAAAATCCTTTAAAAACCTTTCTGAATGCGGTAGAAATTTAATGGGATCGTAAAATCAGTCTTTTCTTTTGGTTTCAACTATGATTCAGCAACGTATGAATGCTCACAGTTCATCATACTAACCCCCAACATGATATAGTAAAGTATAGATGGTGCTGAGCTCGACTACAAGATTCAATAACGTACGGATGTCTGCAATGCATATGTACTGCACCATCGAAATTGTGACGTACTACAGAGGTGAAAACACGTGTCAAGACGACAAATCTGCAGCGAGGCATTCTGTCCGCGTAGATCACTTGGGAGAGCGACTTACTCTGGAATGAGGGGACACGGATTCGATGTCCGGCGCGGACATACTTGTGCGTTATATTTGCGCCCGAACTTCCAGGATGACCCGGTTGTTAAGTTTCTCGTAATGATGTGATGTTCTTTCCACACGGCGAGACAGGAAAAATCAGAATCGTTTCTTCAGTACTTCGAAAAAATAAATCAGTGTGATGTTACGTTCCACACTCTAAATTGTCTGGGATTTCTCAAATGCTCGGTCTTCATGGGATGACTGCCTACAGTGACAAATGTCCCGGCTGGCCCGTGGGCAATGCCCCCGGCCCTCTTTCGAAGGAAAGGGGATGTTACGTGCCTGCGCCGCAGGACACACATGAGATAAAAGGCAGATAGCAGTAAGAGCTCATATCCGCGTAGCTCAGTTGGGAGAGCAACTTACTCCGGAATCGATGCCCGGTGCGGAAAAAACTTGTACGTTATAGGTTCAGTAACGTAGACACTGTTAGTCATTAGTTCGTCTTTGTCACCTCGTGCATAATTCCATAGCGTATGAATATTTTGCTAAGTTTGACCTCTGGGATTCAATAACGTGCGCATATCGGCAATGCTTGTCACTATTGCAACATCATGACCTATAGGACATGATTGAGTAGGTTGTGTATGGAAGAAAGAAATATTGTTCTGAAAAAAAATATCGTTTTGTACTAATTAATTCATGCTCTATAACTTTGTAGTTGGAAATTTTGCTCTATCTCTTTTCGTTTTCGATTTGCAATGGCTAACTTCCGCCTTTCGCCACTAGGGGCGCTGCTATTGGTTGCATTCGATCGGGCGTAGTCACTTTACTATACTGTTACCTCACTTGCATAACTGTACCTCTCTCCGTTCGCAAGTTATTCCAGGCTAAAGGGATTTTCTTATGCACCCTGTATATGACTAATTACATTCTTATTCTGAAGTTTTGACAATAGACTAATGCAGGGGTAGCCAACCCTATGCCCGCCAGGACATTTTGAATGGCCTCCCAGTAGCCCAGGCACTAACAGAAATTGCAAGGTAAAGATTCTTTATTTTCACTCATGTTCAATGAAGTCAACAGTTTTAAATTAAAGTTGAAATTGTTTTGTAACAATTTAAAGCAGGGCAAACTTGATCATTTTCTAGCCATTCAGCAAATCTTAAGTAAGTATAGTAATTTTACCGTGGATCATTTAAAATACAAATCAGCTGTAACATCTTTGTAGGAGACATTCTTAACTCGATGTTCTGCTTTTGAATCTGAAAGGAGTAACATAGACTTATTCATAAATCCATTTTGCATATCAGAGTCTGATGTACAAAAATACACATGTGTATTCCCCATCAATGCAAATCGAAATATTAGAAATTTAAAGCCACCCAGGACTTAGTGTTAAGTTTAAAGAACAAGGTGAATCACCCAGTGCTCCTAATTTGATTGAGTTCTGGAAATACCTCCCTAAAGAACAGTTTCCCAAGCTTCATGACCTTGCTCTGAGGTTCATTCGCAGATTCGGATCCATATACTTTTGCGAACAAACATTTTCATCCATGAATGTTGTAAAAAGTAAATTTCGTTCAACTATCACAGATGAACACCTGTACGTCAGAAAGCAATGCTTTCTGACGCGCAGGTTCACTCGTTCCAGCTGCCTTCGGCCCACTTCTTAGACAGCGAATATATTCCTAAATGTCCACTTTGAATAACGAAGCTAAGGGAAAGCAACGCTTTCTGATGCGCAGGTTCACTCGTTCCAGCCGAGTTCGACCCACTTCTTTGACAGCGAATATATATTCTAAATGACCATCTTGAATAACGAAGCTAAGGGGAAAGCAACGCTTTCTGATGCGCAGATTCACTCGTTCCAGCGGCGTTCAGACCACTTCTTAGACAGCGAATATATTCCTAAATGACCACTTTGAATAGCGAAGCTAAGGGGAAAGCCATGCTTTCTGATGTGCAGGTTCACTCGTTTCAACAGCCTTCGGCCCACTTCTTAGACAGCGAATATATTCCTAACTGAACACTTTGAATAACGAAGCTAAGGGAAAGCAACGCTTTCTGATGCGCAGGTTCACTCGTTCCAGCCACCTTCGGCCCATTTCTTAGACAGCGAATATATTCCTGAATAACCACTTTGAATAACAAAGCTAAGGGGAAAGCAACGCTTTCTGATGCGCAGGTACTTTCGCTCTAGCCGCGTTCGGCTCGCTTCTTAGACAGCTAATATATTCCTAAATGACCACTTTGAATAACAAAGCTAAGGGGAAAGGAACGCTTTCGGATGCGCAGGTTCATTCGTCCCAGCCGCGTTTGGCCCACTTCTTAGACAGCGAATATATTCCTAAATGACCACCTTGAATAACAAAGCTAAGGGGAAAACAACGCTTTCTGACACGCAGGTTTACTCATTCCAGCTGCATTAGGCACACTTCTTAGACAGCGAATATATTCGTTCCAGTTGATTTAATCCGATTTTGCTAACCCGGAGTTCATTCTTTACCTCTGGTTAACAGGAAGTTAGACATTGGCTTCGTAAAATATTTTACATGATAGATTGTTAAAATTTGATCACGCCTTGTAAACGGGGATATGACATGGGCGATGGGCTGGCGTGTCACCCAAACTAACAACACAGCAAACTTATGTTTTTAGATACATTTGCTTCGAAAATCCAACGGTTGCTGTCTTAACACATGGCTTGAGGCTTAACAATAAATAAATAAACAGATAAAGAAATGAATTCCTCCAAGACATTCATCAAAAAGATTTTTAAAATATCCTTCTGTAAGAAACCGGATTTCACGATCTTGCCTACTGTGCTTAAAGCCCCGTGGGTGGCCCCACTGGGGGGTGTTGGGCGAATCTGCTATGGTAAACCCCGATTCGGAGCTTATTAGCTTCGCCAGCCACTTACCTCAAGTCGACCCTTTTCAAGCCCCTACTTTTTCGCGGGCCATCTTCGTGGCAGAAGGTTAACGCGCGATAGGTAGAAATAATAACGAAAAAAGAAAACCAGATTGAACCTGTGCATCAGGGGGTGTTTATGATCCCGTGATCTCCCCGAGTGATGTTTGTGCAGCAACGTCACATGGGGTCTCCGGTACTGGGACGGAATAGATTTTTCTCCTTTTACGATGCGTTGTTTCGATGAATGAACCCGTCAGTGATTGACAAGAAGAGTAAAGGTTATTTCAAGTGGGTGAGCAAAGTTGATTGCACATAACCAAGTATCGTAATATTCCTGACGTGGGGGTCATTTTGTAAGCGATTAATAAAAGAACTATCTCTGCCTGTGTTTCTAGAACTAAACAGGTTTTTTAAACAAATACGAATCTTGTTCATCTGGGGAAAGCTAATATTACAGATTCTATTATCGATTGCTAAAGCTTTTTTACAGACCTGATATACAGTTTGTAAAATAAAAGTTATCACTGGGACTTGTACATTTGTTTTTACGTTAAAGTTTCACTCACTGCAACTTCAGCTATAACTTTACTTAACGACTTAAAGATTACTAAATTAGCTTTTCGTTGTACCCTGATTACTGCTCAGTCTTTTGTAGCTGAAAGTCTTTACACATATAATTCACTCTCAGTAACATGCTCGAAGTTCAAGGATAATAAAGTCAGAAGTACCCAAACCACTTTCTTTATTCGTCAATCAAGCTCTATAATGAACAAGACTTTCACAATACGCTAGATACACTTCAATCAACAATGCTTCACAAAATCATGAATGGAATACGGGATTACACAATACAATACAAATTTTGAGGATGACAGTCCGTTTTTTGGTGTAAATATGACAAGGATGGTAAGTCAGATAATATCCGAAAACTTGAAAATTTCGTCGTCCTGGAGCGGAAATCGAATCCGCGTCTTCCGGATAGCGCCCGAGTATGCTAACCACTACACCACCCAGAACGACCAAATTTCAAATTCCCGATTAATTTGAATATAACCATCACAGGTTTCGCTAGTTGAAGCAACGGGCATTCATGTTTAGCGAATCTGGAGGTTAGGAATCCTAATACTTATGTAAATGCTATGTAAATGGTGATTCATAAAGAAGTATACAGTTTCCAGATGCTGTAAAGCAGTAACAATTGAAGACACGGACCACAACTGCAACCGTTAGGTAGATGTATTCATCGTAGGCGATGGCGCGCGTGTCACGTGAGTAGTCAGTCAAAATGGCTGCGTCTGCAGTGGAGAAGGCGCTTTGTGTTCTTGAATTGAGCAAAACGGAATCTGTACTAGTTGTGCAACGGCATTTTCGATCACGATTCGGAAAAGAACCTTCAACCAGAAAATCTATCTACGATTGGCATAAAAATTTTGAAACAACGGGCTGTTTGTGCAAACTTAAAAGTCCGGGACGACCGCGTGTATCGGAAGAAATCGTGGATAGTGTTTGCACCGCCATTCAAGGAAGCCCGGGAAAATCAACGCGGAGGGTGAGTCGTGAAGTGCAGATTTCACCGCCCACTGTCAGGAGAATATTGAGAAAGAAGCTGAAAATGATTCCATAGAAAGCCACTATCACTGCTCTTGATTCAGATATCTTACCTCGCGTTTGGGTGGAAATGGATTACCGGCTCGATGTGTGTCGTGTGACTAAGGATTCACACATAGAACATCTGTGACTGTCTCTAAAAAAACTTGAAACATTCCCCTACAATTCTGTTACAGGTAACAAAATATCTTACATTGTTCTTGTTTTATAGTGCGTTGAAACTGTATCTTTCTTTATGAATCACCCTGTATAATATAAATACTTATCACCTTCTGACTAACAGGCTATACACTCAACACAAACTATGAGGCATATTCAATAAGTAAATGCTCCGCGCAATTATCTCGTGCATGACTTGTTGCCTAGCAACGTTTACCCTCTGACTTGTTGCCTAGTTTACCCTCAAACGTGTTGCCTAGCAACGAGTAACACTCCGCGCAAGTGTCTCGCCCATGACTTGTTGTCTAGCAACGAGTCAGATGGTAAACGATTCTTTTTGCCATTAGCATCATTTTACTGCGTTATAGAAGTCTGTATATCTATTTGTTCGTGTTTAATTGTTTATAAAATGGATGATTCTCTTTCAACTGTGTCGACGGGTGTAAAACAACGACCAGTCATAGAGCTTTTAACTCATGAAAATGTACATGCGAGAGAAATTGACCCTACATTAGTAACATTTTATGGTTCTGGAACTTTGGGCGTAAGTTCTGTTTGTTGTGGGTAAGAAAATCAAAGGAAAGTGGAAGGAATGTTGGCCATAAATGATTAACCGCCGAGTGGGAGGCCCGTGATCGCAAATTGAGACTGAACAGCGAAAAAGTGGATGAGCTTATCAGGGAAAATCGAAGAATAACTCAGAGAATCATAGCAGGTATGCTGAACATTAGTTTAAGTATGTAGTGTCAATGACATTGTTAACCTTTTAGGATGCAACAAAGTGTGTGCTCGTTGGGTACAGCGCCACCTAACGTCTGAATAAAAAAATCAATACTTAAAACATGCCAAAGGTTGCTTGCTCGCTGTGAAAAATATGGGAGTGATTTTATCCAAAGAATTGTGACTGGCGATGAGAGTTGGGTTCACCATTATGATCTAGAAATGAAAAATTAATTGCGGGATTACCGATACCCATCGAGCGAAAAAATTCAAAACTCAGATTTCTGCAGGTAAGTGCATACTTACTGTGTTCTGGAACTGCAAACGCATTACTCATCTGGAGTACATGGTCAAAGGTAGGACTATCAACTCTGAAAGCTGCGTTCATACCTTCAAAAAGTTAAAGCAAAGAATAAACCGCGTGCGTGGGTGGAAAAGCCAATGAATCTGCAACACGATAGCACCAAACCTCACACTAGTGCTTTCTCTTCAGAGGCCATACATAAAATCGAGTTTGAAGTTCTTGAACACCATACCTACGGCCCAGAGTTGGTGCCGTCCGATTTCTGGTTGTTTTGTGCTCTCAAAAAACATCTGAAAGAAATTCAGTTCATGTGTGACGAAGTTAATTCAAGCCGCTACGAGGAAATGATGTCAAGAACAACCTGAAGATTTTTTACAGACAAGAGTTTAAAAAACTTGTTAAACGTTGGCATATTTGTATCGAGCGTGAGGGGAACTATGTAGAAAAATAAAATATGTGAATTAAAGTAGAAATTCTGAGCTTTGTTCTTGTTTTGTTTCAATTTGATGCCCTGCCACTAGGCTTGTAAATAAATACCGAGGCATTACTTTCTGAACATCATCTGAATGACACTGATCTGTTATATAACAAAATATGGTCCGCATTTGCTTATTGATAGCAGTAGTGTCTTGGAGGGTATTAGTGTTGAAGTTCGCACGTGCTTATACAACAGATATTTCAGTTGTGGAAAGACGTCTACAGTGTGAGCACATGTGATATTGGTGTGTACTGTATTTATTGAAATTGTTTTTTATCTTCTATGCTTTACCTATACCACTGTATTGATACAATGACAAAGTAAAGGATGTTTCTCCATCTGTAATGGAAAAGAATATTTATCCGAAAGAAGTAAGGTACAATATGTTCCGTGGTTGAACCACGAAAGGTTTTTTCTTTTCATCTCCATATATAAAGCTTGGTTTAATAAAGAATTTCTTCAGTGCCTTAGATGAAAAAAAGAAAGTGGATTCACCTACCTTACAGCCTTTCGACGTAGGACGACGTCTAACTCCGCGGATAGTATGGGGCGACTTACGGCCGACCCCCTGTGACAAAAATAGGTCCCAATTGAAATCATTATAGCGTTAAAAATGCGTATAGCACACTAATCGTGTTAGCATATTCGTAAACAGCATGGAGTCCAATTCGCGTACTGCGCAATAGATCGTGAGCGCGACGCTCCCCTCGCTTCCTGTGCGCTGGGGAGATGACGTAATATTTCTGGGTGTGCCGCCACATTTGACTCAGTCTATCTCGGCAACCGCGAGAGGAACACGACGGAGCGTGGTATCGTTTTAAAGCTCTCAACGAGATCTATTCAAATATATGAAGAACATTTCGCTGTAGTTTGAACTGAACATTTAAAAAACTGTTTTCTTGTGAACCGGTAAACACTTTTGACAACATCGCGGTTTATCTGGACAACAATGAGTGCAAAATGACTGAGCGTGGTATCGTTTTAAAGTTCTCGACGAGATCTGTAAAAATATATAAATAACATATCGCAGTGGTTTAAACTAAAATTGTTTTCGTGTGAAAGGGTTAACATTTTCGACAATTCGCAGAATGAACGCAAGCAAAAGTGGAGAAAATCAAAACGAGAGGCAAGACCAAGTGATGAGGAATGTAAGAAGCCCAAGAAGACAGAGCACGACGTTGGGTAATTCGTGTATCGATCTGCTTTGTGTTCGCAATGTATCCAGCATTTTTTGTAAAAATTATGTAAGCTGCTTTTCATATCATAGACATGTGTTCGCTATAACAAATAAAATTAACGCTTTGAAACCATACTCGACTAGCTCATTTCAATTCTCTGATCTGCACGTCGTAGTCCTACGTTCAAAACTGATAACTCAATCAGAACTGAGCCTACCTGTATTTTTTTTTTCTAACTATAGTATAATAGATGGAAAACTGAGAGAAGGGATTTTCACTGGGCTCCAGATAAGGAAACTTATAAAAGATTATGCATTTGAGGCTAGGGATGAGCACATCGGTGAAAAACATCGATGTTGGACGTCGGTGGTTACTCATTACCAGAACATCGATGCATCCATCGATATTATCGGTGGAAAGTTTCGATGTATTGGTGAAAATATCGATGTTTCGATGCTTTTGCTATGAGCCGAAGAATTAACACATTTCCATCAGCAAAAAAATTGGGTACATCGGTGGGCAAAAACTTCTTTTCAATATAAAGGTGATCACTCACCAATTCAACATCGTGTAACCAGTAGTATTTGTTAAAATGCTAGATGTATCGGTGAAAATGTCGATATCTCTTCGATGTATCGGTGAAAACCTTGATTTTCGATGTTCTGCTAATAAGCCGAAGAATTCGGACTTTTCCATCTGTAGCAGTAAATAGGTACATCGGTGGGTAAAGTCTCTGTTCAATATAATGGTGATTACTTACCAATTCAACAACGAGTAACATAATATTTGTCAAAACGCTCGATGTATAGGTAGAATCCTCGATGTTTCTTCGAACTTCCTTTCCCTGTAATATCAAGGATAAGAAATAGATTTTCGCCAACGAGCTAATTCGTGACATAATAAGGTAATATTTCATTCTTTATAAGCTTACAACAAAGAGAAATTCATTTACTTCATGTAGAAAATCTTTTTTCGCAGTTTCAAATGTCAGACATGAAGCCTCAATGTTTTTTCGATGTACCTGTTCCTGTAACATCGAGGGGGCCGCGGGCGGCCTAGTGGTCAACGTTCGCGACTGCCACGAAGATAACCTCAGGTTCGATCCTACGCAGGTACGAATGCTCGAACCACTAAATATCCGCCGTGCGTCGGATGGGCACGTTAAGCCGTCGGACCCCGAGTACTGGCACCCCGGTAATAAATAAGGGTGCCTTCAACCCCCTTTCTAATTCGCTTCCGTGTGACTTTCCTATCGGGCACTCTAGCCCAAATTTCCTGGCTTCCTATTTCTTAGTGTTGTTTAAGACCTGAGGTCAGACACTCACTTTCTAAAATCGTCTACATATGATCTGATCTGTAACATTGAGGAACAGAACGCGATTTTCGCCAACGAAACATGGAGCAAAAGAGCCAATCCGTTACATAGAAAGATGATAGTTTCTTCATCTTTATAAGAATGCAGTTCATATATTTACCTAGAAAATATTCTTTTGCAGTTTCGCATATCGGTCATGGAACCTCGATGTTTTTTCGATGTACCCCCTCTTCTAGCATCGATGTTAAAACATCGATTATTGGCGGCAAAGCATCGATGCCTAAAAACATCCAAGTTTTTTCTTTTTTTTTTTGCCCATCCCTATTTGAGACGAGGCTACAGGGTACTGAACTGGCAGCTTGGCGTTCTTTTAAACCAGTTGTGCATGAATTTCTTGAAAACAAGAAAGAAGATAATTAACGAATCTCTGGTATCAACTTTACTACGATGTTATGAAGATACGGGATGTTGAATGTCTTTGGAAATTTGTTTTCTACATTCACATCTGAGATTTTTTTCCCCTGAAAATTTGGTAACTATGAGTGATGAGCAAAGGGAATGCTTTGCTCATCACAGTTACCAAATTTTCAGGGCATATTCACAATAGAAAAGCTTTACCAAGGTCGTTAGGACACTTCCATAGTAGCAGAATCGGAAATTATCACTAAGTCCGAACTTGCACGATCTATAAAACACCAAATGCGATAACTTCAACATACCGATAATTCAGGAAAATATTTAATACATCGAAGTCTAAGTTAAAAACATCATATTTACAGTTAAAATTACAGATGAAAAACTCATTAGATCTTTCGGCCTTACAATAAGGCCATCATGAGATAAAAGCCTGTAAAAGTTATAAGGAACGTAGATATATATATTTACGTTCCTCATAACTTTGACAGGCTTTTTTTGCACATCTAATCTGCTCAGGACATTACGTCCCATTTCGACCTGATCAAAGACAATTATATATATATCTACGTTCCTTATAACTTTTACAGGCTAAGGCAGAAAGATCTAATGAGTTTTTCATTTGTAATTTTAACTGTAAATACGATGTTTTTAACTTAGACTCCGATGTATTAAATATTTTACTGAATTATAGGTATTGTTAGGTGGTTTATGTTAACTTCCAAAATCCTGCGCGGTCGAAGGTAATAAAATAGCTATGTAATAATTTTTGCAATCCTTTTAGATCTCTTAAAAGCATTTATTCTCTTCTTTACTTAGTCGCAGAAAAGGTTGTCCATTAGCCCAGTAATTCTTCCTCGCTATTCCCCTGAAACTAAAATTTGCCTTCTCTAAATCCTCTTTCGGTCATTTCCTCCGTCTCCTTTCTATCCCATCCGAGAAAAACTCCAAATGTAGAGGATTTTAGGAAGGGAGTGTCTCACCCCAGGTCTTAAACAACCCTTAGAAATAGGAAGCTAGGCGATTTGGGCTAGAGTGCCCGATAGGAAAGTGACACGGAGGCGAGGTAGAAAGAGGCCCTTATTTATTACCGGGGGCCAGTAAGCGGGGTCCGACGGCTTAACGTGCCCATCCGACGCATGGCAGATGTTTAGTGGATCGATCGTTCATACCTACCTGGGATCGAACCTGATGTCTTCTCCATGGCAGTCACGAACGTTGCCCAGTAGGCAACCCGCGGTCCTAGAGAAAAACTCTATTCGCCCCGGTCAGTCTAAAACCTGCTTCCTCAACCCTGAGGTCTTTCCTCGCGTGCTCTTTGCGAGTGCTCGTTTTCAATTCCCTTAATGGACTGTCCTAACTCCCCTTTGTTTCCACGCAAAATCACCCCTTCCTTTACAATACCAACTCCCCTTTGTTTCCACGCAAAATCACCCCTTCCTTTACAATACCAACCCCCCACCCCCACCACCCACGCTCCCAAGCCCTGCTGGGAAAGCCGTGCTCGGCATTACAAAGCTTCAAGGTAGAAATGAAGAGGGATTGCGCTTTCAATCGTCAGCTTTGAAATTAAAAAGGCAAAAAATCAAATGAGCACGGCAATACTAATCCGTTCACAAAATACAAAGGCGCAGATTTTTAAATGCGACAAACTGGCGTCTCTAAATGAACCGTGTTTCCGATGTTTTAATGCGGGATGAACCAGCAAAATTATCTCTCACGCATCATGGAAATAAAGGAAAAGGAGCACAAAAGCGAAATAAAAGTTGCGGAATGAGATTTAATATCTATGCCTAAAATTCTAGTATTGAATCTCCGTAACAGTATGTTGAAATTATTACATTTGGTGTTAAATAGATCGTGGAAATACGGACTTAGTGATAATTTCTGATATTGTTCGCACGAGTTTTGTGAATTTCAGCCATACTTCCATAGTAGGATATTATTGTTGATTTCTTAAGAGGGAGTGCATAATGGACTATAACAAAAACTCTCCGCGGCAAGCCTTTCTAAAGACATAGAAGATGCGTGCACTGTACAAAAGTTTCCGAAATTCACGAGCCACTTTCCGTGATTCCTTTCGTGAATTAATAAAGAATATTTTTGGTACAACCTTTTCCGTGAAATCACGGAAACAGACCGGAATTTCACGGATTTTTCGTAAGACAGGAGAATTCTGAATTTTCGAAACCTCCCTACAATTCTTTTCTTACATTGACGGCAAATTGTCGCTTTAAAGATGTGTTAACTGAAATTATTAAGTTTCGGCAACCTTTCCACAATTCTTTTCGTATAGTAACGGAAAAACTGCTCTCACTTTTCCCCTATCCATATGACTAAAACATTCCGGTAAGAGGAGAAATCCGCGGGAATACTTGAGGTTTTGTTAACTGTTAAATTTCAGTCGTCTGTCAAAGGAACTGATTTTGAAATACTGTAGCGAGATCGTATATTGTGGGTAGCATATCGCATGAAATTTGGTTATTCACAGGATACTTCTTCCATTTTTCCGCATTTTGTGCACCAGCTATTATATACAACGGCCGTTCCATAAAAACTGACAGTAAGATTACATAAAATGAAGAAATATAGGTAAGCAAAATATACGTTATTCTTTCTCAAAGTATCTTCCCTCGGATGCTATGCAACGTCCTATCCACTTTTCAAAGCATGTAACGAAGACATTTTGTGAAAGCAGCTTTGGCGACCTCTGTACAGCTTGAATAACGTCAGCATCTGCGTTGAATGTTGCGCCACGGAACTTCTCCTTCATTGTTGGAAACAAACAGAAATCGATTGGGGCGAGATCAGGACTGTAGGCAAGCTGTGGCATGATTTCAATACCGCATTTCGTAAGAAACTGTTAAACACAAGCAGCCACATGTGGACGAGCGTTATCATGCAGTAAATAAAAGTGTAGTCTATCAGCATGTTACCTCCACAAATTACTGTCAATGCTGAATATTGCATTTCAATTTTAAAACGTCTACGGCAACACATATCGATTAAGCGTTTCCGGTCACCTAATTGATATGTTTTGTCGAAGACGCTTTAAGATTGAAATGCAATATTCAGCATTGACAGTAATTTGTGGACGTAACATGCTGATAGACTACACTTTTATGATCAAAGAAAATTATCATCATCACCTTCCCCGCTGATTTGGTTTGGAGGACACTTTTCGTAGGAGACGAGCCTGTGTGTTTCCACACACTCGTTACGCGCTTCGTGAGGGAGTCGAAACAGTGGACCCATGTTTCATCGGCAGTTATTACTGAAGTTCAGAAAGTTTGGATCCTTCTGATTCATTTGTTTCCACTCATGACACACCTGAACTCTGGCTAACGATTGGTCTCTCGTCAGGTGATGAGGTACCCATCTGGAACACACACAATGCAGCAGCAATTTGTCGCGTAGAACGCGGTATGCCGACGTTTTTGAAATATTAGTTGACGCCTATATGTCTTTACACGTCATTCGTCGATCTCCTTGCAGGATTGTCTAAACAGTGTTAGCAATACGCTCCGTAACAACACTTTCAGGTCAACCAGGTCTAGGAGCAAGTTCTGCCGACAAACACCCTGTTTTGAAATCATGGTGCCATCTAAAAATCGTTGATTCACCCAAACATTTATCTTCGTAAGCTTTTTTCATTAAATCAACTGTTTCCGGAGCCGTTTTACCCAAGCGATAGCAAAATTTTATCGGACAACGCATTTCACTTCTTAACTCTGAATCCCTCACCCCCATAGCTGTATGGCGAAATGCAGACGAACCTTAAACAACTGTTGCCATAGATACTTCCTAAATTCAGTTAGTCGTCTGCGTGGTTATTTTGCCCCTTCGCAGTGCTGCCAACTCAAAAACAAATTACTCTCAGTTTTTATGGAAGGGCCTTTCTATATTGTGTTACAGTAAGAAACCGAGTATTTAAATTATTGTATAGATGATTGTACGATGTCTATATATCAGTCTGTGGAATACTTAAAACAAAAGCTACTATAGTAATCAAGAGGAAGTTTTATATTCAGAAGTCGCGTGAAATAATACTATGAGACCAGTACATTTAACCTTTTCTTATAGATAAAGGAAAGTTTTGGCAGTTGAAGAAAAGATCTCAACTTCTAAAACATTCTGTTGCTTAGAAATTTTCGCTTTGAAAAAAAATATAAAAAAAATAAAAGCTCCAACAGAAAATAAATGACTAAATCACCCCTAGCATTGATGAAGGAAAAAAATTCGTCGTCGCGCAATAAGTTTTACCTCAAACGTGAGTGCGGTTCCGAAGACGTTCTGGCTCAGTGGTTAAGCACGTGGCTTGTGTTCGATCCTCACTACCGGCACGAAAGGGTTCCCTAGCGGAAGAGCTGAAAAATTCAGGGTTTTCGATTTTGCGAAAGTTCTGTCGAAATACGGAAAAAAATTGAAACAGACTTTTCTGAAATAAACGGATTTACTGATTACGGAAATTCTGTAAAAATACGTTCATTAAAAAAAGTGAGCACTTTTAAAATCGGAAATGTTGTTAAAAGATGGGCACTTACGGCCAACTATGCTGCTTGTTATTTTTTGAAATTTTCCGTGAATTCACACCACTTCTTTTTTACAGTGTAGCGCCTTGTATGATAATATAAATTAGCAAACTTGTTGCATGAAAAAAAAATCATGAAGAATGCCCATTTAGAACTGAATGGTACTAGAAATTGGTTATTCATCACTTTATTGATAAAACACGATAGGCGTGGATAGCAACCCACACCTAGTTTATTGAATAACCAGAAAAGTACGACAAATACATCCACACTGATTTAAAAAACAACAACAACACATGTAACAAATAATTGCATGCAACTGACATAAAAGATATAATATGTTCCGCAGAACAACTGTTGAAGGCGAATACAGTACGAAAGTTAGCAAGGGTACAATAACACAAAACGCTGCAAACACTAAGGCGACCATTTGTCGCACCGGTGAATTAGCAACGCATGACGCTATAATACCACGGCAAAACAATTGATCATGATACTAAAAAAGTACAATCGCCAAAATAAAAAATCCGATACAATCAAGACTTGCGTTAACCACGTACTGTAACTTACTTTTACTAGTAACACAAAAATGAAAACACACATATGAAACAAAATGACACCTCTAAAAACGTGGAAGTATCGGGAAAAAGATAATATGCGAAAACGATGGGACTTTCACAAAAAGAACAGAACGGATTCCATAAAAAAAGTACATCCAGGAATTTATAACGGGATCTCTTCATTAGAACTTCAATTAATGAAGAAACAAAACCAATCAACATCAGATTAAACTTTTTGCCGGTGGTTGGATTTGAACGAACGTCTCCGGTGCTCGGAGACGTGGGTTCAAATCCAACCACCGGCAAAAAGGGTTTCCTCACAAAGAGGCGAAATATCCACAAACAATTCTTAATAGTTTCTTTTGATCGATGCCGCAAAAACACGTTTGCAGAGGTGACCACATATTCTACTAGTGGTCCTTGATTTGATTTTCCTCACAACTTTTCCGACTGATATTTTTATTCATCCTTGTATAATAACTTTATGTGTTTCGCTTAAATGCATTAAATGTGCAATTAAATTTCATTCTGTTTACCTTTTTCTTATGACTCATCTTGCCGTTGTCTGACAATCCTGTTTTCAATCCAAACTTCTCAGCTGCACATCTGTTCACGTTCTATATTGCATTGTGTCCTAATTATTTTGAGCAGTGAGTATATTTCACACTGCCTAACAGCTGAGGGTATAAACTTCTCTGGCATTTCGTACTGTATAGTATTTGACACTTTGCTGGTTAGATACGTACATACACTCATAAATTTCTTTCAAAGTAGAAATAAAGAAAAAAATAGGGAAAAAATTACGTGCGAACGAGCCAGGTATATCAAACACCAACACATGTGAATAAATATTTTAAATTCATTGTTTAGATGAATATAAAAGTATAAACTTCATTTACCTTTGAAAGAAAGGAGTTTAAATTTGAATTTTGAGTGACCCTGTATCAGATAATTGTAGCGTCCAGTTCAGAACTACAACTACAGTTCAGAACTAGTACTACGTACAAACACTCATAAATTTCTTTCAAAGTAGAAATCCAGAAAAAAATAGGGAAAAATTACGTTCGAACGAGCCAGGTATATCAAACACCAACACATACATGCGAATAAATATTTTTAATTCATTGTTTAGATGAATATAAAAGTATAAACTTCATTTATCTTTGAAAGAAAGGAGTTTAAATTTGAATTTTGAGTGACCCTGTATCAGATAATTGTAGCATCCAGTTCAGAACTATAACTAAGAGAAACTAATCAAGAAAAGGAAAAAGGAAAGGAAGCAAAAGATACATATAAATGATGCGAAAATTGAAGTCACTTCCCAATTATTTAAAGAGACGTGAGCAGCATCGTCAATAAGCACTGATGAAATTTTAATTTGGGAAGAAAGAGCAACTCGTAAGAAAAATGAACCCTAACGCTTCCTTTTTTTTTTTTCATCTCTGTTCCTCGCGATTTCTACTGCTCGTAGTACTACAGTTACACCCTAATCATAAAAGGAAATAACTCAGCCGAGATTTCGTTAATGTCCTAGTGTTAATTTTGTGCAAGAAAAGTTTCTTTCTTTCTTTTTCGTTTCTCTTTTGAGAGCATTAAGCGGATGTGGCGTGACTAAAAGAAATTCGAAAACTTTTAATGAGTATCCTTAATTACAGACATGCGCCTGTTTCTCATTTTCCCCGGCCCTGGTTGTCGAAATAAGCTCTGGACCATTCTGGTACGTGACATTGCGGTTTCAGGAAAAGGTCACAAATCGTTTGATGCATGTGTGTATGCATATATGTATGAACGCATGATTTGTTCCATATACTTCTCTAATTTCCGTGGCATTAATTTCGGTTCCAAAAGGGTAACTTATTTGCGCTTCTTTGCAAAATGCAAACTTTTGAAAACGCTTTAAGTAACGAGCGTATACTTCTGTTTCTATGGAAACTCTTAGTGTATTAAGATACCTAGAGTATAACTATTTCTCTGCGTGAGCGACGAGGCCGCCCACCCCCAGAAACAACCTTTCTTTGTATTTTCAATTACAGGAAGTCCAATGAAACCTCGAGCAAACTTCAGAACAAGTTGCATTAATAGCGCACTTCTGTTAATTCTCTTTCAAAAATCCAGTTATTTCAATGTACAATACACTAAGAGTTTTTATGAGTTTCTATCTTAATGCACTTAGAGTTTCTATCTTAATGCACTTAGAGTTTCTATCTTAATGCACTTAGAGTTTCTATCTTAATGCACTTAGAGTTTCTATCTTAATGCACTTAGAGTTTCTATCTAAGAGTTTCTTAATAAGAGTTTCTATAAGTTTCTTAAGCGTTTCTATGAGTTTCTTATTAAGAGTTTCTATGAGTTTCTTAAGAGTTTCTATGAGTTAAATTTCTCCGAGTTTTCTATAAGGATTTCTATAGTTAGTTATAAAAGTTTAGTTTTTCTATAAGAGTTTCTATACTTAGTTATAAAAGTTTAGTTTTTCTATAAGAGTTTCTGTAGTTCTTTCCATTAGTTTTTTAAAGTTAGTTATGAGAGTTTATAGTTTTCTATAAGAGTTCTATAGTTCTTTCTATGAGTTTTCTATAGTTAGTTTTAAGAGTTTATAGTTTTCTAAAAAAAGTTTCTACAGTTTTTTCTGTGAGTTTTCTATAAGAGTTTCTATGAGTTAAATTTCTATCAGTTTTCTATAAGACTTTCTATTAGTTAATTTCTATGAGTTTTCTATAAGAGTTTCTATGAGTTTTCTAGAAGTTTCTATGGAAACTCTTAGTGTATTAAGATACCTAGAGTATAACTACTTCTCTGCGTGAGCGACGAGGCCCCCTACCCCAAGAAACAACCTTTCTTTGTATCTTCAATCACAGGAAGTCCAATGAAACCTCGGGGAAACTTCGGAACATGTTGCACTAATAGCGCACTTCTGTTAATTATCTTTCGAAAATCCAGTTATATCATTGTAGAAAACAAGTGGTGCAAATTCATGCCGGTAACTTCCCGAATTTTAATAAAATTTCCGGTTTGAAAAGTTTCCATTTCTAATAACGTTCCGTTGTCACAAATACTGTTTCCCTGATTTCCAATTTTGAATTTTTGAGCCCTTATCAGGAACGGATCCATGATTTTCGTGAGAGGTGGTGGGGCCGCAAGTTTCGGGAGTAACCGGGGCCTTAGTGAATATCCTCTAAATCAGTGAATAAACAAAGACATCGTTCTTTTCACGTTTATCAACACATAGCAACCGAAAAATTGTTATCCGGTCACTGCTGGGATCGTACCCCACAACTCTCGATATCTAGCCGAGTCCGTTCTTCTTAAGCTACGTTGGCCAGCAATCAACGGCGCTATGTGTTTTTATCTGTCAGCTTCTGGGGATCACAAATCCGTACATGCTGAGCTCATTCCGATCCCAGCACTGGCCGGATAACAATTTTTCGGTTGCTATGTGTTGATAGATGTGAAAAGAGCGATGTCTTTATTAACTCGGACCTTTTTGATATTTTCCCGAAAAATGTAAAAGCGTTCTTAGTATGTCTATAAATTCATTCAATTAATTAAGGAAAGTAATATACTTTTAAGTAATATTTTTTCTTTCACGAAAAAATATTCAATTTGTTATTAAAGCCTAACAAATCAAAGCATTTCCTTGGTCTTGAGGAAGAGGGGAAGCCTCTCCTCTGGCTCCTCTTTTGATCCATATACACTTCCCTTCTTTTTTTACGGACTTAATTTTCCTGACAAACATTTAGGCGTGCCACTCGAAATGCAGGATTTTTTCCTGACTGACGAGGTTAAGAAACACTTCCCTTTGCTCGCGATGGTTTGCGCGCAAGAAAGGAGCGATACTGACGGAGCAAGAAAGACAGTTACCCTTAAGGTAGAAAGTAAAAGAACTGGAGACGTGCGATGATAAAATGCTTTTCACTATGAACGCGGATTAATTATTCATTTTATATTCTGCAGTAGCTTATTTTTTTCTGATTAGGTTTTTAATAGTTTTTATTTTTTCTGTAGGAGGACTTATCACAAATATATATATATATTTTCATGATTTTTTAAAGCAACAGAATGCTTTGGAATTCCAGACTTTTGATGCTATGCATCTTTTCGAACAGTAGTAAAGCAAAACCTAATTAAAAATTGCGATGTAATAAAAATGGGTAATGGATAATGGAAGTAGTCAAAACAATTGTTGGAATCTGATGTTTGAATGCTGTCTTATGAAGTGGCGCAGCAATAGTTAATATCATTGTTACTCAACAATACACTCACGGACAATAAAATGTGGGCACCTAGAAGAAAACATGCTTCAACCGCGGACCTTTGCAAATAGCTAGAGTGCGTGCTGGTATGCAAATGATCCACGTTTGGTGCGAGGGCGCATGCTGATATGGTGGCGCTGCAAGCACGAACCGGAAGTCTTATAAATCGGAGTGTAGTCGATCTCCCATGAAAGCGAAAAGCACCGGTCGATAAGAACGCCTGCTCGACGCCGGAGACGTCGATTTACGTAAATTATGGACTTTCAGAGAGGCCGAATCACCCGGGGTGAAACCCGCAGGGTGGTCAACGTGCCGTTATGGCCCTCCACGTGGATCGTTCTGACCATATCGTCCGACTGTGTTGGAAGCAGTGGACACATGACGGCACTGCTACACGGCGGAGCGCCTCCGGACGGACCAGGAGGACCACCCGGTAGAGGGGATCAACGGATCGTGCGCCAGGTACAAACGTATCCTACCTGGACCCAGTCCACTATACAGGCAGATGTCGCGGCTCTTGTCTGCCCACGAACCATTTCCTGACGCCTCGTGGAAGCGAATCTACGATCCGTGTGCAGTGGTGCCAGGCCAGAGCAATGTGGAACGCAATAGACTGGCGGCGTGCGGTGTATAGCGATGAGTTCCGCTTCGTTTTGGGGACAAATGATAATCGTGTCCTGGTGTGGAGGTTCTTGGGTCATCCCAACCTCGCTATCGAACGCAACACCTCCCCCACTGCAGGTATTATGGTCTTGGGAGGCATTGCTTATTATAGCCGATCAGCTCTAATAGTGGTACGTGGATCACTGACGGTCCAGTGGTATGTGGATGAGATCGTACGGCTCCATGTGCTCTCATTCCTGGCCAGGATTCCAGGTTCGCTATATAAGCACGATAATACCCGCCCGCACACCGCTCGGGTTGCTCAAGACTGCCTACGTTATGTCCAGATACTTCCATGGCCTGCCCGCTCCCCGGACATGTCCCCTATCGAGCATGTGTGGGGCCAGTTGAAATGCCGGCTGCGCCGTGCCGCCCTATCCGGGATTTGGAGCACACCGTCCAGCACGTGTGGGCCAGTCTGCTGCAGGACAACATCAGGTGTCTGTTCGCCTCCATGCCGAACCGTATTGCAGCATAAATCGCCACACAAGGCGGTGCAACAAGCTATTGAAGATGACCGGACTGCGTGCCACAGATCCCTCTGTAATTGTCTTGCAGCTCTATTTTTGCCATCATGTGCATTATTCATCTGTATCGTTACGTCCATAAAATTTCAGTTCAATTCGATGTTTCCTTCTTGGTGCGCAAATTTCATTGTCCATGAGTGTATATTTTACTAATCTATCGCGGAACATTTGCTCATAGTGTTTTACATAAATGTAACAATATCTCACTGCAATCCGCGTAAATTACGCGAACGTGATGCTAAATGTGATAAGATCCGTTACAAAAATGCATTTTTTGATGCTATGAAAGCGGAACATCGAAGCAAAATTTGGCTTCCTCTTGAGACCCCTCCCTAAGGGAGGGGAGAAGTTATTTGCTGTTGACGAGAGCTTTAAGATGATGCACGATGGGGTGTAACCTGTAGATATCGTATACCAAAAGTTACCAATTCCCCTCACTAACATACTCGCGATTCAGCTTTTCTTTCTATCTTGAGGTCAGATTTTAGCTTGCGCGTGCGCAGATGGACTTTCGTAGCTGCATCACATTTAATAGGTGTCAGGGTCGTTTCTTACGTACGAAGTCTAAATATGACTAGTGTATAATAATGACAATAAAAATAAATGTTGTTTTTGGAAAACTAAATAGTCGAAATACTTACTAGTGCTGTCGTCCTAAAGTTAATATTCACTTTTATGACTCACATATCTTCTTTCATTTGTTTTAGGACAATAACATTCATTAATCCATCTACCAAGCTACAGTTCAATGTCAGGAATTAGTAAACCGTATTGTTTTTTATTATGATTAAATTCCACTTAGTATGTATCGGACTGTGGCTCGGTATGGTCGTAAGTGACGCGAATAAATACAATAATGTATGCTAACTATACCATCGGGATTAGAGGAAATTCTATCCCACACTCACCAACCCGCTTGGCCAGCGTGGTGAGTTATGGCCAAACCCCTCCAAAATGATTCCACAACTTAAATCTTGGCCCTCAGTCTCCGGCAGCTGGAATGTACCTGGCCAAGGCAGCGGCCAGTGCGACATGAAGGCAGAGGGTGCTAAGAATCCCCGGAGGACCGGACTAGGCTGCCATCTGATGCTGACCTTGGCTACGTACAATGGACGCTCCCTATCTTCTGATTCAAGGCTTCTTGAATTGGAAGAGGAACTACAAAGGATCAACTGGGACATCGTGGGGCTAAGTGAGGTAAGGAGAAAAGGAGAAGATCTCATCGAACTGAAAAGTGGACATCTCTTCTACTATCGTGGGACAGATACTGGCAGAACTAGTGGTGTTGGATTTATAATAAACAAGAAACTGAAGGATAAAGTTGTAGAAGTTGAAAGTTCCTCTGACAGAGCTGCACGACTTGTTATCCAACTCTCGAAAAGATACCAGGCTCAGATTATTCAAACTTATAAACCCACCACAAGTCATCCTGAAGAAGAAATCGAAGAATTTTATGAGGAAATTTGTCATCTAAATAATAAAGGTAAGCAGCACTTGAAAATAATTATGGGAGATTTCAATGCAAAAATAGGGCAACGGCAACAGAATGAAACTTCAGTAGGTAAATTCGGTCACGGCAACAGAAACCAGCGTGGAAATACTCTCGTGGAGTTTGCAGAGGCAGAAGGGTTTTTCATCTTGAACTCCTTCTTCAAGAAAAAGCCACACAGGAAATGGACATGGAGACATCCAAATGGGACGACAAGTGAAATTGATTTTATTATGTGTAACAAAAAATTCGTCATAGAAGACTGCAGTGTGCTAAACAAGTTCAACACAGGTAGTGACCATAGATTGGTGAGATGTAAGATGCACCTCAACACTAAACTTGAACGTGGCAAGCTCATAAGACAAACAAAATCTATTGACATAACCAACCTTAAAAAACACCATAATACCTTCAAGTTGGAACTGAAGAACAGGTTCTCTGCTTTAGAAGGCCTAACATCAGAAGAAGTGGACATCTCTGAAGTAAACAGAAAAGTAACCAAAGCTCTTATGGAAACAGCAACAAAATTAGCTGGGTCTAAGAACAAGTTGCATGTAAACAAATTATCAGGAAAAACGAAAATGTTGATGCAAAAAAGAAGAGAGATGAGGACAACTAAAGAAGATGTGACTTCCAAAGTGGAATATATAGAGCTATGCAAGACAGTAAGAAAAAGTATCACTGAAGACGTAAGAAAATTCAACTGTGAACTAGTGAGGAAAGCAATTGAAAACAACCAAAGCCTAAAGATAGCAAAGGGACATCTCAGTAAGGGAAGAAAACAGATTATGGCACTGAGAAAAGAAGATGGTTCTGTAACAAGAAATAGAGGCGAAATTTTGACAAGAGTGAAAGATTTCTACTCCAAATTATATGAAAGGGATGATACATGCACTCCAGACATCATGAAAGATACCAGTACCAGAGTTCCTCCAGTCCTTCCAGCAGAAGTTGCACATGCAATCAAGAACATGAAGCGGGGAAAAGCTCCAGGAGAAGATGGAATTACTGTAGACATCATACAAGAAGCAAGTGGAGAAATCGAAACAGTACTCGCCCAAATTTTCACTCGATGCCTTAATGAAGGAAAGATTCCTGAGGATTGGAACACCGCTACAATGATTCTGCTACATAAGAAAGGTGACATTGAGGATCTCGGAAACTACAGACCTATCAGCCTCCTATCAGTAGTTTATAAAATCTTCACTAAAGTTCTTTCACACCGCTTGAAGGTAACACTGGACATGGCTCAACCGAGAGAACAAGCTGGATTCAGGAGTGGCTACAGCACAATAGATCATATCCACGTGCTGAGAGAACTAATTGAAAGAGCGAGGGAATATGAACTTCCATTGTGCATGGCTTTTATCGATTATGAAAAAGCCTTTGATTCGGTGAAACCATCAGCAGTTACAATGGCTCTGAAAACCTGCGGTATTGAAGATGCATACATTAATATTATTAATAACATCTATGAAAATGCAAGTGCAAAGATTCGGCTGTTTGAAAATACAACACACGTAAAAATTGGAAAGGGAGTGAGACAAGGTGACACCATATCTCCGAAGCTCTTTAATGCCACATTGGAGGGTGTTTTTCAGTCGCTGAGCTGGGAAAACAAGGGGATAAAGATTAATGGAGATTATCTAACCCACCTTCGTTTTGCTGATGATGTAGTCATTTTTGCAACTACCCCATCAGAGCTGCAGAGTATGATCCAGGAACTTGCTGACAAGAGTAAAGAAGTGGGATTAAAAATGAACTTTCAGAAGACAAAAGTGATGTTCAATGCTTTTACAAGAAATGAAGATTTATCGATTGATGGAGAAAAGCTGGAGATAACAGACACGTACGTTTATCTTGGACAGCAGATATCAAGTGAGGGTCACATTGGTGAAGAAATTAATCGTCGTACAAAACTTGCCTGGAGAGCTTTTGGAAGAAACAGCATAATTTTCAAGAGCAATATGCCATTATGTCTTAAAAGAAAAGTGTTTGATCAATGCATCCTTCCAGTGCTTACATATGGTGCAGAGACGTGGACCTTAACTAAAAGAGACATACAAAGGCTGCAGACAACTCAAAGAAGCATGGAGAGGTGCATACTTGGTGTAACCAGGAGAGATAAGAAGAGGAACTCGTGGATCCGAAAAATGACAAGAGTGGAAGACATCATGATCAGAGTTAAATCCCTGAAATGGCAATGGGCTGGACATACTGCCAGAAGGACAGATCATCGATGGACAGCCGAAATTTTAGATTGGATTCCAAGGGACAGGAAAAGACCCAGAAGAAGACCACATGGGAGATGGGTGGATGAAATTCGAAAGTATGCAGGGGTGACATGGAGGAGACTGGCACAAGACAGACCGTTGTGGAGGAAACTTGGGGAGACCTTCGTCCAGCAGTGGATTGATAATGGTTGACAATGATGATGATGATGATGCTGTGCATACTCTCGAATCACTCGTTTAATAAATGCATACTCTCGAATCACTCGTTTAATAAATGCATACTCTCGAATCACTCGTTTAATAAATGCATACTCTCGAATCACTCGTTTAATAAATGCATACTCTCGAATCACTCGTTTAATAAATGCATACTCTCGAATCACTCGTTTAATAAATGCATACTCTCGAATCACTCGTTTAATAAATGCATACTCTCGAATCACTCGTTTAATAAATGCATACTCTCGAATCACACGCTGTAAGAAATTTTCTGAAACTCACGAGCCGTCATTCCTTTCGTGAATTGACAAAGCATATTTCTGATACAACCTTTTCCGTGGAATGACCGAAGAAAACCTGAATTTAAAGGATTTTTCGCACCACTGGAAAATTCTGAATTTTCAGAAACTATTCCGCAGTGTCTTTCTTATATTGACGGTAAATTACCGTTTTAGAGATGTGTTAATGGAAAATTCTGAGTTTTCAGAAACCATTCCACAATTCCTTTCGTATATTAACGAAGAAACTTTGTGCTTACTTTTTCCGTATCCGTATGACGAGAAATTACCGGTAATAGGAGCGATTGGTGAGAATACTTGAGGTTTGATTAACTTTTTGAATTTCAATCGTCTGTCGAATTTTTCCGTATCCGTATGACGAGAAATTACCGGTAATAGGAGCGATTGGTGAGAATACTTGAGGTTTGATTAACTTTTGAATTTCAATCGTCTGTCGAATTTTGAAGTTCCGTAGCGAGATTGGATATTGTGAACAGCATATCGCATGAATATTGTTTATTGTGGCACAGGATATTTCTGCTCCTCTCCCCTATTTAGTGCACCAGGTATTTATTAAATGTTGTGTTAGTGTAAGAAACCGGGTACTTAACTTATTGTACAGATGATTATACGATGTTTATGTATCAGTCTTTGGACAACATAAGACAAAAGCTATTATAGCTATCTAGAGGAGTAATATAAAATTTACTCTTATAATTTACTCTTTTTATAATTAGGAGTTTTTGTTTTTGTTTTTGTTTTTTTGTGAGAAATGATGCTGTATCAAAGTACATATCACTTTTTTTAAAGATAACTGAAACTCATTGACAGATTAAAAAAAAAGTTGCACAGCATTCTATTGTTTCGAAAAATCACAGTGAAAAATGCTTAATTTGTGAAAAGTCCTGCTACAGAAAAAAATTATTACAAACCTATTCAGGAAAATAATAAACTCCAACAGGAAATAAAATGTCTAAATCACTCGCATTAATGACAAAAAACATTTTTCATCGTCACACAATTTGTTTTACGATGTACGTGACTCGGACTTCCGAGAGTTTGTGGCTCAGTGGTTAAAAGCTTGTGTTACCTGCTGAAACAACCTAAACGACGAGGGTTTTGTACTGATTGCAGCGGAAGGATTACCTGGAGTAAGAGCTCAAAAATGCAGGGTTGTGAATTTGGCGGAGCTTCAGTTTAAATACGGAAAAACCCGAAATGGATTTCATCTGAAATAAACGGAATTTCTGACTACGAGAAATCTGTGAAAATAGGGAAGTTAAAATAAACGGGCACTTTTAAAAACGGAAATTTCTGAAAAAGACGGATGCCTACAGGTAACTTTGTTGCACGTTATTTGCAGAAATTTTCTTTGAATTCACACCACTTATTTTTTTACAGTATACTTTCGAATCACTCGTTTAATAAAGCATTCTCTCGAATCATTCGTTTAATAAATGTGTTCTCGAATCACTCGTTTAATAAAGCATTCTCTCGAATCATTCGTTTAATAAATGTGTTCTCGAATCACTTGTTTAATAAAGCATTCTCTCGAATCATTCGTTTAATAAATGTGTTCTCGAATCACTCGTTTAATAAAGCATTATCTGGAATCATTCGTTTAATAAATGTGTTCTCGAATCACTCGTTTAATAAAGCATTCTCTCGAATCATTCGTTTAGTAAATGTGTTCTCGAATCACTCGTTTAATAAAGCATTCTCTCGAATCATTCGTTTAATAAATGTGTTCTCGAATCACTCGTTTAATAAAGCATTCTCTCGAATCATTCGTTTAATAAATGTGTTCTCGAATCACTGGCTTCATTCATTTCACGTCCAAAAAGATCTTAGAATGAGAAAGGTGCTAATCATAAATTATCTACAAAGAGTACCACGGTGTATACATCTCGATTTGTCAGAGTGAGAATGACTTTAAATTATGTTTAAAAAAGGTGCGAAGTTTACTATATATGACTAAGAATTGCTTTTCACATCGCATCTTTTATATTGAGCATTCAGAGGTTTTCGATTGATGTGCTAACATCCCGTTCCTATGACATGTCATGTCGAAATTAACTAATTATTTGTTAATATGGATGGATTTAATATTAAGGAGGTTGAGAAAGGCGTCGAGGCCAACAAATACGTGCTTGTTCAAAACCACAAGGGGAAGAGTGAATGCTGGAAATTGTTTCGTCTCATTAAGGAACCGGTGAATAATTTTGTGATGTTTCGTCTTGCTTGTTGTTCAAAATGTGGAAAGTGTATAATTACAAAGAAAGATGTCAATGGTGTAATAAAAGATTACGGAACCAAAAATCTAACGGACCATATGAAAGTATGCGCACCTCCATCAAAGCGTGGAAAGAGCAAACAATCTAAATACATTAAAAAAATGCATTTGCGTAATCGTAAATAATTATTCCCATTTGTAATGTACTCTATGGTCACGGTCATAGTCAGCCATTACTTCTGTATTACACAAAATAGTGGCACTAAAAATGGCAGTAAAATTTAGCAAGTAACCAAATTTAATTATTAAAATAAGATTTCAGTTATGAAATATCAAACAGTTATTGGGATGAATGCATATATTACGTTTATATGTGCATGTATATAAATTGAGTTTCGAATTTATAGTTCAAAAAAAAATTTGTCCGGGTCAGTTACGGGTTCGGATCGGGTCGAGTCCGGGTCCCAAATTTCTGACCCGTTTCCAACTCTGGTCTGGGTTCGGATCCCGGAATGGCATGGATGTTGTGTTTGTATTACGGCACTGGCTGTCTCCCTTCCCTGAAAGCAGAGGCCCTAAATTAGGGACAGGCGACTACTTATAGCCCATCGAGTTCCTCACGACGGTCTTTAAACCCCCAAGAAAAAAAAAGAAAGAAATGATCATTCTGAAACTTGAAATGTGCAATTGCTACGCAGCAATTTCCCTAAGCAATTAATTTCTATATTTATTTGCTCACTGATCGCCAACTGCGCATAGGTATTGGTATCATCTCCTTGAGCAGCCGTCTTTTTAAACCTACCAATTACTAACCAATACCGGCAAATGGTTGTTTCTTTTAAAGATGAATGTGGATAGGCACTTATCTCTCAATATGTGCGAGAAAATCGCTTTGCTCACTATGACAGTCTGTATGTAAGGGTGTAGGAAAGATAGGTACTAGTGTATCCTTCAAGATTACAAAAGTAGAGTAGGGCCTACGAACGACCCTGGGCTTTAAGTCCAACGACCTACGTCTTCCGATAGTCAGGTTTAGCTTAATTACACCAATGAGCCATTGCATTATGACCACCTCCAGCCTAGAGAAATGAGCGCGCCTGGAGACCGAACGGTGGCGCAGGTGCAGTTCAGATAAGGGTATATATACAACCCGAGGACCGCCTTTCGGTTACTAGAGTGTCCGGTGTCAGAATGGGAAAAGCTGCCAATTTATCGGAGTTTTATAAAGGGCAAATTGTTATGTCACGGCCCCTCGGAACTACGATATCGGAAGCGGCGCGGCTTGTGGTTTTTTTACGTGCCGCTGTAAGGAGTACGTATCAAAAGTGGTGCACAGATGAACAAACGATGAAACTTCGTTAAGCCCTTTGTCGTCCGCAGCTCATTGATGCCAGAGGGCAGCGGAGACTGTCGCGCATTGTTCACAGCTACCACAGTGCCACAGTGCGACCAAATCACCCACAGCTACAACAGTGGTAATCAGGGCAATGTGTCACAGCACACAGTTCATCTCAACCTTCTGTGCATGGAACTGCGTATCTGAAAACCCAGCCGGGTCCCCACGCTCAATGTACGTCATCGCCAACAACGCATGAAATTGGCCTAAGATCATCGAGATTGGACCGTGGATGATTGGAAGAAAGTGACTTAGTCAGACGAATCAAGATTCCTGGTGCATCACGTAGATGTCCGAGCGCGGATACGCCAATTACCAACGGAGGATAAGGCACCTGAATGCACTGTTGGGCGGAAAAGGGCCGGAGGCGGGGGTGTTATGCTCTGCACGATGTTTTCTTGCGATACTTTAGGCCCCATTATCCCGATGACACAATCTCTGACAGCTGTCAGGTATCTGAACATCGTTGCGGACCAAGTTCACCCATTCATGGCAACTGTGTTTCCTGCTGGTGATGGCTATTACCAACAGCATAAAGCGCCAAGCCACACTGACAAAATCGTCAAAGAGTGGTTCGAAGAACATGCTGGTGAGTTTCCTTCGTCCAGATTAATCTGACCTGAACCTAATGGAACATTTGTGGCTCGACTTGGAAAAGTGGATTCGCGCTAAATTACCACCACCCCAAAAGTTTCGGGAACTGTAGGATCTGCTGTTAACATTGTTTTACCAGATACCCCAGGATACCTACCGGCACCTCATTGAATCGATACCTCTCCAAGTGGCCGCTGTTTTGTGGGCTAAAGGGGGGTCATACAGCTTATTAGGTAGGCGGTCATAATGTAATGTCTCATCGGTATAGTTTATAACAGTGTCTTTGGCCCGGCGGCTTTGGAATATCATTTCAGATAGAATGCTAAAGGTACAGATAAAGGGAAACTATTTCCCCTAGGGAAAATAACTTTACGAGAAGAAGAGGTAAAGCACAAATGAAGTTAACGATTATTATTCAGAAGTATTAAAATATTGATTTGCTCATTCCAAAAATCCGGACAAGAAGAATCCGTTAAAGTGTTTAAATGTCCCAGTGGGTGAAATTGTCCCGGTCGGTCAATCCGTCCCTAGGTATTTCACCCCCGAAATCGAAATTTTCCATGGAATGGAAGCGCTCCTCCTCGCCGACCTACAAAAAAAGCAGCAACAGTTGCCAGTAAAAGTCATGGAAAACGTGTTATGTGGATGCCAAAAAGGTCCGCAGTAAATAAATAATGAAAAAAAGAAAGCATCACCATCTGAAACCTTAAATAATGTGAGACCGGCTATCATGGACAAAAGACTTGGAAAGTCGAGAGACGAAGTCCTTATCCTGCACGAAAAGGCGCTGCCTCACTGGTTCTTGGGCCTCAACGCAGGAATTGTTGGAGACTGAAGTGTAGCAATATCCACCCTACAGCCCTTACCTATTTCCATGCGATTACGATTTGTTCGGTAAATTAAAATAGCATCTGAGAAGATAGGAGTTTTAGTCTGGTGATGACGTCGAAGAACCGTTTTGTCCTTGTGGTAGTAGCGCTGCTGTCGCATTAACACGCACGAACTTACAGTCAAGCCAAATGCGCGATAATGTTTTGACTTTGCTACTGGTTCCGAGGTAGATACTACGCAGTTATTGCGCATGCAAATATGTCTTTGTAATAAGAGCTATTTTGTATTAGGTGCACAAATAAGTTTTAAAGCGTTTTTTTTTTTTTTGTGACGTATACCGCTAATTTACATATCCGACATTGACCCGTAACTGGTCCACAGTATAAAAAGTCACGCAGAAGTTTTAGCCCAACAATTAAACGCACTTGCACATCGATAGGTGATAGATCGTGGCAAGCGATACTGCATTTATTCGACACTGCATTCGTCACGAATTCCATAAAGGAAAAAGTGTTGCAAAAGCATGTGCATCAATCTGTTCTGTTTTAGGGGAGAATATTGTATCGAAAAGCACGTGTGAGTTTTGGTTTAGACGATTTAAAGCAGGTGATTTTGATTTTAGCGATCGAGAACGTAGCGGCGCCCCGCAGAAGATTGCACATGAGGAACTGCAAGCATTGCTGGATGAAGATTCGTCTCAAACGCAAAAAGACCTAGCTGAATAACGGGGGTAACTCAACAAACAATTTCCAATCGTTTCAGCACAATGGGAAAGATTCAGAAGAAAGAAAAAAGGGTGCCACATGACCTGAGAAAGAGGAACAAGGATGAGCGTGTCATGAAAAGTTTGAATCTGTTGAATAAACAAGACAGAAAGGTCTTTCCTGTGGAAAATCGTTACGGGTGATGAAAATTGGATTCGGTACGACAATCCCAAACGCAAAAAGCACTGGGTAAACCCCGGTGAAGCAACGACTTCGACACCGAAACGCAATATTAACTCCAAGGAAGTTCTGCTGTGCATCTGATGGGATGTGAAGGGTGTGCTCTATTATGAACTACTGGAACAGGGTCAAAGTGTTAATACTGATCGTTGCAAGCAATAATTGCTGCGATTGAACGAGGAAATCTATTGGAGACGTCCATTCACAGGCAAAGGATTGCATCCCGTGAAATTACTTCATGACAACGCTAGGCCGCATGTCCTGAAATCGGTCAAGGAAACGTCATTGACGCTTCGCTGGGAAGTTTTGGAGCACCCGGCGTATAGTGCCGACATAGCCCTTTTATACTATCATTTGTTCCGATCGATGCAACATGATTTGTCTGCTGTACGGTTCCGGACATGTGACGAAGTGCAAAAATGGGTTGACGACCTCATAACGATTCTTCATGGCTGGAATCCGTCAGCTGCCCGACCGAAGGCGGAAGGTGATAGATAATGACGGCGCATATTTTGATTCGTAAAGGTGTTGTTTTTCTCTCTCAAATTACATGTTGCGCTGTCTTAAAATGTTTTAGAAGTTATTTGTACACCTAATAAATAAGATGTGAAAACACAAGTTTGTCCTTGACGGAAACGGAAATCGCTCCCCTTCATTCCGGAGTAAGTTGCTCTCCTAACTAAGCTGCACGGACGGTATGCACTGCTGCAGATTTGTCGTCTTGACACGTGATTCACCTCTGCAGTACGTCACATCATCACCCTCTTAATTTTTTTTGAAGCGAAGTCGGAATTTTTTATTAATTCCAGACGATGTGTGGAACAAACATCACACATTTTTCGAAGAATCCAACGGCCAGTGGATCCATTTTTACGTTCGGGCGACAATGCGAAAACACAAGTTTGTCTGTGACGGGGATCCGCAACCGCCGCACTCCGGAGTAAGTTGCTGTCCCAACTAAGTAACACGGACGGAATGTTCCGCTGCAGATTTGTCGTCTTGATACGTGATTCACTTCTGTAGTACGTCGCAAAGAATGAAAATTCTAAATAAATATGTCGTAGGATGATATATTAGGGGTATGCAAAGTTTTTCGCCGTTTAAATGAGAAAGAAGAGAGGAACTATCAGAAAACCAGTGCACATTTATTCAACGAAATATTGACCGTTAGCATCAATGACTTTTTGCCATTTTTCAGGCAAAAAATGAATGCCCCTGTGATAGAAGGACTCGGGTTTCGAGCTGAAGAACGCAGTGACGAAATTTTCAACCTCTGGAACTGTGGTGAACTGCTGTTGGGATAGGGCATGTTGCATAGAGCAAAACAGGTGGAAGTCTGAGGGTGTAATGTCTGGAGAGTAAGCCGGGTGCTGTGTAACCTCCCAGTGTAACTGTTCAAGGGTTGATTTCGATGTGGTCTGGTGTTACCGTGTAACGGGATGACTGGGCGTCGTCGTTTACCTGTGCATGGGCTTTTTGCTCGATTATGGCATTCAGTTTCATTAACTGATCGCTGTATCGTTGTGCAGTGATTGCTTCTCCCGGTTTCAACAGTTCGAAGTACAGCACTCCGTGCGTATCCCACCACACACAAAACAACACCTTTTTTCTCGTGGATATCCTTTTTTCTCGTGGATATCCTGTTTTGTTGATGACTGGCATGGATCGACCCAGAATCGCTTGCATACAGGGTTGTAGCAATAGACCCATTTTTCATCCCCGGAGACAACCTTCCAGAAGAAGTTTCTTCCATTGAAACCAGTTCAGCAACGACATGCAGATGCCCAATCGTTGACCAATATTACGCTCCATTAAAGTATGCGGAACCCACTTACCAATCTTCTAGATCTTCCCCAAGGCCCGTAGACGCCGTGCCACCGTGGATTGAGACACTTTCAAAGGTTTCGCCAGTTGCGTGGTCGATTATGTGGCATCCTCTTGCAACAGCGATTCCAGTTCCTCGTCTGCGAGTTCCTGCGGTCTACCTGCACGTGGCTTGTCTTTCAAGCTTAGATCACCTTTCTTAAATCTGGCAAACCATTCTCGACATGTCCGCTCACCCATAACCGTTTCGCCATACGCCTGACATATTGAACCGGATGCTTTACTCGTACGTTTTCCTAAATTAAACATGAACAACAAACAGTGCCGCAAATGAACTTTATCGACCGCCATGCTTGGGCTTCATGTACGAACTGACAGCACGGGTTGCCGCCCAGTTAGACGAAACTTTTGCATACCCCTAACAGTAAGGAATCATTTAGTGATGTGATTGATTTTGGTACATCAACTAGGTGTAATAAATGGTACATCAACTACCAACCACGTCACAACTTGACTGGTGGACATTGAAGCGGATTTGTTCTATCAGAGAATGGAAAAATTAATCACAAGTTCGCGAAAAAGTGTTTAAATAACCCAGGCAACAATGTGGAGTAGATTCAGGTTGTATCTTCAATTTAATACGTTTTCAGTTAGGCCTATGTATTTTTTTTTTTTTTTTTTTTTTTTTTTTTTGCAATTTAAGATCACAACTTTCTTTTTTGATATGCCTTTGAATATGCTTATGGAATTGGTTACCCCATCCACCACCATCCCACCAAAGAGTGTGTACAAGATTTCAAAACACTACCAAGGTAAAAAAAAATTAAAAAGAATCGGTGTTTCGGTTACGTAGCAACAAAATCTTTTAATAATCTTTTGCCTGTATGCTTCAATAGTGCGGTGTCATATTGTTCGCTGCAAAAGATTTGAATTTACAAATTTTGAAGCTGTGAATCCGTTTTTTTGGCGTAAACATGACATGAATGATAAGTCAGGTAATATCCGAAAATTTGAAAACTTCGTCGTCCTGGTGCAACCGGGTCTTCATTATTTATCAGAAGCGAGATTCTGTAGCCATTTTTAGAGATGGTGAATTGTAGTCATTTTCTTTCAATTCCCCCCATTTGGATGGAAAGGGCAGCGAACAGGCAAGATACTTCCTTTCCCACGCGTCGCAGCAGAGGGGTGTTAGATTTATAGTATCGTCGATGTGAGAAGAATGAAACTGGACATTATTGCTTCTCCGTCGTCCCAAGCTGTCCGGGGCAGAGGGCAATTAAGGAATCTTACGTTTTTCGGAGAGGAGGCATCTTAGGGTCGGCTGAGTGAACTCGGTGGCAGAAGGTTGACGAGGCAGCAGGTCACTAGCGGGGGGCAGTATCTTCGGGACGAAGGGAAGGAGGAATGAAATGAGGCCGATAATAGAGGCGACGGAAAGAGATCATGAGCGGTTAATATGTAAAAAGAACGGAGATTAGGACAAGGCTTAAAGACATTCCCCGTAGCATCTGAATAAAAGTCTTCCTCACTGCAAAATTTAGCCTCAGTCGATTCACTCTTCTATATTTTGTATTGTATTTATCTGCTCCAGTTGGGAGAATCACGGATTATAGCACTGATGCCGAACTTCCTGCAAAGGTAGCATCAAACGAACCCTCCACACAGGGCGCTGTTATAGAACTCAGCATCAAGCCCTGTAACATTTGAATAATTTAGCCTCAGTCGATTCACTGTTCTATACTTTGTATTGTGTTTATCTGCTCCAGTTGGGAGAATTACGGATTATACCACCGATACTGAACTTACTGCAAAGGAAGCATCAAACGAACCCTCCACACAGGGCGTTGTAATAGAACTCAGCACCAAGCCCTGTAACATTTGAATAATTTAGCCTCAGTCGATTCACTCTTCTATACTTTGTATTGTGTTTATCTGCTCCAGTTGGGAGAATTACGGATTATACCACCGATACTGAACTTACTGCAAAGGAAGCATCAAACGAACCCTCCACACAGGGCGTTGTAATAGAACTCAGCACCAAGCCCTGTAACATTTGAATAATTTAGCCTCAGTCGATTCACTCTTCTATACTTTGTATTGTGTTTATCTGCTCCAGTTGGGAGAATTACGGATTATACCACCGATACTGAACTTACTGCAAAGGAAGCATCAAACGAACCCTCCACACAGGGCGCTGTAATAGAACTCAGCACCAAGCCCTGTAACATTTGAATAATTTAGCCTCAGTCGATTCACTCTTCTATACTTTGTATTGTGTTTATCTGCTCCAGTTGGGAGAATTACGGATTATACCACCGATACTGAACTTACTGCAAAGGAAGCATCAAACGAACCCTCCACACAGGGCGCTGTAATAGAACTCAGCACCAAGCCCTGTAACATTTGAATAATTTAGCCTCAGTCGATTCACTCTTCTATACTTTGTATTGTGTTTATCTGCTCCAGTTGGGAGAATTACGGATTATACCTCCGATACTGAACTTACTGCAAAGGAAGCATCAAACGAACCCTCCACACAGGGCGCTGTAATAGAACTCAGCACCAAGCCCTGTAACATTTGAATAATTTAGCCTCAGTCGATTCACTCTTCTATACTTTGTATTGTGTTTATCTGCTCCAGTTGGGAGAATTACGGATTATACCACCGATACTGAACTTACTGCAAAGGAAGCATCAAACGAACCCTCCACACAGGGCGCTGTAATAGAACTCAGCACCAAGCCCTGTAACATTTGAATAATTTAGCCTCAGTCGATTCACTCTTCTATACTTTGTATTGTGTTTATCTGCTCCAGTTGGGAGAATTACGGATTATACCTCCGATACTGAACTTACTGCAAAGGAAGCATCAAACGAACCCTCCACACAGGGCGCTGTAATAGAACTCAGCACCAAGCCCTGTAACATTTGAATAATTTAGCCTCAGTCGATTCACTCTTCTATACTTTGTATTGTTTTTATCTGCTCCAGTTGGGAGAATTACGGATTATACCACCGATACTGAACTTACTGCAAAGGAAGCATCAAACGAACCCTCCACACAGGGCGCTGTAATAGAACTCAGCACCAAGCCCTGTAACACTGGAGCGGAAATCGAACTCGCGTCTCCCGGATAGCGCCCGAGTATGCTAACCACTACACCACCCAGAACGACCACGTATAAAGTTTTCGATTAATTTGAATACAGTGGTTAGCATACTCGGGCGCTATCCGGGAGACGCGGATTCCCGCTCTAGAACGACGAAATTTTCAAGTTTTCGGATATTATCTAACTTACCACTCATATCATGCTTACACCAAAAAACGGATTCACCTCTTCAAAATTTGTTTTCCATGCATGGTGTAATTCCGTATTCCATTCAATATTTAGGTTTATTTAATTTAATGGTATGTGGATTGTTTGACTTTTGAGGCATGTTACTTATTCTTTCTTTAACAAATAAGCGCATTCATTTTGTGTTTTTCATTCGCTGAGGCCTTCCTACACTGTATTTAATTTGCTTCTTTTATGAAGCCCGTTCAAACCTTTATTATTCTGAAAGAAACGGTACAGCCATTTTAAATAAGCACTGCAGCTGCCTCTCATATCTCAGATCGACGACACGGAACTAGCATAGTTGTGATTTACACTGCTACATAGTGACAGGGCCATTCACACAAACAGTATGAGCAGCTGGACTCTCTAACAGAATCATGTCTGTAAAGGGTGGTGCTATGTATGAACAGATGTTCCTTCAAGAATCACTTATAACAATTCACAACATTCAATGCTTAAAGACATAAAAAGGAATCAGAAGAAAAGAAAATTAACTATTGACTACAGGAAAATTATATGGAGATAATTAGGAACGGTGTTTGGCAACAACCCGGTTTCTTGTCTTACAGAGCTCCTTTGGCCCGAGTGGGTTCTACTTTTCTTTATGCCTTTGGATTAAAGCATAAATCATGGTTAATGAGCACTTGCGAATAGATCCAGGATGACACTTTATGAGAGCTAGGCGGTCGCTCTTCTGCGGGTATATGTCAACTACCTCACCGGTAAAACAAGTCCTTCAGGTGTTGTTTTAGTTTTTCTTCTCCTTTTTTTTTTTTTATTTCTTCATTCTTTGCTTTTCCCATTATGGATCCCTTCAAAGTTTCCTGCTTTGCAACGATGTGGTAATGGATGAAAAGCGATGAAGAGCAAACTTGTGATGTGCTGCCGCGAGAGAAAGTGAATGTTTTTCTTATTTTGGTATGCAAACGATACAAGGTTCTGTTTTCTAGGTTTCTTAAGATAGCGATAACGTACTAATTAATAGAACTAAAATCATTGGAAATTTAAAAAATACACTGCTTAAATATAAGAGGTGGGCTTTCGCGCAAGTAAGTATACGCTTAGAAAGATGCAATCCGTTTATTTTGCGCAAGAGACGACAGAAACGCTTAAAGCAAAGTGCGCTAGCTTTCGTTGCTTCTTGCGCAAAATAAACGGATTGAATCTTTCTATGCGAATTTACTGCTACTCGATTATTATCAGGAAATCAGGATTGCCTAGTCTACTGTTGAACATGTAAAAATTATATTAGAAATCTTAAAAGTTACATCGTTCTCGAATCGAAACGCATCTACCTACTTTTTTTTCGTTTGTTTATCCGGATGTTTAACGACCACTGTGAGCAACTCAGTGGGACATAAGCAGTCGTCCATCCCTAATTTAAGGTAGTGTCGTCCCTTTTGCGGCCGTTGCCGAAAACTTAGCCTTTGCGCCCACATAGTTATCGCAGTCTGTGAGCAAATGGGACACATAAGAGTTTTGTTTTTTAACTGCAAAGTAGAAGCTTCAAAATTGTTAACTTTCCTTCCTACTTTACTCAGGATTAGGGTTTGCAGCTTTTATACGCCTAACAAACGCCGGTGTGTTTAAAAGTTATTTTATTTATTTATTTTTAGATTTTGATTGATTTCTTTTACTCAAGAAATTTGTGAATTCATTTAATATCTTTTAGGCTACTAAATTTTGACAAGTATGATCTGTTACTTGTAAAACAAGTTTATCTAATTGAAGATATTCGACTGTCGGACTTTCTACTGTTTTTTAGTTCTGGCAACTGCACACAAACGTGCCATTCTGATCCATATTTTTTTATTCTATATCTATAATCATTATACGTATATACACTGATGGCCACCCAAAATGCAACACCAAGAAGGACACGAGATAGCAAAGCCAGATTTACTGGGCACATAACAACAGATACAAAGATGAAACGACTGAGCTTACAGGCCCGTGCGACTTGCGGAAAACGCAGACATCAATAGTTCGTGTGGCCCCCATGGCTGGCAATAACGGCCGCTACACGCCGCGGCATCGAACGAAAAAGGCTTTGGACGTGGGCATGGGGTATGTCGGTCCAGGCTGCTTCCACACGTTGCCACAGTTCATCAGGCGTAGCCGCGGGTGGTGCTTGCCGGGCCACTCGGTTGCCGATCAGCGAAAAGACGTGTTCGATGGGCGACATATCGGGAGAAAAGGCGGGCCACGGCAGCAGTGACACCTAGAGGGCCGTTAAGAATTGTTGCACGATGCGTGCCACATTCGGGCGCGCATTGTCCTGTTGAAACGTGGCGGCTGGCAGGTCCTGCAGGTAAGGGAGGCTACATGCTCCAAAACGTCGGAGATGGTGCGGTGGCTGTTGAGTGTACCGGCGATGCGTACCAGAGGGGTGCGGGTGTCATATCCAATTGCGCCCCAAACCATAACGCCAGGCGACGGACCGGTATGGCGATGCATAATGCAGCCGTCATACAGTCTCTCGCCGCGGTGCCGCCACACGCGGATCCGACCATCCTGGTGTTTTAGGCAGAAGCGGGATTCGTCAGAGAAGACAATATCTTGCCATTCCGTAGTCCAGGTGTTGCGTTCAACGGCCCACTACTGCCGCACTCGCCGGTGGTGCAACGTCAATGGTAATCGGAGCAATAGGCGCCGTGCGACAAGTCCCCGCTCATGCAGACGACGTCGAACGGTACGTGCTGACACAGGCTGTTGCGCAACACACCCTAATTCCTGTGTTAACGTTCGTGATGTGGCGGTGCGAGCCGTCAATGCCCGCCGCACAACATACCGGTCTTCTCGTTTGGTGGTGTGCCGCGGCTACGGCAGACGCTCACGTCGCTCCGTCCGTCCCTCCTGCACTCACCGAATCCATACTCACCTCACTGTGACTGGATGTCGTCCTACACGGGCGCCGATGTCGCGATACGATAAACCGCTGTCGGGATAAGCCATTATTCTTCCTCTGTCGAACTCCGAAACGTGCTGGAATGACTGCCGTATTCTCTGACGAGGCATCAGGAAGCTTCCCGCGCACAGGTCCGGAAGCACAACACACTTCCACTACTTACACCCCGCCTCTTGTGCACCCTTCTTATAGTGCTTCTCGGTGACGTGCCTGGCGCACATGATTTGCATATCCTCTCGCGGGCGACGCATGCTGCGAATTTCAGGCCAATCGGATGCTTCCTTCTTGGTGTTGCATTTTGGGTGGCCAGCAGTGTATATATACAGTGGTGGCAAACATTGTGGACACTTTTTGAAATTTTCATGTTTTGCAATTTTGAAGGTTTATAGGAGCTGTTATTTTACACCAAATGCAAATGTTTATATGTCAATTTAAATAAAATTTAATGCTGAATTCAATACAAAAAACAGAACGCAAATATATGCAGTACAAAACAGGTTATGCAGGGAATACTGCAATCATACTGAATGTACTGTAATGCACTTACGATTTCAATGTACTATCAGTATTTAGTAGAGCAGCCTTTATTCCTTAAAACCGCATTACAGCGATATCTCATTGAGCCAAAAATTCTTTGAAGCTTTGCCTTTGTTATTACGTGGTGTCAGGAAGCAATTATATTCTCAATTAATTGCCTTTTATTTGATTGACGCCTCATTCGTACAAGGTTTTTCAAACGGAGCCACATTTTCTATCGGGTTCAGGTCAGGGCTGTTTCCTGGCCATGTCAAAAATGGAATGGACTTTGTTTTGAACTACTGATTGCATATTTTTTGCTGTGTGGCAGGGGGCTAAATCATGCTGAAAAAGAAATAGTGCATTGTTGGGAAAGAGATCCCTGATGAAAGATAGCAGTTTTGGTTCCAGGGTGGTGTCAATGCATTTTCTTGCGTTCAGCGTGCCGTCGATTACATGAAGGCGGCCAACACCATTTGCTGCCGTACATGCCCAAATCATAACCCTTGTTGGGTGCTTTACATTGGCCTCCAAGCAGTCATTATGTACTATTCTCCTACTCTACGTCTCACGTATTTTCGGCCATCACTAATAAATAAAGATATCTTCCTTTCGTCACTCCAAGATCTATAGTATAGGTAAACTAATGTTTTTGAGAATTAAAAATGGTTACTACCAAGATTTAATTTCAATAAGTACTCGTGGTCATGATTACTCCACGAGACAAAAAACAACACTAATACCCATGTTTCCACAAACAGAACGATTTAGATCATTTGTTAATTATTCTGGTCCTGCATTATGGAATACATTTCCTACTGATATTGTATCACTTAATAATATTAATATATTTAAACGAAAACTCAGGTATTTCTTACCTGAGTTTTCGTTTAAATATATTCATGTATTATTACCTTTATTAATTTATTAATTAAAAAGCTCATAATGTATTATTACCTTTATTAATTTATAGTGCCACCCTAGCTGTGTGGACTTGACTTGTTTATGGTTTTTTTTAATTTTTTTTATTTTCATGAAAATTTTGATGCTTTGGGAGAAGAGGGCACGTCAGGCCTATCAGGCCTTTTCCCTCCTCATTCCCTGTTGTCACAAAAAAATGTGTGCTATATATTTATGATTACGTAATACCATGTCTGTAACAACTAAAATGCAATAAATGAAATGAAATAACTTGCTTCCACTGATCGTCTGTCCATCCAGTGTGTTCTTTTGCCCACTGTAGTCGTTTCTTGAGCTATTGTAGATTCAGATATGGCTTTTTTTCTCGGAATCCTACCTCTTAGTCCCATATCTGATAATCTGATCCTTATCGTTCTTGAACTGACAGAAACACCAGTTGAACACAGTTTAGCTCCGATAGCCTCAGATGAAATTTTTCTGTCCTTCAGAAACAGTCTTTTTATTCTTCTGTCAACAGCTTTTGTGTACTTTTTTCGGTCTTTTTCTGGTTTGTTTTTCAGTGACTTTGTTTCTTGCTAACGTGAACAACACTTTCGTACACCAGATGTTGTCGCCGACCCACCTACTTGCCTTGCAATTTCAGCTTAAGAAAGACCCGATTCACGTAATTAAACAATCATGGTCCTTTTCGTGGGTGACCAATCAACTCTTTTCTTTGGGGCCATTGATGTACTTATTTTCTACATGTTAAATTTAAAGAAATACTAAAAATATTCACATAATCTACAATCACGCTTCACTTACGCCGCTAACAGTCTTTGTTCTACAGAACAAACAGCAAAACTGACTTTCCTCAACTTCTCACAAGATGTATTGCAGCTACTGCCATTTGATTGGTCCCCAGAACGAGGACTGTGGTTGGCCAGTAATGTTTGCACTTACACTCCGCTTTTTAACTGAATCACACTTGTGTTTCTTTTTCAGGCTAAAGTAAGCATACTTTTTTTGTACTGCATATATTTGCATTCTGTTTTTTGTATTGAATTCAGCATGAAATTTTCTTTAAACTGACTTATAAAACATTTACATTTGGTGCAAAATAACATTTCCTATAAGCCTGAGAAGTTGCAAAACATGAAAATTTCAAAAAGTGTCCACAATTTTTTCCACCACTGTATATATATATACAGGGTGATTCCTAAAGTCCTAAGTCACCTCAATAACTTGGGAACAAAGACAGATAGAGCTATGGAAGTAAGGTATGGTATAATAAAACAACCATGCGCTATCGGATGAGAGTGACTGCAGCACCTCTAGTGGCAAAATGTGGAAGTTAGCACTCCTATCTCGGAAACCATGAGAGATACGGGAAAGAGATCAATTAGAAACTTGTAGAGCATCAACGAATTAGTAAGAAATGACATATGGTAGAAACGGCTGGGGTAAGTACAAGGCTGGAAACGTGAGGGAAACACAAGGTTTATTATACTCAGGCATGAATACAAATGGAGTACATTGGTCGCATTTAATGCAACAGCGGTACTTACATAACGTTGCGTTTAACGTAAATAGGGTTCAATGTGGCCACCATCTGCCGCAATACACATTTGAATGCGAGACAAAACTTCCCGTTGTACGTTCGCCAGCATAACAGGTGTCACGCTCCCACACGCAGTGACGATACGCAGTCGGAGATCGTAGAGGCTCGGCGGTTCCACCCTGTACACGTGATCGTTTAGGTAACCCCAGAGGAAGAAATCCATGGGAGTTAGATCCGGAGATCGTGGAGGCCACGGTACGGATCCACCATAACCGATGATCTGTTGCTCGAAAGTGTCGGGCAGGAAGTGCTGTACCACATTTGGTTGATGTGCCTGAGCGCCGTCAACTCAAAGAAGCATGGAGATGTGCATGCTTGGTGTAACCAGGAGAGATAAGAAGAGGAACTCGTGGATCAGAAAAATGACCAGAGTGGAAGACATCATGACCAGAGTAAAATCCCTGAAATGACAATGGGCTGGACATATTGCCAGAAGGACAGACCATCGATGGACAGCCGAAATTTTAGATTGGATTCCAAGGGACAGGAAAAGACCCAGAAGAAGACCACATGGTAGATGGGTGGATGACATTCGAAAGTATGTGGGAGTGACATGGAGGAGACTGATACAAGACAGACCGTTGCGGAAAAAACTTGCGGAGACCTTCATGCAGCGGTAGATTGATAATGGTTGACGATGATGATATATATACACTAACGTTATGTAAAAAACCCATTTCCTCGTTAGCCCGGGGTCATAAGAGAATGATTATAAATATGTATGCCTAGGTACATTCCCACGTGGAATTTCTTTGTTCGCGCCAGTTTCGGGCAGAGCGGACGAAATCAGCAAGTTTAAGGCTGTTGCTGTCAGATACACGCGTTTAGCCGAATTATAATAGGCTTAGTACACAAGCACACTGGACAAAAAATTAGTCACCCCTAAGAGAAATTACAGTTGGAAGTTGTCGGATGCACAGAGGGCGCCGTGATAGCCTTTTTGAGAGATAAATTGCTCTGACGTGGACTACAGGATCATTTCTGTCTCGTGCTGTGGTGAAGAGCGACGTGTATGTGTTGAATTTAGTCTGCAACATGGGTCGTAAGACAAACGTTACTGAGTGGTAAAAAGGAGCCATCGTGTTTGGCCGAGCCCACGGACACATAATGGATGAAGTCGCCCAATTTGTTGGTGTGTCGAAGCGTACTGTCCATCGAGTCTACAAACAGTTGTGTAGTTCGCAGTCCACTGCAAATCGGCGACGTAACTGTGGCGGGAAAACGATTCTCATCAACAGGGATCGCCGCCATGCTTCACGCCTGGTAACTGGAAATTGGTTTCAAACCAGGCAACAATTGCTTCAAACAGTTAATGAAAGTCCACTCCAACGAATTTCCGAAAAGACATTGCGACGAGAACTTCACGCGATGGACATCTGGAGCAGAGTACCACGGAACAGGCCTCTTTTAACAGCAAGTCACAAAGTCGCATGTTATCCATGGGCTCAGAGGCACCAAAACCTGTGGAGGCTTGGAAAACGAGTAATTTGTTCTGATGAGTCTCGTTTTTGTTCGTACTCCAATAATGAAAGGCAACGAGTGCATCGCAGACCCAATGAAGCCTTTAATCCTGATTGTGTCGAAGGTATTGTTCAAGCTGGAGGGGGTTCTGTGATGTATTGGGGATGTTCTTCGTACCACGAAATGGGCCCTCTCGTTGCGGTGACGATTAATTTGAACCAGCATGCGTACGTCCGCATTCTGAATGACGAAGTGTTCCCCTTTGCCCTACATCTCCAGGAGCAGCATCACATTGCAACCCCAGTCTTGCAAGACGACAATTGCCGTGTGCACAGGGCTAAAACTGTGTCTGAGTGGCACGACGAACAATCAGCAACACTGTCTCACCTCAACTGGCCCCTCCAAATCCCCACATTTAAATCCTATTGAAAGTCTGTGGGGTCATTTGAAACAGAAGGCGAAACGCCTGAATAGACAACCACGTACTCTGGCGGAACTTCGGGACTAATTAACACACGAGTGGCTGCAAATCGATGTTCAATACATCCACAACCTCGTGGATTCTCTACCACGCCGGATTCATGCTGTTATCAAGGCAAGAGTCGCCGTCACCCGTTATTAGGAGTAAGTTCTGCCATGGGTGACCAGTTTTTTGTCAGGCGTGCTTAAGTATTTGAAGTGCATCGTACGTATCTTGTAGAGCAATGGGATTATCTCAAGGGCGCGTTAATGAGAGGAACGCCAGCTTAACGGTGTTTGTAGGCAGCCCAAAGGAGGTGAGGATTTAATCTGATTGATTGGGTGAGAGGAAATCTTCTGAAATTTATAAAAAAGACACTTTGGTAGTGGAATTGAAAGAGACGGGACCTGAGTTTTGACTAGAGAGGTCGGGTCGTGAAAAAAAGAGCGAACGAAACGTTTTTTTTTTTTTTCGGAAAGCGTCGGGGATTAAGTCGCATAGCTGCGGCGGCGGTTTACGAAAGAAAACACGAAGTTCGGGTCTAGTGTCGATAGCACGGACGGGTGCGAAGTCAATCAATGAAGCATTCCATTAACCTGCCTTTCGGGAGGTCCCAAGTCACATAGTTTTAGCAAAATAAACTGTTTGCCTTTGTTATTGTTAAGAAAGAACTTGAATTATGTTTTTCTTCTAGTGCGTAATTCAACTACGGGACGAACCCAAACAAAGTTATGTGACGGCTCTATCTAGATCTGGGCTATGTTGAGTAAGAGCTTGAAAAGAGCGGGGGTTGTTACAATAGCGTTCCTTAAATATTTTTTTTTCACTTCAAACGAGGTGAACTTCTTTTTACTGACACAGTGGTTGAGGGTAAAGTAAGAACTAGAGACAGCAATTCATACGCTTCTCGGAATATATCCTTATGCACATTATATCTCGGGAACAACGTGCACACTTTATCATTTTCCGGGCTCATTTTTTTAGCAAAAGCATGAATCCAAAATACACGGGGAATAGTAAAGTAACAGTACTGAAACTGAAAGTTCACTCTCCCAGTTACTACATAAACACAGCGGATGAAACCAGAATCGTCTAAACTCCGAATCGCTCTGCGAGGATGTCACTTCACTCGATCACGAGATGAAGTGATAAACATTGGCGTGGGCTGTCACTTCATCTCGATCATTGACGTCATTAGTTGCCATAGCAATCCTCTTTATCGGTGAACTTCAGTTTCCTACGTTGGCGCTCTTCGTGGTGTTAGAGTGAAGTGATTTAGATATATATCCTTATGCACATGCTGCCGGTACCTCTTCACACGGCTACGCACAGTTACATCGTCTGTTCATCAATTCGTCATTTGAAATGCTGTGCTCACATTTCGAGCTTGCTGTTAAATACGGGCGAGTTTTTTGTTTTAAAGACACAACATTTTCCAGAAATCATTTTTGTAAACGAAAAAGTGACTAATTTTAAGAATCCGCTATATTATTTGAAAAATGTTTTTTCATACATTTCAGGTAAAGTGGCACTTCACACCCTTCACCTGACGAGCCGCCAATGATTAAGTTTCCCTTGATAAAGTTTAGTAACATAACATGCTTTTTTTTATTAATGTCCTTATAACTAAAATGGTAATGACGCCCCGGTGGTGCAGTGGTCTAAGGCGCTGGCCTCTGATCATCAGTCCGTAAGGAGTCCGGGTTCGAATCCCGGTCAGGCATGAATGTTGTGTTTGTCTTACGGCACTGGCTCTCTCCCTTCCCTGCTGGAGCCAGTGACCCCAAATTTGGGACGGGCGACTGCTTATAGCCCATTGAGTTGCTCACGGTGGTCGTTAAACCTCCAATAAAAAAAAATGGTAACTTTGTCTTCACACTATTCTAAGCAAATTTCCGTATTTAATTCATACCGGAATCTTCCAAGATGGACAGGAACACTTCGAACTACAGTGCGGACTAAGTTCACAACTTATGAATTTCTTTGTAATTAAGATGCTTTTAATTTCATGCTAATTGTGATTTTCAAAGAGCCATGATTAACAAAATTTGGGTTACTTAAAAAAACCCCGGAAAATTTGATATAATGCCACTCTGGTTTTACGCCATAACGTAATGTAACAAACACTTACGGTACTTGACTGTATAATACGAGGTTTGCACCGAAAGTAATTCAAAAGTGGGTATAATTTTTTTATTAAATGAGAGATCGTTCAAATTGCACATGTTGGTAGAATAACTCTTCCCCTATAGTAACCCTTCTTCTTTATTGCAGATTTGAAGGAGAGAAGGGTGGAAGTCTGCTCTAATCTGCTGGAAACGTTTGAAGCCAATGATGACACGCTTTTTTTCTGATCTGGTGACAGGGGATGAAACTTGGGCGTATCTTTACGATCCGGAAACAAAGAATCAATCCATGGCATGGTGTCACATTTCTTCACCAAGGCCTAAGAAGTTCAAGTTTCTGGAATGTGGCCATACCGTGACCAGCGAGTGTAACATTGAGACACTCAAGAAACTTAGAGAAGCCATGAGAAGGAAGAGACTGAACAAGAATCTGAAAATGATCCACATTCACCATGACAATGCAAGACCGTACACATTTTTGGCAACAAATCATGCGATCAGCAAATTAGGCTAGTCGGCGGTACTCTATCCACCGTAGAGCCCAGATCTGGTGCCCACCGATTCCCACCTGTTCGGTCCAATGAAGGGCAGTCTGCGGGGACAACGATTTGATGACACAGACGAGGTGAAAGTGGCTGTGAGGAAGCGGGTACAACAGCCCACACCTGATTTTTTTTTCAAAGAGGATTGGAGAGTTGGGATCAACGATAGCGCAAATGCATCGCTTGTGATGGAGACCATGTTGAGTAGTACCTTTGTATAGAGAAAGAGTTACTCTACCAACATGTGCAATTTGAACGAACTCTGTCAGTTAATAAAAAGTTATGCCCACTTTTGCATTACTTTCGGTACAATCCTCATATAAATTTCTTTCTGTACAAGCCTCGTGAAAATTAAAAAATAAGTGTCGAATTTGATATAACGCCACAACATGATGTAACAAATTCTTGCGGTACTTGACTGGATAATATTTTTTAGCTCTTTGTTTTATTATATTAAGAAAAGCAGCATTTTCAAATATGAGGTTTATCGAAGCTATCGTTTTTAGTAGGACACGTAAATTTCTTCCTGTAAGAATCATAGTGCTCTAGTTTAGTTTTGTCCTCTTAAAATGAAGGTCACGTCGTGAGCCAATACGTGCTTCAACGCTGCTTTTATGCCTCTCTCCTTTCCTTTCGGTTCTTTTTACTTTTTTTTTTATTCCCGCTTTTCTTTCTCGATTTCTTTTTTTTTTTTTTATCGAGGCACGTACACCCCGACCCAGCACTCACGTCCCGTTAGCCCGAAAAATCAGGAATTCTGGTGCTGTTTTGACCATCGCGAACGCTGATCGAATGGAAAAAGCGACTGCCTGGCATTCTCCAGGGCTTTTAGCTAGTACGCGGATTAATTGTACGTGAGCGTTTTGAAGAATACACTCTAGGTGTGAGCGTTGCGTACACCGTGTATCACCTTTCGCTTAATCTGGTGCCAAAATGCCGACAATGAACTGGGATAGACGGGCGATATGACGTAATAACTTGCCCTAACAATGTGCTGATTGACATGTTTGCTTTGAGACACGTTGCCGAGAAAGGGGAAAAATAAAAAATAGAAAGAGCGTTGTGTTTCCGACCTGGTAAGACGGTAATTGCTCTAATCACTTGGAGGGTAAGATCCGAATTTTAAGCAATCTGCGATCAGTATTCGTAGCAGGTTGTTTCTTTGTAATCAGGCTTCGTCACAAGTTGTTTCTCGTCTGTCATGTATCAAATTTCAGCCATTTTGTTTCGTGGGACAGTGCAGCAGGAAGGTTTTAAACTTACTTCTCTTTGTACTTGTGTGCTAATAGGTTTCGATTCTACTGAATGGAAGCACAGCTTAACACGTCTGTGTGCAAGCAAATTCGATCGGATATTTCGTCCATTGGAAATAATTTGCGCAAAGTGGAAATATTGTCATCAGGAAGATAGAAGCCAAAGGGTAAGATCTCAATTAATTTAAACTACTTTGTGGCTTTTCCAATTCTTCCATAGCGTTGTTCCTTCTGACTTGAGGAGAGAAACAGTCATGCCACCGAATTTCTGTGTGGAATGAGAAAATATCTTTTTAAAAATGTATTAAGACGCACTTCTCTAAATGCATTTCAAGGAACTTTTTATTTTAAAGCTTGAGATAGGTAATTTTCTAACAATAAAGTTAATTTTATTCACCTAGAGGAAATATATGGCATTGGAAAATTCTGGAAAGTGCATGAAAAAACGTTATTACATTTTCAGCAATCGGATGAAAAATAATAAAAAAAAATGGTGGTGTCCCACTTATTGAGAGAACAAAATTACAAGAGAAAGTCAAAAGGAAGGATAACAGTGGTCGTTATTAGGCCATATCGGTGGCTGAGTATCCAGAGACGCAAGTTCTTGGCCAATCATTTGAACTGGGTGGGGTTTCGAGTCTAGGGTGAGGTACGTACGGGTGGTGTGTTTGGCATAAGGCGTTGGCCCTTTTCCTACATTAGAACTGATGGCCCCAAATTAGAAACAGGCGACTGCTTATACATTTAAACGCCCATGTGTTGGCCGTTAAACCTCGAAATTAAAACAAAAATTGCAATTTGAACTATACCGTGCCGAAAGAACTTTCAGCAAAACCTGTAGAAATCGACCCATTGAAGTCAAAGTTTATGTCATCTAGTATCAAAATTCTGTATCAGGAAGATCAAGGGAATTGAATGTTATTATGTTTATGTCGACGACAATCTGCAGCAAAAGTAATTTTTTGAATCCGACTCTTGGAGGGCGCAATACAGTAGTTACTAACACAAATAACCAACGGCGCTGCTTAGTGGGAACTCTGGAAAATTAGATCGTATTATGCAGATTGACCATGGATAAAGCCAGTCCTGATGTTTGAAGAATGTTTCCAATGCGATACTTAGAAATGGAAACATTACAGAAGTGAAAGTTTATGCCACCTAGCGGGAACACCGCATAAAAAAGAAGGTTTCGATTGGTTGAATTCGTGTTAATGTCCGATTTTTTTTTATTAGAGGTTTAACGACCACCGTGAGCAACTCAATGGGCTATAAGCAGTCGCCCGTCCCTGATTTAGGGCCACTGGTTCCAGGGAAGGGAGAGAGCCAGTGCCGTAAGACAACCCCAACATCCATGCCTCACCGGAATTCGAACCCGCACCCCTTTCGGACGAATGATCAGAAGCCATCGCTTAGACTACTGCGCCACTGGGCCGGAGTGGTCTAAGCGATGGGCACTACTTATTCTGCATAGCATGCTAAATAACCTGAGCAAATTTTTTAAGGAAAGAGAATAGATTTCACTCAGTTTCTACTTTGGGACCAACGGCTTAACGCATCTTTTGAACCTCTCCGGGTATTTGGCGGGAGCGAGACTGATTACACAAATCCATGTTGTTCTTGGTAAGCACTGCACCAAGAAGGCTAAAAAATGTGTGGTATACTTTAATCGTGACTGTAGATATCTGATGCAAAAAGAATTTTAGAGGAATGTCTTCCGGAAACAGATTCATACAGTGGATTCCGGTTAATTGGAGAACATCGGGGCTAAAACACTTTGGCACAATTAATATGCTGCGGCAATTATGCGAAGCTTTATCTTAAAGGGCTCATTTGGGATGTTCTTCAGGAACTGTCCCAAATAAACGACTTCCTAGATTAACCGGAAGCTACTGTAGTGCGAAATGGAAGCACAGACATTTATGCAACCCAGCATATATCACCATTATCAATATCAATACACTGCTGGATGAAGGTGTCCCCAAGTTTCTTCCACATAGGTCTGTCTTGTGCCAGTCTTCTCCATATCACTTCTTCATGCCCTTGAATTTTATCTACCCATCTCTCATGTGGTCCTCTTCTCGGTTTTTTCCTGCCCTTTGGAATCCAGTCTAAAATTTCGGTTGTCCATCCGTGTTCCGTTATTCTCGCAACATGAACGTTCAGCCCACTGCCATTTCAGGGATTTTATTCTGATCGTGATGTCTTCCACACTTGTCGGTTTCCTTATCCACAAGTTCCTCATCTTAACTTTTCTGGTTACACCAAGCATGCATCTCTCCAGGCTTCTTTCAGTTGTCTGTAGCATTTCTATGCCTTAACTTTACAAAGGTATACAAAGGCTGCAGACAACTTTAGTTAAGGGCCATGTCTCTGTTCCATATGTAAGAACTGGAAGGATGCACTGATTAAACACTTTTTATTTAAGACATAATGACATATTGCTCCTGAAAATTGTGCTGTTTCTTCCAAAAGCTCTCCAGCCAAGTTTTATACGCCGATTAATTTCTTCGCCAATGTGACCTTTGCTTGATATCTTTTGTCCAATGTAGAATCGGTTACCTCGAGCTTTCCTCCATCCATTGATATATATTCATTTCTTGTAAAAGCATCGTACATCATTTTTGTCTTCTGAAAGTTGATTTTTAATCCAACTTCTTTACTCTTGTCAGCGAGTTCCTGGATCATACTCTGCAGCTCTGAAGGGGTAGTTGCAAAAATTATTACGTCATCAACAAAACGAAGGTGAGTTAAATAATCCCCATTAGTCTTTATCACCTTGTTTTCCCAGTCCAACGATTAAAAGACAGTTTACAATGTGGCATTGACGAGTTTGGGAGATATGTTGTCAATTTTTCTCACTCCCTTTCCAATTTTTATTGGTGCTGTGTCCTCAAATACACGAACCTATGCACTTGAATTTTCGTAGATGTTATTAATAATGCTAATGTATGCATCTTCAATACCCCAGAAACCCAATGTTGTAACTGTTGATGGTTTCACAGAATCAAAGGCCTTTTCAAAATCAATAAAAGCCATGCATAAGGGGAGTTCATACTCCTTCGTTCTTTCAATTAGTTCTCTCAGTACATGGATATGATCGATGTAGCCAATCCTGAATCCAGCTTTTTTTTTTGTTGTTGTTTTTTTTTTGTTGTTGTTGAGCCATGTTTAGTGTTACCTTCAAGCGATGTGAAAGAACCTTTATGAACATTTTATAAGCAACTGAAAGGAGGCTGATGGGCCTGTAGTCCCTGAGATCCTCAATGTCACCTTTTTTATGTAGCAGGATCATTGTAGCATTGTCCCAATCATCAGGAATCTTCCCTTCATTGAGACATCTAGCGGAAATTTGGGTGAGTCTAGTCTCAATTTCTCCACTTACTTCTTTTATAATGTCCACAGTAATTCCATCTTCTCCTGGAGCTCTTTCCCGTTTCATGTTCTTAATTGCATGTGCAACTTCTGCCGGGAGGACGGAAGGAACTTTGGTACTGGTACCTTTCTTAATGACTGGAATAGGTGCATCACCTCTTTCATGTAGTTTTGTGTTGAAATCTTTCACTCTTGTCAGAATTTCATTTCTATTTCTTATTACAAAACCATCTTCTTTCCTTAGTGCCATAATCTGTTTCTTTTCCCTTACTGAGATGCCCCTTTGCTTTATTTAGGCTTTGTTATTTTCAATTGTTTTCCTCACTACTTCACAACTGAATTTCCTTACGTCCTCAGTGATATTGTTTCGTAGTGTCTTGAATAGCTCTATATATTCCCCTTTGGAAGGTAAATTTCTTTTAGTTGTCCTCATCTCCCTTCTCTTTTACATCAGCATTTTTGTTTTTCTCTGATATTTTCTTCATATGCAACTATGTAGTACCGCCTATTTTTGCTGCTGTTTCCATAAGAACATTGGTTACTTTTCTGTTAACTTCAGAGATGTCCACTTCTTCCGATATTAGACTTTCTAGAGCAGAGAATCGCTTCCTCAGTTCCAACTTGACGGTGATATGATGTTTTTTAAGGTTGGTCATGTCAATACATTTTATTTGATTTACGAGCTTACCACTTTCCAGTTTAGTGTTGAGGCGCATCTTACATCTCACTATTCTATGGTCACTACCTGTGTTGAACTTGTTTATAACACTGCAGTCTTTAGTGACGAATTTGTTGTTACACATAATAATATCAATTTCACTTGTCGTCCCATTGGTATGTCTTCATGTCCATTTCCTATGTGGCCTTTTCTTGAAAAAGGAGTTCATGATAAAAAACCTTTTTACCTCTGCAAATTCCGCGAGAGTATTTCCATGCTGGTTATGTTGCTGTGACCGAATTTACCTATAGAAGTTTCATTCTTATGCTGTTGCCCTATTTCTGCATTGAAATCTCCTATAATGATCTTCAAGGGCTGTTTGCTCTTTTTATTTAGATGCCGAATTTTCTCATAAAATTCTTCAATTTCTTCCTCAGGATGACTTTCGATGGGTTCGTAAACTTGAATAATCTGAGAATGGTATATTTTATAAAGTTGGATAACGAGTCGCGTAGACCTGTCCGAGGAACTTTCAACTTCTAGAACTTTATCCTTCAGTTTCTTGTTTATTATAAATGCAACACAACTAGTTCTGCCAGTATCTGTCCCACAATAATAGAAGAGACGGGGCCTGATTTCTGCACGTGCATGTGGTGCACATGCACAGGTCCTCAGAATTTGGGGGAGCCTCCAAACTACTTTGAAAAAAGTTGATAAAAGAAAATCAAAAGGTTTCTTTCTTAGGTCATCAAATTGAATATACAGTACAGTGAGTACAATGCATTGATTGATTATGAAGCACTTTGCAAAATACCAAAAGTTACCATCATAGAATACTTTGCATCTGTGTGAAAGACAAGTGGTTCTCCCATGTGGACAGAATTCAGACAGATGGGCAAAGCCAGAGCGTAAATGGATCTTCATCCTCTATTTAGAAACCATAATAAAATACCCGTACTCTGGTGTCACTACTTGGGCAAAAAGTGGTGCTGTCTTAATCCAAGTATTTTTATTTGGACCTCGGTTTCCTACAGTGCAAAATTTTCATAAAACTGAAGTATGATCTGCAATTCCGATATTTCGATTTTGAGTAGTAAATATCTGAATTTCGAAAACTGCCATAAACAAACCTCAATATTTTGAAATTTGGTTCAGTTCTTTATAAACCTGTAAATTCCAAAACAAACCAGACAAAAAAATAGTGGCCATCCGGGCCAGTAGCATAAAAAATTCACTGGCCCGATGAAAATTTAACTGGCTAGTGACCTGTGGACCAAGTAATTCGAAAGCTGCGGTTGTAATAATTTACATGGACTGTTGCAATAATATATCACACAATGTGTGTGGTCAGCTGTAACACTTTATGAGGGATTACTTCTTACAGCTTAAACTACTATCAGTTCATCATTTCCATTAAATTTATAGGAAACTAGAGGTTTTAAATTATAACTCTGGGAGGATAGTTATATGTTTCCGTAAATGAAACTATAAAACAAAAACAAAAATTCCAGAGAAATTAATGTTATAGCTGTAAGCTTTGCGGATGCGGGGAAGTACAATTGGTGTGGAAGCTCGTATATTACAAGACACATTAGCTATAAGTTGACTAGCATGTGGGATGTGTTTTAATGCTGTTACTACTACTCGTAGAAAAACTGCTTGCAACAAAATATTTACCAGAAAATATTCTTTTCAACTGCTGACCGAAAATTTTTGATCGAGGGGCCCGGACATAAGATGTGCACAGGGCCTCGACTGACCAAAGTCGGGCCCTGAGAAGAGATGTCTACTTTTCAGTTCAATGAGATCCTCTCCTTTTCTTCTTATCTCACTTAGGCCGAAGGTGTCCCACTTGATTCTTTGTAGTTCCTCCTCCAATTCAAGGAGCCTTGAATCAGAAGACGGAGATCGTCCAGTGAACGTAGCTAATGTCAGCGTCAGATGGCAGCCTAATCCGGTCCTCCGGTTTCTTAGCACTCTATGCCTTCATGTCTCACTGGCCGCTGCCTTGGCCAGGTACATTCCAGATGCCGGGGACTGAGGGCCAAGTTGGTTAAGTCAACTAGCGTAAACTTCACGAAATACGGAGTCTCGTGTTCAAGGCTGACTCGATACACACCGGGCGGACTCTTTCAAAATTTCTTATGATATTGTTCGGCCATGGACGAAGGTGTGCTCTTACCAAATATAATTCAGTTACCGTAATTATTCACGATGTTATTAATAAAAGCTTGGTAAAATAGCGAGTGAGATACTCTGTAGTTTATAATGAAAATTCACGCAAAAATCAGTCCCACAAAAATGGAATTGATGGAGGCAGTTATTCAGGCATGAAATACCCCAAGAAACACTAAACCTCTAAAAAAAAAAAATCGAAAAATAATAGAAAATTATTTTAGACAGGTAATTCACTGGATTTATTAAAAAAATTATCTTAATTAAATCCAATATAAACTTTAATTTTAAATATATATTTAATTAAATCCAACGTTTCTATTCTGTGCTCCATGCTAATCATTGTAAAGCTGTTATTCGTTCTCTCAGATATAAAACGAATTACTGAGTAAAAGTTTAGGTAAGTAGTAAAGCAGTTTTTTAAAACTTGTCTTATCTTGCTGTTATTTTGTCCATTAGAATCACATATCTAAATACAAAGGGCATCCTGAAAGTAATACTTCGTCCCTCATAAGATTTTTATTTGTAACAACAAAAATGAGAAACTTGGTGGCAAAGTACTTGTACATACTGAAATTTGGTAGAATCCATTTTGGAAAAATTCTTGAGGCTGTCGTTTCACTCATGAGTCCACAGCCAGTTTAACGTCCGTCACATCTTCGAAACGTTTCCCACGAAGGGTGTTTTTCAAAGGGGCAAACAGGAAAAAGTCTAAGGGAGCTAAATCAGGACTGTAAGGGGGTTGAGGCATCACCTTCCACCCCAATTTGGCAATAGCCTACGAAGTCTCCATTGAGGTGTGGATACGTGCGTTATCATGGTGTAAAACAACACTATGAAGTGGAATGTCACGTCTTTTCGTTCTTATAGCTTCCTCAATATCTGCACATAGTGAGCACTGTTTATTGTTGCAATTCCTGGAATGTGACATGACGATCAGCTGCAATGAGGTCTTTCACTCGTTGCCCGTTGGCATCTTTCACAGCAGTTGCGGGTCTTCTACTCCGTTGTTTGTTCGACACTGAACTTTCTCAACTCTCGAAACCTCTTCATTCATCTTCGGACATTAGTGATATCGATTGTGGCAGCTCCATACACTGCCAGGAGTCTTCTGTGAATTTCCATAGCCTCACATCCCTCTTTTCCCAGGAATTCAATTACGGCTCGCTGCTTTAGTCTTTCATTCATGATCTTCATTTCCGATTCTGGAAAACAATTTGTTCCTACATTCGTAACATATCATAGTACATGTCAGCGCAGTTTCATTAAAATCACTTCAAAATTTCAAAAGTTATTAAGGAGCAGGCATTACTTTCAGGATACCCCTTGTATTCAAAAGTTATTAAGGACGAGGCATTACTTTCAGGATGTCCCTTGTATTCAAAAGTTATTAAGGAGGTGTCATTAATTTCAGGATGCACCTTGTATTCAAAAGTTATTAAAGAGGAGTCATTACTTTCGGGATGCCCCTTGTACTCAAAAGTTATTAAGGAGGAGGCATTGCTTTCAAGATGCTCCTTGTATTCAAAAGTTATTAAGGAGGAGTCATTACTTTCAGGATGCCCCTTGTATTCAAAAGTTATTAAAGAGGAGTCATTACTTTCAGGATGCCCCCTGTACTCAAAAGTTATTAAGGCGGAGGCATTACTTTCAGGCTTCCCTTTGTATTCAAAAGTTATTAAGGAGGAGGTTTCACTTTCAGGATGACCCTTGAATTCAAAAATTATTAAAAAGGAGGCATTACTTTTAGGATGCCCTTGTTTTCAAAAATTATTAAGGAGGAGGCATTACTTTCAAGATGCCCCTTGTATTCAAAAGTTATTAAGGAGGAGGCATTACTTTCAGGATGTCCCTTGTATTCAAAAGTTATTAAGGAGGAGGCATTACTTTCAGGATGCCCCTTGTATTCAAAAGTTATTAAAGAGGACGCATTACTTTCAGGATGCCCCTTGTATTCAAAAGTTATTAAGGAGGAGTCATTACTTTCAGGATGCCCGTTGTATTCAAAAGTTATTAAAGAGGAGTCATTACTTTCAGGATGCCCCTTGTACTCAAAAGTTATTAAGGAAGAGGCATTACTTTCAGGCTTCCTTTTGTATTCAAAAGTTATTAAGGAGGAGGTTTCACTTTCAGGATGCCCCTTGTATTCAAAAATTATTAAAAAGGAGGCATTACTTTTAGGATGCCCTTGTATTCAAAAGTTATTAAGGAGGAGGCATTACTTTCAAGATGCCCCTTGTATTCAAAAGTTATTAAGGAGGAGGCATTACTTTCAGGATGTCCCTTGTATTCAAAAGTTATTAAGGAGGAGGCATTACTTTCAGGATGCCCCTTGTATTCAAAAGTTATTAAGGAGGAGGTACTACTTTCAGGATGCCCCTTGTATTCAAAAGTTATTAAGGAGGTGTCATTACTTTCAGGATGCCCCTTGTATTCAAAAGTTATTAAAGAGGAGTCATTACTTTCGGGATGCCCCTTGTACTCAAAAATTATTAAGGAGGAGGCATTACTTTCAGGATTCCCTTTGTATTCAAAAGTTATTAAGGAGAAGGTGTCACTTTCAGGATGTCCCTTGTATTAAAAAATATTAAAAAGGAGGCAATACTTTTAGGATGCCCTTGTATTCAAAAGTTATTAAGGAGGAGGCATTACTTTCAAGATTCCCCTGGTATTCAAAAGTTATTAAGGAGGAGGCATTACTTTTAGGATGCCCCTTGTACTTCAATTTTCTCTCTAACAACTGCTAATTTTGAATTGAATGACATTGTAGTAATATATATATAACGATGTAAAATCATACTTTATTTTCATTGGTAAATATACGTGAAAATCGATGTACAGTTGAAAGCGTTTCGTGTAATATCATTAGAATTATGTTTTACGTGTTTTTTAACGTATAATTAATGTTATTTAACCTTCTTTTTGAGTTTCTGCTTCCTTATGTAAATTTAGTTTATTCTAGTTAAATATTTTCTTACTAAATGACACATTACTTCCAAGAAGAGCAACAATGACACAGGGCTAGATGAGATTATTAGATTGATTGTATACTTTCTGCAGAATTTTTGAACGTAGAGAAAAGCAGAGTTACGCGAGAGTTGAGTGACATAGTTGATGTGGAGTTGTTGAGAGATTTATATACGATAGAGTTATGGCGATTTACCTGTGGCGAGATCTATGTACCAGAGTTGTTGTTCAAGAATTGCTGAATCTAGTGCAACAGCGACCTGGCATTCCAAAGGTGGATGAAATAAAGACGTAGAAATATCCGTTAACTCTCACATTGATTCTTTCTCTGGCCGTTTGAATATTGCTTTGACATGTATGATATATTTTCGCGAAGTTCATTAAGAACGTTAGCAGAGACGCGTAGTTAAATTCGTAAATATTTAAACGTAAAGTATTTAAATTGAAGCCTTAATGTGCACACGAAATATTGCTATCAAGAATCGCATATTCAAACTTTTGAAGCGAAGCTCCGTATATTTCAAAACTTTTGAAGCTTCGCTTCAAAAGTTTTGAAAGCAGTCTTCGATTGCTGTTTCCCTTAAAATATTTATTCGCCCGCATTCAATTCATTCTCAACAGACGGGAAAGACGTGACGCCGTAGGTCCAGCCGTCTCGAAAATAGAAATGAACAGATGTTCAGATAGGAAAGCTTTAAAGTAAAAGTGATGAAAAATTAGAGGTAGAGCGTGTGTATTGCCATTGACTAAATGCTAAATAGTTGAAAAGCTAAGTTTCATATTTCGATTTAAGTGACTTTTTTGTATGTTTTTAATTTGGTGTTTTAAGTAATTAACCATAATTTTTCTTTTCTGGATTGAGGGTTTAACGACCACCGTGGCCAACTCAGTGGGTTATAAGCAGTCGTCCGTCCCTAATTTAAGGCCAGTGGTTTCAGGGAAGGGGGAGAGCCAGTTCCGTAAGACAAACAAAACATCCATGCCTCACCGGGATTCGAACCCGGACCCATCTCGGACGAATGGTCATAAGCCAACGCGTAGACCACTGCGCCACCGAGGCGGCGTACTTAATTTGCATGAACATTAATTGTCAGAAATGGAATTAACTGAATTAATTTTACTTACAACATGTTGGAAAAGATGATACTTTGCTAGCATAGGGTAATCTATGCTTAAGAGCTGCCCTGTGCAAAGCAAGTAAATCGTATAATTTGACTGTCATTGCGAAGCCTTCGGGTAACTTAATGAGCTACCTTTAATCGCGAACAGTATGTTTCTGTAAATATAATAAACTCTGTTCTATTTAATATTTCATGTGGAGTGCCTCAAGGTTCAGTATCGGGACCGTTACTGTTCCTGTTATATATTAATGACCTTCGTCTATGCCTGCAATCAACTCATGCTTTGCTACACGCTGATGACAGTCATTTTTCAAAAATGTCATGATTTGCATAAGTTACAGTATAATGAATTAACTTTATTTTGCTTTCCGCTAAGCTAATTATAATGAATAAGCTCTTTCTACCAGCTAGCTAATGATAATAATGAAGCTTTCCTACTGAGCTTCAAATAGTGAATTCAAATGGTTGTTGTTACTAGTTAATTAAGAACATGAATAAAGTCTCCTGCTAGTAGTGTAGTAATTATAATGTATAAAGTCTTAACGCTGGTTGTTAATGGTAATAAACTAACGATATAAACCTAACAGCCAGACAGAGGTCTGACAAAAACTATTAATTGAGAAAGACGTACTTACTCAAATCTTTTTTTATTATGCGACTCTTGGTCGTCCAAAGCACACACACACAACTTGTTTCACAATAATGAAGAATCCAACTAATGGCATAGAACGAAACTCTCTCCTCTAGTATAACAACAAACGATCTCCCTATAACAACAAAAGCTCTCCTTATAACAACAAAATCTCTCCGTACAACACCAAACGCTCTCCGTACAATAACAAACGCTCTCTTTTCGCTATCGATGAACGCGCCTATGTATACTGGCTACCACCACGTCATGACTTACACTCATTGCCAGATCTCATTCATCGGGTGAAATAATATTTCGTTCAGTAAGAAGATAATTTACATAGTAAAATAAAATAACCAGAGATAGTAAAATCAAAAGGAAAGTGAAAATAAAGTTAATTCATTATAATGGCGCCCGAACTATCCGGATGACCCGGCCGTTCAAAATCTCGCATTGGTGTGATGTTATTTCCACACCGCGAGACAGGAAAAATCAGAGAATTCCTTCTCCAGCGCTTCGAAAAATAAAAATGTGTGATGTTGCATTCCACACAGCAGATTGACTGGGAGTTCTCAAGTGCACGTTCTACAGTGGATGGCTGCCTGCAACGAATCATGGTCACGGCTGACCCGTGGGCCATGCCCCCGGCCCTCTTTCGGGGGGGGGGAGATGTGACGTACCTGCCAGCAGGACGCACACGACATAAAGGCACATAGCAATTAGAACAAATGTCTGCGTAGCTCAGTTGGTAGAGCGACTTGTTCCGGAATAAGCGGCCTCGGGTTCGAATCCCGGCGTAGACCAAAAATGACGGAGAAATTTACTTTGTTATAACAGATAATGATCAATAATGATCTATCAAATTTACCTCATTGGTTATGCTCTAACAAATTATCACTTAATATTTTAAAAACCAACTCCGTAAATTTCCGAAATGTTCATAAAAGAGAGGACATAAATAACTTTCCAGTCAGGATTAATGATGTCCCACTTAAAATTGTGGACAAAGTTCAGTATCTTGGTGTTTGGTTTGATGAATTTTTTAACTATAATACGCATGTTCAATTTGTTTTAAAAACAGTTTCCTTTCTGGGGCCAACAAGAGGAGGATGAACGCGGCCAGCTACTAGTGGACTTTGCCAACGCGGCAGACCTGAGAGTTTTGAACGATCCAGAGAGCACCCCGACCTTCCAAGGGGCGAGGGGCTCCTCTTGGATCGACGTGACTCGTCAGAGTCTCGCAGCGCAGCCTCGTCCAGGATTGGCAAGTACTGGACGATGAAAGCTGCAGTGACCATCTAGCACTATCTTTCGTTTTGGGATCGGAAACGCCCATCCGACCCAAGCGCAAAAGGTTCTTAATGAAGAACCTCGACTGGTGGGCTTTTAAAGCCAAACTAACTACCCTGTTGGGGGTAGGAGGGCAGAAGAGGCCGGAGAAACATCGGACCTCAACTCCCTCTTTGAAGAACTTACCAGTGAAGTCACAGCGCTATGCGAGAGTAGCAGGGGAAACAAAAGGGGAGCCAAGGATCCCCACCCCTGGTGGTCGGAGAAACTAAAAGCTCTAAGGGCGAGAGCTAGGTGGAGTAGGAAAGCTCTGCAAAGAGCGAAAGCTACACCGCAAGACAGGAGTGCACAGAAGTGCACAAAAAGGCTCGTTCAGCATATAGGAGAGAACCGAATCTCTCGAAAATCTCTTACTGGAGAAAACTGTGTGAGTTCCAAACACCGGCAGACCCTTTCGGGATCCCCTATAAGATCTCGAGGGGATCCATCACCGAACCGCTAAAACTAGCAGCGGTCGAAAGGGCAGACGGTAGCCTATCAAAGACTCTTGATAGTACCATAGAGAGTCTCTTGGATTACCACTTCCAAGGAGACGAGGGAGAAGGGGACTCCCCACGACAAAAAGAAATAAGGGATGAATGTCGGATCCCACCGGACACTGGTGAGGACCCCCCCTTCACAAGAGAGGAAGTGGAGAACGCCCTCTCCAGTCTTAACACTGGCAAAGCACCAGGCAAGGACGGGGTTTGACCTCAGCATAGTTAGAGAAATCTACTATGCAAATCCCGAGTATTTTGTGGCGCTCCTAAACGAATGCCTCGGGGAGGGGAATCTTCCCAGACTTGTGGAAAACAGCGGTGCTAGTTCTTTTCAACAAGACCGAAAAGAACAAAAATGATCCCGCAGCCTACAGGCCTATCTGCCTCCTCTCAGCGTGGAGCAAGGTGCTGGACAAGCTCATAACGAACAGAGCGCTTGGCTTTCTCATGGAGCAGGGAAAGCTAAACAGGAACCAGTTTGGTTTCCTTCCGGGGAGTTGCGCAACGCAGGCAATTCGCAGCCTCAGAGAGAGGGCAGAGAGGAACAAAGAGGTGGGGCTCCTCACCTGCTTCATCTCACTAGACGTGAGGGGGGCATTCAACAGTGTCTGGTGGCCAATGGTTTTAACCAGACTGAAAGAACTTGGCTGTCCAAGGAACTTGTTCTCGTTGATCAGCAGCTACCTGTCTGATAGAAGGGTCGAGTTCGAAGCGGGGAATGGGCAAGCCTCGCGCTCGTACCACAGAGGGTGTCCGCAAGGATCCAACTCCGGACCCATTTGGTGGAATATAGTGGCAGACGCAGCTCTGAATCTAGACCTGGGTCCGGCAGTGGAAATTCAAGCCTATGCGGACGATTTCGTTCTCGTGGTCTCCGCCTCAGGGAGACACGTGATCGAAAGAGAAGCACATAGAGCCTTGGATGTGCTAGACAACTGGAGCAAAGAAAACAAACTTTGCTTTGCTCCTGAGAAGACCACTCTGCTAGCAATAGCTAAGCGTGGAGTAATGAAAACACCACCTCAGTGCAGATTCCAAGGGTGCACTATCAAGGCGGTGCGTGAAATGAAGTACTTGGGTGTGGTCCTGGATCGGAGTCTATCAGGGCTGCTACACCTGAGGCACCTTAGAACAAGGTGCACGGTGATTCTCAATAGATTGAATGGCATGAGGTTAACGGGCAAAACCAAGAAGGCCATCTATCAGAGAGGAATTGAAAGAATTCTGACGTATGCAAGCGGAGCATGGTGGACTCCCACAGTCAGAATGAGGAAGGGGATATACCAAATCCAAAGGTTGGCGCTACTAGGGATAACCGGTTGTTTTCGCACAACGTCGACCCTAGCACTCCAAGTGCTGGCGGGGTGCGAGCCGGCAGACCTGGTAGTGGAAAGGGAGGCAGCAATGCACTGCTTTAGGTCAGGCGAGGACGCCTACCTACTCGGTGTCCCACATCGAGCCTCCAACATGGAGCTGGAAAGTGTGGATTGGCAGATCCACCCGGCCGAGGAGATTTGCCCATCGTGGGACAAGGAGAAACCCACGGGAGTTGGGCACGAGCTGTTTACGGACGGCTCAAAGTGGAAGGGACAAGTGGGGGCAGGCTTCTGTGCGTTCTCGGATGGGAACGAAGCCACTGCAAGATGCGTGAAATTATCGCAGAACGCTTCTGTCTTCCAGGCAGAACTTCTGGCGATCGAAAAGGCACTCACCTGGGCACTCCCCAGGCGTAGTGACGAAAGGATAAAACTCTACTCGGACAGTGAGGCAGCACTGCAGGCTCTGAGTAGATTCAGGGGAAAAACCCCATCGTCCAGAGGATCAAATCCCTCTTGAGGGCAGAGGGAGATGGGCAGTCAGTTTCCACTGGGTACGAAGCCATGTCGGAACCCAGGGAAACGAAAGGGCGGATCAGCTGGCGAGGGCAGCCACGCTGAAAGAGACGGTTGACGTGCAATGCAGAACGCCGCGAAGGAGTATTCGCGCAGCATTAGCACGACAGACCATGACCGAATGGCAGGTCAGATGGGACACGGGGAGAGACAGGCCGGAAGACACATAGAGTGTTTCCAAAGGTCTCGACCAAACGTGCACAAACAAACAAGCTCCTGAATCAGGTACTCAGTGGCCATGGCATCAGCCCTGAATACCTGGGCAGATTTGCCATCAGGAACTGCACTTGTCCCTGCGGAAATAGAGCGGCAAGCATAGAACACTGCGTGCTCGAATGCAGTGGCTTTGCCGAATGGAGAAACACACTGATCCCAGGTGTGCAAAGAACGCGAAGATTGGATCTGCTCATCCAATCTTCCGTTAACAGGAGGGGGATAATAGCCTTTGTAGAAAGGCTAACCCTCCAGCAACATACCATCTTCCCCAATCAAACGGGGACCGAAACGCAGGAGGTGAACGTGCACACCGAAAACGATTCGGAAGATGAATGAGGGTAGAAGTCTGTGGGAAAGCAGACGAAGAGACCACCAATGTAAATATTCTGTACATAAATTTTTTGCTATCTCTTGATGTTGTAAGTCCTAAGCATGAGGACAGTGTATACATGTGTGTAGGTGTTTGAAAAAGAAAAATAAAGGGAAATTATTCCCCAAAAAAGTTCGAGGGCAAGGAATCTTCCAGTCAACGATAAAGTAAGAAACAACCTATCCCGCCAGACAGAGCGGGAACCCAGACAAGGTACTCTAGGTCGCCTGCCAGCACGTCACCACGGGCTGGTCTCTAGGCCATTGGGGTGGCCAGGGTCCGAACCGGCGTCTCAAGGCAGGATAATTGTCGCAACATGTCAAAATAACATCCAAGGTGCTCAATAAGTCCCCGTGGAGCCAAGACAGATTGGCGGAACGGGGCAATGAAATCAGTATATTACAGGTTGGCCTACTTGGTAAAATTAAGCATCTCTTCCCTATCAATGTCCTAAAAACATTTTGCTATGCTTTTATTTATTCCCATCTCTCCTATTGTCTGGAGTCCCGGTATTCAAATATAAGTGCAAACAATAAGTTATGCTTGCTCAACTACAGAAGAAATCTGTTCGCTATATGCTGAACACAGATTACATGTCTCATTCAAAACCATTATTTCTAAAACTAAATATTCTAAAAATTTAAGAAATTTTTATCTTGAAACTAGGTATCATGTTTTTTAAAATAATGCATCTTAAACTGCCTCTTTTTCAATCTGACATCAAATATCTGGATTATTCTATCTTCACCACATCTGTTGCTAACAAAAAAATATGTCAGCCGTGTGTTAGGCTTAATTATGGTTTAAATAGCATACTGTATAAAGCCATTATCCTATGGAATAATCTCCCAAAGAGCATCAGATCTCTGGAAAATACCAAATTTCCTTGTCTCTAGAAATTAGATTGTAAATCACCCTGATCTCCATAACGAATCTCAATCCTATCATTAAATTGTAGTTCCAAGCATGCTGCTAACAGTGGTGCTTCTGTTATAACCATCTTACTTGCTTTCATATATGCCGTATGTTTTATTCCTTTTCTTACATTTGATAGGGGAATCGCCTTACAACCAATATGTTCAGGTTCCTCCTGGTGTATTGCATTTTCATATAACTGTAAGCTTTTAATGTGTGCAATAAAATAATTGTAAAATTGTAAATTGTACGCTTCTAGAGCTGCTCTTTGCAAAGCAAGTGAATCCTATAATTTGAGAGTCATAGCTTTTGCCTTGGGTAACTTGCGCTTTTAGGGCTGCCCTTTGCAAAGCAAGTAAATCCTATAATTTGAGAGTCATAGCTTTTGCCTTGGGTAACTTACGCTTTTAGGGCTGCCCTTTGCAAAGCAAGTAAATCCTATAATTTGAGAGTCATAGCTTTTGCCTTGGGTAACTTACGCTTTTAGGGCTGCCCTTTGCAAAGCAAGTAAATCCTATAATTTGAGAGTCATAGCTTTTGCCTTGGGTAACTTACGCTTTTAGGGCTGCCCTTTGCAAAGCAAGTAAATCCTATAATTTGAGAGTCATAGCTTTTGCCTTGGGTAACTTACGCTTTTAGGGCTGCCCTTTGCAAAGCAAGTAAATCCTATAATTTGAGAGTCATAGCTTTTGCCTTGGGTAACTTACGCTTTTAGGGCTGCCCTTTGCAAAGCAAGTAAATCCTATAATTTGAGAGTCATAGCTTTTGCCTTGGGTAACTTACGCTTTTAGGGCTGCCCTTTGCAAAGCAAGTAAATCCTATAATTTGAGAGTCATAGCTTTTGCCTTGGGTAACTTACGCTTTTAGGGCTGCCCTTTGCAAAGCAAGTAAATCCTATAATTTGAGAGTCATAGCTTTTGCCTTGGGTAACTTACGCTTTTAGGGCTGCCCTTTGCAAAGCAAGTAAATCCTATAATTTGAGAGTCATAGCTTTTGCCTTGGGTAACTTACGCTTTTAGGGCTGCCCTTTGCAAAGCAAGTAAATCCTATAATTTGAGAGTCATAGCTTTTGCCTTGGGTAACTTACGCTTTTAGCTGGCTAGCATAGCTTTTGCCTTGGGTAACTTACGAGGGCTGCCCTTTGCAAAGCAAGTAAATCCTATAATTTGAGAGTCATAGCTTTTGCCTTGGGTAACTTACGCTTTTAGGGCTGCCCTTTGCAAAGCAAGTAAATCCTATAATTTGAGAGTCATAGCTTTTGCCTTGGGTAACTTACGCTTTTAGGGCTGCCCTGCAAAGCAAGTAAATCCTATAATTTGAGAGTCATAGCTTTTGCCTTGGGTAACTTACGCTTTTAGGGCTGCCCTTTGCAAAGCAAGTAAATCCTATAATTTGAGAGTCATAGCTTTTGCCTTGGGTAACTTACGCTTTTAGGGCTGCCCTTTGCAAAGCAAGTAAATCCTATAATTTGAGAGTCATAGCTTTTGCCTTGGGTAACTTACGCTTTTAGGGCTGCCCTTTGCAAAGCAAGTAAATCCTATAATTTGAGAGTCATAGCTTTTGCCTTGGGTAACTTACGCTTTTAGGGCTGCCCTTTGCAAAGCAAGTAAATCCTATAATTTGAGAGTCATAGCTTTTGCCTTGGGTAACTTACGCTTTTTAGGGCTGCCCTTTGCAAAGCAAGTAAATCCTATAATTTGAGAGTCATAGCTTTTGCCTTGGGTAACTTACGCTTTTAGGGCTGCCCTTTGCAAAGCAAGTAAATCCTATAATTTGAGAGTCATAGCTTTTGCCTTGGGTAACTTGCGCTTTTAGGGCTGCCCTTTGCAAAGCAAGTAAATCCTATAATTTGAGAGTCATAGCTTTTGCCTTGGGTAACTTACGCTTTTAGGGCTGCCCTTTGCAAAGCAAGTAAATCCTATAATTTGAGAGTCATAGCTTTTGCCTTGGGTAACTTACGCTTTTAGGGCTGCCCTTTGCAAAGCAAGTAAATCCTATAATTTGAGAGTCATAGCTTTTGCCTTGGGTAACTTACGCTTTTAGGGCTGCCCTTTGCAAAGCAAGTAAATCCTATAATTTGAGAGTCATAGCTTTTGCCTTGGGTAACTTACGCTTTTAGGGCTGCCCTTTGCAAAGCAAGTAAATCCTATAATTTGAGAGTCATAGCTTTTGCCTTGGGTAACTTACGCTTTTAGGGCTGCCCTTTTGCAAAGCAAGTAAATCCTATAATTTGAGAGTCATAGCTTTTGCCTTGGGTAACTTACGCTTTTAGGGCTGCCCTTTGCAAAGCAAGTAAATCCTATAATTTGAGAGTCATAGCTTTTGCCTTGGGTAACTTGCGCTTTTAGGGCTGCCCTTTGCAAAGCAAGTAAATCCTATAATTTGAGAGTCATAGCTTTTGCCTTGGGTAACTTGCGCTTTTAGGGCTGCCCTTTGCAAAGCAAGTAAATCCTATAATTTGAGAGTCATAGCTTTTGCCTTGGGTAACTTACGCTTTTAGGGCTGCCCTTTGCAAAGCAAGTAAATCCTATAATTTGAGAGTCATAGCTTTTGCCTTGGGTAACTTACGCTTTTAGGGCTGCCCTTTGCAAAGCAAGTAAATCCTATAATTTGAGAGTCATAGCTTTTGCCTTGGGTAACTTACGCTTTTAGGGCTGCCTTTGCAAAGCAAGTAAATCCTATAATTTGAGAGTCATAGCTTTTGCCTTGGGTAACTTACGCTTTTAGGGCTGCCCTTTGCAAAGCAAGTAAATCCTATAATTTGAGAGTCATAGCTTTTGCCTTGGGTAACTTGCGCTTTTAGGGCTGCCCTTTGCAAAGCAAGTAAATCCTATAATTTGAGAGTCATAGCTTTTGCCTTGGGTAACTTGCGCTTTTAGGGCTGCCCTTTGCAAAGCAAGTAAATCCTATAATTTGAGAGTCATAGCTTTTGCCTTGGGTAACTTACGCTTTTAGGGCTGCCCTTTGCAAAGCAAGTAAATCCTATAATTTGAGAGTCATAGCTTTTGCCTTGGGTAACTTACGCTTTTAGGGCTGCCCTTTGCAAAGCAAGTAAATCCTATAATTTGAGAGTCATAGCTTTTGCCTTGGGTAACTTACGCTTTTAGGGCTGCCCTTTGCAAAGCAAGTAAATCCTATAATTTGAGAGTCATAGCTTTTGCCTTGGGTAACTTACGCTTTTAGGGCTGCCCTTTGCAAAGCAAGTAAATCCTATAATTTGAGAGTCATAGCTTTTGCCTTGGGTAACTTACGCTTTTAGGGCTGCCCTTTGCAAAGCAAGTAAATCCTATAATTTGAGAGTCATAGCTTTTGCCTTGGGTAACTTACGCTTTTAGGGCTGCCCTTTGCAAAGCAAGTAAATCCTATAATTTGAGAGTCATAGCTTTTGCCTTGGGTAACTTACGCTTTTAGGGCTGCCCTTTGCAAAGCAAGTAAATCCTATAATTTGAGAGTCATAGCTTTTGCCTTGGGTAACTTGCGCTTTTAGGGCTGCCCTTTGCAAAGCAAGTAAATCCTATAATTTGAGAGTCATAGCTTTTGCCTTGGGTAACTTACGCTTTTAGGGCTGCCCTTTGCAAAGCAAGTAAATCCTATAATTTGAGAGTCATAGCTTTTGCCTTGGGTAACTTACGCTTTTAGGGCTGCCCTTTGCAAAGCAAGTAAATCCTATAATTTGAGAGTCATAGCTTTTGCCTTGGGTAACTTACGCTTTTAGGGCTGCCCTTTGCAAAGCAAGTAAATCCTATAATTTGAGAGTCATAGCTTTTGCCTTGGGTAACTTACGCTTTTAGGGCTGCCCTTTGCAAAGCAAGTAAATCCTATAATTTGAGAGTCATAGCTTTTGCCTTGGGTAACTTACGCTTTTAGGGCTGCCCTTTGCAAAGCAAGTAAATCCTATAATTTGAGAGTCATAGCTTTTGCCTTGGGTAACTTACGCTTTTAGGGCTGCCCTTTGCAAAGCAAGTAAATCCTATAATTTGAGAGTCATAGCTTTTGCCTTGGGTAACAACTTACGCTTTTAGGGCTGCCCTTTGCAAAGCAAGTAAATCCTATAATTTGAGAGTCATAGCTTTTGCCTTGGGTAACTTACGCTTTTTAGGGCTGCCCTTTGCAAAGCAAGTAAATCCTATAATTTGAGAGTCATAGCTTTTGCCTTGGGTAACTTACGCTTTTAGGGCTGCCCTTTGCAAAGCAAGTAAATCCTATAATTTGAGATTCATAGCTTTTGCCTTGGGTAACTTACGCTTTTAGGGCTGCCCTTTGCAAAGCAAGTAAATCCTATAATTTGAGAGTCATAGCTTTTGCCTTGGGTAACTTACGCTTTTAGGGCTGCCCTTTGCAAAGCAAGTATGTAAAATACCGTTAGTGTCAGCTGAAAAGAAAAGATGAGTACCAGAAGGGAGCATTGAAAATATCAGAATGTGCAGGAAAGCTTAAGAAGGTAGTCCCTTAAAGCCAATCAGCTTAAAAGAGACTTGCCCCATGAACAAATATATCAGTCAGATAGAAGGCAAGAAGAGTGGGGCGTGAAAAGAAATCCACATACGGGGCTGTAATACCCGAAAAATTAACCTATACACGTTATCAATGATTTCTTATCTAGTTTTTTTTTCACATTTCAAACTTAATGTTGTGAACGCAGCTTAGAGTCCACTTTTTATGACAATTATTCTATCTTCTGGTGGTTATTGGTCATAAGTACAAGCCAGATAATTCTTTGAGAATATTCATTACTTAGATATGAAAATACACTGACGGAAAACAAATCCCAACACCACGAAAAAATAGTTGTAGAGGAATGAAATGGCGGCAATACATTTGTATAGGTAACATATTTAATCGATTAAGGTTTCAAGATCACAGCTTATTGTAAGCGCGAGAAGAGCCATTTTAAATGTGAAATGCTGGTACATTAATAACCGGTGTAACAGCCAGAATGTTGAATGCAAGCACGCAAACGTTCATGCATTGTGTTGTACAGGTGCTGGATGTCAGTTTGTGGGATGGAGTTCCATGCCTGTTGCACTTGGTCGGTCAATACAGGGACGGTTAATGCTGGTTAGCGGGGGGAGCGGGAGTTTTCGTCCAATGATGTCCCATACCTGCTCGATTGGTGAAAGATCTGGTGATCTAGCAGGCCACGGCAACATGTCTACACTCTGTAGAGCATGTTGGGTTACAACATCGGTATGCGGGCGAGCGTTATCCACACCCCCTGGAATGCTGGAATGCTGTTCGTGAATGGCAGCACAACAGGTTGAATCACCAGACCGACGTACAACTGTGCCGTCAGGGTGCGTGGGATAACCACGAGAGTGCTCCTGCTGTCATAGGAAATAGCTCCCCAGACCATAACTCCGGGTGTAGGTCCAGTGTGTCTCGGCCGCAGACAGGTTGGTTGCAGGCGCTCACCTGGCCTCCTTCTAACCAACACTGGCACCCAGGCAGAACCGGCTTTCATCAAAAAACACAACAGATCTCCACTCCGTCCTCCAATGAGCTCTAGCTTGACACCACTGACGTCGCAAACGGCAGTGGTTTGGAGTAAGTGGAATGCACGCTACAGAGCGTCTGGCTCGGAACTGTCCTTCAAGTAACCGATTTGTAACAGTTCGTTGTGTCACTGTGGTAGCAACTGCAGCTCGAATTGCTGCCGCAGACACGGTACGATGCGCCAAGGCCATACGCCGTACACGGCGGTCTTCCCTCTCAGTAGTGCCACGTGGCCGGCCGGAACCCGGTCTTCTTGAGGCAGTACCTTCCCTTGACCACCGCTGCCAACAATCATGCACAGTGGCTACATTCCTGCCAAGTCGTTCTGCAGTATTGCGGAACGAAAATCCACCTTCTCGTAGCCCTATTACACGATCTCGTTCAAACTCCGTGAGCTGTTGATAATGGCTTCTTCGTCTTCCTAAAGGCATTCTTGACTAACATCAACACCCTACGTCGAATCTCAACGATAACTAACGCTCCCGAACGTTACAGGGCGTATTTACAGCAAACCTGCTTTGCATGTTCCGAGGGGCGCTACTAGCGCCACACGTATGCGCCGCGCGCGAAATTTGCATAGACGTCATCTTACAGATGTAGTCTCACCGCCTACCAACTGTCGTTTATCTAACACAACCCCTTCTTGGTGTTGGGATTTTTTCCGTCAGTGTACATATTTAAGAAAGCAATAGACATATAAAATTATGTTACATGGTGTCATTAACATAACTCTTTTCATGTGGGTTTGTGAATTCTTAGTCAGCCTTGCGGTTAATATCTTTAGCGCTGTGTGGTTTACCCTGAGTGGCCACTTTATTATGACCACCTGACAGTTTTAAGCAAATGAGCTATGACTGCACGCTATTGCCGCCAGAGGGCAAGGCGAGTATAAAAAGGGAAAGCTTAGTGCTTACGACAGTAGTAGAAATGATTTTTGGGTGACGAGATGGGTAAAAAATGCGATTTGACGGACTTTCAACGTAGGATAATTGTAGGAGCTCCGAGCCATGGAGCGAGTATTACCGAAACCGCCGCATTCATGAAATGTTCCAGAACGGCTGTTGTTAAAGTGTTTAAATACTGGACTGTCAGCCAAAAAACTGGGTTTCTACGTGCAACGCGTGGTCGTCATCGACTAGTGACTGCTCGGGCGGAACGGAGAGTATCCAGACTGGTAACAGACAACAGAAGGGCAACAGTGCAGCAAATTACTGACCATCTTAATCAAGGATCCCCTCAAATGATCTCTGCACGCACTGTTCGCCGTACACTGCATCGGATGGGATATGGCAGCCGAAGGCCTGTTCGAACACCTTTGCTGTCTGCAGTTAACAAGACAAAATGTCTACAGTTCGCACAGGAACACAAGGATTAGACAGTCGATAATTGGAAACAAATTATGTGGTCCGACGAATCACGTTTTTAGTTGCACCATGCCGATGGCCGAGTGAGAATTTGGTGGAAACTGCACGAAAGCATGGACCCCAAATCCATTGCTACAACCCTTCCAGCTGGTGGAAGCAACGTTATGGTTTAGGGAATGTTTTTCTGGCATGCTTTGGTCCGTTTAATTCGTGTTGATCAACGTCTGATTGGCACATCATATCTAAACATCGTTGCGGACTAAGTGCATCCTGTCATGTGGATGGTTTATCCCAATGGCGATGGCTACCTTCAACAAGATAATGCGTCCTGCCATAGTGCTCATATTGTACACGATTGGCTTCAGGAACATGCCGGTGAGTTTACTTTGCTTAGGTGGCCGCCACAATTTCCAGATATCAACCCCATTGAGAATTTGTGGGATGAAGTTTAACGAGCCATCAGACAGCTGGATCCACAACCCTGCAATCTCACCCTCCTAGAAAGAGCTGTTCATCAAGCATGGTCTCAGATTCCACAAACCACCCATCAACATCTCGTGGAGTCCATGCCACGAAGAACCGACGCAATATAAGAGGCAAAAGGTGGCCCAACGAGATATTGAGGGGGTGGTCATAATAAAGTGGACACTCAGTGTATATATATATATATATATATACAGGGTGCATAGGAAAGTCCCTTTAGCCTGGAATAACTTGCGAACGCAGAGAGGTACAGTTATGCAAGTGAGATAACGGTATAGTAAAGTGACCACGCCCGATCAAATGCAACCAATAGCAGCGCCCCTAGTGGCGAAATGCGGAAGGCAGCCATTGCAAATCGAAAACGCAAAGAGATAGATTAAAATTTCCAATTACAAAGTTGTAGAGCATCAATTAATTAGTACAAAACGATATTTGTTTCACAGGGATAAGATAAATTGTCGCCTGAATACCCTAAAACGTCTGAAATCGATGCGCGACTTTTTGTGTGAACGTTTGAAGGGAACAGGCATAGGTATGAGCAAATACACACAATTTATTGCATAAATGCGATGCCAATACACTTTGATGACGTCAGTGATAAAAAGTTAATGTCGAGTATGTTCGAAGAGTTCGCCATTGCCCACGATACACATTTGTATTCGTGAAAGTAACTCTGCATGCACATTCCTCAGCATGGAAGGTGTCACACTACTGCAAGCATCTGTAACACGACGACGTAGATCCAGCAGACTTGTAGACGCTGTTGCATACACCTGATTTTTGGGAGTGAGTGAAGCTCTCCATTCTCACACAGGGCTAAACTTCTGATCAGGGTACATCCCGCTACTGGTTTCTATATCTTAGGTACGGTACCACGTCACAATTTGCATTTGCATACGGCTACATTTGCGAAATGTGAATATGCAGATTCGAATCGTCGCGCATCGATTTCGGACATTGTAGGGTATTCAGGCGATAATTTATCTTTTCCGTGTAAAACAAATGTTGTTTTGTACTAATTAATTGATGCTCTACAACTTTGTATTTGGAAATGTTGCTCTATCTCTTTCCGTTTTCGATTTGCTATGACTAACTTCCGCATTTTGTCACTAGGGGCGCTGCTATTGGTTGCATTCGATCGGGCGTAGTCGCTTCACTTTACCGTTATCTCACTTGCATAACTGTACCTCTCTCTGTTAGCAAGTTATTCCAGGCTAAAGGGATTTTCCTATGCACCCTGTGTATATACACTATCTACCAATAAGTAATTGGACACTTGTTATAGCAAAGGAAAACGAAGTTTATTCACCTTCAATAGTTGGTGGAGCCTCCACGAGCGGCGATTACAGCTGCGACCCTCCGGGGCATACTCTCAACCAGGCGTTGTACGACGGCTACCGGTATTTTCTTCCACTCGGCTTGGAGGAGACAGGTCAGTTCCTTCACCGATTTCGGACGGTGGGGGCACCCCTTAAGTCGATACTGCAACTCTTCCCAGAGGTGCTCGATAGGGTTAAGGTCCGGGCTCTGCGCAGGCCAGTCCATTCGATTAACCCCATTGTCACCATACCAAGCCATAGTGGACCTCGCAACATGACAGGTGGCATTGTCATCCTGAAAGTAACATGGGTCCACCCCATAAAACTGCCACAACATAGGAAGCGCATGGTCATCCAAAATGGTGCAGTAGGTCTCGGCGTTAAGTCTACCAGGAATTCCGACCAAGGGTCCCGTGCTATACCAGGAGAAAAAAAACCCAATAGCATAATTCCACCGCCGCCGAACTTCACAGTTGGCACAATACATTCCGGCAGGAGGCGTTCTCCATGCAGACGCCAAACCCCAAACACTGCCATCCGAACGGTAAAGGGTGAAACTTGATTCGTCGCTCCAGAGAACCTGTTTCCACTGTTCAACGGTTCACTGTCGACGTTCTTTGCACCACGTTAGCCGAGCAGCGCTATTGGACTTGGTGATCAAAGGCTTGTGGGCGGCAGCACGTCCATGATAACCGAGCAGATGGGCTTCCTTACGGATGGTATTCATCGAAAGAACACTCCCGGATGCCGTTGAAACTGCTCGCGGATGTGGCCGATCGATTTGGGGCGGTTCTTTCCAATTTCTCTGGCCAGCACCCGTCGGTCTCTAACTCCCAGTTTTGTGGGTCTGCCGGGTCGGGGCACATTCCGACTGTCACCTCTCATCAAATAAAGATATTCGCTCTTTCCACGTTTATAAGTGAGTTATGGAAAAATTCTCATTGGCCGCCACCGGGAGTCGAACCCAGGGTCTTCCAGTTACGCGCCGGATATGCTTCCGCTACACCACAGCGACCTCGAATTCCTCCAGACTCATAAACGTGGAAAGAGCAAAGATCTTTATTTGATGTTCCTGGTCCACGTTAAATGTCTGTATTAAATATTGATGTCACCTCTCATCTTCCATTTGCCAATCACGTAGGCCATCGTCGATTTTGGGTACTTCAACTCGCTGGATATGCCACGTATGGATCGGCCATTTCTGTGATACCCGACGATTACACCTTTCTCGAAATCAGAGAGCTCCGAACTGCGTGGCATCTTGCATGCGACTGGTTGCGTTGTTGTTTCCCACACGATATTTAATGGCGGCGGCCGTGACGTGTATCAGGACCGCCGATATCGTCGATTGCAGGGGTGTCCAAATACTTGTTGGTAGATAGTGTATATATATATATACTTACAATAAGCAGAAGTAACTACAGCAGGAACATTTTTTCTGTTCATTACTAAAGTTTGATGTAGAAGAAAACCAAATTATATTAAAACGGCAAAGTTTGTATACCACTTTAACGGCTTCAAGTGAAAAGAAATCCCCTTCGTAGGAAATGCTCTGTTGATCCAAACACTATTTTTGATATATCTCCTTCCCCTTTCTGAACTTTGAAAATTAAGCCCCTCCCCTTTGATCTAATATCTTGTTCCTTACTCAGCTTCTGTCATTGCACTTGCAGTTGAATAATCAATACAATGTAATTAAATATGCCATCAATAGTGTGGGACAGAGACTCGAAATTCATTGTGTACGTTAATGCATTGAATTCACATACGGTAAAAAAATTTGGGTTCCTGCATTTTATATGTATATGCTTCTTCTTTTTTTTTTTTTCCAAGTTTTTTCTTGTACAAGGTCTGCATTTTATTTGCTACTTTTTGGACCTTACAGTTACATGAATTCTTGACCTGCAGTTCTGGGTAGTCTGCTTCAGATAGAGCAAAGATACGTTTTCGTTTGTAAGTAATTAAATGAAAAATAGTTTTCGCATTCTTTAATTTCTCTCATTTTATGAATTTGCACTGAAATTCTTGCATATCTGGACATTTTCAATTTTTTCGTAATTATTTTATTAATGATAGATAAGTCCTGAAAAAGAAATTGAGTTTTGACACATTTCGATTCCCGTTCTCATTAAAAAGCAAAGGAACTAAAACAAATTCTGAATTCAATTATCGCAATAAAATGAAGAAGAACGGAATAGTCTTCGGCAATCCCTCTCAGACAGACTACCTTGTTTATTGCTTCTCAGCAATGGAAGTAATTTTTCTCATGCATTAAATTTTACTATGGATCTGTGCTCCAGGAAAATGGGTAAAATGTTTTTATTGCTTCAATGAAAAATAAAAAACTGCAATGATTCGTAAACTTGTATTGAAAGATCTTTAAACAGTAAAGGATGATGCTAACGTACCGTTTGTATCTTTGTAGGGAGATACCTTAACAATTTCCCCCAAAAGTGGGCAGATCAAAATCAACTTCCAGGTCCGTTTGAAGATCGCCAGGACTGGGGGTTACCAAAATATGCTGATATCACCTGAAACGAATGTATCCGCTGTCTGAGATGTGGGCCGAAAGCGGCTGGAACCAGTGAACTTGCGCATCAGAAGGCGTTGCTTTCCCCTTAGCTTTGTTATTGAAGCTGATCATTTAGGAATACATTATACTGTATTAACAAAACTCACCGGACACCTAGAAGAGAAACACAACATAGCATTTATTGACATTCATTAGTACGGTGTTGGTCCACCTTTGGCCTCAATGCATGCACTGACCCTTCTAGACATGCTTTCGACAAGGTTTTGGAACACAGCGACAGCTATGCGCTTCCATTCAGTGCATAATACTGCCGCTAACTGTTGCTTGGTAGAGGGCCTTGGTTCCAAACTTCTTATGCGGCGCTCTAATTCATCCCATGGGTGATCTGTGGGATTAAGATCAGGGCTCTGTTTTGGCCAGTCCGCACACGGTACTGAACTATCGTCAGACCACGCCGTAACAGTCTTTGCTTTATGGGTCGGTGCATTATCCTGCTGGTACCAACAAAGCTCGGTTCCATAGTATTGCCACAGAGTTGCTAGGGCATAATTTTCCAGAATATCGCGGTAGACGTGTTGGTTAGCATGTATGTCCACGATAACCAATGGGCCGGGACCATATCACCAAAAACACCCGCACACGAGTACACTGCCAGCTCCAAACTTGACCGTGGGAACAGTACACTGTGGTAAATAGCGTTCCACCCACACACGGCCATCAGATTGATAGATCATGTATCTGGATTCATCAGTCCATAGGACCATTTCCATTGATCTACGGTCCACGATAAATGTTCTTTCATCATTATCATAATCATTGTCAACCATTATCAATCCACTGCTGGACGAAGGTCTCCCCAAGTTTCCTCCACAACGGTCTGTCTTGTGCCAGTCTCCTCCATGTCACCCCTGCATACTTTCGAATTTCATCCACCCACACCATACTAAATGACAAGTAGCATTCCGAGTGACGATGAAAGGCTTGTGAGCGGCCGCACGACCACGGTAACCCATGGAATGAAGTTCTCGACGAATGGTACGTGTACATACCGAGGCTCCAGCATTTTTACTCACCTGTACACCGAGGTCTTGTGCAGTACTCGGTCGATTAGCTGTAACGACTCTCCAGAGGCTTGGACGTCCTCTATCACTGATTTTCTTTGGTCTGCCGGTATGTTTTGCTGCTTCAGGCACACCATGTGTCTTCCACTTATTCAGTACATCCAAAACAGTTGACTTGGGTATATTTAAACGCCTCCGGGTTTCTCTTATGGACAACCCACTGATATAAAACCCAAGCATCTTTCCTTTGTCAAAGTCAGTTCTCTCCCTCCGTATTTTTCACTCAGCAACACAGTGCGATATGATTGCGGTCAGCTGCAGGCTTGTTTTTATACCGTTTGTAGCTGTACCGCGCATCTTAATCCCACAGCGGATCCTGTCATTTGCTTTTGAAGGGGTGCCAGGTGACTTTTGTCAATATAGTGTATATTCGCTGTCTAAGAAGTGGGCCAAATACGGCTGAAACGAGGGAACCTAAGCATCAGAAATCGTTGCTTCAGCCTTAGTTTATCACAATTTTTATCATCTGCCTGCTGTATATGTTCATTAGGCAACATAGAACAAATGATTTGCATCTCGGTATCTTATGTACCAGGTGCGTCGATGTAGCTAATAATTGGTGTGCTCATCTCTAGACTGTATCACCTACTCTACGCGCTGAGGCATCGAGTCACATAATGTGTGAACGGTTTCTGGTGAAATACTCATCCAGGCTGTATTGACCCGCGTCCAAAGTTCATCAAGGGTTACTGCTGGACGGTTCTGCCGCTGCACCTGTTATTTGAGCATGTTCTAGAGATTTTCTATGGATGACAAATCGGGCGATCTAACGGGCCACGGCAGAAGTGGAATTTTGTTATCCTTGAAGAAGGCACGTGTTGTCGCTGCAACATGTGGTGTGGCATTGTCATGTTGAAATATGGCCCATTGGACGTCCTGCAGGCACGGAAGGGTGACCGAACATAGCATGTCATTGACGTAACGTCATCGGAATAACTATGTTCTGTTAAAACACAAATTTGTCCTTGACAGGAATCCAACCAGCGCCGCCTCCTTACGACGTAATTTTCTCTCCCAACTAAGCTACACGGACGGAATGTATCGCTGCAGATTTGTCGTCTTGACACGTGATTCACCTCTGTACTACGTCACAGCTCATGTCGTTTATTAACTTCTTAATTAGTTTTGAGGTTGACATAATAAGTAATATGGTTTCCCCGTTACTTAATAATTTCTTAGTTTTTTTACGGTTCAAATGATTACATTTTGAAGTTTGTTTGTTTTTTACGCTTTCCAACCGTATTTTGAAAAAGCGTATATGCTCCAGCTTTGTCCGTCCGTCTGTCGGCACGATAACTCACGTAAAAATGGTTCGATTTCGATGAAATTTTGGTATGTGGTAGGGGACCCCCTGGGGATGAACCCTATTGAAAATGGACGAAATGGGGTCAAAGGTCACGGCATAGGAGCGGAATCCATTCCATTGACCTTATGCATCATAACTTGCGTAAATATGATTCGATGTCGATGAAATGTTAGCATATTGTAGGGGACCACCTGGGAATCAACCCTGTTGAAAATGGGTGAAGTGGGGTCAAGGGTCACGGCATAGGAGTGGAATCCATTCCGTTGACCTTATTCGTCCTAACTTGCGTAAATATGGTTCGATGTCGATGAAATTTTAGTATATTGTAGGGGACTACCTGGGAATGAACCCTATTGAAAACGGGTGAAGTGAGGTCAAAGGTCAGGACATAGGAGTGGGATGCATTCCATTGCCCTTATGCGTCATAACGTGCGTAAGAATGGTTCGATTTCGATGAAATTTTAGTATGTGATAGGAGACCACCTGGGGACATACCTTATTGAAAATGGACGAAATGGGGTTAAAGGTCAGGACATAGGAGCGGAATCACTTCCATCGCCATTATGCGTCATAACTTACGTAAAAATGCTTCGATTTGGATGACATGTTAGTATGTTGTAAGGGCCTGGCTATAAAATGGGCGAAATGGGGTCAACGAATCCTATTGAAAATGGGCGAAACGGGGTCAAAGGTTAGGACACAGGAGCAGAATCTATTCCATAGACCTTATGCATCATAACTTACGTAAAAATGCTTCGATTGCGACAAAACTTTATCATGTTATTTCGGAGGTATACTGAACCGGTTCTGTAGAATATCATCGAAATGGGATCAAAGGTCAGGACACAGGATCGAGATTTATTCCACAGCCATTATCCTCATAACTTGAGTAATGATTTCTGGCATGTTGGAAAACGTATTATAATCAATGCATTGCATGATTTTACTAACTTGTTTAATTAAGTTTCTGCTGTTTATTCAGATTTTTCTCTAGTGTCAGTGACAAGTGGTCATGAGCCTAGAAGACTTCCTTACATAATGATCTGCGAGCATTCTTCATTTAGGCATGCAAAGATAAATGAAATGAACGGAGAGTAAACAAATAAAATTTCATTATATATTATTATTTTCATCCCGTTGTGAATGCTATTGGCTACATAGATGGATTTTGACTAAAAAAAAAAAAAAAACGTTTCCAGCTAAACGAATAGCAAAGGAATTGTTTGAGGTGTTTCACAGTATCGCATAAATCTGCTAATACCCGTGACTAAGTGTTGACGATAATGATGCTGTTCACTATCTGCTTTATTTTTTCCTGAATTTTTTTCTCCACAAACTTTGACGACCTGATTCATGACTTTGGATCTGCGCATATGATTAACTATCCATCGATAACAATTAATAAAGATTACCGACTTGAAATTACGGCAAACGAAGGAATAATCAACGACGCTTCATCATTTATTTCCTTTTTTCTCCTCATCTGGGCATCGTGAATTATTCTGCTCACGTCTAAGCCAAAGGGGTTCTCAACAAAAGGCAGATACACAAGAAAAAAAAAAAAAAAAAAAAAAAAAAGGAAAAATAAACAGCAAAAAGAAGAATAATTTCATGTCTGAATTTGGTATCCGGCTACTTGATTTATGAATTTCCGTCTTTTATCTTGAAGTTACTCACTGAGGTGCAAGGTAAAACTTCATATGTCCTTCGTGCCTGTTTGACATTATATTTAAAAGTAATACTTTATATGATGTAATCTTTGAGATCGTTCAAACAGCGAAACAGGAAAGCAATTTCGCATTGCTCATAAATGATGACTAGTTTCAGAATCTGCTACGACTCTAGTTCTTTAAACGATCATCCATCCTTGAGGTTGGTTTGTTCGTCCGTTATCTGGGGAAACGGCACTCCCCTGTCCGAGCTAACCGTGTGACTACCATATACTACCATATTTTGACTGGCTGACATTCAGAGTAATTCTGTTCTGATCCTCTCTGGAGAAAAACTCTGCACCCAGCGATGTTATGCATCTGGTATGGCTCCGTTCGTTCGAACCGTTTGCTAAAATTACCAAGATTCGGTAGACCCTTTTTCCAAATTCGACATTTTGGATTTAAAATACCGTAATAGGCAGTCGCCGGTTTAATACTGAGAGTATTTTTCTTCTTTTTCTATGCCTGCTTTTCACTTTTCATGGCAGAGTTGGACACGGGTCGAAATTTTTGGACCCGGACCCAACCCGGATCTGTAAGTGACCCGGACCCGACTCGGGCAAATCTGCGTTGAACTGTAATATACACGGTCGAGCAACATTATTGTGACCACCACTTAATATCCAGAGTAACCGCCGTGTGCAGCGCGGACAGCAGATAGACGGGCTGGGTGGGACTCACTTTATCGTTACCCCGTGCAGAGATGCATGAGTGTAAAATCTTATTAGTGATTGGCATGGATGTGACAATTTGCAAGATATGAATATCGCCATGACATCGAAGTGGTATAAGTCATTTCTAGAGGAGCATATATCAGCATGGGCGACATCATGTGCAACGACCTATCCTCGAACACGGCAACGCACGGCCGCACAAGACCCTCATTGTTCGGCTGTTCGTTTAACAGAACTGTTGGGTGGATCAGCCTCACTCACCATATTCACCGAAAAGGAAGCCCTGTGATTTCAACTGCGTTGGTTATTGAAAAGGGAGATGTCTGTTACCCTCTATAACAACAAACAGGATTTGGATTTCCAAATCACAGACATATTTCCACAGAATTAATGACACTGGTACTTTTTAATGGTGGTGCTTGCGAATTTCTCATAGCCTGGAACTTATTATTGATAATGATGGGAACTATTAAAACCTACTTGCTATTACGTAGGTGAATCAAAAAGTAAGTTACACTTAGCGCCATCTGGATTGGGATTGCAGTCAGACCGTGTATGCTTGGGAAAGAAGTAGACAGTATGTCAGAGCTGCCGAAGGGAGGTGTTTTATTTCAGTAACTGCGCAATGCGTGTGCACGAGGCAGTTCGTAATGGCTCGTCAACTGGATTCTTACTCCAAATTGGAAGTGAGAGGAACCATTCGATTTTTTGTGGGCTAAGCGCTTAAACTGCACTGACATCCATCGTGAAATCTGCGCTGTATACGGAGAAAACGCCTTGTCTCTCCCGGTCAATGTAAAGTGGTGCCTACAATTTGAAAAGGGTTGCAGAAATTTGACGGACGAATACCGCGAAGGCAGACTATCAATATCCAGCATGCTGCCGTTGGCGAAAATGATACGGGATAATAGGCGTATCAAAATTAAGGAAATTGCCAATACGTTAGATATTTCGTACGGGACTGTGCATTTCATCATTGGCGAGCAGCAGGGATTTCGGAAATTGTGTGCGACATGGGTGCCACGTTTTCTCACCGACCAACACAGAAACCAATGTTTCCTGTCGTCTTTGGCTCTTCTGCAACGGTATTCTGCGGAGGGTCACAATCTTTTGGATCGAATCATCACAGGTGAAGATACGTGGTTTCACCATTTCACCCCTGAGCCCAAACGATCATCCATGGAATGGAAGCATGTCACCTCTCCAACAAGAAAGAAGTGCAAAGTCCAGCCGTCAGCGGGAAAAGTCATGGCGACTGTTCTCTTTGAGTGTGAAGATGTTGTTTACGCAGAATTTCTGCCAAAATGGACGATTATCAACGCTGACTCATACTGCCAAACGTTACGAAATTTCCGAAAGACAATTAAGGACATACGCCGGGGAAACTTGAGCGAAGGTATCATTCTTCTGTACGACAGTTCCACTCTCCACGCAGCACGGAAAACAAAGGAATTGCTGCAGTCATTCAAGTAGGAGGTGTGGCAATATCCACCGTACAGCCTTGAATTATCCCCGTGAGACTACCATTTGTTCGGTAAAATGAAACAGGACCTCAGCGGACAACGATTCCAAACCCATGACTCTGTGAAAATTGCAGTCCTTAACTGATTGAACCAAACTGGAGGAGACTTTTTCACGTACTGAGAGAACTAATTGAAAGAGCGAGGGAATATGAACTTCCATTGTGCATGGCTTTTATCGATTATGAAAAAGCCTTTGATTCGGTGAAACCATCAGCAGTTACCACGGCTCTGAAATCCTGCGGTATTGAAGATGCATACATTAATATTATTAATAACATCTATGAAAATGCAAGTGCAAAGATTCGGCTGTTTGAAAATACAACACACATAAAAATTGGAAAGGGAGTGAGACAAGGTGACACCATATCTCCGAAGCTCTTTAATGCCACATTGGAAAATGTCTTTCAATCACTGAACTGGGAAAACAAAGGGATAAAGATTAATGGAGATTATCTAACCCACCTTCGTTTTGCTGATGACGTAGTCATTTTTGCAACTACCCCATCAGAGCTGCAGAGTATGATCCAGGAACTTGCTGACAAGAGTAAAGAAGTGGGATTAAAAATGAACTTTCAGAAGACAAAAGTGATGTTCAATGCTTTTACAAGAAATGAAGATTTATCGATTGATGGAGAAAAACTGGAGATAACAGATACGTATGTTTATCTTGGACAGCAGATATCAAGTGAGGGTCACATTGATGAAGAAATTAATCGGCGTACAAAACTTGCCTGGAGAGCTTTTGGAAGAAACAGCATAATTTTCAAGAGCAATATGCCATTATGTCTTAAAAGAAAAGTGTTTGATCAATGCATCCTTCCAGTGCTTACGTATGGTGCAGAGACGTGGACCTTAACTAAAAGAGACATACAAAGGCTGCAGACAACTCAAAGAAGCATGGAGAGGTGCATGCTTGGTATAACCAGGAGAGATAAGAAGAGGAACTCGTGGATCCGAAAAATGACGAGAGTGGAAGACATCATGATCAGAGTTAAATCCCTGAAATGGCAATGGGCTGGACATACTGCCAGAAGGACAGACCATAGATGGACAGCCGAAATTTTAGATTGGATTCCAAGGGACAGGAAAAGACCCAGAAGAAGACCACATGGGAGATGGGTGGATGAAATTCGAAAGTATGCAGGGGTGACATGGAGGAGACTGGCACAAGACAGACCGTTGTGGAGGAAACTTGGGGAGACCTTCGTCCAGCAGTTAATTGATAATGGTTGACACTGATGATGATGATGATGATGGAAAAGTTAATCACACGTTCCGTTAAATGTTTACAGTCCTTAGGCGACTATGTGGAAAAACAAATAAATTTTGTACCTTTAAACCAACATATATCCTTTGAGTATATCTCTTTATTTTTATTTTTTTTTTACGCTTTCCAACCGTAGGTTGAAGAAGCGTATATGCTCCAGTTTTGTCCGTCTGTCTGCCTGTCCGCACGATAACTCGCGTAGAAATGGTTCGATTTCGATGAAATGTTAGTATGTGGTAGAGGAAAACCTGGGGACGAACCCAATTGAAAATGGGTGAAATAGGGTCAAAGGTCAAGACATAGGAGCGGGATAAATTCCATTGCCATTATGCGTCGTAACTTACGTAAACGTGCTTCGATTGCGACAAAACTCTATCACGTTGTTCCGGAGATATACTGAACCGGTTATGTTGAATATCATCAAAATGGGGTCAAAGGTCAGGGCACAGGAGCGGGATTTATTCCACAGCCATTTATAACTTGATTAAAAATGCTACTATTGCGACAAAACACTGTATGTTGTTCCGGAGGTATACTGAACGAATTCTGTTTAATATAATCGAAAGTGCGTCAAAAGTCAAGGCACAGGAGCGAGATTTATTCCACAGCCATTATCCTCAAAACTTGACTAAAAATGCTTCTATTGAGACAAAACTTTAGTATGTTGTTCCGGAGGTATACTAAACCAATTATATTTAACATGATTGAAATGGAGTCAAACGTCAGGACACAGGAGCGGGATTTATTCCACAGCCATTATCCTAAGTTGACTAAAAATGCTTCTATTGCGACAAAACTTCAGTATGTTGTTCCGGAGGTACACTGAACCAATTCTGTTTAATATCATCGAAATGGGATCAAAGGTCAGGACACAGGATCAAAATTTATTCCACGGCCATTGAATAATGATTTCTGGTATGTTGGAAAGGGTAGCATGATCAATGCATTGCATGATTTTACTAACTTGTTATATTTATTCAACAGTGTAACTAACTTTTTGATCAGCCCTCCTATAAGATTTATGGTAATTTGAAAATATTCGCTTACTTCCCGAATGATCTAATATTAGGCTTGGCACCAAGGAACAGCAGAAAACCAAAAGAAGACTATGTAAGAGGTGCTTGAATGAAATTCGGAAGCGATATGAAAGGCTGAAGACAGCTAGTTGTGGAAGAGAGTCTTGGAGAAAGTCTTAATTCAGCAGCGGATCCCGAATTGTTGATGATGATGAGTATCCCACAAAAAATGGTTTGGACTGCGATATGGAAGAAAACGTGCTTCTTCCAGATGACTTAATTGGTACCCCGCGAGCGGAAGTCAGTCAGCAACACTATACTTTGTCCTAGACTGTAAAATTTCTTTGCTTTTCCAAGTAATCGCCCGAAAGAAAACGGTTTATTTCGTAGAAAGCCTCGCTAATGCTAACCCTTTGTTCTGTCACTCTTTATTCCGTTATCACCACACACACACACACACACATACATACAGCGATCCCCAATGGCAATGAATGAGGAGGTTTTGGGAGGATGCATTTTCTCATCCGGATCACGTACGGAGAGGATTGTTTAGTGCCCCCGGAGGCAGGTGATGGGGATCAAATACAGAACATCTGGACAACCACTCGACCAGCGTGTGCCTTCGACCGCCGCAAGCTCCGATTAATCCTGTTATACCTAGAACTGAAATTATTTGTTACTCCTTGTGGTAAATGCGAATAAATAATGTATTGTGAAAAAACAATTCGCCACGTAATTAAGCAGATATATAAATAGTAGGGAAAAACAAAATAGGGAAAAATGTTGCTGTGATAATTTTTCGCGGCTTTGAATAAACCTTTGAAGGTACGGCACGCTCTGAAGTGACGATGGTATAATATGAAACTTGCAAGATTATCTGCTAAGCAAATTTTTGAAAGCTATGATTATGTTTTCGGCAAAATTAGAATCGAGATACAGTAGAGACTCAAAAATCCGAACTAATTGGACCACTGGTAGTTCGGATTATCGAACATGTAAAAAAATACAAATACGCTAAGATTTATACATTATATTATCCAAATACATGTACCAAAAATAAGGAACTGTATACAAAAAAATTACATAAGACTAAGATTTTTCTTGTAATTATGCAATACTAAACAAGTTTGCCATTTTTACTATTGCTGTGAAATTTTTAAACATAATGTACAAATTCAAAAACTGACCAATCATTGCAAGCTGGCTCCGATTGCAAAGGGGTGTACTTTGTGCTGACTGTAGGGAAAATAATTTTCCTCCTGGCTCACAGTAAACAAGTGATTGAGGAACGGACTACACTTAGACGTTCCATCACTAAAAAAAAAAAAAAGAAAGGTGGTGGGGGGCCTGATCGGATTTTTCACGTTTCGGAGTTTTGACGTTCGGATTTTCCACGATTTACTGTACTTCGTAGATGGTCGCAGGAATCGATTATTTAATCGATTCACTTTTTTCAATTTGTGTTAGCCGAAGCCAGAGCAGGCCTTCAATATAGGCAAGCAACCACGACTGCCATTTCTAGGGGCTATAGATTTTTAATCATACAAAGGTCGGTCAAAAAGAACGCACAATCGCCTGTAACTTCTCAGTTTTCAAAGGTTGAATCATGAAAGTTGGTGAATTGCAACCTTGGATCTTTGGCTTTAGAGATAAGTCACTCAATGTAGGATCCACTGGCTTCACTACATTGCAGCTTGGTGGGTAGCAACTTTGGATCTTTGGCTATAGAGATAAGTCTATAAATGTAGGATCCACTGGCTTCACTACATTGCAGCTTGCTGGGTAGCAACCTTGGAACATTGGCTTTAGAGATAAGTCACTCAATGTAGGATCCACTGGCTTCACTACATTGCAGCTTGGTGGGTAGCAACCTTGGATCTTTGGCTTTAGAGATAAGTCATTCAATGTAGGATCCACTGGCTTCACTACATTGCAGCTTGGTGGGTAGCAACCTTGGATCTTTGGCTTTAGAAATAAGTCCCTCAATGTAGGATCCACTGGCTTCACTACATTACAGCTTGGTAAGTAGCAACTTTGGATCTTTGGCTTTAGAGATAAGTCACTCAATGTAGGGTCCACTGGCTTCACTACATTGCAGCTTGGTGGGTAGCAACCTTGGATCTTTGGCTTTAGAGATAAGTCACTCAATGTAGGATCCACTGGCTTCACTACATTGCTACATTGCAGCTTGGTGGGCAGCAACCTTGGATCTTTGGCTTTAGAGATAAGTCACTCAATGTAGGATCCACTGGCTTCACTACATTGCAGCTTGGTGGGTAGCAACTTTGGATCTTTGGCTATAGAGATAAGTCTATAAATGTAGGATCCACTGGCTTCACTACATTGCAGCTTGCTGGGTAGCAACCTTGGAACATTGGCTTTAGAGATAAGTCACTCAATGTAGGATCCACTGGCTTCACTACATTGCAGCTTGGTGGGTAGCAACTTTGCATCTTTGGCTTTAGAGATAAGTCATTCAATGTAGGATCCACTGGCTTCACTACATTGCAGCTTGGTGGGTAGCAACCTTGGATCTTTGGCTTTAGAGATAAGTCCCTCAATGTAGGATCCACTGGCTTCACTACATTACAGCTTGGTAAGTAGCAACTTTGGATCTTTGGCTTTAGAGATAAGTCACTCAATGTAGGGTCCACTGGCTTCACTACATTGCTACATTGCAGCTTGGTGGGTAGCAACCTTGGATCTTTGGCTTTAGAGATAAGTCACTCAATGTAGGATCCACTGGCTTCACTACATTGCAGCTTGGTGGGCAGCAACCTTGGATCTTTGGCTTTAGAGATAAGTCATTCAATGTAGGATTTACTGGCTTCACTACATTGCAGCTTGGTGGGTAGCAACCTTGGATCTTTGGCTTTAGAGATAAGTCACTCAATGTAGGATCCACTGGCTTCACTTCATTGCAGCTTGGTGGGTAGCAACCTTGGATCTTTGGCTTTAGAGATAAGTCACTCAATGTAGGATCCACTGGCCTCACTACATTGCAGCTTGGTGGGTAGCAACCTTGGATCTTTGGCTTTAGAGATAAGTCACTCAATGTAGGATCCACTGGCTTCACGACATTGCAACCAACGTTGTTTCCATGGCAAGAACGAATGTTGGTAAAACTCCGGAGGTTGGTCATCACACCACTTCCTGACACACGCAATGAGTTCTGCGTCACTCTGAAATGCTTTCCCATGTAGATGTGCCTTCAGATGACCATCTACATGGTAAAGCATTTCAGATAAAAATTTGATAGTGCCAAATCTGGGCTGCATGGTGGTTGTGGCACCAGCGTCCAGCCCAGTCGAATCACTTTCTGTGCACTCTCACGTTATCGCGATGCAGTTTGATGTCCTCGGCTTGCAAGTGTGGTCTCTTAGTTCTGATGACACGCCTGGGCTTCTCCAAGGATGAACAATAACGCTGTTTAGTAATGGTTGTCTCACTTCCCAGGAAGTCGATGATGATGACGCCCTGATGACCCCCGGTCCCCCCAAAAAATGTGGCCATCAATTTGTTTGATGACTTTGAAAATCATGACTTTTTCTCCCACGATGATCCCACATGCTTCCACTCCATTGACTGACGTTTGCTCTGTGGTTCACAATGAAACAGCCATGGCTGCCCCGGTAGCGCAGCGGTCTAAGCGATGGCTTCTGATCATCCGTCCGAAAGGTCCGGGTTCGAATCCCTGTGAGGCATCGACGTTGTGTTTGTCTTACGGCACTGGCTCTCTCCCTTCCCTGGAACCAGTGACCCTAAATTAGGGACGGGCGACTGCGTATAGCCCGTTGAGTTGCTCACGGTGGTAGTTAAACCTCCAATCAAAAAAAAAAAAAAAAAGAAACAGCCATGTTTTTTTTTTTTTATTGGAGGTTTAACGACCACCGTGAGCAACTCAATGGGCTATAAGCAGTCGCCCGTCCCTAATTTAGGGTCACTGGTTCCAGGGAAGGGAGAGAGCCAGTGCCGTAAGACAAACACAATATCCATGCCTCACCGGGATTCGAACCCGGACCTCTTTCGGACGAATGATCAGAGGCCATCGCTTAGACCACTGCGCCACCGGGGCGGCAACAGCCATGTTTCATCACCTGCTATCACACCATGAAAACAATGTGGAAAGTCACCAGCGAAATGTTCAAGCAGATGGCCACTCACCTCTTTCCGAATTCTCTTCATCTCTTTTGAGAGTTGCCATTGTACCCAACGAGCACAGATTTTCTAGTATCCTAAGCGTTCTATCACTGTTAAAACACTTCCCTTCGACATGCCCAGGCGGTCCATAAGTTTTGAAGTGGTGATGCATCTGTTATCCTGAATGGGAAGTGGTGATGCATCTGTTATCCTGAATAAGTTTCTCAATGGCTTCCTCAGTTGCAGTGGTTGTCACAGTGGTCGGTATCCCGCGTCTTGGTTTACCCTGAATGCTGAAATCACCTCTCTGGAACCTATGCAACCAACGCTGCTCATTACTGCGGTCCATTGACGTTGTCTCACCATACACTGGCAACAATTGTCTGTGGATCAATATGGCTAAGCTATCCCTAGATATGTGGAGAAACTCTATTAACGACCGTTGATGTAGTACGGTGTCCATTTCACCACCCATTACGCATCACCTGTGTGACGTGCCTGCCCCGCAGGACGCACACGACATAAAGGCTGATAGCAGCGATTACGAGCGTCCGCGTAGCTTAATTGGTAGAGCGACTTATTCCGGAATGAGGGGACCCGGGTTCGAGTCCCGGCGTGGACAAAAATGACGGAGAAATTAAGTTCGTTATAATGGCGCCCGAACTTTCCGGATGACCCGGCTGTTCAAGATCTCGCAATGTTGTGATGTTCTTTCCACACCGCGAGAGAGGAAAAATAAGAGAATCCCTTCTCCAGCGCTTCGAAAAATAAATGTGTGTGACGTTGCATTCCACACAGCAGATTGACTGGGAGTTCTCAAGTGCACGTTCAACAGCGGATGGCTGCCTGCAACGATTCGTGGTCACGGCTGACCCGTGGGCCATGCCCCCGGCCCTCTTTCGGGGGCGGGAGATGTGACGTGCCTGCCCAGAAGGACGCACATGACATAAAGGCAGATAGCAGCGATAAGGAACGTCCGCGTAGCTCAATTGGTAGAGCGACTTATTCCGGAATGAGGGGACCCGGGTTCGAGCCCCGCGTGGACAAAAATGACGGAGGAATTTACTTCGTTATACCTGCAAAGAGAAGAAACAACTGTTAATGATCATTTGGAAGCTAATACATTGAAGGTCCTACCCCCACCAACTTTCATGATTCAACCTTTGAAAACTGTTGAGTTACAGGCGATTGTGCGTTACTTATTGATCGACCTTTGTACATTGATTTTTTTTATCATCCGGTTTTCAATCTCTATTATCTTTGAAAAACAAGAAATCAACAAAAATCCCTAAAACGATAAACACAATCGAATTTTACCTTTCCTCCCCCCCGCACCTTCTTTTAAGATGACGTTCAGTGAAGCTAGAGTGCAAACCAGTAGATAGCGCCTAACTTCAATTTTTGCTCAAGGCATATGCTTTTTCAAAAAAAAAAAAAAAAAAAAAAGAAACTTGTAAGCACACACACATACACCAATGAGCCATTACATTATGAGCACCCCCAGCCCAGAGAAATGAGCGCGTCTGGAGACCGAGCGGTGGCGTAGATGAAGTTCACAGAGCAGCATATATACAACCCGAGGACCGGCTTTCTGTTAGTAGAGTGTTCGGAGTCAGAATGAGGAAAGCTGCCGATGTATCGGAGTTTGGTAAAGGACAAATTGTGATCGCACCGCGCCTCGGAACTACGATCTCGGAAACGGCGCTGCTTGTGGATTGTTCATGTGTTGCTATAGTAAGTACGTATCAAAAGTAGGGCACAGATGGCCAAACGAGGAACCATCGTCCAGTTGTGTGTCGTCCGCTGATGCCAGAGGAAAGCGGAGACTGTCGCGCGTTGTTCACCGCGAACGCAGGGCCACATTGTGACAAATCACCTGCAGCTGCAACAGTGGTTATCAGGGCAATGTGTCACAGCACACAGTTCATCGCAGCCTTCTGCGCATGAGCCTGCGTAGCCGAAGACCCAGCCGGGTCCCCATACTCACTGCACGTCATCAGCAACAACCAATGAAATGGGCCCAAGATAATCGAGATTGGACCGTGGATGACTGGAAGAAAGTCACCTGGTCCGACCAATCAAGACTTCTGGTGCGTCACGTAGAAGGCCGAGCGCGGATACGCCGAATACCAACGGAGGATAGGGCAACTGGATGCACTGTTGGGTGGAAACAGGCCGGCGGCGGCGGTGTAATGCTGTGGGTGATGTTTTCGCGGGACACTTTAGGCCAAATTATCCATATAGCAGAATCCCTGACAGCTGTCAGGTATCTGAACATCATTGCAGACCAAGTGCACCCATTCATGGCAACTGTGTTCCTTGCTAGTGATGGCCATTACCAAGAGGATAATGCGCCATGCCACACTGCCAGAACCGTCAAGGAGTGATTCGAGGAACATGCTGGTGACTTCCTGTTAATGCCCTGACCTCGAACATTTGTGATTTGACTTCGAAAAGCGGGTTCGCGCTAAATCACCACCACCCCAAAATGTCCCAGAACAGGAGGACCTGCTGTTGACATTATGGTACCAGATACCCCAGAATACCTATCGCCACCTTATCGAATCGATGTATCGTCGAGTGGCCCCTGTTTTGCGGGCTAAAGGGGGGTCCTACACCTTATTAAGTAGGTGGTCATAACGTAGTGGTTCATCGGTGTATATACACCTTTGCATCAGAACACACATCTAAATAAGCGTTGGTCCGCCTTTCAGTATACCTTCATAACAACAGGCTCAGCATACCTTCGCAACAACATACTAAAGTTTTGTCGCAATAGAAGCATTTTCACTCAAGTTATGACTAGAATGGCTGTGGAATAAATCTCGCTCCATGTCCTGACCTATGACATCATTTCGAAGATATAAAACAGAGTTGATTCAGTATACCTCCGGAACAACATACTAAAGTTTTATCGCAATAGAAGCATTTTTACTCAAGTTATGAGGAGAATGCCTGTGGAATAAATCTAACTCCTGTGACCTTACCTTTGACCCCATTTCGATGTTATTAAGCAGAATTGGTTCAGTACACCTCCGAAACAACATACTAAAGTTTTGTTGCAATACAGGTAATTTTAGTCAAGTTATGGGGATAATGGCTGTGGAATAAATCTCGCTCCTGTGCCATGACCTTTGACCCCATTTCGATTATGTTAAAAAGAACCGATTCAGCACATCTCCGGAGCAACATGATGAAGTTTTGTCGCAATCGAAGCATTTTTACGTAAGTTATGACGCATAACGCCGATGGAATGGATCCCTTTCTGTGTCCTGACCTTTGGCCCCATTTCGTCTATTTTCAATAGGGTTCCTTCCTAGGTTGTCCCCTATCACATACTAAAATTTAATCACAATCGAACCATTTTTACGCGAGTTATCGTGCGGACAGGCACACAGACTGACGGAAAAAGCTGGAGCATATACGCTTCTTCAACCTACGGTTGGAAAGTGTAAAAAAGCAGCAATGACATTAGAAAAGGGTTAGCGAAGCAAAAGTCAGCAGTGTTTCTGATAGGTAAGTGTTGTTTTTTAGAGTAGATACAGAACACACGGGGCCAGAATAAAGCGGGGGGGGGGGCGCTTTGGCCCGCAGCATGTCATTGCAAGTATTGTATACTTAGTGGCCTTCACTTATATCTTTATTCCTTGTTTAAGCTCAACTTTCACACAGATTTAAAATAACTTTTACAAATAGCATGCCGTAGATTTTTTTATCCCGTGTTGAGCTTTAGGAAAGTCTAGCTCTTCTAAAGTTCGGTCCAGTCTTATGTTGTTTTGCTATGTTTCTCTTAAAAATTTATATTACTTTGGTATTATATTTATCAATTGCGTATCCAATTGCAAGGCTAAACGGTCCTACTCAAAACGTACTCTCAATATGTGTTAAGAACATTTATTTAAATGTATTAACTTTAAAGTCTGTTGAATGTGATATCTTGCGCGACTGACATGTAAAACTCCAAGCAATTTCCCAAAAACAAAATTACGGAAGAAAAAATGTAGTAGAAATTGCCAGCACTTGTACTATTTAAACGTTAAGTATAAATACTTTGTATTATTAGCTGAAAGCTTTATTCACACCATACTAACGAAACCATTTTTTTTAACTAAAAATATATATTTAAACACTGTAGAATATTATTTACTGTTGTTATCTTCTTCATTTCGTCTTTAAAAATATTTGTAGTTAAAAGCGATTGGTTTGTGTAGTTCGGCTATGTGAAACAAGTAACAAATACAGTCGCTGTACAAGTCGCTAGTTAGGTAAAGTAGACTGTGAGTTAAATATAAAAAAAATTATAAATGTGATTTTATAGTACAGAGAGTGAGGCGGAAGTTTTGCAATATTTGGGTCACTTTATGTCTTCATACGTTCCTTTACGACAAAAGCTGACTAGCACTCAAAGTATAGGCCATCGAGTTGCACCGCCTTTAGCCATCTGTCTGCTAGTTCTTCGAATCCACGGTGGTACCTGTTCTTGTCCTTCGAGAAGAAGAACTCCTTCACCCTAGCTGCCACCTCTACCTGGTTGTTGAAGTGCCACCCACGAAGGAAGTGGGCAATGGACCGGAACAAGTAATAATCCAACTGGGCAAGATCAGGACTATATGCTGGTAGTTGCATCAATTCGATGCCCTCAAGTTCCTGGATTTTTGCCTGGGTCGTTCGCGCGGTGTGAGGTCGAGCGTTGTCTTGCTGTATGAGGGCGAGCGTTGTCCTGCTATAGGAGAGCATGCTTTCTGTTCACCAGTGCATGGGTACTTCTCCTCCAAAACGGCATACATCCTCTCCATCTGTTCAGAGTAGAGGTTGGCCTTGATGGTCCGACCGTCTGAAACTAATTCGTAATGGATTTTCTCCTCAAAATTCCACCAGACGCAAAGCATCACCTTGTGTTCGAAGCGTCCATGTTTGGCAACAGGTTCAGGAAGCTGGCTCGGGCTCAACCACTGCCGTTGTGCGTTAGGATTATGGAAAGAGACCCACTTTTCATCGCACGTAACAATTCTCTTGGTGAAACGTACATCGCGCGGGTTTTGTAGGAGTTTTGTGCACACTTTCACTCGGCGGTTTTCGTCAGCTGTCTTCATTTCGTGACGGACAATGCGGCAGCTCCTATTGGCCTTGCCGAGGTCCTGAAGGTGACGAACCACGGTGGTCTGTGATATGCCCAGCTCACCTGATAATCTCCGAGTGCTGGTTGACGGATTTGCCTCTACGGCCTAGGGCACTTCCTCTGAATCCACGGTTCGCTGCCTACATGACTTTGGCTGATAGTCGAGGTTTCTGTCACTTGAACCGAATTTCTTGAACCATCTGGTTGCGGTGCTGTGGTCCACGGAATCTTCCCCTTTCTCATGACAAATGCTTCGTGTTGCTTGAGCAGCGTTATGGCCGAGTTCAAACTCGTAAAGTAAAAGTACCCTAATTTGCCGGTTGTGTCTGTTCATCTTTTAGGCGTCACAACCACACACAGAACGACGACATGCAATGCTGTTCACAGCAACGACTACCACTTTATACCTTTTTCGACTGACTGCAGTGCGCGACTTGAACTAGTTTAAACACGTGACACACCCGTCGTAGCACATGCGTTTATGCAAATATTGCAAAACTCTCGTCTCACCTTCTGTAATAATAATCACAGTAAAATTACTTCTCTCTGAAACATTACCCCTTCCCAGCCAACAAAAAGACAACCTTATACTGTTTCACTAAAAATAATTGATAGTAAAATAACATATAGAAATAGAAGAAGTTTCCTGGAAGGATTCAAGGCCCGCTCCGGGTCACAACATGGTTATAATCCAGCCCTCAGAAGATGCGCGAAAGTTTGAGGCGAGGATTAAAGTCCAAGAAACTAATATGCTGAAGGGGACATTATGAGTACACACGGATAAGCACTATATTTTATGTATACAAATTAATTAATTAAATAAATAAATAAGTAAAAAGGGCAAAGAAAAGAAAGAAATCAGAAGCGAAAAAGATGTGCTGTAGCTTGCCTGCCCTTCACGACTAGTGTTGCAGATAGTATCATTATGCTTAAATTGGTCTCTGAGATTTATAGGTTAGTTCCTCAATAAAGTAGCCTACAAAATTAAAATTCCTGCTGACGTTAAATCTTACTTACTGTTGATGAATCAAAAGTCTCCATTTAAAGCCATTTTGACACACAAGTCGTGCTTCATACTCATCCATCACACGCCTCTCGCGGGACCTTTCGTACTTCACACTGGTTATCTCTTTTCTCTCAGACATTTCTAAATATGATTACCGGGCGGTTTTCTCAGCGTCTGCTTAAATTTCTTCCATGTCACTAGGGATGAATAAAATCACTAAGTTTTTTATCTCATCATTCATTCTTCCGACTGGATCAAACCTCCTCGGAATATTTGTCTCAACCCTACTACTGGTATTTTGTTTCACATTACACATTTGTGGCACATCTTCATTTCGCACATGATCAAAACTAGTCTTACCAGTCTTCTCACAACGTCTCCACCCAGAAAGCAACGCATCTCTCAAACTCACGACCGATTTTTTTGTCGTTTCTGCAGCACCACACTTCACTACCATGCATCGCAGTAAGAAAATTTGCACTTCCACATACAAATATTATGGATCATTTTGACACCCTACCTGCTATGTCAACTCTTTATAAAGCAGCTGATTTTCACACGCTAAAAATTCCCATTTCTACTACCTACTCTGCGTTCTCTGTCAAAAATGCTTTCTTAACAAACGAGCTCATTCACCTGATTGAACTCTGTAAAAGTCCGACTTGTCTTACATCTTGTACTGTTAGTTCTTCTATGGAAAGCCGCGACTTCGGGTTTTTTCTTATTTAAACAAAGTAAGAGTTTTATGCGCTTCTCATTCATTCCACACGCTCATTCACGCATTCAGTATAACATGCTCATTCATTCATTCTGTATAACAAGCTCATTCATTCGTTCTGTAAACATGCTCATTCGTTTTTTCTGTACAACATGCTCATTCTTTCATTCTGTATAACATGCTCGTTTATTCATTCTGTATAACACGCTCATTCATTCGTTCTGCATAACATTCTCATTCATTCATCCTGTATAACATGCTCATTCATTCGTTCTGCATAGCATGCTCATTCATTCATTATGTATAACATGCTCATCCATTCATTGTGTATAAAATGCTCTTTAATTCGTTCTGAATAACACGCTCATTCATTCATTCTTGTAACATGCTCATTCATTCATTCTTGGTGACATGCTCATTTATTCGTTCTGCATTAAATGCTCATTCATTCATTCATTCATTCAATATAGCATGCTCATTCATTCATTCTGTGTAACACGCTGATTGACTCATTTTCTGTAACATGCTCATTCAATCGTTTTGCATTGCATGCTCATTCATTCATTCTATATAACATGCTCATTCATTCTGTACGATATGCTGATTCATTCATTCTGTATAATATTCTCCTTCATTTGTTCTGTATAATTTGCTCATTCATTCTGTATAATGTGCTTACTCATTCATTCTGTATAACATGCTCATTCATGCTGTATAACACGCTCCTTCCTTCATTCAGTATAACATGCTCATTCATTCTGTATAACACGTCCCTTCCTTCATTCATTCTGTATAACACGCTCATTCATTGTGTATAACACGCTCCTTCCTTCATTCATTCTGTGTAACACGCTCATTCATTCATTCTCTGCAACATGTTCATTCATTCGTTTTCCAAAGCATGCTCATTCATGCTATATAACATGCTCATTCATTCTGTGAAATATTCCCCTTTATTCAATCTGTATAACATGCCCATTCATTCATTAATTCATTCATTCCGTATAACATGCTCATTCCTTCGTTTTGCAAAGCATGCTCATTCATTCTATTTGAATGCTCATTCATTCTGTATAACATACGCATTCATTCATTCCGTATAACATGCTCATTCATTCGTTTTGCAAAGCATGCTCATATATATATATCATCATCATCATCATCATTGTCAACCATTATCAATCCACTGCTGGACGAAGGTCTCCCAAGTTTCCTCCACAACGGTCTGTCTTGTGCCAGTCTCCTCCATGTCACCCCTGCATACTTTCGAATTTCATCCACCCATCTCCCATGTGGTCTTCTTCTGGGTCTTTTTCTGTCCCTTGGAATCCAATCTAAAATTTCGGCTGTCCATCGATGATCTGTCCTTCTGGCAGTATGTCCAGCCCATTGCCATTTCAGGGATTTAACTCTGATCATGATGTCTTCCACTCTTGTCATTTTTCGGATCCACGAGTTCCTCTTCTTATCTCTCCTGGTTACACCAAGCATGCACCTCTCCATGCTGCTTTGAGTTGTCTGCAGCCTTTGTATGTCTCTTTTAGTTAAGGTCCATGTCTCTGCACCATACGTAAGCACTGGAAGGATGCATTGATCAAACACTTTTCTTTTAAGACATAATGGCATATTACTCTTGAAAATTATGCTGTTTCTTCCAAAAGCTCTCCAGGCAAGTTTTGTACGCCGATTAATTTCTTCATCAATGTGACCCTCACTTGATATCTGCTGTCCAAGATAAACGTACGTGTCTGTTATCTCCAGCTTTTCTCCGTCAATCGATAAATCTTCATTTCTTGTAAAAGCATTGAACATCACTTTTGTCTTCTGAAAGTTCATTTTTAATCCCACTTCTTTACTCTTGTCCGCAAGTTCCTGGATCATACTCTGCAGCTCTGATGGGGTAGTTGCAAAAATGACTACGTCATCAGCAAAACGAAGGTGGGTTAGATAATCTCCATTAATCTTTATCCCCTTGTTTTCCCAGCTCAGCGACTGAAAAACACCCTCCAATGTGGCATTGAAGAGCTTCGGAGATATGGTGTCACCTTGTCTCACTCCCTTTCCAATTTTTACGTGTGTTGTATTTTCAAACAGCCTAATCTTTGCACTTGCATTTTCATAGATGTTATTAATAATATTAATGTATGCATATTCAATACCGCAGGTTTTCAGAGCCATTGTAACTGCTGATGGTTTCACCGAATCAAAGGCTTTTTCATAATCGATAAAAGCCATGCACAATGGAAGTTCATATTCCCTCGCTCTTTCAATTAGTTCTCTCATCACGTGGATATGATCTATTGTGCTGTAGCCACTCCTGAATCCAGCTTGTTCTCTCGGTTGAGCCATGTCCAGTGTTACCTTCAAGCGGTGTGAAAGAACTTTAGTGAAGATTTTATAAACTACTGATAGGAGGCTGATAGGTCTGTAGTTTCCGAGATCCTCAATGTCACCTTTCTTATGTAGCAGGATCATTGTAGCGGTGTTCCAATCCTCAGGAATCTTTCCTTCATTAAGGCATCGAGTGAAAATTTGGGCGAGTACTGTTTCGATTTCTCCACTTGCTTCTTGTATGATGTCTACAGTAATTCCATCTTCTCCTGGAGCTTTTCCTCGCTTCATGTTCTTGATTGCATGTGCAACTTCTGCTGGAAGGACTGGAGGAACTCTGGTACTGGTATCTTTCATTATGTCTGGAGTGCATATATCATCCCTTTCATATAATTTGGAGTAGAAATCTTTCACTCTTGTCAAAATTTCGCCTCTATTTCTTGTTACAGAACCATCTTCTTTTCTCAGTGCCATAATCTGTTTTCTTCCTTACTGAGATGTCCCTTTGCTATCTTTAGGCTTTGGTTGTTTTCAATTGCTTTCCTCACTAGTTCACAGTTGAATTTCCTTACGTCTTCAGTGATACTTTTTCTTACTGTCTTGCATAGCTCTATATATTCCACTTTGGAAGTCACATCTTTAGTTGTCCTCATCTCTCTTCTTTTTTGCATCAACATTTTGGTTTTTCCTGATAATTTGGTTTTTCCTGATAACATTTTGGTTTTTCCTGATAAATTGGTTTTTCCTGATATATATATATATATATATATTAACATGCTCATTCATTCATTCATTCCGTATAACATGTTCATTCATTCCGTATAACATGCTCATTCATTCGTTTTGCAAAGTATGCTCATTTTTTCTATATATATAACATGCTCATTCATTCATTCATTCATTCCGTATAACATGTTCATTTATTCATTCGGTATAATATGCTCACTCATTAGTTCTGTATAAAATGCACATTCATTTCGTATAACACGCTCATTCAGTCATTCTGTGTACATGCTCATTCAGTCATTCTGTGTAACATGCTCATTCATTCGTTCTGTATAATAAGCTAATTCATTCTGTATAACACGCTCATTCTTTCGTTCTTTATAACATGCTCGCTCATTCATTCTTGTAACATGCTCATTCATTCGTTCTGAAAAAGATGCTCATTAATTCTGTATAACACGCTCATGCATTCGTCCTGCATAACATGCTCATTAACGCATTCTGTATTCATTCTGCTCATTCATTCATCCTGTATAACATGCTCATTCATTCGTCCTGCCTAACATGCTCATTAACGCATTCTGTATTCATTCTGCTCATTCATTCATCCTGTATAACATGCTCATTCATTCTGTATAACACGCTCACTCATTTATTCTGTGTACCCTTGCTGTCGCGCCACGTACCATAAAGGGTACAACAATCTCATTCGTTAAAGATCCCATGATAAAAGCCACTGCTGTCTATTTTGGCATCACGCATGCATACATTCATAAATATTAAGTTTTACAAAAGAAACATTGGATTTTGCAGATTCGTGCAGATGGCAGGTAATTTAGGAATTAACACATCACGCGATTCATTCTGTATAATATACACGACTGGGGCTATGTAAATTTTAAGTTTCAAAGCTTCTTCCAATAAAACACTAGTCATTTCATCTGTGGCATTAAATCCAAGAAGATTGTGCTAGAGTGAAGAGAACGATGGATCAGAGACGAATTCGAGCCATTTGCTTATCTGAGTCTAAACTTGAACACCGTGCATCGGAGGTAGCTCGCAATATCGATACAGCATTTGGGTAAGGCACCTTTAGTGAACGCAGAACACAATGTTGGTGTGCTAAATTTCGGTACAGCAATATGAGCCTCGAAAATGAACCACGCGGTAGACCATAAGAAGCTATCGATGATGCCGAGTCGAAGGCCTTGATTGAATCTCGAGCTCGTCAGACGACACGAAAACACTATGCCAAGCATTTACCGATATTTAACTACCATGGGCAAAGTGAAGAAGATGGATAAATGGGTCCAACATGAGTTGACGGAAAAGCACAAAACACGACGATTTGATGTTTTCTCCTTTCTGCTTCTCCGAAACCAAATGAACGACATTTTCAGACGTATCGTCACGTGTGATAAGGAACGGATGTTGTATGGCAATTGCCTACGTTCGACGAAATGGCTCTAAAATGGTGAAGTCCGGAAATACAGCTGAAGCCGGTACTCCATCCGAGGGAGACAGTGCTCAGTGTTTGTGTGGTCCGCTGCTGTGATCCACTCCTCTTTCGTTCAATAGGGTGTCAAAGTATCACAGTAGATTGGTATTGTAAAGAACTTGATACTATGTATGGTAAATAGTCCACCAAACAGTCGGCATTAGTCAATCGACATGGGCGTTTACTTCTCTGTTAACTACACTGCTGGCCACCCAAAATGCAACACCAAGAAGGAAGCATCCGATTGGCCTGAAATTCGCAGCATGCGTCGCCCGCGAGAGGACATGCAAACGACTAGCATTGCAGTGCATATGCAAATCATGTGCGCCCGGCACGCCACCGAGAAGCACTATAAGAAAGGTGCACAGAAGGCGGGGTGTACGTTGTGGAAGTGTCTTGTGCTGCCGGACCTGTGCGTGGGAAGCTTCCTGATGCCTCGTCGCAGAATACGGCAGTCATTCCAGCACATTTCGGAGTTCGACAGAGGACGAATAGTGGCTTATCGCGACAGCGGTTTATCCTACAGACACATCGGCGCCCGTGTGGGACAACATCCAGCCATAGTGAAGCGAGTATGGATTCGGTGGGTGCATGAGTGACCGAAGGACAGACGTAAGCGATTGCCGCAGCCGCAGCACACCCCGGAACGAGAGGACCGGCATATTGTGCAGCGGGCATTGACGGCTCACACCGCCACATCACGAACGTTAGCGCAGGAATTAGGGTGTGTTGCGCTACAACCTGTGTCAGAACGTACCGTTCGACGTCGTCTGCAGGAGCAGGGACTTGTCGCATGGCGCCCATTGTTATGATTAACATTAACGTTACACCACTGGCTATTGCGACGGCAGTGGGTCGTTGAACGCCGCACCTGGACTACGGAATGGCACGACAGTGTCTTCTCCGACGAATTCTGCTTCTGCCAGCATCACCACGATGGTCGGATCCGCGTGAGGCGACACCGCGGCGAGAGACTGTATGACGCCTGCATTATGCATCGCCATACCGGTCCGTCGCCCGCCGTTTTGGTTTGGGGCGTAATTGGATATGACACCCGCACCGAACTGGTACGCATCGCCGGTACACTCCACAGCCACCGCACCATCTCCGACGTTTTGGAGCCTGTAGTCCTCCCTTACCTGCAGGACCTGCCAGCGGCCACGTTTCAACAGGACAATGCGCGCCCGCATGTGGCACGCATCGTGCAACAATTCTTAACGGCCCTCTAGGTGTCACTGCTGCCGTGGCCCACCTTTTCTCCATATATGTCGCCCATCAAACACGTCTTTTCTCTGATCGGCAACCGAGTGGCCCTGCAAGGACCACCCGCGGCTACGCCTGATGAACTGTAGCAACGTGTGGAAGCAGCCTAGACCGACATTCCCCAAGCCCACATCGAAAGCCTCTTTCGTTCGATGCCGCGGCGTGTAGCGGCCGTTATTGCCAGCCATGGGGGCCACACGAACTATTGATATCTGCGTGTTCCGCAAGTCTCACGGGCCTGTAAGCTCAATCGTATCACCTTTGTATCTGTTGTTATGTGTCCAGTAAATCTGGCTTTGCTATCTCGTGTCCTTCTTGGTGTTGCATTTTGGGTGGCCAGCAGTGTAGTTGATTATTAGCTTTGTTAACTTGTTGTTCCTTGGGTAGATAACAATAATAAGTAATAAGTACGACTCGTAAATCTCTAAGCGGCAGATGTACCGAAGCCAAATGATGCCCAAAATATTTTGCGCTGCACAGACAGAAATGCTCACATTGTGCCGTGTTGCACAAAAGTTTACGGCAAAACAATTCCTTTCACCACATTTATTTCAGCAGTACCGATCATAAATCCGTCGCTGGTTAGAAATGCTCTCTTATAATCTTTAGTCTGTTATAGTCTACATTCTGATTCCCTTAAAGTCCTTTCTTCTTTCTTCCAAGGAATGATTGAGAAGTGCTAGTCCCTCTGACTCGTAAACCTCTGCTTGGAGTGCTGTTACTCCTCCTCCTTTTCCCCGAGAGTCATCTCCCCAGGAAGGTGACTCACTCTTAATTCTTTCGTCACCGAAGACTCCTTGCGATTCCTGGTCGTCGGTTTGACAAAGTCTAAAGTAAAAATTAAAAGGATTCCCGCTTTCCTGCCGGTTACCTCGAACATTCAGCCAAAAGGTGTAAATGGCACAGGGTGAAGTTTCGAGCACAAAGGCGAAGATTGCAAATTGCTTTCTATTATCAATACCATTGTAGAAAGGCAATTAGAGAAAACGCCTCATGGAGCCACTGAGAAAAACACGAGGAGTCATACTTTCCGGACTGGGGGTCACGAAATTAAGCCCAGGCTCATACAACAAAGGAAATGGAGAGAAATGTTGCGGAAGGGATTTAATATTTTTGTTTAAAGTTCTAGTATTAAATATCCCTAACATCTCAATGATAATGCGAGACCACACCTTGACACCACACAATCTAGAAGCTGCACCAACTAAGTTACGCAACCTAACCTCATCCACCTTATTTAGCTGATCTTTCTTCTACTGACTGTCACTTCTTGAAGCACCTGGACACCTTTCTACAGGGTAAACCGTTTTCCAATCAAACATCAGTTGAAACAATATACCACGAGCTTCTCGCTTCCTGAAGATCCACTTTTTTCACGACGGCATATAGAAGCTTGTATCTCTTGGACAAAAGTGTGTTGCCGCTGCGATGGCGCAGTAGTTTAACCGATGGCTTCTGATCATTCGTCCGAGATGGTTTGGGTTCGAATCCCGGTGAAGCATGGATGTTGCGTTTGTCTCTCGCCCTTCCCTGGAACCAGTGGTTCTAAATTAGGGACGGGCGACTGCTTATACCCCATCGAGTTCCTAAAGGTGGTCCTTAAAGAAACAGTTCAAAACAAATATTGGGTTGCTGCATAAGTTCATGCCGTTTTATTTCACGAGTGTTTCCCAGGTCAGTAGTGACGGTGCAGATGGCCAGTTGTATATCAAAGTGTAGCCACTAATATCGTGTATCTAATCATATTGCGTTGTGTTTTGTTGGTTTTCAGGTACGGAATTATGGAGTGTCAAGTAGAGAGGAATGAACATTTCTGATATCTGCTCCTCTACGAGTTTAACAAGGGATCCTTAGCCGCCGAGGCCACTCGACAAATTTGTGCTGTGTATGGGGAGGATGCTATTACTCTGAGGATAGCCCGCAAATGGTTTGAGCGGTTCCGAGGTGGCAATTTTGACCTCAACGACTCTACACTCTCAGGTCGTCCATCTCACTTTGATGAGGATTGTTTGGACCATCTCATTCACTTGGATTCGCGTCAAACCACACGCGAATTGGCCACTGAGATGGACTGTGATCAGGCCACAGTGGTGCGACACCTGGAACGTATGGGAAAGGTCCAGAAATTGGGATCTTGGGCGCCTCACACTCTCATCAAGGACAACAAGAATCAGCGTACGTGTTGCCATATGTGGTTCCTTGCTCTCCCGTCATCGCGAATGTTCTCAGCAACACAAACCCTTTCTGTCACGTATTGTTACTGGAGATGAAAAGTTGTGCCTGTACATGAATTTCAGGCATCAGAGCGAATGATTAAGCCCAAACAAGACGCCCACACCTCGTCCAAAACATGACCTTCATCCTGCGAAGGTCATGTTGTGTGTTGTAACGTACCAGGAGATGTGACGTACCTGCCAGAAGGACGCACACGACATAAAGGCAGATAGGAATCAGAATAAAACGTCCGCGTAGCTCAATTGGTAGAGCAACTTATTCCGGAATGAGGGGACCCGGGTTCGAATCCTGGCGCGGATAGAAATGACGGAGAAATTTACTTCGTTATAGTGTCTGGTGGGACATGGAAGGCATTATTCACTGGGAAATGCTGCCGAGGAATCGGACCATCAACACTGCACTCTATTGTGAGCAACTACGCCTTGTCGAGGGGGAAATTCAACAGAAACGGCGACAACGGAGCCATGGTGTCCTTCTCCAACATAATAATGCACGCCCTCACAGTGCAAACGTGACCAAAATGGCTCTTCAGGACATGAAAAATAGGAGAGCCTTCCACATCCGGCCTATTCCCCAGATGTCATCCCTTCAGACTATCACCTGTTCCGATCTCTGACGAATGAACTCCGTGGCAGAACGTTCCACAATGATGTTGATCTCCAGAATTTCCTCGCAACGAAACCTGCACGTTTTTTCAAGAATGCCAGTGCAGACCTATCAAGACGTTGGGACACCATCGTCAACAATGGAGGCGGGGGGGATACATAATTGACTGATTTCGTTTTCCCTTCTGATGCAATACATTCGTGTAGTGAGGTGAAAAAAACGGCATGAACTTATGCATCAACCCAATAGTTGCTGATGGCGGTGATTGCTTTACCTAATAACGTTTATTTTTAACTGTATTTTGGGTGTTTGAAGCATTCCGATATTTTATCTACAACAACCAAATATACTGGACACATTACACAACTTTCTATCTCCTGCACCGATGGAAAATCAACGGAAAAAGCATCATTTACTCTAACAGAGGCTCTCCTACCAGCATACGTAGCTTTCACACATCTCAATTAATTCTTCACTTACTCCATAGTTTTTAAAGACCCTCCACAGCACCATTTTCTGTACTCGATGACAAGCATTTCCCGAAGCTACAAATGCAGCAAACACTTTCTTAATAGAAAAATGCTTTTCAATCATCAGACTTAATGGGGAAATTTCGTTAGTGCAGCTCTTTCCGGGATGGTCGGATTAAGGCCTTACTGGGCCTCTAGGCTAGGACATTTAGGCCCTCCAAAAGAACCCATGACGGAGAAACGTTATGAGTTCCGTTAAAACATAAAACTGCAACAATATGCTTACGATAATTAACACGTACACGGTCGCATCAGAATAATATGACCACCCCCGGAATCACAGTGTACCAGCCCAGGTGCGTCACAGAGTGCATGTGACAAGGTCGACCACACGGATATACACTGAAGAGCAATTGAATTAGAGATACCTGTCTAGTAACGTGTAGCACCACCTTTCGCCCTCATGACGGCGGCGATTCGTCTCGGCATGGACTCGACAAGATACCGGAAGCGTTGGGAAGCCATACGGATCCACGACCCCTGAACAAGCTCCCACAGTTCACGAAGATTTGATGGACGGGGGTCAGAACCTCGACCATCTCTCTCGATGACATCCCAGATCTTCTCGATGGGATTGAGGTCAGGTGACCTAGCTGGCCAAGGAAGCGAGGTCACGTCTGTGGAGTGTTCATCCAACCATTAGGATACAATTTGGGAGCGATGACACGGTGCATTGTCTTATTGAAGGATGAGGCCCCCAGTGGTATGTTGAAGACGCACAAACAGGAGCAAATGGTCGTCCAGGATATCGCGGTAACGTTGACCTGTGAGGGACGATGTCACACGTACCAGGGGTCCCATTTCAGTCCACGTAAACAGTCGAGAATGCCACCCCCATCAGCTTGAAGATTACCTTGCTGGCAAGAAGGATACATCGCTTCATGTGGTTTGTGCTGTACTCGTATCCTGCCATCCGCATGTACCAACGTGAATCTCTACTCATCAGTCCAGGCAACCTTTTTCCACATGTCTAGGGTCCAGTGGCGATGTTCCCGCTCCCATGCTAATCTTTACACCCTGTGATGTGCGGTCAGCAGCGGTACCCTCGTGGGACGATGGCTTCTGTACCCCATAGCGAGGAGATGGTTCTGGATGGTGTGGCTGCTTACACGTTTTTGTGCACCAGCGTTAAATTGCCGAGTGATTTCTTGCACTGTGGCCCGCCTATCCGCTGTTACAATGCGAGCTAGCCGACGATGACCCCGCTCATCCACACGCTGTTGTCCACGGCAGTTGGCCCTTGCAGGGATGGTTTTACCGGATTCGATGTACTCACGGTGCACCCGTGACACAGGGGCTCGTGAAAATCCCAGTGCCTGCAAGACTTCCGAGATGGAGTGATCCATTCGTCGGGCCCCGACAATTTGCCCACGATCAAATGCGCTTAGATCCTTCGTCTTACCCCTACTGCGTCCGACTCTTACTGATTTCCGTCGCATCACTCCTTATATTGTCGGATCGCTACATACGTCATGTCGTTTCCGTTTACAGTGCGGCCCATAGCGCCACATTTGCATAACGCCATCTGTCTCTAATTCAATTGCTCTTCAGTGTATAAGCGGCTGGCCAGGACAGATGACCCACAGTGCGTCACGTGAGAACAATGGAAAGAGGTAGGGATTCGACGGACGTTCAAAAAAGGACTGTTCCTCTGCTACCGCTCCATGAGTGGAAGCATCTCAGAAACAGCAGACTTCGTGAGGTGCTGTAGTAAGGATGTACGAAGGATGGATCGCAGGTACAAAGAGTATCTCCCGATGTCACAACTACAGAGACCGAAAAAACATCGACCCCAGAGGTTAACGTCACCCCCGTCCACTGGTAAAGGGCAATCGATGCGCAAGAGTGCAGCAATTCACCACGCAAATAAACGCTGTGGCACCCAGATACCTGTCACCGATAACAGTAGAGCGAACCCTGTTACACATGGGTCTCCGGAGTCGACTCTGCGTCAAGGCTCCCATGTTAACCCACGTCCATCGGCAACGATGCCTGGAGTTCGCATGTGACTACCGTCATTGGACAGTGGAAGAGGGTATAGGTTTTCATCTCCGATGAATCGAGGTTTCTACTCCTCAGAAGTGACGAACACTGGTGGATAGGGCTTAAATCACACTAGAACCTACACCCGGACATGCATGTCGGTCAAGTAAAGGCCGGCGGTGGCAGTGTGCGTGTCTGGGGGATGTTTCCTGGTATGACCTTGGACCGCTGGTACCACTAGATAAGTCCCTGAACACCAAGACTACCAGTCCATCCTCGCTGACCACATGCATCCCTTCATGTCGGACGTTTACCCTGGTGGGGATGATGTCTACCAACAGACAATGTGCCCTGTCACGTCGCAAAGGGGTGAGTGACTGGTTCCAGGAACACGACAGCGATGTCTTCGTTCTCCCTTGGACGGAGAAATCGTCTGACCTCAATCCCATAAAGCACTTGTAAGACTATTTGGATTGACAGGTTCAACGTGCCGACCTGCGACCAAGTCATCTCCGGGACCTCCGTGCTCTGCTGTAGTCCGAATGGGCACGTGTGCCTCGGGCAACCTTCCAGGGCCTCACTGTATCCATGCTTCTCCGTCTCGCCGTTTTCATCCGAGCCATATGTAATTATTCCCATTATTAGGTAGGTGGTCATATAATTGTGATACGACTGTGTGTGTGTATCTATATATACAAATGTGTGTATATACATATATATATATATATATATATATATATATATATACAAAAATGACGTAGTCATTTTTGCAACTAGCCCATCAGAGCTGCAGAGTATGATCCAGGAACTTGCTGACAAGAGTAAAGAAGTGGGATTAAAAATGAACTTTCAGAAGACAAAAGTGATGTTCAATGCTTTTACAAGAAATGAAGATTTATCGATTGATGGAGAAAAGCTGGAGATAACAGATACGTACGTTTATCTTGAACAGCAGATATCAAGTGAGGGTCACATTGATGAAGAAATTAATCGGCGTACAAAACTTGCCTGGAGAGCTTTTGGAAGAAACAGCATAATTTTCAAGAGCAATATGCCATTATGTCTTAAAAGAAAAGTGTTTGATCAATGCATCCTTCCAGTGCTTACGTATGGTGCAGAGACGTGGACCTTAACTAAAAGAGACATACAAAGGCTGCAGACAACTCAAAGCAGCATGGAGAGGTGCATACTTGGTGTAACCAGGAGAGATAAGAAGAGGAACTCGTGGATCCGAAAAATGACAAGAGTGGAAGACATCATGATCAGAGTTAAATCCCTGAAATGGCAATGGGCTGGACATACTGCCAGAAGGACAGATCATTGATGGACAGCCGAAATTTTAGATTGGATTCCAAGGGACAGGAAAAGACCCAGAAGAAGACCACATGGGAGATGGGTGGATGAAATTCGAAAGTATGCAGGGGTGACATGGAGGAGACTGGCACAAGACAGACCGTTGTGCAGGAAACTTGGGGAGACCTTCGCCCAGCAGTGGATTGATAATGGTTGACAATGATGATGATGATGATATATAATACAAGGCGACACGATATTTCCCAAATTCTTTAATGCCACTTTGGAAAATGTCTTTCAATCATTGAACTGGGAAAACAAAGGGATAAAGATTAATGGAGATTATCTAACTTACCTTCGTTTTGCTGATGACGTAGTCATTTTTGCAACTACCCCATCAGAGCTACAGAGTATGATCCAGGAACTTGCTGACAAGAGTAAAGAAGTGGGATTAGAAATGAACTTTCAGAAGACAAAAGTGATGTACAATGCTTTTACAAGAAATGAAGATTTATCGATTGATGGGGAAAAGCTGGAGATAACCAATACCTACATTTATCTTGGACAGCAGATATCAAGTGAGGGTCACATTGATGAAGAAATTAATCGGCGTATACAACTTGCCTGGTGAGCTTCTGGAAGAAACAGTATAATTTTCAAACGCACTATGCCATTATGTCTTAAAAGAAAAGTGTTTGATCAATGCATACTTCCAGTGCTTACGTATGGTGCAGAGACGTGGACCTTAACTAAAAGAAACATACAAAGGCTGCAGACAACTCAAACCAGCATGGAGAGGTGCATGCTTGGTGTAACCAGGAGAGATAAGAAGAGAAACTCGTGGTTCAGAAAAATTACAGGAGTGGAAGACATCGTGATCAGAGTAAAATCCCTGAAATGGCAATGAGCTGGACATATTGCTAGAAGGACAGCCGAAATTTTAGACTGGATTCCAAGGGACAGGAAATGACCCAGAAGAAGACCACATGGGAAATGGCTGGATGAAATTTGAAGGTATGCGGAAGTAACATGGAGAGGACTGGCAAATGACAGAGCGTTGTGGAAGAAACTTGGGGAGACTTTCGTCCAGCAGTGGATTGATAATGGTTGACAATGATGATGATATATATAAAATGAAATCAACGAATAGATAAAAATGGTATTGCGAAACTGAAGTTCCACATAGCATTTGGAGTTGAATCACCAAAATAATCATGTCGTAATACATTTTAATGAGTTAATTTAAATATAAAGGATTCAAGAATTATTCAGTGTCGCTAATGAAGGAAAAATAGTTTAGATAGACAGACATGGGTGATAGTGAAGACAGGGTCAGAGGAAAACTGATGAAATCACAGATTCGCGTAATGCGAGGGAACCAAGACAGCAGTGGAACATAGAAGTCGAACGTCTCAAAAATAAAAAATAATAATAATAAAAGAAAGAAATAACTAAGGAGACAACAAGGTCATATATTCCGTGGGAATAGTGTATATCGAAATATATTTAATTGTGCAAAGCTTTTGCCTTCTAACAGGAGGCATTATCAAGGCAAACATCCACTAGAACAACAATCCGTTTGGAGTTTAAAATCAGACAATAGAACGCGTAATAAACATAAACACATATAACGTGTTATCAGGTCATCCCATAAGTGATGTCGATTTTTGCACGTGTGAAGAAAACAAACAAATACGTACCTGGAACAGACCTCTTAATCATTATAATAAGTGCTCCCGCAATGATAACCTTATCCCACGGTTCAACAAGTTTTTGAATCCCAGACTTCTAGAATTGAATTCCATGGGTTTCGATCCAAAAAGTAAGACAGGGTTTGGTGTACCTCCTCGACATTTCGAAGTGTCTTCCCAACAAGATGGTGTTGGAGGCTGAGAAACAGATGGTAATCGGATGGCGCAATGACGGGGAAATATACTGGATGGGAAAGTTTTTTTCCATCCGAACTTCTGCAACATGGCACTAGTCATTTTGGCCGTGTGTGGTTTTGCTTTATCCTGGTGGATAACCATTCTTTTACGATTAAGGTGTGCTGGAAATTTGTCCTGCAAAGCACTGCGTAGACGCTGTAGCTACTAACAGTAGACCTCCCCTGTAATGTTTTTTTCGGTGGCAGAAGCTCGTAATGGATTATGCTTTGCATATCCCACCAAACAGACAACAAAACGTTTTGTGCGAAACGTACCGGTTTAGCTCCTACTGCAGACACATTTCCTTTAGGAATACACTGACGTTTGCGCTTAATGTTGTGGTGAAGAATACATTTTTCATCTCACATAACTATTCTGTGCAAAACCGGCTACCACGGGAGAGCAAGGAAGTGCAAATGTCCACCCGCTGTTGCAGATTTTGTGCAGTGAGCTCATGAGGTGCCTACATTCCCAGTTTTGACAAATAGCCAAGGACCTGTAGATGCCTGTGAAAAGTTGAATGAGTTGAATGGACGATTGTGGCTAATTCCTCGAGTGTTGCCTGTGGATTCCCCTCAACAGCAGCTCTCAGCACATCGTTATCCAGCTCAACAGTTCGTCCTTGGCGTTTCATATCCCTGAGGGTGCTCTGGCCCATTCGGAATATCTGGCACCATGGTTGACACATTCTGACATCCAGGGTACCCTAACCATATACGGTATTGATGATTCGTGTTGCTACAGTCGCAGTATGTCCCTGGTTAAACTCATACATATTAATGTGCCTGCTGTGTTCTTCAGACACCGCCATTTCCTATGCAGTTTAACAACTCAACGGATGCACGTACAACTCTTGTTCACTGTCTCAAGTGACACGAAGGACTTGCTGCGCAGTACTTCTTATCATCGCCGGTTGCCAGAGGGAGCAGTTCTGTTGGACATACGGAAAATGACATTACTTATGGGTTGACCTGATACAAACACGTGAACTGCTAATCATTGTATAGATCCAAAGTTCACGTTATGCATCATGCGAGGTATTAAGTGATATTTCATATTAGACTAAAATTCCGAGGCTGCTGAAATTGGAGGTCCACGGAGACGGCATTTCAAAGGATACCCTATCATTGCAGACATCGTTTCTTGTGATAATTTCAAGAGTCTCCCTGACCATAGTTCCCTTATAAGTAGTGAAAGGGGCCACCAGTTTTCTATCATTCCATATGGGAACTGCTGCGTTGCAAGTAACCACCTTTGCTAAAGCAGTCGTTCCTCTTTCTTCTCTTATGCCTCTCATATGCTTTCGTACCCATAAGGACCTTTTCGTCATCCCGATATATGAATTTACAGAGGAATCCGGAAACTTTAATGGAATTGCATATACCCCTGCAGTATAGTCCACGTATGTTTTCTAGTTATCTATGTAAAATTTCTTATCAATAGTTTTTGGTGGTTTCGACGATACTTTAACACCATGCTTCCTCAGTAAATTCTTGACATAGAATGAGAAGTGCGGAACGTACGAAATGCTGCCTGCAAATTTCACGCATATCATCTCTGTGTCGTTCTTTAATAGGGTTATTTTCGTTCTTTTGAGTATGTCACGAAGTTCGCATTCCTGAAAACCCGCTACAACTCATTTTTTTATTATGTTGGAGATCTCCTGGTTCTTTAAACTATCAGATGAGCATACCGTAACGTAAGAGCCCTCCTCCTCCATGATCTAAAGACAGCAGTCTTGAAATACCGTGGGAATGGTGAAATGTAAAAATGTATGGTTTCGATGGCATCCACTCTGAGCTTCGGATGTATCCAAAGAACAATAAACGAACAAAAACAGTTGATATGGTGCTGACATATTGTGCAGATGAACGAGATGAAAAAATTTTGCAAAGCTTGCAAACTGTTAAAATTATGAATAAATCTAAATGAAAAGGGAAGCAACAGTCGTCTTTTATATCAATTGCAAATCGACTATTCTGATAAGTTTTTGCGTTTTCTTTTATGTTTGAGAAATGATCAGTAAAATATAAGAAGCGAACACTCAGCAAAATACACTAAGAAGACAGAAATCATGAAATACCTGGTTTCTGGGAAATGTGCTGCTATCACTCCTCTCGCTAATAGACAGACCCACCGCTAGGTAGGTATGTAGATAGGAGGAAATCACTGAATTCACGTAGACGGTAATTGGATGTCTGTATAGGTCGTGAGTTAATAGAGCTTGAAAGATGGATGATAGGGATGCCCGGAACATGAATCATTCTATCGCGGAGGTGGTACAGGAATTTCCATATCCCCGTTCGACAGTATCAAGAGTTTTTCAGGAACACGTCACTTCCGGAATAACATCGCATCGTGGACAGCGCAATGGGCGGACAAGAATATATCGGGAATACGTCACTTCCGGAATAACATCGCGTCGTGGACAGCGCTATGGGCGGAGGAGAAAGGTGGTGGATGAACGTGGCCGTCGTCGCTTGTTTCACATACACTGGAAAAAAATTCTAAAATTCACGAGCCACTTTCAGTCATTTCTTTCATGAATTAACGAAGCATATTTTTGATACAACCTTTTCCCTTGAAAAGACAGAAACAAACCCGAATTTCACGGATTTTTTGTACCACGTGAAAGTTCCGAATTTTCAGAAACCTTTCCACAGTTCTTTTCGTATACGTAGTGCGATCAAAAAGTTCCAAGACCAGGTACGTAGTACGCCAACAGATGGCATTACGAAGATGCGCGAGCAGCGGTCGAGGGCGGTGACTATCACAAGTCATTGTGCCGAGTGGCGTCGTTCTGTGAACATCGGGAGCTGTGCTACACGATATTTGGTGACCGCGTGCAGAACACAGCTGCGATTTCGGTATGGACTGCAAACTAGAGTAGCGAGCAAACATCAGATTCTGCGTCAAACTCGGCAAATTGGGAACGGAGACGCATGAAATGTTGCGGCAGGCTTATGGCAATGAAACAATGAGTCGTGTGAGGTGTTTTGAGTGGCACTCGGACTTCAAGAGCGACAGAACGGCACTGGAAGACAACGAGAGGTCAGAGCGACCGTCCACGAGCAAAACCCCAGAAAATATGGAAAAAATTAAGGAACTGGTGCATGAGGATCGTCGGAGAACCATTCAAGACATTGACACCATCGTCAAGGTGTCCTACGGAACAGTGCAAAAAATTCTGACGTTGGTTTTGAACAACCGCATTGCTGCCAAATTTGTGCCAAAGATTCTGAACCCTGAACAGAAGGCGTTACGTGTCGAACTCTGTCAAGATCCAACTGTCGAACTCTCGAAGGTAAAGATTAACTCTAAAAAGATGAAGATTAACTCTCTAAGATGAAGATTAACTCTCTAAGATGAAGATTAACTCTTGATTAATTATGTCGAACTCCCGAAGATGAAGCTGAAGCTCAAGGGTCGCCATTTTGAAGCCGTGAACGAGATCCAGTGCGAATCGTGGACGGTGCTTGACACGATTCGCGAACAGGACTTCCAGGGAGCGTTCCAACAGTGGCACAAACGCTGGCAGCGATGTATCGCTGCCCAAGGATACTACTTTGAGGGAGATCATAGCCAGACTTAAGTAACGTAAGTACTTTGTTGTATATCGGCCTAGTCTCGGAACTTTTTGATCGGACATCGTATTAACGGAAAAATTCCGTTCTTACTATTTCCGTATCAGTATGACGAGAAATTACCCGTAATAGGAGCGATTGTTGAGAATACTTGAGGTTTGATTAAATTTTAAAATTTAATCGTCTGTCGAATTTTGAAATTCCCTTAGCTAGGTCGGATATTGTGGATAGCATATCGCGTGAATTTTGTTTATTGTGGCACAGTGAGAACGGATATTTTCAGTTCATATACGAATAGAATTGTGGAAAGGTTTCTGAAAATTCCGAATTTTCCGTTAACACATCTCTAAAACGGTAATTTACCGTCAATATAGGAAAGAAACTGCGGAAAGGTTTTCGAGAATTCGGAATTTTCCCGTAGTATGAAAATTCTGTGAAATTCAGGTTTCCTTCCATCATTTCACGGAAAGGGTTGTATGAGAAATATGCTTCATTAATTCGCGAAAGAAATGAAGGAAAGTTGCCCGTGAATTTCAGAATTTTTTTTACATACGTGTCAATCCTTGAAGACCGTGTGCATCCGTTCATGGTCAGCATGTACCCCCGCAGGGCAGTGAACTCTTCCAGCAGGACAACGCGCGTACTCATTGAGCAGTGGTGACCAGAAAATTATTCCGCAGAAGTTCTCACCCTAGAATGACCTCCCTGTACTCCTGACATGAACCCTGTGGAAAATCTTTGTGATGCTGCAAAAAAGGTCCATTCGAGCTTTGGATCTTCCACCGAGCAATGCGACGGAATTATGGACCGAAGAAGAGCAAGCGTGGGTGTAGATACATGTGGAACGCTTTCGTGACGTAGTAAACTCAATGCCCCACCGTGTGAAGGCCCGTATTCAAGAGAAATATCAGCCTATCCGTTGCTAGGTAGGTATCCCATGATTTCTGTCCACCCAGTGTACATAGCATGATTTTTGATAGTTAATATCCACTAGTCAGCAAATTGGAAGATTATTCTTCGACATCATGATTGGTCCTCCGCAGCCAAGAAAACAACAACATGCCTTTCAAAGCACCTCGTGCAGTCATCTGATGATGAAAAACATCATCAGATGACTATATACATGCTATTTGTGTATAGAATGTCTGCTTGAAAGCAGTCATAGCAGTGCTCACTATTGCGTAGCGTTGTTCTCTTGGCTGTTTGCCACACTTTACTACATTTAAAAGGCGAACGACTAATTATTATATTTTCCAATTTTTAATTTGGAGGGCACGTATTTCCTTGGCACTACGCGTATGGCCCGGACTATACGCTGTGTGAGGAAACAGTTCAAGTGCTAGTTCTCTAGGACTTCCTTTGGTGCGAACTGCGACATGCGGTTTGGCATTGTGTTGCTGGAAGCATTGCTTCTCTGCGATTACCAATCCTTTGGAGTTCAGTCGACCAAGGGGTAGAAAAAGACAGAGGTCAGCTGACCAAGGATAGTAAAAGAGATATCAGTTGATCAAGGATAGGAAAAGAGAGGTCAGTTGATCAAAGATAGGAAAAGAGAGGTCAGCTGATCAAGGAAGGAAAAGACAGAAGACAACCAATCTAAAGATAGTAGGTAAACACAGAAGTCAATCGACTAAGTATAGGAAAGGGCAGAGGTCAACCGACTAATGGATAGGAAAAGACAGATATCAGCCGATCAAAGGATGGGAAAAGACAAAGGTAAGCAGACCAAGGGATAGAAAGAGACAGATCCAAACCTACCTAGCGATGCAAAAAGACAAATATCAGCAGATAAAGGGATAGGAAAAGGCAGAGGTCATTCGACCAAAAAATAGGAAAAGACAGATGTCAACCGACTAATGGATAGGAAACGACAAAGATCAGCCGATCAAAGGATGGAAAAAGACAAAGGTAAGCAGACCAAGGGATAGAAAGAGAGAGAGATCCCAACGTACCTAGGGATGCAAAAAGACAAATATCAGCAGATTAAGGGATAGGAAAACGCAGAGATCAGCTGACCAAGGATAGGGAAAGAGCGGCCAAGGAAAGAAAAAACAGAAGACAACCGATCTAGAGATAGTAGGAAAACACAGAAGTCAATTGACTAAGGACAGGAGAGGACAGAGGTCAACCGACTAATGGATAGGAAAAGACAGATATCAGCCGATCAAAAGATGGGAAAAGACAAAGGTAAGCAGACCAAGGGATAGAAAGAGACAGATCCAAACTTACCTAGGGATGCAAAAAGACAAATATCAGCAGACGGGAGGATAGGAAAAGGCAGAGGTCAGCTGATCAAGGGACAGGAAAAGACAGAGGTCAGCCGACCAAGGGATAGAAATTCTGATGTAAGAGAGATGGAGAGAGTGAAAGGGAATCGCAAAACAAAGAAATGCTCATTCCCAAACTTCCATACGAAATCATCAAGGACAAATAGTATTTAAATAAATGCTCATCCAGTTAAAAAGAAGAAACTCATGATTTGTGGGAGCTGGCCATGCTGTGAATTACGATGTCTACTGCTGAGTGGGAACGATAAGAGTAGAGAGCAAGAGGACGCATCTGCATCACATTCTCTTTGAGGTTTCGATGTTGCGGTTTGTTGCGTTAGTGATGAGCCATCCAAGATATTATCGAAACTTCTGTCTGGCCTGCAGAATCGTTCTTCCTTTGCGACGTAAAATTTTGATTAGAGATTCAGTTTTTCTTTCATCCAAAACGTTCAACGAATTTCATCATGCATATCTCGCATAATTTCTCCGCGGCTATGAGCAGGAAAATTATCTTCAGTGTATCGTTTTGTACAGCGATCCAAACTCTCCTTCCTTCACCACCCTGCATCTAAGTGATGTCCAACGCTGATGCCATGCAATCTCATTACCTTCCATTCACGTTGTATCTATGTTTCTGGAACTTAATTCACCAGCTTCTTCTTAATTGTCATTAACAGCAACTTTTCGCCAGGTAATCTAGCTCTATCATCACTTTCAACACTACTTAAATTTGCTAGAAAAATTTTTTTGTGGCTCAAAACCTTCGTTGGCAAACTTCGATTTCTTCTATTCAAGTTTACTTTTTCTTTGCGATTCATGTGTTTGCTATCCCATTGTGCTCATCTATTCTTCGTAATTCCATTTCATATTCTGACATGAATACAAACAATATTCTATGAAGGTTTAACTTTAAATCGCAGTAGTTTAAGTGCTTAATTACGTGTCTCTGCAAATGTTCTTTGTGAACTTCGTGAAGGTATATTTTTCTTCAATGACTATCACAACGGCCAGGGTAAAAGAATCAGCACTTACTATTGTAACGAATTCTCCTTGTTCCACTCACGGGAACATTCAATCAGCAGCAATACAAACATCAATATATATACTGTTCGTCGATCATATCGATCTTAAGAGCTTTTATAACAACGTTTAATCATCTACTCTCTCACGACATCTCGGGATTTTTGTCCCCCCTCCTCAGAACTCCTCTTCAAATTTCCACAGGCACCCCCATAAAATACCTCAACACCTCTCCATTTGCAGGTGTTTGACACACACACATTCGCACATATCTATCTCCATACTACATTATTAAAGTTTTGCATTAGTCCTTTTTATTATCATATAGCACAGATGATAATAAAAAGGACTAATACAAAACTGCATTAGTCCTTTTATTATCATATACCTGAATTCCTCAGCTCTACCTTGAAGTATCTTCTAACAATGCAATTTTTTTCAATTTGGATTGTATATATACACTATATTGACAAAAGTCACCGGACACCCCTTCAAAAGCAAATGAACGGATCCACAGCATTGTTAAGATGCGCGGTACAGCTCCAAACGGAATAAAAACAAGCCTACAGCTGACTGCCATCATATCGCTCTGTGAGATTGAGAGAAAATGTCGCGGCGAGAGAGAATTGACTTTGAGAAAGGAAAGGTTGTTGGGTGTTATATTAGTGGGTTGCCCATAAGAGAAACCCGGAGGCGTTTAAATATACCCAAGTCAACTGTTTTGGATGTACTGAATACGTGAAAGACACATGGTGTGCCTGAAGCAGCAAAACATGCCGTACTGCACAACACCTCGGTGTACAGGTGAGTAAAAATGCTAGAACCTTGGTATGTATACGTACCATTCGCAGACAACTTCATTCCATGGGCTTCCATGGTCATGCGGCTGCTCATAAGCCTTTCATCTCCACTCGGAATGCTACTCGTCGTTTAGCATGGTGTAAAGAACATTTATCGTGGACCGTAGATAAATGGAAACTGGTTCTATGGACTGATGAATCCAGATACACGATCCATCAGTCTGATGGCCGTGTTTGGGTATAGCGGCAGCCGGGGAAACGCTACTTACCACAGTGTACTGTTCCTACAGTCAAGTTTGGAGCTGGTGGTGTTTTTCGTGGTATTATCTAGCCCCATTTATTATCGTGGACAAATCTGTTTACCAGCACATCTACCTCGATATTCTGGACAACTATGCCCTACCAACTCTGTGGCAATACTATGGAACCGAGCCTTGTTGGTACCAGCAGGATAATGCACCGAGCCATAAAGTAAGGACTGTTACGGCGTGGTTTGACGACAATTCCGTATCGTGTGTGGGCTTGCCAGCACAGAGCCCTGATCTTAATCCCATAGAGCATCTATGGCATGAATTAGAGCGCCGCATAAGAAGTTTGAAACTAAGGCCTACTGCTAAACAACAGTTAGCGGCAGCATTATGTACTGAATGGAAGCTCATGCCTATCACTATGTTCCAAAACCTTGTCGAACGCATGTCTCGAAGGGTCAGTGCATACATTAAGGCCAAAGGTGGATCGACAACGTACTAATGTATGTCAATAAATGCTATGTTGTGTTTCTCTTCTAGGTGTCCGGCGACTTTTGTCAATATAGTCAATAAGGGAGTGAGACAAGGTGACACCATATCTCCCAAGCTGTTTAATTCTACATTGCAAATTGTCTATCAGTTACTGAACCGGAAAAAAACAAAGAGATACAGATTAATGGAGATTATTTGTCTCACCTTCGTTTTGCTGATGACGTAGTCATTTTTGCAACTATCCGTTAAGGACTGCAGAGTGTAATCCAGGAACTTGCTGACAAGAATGAAGAAGTGGGATTAAAAATGAACTTTCAGAAGATAAAAGTGATGTACAAGGCTTTTACAAGAAATGTAGATATGTCAATTGATGGGTAAAAGCTGGAGATAGCCGATACTTACTTTTAGCTTGGACAGCAGATATCAAGCGACAGATAACTTTGAACAGCAGATACTGTTTCTTCCGAAGCTCTTCATCCAGCTGATATCAGTTGGATGTAGAGCTTTTGAAAGAAACAGTAAAATTTTTAGGAGCAATATGCCATTATATCTTAAAAAACACGTGTTTAATCAATGCATGATTCCAGTGCTTCGTGTGGAGCATAGACGTGGATCTTGACGAAAAAAAGACATACAAGGAGTGTTCAAATGAAAAGGTACGAAACGACACTGTGGGTATAAATGAAGACTTTATTCAAAGTATACACCATAGGCCGTAGCACAACGATCCCATTGATTAACGAGCCGAAGGATTCCTTGTTCCCAGAATTCCTGTGGCCGTGACGAGACCCAGTCCTGCACAGCGTCCTTGAGTTCGTCGTCCGAGTGGAAGCGCTTCCCTTTCAGATGTTTTTTCAGGGGACCAAACACATGGAAATCGCAGGGCGACATGTTCGGGCTGTAGGGCGGATGGTCAAGCTGCTCCCACTGGAACTTGGCCAGTTCCGCGTGTGTGACCCTGAAGACGTGTAGACGCGCGTTATCTTGGAGCAGAACCACATCCTCCGCGATGAATAGCGGCCGCTTTAACAGCTTCCGCTGTCAGAAATCGGATAACGCCTCGCTGCTCCTCAATCGTCGAATTTTGCAATGTGAACGCCATCCTGTCCTCACACGCACTGCCGCGTCAATTGGACGGCGCTCTTTATAAGAGCCTCTGCTCTCTCCTGCGCATGCGGGCGCCCGCGCATACTCCGATCCACGCCGGCGACTCCAATCGCATCCCTAGATGTGTCGCTACGTTCTCCCATAGCGGCATAGGCAAATATGTTAACGGTTGCGTTCTTATGACGTTTCGTACCTTTTCATTTGAACACCCCTAGTACATAGACTGCAGCCAACTCAAAGAAGCGTAGTGAGATGCATGCTTGATGTAACCAGGAAAGATAGAAAGAGGAACTCGTGGATAAGGAAAATGACAAACGTGAAAGACATCATGATCCGAGTATAATCCCTGAAATAGCAATGGGCTGGACATATTGCCAGAAAGACAGACCACCGATGGACAACAGAATTTTAGACTGTATTACGAAGAACAAGAAAAGACCCAGAAGAAGACCACATGGAAGATGATTTGATGAAATTCGAAAGCATATGTGAGTGACATGGAGGAGACTGCTCAAGACATACCGTTGTGGAAGGAACTTGGAGAGATCATCGAGCAATGGATTGCTAATGGTTGACAATGATGATGATGATGATGATGATATATAGCTGTCTAGCGTTTAGTTTTTAGTTTTTCTTGTTTAAAGCACATGTTTAAAGTCAGCCATTGCAATTACAAAACACATTTAGGTATAGCAACTTTAAAAATATAGTCTTCTTAGCACGATTGCAATTATATCCAATGGGTTAAAATTAACTATGATACATTTAAAACTTTCAATTTAAAAATTTTAATTTAAAATCATTCGTTAAAATACATGAGATTTTTTTGGACCCTCTTGGGGTCCATTCTCAGATACGGACACAATGAACTGGATCGTCATGAGTAAAATAAATATATAGGAGGTAAGGGAAATGTCAAAAGTCATGACGCATGCGTCATTCCAGTTAACAATTTTATTGAACTGACATTTGCGTGTGTCTTCATTTTAGTCTGTTACTCTAAATCATTTCAACACGCACAAGGTTTGGAAAAATATCAGCATCTATTTGTTTCAGCAAAAAGATTTCCTTGCTGTCTCCTTCTTTAGGGAAACGTTGAGACATGGAAGATAGAAAAACAATGACCGAGTGTAGCTTTGGGGAAAAGATTCCCGGTTTTAATCATTCTTAACTATAAAAATTTCAACAGTTCTCCATTTTTTGAAGTTTTCCTAATTTTTTATTCCAGGTTTGGAATCTAAGTATTTCAGTCCGACCTTTAGAAGTGGAAATATCGTTTCCCATGACAAACACCCTGGCAGATGGATGAATGGGTTCCTTATCTGAAAGAGAAAGAACTTCTGCAGTCTGGCATTTTGGAGACGAGTAAACCCTTTTTCAAGCAGACGAACGCAAAAATAAATAAAATCACATTCTTTTGTCTTGTAACATTGCTGCTTGTTCTCTTCATTTACTTAAATCCTCTATTCAGTTATCTCAGTCAGAAGATTGCAGGATTCGGGCTGCAAAGTAAATATAAAATAACTTATACCAAAATGGCGGATTGAAACTTCTTTTTATAAGTATTTTTCTTTTATTGAATGCTGTGTCCCCGGCGAAGAGGGCTTAAGTTTCCAGCTGGACTAAATCCATTCGGCGTTAATCATAATCTTCTTTCTGTTTTTCTCATCGCGACCAACTCCATCTAAAACACATCATCCCTTATTGGTCACCAAACAGGTAGCTGCCATCACCGACAACCAGATAAGAACACTTAGCTGGGATTAAAGCAATGTTGGATAGGAACTTGCCAACTCCCCAAATGTGAAGGGGAAGGACGGAAACATGACAAACAATGCGGTGAGACACAAGCGTTATACTCTGTGATACCTTACAATTGTTCGGGAGACTTATACATGCATTATACACGGTCGAGTCAGATTATTGTGAACCAGCTAATATCCAGAGTAACCGCCGTGTGCAGCTCGGACTGCACCGAGACAGGCTAGAAGTGACTCAATAAGGTGCTGGGAGGTGTTCACAGGTATGTGGAGCCATGCTGACTGCAGTGCATCTGACAGCTGCTGGAGGGTGCGTGGTGGAGAATCTATACAGCGAACAACATGATCGAGGTGGTCCCACAGATGCTCAATTGAGTTTAAGTCTGGAGAACTAGGGGGCAAGGGAAGTATTTTGAAGTCTTCATCGTGCTCTTCCAACCAAACTCTAGGACACTTCTAGCTGTGTGACATGTCGCATTGTCGTGCTCGAAGATCTCATCCGCCCCAGGAAAGACAATCAGCATGCATGGGTATATGTGGTCTGCAAGTATGGATTCATGACGAATTCAGTCCATAGTGCCTTCCACAGGTATGAGAGGACCCAGAGAATGCCACGAAAACATTCCTCAGACCATAATGCTGTCTCCACCAGCTTGTGCCCTTCCAGCAATGATTGAAGAGTGTTTGTTCTCAGATGTTTTTCGCCTTATACACCAACGTCCATCCGTTCCATGAAGCAGAAAACCTGACTCATCGGAGAAGGCAATCCTTGGCCAATCAGCGGAGGTCGAATTCCGATACGGCCGTGCAAATGTGAGCCTTTACTGCCAATGCACCTTCGTTAGCATAGGCGCGGTGACCATCAGAGCCCCATACGCAGCAGCGTTCGCAGAACTGTCGTTTTAGATACACTTCCGGCAGCCCCCTGATTCATTCGGCCAGTGAGTTGCTCCACTGTAGCGTGTCGATTGGCCCTCACGCGCATTCGCAGCCAACGTTCACCTCTCACATCAATGGCACGTGGTGCTCCGCAGTTTCCACTTCGCTTATTTCCAATGGTGCCATTTCTCCAATCACAATACACTTTAACCCACAGCAGCACGCGAACAGTTCACAAATTGCGCTTGTTTCAGAAATACTGTCACCCTTGGCCCGAAAGCCGATAATAATCTATTTTTGCAAATCTGATAAATCGCTCCTTTTATCCATGACCGCAACGAGTTATATGTTTTCAGAATACCTGCAGCACATCTTATATACCCTCCAAGCCAGCTGATGAATTGTGACTATTTTCATTTTCTACGCGCTGTTGACGTCAGAAGTAGCACGTGGTCACAAGGATGTGACTCGACTATGTATAACGTTAAGGCAACGCTGACACTGGCAAATCCATTATATGAAATCAAGAGAACGCCATAGATTCGATTCTATATTGCCAAGATTTCCTACAGTTGACATAGGTCTAATACTACCAGAATATTGTGATAAATATTATACACATTTAATGATTCATTTTTTTACTAAAATAAATATTATTTTACAAATAAATAAACAAAACGAAAAACATATTTTCCCGAAATAATGAATTCTTTAAGAAAGTAGTAATAAGTACATTATTCACTCAACAGTTTCGTAAAATTTATATATTTATGAAGCTTTATTAAGCAAACATTCAAACCAATGCATTAATTTAATTCCATAACATTATGAACAGCACAAAGAAATCTTTAACTTAAATATTAGCACTGTTTTTCTGGTTGTACAGGATCGACAGTAGTAAATAGTAATATTGCGCGTCTGCTGACATCACTCATTTGTATGGTCAGATGTTCACAGGACAATATCAAATGTAAAACCGTGTACATGAGATACACTTCTGCGGTAACAACTTAGCTCTTCCTCGATATACCGTCATGTCAAATGTATCGCCAGATTGAACAGGGTACCACTTCTTGCACAGCAGTTGATTCTCTAAGAGAAAGGGGACTAAGGTAAAAGGATTAACATTGGGGAGTTGGCAAACACCACTACGTAACCCATCTGCGTTCAACACTTCCGAAATCCTGTAGTGGGGCGTCGACCACCGCCCGAATGAAAGTCCATGTCCCTCAGAAAACACAATCTGAACCTCGCAATCAACTTTTGCCTGTTGGAATTGTTACGGAGATTTAATACTTGAATTTTAGGCAAATATATTGAATCTCATTCGCAACTTTTCTTTCGCCTTCGTGTTCCATTTCCTTTGGTTTTTACGATACATAAGAAACTTTTATTTTTGTCACCCCGTTAGGACGTATGGCTTGTTAATGGCGCCGTTGGGACGCTTTTTCTAGAATCCATCTGCAATGGTACGACATTGAAAAGCCATTTCCAATTTTCGTAACATTAGCATCTTTGTCCAGTAAACATTAGCACCTGTGTCCAGTAAACATTAGCACCTTTGTCCAGTAAACATTAGCACCTTTGCCTCCTTCACTTCAAAGTAACAGAACGGAAGGCGGATGTCGTTTAAAGTCAACTTTGAGGCTTTGTGAAGCCGACGTCAGAATCCCAAGGCGATTTCGGTAGCGACAGGTTTGGAGAGGTGGTCACTTCCTGGGGAGTGAATTCTCCGGCGAACAAGGGGGTTAACTACACAGTCAGCGGGAGGAGTGACAAGGGAGTGGTCGCAAGAGAAAAAGGCCACCGGTGACTTAAGTGGTTCGCCCAGGACGTCTTTAAGCTTGCCGGGGAACTTAGGTTTAACTGCGTACTCGGGGGATAGATGAGCGAATGAACAAAAGTGATAACGTAAAAAAAGCGGTTTCAGCAGAAAGATTATTTGCGTGACGAGAGAGTAAAAGATACGAAAAGCTGCCGGCAACCTTCCACGATTAACTCAAAGAGAAGAATAAATAGTTTTAAAAGGTACTGATGCGCTCCATGAATATTTAAACGTCGCACTTATTATCATCATCAATACTGTGATTATTATTATTACCAACTAAGCAACAAGTTAACAAAGGTAATAAACAAACTAGTTAACAGAACCACTTATACTTAAACAAACGAAGACACCGGCCATAAGCAACCACTTGAGTCAATAAACTCCGGCGACTAGCGGTTGCTGAATATGACCCTCAAGTGAAAATGTCCACTTAATTAGGAAGATTGACAGCCAAGGGACAAAGAAATATCTGCTTCTGAAACTGATTCCCACGTATTTCCAGCATCCAAATTTTATTAAAATGAAAATTTCCGAGTATTTAGACACTGAAAATAAGCATTATTAACTGGAAGTATGTAAGTATTTTCATGGCATTGAAAATTCACATTAAAATAATTATCAACAAGTAACAAATTTTCATAAATAAAAAGTTGCCACTGACGAATTGACTGAGTCATGATAGACATGGGTATTTTTGGAGAGTTGGGGGAGAATTTAATGGATACCATGAGCACGTGATCATTTTTCAAATTTTTTTTTTTTTTTTTTTGTTAAACGACAACTTTGAGTGACTCTAAGGATTATAATAAATCGCCCATCCCCTAATTTGGAGCCACTGGCTCCCAGGAAGTGACAGATCTAACGTCGTAAAAACCAAAACACCACTGATGCCTCATCTGGGTTTGGAACCCAGCCCCAAATCAGACAAACTAGCCATGACCTGCGGGTCATGAAAATGCGACGAATTTGTCGACGAAAAATCGAAGTACGCAGCAAATTGTCGTAAGCAGTGATTGTATCTGCGACAGTCTGACGAAGACACGAATTTGTGTGCAACGAACTGAATATAAGATGTTTATAACAAAAACGGTACGCCTTCCTTTCTCGATTTGTACGTAATAACAGAAAAGCGACGAAATGTAACGGCTACGAACTGCCGCATAAATCAAGTTGTCCTCCATAAAAAAAAAAAAAAACGAATCTTACTAGCAGTAACTTGTATATGCTTCAGCATAAATGCTTTATTCTAAAGCTAATGCTGGAAATTCCTATTACTTCTTTTTACGAAGTTTAGTATTTCGCAACCCATCCAAACGAAACAGCATTTATTTATTTATTTTATACAATATAGAAAACCTGATGAGAGAGAGACGCCACGAATCTGTTAAGGGTAATTTAGCTAATCTTTTTTCGCTAGTAGAAATCAGATAGAATAAATGGGAGTAGGGGGTCAAGAGGAAGTGAAATTTAAGGAGGGTTTCAAAACAAGTATCAAAACAACATCGAAATTGGGTAACAAGTCACGTATTTGGCAGTGTCTCCCCCCACCCCCACCCCCACCAGTGTAACAGCTCCCCTTGGAGAGCCAACCCCAAAATAGAAAAGAAATGTAATCATAAATAAAAAATTTCGCTAGCTGGCGTTGATTGCTCTGAAGTGAGTTCAGCAGTTTGAGAGGGCACGCCCACACAGAGAGCTGTCTCTAATAAGAACTTTGCATGGGGAGCACTGGGTGCACACACACACAATCACATCCGGTGCGGAATCGCCAATCAAAACTCATCAAGTAGCAGTTAGCGAAAGGACGTGCCCCTGCGCAACCCCGCCCTCACCACGAGGGGGTAATTAGTCCTTGCCATTGTGTTTGGGACCAACGCCGTGGTGCGTGTCCATCCAAGGGAGAAAGAAGGCAGAAGGTAACATAATAAGGGTCACACAGAACGACGGACAATCAGCGCATAGCTGTGGGAAAAAAACAAGACAGGGTCGAAAGGGTTAAAATTACCCGCTCAGAATTGCTGCCGTTTTGATTGGGTGATTCTCTATACCTTCCGGAGACGGATATCGGTAATCTCGTAGCAATTTTCAATGTTTTTTTCTTCTGCCTCCATGCTTGCAATTGTGTCCAGATGTCAACTTCGTTTGCCGACGTTACTTGATTTATTTGACATAGCGACAAATTACGAATTGGAAAGACAACTCTCTGATAGTAATAGTCGTCCGCAGATGCATTTTTATGGCCTCATTATTAATACGAATATATTCAAAGAACCAGATAAGAGCTTGACATCAAAAGAAGCCGAACGCCTCTTACAACTCCAATACGAAAGGAAAGACTAGCACAACAAACTCAGTGGAAGTCCAACTTCCGTTTCTGAATGCCCATTGTGTTTAAGAAGCAGTGCTTTCAAACACGCTGAAAAAAAGGGGCATTAGTGCCAAGTACGAACCACACAGGCAGAGGTCAACTCGCCAACAAAGACAGCCGAAACTTTGAACTCTTAATAACTCGTGATGTATTAGAGGCATTGTACATCACTATTTACGACAAACATGACGCCCTTTGAATCTGAGTTGACATCAGATATTCGACAAGGCATAGCGCACTCATCAGTCTTTTTGTTGATAGATGTGTAACTTCTGGGAGGGGGGGGCAGGCGATTTAATAATTCTTAAAGCATGATAGCCAACGGATTGGCTATCACGGTACACCTACCTCGTAACGAGATGATTTCCATCCTACTCTAAACGTGGGAACTTTGACAAGTAGCTGCCTGAATTTTCACTTCGTTAGGAATTTCTAGAATGTCCAAGTTCGCACGTTTAGAGATTCCTAACGAAGTGAGGAATCTCTAAACGTGGGAACTTTGACAAGTAGCTGCCTGAATTTTCACTTTTTAGGAATTTCACTTCGTATGCGGGTTTTTGTCTTCAAAAATCGCGAAGGAATGCATTGTGTTAGTAATCTCACAAGTTCGTGACAAGAAGTGTTGCTCTAGGCAGCGTTGCGGTAGTAGTGATCTGTGATCGATGCAAAATTATATTGCAGCTAAGTTAGTAAAAACGATAGAAAACTGATTTTCAGGTGTAGCGGACGCAAAACATCTACATGCTACCACACTAGAACGATTGACAAAAAATCAGATGCATTATGAGGTGGATAAAATATCCAAATGGTCTACTGAGACAGCCGATGAAAAACTTTCAGATAGTCTCAGGGTTCATCGCAAAATTGTCAAATGATCTCTTGTACGAGTCATTGTAAAACTTCCAGGTAGTGATGAATCTGTACCAACGTTCAGTGTTATAACGATGTTTGGTGATTTGCCAATTATCTTTTACTAGAATAATAATTGTTACTTGTTATTGTCGAGATAACCCGTAATCAACTTGCTACAGAAATACGCAGAATAATAAATAAACTTCTTAGTTGGTAAACTCGGGAAAACAAACTTTAGAATATTGAATGGAGGACATAAAATACTCCCAAAAACATTTCTTTTCTCTAATATACTGACACGAGACAATCCTGGCGTCTTGCTCCATCTACTCAAAATCCCACTTTTGCGATATTAATTCCTATTTCTTCCTAAGTTTGCGTTCCTAAAATCTTTCACTTCCCAGTGATAACACTACTCGGTCGTCGGCTAACTTAAAAGCATCTCGCCTCGACGTACGCTGAAACCCTGGCTGCTCGAGATCGGCATTACTGCTTCGCGGTTTCCCCAAATCCATTCCTCTCTTCTTCGCTTCTCTCCGATGACTCTGTTATCCGGCAAAAACTTCGCCTCTCTCAAAACCCACTCTGCGCTCGGGCGAAAGTAAAAGCACTCCCACCCACTGCAAGCATTTCCTACTGCCACAACCTGACTCCTGAGCATAGGAAAAGCAGTGTCCGCTAAATCAAAGCTAATGCTCGGAAGGGTTACAAGAAAATGCCACCTCCTTTTATGAAGTGCGATCAAAGGTTCCGAAAATCTACAAATGGTTTTCTATCACCAAAGGTGTCTATCCGAAACAAAGGGTGAGTTCCGCTGAAAGCTCGACTCATTGTTAACTTCCCGCGAAAGGTCTCTGCGAATGGGACAACGGGGCACCTACCCAAAGATTGCTTATCCTAATAAGGGAAATAAAAATGTTGCTCCCAAGCACGATGAAACAAAGAAAAATACCACTTATATTAAATCCATGTAACAGATCATTCGTGCACAATTCGTTCACAACGAATGACTGTTCACCATGAATGGTTCGCTTTTACCTCTGTGAATGAACAGTCAATCCTCCATTACTGCGACACACACTGAAGTTGCAGCACATATACATTCATCGTCAAAAAAAATAGTTGCACCCAGAAGGAAGCAACCGACAGGAATGAAACTTGGTGGGTAGGCTTGACATCGTGAGACATGCAAATGATTCAAGTATCACACTCGACCGTGCATGTGACGCAGGCAAAGACGGGTCGTAGCGCTGTACCTAACCGTCTATATAAGGTCGTCCCGTCGCGCGCGTTTGCCATTCTGACGCGTACAGTTGTGTTGGTTTCATCCTTTGCAAGCGAAGTATTCCTCGGAGAAACGTTCGGAAGCAATTCGAGCAGTTAGAGGAGTTCAAGAGGGGACGCATCGTCGGGCTCCGGGAAGCGGGATGGTCTTATCGCCACATTGCACGCCATATTGGTTGTGTGGATATCACCATAGCACACTGTTGGCGGCAGTGGATAGAACAAGGCACGCAGCAGCGGCAGGAAGGTTTTGGGAGACCTAGACGAACCACGGAGGAAAAGGACCGACGGGTTGCCCGGCATGCGTGGAATGACCCCATGGCCACGATTGGGGATATTCAGCGAGCAGAGGAGCCCTCCGTGTATCGTCCGATTAATGCCAGCACCATAGGCAGAAGGCTGCGCGACGTAGAACTACACGCACGCAGACCGTTACGATGACTGCCATTAACAACAGTGTCTTTTCGCCAAAGACTGCAATGGTGTCGTGCCAGACAGTCATGAAGCCAATGAGAATGGAAGCGTGTTATCTTCAGTGACCAATCCCGCTTCTGTCTTGGAGGAGACAACCACCGAATCCGTGTGTGGATTCCCTGTGCCCAGACCTTTAGCGCCATTTTGATGATATTCAATAGAACCGGTTCAGTATATCTCCGGAACAACATGATAAGGTTTTGTCGCAAACGAAGCATTTTTACGTAAGTTATGACGCATAAGGGCAATGGAATGGATCCCGCTCCTATGTCGTGACCTTTGACCCCATTTCGTCCATTTTCAATAGGGTTGGTCCCCAGGTGGTCCCCTACCACATACTAAAATTTAATCGAAATCGAACCCTTTTTACGCGAGTTATCGTGCGAACGGACGGACGGACAGAGCTGGAGCATATACGCTTCTTCAACCTACGGTTGGAAAGCGTAAAAAAAAAAGTGTGTCAGAACAGTCAGTCGAAAATAATGCAGATATGTGTTGATTAATTAACTGAGAAAAGAATTAAACAAGAACAACGTCTCACAACTGAACTTTCGAAATAAATTTGTGCCTTTTGTGCAGCCAACATTCCACGTTTCAAACTAAAACCCTACATTAAAAAAATACTTGGAAAATTCGTTGAAAGATATTGGTGTTTTTCCAAATGCAAATTGGATGCGGAAATGTTATTTGCCAAAAATATATGATATTCACAAGCAACAAGTGAACAAGGGAAAGATTTTTTAAAATCAGTATCCGGTGTAAGCATCGGAGAAGACGAAACACCTGATTCAGAAGAAAGGTACATTTTGAAAATTTTTGCTGTTCCAACGGCTCAAACGAATGTTGAAAGCTGTACTTCTTTGAATGCAATCCTCAGCATCACTTTGGAATCCGTAAATTTTAAAATCAGTCAGCGAAGTAATACTTGAGTGCTTCAATAAATATGAGATACCTTTTGCGAATATAACAGCTTTGCGACAGACAACGCATCTTACATGTCCAAAGCGCATGAAAGTCGAATATTTGACGAAATACGATATCACGCGAAATTTCGGAATAAATCCCGAAATTTCCCGAAAAGCCGTGAATTTTCCCGAAATTAGGCGATTTATCACCGGACGGCCCCACGGATTTTGCCTTCCCCCCTAGCGATAAAATTACTTCATTAAAGGTGATAATTACTATTTCGCAAAACATGCTGCACGAAAGAAATCATAACTTTACATTAAAAATACTCGGACATTCTTCAAGCTAGTTTTGAAGTCTATACATTTTGCGTATTTGAAGTTTATACAACGACTTCAGATTGAATCCCGCTAGTTCGAAAAGATTCACTGGTGCAATGGCACAGAAATTCAGGTTCTTCGGTTTTGCGAAATTTCTGTGTAAATACAGAATAACCTGAAGCGGACTTAAAAGTCGTGATTCCGTTTCACTAAGCACACCCAGAATAACCTAAATGGACTTAAAAGTTTTCATTCCATTTCACTCAGCACTCCCCACATCGTACAAGTTTTGTACTTTTGCTTTTTTAATCCGAAAAGCGTACACTCATTCCTCCAGTAATGTGGCTAGACGGCGTGAACTTAATAAAATGATGGACATAGCTGGAGACCATGAATACTCTATGAATATGATACACCGAATTCATAGGAAAATAAGAAGTTCCGCAAGTACGACATTGTTAAAAGAACCAAATGCAAGGGAATATATTGGTTCGATTGATTGCATCCCAGGATAGTTAACATTCTAAGAAATGCTTTTCAGAAGCATGGTTTGGTGTCAGGACAAAAAACCTGTTATAGTCGTAAAAACGACCGTGATCCAGTCCCTAATGAAAACAGCCATGGAGTTCATAAAATTCCTTTGAAATCTGTGAGCACAGTAGATCTGGATCAAATCTAATACAGGGTGATTCAGAACTCATGGGACAAACTTTAAGGGGTGGTAGAGCACACTGCAACAAATCTTTTGTATAGGAGCGTGATCCAGTCCCTAATGAAAACAGCCATGGAGTTTCTAAAATTCCTTTGAAATCTGTGAGCACAGTAGACCTAGATCAAATCTAATACAGGGTGATTCAGAACTCATGGGACAAACTTTAAGGGGTGGTAGAGCACACTGCAACAAATCTTTTGTATAGGAATGTATGGGCGCAAGTGACGCGTTGAGGCACAAACACAAGAAATAGACATGAAAGGAAACATAAATTGTTTACCTACAGCATCGTTGACAAGTGCTTCTTTACAGCAATGTTTACAATAATTGTTCAAAATTGCGTCCACCAACAGTAATACATGCGTGGCAGCGTCGACGGACTGATTGGCGTACAGTTTTTAAAATGCCAGGTATTTCTCGCACACGTGCAGACGCAACGGATATTAGAGCGACGAGGTCCTCAACAAAGTCAACTGGAATCTCGTAAACGAAGGCCTTCAGATGTCCCCATAAGAAGTAATCGAGGCTCGAGAAATCGGGCGATCGGGGTGGCCAACGGACTGATCCACCACGGCCAATCCATCGCGCTCCAAATGTGGCATCCAGGTAATTGCGCAGATTAATGCTGAAATGGGCTGGCGCCACATCATGCTGAAACCACAGTCCTTGTCGGAAGGCCAGCGGTACATCTTGAAGCAATTCTGGTAAAACCTCTTCCAGAAAAATACGATAACATCTGCCTTCGAGTCACGTTGGTAGTAGATATGGGCCAAGCAGATGCATAATGTGCAAGCCATCTACTGCCATCTACCGGCAACAGTACAAGCCAATCACTCCGTCGACGCTGCCAACGCATCTATTATTGTTGGTGGACGCAATTTTGAGCAATTATTGTAAACATTGCTAAAAAGAAGCACTTGTCAACGATGCTGTAAGTAAACAATTTATGTTTCCTTTCATGTCTGTTTCTTGTGTTTGTGCCTCAACGCGTCACTTGCGCCCGTACATTCCTATACAAAAAAGAAATGTTTGTCGCGGTGTGCTCTACCACCTTTTAAAGTTTGTCCCATGAGTTCTGAATCACATTGTATAGGTTCCACAATGAGGTTTTTACGAATTCGATTGAAGGAGCACACATATAACGCAAGAACTTTCTCAGATTCAACTGCCCTTTCACGTTTCTTCTTGAAATGAGGAACACACATGCCTCTATGGGATGTATCCTGTTTCTTATCCAGTCATAATTCCAAAAACTCCTCTTTATTTGCAGGAAGTTTGTACATCTTTAACAACTTTTCAGTGTACTATAACGAAGACTTGCCAAAAATTATTCCCTTACTTTGGAAATAAATTTTTAAGGAAAATGCTCTCCCTTCCCTGGAACCAGTGACCCTAAATTAATGACGAGCGACTGCTGCTTTATTTAGGGTCACTGGTACCAGGGAACGGAGAGCATGCTCACGGTGGTCGTTAAACCTCAAATAAAAAAAATAAAAAAACCCAGTGAATTACATCAGTATCAAGGCACATGCCCACTACGTCTATGACTAATTGGTGTTGTATATATGAAGAGCAGAAGCAGATTACGAAAACGTTTTTAGAAATTCTTTACACTATACTGTAATAGGATTTTAAATTTAACCTGGATGATAATGTGCCAGTTGCTAGCACGAAAGATCTCGTGTTTTGTTTTAACTAATATTTATACTTTTATTATTATTTCATAGTGTAATTAAAGTGATTCTCATCATTCTTTTTGACTCAAGACTATGTTTGTTCAATGTCGTGTGGAGACTGCGTTATCAGCACACCTACTGAAACGGACTTTTCCGAAGTAAACGGAATTACTGACCACGGAAAATCTGTGAAAACACGAAAGTTAAAAAGAAGGGCACTTTGGAAAACGGAGCTTTCGTTAAAAAAACGGATAACTTTGCTACACGTTATTTTCACAAATTTTTCGTGAATCCACACTATTATTTTTAACAGTGTAGTGTAAATTTATTGTAACAAAAGTCTAATTTGCAATAGAAAGTAATAGTACTGAATTTTTGCGTTTACTGTTGGAGCACACTGCAGATATGTACAGTACGGAAAACCATGTAAGGTGATATATATATATTTTTTATCTATTGATCGATTTAGTGATCGCTGGGTTTTTAATAGCGCGTGGGATACAAGTGGCAAAAAGGCGCAAGATTCGAACGTACAGCAAAAAATTTTCTTATTGTCCAAACAAGACGTCGAGCTTCATTTATCCATCTGTTTTGTGTAGGTTTTGGGTATTTCGGTTTTCAATTAATTTTTTGTGATGAGTGTCTCGTAAAAACAGTGAGACAAAAAAAAAAAAAAAAAAAGGTAGCAATGGTATTTTTGTGTGTTATTTGTAGTTACAATATCTGTTTTCCCTTCTTGAAAACAACAGAGGATGTTGACACATTTTTAGAATGTTTTTGATAAGAAATTACAGAAAATAAAAGAAGTTCAAAGTATTAAAACTGGCAACGGCGTATTAGATGAACCTGAAAGAAACATCTGATGCAGTTAAATATCGAATGCTAAGAAAATGGCGCATGTAAACAAGCTGTGGATAGCAGGTTATGTTTTTGGTCTTTACGAAGAGAAAACACGACGTAAAAATAGTGGAATTAGCATTTCATGGATCTACCTAAACGACTGTAACGGGGAAAAAAACGCCTATTTACTGTAGCAAGGTAGCAGAAAAAGGCTTACAAACTTGGTTCCAAGAATCCGAAGAAAGTTTTAGTAATGTGTTACGGAGATTTAATGCTAGAATTTTAGGCAAAGATATTAAATCTCATTTCGCAACTTTTATTTCGCTTTAGTGTTCCATTTCCTTTGTTTCTACGATGCGTGAGAAAGTTTTGCTTCGTCACCAAGACAGTTTTTTTAGTGACGCCAGTTTGTCGCATCTTAAGGGTCTGGGCCTATGTATTTCGTAGACACAGTGGTCGTGAAATAGCTTATTTGATCTTTAATTTCAAAGCAGCCGACTCTAAGCCCAAGCCCTCTTAATTTCAACCTTGAAGTTTTGTAAGCCAACGCCGGCGTTTTCCCATGGTTTTTGTGGAAGAAAGGGGGTCAGTTTGCGTGGAAGCAAGAGGGTAGCGAGGAGAGTCAACTTGAGGAATTGGGAGCTGTTGCAGGTAATGGAGGCGAGGAAACGCCTTAGGTGTTGGAATGCATGTCTTAAGCTAGCCGGAAGAATAGGGTTCTTTTCTCCAAGTGCGTGAGGGATAGACGAGAGAATGACCGAAAAAGGAAGAACGCAAGGAAAAGGCGATTCACGGAAGGAAATGTTGGTTTCAGAGGAACGGGGAGGAATATTTGAAAACCAGAGGACAGCCTTCTGCACTTAAGTAAAGAAAAGAACAAACTGCTTTTGAGAGATCTAAACGGATTGCATAAAAATTATTGTTTATAGCTATTATTATTCTTATTTTATTATCTTCAACCACGCAAGACTATGGAAGTTCACAAATGCAAGTTAACAAATGGATTCATGATTATTGTTAGTTTCTCGCACAATGGGAAACTAAAGTTAAGAAAAGTTGAAAAAAATGTTAAAATCAATTCTACATATTACCAAAATAATGTTTTAACTCCTATATTTAAAGAGGAAAGACCATTCCTTTTTCCACAGTGTCTTCAAAGAGTATAACTCCATCAGGATAAGGCTACCACTCATACATCCAATCTATCTTTCTATTCTAAAGAAAAAAGTAACTGCCGCTGTTTTAGAAATTTCGCAACACTCGTGCTCACGTTTGTAGAGAATTGTTTCTAGAACACGCTGAAATAAGCCGTTTTTCGATTCTGGCGATACTTCGAGAGCTATTGTATTTCAAAGTTAAATAAGCAAAAAAGTGCTATCAGGTCGCGTTCCAAACATACTAACAGCAACAGAACCACGAAACTCTGTAGACATGTAGTGCCATGACCGAATTTTTGCACCTCGTCGCTCTTTCTTTAAATTTCGATTTAGTTTACGAGAAATTAAAATTTTTAATTTCACAAAATTCTCTATTTCGCGATAGAATCCATTTAAAAAAAACGGATATATGGCAAACTATAAATCATGACGCACTGCAATTTCTACAGCATAAACCTACAACTATCATCCCTTTTTTTACACAAAAAAAAAAAAAAAAAAAAAAAAATTAAGAAAAAGATTTTAAAAGATTTCTGATTTTTAAGCATTTTTTTTAAGAGCAAAGGAAAGAAACGAACGGCTTGTCCGTCTTCATGATAACCACAGAGGAACGTTCTGGTTCCGTGACCTGCTGCCATGGTGACGCAGAGAATATGTTATGCATATGTTTTGTTGGTAAAGCTATCTCAGTTGTTTAACGGTTTAGCATAACGGTTTACGGAAATACTTTTTGGACCGCTTTTGTTTTCCTTAGGCAAATTTAGTAAGTGCTATAAGTTCAAACGACACAAGTCCGCCCTTCCAAAAAATAGCGACAGTAAAAAAACTCGGAAACTTTGGAATGGCGGCGGAACAAAGTCTTTCAATAAAAATAGAAGGAAATTGAAAAAAAGTTCCGCAAAAATCCAATACGGAATTCACCAGGAGCGAAACAAAAACTTTAAACAAGCCGCCATCTTGGAATCGATAGAGCGCAAAAAGTGTTGAACAATTGGGAAAACATTTTCATTTCGTCAGATGGCATCACCGGAAAGAGACAGTCATTCTAAACAAACTGCTGGCCTTGCTATGGGATCGCCTGTGGCCCCATTCTTGGCAAACATGGGAAAACTTGAAGAAGAAATCCTAGTTGCAGATTTTTATTAGGAAAGGGAAATAATTTCAAGAAATACTATCTTAGGATATGCTATCTTAAAATGTTGTTATTACTTTAATTTCATGTACATGTTTAAAAGAAGTGTTCATGTTTCTATCAGTTTTTTCATACTTATTTGCTTAGACATGCCATAAAAATTAAAATTTATATGAATTTTCCACTTTTTATTTCATGTGATATACTTGAAGATCGGGCTGCAGGGCTCGAGCACTACTCTGGAAACGAGCGTAGCGAGGCTAGAGGTGCAGCCCCAAGTTTCTTGAAAAAATGAAAAAAGAGACGGGTATCAAGTATATATACCTTTTGCTCATATTCCTTCAAAGTCCCCCTGATGTGTCACCAATGGACTATTGAACCCTCGGACTGCTAAAAACGGCGCTCAGACCTAAAAACGAGACGCATATCAAGTCTATACCTTTTGCTCATATTCCTTCAAAGTCCCCTGATGTGTTATCAATGGAACTTCGGACTGGTAAAAAGAGCGCTCAGACCTAAAAAAGGGACGGATATGAAGTCCATACCTTTTGCTCATATTCCTTCAAAGTCTTCTGATGTGTCACAAATGGACTATTGTGCATTCGGACTGCTAAAAAGAGCGCTCAGGCCTAAAAAAGAGACGGGTATCAAGGCCATACGTTTTGCTCATATTTCTTCAAAGTCCCCTGATGTATCACCAAGGACTATTGTTCCTTGGGACTGCTAAACTGAGCGCTCAGACCTAAATACGAGACGGGTATCAAGTCTATACCTTTTGCTCATATTCCTTCAAAGTCCCCTGATGTATCACCAATGGGCAATTCTGCCTTCGGACTGCTAAAAAGACTGGTATTAGGTCTATTCCTTTTGCTCATATTCCTTCAAAGTACCCTGATGTGTCATCAATGGACAATTCTGCCTTCGGACTGCTAAAAGGATTGGTATTAGGTCTATACTATTTGCTCATATTCCTTCAAAGTCCCCTGATGTATCACCAATGGACTATTGTGCCTTAGGACTGCTGAAAAGAGCGCTCAGACCTAAAAAAGAGACGGGTGTCAAGTCTATACCTTTTGCTCATATTCCTTCAAAGTCCCCTGACGTGTCACCAATGGACAACTCTGCCTTCGGACTGATAAAAAGACTAGTGTCAAGTCGTATTCCTTTTGCCCATGTTCCTTCAAAGTCCCCTTTTATGACACCAATGGACTATTGTGTTTTTGGACTGCTAAAAAGAGAGAGTGCTTTTTAAACGCAGACCTAAAACAATGATTGGACTATGGAAATCAGTGGAAGAGGAGTGGAATTTTAAGAAATGTCCTGTTATCTTAGGAATCTGGATGTAGGTTCATATCCAGAGAGAAGGATGTGAGATAGAATATTAAAGAAAGAAATATTTTTACTTTAAAAATTAATTATATAGCTGGAAAGTCCTTCTAAAAATGTGTGAACATCTTCTGTAAGCTATGGACGTCCCTGAAAATTGATGCACTAACCAGCGCTTAATCAACAATCTCTATGCGTTTAAACAAAGCCGACTGCTTTGCGTAAATTGTAAATTTTTTCCTTATTTTTTTTTTTTTTCAGTGCACAGTGATTAGTATTTTGTAAATCGCTGAGTTACTTTTCCCTTATCATTAGCCGCCTAGGTGTTATCAGAATAAAATGAGCACACATATTGTGTTGCCAAGGTAGTCTGTCTCGCATGAGCAAGTGCAAATAAGAGACGTTTATTCACGTCGTCCCGGAGGTTAGATAGAGTCTTAGGTAAGTTTCAGAATCGTCCGTAGAAATGTAGTCGGGAATATCCTCATATCACATTGTTGACAACCACCAATTTAGATCACGCACGTTTTGAATGAATATAAAGTTCTTAAATTAAAATGCGTCACAGTGGCTGGGGGATCAGATCTTGCTAGAGGTCCGCACGGTCCAGGCTTGGTTTTCTTTCCCATTAGGTTGATGAAAAATTCCGGGCTCTCACCTGTACGGGAAGGTTTAGCATTGTGAATTACTCAAAAAAATTCTACTCACAAAATGAAGATCGAATTGCTAACCCTCTAATAGGCTGGAACAAATGAACTTGGGGTTAGAAAAATGGCCTGAAATCAGCTCAAACAAATGTATTCGCTGTCTCAGAAGTGGCCAAAAGCGGCTGGAACAGGGCCTGATTTGTGCCTAAGGCCTCAAATTTTAGGGAGCCTAGGGCCACCCAAAACGCCCACATGAATGCCAGGTTGCTTCGATTAGTGAATCCCGTGATGGGTATATTCAAATTAATCGGAAATTTGAAACTTGATCGTTCTGGTAGGTGTGGTGGTTAGCATACTCGGGCGCTATCTAGTAGACGCGAGTTCGATTCCCGCTCCAGGACGACGAAATTTTCACGTTTTCGGTTATTATCTGACTTATCATCCATGTCATATTTACACTATAAAATGGATTTACATCTTTAAAATTTGTAATACGCAGGTCATTTTTGCTACATAAAAAATGTGACATTGAGGATCTCAGGAACTACAGACCTATCAGCCTCCTATCAGTGGTTTGTTGGAAATAAAATTATTTAAAATAAATTTAGTCCAACATGCACGTGCATAGATAGCCCCAGGGGATAGCGGGAGGCAATCTCAAGCCTTGTGACGATACTTAGGCCCCAGGGGATATAGGGGGGTCGGAAAAGTTGAAGGGTCAGTTCCCAAGGAGGGAGCGAAGTGACGTTCCCCGGACGGATTAGATGAATTCCAGACTGGTCAAGTGACCTTGGCATCCGCGGACAAGGTGAAGCTCAGAAGGTCAGAAGGTCTTCACTGGTCAACAGTGTGGAGTGCGTGTAGCGACAAGGGACAGACGTGGATAGCGGATCGTCGAGCGATGTGACGAGAGATAGATGAAGTACTGCCAGCGCTGACAATTGGAAAAAGATTTGGATTGAAAACCTGAAAGACATATGGAAATACCAGTTAAGTTATTTTTCCTTTTCCCTGTTATTGCATGTACTTGCTTAAATTAATTCATAACCCTATTCAGAGCACGTGGCGTGTGTATTGGTCATGATCAAACAATGAAAACCCAGTTAGCTAGGTAAAACATTTAAGTAAAGCATAGGAGAAAAGGAACTAGAAGTAAAATGAATCACTAAGCTTTGCACTTATATATATAGATAGATGTATGCAGAAATGATCGGAGACGTTATAGAGAAAAATCGTAATAATAGTAAATTTTATGTGTAAGGTATTGCTAACGGCTGCACCCACGCACGTGGTACCTTAGTGTTCCTAATTCTCTCGTATTAAACTATTTTTGTTACTTCCACATAAGATTCCTGTTTGTTTTCCTTATAACCACACAAGACATAAGTTAAGGTATGTGTAAACTAAGATATGTGTTTATGTTTCTGATTTCTTTCACGAGCGGCACCTTTACTCCCCCACCATTCCAGTGACGGGATAGAGGTGAATCACAACGCCGTGCTTTATTATATGCTAGTACATATAAGGGGCACGTTTTTGTCCATATACGATCACTGTAGAACAAAAGTCCCATAGTTATAAAAAAGGCACGATAAAGTAAATTTAATCGGTAAATGATCTGTAACTGATGCACCTATAATTTGTTCATAATAATAAATATAACAATAAAATTAACACCTTGTATTTAACATTGATGACAGTAACACGTGTTCCAATGAATAGCATCAACACGTGTTCCATTGTTCGTAACTTTAACACGTGTTTTGTATTAGAATGTAACGTTGGTACAGATTAACGTTTGAAGATTTATGGTGAATTGTTTGATAAAGTATATAACTATGGTGAATTGGTTTGAGCTAAATATTTGTTTATAACATATGATTATTCCTATGATTATAACGTTTCAAATAATTGAATATAACATTGGTGCCGTGACTTTTGAGCCATTCGTGCTGTCACGTATTTTTCCCCGTCGCAGTACGGATTGAATGGGTTTTCTTTTCTTCATGTGTAGCAGTTCATTATTTTCTTTTGTTGTATGCATCATGCAATTGTTTTCTTAAGGTGTTATTTTGACAACTTCATTACTAAGAGTTAGGTAAAAGCGCAATTGCATGTTGTAGGGAAAGGTATTATTTTAATTGGTATTAGTGTATAACTTAGGTATTAAACTTCTATTAAAAATGTCAGGCTCCTCCGTTCAAGATTCCATGCAGGAGTTGCAATTTATTGCATCAGTACTTCCCCTGATTCCCGAATTCTCTGGAAACGATAAGCTTATTCCAGCTTGTTTCTTGTTCGAAGCAATAGAGGGATTAGAATCAGTTACTAATTGGTCAGAAAAAGTAAAAATTTTTGTAGCAAAAGCTCGCATGACGCAAGCAGCTTTAGGATTTTTGAGTGAATCTCCCCATGTTAGACAGCTTGATGATTACAAGATGTTTAAATCAGCAGTGATAAAAAGGTTTGCCAATAACCAACCTCTAGTAGTGGCAATACAAAATTTTAATTCTTGCAATCAAAGACCAGAAGAGTCGGTCGCCCAGTATGAATCACGTCTAAGAGGATCAGCGCATTCTTATCTAGGCACACCGGTCTCAGGGGATGAGCAGGTTAAGGCACTGGTTGATTCAATTATGTTATCACAATTTTTAGCAGGTGTGGAAAGAAGTATTCAAACAGAGGTACTTTCGAAAGGGCCTGCAAATTTCGATCAAGCAGTACAAGATGCACTGCTTGCTGAGGCAAATCGACATATCATCAAAAAGAGTGTCAATTCTGCCGATGATGCAGATCAAATCCCTCGAGAAAGCGCCCCAGGCGATGCTAATGGTATTTCAGAACTTTGTCCCATGTTTCAGCAATACATCGGGCAGCAAAATGCACTTATCAGTACCTTACGAGAAGAATCACAACAAATGAGTGAAAGATTAATGAAAGCCGAGAATGAGCTATCAAAATTGCAATCAAAAATTAATGAAAGTCAAAATTATGAGAATTCCAGATATAAGGCTAGGCGAAATTTTGTTAATGTCAGATGTTTCGGATGTGGTGCATTAGGACACCCAGTTAGCAGATGTAATCAGCAATCAAATAATTTTGGAAACCAAAGACAGGGAGATAGAGCCCCGTTTCGTGTCCCCAAATCTTCAGGTTACGGAGCGCGGGATACAAATGGCGCGGGTCATTTTAATCCTCGCGGAAATTTGTACCAGAGACAAAACAGGAATAACAACCAGGGAAATGTAAACACTGCAGTTGTCAATACGTTCCACATCCAGAGACATAGAAGTTTTCCGTTAGAGCAGAATAAGCATTTTGATCAAACAAATAGGAATGCTAGACCACATTACGTAACACATCAGAAACAACGTCAGGCTTATGACAACCTCCGTTGTTTTGGATGTGGAACTGTAGGCCACAAAGTGAGATTTTGCAGAGGGAAAAATAATTACAGAAATCCATTTCCCTCAAGACCTAGTCAGGGTAGGCATTTTTACAATAATAGACACCAGCGTGCTCAAAGTTCCCCAAAGCCACGTGTTACTCAAAATGAAGAGGCTCAAGAGAAGGTCCAGGTTTTGACAATAGTTGATTCCCGAAGTAAGATCAAAGCAAGCGTAGATAAAATCTCAACAGTTGAATCCACTACAGAAATTGTACATAAGCAACGTAAAAATGAAAAAGACAACTTAGAATCCCCCAGATTGTGAAGAACAGTAAAGAGAAGAAGTCTGTAACGAATCCAGTTCGTTCTTCCTCACAGTCGTTCGCAAATCCTCATAATCCACTTAACGAAAAATGTGAAGAACAAACTGCAGAATCGCCATTTGATCTTTCACAGTTATTAGGAGTACAGGACGATAAAGATCCTTTTAAGTTAAAGCAGCCAAGCAAATCTTGTTCGAGACAGAAAGGTGCAAAGCAATAGAAGAGCTGCAGTTTATTTCATTTACACCCCTCCCCCCAGCCCCAATTCCAGTAGCAAATCTAATTCGGATCTTTATTAAATTTATTTGATAGATTTAGTAATTCATTATTGTAGTTAGAAGGCATTTTAAACGGAAGTTAGTAAGTCAGAAAGTTTTATTATAGGATTAGCATATATCTCTTAATATTAAAGCAAAAGGTGGAAAATTCACTAGTATTTTGTGTAATATATATGTATAAAATTTTCTCGAGTTCGGGTATTATTATTTTCCATTCCGTATTTCAAGTATGTTTCAAGTCTGTGTGTGGTTAGTGAATATAAAGGTGTGTGTAAAAAAAAAAAAAAAAAAAAGAAATTTTTTAACTGGTTAACTAACGTTATGTTATATCTGAATATTCCCCCAGGAACACATGGTTATCTCTTGTGGAGGTGTATGCTCGAAAAATTCGTCAGATAAAAATTTAGTAGAGATATTGGCAAGTGTAATATAAAATATTAATGTTAATAATAATTAGGTGCAGTAGGACGGTATTGTTTAAGTTTGGCTGCGCGGGTCTATCTTTGCTTGGGAAGGAAAGAATAGTGTAAATCTAAGATATTAGATATACAACTATTCTGAAAAAAAAAAATAATGATAATGAATGTAGATAAGGGTAAATGAAAATTAAACCACTGGGTAATTGACTTTGTTTCGATTGACGGATCACACTGCCGCGTCTAGTCTGGGTAGTGACAGAGCGGTACAGTGCGTAATCAGGGGAAGAGAGAAGGTTACAGAAGAAAAAATAAATCAAAGTGTGAGTAAAGTCAGTGTGTTCCATATGGTGGTGAACAAAGAGAATCACGTGTTGGTGAACAAAAAAGAATCACGTGTTGGTGAACAAAAAGAATCACGTGTTGGTGAACGAAAAGAACCACGTGTTGGTGAACAAAATAACTATGCTTCCTACGGGAACTAGAGTGCAGCAGTGATTGAAACACCGTTTTCTTTTCCCAAACAACAGGAGGATATTCAAGTAATGATGCAAGCTTTTGAAAATAATGAACGGATCGCACGTGGCATGCGTAATGTAAGCGTGCTGGTGTATCCAAGGACGGTCGTAATTACTGTGAATGCAACGCATGTTTTTCATGTGGATGACCTACAGACTAAATAAAGTGCTACATTGACAGCGAAGACTTTGTTGTGCTGTGTGGTCAACAGGTAGTGAAAACGGTATGGTCGATGAACGGTGTGGTGAAAACGGTGTGGTGAAAACGGTATGGCCGATGAGCGGTGTGGTGTTTAAAAGCACAAAGGACATTGTCCATGAGGGCGCATGCAGAGATGAATAAAACACAGGTGAAATGATTTTGCTGTTATTGTGTTCCAAAGTCAAAGAGACCTTGGTGAATAACCCATGCTATAGGTGACTGTGGACGAATAATACCTAGATAAACATATACGTACAGAGCTAAGTGTTCTACAGCTAATTTTATTACCAGCATATAAAAAGCACAAATCAGGTGACAATGTTCTCCAAATATTGCGAACTGCCAGTGATATTGGTTTGATGTCTGATAACTTTTTGTGTGAATTGTGTGTGAATCGCAGAACTGAACGTAAATCGAACAATTTCACCTTGTCTTACTTTCCACCAGGAAAAAAAAAATTAAGTCAAACAATAAAACTCAAGAATCGGTGGACGTGGACAATGACAATAAAAAAAAAAAAATTGAATATAAAAGCAAACAAACAAACGGAAAAGCGTTTGGCAGTTAAATGTGTTACTGATACTTGGTCAGCAACAGCTCAAAGTGTACTAAACGACACGTGCATGTAAGCTTCAGATGCCAGCAGTATCACTGAATTGATATTTTTTAGATATGTATTGTGGGTGCAGGACCGTAACAGTTAATTAATTTTTGTGTTTGAAAAGTGTATTGTGTATATGTGTGATTATGAATATTTTATATAATTTCATTGCTATATGTATATATAAGTGCACATGAGGAAAAAGATAGAGGATTACTAGGTAAGGATGGAGTAGTCTATCCGTGCGTGTAGTTTTCCCCCCAGCATTCCTTTTGGCCCCCCATAAAGATTACATCTGGTAAGGGAGGAATGTTGGAAATAAAATTATTTAAAATAAATTTAGTCCAACATGCACGTGCATAGATAGCCCCAGGGGATAGCGGGAGGCAATCTCAAGCCTTGTGACGATACTTAGGCCCCAGGGGATATAGGGGGGTCGGAAAAGTTGAAGGGTCAGTTCCCAAGGAGGGAGCGAAGTGACGTTCCCCGGACGGATTAGATGAATTCCAGACTGGTCAAGTGACCTTGGCATCCGCGGACAAGGTGAAGCTCAGAAGGTCAGAAGGTCTTCACTGGTCAACAGTGTGGAGTGCGTGTAGCGACAAGGGACAGACGTGGATAGCGGATCGTCGAGCGATGTGACGAGAGATAGATGAAGTACTGCCAGCGCTGACAATTGGAAAAAGATTTGGATTGAAAACCTGAAAGACATATGGAAATACCAGTTAAGTTATTTTTCCTTTTCCCTGTTATTGCATGTACTTGCTTAAATTAATTCATAACCCTATTCAGAGCACGTGGCGTGTGTATTGGTCATGATCAAACAATGAAAACCCAGTTAGCTAGGTAAAACATTTAAGTAAAGCATAGGAGAAAAGGAACTAGAAGTAAAATGAATCACTAAGCTTTGCACTTATATATATAGATAGATGTATGCAGAAATGATCGGAGACGTTATAGAGAAAAATCGTAATAATAGTAAATTTTATGTGTAAGGTATTGCTAACGGCTGCACCCACGCACGTGGTACCTTAGTGTTCCTAATTCTCTCGTATTAAACTATTTTTGTTACTTCCACATAAGATTCCTGTTTGTTTTCCTTATAACCACACAAGACATAAGTTAAGGTATGTGTAAACTAAGATATGTGTTTATGTTTCTGATTTCTTTCACGAGCGGCACCTTTACTCCCCCACCATTCCAGTGACGGGATAGAGGTGAATCACAACGCCGTGCTTTATTATATGCTAGTACATATAAGGGGCACGTTTTTGTCCATATACGATCACTGTAGAACAAAAGTCCCATAGTTATAAAAAGGCACGATAAAGTAAATTTAATCGGTAAATGATCTGTAACTGATGCACCTATAATTTGTTCATAATAATAAATATAACAATAAAATTAACACCTTGTATTTAACATTGATGACAGTAACACGTGTTCCAATGAATAGCATCAACACGTGTTCCATTGTTCGTAACTTTAACACGTGTTTTGTATTAGAATGTAACGTTGGTACAGATTAACGTTTGAAGATTTATGGTGAATTGTTTGATAAAGTATATAACTATGGTGAATTGGTTTGAGCTAAATATTTGTTTATAACATATGATTATTCCTATGATTATAACGTTTCAAATAATTGAATATAACAGGTTTATAAAATCTTCACTTAAGTTCTTTCACACCGCTTGAAGGTAACACTGGACATGGCTCAACCGAGAGAACAAGCTGGATTCAGGAGTGGCTACAGCACAAAAGATCATATCCACGTACTGAAAGAACTAATTGAAAGAGCGAGGGAATATGAACTTCCATTGTGCATGGCTTTTATCGATTATGAAAAAGCCTTTCATTCGGTGAAACCATCAGCAGTTACAATGGCTTTGAAATCCTGCGGTATTGAAGATGCATACATTAATATTATTAATAACATCTACGAAAATGCAAGTGCAAAGATTCGGATGTTTGAAAATACAACACACATAAAAATTGGAAAAGGAGTGAGACAAGGTGACACCATATCTGCGAAGCTCTTTAATGCCACATTGGAAAATGTCTTTCAATCACTGAACTGGGAAAACAAAGGGATAAAGATTAATGGAGATTATCTAACTCACCTTCTTTTTGCTGATGACGTAGTCATTTTTGCAACTACCCCATCAGAGCTGCAGAGTTTGATCCAGGAACTTGCTGACAAAAGTAAAGAAGTGGGATTAAAAATGAACTTTCAGAAGACAAAAGTGATGTACAATGCTTTTACAAGAAATGAAGGTTTATCGATTGATGGAGAAAAGCTGGAGATAACAGATACGTACGTTTATCTTGGACAGCAGATATCAAGAGAGGGTCACATTGATGAAGAAATTAATCGGCGCACAAAACTTGCCTGGAGAGCTTTTGGAAGAAACAGCATAATTTTCAAGAGCAATATGCCATTATGTCTTAAAAGAAAAGTGTTTGATCAATGCATCCTTCCAGTGCTTACGTATGGTGCAGAGACGTGGACCATAACTAAAAGAGACATACAAAGGCTGCATACAACTCAAAGTGGCATGGAGAGGTACATTCTTGATGTAACCAGGAGAGATAAGAAGAGGAACTCGTGGATCCGAGAAATGACAAGAGTGGAAGACATCATGATCAGAGTTAAATCCATGAAATGTTAATAGGCTAGACATACTGCCAGAAGGACAGACCATCGGTGGATAGCCGAAATTTTAGATTGGATACCATGGGACAGGAAAAGACCCAGAAGAAGACCACATGGGAGATGGGTGGATGAAATTCGAAAATATGCGGGGGTTGACATGGAGGGGACTGGCACAAGACAGACCGGTGTGGAAGAAACTTGGGGAGACCTTCGTCCAGCAGTGGATTGATAATGGCTGACAATAATGATGATGATTGGGGGACCGGAAAGTAATGTCGCTTTTTGAAAAAAAAAAAAAAAAAAAGAGAGAGAATTTCTTCTGTTACTGTCTGTAACAGAAGAAATTTATTTCTTAATCAATTATATAATCGCCATCATTAGTGATCACACTTGCCCATCGTGAAACCAAACTTTCGAAGCAGTCTTAATAAAAAGACGTTGGCTGTGATGCAAAAGAAGTCCGGGAAGCCTGTTTTGACATCATCAATATTGTCGAATATTTTCTCATTAAAAAAGTACTGAAGTGATCTGAACAAATGATAATCAGATGGTGCAATGTCCGGGGAATAAGGGGGATGGGACAGAACTTCCCAGCCCAAATCTCTGATCGTCTGCTGGGTCTCTCTCTCTCTCTCAGGTCTCGCGTTGTCATGCTGGAGGATGACACCTTTTATGTTGACCAGTGCTGGATGTTTCACAGTAAGAGCTTGCTTCAAACGGTCCAGTTGTTGACAATAGAGGCCTGCCATTACGATCTCTCCGGGTTCCAAGAGCTCAAAGTGAGCTATGCCAGCGGTAGTCCACCGAACACAGAGAAACACCTTTTTTGGGGTGTAAGAACTGGGGTTTGACCTGGAGAAACCCATTGGTTTTTGCATTTGTTGTTCACGTAAAGAACCCACTTTTCATCTCCAGTGCCAGTTTGATAAAAAAAATGGATCCTTTTCCTGTCGGCTGAGCCAAGAGTTGCTGATGTTGGAACGCTGGGCTTTGTTGTCAGGTGAAAGTTGGTGTGGGACCCAAACTCCTTGTCTATAGACCTTTCCTACCTGTTGCAGGTGCTCTTGAACAGTAGACCATGATGCATTAAGATGTTGCGATAATTCATCAACGGTTTGACGACTATCTGCCTCGACGGCTACACGCAGAACGTCATTGTCAATTTAACGCATCGGCCTTCCTGCACGAGTGGCATTAGATAGGTCGAAATTGACCGACTTGAATTGGGCGAACCAACGCGGGCACTTGCGGACATTTAACGAATTCGGATAAACAGCGCAAATGTTATTGGTGGCCACCGTTGTATTGTTACGCTTGTAAAATTCATACAGCATACAATGACAAACATGGCTCTCCTTAGGTTTTATGTCACTCATTTTGTTCTGAAAATCAGGAAGACAAAAACACCTACATGAGTTAAAGGCGAATAGTTCATTCACTTGTACATACACCTCACAACTGCTCTCCAAACTTAGCCCCCCCCCCAAAAAAAAACAACAACAACATTACGTTTTGGTCCCTCCAATATATATCATCATCACCATCAACCATTATCAATCCACTGCTGGATGAAGGTCTCCCTAAATTTCTTCCGCAATTGTCTGTATTGGGCCTGTCTCCTCCATGTCATTCCAGCATACTTTCGAATTTCATCCACCCATCTCCCATGGGGTCTTCTTCTGGGTCTTTTCCTGTCCCTCGGAATCCAGTCTAAAATTTCGGTTGTTCATCCGTAATCCGTTCTTCTGGCAACATGCCCAGCCCATTGCCATTTCAGCGATTTCACTCTGGTCATGATGTCGTCCACTAATGTCATTCTCCTTATTCACAAGTTCTTCTTCTTATCTTTCCTGGTTACACCAAGCATGCATCTCTCTATGCTTTTTTGAGTCGTCTGCAGTCTTTGTATGTCTTTTTTAGGTAAGGTCCATGTCTCTGCTCCATACGGAAAGCACTGGCAATATGCATTGATTAAACACTTTTTTTTTAAACATCATGCCATACTGCTCTTAAAAATTGTACTGCTTCTTCCAAAAGCTCTCCATCGAAGTTTTATATATATATATATATATACTAAAATAATATATTTTGTATTATAAATATACACTGACGGAAAAAAAAATGCCAACACCAAGAAGGGGTTGTTTTAGATAAACGACAGTTGGTAGGCGGTGAGAGTGCGTCTGTAAGATACGTCTATGCAAATTTCGCTCGCGGCGCATACGTGTGGCGCCAGTAGCGCCCCTCGGAACATGCAAAGCAGGTTTGCTGTAAATATACGCGCTGTAACGTTCGTGAGCGTTAGTTATCATTGAGATTCGACGTAGGGTGTTGATGTTAGTCAAGAATGCCTTTAAGAAGACGAAGAAGCCATTATCAACAGCTCACAGAGTTTGAACGAGGTCGTGTAATAGGGCTACGAGAAGGTGGATTTTCGTTCCGCAATATTGCAGAACGACTTGGCAGGAATGTAGCCACTGTGCATGATTGTTGGCAGCGGTGGCCAAGGGAAGGTACTGCCTCAAGAAGACCGGTTTCAGGCCGCCCACGTGGCACTACTGAGAGGAAAGACCGCCGTGTACGGCGTATGGCCGTGGCGCATCGTACCGCGTCTGCGGCAGCAATTCGAGCTGTAGTTGCCACCACAGTGACACAACGAACTGTTACAAATCGGTTACTTGAAGGACAGTTCCGAGCCAGACGCTCTGGAGCGTGAATTCCACTTACTCCAAACCACTGCCGTTTGCGACGTCAGTGGTGTCAAGCTAGAGCTCATTGGAGGACGGAGTGGAGATCTGTTGTGTTTTTTGATGAAAGCCGGTTCTGCCTGGGTGCCAGTGATGGCCGTGTGTTGGTTAGAAGGAGGCCAGGTGAGCGCCTGCAACCAACCTGTCTGCGGCCGAGACACACTGGACCTACACCTGGAGTTATGGTCTGGGGAGCTATTTCCTATGACAGCAGGAGCACTCTCGTGGTTATCCCACGCACCCTGACGGCACAGTTGTACGTCGGTCTGGTGATTCAACCTGTTGTGCTACCATTCATGAACAGCATTCCAGGGGGTGTTTTCCAACAGGATAACGCTCGCCCGCACACCGCTGTTGTAACCCAACATGCTCTACAGAGTGTCGACATGTTGCCGTGGCCTGCTAGATCACCAGATTTTTCACCAATCGAGCAGGTATGGGACATCGTTGGACGACAACTCCCGTTCCCCCCCCCAACCAGCATTAACCGTCCTAGTATTGACTGACCAAGTGCAACAGGCATAGAACTCCATCCCACAAACTGACATCCAGCACCTGTACGACACAATGCATGAACGTTTGCGTGCTTGCATTCAACATTCTGGCGGTTACACCGGTTATTATTGTACCAGCATGTCACATTTAAAATGGCTCTTCTCGCGCTTACATTAAGCTGTGATCTTGAAACCTTAATCGATTAAATATGTTACCTATACAAATGTATTGCCGCCATTTCATTCCTCTTCAACTATTTTTTCGTGGTGTTGAGATTTTTTTTTCCGTCAGTGTATAAATATATTATATATTTAAATAAATATGTAATATATTTATATTAAAATGTAGAAAAGTTGTTAATATTTTATGAGTGTAATTATTACATATTATTATATTCATAGATATATTCATAGATTACATTCTATTTCTTTGCTGCACTGTACACTAGATTAACGGTCCTTATTTCGATGAGCAAAATTCTTGCGAGATGAGCGAAATATATTCAGTTTCAAAGGCACAGGTTACTCTCATTTAAATTTGAATTCCATCTTCTTAAAACTTAAACTACTTCCTGAATTTTTAATTTCTCCTTCAAGTGCGTAGTGTGTCCAAACGATAAAATTGAAACGATAGATTTTTCCAAGAAGTCACGTGTATGTGTAAATGCCAGGATCCTTCTTTTCGCAAGCACTGTTTTTCGTCAAATTGCTGCCTTCATTGAAGTATACACAGATGTTTGCATTTGAAACAACACGAGCTTGTTTTTGAATAAATTTGTGAACGTCGTGACCACTAGTTTGTTGACCTGTGGTTGCCATGGCAATGACTACAAACGAAATCTGGTCTTAGTTCAGGAATTACTCTTGCTGATTTAATTTGAACTTTGGCAAGAGCTAAGCATAGGTAGTTAAAAAACTGATAAGTATGATGAATTCTTCTGCGTTAGGGAGCGGTTCTTATTCTTTGTAATGAGCAGCAGCACGTCATGTTTTGTTTTGCTTTTCATACTGGAGGGAACACTTACCCGCCTGTGATTATTGGAATGAAAAGAAAATGTAAGGAATTATATGGTCACTGGGCTTTTAACAAAGAGGCAATAAAACCAGTTAGAGCGCTAGAACTATGTTTCCTCCAAACACAGAATTAAAAGAAAAGGGCAGTTGTCAATGTTAAACGGTCAATTACATTTGTATGTACGAACTTCAAAAACCCATTGGATGTGGTTATTTCATATTACGATGAAAACATTACAAATATTTTTTGAAAAAAGCTGAAGCAAAACAGCATGCCTTGTCGAACGGGAGGTGAAGATTAATAAGAAGTGTGGCTATTCCTGACTCCGCAAAAACATTAATAGCAATCGTGCACGCCGTTTACGGCGCTGTCCAAAAGCTGCTGAGACAGTAGTGGCACCTTGTTGGCAAGATCGTCTGCCAACTAGTGGAGAGATTATTGTGAGATTTAGAGAGTAGCAAACTTGTCTCTGGAGAGCATCACAAGCAGGCTCAACTGGACTGCGATCGGGAGATTGTGCTGGCAATTCCATGCAGCAAATTATGTTCACCAATTTGACACGGTGAGGTCGAACATTATCATCCTGTAAAATGAAATTTCATTCAGTTGCCCAGGAAACAGAAGGAGAACATGGCGGCATAGAGGTAGAATTTAGGTCCTCAATTCTTCAGTTCTTTATCAATGGTAAAAATAGACAGTTTGTGTAGAGGTAACGCAATATTTTTAATGTTAAAAAATCTGGGGTGGGGGTATCCCTCTCTCTCCTCTCTCTCTCTCTCTCTCTCTCTCTCTCTCATTCTCTCTGTCTGTCTGTCTCTCTTTCTTTCTGTCTCTCTCTCTCTCTCTCTCTCTCTCTCTCTCTCTCTCTCTCTCGCACACACACACACACACGCATTTTATACGTATGTGTTCTTTTATGCGCACATAAATAAACAAGAAAGTTGACACCGAATTTTCGGGTGTAATAAGCATGTCTTTTGAATCCGTTCTGACACAAATTAAATTTATCAAAGCTATTATTCAAAGTCAATGGAACCGGTATGGAAAACAATTGATCTGACCAAAGAAAGAAGATTTTCAATAGGGTTTTTAATCCCTCAGATATTGCTGTAAACAGAATCGTGAGCTTACGAACTCTTAGAAACAGAGATATCGACAAAAATAAGATGTGACTTTACGTCCCCTGGTGGGAAAACCATGCATTATTTTAGGAAGAAAGTATTCTCAAAAGGTTTATCCGTATAAGCGGTATCGGTCGAAGAAAAAAAAAATTGTCGAGTTTTCAGGAGCCCAGATTTTGGAACAAATACTTCAGAAGCAGAAATTAACACATATGGCCCCTGGTGGCTAAACCATTCTTTACCAAACATTAGAAATTATGTGAAAAATATTTTTCATCAGGTCTTGTATGCGATACAGAAATAATTTTTCACATCAGAGCTTTAGGAGCAGAAATAACGCAGAAAACGTAATTTGCATTTGTGCCGCCTAGCGGAAAGTGTATGATTTACTTGAAAATTTTGAATTTATAGGAAAAACATTTCGCATCGGAAACACTATCCAACAAAGAAGGAATTTTTCAAATCGTACTCTTAGAAGTAGATATATTGATAAAAATAAGATATACATCTACGCCCCTGGCGTAGAAACCATGCATTTTTTCAAGAAGAAAATTTTCCTAAAATTTTTGTTGACATGAGTAGTATCGGTCAACAAACGACGTTTTTTTTAATCGAGAATTCAGAAGCTCATATTTTGCTGCAAATACAACAGAAGCGGAAAATTAAGATTTACGCCCCCTGGTGGCCAAACTATTTTTTTTTTACAAAAATTAGAAATTATGTGCAAACGATTTCCCATCAGGAGCTGCATCCGGTGCAGAAAGAATTTTTCAAATCGGAGATTTAGAAGCAGAGATATAGGGGGAAACGCAATTTACCGCTACGACCCCTAGCGGAAAGTCTATGAATTACTTGAAAATTTTGAAATTATATGAAAACATGTCACACGGAAAACACTATCCAACAAGGAAGGCATTTTTCAAATCGCACTACTAGAAGTAGAGATATTGACAAAAATAAGATGTACATCTACGCCTCCTGGCGGAGAAACTGTGGAATATTTTAAGAAGAAAATATTCCGAAAAGGTTTATCGACGTGAGTGGCATCCGTCCACGAAAGAATTTTTTAATCGATATTTTAGAAGCTACGATTTTATGGCAAATACATCAGAAGCAAAAATTAACACTTACGTGGGTGGCACTTGGTGGCCAAAGTATTATTTACCAAAAATTTGAAATTATATGCAAAAGATTTTCCATCAAGAGATGTATCCGCTGAAGAAAAAACATTTTCAAATCGGAGTTTTAGAAGAAGAGTTATCGGGGAAAATGTAATTTACTTTTACGCCCCCTAGCGCAAAATCTATGCGTAATTTGAAAAAGTAACTATATCTAAAATACTCTTCGACATAAATGGAATCGAAAGATATAAATTTTTTTCAGTCGGATGTTTAGAAGCAAATATGTGGAATAAAACGTATTTTTGAATTGGACATTATCTGCATTTACGCCCTCTACCGGCAAAATTGTATATCGTAAAAAAAAAACAAAAACGAAATAAAGGATCATCAATTGCATATTTCAAGCTTCCCAATGCAAAAAGAATTTTTCAAATCGGACGTATAGTTGCTGAGATATCGTGGGTACAGACGGACGGACGGACAAACCGATAACAGAAGCATGATCTTTTTTACAAAAGACGTGCTAAAAAATGAAGAGTATTATAATGAATAAAAACTAAACGCTAATAAATTTATAATTCAGCTAAAAATATCTCTATCACAAATAGCAGGTTACGAGTCAGCTGAAAAACAGTAAAAACATTTGGAATTCACTAATCGTAATAATCGTAATAAATTAGCATATTCAGCTCATTGACGTTATGCAGTGTCAAAATGACAAAAACTGTACACTTCGGTAATTTAAACTTAGATAGGGACACCTCAGAGAGTTTTTGTTTCTAAATTTTAGTTACCAAAGAAACCGCTCTGCTGTTAGATAGCACTTTAAACAATTAGAGGATACCGTCTCTTCCAGAAGCCAGTACTGTCTTGGTCAGCTGCTTTGTACCGATTTGTTACTGTGAATGAATTTGAGTTTGGTATTCGAAAGCCAAGGTTAGTAGACTCTGTTAACGATGTTCAAAATCAAGCTTGTAACATTGTTCACCATTCAGCCCTGCGGGATAACGTACTAAATTTATGATATGAAAGCAAAACATTCGAATGCCACCGGCATCACCTCTGGCTACGAGCCTTCAGCTAAAAGTCTGAAGGACAAAACTTATTGTCCTGGGTCAAAAGCTCTGAAAACTGCAAACTCAGAAACAAAATTTTCAAACGTAAAAATCTTACGCAGATTACGAATGGAATTCATAGATACAAATAAACTGTGAGCCAAAATTTCCTTGGTACAGTTCTGAAGCACATTTTTTTTTTACAAGTATTGTGTACCTTAGTTCACCACTATATAGCGAAACGCAGTTCCCCCTCACCAATTTCTTAAGGTAACGCCGTTCTCTCCCGTTCCCGCCTACTTTTACTGTTGGTTATCATACTGTCTCGTGGAGGGTTACGCAGGTCGATACGTTCTTCTTGTGAGGTGCTGGCCCAAACTATGACACTGCGCTCACTTTCAGTGATGTTTTTCAAGACTCTGTCAATGATATTAGAGGGATGATCACATCATCCAGGTTCCCTCCAAGTGAATACACGTTGAGACTCCATAGTAAAGATCACGACTCACCAGTAAACAGTAAATGCATCCATTGCTCTTCAACAAAAGTCACATGATCTTTGCGTCCACCGCGCTCTGGATGTCTGGCATGTAGGATACACACACTACTGGTAGTCCGGTATTCAGGGCACACACCACTGAACATCTGGTTCACAGGGCACACACTATCTGACATCTGGCATTAAGGCACATACCGGAGGTCATCTGGCATGCAGGACATGTATAGCATTAAGGCACATACCACAGGTCGTCTGGCTTGCAGGACATATGCTATATCCCACACAACACAGAATATTTCGTATATGTTTCAAGTACGTAGCACTGAAACATTGAGACTTTTCAGATACGTTGCCCAATGTAACAGTAATGTTTCAGAAACCTTTCGGTTACGTCAAAATGTCCTCAAACGTTACATAACTTTGAAACATAACCGATACCTCACAGTGAAAGGTCTTTGTAACTTCAACATACCAACTTCATGTTACTGTTACGTATTTGAAAGATATCTGTGACATCATAATATTACTGTTACGTGTTTAGTACGTGGAACATTATAGTTTTAATAAACTTTGTAAAATCACAACAAAAAAATATTACACTCGACAGCTGTTTCAAAAGCAACAACAGTCGTATTACGAGTTGTTTACGTTTTCACAGGTTCAACGCAGTCCGCTGCCCTTTGGAAACAGTGGCGGCGTTTATACAAGCTTGTATATTGGTAACAAAAGAGAAAAAAAATCGGCCCCAAATGAGGGTGTTGAATTTTTATTATACATGTGGAATAGACTATATATTTCAGCTAAAAAAGAAAAGAAAATCAAATTCGTCATTTCTCTAAGTACCGACCAATATGAAATTTCTCAGCTTCAAGAAAAAAAAAATGCTGGTATAGTATACTAATACAACAACACGGCCATCTACTTAGACTTTATGAAATGCTTTTTAGAATTTAAAAATTGTAATAATCAAAATAATCACTTACTTTCAGATGATCTTGAATCACACACACACACACACACAAAGGATGAAATATTAAATCAACTGACTACCTAACTCGAGTACGGCAGTATCACCAAAGAATATCCCAGTAGCACGTGGAAATACGACTACAAGAGTGCTTCGGTGAAATGGCATAAATGCGCATGCCCATCCACGCCGTTGCCAAACCAAAATCTTAAATATCGCCGGAATGTATAACATCAAGATAGCAATTACGTACAATGGAACTATAAAATAGTAGTATCGGTGAATGCTATTTTTAACGTAACCGTAATGTACAAAGAGTTAAAATAGATGGTGCTGAAACGTAATTGTAAGATATCTCCGAAAGTGTAACGAAAATAAGAGATTGTAACATTATTGATACATATCTGAAACGTTTTGTGCGGTATGAGATACGACTCACACCACTGTACGTCTGGCACATAAGACACACATCACTTTATGTAATAGTGATTGACATCGTACCACCCAAAAGCTCTTCAAAGTTTATGCCTGAGTGATTGCGGCCCGGTGGGGCGGAGCATTGTCCTGCTGGAACAGACCATCGGCCGCTGAATGCGCAAAAGCCAGCGCATGCTGGTTTGCGCTCAGTGTTTAAGGACTTCTTCAGACGCATCAAGGGACCTAATGTGTTGCATAAGAAAGCTCCCCCAAACCATCGTAGCGTCACCACCGCCTTAAAAAGAGCCCACCTGGCACGACGGGTCCATGGTCTAATGCTCTCGATGCCGGACCGGCACACCCCGTCCGCTCGGTACAGCTGAAAACGGGATTCATCTGACCACACGAAACGGAGCCATTCTGAAGATGTCCAGTTTTGATGTTCACGGCACCAGGCGAGGCATAATTTCCGATGACGAGCAGTCAACAGTGTCATACGAGTAAGGCGTCGGCTTCCGTAGCCTAGGGTATGCGGCTTGCGCCATACCATTTGCTCGCTGACGCTGCTTGGGCCTCATACGTTTAATTTGGATGTGATTTGCGCCGGTGCCATTGGCAAGCAGTCGGTCTGGACGAGTCTGGATAGTCTACGTCGATTTCAGTCACCAATGCCGTCTATTCGGCCACCCCTTGCCCTCTTAGCGCTAGTACGTACGTCGGTGGTATACTCGCGACACACCTGTGATACGGTTGCTCTCGAGAACCCACTTCGGCGATAGAATGACCCAACTGTCTTGCCCCGACAATGTGTCCACCATTAAAGTCGCTCAGATCACCACGTTTACCCATGTTCGTCAGTTCCCATGCACTCTTAGGAAACTCTACTTTCCGCCTATGTATCGCTTGCGTTCGGTTTAGGTCTGTTCGACTCTGCGCGTAGTGACTTTAAATAACATTTAAAATCCTTATGCACTCATCGTCAAAAAAAAAAAAAAAAAAAAAAAAAAAATAGCTGCGTCCAGAAGGAAGAAACCGACAGGAATGAAACTTGGTGAGTAGGTTTGACATCGTGAGACATGTAAATTATTATTCAAGTATCTCGCACGGCTGCGTATGTGAGTGACGTAAGCATGGAGGGATCGTAGCGCTGTGCACGACCGGCTATATAAGGTCATCCCGTCGTGCGCGCTTACGTTTCGGACTCGTGCTGTTGTGTTGGTTGCATTCTTTGCAAGTGAAGTATGCTTCGGAGAAAAGCTCAGAGCCAATTCGGGCGATTTCGAGGACGGCCGCATCGGGAAGCTGGATGGCCTTATCGCCGTACTGCGCACCATACCAGTCAAGCGGATATGACCACAGTATGCTGTTGGCGACAGTAGATAGAACAAAGCTCGCAGAAGCGACAGGAAGGTTTTAGGAGATCTAAACGAACCACGGAGGAAAGGACCGACGGGTTGTCTGATATGCGCGGAATGTCCCAACAGCCACGATTGCGGATAGTCAGCGAGCAGTGGTGCCCTCCAAGCATCGTCTAATTAGTGCCAGCACCATTGGCAGACGGCTGCATGACGTAGGACTACACGCACACAGACCGTTACGACGACTGCCCTCAACACCACTGTATCGTCGCCAAAGACTGCAATGATGTCGTTCCGGACTGTCAGGGAGCCACTCAGAATGGAAGCGGGTGATCTTCAGTGGCGAGTCCTGCTTTTGCCTTGGAGAAGACGAGCAGTGAATCAGTGTGTAAAGGCACCGTGGTCAGCGCCAAGATGAACGGTTTGTTGTCGAGCGCCACACGTCCAGAATGCCTGGTGTCATAGTGTGGGGTGCAATTGTTTACGATGCCGGATCACCTTTGGTGTTCATTACAGGCACTTTGACAGCCCAGCGTTACGTTAATGAGGTCCTGCAACCAGTGGCCCTAACTTTTCTGGACGCTCACTCCGGTGCGATTTTCCAACAGGACAACGCTCGTCCGCATGCTGCTACTGTCTCAAGAGCTTGCCTTCAAGGCACTGACACTATACCATGGCCAGCCCCACAGCCAGACCTATCGCCGATTGAAAATGTGTGGGATACTACTGGACGCGCTATCCACACTCCACCCCTACTGCACAATCTGCAGGAACTGTGTGGGAAGATTGGAGCTCCATGGGATGGATTATCGTAAGACACCATTAGGAACCTGTGCAACTCCATGCCGATACGTCTGGCATCCTGTGTGAGCTAACGTGGAGGCCCGACGCCATACTGGGACACACTACTTGTTGGCGTGTAGCTCAATAAATATTGTCCATATCAGTCTCAATGTTTAATCATTTATTATTCCTGGTAACCTTTAGCTTTATTCTGAAAAGCATTGTAATCTGACACGTCCTTCTGGGTGCAACTATTTTTTTCACGATGAGTGTATTTTAATGGAAAAACTTAAACAAGAAAAATAATCGCATGTTAGCAACGGACGGTATTCCATCTATTCTGCGGACGAAATGAATGTGGACAAAATGAAGAGTAGAACAAATGAACAATTAAGAACAAATGAACAACAGACAAAATGAAGGGTGGGAAAATGAAGCGTGGTAGAAATGAACATTTGTTACGCTACGGGTTAAAACCATACCAGTACTTTTTTAATAGCTTGAACTACATATCACGATTTCGTTTGTTCAATACCTTCACATCATAAATGTACTGAAATAGTTCACTCAATGTAGCAAACACTCAAAATAGTATAACTACACTAATAATCCAAAATCTCTTGGCGCTGTCTACTTTCCTTGAAAAAGCCATCTGGCTGATGTGCGAAAGCTTGGAAAGTTTTATTTCTATTCTACGCCAGGAGATTTCGGATTATTATTGTAGTTATACTATTTTGAGTATAATTGGTGTACAGTTCCTACTTATTAATTACTTGTTGCACTCTCCGAGCAATGTAAACGCCTTTAAATTATTTCGACAGCTGAGACTCAAACTGGAGAAAGAACGGTCCCATTTCGACTTCCTAACTGCTTGCAAGACATGCTACATGCTACATGCTACTGTCTCCCAGACGTATCGGCATGGAGTTGCACAGGTTCCTAATGGTGTCTTACGATAATCCATCCCATGGAGCTCCAATCTTCCCACACAGTTCTTGCAGATTGTGCAGTAGGGGTGGAGTGTGGATAGCGCGTCCAGTAGTATCCCACACATTTTCAATCGGCGATAGGTCTGGCTGTGGGGCTGGCCATGGTATAGTGTCAGTGCCTTGAAGGCAAATTACTTGTTGCACTCTCCGAGCAATGTAAACGCCTTTAAATTATTTCGACAGCTGAGACTCAAACTGGAGAAAGAACGGTCCCATTTCGACTTCCTAACTGCTTGCAAGACATTCGGCTTGATCCCAAAGTTCCTTAATTTTAAGAAGTCAGAAAATAGGATCATGGTTCGAGAAGAAAAAGGACAATTTTTTTCGCCAGACCTTGTCAAGGATAGTGAACCTGAGAAGAAAGGACATTATGTCATTAGAAATCAAGTGCTATAATCAATATATGAAATTGCATAGGCTTTGCGACCCTATTACCTTCAACAACCTTACCTTCCGGGTGGACATGTTAGTCGAAAGACTCCAGTCTTCCTTTTCCTCCAGACACAGGAAGAAACTGGATTACCTAAAGTCTTCCCAGACTCCTAAACCTAAAGATTTCGCCATTTCCTTCATCAATATTTCTAACCGAACGCTCTCCCGAGAGGAAACTAAAGGTTTTGGAACTTGAATTCTGCTTCCGATCGAGACCGAACCCCAAAAGCGTCGTTTGCAGTTAGCTGTCTACCTTCCTTGAAAAACCATCTGGTTGATGTGCGAAAGCTTGGAAAGTTTTATTTCGATTCTACGTCAAGAGATTTCGGATTATTACTGTAGTTATACTATTTTGAGTATAATTGGTGTACAGTTCCTACTTATTAATTACTTGTAGCAGACACTATTAGAAAAAAAAAAAAAAAACCCAAAAAATCTTTGAGTACTGATAGGCTTACAGTAATTTAGATTTAGAAGTAATATCTACAGGACTGGAGTATAGCCCCCCCCCCCTCATCTCAGTTTACCACGAACTTCCACTGCAGCACTTCTCCCCTCCACCTCAGCTTGTTTCAGGCCTCCAGTGATTAAAACTCAGAAAGAGGAAGAGAATCATGAAAGACAACCCTCTCCCAAGCAACCGATTTTGCTAAATCAAGAAGAAAAGGTTTCACCGCTGTCTAAAATAAAAGGGAGAGGTTTTGAATGATTTCTTTTTGTATTATGCGACAGAGAACAAAAACAAAAAATTGAGCATTTCGAAATAAAAATAAAAGCTGTAAGAAAAGCGAAAAGTCCTACTTAAATGGGACGGTTCACTATGAAAACGGAAGAAATCGTGCCATTTAACAAGTAATAGCATCATAGAAACTGAAACTTGGCTCTTCTGATTCTTTTAATTCGGAAGTCTGAAAACCTTCCTAAGAGGTAACGATTAAAATGATAACGAATGCTTACAGAAGATCACGAAAAATTTGTCCAGAGGGAGAGGGGAAGCGAATGTTTCCAAAGTAGTTTCTGTTTATAATTTAAGCGAAGGGAATAATGTATAATGTGTTGGAAATTAGAGACGTCACTATGGGGTGATACGGAAAGGCACTCCTCGCCCCCTGCACTTCACCAAAAAAGCTTGTGTGTCACCCCAAGATTCGGATCTGTCTTTTCAGGACATATTTTGTCTATCAAAATTTACGGAAGCATTCTGCAAGTTTTTTCTTCTGTAGCTGAGTTCTTGGAAATAGAATATAGATTTATTTTACGTTTCATTTAATTTCTCAATTAACTGGTAATAAGATAAAATCGCACCTTGTACTGATCTCTCCAGCTCATCCAACGTATAATGTTCGACTGCTCAGGGAAACGCTTTTGAATGGGCAATAATAATAATTATCGTTGCTGATGTGCCCTTGATGGACGTCGTAAACTTCTCTTCTTGCTGACTGTAAGATGGTAACAAAGGGACCTACTATTATTCACTGGTGTGCAAAAATTAAAGACCAAGAGGAGTAATTAGCATAACAGCGGAACGAGCAGGCAGAACGGGCCGAAAGACCACTCAGGAGGTAGACTAGGGTCCGGTACGGTAGAGCATACGCATATATGCAGCATGACGTAGAGGGGGGGGGGAGTTTCGGAAGGGTATAAAGCACACGGGCCATGTACGCTCAGCAATTCGATGAAAGCTATTGCACGATGTACATCGGTTTGAACGACGTCGAGTTGCTGCCACCGTGTGATATGGCCAACAGGCAATCCAGTAGACGACATCTGGATGACTTTACCCGAGGTCGCGTCATAGGGAAGTTGGAAGAAGGTCGAAGTGTGACTAGTGTGGCCGAGGAGTTCGGGTCGCTCACAGTATCGTTTCACGAGCTTGGAGAGCATTTCAAACGACAGGAACAGCTGTCCGAGAGTTTAGCAGTGGTCGTCCACGAGTAACCACGGCGGCGGACGACCGGTATATTGTCCTACAGGCGAGAAAAGACAGATGGCAGACAGAGGGAGAAATCGGAAGGCACATGCAACAGAAAACTGGACGCCCGTTATCGCGTTTTACCGTGGACAGGAGGCTGCACAAAAGTGGTCTATTTGCACGACGATCAATACGGTGTGTGCCATTAACGCCTGCTCATCGGAGACGGCGGTTTCTGTGGTGCCAGGAACACAAGAACTGGACACATTAGCAATGGGGTCGAGTTCTCTTTACGGATGAGAGCCGATATAGTCTGACGAGCTATTCTGGACGTATACACATCTTGAGAGAGCAGGAAACACGCAATCACACCTCCAACATCATCAAAAGGGACCTGTTTGGAGGTGGCGTAGTTCTCGTTTGGGGCGGTATCATTCTTAGTAGCCGTACTGACTCCACATCTTCCAAGGAGGTTCAGACACTGGTGTCCCCTATTGTACCGAGGTTCTCCTGCCTCACGTGCGTCTGTTTAGAGGTTTTGTGGGTCCTGAGTTCCTCTTCATGGACGACAACGTTACACCTCATCGTACAGTGGCAGTCGCAGAGCTGTTGGAGAGTGAAGATGTTCAACGCATGGATTGGCCTGCAAGGTACCCGGACCTAAATCCAATCGAATACGTGTGGGACCTTCTCGGGAGACGCTTGGCAGCACGTCACCAGCCACCAGCAACGATTCCGCAGCTGCAATTGGTGCTACAAGAGGAATGAGCCGCAATGCCGCAACAGCTCCTTGACAACCTCGTCCTCAGCATGGACAGACGTTGTAAATCCTGCGACGCAGTCAGGAGTGATCATATTCCCTACTAAAGACTGGATTTTTCTTGGAAGCCGCCTGTCACATGGACGTTTCTGTCTTCTGCCCAGTTGTGCTCGAAGCTACCTTTTCAATAAAGTAGCTTTGTATCCTTTGGATTCCTTGTTTGGACGGTTTTGCTCACTTGTCCCATATTCTTACAGCTTGGGGATCTTATGGTATGATTTTAGTCGATGTGGAGCACTTCTGCACGACGTTACATTCGAAAAATCGTCTCCTCCTTAATTTTTACACGCCAGTGTATCATATTCTCTGTACTCTTATCTGAAAGAGCTCCTCTAACGTACACTGCTCTATTAGTGTGGAAAAAGCTACTGAATGGTCACAAACGATTATTAGCGTTGCTGATGTGCCCTTGATGGTCGTTCTAAACTTATTACCATCTTGGTGACTCTAGGATGGTGACAAATGTGACCAATTATTTTATTATATTCTTGGTAACAAGTATATCCCAGTAACAACGTAACAGAGGCGGAATCATCAACGCCCTATTTTCGTAAAATCTAAATCATCAACGCCCCATTTTCGTAAGATCTAAATCATCAACGTCCCATTTTCGGGTACATTTTCTTTGGCGGCTGCCGGTTTTGATGCAGTTCAGAGCGTGCTACAGTAGCACACGTTATTTCAAGTGACTCTGCAGTCGCGGAGACGGAGCACCACGTCTTCCTCGCACCGACTATCTGCCCACGATCGAACTCGCTTAGGTCGTCATGTTTACTCGTCGCCATATAGTAACAGCAAGTAACATCAAGTAGATGCCTGACGCATTCATAGTCTGCAGAACGTTTCGGATGGTCGCATTATTATGGCAAAGTAGAGCAGGTTTCTTCGATGGGTGCGGTGTGTATAAAAAGTCGTACTCTCTGTTTACTCTATAAACCACCCTATACAGTCACTTTGCATTTGTTGGTGTGCGTTCTTGTGCTTGCGTTCACAGTCTCCCACCTGTATGCGTCCGTTCGTTTGCGAACTCTTTACCATGGATGCAGAGTTTCTAGCTGCAAGAAATGCTGGGAAGACCCCCCCCCGAATGATGTTTTTATGGCACTGGCAAAGAAACATTAAGTGGTTATTGTTCTAAACGAAACCCTGAGTTCTTCTAAAAGGATTATCGGGAAAATGTGATTTTCTTTTGTTTTTCTTTGTGTGTGTTTTCTGTTGCTTTAAAGTGTGCGAAAGACAGGACGCCTGACATCTGTGATATAAGGATATAAATTACGGTAAGTTTAAAGAACTGCAAAAAGAATAACACGCCAAAACAATGACAGACAGTGTTGATTTAGAACCCTTTTGTCCTGTGATTAATGTATTCTTGTTTTCGTTACTAGTGAAATATAATTTACTTTTGGTCATCGTATGAATATTCAAGTATAAATAACTACAGAAAATTAATTCAAACGTAATATTATTATTTCAGAAGTCTGTCGATCAGAATACAAATGTTCCGTGGCAAAGAACCGATCGCTTTGACGTAGGACTAGGTCTTCCTCCGCGGATAGTACAGGGCGACTAACGGCCGACCTCCTGTGACAAAAATAGGTCCCAATTGAAATTGATATAGCGTTAAAAATATGTGCCACACGAATCACGTTAGCATATTCGTAAACAGCATGGAGTTTAATTCGCGTACTGCGCAATACATGGTGCGCGCGACGCTCCTCTCGCTCCCTGTGCGCTGGGGATATAATGTAATATTTCTGGGTGTGCCACCGCGTTTGACTCAATCTCTCTCGGTAACCGTGAGCGCAACACAACTGTGCGTCGTATCGTTTTAAAACTCTCGACGAGATCTATTCAAATATACGAAGAACATTTCGCAGTGGTTTGAACTGAACATTTTAAAAATTGTTTTCTTGTGAACCGGTGAACACTTTTGACAATATCGCGGTTTATCTGGACAGCAGTGAGTGCAAAACGACTGTGCGTGGTATCGTTTTAAAGCTCTCGACGAGATCTATTCAAGTATATAAAGAACATACCGCAGTGGTTTAAACGAAAATTAAAAAAAAATTGTTTTCATGTGAACGGGTTAACATTTTCGACAATGCCGCAAAATTCGGAGGATGAACGCAAGCAAAAGTGGAGAAAATCAAAACGAGAGGCAAGAGCAAGTGATGAGGAACGTAAGAAGCCCAAGAAGACAAAGTACCACGTTGGGTAATTCGTGTATTGATCTTTTTTGTGTTCGCAATGTTGTAAAAATTATGTAAGCTACTTTTAATATCATAGACCTGTGCTAGCTATAACAAATTAAATAAACGCTTACTTGACTAGCTCATTTCAGCTCTCCGATCTGCAAGTCGTAGTCCTACGTTCCAAACTGACGGCTCAATCAGAACTGAGCCTACCTGTTTTTTTTTTTTTGTTTTTTTTTTTAATGTATGGTAGTTCTCATGCTGTACGTATAATGCTCATTATTGGAACTCGAAGTACTTCAACATAACAGCATTTTTGTATTAAGCTCATTAGAATATGATTTTTCTCTTGTCACGAATGAATCTTTTCATGCTTTTTCTTCTCTTGTGAGAAAAAGTTAGGAAATTTCTACCTTTAGATTATATCTAAAGTCCAGAGACAAGCCTGTAATCTGATAAGAATTTCCAAGGCCAGAGTAGCAACTGAATAAGCATTTATTTGAATCCCTTCTCATAAGAACCCAAAGTACTACAAAGCACTTTCTCTCCTATGACCCCATATGTTGCCTTGCATGCACACGAAATACCGAGGTTTGTCCACTGCAAGAGGCAAAGACAGGTTTCATGAAACAGCACTTCGTTACACATTATACGAATCTGCATTCGTTTCGCTTCTCAACTATTTGCTTTCAGAAGACAAAGAAAAATCTTCAGTCATCACCGATCGTTTATCAGTGACGAGCAGTTGTCCGTATCTCTTTTGTGTGCAGATATCCTATTGTCAAATGGTGTCTTTACATTGCTGTGATACAAAGCATCAGAAAGTATCTACATCTGCGGATGTGACTGGATGCTCGTTGGTTTCCTAATGATCCTGTACCCGGGGTCGCCCCCCAACATTAAGATGCAGGTCAGCGCCCAGAATTGAAGCCCAAGCATTTATCAAAAAGAGGTTTGTCCCTGGCGTGCTCTCTCCCTCTACTTGATTCGGCAGAAAATCTCTATGTCAAATGCTTCTTTCTATTTTCCTCCTTTCATGGTTTGGTGAAACCAGTTACTGTCACGCTTGTGTGAGATTTTGCGCCAATTACTGAAATTTCATCGTTATCGGCGAGGAGACAGTGATAGAGATTAATAAAGTGTACCTATGGCTATTTCCAATGAGAAAATCCACTAGACTGTGGTAATACATATTTAAGAGAGTTTGAAAAATTTGGAGACAGCTTTTAGTTTGAAAAATTATTTTTGCCACCATTAAGAAGCCTCAGGTTTGAATGTCCCCCGTGACAGGTAAATTTGATAATGGGGGGCATTATAATCTCCGGAAATTCAAAGATGACGTCAAATGAGAATGTGAAACGGTTATGTTACGCTACGGCAGCTTATCGAATAATTTAAAGGAAAATGGGAACAAGCTTGCGGTTGGCTGACCATCTTTGTTATTTCTAACTTTTGTGGCGATTTGAAGAAGTGAAGTAAGTCTGTAAGATCATTTCGTTTCAGTACACGTCCGGCAATTTGGTCTCTGAAATTCAAGGGAAGTGCTTGTAAAACATGCGAATGGTATGTTCGTAATAACCCTTAAGTCTAGTAGAATCGATTCGGAGTTCAATACACGGTAACAAAGAAGTGAAATGTTGAATTATAAGAAACAAGGTGGTCGCTTGATAACAAAATGAGATATCGCTCTGGGTTCGAGTACAAGAAAATGTTCGATTTACTATACGGTTTCAGTTATTTTCTTTGGGTCTAGTTCATTTGCGCGACGTTTACTTCACCGAAGGGTCACTTGATCGAAAGGTACATTTCACCGAAGAGTCACTAGACCGAAAATCACTTCACCGAAAAGATTGTTTCACCGAAACATCACTTGATCAAAAAGTTCATTTCACCGAAGGGTCACTTGATCGAAAGGTACATTTCACCGAAGGGTCACTTGATTGAAAAGTTCATTTCACCTAAAGCTCTCTTTACCTAAAAGTTCATTTCATCGAAAGCTCATTTCACCGAAGGTCAGTTTATCGAAAACTTTGGATTTCATTACAGGATCTGTTGAAGCACGGTGCAAGTTCGGCAGACAGACCACCGAAACGTTAGGGGATCATACTCAAATTGCACTTTTGATTTCTCCGTGTCACAGAGAACGCAACGATTTAGTTTTAAGACAAATCTACTTTTTTAAGGCAAGGGGCCTCGGCTTAGGTCTTTTTAGCAAATTTTAATCATGTTCATAAGCTTTACATAAAAGTCATGTTCAGTGTTCATGTTCATAAGGTTTACATAAAAAGTAAAATTTATAATGTTGCACGTTTTTCCAGGCAAAGAGAATAAAGTTTAGGGCCCTAGTTCTGTTCTTAGGCCTTTTTAGCAATTTTAAACGTGCGTACTCATATTCATAAGGTTTACATAAAAAGTCAAGTTAATAATGTTGTACATTTTTTCTGGCAAAAAGAACCAATTTTAAGGCCCAAGTTCTCGGCTTAGGACTTTTTAGTAAATTTTAACCGTGCGTGCACATTTTTACAAGGTTTACATAAAAAGTTGCTTAACATTTTATGTAATGCTTATGAATATGAGTAGGGTTAAAATCTGTTAAAATGGCCAATTTCTATGCTTACGGTCAAAAAATGGATGGTTTGTGGTTGAGTAAAAGTGGAACATTATTTACTTGATTTGCTATGTAACCCTTATGAATATGAGCTCGGAGGATTAAAATTTGACAAAAAGGCACAGATCTAAGCCTTATAATTAATGTTATATTTCGAAAAACCTACTCATGGGGAGGTGTTTCATAGAAATTAAAAGTGTATTTTTTATACAATCCGATAATATTTATGTGGCCAGTTTTTCAAAAAACCCGCACCACTCACTCTAACAGATCTCTAACAACAAAGTTCTAAGTTTTCGATAAACTGGCCATTCGGTGAAATGATCTTTCGATATTAATGAACTTTTGGGTAAAGTAATCCTTCAGTGAAATGAACTTTTCGACCAAATGTCCTTTCGATGAAATGAACTTTCAGGTGAAGTGACCTTTCGGTGAAATTAACTTTTCGGTCAAGTGACTCTTCGGTAAAATGTACCTTTCGGCCAAGTGATTTTCGGCGAAGTTATTTTCGGTCAAGCGATTTTTGGCGAAGTGATTTTCGGCGAAGTGATTTTCGGTCAAGTGATTTTCGGTCAAGTGACCTTTCGATCAAGTGAACGATACCCATTTTCTTTTCCTACATAAAACTGAAATGAGGCACCTCTTGCATAGCTCTGAAGCTCACAAAAACACAACCACTAGATCAGAAAACAAAAGCTACATAGCCCGTTTAACCAGCTGGAATGAATTAGCAAAATGGGCTAAAATCAGCTCGAAAGAATATATTCGGTGTCTAAGAAGTGGCCTGAACGCGGCTCTAAAGAGTGAATTTGAGTATTAGAATACGTTGTTTTAGCTTTGTTATTCAAAGTGGTCATTTATGAGGATGATTGCTCAAAAGGGCTAAGTAATCCCTGCCAGCTGCAACACGCTTTTGCCCTCAATATACAAGCTTCTCTATGTCGTCGTAAAAATGTCGAGCTTCGCGATGCCACACATTCATGGATCCAACTGATGCCTGATTAGGAAATGATTTATCCGTTAAGAAGGCATCCAGTTGCTTGTAGAAGTGATAATCCATAGGGGACAGATCAGGTGAATGAGGCGGATATGGTAAGGTTTTCTTCCTCAACTGCAGCAGTTTCTGGAACGTGGGGCCTCGCATTATCATGGAGAAGTAAGGGATGACGATTGACTAATGGCGGCTGTTGGTGGACAGTTTTCCATGCATTATATCAAGTTCTGGATAATATCTGTCCGCTGTGATGGTTTCACCAAGTTTCTGGATGTCTGTCGTGCAAAGTGTGGTATCGCATCATCATGGAGAAGTAAGGGACCATGGCGATTGACTAATGCCGGCTGTTTGGTGGACAGTTTTCCATGCATTATATCAAGTTCTGGGCAATATCTGTCCGCTGTGATGGTTTCACCAAGTTTCTGGATCGTCAGTCGTGCCAGGTGTGGTCTCGCATTATCATGGAGAAGTAAGGGACCATGGCGATTGACTAATGCCGGCAGCTGGGTGGACAGTTTTCCATGCATAATGTCAAGTACTTGACAATACCTATCCGCTGTGATAGTTTATTACCGTTGACCACCAAATACTGAGTATCCTTTTCCTGGGATATAATCCCACCTGCGTGGTGTGTTTTGGGGCTTCACCGAGGTCAAGTCTTGACACCGAACGTTGGCGATTGTCACGTAGTATCTGACTAGAAGCTTAAAAATGTCGTTCGTTTGGCTGCAGATAAGCAGGAAAGACGAGATGTCAAATAGCGGCGTTTGCGCTGTTCTGTTAAGTCATGTGAAACCATTTATCCACATTCTTCCCTTTGTCTATGGCGATTGAATGTCAGGAAATGGTTCCATAATTCATCCCGAGTTTCTCGCCAAGTTTTCATCTTGTTTGACATGGATCGGGTTCAATCAAGGACTCCAACTCGGCATTATCGATAGCTTCTTCTGGTGTACCGCGTGGTTCCCTTTCGAGACGTATATCGCTGGACCAGAATTTAACAAACGAAAGATGTGTCTTGTGTTCACTAATGGTGCCTTGCACAAATGCTGCGTGTTGCGTCCGGTGCACGGTGTCGAAATTTAAACTCATATAAGAAAATGATACGAATTTGTCTCAGATCCATCGTCTTCTTCACTGCCGCACGATACTCTTGGAAAAACTGTCACTGACGAAATGAGCAGTGTTTTATTGGAATAAACCTTGACGCTTTAAATATATCACTAGTCACAGTGCGCGATCTATTAACTCCTAAATTATCTGCCAACTGCACTAGTTTGCAAAATCCGACATTTCATCTACAGCAACCAAATTTTTTTAAAATGATTCTTCAGTATCATGATTAGTGGGAGAGTTGGTATCAGCCTTCACCCTAGTTCTCAGAGTAGCGCTTACTGACCCAGTCCAATAACCAAAATTTGCATCCAAAAGAAATCATTGCTGTTGAACAAATCCTATCCTTGGGAAAATGGCTATTAGACAGATTGTACTGTTAAGCGAACGTTAAATAGAAGTTAGAAAAACTACCCGTTAGGCAAGTCGTGAAACCTAAATTTGCCGGTAGCCAGGCTCGAGCCCCCACATCTTTCTGCTCCGTAGCTGAATGCTTTCCCAATTAAGCTATGCCGGCAAGGGCTTATCTCTGATATTCGGCGTGTGGATCACTTCTGTAGTACGTCATATGTATCTCCCCTTGAGAAAGGGGGTAGGACGGAACTGCAGGTTTCCGGGTCAGCCGCCGAACAATGCTTGAAGGAGCTTGGTATAGAAAAAGGAATTCTCATTGATTCCAGACGATTTGTGGAAGAAACATCCCCCCCTCCCTTTTTTTTTTTTTTTTTGTCGCACTGAAGAAGGAATGTTTGTTAATTACACGACGTGTGGTAAAAACATCACACATTTTTCGAAGAACCGAACGGCTAGTACATTCATTTTTACGTTCGGGTGACAATGTAAAACCCAAAAATGCCGGCAACGAGACTCGCGAACACATAAGCTTCTACTCCGGAGCCGAATGCTTTCCCAGTTACGCTATACCGACGAATTTTGTCGCCGAAATTTTTGCCGTCTTGACATGGGCGTCACCTCTGAGGTAGGTACGTCACAAAGAAGGGATTGAATGAAAAGTGTGCTGACCAATCAGAATTGGAGAAACTTCCAGAACTGGGCCAATCATCTTTTGAGAAATTGCCAGAGACCCAATTTAGTATGATTTCTGTTTTTTCTTTGAACGACTTTTTCGGTGATTTCGTCGAACGTCTTCAAATTACCACCAGTGTGACATCTTCTTATTTTCTTTCTCCATAGGTTTATTCCTTTTATATGTATTTCCGTTTCTTATTTCGTAACCCATCTCTGCACCTAATATTGCTATTGTTTCACCGTGATTTAAACTTTTCTTCGACAAATATAAGAATTTATTCACGACCTTTTTCTAAAAAACGAAGGTTTGGTTCATCCCATTGAATCCCACTTGTATGCGTTTGTAGCATAGAGTCATTTTAAACACTACGAAATATGTATTTTGCCCACTTGTGGACGGTATTTCAAGTATTCATGTCATAAAATATTTTCCCTAACTTAGAGCAATAAAATAGCCAAGTTAACAGACATTACTATTTTAATCCAACCCTTGCATATCATTACAAGTAAATGGATATTTTGCAGATGTTTAGAACATTTAATCTTGGCTTCATTTGCCAAAAAGTTACTGAGCTGATTATAAGCTACAGAAGCTTGCTTTACACCCAGTCGTAAAATCAACACATTTTCCCTCCTCCGGACAGATTCAGAAATAAAAGCAAAGGTTAAGCTGGACGTACCACCTAAAAGCATAAATTTCCCCTACAAGGAAAAGGTAAAAATGTGCGTGACGATGTCTCGTACTAGAGCTAAACTTTATTGCCCCTTTTTGCTCAGGTAATTTATTAAAACACCCCTAAAACCCGAACACCAGTTTCCTTATATGTTTTTTTAACCTTTGCTTCTTTTATTTTTTATCCCCCCCCCCTTTTTTTTTCACTTAACGATACATGGTTGCGGTTATAGTCACGCACACCATGTGATTGTAATGGGGGATTTCTCACTGGTCTCTTCAAAGCTTGTTCGTTCCTAACTTGAAAGACTATTTCTCAAAATATATGATTAAGGAATCAAGTCTATATTTGGTTCCGCTATGAGATTAAATCTTGGAAGCTATCTTTGAGTGACCTTCGAGCTAATCACAAAGCAACTCGAGATGATATTTCTTTTCAGTATTTATTTATTTTTTGTTATGGTTTTTGTACTGAGAGTCTTACAAATCTCGGAGTTGGGGGACATGCGTCTACAAATACTTTCATTTCAAGGATGACGGCAAAATATATAGAAAAATGGTATAACAATAGGTACCAGAACTTAGCAACATACAATTTAACATAACAATAAAAATCATTTCTACATTACGGATGTGAATAAACCTTCACGGTCCTTTGTTGTTATGAATATGTGATATACTTATTCGTTTATTATTGTTGTCCTTAAAGAATATGGCAAGAAACAAAGTAATTTGTTTCCGTTCCTTTGTCTCAAGATCATTTAGTAAAACACCTGAACGAAGGAGACCAAAAATAGTGTAAATATAAAAAATACGGGATTACACCATTGTACAATACAAATTTTGAATCCGTTTATCGGTGTAAAGATGACATGAATGGTAAGTCAGACAATTCCCGAAAACTTTAAAATTTCGTTGTACTGGAGCGAAAATATAACTCGCGTCTTCCGGATTGCTGTCTTGACATGTGCGTCACGAAGATTTTAGTCCCTCTCGTTCCCATAGACGCCCTTGATAGATATAAATGAGTGTATTTACTTACATGACTGCCCTCAGAAATTTCATAAATGTTTTAATTTTAACCATTTTGTCAGAAATGCTTCATAAACCCGGTGCAGGGTCGTATCTAGGTCCTAGACCTGGGGGGGGGGAGAGGGGCATGAACGGTCATCAAAGGGAGCTCTGTGTTAAACTACAAACTAAAGTTTTCCACCAACACAGAAGCAAGTTGTCCTTTGTTTTTTCGCTGCTTTTGCTAATTTAGTTCAATAGCGAGTAATTTTACCAAGCCAAAAAAAAAAAAAAAAACAGAAAACAAAATAAAATGCAAAACATGAAAAAAGAGGATGCTGAAAGAAAACTTCTCTCTTGAAATATAAAGAAAAAAAAAAATAACATTCCCTGAAATTACTGGATTGTGGTTTAATTAAAGGTTTTTTGTTGTTAAATAAACTATTTAATTTTTTATTTTACTATCCTGGTGCTTTCTGTGGATCACCGTAAGAGTGTCGAGGAGTTACTGATGTAATATTTTGTCTCTTTCTACTCCCATTCCTTGTTTCCTCTGTTTTCTCCATCTTTTATCACGCGTTCTCCTTCGCTGGTGCTCGGAAATAGCCTCTTCTTACAGTGGTAAACAGCAAATACCCTTCCCTTTCCCACTCAAAAACCGAGAGTCCTCAGATGCACGCCAACAAACTATTTTTCTCCCACGCACATCGTAAAACTGGTATGATCAAATGATCATATATAGAGGATTTTAAGAAGGGAGTGTCTGACCCCAGGTCTTAAACAACTCTTAGAAATAGGAAGCTAGGAGATTTGGACTGGAATGCCCGATAGGAAAGTCACACGTAAGCGAAGTAGAAAGGGGAGGAAGACGCCCTTATTTATTACCGGGGGGCCAGTACCCGGGGTCCGACGGCTTAACGTGCCCATCTGACGCAAGGCGGATATTTAGTGGATCGAGCGTTCGTACCTGCCTGAGATCGAACCTGAGCTCCTTTCCGCAGCAGTAACGAACGTTGCCCATTAGGCCACCCACGGCCCTGTAAAACTGGTAGTACTGACCCCAAAGCAATGAATAAGAAGGAGTAGAAAGCTCTCTCTCTCTCTCTCCCTCTCCCTCTCCCCTCCCCCTCTCCCTCCCCCCTCTCTCTCTCTCTCTCTCTCTCTCTCTCCCTCCCCTCCCTCTCTCTCCTCCCCTCCCTATTTTCCAACGCCTAAAGAGATGCATATTTAGCTACCAGGCACATCTCTTGCACTCAACATTACTTCTTTGCAGGCAATCAACGACATGGAAGTCTTTTAACAGGAGATTTGATTTTCATAGTCACTTATGGAATTATGAATGGAGTTTAACCCTTCTGCGCAACTACGCATTTACCTTCACTTCTGCTTTTTGTTCTTTTCCGTTCTTTCCTTTCTTTATTTTTTTCCGGCAGGGTAACGTTCTTCGATATTTTGTTTTTCTTCCGCAAAAATGTGGAATTTCTCTCGTCCCAGACACTTCACACCAACAAGCAATGCCCCTGTGTGGTTGCGAACAAGTTCAATACACGAATAAATAAGGTATTTATGCTTATGATGAAACACAAGAGTAATTATTATAAACCACTGAAAATAAAAGTTCAGAGGATAACAGTGTCAGACGGCTTGCTTGTCTTTCGGGAGGGGGGGGGAGATCCCACCATCTCCCCTCTAGCTACGGCCGTGCTTCGGTGGATGAGTAGTCGAAGGAACGGGGGTCTTTCCAATCATCCGAGATGGGCCTGTGTGTAGTAGAGGTGTAGCGCGCACCTCACGGCTCCAGTTCTGTCCCCCACATGGGTAAAGTGGTTCCATATTAGATAAAGGGGACACCCCTCCAGCCTAAGATGACATGCAGGTCGTTAAACACACTGTTAAAAAAATATACTTAAAAATGAGAACTTGAAGCTACCCGGTTTTTTTAAAGTGCAATCGTATCGTAAACGAGTACACGACATGCTCAAATATAAATAACCATACGTACTTACAAATAACTGCGTCAATAAATATAAATATAATCCCGTATTACTACATTTTAGATATTATAGATTTCAAGAGAAATTGTTTAATAAATGTGTAAAGTGACACACATAAATAATTAGTACAACAAAGCCACTGATCACAAGCAATTTAATTATGCATAAAGTATCTTTGTGTACGTTTTTACATTAACTTTATTTGTGTCAATCTCATAAATAATACAGTGTGTCCGAGAATTATTGGACACATTACAAAATTATATAAAACAAAACATTAAACAGATAGAAAGAAACTGACTGTACTAACTTACAATATAACTACACAAGTTAATAAACTTCGATGTGAGATGCCTTGGTTGCTCATAGTACGTCCAAGCAATACTCGATTTCATGCCATGTATTGGCAAGCATCTGAGGAGTTATGGAATTAATAGCAGCTGTGATACGCTGCTTCAGTTCCTGCAAATCAGTACAAGGCGTCTGATAGACACGATCCTTCACATAACCCCACATGAAATAATCCAATGGAGTTAGATCTCGAGAGCGAGGAGGCCACGGAATGGGACCACCGGGCCCAATCCATCTGTTGGGGAAATGCTCATTTAGGCACTTCCGTACATACGTTGACCAATGCGGAGGCGCGCCGTCTTGTTGGAAAACGACGTTGTCATATCTTTTGATCTGGGGTATAGCAAAATTTTCTAGCATATCCAAGTAAATGTCCCCATTTATGGTTTTTTCGCAGAAGAAGAAAGGGCCAATCACTTCTCTCTTTGATAGGGCGCACCACACATTGACTTTTGGGGAATCACATTCCAGTTCAATAGCAGCATGAGGCGGTTCACTGCGCCATATCCTACAGTTGTGACGATTCACAATACCTGATACATGAAATGTGGATTCATCACTAAAAATTACAGTACTGAGAAAGTTTTCGTCGTTTTCCACTCGATTCAGCATATCCACAGCAAAATCGTATCGCAGAGTGTGATCATTTACATGCATCTTTTGCACTATTTGAATTTTATAAGCAAGGAACTTTAATTTCTTGTGCAAAATATCGTGGACTGTCGATTTCGGAATGCACAGTTCTCTGCTTGCTTTACGAACGGATTTCCTGGGGCTTCGTCGTAAACTTTCATTAACTTGGTCAACCGTCTCACCGCTGACGCTAGGCCTACCGGCTCCTCCACGATGTTCCACCTTGCCAGTTTCTTTAAACTGTTTCATCCACCACTTAATTGAATTCCTTGACGGAAGATTACAACCATACTCTAAACAGTACAGTCTTTTAACTTTAATGACAGACTTTAATTCAGCAAGATATAACACACACATCGCCTTCTGCTGTACGGATGGCATGACTACTGATTGCGCATTTCTCATACATTCCTCATCAGGCAACACCTAGCGCCATTTATCGGATTCTGGGAATAACAATTCTGCAAAACAAAAATATAGAAACCGTGTTAGTAATATGTGACATAGAAAAACAGACAATGCTCATAGGGGTTTTTTTCTACATAATTTTGTAATATGTCCAATAATTTTCGGACACCCTGTATACTTTCGCTTCATCACTATATTTGTCATAAAATTGTGCTGTCTATTTGCCCAGCATGTGACAACGAACATCTCTATTATCGAAGATGTGCCATCGAATAATATACTTCCAGTTGATTCTATGAATAAATGAGTATGTATGGAGTACACGTTTTCCAAATTTGAAATCGAGCCACGGATGGCTTAGTGGTTAGAGATTCAGACTACTGATAGAGGGACCCCAGGTTCAAACCTAGCCTAATCGGCTTGAACCTGGGGTCTCCATGGTGGTGTGAATTTCTAACAGAAGCTGAATATCGGACGAGCACGTTAAGTGACAGCCCGCGGGTAGGAATCCCCCGGTTATATATAAAGGTGTTCATTCCTAATCTGCCTCCCCTAATTTCTTTCTGCCTTCTACGTGCAAAATCGTAAGCTTTTACGGTGGCACCATCTAGTGTGCTCTCTCATTCACAAACTATCCTGTCAGAATCACTAGATTCGCTCTAACTTCCTTCAGTTTCTGAGCCCTGCCCGAAAGGGCACGGAAACCGAATGAAGTTAGAGCACATATATTTGAAATGTATGGATTTTTTTAGTACATGTACTTGAAATATCAGATATACTCACAATTGATTCCCTGTATGTACTCAAAAATGAGTACGTTTCTGTTCCAAAAGTGAGACACAAGTACTCGGAGCTATTATAAGCCCAGAATGAACTCAAAAACGAGTACACTTTGCTTATTTCTAAGTACCAATTTTTAACAGTGCACCCGAAAAGAAAAAAAAATATTGCAATTCATTATTTCGTGACCCAATCCTAAATAAATGAATGAAATATTTTTATTCACGTTGTTCCTGGCTACAGCCGCCTCTTTTTAGAAGTTTCGCAAGATACAGGGATTTGCAACTGATGGCACTAAACTGATTATTTTTTCTCAGGTATTGCAACACATTTAATGTGTCACATTAGTGGTCATTTTCCTTAAGCCATGGGAGTTATCTTCTTGCCGTGTGGTTTCCCTATCAGTCATCACTTAGGCATAGCCCAAGAAATGAGAAAGAATGAAAAAGAAATCGCAAACGAGTTTAATAACAAGCATTCATGGCTTTGAGACACACTCTCCTTTTAAGAGGCTGATAATTGCGTAACCGTTCGCCAAGGGAGATAGATAGGTAAGGGAGAGGGGGGATGCTCGTTTGCGGCTCATCAGAACATCTTCAGCTTCACAAAGCGAATATCATCATCATCATCATCATCTGATCGAACCAGATGTTCTGTTGGTATCGCGGTCACCTGCCTTTGGCAGAACGTGCCAGGGATGTTCAAAAGGTCTTCGATCGCTTGGCGGCATTTTTTTAAAGGCCGTTAGTAAAACAGAAAAGAGGATGACCCTTACTGAGTTCACATGCGAGGCAACTGAGAAAGAGAGAGAGAGAGAGAGAGAGATAGATGTAAGACGTTATCAGAGTCTTACACGAAACAGTGGCCCGAAATCAGACCCTTCTTCAACTTTAATAACGAAGAAGCATCATACATAAAAATCACGTGCTCTTAATAAACTTGTTACATCAACACAATTAATCTTTTGCTAGATCATGATTGCATTTGAGCCGACCAAAAGACGCTCCTGTTTGAGACATCCTGCTTTGTAGAGAAAATCATTTCCCGATGCTTGGACGCTATGCGTCCAATCAAAGAATATGCCATGAGTCATAGATCTAACGGTTAAAATATAAACAAGAAAGATGACACCGAATTTCAGTTGCATGTAATGAGCACGACTTTTGAATCTTTCCGTCACGAATAAAATATTTCAACATTCTCAAAATAGTATAACTATACTAGGGATCCGAATTTCTTGGCGTACAATAGAAATTAAAGTTCCTTAGCTTCTTTGATTTCTACTCTACGCCAAGAAATTTAAATATATACAAGAAAGATGACACCGAATTTTCGGTTGTAATGAGCAAGTGTTTTGAATCTTTTCTGTCACGAATAAAATATTTCAAAGTTCCCAAAATAGTATAACAATACTAGTGATCCGAATTTCTTGGCGTACAATAGAAATTAAAGTTTCTAAGCTTCTTTGATTTCTACTCTACGCCAAGAAATTTAAATATATACAAGAAAGATGACACCGAATTTTTGGTTATAATGAGCAAGTGTTTTGAATCTTTTCTGTCACGAATAAAATATTTCAAAGTTCCCAAAATAGTATAACAATACTAGTGATCCGAATTTATTGGCGTACAATAGAAATTAAAGTTTCTAAGCTTCTTTGATTTCTATTCTACGTCAAGAAATTAATATATATATACAAGAAAGATGACACCGAATTTTCGGTTATAATGAGCAAGTGTTTTGAATCTTTTCTGTCACGAATAAAGTATTTCAAAGTTCCCAAAATAGTATAACAATACTAGTGATCCGAATTTATTGGCGTACAATAGAAATTAAAGTTTCTAAGCTTCTTTGATTTCTATTCTACGTCAAGAAATTAATATATATATACAAGAAAGATGACACCGAATTTTCGGTTGTAAAGAGAAGTCTTTGCATATTTTCTGTCACGAATAAAATATTTCTAAGTTCCCAAAATAGTATAACTATACTAGTTATCTGAATTTCTTGGCGTACAATAGAAATCAAAGTTTCTAAGCTTCTTTGATTTCTATTCTATGTCAAGAAATTCGGATCACTAGTATAGTTATAGTATTAGATGCATGCAAAAGTTTCCGCCGCCACCGCTACGGTCGCAGTAGGAGTCTAACCGACGGGTGACCCGAGCTGTCAGTTCATACACGAAGCCAAGCATTTAGGTCGATAAGGTTAATTTGCAGCACTGTTTGTTATTCATGTTTAATTTAGGGAAAAGTGCGAATGAAGCATACGGTTCAATATGTCAAGCGTACGGCGAAACGGTTATGGGTGAGTGGACGTGTCGAGAATGGTTTGCCAGATTTTAGAAAACTGATCTTAGCTTGGAAGACAAGCCACGTACAAGTAGACTGCAGGAACTCGTAGACAAGGAGCTGGAATCGCTGTTGCAAGAAGATGCCACACAATCGACCACGCAACTGACGAAACGTTTGAAAATGGCTCAATCGACGGTGGTACGGCGTCTACAGGTCTTGGGGAAGATCCAGACGAGATTGGTAAGTGCGTTCTGCATATTTTAACGGAGCATAATATTGATCAACGATTGGGCATCTGCATGTCGTTGCTGAAGAGGTTTCAAGGGAAGAATATCTTGTGGAAGGTTGTCACCGGGGATGAAAAATGGGTCAATTGCAACAACCCCGTTAGCGAGCGATCCTGGGTCAACCCAGGCCAGCCATCAACATCTACTGCAAAACAGGATATCCACGGGAAAAAGGTTCTATTGTGCGTGTGGTTGGGATGTGCATGGAGTGTTGTACTTCGAACTGTTGAAACCGGACAAAACAATCACTGCACAACGATATAGCGATCAGTTCATGAAACTGAACGCCACAATCGAGCAAAAACGCCCATGGACAGGTAAAGGAAGCCGCCCAGTCATCCTGTTACACGATAATGCCAGACCACATGTCGGTGCCACCACGAAATCAACCCTTGAACAGTTACACTGCGAGGTTTTACAGCAGCAGGCTTACTCCCCGGACATTGCACCCTCAGACTTTCATCTGTTTCGCTCTATGCAGCATGCCTTAGCCCAACAGCGGTTCACCACAGTTCCAGAGGTGGAAAATTTCGTCACTACGTTCTTCAGCTCAAAACCTGAGTCCTTCTATCACAGGGGCATTTATTTCTTGCCTGAAAAATAGCAGAAAGTCATTGATGCTATAACGGCCAATATTTCGTTGAATAAATGTGTACTGGTTTCCTGATTGTTCCTGTCCCCTTTCTCCTTAAAACGGCGGAAACTTTTGCATACCCCCTAATATTTTGAGTATAGTTGGTGTACAGTTCCTGCTTATTAAATATTTCAAAGTTATTCATAGTTATGCTAGTAATTGTTTCGCGGCGCCAATTTCCGCGATTTTTTTTTCAGGAATTTTAGGGGTTTTTTTTTTTTTTTTTTTTTGTAATTTCGCGAATATCAAATGTATCCACGAATTACAGATTTTTTTCTCTATTTTTGCCTAGTCCCTGTTATAAATTTCAGATTATTTTTCACATTTAAAAAAATTTAATACTGCTTTCATTACAATTTACTCGAAAACTATACCGCAAAGTAATTCTACTCCAAAATCCAAACTAGAACTTTAAACCCTGAATTACCCCTCAAGATTGTTCGTTACGAAGAGACTCTTATCGAACAAGGTTAACGGGTAATTCCAGGTCACATGCAATCTGCTGAAGAATGCACATGTGGTTTTGAATGATTTCCCCAGCTACTGTTGAATGACCTTGGCTACTTGCAGCACTAGTAAACCGGATATCGGCACTTGTATTAGTAGTTTTAACTTGGAAAAGCAGCTCACAAAAACAGCGTTTGAGTTTCGCAGGGGCTTAGCTTAGAAAATTTTTGTTCTTTCTCGTGAGTATTTAGTTTATGAAGTTTCTAGATATTGTTTGTTAATTTTGGCAATCAGCCACGCAAGTAAAATGAATGCATCTGAAAGATGCAAGCAGTACAACAAGGAAACGTTTCATGTGAACAAAAATCTGTTGTTCTTTTCGTGTTGCAACATACCTATGGATTTTTTAGGAAAGGACAGTTGTGAAAAGTATTTAGCAAGCAAGCTGCATAAAAAAAGAATTGTGTGTCTGAACAGTTAATTGAAAATAGTACAGAATTGTGTTAATGAATTACTTGAGAAAAGAACTAAGCAAGAACAGCGTAGCTGAACTGAACTTTCGAAATTAACTGGTGCCTTTTGCTTAGTTAACATTCCACTTTCCAAACTGGATAACCTTACTTAAATATATTACTCGGAAAATTCGTTGAAAGATATTGTTGTTATTCCAAATGCAAATTGGATGCGGAAATGTTATTTGCCCAAAATATTCACAAGCAACAAGTGAAAGATTTTTTAAATCAGTATCCGGTGTATAAGCATCGTAGCAGACGAAACAACTGATTCAGAAGATAAGTACATTTTGAATATTCTTGCCGTTCCATCAGCTGAAACGAATGTTGAACGCTGTAATGCTGAAACTTCTTTGAATGCAATCTTCTTCGACTGCATCACTTTGGAGTCCGTAAATTTTAAAGCGGTCAGCGAGACAATACTTCAGAGTGTCAATAAGTATGAAATACCTTTTGGGAACGTAACCGCTTTTGTGACAGACAACGCATCTTACATATCCAAAGTGTGGGGAAAGAGCCTGAAGGCTGAGTATTTGAGAAAATACGGTATTTCGCGAAATTTCGGGGTAAATCCCGAAATTTTGCAAAAAGAGCCGCGAAATTTTCGTTAAATTTGGCGATTTACCCCACTACCGCATCGCGAATTTTACATTTATTTTCGCTGTAAAGTTTATGCCCTATTCATTGTCAATACAACCCATTAAAACATGCTAATAAAATCATGCAATGCATTGATTATGATGACCTTTCCAACATACCAGAAATCATTACTCAAGTTATGAGGATAATGGCTGTGGAATAAATCTCGCTCCTGTGCCCTGACCTTTGACCCCATTTCGATGATATTCAACAGAACCGGTTCAGTATACCTCCGGAACAACATACTAAAGTTTTGTCGCAATAGAAGCATTTTTAGTCAAGTTATGAGGATAATGGCTGTGGAATAAATCTCGCTCCAGTGTCCTGACCTATGAACCCATTTCTTCCATTTTCAGCAGAGTTCATTCCCAGTGGTCCTCTACCACATACTAAAATTTCATCGAAATTGAACCAATTTTACGCGAGTTATCGTGCGGACAGACGGACGGACAAAGCTGGAGCATACGCTTCTTCAACCTACGGTTAGAAAGCGAAAAAAAAAATCAGCCACATTTCTACAATCGATAAAACATGTAGAAATAGAAACGGTTACTTTCTCCCATCAGCCGTTGAAAAGTCTGCTGTGAAAATTAAGAAATTGTGCAGAAAAAGTTTCTCTTAGGTGAAGGGAGATATCACAGACAAAGCGATTTTCGGATCGAAAAGTTAAAAGAACAGATGTAAAGGAAAATATGATATAATTTTACACCTCTTAACGGAAGCATTTTGAATATTGGAAACCTAATAAAATATACCTCTCTTGCAAGGAGAGATAGCGAGAAAAGGTTTTTGACGTTTCTGTTCCCTAACGAGTAAGCTGTCATCATCATTATCATCAAACACGGTTACAATTCCCGTAGGTATCTGTTGCCACTTTAACTATACATTCCCATTGAAATCTGCTCATTGCAGAGTGGCTCAGTTCTTCAAGAGTTCCACCGCACCAGTCTTTGATATCGTCAGCCCACACACGGTACGGTGACGGTGTCCTCTTGTATTTCTTCCGTTCATTAAGCCAAACACCAATGTCCCATTGAAGTCTGTTCATTGCAGAGTGGCTCAGTTCTTGAAGAGTTCCACTGCACCAGTCTTTGATATCGTTAGCCCACACACGGTGACGGTGTCCTCTTGCATTTCTTCCGTTCATTAAGCCAAACACCAATGTCCCATTGAAGTCTGTTCATTGCAGAGTGTCTCAGTTCTTGAAGAGTTCCACCTCACCAGTGTTTGATATCGTCAGCCTACACACGGTGACGGCGTCCTCTTGCATTTCTTCCGTTCATCATGCCAAACACCAATGTCCCATTGAAGTATGTTCATTGCAGAGTGACTTAGTTCTTGAAGAGTTCCACCGCACCAGTCTTTGATATCGTCAGCCCACACACGGTGACTGCGTCCTCTTGCATTTCTTCCGTTCATTAAGCCAAACACCAATGTCCCATTGAAGTCTGTTCATTGCGGAGTGGCTCAGTTCTTGAAGAGTTCCACCGCACCAGTCTTTAATATCGTTATCCTACACTCGGTGAGGGTGTCCACTTGCATTTCTTCTTCATTAAGCCAAACACCAGTGTCTTTATCTTTCTGTCATTTTTCATTCTGCAGATGTGTCCAAAGAGTCTTATAAAGGAGGACTTTCAACTGTCACTCTCCAAAATTGAAGAAACGTGGCCAGGAGATAGTACTAAGGGCAAAAACCAGTGGACGTATTTCCGATTTGGCCCAAATGAACTGACAAAGGTAAACGAGTGGCCCGAAAATGGCCTTAAGAGCACAAGTGGAGAAAATCATACCACCTCTGCTTACCATACAGCCAAAGACAACAGATTTCATTCAACCTCTCGATGTTAATTTTTTCCGCCAGTAGAAACTATATATGCACATAAAATATCTGATTATATAACACTACATAATGTCCATGATTTTGTACTCCATCACCGAAACAACAGCATTATTCCTGCATTCCTTCATACACAATCAATTGCAGTCTGAAAAATTCGACATGTTGTTATATCCATGAAAAAAAAATGAATACTGTGAAAGTGATGACGCTTCTTTTGATAATGTTCAACGTATTTGCTGTTCAGATATCGATGACAATTTTCAGTACTGTGATAATTTTGAGATCTCGCGTTGTTCTCATTGTTCCAAATTACTTTGCTTCTGTCATGTGTTCAATGCCATAAATGTTCTTTACACCTGTAATAAAGGTTTTGTTGCTTTTTGTATGACATGAGCTTATTTTGAATTATGGGGACACAACTAATAATTGGGGTTACATATCACGCACCACAACTCCAATGCCAGTCCAGAAGACATCTCTGCCAGCCACTGACCAGTGCTTCAATGCCATCCCGGAAACATCTCTGCCAGCGACTGACAATTGCTTCAATGCCATCCCGGAAAAACATCTCTGCCAGCGACTGACAATTGCTTCAATGCCATCCCGGAAAACATCTCTGCCAGCGACTGAAAATTGCTTCAATGCCACCCCGGAAAACATCTCTGCCAGCGACTGACAATTGCTTCAATGCCATCCCGGAAAACATCTCTGCCAGCGACTGATAATTGCTTTAATGCCATCCCGGAAAACATCTCTGCCAGCGACTGATAAGTGCTTCAATGCCATCCCGGAAAACATCTCTGCCAGCGACTGATAAGTGCTTCAATGCCAGTCCAGAAGACATCTCTTCCAGCGACTGACAAGTGCTTCAATGCCAGTCCAGAAGACATCTCTGCCAGCGACTGACAAGTGCTTCAATGCCAGTCCAGAAGACATCTCTGCCAGCGACTGACAAGTGCTTCAATGCCAGTCCAGAAGACATCTCTTCCAGCGACTGACAAGTGCTTCAATGCCAGTCCAGAAGACATCTCTGCCAGCGACTGACAAGTGCTTCAATGCCAGTCCAGAAGACATCTCTGCCAGCGACTGACAAGTGCTTCAATTCCAGTCCAGAAGACATCTCTGCCAGCGACTGACAAGTGCTTCAATGCCAGTCCAGAAGACATCTCTGCCAGCGACTGACAAGTGCTTCAATGCCAGTCCAGAAGACATCTCTGCCAGCGACTGACAAGTGCTTCAATGCCAGTCCAGAAGACATCTCTGCCAGCGACTGACAAGTGCTTCAATGCCAGTCCAGAAGACATCTCTGCCAGCGACTGACAAGTGCTTCAATGCCAGTCCAGAAGACATCTCTGCTAGCGACTGACAAGTGCTTCAATGCCAGTTCGGAAGAAATCTGGTTCTCTGGGTACAAAGAAGTCCCAGAATGCAATTTCGGTCTCCTCTCTGTTTCTGAAGGTCTTGTCCTTGAGGTAATTGATAAAATGCAGGAACAGATAGAAATCGATAGACGCGAAGTCAGGCGAGTTGGCCGGATGTCGGAGGCTTTCAAGCCACAGTTTGTGTAATTTTTGTTTCGTCGTTTGGGACCCTTGTGTTCTCACGTTATCATGGAGGAGGATAGGACCCTTCCTGTTCACCAAAGATGGTTGTTTGGAACACAACTTCTGGTGCATTCGGTCGATTTCTTCACAATATGTGACCGAGGTAATGCTTTCACCAGCATTCAAGAACCTGTAGCACATGACACCGTGAACAGTCCATCACACTGTCAACAAAACCTTCTCTGGTGTCAACCTTGATTTAAGATGCTCTTTCTGTGGCTTACTATGGTACAGCCATTGTCTAGATAACTTATGGTTGTATAGCGCCTACTTTTCATCAAAGAATACAATGCGATCAAGTAGGGGCTCCATTTCGTTGCGAAGCAGAAGGTTACTGCACATCTCAAATCGTTGTTGTTTCTGATGCTCGGTCAGTTCGGGTGAGATCCACGTAATTGAGATTCTTGACCTTACCAATTTGGTGGAGATGCTCGGAAATGGTTGACACCCACCCATTGTATTGTTTGACGATTTCTCTGACTGTGAAGCGAGGATTTGCATCCATATTTGCCTTAATACAGTCGTTATCAATAACAGAATGTCGTTCTCGGCCGTCCTCATCTTGTAGGCTCGTGTCACCAAAACGAAACATTTAAACATCTGAACAGTACGTTCAGATGTTGTCTCTTCGCCCATACCTCGACTACATTACGGTAAATTTGTACAGCATTATGACACGAACTGAACTCATGAAGCAGAACCACCCGCAGCTCCCTACTTCCTAACATGTTATACATACCACTCTCACACGGGTAGCAACGACCGCACCTCAACCGATTATGGCACGAGTGTGGCGTCTGAGTCACCCTTCAACGCGTACGAATGGCGCTGCGAGCGGGTTGGTCTGCAAGTATTGTAGGCGGGTTGAATATGACACCTCAGAAAATTGCCGGCCATTATTTTCCGAACGACTTGATTCCAGAATTTATCTTGGAAATATTTTTAGTTACACTGCCGGAAAGTGAAAAAACAATACCAAGAAGGAATTAGCGGACGATCATGAAATTTACGTATGTTAATGGGGTCAAGTTTACGTAGGTGTGATGTTAATTTCGAGACCAACCGGTGAGCGCTTACTCCACAGCACGGCATAATATGCAAATTATCGTCGGTGGTATTTAAGGAGTACGGCGAAGTGAATGTAATCAGTCGTCGGCGTACGGACACGTGCGAAGACCCTCAAGAAGCTGCAATGCCTGGACATGGAACACGTGTGCGATTTCAGCAGCTATCGGACTTTGAGCGAGGTCGTCTAGTCGGAATCCTTGAGGCCGGGTGGTCGTATCGTCGTATTGCGGAGCGAATTGGACGGGAAGTATCAGTGGCGGTACAATGGTGGCGTAGATGGTCCGAGGAACATTCCCACACCAGAAGACGTGGAATCGGGAGTCACAGACGGACTGATGAGCGGACCGATCGACGCATAAGAAGAGCGGCGTTGTCAAGCAGAACATCCACTGCGACGCAAATCCGAGCTGCCGTTGCACCTGAGGTGACTGTGCGAACAATCCGCAACCGTCTACTGGATGCAGGACTACGTGCACGTGTGCCTCTGGCATGTGTACCTCTGACTCCAGCCCACCGTCAGGAACGGCTGCAGTGGTGTCTCCAACGTCTGCACTGGAGAACGCAATGGCGATATGTCGTGCTCAGCGATAAAAGCAGATTCTGCTTGGGAGCCTCCGATGGCCGTTTGCATGTTTGCAGACGCACAGGGGAGCGTCTCCACCCTTCTTGCATCCGCCAGCGACACACAGGGCCTACACCTGGTCTCCTGGTGTGGGGAGCGATCAGCTATCACTCCCGTACACAACTAATGTTTGTACCGGGTACGTTAAACAGCACCTCCTACATCAACAACATGATTCAGCCCGTTATTATGCCATTTGTAAGGTCGGTCCATTGTGGTGTTTTCCAGCAAGATAGCGCACGCCCACACACGGCACGTGCAACGCAACATGCACTTCAGGGTGTGAGACAACTTCCATGGCCTGCACGTTCACCGGATTTGTCCCCCAGAGCACTTGTGGGATTTTATGGGACAACGACTTATCCGGTCTCCACGGCCAGCCACGACCATCCCCGATTTACGCGTTCAGGTTGAGTATGCTTGGAACTCAATACCCCAAACTTACATCCAACATCTGTACGACAGACTCCATGCCAGAATTGCACAGTGTGACGCAGTTCATGGCGGTTCAACCTCGTACTAACCATGTTACATGGAAATGTTATTTTTCAGTTTACCAGCAAATACAGCTGTATTTTGCCATAATGTTTTGATCACGTTATCCTCTGTATTCCGTTATTATGCTGTATAAATTTCTTTGGTATCAGACGTATTCTTGGTGTTCTTTTTTCACTTTCCGCCAGTGTATATGCTCTAATCGCTCGAAAGTGTTCACGACATATGGAATATTATTATTATTAATAGTAATATTATTATTATTATTATTATTATTATTATTATTATTTTTATTGATATTCAACCTTTTTCTGAGGTTTTTCTTCTCTTCCTTCCGGGACGGGTACGACGTACCAAGTCTAGGAAGTGGTATTTCTTTCAATCAGTTGTTCAGGAACTTCCTTACTATCCTACAAGTGTTCAGGATACTTTAACAGCTTCTCTCGTTGTACTTTGACAGCTTCTCTCCGTTCGTCTTCTGGATGTTACACGTGTTGGGCACGTTGGGCACGGCTATCTCAATGAGGCATGTTGACTTCTTCTCCTTGTCGACCAGGACGATGTCGGGTCTATTGTGGGTGATGGTCTTATCTGTTCTGATCGATCGGCCCGAGTATACATCTTGTGGGTGTTGTTCTCTAGAAGCGTTGTTGGCTCATACTTGTAGCAGGGGACAGGCTCAGTTGTAATGAGGTAGTGTCTTCTTGCCAATTTCTGATGAACAATCTTGGCGACTTGATTGTGTCTGTTCGTGTACTCTGTTTGTGTGAGGACTCTGCACCCTGCTGTGATATGTTGGATGGTCTCTGGCGCTTGATGGCATTGCGAACATTTGTCGTTTTCCACTGACTTGTCCTTCAGGATATGCTTCCGGTAGTTATCATTGACAAATGTCAACCCCGCCTTCTCGTGGTGCATCCTGTTCCTACTAAAGGGGCTCTGACGACCGCCAATAGCGGTATAACTATACCATCGGGATTAGAGGAAATTCTATCCCACACTCACCAACCCGCTTGGCCAGCGTGGTGAGTTATGGCCAAACCCCTCCAAAATGACTCCACAACTTAAATCTTGGCCCTCAGTCTCCGGCAGCTGGAATGTACCTGGCCAAGGCAGCGGCCAGTGCGACATGAAGGCAGAGGGTGCTAAGAATCCCCGGAGGACCGGACTAGGCTGCCATCTGATGCTGACCTTGGCAACGTACAATGGACGCTCCCTATCTTCTGATTCAAGGCTTCTTGAATTGGAGGAGGAACTACAAAGGATCAAGTGGGACATCGTCGGGCTAAGTGAGGTAAGGAGAAAAGGAGAAGATCTAATCGAACTGAAAAGTGGACATCTCTTCTACTATCGTGGGACAGATACTGGCAGAACTAGTGGTGTTGGATTTATAATAAACAAGAAACTGAAGGATAAAGTTGTAGAAGTTGAAAGTTCCTCTGACAGAGCTGCACGGCTTGTTATCCAACTCTCGAAAAGATACCAGGCTCAGATTATTCAAACTTATGCACCCACCACAAGTCATCCTGAAGAAGAAATTGAAGAATTTTATGAGGAAATTTGTCATCTAAATAATAAAGGTAAGCAGCACTTGAAAATAATTATGGGAGATTTCAATGCAAAAATAGGGCAACGGCAACAGAATGAAACTTCAGTAGGTAAATTCGGTCACGGCAACAGAAACCAGCGTTGAAATACTCTCGTTGAGTTTGCAGAGTCAGAAGGGTTTTTCATCTTGAACTCCTTCTTCAAGAAAAAGCCACACAGGAAATGGACATGGAGACATCCAAATGGGACGACAAGTGAAATTGATTTTATTATGTGTAACAAAAAATTCGTCATAGAAGACTGCAGTGTGCTAAACAAGTTCAACACAGGTAGTGACCATAGATTGGTGAGATGTAAGATGCACCTCAACACTAAACTTGAACGTGGCAAGCTCATAAGACAAACAAAATCTATTGACATAACCAACCTTAAAAAACACCATAATACCTTCAAGTTGGAACTGAAGAACAGGTTCTCTGCTTTAGAAGGCCTAACATCGGAAGAAGTGGACATCTCTGAAGTTAACAGAAAAGTAACCAAAGCTCTTACGGAAACAGCAACAAAATTAGCTGGGTCTAAGAACAAGTTGCATGTAAATAAATTATCAGGAAAAACCAAAATGTTGATGCAAAAAAGAAGAGAGATGAGGACAACTAAAGAAGATGTGACTTCCAAAGTTGTAACGTACCAGGAGAGGAGATGTGCCGTACCTGCCAGCAGGACGCACACGACATAAAGGCAGATAGGAATCAGAACAAATGTCCGCGTAGCTTAATTGGTAGAGCAACTTATTCCGGAATGAGTGGACCCGGGTTCGAACCCCGGCGCGGATAAAAATGACGGAGAAAACCACTTCGTTATAATGGCGCCCGAACTATCCGGATGACCCGACCGTTCAAAATCTCGCATTGGTGTGATGTTATTTCCACACCGCGAGATAGGAAAAATATGAGCAGCACTTCGAGAGAAAAAAAAAAAAAAAAAAAAAAAAAAAAAGTAAGGGGGAGATGATGTAACGTACCAGGAGAGGAGATGTGCCGTACCTGCCAGCAGGACGCACACGACATAAAGGCAGATAGGAATCAGAACAAATGTCCGCGTAGCTTAATTGGTAGAGCAACTTATTCCGGAATGAGTGGACCCGGGTTCGAACCCCGGCGTGGATAAAAATGACGGAGAAAACCACTTCGTTATAAAGTGGAATATATAGAGCTGTGCAAGACAGTACGAAAAAGTATCACTGAAGACGTAAGAAAATTCAACTGTGAACTAGTGAGGAAAGCAATTGAAAACAACCAAAGCCTAAAGATAGCAAAGGGACATCTCAGTAAGGGAAGAAAACAGATTATGGCACTGAGAAAAGAAGATGGTTCTGTAACAAGAAATAGAGGCGAAATTTTGACAAGAGTGAAAGATTTCTACTCCAAATTATATGAAAGGGATGATACATGCACTCCAGACATCATGAAAGATACCAGTACCAGAGTTCCTCCAATCCTTCCAGCAGAAGTTGCACATGCAATCAAGAACATGAAGCGGGGAGAAGCTCCAGGAGAAGATGGAATTACTGTAGACATCATACAAGAAGCAAGTGGAGAAATCGAAACAGTACTCGCCCAAATTTTCACTCGATGCCTTAATGAAGGAAAGATTCCTGAGGATTGGAACACCGCTACAATGATCCTGCTACATAAGAAAGGTGACATTGAGGATCTCGGAAACTACAGACCTATCAGCCTCCTATCAGTAGTTTATAAAATCTTCACTAAAGTTCTTTCACACCGTTTGAAGGTAACACTGGACATGGCTCAACCGAGAGAACAAGCTGGATTCAGGAGTGGCTACAGCACAATAGATCATATCCATGTGCTGAGAGAACTAATTGAAAGAGCGAGGGAATATGAACTTCCATTGTGCATGGCTTTTATCGATTATGAAAAAGCCTTTGATTCGGTGAAACCATCAGCAGTTACAATGGCTCTGAAAACCTGCGGTATTGAAGATGCATACATTAATATTATTAATAACATCTATGAAAATGCAAGTGCAAAGATTCGGCTGTTTGAAAATACAACACACATAAAAATTGGAAAAGGAGTGAGACAAGGTGACACCATATCTCCGAAGCTCTTTAATGCCACATTGGAAAATGTCTTTCAATCACTGAACTGGGAAAACAAAGGGATAAAGATTAATGGAGATTATCTAACCCACCTTCGTTTTGCTGATGACGTAGTCATTTTTGCAACTAGCCCATCAGAGCTGCAGAGTATGATCCAGGAACTTGCTGACAAGAGTAAAGAAGTGGGATTAAAAATGAACTTTCAGAAGACAAAAGTGATGTACAATGCTTTTACAAGAAATGAAGATTTATCGATTGATGGAGAAAAGCTGGAGATAACAGACACATACGTTTATCTTGGACAGCAGATATCAAGTGAGGGTCACATTGATGAAGAAATTAATCGGCGTACAAAACTTGCCTGGAGAGCTTTTGGAAGAAACAGCATAATTTTCAAGAGCAATATGCCATTATGTCTTAAAAGAAAAGTGTTTGATCAATGCATCCTTCCAGTGCTTACGTATGGTGCAGAGACGTGGACCTTAACTAAAAGAGACATACAAAGGCTGCAGACAACTCAAAGCAGCATGGAGAGGTGCATACTTGGTGTAACCAGGAGAGATAAGAAGAGGAACTCGTGGATCCGAAAAATGACAAGAGTGGAAGACATCATGATCAGAGTTAAATCCCTGAAATGGCAATGGGCTGGACATACTGCCAGAAGGACAGATCATCGATGGACAGCCGAAATTTTAGATTGGATTCCAAGGGACAGGAAAAGACCCAGAAGAAGACCACATGGGAGATGGGTGGATGAAATTCGAAAGTGTGCAGGGGTGACATGGAGGAGACTGGCACAAGACAGACCGTTGTGGAGGAAACTTGGGGAGACCTTCGTCCAGCAGTGGATTGATAATGGTTGACAATGATGATGATGATATCTTATTAAGATGACTCCACCTCTTCCTGAGGTTTCTTCTCTTCCTTTCGGGACGGGTATGACGTACCAAGTCTAGGAAGTGGTATTTCTTTCTCTCGGTTGTCCAGGAACTTCCTTACTATCCTACAAGTGCTCAGGATAGCTGCCTTCTGTAGTTCAATGTAGGTGTTAGGTTGAAGGTCTAGTGTCTGTATAGAGCTGTGAATGGTCTTAGGTACAACTCCTGTGGCTGATATTACTATGGGGACGATGGCGACGTTCTCCATATGCCACATATCCTTGACTTCGTATCGCAGGTCGTTACATTTGGACAGCTTCTCTCCGTGCGACTTTTGGATGTAGCACGTGTTGGGCACGGCTATGTCAATGAGATACGTTGACTTCTCCTTGTCGACCAGGACAATGTAACAATGTCGGGACGATTGTGGGGGATTGTCTTATTATTATCATTATTATTATTATTATTAAACTGTTAGTGCTACGGTAGATAAATCAGAGCGATATTTTAAGGGAATGGAGCGCTCAATGATAGCTACTGCTTTCACCGTAGTCCCATGATAATGTCTTATGATCCACTATTATAGCGCCGACTATTTTGAGGGCGAATGACACGAAACTTGGAGCTTTAAATTTTACAGTTAAAATATAAAATTCAGAAGACACGTCCGTGTTTCAGGTATTACGTTTCATCAGCCTTTTGTGCTGTCGGAGTTTTTGTTGTCGGCGATCTGGTTGAAAGGACTGTCTCTGTTGGTGACTTATCGTGTCGGTACTTTGTTCATACGGGGTTTTGGCTTTAGTTGTCGGCTTTCTGTTTGACAGGATTGTGTCTGTCGATGTTTCCTTGCCTGTATTTTCTAGTGAAGGTGTTCTGCATTTCTTTAAATAATATTAATAAATAATAATTATGAGGCAGATTCTTGAAAAATCAAGCTGTCACGTATTATTCTTTCGCTGCACACAGCGCAGCTTGATTGTTACAAATGTCTTAAAATCAGGGTCAGTGTTTTGTCCTTCAGGCATTCTGTTTTATCGGTCTTTTGTCCTGTCGGAGTTTTTGTTGTCCGCGTTGCGGTTGTAGAAACAGTTTCTGTCCATGATTTGTCGGTATTTTGTTCATACGAGGTTTTGCTTGTCGGCTTTTTGTTTGACGGGACTATGTCTGTGGGTGTTTTTTGTTCTGTATTTTCTATTGTTGTTGTTTTTTGTTCTATATTTTCTATTGTCGGTGCTTTTGTTCTACATTTTTTATTGTTGGTGCTTTGTCCTGTCTGGCTTCTCATTGTCGGCATTCTGGTTGATGAGGCTGTGTCTCTCGTATAGCATTTTGTACTGTACGCATTCTGTTCTACCGGCATTTTATGTTGTCAATGTTCTGTCCTTTCAGCATTTTGTCCCGTCAGAGTTTCTGTTTTCGCCCTTTTGTTGACCGGATTGTGTCTTTTTGTGATTTATTCTTTTCGTATTTTGTACTGCCGATGTTCTGCCCGGTCGACATTTTGTTCTGTACTAGTTTCGTAGTCGGCATTCTGACTGAGGTAATTGTGATTAGGTCTGTCGATGTTTTCTTTCTAACTAGGTCTTCATTTTGTCCTGTCGATAACTTTCCTGTCGGTATTTTGTCCTATCGGTCATATCGGTCACCTACATTCCGACTGACGGGATTATGTCTGTCGATATTGTGTCGTGTCTTCGGTTCGTACATTCGGTGTTTTCTCCAGTAGACATTCACTCCTTTAAGAGTTTTTATTATCAGCGTTCTATCTGAGAGTATTGTGCCAGTCGGAATTTTGTCCAGTCGTGGCATTCATTGTCTGCGTTTTTATTATAGGGATGAGTCTATCCGTATTTTGACTGTCGGCACTTCAGTTGACGTCTGTATTTTGATTCACTCTCCTCTCATCTATCCATCTCTTGTGACGTACTGCAAAGGTTAAGCACGTGCCAAGACGACAAATCTGCAGCGATACATTCCGTCCGTGTAGCTTAGTTGGGAGAGCAACTTACTCCGGAGTGAGGGGGCGCAGTTTCGATCTCCGTCGTGGACAAATGTACGCTTTCGCACTAGTGTTTTAGGCATCCAATTAAATATTTTCAATGTGTGTATATGTGCGTTGTGAAAACTACCGTATTAGATAGCAACGAGAGAAGAACAGATGACTGCAAATGGCTGTTTACATACGTTATCTTTATTAGTTATTTCCGTTTTCTCCGTCTTAGAAAAATTGCTTAAACTGATCCCTTTGGTGCAGTTTCTGGGGTCATCTGTAATGGCATTTTTCTTGTATGGCATTCGGTATGTGAGAGTGCGGAAAAAAGTTCATACAACAGGTGTTTGTGTATGTGTGTGTTTGTGTATGTTTTTTGGGTACTCAAAATTTCCAATACTCCTCTATGGAAACGAAGCTTGAATACCCATGTTTCGTTTAATGCTCTAATTACAAAGTCCGTTCCATAAAAACAGAGTAATTTGTTTTTTTTTGAGTTGGCAACAACGCAAAGGGGGAAAATAACCACACAGACGACTAACCGATTGAAGGAAGTATCTATGGCAACAATTATTAGCCGTGGCCTACAGTTCTGGTTTTTTTTATTGCGCAGTTGTTTAAGGTACGTCTACATTTTGCCAGACAACTGTGGAGGTGAGTGATTCAGAGATAAGATGTGAAATGCGTTGTGTGATAAAATGTTGCTATTGTTTGGGTAAAACGGCTCCAGAAACAGTTGATTTAATGAAACAAGCTTACAAAGATAAATGTTTGGGTGAGTCAACGATTTTTAGATGGCACCATGATTTCTAAAAAGGGCGTTTGTGTGCAGAACTCGCTCCTAGGCCTGTTCGACCTGAAAGTGTTGTTATGGAACATATTGTTAACACTGTTTGGGCAATCTTGCACAAAGATTGACGAATGACGAGTGAAGACATGGCAGCGTCAACAAATATTTCAAAAACGTCGGCATTCCGCATTCTACGCGACAAATTGCTGCTGCATCGTGTGTGTTCCAGATGGGTACCTCATCACCTGACGAGAGAACAATTGTTAGCCAGAGTTCAGGTGTGGCATGAGTGGAAAGAAATGAATGCAAAGTATCCAAACTTTCTAAACACAGTAATAACTGCCGATGAAACATGGGTCCAATATTTCGATCCCCTCAAGAAGCGCACAACGAGTGTCTGGAGACACACAGGCTCGCCTCCTCCGAAAAAAGTCCGCCAAACCAAATCAGCTGGGAAGGTGATGATGATAATTCTCTTCGATCGTAAAGGTGTAGTCTACCAGCATGCCGTTCCTGCACAAAATATTGTCAACGCTGAGCGTTACATTTCAGTCTGGCCGCCCCGGTGGCGCAGTGGTCTAAGGCGCTGGCCTCTGATCCCTCGTCCGTAAGGGGTCCGGGTTCGAATCCCGGTGAGGCATGGATGTTGTGTTTGTCTTACGGCACTGGCTCTCTCCCTTCCCTGGAACCAGTGACCCTAAATTAGGGACAGGCGACTGCTTATAGCCCATTGAGTTGCTCACGGTGGTCGTTAAAACCTCCAATCAAAAAAAAAAAAAAACATTTCAGTCTCGAAGCGTCTGCGACGACACATATTGATTAAGCGACCGGAACTTGTGGGCAAGTGGATAACGCTCGCCCAAATGTGACAACATGTGTTCAACAGTTTCTTACGAAATGCCGTATTGAAATCATGCCACAGCCTGCCTACAGACCTGACCTCGCCCCGTACGATTTCTGATTGTTTCCAACTGTGAAGGAGAAGTTCCGTGGGGCAACATTCAACACAGGTGCTGACGTTATGTGTACAGGGGTCGCTAAAGCAGCTTTCACAAAATACAAAATGGATTCGCCACATGCTCTGTACGACGGTACTGTTGCATATCATCCGAGGGAAGATACTTTGAGAAAGAATAACATATATTTTGCTGTTCGTATATTTCTTCAATTTGCGTGATCTTACTCTCAATTTTTATGGAATGGCCGTTGTATAACTAACTACTTCTGAAAAAGTACTTTTCCCACTGCTTCACATGATTTAACTAGAGAGGAATAAATCATGCTTGCCGTAGACAACTTTAATAAATGCACGGGCCTACATAATTTTCTGAGAATTGTCAATGACATACTTTCCTAACGGAAACCAGTTACCGCTATGTTATTCCCCTATTAGATAACAAAAGTAGAAGAGCAATTGACATTTGCTCTCACCGCAAGACTCTTAGTTTCATGAGGGTCACGCGACTAATGACCCACCCGAAGTTTTGTTTCTTTTTCTAAAGAAGCTGGAAAAGGAATTTTTCGATGCCACCTGGGGAAAATGGTGGAGATAGACCTACCACCGCCTGTGGTCAGTACCACCACTTAACTTGAGTATCACAGCCATACCAGACACCGTTGGGAGAAACCGAAAGAGAGAGAAGTGTAATCGAAAGGGGTGGCTGGGAGGAGGATAGTGAAATGGTGGGAAACACATGGAGTGTTCAAATGGCAATCTAATGATAATGAGATCGATGATGCGACACCTATTTTCGGAGGGAACCGGTTCACCATACTTATCCAGGTGCAGGGCTGCATCACACACACAACACACACACACATGGTGCATGCCGAGAGATCGTTTTCTTCTGATAGGAATTTCCTTGAGCGAAAGCGCTCTAGCAAAGTTTTGAATTGTTTTTTTTTTTTTTTTTTTTGGTATTTTTTGGGGGTTCTGACAGCACATTGGGGTAAAGCCGAACCAATGTTACCATCAATTGGTTTCAAAACACGAAAAATAAATATGACATATCAAAATAAAAAAAATTAAAGCAAGAATTTGTACTGACTACATCTTTACCGATCATAGAAGTTAACTAAATTTCGTGCGATACGTCCATCCCTCCGTCTGTCGACACCATATCTCAGGCTTTGCCATATATCTTTTAGCACGTCTTTTGTAAAAAAAAATCTTGCTAACGGTTTGTCCGTCCGTCAGTCTGTAGACATCATATCTCTGCAACTATTAGTCCGATTTGAAAAGTTCTTTTTGCATTGGGAAGCTTCAAATGTGCGAATGATGATCTTTTATTTCGTTTTTTTTTTTACGATGTAAAATTTCTCCGCTAGAGGGCGTAAATGCAGATGATGTCAAATTCAAAATACATTTTATTCTATATATTTGCTTCTAAGCATTCGATTGAGAAAATTATTTTATCTTTCTATTCCATTTATGTCGAATAGTATTTTAGGTATAGTTACTTTTTCAAATTACGCATAGATTTTTTGCTACGGGACGGGACGTAAAAGTAAATTACGTTTTCCCCGATATCTCTTCTTCCAAAACTCCGATTTGAAATTTTTTTTCTTCAGCAGATGAAGCTTCTGATGGAAAATCTTTTGCATATAATTTCTAATTTTTGGTAAAAAATACTTTGGCCACCAGGGGGCGTAAGTGTTAATTTTTTGCTTCTGATGTATTTGCCTTAAAATCTAAGCTTCTAAAATCTCGACTCAAAAATTTCTTTCGTGAACCGATACTACTCACGTCGACAAACCTTTTCGCAATATTTTCTTCTTAAAATATTGCATGGTTTCTCCGGCAGGGGGCGTAGATATATATCTTATTTTTGTCAATATCTCTGCTTCTAATGATCCGATTTGAACAATTCTTTCTGTATTGGATAGAATTTTTTGTGTGACATGTTTTCCATATAATTTCAAAATTTTGAAGTAATTCATAGACTTTCCGCTAGGGGCGTAGAAGTAAATTGCGTTTCCCCCTATATCTCTGCTTCTAAAACTCCGATTTAAAAATTCTTTCTGTATCGCATACAGCCCCTGATGGAAAATCCTTTGCATATCATTTCTAATTTTTGGTAAAAAATGGTTTGGCCACCAGGGGGCGTAAGTCTTATTTTCCTGCTTCTGATGTATTTGCAGCAAAATCTGAGCATCTAAAATCTCGATTGAAAAAAAAATCGTTTGTGGACCGATACTACTCACGTCGACAAACCTTTTCGGAACATTTTCTTCTTAAAATAATGCATGGTTTCTACGCTAGGAAGCGCAGATGTATATCTTATTTTTGTCAATATCTCTACTTCTAGTGGTTCGATTTGAAAAATTCCTTCTTTGTTGGATAGTGTTTCCGATGCGAAATGATTTTTATATAAATTCAAAATTTTCAAGTAAATCATAGACTTTCCGCTAGAGGACGCAAAGTAAATTGCGTTTCCCCCGATATTTTTGCTTCTAATAAAACTCCGATTTGAAGCATACAGCTCCTGATGGAAAACGTTTTTCACATAATTTCTAATATTTGGTAAAGAATGGTTTAGCCACCAGGGGGCATAAGTGTTAATTTTTTTTATTGATTGGAGGTTTAACGTACCACCGTGTGCAACTCAATGGGCTATAAGCAGTCGCCCGTCCCTAATTTAGGGTCACTGGTTCCAGGGAAGGGAGAGAGCCAGCGCCGTAAGACAAACACAACATCCATGCTTCACCGGGATTCGAACCCGGACACTTTTCGGACGAATGATCAGAGGCCATCGCTTAGACTACTGCGCCACCGGGGCCAGTTAATTTCTGCTTCTGGTGTATTTACAGCAAAATCAGAGCTCCTGAAAATTCGACTAAATTTATTTTTTCTTGGACCGATACCGCTCACATTGAAAAACCTTTTGAAAATACCTTCTTCCTAAAATAATGCATGGTTTTCTCGCTAGGGGGCGTAGATGCATATCTTACATTTGTCCATATATCTGCTTGTAAGAGTCCGATGTGAAAAATTCTTCCTTTGTTGGAGAGCGTTTCCGCACCGAAATGTCTTTCATACAAATTCAAATTTTTCTTAACTCACGATTCCGTTTACAGCAATATCTGCCGGGTTAAAAACCCGATGGAAAAACTTCTTTCTTCGATCAGATGCAATTGTTTTCTTAACCGGTTCCATTGACTTTGAACAGCTTTGATAAATTTAATTTGCGTCAGAACGGGTTCAAAAGACGTGCTCATTACACCTGAAAATTCGGTGTCATCTTTCTTGTTTACTTTTTTCTCCTATTTTAAGCATAAGTTTCTTATGATCCTTTTAATCTTAAGTACACACTAATATTTATTTGCATGTATATTGTATATATAATCTCGAGCTGTTCATTATTTAGCAAAATATTCCTTTCATTAAGAATTGGAATGTAACTTCAGTGGCATATTTAGAGTTTTCAGGGGCGGGAAGCCGAAGAGATGCCGTAGCGAACGGCATCTCTTTCGGCTTCCCCACCCTTTGCCATCATCCTTTAAAAATAACGTTTTATATTGCTGCATATGAGTCTCCTCTTCCTTTTCTTTTATTCTTTTATACTTTCTCATACTAATGTGTGAGAAAGTAAAATATGAAGTAAACGTGAAAGTAAATTGAGAGAGTATAAAACCGTAACTGCAAAAAAATAAAAAATAAATAAATAAATAAAATAAAAAAGATGACACCGAACTTTCGGTTGTAATGAGCACAGCACGTCTTTTAAATCCGTTCTGACGCAAATTAAATGCATCAAACCTATTTAAAGTCGATGGAACCGGTATGGAAAACAATCAACCGGTTTCAACAGTCGATAAAACAGCCAGAAACAGAAACATCTCCTTAGTTCCACCAGCGGTTAAAAAGTATGTTACGAAAATTAACAAATGACGCGCAAAACGTTTCTCATAGCACAAGGGAGGTATCAAAGACAAAACGATTTTCAAACCGAACAGCAAAAAGAAAAAATATACGACAGAAGAAAGCATTATACTAATAACTCTATGCCTTCTAGCGGACGAATTTTGCATAGTGGAAAAGTTGAAAATGGGCGAAAAATATTCTGCATGGAAAAAGTTATGCTAAGGAAAAATAACTTTTCAAATACGTCTCCCGTAAGCAGAAATAACGAGAAAAAGGTTCCGACCTTTACGCCCCCTCCCCACCCCTCCCTGGGAAAAATATATGCATTATTTATAGAAGATAACGCTCCCCATCTCCAGGCATACAGTAAAGAAAAAAATTCTCAATCGTGTTTTTAGAAGCGGCGATACAGCTGCAAACTGGAGTACAAAAACACCACCTACCGACAGAACTGTGAACTACAAAATTCCTCATATACTAGCCTAAAGTGTTCTACAAGGTAAATGGCATCCGGTGTTCAATTTTTTTAAAATCACGCATGTAGAAGCAGAGGTATTGAAAAAAACAGATCAAGCATTTGTACCTCCTTGCGGCGAAATTGTGCATTATTTTGGGAAGAAAATACGGCCACAGAGTTTGGCATAGTTAGTAGTATCTGACCGAAGAAAGAAGTTTTTCAATCGGTTTTTAGTGCCGCAGATATTTCTGTAAACGGAAACATGAACATACGCCTTCTGGTAGTAGAGAACATGCGCCCTCTGTTTGTTGATAAAAACTCGGAATTATATGAGAAACATTTCGCAGCGAAAACGCTCTTCAACAAAGAAGGAATTTCTCAAATCGGACTCTTAGAAGCAGAAATATTGACAAAAATAAGATATGCATCTTCGCCCCCTGCACGAAAACCATGCATTATTTTAGGAAGAAAGTGTTCTGAAAAGGTTTTTCGATGTGAGCGCTATCGGCCCACGGAAGAATTTTTCCAGTCAAGTTTTTTTTAAGAGATCAGATTTTGCTGCAAATATATCAGAAGTAGAAATAAATACTTGCGCTCCCTGGTGGCCAAACCATTCTTTACCGAATATTAGAAATTATATGCAAAGCATTTTCCGTCAGAAGCTGTATCCGCTGCAGAAAGAATTTTTCAAATCGGAGTTTTAGACGCAGAGACATCGGGGGAAATGCAGTTTACCTTTACGCCCCTAGCGAAAAGTCTACAAATTACTTGAAATTTTTGGAATTATATGAAAAACATTTCGCACCGGAAACTATCCCACAAAGAAGGAATTTCTGAAATCGGTCTCCAGCAAAAACAGTGTTGCTGATCCAGCGGTGGCCCAGCATTATGTTGCCGCGCTGTCCAACTCTCAATAAAATGTCCCGGCCGCCACCACATGGGCCAGCATTTCAGGCCAGCAGCTGGTCAACAGTTGGCACCCCCATCAGTTGTCGTATGTCAGAACTGGGCCATGAATTATCCATCACAGGCAGTGGTTGGCCTTAAGCGGCCTTGAAAGCACGTGCCACAAATGAAGGCTAGTCTAATGTGGTCCGACAGTTTCCTGGCAGTGGCAGCCGGGAGTCACGTTACGTAACTTATGGCTTGCCGAATCTTGTCCTCCAATTTCCCAGTAGTATCCATAAAAAAAAATAATAATAACCACGGTTTCTTAGAAGCAAAACTCCTCTTTTTTCCCCAACGAAACTTTTCTGATTGACGGCACGGCGCTGGGGAAATTTCCTCAACACAACCAAGCGAGATCGGATATTGTGGATAGCATATCGCATGAAATTTGGTTATTGCGGCACCGGATATTCCCTCCCATATTTTGTGCACCAGCTATTGCATATTTTTATACCGTAAGAAACCGGGAACTTCAAATATAGTACAACTGGTTGTATGAAGTCTATGTATCAGTTTGTGGGCCTCTTAATACAAAAATTATTATAGCAAATAAAGCTCCTAAGTATAAGATGCACTCTTGATAGAATGCATCTCATATTTAGGAGCTTTGTGAAATAATAAAATAAAACAGTACATCTCATCTTTTCTTAAAGATATTTGAAAGTCATTGTCAGGTTAAAAAGATCTCAAAAGCATTGTCTTGGTTCAAAAAATCACGATGAAAAACAAACAAAAAAAAAAACGTAATTTGTAATAAGTCTTCTTATTAAAAAAAATGATTACAAACCTATGCAAAAAAATAACAAGCTTCAACAGAAACTGAAATGGCTGATTTACCAGCATTAATAGCAATAAGCATTTCTTCATCGCGCGATTAGAGTTCTGCCTCAAACGTGACTGTGCTTTACGTGTGTTTCTTACTCAACGGTAGCACGAGAATCTGCCGTTGAACACGAACCCCACAAGGGGAAAAGAATTCATTCGCTTCGTCCGTTAGCGAAAAAAAAATTCTGGTAAAAGAGACAAAAAATTCATAATCAGAGTTTTTGCGAAATTTCTGTATAGATACGGAAAAAACTCGAAAGGGATTTTTTCTGAAATCAAAGGAAAATCTGCCAAAATAATGGAGTTGGAAGAAAGAGAAACTTTTAAAAACTAAAATTTCGTTGCCACCCCGGTGGCTCAGTGGTCTAAGCGCTGGCTTATGACCGTTCGTCCAAAAAGGGTACGGGTTCGAATCCCGTTGAGGCATGGATGTTGTGTCTGTGTTACGGACATGGTTCTTTCCCTTCCCTGGAACCAGTGGCCCTAAATTAGAGACGAGCGACTGCTTATAGCCCATTCAGTTGCTGACTGTGGTCGATAATCCCCTAATAATAAAAAAAAATGTTGGAAGATTGACACCTACCGGCGACTTTGCTGCACGTTATTTTCAGGAATTTTCCGTGAATCCACACCACTAATTTTTTACAGTGTACCCGTGAAAATTGAAAAAAAAAAAATGTTAGGTTGCCTTAATCTTTGCAAAAGACAGAAATTTTTACTCTGTTAACTCTGTGAAACTGACATTTTAGGCATCGGAAAAGAGCTTATTTTGCACAGCCACTGTAAGATTCGCTAGCGGGTCATAAGAAAATGATTGCAAATATGTATGCCTAAGTACATTCCCACCTGGAATTCTTTTTGTTCGCGCCATTTTCGGGCAGATCGGACGAAATCAGCATATTTAAGGCTGCTGATGTCAGATACACGCGATTAGCAGCATTACAATCGGCTTAATGCAAAAGTATTTGAAGTGTATTGTGCCTGTCTTGTGTGGCAAGGGGATTATCTCAAGGGCACTTTAATGAGAGGAACTAAGCTTAACGGTGTTTGCAGGGTCGCTTATGGCCTAGTGGTCAACGTTCATCACTGCCACCGGCGAATATCAGGTTCGATCCCAGCAGGTACGAACGCTCGAACCACTTAATATTCACCGTACGTCGGATGGGCACGTTAAGTCGTCGGATCCCGAGTAATGGGCCCCAGGTAATGAATAAGGGTGTCTGTGTACCTCGCTTTAGTGCCACTTTCCTATCGGGCACTCTAGCCCAAATCTCCTAGCTTCCTATATGGTTGTTTAAGACTTGGGGTCAGACACTCAGTTCCTAAAATCCTCTACACATGATCTGATCTCTCAACGGTGTTTTCAGGCAGCTCAAAGGTGGTGAGGATTTAATCTGATAAATTGTGGGAGTGGAAATTTTCTGTAGTTTATAACAAAAGACACTTTTGAAGTGGAAGCGAGAGAGACAGGATCTTAGTTTTCACGAGAGAGGTCGGGTCGTGAAGATTAGAGAGCTAATGAAATGATTTGTTTCCGGAGAGCGTTGGGGATTGTGTCGTATAGCTACAGCGGCGGTTTACGAAAGAAAACATGAAGTTCGGGTCTAGTGTCAATAGCACGGACGGGAACAAAGTCAATGAGTCATACCACTAACCTGCCCTTCGAGAGGGTCCAGTCCACATAGTTTTAGCGAAATAAGCTGTTTGCCTTTGTTATTGTCAAAAAAGGGCCTGAATTATATTTTTCTTCTAGTGCGCCATTCTACTACGGGACGAACCAAAACAAAATTATGTGACGGCTCTCGCTGGATAGGGGCTATGTTGAGTAAGAACTAGAAAGCAGCGAGGGTCGTTACAGCCACTGATTCTGAGTATCAGGATGATGTGATTCTCAAAATTCTGTTAGCTGATAAATGCCTGGAGGGTGTTCCGTTAATTACCATCACCCCATCCCCACCGTGAATTAAAAGGGATCAGTTGCTGCCGAACAACAGGATAATGTGAACACCACGCTCAGAGATGTGTCTTTTAATGCAGCTGCGTACGTCGCAATACGCAAAGGTATTCACTACTTCTTGGTTGTAATATCTTTGTTTAGAACTTCAAGGTCTTGTTTAGGTACATTTAAAGTGTCTTGTTGCAGAATTTCCTTCAAGGTCACGACAAAATGAAAGACCTAACGGACTTCAAAAGAGGGCTAGTTGGTGCCTTCCTGACAACAGTCGCCACGGTCGTGGGGTTATCGAGAACTACTGTGTCTAGCGTTACGACAGCATACAGTGTTCGTGGCAAAACCTCGTCTGCGAAACACAAGAGAAAAACGGAAATCGGCCCTGACTAATAGAGACAGGAGAGCATTAAAGAGGATTGTTACCCGTAATAAGAAGACCACGGCGCCCAAAATTAATGCGGAGCTCAATCTGCGTCTTCAAACCCCAGTATCAACGAAAACAGTGCGCAGCGAACTGCATAAACAAGCTATTCATGGCAGAGCTGCTATCGCAAAACCTCTGGTGACCCGGGTTAATGCACAGCGGCGACGGCAGTGGTGCCAGGAGCATAAAACGTGGACTGCCGATGCATGAAAAACCGTAATATGGTCGCACGAATCCACATTCACACTACTCCCCGCCGCAGTGCGTGTTTACGTGTGGAGAACACCGTTAGAAGAGTACAACCCACACTGTCATCTCCCAACAGTGCAGTATGGTGGTGGTTCTGTCATGCTCTGGGCGGTCATATCGTATATAGTTTTCAGAAGGTTTTACAGTCCAAGGAGGATTCAGGCGGTTTTCAATGCCAAAGGTTGTTCCACACCCTATTAGCTACGTAAAATCTTCTTTTCCTAGGTGTTCACATTATTCTGTCCAATCTCGGTATGTCGGTATATGTCATTTCATAGCAAATATTTCGTTTCAGAGTCGCTGCTAAACGAAGGCACGAGACGTGAAGAGATTCCTTGCAAAACAATAACCTTGAGGCTGGATAAGAACGAGCGGAAGGTGAAACAGAGTTGCGTTGCTTTGCGGAAGTGTCGAATCATCATACCGATATTGGACACGAGAGTCAATACAAAATGAAACCTATTTCCCATGGGGTCAGAATTAGTTTCCTATAATCACCAAGGCATCTGAAATTGCAAAAAATAAAAAAAAATAAAATAAAAAATAAACAAAAAAAAAATCGACGGGTTATTTCTTCAAAATCGCGTGCGAACAACCTTTGAAAGACTACCGTCCCTTTCTCACCGTCATTGTTATTTGTAGATTCAAGAAAAAAATTATCGACTGTTAATTTGCGTCACAACTGGCGAATTTGGGCGAGGGAATCTAGTAGCTCCTAATGGTTTTCGCTGAAAAATACCTTTTTCTATCGGTATCTTAAAGTTTTATAACTATTATTTTTGACGCACTAAAGAGGTGAAGCACGTTTCAAGACAATAAATCTGCAGCGATATACTTCGTCCGTGTAGCTTAGTTGGGAGAGCAACTTACTCCAGAGGGGGGGGGGGGATTCAATCCTTATCACGGATAAATATGTGTTTTTACATTGGCGTCCGAACGCAAAAATAGATATACTGGCTGTTGGGTTCTTCGAAAAATAAAAAATTGTGATGTTTGTTCCACACGTCGTCTAGAATAAATGAAAAATTCGTTCAGATGATGTGACGTACTACAAAGGTAAAGCACGTGTCAAGACGACAAATCTGCAGCGATACATTCCGTCCGTATAGATTAGTTGGGAGAGCAAATTACTCCGGGGTGAGGAAGAGCGGATTTGATCCCTGTCACGAACAAACTTGTGTTTTCGCATTGGCCTCCGCACGTAAAAATTGATGTACTGGCCGTTGGATTCTTCGAAAAATGTGTGATGTTTGTTTCACACATCGTCTAGAATTCATGGAAAATTCGTTCTTCACTTTAAAAAAAAAAAAGAAAGAAATTAAGAAGGAGATAATGTGAAGTAAAGGACGTGTCAAGACGACAAATCTGCAGCGATATATTCCGTCCGTGTAGCGTAGGTGGGAGAGAAACTTGCTCCGAAGTGAGGGGTTGCGGATTCGATGACGTCACGGCAAACTTGTGTTTTCATATATTCTTACTAATTACAATCCATAGAAATATGCATATGAGTTTTTCCTGCGATATTTATTTCATTTCATATCGCTGCTCCTAAAAATCTAATGGCAAAAAATATTTTTTCCCCTGAATGTCGAACATTTTGCACGCATTTCTTACTTCAAATAATGCACAGTTTTCCTGCCTGAGGAAGGGCACGCATTTTACATTTGCCTAGCTCCCTCCGTTTCTAAATGTTCAACTGAAAAAATTTATCTTCACTGCAAAAAATTAGAGGTGTGAATTCACGGAAAATTTCTCGAAATAACGTGCAGCAAAGTTGCCCTAAGTGTCCGCCTTTTAACGGAATTTCCATTTTGAAAACTGCCAAAATTTCCATAGTCAGTAATTCCGTTTATTTCAGAAAAGTCCGTTTCAAGTTTTTCCGTATTTAGACAGGAATTTCGCAAAATCCATAATGCTGAATATTTTAGCCCTTACGAGAAAGATTCCTTTTGCGCCGGTGATCGGACCAAGGCCGTTTGGGTTGAAGCCGCGTTTCTTAACCACTAAGCCAGAAAGTCACAGGAATCACACTCAGTGCTCTAAGCGATGGCTTCTGATCATTTGTCTGGGTTCGAATCCAGGTGAGGCATGGATGTTAGTGATGGAAAAAATGTATTCATAAATCGAATACGTTATTCGTGAACCGAGTAGTTATTCGAAAACCGAATACTTTTTTCGGAAACCGAATATTTTAGTCATAAACCGAATGCTTTATTCGGAAACTGAATACTTTAATCATAAACGGAATACTTTAATCATAAACGGAATACTTTTTTCGGAAACCGAATACTTTACTCGTTAAGAGAAAACAGTATTCGGAAACGGAATACTTTATTCGTTAAGAGAAAACAGTATTCGGAAACGGAATACTTTATTAGGAAACCGAATGCTTTATTAGGAAACCGGATACTTTATTCGGTAACCGAATACTTTAGTCATAAACCGAATACCTTATTCGTTAAGAGAAAACAGTATTCGGAAGCGGAATACATTATTCAGAAACCGAATTATTGAGCGGGAAACCAAATGAATGACTCAAAACCAAACGAAAGAAATATTAAGCGGAAGAAAGTGCCTTGTTTACCCCTGAAGCTCAGGACTTCGACTCAGTGATGGCTCTTTCCATCACAGTAGTTAGGCCCCTATAGTCTATGACGTTACCGCAGAGCACAGTGATTAAGCGACAGTACCTCAAGAGTCGACATTTTGACTGTCAACATTTTCATCGTCGACATTATGATCGCCACAGCACAGATTGCGTTCTACGCGATAAAAAGCTGGCGAGGTATAGTCTTGTGGTACTATTGCTTAATCACTGTGCTGCTCGGTTACGTCATAGACTCTACGGGCCTAACTACTGTGATGGAAAGAGTCACCACTGAGTCGAAGTCCTGAGCTTCAGGGGTCAACAGGGCACTTTCTTCCGTTTAATATTTCTTTCGTTTGGATTCTGAGTCATTCATTTGGTTTCCGGATCAATACTTCGGTTTCTGAATAATGTATTCCGTTTCCGAATACTGTTTTCTCTTAACGAAAAAACTATTGGTTTCAGAATAAAGTATTCGGTTTCCGAATAATTACTCGGTTCACGAATAACGTATTCGATTTATGAATACTTTTTGCCCATCGCAAATTGGATGTTGTGTTTGTCTTACGGCACTGTCTCTCTCCCTTCCCTGGAACCAGTGGCTCTAAATTAGGGACGGACGACTGCTTATAGCCTACTGGGTTGCTCAAGGTGGTCACTAATAAACCTCCAATAAAAAAAAATGAGAATTGAAAAATGAGAAAAAAAAAAAAGAGAGAGAGAGAGAGAGAGAGAGAGAGAATCAGACTCGCGTTCAATGGTAAAACTAATTGGGCGATGGGGAATTTGTTTTTTCAATAATACGAGTGATTTAATCATTTTATTTTCAATTGGAGCATGTTGTTTTTTGAATAGGTTTGCAATTATTTTTTTTTCTGTAAGAGGATTATTACAAATCACGTTGGAATTTGGGATCTTTTTCAACTGCCAATGACTTTCAGTTATCTTCAAGAAAAGGTAAAATGTACTGTTCTATTGTAATATTTCAAAAAACTGTTAAATTAAAAATTTATTCTTGATAACCATAACAGCTTTCGTCTTAAGAAGCCCGCAAAGTGGTACATAGACATCATACACAATTCAATAATTTAGGTACTCGGTTTCTTACGGTAACACAATATACAAGGCGATTCATAATTAGTATCGTGGTTTCAGTGGCATATAATCGGAAAACGGGGAACAATAAACTAAAACCGCAAACAGAAATGACAGATGACAACTGAAAGTCTTATTACTTGTAGAATCGATACATCAGATTGCTAAACCACATCGATATGCGCGCCTTTCGTGGCACGTAAGATATCCAAGCGATAATCAATTTCCCGCCAATGGTTCACCAGCATTTGCTGCGTTACTCTTTCTATCGCAGCTCCAATTCTGGTCTTCAGGTCATCGAGGGAGGTCACAGGTGTCTGGTAAACCATGTTCTTCACAGATCCCCACAGGAAGAAATCCAGTGATGTAATTTCGGGTGAGAGCGGAGACCACGTAATAGGTCTACCACGCCAACCCAGCTCTCATGAAAATGCAGTTCAAGAAATTCCCGGACAATAACAGCCCAATGCCAAAGTGCGCCATCGTCCTGGAACACCACATTGGGCTGCCTATCTTCCAACTGAGGCAACAGATGCAGCTGTAGCATGTCCAGATAGGTCACAGCTGTAGCATGTCCAGATAGGTCACAGCTGTAGCATGTCCAGATAGGTCACAGCTGTCACTGGTATCTCCACAAAGAAAAAGAGCTCCAACACTTCCGAACATGACGAAGCGCACCAGACGTTCATCTCTTGACTATCTCGTTCGACTTCTCGAATGGCGTGAGGATTTTCGGAGCCCCATATTCTACAGTTATGCCGATGCACCCTTCCTGAGACTAAAAACGTTGTTTCATCGCTAAATATCCATGTCCGCAGGTAATGTTCATCAGCTTCGACTTTGGACAAAATGTCTTGGGCAGATTGGAAACGGCGTGGTTTATCATCCCGCTGTAAAGCCTGTACAATCTGCAGTTTGTACGTACGGAGTTGTAAGCGGTTATGCAGAACCCTCCAAACAGTTGTTTGTGGCATACCTAACTGCGAAGCAGCTGGTCTCGTTGACTTCTGAGGGTTTCGAGAAAAAGCTTCTTGGACGCGATCAACATCGTCCTGTGAAGTACTTGGTCTTCCCGCTCCTTTTTGATGCTGCACACTACCAGTCTTTTGAAGCTGCTTTCACCAACGTCGGATAGATGCTGCACACTACCAGTCTATTGAAACTGCTTTCACCAACGTCGGGTAGATGCTGCACACTACCAGTTTTTGAAACTGTTTTCACCAACGTCGGATAGGTGCTGCACACTACCAGTCTTTGATGTTGCACACTACCAGTCTTTGATGCTACACACTACCAATCTTTTGAAACTGCTTTCACCAACGTTGGATAGATGCTGCACACTACCAATCTTTTGAAACTGCTTTCACCAACGTTGGATAGATGCTGCACACTACCAGTCTTTGATGCTGCACACTACCAGTCGTTTGAAATTGCTTTCACCAACGTCGGATAGATGCTGCACACTACCAGTCGTTTGAAATTGCTTTCACCAACGTCGGATAGATGCTGCACACTACCAGTCTTTTGAAACTGCTTTCACCAATGTCGGATAGCATAATCGGAAGGTGGAGCTTTGCCATACTGCTTTCTTTAACGACGTTGCGTTGTGATAACTGACTTTGTTCCGAAAAACCAGAGTACGCACATTGCTTTTTCTTGAATAGTCGCCATTTTGAAGTATGACGTCAATTCAGCGGGAACTGTGTTGCCACATAAAACTTTCTGCTGTGAACTTGTTCATGCTGTTGGCAGTTTTATTTGGTTGGTTACAATATCCAATCTTTCTACAGAACTTCAAAATCAGGTCATTCGACAGAAGACTGAAATTTAATAGTTAATCACACCTCAAGTATTACAGCAAATCACTTCTATTACCGAACGTTTTCAGTCATATGGATACGTAAAAAGTGAGAACGGAGCTTTTACGTTTATATACGAAAGGAATTGCTGAAAGGTTTGTGAAAATTGAGTTATTCTGGAATACGAAAACTCTGTAAAATTCGGTATTTTTTTCTTTCATTTCAGGGATAAGCTTGTATCGGGAATATGCTTCGTCAATCCAAGAATGGATTCACAGAAAATGACTTCCATTTCGGAATTTCTTTTTTTTTACAGTGCATTTACAGCCCCATTTTTATTTCTTGTAGTTCCCACTGGCAATATTCGTTTTGCTACAGGTGTCTGTAATCGTAATAAAATTTGTCTACATGTTCTTTTGGTGTTTAACGACCACCGTAAGCAACTCTAAAGGCTATCAGCAGGCGCCCGTCCCTAATTTAGGGCCACGTCTCAACCACTGTGCCATTGAGTATCATCTCTTGTACACCGTTTTTTCATTAGAGATATACGTAAATGCCTATTTTTGTTTGCAACCGTTTGACCTTTTCCAGAAGCCCTAACGGAAGAATTTCTTTTTAGATTTTCTTATGGGAAAGATTCTGTGCTCAATTTCTAAAGCTAGGTGCAAATCTACATTTATGCCTCCCACCTAAAAAAAAAAAAAAAGACTGAGGAAATTGTTTTTGGGTAAAACTTCGATCTGTAATAAAAACATCAGCAATGAAACATATCACTAAATGTTTGATGACCGTTTTTGGCAAAACCACACTTCCTTTAGCGTCACAACCCATGCCCATAAACTGCAGTAACCATCGAAAATGCGGCCTTCAGGAAACGAGTACATGAAGTATTAACAGAACTGCTTAAAAGAATCCGAACACTTTCTTCCGGTCTTTGTAACTGTTTTAGTGCCATCGCACCTTAGTTTCGGTCAGAGCAAGCAAGGCTATGGGTCGAGGGTTGGCCATGAACACCAGGAAACTGCTCTTGTGCTCACCTGCTGTCACTGAACAACACGCTGAAAATACCGTCTGCAGTTGTAATTAAGGATCGATATGTGCCATGTGTTACAACACAACGAGGTTAAAAGAGATGGAATAAGGGTGCTACCACTGATTTTTTTTTTTTTTTTTTTTTTTTGTTCGGAGTTTTAACGATCACTGTGAGCAACTCAATGGGCTATAATCAGTCGCCCATCCCTAATTTGCTCCACTGGCTCCATTATACTATAGATATTCTGATTACTGGTTTAGTTATACTACTTTGATTTTTTTTATTGCAGGTTTAACGACCACCGTGAGCAACTCAATGGGCTATAAGCAGTCGCCCATCCCTAATTTGCTCCACTGGCTCCATTATACTATAGATATTCTGATTACTGGTTTAGTTATACTACTTTGATTTTTTTATTGCAGGTTTAACGACCACCGTGAGCAACTCAATGGGCTATAAGCAGTCGCCCATCCCTAATTTGCTCCACTGGCTCCATTATACTATAGATATTCTGATTACTGGTTTAGTTATACTACTTTGATTTTTTTTATTGCAGGTTTAACGACCACCGTGAGCAACTCAATGGGCTATAAGCAGTCGCCCATCCCTAATTTGCTCCACTGGCTCCATTATACTATAGATATTCTGATTACTGGTTCAGTTATACTACTTTGATTTTTTTATTGCAGGTTTAACGACCACCGTGAGCAACTCAATGGGCTATAAGCAGTCGCCCATCCCTAATTTGCTCCACTGGCTCCATTATACTATAGATATTCTGATTACTGGTTTAGTTATACTACTTTGATTTTTTTTATTGCAGGTTTAACGACCACCGTGAGCAACTCAATGGGCTATAAGCAGTCGCCCATCCCTAATTTGCTCCACTGGCTCCATTATACTATAGATATTCTGATTACTGGTTTAGTTATACTACTTTGATTTTTTTATTGCAGGTTTAACGACCACCGTGAGCAACTCAATGGGCTATAATCAGTCGCCCATCCCTAATTTGCTCCACTGGCTCCATTATACTATAGATATTCTGATTACTGGTTTAGTTATACTACTTTGATTTTTTTTATTGCAGGTTTAACGACCACCGTGAGCAACTCAATGGGCTATAAGCAGTCGCCCATCCCTAATTTGCTCCACTGGCTCCATTATACTATAGATATTCTGATTACTGGTTTAGTTATACTACTTTGATTTTTTTTATTGCAGGTTTAACGACCACCGTGAGCAACCCAATGGGCTATAAGCAGTCGCCCATCCCTAATTTGCTCCACTGGCTCCATTATACTATAGATATTCTGATTACTGGTTTAGTTATACTACTTTGACTTTTTTTATTGCAGGTTTAACGACCACCGTGAGCAACTCAATGGGCTATAATCAGTCGCCCATCCCTAATTTGCTACACTGGCTCCATTATACTATAGATATTCTGATTACTGGTTTAGTTATACTACTTTGATTTTTTTTATTGCAGGTTTAACGACCACCGTGAGCAACTCAATGGTTTATAAGCAATCGCCCGTCCCTAATTTAGGGCCACTGGTTCCAGGGAAGGGAGAGAGTGAGCGCCGTAAGACAGATACAACATCCATACCTCATCGGGATTCGAACCATGACCCCTTTCGGACGAATGAGCAAAAGCCATCGCTTAGACCACTGCACCACCAGGGCGGCATTTATACTATTTCGAATTAGTATCTCTATTCCCAGTTCTTTAGAAGAGCGATAAATAGAGACGATATATTTCATCAAAGACAATTCGGGTTTGTACCAAATAAATCAACCCAAATAGCATTATTACATACACAAAATATAATTCAACAAAATCTGTTACAGAAACAAATAAAAATAGCAGTCTTTCTTAATCTTTCAAAAGCATTCGATACCATAAATCATGATAAATTTCTTCATAAGTTAAATATTATTGGACTCCGGGGATCTAGCTATAATTTATTCATAAGTTACTTGTCAGATAGAAGGCAATACACCCAGATTCATCAGAATCGATCTATATTACAAAATATAAACTGTGGGTTACCCCGGGGATCAGTTCTTGGTTCTTTATTTTTTTAATTTAATATTAACGACTTATTTGCAGTATTAAAAGATAATGGTACAATCCTATATGCAGACGATGTAACTATTATTTTAAAGGGAACTGATATGAATGAGCTTACACTAAGAACTAATACTCAGCTTAAACTAATAACAGATTGGTTCAATGCAAATGAATTAGTTGTTAAAACTAACAAAACTAAATTAATGATTTTCTCTAATTCACAAACTTCATATTTATACGATTTACCGATTCTGTTGAATGGAGTCAGGATTAGTACTGTCTCAACGCACTCTTATCTAGGTGCAACTGTTTACAGTGACTTGAAATGGAACAAACACATAGAAAATTTAAATAACAAGATTTCTAGAAATATCGGGACGGTAAGTAGTACCTTGCTAAACTTAACACCAAAATATTAATCTCTAGTTATCATACACTAATTCAAACACGTATTAATTATTGTATTTTAACCTGGTGACAAACTGCACAGTATAATATCAATAAACTACAGATATTGTAAAATATATTTATAAGACTAATAGACCTTAAAACATCAAATAATTTTCAACCGGTCTCATTTATTTGATCAAAAGTGAACCCCAATATATATACTATTTTAACGATAAAGCAATTATATGACTATGACTTGGGAAAAATAATGTATAAAATAATTAAAAATGGTTTACACAAAAATATATAATAACATTAAATATACATACTCATTACCACAATACTAGGAATAGACCAGTACTAATTCCAATGTTCCCACAAACTGAGAAACTTAAAATGAACATACAGTAAATTATAGTGGCCCAAAAGTTTGGAACTAACATTTATTAATAATCTTAACTTATTTAAAATAAAATTAAAAGCACATCTTATGAAGTAATTAGTAAACAATAGGCAATTTTGATTGAATGGATGATGATACTGGACAGTGGATTGTAAGCTGCATATATTGAATACGCTACACTACGATGCATAATGTTACATGGGAAAAGGGATACGATAAAAGATGATAACTACACTGCTGGTCACCCAAAATGCAACACCAAGATGGACACGAGATTGCTAAGCCAGATTTACTGGACACATAACAACAGATACAAAGATGAAATGATTGAGTTTACAGGCCCGTGCGACTTGCGGAACACGCAGACATCAATAGTTCGTGTGGCCCCCATGGCTGGCAATAACGGCCGCTACACGCCGCGGCATCGAACGAAAGAGGCTTTGGATGTGGGCTTGGGGTATGTCGGTCCAGGCTGCTTCCACACGTTGCCACAATTCATCAGGCGTAGCCGCGGGTGGTGCTTACCGGGCCACTCGGTTGCCGATCAGCGACATTTCGGGGGAACAGGCGGGCCACAGCAGCAGTGACACCTGGTGGGCCGTGCAGAATTGTTGCACGATGCGTGCCACGTGCGGGCGCCCATTGTCCTGTTGAAACGTGCCCGCTGGCAGGTCCTGCCGGTAAGGGAAAACTGCAGGCTACAAAACGTTGGAGATGTACTGGTGGCCGTTGGGTGTACCGGAGATGCGTACCAGAGAGGTGCGGATGACATATCCAATTGCGCCCCAAACTATAACGCCAGGTGACGGACCGGCATGACGATGCATAATGCAGGCGTCATACAGCCTCTCGCCGCGGTGCCGCCACGCGCGGATCCCACCATCGTGGTGTTGCAGGCAGAAGCGGGATTCGTCGGAGAAGACAATGTCGTGCTATTCCGTAGTCCAGGTGCGGCGTTCAACGGCCCACTGCCTCTGCACTCGCCGGTGGTTTAACGTCAACGGTGATCGGAGCAATGGGCGCCGTGCGACAAGTCTCCGCTCCTGCAGATGACGTCGAACGGTACGTGCTGGCATAGGTTGTTGCGCACCACACCCTAATTCTTGCGCTAACGTTCGTGATGTGGCGGTGCGAGCCGTCAATGCCCGCCGCACAACATGCCGGTCCTCTCGTTTGGTAGTGTACCACGGCTGCGGCAATCGCTCACGAAGGTCCGTCCGTTCCTCCTGCACCCACCGAATCCATACTCGCCTCACTGTGGCTGGATGTCGTACCACACGGGCGCCGATGTCTAGGTACGATAAACCGCTGTCGCGATAAGCCACTATTCGTCCTCTGTCGAACTCCGAAACGTACTGGAATGACTACCGTATTCTGCGACGAGGCATCAAGAAGCTTCCCACGCGCAGGTCCGGCAGCACAACACACTTCCTCTACTTACACCCTGCCTTCTGTGCTCCCTTCTTATAGTGCTTCTCGGTGGCGTGCCGGGCGCACATGATTTACATATTCCCTGCAATGCTAATCGTTTGCATATCCTCTCGCGGGCGACGCATGCTGCAAATTTCAGGCCAATCGGCTGCTTCCTTCTTGGTGTTGCATTTTGTGTGGCCAGGAGTGTATAATATAAATGAAAAGATGCCAAGACTAATTCATCATCATCATCATTGTCAACCATTATCAATCCACTGCTGGACGAACGTCTCCCCAAGTTTCCTCCACAACGGTCTGTCTTGTGCCAGTCTCCTCCATGTCACCCCTGCATACTTTCGAATTTCATCCACCCATCTCCCATGTGGTCTTCTTCTGGGTCTTTTCCTATCCTTTGGAATCCAATCTAAAATTTCGGCTGTCCATCGATGATCTGTCCTTCTGGCAGTATGTCCAGCCCATTGCCATTTCAGGGATTTAACTCTGATCATGATGTCTTCCACTCTTGTCATTTTTCGGATCCACGAGTTCCTCTTCTTATCTCTAATGGTTACACCAAGCATGCACCTCTCCATGCTGCTTTGAGTTGTCTGCAGCCTTTGTATGTCTCTTTTAGTTAAGGTCCACGTGTCTGCACCATACGTAAGCACTGGAAGGATGCATTGATCAAACACTTTTCTTTTAAGACATAATGGCATATTGCTCTTGAAAATTATGCTGTTTCTTCCAAAAGCTCTCCAGGCAAGTTTTGTACGCCGATTAATTTCTTCATCAATGTGACCCTCACTTGATATCTGCTGTCCAAGATAAACGTACGTGTCTGTTATCTCCAGCTTTTCTCCATCAATCGATAAATCTTCATTTCCTGTAAAAGCATTGAACATCACTTTTGTCTTCTGAAAGTTAATTTTTAATAACACTTCTTTACTCTTGTCAGCAAGTTCCTGGATCATACTCTGCAGCTCTGATGGGCTAGTTGCGAAAATGGCTACGTCATCAGCAAAACGAAGGTGGGTTAGATAATCTCCATTAATCTTTATCCCCTTGTTTTCCAGCTCAGTGACTGAAAAACACCCTCCAATGTGGCATTAAAGAGCTTCGGAGATATGGTGTCACCTTGTCTCACTCCCTTTCCAATTTTTATGTGTGTTGTATTTTCAAACAGCCTAATCTTTGCACTTGCATTTTCATAGATGTTATTAATAATATTAATGTATGCATCTTCAATACCGCAGGTTTTCAGAGCCATTGTAACTGCTGATGGTTTCACCGAATCAAAGGCTTTTTCATAATCGATAAAAGCCATGCACAATGGAAGTTCATATTCCCTCGCTCTTTCAATTAGTTCTCTCAGCACGTGGATATGATCTATTGTGCTGTAGCCACTCCTGAATCCAGCTTGTTCTCTCGGTTGAGCCATGTCCAGTGTTACCTTCAAGCGGTGTGAAAGAACTTTAGTGAAGATTTTATAAACTACTGATAGGAGGCTGATAGGTCTGTAGTTTCCGAGATCCTCAATGTCACCTTTCTTATGTAGCAGGATCATTGTAGCGGTGTTCCAATCCTCAGGAATCTTTCCTTCATTAAGGCATCGAGTGAAAATTTGGGCGAGTACTGTTTCGATTTCTCCACTTGCTTCTTGTATGATGTCTACAGTAATTCCATCTTCTCCTGGAGCTTTTCCCCGCTTCATGTTCTTGATTGCATGTGCAACTTCTGCTGGAAGGACTGGAGGAACTCTGGTACTGGTATCTTTCATGATGTCTATAGTGCATATATAATCCCTTTCATATAATTTGGAGTAGAAATCTTTCACTCTTGTCAAAATTTCGCCTCTATTTCTTGTTACAGAACCATCTTCTTTTCTCAGTGCCATAATCTGTTTTCTTCCCTTACTGAGATGTCCCTTTGCTATCTTTAGGCTTTGGTTGTTTTCAATTGCTTTCCTCACTAGTTCACAGTTGAATTTCCTTACGTCTTCAGTGATACTTTTTCTTACTGTCTTGCATAGCTCTATATATTCCACTTTGGAAGTCACATCTTCTTTAGTTGTCCTCATCTCTCTTCTTTTTGCATCAACATTTTGGTTTTTCCTGATAATTTGTTCACATGCAACTTGTTCTTAGACCCAGCTAATTTTGTTGCTGTTTCCATAAGAGCTTTGGTTACTTTTCTGTTAACTTCAGAGATGTCCACTTCTTCCGATGTTAGGCCTTCTAAAGCAGAGAACCTGTTCTTCAGTTCTAACTTGAAGGTATTATGGTGTTTTTTAAGGTTGGTTATGTCAATAGATTTTGTTTGTCTTATGAGCTTGCCACGTTCAAGTTTAGTGTTGAGGTGCATCTTACATCTCACCAATCTATGGTCACTACCTGTGTTGAACTTGTTTAGCACACTGCAGTCTTCTATGACGAATTTTTTGTTACACATAATAAAATCAATTTCACTTGTCGTCCCATTTGGATGTCTCCATGTCCATTTCCTGTGTGGCTTTTTCTTGAAGAAGGAGTTCAAGATGAAAAACCCTTCTGCCTCTGCAAACTCAACGAGAGTATTTCCACGCTGGTTTCTGTTGCCATGACCGAATTTACCTATTGAAGTTTCATTCTGTTGCCGTTGCCCTATTTTTGCATTGAAATCTCCCATAATTATTTTCAAGTGCTGCTTACCTTTATTATTTAGATGACAAATTTCCTCATAAAATTCTTCAATTTCTTCTTCAGGATGACTTGTGGTGGGTGCATAAGTTTGAATAATCTGAGCCTGGTATCTTTTCGAGAGTTGGATAACAAGTCGTGCAGCTCTGTCAGAGGAACTTTCAACTTCTACAACTTTATCCTTCAGTTTCTTGTTTATTATAAATCCAACACCACTAGTTCTGCCAGTATCTGTCCCACGATAGTAGAAGAGATGTCCACTTTTCAGTTGGATGAGATCTTCTCCTTTTCTCCTTACCTCACTTAGCCCCACGATGTCCCACTTGATCCTTTGTAGTTCCTCTTCCAATTCAAGAAGCCTTGAATCAGAAGATAGGGAGCGTCCATTGTAAGTAGCCAAGGTCAGCATCAGATGGCAGCCTAGTCCGGTCCTCCGGGGATTCTTAGCACCCTCTGCCTTCATGTCGCACTGGCCGCTGCCTTGGCCAGGTACATTCCAGCTGCCGGAGACTGAGGGCCAAGATTTAAGTTGTGGAATCATTTTGGAGGGGTTTGGCCATAACTCACCACGCTGGCCAAGCGGGTTGGTGAGTGTGGGATAGAATTTCCTCTGATCCCGATGGTATAGTTATACCGCTATGGGCGGTCGTCAGAGCCCCTTTAGTGGGAACAGGATGCACCACGAGAAGGCGGGGTTGACATTTGTCAAGGAGAGGCTGTGATGTTACGCATCACCTGACCTTGCATATATATATATATATATATATATATATATATATTCTATAAAGAAGATACCTAAGCAAAAAAATACATATATAATTTTGACTCACACCTAGTACAACATAGAAAAGGTTATGTATCTACCTGTGTGATCAAAAGGAAAAAAGGTAAAAAATAAAATAAAACAACTGAATGTAGAAGGTGTCGAGAATACTGAGCCTTGGCTTTATCAAGGACCAGCAAAAACTCTGCATTTTCTCACTTCCACAAAGACCTAGTTGGAAATGGGTTTCTGCAAGGCCATAGATGCAAGTAACATTCCCACCTAAAATAGTTTAAAAAATATATATATATAAGTCATGTCCTCCTTAGAGTTGCATGACCTAGCACTAGTTAACATTTTCGCTTGCATCCATTAACCTTCCTGGCCCGACCCATACTCTTCATCTGTTACTATTAAACAGAGAGAAGAAGATTAAAGAGAACTCAAGCTGTGAGAGTGACATAATAATTAGAAATGATTTTCAGCCATAACGAAATTCCAAGTTCGTTTGAGAGAGAATTTAAACCTGAAAAACAATGCAAAAGAAATCCAAATTTTACATTGCAATTAAAAAAGGAAATGTTAATTTATAACGAACAGATTTTTGAAAGAAAACTTGAGTCTAAAACCCCCTACTCTACAACTTATGACAACACAAAAACGAGAATAAGTTAAAGATAATAATTAACTAAAGAAAACTTTGTGAAAGTTATATACCTTAAACAGTTAGTTGCAATATGTACAAAGTATTTCAGCAGTGCTTTAAGTGCATAATTAATTAGTATTAAGAACTTAACTACTTTGAAAAAACAGCGCATAGACAGCGCATAGAAAAGGAACAAGCTAAGCCATCTTCTGTTCCTAGGTACCCCAAAAGACGCTCAAAGTTACAAAGAAAAGAAAGAGTTAAAACCCGCAAAAATGTTAACAGACAAATCAATGCCTAAAAGTTGAAAAGCTAAAAAACGACAGAGAAAAGGTACATGAAGTACAAACATTGAACTTATAAAACCTAGAACCCAAAAACAAGGAAGAGAGCTTACCTCTTGTGTTACAAAAACTTTTCTCCTCACAAGAGAAGAACATGGCTGACCTCTTCTGCCACTCCCTAGACGCTGGGGGGCAGTGAGGGTGGGGCTGATGGCCTCCTCATACAGCAAGAAAACAACGCGCGGAGATTTTAACCAGAGAAAAAAATATATATAAACATAAGACTGTGGATCTGTATGATCAGAAAGAGCAGAATTAACTCTCCAGAATACATGAGAAATATTATAAAATACACGAGCAGTTTATTTAATAATCTTTGCATGTATTAAATCACCTTAGTGAGCTTCTATAGATTAATCAGAATCTTATTAATTTTAATGTTGGTTTTACTATTTTTAGTATAGCTATCCTAGTGATGAATAACTAGTTTTCTTTTTTATTTGTTTTTATTTTCTTTTATAAACGGATTTTTAAGCTTTTTTGTGATTTTGTTTATATTATTTAATTTTTTGTTTTAATAGGACCGTCATATCCATAGCACTAAGGTTCCTTTAGGTAGTTAATAGGCATCCTCTAGCCAACTTCCTTACGGCTTTGATTGGTCAGAATCATATTATTAACTGTGTAGAAAATTAAAGCAGATCTGCCAACCTTACTCTATTATTCAGAATAATTTTTCTTAAAGTTCTTTTGATGAAAGAAGAAGGAATTTCGTTCTCTAGAAAACTTTCTAATAGTATATTAATGTTGTAATTGAAGTCCAAATTGTTGCTGCAAATTCTTGAAATTCTTAGGACCTGAGAAATTAGTACATTCTCAATTACTTTGGTTGAAATGTTATTATTCCAGTGTAGATATTTAATTACTTTGAAAGGAAAATTAACTCTTTTATCATAGAGGCTAATAGATGGGTTACCTCTGTTGAGCTTAATGCTTAAGTCTAGGAACTCAAGTTCCTGATTACTGTGGTTGGTTTTACATAAGTTAAGAGAGCTAGGATAGATATTATCAAAATCACTCTCTATAACTTCTGAATTATTGATACACAGCAGATCATCAATATATCTAAAAGTGTAAAGGTAGTTATCTGAGCAGGTGGGGTGATTTTTAATGAATTTATATTCCTTAAAGAACAGGAATAGATTAGCGATATGCGTGGACGTTGATGTTCCCATTGGAATACCGTTCACTTGCTTATAGAGAGTATTATTATATAAGATATGGTTATTTATTATGCAGCAATTGAGATAAGAGTTCCAAGTTCCTACATCAACAAATTGGTTAAGTTTAAATTCTGCATACAGCTCTTTAAAGGTAGTGATTATATCTGATAGAGGCAGATTAGTATACAGGTTTTCAAAATCATAACTATTAATATCTAGGGGACAAACTTTGAGTATAGTAGAAATTACTTCTGCATTATTATTAATTATCCAAAAATCTCTGTACATCAAGTTAGAACAGTTTCTAATGTGTTTCAAAACCTTCTTTAAGACATCTTCAAAAGCAAGATCTATTTTCTTTTTATGACTCCTTACTCCACTAGCTATGAACCTGAACTTCACAGGATCCTTATGAAACTTAACCGTTGCAAAAAGAAATGGAAATTCAGGCTCATATCTTCTAGTTTGTGGAATTTTAAGTTTCTTGAAGAATGCCTTAAACCGATTTTCTAACTGCTTGGTAGAATAACTTACGGGCTCGTATGTTACTCTATTATTGAGTTCCATAGTTAACAATTCAAAATAGAACTTCTTACAGATAATTGCAAAATTATTGCTAGCTTTATCCGTAGTGGTAAAAATAAATTGGTCTTGCAGTTTGGAGAGTGACCTTTTAGCTTCTCCAGAGAAAAAGAGATTTCTGTCGAAACAAAAGTCCAGACCTGCCAACTCACCGGTGAAGCTATTGATTATATTATATTTCCATTCTGCGAAGGCCTCAATAGGCTGATTGTACGTTAAACTGGTTTTTACGATGTATTTATTTACATCTTGAGTGAAGCTCTCAAGAATCCTTTCTTTGGAAATTGTGAAGGAAGGTCTGAATTTAGAGCCATACTCTAATAAATTCCTAAGCTTTTCATTTTCTACAAAACTCAAGTTTCCGGTGATAATATGGTTGTAATTCTTATCATAGTGAACTGTTTCTTTATGTTCATCACAAGAACAAGTAGTAATTACAGGAATGTAGCTCGAAGAGTTAAGTTTGTAGTTTTTAACTATTGACCCTAAGGTCTTAACATATTTAAAACTTACAATAGACTGGTGCCTGTGGATGGGAAAAAAAATTGCATTATTGTAGAACAGCTTCCTTACATTGAGATTATCGTAGGCTTTATTTAGGAACCTGATGGTAACAAAATTACTGGAAAATTCTTTAAGAGAAATTTTATCTTTAAGAATATGTTTAAGAATGTCCAGAACCAAAGCAAAAACCTGCTTATCAACATGGTCAGCAGTTTCATTCCAGAATTTGAAAAAACATTTAAGGACAGAGTGCTTGAAGGACTTGAGAATTTTGTAAGTATTTTTAACAAAATTAGTGCCAGTTTTAAAGCCTTCCAGAGTTTTTAGCAAGTTAGCAAAATCAACTTTGCTTGATGTGCGAAATAACCTCTGTCCTCTATTACCTCTAGAGCAGCTCTTATTATTAACAAGAAAGAAGAGTTCACGAATTGAAAATTTATGCTGATTATGCTTATTGTCAGATAGAGTGGAATTAAGGCCATAGGGAAAAAGAGACTGATGCTGCAAAATTTCAAGGGATTCAGTTTCTAGCCGAGCATAGAGGTCAGGGATAATATGTAGTACCTCTATTTTCACTTTGTCAAAACCATGAGTATGGAAATGCTCTAATTCAAAGGTAGAGTACTGGTTGGCGTTTGTGGAGGGGTTCACTCCTGAATTAGAGAACTTGTTTACTAGAGACCTGTGACCATTAATCCTAAGATGAAGAGGATTTTTACTTTGGCCAATATAGCTAAGGTTGCAGACAGTACAGGTGAGCTTATAGATGGTATTGTAGGCTTTGCAAAACTTGTTGGAGCAATTATCCTCAACATAAGAATAGAGGTTAGGATCTGCAGATTTACATGTCAAACAACGTTTGTCATTTCATAACTTTAGATTACCTTTGCCAGCGAGTTCATACACTATGGGAAAGGGTGCTAGCCTAACCGAGCGGGAGGACTTAAAATATCTGAGCTGACCTCCAATCCTTTCATCGTCCTTAGAACTCCACTTGGGCCAAAACATACAAATTCTGAGCATACCAACTAGGAAAAACTTTTTAGAAATAAGCAGTCCAAGAAAAGACCAAACTCGAGTATAAACTACACTCCAAAAAGCTGCATCCAAAACATACTAAAAAGAAAAATTAGAAAATGAAAAAAAAAAAAAAAAAAAAAACCCTAAGTAAAAAAATAGTAATAAAAAAATATAAAAAAAAAAAAAAAGAAAAAAAAATAATAAAACATTTCAACTAGAATTTGCGCATGAGCTGCTAAATAATAAATTGAAATTAGTTACTAAAGAGCAAAACTGAAGACTAAGGAAAAAATTTTAGAATTTAAAACGAAGGGTGCAAAATAACCTGAAAATCAAAACGCGCAACGCAGCAGTTTTGAAAATTCAGAATTCACATTCTATAAAGAAGATACCTAAGCAAAAAAATACATATATAATTTTGACTCACACCTAGTACAACATAGAAAAGGTTATGTATCTACCTGTGTGATCAAAAGGAAAAAAGGTAAAAAATAAAATAAAACAACTGAATGTAGAAGGTGTCGAGAATACTGAGCCTTGGCTTTATCAAGGACCAGCAAAAACTCTGCATTTTCTCACTTCCACAAAGACCTAGTTGGAAATGGGTTTCTGCAAGGCCATAGATGCAAGTAACATTCCCACCTAAAATAGTTTAAAAAATATATATATATAAGTCATGTCCTCCTTAGAGTTGCATGACCTAGCACTAGTTAACATTTTCGCTTGCATCCATTAACCTTCCTGGCCCGACCCATACTCTTCATCTGTTACTATTAAACAGAGAGAAGAAGATTAAAGAGAACTCAAGCTGTGAGAGTGACATAATAATTAGAAATGATTTTCAGCCATAACGAAATTCCAAGTTCGTTTGAGAGAGAATTTAAACCTGAAAAACAATGCAAAAGAAATCCAAATTTTACATTGCAATTAAAAAAGGAAATGTTAATTTATAACGAACAGATTTTTGAAAGAAAACTTGAGTCTAAAACCCCCTACTCTACAACTTATGACAACACAAAAACGAGAATAAGTTAAAGATAATAATTAACTAAAGAAAACTTTGTGAAAGTTATATACCTTAAACAGTTAGTTGCAATATGTACAAAGTATTTCAGCAGTGCTTTAAGTGCATAATTAATTAGTATTAAGAACTTAACTACTTTGAAAAAACAGCGCATAGAAAAGGAACAAGCTAAGCCATCTTCTGTTCCTAGGTACCCCAAAAGACGCTCAAAGTTACAAAGAAAAGAAAGAGTTAAAACCCGCAAAAATGTTAACAGACAAATCAATGCCTAAAAGTTGAAAAGCTAAAAAACGACAGAGAAAAGGTACATGAAGTACAAACATTGAACTTATAAAACCTAGAACCCAAAAACAAGGAAGAGAGCTTACCTCTTGTGTTACAAAAACTTTTCTCCTCACAAGAGAAGAACATGGCTGACCTCTTCTGCCACTCCCTAGACGCTGGGGGGCAGTGAGGGTGGGGCTGATGGCCTCCTCATACAGCAAGAAAACAACGCGCGGAGATTTTAACCAGAGAAAAAAAATATATAAACATAAGACTGTGGATCTGTATGATCAGAAAGAGCAGAATTAACTCTCCAGAATACATGAGAAATATTATAAAATACACGAGCAGTTTATTTAATAATCTTTGCATGTATTAAATCACCTTAGTGAGCTTCTATAGATTAATCAGAATCTTATTAATTTTAATGTTGGTTTTACTATTTTTAGTATAGCTATCCTAGTGATGAATAACTAGTTTTCTTTTTTATTTGTTTTTATTTTCTTTTATAAACGGATTTTTAAGCTTTTTTGTGATTTTGTTTATATTATTTAATTTTTTGTTTTAATAGGACCGTCATATCCATAGCACTAAGGTTCCTTTAGGTAGTTAATAGGCATCCTCTAGCCAACTTCCTTACGGCTTTGATTGGTCAGAATCATATTATTAACTGTGTAGAAAATTAAAGCAGATCTGCCAACCTTACTCTATTATTCAGAATAATTTTTCTTAAAGTTCTTTTGATGAAAGAAGAAGGAATTTCGTTCTCTAGAAAACTTTCTAATAGTATATTAATGTTGTAATTGAAGTCCAAATTGTTGCTGCAAATTCTTGAAATTCTTAGGACCTGAGAAATTAGTACATTCTCAATTACTTTGGTTGAAATGTTATTATTCCAGTGTAGATATTTAATTACTTTGAAAGGAAAATTAACTCTTTTATCATAGAGGCTAATAGATGGGTTACCTCTGTTGAGCTTAATGCTTAAGTCTAGGAACTCAAGTTCCTGATTACTGTGGTTGGTTTTACATAAGTTAAGAGAGCTAGGATAGATATTATCAAAATCACTCTCTATAACTTCTGAATTATTGATACACAGCAGATCATCAATATATCTAAAAGTGTAAAGGTAGTTATCTGAGCAGGTGGGGTGATTTTTAATGAATTTATATTCCTTAAAGAACAGGAATAGATTAGCGATATGCGTGGACGTTGATGTTCCCATTGGAATACCGTTCACTTGCTTATAGAGAGTATTATTATATAAGATATGGTTATTTATTATGCAGCAATTGAGATAAGAGTTCCAAGTTCCTACATCAACAAATTGGTTAAGTTTAAATTCTGCATACAGCTCTTTAAAGGTAGTGATTATATCTGATAGAGGCAGATTAGTATACAGGTTTTCAAAATCATAACTATTAATATCTAGGGGACAAACTTTGAGTATAGTAGAAATTACTTCTGCATTATTATTAATTATCCAAAAATCTCTGTACATCAAGTTAGAACAGTTTCTAATGTGTTTCAAAACCTTCTTTAAGACATCTTCAAAAGCAAGATCTATTTTCTTTTTATGACTCCTTACTCCACTAGCTATGAACCTGAACTTCACAGGATCCTTATGAAACTTAACCGTTGCAAAAAGAAATGGAAATTCAGGCTCATATCTTCTAGTTTGTGGAATTTTAAGTTTCTTGAAGAATGCCTTAAACCGATTTTCTAACTGCTTGGTAGAATAACTTACGGGCTCGTATGTTACTCTATTATTGAGTTCCATAGTTAACAATTCAAAATAGAACTTCTTACAGATAATTGCAAAATTATTGCTAGCTTTATCCGTAGTGGTAAAAATAAATTGGTCTTGCAGTTTGGAGAGTGACCTTTTAGCTTCTCCAGAGAAAAAGAGATTTCTGTCGAAACCAAAGTCCAGACCTGCCAACTCACCGGTGAAGCTATTGATTATATTATATTTCCATTCTGCGAAGGCCTCAATAGGCTGATTGTACGTTAAACTGGTTTTTACGATGTATTTATTTACATCTTGAGTGAAGCTCTCAAGAATCCTTTCTTTGGAAATTGTGAAGGAAGGTCTGAATTTAGAGCCATACTCTAATAAATTCCTAAGCTTTTCATTTTCTACAAAACTCAAGTTTCCGGTGATAATATGGTTGTAATTCTTATCATAGTGAACTGTTTCTTTATGTTCATCACAAGAACAAGTAGTAATTACAGGAATGTAGCTCGAAGAGTTAAGTTTGTAGTTTTTAACTATTGACCCTAAGGTCTTAACATATTTAAAACTTACAATAGACTGGTGCCTGTGGATGGGAAAAAAATTGCATTATTGTAGAACAGCTTCCTTACATTGAGATTATCGTAGGCTTTATTTAGGAACCTGATGGTAACAAAATTACTGGAAAATTCTTTAAGAGAAATTTTATCTTTAAGAATATGTTTAAGAATGTCCAGAACCAAAGCAAAAACCTGCTTATCAACATGGTCAGCAGTTTCATTCCAGAATTTGAAAAAACATTTAAGGACAGAGTGCTTGAAGGACTTGAGAATTTTGTAAGTATTTTTAACAAAATTAGTGCCAGTTTTAAAGCCTTCCAGAGTTTTTAGCAAGTTAGCAAAATCAACTTTGCTTGATGTGCGAAATAACCTCTGTCCTCTATTACCTCTAGAGCAGCTCTTATTATTAACAAGAAAGAAGAGTTCACGAATTGAAAATTTATGCTGATTATGCTTATTGTCAGATAGAGTGGAATTAAGGCCATAGGGATAAAGAGACTGATGCTGCAAAATTTCAAGGGATTCAGTTTCTAGCCGAGCATAGAGGTCAGGGATAATATGTAGTACCTCTATTTTCACTTTGTCAAAACCATGAGTATGGAAATGCTCTAATTCAAAGGTAGAGTACTGGTTGGCGTTTGTGGAGGGGTTCACTCCTGAATTAGAGAACTTGTTTACTAGAGACCTGTGACCATTAATCCTAAGATGAAGAGGATTTTTACTTTGGCCAATATAGCTAAGGTTGCAGACAGTACAGGTGAGCTTATAGATGGTATTGTAGGCTTTGCAAAACTTGTTGGAGCAATTATCCTCAACATAAGAATAGAGGTTAGGATCTGCAGATTTACATGTCAAACAACGTTTGTCATTTCATAACTTTAGATTACCTTTGCCAGCGAGTTCATACACTATGGGAAAGGGTGCTAGCCTAACCGAGCGGGAGGACTTAAAATATCTGAGCTGACCTCCAATCCTTTCATCGTCCTTAGAACTCCACTTGGGCCAAAACATACAAATTCTGAGCATACCAACTAGGAAAAACTTTTTAGAAATAAGCAGTCCAAGAAAAGACCAAACTCGAGTATAAACTACACTCCAAAAAGCTGCATCCAAAACATACTAAAAAGAAAAATTAGAAAATGAAAAAAAAAAAAAAAAAAAAAAAAAAAAACCCTAAGTAAAAAAATAGTAATAAAAAAATATAAAAAAAAAAAAAAAAAAAAAAAAAATAATAAAACATTTCAACTAGAATTTGCGCATGAGCTGCTAAATAATAAATTGAAATTAGTTACTAAAGAGCAAAACTGAAGACTAAGGAAAAAATTTTAGAATTTAAAACAGAAGGGTGCAAAATAACCTGAAAATCAAAACGCGCAACGCAGCAGTTTTGAAAATTCAGAATTCACATTCTATAAAGAAGATACCTAAGCAAAAAAATACATATATAATTTTGACTCACACCTAGTACAACATAGAAAAGGTTATGTATCTACCTGTGTGATCAAAAGGAAAAAAGGTAAAAAATAAAATAAAACAACTGAATGTAGAAGGTGTCGAGAATACTGAGCCTTGGCTTTATCAAGGACCAGCAAAAACTCTGCATTTTCTCACTTCCACAAAGACCTAGTTGGAAATGGGTTTCTGCAAGGCCATAGATGCAAGTAACATTCCCACCTAAAATAGTTTAAAAAATATATATATATAAGTCATGTCCTCCTTAGAGTTGCATGACCTAGCACTAGTTAACATTTTCGCTTGCATCCATTAACCTTCCTGGCCCGACCCATACTCTTCATCTGTTACTATTAAACAGAGAGAAGAAGATTAAAGAGAACTCAAGCTGTGAGAGTGACATAATAATTAGAAATGATTTTCAGCCATAACGAAATTCCAAGTTCGTTTGAGAGAGAATTTAAACCTGAAAAACAATGCAAAAGAAATCCAAATTTTACATTGCAATTAAAAAAGGAAATGTTAATTTATAACGAACAGATTTTTGAAAGAAAACTTGAGTCTAAAACCCCCTACTCTACAACTTATGACAACACAAAAACGAGAATAAGTTAAAGATAATAATTAACTAAAGAAAACTTTGTGAAAGTTATATACCTTAAACAGTTAGTTGCAATATGTACAAAGTATTTCAGCAGTGCTTTAAGTGCATAATTAATTAGTATTAAGAACTTAACTACTTTGAAAAAACAGCGCATAGACAGCGCATAGAAAAGGAACAAGCTAAGCCATCTTCTGTTCCTAGGTACCCCAAAAGACGCTCAAAGTTACAAAGAAAAGAAAGAGTTAAAACCCGCAAAAATGTTAACAGACAAATCAATGCCTAAAAGTTGAAAAGCTAAAAAACGACAGAGAAAAGGTACATGAAGTACAAACATTGAACTTATAAAACCTAGAACCCAAAAACAAGGAAGAGAGCTTACCTCTTGTGTTACAAAAACTTTTCTCCTCACAAGAGAAGAACATGGCTGACCTCTTCTGCCACTCCCTAGACGCTGGGGGGCAGTGAGGGTGGGGCTGATGGCCTCCTCATACAGCAAGAAAACAACGCGCGGAGATTTTAACCAGAGAAAAAAATATATATAAACATAAGACTGTGGATCTGTATGATCAGAAAGAGCAGAATTAACTCTCCAGAATACATGAGAAATATTATAAAATACACGAGCAGTTTATTTAATAATCTTTGCATGTATTAAATCACCTTAGTGAGCTTCTATAGATTAATCAGAATCTTATTAATTTTAATGTTGGTTTTACTATTTTTAGTATAGCTATCCTAGTGATGAATAACTAGTTTTCTTTTTTATTTGTTTTTATTTTCTTTTATAAACGGATTTTTAAGCTTTTTTTGTGATTTTGTTTATATTATTTAATTTTTTGTTTTAATAGGACCGTCATATCCATAGCACTAAGGTTCCTTTAGGTAGTTAATAGGCATCCTCTAGCCAACTTCCTTACGGCTTTGATTGGTCAGAATCATATTATTAACTGTGTAGAAAATTAAAGCAGATCTGCCAACCTTACTCTATTATTCAGAATAATTTTTCTTAAAGTTCTTTTGATGAAAGAAGAAGGAATTTCGTTCTCTAGAAAACTTCTCTAATAGTATATTAATGTTGTAATTGAAGTCCAAATTGTTGCTGCAAATTCTTGAAATTCTTAGGACCTGAGAAATTAGTACATTCTCAATTACTTTGGTTGAAATGTTATTATTCCAGTGTAGATATTTAATTACTTTGAAAGGAAAATTAACTCTTTTATCATAGAGGCTAATAGATGGGTTACCTCTGTTGAGCTTAATGCTTAAGTCTAGGAACTCAAGTTCCTGATTACTGTGGTTGGTTTTACATAAGTTAAGAGAGCTAGGATAGATATTATCAAAATCACTCTCTATAACTTCTGAATTATTGATACACAGCAGATCATCAATATATCTAAAAGTGTAAAGGTAGTTATCTGAGCAGGTGGGGTGATTTTTAATGAATTTATATTCCTTAAAGAACAGGAATAGATTAGCGATATGCGTGGACGTTGATGTTCCCATTGGAATACCGTTCACTTGCTTATAGAGAGTATTATTATATAAGATATGGTTATTTATTATGCAGCAATTGAGATAAGAGTTCCAAGTTCCTACATCAACAAATTGGTTAAGTTTAAATTCTGCATACAGCTCTTTAAAGGTAGTGATTATATCTGATAGAGGCAGATTAGTATACAGGTTTTCAAAATCATAACTATTAATATCTAGGGGACAAACTTTGAGTATAGTAGAAATTACTTCTGCATTATTATTAATTATCCAAAAATCTCTGTACATCAAGTTAGAACAGTTTCTAATGTGTTTCAAAACCTTCTTTAAGACATCTTCAAAAGCAAGATCTATTTTCTTTTTATGACTCCTTACTCCACTAGCTATGAACCTGAACTTCACAGGATCCTTATGAAACTTAACCGTTGCAAAAAGAAATGGAAATTCAGGCTCATATCTTCTAGTTTGTGGAATTTTAAGTTTCTTGAAGAATGCCTTAAACCGATTTTCTAACTGCTTGGTAGAATAACTTACGGGCTCGTATGTTACTCTATTATTGAGTTCCATAGTTAACAATTCAAAATAGAACTTCTTACAGATAATTGCAAAATTATTGCTAGCTTTATCCGTAGTGGTAAAAATAAATTGGTCTTGCAGTTTGGAGAGTGACCTTTTAGCTTCTCCAGAGAAAAAGAGATTTCTGTCGAAACCAAAGTCCAGACCTGCCAACTCACCGGTGAAGCTATTGATTATATTATATTTCCATTCTGCGAAGGCCTCAATAGGCTGATTGTACGTTAAACTGGTTTTTACGATGTATTTATTTACATCTTGAGTGAAGCTCTCAAGAATCCTTTCTTTGGAAATTGTGAAGGAAGGTCTGAATTTAGAGCCATACTCTAATAAATTCCTAAGCTTTTCATTTTCTACAAAACTCAAGTTTCCGGTGATAATATGGTTGTAATTCTTATCATAGTGAACTGTTTCTTTATGTTCATCACAAGAACAAGTAGTAATTACAGGAATGTAGCTCGAAGAGTTAAGTTTGTAGTTTTTAACTATTGACCCTAAGGTCTTAACATATTTAAAACTTACAATAGACTGGTGCCTGTGGATGGGAAAAAAAATTGCATTATTGTAGAACAGCTTCCTTACATTGAGATTATCGTAGGCTTTATTTAGGAACCTGATGGTAACAAAATTACTGGAAAATTCTTTAAGAGAAATTTTATCTTTAAGAATATGTTTAAGAATGTCCAGAACCAAAGCAAAAACCTGCTTATCAACATGGTCAGCAGTTTCATTCCAGAATTTGAAAAAACATTTAAGGACAGAGTGCTTGAAGGACTTGAGAATTTTGTAAGTATTTTTAACAAAATTAGTGCCAGTTTTAAAGCCTTCCAGAGTTTTTAGCAAGTTAGCAAAATCAACTTTGCTTGATGTGCGAAATAACCTCTGTCCTCTATTACCTCTAGAGCAGCTCTTATTATTAACAAGAAAGAAGAGTTCACGAATTGAAAATTTATGCTGATTATGCTTATTGTCAGATAGAGTGGAATTAAGGCCATAGGGATAAAGAGACTGATGCTGCAAAATTTCAAGGGATTCAGTTTCTAGCCGAGCATAGAGGTCAGGGATAATATGTAGTACCTCTATTTTCACTTTGTCAAAACCATGAGTATGGAAATGCTCTAATTCAAAGGTAGAGTACTGGTTGGCGTTTGTGGAGGGGTTCACTCCTGAATTAGAGAACTTGTTTACTAGAGACCTGTGACCATTAATCCTAAGATGAAGAGGATTTTTACTTTGGCCAATATAGCTAAGGTTGCAGACAGTACAGGTGAGCTTATAGATGGTATTGTAGGCTTTGCAAAACTTGTTGGAGCAATTATCCTCAACATAAGAATAGAGGTTAGGATCTGCAGATTTACATGTCAAACAACGTTTGTCATTTCATAACTTTAGATTACCTTTGCCAGCGAGTTCATACACTATGGGAAAGGGTGCTAGCCTAACCGAGCGAGAGGACTTAAAATATCTGAGCTGACCTCCAATCCTTTCATCGTCCTTAGAACTCCACTTGGGCCAAAACATACAAATTCTGAGCATACCAACTAGGAAAAACTTTTTAGAAATAAGCAGTCCAAGAAAAGACCAAACTCGAGTATAAACTACACTCCAAAAAGCTGCATCCAAAACATACTAAAAAGAAAAATTAGGAAATGAAAAAAAAAAAAAAAAAAAAAAAAAAAACCCTAAGTAAAAAAATAGTAATAAAAAAATATAAAAAAAAAAAAAAAAAAAAGAAAAAAAAATAATAAAACATTTCAACTAGAATTTGCGCATGAGCTGCTAAATAATAAATTGAAATTAGTTACTAAAGAGCAAAACTGAAGACTAAGGAAAAAATTTTAGAATTTAAAACGAAGGGTGCAAAATAACCTGAAAATCAAAACGCGCAACGCAGCAGTTTTGAAAATTCAGAATTCACATTCTATAAAGAAGATACCTAAGCAAAAAAATACATATATAATTTTGACTCACACCTAGTACAACATAGAAAAGGTTATGTATCTACCTGTGTGATCAAAAGGAAAAAAGGTAAAAAATAAAATAAAACAACTGAATGTAGAAGGTGTCGAGAATACTGAGCCTTGGCTTTATCAAGGACCAGCAAAAACTCTGCATTTTCTCACTTCCACAAAGACCTAGTTGGAAATGGGTTTCTGCAAGGCCATAGATGCAAGTAACATTCCCACCTAAAATAGTTTAAAAAATATATATATATAAGTCATGTCCTCCTTAGAGTTGCATGACCTAGCACTAGTTAACATTTTCGCTTGCATCCATTAACCTTCCTGGCCCGACCCATACTCTTCATCTGTTACTATTAAACAGAGAGAAGAAGATTAAAGAGAACTCAAGCTGTGAGAGTGACATAATAATTAGAAATGATTTTCAGCCATAACGAAATTCCAAGTTCGTTTGAGAGAGAATTTAAACCTGAAAAACAATGCAAAAGAAATCCAAATTTTACATTGCAATTAAAAAAGGAAATGTTAATTTATAACGAACAGATTTTTGAAAGAAAACTTGAGTCTAAAACCCCCTACTCTACAACTTATGACAACACAAAAACGAGAATAAGTTAAAGATAATAATTAACTAAAGAAAACTTTGTGAAAGTTATATACCTTAAACAGTTAGTTGCAATATGTACAAAGTATTTCAGCAGTGCTTTAAGTGCATAATTAATTAGTATTAAGAACTTAACTACTTTGAAAAAACAGCGCATAGACAGCGCATAGAAAAGGAACAAGCTAAGCCATCTTCTGTTCCTAGGTACCCCAAAAGACGCTCAAAGTTACAAAAGAAAAGAAAGAGTTAAAACCCGCAAAAATGTTAACAGACAAATCAATGCCTAAAAGTTGAAAAGCTAAAAAACGACAGAGAAAAGGTACATGAAGTACAAACATTGAACTTATAAAACCTAGAACCCAAAAACAAGGAAGAGAGCTTACCTCTTGTGTTACAAAAACTTTTCTCCTCACAAGAGAAGAACATGGCTGACCTCTTCTGCCACTCCCTAGACGCTGGGGGGCAGTGAGGGTGGGGCTGATGGCCTCCTCATACAGCAAGAAAACAACGCGCGGAGATTTTAACCAGAGAAAAAAAAATATATAAACATAAGACTGTGGATCTGTATGATCAGAAAGAGCAGAATTAACTCTCCAGAATACATGAGAAATATTATAAAATACACGAGCAGTTTATTTAATAATCTTTGCATGTATTAAATCACCTTAGTGAGCTTCTATAGATTAATCAGAATCTTATTAATTTTAATGTTGGTTTTACTATTTTTAGTATAGCTATCCTAGTGATGAATAACTAGTTTTCTTTTTTATTTGTTTTTATTTTCTTTTATAAACGGATTTTTAAGCTTTTTTTGTGATTTTGTTTATATTATTTAATTTTTTGTTTTAATAGGACCGTCATATCCATAGCACTAAGGTTCCTTTAGGTAGTTAATAGGCATCCTCTAGCCAACTTCCTTACGGCTTTGATTGGTCAGAATCATATTATTAACTGTGTAGAAAATTAAAGCAGATCTGCCAACCTTACTCTATTATTCAGAATAATTTTTCTTAAAGTTCTTTTGATGAAAGAAGAAGGAATTTCGTTCTCTAGAAATCTTTCTAATAGTATATTAATGTTGTAATTGAAGTCCAAATTGTTGCTGCAAATTCTTGAAATTCTTAGGACCTGAGAAATTAGTACATTCTCAATTACTTTGGTTGAAATGTTATTATTCCAGTGTAGATATTTAATTACTTTGAAAGGAAAATTAACTCTTTTATCATAGAGGCTAATAGATGGGTTACCTCTGTTGAGCTTAATGCTTAAGTCTAGGAACTCAAGTTCCTGATTACTGTGGTTGGTTTTACATAAGTTAAGAGAGCTAGGATAGATATTATCAAAATCACTCTCTATAACTTCTGAATTATTGATACACAGCAGATCATCAATATATCTAAAAGTGTAAAGGTAGTTATCTGAGCAGGTGGGGTGATTTTTAATGAATTTATATTCCTTAAAGAACAGGAATAGATTAGCGATATGCGTGGACGTTGATGTTCCCATTGGAATACCGTTCACTTGCTTATAGAGAGTATTATTATATAAGATATGGTTATTTATTATGCAGCAATTGAGATAAGAGTTCCAAGTTCCTACATCAACAAATTGGTTAAGTTTAAATTCTGCATACAGCTCTTTAAAGGTAGTGATTATATCTGATAGAGGCAGATTAGTATACAGGTTTTCAAAATCATAACTATTAATATCTAGGGGACAAACTTTGAGTATAGTAGAAATTACTTCTGCATTATTATTAATTATCCAAAAATCTCTGTACATCAAGTTAGAACAGTTTCTAATGTGTTTCAAAACCTTCTTTAAGACATCTTCAAAAGCAAGATCTATTTTCTTTTTATGACTCCTTACTCCACTAGCTATGAACCTGAACTTCACAGGATCCTTATGAAACTTAACCGTTGCAAAAAGAAATGGAAATTCAGGCTCATATCTTCTAGTTTGTGGAATTTTAAGTTTCTTGAAGAATGCCTTTAACCGATTTTCTAACTGCTTGGTAGAATAACTTACGGGCTCGTATGTTACTCTATTATTGAGTTCCATAGTTAACAATTCAAAATAGAACTTCTTACAGATAATTGCAAAATTATTGCTAGCTTTATCCGTAGTGGTAAAAATAAATTGGTCTTGCAGTTTGGAGAGTGACCTTTTAGCTTCTCCAGAGAAAAAGAGATTTCTGTCGAAACAAAAGTCCAGACCTGCCAACTCACCGGTGAAGCTATTGATTATATTATATTTCCATTCTGCGAAGGCCTCAATAGGCTGATTGTACGTTAAACTGGTTTTTACGATGTATTTATTTACATCTTGAGTGAAGCTCTCAAGAATCCTTTCTTTGGAAATTGTGAAGGAAGGTCTGAATTTAGAGCCATACTCTAATAAATTCCTAAGCTTTTCATTTTCTACAAAACTCAAGTTTCCGGTGATAATATGGTTGTAATTCTTATCATAGTGAACTGTTTCTTTATGTTCATCACAAGAACAAGTAGTAATTACAGGAATGTAGCTCGAAGAGTTAAGTTTGTAGTTTTTAACTATTGACCCTAAGGTCTTAACATATTTAAAACTTACAATAGACTGGTGCCTGTGGATGGGAAAAAAAATTGCATTATTGTAGAACAGCTTCCTTACATTGAGATTATCGTAGGCTTTATTTAGGAACCTGATGGTAACAAAATTACTGGAAAATTCTTTAAGAGAAATTTTATCTTTAAGAATATGTTTAAGAATGTCCAGAACCAAAGCAAAAACCTGCTTATCAACATGGTCAGCAGTTTCATTCCAGAATTTGAAAAAACATTTAAGGACAGAGTGCTTGAAGGACTTGAGAATTTTGTAAGTATTTTTAACAAAATTAGTGCCAGTTTTAAAGCCTTCCAGAGTTTTTAGCAAGTTAGCAAAATCAACTTTGCTTGATGTGCGAAATAACCTCTGTCCTCTATTACCTCTAGAGCAGCTCTTATTATTAACAAGAAAGAAGAGTTCACGAATTGAAAATTTATGCTGATTATGCTTATTGTCAGATAGAGTGGAATTAAGGCCATAGGGATAAAGAGACTGATGCTGCAAAATTTCAAGGGATTCAGTTTCTAGCCGAGCATAGAGGTCAGGGATAATATGTAGTACCTCTATTTTCACTTTGTCAAAACCATGAGTATGGAAATGCTCTAATTCAAAGGTAGAGTACTGGTTAGCGTTTGTGGAGGGGTTCACTCCTGAATTAGAGAACTTGTTTACTAGAGACCTGTGACCATTAATCCTAAGATGAAGAGGATTTTTACTTTGGCCAATATAGCTAAGGTTGCAGACAGTACAGGTGAGCTTATAGATGGTATTGTAGGCTTTGCAAAACTTGTTGGAGCAATTATCCTCAACATAAGAATAGAGGTTAGGATCTGCAGATTTACATGTCAAACAACGTTTGTCATTTCATAACTTTAGATTACCTTTGCCAGCGAGTTCATACACTATGGGAAAGGGTGCTAGCCTAACCGAGCGGGAGGACTTAAAATATCTGAGCTGACCTCCAATCCTTTCATCGTCCTTAGAACTCCACTTGGGCCAAAACATACAAATTCTGAGCATACAAACTAGGAAAAACTTTTTAGAAATAAGCAGTCCAAGAAAAGACCAAACTCGAGTATAAACTACACTCCAAAAAGCTGCATCCAAAACATACTAAAAAGAAAAATTAGAAAAAAAAAAAAAAAAAAAAAACCCTAAGTAAAAAAATAGTAATAAAAAAATATAAAAAAAAAAAAAAAAAAAAGAAAAAAATAATAAAACATTTCAACTAGAATTTGCGCATGAGCTGCTAAATAATAAATTGAATTATATATTCTATAAAGAAGATACCTAAGCAAAAAAATACATATATAATTTTGACTCACACCTAGTACAACATAGAAAAGGTTATGTATCTACCTGTGTGAGTAAAAGGAGAAAAGATAAAAAAATAAAATAAAACAACTGAATGTAGAAGGTGTCGAGAATACTGAGCCTTGGCTTTATCAAGGACCAGCAAAAACTCTGCATTTTCTCACTTCCACAAAGACCTAGTTGGAAATGGGTTTCTGCAAGGCCATAGATGCAAGTAACATTCCCACCTAAAATAGTTTAAAAAATATATATATAAGTCATGTCCTCCGTAGAGGACATGACTTATATATATATTTTAGAGGACATATATATTTTTTAAACTATTTTAGGTGGGAATGTTACTTGCATCTATGGCCTTGCAGAAACCCATTTCCAACTAGGTCTTTGTGGAAGTGAGAAAATGCAGAGTTTTTGCTGGTCCTTGATAAAGCCAAGGCTCAGTATTCTCGACACCTTCTACATTCAGTTGTTTTATTTTATTTTTATCTTTTCTCCTTTTACTCACACAGGTAGATACATAACCTTTTCTATGTTGTACTAGGTGTGAGTCAAAATTATATATGTATTTTTTTGCTTAGGTATCTTCTTTATAGAATGTGAATTCTGAATTTTCAAAACTGCTGCGTTGCGCGTTTTGATTTTCAGGTTATTTTGCACCCTTCGTTTTAAATTCTAAAATTTTTTCCTTGGTCTTCGGTTTTGCTCTTAAGTATATATATATATATATATATATATATATGTGTGTGTGTGTGTGTGTGTGTGTGTGTGATTATATAGTGAGGTGCAAACGAAACTTGTTGTTTGTTTAACTATAATGAAGGTTATTAATTATGGAACATATTGATATGTGTCTTAACTATGAGCTAGTTCATGTTTCATCCACATATTAATCTGAACGGTTCTCAGATTTCTAAGCTACATATGCTTAGCTTCAACCGTTCAAGGAAGCACAGGAGTAGCTTCAACTTGCGCAAATCTGAACGGTTCTTAGATTTCTATGCTACATATGCTTAGCTTCAACTGTTCAAGGAAGCACGGGATAGTTTCGACTAGAACAAATCTAAACGGTTCACAGATTTCTAATCTACACATACTTTGCTTCAACTGTTCAAGGAAGCGTGGAATAGCTTCGACTAGCACAGATATGAACAGTTCTCAGTTTTCTAAGCTACATCTGCTTAGCTTCAACCGTTCAAGGAAGCACGGGGTAGCTTCAACTTGCGCAAATCTGAACGGTTCTTAGATTTCTATGCTACATATGCTTAGCTTCAACCGTTCAAGGAAGCAAGGGATAGTTTCGACTAGAACAAATGTAAATGGTTCACATATTTCTAATCTACACATACTTTGCTTCAACTGTTCAAGGAAGCGTGGAATAGCTTCGACTAGCGCAGATATGAACAGTTCTCAGTTTTTTAAGCTACATCTGCTTAACTTCAACCGTTCAAGGAAGCACGGGATAGCTTCGACTAGAACAATTCTAAACGGTTCTCAGATTTCTAAGCTACACATACTTTGTTTCAACTGTTCAAGGAAGCATGGAATAGCTTCGACTAGCACAGATATGAACAGTTCTCAGTTTTTTAAGCTACATCTGCTTAGCTTCAACCGTTCAAGGTAGCACGGGATAGCTTCGACTAGCGCAAACCTAAGCGGTTCTCAGATTTCTGACCTACGTCCGCTTAGCTTTAACCGTTCAAGGAAGCACGGGATGGCTTTGACCAGCACGGATATGAATGGTTATCAGAGTTCTAAGCTACATATACTTATCTTCAACTGTTTAGTGAAGCACGAAATAGCTCCGACTAGCATAGATATGAAGAGTTCTCAGATTTCTAAGCTACATCTGCTTAGCTTCAGTTGCTTGAAACTTCCTTGTACTGGGTGGTGTAACGGGTAGCATGCATGAACGGAAATCGGGAGGTGCGAGTTCGAGTCCTGCTCCAGGGCGAAGTAATTTTCAAGTTCCCCGAAGGAGCTGCTACATGTGAAAAATGAAAATATACAGCACATTTGTGCCAATGATTACATTCGTATTGCCTTCCATGTATTTGTGAAAAATTATTTCTTCATGGAAATTCGTTTCCCAGTTTTCGTTTTGTTTAATACATTCCTTTTTTTCCTCTTTATTATTTTTAGTCATCGAGCAGCAGCCATATATTTTATATTATTAAACTGTATTCCTTTGTTCTAAAGTTTATTAAATACATTGTATTTTACGTGTGCAAATATTAATAAATTTGAAACGGTATATTTTAAGGTATAGTTCAAGTTTTATTTCGACCACTTCTTTTTTCTAGGTTTAACGACCACCATGAGCAACTCATTGGGCCATAATCAGTCTCCCTTCCCTAATTTGGGGCCCCTCCATACATGTGCTCCAGTCTAAAATGAAACACACCACCCATACCATCTCGGGCGAATAACTAAGAACAAGAACCTCTGACCACTCAGTCACCGGGACTGCGTGTTTCTACTACTACTACTTCTGCTTTACTAGTTAGTCTTCTTCCTGTTTTTGTAAATTTTATATTTTAGGTCTATGCCTACATTCATGACAATATCTTGATAGTTTTTTTCTTTATCTTTCTCATAGGCTCAGAAAATGGTTACAGATGTGCAAATATCACTTTTTTGACAGAAGTTCCTCAAGATCAGGAGATTTATTCGTGAAAGCAGAAGCTGCTGTATTGCACTTTCACTCCCTGAATGTGACATCTAATTTTCCAAGTCGTGAGTCGCAACCTGAATCCCAATCAAAGATAATTTTGCGATTATTTTATTGATTACCGAATGAAAATTTGCTCATAAAGGCAATCTGTTAAAATATGAACATTAAATACAATTACGCTTTCCGATTGATTATTAAGTTTTTAAAGCTGTAAGTGAAATAAATTTTGTCTTTTGAATATACCTGCGAGAAAGATGTTTTTAAACCACACACAAACACACACACACAAAGTTTCATGACTTTTCGTTATAGTAAATAACAAACGTCAGATGTCAATAGCTAAGACATATACACCGATGAACCATTACATTATGACTACCTCCTTAACAAGCTGTAGCCATCCTTTTGCCCGCAAAACAGAGGCCACTCGGCGAGGCATCGATTCGATGAGATGGCGATAGATATCCTGGTGGATCTGGTACTATAATGTCAACAGCAGATCCCCCAGTTCACGTACATTTCATTCACGGTGGTGGTGATTTAGCGCGAACCCGCTTTTCCAAGTCCAACCACAAATGTTCGATTGGGTTCATGTCAGGTAAATTTGCAGGCCAGGGCATTAACAGAAAGTCACCAGCATGTTCCTCCAACCACTTCTTGGCGATTCTGGCAGTGTGGCATGGCACATCATCCTGTTGGAATGGCCACCACCAGCAGGGAACACAGTTGCCATGAATGGGTGAACTTGGTCCGCAACGATGTTCAGATACCTGAAATCTATCAGGCATTTTGCTTTTGGGAAAATGGGACCTAAAGTGTCCCAAGAAAACATCGGTCACAGCATACCACCCCCGCCGCCGGCCTGTTTCCGCCCAACAGTGCATCCAGGTGCCATAGACTCCGTTGGTAATCGGCGTATCCGCGTTCGGCCGTCTACGTGATGCACCAGGAATCTTGATGCGTCAGACCAGGCCACTTCCTTCCAGTCATCAACGGTCCAGTCTCGATAATCTTGGGCCCATTTCATGCATTGTTGGCGAGGACGTGCAGTGAGCATGGGGACTCGGATGGGTCTCCCGCTACGAAGGCCCATGCGCAGAAAGCTGCGATGAACTGTGTGCTGTGACACATTGCCCTGATCACCATTGTTGTAACTACGGGTGATTTGTCACACTGTGGCCATGCGGTCGACAAACGGCTGGACTACGGTACATCGTCTGGACATATGTGCCCCACTTTTGATACGTATTCACTACAGCGGCACGCGAACAACCCACATGCCGCGCCGTTTCCGAGATCGCAGTTCCGAGGCGCCGTGCAATCACAATTTATCCTTTACCAAACTCCGATAAATCAGCAGCTTTTCTCATTCTGACTGAACACTCTACTAACCGAAAGCCTGTCCTCGGGTTGTATATATACTGCCCTTTGAACTTCACCCGAGCCACCGTTTAGTCTCCGGGCGTGTTCATTTTTCTAGACTCGGGTGGTCATAATTTAATGACACATCGGTGCATATTCTGTATATCTTACGTAGTTTGCCTGCTTCGTAGGAAAGAAAATTAAAACGTTAAAAAAATGGTACACTTGCCATATGGCGTGCATAACTTTGTATCTAGTGGTTTAAAGTACGTACTCAAAGAATGCCGAATATGTAACATACAGCTGACGCTGTTCATATTTCATAGAAATAAATTCTACCTCTGCCACCTGTCCAAAGAGCCTACAATGTTTGTTCACGCGAGCATCAAAACTAGAACATGAATGTCTGGGAGAAGGTCGTCTGGCTGGAGGAATCCTGTTTCCTGTTGCACCACATGGATGGACTAGTACATGTGTATTGAGGGTAAGTATTTTCATCACGATGCACCGTGTGAAGAAAACAAGACAGTGGAGGAAATGTAATGCTTTGGGCAATATTCTGATGCACTGTTAAAAATTATTTTGCCGTAGGTTGCACGAAAAAGTGGTGCTACGCCAGCCGCACCACTTTCTGAGAAAAAATACACCACTGTGTGGGGTGGACAAAACCCAACAACATAGTGCATGGATATCAGCCTTCTGTTGTGGATGCCCTGTTTAAGAAATGACTTCGTGCATCATATACAACACTCAAGGTGGAATTTACCCCATGCCGTTATGTCGGATCATTGGACTATTCTCCACCTATTACTAACTTTTCTTTTAAAAGTTTGTAAAACATTTGACTTGGGATTTGGGGTGCAAATACGCAGACTATTCTCGTTAATTAGATGGGATAGAGACCCCACCCCTCTAATGAGTCATCATGGAGTGTACACGATTCCGTTCCGGACCACTCTCGGAGAAACTACGGACCTCTGTCACGTGGGTTCTACCCTGTAGTCTTGGTGTACGCATTGCGGAACACAAATTCTTTTAGAACTTTGAACCCCTTCTCTGCACTAGTAAAGACAGTCCGTTCAGGTTATTACATTCCAGATTGGGACAATGCTTCTATTTTGGGATTTACGAGATCTAGACACTCTTTGCACATGATGGAAAACTTATTTATTATCAAATATGGGGTGAACTGTTGTAATGAGGATCTCCCCTCTATTGTCACTGCGTCCTGGCGAACTTTAAGTTTACATCAATCTTGACCCGATGTTAGAGTTTCCTCGTGTAATTACAACATTATCGGAACTGGCAAAGATGAGTAACTTGCTTGCATAAATACTTGAGAGTGTGTGCTGTATAAGAACTGTATTACCTGCTCGATACATACCTACGCCTGATGATGTGGTCAGAGTGACCGTGAAAGATCTCGCATGTGTTTTTAACCTTTTATTGTAAATAAAGTTTTTAATGTATTTTCAAGACGGCTTTTCAGTGGGGTTGGAAAACAATTTGTTATCGTGCTGAAACAGCTTATGCCTACACCTTTAGGGCGTTCTTTACGACAGTGTGAACGACAGATATATTTTAATTGCTAACATAGTGCAACCTTGCACTATAATGAGGCGCAGCCTTGTACCATAACGTGGTGCAAAGTTGCACCATGTTGTTGCAATTTGTTTGTAAAGCACAGAGGTGTATCTTTTCTTAGAAAGTAGTGCCGCTGGTGCAACACCACTTTTTGGTGCGACTTACCTCAACATTTTTAACAGTGTAGAAAACCCTGGGTCCAGTCATTCATGTGAAAGTCTGGATCCAGTCATTCGTCAGCGTCTTTGAGATTAACGTTTACCGCAATTGATTCATGGTCTGATAAAACGGTTATGGAATTCTTGCACAGCTTTCAAGTAATGGTAGATCACGTATTTTGGTGTTGGGAAAGGCAGGTTGGTGTAGAAACGTATACTGGGGGTTGACGAATGCCAAATGTGTGGCAGTATATCAACGGATGTTTTATATTGAGTTTGTCTGTTCCGAACAAGTGGATGGTATTGTAATAGTGGTAATGTATACAATATTTTAATAATAGCGGAATGGAACGGGAATGTTTATTTTGTGAAATGTAATGTAATGTAAATATCTTTTAAGTGTTGAATTTTAATGAATATGCAAATAATTAAGAATCCTTGCAGTTTTAGAATGTTTGAAAACTAGCCAGTAAGTCAGCGGAAACGATTAGTTTATCGGCTGACTTCCTGGAGATGGACAACACCCAGGATTTCGTGTGTAGTTAGCTACAATAGAAGAAGGCTTTTTTAGAGTTTTAAAGCGACTCAATAGGAAGGACTTCCGTTCTCGAGTGAGGGTTTCCTTGGGGTGTTCATTAGGAATGGAGATGAAGACGCATTGAGAAGAAGGTGTTCGACACAGATGCTTCAGGCGCGTTTTTGGAAGCAGTGCGAAAAACAAGAGGAACGTTTCTTCGAAGGTAGGATGATGACGTGTCTTAGGGAAGAATGCGACAGATGATAGTAGAGAGACGTTTGGAGGTTTTTTTCGGAGGAAGTAGAATTTGGAGAATGGGAGCTTGGTCTCAGCGACCGACCGAAAAGAACGAATGTAGCGAGAGTTACGACATCTCACGGTGCCCGGAGTAATTACTGAATTAAGCAAAATCACGAAAAAAAAAAAAAAAAAAAAAAGGATTTCATCAAACGTCAAATCGCTTCTGTTGAATGATCAATTACCACTCTATTGATGTTTACAGTGCTCAAGGAACCTTGCAATCTTCTGATTATAACACATTTCGATGATTAAAGAAATAGTTAAAACAGCACTGTTACAGTATTATGCAAGGGTGACGCTAAATCGAGGGGGTGGTACATGGAGAGTTGACTGTATTTTCAGCTGCAAAACTGCGACAAAAATTAGTTAACACACACAATATATATACAGTACGTTCTAATACAACTCTCAATTAAAGTTATCTCTTCCTGTTTAAATTATGTTACTTCGCGTTACGTCTTGTTATTTAACGGCATATCTTCAAGAGAGCTTTACTTTTACGGAAAGACCTGGCAGGCAGTGAAGTCAGGTACGCGATATGAAGGCCATGCAGTAAGCAACAGGTATATCTTTTGTGATGTAGCTTACGATTGAGAGACTTGTTCTAAACGCTTGTTAAGGCTTTGTGAAAAGACTTTGTTGTGGGTTAACATTTGGTTTCATGTATTTGTTTTCAACCAATTCCACCGAAAGTGTTACATTGCATGTCTGAATTGTGGCAAAGACAATAACGACAACTGTAAGTGATCCCTATCTCATTCATTCTGTCTTGTCTTGTGTAAACAGAAAATGCAATTGAACCCCGTTAGAGCGTGATAAAATCTTTGTTGAAATAATTTTCCCAATTCCTGGAACTGCTTGGAAGAATGGTAGAGAAGTATTACATCACTAAAGTAACTTAGATTGTTCGCAAAGAAACATTGCGACCATCGCTGGAATAACAATGTCAAAATAAGGGAATCTGTTTTGCTTCTCCTAATGGACACATGATAGGGACATATTTGCCAACAGCAGCTGACGCACTGCGGCAGTATCATGATCACACGCGCGTCTCAGCAGACTCGTTCATAACTTTCTACTTCCCGTAGAAATAGCGGGAAGCAGAAGGAAGCCCCTTTTTGAATTTCGTCTTGAAACCTGTCATTGCAACTCCGACAGTAATGGAAAACAATCTGAAATATTTTAAAGTGTCTACAACGATTTTTTTTTAAATTTCTGTGTTTAAGGTCTACCATAAACAACTCTAAGAGCCATAAGCAGTCGTCAGTGCCTAATTTACAGCCGAAATGAAGTAAACCAGTGCCATAAGACCAACACACTACCCATGCCTCATCAGGTGCTCGAGCCGAAGCACAACTTTGACGACAGTCAGAAACTTACAGCTCTGATTGGACCGGCATTACCACGATCTTCCGATGACTAATTGCTGCCCCCTCCTCCCATATTTTCTTTTCTTATAGTAGATTTCTGGCATCTATTTATAATTTAAGAAAATATGATTTTTTAATGTTTGCAACGGAGGTATACCCCGTTTAGCGCGGGGGATGCGTTCCCAAAAATAAGAGTGCTAACGAAATCAGCACCATACAGCGTCATTAAGTATAGTCGATAAGGTGATATGTTCCCGAAATAGTAATTTCTCACCTACGATCAACACAACAGGTTTCTGTCGCATTACGTAAGCAATAATAAAGAAGATAAATATTATTAGCATGGTGCACCCCGCACGTTGCAATCTTCATAGTTTTGGGAAGCAATATGGGAATTATTGACAGGAAGACGTACCAAGTTGGAGTATAAACTCGCTATTGAAGAAGGTAGCAAGGCTTTATTGTCTTGCCCGAATCTTCTCTTGGACTATTCCTTTCCAGCTGGAGGACGCTTTGATAATTCTCATCAATGCAGTGTTGCGGTCAGAATCTGCTTCATTTTTAGTGAGAACTCGGCCTACAGTGAATAATTAATGCTCTCTGTCAAAATTCCTTTGATGAGGTTACTTTCTGGTGAACTTTCTATAGAATCGTCGTCCTCAGAGCGCTGCTACTCCAACTCTACCCGCTTTTCGTTGGAGTAGTTATTTCATAGCGCAGATGTCAAAATTTTCCAGTACTTCCTGGTAGCAAGCTAAGCAATGCCACTGGTAATTGCTGCTTCGTTATATCCAGTTCTCCTGAAGTTGTGACATGCATCCGTCCGTAGTTTCTTCCAGCTACTCTTCATATAACTACTGGTCAATTATTCTCAGTCTGTGGTGATGCTTATGATGCCCTTAATTAATCTCAAATAACATATTTCAATTGCTAATCGACTGCAAATCTTTACCATCTGTTTCATCTACCAGTAACTTGCAGGCACGTGGCAAGTATGGTAGAACTGCAAGTTTTTTATACCGTTCTAATTCACTGGCAATAAGTAATGCGAAGATCACTTTTAAAGATGTGCAGGAACCAACACATATCTTCAGAAGTGATATACACTGAAGAGCAATTAAACTAGAGATACCTGTCTAGTAACGTGCAGCACCACCTTTCGTCCTGATGACGGCGGTGATTCGTCTCGGCCTGGACTCGACAAGACACCGGAAGCGTTGGGAAGCCATACGGATCCACGACCCCTGAACAGGCTCCCACAGTTCACGAAGATTTAATAGAGGGGGGTCAGAGCCTCGAACATCTCTCTCGATGGCCTCCCAGATGTGCTCTATGGGATTGAGGTCAGGTGACCTAGCTGGCCAAGGAAGCGAGGTCACGTTGGTGGAGTGTTCAGCCAACCATTCGGATACAATTCGGGAGCGATAGCACGGTGCATTATCTTGTTGCAGGATGACGTCCCTAGTGGGATGTTGAAGACGCAGAAACGGGAGCAAATGATCGTCCATGATATCCCAGTAACGTTGACCTGTGAGGGACGATGCCACACGTACCAGGGGTCCCATTTCAGTCCACGTAAACAGTCCCCAGACGAGAATACCACCCCCACCAGCTTGAAGAGTACCCTGCTGGCAAGAAGGATCCATCGCTTCATGTGGTTTGCGCCGTACTCGTATCCTAACATCCGCATGTACCAACGTGAATCTGGACTCATCAGTCCAGGCAACATTTTTCCACATGTCTAGCGTCCAGTTGCGATGTTCCCGGCGCCCATGCTAATCTTTACACCCTGTGATGTGCGGTCTTCAGCGGTACCTTTGTGGGATGATGGCTTCTGTACCCCATAGCGAGGAGATGGTTCTGGATGGTGTGGCTGCTTACACGCTTTTGTGATTTCTTGCACTGTGGCCCGTCTATCCGCTGTTACAATGCGAGCTAGCCGACGATGACCCCGCTCATCCACACGCTGTTGTCCACGGCAGCTGGCCCTTGTAGGGATGGTTTTACCGGATTCGATATACTCACGGTGCACCCGTGGCACAGTGGCTCGTGAAAATCCCAGTGCCTGCACGACTTCCGAGATGGAGTGGCCCATTCGTCCGGCCCCGACAAATTGCTCACGATCAAATGCGCTTAGATCCTTCGTCTTACCCATACTGCGTCCGTCTCTTACTGATTCCCGTCTCATCACTCATTATATTGTCGGATCGCTGCATACGTCATGTCGTTTCCGTTTACAGGACCGCACACAGCGCCACATTTGCATAACGCCAGCTGTCTCTAATTAAATTGTTCTTCAGTGTACAGTATGTGTAGACCAGTGTTTCCTAACCGGGGTTCCGCGGAACCCTGGGGCTCAGTGAGGCCCCACCAAGTTTCCACGAAATTTTAAGAGACCAAATATTTACACTCGAGTAAATGTATATGTTGCTTATAAGACGTAAGAATAATGACAATCAAATGTAAATATGCTTTATTTTGTCTGTGGAGAGAGCGCCGTCATGATGGAGTAATTTTTGCCTTGAGGGGAATTTTTTTGGTCAACTTACTACTGCGTTAAGCTTCGGTCAAGCGCAGGAACACACTTGTGGTGACTCGCCTTGTCCTCTATAGGACTGCACCAGTAGTTCCGACAGATGGTAGGCCGTCGGCGCTACCTGCCCGCCAGCGATAAGGCGCCCATCCATCCAGCAAAAATCCCAACTCTAGAAGCATCCAAGCTCATCACTTCTAAAGTTCCTCGAATATTCCAGACTTCCTGTATCGGCCCATAGCCTCTATTCCAGACTTCCTTTATCGGCCCACAGTCCTTTTTCTTTACCAGATTTTCTATATAGGCCCATAGCCTCTATTCCAGACTTCCTCTTTCGGCCCATAGTCTCTATTCCAGACTTCTTCTTTCGGCCTATAGCCTGTACTCCAGACTTCCTCTATCGGTTCATAGCCTCTATTCCAGACTTCCTCTATCGGTGCATAGCATCTATTCCAGACTTCCTCTATCGGTTCATAGCCTCTATTCCAGACTTTCTCTATCGGCCCATAGCCTCTATTCCAGACTTCCTTTATCGGCCCATAGCTTCTATTCTAGACTTCATTTATCGACCCATAGCCTCTATTCCAGCCTTCCTTTATCGGCCCATAGTTCTTTTTCTTTTCCAGATTTTTTATATAGGCCCATAGCCTCTATTTCAGACTTCCTCTATCGGTTCATATCCTCTATTCCAGACTTCCTCTATCGGCCATAGCATCTATTCCAGACTTCCTCTATCGGTTCATAGCCTCTATTCCAGACTTCCTCTATCGGCCATAGCATCTATTCCAGACTTCCTCTATTGGTTCATAGCCTCTATTCCAGACTTCCTCTATCGGCCCATATAATCTATTCCAGACTTCCTCTATCGGTTCATAGCCTCTATTCCAGACTTTCTCTATCGGCCTATAGCTTCTATTTCAGAATTCCGCTATAGGCCCATTTTCTCTATCGATCCAAAGCCCTCTATTCCAGACTTCCTCTATATGCTCATAAGCTTGAAAAATCCTGCATAAAAGATTAAAACATTTCTATTCCTAAATTTATAAACATTTTCTGTTCCAAATGGCCTGAGTATGTTTCCAAACGAGATATACATGTATTTTTTATTAAAATTTAAGACTCAATAAACAAATGAGACTAAAAAATCAGTCATAAAACATGAAACCATTTTCTATCCCTATTTCCCAAAACAGTTTCTATTCCTGAATTTATAAACTTTTTGCATTTCGAATAACTTCAAAATAGCCTAAGCGTGCTTCTAAACGCATGCATTTCAGATTAAAAGTTAAGCCTCAGTAATAAAATAAGTAAAAAGTCCTCCATAAAGCATTAAAATATTTTTTATTTCTAAATTTATAAAATATGCTCCGACTCATTTTTTACATATACATGCAGATAGCATAGAATGGAAAATGGCCGTAACTGGCCATGTTGGTTCCTGATTATGGTAGTACCGCAAGGTTGAGAATAGATCCATATGCACAAGGGAATTTTATTAAATATGAATGACTTCTAGATGTATTCTGTAATACTGACGTTGATTTGCAAATTGTCTTTCCAACAGCCTCAGCATGCTTCCTTTGGGAGCGGAATGCATTTTCTTAATCCTGTCTCTCAAGCAATTAGCCTCTGCTACATTTTTTTTAATTTTAAAAGTGGGTAATGTTTATTAAAAACAAGGAAAATGCAGATGTCAGGTGGATATATTGAGTTTTGTGTACGGGGTTGACAAGATTCAATTAACTTGTCACCTATTTGCGTGTGATATCGCAAGAAAAAAGAAGATTTCTTTTTCATTAGGTTTCTCAACCAAAATCCCAGTCATCTAGTATGTGACATTTCCTCGTCAGAGAAATTGGCGTCACGCAAAACAAACTTGAATAATGAGATACGCAGCAGCAATTAAAAATCGGTTAAGAATAATAACTAGCTGCAAATGCAAACATCGTTTCCCAAGCTGGAACACTAAGGCATTTTGCATTTATTAAGTCGATGAATTTAAATCAAACGCTAGCAAAGAGATGTTCTTTTTATTTTGTTTGAACTACAGAATAAATGAATGGACTATTTGGGCCGATAATTACTATAATGAAGAGGCTGTCAAATGCCTGTCACAATTCCGCTACCGGAGTTTTGCTTCCCGATAAAAATCTTTCTGATTTACTGCAATTAGTTTTTGAGGTTGTTGCGATTTTATTTTTTCCCCTCCCGTTGAAATTTCATAGCATCGTTCTCCCAGAAGCTGAGCGACTTGACAAGAAGGATAAATGATAGGTGCGTTTATGTTGTAACCCATTATTTTTATGAGAACTCATTCCACCGAATAACACATCAACGCAGAAGAAAAAACATCTCCTAGGACATAGTTTGGGTAGGTAATAACGGATATTTTCAGATTGACTTCTTTTTTCTTCATTTCTGCTTTTAACTTTTTTCTCCTGCATTACAAACTCATTTTCTGATTATTTGATAAATTGCGCTTGGGATGTTGGCAGTCATTTTTCCTGATTACACTTTGTTGGAATATTAAGGAAAAGCAAATTATGAAAAGTCAAATGTCTTATCAGATACCACGGACTTCCTTGGGTTGTGCCGCCAGTACTAAAACATGCTTTGTACATTTGCTCAAGAGAAAACCTTAGGTGAAGCGAAAATATTTTAATCAAGGTAATATTTCGAAGAATTAAATCCCTACTAGACGAAACCCGTCGGAATCGACGGTTAGTTTTTTTTTTTTTTTTTTTTTTTTTTTTTTAAAGAATACTCATATGAAATAGTAAATGTAAACTTTATTTGATTGATAAACTCATTCAACCACTTCAGTAAAGACAATAGTCCCATGATATTTTTTTCTGTTTTTTTTTTTTTTGACTGAAGGTTTAACGACCACCATGAGCAACTCAATGGGTTATAAGCAGTCGCCCGTCCCTAATTTAGGGTCACTGGTTGTAGGGAAGGAAGAGAGCCAGTGCCGTAAGACAAACACAACATCCATGCCTCCCCGGGATTCGAACCCAGACCCTTCACGAACGAACAATCATGAGCCAGCGCCTAGACCACTACGCCACCGGGTCGGCCAGATTCGTGATAAGCATCACGACTGCACTCCTTTTGGTTGTAAAATGTGAGGCGGAAGTCCACTCATCTCGATCGTGTGCAAAAATTCAACACGATAGCGCACTCTTTCACTCTCATCTTCAGTCACAACTGTGTTTGTAAATGTTGTTGGAATGAGATTTGCGTTGTGAGTACTCTTCAGCCGTCGGAATCAACGGTTAGTTTTTTTGTTTTTGTTTTTGTTTTTTAAAAATAATAAATTCATATGAAACAACAAATGTAAACTTTATTTGATTGACAAATTCATTCAACCACTTCAGTAAAGACAATGGTCCAGGTACGTGATTTTTTTTTCTTTTTTTTTTTTTTTTTTTTGGCTGAAGGTTTAACGACCACCGTGAGCAACTCAATGGGCTATAAGCAGTAGCCCGTAATTTTTTCACTAACAATGGTCAACGGAATGTTTATTTACATCTTTACATAATGAGAAACGTCTTACCTACGTGAATAAACTGGATCGAATGAATATTAAATTGTATATATACATCACACAGTCAAACGGCATAACGCAATCAGGTCTTCGAGAGTGTTCGCTGTTCCGATGAGAAGAACTTTAATACAAATGCCTGCTAATTTGCTTTGTGCAACGGTTCGCTCAGAAAAGACTTTGGACTTCGGACTATCTCTATCCCTCCATGCTTCCGCTTTCAACAGCGCGTGAGTCAACTGCACGCTTCTCCGATAGACTTTACATGGCAATTTTGCCGCCCTACCACGCCCAAACCGTTTCCCCAATCTCATTTTTCTCTTTGACTGGCACATCTACATAGCAAGACCTTTATTTCGATACCTCAACCATATCTTTACGTTCAGCCGTTCTCTTAAAATAGGACTCACAGTAAAAAACTTTATAGAATTAATATACAGAGTGATTCATAAAGAAGTATACAGTTTCAACGCACTATAAAACAAGAACAATGTAAGATATTTTATGTTACCTGTAACAGAATTGTAGGGGAATGTTTCAAGTTTTTTTAGAGACAGTCACAGATATTCAATGTGTGCACCCTTAGACCCTCGACACACATCGAGCCGGTAATCCATTTCCGCCCAAACGCGAGGTAAGATATCTGAATCAAGTGCAACATCTATACTTTGTATGGAATCATTTTCAGCTTCTTTCTCAAAATTCTCCAGACAGTGGGCTGGGAAATCTGCACTTCACGACTCACCCTCCGCGTTGATTTTCCCGGGCTTCGTTGAATGGCGGTGCAAATACTATCGACGACTTCTTCCGATACACGCGGTCGTCCAGGACTTTTAAGTTTGTACAAACAGCTCGTAGTTTCAAATTTTTTATGCCGATCGTAGATAGATTTTCTGGTTGGAGGTTCTTTTCCGAATCGTGATCGAAAATGCCGTTGCACAACAGTTACAGATTCCGTTTTGCCCAATTCAAGAACACAAAACGCCTTCTCCACTGCAGACGCTGCCATTTTGACTGACTAGTCACGTGACATGCGTGCTATCGCCTACGTCACTTCCCTCAGTAGCGGGACACAAACTTTATGAGTACATCTAACTAACGGTTTGCAGTTGCGGTCCGTGTCTTCAACTGTTACTGTTTTACGGCATCTGGAAACTGTGTACTTCTTTATAAATCACCCTATATAGATATCCGCGTAGGTGTCCACAGTAGCGTCCGTGCCTCAATTTGGAAAACTCGACCCGGCCCGTCTCAAGGTAAATAGATAGAACAGGTAGGTCCATAAGCCGGTCGAGCGGTATTGGCTACTTGGTACCACACCCCTGTGACGTCAAAGGTGCACAGCAGCTAAGGATCGAAGTTTTCTGCTTAGCGTTTTACAAACTTTTGAGAACACTTTGGGATTAAAACATTCAAGTCTTCTTATGGCAAACTCTTAATTTAAATATTTCAGAATATGTTCCACGACATTAATGGGCAGTATCTTCAAATACAAGGCAAAAAAACTGTATTTCGATTTACAAAAGAAATATAAATATATTGAAAAACAAAATGTTGAACAATCAGAATTTGCGCTTAGAAACTTTTTAAAGCCAAAACTAAAATCGCAAGAAAATTAAGTACTTAAGTGGACAGTACTAAAGATGAAATTCTGCCATTTATTATAAACCATGCAGATACTTTTGCCACTTCTTTTAAACTAAAGTTTACGAGTTGTAAACGCTATTAAAGTTGATATGTTTTGTGTTTGATTTTCAGGTATGTAAATGAAATTTATAGCAGTTTTCAAACATTTAGCTAGGCGTCGGGTGTTGAACATTAAAAAAAAACATTTCATTCTGTGAACACGTTATTAAAAAAAGAAAAAAAAAACAAGTACTAAGGTGCTATCTGCAGATAGCTGCAAATAATGAAAAACAAGATTTTTACATTCCGAATAAAAATAAATTCTAATGTTTATGTTAAGATGCTGTATGATATTATTTGTAACATTTAGCAACTGTGCACATATTTCTTCATTCTCCGCAAAAAGAAATGACACATTAATGTAACAGAAATGCAAAGAACATATCTTTTTGAGCTTGAAATACTTCTCAGTATGAGTTTGTTTTACTTTTATTGAGAACTTTTTGCCTACTGTTTATTTTTGTTATTTGTTTTTATATTTCTCACTTTCGTCACACAAGTATTAAGGAATTTAATTCTAATGAAAATCCTCAATTTTGCGTAAAGATGTACAATTTTTTCATCTACTTCTGGAAACACTTTTTTGAGTTCCAAAAATAAATGCTTAACTATACCGTGATATTTTACAAGTTGTTCTCCGAGGATTTTCAAAAAAAAACCTTTCGAATTTTTGTGTTTTCCATCCACGAGCTTGCAGGATAGGTAAGCCCGCCTCTACTGATATGTTGGATTCAGTTATTAAGTTTCGGAGTCTCCGGATTCTCCCACTTTAGTTGCCGATTTCCCAGAACGAAATGCCAAATAATCAGCTATGTGTTGGAGAGCATCTTCTTCTGTTTCTGAACTCAAGGATGAAGCAGGATGACTGTGTTTTAACACGCTGCAAATTTCCTGTTTCACAAATTGATGATTTGTTGAAACCATTTTCAATTTTCTCAGCTTCTGATTCATCGGATGATGATAGAAATTATCCACGTAAGTATATGGAAGTCAAACATTTTATTCCTTCATCCCGTACGTTGGAATCACACAACGGTTCTGGAAGCTGCCTGCTCAATAACTTTACCTGTATTTGAATTCGCCAGGAAGAGGGTGATCATATCCACGTCCCATGCCTCGAATTTGTGAAAATAAATTTTCAAGACAGTCTTGGTTGAGACGGCAGGTTAGTATATATTTCATTCCTACGTTTTGTAAATAAGCATACAAATGTTTTAAAGATACGATAGAAACAATGAAACCCTGCTGAAATGGCAAAATATTTTTTTCCCAAGATGCGTATTTCCACCACAGTTTCTTTCATTCTGTTTAATACTGCAACCTGTTCATATATATGCTGTCCATACCCTCTTTTTAATAAGTTATTGTCAGAAGGGCAACGTCAATTCAGCATGTCAAACGCGTTATTCACCAATTCAATGAAATCTGCTGTTGAATTTTCATTAGGAAATAAATATCTTATAAGCTTTCGCAACATGCAAGGAAAGTGTCTGTGCAGCAAACGCAACCTTCATCCTTTCTGCCTTTTTAACTAAAAGATGTTCTTCTGATAACTATACTGAATATAACTTTCACTAAGCTAATTATAATGAATTCAGCTTCTTCTAAGCTAATGCTTCTTCTAATGCTTGTTGTTTGTTAATTATATCATGAATAAACTTTCCTGCTAGTAGTGTAGTAATAATAATGAACAAGCTTTTAACTGCTAGTAATGTTGTAGTAGTAATTAAGATGAATAAAGTCTTATGCTGGTTGTTAATAATAATCAACTCATGAAATAAACCTAACAGCCAGACAGAGGTCTGACAGTACTATGAACTGAGAAAGACGTACTTACTTAAAACTCTTTTATTAGATAAACTCTTGAATCATCCAACACACACACACACACACTATGTAACGTATACTCTATATTCACTTTCCCTTTGATTTTACTATCTCTGGTTATTTTATTTTACTATGTAAATTATCTTCTTACTGAACGAAATATTATTTCACCCGATGAATGAGATCTGGCAATGAGTGTAAGTCATGACGTGGTGGTAGCCAGTATATATAGGCGCGTTCATCGATAGCTGGAGAGCGTTTGGTGTTGTACGGAGAGATTTTGTTGTTATAAGGAGATCGTTTGTTGTTATACTAGAGGAGAGAGTTTCGTTCTATGCCATTAGTTGGATTCTTCATTATTGTGAAACAAGTTGTGTGTGTGTGCTTTGGACGACCAAGAGTCGCATAATAAAAGAAGATTTGAGTAAGTACGTCTTTCTCAATTAATAGTTTTGGTCAGACTTCTGCCTGGCTGTTAATTTTATATCGTTAGTTTATTACCATTAACAACCAGCGTTAAGACTTTATACATTCTAATTACTACACTACTAGCAGGAGACTTTATTCATGTTCTTAATTAACTAGTAACAACAACCATTTGAATTCACTATTTGAAGCTCAGTAGGAAAGCTTCATTATTATCATTAGCTAGCTGGTAGAAAGAGCTTATTCATTATAATTAGCTTAGCGGAAAGCAAAATAAAGCTACTTCGTTATAATGGCGCCCGAACTATCCTGATGACCCGGCCGTTCAAAATCTCGCATTGGTGTGATGTTATTTCCACACCGCGAGACAGGAAAAATCAGAGAATTCCTTCTCCAGCGCTTCGAAAAATAAAAATGTGTGATGTTGCATTCCACACAGCAGATTGACTGGGAGTTCTCAAGTGCACGTTCTACAGTGGATGGCTGCCTGCAACGATTCATGGTCACGGCTGACCCGTGGGCCGTGCCCCCGGCCCTCTTTCGGGGGGGGGGAGATGTGACGTACCTGCCAGCAGGACGCACACGACATAAAGGCACATAGCAATCAGAACAAATGTCTGCGTAGCTCAGTTGGTAGAGCGACTTGTTCCGGAATAAGCGGCCTCGGGTTCGAATCCCGGCGTAGACCAAAAATGACGGAGAAATTTACTTCGTTATAACTAATCGTATCACAATAATGAAGAAAAAACCTAATCACATAGAACGAAGCTCTCCCTACGCACATCAACAAAAAGCTCTCTCCCACATAAACAAACGCTCTCCCTAGGTATCGTTGAACGCGCCTATTTATACTGGCTACCACCACGTCATGACTTACACTCATTGCCAGATCTCATTCAGCGGGTGAAATAACATCTCGTTCAGTAAGAAGATAATTTACATAGTAAAATAAAATAACCAGAGATAGTAAAAATCAAAAGGAAAGTGAATCGAGAGTATACGTTACATAACTTGTGATAAATTTTCAGTTCGCCTTAATTTTTTTCAACAAGCTGATAAAGAACTTTGCTAGTGATTACTTCACGAGTTGGAAGTTTAATGTCTCTGTCCAAAAAATGATTCCTTAGCAGCTTCAGCAAATGCGGAACATCATCAAACACGAAAATATTCCTGGAGTTATCCCAAGGTTTAGGAAAGCTAGTTCTGTTAATGCTTATTTCTATTTCCTTCCACAAAGCCTGCTTTCCGCCTCCTAAATCCGAAGTTAAACCAACCACTTGGAGTCCGATCTTTTCGATTTCCAAAAATTTTTTTTTCCAACAAATCTTTATTCGTTTTACAGTCAAAGTCATAAAATACCGGCTGCTTTCGTGAATTTGTTAAGCTACGTAACATTACAACTTGTACCGATTTATATGATCCCAAAATAGCATCTTCAGCATGATGGTATGAAATTTTCACATCAATACTCCTCTCATCCATCACTATAATGCAAATTTTGTCAAACATGGAGCAAATTTTTGCATATTGGGCCAGTAGTACGAAAACATCACGTAAGAGTCCTGGGGAAATTTTCATTCCAGACACTCAACGCTTCAAAGTGCTCACGCCAGGAAGTGGAATGTTCATCTGATTTCTAATAAAACTGTAAGCTCGTTTTGACAAACCTCGTAATGATAAAGCTGTCACTATATCAGATATTGACCATCTGACATTTTGTTTCCTTGAAAGGAAAGAAATCTGAGTTTTTGAAAAAATTCTGCTCAAAATTTCTTTTGCTTTTTCACCTTTTTCTTCAGCAATAACAGACAATCATTATTTTTCTTCAGCAATGAATTTTCAGATCGTAAATTTCTAGATTTCAAATAATTTATTTTAGCTTTGCTTTGCCAATACTGAAGTTTCGATTGTAACTCAGAATTTATTTTGTTGAACTTTTCTATATATATTTTTTAAGGATGAAATTTCCTTTTCCTGGGCTTCTATTTCGGCTTTCGAGCTAAATAATGTAGCAGAATCACGTTCAGTTATGTCGGCAGAAGGTTGAACTTGCAAATCTGGACTCAATCTTGTCTTATCGATGTAAAATTCTGCGTTACTTCCGACAAAAACTGCTGAGATTTTCTTTTTCAGCACGTTTTGATCTTTCTTCATTTGTGCTTGAAGTACAACTGCCAAATATATTAACGTGAGAAATCACACCTTATATCATACGACGGCGAGAATTGCATCCTATCAATTCGCTTTTTAAATCTCTCTCAAAATCCTCATCATCAAACTGGGCAGAGCATATTTTGGCGTCGTCAGTTTTAAATGCGTCTTTTCGTCGACATGAGTTAATCCAGGCTTTTTGCAAACTGCCCTTTGGGATTCGATGAAAAGTTAAATTGGAATACGTAGATCTTTCGCTGTTGGCACAACACGCAGCAGCGCATCCAGGCATATCTGTTAATGCACAACACACAAAAAGCTGCTTTGAACAAATATATTAATAAAAAATATTTCTCAACTGACCATTAACTAACAGCAAAACGTGTATCACTTGCAAAATACTGGAGAAAAGTCGCCGAAACTTCGCATAAATTATACAGAAAGAACGTGCACTATAGATAGGTTGGGAGTATGAACTTTGACCCATTGCTAACTCCGTTTGCACCTTTGACGTCACAAAACTCACCCCGCCTGAGGCTTACTTACCTTGGGCCCATCTCACACTTTCATCCCAGGTTCTTCGCCACTTATTCCAAATAACGCAAGAGCACTATTTGGAATAAATAGTTGCTATTATTGTGTTTTACATAAAACTTCTATAGCAGTTAAGCTGATAGCTGACGCAGATCTAGGCATGAGTGATCACAGATGAGTTTAAAAAAAACCCCAGAGTCCTGAAGTAAATGCAATGCACAATAAAAAAAAAATTCTGAAATTCACGAGCCACTTTTTGTGATTCCTTTCGCAAATTAACGATGCATATTCCTGTTACAACCTTTTTCGTGAAATGACAAACAAACGTGAATTTCACGGATTTTTCGTACTCCAGGAAAATTCTGAATTTTAGAAACCTTTCCTCAGTTTCTTTCTTGTACTGACGGTAAATTACCGTTTATAAGATACGTTAACAGAAAATTTTGCATTTTGAGAAACCTTTTCGCAATTCCCTTCTTATACTGACGCTAAATTGCAGTTTATAAGATGTGTTAACAGAAAATTCTGAATTTTCAGAAACCGCAATTCCTTTCTTATACTGACGGTAAGTTGGAGTTCATAAGATGCGTTAACAGGAAGTTTTGAATTTTCAGAAACCTTTCCGCAATTCCTTTCTTATACAAACGGTAAGTTGCCGTTTATAAGATGCGTTAACAGAAAATTCTGAATTTTCAAAAACCTTTCCGCAATTCTTTTCTTACACTGTCGATAAATTGCCGTTTATAAGAGGTGTTAACAGAAAATTCTTAATTTTAGAAACCTTTCCTCAATTCCTTTCTTATACTGACGATAAATTGCCGTTTATAAGATACATTAACAGAAAATTTTGCGTTTTCTGAAACCTTTCCCCGTTTCCTTTCTTGTACTGACAGTACATTGCCGTTTATAAGACGCGTTAACGGAAAATTCTGAATTTTCAGAAACCTTTCCGCAATTCCAATGACGGTAAATTGCCGTATATAAGATGCGTAAACAGAAAATTCCAAATTTTAGAAACCTTTCCTCAATTCCTTATTTATATTGTCGAAAAATTGTCGTTTATAAGATGTGTTAGCAGAAAATTCTGAATTTTCAGAAACCTTTCCGCAATTCCTTTCTTATATTGACGGTAAGTTGTCGTTTTTCAGATGCATGAACAAAATATTCTTAATTTTAGAAACCTTTCCGCAATTCGTTTCGTATATCATCATCATCATCATTGTCAACCATTATCAATCCACTGCTGGACGAAGGTCTCCCTAAATTCCTTCCACAACGGTCTGTCTTGTGCCAGTCTCTTCCATGTTACTCCCACATACTTTCGAATTTCATCCGCCCATCTCCCATGTGGTCTTCTTCTGGGCCTTTTCCTGTCCCTTGGAATCCAGTCTAAAATTTCAGCTATCCATCGATGGTCTGTCCTGGCAATATGTCCAGCCCATTGCCATTTCAGGGATTTTACTCCGGTCATTATGTTTTCTACTCTTATATATTAACAGAAAAACTGTGTTCTCCATTTTTTCGTATCCTTATGACGAAACACTTCTTTGCCGCCCCGGTGGAGCAGTTGTCTAAGCGATGGCTTCTGACCATTTGTTTGAGATGGATCCGGGGTCGAATCCCGGTGAGGCATGAATGTTGTGTTGGTCTTACAGTACTGGATCTCTCCGTTCCCTGGAACCAGTAGCCTTGAATTAGAGACGAGCGACTGCTTTATAGCCCACTGTATTGCTGATGGTGACCTTAAACCTCAAATTAAAAAAAAAAAAAAAAAAAGGCCTTCTCGTAAGATTATAATCGTAATACTTGAGATTTGATTAACTGTGAAATTTCAAACATCTGTTAAAGGATCTGATTTTGAAGGTCTGTAGAGAGATCGGATATTCTGTTCAGCATATCGCATGATATTTTGGTTATTGTGGTACTGGATATTCCTTCCCCTCATCCTCATTTTGTGCACCAGCTATTATATATTGTGTTACCGTAAGAAAAGGAGCACTTAAATTATTGTACCGTTGATTGTAGGATGTCTGTGTATCAGTCCGTGGATCCCATAAGACAAAAGTTACACTGTCTTCCAACAAGTAATTGGACACCTGTGATAGCAAAGGAAAACGAAGTTTATTCACCTTCAATAGTTGGTGGAGCCTCCACGAGCGGCGATTACAGCTGCGACCCTCCGGGGCATACTCTCAACCAGGCATTGTACGACGGCTAGCGGTATTTTCTTTCACTCAGCTTGGAAAAGACAGGTCAGTTCCTTCACCGATTTGGGACGGTGGGGGCACCCCTTAAGTCGACGCTCCAACTCGTCCCAGAGGTGCTCGATAGGGTTAAGGTCCGGGCTCTGGTATGGTGGACCTCGCAACATGACAGGTGACATTGTCATCCTGAAAGTAACATGGGTCCACCCCGTAAAACTGCCACAACATAGGAAGCGCATGGTCATCCAAAATAGTGCAGTAGGTCTCGGCGTTGAGTTTACCAGGAATTGTGACCAAGGGTCCCGTGCCATACAAGGAGAAACACCCCCATAGCATAATTCCACCGCCGCCGAACTTCACAGTTGGCACAATACATTCTGGCAGGTGGTGTTCTCCAGGCAGACTCCAAACCCAGACCCTGCCATCCGAACGGTAGAGGGTGAACCTTGATTCGTCGCTCCAGAGAACCTGTTTCCACTGTTCAACGGTCCACTGTCGACGTTCTGTTTACCACGTTAGTCGAGCAACGCTATTGGACTTTGTGATCAAAGGCTTGTGGGCGGCAGTACGTCCATGATAACCGAGCAGATGGGCTTCCTTACGGATGATATTCATCGAAAGAACACTCCCGGATGCCTGTTGAAACTGCTCGCGGATGTGGCCCATCGATTTGGGGCGGTTCTTCCGAATTTCTCTGGCCAGCACCCGTTGGTCTCTTACTCCCAGTTTTGTGGGTCTGCCGGGTCGGGGCACATTCCGACAGTCACCTCTCATATTCCACTTGCCAATCACGTAGGCCACTGTCGATTTTGGGTACTTCAACTTGCTGGATATGTCACGTATGGATCGGCCATTTCTGTGATACTGGACGATTACACCTTTCTCGAAATCAGAGAGCTCCGAACTGCGTGGCATCTCGCATGCGACTGGTTGCGTTGTTGTTTCCCACACGATATTTAACGGCGGCGGCAGTGACGTGTATCAGGACCGCAGATACCGTCGATTGCAGGGGTGCCCAATTACTTGTTGGTAGATAGATAGCTATGAAAAGTAAATTGACATTTCTGAGTTTTGTGAAATAACTACATGAAGCAGTAAATTTTCTCCTTTCTTAAAGATAATTCAAAGTCATTATCAGTTAGAAAAAGATCGCAAGTTCCAAAGCATTCTGTTGCTTCGAAAAATCAGAATAAAAAAAGATACTTAATTTGTGATAAGTCCTCCTACAGAAAAAGTAAAATTATTACAAACCTATTAAAAAAATAGTGAGCTCCAATTGAAAATAAAATGGCTAATTCATTCTGAAAACACAAGTTTGTGCATGTCCCCTCACTCCGGATATTGAAAAAATACTGAAAAATCCGAAACTGACTTTTCTAAAATATACGGAAGTTGAAAACAAAAAAAAAAAACCCTACAAATTTTCGAAACTGATTTTTTTTTAACAAACGGAATTATTATCTACGCAAATTCTATTAAAATACTGTACATAGAATAAACGGAGACTTTTAAAATCGGAAATTTCATTAAAAGACGGACTCCTGCCAGTAACTTTGCTGCAGGTTTTTTTCAGGCTTGTCGATTACGGGGTCAACCGGCACAGTTTTGCGTAACTGATTCCAGAGCGATCAGGCAAGCTATCGTCCCATGCCTCATCCGGAACTCCAGTCAGGTTCCTGCACGGGAGGTTGGCATGAAGCCCACGCTTCTGACCACACGGCCACTTGGGAGCTCTTGGATGGATGAAAGGGATATCAGTGAAAATATGTAGAAGAAATAGGGCATAAGGAAAGGGTTTGGAATTAGCAAATTCTGTTAAAAATGAGAGAAATTCGTGTGAGATGGGCTGCATGAGAGAGGAGTAGAAAACGCAATTCGAAATGCACTTCAAATAAAAGTGCTACGAAATATGGGGTTAAGAGACCGAAAAGCAGCTGCAAAAAACAGTAATAACACATCTCCGAGAGACAGACCTTAGGATTGTCTAGAACTGAAAATTCCGAAGAAGGACGAATCTTTTTTAATGGGCTATGAAGTGATATTTGGCGCCATTGGTTATGCTCCTGATTGCAATCATGGTAGAATGAGCCAGAAAACCTGTGACATTGTTTATAGAACATTAAACAAGAGCTGATAAGAGAAGTTATACGACTTTGGTGGCAGTGACCTGTAATGAAAAGACATGTGTGAGACACTTTCTTCCTGAGAGTAAGAGAGCAGGTTGAGAATAAAGCCATCCAACCTGGAAAAAAGACAAGAAAGGCCAGAGCGACATTCCCTTTTAAAGGCACGTTTTTTTCAGTCAATGTAGCTGAACGTAAGTCACTTTCTTTTTAAGAGTACACTGTAAAAAACAAATGGCGTGAATTCACGGAATATTTCTGAAAATAATATGCAGCAAAGTTGCCGGTAGGTGTCCTTCTTTTTCAGAAATTTCCGTTTTTAAAAGTGCCTGTTTATTTTAACTTCCGTATATTCACAGATTTTTTGGTAAACAGAAATTCCGTTTATTTCAGAAAAAAATCCATTAAAGTTTTTTCCGTATTTAAAGTTAAATTCCGCAAGATCTACGACCCTGCATTTTTTCAGCCCTTATCCCAGATAATTCCTTGCACTGCAGTCGGGACCGAACCCACGTCTTTTGGGTTGGTTCAACACGTAACACGCACGCCTTTAACCATAGAACCACAAACGCTCGGAAACCCGACTGACGTACATCGTAAAACAAAATGCGCGACGATGTAATTTTTTTTTTTTTGTCATTAATGCGAGTGATTTAGTCATTTTATTTTCTGTTGGAGCTTATTATTTTTCTGAATAGGATTGTAATATTTTTTTTTTTCTGTAAGAGGACTTTTCACAAATTAAGCATTTTTCATCGTGATTTTTCAAAGCAACAAAATGTTTTGTAACTTGATTATTTCTAAACTGACAATGACTTTAAGCTATTTTCAAAAAATGTGAAATGAACTTTTTTATAGTATTATTTCACAGAAAAATCCTCCTAAATATGAAATTTACTCTAATAGCTTTTGTCCTAAGTTGTCCAAAGAGTACCCGGTTTCTTACAGGAACGCAATATATAATAAATAGCTGGTGCACAAAACGGCAAAATGGGGGAGATAAGAAGAAATATCCTATGCCATAATAAAACATTTCATGCGATATGCTATCCACAAAATCCGATCTCGCTACGGAACTTCAAAATTTGACAGACGATTGAAATTTAAAAGTCAATCAAACCTCAAGTACACTGTTAGAAATTTTGTGGTATAAGTTGCCCCAAAAAGTGGTGCTACACAAGCCTCACCACTTTCTGAGAAAATATACACTACTGTGTGGTGCAAACAAAACACAATAGCATGGTGAAACCTTGCACCATAATGCGGTGCAACATCGTACCATCACGTGGTGCAAACTTGCCGTATGTTGTTGGTTTTGCTTTCACCACACAGTGGTATATCTTTTCTCAGAAAGTGTTGCAGCTGGTATAGCACCACTTTTTTGGTGCAACCCACCAAACAATTTTTAATGGTGTATTCTCCCCAAACGCTCCTATTACCAGTAATTTTCGTCGTACAGATACGAAAAGAATAAGAACGGAGTTTTTCCGTTAATATACGAAAGGAATTGCTGAAAGGTTTCTGAAAATTCAGAATTTTCCATTAACATATCTCTAAAACGGTAATTTACCGTCAATATAAGAAAAAAAAACTGCGGAGAAGTTTCTGAAAATTTAGAATTTTCCTGTGGTACAAAAAATCCGTGAAATTCAGATTCTTTCTGTCAATTCAGGGAAAAGGTTGTATCAGAAAAATGCTTCGTTAATTCACAGAAGAAATGACGGAAAGTGGTTCGTAAATTTCCGAAAATGTTTAGTGTAAGAGAGCAGGTCAAGAATGAAGCATTCCGATTTACAATGTAAGAGAGCAGGTCAAGAATGAAGTATTCCAATTTTTTACAGTGTACGAAAGCAGGTCAAGAATGAAGTGTTCTAATTTTTTTACAGTGTAAGAGAGCAAGTCAAGAATGACACATTCCAATTTTTTTCAGTGTAAGAGAGCAGTCAAGAATGAAGCATTCTAACCTTGCAGAAGCCTAGAAAGCTTAAAGCCACACCCCTAAAGACAGCTTTTTCAATTACTCAGGGTCGCCCCGGCGGCGCAGTGGTCTAAGCGATGGCTTCTGATCATTCTTCCGAAAGGGGTCAGGGTTCGAATCCCGGTGTTTCATGGATGTTGTGTTTGTCTTACGGCATTGGTTCTCTCCCTTCCCTGGAATTAGTGACCCTAAATTAGTGACGGGCATCTGCTTATAGCAGATTGAGTTGCTCACGGTGGTCATTAAACCTCCTATCAATAAAAAAAAAATTACTCAGTGCCTCTGGGTACCTTCATACAAGTCACTTTCTCTCGCAGAGTTAGAGAGAGGGGTCAAGAATAAAGCTATCCAACAAAGCTAATGCCAAGAAAGTTCAAAACAACATCCCATAAACGCAGTAATTAAATGGATATCAGTCTCGTGGATTATCCAAGAAAAGATTCAACAGCCAATAATGCATCAAACTATTACCTATTGAAGGACAAACCGAAGCCAAGAATTCATTCGCAACTTTGAGAGTTCTTCTTCAAGTGTCTTTGTTTCCAAAACGACAGGTTTTCTTGTAATTTTCGTTAGATACTTGCAACCATTCAGGTCTTGCTTGCACTTTGAAGTGTTATCCGATGCTCCGTGAACTTGGCACTGAGAGACTTCCATCTTTCTGGCCCATTAATGGTGACAATGAGAGGGAAATTTTTTCGCTTCCATTCAGAAGTGTAAAAAGTGGTGCACAAATAAAAGCGCATGCAACCGAAGAAGTTTTCGCAGAATTTATGCGGTGGTTCCGCGATGGGAAACGTGCACTGTGTGAAAGAAAAGAAGACTATATGCAAAAGTAAATGCATTTGTTGTCCAAGGTCTGACCATTATAAAACATCTGGCCTTTCGACTTTTACTAATTTCATTTCAACCACCTTTGTATCACTGGAGATGCCAGCTCGTCAAAGGTCAAATTTGGGCCGGAAAATTAGAAGCTAAGTGTCTTGAGGTGGGCATCTTAGTAGAAAAGCGTCTTGTCTCTTCTCTTCAGAAAGCATTGCTCTTTGGAAGCTACAGTTTATAAAAGGAACGCCCTTTCGCCTTTTCAGTCATTCAGTTCCGATGAGTAACTGAATAGTTAATGGCAATATTCTGCAACACTCTTGACCTACCCTTCCATCTCCGGAGGGTGATGAAACCAAGAGTGCAGTCACAGGGATAGGTGAACACAATAGGCCAAAAAATCCTTCGTAAAAGACAAGAACCCGTTGGAACACTGTATTTAGCAAACAAGGACTTTAAACCCTACCTAAGACTATTTCGGCTGCTGCTGATACGTCCGCACAGTGTAAAGAAAATACAGCGAAGGATTGAATATGCTGTTATCTTGGTCACCTGAAGTCTTTAGGAAGTATCGCTAACTGACAGGGGTAATGTGTCATCCTCTTCTGGGTGAACTACGAGGGTCATTTCAAAAGTTTTGCACACTGCGGGTTATCTCTCAAAAAACGAATTTATCCCACAACATAACCATATTGCCATAAAAATCCGCGCACCAAGAAGGAGGCGTCGGATTGAAATGAGATTTTAGTAGTGAGATGGTACATACCAAGGACAGACGTGATTACAGGTTGATTTCCAGCGGACATACGGTACACATTCCTGTCAGCGTTAGAACCGCCTCGTGCTCCGATACATGCAGTAATCCAGTCCAGCATGGAATCAAAGAGACGCCGTATGTTATCCTGGGACACATTACCCCACACTTCTTGCAACTGACGATCTAAATCACGAACACTGAAACATGGAGAAAACTGGCGTCCCACCAAGTCCCACACGTGCTCCATGGACATAATATGAGGCTATCTGGAAGGCCATGGAAGCTTCAAAGCATGACGTAGACAGTCCTAGGATACCCGAGCCGTCTGAGGATGGGCGTCATCTTGTTGGAAAATTGCTCCGAGCTGCCACGCCAGGAAAGGCAGCGCATGGGTCCGCGGGATCTCCTGTACGTAGCTCTGGGCTGTCAACGTCCCTCGTATCACTGCGAGGGAAGTCCGGCTGTAATACGCAATGGCTCCTCAGACCATCACCCCTGCAGTTCGAGACGCGTGCCACGGTACAGTGAGGTTAGAATTCTAGCGTTCATCTGCGGTCCTCCACACTCTGACACGGCGGTCGTCCGTTCCCATACAGAAGCGGGATTCGTGGTTGAACACTATACGTCGCCAGTCCATGTCATTCCACTTTGCTCTTTGCTGACACCACTGCAATCGATGCCGACGATGGTCAGATGTTAATGGAAGAAAACGTAAGGGCCGTCGAGAGTGCAGATTCGCCTTTGACAGGTGTCTGGAAACGGTTCTGGCGGACACAGGAGTCTCTTGTGCAGCTGCCACATGTATCTGGATATTGGACAAGGACGTCTTTGCATCTGTGCGTGCCGTTCTCACGAATCCACAGTCCTCTCTGCTGGTGGTGTGTCTGGGTCGTCCAGAGCCAGTCCGCCGTGTTTGGGTGCCTTCCCGTGTCCATTGCTCCCAACACGATCGCACCGCACTGTCCGACCGGCCCAAATGGCGGCCGAACCATCCTGACAATACGGCCTCGTTCAAACTCCGTAAGTTGCCCTTGCGAACATCTAGCGGCTCCTCGGCATGTCTATCACTCAGGGATCTCACCTGACTCTTACCGTGCACTTCGGCACGAATGTGGAGTCCCATGCGTGGGGCCGTATAAGCGCCAAGGATTGCGATTGCAGCACCGGTCTTGGACGCGCGGGCATGAGGAATCGCGCGAAACTTTAATCATTTACGTGTCTGCCCTCCCCGTTAGCTTTTCGCCGACTTTCGCGTTAATCGCACGTTTTTTCTTGGTGCGTGGATTTTTAAGACAATGAGTATACTTTTACAGGCCTTTGAAGTAATCTCCATGTTTCTTTATGACAGCGGCCCAGCGTTTGGGCGAGTCTTGTATTCCAGTCAGGACACCATTGTTGAGTCGTCGTATTACTCGGGTCGCCTCATTAGAAATATCCTAAATCGTTCTGAATCGTTTCCCGTGGAGTGGAATTTTCAGGTTTTGGAACAAGTCACAGTCTGGTGGGCTCATGTCAGGATTGTATGGCGCATGGGGAAGCAATGCATTTCCATACTTTTCGAGAATGTCTCTTACTGTACGAGCACCATGCGGGCTCGCGTTGACGTGCAAAATGATGACAACAGCTTCGAGCATGTCGGGCCTTCTTTGGGGAATCTTTGAGCGCAAAACCTCTTTCAGAAATCTTCTGTAGTATTCCGCATTTACAATGGTCCCCTTGGGCACTTTGTCTCACACAAAGCTTTATGAATTTCGGTAGGGGATTTTCCTCGAAAATTTTTAAATTTTAAAGTATAGGTTTGTTGGTCACTACGCGAAATCTGACCTGACTCACTTTCTTCCTCCATTTCTAGGCAGAATTTTTCGGAACAGGGGCAAATTATCCAGCAAACGTGAACGCAACTTCGTGCGCTGAAATCTGACTCACAACTGGCAGAACAATTGGAGCTATTGCATCCTCCTACGGGCAGCGTCTGCGCATGGTGCAAAACTTCTGAAATGACTTAAGTGAAAGTCCTCCAAATATGTGGCGTCAGTGAATAAACAAAGCCATCGCTCTTTCCACGTTTAGCAACACACAGCAACCGAAAAATTGTTATTCGGCTGCCGCCGGGGAATCGGACACCGGATCTCTCGATATCTAGCCGAGCGGTGTAATGCGCTCGGCTAGATATTCTTATATCCCTCTATGTTGTCCATGTTGGTGATTAAACAAGCCCCCAAACGAATTAACATTTCCGAAATATACGAATTCGAAAATTTAGAATTTCTCATTTGCAGCGTGGTCTTTCAGAGAGCTTCGAGAAGAAGTTATAGCATTTCCTGCTTCATACACTGTTAAAACTTTTGTGGTGGGCTACACCAAAAAGTGGTGCAACACGAGCTGCACCACTATCCGGGAAAAGATACACTATTGCGAGGTACAAACAAAACCCAACTATACGGTGCAACGTTGCACCATATTGGTGCAGCCTTGTACCATAACGTGGTGAGAAGTTGCACCATGTTGGGTTTTGTTTGCACCACACAGTGGTTTATATTTTCTCAGAAAGTCAGCTCATGTCTTCTTTTTCTTCCAACCCTTTTTATAGCCAACTGAGGCTATATGTTTTCCTCACCTCTTTCAAAATGTTCAAGTCCTGGGCTTGTCTATTCCTCAACTTTCTTACAGTTTTGTTTTTATCATTCATTCATTTTCACTCTGGTCTTCCCATTCTTCTCCTTCCTTTGCATGGTCTCCATCCTGTAATTATTTTAGTCCATTTATTATTTATCGTTCTTGCTATATGGCCAGCCCATTTCCATTTTAAATTTAGTATCTTTTCACCTTTTTCTAAAATTTTTGTTCTGGATCTTATATCTGTATTCCTTATTTTATCTTGAAGTCTTATACACTATATTGACACAAAGTCACCGGACACCTAGAAGAGAAAGGCAACATAGCATTTATTGACATACATTAGTACGATGTCGGTCCACCTTTGGCCTTAATACATGCAGTTACCCTTCGACAAATGCTTTCGACAAGGTTTTGGAACACAGCGATAGGTATGCGCTTCCATTCAGTACATAATGCTGCCACTAACTGTTGCTTAGTAGTAGCCTTTGGTTCCAAACTTCTTATGCGGCACTCTAATTCATCCCGTAGGTGCTCTATGGGATTGAGATCAGGGCTCTGTGCTGGCCAGTCCACACACGATACGGAATTATCGTCAAACCACGCCGTAACAGTCCTTGCTTTATGGCTCGGTGCATTATCCTTCAGGTACCAACAAGGTTCGGTTTCATAGTAATACCACAGAGTTGGTAGGGCATAAGTGTCTAGAATATCGAGGTAGACGAGCTGGTTAACAGGTTGTCGACGATAACCAATGGACCGGGACCATACCACAAAAACCACCCCTACACGAGTACACTGCCAACTCCAAACTTGACCGTAGGAACAGTACACTGTGGTAAATAGCGTATATACGGCCATCGACTGATGGATCGTGTATCTGGATTCATCATTTCATAAGACCCGTTTCCATTGTCCTACGGTCTGAGATAAATGTTAATTGCACCATGCTAAACGACGAGTAGCATTCCGAGTGGAGATGAAAGGCTTGTGAGCAGCGCACGACCACTGTAACCCTTGCAATGAAGTTATCTTCGAATGGTACGTGTAAATATCCGAATTTCCAGCATTTTTACTCACCTGTACACTGAGATTCTTGTGCAGTACTCCATCAGTTAGCTGTAACGACTCTTCTGAGGCTTCGACGTCCTCTATCACTGATTTGCTTCGGTCAGCCGGTACATTTTGCTGCTTCAGGCACGCCATGTGTCTTCCACTTATTCAGTACATCCGAAACAGTTGACTTGGGTATGTTTAAACGTCTCTTGGTTTCTCTCATGGACAACCCACTAATATAACGCCCAACAATCTTTTCTTTCCCAAAATCAGTTCTCTCCCGCCGCGAAGTTTTCACCCCACCTCACAGTGCGATATGATCGCGGTCAGCTGCAGGCTTGTTTTTATAATATTTGTAGCTCCACCGCGCATATTAATAACGCAGCGGAGCCATTCATTTGCGTTTGAATGGATGTCTGGTGACTTTTGTCAATATAGTGTATTTAGTAGAGATGTTTCCATTTTACGTTGTGTTTTTTGTAATTTGTCTAAGATGTTTTTCTTGATAAGCCAGGTTTCAGTGCCATATGTCACAATGGGTATTATACATTGAATAAAACTTTTTTGCTCTATTTTCCGGCTTTATTTTACAACATAGAATGTTCTTTAACTTCCCAAAAGCTTTCCACCCCATTTTTATTCTTCTGTCAATTTCTTCCATTATTCCTTGTTTCTTTGCGGTATTTAGTTTTCCCAGGTAAATGTATTCTTCCACACATTCAGTTTCTTTGTGCAGCTCATGCAGCACCACTATTTGGTGCAACCTACCACAAAATGTTTAACAGTGCAATTTGGAAGTCCATTGCCCTTAAAAAGCGAATGGTCCACTAGGTAATATACGAAACAAATACATGTATCATCTCCGTTTTCTAGGACATCATGTACAAAAATCATTCATCATTTATAATACCAAACACCCTGTACACACGCACACACACAGAATTTTTTTTTTCATAATATCTGTTAATGCACGCCAAAGAAATCCGCAGTTTCTTTTAATAGGAAGTAGGGAACAAACAGAAAGCCTCCTAGTCAGACATCGCCCGACATAGCGAATGGTCCACTAGGTAATATACGAAACAAATACATGTATCATCTCCGTTTTCTAGGACAGCATGTACAAAAATCATTCATCATTTATAATACCAAACACCCTGTACACACGCACACACACAGAATTTTTTTTTCATAATATCTGTTAATGCACGCCAAAGAAATCCGCAGTTTCTTTTAATAGGAAGTAGGGAACAAACAGAAAGCCTCCTAGTCAGACATCGCCCGACATAGCAGCCAAAGTAAGGAAGAATGCCATTTTTGTTTTCTTAGCAGTAATTTATTAGTTTCCTTTACATGCGAGGCTTTTAATGGCCGTGTTAAATATTCATGCGCCTTGATACGGACATAATTGTCTTTATTAATGGTAATTTTTACCAGGCATGCAATTATATCATAAGGATCCATCTGGAGAAGCCGAAAAGCATCATTTACAACTGAGAGAAAAAAAACAGTAAAAAGTTACGAGAGGACTCACTTTTTATTTCCTAACTGGTTGGTGCAGTTTGTTTGGGTGGCAAAGGACACTGTGTAGGATAAGTAGGAATGGCGAAAAAAATGCTAATACGAGACCAGACCCATCTCCAAAAATACATCTTTAAAAGCCAGAGACGATGGATATTAGATGAGATTTATTAAACGAGATACGTTTATTTTAATAGCTCTTAAATTACACAGTTGACACACCCTAAACTAGAAATCCTCTACCTAGAAGAGGAAAAAGTGATTAATGTACTCAAATATATATCCAACTATTGTGTCTAAACAAATTTACTGCGCCACAAAAGGCATATACGATTTGCTCAATGGGTGAAATTAATAGTGAACGCTATCTCCTTTGTGTATAAGAAAACAATAACTTGTCAGCTATATTTTCAGCGATTAGAAAGTTGCAGGCATTGAACTAATAAATTTGGAATCGAAAGAACTTCAGTACAGATGAAGAAAGTGAAAAAAAAACTGAGCTTTCTTTTTAAACTGCTTCGCCATATGCTCGACACAATTACGGCGCATATCATAACGAACACCCTTGTTTCCAGGAGTGGACGCGCCCCGCACAACAATAAAAGCATCCCGACCAGGCAAGAATATACTAAGTTGAGTCAAAAGTTCGTCCCATTTTGGGCTGCTGCGACTCCATTCCCCGCGCATGAGGACTGGGTACCGCGATGACGTCGACAAACGGGGCTGATGACGTGCATTTGGACAAAGCCACATTGCCTTATCAGGTGAGCAAATAGTGTTGGAGGATAAACGTACTGTTCAGGTGCACCTACACCATTATTGAATAAAAGGGTTAAAGCTGGCAGAGCTGTAGAACTGCTCTGCCAGCTTTAATGTTTTATTCAAAAATGCAGTTATTGGATAAACCGTTATTGAACTACACCATTATTAGATAAAAGGGTTAAAGCTGGCAGAAAAGCTCTGCTGCTCTGCCAGCTTTAACCATTTATCCTATAATGCAGTTATATGGGATAAACCATTATTGAACTACAGTATACCATTATTAGATAAAAGGGTTAAAGCTGGCAGAGCAGTAGATAAGGAAATTATGCAGTTGAAGGCGAGGAAATTGTGGCCAGCCACGCTGTACGAAAATGGTTCCGGGGTTTCGATGCTGGGGATACCAATCTAGAGGACAAACCACGGTCAAGACGTCCAACGACCACCAACATAGACACTCTGGTTGAAGCTGTGACAGCGAACCCCAGTACCAGTACGCGACAGTTGGCAGCTGAGATGGGATCTTACCAATCAACCATCGTCCGTTACCTGCACCTGCTTGGTTTCTCGTCCAGGCGCCATCAAATGGTTCCCTATGAATTGACACCCCAGTAGGCGGAACAATGTGTCTTCTCTGTCTCAGACTACTGTCAAATCCACGGGACGATAGGGTTTGCCGTCGTATCATCACAAGTGATGAGAAGTTGATATTCCTATGTTATTCTACCCCAGGGAGCCAGTAGCTGAGGCCATTATAGGAAGCACATCCAGTGGTACAAAGGGGGTGGTTTGAGAGGGAAGTCATATTTGCATTTCATGGAATGGTAAAGGTTCTGTGCTCTGGAAACTCGTGAGAGATGGTTAGGCTGTGGACAGGAATCTCTATGTGGAACAACTACAGCAGGTCCACGATGCTCTGAGCCCAACGCTACCCAGCGCTCATCAATAGAAAGCGGGCGTTACTGCAAGTAGATAATGACCCAAGTCACACTTCAGAATAGTTTGTCAGAAACTTCAAGAATTGGAATGCGTTGAGCTCCTACCCCATCCTTCATAAAGTCCGGTGCTTGCCATATCCAACTAACACCTGTTTCTCTCCATGACCCATTTTCTACAAGGACAGCACTTTGCTTCAGTCATGGATTTGCGATCTGGAATCAGAGTTTCTGCCCTCGAAACCTGCCGAGTAGCACCCCTATCAGATCGTGGCTCCGGCGGAACGTTGGCAAAGGACTATAGGAATAAACGGCCTGTACTTTGCAGAATGAGGTAAGTGTACGATTGTCTTGATTCATTCAGTTGCACACGGGAAGAATTTTTGACTCATCCTAGTGCATAGACGATGCAAGCACAGGCTCCAGTTTGTTGGTATGAAGCTCGTGTAATGAAGACAGGAAAGAACGTTTCGGGATTTGAATGAACAACGATTATTGGCGCGAGGAAGGAGGGCACTAGCATCTCAGCAACTGTAAGCACTGACGAATGTTTGAGAGCCGCTGTAGTGAAGGTGAGGCGGGAATGCTTCGAAGAAAAACAGACATCCACCTAAAGTACCGGGAAAAGAAGACCCCTGCTAGTTGACGATCTGGTTGTGAAGGTCAGTTTCACGTGTTGTCCGGGACAAAAACCAGTTCAGAATCCTTTTTAACGACAGGTTAGAACCAGGAATCACAGGAAAACGTTTTCAAGCACACAATCCAAGGGACAAGCTTGCGTTGGACCTAAGAAGTCAGTTCTTATGCCCGTGTTGACCCACCATCATCGACAGCTGCACTTATAATGGACTCCGGAGCACCGGGATTCAATATTGGACGACTGGAAAAGAGTCACGTGGGCTGATGAATCCAGGTATTCATTTTGTCAATGAGCGTGCTTGTGTTTGATGTCGCGTGAGTGAAAAGCTGATACCAGACCGTACGGTTAGATGAAAATAGATCGGTGACAGTGGTTTCATGGTATGGGGATTGTTCTCACGAACCGAACGGGTCTCCTCATTCCCGTAAAACACACCCTCATCACCAGATGTAACCTAGATGTTGTTTCGTACCAAGTGTTGCCCTACAAGTTCACCGTGTTCTGAGGACTGCAGTCTACACAAGGGAGTTGACATTATGGCAGGATCCTTATGATACATGAGGAGTCCTACTATGCGATACAACCAAATAATATCATTATTGCCATATAAACATCTGGTTAAGTTACGAGAATTCTTGCACATACAAGGAAAGTTCAAAACGCTCCGAGAATCGTTTCCATCTGTGTGACTGAAGAAACGCGCGGAGGATTTTTCGGTTTCAGAGGACGTCGTCTGACAGGGTCTCCTATCTGTTTGGAGCACCACAAGTTTCTTTGTCTAGAGTGCGTGTAGTAACGTCGTAGTTGAAAATGTCGGCAACGGAGTAAAGTGCAAATACTAAATTTTATGTTTTGCTTTGAAAATCACCCTGAAAGCCATGATTCAGCAATTATACAGTGAAACAGCAATGAAAAAATCGGAAATTCACGTGTGGCATAAGCGTTGCTGTTATGGTTGTGTGAATGTCGGTGATGATTCTCGTAGAGGGCGCCCGTGTGCTTCTTCAGCTGCAACACTGTCCGACGTGATCGAAGAAAAGCTCTAAAGGAAGTAGCGTCAGAGGTAGGAACATCAAATTCAACTGTTCACAGCATTCTTCGCAATAATTTGAACATGATAACATTTATCAACACTTGATTCCAAAAACGATAACTTCCGAACAATAAGAATCACAAATGGATCTTGCTGGAGAGTTAATCACTATGGCAGATTAAGACGACAATTTTCTAAGCAACATAAACATGGAACGCGAGATATGATGTTTTTCGCACGATCCACTAGAAGAAACGTCAGTCCTGTGAAAGGAAATCAACGTCAACTCCTCCAAAGCAAAAACCGCTTTTTGTTTGTTTGTTTATTGAAGGTTTAACAACAACCGTGGGTAATTCGATGGGCTATAAGCAGTCGCCGTCCCTAATTTTGGGCCACTGGTTCGAGGCAAGGAAGCGAACCAGTGTTGTAAGAGAAACACAACATCCATTCCTCACCGGGATTCGAACCCGAACATTTCTCGCACAAATGGTCATAAGCCAGCGCTAAGACCACTGATCCACCGGGGTGGCAAAACCCTGTTTGGACAAGATTAAACAAAAAGTAATCCTGGAAGTTTTCTTTGACTTTCAGGGCCTTGTCCATTATGAATTATTTCCAGGATGGTAGACTGTGAATAAGCAAATGAGCGTCGATATCCTCCATCGCCTCAAGGATAGAAATCCGAAGGAAACAGCCGAAAAAATGGACAGCAAACAGTTGCTTTTTAACAGTTCGAAAACAAAAACCTCTTTTGGACAAGAGCAAAGAAAAGAAGTAACCCTGGAAGTTTTCTTTGACTCTCATGATGATCATCATCATCATTGTCAACCATTACCAATCCACTGCTGGACGAAGTTTTCCCCAAGTTTCTTCCACAACGGTCTGTCTTGTGCCAGTCTTTTCCATGTTACTCCCGCATACTTTCGAATATCATCCGCCCATCTCCCATGTGGTCTTCTTCTGGGTCTTTTCCTGTCCCTTAGAATTTAATCTAAAATTTCGGCTGTCCATCGATGGTCTGTCCTTCTGGCAATATGTCCAGCCCATTGCCATTTCAGGGATTTTACTCTGGTCATGATGTCTTCCACTCTTGTCATTCTTCGGATTCACGAGTTCTGCTTCTTATGTCTCCTGGTTACACCAAGCATGCCCCTCTCCATGGCTCTTTGAGTTGTCTGCAGCCTTTGCATGTCTCTTTTAGTTAAGGTCCACGTCTCTGCACCATACGTAAGCACTGGAAGGATGCATTGATCAAACACTTTTCTTTTAAGACATAATGGCATATTGCTCTTGAAAATTATACTGTTTCTTCCAAAAGCTCTCCAGGCAAGTTTTATACGCCGATTAATTTCTTCATCAATGCGACCCTGACTTAATATCTGCTGTCCCAGATAAATGTAAGTATTGATTATCTCCAGCTTTTCCCCATCAATCGATAAATCTTCCTTTTTTGTAAAAGCATTGTACATAACTTTTGTCTTCTGAAAGTTCATTTTTAATCTCACTTCTTTACTCTTGTCAGCAAGTTTCTGGATCATACTCTGCAGCTCTCATGGGGTAGTTGCAAAAATGACTACGTCATCAGTAAAACGAAGGTGAGTTAGATAATCTCCATTAATCTTTATCCCTTTGTTTTCCCAGTTCAGTGAGTGAAAGACATTTTCCAATATGGCATTAAAGAGTTTGGGAGATATAGTGTCACCTTGTCACACTCCCTTTCCAATCTTTATGGGTGCTGTATTCTAAAATAGCTGAATCTTTGCACTTGCATTTTCATAGATGTTATGAATAATATTAATGTACATGCATCTTCAATACCGCAGGATTTCAAAGCCATTGTAACTGCTGATGGTTTCACCGAATCAAAGGCTTTTTTCATAATCGGTAAAAGCGATGCACAATGGAAGTTCATATTCCCTCGCTCTTTCAATTCGTTCTCTCAGTACGTGGATATGATCTATTGTGCTGTAGCCACTCCCGAATCCAGCTTGCTCTCTCGGTTGAGCCATGTCCATTGTCACCTTCAAGCGGTGGGAAAGAACTTTAGCGATTTTAAAAACCACTGATAGGAGGCTGATAGGTCTGTAGTTCCTGAGATCCTCAATATCACCTTTTTTATGTACTCGTAGTAGGATCATTGTGGCATTGTTCCAATCCTCAGGAATCTTCCCTTCATTAAGGCATCGAGTGAAGACTTGGGCGAGTCCTGTTTCAGTTTCTCTACTTGCTTCTTGTATGATGTCTACTGTAATTCCATCTTCCCCTGGAACTTTTCCCCGTTTCATGTTCTCGATTGCATGTTTTACTTCTGCTGGGATGACTGGAAGAACTCGGGTACCTTTTGTAATGTCTAGAGTACATTTATCATATCTTTCATGTAGTTTTGAGTAGAAATATTTCACTTCTGTCAAAATTTCACCTCTATTTCTTTTTCTCTTTTTCTTGTTACAGAACCATCTTCTCTGAAAAATCTTCTTTTCTCAGAGAAGATGGTTCTGTAACAAGAAATAGAGGTGAAATTTCGACAAGAGTGAAATGTTTCTACTTCCTGTTACAGTTTTTATGAACTAAAGCAACGAAAATTATTTCTAAAGATTTTACGTATTTAAAACTTCATTCAAAGCTGCTTTAATTCTTGTCTATTTTTTTGACCAGTTTCATATGAAGTTTCCGCAAAAATTTTTGTAAAACGTTTTGCTCAGGTTACAGGCCCTTTTAACCCGGATTACCTCCGGATATGCCCCAGCTGAAATACAGACTGGATTCGAAGGAATAAGAAAGTATCCAGAAGAAGTCTACGCAGAAAATGAGTGGATAAAATGCGAAACTGTGTCGGAATGACATGGACAAAACTGGCTCAAGAGAGATAGTTGTGGAAGAGACTTTTGGAGACCATCCAGCAGCGGATTGATAGTAGTTGTTTATGATGAATATATGTCGTATTACGTAAATTTATTATACACTGAGTGACCATTTTATTATGACCACCCCTCAGTACTTCGTGGGCCACCTTTTGCCTTTAATACTGCGTCGATTCTTCGTGGCATGGACTCCACGAGATGTTAATAGGTGGTTTGTGGAATCTGAGACCATGCTTGATGAATAGCATTTTCCAGGAGTGTGAGATTGTAGGGTTGTGGATCCAGCTGTCTGATGGCTCAGTCAACTTCATCCCGCAAATTATCAATGGGGTTGAGATCTGGAGACTGTGGGGGCCACCTAAGCAAAGTAAACTCACCGGCATGTTCCTGAAACCAATCCTGTACAATACGAGCACTATGAAAGGACGCATTATCTTGTTGAAAGTAGCCATCGCCATTGAGATAAACAATCCACATGACAGGAAGCACTTGGTCCGCAACGATGTTTAGATATGATGTGCCAGTAAGACGTTGATCAACACGAATTAAAGGGCCCAAAGCATGCCAGTAAAACATTCCCCAAACCATAACGTTGCCTCCACCAGCTTAAAGGGTTGTAGCAATGCATTTGGGGTCTATGCTTTCGTGCTGTTACCACCAAATTCTCACTCGGCCGTCGGCATGGTGCAACTGTAAACGTGATTCATCGGACCACATAATTTGTTTTCAATTATCAACTATCCAATTCTTGTGCTCCTGTGCGAACCGGAGACGTTTTCTCTTGTTAACAGCAGACAGCAAAGGTTTTCGAACAGGCCTTTGGCTGCCATGTCCCATCCGATGCAGGGTACGGCGAACAGTGCGTGCAGAGATCATTTGAGGGTATCCTTGATTAAGATCATCTGTAATTTGCTGCACTGTTGCCCTTCTGTTGTCTGTTACCAGTCTGGACTCTCTCGGTTCCGCCCCAGCAGTCACTAGTCGATGGCGACCACACGTTGCACGTAGAGACCCAGTTTTTTCTGATCAGATGAGATCATATGAAGAGGATTTTAAAAGGGAGTGTCTGACCCCAGGTCTTGAACAGCCCTTAGAAATAGGAAGCTAGGAGATTTGGGCTAGAATGCCCGATAGAAAAGTGACACGGAAGCGAAGTAGAAAGGGGGAGGAAGACGCCCTTATTTATTACCGGGGGCCAGTACCCGGGGTCCGACGGCTTAACGTGCCCATCCGACGCACGGCGGATATTTAGTGGATCGAGCTTTCGTACCTGCCTGGGATAGAACCTGAGGTCATCCCTATGACAGTAACGAACGCTGACCACTAGGCCACCTGCGGCCACCCAGTTTTTTTGGCCGACAGTCCAGTATTTAAACACTTTAACAACAGCTGCTCTGGAACATTTCACGAATGCGGCGGTTTCGGTGATACCCGCTCCATGGCTTCGAGCTCCTACAATCATCCCACGTTGAAAGTCCGTCAACTCGCAATTTTTACCCATCTCGTCAACAAAAAATCACTTCTACAAGTGTCGCAAGCACTAAGCTTTCCCTTTTTATACTAGCCTCGCCCTCTGGCGGCAACAGTGTGCAGCCATAGCTCATTTGCTTAAAACTGTCAGGTGGTCATAATAAAGTAGCCACTCAGTGTATAAGCGTTGTGACATACTACAGAGGTGAATCACATGTCAAGATGGTAAAGTTGCAGGGACAAATTTGATCGGTTTAGCTTAATCGGAAAAGCATTTGGCTCTGGAGCAAAAGGTTACGGATACAATTTCCGCCAACGCAAAAACCAAAATTTGTCAGTAGCGACCGGCAAATTTGGGTTATCGCGTTGGCGCCCGAACAGTGATTCGAACTCTCTGTGACGTTCCCGTCCCGCAGGACACACATGAGGTAAAAGCAGATAGCAGTGAGCGCACAGGCCAGTGTAGTATAGTGGATTGCACTCGGAGCTCCGGAGCCGAGAGTTGTGGGTTCGAATCTCTCCCTTGGAATAAAAATGATGGAAAAATTTACTTCGTCATAGCTCCTGGAACGTTCGGTTCTTCGAAAAATGTGGGATGTTCTTCCCACCAATGTTCTGGAATTAATGAATGAAAATTCTTTCCTCGTTTCGAAAAATATCAATGCTTCTTCCAAACATATCGTTTCGAAAAATATGTCTCAAAAATATTCGAAAAATATTGTCGGGAATTAGTGAGAATTCGTTCTTCGACAGAGAGTTAGATGGGGTTGGACACAATAATGTGAACACCTAGGAAAAGAAGGTTTTAGTTATCTAGTAGGGTGTGGGACCACCTTCGGCATTCAAAATCGCATTAATCCTCCTTGGAAAGAACGCATAGAAATCCTGGATTGTGGTTAGCGGGATGTTACGCCATTTTCCATGCAGAAACTGCTCCAAGTTCTTGGGAGATGCAGAAGGAAATGGAATCTTACTCTGTTTTCCAACACAGACCACAGTGGCTCGGTGATCTTTAAGTCTCGTGATTTTGGAGTCCAAGGAAGTAGTGAAAGTACGTCTTCATGTTCTTCAAACAATGACTGGACATTCCGGGCTTTGTGAATTGGGGCGTTATCACCTAATTGATGGCATCCCCTGTAGGAAAAAAAAAAATGCCTGAGCCATTGGATGGACTTGGCCTGCCAAAATTGTTTCATACGCCCTGCCAGTCATCCGTCCTTTCAAGGCGATAAGGGGAACCAGCTGAAAACTACGATATGATCGCCCAGAGCATGACAAAACTACCACCACGCTGCACTGTTGGAAGCAGACAGTCTGGGTTGTACGCTTCTGACGGTGTTATCCACACGTAAACACGTGTTGCGGTGGAGAAGAGTATGAATGTGGATTCATCGGACCACATTACACGCTTTTATTCATCAGCTATCCATATTGTATGCTCCTGGCATCCCTGCCGTCTCCGTTGTGCATTCACCCGGGTCACCAGAAGTTTTGCAATAGCAGCTCTTCCAGGAATATCTTGATTATGCAGTTTCCTGTCTTGCGCACTGTTTTTGTTGATACTGGGGTCTGTAGATGCAGATTGTGCTCCGCACTAATTTTCGGCGCTGGTGTTCTTATTACGAGCAACAATCCTCTTTAATGCTCTTCTGTCTCTATCAGTCAGGGTCGTTTTCCGGCCACTCTTGTGTTTCACAGACAAGGTTTTGCAACAAACACGGTATGCTGCCATGACGCTAGACACAGTGGCTTTCGATACCCCCACTACCCTGGCGACTGCTGTCACGGAGGCAACAACTAGGCGGCCACCAACAATTTGCCTTCTTTCGAAGTCCGTTAGGTCGCTTATTTCCTCGTCACCCTGAAAGAAATTTTGCAACAAGACACTTTAAGTGAACTTAAAGAGGATCTTGTGGTTCTGAATAGAGCTACAACTAAAAAGTGATGGCACCTTTGCGTATTGTGACGCACGCAGCTGCATTAAAAGTCACGTCTCTGAGTGTAGTGTTCACATTATTCTGTCCGACCCCTGTATTTCAAACATGGTTTGCGGCGTACCCAAAACCTGCGACTTTGTGACCCCGTTTTTCTCAAACGGGAGTAAGGGAATATATGTGACATATTACAAGGTGAAGGACATGTCAAGACGACAAAGTTGCAGTGATAACTTCCATCGATGTATTTTAATTGGGAAAGCATTCGGCTCCGGAGTACAAGAATGCGTATTCGATCGCCGCCACCAGCAAATTTGGGTTTTCACATTGGCGCCCCTTTGTGGAAATGGACCTACTCGCCGTTGGGTTCTCCGAAAAATGTGTGCGTTGTTCCTACCATAATAAAGCGTCTGGAATTAATGTAAAATTCCTTCTACGCTTCGAAAAATGTGAGATGCTTCTCCCATACATCGTCTGGAATTAATAAAAAATTTCTTCTACGCTTCGAAAAATGTGTGATGCTACTTTCACACATCGTCTTGAATAAATGAAAAATTCCTTTTACGCTTCGAAATTTGTGTGATGCTTCTTCCACACATCGTCTGGAATTAATGAAAAATTCCTTTTATGCTTCAAAAAATATGTGATGCTTCATTCATACGTCGTTTGGAATTAATGAAAAATTCCTTTTATGCTTCAAAAAATATGTGATGCTTCATTCATACGTCGTTTGGAATTAATGAAATATTCCTTCTAAGCTTCGAAATATGTGTGATGCTACTTCCACACATCGTATTGAATAAATAAAAAATTCCTTCTACGCTTCGAAAACTGTGTGATGCTTCTTCCACACATCGTCTGGAATTAATGAAAAATTCCTTTTACGCTTCAAAAAATGTGTGATGCTTCATTCATACGTCGTTTGGAATTAATGAAATATTCCTTCTAAGCTTCGAAAAATGTGTGATGCTTCTTCATTCATACGTCGTTTGGAATTAATGAAATATTCCGTTTACGCTTCGAAAAATGTGTGATGCTTCTTCCACACATCGTCTGGAATTACTGAAAAATTCCTTCTACGCTTCGAAAAATGTGTGATGCTTCTTCCACACATCGTCTGGAATTAATGAAAAAATTCTTCTACGCTTCGAAAAATCTAAAAATGTGTGGTGCATCTTCCATACAGGCCCGTAGCCAGACAAGCAAGCTAGAAGGGTTGGCTGATGATTGAGATCGGGTGAAGGATGTAAAGTGGTCAGGCAAAAGATGTGAAAGAGGTCGGGCACTATACTGTTGTGCGAGTCGCTAGTACGGGCAAAAGGAAACACAGGTCGGGCGCAGCCTGGCCTGGCCTGGCCCTCCCCTGGCTACGGCCCTGCTTCCACACATCGTCTGGATTGATGAAAAATTCCCCGAAAAACTATGATTCCGTCCCAGCACTTACTCAAGGGGGTACGGGAGGATATATGTGACGCACTGTAGAGATGAAGCACATGTCAAGACGGCAAAGCTACTGAGATAAATTCCGTCGGTGTAGTTTAGTTGAGAAATCAACTGGCTCGGAAGTAGAAGGATGCGGTTTCGAATCACCACCTCAAACTTCTTGTGTTTTCATGGCGTATCTCCTTTTCGTGTTAAAACGAGGTACGATAACCTGCCAGCAATACAAAATGCCTTTTACTGCATCAGTTTCTAAGCATGATCTTCCTGCCAGTGTCAGAGACATGACCACATAGTTATTATTACTTCATTATTTTCCGCATGGTAAGGAAACTTTGATTGTCTTTCGTGCCCATTCGGGTACTCGTCGCAGGAAATTGGAGATGAAATATAGCATGAACTTATCAACAGAACAGATAGAACAAAAACGCAGGACGACCTCAAAGATTGATGTTCATTATTGGCAAGACAGAAAAACGCCAACTCAATTGTGCAATCATAGTCAGACTCATAAACATCTTGACCAGAAGAGACTCTAAGATTTATGCTCAGGTGAGCAGCAGGATAGATACGTAAAAATCACTGGAACATTACTTTGAAATATTCCCTCTAATTACACTTATCTGCAGGTTAGGGTCGCTGGAAGAGCCAGGGGTCATTAAATATATTTTATTGCCTGTCTCCCAAGCGATAGAGGAAATGGGGAAAAGGATTTCTTCTAATCTTGAAAATTTCGCGTATCTCTCTCTTAAAGCCTGAGAGCGTAGAATCCTGTAGCCTTAAGGCATTAGATATTCAGGCTGAAGGTGTGTCTCTTAGCAGCGTACGTCTTTTTCCCCCTGTCATTTTTCCATCAGATCATCAGATAGAATAAACGGGTCCAGCGCACTCTCCTCTCCGCCCTCCCTCCCTCACAGAAAGGTCACCTGTTTCAGTAAGAGGGGTCAAAAGTCGTAAACAGCGCCATTGATTCGGTTGGCTTCCACGTGAACTCTGGTATCAGACCACTGGCGGCTTTAGCTTTTAAAACAGCATGGAGTTTTTTTCCTTTTTATAGCTAAGTTGTACCTGTTTTATATGCTGAAGAATTTTATATAAAAAAAGAACTGAATAGCATTATAAAGATATTATTCAGTTCTACATCCGTTGTGTCAGAGGAAATGTAACCTCTTTGAAAGAAGAAAAAAAAAAAAAGAATCCGTTTCGCAGTAATGCGCTATCTCAATGTTAGTAATAATATTTTTTTTTTTTTTACCTTATATTTTATGTGTAGAACATCCAATGGACCTGTGTTTTGAAATAATATCCAGATAGTTAAAAGATTATGCTTATGACCACGAAAGTTGTTCGGCATTTAACAAACAAAACCTGGAATTAATTTATATTACTTTAAATTGGGAATGATCTCGAAAGAAAAACGTGGAACAAAGAAAGTTTTACAAAAGACATTCAACACCACCAAACGTTGTAAATTGTTTTGTAAAACGGATGTAATGTTCGTGTCAGTATCGCCGACTGAACACTACACAGATCAGTTCTTAAATACTTCAGCTACAGTGAAAATAGGAGTCACCCAAGAAACTTCAGAAAATATTACTTACTATTAGTCAAGGCGTCAGGTTCTCGTGCGGAATGGGTCAATCATAAAATGTTAGGTAGCAGTCTTAAAAGCACCATAATTAAAACATTACGCAATCTTCTTACCAAGTGAACAACATATTTAATGTAGATGGCTTTATTTTTAACCTTTTAACTTCTATTAATACATTAAATACGTTGTCCACATTGTGACGTATATTCTAATTTAACTTTCATTTTTAGTTCCTTTTCCTATGTAAATTTAAGTTTGTTTGTTCTCTTTTGCACTTTCCAAACTTAACGTGATATCTTCTCTCTCACATGAATGAGATTGGCAACACTTTTGAGGTCAGGGAGAGTGACGTATGAATGTGACAAGAACGTTTGATAAAAATACGATACATAAGTTGCATTGTGTCTGTCTGTGTATGTGGAAATGTTCGATCGTTGTTAAGCTAGATTATACGAGAGATAATTGAGGTATGTGTGAAGTATAAAACTCGTAGTGCTATATCTTGGATTTCATCTACTGTGCTGGACCAATAAAAGGTTAAATGTAAGTTTGACTTCTGTATATGTTTCGTCTGGTGTAAATTAAAACCCTAATTTAAACTATCCATGCAACTATTGCATCGTATTCTCATTTAGTTCAACATTTCCTTAGTCATGGTTGTAGACATAGCATAACACCAATCTCGCACACGAAAAAGGGTTACGTTATAACATATTTAATGTAAATGGTTTTATTTTTAACCTTTTAACTTCTATTAGTACATTAAATACGTTGTTTACCTCGTAAGAAGATTGCGTAATGTTTTAATTATCGTGCTTTTAAGACTGCTACCTTAAATTTTATGATTTACTATTTAATCCTTATTCGGCCACTAATCCTTTGGTACTGTTAAGGTGTATTCAAACGAACGTGAGTTAATAATGATAATAACATTTATCAATACTAATATACAGTGTAAAGAGAGAAACTTTGTTTGTATGTTTGATATAATCTCGAAAAGGTGGCGCAGTGGTCTAAGGCGCTGGCCTCTGATCATTCGTCCGTAAGGGGTCCGGGTTCGAATCACGGTCAGGCATGGATGTTGTGTTGTCTTACGGCACAGGCTCTCTCCCTTCCCTGGAACCAGTGACCCCAAATTAGGGACGGGCGACTGCTTATAGCCCATTGAGTTGCTCACGGTGGTCGTTAAACCTCCAATAAAAAAAAAATCTCGAAAACTACTGAACCGATTTGGATAGTTCTTTCACCGTAGGGAAGCTTATTTCTTTCCGGTGGACATAGGCTATTTCGTTTATTTTTTATTATTTTTTAATATGTTTGGCTGTACTACCGAATCAGAACGCTTTCAAGTAGTTCCCGATTTCCCGTGTATCGCTCCACTTTGTTTACATACAACCTGTTTGTTCATACCCAACGTGAAAGAAAGTAGTTCACGATAATATATGGAATTATTTTTACAAATCTCGAAAACTACTGAACCGATTTGGATGATTCCTTTCATCGTTGGGAAGCTTACTTATTTCCGGTGGACATAGGCTATTTCGTTATTTTTTTTATTATTGTTTTTTTATTATTTTTTATTATTTTTGGCTGTACTACCGAATCAGAACGCTTTCAAGTAGTTCCCGATTTCCCGAGTATCGTTTCGCTTTGTTTACATACAATCTGATCACACCCAACGTGAAAGAAAGTAGTTCACGAAAATATGCGGGGTTTATATTAAAATAATAATGGCTTCTGAGATTTTGCTTGAGAGCTCTCCAATTGGATTCGATAGTTTGAGTATGAGCTACACTGTTACGATCTATAAAATCACATTGGTGTAATTTAAAAAATCCGAAGAAATACTATCAGCAACTTACTTGCCGATAGATAGCGTTTTCCTACAATTCTGAATGGGTAATATATTATAAACAGAAAAGTTTGTATGTTTGTAAGAGGTAATATCCGAAACTTCTGAACTGATTTGGAAACATTTTTCGCCATTCAAAAGCTCATTTCTTTCCCCGATGGACTAAGGCTATACATTATATATAATTTATGACTACAAACTTGTGGTGTTGAATAAAGTAAAAATATCAACGTTTACCACAATCAAAGGTTTATTATATATCGACTATATGGAGTCTACGTGGGTCATTTCGAGGATAAACTCTTTCAGCTCGTTACGTTTGACCTTCGGATTCGATATGTTGATGATACTTTTGTTCTCTGGAAAAGCATGAATTCGGAAAATACCTAAATTAGTGGAACTCATCAATTCAATTGATCCTCATATACATTTCACATGTGAGACAGAAAATAATGACTGCTTACCATTCCTTGACGTCCTTGTGTCACGCTCTGAAGGATCCTTTAGCAGAACAGTTTATCGAAAACCATTTGCTGTTTCCTTATCCCCATATGCAAAATCAAATTATCCATGGAAACAAAAAATCTCTGCCTTCTACACATACGTATATCGTGCAAAACATATATGCTCAGCTGAGAATTCCTTGCAGAGAAAGCTAGATTTTCTTAAACGAATTGCAGTACACAGAGGATATACACGTTCCGTCGTAGATAAAGCTCTCCACAAATTTAGGAAATCAAAGCCTGTCTGCTCACTCACGCCGGTAGACCACCCAATACGACAGAATTGGGCGGTTATCCCATTTGCTCCACAGATTTGCTTCGGAATTTCGAAAATTCTCAAGAGTTTTAATTTTAAAGTTATTTTCAAACCCATAAACAAGATACATTTTTTCGGATCCAAAGATTACGTTGAAGATATGAATTCCTGGGGAATTTATCAGACACCTTGTGAATGTGGACTTTCGTATATAGGGCAGACCCGCAGGGCTTTAACTTTCCGTGTGAAGGAACACCAGACCTACGTACGGAATTGTGAACTGAAGAAGTCGTCTATAGCCCAGCATTGTCACGAAAACAACCATAGATTTCTGTTCGGAAACACTATGCTCATTGATAAACCTGATTCAACGATGAAGCTCAATATATTAGAAGCTTTTCACATATACCGGAACTCTTCACTGCTTGTCAACGACATGACGTCGACTCCATTTCTTTCAAGCGAGTGGAAACAACTTACCAAAAACCGTGACCGTCAGAATTCTGATGATGTCACACTGATTTGAATGTTTACGCTCCATTCGTCCTGATGAAGCCGAGCCAGAAGCTCTGCGAAACTATAGTCGATATATAATAAACCTTTGATTATGTAAACGTTGATATTTTACTTTAAGGCTATATATTATTACGATGTGGAAAAATGGGGATGAACAGCATACGCTTATGTAAAACACCGCCACGTTATCTCGGAAATTATTAACCGATTTGGAAAACTCTTTCGCCGTTCAAAAGCCTATTTCTTCCCGATGGACATAGACTATATATTATTACGTTATGAAAAATTGGTGATGAACAGCAAACGTTTATTTAAAACACCATCGCGTCTCACACCGATGCCCTGCAGGGTAGGGGAAGGAGGATGACACGACCATTCCGATATCAGTAGAATACCGCGCCGCGCCGGAACAGAAAGGAGAACCGGTACGTAGTGCAAAGGTACTCACTAATATTACTTATTTGATTGATAAGGTAGATGTCTTCACATGGCTAATTTGGTGAGCCCGGCATGACCCAAGCCCGTGCGTTTAAGGCCTATAGACCCGCCCGTCCCATTTCAAATATTAGGCACTCGGCCCATCCTGGCCCGGGCCCGTCAATTGCAGCTCTTATTTAGGGCCCTGCCCGTGATGTACCATTTGGTATTATTTTGTCTTTCTATTGTATTTTATTAAAATAGGAAAATTAAATAATGAAATGAGACATTATTGAAAATATTTAATTGAATGTATGCCTAAAAATATTAACTAAACTTTGACAATTATCGAAAAATATAACCTTTAAAGAGAGAGAAAACAAAGGAAGACTAAGCGTGTTCAGAATCTTCCTTTCTCCGAACTACACTGAAGAGCAATTGAATTAGAGATACCTGTCTAGTAACGTGTAGCACTACCTTTCGCCCTGATGATGGCGGCGATTCGTCTAGGCATGGACTCGACAAGACACCGCAAGCGTTGGGAAGACATACGGATCCACGACCCCTGAACAAGCTCCCACAGTTCACGAAGATTTGATGGAGGGGGTCAGAGCTTCGAACATCTCTCTCGATGGCATCCCAGATGTGCTCGATGGGATTGAGGTCAGGTGACCTAGCTGACCAAGGAAGCGAGGTTACGTCGGTGGAGTGTTCATTCAACCATTCGGATACAATTCGGGAGCGATGGCACGGTGCATTGTCTTGTTGCAGGATGAGGTCCCCAATAGGATGTTGAAGACGCACAAACGGGAGCAAATGGTCGTCCAGGATATCCCGGTAACGTTAACCCGTGAGGAACGATGTCACACGTACCAGGGGTCCCATTTCAGTCCACGTAAACAATCCCTAGACGAGAATGCCACCCCCACCAGCTTGAAGAGTACCCTGCTGGCAAGAAGGATCTATCGCTTCGTGTGGTTTGCGCCGTACTCGTATCCTGCCATCCGCATGTACCAACGTAAATCTCGACTCATCAGTCCAGGCAACATTTTTCCACATGTCTAGGGTCCAGTGGCGATGTTCCCGCGCCCAAGCTAATCTTTGCACCCTGTGATGTGCGGTCAGCAGCGGTACCCTCATGGGACGATGGCTTCTGTACCCCATAGCGAGGAGATGGTTCTGGATGGTGTGGCTGCTTACACGTTTTTGTACACTAGCGTTAAATTGCCGAGTGATTTCTAGCACTGTGGCCCGTCTATCCACTGTTACAATGCGAGCTAGCCGACGATGACCCCGCTCATCCACACGCTGTTGTCCACAGCAGTTGGCCCTTGCAGGGATGGTTTTACCGGATTTGATATACTCACGGTGCGCTTAGATCCTTCGTCTTACCCATACTGCGTCCGACTCTTACTGATTCCCGTCGCATCACTCCTTATATTGTCGGATCGCTTAATACGTCATGTCGTTTCCGTTTACAGGGCCGCCCACAGCGCCACATTTGCATAACGCCAGCTGTCTCTAATTCAATTGCTGTTCAGTGTAGTTAAGCAGTAACACTACAAAAGCCAACCCCTATACGGATTAGGGATAGGAGAAACAGTCGATGTCGTCCCACTCTCTTATACAAACACACACATGCACACCCCGCTCCACTGCAGACATTCCCCGTTTCTTACTTTACACAACAAAAATACTCGCTTGTGGTCGATTTTTCTGTTGTCAACAATCGTCAAAGTGGTTTTACCATCTTAATACCAACAGATTGGGAAAAACACTGTGAGTGAGTGCTTGTCCTTGCTTTTCTGATTACGCCCTGGGCTATGCCATGGAAGTAAGTAAAGCCAGCGAAACAGTTAAACAGACCAGGAAATCGGAGAACACGACATTTTGTTTTTCTTTACCATTGCGATAAAAAAGAATGGGTCGACTTGGCCCGGCCCGACCCGGTCGTAAGTGTCTGGGAAAAAGCCGGGGCCGGCCCGATGCTTTGTTCTCTAAACTAAAAAAAGGCCCGACCCCGCCTGCGTCCCGCGCTAGGCCTGTGCAGACCTCTATGCTAAGGTCTCAATTTTAAGTGAATTTTGAGTAGGTTCCTGTATTATTATTTGAGCATTCGTATGCTTAAGTAACAAAAATTGCAACCAAACTAAAAATGTGGTACATGCATAAACATTGTAACTATACATGTAACAATTTATTCTGAGATAGTATGCTCGCGTAATATGTTCCAAGTTCCACGTGAACGAAGTCGCGAACAAAAGCCAGTGGTTAATAAGACACCACCAACAGTAAAATAGAACACGCAGCCTTTAAAGAACTGTAACTTCAATGTAACAACGTCTCTTCCGCAATTAGAATTATAACTTCCACCATCTCCAACACTTTTACTGCTGCTCAAACATTATATAACGTTAAGTTCTCATCGGACATATCCACACGTCACACGTTCTGACCTCAAGGTGTTGCCAACATTACTCTTGTGAGAGAAAAGATATCACGTTAAGTTTGAGAAACTCTAAGGAGAAGGAACTCAAATTTACATAGAGAAAGAAACTAAAAAGGAAAGTTAAATTAGAGTATACGTCACACGGATTAAAAACTAATTTTTATGGCACTTTTAAATCATTTTTTTGCAGCACCAATTGCAAAGATCAGATGGCCAATTTACTGCACCGTTATTGTAAAACAAAATGTATTTGACCAAAGTAATTGTTTTCAATAACAGTAAGAGGAAGTTTTTACTGTATATAACGTAACCGTTTTTCGTGTGCGAGATTGGTGTTACGCTATGTCTAAAACCATGACTAACGAAATGTTAAACTAAATGAGAATACGATGCAATAGTTCCTAATTAAGCTTTTAGGGCCACACGAAGCATACAGAAAAAATGAAACTTACGATAACCTTTTATTGGTCCAGCAATATTTCAAGAACTTCACAAAATAACACTACAATGTGTAAATTTCACATTTATCTTAACAGCGATCGAACATCTTCACACACACACACACACACACATACACTAAGCAACTGCTGTATCGTCCTTTTTATCTATCGTTCTTATCACATTCATACGTCACTCACTCTGACCTCAATTGTGTTGCCAACCTCATTCTTGTGAGAGAGGAGATATCACGTTAAGTTTGGAAAGTGTAAAGGAGAACAATTTCAAATTTACATAGGAAAAGAAACTAAAAAATGAAAGTTATTTTCGAATATACGTCACACGTACCATTCGCACCGTACGGTAGACATTCACGGTGACACCATTCGCATTGCACGTGCTAGAACAAAAATCTTATCTGCTGTAAGCATATTAAAGATACTCCCAAAAGGAAGGATATGAAAACCTTTCAAAACAACAAAAACCGATGTTAACATCCAGTAAAGGTGTTGAGGCGTACTTTTTCTTCTGACAATTCGTCCAAGTGAAACAGGGTTCGAATCCCGGTGAGGCATGGATATTGTGTTTGTGTTACGGCACCGAGTCCTTTCCTACCGTGGAAACAGTGATTAAGTTTAGAGACGGGTGATTGCTTAGATCTCATCGAATTGCTCACGGTGTCTTTAAGCCTCAACACAAACGAATTCCGCCGTAGAAGACTGATTTCTATGGATTCGCAAGTTCCTTAAGTAAACCAGCTTAGTGGAAATATAACTTAACGTTTCTGAAATTTGGTAGCGTAAGAAATAAATTTTGTGACGTAGCTACTTCAGAGATGACGCACACGTTGCCATGTCGATGATGGCCATGAACAGAAGCAGATGGTCTGCAAAAATGGACACGCAGCGCGGACCGTTCAGCTTTGCATCTATACTCGGGACAAACTAACCTGGTTAGGCTGTTAATGTTATAAAACCGATTTACTAACAAGATATCTTTTGTGTATCAGTTTTCTCTGCGCACTAATGGGGTGCCATGTGTCGCGGACCCTTCTCCCTAAGGGTGACTTAATGCAATACAAAAGGAAACTTCCCGGGTTCCATCACGATGTCCCCCCTCAACCCCCACACCTTCCCAACTTTGCTAACCACCAGACAAACGATTTCTGAACGAGCATTTTAAAACGGTAACCACATAGAAAGGAGCAAGCTTAGTGACCACCAAGCCATTATTTCCCCATTCTTCAGGCTAACACAATTATCCCCTTCCCGTTTGCAGTAATTATTCTCCGTGTATACCGTATAGCCTCTCTGAAGCAAAACACAAGTGACAACGACGTCGCCAAAATCAGAATTTTTGTACTTTTTTTAAACGCAACCGTAACTGGGATCTTTATTTTTTAATGTATGTACGTACGATATTTACAACATCTATATATCCATGCGCTTTCTTATGTCGCAGTTCGAGCTCGAACGCGAGCTTTTAAACTGGAACTATATTATGCAGTGGAAGTACACACTCCGTAACTTTAACTCCATAGTCAGGTTAGTCTTGCCTCGAGTATAGACGCACTAAAGGTCCCAGAGGGCAGTGCCGGATTAAGAGGGCAGCGGGGAGGTCTAGCGGGGCTATAACCTAAGGACCCACCATTACCAAGGGCCCGGTGAGCCGCGGATGGCTTAGTGGTTAGCGAGTCAGACTATCAATGCAAGGTCCTCAGGTTTGAACCTGGGCTGATCTTTCAGATATAGTGTGATTTACTAACAATCGCTGAATATCCGCTGTGCATCGGACGAGCACGTTAAGTGACGGCCCCCAGGCTGGACCCACTGGTTAAATGGGTATCCTTTCCAATGCCCCCCTGAAATTCTCTCACCCCTCTGTGTGCAACATCGTACTTGTACGGTGGCGCCATCTATTGTACTCTAATCTCACTACAAACTGTTCTGTCAAAGTCGCTAGATTGGCTCTCGTTCCTTCCGTTTCTGTGTCCTGCCCAAAAGGCGATCTCGCTGTAGGTGGCTGGGACCTAAACTCTACTCACAGTGGACGGAAGTTCTACAAGAAAATGACAAATACTGCGACCAAGGGCCCAGGAGGCATGCCACTACACTGCAAATAATACACAGCTTATATACACTGAAGTGCCAGAAAAACTGGTACACCAGTCTAATACTTCGTAGGTCCCCAACGGGAGCGCAGGACTGCAGAAATACGACAGGGCATGGAGTCCACTAGCTTCTGGAAATATGCTGTGGGCAATGTACACCATACTTCCTGTAGAGCATTCCACAATTCGGGTGTATTCCGAGGTCTCGGATTCCTGTTTTCGACAGCGCATTGCACGGCATCCCAAATGTGTTCTATCACGTTCAGATCTGGGGACTTGGGTGGGAATGGCAACACCACAACCTCAGATGAATGCTCCTCTAACCATAATGTGGCGTCCCGACACTTGTGTGGAGGTACATTGTCCTGTTGGAACAGGCCTAACCTGTCAGCATGAATGCAGGACATGAACGGGTGTACCTTCTCAGAAAGGACACGCACATAGCGTTGGCCAGTCGCAGACGTTTGTAGACGTACCATTCGTCTACAAACGAATGATTAGCCGGTACAGTTCCCTGTTGACAGGCGGGATCCATGGCTTCATGGGGTTTGTGCCATACACGAATCCTTCCATCAGCCCGATACAGTTGGAAAGGCGACTCGTCAGACCAGGCTACTTGTTTCAAGTCATCAAGTGCGTGTGGCGGTGTTGCCGTGCCCAAGCGAGGCGCATAGCTCTGTGTCGTGCACCCATCAAGGGGACTCGAGTTGGGCGTCGGCTTCCCAAAGCCCATACCGTGCAGGGTACGCTGCACAGTCCGGACGCTGATGCTTGTTGAGGCTCTAGCATTGGATTTCAATGATACCTGCGAGAGTGTTGCACGCCTATCGCGAGAAACGATTCTTGACGGCCGACGATGGTCACGTTCACCCAATGTCTTTTTACGGCCACACTGGTATCGTTGGTTGAAGATTTTGCCGGAATTCTTGTAGTCACGGTACACCCTTGCAATGGTCGTCCGTAAAAATCCGAACTTCGTTTCTACCTCCGAAATACTATGGCCCATCTCACGAGCGCCAACTATGACACCGCGTTGAAAATCGCTTAAATCGTTATTGCCTGTCATTCTCATGCCAAAAACAGCTCTGACAGCTGGCAAGGATGTCTTTCGCTTTATATACGCACTGGCGGACGCAACCGAGTATGCGCATAGGTGACGTTGCTATGTATTTGGCATAAGTTCGTCTGTACCAGTTTCTCTGGCACTTCAGTGTATTTGTATGTAGAGGAAGTAAAATAGTTTTAGTTTCGTCTCGTACGATTCCCACTCGATCGCAAACAGTGGCTAGAATACGAACACATTTCAAAGCAATGACTCACTAAGGATAAATGTTCCATGCCGCTGTGTACAGCGGGGTCGGAGAGACAGTTTCAGCTTTTTCACTGCCATCCACCCACACTCCCTGTTTGCACTTGGAACCATTAATGGGCGAAATCCACTGTAACTTTACATTGCATAACTAAAAAAGATGTACCAAGAAAAGTACACAATGCTAAATTATTAAAATTCCAAGGCACATCTAGGAATCTTAAGCTTTTAACTCATGTTCTTGTGAGAACCGTGGAAAATACAGTGACTTTTTATGAAAACTCTGCAGGTGATTCATTGGTTTGAAGAATGCACTACGTATTAGTTATCACAAGCAGATTGCTATAGTTTCGTGTTTTAAAGAACTTCAATAATTATTGTCCGTCATAAGTTTTTTGGGGACGCACTCAGATGTCTTAGCCTTGGTAGCCAACGGAGATGCCTTAGCCTAGGGGCCAACTAAGGCCTTAATCCGGCCCAGCCAGAGGGTGCCAGTTTAACGCGTCCCAGACCATAGCCGAACCTCCTCCACTAACCGGAATAGTTTCTTGTTGACATGCTGGGTTCATCGCTTCGTGCAGTTTCCACCAATTTCGTACTCGTCCTGTCTGCGCGAAACAACTGGAAACGGGACCCATCGGACCATTAGACCCGTCTCCAATCAGGTCCAGTACCGATGTTTTTTCACATGGTTGAGGCGTCCGAGCAAAAGCACAAGTGTTGGAAAACTGATGAAATGACCTAAAAATCCTCTTTCTTATGCACGATCCAACAAACTTGTCAAACATTCAAACAGTCGTGATTCCAAGCCTACGTTACACTTTAATCACTATGTTTAAAATGACAGGTTAAAAACTTCAAAAAAAGATATTAAAATTCGAGATCTTTTGAAGGCACGGTGTCTTCATCATCACGAAACGAACACATGCCGCGTTTAGCAAACATCCAATGAGTCACATAACTTATTTCGAAAATGACGACATCCATTACATCCACGCATGCCCAATGTGTTGCAGTGGGCTCCATTAAGTTAGCGCTCAACATCAAGTTGTGGGGGTGGTGGGGATAAAGATAAATTAATTGGTGTCATACAATTAATAACATAGGTCAGTGATACACATTTTTTAAGTAAAGGTAACCAAGATTGAGGAAGTTCGCATGGTGCTTCATCATTACAGTATACAAGATGTAATATATAAATGTACATTGCCTCAACCATCAAAGTCATAGTCTTATTTTTAGGTGTCGCGAGCAGTTTTATATTTGTCCATTCGGGTTGATGAGTTCCATTGGACACAAGACGTGATAATGTTGTAGATTGTGATTTCTTTCCCACATCGTTCATATGTTCAGTCCTTCTTATATGAACCGTACGCATTGTAGAGCCTATATAAAGTTTATCGTTTTGGTATGAAGTTAAGGATCTTAAAGGAATAATATACTCCATGTTTTTGATCATGATTCACTTGGTCGCGATCCTTTCTAATTTGAGAGAATGTATTATATGTTGTTGTCCCAAAGCTCAATCCATGTTTTCTACATGCTTTTTACAATACATTAGTATAGTGCGGGTGAAAGTCTAATGACTCTACATATTTCTTAGGGCGTGTTTTTCGTTCAAGAGTAGAACTTGTTAACTGTTGAAATTTTCGAATTAAGGCAAACACTGTACGAGCAGTATAACCAAAATTACAGGCTATATTTATAATCTTTTTTATTCCTATTCTCTGTAGTCGCCTACTTGCTGAATGTGGGAATGCCCTCCAGACCAGGAATCGGAGCGCAGAAAGTTTTGATGTTTTAGGGTTGGTAGAATCGTGCGGAATGATGATAGGTTGACATGTGGGTTTACGGAACACTGAAAAACTGATATTATTAATTTGTGGATTACGTTTAAGGTTTAAGTCGAGAAAAGGTAAAGTGACATTCCGCTCGAGTTCCATAGTAAGATTAATTGAAGGGAAATGGGCATTCATGAGGTTCAAAAAATGAATAAGGTCGTTGTGTGGATGTGGCCAATTGATCAAAATGTCGTGTACATAACGTAAGTACAAGAGAGGTTTTGATGGGCAAGTGCTTAATACCCTCTCTTCCAATTCTTGAAGGACGAATTCTGCCAATATTGCCGATAACGGCGAACTTATTGCAGTGCTTCCTGTTTGCTGGTAAAAAGTGTTGCTAAAACAGAAATATGAACGCGACTAATTTTAAAGCGCGTTAAGTACAGCTTCAATTTATACCGGGTTGAGATTAGGGTGCAGATGAAGTTTACTTTCAGTAAGACTATGGTATATATCGACAGGGACACTAGGGTAGAGGGATTCTACATCTACCGATACTAAAATGAATGGTGTATCATGCGAATTAAAGGACTTTAAGAGGTCAGCAACCTGCAAGGAGCTAGAAACAGAATACTCTGAAGCCCTACAGAGTGGGGAGAAGAATGTAGCGAGAGATTTTTCAAGCGGGCGAGAGGGAGACTGAGCTGAAGAAGCCAAAGGTCTTAGTGGGTAGTCGGTTTTATGCAATTTTAACTTGCCGAATAACTGCGGTACCCTAGGTCCAGGTGCGGGTTTCATGTGATCTGATATTTCAGTTGGTAGGAATCCCTGGGCTTTCAATTAGCTTAAGTCCCTAACAGTTGCCGACGTGGGGTCGAAAGAGAGAACTTTGTGAGGGACTTTTTCAATAGTTTCAGTCATTTTAGTCACATATTCCGAGCGACCAAGGAGCACCATGGTTTGAGTTTTGTCAGCCATAATGATCGAAATATCGTTGTTCCCAACCAATTGCTTTAACTCCTCTTGCTCAAGCTGTAACAATGGTATGTTATTTGAAGGCAGACATACACTTCTATAATGGTTGGAGTGCGAGGCTTCCAGTTAAATCTTATCCTTCTAAAGGTGTTGCCCATATGATTTGTTCGGCTTGTGGAAGCAAGCGTAAGAGTTTAGGTTTATGAGGAAGAGGAAAATAAAATTTAGCTCCATGTGATAAAGCTTGTATCTGTAACGGTGTTAACCGTTTTGAGCTCAAATTAATAAAAGGTTGTCCAATGTCTATATTTTTTGAAGAATTCCTGCGAGAGGAAGTAGGATGTTGCTGATAAAGTGCAAAATGAACCAAATTACGCAGTTTTTTGATGTGTCGATCAATAATGGTCGACGACTCAGAAGTAACCACTGCATGCGTAATCACCAGAGTTCTGTCGGCTTGAATGGTTGACAAGTTTGTTGGATCGTGCATAAGACAGAGGATTTTTAGGTCATTTTATTAAAGTTAGCACGAAATTTGCCTGGTGTTTTTTCATATGTAGTAAAACTGCTGGCAGTGATGGGTCACTACTGGCTGAAATCTGCAGCTAACGGCACGGTACCGGTCCGTTGGTGGAAGCGCCACCAGTTAGTAGCCATTGATGACACTGCAGCATCGCCGTGAATTACGGGCCTCCAAGCAAGCGCCACTGATGGCACGCAGCTGGCAACCGAAGAAACTCTAACATGAGGTGGGAGCAGAGGGACTGCGCACGCGCAAAAACAAGACGTGCAGGGTCTCTCGTGGTACCAGTTAGTTAAAGACGACGCCATCTTGCTGTTTTAGTGGATGTTAGGAGGGGAGAAGTCATATGTAGAGAGATGAGTCAATTTCCTAATGAAATGCCGCATCGACGAAGATTACCGTTAGAGGAAAATTATATAAATAATTAATGAACTGTAAGAAATAGTCAATTAGTCTCATGTATTTATAGAAACTCATTCCGTAGCAAAATTCCTGCACTGACACGCAAAGAATCGAGAATAGAGACAGTTACGAAACACACCCACTCCATTTCCATGAACAACAAGAAATAATTTCTGTATAATTCTTCGTTTTAACATACACTAAACCGCTTCAAACAAAAAATCTCGGAAAGACATTAAAAAAGTGTTATGTTGGAAAAAAAAGAATTATACGCGTACAAAATTTGTCAATTATTTGAAAAAAAAAGTAAGGCTGTGTGGATACAATGTACTCAGTTATGGGTTGAATACATAAGATTGGAGTAATTCGTTGCAAAAAAAATAACGACAAGTAAAATAAAATATATTTCCTCTTTAGAACAAATATAGCTTCGGACAGCGGTAAAAAGGATACAACGTTAAAAATGCAACAGAATGTGACATGAACAGGTTAATACATAAATTAAAACAATCGCCTTTCAAGAACACAAGGACAGCGCAAAACTTTGGAAAACGTCTTTAGTTGGTATACTTGTTGAAAATGAGTGGCGTTCTGTTAAGGTAAATAAAAACAATCGTTACGTTAAACAAATAAATTTATGAATTATATGAAACGGACATTTATGAAAATAACTCGCAATATTGTAAAATCAAAAACAGAATCCTTCGTTTCACATCTCGTAAGAAAGAGGCACAACTTCAAGCAGCTGTATTCACGTGGTAAACTAGTGTAGTGGCTAAAACGTCGTTGCTTCGATGCTACTTTCATCCACCGGACGGTTTTCCGGACTTGCTTAGGAAATTTCTCTAGCTCTGTGACGTCATTGCAGATAAGGTTCCTTGGGAAAGAAAGAGGAGTTGTTCCTTTGGGGAACTGTCATTAACTTTTTTTTTACTACTACTGAGAAACTGGTGGACAAGATTCGGCAAGCCATCAGTTACGTCACGTGATTGCCGGCTGCCACTGCCAGGAAACTTTTGGACCACATTAGGCTAACCATCATTCATGGCACGTGCTTGCAGGACCGCGTAAGGGACGCTTGTGGCAGCCACGGCCAGTGATGGATAACTGATTGCCCTGTTCTGGCATATGACAACTGATGGGGGTGCCTACTGTTGGCCAGCTACTAGCCTGAACTGTATGGCCATGTGGTTGCCACCGGGACATTTTATTGATGGTTGGGCAGCGGCAACATAGTGCTGGGCCGGTGCTGGTTTGAGTGCTGGCCCAGCGACACTGTTTTCGTTGGGGTACAGTTAAGTGATGTGGTGTTAGCAATTTTATTCTCGCGGATCGACGGCTCCCATAGCATATTACGGATAATGATCTACTGGTGATCTTGGTGGATGCGTTTCTAGCGCGTCTTTAGTTCAAGTCGGCGCTGATTTGTGCCATTGTTTCTCTCCGCTTGATTGCAACTATGCCAGACAAACGTCGACAACCACGTTCATCCGCCGTTTTTCTCCGTCAACAGCGCTGTTCACGATGCGATGTTATTCCGGAAATTGAGTATTTCCGATACACTCTTCATACTGTCGTAGCAATTTTTGTACTCCTTCCGCGGTAGAGTGACCCATACGTTGAGAACCTACCATCATCCCTTTTTCGAACTCTTATTAACTCATGGCGTTTGTCCACATTGCATCGCATTACCGTTAACGTGAATGCAGCAATGTTCTCCTACCCTAACAAGCGCTGGGTTCGTCCACTAGGAGGAGGGGTGACAGCTTCGCATTTCCCAGGAACCAAGAGCCACATAATTTCTGTCTTGTCGGCGTGCTTGTGTGTGTGTGTGTGTGTGTGTGTGTGTGTGTGTGTGTGCACTGGTCGCAAAAAGTTGGGGTGTATTGCGGTTTCGAAGGTAAAACGTGATGATATGCAAATTTAACGACCACTGAAGGTCGGTTATCAGCGTGGAAAGCTACGTCCTATGTATATTAAGCATTACGACAAAACAGCACGTGGCGTGCGAGCTTCGTTAAGAGTACCCTGAGAAAAGTGGAAAAAGGGCTGTTCCACCGCCTGGTCTAGACGTATGCTGAATATATTGCCTTCAGTGCGGGATTAATCTGAAATGATGTCCAGACGACGTTTAAGCACTGACAACATAAATAGGGCTGTTGTCACGTTACAGGCAGGTGTACGGCAGATCGATGTGGCTGTTGCTTTCGGAGTTTCGCAGAGTGTTTAGTAAGTCTGCTACACACAAGATTTCAACAGAACGGAAATGTTGCAGATTCATCTAATAGTGGTCAGCCGTGGATAAATACCAGGAGGCAAGATTGCTACGTGAGAGTAAGTGCTCGGAGGTGTAGCATTACCAGCAGCCAACTCCGGGGATCACTTCGAGCTGCTTCTGGTGTCAAAGTATGTACACAAACGGTACGAAACAGTCTGCACGAGTATGGAGTCAGAGAAAGGAGGCCGCTGAGATGTATAACATTGAAATCAACTCACCGTCGTCAAAGATGTACGTGGATCCAACAGTATACATCATGGAATACAGAGTGGCACCATGTACTTTTCCAAGACGAATCCCGTTTATCCTAATACTCGGCGAGACACGTGAGGAGGAGATCCGGCACACGAATGCAACAAAACTATTTACAGTCAGGCAACATTTACAAGGGGCAGTGAGTTCTGGTTTGGGAAGGAGTGTGTTTTAATGGCCGTACGTCTTTGAACATGTATTCCGTTTTCTCAATGACAATCACCGTGCCTGGAGGTGGCAGTCATGGGATTGAATCTTACAGCTGCCTCCTAGGTCTCCCGATCTCAATCCTATTGAGAAAATTTAGGACGAACGTCTGGATAACCACGTTCCGTACCCCAGTACACTGCAGACCCATAGAGCTTGGCTAGAATTTCTTTTTATGGGCGTTATTGCCAATAAAAAGGAATTCGTGGACAACAACTCCCGTGAAAGGTTGTAGGATGTCATCCTTGTAGCGTGCAGCAATGAAGGTGCCTCCAAGTGGAAACACATGCAGCGGCGTGTGTCCATCACACGTGATGCCAGACCACACTAGGAGTCCTCTACCACCGCAGTGTTCAATTTCCGTAATGTTGTAGAGAAGATATCGGCTTCCCGCCTATTTCGTTAGGAATCCGCGTTATGCTGTACCGCGATTCATCGCTGAAGAGAACACAGTCCCATTGATCAAAGGTCCAGTGGTGATATTGTCGGGCCCAAATCAGACGGATCCTTCTGTGCGATGTGGCGAGTGGGATCCAGACTATTGGCCTTCTTGCATAAATATCTCTTCCATGGAGTCTTCGGTAAACTGTTTGCCTCGATGTCGCGGTTCCCATAGCAGAGGGGAGCTCCTGCCAGGGTTGCCTGGCTGTTAACATCGTGTGGTGTCAAGCTATTAGAGACCAATACCGGTCGTCTTGACTTTTTTACGCTTTCCAACTGTAGTTTGAAGAAGCGTATATGCTCCAGTTTTGTCCGTCTGTCTGTCTGTCCGTCCGCGCGATAACTCGCGTAAAAACGGTTCGATTTCGACCAAATTTTAGTATGTGGTGGGGAACAACTGGGGTCGAACCCTATTGGAAATGGACGAAAAGGGGTCAAAGGTCAGGACATAGGAGCGGGATTCATTCAATTGCTCTTATGCGTCATAACTGGACTAAAATGCTTCTATTGCGACAAAACTTTAGTATGTTGTTCCGGAGGTATACTGAACCAATTGTGTTCAATATCATCGAAATGGGGTCAAAGGTCAGGGCACAGGAGCGAGATTTATTCCACAGCCATTATCCTCATAACTTCATTAAAAGTGCTTCTATTGCGACAAAACTTCAGTATGCTGTTCCGGATGTACAGTGAACCAATTCTGTTGAATATAATCGAAATGGAGTCAAAGGTCAGGACACAGGAGCGAGATTTATTCCACAGCCATTATCCTCATAACTTGAATAAAAATGCTTCTACTGCGACAAAACTTTAGTATGTTGTTCCGGACGTATACGATACCGCTTCTGTTTAATATCATCGAAATGGGGTCAAAGGTCGGGGCACAGAGGCGAGATTTATTCCATAGCCATTATCCTCATAACTTGAGTAATAAATTGAGTAATGATTCCGGGTATGTTGGAAAGCGTATCATAATAAATGCATTGCATGATTTTACTTAATTCTTGTGGCTTGTAAGCATTTTTGTCCCCGTCTTCAGCAGAGATGGAAACGGGTCAAGAGCGGGTCAACGGGTCGACAATTTCTTAAGAGTCAAACGGGTCGACTCAAGGTGTTCCTCACCCGATTTCGACTGGGTTTTATTTCCACATTATTTTTGAAAAAAAAAAAAAAATGTGTACTGTGAAATTTTGTGTTCGATACTGGTACCAGCGGAGTGAAAAATGATTTGTCATACAAAAATATCGCCGTCGTTTTCTTAAAATTTCCACCGACCGACGATATGGCGCAGTCGCTAGACTCACCGGTATCATATCGTAAAACGATATTTCCTTCGATCAAAATACAGGCAAACGCCTGTCGCCTGCTTCTCTGGTGATTCACTTCTCTCTCTCACCCCGCGTGTCGCAATGTAAGACTGAGAGTTACTTTTTACATCGCATCTTTTGCTTTGAGCATTCAGAGGTGTTCGTTTGACATGCTAACATCTCATACCATTGGATGTCGTGTTGGAATTAATACCTTATTTGTTAGTATGGATGAATTGAATATTAAGGAGATTGAAAAAGGTGTCGAGGCCAACAAATATGTTGTAGTTGAAAAGAAAAAGGGGGAAGAGTGAATACTGGAAGTTGTTTCGTCTCATTACGAAACCAGAATATGTTTCACAACAAGACCAATTTTCACAAGCTTGTGTTGAGTTGAAGGTTTCCAAAATGTGAATGTTGATTTCGTGAGTGTTCCTTCTTTCTGAGAGGCAATGATGAAATCCTCATCGATATTTGGAAACTTTCAACTCATTAGAAGCTGGTGAAAATTCATGCTGCAGTGAAACATATTCTGAAGCTTGATATGTTAACAAGAAAACAGCAAAAACTGAAATTAAACATACATCAAGTTACTTAATTCAAAAAAATTGACTGTAGCACCATCGAAATTAAGTGGAACAGCCTTAATATTACTGCGGAGGGACCTTTTGACTCTCGCAAATGTGTTTGAAAATGTGTAAAACAGTTAGGTTATCTGAAGCATGACATTTCAACACTTTCTGTGTGTAAGTAGTAAATTATACATTTCTGTAATACATTTGTATGATTTTTATATGGCTTACGATATCCACTGCGAAGACTTTTTGAACGCCCTGTGTATATATATATCATCATCATCATCATCATCATCATTGTCAACCATTATCAATCCACTGCTGGACGAAGGTCTCCCCAAGTTTCCTCCACAACGGTCTGTCTTGTGCCAGTCTCCTCCATGTCACCCCTGCATACTTTCGAATTTCATCCACCCATCTCCCATGTGGTCTTCTTCTGGGTCTTTTCCTGTCCCTTGGAATCCAATCTAAAATTTTGGCTGTCCATCGATGATCTGTCCTTCTGGCAGTATGTCCAGCCCATTGCCATTTCAGGGATTTAACTCTGATCATGATGTCTTCCACTCTTGTCATTTTTCGAATCCACGAGTTCCTCTTCTTATCTCTCCTGGTTACACCAAGCAAGCACCTCTCCATGCTTCTTTGAGTTGTCTGCAGCCTTTGTATGTCTCTTTTAGCTAAGGTCCATGTCTCTGCACCATACGTAAGCACTGGAAGGATGCATTGATCAAACACTTTTCTTTTAAGACATAATGGCATATTGCTCTTGAAAATTATGCTGTTTCTTCCAAAAGCTCTCCAGGCAAGTTTTGTACGCCGATTAATTTCTTCATCAATGTGACCCTCACTTGATATCTGCTGTCCAAGATAAACGTACGTGTCTGTTATCTCCAGCTTTTCTCCATCAATCGATAAATCTTCATTTCTTGTAAAAGCATTGAACATCACTTTTGTCTTCTGAAAGTTCATTTTTAATCCCACTTCTTTACTCTTGTCAGCAAGTTCCTGGATCATACTCTGCAGCTCTGATGGGCTAGTTGCAAAAATGACTACGTCATCAGCAAAACGAAGGGGGGTTAGATAATCTCAATTAATCTTTATCCCCTTGTTTTCCCAGCTCAGTGACTGAAAAACACCCTCCAATGTGGCATTAAAGAGCATCGGAGATATGGTGTCACCTTGTCTCACTCCCTTTCCAATTTTTATGTGTGTTGTATTTTCAAACAGCCTAATCTTTGCACTTGCATTTTCATAGATGTTATTAATAATATTAATGTATGCATCTTCAATACCGCAGGTTTTCAGAGCCATTGTAACTGCTGATGGTTTCACCGAATCAAAGGCTTTTTCATAATCGATAAAAGCCATGCACAATGGAAGTTCATATTCCCTCGCTCTTTCAATTAGTTCTCTCAGCACATGGATATGATCTATTGTGCTGTAGCCACTCCTGAATCCAGCTTGTTCTCTCGGTTGAGCCATGTCCAGTGTTACCTTCAAGCGGTGTGAAAGAACTTTAGTGAAGATTTTATAAACTACTGATAGCAGGCTGATAGGTCTGTAGTTTCCGAGATCCTCAATGTCACCTTTCTTATGTAGCAGGATCATTGTAGCGGTGTTCCAATCCTCAGGAATCTTTCCTTCATTAAGGCATCGAGTGAAAATTTGGGCGAGTACTGTTTCGATTTCTCCACTTGCTTCTTGTATGATGTCTACAGTAATTCCATCTTCTCCTGGAGCTTCTCCCCGCTTCATGTTCTTGATTGCATGTGCAACTTCTGCTGGAAGGACTGGAGGAACTCTGGTACTGGTATCTTTCATGATGTCTGGAGTGCATGTATCATCCCTTTCATATAATTTGGAGTAGAAATCTTTCACTCTTGTCAAAATTTTCGCCTCTATTTCTTGTTACAGAACCATCTTCTTTTCTCAGTGCCATAATCTGTTTTCTTCCCTTACTGAGATGTCCCTTTGCTATCTTTAGGCTTTGGTTGTTTTCAATTGCTTTCCTCACTAGTTCACAGTTGAATTTTCTTACGTCTTCAGTGATACTTTTTCGTACTGTCTTGCATAGCTCTATATATTCCACTTTGGAAGTCACATCTTCTTTAGTTGTCCTCATCTCTCTTCTTTTTTGCATCAACATTTTCGTTTTTCCTGATAATTTATTTACATGCAACTTGTTCTTAGACCCAGCTAATTTTGTTGCTGTTTCCATAAGAGCTTTGGTTACTTTTTTGTTAACTTCAGAGATGTCCACTTCTTCCGATGTTAGGCCTTCTAAAGCAGAGAACCTGTTCTTCAGTTCCAACTTGAAGGTATTATGGTGTTTTTTAAGGTTGGTTATGTCAATAGATTTTGTTTGTCTTATGAGCTTGCCACGTTCAAGTTTAGTGTTGAGGTGCATCTTACATCTCACCAATCTATGGTCACTACCTGTGTTGAACTTGTTTAGCACACTGCAGTCTTCTATGACGAATTTTTTGTTACACATAATAAAATCAATTTCATTTGTCGTCCCATTTGGATGTCTCCATGTCCATTTCCTGTGTGGCTTTTTCTTGAAGAAGGAGTTCAAGATGAAAAACCCTTCTGCCTCTGCAAACTCAACGAGAGTATTTCCACGCTGGTTTCTGTTGCCGTGACCGAATTTACCTACTGAAGTTTCATTCTGTTGCCGTTGCCCTATTTTTGCATTGAAATCTCCCATAATTATTTTCAAGTGCTGCTTACCTTTATTATTTAGATGACAAATTTCCTCATAAAATTCTTCAATTTCTTCTTCAGGATGACTTGTGGTGGGTGCATAAGTTTGAATAATGTGAGCCTGGTATCTTTTCGAGAGTTTAATAACAAGCCGTGCAGCTCTGTCAGAGGAACTTTCAACTTCTACAACTTTATCCTTCAGTTTCTTGTTTATTATAAATCCAACACCACTAGTTCTGCCAGTATCTGTCCCACGATAGTAGAAGAGATGTCCACTTTTCAGTTCGATGAGATCTTCTCCTTTTCTCCTTACCTCACTTAGCCCCACGATGTCCCACTTGATCCTTTGTAGTTCCTCTTCCAATTCAAGAAGCCTTGAATCAGAAGATAGGGAGCGTCCATTGTATGTTGCCAAGGTCAGCATCAGATGGCAGCCTAGTCCGGTCCTCCGGGGATTCTTAGCACCCTCTGCCTTCATGTCGCACTGGCCGCTGCCTTGGCCAGGTACATTCCAGCTGCCGGAGACTGAGGGCCAAGATTTAAGTTGTGGAGTCATTTTGGAGGGGTTTGGCCATAACTCACCACGCTGGCCAAGCGGGTTGGTGAGTGTGGGATAGAATTTCCTCTAATCCCGATGGTATAGTTATACCGCTATTGGCGGTCGTCAGAGCCCCTTTAGTGGGAATAGGATGCACCACGAGAAGGCGGGGTTGACATTTGTCAAGGAGAGGCTGTGATGTTACGCATCACCTGACCTTACATCCCATATATATATATATATACATATATACATACATATCAATCTTACATAATATATATATATATACATTATACACTATATATATTGTATATTGTACACTACATATAGAATTATAAATAATCATACGTATAATTATAAATTGAGTTTCGACTTTGTTGTTTAAAGCAGATTTGTCCAGGTCGGCTCTAATTATGTGACATTCGGGTCCAAAAATTTTGACCTGTTTTCAACTCCGGTCTTCAGCTTATTATTCCCGTTTCCTGGAACTATATCCGGAAATTGGAGACCTCTCGCTCGACACATTCAGCCATCTTACTACTTCAGCTTGCGATTACCCTGCTTCCAATCTACCGATCCCTCTCCACCGTAAAGAGTCTTCTAAGCGATCGTGCGGACCTCATCTCCCACTAACAGTTCAACTCAAGCTTCAATTGCCGCACCCTGCCGGCTAGATGGCGTACGGTTGTTATTTGCATATTTTCATAGGAGCTCGCACAATGTTGGTTGGGTACGTCGACCTAGCGTTTCCTCTTGCAGATATCGCTGAAAACTCATTGCAACCGATGTTCTTGTTTTGGACATATTCCCGAATTTGCATTTGTAACGCTGATTTTAGACACCAATGTACTCTCTCTCTCTTTCTCTCTCTCTAGCTCTCTCTCCAGACACCCACGTTTAAACCCTAATTGTTACCATTCCCGAGTTTTTGAACGCTGAGGTCGCCACTTTCTCCCGAGTCTCTGATTAAACTTTAGCCCTTGTCACCAACCCCCAGAGGCGTAACTGGGCATTTCTGCGCCCGGAACAAACCCCAAATTGTTACGTTCATATCTGCTTTTCTATTACACACACAGAAAAGCGCGCGCGCTCACACACGCACACACATACACACATAATATATACACAATAATGACAAAAATCACCGGACACCCGTTCAAAAACAAATGAACGGATCCGCTGCGTTGTTAAGATGTGCGGTACATCTGCAAACAGTAAAACGACAAACCCGCAGCTGACCGCGATCATATCGCACTGTGAGGTTGAGTGAAAATGTCGCTCCGGGAAAGAACTGACTTTGAGAAAGGAAAGATTGTTGGGTGTTATATTAGTGGGTTGTCCATAAGAGAAACCGAGAGGCGTTTAATCATACCCCAGTCAACTGTTTTGGATGTACTGAATAAGTGGAAGACACATGGCGTGCCTCAAGCAGCAAAACGCACCGACAGACCAAAGAAAATTAGTGATAGAGGTCGTCGAAGCATCAGGAGAGTCGTTATAGCTAATCGACATAGTACTGCACAAGACCTCAGTGTACAGGTGAGTAAAAATGCTGGAACCTCGGTATGTACACGTACCATTCGCAGAGAACTTCATTTCATGGGTTACCGTGGTGGTGCGGCTGCTCATTAGCCTTTCATCTCCACTCGGAATGCTACTCGTTGTTTAGCATGGTGTAAAGAACATTTATCGTCAACCGTAGATCAATGGAAACGGGTCCTATGGACTGATGAATCCAGATACATGATCCATCAGTGCTGATGACTGTGTGTGGGTATGGCGGCCGCCGGGGGAATGCTATTTAGCACAGCGTACTGTTTCTACGGTCAAGTTTGGAGCTGACAGTGTACTCGTGGCACGGTGTTTTTTTTGAGGTATGGTCTCGGCCGACTGATCATCATGGACAAACCTGTTAACCAGCACGTCTACCTTGATATTCTGGACAATTAAGTCCTACGAACTCTGTGGCAATACTATGGAACTGAGCCTTGTTGGTATCAGCAGGATAATACACCGAGTCACAAAGCAAGGATTGTTACGGCGTGGTTTGACGATTATTCCATATCGTGCGTGGACTGGCCAGCGCAGAGCCCTGGTCTTAATCCCATAGAACACCTATGGGATCAATTAGAGCGGAGCATAAGAAGTTTGGAACCGATGCCTACTACTAAGCAACAGTCAGCGGCAGCATTACGTACTGAATGGAAGTGCATACCCATCGTTGTGTTCCAAAACCTTGTGGAAAGCATGTGTCGAAGCGTCAGTGCATGCATTAAGGCCAAAAGTGGACCGACACCGTACTAATGTATGCCAATAAATTCCATGTTGTGTTTCTTTTCCAATTGTCCGGTGACTTTTGTCAATATAGTGCATATTTGTACAGCTTTTCGCATGTTTCGTAGCGTTCGGACCATCAGTTCCGCATTAAACGGAAGAAAAGTAGCTGGCAGTCGTGACTCGCAGCCACAGTAATGATCGAACAGCCCCCAAAGAATCAACAAAGTGAGCGTGATCTTTATCTATCCAACTAAAGAAAAGCGACATCCTTAGATGCATAGATCTAAAGAAAGGCAGCATCCTGATGCTATTTATCCAACTAAAGAGAAACAACATCCTTATCCATCCAGTTAAAGAAAAACGACTAAAAAAAGAAAGAAAAAAACATCCTTCAAAGTAAAAAAAGAAAGAAAAAAACATCCTTTTCCATCCAACTAAAGAATTGTTGTCGAAAAAGGCCGCGATTCTTCTTTAGTTGAGAGGACTGTACAACTGCGCCTTCATTACTGAATGTAAGTAGCTAGCATCCCCTGAACGTCTTGAGGAAGAAATTTCAACCAGAAACTGGTGTATAAGTTTCGATTCTAATTTTAAGCAGACAGAAAGCAGGGATTTTTGCGCCCTCTCTTGAGATGCGCTCGGGGAAGCTGTCTGTCCCGCCCTAGTCACGCCCCTGCCAACCACAAATGAAATACTAAAATATAAAACATGTTTTTTCGCCTAGTGCACTGTGAAGTGTCCGTGCTAGTATTATACGAAGTCAACCAGTTTGAGAAGTAAACGCTTCCGTTCAAGGCAGACAAACGGCACATTACGGAAGTACTGTTAACTATACATTGAAATGAAGCCTTCCTCCATCTTTCCCATGTTATTCTGCCATTTCCTTCTTTTGTCCTCCCAGTTCTTTGTCCGTGATGGCAGTCTTCGACGCGCCATCTGAGCTGGTTTTCTGGACCGCCTGTCATTTAGACTAATGGAACTGTCAGCAATCGTCAGTAGAGACACGATCTTGAAAAGAAAAAAATGATAAAAAATAATAATTCTTTTACAAGTCGACGTGTCACTTGCCGGTTTCGGACCAAGGGAAGGAATATTTGCTGAATATCCCCCCTCCCCACCCGTCCCTCTCAGTGAGTTCCTAAAGGAAGCCACTGACGGAAAACACCTGCCTAATTTTTTTTCCCTTAATCAATGAAGCTCGCAGTAGCTTTTAATATCTAGCGGATCTCAGTTGTCAACTAGAGGGGATATCATTAATCAGCTTTAGGCAGAAGTTTCCTGTGAGTATAGAGGTTGAGGTATAGATTTTGGTATAACAACCGTTGTTCTAAGACGAAACCTCCACTTAAACACTAACGAGCTATTGAGTAATATAAAATGATGGATTGCTATTGTAAGCTTATGGCAGCTGACGTTTTCTGATGAACACCCTAGATCACATATGTCCATCCTCGCTTCGAAGCAGGACACCTGAAATTCAAGCGACAATTTTTTTTTTTATATATATATAATAATTTTGAGAATGGAGTCCGAGAAACATGTCATACCGTTGGAGTGGACACACATACACACACAAAAAAAATATGTGCCAAGAAAATTCCGTTCTTGGGGAACGGAATTTTTCTTCATGTGACGCTTCTTTTCGGATGAAGTAGGATATACCGCAATTTCTCACATAACCGTCGAGGGTTTTATTCCTTAATTTTTGTACGAAAACGTGAGTGTACGACAATTAGGTGAAAAAAAGAGGCAACTAAATTTCTTGAAATTCACTCATTATTAAAATGCACTGTAAAAAAATAAGTCGTGGAAAAATTCCTGCAGATAAATTGCAGCAAATTTGCCGGTAAATCTCCGATTTTAACATAATTTCCTGTTTCTAGTAACGGAATCATCAGTAATTTGATAAATTTTCTGTTCACACTAATTCCAGTTTTTTTTTATTTGTTTTTTCTACATAAATGTGAGTTTCATGTAGAAATTTCCCGCGTCCAAAAACTTCGGTTTTGTATTTTTTAGTCACTGTAAAGAATTTATTCCATTGTGGCAGAATTTATGCCTGACTTCCGAAGTGAAGGAGTTCTACACCAGGATCGAGCCCGCGATGGTTTCCACGCGAGCAATAAGCGCTACTAACTGAACTAGCAAACCATTTATCAACGTATCACCAGCTCACGTTTACGGTAGAAACAAAGAGGACTGGAGTTGCGCGATGATGAAGTGTTTTTCGCTATGAATGCGGGGTTATTATCAGTAATTTTTTTCCGAAGCTTATTTTTCTGAATATATTTATAAAACTTTAAATTTTTTTCCGTAGCAGGACTTATCAAAAATTATATTTCTGTCATAATTTTTTCAAAGCAACACAATGTTTTGGAACTCGAAATTATTTAAAACTGACAATGCATAATTAAATTATACGTATACACATTTCCCCAAATCTTGGCGAACTGCATACATCGGTATACACACCACAGATTACAAGAATTATTTGCTTGAAGTGTTTTATTTTTGGTATTTCTCTACCATAGAGATTTCCCATATCAACACTCTACTTTTATACACATTATTAGTGCGAAATTTTCCATGTCTGGACTCTCAAGATATTACTATTCCTAGGTTATCACTATTATATTTTCAATTTTATTAAATTTAATTCCAACATTATTTACACAATTTAAATGTAATTACTAATTAAAATTAATTCATTATACTGTATACACTAAAAACAATGATATTGCTATTGTGTCTTCAAAAAAATTCGCCCACTGAACCAGATCATTAATTCACTCAAGCAGAAATGTCAATTTCTATGCACTTCTCAAGTGAACTCCCCAAACACAGTTTTTAAAAAATGCTCAAAAAATCCAACCATCATTATTCCCAAATCCAGTTTGTTAACACTTCTCAAAATATATCCTGGATTGTAATCATCTGGTAATCCAAACTGTTACACCTTTTTGAGGCCTTTCGTATCATTACATGAACATCTTCAGGATAATTACCATCTTCACACCGTCTCAATTTGAGCACATGTTTCCGGCGATCATGATCTTAATAAGGGTTATCCTTTCTGTCCTCACGAGCGATTACTACGTGCGGTTATACGTATTTCAGTTTTCACAGATGGCGACACAAGTTAAAGAAAACTGAAATACGCATAACCCCACGTAGGTAATCCCCCGTGAGGACATGATCACGATCGCCTGGGAAACATGTGCTCAAATTGAGACAGTTTGAAGTTAGTGATTTTTCTGAAGATGTTCATGTAATGATACGAAAGGCCTCAAAAAGCAGGGGCGGCGGAAAGTGAAGTTCGTTGACCGGGCCCGAAATTTTGAATCGTGGTGAACCCTCTACCTTCCCGCTTCCCGGAACAAACAGAAGAAAAACAATACCTAAGGAGCTTTTTTTGGGAATTAGGACCACCTAACCACTTACCTAGAGGAACTTTCTAAGGCACATCACCACAATCGCAGATATGTCAAATAAAAAAATAATAAAAACAAAAATCTTGGCTGAAATTATTGAAATTATTGACCCGGCCCGGACGGTTCCGCCGCCACTGTCCAAAACGTGTAACACTTTGGATTACCAGATGATTACAACCCAGGATATATCTTTTGAGAAGTGTTAACAAACTGGAATTGGGAATAATAAAGGTTGGGTTTTTTGAATATTTTTTTAAAAACTGTGTTTTAGGGAGTTCATTTGAGAAGTGCATAGAAATTGACATTTCTCTTTGAGTGAATTAATGAACTGGTTCAGTTAGCGAAACTTTTTGAAGACACAATAGCAATATCATTGTATTTAGCGTATATATATATAATCAGTGATGTAGTTCTGAATAAAAAAGTGCCTTAGCCGTGAAAAGATTAGGCAAAATAAACCCGGAAAGATGACTCATAAAAGTTTTTTAAAGTTTGACTTGTTTTGGTCATTTATAATTTTAATTAAATTCTATTATTCATGATTTTATTAATTTTTGTTAAAACTGCTGAGTTTAGACAATTTAAAACAAAATAATGAACGTTACGTGTGAGTGAGATGCCAAGAATATAACCATCTCTTTTATTTCTATAAGAAAGGAAGTGCCTTTGCGATGAACGTGTTTCTAAACGATTTTAAATATCTTAAATATTCAGTGTTTTTTCATTGATTTGGCCTAACAGCCTCTCCTAGAATTAAGGGAGGCAGTAATGGAAATCTGCCGCCCCGGTGGCGCAGTGGCTAAGCGATGGCTTCTAAGCATTCGTCGGAAAGGGGTCCGGGTTCGAATCCCGGTAAAGCATGGATGTTGTGTTTGTCTTACGGCACTGGTTCTCTCCTTTTCCCGGGGCTAGTAGCCCTAAATCAAAGATGGGGGACTGCTTGGAGCCCATCGAGTTGCTCATGGTGGTCGTTAAACACACAATAAAAATGGTTCTCTTATGCGTGTGTGATGGCGGGAGGGCGGTTTGTAAAAGTACCTTTGTCCCGCCTTTAACCATGAAAAGTGCCTTAGCGACGCTAACCCTAAAAAAAAAGTGCCTTAGCAACGCTAAGGCGCTTTTACATCCCTGTATATAATTAATTAATTTTAATTGGTAATCACCTTTAAATTATGTAAATAATGTTGAAATTAAATTGAATAAAATTGAAAATTCAATAGTGAGAACCTGGGAATAGTAATATTTTGAGATTCCAGATATGGGAAATTTCGCACCAATAATGTGTATAAAGGCAGAGTGTTGATATGGAAAATCTCTATGGTAGAGAAATATCAAAAAAAAAAACAAAAAAACAAGAAAAAATACTTCAAGCAAATAATATTTAAAACTGACAATGATTTCAGTTACGCTTAAGAAAAGGTGAAATGTACTGCTTCATATCGTTATATCACAAAACCTCTAAATATATGTAATATTTAATCTTAGTAGCTATAATAGATTTTGTGTTTATGGGTTTACAATCTGATACAGCCGCCCCCGGTGGCGCAGTGGTCTAAGCGATGGCCTCTGATCATTCGTCTGAAAGGGGTCCGGGTTCGAATCCCGGTGAGGCATGGGTGTTGTGTTTGTCTTATTGCACTGGCTCTCTCCATTCTCTGGAACCAGTGACCCTAAATTATGGACGGGCGACTGCTTATAGCACATTGAGTTGCTCACGGTGGTCGTTAAACCTCAAATAAAAAAAAAAAAAAAATCTCATACATAGACATCATATAATTGCGCGCACGACATTTCAAGTACCCGGTTACTTATGGTAACACGATATGCAATACCAGGTTCACTAACTGGGGAAGGGGGGCGGAGATATTATTCGACGCCCTTAGACCCCACCATAAAATTTTTGGTACGTTTGAAGCGTTTATTCCCTTTACGATAGCTGTCGTATGTGGTACGTGCAAACTAAAAAATATATATGCATATTTTTTAAGGATTGATTAGTGGAGGCGTGTCTGCGGCTGCGTCCCGGGGCTCCAGCTCCTAAAGTCGCACACCCCCCCCCAAAAAAAAAGTGGACCACAACACGAGTTTGAATATCATGGACGCTGCTACGAGAGCTCTGGGTAAGTAGAAGCGAATTGCGATTTCTGAGAGAGAGAGGGCTAGATATTTATGCATTTTATTCATATTTTGAATCTGATTTTCAAAATAACGATCAGTGACTCGAGCCCCTGCAAGTTGCAGTTTCCACGCAAAATGGTCGGAATCTTTCGTTCACCTCACTCTTCTTTTGTTCGGAAGCTAAGCCTCGTGCCCTGTCCCCGAACACGTGTCCTCGTAGATCGTTTTCTGCGTGCTTCGTTACAGACGACCGGTGTCTCCGTCCTTCTCTTCCAACAGCGAACTTTTTCCGTGCTATAGCTGGCACGTGTCCCACGACCAACTTTCTTTTCGTGCTGTCCCCCCAGCACCTTCCACGCTCCACTCCGAACACTAACTGTCTTCCTAACTGTCCTCCTATCCCGAAGTTTTTCACTAGTAACTTCTCCTCGCCTCCTGATTGGCTCCTGGCTTCTCCGCCAGAGGCGTTGACCCTCTTTCCGAGTGAGAGCGCGTGTCTAGCAGGCGACCCGCCCGCCTCTCTGTGCCCCCTACCCTTTTTCTCCTTGACCTGTGAATTCCGGTCCTGACCTTGCCTTCACCTCGCTGGCCTTGCGCTTTCTGGTACCCCTCAACTTGCATCCCCCCCCCGGCCAGGAACAATAGCGGTGCCTCCGCTAGTACATCGTCATTGGAATGTCACCTTACTAGTACATTTACAATGTTTAACAACCGTTCTAAGGAAGATCTTGATACACATGAAAATAGTTGACATCAAATGTTCATGTCTTGCTGAAAACAGTTCATTCTTATAAGATTAATATAATTTAATGTCCATCACATGAACCTAAAGAGTTTCAATCAAAACCTATTATGCTGACAAATGTTTATCACATAATTTACAGATGTGTATGAATTCTCTCCCCTACAATAGTGTACTTCAAAATGTACATTATTTTGTAAAAATCATACTATGTACTAACTAATTTCAAAAAATGAAAAAAAAATGTCAATTCTGTAGTTAATTAATCTTTTAATGACTTTGTTGTGACTGCTTTTTGTTGGAAAACATTTGAATATTTGGTTGACACCCCGGTAGCACAGTTACCTAAGCGATAGCTTCGGATCATTCGCCCAAAGGAGGGGTCTGGGTTCGAATCCCGTAAGGCATGGTTGTTTGTCTTTTGGGGGTTTATTCGCTGTATTCCGTGTTCACCCTGCGTTCTGTATTCAATGTTCACTACATATGTACATTGCTGACGTCGAAACACAAACTGTCTATACCAGAGGTTCCCAATTGGTGCGTCGCGACGCCCCATGGCGTCGCGGGTCTTAATCCGGGGCGTCGCGACTATAAGGAATAACTAAAACTTATGTGTAATTTATAGTGAAACACAACATACAAATTTTCCAGACGTGTACATATTTTAAAGAAAGAATTGTAAGAAAGAATGTTAAAGAAAACACGTAATTTCTCTTGTTGTGAAGGCGCTCCTCCCTTCATCTGACCTGAGTTCTCGACTGTAACTTTCTCTTTGAAAACTTTGCATGACGTCGTGCGGATCTCGCCTCCCCTGCAGTATGAAAATGGACTGAGCCAGACAAGGTCACGCGATAACGTTCTGCCGCCGCACTTTTGAGCGAAGTTTACTACGCAGTCTTCATTCGATACATACACTGTATACAGCGCATACAAACATTCGTTAGAACTCAGCTACTGTGTTTTAATAGCTGTGAACGTAGTTATTTCTATTTGAGTGTGTGTTAGTTTATGATAATGGAGAAGTTTTTGAATAAAAAAATGTGGTGTAGAAGTTGCAAGTAGTTGTAAACTGGCGAGACGGAACAAGTCCATACATGATGATGACACGTACTTGGATTTCCGTTTCACGTGCATTGTTGTTAAGAACGAAGAACTTCCTCAGCGTGTTATCTGCCTGAAAGTGTTGGCAGCTGAGAACAGTACACAGCTCCTCTTCTAAATATCCTCTGGTTTCACAGTCCTGCCTAACTGTTTCGTGTCATGTTCTTCTTACCCACCTACAACACTCGTCACTTGAACTACCAGTAGGCTATCTCAAAAGTTCTCATTGTTCCTGACTTGTTCCGCTGCTCATCTAACCTGTGCGCCCATTTTTGCACTTATTTTGACTTCCTTTTTCTTTCCTCCCTCCTGACCTGCGTGTCAGACATTTTTGTTACCAAGAACTTTTATACATTTCATGAACTGCTCCTACTTTTGTTTTGTTTGACCTGCTTCACTGTCACAGTTCGATTTTGTTTTTGCCTCACCTTCATACTGCATGTGTTGCAGATGTAATGTTGTTTATGTGTCACACTTTTACCGACCATTGTTACTTTTTTTTTTTTTTTCATTAGTTTTCATCTTTTGTGCTTGTTGTTTTACCAGCACTTTGTATTCTCTACGCACCAGAACGGACTCTCCAACGCATTGTTGTATCAGAGACTTATCACTGCGCTCTCTTCGTACATGTCTTGAACTGTTCCTACCGTATCATGTCTCACTGTACTTTTCCCTTTAGCTACTACTGTTTCTACAGCATGCATTGTAAATTATCATACTCCTCAATGTAAATACCGTTTGATGTTTATTTATCGCCTTCTGTCACACTGCGTGTGTTGCTGGCGTGACCGTGTTTCATGTGTTTATGTAACCAATAATGCGAATTTTGAAAAAGAGTATGCTTCCGAACAAACTGAAACGTCCCCTGGAAACCGTACACAGTGGTTTATTTAGTGGGTAAGCAGAGAGATTACTTTTCTCGCAAGTTACAAGAAATGCGTGAGCAGAAGACTCATTTCCGTATACAAACCACAATCCTCAGCAAATCTCTCCTTGCGTCCTACAAATTGGCATTCGGAATTGCACGCGGCAAGAAATCTCACGCAATTACCGAGGAGTTGGTGTCGCCTGCTGCTCTTGAAATGGTGTCAAGAGCAGCAGGCAACACCTTACATTAAAAGTAATACAAGCTAATAATTGTAAATGACTATTTTCTTTTTTAAGAAGTACCACAAACTCGAATGTAGGCAATTTTTGTTCTTAATTTTCGGTACAGGGGCGTCGCATGGAAAATGTGACATGTAAAGGGCGGCGCGGTCTCAAAAAGTTTGGGAACCCCTGATCTATACTGTATGTGTCAGTGTATCTGTCAACCACGTCCAATAAAGAATTTTAATTTTTTTAAATCTAAAAAATTGGTTACGACATAGAGGTCCGCAGTTTTAGTTGATTCTCTAGATGGATACCCGTTAATAACAAATCTACTGCCATTCGCGAAACCTTGGAAATCTTGACCAGCAGCAATCTCTCTTGAGTTGCCACGCATTTGCAATTAATTCTTCAAATAATGCTGTGTTTTCTACCGCGCGCCCACCTCGTTTCATCGAATGTCTCATCACATTTGCGCCTATTCATTTATTGTCCAGTCAAGTCACCACGTTCAAATTGTTGAAGTGTTCCATTATCCAGTTTGTAGTTAGCTGTCTACTTTCCTTGAAAAAACCATCTGGTTGATATGCGAAAGCTTGGAAACTCTGATTTATATTCTACGCCAAGAAATTCGGATTACTAGTACTTTTTTGGATATCCGTTGTTTGTGACATTTAGGACGTCTTGATTTAGGTTAGGTAGGAGAATGTGGATTCGCAGCAATAAGTGGCTGAAAAGAAAGAAAGCATTTTTCGTGCATGTTGTCGAAGGCGTGGTTATTCTGTTGCATTTTTCCATGTTTTAATTGGTCAAATACGAACTTCAAAATGTCACCTTTTGCGAGCTCAATCAATTCCATCTGCAGTTCCTTAGGAGCCATAGAACGAAATCACGAACGTAGCAGATGTCAAAATAGCCTCTATGATTTACTAATGTTTGTTTTAATTGTGGCCGTCAGTCGGGGAATATTATTTCGTTGAATCTTCGTTTACTCTTTGGTATTTTAATTACGATCATTTTAAGATTAAAATAAAAATAATAAAAGACGAACTTAAAATTACTAATACAAATAAATGGATTTTGTGACGTACCTGCTCCTCAGGACGCACACGACATAAAAGCAGATAGCAGCGAGAACGAACGTCTGGTAGCTCAGTTCGTAGAGCGACTTGTTCCGGAATAAGTGGACTCGGGTTCGATTCCCGGCGTGGACCAAAAATGACGGAGAAATTTACTTCGTTATAATGGCTCCCGAATGACCCGGCCGTTCAAGATCTCGCAATGGTGTGATGTTTTTTCCACACTGCGAGATAGGAAAAATAAGAGAATCCCTTCTTCAGCGCTTCGAAAAATAAAAATGTGTGATGTTGCATTCCACACACCAAATTGACTGGGAATTCTCAAGTACGTTCTTCAGCCGATAGCTACGACGATTCATGGTTACGGCTGACCCGTGAGCCATGCCCCGGCCCTCTTTCGGGGGGGGGGGGTGACGTACCTCCACCGCAGGACGCACACGACATAAAGGCAGATAGCAGCGAGAACGAATGTCTGCGTAGCTCAGTTGGTAGAGCGACTTGTTCCGGAATAAGCGGACTCGGGTTCGATTCCCGGCGTTGACCCAAAAATGACGGAGAAATTTACTTCGTTATAATTTGTTCTGGAAACTTTGGATTTACTCAAAAGGCCGTAGGTTCCCCATCCCCTGACTTAGAATATACACCCCCTGTCCCAGGAAATGAAATCCTGGCTACGATTTTCTTGTACGTCAAAAGAGTGCAATCGTTCCATGCATAGTGTGTTTGTTTTTTTTTATTTTTTTTTTCTGTTGTGTTTTCCAAAGACGACTGATACGTTAAATAAAGAAGATAGAAGATTGATACGTTAAATAAAACGAACAAACACTGAAGTTCTAAATGTAGCATTTCAATGATCATCAGGAGTTTAACGGCTAAGTAAATAAGCAATAGGCGAGATTAATTTTACTGCCCACATACGCAGGAGTTTTTTTCCCCCAACTTGCACAACGTGACATTTTTGACGTTGATTAATTCGACGCATAACAAATTGAGCACAGTTCGAAACGCAGTGATAGATAAGAACGTGACTTCCCACTTTATTATCGTTTCGGACAGAAAGCGTTTCTTCGCCCGAGTTGCATTAACAGGAACCGTAAATAAAATGTGGAATAAAAGAAAAGAAAAAAAAAAAAAAAAAAAAAAAAGATCTTTGAAATTGTAATAAAGATTTCCCCGTCCAAGATTGGCCGTGTCAAAATCGAAAACTCATCATTTAGTAGCTCAAACAAATGGCGCCCGTATGAATTTCGAAAGCTGAAATAACCGGTCATGGCGATGAAATCATTTCGGCGCTTGGCTTTTACAAATTACTAAGCTTTTCAAATAGTAATGGCGGTTCAGAGTTTCTCTGGTTTGACATTCAATCAATGCCAAATTCTCATTAACGCGTCATAGGAATCAAAGTACTTGCGCATGATAAATAGCAGCCATATTGTATAGCCGGAAAATAACAAAGAAAGTTAATAAATTGGCAACGACATTGCCAAACGCGCAGCAATCATTGAAAAAAGAGGACGGAGGGGGCGGGGAGAGAACTTGGAATAAGATGTTCAAGGTTACTAGTAGGTTTTTAATCTGCGTAATCAAGCGCGTGGGCCTACAGGAAATTCAGACCGCAAAGAAAGTTCAGTGACAATTGATTGTGTATTGTGGTACTTATCTTTTTTTTTTTTTTCGAATGACTGGCTGACATGAATGATTATAATGTCGAGTGTAAAGGAAATTCATACGTGAGAGGCTTCCTGAAGTGTTAGAGCGGAAGGTCCTGAAAGCGAAGCCAACAGGGGTGATATAAAATGATATCGTCACCAGATTTTGAGCAAACATTTTTACACGATGTCGGCATACCATTACGGGTCAAAACCATTGTACGATTGGTGCAAGTAATTATGCTATGCAACCATGAAGAACAAAAAAATGCCTGACACGGGCAGTGTTTGCTTTCAGCGGATAAACAATAGCTTGCATATATTAAACAGTGCTCAGCAATTGGATAATAAATAAGATTCCCACTGTTTTCTGCCAAACAGGCGACAATATATTTATGTACACAGCCTTGCTATTAATATCTGGGCATTGACAGTGAATTCGGTCATACGAAAACACCACGCCAGCTGAGACCCAATTATTATATAAATATTGGATTGATGCATAAGTTCATGCCTTTTATTTCACGAGTGTTTCCCCAAGTCAGTAGTGACAGTGCATATGGCCAGTTGTATATCAAAATGTAGAAAGTAATATTGTGTATCTAAATCATATTGCCTTGTGTGATTGTGGCTAAAGGTTTTTTGGTTTTCAGATCCGGAAGTATGGGGAGTCAAGTAGAGAGGAATGAACATTTCCTACATCTGTTCCTCCACGAGTTTAACAAGGGATCCACAGACGCCGAGGCCACTCGACAAATTTGTGCTGTGAATGGGGAGGATGCTATTGCTCCGAGGACAGCCCGCAAATGGTTTGAGCGGTTCCAAGGTGACAATTTTGACCTCAACGACTCTCCTCGCCCAGGTCGTCCATCTCACTTTGATGAGGATCGTTTGAACCATCTCATTCACTTGGATCCGCGTCAAACCACACGTGAATTGGCCACTGAGATGGACTGTGATCAGGCCACAATGGTGCTGCACCTGGAACGTATGGGAAAGGTCGGGAAATTGGGGTTTTGGGTGCCTCACACTCTCACCGAGGGCAACAAGAATCAGCGGGTTGCCATATGTGGTTCCTTGCTCGTGCGTTATCGCGAATGTTCTCAGCAATACAAACCCTTTCTGTCACGCATTGTTACTAGAGATGAAAAGTGGTGCCTGTATGCGAATTTCAGGCATCAGAGGGAATGGTTAAGCCCAAACAAGAACCCCATACCACATCCAAAACATGATCTTCATCCTGCGAAGATCATGTTGTGTTTCAAGTGGGACATGGAATGCATTATTCATTGGGAAATGCTGCCGAGGAATCGGACCATCAACGTTGCACCCTATTGTGAGCGACTCGGCCGTGTGGAGGAAGAAATTCAGCAGCGGTCATATTGGCGTTATGGTGTCCTTCTCCAACATGATAACGCACGCCCTCACAGTGCAAACATGACCAAAATAGCCATTGAAGACATCATATGGGAGATCCTTCTACATCCGGCCAAATACCCAGATGTCGCCCCTTCAGACTATCACCTGTTCCGATCTCTGTCGAATTCACTCCGTGGCAGAATGTTCAACAATGATGTTGATCTCCAGAATTTCCTTCATGATTTCTTCGCAGCAAAACCTGCACGTCTTTTCAAGAATGGCATTGCAGACCTATTCAGACATTGGGACACCATCATAAACAATGGGGGTGGGGTGATACATAGCTGATTGATTCCGTTTTTCCTTCTAATGTAATACATTCCTGTAGTGCGGTGAAAAAAACGGCATGAACTTATGCATCAACCCAATACACTGTAAACTTTTTCTGCAATTCACGAGCCACTTTCCGTGACTTCTTTAATAAATTAACGAAGAAAATTTCTGATACAACCTTTTCCGTGAAATAACGGAAACAAACCTGAATTTCATGGAATTTTCGCACGACAGGAAAATTCTGAATTTTCAGAACCCCTTCTGCAATTCCTTTCTTATATTGAGGGTAAATTGCCGTTTTTAAGATGCATTACCGGAAAATTCTGAATTTTCGGGAACCTTTCTGCAATTCCTTTCCTATATTAACGGGAAAACTCCGTTCTCACTTTTTTCCTTATCCGTATGACGAAATTTTTCCGATAATAGAAAAGATTCGCGAAAATACTCAAGGTTTGATTAATTGTTAAATTTTGATAATCTCTCGAAAAATCTAATTTTGAATTTTTGCAGCGATATCGGATATTGTAGATAACACATCGCATGAATTTCGGTTATTGTGGCACAGGACATTTCTTCTCCTCTCCACCATTTTGCGCATCAGCTATTACATATTGTGTTACCGTAAGGAACCGGGAACTTAAATTATTGTACAGGTAATATGTACGTTCTTAAGACGAAAGCTCTTACAGCTATCAAAAGTAAATATTATGTTTAGGAATTTTGTGAAATAATACTATAAAACAGTACATTTCACCTTTTCTTAAAGATGTAGAAAGTCATTGCCTGTTTAAGAGATCATGTTCCAAAGCATTCTGTTGCTTCGAAAAATCACGACGAAAAAATATTTAATTTTATGATAAGTCTTCCTTCAGAAAAGATGAAATTATTACAAATGTTTACCAAAAAATAATAAGCTACAACGGAATATAAAATGACTAAATAACTAAAAAAATTCATCATCGCGCAATTAGTTTTACCTTGAACATGCACGTGATTCCGAAGACATTCTGGCTCAGATGCGCAGTTTTTAACAAAAATGACCTCAGTTCGATCCCGCAACGAAAAGCGTTCCCCCGGCTGCCACCATACCCCACACGGCCATCAGACTGATGGATCGGGTATCTCGATTCATCAGTCCATAGGACCCGTTTCCATTGATCCACGGTCCACGATAAATGTTCTTTACATCATGCTAAACAACGAGTAGCATTCCGAGTGGAGATGAAAGGCTTATGAGCAGCCGCACGACCACGGTAACCCATAGAACGAAGTTCTCTGCGAATTGTACGTGTACATACCGAGGTTTCAGCATTTTTACTCACATGTACACTGAGGTCTTGTGCTATACTCCGTCGATTAGCTATGAGAACTACCTGAGGCTTCGGCGTCCTCTATCACTGATTTTCTTTGGTCTGTCGGTACGTTTTGCTGCTTCAGACACACGATGTGTCTTCCACTTATTCAGTACATCCAAAACAGTTGACTTTGGTATGTTTAAACGCCTCTCGGTTTCTCTTACGGACAAACCACTAATACAACACCCAACAATCTTTCCTTTCTCAAAGTCAGTTCTCTCCCGCTAAGACATTTTAAAAACCTCACAGTGCGATGTTTTTATACCGTTTGCAGCTGTACCGCGCATCTCAAGAACGCAGCGGATCCGTTCATTTGCTTTTGAAGGGCCGTCCGGTGACTTTTGGTAATATGCTGTATATGATATAGAACTCTTGACGTATGCATTATAAAATTAATTCAGTCGTGAACAAATTTTAACACCAATCAAATGGTGAAAGAATGTTACTCGTGACTGAATATAACATACCAAACAATGCTCAAAATGGGGTGTTGTACCAGAAAATTATATTTTTTGGGTCGCTGATCGTCACGTACGCAACGGTATTCGTACCACCTCGTTGAATAGACACCTTTTTTAAAGTCTACCCATTATTTTGGCTCACGAACTACCATTTTGATCCGTGAACCATTTCCGGTAAATCGTTGTTTCTTTTATGATAAATATCGGTGGAACACAGATTTCGGAACATCTCTGCCGGAGAATCGCTTTGTGCTCGATGTCTGTACGTGGATGAGGGTGTTGGGATTGATGGGCCATCAAGATTGTTACCAGTGCCTCCTTCAACATTACAAAAGGAGGGTAGGGCCTACCAATGTTTCTCTGGCTCCAAACTTACGCTTAACTGTACTTAGCTTAATTTATTTATAACAGTGTGCTTGGTCCGGCGACGAAATTTTCACTGAAGTAGAGAGAATTTTGTTTTGTCGTTTTAGAGCAAACGCCCAACATTTACACTCACGGACAATGAAATTTGCGCACCTAGAAGAAAACATGCTACAACCGCGAAACTTTTCAAATAGCTAGAGTGCGTGCTGGTATGCAAATGTACCACGTTTGGTGCGAGTGCGCATGACCGCATTCCCTGTGGTGGCGCTGCAAGCACGAATCGGTAGCCTTATAAACCGGCGTGTAGTAGATGCCCCATGAAAGCGAAAAGCACCGGCCGACGCAAGCAAGACTACAGAGTGACAAAAATGCCGGGTAGACGCCAGAGACTTCGATTTACGCAATTTACGGAGTTTGAGAGGGGCTTGATCATCGGGCTAAAAAACGCAGGGTGGTCCGCACGCCGTATAGCCCACCACATTGATCGTTCTGACCATACCTTCCAACTGTGTTGGGAGCAGTGGACACGCCCAACACAGTTGGACGGTAGAGGGGATCGACGGGTCATGCGCCAGGTACAAACGGATCCCACGGGGACACGGTCTACTATACAGGCAGATGTAGCGACTACTGTGTGCCCACGAACCATTTCCGGACTTCTCGCTGAAGCGAATCAGCGATCCCAGCGCCCCTTACGTTTTCTGCCATTAGCACCGGAACATAGCGGGCTCCATGTGCAGTGGTGCCAGGCCAGAGAGACGTGGAACACCACAGACTGGTGTCGTGTGGTGTTTAGCGATGAGTGCCGCTTCGTTTTGGGAACAGATGATCACCGTGTCCGGGTGTGGAGTTCCCATGGTCAACGGCACTATCCCAACCTCGCTATCGAGCGCCACACCTCCCCCACTGCAGGTGTTATAGTCTGGGGAGCCATAGCCTACGATAGCCGATCAGCTGTAGTAGTGGTATGTGGATCATTGACGGGCCAGCGGTATGTGGATGAGATCCTACGGCCACATGTGCTCCCATTCCTGGCCGGGATTCCAGTTGCGCTATACCAGCAAGATAATACCCGCTCGCACACGGCTCATGTTGCCCAAGATTACCTACGTCATGTCCGGACACTTCCATGGCCTGCCGCCTCCCCGGACATGTCCCCTATCGAGTATGTGTGGGATCAGTTGAAACGCCAGCTGCCGCCTTGTCGGGATTTGGAGCACACCGTCCAATATGTGTGGGCCAGTCTGCCCCAGAACAATATCAGACGTCTGTTCGCCTCCATGCCGGACCGCATTGCAGCATGAATAGCCGCGCAAGCAGGTGCGACGCGTTATTAAGGATGACCGGACTTCGTGCCACAGATCGCTCTGTAACTATCCTGCAGCTCTGTTTGTGCCTTCATGTGTATCATTCATCTGTATCATTACGCCCATAAAATTTCAGTTCAATCCCATGCTTCCTTCTTGGTGCGCAAATTTCATTGTCCGTGAGTGTATATACAGAGACAGAGATAGATAGATAAAATGAAACTTCATTTTTTAAACACAATAACGTTTTGGACAGATAGTATAAAGCTGAAATGAAGTTAACGATTTTTATTCATAAATACCAAAACAATTATTCTCTCTTTCCAAACAATACAAAGAGGATACGACAAATTGTGAACCATATTGTTACGGTACCGGGCCGAGCTAGGTTATGCATTCACCGCTCGCCACCAAAATGTTACGACAGTGGGTCATTATCCCACCGCGGTCAATCAATTTAACAACCGTAGCCGAGCAAATAGTATATTTCTTCTCCGAGGTCCTTCGACGTCGTTCGTGGCGCGAAAACTGCATTATACGGGCATACACTTAAACAGTTTGAACCAATCACATGCGTACACATAAATAATGTGTTCTATGACTTCACTGACTGCCTAAACAAGTATTTAATTGGCTATAAAAACATAACAATGGCACACAAACGAATGAAATTTAGCTGTCTTCTGAACATAAGTAATGGGTCAACTTTGACCTAAATCAGTTCTTGCGAGATAGTTTTAATGAACTTAAATTCCACAGTTCAGTCTTACTATTTCTCAGTTCAGTTCTTGCAATGTATTAGTTCAGTTCCTCAACTAATTGTGTAGCAAAAGTTATAATAAAAACAAAACGTTTCTACTTACATGGATGCTGTCAAGAATAAATCCAAATTGTGATTGCACCAGTAAAGTAATACACACCTCCCTTTTTACATGGAAGATTTCATTGCAGGACCTGCGTCCCCTGACACTACCGTACTCACACACACACATCCAGGCGTTTGTTGAGGGAGTCTCGCTTCGCCTCGTAAGATAAGCGCGACTCTTCACTTCCTTCACAGTAAGGTATGTATGGGGATGAAGATTCCACACTGCAGTGGTTGGCATTCGAACTCGAGTTTCGCTTGGCTTCGCTTCTCATTGGAATGACCACTGTCCACTCGCAGACTTCTTAATTCCTCTGCAACTTTGCTTCCATTGGGCCAACCAGTCGTTAGTTTCCATTAGGCTCCCAGCCTAGAAATTGCTGCTTTATCACGCGTGTTTAGGCATTCCGCTGTCTTTATGGCAAACTGGCATCTCCAGCTGCCCCGAGTTGTTGCCTTCGTTTCATTTATGCCAATTCATATAGCAGATCCAAGGCATCCAATCCAGCCTTTCACATCGGAGCGCGTACAGACAACTGAACTTTCTTCCTTATTTTCACGCTAAACACGAAATCTTATTTTTCTGCACGGACCATACACACACAGAGAGCAATTGTCCTCGAAAATGCCCAAACAATCAACGAATTTACGATTATTCGCTAAACCTTTTGTCCCCCATCTTCATTCATTTCTACAAGTGGCTTTCTTTGAAATGTACCTCTTTCCCTGTTTAGACTGGCCGTCAGCTGCAACCTTCGATTTACGACCTAACAGAGCTATTCTGAGACCACCCAGCCAGAGGGAGAATTCTTCGCCTCCTTTCTTTCCAAACCCCCAGATAAAACTTTCTCTGCTGTTTACACTTTTAAACTCCAATCAAGCCTCGAACATAATTAATACTTAATTAATTTCACACATCCACCATGGCCATTAATTCCCTAATTAATGGCGGGGGTGGGTCGTAACAATATTTAGAGTAATCCACCAGGAAATATCCCGCTGTCTCTGCGGTCGAATTCGCCTCTGGCTCCAGGCTTCCTCAATTTTTTTGAAAGCACATTATGTAAGAATTCTCAGAATGTGCGACACATTTTTGAAAAAGTCTGAATCACTTTACCAGGTTGGTTTTGTGGAACGTTTCACAATAATCATGGCACATTTCAAAATTTCCAAACACTGTGCAAATTAACAGCAAATTTTTTCATGTTCCTTCGTGAAAGAAACTCATATTGCTAAAATTCTTAGAAGTTACACTGAACTGTGAAACATTTTACTAAAAGGCTGAGCGTTAGGCTTCCGTCAAGTGAGCTCAAATTCTGTAGAAAGTTAATTCCAACTCTAAATCATTACACAAATTCTATAGAACACTGCTCACGGCGTATAGATGGCAACCGCTAAGTGCTCAACAGGTTTTATTATTTCAAAATAATAAAACCTGTTGAGCACTTGACCTTGAGTTTTTGAGAGTATTTCGGGATTTTATGACTTTTTTTTTTTGTTAAAAGTACTTGGTCTTTTGATCGGTAAACATCTGGCGATCGTAGAAATTTGGAGAGTATGTGATTAATGTGAAAAAAAGAAAAGAGTTTCTGGAATGAAGATATTTTTTGTGGTGTCTTTCATTTCATATTTATTTCGGGAAAGTGGCGCTTAGAAATGCTTAGTCTTTTGTTCGCTGAATGTTCGACGATTATAGAAATGCAATGACAATAGGTGGTCCTAAATGAAATGGAAGTTTAATAGTTTCATTTGGAGAAAAATTGTTTTGTAGTTGTATATTTCTCTCTCTCTCTCTCTCTCTCTCTCACTCTCTTTTGGAGGACAGAAGGTTGTTGAATGAATGAGATTTTTCTTAAAAACTATTGCGCCATCTACAGCAAATCATAATACGTCATTGCAGTAGAAGTACTATTATCATTTTAAGCATAGAAAAAGCCATTGCATTTTTTGGCTTACAATTTGTTGCAGTTTGAAAGGTTCTTTTCGGTTGTTATGTTCTTTAAAACAAAAAATGCATTTCTGTATTCTCACTTTGGCCATCAATCCTTCTTTTTTTTTTCAGACAGGATATGTCCGAATTAGTGAAACAGATTCGAAAACATTTTTTATCATCGGAAAGCGCTACTCAATAAAATTATGATTCATGTGTTCTCGCATTTTTCTGAGTTTGCCTTCCAGATGCTCAAAATTTTCATATTTGGCACGAATATCTGGGTTTTAGGACGACGAATGGGGACTTCTTTGTTTCTCTATAAAATAATAAAATGGCGAAGATTTTTCATTAATTCTTCAGCTTCATCCGATGACAAATTTTCTAGATGCGTGACACTACTACATATTTGTATTTTATTCCAATTGGCTTCAATTTTTTTTTTCGACGGAAAGCTGCAAGTGTAGCCTACACTACATATCGATAACTATATTTTCTTCCTTTGCGTTCAGTAGTCAGAGTGGAAAACCCATTTTCTTGGTATAGGGCATCTGCTACTATAATGAAGTTCAAGCGAAATTTCGCAATTTTCTTATGTTCTATTTAAGTATTCGTAGGATTTTTTAAAGGAGTTTGTGACGTGCCTGCCCCGCAGGACGCACACAACATAAAGGCAGATAGCAGCAAGACGAACGTCCGCAGTTCAGTTGGTAGAGCGGCTTGTTCCGGAATAAGTGGACTCGGGTTCAATTCCCGGCGTGGACCAAAAAATGACGGAGAAATTTACTTCGTTATAAGTTATACACTGAAAAAATAATTTGCTCTAACACTAAAAAAATTGAAGTGGTAGGAAATTATCTTGTGAAAATAGGTACACACACAGCAAATAGTGATGCTATGCCCATTACCTGGATTAGCTGAATTCCATTTTCCAACAGCAGCAAAACTTTTGGTTTTGTGGCAAACACTTCATAGTTGCTGCTCTAGCAACAGTTTTGCTATGTCTAGCAAGATTTCTGGTTTCTGTGGCAAGCAGTTGACATTTCCCAAGCTACAACTTTGCTGGGTCAAGAAAGATTTCTGGTTTCTGTGGTAGGCAGTTCTTTCTGCTTTTTAATAATTCTTTATTTTAAAAATATTACAGGAGGAAAAGATGATATGGTTCTTTATAATGTAGAATGATTTGTATACAATGGACTGTATAAGTTTGAATATGAGGAACCCACCACCTCATGTTCACACTTTTTGAAACGAATGTATTGCTTCGCATATAAACGCTGTCTCCAGCCCTGTTCAACGTAAGTAGTACACATACAAACGAAACACAGTAAGTTAATTACATTAAAGTTTACAGTTCATTTAAAGGAAACTAATAAGAAACGTGTGCATTGGGACAGTTTAAATAGTGTGTATTTGTCATTTTCTTGTAGGACTTTCGTCCACAGTAAGTAGAGTTTTAGGTCCCAGCCACCTACATCGAGTTCGCCTTTTGGGCAGGACACAGAAACGGAAGGAACGAGAACAAGTCTAGCGACTTTGACAGAACAGTTTGTAGTGACATTAGAGTACAGTAGATGGCGCCACCGTACAAGTACGATGTTGCACATAGAGGGGTGAGAGAATTTCAGGGGGGGGGCATAGGAAAGGATACCCATTTAGTCAGTGGGTCCAGCCTGGGAGCCGTCACTTAACATACACCATCTCTGAAAGATCAGCCCAGGATCGAACCTGGGTACCGTGCCTTGACAGTCTGACCCGCTAACCACTAAGCCATCCGCGGCTCAGAAAGGTGTGAATTAATCACATAAATGCATATAACATCATCCAGTGTTTCTTCCCCGACGATGTTGATGATTGTCTAGTTCGTGAAGTGTACTTTCTGATTTTAGATACCAAACCAGGTTTTATAGTATGACCATTGTTTTTGAAAGTGTTCCGCACTATTTTACCGTTTGGCATTGTGGTATTCGACTTGTAAATTTGAAGTTTATTTTACTTTGAGCGGTTTAAGTAACGTACTTGTACTATCTCTTTCTACTATGATTGTAGATACGTTAGGTTAAATTGTTTGGTAGAAAATGTAGATTATATACAATACTTAGTATGCATGAATAGCACTGAAAAAAGTTGTAAGTGATTATAACTTATAATTGTCCATGGCAAGTGGAGAGTTACAAATTTTCTTTGAAAGTTTAAAAACTGATTGTAAAAGCGGATGAAGTGTTCACATTGTATATAAGTGATCGACAGTTCCAGCTTCTTGGTAGAAGCTACAGTTCGGATCCACAATTTTCTTAAATCGAACAGTGTCAAGGACAGGGGTAGTTCTTTATGTAGACACAAGCATTGTACACTGTATCCTTTATGTAGACACAAGCATTGTACACTGTATCCTTTATGTAGACACAAGCATTGTACACTGTAAATAAATTTCTGCTATGTTGCATCAAAAAGTGATATTAGACCAGCCACCACCTTTTGAGGAAAGGTACACCAATAAGTGCTGCAAGGTAAAACCCGGTGTAATTATGCACCGCGACATGATGCAAATTTGCACCAATCATATTGGAAAGTGGTGCGAAGTTTCACCATAATATGGTACAAAGGTATACCATATTATGGTGCACCAGGGTGCACCACTTTTGAACATTTCTCGTGCGAAGTGGCACCATGTTATGGTGCATAATTGCACTATGTTGTTGGGTTTTCTGTGCACCCCATATTGATGTACCTTTCCTTCAAATGTGGCGCAGCTGCTGTAGTACCACTTTTCAGTGCAACATATCCCCAAATTTAAGTGTAGTCATAAAGCTTTTTTCTTTTTACCACACTAATTTATGGAATTTTCAAATCTGGGTTTCTGTACTGCAGTTATGAAAAATTTCTTTCTCCACCATCAATTTATGGCAAAGAAAAGGTTCAATTGTATTTTGACATTATGCTCACACATTTTAATGTCCATTGTTTATATCAGCACACGGTTTTAATCGCAAGATTAATACTTTTGAGTTTATTAATGTTGCAATTTGGGCATGTTACAGTACACGGTATTTGAAACTATTTCCATGTAAACAGCCACCTCAAAAGAAAATTGGAGCGGGAAGAGAGATAAAATCTTCACTTCGTGCTTGCTTGCCGGTTTGATACGAAATTGACAACCCGAACTTTGGATGGCAAGAGATTTTTATATAATGCAACTTTGTATATATTTTTATACTGACCGAACTGTTTCTAACCATAAATTATTAAACTCTATCTTTGCGAGCAGTAAAATTTGCCTTCAGAGCTATAGAAACTGATGAAAAGGTTAATTAGTTAGTTAGAACTGTCTGAAGTATACCTAACATTGGAAATTCTCCAATAACCCGTCGAAGCACTATGCATTAATCGATCACACAAAGATAACAATTCTTAACACTTTCTGAACATACACTATCTACCAACAAGTATTTGGACACCTGTGATAGCAAAGGAAAACGAAGTTTATTCACCTTCAATAGTTGATGGAGCCTCCACGAGCGGCGATTACAGCTGCGACCCTCCGGGGCATACTCTCAACCAGGCGTTGTACGACGGCTAGCGGTATTTTCTTCCACTCTGCTTGGAGAAGACAGGTCAGTTCTTTCACTGATTTCGGACGGTGGGGGCACCCCTTAAGTCGACGCTCCAACTCGTCCCAGAGGTGCTCGATAGGGTTAAGGTCCGGGCTCTGCGCAGGCCAGTCCATTCGATTAACCGCATTGTCACCATACCAAGCCATGGTGGATCTCGCAACATGACAGGTGGCATTGTCATCTTGAGAGTAACATGGGTCCACCCCGTAAAACTGCCACAACGTAGGAAGCGCATGGTCATCCAAAATGGTGCAGTAGGTTTCGGCGTTGAGTCTACCAGGATTTGCGACCAAGGGTCCCGTGCCATACTAGGAGAAACACCCCCATAGAATAATTCCACCGCCGCCGAACTTCACAGTTGGCACAATACATTCCGACAGGAGGCGTTCTCCAGGCAAACGCCAAACCCAGACCCTGACATCAGAACGGTAGAGGGTGAACCTTGATTCGTCGCTCTAGAGAACCTGTTTCCACTGTTCGACGGTCCACTGTCAACGTTCTTTGCACCACGTTAGCCGAGCAGCGCTATTGGACTTGGTGATCAAAGGCTTGTGAGCGGCAGCACGTCCATGATATCCCCGCAGATGGGCTTCCTTACGGATGGTATTCATCGAGAGAACAATCCCGGATGCCTGCTGAAACTCCTCGCGGATGTGGCCCATCGATTTGGTGCGGTTCTTCCGAATTTCTCTGGCCAGCACCCGTCGGTCTCTAACTCCCAGTTTTGTGGGTCTGCCGGATCGGGGCACATTCCCACAGTCATCTTTCATTTTCCACTTGCCAATCACGTAATCCACTGTCGGTTTTGGGTACTTCAACTCGCTGGATATGTCACGTATGGATCGGCCATTTCTGTGATACCCGACGATTGCACCTTTCTCAAAATCAGAGAGCTCCGAACTACGTGACATCTTGCATGCAACTGGTTGAGTTGTTGTTTCCCACACGATATTTAACGGCGGCGGCCGTGACGTGTATCAGGACCACAGATATCGTCGATTGCAGGGGCGTCCTATTTTTTTTTTTTTTTTGGTTGGAGGTTTAACGACCACCGTGAGCAACTCAACGGGCTATAAGCAGTCGCCCGTCCCTAATTTAGGGTCACTGGTTCCAGGGAAGGGAGAGAGCCAGTGCCGTAAGACAAACACAACATCCATGCCTCACCGGGATTCGAACCCGGACCCCGTTCGGACGAATGATCAGAGGCCATCGCTTAGACCACTGCGCCACCAGGGCGGCATGTGTCATATTACTTGTTGGTAGATAGTGTATATCGTTCACGTAACGTACATATAATTCTCGGCTGCTAAATAAAATCCACAGTAGCACTTCTGTAAATTGAACGTGTGGCGCCACCATGTGAGGGTTGTGCAAGACCAACGAATGACACCATAGAACCCGACACTGCAGCTGACAGAACCTCACAAAGCAGGTAAAAAGTGGAGTTAGTACAGTGACGTCCGATAAGCGGCGTATGAGGCACTGCATGCTTTTGGCGTTCCAACGCAAAGAAAAAAAAACTGCTAGCGAGGCTAAGGAAATGTTTTGTTCAGCCTTAGGGGAAGCTGCTGTGTCCTACAGCACGTGTAAAAAGTGGTTCCAGAGGTTTGGGGAAGGCAATTTCAATCTCGCGGATGATGCACGTCCCGGCTGACCCAAAAAGGTGGACGACGATGATTTGGAAGGACTGTTGGTCGAAAATCCGTGTTAGACGCAGCCAGAGCTTGCTCAAGCACTTGGGATAACCCAACAAGCAATTTCTAATCGCCTACAAAAGTTGGGGAAAATTCACGTGCTCTCTCCTGACAACAAAGAGCGACGCTATGACAAAGCTGCTTCCCTGATGTCCAGGTTCAACCGGAAGGATGTTTTGTACAGAATAGTGAACACAGATGAAAAGTGGGTTTTGTACGATAATTTGAAAAGGCGAAAATCGTGGGTCAACCCTAGTAGAGCATCGACATCGACTGCGAAACCCAATATTCATGGCAAAAAAAAAAAAAAAAAAAAAAAAAACTCTTACTGTGCATTTGGTGGGACATGAAGGGTGTATTGTCTGATGAATTGCTAAAACTAGGTGAAACCTTCACTGCTGAGCGTTATGAATGGCAACTTCATCGTTTGAGGAACGCAATGGAGCAAACATGTCCGTTTAATGTCCATGGGACTCGGCAAGTGATACTGCTGCAGAACAACGCAAGGCCTCACGCGGCGAAAACCACCAAGGACACTCTAAATGCGCTCGATTCGGAAGTTTTCCCGTACCCGGCGTATTCTCCAGACTTAGATTACCATTTATTCCAGTCCCTCCAACTCCACTTAGTGGATTCGCACTTTAAAACACTCGATGATGTCTTTCAAAGCATTGCAGATTTTATCGAATCCAAACCATCGTCCTTTTGCCTAGATGGGATTCGCCAGCTGCCCAGTCGTTAGTAGGAGTGTATAGATGCCGATGGAGATTATTTCGCATGTTAAAATGTAAGTTAATCACTACAAAATAAACACTGACTTTGTAGAAAAAAGGCCGCGAATGAGTTTGTACACCTAATGTAGTTATTGTTCATTAAATCATTACCGAATAAATCTCCAGCGATTTCATTTTCATAATATGATCTGGACTACTGTATAATCTTAAAGTGAAATCAGTGCACTATTATGTTCATTCAGACATCTGAAGAGCATAAATATCTGACATGATAAGTAAAAGTATGAAAAGTATGACTTGAACTTTTGATGGGTAAATTGTGTTCCGTACAGTAGTCCAGATCATATTATGAAAATGAAATCGCTGGAGATTTATTGTGCATACTGACGCAGGCGCAAACCGAAGATGTATGTATAGGATTTTCTCTGTGACCACACGAAGGAGTACTGGCTGGTTCAAGAGTTATATCGGAAACAGAAGAGGCTGGACAGCTGAAGGAACCATGATCAAACGAGTTGAGTTCTACAAATAGGGATAAACGAGACTGACTGCTGTTTTCAGTGTTTGGCATCTCGCTTTACTGGTCTATGAGGGTGGGAAGTGAGGCAAAATTTCTTCGAAGATTTTCCAAGAAAAGTTCAAGGTCAGCAATTGAGAAACTTTTACATTTCTTGCAGTCATTAGGGCTAACAGAAATATTTACACTGATGTCCAAAATTAACGTGACAAACCCAAAATCATGAATAACGCAAAATTCCACTCGACAGAGTTTAATGACAGTCGGTACGGGCGTACATACATACACTATATTGACAAAACTCACAGGACACCCCTTCAAAAGCAAATGAACGGATCCGCTGCGTTGTTAAGATGTGCGGTACATCTGCAAACGGTATAAAAACAACTCTGCAGCTGACCGCGAATCACATCGCACAGTGAGGTTGAATGAAAATGTCGCGGCCGAAGAGAACTGAATTTGAGAAAAGAAAGATTGTTGGGTGTTATATTAGTGGGTTGTCCATAAGAGAAACCGAGAGGCGTTTAAACATACCCAAGTCAACTGTTTTGGATGTACTGAATAAGTAGAAGACACATGGCGTACTTGAAGCAGCAAAACGTACCGGCAGACCAAAGAAAATCAGTGATAGAGGACATCGAAGCCTCAGGAGAGTCGTTACAGCTAATCGACAGAGTTGTTGCACAAGACCTCAGTATACAGGTGAGTAAAAATACAGGAACCTCGGTATGTACACGTACCATTCGCAGAGAACTTCTTTCCATGGGTTACCGTGGTCGTGCGGCTGCTCATAAGCCTTTCATCTCCACTCGGAATGCTATTCGTCGTTTAGCATGGTGTAAAGAACATTTATCGTGGACCGTAGATCAATTGAAACGGGTCCTATGGACTGATGAATCCAAATACACGATCCATCAGTCTGATGGCCGTGTGTGGGTATGGCGGCAGCCGGGGAAACGCTATTTATCACGCTGTACTGTTCCTACGGTCAAGTTTGGAGCTGGCTGTGTACTCGTGTGTGGGTGTTTTTCGTGGTATGGTCCCGGCCCATTAGTTATCGTGGACAAACCTGTTAACCAGCACGTCTACCTCGATATTCTGGACAGTTATGCCCTACCAACTCTGTGGTAATACTATGGAACCGAGCTTTGTTGGTACCAGCAGGATAATGCACCGAGCCATGAAGCAAGGACTGTTATGGCGTGGTTTGACGATAATTCAGTATCGTGTGTGGATTGGCCAGCACAGAGCCCTGATCTTAATCCCATAGAGCCCCTATGGGATGAATCAGAGCGCCGCATAAGAAGTTTGAAACCAAGGTCTACTTTTAAGCAACAGTTAGCGGCAGCATTATATACTGAATGGAAGCGCATGCCTATCACTGTGTTCCAAAACCTTGTCGAAAGCATGTCTCGAAGGGTCAGTACATGCATTAAGGCCAAAGGTGAACCGACACTGTACTAATGTACGTCAGTAAATGTGTTTCTCTTTTAGGTGTCCGGTGACTTTTGTCAATATAGTATATACCGATAAAGCAGTAATACGCAACAGAAAAGGAATTCCATCGCCGCACGAGGAGGAATCATGAGCATGACAGTACAAAAGTGACGCAGCAAGTGACAAGGTTTTTGAGGGGCTAATTGGAAGTGTGATTGCCTCGAACAGCGATATAGCTCGCACAACCCCTCATGAAATGTACAAGGCTGTGAATGAGAGTTTGGGGGCGATAAATACCACTCCTCTACTCTGCGCGTGGGAGTCCTGGTAAGAGAGGGATGCCGGCTTGCAATTGTTCTTCCCAGGCATCCCTGAAGTGCTCTATCCGACCCAGGTCAGGAGATCTAGCGGGCCACTCCATCCCATGAATATCCTCACTCTCCTCGTATTCCTCAATGAGATAAGTTCTAAAGTTCTATAGGGCCGAGTGTTATCGTCCACAAAAAAAGGATAGAACTAGGGTCCAACAGCTGCCATGAAAAGCCGTACATAGGGCACTAGGTTGTCAACCCTGCGGCGTGCAGCAGTCAGGGTGGCTCCTGCTGGAAACACGTGCAGCAACTTGGTGCCATTCAACAAGATGCTAGCCAAAACCAGGGATCATCCACCACCGTAGGGGTGGATTTCCATAATATTGAAGGAACGATTTTGACTTACTTTTGGTTTACCGCCTCTCCTCAAAGGCACTCACGTGGAGAATCCGTGTTTAAGTTGTGCCGCGACTCGTCACTGAAGAGAACACAGGCCCATTGTTCAGAGGTTCAGGGGTTTTGTCGTCGGGCCTAATTCAAACGGACCTTTCTGGACAATGCCGCGAGAAAATTATAGACCATTGGCTTTCTTGCACACATACCTCTTCCGTGGAGTATTCTGTAAACTGTTTGCCTCGATAGCGCAGTTCGAATAGCAGAATATAGCTCCTGCTATTGACTGGCTGTCGAGTACGTGTGGAAACGAGCTGTTAGGGACAAATACCCGTAGTTTGAACTTGTTGTGGCTCGGGGCTTCCTTGTTTGGCCTTCTGATTGCTGTTCCGATATCCAGGAACTGTCTCCAGAGATTGGAAACCACTCACTTCGATACATTTAGCCATCTTGCTACCTCAGCTTGCGATTGCCCTCCTTCCAATCTACCGATCATTCTCCACCGTAAATAGTCTTCTAAGCGATGGTACGGAGCCATTCTTCCACTAACAGCCCAACTCAAGCTTCAATTGTCGTACCCCTCTTACAATGACACTTATCAAGGTCGCGTACCTTCCGGCTCGATGACATCGGTTGTTATTTGCATAGGAGCTAGCACGATGTTACTTGGGTACGTCGACTTAGCGTTTTGCCTTGCACATGTCTCAGAAAAAACAGTCGGTCGTCTTGGTTTGGACATATTGTCGAATTTGCATTTGCCACGTTGATTTTAGGCCCTAGTAAATTTTGAGGCGAACGCAGTGCGGAATAATAAAACAAGAAAGATGACACCGAATTTTCGGGTGTAATAAGCACGTCTTTTGAATCCGTTCTGACGCAAATTAAATTTATCAAAGCTATTCAAAGTCAACGGAACCGGTATGGAAAACAATAGTATCTCACGGAAGAAAGATGTTTTTTAATCGGGTTTTTAATCCCTCAGATATTGGTGTAAACGGAATCGTGAGCTTATTTTTTTTTTTTTCATCTTATTTTTGTCGATATTTGAGATATCGACAAAAATAAGATGTGTCTTTACGTCCCCTGGTGGGAAAACCATGCACTATTTTAGGAAGAAAGTATTCACAAAAGGTTTATCCATATGAGCGGTATAGGTCCAAGATAAAAAAATTCAGCCGAGTTTTCAGGAGCCCAGATTTTGCTACAAATACATCAGAAGTAGAAATTAACACTTATGCCTCCTGGTGGCCAAACCATTCTTTACCAAACATTAGAAATTATGTGAAAAACATTTTCCATCAGGTCTTGTATGCGATACAGGAAGAATTTTTCAAATCAGAGCTTTAGGAGCAGAAATAACGCAGAAAACGCAATTTACCTTTGTGCCCCCTAGCGGAAAGTCTATGATTTACTTGAAAATTTTGAAGTTATAGGGAAAACATTTCGCATCGGAAACACTATCCAACAAAGAAGGAATTTTTCAATTCCTTCTTTGCTTGTCAATATCAATATCTCTAAGAAGGAATTTTTCAATTCCTTCTTAGAGATATTGACAAAAATAGGATATACACATCTATGCCCCTTGGTGTAGAAGCCTTGCATTATTTTAAGAAGAAAATGATTCTAAAAGGTTCGTCGACATGAGTAGTATCGGTCTACAAACGACGTTTTTTCCAATCGAAAACTTTGAAGCTCACATTGTGCTGCAAATACATCAGAAGTGGAAATTAAGATTTACGCCCCCTGGTGGCCAAACCATATTTTTACAAAAAATAAGAAATTGTGTGAAAACGATTTCCCACAAGGAGCTTAGGAGGAAACGCAATTTACCTTTACGCCCCTTAGCGGAAAGTCTATGAATTACATGAAAATTTTTAATTTATAGGAAAAACATGTCACACTAGAAACAGTATCCAACAAAGAAAGAATTTTTTTAATCGGACCCCTAGAAGTACACATATTGACAAAAATAAGATATACATCTACGCCCCCTGGCGTAGAAACCATGCACTATTTTAAGAAGAAAATGTTTCTAAAAGGTTTGTCGACATGAGTAGTAATCGGTCTACAAACGACGTTTTTTTCAATCGAAAATTTAGGAGCTCACATTGTGCTGCAAATACATCAGAAGTGGAAATTAAGATTTACGCCCCCTGGTGGCCAAACCATATTTTTACAAAAATTAGAAATTGTGTGCAAACGATTTCCCATCAGGAGATGTACCCGCTGAAGAAAAAAAAAAATTCAAATCGGAGTTTTAGAAGAAGAGTTATCGGGAAAAATGTAATTTACTTTTACGCCCCCTAGCGGAAAATCTATGCGTAATTTGAAAAAAATAAACTATGTCAAAAATACTCTTCGACATAAATGGTATCGAAAGATAAAAGAATTTTTTCAATCGGATGTTTAGAAGCAAATATGTGGAATAAAACGTATTTTTGATTTCGACATCATCTGCGTTTACGCCCTCTAGTGGCGCAATTGTACATTGTAAAAAAAAAACGAAATGAAGGATCATCATTCGCATATTTCAGGCTTCCCAACTGAAAAAGAATATTTCAAATCGGACTAATAGTTGCAGAGATATCGTGGGTACGGATGGACGGACAAACCGATAACATAAGTACGATATTTTTTTTTACAAAAGACGTGCTAAAAAGGTGGGTCTTAGAGAATTTGATGGGTGGTGCTAAGTAATATTTTCTGCATCCGAAGTTCTCTCAGAAAGGTAAGAATTTGACGATTGATGTTAAGGATACAATATGGGTCACCCAGAAACAATACCTTGCGCGATTATGCGTCGCAAGCTGAGACGGATTGGCTACAAGTGCAGATTCCTTATATCGGACCGTCTTCCAACAACAGTCCATCGACGTAAACGACTCTCCTGCCAGCAGCATCCGGATTGGATGACAGAAGATTAGAAGCAGAAGTTCTAGTCCGATGAATCATGACATTGTTGCGAATTTTTGGGTGCAAAAAGTGAAGCAAAGCGCTTTTATTTGGCGTACAGACAGGTGGCCCTTGTGACGTGCCTGTACCGCAGGACGCACATGAGATAAAGGCAGGTAGCAGTGAGGGAACATATCCGCGTAGCTCAGTTGAAGAGCGACTTACTCCGGAGTGAGGAAATCCGGATTCGATGCTCGGCTCGGACCAACTTGAACTTCCAGGATGACCCGACTGTTAAGTTTTTCGCAATGAGGTGATGTTCTTTCCACACAGCGAGCGAGACAGGAAAAATGAGAATCCCTTCTTCAGTACTTCGAAAAAATAAATCAGTGTGATTTTACGTTCCACAAACCAAATTATCTGAGATTTCTCAAATGCACATTCTTCATGGGATGATTGCCAACAGAGACATATGGTCCCGGCTCACCCCTGGGCCATCCCCTGCTACTCCTTTCTGGGAGGGGGGAGATGTGACGTGCCTGCACTGCAGGACACACATGAGATAATAGCAGTGAGAGCACATGTCCGCGTAGCTCAGTTGGGAGAGCGACTTACTCCGGAGTGAGGGGAACCGGAATCGATGTCTGTAGCGGACAAACTTGCACGTTATACCCTCTTGAGCCGCGCATTCCTACAGTTTGGGTGGTCGGGGACGGACCAATATGTTTACGAGGTACTAAGACTAAAAGAGGGAGTGCGTAAGAGCACATGCTGTCTGTCTGTAGCACAGCGACCACGGGTGAGAAAGAGCACGCCAGCAAGAGATTTATGATGTATCTACAAAGGAGTGAACTCTGCAAAGAAACTGTAGGCAGTTTGAGAAAATCTCCCGTAGAATCCAGACCTCTTGTTTTGGAAACGGTTGATTTGGCGTAGGACGAAGAGAAATCTCGTCGATGCGCTATTGCTGTGCGGACAGCGTATGTAAGTGACCCCCCCCCCCCCCACCACCACCACCACACCACCACCGTCCGAGAAAGTGAGAAACCTCTCCGCCTGTGTGATTCGAAAGAGTGCTTCTGCAGACGCTTGGATTATTAAACTGTGCTGATTCTTTGGATTATGTATTCTTATAATTCATTTATTTCACTTGGATAATATCTTCCCCAGGACGATCGAATATGAGTAAGACTTTCAATTATTCTTATTGCTGGGCAGGAAAATCTTTGATAACTGATGGGCGCCCATAAGGCCCCCGTGAAAATAGCCACGCACATAAATCGCCACTAACTTTGTAAATAGAATCTGCGTCCCTTTTCGGAATGTTTAGAGTCGCCTGCGGGATTTCCTGAAATACGGACCGATGATCTAAACCAGATATTCGTTGTACGATAAATAGTGGTGTAAGAAGTTTTGATCTTCCCGGACGCTTAAGCAGCTCTGCCATACAGTAATAATATACACAGTTGTACCAGAATAATGTAACCACCCTCGGAATCACAGTGTGCCCGCCCAGGCGCGTCACAGAGCGCACGTGACAAGGTCGACCACACGGAGATATAAGCGGCCGGACAGGACAGAGGAGCCATAGTGTGTTACGTAGCACAATTGGCAGAGGTAGTGATTTGACGGACGTTCAAGAATGAACGATCATTGGCTACCTCGCCAAGGGTGGAAGCATCTCAGAAACAGCAGACTTCGTAGGCTGTTCGCGAGATGCTGTAGTAAAGCTGCAAAACAGTGTTCCCAGGCAGTCGCTCTTTGTATTGAAAACCCTGTTCATAAGACGGTAAGTGCTTTTTATCATTCTATTGGCCTACGCTGCAATCATGTGCATTGTGGTCCGAAAGGCACAATTGGGACGGCTAAATTTATTTATTTATTTTTCAGGAGGCGTCTAAGAAAGGTTGTCCCCTTCGGACTTCGAGAAGAGAGGAGAGGCTGGGACGGACATGAGAATCTGAAAAAAAGCAGAAGTTGCGAAAAAGAGATCGTGATGTGATGACGTGAGAAGAGGAAACAGTTTTCGTGACTCCGAACTAGGACGGCGAAACAGAATGAAAACTCGTAGAATTAGAGTAAATAAGAAAGAGCAAATAACCAGGAATCAGAAACAGCAGCGAGAGGACAGAAATATTGAATTACAATTTAGAAAAATAATTCCGTGACAACCTACACAATTAGTTTAAGCAAGTAATAAAGAATCTGAAACTACAACTTTTTCACAACTATTCCTTTGCTATACATATATTTCTCACCTCTTACAGTATCTTAACATGATCTTCATGACATCGGCTACTATGCACGAATACTCGACAAATATGAGCGCTAATGAAATAATAGTGCTGTTCTAGCCGAGGGGAATGTGGGAAGCAAATACTTAATGTGATTAAAAATCACTGCATAGCAAGCGGATTTTGTTGTTGCAGGTGGGAAAATTCAAACGAAAAGAAGGCACACAAAGAAAGAAATACGTGGAGAAAAATTAATCACCAAACTTCGGAGAAAATATTATGTGCAACAGTCGCGCCCCCTGACGTTATTGATGAGAAACGGTCCTATCGATCTGGAAATGCACGGAAGAACATGCTCACCTCATCCGGCGGTGCGATGTCAGGACAAGCATTATCGTGCTGAAAGATTTTCCCTCCACGTTAGAGAAGATTGCAGGTAGTGTCGCTATCAAAAAGAAGGGATTGGCAAGTTATTTGCTGAAAAACATTTGAATGGTTGTTTTTTATTTAAGGAGGAGGGGCGCAGTGTCCCGTCCCTAATTTAGGTTCACTGGTTCCAGCAAGACAAACACACCAGCCATACCTCATTTGGGACTCGATCGCGACCATCTCGGACGAAAGCTCTGAAGTCAGAGCTTTAAACCACTGTGTCACCGGTTTGGCTGAGTGGTTGTGGAAACACTGTTAAATAATTTGAGCTTGTGTAGCATGGGCATCAATGTGTGCCAAGAGGGAACTTAGGTAACCATCTTAAGGATAGTGAATTTGAATAATCTTTGTTTTCGTTAGTGCTTGTTTCGCAGTTTCGATGCAGCTACGTCAATGTGGCTGGCTCTCACTTCTCAGCGTCCCATCCGAGGAAAAGTGAGATTTATGGGTTTTCGTTGCTGGCGAGGGAGGAACTGGATAATGATCTCGGAGGGATCACAGAGGAAGGCAATTAAGGAGCTTCCACGCCTTCTAGGAAGGGGATGCTCTTTGGGGATTTCCTTCGCCGTGATTTTCACTCTTCTGGGGAAATTCTGTTGGAAGCAGCGAAGAAGGCAACGTGGAGTGTGAACCGAGACAAAGGGAAAAAGAATGAACGCTGATGCTTAGGGAAAGTTAATACTGGCCGCGCGAGAGAAGGTGATCAACGTAAAGAATGAATGGAAATAACAGAAAATGCTTGAGAACGACCCATATCAACTGAATAAACACTTTTCTCACTGCAAGAGCGAGTTATAACTTTAGTCGATATTTTATTTCTTAAGTCGGGTGATATAGGGGTTAAACTTCAGATACAAAAACTCTCTGCAAGCGAAGCATTACGAACCCTTCACATAGGGCACTGATATATAATTCGGTACCAAGACCTGTAACACTTGACGTGGTATCAGTGGCGTAACTGGCACAACGTGCCCCTCCCCCCCCGCAAGATTTACTTCAGCACCCCTAAGCACAGTAATTTTCTCAGGATTTCGAACACCATGGAGGATGCATTTTTCGCGGTGTGTGTGTGTGGTGGTTTTGGGGGAGGGGGGTTAGAAAGTTAGGGAGAGTGTCTGCAAAAGTGATGGTGGTACCTAGGGCCCTGTAGTTTTAAATTTTTAAGTAATAGATTTGACAATACGTGTAATTGCTTTGTCCAAAACTAAATTAAATCAATTGAAGAAATCACCCTCTTACACATGGCAGATCTGCGGCTGCTGTGAATAAATGCTGGCATGTACGTAATCCTAGGTAACTGACTGTTTTCTCACATCCTCCACGAGGAATCCCACTGTGGCCTCGCGCTTCTCCTCAGCAGCGCAGAGAGAGAGAGAGGGCGTTTGGAGAGCGATCGTATTATTTACAACCCATTGCAGAGCAATCGTATTACAACCCGAAGTCAAAGAGCCGAATGCTTTCAATGTGTAGGACATTCAGTGTTTTAAAAGTGAAACTAGGCATTTATTTAGGCAAAGCTGAATATTTCTTAAAGCAAAGTATGAATCTTTGGGTTAATTATTGTGCGTGCTCGAATTTTTTCATAAAATTATAACTGGCAGCTGCAGTACGCCCCTTCGTTATCTGCGCCCCCGCAGTTGCGCGGGGCTGCTGGGTGGTTGGTACGCCACTGAGTGGCATGCCAGTAGTTTAAAAAAAAAATCCTGACAAAATTTGTCGTCTTAAAAAATGACTGTTATCCAGTCTGTTAAAACATTTTGCGTTAGCAAGTCCTAATCTTCAAGAGCTGCGATAAGGAAATGATGTCATTGTCCAGTGATGCTTCCACAGTTGACATCAGTGCGCCTATTTTTGACAAAAAGGATCTCTGTTTACCTTATTTCGGTATCACTTCAAATCCGGAAAAGATTGCTGAACGAATGGAGCCCTGTAATTTGCTGTATTTGAAATGCAGCTGACTGAAAAGTTCAATAGCTCAACGATTTTCGTCCGGGTCGGTGATATTGAGGGCTGGCTTTATTGCCTGTCAAAGATCTCCCCGAGATGTATTAAAATTCAGCATGCGCGCCGACAGCCAATTAGAACTGCGAAGGCGTGTCCTCCAGTCTACTACTAACCCTTTATTCGTTTCATCATTCTTTTTTCTTTTTTCCTCCGACTTTAATTTGGCTCTTGTATTTTGTTGCGTGGAGCAATGACAAGAGGATCTTGGCGTCGGCGTATCGCCTGCTCACGGAAAGTGGGGGTGTTTCTGGTCGGCAGTCGGCTTCTGCCGTGCTGGGGAGGGGCTTATTGATCATTATGAGCACGCACTGCTTTGTTTTTGTCACGTGACCAGGGCGATGAAACCGGGAGGCGGTAAATCTCGGCTTTCAATCAATACGTGCTCGCCGTGCGCGGCTCAATGTGTTCCTGAAAACTAGACTGGGAAGGGGCGAAGACCTTTCGGTGTCTCACGCACGAACACTGCGACAATGGATTAGGATTAAGCAAAGGGGTGTGTGAGTGTATGTCTTCGCAGAAACGGAATCGGAAAGTTTCTTAATCGCCAAATCGATCAAATATCAGTTCTGTCATCGCTAGAGATTACGTAAAGGCTGATTGCTCAGAATTATTGCAGCTGCGTAGTCGAAATCAACGAGCAGATCGAGATGAAATCTACTTTGCTTGATAAGTATTGACTCAGATGTGTGAGACCATGAAGATCGACTTCAGCATGTTGTTGTACCATTGACAGCGCATGCTCTAAGTGACACCTTTTTGTTAAACTGCGTAATTGGTCGAACGCGTGTCCGAATAACCAGGTCTGAGGAACTTTTCAGAACACAGCGATTTCATGATTACATTGATGACGATATTCAACAAGAGAAAATTTATTTATGTACATGTATATTTTGGAGGGTTTAACGAGGCGTTCGTTCCTAATTTAGGGCCATTGGTTCCAGGGATGGACAGAACCAGAGCCTTATAGGTAACACCTCTCGTCCGGTACCGAGGTAACCGATTTCAACATCTTCGATAGGGGGCAGTGGTGACGGCAGCCGCTCAGAACTGGGTGGGTTCTTGGGGGGGGGGTATGCATGATGATTCGTTCATGTGCATTTTATCCATCGCTGATAATGTTAGTAATGTTATCCCTACTAAAAATAGTTTTCAAGTGAATACTGTACGTAGTATTTATTTGATGTACACTGAAGAGCAATTGAATTAGAGATACCTGTCTAGTAACGTGTAGCACCACCTTTCGTCCTGATGACGGCCGCGATTCGTCTCGGCATGGACTTGACAAGACACCGGAAGCGTTGGGAAGCCATACGGATCCACGACCCCTGAACAAGCTCCCACAGTTCACGAAGATTTGATGGAGGGGGATCAGAGCCTAGAACATCTCTCTCGATGGCATCCCAGATGTGCTCGATGGGATTCAGGTCAGGTGACCTAGCTGGCCAAGGAAGCGAGGTTACGTCGGTGGAGTGTTCATCCAACCATTCGGATACAATTCGGGAGCGATGGCACGGTGCATTGTCTTGTTGCAGGATGAGGTCCCCAGTGGGATGTGGAAGGCGCACAAACGGAAGCAAATGGTCGTACAGGATAACCCGGTAACGTTGACCTGTGAGGAACGATGTCACACGTACCAGGGGTCCCATTTCAGACCACGTAAACAGTCCCTCGACGAGAATGCCACCCCCCCCCACCAGCTTGAAGAGTATCCTGCTGGCAAGAAGCATCCATCGCTTCATGTGGTTTGCGCCGTACTCGTATCCTGCCATCCGCATGTACCAACGTGAATATCGACTCATCAGTCCAGGCAACATTTTTCAACATGTCTAGGGTCCAGTGGCGATGTTCCCGCGCCCATGCTAATCTTTGCACCCTGTGATGCGCGGTCAGCAGCGGTACCCACGTGGGACGATGGCTTCTGTACCCCATAACGATGAGATGGTTCTGGATGGTGTGGCTGCTTACACGTTTTGTGCACCAGCGTTAAATTACAGAGTGATTTCTAGCACTGTGGCCCGTCTTTCAGCTGCTATAATGCGAGCTAGCCGACGGTGACCTCGCTCATCCACACGCTGTTGTCCACGGCAGTTGGCCCTTGCAGGGATGGGTTTACCGGATTCGATGTACTCACAGTGCACCCGTGACACAGTGGCTCGTGAAAATCCCGGTGCCTTCTCAGCTTCCGAGATGGAGTGAGCCATTCGTCGTGCCCCGACAATTTTCCCACGATCAAATGCGCTTAGATCCTTCGTCTTACCCATACTGCGTCCGACTCTTACTGATTCCCGTCGCATCACTCCTTTTATTGTCGGATCGCTGCATACGTCATGTCGTTTCCGTTTACAAGGCCACCCACAGCGCCACATTTGCATAACGCCAGCTGTATCTAATTCAATTGCTCTTCAGTGTATGTATTATAGTATGGCAACCATGCATACGAATCTATATGGCAAGTTACTATTTCTTCGCAATTTTAACTAACTTGGTTATCTTTTTGTTTGTTTGCTGTACTAAAGATGTTGATGAATTTTAGTTTGTAACCTGACAAGGAATATTTCTCTCTCTCTCTTACTTCTCTTACTCTCTCTCTCTCTCTCTCTCTCTCTCTCTTCTTTTTAAACTATGATTAAAAAACTTGCGTGTTTCTACTACTCTCTTAGGAATTCGCTGAGAAGCGTCCCTCCATCTCCCTAAAGTACAAACATTAAATTTAACAAATAATCCATTTTATTAATAAAAGTTTAGTGAACAAGAAATTCACATACGTTTATCCAAGTTCCCTAAAATATTAGACGGTTGCGCCAGCCATATGCTTTGACTGCTTAAATATTGGGGGGGTATTAAAGGTGGAATCAAAGAAAAGTTGGGTGGGCTGACCCCCCCCCCCCGAGTCCACCCGTAGCGTCGCGCCTGATGGGGAAAGGGGATTTCAAGGGAACAGACGTGGAAAATTAAAAGAAATCAAACGAGAAAAAGCAAAACTATGAAATTCGATTGTTTTCTCACTTAAAAATGCAATTACAGTACTCAGATGTAAATAAACAAGAAAGCTGAATATTCTTGATCAGTATCAATACTTTTAAAAATAGAAATTCATCTTGAGATTTTGTGAAGAAACCCAGCTAGATTTCATTTCCGAACATATGTAGAAAACTAGGGAAATTAACACGCTTACTCAAGCAAGTACAACCATGGCATTTTTAAACAATTTTTAAAAGTTAAAGTGTACATCTGTTTTTCTACTTTTTTTGCTTTTTTTTTTTTTCAGTTTAGATATAAAACAGCGCATTTAGAGAGAGCAAAAAGAGAAACCCACGTAATCTAAGTTTGCACTACTAAATTAAAATCAAGACATCGGCATCTCATAACAGAATGTAGGGTAGTCACTGAAACACAGAACATATCAGACTAAAAGGTTCTTATTAACCGGGGCTTGAATTCTTAGCTGCAGAGCCGGTCCTATAGAGTTTGTAGCACGTCGAGCAAACAATTTGATAAAAAAACATATTACAAAATTTAAGGGGGGCTCTGTGAGTTATACCGATCTACAGATGATGTTCACACATTTTTAGAACGATTTTTCAGCAAATTAATTAATGTTTAAAATAAAATTATTTCTTTCTTAAATATTCTATTTGATAATTCTTTCTCTGGACTATGAACTTACGTCTAGATTTCCAAGATAACAAGGCATTTCTTAAAATTGGTAGTGGTATTTTATTCCACTCCTCTTCCGCTGATTTCCATAGTCCAACCATTGTTTTAGGTCTGCGTTCAGAAAACGCTCTTTTTAGCAGTCCGAAGGCCCAATAGTCCATTGGTGACACATCAGGGGACTTTGCAGGAATATGAGCAAAAGGTATAGACTTGATACCAGTCTTTTTAGCAGCCCGAAGGCACAATAGTCCATTAGTGACCCATCAGGGGACTTTGAAGGAATATGAGCAAAAGGTACAGATTGACACCCGTCCCCTTTTTAGGTCTGAGCGCTCTTTTCAGCTGTCCGAAGGCACAATAGTCCATTGGTGACACATCAGGGGACTTTGAAGGAATATGAGCAAAAGGTATAGATTGACACCCGTCTCTTTTTTAGGTCTGAGCGCTCTTTTCAGCTGTCCGAAGGCACAATAGTCCATTGGTGACACATCAGGGGACTTTGAAGGAATATGAGCAAAAGGTATAGACTTGATACCAGTCTTTTTAGCAGCCCGAAGGCACAATAGTCCATTAGTGACCCATCAGGGGACTTTGAAGGAATATGAGCAAAAGGTATAGATTGACACCCGTCTCTTTTTTAGGTCTGAGCGCTCTTTTCAGCTGTCCGAAGGCACAGTAGTCCATTGGTGACACATCAGGGGACTTTGAAGGAATATGAGAAAAATGTACACTCTTGATACCGTCTCTTTTTTAGCACGTCTTTTGTAAAAAAAGATCGTGCTTATGTTACCGGTTTGTCCGTCCGTCCGTCCGTCCGTCTGTACCCACGATATCTCTGTAACTATTAGTCCGATTTGAAAAATTCTTTTTGCATTGGGAAGCTTGAAATATGCGAATGATGATCCTTCACTTCGTTTTTTTTTTTTTTACGATGTACAATTTCGCTGCTAGAGAGACGTAAATGCAGATGATGTCGAATTCAAAAATACGTTTTATTCCACATATTTGCTTCTAAACATCCGACTAAAAGAAATATTTTATCTTTCGATTCCATTTATGTCGAAGAGTATTTCAGATATAGTTACTTTTTAAAATTACCAATAGATTTTTCGCTAGGGGGCGTAAAAGTTCATTACATTTTCCCAGATAACACTTCTTCTAAAACTCCGATTTATATTTCCTTTTCTTCAGCGGATACACCTCCTGATGGGAAATCTTTTGCATATAATTTTAAATTTTTGTTAAAGAATACTTTAGCCACCAGGGGGCGTAAGTGTTAATTTTAGCTTCTGATATATTTGCCATAAAATCTGAGCTTCTAAAATATCGATTGAAAAAATTATTTCGTGGACTAATGCCACTCACATCGATAAACATTTTCGGAATATTTTCTTCTTAACATATTCCACAGTTTCTCCGCCAGGGGGCGCAAAAGTATATATTATTTTTGTCAATATCTCTATTTCTAGGAGTCCTATTTGAAAAATTCCTTCTTTGTTGGATAGTATTTCCTGCGTGACATGTTTTTCATATAATTTCAAAATTTTCAAGTAACTCATAGACTTTCCGCTAGGGGGCGTAGAGGGAAATTGCGTTTCCCCCTATATCTCTGGTTCTAAATCTCCGATTTGAAAAATTCTTTCTGCACCGGATACAGCTCCTGATGGGAAATCCTTTGCACGTAATTCCTAATTTTTGTAAAAAATGGTTTGGCCACCAGGTGGCGTAAGTCTTAATTTTCGCTTCTGATGTATTTGAGCCAAATATGAGCTTCCAAAATCTCGATTGAAAAAGTGGTTTGTTGATCGATACTACTCATGTCGACAAACCTTTTAGGGGAACCTTTTCTTCTTAAAATAATGCATGGTTGTTACGCCAGGTGGCCTACTTCTAGGAGTCCGATTTGAAAAATTCCATCTTTGTTGGATAGTGTTTCCGATGCGAAATGTTTTTCTCATAAATTCAAAATTTTCAAGTAAATCACAGACTTTCCGCTAGGGGGCACAAAGGCAAATTGCGTTTTCTGTGTTATTTCTGCTTCTAAAACTCCGATTTGAAAAATTCTTCCTGTATCGCACACGAGATTTGATGGAAAATATTTTTCACATAATTTCTAATGTTTGGTAAAGAACGGTTTGGCCACCAGGAGGCATAAGTGTTAATTTCTGCTTCTGATGTATTTGTAGCAAAATCTGGGCTCCTGAAAACTCGACTAACTTTTTTTTCTTGGACCGATACCGCTCGTATGGAAAACCCTTTTGATAATACTTTCTTCCTAAAATAATGTATGGTTTTCCCACCAGGGGACGTAAAGTCACATCTTATTTTTGTCGATATCTCTGTTTCTAAAAGTCCGATTTGAAAAATTCTTTCTATGTTGGAGAGCGTTTCCGGTGCGAAATGTTTTTCATATAAATTCATGTTTTTCTTAACGCACAAGTCTGCAACCAAAGGGCGTAAGCCCACAATTCCGTTTACAGCAATATCTGAGAATGTTTTTTTCAGTTTACAGCGATATTTAAAAAACTTCTTTCATCCGTCAGACACTATTGTTTTCCATACGAGTTCCTTTGACTTGAATAGCTTGGTGGCTAAAGTATTATTTGCACAAGTCTGCAACCAAAGGGCGTAAGCTTACAATTCCGTTTACAGCAATATCTGAGAATGTTTTTTTCAGTTTACAGCGATATTTAAAAAACGTCTTTCATCCGTCAGACACTATTGTTTTCTATACGAGTTCCATTGACTTTGATAAGCTTTGATAAATTTAATTTGCGTCAGAACGGATTCAAAAGACGTGCTTATTACACCCAAAAATTCGGTGTCATCTTTCTTGTTTCATTTTTTTAAAGGAATAGAGGGATAGAATATAAATAAATACATCGCTCTTTCCACGTTCCAGAAACACACAGCATCCGAAAAATTGTTTTTCAGCCGCCGCTGTGGAATTGAACCAACAGAACTCTCGATATCTAGCCGAGTGCGTTACATAATGTATTGGCATAAACAAAATGTAATGACATAATCAACCATAAAAATATAATAATAATACCTATAAGTTGAAACTGAGGAACAGATTCTCTGCTTTGGAAGCAGGCCGGTCGCCAGACAAGCAAGTCGGGAGGGGCGGCTGATGATTGAGATCGGGCGAAGGAAACAAAGTGGTCGGGCAAAAGATGTAAAAGAGGTCGGGCACTATACTGATGTGTGAGTCTCTAGGACGGGCAGAAGGAAACATAGGTCGGGCTCAGCCCGGCCTGGCCCTCCCCTGGCTACGGCCCTGTTTGGAAGGTCTAACATCGGAAGAAGTGGATATTTCTGAAGTTAACAAGGTTTTATGGAAACAGCAACAAAATAGGTGGTACTAAGAACAAGCGGCACATGAAGAAAATTTCTGGAAAAACAAAAATGTTGATGTAAAAGAGAAGGGAGATGAGGACAAATAAAGACGTAATTTCTAAAGTGGAATGTAAGGAAATTCGAAGTAACTAGTGAGAAAAGCAATTGAAAACAACCGAAGCCTGAAGAGAGCGAAGGGACATCTCATTAAGGGAAGAAAACAGATTATGGCTCTGAGAAAAGAAGATGATACTGTGACAAGAAATAGAAGGGAAATTTTGACAAGGGTGAAAGATTTCTATTCAAAACCACATGAAAGGGATGATACATCTATTCTAGACATTACGACAGGTACCAGTACCAAAGTCCCTCCAGTCCTCCCTGCAGAAGTTGCTTATGCAATTAAGAACATGAAAAGGGGAAAAGCTCTAGGAGAAGGCGGAATTACCGTGGACATTATACAAGAAGCAAGTGGAGAAATTGAAACTACACTCGCCCAAGTTTTCACTGTATGTCTTAATGAAGGAAAGATTCCGGAGGATTGAAACAATGCTACAATGATCCCGCTCCATAAAAAAAGGTGACGTTGAGGATCTCAGGAACTACGGACTCATCAGCCTACTATCAGTGATTTATAAAATCTTCTTTAAGGTTCTTTCACATCGCATGAAGACTAGATATGGCTCAACCAAAGAATATCTAACGCGTAAAGAAGGTCAACTCTCATAGAGATAACGTAAAACAGGCGGCAACAGCGCCACCACGTCTTAAGAGATAATATGCTCTGCGGGAAAGTTAACATTCAGGAGCAAAACACGTTAGGGGGCACTACGGCAGTGAAGCTTTTCTTTGATCCACGATGGTTTCCTTCGATATGATGACTATTTGCTTAGAGCAGTTTTTTGTTGTTGTTGTTGCTGTTTTCTGATATCCCGCCCATCCCTTATTTTGGTGAGAAGAATATGCAATAACATTAGTATTACTATTTAAATTAAATTTCAGCAAATATTACAGTTAGGCCTAAGGATCCGTACGAAATGCAGACATTCTCTAGTATTTGGCATTACTGAAAATATTACTGAAAAACTGAAGAACAAACAAAAGCCTTAACTAACCCGGTTGGCGTAACAAAACTAACATGTCCGATTTGCGAAGTGATTATGCTACCGAGAAGGTTACAATCACGTGCTGTGAGTCTGAATAGCTCGGCTGACTGTTCTTTACCCAAGGAATTGAAGTCAACAGAAATACGCATGCGCAGTCTGCTCAGGCATCAGCCGATCAGCCTGTATTTTGGCTTCTGTGCTCTGCATGTTTTCCCTGAAGATATGGCTGCCCTAGTTACGTCTCGCTGAGCCTTAACTTTTTCTCGTTGGATATTCTTTGGCTCAACCAAGAGAACAAGCTGGATTCAGGAGTGGCTACAGCACTGTAGATCATATCCATGTACTAAGAAAACTAAATGAAAGAACAAGAGAATATGAACTTCCATTATCCATGGCTTTTATTGATTATTAAAAGGCCTTCGATTCCGTGAAACCGTCAGCAGTAACAATGGCTTTGAAATACTGCGGTATTGAAGATGCACATTTACATTATTAATAACATCTACGAAAATGCAAGTGCAAAGGTTCGTATATTTGAGGATACAGCCCAAATAAGAATTGGAAAGGGGGTGAGACAAGGTGACGCCATATCTCCCAAGCTCTTTAATGCCACATTGCAAAATGTCTTTCAACTATTGAACTGGGAAAAGAAAGGGATAAAGATTAATGGAGATTACTTAACTCACCTTCGTTTTGCTGATGACGTAGTCATTTTTGGAACTACCCCTTCAGAGGTGCAGATTATGATCCAAGAATTTGTTGACAAGAGTAAAGAAGTGGGATTAAAACTGAATTTTCAGAAGACAAAAGCGATGTACAATGCTTTTACAAGGAACGAAGATTTATCGATTGATGGGGAAAAGCTGGAGATAACAAATACCTACATTTATCTTGTACAGCAGATATCAAGTGAGGGTCACATTGATGAAGAAATTAATCGGCGTATAAAACTTGCCTGGTGAGCTTCTGGAAAAAAAGTACAATTTTTAAGAGCAGTATGACATTATGTCTTAAAAGAAAAGCGTTTAATCAATGCATCCTGCCAGTGCTTACGTATGGAGCAGAGACATGGACATTTACTAAAAAATACATACAAAGACTGCAGGCTACTCAAAGAAGCATAGATGCATGCTTGGTGTAACCAGGAAAGATAAGAAGAGGAACTTGTGGATAAGGAAAATGACAGGAGTGGATGACATCATGACCTGAGTGAAAACACTAAAATGGCAATGGGCTGGACATGTTGCCAGAAGAACGGACCACCGATGGACAACCGAAATTTTATACTGGATTCCGAGAGACAGAAAAAGACCCAGAAGAAGAACCCATGGGAGATGGATGGATGAAATTCGAAAGCATGCTGTAGTGACATGGAGGAGACAGGCTCAAGACAGACAATTGAGGTAGAAACTTGGGAGACCTTCATCCAGCAGTGGATTGATAATTGTTGTTGATGACGATGATGATGATGATGATGATGATGATATGTTCTTCATATTTTATTTTATTGATTTTGTTCTTTGGCGTGGAAAAAGTATTCGCTAGTGAAGTAAATTAACAAAGGGAACGAAAAAGCAGAGAAGAGCTTGCGTCTGTATTCGTGAAAAACGTTAGTTTGTAGTTTAACACTGAGCCTCCCCTCCAGACGAATGCTGAGCTCCCCTGGAACTGGAACCTAGCTACGGCCCTGCCCCTCAGATGACTCTTAATCCCCCCCCCCGGTTCTAAAACCTAGTACGGCCCTGAGTGGCTGAGTTGGCAAAAATATGCAAAATAAATATTTTGTTTGAACATCCGGGTTTCAACATCTTGTAGATAAAATTAACTGCCAATTGTCTCTTGCCAAACACGCCTGCGTCGAATTTATGAATGAGATCTGAGCCTTTATAACCTTTTAAGAAATCCGAAAAATTCATGATTCGCAAGGTTGCGAAAACAGTTTATCCCTTAACTTTGAAGTTAAAATTTTAATTCTAATTTCTCTGTTGAATATCAAACCGTTTCAGAATTTCGTGGGAACTTCCGCCGCGTACATCGATCTTAAACGAATTCCTCATGTCATAACATTTATTCCATAACAATCAGCGTATTCCTGTCGCAATAATAACAGTTTGCAATTACTAGTCATTAGCCTTAATTTGTAGGAATGAATAATATCTTGCTGAAGCAATGATGATGCTTATATCTTTGCACGTGTCTCTTCTTCAGAAACCGCCAGCAAATAAATTTTTCCTTGAATTCCGTAGAGAACGAGGCTATTAGTTCCCGCGGTTCTCCGTATAATTTTTGTCGTAATGTGAACTGCGGGGATGACAAGAAGAAAACGAGCTGCCACGTGACCTCACGTGACGACCACACTTAAAAAGACACATTTACCTGATGGGGACTGTCTGAACGGGTGCATTCCTGTAATTACCGTCAGGCAGATTCCAGAAATAAGAGGCTGAGTTGCGTTGCTCCTACGGGCAAACTGTAAAAGTGGGAAACGGTCACGTGATGGGGCTTGGACTCCCGCCCCTCTAAGATCTGCCACTTTCGGTCATTCATGGCTCGCGACTTAATCAGGTATAATCATGAAAACGTATAGATTATACCAGAAAGGGATCGAGATGGGAAAAGATAGAAGGCTTCGCTCGGTTAAATATACCCTCACTGCGATATACGTGTGGTCTCCCAAAAATTCCTCTTTTTACGACCTCTTTTTTTTTTTTTTTGTCCCCTGTCTGCATTTCTCACACAGTACCCAAGGGGAACTGGGGTGAAGTCTTTTAGCACTTATGACATAGTACCGATGATATTGTGATCCAAAATCATCAGTTATGAACATTAACTTTACAGCGATTGACTTGCTGATTGCTAAATAATGACGATAGGGAAGTTGGTGGATGTTCCAAACACAATTCTTAGTCTTAAAAAATATTGATAATTGGTAAACAATTACCGTCAAAGGATGACCTGATCTGGATAAAGATTATGCATTCTTTTTATCCTTTGCTTCGATGTCGTTAGAAGGATTGCATCCAATATTTCTAAAAAAAGAAAAGGAAAGAAATTCAGAGTGCTAGAAGAAAGGTACTTGGCTCTCGGTATCAATGAGCACGCGTTTTCACAAGTATCGGAAAAGTATTTTTAAAATATTTTAAAACGAATAACCAGAAAATTTCTAATGCTTTGGTTATTTCACAGTCGATATATCGATTAATTCGACGATGTTCTCTGACGTTTGGCATTGGAAAAGATAAACAAACAAACAACAACAAAACAAAAAACTAAAAAAGATGACACCCAATTTTCGATTATAATCTTTCGAAGTCTTTCCAACAAGAACAAAATTTATCAAGGTTTTCATAGTCAATGGAACCGATTAGAAAAAAAATCAACCGGATTTCTACAATCGATAAAACATTCAGAAACAGAAACAGATAGATATTTGCATCAGCGGCCAAAAAGTATGTTACGAAAATTAACAAATAGTGCACAAAAAGTTTCGCATAGCAGAAGGAAGGTATCAGAGACAAAGATATTTTCAAATAGAACAATTGAAAAAAGAAATATACAAGAAAGATGACACCGAATTTTCGGCTGTAAATAAGCACGTCTTTTGAATCGGTTCTGACGCAAATTAAATGTACCAAAGCTATTGAAAGTCGATGGAACCGGTATGGAAAACAATAGTATCTGACGGAAGAAAGAAGTTTTTCAATCGGGGTTTTAATCCCTCAGATATTGCTGTAAACGGAATCGTGAGCTTACGCCTTCTGGTGGAAGACTTGTGCGTTAAGAAAAACATGAATTTATATGAGAAACATTCGCACCGGAAACGCTCTCCAACACCAAAAGAATTTTTCAAATCTGACTCTTAGAAACAGAAATATCGACAAAAATAAGATGTGACTTTACGTCCCTTTGTGGGAAAGCCATGCATTATTTTAGGAAGAAAGTATTCTCAAAAGGTTTTTCCTTACGAGCGGTATCAGTCCAAGAAAAAAAATTAGTCGAGTTTTCAGGAGCCCAGATTTTGCTACAAATACATCAGAAGCAGAAATTAACACTTATGACCTCCTGGTGGCCAAACCATTCTTTACCAAACATTAGAAATTATGTGAAAAATATTTTCCATCAGGTCTTGCGTGCGATACACGAAGAATTTTCAAATCGGAGTTTTAGAATCAAAAATGACGCAGAAACGCAATTTATCTTTGTGCCCCCTAGCGGAAAGTGTATGATTTACTTGAAAATTTTGAATTTATAGGGAAAGCATTTCGCATCGAAAACACTATCCAACAAAGAAAGAATTTTTCAAATCGGACCCCTGGAAGTAGAGATATTGACAAAAATAAGATATACATCTACGCCCCCTGGCGTAGAAACCATGCATTATTTAAAGGAGAAAATGTTCCTAAAAGGTTTGTCGACATGAGTATTATCGGTCAACAAATGACTTTTTTTGCAATCGAGATTTTAGAAGCTCATATTTTGCTGCAAATGCACCAGAACCGGAAATTAAGACTTACGCCACCTTGTGGCCAAACCATTTTTTTACAAAGATTAGAAATTACGTGCAAAGGATTTCCCATCAGGAGCTGCATCCGGTGCAGAAAGAATTTTTCAAATCGGAGATTTAGAAGCACAGATATAGGGGGAAAAGCAATTTACCTCTACGCCTCCTAGCGGAAAGTTTATGAATTGCTTGAAAATTTTGAAATTATATGAAAAGCATGTCACATTGGAAACACTATCCAACAAAGAAGGAGTTTTTCAAATCGGACTCTTAGAAGTAGAAATATTGACAAAAATAAGATATACGTCTACGCCGCCTGGCGTAGAAACCATGCATTATTTTAAGAAAAAAATATTTCTAAAAGGTTTGTCGACATGAGTAGTATTGGTCTACAAACGAGGTTTTTTGCAATCGAGAATTTAGAAGCTCATATTTTGCTGCAAATACATCAGAAGCGGAAATTAAGATTTACGCCCCCTGTTGGCCAAACTATATATTTTTTTACAAAAATTAGAAATTACGTGCAAACGATTTCCCACCAGGAGCTGTATCCGCCATCCGGTGCAGAAAGAATTTTTCAAATCGGAGATTTAGAAGCAGAGATATAGGGGGAGGGGTGTTGGGCTCGATTTACCTCTACGCTCCCTAGCGGAAAGTCTATGAATTACTTGAAAATTTAGAAATTATATGAAAAACATGTCACACTGAAAACACTATCCAACAGAGAAGTAGAGATATTGAAAAAAATAAGATTCAATGCCCCCTGGCGGAGAAACTGGAATATTTTAAGAAGAAAATATTGCGAAAAGGTTTATCGATGTGAGTGGCATTAGTCCACGAAAGAATTTTTTCAATCGATATTTTGAAGCTCAGATTTTATGGCAAATACATCAGAAGCAAAAATTAACTCTTACGCCCCCTGGTAGCCAAAGTATTCTTTACCAAAAATTTGAAATTATATGCAAAAGATTTTCCATCAGGAGGTGTATCCGCTAAAGAAAGTATTTTTTAAATCGGAGTTTTAGAAGAAGAGTTATGGGGAAAAATGTAATTTACTTTTATACCCCCTAGCGGAAAATCTATGCGTAATTTGTAAAAGTAACTATATCTAAAATACTCTTCGACATAAATGGAATCGAAAGATAAAATATTTTTTTCAATCGGATGTTTAAAAGCAAATATGTGGAATAAAACGTATTTTTGAATTCGACATCATCTGAATTTACGCCCCTAGCGGCGAGATTGTACATCGTAAAGAAAAACAAAATAAAGGATCATCATTCGCATATTTCAAGCTTCCCAAAGCAAAAAGAATTTTTTAAATAGGACTAATAGCTGCAGAGATATCGTGGGTACAGGCGGACGGACGGACAAACCGGTAACATAAGCACGATCTTTTTTTACAAAAGACATGCTAAAAGGGAAGCAAGATGCAACACTACTAGCGGATGAATTTCGCATAAGGAAAAAGTAGAAAATAGGCGAAAAATATTCTTCATGGAAAAACTATGCTGAGGGAAAGTAACTTTTCAAATACGTCTCTCAGAAGCACACCTAGTGAGAAAACGGTTGTGCCCTTTACGCCCCGCCCCCTAGCGGGAAACTGCACATTATTTAAAGAGGATACTGATCCCTATCTTTATCGTAGCGAATAGTCTTCGTTATAAATGACATCGAAAGGAAGAAAAAAAAATTCAATTGATATTTAGAAGCAAATATATATGTAGAACAAAATGCATTTTGAATCCGATAGAATTTGCATATGCACACTCTAACCGCGAAGTTGTGATGCCGCCCCGGTGGCGCAGTGGTCTAAGGCGTTGGCCTCTGATCATTCGTCCGTAAGGGGTCCGGGTTCGAATCCCGGTCAGGCATGGATGTTGTGTTTGTCTTACGGCACTGGCTCTCTCCCTTCCCTGGAACCAGTGACCCTAAAATTAGGGACGGGCGACTGCTTATAGCCCATTGAGTTGCTCACGGTGGTCGTTAAACCTCCAATAAAAAAAAAAAAAAAAAAAAGTTGTGATTTGGGAAAAAGCCGGAATGCAAGAATCATCGTTCTCACATTTCTAGTTTTCCCATACCAAAAATATTTTTAAAATCGTACTAAAAGCTGCAAAGATATAGTGTCCACTGGCGGACGGACTGACAACGTGATAACATGAAGATAGCTAAAAAAAGAAACTAACAGTGATAGCTAAAAAAGAAACCAATCCGATTTCCTGATGAGTGGATAAAAAATGCTTGCATACGATCAAGTGATGTTTTCCCAGGCTCTCTTTACTCCTCTCTACTATTGATGACACTCTTTCAGGCTCTTTTTACTCCTCTCCTGCTGGTGATGACAATCTTTCAGGCTCTCTTTACACCTCTCTGCTGGTGATGATGCTCTTTCAGGCTCTCTTTACGTTCTCACATTTCTATGTGTGGTGATGACACTCCCACAGGCTCTCTTTACTTCTCCGTCCATGTGATGACATTCTTTCAGGCCCTATTTACACCTCTCTGCTAGTGATGATACTCTTTCAGGCTTTCTTTACTTCCCCCTGCTAGTGATGACACTCTTACACGCTCTTTTTACTCCTCCGTGCTGGCGATGACCCTCTTTCAGGCTTTCTTTACTTCCCCCTGCTAGTGATGACACTCTTACACGCTCTTTTTACTCCTCCGTGCTGGCGATGACCCTCTTTCAGGCTCTTTTTACTCCTCCGTGCTGGTGATGACCCTCTTTCAGGCTCTCTTTACCCCTCTCTGCTGGCGATGACACCGTTACCGGCTCTTTTTACTCCTCCCTGCTGGTGATGACAATCTTTCCGGCTATCTTTACCTCTCTCTGCTGGTGATGACACTCTTTCCGGCTCTCTTTACTCTTATCTGCTGGTGATGACACTCTTTTCGGCTCTCTTTACTCTTATCTGCTGGTGATGACACTCTTTCCGGCTCTCTTTACTCTTATCTGCTGGTGATGACACTCTTTCCGGCTCTCTTTACTCTTATCTGCTGGTGATGACACTCTTACCGGCTCTCTTTACTCTTATCTGCTGGTGATGACACTCTTTCAGGCTCTCTTTATCCCTCTCTGCAGGTGATGACACTCTTCCAGGCTCTCTTTATCCCTCTCTGCAGGCAATGACACTCTTCCGGCTCTAGTTACTCCTCCGCGCTGGTGATGATATTCTTTCAGGCTCTCGTTACTCCTCCATGCTGGTGATGACACTCTTTCCGGCTCTCTTTACTCTTCTGTGCTGGTGATGACACTCTTTCCGGCTCTCTTTACTCTTCTGTGCTGGTGATGACCCTCTTTCAGGCTCTCCTTACTCCTTCCTGCTGGTGATGACGCTCTTTCATGTTTTCCATACGCCTCCGTGCTGGTGATGACATTCTTCCAGGCTCTCTTTACACGTCCCTGTTGGTAATGACACTCTTTAGGTTCTCTTTACTCTTTTTTGCTGGTGACGATACTCTTTCAGGCTGTCTTTACTCTTTTCTGCTGGTGATGACACTCTTCCGGCCGCCCTCTTTACTCTTTTCTGCTAGTGATGACACTCTTCCGGCTCTCTTTACTCTTTTCTGCTGGTGATGCTTCTCTTTCAGGTTCTCTTTACTTCTCCCTGCTGGTGATGACACTCTTTCAGGCTCTCTTTATTTCTCTCTGCTGCTGATGACACTCTTTCAGGCTCTCTTCACTTCTCTCTGCTGATGATGATACTCTTTCAGGCTCTCCTTACTCCTTCCTGCTGGTGATGATACTGTTTCAGGCTCTCTTTACTCCTCGCTGCTGGTGATGAGACTTTCTTTCATTCACGACTTTCGTTGCTCCTCCGTGGTGGTGACATTGTCTCTCACGGCTTTCTGTCCTCCTCGAGGTTGACTTCATCAACAATTACGGCTTCATTCTTGTGATGGCTTTTTCTTTCTGGGTTTCTGTTGCTCCTCCCTAAATTCAAGGCTTCTCCAACTTTTAAGGCATCATTCTTGCGAGGTATTTATCTTTCATGGTATGAGTTGACCAACACCAGAAGTATGGTGCTAACAGTAAATCGTACACGCGCTTTCATCGCGCATTATTGTTACTGTCCTATATCAGTGACTCTACTTGTTTCCTCGGGTGCACAACAACGTAAAGTTTGGCACAACTTCGAATTGCTATACAAGCGAGGAGATTCTACCTTGCTGATATGCTTAATCCTCGCTCTAGTGTTGTCTGCTTACACGACTAAAACATTGAAACATTCTTTATAGACGTTGGGAATACGGATTTCCTCCCTAGATATTCATGGATGTGATCCGGTTCTCGCTGTCAGACTGGAAGTTCCACTGCCTCACTTGTAATATAAGTTGTTCTCTTCTTATGATAAACTCCGTAATAGCTAAAATTAAATTCTGGACTGAAATGAAGTCAGTTTTATTTATTCGACTTTACTGTATTACATATTAGGGGCGCTCACTGTTTTTTAAGCCTGACACAGCGCACTTTACATTTTGGCAGTGTGGTGCCCTTACTTTCCTAAGTAATTCGCTGTAACTGCAAAGCAATGAGTATGTATTTGACATAGATGTATTAGTTCCTGGTAAACAAACTGTTTTCATGGTAAACGACAAACAACCCAGCCATGGCTTCTTGGAATTCGCCGTCGCTTTTGAAACGTGTTCAATGGAGATGGTCCTTGAATTTTAGAAAGACGAAACCACTGATGGGCAAGTTCGAGAAAATATCAAGGATGATGAAGCTTGTTTAGAACATGATCAAAGCTGAAGATAAAAATTCACCTGCTTGAAATTCATTCTTGGAAGTTTCATTTGCAGGTCTTACGGGAAACATTCCTTTAACATCGGCCATTTGCGACAAAGGTTGTGACGTACCTGCCAGCAGGACGCACACGACTTAAAGGCACATAGCAATCACAACAAACGTCCGCGTAGCTCAATTGGTAGAGCAACTTATTCCGGAATGAGGGGACCAGGGTTCGAATCCTGGCGCGGATAAAAATGGCGGAGAAATTTACTTCGTTATAAGGTGAATATTATTCATGCAACTTGTGATTTTCCAGATGCAAAATATTTCCTCTGAATGGCGTAACAAAGTACTTCAATTTGGCAATATGAGTTCTTCTGAAAATTTTATTTAAAAAATTTATTTGATACACACAAATGATATGATGTCTAAATTATCCACAAATTCTAAAGCCTCCCTTCGAGTAAAAATATCCCCTAGGTGGCAAAAATCTCTACTTATGGTACCCGGGGTTGCACGGTTAGACTGAGAAAATCCTTATTACATCACCTAGCTCAAACTACCACCAAAATTTTCAGACCATATCTTTAACAGCACATTTACATTTTCAACGATATCTCTGCTTTTGCAGAATAAGGTCAATTTTTTTTTTGCAATTTTGATTGAAAAGGTAATGTAATCACGTTCAACATGTCATCTGGGAAATCTTCCATTTTTAGAAAACCCTAATTGTGTATTTTTAAGGAATATTATGAAGTACCCTTATCTTACGCGGTTCGAAACTTTTGCCGAAAGACGTACTCGGACAATTCGGTGGCATTGTTATCCTTCTTTTTCAGGGAAAGGAGGGATGTGGCAGAGAATTTGACAGTAAAAAATACACTCCTTTCTGAAATATCGTCTACGATGCCTTTGACTGCAGCAAAAATCCGGTTACTTCATGCGTATATAAAAACCATTCGTTCATTGTGTGCTATCTCGATGGTGTTCGATGCAGCTGCCTCCTGGCTTCTCGTTGTGTTAGTACTGGATTGCAATTTCTGGGCAAGATATCGATGTTGGTTTTGTTAGTCCGCTGCAGGTTCTCTCCAGTGGCTATAAAACAGAAACAGGTCACTTGCTGCTCCCGTGTTCATGAGAGATTATAAGGGGCTCTCTCCAGTGGCTCTAAGATAGGGACAGGTTACTTTCCCACCACATCTTCATAAGATATTACAAATGGAAAGTGAGATTATAAGAGGTTCTGAAATAGAGGCAGGTTACTTACCCTTTCCCTTATAAAGCTCACGTGAGCACCTGAAGGGCAAGTAACTTTCCCCTATTTTAGAGCTCCATTATAATATTACATGAACATGTGAGGCTCTAAAATTGGCACAGGGTACTTTCTCCTCCCTTATAACCTCACATATTCGTGAAGGACAAGTAGCCTGTCCCTATTGTAAAGCCCCGTATAATTTCACTTGCCCCTTATAATCTCACACGAACATACTTCAGAGCCCTCTTATAATCTCACATCAACATGTCAGGCTCTAAAATAGGCACAGATCACTTGCCCCTTCCATTATAATCTCATATGAACACGTGACGGGAAAATAATCTATGACTATTTGAGAGCCCCTAATAATCTCACATGAACATGTGACGGTGCAAAGTAGCCATAGGTTACTTTCTCTTTCCCCTATTATCTCATATGAACACGTGAAGGGCAAATGACCTATCACTATTTTAGAGCCCCTTTATAATTTCCTATGAGAAACTGAGGAGAAAGCCTGTCCCTATTTTAGAGCTCCTTGTGATATCACATGAACATGTGAAGATCTAAAAGAGGTAGGGGTTACATGCAAGCTTCCTTTATTACAGTCGCACATGAACACGTGACGGGCAAGTAACCTTCCCCGGCTTTAGAGCTCCCTTATAACCTCCCATGAATATGTATAAGGGACATGTAATCTGTCCTGTTTAAGGCCACATTGGAGAAAACCCCGTATAACTTTCTCTTTATAATCTCGCATAAACATGTGAGGGGGCAGGCAACCTGTCTCCTAGCCGCCAGGATGTTGCAGTGATCTACGGGGTGGCTTTTCACCTCGTCTGAGTGGGCCCGAGTTAGAGTCCCGGATGAGGCAGGTGTGTTTGTCTTGTGGCATTGGCTATCTTCCTTTCCTGGAACAGTGGCCCTATATTGGGAACGGGCGACTGCTTATAGCCCATAGAGTTTCTCACGATGGTCATTAAACCACGAAAAAAAAACTGTCCCTGTTTTAGAGCCACTGGAGAGAACCCCTTGTAATCTCACATCAGCGTATGAAGGGCAAGTAACCTCTCTCTACTTTAGAGACCAGCGCCAAAACAAATCTACATGTGGTCCAGGAATTCCAATCTAAAGCCAGCTGCACGAAAAGGGGGCTGCCTGGGACAACTCGACGACTTTTAATGTTTAAATAACACATAATGAACGATGTGCTGTACTTGCGTTTTCATAAATCTTATTAACAATATTAGCATCTTCAGTACAGCAGCGTTTTAAAGACATTATAAATGCTGACGGTTAAAAGGAATCAAACGCCTTTCACAATCAATAACGTCATTCAAATCGATCAGTTGGAGTTTATACTCATTTATGTACATGTACATACTCATTTTATATCTTACGTACATACTCATTTATGTAGAGATGTACAGTGGAATCGCGTTAGAATGAACTCCAATATAACGAAAAATCCGGTATAACGAAATTATTACGAATCTTTTGCAAACGTTTCCTTGAAATAATGAATTTTTTACTTCGCTATAACGAAATTAATTTTTACAACTGTTCATTACAATGAACACTTTTGTCCCATTTCAGAAGGACTGTAGCCACCTCTGCAAAAATTTCCTTCTCGGATTTCTGCGTCCCGGTTCCCTTCTCGAAGCGAGAGTAAATCATTTCCGGTTTTCCGTTAAGTCAAAAACTTTTTCCAGACAGGTCTAGACATATAAGCTGAATGTGACGTACCCTGTGACGTAGGCAAAGGTTGCCAAGGAAACCAAACACGCAGAGCGGTTGGTTGGGCGACCGGCTCAATACGTACTTCTGTGTCTAGCCGATGATGTGCTACAGTGGATTTTTATGACGTCAGAGTTTTATCTTAAAGCAGCAATTATCCTCTCATCCTCACTTTAAGGTTTAGAGGCGAAAGAAATGTTGCTGAACCAGTTTGGGAAGAGGAGTGGAATGAACGTTCTCACGCACTGTTTCTCTTTCACTCAGGGTTCCTTGACTTCTCGTGCGTAAAATGAGCTTGTTGAAACAAAAACAGTTCTCTTTGGAAAAAAGAAAAATGTCATTGCTGAGGTAGATTCTGGAAGTAAAAGAAGATGTTGCCAAAAAATATGGCATCAGTCCATCCACTGTTTCAACGATTTCGAAAGATCGTGTGAAAATTGAAGTTCAACTCCAGAAGCCAATTATCGGGCCAGTGAGGAAAAGGTTTCGGCAGGCCCAACTTCAAAATGTCGATTCCTCCATGTTCACGTGATTTCAAGATGTGCGTTCGTGAGGTATATAACCACACAGTGGACCCCCTAATTTGTCAATAAGCTTTACAGTTTGCCAAAATCTTGGACATGATACTTTTTAGGCCAGAGTTGGATGGCTCAATCGGTTTTGAAAGAGATGCGGTGTTGTATCAAAAGCGAATTGAGGTGAGCCACGAGATGTACCCACGGAAAGTGTTAGGGAATAGAGAGCAGGGCCGGATTAAGAGCTTAGTGGGTTCCTAGGCTGAGACATCTGAGTGGGCCCCCAAAGCACTTACGACGGGAAATAATTGTGAAGTCCGTGAAAACCCGAAACTCTATCTACTAAATTATCTGCCGAGTTTTCATAAGTCACGGTATTTTTCATTGTTCTCACAATAACATGAGTTAAAAGGTTAAGGTACCTAGATTTTGTCTTGTATACGTTCTAATGATTTAGTATTGTATACTCTTCTTAGTGCATCGCTTTTGTTATGCAATGTGTGAAGCCACAGGGGACTTTACCCATTGGCGGCTCTAAGTGCAAACAGGGAAGTGTGGGTGGATGGCAGTGAAAAAGCTGAAACTGTGTCGCCTGACCAGCTGTACAAATACAGCGATATTAAACCTTTAGCCTTGGTGAGTCACTGCCTTGAAATATGTTCGTCTTCCAGCCTCTGTTTCTGACCAAGTTGAAATCATATGAGACAAAAGTAAAACTATTTTATAAACCTCTCTCTCTCTCTCTCTCTCTCTATCTATTTGCCTACCTAGGCCTGCCTCCTGGGGGGGGGGTCATGGTGGGCCCCAAGGCTATAGCCCCTGTATACCTCCCCTTAAACCGGTCTTGATAGAGAGACGGAGAAGTTGCGAAACTTATAAGTTCTTACAGTCCAGATGAGGTGCTTAATGCAGATGGAGCGGAAATATTTTTCCAACTCGAGCAGAATAAAAATTTAGCTCTTAATGGAGATAAATACGTTGGAGGGAAAAGACAAAGCAACATTTTTCTGTACTTTTCTACTGCAATCTATCAAGAACTGAAAAAGGAAAATCTTAAACAAAGAAGCCTAGATGGCAGAAGACATTTTTAATGGCTGGCTTGTGAGTTTAATGCAGAAATGAAAAGAAAAAGATGAATTATTCTTTTCATCGATAACTGCACCCTTCATAATGGGCCCTAACTTGAGACTGCATTCGTGTTAAATATTTTCCACCAAACTGCATTCTCATTTCACAGACAAGGAATGCTAAGAACTGTGAAAACTCGCTATGGAAGCCTGTCAATAAAGCAAATCCTTCACGGGATTGGAAAGACTGACCAAAGAAAAACAAACATAAACAAGTTAGTAAAATCATGCAATGCATTGATTATAATACGCTTTCCAACATACCAGAAATCATTACTCAAGTTATGAGGATAATGGCTGTGGAATAAATCTCGGTCCTGTGCCCTGACTTTGATCCCATTTCGATGATATTCAATAAAACCGGTTCGGTATACCTCCGAAATAACATGATAAAGTTTTGTCGCAATCGGAGTATTTTTACGTAAGTTATGATGCATAAGGGCTATCCTAACCTTTTACCCCATTTCGCCCATTTTCAATAGGATTAATCCCAAGGCAGGCCCCTACAACGTACTGACATTTCATCCAAATCGAAGCATTTTTACGCAAGTTATGATGCATAATGGCGACGGAAGTGATTCCGCTCTTATGTCCTGAACTTTGACCCCATTTCGTTCACTTTCAATAGGGTTCTTTCTAAAGTGTTCCCCTACCACATACTAAAATTTCATCGAAATCGAACGATTTTGACGCGAGTTATCGTGCGGACGGTCATGCGCACACAACGCGTGACGTAATGAGGCAGATGGGAATCGCGACCATCTGCTCGCAAGAGTGTGCCGTCATAAAACTTTAATAGGATCCACACACAACGCGTAACGCAATGAGACAGATGGCGTCACCGCGCGCCAACATCTCAATCGCGAGATTGTGACGTCATAAGATTTCTAAGCATGGGCAACATTAATGGGACGACGCCATGACACTAAATATGTGGTAATTCAGGGTGGTTATTTAACGTGCTAAACGTATTTTCCTAAAGTTGAGATCAAGGTAAATCGATTTCTAGTACCAGAAAACGGTAGGTTAGCGACTTTCATCAAAATCCTTACAGCCGTTTTCAAAATAAAGTTTACATACGAGTACATGCAAGAATTGATCTTATAATAGTATGGGCTAAGGGCGATGGAATGGATCCCGATCCTATGTCCTGACCTTTGACCCCATTTCGTCCATTTTCAATAGGGTTCGTCCCCAAGTGGTCCCCTACCACATGCTGAAATTTCATCGAAATCGAACCATTTTTACGCACGTTATGATGCATAAGGGTAATGGAATGCATCCCAGTCCTATGTCCTGACCTTTGACCCCACTTCACCCATTTTCAATAGGGTTCATTCCCAGGTGGTCCCTAACGATATACTAAAATTTCATCGACATCGATACATATTTACGCACGTTATGACGCATAAGGTCAATGGAATGGATCCCGCTCCTATGCCGTGACCTTTGACTCCATTTCGTCCATTTTCAATAGGGTTCGTCCCCATGTGGTCCCCTACCACATACTAAAATTTCACCGAAATCGAACCATTTTTACGCGAGTTATCGTGCAGACAGACGGACGGACAAAGCTGGAGCATATACGCTTCTTCAATATACGGTTAGAAAGCATAAAAAAGGCTATGAAAATGATTGCAAGAGAATGGGGCAAAGTTAGGCAAAAAAAAAAAAAATGTTGTCAGCTGTTGGAAACATGCTGCATTGATTATTTCCGATCAAGAGAATTCAACACAAAAAGTTTCGGACATGGAAACATCTATCGAACTTGAAACATTGAGAAAATCGGTGACATAGTCGACTTCCGTCCCTAATGGTATAAAACTTGGAGATGTTTTATCGGTAGATGACAGTTAACTTGCTCCCTATGAACTGACTCATACCGACATCATCCAGTCAATTACGGATAAACGAAACGACGGAACTGATCAAGAACGCAATGACGACGAAGATGTCACGACTCCGTTGCCAAACATCAATACATCGGAGGCACTTTCATGCTTCAAGAAAGTGCGTCATTTCGTTTCCTATCAGACAAACGTATCTGAGGATATTTTTCAAGTATTCATTCTCTGCAAAACTTTCAGATTTCCAAAGCCACAAAAGGATTTGTACGAAAAAAAAAAAAAAAAAAAAATATTACAGAATTTGTGCAAATAGAGCAAGTGTAAATACAACAACCTTTTGCCTGTAAATATAAACAACCTACGTACAAGCAAAAGGTAAAATATAAACAACCTACGTACGTACGTACAAGCAAAAGGTTGTTTCGTATTTCCTTTAGGTATATCTTTTTGTTTTTATAAACATATTTGAAAGTGGAATGATTGTTTTTAAGCTAAAATTTAATGTCAAATTTTCTAAATTTGTTGTTAGATCAAAATTTCTTGAAAAAAAACAAAAACGAAATCCCGTTACTACTAAATTTCGTTATAACGAACGGCATTAGGTGGTTCCGTCGAGTTCGTTCTATCGGGAAATTACTGTATTTACATGTGCGTGTGTAAATACGATTTAGCAGTGAGCGTTCTTTTCGCCACTGCTGTGCTCATTTTGTTGCCTAGATCTTTAGATGATGTGTTAAACGGTTTTATCTGTGAATTGAAAGGTGGCAAGTATAATTGTATTGACGTCTTGAATTTTTTGCTTTGTTCCTTTCTCTTCCTTTTCTTTTAATGACTGTTCTTTCTGCCGCAATGTGCCTGATAGGACTCATTCTTGGACGTCTAGATTTGGGTAAGGTTTGGATTTGGCAATTATTGGCAGTGAAGAATGCGTGAAACACAGTCCAAACTGCAAAGGAATCGAAATAAGGGAGGATCAAGTTGAAAACTAAATAAATAAATTGGAGAAAGAAAACTTTTGCTTCTAAGAAATGAAGCAAGATTTAGTATTCGCATTTAATTTTGATAAATAATTGGATATATCTGACAAACTAAATCTGAGACCTGCACTTTGTGTCAGGTTTAGAATGTTTGATCTCCTAAAATGCAGTATCTCTAACGCAGGTAAGAACTAAATTCATAATTATTTCCGAAATTTCACGGATTATTTCCCCCACCCAGTCTTATATTACAATCTTTGTAAACCGACTTCTTAAACAGGAAACTTCACGTCCATCATCTGACAGCGTTTAAATTTATTGTTTATGCTATTCAAATTATTTCCTCTTTCAGCTAAAATACCACGTACTCCAGTTTCTTCCCCCTTATATGTGGCAGGTAGCTAACAGAAAACAATAACAGTTGACAAGAAAATTGTGAGCGAAAGGGAGGAAAGAGGCGGAGAAAGCTGTGGCTTAAAACAGTCCAACCAGAAAGGATGTTATTATTTCAAATCAATCGGGGACGGAGAGAGAGAGAGAGATAGGTATACACATAAAGCATGAAAGAGTACAATGCTTCAGCTACCGCCTTATTATGATTCTGATTTCTTGTTTCAACTACCACTTGATGAAAATGTTGACATGTAAATTAGGAGCTGTCAGAAGTGGTTTTTGTAGTTCTGCTGAAGAGCTTCTGTCTCATAGGAGTGGCAGAATAATTACCGTTCTTCACTAGGGGGCAACGTCGGGACAACATGGCGGAAAAAGAAGACGAACGATAACATAACTCTAAGAACAATAGGTTCGAGATATAACTAGTTTTTGTAATGAAAAACATTGCAGTACTTGCATCGCAATGTGAAATCTTAACTGTATGCGCAAAGATACCATCTCTAAAGCCGCAGGAGAACAGAACTCATTTGGCTTTTGTTACGGGTAACGATAGGATCTCCTCACTGATTTCTTTATTGTGTTCTTTACAGAAACGTTCCTTTTTCGCGTATTTTTTAAAGAGCGCTTTTGTTTGAAAGTGAAGAGATCTTAATTCAGGCTGCCAGTATGAAATGTTATACTAAAGAGGAAAAGTAGCTTTAATAGAGATAAAAATAATGCAACATTTGACAAAAAAAAAAAAAAAAAAGATTGCTTCTGTTAAATAAAAAAAATACTAATCTGCCAGATTATTATAATCACCACAGGTGCTCATATCTTGGTTTTTAGGAGGGGGCAAACAGTGAAAATTTGTATGTATACAAACGCCATATGCAAATTTTTACTCAGCCTTCTTGTTTTTACCACACTCTCAACAAATGAATTTAATTGGAAACCAAGTGACCAAACATCTATATACGTAGTCATTTTTGCAACTACCCCATCAGAGCTGCTCAGTATGATCCAGGAACTTGCTGACAAGAGTAAAGAAGTGGGATTAAAAATGAACTTTCAGAAGACAAAAGTGATGCTCAATGCTTTTACAAGAAATGAAGATTTATCGATTGATGGAGAAAAGCTGGAGATAACAGACACGTACGTTTATCTTGGACAGCAGATATCAAGTGAGGATCACATTGATGAAGAAATTAATCGGCGTACAAAACTTGCCTGGAGAGCTTTTGGAAGAAACAGCATAATTTTCAAGAGCAATATGCCATTATGTCTTAAAAGAAAAGTGTTTGATCAATGCATCCTTCCAGTGCTTACGTATGGTGCAGAGACGTGGACCTTAACTAAAAGAGACATACAAAGGCTGCAGACAACTCAAAGAGGCATGGACAGGTACATGCTTGGTGTAACCAGGAGAGATAAGAAGAGGAACTCGTGGATCCGAAAAATGACAAGAGTGGAAGACATCATGATCAGAGTTAAATCCCTGAAATGGCAATGGGCTGGACATACTGCCAGAAGGACAGACCATCGATGGACAGCCGAAATTTTAGATTGGATTCCAAGGGACAGGAAAAGACCCAGAAGAAGACCACATGGGAGATGGGCGGATGAAATTCGAAAGTATGCGGGAGTGACATGGAGGAGACTGGTACAAGACAGACGGTTGTGGAGGAAACTTTGGGAGACCTTCGTCCAGCATTGGATTGATAATGATGATGATGATGATGATATACAGTATATTGACAAAAGTCACCGGACATCTAGAAGACGAACACAACATATCCTGTATTGACATACATTAGTACGTGTTTGGTCCATCTTTAGCATTAACACATGCACTGACCCTTCGAGGCATGCTTTCGACAAGGTTTTGGAACACAGCGATATGTATGCGCTTCCATTCAGTGCATAATGCTGCAGCTAACTGTTGCTCAGTAGTAGGCCTTGGTTCCAAACTTGTTATGCGGCGCTCTAATTCATCCCATAGGTGCTCTATGGGATTAAGATCTGGGCTCTGTGCTGGCCAGTCCACACACGATACGGAATTATTGTTAAACCACGCCGTAACAGTCCTTGCTTTATTTCTCGGTGCATTTTCCTACTGGTACCAACAAGCGTAGGTTCCATAGTATTGCCACAGAGTTAGTAGGGCATAATTGTCCAGAATATCGAGTTAGAAGTGTTGGTTAACTGGTTTGTCGATAATCAATGGGCCGGGACAATGCCACGAGAAACACCCCACACGAGTACACTGCCAGCTCCAAACTTGACCGTAGGAACAGTACACTGTGGTAAATAGCGTTCCCCCAGCTGCCGCCATACCCACACACGGCCATCAGACTGATTGATGCTGTATCTACATTCATCAGTCCATAGGACCCGTTTCCATTGGTCTACGGTCCACGATAACTGTTCTTTACACCATGCTAAACGCGAGTAGCATCCCGAGTGGAGATGAAATGCTTATGAGTTGCGGCACGACCACGGTAACCCATGGAATGAAGTTCTCTGCAAATGGTACGTGTACATACCGAGGTTCCAGCATTTTTACTCACCTGTACACCGAGGTCTTGTGCAGTATTCCACCGATTAGCTGTAACGACTCTCCTGAGACTTCGACGTGCTCTATCACTGATTTTCTTTGGTCTGCAGGTACGTTTTGCTGCTTCAGGCAGGCCATGTGTCTTCCACTTATTCTGTACATTGAAAACAGTTGATTTGGGTATGTTTAAACGCCTCTAGGTTTCTCTTATGGAGAACCCACTAATATAACACCCAACAATCTTTCCTTTCTAAAAGTCAGTTCTCTCCCACGGCGACATTTTCACTCAACCTCACAGGGTGATGTGATCGCGGTCAGCTGCAGTTTTGTGTTTATACCGTTTGTAGCTGTATCGCGCATCTTAACAACGCAGAAGATCCGTTCATTTGCTTTTGAAGGGGTGTCCGGTGTTTTTTGTCAATATAGTGTATATATATACAGGGTGTCCCAGAACTTCGTGTACAAACTTGGATGGGAGGTAGAGAACAGCGTTAGGAGCCAGAATTAAATAGGAAAGCATGGGCGGAAACGTCACCCTCACGTGAGAAAGAGACACAAAGACACAGTAAGGCCACAATACAGAAAGCAGTGTAAAACGCTTTATTTCACAACAAAAGAGTACAATGGAGGACTTACAAGCATCACAGGAGGTGTTCGAAATTGCGCCCATTGGCCTGGATGCACGCATGACACCTACGCGACATGATGGATTGGCGAACATTGTCGAAGATACCTGGTGGCGTTTCGCGGATCGTAGCAGCAGCGATGGAGATTCGTGCCACCAGGTCCATTTCAGAATTTACTGGCGTGTCGTACACAATGCTCTTCATGGTACCCCAGAGATAATAATCAAGAAGAGATAAATCAGGTGATCTGGGGGCCATTCGACGGAACCGCCACGCCCAATCCACTTGGTTCCAAATGTTCGGTCCAAATTGTCACGTGCCAACCTTGCGAGCTCGCGTACAGCGCCGCCTATCTTTTCCGCCCATGCTTTCCTATTTAATTCTGGTTCCTAACGCTGTTCTCTACCTCCTCCAAGTTTGTACACAAAGTTCCGGGACACCCTGTATACACACGCTGAAAGGACAAATTATTATGTACATTCCGGTAAAAGTACGTAAAGCAGCAGTACAGCAGCAAATCGCGATGTGCAGGAAAACCTGTTGGAGCTATAAATAGAGTGGATCGGTACGCACAGGAATACATTCCGTCAAGTGCCATGGGTCGAGGACGAGACTTAAGTGAGTTTGATCGAGGTCAAGTCGTGGGAGCCAGGAGGGCCGGATGTTCAATCAGCGCAACGGCGAAACTGTTAGGAATTCCGCGACAAACCGCAGCAAGTGTGTACCAGGAGTACGTGAGTAAATCCGGCAAAATCACTAACAGTCGGATGAAATGTGGCCGTAAAAGTGAACTGGATGATCGAGGGCGCCGTTAATTGGCCCGCATCGTACAGACGAATCAGAAGGTTTGTTTGACGCAGTATTCACGGTAAACACTTTCTACGGACGTGCGTGAAAAGCCCAAGAGTATTGTCGTTTGGCCAACGATGCAACCGGTTCTTAAAGGGCTAAATATTTCCATGTTTAAAGTCGCTCAGATCACATGTTGCGCCCATTCCGACCCTTAATTAAACGCTAACTGATGCTCGACGAGATGGTCTACATAATTTACTGTGCTCACGTTTCGTGTCAAAGTGAGCTGTTCATGAGACTAAGGCAGGTGCTGTGAAAACACAAGTTTGTCCGCGACGGGCATCAAACCCATGTTCCCTCACTCCGGACTAAGTCGCTCTCCCAACTGAGCTACGCGGACAGAATGTCTTGCTGCAGATTTGTCGTCTTGACACATGTTCTCACCTCTGTAGTACGTCACACGCTCTCCCAACTGAGCTACGCGAACAGAATGTCTCGCTGCAGATTTGTCGTCTTGACACATGTTCACACCTCTTTAGTACGTCACACGCTCTCCCAACTGAGCTACGCGGACAGAATGTCTCGGTGCAGATTTGTTGTATTGACACATGTTCTTACCTCTGTAGTACGTCACACGCTCTCCCAACTGAGCTACGCGGACAGAATGTCTCGCTGCATATTTGTCGTCTTGACACATGTTCTCACCTCTGTAGTACGTCACACGCTCTCCCAACTGAGCTACGCGGACATAATGTCTCGCTGCAGATTTGTCGTCTTGACACATGTTCTCACCTCTGTAGTACGTCACACGCTCTCCCAACTGAGCTACGCGGACAGAATGTCTCGCTGCATATTTGTCGTCTTGACACATGTTCTCACCTCTGTAGTACGTCACACGCTCTCCCAACTGAGCTACGCGGACATAATGTCTCGCTGCAGATTTGTCGTTGTGACATATGTTTTCACCTCTGTAGTACGTCGCAGTGCACCGAATAAACTGTTACCTCACTGTACATGCACAAATACATATACACACTGTGAAAATATCTCCTCAGTGTACATGCACAAATGCATATACACACTGTGAAAATATCTCCTCGGTGTACATGCACAGACACACACACACACACACACACACACACACACACACACACACACACACTGTGAAAATATCTCCTCGTTCCAGAATGAGTTGCTCCAACCGAATGAGCTACACCGACAAAATGTATAGCTGCAGATTGTCGTCTTGGCACGTAGTTCATCCCTGTGGTACATCGCATCATCTCTCTCTCTCTCTCTTTGTCTTAATTTTTTTTTCTTTTTATAGCGAAGATGGAATCTGCCGCCGCCCCGGTGGCGCAGTGGTCTAAGCGCTGGCTTATGACCATTCGTCCGAGAAGGGTCCGGGTTCGAATCCCGTTCGGGCATGGATGTTGTGCTTGTCTTACTGCAGTGGATCTCTCCCTTCTTTGGAACCAATGACCCTAAATTAGGCACGGGAGACTGCTTACAGGCCATTCAGTTGCTCACGATGGTCGTTAAACCTTCAATAATAACAAAAAGAAAAAGATGGTGTAGGGGCGAAGAATTAATCGCTTGCATAAACTGTGTAATGTACGCTAATTTGCATAATTTATAGAGACTGAAATATTACGGAATTATGTGATGGACATTAAGTTAGAAAATTTCACGGAAACCTAAATATTCTTGGCAAGCTCATGTATGTTTAAAGATCACCTGCGAGAAATTAATAACGATCGTCCTTTAGGGCGAAGGTACGCTCGAAATGAAGTTGAAATAACAGAAGCCAGACGTCTGAAGAATGCAGTATTTCGACGACATTCCGATGTATACAGTTGTTATTCTATGTATTCACAGAGGCCAGAGCTCATGTTTCTAGCTGGGAGACGTCAGGTTTGCAAGGGACGCAGAAAGCAGGAGCGGCGTAAGGACGCCTCGGGGTCACGCAAGAGAAGTTCAAAGGTCAGGTGATGACTCGGAGGTCACATAAGGGGGGGCTGTAGGGAGAGGTGAGACAGCCATCTTTGAGCGCGCTCCACACTAGGGGGACGTGATCACCGCAAGGCGGGAAGAAAGCAGGAGCCAATGGGGAGCGAGGAAGTTGGATCCTCGGACATTTTACGACGGAGAAGAGACAGTTGGAGTTGAGTGCTCGTAGGAGCAAGAAGTCTTTTTCGTGAAGTCCAGGGTCCGAGATATGGACTCTGGTATGGTAGGACCACGTGCGCGGAAATGAGGCATTAAACCTTTGTTGGGGAGAGAAAGAGTGCAAAGTGTATGGAGGCCGGTAGTGGCTCTCGCTTACGTGATAGGATAAGCGTTAGGAAATAAATTGATTTTTCCAAATAAGGATTCCGATAAAGAAGAAGAACTTTTGGAAGTACCTAGTCTATAGCAACTGAAGTAGCACCAGCTAAGAACAATAGCGGCCGAACCCTAAGATAATAAAATCGTTAAGTTTGGTATTTGGGCCTAATGAATATTTTATGCCTCAATGATTTTTTACTGTTCTATCCTCCTCTCTTGAATAGCAGATATATTGTCAAAAAGCTGAGAGAGAATGAACACCGGGCTGTCATCAGCATTTGTTGATATATAGTTTATTTGTAAAAAGAACCTTATTTTATTTATTATGCTGTGGGACAATCTTCTCAAACACGTGGGAGCAAGGTTCGCATAAGCAAATGCTAATTAACATACGAGCTTCCGTCCCTACAGATGGAATCTTTCATTAATTCCAGACGATGTGTGGAACGAACATCACGCATTTTTCGAAGAACCCAACGGCCAGTCGATCCGTTCTTACGTTTGGTCACCAATGCGAAATTCACAAATTTGTCAGTGACAGTAATCGAAGCGCGTCTTCTCGCTCCGGAGTGAATTACTCTAACGTAGTAAGCTACACCGACGAATGCTGTCGCTGCAGATTTGTCGTCTTGACATGTCCTCTCTAGTACGACAGATGCGGTTTTGAAAGTCCCATTTGAAAAATTATTTTTTTTCCGATTCTCGAAACGGGTACCATGCATTTTTCAGTTCGCTAATGCAAAAATTTCTCGTTAGGACGTATAATATTTTTTACATTTTTAGCACGTCTTTTGTAAAAAAAGATCGTGCTTCTGTTATCGGTTTGTCCGTCCGTCTGTACCCACGATATCTCCGCAACTATTAGTCCGATTTGAAAAATTCTTTTTGCATTGGGAAGCTTAAAATATGCAAATGATGATCGTTTATTTCGTTCTTTTTACATGTACAATTTAGTGGGTAGAGGGCGTAAATGCAGATGATGTCGAATTCAAAAATACGTTTTATTCCGCATACTTGCTTCTAAACATCCGATTGAAAAAAATATATCTTTCGATTCCATTTATGTCGAAGAGTATTTTAGATATAGTTACTTTTTCAAATTACGCATAGATTTTCCGCTAAGGGGCGTAAAAGTAAATTACATTTTCCCCGATAACTCTTCTTCTAAAACTCCGATCTGAAATTTTTTTCTTCAGCGGATACATTTCCTGATGGAAAATTTTTTTGCATATAATTTCAAATTTTTGTTAAAGAATACTTTGGCCACCAGGGGGCGTAAGTTTTAATTTTTGGTTCTGATGTATTTGCCATATCATCGGAGCTTCTAAAATATCGATTGAAAAAATTCTTTCGTGGACTGATGCCACTCACATCGATAAACCTTTTCGGAATATTTTCTTCTTAAAATATTCCACAGTTTCTCCGCCAGGAGGCGTATATGTACATCTTATTTTTGTCAATATCTCTACTTCTAGGAGTCCGATCTGAAAAATACCTTCTTTGTTGGATAGTGTTTTCCGTGTGACATGTTTTTCATATAATTTCAAAATTTTCATGTAATTCATAGACTTTCCGCTAGGGGGCGTAGCGGTAAATTGCGTTTCTCCCTATATCTCTGCTTCTAAATCTCCGATTTGAAAAATTCTCTCTGCACCGGATGGAGATCCTGATGGGAAATCGTTTGCACATAATTTCTAATTTTTGTAAAAAAAAGTTTGGCCACCAGGGAGCGTAAATCTTAATTTTTGCTTCTGTTGTATTTGCAGCAAAATATGAGCTTCTAAAATCTCGATTGAAAAAAACGTCGTTTGTTGACCGATACTACTCATGACGAAAAGCCTTTTAAAAATATTTTCTTCTTAAAATAGTGCATGGTTTCTACGCCAGGAGGCGTAGATGTATATCTTATTTTTGTCAATATCTCTACTTCTAGGAGTCCGATTTGAAAAATTCCTTCTTTGTTGGATAGTGTTTCTAGTGTGACATGTGGTTCATATAATTTCAAAATTTTCGAGTAATTCATAGACTTTCCGCTAGGGGGCGTAAATGTAAATTGCGTTTCTCCCTACATCTCTGCTTCTAAATCTCCGATTTGAAAAATTCTTTCTGCACCGCATACAGCTCCTGATGGGAAATCGTTTGCACATGTTTTCTAATTTTTGTAAGAAATGGTTTGGCCACTAGGTGGCTTAAGTCTTAATTTCCGCTTCTGTTGTATTTGCAGCAAAATATGAGCTTCTAAATTCTTGATTGGAAAAAAAGTCGTTTTTTGACCGATGCTACTCATGTCGACAAACCTTTTAGAAAAATTTTCTTCTTGAAAAAATGCATGGTTTCTACGCCAGGGGGCGTAGATATATATCTTATTTTTGTCAATACCTCTACTCCTAAGAGTACGATTTGAAAAATCCCTTCTTTGTTGGATAGTGTTTTCGATGCGAAATGTTTTTCCTATGAATTTTAAATTTTGAAGTAAATCATACACTTTCCGCTAGGGGGCGCAAAGGTAAATTGCGTTTTCTGCGTTATTTCTCATCCTAAAGCTCTGATTTGAAAAATTCTTCCTGTATCGCATACAAGACCTGATGGAAAATGTTTTTCACATAATTTCTAATGTTTGGTAAAGAATGATTTAGCCACCAGGGGTCATAAGTGTTAATTTCTGCTTCTGAAGTATTTGTTGCAAAATCCGTGCTCCTGAAAACTCGACTAATTTTTTTTTCTTCAACCGATACCTCTTATATGGATAAACCTTTTGAGAATACTTTCTTCCTAAAATAATTAATGGTTTTCCCACCAGGAGACGTAAAGTCACATCTTATTTTTGTCGATATCTCTGTTTCTAAGAGTTCGTAAGCTCACGATTCCGTTTACAGCAATATCTGAGGGATTAAAAACCCGATTGAAAATCTTCTTTCTTTCGTCAGATCTATTGTTTTCCATACCGGTTCTGTTGACTTTGAATATCTTTGATAAATTTAATTTGCGTCAGAACGGATTCGAAAGACGTGCTTATTACACCCGAAAATTCGGTATCATCTTTCTTGTTTATTTTAAATCTGATGTTCCCGCAGTTTAAACTGAAGGCATAGTTTTAATACAGTTAGCAGACTAATTCTGAGAATTTTATTACAAAGGTACTCATTACGAGCCGGAATTTTAGTGTTTCCTTTTATTTATGTTTTTGAGTCAAGAAAATTAAAAAGTAAATTTGCGCCATCGTATTTCCTTGTTGTGTTTATATATACACATGCGAATAAAAAAAATGGGGGGGGGGGGGGGGGTAATAAAGTCAATGAAAGGAACGAAATTACACTTCCAGTTGGAAGCGATCATTTTGCCTCTTTTTCGTCGAAACAGCACAAATTAGGGCATATGAAAAAAGAAAAAAAAAAAAAAAAAAAAAGGAACCGCCTAACTTGGAATATTGCGTTGTAATTAAGTGGTAATGCCCCTTAATACGCTTCTTAACGAAGCACTAAGTCACGTTTTACGAATTTCTTTATCTGACACTGATTGTCGAGGATGTTGCAGCTTTTGAGACGCCAGCGATTAGAAAACCACGCAGCCTGTTCAGTCCTTGATACCCCTGACTACAAAAAAATTGTTATTATAGCCATTTTCCGTTTTTTTTTCCTTCGTTCTGCATAAAAGTACCGTCTCTCGTAATGAATAACTTACATCCGACCTAATGATTGTAATGCAGCCCAGTTTAGTTCGAGAATTTTTTTTAATGTTCATTTGCCCATTGAAAAGCTAAAACTTTCATAATGAGTCTTTGGCTGATATTTTCCACTTCATCTGCGATTTAATTCAGAAATCTGGAAAATTACACTCAGTAGTGGCCATTCTGCTTCCAGTGGACGTGTTTTCCTTGTGACTGTAGCATTCTATTATTTATTTATTTATTTATTTATTTGTAAGCAAATCCCTACAGATGATATATCTAGTTACAGGAATTGCTACAGTTATATTTACAGAGATAATTACAAAGTGATATTTACAATCTTGCAAAACATGCTTTATGAAAAAAAAAATATTATTTCCAATAAAAATACCTAGACATTCTTCAAGTGAGTTGTGAAGCCTATATATTTTGCATAACGGAGAATTTTTTCCAGCATCAGTCCTGCAAATAGTTCACATTTTGTCCTCGGTAAACGTGGGACACGGAAACTGAATCGGTTTACAATTTGAGTATCATCAATCTCTCCATTGATGCTGCTGTACAGGAACTTGAGTTGGAGAGCCTTCCTTCTCGATTGCAAAGAAGTCATCTTGAAGAATGTCAGCCCTAGAGATGTCCGCTATATAAACACCAGTCGATTTTTTTTTTTTTTTATTGGAGGTTTAACGACCACCGTGAGCAACTCGATGGGCTATAAGCAGTCACCCGTCCCTAATTTAGGGTCACTGGTTCCAGGGAAGGGAGAGAGCCAACGCCGTAAGACAAACACAACATCCATGCCTCACCGGGATTCGAACCCAGACCCCGTTCGGACGAATGATCAGAGGCCATCGCTTAGACCACTGCGCCACCGGGGCGGCAACCAGTCGATTTGTAAAAAAGGTGTCTAAAATTTTTTTTTGAACTTTCTCGATTTAATTTACTAGAGTTACTGGGCTAGGGCTCCAAATGGTTGCCGCATATTCCAGTGAGGATCTTACCGTAGTCTCAAAAATGCGAATAAGTGTCTGAGGATTAGAAAAATACTTGGAATGTCGCATGATAAATTCAAGATTTCTGCAAGCTGTACGTACAATTCTTTTGACATGACTTTTAAAGTCCAAGTTCGAATCAAACGTGACTCCCAAGTCCTGGACATCGTTTGTCCGGCTAAGAGAATAGGCGCCAGTTTTGTAGTAAAAAGGAATTGGGTTTCTTTTCTGCGAAAAGTATACGACATGACACTTGGAGATGTTGAGGTGGAGATGGTTTAATATACACCATTGAGGAGGTTATTGACGTCAGTTTGAAGAGCAAGACGTCTGTACATTGCGATAAAGCTTGAGATCATCGGCAAACAAGAGACATGTGTCATCAATGCAAAAAGGAAGTTCATTAATGTATATGGAAAACAGAAGTGGTCCTAAATAAGATCCTTGGGGTATTTCGGACGTGGCAACATAGGGATTAGAAACATGGTTGCCATAAATAACAGACTGCGATCGGTTGAAAAGATAGGAATTAAACAAGGACATCGGGTTATCACTGAGGCCAAGACATTTAAATTTCTTGAGTAAAATGCCATGATGAACTTTGTCAAAAGTTTTAGCAAAGTCAGTGTAAAAATATCAACCTGTGATCCTCTGTCAATAGATGACGTAATATCCTCTGTGATGTATTAGCAATATTACACGAACAAACTAATGAGCAACACGCAAACTTATTTTTAAAATATATTATTTTGTAACAGCTATTTATTAGATTTTAGTGTACCTTTCAGTTCACCATCCGAGCACGCGAATGAAATAACTTCCTCAGTGTGCCCTTATGTTTCGCATTTCTTGTGGTCACTGCAACTATGCTAAGGATAAACTCTTTAACGGGCTGGAATGAATTAACTAGGGATTAGTAAAATTTCCTGAAATCAGTTCAACAAATATATTCGATAATGCGATATAACACACTAATGTGTTTTTTTTAATCCGTTAATAAGCGTAAAATTACAAAAGTTTCGCAAGCTTTCACTGCCAATGGACAGCTTCTTCAGGCTTCTGAATATAAACACTTAATATAAACACTTAACAGAAACAAACAAAGAATAAATGCAAATGTAAAAGTGCATTTATTCTTTGTATGATTCTAAAAATCTATTATTTTACATCTGCATTTATTCTTTGTCTGTTTCTGTTAAGTGTTTATATTCAGAAGCCTGAAGAAGCTGTCCGTTGGCAGTGAAAGCTTGCGAAACTTTTGTAATTATAAGCCTATTAACGGATTAAAAAAACACATTAGTGTGTTATATCGTATTGGCGTACAACCCACAATCCAATTCCAAGTGGCGTGCAACCCACAATCCAATTTTCTACTTAAATATATTCGATGTTTAAGTAGTGGGCAAAACGCGGCTGGAACGAGTGAACCTGCGCACCAGAAAGCATTAGCTTTCTTGATCTCAAAAAAAGAAATTTCGAACTCGTGAAATTTGACTAATGGATACGATATGTAGACGATACTTTCGTTCTATGGAAAGGAAAAAATTATGAAATTCCGGAATTAGCCAAACTTTTAAATTCCATTGATCCTTACATTCAATTCAATTACGGAACTGAAAATAACGGATGCCTACCATTCCTTGAAGTCCTGGTTACTTGTTCAAATGGATCTCTCGCAATCACAATTTATCGGAAGCCTTTCGCTGTTTACTCACCTCCACACGCCAAGTCCAATCACCCTTAGCAACAAAAACTAAGCGCCTGTTACGGTTGTGTATATCGGGCGATACATATATGTTCTTTCCAAAATCTGTCTAAAGACAGTTTGGAAAGAAAATAAAGTTCTTTTTCCAAACTGTCTAAAGACAGTTTGGAAAAAGACCTTTATTTCCTTAAACGTGTTGCAGTTTAGCGAGGATACAAACTCTTCCATTATAGACAAGCCCCTAACAAAATTCCGGAAACCGAAGCCTATCTCCACGTTAACTCCTGTGATGAGCCCATTACGAGAGAATTTTGCCATTATTTCGTTTTCCTGTGACATTGCCTTCAAAATTTCAAAAAATTCTCAAAATCTTTAATTTTAAAGTGATTTTTAAACCCATAAACAAAATGAACGTTTTAGGATCTAAGGACTGTGTTGAAGACAAAAACTCGTGGGGAATTTATCAAATTCCATGTTAATGTGGCGCTTCGTATGTAAGACAGACACGTAGAGCCTTGCGTTTTCGATTGAAGGAACACAAGACCTATATCGCCGCTCTGGTGCGCAGAGGTCTAAGCGATGACTTTTGATCATTCTTCCGAAATGGGTCTGGGTTCGAATCTCGACGAGGCATGGATATTATGTTTGTCTTACGGCACTGGCTCTCCCGCTTCCTTGGAACTAGTGGCGCTAAATTAGGGCCGTGCGACTGCTTATAGTCCATTGAGTTGCTCACGGTGGGCGTTAAACCTCCAATAAAAAAAAAAAAAAAAAAAGAAAAGACCGATATTCGGAACTATGACCTAAAAAGTCATCGATGGTTAAACACTGTTACGAAAAGACTATAAATTTCTCTTTGAAGAAGCAAAATTATAATTGACAAGCCAGATTCAACCACTAAACTTGATATTTTGGAAGCTTTACATATACAGGGTGATTCAGCTAAGCGTGCACAAACTTCTGGGAGGGTTAGGTTGCACAAAGACGAATCAGAATCACATAAATTCCGAATCGGAAACGTCATCTTCATGCGGTAGATGGCATTATTCGGTAGCGAGACTGCTCATAAGTTCTTTCAGGATACCGTCATTTGTAAACCGCCCACAGAGGTAGTAGGATGGCTGATTTCACGAACGCGGAAATGGCTGATATGCACCTCGCATACGGAGCAGCGCATTGCAACGGACGAGCCGCCGTGCGACTATTCCAGAAACGATACCCGATGAGACGGGTGCCAAACCACGAAGTGTTTGCACGGAGGCATCAGAGGTTATGCGACTTGCCAGGGCTATCGAACAAACAACAGGTCCCTCCCTCAGTTGCTGCACCGTGCAATGTGATTCCAGCACGATGGGGCCCCCGCCCATTTCAGAAATGACGTTCGTCATCACACAAACATGACATTTGGACATCAGTGGATCCGGCGTGTTGGTCCCGTTCATTGGCCTGCAAGATCGCCGGACTTAACATGCCTTGATTACTTCTTCCCGGGTTACATCAAAGGACTGGTGTACGACAACCCCGTTGAAAGTGATGAGGACCTTGTAGCACGCATCTCTGTAGCTGCTTCGGAAGTCCGAGACACGCCAGGAATTTTCCAAAATGTACGTGATTCCATGCGCCGACGATGTCTCGCGTGTGTTACAGCTCATGTTCGCAACTTTGAACACCTTCTGTAACCTCAATGCATTTCGCAAATGTCTTGTGAGTAATAAAAATCATTTTATTCTCATACGTGCTGCTCTTTCATTTCTCGTCCTCTTTGTACACTAGCACATGAAGATGGCGTTTCCGACCCTGCATTGCTATGTGATTCCGATTTGTCTTTGTGCAACCTACGCCTCCCAGAATTAAGTTTATACACGCTTAGCTGAATCACCCTGTACATCAGAAGCCTTTGCAACTTGTTAATGACATGTCATCCACCCCATTTCTATCAAGCGCGTGGAAGCAATTAAGCAAAACCCGTGACTGTAACACCGTTTACGATATCATGTACAATTTTAATATTTACGAGCCATTCATCTTGATGAAGCTATGTCAATACCCAGCAAAACCATGGTCGCCTTGAAAAAACAAATATTCATGACAAACCACGTAGTATTCTCTTAATACGTATATAGCTTTAGCTTTGTTACTCAAAGAGGTCATTTAGGGGGATGATACTAACACTAATCCTTTCTGACTGTTTACCTGCTAAAAGGGCAATAACAATAGCGACAAACCTAAAAAGAAGAGAGAAGGCGTTCGAGTCACTTGATTCTACCCAGTGGCATGATGTCCGTGTCGGGGGGGGGAGACTAACCGTTCCCCATCATGTCTTGTCTCATGGAACAACGAATAAGAGCTAGAAGCGGGCGTTTATCAAGGCTGACAGGTTTATGGTCTGCACTGCTCATACGAGAGGGGGAAAAGGAATTGTTTTGCTGTATCTTTCGTAAAACCAGAGTGCTATGTGAGTATTTTTGTTTGAGAAGCGCAGAAAATTCTGAGAACCTTTTGGTTCCAGTACATCTGCAGCTTAAAAGGTTACAGCAGTGCTTGGAGCTCGAGGTGAAGCGGTTTTATAGTGAGGGGCATATTTACCTGGCAGGAACTTGTACCCCTGGTGCATGTGGTACAACGTATGATGGTGCTCACTATCGTGAATTGCTTGCTTATTCTGACACCCAACAATGTAGCACTTTTTCCTGAATGGCGACGGTGTCCTCCTAGATAACAATGCACCGAGCGGCATATCCAAATGTTGTGCAGCAATGGTTTGAGGAACAAACAGTTCAGATTTTTCTTTTTTTATTATTGGAGGTTTAACGACCACCGTGAGCAACTCAGTGTGCTATAAACACCTGCCCGTCCCTAATTCAGGGCCGCTGACTCCAGGGAAGAGAGAGAGAGCCAGTGCCGTAAGGCAAACACAACATCCATGCCTCACCGGGATTAGAACCCTGACCTTTCTCGAACGAATAATCAAAAGCCAGCGCTTAGACCACTGCCCCACCGGGCCGGCTTCCAGCACGTCGATTGGTCTCAGAACTTCCCGATATCAAACTCATAGCGCACTTTTGGGACACTATGGAACTGCATATCAGGTATCTAGATACAATGATCACATCCATACCTGCATTGAAGGTCGCATCACACACAGCTTGGTTGGCCATACATCCCAACTGTTTCCGGCATGTTTTTGAATCGATGCCACGTCGGATAGTTGCTGTACTGAGGGCGAAGGGAGGACCTACGAAGCATTAGGTAGGTGGTCATAATTCAGTGATCACTCAGCGTATGTTGCATTGATGCCACGTCGGACAGCTGCTGTACTGAGGGCGAAAGGAGGACCTACAAAGTATTACGTAGGTTTTCATAATTTAGTGATCACTCAGTGTATACATATTTGTGTGAATCAGTGCTGAAAAAAAATTGGATTTCATTTGCGTATAATACACAGAACAGACTGGCCTCGCGAAGCTTGATGCATGCATGAATTAGTACTGAAGAAACCGTTCTTCCCTGGTATTACACAACATGCCTGTCATTCCAAACCTGATATGCATACATGAATAGTCTACAACTTTAATTTTTATCATAAATAAATACATAAAAAACACAATTTTACACCAAATTAATGCAAAGTATTCTGAAAAAAAAGCGTTTTACATTGGCGTAGCAACCGATATGACCCAAACTTTCACACACCTACGGGTGGCTTTATCTGGGCAGACTAATACGATAAATCTATGATGGTGAAAACAACGGTCTTCGTATGTTTTCCTCCCGCACAAGTTTATCGCTTGTTTGCCTACGTTGTTTACTGCCGCAAACATATCGGTTGCTCGGCAATAAACAACGGGTTTTTACATTAGCTTACTTCAACTGATATCGAACGAATTAGTTCTGAAAACATTGTACGGCATTCGAAAGTGTCCATGAAATTTCTTAGTCACTGTACCTCATGTGCAATACAAAGAAACAACTCGTGCTAAAAATTTGTATGCACATACACTATATTGACAAATGTCACCGAACACCTAGAAGAAAAACACAACATTTTTACTCACCTGTATACTGAGGTAATGTGCAGTGTACTCCTTCGATTAGCTGTAACGACTCTCCTGAAGCTTCGATGTCCTCTATCACTGATTTGCTTTTGTGTGCCGGTACGTTTTGCTGCTTCAAGCACGCCATGTGTCTTCCACTTATTCAGTACATCCAAAACAGTTCACTTTGGTATGTTTAAATGCCTCTCGGTTTCTCTTATGGACAACCCACTAATATAACACTCAACAATCTTTCCTTTCTCAAAGTCAGTTCTCTACCTCCGCAACATTTTCACACAACCTCGCAGTGCGATATGAACGCGGTCAGCTACAGGTTTGTTTTTATGCTGTTTGCAGCTGTACCAAGCATCTTTACAACGCAGCGGATCCGTTCATTTGCTTTTGAAAGGGTATCCGGTGACTTCTATCAATATAGTGCATGGGAATCAGTGATACACCAAAGAGCGAAAACATTATGACCAGCTACCCAATACGATGTTGGTCCGCTACCTGCCGCCAAAACAGCTCTTACCCGGCAAGGGATGGAGGCTACAAAATTCCTAAAGGTGTTTTGTGGTATCTGGTAACAACACGTTATCAGCAGATCCTTTAACTCTTTTACGTTGCGTGGTTGAGCCGCGTCAGATCGCATTTGCTGTTCTAACACAACGCACAGATGCTCGATTGGATTGATGTCTGGAGAATTTGGTGGCCAGGGCAGTTCCTGGAAGTCTTCCTCATGTTTCGCGAACCATTCTTAAACAGTCCGAGAAGTGTGGGATTTCGCATTATCCCTCTGATAGAAGGTACTAATGGAAAAGAATACCGTTGTCATAAAACTATGTACTTGGTCTGCAATGATGTTTAGGTAGGTAGTAGACAGAGTCGGATGGAGCTTTTGCGGGGTCCGGGGAAAATTTTACTGCTGGGCCCGGAGTGAAACTTCATTGCAGGCCCTAGAAAATAAATCTCATATTTTAAAAAAGTCGTTTCGTGGAAATTGTCGTCCGTAAAGAGCACACACGAAAACTATAAAAACAAAAAATGTTTTTCTGAGAGAAAGAAAGAGTGAAATTACAATATACTTTCTGGAGAGAGGAAGAGTTTCTATTGTCACACTTATAAAAACTTCTGGGCACTCTGGTGGCGTAGTGATCTAAGTGCTGGCTTCTGATCATTCGTACGAAATGGATCCTGGTTCGAATCCCGGTGAGGCATGGAAGTTGATTTTGTCTTACGGCACTGGCTCTCTCCCTTCCCTGAAACCAGCGGCCCTAAATTAGGGACGGAATGTTGGCTTATATAGGCCACTGAGTTGCTCGCGGTGGTCGTCAACCCCCAATAAAAAAAAACTGGAAAACTTCCTCCCAAAATGATAGATAAAAATACATGCGTGGTGAATATTTTCCTCACAAAACGATAAAAAAAACCCCTGCGTAGTACATACAGTGGCGCAGACTTATGATCATTCGCCCTAGTTGGGTACTGGTTCGAATCCCGGTAAGGCATGGATGTTTGAGTGTGTCTTTCAGCAATGGCTCTCAATATGTTACTTGTCCAACACTGGCTATCTGTGTACATTGGTCATTTAGTATACTTTACAACCCATGTTTGATGTATTCTTGTTCACAATGTGTTATATGATCAACACTGTCTATATCTGTGTAAATTGATTATTGCCGCCCCGGTGGCGCAGTGGTCTTAGCGATGGCCTCTAATCATTTGTCCGAAATGGGGCCGTGTTAGAATCCCGGTGAGGCATGGATGTTGTGCTTGTATTACGGCACTGGCTCTCTCCCTTCCCTGGAACCAGTGACCCTAAATTAGGGACGGGCGACTGCTTATAGCCCATTGAGTTGCTCACGGTGGTCGTTAATTCTCCAACCAAAATAAAAAAAAATGATCATTTGGCACGCTGTGAACCATGTATGATTTGTACTTGTTGCTATGCAATTTCTGCCTCCTGTTTACGTATGGCTTTGTACCACCAGGTCCACTAAATCATTTAAACCTGCAATCAACGAAAAAAAAAAAGTGTCAGAGGGCATTGATGAAGAACTTCCTCGGAAACGAAGCAATTTAGGATAAAAGCATCGAATTACAAAGTCGTACAGAGTGCTCATCTCAGTGCAAATCGCGAGCGACTCTACGAGTGGACTGTAGCCCACCCAACTTTTATTTGAGCCCATCCTTTAGCCGCCCCTCCCCCTAATATTTAAGCAGTTGGAACACATGATGAGTGCAACCATATAAGATTCTAGGAAACTTGGATAAATGCTATGTGAATTTCTCGAATTCAATGAAATTTTTGTATATAAAATGAATTCTTTGTTAAATTTATCGTATGTATTTATGGGAGATGAAGTGAGTCCTCTAAACGCATTCCTAAGGGAGTAGTAGAAACATATTTGTAATTATAGTTTTAAACGATTACAGAAAGAGAAAGAGAAGAATAGATAATCCTTGTCAGGTTACAAACTAAAATTCACGAACAGCCTTATAAAAGCAATAAATTGAATAAACAAGTGAGTAAAATCATGCAATGCATTGATTATGATGCGCTTTCCAACATACCAGAAATGATTACTCAAGTTATTACTCACGTTATGAAGATAATCGCTGTGGAATAAATCTGGCTCCTGTGTCCTGATCTTTGACCCCATTTCGATGATATTCAACAGAACCGTTTCAGTGTACCTCCGGAACAAACATACTAAAGTTTTGTCGCAATAGAAACAGTTTTACGTAAGTTATGACGCATAAGGGAAATGGAATGGATCCCGCTCCTATGTCGTGAAATTCGACCCCATTTCGTCCATTTTCAATAGGTTTTGTCGCCATGTGGTCCCCTACCACGTACTAAAATTTAATCGAAATCGAACCATTTTTACGCAAGTTATGACGCATAAGGACAATGGAGTGGATCCCGCTCCTATGTCGTGACCTTTGCCCCCATTTCGTCTATTTTCATTAGGTTTCGTCCCCAGGGGATCCTCTACCACATACTAAAATTTCATCGAAATCGAACCATTTTTACGCGAGTTATCGTGCGGACTGACAGACGGACAAAGCTGGAGCATATACGCTTCTTCAACCTACAGTTGGAAAGCGTAAAAAAGTCCTAAGTGAGCTAAAAGTGCGAAGAAATAAGGACTCGCCATAGAAATTCATATCCATGGTTTTCATACTACATACATTGAATAAAAGCTACGTACAGTATTTATTTGAATTTTTTTTTTTTTTTTTTTTTTTTACTAGGGATATTATCAGCGTCTGGTAAAATGCACACGAGGAGAATTTTTGCTAAAACGTCTGCCAAACACTTTAAAATTTTTGACCCTCTCTCATCTTGCTTAGCCCCCTCCCTCCCTAACAGCCCACCAAGTTCTAAGCGGCTGGCGTCGCCCCTGGCGTAAATCCGCAGTAAAATTTTCAGCAACTCTCATGGTTCAGGATGTGCCTTCCTGAGCTACTGTACATCTGCAAGAAAAAACTGTCTTTCCTGAAACTTTGATATTGATCCCAGATACATTGGAAAAAAATACGGGACACTTTCGACTGAGGATGAAAGTTCAGTACGCGCATCCGTCACATATGACAGTCTTACAAAATGATTCTAACTATTCTTATTAATCAATCAGTCTTGCTCACTCTCGCAATATTTTTCTGAAGAATGAATATCACTTAACAATTGTGTTTTTAAGAATCGTGTCATAAAAAGCTACACAATCCTCATTGAAGAATGAGTTTACAATAAGCATTGATTTTATAGACAATTTGTTTTTCTCATCAGTCCACAGTGCGTTCATGCGAGAAAATAATCTTTCGACACACGCATTTGTTTCAGGGATACACATAACGAACCATTACTTTCTTTAAATTTGATAGTTCTCCTTCAACATTTTTTTAGAGATCTTCACAGACTTCATCTAAATGTTTAGATTTCAACTTGTCCTTCACTTCACTATCTTCTTTGGACTTCAGAGCTGCATCCACCAGGTGTCGAGGTCACGTGTCCTCCTACCCTCCGATATCAATCTGCCGCGGCTGTGCTTGCCTACGTAATGAGAGCATTGACCGCAGAGTTAGACGCGGTAGGTAACAGTCAGCTTCGGGGACGCTTGGCGTGCAGGTTGAAAAAAAAATGTTTGTAAAAGAATAGAAATTGTAACTCATCGATTTTGTTTTTCAGACTTGAACTCTAAAATACAGGACAAAAAGGTGTCCCGAAGAGTTTTCTCGGGATAAAGGGACGCATTAGCTAAAAACGGGACGATTCCGTATTTTACGGGATGCCTGGGATCCCTAACCTTTGAGCTATTTCTGCTTTTCCCTAAGCTCCAGATGGAATAATTTCTGAGGGAGATCCCGCTCACCGAAATAAGTTTTTTGGCGTAGGACTACGTCTAACTCCGCGGATAGTATGGGGCGACTTACGGCAGACCACCTCTGACAAAAATAGGTCCCAATTGAAAACATTATAGCGTTAAAAATGCGTGACGCACAATAATCGTGTTAGCTTATTCGTAATCTGCATGGAGTCCAATTTGCATACTGCGCATGACAACGCTCCACTCGCTACCTGTGCGAGGGGGATGTGATGCAATATTTCTGGATGTGCCGCCACGTTTGACTCAACCTATCTCGGCAACCGTGAGCGCAACACAACTATGCGTGGTATCGTTCTAAAGCTCTCGACGAGGTCTATTCAAATATACGAAGAACATTTCGCAGTGGTTTGAACTGAACAATTTAAAAATTGTTTTCTTGCGAACCGGTGAACACTTTTGACAATATCGTGGTTTATCTGGACAACGGTGAGTGCAAAACGACTGTGCGTGGTATCGTTTTAAAGCTCTGGACGAGATCTATTCAAATATATAAAGAACATAACGCGGTGGTTTAAACTAAAATTTCTGAAAACTGTTTTCGTGTGAACGGGTTAACATTTTCGGCAATGCCGCGGAATTCTCAGAATGAACGCAAGCAAAAGTGGAGGAAATCAAACGAGAGGTAAGAGCAAGTGATGAGGAATGTAAGAAGCCCAATAAGACAGAGGGTAATTCGGGTATCGATTTGTTTTGTGTTCGCAATGTATCCCCCATTATTTGTAAAAATTATGCAAGCTACTTTTCATATCATAGACCTGTGTTAGCTACAACGAATTAAATAAACGCTTTGAAACCATACTCGGCTAGCTCATTTCATCTCTCCGATCTGCAAGTCGTAGTCCTACGTTCTAAACTGACGGCTCAACCAGAACTGAGCGCACCTGTATTTTTTTTTCTTTTTTTTTTTTCATTTTTTCAAATATGCAGAAAATTTAGGGTTCCATTTGGTGTGCATCTAGAGCTTCTGAAAAAGACTTAGGAAATCATTCGTGAGAAGGTGAAATTATGGTTTTAAGTTTTCCCCTAAATAAATTATTTCCTATACCTATACCTTCAAGAGCTGAACAAATACAAAAATCGGAGAATATTTAGGAAGACGGTAAGCAATCAAAACTGACCAACCCTGGCTACAATTATCACTTAAAAAAAAAAAAAAGGAAAAGAATGTACTTACCTACAATATGATTACTTGACTCAGGAAAGCAGTTGTCCTGGCCTGTCACAATAGTTTGCAATTAAAACTACCTCACTACTGCAAAATTCTGTGATTTAAACGTAATAACTTGGTCTAATAAAATATGCCAGCAGCAATGGCGGAAAATCACCATATGTAAAGAATTCACAAAGAGCAAGACATCCTCCGTCAGTTATGACGCACGTTTAAAGTTCAGTTTCGGGCAACTTACGTAACTGACGCGAAGAAATACTCTTACAAAGATCAATAACTCGCTGTTTTAGATCTCTGATACCATGGGCTGTTGCATAAACTAGCGATTTTAAACATCATCAAAGATACAAATCGATTGGTATTAGCTCTGGTGATCTGGGTGACTACCGCCATATCCTACAATTCTCTTCTTGTATGTTCGTTGAGGAAATCACGTTCAAGTTATAATTTATTTGCTCGAACATCATCATGCTAAAACTCCATGAGATGATGACTTTGAAATCGAAAATATCAGAAAGTACTTCCTTTAAAAGGTCACGATAATGTCCTCCAGTAAGCGCACCTTCAAAGAATAATTGCGTTTCTCCGTATCCTACACTATACTGTAACGGACCGCTTTATTTTGGCGACGACCATCTCTTCACTGTCGAAGATTACCAATCCCCCCAAAAATGCGGATTGTATTTGAGTGTTGCATCCACACGAGAGAAGCAGGCCTTATCCGTCCACAACATGTCGAGCAGGAAAAAAGAAAGTTGAGCGTCAGGTTTTCCTAGAATGAAAATGCACCAATCCAGCAAGCGCTCTCTATCACCATTGTGTAATGCCTGCTGTGAATGGACGTGACATGGCTGCAAATCATGCTGATTCAATTTTCTCAAATTTCGATCAATCGAAATGCCAAGCTAATTTTTCTGGTGCTAATCAGTGGGTTCAAAACAGCATAAGCAACAACGTCTATAATATACACCAGCGAATTAAATAGCTCGTCGAGATCTCATAGCGTATGTTGTTCGTAGGCGCTAAACAACACGTCTCACAGTATGGACCCATGCAAACAAGGAAAATGTTCTGTGTATAATGCTGTAGCAGCGTGGCTGTTTCGTCGACACTCCCCGAAAAATAATACCTTTAACAACATTCGGGAGGGGGTGGGTGTGCGAATGCCTCTCCATTAATAGGATTTGATGTCCTGCATCCAATTTAGAAGTAGTAACATTTAACTGTCTCATAAGCCCAGCAAGAATTATTTTGACGCAGTGTTGTTAACAAGACGGAGATGTGCCGTTAAAAGACCTACAAACTAACAATACGCCTGTGAAATCAAAAGAAAATTATCAGGCACTTCACAAATAAACTTTCACCTCCTCATCTCGATATCGGAAGTCAAAAGTAACTTTGCATAGTGCTTAAGCCATGCAGCGGGGGCAAGTTAACAAGCATTTGCATAGTAAGCCACACGTTGTCTACGAAAGTCACAGGGAACTAAGAGAAGTCAACGGCACTGGCAGGATTTGCATATCGTTTTCTTATGAATTAAAAACATAGTGTTGTGATGTTTTAATTGAAATTAGCAGTGACACGCCTGAGAAGATTGTAGCTTCTTTGAGTGCTCCTGTAAAGTTTAAGCAAACAAATAAAACCACCCAAAGAGAAAAAATGCTGTATTTATGTGTACATGTGAACACACATATCTTTTTTTTTTTAATTTTCAGTTCTTAGCCGGTCGCCTATTCTACAGAAGCATATATTCGAGCAAAATGCACATTTAGTTTTTTTATTTTTAAGCCCCTGATACATCAAAGGACTTGATCCGAGGTATTGGATACAGTGTGTTTACAAGAGCACTTAACCTATTGAACGCACTCTAGGAATCTTTGTAAGAGGCAGATGCAATTCAATTTCGGTACGCAGATCTTGCTTGGGAAAGTAACGAGATATGTGAAAGAGCGTAAAGACTAGCTGATGACCATTAACCTGTACCGTCCAATTGCGGACTCCACAGGGTTAAAAGAACTCTCTCGAAAATAAAAATGACGGCGTTGCGAGTAATCCTGCCAGCATCTGACATTCCCCCATCCGGACAGAATCGGTCCGTAGACCTGCAGCTTGCTGCTACCCCCGTGAGTCGGCAATTCCCACCTCTCCGTCATGACCCGGGTGTGCGTGCCATTTGGGCGGGGGCTAGAAAAAATTCTCTACCCCTGCCTGGAGGATTCTTGCTGGCGCGAACTGTTTGGGGCGACTGCCCTTTATTCAAACAATGATACATGCATATTTATTTACACTGAGGAACCCATCTCCACGTGGGAAATAAATCCTTTGCTCAATGAGCCCTCTCACAAAATATTTACAATATTTACACTCATACTCACTCTGCCATAGGACTAGGGCTAGTTCTGTGGTGATGACTCTGGGCTCGAGTCATCAATTCCACTTCTATCTTCATCCCTCTTTTTTCTTCTACGGTCACCCCTCAATTAGGTAGACCGTCTGCTCCTCTTTGAGGTGCTTGACCATCTCGATGAGCCCCTGTCGCGCTCTTGGGTATGCGAGCAGGATCGAGAGGTCCCTCGTCTTTGCCAATTCTGGCACTAAAATTGCTCTCTTCTGTGACAGAGAAGCACATTTTAGAATCATAATGAAAGAGTGTAGTCCGTCTCGTGCTAAATTTCAACTGTGCCATATTTCATAACTTTTGAATTGAAGCTACTACATGTTTTAATGTCACGAGGGCACGCACTGCAAATAACAGCTCATAGTTGTTGCACAAGTCTTTACATCTAGAGTAATTCAATTTCGCTACACAAATTTTAAAATGAAAATAATTATGATTTTTAAATACGAATGATAGGCCATAGTTGTTCTTTACGTCTCCTATTGGTGGAGCTATCACAAACGATGTGACAAGGGAAAACTACTCCACATGACTGCGTAAAACCGCAGGCAGCTGATACGAACACATTAAGTATATGTCGATTTTTGTATTTATTGAATTCCTGTGTGGCAATAATTTTTTTCAGGAAGAGATTTGGGTCATAATTTCACCTTCACACGGACTTCGTCCCCTAGATTTCCTTTTAAAACTCTAGATACACTAACTGAAACCCTAAAGTTGTTATGTTTTACATAAAGTTTATGGATAGGTTTACAGCTCCTTGGCGAAAACTAGAGAAATTCTAGGGGGCTTATTTCGGTGAGAGGTACGTCTCTCCGGACCCGAAGGAAAGGAAATTTGAAAATTTACTGCGGATTTCCACTAAGGTGACAGTGCTCTGTACAACTTTGTAGTTTAAACATTTCAGCTAACTTTCTTTGTTTATGAGCCCTAAAGGACCCCTAAAACAAAGGGGTTTTGCAGGTCATTCATATATTTTTTAAATAAATCATTTCGTCCCGATGTCAAAACTCGATGCCGGTTTACCAACAATCAATTCATTTTCGAGTTTTCGAAGTGAACCCCGACTTCTTTTTTTCAGATGGGTGGGGTGGTGGGGGGGGGGGAGTTAAAGAAAACGGGGGGCGTCGCGATGCACTATAAGCAGTCGCCCGTTCCTTATAAAAAGCCACTGGCTCCACGGAGCCGAAAACTAGCGCCGTAACATAAACACAGCATCCATGCATTTCCGGGATTCGAACCTAGACCCAACCTTGCATAAATTATCAGCACTTAGACCACTACGCCACCGAGATGACTCGCGACTTCTGTAAACACCGTTTGCGAGCTTGCACTCAATAGATAGACAAAGCATTAGAGATAGGGGTGATGGGGAGTTGACATGGTCATTGGGTATCCTACGTGCAGAGTAGAACAGATCCAAACCGAAGGAAGGCGACAAATAAATGGAGAGCGGGACATCCCAATATTGCTTCTCAATCGACGAACATGGGTAAACGTGGTGACCTGAGCGACTTTGATCGTGGACGTATTGTCAGCGCAAGACAGATGAGTCATTCTATCCCCCAAGTGGTAAGAACCCTAGAGTTTCAGGGGGCAACCGTATTAAGGGTGTACCGCGGGTATACCATCGACGGCCGTACCAGTGCTAAGAGAGCAAGCGTTGGTCTACCACACGCCATTGATAACAGAAATCGACGTAGATAATCCAGGCTCGTACAGAACAACCGCTTGGCAATGGCAACGCGAATCACATCCTGGTTAAAAATCGGAGATCCAAGCTGCATCACCGAGCGAATGGTACGACGCACGCTGCATATATGGGCTACGGGAGCCGACCCTCTACTCGTGTGCCAATGTTTACTGCTTGTCATCGGAAAGAAACTCTGTACAGTGGCTCCACATCGTTTGGTCAGATGAAACCCGTTTTCAGCTGTACCAAGCTGATGGGAGGGTGGCTCTGTTTAAGGCGAGGGTGGTTCTGTTTAAAACGATAGTGTCTCTGTTCAAGGCAAGGGTGGTTCTGTTTAAAACGATAGTGTCTCTGTTCAAGGCAAGGGTGGCTCTGAGTTGGTTTGGAGAGCCTTCTCATTGGACATATTAGGTCCCCTACTGTGTCTGACTGACCACTTACACGCTTTCATGGCCTTCGCACATCCTGCTGTAGATAGTCTGTTTCAGCAGCACAATGCCCAACCCCAGCAGGGAGCCACTACCTAGCCATGGCTCGAGTAACACTCATCTGAGTGTGAAACCACTAGTGTTTCCCATGGTCCCCGGATTTGAACCCTGTGGAAGCTCTCTGGGATGCCGTGTAGCAGAACACCAGATCCATGGATCCTGGACCGACATCTCAGGCGGAGTTGTGGACAATGCTGCAACGGGCATGGCTGGTGTTACCTCGGGAAATCCTCCCGCATCTGGTGGAGTCGATGCCTCGGCGTGTACAGGCTGTTATTAGCTCCAGGAACGGACAAATGAACGGATTCGCTGCGTTGTTAAGATACGTGGTACAGCTGCAAACGGCATAAAAACAAGCCTGCAGCTGACAGCGATCATATCGCACTGTGAGGTTGAGTGAAAATGTCGCGGCGGGAGAGAACTGACTTTGAGAAAGGAAAGATTGTTGGGTGTTATATTAGTTGGTTGTCCATAAGAGAAACCGAGAGGCGTTTAAACATACCCAAGTCAACTGTTTTGAATGTACTGAATAAGTGGAAGACACATGGCGTGCCTGAAGCAACAAAACGTACCTGCAGACCAAAGAAAATCAGCGATAGAGGACGGTGAGTAAATATGCTGGAACCTCGGTATGTACACGTACCATTCGCAGAGAACTTTATTCCATGGGTTACCGTGATCGTGCGGTTGCTCATAAACATTTCATCTCCACTCGGAATGCTTCTCGTCGTTTAGCATTATGTAAAGAACATTTATCGTGGACCGTAGGTTAATGGAAACGGGTCCTATGGACTGATGAATCCAGATACACGATCCGTCAGTTTGATGGCAGTGTGTGGGTAAGGCGGCAGCCGAGCGAACGCTATTTAACACAATGTACTGTTCCTACGGTCAAGTTTGGAGCTGGCAGTGTACTCGTGTGGGGGTGTTTTTCGTGGAATGGTCCCGGCCATTGGTTATCGTGGACAAACCTGTTAACCAGCACGTCTACTTGGGTATTCTGGACAATTATGCCCTGCCAACTCTGTGGCAATACTACGAATCGAGCCTTGTTGGTACGAGCAGGATAGTGCACTGTGCCGTAAAGCAAGGACTATTGCGGCGTGATTTGACGATAATTCCTTATCGCGTGTGGATTGGCCAGCACAGAGCCCTGATCTTGATCTCACAGAGCACCTACGGGATGAATTAGAATGCTGTGTAAGAAGTTTGGAACTAAGGCCTACTAAGTGCATGCATTAAGGCCAAAGGTGGACCGACACCGTACTAATGTATGTCAATAAATGTTATGTTGTGTTTCTCTTCTATGAACCCCGTGACTTTTGTCAATATAGTGTGTGTATATATATATATATATATATAGAGAGAGATAGAGAGAGAGAGAGAGAGAGAGAGAGAGACATGCTACGAGAAGCCGCAGACACCAAATGATCAAATGAAAATATGTAGAGGATTTTAGGAAGGGAATGTCTGACCCCAGGTCTTAAACAACTCTTGGAAATGGGAAGCTAGGAGATTTGAGCTAGAGGGCCCGATAGGAAAGTGACACGGAAGCGAAGTAGAAAGGGGGAGGAAGACGCCCATATTTGTTACAGGGGTCCAGTACCCGGAGTCTGACGGCTTAACGTGCCCATCCGACGCACGGCGGGTATTTAGTGGATCGAGCGTTCGTACCTGCCTCGGATCGAACCTGAGCTTTTTCCGTGGCAGTCACGAACGTTACTCTGAGTCCGACGGCTTAACGTGCCTATCTGACGTACGGCGGGTATTTAGTGGATCGAGCGTTCGTACCTGCCTCGGATCGAACCTGAGTTTTTTTCAGTGGCAGTTACGAACGTTGCCCTCTAGGCCACGCACTCTGATCTGATCTGATCATATGTAGAGAATTTTAGGAAGGGAGTGTCTGACTCCAGGTCTTGAACAACCCTTAGAACTAGGAAGCAGGGAGATTTGGGCTAGAGTGCGCGATAGGAAAGTGACACGGAAGCGAGGTAGAAAGGGGGAGGAAGATGCCCTTATTTATTACCGAAAGCCCAGTACCCGGGGTCCGACGGCTTAACGTGCCCATCCGACGCACGGCGGATATTTAGTGAATCGAACCTGAGGTCTTCTCCATGGCAGCCACGAACGTTGCCCACTAGACAACCCGCGGATAAGCTGTATATTATTCATACATATTTGTATGAATAATATACTGCCTTTGGCTTTTTTTTGTTTGTGTGTGTATGTGTTTCGGGGTTTATTTAACAACAACCAAGAACAAATTACAAGATGTAAGCAAAATGTCTGTCTCTAATTTGGGATCACTGGTTCCAGGGATGGGATAGAGTAAGCGTCTTCTGACAAACAAGCCATCTATATGCCTCACGGGACTCGAACCCGGGTTCATCTCGGACTAATAGTTAGAAGCCAACCCCTCAGACCACTAGGCCTCTAACTGGAGGGAAAGCTCACGTCGATTCCATCTATCTACCTCGCCCGCTCATGGCGGGTTAAGTTACTCAAAGACGACTTTGCGCCCTTGAGGGTTACTGGAAAATTAATGCAGCCGGCTTGCCATTTATCTTCTACATAAAAATAAAGTACAAAGTGCGTCCGTGGCCGACTTCACAGGGAATCATCTATGCATTCGCATCCCCAATCATAGGGAGCCTGCGGAAAACCCCGGAAAAACAGCAGACTAGATGGTCGGCTTCGAAATCCAGTCAAAAACGTCGGCCTCCGACATAGCGACTGAAGCAACGGCGATATGCCTGTGGCGCACAGCGACTTAACCAACTGCGATATGCCACGTCGATTAAGGTTCGGAAATGCATGAAGTAACCTCTTTTTTTGTAACTAGAGCTATTGGATGCAAAAAAGGAATTTTCCAAAAACGCACCTGATTTGGTTATATATTAGCGTAACCCCGTAAAACATGAGCTATGTAATAAGTTAAACAAATATTTTCGAAAACTAATTCTATAATAAGAATTTGTTTTCGAATATTAGTCTGGAATTCGAAAACGAAAGTCTGCAGGGGGAGGGGGGGGTCGAATTTCATTCATAAGAAATTCGAAAACTAATTTTTGTGTTCATTTTTATTACCCAATTTATTTCGGGTTAAATTTTTATGAAATAGCAAAAATTGATATTTGTTCGGATTTTAGATACAGACCGCCGTTGTTTTAACAGGCCGTTCCATTTTTATAAAACCAAGGAATCTAAAAAGTTATTCTGAAGCGTCAAGTGTTTTTCCTGTAGGCTATTCTTTCGAGCTGTAGAACACGAATGCGTTTTTAACCAGATAGAACTGCACACAAAAAGAAGATTCCGCTTTTAAAATAACACAGAGAAAGTGTTCGTCCCACATGGCAGAGAAAAGGGGTTTTAATTCATGTCTGTTGGGTGTTCAGGTCGAAACCGAGATAACACACTCACTGCCCAAACAACTGTGCAAAGATCTGTGAACTTCGGGTCGCCAAGGTCGAATCGGTTGATCAATTGATAGTGTCCTGCAGAACCTGTTTCTGAAGCAACATTCTTCAACACAACAACAATCTCACTTCCTTTTCTGTTGTAAATTAGCCGTGTGTGATTTCGCTTTTTCAAGCCACATGGAGATGAAAGTTGCATCCACAGAAAAAAAGTGGCTCATCTTATACTAAATAATATATACCGATTTTTTTAAATTATTTCAACAAGTCGAGCTAACATATTTCAAATTTATTTCCGAAATGTTTGATTTAAAGAAAAGTTGCTTTTGTAATACATATAAGCAACGAGAGTAACTCAGCGGCAAAAAATGATACCTAAATTTCTTAATTTTGTTTCACTATGACGATGTGTACATGCGGAAAAAAACTGAAATCATGAAAATTCTTGTTTTTCTGAGCTTACTTATACTATAGACAGGAAGATGTGCTCCAAAGATAATTATTCCAGTTCAGTCAGGGCTCAGTGGAGCTTTTGCGGTGCCCAAGGCGAAATTTCGTTGCGGCACCACGGAGCAAAATTTCAGTGCTGAGCACAAGGAAAAAAAATCTCATATTTTAATAAATTCGTTACGTGAAAATTGTCCGTAAAGAATACATACCATGTGAAATCCACAAGTTTGTCGGTGGGTGCGGAGCCGAAGCCCTCTCCTCCGAAGCCGAATGTTTTTCCAATTAAGCTACACCGACGGAATTTATCGCTGTAACTTTTCCGTCTAGACATGTGATTCGCCTCAGTAATACGTCAGAACGAAAACTATCACAAAGAAAAAATGATTATCTCAAAGAAATATTTGCTTTAAACTTAAGAAAAAGACCATAATGTGGATTGAAAGTGCAGAGAGAGAGAGAGAGAGAGAGAGAGGGGGGGGGGGGGAGGGGCAGACAGACAGAGAGAGACCTAGAGAGGGGTAGACAGACAGAGAGAGGCAGACAGACAGACAGAGACCGAGAGAGAGACAGCGAGAGAGAGAGACCTAGAGAGAGACAGAGACGGAGAGAGAGAGACAGACAGACAGAGAGACAGCAAGACAGAGAGAGAGAGAGAGAGAGAGAGAGAGAGCAAGACAGAGAGAGAGAGAGAGAGAGAGAGAGAGGGGGCGGGGGAAGAGACAGCACAAAGTGTTAAAATCTACGATTTTCTATCCGGGGAGAGAGAGATTGAGGTTGTATTGTGATTTTTATAAAAACTTCCTCACAAAATGATAAAAACATACCAGCGTACTGAATATATATATTTTTTTGATCGAAGGTTTAACAACCATTGTGAGCAACGCAATGGGTTACAAGCAGTCGCCCGTCCCTAATTTAGGGCCTCTGGTTCCAGGGAAGGGATAGAGCCAGCGCCATAAGACAAACACAATATCCATGCCTCACCGGGTTTCGGACCCGGGCCCATATAGGACGAATGATCACAAGCCATTGCTTAAACCACTACTCAAACAGGGGCGGCCAGGTTTTTTTTTCCTGATACATGTTTAGTAATTGATTTTTAATATAAAGTGGAGTAACTGACAAATTATGACTTTTCGGACTTTTATACACGCTCATATATGATTTGTTTTTTAAATTTCTAGTAATGTTTTTAAAGTCCTTGAATAAATGGCCTCCACATGTAGTCCGAAACTAACTGGCTGATCATCTAAACGTTTTCATAGTTTTCTCTCATCCTGCGGCGTATGGTCTGCTTCAGCAGGACAGTACGCAAAAATCACTGGGCCGCAACCACCCAGGCAGGAATACTTGTAGAGTTCTTTACTATTTGAAACGTGTGTATGTAGCTTTCAGAACACTACTAAGAGTGTACAAGAATGATTTGTGAATCACTAAATCACTGTAAGTAAATCATTGTACAAAAATGATTTACTTATAGTTGACTTTTATTTCAGCAGTACTTCACTCAAGCATAGCTCCAATCACACAATAGGCACTTAGTCGAAATAACTTGAATTAATGAACACAGTAATACTATGAAAATATTACCACAAAATCAAGGTGAGTCACAGTATTGTGACCACCAACTAATATCCAGAGTAACTGCCGTGTGCATCGTGGACAGCAGCTAGACGGGATGGGAGTGACTCAATAAGGTGCTGGAAGGTGTTCACGGGTATGTGGAGCCATGCTGACTGCAGTGCATCTGACAGCAGCTGGTGGGTGCGTGGTGGAGGATCCATAGAGCGAACAACACGATCGAGGTGGTCCCACAAATGTTCGATTGGGTTTAAGTCTGCGGAATTAGAGGGCCAGAGAAGTACTTTGAAGTCTCCATCCGACTCCGACCACTCTCGGCCAGTTTTACCTGTGTGACACGTCTCATTGTCATTCTGGAAGATCCCATTCGCCTCAGGGAATATAATTAACATGTATGGGTGTACGTGGTCTGCAAGGATGAATTCATAACGAATTCGGTCCATAGTACCTCCCACAGGTATGAGTGGACCCAGGGAATGCCACGAAAACATTCCACAGACCATAACGCTGCCCCCAACAGCTTGTGTTCTTCCAGAAGTGGTTAAAGAGTGCTTGTTCTCCGATGTTTCCCGTCTTATACGTCAAAGTCCATCCGTTTGATGAAGCAGGAAACGTGACTCATCAGAGAGGGCAATCCATAGCCGATCAGCGGAGGTTCAATTCCGATTCTGCCGTGCAAATGTAAGCCTTTTCTGCTGATGCACCTTCTTTAGCATAGGTGCAGTGATCATCCGTCTGCATCGGAGCCCCATACGCAGCAGGGTTTGCTGAACTGTTGGTTTAGACACACTTCCGGTAGCCCCTGGTTCGTTCTGCCAGTGAGTTGCTCCACTGTAGCGTGTCGATCGGATCTTACACCTCTTCGCAGCCGACGTTTACCTCTCACATCAATGGCACGTGGTGCTCCGAAGTTTCCACGTCACTTATTCGCAATTGTGCCATTTCTCCGATCGCGATGCACTTTAACCACAGCAGCACGCGAACAATACGCAAAATGCGCTGTTTCAGAAATACTGCCACCCTTGGCCTGAAAGCCGGTAATCATCCCTTTTTGCAAATCTGATAAATCGCTCCTTTCATCCATGACAGCAACGAGTGATATGTTTTCAGAATGCCCACATCACATCTTATATACCCTCCAAGCCATCTTACGACACGTGCCTTCTTTCATTAGCTACGCGCTGTTGACGTCAAAAGTAGGAGGTGGTCACAATATTGTGACTCGACGGTGTATATACAAGGTATTCGAGTAATGACTGTGTACTGAATGTACGAATCGCAGTGATATAATAACAAATAATTTTTGAATGGAATTACAGTAGAAGGGACCCGCCACGTGGAAGTGCTCTATGTCTGGTAATCTTCATGTCTCCCCACCATGAGGCACGCGCGGGCAGCTGTCATTGCGCGCAAAAGTCATTCCCGAGCGCTTGGTCAATGGAAGCACAATTATTTTTCGGACACTGTATGTACATAATAGATCAAGAGACGATATCTGTTTGAAAGACTACAGCTTACATATTCGTACAGCCCCCACGACTGCCACTAACGCACCACACATTTTAGCTTCTTGCTTCAACATTACATTTTTCGTTCTCTTCTATTGGTTTAAACACAACACTGCGTTATCAGTTGCCGCAATTTCCTTGAAAGTGAAATTAGATCCTGCGCAATGTGAAACGGAACGTTCTCTTTTTAGTTTCATAAAATTGGGAGCTATTTTTGATAAATATCCGTTTTATATAATTCATAAATTTATTTTTTCAACGTAATGACTTATTTTTATTTACGTTGAGGGAACTTCACTTATTTTCAACACGAATTTAAAGATGCCTTCAAAAGTTTTGTGCTGTCCTCGTAGTTTTGAAAGGCGATTGTTTAATAAATATATTTACGTGTTCATGTCACACTCTGTTGCGTTTTTAACATTATATTTTTTTCCACAGTCTGAAACTACATTTGTTCTTAACAGGAATAATATTTTCTTTTATTTCTGGCTGGTTTCGCCCATTGATGCGTGCATTATATTCACATAGCGTTGGTTAATTTTTTTTTTTTCAGATTCTTGATCATTTTGTTATAAATTTACACACTTTCTTTCAGAAATAACCATTCTGTATAATTCAGATTTTTTTCCCAACATAACGACTTTTAATGTTTTTCGGGGACTTTTGTTCGAAACGGTTTAGTGTATGTTAACGAAGGAGTATTCGATACATTTACTACGTTTCAGAAATTATTTCTTGTTCATGGGAATGGAGTGGGTGTGTTTCGTGGTTGTTTGTATTCTTGATTCTTCGTGTGTTAGTGAAGGAATTTTGCTGTGAAATGAGTTCCATAAATACAAGAGAGTAATTGATTATTTCTTACAGTTCATATTCATTATTTACCATGTCATTTTCCTCTGACGTTAATCTTCGTCAACGCGACATTTGTGACGTACTACAAAGGTAAAGCACGTGCCAAGACGACAAATCTGCAGCGATACATTCTGTCCGAATAGCTTAATTGGCAGAGCAACTTACTCCGGAGTGAGGGGGCACGACTTCGATCTTCGTCACGAACAAATTTGTGTTTTCACACGTTTCAAAAGGAATCAATTCGTCTTTTTTCTTAACATCTACTAAAATTACATGACGGTGATGGCGTCAACGTCAAATCCCGTTGACTGTACCTCGCATTACGGTTACTTCTGTTGCCAGTTTCAGACTGCTTGTGGCGCTAGCTTGGAGGCCAGTAATTCACAGCGATGCGCAGGGCCATCAACGACATTCTAGAAGCTGCCAACTGATGACGAAAAATTCTTTCATCATCAGTTGAAAATTATTTCTCCAGTAGATCGCTACCGTACCGTGAGCGGCAGATTTCAGCCAATAGTAACCCATCGCTGCCACATGGAGGCCTGCAGTTTCTCAAAACCTGTGTTTTTGCTGGTTACATTCCAGTTGATCTCGCGTTTATCTTACATTAGTTATCTTTGTGTTGATGAATCTCCTGGCAGATGGATTTTTCGAAAAGGGTGTGATGTTCGTTTCACACATCTTCTGGAAATTAATAAGAATTCGTTCTGCTGCAGTGACCTCCTTCAAGCGATTACAATATAGCCCTTTTTCAAGGGGGATGGAGGGAGGGATGTGACATAAATATACCGTCAGAGGTGCTGCACATATCAAAACGGCAAAGTTTCGGCGATTAACTTCGTCGGTGTAGCTTAATTGGGAAAGCATTCTGCTCCAGAGCAGAAGGATGCGGCTTCGATATCTTCCACAGGCAACTGGCTTTTATGTTGTAAGTTCCCTCTCTGTTTTTGGAAGCATTTTACAATAGTATTTAACATTTAAAAATTCTTTTAAAAGTTTTTTACATTTACACGATTTTTAAAGCCATGCCCCAGAAAAACGTATAGCAAATGTTCCATTGTACATCATTTGCTTTTAACCCTTCAGTTTTTCCTAATCGTTCTGCAGAAGATGATTGCAGCGATGTCTTCTGGGCCGTTTCAAAACTGTACGAAAATTGCATATAACAAGCGTAATTGCCACAGTACAAGTTTGAGCAGCCATGTATCTTTCCTTTTCTTTTCTTTTTTGAAAGGAAAAATACCAGACTCTCCAAAAAATGGCAACCGCCCGACAGATGCAGTTTGTAATCTCTGCTGGTTCATTGCGTCTAATGAGGGCTATTATTACTTTCGACGGATTATCCTCTAATTTAGGGGAAAAGCAAGGCTACCTGGAAAGAAGGCGTTTTTCAGCGATGCTTGCTTAGTAACATGAAGCCATTTCTTCTGTCTAAAGAAGATTAATTGCAAATTTTGTTGCCAATTTTCTGGTTTTTGGGAGGTTACGTAAGGGAATTGATGAACAGTGATTTCGGAGTGTTCTGTCGTATTTTATAAATTGAGTGGTATTAATACCAATCGCATTTCGACCTGTAGACATTGAAATAATTTTATGTAATCACTGCAAATTCTTTAATTAACTTCTTTGAGAAGCAATATTTGCAGAGCGCACACAGAAAAAAAAGATGTATCTTCGTGAAAAGAGCTAATAGAAAGACAGCGAGGAATTCTATTCTTAATGCTGAAAAACTTCTGGTGCTTTAAATTTGGGCATGAGCTCTTATGCCCAAACAAAAGCACCAAAAGTTTTTCAGCATTAAGATATATATATTTATTTATTTATTTATTTACTGTCATTCCCAGCGCTTCTAGCGCATACAGCAGCTAGACGGGCTGGGAGTGACCCAATAAGATGTAGGAAGGTGTTCACAGGTATGAGGAGCCATGCTGACTGCAGTGCATCTGACAGCTGCTGGAGGGTGAGTGGTGGAGGATCCATAGAGCGAACAACACGATGATGCTATCCCACAGGTGCTCGATTTGGTTTAAGTCTGGGGAATTAGGGGGCCAGGGAAGTACTTGGAAGTCTTCATCGAGCTCTTCCGACCACTCTCGGTCATTTTTACTTGTGTGACACGTCGCATTGTCGTGCTGGAAAGATCCCATCCGCCCCAGGGAATATAATGAGCATGTACGCGGTTTGCAAGGATGTATTCATAATGAATTACCGTCCGTAGTGCCTTCCACAGGTATGAGTGGACCCAGAGAATGCCACGAAAACATTCCCCAGACCATAACGCTGCCCCCAGAAGCTTGTGTTCTTCCAGCAGTGGTTGAAGAGTGCTTGTTCTCCGATGTTTCTCGTCTTATACGTCAACGTCTATCCGTTCGATAAAGCAGAAAACGTGATTCATCGGAGAGAGCAATCCTTTGCCAATCTGCGGAGGTCCAATTCCACTGCTGCCGTGCAAACATAAGCCTTTACTGCCGATGCACTTTCGTTAGCATAGATGCAGTGACCATCCGTCTGCATCAACCCATATGCAGCAGGGTTCGCTGAACTGTCGTTTTAGACACACTTCCGGTAGCCCTCTGGTTCATTCGGCCAGTGAGTTGCTCCACTGTAGCGTGCCGATCGGCTCTTACACACCTTCGCAACCGACGTTCACCTCTCACATCAATGGCACGTGGTGCTCCGCAGTTTTCACGTAGTTTATTCGCAGTGGTGTCATTTCTCCAATCACGAAACACTTTAACCACAGCAGCACGCGAACAGTTCACAAACTACGATGTTTGAGAAATACTACCACCTTTGTCCCAAAGGTCGGGAAAGCATCGAAGACGATCCAATTAGCGGCCGGCCATCAGATACAACGGACGACACTTTTGTGGTTCTCGTCAACAGTATTTTGGAAGAAGATCGACAGAAAACATGCGAAGTGATTGCATATAAAGCAAGCATGTATACGGCTTCGGTTTTCAGAATCCTAAGTGAAAAATTAGAGAAGAGAAAAGTGTCCGGCTAAATGGGTTCCGCATAATCTGAGTGAAGAACAGCAAGCAGTTCGCAAAGGGATTGCAGAAGAATTGCTTCAGCGGTACGAGACAGAAGGCGAGCAGTTTTTGCACAGAATTGTTGCTATAGACGAAACTTGGATACGAGATTTTGAAACAAAAATAAAATCTTCGTCTGCTCAGTGGAAACATGCAGAATCCCCTCGCCAGAAAAAATTCCGCAGCCAACAATCGAAGGTTAAGCTGATGACGACTATGGCCTATGACAAGGTTGGAGTCATAGCAACAGACAGAGTGCCCGAGGTCCCACTGTAACAGCGGAATACTACAGAACGTTTATGCAAAAGTGTTTTGCACTCAAAGATTCGCCTAAGAAGGCCCAACATGCTCGAAGCTGATGTCATCGTTTTGCACGACAACGCGAAGCTGCGTGTTGCCCGTAAGGTAAGGGACATACTGGTAAAGTATGAATGGGAATTGCTTCCCCATACGCCATACAGTTCTGACATGAGCCCACCAGACTATGACTTGTTCCCAAAACTGAAGAAGCCACTCCGCCGGGAACGATTCAGTATGATTCAGGATTCTAATGAGGTGACCCGAATAATCCGACGCCTCAATAATGGAGGTGTCCTGACCGGAATACAAGACTTGCCCAAACGTTGAGCCCTTGACATATAAATTCGTTTCTAAGAGATAAACTACAATGTGCAATACTTTTGAAATGACCCTCGTATATACGTATGTTATAGAGAGTAATTAACTCACCTTCCGTTTTCTGAAGACATATCTTCTGAGCTGCAGAGTATGACCCAAGAACTTGCTGACAAAAGTAAAGGAGTGGGATTAAAAATAAACTTTGAAGGAAAACAAAACTGATGCTTTTACAAGAAATGAAGATTTCGCGATAGATAGGGGAAATCTAGAAGTAATCGATGCCTACGTTTACCTTGAACAACAGATTTCAAGCTAGGGCTATTTTGATGAAGAAGTAAATCTGCGTATAAACTTGGTTGGAGAGCATCTGGGAAAAACAGTACAATTTTTAAGAGCAATATGACATTATGTCTTAAAAGAAAAGTGTTTAATGAATGCATCCAACCAGTTCTTACACATGGGCAGAGACATTTACCTTTTCCAAAAAAGAAATACAAAGGCTGCAGACAACTGGAAAGAACATGGGAAAATGCATGCTTGTTGTAACCAGGAAAGATAAGAAGAGGAACTCGTGGATAAGGAAAATGACAAGAGTGAAAGACATCATCAAAGTAAAATTTCTGAAGTGGCGATGGGCTGGATATACTGCTAGAAGAACGGAGCACTGACGTACAACTTAAATATTAGATTGTATGTCAAAGGACAGAAAAATACTCAGAACAAGACCACATGGGAGATGGGTGGATGAAATTGGAAAGCATGCTGGAGCGGCATGGAGGAGATTGACTAAGGACAGACTACTGTGGAAGAAACTTGGGGAGACCTTAATCCAGCAGTTGATTGATGATGTTTGACAATGATGATATATATAGCAAAATGATAGAGGTGCAAAAGAAAAGGAATTAGCGATGAATATTTTTCTGAAAAATATTTACTTATCACTTATTCGTTGCCAAGAAATACATGGGTCAAATATCCGATTGTATGTCTGTTCACCGATGGTCTAGTATTAGCAGTGTACCAAAAAAAAAAAAAAAAAAATGTAACGTGCCCAATTTGTACACGGAACAATGTGCATATTTGAAGAATGCATAACTCCAAGTGTCCATACACGTTGACATTATACATATATAGATTTCAGAGTATAAAAGATGACACGTCTCATTTCAGTTGGAATTATTTGAATACACAAAGAAATACTGAATTTACTGAAAGGGGCCCGAGGCCTTTTGGGGAACAACATCGTTTAGAAAGCCTTCTATATAGGATGAGACGTTTGGTTTCAGTTAGGACTTGAATACACAAAGAAATATGTAGTTTTCTCAAAGGTGCCGATTTTGGAAATAATATATTTTAGAAATCTTGCAGTTGAAGTAGAAAAATATCAAGGCAGTGGATTCGCCCTCTTGTCGTGGCGCCTTTTTGTCGTGCTCCCTTTTGTCGGGTCGCCCTTTTGTTGTATCGCCCTTTTGTCGTGTCGCTCTTTTGTCATTCGTCTTTTTGTCGCCCTTTTGACGTCCGCCGATTTGTGGTGCGCACTTTTGTCGTTCGCCCTTTTATCGTGCGCCCTTTTGTCGTGATACGGATTGTACGATGTCTATGTATCAGTCTGTTGAATCCTCAAGACAAAAGCTGGTATCAACAGTAAATTTTATATTCACAAGTTTTCTGAAATAATACTATAAAATAGTACATTTCACCTTTTCTTAAAGGTAATTGAAAGTTATTGTCAGTTGAAGAAAAGTTCTCAAACTGCAAACCATTTTGTTGCTTCGAAAAATCACGATGAAAAAATATGTAATTTGTAATAAAACCTTCTACCGAAAATATAAAGTGTTTACATACTCATTAAAAAGGCAATAAGTTCTAAAAGAAAAGAAAATGACTAAATCACTCGCATTAATGAAAAAAAAAAGCATCATCAACCAATTAGTTTTACCTTGAACGTGAGTCTGATTCAGGTGACTTTCTGGCTCAGTGGTTAATATGCGCGGCTTCAACCCAAACGGCTGGGCTCGATCACTGGTGCAAAAGGATTCTCTCGCGTAAGGGTTGAAATATTCAGCGTGTTGGATTTTGCGAAATTCTGTCTAAATACAGAACAATTTGAAAATGACTTTAACTGAAATAAATGGAATTAATGACTACGGAAAATTTGTAAAAATACGAGTTAAAAAACGGAAACTTATAGAAACGGGGATTCCATTAAATGACAGATACTTGCCGGCAACTTTGCTGCACTTTATTTTGATAAATTTTCCGTGAATTCACATCACTTACTTTTCACAGTGTATGTTGCAGTAAATTACATTACCGAAATTTTTTGAGTACTGAAAAATGAATGCATATCAGGCATCTACTTCGGAATACTTTGCAATATAGATATCATGTTAACTGCATCGTTTCTCTTTCCGAAAGTTAAGTTTTAAGATTCAAAATGTTTTCGGTTATCAAAATAAACACATGCAGTTTTACTCTTCTTTTTCATGCGAGTTTTATTCCATTTTGCCATGTTTTCTTGATTCAGAAAAGGTGGATTACCACCTATTCTAAAAAGCAAAGCAGATATATTGAACTGATTTACCTTGGCAGTAAACGGAATGTAACGCAGAGAGACATGCCATTTCTCGTAAGAATTCCTACCACACGTGAGGTTTAGACCTGACTACCTACTTCTGTTGCAAATGTAAATACATTTCCTCTCCTACACTTAAGTATAAATAAGCCAACTATCGTTCCCGAAATATGTAAACAATTACTTCGAACTTCCTCATCTCCTTTGTAGCGACGAATGTCGCAAGACGTTCGTTTCGGTTTCGGTTTAGTGAAGCTAAAAACTGTTTATATAAATATTGTTTGGAAAAGAAAAAATCACGGAATTTGATTTCAACCTTTAAAGAAATGAACCGTCCCATGTCAAACTCTCATCTCGTACTTGGCTTGTCGGTTTCAGCTGAAATTAAAGTACACATCCGGTGAAAAAATGCAGTTAACTTCGTCATTTGATTATATTGGGTTGTCGGAAAAGTCATGACATATTTTGCCACCCGATGGCGGTTGGGTGGTTTTGGAAGTACTAGAGACATGCGCAGCTCTGTTATCGCTATGGCATTTGAAAGGTGCCAGTTTAAGCTGCAGTCTAAAAGGAATAGTGAGCGATTTGGCTGATTTGCGTAGATTTGACATTAAGTTGAAGATGGAAGACTAAACGGTGCATTTTCGCCATATTTTACTGTTTTACTTCCGTAAAGGGAAGAACGCGCGTCAAGCTTGTGAAAAGTTGCGTAAAGTGTACGGTGATAATGCTCTCTATAAGAACGTCAGTGCAAGCGCTGGTTCGCAAAATTCCGTGCTGGTGATTTTGACCTCAACGATGCTCCTCGGTCCGGGAGGCCAACCGAGGTTGATGACGATCAAATCAGGGCATTGATACATTCGAACCCACGTTACACGACACGAGAGATTGCAGACACATTGCAAATCCATCATTCAAGCGTTCATGACCACCTGAAGAAGCTGGGATTCGTAAGCAAGCTCGATGTGTGGGTTCCTCATGAACTCAAAGAAGCTCAATTGACGGCGCGTATAAACATCTGCGATATGCTCATTAAACGTGAGGAAAACGATCCTTTTTTGAAGCGAGTGATAACTGGTGACGAAAAGTGGATTGTATAAAGCAATGTGCTGGGCAAACGATCTTGGTCCCGACGTGCTACTTCGCCTCAAACGACATCCAAAGCAGACATTCATTAGCGGAAGGTTCTAGTCTCAGTGTGGTGGTATTTTAAAGGTGTTGTGTTTTTCGAGCTCCTACCACGGGACCAAACAATCAATTCGAATGTGTACTGTCGGCAATTAGACAGTTTGAACGAATCCATCATCCAGAAACGTCCAGAGCTCGTTCATCGTAGAGGTGGTGTGTTCCATCACGACAGCGAGACCACACACAAGTTTGATCACCCGCCAAAAATTATTGGAGCTTGGGTGGGATGTGTTGCCACACCCAGCATACTCGCCTGACCTTGCGCCGTCATACTTCCACTTGTTTCGCTCTCTTCAACAGTCCTTGCGTGGTATAACGTTGAATTTAGATGAGGCTGTAAATCAGCACCTTGTATAGTTTTTCGCCACGGAAGACAGGTCCTTCTATGAACAAGGCATTCTGCAGCTCACTGAAAGATGACAAAAAGTTATCGAACAAAACGGGCATTATATCATTGATTAATCTTTGTTTTTTCTATCAATAAATGACCTTTGCAAAACATTGCTAAAATACGTCATGACTTTTCCGACAACCCAATATTTAACAAATCAGGTTTCATTTTGTGAGACGAATTCTTTCTTTTTTCTTTTTTTTTTTTAATTCAGGAGCAAAATTTTAAAACTTCCCGTACAGGCCCAGTGGCGTAACTATCACCCACGGAGCCCCCGCAGTTGCGGGGAGGGGGCGCATGTAGCGAAGGGGCGTACTGCAGCTTTCAGTTATAGTTTTTGAAAAACTTCGAACACGCACAAAGACAAACAAAGAAAAACCTAACCCAATGGTTCATATTTTGTTTTAAGGTACAGTTAGCTTTGCCTAAATAAATGTTAAGTTTCACTTTTAAAGCACTGGATGTCCTGCAGATTGAAGCTATTCGGCCCTTTGGCTCCGGGTTGTCATACGATCGTTCTCCAATCGCCCTCTCTCTGCGCTGCTGAGAAAAGCACGACGCCACATGGGGATTCCCCATGGAGGATGTGAGGAAACAGACATTCACTCACCTAGGACTATGTACACGGCAGGCACCAAAGTTTATTCACAGCAGCCGCAGATCTGCCGTGATTTCTCCAAGTGATTTATTTTAGTTTTGTAAGAAACAATTACCTGTATTGTTAAATCTATTACTTAAAAAGTTAAAACTACAGAGCTCTAGGCACCAGCATTACTTTTCCAGACATTCTCCCTTACTTTCTGACCTCCTCCCATCCACCACACACGCCCGCAAAAAACGCATCTTCCCGTATCCCGGGAAAATTACTGAGCTTAGGAGCGCTGAAGTAAATCTCGTGTGTGTGGGGGGGGGGGGGGCACACGTTGTGCTAGTTACGCCACTGTACAGGCCTGGCCCGAGCCTGGAAACGTACACTAAACTGGTGAGAAAAAAAAAGCCCCTTCCGCGCAGACTTTTAATAAGTACTGTGTGTATTCAATAATATGATGTCGAACCACCATTTCCTATTCTTTGTCTTTTTAACGGCCACACTAAGTAACTCGATGTGCTATAGGCAGTCCGTAATTTGGGGCCACTGGTTCCACCAATGGTGTCAAATTGCTATCATAATACAAACGTACCATCTGTGCCTCACGGAGATTCGAACCCGGACGCATCTCGGACACATAGTCAGAAACCAACGCTTAGACCACTGCGCCATCGGGGCGGAGAGCTTCATTTACAGATAATGCAGCTGGAATTCAGGTTCGAATGAATGCTAGACTATTGTTAGACCATCTTCACGTGGATGTAATGCCACTTTTTATAAAGGAATGCCACCGTGAGTGAAGAACGCCCCGTGAATGAAGCTGACAAAGTGGCTCCATAGTATTCAAATAGCGTGACTGTGCAAGACACGAAAAGTAGTGGCGTGCTGTGGTCTTTACTTCTGGGTTTTCATTTGGGATATTGTACACTTTCTTGCATCTAATTATTCATTAAAACTCTAGTGCCGAGGCATCGTTGTGATAGTTCTATCTTTATACAATTCTTTTCATCTCTTTATTCACTGAAATTCCTTTCTCTATGGACATGCTGCAGTAAGATCATAACGATGGAGATAAGAATTCCAGCGAATAAGAAGATGGGGAAAAAATGTGTAATTAGAGCTTTGAAGGGGTACTGGTTCATTTGCCCGACGTTTACTTCACCGAAGGGTCACTTGACCGAAAACACACTTCACCGAAAAGATTGTTTCACCGAAAGATCACTTGATCGAAACGTTCATTTCACCGAAAGGTCTCTTTACCTAAAAGTTCATTTCATCGAAAGGTCATTTCACCGAAGGGTCAGTTTATCGAAAACTTTGGATTTCATTACAGGATCTGTTGAAGCATGGTGCAAGTTTGGCAGACAGACCACCGAATCGTTAGGGGATCAAACTCAAATTGCACTTTTGATTTCTCCGTGTCACAGAGAATGCAAAGATTTAATTTTATTACAAAAATAATTAATTTAATGTCCCTAGGCCTCGGCTTAGGTCTTTTTGGCAAATTTTAATCATGTTCATAAGGTTTACATAAAAGTCATGTTCAGTGCTCATGTTCATAAGGTTTGCATAAATAGTAAAATTAATAATGTTGCATATTTTTTCAGGCAAAAATAATCTATTTTAGTGCCCCAGGGCTCAGCTTAGGCCTTTTTAGCAAATTTTAAACATGCGTGCTGATATTCATAAGGTTTACATAAAAGTCAAGTTAATAATGTTGCACATTTATTCAGGCAAAAAGAATCAATTTTAGGGCCATAGGCTTCGGCTTAGGCCTTTTTAGCAAATCTTAATCGTGCGTGCTCAAAAGGAGCTCTAAAATTGATTTTTCAATCTAGGGCCCTAAAATTGATTTTTCAATCTAGGGCCCTAAAATTGATTCTTCTTGCCTGAAAAAATATGCAACATTATTAACTTGACTTTTATGTAAACCTTGGGAACATGAGCAGGCACGATTAAAATTTGCTAAAAAGGCCTAAGCCGAGGCCTAGGGCCCTAAAATTGATTCTTTTTGCCTGAATAAATGTGCAACATTATTAACTTGACTTTTTATGTAAACCTTATGAATTTGCTCATGCACGATCAAAATTTTCTAAAAAGGCCTAAGCTGAGGCCTAGAGCCCTAAAATTGATTATTTTTCCCTGAAAAAATGTGCAACATTATTCACTTGACTTTTTATGTAAGGTTTATGAACTTGAGCACGCACGATTAAAATTTTCTAAAAAGGCCTAAGCCGAGGCCTGGGCCTTAAAAAAAAATTGCCTGAAAAAATGCACAACATTATTAACTTGACTTTGTATGTAAACCTTATCAACATAAGCATGCACGATTAAAATTTGCTAAGCCGAGGCCTAGGGCCCTAAAATTGATTCATTTTTGCCTGAATAAATGTGCAACATTACTAACTTGACTTTTTATGTAAATCTTATGAATATAAGCAACAAGAATTAAAATTTGCTTAGAATTCCCATATCTAGGCCTACAAGGTCTTAAAATTAATGTTTTAGGCTTGAGCAAATGTGCAACATATTTTAATTTACATTTTATGTAATGCTTGAATACGAGTAGGGTTAAAATCTGTTAAAATGGCCTGTACGTAGGCCTAAGGCCAAAAAATTAATGTTTTGTGGTTGAGTAAAAGTGGAACATTATTTACTTGATTTGCTATGTAACCCATTTATGAATATGAGCTCGGAAGATTAAAATTTGACAAAAAGGCACGGATCTAGGTTTTGTAATTAATGTCAAATTTCGAAAAACCTTCTCATGGGGAGGAGGTGTTTCATAGAAATTAAAAGTGTATTTTTTATACAATTCGATAATGTTTAGGTGGTAAGTTTTTCAAAAACCCACACCATACTCCAACAGATCTCCAACAACAAAATTCTAAGTTTTCGATAAACTGACCATTCGGTGAAATGATATTTCGATATAATGAACTTTTAGGTAAAGTAATCATTCGGTGAAATGAACTTTTCAATCAAATGTCCTTTCGGTGAAATGAACTTTTCGATCAAATGTCCTTTCGGTCAAATGAAATTTTAGGTAAAATGACCTTTCGGTGAAATGAACTTTTCGGTCAAGTGACCCTTCGGTGAAACGTACCTTTCGATCAAGTGATTTTCGTCGAAGTGATTTTCGGTCAAGTGACCTTTCGACCAAGCGAACGATACCCCTTTGAAGGAACTCCAATTTAACGACAAGCCAGTTTCCTTCTACGTTAGAATTTTGGAGTTTGGTGCTACCTATATTATTGTAAATTCTAACGAGTATGACTAATTCGAATTGCGCATCACTGAGTAAAGTAGGTGCGATACTTTTGAGATATTTCTTACAACCTTCAGAGCCAATATTTAAAATATCAGGTAGTTTAAACGTGACAATATTTTTAAAATAGCACATAGTTTAAACATAACGTTCTACATTCCATAAGTTTTGCATTTTTACGTATTTATTTATAAGAAAAAATTTTCCCACCTCACAGAAAGCGAACTTATTTTGATTATGTCATTGTTTTTTCAAAATACCATTTTCTTTATTGTTGTTCTGTTGTCTTCACGTTGTTAAGGTCTAGTTGACAGTTCACAATTGTTACGATGCAATTTTATTCCATCAGATGACGAAAGCAAACTAAATAAACCTTAAAATCCCGTATCCTTGAAGGATCTCGTCAAATCTGATTACACGGCTAGCACAAATAGCATGACAAAACAACAGCGTATCTTTTGGTCATCTAACCTTTCAGAAATGTATTGCTTGCTTTGAAGTCAGTAACTGTGATATTAAAGTGATCGAAATATTGTGACGAGTCATTTGGAGAAAGTGTGTTGTTGAGGTTGTTGTCTGTAACTCTGACACTAATGAAGACTAATGGGCGGGCGCAATTACCACAAATCGCTTTCGCGAACTTTGTTTCGAAGGTAAGATGTTGCTTGAGTTAACTTTTGTTCAATGGAAGGCTCAGAAAGGTGAAAGACCTTGTCTAGACAACTTAGTAACCTCAACCACACTCTGCTGTCTATTTCACAGAATTCTTTCCAAGAGCAAACGGTGTTTCAAATTTATGGAGTATGATTGATAATGCGAAAAACGCGAAGACTATGCCAAGACATTTTCATTCTCTCACCCATAAAATATCTGAAATGGTAACAAAGAAATAAAGATTTTCTTTAAGAAGTAAATTTGAAAATTTTCCAGACCGAGTATGTAGTAAGAAATATTTAATTTAGTGCACAGTACAAGGTATGTCTAATATGTTTTAGCAAGATTCACTTTAGTGTAGTATACAAATAAAGTGTGTCAAAAATGTTTTCAGGTAAATTTAATTTTGCGTGTTATACAAGATGTGTCTAAAATATTTTAAAATTTAATTCAATGCACTGTACAAGATGAGTGTAAAACGTGGTTTTGTACAATTGATTTAATGAATTATACAAGGTATGCCATTGTCGGCACAAATGCGCTGTATTTTTACTGTTTTCCATGTAGTCACCTCTTCAGAAAACTTAAAAATTACATTTTCATGGAGCAGGAATCGAACCCGTATGTTCCGAATTCCTTTCGGCCACGCTATCCTTTACACCATGTGACGTGCCTGCACCGCAGGACGCACATGAGATAAAGGCAGATAGCAGAGAGAGCATACGTCCGCGTAGCTCAGTTGGGAGAGCGACTTATTCCGGAATGAAAGGACCCGGGTTCGATGCCCGGCGTGGACAAAAATGACGGAGAAATTTACTTCGTTATATTGGCGCCCGAACTTCAAGAATGACCTAGCCATTAAAATTTTCATAATGGTGTGATGACAGGAAAAATAAGAGAATCCCTTCTTCAGCGCTTCGAAAAATAAATGTGTGTGATGTTACGTTCCAAACACCAAATTGACTGGGATTTCTCCAATGTACGTTCTTCAGCGGATGACGGCCTACAGCGACACATTGTCACGGCTGACCCGTGGACCATGCCCCCGGCCTTCTTTGGGGGGTGGGGGAGGATGTGACGTACCTGTACCGCACAACGCACATGAGATAAAGGCAGATAGCAGCGAGAGCATACGTCCGCGTAGCTGAGTTGGGAGAGCGACTTATTGCGGAATGAGGAGACCCAGGTTCGATGCCCGGCGTGGACAAAAATGACGGAAAAATTTACTTCATTATATTGGCAGCTCCCGTAGCCAAGGGTTGTGGAGCGTGGGTTGTACCATTCGTTTTCTGACTCTTCTTGAGCCATCGACCTTCAACCTGAATGTGATTCGCGCCGCGTTTGCCAAGTGGTTGGTCTGTACGAGCCTGGACAGACTACGTCGACCCCGATAATCAATGGCGTGTGGTCGGCCATCCCTTGCTCTATGGACGCTGGTACGTCCGTCAATGGTATACTCGCGGTACACTTTCCATACGGTTGTCCCTTGATACGGTTACCATTGAAAACCCGAGGATTCGTACCATTTCAGCGATAGACTGACCCATCTCTCTTGCGCCGACAATGTTTCTACGTTGAAAGTCGCTCATGTTCGTTGATTGCGATGCACTGGAAAGCCCTGCTGTCCGTCTATTTATCGCCTGCGTTCGGGTTTGTATCTGTTCCACTCTGTGTGGGGAATGCCCATGTCACTGTCTGCCTTGAGCCAGTCTCCTCCAAGTTGCTTCAACATGACTTCGAATTTTATCCACCTATCTTAACTTACGTGGTCTTCTTTGCGTCTTTTTCTGCCCCTTGGTAAATATTTCAGTGGTACATAGGTGGTCAGTTCATATCTCTCTCCCTATATATATATATATATATATATATATATATATATGTTACGTTCCACACACTAAATTGTCTGGGATTTCTCAAATGCACATTCTTCATTGGACGACAGCCTACAGCGATACATGGCCCCGGCTGAACCGTGGGCCATGCCCACTGTTCAGCCGAGACCACGTACAACACCATTAAGTTACAAATGTCATATCTTACTCCACGTCATGGTAATGTGTTGAGAGAAGGCAGTGCTGCAAGCAAAGGTGAAACTCACACCACGAGCAGATAATGACGGCACTGAAATCACAGTCAGGAGCGTTGCAGATGTCATGCACAGCAAAATTGATGTCCCACATTACGGAGCGGAAGAGGCGTTTCGTGTGGCAAGTATCCAGACGCCTTCCACGCATAGAGAAGCATAGTTTGGTACTGTGATGCGCACAACTGGTTGTATATAAATGAATGCAATTTGAAAATGAAGATTATGTCATGCAGTTTGACGCCATGCACCTCATCAGACCGCATGTACTCTTCCATGCGTCGTGTAAACATTTTGTATTGTCGAAAGAAATACACATCAAGGGGCTGGTAGTATTTGGTGGCTTTCGGTGGTATGATTTTTGTGTGCAAATTGACGTCCCTGTCACCTAAGGCTTTGGCTGGCAAACTAGTGTCGGTTTGACCAGACCACGAATCCAGTAAGAGAAGGGAAGGTCCTGTTAGCTCTGGTTCCAGTACCTTACGCACCCAGGACAGAACGAGAGTTGTAAACATCTTACCACTGGTTCTGCAGTCACATTCTATATTTGGAGACGTGAGTTGACGTGAGTTCGTAGGTTGGTTACTTCGTACTGTTTCGGAAACACGTTTGCCAAACTTACCACCCGCTTTTTAAAAGCAGATGCGCAGTTTCTCTGCGAGGCGTCCTGAGATGGACATAAGCACCTGAACGGTATAGGAGTGGGTAATCGATGCAGCTGATTGCACAACAGCTTCAGTTGTCTTCTCCTCAGTCAGTGATAGCGTCCTGTTTGACGTGAGTTCGTATTCAAATCGAGTTTGGTCTGTATGTGGGCATCAATTGCATCGAGTTTGATCACCATGTGGGCATCAATTGCATCAAGTTTGGTCACCATGTGGGCTTCAATTTCATCGAGTTTGGTCACCATATGGGCATCAATTTCATCGAGTTTGGTCACCATGTGGGCATCAATTTCATCGAGTTTGGTCACCATGTGGACATCAATTTCATCGAGTTTGGTCACCATGTGGGCATCAATTTCATCGAGTTTGGTCACCATGTGGGCATCAATTTCATCGAGTTTGGTCACCATGTCGGCATCAATTGCATTGGCAGTAATGTAGTCCGTAATATCTCGTACAAACTCCAATGCGCTGTTCCTTACGGCCGTGTCAAGGGTAACATCCCGCCTGGCAACGAATCTCGTGATCTTGCGTGATGAGATTTTATGGCGGCGTTTGAATTTGTGCAGGAAATATGTGCTGGCTTTAAAATTGGGGATACCCATTGCGTTAGTTGCTTCCTACGCCCAAGTCTTTAAATGACAGTAGTGAATTGAGAGTCCCGTGTTGCGCGCACCTTGGATTTGGTGTACATATGCTGGCGAATGCGTGCACTTTTGTGTTCCATTATACCACCACTCTCACTTTTTCTGGTGATATCACACTTTTTCTGGCTATATCTTGTATTTACGGGCTGTTGATGCAACGGTTTTCTTTGCGACCTTCGCATTGTCATAGACGCTCTGCATGGTTTGCCCGGAAAACTGTTCGTAAATGCTTTTCCGTTTCACTTTCGGGGGTAATGGCTCATAGCAACTCGAACTGCTTGGCACATTGTGTGCTGGAATACCCGGTGTATCACTACGTTCAGATAACGTGTCCGACGTTTCATCACTATCACGCCACACTTTCTGTCCTTCGCACATGTCAGCGCCTCTAATGACATGTTGCTCCAAAACGCTATACAACTGCCTTGCAATTCACCTGTCGATGTACGTTGGAGCAGTGTTGTCCGATTGGTATTTCTGTGTCACCTCGTTCACCAGTATCTGTACTACAGCATGAGGGTTACAAGCCATTTTCTTAAAACACACAACACAATATTTGCATGAGTATGAACAGGACCGTGCGCTGTCTCACACTACTCACGTTTTACAGTCACTGACGTACACAACGCAGGACACCTTCCAGGCATGCGTAGTATCACTCAATCACACCACACCCTCATTTACATGTTGTTTGACACTTTATGGCTGCATACATTACAGGCGGGCGTCCAACTTTTATAAGCCATGTTTTAGGGGTTGCGGGCGATTGCGAAATTCCGTATTTCACACCTCTTACTTTGGTGTCATGCTTGTCCATCACAGAACGTTTCGTGACGATTGTCGTCGGGAGGTCCGATAGTTTACCTTGTCATTGCCGTAATCTATTTTCTTCCCTTACTGAGATGACCCTTTTCGGGATTTTGTTGTTTTCAATTGCTTTTTTCTCCAGTTCACAGTTGAATTTCCTTGTATCTTAAGTGATACTTTTTCGAACTGTTTTGCAGTACGAAAAAGTATCACTTAAGATGTATCTTAAGTAAAGTATCACTTAAGATATATATTCCACTTTGGAAGTAACATCTTTACTTGTCCTTACTTCCCTTCACCTTTGCATCAGTATTTTTTTTCTGATATTTTCTTCATATGTGCAACTTATTCTTAGTGCCACGTATTTTTGTTGCTGCTTCCATAAGAGCCTTGGTTAGTTTTCTGTTAACTTCAGAAAAGACTTTTTCTTGTGGTGTTAGATCCTCTAGAGCGGAGAATCTTTTCCTCAGTTCCAATTTGAAGGTACTATAATGCTTTTTAAGGTTGGTCATATCAATACATTTTGTTGGTTTTACGAGCATGCCACGTTCGAGTTCAGTCTTGAGGTGCATCTTACATCTCACGATTCTGTTCCACACAAAGCATTCTTCAATGACGAATTTCTTGTTATACACATAAAAAAATAAATTTCACTTGTAAATTCCATTGGTATGCTTCCATATCCATTTCCTATGTGGGTTTTTTTTTCTTAAAAATGAGTTCATTATGAAAAACCTTTCTGCCCCTACAATAAAAGACGGTATTTTCTGTAAACCCACATTCCTTTGTCAAAATCCTGCGTTCACCCCTGTACTCAAACACAAAAAAATCTGCTCTGATTAGCACCAGCCGATGTTTTTCTATTTCTCAAGGTGAAATTGTAATCGAAAAGTCACTAATTTGTGTCGCTTTTGGCATTCAGAAGAATGCAACAGCAGAACTTAATCGCAGATGGGTTTATCAAGCCTTTCCAAACACATTTCAACGTTGTAACAAGTTTATTCGGTCCACTAGGTTTTATTTGAGGGGCAAAAAATAAAGTAATGAGACTTCAATACAGTCTCATTACTTTTTTTGTCAATCTGTAAAGCATTTCTCGAAGCTTCACAAGGACATGATTATCTACAGGATGTCTGTTCACATAATAACTATCCATGGCGCCACCGTGTACGAATGGTCAGAAGCGAGGGCTTCTAGCAAATTATCTGAATTGGGCCTGGGCTCAAATCGGTGCTGGTTGTGTCTCTTCCCTGAAACCAGTAGCTCAAATTAGGGACAGAAAACTTATATTGCCTTATATGCTCACGGGGATTGTTAACATCGGTTAAAAGAAAGACTTCATGTTTGCTCCTTACAGCAAGGTCTCATGACTGAGGTTAGTCTCCTCACTTACAGCGATGTCGTGACGTGAGTCTCAACGTTCACTGACTGGACTGCTGTTGTTTCGTGAAGCAGTCTTCCATCATTGAACGCTACCAGTGAGGCACGGCTTACTGTTTATACACCGCTGGCCACCCAAAATGCAACACCAAGAAGGACACGAGATAGCAAAGCCAGATTTACTGGGCACATAACAACAGATACAAAGATGAAACGATTGAGCTAACAGGCCCGTGCGACTTGCGGAACACGCATACATCAATAGTTCGTGTGGCCCCCATGGCTGGCAATAACGGCCGCTACACGCCGCGGCATCGAACGAAAGAGGCTTTGGATGTGGGCTTGGGGTATGTCGGTCCTGGCTGCTTCCACACGTTGCCACAGTTCATCAGACGTAGCCGCGGGTGGTGCTTGCCGGGCCACTCGGTTGCCGATCAGCTACCAGACGTGTTCGATGGGCGACATATCGGGAGAACAGGCGGGCCACGGCAGCAGTGACACCTAGTGGGCCATGAAGAAATGTTGCACGATGCGTGCCACGTGCGGGCGCGTATTGTCCTGTTTAAACGTGGCCGCTGGCAGGTCCTTCAGGTAAGGGGAGACTACAGGCTCCAAAACGTGGAAGATGTAGCGGTGGCTGTTGAGTGTACCGGCGATGCGTACCAGAGGGGTGCGGGTGTCATATCCACTTGCGCCCCAAACCATAACGCCAGGCGACGGACCGGTATGGCGATGCATAATGCAGGCGTCATACAGTCTCTCGCCGTGGTGTCGCCACACGCGGATTCGACCATCGTGGTGTTGCAAGCAGAAGCGGAATTCGTCAGAGAAGACAATGTCGTGCCATTCCATAGTCCACGTTCGGCGTTCAACGGCCCACTGCCGCCGCACTCGCTGATGGTGTAACGTCAATGGTAATCGGAGAAATGGGCGCCGTGCGACAAGTCCCCCACTCCTGCAGACGACCTCGAACAGTACGTGCTGACACAGGTTGTTGCGCAACACACCCTAATTCCTGCGCTAACGTTCGTGATGTGACGGTGCGAGCCGTCAATGCCCGCCGCACAACATGCCGGTCCTCTCGTTCGGTGGTGTGCCGCGGCTAGGGCAATCGCTCACGTCGGTCCGTCAGTTCCTCCTGCACCCACCGAATCCATACTCGCCTCACTGTGGCTGGATATCGTCCCACACAAGCGCCGATGTCTCGGTACGATAAACCGCTGTCGCGATAAACCACTATTCGTCCTCTGTCGAACTCCGAAACTTGCTGGAATGACTGCCGTATTCTGCGACGAGGCATCAGGAAGCTTCCCACGCACAGGTCCGGCAGCACAACACACTTCCACTACTTACACCCTGCCTTCTGTGCACCCTTCTTATAGAGCTTCTCGGTGGCGTGCTGGGCGCACATGATTTGCATATGCCCTGCAATGCTAATTGTTTGCATGTCCTCTCGCGGGAGACGCATGCTGCGAATTTCAGGCCAATCGGATGCTTCCTTCTTGATGTTGCATTTTGGGTGGCCAAGCAGTGTAATAATTACTACACCAGGCCTCGATTATTAGACTTGTTAGGATACCATTTTGAACTGGGGTTAGTTATTTAACCGTAACCTAAATTCTGGACGAAATTTCATATAATTTCGTAATTGTTTAGTTCTTTTTACCTATATTGTTCACATTGTATGATCTTTTTACTTGGCTGTCCGGTGAGATCTTGAAGGGTCGGAATAGACCATCTGTGAGAGTCGCTGATGCCCTTCGAGCAAAAGAAATTTCCTGCTTTCTTCTTCCGACCGCAGAGAGAATGTGGAGTGCACTTAATGTATTCTTAAGTCGTAGTATTTAATATAGGCATCTATAGATGTCGGGTTGCTTATGACTGATCGTCATTTTTTTCAATAATACAATTTACAACAATTCCTTCCAGACAGGACTTTCATCCCACCTCCCCTTCTGTGGTCGGTATGGGACATCATCAAGAAATTTTCTTTGTCAGGAAGGGGATAGTGGTCCTTTCAAGGCTACACACAATGAGAGCTTGATGGTTAGGGAGCCCCCCCCCTCTCCCACCCCTGTCTAGTAAGACGTCTACTGCATTGGCGTACTGATAGCCCCGTAGTGCGGGGGTGCTTCACGTCTAAGACGGCCTCAGCAGATGGATTTTTCAAATTTTTGGGGAAACTTTATATGAAACTGGTTAAAGAAATTGCCAAGAATTTTTAACAGCAGCTTTGAATGAAATATTAAAAAGAAAATAATTTTTTTTTTTTTTTCAGTAAATAAGTAAAATTTTCAAGAAATCATTTTCGCTTTAGTTTATAAAAACTGGATGACGGGAAAGTATCGGCTATTCTAGAGGATTTGAGGCCCCTATTCACAGCCGTAGAAATATTTCCTATACATGTCTATTAGCAAGAGAATGTGAATGAAATATCTGGTGAATAAATGAAATTCTTACATCAGTGAGGTTAAGGCGTTATACTGTATATTGCACTTGTTTGCACATAACTACGTATCCTTCAGAATACAATAAGCTAAAAAATGTTTTTCGCAGGAACGATAAAGCAGAGACCTGTGCCATTTTTTTCCATAACAGAGTCAAAAGAAAAGGCTTTTACCATGTGCAAAACATTGTGACACTATGCTTAAGTGTGTTTTGTATATTCAAGAACCAAGAGCAAACAATTTAAGTAATATTACTCTTTTTCTGCCACAATTCTTAATTGTAACTTTTTATTTGCTTACTTATGTTCTGTATTTTCGTAAAAATCGGAAAAGATCATTAAACACCGCCGCAAGGACATTACGTGTTTTGCGTGTGGTCCGGTCATTTGCCCACCGGACACTTGCCCACCCGGACATTTTCCCAGCCGGACATTTGCCTACCGGACACTTACTTGTCCACCAGGATTTTTGCCCACCAGGCACTTGCATACACATTTTTGTGCTTCAACTATAAACTTTTCTATAGGATTTTAGGATGCATTTGGAGTACAAAAAATGCCACATCTGATTTCAGTTAAGATTTGAGTATGCAAAGAAATAAGCAGTTTACTCAAAGGGTCCTTAGGGCCTTTTTTAAAATAGCATCATTTAGAAAGCTTTCTGCATAGGTTGCATATCAGTACAAACAATTTAACACCTGCGCTCAATTGGGATTTGAATACCCAAAGATAGAAATGATTTCCTTGAAGTCCTCACGGGCCAATTTGGAAATAATAACTTTTTGAAAGCACTCCCTGTAGATTATTGAAGTACAGAAAAATTAACATTTGCTTTAAGTTGGGATTTGGATATACAATTTGGAAATTTATATCTTCTTAACGTTTCTTGTAAATTGGTTAAATAATACTCCAAGTTTAGTGAATCGTTAGTCTGGTAGTCGTGCGCCCTTCTGTCGCAGCGCCCTTTGGTCGTATTGCCCTTTTGTCGTGCGCTTTTTTGTCGCATCGCCCTTTTGTCGTGCGCTCTTTCGTCGCGTCGCCCTTTTTCCCTTTTGTCGTTCGCCCCAAATAAAATCCCTGTCTCATTTGGGGCCTATCTCGGACATAAGATCAGAAGCCAGCGCCGGACCTTTCCTGTCATCTGACCGCCACTATTTGACTTCCGAATAAGAACGCTTTCAAGTAGTTCCCGATTTCGAAAGTAAAACTACTTGAAAGCGCCCTCGGCAGCAGATTCGCAGTAAACTACTTGACAGAGCACTCGGCAGCAGATGCGCAGTGATCACGTGTTTCCCTATACGTATCACCTATGCGCAGTGATTGCTTTTTTGACCGCTTGTCTGCGCTTTGGAATTATGTGTGGTCATTCGGAAGGAATGTTCTTTTAACCGTTTGTCTGCGCATGTTGGATTCGCACCTTTTGATGGATACCTTTTCTTATATTTTTGCTGGATTTGTACCTATGTGAATTTACGTGGCGAAAAAGATTGAAAATTAATGACGATCCATTTTTAGAAATTATGAAAGATATCGTAGCGTATTGGCCCTCGGAGTGATATTGGTACCTAATTTGTAGCTATTTGTTTTCATTTGTTTTCTTATACTGTATATTTTTTTTTTCTTTTATATGTTTCTTAAACAGTTTAAATTTTATAAAAAAGTGAATAAATAGGTTTTTGCCCTTTATAGTGTCATTTTATATACTAATAAAAAAAATTCCCATAACATTTATCGTGAACTACTTTCTTTCATGTTCGTTGTGATCAGGTTTCATGTAAAGAAAGCGGAACGATACTCAAAATTGGGAACCGCTTGAAAGCGTTCTTATTCGGAAGGCAGATAGTGTCGTTTTATGTAAAAATGAACAAAAGCCAACAGTGGCGGGCAGATAGCAGGAAAGGTCTCCAGCGGCTCTAACCAGTCGGTCACCGGAGAGTCCAAAATAGTTTTCCCGGACTTCTGTTGGACTAATTATGCCGATTTGATTAAGTACAGGTACTCTTACAGACTCTTTAAAAGTATGATGTTTTGAAGAAGAAGCTACTTCCGGGCTGCTGACACTTTTTAATCTTGGCTCCATCAATAAGAATAAGGAAGAGCTACCATTCCTTTTTATTAATTCTGACCTTCCAGATTGCTATTACTTTTAATAACATCAAGAAGCTCTACATCTTTAAAAGCTATGCAAAGTACGACGCCTTAGAAGTGATTAATACTTATACTACGTACTTTGTGTATGTTGGTGTCGTTTATTAAAATGAATGGCCTTTTGATTCATTTTCTGATGCTAAATGAACACAAAGGTACAGGTTCCGAGGACTCAAAACTTAAATTAAATTCACTTTAAATTCATTGCATGCTCTTATTTCCTGGTTAGATTGCTTGGAGCGCTGGACATTAACATATTAATTTAGCTTTTCATTTTAGTAGCATCGATTGCAAATAATTTTAAACTGACACCTACCTACGGAGTCGACTAGCAGGTTTGGTGTGTGAAAAATTAATTAAGTGTCACGGTAAATAAATCCCAACGCTATGAAATCTTGTATGGAATTATAAAAATAAAATAAAAAGGAAGCGCGCACAAATTTGTTTGAGGATAAGACCGTGCTTTAAATTTTGGATAGTTTTGCAGAGTACACAATACTCACTTGTGCAAAACATTCACCGTCAGTTCGTTTCGCCAAAGTATTTACTTCGGATAGTATTTTTTTCTGCACGATTGTACAAAGGCCATTCCATAAAAACTGAGAGTAATCGTTTTTAGAGTTGGCAACAGTGCGAAGAAAAAAAAATCGCCTCGCAGACTACTAACTGAATTAAGGAAGTGTCTATGGTAAGAGTTATTAGCCGTGGCAGACGATTCTGGTTTTGTTATTGCGCAGTTGTTTAAGGTACGTCCGCATTTCGCCATACAGCTTGGAGGTGAGTGATTCAGAGTTAAGAAGTGAAATGCGTTGTGCGATAAAATTTTGCTATCGTTTGGGTAAAACGGCTCCAACAACAGTTGATTTAATGAAAAAAACTTGCAAAGGTAAATGTTTGGGGTGAATCATCGATTTTTAGATGGCCCCCATGTTTTTCAAAAAAGGGCGTTTGTCGGCAGAACTCGCTCCTAGGCCTGGTCGAACTGAAAGTGTTGTTATGGAGCGTATTGTTAACACTGCTTGGGCAATTCTGTAAGAACAACGACGAATGAAGTGTGAAGACATAGCGGCGTCAACTAATATTTCAAAAACGTCGGCATTCCGCATTCTACCCGAATAATTACTGCTGCATCGTGTGTGCTCCAGATTAATATCTCATCACCTGACGAGATAACAATTGTTAGCCAGAGTTCAGGTGTGTCATGAGTAGAAACAAATTATTGCAAACGATCCAAACTTTCTAAACACATTAATAACTGCCGATGAAACCTGGGTCCACTATTTCGATCCCCTCACGAAGCGCGCAACGAGTGTATGGAAACACAAAGGCTCGCCTCCTCCAAAAAAAGTCCGCCAAACCAAATCAGCTGGGATGATGATGATGACGATAATTTTCTTTGATCATAAAGGCGTAGTCTACCAGCGTGCCGTTTCTCCACAAATTACTGTCAATGCTGCGTATTACATTTCAGTCTTGAAGCGTCTGAGAAGACACATGACCAGAACTGGTGGGCAAGTGGACCCTGCACCATGACAACGCCCGCCCACATGTGGCTGCTTGTGTTAACAGTTTCTTACGAAATGCAGTATTGAAATCATGACACATCCTGCCTACAGTCCGGACCTCGCCCCGTGCGATTTCTGGTTGTTTCCAACAATGAAAGAGAAGCTCCGTGGCGCAGCATTCAACATAGATGCTGGCGTATTCAAGTTGTACAGGGGTCGCTAAAGCAGCTTCTACAAAATGCCTTCGCCACATGCTTTCAGAAGTGGACTGAACGATGCGACCGTTGCATATCATCCGAGGAAAGATACTTTGAGAAAGAATAACATATATTTTGCTGTACCTATATTTCTTCATTTTGTGTGATTTTAATCTCAGTTTTTATGTAACGTCCATTGTATTTAAAATATGTCCCATTGTTCGCTACAATCATTGGAACAAAAGGTAGGTGCATTGTTTACACAATGCATTGCAGTTGGGATGGCTTATTTCCGTACGAAATAAAGGGATAACTATTTCATACGGAAATAAGGATCCTAAAAAGACAAAAAAAAAGTAATTTGTACTATAAAAACTAACTGTCCGGTTGACGCAGTAGTCTAATCTCTGACATCTGAACGTTCGTCCAGTGGGCTCGAGGCACAGGTGAAACCGTGACCTTAGAGATGGAGAGGGCCTCAGAGTAGAGGTCCCAGAGGTAAACCTTCCATAGAGGCTCATGGCAACAATTTGACCCACGATTGGCCACGAAAATCTCAGCAGAACAGCGTGCCAGATGACGGACATAGAACTAAAGTGTGGTATCAGTGAAAGTCTTGCGGTGCTGCTTATATAGCCACTGGTACCGTATCACGTGACAGACGTTTACGTAGTTTCATGTCCGATCACTGGGTCGCTGTTAAAAGGCGAGAGTTAAACTTCTGTATCTTCTCTTCTGTACAAGAACCATGGCCCTTCATTTGTGACGTCACGCTTTTCTCCATATCTAGTAATATGTATTTAAAATTTATTTTTCTAAGTAAATAGCGGCAACTACAGAATACTGTAATCTAGCTTGATTATAATCTATTTCGAAGAAAAAGATATTAAGAAAATGATATTTAAATGATATTTTTGTACTAATATCTTTTAATTCAAAATAAATAGTAATCGAGCAATACTAAGGTGGTTTCACCTAAAATCTCTGCCTTATGTTTCCAATGGTAAAACTTATATGCATATTTTCTTCGCAATTAATGTTTTCATCGATAAAACTAACTTTAAGTTACAGCATGAGATGTTTAATACGTGCTAAAACATAACCATTAATAAGCAATCCCACATTTGTTTGTCTACTGACGTCATCAATGTACAGGTCGGGTATTTAGCCGTTCGAGCGTTCGTACACACCTGGAATTGAACCTGAGGTTTATCTATTAACAGGTTTGAACATTACTCAAAGAAAAATGATTGATTTTTAATATAATTACGGTTATGTTTCAGCAAGTAATAAGTATCCCATGCTATAACTTAAAGTTAGTTTCATCGATGTGCAAATTTTCATCCTTAGGAATACAATAAATCCGAAGAAAATACTTAAAGAAGTTTTACCATTGGAAACAAAGGCAGAGATTTTAGGTGGAACCACCTTAAAGAATTGTGTAATAACCGCTATTTTGTTCGAAAAAGAAATTTTAAATGAGTACTGAGAGAAATTGTCGGGAAGTAGGGGGCCGCGGGAGGCCTAGTGGGCAACGTTCGTGACTGCTACTGAAAGGACTTCAGGTTCGATCCCAGGCAGGTACGAACGCTCGATCCACTAAGTATACACCATGCGTCGGATGGGCACGTCGGACCCAGGGTACTGGGCTCCCGGTAATAAATAAGGGCGTCTTCCTCCCCCTTTCTCCTTCGCTTCCGTGTCACTTTCCAATCGGGCACTCTAGCCCAAATCTCCTAGCTTCCTATTTCTAAAGGTTGTTTAAGACTTGGGGTCAGACACTCCCTTCCTAAAATCCGCTACATATGATCATGATCATTTGTCGGGAAATGGGGGCCGCGGATGGCCTAGTGGGCAACGTTCGTGACTGCTATGGAAAGGACCTCAGGTTTGATTCCAGGTGAATACGAACGCTCGATCCACTAAATATCCACCGTGCGTCGGATGGGCACGTTAAGCCGTCGCACACCGAGTACTGCCCCCCCCCCCCACAGTAATAAATAAGGGTGTCTTCCTGCCCCTTTCTACTTCGCTTCCGTGTCACTCTCCTATCGGGCACTCTAGCCCAAATCTCCTAGCTTCCTATTTCTAAAGGTTGTTTAAGACCTGGGGTCAGACACTCCCTTCCTAAAATCCTCTTCATATGATCATTTGTCGGGAAGAGGGCCGTGGGTGGCCTAGTAGTCAACGTTCGTGACTGCCACGGAGAAAACCTCAGGTTTGATTCCAGGTGAATACGAACGTTCGAACTACTAAATACCCGACGTGCGTCGGTTGGGCACGTTAAGCCGTCGTACACCGAGTACTGCCCCCCCCCCCACAGTAATAAATAAAGGCGTCTTCCTCCCCTTTCTACCGCGCTTCCGTGTCACTCTCCTATCCGGCACTCCAGCCCAAGTATACTAGCTTCCTGTTTCTAAGGGTTGTTAAAGACCAAGGATTTGACACTCCCTTCCTAAATTCCTCTACAAATGATCTTCGACGGGAAGTGTGACGTCGTAAATGAAGTGTCATGGATTTCTCCATCTCAAGGCTACGGCTGGAGCCATGGGTGAAGCACGGGTGGTGTGCCTGTCATACGGCACTAACTGCCACACCTCCCTGCAACCAGCGGCCCGAAGTTAATAATACATGACTGCTTAAGGCTTCTAGAGTTGCTCACGGTGGTCTTCTCTATCACCTCTGTCGTGATTTATCTACATTCTGGTTAACATACTTTGGTATACAAGGTGTGGTCAATTTATCTACATTCTGGTTAACATACGTAACATACTCTGGCTGATCAAGTTCCTCCAACTATGATCACTGCATACCCATCTTGATGGATTGCCCCAGTTATTCTAGTAGTGTGGTGCGTTACATGTATCCATGAAAGACTTTTTTCTGATTGGGGGTTTAACGATCACCGTGAGGAATTTAGTGGACTATAAGTAGTGGCCCGTCTCTGATTTAGGGCCACTCGCTCCAGGGAAGGGAGAGAGCCAGTGCCGTAAGACAAACACAGCATCCATGCCTCGCCGGGACTCGAACGCAGACCCATCGCGGACGAATTGTCAGTAGTCGTCGCTTAGACCACTGTGCTACCGGGGCGGAATGAAAGATTTTAAGCTTCTTGATTCGAGTGGAACCACACCTGAACACTCAAGTGTATCTAAACATCGTTACTTATCAAGCTCCTCCAACCATGATCACTCTGCATCTTCATCTTGATGGATTGCCACAGTTATCCAGTACTAAGGTGTGAGTCATGTTTTCAGGAGAGTGTTAAGGTCCTTTAATTTGTAGGACTCATGCCCAACTATATACGTGTATTAACATAGTTGCTAATCAAGCTCATCCAACCCTGATCATTCTGTACCACCACACTGATCTTCACTGATCGGTTACCACAGTTATCCAGTAATAAGGTGTAGTTCATATTTTCTTGGCAGACTTTAGGCTCTTTGGTTCGAGTTTAACCAAGCCTGTATACTCAAGCATATTTAAACATCGCCGCTAATAAAGTCCATCCAACCACAGGCACTCTGTTCCCTCGCATTAACGGATTACCACAGTTATACAATAGTAAGGTTTGGGCTATATTTTCATGAGAGCTTTAGGTTCCTGTGTTCGTGTGGACCCACGCCTGAATGCTCAAATATACTTAACGTCGTTGTACATTAGATCCATACAGCCACGATCTCTCTCTCTCTCTCTCTGCTCCGGCGCTGTTGGATACCTGCATCACGACAATGCAAAATGTCACATTGTCTCGAAGTGGTTTCAGGAACAAGATGGAGATTTTCTCTTTGTTCTTTGCCCATTTAAGTTCCCAGATATGAATCCTATGGAGCATTTGGTAGATAAGCCCGATAAAGACATCATGAGTCTGATTCCTCACTGCCATCGAATCTGCGTGAATTCGGAAATGTTATTTGACATGCGAAGATGAATATTTCTGCGAACGTTTCCCAAGGCTTAGTTGTATGAATGCTGAAGCAATTTGTTGTTTTTTCATGGTGCATCTGAAGGAGATCCAACTCGTTCCTAACAAATTGTCCCTTCAATGTTCTTCAATCTAAATTAGTGTAATTACAAGTAAAGTGTCCGTTTTTGTTTTTTTCAAAAAAATATGTTAGCAGCGAGAAATATACAAAGAAAAAATTGTGGTATTCATCTTGTCGTTTATGTCAATCATAGAGAAACATCAGAAAACACGGTCGTGATCTTTTTTAGAAATGATGTTACTCCTAAAACTAAGCGTAACTTCTTCCCGCGTTTGTCTTAGTATGCGTGTAAGCCTAAGGACAGTTGCTTTCTTCTTCGCTTCAGACTTAATTACTATTTCGTGTGCGTTTATTTAACGACATTTTTCACCCAAACCCCGTGAGCGAGTTTCGAGGCAGACGCCAAATTACAGGCAGCTATACTTTTCCAATCAGAATACGCACACAAATCACAAGTGATCCCGGAAACATAGAAATATAATACTGTATTGCATATGCATACTTGTGTTTTGCCAGAGCGTTAGTTTTCTTTTTCTCATTCAAGCAAGTTTGCACTTGAAACTAATTGCTATTTATTTTTCCACATTAACAAGACGGCATTTTCTCAAAACTCTTTACAAGTGATTTCTGCAGTTTTGGCACGACTCCATTTATCATTAAACTAAAGATTCACACAAAGCATGGTGGTCATAATTCCGTAGCTTCCTATTTTAGCTCTTGAACACACACAATACTTCAATTTCAGAAGGGTTGCTCCTTATAATGAGCGAAGTTTTTGCCTGTGGTGACTTTAAGATGCTATCTGCTGACTTGATCCTCTCAAAGGGCTTCAATACATTACAACATCAACTTCCCCCTAATTAACCTGCCACTGCAGCAATCAATCGGACCAACTTATCGAGCATTTAAAATACCTTTAACTTATTTCTTCTTTTTTACTAATGTGATCATCCATCACATCAGGCAAATAACTTCTTACCCTGAGTAACGGTATTCAATTAAAGATGTTCATTTCGAAAGGTTAACTAATAATTTCCAAGATCCTGCCCCAATATATATATTTTGGAACAAAAATTGGGAAACCGTGTGCGTTTAAGAAATAGTAATGGGCCATTCCTGAACCATTCGTTCCCAACGAATGACTTTTTAAAGTGAATAGTGAATGGTTCGCTTTCACCACTGTGAAGGACCATTTATTCCGCCATTACTGCGACACACGCTGTAAGTCTCAGGACGTTTAACTTCATTTCGTCCGCATGAGTTCTGATGATTCTTCACTGTGAAGGGTGAATGGAATGGTTCGCTCACACCGCTGTGAATGATCATTGAATCCGCCATTACTGCGACACACAGTGTAAGTCGCAGCACGTTAAACTTCGTTTCATCAGCATGAGTTCCGATGATTCTTCACCGTGAATGGTGAATGAAATAGTTCGCTCTCATTACTGTGAATGGTCATTGAGTCCGCCATTACTGCGACACACACTGAAGTCGTAGCACGTTACACTTCGTTTCATCCGCATGAGTTCGGATGATTCTTCACCGTGAATGCATGGTGAATGGAATGGTTCGCTCACACCGCTGTGAATTATCATTGAATCCGCCATTACTGCGACACACACTGAAGTCGCAGCACGTTAAACTTCGTTTCATCCGCATGAGTTCGGATGATTCTTCACCGTGAATGCATGGTGAATGGAATGGTTCGCTCACACCGCTGTGAATGATCATGAAATCCGCTATTGCTGCGACACACACTGAACTCGCAGCACGTTTAACTTCATTCCGTCCGCATCAGTTCGGATGATTCTTCACCGTGAATAATGAATGGAATGGTTCGGTCTCACCGCTGTCAATGATCACTCAATCCGCAATTGCTGTGACACACACTGAAGTTGCAGCAGATTTAACTTTCATTCGCCCCAAGTGAGATCAAAAACTAATTCCCAGCAAGAAACGTAATGTTGAGGATTAAGAAATGTCAACCGCTATGTGAGTGTGCAATCAGCAGCCAGAAATAATGGTGAAATTTAAGAATGAGAAAGATGCTTGAATGCTGTGTCCGAATCGTTCGCCAGTATGCAGCAAATCATTCATCGTGAATATTTGAAGGGCTCGCTCTCGTTTGGGCAGTTTGCCAAAAAGATCTGTGGCCTCGGAAAGGATGATTTACTCAGTAAGTGAACTGATAACCTGGAAATTAGATGATTCGTGAATGAATGATTTGCGTGAATGATGAATAAACTCCGAAAAGGGAGTGATTCATGCCTTTATGCTGACATATTAAGAACAGTTCAGGTACTTCCCTAGATGCTGGAAGACCCCTTGGACATTGGATGTGGTTAAACATAACTGAATACTTAGTTTTTATGGTTTATGAAAAGCACTTTGACATTTTATCATAAACATTAATATCTTACTGTATCTCAATGGATAATCATAAACACCGCAGTGCGGGGGGAGGAGAAGGCTGAAGGGCAGGGGCCACGACATACCTGCTAATAATATTTTCCATACCTTTCGTTGTAATGTTAAAGAAATGCTTTCTTTTATCATTGCATAATACTTTATGGTAAATTATTTTCCGGAGAAAAATCACCTTTTTTAACCCCTTAAGGATCGATTAATATTTATGAAAACCATCAAAATGTACCTATGTTTTTATTCAAAAATATTAACAGTTATTGAGTTTCTAAATAAAATATTCAGTGATTTTGAATTTTTGGTACACATTTAAGCTGTTACAGAACGATATTAATAATTATAACGAAGTAAATTTCTCCGTCATTTTCGGTCTACGCCGGGATTCGAACCCGAGGCCGCTTATTCCGGAACAAGTCACTCTACCAACTGAGCTACGCATACATTTGTTGTGATTGCTATGTGCCTTTATGTCGTGTGCGGCCTGCTGGCAGGTACGTTGAACTTCATTGACATATACAGGCAGACATATACAGTACAGACACTGTATGCAGATTCTTTACATCAACAAGTACATATCAAACATGGTACACAGTATGTCAAATGATCAATGTACACAGAGAGAGCAAGTGTTGATCTAGTAACACATTGAGAACTAGTACATATCAAACTTTGTACACAGTATGTCAAATGGCCAATTTTCACAAAGACAGATAGTGTTGATCAAGTAACACATAGAGAACTAGTACATATCAATCATGGTAGACAGTATGTCAAATGATCAATGTACACCGAGAGAGCCAGTGTTGATCAAGTAACACATAGAGAACAAGTACATATCCAACATAGAGAAGAAGTACATATCGTACACAGTATGTCAAATGGCCAATTTACACAGAGAGAGCCAGACCAAGTAACACATAAAAACTAGTACATATTAAACATTGCTGATCAAATAACACATAAAAAACTAGTACATATCAAACATTGTACACAGTATGTCAAATGGCCAATTTACTCACAGAGAGCCAGTGTTGATCAAGAAACACATAGAGAACTAGTACATATCAAACATTGTACACAGTATATCAAATGGCCAATTTACACAGAGAGAGCAAGTGTTGATCAATAACACATAGAGAACTAGAACATATCAAGCATGGTACTCAGTATGTTAAATGCTCAATGTACAGAGAGAGAGCCAGTGTTGATCAAGTAACACATAAAAAACTAGTACATATCAAACATCAAATCATCACAGTATGTCAAACGGCCAATTTACTCAGAGAGAGCCAGTGTTGAAGAAGTAGCACATAGAGAACTAGTACATATCAAACATTGTGCACAGTATGTCAAATGGCCAATTTATTCAGAGAGAGCCAGTGCTGATCAAGAAACCCATAGAGAACTAGTACATATCAAACATTGTGCACAGTATGTCAAATGGCCAATATATACAGAGATAGCAAGTGTTGATCAAGTAACACATAAAGAACTAGTACATATCAAACATTGTGCACAATATGTCAAATGATCAATATACAGAGTGAGAGCCAGTGTTGATCAAGTAACAGGTAGAGAACTAGTACAAATCAAATATGGTACACAGTATATCAAATGATCAATGTACAGAGAGAGAGAGAGAGAGTCACTGTTGATCAAGTAACACATAGAGAACTAGTACATATCAAACATTGTACACAGTATATCAAATGGCCAATTTACACAGAGAGAGCAAGTGTTGATCAAGTAACACTTAAAGAACTAGTACATATCAAACATGGTACACAGTATGTCAAATGATCAATGTACACAGAAGGCCAGTGTTGATCAAGGAACACAAACATCCATGTCTCACAGGGATTCGAACCCAGACCCAACAAGGTCGAATGGGAAGAAGCCAGCGACTATACTACTGCGCCGCCAGGGCGGCTCAGTTGTGTCTGCACTTTTCAGTATGTAAATTAATTCTTTAACGTTTCATTCAGCCCGGTAATATCACGAGCGCTGAATATAGGGATCGATACCTCAGCCCTTACCCCATATTGACGGGAGCTGCCCTTAACGGGTTAAAGCGGGCTCCATAATTAGTCTTCATTCTATATTTTTACTCTGATTGGGAGGTTGGATATGATTCTTTTGTTCTTTACTTAAATCCCGGATAGAGAAGGGGAATGTTACACACCCATAGTCAGTAAATTGAGTGACTCTTTCAGGACTAGAGAACTCAGATGCAACCAAACCTCCATTGTTTGTGAGTTCTGTAGGAGTAAGGATCTTCTGTGGATTTCTGAAATCAAGAGGTCAGTTAATCTGTTAAGTAACCAAAATTATAAATCTTCAATCGATTTGCCCACATAACCATGGCTCCTTCGGTCTTTGTTGTTGTTGTTGTGACCTTCTCCTTCACATCTAGATTATAACGTACATATATATACACTGATGACCACCCAAAATGCAACACCAAGAAGGAAGCATCCGATTGGCCTGAAATTCGCAGCATGCGCCGCCCGCGAGAGGACATGCAAACGATTAGCATTGCAGGGCATATGCAAATCATGTGCGCCCGCCAAGCCACCGAGAAGCACTATAAGAAGGGTGCACAGAAGGCTGGGTGTAAGTAGTGGAAGTGTGTTGTACTTGCCGGACTTGTGCGTGGGACGCTTCCTGATGCGTCGTCGTAGAATACGGCAGTCATTCCAGTACGTTCCGGAGTTCTACAGAGGACGAATAGTGGCTTATCGCGACAGCGTTTTATCGTACTGAGACATCGGCGCCCGTGTAGGACGACACCCAGCCACAGTGAGGCGAGTATGGATTCGGTAGGTGCAGGAGGGACAGACGGATCGACGTGAGTGATTGCCACAGCCGCGGCACACCACCGAACGAGAGGACCGGCATGTTGTGCGGCGGGCATTGACGGCTCGCACCGCCACGTTACGAACGTTAGCGCAGGAATTAGGGTGTGTTGCGCAACAACCTGTGTCAACACTTACCGTTCGACGTCGTCTGCAGGAGTGGGGGACTTTTCGCACGGCGCTGATTCCTCCGATTACCATTGACGTTACACCACCGGCGAGTGCGGCGGCAGTGGGCCGTTGAATGCCGCACCTGGACTACGGAATGGCACGACATTGTCTTCTCCGACGAATCCGGCTTCTGCCTGCAACACCACGATGGTCAGATCCGCGTGTGGCGGCACCGCGGCGATAGACTGTATAATGCCTGCATTATGCATCGCCATACCGGTTTGTTGCCTGGCGTTATGGTTTGGGGCGCAATTGGATATGACACCCGCACCCCTCTGGTACGCATCGCCGGTACACTGAACAGCCACCGCTACATCTCCGACGTTTTGGAGCCTGTAGTCCTTTCTTACCTGCAGCACTTGCCAGCGACCACGTTTCAACAGGCCAAAGCGCGCCCGCACGTGGCACGCATCGTGCAACAATTCTTCACGGCCCACCAGGTGTCACTGCTGCCGTGGCCCGCCTGTTCTCCCGATATGTTGTCCATCGAACACGTCTGGTCGCTGATCGGCAACCGAGTGGCCCGGCAAGCACCACCCGCTGCTACGCCTGATGAACTGTGGCAACGTGTGGAAGCTGCCTGGACCGACATACCCCAAGCCCACATCCAAGCCTCTTTCGTTCGATGCCGCGGCGTGTAGCGGCCGTTATTGCCAGCCATGGGGGCCACACGAACTATTGATGTCTGCGTGTTCTGCAAGTCGCACGGGCTTGAAAGCTCAATAGTTTCATCTTTGTATCTGTTCAGTACATCTTGCTTTGCTATCTCGTGTCTTCTTGGTGTTGCATTTTGGGTGGCCAGCTGTGTATATATATATATATCATCATCATCAGCATCAACCATTTTCAATCCACTGCTGGATGAAGGTCTCCCGAAATTTCTTCCACAATTGTCTGCCTTGGGCCTGTCTCCTCCATGTCACTCCAGCATACTTTCGACTTTCATCCTTTCATCTCCCATGGGGTCTTCTTCTGGATCTTTTCCTGTCCCTCGGAATCAAGTCTCATCTGTGGCTCGTTTTTCTGGCAACATGTCCAGCTCATTGCCATTTCACTGATTTGGTCATGATGTCGTCCATTCCTGTCATATTCCTTATCCACAAGTTCCTCTTCTTATCTTACCTGGTTACACCAAGCATGCATCTCTCCATACTACTTTGAGTTGTCTGCAGTCTTCGTATGTCTCTTTTAGTTAAGGTCCATGTCTCTGCTCCATACGTAATAACTGGCAGGATGCACTGATTAAACACTTTTCTTTTCAGACATAATGGCATACTGCTCTTAAAAATTGTACTGTTTCTTCCAAAAGCTCTCCAGGCAAGTTTTATACGCCGATTAATTTTTTCATCAGTGTGACCCTCATTGAATATCTGCTGCCCAAGATAAATGTGGGAATCGGTTGTCTCCAGCTTTTCTCCATCAATCGATAAATCTTCGTTTATTTTAAAGCATTGTACATCACTTTTGTCTTCTGAAAGTTCATTTTTAATTCCACTTCTTTACTCTTGTCAGCAAGTTCCTGGATCATATCCTGCAGCTCTGCAAGGGTAGTTGCAAAGGCGACTACGTCATCAGCAAAACGAAGGTGAGTTAAGTAATGTCCATTAATCTTTATTCCTTTGTTTTCCCAGTTCAATGATTAAAAGACATTTTGCAATGAGGTGTTAAAGAGATTGGGAGATATGGTGTCCCCTTGTCTCACTCCCTTTTTAATTCTTATTTGTACTGTATCCTCAAATATCCGAACCTTTGCACTTGCATTTTCATAGATGTTATTAATAATGCTAATGTATTCATCTTCAATACCGCAGAATTTCAAAGCCATTGTTACTGCTGATGGTTTCACGGAATCGAAGGCCTTTTCATAGTCAATAAAAGCCATGCATAATGGGAGTTCATATTCTCTTGTTCTTTCAATTAGTTGTCTCAGTACATGGATATGATCTATAGTGCTGTAGCCACTCCTGAATTCAGCTTGTTCTCTTGGTTGGACCATGTCTAGTGTTACCTTCAAGCGATGTGAAAGAACCGTAGTGAAGATTTTATAAACCACTGAAAGGAGGCTGATGGGCCTGTAGTTCCTGATATCCTCAATATCACCTTTTTTATGGAGCAAGATCTTTGTAGCATTGTTTCAATCCTCAGGAAACTCCCCTTCATTAAGACATCTGGTGAAAACTTGGGCGAGTGTAGTTTCAATTTCTCCACTTGCTTCTTGTATAATGTACACTGTAATTCCATCTTCTCCTGGAGCTCTTCCCCGTTTCATGTTCTCAATTGCATATGCAACTTCTGCAGAGGAGACTGGAGGGACTTTGGTACTGTTACCTGTCGTAATGTCTGGAATAGATGTATCATCCCTTTCATATAGTTTTGAATAGAAATCTTTCACCCTTGTCAAAATTTCGCTTCTATTTCTTGTTACAGTACCATCTTCTTTTCTCAGAGCCATAATCTGTTTTCTTCTCTTAATGAGATGTCCCTTCGCTCTCTTCAGGCTTTGGTTGTTTTCAATTGCTTTTCTCACTAGTTCACCATTGAATTTCTTTATGTCTTTAGTGACACTTTTACGTACTGTCTTGCATAGCTCTATATATTCTACTTTGGAAGTCACGTCTTCTTTAGTTGTCCACATCTCTCTTCTTTTTTGCATCAACGTTTTGGTTTTTCCTGATAATTTGTTCACATGCAACTTGTTCTTAGTACCACCTATTTCTGTTGCTGTTTGCATAAGAGCCTTTGTGAGTTCTCTGTTAACTTCAGAAATATCCACTTCTTCCGATGTGAGGCCTTCCAAAGCAGATAATCTGTTCCTCAGTTCCAACTTGAAGGTATTATGGTGTTTTTAAAGGTTGGTTATGTCAATACATTTTGTTTGTCTTATGAGTTTGCCACGTTCGAGTTTAGTGTTGAGGTGCATCTTACATCCAGTGGCGCCCATATGAGTACTTTTAGGCGAGGGGGGCGGCTAAAAAATCCTTACCACCTTCAAGGCTGTCAAACATTTTAGTAAATGTACAAAATACTAAAATACAACAAAAATAATTGTTACAATCAATCATTAATATCTTACTATTTTTAAACATGGTTTAAAAAGAGGTTTCGTCTATTTTAGAGTTTTAAATTTATCAAACATTTGGCTATACCAACGGCTGAGAGGAGGGCTCGAGCAGTTCCTGCCCCCCCCCCCCCTATAGGTGCCCTTGCTTACATCTCACCAATCTATGGTCACTACCTGTGTTGAACTTGTTTAGTGCACTGCAGTCTTCGATGACGATTTGTTTGTTACGCATAATAAAATCAATTTCACTTGTCGTCCCATTCTGATGTCTCCATGTCCATTTCCTGCTGTGTGGCTTTTTCTTGAAAAAGGAGTTCATGATGAAAAACCTTTCTGCTTCTGCAAATTCTACGAGAGTATTTCCACGTTGATTTCTGTTCCCGTAACCAAATTTAGCAACCGAAGTTTCATTCTGTTGCTGTTGCCCTACTATTGCATTGAAATCACCCATAATGATCTTCAAGTGCTGTCTGTCTTTGTTATTTAAATTCCGAATTTCCTCGTAAAATTCTTCAATTTCTTCTTCAGCGTGACTTGCGGTGGGTGCATAAGCTTGAATAACCTGGGCCTGGTATCTTCTCGAGAGTTAGATAACAAGTCGTGCAGCTCTGCCAGAGGAACTTTCCACTTTTACAACTTTAACCTTCAGTGAAAATCCTCTAAATACGTGGCGCCAGTTGAATAAATAAATCATTCGCTCTTTCCACGTTAAGCAAGCTAGATATTGAGAGATAACGGCTGCTGAATAACAATTTTCAGGTTGCTGTGCGTTGCTTAATGTGGAAAGAGCGATGGATTTATTTATTTATCCTTCATTTTCTTGTTTATTATAAATCCAACCCCACTAGCTCTGCCAGTATCTGTCCCACGATAGTAGAAGAGATGTTCACTTTTCAGTTCAATGAGATCTTCTCCTTTCCTCCATACCTCACTTAGCCCGGCGATGTCCCACTTGATCCTTTGTAGTTCCTCTTCCAATTCAAGAAGCCTTGAATCAGAAGATAGGGAGCGTCCATTGTAAGTAGCCAAGGTCAGCATTAAATGGCAGCCCAGTCTGGTCTCTGCCTTCATGTCGCACTGGCCGCTGCCTTGTCCAGGCACATTCCAGCTCCCGGAGACTGAGGGTCAGGTTTGAAATTGTGTAAGCATCTTCGAAGGGTTTTGACCATAACTCACCTCGTTGGCCAAGCGGGTTGGTGAGTGTGTGATAGCATTTCCTCTAATCCTGATGGTATAGTTATACCGCTACTGGTGGTCGTCAGAGCCCCTTTAATGGGAACAGGATGCACCACGAGAAGGCGGGGTTGACTTTTGTCAAGCAGAGGCGATATGTTGCGCATCCCCTGACCTTGTATCCCATATAGATATACTTTCACACCGTTTGAAGGTAACACTGGACATGGCTCAACCGAGAGAACAAGCTGGATTCAGGAGTGGCTACAGCACAATAGATGATATCCACGTACTGAGAGAACTAATTGAAAGAGCGAGGGAATATGAACTTCCATTGTGCATGGCTTTTATCGATTCTGAAAAAGCCTTTGATTCGGTGAAACCATCAGCAGTTACAATGGCTCTGAAATCCTGCGGTATTGAAGATGCATACATTAATATTATTAATAACATCTATGAAAATGCAAGTGCAAAGATTCGGCTGTTTGAAAATACAACACAGATAAAAATTGGAAAGGGGGTGAGACAAGGTGACACCATATCTCCGAAGCTCTTTAACGCCACATTGGAAAATGTCTTTCAATCACTGAACTGGGAAAACAAAGGGATAAAGATTAATGGAGATTATCTAACCCACCTTCGTTTTGCTGATGACAGTCATTTTTGCAACTACCCCATCAGAGCTGCAGAGTATGATCCAAGAACTTGCTGACAAGAGTAAAGAAGTGGGATTAAAAATGAACTTTCAGAAGACAAAAGTGATGTTCAATGCTTTTACACGAAATGAAGATTTATCGATTGATGGAGAAAAGCTGGAGATAGAAGACACGTACGTTTATCTTGGACAGCAGATATCAAGTGAGGGTCACATTGATGAAGAAATTAATCGGCGTACAAAACTTGCCTGGAGAGCTTTTGGAAGAAAGAGCATAATTTTCAAGAGCAATATGCCATTATGTCTTAAAAGAAAAGTGTTTGATCAATGCATCCTTCCAGTGCTTACGTATGGTGCAGAGACGTGGACCTTAAGTAAAAGAGACATACAAAGGCTGCAGACAACTCAAAAAAGCATGGAGAGGTGCATGCTTGGTGTAACCAGGAGAGATAAGAAGAGGAACTCGTGGATCCGAAAGATGACAAGAGTGGAAGACATCATGATCAGAGTTAAATCCCTGAAATGGCAATGGGCTGGGCATACTGCCAGATGGACAGACCATCGATGGACAGCCGAAATTTTAGATTGGATTCCAAGGGACAGGAAAAGACCCAGAAGAAGACCACATGGGAGATGGGTTAATGAAATTCGAAAGTATGCGGGAGTGACATGGAGGAGTCTGGCACAAGACAGACCGTTCTGGAGGAAACTTGGGGAGACCTTCGTCCAGCAGTGGATTGATAATGGTTGACAATGATGATGATGATGATGATATACACCTTAAACCATAAATAGAGCTAAACACAAAAATGAAAAAAAATTACATACTTACATTCTGAAAATCATAACGCGCATAAGTTGCAGTGAAGAATTCTCAGAATTAACAACTTACAAAGCAGAAACTACAACAAAAAAATAATAAAAAAAAATAAAAAACTCAAGAGCCAACAAGCAAAGAGAATAAAAATAATAAAACCGGATTTCAGAAAGTGTCGAAAATGCCGAGCCTTGGCTTTATCAAGGACCAGCAAAACTCTGCATTTTCTCACTACCACAAAGACCTAGTTAAAAATGGGTTTCTGCAAAGTCATAGATACAAGTATAAGTCCCCAAAAATCCAAATTACATAATCGCCCTCAAATGTGCGGAAACTAAATAATTAAGCAAAAGTTTTTGCATACATCTATCACTTTCCTGGCCCAACCCATACTCATCATCTCCCACAAAAACCAGAAAAACATTGGCAAAGAGCTCACAAATACTGTGAGAAGTCTTAAAACTTTAGACCCAGTAAACGAGGCAGAACCTACTACAAAGAAATATATATATAACTTAGGAACACCTAGAAAACGACAGGTTTTACCCAAGTGAACTTTCAACCGGAAACCAAAATAAAAAGCACTTAAGAAGTGTCATTCCCTGGGAAAAATAACTTCCAATAAATTACATAAAAAATAAAAAAGGATAAAAAACATACCACGGGAGCAAATAAGAACGTTTTACAGACAGTTCCCACGAAACACGGAATGCAATAAGACAAAAACACGTAATATAATGCATTGGTAAAGGTACTTAAAAATTAAAAATAAAAGTTGCAATATTTACACAGTATTCTAGGAATGCTTTAAGAATAGTATTCTAGGAATGCTTTAAGAACAGTATTCTAGGAATGCTTTAAGAACAGTATTCTAGGAATGCTTTAAGAACAGTATTCTAGGAATGCTTTAAGAACAGTATTCTAGGAATGCTTTAAGAACAGTATTCTAGGAATGCTTTAAGAACAGTATTCTAGGAATGCTTTTTCCAAACCGAGATTGATGAACTGTTTTTCCAGTAAGCAAAGAATAACTCACCAGAATACACGAAAAATTATTATCAAATATACCTGATGTGTATTTAATAATTTTTACCTGTATTAAAATACCTTAGTGCACATCTATGGACAAAAACAGTTACTTATTTTGTTAAACGTAAGTTTTACCATTCTTATGTTAGCTATTCTTGAGATAGAATATCTAGTTGACTTTTTATATTTTTTATCTAAAATTTTTTATTCAAATTATAAACTTTTTTTGTGATTTTTAATATTTTATATATACACTGAGTGGCCACTTTATTATGACCATCTGACAGTTTTAAGAAAATAAGCTATGGCTGCACGATGTTGCCGACAGAGGGCGAGGCTAGTATAAAAAGGGAAAGCTTAGTGCTTGCGACAGTAAAAGCCGCGGATGGCTTAGTGGTTAGTGTTTCAGACTATCGATGCTGGGTCCCCAGGTTCAAGCCTGGGCTGATCTTTCAGAGATGGTGTGATTTACTAACAATCGCTGAATATCCGCCGTGCATCGGACGAGCACGTAAAGTGACGGACCCCAGGCTGGACCCACTGGTTAAATGGGTATCCTTTCCTATGTTCCCCCTGAAATTCTCTCACCCATCTATGTGCAATATCGTACTTGTACGGTGGCGCCATCTACGGTACTCTAATCTCACTACAAACTGTTCTGTCAAAAAGTCGCTAGACTTGCTCTCATTCCTGCCGTTTCTGTGTCCTGCCCAAAAGGCGATCTCGCTGTAGGTGGCTGGGACCTAAACTCTACTCCCTGTGGACGGAAGTCCTACATGAAAATGACAAATTTCCCAAAAAATTCTTGCGACAGTAAAACAAGAAGTGATTTTTGGGTGACGAGATAGGTAAAAAATGTGATTTGACGGACTCAACGTGGGATGATTGTAGGAGGTCGGAGCCATGGAGCGAGTATCACCGAAACCGCCGCATTCGTGAAATGTTCCAGAGCAGCTGTTGTTAAAGTGTTTAAAGACTGGACTGTCAGCCAAAAAATTGGGTCTCTACGTGCAACGTGTGTGTCGTCATCGACTAGTGACTGCTCGAGCGGAACGGAGAGTGTTCAGACTGGTAACAGACAACAGAAGGGCAACAGTGCAGCAATTACATTTTAATCAAGGATCCCCTCAAATGATTTCTGCACGCACTGTTCGCCGTACTCTGCATCGGATGGGATATGGCAGCCGAAGGCTTGTTCGAACACTTTTGCTGTCTGCAGTTAACAAGAGAAAACGTCTCCAGTTCGTACAGGAGCACAAGGATTGGGCAGTCGATAATTGGAAACAAATAATGTGGTCCGATGAATCACATTTTCAGTTGCATCATGCCAATGGACGAGTGAGAATTTGGCTGGAACAGCACGAAAGCATGGACACATCATATCTAAACATCGTTGCGGATCAAGTGCATCCTGTCATGTGGATGGTTTATCCCAATGGCGATGGCTATACTTTCAACAAGATAATGCGTCCTTTCATAGTGCTCGTATTGTACAGGATTGGTTTCAGGAACATGCCGGTGAGTTTACTTTGCTTAGGTGGCCCCCACAATCTCCAGATTTCAACCCCCATTGAGAATTTGTGGGATGAAGTTGAACAAGCCATTAGACAACTGGATCCACAACCCTGCAATCTCACACTCCTGTGAAGTGCTATTCATCAAGCATGGTCTCAGATTCCACAAACCACCTATCATCATCTCGTAGAGTCCATGCCACGAAGAATCGACGTAATATTGAGGGCAAAAGGTGGCCCAACGAAGAACTGAAGGGGTGGTCATAATAAAGTGGCCACTCAGTGTATATATCATCATCATCATCATCATCATCATTGTCAACCATTATCAATCCACTGCTGGACGAAGGTCTCCCCAAGTTTCCTCCACAACGGTCTGTCTTGTGCCAGTCTCCTCCATGTCACTCCCGCATATTTACGAATTTCATCCACCCATCTCCCATGTGGTCTTTTTCTGGGTCTTTTCCTGTCCCTTGGAATCCAATCTAAAATTTCGGCTGTCCATCTATGGTCTGTCCTTCTGGCAGTATGTCCAGCCCATTGCCATTTCAGGGATTTAACCCTGATCATGATGTCTTCCACTCTCGTCATTTTTCGGATCCACGAGTTTCTCTTCTTATCTCTCCTGGTTATAACAAGCATGCACCTCTCCATGCTTTTTTGAGTTGTCTGCAGCCTTTGTATGTCTCTTTTAGTTAAGGTCCACGTCTCTGCACCATACGTAAGCACTGGAAGGATGCATTGATCAAACACTTTTCTTTTAAGACATAATGGCATATTGCTCTTGAAAATTATGCTGTTTCTTCCAAAAGCTCTCCAGGCAAGTTTTGTACGCCGATTAATTTCTTCATCAATGTGACCCTCACTTGATATCTGCTGTCCAAGATAAACATACGTATCTGTTATCTCCAGTTTTCTCCATCAATCGATAAATCTTCATTTCTTGTAAAAGCATTGAACATCACTTTTGTCTTCTGAAAGTTCATTTTTAATCCCACTTCTTTACTCTTGTCAGCAAGTTCCTGGATCATACTCTGCAGCTCTGATGGGGTAGTTGCAAAAATGACTACGTCATCAGCAAAACGAAGGTGGGTTAGATAATCTCCATTAATCTTTATCCCTTTGTTTTCCCAATTCAGTGATTGAAAGACATTTTCCAATGTGGCATTAAAGAGCTTCGGAGATATGGTGTCACCTTGTCTCACTCCCTTTCCAATTTTTATGTGTGTTGTATTTTCAAACAGCCGAATCTTTGCACTTGCATTTTCATAGATGTTATTAATAATATTAATGTATGCATCTTCAATACCGCAGGATTTCAGAGCCGTGGTTACTGCTGATGGTTTCACCGAATCAAAGGCTTTTTCATAATCGATAAAAGCCATGCACAATGGAAGTTCATATTCCCTCGCTCTTTCAATTAGTTCTCTCAGTACGTGGATATGATCTATTGTGCTGTAGCCACTCCTGAATCCAGCTTGTTCTCTCGGTTGAGCCATGTCCAGTGTTACCTTCAAGCGGTGTGAAAGAACTTTAGTGAAGATTTTATAAACCACTGATAGGAGGCTGATAGGTCTGTAGTTCCTGAGATCCTCAATGTCACCTTTTTTATGTAGCAGGATCATTGTAGCATTGTTCCAATCCTCAGGAATCTTCCCTTCATTAAGGCATCGAGTGAAAATTTGGGCGAGTACTGTTTCGATTTCTCCACTTGCTTCTTGTATGATGTCTATAGTAATTCCATCTTCTCCTGGAGCTTTCCCCCGCTTCATGTTCTTGATTGCATGAGCAACTTCTGCTGGGAGGACTGGAAGAACTCTGGTACCTTTCATGATGTCTGGAGTACATGTATCATCCCTTTCATATAATTTGGAGTAGAAATCTTTCACTCTTGTCAAAATTTCGCCTCTATTTCTTGTTATAGAACCATCTTCTTTTCTCAGAGCCATAATCTGTTTTCTTCCCTTACTGAGATGTCCCTTTGCTATCTTAAGGCTTTGGTTGTTTTCAATTGCTTTCCTCACTAGCTCACAGTTGAATTTCCATACGTCTTCAGTGATACTTTTTCGTGTTGTCTTGCATAGCTCTATATATTCCACTTTGGAAGTCACATCTTCTTTAGTTGTCCTCATCTCTCTTCTTTTTTGCATCAACATTTTGGTTTTTCCTGATAATTTGTTCACATGCAACTTGTTCTTAGACCCAGCTAATTTTGTTGCTGTTTCCATTAGAGCTTTGGTTACTTTTCTGTTAACTTCCGAAATATCCACTTCTTCCGATGTTAGGCCTTCTAAAGCAGAGAATCTGTTCTTCAGTTCCAATTTGGAGGTATTATGGTGTTTTTTAAGGTTGGTTATGTCAATACATTTTGTTTGTCTTATGAGCTTGCCACGTTCCAGTTTAGTGTTGAGGTGTATCTTACATCTCACCAATCTATGGTCACTACCTGTGTTGAACTTGTTCAGCACACTGCAGTCTTCGATGACGAATTTTTTGTTACACATAATAAAATCAATTTCACTTGTCGTTCCAATTGGATGTCTCCATGTCCATTTCCTGTCCATTTCCTATATATATATATATATATATATATATTTTGTAACACAAAATTGATGAACAATGTTTGTACAAGAATGAAGATTTATCGATTGATGGAGGAAATCTAGTGATAACCGATACGTACATATTTACCTTGGACAAAGATATCAAGTGAGAGTCGCACTGATGAAGAAATTATTCGGGTATAAAACTTGGTTGGAGAGCATTTGGAAGAAATTTTCAAAAGCAATATACTATTTTGTTTTAAAAGAAAAGTGTTTAATCAATGCATCCTTCCAATTCCTACGTATAGAGCAGAGACCTTAACTAAAAACCTCGTACAAAAGCTGCAGACAACTGAAAGAAGCCTGGAGAGATGCAAGCCTGGTGTAACCAAGAAAGATAAGAGGAGCAACTCGTGGATCAGGAAAATGTCAAGAGAGCAAGTTCCTGGATTATACTGCAGAGTATGACCAGTTACTAACACCAGTAAAGAAGTGGGATTAAAAATGAACTTTTACAAGACAAAACTGATGTACAATGCTGTTGCAGGAAATGAATATTTATCGATTGATGGGGGAAATTTGGAAGGAACTGATAACTACATTTACTTTAGGCAATGCATATCAAGCTTGGGTCACATTGCGGAAGAGATTAATCGGCGTATAAAATTTGGTTAGAGAGCTTTTGGAAGAAGTGAGTCTGGAGAATTTGTGGCAGCTGTGGTGCAGTGGTAGCATGTCCGGCGCGTAACTGGAAGATCCTGGGTTCGATTCCCGTGGCGGCCGATGATAAATTTTCCGTGATTCACTTATAAATGTGGAAAGAGCGATTACTTCTGTTTGATGTTCCTAATCCACGTCAATAGTGTTTATTAATTATTCATTCGCCTCCTAGTTATTTCTTTGTTCAGTTGCTGCGTTCCATCTTTGGTGAATCCCCAGCATTGTGCTGGGCTACAAGAAACAACCAGCTGTGTGATTTGGCAGTTAGTCGTATGTGAGACTGGAGTATTCGAGGCCGCAGTGGTGCAGTGGTAGCATGTCCGGCGCGTAACTGGAAGACCCTGGGTTCGATTCCTGGTGGCGGCCGAGGAGAATTTTTCCGTGATTCACTTATAAACGTGGAAGGAGCGATTACTTCTGTTTGATGAAACAGTACAAGTTTTGTCCTGAAAGAAAAGTGTTTAATCAATGCATCTTTCCAGTTTTCACGTACGGAGGAGATACTTGGACCTTAACTAAAAAGCCACAAAAAACCTTCAAACAACTGAAAGAAGCATGGAGAGATGCATCTTTGGTGTAACCAGAAAAGAAAAATAGAGGAGCTCGTGCATCAGGAAAATGACAACAATGGAAGATATCATGATCAAAGTAAAATCCCTGAAATAGCAATGCGCTGGATATGTTACCAGAACGGACCACCGGTGAACAATAGAAATTTTATACGGAATTGCAAGGGACAGGAAAAGACCCAGAAGAAGACCACGGGGGAGATGGGCTGATGAAATTCGAAAGAATGCCGGAGTGAAATGGAGGAGACTGGCTCACGAGAGGCTGTTGTGGGAAAACAACTTGGGGAGACGTTCATCCAGCAGTGGATGAAGGTCTCCCTAAGTTTTTCCTGGATGAAAGTCTCCTCAAGTTTCTTCCACAACTATCTGTCTTGAGCCAGTCTCCTCCATGGTACTCCGGCATGCTTTCGAATTTCATCCACCCATCTCCCCGGTGGTCTTCTTCTGGGTCTTTTTCTGTACCTTGGCATTCAGTCTAAAATGTCGGTTGTCCATCTGTGGTCCGTTCTTTTGGCACCGTGTTTAGCCCATTGATGTTTCAGGGAGTTTTCTCTGATCATGATGATTTCCACTCTTGTCTTTTTGTTATCAAAATTTGTCGCAGGAACCCCGGAGGGTTTGCGTTACACTTCTGTCGTATCTGCACTCCTTTTCGAGCAAAATGAAAGTACACAAATGGTGCCAACGCACAGAAAATTTCGACTGTTCAGTGTGAATCAGTAGAACGATTGTGCCAGAAATCCTGTGTGACATGACCATAGGGCTTGTTCAGGGCAGGAAAAAAGAAATGCCTTTCTTTAAGGATACGCAAAATTCGGGTGATCGTAAGAAACCGAGCCAAACATAATAAAATAATAATTAAATTTCTCAAGCACATCCATAACAACTGGCTGTACTTGAAAGATTTAATTAACTACATTATTACTATTGTTAATTAATAAAACCTTTCAAGTACAGAGGGTTAGTCGAAAGTTTTGCAATATTTGGATCACTTTATGTTTTCATACGTACATATACGACGAAAGCTGACTAGTATTCAAAGTATAGGCCATCGTGTTACACCGTCTTGAGCCATCTGTCTTCCAGTTCTTCGATTTCGCAGTGGTACTAGTTCTTGTCCTTGGAGGCGAAGAACTCCTTCATCCCAGCTGCCACCTCCTCCTGGTTGTTGAAGTGTCGCCCGCGAAGGAAGTATGCCGTGGACCGGAACAAGTAATAATCCGACGGGGCATCAATTCGATGCCCTCAAGTTCCTGGAGTTTTGCCCAGGTTGTTAGTGCGGTATATGGCCGAGCGTTGTCCTGCTACAGGAGAGCGCGCTTTCTGTTCACCAGTGTCTGGTATTTCTCCTCCAAAACGGCATACGTCCGCTCTAGCTATTCAGAGTAGAGGTTGGCGTTGATGGTCCGACCGTCTGGGTGCTAGGATTACGGAAATAGACCCACTTTTCATCGCACGTAACAATTCTCTTGATGAAACTTACATCGCGCGGGTTTTCTAGGAGTTTCTTGAACACTTCCACTCAGCGGTTTGTTTCAGCTGGCGTCAGTTCGTGAGGGACAATGCGGCAGCTCCTGTAGACCTTTCCGAGGTTCTGAAGGTGAGGGACCACGGTGGTCTGTGATATGCCCAGCTCGCCTGAAAATATCCGAGTGCTGATTGTCGGATTTGCCTCTACGGCTTCCGAATCCACGGTTCGCGGCCTACGTGACCTTGGCTGATGACCGAGGTTTCCGTCACCTGAGCGAAATTCCCCGAACCTTCTGGTTGCGGTGCTGTGGCCCGCGGAACCTTCCCCTTTCGTAGGACAAATGTTTCGTGTTGCTTGGGCAACGCTATGGCCGAGTTGAAACTCGTAAAGCAAAAGTTCTCTAATTAGCCGGTTGTAGCTGTTCATCTTTTAGTCGTCCCAGCCAAAGACAGAACGACGACATGCAATGTTGTTCACAGCAACGACTACCACTTTATATCCCTTTCGACTGACGGCAGAGCGCGACTTCAACTAGTTTAAACACGTGACATACCCGCCGCAGCACATGCGTTTATGCAAATATTGCAAAACTTTCGACTTACCCTCTGCACCGGTCTCACATGGCGTTTAAGTATATTCAACTTAACGGTCACGTGAGACTGAGCGCAGTTTAACTACACAACACACATGAAACAAAACAGCATGCATCTTCCCAATGCAGTGCTCCCAGAGGTATCCTTCAGCTCCTATCCTTCCATCCAGAAACTCACTTTCACTTGCATGAGCCCCTTCCATCCTCATTTTGTCAAAGAGTACAGTGTCAAAAATTTTCTGAAATTGATGATCCACTTTCCGTGATTCCTTTCGTGAATTGACAAAGTATATTTCTCATACAACCTTTTACGTGAAATGACGGAAATAATCCTGAATTTCACGGTTTCTTTTGTCCACCAGGAAAATTCTGAATTTTCAGAAACCTTTCCTAAATTCCTTACTTATATTGACGGTAAATTGCCGTTTTTAGCACGTCTTTTGTAAAAAAAGATCGTGCTTATGTTATCGGTTTGTCCGTCCGTCTGTAGACACGATATCTCTGCAACTATCAATCCGATTTGAAAAATTCTTGAAATATGCGAATGATGATCCTTCATTTCGTTTTTTTTTACGATGTACAATTTTGCCGCTAGAGAGCGTAAACGCAGATGATGTCGAATTTAAAAATACGTTTTATTCCACATATTTGCTTCTAAACATCCGATTGAAAAAATTATTTTAACTTTCGATCGCATTTATGTCGAAGAGTATTTTAGGTATAGTTACTTTTTTAAATTACGCATAGATTTTCCGCTAGGGCGCGTAAAAATAAATTACGTTTCCCCGGTATCTCTTTATCTAAAACTCCGATTTGAAAAATGTTTTCTTTAGCGGATACAACTCCTGATGGAAAATCTTTTGCATATAATTTCAAATTTTTGGTAAAGAATAATTTGACCACCAGGGGACGTAAGTGTTAATTTTTGCTTCTGATGTATTTGCCATAAAAGCTGAGCTTCTAAAATCTCGATTGAAAAAATTCCTTCTTGGACCGATGCCACTCAAGTCAATAAACATTTTCGGAAAAATTTCTTCTTGAAACCTTGCATGGTTTCTACGCCAGGGGGACGAGATGTAGATCTTATTTTTGTCAATATATTTACTTCTAGGAGTCCGATTTGAAACATTCCCTCTTTGTTGGATAGTGTTTCCAGTGTGACATCTTTTTCATATAATTTCAAAATTTTCAAGTAATTTATAGACTTTCCGCTATGGGTTAAATTGCGTTTCCCCCTATATCTCTGCTTCTAAATCTACGATTTGAAAAAATCTTTCTGCACCGGATACAGCTCCTGAATGTTAATACTTTGTACATAATTTTTAATTTTTGTAAAAATGGTTTGGACACCAGGTGGCGTAAGCTTAGTTTCCGCCTCTGATGTATTTGCAGCAAAATCTGAGCTTCTAAAATCTCGATTGAAAAAAAATTGTTTGTGGATCGATTCTACTCACGTCGATAAACCTTTTAGGAATATTTTCTTCTTAAAATAATGCATGGTTTCTACACCAGGGGGCGTAGATGCATATCTAATTTTTGTAAATATCTCTACTTCTAGGCGTCCGATTTGAAAAATTCCTTCTTTGTTGGGTAGTGTTTCCGATGCGAAATGCTTTTCATATAAATTCAAAATTTTCAAGCAAATCATAGAGTTTCCACTTGGGGTGCAAAGGTAAATTGCGTTTTCTGCGTTATTTCTGCTTCTAAAACTCCGATTTGAAAAATTCTTCCTGTATCGCATACCACACCTGATGGAAACTATTTCTCATATAATTTCTAATGTTTAGTAAAGAATGGTTTGGCCATCAGGGGCATAAGTGTTAATTTTTGCTTCTTTTGTATTTTCAGCAAAATCTGAGCTTCTGAAAACTTGACTGAAAACATTCTTTCGTGGACCTATACTTCCCAAATCGAAAAACATTTTGAGAATACGTTCTTCTTAAAGTAATGCATGTTTTCCCCGGCAGGCAGCGTAGATTCACATCTTATTTTTGTCGGACTCTTAGAAACAGTCCGATTTGAATTTTTTTTTTTTTTTTTTTTTTTTTTTTGTGTGTGTTGGAGAGCGTTTCCGGTGCGAAATGTTTCTCATATAAATTCATATTTTTCTTAACGCACAAGTCTGCAACCAGAGGACGTAAGCTCACGATTCCGTTTACAGCAATATTTGAGGGATTAAAAACTCGATTGAAAAACTTCTTTCTTCCGTCAGATCTATTGTTTTCCATATCGGTTCCGTTGACTTTGAACAGCTTTGATAAATTTAATTAGAATCAGAACGGATTCAAAAGACGTGCTTATTACACCCGAAAATTCAGTGTCATCTTTCTCGTTAAGATGTGCTAACGAAAAATTCTGAATTTCCAAAAACTTTTCCGCAGTTCTTTTCGTGTATTAACGAAAAAACTCAGTTCTCACTTTTTCCGTATCCATATGATGAAAAATTTCCTGTAATAGGCGAGATTCGTGGAAATACTTGAGGTTTGATTAATTGTCAAATTGCAACCGTCTGTGGAACTAACTGATTTTGAAGTTTTGCAGTGAAATCGGATATTGTAGATATCGTACCGTGTGAATTTTGATTATTGTGAAGCACGATATTTCATCTCCTCTCTCCCTATTTTGAGCACCAGCTATTATACACTCACGGACAATGAAATTTACGCACCTAGAAGAAAACATCCTACAACCGCCAAATTTTGCAAATAGCTAGAGTGCGTGCTGGTATGCAACTGGTCCACGTTTGGTGTGAGTGCGCATGAGCGCACACCCCGTGGATGCGCCGCAAGCACCAACCGGCAGCCTTATAAACCAGCGTGTAGTCGATGTCCCATGAAAGCGAAAAGTACCGCCCGACGCAAGCAAGAGTACAGAGTGACAAGAATGCCGAGTAAAGGCCAGAGACATCGATTTACGCAACTTACGGACTTTGAGAGAGGCCTGATCATCGGGCTGAAAACCGCAGGGTGGTCGGCGCGCAGTATAGCCCGCCATGTGGACCGTTCTGACCATACCGTCCGACTGCGTTGGGAGCAGTGGACACATTGCCACAGGGCGGAGTGGCTCCGGATGGACCAGGATGACCACCGGAAGAGAGAATCGACGGATCGTGCGCCAGGCACGAACGGAACCCACGGGGACCGGGTCCACTATACAGGCAGATGTAGCGGTTCTGTGTACCAACGAACCATTTCCCGATGCCTCGCGGAAGCGAATCTGCGATCCCAGCGCCCCTTACGTGCGCTGCCATTAACACCGGAACATCGCGGGCTCCGTGTGCTGTGGTGCCAGGCTAGAGCGACGTGGAATGCCACAGACTAGCGACACGTGGTGTTTAGCGGTAAGTGCCGCTTCGTTTTGGGGAGAGATGATCATCGTGTCCGGTTGTGGCGATCCCCGGGTCAACGGCACAATCCCAACATCGCTATCGAGCGCCACACCTCCCGCACTGAAGGCATTATGGTCTGGGGAGCCATTGCCTATCATATCCGATCAGGTTTAGTAGTGGTACGTATATCATTGAAGGGCCAGCGGTATGTGGATGAGATTCTACGGCTCCATGTGCTCCCATTCCTGGTCGGGATTCCAGGTGCGCTATACCAACAGGATAATGCCTGCCCGTACACGGCTCGGTTGCCCAGGACTGCCTACGTCATGTCCGGACACTTCCATGGCCTGCCCGCTCCACGGACATGTCCCCTACCGAGCATGTGTGGGACCAGTTGAAACGCCGACTGCCGCCGCGCCGCACTATCCGGGATTTGGAGCACACGTCCAACACGTGTGGGCCAGCCTGCGCCAGGACAACTTCAGGCGTCTGTTCGCCTTCATGCCGGACCGTACTGCAGCATGAATCGCCGTACGAGGCTGTGCGACGCGCTATTGAAGATGACCGGACTGCGCGCCACAGATCCCTCTGTGATTGTCCTGCAGCTCTGTTTTTGCCATCATGCGTGTCATTCATCTGTATCATTACTGCCATTAAATTTCAGTTCAATCTGATTCTTCCTTCTTGGTGCGCCAATTTGATTGTCTGTGAGTGTACATTGTATTACCGAAGTAACCGGATACTTATATTATTGTGCAGTTGATTGCACCATGCCTGTATATCAGTTCGTGGAGTCCTGAAGACAAAAGCTATTATAACTGTTAAGGATAAATTTTATACTTAGGAGTTTTGTGAAATAATACTTGTACATTTCACCTTTTCTTAAAGATAATTGAAAGTCATCGTCAGAATAAAAATATTTCAAGTTCTAAAGCATTCTGTTGCTTCGAAAAATCACGAGAAAGGAAATACGTAATTTGTGTTAAAATCCTCCTACAGATAAAAAAATAAAATTATTGCAAACGCATTAAAAAAAATAAGCTCCAACAGAAAATAAAATGAATAAATCACTCACATTAATGACAAAAAAAAAAAAAAAAAAAAATCATCATCGCGCAACTAGTTTTACCATGAACTCATTTCCGGTTTCTGGGATTTTCTGGATCAGTGGCTAATATGCGCGTTGTCTGTTGCCCGAACCTAAACGACGTCTTTTCGTTCGTTCCCCACGGCTGCAAAAGAATTTTTTGGTGTAAGAGCTAAAAAATTTCGCGGCTTCGATTTTTCGAAATTTCTGTATAAGTACGGAAAAACCTGAAACGGGCTTTTCTGAAATAAACGGAATTACTGAGAACGGAAAATCTGTGAAAATGTGGAAATTAAATAAAACGGATACATTTAAAAACGGAAATTTTGTTAATAGACAGACATCCGCTGGCAACTGTGCTGCACGTTATTTTCAGAAAATTTTCGTGAATTCACACTATTTTTGTTTCGCAGTGTAGGTGACTTGTTTTCAGCTCTGCTGACGCGATCTCTACAACTCGTTTTTTAGCATTTGATGTACTCCTTCCCCATTACTTTTCTATCGACATTCTTGCATTAGCACATCAGGATTCCCGTGCGGCGTTGCAGTTTCGTCCTGAATGCCATCATTTCTATCTTCCATCCCAAGTCAGTGCGATACGGATTTTCTCTACCTTGTTAAATATGGAATTCCTTTAAATTTTGATACTTTGGTTGTTAAAAGTTATCATCGTAGCCTTTCTCTTCCTCGTTAAATCCGGGGACTTCATTAAATTTTGTTCGTTAAGAACGATCAAATTAGCTTTGAATTAACGTAATGCTAGACAAAAGTTGCTGTTTCGCTCGTTAAAACCAGCATCTCGATAAATACGGGCTCGTTATATGCGGGTTCTGTACTGTAACTAACGTGAAATAGCTAGCAAAATTACCACAAAGACTAAACTTGAAAAAAACAATATCCTTAACTCTGCTATAGCTCGCTGATAGTTCGATTGGACGATGATCTTTTAGCACAACAACAGCAATTCATTCAACGACGACAGATCTTTCGACCACAGCCTTTAACAGCGGCAAGGTGGTTTGCATGTTACTCTACGCCCAGGTGTCGTAGCAGTCTAACAGCTGGCTTCCGGCCTTTCGTCTGAGTGCTCCCGGGCTCGAGCTAAAACCTATAACACATAATTAAGTGACGTCACATTATCCGTCAGGTCTAGTCATATTTATTTAAAAATTACTTTTCAAAGTAAATAGCGGTTACCCTTTAACAGCTTCGAACGAAGGGGTTAGCAAAATCGGCTGAAATCTGCTGGAACCAATATACAGGGTGTCCACAAAGTCTCTTTACAACTTGCACATTTATTACGGATACACTGTATGAGATTGACAAATGTGGTTGAGCACATAAGTAAGAGAAAAGACTAAAGTTTTTTTTAACCTCATTACATATCCTCAATATGCGCACCATTTGTTGCGCGTAGAACATCTAGCCGAAACTCCAGTTCCAACCATGTGCGCTGCAGCATGTCCTCAGTAATGGCAGAAATGGCATTGTTGATCCTCGATTTCAGGTCATCGATGTCGCGCACCTTTGTCTGATACACGATATCCTTCACAATTTCACATATCCCCGAACAAAAAGTCCAGAGGTGTGACGTCGGGGGAACGGAGTGGCCATGCAATTGGACCATCCCGTCCAATCCACCTTCCAGGAAATGTTGTGTTTAAAAAGTCACGAACGTGTCGTCCCAAATGTGGTGGTGCACCGTCCTATTGGAATATCACGCTTGGTTGAAGGTCCTCCAACTGTGGCACAACATACTCACGGAAAACATTTAGGTAAACATCTGCCGTCACTGTTTTCTCACTGAAGAAAAATGCTCAAAGAACTAGGTTATGCATAACACCGCACCACACGTTCACTTTAGGACTGTCTCTCTCAATTTGCATAAACGCATGAGGATTTTCAGACCCCCACCCCCAAATCTTGACATTGCGCCTGTTTAACTGCCCACAGACATGAAAAGTTGCCTCGTCCGTAAAACAAACATGTGTGAGAAACTCGGGATCTTCACTCAGTCTATCCAGCAGCGTTACTGCGAATTCTTTTCGTCGTGGTCACTTCAAAGTCGCACGTAGTTCGTCTCAAATGCTTGTAACAGCTGCACTTTGTATGCATATAAGCGTAGATGTATATGTGTACCGTGGACCGGGGCATTTGTAGCTTTCTGGCAGCGGAACGAATGAACTTCTTCGAGCTACGCGAAAATTAATCACGAACACGTTCGATGCCTTCATTCGATGTCCGTGGGCGGCCACTACGATCTTGATCCAACACGAACCCAGTCTCCATGAATTTCTGGTACCATTGGCGGATACTAGGATGAGATGGCGGAGTTTTCCCATACTTAGTCCGGAAATGTTTTTACGTTTGTGAATCAGATTTTGTTTCGATGAACCAAGCGACCACATTTTCACAGAACAGCACCTGCTACGTCAGTGAGGGACCTATTACAAAAAATGATAATGTGAATTAAAACTTCGATAGTTACAGTATATTATACAATAAATACCCTGAACTTACATAGTACAGGGTGTCCGTAATAAATGTACAACGTTGTAAAGAGACTTTATGGACACCCTGTATTCGCTGTCTTTTTTTATGGGACTTTAACATAGCCCATGAAAATAGTCACAGGGTGTAAATCCGGACTTCCTGGTGTCCAACATGTGGTTGACATTCTCTCGCCTGTTGCGCGGCCAATCCAGCGCTGTGAAAGATTTTCATCGAGGTAATTTCTAACTTCCCGATGCCAGTGGAGTGGTGCTCCATCCTGTTGGAAAATGAATGAAGTAGTCACTGTCTTCGTGTAGTTGAATCATCAACCAAATAATTAACATATCGATATAAAAACTTCTCATTACAGTGCTATATTGAAGAAATAAGGGGCCAGTACACTTTTTTTAGGGGATATAGCATAGAACACATTAACCTCTGGGGAATCCTACACATGCTCCCCTGTTGCTCTGGGACTTTCAGTCCTCCATATGTGAATGCTATGTTTGTTAAGTTTCCCACTTACGTGGAATGTCGATTCGTCTTTGAAAGTTGGACGCTCACTAAAACCATCTTCTTGAAAACGCTCATGTATTTCTATACAGAAATCACGACGTGTGGTTCTGTCATTGCTACTTTGCAATAACTGCAGTTTGTAAGAAGTCATTTTCAGCCGCTTCCTCAAAATTTACCGAAAAGTCGGTTATGGAATTTGTAACTCCCGACCCGCCATCGTAAAGGCAGGAACACGCTCCACTTGTTCATCAGATACACGTAGACTCCCTGGGCTTTTAAATTTACAGAAACACTTCCTGTTGTTTCAAATTTCTTGTGGAAGTCGTAGATAGATTGTCTCTTCGGTGGGGATTTCTTGAAACGTGTTCTTAAATGCCGTTACACATCAGCAACAGAATTCGGTTTGCTTAATTCCAGCACATAGAACGCCTTCTCCACAGCATTTGCGGTCATCTTGCCTGACTGATTACGTGACGGCGAAAACGTCTAATCTTTAAGTAACGCTATCTATATAATAAAATCGTTACTTTTGGTGATAGAATGATGCATCGTAAGTGTTAATACCTTACGTAGTTTTGGTTTCATAAAATGTTGAAAGTCACCCCGGTAGCGCAGTGGTCTAGGAGCTGGCTTCTGACCTTTCGTTCGATATGGGTGCGGGTTCGAATTCCGGTCAGGCATGGATGTTGTGTTTGTATTACGGTACTGGCTCTCTCGCTTCCCTGGAACCAGTGACCCTAAATTAGGAACGGGCGACTGTTTCTAGTCCATTGAGTTGCTCACGGTGGTCGTTAAACCTACAATAAAAAAAATGTTGAAACTGTGTATTTTATTTGTAATAAACATTCATTAAATTTCGTCTTGATAGCTATAGTAGTTTATGGCCGAAAGAAGGCATGCAGACATACAGACTTGCACAAAGACACACAGTAAAAGTAGTCGTGAGGGAACCCAAAATGCATATTTCTATTGATATGTCGAAATGTAATTTTTTGCAGTTGCAATACTTCGTCATACATTAGTATGAAAAATTAGCAAGAAAGATGACACAAAATTTTAAGCCTGTCTTTTGAAGACACAAATTAAATTTATCATAGCTATTCAAATTCAATGGAACCGGTACGGAAAACAATAGTATCTGACGAAAGAAAGAAGTTTTTAAATCGGGTGTTTAATACCTCAGATATTGCTGTAAACGAAATCGTGAGCTTGCGAACTCTTAGAAACAGAGATATCGACAAAAATAAGATGTGACTTTACGTCCCCTGGTGATAAAACCATGCATTATTTTAGGAAAGAACTCTCAAAAGGTTTATCCATATGAGCGGTATCGGTCCAAGAAAAAAACATTTAGTCGAGTTTTCAGGAGCCTAGATTTGGATTCAAATACATCAGAAGCAGAAATTAACATTTATGACCCCTGGTGGCCAAAGTATTCTTTACCAAAAATTGGAAATTATATGCAAAAGATTTTCCATCAGGAGATGTATCCGCTGAAGAAAAAAAAATTCAAATCGGAGTTTTAGAAGAAGAGTTATCGGGGAAAATGTAATTTACTTTTACGCCCCCTAGCGAAAAATGTATGCGTAATTTGAAAAAGTAACTATATCTAAAATACTCTTCGACATAAATGGAATCGAAAGATAAAAGAATTTTTTCAATCGGATGTTTAGAAGCAAATATGTGGAATAAAACGTATTTTTGAATTCGACATCATCTGCATTTACGCCCTCTAGCGGCGAAATTGTACATCGTAAAAAAAAACGAAATAAAGGATCATCATTCGCGTATTTCAAGCTTCCCAATGCAAAAAGAATTTTTCAAATCGGACTAATAGTTACAGAGATATCGTGGGTACAGACGGACGGACGGACGGACGGACAACCCGATAACATAAGCACGATCTGTTTTTACAAAAGACGTGCTGAAAACGGGGCAAGTTATGCGGCAACAATTCCTTTCTTTTTTCACGAACGGTTGGCAAACGGAGAGGCAACAAAAAAATGATGCTGTGCGCAGGGCCCGATGACTCTAAATCTGCCACTGCCTAAAACCAACTACCGTGGCCGATCCGTTTTTACGCCATGTGGAACCATCTTGAAAGTTAAGTAGGGTTAATTTTCTTATCCTTGAAAGCTTTAAATATATTTCGTGCATCTGAGTGTACATACAGATGAAAAACGAAGTGGTAACAGAATATCTCGAAAGGAGGTGTGCCAAGTTCACCACCAATATCACAAGTGATCGAGCAAAAGATATTTCGAAAGAGGCAACACTGCCAATTTTTTCACCCCCAGCCTAAGCCCTCCCTCTAATCTGTCAACTTTTAAACTGCCAACAGCACCAGCTTATCTAAAAGAGAACCCACTTCGCTGCTTCAAATGACCGACAGACAGCTGGGCTCGGGGAACTTCCTGCACGGCAATCGACAACGGGGCGTATAATAATTCTTTCGCTTTAATTGAAACCGCGACGGTTAAGGTAACCGGTTCCGCCCCTCCCTATCTTGAAGTCTTACTGATAAGCTTTGACCCACCCAAGAATGTAAGCATTGAGTGCCATGATTTTCCATGGGAAATAGGACGCATTACTTGCACACATACGTAAGTTTGATGCGTTCTGAAGCCGTCTGCTATTCCAGAAGAAGAAACGTCAATAGATTATCTAGAAGCTAACATTTCAAGAAAGGAAGAAGCAAGACGACGCATTGGTGCCAATATTTCCAACTTTATGTTTTTGAAAAAAGGATAACAGAAATCGCCACATTTCAGTACAGAACTTTATTTGGGAAAGGGTAACGAAACAAAAATGCACGGCGGTTTATAAGGTACACCTACTCTCATCATATAAATGTAACGCAAGATGCCATGTGAAACAGGCGTGTGATATAATACGAACAAACCAGCTCGTCAAGTATAAATTAGCATGCGATTGAGGTATCTGAATGGGTAATACGTGTGATCTGAGAGACTTTGAACGTGGCATTACTAGTTAGCTTCAGGATCATGGGATCGAACATCTCTCAAACGGCCGTCCTTCTGAGATTTTTCACGTACAACGGCAGCAACTCTTTCAAACGGCCTTCCACCTGGGTTTTTCATGGGGTTTTCACGTACAACGACAACAACTCTCTCAAACGACCGTCCTCCTGAGTTTTTCACGTACAACGGCACCAACTCCCTCAAACGGCTGTCCTCCTGAGATTTTCGCGTGCAACGGCAGCAACTCTCTCAAACGGCCATCCTCCTGGGTTCTTCAAGTACAACGGCGGCAACTCCCTCAAACGGCCGCCTCTTAAACGGCCACTTCTCAAACGGCCACCATTCAAACGTCCATCTCTCAAACGGTCGTTCTCCTCGGTTTTTCAAGTACAGCCGCAGCAACTCTCCCCAGAGGCCGTCTCTAAAACGCTCGTCATCCCGGGTTTTTTATGCACAACGGCAGCAACTATCTCAAACGGCCGTCCTGTTGGGTTTTTGTGTACAACAACAGCAACTCACCCAAAGGCCATCTCTCAAACTCTCGTCCTCCTGGTTTTTTACTTAAAACGGCAGCAACTCTTTCAAACGGCCGTTCTCCTGAGTTTCTCACGTACAACGGCAGCAACTCTCTCAAACAGCCGTCCTTCTCTGTTTTCCACGTGCAATGCCAGCAATTCTCTCAAACGGCCGTCTTCCTGGTGTTTTCACGTAGAACCGCAGCAACTCTCTCAAACTACCATATCTCAAACTGCCATCCTCCTGCGTTTTTCCAGTACAACAGCAGGAACTGAATGATTAGACGCGAAAACAACGCTCGTCCTCCTGAGTTTTTCGTGTACAACAGAAGCAGCTCTCCCAAAGACCATCTCTCACTGGGTTTTTTACGTACAACGGCAGCAACTCTCTCAAACGGACGTCCTCCTGGGTTTTTCACGTGCAACAGCAGCAACACTCTCAAACTACCATCTCTCAAACGGCCATCCTCCTGAGTTTTTGACGTACAACAACAGGAATGGAATGGTTAGACACAAAAAACTCCAGCAATCCTGTGGACAAAAACAGCTGGTGGATCAGAGAGGTCAAACGAGATTTGCGACATCGTCATTGGCTGTTGTATCCTCTTCACAGCATGCCCCAATACGGGATACATTCGGAGAAGGCTCTCTGCGTAACAGTGTTGAATTCGGAAGTCATTTGCCGGCTTGTGGCATGTCTGTTCGAATGGACAATTCTTCCTGATCTCCTTCGACCCCTCTGATCCACCAGGTGTTTTCGTTCATAGTCATCAGTTCCTTGAAGTATTTTGCGCTTCGCGCCGTTCACGGTAAACCATTATTACGGTTGTCTGTGAAAAGCTCTAGAAGACGTCTGCTTGGAAGATGCTCGAACAGTCACTCCTGGTACCACCTAACATTTTGCACTTCAAGTCTCTCAGATTACTATTATACTTGCGACAAAGCTAAGCATTATGGAGATGAAGGTATAGAGTGTATCCTTCCACTGCATAATATAGTTCCAGTCCAAAAGCTCATATTCGAGCTTGAACTGTGGCAAAAATGTACATAGTTGTTCTAAACGTTGTGCGTACGTACATTGAAAAAAATGTGAGCTGCTACGGGTACAGAGGTGTCCTCTCAAAGGATTCGTGGATGTTTGTATCCGTGAAACTGCGGACGTGACGTCAAGACCGGAGCCTTCAGTTGCTGCTGCATGAAAACGCCCACCGTCGGGCACGATGCAAAAAGAGACGTCTGTGGAAGGGAGGAGCGTATAATTCATTGACTAGTCCAGGTTATTTTTTGGCGTGTTAGATGGGCATATGGTATCATCGCTATCAGCGACATGCGGAGGAGTTTGTCATTAGCAGCGGTACAACATCTCGACGTGGTAGATCGGCATGGGGTAAAATCCGATGCGACAGTCAGACATATGTTGTTCATATTCGTGGTCATGTTACGGCTGTCGATGATACTGATATATAACAACATCTCACCGTGGTAGATTGGCACAGGATAGAATCCAATAGGGCAGTTGGACATATCTTGTCCATAATCTTGATCCTGTGACGGCAGTCGATGTGATCGCCAGTGCGTTTTGACTTTCCTTGCCGCCATGGTCCTGTAGAGGACAGCGCCCGGCCTCACACTTACAAGAAACAACCTCCTGGTTGTGAACATTCTCTCACGGCCACTAAACACACAAGACCTGTTGATCATGTGTGGGACATTAACGGGTCTCCATCTCTGCTAGATAAATCCTACAAGAAGTGGACTTGCAAGAGCTGTGTCTCCATTTATTTGTTGTTTGAAATGTCATATCTCAGCTCACCTTTGATGACCTCTGTGAAAGTCTTCCTCGTCGTTTCAGGCTTGCATGACTTCTTGAAGTGGGATAACTCCATATTGAACAATGATGAATAAAAAACAGGCACACTGTCCTATAACGTTTCGTTTTCTGATCATTCACATGCCTTTTTTTATTGGAATTTGATGACCATCGTGAACAACTCAATGGGCTATAAGCAGTCGCCTGTCCCTAATTTAGGGCTACTGGTTACAGGGAAGGGAGAAAACCAGTGCCGTAACACAAACACAACATCCATGCCTCACTGGGATTGACCATCTCGGACGAATGGTCAGAAGCCATCGCTTAGACCACTGCGCCGCACAGGGACGGCCTTTGCTTGTCTGTTTGTCAGTAAGGTGAAAATTTCTGTTATATACAGCTCCAGCTTTTGATGGAGAGGGCTACTTCCTGTAGGACAATGCGCCATGCCGCAAGGCTCGGATAGTCACACAGTGGTTTCAAGAGCACAGTAATTACTTCGAAGTTCTGAAACGACCACCACAGTCACCAGATCTTAGCCCAATTAAACACCTTTGAGATGAAATATGGAGAGCCATTCGTTACAGAGAGCTTCTTCTAGCGAACATTCGGCAATTGACGGTCACGGTCATGTCCTCTTACCTGAATATGTCTGCAGGTATTACCTGAATATACCTGCAGGCATATTCAGGCAAGAGGATATGACCGGCACCTCGTTGAATTCATGCCATATCGAATCGAGGCTGTTTTGGAGACCAATAATTTGCTGCTTCAGCGTAAGATAGATTCAATAAACTAGTTTCAAACCATTAAGATGATGATTATTCTTTTTCTGATTACTTTGATAAATATTTTTTGTTTTTACCAGGTGGCATAAATGTATGCTCTTAATTGGTCCAACGTCTACACTTCCGAAGTTCACACTATAAAAATCCGTTTTTGCAATGGATAGCTTGATAAACACTATATTGACAAAAGTCACCGGACACCTAGAAGAGAAACACAACATAGCTGTAACGTACCAGGAGATGTGACGTACCTGCCAGAAGGACGCACACGACATAAAGGCAGATAGGAATCAGAATAAAACGTCCGCGTAGCTCAATTGGTAGAGCAACTTATTCCGGAATGAGGGGACCCGGGTTCGAATCCTGGCGCGGATAGAAATGACGGAGAAATTTACTTCGTTATATAGCATTTATTGACATACATTATTACGGTGTCGGTCCACCTTTGGCCTTAATGCATGCACTGACCCTTCGAGACAACGTTTCGACAAGGTGTTGGAACACAGCTATAGGTATGCGCTTCCGTTCAGTACATAATGCTTTCGCTAACTTATGCTTAGTAATAGGCCTTGTTTCCAAACTTTTTATGCGGAGGTCTAATTCATTCCATAGGTGCTATATAGGATTAAAATCAGGGCTATGTGCTGGCAAATCCATACACTATACGGAATTACCGTCAAACCACGCCGTAACCTTGCTTTATGGCTCCGTGCATTATCCTGATGTTACCAACAAGGCTCAGTTCCATAGTATTGCATACTTGTCCAGAATATCGAGGTAGACGTGCTGGTTAACAGGTTTGTCCACGATAACCAATGGGCCTAGACCATAACAAGAAAAACGGCTTTACACGAGTATACTGCCAGTTCCAAACTTGACCGTAGGAACAGTACACTGCGGTAAATAGTGTTCCCTCGGTTGCCGCCATACCCACACACGGCCATCAGACTGATGGATCGTGTATCTGGATTCATCAGTCCATAGGACCCGTTTCCATTGATCTACGGTCCACGATAAATGTTCTCTACACCATGCTAAACAACGAGTATCATTCCGAGTGCAGATGAAATGCTTGTGAGCAGCCGCACGACCACGGTAATCCATGGAATAAATTTCTGTGCGAATGGTACGTGTACATACCAAGGTTCAAGCATTTTTAATCACCTGTATACTGAGATCTTGTGCAGTACTCCGTCGATAAGCTGTAACGACTCTCCTGAGGCTTCGACGTCCTCTATCACTGATTTTCTTTGGTCTGCCGGTACGTTTTGCTGCTTCAGGCACGCCATGTGCCTTCCACTTATTCAGTACATCCAAAAGAGTTGCCTTGGGTATGTTTAAAAGCCTCTCGGTTTCTCTTATGGACAACCCACTAATATAACACCCAACAATCTTTGCTTTCTCAAAGTCAGTTCTCTCCCGCCGCGACATTTTCACTCAATCTCACAGTGCGATATGATTGCGGCGAAATTGAGCGAAAATGTCGCGGCGGGAGAGAACTAACTTTGAGAAAGGAAAGATTGTTGGGTGTTATATTAGTGGGTTGTCCATTAGAGAAACCGAGAGGCTTTTAAACATGTTTTTATACCGTTTGCAGCTGCACCGCGCATCTTAAAATCGCAGCGGATCCGTTTATTTGCTTTCGAAGGGGTGTCCGGTGACTTTTGTCATTATAGTGTATGTGTACAACATTTCAAAGATTTTGCATTGAATAGGCGGCGTAAGTGTATATTTCTGCTACGTGATGAAAACGTACGTTTAACCCGATTTTCGTGTTCTGAAATGCCGATTTCAAAAAATATTTTTGCTTTCGGTCACTGCTTCTGGTATAAAACATTTCCTCTGATTAACGAACGAAAGCGCGATTTTCACAATGCGGGTTTCCACTGCTTAGAAGCAACACGAAAATGGAATCACATTTTTATGACTACTTGAATGACGAAAATTGCTGTTTACGGAACTTTAAAGTCGTACACGTAATTTTTCTGGCGAATAGCTGAAGAATAGTCCTGACGCTACATCAAATATCTCAATAACGTACGACAGGCATGTAATAACCACAGTTTCATCATGCGAAAATCCTTCACATCAGGAAATAAACTTTTGGTCAGAATTATGCACCGTGCCTTCAAGAGAATATCCGAATAATGAAATTGAACCCGTTTCTTCCAGGAAATTTTTATAGCATTAAGTTTGATAAAAGAAAGACAACACCGTAAGAGTTTAGTGATAACATATTAGATCTCATCGATCAATTAAGATCCTCGGGCGTAGAAATAAATAGTCCGGATATCACAAACATGGTGCTAAGTCGTTGGCCTACTTCACACAACAATCTTATTACTTCTCTAGAAGTGAGATTAAAAGAAGACTGGGGACTCTAAATTTGGTTTAGAAAATGTCTGGCTACGACAAAAGAAGCGGACATTTTTATATAGCACTTCAATTTCTTCTACAACGGCATTCAAAATCAGTGATCTATACACACGCAGTAACAGAATATATAATGCTAACTGTTACAAAAAGAAATCTGAAAAATAAATGCTGGAATTTGATGTGCTGAAGTGTTATAAATGCATACACCGATGAACTATTACATTATAACCCCCTAATAAATATGACCCCATTTAGCCCGCAAAACAGCGGCCCTCCAGTTCCCGTACATTTATTTTGCAAAGAAGTCTGAATAAGGTACCTGATGTGCCTACAGTTTTTAGTAGTTTTTAAAAATTTCGATTATACAGTGTGTCTCATAATTACGGGACACGTTTTTTTTTAATTTACGAAAGCGTGAGCACTCGCCCATCTTTGAAATGCATTGTATTTCAAAGTCTGACCTTGAGAGTTAATGTTGGTCTCCTTTCCAGATCATTGATTCTTAATGATGTCGCCGTGGACGCCAACAGAAATTGCATACGTTGTGGAAGCATGCTTCGCTGTGATGATGGTGCTTCCACCACCAGTGGAAGCACCACCATCACAGCATAAAGGCAATTCTGACAACATTTACGGAAGCGTGAAGCACCGTCCCGGAAGGTGATCCTGCGTGATGTTAGTAACTTCCCTGAGATAGGCAACACCAACAATGAACTATCCCCAGGAGGACCTCGAATGTCTCGTAGTGCAGAGAACATTGAACGTGTGGCGAATGACATTGAACAAAGTCCCAAGAAGTCTATCAGTCGATTGGCCCAACAGGTAACTGTTACTCCAACCGGTGTTCACAGGATTTTGAAAAACGACCTGCAACTGCATCCTTATAAGGTACAGTTAGTGCAGCAATTGCTCCCGGCAGATAGTGTTCACATAGTGACGTTCAGTGAATGGTTTGTCATCAAGTGCAGGGTAGGAAAAGGATTTTGTGCAGCACCTGATAACATCAGATGAAGCTTATTTTCACCTATCCGGTAATGTCAAGAAAAAAACTGTAGGTTTTGAGATAAAGAAAAACCACAAGTCTTACATGAAAAACCCTTGCACAGTATCAAAGTCCCAGTGTGGTGTGCAGTGACTCATGCGTGTGTGATTGGTCCTTACTTTTTTTAGGACTAACATGGCGAAGCCGTTTTTTTTTTTTTTTTCTTTTTTGGTTTGCGGTTTAAAAAAAGTATTTATTGGACATGGGAGACATATACCGGCAAACGTATTAATTGGTCTTGGGTAACACATACATCTTAAAGTCATGCACTGGTCCTGGGTAACACATACATGATCATAGAAATACAGTATTGTGCGACTCAGGAGGGTACACTAATTATGCAAGGAAGTAATATCATCAAAGGACAAACTGAACATGTAATGCAGTATGCCATAGGGTCAAAAAACAGAGAGACCCAGCGCCGAAAGGCAAAAACATCATCCATGCCACACCGGGATTCAAAACCCGGCCCCATCTTGGACGATTGATCAGAAGCCATCGCTTAGACCACTGCGCCACTGGGGTGGCTGGCGCAGCCGTCACAGTTACTTCTGATTGCTACAACTAAACGCTAATCTCCTTCTTCATTCCTGAGTTGCAACGGCTTGGTCTTATACAAATATGGATGCAGGAGGGTGGCAGAGTTAGAAAAGGGTAAAAAATGTCGGACCTGGACCCGTCACATAATTGGAACCGACACCGACCCGGCCGTCACATAATTGGAACCGACCCCGACCCGGCCGTCACATAATTGGAACCGACCCCAACCCGGTGGTCACATAATTGGAACCGACCCCGACACGGCCGTCACATAATTAGACCAGATCCCGACCCTGCCGTCACATAATTGGAACCGACCCCGATACGGCCGTCACATAATTGGACCCGACCCCGACCCGACCGTTGTATAATTGGAACCGACCCCAACCCGGCCGTCACATAATTGGAACCGACCAAGACCCGGCCGTCACATAATTGGAACCGACCCCTACTCGGCCGTCACATAATTGGACCCGACCCCGACTCGGCCGTCACATAATTGGACCCGACCCCGACCCGGCCGTCAAAAAATTGGACCCGACCGCGACCCGGCCGTCACATAATTGGACCCGACCCGGACCTGACCCGGGCAAATTTGCTTTGAACTATAAATTTGAATATATCATCATCATCATCATCATCATCATTGTCAATCATAATCTATGCACTGCTGCATGAAGATCTCTACAAGTTTCGTCAACAACGGACTGTCCTGGGCCAGTCTCTTCCATCTACCCATATCCCACGTGGCCTTCTTCTGGGTCTTTTCCTGTCCATCGGAATCCAGTCTAAAATTTCGGTTGCTCATCGGTGGTCCGTTCTCCTGGTAATGTGTCCAGCCCATTGCCATTTCAGGGATTTTATTCTGATCATGATGTCTTCCAGTCTTATCATTTTCCTCATCCACGAGTTCCTCTTTTTATCTTTCTTGGTTACACCAAGCATCCATCTCTCCATGCTTCTTTCAGTTGACTGTAATCTTTGTATGCTTTTTTATAGTTTAGGTCCACGTCTCTGCTGCGTACGTAAGCACCGGAAGGATGCGTTGATTAAGCACTTTTCTTTTTAGACATAAGGGCATAGTGCTCTTAGAAATAGTACTGCTTCTTCCAAAAGCTTTCCAATGAAGTTTTATACGTCCTTAAATTTCTTCATCAATGTGACACTCGCTTTATATCTGCTGCATAAGGTAAATGTAGGAATTGATTATCTCCTGCTTTTCCCCATCAACTGATAAAGCTTCATTCCTTGTAAAAGCATTGCACTTCAGCTGAAATTTCGTATTTAATCTCATTTCTTTACCCTTCTCAGGAAGTTCCTGGATCATACTCTGTAGCTATGAAGTATTATTTCAAAAACTTGTAAAGGGTTCTTTAAAATATTTGTTTTCTTTTCAAAAATAAAATAGAAATAAAACCGACTCGAAATCGGGTCAAGAACACCTTGACCTGACCCGTCTGACCCGCAAGAAATTGTCCACACGGTGACCCGTTGACCCGTGACCCATTTCCATCTCTGCAAGGTGGTGCCACTAGTCATACGGCACGACTGCCAATGGCAACCCTTCGACAACAGTTCTCACCGCGCCTCATTTCCAGATTCGGTGATATCCATTGGCCGTCCAGATCCTCGGATCTAACCCCACAGGACTACTTCCTATGGGGTTACCTAAAGGAAAGGGTGTACGTTGGAAAACTCCACACAGCTCTGGAATTCAAACAAAGCATCCAGAAGGAGATAGCGGCCATCCCAGCTGATGTGCTGCTCCGCGCTACGGTGAGGATGATAGAGAGAAACAGAGAATGTTCTTTTCTAAGGTAATGACCATCTAACAGATGTGATATTCAATCTTTGAAATACGCTATGAACTCCTGTACCATAGTTATGTATTATCCATAGTCCTTAATAAATGTGCTTGTTCCAATCCAACACTTGCGTTTGAAATGTGCCCCATCATTATGGGACCCATTTAAATGAATGATCTGAATGATTTATCACAGGGGCATGCGGGGTACGTGCCCAGGCCCCCAGTTTGAAGGGTCCCCCCAAATTTGCAATTTTTATAATAATGTTATGTTATAAATTTATTTTAGTTGAAAGTTCCATTTGATTGGATGAACTATCAAGAGGACTAATAAAATTTCTGAGGCACCCAGTTTAACTAACTCAGTGAGGCATTTTAAACATTTCAGATTGTGAGCTCCACCTTCTATCTATATTGCTAATACGTCCACTACCGTAAAATGAGACACGTTGATTGGCGCAGTATACTGAAGTCCGTGGCGCTTTCAGTCTGCAGTCGCACGGATGGAAATATTTGGCGAGGAAAATGGCAACACATTTATAAAGCAAACACTTGTTCATAGCATGTGGTTCTACCATGAAGCTTTTCGACTTGGTTGTAGCGAAGCTCTCAATTTTACGTTTTTGTTAGTATTAGCATGTGATAATACGTAGTTTGAAGTGAGATAATAATTTTTAAAATTTTGTATTAGGTGTGCAACTTAATTCGCGGCCCCTAACCGCAAGCGATCAAAGAACGTCGGCAAATGCAAATAGCTGCGTGTGATAATGGCTGACTGAACTGCCATCCAACAGCTTTCCAGTCAACCGTAACCGCTCACAGATGTAGTGACAGAAGGGACGAAAGTTGACAGTGAAAGCAATGTCGTTCGAGAAGCAATATTTGAGGCACTGCCTCCTGTTCGCGTTTCAGCTGAAAAAAAGTGCCGCGAAAGCCCAATGCTTTGGGTAAGGCTGCTGTGTCCTACAGTACGTGTAAGAAGTGGTTCCAGCGGTTTAAGCAGAGAAATTTCAATCTCCGTGATGCCGAACGTCCGGGACAGCCACAGGAAGTTGACGATGAGGAACTGGAACAACTGTTGGACGCGCGGATCCCTATCGCACACAGTCAGAGCTCGCCCAGGAACTCGGAGTAACACGGCAAGCCATTGCAAAGCGCCTGCACAAGCTTGGACGGATTTACAAGGAGGACCGTTGGGTGCCCCAGCAAATCTCAGCTGCGAACAAGTCTAAGCCCTACGATGTTGCGGTGTCCTTGCTCTAAAGATTCAAGAGGAAGGATTTCCTCGACAAGATTTGGACTTGTGATGAGAAGTGGATCCTCTACGATAATCCTGAACGGCGCAAATCGTGGGTTTATTCAGGTCAGCCTACCACCAGTACTGCCAAACCGAATATCCATGCCAGGAAGTTGTTGCTGTGCATATGGTGGGATCAGCGCGGTGTCGTACACTATGAGTTTCCCAAACCTAGTGAAACGGTCAATGCTGAGCGTTATTGTCAGCAATTCTTTCGCGTGAGTGACGCAATGGAGGCGAAAAGGCCATGCACCGGCAAGGGCAGAAGGTCGGTCCTGTTGCTTCAGGATAACGCGCGTCCTCACACCGCGAAAACGACTTTAAACACGCTCACCGACCTGGAATGGGAGATTTTGTCTTACCCGGCGTATTCTCCGGACTTCGCCTCGTCGGATTATCACCTCTTTCGCTCCCTGCAACATCACCTGAGTGATACGCACTTCACTTCTGTCGAGGAGGTCCACACAAGTATTGATGACTTTATCAACTCGAAACAGCCCTCTTGTTTCCGCAGTGGCATTCGGCAGGTCCCTGACCGCTGGCCTTAAATGTATCCAACACGACGGGGATTATTTCCCTTATTAGGAACGTATTCGATTTGCTATAATTTACTGACAACGTGTCGTGCCTGTGGCCGAGAATTAAGTTGCACACCTAATAGTTTTCATCAGAATTTTAACTGATATCGTATTTGTTTAAAGTGCAATGCCGTACTTTTTAAGTGATGTTTCAACGAACATATCTGTCCGGTTCTGCTAAAAGGAAATTAAAGACTGAAAAAGAAGAATCTACCAAAAAAACTTGCAGGATCGCTGTTAAAGTATTCTGTTACGGTCAGTCAAAAATCGGATTTTTTCGATAATAAAATGATTATTTCTTGTGCCCCAAGTAATGAACATTGTAAAGATTTCGATGCATCAGCGAAGGAATCCGAAGACACTGATTCATTTTTGAACGATTTTTGTTTTTCAAGAAAAGGGGATTTTGCCATTAAATATGAATCGTAAGAACAATCACCAAATAAAACTGTATTTTAATGATGGTATTAGATGAAGATGAAACACATCTTCAAGTCTCAGCAGCAGAAGTTTTCGTAGCGGAATATAGTTTGAGAACTGTTGATTGCTTTTAATAAAATAACCCCAAAATGTGATTTGTGAACCATATTTGGCGATTTATCACTTGCGTCCGGCTAACAGAAAAGTAGTGTTTATTTTTAATAAATACTATTATGCATATTAAAGAGTAAATCTGATTTCCCTTTACTACAGCGACACATGGCCCTCGGGTCAGCCGGGTCCATGTGTCGCTGTAGGCAGTCATCCGCTGAAGAACGTACATTGGATAAATCCCAGTCAATTTGGTGTGTGGAACGTTACATCACTCACATTTATTTTTCGAAGAGCTGAAGAAGGGATTCTCCTATTTTACCTGTCTCGCAGTGTGGAAAGAACATCACACCATTGCGAGAACTTTAACGGCCAGGTCATTCTTGAAGTTCGAGCGCCAATATAACGAAATCTCTCCGTCATTTTTGTCCACACCGGGAATCGAACCCGGGTCCCTTCATTCCGGAATAAGTCGCTCTCCCAACTGAACTACGCTGACGTATGCTCTCGCTGCTATCTGCCTTTTTCTCATGTGCGTCCTGCGGTGCAGGCACGTCACAAAACATTTACACCCATGAGATATTACATTATGAGCATCCCCAGGATAGAGAAATGAACGTACCTGGAGACCGAACGGTGGCACAGGTGAAGTTCACAGAGCAGTATATATATAGCCCGAGGAGCGGCTTTCGGTTAGTACAGTGTTCGGAGTCAGATAGGGAAAAGATGCCGATTTATCGGAGTTGGATAAAAGGTAAATTGTGATGACACGATGCCTCGGAACTACGATCTCGGAAACGACGTGGCTTGTGGGTTGCTCGCGTGCCGCTGCAGTAATGTGCGTACATATCAAAGGTGGAACGACGGAATGTACCCCTTCAGATTAGTCGTCTTGACAAGTGCTTCTTTTTTTTTTTTTTTTTTTTTTTTTTTTTTTGATTGGAGGTTTAACGACCACCGTGAGCAACTCAATGGGCTATAAGCAGTCGACGCCCGTCCCTAATTTAGGGTCACTGGTTCCAGGGAAGGGAGAGAGCCAGTGCCGTAAGACAAACACAACATCCATGCCTCACCGGGATTCGAACCCAGACCCCTTACGGACGAATGATCAGAGGCCAGCGCCTTAGACCACTGCGCCACCGGGGCGGCGACAAGTGCTTCACCTGTGTAGTACGTTACACGTGTGGGTAGTAGTTGCCACCAAACACCTTTAGAAATCCTGTAGTGTCTATACCTCGCCGCGTAGGGGTTCTTTTCCTGGCACGTGGATTACCGACATTACATATTAGGCAAATAGTTTTAAGGTTTTTGCTCTTCGGTGTATGTTATACAAAATTCTCTACGAACATTAGCTAAGAACTAAGTTAAGCAAATCAAACATATGCCGACCCGGTGGCGCAGTGGTCTAAGCGCTGGCTTCTGACCATTCGTCTGAGATGGGTCTGGGTTCGAATCCCTGTGAGGCATAGCTGTTGTGTTTGTCTTACGGCGCTGGCTCTCTCCCTTCCCAGGAACCAGTGGCCCTAAATTAGGGACGCGCGTCTGCTTATAGCTCACTGAATTGCTCACGGTGGTCGTTAAACCTCCAATCAAAAAAGAAGTCAAACATACACCTATCTGAAACGTTAAGCTACAGCAAACAAATATCTTAAACGTTAAAGGGTTCAGGTAGTTGGACAACATTACAAAATTTCAAAATATTGATGTGCCACAACACTCGTTTAAAACACGTGGCAAAAGTTTCTGGTTCATTAAATTTTAGTTATGAACAGTCTGGAATAGAAATATTAAATATTAAGTAGGTTCTCAAGTGCTCAAAACAAGAAGCTCATTTGCTGAATATCTTTACAAACTACCAAAACACTGTGGAGCAGCAACTGTAATGCGAAACGTGCCGTGAAAGCTGACAGTTTATTTGACTTTAAATGTCGAGAATTTAGGATTTAGTTAGGAATTTTAAGCAAGTTTTCCAAGTACAAAACGTGACACTCAGTAGATGAAAACACTACAGGTTGTCCAAATAGTGATTGCAGTCGTTTTACACATAGCTAAATGCAGCCATTTCACGGAATTTTTAATGCGAGTAACGTGAGAAACCGTTATAAAATATTCAGTCGTACTACAGAGGTGAAGCACGCGTCAAGACGACAAACCTGCAGCGATAGATTCCGTCGGTGTAGCTTAGTCTGTTAGAGCAACTCACTCCGGAGAGAGGAGACGCGGGTCACCGACAAAATCCTGGGAAACTTTTTTTTATCTGTGACGGGTCACCGACAAATTCCTGTTTTCACAACCCAAGAAGCAGCTAATATTATTCTGAACATTGCAGTCACCAAAGTGTCATACGTTGTAATGTTTACTTGTTTATTTCGTCTTTACTTCACTTACCTTCGTACTAGCGGTCGGTTGTTCTTGCATCACTGAGCTTATTACTATTAAGCACCAGATAACTATTATATAAAAACCTTAATTATGCATTGAGCTAAATTACGTGACCTAACGGCCAACTTATGAATAAAGGGTCTTTATTATAGGAACTTCAAGGCACTTCAAGTTAACAAAGATAATCACAGAAGCATACTTCTCAATACTTCACAACTGAACCTCTGTATTTTTAGGTTCCACGCGTGTAAATCTCCACACAACTTTCGCCCGCAATACACGGTCGTATCAGAATAATATGACCACCCCCGGAAATCACAGTGTACCCGCGCAGGCGCGTAATAGAGTGCACGTGACAAGGTCGACCCCACGGAGACATAAGCGGCCGGCCAGGACAGATGAGCCATAGTGCGTTACGTGAGCATAATGGGTAGAGGTCGTGATTTGTCGAACATTCAAAACGGAATGATCATCGGCTACTGCGCTAATGGTGGAAACATCTCAGAAATAGCAGCGTTCGTGGGCTGTTAGCTAGGTGCTGTAATAAGGGTGTGCCAAGAATGGACCGCTGGCACACCGAGTACTGCCCGACGTCATAAGCGTGGAGTCACAAAGGCCAGCGACCCCAGAGGAGAACGTCGCCTCCGTCGACTGGTAAAGGGAAATCGACGCACAACGGTGCAGCAATTGACCACGCAAATGAACACTGGGCACCCAGGTATGTATCCCGATAAACGTAAAGCTAACCCTGTTACGCATGGGTCTCCGGGGCTGACGTTGCGTCAAGGCGCCGATGTTAACCCAGGTTCATGGGCAACGAAGCCTGCAGTTTGCATGGGACTACCGTCATTGGACAGTGAAAGAGTGGGAAAAGGTTGCTTTCTCCGACGAATCGAGGTTTGTACTCCACAAAAGTGACGGGCGGGAATGGATACGGCGGCAGACACATGAGAACCACCACCGGACACGCTTATCGGCCAAATAGGCCGGCTTGGGCAGTGTGCGTCAGTGCTGAGACGGGCCGAGCCCGAGCCCGAAAGCCCGAAGTAGAGCCCGATCCCGAACCGGAATCGGGCGGGCTTGAGCTGCGTAATACTTACTGGAGTTCCGACTCGGGCGGGCTCGGGCGGCGTAATACTTACTGGAGTTCGTACTCGGGCGGGATCGGGCTGCGTAATACTTACTGGAGTTCGTACTCGGGCGGGCTCGGGCTGCGTAATACTTACTGGAGTTCGGGCTCGGGCGGGCTCGGGCTGCGTAATACTTACTGGAGTTCGACGGCGTGCTCGGGCTGCGTAATACTTACTGGAGTTCGATGGCGTGCTCGGGCTGCGTAATACTTACTGGAGTTCGATGGCGTGCTCGGGCTGCGTAATACTTACTGGAGTTCGGACTCGGGCGGGCTCGGGCTGCGTAATACTTACTGGAGTTCGGGCTCGGGCTGCGTAATACTTACTGGAGTTCGGACTCGGGCGAGCTCGGGCTGCGTAATACTTACTGGAGTTCGGGCTCGGGCGGGCTCGGGCTCAGGCTCGGGCTTCGGCTCTGATAGAGGGAGAGAATTTTCTTTCTTTTCCTTTTAATGTCATTTTGTATTATTTATCACACGAGACTTTTTTACACTTTCGAGTTTTTTAAGAGAATTCTTCGGCAACTGGATCTAGATGGGGAGTAGGAATTCGGCAGGGCTATCCATTCAGGGCTTGGGTAATAAAATTCCATAGGCCATGAATTACTGGATTTCTGCGATGGAAAAGTTTCTATGAGAACCATAGACAATAGATAGCAAGCAGACGAAATTTTGCTCCCTACCTCAAAGGGGCAGCTCCCTGCTAATTCTATTGAGCAACGTACGACGCAGATTGTTGTGCCTCCTAATTTTTCCTGATTTCCTGATAACCCCTCCCCCAGAAACATTTCAGGAAGAAATGAATGGTCAAAGAAATTATAGAAATATAAAGAAATCCCTTTCCTACTCCGCAGTTGAGAAAGACATCGGTTAATTGCACGGATAGGAAAGAGTGAAAGTCTGGAAGAGAAGACTCTTTTTTAAATGCCTAAACAGGTTAATCATAGGTTTCAGGCTCGTTTGGGCCCGGGCTCTAATTTACAATATAAAATTCGGGATGGCATACTTCGGGCTCGGGCTCTTAAAATTGAGCCCGAACTCAGCTCTGGTGTGCATGTCTGGAGGATGTTTTCCTGGTATCACCTGGCACGACTGCTGGATGAGTCCTGAACGCCAATGGGTACCTGTCCATCCTAGCTGACCACATGCATCCCTTCATGTCGGACGTTTACCCTGGTGGTGATGGTGTCTATCAACAGACAATGCGCCGTGTCACGTCGCTAATGGGGTGCGTATCTGGTTCCAGGAACAAGACAGCGATGTATCCGTTCTCCCTTGGCCGGCGAAATCGCCCACCCTCAATCCCATAGAGCACTCTTGTGGGGCTATTTGATCGACAGATTCGACGTGCCGAACCACAACCACGTCATCTCCTGGACCTCCGTGCTCTGCTGCAGTCCGAATGGACACCAATGCCTCGGGAAATTTTCCAAGGCCTGATTGCGCCCTGCGAAGCCGTCTCGCCGCTGTCATCCGGGTCAAAGGCGATGATTCCCATTATTTGGTAGGTGGTCATATTATTCTGATACGACTGTGTATATCTAATCCACAAATTACAACACACTGCTGCAGTAATCTATATACACCGCACCACACTTTTCTCTGCTTGTTCCATACATACTTATAGCTCGTTCATACCATGTCAACGCACGCACACGCCATTCACCCTGACGTCACTCAAGACTGATGCCACAAAAACATTCACTGAGTGAAAAAAATATAACGTTAAGGCTCAAACGCTTAAACAGAAATAAACTCAAAATCTACTTAGAAAAAGAAACTAAAAATGAAAGTTAAATTAGAGTATACGCCATAAGGTAACCAGAACTGTCAACTCGTCTTCTAATTTTAGATGTGAGAGACGTTTAAGCAGATTTTTCTACAGCCAATGAACGGTACACATTCACTGCAGTGACGTATCTAGAGTGGGGCAAGTAGTGCACGTGCCCTGGGCGCGAAAAAAAAGCCGAAAGAAATTGTTGTTTGTTTCTTGAAGAAAATTAATTTTGAGAAAACTTGATAAGAAATGAATTTGAGAAGCACAAAGTCGTAGTAAAAAAGAAAAGAAACGTTCATTCTGAATGGCTGTCGTCAGCAGTACGGTGAATGCAGTGGCGTGCGTGGAGTACGCAGAGACTTTGCACTAGACCGACCGACCGACTAGCGCGGCGTCTCTGTGTACTCAGCTCTTCGAGCAACAGGTGACACGTGGCGGCGCCAAACGTCATTGTCGGCCGGCAGTCGGCTCAGCACCTTTGTTTTCTAATCGTTTCAAGAAGACTCTGATGTTTTTTTCTTTGGTTGCGGTTCTTTTATGTGTGCGAATGTTCTGGTAGCTTCCATTGTAATATAAAAATAATTTTACCAAGTTCGGTCTCGTCAATTGTGAGCAAGGTGGAGACTAATATGCTACGGTGGTTTGGCCATGTTGAAAGAATGAGTGATTAGATGCTTACTAAGAAAATCTTTTTAGCCGAAGTGGCAGGAAGGAAAGGTAGGGGAAGGCCAAGGAAGTCGTGGGAGGATCAGATTCAGGAGTGTCCGCATGAGAAAAAGATTATGAGTATGAAGCATAGAAGATCTTGTGTATGGCGTGTGATAGATGTGAGTGAAGCCCGAGTTGTATGTCAAGATCGCTATAAATGGAGAAGTTTGAACAGTAAGTAAAAATTATCTGGTAATTTGTATTTCTTTGTGGAGCTAACCTCTGAATATCAGAGAACAGCTTAGTGATATGTAGTATAAGAAGGAGGCCTGCTATTTCTATTGTTTTGTATTAATGATCATTTAGCGTTAAGCAAACGTTGTGAAGTTTTTGAAAGTGAAATGAAGTGAAGTTGGTTAAATTATATATGATTCTATTTTAAGTTTAGAGACTTGTGTAAAAAGCAATTGGGGGTGGAGGCGCAAATTCCGCGCTTGGCCTAGGCGCTGTTTACGCTAGATACGCCACTGATTCACTGAACAGCATACGTACATAAAAAGTATCTACGACAACTTTCAATTAATGTGTCGTAGTAAAAAAACAAAATCGTCAGTTCGCCAAATTCCCCTGTCATAGTTTAATTGTTCAACTTTTATTCCGTTAAGGTGTGTGGTCAACGCTTCATCTTTCTGTTTTTAATATACAGAGTGAAGCTTATTTGATTTTTATTTTTTGACTGACGCAGTTTTAAACCACTTTCTTTCAAAAGAAGAAAGCGCTGCCCGTAACCGAAGAATACCTGCTAAACGGGTTTTAGGAATGAAAGTCGTCCCAATAACAGCTATCCAATTAAGGTCTCGTTTGATAACTTAACGGGTTTTTATATTACAGCGTGGGCGTTGAAGCTTCCGTCTTGACAAAAAGGGAAAAGATAAATGGCTCTCTTGGGCAAAAATATATATAACAGAAAGAGCAACATAATCAGCTTAGATATGGTTCAAAGTCTGTTCCATACATTCGTTTCCAATTATGCAATATATTCTTTTAATAGTCTTTTTAAATTGCTGTAATATCCGAAGGCTACTACCACCCAGGTGTTATTCGGCAGCACACAAAACATTTATTGTTCTTGCTCATATTGTTCGTAGAAGAAAAAGGTGCGGCTCAATTATAATAAATTAAGTAAGGAATGAATTTAAATGCATGAACTTTAATTTTACAGAAAAAAAAGAAAGACACTCACGAAACTGTAGCGTCAGAAGTAATTTTTACGGTTGTGTGTTCGTGTCCTTATTTGCAGCAAGGCGTGAGCTACATTTCTGACCTCGTCCTCTTCATATCCAGAGCTTCCTTCAGGGTAATTGTTAAACCATAAGACTGGTAATACATGTAAAAAAACTAACCACTTATTTTCATATCAACAACATCAACTATTTTCAGTTCACTGTTGGATGAAGGCCTCCTTAAGTCTCTTGCACCACTCTTTATCTTAAGCAAATCTCTTCCATGTCATTCCGGAATAATTGCGAATTTCATCCACTCATCTCCCGCGTGGTCTTCTTCTGCGTCTTTTCCTGTTCCTTGGCACCCAGTCCAGTAATTCATTTGTCCAGTAGCTGTCATTTCTAGAAATGAGTGAACGAAAGAATGCCCAGGGGAAAATGCCCACAGAAATAATGCCCGCAGAAATATTTCCGACAGCGCCCACAGAAAAAATATCGACAGAAAAAGTGCCCTCTTCTGGAATATAGGAAAAAATGCCCACATCTTGAAAATAAGGAAGTAAGCCAACTGTTGACTAATGTTTTTTTACGTATATTAGAAACATGAAGTGTTTCTTAATTTCATGAAGAAATATCATAATTTTAACTGATAAATTTACAAAGCTATTCAAAACATTTCCACTGCTCAACCACATAACGTTACTTAGCATTACAAGTACATCGTAGCTTCTTCCCAAAATGGCAGAACAGCCTCCTTGTTCGAAACACCACGTGCATGGCTTACTCATGAACAGTAACTATGCCTAAGGCAATTCTTTTAAGAGTGAAAACACAAGTTTTCCCAACTGAGTTACGCGGACAGAATGTCTCGCTGCCGATTTGTCGTCTTGACACATGTTTTCACCTCTGTAGTACGTCACGTCATCTGCCTCTTAACATTGCTTTGTATTTGAAGCGAAGCAGGAATTTTTCATTAATTCCAAACAATATGTAGAACAAACATCACATATTTTTCGAAGAACCCAACATCCAGTGGATCTATTTTCCACAATCGGGCGCCAATGTGAAAACACAAGTTTGTACGCGACGGACATCGAATCCGTGCCCCCCCCCCCCCCACTCCCCCCACTCCGGAGTAAGTCGCTCTCCCAACTGAGCTACGCGGACAGAATGTCTCCCTGCCGATTTGTCGTCTTGACACATGTTTTCACCTCTGTAGTACGTCACATAAGTGAGTGGCGCATAGCAAAGAAAACAACTTTAAGCTTTCCAACTGAATTCTAGACATTTCATTTCATTTATTATTCTTGCTGTTACACATTCTTGATGTATTGTTACATTATTATTTATCTGTTTTTATAACAACAGCAAGGAAGCTCCGGGAAAAGGCCTCACAGAGTCCTGACGTGGTAAAATCAAAAGAACATCCGCCTCATAAGCAAAGCATCGCACAGGTTAATACGGGGATGAGTGCACACCGGAGTAATAAGTCTGCACCTGGTAAGAAAATGCCAATTCATAAATCCACGACCTTCAGTGTCTCAAAAGGAGAAATAGTTATTAGCTCCTGATAACGTTTTTATTCCATGTTTACACATGTTAACATTGTTCTATTCCTTCTAACAATGATCTTACAAAAAAGTACAGCTTGATTTATGTCTGTATTATTTACTCCATGTATTTTCAACTTGATATTTACTCATTTGCTGGTGATATTACTTAGCGCTAAAATGGGACACGTTTGTTTCGACTATTGCAGTGAAAGTCTGACGTCTTATGCAAGCCTCAGTTGTTTGGATTTCATTAACTTATGTGGTGAAATGGTTAGCATACCCGAACGCAAATCCGGAGATGCGGGTTCGATTCCCGTTCCAGGACGATGAAATTTTCAAATTTCTGCGGTTACGTTACATGGAAGAACAGCTTGATTTTTTTGCGTATTATTTTATCATTTTGGGAAAACACTATATAATGCCCTTGTAATTTTAGATAACGTTATGCGATTGAACAGGAAAAATGTTCTGACTAGTTTTATCGATTGCTCAGTTAAAATCAACATTTTTCTTCGTGAAATTAAACAAGTTAGTAAAATCATGCAATGCATTGATTATGATACGTTTTCCAACATACCAGAAATCATTACTCAAGTTATTACTCAAGTTATGAGCATAATGGCTGTAGAATAAATCTGGCTCCTATGACTTGACCTTTGATCCCATTTCGATGAATTCAACAGAACCCGTAAAGTATACTTCCGGAACAACATGATAAAGTTTTGTCTCAATCAAAGCATTTTTACGTAAGTTATAACGCATAAGGGCGATGGAATGGATCCCGATCCTGTGTTCTGACCGTTGACCTCATTTCATCCATTTTCAATAGGGTTCGTCCCCAGGTGGTCCCCTACCACATACTAAAATTTCATCGAAATCGAACCATAATTACGCAAGCTATGACGCATAGGGACAATGGAATGCATCCCGCTTCTATGTTCTGACCGTTGACCCCACTTCACCCATTTCCAATAAGGTTCGTCTCCAGTCGACCGTCCCCTACCACATACTAAAATTTCATTGAAATCGAACCATATTTGCGCAAGTTATGACGCATAAGGGCAATGAAACGGATCCCGCTCCTACATCGTGACATTTGACACGATATAGGAGGGGGATCCATTATCCTTAAAAAAAAACTAAAAATATGAACTGATTAAATACTTTTATTTTAAGATATAACGGTAAATTGCATTTGTAAATTATACTGTTTCTTCCAAATGCACTCCAATTAAGGTTTCAACGCTTATTAATTTTTTCTTCGATGTAGCCTTCCCTTGATATCTATTGCCCAAAGTAAATGCAGGCATCAGTTACTTTTAGATTTGCCTCATCTACCTCAAAGACTTCAGTTCTCTAAAAGGCATTGTACATCTGTTTCGTCTTCTGAAAGTTCATTTTTTATCCCGCTTTTTACTGTTCTCACCGAGTTCTTAGGTCACACTCTGTAACTCTGAAAGAGTAGTTTCAAAAATGACTATAGCATCCGCAAAACGAAGATAAATTAAATAATTTCCATTGCTCATTTTCTCCTTAAAAACCCAGTTCAATGATTGAAAGACATTTTGTAATATGGCATCGAAGTGCTTGGGAGGTATGATGTCACCTCGTCTCACCACCTTTCCAGCTTATGTTAGTTCTGCTGTATCCTCGAACAGTTGAACCTTTGCACTTGCATTGTCATAGATGGTATTAACAAAACTTACGTATTAATCTTTGGTACCACAGATTTTCAAAGACATTATACACAGTCGACTCACATTATTGTTACCACCTCCTACTTTTGACGTCAGCAGCGCGTAACCAATGAAAGAAGGCACGTGTCGTGAGCTGTCTTGGAAGGTACTGTATATAGGGTGTGCTGTAGGCATTCTGAAGGCATATCACTCGTTGCTGTCATGGATAAAAGGAGAGATTTATCAGATTTGCAAAAAAGGATGAATATCGGCATTCGGGCCAAGGGTGGCAGTATTTCTGAAACAGCGCAGTTTGTGAACTGTTCACGTGCTGCTGTGTTTAAAGTGTATCGTGATTGGAGAAATGGTACCATTGCGAATAAGCGATGTGGAAACTGCGGAGCCCACGTGCCATTAATGTGAAAGGTGAACGTCGGCTTCGAAGGTGCGTGAAGGCCGATCGACACGCTGCAGTAGAGCAACTCATTGGCCGAATGAACCAGGAGGCTACCGGAAGTGTGTCTAAAACGACAGTTCAGCGAACCCTGCTGCGTATGGGGCTCCGATGCAGACGGACGGGCACTGCACCTGTGCTAACGAAGGTGCATCGACATTTGCACGGCAGTATCAGAATTGGACCTCCGCTGTTTGGCAAAGGATTGCCTTCTCTGATGAGTCACGTTTTCTGCTTCATCGGACGGATGAACGTTGGCATATAAGGCGAGAATAATCGGAGAGCAAACACTCTTCAACCATTGCTGGAAGAACACAAGCTGGTGGGGGCAGCGTTATGGTCTAGGGAAAGTTTTCGTGGCATTCTCTGGGTCCACGCATACCTGTGAAAGGCACTTTGGGCTCAATTCGTTATGAATCCATCCTTGCAGACCACGTACACCTTGTCTTCCCTGGGGCAGATGCGATTTTCCAGCACGAAAATGCGACGTGAGCTAGAAATATCCGAAAGTGATTGGAAGAGCACGATGGAGACTTCAAAGTACTTCCCTGGCCCCTAATTCCCCAGACGTAAACCCAATTGAGCATCTGTAGGACCACCTATATCGTGTTGTTCGCTCTATGGATCCTTCACCACGCACCCTCCAGCAGCTGTCAGATGCACTGCAGTCAGCATGGCTCTACATACCTGTGAACACCTTCCAGCACCTTATTGAGTCACCCCCAGCCCGTCCTTCTGCTGTCCGTGCTGGTTACTCTGGTGCTGGTTACAAGAATGTTAGAATGTCCGTGCTGGTTACTCTGGTGCTGGTTACAAGAATGTTAGAATGTCCGTGCTGGTTACTCTGGTGCTGGTTACTCTAGTGCTGGTTACAAGAATGTTAGAATGTCCGTGCTGGTTACTCTGGTGCTGGTTACTGTCCGTGCTGGTTACAAGAATGTGATTCGGATACTAATTTAGAAAGTAGAATAGATATTATGGACGGGAACCAAACTGAAAATTGAATCAACACTTCGCAGAAAAAGCTACATAATAATTTATGTGGAAAATCGAAAGAGACGCTGATTTCAAATTATAGAAAGAATCCAGCAGCACATCCCTACCATGAAACTGTACACCTACCTTAAAACTGTACATTTCTGCAAAATTGTACGTCTTTCTTTCGCGATTCCCGCTGGTGGTTTTTGTAGGAATCGTACGCCTGTGTCCTGGCCTCTTTCGTGAATCGGGATTGCTTTCGCTACTGCTTTTTCTATTTTCTTAATGAGTTCGACTGCTCTCTGGGGAGCCATTCCGGCGGAGCAGGCGTCATCAGACTGACTTCGAAACTCTGAATAAAATCAATTTGGTATCATCTCTTATGAAGAACATGAAGGGTGGTACACACACCGGGCCACTGAATTAGACACTTTTCAGATGTACATAAACGCCACTTACGTAGCTTTGACGAAGTTAATTTCTCCATCATTTTATGCCAGGATAGGGATTCGAACCTACAACTCTCGGCTCCAGAGCTCCGAGAGCTATCCACTCTCCTACACTGGCATGTGCTCTTACTGCTATCTGCCTTTATCTCATGTGCGTCCTGCGGGGCAGGCACGTCACCTCCCCCCCCGAAAGAGGGCCGGGGGCATGGTTTCATCCCAAGAAAGTGTACTTTGTTACTAAGAAACCGTGGTTATCTAATTAAATATTCAAGCGTATTTTGCTTGTTATTAAGTAATTTCAAGTCTCCTGCAAAGTTTCAATAATGTACTCTGCAGTAATTTTACGTTAAATGCATTGTACACTACACTGAAGAGCAATTGAATTAGAGAAAGCTGGCGTTATGCAAATGTGGCGCTGTGGGCGGCCCTGTAAACGGAAACGACATGACGTATGAGGTGATCCGGCAATATAAGGAGTGATGCGACGGGAATCAGTAAGAGTCGGACGCAGTATCGGTAAGACGAAGGATCTGAGCGCATTTGATTGTGGGCAAATTGTCTGGGCCCGACGAATGAAGTCATGCGGGCACTGGGATTTTCACGAACCACTGTGTCACGGGTGCACCGTGAGTGCATCGAATCCGGTAAAACCATCCCTGCAAGGCCCAGCTGCCGTGGACAACAGCGTGCGGATGAGCGGGGTCATCCTCGGCTAGCTCGCATTGAACAGCGGATAGACGGGCCACAGTGCAAGAAATCACTCGGTAATTTAACGCTGGTGCACAAAAACGTGTAAGCAGCCACTCCATCCAGGACCATCTCCTCGCTATGGGGTACAGAAGCCGCTGATGACCGCACATCACAGGGTGCAAAGATTAGCATTGGAGCGGGAGCATCGCCACTAGACCATAGACATGTGGGAAAATGTTGCCTGAACTGATGAGTCGAGACTCACGTTGGTACATGCGGACGGCAGGATACGAGTACGGCGCAATCCACATGAAGCGATGGATCCTTCTTGCCAGCAGGGTACTCTTCAAGCTGGTGGGGGGTTTCATTGTCGTCTGGGGACTGTTTACGTGGACTGAAACGGGAACCCTAGTACGTGTGACTTCGTCTCTCACAGGTCAACGTTACCGGGATATCCTGGATGACCATTTGCTCCCATTTGGGCGTCTTCAACATCCCACTGGGGACCTCATCCTGCAACAAGACAATGCAGCTCCCGAATTGTATCCGAATGGTTGGATGAACACTCCACCGACGCAGCTAGGTCACCTGACCTTAATCCCATCGAGCACATCTGGGATGCTATCGAGAGAGATGTTCAAGGCTTTGACCCCACTCCATCAAATCTTCGTGAACTGTGGGAGCTTGTTCAGGGGTCGTGGATCCGTATGGCTTCCCAACGCTTCCGGTGTCTTGTCGAGTCCATGCCGAGACGAATCGTCGCCACCATCAGGGCGATAGGTGGTGCTACACGTTACTAAACAGGTATTTCTAATTCAATCGCTCTTCAGTGTATAAGTTGGCTTCAAACATCAAAAATTGACTTTCGGTCTACTGGTGCAGGACTTTTGGCCACGACTGTATATAATACATCATTCGGTAGTCTATAGAGTCCCATTTATAACAAAACAAGATTCAATCTTACACCCCTTAACCTTTCGATACAGCAGCGCTAGATAGTTAAGTTGAATTTCGCGTGTTTGTTTCGCCGCACGCAGTTTTAAGGTTGATAACTAGTGAATAGATAATGATAGCGATGACCTCAGCCCCGCATTCCGTAGCTGACGGTCAGAGCTAATAATAAACCGAAATAAAGTGGGTTATCTATTATTCAGATAAAAAAAGTCAAAAAGCACGGTAGAGACTGTGCCGCAACCTACAACGTAGGGCTACGCCAACTGTCCTTCGTCGAATACTTTAAGGACGTAGAACTAGTGAGATAGTGCCATGGAATAGTGACAGTTGACGTAGTTTTACGTTGTAGATTGCAGCACAGTTGCTACTGCGCCCCTTTGATTTTTTATGTCCAGAATCATTGTACCATTGTTCCAGTCATCCTGAATATTCGTTTTATTGAGACAACTAGAGAAAACTTGGGCGGGTGCAGATTCTGTTTTCTTCTCCGGGTACTTTGCAATGTCCACAGCAATTCCACCGCTATCTGGAACTCTTCTTGTGCTCTTAATCTCATGTGAAACTTCCACTGGAAGGACTGCAGGAATTTTGGTACTGGTCCTTTTTTTTTTTCTTATTTTTGTCCGGAATGGGTGTATCGTCTCTTTCATATGCTTTTGTACAGAACTCTTTAATCAAAATTTCGCCTTTATTTTGAGAGCAACCAAAGCCTGAAGAAAACAAAGGAACGTTTCAGTAATGAAAAAAAACAAAAACAAATTGTGGCATTCAGAAAAGATGGGGTTCCTTTCCATTTTGCCAATGTTCATTTCATTAACGTTCACATAGTCCAGTTCATTGCGTCCAGGATTTACTTTGTCCACTATAACGTAACCCTTTTAAGTTATGCGAGATTTGGTGTTATGCTAAGTTTCAAATGTCCGGCTGAAGAAATGTTGAACTAAGGTGTAAATGGGATGAACTAGTTGCACCGGATAGCTCACTTTAAATTAACGACACATGAGGCTTTTTAGGGCCAGACAAAACATAGACGGAAAACAGAATCACTTACGTAAACTTTTCTTTTATTGGTCCGGCACAGCACTTTCACTTTAAGTAGCTTGAAACAACACCACTACGTCGTCTATTTACGAAATCGCATAACTTTATACAGCGGGATACTAGGACATCAAAAACATATCACAGCGAGTTTCACCCTCACACCACTCACACAGCTGCTGCTTAGTCATATTATATATCTCTCGTCTTGTTCTTATCAACACAAGCATACGTCACTCTCACAGACTTCAAGTGTTGCCAAGCGTATTCATGTGAGAGAGAAGATACCACGTTAAGATTGCTAAAGAGAACGAATTCAAATTTACATGGAAAAAGGAACTCAAAATGGAAGTTAAATTAGAGTATACGTCACACCACATTAATTTCGTCCCCCGAATGGGTAATACTAATTTTAGGCCCAGGCACTGTTTTTCAGTTCATAAGTCGCTAAGCTCATAAACGTTTGCATAACCAGTCAACTTAACAATGTTTCCCTTTTACGCGGTCACGAAACATGTGTGCCCTGTGATATCCTAGATGTAGAAAATTTTATCATGATTATAAGTGCAATAATAAAATGTAATAAGTATTAACTAAGCAATGTTATATTTATTCGAAAAATCAGATTTGTAAAAAGTTTATTCCAATGGCCATAAATATGTTGTATTGAAGAGGAAAATTTCAGACACCCTTTCTACTCTATGTAAAAAGCATCTATTTTGCATTCTGCCACCCAGCAAATTTACAATAAATATCAATCTAAACCTTTTTTTTTTCACCACTGCATTTTTATGGATGTTTTTCTCACGTTAAATAGCTATGGCACATATAAAGAGCATTATAATTCATTCGTATGAGAATTAGTAATACGGAAATTATAAACAAGTAATAATTTAAATAAATATACTAAAAAGCTAAGAACTATACGAGAACAATATACAAGATGTATTTCAAAACATTAAATTTTTTTGTAAAACTCTGATTTATGTCATATTGATTGACATCGTACCACACAAAAGAGTTAAAAAGCCCTTAAAAGTTCAATTCCTCGTTTTACTTTAAATGAAATTTAAAATCTTTGTATTTTAATTGAAAAACTTAAACAGGAAAAAAAAATTCACATGTAAGCAATGTACGCTGACCTGGCTTTTTTTTTTTTTTTCTGCCTAGTAACAAAAATTCCATCAAAACAGAAAATTTCCACGGTGTTCATCCATTTTGAGGACAAAATGAATGTGAACAAAGTGAACGGTGGACAAAAGGAACTGTAAACGAAATGAACGGTGGACGAAGTGAACCGTTGGCCAAATGAACTTGGCCAAGAGAACGTGGACGAAATGAACATGAAATAATTATCCGTCAACAATTTTCTTTATCTATCTTCATCTCCCTTCTCTTTTGCATCAGCGTTTCTGTTCTTTCCGATATTTTCTTCGTTCGCAGTTATTTCTTAGTACCACTTATATTCTAAACTGCCAGTAAGACGTTTTATGCTTCGAAAGAGAAACAAGTTTATCACCCCATTTGTTGCAAGAGCGTTGCTTGTAAATGATGGAATCGAGGCTTTTTTTTTTTATCTTCCCTTTTATTCCTTTTTTTTTTTTTTTTGTGGAAGTTGTTTGTGACTTGGGTATTTTGTAATTTTTCTTCCATAAAGAAAAACGATATGCGTAAAAATATCCGAATAAGAACGAAAGGATCCCACGGAGCTTGCGCTTTGCTCCTGTGAGCAAAAGCGTGGTTAATAACCGCCCAAATAACAGATATCCCGCCCACTCATCATTTCAGATAGCATAACTGAGCTGTTGACTATCGTTATCTGGCTCGGAAACCGTTGTCAGTTAATCCTACTCGCAGTTTTTCTTCGATATAGCAGATACACAAAGTTTTTTGTCTTATGAAGACCGCCAAAACGTATTTGACAATATTTTCTCTTCCTCTGCGGCTCAGTCTGTACCAATAACTAAAGCCCTCTAGTGTGCTGCTCGAGTAATGCAATATAACCCGAAAGCAAGAGTTCGTAGATGATTTATCCCATTAAATTTTTAAAATCTATAAAGCCGTAACTTAAGCCTTAATTTATATTTTTGTGCTTCTACACTAACATTTCCTTGAAAAAAGTTACCGGTACACAAACGTTGAAATTAGATTTAAGTAGGGAAAATAGTAAAATTTTTCTTTCTTGTACAGCATCAAGAAGTTTAAGAGTTCAGTTACGTACAGTCAGATCTTCAGTCCAGGCTTACGGGGCCTGGCGCCACTAGGTTACCTTTTGTCAATGCCTGGCGGCTCCAGGCTACTTTTTACCTACTTCTACTTCTTCTTCTGGTGCGATATCTCATTTGTCTGGCACGATGTCTCTCTCTCTCTCTTCTTCTTCTCTCTCTCTCTCTCTTCTTCTTCTTCTCTCTCTCTCTCTCTCTCTCTCTTCTTCTTCCTTCTTTTCTTTTTTTTTTCATGGCAGCTATGCACAGATCCGTAGCCTTTTTGTTTACCGAACCACCCCAGTGGGTACCAGACCACATACCGAACCACCCCAGTGGGCACCAGACCACATACCGAACCACCTCAGTGTAGAGGTCTGCACGGGCCATGGCCGGGTCGGGCCTTTGCTCATTTCTAAGTTGGGAAAACGGGGCCGGGCCTTCAATGTTTAATGTGAAATAGACAAGGACCGAGCAGGGTTTTTTTGTTTTGTTTTATGAGCAAAACAATCGCTGTACGGTGCCTTTCTCGTTTGGAAAACTCGCAATATACAGCAGCAGGATAAGATTGAATAATTTCCACTGCTGGAAAAAATAAAAGTTTTACGACATCCTACTCTCTTACAAAACAATTGGAGTGGGTCAGCTCCCTTAGTTTTTCAATGTGAATGTGGTCCCCTCTCTCTCTCTCTCTCTCTCTCTCTTTCTCTCAACGTTCATCCTCCTCATGCTGCAGGGCAGTCTATTAACTAAGCATTTCTAAACCGAGCCACCCGCTCGCAGACGATGTTTTTATTGTTCTGGTCGGTGGTACTTTGTTCTCTAGATGTTGTGAAAAGCTTTTAAGTTGACTTAAATGGCACGGGAGAAATGGGCTGGGAGAAACTTACTTCTGTGTATAAATCTGGGCCGCATTTTCCCCATTGGTACTCTCAGGCAGCAGTTTTCAAAACTTCTGTGACACTGGTTAGCTGGGTAGTCCGTCGTTGTTTTCCCTTGGCATATGCTCAGTTCAGTGTTGCTGATAAATACTTTTCCATACTTATTATGGAGTTTGAGAAAGCGAAAGATTTTCGCGAAAAAATCATTTCCGGAGAATATGTGCTTGTAGACAATGTAAAGGGGGAAAGCGATATTTGGAAACATTTTAAATTACTGTCCCATTCTGAAACTAGTCGGCCGGTAAACGTTGTGCAGTGCACGAAATGCAAAAACCTTTTGAGTTACGATAACACAAAATCTGGAACATCGCATCTTAAGCGGCACAAATGTGCCCCCCCCCTCCGCACACACGAGAGGCATATTGGGTTCCAGCGATATGACATGCCAGTAGAGACAGGCGCAGTATATATAGCCATAAAATCTTCTCTCAGTAGAACGATCGGACTCATAATTCTGAATATTTCGTACTTTTCGAATTAATCCTCCCCAAGGATATTTCCGGGTCCGTCGGTAGGAAGTGATAATTTGAAAACCCAGTAAAATTTGAAAGGCATGGAAATTGTCCTTTTCATGCATTATTATTTAGTATACAAGCCCCGCCCTCTCCTCGTAAGTCAACATCCCTCTTCGTAAGTCACGTGACTTACACAGAGTCTCAGAAATATTCTGAATTAACGCTTATTGTAATAGAATACGTGTAGCAATTAAAAAGACGAAAACACTTCAGGAGTCGAATGGCCGAGTGCACCAGGTGTCAAATTCGTGTTTTGGTAATTGTTGAAATTTTACGGCCAGCCCGGGCCTCGGAAACAGGAGAAATATACGGGCTAGGCTTTAATTAAAAAATTTGAAACGGGCCGGGCCTTGGACGTGCGGGCTTGGGCCGGGCTTTCCAAATTAAGGCCCGTGCAGACCTCTACCCCAGTGGGTAGCAGGTGCTAAATGGTGGACTGAGGCTAAGGATCGAGGAAGTTGGAAAAGACTGGGGAGGCCTATATACCCTGCAGTGGGTGCAGACAACTAAAAAGAAGAAGATATATGTATAATTGTATATTCGATTTCAAATGTTTGCTCCCCCCCCCCCCCCCCTTCCCCCGCATAACTTCTGGAGTCGATAACGGTTCGTCGCCGCTCCTGTGGCGCAGTGGTCTAAGCGATGGCTTCTGATCATTCGTCCGAAAGGGGTCCGGGTTCGAATCCCAGTGAGGCATGGATGTTGTGTTTGTTTTTCGGCACTGGCTCTCTCCCTTCCCTGGAAGCAGTGGCCCTAAATTAGGGACGGGCAACTGCTTATACAGTGTTTCTTTCAGGACTTTTTGGCTGGGGGCAAATGGAACCTTAGAGGGGGACTAGTTTTCCATTTGCTAAATATATATATAATTTTAACTACTATATTTATATATATTGAAGTAGTTACAATATATCTAGCACAGCGGCGCATTTAGAGGGGGCCTTCCACCCCGGAAAAGGCTTCATTTTTTTGCTTTTGGTTAAAATGCAACTTACATTAGAAAAAATGCTTTAATTTTTCTTCAATTTTTCATTAACTTTAATTTTGTTCCAGATGGTGGATTTCAAAAACTTCCTTTTTTCGCCCCCCCCCTTGAAGAAAAATTCTATATACATAACTGATATAGTAATTACTTCTTCAAACATTTTAGGAATAACAAACTGTTTTCAGCTAAAGAAGCCAAATTTGAATAATTCAGGCTTGAAATTTTTTCTGTTAAAATACATTCTACGCACTCTTGTTCCTGAATCACGATTCCCAGACAATTAGGTATGATTAGTCTACTTATTATATTTTGAAGAATACCATGCGTCGTAATACACTTTTTAATAAAAATAAATTATGACTAGTACCATTTGAACAAATATTTAAAAAAAAAATTGAAGAAATATTTGTATCATAAAAAAAAAAACGAAACTTCCTTTTTCATCATAGCCTGAATTTATTCAAATTTGGCTCGATAACCTAAAATGTCTCCGGGGGTGGGGTCGTTTCCGGGAGGGCTTCGCCCCCCTGGATGTATGCCTGAAAGAAATACTGGGCTTATAGCCCATTGAGTTGCCCACGGTGATCGTTAAACCTCCAGTAAAAAAACAAAACAAAAAAAACAAACAAAAAAAAAACGCTTAGTCCGATCTTCAGAGCGCCAGGCCACTTCTTTTTAAAGGACTATACCACTGCGTGCAAAGCCCCATATGGAATGAATAATTGAATATCGGGCGAACTTACGAGTACAGTTGTTAACAGAGAAGTGACGTCTCGCTCAGAAAAGGAAATTCCAGTTTCCTTGATTCACATTTATAAAAGCAATGTAGATGTACCACCCCGAAACAAGATGAATAATTAAATGGGTCTTTAATTTTTTTCGTTTTATTGGAGGTTTAACGACCACCGCGAGCAACTCAATGGGCTATAAGCAGTCGCCCGTCCCTAATTTAGGGTCACTGGTTCCAGGGAAGGGAGAGTGCCAGTGCCGTAAGATAAACACAACATCCATGCCGCACGGGATTCGAACCCGGGCCCCTTTCTGACGAATGGTCAGAAGCCATCACTTAGCCCACTGCGCCACCAGGACGGTGGTCTAATTTTATTGTTTGATATTTACTTCCAGTATCTTATTAACTTCGATGTTTTAATTTCAAAAACGATGCTCAAATTTGTTTATCACATATAGTTTTCTCACAAAATTAAATTTTTAAATCATCGGATTAAGTAAAAGACAAATTTTTTTGAAGTTGCTGATTCTATCCTATCGCTTACAAAATAATGTTGCCTCGTTAACTTGTTGCATAACAAGTCTGGACATGAATGTGATGTTACTTGTGCAGGGAAAGAAGCACTGAGAGAGTAAAGGAATAAAAGGGCAGCGGAGCACTTGGAAATTGTTTGAGAGCGATTATAAGCAGATGTTTCACGAACTACAGGCAAGAACGGTGTGACGTATTTCCGCCACAAGACCAGATTAGTTTATTTTTACAGCTCCGTAGATGGCGCTGCGCTCGCCTTTCACTTTTTTTTTCTCTCTTCTTCGGCAACGCTAGTAGAAAAAACTACTGCGTAGTAAAGTGGTTGAATAAAAATGGCGAAACGAGTGCGTGCGCTGAGCATAATTTTGATTGCTTTATTTTGGTGTGTGTTTAAAAAAACTTGAGTTAAATGTTTCTTCAACAATATTCCTTCATAATGTACTGGATTGGAATAAAGGAACGTAAGTTTTTCTTACAGCAAAAGGTGAGTGCATTTCATTTGCTACAACAAAAATGTGTTATTTTCTATAGTTACATCTGCTGTATAATTCGAGCGATAGTATTTTCTTACATAGGAAAGGATTCAAACGTGTCTGAACTTGCACTAGAGCTCATTTCCACCTCTCAACGGCCTGTGTTTTGTAAAATGAGGCAAGCTTGTTTTTTTTTTGTGAGTCATTAAAATTTACGCTGTAAACGAGAGGAACTTTTGACTCGACCTGGTATGTGTAACTATGGAAATGCTATTAAATTCCTTACACTGCACATTAAACCAGAAGGTGGCGCAGTGGTCTAAGCGATGGACTCTGATCATTCGTCCGAACGTGGTCCGGGTTCGAATCCCGGTGAGGCATGGATGTTGTGTTTGTCTTACGGCACTGGCTCTCTCTCTCTTCCCTGGAACCAGTGACCCTAAATTAGGGACGGGCGACTGCTTATAGCCATTGAGTTGCTCACGGTGGTCGTTAAACTTCCCATCAAAAAAAAAAAAAATTAAACCAGAAACAGTTTCAACGCTTAAGAGCTAACTTTTGAAATATTTTTTCATCCTGTTCTATATGGAGCCAAAGTAATTTTATTTTTTTTTTGATTGAAGGTTTAACGACCACCGTGAGCAACTCATTGGGCTCTAAAGCAGTCGTCCGTCCATAATTTAGGACCACTGGTTCCAGGGAAGAAAAACAGTCAGCTGCGTACGACAAACACAACATCCATGCCTCACCGGGATTCGAACCCGGACCGTTCTCAGAAGAACAGTCATAAGCCAGCGGTTATACCACTGCGCCACCGGGGTGGCACGAAAGTAATCACATTTGATATAATATATTTATTTGTAGACATTATAGTCGCAACCTTTTTCGTAAAAGAGTGCATAATATTAAAGTCTACTGTTTGCTGATTCTTCACTTATCAAGTTTTGGTGAAACAGTAACTCTTCCAAATAAATGAAAACTGCGATGCTTCAGTAACTCAAATAAGGGCAACCTGTTTAAAACTTAACAAGTTAGTAAAATCATGCAATGCATTGATTATGATACGCTTTCCAACTTACCAGAAATCATTACTCAAGTTATTACTCAAGTTATGAGGATAATGGCTGTGGAATAAATATCACTCCTGTGTCCTGACCTTTGACCCCATTACGATGATATTCAACAGAACTGGTTCAGTGTACCTCCGGAATAACATACTGAAGTTTTGTCGCAATGGAAGCATTTTTAGTCAAGTTATGAGGATAATGGCTGCGGAATAAATCTTGCTCCTGTACCCTGACCTTTAATTCCATTTCACCCATTTTCAGTAGGGTCCGTCCGAAGGTCGTTGCCTACTACATACTAAAATTTCATCGAAATAGAACCATTTTTACGCGAGTTATCGTGCGGACGGACAGACGGACAAAGCTGGAGCATATACGCTTCTTCAACCTACGTTTGGAAAGCGTAAAAGAGTGATAATGAGTCTTAAATTAGGAAACAATGATCTTTGGCAGGAGCGTAGCAAGCTTTTCTGTTCTCGAAGGGCGAGACTTGAAATTACGCCCTTTTGAATTCAAAAGCTCCTTACTTCCACTCAAACAGTAAGCAGTTTTTAATTTCTTACACCTCCGTTATAGGAAAGCATTACGATCATTCAAAAATCTCTGAAATTATACACTTTAGTATCTCAATTTTACTCAAAATTAAAAAATTAGGTGAATACCCGGGAGCCAACAGTTTTAAGTATCAAGTGATATATAAAAGTTATGAGAAGATCGGCAACATAGCACGTGCAGCCATGCAGAATGAAGACAAACCAACACAGAACAAATGAGTATTAGACAGTGGATGTAACAATAGGAAGATGTTTTCGGAGTAGGGCTTGGAAAAATTTCGTTCAAGGTTAAACGCTCGGAGGAACTTTCCGCGACAGAGCACAAATGACAAATTAGCTGTTCATTCCTTCGACGTATTCGGAAGGTCACGGAGGTTAAGCATATCAGCATATTGTTTTACATACCTCCATCCACTGTTTTGGACAAATCCACGCATCTGTATGAGGTGATCCACAATTCGCAGTGTAAGTTGTGTATGCTGGTCAGCTGCGCGTAATAAAACGTATGTGGCTGACTAAATCATTTACAAGAGATACTAAAGTGTATAACTTCGTTTTTGAATTAAAATGTTCGAAAAATTTCTTCACACTGTTTATTTCTGCTCACTAGGCTCCTCAGAGCAGGGGCGGATCCAGAAGTTTACTCTAGAAGGGGCGGTTTTTCGGGTATAAAAAGGGGGGCAAAAGCCATTATGAAAGGGTTTATATATATATCATCATCACCATTGTCAACCATTATCAATCCACTGCTGGACGAAGGTCTCCCCAAGTTTCCTCCACAACGGTCTGTCTTGTGCCAGTCTCCTCCATGTCACTCCTGCATACTTTCGAAGTTCATCCACCCATCTCCCATGTGGTCTTCTTCTGGGTCTTTTCCTGTCCCTTGGAATCCAATCTAAAATTTCGGTTGTCCATCGATGATCTGTCCTTCTGGCAGTATGTCCAGCCCATTGCCATTTCAGGGATTTTACTCTGATCATGATGTCTTCCACTCTTGTCATTTTTCGGATCCACGAGTTCCTCTTCTTATCTCTCCTGGTTACACCAAGCATGCACCTCTCCATGCTTTTTTGAGTTGTCTGCAGTCTTTGTATGTCTCTTTTAGTTAAGGTCCACGTCTCTGCACCATACGTAAGCACTGGAAGGATGCATTGATCAAACACTTTTCTTTTAAGACATAATGGCATATTGCTCTTGAATATTATGCTGTTTCTTCCAAAAGCTCTACAGGCAAATTTTGTACGCCGATTAATTTCTTCATCAATGTGATCCTCACTTGATATCTGCTGTCCAAGATAAACGTACGTGTCTGTTATCTCCAGCTTTTCTTCATCAATCGATAAATCTTCATTTCTTGTAAAAGCATTGAACATCACTTTTGTCTTCTGAAAGTTCATTTTTAATCCCACTTCTTTACTCTTGTCAGCAAGTTCCTGGATTATACTCTGCAGCTCTGATGGGGTAGTTGCAAAAATGACTACGTCATCAGCAAAACGAAGGTGGGTTAGATAATCTCCATTAATCTTTATCCCCTTGTTTTCCCAGTTCAGCGACTGAAAGACACCCTTCAATGTGGCATTAAAGAGCTTCGGAGATATGGTGTCACCTTGTCTCACTCTTTCCAATTTTTATGTGTGTTGTATTTTCAAACAGCCGAATCTTTGCACTTGCATTTTCATAGATGTTATTAATAATATTAATGTATGCATCTTCAATACCGCAGGATTTCAGAGCCATTGTAACTGCTGATGGTTTCACCGAATCAAAGGCTATTTCATAATCGATGAAAGCCATGCACAATGGAAGTTCATATTCCTTCGCTCTTTCAATTAGTTCTATCAGTACGTGGATATGATCTATTGTGCTGTAGCCACTCCTGAATCCAGCTATATATATATATAATGGCTCTGAAAACCTGCGGTATTGAAGATGCATACATTAATATTATTAATAACATCTATGAAAATGCAAGTGCAAAGATTAGGCTGTTTGAAAATACAACACACATAAAAATTGAAAGGGAGTGAGACAAGGTGACACCATATCTCCGAAGCTCTTTAATGCCATATTGGAGGGTGTTTTTCAGTCACTGAGCTGGGAAAACAAGGGGATAAAGATTAATGGAGATTATCTAACCCACCTTCGTTTTGCTGATGACGTAGTCATTTTTGCAACTAGCCCATTAGAGCTGCAGAGTATGATCCAGGAACTTGCTGACAAGAGTAAAGAAGTGGGATTAAAAATGAACTTTCAGAAGACAAAAGTGATGTTCAATGCTTTTGCAAGAAATGAAGATTTATCGATTGATGGAGAAAAGCTGGAGATAACAGACACATACGTTTATCTTGGACAGCAGATATCAAGTGAGGGTCACATTGATGAAGAAATTAATCGGCGTACAAAACTTGCCTGGAGAGCTTTTGGAAGAAACAGCATAATTTTCAAGAGCAATATGCTCATATGTCTTAAAAGAAAAGTGTTTGATCAATGCATCCTTCCAGTGCTTACGTATGGTGCAGAGACGTGACCTTAACTAAAAGAGACATACAAAGGCTGCAGACAACTCAAAGAAGCATGGAGAGGTGCATACTTGGTGTAACCAGGAGACATAAGAAGAGGAACTCGTGGATTCGAAAATGACAAGAGTGGAAGACATCATGATCAGAGTTAAATCCCTGAAATGGCAATGGGCTGGGCATACTGCCAGAAGGACAGATCATCGATGGACAGCCGAAATTTTAGATTGGATTCCAAGGGACAGGAAAAGACCCAGAAGAAGACCACATGGGAGATGGGTGGATGAAATTCGAAAGTATGCAGGGGTGACATGGAGGAGACTGGCACAAGACAGACCGTTGTGGAGGAAACTTGGGAGACCTTCGTCCAGCAGTGGATTGATAATGGTTGACAATGATGATGATGATGATGATGATAGATAGATAGATAGATAGATAGATAGATAGTACATAAATAAAGCAAAAAAATAACTTTATAAATAAATTATTTAACACAAGAGAAATAGACCAAAAAGGCTAATACCATGAGAAGCGCCGAAGACAGCTAAACCTCATGTAGTAGCTTATATAGAATGAAAATATTACAGAACAAAAATACAAAATTTCAAAACAAGTAAAAAACTGGAACAGGTTGCCGTCATCAGGAGAGCATCAACCTGTGGGAGTGGCCTTTCTAGTACCAACAAAGCGACAAGGCAAGCCAAAATTGTCGGTTGGTCATGCTCCCTAGGCCCCAAAACTAAATTCTAATAAGCACAAAAAATTACAAAAATCAAAAATCAAATTTTAAAAAGAAGAATTAAAAGCTTACCGGCAGAACAAAAACCGCCATGACAAAGAGTCAAACAAGACTGAACAGAGCACCCACAAGAATCCAAATATATACACTGATAAGAAAGGTGGTCACGGTTAAACAACTACCTGGTAAGCCAAAAAATGTGTGAGTAGACAAGATGCAAAACTGTGTATGTAGATAAGATCTTCAGCTATTAGGAACCCACCAAATAGCACTTTATGTTACCTATATATTTAAAATTGTTAGGTCCTAGGTTAGTAAAGCATGTCAATGTGTAATTTGAAACTTTTGGACACAGAATTAAAGTTCAAAATTAAATGGTTAAAATGATACCTTAAGAAATTTTTAGGAAAATTGTTAAATTGCAATTTAGAAAAAAGAGCTTTCAGATTTTTTGCAAGTAAGAGCTGTGTAGAGCAAATTTTAGCCATTCTATGAAACTGGGAGATGAGTAGATTACGATGTCATCATCATCATCATTGTCAACCATTATCAATCCACTGCTGGACGAAGGTCTCCCCAAGTTTCCTCCACAACGGTCTGTCTTGTGCCAGTCTCCTCCATGTCACCCCTGCATACTTTCGAATTTCATCCACCCATCTCCCATGTGGTCTTCTTCTGGGTCTTTTCCTGTCCCTTGGAATCCAATCTAAAATTTCGGCTGTCCATCGATGATCTGTCCTTCTGGCAGTATGTCCAGCCCATTGCCATTTCAGGATTTAACTCTGATCATGATGTCTTCCACTCTTGTCATTTTTCGGATCCACGAGTTCCTCTTCTTATCTCTCCTGGTTACACGAAGCATGCACCTCTCCATGCTTCTTTGAGTTGTCTGCAGTCTTTGTATATCTCTTTTAGTTAAGGTCCACGTCTCTGCACCATACGTAAGCACTGGAAGGATGCATTGATCAAACACTTTTCTTTTAAGACATAATGGCATATTGCTCTTGAAAATTATGCTGTTTCTTCCAAAAAGCTCTCCAGGCAAGTTTTGTACGCCGATTAATTTCTTCATCAATGTGACCCTCACTTGATATCTGCTGTCCAAGATAAACGTACGTGTCTGTTATCTCCAGCTTTTCTCCATCAATCAATAAATCTTCATTTCTTGTAAAAGCATTGAACATCACTTTTGTCTTCTGAAAGTTCATTTTTAATCCCACTTCTTTACTCTTGTCAGCAAGTTCCTGGATCATACTCTGCAGCTCTGATGGGGTAGTTGCAAAAATGACTACGTCATCAGCAAAACGAAGGTGGGTTAGATAATCTCCATTAATCTTTATCCCTTTGTTTTCCCAGCTCAGCGACTGAAAAACACCCTCCAATGTGGCGTTAAAGAGCTTCGGAGTTATGGTGTCACCTTGTCTCACTCCCTTTCCAATTTTTATGTGTGTTGTATTTTCAAACAGCCGAATCTTTGCACTTGCATTTTCATAGATGTTATTAATAATATTAATGTATGCATCTTCAATACCGCAGGATTTCAGGAGCCATTGTAACTGCTGATGGTTTCACCGAATCAAAGGCTATTTCATAATCGATGAAAGCCATGCACAATGGAAGTTCATATTCCTTCGCTCTTTCAATTAGTTCTATCAGTACGTGGATATGATCTATTGTGCTGTAGCCACTCCTGAATCCAGCTATATATATATATAATGGTCTGAAAACCTGCGGTATTGAAGATGCATACATTAATATTATTAATAACATCTATGAAAATGCAAGTGCAAAGATTAGGCTGTTTGAAAATACAACACACATAAAAATTGGAAAGGGAGTGAGACAAGGTGACACCATATCTCCGAAGCTCTTTAATGCCATATTGGAGGGTGTTTTTCAGTCACTGAGCTGGGAAAACAAGGGGATAAAGATTAATGGAGATTATCTAACCCACCTTCGTTTTGCTGATGACGTAGTCATTTTTGCAACTAGCCCATTAGAGCTGCAGAGTATGATCCAGGAACTTGCTGACAAGAGTAAAGAAGTGGGATTAAAAATGAACTTTCAGAAGACAAAAGTGATGTTCAATGCTTTTGCAAGAAATGAAGATTTATCGATTGATGGAGAAAAGCTGGAGATAACAGACACATACGTTTATCTTGGACAGCAGATATCAAGTGAGGGTCACATTGATGAAGAAATTAATCGGCGTACAAAACTTGCCTGGAGAGCTTTTGGAAGAAACAGCATAATTTTCAAGAGCAATATGCCCATATGTCTTAAAAGAAAAGTGTTTGATCAATGCATCCTTCCAGTGCTTACGTATGGTGCAGAGACGTGGACCTTAACTAAAAGAGACATACAAAGGCTGCAGACAACTCAAAAAAGCATGGAGAGGTGCATACTTGGTGTAACCAGGAGACATAAGAAGAGGAACTCGTGGATTCGAAAATGACAAGAGTGGAAGACATCATGATCAGAGCTAAATCCCTGAAATGGCAATGGGCTGGGCATACTGCCAGAAGGACAGATCATCGATGGACAGCCGAAATTTTAGATTGGATTCCAAGGGACAGGAAAAGACCCAGAAGAAGACCACATGGGAGATGGGTGGATGAAATTCGAAAGTATGCAGGGGTGACATGGAGGAGACTGGCACAAGACAGACCGTTGTGGAGGAAACTTGGGGAGACCTTTCGTCCAGCAGTGGATTGATAATGGTTGACAATGATGATGATGATGATGATAGATAGATAGATAGATAGATAGATAGATAGATAGATAGATAGATAGTACATAAATAAAGCAAAAAAATAACTTTATAAATAAATTATTTAACACAAGAGAAATAGACCAAAAGGCTAATACCATGAGAAGCGCCGAAGACAGCTAAACCTCATGTAGTAGCTTATATAGAATGAAAATATTACAGAACAAAAATACAAAATTTCAAAACAAGTAAAAAAACTGGAACAGGTTGCCGTCATCAGGAGAGCATCAACCTGTGGGAGTGGCCTTTCTAGTACCAACAAAGCGACAAGGCAAGCCAAAATTGTCGGTTGGTCATGCTCCCTAGGCCCCAAAACTAAATTCTAATAAGCACAAAAAATTACAAAAATCAAAAATCAAATTTTAAAAAAGAAGAATTAAAAGCTTACCGGCAGAACAAAAACCGCCATGACAAAGAGTCAAACAAGACTGAACAGAGCACCCACAAGAATCCAAATATATACACTGATAAGAAAGGTGGTCACGGTTAAACAACTACCTGGTAAGCCAAAAATGTGTGAGTAGACAAGATGCAAAACTGTGTATGTAGATAAGATCTTCAGCTATTAGGAACCCACCAAATAGCACTTTATGTTACCTATATATTTAAAATTGTTAGGTCCTAGGTTAGTAAAGCATGTCAATGTGTAATTTGAAACTTTTGGACACAGAATTAAAGTTCAAAATTAAATGGTTAAAATGATACCTTAAGAAATTTTTAGGAAAATTGTTAAATTGCAATTTAGAAAAAAGAGCTTTCAGATTTTTTGCAAGTAAGAGCTGTGTAGAGCAAATTTTAGCCATTCTATGAAACTGGGAGATGAGTAGATTACGATGTCATCATCATCATCATTGTCAACCATTATCAATCCACTGCTGGACGAAGGTCTCCCCAAGTTTCCTCCACAACGGTCTGTCTTGTGCCAGTCTCCTCCATGTCACCCCTGCATACTTTCGAATTTCATCCACCCATCTCCCATGTGGTCTTCTTCTAGGTCTTTTCCTGTTCCCTTGGAATCCAATCTAAAATTTCGGCTGTCCATCGATGATCTGTCCTTCCGGCAGTATGTCCAGCCCATTGCGTCATTTCAGGGATTTAACTCTGATCATGATGTCTTCCACTCTTGTCATTTTTCGGATCCACGAGTTCCTCTTCTTATCTCTCCTGGTTACACGAAGCATGCACCTCTCCATGCTTCTTTGAGTTGTTCTGCAGTCTTTTGTATATCTCTTTAGTTAAGGTCCACGTCTCTGATACGTAAGCACTGGAAGGATGCATTGATCAAACACTTTTCTTTTAAGACATAATGGCATATTGCTCTTGAAAATTATGCTGTTTCTTCCAAAAGCTCTCCAGGCAAGTTTTGTACGCCGATTAATTTCTTCATCAATGTGACCTCACTTGATATCTGCTGTCCAAGATAAACGTACGTGTCTGTTATCTCCAGCTTTTCTCCATCAATCAATAAATCTTCATTTCTTGTAAAAGCATTGAACATCACTTTTGTCTTCTGAAGTTCATTTTTAATCCCACTTCTTTACTCTTGTCAGCAAGTTCCTGGATCATACTCCGCAGCTCTGATGGGGTAGTTGCAAAATGACTACGTCATCAGCAAAACGAAGGTGGGTTAGATAATCTCCATTAATCTTTATCCCTTTGTTTTCCCAGCTCAGCGACTGAAAAACACCCTCCAATGTATTAGCATTTCGGAGAGGTGTCACCTGTCTCACTCCAATTTTTATGTGTGTTGTATTTTCAAACAGCCGAATCTTTGCACTTGCATTTTCATAGATGTTATTAATAATATTAATGTATGCATCTTCAATACCGCAAAATTTCAGAGCCATTGTAACTGCTGATGGTTTCACCGAATCAAAGGCTATTTCATAATCGATGAAAGCCATGCACAATGGAAGTTCATATTCCTTCGCTCTTTCAATTAGTTCTATCAGTACGTGGATATGATCTATTGTGCTGTAGCCACTCCTGAATCCAGCTATATATATATATATAATGGCTCTGAAAACCTGCGTGGTATTGAAGATGCATACATTAATATTATTAATAACATCTATGAAAATGCAAGTGCAAAGATTAGGCTGTTTGAAAATACAACACACATAAAAATTGGAAAGGAGTGAGACAAGGTGACACCATATCTCCGAAGCTCTTTAATGCCATATTGGAGGGTGTTTTTCAGTCACTGAGCTGGGAAAACAAGGGGATAAAGATTAATGGAGATTATCTAACCCACCTTCGTTTTGCTGATGACGTAGTCATTTTTGCAACTAGCCCATTAGAGCTGCAGAGTATGATCCAGGAACTTGCTGACAAGAGTAAAGAAGTGGGATTAAAAATGAACTTTCAGAAGACAAAAGTGATGTTCAATGCTTTTTTTGCAAGAAATGAAGATTTATCGATTGATGGAGAAAAGCTGGAGATAACAGACACATACGTTTATCTTGGACAGCAGATATCAAGTGAGGGTCACATTGATGAAGAAATTAATCGGCGTACAAAACTTGCCTGGAGAGCTTTTGGAAGAAACAGCATAATTTTCAAGAGCAATATGCCCATATGTCTTAAAAGAAAAGTGTTTGATCAATGCATCCTTCCAGTGCTTACGTATGGTGCAGAGACGTGGACCTTAACTAAAAGAGACATACAAAGGCTGCAGACAACTCAAAAAAGCATGGAGAGGTGCATACTTGGTGTAACCAGGAGACATAAGAAGAGGAACTCGTGGATTCGAAAAATGACAAGAGTGGAAGACATCATGATCAGAGTTAAATCCCTGAAATGGCAATGGGCTGGGCATACTGCCAGAAGGACAGATCATCGATGGACAGCCGAAATTTTAGATTGGATTCCAAGGGACAGGAAAAGACCCAGAAGAAGACCACATGGGAGATGGGTGGATGAGATTCGAAAGTATGCAGGGGTGACATGGAGGAGACTGGCACAAGACAGACCGTTGTGGAGGAAACTTGGGGAGACCTTCGTCCAGCAGTGGATTGATAATGGTTGACAATGATGATGATGATAGATAGATAGATAGATAGATAGATAGATAGATAGATAGATAGATAGTACATAAATAAAGCAAAAAAATAACTTTATAAATAAATTATTTAACACAAGAGAAATAGACCAAAAAGGCTAATACCATGAGAAGCGCCGAAGACAGCTAAACCTCATGTAGTAGCTTATATAGAATGAAAATATTACAGAACAAAAATACAAAATTTCAAAACAAGTAAAAAACTGGAACAGGTTGCCGTCATCAGGAGAGCATCAACCTGTGGGAGTGGCCTTTCTAGTACCAACAAAGCGACAAGGCAAGCCAAAATTGTCGGTTGGTCATGCTCCCTAGGCCCCAAAACTAAATTCTAATAAGCACAAAAAATTACAAAAATCAAAAATCAAATTTTAAAAAGAAGAATTAAAAGCTTACCGGCAGAACAAAAACCGCCATGACAAAGAGTCAAACAAGACTGAACAGAGCACCCACAAGAATCCAAATATATACACTGATAAGAAAGGTGGTCACGGTTAAACAACTACCTGGTAAGCCAAAAATGTGTGAGTAGACAAGATGCAAAACTGTGTATGTAGATAAGATCTTCAGCTATTAGGAACCCACCAAATAGCACTTTATGTTACCTATATATTTAAAATTGTTAGGTCCTAGGTTAGTAAAGCATGTCAATGTGTAATTTGAAACTTTTGGACACAGAATTAAAGTTCAAAATTAAATGGTTAAAATGATACCTTAAGAAATTTTTAGGAAAATTGTTAAATTGCAATTTAGAAAAAGAGCTTTCAGATTTTTTGCAAGTAAGAGCTGTGTAGAGCAAATTTTAGCCATTCTATGAAACTGGGAGATGAGTAGATTACGATGTCATCATCATCATCATTGTCAACCATTATCAATCCACTGCTGGACGAAGGTCTCCCCAAGTTTCCTCCACAACGGTCTGTCTTGTGCCAGTCTCCTCCATGTCACCCCTGCATACTTTCGAATTTCATCCACCCATCTCCCATGTGGTCTTCTTCTGGGTCTTTTCCTGTCCCTTGGAATCCAATCTAAAATTTCGGCTGTCCATCGATGATCTGTCCTTCTGGCAGTATGTCCAGCCCATTGCCATTTCAGGGATTTAACTCTGATCATGATGTCTTCCACTCTTGTCATTTTTCGGATCCACGAGTTCCTCTTCTTATCTCTCCTGGTTACACGAAGCATGCACCTCTCCATGCTTCTTTGAGTTGTCTGCAGTCTTTGTATATCTCTTTTAGTTAAGGTCCACGTCTCTGCACCATACGTAAGCACTGGAAGGATGCATTGATCAAACACTTTTCTTTTAAGACATAATGGCATATTGCTCTTGAAAATTATGCTGTTTCTTCCAAAAGCTCTCCAGGCAAGTTTTGTACGCCGATTAATTTCTTCATCAATGTGACCCTCACTTGATATCTGCTGTCCAAGATAAACGTACGTGTCTGTTATCTCCAGCTTTTCTCCATCAATCAATAAATCTTCATTTCTTGTAAAAGCATTGAACATCACTTTTGTCTTCTGAAAGTTCATTTTTAATCCCACTTCTTTACTCTTGTCAGCAAGTTCCTGGATCATACTCTGCAGCTCTGATGGGGTAGTTGCAAAAATGACTACGTCATCAGCAAAACGAAGGTGGGTTAGATAATCTCCATTAATCTTTATCCCTTTGTTTTCCCAGCTCAGCGACTGAAAAACACCCTCCAATGTGGCATTAAAGAGCTTCGGAGATATGGTGTCACCTTGTCTCACTCCCTTTCCAATTTTTATGTGTGTTGTATTTTCAAACAGCCGAATCTTTGCACTTGCATTTTCATAGATGTTATTAATAATATTAATGTATGCATCTTCAATACCGCAGGTTTTCAGAGCCATTGTAACTGCTGATGGTTTCACCGAATCAAAGGCTTTTTCATAATCGATAAAGCCATGCACAATGGAAGTTCATATTCCCTCGCTCTTTCAATTAGTTCTCTCAGTACGTGTATATGATCTATTGTGCTGTAGCCACTCCTGAATCCAGCTTGTTCTCTCGGTTGAGCCATGTCTAGTGTTACCTTCAAGCGGTGTGAAAGAACTTTAGTGAAGATTTTATAAACTACTGATAGGAGGCTGATAGGTCTGTAGTTTCCGAGATTCTCAATGTCACCTTTCTTATGTAGCAGGATCATTGTAGCGGTGTTCCAATCCTCAGGAATCTTTCCTTCATTAAGGCATCGAGTGAAAATTTGGGCGAGTACTGTTTCAATTTCTCCACTTGCTTCTTGTATGATGTCTACAGTAATTCCATCTTCTCCTGGAGCTTTTCCCCGCTTCATGTTCTTGATTGCATGTGTAACTTCTGCTGGAAGGACTGGAGGAACTCTGGTACTGGTACCTTTCATGATGTCTGGAGTGCATGTATCATCCCTTTCATATAATTTGGAGTAGAAATCTTTCACTCTTGTCAAAATTTCGCCTCTATTTCTTGTTACAGAACCATCTTCTTTTCTCAGTGCCATAATCTGTTTTCTTCCCTTACTGAGATGTCCCTTTGCTATCTTTAGGCTTTGGTTGTTTTCAATTGCTTTCTTCACTAGTTCACAGTTGAATTTTCTTACGTCTTCAGTGATACTTTTTCTTACTGTCTTGCATTGCTCTATATATTCCACTTTGGAAGTCACATCTTCTTTAGTTGTCCTCATCTCTCTTCTTTTTGCATCAACATTTTCGTTTTTCCTGATAATTTGTTTACATGCAACTTGTTCTTAGACTCAGCTAATTTTGTTGCTGTTTCCATAAGAGCTTTGGTTACTTTTCTGTTAACTTCAGAGATGTCCACTTCTTCCGATGTTAGGCCTTCTAAAGCAGAGAACCTGTTCTTCAGTTCCAACTTGAAGGTATTATGGTGTTTTTTAAGGTTGGTTATGTCAATAGATTTTGTTTGTCTTATGAGCTTGCCACGTTCAAGTTTAGTGTTGAGGTGCATCTTACATCTCACCAATCTATGGTCACTACCTGTGTTGAACTTGTTTAGCACACTGCAGTCTTCTATGACGAATTTTTTGTTACACATAATAAAATCAATTTCACTTGTCGTCCCATTTGGATGTCTCCATGTCCATTTCCTGTGTGGCTTTTTCTTGAAGAAGGAGTTCAAGATGAAACACCCTTCTGCCTCTGCAAACTCAACGAGAGTATTTCCACGCTGGTTTCTGTTGCCGTGACCGAATTTACCTACTGAAGTTTCATTCTGTTGCCGTTGCCCTATTTTTGCATTGAAATCTCCCATAATTATTTTCAAGTGCTGCTTACCTTTATTATTTAGATGACAAATTTCCTCATAAAATTCTTCAATTTCTTCTTCAGGATGACATGTGGTGGGTGCATAAGTTTGAATAATCTGAGCCTGGTATCTTTTCGAGAGTTGGATAACAAGTCGTGCAGCTCTGTCAGAGGAACTTTCAACTTCTATAACTTTATCCTTCAGTTTCTTGTTTATTATAAATCCAACACCACTAGTTCTGCCAGTATCTGTCCCACGATAATAGAAGAGATGTCCACTTTTCAGTTCGATGATATCTTCTCCTTTTCTCCTTACCTCACTTAGCCCCACGATGTCCCACTTGATCCTTTGTAGTTCCTCTTCCAATTCAAGAAGCCTTGAATCAGAAGATAGCGAGCGTCCGTTGTACGTAGCCAAGGTCAGCATCAGATGGCAGCCTAGTCCTGTCCTCCGGGGATTCTTAGCACCCTCTGCCTTCATGTCGCACTGGCCGCTGCCTTGGCCAGGTACATTCCAGCTGCCGGAGACTGAGGGCCAAGATTTAAGTTGTGGAATCATTTTGGAGGGGTTTGGCCATAACTCACCACGCTGGCCAAGCGGGTTGGTGAGTGTGGGATAGAATTTCCTCTAATCCCGATGGTATAGTTATACCGCTATTGGCGGTCGTCAGAGCCCCTTTAGTGGGAACAGGATGTACCACGAGAAGGCGGGGTTGACATTTGTCAAGGAGAGGCTGTGATGTTACGCATCACCTGACCTTGTATAACTTTTTAAATATTGGATGCCGATGGGCAGTCGCTTTTCTAGCAGTTTGGCTAATCTCTATCTACATTTTTTTGAGGATAGATATGTTGCCAATCATCCTTTACCTAGGATTGCTCTAAGATATGTTGATGACATTATTGTCATTAACATTCCGGACTTTTTACGTTGCGCCGCTGACTTGTATCCTGACGACCTTACCCTAGAAAAAACTAACAGATCGTCTACTTGTGTTTGTTACCTCGATTTAGAGGTTCAGGTAGACGAGGAGGGAAGAGGTGTGGTGAATTTCTTTGATAAAAGAAACTCTTTTGAGTTTGATATCATTCACTACACTCACTGGTCATCCAATATTTCAAAATTTATACATCGTAATCTACTCATCTCCCAGTTTCATAGAATGGCTAAAATTTGCTCTACACAGCTCTTACTTGCAAAAAATCTGAAAGCTCTTTTTTCTAAATTGCAATTTTACAATTTTCCTAAAAATTTCTTAAGGCATCATTTTAACCATTTAATTTTGAACTTTAATTCTGTGTCCAAAAGTTTCAAATTACACATTGACATGCTTTACTAACCTAGGACCTAACAATTTTAAATATATAGGTAATATAAAGTGCTATTTGGCGGGTCCCTAATAGCTGAAGATCTTATCTACATACACAGTTTTGCATCTTGTCTACTCACACATTTTTGGCTTACCAGGTAGTTGTTTAACCGTGACCACCTTTCTTATCAGTGTATATATTTGGGTTCTTGTGGGTGCTCTGTTCAGTCTTGTTTGACTCTTTGTCATGGCGGTTTTTGTTCTGCCGGTAAGCTTTTAATTCTTCTCTTTTAAAACTTGATGTTTGATTTTTGTAATTTTTTGTGCTTATTAGAATTTGGTTTTGTGGCCTATGGAGCATGACCAACCGACAATTTTGACTTGCCTTGTCACTTTGTTGGTACTAGAAAGGCCACTCCCACAGGTTGATGCTCTCCCGATGACGGCAACCTGTTCCAGTTTTTTACTTGTTTTGAAATTTTGTATTTTTGTTCTGTAATATTTTCATTCGAAATTTTGTATTTTTGTTCTGTAATATTTTCATTCTATATATAACTATATATATATATGATATATATATATATATATATGGGATGTAAGGTCAGGTGATGCGTAACATCACAGCCTCTCCTTGACAAATGTCAACCCCGCCTTCTCGTGGTGCATCCTGTTCCCACTAAAGGGGCTCTGACGACCGCCAATAGCGGTATAACTATACCATCGGGATTAGAGGAAATTCTATCCCACACTCACCAACCCGCTTGGCCAGCGTGGTGAGTTATGGCCAAACCCCTCCAAAATGATTCCACAACTTAAATCTTGGCCCTCAGTCTCCGGCAGCTGGAATGTACCTGGCCAAGGCAGCGGCCAGTGCGACATGAAGGCAGAGGGTGCTAAGAATCCCCGGAGGACCGGACTAGGCTGCCATCTGATGCTGACCTTGGCTACGTACAATGGACGCTCCCTATCTTCTGATTCAAGGCTTCTTGAATTGGAAGAGGAACTACAAAGGATCAAGTGGGACATCGTGGGGCTAAGTGAGGTAAGGAGAAAAGGAGAAGATCTCATTGAACTGAAAAGTGGACATCTCTTCTACTATCGTGGGACAGATACTGGCAGAACTAGTGGTGTTGGATTTATAATAAACAGGAAACTGAAGGATAAAGTTGTAGAAGTTGAAAGTTCCTCTGACAGAGCTGCACGACTTGTTATCCAACTCTCGAAAAGATACCAGGCTCAGTATTCAAACTTATGCACCTTCTACAAGTCATCAGTTGAAGAATTTTATGAGGAAATTTGTCATCTAAATAATAAAGGTAAGCAGCACTTGAAAATAATTATGGGAGATTTCAATGCAAAAATAGGGCAACGGCAACAGAATGAAACTTCAGTAGGTAAATTCGGTCACGGCAACAGAAACCAGCGTGGAAATACTCTCGTTGAGTTTGCAGAGGCAGAAGGGTTTTTCATCTTGAACTCCTTCTTCAAGAAAAAGCCACACAGGAAATGGACATGGAGACATCCAAATGGGACAACAAGTGAAATTGATTTTATTATGTGTAACAAAAAATTCGTCATAGAAGACTGCAGTGTGCTAAACAAGTTCAACACAGGTAGTGACCATAGATTGGTGAGATGTAAGATGCACCTCAACACAAAACTTGAACGTGGCAAGCTCATAAGACAAACAAAATCTATTGACATAACCAACCTTAAAAAACACCATAATACCTTCAAGTTGGAACTGAAGAACAGGTTCTCTGCTTTAGAAGGCCTAACATCGGAAGAAGTGGACATCTCTGAAGTTAACAGAAAAGTAACCAAAGTTTATGGAAACAGCAACAAAATTAGCTGGGTCTAAGAACAAGTTGCATGTAAATAAATTATCAGGAAAAACGAAAATGTTGATGCAAAAAAGAAGAGAGATGAGGACAACTAAAGAAGATGTGACTTCCAAAGTGGAATATATAGAGCTATGCAAGACAGTACGAAAAAGTATCACTGAAGACGTAAGAAAATTCAACTGTGAACTAGTGAGGAAAGCAATTGAAAACAACCAAAGCCTAAAGATAGCAAAGGGACATCTCAGTAAGGGAAGAAAACAGATTATGGCACTGAGAAAAGAAGATGGCTCTGTAACAAGAAATAGAGGCGAAATTTTGACAAGAGTGAAAGATTTCTACTCCAAATTATATGAAAGGGATGATACATGCACTCCAGACATCATGAAAGATACCAGTACCAGAGTTCCTCCAGTCCTTCCAGCAGAAGTTGCACATGCAATCAAGAACATGAAGCGGGGAAAAGCTCCAGGAGAAGATGGAATTACTGTAGACATCATACAAGAAGCAAGTGGAGAAATCGAAACAGTACTCGCCCAAATTTTCACTCGATGCCTTAATGAAGGAAAGATTCCTGAGGATTGGAACACCGCTACAATGATCCTGCTACATAAGAAAGGTGACATTGAGGATCTCGGAAACTACAGACCTATCAGCCTCCTATCAGTAGTTTATAAAATCTTCACTAAAGTTCTTTCACACCGCTTGAAGGTAACACTGGACATGGCTCAACCGAGAGAACAAGCTGGATTCAGGAGTGGCTACAGCACAATAGATCATATCCACGTACTGAGAGAACTAATTGAAAGAGCGAGGGAATATGAACTTCCATTGTGCATGGCTTTTATCGATTATGAAAAAGCCTTTGATTCGGTGAAACCATCAGCAGTTACAATGGCTCTGAAAACCTGCGGTATTGAAGATGCATACATTAATATCATTAATAACATCTATGAAAAATGCAAGTGCAAAGATTAGGCTGTTTGAAAATACAACACACGTAAAAATTGGAAAGGGAGTGAGACAAGGTGACACCATATCTCCGAAGCTCTTTAATGCCACATTGGAGGGTGTTTTTCAGTCGCTGAGCTGGGAAAACAAGGGGATAAAGATTAATGGAGATTATCTAACCCACCTTCGTTTTGCTGATGACGTAGTCATTTTTGCAACTACCCCATCAGAGCTGCAGAGTATGATCCAGGAACTTGCTGACAAGAGTAAAGAAGTGGGATTAAAAATGAACTTTCAGAAGACAAAAGTGATGTTCAATGCTTTTACAAGAAATGAAGATTTATCGATTGATGGAGAAAAGCTGGAGATAACAGACACGTGCGTTTATCTTGGACAGCAGATATCTAGTGAGGGTCACATTGATGAAGAAATTAATCGGCGTACAAAACTTGCCTGGAGAGCTTTTGGAAGAAACAGCATAATTTTCAAGAGCAATATGCCATTATGTCTTAAAAGAAAAGTGTTTGATCAATGCATCCTTCCAGTGCTTACGTATGGTGCAGAGACGTGGACCTTAACTAAAAGAGACATACAAAGGCTGCAGACAACTCAAAGAAGCATGGAGAGGTGCATACTTGGTGTAACCAGGAGAGATAAGAAGAGGAACTCGTGGATCCGAAAAAAATGACAAGAGTGGAAGACATCATGATCAGAGTTAAATCCCTGAAATGGCAATGGGCTGGACATACTGCCAGAAGGACAGATCATCGATGGACAGCCGAAATTTTAGATTGGATTCCAAGGGACAGGAAAAGACCCAGAAGAAGACCACATGGGAGATGGGTGGATGAAATTCGAAAGTATGCAGGGGTGACATGGAGGAGACTGGCACAAGACAGACTGTTGTGGAGGAAACTTGGGGAGACCTTCGTCCAGCAGTGGATTGATAATGGTTGACAATGATGATGATGATGATGATATATATATATTATTGCCAGAAGCACAGATCATCGATGGAGAGCCGAAATTTTAGACTGGATTCCAAGGGATAGGAAAAGACCCAAAAGAATACCACATGGGAAATGGGTGGATGAAATTCGAAAGTATGCGGGAGTGACATTGAGGAGACTGGCACAAGTCAGACCGTTGTGGAAGAAACTTGGGGAAACCTTCGTTCAGCAGTGGAATGATAATGGTTGACAATGAAGATATATATAATGTTAGTAGCAGGAGATGCCGAAAATTACCCCGTATTAGGCACACTGCCTCCCTCCAATCCCACCACACCCAAGCGGGGATTGACTTCGGAGTAGATGGAACAACTGGAAGCGCCCATGAGGCGTGAGGGAGCAGGAAAAATAAGAAAAAGAAATACTTTCTGAAAAGACCACCTGCGAGGAAGCGATGAGGACATCTTTACGAATTTTGTTTATGACCCAATTAAGATACGTACGTAGATCAGATTGTTATTCACAGTTTCTCCCACCTACTCTGATTTCAGTACCAAGATCTGCCTTACCCTGTTTCGAGACGTTACAGATGCTAGACAATATGACAATAGCAAAAAACTAACACAGAATATGCCCATGCTTTTTAGTTTAGCCCCGCTGTTCTTGTTTTCCCTTTATCTTTTGCGCTCTCTCTCTCTTTCTTTTCTATTCCCTTCTCTTTCTTTTTTTACTGAACCTAAATCAATGTAATAAGTATTTTAAATCATCCGTACTAAGTTTAATTGTTAATTTTTTTAGGAAAACTGAAAACAAAATATGAAAAGTTAATCATTTACGATCTTCGCTACTTTAAATGTAAAAACTTCGTTAGGGTTTAGGGGGAGCGATCTCCACAATCGCCACCCGCTGTATCCGCCACTTCCTTAGAGTATGAAATTACGCCCCTAGTATGACCATCCAGGAGGGCAACTGCCCTTTCTGCCCTCCCGGCAGCTGCTCTTTGGAAAGAAAACAGTCAATCTGATAAATTCTGTAAAAAAAATATTTTCTCGCAGTACGTGGAAATATGTCAGAATCGTCAATACAGCAGCCAGATATCTCTCAATTGCCTGTATTTACTGTTCTTCACGTAACGTTAATCACATCAGAAAACTTGAAAAATACATCGTTTTGGAGCGGGAATCGGCTCGAACGGAAATCGAGAGATGCGAGTTCGATTCCAGCTCCAAGACCATGTTATTTTCAAGTTTTTCTGATGAGATTCATGTTACGTGAAGAACAGTAAATACAGGCAATTCAGAGATATCTGATTGCTGTGTTAACGATTTAGTAAATCTGATATTAAGTAAACTTGTACCTGTAGTGTTGAGAAAGTTCTGTTAAAGAAGACCTGTTCTTAAAAAAACGAGGTATAGTGTACTTCATTAAAAAATGGCATTCTCTATTAAGAATAGACAGATTTCATAAACATAGTATTAAAATAGTTTCATTAATCAGAAAATTAAAAACTCTATTAATGACGTTCCAAAATTTGGAAATTGATTGGATCGCCCCGGTGGCGCAGTGGTCTGAGCGATGGCCTCTGATCATTCGTCCGAAAGGGGTCCGGGTTCGAATCCCGGTGAGGCATGGATGTTGTGTTTGTCTTACGGCACTGGCTCTCTCCGTTCCCTGGAGCCAGTGACCCTAAATTACGGACGCGCGACTGCTTCTAGCCCACTGAGTTGCTCACGGTGGTCGTTAAACCTCCAAACAAAACAAAAACACACACACACACAAAAAAATTCAGGGTTTGAATCTCGGTGAGGCAAATTCAGGGTTTGAATCTCGGTGAGGCATGGACGCTGTGTTTGTCTTACGGCTGTGGCTCTCTCCCTTCCCTGGAATCGATGACCGTAAGTTAGGGACGGGTGACTGCTTATACCCCATTGAGTTGTTCACGGTGGTCGTTAAACCCTCAATCAAAAAAAAAAAAAAAAAAAAAAAAAAAAAAAAAAAAAAGATGAAATCATAGAAAAAAAAAAGAAAAGAAATCATACTTTTTAAGAAAGTTTCACTATTGAGAAAATTCACGGGTGCTTTGTTAAAGAGGTTCCACTGTTAATCCTTTAACCACCAGTGCCTATAATGTAATAAGTTGATGCAATATTAGAAGGTACCCATACACCTTACATGAAAGAGGTCAAGTAGTACTTACAAATACCTTTATTTTGCTTGCATGGGTTGACTCCACACTCACATATGATTTACTGGCTTACTCGATACAATATCAGTGATTTAATATCCAAACACAGTATAACAGCACGTCTATCATCAGTAACATCAATTCCCCAAAACAACCGCTGCATTGCCTTTTAATCTATCGTTCTTACCCGGCCACACATACGTCACACTTGTTCCGACCTCAGGGTGTTGCCAACATTATTCTCGTTTGAAGGAAAAGACATAACGTTAAGATTTGAAAATGCCTAAGAGAACAAACTCAAATTTACAGAGAAAAAAGAAACTCAAAAGGAAAGTTAAAATAGAATATACTTTACTGGCCCTGAAATCTTGTATTGCTCAGAATACCATAACGCCCAAAACTGCCTGTTGCTCCTTTCAGAATTTCTTCCCTCCCCTTTACAAGGTAACAAAGAAGGATTAGTGCTCGGTCGCCTCATGAAATTTTCATAGTCTTGATGTGCATTGACCTTCAGACCTTTCCGAAGACGATCACAGCGTTCTTCTACGGAGAAATCATGCGATGTCATGAGAGTAAATGATATAGACTCAAGAGATACCAACGCCTGCAGTACTTATTTGTTTAGCGGCAACAATGATGACTGAGTGTGACTTCTGCTAATCCCGTAGAGGCCTTATAATTCGAAAAACAGGTGGAGGTTGGAAATACTACTCACTCTATACTCGGGGCAAGGCTAACCTGACTATGGAGTTAAAGTTACGGAATGTGCATTTCCACCGCATAATATAGTTCCAGTTGAAAAGCCCGTGTTCGATTTTGAAATGAGACCTGGGCCGCGGATGGCCTAGTGATCAGCGTTCGTGACTGCCACGGAAAAACCTCAGGTTCGATCCCAGGCAGGTACGAACGCTCGAACCCCTAAACATCCGCCGTGCGTCGGATATGCACGTTAAGCCGTCGGACCCCGAGTACTGTCCCGCCGGTAAGAAATAAGAGCGTCTTCCTTCCCCTTTCTACCTCGATTCCGTGTCACTTTCCTATCGGGCACTCTAGCCTAAATCTCCTATCTTTCAATTTTTCAGGGTTGTTTAAGACTTGGGGTCAGTCACTTCCTTCCTAAAATCTTCTACATATGATCTGATCTGATCTGAACTGAGACCTAAAAAGGACATGAATATATAGATGTTCTGAATGTTGTACGTACGTACATTATAAAAATAAAGATTTCAGTTTCTGTCGCGTTTCTAAAATAATCGTATTTTGGCGACGTCATTGTCACTTCTGTTTTGTTTCAGAGGGGCTATATACTATACACAGGATATTCACTGCGAGCGGGAGGGAGAGAGAGGTGTTATCCTGAGGAGGGTAAGTGGGGATTTAATGATTTGGCGATTAAGCTTGCTCCTTTCTTCGTGGTTACTATTTTAAAATACTCATTCAGAAATCGTTTTTCTGGTGGTCAGCAAGGTTGAGAAGGTGTGGGCGTTGAGGGGTGACATCGTGATGGAACGCGGGAAGTTTCTCTTTGTCTTGCCTTAAGTTACTCTTAGGAAGAAGGGTCCGTGACACATGACCCCCCATTAGTGCGCGGAGAAATACTGATACACAAGTGATATCTTGTCGGTGAATCGGTTTCACAACATTAACAGTGTAATCAGGTTAAGCTTTGCCCCGAGTATAGACCGGCGTTTTCGGGCGGTCGTGGTAGTTTGGATGTAAGGGCGTTTCGGGCGGTCGTGGTAGTTTGGATGTAAGGGCGTTTCGGGCGTAATGGTCTTCAAAGGGTTAAAAAAAAATCTATTTTTAAGAAAAATCATGAGCTTACTATTAAGGAATTTTATGAGACTGCATTTAAGGAAATTCCGCAAATAAGAATATCATACGCCTGTTACAAAGGAAGTCCATATAGTTACCACTGATGGAATTTATAAGTGTTGTAAAGGAAATTCATGGATGATATGCTATTAAGGGAATTTATAAGACTAATGTTCAGGATATTCATACGTTTGCTACAAAGAGAATTCAAAGGTCCACTATTGATAAAGCTCGTGGATCTGCTATGAACGCAATTTGTAATTCTACTTTTAAGAAAGTTGAATCACTAAAAAAATCAATGAGACTGTTATTAAAGAAGTTCATAAATACTGTTAAGGGGGAATGGGGAAGGTCTGCTATTAAAGGAATTCATAAATTGGTTATTAAAATTTAATTGCTAAAAAGTTTCGGAAATGCAGTGGCTTTCTTTACAGTTTGAAACGTCTACACTGTATGTAGCTTTTGAGAACACTGCATAACCTTTATTTTTCTTATTCACTCACTCGAGGTGAAACAAAGTTACTCAAAGTTCCGCAAAGGCTTACTTACAGTTCGCTTTTTTATTCCATTAGTATCGCATGCGCTCTTCACTCGGATATTCCAACCCTCGCGATGAAATAATTCATAACAGCACAAATATTTTAAAGCTGATTAACGTAAATTAGTAAGCAGAAAACTTGATTAAACAAACTCCAACACTAAATATGCACTGAGTGGCCACTTTATTATGACCACCTGACAGTTTTAAGCAAATGAGCTATGGCTGCACGCTGTTGCCGCCAGAGGGCGAGGCTAGTATAAAAAGGGAAAGCTTAGTGCTTGCGACAGTAGGAGAAGTGATTTTGGGGTGACGAGATGGGTAAAAAATGTGATTTGACGGACGTTCAACATGGGATTATTGTAGAAGCTCGGAGCCATGGAGCGAGTATCGCCGAAACCGCCGCATTCGTGAAATGTTCCAGAGCAGCTGTTGTTAAATTGTTTAAAGACAGGACTGTCTGCCAAAAAACTAGGTCTCTACGTGCAACATGTGGTCGTCATCGACTAGTTACTGCTCGGGCCGAACGGGAGAGTGTCCAGACTGGTAACAGACAACAGAAGGGCAACAGTTCATTAAATTACAGACTATCTTAATCAAGGATCCCCTCAAATGATCTCTGCACGCATTTTTCGCCGTACAGTGCATCGAATGGAATATGGCAGCCGAAGGCCTGTTCGAACACCTTTGCTGTCTGCAATTAACAAGAGAAAATGTCTCCAGTTCACACAGGAGCACAAGGATTGGACAGTCGATAATTGGAAACAAGTTATGTGGTCCGATGAATCACGTTTTCATTTGCACCATTCCGATGGCCGAGTGAGAATTTGGCTGAAACAGCACGAAAGCATGGACCCCAAATGCATTGCTACAACCCTTCAAGCTGGTGGAGGCAACGTTATGGTTTGTGGAATGTTTTCCTGGCATGCTTTGGGCCCTTTAATTTGTGTTGATCAACGCCTGACTGGCACATCATATGCAAACATCGTTGCGGACCAAGTGCATCCTGTCATGTGGATGGTTTATCCCAATGGCGATGGCTACTTTCAACAAGATAATGCGTCTTGCCATAGTGCTCGTATTGTACAGGATTGGTTTCATCAACATGCCGGTGAGTTTACTTTGCTTAGGTGGCCCCCTTAATCTCCAGATCTCAACCGCATTGAGAATTTGTGGGATGAAGTTGAACGAGCCATCAGACAGCTGGATCCACAGCCCTGCAATCTCACACTCCTGGAAAGTGCTATTCATCAAGCATGGTCTCAGATTCCACAAACCACCTATCAACATCTCGTGGAGTCCATGCCACGAAGAATCGACGCAGTATTAAAGGCAAAAGGTGGCCCAACGAAGTACTGAGGGGGTGGTCATAATAAAGTGGCCACTCAGTGTATAACAACATTACTCGAACACGCAGACTTACGGCAAACATCGCTGCAGGGCAATGCAGCTTCCACGATTACGACACAACACAACCACACTTTTTTTCTGGTTGCTCCAACATTGTATCTCTCGTTCACACGCACACGTCATGGACTCCGACCACAAGAAATACATGTCAACACGCACACGTCATGCACTCTGCCCTTAAGACAAAACATTCCGTGGGTGAGAAAATATAACATTAAGGTTAAAAACGTTTAAACAGAATGAACTCAAAATTTACATAGAGAAAGAAACTAAAAATGAAAGTTAAATTAGAGTATACGTCACAACAAGAACCCCATTCATTCGTTTTTCAAGGGATCAAGTAAAATTAAAGTATAACTAGAAAAAACGTATTTATGAAATATGGCTCATTTCCATCCTTAGATCGTAGCATATTATTCTATAGAAACGTATGTCGTGGCTGTTAGTGTTATTATGCTAGGTACAGCTTAAAATGTACTTTTTTATGTTTTAGTGTACTAGTATTTTCAGTTATCCTTTTTTTTTTTACGGCTTCTCTAATTTTTAACTTTATGGACTTCAAACACACTGCGCAAAGTTGCAGCATTTGTAAATACAGAATGTAATATATGTACTATCCCTGATGACGGCGGCGATTCGTCTCGGCATGGACTCGACAAGACACCGGAAGCGTTGGGAAGCCATACGGATCCACGACCCCTGAACAAGCTCCCACAGTTCACAAAGATTTGATGGAGGGGTTCAGAGCCTCGAAAATTTCTCTCGATGGCATCCCAGATGTGCTCGATGGGATTGAGGTCAGGTGACCTAGCTGGCCACGGAAGCGAGGTCACGTTGGTGGAGTGTTCATCCAACAATTGGGATACAATGCGGGGGCGATGGCACGGTGCATTGTCTTGTTGCAGGATGAGGTCCCCAGTGATATGTTGAAGACTCACAAACGGGAGCAAATGGTCGTCCAGGATATCCCGGCAACGTTGACTTGTGAGGGACGATGCCACACTTACCAGGGGTCCCATTTCAGTCCACGTAAACAGTCCCCAGACGAGAATGCCACCCCCACCAGCTTGAAGAGTACCCTGCTGGCAAGAAGGATCCATCGCTTCATGTGGTTTGCGCCGTACTCGTATCCTGCCATCCGCATGTACCAACGTGAATCGCGACTCATCCGTCTAGGCAACATTTCCCCACATGTCTAGGGTTCAGTGGCGATGTTCCCGCGCCCGTGCTAATCTTTGCACCCTGTGATGTGCGGTCAGCAGCGGCACCCTCGTGGGACGATGGCTCCTGTACCCCATAGCGAAGAGATGGTTTTGGATGGTGTGGCTGCTTACACGTTTTTGTGCACCAGCGGTAAATTGCCGAGTGATTTCTTGCACTGTGGCCCGTCTATCCGCTCTTGCAATGCGAGCTAACCGAGGATGACCCCGCTCATCCACATGCTGTTGTCCACGGCAGTTGGCTCTTGCAGGGATGGTTTTACCGGATTCGATGTACTCACGGTGCACCCCTGACACAGTGGCTCGTAAAAATCCCAGTGCCGGCACGACTTCCGAGATGGAGTGACCCATTCGTGGGGCCCAGACAATTTTCCCACGATCAAATGCGCTTAGATCCTTCGTCTTACCCATACTGCGTCCGACTCTTACTGATTCCTGTCGCACCACTCCTTATATTGTCGGATCGCTGCATACGTCATGTCGTTTCCGTTTACAGGGTCACCCACAGCGCCACATTTGCATAACGCCAGCTTACATACAAGCATTGCTACTAATTCATTAGGATTGATATTATTTTACATAACGGAATATAATGTAGTGTATTATAAAAATACGTATACAACATCGTTTAAAAAACCAATTAAATTTCGATTGTTGCTTACTTATAAGTTGAACCATTGCATGTTCGAAGCTATTGAGTGCCTGCATTCCTCAGTGTTATGGCAATACAAGATGTCCCTAACGACGCCGAAGGATTTCAATGCTCCTCTAAATTTAGGTGCGATGCACTTACTTGGGAATCGCCATCACTCTTTTCACTGATGACGCTTTCATTGCACTATTCGTTCTTAATCATTTGCTCTAGAGTCATAAGTGATGATAACGGTGGCAAACCTGCGCCGCAATTGTCGTAACCTTAAAAGAGAAACTGATCTTCTTCATAAATTATACGATTCCAGTAAAATCGGGAAACGCTATCTTCTTGAAGTGTAGATTCGTCTGGAAAGTAAATCTAAAAGAAAGAATCCGATGTGACAACGTCAAAGTAGTACAGAGGTCTACTACAGGTGCCAACTGAGTTGATAAATGGTAGCTCACGAGAAACGCGCGCATTACGCAAAAGAATGAGCCATAAAGCATGTCAATGACAGAATTTGGGAGGGTGGTGGTGGTGGTGGGGATAGGTAGAAGGTAGGGGAGATTGAAAAATTAAAAACGAAATTCACGGCAAAGGGTAAGGGTTGGAAGGAAGTTTGGTAAACGGAATACGTGTGGTTTGTATTTTTCATTCACAACACCACAAACACCACAGTTCAGCGTATAAATGAAAAGAAAGCTAATTTGATTAACGTATAATTGACAAACTGTAACGCCCTCTTGGTGGTGCATTGGTCTAAGCGCTAGCTTATGACAATTGTCCAAAAAGGGTCCGGGTTCGAATCGCGGTGAGGCATCGATGTTGTGTTTCTCTTACGGCACTGGCTCTCTCTTTTCCGTGGAGCCAGTGATCCTAAATCAGGGACGGCGACCAGTGGCGGCTCGTCGTAAGCTGAGATGGGGGGGGGGGGGGGCTGCATCTCAATTTTATAGATATCACGATACCACTTCGAAAGCTAAGTTACTGCGCCTGTGCTGATGCTGTCCGTTTAATAATAATAATAATAATAATAATAATAACAATAATATATATATATATATGGCATATTGCTCTTGAAAATTATGCTGTTTCTTCCAAAAGCTCTCCAGGCAAGTTTTGTACGCCGATTAATTTCTTCATCAATGTGACCCTCACTTGATATCTGCTGTCCAAGATAAACGTACGTGTCTGTTATCTCCAGCTTTTCTCCATCAATCGATAAATCTTCATTTCTTGTAAAAGCATTGAACATCACTTTTGTCTTCTGAAAGTTCATTTTTAATCCCACTTCTTTACTCTTGTCAGCAAGTTCCTGGATCATACTCTGCAGCTCTGATGGGGTAGTTGCAAAAATGACTGATTAATCAGTGCATCTTTCCAGTTCTTAAGCATGGAACACAGACATGGACCTCAACTAAAATAGACATACAGACGTTGCAGACAACAGAAACAGCATGTAGAGATGCATGTTTGATGTTACCTGAAAAGATACAAATAGGAACTCGTGGATCGGGAAAATGACAAGAGTGGAAGACATGGTCAAAATTCCTGAAATTGCAATGGGATGGACATATTGCTAGAAGAAAGAACCACTGACGGAGAGTTGAAATATTGAACTGGATAGCAAGGGAAAAAACAATACCCAGAAGATGACAAGAGGGAGATGGGTACATGAAATTCGAAAGCATGAAGGAAACTGACTGAAGGCAGACTGTTGTGGAAGAAGAAACTTGGAGACTTTCATCCAGCAGTGGATTGATAGTGGTTGCAAATTATATATACATGCTGGAGATAACAGACACGTACGTTTATCTTGGACAGCAGATATCAAGTGAGGGTCACATTGACGAAGAAATTAATCGGCGTACAAAACTTGCCTGGAGAGCTTTTGGAAGAAACAGCATAATTTTCAAGAGCAATATGCCATTATGTCTTAAAAGAAAAGTGTTTGATCAATGCATCCTTCCAGTGCTTACGTATGGTGCAGAGACGTGGACCTTAGCTAGAAGAGACATACAAAGGCTGCAGACAACTCAAAAAGCATGGAGAGGTGCATGCTTGGTGTAACCAGGAGAGATAAGAAGAGGAGCACGTGGATCCGAAAAATGACAAGAGTGGAAGAAATCATGATCAGAGTTAAATCCCTGAAATGGCAATGGGCTGGACATACTGCCAGAAGGACAGACCATCGATGGACAGCCGAAATTTTAGATTGGATTCCAAGGGACAGGAAAAGACCCAGAAGAAGACCACGTGGAAGATGGGTGGATGAAATTCGAAAGTATGCGGGAGTGACATGGAAGAGACTGGCACAAGACAGACCGTTGTGGAGGAAACTTGGGGAGACCTTCGTCCAGCAGTGGATTGATAATGGTTGACAATGATGATGATGATGATAATATATATATATATATAAGGACAAAAAATTTAAAAGAAATAATGCGTGTGCCAGTGGTAGCGGAGATACACTCAAGGTCATGTACGCGTTCTCAAGTGTCTCATTGTGACCCCTAGAAATATGACAATAAATATTTTTTCTTCTGATACACTCCCTTTGAAACTTCGACTTGCTGCCGACCACTGCAACTTGGACGGCGATGAAAAACATTTTGTGGAATTTTGCAGGGTCTGCCAGAATTCCGCGATGAGTTGTTATTGCGAAACTCACACACCGGCATTCTCTTTCATAAAAACGGATTGCAAACATATTCAGTCCAGTTTTAATTCTGAAGCCATCATGATAATAATTTAGTGTAGAAAATTTGTTTTCCAAAATTTACCAACTTCGTAAATTTTCTAAACAACGATATCTGATTAAATGTTCTTTTCAAAATAATTAAGTACACTACCTCAATTGAAATGCGCAGCTGATTTTTGGGAAGGAGGGGATGCAGCAGAAAAATAAAATTTATCCAGTGGAGTGACTTCAATGATTTTTGGTGAATAAAAATTTACGTGAGTTTAAAAGCGAAAATTTCGCTCTGCTGGGTAAGTGAAGAAATCAATTTTTGTGCAAGTATTTCGCTGCAGAAATTAATATCTCTCTCTCTCTCTCTCTCTCTCTTTTTTTTTGTTTCAATTTATCCAATACTGAACTCTATTATTAATCGCAATTTGTTCACATGCCCATTTTGACCAGAAGAGAAAATATAAGTAAAATTTTTTTTGCAAAAGTCCTGGCAACTGAGTATTTGTTATTAGATGGGAGCAACAATGTTGTTAGTATTATTACGTTGAATAAAAGCAGGAACAAACCAAAAATTGGAAGAAGAAAGAAACCAGGTTGAGTAATACATTCAAACGTACTTTATTTAATACTTTATTTCAACATTCGTCACTATTTTTAATTCATTCTCCTATTTTATGTCTTATTTGGAAGCACAAGAGCCGTATTAATCAACAAAGCACACAGGCCTGGCGATGCATTCACACCCCCAACGAGAGACTGCATTCGCGAGCAACCCTTCTAGCGAGAGCTGCCATGAATGCAGTCCCCAGGGAACTTTTATTCAAAGGAAACGAACTGATGTGGGAATAGGCAGAGTTTCCCACATGAGTTGGTTTCAATAGCCGTCAGGGCTGCAAGCAGTGCAGTCCGTAACGTTCTTCCCGCTCCCACTGGTGTTATGCAGGGAAAACTTCCAGTTGAGTTACGAAAAACTGCAGTCGTGGCATTATGCTGGGAAAACTTACAGCGGTGTTCACAAAACTTTTCTCTCTTGGTATGGCATGAAAAAAAAACTGCTTTGGGTAGGGGCTGCAGCCCCACAGCCCCATAGCAGGTGCCACCCCTGACGGCGACTGTTTATAGCCCATTGAGTTGCTCACGGTAGTCATTAAACCTTTAATGAAAAAAAAAAAACTGTCACATTAAGGGTAGTTCAGAATTTTTGGACCAGCGACATTTTACGAACAAATGGAAAAAAAAAAGGTATAAGCGAGAAATGTATGAACGTGGCTCTACTGAAATTGTGTTAATAGTGATTATGAAGATGACACTGCAAACAGCGAAGAAAGTTCCTGTACACGACAAAGCGAAAACCTGTGACGGACTTGAAGGAATAGGGTGTCATGCATTCCGACGGAACAAGCAGTCAGAGGCGTAACTAGGGCGGGGTAGGTGGGGCGACCACCCCGGATGCAGTTCAAGAGAGGGCGCAAAAATCACAGCTTGCAATGTGAATAAATTAGGATTGAAACTTTTGCACAAGTTTTTATCACAGTTTTTTCGCGCCATACTTTGTCATTTTTCTATAAAAAATTTGCTTATATGTTTCGCCGTTTGGGCAGCCTTGGCAATTTAAAATTCGCATTTTTTTCCTCAAAATGTTCAAAAATAAAGGCGCGGTTACTAATCTGTCCAACTGAAGAAGAGCCTTCGTCGATAACAATGGGGTCTGACGTTCTTTATTTAGATAGGCGTTGCGAGATAAAGTCGTTCACATTGTTCAAGATTCTCTGGAAACTATTCGATCATTATTGCGGTTGCCCGCTGCATTCCGCCAGTTTGATGTACCGGAGGTCCGAGCTCCAAAGAAATTTGGAAAAGTTAGAGTAAGGGATGAGGAATGAACTGTGTGTGTGTCTTACTGCACTAGTTCTCTCTCTTCCGAGGAACCAGTCACCCCAAATTAACGACGGGAGAATGATTTTTCAGCCCTTAAAATTATTCGTGGTGGTCGTTAAACCCCAAAAAACAAGAAACAAAAGTTACACGTATATATCTATATGATCTAAAGACAAATGGAGGCGCAATATTTTGTGATTTTCTCCTGGCGCAGAAATGCCTAATTATGCCTCTGCAAGAAATCGTCAGTTCATAAAGTCAAAGAGAGACCGCTACGACAAAAAATAAAAAAAAATAAAAAACAATGCTAACGAGTCAGATTATTCTAGAAATAGCGTCTAAAAGAAACCATCTAGCAAAGTGTATCCTCATTTCGGCCACCTCAGTAGACTAGTCGTCAGGTTTAGGACTTGTAGTCCGAGCTGGATCCGATGAGTCATGGGGGGGGGGGGGTGCGCTTTACTTACGGCTCTAGCGCTCTCGCTTTCCTGAAACCAGTGGCTCTAATTTAGGGAGAGCATCTGCCCATAGCGCTCAGAATTGCTCATGGCGATCGTTCAACACTAAAGCAATGACATCCTCATCCCTAGAGCATCCACTTCCTTGTTTCTCAAAAGCGTCTGTCTGTTGTTACTTTTTCCTCTATATACCTTTTCTTATAATTCCTCTTCATTATATTTAACTGCAATTAAATTAAATATGATGGGGACTTTCAACTCAAAGAAGCAAGAACAGATGGGTGTTGTGTGTAATAAGGAAAAATAGGAAGATGAACTCCTGGATTATGTGAAGCATATCTCTAATTTAACCTACCATTTTAATTCCCGTGTTCTTATGTAAATTTGGGTTCTCCTCGTTAAACGTTTTTCTGACTTAACGACACAGATTCCTGCTTGATCAATTTGAAGTTGGCAGCACCTAACAGCATATTAAAGTGCAATCTACGCAACTAGACTCGAGAGATAAGAGCTTAGGTGTTCAATGTTTAGCGTGCTTTGATGCGTATCCAATCTTAAGGCAACGTTTGTTTGACTATGGTTGGGCTTTTCTGTGAGGTATTTGTTATAGGCAGTGTTTCTATGTTTTCCTAAACGTTTCTCAGGCAGTATTTCTTAGTTAATTCTTGATTAATGTTCCTAATCTAATTTACGAGTGAGCGAAAGTTGTATGATCAAGGTTGGGATGAGCTGAGTGGATATTTATATTTCGATGTTGGATTGACCATGTATTATTGTGACTAGATTCAAGCTAAGTGTGTGCGAATTGGATGACGTGCTGAAGTCCTGAAAAATAAGTGATTTAGAGACCTAAGCTACATGATTCATTTCTGAACCTTAACTTTTTTATCTGAAAGCGAATTGTATACGTTCTTAAAGATCTTCAGCTACTGTCTGAGAAGTTATCCGGGTTCCACAAACGTCAAGATAGCGAAAAGCAAATTCAATAAGCTTTAAGTTAAGCTTGCAGTTAATAGTGAAACCAAGTCGCAAAGTTAAGTTAAACCTTACGTGAGCTCTAACCTTTTAGTGTGTTACAAAGAAGTTAAAGATAGGTTCCATTTAAACATCTGACATTCAACTCTGTTATCTTACAATTAAATGATTGACGAAAGTTGATGACATTTTTATCAAAGTAAAGACCTTTGAGTGGCAGTGTCTTGGTCATATTGCGGGAAGAACTGACCACCGTTGGACAACTGAAATACTAGGCTGGATACCATATGACAGGAAAAGACCCAGAAGAAGGCCAGGTAGGAGATATGTGTCTAAAATTTGAAAGCATGCTGGAATGACATTAAGTAGATTTGCTCAACACAGAGAGTTGTGGAAGAAATACACTGGCGGAAAAAAATCCCAACACCAAGAAGGGGTTGTGTTAGATAAACAACAGTTGGTAGGCGGCGAGAGTACATCTGTAAGATGACGTCTATGCAAATTTCGCGCTCGGCGCATACGTGTGGCTCTAGTAGGGTCCCTCGAAACATGCAAAGCAGGTTTGCTGTAAATACGCGCTGTGACGTTCGTGAGCGTTAGTCATCGTTGAGATTCGACGTAGTGTGTTGATATTAGTCAAGAATGCCTTTAAAAAGACGAAGAAGCAATTATCAACAGCTCACGGAGTTTGAACGAGATCGTGTAATAGGGCTACGAGAAGGTGGATTTTCGTTCCGCAATATTGCAGAACGACTTGGCAGGAATGTAGCCACTGTGCATGATGTTGGCAGCGGTGGTCAAGGGAAGGTACTGCCTCAAGAAGACCGGGTTCCGGCCGGCCACGTGACACTACTGAGAGGGAAGACCGCCGTGTACGGCGTATGGCCGTGGCGCATCGTACTGCGTCTGCGGCAGCAATTCGAGCTGCAGTTGCCTCCACAGTGACACAACGAACTGTTACAAATCGGTTACAAATCGGTTACTTGAAGGACAGCTCCGAGCCAGACTCCCTGTAGCGTGCATTCCACTTACTCCAAACCACTGCCGTTTGCGACGTCAGTGCTGTCAAGCTAGAGTTCATTGAAGGACGGAGTGGAGATCTGTGGTGTTTTCTGATGAAAGCCGGTTCTGCCTGGGTGCCAGTGATGGCCGTGTGTTGGTTAGAAGGAGGCCAGGTGAGCGCCTGCAACCAACCTGTCTGCGGCCGAGACACACTGGACCTACACCTGGAGTTATGGTCTGGGGAGCAATTTCCTATGACAGCAGGAGCACTCTCGTGGTTATCCCACGCACCCTGACGGCACAGTTGTACGTCGGTCTGGTGATTCAACCTGTTGTTCTGCCATTCATGAACAGCATTCCAGGGGGTGTTTTCCAACAGGATAACGCTCGCCCGCATACCGCTGTTGTAGCCCAACATGCTCTACAGAGTGTCGACATGTTGCCGTGGCCTGCTAGATCACCAGATCTTTCGCCAATCGAGCACGTATGGGACATCATTGGACGACAACTCCAGCGTCACCCCAAACCAGCATTAACCGTCCCAGTATTGACCGACCAAGTGCAACAGGCATGGAACTCCATCCCACAAACTGACATCCAGCACCCGTACGACACAATGCATGAACGTTTGCGTGCTTGCATTCAACATTCTGGCGGTTACACCGGTTACTAATGTACCAGCATTTCACATTTAAAATGGCTCTTCTCGCGATTACATTAAGCTGTGATCTAGAAACCTTAATCGATTAAATATGTTACCTATACAAATGTATTGCCGCCATTTCATTCCTCTACAACTTTTTTTCGTGGTGTTGGGTTTTTTTTTCCCTTCAGTGTATCTCACAGAAAAGACCGTCATCCAAGCAGTAGATTGAATATGGTTGGTTATGGTGGTGATGAAACCTGATGCTCTGTTTGTTTGCGTTCCTTAAGTAATGCTCTAAAATTGTAAAGCAAACACCTTTTAATCAAAACATACCATACTACCTGGAGCCTGATGAAGTGTAGTAATGAATAAGGGATTACGCAGATTTAATACAGGAATTTTTGGCAAAAAATATTAGATCTCATTCGCAACATTGCCTCGTGTTCCTTTTTCTTTGTCTTCGAGCCTGGGAAAATTGTATTCCAGTCGTATTTTTGGGTTTCGTCTCCAAAGATATCACAATAGAGTTGGTCAAGTGCAATTAGCACCCTTTCACTGTCTTTGATCAGCAACTTTCGAAAGATTCCTGGGCGACGAGTTTACATCAACTTTGAGGTTTTGTAAAGGCGATGCCTGCTTTTTAGTCTGAGGTGATTATGTGGTGAAGTGTTGGAGGTGTGGGTTCACTTCCTATGGGGGGAAACAGGAGCAAGAGACAGTCCGCGTGAGGAAACAGGAACGAAAAGGTTGCTGAGGGGACCAGGGGTGCTTTGTTTTACGGGTACGACGCTTTAAGCTAGTCGGGGGATAAGGTTTCCCTACCGCGATAAGGAAAAGCTTAGAAAGTCGTCGATAACAGGTATCTTAGAAAAGAGAAATATATTGTTCACGGAGTAAAGAAGAGGGAGAAGCCTGTGGACAGCCATCGGCGAAATAGATGAGAAGAATAAATTGTTTTCAAAATATTAGAACCCTTTCTTGAATATTTAGCGTTATCTTCATTATTAACAACGTAGCATTTTGATCGCTACTTACAGCGTTAAGTCGGAGCAAACAACTTAACGAAAGGTGAGATGCAGACTGCTTATTGGTGTTCCACAATCCGGAACACTTCCGGCCCCAGAAATTTCAGATAAGGTATGCTCTACCTATATAAAACAAGTTACATTATTAAAGAAGTTAATAGACCTACTATTAAGGAAAATAATCGATCTACAAGTGTGCCGTTAGATCATACGTTAAGAAAATTTGATGGATACCTCTAAAGAACCTTCTTTTCGAGTTTCTGGTTTCTCACTAAATGGCACATTACTTAGCTGAATAGCTTTTACAATTTGGCAACACTGACAGTGAGTCAGAGCAACATAAAATGACTACATTGAGTGAATACGAAGAGCAAAGAGATAGTTCAGAGTTGGAAGAGCGACACGAGTTAACAATTTTTGGTGGAGTTGATGAAAATATGTGATCGACGAACAAATATCATTGTATTGAGATTGTTTTTCGGATTGCAACTAAAGATATTATATTCTGCCAAGGGATTATCTTGATGTTTTGAAATACAAGTTGTGAAAATAAATTGGTAGACGAAGGTAAATGACTTGCTGATTCTTTATACAAACACCCGACGCGAACCAGGAACACTAAACAGAAACCATCCCCCCCCCACGTTAATAAGTGAGTCTCGGAAAAATTCTCATTGACCGCCACCGAGAATTTTGAACCTAGAGAATTCGAGGCCTTTGTGGTGCAGTGGTAGCATGTCCGGCGCGTAACTGGAAGACCCTGAGTTCGATTCCCGGAGGCGGCCGATGAGAATTTTTCCGAGACTCACTTATTAACGTGGGGTGGGGGTGGTGGTTCTGATTCTTTATACCTGGCCGTTTGGTTATTTTTTTACAAACTGTGATTTATGTGCAACACAGCTTTTTAATAATAATAACCAATTAGTTATCTATTTAGTTAACTCTTTAAGACCAAAAGTAAAACAGTTAAAACTTTCTTATACTATTAAGAGAAAGTTCCACTATTAAAGAAGCTCATATTGAGTGAGTTTTTAATTCTGCTGTCAAAAAAAATACTATCAGAAGTTTTCATTACATTTTGCCTCCACTTATTTCCAGTTACAAAGATGGATTCTGAAACGGATTCTAAATAAGCATTCACTAACTATACTCAATTCTCGGAATTAAAATTCTAACACGAATAGGTAAGTTTAAATTTCTCACCCAAAACGCATGTATAGCTAAATACACTCAAACGTCGGTATAGCGAACCTGTTTATCTCTGCTATTTTGATCCCTTTCGCAAGTTGCAACAAAAAACCATTGAAATATTGTAAATTTTGTGCGCTAATGGCGACTCCGTCTTTAACGCAGACGTAGTTATAGCGATCCCATTCTCAGCGAGCGTAATATAATTTCATCCCGTTTGTAAAACAATATCGGTCGTTCTTTCTTTTCGTTTCTTAAAACTTCTGAAGTTTGGCAAAATGCCGGTTCACGGAAACGAGCGTGCGTTAGTCTGCCCTGACGAACTATTTAGAGATCTTAGTGAACAATGAATGAAGCAGTACAACCTACGGTGTATTCAAGTTTAAAGGCAATAGGAGGAGTCTGCAGCAGCAAGGAGGGAAGTACATGTGTCCTGCCTAGAAGCTGATGAAGATTAAAACTCAAGACTGCTAAAACCTTGAGTTAAAAAAACAGAGCTCTGAGCAACTGAGCTCGAATTGTATTTGCTAATACTGAAAAATAAACACGTAATAATGTAAGCTTTGATTCTGATAAATACGATCTGTCCAAATCAGACGCTGCTTCTTTTGTGAAGCAAGCAATGAGAGCCTGCCATTTCTTAGGCATAATAAAGATAAAAATGGTATGATCTGCTCTGTAACTGTAAAGAAAAGAAAAAAAAATTATACTGTTTTTCATATCCGGCAGTTGTGAAATGTAATAGTACGGTATAGTTCAGAATATATAGGTGTGTAACCAAATTCAGTTTTCTTCCATGTGAATACTATACACACGGTAAGTTGAATCCAAAATTCTTCTAATTTTTTTTTAATAATTTTTGGACATCTCTGAGCAGTACATGTCACAGTATGTCACCGTCCCTAATTAAGGGCAACTGGTTTCATGGTTGGAGAGAGAGAACACTCCACCCATTACTCGGACCTGGATCCGTCTCGAACGAGCTGTCTGAGGCCACCGCCTCTAACCACTCGGCCACCGGGTGGCAAAATTTTTTTTAAGAAGGTACCCTTAAAGTTTGACATAGAGATAACAAATGGTGATAATGTTCTACTGTAGCAAGTTCGTCACATCGCTCACATATCAGAATATTGAAAAAAATATTCCATCGGATTTTAATGTACGAAAATTCACGACCCATCGAAGCTCGTTATAACAGAGGTTTCACCTTTCCGCAAATACTTCCATCTTTTAGCTCCATTAAGAATTTTTTTAAAAATAGCACTTATTGTCTGTGCTCCCACAGGTTAAATAGCACGAGGTCTGTAGTGATCCGTTTGTTTTCTTTCCTCACGGCGCCAAAAAGGTTGCTCGCTTGACGAGGAGTGACTTGAAACTCGCGGCAGGTATGGATGCCTCGGACCGGGGCCCGCGGTAGCAGCGCAAACGGGTCCTCCCTGCGAATCGACCAGTGATCTTGCCAAGAATGGCAGCTCGTCCAGGAGCGCAAACGGCACACGCGGAGCACAACCTGCCGCCGTGCACCCGCCCCCTACGGTAACGCTGCGGCTTGGCGGGAGACACTGTGCCTCCCTCTGACTGCCCAAAGGTACGGCCCCCTCGTGCGACTGCTACTCACGATTCCGACGGAGTGGAGTTCGTTACGTCACAAATACACATGACTTTGCCTTTTACAAACCAACGCACGCACGCACACAAACCGACCAAGACGTCAGATCGCCCGTCCGGGCTCCAGATTAAGCCTAAACCTGCTACCACCACCGATGGGATTTGCGATATGTACGGCAACAGTACGTGAACGGCTAAAGGGGGTAAAATAATAATTAGAATGAAGAAAAAAGTTCATGGGATGAAACAGCGCTATGTGCCCGATTTGACAATCAATAGAGATGCAAGGCGTGTTGTGTGTTTTGGTTTCGTCGCAACAGCGTGATCTCTGCAGACGGATTTAATCAATTATCAGCCAAGATTCGCAGAAAAACCATGCCTGTTTCGTTTTCGAAGAAAGGTCGCTGAGGACAGCTTGTGACATATCTGAGAACGCCGAACATGAAAAAATGCGCCGCGGAAAAAGTCTGTGGAACATGAAAAGAAATTATTTACGAAATGGAATTTTATTATAGCATACCCTCCTCAGATTTTCTACGCTAAACCGGTGTCTTTTTGTTTTTTGTAACCTTCGGCAAAAGGTAGGAAGTTTTGCTGTGTTGAAGAAAATAATTATTTTAGTTATATTTAATTCAACAATTTCTGAAGGAGCTTAGAGGTATTTTTTATGTTAAAATTTTCTTCGATATAATTTCTGTGATATTTGTTATATAGCAAGAATCATAAAATAAAACAGTATTGCAAATCTAGCAACAGAACTCCGCTGGATATTTGGCTAAAATTTTTGCACAATTAGTACAACAAAACAGTTTTGGAGGGGCAATGGAACAACTGATGATTAGCCTAAACTGCAAAATTATGTATATATGTATATGTGTATAACTGTAAAAATCTTATATATGCTATTGGAAAGCAACAACTTATGGAATATCAAAGAACCCGAAAATAGCAAAGCTGCTTCGAAAGACCAAAGTGAGTAAGAAATTGTGTTGAAGAACATAAATGAAGATTGCCAATTTTGGCGCTGAAATTTATGTGATTAAAAAGAATACGTAATACATTCTCTTGAGTCAAGCGTTCGCGAAGTTCGAGAGAATATTTTAAAAGATTTACGTGAGTGCCTTTACTCTTGGGATTTGATTAAAACCTCGTGTTTCGACACAAATGTAAATTTGATTGCTAGTGCAAAATGTAATTAATCAGATTACAGAGAAAGAGGTTAGTTGGTATAACTGTGAGTGGATGAAACCCGTGAGGAGCAAGATGTCGTCTTGAACAGGATCAAGAACTGCGGATATTGCTGGAGGTTGTGGTTTAACTTAATGAACAACGCAACTTTTTGATTAAAGAATGCAACCCGAAGGATACGGTTCAATTCCAATGGACCTTCACATCTCCCAACAAGGATATCATCCCTATTACAGGTACGTGTTCTCTCTCTCTCTCTCTCTCTCTCTCTCCCTCGTCTTAAGCCCTAATTACCTACTTTTACACCCATCTCGTCTTCACGATCGTCAGCACCCAGCAAATTAAATTGAAAGAAGATTCATCGCTAAAGCTCAGAGTAGGTCAACAAGAAAAACTCGAATGCTTCCAGGTACAAAAAGTTGAAAATAAAAGAAAGAAAAATGTCAAGTTTAATGAACTATATAAATTTGGCGCCGTTATTTTATTCTACTTTTTCAGCATATATATATATATATATTCTCGTATGTTAAAATGTTCAGTATAATGTGTGCACTCAAATTCTACAATTGTATAAAGGCACACAAAAATTCCTTAGACTGAAAATAATTCGCCGATTATGAATTATTTTTATAATTCACAATCAGCCTGAAATTTAATAAAAGTAACAGATATTTAATTCACTGTGATACATAATTAATCGGGGAATTCAAATTGCATTTCCACTCTCCGTCGGCTGCGTAAAACAGAAGGCTCAGAAATGATTTCAGTTTTTCGGGAATCTTGGAGACTCTCAAGCTTGCCTTGCTCAAAATGATAAGTCTTCATTCGTACCTGAACCGAAGACGACTTTTAAATGAAGAAAATTTCATGATAAAAACTGATTTTTATAAATTTTAATTTAAGTGATATTGTAGAAAACAAATACCACGAAACGAAATGGTTTTCCTAAATCGATTTAATTTCGAAAATTCGCAATTATTATGAAATCAAATCTTAACAAAAATTTGAATTCATTTATTTACACAATTAATTTTAAAATCAGCAATTGTACTTCTGTATTTCGCGCAATTTGTGGTATAGAAATCAAGAAAGTGACATTCCTAGCTATTCAGAATTCTTACAAATTCTCAAACTTATAGTATAGTATTCTGAAAGATATCGAATACTTCAGTTCTTTGGGAATGTGAAAATGAATTTAGAATGAAGAACTCTTAATGATAAAAATTGTAACTTGTGTAAAGATAGGTTCCATGAGCTCCAAATCAAGACATATTCGCTAGAAACTATCACAAAATGCAATGAGTTTTAAAATAACTGCTAATTTTTTTAAAACATCACAACTGCTCTAAAATTAAAATTTAACCGATATATTTGAATTCCTTGTGTTTCATTTGTTACCCGGGAAGTTGAAATCATACTTCGACATTTCGCGCGCTTTGTAGAACGGAAAGCACGAAAGTTATCTTTCCGAGTTTTTAGAGACCTTACAGGTTCTCAAATTTACAGTATTTGAAAATATATTGCTGAAGATAAAAATCATTTTTGAAGAGAGAAACAATGAGAATTATCAAAATTGTACAGGAAGGTAGCTTTTCGTGAGTTCAAATGTAAGATATGCTCAGCAATAACTATCACGAAACGTTGTAGGTTTTAAAAGCTTCATTAAATTTATTTCATAAAAAATTCACAATTATTCTTAAACTAAATTTTAACCGGCACTTCCAAATTCATTGAGCTTCATAAATTATTTAAAAAAATCACAATTATTTTTAAACTTAAGTTTAACCGACACTTCCGAATTCATTGATCTTCATAAATTATTTAAAAAATAAAACATTCAGATATAGTGTGCTTTGGGAAATAGAAGATACGCAAATTTACTTTCCGGTTTTTCAAAGTGCCCACCTGGAAAAGTTTCCTTTCTCTGCAAACCAAAAGTGAGGCGTGACGTAGAAGTTGTGAATGATATCGGACACTCTAAAGTAGTTGAGTAAGCTCAGATTATTATCTTCTAAATATCGCCCTTTAGTTTCAATTTGCATCTTATATGAACGTTTCCTTCGGAAAGCACGGTGGGTTCAGAAGTTAAGAGAACAGTTTCAAAAATCTAGTTTTTTATTTGCAAATTATATGCGATTTGCAACATCATTGTCCTGAAAGATTTAATGCTTATTTTCGGATCGCAGGTCTCTATAAAAGTTTAGTCCCTCCTTCCTGCAGCTCGGTGAACCTTTCGTGAGGGGAAAAAAATATAATTTAGAAACGGGAACGGCTACCTCAATTGAACAGAAAAGTAGAAAAGTGCAGAAAAAATAGTTGTTAGTTAAGTTTAAGTTTGTGAAGTTTATCTAATGTACTTATCTTTAACAGTCGCTGACGTCTCGAGGAAAGCGCAGCAAAGAGGCAGGGCAGGGTGGAACCTAAGAGAAAGAAAATATTATGAAGAACTACACAAAACACTCCAAGAAAAACCGTCGGCTCTTAAACGGATCGCTTTTTTTTTCACTTTTATGAAATTTACATCACCCTCCTTCATCGTGTTTGTTCCAAACGTAATGGACGTGGGAATTTTCTAACTTTCTGGACTTCGAGAATGTTTGGCACTCTACAACTGTAATGATGCCCGAGCAACACAACAAAATGACTTAAAAGTGAGTGCAGCTGTACTTAGTCCATACCAGTTTGCTATTTTTTGGTCTAGTAAGTAAGGGACTTTTATCTGGTACAATGGAATATTTTTGGCCTGGAGTATTTTTGTGGTATATTTGTGTCATAATTTAAAGTTTATTTTATTCAACAGTGGGTGCCATTAATGCGGTCAGCCATTAACAGAAAAGTGATAGGAATAGCATGCCTTTGGATTCCCGATTTCTTTTCTTTCTTTCTTTTTGTGTGTGTGGTGGGAGGGTGGAACGATGCATACCCCTGTGAGTATCTAAGACTACAGGGAGTTCCAAACCCGTAATACAGAGCCTCTGGTTACGCTGAAAAGGGAGTACCAGCGCCGAGAGGGCAGACACCACTTCTATATTCTACCTCGAGATTCGAGCCTAGCCTAGCAATGCGAGAAGCCAGGATCCCGCGTACTTGACCACACAACTAGAGTCCCGAACCCGGTCTTTCTCTGGATTGCAAGATTTAGAATTTTGTTTCTAAATTAAAAACAACAACAACATGTTAGCTAGGTAAATGTGAACTGACACGTGATTCTTCTCTCTCATCCCTGAAACCAGGGGACTTAAATTAGTTGTTTCTTGTATTAAATCTTTTGTTCCTTATATTACATCCCCCTCTCTTCCCTGGAATCAGGGGCCCTAACTCAGGGACAGGCGATTGCTTATAATCCATTAAGTTACTCACTGCTCGTTAAACCCGCAAACAAACAAGGAAACAAAACAACCTCCCAGTACTACCGATTTAAATTAGCAAATCAAATGAAAAAAAAAGTGTCTTCATAAAAAAAATATCAACTATATAATTTACACTCAAAAGTTGATTTCCTCGAAATACATGTTTCAGGCGACATATCATTTCGATATTTTATCAGAAATATTCTCGTCTTGCAGTCTCTCTTCTCCGTCAACACCTCCCCAGTTTCCATCCATTTGAAAACTTGAACTCTAAAACCCTGTATTAAGTTTTTAATTAAAATAGCTGTAACTTAAGTTTTTAATTTAAATAGCTGTCGTTCTTAAGAGGAGTTTTAAGTTTTTTGTTGCAAGTAATAGCTGTAGCCGGTGCTGTAGTCGTAAAATCAGCAGAGGTTATGCTATATGTAAATCCTAAAAAATCAGAGGTTATACTACTTGGATAAAAAAAAAAAAAAGGTCCAGTACGCTTGTGGGGGTTCCTTGACTTTTTAACAATTATGACTATGAGCTCACTTACCGATATGAATAAAGTATCTTCTCCCCTCTCCTGTCAATGATGACATGTTGAAGAGCATGCAGAAGATTATTGAAATTTTTATTGAAATATATCCCATAAAGTCTGAGCCGCCCCGGTGCGCAGTGGTCTAAGCGATGGCCTCTGATCATTCGTCCAGAAGGGGTCCGGGTTCGAATCCCGTGTGGAATGCATGTTGTATTGACAGTTGTCTTACGGCACTGGCTCTTCTCCCTTCCCTGGAACCAGTGACCCTAAATTAGGGACGGGCGACTGCTTATAGTCTGTTGAGTTGCTCACTGTGGTCGTTAAACCTCCAATTAAAGAAAAACAAAAGTCTGACGAGATAAGTCCTTATAGTACTGTTCTTCTCTAGAAGAAACTCTTGATCTACTATCAGTTGCTGAACGACGATTGATCAACCAAGATCTTACTTATTTTTTTGGATTAAATCGTTCAATCGGCGGTCCATTTGAATTTATGAACATCGGGTTAGATACATTGGATATTAACAAAGATGCTCTCAGATCGGTTATAATGTTGTTCAGTAAATTGAATCCTCGTCCCCATTCAGCTGTCGAACAAGGCAGAGTTGAAATCGTTCTTAAGAGGAGTTTTAAGTTTTTTGTTGCAACTTGGACGTTTCCAGTATATTCTCTGTCTCTGAATAGCTTGCATTTCATCAACATTAAAACGTCTACAAATTCGCCTTGTTTCTAGTTCTCCATATTCTCTGTTTTAATATTTATTCCTCGTCTGTTTTAATATTTATTCGCTCTAAGGAAGAAATATCTTTAAATTGTTCATTTTCACTGTTTGAATCTGAACACAGTCTTGATTTCATCCTGTCAACCGTGCTTTGAATAGACTGGTTTGGTTAATAGGTACAATTTTGTTGTTAGGAATCAACGGGATATTTTTAAATAATTCCTCGTTCGCTGCTAATGTTAAATGAGTTTTTTCCCCAGGATTTTCTCCGAAGCTCTCTATAATTCTTATGGTTCTTTTTATATCTTGGCAGCGATGTTGTTCGAGATTGAAGTTCTGTTGATAATATGGACATTGAAGGTATACGCTATTCTGTCAAAAAAGGCAGAGGGTATACGGCGTATACCGCCGTATACCATGCACTACAGCCCTGGCTGTAGCTTAGTTATGTGTCTTTGCTAATGTTCGTAGTGAACTTCGTGAACATATATTTTACTTCAGTGATCAAAAGAATCAGCACTTACTATTATAACGAATTATTCGTTTATTTGTTCTACTCACGGGAAAATTCAATCTGCAGCAATACAGATATCAATTATTATATTAGTTTGTTGATCACCTCTATCTCAACAGCTTTTAAAACAGCGTTTAACAGTTAACTCTCCAACAACAGCTCTCGTGCATAAATCGCGTCACATAAATCGCTGTATCACTGTCGTATGTAAATCGCTCGATACTTAAAGTTGAAATGATTATTTTTTAACTGTGTGATCTTGTCTGCTGTCTTAGTTTCCCATTAAATGGGTGTAGGTGTGATGAAGATCAAGCATTGAAACAGAAGACATAAAAGTGAAACACAACTAAGTACGTTCATTAATAATAGCTGAGATCAACGGGGCGTACTATAATTTGAAAATCTAAAACAGGCCGGCTCAGGCTGTAAATTTGTATGTCTGAAACGGCTGGGTTACTCAAATTTCGGCCCGTGCAAATTTCTACTCACGATTATATTTGACGACAAAGAGGTTTATACAGGGTATTGTTTACAGAATTAAGGTTCCTGACTCAAACATATTTGGTCGGTGGATTTTAAGTGTCTTTACGACTGTTATATCTCATATGCTGCAACGAATTTGGTTGAATCCTAATATAGATTAGATGTGCGGATGGCAAAAATTACTCTCACAAGAATTTGGAAACACATGGAGCTGTAGATATTTTTAATAGCTTTTTATTCATATATCAGTTTTTCAAACTGTTCCCATGATTGTGGAAGATCCGTTATAGCTTTCGAAAAAGCACACACGATATATTTCTAGAATATTCTAGAATATAAAATAACGATTGTGATCCAGTGGATTCAATGTCTAGTGTGACATGCATCTTAAGTGGGTTTTCAGATCTTTACTGAAAGATATTCTTTTCTAACATTTTAATTCGATCGTAGTATATTGCTAAAAACAGTCAATCTGAATTTAGGCTTTGTAAACAATGTTCTCAAAAGGTGACATATAAGACTGTTGGCACCTGACCTTTGTGAAGGATGAGTGGCGCAACAGTATGGTTTAATGCCAAATATTAAACGTAAATTAGCTGATAAAAGTGTTTTACCTCTGGAATTTTTATGCTTAAAAATTTAAAATCGTTCATAATCAATAGGCAACAAAAATTTATTTATTTATTGTCATCATTTGTGATGTTTGAGAAAATTTTATATATTTTGGGGATGTGTATAGGAAATTTTTTCTCACACTGTTTATGTACAAGTGCTAAAGTTGTTTTCTTTAACTCTGTAAACATTTCAGAATATACGTAAAATGTTATAGTTTTAGCAAATGCTGCGTTTTTAGTATATGAGAAAGCGATTATTCATAGATATTGAGGACACGGAGAAAAAATACTAGCCCGTTTTCTTTATTTTATTTTATATTTTGTTATCTTCATCAGACGGTATGCATTTTTTATCACTTCAAAAAATGCGTATGCAACGATTGATATTCACGAACAAACACGTAACATCATGCAACTCATTGACTTAAAATGATTTTGCTTTGTCGAAAGTCGATGAATTAGAAAATTTAAAACACGGAAAGAAACGGCTGTTCCCAATCTGATGTACTGAGTGCAGGGAAATAATATAACTAGAAAAGCACACCAAACGTACTGTAGGAGACCTAGTTGGTGACGAGATAATCTGATATGGTGTTGCTGTGTTCGAGTTTGCACCAATCTTTACAGAAAAAGGCTTACCCTTGCACTTCATTTATGCTAGTAAATTTTACTCCTTCTGCGCGTGAAAACCAAATCTAGGAATATGGCAGAATAAATCTTGTACTGGAGATAATGTTATATACACCAAAGAAAGGAGTTTTTTTCGAAATGAGGTAACCCATACACTATATTCCTGAGAAATGGAGTACTTAGCTCGAAAATTATTCCCAAGGTACGTATTTGGAAGAATATTGTGGCCAAACAATTACATTGGCATTTCTAAATCGAATTGTTATTTAATCTACTACACGTTCCCATCTGTGTGCTTTATTTCTACTATTAGACACAAATGCATCATGAAATAAAAAATCGTAATCAAATAAAGTTAATGTTTTGTGTACAGACGTTATTTTAAAACATTGTAGCAATATTTTTTTTTTTACTCTGGACATCATTGATTTGGGCCGCTTGACTAAATCCGGAGCTGGAAGTGTCAATACTAACAGTCTCGAAGGATGTCTACACAGGGGTATCACCTCAGTATTCACGACAATGTTCACAAAAAAACTATTAGAAAACTTTAAGCAGGACAGCCTACATCATCAAAGACATGTTCAACGGGAAGGTCTAGGAGGTGCCAACTTATCCAAAGTTTGTTTTTCATCCATTACATTTTTCAAATAACATATAAATAACTTTTACACGATCAAATCATGTTTCGATTTTGTTACAGTAGAGCTAGTAATCTTAGTTGCAGAATTAAAAATAAATATTAAAAAATGCGTTATGCTGCTGGAAGACAAAGGATAATGATCAATAGAGGTAGTCTAACCAGTGGCGGTTTTAGACAAAAGAAATTTGGCGGGGACAATTCCTGCATGTGCCCGTAATTAATCAAAATTAATATATAATTCCTCCCAAACAGTTATATTCGGGGGGGGCTGTCCCCCCAACCACCACTGAGTCTAACCCACCTTCGTTTTTTTTTTGGCCTAGAACCGCCACTAAGTCTAACCCACCTTCGCTTTGCTGAGCTGTGGGCAATTCTTGCAAAAATAACAATGCCCTTTTTTCAAGTACCCCCTCAGAGCTGCAACTTTCTGAAAAGAGTGGGATTAAAAATGTCCTTACAGGAAACAAAAATTGTTTACAATACATTTATATGAACTGGAGATTTGTAGAGTTTTTTGGGGCAAATTTAGAAGCAAAAAATGCATACATCTAACTTGGGCAATAGATATCAAGCAAAAGCCATATCAAAGAAGAAATTAATAGGCATATAAAACTTGGCTGGAGTACACTTGGAAGAAATAGTACAGTTTTCAAGAGCAATTAACCATTATGTCTTAAAAGGAAAGTGTTTAATCAATGTGTCGTTCCAGTTCATACTTACGGATCAGAGACATGAACTTCAACAGCAACAACAACAACAAAAGAGAAATTAGAGGCTGCGGACAACTCGCATGGAGAGACGTGTGATCGATGTAATCAAGAAAAATAAGAAAAATAATTTATCGGTCAGGAAAATGACAAGAGTGGATGACAGCATGATCGAAGAAAAGACCTCCAAATGGCAATGGAAGGTCATATTGCTAAAAGAACTGTCCACCGCCGGAAAACTGAAACACTGGATTCGGACAGGAAAAGATCCAGAAGAGGGAGGATCTTGTGAGGGATGGGTGAATGAAATTCGAAAGCATGCGGGAGTGACATGGAAGAGAATTCCTCAATACAAGGAGCTGTGGAAGAGATTTGGGGAGACATTCATCCAGCAAGTGGATTGAGAATGGATATTGTTGTTGGTAATGATGATTATGTAACATGCTCAGTATTTCCTTTTTTTATTTTATAGCTAATTTACTTTCTATTTGGGTGTTATTCATTTCGTTCTTCTCTCTGTTTTTCTTTCGCTCTACGTCGTTTTTACAGCGTATGCGAATATATCGCGGTCTTTGTGTCGGTTGCAGATATAGTTTTGTAACTACCTAATCTGAGAGTAGCCAGAGGTGTGGTAAATATCTCCACAGCATAAGATTAAAAAAATCGTACTTCTATGTAGAACATAATTCGCCTTTTCTAAATTCCACCGATCAGTCTGGCACGATAATTCCATTTCGTGAAATACATTCCCACTCAGGGAAAGTTTTAAGGGGATTGTAACGAAATTGCAGTTTACATTTGACCATTGTGCTAGAGTAATCCACTCAGTAATCTATTACCTGCTTTCTGTTTATCTCCCATTATCTGTTCGGTATCAACATACCGTAGAAACACTAGGATGATACGCTTGTAGCTTGATATATTATTTCGGGTATCGGTGAAATTATATGACGTAAATAGTAAAATAGTTCGTAAAAGTGCATGTCAAGTTAAAAACTGGTAAAAAGAAATATATAAAACGCCGTTCAGTGAGTTATGCGTGTGTGTTCTCTGGAAAAATTCTGATTCAAATTTTCATACTGGGCATTGAAGAGAAAACAAAGGTGTTGCAGTAGGCGGCACATCTATGGGCGCCCTTGGACAGAATGTCGCCTCAGGAAAACATTACCGTTAATGTCAGAGATCCTCCAACGGCGAAATTTATGATTTCCAAGAATACAATATTACTGATTTACCGTTATCGTTAACCTATCAACAGTCTTCACATTTCACAGAATTCGACGCGGGTTTGCTTATGCAAAGCGATTGAGCCCTGACGGACAAAACCTCAGATGTTCATACATAAATCTGATTCTTGTTCAAAGGTATTTTAAGGCTCATATCGCAAATTATGAATTATTTTACGCTGAACAAACCAAAGTGTACAGGCGCAAAGTCGAATGCTTTTACGCAGTAGGCGACTTTAAAGGGTTATTAGATATCTGACTATGAATAACACGTACTGTGAGTGTAAAACTGTCATTTTGATAATATACCGTAAGTACATATTATATACTACAAGTACATATTATAAGTAGTAACGTAAAATAATAATAATAATAATGTACACACTGATAACAATGTCACACACACTATCAAAGCATAAATGTACACACTGGTAACCAGTGTGTACATAGTATGCTTTGACATTTTAAAGAGTTGTAACCAATACGCAATTTTGTATATGAATTGGAGAATAAAAGCAAGATGTTCACCTACCAATGGAGTTGTGGTTGAGGAATCGCGGCATGGTTGAGATTCATCAGTGTATCCAAAAAAAAAAAAAAAAAAGTGTCGCACTTATAATGTGTGTTTTATGTCAATTATGGATTATAAGGTATGTTCATTTAGTATTTAAATCCTTATATGATGATATTTATTTTAACTATGAAATAGAGGTATACGTCACATGATGCGTTTGACGTGCATCATCACCAACAAACCCTCTTAGTAAACAAGAGCACTTATTTTTCTTTTTTTCGTTTTCGTAACTTGCATTGAAATAATAATCTGCTCATTTGATCTTGCTTCATTTCTAGTAAATTTGAAAGTGTAATGTAGTCAGTATTTTAGAAAAGAGTTTAAGGTGAAATTCTTGTATTCTTCGTTCTAAACACGTTAAAATAAATTGATTCCTATTTTTTTCTTTTAATTTGCATTGTTTTTGTCACATTTTCTAAAGAAAGTAATCGCAATGCAGCCTCTTTGTATGCCCGTCTAACCATCTTACGTTTGGTTTTGCCGCATACTCTAATTTAACTTTCCTTTTTAGTTTCTTTCTCTACGTAAATTTGCTTTCATTCTCTTTAGCATTTTTCAAACTTAACGTTTTATATCTTCTCTCTCGGAAGAGTATGGTTGGCAACACCTTGAGGTCAGAACGTATGACATGTGTATAAGAACTGAACGTTATATAAAGTTTGAGCAGCAGCAATGAGGGGAGATTGTGGGAGTTATAATGTTACTTGTGAAAGAGACGTTGTCTAATTGAAGTTTGAGCTATTTGAAGGCTGCGTGTCATATTCTAGTGTCATTGTTGTTTTCTTAACCAAGCGTTATTATTATTAACTCACATTCGTTTGATTAAGATAGTAATATTAAGAAAGATTTGTAGTTACGCCTTGTTGAATTGCTAAAGGATTAGTGGCCGAATAAAGACTAATCGTAAGTAACCTGTTCTCGACGTTTCCGTGAATGACTCCTGTTTTCACTGTAGGTGAAGTGTTTGAGAAGTGATATATGTAGTGTTCTGTCAGCTATACATATACGAACATTGCACGGTATCTTTCTGTCTAGTAAATTAATAAAGGAAGAAATATTCCTCATAATACACGAGAAATCGATAGAATATTCAAAGCAAACAGAACATAAATTTTGAATATGCTTGTACCACATCACTGGTCATCCATGTAACTCTCTCAGAAAACTTGAAATTTTCATCGCCCCGGAGCGGGAATCGAACCTGCATCTACCGATTTTCCATTCGAGTATGCTAATCGTTACACCACCCAGCAATGTGAAGTTTTACGCAACTGAGACTAAGCAAACATACTTTAGGAATCTGAATATACTCATATTTTCGCTAGTCGAAGTAACTCTGTTTCCTCATTGCCTTTTGAACCCATCTCCAATCCAGAGACGGATGTAGGTCGGAAATCACCAGTACCACCGATTAATCAATGAAAGAAGAAATATTCTATCGATATCCCATGTATTATGAGGAATATTTCTTCCTTCATTGATTTATCGGTGGTACTGGTGATTTCCGACCTACATCCGTCTCTGGATTGGAGATGGGTTCAAAACGCAATGAGGAAGCAGAGTTACTTCGACTAGCAAAAATCTGAGTATATTCAGATTCCTAAAGTATGTTTGCTTAGTCTCAGTTGCGTAAAACTTCACAATCCCGGGTGGTGTGACGGTTAGCATACTCGAATGGAAATCGGTAGATGTAGGTTCGATTCCAGCTAAAGGGCGATGAAAATTTCAAGTTTCCTGAGAGAGTTACATGGATGACCAGTAATGTGGTACAAGCATATTCAGAATTTATATTGTTTGCTTTGAATATTCTGTAGTAAACGTAACTGTTTAAGAGTCTTTCCTAAATTGTTCTCTGTTTGTAGATTTTAGCAACCATTAGTTTTAATTTCAGTAAATCTTCATAAAAGGCATAGACAAGGGGGTAGGGGATTTGAGTTATTGACGATACTATCCAATCTTGATGTTATTTTTTATTGCTTTTTTTTTCAACACTAAGTTGCTGAGTTTATCGGAAACATTTTGCTCTTGTATTATTGTAGTTGCTGAATTGTATGTGCGAAGGCATCTTGCTGCATAAAATACATTTTCGTAAGACTTTTAATCAAATTTTAGTGCCACTATTTTGCGTAATCCAGAAGTAATGGCTTATTATGACCGTGACCATGGAGTATATTACAAATGGGAATCGTTAATTACTATTACACAAATGTATTTTTTAATGCATTTAGATTGTTCACTCTTTCCATGCTTTGATGGAGGTGCGCATGCTTTCATATGGTCTGTTTAATTTTTGGTTACATAATCTTTTATTACACCGTCGACATCTTTCTTTGTAATTATACACTTTCCACATTTTGAACAACAAGCAAGACCAAACAACACAGAATTATTCACCGGTTCCTTAATGAGACGAAACAATTTTCAGCATCCACTCTTCCCCTTGTGGTTTTGAACAAGCACGTATTTGTTGGCCTCGACGCCTTTCTCAACCTCCTTAATATTAAATCCATCCATATTAACAAATAAGGAGTTATTTTCGACATGATATGTCATGGGAACGGGATCAATCGAAAAACCTCTTAATGCTTAATGTAAAAGATGCGATGTGAAAAGTAACTCTTAGTCATACAGTGAACTTCGCACGGAGAGAGTGAATCATCTGAGAAGCAGGCAAATGGCGTTTGTCTGTACCTTGCCCTGGGCAATCGCACTGTAAAAGAACGCAAAGGAAGTATCTTTTTACGATATGGTGTCAGTGTGTCTGACGTCGGTCGTTGGAAATCTTCGTTGCTTTAAAACAGAGACGACAATATTTTTGCATGGCATATCACTATTCACTCCTGGGCACCAGTATCGACTACAGAATTCCACAACGCGCATTATTCCTTGGAAAATATTTTTCTTTCAAAAATGAAACGGGAATAAAACCGGTTCAAAACCGGGTCAGGAACACCTTGACCAGACCCGTTGGACCCGTAAAAAATTGTCGACCCGTTGACCAGTTTCCATCTTTGACTTGTAAAGCAGACGTTTAAGCTCATGCCCCATATTTTGCAGATTTTCCGCTTTGTAGATCCATTTTGGTAGAAAAAATGCTCAATAATGTCTATTTTTTGTTCTTCTACAGTTTTGAAAGTTCTTTTTGTTTTTACTGTGTCATGAGGAAATTAACATGGAGACAGTGTAAGTAAAAATGTTAAATACTTTCGCTTCAAATCGAAAAAATTTACGCAATGGTAATTTTTTTTTTTTTTTTTGATTTTCGAAAATTTGCGCAACATGACAGAACATATCAGCTTGTTCTCTGATCGGTCTTCTTTGGTAACCGAAACTTCTTCGATTCATTCGATTTTGGAGTTTCAGTTTCGAAAGCTTAGTTTAAATCGGTCTGTTAATAAAGTGAAGTTACTGTTAGGTAAATTCGCCACCCCAGTGGCACAGTGGTCTAAGCGATAGCTTCTGATCATTGATCATGTGTCCGAGATGGATCCGGGTTCGAATCCCGGTGAGGCATAGATGTTGTGTTTGTCTTACGGTGCTGGTTCTTTCCCTTCCCTGGAACCAGTGGCCCTAAATTAGGGACGTGTGACTGCTTATAGCCCACTGGGTTGCTCCCAGTGGTCGTTGAACTTCCAAATAAAAAAAAAAATGTAAATTCGCTTATATAACAGTAATTTATAGAGTGGAAGTTACTGTTATATAAATTAATTTCATTTGCACCGGTCACTTAATTTACATAAATTCGTCCAGCATATACCCGCTGGTGATGTCTGAAGATGTTAGACGATATCACTTGTATCTGTGAACATTGCAGTTTTCCACTTTAACTGGGTCAGAGCCACCCCGATTGTGCTGTAGTCTAACCGCTGGCTTGTGGGCCCGGGTTCGAGTCCCGGATGAGGTATGCGTTGTATATTTGTCTTGCAGCACTGGCTGTCTCTTCTCTTTAGAACCACTGGCCCGAAATCAGAGACGGGCAACAGCTTATAGCCCCTAGAGCAACTCAACATGGTCGCTAACCCTCCACGAAAAAAATAGGACCAGGAACTATTACGTGTCTTCCAATGCAACGATGGCCTATTTGTTGAGCGGTGTTTCTCGGGGAACATGTGGGTATTGACGTAATATTAATTCCACCCATAAAGCTATAGGGAAAGCAGAGTTCAGAGGGCAGTGGGTGAAGTGGTTCACTTGTGTTCTGCATATTTGCGTTTTAAAAGTTTTCAAATTCGCTTTAATTGACAAAAGGATACAGGAGGAAACATGTGCAGCTCGATCGTCTCAAAGAAACAGAAAAGAAACAAAGTATGCTATGTAAAATATATATATATATATGCATGGATGATCATATTTACAGATGAAAAGCAGACATACGAGTATATACAAGATGAAATAGCAACGGGCAGTATAATCTGTAAAATCGGAAGAAATGTAGGAGTGTCAGTGATGTATATTTGCTCTTTAGTGATATGTTTTGTAACAGACTGCAAGAGGAATAGTAGCCATTTTTTCTTTCAATTTGGAAATTAGAAATTTTCACTAGTTAAAATTTTTGAAATGGTGGAAATTTATAATTGTTTTCTTATAATCGTGTTTAAACTGTAGTACTGTTTACTGTCTGGTGACGCAGTTGTTACAGGTATTTTATACAGGGTTTTAGGATTTCATATAAAATCTCAATATTGCTACTTTTTTCCATTTCATGCTCCCATTCCTTTGTTCCCCAAAGCGTGAGAGAAATTTCTTAGAGTCAGTTCCCCATTAAACACCGGATGCGCGGTTATTTACTAAGACGGCATTTTGTTTAAGCTTAGTATCTGCACATTGTTTGTTGAATGGAGATTAACTCTATCGCGCCTCTTTTGATGCTTTACAGGTTTGTATTTCAATGCTGCCGACGAAATGACTAGCCCCTCACATTTTACTTTGAGGCTTGAGATTTACCGAGGGCGCAATGTTTGTTTCTCACGGCGAACTTTCAGATATACTTTAGGGCATTTTTGGAACACAGGGGAGAAGTAGGAGAGAAGACAGTTGTCTGTAGGTTTAGGAAGCGAGCGGTCACGAAAAGTACGACGAGGTGATTGCCCCAGGGTAGGCTGGGAGGTCTTAGGTGGACCGGCAAGTCAGGGGATTTCACGACAGCGCGAGAGATAATCGAAAGCTGGATATAAGAAAACAGGAATTGGAGTTTTAAGCGGGAGAGTTAGGAAATATAGCACAGCTAACCGACAACTTTTGCAGGCAATTAAATGAAAAGAATAAAAGTTTCTTAGACATATTTACGAATCGCAAGAATTATTTGCATACAATTATTATCATTTGGTTATTACGTGTTAATTACTATCATCACCAACCACTACAGAGTTATTAGCAATTACAAGTTAACAACTAGAACGAAGATAAAAAGAACTTGTTAAAACAGTATTGACAAAAATTGAAGGCTGTAGGCAAGCAAGTGTACTTTGAAATGCTATTTGTGCTTTCAATGAAGTAGTGTAATTTGAGTTTTGTTTTCGAACTTATACCACAATTAAGCTTTGACATTGCAAAAGCACAAAAATGGAATCTTACAAGTTAAATAGATCTGAATGTACTGCATATTTGTAATTTTGAGGAATCTGATTCTGCTTCACATATTTATGCACGCAAAGAAATTAAACGCAAATTAATTATTGTTAAACTTAACGCGTTTTTGTATTATTACGAGCAGTTCTATTCGTTGCACATGCTTTTCGGTGTCTTCTGTCGTGATGCCGCCGGGTGGCGCCGTCGTCTGAGCTCTGGTCGTTCGTCAGAGTTGACTCGAGTTCGAGTTCCGGATGAGGCATGGATGGTGTGCTTGCATTACGGCACAGGCTTCCTCCATTCCCTGGAACAAGTGGCTTTAAATTTGGAATAGGCGACTGCTTAAAAGCCCCCTTAGAGTTGCTCACTGTGGGAGTTAAAGCCCCCAACCCCACCCCCCCAAAAACTTCAAAATTGACAATTGTGCCTCAAAAAAATAAGAAAAGCCTAATTTTAAGTTTAAGTGAAAGTCAAATGCTATTTATTAGTTTCCTAAATTTTAACATGTTCAAATTGTCATCAAAGTAGAAAATTCTTAAATCTTGAACATGAGATGTAAAAATTCTGTTTCAGTAGCGAAAATATTCTTATCTCGTAAACAGGAAGGTGCTTTGGGCATTGTTCCTGCGTTGAGGAGTTTCTTTTGTTCTGATTTTAAAAGAAGACAAATATCCTGCATTTTGAAGTTTTTATTTTTTATGAATTTAAGTAAACAAAACTACCCGGCATAATGAAAGAGAAAGTAAAAACGAAAATAAAGTGCGATAATAGTGTATGGTGGCAGTGAGTGCGATTTATTCTATAAGGTTCTGAATATCAAAAGTAGTTCAGGTCTAGAATGAGACTAGACCACGAAACATCATTTATTTGCTTATTGTTTGTTCATTGTCAAAAATGAAAACTTTTCCCTCTGCACTCTGTATGTTAGAAAGACAGTTTGTTCCATAGACTCTTAAATACAGGCTTGTTAGCGTCAATATCACGCATACCGTATTTTGGTTAATATAAGACAAGGTTTTTTCCCTCATTTACTAATTTAGTCCTCCCAAAACAGTGGGTCGCCTTATATTTGCATCTTAGAAAAATTTCGGTCAGGGTCAATGTTTTTACGTATGATAGCGACTAAACAAGAAATTACCCTTGGTTTCTGATACTTCGGAATTGTAATTCAATATCTATATCACATCCTGTTTTATAAATGGACCCATTTTATTTGGAAAAGAAGTTAGATTTGTTTTTTGTGATTTAGATTTGCAGTTTGATTTAACAATTACGTTGATGTGTTCCCATAACTCTAATGTGTGTTTTTTCCTACAAACACTATATCATTTTAGGGGGTCGTCTCATATTTGAGGTCCTCTTACATTCGGGTAAATACTATATGTATAAGGGTTTGTAACAAAATTATTTTGTACTGGTGCGTGACATTCGAAAATGTCATACAAGGCTTTTATTGATTTCTTTTTTCTTTTTCTTTCTTCGTTTTTGTTTGAAAGGGAGGAACAATTTTTTCAGTGGTTAATAAAAGAAACATACTGTGGTTATGCTGTTGTATATCAAATCTATAGAAGCTCATTTTCGAGATTAACAAATAGACCCACTCTACTCAGTACATTCCCTTTTCTTTTATATTTCTGTACACAGTTTAATGGACTTATTTTCAAAGAAAAGAAAAGAGAAAGAAATATCTACCTCACAACTAAGAACAAACTTTTATTTGATTTTGAATCATGTCAGTTAGCTGATATTCAAGATCTTTCCGAACGATTAATCGATCAGGATAATTTTATACGATAGAGTTTAGTAGTCTTGAAAAAACACCGGAACTGGACCCATTGGGGACTCAAGTAAGAAACGTGTGATAATTTAGAGAATTTATTAGGGTTTAGCGACGTCACCACCTGAATACAAAATTGTCTCGGCGTCGACGAAGTGCGAATTCAGAGAATCTCAGAGTCGCAGGTTTTATGGTTATTGGCAGTAGAAATAGCCAATTATTTACTCATTTCTAGTTTAAAGAGCGCGCCCTTAAGGTAAAAACCCTTACGCGAATCGAATTAATTACTCATTCCTAATTTAAGGAGCCCTTAAGGTAAAACCTTTACTTTATCTTCGAGCCAGTTTGAACGCATTACTAATACAGGATAGAATTTGTTCACAAAATTCTGTGTAGCACATCAGCAATTCAGTAGTAGTTGTTTTTTATCGTTTTTTTTTTTTTTTGCATAGTAATTTATTGGTTTTGCGTAGAATATTATTTTTTCTTTTTTGCCTTTTTTTTTATTTCACGTGTGCCCTCTTCCTGAACGTAATGAAGAAAAATATTCAGAAATAATACAGCTGAAATAATACTCGGTGAAAAAAAAAGTATAAGAAACTCCGCCAACAGATACTAATGGCTAATGGTTTTCACTAATCGCAAAAACAACGCCTGGAGAAATAAAAATAAAATATAGCACTTTTAAGATGAAAATGTAATTGGTAGTCACCTCACAGAAAAGAAATCACATACCTACAGAAAAACCGGAAAAAGAAAAACCCTGCTGGAGTACACATTGGTGATGTGGTGCTAGGTGCAATCATTCAGAATCTCTGTATTTAAGTTAGATGTTGCTGCCACTATTTTTTAGCACGTCTTTTGTAAAAAAAGATCGTGCTTCTGTTATCGGTTTGTCCGTCCGTCCGTCTGTACCCACGGTATCTCTGCAACTATCAGTCCGATTTGAAAAATTCTTTTTGCATTCGGAAGCCAGAAATATACGAATGATGATCCTTTATTTCGTTTTTTTTTTTACAATGCACAATTTTGCCGCTAGGGGGCGTAAATGCAGATGATGTCGAATTCAAAATTACGTTTTAATCCACATATTTGCTTCTAAACATCCGATTGAAAAAATTCTTTCATCTTTCGATTCCATTTATATCGAAGAGTGTTTTAGATATAGTTTCATCTTCAAATTACGCATAGATTTTCCGCTAGGGGGCGTAAAAGTAAATTACATTTTTTCCGATAACTCTTCTCCTAAAACTCCGATTTGAAAAATCTTTTTTTCAGCGGATACATCTCCTAATAGAAAATCTTTTGCATATAATTTCGAATTTTTGGTAAAGAATACTTTGGCCACCAGGGGGCGTAAGTGTTAATTTTTGCTTCTGATGTATTTGCCATAAAATCTGAGCTTCTACAATATCGATTGAAAAAATTCTTTCGTGGACTGATGTCACTCAAATCGATAAACCTTTTCGGAATATTTTCTTCCTAAAATATCCCACAGTTTCTCCGCCAGGTTGGCGTAGATGCATATCTTATTTTTGTCAATATCTCTACTACTAGGAGTCCGATTTGAAAAATTCCTTCTTTGTTGGATAGTGTTTTTTCCGTGTGACATGTTTTTCATATAATTTCAAAATTTTCAAGTAATTCATAGACTTTCCGCTAGGGGGCGTAGAGGTAAATTGCGTTTGCCCCTATATCTCTGCTTCTAAATCTCCGATTTGAAAAATTCTTTCTGCACCGGATACAGCCCCTGATGGGAAATCGTTTGCACATAATTTCTAATTTTTGTAAAAAAATAGTTGGCCACCAGGGAGCGTAAATCTTAATTTCCGCTTCTGTTGTATTTGCAGCAAAATATGAGCTTCTAAATTCTCGATTGAAAAAAAACGTCGTTTGCTGACCGATACTAATCATGTCGACAAACCGTTTAGAAACATTTTCTTCTTAAAACAGTGCATGGTTTCTGCGCCAATGGGCGTAGACCTATATCTTATTTTTGTCAATGTCTCGACTTCTAGGAGTCCGATTTAAAAAATTCCTTCTTTGTTGGTTAGTGTTTCTAGTGTGACATGTTTTTCCTAATAATTCAAAATTTTCAAGTAATTCATAGACTTTCCGCTACGGGGGGCGTAAAGGTAAATTGCGTGTCCCACTATTTCTCTGCTTCTAAACCTCCGATTTGAAAAATTCCTTCTGCACCGGATACAGCTCCTAATGGGAAATCCTTTGCACATAATTTCTAATTTTTGTAAAAGAATGGTATGGCCATCAGGTGGCGTAAGTCTTATTTTCCACTTCTGATGTATTTGCAGCAAAATATGAGCTTCCAAAATTTCGATTGAAAAAAAAAGTTTTTTGTTGACCGATGCTACTCATGTCGACAAATCTTTTAGGAACACTTTCTTCTTGAAATAATGCATGATTTCTACGCCAGGGGGCGTGGATGTATATCTTATATTTGTCAATATCTCTACTTCTAAAAGTCCAATTTGAAAAATTCCTGCCTTGTTGGATAGTGTTCCCGATGCGAAATGTTTTCCCTATAAATTCAAAATTTTCACGTAAATCATTTAAGATTTTCCGCTAGGGCGCATAAAGGTAAATTGCGTTTTCTGCTCCTAAAACTCCGATTTGAAAAATTCTTACTGTATCGCATACAAGACCTGATGGAAAATATTTTTCACATAATTTCTAATGTTTTGTAAAGAATGGTTTGGCCACCACGGGTCATAAGTGTTAATTTCTGCTTCTGATGTATTTGTAACCTGGGCTCCTGAAAACTCGACTAATTTTTTTTTTCTTGGACCGATACCGCTCATATGGATAAACCTTTTGTGAATACTTTCTTCCTAAAATAATGCATGGTTTTCCCACCAAGGGACGTAAAGTCACATCTTATTTTTGTCGATATCTCTGTTTCTAAGAGTTCGTAAGCTCAAGATTCCGTTTACACCAATATCTGAGGAATTAAAGACCCGAGTGAAAAACTTCTTTCTTCCGTCAGATACTATTGTTTTCCATACCGGTTCCATTGCCTTTGAATAGCTTTGATAAATTTAATTTGCGCCAGAACGGATTCGAAAGACGTGCTTATTACACCCGAAAATTCGGTGTCGTCTTTCTTGTTCTTATAGGGCTTTGCATCAGAACGTCTTCGCTGCTTACTGAAACACAAAAGCACAAGATAATAAGGTTTTTGACTACATCATAGGACGCCTTCAGTGCTACCTGTAGCAACGTTATTTTTTTTTAGATTTGAGTGCATAGATTAAAACATATACAAAACTTTCGTAATTGAGTTAAGTGATTAATTTCAAAGCCATTTGTCCAATTTTAAGGACATGAATTTCCAAACCGTGTTGTTTAAAAAACGTTTGATTGTATAATTCAATATTCATTACACTAAACAATTTCAGAACAGCAACAGAATGTTTCACGCAGATATAACATATTTCTCATTTCTATAATTTAAATGTCAGATTTTATAGCAGTACCGTAGTGGAAAATGCCACACATTTTGGTTTCGTGCCATAAATGTTTTCCAAGGGATGGGCGACAACTAGTATTTTAACTTCACGTAATCCTAATGTATTAGGAAGATCCATTTTTAAGCCACTCCGGTTGTCGTGTGGTATGAAGGTTTGGCTTATTTCATTCGTTCCAGATGGGTCCTGGTTCGAAACCCGTTCGAGACATGAATGGTGAGTTTGCTTTACGGCACTGGCTCTTCTAAGCTGCTCACACTTGTCGTTAAACCCACAAATAAAAAAATTATTCTGATTCTCAACTCTCGATATCGAAATATTATATAGAGACTGATTAATTAGTAAATGATTAAAGTTTTCCATTAAAAACTTAACAGATAAATTATTATCGCAATCTGTCAGGTATTAATAAAAAAAAAAAAAGAACATGCTTAATTTAATCCTGGGAGAAAAGGAAATGATCAGAATTTTCATATACGCATAATGAAAAATCAATTGTTTGTGAAAAAAACTTAAAAAAGCAATTTTAATAATTAACCTACCGGAACGTACTGGAAAGCATTTTTTTCACAATGCAAGTAAAAATATTAAAAATGTTTGAAATCTATATTTTATTTTCCCATCAAGTCAAAATATCTATACAGTGTTGAAATTTTCCATCTTTTTCAAAAGCTTTTGCAAAGCATGGCTGAATATATCAGCATATTCTTAAAATATCTTTAATATTTTAATATCCGAATTTGATCTGATACATCTCATTTCGGAGTTTCAATGTTTCCTATCTTCCTGGACTACTGGTAGATTAAAGAATATGTTTTTAAAAATGTTATAGCTATTTTCTGTAACAAAGTTATGCGTGGTAGGCCAAAAAGGCAAATACGGCTAGATCTATTTTCATTACAGTTTTCGTGCGATTGAATTTCTTTAACCTACACCAACATGAGTGTCTATTAAAAAAAATGCCTCAAAATTCTTGAGCTTGCGATAGAGATCACCAGAATTTTAAAAATAACAATTCTAAAGTCGCGAATGAAGAATCAACGTTTAAATCAAATGTATTCGCCTCGTGATCAGAGAACAACATCCATGCCTCACCGGGATTCGAACCTGGACACATCTCGGGCAAATGGCCAGAAGCGAGCGCTTAGGTCACTGCGTCACCTGGGCGGCTAAACTGCAGTCTGCTGGTTCCGATAAAAAAAACACACACACCAAAAAGTAGTGTTTTGCAAATTAGCTGCCCTCACGAAAATATTTGGGGGTCAACGACTACTGTGAGAAGCTTCTCTGGCTATGAGCGGTTCTCCATCCCCAATTCGAAACCTCAGGTGCGGGGGTGACACCGTGGGGTACGTGTGACCCTCATGCCTTATCTGGAGCTTGGGCGATAAGCAGAAAAGCCATGCCTCTAACCACTCGGTCGCTGGGGCGCCCTGGAAGGATATTTTGGTTACCATTAAATTATGGAAGGAAAAGTTAAGGAAAGATTATTCCCTATTCGAGTTCCAACATCTTGTAATATGAGAAATATGAAATTTCTCGCAATTGGTGCTAAAGAGGTTATTAGGGAACTACCGTGCGACTGATTCCGAATCAAAACCAAACATCATTTCACTGATTTTGTTCAACAGGATTAAGTTATTTAATAGATAAATCGCGAAACCGGATTTTAATTGGCTAGCACGGTTGGCTCAAGATACGTGCACAAATTCTACTTCATACACTGCATTTTAAGCTGATCCAGCGCGGTGGTCTAAGCGATGGCTTCTGATCATTCGTCCGAACGGGATCCGGGTTCGAATCCCGGTGAGGTATGGATGTTGTGTTTGTCTTACGGCACTGGTTCTCTCCCTTCCCTGGAACCAGTGACCATAAATTATGGACGGGCGACTGCTTATAGCCCATTGAGTTGCTCACGGTGGTCGTTAAACCTCCAAACAAAAAAAAAAAAAAAAAAAAAAAAAGAAAAAAAGCTCATCCAGTGTGGACCAATTTTGTATCGAATTTAAATACTTAAAGAAGTATGACCCTTTTCTTGTGTGTGTGTGTGTGTGTGTAGATCACCACGAGCAACTCCTCGGGCTATAAGCAGTCGCTTCGAGTGAATTTGAGGACACTGGTTCCACGGAGGAGAAAGGCCAGCGCCACCGGGCAGACGCCCCATCCGCGCCTCATCCGGGACCCGAGCCCAGGCCCATATTAGAGTAGTACTGCCCAGAAGACCCCCGCCGCAGACAACTTGAACACAAGAGGGCGCTCTTGTAAATAAGCATAAAAATGCTTTTGGTTTTCTCCCCGTAAAACTTTACCGAAAGTTATTTTGAAACACACCTTTCGGTACTCAAGGGCCGATTGCTTCGTTGAATGGTTGAGGTCGGCAACTCCTTAATCATAAAACCCATGGCATTTTCCTGTCAGAAATTTAAAACGGTATACTCTAAAAAAATTCTAATAATCACTCGATTAAATATGTCCTATGACTCACGAAGATTTGCTACGTGCTTTAGTTTCTACTTTAAGCTCAGTGGTGTTGTTCTAATAAAAAAAGTGCCTTGTATATCCACTATGTTGACAAAAGTCACTGGACATACCTTCACAAGCAAATGAACAGATCCGCTGCGTTGCTAAGATGCGCGGTTCAGCTGCAAACGGTTATAAAAACAAGCCTGCAGCTGACCGCGATCATATCGCACTGCGAGGTTGCGTGAAAATGTAGCGGCGAGAGAGAACTGACTTTGAGAAAGGATTGTTGGATGTTATATTAGTGGGTTGTCCATAAGAGAAACCGAGAGGCGTTTAAACATACCCAAGTCAACTGTTTTGGATGTATTAAATAAGTGGAAGATACGTGGCGTGCCTGAAGCAGCAAAACGTACTGGCAGACCAAGGAAAATCAGTAATAGAGGACGTCGAAGCCTCAGGAGAGTCGTTACAGGTAATCAACGGAGTACTGCACAAGCCCTCAGTGTACAGGTGATTAAAAATGCTAGAACCTCGGTATGTACACGTATCATTTGCCGAGAACTTCATTCCATGGGTTATCGTCGTCGTGCGGCTGCTCATAAGCCTTTCATCTCCACTAGGAATACTACTCGTCGTTTAGCATGGATGTAAAGAACATTTATCGTGGACCGTAGATCAATGGAAACGGGTCCTATGGATTGATGAATCTAGATATACGATCCATTAGTCTGATAGCCATGTGTGGGTATGGCGGCAGCCTGGGGAACGCTATTTACCATAGTGTACTGTTCCTACGATCACGTTTGGAGCTGGCAGTGTACTCGCGTGGGGGTGTTTTCCGTAGTATGGTCTCGGCCCATTGGTTATCACGGACAAACCTATTAACCGGTACGTCTACCTCGATATTCTGTACAATTATGCCCTACCAATGGTGTGGCAATACTATGGAACTGAGCCTTGTTGGTACCAGAAGGACAGTGCACCAAGCCATAAAGCAAAGACTGTTACGGCGTGGTTTGATCATAATTCCGTATCATGTGTGGACTGGCCAGCACAGAGCCCTGATCTTAATCCCATAGAGCACATATGGGATGAATTAGAGCGCCGCATAAAAAGTTTGGAACCAAGGCTTACTACTAAGCAATAGTTAGCGGCAGCTTTATGTACTGAATGGAAGCGCATACCTATCGCCGTTTTCCAAAATTCCTTGCCGAAAACATTTCTCGAAGGGTCAGTGCATGCATTAAGGCCATAGGTGGACCGACACCGTACTAATGTATGTCAATAAAGGCTATGTTGTGTTTCTCTTCTAGGTGTGTGGTGATTTTTGTCAATATAGTGTATATTGGACTCAGAATTTACTGCACACCGCTGTAGTTTGGTATTGAGATATGCGTAAGCATTTCACAATCGCTGAGTCCATTTTTTGGAAGGTGATTTTTAAATTCCTGTATTAAGTCTGATCCGTAAGAATTTTCCTTTTTATTGAAAATAATTACACATTATTATTTATTTATACATCAAAATGTAAAAAACATTTCATTGCTCTAAGAAGCAGACAGAAAGGATATAAACGTTTAGTCGATTTGTGCGAGTACTTTGACCACTACAAAGCCTACGTGGATGCATTTCGAACCATTCACGTTAGAAATCAAGTTAGATATTCCTAAATTTTCAAAATATTGCAATTTAAAGCTTTTGGATTTTTATGGTGTAACGATGTATTGGTATCAGGTGGTTTTTATTTTTTTCCTGGTTGGAATGTGTTTCTGCCTAGTGGGATTTAGTACCCATATACGTATATAGAAGGGGCATCCTGAAAGTAATGCCTCCTCCTTAATAACTTTTGAATTTCTTTTTTTTTTTTTTTTTTTTTGATTGGAGGTTTAACGACCACCGTGAGCAACTCAATGGGCTATAAGCAGTCGCCCGTCCCTAATTTAGGGTCACTGGTTCCAGGGAAGGGAGAGAGCCAGTGCCGTAAGACAAACACAACATCCATGCCTGACCGGGATTCGAACCCGGACCCCTTACGGACGAATGATCAGAGGCCAGTGCCTTAGACCACTGCGCCACCGGCTTTGAAATTTTGAAGTGATTTTAATGAAACTGCACTGACATGTACTATGATATGTTACCAATGTTTGAACATTTTTCTTTTCAGATTCGGAAATAAAAATCATGAATGACAGAGAAAAGCAGCGAGCCATAATTGAATTCCTGGGAAAAGAGGGATGTGAAGTTCTAAAAATGTATAGAAGACTCCTGGGGTTATATGGAGCTGCCACAATAGATATCAGTAATGTCCGAAGATGGATGAAGAGGTTTTGAGAGGGATAAAGTTAGGTGTCGGACAAACAACGGCGTGGAAGACCCGCAACTGCTGTGAAAGATGCCAACAGGCAACCTCATCACAGCTAATCAAGACCTCATCACAGTTGATCGTCGTGTCACCATCGAGGAGCTGCAACAATAAACCGTGCTCACTATGCGCAGACATTGAAGAAGCTAATGAAGCTATTAGAAGGAAAAGACGTTTCATTCCATGACGTAGGGTTGTTTTACACCATGATAACGCACGTCCCCACACCTCAATGGAGACTTCACAGGCTATTGCCAAAATGGGGTTAACGGTGATGCCCCAACCCCCTACAGTCCTGATTTGGCTCCCTCGGGCTTTTTCCTGTTTGCTTCTTTGAAAAACACCCTTCTATAACGAAGTAAATTTCTCCGTCATTTTTGGTCTACGCCGGGATTCGAACCCGAGGCCGCTTATTCCGGAACAAGTCGCTCTACCAACTGAGCTACGCAGACGTTTATTCTGATTCCTATCTGCCTTTATGTCGTGTGCGTCCTGCTAGCAGGTACGTCACATCTCCCCTTCCCCCGAAAGAGGGCCGGGGGCATGCACCACGGGTCAGCCGTGACCATGAATCGTTGCAGGCAGCCATCCACTGTAGAACGTGCACTTGAGAACTCCCAGTCAATCTGCTGTGTGGAATGCAACATCACACATTTTTATTTTTCGAAGCGCTGGAGAAGGAATTCTCTGATTTTTCCTGTCTCGCGGTGTGGAAATAACATCACACCATTCCGGAACAAGTCGCTCTACCAACTGAGCTACGCAGACGTTTATTCTGATTCCTATCTGCCTTTATGTCGTGTGCGTCCTGCTAGCAGGTACGTCACATCTCCCCCCCGAAAGAGGGCCGGGGGCATGCACCACGGGTCAGCCGTGACCATGAATCGTTGCAGGCAGCCATCCACTGTAGAACGTGCACTTGAGAACTCCCAGTCAATCTGCTGTGTGGAATGCAACATCACACATTTTTATTTTTCGAAGCGCTGGAGAAGGAATTCTCTGATTTTTCCTGTCTCGCGGTGTGGAAATAACATCACACCAATGCGAGATTTTGAACGGCCGGGTCATCCGGATAGTTCGGGTGCCATTATAACGAAGTAAATTTCTCCGTCATTTTTGGTCTACGCCGGGATTCGAACCCGAGGCCGCTTATTCCGGAACAAGTCGCTCTACCAACTGAGCTACGCAGACGTTTATTCTGATTCCTATCTGCCTTTATGTCGTGTGCGTCCTGCTAGCAGGTACGTCACACTTCGTGGGGAACGTTTCGACGATGTGACAGACATTAAACTGGCTGTGAACTCATAGGTGAAACAGCAGCCTCAGGAATTTTTCCAAAATGGATTTTACCAATCGGTTCAAAGATGGCAGAAATGTATAGAAAGTGGTGGACAATACTTTGAATAGGCTAGCATTATTAATAATATGTCCAAGTATTTTGCCACCAAGTTTCAAATTTTTGCTGCTACAAATACAAATCTTATGAGGGACGAGGCATTACTTTCAGGATGCCCTTTGTGGATTTAAAAATCATGAGTTCTTGTAGATACAGTGTTCTTGCTTTCTCCTAAAAACTTGCAAAGTACAGTACATCTCTGTGTTGGGCATTCGCAATTGATTTGCATGATTTGCGTCATTACACTGAATAAAATTGCAAGCACAGCGGAAATTATTTTGAATTTAAAAGCTGAAAAATTGAAAAATTCGTGTTCTTTGAAAGTAGTTGCTCTTTTTGCTAACCTAGAACAAATGAATTAAAGAAAACTGGTTAAAAAAGAAATTAAACTAGTTGAAGTTAATGAAACAACAACAACAACAAAAAAAAAAAAGAAAGCTTCAGGGTTTAATAATATACTCAAAAGAGAAAAGTATTTACTAAATTATTTGATCGCAAACAGAAAATAGTATTATAGCATAGACTGCAAATGGAGAAAGGTGTGTTACCAGATAACAAAGAGAGAAAATCATTTGGTATTTGGCCATAAAGTCAGAAAAGTATTTAAAATGTCATTAAACTGCAAAAACGTATTTAGTACGCAATTACACTGCTGGCCACCCAAAATGCAACACCAAGAAGGACACAAGATAGCAAAGCCAGATTTACTGGACACATAGCAACAGATATAAAGATGAAACGATTGAGCTTACAGGCACGTGCGACTTGCGGAACACGCAGACATCAATAGTTCGTGTGGCCCCCATGGCTGGCAATAACGGCCGCTACACGCCGCGGCATCGAACGAAAGAGGCTTTGGATGTGGGCTTGGGGTATGTCGGTCCAGGCTGCTTCCACACGTTACCACAGTTCATCAGGCGTAGCCGCGGGTGGTGCTTGCCGGGCCACTCAGTTGCCGATCAGCGACCAGACGTGTTCGATGGGCGACATATCGGGAGAACAGGTGGGCCACGGCAGCAGTGACACCTGGTGGGCCGTGAAGAATTGATGCACGATGCGTGCCACGTGCGGGCGCGCATTGTCCTGTTAAAACGTGGCCGCTGGCAGGTCATGCAGGTAAGGGAGGACTACAGGCTCCAAAACGCCGGAGATGTAGCGGTGGCTGTTGAGTGTACCGGCAATGCGTACCAGAGGGGTGCGGGTGTCATATCCAATTGCGCCCCAAACCATAACGCCAGGCAACGGACCGGTATGGCGATGCATAATGCAGGCGTCATACAGTCTCTCGCCGCGGTGTCGCCACACGCGGATCCGACAATTGTGGTGTTGAAGGCAGAAGCGGAATTCGTCGGAGAAGACAATGTCTTACCATTCCGTAGTCTAGGTGCGGCGTTCAACGGCGCACTGCCGCCGCACTGTCGCCGCACTCGCCGGTGGTGTAAGGTCAATGGTAATCGGAGCAATGGGCGCCATGTGACAAGTCCCCGCTCGTGCAGACGACGTCGAACGGTACATGCTGACACAAGTTGTTGCGCAACACACCCTAATTCCTGCGCCAACGCTCGTGATGTGGCGGTGCGAGCCGTCAATGCCCCCAGCACAACATGCTGGTCCTCTCATTCGGTGGTGTGCCGCGGCTGCGACAATCGCTAACGTCGGTCCGTCCGTCCCTCCTGAACCCACCGAATCCATACTCGATTCACTGTCGCTGGATGTGGTTCCACACTGGTGCCAATGTCTCGGTACGATAAACCGCTGTCGCGATAAACCACTATTCGTCCTCTGTCGAACTCCGAAACGTGCTAGAATGACTGCCGTATTCTGCGACGAGGCATCAGGAAGCTTCCCACGCACAGGTTCTGCAGCATAACACACTTCCACTACTTACACCCCGCCTTCTGTGCACCCTTCTTATAGTGCTTCTCGGTGGCGTGCCGGGCGCACATGATTTGCATATGCCCTGCAATGCTAATCGTTTGTATGTCTTCTCGCGGACGACGTATGCGGCGAATTTCAGGCCAATGGGATGTTTCCTTCTTGGTGTTGCATTTTGGGCGGCCAGCAGTGTATATTACAAACAGAAAAGGCAAATTGTTAAACCACTGAGATGGATCACATGGGGAGAAAAGAATAAAGTGCATTACTGGATCACAAGGAGAGCGGGAAGTCTTTAGTATATAACTGAATCAAAATAAGGGAAAAGTTCTTAGCATACTTGTTAGACCAGAAAGATAGAAAAATACCACATTATTAGATCATAAGTTATACAGAGTTAAAGTTTAGAGTTTTGGCTACATATTTTGAATTACATAAGATACAAACAACGCAAAAGCTAAATGGAATTGATTGCTCGAGCGGTCAGAAGCATCGGTCTCCGCCTAGTGCTGAGACCTGGGCTTGACACCTAGTTCCGGATGAGTCATTGGAAATGCGTTTACCTTGCGGCGCTGGATGGGCCCCGACTTCGGAAAATTTTTTGTGGAGGGCCCTAATTAAGAAAGTAGGAAAAGAAGATTTTGTTTTACTTGTCTCTACCCAGTGGCATGATGTACGTATCAGGGGAACTAACCCCAACCCACCATGCCTTGGATCCTGGCGCAAAGAACAGAAGACTGGGAACGGTCTCTTTTATCACCAGTGTCAAGTTTATGGTGAGTGAGAGGGGGAAAGGAATTGTTTTCCTGTAGCTTTTGTAAAACCCGGTGGTGTATGAATATTTATGTTTGGGCCCAATCTGGTGTTCAGGTGTATCGGCCGCGTATAGGGTTAATGGAACAATATAATGAGAAAATATTAATGCAAATTATTTAATACACTTTTACACAGGGAGTTTTTATCCGAGTTTGAATTTATTTGCATTTGACGCCTTAGCGTTTTTTTTTCTCGGGGGTACTGACCCCAGGGTGAAGCTCTGTGAGCTATGAGCAGTCGCCTGTCCCTAATATGGGGCCACTGGTTCTCGTAAAGCGACAGGGCCACTGCCATAAGACAAAACACGCCACCCATACTGGGTCCTAAATCCAGGACCTCTAGGAATAACGCTCAGTAGCCATTGTTTAGAACACTGCGCCACCAAGACGCTTTGACGATATAAGATAGCAATAAAATCAATCATAATATCTAGCATTAATTACCTGAGCGTTCTTCTTTCACAAAGCTATAACCGGAAATAATGGACACAATGCTTCAAAAGACCCTACCAAACCGCGAAGTCAGTCAAGCTAACGAAAATCGTTAGGAAAGTAATCCTGAATTTTTCATATTGCATATGACATGCCGTTTCATTCTTAGAGTAATGTTCATCATTTCGCTTACTTTCTACACGCAAGATACCTGTTCGCAATTTTTCTTTGTTCCGATTTTTTTCTTGCTGTGGGAATGTTATTTCTAAAGTCAACGCAGTCACATTACATTACCTAATGGTTCGGTTTGCGATTCTCTGTTAAAAATAGTCCAGTCTTACCATTCTTTGTGAAGAATATTCCAGTCTTACTATTATATACGAATAACACTCAAGTTTTACTCTCTGTAAATAGTATGGGTTGTCGATATTTTGGTTTTGCCATATCTTTGTTCTAAAAACCTCCACAAACGCTTGAGGAACTTTAATGCTGCTGAATTTTTCTGCTCCCGTAATACCAAGTCGTTTGTTGCAAAGATTAACTATATAGAACAATTTGAGTTTGTGATAATGCGCACGGTGATACTTCCGGTGTTTCTTAATATACTTCTGCATCGTGTGAGTTTGAATTAAAATTCATGTGTAATTTTATAAACTATTCGTCAAAGAGAAACGAGAAAAGTAATTAAGTGTATTAAATGTTTCAAAAGCAAGTGAAAATGCAGTACATTTTGTTTAGTTGACCACTTCGTATTCTTACTACGGTGTGAAAGTTTTCCGACTTATTTTTTCTTTATTGGTGTATCTGTACTTTCCAAGTTCGTGTGTATTTTTAATAATGAATTCCAAAAATCGTATTTTATACTGATTTATAAATATATAGCGCAGGGCAATATTTCTCCAAAATGCATATAAATTTTCGTGAAATACTAAAATAGTGTTACGACCCACCCCCGCCATTAATTTAGTAATTAATGGGCGTGGTGGATATGGGAAATTAATTAAGTATTAATGATGTTCGAGGCTTAATTGGAGTTTAAAAGTGTAAACAGCAGAGAAATTTTTATCTGGGAATTTGGAAAGAAAAGAGGTGAAGAATTCTCCCTCTGGCTGGGTGGTCTCAGAATAGCTCTGTTAGGTCATAAATCGAAGGTTGCAGCTGACGGCCAGTCTAAATAGGGAAGGAGTTACATTTCGAAGAGGGTTCACTTGAGTAGAAATGAATGAAAATGGGGGACAAAAGGTTTAGCGAATAATCGTAAATTCGTTGATTGTTTGGCGCATTTTCGAGAACAATTGCTCTCTGTGGGGTCCGTGCAGAAAAATAAGATTTCGCATTTAGCGTGGAAATAAGGAAGAAAGTTTAGTTGTCTGTACGCTCTCCGATGTGAAAGGCTATGCTGGATGCCTTGGATCTGCTATATGAATTGGGCAAATGAAGAGCGAAACTCCCTGCATTCGGTAAGAAATGGAGACGACAACTCGAGGCAGCTGTAGATGCTAGTTTGCCGTAAAGACAGAGGAATGCCTAAATACGCGTGGTTAGAGCAGCAATTTCTAGGCTGGAGCCTAATGGAAATTAGCGACTGGTTGGCCCAATGAAAGCAAAGTAACAGAGGAATTAAGAAGTCTGCGAGTGGACAGTGGTCATTCCAATGAGAAGCGAAGCTCGGGTTCGAATGCCAACCACTGCAGTGTGGAATCATCATCCGCATTCATCCCCTACTGTGGAGGAAGTGAAGAGACGCGCTTATGTTACGAGGCGAAGCGAGGCTCCCTCAACAAACGCCAGGATGTGTGTGTGTGTGTGTGTGTGTGTGTGTGTGTGTGTGTGTGTGTGTGTGTTCGGTAGCGCCAGGGGACGCAGCTCATACAATGAAATCTTCCATGTAAAAAAAAGGTGTGTTTTACTTCACTAGTGCAATCACAATTTGGATTTATTCTTGAGAGCATCCATGTAAGTAGAAACATTTTGTTTCTATTGTTACATCTGCTACGCAGTTAAGTGAGGAACTGAACTAATATATTGCAAGAACTGAACTGAGAAATAGTAAGACTGAACTGTGGAATTTAAGTTCATTAAAACTATCTCGCAAGAACTGATTTAGGTCAAAGTTGACCCAATACTTATGTTCAGAAGACAGCTAAATTTTATTCGTTTGTGTGCCATTGTTATGTTTTTATAGCCAATTAAATATTTGTTTAGGCAGTCAGCGCAGTCATAGAACACATTATTTATGTGTACGCATGTGATTAGTTCAAATTGTTTAAGTGTGTACCCATATAATACAGTTTGCGCTCCAAGAACTACGTCGAAGAATCTCAGAGAAGAAATATATTAATTGCTCGGCTACGGTTGTTAAATTGATTGACCGCGGTGGGATATTGCCCCACTGTCGTAACATTTTGGTGCCAGCGGCGGTATCAATTGGTGGTCAACGGTGGGATAACGACCCGCGAGATCGCAACAATTGGTGACGAGTGGTAATAAATTATACCGTTCGGCACGTTCTTATCAATAGTTTTGTTGTGTGGGTTATGGAGAGGCACTTTTTTAAATTCGTGCGGAATTTAAGTACCCACAGACGAGTGTTTTGGCTGTTGATGTACCCGGACAGGTGGAACCATGCCTCATCTGTAAAGAAAATTATATCCAGAATGTCCTCACCTTCTTCAAACAGGAACTCTTGGTACCACCTGCAGTACCGAACACGGGTCACGTGGTCTGTTTCTTTCAGCTGATGCACGACAGACACTTTGTACGGGTGGAAACGCAACTTCCTTACCAAAATATCGTGGGCTGTACTTTTTGGCACATTAGCTTGACGTGACAGTCGCCTCACGGACTTGTGTGGACTTCCCTGTATCCTGTCCAAGATATTCTGTACGATCTCGTCTGCTGTGGATGGTCTACCAAGGCGGGGGCATCCAGAAAACTGCCAGTTTCTCGAAACTTCGCTATGAGCTGACGTACAGCATTACGATGGAAGACGTCTGTATCACGAAATTTCACAGCGAACTGTTTTTGTACTTCGTCCGTGTACTTATTGTCATGGCGAAAGACATGTTGCACCCAAAACACTCTCTGTTCAACCGTCAACACCACTGTCCTTGTGCCGCGACGAGTGATCAATCGACACGTCTGCCTCCGTCGACCAAGCGCTCGGGAATGACTTTCGTTCGGAATGAGCGAAAGTTGCTGGTTGGGGAGACATCAAGGTTACCAGACACGGAGCACTTCCACGTGGCGGGTCATTTCTTCTGATATTCCATTCAAAATTTCTTTATTATTGCATTACTGCAATTCTTACATCGAGTGCACACTCATTATTCGGACAGAATGTATAAGTGCGCATATTAAAAGTATTAATATTTGTTTAATTTGAGTGGCACCAACTTCCGGATGACTTTTTCTTCAAAAATCTACCACTGCATACAAGCGTTCCCCATGCCTGATTACTCTCACATATTATGTATAGCTCTCTCAAGTACTTTTTCCCACAGTTGTTGGTGTATTAATTTATGCTGCATTTTTTCACCTTCGATCCCATCCTGTTTTTGTAGGCGGAGAGGAAGTCATAGACTCTTACTTCAACAGGTCATTATGAACTCGTTAAGCAAAAACAATGCAAAAGAGCATTGGTTTTATAAACTACATTAGCCTCCAGGCACTGTATGTCGGTAAACTATATCCAATTTGTAAGATAACCAAAACCAGTCTACCAGGAGAAGCTTCACGAAGAACGAAAACTAAAAAAAATATGTGAAAGAAAAACAAACTAATTTGCACTTTCGGCTATTTGTGCTCGTGGGTTTGTCTGCAAAGTATTAATTACACTACAAAAAAAATAACTGTGTCCATAAAAAATAATTTGCTACCTTTTTCTATAAGGCAAATAATTAACGAAACATATTAACATATATATAGGTAATTATAAGGCAAATAATTAACGAAACATAACTCAGATTGTTAGTCTCACGAAACGTCGTAAAAACCTCATGTTGAACCAGTAGTATTTTTTTTTCATTTCCTTTCCCACTTATTAAATCGAATAAGTTTAATTACAGATATGAAGATGTTAAAAGTACGGTCACGTATAAGGAATATTAGTTACAGGAAAAGGCATTGCAACTGAAGTTGCGATAAAGTTTATCAACTTCTTCGCTTGTTTATTTATTGATTACATGCTGATCAGATAAGCAAGTTTACTGCACTATATTTATTTCTGTGCTTTTGAGTCTTTCCTTAAAAATGTATAACTGCACACTCAGGGGACACTGAAATATCAGCACCTACCAGATATTGTCAGATATTGAGCTGACCCTTCTCCGACTCTTGAACGCACGATGGCATTGGTGTCACGAGATCTCGTAACACACATTAGGAAGGATGGCTTACCTCACTGTCTGTAAAATAACCCACAACTGTGCTACGTATGAAGGTTGCGAACAGGCCCGATGCCCAAGTGAACAGATGCGCGGGATTCTGGCTGATCGTCTGAGCTAGACCTGGGATCGAGCTCTGGATAGGTCATAAGCGATGTGGAGGGATCTCTCATTTGACCGGAAGATCAGTTGGCCGAAATTTATTGTTTGAAAAGGTCGTTTCACCGGAAGCTGAAAAGTTTTTTTTTTTTTTGGCCTTCTAGGCGGCGCAGTGGTCTAAGCACTGGTTTCTGACCGTTCATCAGAGTGGGCCCGGGTTCGAGTCTCGGATGAAGCTTGAGTCATAGGTTTGTCTTGCGGCACTGGCTCTCTTCCCTCTCTGGAACCAGTGGCTCTAAATTAAGGACGGGCGACGGTTTATAGCTCTTAGAGTTGCTCATGGTGGTCGTTAAACCCCGAAACGAACAAAAAAAAAGTCATTTTACCGAAAGGTTCATATCGCAGAAAAATCGTTATACTGAAAGCTGTAAAATCGTTTTACCGAAAGTGTCCTTTTGCTCAAAAGCCGTTGTACCGAAAGTTGTAAAATTGTTTTGCCGAAAGTGTTCTTTTGACAGTGTCCTTTGAAAGTGTAATTTTACCGAAAGGTTCATTTTATCGAAAGCAGAAAAATTGTTGAATCGAAAGCCGTAAAGTCGTTTTACCGAAAAATTTCCTTTGATAAAAAGTCGTTTTACTGAAAATTTCCTTTTGATAAAAAGTCGTTTTACCGAAAATTACCTTTTGATAAAAAGTCGTTTTACCGAAAATGTCCTTTGATGAAAAGTCGTTTTACCGAAAATTTCCTCTGATGAAAAGACGTTTTACCAAAAGGTTCGTTTTACTGAAAGGTTAATTTCACTGAATGCTCGTTTTACTGAAAGGTTCATTTCATTGAAGGATCGTTTTACTGAAACGCTCATTTCACTGAAGGTTCGTTTTACTGAAAGGTTCATTTCATTGAAGGGTCGTTTTACTGAAAGGTTCATTTCATTAAAGGTTCGTTTTACTGAAAGGTTCATTTCATTGAAGGTTCGTTTTACTGAAAGGTTCGTTTAACTGAAATGATCGTTTTACTGAAAGGTTCATTTCATTGAAGGATCGTTTTACTGAAACGCTCATTTCACTGAAGGTTCGTTTTACTGAAAGGTTCATTTCATTGAAGGTTCGTTTTACTGAAAGGTTCATTTCATTGAAGGTTCGTTTTACTGAAAGGTTCATTTCATTGAAGGTTCGTTTTACTGAAAGGTTCATTTCACTGAAGGTTCGTTTTACTGAAAGGTTCGTTTAACTGAAATGATCGTTTTACTGAAATGTTCATTTCACTGAAGGTTCGTTTTACTGAAAGGTTCATTTTATTGAAGATTCGTTTTACTGAAAAGTTCATTTCATTGAAGATTCGTTTTACTGAAAAGTTCATTTCATTGAAGTTTTCTTTTACTAAAAGCTTCATTTTATTCAAGGTTCATTTTACTGAAAGGTTCATTTCTCTGAAGGGTCGTTTTACCGAAAGTTTTATTTCATATCCGACTGTGTACCGCGATGACGTGAATTTGGCACGGAGCCACATTGTGGTATCAGGTGAGCAGAGGATAAAGGTCGATAAGCGTGCTGTTCTGCTGCTCCTACGCCATGATTGGAAAAGAAAAGGGGTCAAACGTGGTAGAAATTTGTGAAGTTGAAGGCGAGGAAGCAGTGGACATCAACACTTTACGAAAATGGTTCCGGAGGTTTAATGCTCCGGAACCATCTCGTGGACATCAATCTAGAAAACACAGAGAGGCCAAGGCATCCAACGACTACAAAACATTGACACTCCGGTCGAAGTTTTGACACCGAACCACGGTGCCAGTACAGGACAATTGGCAGCTGAGATGGTTTCTTCCCAATCCACCATCATTTTCCATCTGCACCAGCTTGGTTTTTCCTCCAGGCGCCATCGCACGGTATCCTATGCAATTACACCCCAGCAGACTGAACAATGTGTCGCTCTTTGTCGCAGATTGCTATCAAATCCACAGGACGGCAGCTTTTGGCGTCATATCGTCACAAGTGATGAAAAGTGGTTGTTCCTACTTTATCTTACTACCTGTAAGGGTAACCGAGGCTACGCCAGGAAGCACAGCCAGCGGTGCAAAGAGGCTGGTTCAAGAGGAAAGTCATGCTGTGCATTTGATGGAATTGTGAGGGTCCTGTGCACTGGGAACTTGTACTAAATAATCAGGTAGTTGACGGGAACTTCTATGACTAACAACTGCAGCGGGTTTATGATGTTCTGCACTAATGCTAGCCAGAACTCATAAATAGAAAGTCAGAGTTGCTGCAAGTGGATAATTCTCCATCTTACACCTCCAAAGTGGTCCGCCAAAAACTGCAGGTATTGGAAGGGGCTGTGATCCTATCCCATCCTCCATACATTACGGATTCTGCACCATTCGACTACTCACCTGTTTCTCTCCATAGCCCATTTCCTACAAGGACTACAGTTCGCTTCCGTGATAGATGTGGAATCTGGCATCACAGAGTTTCTATCCTCGAAACCTGCTGAGTGTAACTGCCGCGGGATCGTTGTTCTGGTGGAACGGTGGTGAAGGGTTATAGAAATAACGTCCCGTACTTTGCCGAATGAAGTAGGTCTATACGGCGCTCATGTAACATTAAACATTAGAAGATAAAAAAGTAACGAACTTTTGAATCGCCCTGTCTTTCATTTCAGGCGTTCAGAAACATAATAACTGCAGAAAGCATTTCAGACTCACATTTATATTTTTTAACCGATTCTTTGCGAGTTAACTAGTACTAATCCTTTAAATATTAAATAATTCCATCTTTTTATGAACATTTAAATACATTCCACGCATAATATTTACTTAATTGCTCTGTCAGGTATGAAATATATTTTTTCTGCGATCAGACACATCAGATATGGTTGAATCGATAGAGAATTTTGAGACATTGTTTTACTCAAATATACACACAATGTAAAACAATGTTTTTCTCATTTCGCATACAAATGGCTTATTTAGTTACGGTGAGTCTAACGCGCTTACCCACATTAAAGCTTTTCTTCCTTTCCTTTTGTTTTGGTGTCTCACGATTCTGGGCATGTGCATAATCTCATTTGCTAGCCGATCACAACCACTCTTAGATGAATGGGTCGAGTTCAGCATTGGTGACTTTTGGTCTGAGAATCGTCGGCTGTACGAAACATTATTCTAGGTTACTTTTTTATGTACATGCCGTTCACAAATGTTCTGTTGCTCCACATGGTGAAATACGACTTCTTTTCTCTAAAGGTAACAAAGTAAAAGGAATATAAACATACCAATCTGGAGCATCACACAAATTTTAAATCCTCAGAGAATCTATATGTGCTTCGCCATTCTAATAACAAATTCTCATAATTCTTCTGCAGCATCTGTGAACCTTTTCTGAAGTATTTAATGGGTGACGCGGCTAAAGGCAAATCTTGCAGCTAGCCGATCATAATCAAATTTGCTAGTCTATCACAACCATTCTTAGGTAAATGGGTCGAGCCCTTTGGTCTGAGAGGGATGCCGGTCAAAACGCCGACAATCAAAACACCGACACCGAAACACCGACAGGTCGAAACACCGACACCGAAACACCGACAGTTCAGAACGCCGACATGTCGAAACACCGACAATCAAAACACCGACAAATCATAACACCGACACTCATAACACCGACAGTTCAAAACACCGACAATCATAACACCGACATTTCAAAACACCGAGAATTATATGGACTCTAAGCCGGATGTCGATGCTTATGTGCTGCCAAGTAGACTCTTTGACCATTTTCAAGGTGGACACCGAGATGAACAACAGTCGGATAGCATTAATGAATTGGGAAACTGAGTATTCGCCAAACTGCCTCGTTGCTGCTGATGCATCTTCCCAATTGAAAACTCTCAACTTCAACAACAATTGCTGTTCATTGTTCAAGCCCAAAAACTGCTCGATCACTTCCTTTTTTTACATACTTGCAGATGTACTTGATAGCTTTGACAGTCTGGCAAATTCAACATTTATGTGCGCCTGGAATATTTCGGACAACAGTGGAGAGTGTGGAACCACCCATCTGTTTTCTATGTCCGTCTCCTGGTAGGTTTGGCCAATGTGCATTTTGATTTTTGTTGAGAATCCACCATCTCCAGGCTTTCTTCTCCTGTACAAAGGATACCCATCTTGGCCTATTTGAGTTTCCTGGTGCAGTTCCCGTGGATACTTCGTGGAGCATTTTCCATCCACCATGCAAGGAGCTTTCATGTTGCGTGCACTACATGGGCCGTGGAGCATGTTTTTTGTAATAATTTCAAACAGCAAAGGGTCTTGTAGGGGATCTGGCAATTCTGCTGATATTACCGCGTCAATTTCAGTAGGTCAGATTTTTTCTCGTAGCCAGATGAGGATGTGAGCATGCGGAAGGCCTCTATCCCATCCGATGCAGTGTACGGCGAACAGCGCGTGCAGCGATCATTTGAGGGGATCCTTGATTAAGATGTTCTGTAATTTGCTGCGCTGTTGCCCTTCTGTTGTATGTTACCAGTCTGGACACTCTCCGTTCCGCCCGAGGAGTCACTAGTCGATGACGACCACACGTTGCACGTAGAGATCCAGTTTTTTGGCTGACAGTCCAGTCTTTAAACACTTTAACAACAGCTGCTCTGGAACATTTCACGAATACGGCGGTTTCGGTGATACTCGCTCCATGGTTCCGAGCTCCTACTATTATCCCACGTTAAAAGTCCGTCAAATCGCAGTTTTTACCCATTTCGTCACCAAAAAATCACTTCTACTACTGTCCCAAACACTAAGGTTTCTCTTTTTATATTAGCCTCTCCTCTGGCGGCCACAGCGTGCATCCATAGCTCATTTGCTTAAAACTGTCAGTTGGTCATAATAAAGTGGCTACTAAGTGTATGTAGATGAACTGGAGGTAATCAGGGGCAAATGCCTAGACTACATGCAAACATAACTATGGCTGATCCTGTACTTTGGGATAGAATACTAGATTGTTTCCTGGCAGGTGACAGCAAACAATAAATTTATATTACAAATTATAACTATTACTTCCACAAATTAAATGACAATAAACTGACTTTTTTATCAATATATGGATAATGGTACTTGCCATGTAAACATGATTTTTGTCACATAAAAAGAAATAGCTGGTTCCTAAGATATTGAAATATTTGAGACACAATGCCCTTGAAAATTGTACAGTTTCTTCCATAAGCATCGTTTGGTTGTTATCATTCCCTTCTATCATCCACCCATTTGTGCATCCACTCCAATGTTGCCATCTCTCGGAATAAAAATAATAAAGTTCCATCGTTCAACACTAGAGCAGCACATAAGCATCGACATATCCAACACCTATGCAACCCCCTTCCCACACATCCACTCAGATCTTGCCATCGGTCGGAACAAACATTAATGCAGTTCCATCGTTCACCGCTAGAGGCAGCACATAAGCATCGACATGTCCAACATCTATGCATCGCTCTTCCCACTCATCCACTCTGATGTTACCATCTCTTGGAATAAAAATATGTTGCTTTCGCTTGGAAAAAAACTTCATAAAGTCTATCGTTCACTACTAGGGACAGCACATAAGCACCGTTTGGTTGTTGTCATCCCCTTCTATCACCCACACATTTGTGCATCCACTCCGATGTTGCCATTCTCGGAATAAAAATAATAAAGTTCCATCGTTCACCTCTAGGGGCAGCACATAAGAATCGACATGTCCAACACCTATCCATCCCCCTTCCTACCCATGCACTCAGATGTTTCCATCACTCGGAATAACAATTTATAAAGTTCCGTCGTTCACCGCTAGGGGCAGAACATAAGCCTCGTTTGGTTGTTGTCATCCCCTTCTATCACCCACCTATTTGTGCATCCACTCCGATGTTGCCATCTCTCGGAATAAAAATAATAAAGTTCCATCGTTCACCGCTAGGGCCAGCACATAGACATCGACATATCCAACACCGCATCCCCTTCCCAATCATCCACTCAGATGTTACCTTCGCTCGGAATTAAAATATGTTTCCATCGGTCGGAATAAAAATGTATGCAGTTGAATCGTTCACCACTAGGGGCAGCACATAAGCATCGTTTCGTTGTTGTTATCCCCTTCAATCACCCAGCCATTTGCGTATCCACTCCCATGTTGACATCTCTCGTAATAAAAATAATAAAGTTTCATCGTTCACTGCTAGAGGCAGCACATAAGCATCGACATATCCAACACCTATGCATCCCCCTTCCCACTCATCCACTCCGATGTTGCCATCGCTCGGAATAAAAATATGTTGCCATCGGTCAGAATAAAAATGTATGAAGTTCCGTCGTTTACCGCTAGGGGTGACCACATCCATCGATTGGGTGTTGCCATCCCCTTTCCCACCCACTCTGTTGTTGCATCGCTCGGAATAAAGTTCTTCTACTCGCCGGACAATTATATTAATCCATATAATTGTCGGTGTTATGGTTGTCTCGGTTAGGATTTGTCGGTGTTCTGATTGTCGGTGTTATGATTGTCGGTGTTTTGAACTGTCGGTTTTATGATTGTCAGTGTTTTGAACTGTCGGTGTTTTGAACTGTCGGTATTTTGATTTGTCGGTGTTTTGATTGTCGGTGTTTTGATTGTCGGTGTTTTGATTGTCGGTATTTTGTACTAGAACCGTCTGAGAGTCGCCGGCTGGTCAGAAACATTATGATAGGTTACTTTTTTTTAATGTACGCGGCGCTCATAAAAGTTATGTTGCCCCATAGTGAAATACGACTTTTATTTTCTATTTGTAACAAAGTGAAAGGAATATAAATATGCCAATCTGGAGTATCACACATATTTTAAATACTCAGAAAATCCAAATATGCTTCGTCATTCAAATAACAAATTCTCGTAATTCTCCTCCAGCTGCTGTGGAACCTTTTCCGAAGTATTTAATGGGTGATGCTGCTAAAGGCAAATCTCGCAGCCTTTTGTCGCCGTCAGTGTTTATATATATAATGCTGTGAACATTTTTAACGAGCTCCTAGTGCAGATATTTCGTGTTGTGGAGTGAAGGTGTGGAGGTGATGATCCCATGACGTAGGTGACATTGATGAACGAAACCAATTCAGGAAGGAAATTCACCTATATATTAAACTCTATTGCGATGGCAAACTATATCGGGGCTTCGTCCTGTTGGAATCCTAAGACTCAGCCTGCCACTAGCTGTTGAAATGAAGTTACGAAGAGTGCAGATGTCATGGCTCTCGTATTTTTATACGCTGTAAGCGACCCCCCCCCCTCCCGAGTGCATAGACATAAGGTATGTGAAAACACAACTGTCTCCGTGACGGAGATCGAAACGCGCCCCCTCACTCCGGAGTAAGTTGCTCTCCCAACTAAGCTACACGGACAGAATGTATCGCTGCAGATTTGTCGTCTTCACACGTGCTTTACCTCTGCAGTACGTCACAGGTAAGCAGATGATCGTAGCATTTCACGAAAGTTATGTGACTATTTATTTTCTTTTGACATAATCGAGCTTTAGATTCTCAGTGATCCACCAAATTCAGATGAAAGAATCTATACAGTTACTCTCAAGGGCAGGACATCTAGCACTTCTGCTATTGTTGATTGCTAACTGCATGATATTGTTCAGTATGTCTAAAGTAAAGCATGCCACAGTACGAGACTGAATAAGTTGGTGACGGATTTTGGTTCAGATGAATTTTCAACGGATGGAATGATGTATTTTCGTAAAGTGTGTAAAAAGCGATGATAACAAAAGGAAAGAGCCTAAGATATGAGCAATTGGAAAGAACAGAAATGATGACCCTTACACGATGAAAGAGAAAACTAGGAAATAACAAAGAAATGAGAACATAGGGAAAGAGCCTAGAAGATGAGCAATTGGAAAGAACGGATATGAGGACGCTTACACGTATGGGAAATCTAGGAAAGAAAAAAGAAATGAGAAATAAGGAAGGAGCCTAGAAGATGAGCAAGTATGCGTTTGCGTGCGTGCGCGCGCTCGCGCGCTTGTGTGTGGAAAGAACAGAAATGAGGACGCTTATACGGATGACAGGGAAATCTAGGAAAGAACAAAGAAATGAGAACATAAGGAGAGAGCCTAGATGATGGACAATTGGAAAGAACGGAAATGAGGTTGCGTACATAGATGAAAAGAAAATCAGGAAAAGAACAAGGAAATGAGGACATAAGAAAGAAGCATATAAGAACAATAGGAAAGGACAGAAGCTAGAATACTAAGAAAGATGAAATTGGTATCAATGAAAGAGCATGGAAGAAATGAGGACATTAGGAGAGAGCTTGGAAGAACAATTGTAAAGAACAAAACTGAGGATTCTTAGGTGAACGTAATGGGTATCAAGGAAAGAACACAGAAGAAATGAGGACAAAAGTTTCCTTTCAGCATGTTTGTTGCAAAAATGAAAAAGAAAACTAGCTTAGCTTATCCATTAGCCCGTTCGTAGAGACGCTATTTCAGCATACATAAGTCGGATGTTTAACATTTCTTTTGCACAGGGCAAGGAATAAATATGCAAAAAATGATGAACACATTATTTCGAATTTTGGTGATCCACAGCTTTTCCTCTTAGTTGTTCAAAAGAGTTTTTATGTTTGGATCGATTTGTCCACTTCTGAAGTACGACAGGTACTTGGTTCAAGGGTATATTGCTTTAGTTCCTTAGGACTGGAAAATCATTTTACATAACCAGGCATTATTAATTGTCATTACAATAGGTTTATTAATTGTCCCTTGATCCATTGGTTTCCTGCTAGGGAGTGTCACCTTATATTTGAGTTTGGAACTACTTGTGATCTTCTAAAGGCTGCTCTCGGAAAACTGTCTTTTGCATCAGATTTCTTTAGACAAGAAGGTAATTTTTCCGTTTCCTCTCCAGCGTTTCAAGGCAAAAGTTCTTTTTAAGTCACCTAACATTCGATTTTACTGTTCGAATTAACAATTCATTTAAAATGTTTTCCCTGGATCTAATGATCTCTATGATTCACAAATATTTATTAGGTCAGTGCTTTCCCGCGATAAAAATCTTAGAAAAAATTCTTATTATCTTTATGACATGTGCTTGAATTCCTGGTAAGATGCTTTCTCGTTCTTAACTTAGGTCTCTCCAAATAGTAACTCTAACTTAAAAGAACGGTGTGAAACGCATGACCGAAGGAACTGGAGTCAGTGACTCAAAGTTGGAGACGGAGATTTCCCCAGTATTTGCTACTTTTGGTGGCCCTTAATTATTATAGAAACAAAGAAAGAACGAAATCCTAAGAAATAACGAAAAATCTCTCACGATACTCTGTAAATGTCTGCAAATATTTCTTTGAAGCCTTTTAAAGAAAGATGAAAAAAAGAACACTAAAGTTACCTGATTTGCCGTGTAGGAGTTAAATTGGAAGTCATTCTTACACTGATTTTTGATATAATTTCCACTGTGTTGGATTAATTTTTCCCATTCAGTACCACAGAGAAATCCGGAAAATAAAAGAGGAAATCCTTTTCTTCCTCCTCATAGTACTCAGAAATTGTGCGTTTTACTATTACCTGAAAAACGTATAGGCCTTTGTTCAGGTTTGGGAACAGAAAAGTTACAGTGAGCGGTGTATGCATTGAAGAGTGAAAGCTACGCTATCGGAAAACATACGTGTCTTACAACAGCAATAAAATATTCCCAAATTTGTGCATGGGGGAATTGTCGTTTGAAAGCAGGACCCCTATACAATGTTTATGGTTTCTCCGTTTAAAATACGGGGAACTGCAGTATGTGAATCCTGGAAGTGTGTTTTCTTCCGTTCTGAGTATGTGACGTATACTATAAATTAACTTTCATTTTTAGTTGCTTTCTCTATGTAAACTTGAGTTCATTCTGTTTTAGCGTTTTCAACCATAACGTTATATCTTCTCGCTCACGGAATGACGTTAGCAGCAATTCTGAGGTCAGAGAGCGTGACGTATGCATGTGACAGATAAGAACTAGAGATATATAATGTTGAAGCAGCAGCCAAAAAGTATGTGGTGGAGGAAGCTGTATTAGACTGAAACTAAGTCTGCGTATTTGAGTTGTGTTGTTATATATTCAGTGTTCGGAGTTATCAAGTTTTCTGCTTACTAACTTACGTTAATCAATGTTGAAACATTAGTACTATTGTAATTTGTTCTTCACGCATTTTGGAATGTTCGAGTAACGTACTCACACGATGTCGATGGAATAAAGAAAGGTGAACAATAAATAAGCCTTTTCGGAACTTTATTTGAGTGACTTTGTATTACTTCGAGAGAGTGGGAGAGAGAGAGAGAGAGAGAGAGAGAGAATGTTTAAATAAGAAGGGGTAGTATTCTCAAAATCTTAAGTATTGTTCTCAAGCCTAAAAATAGTAAAGAAAGATACAAGTACTTTTCAAGCAGAATTTTGCCAGAATCCCTAAAACACAGTCGTGGTAATTCACCCGAAATTTTCTTCAACAGTAAATAAGTCTTTTTGGAACTATATTTCAGTGACTTTGTTTCACTGAGAGAGAGAGAGAGAGAGAGAGAGTTTAAGTAAGAAGAGGTAGTATTCTCAAAATCTTCTCAAGCTTACAAATAGTAAAGAACTCTTCTCAAGCTTACAATAGTAAAGAACACGACTGTGTTTTAGGGATTCTGCCAGAATCCCTAAAACACAGTCGGTTCTCTTCCCAGAAGAAACTTTCACCCGAAATTTTCTTCTGGGAAGAGAACCATTGTGTTTTCACTTTATAGATTTGGGTTTAGTGTTAGGGTCCCAGAGATTTACTTTTAATCGCTAGTAATTATTTTGGAAGTAAAAGTTGTTTTATTTTGTGGTTTTGCGATCATCGTAACCAACTCGCGGGGCTATATAAACATTTGCCCGTCTCGAATTTTGAACCGTTAGTTTGTGACGTACTACTGAGGTAAATCACGTGTCAAGACGACAAATACGCAGCGATATATTCCGTCCGTGTAACTTTGTTGGGAGAGCAACTTACTCCAGAGTGAAGGGGTTCGCGGATTGGATCCCTGTCACGGACAAATTTGTGTTTTCACAAGTTCCAGAGCAGGAAGAGAGACAATGCTGTAAGACAAATGCACCATCCATGCCTCATCTGGGATTAGAGCCAGGACCAATCTCCCATGAATGATTACAAGCCAGTACCTCGTGCTTCTCGGCCATAGGGTTGGCAGTGAAAAATTCCTGAACCTACTGCATAAAAGCAAATACTGCTCAGAAAATTTAATATTACCCTGCTGCTAGAATGAAGTGGGATTTCTGGGGAAGCAAGGAGGTCTGTCCTTCGATAAATTCAAGTGATATGGATGATGGTCAAAACTGTTGGTTCATGTATGCTGCACTTCCTAGGACTGCAAACATGTTGTTTTTTTGTTTCGGTTTGTACGTTTAACGATCACAGTGAACAACTCAGTTTGCAGTCATCTGTCCCTAATGTGGAGCCCCTGTTTCAAGGGAAGGGAGAGAGCTAGTACCGTAAGAAAACACGTCACTTTTGCTTCAGCCGGTATTCGAACCCGGAACCATCTTGAACGAATGATTAGAAGCCAACTCTTCACACCACTCAGTACACAGTTCCAAATGTCTGTTATCCTCCAAAAACGGCCTTCGGGTGTTTTACATATTTCAAGGGCGAGGACTGTCTTTGACGGATTAAACTGTTTAGATCAAACTTTTACCTGGTATTTTAAGGTGGCAGGATTACCGTACGAGAGTTGGATTAAACAGTACCTAGCCTTTCATAAAATGAATGCTGGAATGTTGTGAAAACCGATTTATTTTTCAATATAAGTCCTCCCTTTAGTCACCACACACTCTTGCACAGTCCACCAGCTTTCGTAACCAGCTCAAATAAAATTCAGAATTTTACTCAAACCATTATTTCACTGCATTCACCACAGCATTGTCACTGTCGAATTTCTGTCCTTTCAAGTAACTTTTGAGATATAGAGATAGAAAATAAGCACAGTGAACCACATTGGGTGAGTGCTGCGGATGATGTAACAGCTTGAACCTACAATCAAGTAGTATTTTCCTGAGGCACAAATGCTGTATGTGGCTCAGGCGATACTGCCTTTTCTTGACGGAAGATGCTTGCTTTAACTAATTTATCTCACCTCTTGAGCTTCCGTTCTTCGAAGAACTGGACATTCCGACGCTGAAGTGTTTCGCGAGGAACACAAGGACATCCCGACGCTGAAGTGTTTCGCGAGGAACACAAGGACATCCCGACGCTGAAGTGTTTCGCAAGGAACACAAGGACATCCCGACCCTGAAGTGTTCCGCGAGGAATAGAAAGACATCCCCGCGCTGAAGTGTAACGCGAAGAACAGAAGGACATCGCGACGCTGAAGTGTTTCGCGAGGAACAGAAGGACATCGCGACGCTGAAGTGTTTCGCGAAGAACAGAAGGACATCCCGACGCTGAAGTGTTCCGCGAGGAATAGAAGGACATCCCCACGCTGAAGTGTAACGCGAAGAACAGAAGGACATCCCGACGCTGAAGTGTTCCGCGAGGAATAGAAAGACATCCCCACGCTGAAGTGTAACGCGAAGAACAGAAGGACATCGCGACGCTGAATTGTTTCGCGAGGAACAGAAGAACATCGCGACGCTGAAGTGTTTCGCGAGGAACAGAAGGACATCGCGGCGCTGAAGTGTTCCGCGAGGAACAGAAGGACATCGCGACGCTGAAGTGTTTCGCGAAGAACAGAAGGACATCGCGACGCTGAAGTGTTTCGCGAAGAACAGAAGGACATCCAGGCGCTGAAGTGTTCCGCGGGGAACAGAAGGACATCCGGACGCTGAAGTGTTCGGCGAGAAACAGAAAGACATCCAGACGCTGAAGTGCGGGATATCATTCTGTCAGTCTTGTAGATAATACCTGAGAGCACCTTCCATGGTACAGTGAAGTCGATGACACTCCAGGTGCGAGCGATTATCGCCATGCAACAATCGTCCCAAAACGCTATAAGGTCGGAGATATGAATGTATTTACCTAGCCTTCAAGTGCTGTGACAGAAGTAGCTAAGCAGAGAAAATGCCATAACAGAAATACTACTTTTCCTACTTTGCTACTTCTATGTATCTACATACACAATGCAGTATTCTGATCTGTCCACTTCTAGACAGTGAGAGCTTGGTACGAAGTAAAGGTCTCATTTGACAGGTAAAAGTGGCCGCTGCTTGAGTGGTAAGAATATCAGGATAGAGTGAATGGATATAATGGCGTGGCAGGATTAGTATCGCAGAATTTGAACATCAGCTGGGTGCTTCTGTGGAAGACAAAGTTAATGGAAGCCTGCTCAAGCGGTGTTTGTATGTTTTCACATGGGAAAAGAAAGATTGGATCTTCGATGTTGTATTTTTAGATACTTGGTCGTGGAGAAGAACATCGGGAAAGAAAGGTAAGAGCAATATCATGGAAGAATAGGCGGATTCAGTGTCTTGAAAAGATTAATAACGTAGATATCATATCTCATTCAGATTCTGGACGACCAAGTTAATCACAAACAATATCCCAGCAAAAACATTCTTGCTGGGCCAACATTGTCAGACAGCATTGTCCCAGCACTATGTTGCCGCTGTCCGAACGTCAGTAAAATGTCCCGTCAGCCACACATGGGCCAGCAGCAGGCCAACAGTTGACACCCCACCACCAGTGGCCCTTAAGCGGCCCTGCAAGCTCGTGCCATAAATGATAGCTAGCCTAATATGGTCCGCCAATTTTCCGGGAGTGGCAGCCGGCAATAACGTGACGTAACTGATGGCTTGCCGAATATTGTCCTCCAATTTCCCAGTAGTAGCCATTAAAACAAAAAATTATAATCACATTCTCCCAAAGGCACAATTCTTCTTTCTTTCCCAACGAAACTTTTCTGCATGACGTCACGGCGCTGGGGAAATTTCCTCAACAGATCCGGGAAAACACCCGGTGGGCCAGGGTAGCATCGAACTAACCACAGCTTGTTAGCGAAACGGACACTTTAACCGTTACACTAGGTTACCATGTGCAACCTGATGCTTGAAGGTGTGTCTCTTACCTAGCGACGTGAAACTAAGGGTTCTCTTTTTAATTTTACAATATTGCGAGTTGTTTTTCAGAACTGTCAGTTTCATATATTTCATAAATTTATTTTTTTCAACGTAACGATTTTTTTTCATTTACCTTAAAGGAACTTCACTCATTTGCAATGAGTTTACCAAACCAATTTAAAGACGTTTTCCAAAGTTTTGTGCTGTCCTTGTGGTCTTGAAAGGCGATTGTTTAATTAATAAGTTTACCCGTTGACGTCACATTATGTTACATTTTTAACGTTGTATCCTTTTTTTCCACGGTCCAAAGACACATTTGTTCTAAATAGGAAAGGTGTTTTTGTTTACTTCTGGTTATTTTCAGAAGCGAATTCCTCCAGTCTTTTGTATTCACCCCATACGCACATAGCGTTGCTTTTTTTTCAAATGCTTGATTATTTTGTAATAAAAATACCCATTCTGTACGCATATAATTATTTTTTTTTCCAACATAACGATTTTTTAATGTCTTTGCGGGACTTTTGTTTGAAGCGTTTTAACGAAAGATTATACGATAAATTTAATAAGTTTTCAAAAATTATTTCTTCTAATTCATGGGAATGGAGTAGGTGTGTTTCATGGCTATTTGTATTCTCGTTTCTTCGTGTGTTAGTGCAGAAATTTTGCTAAAAAATGAGTTTCTATAAATATATGAGAGTTGCTGATTATTTCTTACAATTCATTAATTATTTATATAATTTTCCTCCGACGGTAATTTTCGTCGACGCAGCATTTCATTAGGAAATTAATTCGTCTCTTTACATTATGTGTGTTTTTTAACAACCACTTAAATAACACGATGACGTTGTCTTCAGCTAACTGGTACCACGCGAGATTGTGCACTTGTTGCTTTTGCGTATGCACAGTCCCGCTGCTTCCACCTCCTATTGAGGTTGCTTCGATTGCCAGCTGCGGGCCACTCATGGCGCTTGCTTGGAGGCCTGTAATTCACGGAAATGCTGCCGGGCCATAAGCGGCTGCCCTCAGATCCCTACCGTACCGTGAGTGGCAAATCCCAGCCAGCAGTGACCCATCACTGCCAGCTGGTGGCCAGCAGTTTCCCAACAGTTGTGTTTTGCTGGGATAACTTTCTTTGTCTGAACGTTTGTCCCACTTTGGTGGCGCAGTGGAGAGAGGCTTGTCTGTTTTAACTGTCAAATCCCTGCCTCAACCAGTATACTGATTTTTTTTTATTGTTGTAATGTTCATGAAACATACTTTCACATTTGGACATCATAAACAAAAATAATACCCGGTAATTAAAAAATTACGCTACGTATCTTATTTTTCCCCGTGATCATTGACGGGCATTCACCCAGAGGAAATATATTTAGCTAATCGGTCCTGCGCATATTAAGGGAGGCAAACAATTACAGCGCAAGTGGAAGACCTAGAACTAGATGGATTGATGAAATGATCTGTTAGTGGCAAAACTATTAGTTATTTTCCATATGTAAATTTGACTTTGTTCTCTTTTGCACTTTCCAAACTTAACGTGATATCTTCTCTCTCACATGAAGGAGGTTGGCAACACTTTTGAGGTCAGAGAGATGACGTATGAATGTGATAAGAACGTTAGATAAAAAGAACGATACAGCAGTTGCTTAGTGTGTGTATGTGTGTATGGAGATGTTCGATCGTTGTTAAGATAGATTATACGACAGATAATTGAAGTGTAAAACTCGCAGTGCTATATTTTAGATTTCATCAAATATTGCTGGACCAATAAAAGGTTGTCGTAAGTTTGGCTTCTGTATATGTTTCGTCTGGCCATAAAACCTTAACTTGAGCTATCCCGTGCAACTATTGTATCGTATTCTCATTTAGTTTAACATTTCCTTAGTCATACGCTTTCCAAACGTAGGTTGAAGAAGCGTTTATGCACCATTTTGTCCATCCGACTGTGTGTCCGTCCGTCAGCACGATAACTCACGTAAAAATGGTTCGATTTCGATGAAACTTTAGTATGTGGTAGGGGACCATCTAAGAACGAACCCTATTGAAAATGGGCGAAATGGAGTTAAAGGTCAGGACATAGGAGTGGGGTCCATTCCATTGTCCTTATGCGTCATAACTTACGTAAAAATGCTTCGATTGCGACAAAACTTTATCATGTTGTTCCGGAGGTATACTGAACCGGTTCTGTTCAATACCATCGAAATGAGTTCAAAGGTCAGGACACAAGAGCGAGATTTATTCCATAGCCATTATCCTCATAACTTGAGTAATGATTTCTGGTATGTTGGAAAGCGTATCATAATCAATCCATTGCATGATTTCACTAACTTGTTTTAGACATAGTGTAACACCAATCTCGCACACGAAAAAGGATTACTTTATAACACATAGAAATGGAGAAGGTTTATCGACAATTAGCTTAGATTTTTATTACCTTTTTTTATTATTTCCAATGAGTTTTTGTTTACGTTTTGTAACTCACGAATCCAAACACACACGAGAAGTTAAGACAGATGTATACTCGTATGTGCAAATTCGTGAACATCAGCTGCATAATCATCACGTTTCAAAATGTAAATGAATTATCCTGTTTGTCCTTGATCGTGGAAATACATCAGGAACGAAGATCACAGGGCAGCAAGCATATCTTTTTTTTTCTTTCTTTTGATCTTCAACATACGCCTGTTTATATCTATATTTATACACAGGGGTATTTGTTTTCCTCTTTTCCGTGCAATTCTGAGCTCTCAGGGGTATCTGGCCGATTAAGGCAAGGAAGTCGGTTTTAACACAAGGAAGTCTGTGTGTGTGGAAAGCCAGAGTCAGTTGTTGGTCAGTGAAGATGATTGATTAATAGGTGTCACTTTGGTTACCGTAATCCCATAGAGAACAGGCGTCAGAGGAAATCATGCCAGCTCGTTACGCCGGATACCGCGTAGGAGGGTTAGGGAAACGTTCACAAATAACATGCCGAAGACCGGATAAATATCTGGTCAGTGAACTATGTCGTTAACGAAGTCATTGCAAGAGGCGATTTTTGAGCGAGTGCTCAGAATGAAAAATGGTTGTTGTGAGCTTTGGAATGTGTAGGTGGCTTTAGAAGACCGCACAAAGAAATAAATGAATAAGGACCTCATTTCGATAAGCGGATTTTTGAAACGGCATAGGAAACTTATTATTTATTCGTAAAACAAAGGTTCATCTTACAGGTTTTCCTCCAATACTCAGTCATGTAACACTATAGTGTATAATGTTTTTTAGAATGTGAAAACTTTTTTGAAACATTAGTGGTTTGCCATTAAAAGTTTTCATAAATTTCTTCAACTACGAAAGCATAATTCGTTATTTTATGAAAATATGCTCTTATTTTCTATTTGCCGTAATTTTCGGGCTACGAGCTGCTGCTTATATGATAAAAAAAAAGTGAGGCGTCTCCGCCTGTTGCTCTTATGCCGATGTGGTGCTTACGCTGAATCCCCCCCCCCTAAACAACCTCTCAGAAAACAGCATAAACAGTTTGTGTGTGATATCACTCCCACAGGAAATTGCCCTACATTTTACACTATAACATTGTTTCTGAAATTCGCGAGCCACTTTTAGTGATGATTTCTTTCGTGAATTAACGAAAGCATGTTTTTGTGATACAACTTTTTCCCTGAAATGACGGAGAAACAACTCTCAATTTCGCGGATTTTTCTACTCCAGAAAATTTCTGAATTTTCACAACTCTTTCCGCAATTTCTATTTTATGTTGACAGTAAGTTACAGTTTGCAAGAGCTGTCAATGAAAAATTCTGAATTTTCAGAAACCTTTCCGCGATTCCTTTCTTATATTAACGGAAAAGCTCAGTTCTCACTTTTTCCGTATCCGTATAACACCAAATTTCTGGTAATAGGAGATATTCACGGGAATACTTGGGGGTTTGATTAACAGTTAAATTTCAACCATCTGTCGAAGTATTGGATATTGAAGTTCTGTAGCGAAATCGGATTTTGTGGATATTATATCGCATGAATTTTGGTTACTGTTATCGACACTGTCTCCGCTAACCCCCTTGTTTCCACGCAAACTCACCCATCTTCTTCCACAAAAACCATGGCAAAACTCCGGCGTCGGCTACACAAAACATCAACGTGGAAATTAAGAGGGCTTGCGTTTTCAGTCGGCTACTTTGAAATTAAGTAGCAAAAGATCAAATGAGCCGGACAATACCAATGCGCCCACTAAATACAAAGGCCCAGACGCTTAAGATGCGACAATCTGGCGTCTCTAAATAAACCGTGCTTCCGATGTTTCATAGCGGGGTGAACAAGCAAAATTTTCTTACGCATCGTGGAAACAAAAGAAATGGAGCACTATAAAACAAAATAAAAAGTTGAGAAATGAGATTTAATATATTTGCCTAAAATTCTAGTATTAAATCTCCGTAACATTATTGTGTCACAGGAAATTTCTTCTTCTTTCTCCCATTTTGTGCACCAGTTATTACACTATCTACCAACAAGTAATTGGACACCTGTGATAGCAAAGGAAAACGAAGTTTATTCACCTTCAATAGTTGGTGGAGCCTCCACGAGCAGCGATTACAGCTGTGACCCTCCGGGGCATACCCTCAACCAGGCGTTGTACGACGGCTAGCGGTATTTTCTTCCACTCGGCTTGGAGAAGACAGGTCAGTTCCTTCACCGATTTCGGACGGTGGGGGCACCCCTTAAGTCGACGCTCCAACTCGTCCCAGAGGTGCTCGATAGGGTTTATGTCCGGGCTCTGCACAGGCCAGTCCATTCAATTAACCCCATTGTCACCATACCAAGCCATGGTGGATCTCGCAACATGACAGGTGGCCTTGTCATCCTGAAAGTAACATGGGTCCACCCTGTAAAACTGCCACAACGTAGGAAGCGCATGGTCATCCAAAATGGTGCAGTAGGTCTCGGCGTTGAGTCTACTAGGAATTGCAACCAAGGGTTGTGTGCCATACCAGGAGAAACACCCCCATAGCATAATTCCACTGCAGCCGAACTTCACAGTTGGCACAATACATTCCGGCAGGAGGCGTTCTCCAGGCAGACGCCAAACCCAGACCCTGCCATCCGAACGGTAGAGGGTGAACCTTGATTCGTCGCTCCAGAGAACCTGTTTCCACTGTTCAACGGTCCACTGTCGACGTTCTTTGCACCACGTTAGCCGAGCAGCGCTATTGGACTTGGCGATCAAAGGCTTGTGGGCGGCAGCACGTCCATAATAACCGAGCAGATGGGCTTCCTTACGGATGGTATTCATCGAAAGAACACTCCCGGATGCCTGTTGAAACTCCTCGCGGATGTGGCCCATCGATTTGGTGCGGTTCTTCCGAATTTCTCTGGCCAGCACTCGTCGGTCTCTAACTCCCAGTTTTGTGGGTCTGCCGGGTCGGGGCACATTCCGACAGTCACCTCTCATCTTCCACTTGCCAATGACGTAGGCCACTGTCGATTTTGGGTACTTCAACTCGCTTGATATGTCACGTATGGATCGGCCATTTCTGTGATACCCGACGATTACACCTTTCTCGAAATCAGAGAGCTCCGAACTGCGTGGCATCTTGCATGCGACTGGTTGCGTTGTTGTTTCCCACACGATATTTAACGGCGGCGGCCGTGACTTGTATCAGGACCGCAGATATCGTCGATTGCAGGGGTGTCCAATTACTTGTTGGTAGACAGTGTATATATTGTGTTACTGTACGAAACCGGGTACTTAATTTTTTGTACAGGTGATTGTACGATGTCTATGTACCAGTCTGTGGAGTCCTTAAGACAAAAGCTATATAGCTATCAAGAGTAAATTTGATATTTAGAAGTTTTGTGAAATAATATTATAAAATAGTACATTGCCCCTTCTCTTAAAGATAACTGAAAGTTATTGTCAGTTGTAAAAAAGATCCCAAACTCATAACCATTCTGTCGATTAAAAAAACATCACGATGATAAAAATACGTAATTTGTTATAAGACCAAATACAAAAAAAAAAAAAAAAATATTAAAAACGTATTCGAAAAAATAACAAGCTCCAATAGTAAAATCAAAGTGACTAAATCCCTCGCATTAGTATAAAAAATAATTCCCATCGCGTAATTAAGTTTTTCCTTGAACGTGAACCTGGTTACTTCAGCGTTCTGGCTCAGTGGTTGAGAGCACGGCTTCAACCCAAGCGGCCTTGGCTCGATCCTCATTACCGGCGCAAAAGGATTCTCTCACGTATGGGCTGAAATATGCAGCGTGTTGGATTTTGAGAGATTTCAGTGTAAATATAGAAATATTTGAAACGGACTTTTCTGAAATAAACGGAATTACTGACTATACTCAAAGACTGTGAAAATACGAAAGTTAAAAAACAAAGCAAAAAACGGGCATTTAAAAAAACGGAAATTCCGTTAAAAAACTTTTCTGCACGTTATTTCTGGACATTTTCCGTGAATTCACGCCACTTATTTTTTACAGCGTACCCGTGTCATTTGAGCCATGCAAGGTAATTAAAAACGAGAGGAAGGGCCATTATCATTATTTTCTTTTGTTTTTTAATGTGGGGTTGAACGACCACTATGAGCAACTCATTGAGGTATAAGCAATCACTCGTCTCTAATTTAGAGCCACTGGTTCCAGTGAAGCGCGAAAGCCAGCGCCGCAAGTTAAACACACTATCCATGCCACACAGGGAATTCGAATCCGGACCCATCTCCGACGAATGATTAAAAGACAGCGCTTCGACCTTTGTGCCACCCGGGCGGCCCACTGTTTTTTCCACGGGTCGCGGGTGGCCTAATGGTCAACGTTCGTGACTGCCGCGGAGATAACCAGGTTCGATCTCAGACAGGTAGGAACGCTCGAACCACTAAATATTCGCCGTGCGTCGGATGGGCAAGTTAAGTCGTTGGACCCCTGGTACTGGCCCCCGGTAATAAGTAAGGGCGTCATCCTCACCCTTTCCACCTCTCTTCCGTGTCACTTTCCTATCGGGCACTCTATCCCAAATCTCCTAGCTTCCTATTTCTAAGGGTTCTGAGGTCAGACACTCGCTTCCTAAAATCCTCTACATATGATCTGATCTGATTCTATCTGTTTTTTCCCCAGTGACATGTCTTTTCCATGTTTCTTACAAAATTTCATCGAGTAAAAGTTTTAGTTACTCAAAAATATTTATGAAAATTGCGAAATTCAGCGTTATGTCGCTAAATTTAATATTAATGAGAAGGAACCCAATTAAAGAATATTTGGAATTTTCAATTACCTCATCCATTTCTTTTTAACATTACCTCATTAAATTACCGTAAACAACTTTGAAGACAATGGGAAAGTTGACTTAAAAAAGATACAGGTAGCTCAGGTATTTATCCAAACGTGTTACCATACCATTTGTCGAAGATTTTACATCGATGGAGAAGAGATTACAAAATTTTGGGGTTTGGCGCTTATGCAGGTGAGACTCTTACTCGACTTTTTTTTTCCTAAATAGCGTTTTTTGTCAGTTACGGATTTTATGCTGATGCAGCGCTTTGCTCGAAGTTTGCGGTGGTTTATTTAATCAAGCTTTTATTTGGGAAAGTTTTTTATAAGCAGACATGAGAAACTATGAGTGGATTCTTCCTTGAGATCAACATTTAACCCCCAAAAAAGTGGTGCGAAAATGAATCAATCGACATGAGATAACAATTTCAAATATCATTTGGCTTTATTTCATATTATTAGGGGTATGCAAAAGTTTCTGCCATTTTAAGGAGAAAGAAACAATCAGGAAACCAGTACACATTTATTCAACGAAACATTGGCCATTAGGTATCAATGTCCTTTTGCCTTTTTCCAGGCAACAAATGAATGCCCATAGAAAGACTCTGGTTTTAAGCTGAAGAACGAAGTGACGAAATTTTCCACCTCTGGAACTGTGGTGAATCGCTGTTGGGCTAAGGTATGTTGCATAGAGCGAAACAGATGAAAGCCTGAGGGTGCAATGTCCGGGGAGTAAGCTGGATGCGGTAAAACCTCCCAGTGTAACTGTTGAAGGGTTGATTTCGTGGTGGCACTGACATGTGGTCTGTAGCAGGATGACTAGGCGGCGTCCTTTACCTATCCATGGACGTTTTGGCTTGATTGCGGTGTTCAGTTTCATCAACTGATCGCTGTATCGTTGTGCAGTGATTGCTTCTCCCGGTTTCAACAGTTCGAAGTACAACACTCCATGCATATCACACCACACACACAACAGCACCTTTTCCCCGTGGATATCCTGTTTTGCAGTGGATGTTGATGGCATGGCCTGGGTCGACCTAGGATCGCTTGCATACGGGGTTGTCGCAATAGACCCATTTTTCATCCCCGGTGACAACCTTCCGCAAGAAATTCTTCCCTTGAAACCTCTTCAGCAACGACATGCAGATGCCCAATCGTCGACCAATATTACGATCTGTTAAAGTATGCGGAGCCCACATACCAATCTTCTGGATCTTTTTCCTAAGCCTGTAGACGCCGTACCACCGTCGATTGAGCCACTTTCAAAGGTTTTGCCAGTTGCGTGGTCGATTATGTGATATATAACAGCGATTCCACTTCTTCGTCGGCGAGATCCTGCTGTGTACCTGCAGGTGGCTTGTCTTCCAAGCTTAGATCACCTTCCTTAAACCTGGCAAACCATTCTCGATATGTCCTCTCACCCATAACCGTTTCGCCATACGCCTGACACATTGAACCGTATGCTTCACTCGCACTTTTCTCTAAATTAAACATGAATAACAAACAGTGCCGCAAATGAACTAAATGAACTTTATCGACTGCCATGCTTGGCTTCATTTACGAGATGTCAGCACGAGTCGCCGGCTTGTTAGACACCTACAACGGCCGCTAGCAGGGGCTGCGGAAACTTTTACACATACCCCTAATTGCTAAATCGAACTCTGCGGCACATCTGTATAAAGCTTAAAGTGTAATCTGCATATAATGATTTTTACTGCAGTGAATGATTTTGTTGTAAGATCCTTCGAATGAACTCCCTAACCATAAAACATTTACCCTTTTTTGTGCGCTTTATGTGTGTCAGTTTGTTCGCTGTGTCGGCAGAGTATCTTTATAGCACACTGATATGGTGAAAATCAGTCATAATCTCATAATAGGTCTTTATAAACGACATTAATCGTCTTTCCAGTACGCCCTAGAATGTTTCCATTCTCTTCTTCCGCAACGAAAAGGGAATTTTTCAAGTCAGACTTACTGCATGCAGAAAAATGGTTTCAATAGACAAACAGACTGACATTTAGAAATTTGTAGCACAATTTTTATACGCTTTGTATTTGAAAATGCATGCTAAAACTCATGAAACAAAATGGAGAAAAATGGTTATTATTTAATTTGAAGCAAATCAAAATGCTTAGAGCGTTTGCTGTCACAAAATAAAATAAATGTAACAGCTTAGAGCTTCTCATTAAGACAAAATGATGGTAAATTTGAATGAAAGCAAAATTGTGAGCGCGTTTGCTGTCGCAAAATAGAATAAATGTAATAGCCTAAAGCTCTTCGTTAAGATAAAATTAAAGATTATATATTCAGGTATTTTCCCAGTAGGTGTTTATGTCTGGTAAGGCGTAAGCACCTACTGGGAAAATAACCAAAAAAGCTAACAAGACGAGCATTGGTGCATTTGAAATATGGCACAAGTGTGTGATACTTAGGTTTTCTTATCTAAAGCGGAAAAAACCGAAGCGGATATTCAGAAAACTGGTACGTTTTAGAGGTATATCATCGCAACAAGGAAAGTATTAAATCTCTCAAATATGGCAGCTGTTGATTTTTTACTTTGGGAAGAAAAGAAATTCCTTAAGAATTGCGTGACGCCAAGAAATAGGGCAGCTGAGATTTTTTAGGGGACAGCTTTGGAATATAGGTGTACTAGAATCTTCATTCCCACTGTTCACGCTGCTTTTTCGTATTTTTCTGTTACTGTGTCTTTCGAAGTCATTTCATGTTTTAAAGGTTACACTATAACGAGACTGTTTTACGGGTTACCGAAAAAATAGTACCTTAGAAGCATGGGCTTTTCTTTTTTTGGGAATATTCTTTTATGAGTGTATATCGATAACTGTTACATCCTGAAATGTTTTTGCATTTTTAGATTATAGCAATATATTACTATTATTTAAAGAATTTGCAACACAATTATGCCATCATAATTCATATTTCGGATCATATTTTGCCTTTTTCTGACCTTGTTAGTGGTTTTCTTATCAGAAAAAGCCGAAAACAATGTCTCTGAAATCTGTTTTCAAAACCTTATTGGTTTAATTTCTTCCCTGAAATAAAATAACTGAATAATCGAAATAATTTAGTTTCGTAGACCCTTGAAACAACGCTTAAAGCACTGGTCTTACGGCCCTGGCTGTCTCTTTTCCCTGGAACCAGTGACTCTAAATTGGGGAAGGGCGACTGCTTCTTTCACACCGCTTGAAGGTGACACTGGACATGGCTCAACCGAGAGAACAAGCTGGATTCAGGAGTGGCTACAGCACAATAGATCATATCCACGTACTGAGAGAACTAATTGAAAGAGCGAGGGAATATGAACTTCCATTGTGCATGGCTTTTATCGATTATGAAAAAGCCTTTGATTCGGTGAAACCATCAGCAGTTGCAATGGCTCTGAAATCCTGCGGTATTGAAGATGCATACATTAATATTATTAATAACATCTATGAAAATGCAAGTGCAAAGATTCGGCTGTTTGAAAATACAACACACATAAAAATTGGAAAAGGAGTGAGACAAGGTGACACCATATCTCCGAAGCTCTTTAATGCCACATTGGAAAATGTCTTTCAATCACTGAACTGGGAAACAAAGGGATAAAGATTAATGGAGATTATCTAACCCACCTTCGTTTTGCTGATGACATAGTCATTTTTGCAACTACCCCATCAGAGCTACAGAGTATGATCCAGGAACTTGCTGACAAGAGTAAAGAAGTGGGATTAAAAATGAACTTTCAGAAGACAAAAGTGATGTACAATGCTTTTACAAGAAATGAAGATTTATCGATTGATGGAGAAAAGCTGGAGATAACAGACACGTACGTTTATCTTGGACAGCAGATATCAAGTGAGGGTCACATTGGTGAAGAAATTAATCGGCGTACAAAACTTGCCTGGAGAGCTTTTGGAAGAAACAGCATAATTTTCAAGAGCAATATGCCATTATGTCTTAAAAGAAAAGTGTTTGATCAATGCATCCTTCCAGTGCTTACGTATGGTGCAGAGACGTGGACCTTAGCTAAAAGAGACATACAAAGGCTGCAGACAACTCAAAGAGGCATGGAGAGGTGCATACTTGGTGTAACCAGGAGAGATAAGAAGAGGAACTCGTGGATCCGAAAAATGACAAGAGTGGAAGACATCATGATCAGAGTTAAATATATATATATATATATATATATATATATATATATATATATATATATATATATATATATATATATATACACTGAAGAGCAATTGAATTAGAGACAGCTGGCGTTATGCAAATGTGGCGCTGTGGACGGCCCTGTAAAAGGAAACGACATGACGTATGCAGTGATTAGACAATATAAGGAGTGATGCGACGGGAATCAGTAAGAGTCGGACGCAGTAAGGGTAAGACGAAGGATCTAAGCGCATTTGATCGTGTGCAAATTATCGGCGCCCGACGAATGGGTCACTCCATCTCGGAAGTCGTGCAGGCACTGGGATTTCACGAGCCACTGTCTCACGGGTGCACCGTGAGTACATCGGATCCGGTAAAACCATCCTTGCAAGGACCAACTGCCATAAACAACAGCGTGTGGATGAGCGGGGTCATTGTCGGCTAGCTCGCATTGTTACAGCGGATAGACGGGCCACAGTGCAAGAAATCTCTCGGCAATTTAACGCTGGTGCACAAAAACGTGTAAGCAGCTACACCATCCGGAACCATCTCCTCGCTATGGGGTACAGAGGCCATCGTCCCACGAGGGTACCGCTGCTGACCGCACATCACAGGGTGCAAAAATTAGAATGGGCGCGGGAACATCGCCTCTGGACCCTAGACATGTAGAAAAATGTTGTCTGGACTGATGGGTCGAGATTCACGTTGGTACATGCGGATGGCAGGATACGAGTACGGCGCAAACCACATGAAGCGATGGATCCTTCTTGCCAGCAGGGTACTCTTCAAGCTGGTGGGGGTGGCATTCTCGTCTGGGGATTGTTAACGTGGACTGAAATGGGACCCCTGGTACGTGTGACATCGTCCCTCACAGGTCAACCATACCGGGATATCCTGGACGATCATTTGCTCCCGTTTGTGCGTCTTCAACGTCTTACTGAGGACCTCATCCTACAATGCACCGTGCCATCACTCCCGAATTGTATCCGAATGGTTGGATAAACACTCCACCGACGTGACCTCGCTTCCTTGGCCAGCTAGGTCACCTGACCTCAATCCCATCGAGCACATCTGGGATGCCATCGAGAGATATGTTCTAGGCTCTGACCTTCCTCCATCAAATCTTCGTGAACTGTGGGAACTTGTTCAGTGATCGTGGATCCGTATGGCTTCCCAACGCTTCCGGTGTCTTTTCGAGTCCATGTCCAGACGAATCGCCGCCGTCATCAGGCCGAAAGGTGGTGCTACACATTACTAGACAGGTATCTCTAATTCAATTGCTCTTCAGTGTATATATATATATATATCGTGGAATAAAACGAGAGCTACAACGTCGCAAGTATTACTATGTTTTTTCCGAACAACGCTTTTCAAACAGACGACAGATAATTGAACGAAAAAGGGTATGAAGTTCAAATGTTATTTGTAATCACGAAATGATGGAACCACAGAACATATATATACACTGTCGAGTCACATTATTGTGACCACCAGCTAATATCCAGATTAACCGCTGTGTGCAGCGCGGACAGCAGCTAGACGGGTTGGGAGTGGCTCAATAAGTTGCTGGAAGGTGTTTACAGGTATGTAGAGCCGTGATGACTGCAGTGAATCTGACAGCTGCTGGAGGGTGTGTGGTCGAGGATCCATAGAGCAGACAACGCGATCGAGGTGGTCCCACAGATGTTCAATTGGATTTAAGTCTGGGGAGTCAGGGGGCCAGGGAAGTACTTGGAAGTCTTCATCGTGCTCTTCCAACAACTCTCTGACATTTCTAGTTATGTGACACGTCGTATTGCCGTGCTGGAAGATCCCATTCGCCACATCAAGGACAATCAGCATGTACGGGGTCTGCAAGAATGGATTCAGGACGAATTTGGTCCATTGTGCCTTACATGGGTATGAGTGGACCCAGGGAATGCCATGAAAACATTCCCCAGACCATACCGCTGCACCCACCAGCTTGTGTTCTTCCAGCAATGGTTGAAGAGTGTTTGTTTTCCGATGTTTCTCGCCTTGTACACCTACATCCATCCGTTCGATGAAGTACAAAACGTCACTCATCGGAGAAGGTAATTTTTTGCCAATCAGCGAAGGTCCAATTCCGAAACTACCGTGCAAATGTAAGCGTTTTCTGCCGATGCACCTTCGTTAGCATGGGCGCAGTGACCATCCGTCTGCGTCAGAGCTCCATACGCAACAGGGGTCGCTGAACTGTCGTTTTAGACACACTTTCGGTATCCCCCTGGTTCATTCGGCCAGTTAGTTGCTCTACTGAAGCTTGTCGATCGGCCCTCATGCAGCTTCGAAGCCGATGTTCCTGGTGCCATTTCTCCAATCACGATACACTTTAACCACAACAGCATGCGAACAGTTCACAAACTGCGCTGTTTCAGAAATACTGCCACCCTTGGCCCGAAAGCCGATAATAATCTCTTTTTGCAAATCTGATAAACCGCTCCTTTTATGCATGACAGCAACGAGTGATATGTTTTCAAAATGCCTACAGCACACCTTATATACCCTCCAAGCCAGCTCACGACACGTGTCTTCTTTCATTGGCCACGCGCTGTTGACGTCAAAAGTAGGGGTGGTCACAATAATGCGACTCGACTGTGTATATAATAATGGAGATTATTTAACTCACCTTCGTTTTGCTGATGACGTAGTCATTTTTGCAACTACCCCTCGACAGCTGTAGTGTATGATCCAGGAACTTGCTGACTAAAGTAAAGAAATGGGATTAAAAATGGACTTTCAGAAGACAAAACTGATGTACAATGATTTTACAAGAAATAAAGATTTATCGATTAATGGGGAAATCTGGAGATAACCGATACCTACATTTACCTTGGACAGCAGATATAAAAGAAATGTCACATTAATGAAGAAATTAATCGACGTATAAAACTTGGTTGGAGAGCTTTTAAAAGAAACAGTACACTTTTTAAGAGCAGTATGCCATTATGTCTTAAAAGAAAAGTGTTTAATAAGTGAATCCTTCCCGTTCTTACGTATGGAGCAGAGACATGGACTTCAACTAAAAAAGACATACAAAGGCTGCAAACAACCGAAAGCAGCATGGAGAGATGCATACTTGGTGTAACCAGGAGAGATAAGAAGAGAAACTCATGGATAAGGAAAATGACTAGAGTGGAAGACATCATGATCAGAGTAAAATCTCTGAAAAAAGGACCACCGATGGACAACCAAAATTCTAAAATAGATTCCAAGGGACAGGAGAAGACCTAGAAGATGATCACATGGTAGATGGGTGGATGAAATTCGAAAACATGCGGGAGAGACATGGAGGAGGCTGGCGCAAGATATATCGTTGTGGAAGAAATTTGAGGAGACTTTCATCCAGCATTGGATTGATAATGGTTGACGACGATGATGATGATGATATATACGAGGATCATTTCAAAATTTTTGCACACTGTGGGTTATCTCGTAAAAAATGAATCTATTTCACAACATAACTTTACAGGCCTTCGAAGTAATTTCCATGTTTCTTTGTGACAGCGGCCCAACGTTTGGGTAAGTCTTGTATTCTAGACAGGACACCTCCATTATTGAGGCATTAAATTACTCTGGTCACCTCATTACAATCATCCTGAATTGTACTGAATCGTTTCTCGCAGAGTGGCTTCTTTATTTGGGAACAAGTCATAGTCTGGTGAAAACAGTTCAAAGTATAAATACGTATATCATTTGCTAGAAGCCTTTTTTATTTCTCTTTGTTTCAGTTCCATGAAATGGAAATGCCAAATTTTGGGTTAATTGACTGGCCCGGAAAAGGGAAAGCTGTCCCGGTGGCGCAGTGGTCTAAGCGTTGGCTTCTGATTATTCGTCCGAGATGGGTCTGGGTTCCAATTCCGGTGAGGCATGGATGTTGTGTTTGTCTTACGGCACTGGCTCTCTCCCTTCTCTGGAACCATCGACCAAAAATTAGGGACGGGTGGATGCTTATAGCCCATTGAGTTGCTCACGGTGGTCGTTCAACCTCCAAACAAACTAAAAGGGGGGGGGGGGGAGCGATGAACCGGAAAAAAGAGCAGTACACTCACTCTTGTCTCCTCGGTTTTGAAACCAGTGGCCTAACCGCTTTGTCTGCGTGAAATAACGATTCGTAGCTATAAGCGACGCCATCAATACGAGATTGACCTTCGAAGGAGATTTTATACCTTGACCGGTGACTCTTATCAACTCGCAATGTGATTATTGTGAAAGGTGCGGTGTCATGATTGTTAAAGATGCGATGTGATGATAAGGGATCAACGCTGAAAGGCGTATTCCTGTCTGTACATACGATTGCCAAAGATAGCGCGAGATCCAAAGAAACCCATCACATGTCTCCCCGTTGTCACTTGAAGCACTCTAGTGTCAAGTTAGTAACACTTCCAGCTGTTTGACCGGTCCTGATTGAAACTTCTCGGAACACCATGGTAACGTCTTCCTCTGAATACCTTGCGTGTGTGTGTGGTGCTGTACCTACGCATTTCTTTTCGTTATGCTTCTCACTGAGTGGAGGGCAGCATTTCATTTTCTTGCAACATAGATGTCAAATAATTGATACACTCCATAAATATTAGATTTGAATTTATTATTACTTCCTTCTTCTCTTGTTTGCCAGGAATTCACCACAGAATTTCTCACGAAAGAATGCCGGTTGCTTCGACTAGCGAATCCTGTGATGGTTAAATTCAAATTGATCGGAAACTTGAAACTTGGTTGTTCTTGGTGGTGTAGTGGTTAGCATACCTGGGCCTTTTCTGGGAGACGCGGTTTCGTGTCCCGCTCCAGGACGATGAAAATTTTCAAGTTTTCGGATATTATCTGACTTACCATCCTTGTCACATTTACGCCAAAAATCGGATTGTCTTCTTCAAAATTTGTACAGAATTTCTTGTTCGTCACACCAGCATTCTTTTCTATCGGGGTGCCCGTAAATCTTGGTGATTACGCGTATGTCCCATGTGTGCTAGCATATTTTGCTTCGTAAAACAGACAACAATTGAACTTGATTTGCTAGACTTGTGATATGAACGATTTGTAAACATTCATTTGGCAAGTCCGTTTCCTGTGAGGTTTCTTGCAAACTTGTTTTTAAGATTTCTTCGGTAACAGTGGGCTCTTCAACCTTTTCTGAATAGCAGGCCACATAACCTAATTAAATGGGACCGAGAGGCTGTCTGTCAAAATGTCTGCCACGGAGAGACCTCAGGTTCGATCCCGGGTAGGTACGAACGCTCAAACCACTAAATATCGGCAGTGCGTCGGATGGGCACGTTAAGCCGTTGGACCCCGGGTACTGACCCCTCCCCCCTCCCCGTTAAGAAATAATGGCGTCTTCCTCACCCTTTCTACATCGCTTCAGTGTGATTTTCGTATCGGGCACTCTAGCCCAAATCTCCTATAGCTTTCTATTTCTAAGGGTTGTTTAAGACCTGGGGTCAGACACTTCCTTCCTAAAATCCTCTACATATGATATGATCTAGTCACATGTCAAAATGGAATATGACTGGTGGGTCATATGCAAAGGAAGAGTAAAAATGCGTGAGTTAATTATGAATGTCTATCATTTCTGTGAGGTTTTTAATCCTAATACTCGAATTTCGGGTAGAGAAGCGATGTAGTTAACATGATAGCTTATATTACAAAAAAGACCGAAGCAGTTACCTGATGTTTTTACATTTTGAGCACTCTTAAAATTTTTAAATATGTAATTTATTCCTATAAAGGTCATTGCAGATTTAGGAATTTAAAGTCCATTGACTCAAGATATCTATTGAACTAACCATCTTTAAAAGTTGAACAATTATATAAAATAATTACACTTAAATCTGGGGCATATAAATGGAATTATATAGAAATATACGAATTATTAGTCAGTGTTATCGAAACTAATATAAAACGAAAAACTACTAGAAAATGAAATGAATGAAAATAATAATAATAGTATATAAACTGTACCTCTTGCTTACATAAAAGCCCAACTTTTCCCATCAACGGCATGAGTCGATCACTCTTTTCTGAACAATATTGATAGGAGCTCCTTCGAATATCTCTATGTCCGTTTGGTTATTCGTCTCTGTTATGTAGATACAACACGATAAACATATTTTTATTGACAAACTTCCATATTTTGAACCAGCTGAACCGTGCCCAGCGCTTCCCGGGTCTAACTTTTAAGGTGCAGTCTGTGTATTCTGATTTCTATTGCAGTAAGTGATTATATTGTTTAATCCTTGTAGCGTTTGTGTGTAGCTGACTTACTAAAACACTACATAGATCAAAAAACTTCACGTACAGTGAAATACGAGTCACTCAAATAAAGTTCAAGAAGTTGTTACTTACAGCTAATCCTTTATTGCTGCCAGCCGCCCCGGTGGCGCAGTGGTCCAAGCGATGGCCTCTGATCATTCGTCCGAAAGGGGTCCGGGTTCGAATCCCGGTGAGGCATTAATGTTGTGTTTGTCTTACAGCACTGGCTCTCTCCCTTCCCTGGAACCAGTGACCCTAAATTAGGGACGGGCGACTGCTTATAGCCCATTGAGTTGCTCACGATGGTCGTTAAACCTCCAATCAAAAAAAAAAAAAATATTGCTGCCAATAGCCACTTGATCATTTGCACTTCAACAAGGTGAGATCACGAAACGTGGGTTAATATCGTCAATAACAATTAACTATAAAACTCAACACTGCAACTTGAGTTAATATCCACAAGAAAACAATACTGTTATTAAAGTAGAACACGTAAATTTCACAAATACTTAAACGGCAATTAAGCAGTCTTGTATCCAAAAGGAGCATTAACGTTTACCATCAAAATTCCGCTCTCACAACTACTGCGTAACCATTTACATCTCGTCTGGTTCTTATTACATGCGTACGTCTCTTACGTACGGACCTCATGGTGTTGCCAACCTCCATTCATGTGGGAGAGAGGATATCACGTTAAGTTTGGAAAGTGTAAAAGAGAACAAACTAAAATTTACATGGGAAAAGGAACTAACAAAAGAAAGTTAAAATAAAATATGTCACATCCTATGCTAATGGACGCTGTTCAAATAGTATTTGCATTTGTAGCTGTAAAACTAAACAGCAAATTATTTGAAAACTGGTTACCTCAAAATTATTAAATTTTGTTTTGAAAACTAGTTACCCAACAATAATTAAATAAAGAAAATTATTACCCAAACAATAATTAAATAAGGAAAATAATTTACCCCAATGAAGGAAATGTGTGAAAGAGCGACCCATAGCTTAGTACTGTGTATCAGGAGAGAGGCATAGATTCGTCGCCACCAAATATTGTGGCGATCGCAATTGAAATAGCAATGTCGAAATAGAGGAAGTTGTTTTGCTTCTGCTGAAGCAAACAGCTTCCTGAACACATGATCGAAATATCCTTGTACCTGTGCCAATTCGAGCGGTCATAGAGGTGTTTGTTCCGAAATATATTTGTACCGGCGCCAATCCCGGCGGTCATAGAGGCGATTTTTCCGAAATATCCTTGTACCGGCGCCAATCTCGGAGGTCATAGAGATGTTTGTCAAAATGATGTACACACTTGCTGTTTCTGGAGAATTTTTATTAATAAACTGTAGGCCCACGTCGGGTTTTCAGAAAAGTAGAAGTTCGACTTGGAATAGACATATATTAGGTGTGCAACTTAATTCTCGGCCACAGGCACGACAAGTTGACAGCAAATTATAGCAAATCGAATTCGTACCTAATCAGGGAAATAATCTCCGTCGTGTTGGATACATTTGAGCCATCGGTCAGGGAGCTGCCGAATGCCACTGCGGAAAAAAAGGGCTGTTTCGAGTTAATAAAGTCATCAATACTTGTGTGGACCTCCTCGACAGAAGTGAAGTGCGTATCACTCAGGTGATGTTGCAGGAGCGAAAGAGGTAATAATCTAACAGGGCGATGTCTGGAGAATACGCCGAATGGGACAAAATCTCTCCCATCCCAAGTCGGTGATCGTGTTTAAAGTCGTTTTCGCGGTGTGAGGACGCGCGTTATCCGGAAACAACAGGACCGACCTTCTGCCCTTGCTGGTGTATGGCCTTTTCGCCTCGTGTGTCACTCACACGAAAGAGTTGCTGACAATAACGCTCAGCATTGACCGTTTCACCAAGTTTGAGAAACTCATAGTGTACGACACCGCGCTGATCCCACCATATGCTCAGCAACAACTTCCTGGCATGGATATTCGGTTTGGTGGTACTGGTGGTAGGCTGACCTGGATAAACCCACGATTTGCGCCGCTTAGGATTATCGTAGAGGATCCACTTCTCGTCACAGGCCAAAATCTTGTGGTGGAAATCCTTCTTCTTGAATCTGGAGAGAAAGGACACAGCAACATCGTAGCGCCTAGACTTGTTCGCAGCTGTGAGTTGGTGGGGCACCCAACGGCCCTCTTTGTGAATCCGTACAAGCTTGTGCAAGCGCTTTGCAATGGCTTGCCGTGTTACTCCGAGTTCCTGGGCGAGCTCTCACTGTGTGTGACAGTGATCCACGTTCAACAGTTGTTCCAGTTCCTCACCGTCAACTTTCTGTGGCTGTCCCGGACGTTTTGCATCACGGAGATCGAAATTTCCCTGCTTAAACTGCTGGAACCATTTCTCACACGTACTGTAGGACACAGCAACCTCACCCAAAACAGCACAGCTCATTTTCTGGGCACTTTTTTTTTTAGCTGAAACGCGAACAGGAGGCAGTGCCTCAAATGTTGCTTCTCGAATGACATTGCGTTCACTGTCAACTTTCATCTCTTCTGTCGTTACAGCTGTGAGCGGTTACGGTTGCCTGGAAAGCTGTTGGATGACGCTGCAATGAGCCAGTATCGCACGCAGCTATTTGAATTTGCCGACGTTCTATGATCACTTGCGGTTAGCGGCCGAGAATTAAGTTGCACACCTAATACAAGTCATGAACATAAGAGAATGGAATTTGGGACCATTTCTGTGAAACAGACTATGTCCCAATTGTGCCAGTGATGTGAGAGGTGGAAAGTGTGATCTCTGTGACCTTTCGTTTCAGATATTCCCACAAATGTTCAATAATATTGAGTGTCTGGAGATTGAGGTGTAGCTGCGGTACCTCATTCTCATGCACAGCAAACCATAACTTGACACGTTCCGCACAGTGCACCGGCGTATTATCTGCTTGAAAGTAGGGATGGTCATTATAAAACAATACCTGCAACATTGGGAGCTGGTGACCCCCAAGAATGGATTCGTACGTTGCATATGTCACACGACCCGGCAGAATAACTAATGGCCCTAAGGAATGCCATAATGTGGACCCCTACAGCATCAGAAATCCACCCATCTTCATGCTTCACAGTCAGAAACAAATAGTCGGAGTGGTACGCTTCTGCAGGTTTTCGGGACTCGAACACTCTACTAGTGGCGGAAAACAACGTGAAGCACGATACACCAGACCATATAACACGTTGCCAGTCTTTATCATTGCAGTTTTTATGTGCTTTACACCACCTTACAGGTTTTGGTTCAATGATGTTGGTATTCAGATGTTTGTGGGATTCAATGATGTTGGTATTCAGATGTTGGTATTCAATTGTTGGTATTCAGTTGTTGGTATTAATAATGATGTTGGTATTCAGATGTTGGTACTAATAATGATGTTGGTATTCAGACGTTTGTGTCTGAATACCAACACCACGTATAACACGCCCATAAATATCGGCACGATGGAGTTCCGGAGGAACTGTTATGACGAAAACGGGTTCCGACTGGTGTTCAATTCTGCTGCTATTTGCTTCCGTTGTACAATCCGTACCAATATTCACCTACTATACTGACATTCTCGCGAGACGTCCACAATTTTAACGTTGTTTTAATAAATAGTTATAAACTTCGATACCACTCCTCGTGTTACACCTGTTATTCCTGCCGTTCTAGAAACTGAAGCTCTCGCAAAACATGCATCAACGAACATGCCTTTTTTGAGGTAACTGAAATACACTATATTGAGAAGTCACCGGACACATAGAAGAGAAACACAACATAGCATTTATTAACATATATTAGTACGGTGTCGGCCCACCTTTAACCTTAATGCATGCACTGACCCTTCGGAACATGCTTTCGACAAGGTTTTGAAACACAGCGATAGGTATGCGCTTCCATTCAGTACATAATGCTGCCGCTAACTGTTGCTTAGTAGTAGGCCTTGGTTCCAAACTTCTTATGCGGCGCTCTAATTCATCCCATAAGTGCTCTATGGGATTAAGATCAGGGAGCTCTGTGCTGGACAGTCCACACACGATACGGAATGATCATCAAACCACCCCGTCACATTCCTTGCTTTGTGGATCGGTGCATTGTCCTTCTGTTACCAACATGGCTCGGTGCATTGTCCTTCTGTTACCAACAAGGCTCGGTGCATTGTCCTGTTACCAACAAGGCTCGGTGCATTGTCCTTCTGTTACCAGCAAGGCTCCGTTCCATAGTATTGCCACAGAGTTGGTAGGGCATAATTGTCCAGAATATCGAGGTAGACCTGCTGGTTAACAGGTTTGTCCACGATAACCAATGGACAGGGACTATATCGCGAAAAACACCCCCACACGAGTACACGGCCAGCTCTAAACTTGATCGTAGGAGCGTACACTGTGGCGTAAATAGCGTTCCCCTGGCTGCCGCCATACCGACACGCAGCCATCAGACTGATGGATCGTGTATCTGGATTCATCAGTCCATAGGACCCGTTTCCATTGATCTACGGTCCACGATAAATGTTCTTTACACCATGCTAAACGACGAGTAGCATTCCGAGTGGAGATGAAAGGCTTATGAGCAGCCGCACGACCACGCTAACCCATGGAATGAAGTTCTCTGCGAATGGTACATGTACACACCGATGTTCCAGCCTTTTTACTGATCTGTACACTAAGGGTATTGTGCAGTACTCCGTCGATTAGGTATAACGACTCTCCTGAGACTTCGACGTCCTCTATCACTGATTTTCTTTGGTCTGCCGGTACGTTTTGCTGCTTCAGGCACGCCACGTGTCTTCCACTTATTCAGTACATCCAAAACAGTTGACTCGGGTATGTTTAAACGCCTCTTGGTTTCTCTTATGGACAACCAGCTAATATAACACCCAACAATCTTTCATTTCTCAAGCCAGTTCTCTCCCGCTGCGACGTTTTCACTCAACCTCACAGTGCGATATGATCGCGGTCAGCTGCAGGCTTGTTTTCCGTTTGCAGCTGAACCGCGCATCTTAACAACGCAGCGGATCCGTTCCGTTCCTTTGCTTTTGAAGGGGTGTCCGGTGACTTTTGTCAATGTAATGTATAAAATAACTAAGCAGCAGCTGTGTGTGTGGTGTGTGCGAGTGAAACTCGCTGTTTGGTCCAGTCCCGAGCTGGACCAATGAAAGAAAGTTTACCTAAGAGATTCTGCTTTCTGTCTATGTTCGTGAGCTATCCGGTATAACTAGTGCATCACATTTGCACTGTTAGTTCAACATTTCTATTTGGAACTTAGCATAACAACAAATCTCGCATAACGCAAAAGGGTTACCTTATAACCTTACATTGCGGGTGACGTCGTCCCTATGATTTGCATGCAGCGCATTGCGTGTACTCAAATCGAGTCGGTGTTTCTATTATTTTGGTAAATCCTGAAGTATCAGCACGCTTTTTACAATCTCTACACGTTTTGTGAACTCTGAAAAGGAAAATCTATGTCTTTGGAGAGAAGAAAATGAACTGAAAAATCAAAATAAATGAGCTCCAGAATGTAGAAAAGTGTACGTCCTGTGAGAAACATAATATATGATCTGCATGGGAAGAAGTTAACGGGAATAGCAAAGAGAAACTACAACGCAGTGAAATAGATTTGAAACCCAAAGATATTCAGCCTTCCTGCAAAGCTAAATGACTTGAATACATATGTATTTAATCCATTCTGTACAGCTGTAAGACATCGGTGATAATGAAGAATCTTAGCAGAATGGCATTTGAAATAAGTTGCTAAAGGAAGATTTCCAGAAATGCGTGGATGCAGAACGTTGCTAATGAAGAGGTAAAAGTATATAATAAGGTACTGTGAAAAGACAACCTACTGAGTTCATACAGAGAAAGTTGGGCACATCCTCAGAATGAATGCTGAACGCAAATTCAAGATACTGTTATTCCGCGTAATGGGGAAAACGAAAAGGAGATGCAGACCATATAAGGAGTGGGTCAGTTATTGTGGAATGGTGTGGAGTCGAAGGGCTGATGCTGAGCCTCGTTAAACTAAATAGAGACAATTAGATACATTTGGTGAAGAAGACATGAGACACAAAAGAGCAAGATTGATCATGATGATGAAATGGTGAAGTTACAAATCATCAAGTAATTTTTAACACTTTAATTAGCTTCTGACAACTTAAAGAATTTTTTAAGGAACTTCTATATTTCTGTGACACAAATTGATTGAAAGAATGCTAAAAGCTCTGATGTATTGAGACGATTTCTCGGAAGGAAGGCTTCAAATCAAACTAACTTTTTGCTTGTGTGTCAAGACACTTTTTATCTTTTCTCTTCACTACGATGTAATTCCATTTATACAGACGTTATGACACGATCTCCGAGAACAGAATTCACTCTAGCGCATAAGATGTCGGGCAGTCAGATGAAAATGCTCGAATCTGGAGAATAATAGACAAGAACATTATTAAGAACCTTTCTAACTTACTGTATAAACATATTAGCGCCTGTGTTGCCTCCAGAGGTAGCTACACTTTGCACTGATATATTCCATCTGTGGCGAGAGGAGACCACACTTTGTACTGATATATCCCGTGTGTAGCCAGAGGAGGCCACACTTTGTACTGATATATTTTATGTGTGGCAAGAGGAGGCCACACTTTGTACTCTAATATCCATGCATCCACCTCCTTAAAACGTCGCTTTGTGTTGTACGTTCAACGTTTCTTTTGGTTTGGGCAAATTGTTGGATGAAAATTATACTTCCTTGTAACGCAACAGGCAGGATATTCCAGCAATTTACTGAAAATGTTTATTGCTGATAATTTATATTAAGGATCGCAGCATGCAAAATAAGCATGTTAGAAATTAATTCCGTATGTCTTTCTGCAAAACAATAGTGATTGAGCAATAGCGTTAAGAGAAGTACGGTTTCCAGGAACAGGGTAACCTTTTGTGGGGGTGATTATCCAAGCTAAAACAGTTTCCCACTTAAATGGTGTGACTCAACAGATATGACAAAGGTTTCCCGGTTCCTCGTCGAATTGTATTTTGTTACGTTATAGTCGATCTGAAATTTCGACTTTTATTTTTGTTACGTTATAGCAATTCTCTCACTTGTGTAAAATTTATAAAATATGTAAACTTTCTGTTTGCTCTGTACAAAGCATTATGTTTCACTTCAAATTTACGCCATTACTTAAACATATTAATTCTTAGAACTGTGCAAATCAAAGATTTCTGTGCATTGTACCTAGGTATATGTAAACTTTTAGGATGTATTTGCTCACCAACTTAACAGAAAGAAAAGATCTTATTTTTGCCTGATGAAAAATGATTACTTCCTGATTTGCATGCGTGTTTCGCTTACAATGAAAGCACCAATACGATAAAAGAGTCACAGGAAAATATAAGCCTTATTCCCAGAAGGCGACTTTACCTCAGTTCCAGGTGTTTGTGATACATGCAACCGCATTGTGTTCTTTGGTAAGTTCTCGGCAATTCTGCTGAAACTTCAGTGAACGGTTTGTAAGATACACTAGTGTCTATAAATCAAGGATTAACATCATATTTGGTGATATTTTTAAAAGATCTTTAGCGAAAGTGGATGAATTTATCATAATAGAGGTGTTTTAACCCTGCGATGCCAAATGCGTAATAAGCAGATTAATATAAAATGCTTTCAAATGTGCAACTCAGCTTTAGGTTAACAGAAGGCAGCTGAGAACTTCTTGTGTGTCATTCCGTTTCTGAATTGTAAGCAAAACACGTTGCTTTGAAAGTTGGTGTTTTATTGTTATGGTGACATTATCCAAGATGGAAAGCTATTGTAAGGATCGAAGACCACACAGTTTCGAGGCAGGTGGCTCCGTGTGTGTCGGTCCATTGTTCATCGGCTTTGAGTCACGTTACAAAGGACAAATGCGGCCTCAAGAACGTTTAGTAATAGAAGATCTAGGGCAACAACTTCAATGGATGCCCATTGTCTGATGTAAAGTGCTTGAAGAAGCAAGACTGCCACATCTACTCATTTGCATTCGAAATCTCATGGCAGGAACACGAAATATGAAATCTTGTTCCACGGTGCGCAGGAGGTTTCGTGAATATGGTATTTCTGCTAGGGGACGAATGATATTTCACTTCTCGCCATAAACCCCTTTACTTCTCGCCATAAAAGAGAACGACTTAATTGGTGTCGCAGACATGTCAATTAGGGTGATGATCAATGCATCTCTGTTATCTTTACGGGTGATTTGTTTTCCAAAGGGACTCCAGACGGAGACAGATCTGAAGAGAACCAGGGACTCGCCATCACCATTTAAAATCCTAAGAAAGGAACAGTTATACTAATAAACTGAATGCCGTCTGTGCACGATATAAACCAAGGCTCACCGTGGAGCCTCCGGTTACATTTAATTAAAATACACCGAGTGTAAAAGAAAACGTATAAGATCTTTCAGACACCCCGCACCGTGGTCCATCATCAGATACATAAAAAGAGGTAGTGTGGGCTGGATACAGACAATTTATAATTTCAACATGTGACGCAATTTGCGAACTGCCATCTGATGTGTAAACGAAAACAAATCGATTACAATACAATAATGATTAAGTCAAGGAGCAACATATTAAACTGGACGATCATGTGCACGGTAATCAGTAAACAAAAATGTCCACGGTCTAGGTATTGTAACGTACCAGGAGATGTGACGTACCTGCCAGAAGGACGCACACGACATAAAGGCAGATAGGAATCAGAATAAAACGTCCGCGTAGCTCAGTTGGTAGAGCAACATATTCCGGAATAAGGGGATCCGGGTTCGAATCCTTGCGTGGACAGAAATGACGGAGAAATTTACTTCGTTATAATGGCGCCCGAACTATCCGGGTGACCCGACCGTTCAAAATCTCGCAATGGTGTGATGTTATTTCCACACCGCGAGATAGGAAAAAATAAGAGAATCCCTTCTCCAGCACTTCGGAAAAAAAAAAAATATGGGGGAGATGATGTAACGTACCAGGAGATGTGACGTACCTGCCAGAAGGACGCACACGACATAAAGGCAGATAGGAATCAGGATAAAACGTCCGCGTAGCTCAATTGGTAGAGCAACTTATTCCGGAATGAGGGGATCCGGGTTCGAATCCTGGCGTGGACAGAAATGACGGAGAAATTTACTTCGTTATAGTATAACGTATGGAACAGAGTCATTACAACACATATGCCCCTTCCATGCAATAAATAAACTTTCAATAAATGTTAATTGAGACTTCTTACTTGGTGTGGCGAGGATCTCCACTTCTGTCCAGATTGGTACATGGGTTCCAGAGTCAACTAATCGGGAGGGAGTGGTTGTTTTGGCACCCACTCGGACATTGTACATGTGTTCCTTCACTCTGGTATTCAAAGATCTTGCAGTGGAACCGATGTAATCTTGGTCAACCGTAGACGGGTCGGTCTGTCGCTTTGAGTGGGATGCTATATACACCAAATTTATTGTTTTTATGCACTGAGTTTCGATCTTTCCTAATGCTCTGAAAAGCTCAGACTCATTGCATAAGAACAATAAATCTGGTGTATATAGCATCCTACTCAAAGCGATAGACACGTCTGTGGTTGACCGACAGTACATCGGTTCCTCTTCAAGATCTTTGAATACCAGAGTGAAGGAACACATGTACAATATCCGAGTGGGTGCCAAAACAACCGCTCTCTCCCGATTAGTTGACTCTGGAACTCCTGTACCAATCTGGACAGAAGCGGAGATCCTCGCCACACCAACTAAGAAGTCTCAATTAACATTTACTGAAAGTTTATTTATTGCATGGAAGGAGCATATGTGTTGTAATGACTCTGTTCCATACGTTATACCTAGACCGTGGACATTTTTGTTTACTGATTACCGTGCACATGATCGTCCATTTTAATATGTTGCTGCTTGACTTAATCATTATTGTATTGTATTTCCAGGACAGCTTCTGAACACTTTTATTATGAGCACGAAACGTCGCTGCATGTATTTATTGCAGTGTGGGGTGACTACAGTACATACTGACTCATTTTGGCTGCCGCTTAGACGACCTACAGCCCTTCAACCTACTATCCCCAAACCTGCAGGAGCTTTGATGCTCCTTGGTCGAGTAATGGTGGTTACTTCCAGGACAGCTTCTGGACACTTTTATTATGAGCATGAAACGTCGCTGCATGTATTGATTGCAGTGTGGGGTGACTACAGTACATACTGACTCGTTTTGGCTGCCGCTTAGACGACCTACAGCCCTTCAACCTACTATCCCCAAACCTGCAGGAGCTTTGGTGCTCCTTGGTCGAGTAATGGTGGTTATTTCCAGGACAGCTTCTGGACACTTTTATTATGAGCATGAAACGTCGCTGCATGTATTGATTGTCATGAGGGGTGACTAGAATCCATATTGACTCATTTTGGCTGTCGCGTAGACGTCCAGCAGCCCTTCAGCCTCCTATCCCAAAACCTGCAGGAGCTTTGATGCTCCTTGGTCGAGTAATGGTCGTTACTGCCAGGACAGCTTTTGGACACTTTCATTATGAGCATGAAACGTCGTTGCGGAGCATGCATTGATTGCTGTGATCGGTGACTACTGTCCATAATAACTCACTTTGTTTGCCTGGTTTTAAGCATGCTTTCGTTACCAGATATGCTTACGTGACACACGTTTTTTAATTAATAATTTGTTTTCTATTTTATACGTGTAATATGAAAAAGTATATTAAATTATACGTTTTCCTCAAACTGCATATGAAAACTTCCGATAGTTTTCGAGACATTTCAAAATTTGATTTTGTTCCATAGTCTATGAAAAGCAGTGTATTTCAGGTACTTCTAAACGTCCCTCAATAATTTATTATGCACATTTATTACACATGTTTAATTCAAAGTCGCAACATGTTTTTCATAGCCAAAATTTAGAACTCAGCAGGACGCGTAATGTTTAGTACGGAATTTAATATTCTAACATTGGAACGATTAGACAAATAATCGAATTTTACGAGTCCACGCAAAATTTTATTCGAAACGTTCAAGTGACTTTTGAGCGACTTTAGTGATACTCCGTTTAAAATACTTTTTTGAAATATCCCGTTTTGTCGCTATTTTGTGGGCGACAAGCGAAGAAAGACAACCAGAGAATTCAATATGTACAGACGTCATTGATGACTCGTAATAAAGGTGTTTGTCAAGTTTTTGGGTTATTTTGTGTCAAAAGTTAAAAATTTTAAAATTGGTGTTAGTCTAGCTAAAAAAATCGGCAAATTTAGCGTTCTCCAGAAACGAATGGTCCTATTGAAATTTAAATTTGCCTGATGATTGTTGATACTGCCAGTGTGCAAAATCTTATGCGAAAATAAAGGCTTCCGGATTTGCTCAGCCATGATCTGAATTTCGTCTCAGGTAAAACCTGTGTCATTTTCGTAAATTCCAACCGAAATGCAGTAGTGTATATATTGTGGATACCCTACAGCATTATTTTGTATCAGCATTGCTTTCCACAATACGATGATGGAAAAAACCCCGATGATGTAGAATAACTGCCCAACATAAAGCAAAGAAAACCTCTGCCATAATTTGCATTGTAGTACATGGTTTTATGTTGGGGAAGCACAAGGGTTATAAGAAATATTCCTAGTTGGGCAATTTTCCTAATTTAATGACTGTACATGGTTTTATGTTGGGAAAGTACAAGGGTTACAGAAAACATTCCTAGTTGGGCAGTTATCCTAATTTAATAATTTCTGCTATAACCGCGTACGCAACTGTGTTTTCATGTACCAAAATACAGTTTGTGTGTTTGTAAGCTGAAATAACTCATGCTAATTTACATCATGCGTTCAAGGTACATTCCGTCCTGTCAACGTCTTTTCAACACTTGCTTAGAAACACGGAAGGAAAACGTGATGCCATGAGTCTTCGCTTCCTCAGTTTTCGATCATTACGAACAAGCTTTTGGAAAGAAGTAAAGCAGTTTATGTATAAACTAACGAGATGTTTTCTTTTATTTTTGTTGCAGCTGAACACAGAGATGGCCGGAAGGAAGAAATGCGCAGAATTGCATTGTACTCGTGTTTTTGAAAATATCACTTTAAAAACAAATGATTCACACTGGAACTACATTTTTAGGTTTGATTTGAGACACGTCAACTCAATAGCTTCCTCTATTTATTAATTTATCTGTGTACTGATGAATTAGGGGGCGATGGAAATTACGAGAGAAAAACGCCTGCTATTTCATTAAAAGCTTAAAACATAAGACTAAATAAAGCTCGGTGGGGTAAGCAGCTTTAGTCGGCGAGGTTTTTATTGGTGCCTCTTTCACCAGTGGCTGTGTCTTTTACAAAGGAGCATTCAAAATACACAGCTGTCAGGCACAAAATCACACACGGATGCCCTTCAGAGTCCAATACATGTGAATAAACTCATCGTCACCATGGCAAAAGATGAGTCACGAAGGTATGTCCCAAATTCTCCTTTGTAGAAGACTCAGCCTTAATTAAAAGAAGCACCATTAAGAAATGTTCCCCCTGTAAACAAAACAATAACGCGGAAATAATATTATTAACATAAACGTTTCAAAGGACGCAAGACATGTCTGAAAAACGATGCACTCCCTGGTGATGTGGTGCTTAAAGTTACAGACGAATACATGGCTCAGAGCTGCGATGCTTTTTCGAGAAAATCGCGAAATTCGAACTGTAACTGAGGTCATGGGGATATCATATAGCGCTGCCAGCATATTCATCTGTATGCTAGCAGCGCCATATGGTTTCCCCAAGCGATATTCATCTGTATTTCAGCGCCATATGATTTCCCTATGCAATATTAATCTGTATGCTATATTTTGGGTGTACGCCTAGGGTACATAGAGGAAAGTGAACGCTGGATGTCTGTTTCAAGAATAAAAGGACGGCCGGACATCGGTTACCATGACAATTAAGAAAACTTCTTGGCCTGTGTCTTGGCTGAAGAAGAATTGTGACACTACTATTTCCTGCTTGAACCGAAGGAGGATTAGCCTAAGATGGAAATATGGCGTAACTGTCACCTGACAACATTTTAATATCCCTTTTCTTTGTTTTCAGATTGAGTTTCTTCTACAGAGCAGCGATGTCTCTGCAACTCGCTACTGCGATATTATGTGTTATTTGGGCCGCCGCCGTCAAGAACAAACATCAAGACAGGCTGATCAACGGGGTCGTTGCCGCCCCGGTGGCGCAGCGGTCTAAGTGATGGGTTCTGATAATTTGTCCGAAAGGAGTCCGTGTTCGAATCCCGGTGAAGCATGGAAGTTGTGTTTGTTTTACGGTACTGGCTCTCTCCCTTCCCTGGAACCAGTGACCCTTAATTAGGGACGGGCGACTGCTAATAGCCCACTGAGTTACTCACAATGGTCGTTAAACCTAAAACCAAAAAAAGCAACAAAAAACGAGAGCGTGTTACTTCACTACAATGCTCTTCCCCATGTCGTTACAATAAGGACTGTTCACCTCGGATAATTTCACTGGGAAGTGCTAGATCATCCTTCATATTGCTTCTACCTTTTCCCATGCGATATTCATTGGTTTCTTTAGAAAGCACTGAAGTGCTACTGCTTCGCCTTGAGCAATGACATGAAAACAGCGCCATATGATTTCCCCATGCGATATACAATAGTTTCTTTAGAAGGCATTGATGGGTTACCGCTTCGCCTTGGACAATGACATGAAAACAGCGCCATATGATTTCCCCATGCGATATTCATTGGTTGCTTTAGAGGGCACTGAAGGTTTACCATTCCGCCTTGAACAATGATAAGAAAACAGCACCAAATGATTTCCCCATGCGATATTCATTGGTTCCTTTAAAAGATAATGAATGTTTACCGTCATGAAGACAGCGCCATACGATTTCTCCATGTGATATTCATTGTTTCCTTTAGAGAGCACTGAAGGTTTACCATTCCGCCTTGAACAATGATATGAAAACAGCACCATATGATTTCCCCATGCGATATTCATTGGTCCCTTTAAAAGACACTGAATGTTTACTGTCATGAAGACAGCGCCATATGATTTCTCCATGTGATATTCATTGGTTCCTTTAGAGGGCACTGAAGGTTTACCACTCTGCCTTGAACAATGATATGAAAACAGCACCATATGATTTCCCCATGCGATATTCATTAGTTCCTCTAAAAGGCGCTGAAGGGTTACTGGCATGAATACAGAGCCATACGATTTTACCATGCGATATTCATTGGTTCCTTTAGAAAGCACTGAAGGGTTACCCCTTCGCCTTAGAAAATGATATGAAGACATCACCACATGATTCCATTTCTGGGAGTCCAAGTGTTTTATAAGGATTATATTTTGATTCTCAGTAAGGTAGAATTAATGAGAAACTATGTATTGGAGTATGACCGAATTAACAGACTCGGCACCATTTCACATGAACGCTCGTTTGAGGGGCTTTCTGTAATCTGTTCTTCGGACGGAACATGAGAGCAGTAAAGCGTTTTATAATGATGTAACTAGTTCGATGCAAAGACCACATTGTCTTCAAAAACTTTTTCATTTTAGAACAACGGTCCTTGGCCGAAACTAATGACCATTTCCAATAAACCCACCCTCAGTTAATTTGCTTGTGAAACCTTTTGGTAACCAATAAGAAATGAGTGCCCAGAATCATTCAAATGGCTAATGTGTGAAGTGAACTTCATTGCTGAAAAATGGTCATTGCTTCCTAATACTTAGTCACCGAATGCACTTGACAACAGCCAAATGTTTTACAAAAGTTGAAAACACGGGAAATCTCGATAATCATCTGCAAGGCAATGTCGTTAATCTCATCTTAAATTAAGTGTTCTTCCTTTTCTTTCTTCACTGAGGCGCGCAATGCAAACCTCCTACTTGCTTTTCTAATTAAAACTGCATGACAAATATTTGGGTTCCTCATCATCACCTTTGCGCCTTCCTGAATTAAGGCAGGCCTGACTTCCGCATTTCCGATAGAAATCTCATTACTTTAGAGCCGGACGTGCTACTAATCTTTCGTTTTCACCTTTTTCTTTCTCTCTTTCTCTTGGTCTTTTCTTCTTAAGGAAACCACAGCACTGACCAAGGGTAAGGTGATCAGTATCTATGATTGCTTCGTGGTAGTCAAAATGGAGAAAATTGATGAGCGTATTTATTTCTTTAAATTATTTTCCGTTGATTGAGAAGCCCGTGATGATTCGGTACTACACCCTGTGTGCGTTCACCTCAACAGGTTTAAAGTTTCTCCCTGACTGAAAAGTGATAGCTTCTGTTTATCTTGGAGCTAATAAATTGGAGTCAGTAGTTTCTTTTTATTCACAGTAGAAAAAAGATAGTTTGTAATAGCTATGTGTGCACCCATATATTGTCCCATCGCTACTGTATCACTTTCCCATTTTATATTGTACGTACGTAATTTTACGGCCACTTGTTCTGCCTACGTGAGTCATATGATCCTTTTTTTATCTTTTAGATTATCTTTATCCATTTTCTTTCACGCTCTCGTTCCTGCAATCTCGCTCTCGTTCTCTCTCTCTCTGTTGCCACATTATCTCTCGAAAATCAATAAAGTTTTTTTTAAAAGAAGTTTTTAAAAAGTGAGCTTTGTTAACATTCAGTAATTTAATTCTTACACTGAGTGGCCAAATTATTATGACCACCTTTCGTCTTTAATGCTGCTGAAATTCGTCTTGGTATGGACTCTATTAAATGTCGGTAAGTGGCTTGTAGCCTGTTAGCCCAAATGCGATGAATTGCACCCTCCAGCTCTTGAAGATTTGGTGGTAGCTGATCCAGCTGCTCCCTTGGACTCCATTCCACAGATGCTCCATTGGATTGAGATCAGGTGATTTAAGAGGCCAGTATACCAGGCAAAAGTCTTCGCAATGCTCCTCAAACCATTCGCGTACAATATGGGCACTATGGCATGGAGTATTGTCCTGGTGAAAGTATCCATCTCTATTGGGATAAACCATCAACATTACCGAGTAGATTTAGTCGGCAACGATATTTAAATACGTCTGGGCGTCATACGTTGCTCCACACGAATCGAAGTGACCAAACACTCACACGAAAACATGCCTCAGACCGTAGCGTTGCCTCCTCCAGCTTAATGAGCTCTGATGATTCAAGTGGGGCCATGCTTTCGTGCTGCTGTCTCCGTATATCACCCTTCCATCTTCATATTGTAGTTGAGAACATGATTCATCAGGCCACATTACCCTTTTCCACGAATTTACTGTCCAATTCGTGTATTTCTTAGCAAACTGAAGGCGTTCCTTCTTGTTCGCTGCAGATAGCAATGGTTTATGGACAGGCCGCATGCTTCTGTAGTCCACGTGATGTAATGTTTTTAACCAACTATACGTTAAGAAGCAATCGGACTTGGTCCCTGATTCGGATTATCTGTAATATGATGAAGTTTTGCCCGTATGATGGACTGAACAAGTCCGCTTACTCTCCGCTCAGCTCGAGTATCCAGTAGCCGTTGATAACCAGCCGCCTTGAGTTCAGACCTGGTATTTTGACTGCGGTCCACTTCTGTAAACTTTAACAACTGCTGCCCTCTAACATATCACAAGTGTTTTGCTAATGCTCGCACCAATGTTTCGAGCACCCACGATCATTCCACGTGCAAAGTCTATCAGATCGCGTCTTTTACCCATTATTTCTTACGCACTGCGTGCCTTCAACTTTCCCTTTTAATACCGATTCAGCCATCTTGCGTCAGCAGTATCTACGGGATAGCTGCTTTGCATTAAATGGTCTCGTGGTCATAATAATTTGGACAGTGAGTGTATATACATTGGCATTCCTTGAAAAATTTCCCTTTTCTCCATGATGATATCATTTGTACATATTTCTTTCCCAGTTTTTTTCCTTCATGCTGAAGTACTTTTCCAAAATATTATTTCATGTTGAAAAACGTCCAAACATGCACACGTATACTGAGATACCATCTTATTAAGTACACTTACCTGGTCGCGTGTTCTCCTCCCTTAGCCTGAGCACAGTTCGAAATTATCGGGACACAGAACATGTACGGAACCATGTGAAAAACATGTGGAAATTATTGAGTCGCCCAGTCGGTGCAAATTGGACGGCAGCACAGTCTCGCAACGAACAGCCCATTCCACCTCATTCCGTAAATGATCGGTAGGGTTTCAATCTGGTGACTGTACAGGTTACTGGAGTAAGGGAAATTCGTCGGCATATTTCCGGAACTATTCGGTGATTATACGTGCCACGTAAGTAGGTGCTTTATCCTGCTGGGTATGTCCATTTACTTGAGTTTAAATGATTACCATAGAGGAATGAATTCGGTTGGCAACGATGTTCAGACACGCAGTTGCGTTCAGTTCTTCGATGTGTATCAGAAGACCTGCCAAGAAAAAATTCCGTGAATGCCTGCCAAGAAAACATTCCGTGCACCAATACACAATAACCACAGGTACTTTTGAGCAGCTGACAGAATGGAACTATGGCCTCTTTTAATTCGTCCGTCCAGACGACCTTTTTCCAGTCTTCAACGGTTCAGTGTTGATGTTTCCGCATTCACTGGAGGCGCGCTCTAGTGCGTTCTGCGTTGACAACATTGGCATGCGACAGGGTCATCTTTTGAGAACACTTGTGTGAACGCAGGTTGTGTTGATGTTGGTGACAACAACTGTCTCCAATATTCGTTATGAGAAGGATTTTGTGACATCACTCATCCCTAATAGTTCATCTGAATTAGTTTCTTGATAACTATCGCGAATATTGGTTCTGAAACGAATTTCGTGATAACAGATTATCGTCAAAATTGGTCTTGAAAGGACAATTGGACATTTGTCGTCAATATTGTTCGATGAAGGGTTTTTGAAATCAACGGGCATATCAAAATTGGTTCTCGGAAAGATTTTGTGATAACGATGGTTACGAATAATTGGTTCTGGAAAGGATTCTGTGACAACAGCTACCACCAATGATAGCTTGGAGAAGAAGTTTGAGCCAGCTATATTTTAGGATTCTGAGGAAGGCTTTGTGGTTCTGAGAAAGATTTTATAGTAGCTTTAGTAGATATACTATCTGTCTGATAAAGATGTGGTAGCAGTTTCTACCGGTTCGAAGAAGGTTTTGTCGTAACTATTGCTAGTTTTGGTTTTGAGAAGGAGTTAATGGTAACTCCTGTCTCCCATATTGGTTCTGAGATTTTTGTGGCAATTATCTCCAGTTTTCGGAGATGTGTTTTGTAATAGTAACTATAGCAGGTATTGGCTTGGAGAAAGATTTTGTGAAAGAGCTACCGCCAATATGTGTTCTAAAAAGCGTCAGGCTGTAATTGTCTGCGTGTTCCGCTCATTCCCGGGTGTACTCAGAATGAAGTGCGACATTTCGAACGTCCGAATCGTTGGCATTATGTTTTAAATAAGCTCCAATTGTTTGATTTTTGTTTCGAATTCATATCCTAAATACAATTTTTTTAATGAAGTTTTGTAACTGAGGACAATTTTTGGAACCCTCTGTAAGTAGGCAGTAGCCTGGAAGCATATTTCTCGCAGCTTAACGAAGGAGATCACACATTTTGTTAAGCGCATTACTCAGGATTTTACTGCAGTTGAATTTTGGAAAAATATTTGTGTAAATGTAAGAAAATCCGAGTGCAATTAGCAAATGCACACTCTCTTAACGGTCACGTGGTCTTGGGCCCGGCTGCCTTTTGGTCACGTTCTTTCGTTCTCAGCGTATTGTGAGGCCTGGCTTCGAATTTCAGGTACAACATAAATGTCACGTTCATTCACAGGGCACTATTTCTCTCCTTTTATCTAACCAGGAGCCATAAATTCAAGCAAGCAACCAGAAACTATGACAGCCGCGCCGGAGTGTGATTGGTCAAAAGTGTAAGTTCCCTGCAAACTTTCTCAGCTAAGTACCGGTTCAGATATGATCGGTGTGTCTGTCTTATGCGTGGCTCTTTCTATTCCCTGGAATCAGTGAGCATAAGTTTTTAAGTTTCTGACGGGAGACTGCCTGTAGTCCTTATAGTTACGGATGATGGCCTCTACCCCCCCCCCCTTCAAAGCTAAGTCGATTACTACCTGATTGAACTTTTCATAGAGGTCGTTAGACTTCAAAAAACATTACTGACAAAAAAAAAATACTCTACACTAAGGAAGACAATTAACTCATCCTGCGGATTATTGTGAGGGGCAGGATTTTTTACAAGAACTATGTGAGCAACTCTAATAGCTATAAAAAGTCGCCTGTTTGAAATGTGGGGCTACAGGTTTTTAGGCAAGGTTGACAGCCAACACCATAAGACAAGTACACCACCCTTGACTCTATCGGGAGTCGAACCCGTGCCCAAAAGAAACAACTTGAAAGAAACCTACGCCTCTGGCCATACGACTACCAGTGAGGCAATGGGGTTCAGCGTAGCGGTTTAATATGCTGTCTCAAGTAATTTCTGCCACGTGTTGTTAAATTTGTCATAATGAACAAAAGGATACATTTTTCTCCGATAAACTGATATCCTTCGTGCTACGAAAGCCGTGTTAATTTATTCCCATCATAAAATAGCTCACGTTTTGCTACTGTGGAGAAAAACGCATTTAAGTAAAACTAAAATAAAATTGACTTTGCTTGTAATATTCCGAAAGCTGTACAAGTTTCTCGTTAACCTGTTTCCCCCATCCTCCCATTTTAGGGCGATCTTGAGAGTTTTATGTTTCTACGTATGCTTTCTGTATGAAAATCAAGATATGTTAATTCGTTTTGTTACAGTTACAAGAAAGAGTACTTGCTGAAATTCATGACTTCTATGTAAATTATCTCATTTGTCGTTAAGAAGGACACGTTTTGTTTTACAAAACGTTCCTAAACATTTCAGAGAGGATTAGTGCAGCAAAGAAACATGTCCATATTCTTAAAAAGTTCCTGTTTACAGGATGAATAACTGCTAAGGCCAGTTCATGTCCCAGAAGAATCTCATAGAAATCCGACTTCATGATTTACTCTGTTGAACTTCTGTGATTAACGATTGTTTATTGTTGAGGGGGAAAAAGAAAAAAAAGGGGGTGGAGAAAAACATGTTGTCGTGATCAATGTTTTTTTTTATTTTTCAGCAGCTATTTTCTACTGTAGCCGATAGGGTTTAGCCTCCTCGTCTTCATATATGATTTCTATACTAATATAAAGAAATGCTTCCAAAGTAAAGAAAAAGCCCTACTAAGTTCAAATCAAAGTTAACGTAACGATTGAAATAATAGAAGAGTCACAGAATTCCTTTTTAAAACAAATTAGAAAGAAATTCTCATTTTAAAAATCAAAATCAAGCACTTTTGAGGACTTTTTTTTTATTGGAAGTTTAACGACCACCGTGAGCAACTCAGTGGGCTATAAGCAGTCTTCCATCCTTAATTTAGGGACACTGGTTAAACGGAAGGGAGAGAGCCAGTGCCGTAAGACAAACACAACATCAATGCCTCTCCGGGATTCGTATCCGGACCCATCTCGGACGAATGATCAGTAGCCATCACTTAGACCAGACTTTGACCAGGGGTAGGGAACCTGCGGCCTTCACTTAGACCAGACTTAGACCAGGGGTAGGGAACCTGCGGCCATCACTTAGACCAGACTTAGACCAGGGGTAGAGAACCTGCGGCCCTCACTTAGACCAGACTTAGACCAGGGGTAGGGAACCTGCGGCCATCACTTAGACCAGACTTAGACCAGGGGTAGGGAACCTGCGGCCTTCACTTAGACCAGACTTAGACCAGGGGTAGGGAACCTGCGGCCTTCACTTAGACCAGACTTAGACCAGGGGTAAGGAAACAGCGGCCTTCTAGGCCATTAAGAGCGGCCTTTTGACTGAATCTAAATTTTGCAGAATAAATAGTTTTGTTTTCATTAATACGTTTTTGTTCGTCTTTTATTATTTTTGTTCGTCTTTTATTATTTTTGTTTTAATCTTAAAATGACCGTATTTAAAATGCGAAAGGCAAAACTAGATTCAAGGAAATAATGCTCCCCGACTGATGACCACAATTAAAACATCAGTAAAGGGCTATTTTAACACCTGCTACGTTCATGATTTCGTTCTATGGCTCCTAAAGAGCTACAGATGGAGTTGATTGAGCATCCAGAAGATGGCATTTTGAAGTCCTTATTTGACGCTAAGAAAGATCCAGTGGAAATATGGAAAAATGCAATAGAATACCCACGCCTTCGGCAACATGCACGAAGAATGTTTTCTTGCTTTTCAACCACTTAATGCTGCGAATCTATAATCTCCTACCTAACACAAATCAAGACGCCTTTAAGGTCACAAATGACAGATACCCATCTAGAGGATCAGTTAAAAGTGCGGACCTCCATGTTGAAACCAAATATTCAAATGCTTTCCAACAAGAAAGCACTCACAACAAAGTCATTAAAAGTTTAATTAACTTCAGAATTAACAATTTGTTTTTCATTTTTTGAAGTTAGTTAGTACATAGTAAGATTTTTACATAATAATGTACATTTCAAAGCATATCTAATTGAAATTTCTTGAATGCGGCCTTGTTAGATTACAGATAACCTACTGCGGCCTTTCGACATGAAAAGGTTCCCCACCTCTAGCTTAGGTCCATGCGCCACAGGGTCGGTAGATATTTTATGAAAAATTATTTTTCTAATTTTAATGCAAATGGCTCCTTTCTTTCCGCACCAGTGGCCGAGTGGTCAGAAGCTAATCACCCAAATCACACTCTGGTTCGCTATATAATAGCACGCGATCACTTGGAGATGTCAAATTGATCGCGTGCTGATTTGAAAACACTGGATTATCAATGAATTGAGTTCTATTTATCCGATCTACTAAATTCGAATTGAATTCTTAATATCACGGCAAGTTGAGTTTGTATATTGATTTAATTTAGCACAATTCGAATATTAATTTATATGCTTTAATTATTTTTTACTTGTTTTTATTTTATCCAAATTTCTTAGCTTAGTGTATTATACATTTTGCAAAACATCGATCTCTCTAGAACCCTCTAACCAGATGTCGCATTATTTTCCAGAAAAAGCTTCCGTATGACGTTTCAAACTAACTGTCGAATAGGACAGTCTAAATATATGTATTAATATTATTTAAAGCTTAAAAATAAAATTAACCGTCGAATAGGGCATCCCCTATATTAATATTTATTTAAAGCTTAAAAAACAACCGTCCAAGGACTGGCTATAAGGCTAGTTTTATCATAATAAGGCACAATAATCTTAAATGATCTGTCTTTTTTTACTTTTTGTGCATATTTTAATACGAGGACAATAGCTTTTTAACGCAAAAAGTACTTTAACGATCTTGTCGACTCTGCAATATCCATACGATTATATCAGTCTAGTTTATGCATTTTCTGCTCACAAGGATAGTGTCACAGCAATCTCTCTCTCTCTCTCTCTCTCTACAACTGTTGTACCCAAAATATTCTAAAAATAAATGCATATTTGCATGTAAATACAACATTGCCAAAAAGTATCTGAAACATGGCTGTGATGACAGGTAGCCACATTTTTTCTACCAGGGTCTCAAACTATTAGTCCAAAATCAGTCAGATGGCTCTGGCTCTGTCCCTTTCCTGCAACCATTGACTCCCAGATCATGGACGGGCGACTGCTTATAGCCTAAAAAATTGCTCATGGTGGTGTTGTTGGTGTTATACTTTGAAACACACACAAAAAAATACGTAAATGAAAAATACTAGGAGCAAGAAGATAAATGTTCTTTTTTTTTTATTGGAGGTTTAACGACCACCATGAGCAACTCAATGGGCTATAAGCAGTCGCCCGTCCCTAATTTAGGGCCACTGGTTCCAGGGAAAGGAGAGAGCCAGTGCCGTAAGACAAACACAACATCCATGCCTCACCGGGATTCGAACCCGGACCCCGTTCGGACGAATGATATGAGGCCATAGCTTAGACCACAGCGCCACCGGGGCGGCAGATAAATGTTCATAAAAAAACCCAACATATTTTTGCTGAATATCTCATACTTCGAACTGAATGCAAAAATGTCACCTTTTGAAATGCACGAAAATTAATGAAAAATGTCAATGAAAAACTGTCTAACGGCAAATTATTTTGCACCACGATCTATGTCTTCTTAATAATTAGATCGTCGACTTTTTTTGGTGAGAATCCTGCAATTTATTGCCGAGTATAAAAAGCTTTATTTAACGATAAATTGCACCTTTCGATTTAAAAGAAATTATGGCTAATCATAAATTAACTCCTCCAGCAATCTTTTATCGTATCATGAATCACGTGTGATTCACGAATCGCAAGTTCTGTGAGAAGGGGGAAAGAGTGCGCGCTCTTCTATCTTCAGTAGGCAGCTGTTCCAGGACATATCTGTGGGCGAAGGTCGTTCTAAACAGTAGTTCAAAATTGTCCGAAAGTTCTTTCAAATCTAGTAGAACTCTGACAGAAAGCTACTAGTCAGCGGAAAATTCAAAGCTGTTCAATTAACCTAAGCTTAGCTGCAGAGCCTTTAGAGAAACTTATTTTAACATTCAATCAGCAAGAGCGCAACAGGATTTTGACGAAGGAGGTGAGGGTCATGAAATATTGTCTTTGATTTCAATACATATACACATCGATTCAACTCCCTCGTGCCAGATAGATGCTGACTGGTAATTTTTTTTATGGACTGAACACATACTTCGTCTCGTTGCTTTCGTAGAGGATTAACACGACTTGTATTTCAAACCATTTGAGATGAATATTTCAAAATTCCAGGGTGGCTTTCATAGACTCTTACAACCCTTACACAAAACACCACGGTAGCACTTTGTTGTCCGTCTACCAGTTTGTCTGTACGTCTGCTTGATTTGATAAATATTTTTGTCCTCGGGAACAGTTTGAGACAGTTTCCAAATTTTCTGGATGGATTTAAGAACCGGACGTAACTGTTACACCATGTTTGCACTTTGTCTGTCTGCTCGTTTGCCAGTACGTCCGTCTGTCCTATGTTATCGATGAATATCCTGGAAGCAGTTTGTTATGAGGACTTAAAAACTTCTAGATGCTGTGTATGTACCTAACATAACTCTCATCCCATTTAAGCACTTTGTCAGTTCGTCTGTCTCTCTCTCTCTCTCTCTCTCTCTCTCTCTCTGTCCTTGAACTTCGATTACTATCTGGGAAATCGTTTCAGATACAGGTTGTCGTGTTCATAAAGAAGTGTAATAATCAAATAAGTCTTTTCTACAGCACAAAATCAACGCGTTTTTCTCATTTCGTCCAATATTTCATAAGACATGCCTTTCAACCTTTGGGTAATTACTATTATTATTTTAAAGGGTCCGAACCCGGTGGACCTTCTCCCCGCACCGGTGCGCAATTGCAAATTTTTACAAATTATGCATTCTCCATAAACCCCGTTGCTAATAAGGACTTTACTCTTTTCATGTTTCTTCGGAATCAATTGAAAACTTGGTGGTCCGTTGAGCTTTTCAGTCGGTTAAGGGAAGTAGCAAGAATAAGAGAATTTGATAATAATAAGTTGCGTGCAAACATTCTTCAAGTTTTTGTTATTTTAATCATGGAGCTTTGTTTTCAGAACGATCGGATATATCAGAGATGATCATGATTGATAAGGCGGATCTGGCTTTGACGACAACAAAAAGTGCACGACTGTAATTGATGACGAGCTCGTAGCCAATAATACCTTAACTCAACGGTTTCCTCTGTTTGCCTTCAAGGACAAACATACTGATTTGCAGATGAAGTAATTTATGGCGATTATTCGAAACGCTTTAATGCTTACTACCTACGAACTCTCTGTCTCTCTCTTTCTTTCTCGGCGGGCAGTCCTTCGATTTTTATCTCCTCCCCATAAAGATAAAGAAGAAATTGTCGAGTCCAGGTATTTACAAAGGAATGTCTACTTTATGAGTCAGTTTAAAAAGAAAACAACTTTCGAAACATTAGTAAGGCACACGGATAAATCTGTCTGCTGGAAAAACGCAAGAAATACTCAGTTTCATTCTGAGAAGTTGATTTTTTAGAGGGGAGATCTTTGATCATTGCCGTTCTGTGATGCAACAGGTAATTTGGTTCAAGAGCTCAACAGACTATACGAGAGGAATAAATCACATGTTGGTCATTGTGGTGAGTACCTCTGCAATTGATTCCGCAAAGCGGTCAGGTGGTCAAATCTTTGGTTTCCTGCAATACAAGCCATGAGTTTAAATACCGTTCAGCGATGAACAGATTATTTGCCTTTTCTTCTGTTTTACTCAGTGGTTTTCAGACTTTTGGATGCCATGCATATGGTGTTTTACAACTTCTTTTTTGTTTATTCGTTATCAAGTAGAATTTTCTTGCTGCTACCCATTTTCGTCCTGTACAGATCTTGTACCCTTTATATAAAAAGTATTTTTCTCCCTAGTGACATAATTGTTTTTTAGCATCCAATCGCTCTAAAAAGAAAAAAATTGAGTGAAGGTTTAACGACTACCATGAGCAACTCAATAGGCTATAAGCAGTCGCCCGTCCCTAATTTAGGGTCACTGCTGTTTCACCTCAGAAATGTTTCATGCTGCTTGTCCTATGAAAACATTTACTGCTCCCTTTGTAGTATCATTTCTTCCACTACATCGTTCTAAAAGTTTTCTTACCCTATAAAACTTTTCTTCTGCCTGCAAAATCTCATGAAAATTTTCTTATATCTCATTGTACGAACGAAAGAAATTCTTCCGCTCTTGTTCTAAAAAACACTTTTGTAATAGCACACGAACGCAGAATTCCTAATTAACAATCACAATCTTCGCTTTTAAGCATTTGTGTAAATCATAAAAACAATTCTGAAAGGGTTTCAAGAAACGGAAAATATGTTCAGCTATCGCAAAATACGCACCTGCAACCTCGCTACATTCGCAAGACTGAAAGTCGGTTGTAGGATTGCTAGGTAGCATTCTCAAATGTTGTACAGAACAAAAACACTTAAATTATCTTTTATCGCATTAGTATCCGCAATTCGGAATGCAATAATCTGCAGCCATAAGAACAGATCAGCTATGTTTTGTACCGTAAGAGTTCATTTAAAAAACCGTTCTGTTGAAACTTCAGAGAGGGTGGTTATTCTCAAAATCTCTTCTGTCTGAAGGCTGGAGGAATATCTTCTCCCAAGCCCCATTAGCACATCCTCGCGTTCCTTAAGGTGTCCTGTTCCATGGCTTAGAAACAACTCGGCTAGTGGCTTCAAAGAGTTTAGCTTTTGATAGCTGTAGTTGAAGTGATTAGTTATGTAGCTATCTAAAGCCGTAGATAACTTATTAGAACATATATTCACACTTCTGGAATAATTAAGTAAATACTAACTGCTAGGTAGAGTGAATCAGCAAAAGACTTACTATGACGATAACTTCTTCCTTTATTTGTTCCTCTCACAGGAAGTTCATAAAGACATCAATATAATCTACTTATTCTCGCTGGACTTAACTAAGATTTCAATCGTATGACAACAACACATATTCGCGGATCATATATATATCAAAAAGGTTTTTAACCTCTTTTTCAATATCAATGCTTCACAATCTACTCCCAGTCTCTTTAAATCTCCACAAATTTCCACACGATCTGCATCTGCTGAACGTATAATTCAGCGTGATCGTTTTATTTGCTATGACTCAATGTCATCGTTGCCAAAATGTAAGAGCTGTTCGGGGAAGTAATGTGCAGTTCCGTGATAAAATCTTAAACGAAGGGGTAAAGAAATTTACATAAGAACACAGAAACTCAAAAGAAGGGTTATTTAGAGGTATACGCCACGAAATTACTAAATTATATTCATTCATGTGCCGTAACATTATAACCACCTACCTAACAGCGCATTGTGCATCTTTTCGCCGTAATAACCGCTTGCATTTTTGCGTGGCATTGACTCCACTAGGCTAAGAAAAGTCTTCTTAGATATTCTGTACCAACCCCGGAAAGAATAAAAGTCTCGGATTTTAAAGACTGCGCGAAGCAATGGCATGAAACGGCGAAGGTTGCGTTCCACGGCAACGCGCAAATTTTTTTTTTTTTTATGGAATTCTAGTTAGAAGAATCTGGCAACCAGGGGGAGCACCCGAAACGCTTGATATGATCCTCGAACTGTTTTCGCATATGAGAGCCTTGTTATATGAGGAGGAGGAGTTGCCTTTCTGTAAGAGTTCAGTGCCATTGGATACAGGATCAGCAAGTAGGGCAACACTTGGTTCGAAACCTACATTGGATCTGGTGGTGAAGGTGTGTTAAACGGGAACGAGGCGTGTGAGTGATGTCGGTGAGAACAATCCGCATATTATGCTTGCACAGGTGCCGGCCTGTTACTGTTTAATCGTGCTGTCTGATAGCAACTGTTCTCGTGTGAGGCGTCGAACACGGACCTGATATGTTAATGATAAGTTGGCGTTTGAACCTGGACTCGCCAAAACAGATAACTCTTGCTTGAACCTGGACTCATCGGACTAGATGACTCTTGTGCTTGAATCTGGACTCATCGAAGTAGATGACTCTCATCCTTGAATCTGGACTCATCGGATTAGATGACTCTTGTCCTTGAATCTGGACTCATCAGACGATGACCCTTGCTTGAACCTGGACTCATCTGACTAGTCGACTCTTGCTTGAACCTGGACTCATCTGACTAGTCGACTCTTGCTTTAACCTGGACTCATCTGACTAGTCGACTCTTGCTTGAACCTGGACTCATCTGACTAGTCGACTCTTGCTTTAACCTGGACTAATCTGACTAGTCGACTCTTGCTTGAACCTGGACTCATCTGACTAGTCGACTCTTGCTTTAGCCTGGACTCATCTGACTAGTCGACTCTTGCTTGAACCTGGACTCATCTGAGTAGTCGACTCTTGCTTGATCCTGGACTCATCTGACTAGTCGACTCTTGCTTGAACCTGGATTCATCGGACCAGATGAGCTAACGTTCAAACCAGAGTCACTGAGCACAGTGACTCGTCTAATGTCCAGTCACCGGGTTTCTATCTCCACTGCAGGTGGAACTGCCGATGAAGGTCGGTCAACAAGAGCACAACAACGAGCTGCCGATCACTTTGTGTGCCCGGAAATATTTCTATGTGATTCGTGAATGTAGTCTGCCTTTAACTGAAGAAGCATGAGCAGTCTCTTGTCGCGGACATACTGACATTCAACTCGACACTCAACAAATGGTAGTTTCCCCTTTTCAGCACGTTGAGTGGACGTGTATCCATTTTCCGACCACACCTACCTACCTACCTACCGCACGTTCACCGCAACAGCCTTTAAACTGCCAACAATGACTGCGATTGCTGAAATGTTGTCCTCGTTTTCCTCGTACTTATACTTGTTCCCCGTTAAAGTTCCAAAAGGCCTTTCCCTCTTCCCATTTCAACGGCTTCATACTAGCGAACCGACACGCCTTGCCCTTGCCGTTTATACATATTCATCAGTGACCGGTCGTAGAGACAGAGATTGTCTTAATGGTCTGGTCCAAGAATATAAATTCATGTTACTGTGTGGTCATGGACAACACATCCAACTTTACGGAATAGTCATGAAAGAATAGTTAGCTGAAGATGGTCTTCCTGTAAATAGGCTTCGCACTAGCACTATTAGAAATATATCGTATGTTCTTGTGAAATTTATTCTGCCATTCTTAGCACAGTCAATGACAACTCGCAAAACACAATTTTGTGTCGTCAGGAGTGCTTGCTGAATGATCTTGTCGCATAGTATCCAATTAAAATGCTCCTTAATAACTTAATAACAAAGTATGAGAAGTTCCAAATACGAGAATGATTTATTGAGGGATTTTTATTAAATGCGTTTAAATATACAGTTTGCACAACAGAGTTTGAATTCTCTTCAGATTAATTTATTTTAGGAGTTATTGCACTTAACTTCGAGACTCGTGACTAAATCAAAGACGTCAATGTTATATATAGAAGAAATACATTACTCTACCGAAATGTCTGATTAATTATTCAATGTTAATTAAGTTTAGCTTGTAAGCAAGCTAAATAATTTTTAAGGAACAGAAGGACAGATCGAAAAATCGTCAATATTCTGCCTTTAGCAGAAACAACAACAAAAAAAGAAGGGTGTTTTCGTATTGGAAGTGACACTGCCGCAAACAAAACTGTTTTTGAATTTACACGACAGTCAATTACCTTGAAACTATTTTGTTATTTAAAATTCCCCAATATTCGAATGAATCTTTCACAGAGAATCTGTGAAATGTTACTGAAAAAGCTTTTTCGTCCTGGATAATATTTCAAAAGAAAAAAAATTGAAAGTTGTTTAACATTCAGCACCTCTTACTGACGACCTTCAAGAAACGCATTCGTGAGTAGAGATAATTAAACGGAATTTTGGTTGTATTATTAGCACCGTCGTTTTTAGCACTTTTTTGTAAAAAAAGATCGTACTTATAGTATCATTTTGTCCGTCCGTCCGCCTGTGGACACCATATCTCAGAAACTAATTAGTCCGATTTGAATTTTTTTTTTTTTGCTTTGGGAAGCTTGAAATGTGAGAATGATGATGCTTGCATTCCGGTTATGTCTCAATGCACAACTTTGCTGCTAGAGGTCGTAAAGGTAGACGATATCGAATTCAAAATACATTTTATTCCATATATTTGCTTCTATAGGTAATCCTCCGATTGAAAAAAATATTTTTCCTTTCGATGCCATTTATATCGAAGACTCTTTTAGATACAGTTTCTTTTTCAGGTAAATTATAAATTTTCCGCTATGAGGCGTAAAGTAAATTGCGTTTTTTCCGAAAACTCTACACTTCTAAAAACGAGATTGAAAATATTCTTCTGTGGATCAATACCGCTCACCTCGGAAAACCTTTTGAGAATACCTCCTGCTTAAAATACTGTTTTCTTCCGCCAGGGAGCGTACACGTATATCTTACTTTTGTCGATATCTCTGCTTCTAAGAGTCCAATTTGAAAAATTCTTTCTTTGTTGGAGAACGTTTCCGCTGTAAAATGTTTCTCACATAATTTCGAATTTTCTTTACGCACAAGTGATCTACTTGGGGGCGTAATCTCACGTTTCTGTATACAGCAATTTCTGCGGGACTAAGAAGTGTATTGAAAAAATCCTTTTTCCGTCACATACTACTAACTATGAAAACTCCTTGTGTATCTTTTCTTCCAAAAAGAGTGAACAATTTTGCCGCTAGGGTCAAAGTTTTATTATGTTTTTGTTTTAATATATTTGCTTCTAAAAGTGCGACTTAAAATTTCTTTTAACACCGTTACACTGTTTACCTTGTGGAACACTTTAGGTTTGTACCCGAGGATTCTTGTAGTTTACAGTTCTGTCGCTGGGTGATGTTTGTGTACTTCTGTTTGCAGCTGCATCTCCACTTCTGAAAACACTATTGAGAAATTCATTTTTTACTGTATGCCATTCGCTACAAAAAGATGGATCCCGGCACACAGTATTTGTCATTTTCGTGTAGGACTTCCGTCCACAGTGAGAAGAGTTTAGGTCCCAGCCACCTACAGCGAGATCGCCTTTTGGGCAGGACACAGAAACGGAAGGAATGAGAGCAAGTCTAGCGACTTTGACAGAACAGTTTGTAGTGAGATTAGAGTACATTAGATGGCGCCACCATACAAGTACGATGTTGCACACAGAGGGGTGCGAGAATTTCAGGGGGGGGGGGCATAGGAAAGGATACCCATTTAACCAGTGGGTCCAGCCAGGGTCCGTCACTTAACGTGCTCGTCCGATGCACGGCGGATATTCAGTGATTGTTAGTAAATCACACCATCTCTGAAAGATCAGCCCAGGTTCGAACCTGAGGACCTTACAATGATAGTCCGACTCGCTAACCACTAAGCCATCCGCGGCACAAAAAGATGGAAAGCATTATCCTCTTTAAATAAGGCACAGCTTTCCTGCTAGGCCCTTAAAGGTCAGAATCTTTATCTCGCTATCTCTGCTTTCGGGAGTCGTATTTGGGAAGTCCCCCCCCCCCGTAGCATAGCTTTTGCCATGAAGAATGCTTTTCGCCTATTTTCAAACTCTCCATTATGTAAAATTCTTCCGCTAGAAAGCGTTGAATTACATCATGTTTTCTTCTATAATTCTTTTTTTAACTGTTCGATTTGAAAATCTTGTATCTGATACTTCTATTATAAGAACATTTTTGTGCCCATTTGTTAATTTCCGTTACATACTTTTTAGCCGCTTGTAGAAGTAAATAGCTGTTTCTGTTACAAATTTGGAAGATCACAATCCGATTTTTGGGATAAATGTGACAAAGATAATAAGTCAGATAATATCCGAAAACTTGAAACTTTCATCATCCTGGAGCGGGACTCGTACCCGCGTCTCTTAGATATGTACCCGGGCGCTATCTGGGAGACGCGGGTTCGAGTAACGCTCCAGGATGATGAAAGTTTCAAGTTTTCGGATATTATCTGACTTATTATCTTTGTCACATTTACACCAAAAATCGGATTGTCATCTTCCAAATTTGCATTATATGGTGTAATCCCATATTTCTTTCATGGGCTGTTTCTAATGGGTGTTTTATCGACTGTGGAAATAAGGTTGATTGTTTTTCTAACCGGTTCCATTGACTTTGAATAACTTTTATAAATCTTATTCACGTCGGAAAGGATTCAAAGACATTACAACCTTACTTTTTAATGGGAAATAGTATCCACTTAAGCACGAACGTCCTAAGAGAAAGTAACGTTAATATTTTCCAATCTGAAAAATTCCTCTATTGTCATAGCATGAGTGCCCAATAAAATATTTGACACTAAGCCATGAAATATTTTCGAGGAAACTTAATTCTTCCAATAATAAACTGTAGACGCAAAGGAAAATACACGACAAAATAACAGATTTAGAATAATTTAAACTTTAATTTCACAATCCTAATCTGTGAAGTCGCATTCAAAATTTCTGTGCCCCCTCTGTAGCGCAGTCGTCAAGCGCTGGCTTATGACCGTTCGTTCGTGAAGGGGTCCGGGCTCGAATCCCGGTGTGGCATAGATGTTGTGTTTGTCTTATGGCACTGGCTCTCTATCTTCCCTGGAACCAGTGACCCTAAATTTGGAACCGGCGACTGCTTATAGCCCATTCATTCAGTTGCTCATAGTGGTCGTTAAACCTTCAATAAAAAAAAAAATAAAAAAATTATCTGCGCTCCGAATGCAAGTTCTATCATGAAACACATATCACAAAGAATCGGAATAACTGCATTTAGTTTTAATAATAAGCTGTAGGTGGAGAGATAAATTTTAAGAATATAAAAAGAAAAAAATTAAGGTCGTTTTAACTTTATTTCGTCTTTCTAATCTGTCTAGAATGGCTTTCGAAATTTTTGCGTATCCAGGGTACGGGTTTTTGTCATGAAGATTAAGTCCTAAATAATAGAGAAATCTTGATTCTTATTCTAACCGTAGGGTAAGTAAATGTTTAGCAAAATAGCAGACTTATTGGAATTTTTAATCCTCCGTTTTGTCTTCCAAATATCTATATCATATCGCTTTCAAAATGTGCATGCTCATGTCATCATGGTGTTTTTCATGAAAGACACATCATGAAGAATCTGGGAACTTAATTCTTATTTCTAATGATAAGTTGTAATCGGAAAGACAAACTTATAGAAATTAACAAATTTAAAATCATTTTATAATTTCGTTCGTCTTCCTAGTCTTCCGGCGTCGCTTTCAAAATTTCAGTATGCTCAGGGTACAGTTTCATTTTTTTTATTTTTACGAAAAACATATCTTGAAGAATTGAGGAACCTTGATTCTTATTTTTAGCAGTAAGATAGATATATTTGTAGCAAAATAAGGGCAATTAAGTATTTCGTCTTCCTAATAACTCTTTGATGTAGCTCTCAAATTTCCTATTTGCTCAGAGTGCATTTATTTATAACGATAAATATGCACTATATAACTTCATTATTACTTCTTATGGTGATTTATAATCACGAAGATAAATTCTTAGCAAAACAACAGATTTATAAACATTTTAATCTTTCGTTTTATCTTCTTGGTATCTGTATGACATCGCTTTCAAGATGTTTAAACATTTATAATATCATAGTGTTTATAAATGAAAGATATATCGCGAAGAATCGGGAGAAAATTCTTATTTGTAAAAACCAGTTACCGTCAAAAAGACAAATTTATAAAAACCATATCAGGTTTATTAAATTTCAATTTGTCCTTCTAATCTGTGTCTGTCGACGATTTCGAAATTTTTGTGCACCCAGGCTGCAGGTTTTTGTCATGAAAAATACGCCTTGAATAATAAAGAAATCTTAGTTCTTATTCTATAGCACTAAAGATAAGTGCATGCAAAATGCAATATTAAAATCAGTCATCTCTGATGTCGCTTTCGAAATTGTAATACCCTCGAAATGCTTGTTGTTTCTCATGAAAACTACGTCATGAAGAATCAAAGAAAGCTTACTTCTACTTGTGGTTTACAATTACAAATATAAATTTTTAACAAAATAGCAGTTTTACAAACATTTAAAATTTTCGTTTCGTTTTCTAATATCTATGTGACATTGCCATTGCTTTCCGAATCTCTAATATCGCAAACTATCACGGTGTTTTTTTATGTAGGATTATGTCGTAAGGAACCAAGATTACTTTTATTCGTAATGGTTAAGCTCTTGTCGCAAGGACAAATTTAAAACCAAATAACAGATTTAAAAACATTTCAAATTTAATTTCGTGTTCCTTAGACCTTTTTGATATCTCTCTCAAAGTTGCTGTACTCTTAGAGCGCATTTTTTTTATCGAGAAAAGTATGTCATGAAGTATCGGTGAAAATTAATTCTTACTTCTAATGATAAATTTTTTGTGAAATAATAAGCAATTTAATTTTTCATTTCTCCTTCCAAATATCTATGTGATACCGTGATATCTCTTTGATATCCCTCTCAAAGTTGTTATATTCTTAGAGTGCATTTGTTTACCGTGAAAGTATGTCATTGAGCATCGGAGAAAATTAATTCGTACTTCTGATGATGATTTTTTGTCACGAAGATAAATTTTTTGTGAAATAATGAGCAATTTAGCTATTCATTTCTCCTGCTAAATATCTATGTGACACCGCTCTTGGAGCTATAGACAACCCTTGTGTATAGTTTGGGATAGCTGGTTCCTAGGAGCGGCAAGACCAGGTCAAGAGTACCAATCATATCTCATCCGAGATTTGGATATATGACGGCTAGCCAATAATCAGCGCTTCTGACGACTCAGCCATCGGGGAAGCCTGATATCGTTTTCAGAATGTCTATATGTTTGTAGTATTGTGGTGCTTATCGCAATAGACACGTCATAAAGTATCGACTGTTGTTCCTAATAAAAAGTTCTAATGCGTGGCATTTTTTCGATGACGGACTAGAACCGGCCGTTCATAGTTTCAACAACATTGATAAAAACAACACATTAGTTGCTGCTTCGATTTCGTTGGTCTCATCGTGAAAATGTTTCCCGATGCAGACGTTGAGATAGTCCTCTGCAGTATTCTTTTTCAGTGATAGCTAACTCATTGAGTAAGAACGGGGAGTACAACTGTTAGCGTATATATGGGCGCGGAAACCATGTTGCGTTGGAATTCCCCATGGTGTATTTGGTGTCTTTTCTTGTTCCTTCTTCATTGTGGAGAGCAATTTGAGTTATTCTGAAGGGCGTAACCCTGTCGAGCGCTTCTCAAAACAACAACCATGGCCATAAAGACTTAATGATAGACTCCGAGGTGATAGATGTTGAACGTTTCATCTGCTTCAGAATTCTACCCACGTGCGAATGTGCTATTGATGCATCTTTCGCTCATAGTCTAGGAAGTTAGAAGGCATAAAGGTGGGGGATAAACCTCTCTCTCTCTCTCTCTCTCTCTCTCTCTCTCTCTCTTTGAGAAATGAGAAGTTGAAATGTAATTGTAACGAATGCTTATGTCTAGCCTTGCAATATCTCTTTTATGATTAACAATAAGAAAGAGAGAAAGAGAGAAAGGTGTTTTTCACACAAGGTGGAGAGCCACTGCAAATTACACGCTTCGTATAACTTTTTTATTTGTAAGAAGAAGATAATGTGGGATGCCCTTTGGATAAGTGTTCTTACGCCTACAGAGAACAAAAGGTTTTAGAGATTTTTGCTGAATGCGTCTCAATAATATCGTAAATAGACTGTGAAAGAACGCAATGTAAACGAAACGAAAAATATTGTTATTCGAAACGTTAACCAACTGCTATTAATTTCTGGAGCTCACAGATGTATTAATACAAGGGCTCTCCCCCTCCCCCCATAAATATATATATATATACAGAAATTCTTGTACGATTTATTTTTATAATCTATGACTTACTAATCCTTCTGGTGAGTTATCAAATGATTCACCAGTTTGTTGCGGGATGGCGTCCTTACGCTCGAGCTTTCACATTTCTTATTAGATCTACCTTAATCTGACTCTTGTAAAGCCTTGAAAAAGAGCTATCGCTAATCTTTCATCTGTACACAATGTTTTTCTCTGGCAAGGTATTTTTTCTTTTAAGGGTTTAACGACAATCATTCGCAACTCTAAGCTGTAATTTGTTGCCAGTACCCTATATGGCATCACTAGTTCCAGGGAAAGGAAAGAATTAACGGTGTATGTAACCAGGGCCTATCTCGGGCGACAAGCTATAAACCAGCTTCTCTGACTACTCTGCCTCTGGGGCTACCGTGACACTGTCTTGTGAATATGGTAACGTATTTTCCTTCCCAACAGAAACTTCCTCTGATTTTATACAGCCATTGTGGATAGCTGCCTAGTTATCGCTTAACATTTTGCAATTAGAAAACTCGATTTTATATGTTGAAAGGTGACGATACTAGATTCAGGCAATATGGAGGTAGAAATGGTATAGTCGACCCACATAACATGATTTCTTTTGTTGTTAGGCCACTTATGATTTATCTCTATTTTAGAGCAGCATCGTACCAGTTACCACATGTTATAAGACTTATGAACAGTGTCTCAGTGCTCTAGAAACGACTCTTTAAACACTTTTTATCAATATCGGCGCATATGTCTGTCGCAGGTAGCCTGCATGAGGCTTATGCTTCAGATCACTATTACCTTTCATAACCACCGTTACTCGTTATACTTGACCTCTTACGCTGATGCATCTATAAGCAGAAATATTTTTTATGGACCGTGAATCTCTACCTAATTAACGTCTTGAGCAGAAAGAAATTCAAATACTGTTGCTTGGAATTAACACTTCATTGTAGACGGCCATTTTTAACTACTATGTCGCATTTCTCTCAGAGTTGGTTTTTAAATACTCGCGCATTATGTAAAGTTCAGATCGAATATTTTTATTTAATATTAGCGTTTTGGGTAGGTTTAAGACATGAGAAAGCATAGATCGGATTGATTCTGGAACAATTATCTTATTTCGTTTTTTTCTTTCTCCACTTGGGTCAGGCTAAATAAGTCAGAAAGTAAAATAATAGAATTGTAATTGTTACAATTCCAATATAAGGCTTCAAATCCTTTTTTGTAAAAAATGTTTTTGGGAGAACAATCTTTTATTACTCGTTTCATATTTATAAAAAATACACATACTTCTGTATTTAATTTTCCTACAGATATTCTTAAACTCTACTTTTAAAATTAATGAAAAGAACCTGTTCTTCAAATTTTTATTTAAAACGTTAAAATTCATCGTTGTGGTTCAGTTTTCTTTTCTTTTTTTTTTTTTTTTTTTTGAAACTATACGGTTTTAATATTCCTAACTTACATCTCAAAATTTACATATGGATAACACGAATGCATACCTTATTCTGATTTTTTATTCTAATATGATATTCTTTTCACGCAAAAAGCAAGGATAAGATCTTGTGCATAAATTATTGCCGAAAACATAATTTAGAACTGGGGAACAAAAAACAAAAAAACTTCTTTGCATCTACTTTGTCTTGAGGTTTCCAGAATAACGTTTTCGAGAAGAAAAAAAAATCAGTTGGCGCAGTATGTTTTCCCTTTGTTTACCACAGCCCCACGATATAGAAATACAAAACATGCATAGCAACTGCTTAAATTTCCATATTAACAAGCCTTAATTAGAAAAAGGCAAAGGTGGCGCGAAAACGGTTAAAGCGAATGCACTGGATCCTGCACGTTGTCATAATCTCGTTAGCAGAGCTCGTGACCTAGATAAATAAAGCAGATAAAGTGCCTGGTGTCGAGATGAGAATGACGGGAGCTCGGATTTGCCTCACAGAAATGGCGTTTTGTCACGATAAGATCGCTTTTCTAACGTTCAGTCACTTTTAATCATTGCTATCGCAGAGTAATAAGAATTTGGGAACTTAAAGCATACCGCGTGACACTTCTAGGCCTTTTCGCTGCGTATCACACCGACAATCGAACCATCATAGCATTTTAATTCAAATCGCAATTTCCGTTCGAAGGCAGAGTATCAGGTTTATTTTAGCTGAAATGTAACGGTTCAGAGTTTTCGAAATTTCATACTTTTTGGATAAATGTTGTCTCCTTATGAGATTAAAAATTGTGCTTCTGTTTCAAAGGCCACTCGAGGCCCAAGGTTTGGTTCCAAAACGCGGATGATGTGCTTTTAATAACTTGTCAGTTAAATAACAATGCCCGTCCGTTCAGCTGTGGAAACAGTGGCGAAACCATGTTTCAAAATCTGAGGGGGTCCGATCACATATACACACGTTATATGTATACATGTATATACAATATTATGTACATACGGTATAAGATAGAGTTTGGGACCTCCTCCCCCTACACACACACACACGCAGGAGCAAAGAAGTTGCTGAAGCACGATCTAACGGGCACGACATAGGTACCTCTGTTGGCGAATTGTGGAACTTAGCGAACACAACTGTCAAACTATGATAGATAGGGCAGAAATGTAAATTACGGAGCTGTAGAACTGAATTTGCTTATTAGGAATCGATATCGCTGTTTTATTAAGTACACATTGTACACGTGTTTGCGTTCTAAGAAAAATTACAATCTTATATTATTAAATTTAGTTGGCTCACATCATAAAAAAAGTGTGCATTATATCATTATATTCCCGAAAGATTTGTTTTGTTGGGTACTTTACACTGGCGATCGCCGACCCTGAAATCTGGGAGGGGTTCATACCCCTCCCCCGAATCCCAGTGGTTTCACCTATGTGTGGAAAACATATTTCTGCACGTATTATTTCGATTTGAAAAATTGTTTTTGCATTGGGAAGCCTTAAATGTGAAAGCTATGTTTGGGTCATTTTTTTTTATTTTGTGCCTAACTTGACTGCTAACGTCGCGAGCTCTTAAGCATCACTTGAATTCATTTCAAACAATTATTTCTTCCATCGATACCTCTTACAAAAAGTTGTGGCGAAACTATTATTAATCGCGGTTAATCAATGCTTAAGGTGGTTCCACCTAACAATTCTGCCCTATATTTCCAATGGTAAAAATTTCTGTAGACATTTTTTTCGCAATTAATATATTCCCAACGATGAAAATTTGCACATCGATAAAAATAACTTAGATTACATCATGGCATACTTAATATTTACTAAAACGTAACCATAATTATATTAAAAATCAATAATTTCTCATTAGGTAATGTTCAGACCTGCTAATAGGTGGCGCGACCAGTTCACTGATGACGTCAGAGGACAAACAAATATTTGATGGCATATTTCGGAAGTAGTGGCTGTAGTGCCGATTTGTTTTCAATAATTTTATTAATTTTAATAATCCAATCAAAATTTGAGTAACCATGCAATAGTCTGAAATGACTAGAATGATCATGAATGGAATACTGGATTACCCCATACAATTTAAATTTTGAAGATGACAATCCGTTTTTTGGTGTAAATATGACAGGGATGGTAAGTTAGATAATATCCGAAAACTTGAAAATTTCGTCATCCTAAATGCGCTATATTATCTGACTTACCATCTTTGTCATATTAACACCAAAAAACGGATTGTCATCTTCAAAATTTAAATTATTAGAATGATTGTAGCCTCTCAGATTAAATGTTGTGAAAATATTTTAGCTGAAAATATCAGCAGAACTGTGGGCACTGTTGATTTCTAATTCCGAAATAAGCCATTAAACATTTGTTTCTCCACTAACATGATCAATATACAGGTAGTGCCATCTATTAGCAGGTATCAACACTACTCAAGGAAAAATTATTGATTTTTAATATAATTATGGTTCCGTTTTAGCAAATATTAAGTATGCTGTGCTGTGATATGAAGCTATTTTTTTTACCCTTGGAAACATAGGGCAGAGTTTTTATTAATAGAAAAAAACACGTTAAAGGGTTCGCTGCGTTAGAGGTCCAAGATGGATTAAGAAAGCAAAATTTTTAACTCAAATCTGCATATAAAAAAGAAAGATGAGAAGAGATGAAATGGTGGGACGGGGGAGGTGGGTCTGTGGAGAAGGGCGGGGAAAGAAACATAATTGCGAACAACAAGGTAGAGGAACAGTAGAGATCATTTCAGTTAACTCTTCTTCTGTGGTGTTAGCAGAGCAGGGGACGAATTTGGCATGATGCCAAACACTGGATTACAGATTTAAAAGGGCTGATAAATCTGTTTTATAAAATTTCACACATATGTATTATACAAATTAGAGAAAGATTTACCGGTATGCGAAACATTGCCAATAACTTCGTAATTTGGCAACCTCAAAACTTTCTTACACTAATGGAAAGGTATATTTTAATATATACAGACAATTTACAAAAAATATGTGATCTAAGTACAAATTCTTCCATTCAACTTTTGCAAATAGGTTCAAATAACCTTTTAAAGAAGAAATTAAATAAATAAATAAATTCAACGCAGGAATTCGCAGAATTGATAAAAATAAATTTTAACAATTTGCAATGTAGTTACCCGGACGTCTTACAGCACTTATTTTTATATCTAGCACTACCTGTCACAGTAGCTACATCTGAAAGATCATTTAGCAAGTTGAAAAAGAATTGATTTATTTACGAAATACACTCATTGTCAGAAAAATAATTGCACCCAGAAGGAAGTAACCGACAGGAATGAATTTTGGTGGGTAGGTTTGACATCGTGAGGCATGCAAATAATTCAAGTATCATGCTCGGTCGTGCATGTGACGCAAGCAAGGAGGGGTTGTAGCGCTGTGCATGACCAGCTATATAAGGTCGTCCCGTTCCGCGTGCTTGCCATTCCGACTCGTGCTGTTGTGTTGATTGCATCCTTCGCAATTGAAGTATGCCTTGGAGGAAAGTTTGGAAGCATTTTGGCTTCGGGAAGCGGGATGGTCTTATCGCCGTATTGCGCGCCACACCGGTTGTGCGGATATCACCATAAGCACGCTGTTGGCGGCAGTGGATAGAGCAAAGCACGCAGCAGCGTCATTAAGGGTATAGGAGACCTAGACGAACCACGGAGAGAGAGAGAGAGGACCGACGGGTTGTCCGACATACGCTGAGTCACCCAACAGTCACGATTGCGGATATTCAGCGAGCAGTGGTGCTCTCCATGCATCATCCTATTAGTGCCAGCACCATTGGCAGACGGTTGCAGGACGTAAGACTACACGCACGCAGACCGTTACGACGACTGTCCTTAACAACAGTGCATCGTCGCCAAAGACTTCAATGGTATCGTGCCAGACTGTCATAGAACCACACAGAATGGCAACGGGTGATCTTCAGTCACAAGTAACGCTTTTGTCTTGGAGGAGACGACCACCGAATCCGTGTGTGGAGGCACCGTGGTCAGCGCAATGATGAACGGTTTGTTATCGAGCGTCACACATCCAGAAGGCCTGGTGCGATGGTGTGGGGTGCAATTGCCTACGATACCAGGTCACCTTTGGTGTTCATTACAGACACTTTGACAGCCCAACGTTACGTTAATGAGGTCCTGCAACCATTGACCCTACCTTTTCTGAACGCTCACTCCGGTTCGACTTTCCTACAGGACAACACTCTTCCGCATACTGCTGCTGTCTCTAGATCTTGCCTCTAAGGCACTAACACTCTGCCATGGCCAGCCGCATCGCCAGACCTATCGCCGATGGAAAATGTGTGTGATAGTATTGAACGCGCAGTCCACACTCTATTCCTACCGCATATTCTGCAGGAACTGCGTGAGAAGATTCAAGTTGCATGGGATGGCTTATCACAGGACACCATTAGTAACCTGTACAACTCCATATCGAGACGTCTGGCATGCTGTGTGAGCAAACATGGCGGCCCGAAGCCATACTGAGAGACGCTACTTATTGACGTGTAGCTCAATAAATATTGCCCATATCAGTCAATCCGACACGTCCTTCTGGGTGCAACTATTTTTTTGACAGTGAGTGCACAATGTGTCACGAACGACTTAAATATATTGGAGCACAAGAGGCAGATTAATTCAGTATTTTAAAATTTAATTGAAGACTTTGCCAATTTATAAAGCAGAAAAAGATTTTTTTATTTGATTATCCATAATCTATCCATCTATAAAAATATAAGAATTTTTTGTTAATGCCATAAATGTTTTATAAGTATATGTATTTTTTATTACGTTTGCAAATAGGGCAGAAAAGCCGAGGGCCGGGGGAGGCTAAAATTTTGCTTAAGAGCCGATAAATTGTAGTTACGCCATTGCTTATAACGCAGAGTACCTCGCTATTCAAGTAATTTACAGTTTTCTCCCTAGAGAGCATAAATATGCACTGCCATTTCCCTGATATCTCTGCTTTTATTGTAAGTCCGATTTAAAAAATTTCAATTTTGTCTCGAATAGCGTGCATGGTGGGGATTAGTTTGCGTGAAATTTGAAATTTTTCGCAATTTCGTTACTAGGGAGCATAAGTACACTGGCGGAAAGTGAAAAAAGAACACCAAGAAGGAGACGTCTGATGACAACGAAATTTATACATTTATTCATAATAACGGAATACAGAGGATAACGTGATCAAAACATTATGGCAAAATACAGCTGTATTTGCTGGTAAACTGAAAAATAACATTTCCATGTAACATTGTTAGTACGAGGTTGAACCGCCATGAACTGCGTCACACTGTGCAATTCTCGCATGGAGTCTGTCGTACAGATGTTGGATGTAAGTTTGGGGTATTGAGTTCCAAGCATACTCAACATGGACGCGTAAATTGGGGATGGTCGTGGCTGGCCGTGGAGACCGGATAAGTCGCTGTCCCATAAAATCCCACACGTCCTCAATGGGGGACAAATCCGCTGAACGTGCAGGCCATGGAAGTTGTCTCACACCCTGAAGTGCATGTTGCGTTGCACGTGCCGTGTGTGGGCGTGCGTTATCTTGCTGGAAAACACCACGATGTACTGACTTTACAAATGGCACAACAACGGGCTGAATGATGTTGTTGATGTAGGAAGTGCTGTTTAACGTACCCGGTATAAACACTAGTTGTGTACGGAAGTGATAGCTGATCGCTCCCCACACCAGGAGACCAGGTGTAGGCCCTGTGTGTCGCTGGCGGATGCAAGAAGGGTGGAGACGCTCCCCTGTGCGTATGCGAATACGCATACGACCATCGGAGGCTCCCAAGCAGAATCTGCTTTCATCGCTGAACAAGACAGATCGCCATTGCGTTCTCCAGTGCAGACGCTAGCGACACCACTGCAGCCATTCCTGACGGTGGGCTGAAGTCAGAGGTACACATGCCAGAGGCACACGTGCACGTAGTCCTGTATCCAGTAGACGGTTGCGGATTGTTCGCACAGTCACCCCAGGTGCAACGGCAGCTCGGATTTGCGTCGCAGTGGATGTTCTGTTTGACAACGCCGCTCTTCTTATGAGTCGATCGGTCTGCTCATCAGTCCGTCTGTGACTCCCGGTTCCACGTCTTCTCGTGTGGGAATGTTCCTCGGACCATCTACGCCACTATCGTACCACCACCGATACTTCCCGTCCAATTCGCTCCGCAATACGACGATATGACCACCCGGCCTCGTGGAGTCCGACTAGACGACCTCGCTCAAAGTCCGATAACTGCTGAAATCGTACACGTCTTCCATGTCCAGGCATTGCAGCTTCTTCAAGATCTTCGCACGTGTCCGCACGCCGACGACTGATTACATTCACTTCGCCGTACTCCTTAAATACCACCGACGATAATTTGCATATTATGCCGTGCTGTGGCGTAAGTGCTCACCGGTTGGTCTCGAAATTAACATCACACCTACGTAAACTCGACCCCATTAACATATGTAAATTTCATGATCGTCTGCAAATTCCTTCTTGGTGTTCTTTTTTCACATTCCGCCAGTGTAATTAAATGCATATTTGGTTTACAGCACAATTTACAGCCGTATCTATGCGTGTAAAAATCCGATTGAAAAATTTCTTATTTGTTCAAATACTACTCATTAAGGAAAGTATTTTGCGCTTATTTCCTGCTCAAAATAACAAAACTTGTTCCGATTGGGGGCGTAATCATACATCTTCGTTTTCTTGTTACCTCTGCTTCCAAAAGTTAGATTTGAAATTTTTCAAATGGTATTCTACTCGTGCGAGAAATATTTTGTAAGTGTGTATATTTCCTTTTGCGACATCACACCTACGTTTCTAAAAATTCAATCGAAAGCATTCATTTTGCTCTTTCAGTCGAAAGCTTTCATTTTGAACATTTTCCACTTAAAATGTCTCACGGTTTTCCCGCTAGGGTGCGCATACGTACAAATTATTTTCTTGCAATTTATACTTATAGAAGTCCGATTTGAAAACTTCCTTTTTAATCTCATAGCATCGCTATGAAGTACATTCCGTGCATATTTTTTACTTTTTTCATAAAACATAACACTGTCGATGGAGGATCACAGTGTATGTTTCTATTTGCATGAGTAGTCTATCTCTTATCGAAAAAAAATATACTCTTGGACAAATACCATTGATTATGAAGAAGATTTTGCCCCCATTTTGTTCTTCAAATAACGCATACACTTCCCGCTAAGGAGAGTAAAGTTACATCACGTTCTCCGTTTGTAATTGTTCGATTTCAAATATTCGTTTTGCTTCGGACAGCTTCCTACATCAGAACATTTTGTGTACAATTTGTAACTCTTCGTAACGCACTTTTCTGCCGTTAGTAGGCGTAAGTAGTTATTTTTACATACAAATGTGTTTTAACGATTCTAATATATACCCAGTTGAAAAAATATTTTCATAAGGACATTATGATGTTAGGTGTATTTTAATTAATTATAAGTTTTTCAGTAAAGAGACGCAATTACATTTTTTTTTTCGCTAATATTCTCCGTTTCTAAAAATGCTTTTTGAGGAATTCTTGTTATGCGGGAAAATGATTCAAAAGACGTGCTCATTACACGCAAGCATTCGGTGTCATCCTTTTTGTTAACATTTCATTATGGGTATCACGCTTTAGGAAAATCCTTGTAGTATCTACAACTTACATTACAGCATGAATCGATACGTATGTAAGGCCCTGGACTAAAAGTTTCCATGCGGCCCTCTTTCACTCCATGTTATATATTCGTATGGTTAAAAATGATCTCAGCGCTCAGCACACAAATCGGGAAATAAAAATGTTGTCATATCTTCAACGGTTACGATGGATGTTTCAGTTTCATTTATTTATTTTAAAATATAGGTTTGGTTTCAACCGTTATTAACTCCTTAAATTTGTATCTAACAACAAAATAATAAATTTCTCAAGCAAATTGGGGTATATTGCGACAGCGACGGTTCGCGGATAAACTAATGTTGGACTGATATGGAAAATAATAAAGTGAGACAGTCGGAGCCTGAAACCTGACAACGCAGGCAACACAAAAGCCATTTGAGCGAATTGACGGCAATATTGTGACAACATACACTGAAGAGCAACTGAATTAGAGATACCTGTCTAGTAACGTGTAGCACCACCTTTCGCCCTGCTGACGACAACGATTCGTCACGGCATGGACTCGACAAGACACCGGAAGCGTTGGGAAGCCATACGGATCCACGACCCCTGAACAAGCTCCCACAGTTCACGAAGATTTCATGGAGGGGGTCAGAGCGTCGAACATCTCTCTCGATGTCATCCCAAATGTGCTCGATGGGATGGGGTCAGGTGATCTAGCTTTCCAAGGAAGCAAAGTCACGTCGGTGGAGTGTTCATGCAACCATTCGGATACAATTCGGCAGCTGCATTGTTTTGTTGCATGATGAGGTCTCAAGTGGGATGTTGAAGACGCACAAACGGGAGCAAATGGTCGTCCAGGGTATCCCGGTAACGCTGACCTGTGAGGGACGATGTCACACGCACCAGGGGTCCCATTTCAGTCCACGTAAATAGTCCCCAGAAGAGAATGCCACCTGCACCAGCTTGAAGAGTACCCTGCTGGCAAGAAGTATCCATCGCTTCATGTGATTTGCGCCGTACTCGTATCCTGCCATCCGCATGTACCAACCTGAATCTCGACTCATCAGTCCAGGCAACATTTTTTCACATGTCTAGGGTCCAGTGGCGACGCATTATTCAGTATCGGGTTGGACCTCCTTTAAGCCGTGTGTGGTTTGGCATGGATTCGACAATGCGCGAGAGTGCATCTACGTCTACAGCATACTAAGCTTTCTCCAGACAGTTATTCAAATGGCTCAGATTTGACGGAAGAGGACTTTACTCCCGGACCTGCTTTTCTAGCATGTGCCATAGATTCTCAATAAGGTTAAGATCCGGGGTTTATGGTGGCCAGTGATGGTGGTTGAAGTCTTTGTCATGCTCGCTGAACCACAGCTGAACTCATCTTGCGCAATGGAGAGCATTATTGTCATCCATGAAACAGCCGTCATTTGATAGGTAAAAAACCAACATTGCAGGATGGACTTGATTGTCAACAGTGTTCAGATAAAACTTGGAAGACATCCGAAATTCCAGCAATATCAAGGGACCCGTTCCGTACCAATAGAACGTGCCACACACAATGACATCACCTCCTGAACCTTGAGTTGTGTTAACAAGGCAAGCTGGGTCCATTGCTTCATGGGACTTCCACCAATCTCTCTGTCTACTTTCGGTACACAACAAGGTGTACCGCGACTCACGTGGCTTTTTTCCAGTCTTTTAGTGTCCAGGCACGGTGTTCCTGACCCTATTGTAGACAAACCTTGAGGTTCTTCGCAAAACCCAGTCGTTTCCGTATACGACTGCGAATACCGGTCCTCTACAATTCCCTATGCATCCTCTACAATTCCCTATGCATAGTTCGTTGAGATGTGGGTCCGGAACAGCCTTCATGGAATGCTTCAGTCAATTGCTGCACGCAGGAAGTACTGTTTCTCCATACAAGCCTTCTCAGATGACGACGATCACGTTCCTTGAGTTGGATTTACAAGGCAAGTTGGGTCCCTTGTTTCATGGGGCTCCATCCAAACTCTCTGTCTACTCTTCGGTACAGAACAAGGTGTACCACGACTCGTCGGGCCACGTGATTTTTTCAGACTTATAATGTCCAGTCACGGTGTTCCTGACAGTACTGAAGACGAACTTTCAGGTTCTTCGCAGAAATCAGTGGCTTCTGTATAGACCTGTGACTACCAGTATCGACCCCCTTCTCATAGTTTGCTGAGATATGGGTCGAAAGCAGCCTTCATTGAATGCTTCGGTCAATTGGTACACACAGGAAGTCCTCTTCCTTGTACAAGCCTTCTGAGACGACGGCGATCTCGTTCCTTACAGATTGTCGTAGCACTATACGGCTACGCCTCTTACACTAGCAATGTGGACCATTTTTCCACTGAAGACCCGGGATATCTCCCCTTTTGAGAAAACCAGTCTGTTTTATCGTCGCTCCAGCTAGACGTGCACCCACAATAAGGCCTTCATCGAATTCCGAAGGATCCTTTGTTTTTCCCATTCTGATCAACACTACTGATGGTTCTTGACGAGCAGCAGTCTTAAATAGTTGTCTAGATCACGTGGTGACGTACGTGACCACGTATTTTGCACATGCACTGCGTAAGTGACGTTTATGTACATCTGCATAAAGGTTTCTAATTCAGTGACTGGTGTGTTTTCTTCTGCATGAGCCAAAAATTTTAAGGAATTTAAGGAATTTTTGGTCTAGAGATGACGGGATTGAAGTCGAACGACGACAGTCAAACAAAAAAAAAATGAAATCAGTGTAGAAGAGCGGGTTCATAATTTTTCGCAAGTTTTCCTAATGAAATACATGTCCTTCGCACTTTGGACTCTCTTTTTTGTTATGCCAATCAACTCAGTGCGCGTTCTCTTTTAAGCTCTCAATTTGTGTCTTTCGTGCCCGTAAAGTTGATTTCACGGCGTAAACTTATTTTGAACTTTGATTTCGCTTAAAAAATGGCTGGAAATGCTTGCACGGTTGATTTTGTTATAACAAGAAATTAGTACAAGAATTGAAAAAAATACGTATTTCAAGATCAAAATTGGTGCGGTCTTTGGGAATACTTCTGTGAAAATAATTTTACGGTTCAAAAAACATGGCGTCGGGTGATACGACACTTTCAGAAAAATACATACGAATGTCCAGAATATTTCAGCTCCCACGTTGATCTCTGCAGACCAATAACAAGAACAATAAAGAACAGAGAGCAGCTTAATTCCGTTTGTTCCTTTTTATTTCATTGATTCTTTTGTCATAATTGTAAAAATGTGAGAAGAGTTCGCTCCAATGCTGAAATGTCTCTTATCTATTATTAGTAGAAACATGCCCTTCCCTTCAGCTCATCTGAAATAAAAAACATAAACGCGTAAACAGAAAACAGAGCAGATGGTAATGAAAGAAGGAAATCTGATTAACTAAGCTAGCGCATTTTGCTTTTTCTTTGTGAACATGAGAAAAAGGCGTTCTAATACTGTTGAACTGTTCGAAAAAATACTGAATACTGCGTCTTTTTTATGTAAAAATGCACTTACTGGAAGGAAACCTTTTAACAATCAGAGCATACGTATATATAAAAGTGTGCCCCATCGTGTTTAAGTGTTATTACTCATCTTTTAGGAAGGTGCTTAATCCCGGCACGGTGCCATGGCAACGGCTTCAGAATGAATAACTCTTGACACCTACTTTTGACGTCGAAATAAGCGAAGTGCCTACTACAGAGAATACACATCGCCGGAAAAAAAGGTGATAATCATAAGGGAACGAGATCGGGGATGTACGCTGGGTGTGAAAGGAGCTCGATTCCATCTAGTTAGTCAAGCTTTGCCAATGTCCGAACGGCCATATGAGCCTTGACATTGTCCTGTTGAAGAAGCTTCGTGTTTCAGTTGACTATAGTAGGTTACCCTTGTTTGATTTGGCCATACAGTACGTCCGATCTAGCTGCTTAGAATACAGTTCCGCTTTGATAACACTTCCGTCTGGACCAAGAGCAAAGTGGATTTCACCCTGGTAAATTCTGCCAGATACACACCACGACCTTTTTCTCGGAACTTTCACCTGGAACCATTCACTGGTTTGGAGGTGTCTGGATTACAAAGATAGATTCGCTTCTTACCCTCAGTAATAATCTGCTTGATCAACCGAATGTCTCGCAGATTCTTGAGCAGTTCCTTCCAGACTTCGACTCTTCGTTGAGATTAGCTGGGTTAATTCATGCGGGTACCTCGCGCCATTGTCTGTATATAATTCCAACCTTGTGCAGGTGGTCAACGACCAACGCCCTCAAACCAGAACTTGAATCGGAAACTCTCAGTTCGGACTTGAGGGCGTTGGATGATGGATTTGCTTCAACGGCCGTGATCTAGGAGTCTAAATTTACCACAGGCACCCTTTCTTCACCTTTCTTCCTAAAAGCTAATGTCGCCAACTTCTTGAACCCGATTCGTGTTGTCCAAGTGACCACAACAGCTGTACCTTTGACTTCGTTTATTTTTTGAATTGCTTCAGCAGGTTTTAACGCTTAGTACCAGTAATATCGTATCAGATCCAAAATTTCAAATTTCATTTCTATTTTGTACGATAAGGTGAACGTTCGATGCGCATTTAAGAAAACGTGTACCATACACGAAGCATTTTCCCATGAAATGATGTGCTATAACGCTAAAACTATGCCAATTAGGGACACAAAAGAACACAGTACAAAGTGCATTTTTTTCGGGTGTTGCAACGAGTAATTAATCACTTACCTTTTGCTCAGCTGGCCGACGTTCACTTTTTAATAGGCCCAATTTTTAATACCTGTTTTTGTTTTGTCTTGCGGTTTAACGACTGACCCCTGCGAGCATCTAAGGAGCCAAATTGCGACAACTGTGTGAAATATGGAGTCCATTTTTTGGAGTCATATTTGGACTCAAATTTGCGACGTATACCTCTAATTTAACCTTCCTTTCTTTTTCTATTTTCTGATGTAAGTTTCGTCACTTCATGGTTTAAGATTTTCTTACTTGTGACGTATATTTCTAATTTGACCTTCCTCTTAAGTTTTTATGTTCTCATTGAAATTTGATTCCTTTTCATTAAATATTTTCTGACTTTATGACACAAACTTTCTCCTGACGGACTTGCCAAAGTAGGCAGTCTGACAGTGAGTCAAAGTGCAACCAAACGTAAATAAAAATGACTGAGAGAGCATATTGTTTCAGCAGATGTTAGAGGGAGCGTGATTTTGTGTGGGCGAATTATATTCAGAATTGAGAGCGACATTTTAAGAGCTATATTATGCTGAGCGGTGTTTCGCAAGCTATATGTTAAGTAAGATACGAAAGCTGTGTTCTCAGTACGTGGTGTCATATGCTACGTGAGGTGAGCTAATTGTCAAACGTATAGCAGTGAGAAGTGTATTCGTCGTGTTGCTGAGAACGAGGTGTTATCTCATAACTTACTCTAGCCATTATTTTGAAAGTGTTATTCGTGTTTAATTAAGGTTCCATCTGTTACGAACAACTTGGAATAATCCCGGTTACCAAAGTAAAATTAAGTCACTGAATTACATTCAAGAGGAAGTGAAGATAACCATAAATGTAAATGATTCTACTACCATTCAAACCCAGTTGTTCCATACACTGAATAGCACATTACTTCCCCGAATAGCTTGTTCTTTTGGGCAACGCAGACAGTGAGTCTGGAGCACAACTAGTTTTGGGTAGAGGACAGAACCAACCCCGTTACCACCCATGCACCATCCGGGACTTCAACTTTGCACCCAGCTTAGACGATAAACCATATCCCTCGCTTCAGACTACGTTAGACTAAACTACGGTGTCGGATGAACAATTTTTCAGTTGCTATGCGTTGTTTATAATAACGTGAACAGAGCGATGCCATCGTCTATTTGGTTCAGACTACTCGGGCACGGTAGTGACTTATCTGCTTGGATCAAAATGAGAAAAAAACTGACCACCTCTTAATGTGCTTGCGACGCACAGTTGTGAATATCCGAGTTAATAAATTTAGTAATAGGAAAATGAATTAGGAGGTGTTTTTCATTGGGGTAGTACATACAGGAATCGAACTGGTCGCTTATCACTTAAGCTGAAAGCTTGCCTGTTGTGACGGTGAACCCCCAAGTATCTCGAAGTTTTGCCCTGAACATGTGGGTGTAATACATGTCAGAATTTCTTGAGTAATTCTGAAACGTCTATTTCAATGCAAATTTATTCCGTAGACCACCCATAGTGCCAATCCCTTATTCCGAGGGAGCGCAAGGAGCAATTGTTTGCGGCCTCCGTTTTGGCAGACGTAATTATTACTGATTTATTGTTGACAATTGGATCAGAAGTAAAAGCCACAGAGGTTAAGGAAAAGGCATTCGTGTTCATCTGCGCTTGAGGATGGTGAGCCTGGGTCAGCGAAGTCATTTGTTGCTTTAACTTCTCATTCCCCACCCACCGCGAAACTAATTGCCGTGAGGTCTTACGTAGAGTTTCCAGTTATGTACCACGCGCAGTTCGCTCTTGACTCCCTTGTAACTACGTGATACACCCACATCCCCAGAATTAGAAAGATTTTTCATCAAACAAAGGGCTAGTCGTGACGGATTACTGTTTGGCTGTGGCTTTAATTCATGCTTTTTTGCAAATGCATTGGGGAGTCACAGATCTCTTTCTCGCCTACCCAAACCTATGTTAATGCTCATTAGCAAATCAGTTCTTTCCATTCAGCTACAGCCTATTAACAGTGAGTGAAGGGAAAGCTAAGTTGTAGATCTCTGACCTCGCCGAAGTCACTTTCGTATTCGACGAAGTCTAATTGCATTTGAAATGCTGATTATTTGTAATCAACAAAGTGGTAAAATAGGTTTTAACAATTAAACTCGCTCTTTCAGACCATATTTTTATTGCTGCAGAAACTGCAAATCTGGTATATGCAATCGTACGAAAAACCCCGTTTATTTGGTGTTACTAACATACAAGCATAAACATGCAAGCTTTCACCACCAGAAGGGCGGCTTCATCAGAGAAACAGTTCAGTATAAAGAATGAGAGGTTCTGATTAAAATTTTAAAAACGTAAACAATAATGAAAACGTGCTAGGTGCTAAGAGTAAAGCCTCGCGCAGGTTTCATCACTCTCAGAATCAAACGAGCGTAACACCCAGGAGCGTGCGCCAAATAGTAGGTAGGTCAGTGAAAACGTCCTCGTTGCAAACATTTGGGTTGGATAGGATCTCAATAGTCTCCCTATAAGCAGTGGCTCTCGCGTTTGTGTCTGATGCCATCTTTGACGCGCTAAAGCTTCCGTAAACAGGCCTTGTTTTACATCACGCCTGTGCTCAAGAAGTCTCAACTTGAAAGACCGCTTTGTCATACCAACATAATACGAGGGTTGTACCGAAAGTAATGCAAAAGTGGGCATACTTTTTTATTAACTGACAGTGACAGAGGTCGTTCAAATTGCACATGTTGGTAGAGTAACTCTTTCTCTATACAAAGGTACTACTCAACATAGTCTCCATCACAAGCGATGCATTTGCACAATCGTTGAACCCAACTCTCGAATCGTCTTTGAAAAAAATCAGGTGTGGACTGTTGTACCCACTTCTTCACAGCCACTTTCACCTCGTCTGTGTCATCAAATCGTTTTCCCCAGGGAATTTCCTTCATTGAACCGAATACGTGCAAGTCGGAGGGCGCCAGATGTGGGCTGTACGGTGGATGGCGGGTGGAGACCACCGACCAGCATAATTTGTTGATCGCCTGATTTGTTGCCAAAGATGTGTGTGGGCTCGCATTGTCATGGTGAATGTGGACCTTTTTGAGATGCTTGTTCGGTCTTTTCCTCCTTATGGCTCCTGTAAGCTTCTTGAGTGTGTCAATGTACCGCTGGCTGGTCACGGTATGGCCACATTCCGGAAAATCAAGGAGAATGACACCCCCGTCATCGCAAAAAGCAGTCATCATGACTTTCTGTGCTGATCGCTGTTGAACTTCTTAGGCCCGTAAAGATACGCCCACGTTTCATCCCCTGTCACCAGATCGAAAACGTGTCTTCATTGGCTTCAAACGCTTTCAGCAGATCAGAGTAGACTTCCACATTTCTCTCCTTCAACTCGGGTGTCAACTGATGAGCAAGCGTTGGAAGCACTTTGTACACACAATTATTTCGATACTCTAAGTCTTCCACCATCTTATGTATGGCATTGTGACCAAAGTCCAGTTGTGCAACAATCTCACGGGTTCTGACTCGTCTCTCCTCACGAATCAATTCATCCGCTCGCTTACGACTCGTGTCAGTAGTAGCAGATAATGGTCTTCCACTGCGTGGTTTGTCTTTAAGGCTGTTTTTCTCTTCTTTAAACTTCATCCATCTGCGCACATTGCTTTTGTTAAAGGTGTCATCTCCGTAGACATTCTGTATCCTTCTGTGGATGTCGGACAACCTAAACCCTTCTTTCGTGAAGAACTTAATGACGGCACGTTGCTTTTGCTTGGAATCCATTATTTACCTTCAATGAAGAAGAACGATTACTATAGAGGAAGAGTTACTCAACCAATATGTGCAATTTGAAAGATCTCTGTCAGTCAATAAAAACGTTATGCCTACTTTTGCATTACTTTCTGTACAACACTCGTATTTTGGAGCCATGAAGGTACACCCAAGGGATGGAGTATATATAGACCAGCGTCCGAAACTTGCGTGGCATGGTCTCGATGTGTGGTTAGAAAAAACATTGACCGTGGTGCTGGAGTGGCGATTCCAAGGCCAAGCCTCTTGGAATCTTCTTTAAGTAATATGAAAATCCAGGAATATAGGAAAAGATCCAATATAGCGCAGAGTAGAGTTTGAGGCCGTAGTATATTAGTTACACCAAATAAAAAGAGTTTTTCGTATGATCGCGTATACTATTCTTGTTGTATTCTTCCCAGTGCTATATTTTGGTTAACTGTAAATCTACATGTAGAAGCAGCGAACATCCAATGGCAATCAGACACGTGTCATCTTTACATAGCTATGCAACTATGATGTTGGGATGGCTTTATGAACAGCTCACTGCAAAGGTTTCACACGAATACGAAGCGTAAATAGCGGCCATATAGGAACAGATAATCGTCAGAAACAGCAGCAGGTCGGTGACCTCGTGCTTGGCTTTGCAGGTCCGTATCTCCGCTTCACAATTTTACAAACCATCGTTGAATGATTCGTTCGTTGGCTGTATTCTCCCTAAACGCTTTGTAAACGTTTCGAGCAGTAATTCTTGCAAAATGGCCCAGTTTAAATTCATACAGGAAGATGACTCTCAAATCCGGCGTCTGCATGTTTCCTTTGCAAGCCACGTTACGTCCAAAAAAAAAAACCACGCTTGAACCTTGTTCTTCACACACGTGCTAGCTATTTATAGTAACTTTGTGACGTAATACCCGCAACACCTGTGGGTGATTCCATTCCGCTGTCGTGGGGGGAGGGAGAGGGGCTGTCTCCACTGCTCGTTCGCGCCGGTCATTTCATTCGCACCAACCCAATATATATATATGAAGTTTGCAAATTTCAAATAATTATTATAACCACTGTAAGCTTTTCCTCATTCATGAAATAGCAAATTAAATTTCATCATCGTCTGGCTCCGTGCTTTTATATGTTCAACAATTTATCGTAAACCACGTAATTAAATTTAAAATAATAAAACAAAAATGTCAAAGTTGTTTTGAGGCAATATATATGGATGCCAATTGTTTTGCGTCTTTAAAAATAGCAATGGAAATAAAAAAAAATCATACCTGAGTGCGTATAAAAATTAAAAAAATAATTAATTTGTCAGTCACTCCACCTTGCAAGTATCATTTTGCGACAAAGGATTTATAAGAATCATAATCCCTTATCCCGGGAGAGAAAATCTCAACTCCCTTCTCCCGGGAAAGAAAATCGTAAACTTTAGCCCTTTTTGTTGTCTCTCTCTCTGAACTTTCAATCCGTACTACGACTTTTCCTAAGCTAACAGCAATTTGAGATGATAATTTTTTCTTCACATATTTTTTCGTGAGTGTGCTTTTACGGACGACATTTGCCACGGAACGACTTTATTAAAATATGAGATTTATTTTTTAGGGCCCGCAGTGAAATTTCACCCCGGGGAACCGCAAAAGTTCCGCCCGGCCCTGGTTGAAAGTGAATATTTAGTAATTATTGCATATTTGAGAAATACAAAAATATAAAGAATCCAAAATGTATATAAAATATATGTGTATATATAATATATATATCATCATCACCATCATTGTCAACCATTATCAATCCACTGCTGGACGAAGGTCTCCCCAAGTTTCCTCCACAACGGTCTGTCTTGTGCCAGTCTCTTCCATGTCACTCCCGCATACTTTCGAATTTCATCCACCCATCTTCCAAGTGGTCTTCTTCTGGGGCTTTTCCTGTCCCTTGGAATCCAATCTAAAATTTCAGCTGTCCATCGATGGTCTGTCCTTCTGGCAGTATGTCCAGCCCATTGCCATTTCAGGGATTTAACTCTGATCATGATGTCTTCCACTCTTGTCATTTTTTGGATCCACGAGTTCCTCTTCTTATCTCTCCTAGTTACACCAAGCATGCACCTCTCCATGCTACTTTGAGTTGGCTGCAGCCTTTGTATGTCTCTTTTAGTTAAGGTCCACGTCTCTGCACCATACGTAAGCACTGGAAGGATGCATTGATCAAACACTTTTCTTTTAAGACATAATGGCATATTGCTCTTGAAAATTATGCTGTTTCTTTCAAAAGCTCTCCAGGCAAGTTTTGTACGCCGATTAATTTCTTCATCAATGTGACCCTCACTTGAAATATATATATATATATATAAGGCACAATAAAGGTAACACGCAAATTTACAGAACAGATTTTGAAATTCTGAAGCGCCATAAGCTGCATAAAAGAAAAATCAAAAAGAAATACAGATAAACTGAAGCCGGAAAAACTGATTCGGAGAAATTAAAAGAAGAGATCTGACGACCACAGGGGAAAAAAGAAAGAGTGGGTATAGAACTATGTAGCCTAAAGCTATTCTCCATGTCTTCATCAAGGGCCAGGTACGGACAACACCTCTCATACCTCTACAAAGACCAAAAAAGTGTGGGTTTCTGTGGTTATCCTTTTCAACTAAAGTTTTTAGGAATTTGTCTTCAAATCTTTCCTCCGTTTAGAGGTTTGCAGGTCGTCATGGAGCGCGCTCTTTTGTTCAGGCCTAGTTTTAGTTTGATTTTGAGCGTGTGCCTTTCGGCTATATTTTTTTTTTTTTTCATTTTGCAACTCTTCATGTGGCAGTTTATTGTAAATAGGTAAACTAATCTCAAACTTTCTTCCACCTTTAGGTATTTAGTGGATGTGCTTGTAAATAGTTACCTTTTTTGTGTATGGTTGTTATAGTGTTTTTCCTAGGTACTCAGCATTTTATACTTCTTGAACTTTTTTGCTTGAGGTCAAGTGTGAGGTCGGGCTTCGGCCGTTTCATTCTGCTGGGGGGATGTTTTCTCCTTCTTTTGGTGCTTTATTTTTTTCCCAAAATTTTTTTATTTTTATTTTTTTGTTGAAGTTTTTTTTGGAGGGTGTTTTGGAGGTTTGGGGTCTCGGGATGTGTTGGTTATTTGTTTGGGATGAATTATTTTAATTTTATTTTTATTTTTTATTTATTATTTTTTATTTTGTTTGTTTTTTCGGTTAGGGTTTTGCTGTTTTGTAGTAGACTGGATGGACCGAAACCCACACTTTTTTTGGTCTCTATAGAGGTATGAGATGTTGTCTGTGCCTGGCCCTTGATTAAGCCATGGAAAACAGCTTTACATAGTTCTACATTCCTCTTTGTTTTTTTTTTTTTTTTTTCTCCCTGTGGTTGTTAGATCTGTTCTTTTAATTTTTCCGAATCAAATATATGAGAAATACCAAAATATCGCTAAAATATCCCGACGGATGGTGGTCAGAAAGGTGACTGTTTAAAGAAGGAACTTTCCATTTAGCTGAATGGGATGAGGTTTGTAACCCGTGAATATCGAGCAGAAAGCAGAGGTAGTAATTCAAAGATGGCGGCAGCTTAAAGAGATTTGACTGTGTTTAACTAAGGTCCTGCTATGAGGAACGTTTGAAAAATGACCGACGCCGAAAACAGGTTGTCTAGAGCATGGGCTTTTGATGTCTCAAAATGCTGGGTCTAGATTCGAATTCTTAAAAAGAATGAATTGTGTGTGTGTGTGTGTGTGTGTGTGTGTGTGTGTGTGTGTGTGTGTGTGTGTGTGTGTGTTCCAAAGAAAATATACTTCCCATGCGCTTCTAATGGAAAGGTGCGGATTCTTTTCAGGATGCGATTATCTTCACCATATCTGAATGCAGCTTGTTCGTGGAGCTGTAGCCACCTATGACGTACCTGCCAGAAGGACGCACACGACATAAAGGCAGATTTCAGTCAGAACAAACGTCCGCGTAGCTCAATTGGTAGAGTGACTTATTCCGGAATGAGGGGATCCGGGTTCGAATCCTGGCGTGGACAGAAAGGACGGAGAAATTTACTTCGTTATAATGGCGCCGGATGACCCGGCCGTTCAAAATCTCGCATTGGTGTGATGTTTTTTCCACACCGCGAGATAGGAAAAATAAGAGAATCCCTTCTTCAGCGCTTCGAAAAATAAAAAGTGTGTGATGTTGCATTCCACACACTAGATTGACTGGGAGTTCTCGAGTGCACGTTCTACAGCGGATGGCTGCCCCGTGGGCCATGCCCCGGCCCTCTTCAGATTGCAGTCAGAACAAACGTCCGCGTAGCTCAATTGGTAGAGTGACTTATTCCGGAATGAGGGGATCCGGGTTCGAATCCTGGCGTGGACAGAAATGACGGAGAAATTTACTTCGTTATACACCAGAAAGCTGAGAATGTCTTACGTCTCTGACGTGCTTCGCGATCACTGATGCCTCAAGACGCTGTGAAGTGGTTCGCTGCGCTTCGAATCATAGTTCGTCGATTTGAGTAAACGGGTTGTTCGCAGTCAGACCAGAAAGATAGCACAAATTTATCTGTCCACAAGAACTTGAAAATACGGTGGTTGCAATAGGAGAGCAATCGCATGGTAATGCTGTAGCCTCGTGAAGGCACCGGAAGTATGTGGGCACGTAGATTTATTTGCCTGCACAGCTGTGTGGAAAATTGTTGCACTTCTATCCCTGGAAACTTACTCGCAACCATCAGTTGTAAACTTGTGATGCAGTCATCCGACTGATGTTTGGGCTTCCTTGTCAAGCATGAAGGAAAACTAACTTTGACCGTGGAACATACTGTGAAATGGCGAAGCTCACCTGCCTCTCACTGGAAATATGAAAACACAAAACTACAGTATTTAGGTTGCAGAGAATCAGCAGTCATAACAGTGAATTGAATTGCTCACGGTGGTCGTTAAACCTTCAATAAAAAAAAGCCAAAAAAAACAAAAAAAAACCAGTAAATTTCTTTTCATGACTGAAGGTTACCTCGATTTGTGCAACATTTCTTATATGCCAGATTTTCTACAAAGAAAATCATTGAACTTTATCTACGACCTGCACAGCAACAGCGCAGCATTATCGAAGTACAGCTTTGTCATTCCGAAACTGCAACAAAAAGAATATCTTAACACAGCCATTTTTGTGCTTTCGCGAGGGGTTGCACCATCTTGCAGTTTTGTGCAAGATGGGGCAATTCCTCACGTTGCAGTGTCGATACAGCAATTGCTGTGACAAGTTACACAGGAAACAAAATGATGGGTGGCTCATTTTCGTCAGAAATTAATCCTTGTGATTTTTCTGTGGGATCATTTGAAAAGCATGGTTATCGTGATAGCATTTTTCACTTGGCAGACATAAAGGCCAGAGAAATATCACTCCATATCTGTTCTGTTCTGACACTGAAAACACACCTCGCAGATTTCATCAAACCTGCAGCAACACTGAAGAATGTCAATTATATTCCCCAACAGGACACAATTGTCTGTACCAGCTCTTTATGTTAAGTAAGGAGGAGTCTTCAAACAGTTTCCCGCGGTCCATTAGTGACCCTCGGAGTTCTTTTTAGTAGTTCGTAAGACCCAACTTGTTTTTTAGGGGGGAGGAGGGGATGAAAAATGGAAGTTTTTGGAATCCATCAGAACAAAATAAAAGTTAATTAAAAATAGAAAGAAAATTTAAATCATTTTTTCTAATGTAAGCTGAAACATTACATTAGAAAAAAAATCTTTAAATCGAATTTTAACCAAAAAACAGAAAAAATGAAACACTTTCGAGGGAGGCTTCTTGACCCCCTCTAAATACGCCCCTCGTGAGATATTTTACACAAAAATTTTGAATTGGAAAAAATATGAAAAAATTAATTACAAAAATCGTTACTCTTTCATTCATTTATCTACCTAGTTATCTTTCGTTTTACATTAATTTCGATTACACTTTGATTAATGAATCGCGTATTTCCATATTATTTCACATCTATGACCCAGATTTAAGAGTAATTATTTTATATACCCGTTAAATTTTGAAGACGGTTATTTCAGTAGAAACCTTAGGGTCCATGGACTAGAATAGAAATTTTCAAATCTCCAATGAGATATATTGAGATAAATTATAAAGGTCGCCCTTTGTACATTTTGAGACCGTCATATTTTTGCCGTAAGGCTTTATAGGTTGGGATATGTGAAAATAGAGGAAGTAACAGCGATACCTGGGCTACATACCACTACAAACAGTCTCCTTGTCGGTCCAAGCAAGGGTCCCAGCGCGGCACGAAATTTGTGGATACCCTGAGCAAAGAGCGTCCATGGTTAGCTGTGGAACCAGTCTTCAACGGCGTCCCGGACCTCAGCGTCGTTAGCGAACCGGCGGCCCTTGACAGCTTTTTTGAGTTTTCCGAAGATGTGGTAGTCGCAGGGCGACAGATCGGGGCTATAGGGGGGCGGTCGAGGACCTCCCAGCGGAAGCTCCGCAGCAAATCTTGGCACACTGTTGCCATATGCGGGCGGGCGTTGTCGTGCAGCAGAATAACTCCATTTGACAACATACCGGGACGTTTACGCTTGATGGCCGTTTTGAGGTTGCGTAACGTATTGCAGTATGTGGTTGCCTTCACCGTACTGCCTGCGTCGAACCCATCCAACAGCAATTGGCCTTTTTTCTCATCTAAGGAAACCGTGAGCAACACTTTTCCAGCTCTTAAGGAGGACTGAGCAATTTTTTTTTTTGGGGGGGGAGGTGGAGAGTTGCGATGTCGCAATTCCATACTCATCTGTTTTGTGGCCAGATCGAAGTGGTGGCACCAAGTTTCATCTGCGATCACAATCTTGGAAAGAAACTGTCACCCTTCTGCGTGGTAAGGACATATTCTCCGAGTCTTCTGCTCCTCCTTGAGATGCTTGGGGACCATTTGTACTCAAACATTGCTGTAACCCAATCGGCGATGAAGAATGGTGTTAACAATTCCTTTACTCATGGATAATGTTACCGCAAGCTCACGGTTGGTGATTCGGCAATTCTCCTTCACAATGTTGTCTACAGCAGCAATCGATTCCATGGTGTTGGCTAACGTATTGCAGTATGTCCTCCGTTCTCACACATCCTTTATGAAATTCACTACACTAGCGGAACACTATACACTCTGACGGACACTCATTCCCATACACATCCTTCATACGACGATAAATTTCGGATCCACTAACTCCTTCTGCCGCCAAAAATTGCTTAAGTGCCCGCTCGGCCTGTTTGGACGAATACATGTCACGACACTACGTAGTCAACTTGCCTCCGCACGTGCAAACAGCACACTGACACGTGCCGCCAATAACAGCATGATTCCTGTCATGACACGCCATCTACCGGCGCAAATGCAACGCTTCGTGTAATTATACAACGACGCTATTACACGAGTATCACTTTCATTTGGGCGACCCTTATATATATTTTAAATTTTTAAAGAGTACTAAAAATGTATGTACATCGCGAAAACCACCTCGGATTTCTTTATAACATGGTTATCTTGTTAATTACATCGCTCTTTTATCAAAAAGTTAAGTGTTAGAATTCAGATCCTGTATGAACAACCAAGATTCATAACAAGCACGTGTATTTTTTGCTTTTCTTTTTTATGTGGCCTGCAAATCCTACTCCATTTTGTTATAAGACCACCAGTCCCGTTCCATTTCGTCATTGACCACCCAGTCCTATTTCATTCTGTCATTTGGCCCGCCATTCCTATTCGACTTTCGTCATGTAACAGCCAGTTCGTTTTCGTTTTGCCATTTGACCGCCGGTCTTCCATTTTGTAACATGGCCCACGATTTAGCAAAGGTTGAAGATCCCTGGGGTTCAGGTAAGCTGCAGTAGCTCGTTGTGCTAAAGAATTACCGTCATTTTACTGCACATTTTTTTTTTGAAAGAAATACGATAAACGTAATCGATTAATTGTCACTTAGCATCGATTAGGGCTCAGTTCCCAATCCCACATCCATACAGAAGTTGCCATTTTCCCCATTCGCAGCTACAAATTGTCTCTTGATTTTGAGCAACCAGCATCACGGAATCTCTTCCTCGTGTTTTGGGAAATGTTCTTATCAACTACATCTTGCGGACGAGACAGTTAGTGTAGAACATAATAATACTTTCGAAACTGCATTTTGAAAAACCTGGTCTTCTTTGATTATTTCTATTACTCATGATTGAAATGTTGAATTAATCAAACTTGTCTTCATGGAAAAATTAAAACTTGATTCCATAGTAAATAAATACACTATATTTACAAAAGTCACCGGACACCCCTTCAAAAGCAAATGGACTGATCAGCTGCGTTGTTAAGATGCGCGGAACAGCTGCAAACGGTATAAAAACAAGCCTGCAGCTGACCTCAATCACATCGCACTGTGAGGTTGAGTGAAAATGTCGCGGCGGTAGAGAATTGACTTTGAGAAATAAAAGATTCTTGGGTGTTATATTAGTGGATTGTCAATAAGAGAAACCGAGAGGTGTTTAAACATACCCAAGTCAACTGTTTTGGATGTACTGAATAAGTGGAAGATACATGGCGTGCCTGAAGCAGCAAAACGTACCAGCAGACCAAAGAAAATCAGTGATAGAGGACGCCGAAGCCTCAGGAGAGTTGTTACAGCTAATCGATGGAGAACAAGACCTCGGTTTACAGGTGAGTAAAAATGCTGGAACCTAGGTATGTACACGTACCATTCGCAGAGAACTTCATTCCATGGGTTAGCGTGGTCGTGCGGTTGTTAATAAGCTTTTCATCTCCACTTGGAATGCTACTCGTCGTTTAGCATGGTGTAAAGAACATTTATCGTGGACCGTAGATCAATGGAAACGGGTCCTATGGACTGATGAATCTAGATACACGATCCATCAGTCTGATGGTCGTGTGTGGGTATGGCGGAAGCCGGGGAACGCTATTTGCCACAGTGTACTGTTTCTACGGACAAGTTTGGAGCTGACAGTGTACTCGTGTAGGGGTGTTTTTCGTTATATGGTCCCGGAGCATTGGTTATCAGGGACAAACCTGTTAACCAGCACGTCTACCTCGATATTCTGCACAATTATGGCCTACCAACTCTGTGGCAACACTATGGAACCGAGCCATAAAACAAAGATTGTTACGCCGTGGTTTGACGATAATTCCGTATCGTGTGTGGACTGGCCAGCACAGAGCCCTGATCTTAATCCTACAGAGCACCTATGGGATGAATTAGAGCGCCGCATAAGAAGTGTGGAACCAAGGCCTACTATGTATAACACTAGGCAAGAGTTAGCGGCCACGTTATGTACTGAATAGAAGCGCACACCTATCGCTGTGTTCCAAAACCTTGTCGAAAGCATGTCTCGAAGGGTAAAGGTGGACGGGTAGGTGGACCGACACAGGCCAAAGGCCAAAGGTGGACCTTAAGGCCAAAGGTGGACCGACACCGTACTAATGTATGTCAATAAATGCTATGTTTTGTTTCTCTTCTAGGTGTCCGGTGATTTTTGTCAATATGGTGTATATCATCATCGTCAACCACTGTCAATCCACTGCTGGATGAAGGCTTACCAAATTTCTTCCAAAACTTTCATTTTTGAGCCAGTCTCCTTCATGTTACTCCAGCATGCATTCGAAATTCATGCATTCATCTCTCATGTGGTCTTCTTCTGGGTCTTTTGCTGTCCCTTGGTATTCAGTCCAAAATTTCATTTACGTATCAGGGCTCAGCTCTTCTAGAAATATGTCCAAGGCGTTGCCATTTTGGGAATTTTACTTTGATCATCATGTCTCCCACTCTTGTCGTTTTCCTGACACACAGCGTTTATCTTTCCTCGTTACACCAAGCCTGCATCTCTCAATGCTTATTTCTTTTGTCTGCAGCCTCCGTATATCCTTTTTAGTTAAGGCCCATGTCTCTGCTCCATACGTAAGAACTGAAAGGATTCATTGATTAAATGCTTTTTATTGTGAGACATAATAGTGAATTTCTCTTGAAAATTATAATGATTCTTCCAAATGCTCTCCAACTAAGTTTTATACGCCGATTAATTTCTTCATTAATTTAACCCTGAATTGACAACTGTTCCTGATCGTAAATGTAGGTATCGGTTATTTCTGTATTCTTACTATTAATCGTTGAATCTTTTGTTTTTGTAAAAGTGTTCATCAGTTTTGTTCATTTTTAATCCCACTTCTTTACTCTTATCAGCAAGTTCATACATATCTGTGTGTGTGAGTATGTACAAGTATATATATAATTAAAATATCTGTCGTGCAAACTGTCGTGAAGAACACCCTACAGGTGTAAGCATAAGCTGTTTCAGCACGATAACAAATTGTTATTCAACCTCATTGAAAAACCGTCTTCAAAATACATTCAAAACTTTATTTACAAAAAAAGGTTAAAAACACACATGCGAGATCTTTCGCGGTCACTTTGACCACATCATCAGGCGTGGGTATGCATCGAACAGGTAATACAATTTTTATACAGCTCACACTCAATACCAGTTACTCATCGTTGCCAGTTCCGATAATGTTATAATTATCTTAAGAAACTCTAACATCGGCTCGAGATTGATGTAAAATTAAAGTTCTGTAAGGTGAAGGGATAATCGATGGGAGATATTCATTACAACAATTCACCCCATATTTAAAAATGAATAAGCTTTCCATCATGTGCAAAGCGGGTTTAGTCTCCGCAGAGTCCAGAATAGAGGCATTGTCCCAATCTGGAATGTAAGAGCCTGAACGAACTGTCTTTACTAGTGAAGAGAGGGGGTTCAAAGTTCTCATTGAATATTTGTGTTCCGCAATGCTCACACCAAGACAACGCAATGTAGAACCCACGTAACAAAGGTCAGTCGTTTCTCCGAGAGTGGTCCGGGACGGAATCTTGTACACTCCATGGCGACTCAATTGAGGAGTGGGGTCTCTATCCCTCCTGATTAACGAGAATAGGTTGCGTGTTCGAAATCCAAATCCCAAGTCAGATGTTTTACAAACTTTTTTAAGGAAGTTAGTAATAGGTGGATAATAGTCCTATGATCCGGCATAATGGCATGAGGTAGATTCCACCTTGAGTATTGTAGCCTATATGATCCTCGAAGTTGTTTATTATTCAGGGCATCGACAACACATGTTGACAGGCAATACCCTGGATCCGTACCAATTCTTTCTTACGACATGTGATAGTAGAAGAATGGGTAAATACTCTTTTTACAAGGAGCCGCAGGACAGCGTGTTTATACTTAGGGTGTGAGGAGGAAGCAAGAATGATATTAGGAATGAAGGTAGGTTTTCAATAAACGGAGAAACTAAGAGAATAATTTTAGGGTGTTCTGTAGTATGTATATACTTTTCTGTTTCAAATAACACTTATGACGTAGAAGTCTTTTCGTACTTCTACGTTATTTTTTTTAAAAAACAACCATAAGATGAAATAGTTCCTAAATTAAACCTTAACGGCCAGACAAAACATGTAAACAACAGAAGTCAAACTTACGGAAAAGATGCTTTATTCAAGGATGTAGCCAACACATCGTAACGTAGCATAGCATATTGCATTAAACTCTCCACATACCACACAGCTCTTAACACAACTTTTAACACAACACTCAACTTGCAACACCTCCAAGCAACGCTCGCTTTAACAACGCTCCTCCAGCAACAGTTTAGTCGTCGTTTTTATCTCTCGTTCTTATCTTATCTCACACATGCGTCACGTTCATTCAACCTCAATTTTGTTGCCAACAGTATTCATTTGAGAGAAAAGATATCACGTTAAGAGTGAAGTATAACTGAGAATAGCTCAAGATTTACATAGGGAAAGAAACTAAAAAGGAAAGTTAATTTAGAATATACGTCACACATTCGATGATGAATTCATTTCCGCGATAAATTTTCCAGTTTCTTCAATTCTGAAGTTTAGTATACCAGGTCTTTTTGTGTGCAAAAAGGATTATTTTTGTCCTTCTTTTTTAATAACAGTAAGTTTTCTACTTTCTTGGTCTGCTTAAGGAGGTTGAGGTGATGGGGTCTGCAATTCTTCCCAAGGGAAATCTCAAGACGAAACTTGCGGCAATGGGCCTTTGATCTCATCAGATGTACAAGATTATGATTGTATCGATGCGTTTCAAACATCAGCGCATCAACGATTAGGAACGGACGGATACTTTTACAATCTGATATGCTTGATGGCTTCCCCCACCAAGTAAATAATTTCCTTGTTGGTAACTGCGTGAAGATATATGCAAATACTTGTGTTTAGACAGTTCAGCAGGCATCCAAACGATTGCAACAAAACGTCAGTGATCTGGAATCCCATAAACTTATAACATTATCTCCACACAAGACAGACAGCTACTTTTTTCATTGTTAAACCTTAAGTAATCTTACATAAATGCTCTTTTGGTTTCCAACTTGAACTTTAGCATTAAAGCATCATAATTTTCCCCATTAGTAAAGAGATTTCCTCCTTTTCCAAAGAAACCGTAGCAACAGTTTCCTTTTTTACGCTTTCCAACCGTAAGTTGAAGAAGCGTATATGCTCGAGCTTTGTCCGTCTGTCCGTCCGCACAATAACTCGCGTAAAAATGGTTCGATTTAGATGAAATTTTAGTATGTGGTAAGGGACCACTTGGGGACGAACCCTATAGAAAATGGGCGAAATGGGGTCAAAGGTCAGGACATAACAGCGGGATCCATTCCATTGCTCTTATGTGTCAGAACTTGCGTAAAAATGGTTCGATATAGATGAAATTTTAGTATGTGGTAAAGGACGGGTCACCTGTGGACGAATCCTATTGAAAATGGGTGAAATGGGCCAAAGGGCAGGACATAGGAGCGCGATCCATTCCATTACCCTTATGCGTCATAACTTACCTAAAAATGCTTCGATTGTGACAAAACTTTATCATGTTGTTCCGGAGTTATACTGAACTAGTTGTGTTGAATATCATCGAAATGGGGTCAAAGGTCAGGACACAGGAGCAAGATTTATTCCATAGCCATTATTGTTTTTTCTATTATGAACTGGAATCAACCTGAACTGCGTTGTCATAAACATCAAGTTTTCATTCCATTTCGCGGTTAGGGTTGTTTTCTTTAGGCGTGATGATCTAGGCACTATGAGATTCAATTTCTTGTAATCTCGTACACATAACGGAGAAGAAAAAAATTAGTAAAATCATGCAATGCATTGATTATGATACGCTTATCAGCATACCAGAAATCATTACTCAGGTTATGAGGATAACGTCTGGGTAAATAAAAATCGCTCCTGGGCCCTGACCTTTGACCCTATTTCGATGATATTCAACACAATTAGTTCAGTATACCTCCGGAACAACATACAAACGTTTTGTCGCAATAGAAGCATTTTTAGTCAAGTTATGAGGATAACGGCTGTGCACCCCATTTCGATGATACTCAACATAACCAGTTCAGTATACCTCCGGAACAACATTAAAAAGTTTTGCCGCAATCGAAGCATGTTTACGTAAGTTATGACGCATAACGGAGATGGAATGAATCTCGCTCCTATGTCCTGACATTTGACCCATTTCGTCCGTTTTCAATAGGGTTCGTCCCCAGTTTGCCCCCTACCACATACTAAAATTTCATCGAAATGCAACCATTTTTACGCAAGTTATCGTGCGGACAGATAGACAGACAAAGCTGGTGAATATACGCTTTTTCAACCTACGGCTGGGCAGCGTAAAAAACGGGATAATCTCATAAAGACTAAATATTGTAGTTTTGTTAGCTTCGTGTTTGTCAAATATTTTTTTTAAACGGAGTGTCTTGCTTTTTCTTTCGAATATCCTGCATAGTTTTGGTTGATTTTTCTGTTAGAATTACACTGAAGAGCAATAGAATTAGAGACAGCTGGCGTTATGCAAATGTGGCGCTGTGGGCGGCCCTGTAAACGGAAACGACATAACGTATGCAGCGATCTGACAATATAAGGAGTGATGCGACGGGAATCGGTAAGAGTTGGACGCAGTATGGGTAAGACGAAGGATCTAAGCGCATTTGGTCGTGGGCAAATCGTCGGGGCCCGACGAATGGGTCACTCCATCTCGGAAGTCGTGCAGGAACTGGGATTTTCACGAGCCACTGTGTCACGGGTGCACCGTGAGTACATTGAATCCGGTAAAACCATCCCTGCAAGGGCCAACTGCCGTGGACAACAGCGTGTGGATGAGCGGGGTCATCGTCGGCTAGCTCGCATTGTAACAGCGCATAGACGGGCCACAGTGCAAGAAATCACGCGGCAATTTAACGCTGGTGCACAAAAACGTGTAAGCAGCCACACCATCCAGAACCATCTCCTCGCTATGGAGTACAGAAGCCATCGTCCCACGAGGGTACCGTTGCTGACCGCACTTCACAGGGTGCAAAGATTAGCATGGGCGGGAGAACATTGTCACTGGACCCTAGACATGTTGAAAAATGTTGCCTGGACTGATGAGTCGAGAATCACGTTGGCACATGCGGATCGCAGGATACGTGTACGGCGCAAACCACATGAAGCGATGGATCCTTCTTGCCAGCAGGGTACTCTTCAAGCAGTTGGGGGTGGCATTCTCTTCTGGGGACTGTTTACGTGGACTGAAATGGGACTCCTGGTACGTGTGACATCGGTCCCTCACAGGTCAACGTTACCGGGATATCCTGGACGACCATTTGCTCCCGTTTGTGCGTCTTCAACATCCCACTGGGGACCTCATCCTGCAACAAGACAATGCACCGTGCCATCGCTCCCGAATTGTATCCGAATGGTTGGATGAACACTCCACCGACATGACCTCGCTTCCTTGGCCAGCTAGGTCACCTGACCTCAGTCACATCGAGCACATCTCGGATGGCATCGAGAGAGATGTTCGAGGCTCTGACCCCCTCCATCAAATCTTCGTGAACTGTGGGAGCTTGTTTAGGGGTCGTGGATCCGTATGGCTTCCCAACGCTTCCGGTGTCTTGTCGAGTCCATGCCGAGATGAATCGCCGCCGTCATGAGGGCGAAAGGTAGTGCTACACGTTACTAGACAGGTATCTCTAATGCAATTGCTCTTCAGTGTAGTTTATTCTTGGCTGAAGGATTTGATAACACTACTCCTTTCCTTGGAAGCAGCCGCCCTAAATTACGGACTGGTGACTGCTTATAGCATCAGGATAAAACGACACTGCAAATCTACGCTCATGTCCAAAAATTAAGGATCACAAATATTTTCATAGTATACTTTTACTCTAAGAGCATGTGGATGAAAATATTTTAATAAGAATCAAACAAAGATGAAAGGACGTGTACACACTTAAATAAACCTAAATCTGTGCTTATTAATAAATAAAATTGATAAAAGAATAAATCATTTCATTTTCTGATATTGGCTAACAATAACTAAAATTGAGAGAAAAAAAAATATGCATGGATTACTTTAATAGGGTAAATGTCCACACCCAACTGCAATGCATGATTGGCAGAGGAGCTTTGCTGAACGCGATTGCCCACCGTAAATCAGAAACCCACACGAATCTCCCACCGAAATCGGAAATGCTTTCAACTGATTGGATTCAGGTTGGGAAAATATGCAGCTCACTCCATTCAGTCGATCCCTTAGCTCTCCAACAGTTCATCAACGCATGATGATCGGTGTGGACTGGCACTATAGTCCATAAAAACGAAATAATCTCCCACAGCATCACGAAAAAACCTTACATGGTCTAAAATGACCCCCTCACAATAACGCTGGGCATTCATAGACCCTTTCTCCAACACTAGGAGCTCTGTGTGCACATTGATCATAATCTCAGACCAGACCATTACTTCTCACAATAAGGCTGGACATTCATTGACCCTTTCTCATGGTATAGATTATGTACACTGTCCTTCCAAGTAATTATAAACAGTCGAATAACTGCCATCACGGAAATACTCCTACCAATACTCTTCGCAGAACCTCCTAACCTTACTAAGCATCATACTGATGAACAAGTCGCAGTATAAAATGAAGGTTATGAAAGAATTTGAACAAGGTTTCATCGTGGGAGCTCGTCCTGATGGAACTTCCGTCGTTTAGTCTCTCCATTACACTTACACAGCATTTGTAATCGAATTCGAATTTTTTTTCTCAAAGGATAGCGATTACCGTGCCGACAGTGTTTCGTGGAAGTGCTGTAATGCACAGTTTGGCCACTAGATGGCGTCAACGTATTAATGTTTCTCATGAAATGAAAGTTTATTAGACACATGGCTTGCTCCAACACAAAAGATTGCACGTGTACTGTATAAATCAGGCAGATCCGCTCGTCTAAGATCAGTTAGCATTTGGCTGAGGATCTAAATAGAAAAAACGGGTAATCCGAGCGACTTTGACACGATAGTTGGCAGAGAAACGTCAGTGATCTGGAATCTTGTAATCCCACAGTATTATCTCCACACAAGGCAGACCGATGCTTTTTCATTCTTCTGTCGTTTAGTTTCAGATATTCTCGAACCGAACGTTTCGCAGATGCCGGTTCGAGCATTTTCCTAACGGCCGTACTCCTGAGCTTTTCACTCACAGTTGTAGTAAGAGTTTACCCTGAAAAAGCGATACGCAGAACAGCTTTCAGATTCGGTGATCGTGTGGACAATAACAAGTGGTGGATCAGAGGGGTCAAACGAGACGCGAGAATCGTACAAGAGAACTGCGTGCCACAACCGAGCAAATTCCTACGGAAATCAACAATGGTGAGTTGAGAGTCATTTCAGAACTTCAGTCCATGTCGAACGTGAGAGTCATTTCGCCGCCGCAAGTCCAGCTTGTAAACTGGCGTTCTCATAAAGTTCCCACAGACACGGGTGGCTGGGTGTGTCAGGTTGGTTAATGATTAGTCTCTCATCCCGTGTGGCTGTTGCCATCTCTGTGGAAATTGTTGGTTGGTCCCTCTAGATAAATAAGTTGTTGTCTCCAAGGTGTTGGGAGTAAGACTGCTTGCTCCTCATTGCAGCATGAACCCGTTGATTTCTGGATCACGATTGCCTCGCGATATCGTAACGTCCATTCGTTTTTGAAGCCTGACATCAATTTAATGTCATTCCAGTTGGGTTGGAATTTCTCTTGTATACAAGGTCTGGCTAGAGATGGGAAACAGTTTGCTTTAGAAACGGCTCTTTGGTGTTCTAATATTCTAATCTTCAAGCGTCTCTTGGTACTTCCCACATAACTGGATTCCACACTTTCCATATTACTGATCTTTTTTGTTAGTGGGATTATATAGATTCCGGCAGATATCAAGATATTATGTACATCTCTGTCCTTCCTAATATAAGTAAAGAGGTTTTGGGTGTTCAGGTTTTGAAAAACTTAAAGATGCTTACAATCTTTCAGTTTTTCAAAACCCATGTTTCTGATCTAGTTGGCAAATATTCTGATATTTCTTTCGACAATTTCCCAGGTCGGATTAGAAATCCCTTTCTTTTTTTTTATTTCTAACTGTCACACCGCAACCGATATTATTGCTAATATTTATGAGTTGCTATCCGGTAACTATTTTCTTTCGGAGGAGACAAACAGTTAAGCAAGTTAGTTATTTTTCGCTCTGTAACAGTGCACCGTACAGTGGCCGAGTGGTCAGAGGCGGCGATCTGTTTTTGACTATTATTTCCAGTTGGGTTCAGTTGAGGCACGGATAGAGGGGCTTTCACCGCGGAAGTAATGCCTTCAAAACAGTTGCGAAAGGCTACTCATAAAATTTAGAGCTCCTCACGGTGGTCGTAAGCCCCTACCCCCTGAAGAAAGAAACCTACTAAAGAGGGACGCTGGGAATTCAGAATTGTGCTTGTGTTGCTAGCAGGGAAAGCGAAGAAAATGTGATTACGCGGCGTGCTCACAGCCCTTTGTATTTTATCCTTTTAAAAAATGGAATACGGTGTGCATGTTTCTAACTAAAAGTAAGCGTGATTTTATCTCCATTACTGAGGAATTTAGAGCAGCAGAAAAGATTGGAGAATGTTGTTTTTATAGATGATAGAAAAAAACTGATGCTCTCTTTTTCTTAAGAACGTTGAGAACTGGGTTCGATCTCGTAGTACTCAGTGCAAAAGAGTTATCTCCAACTGATGTTTGGAGTTTGAATAACACATAGAACCATATATCTTTTGCTTTTGATTAGCTTCGCGATGTGTGAGTTAATTAATTCGTAGCACCAAGAAACTTCGACAGTCTAAGGAAGGTTTTCTTATCAAGTACATGTTCTGTCTTTAGTTAAGTGTTGGTGAAAAGCTTAGTGCACCGATACAACTGCTGATACTAAAAGATGTAGGGAAACTTTATTCAGAATTGGCTACGTAGCACTGGGTGTCATGATACAGACGCATCACTTCCAAGGGGGTAGGACGTAACGGAGGAGAGAGGAGGTCCTCAGTAGGGGATATAATCCCCCTAACTTTAATGATTGATTTGCACCGTCCGTATTTCGCACTGAGTTGTTGATGGATACTTGCGATAACATCGCCTATTTTTCCATCGGTGCCGTCTTCAGCTGTTCGACTGTTTCCGGTGTTTCGGTGAGCCTCAACGCGTTTCCCCAGAGCGTTTCACACATACTCTATGGGATTTAGATCCAAGGAACGCGCTGACCAATATATCCGCTGAATGTCTTCACTTTCCAACAACTCATCAATAGCCATTGTACGATGGGGTGTGGCATTATCGTCCATTAACACGAACTGTGAGCCAATGCACCTCGGAACAGATGAATATGGGAAAGGATTACCTCATTACAATAGCGGACACTGGTTACTGCATCTCCTTCCAGTATCTGGAGCTCCGTGCGTCCATCGATCAGAATGCCTCCATATACGAGAACACTGCGGCTCCCATATCTATCCCTTTTTTTGATGTTTTAGGAGCGTGACCGAGGGCCTACCTCACGCCAGATTAGCTGACGTCCAGAATCGCTAGAGAGACAACATCTACTCTCAGCAGTAAAGAGTACCGCACTCCACTGTTCTACTGTCCAGTTCTTATGTTCTCTGGACCAGTGTAAACGGTGTCTCGGGTGAGCAGTTGTCATTGGAACAGAGCGTATTGGTCGTCGGGCAAACAGTACACCTTTGTGTTGTCGCCTGGCCACTGTAAACTACAATATTGTGCGTCCTATGCTCATGTTCAGTTGTTTTGCAAGGTTACTTGCTGTCCGGTGTCGATTCCTCTTGTCCTGCAGGAGTGGACAGCGGTCCTCACTGGGGCTGGTTTTTGGTGGACGACCACCATCGGTCTTTCACACAACTGTACCTGTAATCGTGAAGGCCGGCCATGCATGTGGCACGATTCGATAGGCAATACCTGATTTTCTTAGGGCACAATAATCACAGTTTATCCCTCCTCCAGCCTCCAAATTAATTATTCAACCACGAGTAAAATCCTCAAGATTTTCTCGACGAGCCATTTTGTCGTCTCTTGCACACGACAAACACAATCGTTCATCTGCAACACTTATGCTATCACTAGATCAGATGCACACCGTCCGGTGACTTCGTGAGCGCATTTTGTTCTCACTTCAGGCAAACCAACGTCATACTCCATTTTTACGCATGTACCGTTGCTCTTGTTCTCAGACACGGTCCTGAATTGATTTGTGTTTGGATACTGCCGCTAGTTACGGCGTTATTTTACGTTTTCCACTTCGTCCTTAAGTTTGTGATGTACTACAGAGGTAAAGCGCGTGTCCAGACGACATATCTGCAGCGATACATTTCGTCCGTGTAGCTTAGTTGGGAGAGCAATTTTCTCCGGAGTGAGGGGATGCTGCTTTGATCCCCGTCACAGACAAAATTTGTTTTCACAAGTTTTGCACATCAGTGTATTTGCTTTTTAAGTGTTTGTGAAAGCCTTAGTATAAGTACCTTCGAAGTAATCCTATGTCGTGCAGAGTATCTTATAATGTACATTGATAACTACAATAAATTAAATAGAGTGTATTAACTCTTTAACGACCATTATCCTAAAATCTGGCATCACTCTAAATTTCATAACGCCTGAAACTGTCTTTTGTTTCGCTTCTTTGTTTAGTAACAACAATGGCGACTGACAGTAACTCCTGCTGATCCCTCATAGGTCGTGCAAATTTAAAGAACAGGTAAGGGTAGGAAATCTGACTCACTCTAGACAGGTGTTTCGGGCGGCTATGGTCATTTGTATGTACGGGCGTTTTGGGCATTATGGTCGTTAAAGAGTTAACAAAATACAACGTGGTTTGTCACAAATATTTATTTTTTCAAGTCGACCATGGTTTCGTGGGTATTGACCTAATTTCATCAGGACGAATGACACGTAAATATTCAAATTGTATAAATCATAAACGGTGTTTACAGTCACGGGTTTTGGTTAGTTGTTTCCACGCGCTTGATAGAAATGGGGTGGATGCCATGTCGTTAACAAGTTGAGAAGACTTCTGATATATATGGAAAGCTTCCAAAATATCAAGTTTGGTGGTCGAATCTGGCTTGTCAATTAGTTTTGCTTCTTCAACGAGAAATTTATGGTCCTTTTCGTAACAGTGTTTAGCCATCGATGACTTCTTTAGGTCACAGTTCCGAATGTAAGTCTTGTGCTCGAAAACGCAAACTCTACGGATCTGTCTTATATAGAAAGCATCACTTTCACATGGAATTTGATAAATTCCCCACAAGTTTTTGTCTTCAACATAGTCTTTTGGTCCTAAAAAATTCATTTTGTTTGTGGGTTTAAAGATTACTTTAAAATTAAAGGTTTTGAGAATTTTTGCAATTTTGAAAGCAGTGTCACGGGAAAATGGAACAATGGCAAAATTCTTTCGTGTTGAGCGCATCACTGGAGTTAACGTGGAGACAGGCTTCGGTTTCTGGAATTTTGTTAGAGTCTTGTCTATAATGGAAGGGTTGTATCCTCGTTGTATTGGAACAGGTTTAAGGAAATAAAGTTCTTTTTCCGAACTGTCTTTATCTGAACATATATGTATCGCGCGAAATACGCACTGTAAAAGGCACTGAGTTTTTGTTGCCAAGGGTGATTGGACTTGGCATGTGGAGATGAGAAAACAGCGAAAGGCTTCCGATAAATTGTGTTTGCTAGAGATCCATTTGAGCGAGTAACCAAGACTTCAAGGAATGGTAGGCATCCGTTATTTTCAGTTTCGTTGCTGAATTGAATGTAAGGATCAATGGAATTTATAAGTTTGACTAATTCCGGAATTTCAGAATTTTTTCCTTTCCATAGAACGAAAGTATGGTCTACATATTGTATCTGTAACGTACCAGGAGATGTGACGTACCTGCCCGAAGGACGCACACGACATAAAGGCAGATAGGAATCAGAATAAAACGTCCGCGTAGCTCAATTGGTAGAGTGACTTATTCCGGAATGAGGGGATCCGGGTTCGAGCCCCGGCGCGGATAAAAATGACGGAGAAATTTACTTCGTTATAATGGCGCCCGAACTATCCGGATGACCCGACCCTTCAAAATCTCGCATTGGTGTGATGTTATTTCCACACCGCGAGATAGGAAAAATACGAGAATCCTTTCTCCAGCACTTCGAAAAAAAAAAAAAAATAAGGGGGAGATGATGTAACGTACCAGGAGATGTGACGTACCTGCCCGAAGGACGCACACGACATAAAGGCAGATAGGAATCAGAATAAAATGTCCGCGTAGCTCAATTGGTAGAGCAACTTATTCCGGAATGAGGGGATCCGGGTTTGAATCCTGGCACGGATAAAAATGACGGAGAAATTTACTTCGTTATAATGGCGCCCGAACTTTCCGGATGACCCGACCGTTCAAAATCTCGCAATGGTGTGATGTTCTTTCCACACCGCGAGATAGGAAAAATAAGAGCAGCACTTCGAAAAAAAAAATAATAAGAGGGAGATGATGTAACGTACCAGGAGATGTGACGTACCTGCCAGAAGGACGCACACGACATAAAGGCAGATAGGAATCAGAATAAAACGTCCGCGTAGCTCAATTGGTAGAGCAACTTATTCCGGAATGAGGGGACCCGGGTTCGAATCCTGGCGCGGATAAAATTGACGGAGAAATTTACTTCGTTATATATCCATAAGTCAAATTTCACGAGTTTGAAAAGTTTTTATTCAAACCGACGCATGTAGATTTCATATAATATAGGTATTCTTGTTTGCATCAGATCTAGTGATACGAACTCGATTTCGGTCTCGTCTTCGATGCTGGGTCAAATTTGATTATCAAGTACTCTTAATACGATTTTTGACCCAAATACGGGGTAATATTATAAACGTGACTCTTTTTGTTTTTCCGGATGTGCTATTTTCCACTAGGGGCCATAAAATATATTTGTATCTGTATCTGCTCCTCTGAAAGTTATGTTTTTATATAAAATATCTTTTCTACGAAACTGCTGAAATTACGGCCACGATTTATCACGTATTTTCCAACTGTGTTGATGCAAAATTTACAACCATTTTGCACCCAGTAGGAAGTGTCTCACGTTAATCGCTTCGAAATTTTATACATTCCTGTTGCTTCGAAACTGTAAATTCTTAACCAGTTTACACCGTCTCAGAGAATAGTGACCTTCAGATGTTTAACTCAAGGGCAAATAAACTGCTTTCGAACAATTCCACATTTTCCAATATGAAAACAAAAATCGATCATGGAGTTACGCGTGATTAGTTCTTCATAAAAAGAAAAATAGTTGTTTTTAAAGTAATTGCTATTATCTGCTGATTGATGGATTTCTTTCACCCATTCAGTCATTATTCATCTGAATCTCGTTCCTTATTAACGACAGTTTAAAAATAAATGCGGATTTTCTGTCTTGAATTCTTTCAAATATTTTCTTAAAATAAGGTAGCTCCTAAACGTCAGCCGTTAATTTATTCTTCCAGTTATAAATGTAATACATATGGTGCCAAGGTGGATGCCGCGAGGTTATACTATCAAATATTTCTTAGTATGACCATTGCTTATTTTTAAAAGGAAGGTAATCCCTCCTCTAAAAAATAACCACCATAACAACCTATGCCAGCATCTAATACTATAGAGAGGCTTCTATTCTTGTTTGGGGGCCACTGAATCCAAGAAAAGCTCATAACCAGGGCTGTTGAACAAACGCACCTACTATGTCTTATTCAGGAGACGAACCTAAGCCCATTTCCTGCGATTGGCCGGAATCCCGCCACTTTGATCATTCCGAACGGTATCCTGCAGAGGGTGCGGCGCACGGGGCATACACAGAACATTCTGCTTTTCACCAGTAGAAAACATTCCCCCTGCCCTATTGCTGTCTGTGTGTGCTCGGGAGCACTAGAGATGGAACCTAAACGATTGAAAACGGGTCTGGAGTCTGACGAATCACGTTTTTTGACTGCACAATATCAATAGGAGAGCGAGAATTTAAAATCAGCAAAAGCATACGGGTATCCATCCATCTCTTAGAATCCCGACTCCTGAAGTTTATGAAGGAAGTGTAACAGTGTGGTCCATGTTTCCATAGATTTTAGGTCGCTTGATTCACGGTTGCAATCGAGCCAGACCACTTCTTTTCAAGGCTTGGCAGCGACAGGCTACTTTTTACCTAACTGTGCGGTTGACCCACTGCTCCAATTAACTCACCCTTCCCTGTAATTTGGCAGAGGTTGACAGGTGCCAGACCGGATGTTGGATACTTTTTTTAGGACCGCAATATATGTTAGGACTGCAATATATATATCTGATGAGAGAACAATTGTTAGCCAGAGTTCAGGCGTGTCATGAGTGGAAAAAAATTATTGCAAAGGATTTAAACTTTCTAAATACAGTAATAATTGCCAATGAAACATGGGTCCACTATCTCGACCTCCTGACGAAGCGCTCAACGGGTGTCTGGAAACACACAGGCTCGCCTCCTCCGAAAAAAGTCCGCCAAACCAAATCAACTGGGAAGGTGATGATGATCATTTTTTATGATCATAAAGGTGTAGTTTACCAGAATACCGTTCATTCACAAGTTACTGTCAATGCTGAGTATTACATTTCTGTCTTCAAGCATCTGCGACGACACATATCGATTAAGCGACTGGAACTGGTGGGGAAGTGAACACTACACCATTATGACGCCCCCTCCATATGTGGCTGCTTGTGTCCAACAGTTTCTTACGAAATGCCGTATTAAAATCATGCCACAGCCTGCCTACAGTCCTGAACTCACCCCGTTCGATTTCTGTTTGTTTCCAACAATGAAGGAGAAGTTCCGTGGCGCAACATTCAGTACAGATGCTGACGTTATTCAAGCTGTACAGGGGTCGCTAAAGCAGGTTCCACAAAATGCCTTTGCCACATGCTTTGAAAAGTGGACTGAACGATGGAACCGTTGCATATCATCCGAGGGAAGATACTTTGAGAAACAATAACATATATTTTGCTATACCTATGTTCTTTCATTTTGTTTGATTTTACTCTCGTGTTTTTATAGAACTGCCGTTGTACATGTGCATCAGTTACTTCTAGATTTGCTTACTTACATCAAAATCTTCATTTCTTTTGAAATCACCTTACATCAGTTTTGCTTTAAGTTCATTTTTAATCTCACTTCTTTACTCTTGTCATCAAGTTCCTGGATCATTCTCTGCAGCTCTGAGGAGATACTTCAAAAAATTACCATATCGTGTGCAAAACGAGAAGATGGGTTAAACTACCTTTATTAATATTTATCTCCTTGTATTCCTAGTTCAGTGATTGAAAGACGTTCTGCAATGTGACATTGAAGAAGTTGGGAAATATGGTGTCACCTAGTCTCACTCCTCTTCCAATTCTTTTACAGAGGGTGAGTCGAAAGTTTTGCAATATTTGCGTAAACCCATGTGCTGCGGCGTGTATGTCACGTATTTAAACAAGTTCAAGTCGCGCACTGCAGCCAGTCGAAAGGGATATAAAGTGGTAAACGTTGTTGTGAATAGGATTGCATGTCGTCGTTCTGGACGCCTAAAAGATGAACAGCCACTAATTAGGGAACTTTTACTTTATGAGTTTGAAGTCGGTCGTAACGCTGCTCAAGCAAAACGAAACATTTGCCATGCGAAAGGGGAAGGTTCCATGGACCACAGAATAGCAACCAGATGGTTCAAGGAACTTCGCTCAAGTGACAGAAACCTCGACGGTCAGCCAAGGTCAAGTAGGCCGCGAACCGTAGATTCGGAGGCCGTGCGTCAGGCCGTAGAGGTCAATCCGACAACACGCACTCTGAGATTATCAGTGGAGCTATAGGCATATCACAAACCACCGTGGTTCGTCACCTTCAGGACCTCGGCAAGGTCTATAGGAGCTGCCGCATTGTCCCTCCAGGTGAAGCAAACCACCGAGTGGAAGTGTGTACGAAACTTCTCGAGAACTCACGCGATGTACGTTTCATCAATAGAATTTTTGCGTGCGATGAAAAGTGGGTCTATTTCCATATTCCTAACACACAACGGCTGTGGTTGAGCCCTGTCCTGCTTTCAGAACTTGTTGCCAAACGTGGGTGCTTTGAGCACAACGTGATGCTCTGCGTCTGGTGGAATTTCGAGGGGATAATCCATTACGAATTTGTTCCAGACGGTCGGACCATCAACTCCAACCTCTACTCTGAATAGCTGGAGCAGATGTATGCCACTTTGGAGGAGAAGTACCCGACACTGGTGAACAGAAAGCGCGCTCTCCTACAGCAGGACAACGCTCGTCCTCATACCGGGCGAACCACCCGGGCAAAACTGCAGGAACTTGAGGGCATCGAACTGATGCCACACCCAACATGTAGTCCGGATCTTGCCCCCGTCGGATTATTACCTGTTCCGGTCCATAGCCTATTTCCTGCGCGGGCGGCACTTCAACAACCAGAAGGAGGTGGCAGCTGGGTTAAAGGAGTTCTTCGCCTCGAAGGACAAGAACTGGTTCCTCTGCAGAATCGGAGAACTGGCAGACAGATGGCTAAAGATGGTGCAACACGATGGCCTATACTTTGAATGCTAATCAGCTTTCGTCGTAAGGGTTACGTATGAAGACATAAAGTGATTCAAATATTGCAAAACTTTCGACTCACCCTCTGTAAGTGCTGTGTTCTCGAACAACCGGAACTTTGCACTTTCATTATCATAGATGTTATTAATAATATTAACGTATACATCTTCAATACCACAGGATTTCAAAGTCGTTTTGACCGTTGATGGTTTCGTGGATTCAGAAGCCTTTTCACATTCATTGAAGGCCGTACATAGTAAGAGTTGTAACGTACTAGGAGATGTGACGTACCTGCCAGAAGGACGCACACGACGTAAAGGCAGATAGGAATCAGAATAAAATGTCCGCGTAGCTCAATTGGTAGAGTGACTTATTCCGGAATGAGGGGATCCGGGTTCGAATCCTGGCGTAGACCAAAAATGACGGAGAAATTTACTTCGTTATAATGGCGCCCGAACTATCCGGATGACCCGACCGTTCAAAATCTCGCATTGGTGTGATGTTATTTCCACACCGCGAGATAGGAAAAATAAGAGAATCCTTTCTCCAGCACTTCGAAAAAAAAAAAAAAAATAAGGGGGAGATGATGTAACGTACTAGGAGATGTGACGTACCTGCCAGAAGGACGCACACGACATAAAGGCAGATAGGAATCAGAATAAAATGTCCGCGTAGCTCAATTGGTAGAGTGACTTATTCCGGAATGAGGGGATCCGGGTTCGAATCCTGGCGTAGACTAAAAATGACGGAAAAATTTACTTCGTTATAGAGTTCGTTTTCATTCACTCTTCAAGTATTTTCTTTTTTTTTATTACTTTAATGTGATCCATAGTGATATAGCCACTAATGAATCCAGCTTGTTTATTTAGTTGACCTGTGCCCAGTGTTTCCTTCTAACGATGTGATAATATGATACCTTAGTAATCCAGATAACTGATATATTTTCTTCTTTGGAAGGAAGTCTTTTAACATTTTGAGTATGAATTTTTCTTTTCTTAAACTCTAAATAATCCCTAAAAAGCAGGTGTAAACATTTTTTGTTTATTCATCATCTGAAAGAATTTGGTCGCTCACATATACTAGTAACCAGTCTTGAATGGGAAATTTATTCATGTCGTTTTGTGAAGATATTGCAACAATTATTTACTTATTTCCATTGTCGATAAATTACATGTTTTCTTCGCATTTCAACCTAAATTAATTTCACTTTGCTTCCCTGGGATGTAGGATTCCTCGTGGAATGCAAAGTAAGCCTTAAATGCAGATGACATCACCGCAATTTCTGTAAAGCATGAAGTTAAATGCGGCCTTTATAGGTAACAGGTTGAACGTGAAGCAATCTTTCTCTTCTATAATGCTTGGTAGAATTGGAAACGTTGGAGAAAATGGCGGCTATTAGCATCGAATTCCATAGAATAAAGAAATACTTATTTCTTTTATGATATTCAGAAACAGTTAATATCGGCAATTTTCTCAGTTATAGATTTATATACCAATTAGCTTCGAAGCAAAGGCAAAATCGAGGATAAACGTCCAAAAAATATGCAAAACTACATGGCCAATAGAACAAGTAAACAAACCTGGGGTTTCGGAGTACTAAGATGCTGTTTAAAAATGGTACTGCATTTAGTTCCACAACATTTACGGGTTCCATACGCTGCTCTAGAAAAATTACATTCAATGCTTGTGATAAATTTATTCGGGGTACAAGATGCAGCCGTAATTCTAGTTTTTAGGACTGAAGTCGCTATGAAAGAAAATTCCTCCAATCCAACCACCGTGAAATCCGGCAATAAATCTCAAATAAAACTCTTCAATTACGTACGACAAAGCAATAAATTGGTCGTCAAACAAGCAGAATGGGGGCGTTGGCTTTAATAGTAGTGGGCGCTACCGTTTTATCTTTTTCCTTTATTTTTTTCAAGGAAAGATTATCTTTTTCTAGCGCACTGTGGGTACACAAAAAAGAAACATTGAAGGATAACTTGCTGTGTTCCTATTTAGTTTTCCTGCTTCGGGAGATGAGAAGGTTATCAGGTTCCATAACAAACAATATAAGCTACTTTTTTTTAAGAACTCAATAACCTCTTAAAGTAATTGAGTCTTATATCGTATGCGAAAGTCATTCAATACACAGTGGGTGGAAATGATATATATTGTTTGAAATTAGGGCAGCGGTGCCCGAAAGATTTATTGGAATACAATATGCTGTTTTGTATGAATCAGAAAAGGCACAAGAAATTAACTAAAACATCGATTTGTTGTTTAACTACCGATCAAGCAACAAGTCGATAAATCGATGATAATCTCAAACGACGTGACCACAACTTTCCAAATACGAAGAAAAAAATGTTGAAAGCTTATTTCTAACTTTAAACTTAAATTATTCCGCGAACTAACAATGTTAATGTTAAATTATTTTTTATTCAAATTTATCTGTTACAAACAAAGCTTCTAAAAGCAAATGGCTTCAGAGCGCTAAAACAGTAGATGTGAGATGTAAAGGAACAGGCTCTAAAATGGAAATATAACTTCAAACACTTTCGGTGTCATAACGGAAAGTCTCCCTCCCATTTTCTTTTAGAACGGGGTAGTGTAACATGCTATGTTTTTTTTTTTTTTTTTAGATCATATATAGAGGATTTTAGGAAGGGATTGTCTGACCCCAGGTCTTAAACAACCCTTAGAAATAGAAAGCGAGGAGATTTGGGCTAGAGTTCCTGATAGGAAAGTGACACGGAGGCGAAGTAGAAAGGGGAAGGAAGACGCTCTTATTTATTACCGGGGGAGCAGTATCCGGGGTCCGACGGCTTAACGTGCCCATCCGACGCACGGCGGATATTTACTGGATCGAGCGTTCGTACCTGCCTGGGATCGAACCTGAGGTCCTTTCCGTGGTAGTCGCGAACGTTGCCCACTAGGTCACCCGCGGCCCAACTATGTGAGCATCTCGTGGCTATAGGTACTCCCCCGTCCATAATTTGTGACCGCTGGTTGGGCGATGGGCCAATGCCTAATCCTGGAATCCAGACCGGATATTAACCCCAAAGCTCACGCCTCTGGCCAATTAGGCACAGGACCTCCGTGACGGTTGTAGATGGGCACAAATCTTGTAAAACATTACAAAAATCCCAGTTGCAGCGTTTACGAATGTTTATATACGAGTGAAGCAAAACGCAATACATTCCTAAGCAATTGGCGTTACATACTTAATATCTTCAAGTAAACACTTGTGAAACCTTCGCTACTTTATCACGTCCTAACGGGTGTTCTATTGTGTCTTTAATTATATAAGATGTAACGCTCTACGTTCCATGACGGAGATGACGTACTACTTAGGTGACGCATGAGTCAAATCGAGAGTAAAGCCGCAACAAGCCGGCCGGCGTAGTTCAATTGGAAGAACAGCTGCTCAGGTGTAGGAAGATCTGAGTTAGAAACTCGCCACCGGTAAAGAAAGGTTACAACGACCAAAGAGAATAAATGAGATAATTACAGAGAAAATAATTGTAGTTGCAGACACAAACAGATGAAATCAGTGAAGCTCCATGAACGATTAAACCACGGCTAATGTAGTAACGAACGCTTCGGCTAACAGTAATAATTCGGCATCGAAGAAAAGTTCGAAACAAGCTCGAAAACGGAATCCCACATGCCACACACACTCACTGGTCAAGCAGTAACCATGTACCTACGTCGTACTGACTCCAGGTCTGCACGGGCCGAGTCGGGCCTTTTTTTACTTTAGAGAACAAAGGAACCCAAGGAGCAATATTATGTTGGACCGACCGTGGGCTTTCAACGGTCGGCCCAGCGACGAGGCGATTCGGCGGCCAACAATTGGATATGTGTTGGTTCAACGGTTGGACCCACATTGGAAAACTGCTGCAAACAGTTTTCCAATGTGATCATGTGTTGTTGGACAACCATCGGACAACCGTTAAGTGGTCATTCGTTGATAAATGGTTGGTCATGTGTGGTTGGAAAAACCGTTGGCCAATCATCGATAAACAACGCAACCTTCACCCAACGCTGCCGACGCAAAACTATCATTGGGCCAACCGTTTGCCAATGTCAGTATGCTACTGTGGAACGGGCCGGACCGGGCTTTTCGATTTTTTTTCAGTGTTTTTACCATCTGTAGGTATTAAGATGGTAAAACCATTTGGGGGCTTGCTGACAGCAAAAAGATTCGACCCCGAGCGAGTGTGTGTGTTGTGTAGATTGCGGGACGGAGGGTGTTTGCAGTAGGTTGAGGGTGTGGGTGTTTTTGTATGACAGAGTGGGACGACATGGATTTTTTCCCTATCCCTAATCTGTATGGGAATTGAGTTTTGTAGTGTTACCTTTTACTAGTTTAGAGAAAGGGAGATTCTGAACGTGCTTAGTCTTACTATTTCTCTGTTTTTAAAGATTATATATTTCGGTAATTGTCAAAGTTTAGTTAATATTTTTAGGCTTACATTCAACTAAATATTTTCAATAATATCTCACCTCATTATTTAATTTTCAAATTTTAATAAAATACAATAGAAAGACAAAATAATACCAAATGGCACCTCACGGGCCGGACGGGACCTAATTAAGAGCTGCAATTGACTGGCCCGGGCCGGATCGAGCCGAGTGTCTGATATTTGAAACGAGCCGGGCTGGGCCTTAAACGCCCCCGGGCCGGGTTCACCAAACTAGGCCCGTGCAGACCTCTAGTGCTGACTTGACTGCCTGTCAGGAGTTCCAAAAAAGTAAGTTCTGGGGAGATATGACATTAAGTAAGATGAAGTAACATACTTTAAATAGGAACAGGAAACCAAAATGTGAAATTAGAGCATATATTTCACACCTCACAGTAGGTAATCATTCCAAAACGTTTATGCTACTGTAATATACAAATAATTGTGAATTTTTTTAGTTCAATAAGTTATTACAAGTGCAGTGGAATTAAAGAATTAACATACGCATTTACCTCTCGTTCCAAGCTTTTTATTCCACTAGGACAGACGAAGCTTCATGTAACAGATGTCACAAGTGTTTAATTAGATGAATGTGGTTTTAACACGAAATTTGTAGCAAAACAGACATGAACACTCTAAACAACGATTATTCAAGATTTAGACAAACAGCTACGTATCGCTGTCCAGCGGTCATTCGAGAGTTAACTAGACTGAAGCTCAAAGCTAAGGAGCTCAAGCTAAGGTTAACTAGACTGGAACTGAAGCTCTAAGGAGCTCAAAGCTAAGGTTAACTAGACTGGAACTGAAGCTCAAAGCTAAAGAGGATGGTAGATAATTTCAGCAGATGATTTAGCTCTACGACCACAAGTAAGATATGCTAAAGGGTGGCATTAATTTCGGAGAGTTACAATGTACTTCTACGTATATTCTACTGTAATGCACTAATAAACCGTTTCGTAAAGGCTTTATTTAACTACGATTGATTTTATGACGCGCCTCTCCCGCAGGATACACATGAGGTGAAGGCAGATAGCAGTGAGAGCACACGTCCGCGTAGCTCAGTTGAGAGAGAGACTTGTTCCGGAGTGAGGGGACCCGACTTCGATACCCGGCGAGGACAAACTTGTACGTTATAATTTTTATAAAAATGCTTCAACGCAGAGAATTCTGTGTGCGTGTGTGGTTCTCAAGTCGTTTTTACAAAGGATAGCAATGGAGTCCAAAGGCTCGGGTTCTAGTCACGAATAAAGCGTGGGTAGTGTGTGCGTGCATGGATGGGATGACGTTGGCTCCTACGCCTTCCTGCAGCGTTCCAAAATTAGAAACGGGAGACCATTTATATCCCTCTATTTTATTCGCAGTGGTCATTCACAATGGATACCGAATTCTTGAGTGGAAGGATCACATCATTTAAATACTTTCCAACACGAAAACATTATTCAAAACATATTTTAGAAAACCTAAAAACAAATTTACACCTAGAGCAATTTATGCATAATTTAAAATGCGTAACACATGGTAAAATACCCACAGATAGAAATATCTTCTTTCGGCTGCTAGCGGCTGCAGCGTGCTCTAAGAAAAATCATAAATTACGTGCACAAAACATATCCCATTGTAGAAGATATCCAAAGCAAAGGGAGTTTTTCAAATAAGGTTCTTAGAAAAGAAGATATGGTACCAAGTATGGTACCAAAGGAAATGAACACTCACATCCCTTAGTGGTAAACATGTGAGGTACAAAAATTGGCAAATACACTGATGTGCGAAAAATTAAGGACGAAGAGGAAAAATTAGCATAACAGCGGAACGAGCCGGCAGAACGGACCGAAAGACCACTCAGGGGATAGAATAGGGTCCTGTACGGTAGGGCATGTTATATATGCCGTATGAAGTAGGGGGAGGGGGTTCGGAAGGGTTTAAAGCACACGAGCGGTGTACGCTGAGCGATTCGGTGAAAGCTATTGCATGGTGTACATCGGTTTGAATGACGTCGAGTTGCTGCAACCGTGTGATATGGCCAACAGGCAATCCAGTAGACGACATCTGGATGACTTTACCCGAGGTCGCGTCATTGGGAAGTTGGAAGAAGGTTGAAGTGTGACTAGTGTAGCCGAGAAGTTCGGAATCGCTCACCGCATCGTTTCACCAGCTTGGAGAGGTTTTCAAACGACAGCAACAGCTGTCCGAGAGTTTAGCAGTGGTCGTCCACGAGCAACCACGACGACGGACGACCGGTATATTGTCCTACAGGCGGGAAGAGCCAGACAGCAGACAGCGGGAGAAATCACAAGGCACATGCAACAGACAACTGGACGTCCGTTATCGCGTTTTACCGTGGCCAGGAGGCTGCGCAAAGGTGGTCTATTTGCACAACGACCAGTACGGTGTGTGTGCCATTAACGCCTGCTCTTCGGAGACGGCGGTTTCTGTGGTACCAGGAAATCAAGAACTGGACACATCAGCAATGGGGTCGAGTTCTCTTTACGGATGAGAGCCGATTTAGTCTGACGAGCGATTCTGGACGTATACACATCCGGAGAGAGCAGGGAACATGCAACCACACCTTCAACATCATCGAAAAGGACCGGTTTGGAGGTGGCGGAGTTCTCGTTTGGGGCGGTATCATTCTTGGTAGCCGTGCTGACCTCCAGATCTTCCAAGGAGGTTCAGTCACTGGTGTCCGCTATTGTACCGAGGTTCTCCTGCCTCACGTGCGTCTGTTTAGAGGTGCTGTGGGTCTTGAGATCCTCTTCATGGACGATAATGCTACACCTCATTGTACAGCGGCTGTCGCAGAGCTGTTGGTGAGTAAATATATTCAACACATGGATTGGCGCGCAAGGTCCCCGGACCTAAATCCAATCGAACACGTGTGGGCCCTTTCCGGGTGACGCTTGGCAGCACGTCACCAGCTGCCAGCAACGATTCCGCAGCTGCGATTGGCGCTACAAGAGGAATGGGCCGCGATGCCTCAACAACTCCTTGACAACCTCGTCCTCATCATGGACAGATGTTGTAAATCCTGCTACGCAGTCAGGGGTGATCATATCCCCTACTAAAGACTGGATTTTTCTTGGCAGCCGCCTGTCACGTGGACGTTTCTGTCTTCTGTCCAGTTGTGCTCGAAGCTACCTTTTCAATAAAGTGCCTTTGTATCCTTTGGATTCCTTATTTGGACGGTTTTGCTCACTTGTCCCATATTCTTACATCTTGGGGATATTATGGTATGATTTGAGTCGATGTGGAGCACTTGTGCACGACGTTACATTCGAAAAATCGTCTCGTCCTTAATTTTTGCACGCCAGTGTATATGAAAAATATTCCTCGCCACAAACGCCATCAGAAGCAAAAAAAAAATTTTAAATCGGACTTTTAGAAGCAGGGATATCATCATTAAAGAGAGTTATATTTACCCTGTGTAGTGGGGAAACCAACAATTATTTTCAGGAAAAAAAAATGGTATAGATATATGCTGTTCGCGGTCTGTTAGCGTCAACAGGAAAAATAATTTTTTTCTGTTAGATTTTCAGAAGCGAAGATACGATTGCATATATGCTAAAAAAAAAAACAACAGAAAGACAGAAATATGTACTCACGCCCCACAGTGGCCATGCATTTTGTCACAAAATGTTGTAAAATGCGTGAAAAAAATATTCATCGTCGTGATATCTATCTAATTGAAAGAGAATTTTTAAAATCTGATTTGTAAAAGCAGAGATTTCGGAAAAAAATGTAGCATACATTTACGCCAACTAGTGGTGACACCATGCATTATTTCAAATAGAAGGTGTGCGTAAAATGGTTTTCGTAGTAAAAAGTATCAGAAGGTAAAAAGAATTTTCTGAATCGTTTTTTTTTTTTTTTTTTCTTAAGAAATTGTATAGAATGAAATATATTTTGAATTTAAGATATGTGCATCTATACCCTCTAGTAGGGAGGTTTTCAATCAGGTAAAGGCCAAAACATATAAATCCTCGTTCTCACTGTTCATGCTTTCTGTTTCCAAAATGATTTTTCAAGCTTGACTAATAGTTGCAGATATATGGTGTCCACTGACGGACGGACGAAGATAGTGATACATTAAGCACTTCCTTTTTGTTTTGTTTCTTTTAAAGCTGTGCCAAGAAGGGGTTAGAACGCGGCTGTAAAGTACTTGAAAATTTTTAGCATGCCACCTTAAAATGTCACGCGTTCGAGATATTTCTCGTAAGAAAGGTAAATTATTTATTTACTTTTAGTTTTTCTTTTCAAAAAAAGTACTTATTTTCTTTCGACTAGCTATGCTACCTTGAACTTGTAGAACTAGAAAACATTGAAAGAAAGTTCCGGAACAGATTAAACTAACATTCTTTCCGTTTCATCCCTGCGGCAATTATGAGTGCGTATTCCTTTGCTTTGTTTGTTAGTTCGCCTGCCAATAACATTGATGAACAGATGTATCGACAACTGTTTCACTCGAAGGGACCAGATTTGTTTGTTGGCCAATTATCCACCTCGAAAGGTTCCGTAATTGCTGGTGAATATTAATTTCCTTTGCGAAGACGACAGCTGATCTACAGGGCAGCTGACCAAGGATGCGGCTGAGCGGTATATGCTTGTTGTTTTAATTATTGGTTGTTACTGCCAGGGTTTGTTTTTTCCCGAGAAAAGCAAAACTGAAGTTCTTGAGAACTCCGTCATCATTTGTCGATAAAATCATTAGCGTCAGGTAGAAAACGGTCCAAGGTGACACTGTTCGGGTGTCTGCAATTATCTTAACAATATTTTGGTTTGTAAAAATTCAAATTGCTGAACGCGAATAAATATTAATGCACATTAGAAAGAAAAGATTGGGGTTTTTTTCATACGTACACATTGTTAAAATATGTTCATGGATATGTTGTTGGACTAATGTGATACAGCAACGAGATGAGATAAACATTTCTACACCACTCCTAGACAGTAGCCGCAATTTGTGTAGGCAGTGTCTCGTGCAAAACGTGATAATACAACAAGGATAGAGATAAAAAAAATATAATTTTCTGAGTAATACGATTTCAGCAGTTTACAGTAACATAGTTTGGATGGTGATAGTGATAATAAAATATACACTGGCTTGCAAAAATTAAGGACGAGACGGTTTTTCGAATTTAACGTCGTGCAGAAGTGCTCCACATCGACTAAAATCATACCATAAGATCCCCAGATGTAAGAATACAGGGCAAGTGAGCAAAACCATCCAAACAAGGAATCCAAAGGATACAAAGGCACTTTATTGAAAAGGTAGCTTCGAGCACAACTGGACAGAAGACAGAAACGTCCATGTGACAGGCGCCTGCCAAGAAAAATCCAGTCTTTAGTAGGGGATATGATCACCCCTGACTGCGTTGCAGGATTTACAACGTCTGTCCCTGCTGAGGACGAGGTTGTCAAGGAGCTGTTGAGGCATCGCGGCCCATTCCTCTTGTAGTGCCAATCGCAGCTGCGGAATCGTTGCTGGCGGCTGGTGACGTGCTGCCAAGCGTCTCCCGATAAGGTCCCAGACGTGTTCGATTGGATTTGGTCCCAGACGTGTTCGATTGGATTTAGGTCCGGAGACCTTGCGGGCCAATCCATGTGTTGAATATCTTCACTCTCCAACAGCTCTGCGACAGCCACTGTACGATGAGGTGTAGAGTTGTCGTCCTTGAAGAGGAACTCAGGACCCACAGCACCTCTAAACAGACGCACGTGAGGCAGGAGAACCTCGGTACAATAGCGGACACCAGTGACTGAACCTCCTTGGAAGATGTGGAGGTCAGTACGGCTACCAAGAATGTCACCGCCCCAAACGAGAACACCGCCACCTCCAAACCGGTCCTTTTCGATGATGTTAAAGGTGTGGTTGCATGTTCCCTGCTCTCTCTAGATGTGTATACGTCCAGAATCGCTCGTCAGACTAAATCGGCTCTCATTCGTAAAGAGAACTCGACCCCATTGCTGATGTGTCCAGTTCTTGTGTTCCTGGCACCACAGACACCGCCGTTTCCGATGAGCAGGCGTTAATGGCACACACCGTACTGGTCGTCGTGCAAATAGACCACCTTTGTGCAGCCTCCTGGCTACGGTAAAACGCGATAACGGACCTCCAGTTGTCTGTTGCATGTGCCTTGCGATTTCTCCCGCTGTCTTCCGTCTGTCTCGTCTCGTCTGTAGGGCAATATACCGGTCGTCCGCCGCCGTGGTTGCTCGTGGACGACCACTGCTAAACTCTCGGACAGCTGTTCCTGTCGTTTGAAATGCTGTCTAAGCTCGTGAAACGATGCTGTGAGTGATCCCGAACTCCTCGGCTACACTAATCACATTTCGACCTTCTTCCAACTTCCCAATGACGCGACCTCGGGTAAAGTCATCCAGATGTCGTCTACTGGATTGCCTGTTGGCCATATCCCACGGTAGCAGCAACTCGACGTCGTTCAAACCGATGTACACCGTGCAATAGCTTTCACCGAATTGCTGAGCGTACTCCACCCGTGTGCTTTATAACCTTCTGACACTCCTCCTCCCCACGTCATGCTGCATATATGCGCATGCCCTACCGTACCGGACTCTAGTCTATCTCTTGAGTGGTCTTTCAGTCCGTTCTGCCGGCTCGTTCTGCTGTTATGCTAATTTCTCCTCTTCGTCCTTAATTTTTGCACGCCAGTGTGTAATCCAAACGGTTTCGAGTATTCTGAAAAAATCAAAACAAAAAACATTTTTTTTCTGTTTCGGGTTTTAACGACCACAAAGATTAACTCGGAGAGCTATTACCAGCCCTAAAACATTGTGATTAGTTCTGAAAATTCCGAAGTGTTGCAGTCGCATTTACAATTGATGAGCCTTTGTGACTGACTCCACAAGTACTGAGACATTGCGATTGGTTCTACAAATTCCGAAGTATTGCAGCTGTATCTACTACAAGTATTGAGACATTATGATTAGCTCTCTAAACACTAAGACACAGCGATTCGTTCTACAAACTTCACAGTGCTGCACTAAGTCCTAGAACGTTTTAACGAACTCTACAAGCGGTAAGACACTGCAATTGGTTCTACTAAGTCCAAAAAAAGCATTGTTGCTGCGTTTACAAGCTCTGAACCATTGTAATTAACACTACAAGTGCTAACCACCGCGCTTGTTTCTCCTAACTGCAAAGCTCTGCTGTTGCATCTATAAGCATTGAGCCGTTGTAATTAACTCTACAAGAGCTGAGGCACTGCGATTGGCGCTACGAACTCTAAATCATCGCATCTGCATTTATTAGCCCTGCGTCATTTTAGACACTGATTGACTCAACAAGTGCTGAGACACCGCGATTGTTTCTACAAATTCTGAAGTGTTACAACTGCATCTACAAGTGCTGAAACATTGTAACGTATTCTACAAAAGCTAAGAGAATGCAATTGATTCTACAAACTCCAAAGTATTGCAGCTACCTCTGCAAGCCCTAAGACATTGTGATTGACTCTACAAGAGCTTAAATACGGCGATCAGCTCTACAAACTCTAAAATATTGCAGCTGCCTCTTCAAGCTCTAAGATATTGTAATTGACACTACAAGAGCAGAGGCACTGCAGTTGGTTTTACAAACTCCGAAGTATTGCATCTGCATGTGCAAGGACTGAGATATTGTGATTGACTATACATGCGTTGGAACACTACGATTGGTTCAACAAACCCGGATATACTACTGCTGTATCTACAAGCACTGATACATTCTGTTTATGTACAAGCGCCGAGACCCTGCGATTGGTTCTACAAACACTGAAACAAGCAAATAAGTGTACATGCGCCAAGGTATAGCATCTATTTCCTGCAAGTGCTGACACAATGGCACGACAACTGCCATAGTTATGACCTATGCAAATCTATAGAATCAAAAATGTTTCGTGTTCGTTACACCGCGTCGCATCATTTGAAGAAACAATGTACAACACTTGCTCTCTGATATTATCAGCACACTTAATCAAATTGAGCCCTATTTTCCGAATGCCGGCCTTTCGGAATTTATGATCTCAACCGTTTGAGGGAAGTAAAACAAAAATTACATATTAAAAGGTATCTTAAGAAAAATCCAAGGCACGTTTCACGCTGCCCATATACACTCATGAACAATGAAATTTGCGCGCCATGAGGGAAGCATCGGATTGAACTGAAATTTTATGGACGCAATGATACAGATGAATGATACACATGATGGCAAAAACAGAGCTATGAGACAATTATTGAGGGATCTGTGGCACACAGTCCGGTCATCATGAATAGCTTGTCGCACTGCCTCGTGCGGCGATACATGCTGCAATACGGTCCGGCATGGAGGCAAACAGACGCCTGATGTTGTCCTGCGGTAGACTGGCCCACACGTGTTGGACGGTGTGCTTCAAATCCCGGATAGCTGGCGTTTCAACTGGTCCCACACATGCTCCATGGGGGACATGTTCGGGGAGCAGGCAGGCCATGGAAGTGTCTGGACATGACGTAGGCAGTCTTGTGCAATCCGAGCCGTGTTCAGGCGCACATTATCCTGCTGGTTTAGCGCACCTGGAATCCCGGCCAGGAATAGGAGCACATGGGGCCGTAGGATCTCGTCCACATAGCGCTGGCCCGTCAATGATCCACGTACCACTACTAGAGCTGATCGGCTATCGTTGGCTATGGTAGCCCCAGACCATAATGCCTGCAGTGGAGGAGGTGTGGCGCTCGATAGCGAGGTTGGGATTGTGCCGTTGACCCGGGGACCTCCACACCCGGACACGATGATCATCTGTCCCCAAAACGAAGCGACACTCATCGCTAAGCATCACACGTCGCAAGTCTGTGGCGTTCCACGTCGCTCTGGCCTGACACCACTGTAAAGGGAGCCGGCGATGTTTCGGTATTAATGGTAGTACACGCAAGGGGCGCTGGGATCGCAGATTCGCTTCCGCGAGGCGTCGGGCAATGGTTCGTGGGCACACAGGAGCCGTTACATGTGCCTGTATAATGGACCGGGTCGCCGTGGGATCCGTTCGTGCCTGGCGCACGATCCGTCGAGACTTTAAGCAGTCTCCCGTCGCTAATTCAGGGCCACTGGTTCCAGGGAAGGTAGAGAGCCAGCGCCATAAAAGAAGCACAACATCCATGCCTCAGCGGGATCCGAAACCGAACCCATTTTGGTACGAATGGCAGAAGCCAGTGCTTAGACCACTGTGCCCTCTGGGCGGCGGAAAACTTTCACTGAAAAAGGTTATAAAACTGCAAAATTGCCGTCACAGTTTATGTAGAAATACATTTACATAATATATTGAGAATAAATTTACAGCATTGCGAATATTTTACACCACCCTGGCACCCCAGTGATCTGGGTCACTGTACTCTGACCCTTCGCGGCCCAGGTTCGAGTCAAAGATGAAGCGTGGGCGGTTCCACCACCTGTCCGACGGCCCAGCGCGCATCCCGGAACCAATGGCGCCAAATTAGATAGGGAGGACTATTTATATGTCATGGTGGTCGTCAAACCGCAAAACAAAAATAATAATAAATAAATACATATTTTAATAAGAAAGATGATTTTAAAAATACCTGCCGTACATATTTCTAACGTAATGGGCAGGAAAATGGAATTTATCTTTGAAGGATTGTGACGTACTACAGAGGTGAATCACGTGTCAAGACAACGAGACATTCTGTCCGCGTAGCTTAGTTGGGAGAGCGACTTACTCCGGAGTGAGGAAACACGGCTTCGATGCTCTTCGCGGGCAAACTTGTGTTTTCACATTGCCGCTCGATTGTGGAAAATGGATCCACTGGACGTTGGGTTCTTCGAAAAATGTGTGATGTTTGCTCCACACATTGTTTGGAATTAATAAAACATTCCTACTACGCTTCAAAGAAAAAAAAATGGGAGGAAGATGATGTGACGTACTACAGAGGTGAAAACATGTGTCAAGACGACAAATCTGCAGCGAGACATTCTGTCTGCGTAGCTCAGTTGGGAGAGAGACTTACTCCGGAACGAGGGGACATGGGTTCGATGCTCGTCGCGGACAAACTTGTGTTTCACAGGATATAATTACAAGGCTAATTCTACCCGTTTTAATATAAATTTAAAAGAAAGAAAAACAGATTATGTACTGTTATGTCACTATCATACAACAACAAAAAAATTATGCCAAACAGAAAAATATCTCGGCAGTAATTAAAAGCTGAATGCAATATGATTGGTCTCATGGAATGTGTGAATGCAGTTCCTTTTGGTTTATGAATGAAAATTCCTACACGTTGCTATAGTTAATATCATCATCATCATTGTCAACCATTATCAATCCACTGCTGGATGAAGGTCTCCCCAAGTTTCTTCCACAACGGTCTGTCTTGTGCCAGTCTCCTCCATGTCACTCCCGCATACTTTCGAATTCCATCCACCCAATACCCATTCGTAAAAGCGTAGCGATCCCAAAATCACCTGAAGGGCGGGATGAGCATAACCTTGTCATTTACTGACTTTGTTAGTAAGGAGAGACAGAGCGATATATGAAGGGTGAGTGATGAAGATTACAAATATTCAGTTCATTTTATTGAACATCGTTACAGATAGTCAAATAGATGTTAGGGGAAGATGGATGGCAAATTAAAGTACACATGCCTCAGACGACTTCAAAATTACAACGTTTTGGAACGGGAATTGAATCCGCGTCTTCCGATTTACGTTCGAGTATGTTACCGTTACACCATTCAGAATAAAGAACCTCCAAACAACTGAGGATGTGTTTTGGGGCTTAGCGTCAGCCTGAAGGGTTATTTCTTCAAACGATTCGCTTTCTACTCGCGTGCCGGTAAGATGAAGGATCATATATGCTTCGATTTGCGCATAGCTGGGCGTTTCATCTCAGTCCAAAAACACATCCTCAGTTGCTTAGAGATTCCTTGGTCTGTGTGGTGTAACGATGATATATTCGAACGTAAATCGGAAGACGCGGGTTCGATTCTCGTCCAGGATGATATAATTTTCAAGTTTTCTGAGGCATGTCTACTTGCATGACTTTGATGGATGTAGTTGTTTTCTCTCAGTTGAGATTTAATTCTACCTGGCGTTATGTTCGCCACCAAATTAAACCTGACGGAAAATCTAGTAGGCAAAACTCTATAAATGAAATGTGCGAAAAAGAAATCTAATGGAATCAAAGAGTCCTTGTCTTTGTATCGCTTTCTGGTGTTACCAATGCACAACCTTTAAACAGTGTGATTTTGTGCTCTCACATGGGCCACTAGTGACCTAAAGGTTAGAGAAACCACCTTACGATCAGATTATCGAGGGATTGATCTCAGATAAGTTGAGTTTCTCTGAACCATTGAATATTTCACCTTGCGCCCTATAGGCACGTTAAGCCGTCAGTCCTGGGGTACTGGACCCCCATTACAACTACGGTCGTCTATTCTTTGCCCTTGTTCTCTTTCTATTTGGAAGTGTTTGTTGTCACTTCATAGTCTGAATCTCCTAACTATGTGAACTCGGGCTTTCAATTTGGCACTCCTACTTCTCTGACCTGTCTACCCCGTGTCCTGTCTAAGCCTATAGGTTCAATATAATGTAACTACGCTTCTGATACGCTGCACAAAAGCTCCATGGGATAAAGGTAGTTACATGTAAACTTTCCCTGCGGGTATAAACCCTACGGGAAATTGCCCAGGCCTGAAATTGAATAAAACTCTTTCATGTTATCGGAGTTTATCTTTTCTTAAACTTATATTTTGAGCCAGTCAAGAATTAGTTAAAGAGTTTTTTAATTAATTTTATTTATTTACTTCGTTAAATCGAATATGGGAAGGGATTTTTGTCTGTTGCATTGGTCTGTCTGTAATGAAAAAGAAATCTGTACGCAACATTTTAAACAGCCCTTTTATGCGTATGTGAAATCATCCATGAAAATCTCTCAGAAATATTTCTTTAAGCAGATTTATAATGAACTGCCTTTTATTCTTTTCTAATGCCATAGTACTTTGTTCAAATGTTAATTTAAAGGAACGAAGTGTTGCTTTTGGACGCCAAAACCCAATTTTTCTAGTCTCATATATTCACGCGTGGGAGCTCCACTTCACAACTAGCAAGCACTTAATGACCGACCAAGTATTTTTTTTTTTCAGTGTGACTTCCGAAGACAACTATTAAGCACAATAATTCAATTTTCACAAGAGGATTTTGGGAGGGACGGAAATTGTTATCAAAAATCCGAGTGTTGGATAAACCACATTTGGGGGTGAAAATCAGGGGCGTTATCCAGAGGGAAGCGCCCCCATCCTCAGGAACTAAAGAAAAGCTTCAATTTATTAGATTTTATAACAAATTGACTATTTTTTCCTGAAAGAAAATATTATTTAAAAGTATATTGCTTTCGTTAACTAATTGGGAGGCATCAACGATCGATTTTATCATTCTGAACTAATGGGAATTTTTATTTTCCATTACCGTACGGTAATTTCACTCTGCGTGCTTATTATTTTGGCAACACTACCTCTAACTAGAGTGTGGCGCCGGCGCCCCCCCCCCCCTCACGAAAGTCATGGATCCGCCCCTGGTGGAAATTTTCAATACGTAAAAATTCCAAAAAGTGATATACATGCACGCACTTCAATGATTTAATTAATTTAAATACACTACTGCAAATTTAAATTAACTAAGCTTATACAATGGGAGTATAAAACTTGCCTAGAGAGCTTTTGAAAGAAACAGCATAATTTTAAAGAGCAATATGCCATTATGTCTTAAAAGAAAAGTGTTTTATAAATGCATTCTTCCAGTGCTTACTTATGGTGCAGAGACGTGGACCCTAATTAAAAGATACATACAAAGACTGCAGACAACTCAAAAAAGCATGGAGAGATGCATGCTTGGTGTAACCAAGAAGAGGAACTCGTGGATCAGAAAAATGACAAGAGTGGAAGACATCATAATCAGAGTAAAATCCCTGAAATGGCAATGGGCTGGACATATTGCCAGAAGGACAGACCATCGATGGACAACCGAAATTTTAAAACTGGATTCCAAGGGACAGGAAAAGACCCAGAAGAAGACCACATGGGAGATGGGTGGATGAAATTCGAAAGTATGCGGGAGTAACCTGGAGGAGACTGGCACAAGACAGACCGTTGTGGAAGAAACTTGGAGAGACCTTCGTCCAGCAGTGGATTGATAATGGTTGACAATGATACAATGGGCACCAGATGGGTTTCCTTGCCTGAATAGCAATACAGAAATCCTAAGTAAAGTGTTATGTGGGAACACTTAAGAAAATGAGTTAGCTTTATATCTATGCTTTCTTAATTATCGCTGTACTCTAAATATCTCGTCGTCCCTGTATATCTTGCCTCAAAAAGAGTCACTCGCATAGGACGTTTCCGATTATTTAACTGTTTTTATAACATACTCAAAAGAATGAATACCATACGGGGGCTATACATTAACGAAGTAATCATTTACGTAACTTGCATTGCATTACCTTATGTGACGTATATTCTAAATTAACTTTCCTTTTTTGTTTCTTTCCCTGTGTAAATCTTGAGTTATTCTCAGTTATATTTCACTCTTAACGTAATATCTTTTCTCTCAAACGAATACGTTTGGCAACACAATTGAGGTTGAATGCGCGTGACGTATGCCTGAGACTTGATAAGAACGAGAGATAAAAACGACGATTAAACTGTTGCTAGAGAGCGTGTAAAGCGAGCGTTGAAAGAGAGCGTTGTAAAAAGAGCGTTGCGTTGAGAGCTCTGAAGCTGTGTGGTGTGTTTAAATATTGATATCGTTCTGTTATGGACATGCTACAACCTTCAATAAAGCATCTTTTCCGTAAGTTTGACTTCTGTTGTTTACATGTTTCGCCTGGCCGTTAAGGTTTCTTTCATTTAGGAACCATTTCTTAGTATGTTGCTGTTTAAAATTAACGTAGAAGTACGAAAAGACTTCTACGTTATACGTACTTTATTTGAAATTATAACTTTTTATTTAATGCTGTTGTGTTTAAAAATAAAAATCTTTAATGCATGTATTAACCCCTTATTTACTTATTGAAGTGAAAAGTGGAGTGTCACAGAACGACAATGTGAAAAAATAGAAGTATCGGTAAGAAAGTTAGAGACAAGAATGTTGAGTTAGAACATTCTTGTCTCTAACTTTCTTACCGATAGAGAAGAGACAGAGTTAGAAATGAACTTGTAAGAGAAAGAACAGGAATAATAGATATTATAAAAATAATAAAAGAATCAAAGTGGAGATGGGCTGGACATGTTGAAAGACTGAAAGATGGACACGATTAATAACAGAATGACAACCGAAAAATGGAAGGAGACGAAGAGTGCGCCAGAAAACAAGATGAAAAGATGACCTTCAGAAATTTAGAAGTGCTAAATGGTGGACTGACTCTAAGGATCGAGGAAGTGAAAAAGACTGGGGAGGCCTATACCCTGCAGTGGGTGCCAACAGCCTAAGAAGAAGAAGATTTAATACGCTTTCCAATGGCAACACCGAATGCTATCACGCTTCGCTCCTAGTGTTCACTGTATGCATATTTTATCTCCTTCTTTAAATATTGGATTCTACTAAATATTATGTTTTTGTTCTTTAAAAATTATTAGCCAAACTAGTCTCTCTCTCGTTAAATCTGGGAAGCTTATTAAATTTTGCTTCAATGATTACATTTGCTTTAAATTAACATCCTGTCAAACAAATGGTTTAATGTAAATATATTTCAAATACGTAGAGATAATGTAAATAGATGAATCGCTCTATCCACTATAACGAAGTAAATTTCTCTGTCATTTTTGTCCACGCCGGGCATCGAACCCCGGTCCCCTCATTCCGGAATAAGTCGCTCTCCCAACTGAGCTACGTGGACGTATGCTCCCGCTGCTATCTGCTTTTATCTCAAGTGCGTCCTGCGGTGCAGGTACGTCACATCTCCCCCCTCTCCAGAAAGAGGGCCGGGGGCATGGCCCACGGGCAGCTGGGACCATGTATCGCTGTAGATTAGGGACCATGCATCGCTAAGTACATTAGAGAAATCCGCTGAAGAAAGTACATTGGAGAAATCCTAGTCAATTTGGTGGGTAGAACGTAACATCACCCCCCCCCCCTTTGTTTTTCAAAGCGCTGAAGAAGGGATTCTCTTATTTTTCCTGTCTCGCGGTGTGGAAAGAACATCACACCATTGCGAGAACTTTAACAGCCAGGTCATTCTTGAAGTTCGGGCGCCAATATAATGAAGTAAATTTCCCCGTAATTTTTGTCCACGCCGGGCATCGAACCCGGGTCCCCTCATTCCGGAATAAGTCGCTCTCTCAACTGAGCAACGCGGACGTATGCTCTCGCTGCTATCTGCCTTTAGCTCATGTGCGTCCTGCGGTGTAGGCACGTCACACCACGTTATATTATAAACAACGCATAGCAACTGAAATATTGTTTTTTCTACACCGCTGGGATCGAACCCCAGATCTCTCGATAACAAACCGGGTGCGTTCGTCCTACGCTACGGTGCCAACAATTCACAGCGCTATGCGTGGTTTATCTATGCGTTTGCTTGTCTATTTGCATTATCTCCACGTATTTGAAATATATTTACCATTTTTACCGCCCTATGGATTTATCAGCTATAATTAAATAGCATGTTACGTTAAATGTCACCAGATGACAAAATCTCAGTTGCTGAGCCCATTAATATGAATTTGTGTAGTCAGATGCTGGCTGATAAACCACGCATAGCGCTGTGGATTGTTGGCACCGTAGCGTAAAGCGAACGCACTCGGTTAGTTATCAAGAGATCTGGGGTTCGATCCCAGCAGTGTCGGATGAACAGTTTTTCTGTTGCTATGCGTTGTTTATAATATAACGTGGAAAGAGCGGTGACTTTAACTATTTGAATATAGTACTATTTTCCTTGTACGGTTCTTTTTTCGTACAAATTGTTCAGTTATGTGGCGTTTTCATAAATTTTCTTGTCTACTTCTGCGAAAGGGGGAAATGTCAAAGTCTTCTTTATTAAAGAAAGTGCATTCTTCATTGAAACTCTCTCGACTTAACACTGCGCCCAGCCATGGGAAAATCAACCGAAACCGGGCTCCTTTTGTCCGTTTTCTTTGTCTGTAACAAGAACGAAAGCAAAAAGAAAAAAACTACTGATTTTTAAAGTTGAAAGAAATGGCTTATAGCCAAGACTTGTTGTTTGTGCCACTCCCTTGTCTTCCACGATCTAACATTCATCACCCGATATAAGAAGAAAAAGTTTTTCATCCTTGGCGAGTTCTTTTAATTAATAGCGCCAGCACTCCCTTCCGCAGTTATTGGACGACAGCTTTTGAGATGATTTATCATCTGCGCTCGATAAATAGTTCATTAAAGAAACAGGTAAGCCGGGATTACTTATTCCACATACATTTGACATGGGTGCTATTTATTTTCAAAGTTTTTAACACTACAATAATGCATTTCATCCTAGGTACCATGCCTTTCCACATTAGGTTGCACTATCACCTGCCAAAACCTGATTGATATTTTTGATATGTTTAACTTTTTTTAATGTTATTCTATTTTAAGCAACACTCAGATGAATTTCGGCGGTCCATTTGTTCCCGGCCAACAAAACACATACACAGTTTATGTCTTGCCATGTTTCCTTCATCCTGAACTAATTTTTTCTTTTTCGACTTCTATTGATCGAAAACCAACAATTGGTATGAGATGAGGTGTGAGTATCTTTTTACGATTATGAGTATAATTTATAAATTTTAATGTCTTTTGGTATAACCAGTAGCAATTCTCCCCAGTATAATTTACTAAATTAGTGATGTTCAAGAGTTCACTAGCTGGGCACGACTGTTTAATGTCTTGGTTTAATTATAGTCCTATGGGTTTAGGTTTTAAATGATTATGCGCTTGATTGTTTAACTGCATGGTTTTTGCAGTAGTTCGCACTGAACCTTTTGAACAGTATATACACTGAAGTGCCAGAAAAACTGGTACAGACGAGCTTATGCAAAATACATAGCAAAGTCACCTATGCGCATACTCGGTTGCGTCCACCAGTGCGTATATAAAGCGATAGACATCCTTGCCAGCTGTCAGAGCTGTTTTTGGCATGAGAATGACAAGTAATAACGATTTAAGCAATTTTCAACGCGGTGTCATAGTTGGCGCTCGTGAGATGGGCCATAGTATTTCGGAAATAGAAACGAAGTTCGGATTTTCACGAACGGCCATTGCAAGGGTGTCCCGTGACTACAAGAATTCCGGCAAAACCTCCAACCTACGATACCAGTGTGGCCGTAAAAAGAAATTGGATGAACGTGACCATCGTCGGCTGTCAAGAATCGTTTCACGCGATAGACGTGCAACACTCTCGCAGGTATAATCGTAATTCAATGCTGGAGCCTCAACAAGCATCAGCATTCGGACTGTGCAAAGTACCCTGCACGATATGGGCTTTGGGAGCCGACGCCCAACTCGAGTCCCCTTGATGGGTGCACGACACAGAGCTATGCGCCTCGCTTGGGCACGACAACACCGCCACTGGACACTTGATGACTGGAAACAAGTAGACTGGTCTGACGAGTCGCGTTTCCAACTGTATCGGGCAGATGGAAGGATTCGTGTGTGGTACAAACCTCATGAAGCCATGGATCCCGCCTGTCAACAAGGAACTGTACCGGATGGTGGAGAGTCCGTAATGGTATGGGGTATGTTTAGCTGGACTTCACTAAGACCTCTGATACGTCTACAAACGCCTGTGACCGGCCAACGCTATGTGCGCATCCTTTTTGACGAGGTACACCCGTTCACGTCCTCCATTCATGCTGATGGGTTGGGCCTGTTCCAACAGGACAATGCAAGTGTCGGGACGGCACGTTATGGTTAGAGGAACATTTATCTGAGATTGGGGTGTTGCTATTCCCACCCGAGTCCCCAGATCTGAACGTGATGGAACACGTTTGAGATGTCATGCAATACGCTATCGAACACAGGAATCCGAGACCTCGGAATACACCCGAACTGTGGGACGCTCTGCAAGAAGTATGGTGTGCATTGCCTGCAGTATATTTCCAGAAGCTAGTGGAGTCCATGCCGCGTCGTATTTCTGCAGTCCTGCGCTTTCGTGGGAGGACGTACCAAGTATTAGACTGGTGTACCAGTTTTTCTGGCACTTAAATGTATATATATGTATAGTATATTGACAAAACTAAGTATCCGGTGACGTACAAATTTGTCCGCACCGGGCATCGAACCTGGGTTCCCTCACTCCGGAGTAAATCGCTCTTCCAACTGAACTACATGGATAAGCCTCGCTGCATATTTGTCGTCTCGACACGTGTTTTCACCTCTGTAGTACGTCACAACTGGTGCTAGCATTCTGAATATTTTCGAAACCGATCTAGAAGGCTCTTTTCTGAAATGGTGAACAGTTTTTCTTTCACGGTTGTCTAAATTGTCAAAAGGGCATTGTAGCTATGAACTTTACTGTATTGTTTGAATTGTGGCAATGGAAAAGAAATCCCTAGGTGACGAATCGGAAAAATACATATAAGGTTGTGACAAAACAATGATTTTATGTCATATCAAAAATTGCTGACGTATGGCCGAGTGTTCAGAGGAGTAGGTTTATGGTTAATGGTCCGAGCGGGGTCTGGGTTCGTGCCCCAGGTAAAGCATGGGTCGTGTGTTTGTCTGACGGGGCCGGCTCTCTCTCTCCCCACCTGGCATCAATGGTTCAAAATTAGGAGTGGAAGACTTGCATACAGTCTTTAGAGTTCCTGTTGGTGGTCAGGAAAACAAATTGTTGACGGATAGTGAGATCTGGCATTAAACAGCTCAGCGATTCAGGAGGTGGGCGATGATTCTGTAACGTTCACAGTTGAGAACGTTTCAGAACACCAATGTGACACTGTTGATTGGCTTTTTGTACCTCAGGTGCAAGTTTATGGGGTAGTCGGAAAATGTAATTGTTTTCGATTTGTCTGTATGATGCTTTTTCGAAGCGAGTGAATATGATTTGAGTTGGCGTTTTTATGTTTCTTTGTATGATCATAATATAATGCAAGATTTCATTGCTAGCTATATGGAGAAACAGAATTTGTCACTCCAAAAAATACAAACTTGAGGGGCAATTTGTGCTGCACGATTCTCTGTACTCCCAAATAGTCAAAATGTCATTATACACCGAGTGATCACTGAATTATAACCACCCCTATCAAAAGTGGATGCGGCCCGTTGACCACGTGATTGCTGAGAGGGTGCGATTAATCAACCGACGTAGCATTAATAAGGTGTGAGTGGAGCAGTAGGTAGTAATATTTGTGACGTATATTCTAAATTAACTTTCCTTTTTTAGTTTCTTTCCCTCTGTAAATCTTGAGTTTATTCTCAGTTATATTTCACACTTAACGTGATATCTTTTCTCTTAAACGAATACTGTTGGCAACATAATTAAAGTTGAATGAGCGTGACGTATGCCTGTTATTTGATAAGAACGAGAGATATAAACTACGAGTAAACTGTTGCTTGTAGAGCGTTGTGTTGGGAGCTGTGTGGAGCGTTTAATGCGAAGTGCTATGTTATGTTACGATGTGTTGGAGAAAACCTTGAATAAAGCATCTTTTCCGTAAGTTTGACTTCTGTTGTTTACATGTTTCGTCTGGCCGTTAAGGTTTAATTTAGGAACTATTTCATCTTACGGTTATGTTTTTAAAATAACGTAGAAGAACGACAAGACTTTTACGTTATATATTCGAAGCGTGATGGGTAAACGAAAGGATTTGTCGGACTTTGAGAAAGGACAGATTGTGGGATTTCGGATAGCGGGTGCCTCGATTACCGAAATGGATAAACTGGTGAGTTGTTCGTGAGCCGCCGCAGTTAAAATGCATCAAAACTGGCGTGAAAGTGGTCAAACAACCACCCGGAGGCAAAACTGCATAGTGCAGTGAAAGGTTGATGTGAGAGGTGAGCGCCTGGTCCGATGAATCGTATAGGTCAACAGACTCAGCACTGCTCAACTGTTGACAACCCAATACAACAGAGGTCAACCCGAAACAGTATCTGCCATAACAATGCGCCGCACTCTTGCTCGTATGGGCTATTACTGCAGACGACCCCGACGACATCCTCTCCTAACAACGGTTGATCGGCCCAATAGGTCATATACGTATTTGTTCATAGTTCGTGGATGGTCATGTATGTATTTGGCGCAAACAGCACGAGTCACTCGATCCATCCAGCCTGGTCTCCACATTGCGAGCCGGTGGAGGCGGTTGTATGGTGTGGGGCATCTTTACCTGGAACATGGACCCTTGGTGCATGTGGAACAACAACAACTTGTGCCCACTATCGTGATTTTCTTGCTGACTTTGTACACCCAGCAATGTTGTACTTTTCCCCGAATGGCGACAGTGTCTTCCATTTGCCGAGCCACAGGTCCAATGTTGTACCCGAATGGTTTGAGGAACACAGCTTCCAGCATATCAACTGGCCTCCGGACTCCCCCGATTTCAATCCCATAGAGTACGTGTGGGACACTGTGGAACTGCATATCGGGCGCCTGCATACACCAGTAGCCTGTAAACCTGCATTAAAGGCCGCATTACACACATTTTGGTTGGCCATACTTCTCAACTGCTTCCGGCATTTTATTGAATCGATGCCACGTCGGATAGCTGTTTTATTGAGAATATTTACAGCGAAAGGAGAACCAACGAAGTATTAGGTTAGTGATCTTAATTCAGTGATCAGTCAGTGTATATGCTTTTGCTTATATTGTGTTCATCTCCAATGTGGTATAACGAAGTAAATTTCTCCGTCATTTTTGTCCACGCCGGGTCCCCTCACTCCGGATTAAGTCCCTCTACCAATTGAGCTACGCGGACGTTCGTTCTGACTGCTATCTGCCTTTATGTCGTGTGCGTCCTGCGGGTCAGGCACGTCATATCTCTTCGTCACATAGTTTTGCTGATGACGTAGTCATTTTTGCAACTACCCCTTGACAGCTGTAGTGTATGATCCAGGAACTTGCTGACTAAAGTAAAGAAATGGGATTAAAAATGGACTTTCAGAAGACAAAACTGATGTACAATGATTTTACAAGAAATAAAGATTTATCGATTAATGGGATAAATCTGGAGATAACCGATATCCTATATTTGCCTTGGACAGCAGATATGAAGGAAATGTCACATTAATGAAGAAATTAATCGACGTATAAAACTTGGTTGGATAGCTTTTGGAAGAAACAGTACAATTTTTAAGAGCAATATGCTATTATGTCTTAAAAGAAAAGTGTTTAATCAGTGAATCCTTCCCGTTCTTACGCATGGAGCAGAGACATGGACTTCAACTAAAAAAGACATACAAAGGCTGCAAACAACTGAAAGCAGCATGGAGAGATGCATACTTGGTGTAACCAGGAGAGATAAGAAGAGAAACTCATGGATAAGGAAAATGACTAGAGTGGAAGACATCATGATCAGAGTAAAATCTCTGAAAAAAGGACCACCGATGGACAACCAAAATTCTAAAATGGATTCCAAGGGGCAGGAGAAGACCTAGAAGATGATCACATGGGAGATGGGTGGATGAAATTCGAAAACATGCGGGAAAGACATGAAGGAGACTGGCGCAAGATATATCGTTGTGGAAGAAACTTGAGGAGACTTTCATCCAGTAGTGGATTGATAATGGTTGACGACGACGATGATGATGATTATATATACGAGGGTCATTTCAAAAGTTTTGTACACTGTGGGTTATCTCGTAAAAAATGAATCTATTTCACAACATAACTTTACAGGCCTTTGAAGTAATTTCCATGTTTCTTTATGACAGCGGCCGAACGTTTGGGTAAGTCTTGTATTCCAGACAGGACACCTTCATTGTTGAGGCATTGGATTACTCTGGTCACCTCATTACAATCATCCTGAATTGTACTGAATCGTTTCTCGCAGAGTGGCTTCTTTATTTGGGAACAAGTCATAGTCTGGTGAAAACAGTTCAAAGTAGAAATACGTATATCATTTGCTAGAAGCCTTTTTTATTTCTCTTTGTTTCAGTTCCATGAAATGGAAATGCCAAATTTTGGGTTCATTGGCTGGCGCAGAAAAGGGAAAGCTGTCCCGGTGGCGCAGTGGTCTAAGCGTTGACTTCTGATTATTCGTCCGAAAGGGGTCCGGGTTCGGATCCCGATGAAGCATGGATGTTGTGTTAGTCTTACGGCACTGGCTCTCTCTCTCTCTCTCTCTCTCTCTCTTCCCTGGAACCAGTAACCCTAAATTATGGACGGGCGACTGTTTATAGTCCATTGAGTTGCTCACGGTGAAAAAAAAAAAACAAACCTAAATGTATTTTACCTTAAACGAGAATGATGTTGGCAACACACTGAGGTCGGAACAAGTGTGACTTATGTGTGGCCGGATAAGAACGCTAGATAAAAAGGCAATGCAGTGATTGTTTAAGGGGATGGCCTAGTGGTCAGTGTTCGTGACTGCTATGGAGATAGCCTCAGGCTCGATCCTGGGCAGGTACGAACGTTCGAACCATTAAATACCCACCGTGCGTCGGATGAGCACGTTAAGCCGTCGGATGGGCACGTTAAGCAGTCATACTACAGGTACTGACTCCCAGGTAATAAATAAGAGCGTCTTCCTCTCCCTTTCTATTTCACTTTCTGTCACTTTCCTATCGGGCACTCTAGCCCAAATCTCCTAGCTTCCTATTTCTAAGGGTTGTTTAAGGCCTGGGGTCAAACACTTCCTTCCTAAAATCTTCTACATATGATCTGATCTGATCTGTTTAAGGGGATGGATGTTATTGATGACAGTCGGGCTGTTATACTGTGCTTGGATTTTAAATCATTGATATTGTATTGAGTACGCCAATAAACCGGAGATGAGTGTGGAGTACAAACCATGCAAGCAAAATAAACGCATTTGTAAGTACTACAACTGACCTCTTTCTTGTAATGCGTATGAGTACCTTCTGATATTTCATTAGCACACATAACGTAATTACTAAGTTACAGCGGAAAGACAAATTACGTTATACGATGATTGTCGAATAAAGTGTGTTGGTGACTGAAAATTCCTGCGCGGTAACACTTCATGGAAATTAAAATCTAGTTCACATAAGTACTGTATGACGAAGTGAATTTCCCCATCAATTTTATGCGAGTGGCGAGATTCGAATCCACCACTCTCGGCTCCGGAGCTCCGAGTGCTATCCACTATAATTCACTGGAATGTGCTCTCACTGCTATCTGCCTTTATCTCATGTGCGTCCTGCGGGGCAGGTACGTCACAACTGATTCTTTCCACTGTGACCGTTTATTCATATTTAACTACCAAGTGTATTCTGTATTTCGTGAGTTAACTAAGGTCACTAATTAATCACTTAATCAAAAAAAAATCAACTGTTAAAAACATCACACACACTGAGCAGAAGCTGGAGATTGAATAAAGAGGCTATTTTTCCCATCCATACCGATGAATGAGGCGAAAGGCAACCTTATGAAGTGGATAAAAGAATCAAATCGGTTCACAAAAACGGCGTTAACAAGCATTGAGAGTGCGCTAAATGTAGTGACAAATTATAATTTTTTCGGTTTTGATGGTTCGGTCTTCAAGCGAAATTGTGGTGCACCGATGGGTTCGCCGATATTAGGAATGCTTGCAGAGGCTATATTCAGACCGATGGGGGATAAACTATTTGGTGGAATGGATAAAAAGCCATCCATTTGGATACGGAATGTAGATGACGTGTTTTTCGTATGACCGCACGGAAAAGATAGTATAGGTGGGTTTTAACCACGCTAAATGAGATGAATGGAAGCGTAAAATTCGAAATGGAATTGGAAAAAGAAGGAAAATTACCGTTCCTAGATCTGGTGGTTAAAAGGACGCATGATGGTGGGGTTAAAAGGACGCATGATGGTGGGGTTAAAAGGACGCATGATGGTGGGGTTAAAACGACAATGTACTACAAACCTACAGCCATTAGCAATTATATAGCTCCAAAGTCGTATGCTCCAACCGGGTATAAGACTGCAGGATTCCGGACGATATTAAGACGTGCATTTGTTATGTACTCAGACAAGTCTGTACGGGAAGAGGAGATATCTCACGTAATGCAGAAAGGCGTGGAAACAGAATATAGCCACAGAAAAATGAATAATATATTAAGACAGGTAAGACGCTGAGTAACTGAGAACAGAAGAGCAAGAAGAGAAAGCAATCCCAAATTTGTAGGTGTGATACCTTATATCCCAAGGTTCACATTTTATTTCAAGAACCTGTTGCGTAACCACGGGTGTGACGTAGGAATCAGATCGCCACAATCTATTGGTGGAGCATTAACAGGTTATAAGAAATCGATTGAAATGGAAAGAGCAGGTGTATATGGTATACCACTGCGATATGAAGACGGAACGGAAAAAGGATATGTAGGGCTAACCAAGAGATCAATAGGTATCAGAGTTAAAGAACACGAAAAAACGGTAAGATACAGAAATCCGGCTACAGTACAAGCCTGGGAGGTAATTAACAACGCGGTAAAGCTGGAGTGGTTAAAAAGCAAGGTGTATAGCAAGATATACGACCCCGAAGGAATCGTCAATTAGGGAGTCCATGGAAATAATGACGCGGCTCCGGTGGAGCAGTGGTCTAAGCAATGGCTTCTGACCATTCGTCCGGAAGGGATCCGGGTTCAAATCCTGGTGAGGCATGCATGTTGTGTTTGTCTTACGCCACTGGCTCTCTCCCTTCCCTGGAACCAGTGGCCCTAAATTAGGGACGGGCGACTACTTATAGCCCATTGAGTTGATCACGGTGGTCGTTAAACCTTCAATAAAAAATATAATGACAATGGTGGATGCGTGTAATGAAAACATTTCATATGAGATCCCGCAGGTTTGGAAAAGTTTCATAAATGACTACTGATATGTAAAACAAGATGTATGTGATAGGCTCGTGTAGGTGAGTATGAAATAACATGGAGAACGCGCATGAAATGTAACATCATGCGCATTGTTATTTTGAATTTAATTCTACATATTTGTGTTTGTTTTTAACTCACCTTGAAAAAGTCGTCCGGGGACGAGCGAAGGCTTGGTGAAGTAAAATAAAATATTTACACCAATAAATAACAGAATGTATGTTCTAATTTTAGTTAATGGTGTATTAATACAATTCCTACTATCACACACACTCTTTTCTGCACACCCCAGATGACAAAACTGTTGTTCATGTACTAGAAATTCAAATAAGAATTTTTTTTAAACTTGTTTCCTGTGCACGCAACAACAAATTGTTTCGGATTTTTTGTAAAATTATGATGCAATGAATTGTCAATTTCGCTATTTATTTATTTTTTCTGCAAGAAATAGTTGATTCAGTGTTGTATGTTAATTTAAAATAGTAACATTTTCCCCTCAGTATTTTCTCAATATATATATAAATATAATTTTTTTAATTTTTGTCAACAGTATAATGATATTTAATGTCTTCTTTACAGGAAAGGGCAGGAAGAAAGTCCGGGGCCTCCTGTTGTACAAACACGGTAAGTGAACCTTTTCTTTTTTTATAACGCCTTTCACAGTGTTGCTCTTTTCAACTGTGTTCTCAGATGTAGATTTCTCGTACAGTGGTCTGGAACAGAGTCTACTATTACCTAACTGTACTTCTTTTCCTTCGGTTATGGTTTCTTCGCTTTCTTACGGTCAGCGATCTCCAGAATGGCATGGTCAATTCCTTCTAACTTCTGTTTTCCGCGATGGTCATTTTGAGTAACTAATGATCATCACGAAAAACAAAAGCGAGAGTACACTGCCAATTCTGCTTTCCATTCTGCTTTTGTTCTAGAAAGCTATAGGAGACAGGCGAAACTACTGAACCATTATGTTTTTGATAATATATATTTGTTAAACAAAATAAAATCCCAGAAATAGAAATCGTCAAATATAGCTTTTATCAAACTGTAATCTTCAAAGTTATGACGTTTGCTCTGAGTTTCAGCAGATGTTAAAACATTCATTAACATATCAACAGTGATATGGAATTTATCAGCGGCCTTTAAAAAGTACCAATAATTTTGTTTTTCATGAACTAAGAAAAATATTGATGAACATTTTGCGTAAGTCTTTCTACCGTTTGATATGTTAGATTACAGTTTTATAAAAACTTTGCCGAATCTACTACTGTTTCGCGTCAACACTTTAATGTTGCTGAATATCAAAATGTACCACGAGACGAGCTGTGAAATATGTGCGTCAAAAAAGCAAAGAATTCGCATCGGATTTTATTTCAAGCAAAAAATTGAATACACATGAAATATCCGAAGACCCCTTTGAGAGCGAGGCTTTATTAAAAGCACAAAAAAAAAACAAAAAAAACTGGTGGTTCTCATGATTTTAATTTCACCAAATTTGTAGAGGCCACCTTTAAATCGTAAAAGACCGCACAAGTTCCATAAAAACTTCAGTTTCACTTCAATATCCACAGTACTTCAATGCAAAACGAGAGAAGTAGTTGAAATAATACCTGCCTTTGACAATCGCTTTACTCTAAGGAACTACAGTGAAACCACAGTTTTGGCGAACATTCTGGAGGTTCAACTCTGTTTGCGAAAGATGCAGTTCTCACTCATTTAGATGAAGGGTGTATAATCGCCAGGTTAGTTTTCTCGAGGGAACGTCTTCGAAATAGTCATAGCGGCTAAATCTGGGTCGTCAATATACAGTAAAACTTCTCTAGAAAGGTCATCAACAGGTTCTGAGAAAAAAATGGCTGTTTTTACATGTGACCGCCAAATAGAGTGGCTCAGTTGGCCAAAACATCTCAAAATAAAAAATAAAAGAAATAAAAAAAGAATCGCGAACCAGAAATAAAGTTAGCTGTATTTGGGATGATTCCTTTTCATTTTACGCTGTTGGAGGTATGCAGTGGAATAGGAAATCGAACTTCAATCCTCAGATATAATTAAAGTCCGGTGTTTCATAAAAGGCATCGTCCGGTAGAAGACAGAGTTGGAAACGGGTCAAAAATTTTCAACCCGACCCGACCCGGACGTCACATAATTGGACCCGACCCGGACAAATCTGCTTTGAACTATAAATTCGAAACTCAGTTTATAATTACACATAATCACACACACACGCACGCACGCACGAACAAGGCGTTTAAAAAGTTTCACCGCATTGGGTATCGTAGGCTATATGGTCGTAGATTATATAGAGATCATATGTATAAATGTGTTACGATAACGTATAATTTACTCACTTACTTACAGAAAAGTGTTGAAACTGTCGTTCTTCACATAAAACTGTTTTACGCATGTTTTCAAACACACCTGCGAGACTCAAAAAGTATCTTCGCAGTTTGAGGCTGTTCCACTTAATTTCGATGGTGCTACAGTCGAACTTTTTGAATTAAGTAACTTGTTGCATGTTTAATTTCAGTTTTTGTTGTTTTCTTGATAACGTATCAAGCTTCAGAATATCTTTCACAGCAACACCAATTTTCACCAGCTTCTGATGAGTTGAAAGTTTCCAAAATGTGGATGTTGATTTCATCATTACCCCTCAGAAGGAAGGAACACTCATGAAATCAACATTCACATGTTGGAAACTTTCCACTCATGGTGTTGCTGAGAAACGTATTCTGTTTTTTTAATGAGACGAAACAACTTCCAGCATTCACTTCTCCCCTTTTTGTTTTCAGCAAGCACGTATTTGTTGGCCTCAATGCCTTTTTCAATCACCTCAATATTAAATTCATCCACATTAACAAATAAGGCTTTAATCCCGACACGACATGCAAGGAAACGGGATGTCAGCACGTCAAATGAAACTCTCTGCATGCTCAATGAAAAAGATGCGATATGGAAAGTAACTCTCAGTCTTACAATGTGACACACTGGGAGTGAGAGGGTGAATCACCACAGAAGCAGGCGAAATGCGTTTTCCTGTATCTTGCTCTGGACAATCACACTGAAAAACAAACGCAAAGAAAGTATCGTTTTACGATATGGTATCGTCGGTCGGTGGAAATCTTCTTTGCTTTAAGAAAGAGACGGCAATATTTTTGTATGACAAATCAGTTTTCACTCCGCTGGCACCAGCATCGAACACAAAATTCCACAATATTCATTTTTCTTTGAAATGTTTTTTTCTTTTTAAAAATAAAACAGAAATAAAATAGGGTCGAAATCGGGCTGGGAACACCTTGACCCTACCCGTTTGACCCGCAAGCAATCGTCGATTCGTTGACCCATGACCATGCATCTTTGGTAGAGAAGCGTGAGTTCTGCTACTTCTGACTGAATAACCAGTTAAATCTCTCGGACTTAGCATTATCCTTCCGATTCAAATGCTACCTCCGATTGAATAACCAGTTAAAATCTCTTAGACATAGCATTCTCCTTCCCATTCAAACACTATCCCAACACTATGTCTGTCCCTTAAGCCCCAACACTGGCTTGAATAAAAACAACCTCTGTCCTTTTGACTGAAACAACCTCTCGCTCTCTCTCTCTCTCTCTCTCTCTCTCTCTCTCTCTCTCTCTTTCTACGCTTCTAACATAACCCCCTCTTCAAATAATTTCACCTCACTCCGCCTCTCTGCAGATCAGATCCTATATGAAGTTAATAGGAAAAGAAATATGAAAAGACAAGTTCTGAAAAACAACTCACCAAAACTGGGTTTACATCGGAAAACCCATTCACTAGTTCACGTAACAAATCTCTTAAATGTCTTTTCCTATCATTTTCCATTTGAATGATAATTTTTTCACCCGACAGTCAAAATTTCCCTGAAATTTATCTCAAGCCATTTTTAATTTTTCACATCTGTTAACTGTAGAATGTATTGATCATTTAATTTCTTTGTCATATATTTTTATTTCTCATATACTTTGACCAGGATGTACTGTTCCTGATCATTAAACACGAATTATTTTGATCAAATATAGAAGTTGGTATTTAACCTTGCATTTGGTTTGAGATTAAAAAAGCATGTGGAAAAAATTCTTTATAAAATATTAATTTTGAAAGAAAACGTTTTTACCACCTAACTAAAGATTTGCCTAATGAGTTTTGCTACGACCTTTGCTAACTAATGGCTTTTTTAGTAGTGCTTTTGCTCGTTTGAGTGTACAATTTTTCAGCTTCATTTTTGCGATGAGGGAATCTTATATATAAAACAAAAAACGTCTTTTTTCTGAAGCAGCAAAAACTCTCGAACGCCGAACTGTGGCATCGTGAAATTTGCATAGCTTATTAATACTGGAATTTCTAGGTCAACGCAGCTACTTTAAGATCTCTAAGTTGTTCCGTTCGCGAGATATGAATTTATTAATAAGCTAATCAATAAAGTCAGCTTCGGTTGCTATGTCATCGTTATCTGTTCCAAATCTGAAAGCACGTGACTGAATTCATCCACTGGTGTTTCTATTCTTTGAAAACTGCGCATAAAAAAAATGCAAAAACGAACTTTCGAAATCTTAACGAAACGGGCTGAAAATTTTATCAACATCATGAAATGGTAATAAGAGGAGTCCCTCAAAATGTCACCGGAATCGGGTCAAAACTTTTAAAATAGGCATGGAATTTTTAATTCATCGGCAAACAGAAATATATATGCAGAAACGGTTAATGAAATTTTGACGGCAAATTTACAAAAATATTTACGGATTCAGGCGAAATTTGGAGGTCATGTTCCTGTTAACGATTTATGGTGTGAATTAAAATTTCAGCCAGTTTCATAAAATATTTGCAAAGCTACGTTAAATTTTTTATCCCAGACATTCGTCCCTCAGAGACGTTTGAAACCGAAAGCACGTGATGCATTTGATCGTCTATAACAAATTGTTAACGAATTTTGTTGTCAGTGTTCCAATACTTTGTCTCCTGGACGCGTGTTAAATAATTCGTAACGCTTTTGGTCCGTTTGATTCTACAGCTGTATGTTGGAATGTCAAGAGCAAAGGATCCAACAAAATTATATATTGTCGCAGATGAAGGAGAAACCAAAAATGTTGTGTACGGCCAAGTGCTGAAATAATCACACTGTGAATAAATAATTTATAATGACCAAATTTGTGAAATCAGCTTTTTTCTTTCTTGCAAGCATCAATTTTTTTCCCGATTTTTTCAGTGACATATAAGGGAATATGAAATTAATAAGCCTAAATCCCGGGAAAAGCTAGGTAGTAAAGCTAGTATTTCTATAAAAGGTATTGAACACCAGTTACGTTAAGTGAAAAATATTCCTTTAGTACTTCGAATACGTACCAAGACACTTATTTTTTTCTAAATACCCATACTTACCCTTAACTGACCCGGGGATACTGTGATTGCAGTGACGTGCCCCACGGGGGTGTTAAACCCTCAAATTTGGAACCTTTCGATATTTCAAAAACGCTATTTTGAAAGGCAAAGTTTTGATAATATTTGAAATTGTTTTTATGTCTCATGGCAACGTTTGAGCTTGGTTCCTCCATGAACACGAGGAAGCGGCAAGGTGTCAAGGACCAGTATGCCCCATTGCAATGAGAAGCAAATACATGGGTATAGTGAAAGTTTCTGTGGCGACGAAGCAATGTCAAATTTGAGTTCCATGTCTTATTTCAGATTACTCTAAAACACGCTGAAAAGCAAGGAGTTTTTATTAAAATACCAAGAATCACATCAAAACAAAACCAATGCGTAACAAAAACACGGAAAGACTATTACAGGATTTCAATTTATGTACCATTTTTTGACATATTTGTTAGTGCTTTGGAAAATAGATTTCTTGCACGCAAATCGGTCCTATCAGGATTCTATTCACTTTTCCGAACTTGTTTTCTGCACAGATAAATAGCAAAATATGAGTAGTCAACCATTTTGGGGTGATAAGAATATAGGTAATAAAAATATTAATAATAATTTCCAGCAATATTTACAGTATTTAAATATTTTTACGCGAATGTCGCATACATTTTAAAAATGCACTCATAACACATAAAAAAATTATTTCGTAGTCCCTCCCGAAAAACATTTCTGGGCAGGCCACTGTGTGAATAGATATTAAACATTTCAATAAAGTAAAAGGATATACTACTAAAAAATATCTAAAAAATGTCAGTGCTATGCACAGCAATTTGCCCAATAAGGAATCGCTTTTAAGAGTTCTTTAGGATATTAATAACAAAATAACATCTAACGGAAAAATTTGTTTGAAGTTTGTAGCAAAAGAAAGCTAATGTAAAAATGAGGACTGATGTTGAAAGTAGAAGAGTTTGTAATGGTGAAATCCGATTTGGAGTTAATAGGAAAAGTACTTCTTGTTGAAAGATCAAGTTTAAATTTAATAAAAGAAGTGTTCCTAATGAAAACTCCGGTCTGAAGTTAATATAAAAAATCTCCTGTAACGCAGCAATCGGATCTGAAGTTAATAAAATAAGAATATACCCTGAAGAGCAATTGAATTACAGATACCTGTCTGGTAACGTGTAGCACTACCTTTCGCCCTGATGACGGCGGAGATTCGTCTCGGCATGGACTTGAGAAGACACCGGAAGCGTTGGGAAGCCATACGGATCCACGACTCCTGAACAAGCTCCCACAGTTCACGAAGATTTGATGGAGGGGGTCAGAGCCTCGAACATCTCTTTCGATGGCATCCCGGATTTGCTCGATGTGACTGAGGTCAGGTGACCTAGCTGGCCAAGGAAGCGAGGTCATGTCGGTGGAGTGTTCATCCAACCATTCGGATACAATTCGGGAGCGATGGCAAGGTGCATTGTCTTGTTGCAGGATGAGGTCCCCAGTGGGATGTTGAAGACGCACAAACGGGAGAAAATGGTCGTCCAGGATATCCCGGTAATGTTGACCTGTGAGAGACGATCTCACGTACCAGGGGTCTCATTTCAGTCCACGTAAATAGTCCCCAGACGAGAATGCCACCCCCACCAGCTTGAAGAGTACCCTGCTGGCAAGAAGGATCCATCGCTTCATGTGGTTTACGCCGTACTCGTATCCTGCCATCCGCTTGTACCAACGTGAATCTCGACTCATCAGTCCAGGCAACATTTTTCCACATGTCTAGGGTCCAGTGGTGATGTTCCCGCTCCCATGCTAATCTTCGCACCCTGTGATGTGCGGTCAGCAGCGGTACTCTCGTGGGATGATGGCTTCTGTACCCCATAGCGAGGAGCTGGTTCTGGATGGTGTGGTTGCTTACACGTTTTTGTGCACCAGCGGTAAATTGCCGAGTGATTTCTTTCACTGTGGTCCGTCTATCTGCTGTTACAATGCGAGCTAGCCGACGATGACCCCGCTCATCAACACGGTGTTGTCCACAACAGCTGGCCCTTGCAGGGATTGTTTTACCGGATTCGATGTACTCACGGTGCACCCGTGACACAGTGGCTCATGAAAATCCCAGTGCCTGTACGACTTCCGAGATGGAGTGACCCATTCGTCAAATGCGCTTAGATCCTTCGTCTTACCCATACTGCGTCCGACTCCTACTGATTCCCGTCGCATCACTCCTTATATTAGCGTATCGCTGCATACGTCATGTCGTTTCCGTTTACAGGGCCGCCCACAGCGCCACATTTGCATAACACCAGCTGTCTGTAATTCAATTGCTGTTCAGTGTATAATGAAATGTCTATTCTAAAGTTGGTAGAAAAAGTGCTTCTTTTCGAAAAAATTTGGTCTGAAAGTAAGAGGGAAAGAACGTCTATTGGAAAGATTCTTTCTGAAGTTAATAGGAAAAGAAACATGGGAAGACAAGGTCTTAAAAAGGAAAGGATAAGGGATAGATCCGATTTGAAGCCGATACAAAAAGTGTTCTAATTGCCGGATTCGGTCTGAAATTAACAGGAAAAGAACGGCTTTTGGTTAGATAACTTTTCAAGTTAACAAGTATAGCGTAAAAGCCATTTGTCGGTGGCAGAAATAGAGTCCCCATTCTTCTGCTCCAGAGCCGAATGTTTTCCCAATTAAGTTACACCGACGAAGTTTGTCGCTGCAACTTTGCCATCTTGACATGTAACTCTGTGGTAGTTACGTCACACAAGAAAGAGACCTTATGAAATAATCAGGTCTGAAATTAAAAAGAAATGAATTTGCGATGGAAAGAACCGATTCGAAGTTAATCTGATCTAAAGTTAACAGGGAAAACAATGTTTCCAAAGCGGGAAAATCTGATCTGAAGTTAATAGGAAAAGAAAACTTATGGAAAGATCGAGTGTGAAATTTAAAGGCTAAAAGCTTGTAGTGAAGATTTATACAGTATATATACTGTGTAATCGGTTTGTGGCGTCTGACGCCGCCTTCCGATCTCCAAGAATTTTTTCCATCTTTCTTTATCTGTAAGCATCATTCTTCCATCAGTCCATTTTGACTAAGTGCTCTCTTCATTCCATCAGACCATGTTCTTCTAGGTCGACCTCTATTTTTTCGTTTGTTTGGTTTAAATTCCATGGACATTTTGGGCAGTCTTTTATTGGTCATTCTTTTTACATGACCAAACCAACGCAATTTTCTCTTCTGTATGTCTTCGAAAACCGTTTGTTTCACTTCCATCAATGTTTTAATCCTTTCACTCGTTATTTTCTGTTGTGAAGAGTTTCAATTTGAAATTAATAGAAAAATCGCTCTGATTCAAAAGCCCGGTCTGAAGCTAATAGGAAAAAGAAAATATAATGGAAAAATTCTTTCTGAAGTTAATAGAAAAAGATGTATAACGGAAAAAATCTTGCCTGAAGTCAACACGAAAAGAAATTTTAACGGAAAGTTCGGGTGTCTTCTGACCAGACATAACGCGAGAATCGAAATTCGAATCCTGGGAAAGACATAAGATTAAATTCAAACCAGTGATAAAACATGTTTTTTTTTAGTACTCACAGCATTGGGTTAAACTAGGGAATGGTGATTACTCCTCGTCATATATCGGACAAAATAAAACGGGTGTTAATGTCAACATAAATAAAGCCGATTCCGGAAGTCCATTTTGCGAGGCAAATTAGCTAATCACTGGGCTAAATATATTTATTCTATAAGAATTTACGATGATTCCCCTGATTTCCTTTTAAGCTTTTGCGTAGTTCTTTCGCTTTCTTTTTTGTTTGTACCGCAGAATAAGTGCAAAATCCATCTGTATGGGCTAACTGACATTGTGACACAAACGTTCATGAAATATTGACAGCAGAACATCTTTCAGGAATTTGATATGTCAGTTCGACAATACAATGCCACGATTTTTTTTTAAATATTGGGTAATATTTTTTCCAGACATCAAGAGATTCCTGTGATAAATCTTCTTTTTCTCACTCTTTATCCCATTCGTTTTCTGGTGCACCCTTCCCCTCACTAACTAATGATGTCACGTGTCATACGGATAAAATTATTTAGTGTCCTTCCAGGTCACGGATTTTTTATTTACCTCGGAGCTCCATCTTGGCATACCAGGAAGCTCTCTCACTTGCATAAATTGTGAAGAAGAATGAGGTGCGCTTCTTCATTCCAAGCTAGCTGGATCACGTAGGAGTTCTGTTCTCTTTTTTTTTCTCTTTATTCTCTCTTTTCATTTCTACTTTACTTAAGAGCATTAGTATCTTCTTTTTTTTTTGTAAGTGTGTAATGCTTCACGAATATAAATCGCCGCCATAACAAAAAAATCTGCCCTCTCGTCTGGCCTTGGAGTTGCTCATATCAGGACTAAGTTACCCTCCCATCTTAATCTAACAAAAGATGAAAGAAATATATAGTTCCTTTCCTCTGGCATGTTGACACGATCTGATCTACTGTCATGCAGTTTAGACACCTTGTTGATCGTCTATGTTCTTATGCAAATGAGCAGAGATAATACTTTCTTAAGAGGAAAAAAACTGAATGTCTTTCGAAGTAAAATACTTGTCAAAATAAATTAACAGGGAATTTTTACGAAGTTAAAAGACGCCGTTGTTGCTAAGGTATTATGCGTAATCGTGACAATCAGCTGTCTTTCCTCTCATCTGCAATGCAGTTGTAACCTAGAAGTGCATTAAATGTGATATAAAATATTGCCTATTAAAACATGAAACTATTCAAAAAGGATGTTTTTCGCCGCCGCACATGCTGAGTAGTCAGTGGCACGTCCTTCTGGCTAATCGTCCAAGCTAGGCCCGGTTTTCGAGACCTTGATGTGGCATGGGTGGTGTGTTTTCTCTCTTCATTGGAACTAGTGGCTCTTAATTACAGACAGATGTCTTCTTATAGTCTTAGACACACGTGGGAATCGGTAAAGACCGCAAAAATTGTTTTGCTTTCTGCAGAAAGCATGCTTCATATAGAAGAAACGAGCTTTAATATTGATGGAACTTTTTAATGATAGAAATGATGAATTGATTCAGTGAAATATTCAATGATAGAATGATGAAATATTCAATGATAGAATGATGAAATATTCAATGATGAATGATGAAATATTCAATGATAGAATGATGAAATATTCAATGATAGAATGATGAAATATTCAATGATGAATGATGAAATATTCAATGATAGAATGAATATTATGATAGAATGATGAGATATTCAATGATAGAATGAATATTATGATAGAAATGAAATATTCAATGATAGAAATGAAATATTCAATGATAGAAAAGAAATATTCAATGATAGAAATGAAATATTCAATGATAGAAAAGAAATATTCAATGATAGAAATGAAATATTCAATGATAGAATGATGAAATATTCAATGATAGAATGATGAAATATTCAATGATAGAATGAAATGAAATTCAACCGATGAAATGATGGAATCAGTTCAATGAAATCATGAAATTCAATAGAATGAAATGATGAAATTTAATAGAGTGAAATGAGTTCAATGAAATATTCAATGATAGAATGAAATTCAATGATGAAATGAATGAAATTCAACGATGAAATGAAATATTCAATGATGAAATGAAATATTCAACGATGAAATGAAATATTCAATGATGAAATGAATGAAATTCAAGGATGAAATGAAATATTCAATGATGAAATGAATGAAATTCAAGGATGAAATGAAATATTCAATGATAGAATTCATGGAAATTTTTTAATGTCCTTCGCTAATGATCAACAGTACAGAAATAATCTCTCATCTATGATGAATAAGATAAAACAGTGCGAGAATGAGGACATGGAAAGAATTTCAGTGAAAACGACTTCAAAAAAAAATATCTAGAAGAAATCGTACAGTTAAAGGGAAGTTATTATGGGAATCGTAAGAGTCCAAGTATTACAACAGATTGACAGAAATGAGGTTTATATAAGATGTTTGAAGATAACAATTTTAGTAATCGCTAAAGTACATACGAAAGTTTTTTGATGTATCACCGAAGGAATGCTGGAATATTGTGAAAACCCACTTATATTTGAATATAGTCCTTCCAAAGTGAACACACTTTCTGGAACATTCCACTTGCTCAGGAAACCTGCTCAATTAATCGCACCCATTACTGCATCAAAGCTTTCAAATTGTTGCCCTTTCAAGTTCTTTTTGCGATCTTCAAATGATCCGATGGAGCCAGATTCAGTGAGTAGGGTGGATGACGTAATAGCTTCGTGAGTCACGCAGGGTTTCCTGAGTTACAAATGCTGTTAGCACCGGTGCTTTTTCTGGATGGATAACGACTCCTTTGGCTGATTTCCTTCAGCTCTCCAGCTTCAGTCACTCGCGGAAACCTCTGAGTAGGTTAGAGTAATATTCATCATTGGTAGCGACACTTTGTTCCAGGAAATCAATCATGATTACTCCTGCTGCAACCCAGAAGACGGATGTCATGACTCATTCAGCTGTCATGAACATATGTATTCTCGAAACGTTTCAGAAGAGGGAGAAGAAAGATGCTTCCAGATTTTTGATTGTTTTTTTTGTTTCAGAGTCGAAGCGGTGCATCAATATTTCGTCCATATTAATATACCGTCCGGAAAGCTGAGCTTCATTTGCTTCAAAATGCTGCACAATCTCATGGGCACACTTCATTTTTTCATTTTTTTTCCGGCTTCTGATCAACATTCAGTGATTTAAGGACCCACCACAAAGTAACCTTCCTCATTCCTAAAACATTCACCAAATTATAGTAAGCTCCCTCATGGGAGCTTTTTAACATTGTATCAAGGTGCTTCGACGTTATTCTGGAGTTCATGCTTTGTGCTAGGGACCAATTTTGAAGAAGTTTTCATTTTCAAAACATTGACCACAACATCGTGAGTGCGCTCATGAGAGATGTTGAACGTTGTCTTAATATGCTTCAACGTTATTCTGATCAGCATTCAGTGCATAGGAGAGCACCTCGAAGAAACTTTCTACATTCTTCAAACATTCCCCACAATATCGTGATCTCACTCATGGGAGCTGTTGAATGTTGCCTCAGTGTGCTTCAGTGTTATTCTGGCCTACGCTGAAGAAATCTTCTTCATTCCTAGAACGTTAACGAAAATATCTTGAGCTCTTTCATGGATGGGAGGAGTTGAATATTGTTTTAATGTTTTACAAAATTATTGTGATCTGCATTCATTGCTTTAAGGGCCAACCTCAAAGAAACTTTCATTCCTAAAACATTCGCCGCGATATAGTGAGCTCGCTCATGGGAGCTGCTAAATGTTGTCACAATGTACTTCAGCGTTATCCTGCTCAGCGTTCTGTGCATGTGGGACCCACCTAGAAGAAATCTTTATTCCTCAAACATTCACCACAATATCTTATGCTTGCTCATGGGAGATTCTGAATGTTGCCTCAATTTGCTTTGATGTTATTCTGATCTGCATTCAATGCTTTAGGAACCCACCTCGAAGAAACCTTCTTCACTTCTAAAACATTCAGAACAATATTATGGGAGTTGTTTAATGTTGCCTCAGTGTGCTTCAGTGTTGTTCTGGGCTGCATTCTGCGCGTTCCGGACCACCTCGAAGCGATCTTCATTCCTAAAACATTCATCAAGTGTGACGTATATTCTAAATTAACTTTGCTTTTTAGTTTCTTTCCCTATGTAAATCTTGAGTTATTCTCAGTTATACTTCCCTCTTAACGTGATATCTTTTCTCTCAAATGAATGCTGTTGGCAACAAAATTGAGGTTGAATGAACGTGAGGTATGCCTGATATAAGATAGGAACGAGAGATAAAAAGGACGACTAAACTGTTGTGTAAGCGAGCGTTGCTTGAAGAAGTGTTGCAAGTTGAGCGTTATGTTGTAGAGCGTTGTGTTAAGAGCTGTGGAGAGCTGTGAGGTGTGTGGAGCGTTTAATGCGAAGTACTATGTGATGTTATGATTTGTTATAGAAGTGCTACATCCTGAATAAAGGATCTTTTCCGTAAGTTTGACTTCTGTTGTTTACATGTTTCGTCTGGCGGTTAAGGTTTAATTTAGGAACTATTTCATCTTATGGTTATGTTTTTAAAATAACGTAGAAGTACGAAAAGGCTTCTACGTCATACAAGATATTGTGAGCTGTCTCGTGAGATATGCTGAATATTGTCTCAATGCGCTTCAGTGTTATTTTGTTCTTCATTCAGTGCTTTAAGGAACTACCTCAAAGAAATCTTCTTTATTCCTAAAACATTCACCACAATTACGTGATCACGCTCGTGTGAGATATTGCTCATGTGAGTCGTCAGCAAAGCGAACGTGGGTTAAACAGTCTCCTTAACCATTATGCTCTTGCCTTTAAAGTTCAATGATTGAAGGACAGTTTGCAATGCAGTATCGAGGAGCTTAGGAGATATGGTGTCACCTTGTCTCACTCCGTTTCCAATTTTTTACGTGTTGTTTCCCCGAACAGTCGAACCTTTGCAGTTGCATTTTCATAGTGGTTATTAATTATGTTGACGTATGCATTTAATGCCGCAGGATATTTCAAAAACATTTTAACTGCTCATGGTTTCACGCAATCAAAATCCTTTTCAGGGTTAATAAGAGGCATACATCGTGCGAGTTCGTATTCCTTTGTTCTTTATATTAATTCCCCCAGAGTTCCCTCAGAATGTGTTGCGTTCCGTAATAATTTCTGTGATAGTATAGATTAGCAGCGTTGGTACAGAATGAATTGATGTAACTTTCAGTAATGATCCAGATATCCAAGGATTATGTCTGTCTGTAACCCTTCGAACAGCTTCACATTTTCAGAGAGACGGAATAACTACCGTATTTTGTAGCTGCATACGATTCTTTCATTGACAACTGAAAGAGTCTTATACTCTTTCATAATATAGTTACGAATCTGTTTGTAAATGTGAAGCACTTCGTAGTGAGCGGTACGATTTTAAAGATGTGCAGTTTTACCTCTAGAGGGCGTAAATGCACTTTTTTTCCGTTGGTTTTCTACTTTTGTATAACTCCATTTTGGAATACTTTTTAATAGGTCGGAAATCATTCAAAAGATGGGCTTATTACATCCGAGAATTCGATGTCACATTTCTTACTTTTTCGCTTTGAGACTCTTTTTTAAAGAATGAAGTAAACAATTATTACAATGTGCTAAGTCTGATGAATATGAAGCAACAGAAGAAATTTTGCAGCTAGACTATCACAGTTTCTACTGGATGTTTATTGCACGTATGGGATCGGTATTATCCTGGTGAAGGCGACCAACTTATCTATTAATCAGAGATGGCTATTCTATTGTCGCCGCCCCGGTGGCGCAGTGGTCTAAGCGATGGCCTCTGATCATTCGTCCGAAAGGGGTCCGGGTTCGAATCCCGGTAAGGCATGGATGTTGTGTTTGTCTTACGGCACTGGCTCTCTCCCTTCCTTGGAGTTAGTGACCCTAAATTAGGGACGGGTGACCGTCTATAGCCCATTGAATTGCTCACGGTGGTCGTTAAACCTCCAATCAAAAAAAAAAAAAAAAAAAAAAAAATTCTGTTGTCAGCACCTTACTCAGGTTTCCAATCGACAGCAGTAGCGTTCGTTTCTTTTCTTGTATCCGGTCTTAGGCGCTCACAATGAACCACACCTTGGTAATTCCACCAAAACCTGAAATAAAATTCTTCGACGCAAATCAACCTTTGCAGTAGTAAATGGAATCTCACCTATACATAGAACCAATGACGATTTCGAACTCAATTGTCGGATAGTTGCAATATTTTTCTTCACCAGCGACAGCTCGATTCAAAAACTGTTCGCCTTCTTGACAAAAAAATAATGCAACGCAAGCAGTGAATTTAACTTTTTTGCCGTCAGTTTAAAATATCAGCTTTTAGAACCATTTAAATTATTCACAGCGATCACAGCTGTTTACTTACTGAATAGCCTGTAGTTTACTGGTCTCCATATAACACCTCTTCAGAAAAATTGAAAATTAGAACACCCTTGAGCGGTAATTGAAATCGCATCTCCCACTTTCAGCTCGAGCATGTTACTATTACACCACCCGGACAATGGCAAGCGAAATTTGAAGATGTTCAGATTCTTAATCATCAGATGCTTAGAACTTCGTTCCTCCGGGGGTGTATGCTCGAACGAAAATCGGGAGATGCGGGTTCGATCCAGTGCAATGTAGTTTTCAAGTTTTCTGAGACCAGAGTAAACTCCAGGCAATTCAGTACACTGTTCTGATTGCTGTGAATAAAATCTAGAGAATTTTCCTTTCATATTTATGAGGAATATATTTTCTTTAATTTCTATATTTTAAAACCTCTTAAACTTATGAAGGTAATCCAAACACCAGCTGTGAGCTCAACATGAAGCCTTCCTTGAAGTTCCGGTTATGTTTGGCGGGGATTTCGAGCAACCATTTGCTTCCAAACATCATTGTTATCATCAAGCAATGACAGCCTATCGAGGCGAGGTATGTCGCTTGCGTCTAAATTACCAGAACGAACGTTCTTAAAGAAAGACGAGCGCATGCGTTCTGTGATCCCATTTTCTCCGAACATGTCACAATTATTTCTTTAACAGTTGGCTGCATTTGCACCTTTATTTATAGTCCAAAAACATGACCGATCGGAAATGCAATTCGACACTCTTTCTGTCACCCAAATGTTTAAAAAACATGCCCTGAATCGAAACTATCATCAAATGACAGGCAAATATTGATACCTAAAAATAGTAAGAAAGATGACACCGAATCTTTGGTTGTAAAAGGGCATGTCTTCTGAATCACCCTTCCGACACACACACACACACACACACAGAGACGCACACACCAGTGCTGAGACGGGCCGAGCCCGAACCCGAGCCCGAAAACCCGAAATCGAGCCCGAACCGGGCTCTGGCTCGGGCTCTGAGAGTGGGAAATAATTTCCTTCCTTTTTCTTTTAATGTGATTTTACATGATTTATCACACAAGAATTTTTTACACTTTCGAGTTGTTAAAGAGAATTCTTCGGCAACTGGGTCTAGATGGTGAGTAGGAATTCGGCAGGGCTATCCATTCCGGGCTTGGATAATAAAATTCCATAGCCCATGAATTACTGGAATTCTGCGAAGGAAAAGTTTCTTTAAAACTATAGACCGTAGATAGCAAGTTGACAAAATTTTGCTCCCTACGTCAAAAGGGAAGCTCCCTGTTAATTCTATTGAGCAACGTACGACGTAGATTGTTGTGCCTCCCGATTTTTCCTGATGCCCGGCCGCCAGAAACATTTCAGGAAGAAATTAATGGTAAAACTATAGAAATGAAAAAAACTATAGAAAATGATCGAACTATAGAAATTAAAAAAAAACTATAGAAAATGGTTGAACTATAGAAATGAATAGAAACTACAGAAATACATAGACATCCCTTCCCCTCTCCGCAGTTGAGAAAGACATGGGTTAATTGCACGGGAAGAAAAGAATGGAAGTCTGGAAGACGAGATTTTTAATGCCTAAACAGGTTAATCAAAGTTTCGGGCTCGTTCGAGCCGGGGATCTATCTTGCAATATACTATTCGAGCTCGGACGGGCTCGGGCTCGTTCAGCCGGGGATCTATCTTGCAATATAATATTCGAACTCGGACGGGCTCGGGCTCGTTCAGCCGGGGATCTATCTTGCAATATAATATTCGGGCTCGGACGGGCTCGGGCTTACCTACTTCAGGCTCAAACGGATTCGGGCGCTTAAAATTGAGTCCGAACTTAGCTCTGTCACACACGCGCGCGCGCGCGCACACACACACACACACACACACACACACACACACACAATTTCAAAGCAGGTTTTTCGATAACCTAGAAATTCAGCAAAAAAGCGAATACAGGTATAATACCCACGGTAACACTGCGCATAATTTAAAATATGCAACATGAGTGAAATTATTCGTAGCAAATGGAACCGACTAAAAAAAAACAATTAAAAAATCAATAAAAATAAACCGGATTTCTGCACCGGATTTCTCAATGGATACAAATAGCTATTTACTCCCACTTTGTGCTGAAAAGTATGATCCCAAAATTAACAAATTGTGAACAAATGGTTTCTTGTAGCAGGAGATGTCAGAGGTAAAAGGGGTTTTCAAATCGAACAATTAGGAGAAGAGAGATATAAAGGAAAACGTAACAAAACTTTATGCCCCAAGCAGAAAATTTTGCGTTACTCAAAGAAGAAAATAGGGGCAAACTACTTTTCATGATGAGAAGTATCCTACCAAGAAAAGACTATTTCTAATGAATTTTTAGAATCGAATAAATTCTTTCAAATGAAAATATATGGTGACGACCCCTGGCGGAAGAATTTTGAATAACGGAAAAGTAGAAAATATGCTAAAAGTATTTTTCATAGCAGAAGCTATGGCTTTTTTATTTTATTTTTGATTGGAGGTTTAAAGACCACCGTGAGCAACTCAGCGGGCTATGAGCAGTCGCCCGTCCCTAATTTCGGGTCCCTGGTTCCAGGGAAGGGAGAAATTCAGTGCCGTAAGACAAACACAACATCCATGCCTCACCGGGATTCGAACTTTGACTCATCGCGGACGAATGGTCCGTAGCCATAGCTTAGACCACTGCGCTACCGGGATCAGCGAAGATGCTATGATTTTCTGGAAGCAGAGATGAGGGGGAATTTTTGACTTTTACGCTCTCTTGGGGGGGGGGCTGCTTTATTTAAAGAACACTATGTTGCCATTCTGTACTGTCGCGAATGGATGGATGGACATGGTGGTACTATTAACACGTACTTTTTTTTTTTCAAAAGACATGAAAAATATTGGATACATGAACTCGTGTAAAGCGATATATCCACACCTTCTCAGTTTGTAGAAAGAAACCTAAATAATTCTTCCAACCAATCTGGGATGAAAAAAGTAAATAAATCATGTTAAGGAAGCAAAGAAGGACGTTTCGGAAAATTATGAACTCGGAGAAGTAGTCTCTGTGTGCCAAAACTGAATTGGATGTAATTATTTAACATTTGATAAGACATTTCCTCGATAGATAAGTCCAAAATGACTGTAACACTAATATCACGGAACCATTCCTTGATCTGTTTTCCAACACAAATTGCGTGGAAGCTTTCTTTCTTCAAATAGAATAACTCAAAGATTCCTCTCTTAATAGTGAAAAAAATATCCTGCAGCAACCCGCCAGTTCCTGGAGGAAAATAATGAAGTCTTGCACACACACACACAAAAAAAAAAAAAAAAAAAAAAAAAATCAGCCTTTTGCTACTGGAATATAAAAAAATCTAGATGCGTTACGGAAAAAAAAAGGGGAGGAAAAACATTTCGACTACCACAATTTATCATAAGGAAAAGAATTCCCAAACACCTTTTGTTGATCTCAAATGCAGTCCGGATAGATCGACTGCATGACCCTTGCTGACGGCGTTTAGCTCAAATCCTCCATGATTTCTTCTTTTTTTAACGACTGAAATTACTTCCTTTTGAGATTAATAAGAATGAAGATGTAAAGAAACGGATGGGTGTAGTCTAGCAATGTTGAATGGAATACAAAGAAATCTTTTTAGATTTATGTGTTCACGAAAAGAAACGGCGTCGTTAGATTGGAAGGAAAAAACGAAATTGCGAACGAAGTGCTTCAGAAACCTACATATATTTTGTTGCTGAGGAAAGATGACTGATTAAAACAAGTTTCGTAACGCACCACCTAATGAAAAATGAGATGAAATATACGCAGTATACAAGTGGAGCAGTAATTCCACCTCCGGCCAAAATCTGAACGAACGTACTGTGCCTCTGAAACCCTTTATCATTTCCCCTGGAAACAGTTCAGGAATTCAAAGACGACAGGTGATAGAAACTGAATCATTAATACAGTTCCCACTTACAATAACTCGCACAGCGTGTCATAGTTGAAGGCGACTCCTTTGGAACTGATGCCATCCATACATGTTGATCACAACTAGAGAAAATTGATGAAAAGATCTAGCTCCGGTATTTTGTCTTCTTTTCATCAGCTTTGGTCCTCAGACAGACCTAAGATCTGCCGCACCAAATGGGAATTTTCAATTTTTTTCTATCGCGTTTTAATTTAGCGTCGGTCATATCCTTCACGAAGTTTTTCCACCATCTTTTCCTTGGCCTTTCTGCTCCTATGTTTCTCGATACCGCCTTTTCCATTGCTTTTCGAATTAGTCTTACCTCCTCCCTTCTACAGTTATGTTGTTTCCATTGTAATATTTTAAATTATATACTGGGTTAGTTCAGTTATGTTTTTCGTTTTATCGTCTTACCTTCACTACTTAAAATATTATCTATCGTACTATCAGTCAGTTGAACTTATAATACTGCAACTTCGAAGTCCTAAGCACTGGATAGCTAGCACACAAAAATCTTTATTTATACTTCAATTACTCACATAAGTGGTCTTTATTGGTGGTTCCAGAAGAAGCATAAGTATCTTATACGGTGCTTCCAATTAATTAAAAACGATCACATAACATCAGTTACAATACTGAACCTTTATCAATTTAGGTTCGACTTGTTCACATCCCAATAGACTAGGGTCCAGTACGGTAGGGCATGCGCAAATATGCAGCATGACATAGGGGGAGGGAAGTGTCGGAAGGGTATAAAGCACACAGGCGGTGTACGCTCAGCAATTCGGTGAAAGCTATTGCACGGTGTACATCATTTTGAAGACGTCGAGTTGCTGCCAACGTGTGATATGGCCAACAGGCAATCCAGTAGACGACATCTGAATGACTTTACCCGAGGTCGCGTCATTGGGAAGTTGGAAGAAGGTCGAAGTGTGACTAGTGTGGTCGAGGAGTTCGGGATCGCTCACAGCATCGTTTCACGAGCTTGGAGAGCATTTCAAACGACAGGAACAGCTGTCCAAGATTTCAGCAGTGGTCGTCCACGAGCACTCACGGCGGCTAACGACCGGTAAATTGTCCTACAGGCGAAAAAGAGACAGACGGAAGACAGCAGGGGAAATCGCAAGGCACATGCAACAGACAACTGGACGTCCGTTATCGCGTTTTACCGTGGCCAGGAGGCTGCACAAAGGTGGTCTATTTGCACGACGACCAGTACGGTGTGTATCATTAACGCCTGCTCATCGGAGACAGTGGTTTCTGTGGTGCCAGGAACACAAGAACTGGACACATCAGCAATGGGGTCGAGTTCTTTTTACGGATGAGAGCCGATTTAGTCTGACGAGCAATTCTGGACGTATACACATCTGGAGAGAGCAGGGAACACGCAATCACACCTCCAACATCATCGAAAGGGACCGGTTTGGAGGTGGTGGAGTTCTCGTTTGGGGTGGTATCATGTTTGGTAGCCGTACTTACCTCCACATCTTCCAAGAAGGTTCAGTCACTGGCGTCCGCTATTGTACCGAGGTTCACCTGCCTCACGTGCGTCTGTTTAGAGGTGCTGTGGGTCTTGAGTTCCTCTTCATGGACGACAACGCTACACCTCATCGTACAGTGGCTGTCGCAGAGCTGTTGGAGGGCCCGCAAGGTCCTCGGACCTAAATCCAATCGAACACGTGTGGGACCTTCTCGGGAGACGCTTGGGAGCACGTCACCAGCCGCCAGCAACGATCTCCGCAGCTGCGATTGGCGCTACAAAAGGAATGGGCCGCGATGCCCCAACAGCTCCTTGAGAACCTCGTCCTCAGTATGGACAGACGTTGTAAATCCTTCAACGCAGTCAGGGGTGATCATATCCTCTACTAAAGACTGGATTTTTCTTGGCAGCCGCCTGTCACGTTGACGTTTCTGTCTTCTCTCCAGTTGTGCTCGAAGCTACCTTTTTCAATAAAGTGCCTTTGTATCCTTTGGATTCCTTGTTTGGACGGTTTTGGTGACTTGTCCCATATTTTTACATCTTGGGGATCTTATGGTATGATTTTAGTCGATGTGGAGCTCTTCTGCACGACGTTACATCCGAAAAACCGTCTCGTACTTAATTTTTGAACACCAGTTCAAAAATGAAGTACGAGACGGTTTTTCATCACGACTACGTAAACCACGCCACCACACCTTTTTCACTGCTTGCTTCAACATTATGTATCTCTCGTTCTCATTTATCAACGTTCTCATTTATCAACATGCACACGTTACGCACTCTGATCTTAAGACTGTTGCCACACCATTTAGTGAGTGAGAAAATATAACGTTAAGGTAGAAAACGCTTAAGGAGAATGAACTCAAATTTACGTAGAGAAAGGAACTAAAAATGAAAGTTAAATTAGACTATACGTCATACAGTGGGTTGTATGGTATATACTATTGTCGATGAAATATCAGAGTATTTATGGGAACTTCACACTCCCAAATTACGATGCACAGTAAGCTTTATCAATCAAAAGTGTCACCGCTAGCAGCAAAATACTGTTGCTAACTACAGAAAAGCTTCTGTATGCCATCGTGGGAAAAAGTCGAGATTCGGGATGCTACAAGCTCGTGGAATGCGATTTCAACAGATGTTTGATTGGGAAGCAATTTACCCTGTAGGAAGATGTCTAGGCGCTTGAAGAAGTGGTAGTCTGTAGGGGGACAAATCAGGTGAATAAGGCAAAAAAGGTAAAGTTTAGTATCGCTACTGGTGCACTTCTGGATCGTCTGTCATGCAACGTGTGGTCTCGCATTATCATGGAGAAGTATGGGCCCGTGGCGATTGACTAATGCAGGCTGTTTGGTGGACAGTTTTCTGTGCGTAATGTTAAGTTCTTGACAATACCTTTTCGCCGTGTTAGTTTGGCCTGGCTATAAGAAATCTGAGTAGATCATACCGGCTGCGGACCACAAAACACTGACTATTGTCTTCTTCCTGTGATGGGGTACCGGCTTTAGGGTTTGTTCGTGGCTTCAACGAGGTCAAGCCATTGTGCCAAATATCGGCAATTGTCAAAGAGAACACACACATGACGAGAACCCTCAGAATGTAGTTCGTTTGATTACGGATAAGCAGAGAAAAACAAACATCCAATCGTCGTGTTTAGAGCTGTTTCTTCAACTCATGTTTGACCCCCTTTATCCATCTTCTTCGCTTTGCCTATGACCATTAAATGTCAGTAAATGGCTGCACAGTGTACTCAGAGTTCCTCGTCAAGTTCTTGTACCGTTTTACATGGATCGAATTCAATCAAGGCCTCCAACCAGGCATAATCGATAGCTCCTTCTGGTCTACCGCATGGTTCATTGAGGCTCATATCGCCGGACCGGAATTTAGTAAACCATCGTGTCTGTATGACAGTTGTCGTTTGGCACTAACGCTGTATTGATGTTGCATCCTGTCTCCGATGCACCATGTCCAAGTTTAGACTCATGTTAGAAGATGATAGGAATTTGGTTCTCATCCATCGTCCTCTTCTCTGTAGCATAATCTCCTTGGAACTAATGCCACTGACGAAATGATCAGTTAACTATAAGCACCAGCCTTGACGTTTTATATTTGCATATCACAAGTCCCGTTGTTCGGTGTGTTGATTCCTAAATTTCTTGCCAAATGAACGAGTCTGCAAAATCCGACACTTCATTTGCTACAACCTAACATTAACCTAGAAGAAACACGACGGCAAGGTTACTTATTATTCAACGATGAACTTTAAGATAAGAGGAGAACAATGTGCAGATAAACAGAATCTCAAGGGTATATACATGTGTATAGCAAGCAGTATCTAAACTATCTAGCGTAGAAGCAATCTAACACCATTAATACCAAACACGATGTTTTGTCACTCTTCCTGACTTCTAACTGACTGCGTTTTGCCACTAAAACATACAAACTTGGAAGTTCAAATGTGACGTTAAGTTTAGAAAGTATAACGAGAAATGATGAGAAATTTATTCTTGAAACGTATAAGTCACGAATAGGAAGTAGAAGTCACAAATACTTTTTATCTTTGCGTAGCTTTAAATTGACAACCATAAATCGTCAATCGCAACACGATTGACAATTATAAATCCTAAGTCATCAATCATAACAGTAAATATGTGCACTTTAGCAGGCATAGATATCTTAGTATAGAGATATGACTGTTAAGTTACGAGAGTGACGCTATAACTTTAGTTAAATAAGAAAATTACATTTTTAACTCTAATCACCTTCAATACACTTTCTTTCCGCAACAACATACCACTGCATTCTGATCTTCCATTGGGCAAACCGGTGCTATACCTATTCTAGTGTGATCCCTTTGAGAACCGGGTCGTCCTCTTCTTTACCACAGAAACTGACTCAAAACTGTTCCACTTGAGTAAAGATTTTACTTAAGGGAAAAAAAAAAGTCTTACAGTGCCAAATACAATAATGAGCCATTACATTATGACCACCTACCTAATAAGCCGTAGGACAATTTTTTGCCAGCGAAACAGCAGTCAATAAGCGAGGCATCGATTCGATGAGGTGGTGATAGGTATCCTGATATATCTGGTACCATAATATCAACAGTAGGTACTCCAGTTCGCGTACACTTCGGGGTGGTGGTGATTTAGCGCGAACCCGCTTTTCTAAGTCGAACCACAAATGTTCGATTGGGTTCGTGTCGGGTAAATTTGGAGGCCACGGCATTAACGGAAAGTCACCAGCATGTTCCTCAAACCACCCCTTGATGATTCTAGCAGTGTGGTATGGCGCATTATCCTGTTGATAATAGCCATCACCTGCAGGTAACACAGTTGCCATAAATGAGTGAACTTGGTCCACAATGGCGATCAGATACCTGACAGCTGTCAGGGATTGTGCTATTGGGATAATGGGGCCTACAGTGTCCCAAGAAAACATCGCCCACAGCATAACACCGCCGCCGGCGGCCTGTTTCCGCCCAACAGTACATCTAGTTGCTATAGCCTCCGTTGGTAATTGGTGTATCTAACTCAGCTGTCTACGTGATGCACCAGGAATCTTGGTTCAGCAGACCAGGCCACTTTCTTCCAATCATTCACTGTCCAATCTCGAGCCTATTTTATGCACTGCTTGCGATTACGTGCAGTGAGCGTTAGGTCCCGGCTGAGTCTTCAGCTACGCAGGCCCATGCGCAGAAAGCTGCGATGAACTGTGTGCTGTGACACATTGCCCTGATCACCTGTGTTGTAGCTGCAGGTCATATGTCGCACAGTGGCCCTGCGGTCGCTGTGAGCAATGCGTGACGTCCTCCGCTCTCCTCTGCCATCAGTGAGCTGCGGACGACACACGGCTAGGCAAAGGATCGTCGTTTAGTCACCTGTGCACCACTTTTGATACGTACTCATTACAACGGCACGTGAACAACCCACAAGTAGCGTCATTTCCGAGATCGTAGTTCCGAGGCTCCGTGCCATCACAATTTGTCCTTTATCAAACTCCGATAAATCGGCAGCCTTTCCCATTCTGACTCCGAACACGCTACTATCAGACAGCAGGCCTTCACCTGCACCACCGTTCGGTCTCCAGGCGCGCTCATTTCTCTAGGCTGGGGGTGGTCATGATGTAATGGCGCATGGGTGTATACGTCACATAATATACATCACAGTTAGATTTTTCTGTTTGATTTACTTCTTTTTCTTTCTTTATTCGTATGTGTGTATCAGCCTTCTGTTTGTGAGAAAGCTCTGCTGCCGTTGTGGGCTTTAATGACCCCCATGAGAAACTTTAAATGCTATAAATAATCACACGTCTCTAATTTAAGGCCTCTGGTTCCAGGGAAGGGACAGAGCCAACGTCATTGGACAAACGCATCATCCGTACCACACCCCGAACCCGGGCCCATCTCGGACGAATGGTCAGAGTCAAGAGCTTTAGATTACTTGGCTATCGGAGAGTGCAGGAATGTTTTAAAAAGATGTCGCGTCCCCGGTGGCGCAGTGGTCTAAGCGCTGGTTTGGGACCATTTGCCCGAGATGGATCCGAGTTCGAATCCCGGTGAGGCATGGGTACTGTATTTGTCTTACGGCATTGGATCTCTCTTTTGCCTGGAACCAGTGGCCCTAAATTAGGGACGAGCGACTGCTTATACCCAGCTGGTTGCTCACGGCGGTCGTTAAATAACCAATAAAAAAATGTCTGAAAACTTAATAGCTAAAAAAGAATGCAAATATTTCAGTTTAGCTGTGACTACGAACAAATAACTCCTTTTCTTCGCATTGAATATCTAAAAATTAAGAAATTTTAAACAAAAGAACTTATGAAAAGATAAATTTCAAGTGGTAGTCATTGTAGCATAATTTGAACTGTTAGAAGTAGCGTAAAAAAATTTCGCCACCTATGGCAGAATTCATTGTTTCCTCCTTCTCGGAAATATTTACGTCATCAAAATATTTCCCCGTAATCCTAGTTCTGTCTGCAATCTTCAGTGTCACGAATAAGAAAATGAATGCACATTGACGTACATTTATACGTATTATTCTTTCAATCATCTCACTCTTAAAAATATAATTCTCGTATTATGAACGATGTCTAACCTAAAAGACCTTTTCGAATGATGTTTCAGAATAGCTAAATAGAAGATTCGAAAGTAAGTTTCGTATTTTTAAAGGAATATTATCAGCTTTAAAATGAAATCCAGAATCTGCGCATGCTCGAAACACTTAATATTTTTTTTGCGAGGAAAATTGACGTAAGGGATGAAAACAAAACCTTCCGGATTTTGAGGAAAGAATTTGCGCTTTTTCCCTTTCAGCATGCTGCCAACTTCAAATTGCTTCGAGGAAATAAGAATTTAAATTTAGAACTTCTTTATTTGAACAAAATTTCAAATCTATAGAAAAACTTGATAGGGATTTGCAATAATTGGGCTCAAGCAGAATATTCAGAAGTTCACACTAAAAAAAATGCGTATGAAAGTTCGTTTTCTTGGGCTGCGAAGTGTTGTAGATAAGTTAATACGGACAAACGCAAGAGAAGTGATAACTTTGTCAAACATAAGGTGAAATATTTACTATACATATGAGATTTATGTCATCATGTATCAGTCATATTTTACAAAATGGACATCATTTTATCAAATTCCATATGGGAAACGTGATTCAAATTTATAAGTATAGATGTCGTTTCACCAACTTTAAAGACTGATTTCAATAGGCAAATGGAATCAATCAAATTGTAAGAAATGGACATCATTTGATCAGTTTTAAAATTGTTGTAATATGAAAAATTTGACTGAATTTTGTAGAAAGAGGACATCATTTGAATCTGAATTTCGCCAATGCCGAAAAGGGGGATTCTGTTTGTAAGAAATAGGCATCATAATTAATCAGGTTTAAAAACCGATTCCAATGGAGAAAAAAAGATTCAGTTTGGAAGAAATCGAAATCACTTGATAGCCAATCAAGCTGCATGATTAAACATTCAGTTGAACAAGGCAGCTGAAATAAGTAAAGGGGTGAGATTTATTTTCGTCGAATATTTTGGCATTAAAAAAAGTCTGTGAGAAGATGACGCCTAAAGGATATCCAGAGATATCTCAAGATGGTTTCGAAAGTTGCTGAGACATATGCCAGAAGATACGGGAAAATACATCAGAAAGCTGAATTGGTTTTGTAAACCGCAGATATATTAAACTGGTGCTGAGAAAAGACGAAATCATAAAACGAAATAAAAAAAATCTTCAAGCCCTGGATGCAAACAAGGCAAATCAAATGGGATTTTTTCCTGTTCTGAAAATAAATTTTGTGCGTATCTTGAAACTACGTCTTTCTACAATGAGATCATTTGTGTGACAAATATTGTGTTCACAGTTAGCTTGTTATAAAAGCTATGAAACTGGCTGAGACTGTTTCCGCATATCAGTACTCGCACATAAGTGGCAAAATGCGGGTGTGTATTCGGAACGATAATCCTGCAAGACATCCCAATTCTGTTCAGGTGTGGTTAACCTCATCACTGCATAAATAATAACGCTGGAGAAAAGACATTGATCGGTAAAATGGATAGTTTTGTTTTAGAGTAATCACAGTGTGTGTATGTTTCCATAACAGCATTCTGTTCTTAGGTTGTTGTTGTTGTTTTTTTTTTGGGGGGGGGGGGGCGGTTGCACCTATGATTTTGGTTAAGGCTGCTTGTTTTAATCTATGTAGGTCGTATCCTTAAAAAAAATACAGTACAGAGTTACTTTGGCGTCTATTTGTATGTAGACACGATATATGAGCATTTAAAAGTCAGATTCTAAGTATTCTTTTTGCATGGATTGCATTAACCCATAAGATGATGATTCGCGTGCACTTCGAATTTTTGTTATTTTCCAGGTGGATTGCGGAAAAGTATTAGCTAATTGTGCATCTAAAAGTCAGACTGAAAAATTATTTTTTGCATTCCTTGCGGAAGTATGATGCGCAGATGCGCCGCAAGGTAGCGCAGATTAATATTTCCGCATGATTATGTGTATTTACATTAACATTTGTCACTGCATCTCCTCTTACAAAAGCCATATTTGAAAAAGATTTTTGCACACGATAGTTGGAGTTACGATAAAGTTATGCATTTTCTAAGCTTTTTCTTATGTAAAATAATTTCGTCAGATGGCTAGTTTCATCCAGAATTCAGCTTACCTCCGTTTCTATCTGTCGGATTCGGATTTTTTTAACAAGATGTAGCTTTAATTATCAACACAAAGCACACACTCTAATTTTCCAGGTTCACTATTTTCTCTCTCGGAGACATTGTTGAATGTTAACACTTTGAGCTATACCTGCGCTTCTGAAACCCCGATTTAGAATGTTATTTTACGTCAGAGAATAATAAATATTTCTGGCACCCTTCCTAGAATTATTTTATCCGCAATTTATACGTTAGGTGGCTTAAATTCCGAATTTCCGATTTTCGTTCAATGATACTTCAGCTTCACTTTGGTCATATTGGATTGTTTTTTATATCACTGGCTTGTTCGAACAGCCATTGATATTATCCACGTTTTTCTACTATTCCAAGTGCAGAATTTACCCATTACAGGACTCAATAATATATTTTTAGTAATTATACACTTGCGTCTCTAAAATGTCTCTTTTTAAATTTCTCTTTCTGTACTAACCCCCACTGGGTGGAATAAGTTTTAAATTTCGCTTTTTCCTTCTCATACTGTAAAAAAATTTTTTCAAATTTACGAGCTATTTCTGTGATTCCTTCCGTAAATTAACGAAGCATATTTTCGATACAACCTTTTCCGTGAAATGAGGCGGGGGAGGGGGTGTTGAATTTCACGGATTTTTCGTACGCAGGGAAATTCTGAATTTTCAGAATCCTTTCCGCAGTTCCTTTCGTATATTAGCGGCAAACTGCTGTTTTTAAGAAGTGTTAATGGAAAATTCTGAATTTTCAGAAATCTTTATGCAATTCCTTTCGTATATTAACGGGAAAATCCTGTTCTCACTTTTTCCGTATGCATTTGACGGAAAATTTCTGGTAATAAGAGCGATTGTATGGTATCTATGTATCAAAATGTGGACCCCTTAAGAAAAATCCTTATGGCTATCAAAAGTAAATTTTATACTTAGGAGTTTTGTAAAATAAAACTATAAAGCAGTGCATTTCACCTTTTCTTAAAGATAATTAAAAGACCTTGTCAGTTAAAAAAAATTCTCAAGTTACAAGGCATTCTGTTGCTTCAAAAAACAAGATGAAAAAAATGCGTAATTTGTAATAAGTTATCCTATAGAAAAAATAAAATTGTTACAAACATATTCACAGAAATAAGAGGTTTCAACAGAAAACAGAATGATTAATTCGCCCACAGTAATAAAAAGAAAATCATCATCGAGCAATCAGAGTTCTACCTTACACGTGAGAAGTCTTCAAGCGACTTGGTGGCTCAATAGTAAGGCACGCGTTTCCCGTTCAACAGGTTGCTGTTTCAAATCCCACCAGGTAGCGAACAGAAAGAGCTCGTCAGCTCAGTGTGCCGGCAAAGAATTGGGCTGGAAAAGTCTACATGGACTATTTTCCGAACTTTCAGTAATAATACGGAAAACCCCGAAACGGATTTTTCTGAAATGAATGGAATTACTGGAAATTCTGTCAAAATACTGATGCAAGAAGAAACGGAAACTTTTAATACAAAAATTTCGCTAAAATACGGACACCTACCGGCGACTTCGCAACACGTTGTTTTCAGAAATTTTCCATGAATTCACACCACTTTTTTTACCATGTAGTGAGTGATACCGAGATTTAATTTAGAATCTTAGGGAAAATATTAAATATCTCAGAACGTTTCTTTTTTCGCCTCATGTTTGCCTTTCCTTTGTTCTATATGTCTAGGAAAGCTTTTTATCTTTGTCACCCCAGTCAAGAAGTATGTTTCTCAATAGCGCCATGGCGACGCTTTTTCTAAAAGCCATCTACAATGGTATGACAATAGTCGAGCCATTTGCAACTTTCCTCTTTGTGTTTGAAGCTTCGTCCAGTACAATTAGCACCCTACTATCTGTACTTCAAAGTAACCGAAAGGAACGCGGGAGTCTCTGAGGTTTGTGAAGCCGACGCCGGCGATCCCGAAGCAATTTTGGTGGCGAAAGGGTTGGAGAGGTGGTCACTTCCTGGGGGTGAATTTTGCGACGAACAAAGGGGTAGCTGGGCAGGCAACGCGAGGGGTTAGAAGCGGGCGGTTGCAAAAGAAAGGCGAGGAGCGCCTTAGGTATTCGCCCACAACGTCTTAAGCTAGCTGGGGAAAAGAGCTTTTTTTCCGCGTGAGCAGGAGAAACACGAAAGAAGCGTCGAGAACAGGGATTATAGGGAATAGAAATGTATTATTTAGAGAAAAGGATGGAAGTTAGCCTATGGACAATAACCTCGGAATTCAAAGAGACGAATAAATAGTTTTAAAAGGTATAAAAGCATTGTATGAATATTTAAGCGTCCTACTTATTATTTTCATTGATTACGTAGCGCTGTGATAATTCTTTTACAACGTTAACCTGGAAGAAACAAAACAAGTTAGCAGTAGAATGATAAATAACCTCATGCTTCATTTGAGATTTGCCTTCTAAAGAAAAAAGTGCTCATTGCACCTGAGAATGTGGTGGTTTTGCTTAATGCCCGGTCTGGTGAATTCATTCAAAAAACTAATATTTGTAATAGGAATCACAACTTTAAACAACCAAAACGGCGGAAGTGAAATTACATTAGAAAAATGTTTTATGAAAATGTAATTTGTATCCTCCTTTCAAATTCAAATTGTTCGCTCAGATTTATTTAGATGCAGAAACTTTTCCAAAAGTCGGAAGCGCTAAATTAGGAGGCTTTTGCAACCCTATGCGGTTAACACGATCGAAGTATGTATATATGTATGAGTCAACTCATCGTCCTGGTTTTTTAAAGTTGATGATCCGCGTGCAATTTCCATGCCAATTACGCTTTCACTGGGCGAACACTGAATTAGCGCGCTATTACTTCAATTGTTTATCACTCAAACACACGCCTCGACACGTTTTCAAACCCCGGGCACCCCCCATGTGGTAGCAACCGAACGCTATTCCGCAGATGCCATCTCATTAAGAATTCATGGACAAGATGAAAGTTTAAGTGACGTGACCTCTGTGACGCAACGCCTTAAAAAAACAAAGAAAAAAACACAACATCAATGTTTTTCTGACAACGTTCCGTCACCCTGTGGGCGTACGTGAAATATGGGCGCGACTTGAAGCTGAGATAAATTTGGGGATCGTCGAACAAGGGGGAGGGGAGGGAGACGGGGAAAGTGGTGTTTTAGGAACATGTATTTCCTTGGGGGTTGGGGAGGGAGGTGGGGGTTGGTCATGCACCCGGAGATTAGGTGTGGTTAACGTACTAATGGAGAACACCAAAGGGTTTAAACGCCGACCGGAACTGACGAAAATTTCGATGCTCGTTATCCAAAGTTTTCATTTTCTTTCCGAAGGACGTACTTGCCATTCACTTTCTTAACACGTGAAAATTAAATTAATGGAAATGAGAAGCTCTAATCTTTTTGTACAGATTGATGCAAGTAGATGGAGTCTGTTCTTTGCGTGTAGCCGCAGAAACTCTTTCACCATAAACGAGGTACTTTGAGCTTCAGAAACACCCTGTCTTTTGCGGGACGTCTTGAAGTTCTAAATGCTACACACCTTCATTTCGAATTGCCATTGTAGAAAGAAAATACCTAACTTTTCGTGGGCAACACTCAAACTGCTTAAAATTTATATCTTGATTTTAAGTGGCTGTTTAACCAGACATCATGCCGATACATTATACATGTATATACATTCTTTACTATTATTAGTTGAACCTATTCTCATCAGTAAGAAGAACAAGAAGGTGTGTTATCTATGTTTCCAGACAAGGGCGTCATAGCCAAAAGAATATGCACGTGATAATACATGCTCAGGTACTCCCATTCATAGCAGTTTTCAAGGTATCACGGACATGCTTTTTCGGAGAGTAATCAGAGGTTTATCCGAGAATTTTCAATTGGAGGGGTGATTTTTTAGGGAATATTGGATGAAAGCAAATTTTTCGAAGGCTGAAAATTTTTATAGTTGAATATTTAAACTTTAAACCTAGGATTAAAATTGGGGAAAACTTCAAAAAATGGAAAACTGTTGATGTTACTCTGTATTTTAAATACACTAGATCGTGAATAGTCAAGGAACGCTTCTAGCGTAGTAAATCCGTTTATTTTCGTAGTGTAATATGCATAAAGTTTCGCCAAGCAGGTATTTTCAATTTTTTTGCCGGAATTTTCAATTGGAGGGGTGGTAAAATTTAATTTTAGGAAATATTGGATGAAAGCAAATTTTTCGAAGGCCGAAAATTTTTATAGTTGAATATTTAAATTTTAAACCTAGGATTAAAATTTGGGAAAACTTCAAAAAGTGGAAAACTGTTGATGTTACTCTGTATTTTAAATACACTCGATCGGGAATAGTTAAGGAAAGCTTCTAGAGTAGTAAATCCGTTTGTTTTGGTGGTGTAATATGCATAAAGATTCGCCAAGATTTCACTCTCCACTGAGAGCCTTTTTCATGGCAATGTAGACCGAATTTTGTCATAATTATTATATACATAAATTTATGTCCTAATTATTATAGGCATAAATTTATACCATAATTATTATAGGCATAATTTGTCAAAATTATTGTAGACATACATTTATGTCATAATTATTATAGACATAAATTTTTCATAACTATTATAGGCATAAATTTGTCATAATTATTATAGGCATAAATTTATGTCATAATTATTGTAGGCATAAATTTGTCATAATTATTATAGACATTAATTTATGTCATAATTATTACAGACATAAATTTATGTCATAATTATTATAGGCAATAATTTATGTCCTAATTATTATAGACATAAATTTATGTCCGCATTGCCTTCAAAAAGCTTCCCAGTATAGAGTGAAAGTTTGTCGAATCTTTATGTATAATGAAAATAATTGGATTTACTGTATGCTATAAGCGTTCCTTGAAAACTGTTAAATTTTTTATAGCTAAGAATGGTTAAAACCAGAAATCTTTTTCTCCAAAAGTACACACGGTTATTTCGTTTTTGGTGCAGCTTTTTGTTTTTAATCTCTCATATCTAAATGTTTCACTAAACAAGATAGCTAAGGTTTTTTTTTATTTATTTAATTTAGAATACAACGTTTATGAATGCAATGGCTGACATACATACGAGCTCGGGCTTTTAAAACTGAATCCGAACTCAACACTGGTGGACAGCACCCGCATTTTGCGAAACTGTGACGGACCACAGCGGGGTTTCCTGTGTTTGGTCTTCGTCCTCAGGGCTGAAATGTCCTGTCATAAATTTAGTAACTCAGTTTTTAGCTGTGGAATGGGAAGAACACTGATCACATAATGGCTCCCACATTTCACAGTGGATTTCTTGCGCAATCTTCCCTTTCGGGAAGAGGAACTAAATTGCCACTCTTTTCTCCTTTGCTGAGAATTCCACATGAGAGGACGCCATCTATACTACAGACCTGAAAATCAAATGCTTATTGATGTCACAATGGGATCAAAATTGGTCAAAATGGGTTACACGATACACATACGGGCCATTGAATTAAAAACTTTTATTCAGTGCCGGGTGGGACCTCTTGTAGCCCGAATTACAGCACGTATACAGTATGGCGTAGATTTCACAGGATGTTAGAGTGCAACTACGTCTATAGCATACCAGGCGTTCACCAGACAGTCCTTAAACTAATTCAGATTTGACGGAAGAGGACTTTGCTCATGGATCATGGTTTCCTAACATGCCCCATGCATGCTCAGCGGGATTCAGATCCGGGCTTTGTGCTGGCCAGGGAACATGGTGGAAGTTGCTGTTACAGGGCTTGGTGCTGAGTTCTATTACAGTGCCCTGTGTGGAGGGTTCGTTTGATGCTTATTTTGCAGTAAGTTCTGTATCGGTGGTATAATCCGTAATTCTCCCAACTGGAGCAGATAAATACAATACAAAGTATAGAAAAGTGAATCGACTGAGGCTAAATTTTGCAGTGAGGAAGACTTTTATTCAGATGCTACGGGGAATGTCTTTAAGCCTTGTCCTGATCTCCGTTCTTTCTACATATTAACCCCTCATAATCTTCTTCCGTCTCACTCATCATCGGCCTCATTCCTTTCTACTTCCCTTTGTCCCGATGATACTGGCACCCCCGCTAAAGATCTCCTGCTTCGTCGACTTTCTGCCACCGAGTTCCCTCTGCTCTTTCTTGCTCCGATAGCCGACCCCCGAACGAAAACTCTCCCCCGTGTGAAACCCGACTAATTCCTCCTAAGCAAAGCCACACCCTAAAATGTCTCCTCTCCAAAAAAGCGCAAGATTCATTAATTTGCTCGCCGGCCCCCTCTTCATCGTGCTGCTTGGAACGACGGAAAAGAAATAATGTCCAGTTTCATTCTTCTCACATCGACGAAACTGTAAATCTAACACCCCCTCTGCTGCGACGCGTGGGAAAGGAAGTACTTTGCCTGTTCGCTGCCCTTCCCATCCAAATGGCTGGAATTGAAAGAAAATGACTACAACTCACTATCTCTAAAAATGGCTACAGAATCTCGCTTCTGATAAATATGGAAGCCCCCGTTACATTGCACTCATGCTCGCTGAACCACTGCTGAACACACCTTGTGCAATGTAGCTTTGTCTTCCATCAAACAGCTGCAGCTGCTGGAAAAAAAATCGAAATTGCACAATGGACTTCATAGGCAAGAATGTTCAGACAATCCTTGGTGGGCACCCGACCTTCCAGCTGTATAAGGAGATCCGTTACGTACGAACAGAACGTGACTCACTTCATAGCACAACCTCAAGAACCTTGAGTTGTGTGTTCTTGCCAAGCTGGATCCACTGCTTCATGGCCAAAGTCTCTCACTACCGTCGGTACAGAACATGATGTACCGTGACACGTCGGACCACATGACCTTCTTCCAGTGGCCAGTCACGTTGTTTCGGACACCACTGTAGGTGAACTTTTCGACTCTTTGCAGAAATCTGTGGTTCCCGTATAGGCATGCGACTAACAATAATGATCCTTTTCAATTTCCTGCGCATAGTTCACTGAGATATGGGTTGAGAACAGCCTTCATTGAATGCTTCGGTCAATTTCTGCGCACAGGAAGTCCTGTTTCTCCGTGCAAGCCTTCTCAGACGCCGCCGATCTCTTTCCTGAAACATTGTCGCGCCATATAGCAAATTTGGACATATCGCTTATCTAAGAGGCGTAAGAGGAATTCCTACGAGAAATTGCACGTCTCTGTGCATGACATTCTCTCTACAATGTATGATCTTCCATTTTAGAATTTCCTGTGTGGACAACGTCTTCGTGGGCCACTAAAAATGCTCCGAGGACCACTGGTTGAAGAACCCTGCTCTAAAGAAAGAATTACGTTATTTGTAATAAACGGCACAAAACTCTCGATGAAAATCGAAAAGGGGGCTCGCTAAGATGGGTCTGGTCATAGACGAGAAATTCTGAGGTGGGCCGTGCTCCTAAAGTTAGACCCTGGGCCAAACCTGACTTTCCAAATTAATTCCCGTGCACACCTCTAACTCACACATTATATTCGTCAACGAATATGTATTCATTCTGAAAGAAATACGGGAATACGCCATATAATACAAATTTTGAATATGACAATCCGATTTTTGGCGTAAATGTGACAAGGATGGTAAGTCAGATAATATCCGAAAACTTGAAAATTTTCATCGTCCTGGAGCGGGACTCGAAACCGCGTCTCCCAGATACCGCCCGGGTATGCTAACCACTACTCGTTCTGGGTGGTATAATGGTTAGCATACCCGTGCGCTATCTGGGAGACGCGGTTTCGAGTCCCGCTCCAGGACGATGAAAATTTTCAAGTTTTCGGATATTATCTGACTTACCATCCTTGTCACATTTACGCCAAAAATCGGATTGTCATCTTCAAAATTTGTATGTATTTATTCGTCGATCAATTTCAATCTCTTTTATAATTTAATTTTCAACAGCAACAACTCTCGTACATAAATCTGTTCGCATAAATCGATGTACCTCTATCGTATATGTATAAATTTCTCGGAAAACTCCTCATCAAGTACTGTATATCGCATCAACTATACCCCGCTCAACTCCCGCTGGTTCCCAACTTTTTTCTCTCTCTCTTTCTAATTCTCAACTAATATTGACATTCTTATCTACTATCTCTGACTCACTACCATTGTTGCCAAAGTGTAAAATCTCTTCGGGGAAGTAATGTTTCACTCAGCGTGAAAACGTTCAATGAGAAATTAATTAATATACATAAGAGAACAGAAACCCAAAAGTAAGATTTGTTTAGAGGTATACCTGACAAAAGGGCACGACAAAACTTCATCATTCCGTATAGCTATTACATATTGGCGTGAATTATCTGTGATTGTTCCATGGCTATTACATATTGGCGTGATTTATCTGTGATTGTTCCATGGCTATTACATATTGGCGTGAGTTATCTGTGATTGTTCTATGGCTACTACATATTGGCCTGAATTATCTGTGATTATTCCATGGCTATTACATATTGGCGTGAATTATCTGTGATTGGTCCATGGCTATTACATATTGGCGTGAATTATCTGTGATTGTTCCATGGCTATTACATATCGGGTGAATTATCTGTGATTGTTCCATGGTCATTACGTTTTGGAGTGAATTATCTGTGATTGTTCTATGGCTATTAAATTTTGGCGTGAATTTTCTGTGATTACTCCATGGCTATTACTATATATATTGGCAGTGAATTATCTGTGATTGTTCCATGGCTTTTACATATTGGCGTGAATTATCTGTGATTGTTCCATGGCTATTACATATTGGCGTGAATTATCTGTGATTGTTCCATGGCTATTACATATTGGCGTGAATTATCTGTGATTGTTCCATGGTCATTACGTTTTGGAGTGAATTATCTGTGATTGTTCTATGGCTATTAAATTTTGGCGTGAATTTTCTGTGATTACTCCATGGCTATTACTATATATATTGGCAGTGAATTATCTGTGATTGTTCCATGGCTTTTACATATTGGCGTGAATTATCTGTGATTGTTCCATGGCTATTACATATTGGCGTGAATTATCTGTGATTGTTCCATGGCTATTACATATTGGCGTGAATTATCTGTGATTGTTCCATGGCTATTACATATTGGCGTGAATTATGTGTGATTGGTTCTTAGATTTTTGAACAGTCTGTTCAACATCCTGGTATAAATGTTTTGAAAGCTTATGCAATTTATCAACTGTAACATTCCTAAGAGCTGAAATTCGAGTAATCGCTGTCTTCTCGTAGTCACTAGTTGTAACTACTAGCGGAGAAACAGAAAATACAAGCCTTTCTTTTTAGAGGGTTGCAATTTCCTGATTGAATATTTCGTGAATATAAGAAAGTGAAGCACCACAAACTAAATTTCTTGGTGAATTAATAACTGAATAAAACATGTTACACTGCAGCCTGAACGGGAATATATGCTTCCCTCCCAAAAAATGCTTCCCTTGCTGTGGGCTTTCTGAAAAAAAAAAAAACAAAAAAAAAACACGCAATGGGCAAACCCATCTTTACCCTCCCTTATCAACATAAAACAACAAGGCCGCGAATGGCATGTTCACCTGGTCCTCCTCCCCAGGTGACCTTCGACCTCGAGAATCCATAAGTCTAACCCCGTTACAGGGAAACCCTGTGGTGCTGTGCGAATTTATTGCTCGCTCATAAGTAGCCCATAGCTTAATGGATTTGACACATACCTCAAACCCATTATGCGCTTTGAAGTGTAGGCATATATATTTCCTCTGAGATGGCGGTAAAAGCAGTAAATATAGATTCGTGTCACACATATATCAGAGGTCTACAATAAAGAAAAGAATCTCATGAAGATAACTTCGGGTTTTCCTAATTTTGAAAAACAAAAATTTCAGGTCTTGATTTTTTTCTGGGTTGATAAAAATGCGTAGAATTCTTGGATGATTTCTCTTGCACAGCTCCTGTATTGTGATTATTTGAAAATGACCTTTCTGAAATGACTGGCAAATATTCACTCCCAAAGCGTTTATTCCTAATTGGAACTGCAATAGATTCTTTTTTTTCATGTGACATCCCCCAAGGGAAGGCTGCTAGTCAGAAACACCATGGAGTTCATGTCAAAGGTTATGAACAATTTCCTTTGTGTCAAGCGCATTCTATTCTTTAAGTTATCTTTTCATTAACTTCTTCTCTTGCCATTATCTTGTTTACCTTTTCTTAAAAAGTTAATCACATATCTTTCGTCGCTCACGGTTACTCACAATGCGTAAATTTTCGCTGCCTTAGGAGGTGAAGTTCACAGTTCACATTCAGCTCTCTGTAGATTTTCTTCCGATGTTTTATTAATCAAAGTAATGTTTAACATTATCGAAGTCGCCATAATTCTGGGACATTCAAAATTACTGAACTGTGACGTGCCTGTTCTGCAGGACGCAAATGAGATAAAGGCAGATAGCAGTGAGAGCACATGCTAGTGTAGTATAGTGGATAGCACTCAGAGCTCCCGAGCCGAGAGTAGTGGGTTCGAATCCCGACCCTAGCATAAGAATTGTGGAGAAATTTACTTCGCCATAGAACCCAGAGTGCCTACATCTTCACATCAACATATCAGAATTCGCCAGAAATAGCACCTCATTATTAAGCGGCAAATTTAAGAGGCCTTTCTATGTTTGGGGCCGTTGAGCTTTGGACATAAGGGAAGAGATTTTTCGGTTAAAATTTTAATATCCCCCTCCCCCAATCCTTGTACAAAAAAAGTAAGAGTAAGGAAAACTATTTCTCTTATATCCAAATACTACAACACACACATTGCTTTAACCCTTTAACGACCACGATCGGAAAATGTTGTGTCGCTCCTTTCTATGTTTTCGGCCGTTGAGCTCTAGACATGAGGGAAGAGGTTTTTTGGTAAAAATTTTAATATCTCCCTTCCCCAATCCTTGTACAAAAAAGTAAGAGTAAGGAAAACTATTTCTCTTATATCCAAATACTACAACACACACATTGCTTTAACCCTTTAACGACCACGATCGGAAAATGTTTTGTAGCTCCTTTCTGTGTTTGGGGCCGTTGTGCTCTAGACATGAGGGAAGAGGTTTTTTGGTAAAAATTTTAATATCTCCCTTCCCCAATCCTTGTACAAAAAAAGTAAGAGTAAGGAAAACTATTTCTCTTATATCCAAATACTACAACACACACATTGCTTTAACCCTTTAACGACTACGATCGGAAAATGTTTCGTTGCTCAATGTTTTGTCGCCATAATGCCCGAAAATATCTGCTGCTCGTTTCCGAATTTCATTCCCCTCACTTCTGCAACAACCAAAGAAGGATTAGTGCTGGGTCACTTCTGGAAACTTCCGATCTCTAGACTTGACATACACTGGACTTCGGACATTTCCCTGGTGCAGTCAGTGCATTCTCCTACTGAGAGCCTTAAGCAGATAGGAGGTAGTGGTAATAGCTGGGAAATTTTGTTTACTTTACCCTCTTCTTGTTCTTTCTTGTAAAAAATATGGTCTCAATCTGTTTATTTGGATAGAGCAAAATGAAGTAATTTTTGCGGCAAATTTCTCCGCATGAACTCTGCTTTTGGGACAGACCAAAATATCCCACGCAAACAAAGCGTGTCAACAAAGTGGGAGTTCAACAGATCAATCCATGTTATCCTTCAATGTGAAATCCATGTTCACTGAATGGAACCCTCGAATCATTGAAAGCGAGTCTCACTGAACATCATTTCAGCCAACCGGAAGCAGAAGATATTTTGAGATTAGTGGAAATTTGTACCAGACGAAATAGTTTCCTTTTTCGTAGAAGATTATTCCAACAGACGGAAGGCCTTGCAATGGGTAGCTCACTGTCGCCTATTTTATGCGAAGTCTTTATGCGTCACTTTGAGGACAAACTCTTTCAGCTTGTTACATGACCTGTAGATTCGATATGTAGATAATACTTTTTTGTTCTCTGGAATGGCATAAATTCGGAAATACCTAAAATAGTTCAACTTATCAATTCAATTGATCCTTATATACAGTTCACATGTGAGACTGAAAATAATGGCTGCTTACCATTCCTTGACGTCCTTGTGTCACGCTCTGAAGGATCCTTGAGCACAACAGTTTATCGAAAACTATTTGCTGTTTCCTTATCCCCATATGCAAAATAAAATCACCCATGGGAACAAAAAATATCTGCTTTCTAAACATACGTATATCGTGCAATACATAAGTGCTCAACTGAAGATTCTTTGCAGAAAGAGCTTGATTTTCTTAAATGAATTGCAGTACACAGAGGATATACCCATTCCGTTACAGACAAAGCTGTTCAAAATTTTAGGAAACTGAAGCCTGTTTGCTCACTCACGTCGGTAGACCAATCAATACGACAGAATTGGTCAGTCATCCTATTTGCTCCACAGATTTGCTTCGGAATTTCAAAAATTCTCACGAGTTTTAATTTCAAAGTTATTTTCAAACCCATAAACAAGATATATTTTTTCGGATTAATATATTACGTGGACGACATAAATTCCTGGGGAATTTATCAGATACCTTGTGAATGTGGACATTCATATATAGGACAGACCCGCAGATCTGTAAATCTCCGTGCGATGGAACACAAGACTTACGTACGGAATTGTGAACTGAAGAAGTCGTCTATAGCCCAGCATTGTCACGAAAACAATCATAAATTTATGTTTGGAAACGCTACGCTCATTGATAAACCTGATTCAACTATCAATCTTAATGTATTAGAAGCTTTTCACATATACCGGAACTCTTTACGGCTTGTTAACGACAGGACGTCGACTCCTTTTTTCAAGCGCGTGGAAACAATTAACCAAAAACCGTGACCGTCAGAACTCTGATGATGCCACAATGATTTGAATGTTTACGTTCTACTCGTCCTGATAAAGCCGAGCCAAAAGCTCTGCGAAACTATAGTTGATGTGTAATAAACCTTTGATTGTGGTAAACGTTGGTATTTTTACTTTATCAACAGAGCGATGTCAGAAGGCTGAATGATATAGCCCCGATTCAAACCAATTCCTGGTTCACTTCTTTGTTTAGCGACAAGAATGACGACTGAGGATGACTTCTGCTAATCTCTCGGACTCCATACAAATTCAAACGACTTGGGGGGAGGGAATCCTACTTATCCTATCCGGGCGACTCGTGCGCTTTCGGTTGTCTGCATTTAAGGACGCGTTGGTGGGCGCTGTATTAGCGAAAGGGCAAGACTTCAATATCACATCCGAGCAGAGGGTTTAGGCAGCTAGTTTGAATTGCGTTGAGATTTCTGTGGGTTAACCCACAGCAATCTGAGTGCTGTAAATCTGGAAGAGTAGGGATAAGCATTTTTGAACGAAACGTGTTGAATTTTAGTTACTATCCCGAGGTAGAAAAGTGATTTGTAGCGAAAAGTGATGCGCATTCTTGTAGCGTCTGTGTCACTACAAGAATTTCGGTAAAAGGCTGGAGGCACAGATTTTTGTAGCGTCTGTGTCAATACAAGAATTTCGGTAAAAGGCTGGAGGAACAGACTTTTGAAGCGTCTGTGTCACTACAAGAATTTCGGTAAAAGGCTGGAGGCGCAGACATTTGTAGCGTCTGTGTCATCACAAGAATTTCGGTAAAAGGCTGGAGGCACAGACTTTTGTAGCGTCTGTCACTACAAGAATTTCGGTAAAAGGCTGGAGGCACAGACTTTTGTAGCGTCTGCGTCACTACAAGAATTTCGATAAAAGGCTGGAGGCACGGACTTTTGTAGCGTCTGTGTCACTACAAGAATTTCGGTAAAAGGCTGGAGGCACGGACTTTTGTAGCGTCTGTGTCACTACAAGAATTTCGGTAAAAGGCAAGAGGCACAGACTTTTGTAGCGTCTGTGTCACTACAAGAATTTCGGTAAAAGGCTGGAGGCACGGACTTTTGTAGCGTCTGTGTCACTACAAGAATTTCGAAAAAAGGCTGGAGACACAGATTTTTGTAGCGTCTGTGTCACCACAAGAATTTCGGTAAAAGGCTGGAGGCACAGACTTTTGTAGCGTCTGTGTCATTACAAGAATTTCGGTAAAAGGCTGGAGGCACAGACTATTGTAGCGTCCGTGTCACCACAAGAATTTATGTAAAAGGCTGGAGGACGTGTTTTTTTTTTTTTTTTTTTTTTTGCCTCCTTTGGTTTAGTAACGGTACCTGAATTTTTCAGTCTATAACCAGACAATTTTGTATCACAGGAAATTTTTATTTGGAAGCGTTTCAGTAGAATAACACCTGCATCAGTTTTTATTGTTGACCTGTTTATGTATCATTTTTATGGCTTCTCCTCTTCCTGAAGTGGAGGCGCTTTCCTTGGATACGGGTATATCTCCACACTGATTCTCTCCAACAGTTAACTAAAGTTTAAAGTAATTAATATACTGGAAGCCTCAAGGCAGCTTGTGTCATCTTTACTTCACAGGGAGATTGGGTGTGCCAGTTTTTACCCTGACTTTTGAAAAACATATGCCCGTCCGCCTGTGGACACCATATCGCTACAACTACAGTATTAATCCGCTTTAAAAAAGAAAATTATTTTTGCATTTGGAATCCCGAAATGTGAGAGCGATGATTTCTACATTTTGGTCTTTTTCCGAAGCAGTTCGCCTTTAGGAGGTGTAAATTCATATGCCTCTAAACAAAAATTTATTTTACCGTACAAATTACTTTAAAATTAATTCATTAATAACCTATTCAAGAAATTATTTTTACCTTCCGTTATCTCATACCACGAAGGCCATTTTACGTACAGTAGTCCTATTTGAGGTAATGCACGGTGTCACCGCTGCGGAGCCCAGATGCACGTCGCATTTTCCCCGAAATGTCTGTTTCTCGAAATCGGATCTTGAAAACTAATTTTGAGTTAGATAACGGTCATAGCTACGAATATTTCGCATACATTTTACAATATGCTGTGACAAAATGCTTTTCCACAAAGGGGCTTAGGTGCATATGTCTATATATTTTTAACATTGCAGTCCTTCCTTCGCTTCTAAAAATCTAACTGAAAAAAACTATTTTTCACTATCTATCTATCTATCTACCCCTCTCGCTCTACACACACACACATATATATATATATATACACTATATTGACAAAAGTTACTGGACACCTAGAAGAGAAACACAACATAGCATTTATTGACGTACATTAGTACGGTGTCGGTCCACCTTTGGCCTTAATGCATGCACCGACCTTTCGAGACATGATTTCAACAAGGTTTTGGAACACAGCGATAGGTATGCGCTTCCGTTCAGCATATAATGCTGCCGCTAACTGTTGCTTAGTAGTAAGCCTTGGTTCCAAACTTTTTATGCGGCGCTCTAATTCATCCCATAGTTGCTCTAGGAAATTAAGATCAGGGCTCCGTGCTGGCCAGTCCACACACGATACGGAATTATCGTCAAACCACGCCGTAACAGTCCTGGCTTTATGGCTCGGTGAAATATCCTGTTGTTACCAACAGGGTTCTGTTCCATAGTATTGCCACAGAGTTGGTAGGGCATAATTGTCTAGAATATCGAGGTAGACGTGCTGGTTAACAGGTTTGTCCACGATAAGTAATGGGCCACGACTATACCGCAAAAAACACCCCCACACGGTACACGGCCAGCTCCAAACTTGACCGTAGGAACAGTGCACTGAAATAAACAGCGTTACCCCTGCTGCCGCCATACCCACACACGGCCATCAGACTGATGGATCGTGTATCTGGATTAATCAGTCTCTATTACCCGTTTCCATTGATCTACGGTCCACGATAAATGTTCTTTACACCATGCTAAAGGACGAGTAACATTCCGAGTGGAGATGAAAGGCTTATGAGCAGCCGCACGACCACGGTAACGCATGGAATGAAGTGCTGTGCGAATGGTAGGTGTACATACCGAGGTTCCAGCATTTTTACTCACCTGTACACTGAGGTCTTGTGCAGTACTCCGTCGATTAGCTGTAACGACTCTCCTGATATTTCGACGTCCTCTATCACTAATTTCCTTTGGTCTGCCGGTACGTTTTGCTGCTTCAGGCACGCCATGTGGCTTCCACTTATTCAGTACATCAAAAACAGTTGACTTGGGTATGTTTAAACGCCTCTCGGTTTCTCTTATGGACAACACCCAACCTTTCCTTTCTCAAAGTGAGTTCTCTCCCACCGCGACATTTTCACTCAACCTCAGAGTGCGATGTGATCGCGGTCAGCTGCAGGCTTGTTTTTATACTTAACAACGCATCGGATCCGTTCATTTGCTTTTTAAGCGGTGTCCGGTGGCTTTTTTCAATATAGTGTATACACTGGCGGAAAGTGAAAAAAGAACACCAAGAAGGAATTGGCGGACGATCATGAAATTTACATATGTTAATAGGGTCGAGTTTACGTAGGTGTGTTGTTAATATCGGGACCAACCGGTGAGCGCTTACGCCACAGCACGGCATAATATGCAAATTATTGCCGGTGGTATTTAAGGAGTACGGCGAAGTGAATGTAATCAGTCGTCGGCGTACGGACACGTGCGAAGACCCTGAAGAATCTGCAATGCCTGGACATGAAAGACGTGTAGGATTTCAGCAGTTATCGGACTTTGAGCGAGGTCGTCTTGTCGAACTCCGCGAGGCCGGGTGGTCGTATCGTCGTATTGCGGAGCGAATTGGACTGGAAGTATCGGTGGTGGTACGATGGTGGCGTAGATGGTCCGAGGAACATTCCCACGCGAGAAAACGTGAAACCGGTAGTCACAGACGGATTGATGAGCTGACCGATCGACGCATAAGAAGAGCGGCGTTGTCAAGCAGAACATCCACTGCGACGCAAATCCGAGTTGCCGTTGCACCTGAGGTGACTGTGCGAACAATCCACAACCGTCTACTGGATGCAGGACTACATGCACGTGTGCCTCTGGCATGTGTACCTCTGACTCCAGCCCACCGTCAGAAACGGCTGCAGTGGTGTCGCCAACGTCTGCACTGGAGAACGCAATGGCGATCTGTCGTGTTCAGCGATGAAAGCAGATTCTGCTTGGGAGCCTCCGATGGCCGTATGCGTGTTCGCAGACGCACAGGGGAGCGTCTCCACCCTTCTTGCATCCGCCAGCGACACACAGGGCCTACACCTGGTCCCCTGGTGTGGGGAGCGATCAGCTATCACTCCCGTACACAACTAGTGTTTGTACCGGGTACGTTAAACAGCACCTCCTACATCAACAACATCATTCAGCCCGTTGTTGTGCCATTTGTAAGGTCGGTCCAACGTGGTATTTTCCAGCAAGATAACGCACGCCCACACACGGCACGTGCAACGCAACATGCACTTCAGGGTGTGAGACAACTTCCATGGCCTGCACGTTCACCGGATTTATCCCCCATTGAGCACGTGTGGGATTTTATGGGACAACGACTTATCCGGTCTCCACCGCTAGCCACTACCATCCCCGATTTACGCGTCCAGGTTGAGGATGCTTGGAACTCAATACCCCAAACTTACATCCAACATCTGTACGACAGACTCCATGCCAGAATTGCACAGTGTGACGCAGTTCATGGCGGTTCAACCTCGTACTAACCATGTTACATGGAAATGTTACTTTTCAGTTTACCAGCAAATACAGCTGTATTTTGCCATAATGTTTTGATCACGTTATCCTCTGTATTCCGTTATTATGCTGTATAAATTTCGTTGGTATCAGACGTCTCCTTCTTGGTGTTCTTTTTTCACTTTCCGCCAGTGTATATATATAAATAAATTAAATTTATATAATTAATTTCGGGCAATCGGGCTGGCCATATGGTAGGGTACCGACATAACGGATGCAGTCCTAGGAGATGGTGTGTCCTAGCATTATCCTATTGAAAAATTGCTCGGTGATGCTACAACAGGAATGGCAACACAACAGGTCGTAGAGTGTCGTCGATGTACCGCTGAGCCGTCAGCGTGGTATGGAGGACTGACGAGGATGTCCGGCTATCGTAGGAAATGGCTCCCCAGACAATCACTTCCGGTGTGCGAGCCGTCTGTGGTTCCACGGTAAAGGCCAATCCGTGTGTTTACCGGCTCATCTCCAGACACGTATGCGCTGGTCATCGGCGCCAAGTGCAAACCGTGATTCCTCAATGAAGACAACACGACGCCACGGGACACTATCCCACGTTGATCGGGCCCGACACCACTGCAACCGGTGCCGGCGATGCTCACTAATCAGTAGTAGATGGGGCAGTGGACTCTTCGAAAGTAGTCCCCGTGCTACAAGTCGTCTGGCCCCCGTCCGGATGGCCACTTCCGTACCTGTAGTCGACGCAACATGGCTACGGGTGGTTGAGAGCGACGAATTCGGATTTGTTCGTGCGACGGTCACTGTCGCTCGATCCTCGCGTTTTGTCGTTGCCCTCGGACGTCCACTGCCCGCGTGACGCTGGGTCGTGCCCTTATCGGCCCATGAGCGTCACATTGTCAGATTTCCGCGTCTCTCTGATCCAAATGCCTAGCGATACGGCGACTTGACTAACCGGCCTCTCTCAGCACAATTATGCGTCCTCTCTCAAACTCGCTCAACTGCTCGTATTGTGCACGGACCCGACGTCGAGGTGTCCTCAGGGCCCGTGGAGATAAATGCAATCGCAATCCGGTGCCACAATGGTCCCCCGGCGTGCGAGCTTTGTTCTTGATATAACCTCCTCGATGCGCGGTTTCCATGCGCTGTAGCGGGCTACTATTACGTTATTAAAACTAACTGGTAGTTAGTTTTTAATCATTTGTATATTCGGTACTGGTGTACTTGCATGCGAAATTTCATCAGGATCGAACTACTTTCTCGCCGTGCTCTTTTTCTTCTTTACCTTTTTTTTTTTTTTTTTTTTTTTTGGTAAGCGTGTGTAGAGTATATTTTGGCAAAGAGTAAGGCTAAGCTGGTGATTGTACCTGCACCGTCTAAATGGAGACTTCGCAGGGATATGCGAAACTCTCTCAAGGTTAGAAAAATGACGGCGCTGCGCGAGCAAGCCCGTCAGTAACCGGGAACCACCGTCTTTCACTCGGACAGGATCGGTCTTGGGACCTGTGAGGGTCTTTCACCCCCCACGGGACCGGTACTTTACATCCTTCAGCCATAGCCCGTGTGTGCGACTTGCTAATGGGCAGGGGCAAGCAAAATTAATTTTTCACATCACTGGCTGAGAGATCAGTTCGCCAACGCGAGTTTTGAGGACATACGTCCCTTAATGGTATCTTATAAAAGAAACACATACACATTTATCAAATTGAGTGCATCATACAATCCCTCTCACACAAGATTCAGCAATATTAAAAACACAATACAGAGAAATAATTATTTACATGGATACACCGACGAACCATTACATTATGATCAGCAACCTAATAAGCTGTAGAACCCTACCCTTTTTAGCCCGCAAAACAGTGGCCACTCGGCGAGGCATCGATTCGATGAGGAGGTGGCGATAGGTAACCTGGGATATCTAGTACCACCATATCAACAGCAGGTCCTCTAGTTCCCGTACATTTCGGGGTGGTGATGATTTAGCGTGAACCCGCTTTTCCAAGTCGAACCACAAATGTTGTTCACATCAGGTGTATTTGGAGGTCAAGGCATTAACAGAAAGTCACCAGCATGTTCCTCGAACCACTCCTTGATGATTCATGCAGTGTGGCATGGCGCATTATCCTGTTGTTAATGGCCATCACCAGCAGGGAACACAGTTGCCATGCATAGGTGAATTTGGTCCGCAACGATGTTCAGATACCTGACAGCTGTCAGGGATTGTGCTATTCGGATGATGGGGTCTAAAGTGTCCCAAGAAAACATCGCCCACAGCATGACACCGCCGCCACCGGCCGCTTTCCACCCAACATTGCAGCCAGGTGCCTTAGCATCCGTTGGTAATCGGTGTATCCGCGCTCTGCCGTCTACGTGATGCACCAGGAATCTTAGTTCGTCAGACCACTCCACTTTCTTCAAATCATCCACGGGCCAATCTCGATGATGTTAGGCCCATTTGATGCGTGGTTGGAGATGACATGCAGTGAGCATGGGGACCCGGCTGGGTATTCGGGCCCATGCGCAGATGGCTGCGATGAAATGTGAGCTGCGACACGTTGTCCTGATCATCACTGTTGTATCTGAGGGTGATATGTCGCACTCTGGCCCGGCTGTCGCTGTGAACAATGCGCGACAGTCTCCACTTAACTCTGGCATCAATGAGCTGCGGACGAACCATGGCTGGACGACGGTATGTCGTTTGGCCATCTGTGCGCCACTTTTGGTACATACACACTACAGCGGCACGTACACAACCCAAAAACCACGCTGTTTCCGAGATTGTAGTTCCGAGGCTCCGTGCTATCACGATTTGTCCTTTATCAAATTCCGATAACTTGGCAGCTTTTCTCATTCTGATTCCGAAAACTCTACTATCCGAAAGCCGGTCCTCGAGTCGTATATGTACTGCTCTGTGAAGCTCACCTGCGCCACTGTTCAGTCTCCAGGCGCGCTCATTTCTCTAGGCTGGGGGCGGTCATAACGGAATGGCATCAGTGTATACAGGGTGTATAGGAAAGTCCCTTTAGTCTGGAATAACGTGCGAACGGAGAGAGGTACACTTATGCAAGTGAGATAACGGTATAGTAAAGCGACTAGGCCCGATCGTATGCAACCAATAGCAGCGCCCCTAGTAGCGAAATGCGGAAGTTAGCCATTGCAAATCGAAAACGAAAAGAGATAGACCAAAGTTTCCGACTACAAAGTTGTAGAGCATCAATTAATTAGTACAAAACAACATTTGTTTTACACGGATATGATAAATTGTCGCCTGAATACCCTAAAATGTCCAAAATCGATGCGCGACCTTCTGTGTGAACGTTTAAAGGGAACAGACATATGTATGAGCAAATACACAGAATTTATTGCATAAATGCGTGCTTATGTCAATACAGTTTGATGACGTCAGACGAAACAAAAACAAAAAGGCAAACTGGCGCACAGTGATAAAAAGTTAATGTCGAGTATGTTCGAAGAGTTCGCCATTGCCCAGGATACACATTTTTATTCGTGAAAGTAACTCTGCATGCACATTCCTTAGCATGGAAGGTGTCACACTATTGCAAGCATCTGTAACACGACGACGTAGGTCCGGCAGACTTGTAGGCGCTGTTGCATACACCTGATTTTTTACGTAACCCCAAAAATCCAAGCTCGCCATTCTCGCACAGCGTACGTAGACCTAAACTTCTGATCAGTGTACATCCTGCTACTGGTTTTTATATCGTAGGTACGGTACAACGTCTCAATCTGCATTTGCATACGGCTACATTTGCGAAATGTAAATATGCAGATTCGAATCGTCGCGCATCGATTTCGGACATTGTAGGGCATTTAGGCGACAATTTATCTTATCCGTGTGAAACAAATATCGTTTTGTACTAATTAATTGATGCTCTAAAACTTTGTAATTGGAAAGTTTGCTCTATCTCTTTTCGTTTTCGATTTGCAATGGCTAACTTCCGCATTTCGCCACCAGAAGCGCTGCTATTGGTTGCATTCGATTGCGCGTAGTCACTTTACTGTACCGTTATCTCACTTGCATAACTGTATCTCTCTCCGTTCGCAAGTTATTCCAGGCTACAGAGACTTTCCTATGCACCCGGTATATGTTTACACAACGCGCATTGGTTTTCGGTTTTAACGACCACCATGAACAACTGAAAGGGTTAATCACAGTCTTCCCTCCCTAATTTGGGGCCGAGGGAAGGAATAATCCAGTGCCATAAAACAGGCACATCACCCATGTCTTATTGGAGACTTAAACGGAGGCCAATCTGGATTGAATGGCCAAGAGCCAGCGCTTCATACCACTGGACTACACGGAAGGCCATCGAGCACATGCTAAAAACCACGTGATCAAGCTAAAATGTTCAGCCCTTGTGCCGGAGTGGTCAGATGTGTACGTATGTTTCCGACTAGTCACCGAGCTGAGCCCAGTCCCGAGCCTCTGTTAAAGCATGGGATATGTACTTCCTTTTCCCACGGTGCTGGCTCTTTCAATTCCCTGGAACTTGTTGCTCCAAATTGTGGACGAGCATCTGTTTATAGCACTAAGAGTTGCTCACGGTGGCTATTAAAACCAAGAAAGAAAAGGAAAATAAAACTCACCGTGAAAAAAATAAAAAATTAGTCGGTGATTACCAGATGAAGTTTTAGCAATTTAAATAAAGTCTTCTGAATTACTTACAAAATAAATGCACATCTTTAACGTGTATACAGTTTAACAGGTTTTTTTTTTGTTTTATTTTATCTCACGGTTAAATAGATACCAAGTGTTGCTACAATTCTTTCGCTCCGAGGATGAGTTCACGCCGATTTCAACAAAAACATCAAACTTGCCCAAAGCAACCTCTAAGAAGAAAGGAAGCAGCAAAAATATCGCCATTACTGTTCTGATATATCGTATTTAATGCAGTTTATCTCTCTCTCTCTCTCTCTCTCTCTCTCTGATGTGCATCGTAAATTGCGTCTCCACTTTTACCATGCAGACATTTTTGTACCTTTTTTTGTAAGTACGTGCGAAATATGACAGGGTGTATTTACCGCATAAACTGACATTTTTATGGAATTCCAAATAAGAAAACGCTGACACTTTGCATACTTACATTCAGACGCATAAAATGCTCCATTTACTGTCGCAAGTTATTTAACAATTCAGAGGAACGGAAATTTACTTGACTTCTGTCGGCAGTGGACCTCACAAGCCATCTTCAAACGAACACAAAAATATGATGAGCTATCCCTGTTGGCATGTCTATTTGGGATTCCTTTTTTATTAATTTCATTTTGTTCCTTTTTTTTTTTTTTTTCAGAAAGGGAACCAACAGGTTATTTCTGCTGAAACGAAGTCATGCTGTTTCAGAAACAGCTGCCACTTAAATTCCAATGTTCTTAGGTTTCACATGTAGCCTTTACCAAGAACCTGACGCTCAAAATTCACCAGAAATCGCAGTTGTATTTTAAATAATATTTTTGGCTTTTAAGCGCTTTAATGAAAATTTATAGTTTTCTCTCTTGTTTTCATTTTGCATTTGAAATTCTGTGGCTCGTTTTGTGATGGGCGCTGTTTGACTGCATGCAGCCTTTCAGCTTAAATTTCCGTTTACCAACTACAAAAGAAGTGAATCTAAGCAGTGAGTAAATCAAATTTCATTAAAATTATGTATAAAATTATCGGAATTATTTAACCTATGAGAAATTTTGTAGCAAAAACATGCAGAGATTTTCAAATGAAGAAATTCAAATCATTTCACTGCAGTTACCAAATGGAAAACTTTGAAATCTTCTGTATTTCCAACACTTTTATACTTCACACACGAACATACGTACGCTTGAATACAGTTAAAATCATTTCAGTTATTTTTTTAAAGGAAATATATCCTATGGACTATTCTTGATAATCTGCTTTACATTAAAAAGTTAGTAAAATCTTGAAATGCGTTGATTATCATACACTTTCCAACATACCAGGAATTATTACTCAGGTTATGAATGAGGATAATGGCTGTGGAATAAATCTTGCTCCTGTGCCCTGACTTTTGACCCCATTTCGATGATATTCAAAAGAACCGGTTCAGTATACCTCTGGAACAACATACTAGACTTTTGTCGCAATAGAAGCATTTTTAGTTAAATTATGAAGACAATGGCTGTGGAATAAATCTCGCTCCTGTGTCCTGACTTTTGACCCCATTTCGATGATATTAAACAGAACCGGTTCGGTACGTCTCCGGAAAAGCATGAAAAAGTTTTGTCGCAATCGAATCATTTTTATGTACGTTAGATGCATAAGAGCAATGGAATGGATCTCGCTCCTATGTCTTGACCTTTTACCGCATTTCGCCCATTTTCAATAGGCTTTGTCTCCAGGTGGTCCCTTACCACATACTAAAATTGCATCGAAATCAAACTGTTTTTTCGCAAGTTATGACGCATAAGGGCAATGGAATGGATCCTGCTCCTATGCCTTGATCTTTTCCCCATTTCGCCCATTTTCAATAGGGTTCGTCCCCAGTGGTCCCCTACTACATACTAAAATTTCATCGAATTCGAACCATTTTTACGCGAGTTATCATGCGGATGGACAGACAGACGGACAAAGCTGGAGCATATACGCTTCTTCAACCTACGGTTAGAAAACGTAAAAAAGGAAAACTATCATAATATCCTGTGGACCATTCTGATAGTCTGCATTCCATTAAAATCTGATGCATATTACAATCATCTTTTTTGAATTACACTGCAACAAACAATAATGGAAGAATAATTTAAGAGAGAGTCAAAAAGTTCATTTCCCTGTTAAAGCAAATCGAGAGTCTGGAACAGCTTCTTCCCTCCTTGCACTTGCAGTGCCTACTTTGTGGTTAGAATAACATAGCAACAGCCAAGAACGTGTGTGAAAGCACAACTTTGTCCGCGACGACCATCGAAGTCGTGTCCCCTCACTCCGGAGTAAGTCGCTCTCCCAACTAAGATACGCGGGCAGAATATCCCGCTGCAGATTTGTCGTCTTGACACATGTTTTCACCTCTGTAGTACGTCACATCATCATCACTTAATTTTTTTTTTTTTTTTTTTTTTTTGAAGCGAAGTAGGAATTCTTCATTAATTCCAAATAATGTGGGGAACAAACATCCCACATTTTTCGAAAAACCCAACGGCCAGTGTATCCATTTTCCACAATCGGGCGCCAACGTGAAAACACCAATTTTGTCCGCGACGGACATGGAAACCGTGTCTCCTCACTCCGGAGTAAGTCGCTTTCCCAACTAAGCTACGCTGACAGAATGTCTCGCTGCAGATGTTTCGTCTTGACACATGTTTTCACCTCTGTAGTATGTCACACGTGGCAATATCATGAGTCACCTACATTTTCTCTCTGTGTCTTTTTCCCGGCAGTTTTGACCTCTGACATTCATGGGGCATACCGCTTGAATAAGTCTTCTCCATTTCTTTGTATTCTCAGCCGTCCCTCTGTTTGCTTTAACGTCTCTGATGGCTTACACTTTTTATTCCATCATCTTTTTCTACTTCCTTATTTCCCAGCACTTCCATTACTTTTTGAGAGTTGGCGTTTTCCACTCTTCTCTTCTCTTCTCGGATCCAATTCATCGTAGGTGACTCCCTCTTTAACCTTTCAATGATATTTGAGTTTCTGCGCTCTTTCCTTACGTCTTCATTTCTAGTATTTTCTTTTCTTGATATCGCTTTTATCCATCAAGCATTCAATCAGGAGGAAATTCCTCATCTGTGTTCTTTTAAATTATTGTTCATCCAAGCTTTGTCCTTATGTCTCCATTTCTCTTATGCACTTTTCTTGATATTTTTTAATAGTATGCTCATTTCTTTTCTTCCGAATTGTTCTTTTTCCAAGCTCTTTCCTTATGTCCTCATTTCTACTACTTTCTTTTTTTGATATCCCTTTCATTCATGTAAGTACCATTTCTGTTCTTCAAAGATTTTTCTTCTTTCAAACTCATTCCTTATGTTCTCATTTCTACGTATGTTTTCCCTTTGATATCTTTTTCACCCATCTAAGTATCCTCACTTCTGTTCTTTAAAGTTTCTCTTCTTCCAAGATCTTCCAGTGTTTTCATTTCTTCTACGTTCTTTTCATGAAGTCTCTTTCGCCAGTCTAACTGTCCTCATTTTTGTTCTTTAAAATTGTTCTTCTAAGCTCATTCCTTATATCTACATTTCTTCTAAATTTTTCTTGATATCCCTTTAATCCATCTAAGTATCCTGAGTTCTGTTCTTTAAAATTTCTTTTAAAATTTCTTTTCTGCCAATCTCGATTGTTATGTCCTTTTCCCGCTTGACATCTCTTTAACCCATTCAAGTATCCGCATTTCTTTTCTTTAAAACTGTTCTACCAAGTTCTTTTCATTTGTTCACGTTTCATCTACGTTCTTTTCAGGATATATACATGTACCTCTTTCATACATCGAAGTATCCTCATTTCTGTTCTTTGAAGTTTTTCTTCTTCCAAGCTCTGTCCTTTTGTTCTCATTTTATCTATGTTCTCTTGTTGTTATCCCTTTCATCTATCTATGCATTCCCATTTCTGTTCTTCTCAGTTTTTGATCTTATTTTCCCAAGTTTGTGATTCACATAAAAATAGCAGGCCTGACAGCTACCCTGTATAGTTTCGATTTCACTTTTATTAGTGTTTTCTTGTCACTCTGTACCCTTGTTCTATCCTGCTGTCCTGTCCCACATTACTTCCTCACAGCTGCCATCCTTTTTTTGGGATTGAGTCCAAATGTTATTAGCTTCTCTGTCCGGTGATAAAAATTCTTATTGTTTGCCTCTTGAGCTAATAAACATCTGTGTTACATTTATCTTTAATAAGCTTTTTAAAAGATACAGTCTATGAAAATTGTTTTCACTCTAATACTGATTAAATTATCAGCAAACAAAATATTCACGGTTACCAACTGGGGTGTATTAAAAGCTTCTATTACAATACCGTGGCAAATATTGCATACTGTGCTGCTAACGCTAGAAAGTACAAGAGCAGGAAAAAATCGACATATTGTAAAATTCTCCAAAACAATTCATTTCAAAATTTGTCTTTTCAATAGTCATAAAATAAATGGAGAACAAGAAGAATTTTTACGAAATTTAAATCTCGTTTATGTACGAGTATGTTATTCACTTTTTTGTTTTTTCATTTTGCCTCTTCTACCAAATAGCAAGTAGCGTGTACACCTCTTCGACACGCCGTCCATCCGCTTCTAATCGACATTTACTTCTGTGTAATTACACGGCATTTATTAACGTCAACACTGCCTGGTCATTACATGAGCAATCATTACTTTGACACTGTGTTATTATCTGGTGTTTTGAGAGCTATGTGCCTCACCCCACAGCCTTTTGTTGTAGTCAATGTGGTGCCATTTGTCTTTTCGTATGTTCCCATTTTTTAGGGCTCTGCCATTTTCTACATGATTGCAGTTAAGTAATTTTCCAATGGTTCAGTAAGATATTCTGATTTTTCGAAGGAAAATTTTAGAAAGCTGTGTAATATGAATCGTGATGAATCATGGGTGGGTTTTCATTTGCATACACGCACGCTCTCTCTCTCTCTCTGAATACTGTGCGTTACTGTTTCAGACATTATATCAGAAACAAATGGAAAAGCTGCATTTGTTTGTTTAGAACCACTTACAACTCAAGGCGTGTCTCTTCAAATGAAATGTTGCAACTCTCCGCAGTTGCTTAATGAATTTAATATCCTAAGCAATCAGTCAGTTTCCCCGTTTTGAATTGTCGGAGTTAACACATTACACCTTACCGTCTTCAGTCATTTATTTCCTTTGAGGTACCCGAGTTCTAAAGCAAATCAATTACGGTAATACTTCAGCGTAATGATTGTGGCCAAACAGCCACGAAACCTCACTGATCAATCATTAGTCCCCCTTTACTTCATTCATCAGATAAAGCTACTGAATTTTTGGAAACTCTTTTCGTGTGTGCTGCGAAACATGGCAATTCGCTGATACTGAATTAATCCATAGCCATCGTTGTCATTCATACCCGTAATCCTATACAGTTGAAAAACTAAACTCTAAAACGCTGAAATGGAATTTTGTTATCATTCAGTGTTTTTTCTGTTGGCTGTAATTAAGAAATAGTGTGGAAGTGACAAATATCACCGGGCAAAATGGAAGTCATGGAAGTGCAACACAAACCGACAGCGTTAATTAATCATAGCTGAAAGCAACGAGTCGGGCTAGAAGTTTAAAAACTTGAACGAGCCGTGCTCGACATTGGGTAATCTGTGACATTTCCATCTAGCCAGCATTCCTGATCTAAGAATCGTGATGATCTTTACCGTAAGCTACGAAGTCCCCAAAATCAGTGACTCAATCCCTCAGTTTTTAGTTCTTTATATTATGTCATAGCTACTGAATTACATATTATCCACTGCTCATGCGCAGTGGGTCACTTCTAAGTAATCAGTGAATTTATCAAGCTTGAAATGTTTCGGCTAGGCCACAATGATTTTCTCTCACTCGCTGCCCAGGACATATGATCCCCCACTAATTAATGTGTTAATCCCTCATTCTCGAATTTTTTACAGGAGCTCACAGCCATAGGATTATCGATTACTTACTGCTAAGCTGACAATGAATCGCTCAATCTTGAAATATTTCATTTTTCTCACTCGCTGCCCGTTAAATACGGAGTCCCGCTAAGTAGTGTACCAGTTACTTAATTTTGAATTCTTTACAGAAATGAACAGTCATAAGATTATCGGATACCCAGTGGGTCGCTGCTAAGAAATCAGTGAATCCCCCAATATTGAATTATTTCGGCCAAGCCACGCTGATTTTGCTCGTTCGCTGCCCGTGAGTTACAGATCTCCAGTAATTGGGTGGATGGGTGTGGGTGTGAATCCCTTATTCTTTAATTCTTAATGCAGGGCGATTCAAAAGTCTCCGAACTCTGAATTCAAATATTTCTACCACGAATATATTGATGTATAACTATTTTTATATACTGTTATATTGACACTCATACTTACAGGTAATGAAAACCACTTTAAAATAGATGCTGGAATTGTCCACCATTCTGTTGAAGACACAAATTCACCCGACGACACATGTTACTCTTTTCAGCATGTTGGCTAGTATGTCCCTCACGGCAGTAATGATGTTGTTCCGCAGGTCCTGTACCGTCTTAGGGTGGTTGTAGTAAACTGTGCCTTTCAGATAGCCCCACAAATAAAAGTCTTGAGGACTCAAGTCTGGTGAGTGAGGCGGCCAAAGTTTTTTCGAGATTAATCGATCGTGGAAGAACTCACGGAGCATCTCCATTGCGTCGTTTGATGTGTGGCACGTGACTCCATCTTGTTGAAACCAACAGTAGCGTTCGTGTTCTTCCAGCATCGCTACAAATTGATGTCTGCATACACAGCGAAATTTACAGTTGTGTCGAAAAAAAAAATGGCCCTACAATTCGCCGTCTATACATGGCGCACCACACTCCAACTTTTTGACAGTGAAATCCAACCTCATGCAACGCGTGTGGATTCTCCGCATCCCATATGCGAATGTTTTGGCTATTGACATATCGATTCAAATGAAACCATGCCACGTCACTGAAAAAAATATTGTTAAGCTGGTTAGTCATATTGTTGCGCGTGAAACTCTTAAACCATTGGCAGTAGGAAATTCGCTTTTCCGTGTCCAAAAGGCTCTTGCACTACTCGAATTCTGTACGGCCGTAGCTTTAAACGTTCAGTAGCCCTCTGGCAGGCTGAATACGATGCCCCTAGCTCTTGAGACAGCCACTGAAGGGACTTCCGGGGAGAGCGCTGTAGAGAAACGTGAATTTTCTCCAGGAACGTGGTCGCCACCACGGACGGTCGGCCGCTTTTAGGCTTATCCTGTACACTGCCTGTCTCGCGAAGCCGGTTCACAAGGTCATGCACAGTTGTTTTCTCTGGTATAGGAGCATCAGGAAACTTCCTTTGAAAGAGCTGGATGCAACGTTGGTAAGATTTTTCCGAAAATATACTCCTAACAAAGCGACTTTCTGTTCTTACGTGAGACTCATGGCTGACTGAGCGTTACTGCTTGCCAGCGCCCGTGTAAGCGTAGTGTCACTTGATGCTATCACGGGGCGCAGCTCGTTCCCCAAGGTCACACACAACAGCCACAAGCAGCAATACTCGGATATCTTTTATGGTTTTACAGCAAATACGTTTTAAAATATAGAGTTCGGGGGCTTTTGAATCACCCTGTATAAAGTCACAGGCATGGGATTATTGGTTACGCATTGCTCGTGCGCAGTTGAGCAACTGCTAAGCGGTCGTGAATCTTTCAGGCTCGAAATACTTAGCCCAAGCTACAATACGTTAGCTTACTTCTTGCTCGTAAGGTACGGAGCCCCGTTAATTAAGAGGTCAATCTCTAATTCTTTATTCCTGATCACAGAATTCTGGGCTAGGCTTTTTCAGGGCGTGCTTTTAAACCAAACGATCTTTTTATTACCCATGCACGGTAAAACCTCATAAAATCAATCAATCTCCAAATCTGGGCTTTTCGTACGCTAGAAAAGGCCACTTATCAATCTATTTCTATCTTTAAAAAGCTTTAATGGATCGTGTCATGTTTTTCGTTTTACAGAGATCTCAGAGCAAATGCGTTACTGTAGAAATCTTAAAGGCCATTTGGCTTTGTTCGATGTGTATTGTTTCGTGCTGAGAAACTAATAGAATTTTTCTCTAAAACGCTGAATATGCTTGGCTTAGTTGTGTGACAGTTAAAGTATATTCCTAATACGCAATTAACTTAATTCTTTATACAAAGATAAAACTTTATCCTCTGCCTGCTCGGGTTCCACTACTATTGATAAAGAGAAAATTGTGCTTTAAGGCAGAGAATAAAAGCGTCTAACGGGCGAAGAAAGCCCAGAAGAGGCTGACAAAATAACCTCTACTGCCGTTTCTAAAAGTCTCATTGTTGCAGCAGCAAAGGGGGCTTTTAAAATTCCGCACACAACTCTGGTCAGAGCTTTGTATTATAGAAATGTGGCTACGTAGATGAGATGGAGGCCTTTGAAAAGCACTGGGAATATGGTAATGCAGTCCCGATAGCATTTTCCTCCTTCCGAAAGCTTCTCGGCGTAGAGTTTCAAGGTGTGGTAGCATTTTTCACGGCTGCCCTTTTTCCTTCAAGGGAGTGTCTCTCCTCGGAAAATATGTATTGCCAAACTGCTCAGGAATGGAACGTTGTCTACCGAAGAATGAATCGAACTTAATGTATTTTAGATGTTAATGTTTTCACCATGCAATACCGCATGCGATATTCGAGCTAAGGCTGTTACGCTTTTCTTTCTCCTTTCACTTTGTCCCTTTCTCGACGAAAACCGCGGGTGTATGCTGACAAAAAAACAACAACACTGCATTTTATATTTTTCTTTGTTTGCCGCAATGGAAAGAAATAGGGGAGACGACAGCGAGGTTGTTTGTGTTCAGAGCAGCCATTTAGATGTGCATCGTATTATCGGTAAATGGTAGAAAATAAAGAGCTGTAAAAACATCACTCCATCATCTTGTACATAAAAAAAAAAAAAACATAAGCAGAAAACGAAGTCAGTGATAAAAATATCTATTTACAAACCTGTATCGTGGATTTATCTCCATTTTAATTGAAGCTGTCATACCAAGTGATTTATTGTTAAGGTATCCGATATCATATTTCACCCGCGCTCACTAAATTGTCAGTAAGAAACATACTTCATGTGTATCACTAAGGAACGTGCTTGTGTAAGTAAGAGATGTATATATATATACACTGCTGGACAATTGCTAAGGACGGATCATAAACGGCTATATAGCGCATAAAAAAGTAAGGGTGGTTGGATGCCAAATGAAATAAAATAATGTCAGAATACCAGGACATTACAAGAAAGACAATTTATTGTGCTCTGAAATCCAGAAGGCTTTGGAACGTGTTCAAGGGACAAACAGGTCATTTTGTGCAGAATACGTAAACGTGAAAAAAATGCAATTATCGTCCGCAGGCGTTCCGGCGTAAGATGTCAATACGGGATATGGCAACCATGGATGGCAATGCAAGATTCCACACGTCGTGTCATGCTTTGCACAACATTATCAAGCAGCTGTTGGGGTAATTTATCCCATTCCTCTGTTAGTGCACGGATGAGGGTATCCTTGCATATTGGAGGGCATTGGTGACCAGCAAGACTCCTCCCCAAAGCATCCCACACATTTTCAATGGGATTCAGATCTGGTGAACGTGCTGGCCATACGAGGCGTTGAATATCCTCGCTCTCAAGACACTCCTGGACAGCGACTGTTCGATGACATGTTGCGTTGTCGTCCATGAAAATGAATCTATCACCTACAGCACCACGGAACATGCAAACATGAGGTAGCAGAACATCATTAATGTATCGTTGGTCAGCCATAATCCCAGTTGGAAGCACATAGAGGGACGTACGGCCATTGATCATGATGTCAGCCCATACCATGACACTACATGTCGGATATCGGTCCCTTTCCTGTATGTTTGCTGGACAATATGCAGTACCACTATCACGCCAGATCAGTTGTCGTCGACAATCAGACGATAGACTGTATCTACTCTAATCTGAGAAGAGGACAGCAGACCAGTCGTTATCAGTCCAATTGCGATGTTGATGGCACCATTGCAAACGGGCGGTACGGTGACGTCTGGACAATGGGATGCACACAACAGGACAGCGGGCGTATAGTCCTTCTTCATGCAAACGTCTGGCGACAGTTTTTCGGGAGATCCGGTTGCCAGTAGCAGCCATAATCTGATTTGCTACCTCACTAGCTGTGCTGCGCCGGTGTCTTTTTGTTGATAGCACTATGTACCGATCTTCTGCAGGTGTCGTACTGCGAACACGACCTCCCCGTGACGTTTGCGACACTCTCCATTTGTTTGAAATGATTTCCAAAGCCTTGAAACAACACTGTGGCTGACGTCGAACTCCCTGGCAAGATCTGTTATTTTTCGCCCTTCTTCAATCTTGCCAATAATACGGCCACGCGTAAAATCATCTAGGTGATGTCGGGAAGACATACTGAAAATTGCAAGTTCGTCAATTGATTCTTTCCCTTTCAACTTTGCGTTTGAACAACAACGGTCAATACGCGTCAAATCCTTTATGTCTCTTATCAGCGCTATGACGTCACGAACAAGTTCGGCAATCCAAAATTTGCATACGCACAACACGTCTTACTGCATCCCGCACTTATGCTAATTTTCACATTTTCCTGCCTTCCATTTTATGGTTGCTGTCGTTGCTATTGTCATCCGTCCTTAGCAATTGTCCGGCAGTGTATATATATGCGGGTGGGCATTGGTGTTGTATGACTTAGACCTCCAATTTAACCTTTCCGCTGAGTTCGTGTGTTCTTATGTAAATTTGGCTTCTCCTCGTCAAACGTTAAATATTTTCTTAACTTAACGCTACAAAGTTCCTCCCGACGGGCTGGTAAATGTTGACATTCTGACAGCGGGTCAAACGTCAATCAGCGTAAGTAAAGTGTTCTGAGATAAGAGCTCAGTGAGCGGTTTGTAATGTTGATATGAACAGAGAGCAGAGTGATTCTCGTATGAGAAATGTTGATATGAGCAGATTGTACGAGAGTCATAACGAAAGTTCTGCACACGTTAATCTAAAACGGAAGTGGATGATGCAATCGGGAAAATGATTGCGTCATGTCAAGGTCAGACTCTCAGCAACGCAGTGGTGTCAGAACGACGCGCTATCACTTGCTGTGTGGACGTGGGAGGGTTTGCAGCTCCTCAGGTTGAGTCACAGAGTTAGACCAGCGCTCTTACGTGAAAATGGAAACTCTGCTGAGAAAAACTCCGACACAGATCCACACTGCCTTCCAAGAAGTCTGTGGGGAAGGAACTTTGATCCAAGCACAATTTCTCGCTGTGAATCGCACTTTGGGGAGGGCCGAACCAGCATCGAAAATGATCACCGCTCAGGCCGACCTCAAACTGCGACAGACAAAACATCTGTCATCATTATTGCAACGCTTTTCGAAGAGAATCGCCATTTGACAGTCGAGGAGATTGCTCATCAGGCAAATTTGTCCACCATGTCTGTTCACCGGATTTTGACCGACTCATTGGGAAAAAGAAAAATCGGCGCGCGCTGGGTGCCCCATCAACTCATCTTCGTGCGGAAGGCAGCCAGAGTGAGTATCGCACAGGTTCGAAAGGGAAGGTGACACCTTCCTGAACAGAACTGTCGCAATTGATGAGACTTTGAGCCAGAACTAAGGCCACAATCTGCGGAATGCAGGTATCCAAGTTTCCCACGCCCCTCAAAGTGTCGTCGGCAACAATCTAAAATGAAGCAAATGATAATTTTTGCGCACGATGTCCAGGATGCTGTGGTCCCTGATCGAGTGCCGGTAGGGCAAAATATCACAGCACAATATTATGGTGACTTTCTGAGGACAAAGTTGAGACAGAAAATTCGTCGAAATCGCCCCAACTTGTTGGAAGCGGGGGCGATCTTGCTGCATGACAACGCATTGTGTCATGGTGCAGCGTCGACACGGGGACCTTTGTCGAAATACGGCTGGGAATCTTTATGCCACCCACCATACAGCCCTGATCTCAGTCCACCCGACTTTGATCTTTTCCCAAAGTTAAAAAATTGGCTGCTTGGTATCCGCTACGAATCGCTGGATGAACTGTCATTGGACGTGACTCGAGTAATACGACAGCTGAACGAAGATGGCGTACTATGGGTCTTCCAGGACCTACCTCACCGCTGGCAAACTGTCATTAGCAAGGGAGGGAAGTACATCGAACGGCAATAAGGTAAGTTTTCTCCGTTACTTCCCACTTTTCTCAAAAATGGACAGTGTGCAGAACTTTTGTTAGGACTCCCGTATTCGAAGAGTTATAAGTGTCCACGTTTATTATGAGACATCACTGACTGAGTTCTATTCACGGTCATAGCTAGGTCCCAGACCCAGAGTGGGCTGAAGGGTCATCTGGGGAAGCTCAGTTTTCAACCACAAGCCAACTTTTTTACTAATGCAGACACAAGTTTTTCTCTTTTCCGCTCCTTTTGTTAATTTACTTCACTAGCGAATAATTCTCCACGCCAAAAATGAAAACAATAAAATAAAATGCAAAATATGAAAAACGCTGGACTGACTTCTACTGCCTTGTCATGTACCGTTGCTAATGGCCATCATGAGCCGGATTGGAACCAGACGGTTACCTTGACTGCAGCTTCCGATCGACGTTCCCTGCTGCTTGCTGAAAGTCTCTGTATCATTAAAGCTTCATCGGGTTGCTGTAATGAAGACAAATTAGATGGAAAATTAGATGGTGAAATTAATTGGCGAGTGAATTCATCTTTGAAAGTCATAGCTGCTTTTGAAGGATTTCACAGGATTTATAGATTCTCAAAAAGTCCCGAATGGCTGCGTATGGAAGTGCAATTTTTTCTTCTCTGATATACGGCAGTGTAACATGGGCACGACAGAAGAGACGTAGGAGTAGTTTGTATTCTGGAGAGACGCGTTACTTTCGGAGAATTAGTGTTTGTAATTTAAAATGTACCTTTATTGTTTGTAATTTAAAACTACGGCCCTCATTGTAAAACTGATCTAGGGAGCATGGGACTTTGTCAGGCCTGGCTGGCCTCTTTCCCCTGCTTCCTGGCTGGGCATCGTTTCAACTGCTTTATCTGTAATACTGTTCTTTTGTTTTTCGCTCAGCAAAATAAAATGAATTGAATTGAAAGACAGGTTCTGATCATGTGAGAAACAAATGTGTTGCAGATGTGTTATGTGAGGCAAAATGTTGTTAGCAACGTAGAGACAAATATTCTTAAGTTGTTTGGCTATGTTGAAAAAATGAGTAGGAAGACGCTTACAAAGAGAATTTATTCAGCCCAAATGGCAGGAAAGAAAGGTAAAGGAAGGCCAAGGAAGTCATCAGAGGACCAGATTCAGGAATACGTGCCTGAGAGAATGATCATAAGTGTGAAGTACAAAATGTTTTGTGTGAGACGTGATGAATGTAGGTGGCACAAGAGTTATATGCCGAGATCTCTATAAATGGGGATGTCTAATACACCAACAGTAAGTAAAATCTAGTTCCATCAGTTTTAAACTTTAATCTGGCAGATGACAATTCTTTGAGGAGCTAAATTATTAGAAAATGGTCGTACGTCAGTATCAGTTAAAAATAGTCGGTGTGTGTGCGACTAAGGTACATATGCTTATTTCGTGTGTCAGTAAGATGATATGTGCATGTATGTGTAAGACACATGCGTCTACTAGTGAATGGCTGATGGAAGCGATTTTTACACTACTTCCCCCTTCAACACACACAGACACATTCCTCCAACAATTCCCATAAAACATATCAGCTCCCCTCCATTCGAAGGTGAGTAACCCACTCACAGATGTACGAAGTATGAAAACTTAATTCTCGGAAATCACCTGTAGAAAAAAATGTGTGCGTACCTATGCACCAACGGGTACTGCCACCTTCGAAGTTATCCCCTTCTGCAGTTATGAATTTAGTTAGACATCGTTGGAAACATACCTGGAACTCTGTTTCTGGAATACTCTAAAGTTCCTTTATCACGTTACTTTGGATGTCAGAAATGTCTGAAAATCTTCGTCCTTTCGTGACAGTTTTTATTTTTGGGAAGAACTTGGAATCACAAGTTTCTAAGTCAAGGAAATAGGGCTGATGATCCAATTTGGTAATCGATTTCGTATCTAGGAATTCGCGAACACAGAACACATCATGCTTGGGGCATTGCCAAACTACAGTTCAGCCCTTTTTTCTTCTAACAGAATCGCGTTACCTTCCCAAATATCTCTAAATAGCATTGCTGGTTGGCCCTCTGTCTCTGTTTAATGAATTCGTTGAACTATCCCCTTGTGATCGACAAAACGCATATAAGCATGGTCTTGAGCTATGAGCGTGACATGCCTGCTTTATTTCGTCTCTTATAACGCTCAAAGACACTTGACTTTTCCATAACATATTCACCATACTCCGCTTTCAATCGCTCTAACGTTTCAATAGCACTTTTACCGATCTTCACTCGCACAGAATTTGGTGTTAATTCGCTGCTCTAAATTTATATCCCTCATTTTTACCTCGAAACTCACACAAACTTGCATTCCTTTCGCAACTGCTCACTCACAAAAGGCTCTACTGATCTGCGGTTAACACATGCACTACGTGAATATGTCCAGACACGCATAGGTACATGTGATTCTGCTTACATTGACACAAGAGCGACACTATGCATCCGTTCCGGGAATTAAATTGTCACACCTCATATATATTTACTTTTTTCATTTTTAAGTATTAGTCCTTTTTATTATCATATAGCACACTTGTCAATATCTGTTAGCATTTGTACGAATTATTCAGCGTTGTTTTGAAGTATCTCTACAACAATGCAATTTTTTTTAATTTGAAGTCCATTTATGTATTTCAATGTTACTTTTTTTTAGTTTTTCTTGTTTAAAGCACGTAACTTCACATATCGAACGCAAAAGAATTTTTTTGTTTTTTTTATTGGAGGTTTAACGACAACCGTGAGCAACTCAATGGGCTATAAGCAGTCGCAAAAGAAGTTTTTCAAATTCTACTTTATAGGCTTCTTTGTCCCACGGAAGACCCCGTGCCAAAAAAACAAAAAAAATTAAACATCCATCAAACCATATTCTATTTTTAGCCTTTCGACATTATGTAAAACATAAAACTACTTTCATGCAAACTGTGCGAAAGTGTTTGCACAAAATACACTCACGCCACACTGTCCAAACTGGCACAAACAGGCACACACACACACACACACACACACACACACACACTTTACGAAAATTCTAAACTTCATGGATCGCTATTGGTGGGTCTGTTCATTTTATTACCAGAGATTCGATCATAATTGATCACAATAGGTTTAAGAATATTCATAACCGATCACATAATCATCATAAATGCAATCATAATCATACTGGATTCAGTCATAAGCATAAAAAATGCAATTACTATAAGCATAGATTAAATCATATTCATCACAGATTCAATTATAATAATCACAAATTCAATCATGATTCATCATCGATGCAATCATGAGCATTATAGATTGAATCATAGTTATCATAGATTCAATCATAGTGATAACATATTCATTCAAAATTATCATAGGTTTAACTACAATTCATCACGGATTCTTTCACAATCATCAAAGGTTTATGTATAGTCATAATACGCGTAGATTCAATCATAATTGATGATATATTTCATCACAATTCAACATAGTTTCAGTTTGTCATGGATTAATACGTTCAATCACAAAACAATCATCACAAATCATCTTATTAGACGGTAATCTTTTGCGTCGGAGATAGAGAGGGACATGTTCTCACAGTCAGACTGTGCACGAATGGACGGAAAAACAGGTTCCAGTACGGGTGGCCAAAGTGGTACTCTTTTCTTTAGCAGCAAGTTTTTTTTTTTTTTTTTTTCTGTTTTGAAGGTTTAACGACCACCGAGAGCAACTCAATGGACTATAAGCAGTCGCCCGTCCCTAATTTAGGGTCACTAGTTCCAGGGAAGAGACAGAGCCAGTGCCATAAAACAAACAGAACATCCATGCTTCACCGGGATTCGAACCAGAACCTTTCCGGGACGAATGGGCACAAACCATCGCTTAACCACTGCGCCACCGGGGCGGCTTTTTTTCTTAAAATACTTGATAAAAGATTTCCTCTTCCAAAACAAAACAAAGCTGCTTGAAATAAGAAAAACAAAATTCAACTTATACTACAGTATATTTTAGAAATATGCAAAAAATTAGTCGTTGCGCTGGTCGTGTCATTAGAAGGGTGAAATATTGCCTAATCGTCCTTTCGGACACTTATTCTGTTGCTTCCTTAAGACCAGTTGACCTTATTTAATAGGTTCGGGCGATTCCCTATTGCATTAGATGGTTATGAGTGTCGTTAACGCCTCCTGCAATAGTAATTCAGCAACCAGAGACTATTTGCATATTCTGCATGAAATTTCAATTTCAGGCTTATTCAACAAGAAATATTTTGTAAAAAAAAATGTTTTGGTTTGGTTTTTTATCGCGCCTTTCTGTGTAGAGCACTTCACAAACACCTCGTCATGTGCGTTTAGTTTCATCTTGCGGACAAGTTTAAGAGTGCCAATTCATCGGGGGCATACCGATATCCCCCGCAACCTCGCACCGCGGGGGGGGGAGGGCCTTACGGCTAAGAAGGCCTCTAGCCTTATAGCAAAATGATTTTACATAAATTTTTTGCGGAAGCTTCATACGAAATTTATTAAAGAAATAGCCAAGAATTCAGGCAGTTCTGAAAGAAGTATTAACATGAAAAGCAATTTCTGCGTCTTTTTTACAGTAAATAAGTAAAATCTTTAGTTAAAACGTTTCAGTCCATAAAAACTGGATGATGGGAAAGCAGCTGTTTCACAGGACTTGAGGCCCCTTTCACGGCCATAGCAAAAGTTTCTATGCGTGTATATTAACGACAGAATCTGTAAGAAATGTAAGTCCAATGATTGGAATATTTTTATCAATGACGATAAGGTGTTATGCATTACAAATGTGGTAGATAACTACGCGTCCTTCAGAATATAATGAACTTTTTAAAACGTGTTCTTCGCGGGAAAGAAGAAGCAGAGAGCTGTGTTTTTTTTTCTTTCTTTTTTTCTTTTTATGAGAAAGTCAAGAAAAAAATATTTTATTATGCGCAAAACATTGTGATATTATGTTAAGCGTGCTTTTTATATTCGAGAGTAAATAATTTAAGTAGTATTATATGTTTTGTACCATAATTCTTGTTACTCATTTATTTGCTTACTTATGTTCTGTATTTTCGCATAACCCGGAAAAAGTCATTTGACACTGCCACACGAGAGTAACATGTTTCGTGTGTGTGTGTGTGATTGTGAAGCATTTCAAGACGATCAATTCAAGAGATCTTAGTTCTCAAAAAGAATAAAATTTGCATAATATCATTAACTTTGCCGTAGGTTTTTTTTTTTTTTTTTTTTTGGATTGTAGGTTTAACGACCACCGTGAACACCTCAATGGGCCATAAGCAGTCGCCCATCCATAATTTAGGGTCACTGGTTCTAGGGAAGGGTGAGAAGCAGTGCCGTAAGTCAAACACAACATCTATACCTCACCGGGACTCGAACCCCTTTTAAACGAATGTTTTTTTTTGTTTTTTTATTGGAGGTTTAAAGACCACCATGAGCAACTCAATGGGCTATAAGCAGTCGCCCGTCCCTAATTTAGGGTCACTGGTTCCAGGGAAGGGAGAGAGCCAGTGCCATAAGACAAACACAACATCCATGCCTCACCGGAATTCGAACCCGGACCCCTTTCGGACGAATGATCAGAGGCCATCGCTTAGCCCACCGGGCCACGGGTGCGGCATCTGTGTTTTGGAGACTTTGTATTGGTAGGAAACCAGGGCAGCCATTTAAATTGCCATATGCACATTTGTGTTTACGCAATAAAGTGCAAGAGTTTTGCTTTTACAAAAAATGCCAGTAGGTTCCAAAGAAATTGATTTATTGAAACGCCCGTTAAGCCTAGTAAATAACATGGAAGTTAAAAATTTGAGTAATTGAAAGCTAATAGATTTTCGAAAAAAGCCTCCAAATTTTTTTTCCGCGGAGGGGAGGGGGAATCCGGTACGCCACGCAAGTCATGCACCAAGGAGTAAGTCTCACAGGTGTGTTTTCCTGTTTCTTTGGTTCACTGTCTTTGGTGGAGTAGACAACACTACTAAATCAATAAGGAGTGGCTTCTCACTGCTTTAAAAACAACTATTGGTCAGAAAGATAATAAAAAGGAAAAAGAAATTTTCAGTAGCGATGTTACAATCATCCATGATATTGATTTAACTTCCACGACACTCTTTACAAAAAACAGCAGCTAACGTCAGTGTCAGACGAACAGACGAAATTCACCGAAACGTATGAGGAGACGTTGTTTTGAATACATCATCTTTCCACACCATTTGTTTTGCCTCCACCATAAATTGCTGTCTCCAGAAATAAATCAAACGCACTGTTTGACTTTATTGGCTGCGTCTTAAGAGCGTGAACAGTAGACATCTGCGTGTCGACGGGTCGGCTTCTTTAGTAAAGCAGATGCATATCTAGTAATGGTAATTTGTATAGAAAGTTGTACATTACGGGAGTTTATGAGAGAAACGTCAATAGATTCCGCACATGCTGTCTTCAACGGCTGAGCACTTCTGCTAGCTGTGTGAAGGAGACAGACTTCTAATCCTCATTATTTTCTTACGTAACAGCCCAAAGTATATGCGGTAAGAAATAAATTGCATTTTGTTTTCTTCTTATCGGTTTGATGCATAGATTAAAAAGTCCGCATTTTCTTTTTTTGAATAATTGTTCACACAATCCCCGCTATCAATTCTTTTAAGATGTATGATATTAACGCGCAGCCTACGCACAATTTATATACACACACCTGCCACTGAATTATAAACGTTTCTGCAGATGTACGCAAACACCACTTACGCAGCATATATGAACAAGTTAGTAAAATCATGCAATGCATTGATTATAATACGCTTTCCAACATACCAGAAATCATTACTCAAGTTATTACTCAAGTTATGAGGATAATGGCTGTGGAATAAATCTCGCTCCTGTGCCCTGACCTTTGATCCCATTTCGGTGATATTCAACAGAGCCGGTTCAGTATACCTCCGAAATAACATGATAACGTTTTGTCGCAATGGAAGCATTTTTACGTAAGTTATGGTGCATAAGGGCTATGGAATAGATCCCGCTCCTGTGTCCTAACCTTTGACCCCATTTCGTCCATTTTCAACAGGATTCGTTCCCAGGCAGGCCCCTAAGACATATTAACATTTTATCCAAATCGAAGAATTTTTACGTAAGTTATGATGTATAATGGCGATAGAAGTGATTCTGCTCCAATGTCCTGACCTTTGATCCCATTTCGTTCACTTTCGATAGGGTTCCTTCCCAGGTGTTCCCCTTCCACATACTAAAATTTCATCGAAATCGAACGATTTGTATGCGAGTTATCGTGCGGACGGACATACGCACACAACGCAAGACGTAAAGAGGCAGATGGGAATCGCGACCATCTGCTCGAAAGAGTGTGACGTCATAAAACTTTAATAGGATCCACGCACAAAGCGTGACGTAATGAGACAGATGGCGTGACCGCGCGCCAGCATTTCAATCGCGAGATTGTGACGTCATAAGATTTCTAAGCATGGGTAACATTAATAGGACGCCATGACACTAAAACGTGGTGATTCTGGGTGGTTATTTTACACACTAAACGAATTTTCCTAAAGTCGAGATCAAGCTAAATCGATTTCTAGTACCAGAAAACGGTAGGTTAACGACTTTCATTAAAATTCTTAAAGCCGTTTTCAAAATAAAATTTACATACATACAAGAATTGCTCTTTCAATAGTATAGGATAAGGGCGATGGAATGGATCCCGAACCTATATCCTGACTTTTGATCCCATTTCGTCCATTTTCAAGCGGGTTCGTCCCGAGGTGTTCCCCTACCACATACTAAAATTTCATCGAAATCGAATCAATTTTACGTACGTTATGACGCATAAAGGCAATGGAATTCATCCCGCTCTTATGTCCTGACCTTTAGCCCCACTTCACCCATTTTCAATAATGTTTATTCCCAGGTGGTCCCCTTTAATATACTAAAATTTCATCGACATCGAACCATATTTACGCAAGTTATGACGCAACAGAGCAATGGAATGGATCCCGCTCCTATGCCGTGACCTTTGACCCCATTTCGTCTATTTTCAATAGGGTTCGTCCCCAGGTGGTCCCCTACCACACACTAAAATTTCATCGAAATCGAATCATTTTTACGCAAGTTATCGTGCCGACCGGCGGACAGACGGACGGAAAAAGCTGGAGCATATACGCTTCTTCAACCTACGGTTGGAAAGCGTAAAAAACACGTGATCACGTGCGTCACCACGTGATCTAGGCAGCTATTTAAGACTGCTGCTCGTCAATAGTGTTGATCAAAATGGGAAAAACGAATCATATTTCAGAGTTAGATAAAGGGGTTTTTGTGGGTGACCGTCTGGTTGGAGCGACGATTTTGAAGAATGACTGGTTTCTCGAAAGGTGAGATATCCTAAGTCTTTAATCAGTAGAAAAATTACCCACATTGTTTTTCTAAGAGGCGTAACTGTGGCGTGACAACAATATGTCAGGAATACCACATATTGTCGTCGCGCACGTGCTTTACCTCTGTAGTACGTCACATCATCTCTAGAGTATTTTTTTCTTCTTGATGCGAAGAACGAATTTTTCATTAATTCTAAACGATGTGTGGAACAAACTTCACACATTTTTCGAAAACCTCAACGGCCAGTAGATCCGTTTTTACGTTCGGGCCCCAATGTTAAAACACAAATTTCTTCGTGACGGAGAGGGAAACTGCATCCCCTCACTCCGGTGTAAGTTGTTCTCCCAACTAAGCTACACGGACGGTATGTGTCGCTGCAGATATGGCGTCTTGACACGTGATTCACTTCTGTAGTACGTCACAAATGCACTTCAACACCTTGTGTAATCTATGCTAAACACGTGGTGTAATTCAGCCTAAAGAAGGTCCAACTCGATATTGAATAAACGTTTATAGCGCAGTGGCCCGTAGGTGTACTTCAGTGCGTGAAATTCAAAAGTTATTAAGTCCTAGGTAGTACATACGTATGATATCACGAAACTATTCTTTGAGATTTAAAGGTTAGCTCCACGAAGGAATACAAACCATCAGATAAATTTTTAACTGATACTGTCGCCGTATCATTACATTTACAGCGATCCTGACAGCCAACTCGAGCTTCACTGACATCCATCGAACGACATACGCGAGACCTTCTATACTTCATACTTAGAATATTTTTGTCATGCACACACTCCTGAATCTGATGCTCCCATGTCTTTCTTGGCCTTCCTCAGCCATTCTTTCCTGCCACTTGGGCTGAAAAAAGTTTCTTAGTAAGAACCTCATCGCTCATTCTTTCAACATAGCCAAGCCACCTAAAAATATTAGTCTCCACCATACTAACAACATTTTGTCTCACATTACACAACTGCAGCACATTTTCATTCCTGACATAATCAAAGAGGGTCTTGCCACAAACTTCCCGTAAGTAACGCATCTCTCCAACACACAAACTACTCCTTATATCTCTTCTGAATTACTCAGGTTTCACTGCCATACATCAGAGTAGGAACAATTACACTTCCATACACAGCCATTCGTGACTTTCTTTAGAACGCATCATTCCTGTGAAAACCTCCCAGAACAGTTATGACTTTCAATGAGGAATTCACTCACCTACTAATTTCAATATCTAAATTGTGCTCTCTATCAAACATGCATCCTTAATACACAACCTCATTCACCTGGTCAATCACTGTGCCATTTAGACTTATCTGGCATTCAGTGCTAACAGTTCCTCGCTCAAAAACCATAACTATGGTTTTTCTCTTATTTATACTCAGTTTGAATTTCAGACCAACTTCGTACATCCTGGACAGCATTAAGGCTGTGTAATGTCACCATGGCTGTTTAATATATTTATGGATGAGTGCATGCGTGATGCCAAGATGCACTAGAGTGCTATATTTGAATCATATTTTCATACCATTTTTGTGTCACCAACAAAATAAAAACTATTTAATGGTTTGAAGAATTGATTTTTATGCTAACTTCAATTAAAGTTTAGTCAATCAGCTTCACTTTGATACCCGGATATCATTATGCCTGAAAACCTTAATTAATCATAAATGTCACTTTCAGAAAAAGGCCAGAGGATAATGGCAACAGAATTCTACTTAATGCAATAAAATTCCACTTTATTAGTATCCAAGACGCCACCAGTTAATCATTAACAAGTCGTTCGTAACATAATAAATTGAATAGAACTCAATCACGATTACAGTATGTCTCGCAATATACTGACACTTATCATTATTCGAATAGAGTCTGCTGACTCAATACAATCGGCTCATATCAACATTGCTCATAAAAGAATTGCTCACCTAATATCTGTTCTTGCAACAAACTCTCTCTCTCCTTCTCTCTCTCTCCTTCTCTCTCTCTCTCCTTGTCTCTCTCTCTCCTTCTCTCTCTCTCTCTTGTCTCTCTCTCTCCTTGTCTCTCTCTCTCCTTCTCTCTCTCTCTGGCCCTCTCTCTCTCTTTCTACACTGTACACCCCATACGGAGCTCTTATATCATAACACTTATAGTGTTTGCCCTCTGAATGTCATGTTGCCAACTTTTATCTGGCCTAGAGGAACTTTGTGGCGTTAAGTTAGAAAATACTTAAGGGAGAGAAACAAAATTTACATGTGAACACAGAAACTTAAAAGGAAGGCTAAATTGAAGGCTAAATTAAATTAAGCTTATAGCTTAATTTCCTGTTGATAGTGAGGAAGTGTACACAGTTGTATCAGAAAAATGTGATCACCTACATAATAATGGGGACAACTACCGTTGGCCCGGTGGACAGCGGCGAGACGGCTTGGCATGGACGCAGTGATGCCCTGGAAGGTTACCCGAGGCATATGTGCCAGTTTGGACTGCAGCAGAGCACCGAGGTCCCGGAGATGACATGGTTGTGGGTCGACACGTCGAGCCTGTCAATCCAAAAAGTCCCACGAGTGCTTAATGGGATTGATGTCGGGCGATTTCTCCGTCCAAGAGAGAACGGAGACATCGGTGTCGTGTTCCTGAAACCAGTCATGCACCCCCTTAGCGACATGGCAGGGCGCATTGTCCTGTTCGTAGACACCATCACCATCTGGTTAAACGTCCAACATGAAGGGATGTATGTGCACACAGCGAGGATGGACAAGTAGCCATTGGCGTTCAGAAAGCCGTCCGGTGGTACCAGCTGTCCCAGATCATGCCAGGAAAACTTTCCCCATATATGCACACTGCCACCGCCGGCATTTACTTGACCGACAAGCGTGTCCGAGTGTTGGTTGTCGTATGTCTGACGCCGTATCTGCCACCTCTCGTCAATTTTGTCTAATAGAAACCTTGATTCATCGGAGAAGGCAGCCTTTTCCACTGTTCCTCTGTCCAATGACGGTAGTCCCATGTGAACTGCAGGCGTCGTTGCCGATGGACCTGGGTTAACATCGACGCCGTGACGCAGCGTAGACTCCGAAGACCCATGCGGAACAGGATTTTCTCTACTGTTATCGGTGACACGTACCTGGGTCCCCCGGCGTTCATTTGCGTGGTCAATTGCCGAACTGTTGCGCGTCAATTGCCCTTTACCAGTGGACGGATACGACGTTATCCTCTGGGGTCGATGGCCTTTGGGGCTCCACAGTTATGACGTCGGCAGATACTCGTTGTACCAGTGGTGCATTCTTGGTAGACCCTTACAACAGCACGTGGCGAACAGCCCACGAAAACTGCTGTTTCTGAGATGCTTCCACCCTTTGCGCGGTAGCCGATGATCATTCTTTTTTGAACGTACGTCAAATCACTACCTCTGTCCATCGTGGTGACCTCAGGTACTATTGCTCATCTATCCTGACCGGCCGCTTATGTCTCCTTGTGGTAGGCCTTGTCACGTGCACTCTCTGATGTGCCTGGGTGGGTAAACTGTGATTCCGGGGGTGGTCATATCATATTATTCTGACAGAACCGTGTACGTAAAACATGTTTTCGAAACAGCTGGAGGAAGATTTTGTTAATAATATATGCTTGTAGTGTCGTGACGTATTTTGTAGTTGAACTGTTGCCACTTACATGGAAGATGTGATCGAAACTTATATACACTTTTGCGTATTATATACAATAGACGCAGGCCTTTCGGTACAGTGAACCTCTTTGAAATAGCGTGCAACTGAGTAGTCTATGTGAAATTAAATAAATTTTGATTTCTATATAGCCTACTATTAGAATTTCTTCTTTTAACGGTTATATGAAAAATTATCTATATGACTTTCCTATTTACATGATGTTAGCCAAACTTTTAACTAGTGTTAGAAACTACTATCTGTGTTACGCAAACAATTGTATCAATTCATCGGGTTGATTAATAATAGTTCCTTCCAATGTTGTGTTATGCATAATGGTAGCTTATCACTACTTGTGATTTTGGTCGTGTCTTCCAGAACAAAGCCACAATTATAAAGTGCTACAAGTCCTACTGTATTACTTTTGTGAACTCCTCAAGTGTGCAGAACGATCATTAAGCAGATAATTCTCAGGCATATACATTGATCAACAGCTACCATCTCCTTTGATATGCAATCGGAGAATATCACACGCACATTGTGTGAATGCTGCTAGTTTTAACGACGCTGTAGTTGTTTGCGTACTTGTGTGTGTGTGTGTGTGTGAGTATGTTTGCTGCTTGGGATGTTCACCAACGGTTCGGCACTTCATTCGCAAATTTCATTTGGCCAATATTCCATTGATCAATGTAATTATATCCGGTTTTTAAAAGAGAGATCATTTGCATTTCTTATTTAAGATCATTTGAATATTTAATGATTGGTCACGTAATTTACGTGTTTAATGACTTGAAGATAGCTTTCTTTTGCATCCAAAACACGATCCATTATGTAATTGTTGATTGTGTATATATGTGAGGAGTTGGAAGTGAGTTTTTTAAACTCAGCATTGAAATTTATTGAGTGTATGTGTATGTGTGTGTGGTTTAGGAATATTGAAGTTAGTGCTTGTACAGACGGAAGTCGAAACTGATAGAAGTTGAAGTAATTGCATTGTTCATATAATTAGAGAAAATTTAACTATGATAAGGCCTACAGTTCTTATGATATGTCCTGTTCTGTAGTCTTTAAACGTCTTCATGTATGATTCGTGGGAAAAGATATGTAGTACAGGTTTACGGCGGCGAATGCACTTGCACTTGTTATTCGTAGACGGCGTTCCCAAAATAGCTCATTTCTAAACCTGTGTTCACACGGGTTCAGTTAATTTCCCCAACGCCCACTTCAACTGAAAGATCCGAAAGGTCGTTTTATCGCAATGATCACTTTACCGAAGGACTGATTCACCGAAAATTTCACTTTACCAATTGTTCGTTCAACCGACAGGTCGTGTTATCAAACGATTCATTTCATCAAAACGTTACTTCATCTAAATGTTCACTTCATCGAAAGGTCATTTCACCAAAAGGTCAGTTTTAGAGATCTGCACTAAATTTAAATGTCTAAATTTGGGAAGCCCAGCGCAGCTCTTAGCAGACTTATCAACTTATTACCCGGGCCATTTAAGACTTTCAATTTATAGTCCGGCACGTTTAAGATTTTCAACTTATCGTCCGTCTGTTTTAAGACCTTCAACCTATAGTCCGGCCTGTTTAAGACTTACTTCACCTAAATTTCCATTAACAGTCTTGCTGAACGATGACGTGCTATAGATTCTACCGACCGGATGGAAACATTTTATATCAAACCATTATACACACCATCAAAACTCATAACCAAATCTTGTAGTTTATTTACATGTTTTGTATGATAGAATAGATGTCAAATGCGCGTGTGCAAAAAATTGGAGCAACACTTCATTATGCTAATGCATTGTGGGTAATTGTTTTTCTATATAACCACGATGCTTCACCCTCACTGTTCCTGATGACGGACCCATAGTGTATCTGAAAGATCTTGCCACTTGTTTTTAGCTGGTTTTAATTGTAAACAAAAAGTGTCGTCTTTTAAAGTTGCAATTATTTTTGGTCTTCGACGTTTCAGTACCGCTAGCATTACGTTTGCCAGTCGTTAACTCCAAGGTCTTTGCTTTCACCGTACATTCCGACCTGTTTAAGACTTTTTAACTGATAGTCCGGCCTGTTTAACGCTATTAAATACGAGTCCCGCCTGTTGAATTCAGGTTAAATTAACGAACGCACTCGATTTGTTTTGCTCTTCAAAGTTCCGCTTCACTCTATGATCTGTACTAACGCTACACTTTCTTTAAAATAATTCCACCCCCATTCCCGCACAGATATCATTTGATGATGATAGCGCTGATAAAGTATGCACTGTATGGATATCTCATTGAATATTTTTGAAGCTGAACACTTTCGAGAGGGGTTTCTGACCACAGGATCTTCATGTTACCGAAAGGCTTGTTTGAAACACCTCTGCAACAATACTAAATAGATTAGACCGCAGAAATAAGATCTGAAACGAATTACGACTTCGTCCTTATCAAATATCAGCCCATTTTGTCCTTTGTGCACACCACGAATGCAGCCATTAACCAGCTTAATAATTGTTTATCCATACTTTTCACAAAGCAGAAAAAAACTGTTTCTGAAAGATTTTTTCCGGAGTTCCCAGTACGAGAGCTGATGAATGTGTTTCTCACGAAGATCTTCGGCGGCGCCTTAGGGACGTTGTTTGGCACAGGAGTTTGAATGAAAATGCAACATCCTGAAGAGTTGATTCAAGTGAAAATGACCACCCGCTTGGAAACACGATCTCACTCGGAAGTACGCGCGGTGATTAAACGATGTGACGCGCGATACCGAAAGAAACATTTTCAGCAATCTGATACAAAGTCACCCGTCTGTCTTCCTGCACCACTGTCTTCATACACGCCATGTTGCTGTCTGTTGTTGATGGTGAAGAAATAACCCTACGTTTTTTATCCGTCAAAGAATCATTCCTGTGTGCAAAGTTTGACTCTCATGACTTGAGGGCCATAGACGTCATGCATCTAGCGATGGATCCCCGCTGGAAAACCTAATGAGCGCCCGTATATACGGGTGAAACCATGTTTCCAGGAGGGTTTTTCATATTCACTTCTCTGTTCTCCAGCACAGAACTGGATTAAAGGGAGAAGATGGGGCTTTGAAGGCGAAAGCCCGGTTGTGGCCTCCACTGATATCATTTCAGAAGTTTTGCACACTGCGCAGGCGCTGCCCGTAGGATGATGCAATCGTTGCGTCAGTTGTGAGTCTGACTTCAGTATACAAAGTTGTGTCTACGTTTGTTGGAGAACGTTTTCCTGCTCCGAAAAATTGTGCCCAGAAACGGAAGGAGAAAGTGAATCAGGTTTGATCTCGCATAGCGACCAGCAATCCTACATTAAAATTGAAACTTTGCGAGGAAAATCCCCTATCGAAATTCATAAAGCTTTGTGTGAAGTTTGTGTGGTTTATGTAGTGGATTGTAGCACAATGTCACAGTGGACTTCACGTTTCCACCCAGGTCGGGAAAGCATCTAAGACGACCCAAGAAGCAGCCGGCCATCAGATGCAACGGACGACACTTCTGTGGTTATCGTCAACAGCATTTTGGAAGAGGATCGACGGAAAGCATGTGAAGAGATTGCATATGAAGCAAACATGTCTACCGCTTCGGTTTTCAGAATGCTAACTGAAATATTACAGAATAGAAAAGTGGCTGCCAAATGAAGAGCAGCAAGCAGTTCACAAAGATAGAAGAACTGCTTCAGCAGGTATGAGACAGAAAGCGAGCAGTTTTGGGGCAGAATTGTAGCTATAGACGAAACCTGGATACGAGATTGTGAACCAGAATGGAAATCTCAGTCCGCTCAGTGGAAACATCCAGAATCATCTCGCTAGAAAAAACTTCCGCCGCTAACAATCAAAGGTTAAGCTGATGATGATTATGGCCTATGACAAGGTTGGAGTGATAGCAACAGAGTGACCGAGGGGACCACTGTAACAGCGGAATACTACAGAAGGTATATGCAAAATGTTTTACGCCCAAAGATTCGCCTAGGAAGGCCCGGCATGCTCGAAGCTGGTTTCACCATTTTGCACGTAGACGCCAGGCCGCATGTTGACCATACAGTAAGAGAAAAATATGAATGGTAATTGCTTTCCCACGTGCCATACAGTCCTGACAGGAGCCCACCAGGCAATGACTTTTTCCCAAAACTGAAGAAGCCACTCCGCGGGAGACAATTCAGGATGTTTCTAATGAGGTTACCCGAGTAATTCGATGCCTCAACAATAGAGGTGTCCTCGCTGGAATACAAAACTTGCCCAAATGTTGGGCCGCTGTCATAAAGAAACGTGGAAATTACTTCGAAGACCTGTGAAGGTATGTTGTGAAATAAATTCCTTTTTTTAAGAGATATCTCACAGTGTGCAAAACTTTTGAAATGATCTTCTTACTTAAAATTAAGTTTTGTGCCTTACACATGCCTTTATTGGGCTTAACTTTCACAGGAATTTAAAATAGCGTTTGCAAACAGCTAGCTGGATAATTTTTTCCTTCTTGCTTCAACGTTAGAAAATTTATCTATCTGAGAATTTGGTTCAGACTTCTGTGTAGAAGGATTCTTTGTTGCTTTATTTTTCTCCTGGCGATTGCTTCTTAAAGGAAATAAAACAACACTTACGTTATCGCAGTTTCTTATGAATGAATGCAGTCTTTTGTGAAATGAACAGTTTCTGTGCCCACACTCATTCCATCAGAGCAGTTCCCCTGCGTTCAGTGTGTTATCTCTTGAGCTCTGAAGGATTTCAACAAGGCGAGAAAGTGAATTTGTCTTACAGTAGCTTAGCTATTAAACCACCGGCGCCGCCTCGTAACACCATGTGTGTGTGCGTAAGTTTGTGAGAGTCTTGCTGCCAGGGATTAAAATAAAGTATATTTTAAGTGGTCTGAAATCGACAGCATTTCTGCTTAAAGCTAAATATGGATACCTTATACACTGCCGGACAATTGCTAAGGACGGATGACAATAGCAACGATAGCAACCATAAAATGGAAGGCAGGAAAATGTGGAAATTATCATAAGTAAGGAATACAGTAAGACGTGTTGTGCGTATGCAAATTTTAGATTGCCGAACTTGTTCGTGACGTCATAACGCTGATATGAGATATAAAGGATTTGACGCGTATTGACCGTTGTTGTTCAAACGCAAAGTTGAAAGGGAAAGAATCAATTGACGAACTTGCAATTTTCAGTATGTCTTCCCGACATCACCTAGATGATTTTACGCGTGGCCGTATTATTGGCAAGATTGAAGAAGGGCAAAAAATAACAGATGTTGCCAGGGAGTTCGACGTCAGCCACAGTATTGTTTCAAGGCTTTGGAAATCATTTCAATCAAATGGAGAGTGTAGCAAACGTCACGGGGGAGGTCGTGTTCGCAGTACGACACCTGCAGAAGATCGGTACATAGTGCTATCAACAAAATGACACCGGCGCAGCACAGCTAGTGAGGTAGCAAATCAGGTTATGGCTGCTACTGGCAAGCGGATCTCCCGAAAAACTGTCGCCAGACGTTTGCATGATGGAGGACTATATGCCTGCCGTCCTCTTGTGTGCATCCCATTGTCCAGACGTCACCGTACCGCCTGTTTGCAATGGTGCCATCAACATCGCAATTGGACTGATAACGACTGGTCTGCTGTCCTCTTCTCAGATGAGAGTAGATACAGTCTATCGTCTGATTGTCGACGACAACTGATCTGGCGTGATAGTGGTACTGCATATTGTCCAGCAAACATACAGGAAAGGGACCGATGTCCGACATGTAGTATCATGGTATGGGCTGGCATCAAGATCAATGGCCGTACGTCCCTCTATGTGCTTCCAACTGGGACTATGACTGGCCAACGATACATTAATGATGTTCTGCTACCTCATGTTCGCATGCTCCGTGGTGCTGTCGGTGATAGATTCATTTTCATGGACGAGAACGCAACATGTCATCGAACAGTCGCTGTCCAGGAGTGTCTTGAGAGCGAGGATATTTATCGCCTCGTATGGCCAGCACGTTCTCCAGATCTGAATCCCATTGAAAATGTGTGGGATGCTTTGGGGAGGAGTCTTGCTGGTCGCCAATGCCCTCCAATAAACAAGGGCACCCTCATCCGTGCACTGACAGAGGACTGGGATAAATTACCCCAACAGCTGCTTGATAATGTTGTGCAAAGCATGACACGACGTGTGGAATCTTGCATCGCCCTCCATGATGGCCTTATCCCGTATTGACATATTACGCCGGAACGCCTGCGGACGGTAATTGCATTTTTTTCACGTTTACGTATTCTGCACAAAATGGCCGGTTTGTCCCTTGAACACGTTCCAAAGCCTTCTGGATTTCAGAGCACAATGAATTGTCTTTCTTGTAATGCCCTGGCATTCTGACATTATTTTATTTCACTTGGCATTCAACCACACTTACTTTTTTATGCACTATATAGCCGTTTATGATCCGTCCTTAGCAATTGTCCAGCAGTGTACTATAAGCTTTGTTAACACCATACTAACGAAAACATTTTTTCTGAAACAAGATATTGAAATACTCCTGAATATAGTTTACTGTTGTAAGCTTTTTAATTTAGTCTTTAAAACCATTTTTTTAATAAAAAGCGATTGATTTGGGTAGTCCGGCTGTGTAAAACACACAAAAATGCAATTAATATTCAACTGGCTTGTTAAGTTAAGCAGAACTTGCTTTAACAATAATAAAAATAATAACTATGACACAAATTTGGAAGATGTGGATTCGTTAATTGATGTAAATATGACATGGATGTTAAGTCAGATAATATCCAAAAACTTGAAAATTTCGTCGTCCTGGAATCGAACCCGCGTCTCCCAGATAGCGCCCGAGTATGCTAACCACTACTCCACCCAAAACGAACAACTTTCAAGTTTCCGATATTCCAAATTTGTATTGTACAGTGGTGTAATCTCGTATTTCATACATCAGTAACTATGATTTGAAAGTAGTAAAAATAGCGATACAATGGCTTATTCCTGATAACATTACCCTAACCCCAACACACATAGTCTTATAAGGTTTTACTAAAAATAATTGATAGTAAAACAACTTTAGGCAAGGTTTTCTGGAAGGGGCCACACACACACACACACACACACACACACATACAGCATGCAGTTCTAGCCCCTGGCCACAGCATGATATAATCCGACTCTGCTTCAGCAGCTTGGCATTCTATTCAAACCTTTTTTTATTGGAGGTTTAACGACCACCATGAGCAACTTACTGGGCTATAAGCAGTCGCCCGTCCCTAATTTAGGGTCACTGGTTCCAGGGAAGGGAGAGAGCCAGTGCCGTAAGACAAACAGAACATCCATACCTCACCGGGATTCGAACCCGGACCACTTTCGGACGAATGATCAGAAGCAATCGCTTAGACCACTGCGCCGCCAGGGCGGCTACAAAAAACTTTTATGTCAAACAACGCCCTCAGGTAAAGAGAGACCACTCAGGTGACCAAAGGTAGTTGGACGTTACTTACTGATCAGCTATGGCAGAAGTAATGGCGACACTTGTGACTTCTTCTTTGTACTTTTAGAATGTTTTGCGGGAACGAAAGGGTCATCATAGTCGTCTTTCATGAATTCTCGGAATTTTATGGACTAACATTTCTGTCGTACTTAGAGCGAATGGTCTAGGGTACGAGTGTGTAAACTTTGGATGAGGACCCCTTTTTGGGGCCGCAAGGGTTTATTAAGGGGTCGTCATTTCTTTCTTTTTAAACACCGATCTAAAATAGATGATCTCAGATCAGATCAGATCAGATCATATGTAGAGGATTTTAGGAAGGGAGTGTCTGACCCCAGGTCTTAAGCAACCCTTAGGAATAGGAAACTATGAGGGACACCGAAGCGAAGTAGAAAGGGGGAGAAAGACGCCCTTATTTATTACCGGGAGGCCAGTACCCGAGGTCCGATGGCCTAAAGTGCCCATCCGACGCACGGCGGATATTTAGTGGATCGAGCGTTCGTACCTGCCTGTGATCGAACCTGAGGTCATTTCCGTGGCAGTCACGAACGCTGCCCACTAGGCCACCCGCCGCCTGAAGATGATCTCAGAGTGGCGATCTCAAATATAAAACCGGCCGCCCCGGGGGCGCAGTGGTCTAAGCGATGGCCTCTGATCATTCGTCCAAACGGGGTCTGGTTTCGAATCCCGGTGAGCATGGATGTTGTGTTTGTCTTACGGCACTGGCTCTCTCCCTTTCCTGGAACCAGTGATCCTAAATTAGGGACGGGCGACTGCTTATAGTCCATTGAGTTGCTCACGGTGGCCGTTAAACCTCCAATCAAAAAAAAAAAATATATATATATATATATATAAAACCAAGAATGGAGAGCATAATTCCCAAGATTCAAGCTCAAATTTCACATTAGGACTGTCAAACAAAGATTGTGTAGTTTTTTTCCTCCCATAATTGTGTTTATTTTTTGTTTCAATATTTTCTACATATTTCTAGTTAGATGAAATATGTTGAAATATTTAATTAATAAATATAACTAAAATTGATGAATATAAATGTCTTTTAAAAATGCATATATAATTATAATATTTAACCTCTTATTTTATTTACATGGTAACATGGGGTCTCCATAATAAAAATAATTCCTCAGTGGAGTCGCACCCATAAAAATGGGTTGATATAGGACATGGCTTTCTGACTTATCGCTTTGGAATTCCGAGATAAGATACGGGTTTTGTGTTTGTTCTTCCAGGGTCTGTTTTCACCATTTCCTGAAATCTATGGTTTTGAATTAATTGCAGGTGACTCTTGATAGTGTTAACTACGCATGGCCGTCTTAAAGCTCACAAAGAAATGTACTTTTTTGAGAGTTTACACACAAAAGCTGGCTGGTTTTTTCAACCCACATTTCGGCGTGGGCTTTTCCCCAATCCCTCTAGTCCAAGACCAACAATTCAGTTAGTCCATTGTCTGTCAAGCCCTCACTTACTTCATCCATCCATTTTTTTTCTTGGCCTTCCTCGTTCTCTTTCCGCTCTTCAAGTCCACCAGTATTTTAGGCAATTGCCCAGGTGTCATTCTCATCACGTGATTAAAGCACTCAATAACTTGAAGAATATTCCTCTTCCTATCAATCTTTTCAGGAATCATTGAAATTGCGGACATTCTCTCTTCTAAATTTCCTCGCTCTCTCCGAAAATCCATTTCAATAGACACGAGCGTATCCCGATGCTGTTTATCAATTTCAAACAAATCAAAAAGCAATGAAATCCTTTCCCTAAGCAATTATTTAAAATTTGATTTCATTCCTCAAAAGCTTTGAAAAATTACGAGCAATTTGTTAATCTTGCAATTTTACTCTGAATATTCTTCTGAAAAAAATAAAGAGATACAGTTTGTTTCGGCTGCTAACGAATCCCATGAGCATCTAGGATTGTTGCCCGGTGGCCGAGTGGTCAGAGGCGCCGGCTTCTGACCACTTATCAGAAGTTACCTCTTTCTCATTAATTTCAGCGAAAGTTTGCATGAGTGACCAGTGACCAACTTTTGATATCTTTTTTTTTTTTTTTTTTTTTTTTGAGGTTTAACGACCACCGTGAGCAACTCAATGGGCTATAAGCAGTCGCCCGTCCCTAATTTAGGGCCACTGGTTCCAGGGAAAGGAAAGAGCCAGTGCCGTAAGACAAACACAACATCCATGCCTCACCGGGATTCGAACCCGGACCCCTTTCGGAAGAATGATCAGAGGCCATCGCCTTAGACCACTGCGCCACCGGGGCGGCCCTTTGATATCACCTTGTAAGTTAAAATCACTTCTCTTTTCGTTAGGGCTTGTGGGGACGAATTGAGATGATTCCTCTACTAGTTTTCTGCCAGCCGTTAATAAACGAGTGGAGTAACCATTTCCTGCTATGTAAGGTTCTGATTTTTCGAATTAATCTCTATTACTGACTACCTCATGCAATTAGCTGTTCATGAAGTTCCTTCTGGGAATAACTTTATTGCTCTGGAAATGGGTTTAGAGCATTGTTTTGAGTTCTCAGAATTTATCTTCTTTTACAGAAGGTTGTGGAACGAACAATGGTTCAGATGCAAGAGAAAGGCACACGTGCAAAGTAAGTTGCTAATTAAGGGTTGTAACATGAGTGAAAGTGACATGACGATCGCAAGGGGTTGAACGCAGAGTGGACTGGGGAATAAACCCGCGCTTTCCTCAGGAAAGGAGGGAAAATGAGAAGCCTAATCTAGTGCTTAAAGGGGATCGGAAATAGATTTAGTGATTCTCCGTGCGACGGGAAAAGTTTCGGCTCCTCGGGCGAAGAGCGAAAAGATTTTCTGATGTTCGGAATAGAACGAGGGAAAAATTGAGTTGGAAATGAAAACTTGGCTGGGAGGTAACAGAGAAGAACGCCTGATAGAAATAACCAGAAACACAAGTCAATGTGCAAAAAGTAAAAATTAGTTATTTAGAAATCAGCACAAGCAAATCTTTGACTTTCCCCAAATACAGCATTGAGCAAAGAGCACTACTTAAGAAGAGCGAGTCAGTATTTCAATGGTAATTTATTCCTTCTTTCACTGGGGAATAATATAGCTAAAACCCCGGAACTACTAAATTTCCTTACAAGCAAGGGCCTGATGAACCCACGCGACGGGACTCTGAAAGTAATCCAGTGAACAGCCCGGCAGCACGGAGATGAGCCTAGTTTAGAGTCCTGGCTGAGGCATGGATGATGTGTTTGTCTGGTGACGCACGCTATGTCTGTTCCTTGAAACCAGTAGCCTTAATTTATTGACGGGTGGCTTCTTATAGACCTTAGAGTAGCGCATGGTGGTCCTCCCCCCCCCCAAAAAAACAAGCATTTAGAGTTGTAAGGAACCTACCGTCCTAATTTAAGGCCACTACTACTATGGAAGTGAAAGGAATTCTCTGTAGAAGAATCACACCACTAATCCTCAGTTAAAACTCGAATTGAGTCCCAAACTAAGCACCCGCGCCTCTGATCACACAACCACAAATCCGGCAATCACACTCTTTAAAGAATGTTAATTAACTTCCGGACACTGAATTATATGAACAGATTCATCAGAAAGAAGCTTGTGTAGCATGCCGAATGAACATCAGTCCGGTTAATGAAATTTCAGCCATCAAAAATTTCGAGTCAGCTGCCAGGATTAGGGCATATTTTCGTCGTGGCTTTAAGCTGTTACCTCTAAATTTTTGATAACGATTTTCCTACCGTATCCAGTTTTCTCGTGACGAAAGTGAACAACGCAGAATTTGTTGTTAATTGAATGAAACAACAAAAACTCTTTGTTTTCGCATCCTGTTGCCTCTTTATTCCGGAGTAGAAGACTGTGTTTTTCGCGTCATCAAATCGACAAAACACTGGTTTCCCTTCCACATCTCCGGAAAACTGTCAGATCTCGAACCAAGACTGAATTTGAGACTGAAGCTTAATCATACTAATTCAAACGAAAGTAAATGCTGAAAGTAGAATCACGGATAATTACCCACTTCATCAAAATTACAGACTAGATGTATATATGTGTGCGTATGTGCTTCACCTTTGTTCTGGCCAGTTGAGAGATACTGCATTACTTGTGGAAAAACACATTAGGGAACCACACAACCTTCTTCTTCCCCAGTTCGTTTCTGTCAGCCCCTGGTTTCTTTCTGTACCTTTTACGCGTGACCCCTTCGTTGGAGGTTGACCCGGGCGAATTGAAACTGTCACTCAAGTTGACATAACGCGAGGTTCGGCTTGTCTGGCAGCAGCGGGAATAGCTCTCATTGTTTTGACACGGCCTCCCAACTGCGACTTTTGTTTGTTCTGGGCCTTCAAATTCAACAAAAGGCTAATCACATCCCCACGTAAATTGCGTCATATAAACATCTAAGGAAAATCAATTATGCCATGCATTGTTACCTTGTAATCTGAGATATTTCTACTTTCTAGGCGAAATGGGCGTTTGCCATGCACGGAACTTGGTTAATGGCAAATTCCAATCCCCAAGCGTTATATATATAAAACAAAAAGAGTTCAGTTGTTCTTTTGAAGTCTGAAAACAAAACAAAAGGGAAGAAAACTCATTTCTCTTCTCGTAGAGCATCAAAACATGCAGAAAATGACTTCTTTATAAAATGAATCATGATCTGGAACACACACAAACACGCGAGCGCGAGTGCAAAATGTACATTCAGCCCAGCCCGTCTATTCGTGGGCTAAGAAACATTTTCGGTATGGAATAGTTATCAATCTACCTGTACAGATTAATTGCACATTTGAATCTTGTTTTGTTAACTCCATCGTGAAGGAATGTCAGTATTTTTTTTTTTTTTTTGATTTCAACAACCCACGGTGAGCAACTGGATGGGCTATAAGCAGTTTCCCGTCCATAATTTTTAGATCAACTAGTTCCAGTGGAGGGAGCGGGCCAGTGCCGTAAGACGAACACAACGTCCATGCCTCACCGGGATTCAAACCCGGACGAATGGGCAAAAGCCAGCGCTTAGACCACTGTGTCATCGGGATGGCTGCTTGTTTTGCAACACAAACCTAGATCGCTCGAAAATGCATGCAATGTGTTGTAGAGTTTTAATTTAAACAGGTTGCAAATATTCTTAGAATACTTAGTAAATCGTATATTCACACTTCTTGAGTAATTAAGTGCACACTAACGTCCAGGCAGGAAGAATCAGCAAAGAGACTTATGTATGACAACAACTCCTCCGTTGTTGTTGCACTATAAGTTATAATCTACTGACACAACATATATCTTTGGTATCATCATATATCTCAATAGCATAACAACAATAAGTATTCGCTGATCACACATATATTGGGTCGTTTCATAATTATTGTCCGATTCGGTCATAAAGAAACAAACAGCAGTAACAGACGACGAAATGCATTTTATTCCGAAAACTTTCTGCCCTCGGCAGCAATACACTGTACTGTGCTCAAAGTATTTTCAGTGCAAAAATGCCATGGTGGCAGAAACTGGCATCACAGTGGTCCTAGGAATCGCTAACGGCGAAAATCACAGCATCCTTGTTAGCGAACCGTTTGCCCCTCAAGAAGTGGTCCAAATGGCGAAACATGTGAAAGTCTGAGGGGGTCAAGTCAGGTGAATAAACAGGGTGAGAGAGGATCTCGTACCCCATGGCGTTGATTTTTCGCATGCTTCCAATAGACACATGCGGTCGTGCGCCATCCTGAAGCAGTATGGGACCCAAACGATTGGCGAACGATAATTGTTTGCTGCATAATTTCTGGTGACATTCGTTCGGCTGACGGCAGCACACGTCCGTTGTGATTGTTTGACCTCGCGGCAAAAACTCATAATGAACCACAGTCTTGGCAGTCTACCACACTGAGATCAGAACCATCTGTGGATGCAACTCGGGTTTCGACATGTATTTGGTTGGTTCCCCTTTATCGAGCCACGGCGCTGTTCGCTTCCTTTTGTCATAAATCACCCATTTTTCATCAACCGTAAGGATCCGATACAGAAAGGAAGCAATAGCCTGACGTTTTTGGAGGGCAATGCATACTTCCAGTATCTGCTGCTGTTCGGTGAGTTCGTGTGGAACCCAGGTATCCAGTTTTTAACCTTGCCCATAGCTGCCAGGTGTCTGGAAACTGTCTCTGAGGATACGACAAGTTCGGCATTGAGCTCATGTACTGTGGACGTTCGTTTTTCTTCCACTTTCCGCCTTAAATGTACAGTGTCACACAGAACAGGACGACAGGCTTCTGGATAATGGCCGACGGCAACATCACCGGCATGAAACTTGGAAAACAGTCTACGGACAGTTCTGTCACTCGTCGTTTCGACGACCCACGCTCTATTGACATTTGCGACCGTTTCGGACACATTCCGGCCAAGTTTGAATTCGTGCAAAATCACTGATCTCACGTCGGATTGCTCCATCACGTCCCCAACTGCTGAGATCTGTCTGAAATACTGTTTTATATACGTGAACTGAACCGATTCAATTTGCATGGGCGTTTGGTAGTTCCTCCTACGAGGCTTCCCTCGTAACCGGCTATGCAAGTTGGCCTTGTCGGCATCGGCTAATAATTATGAAACGACACAATATATCACACAGGCTTTATTTAATCTCTTTCGTAATATCAGCGCTTCACAATCTACTCGCGATCTCTCTACGTCTCCAAACATTTCCACCATTTCAATCTATACATTCCACGTCAACATTTTATTTTTGCCCTGACTCACTGTCCACGCTGCCAAAACGAAAAAGCTGTTCGGGGAAGTAATGTGCCGTTCAGTGAGAAAATGTTTAACAAAGAAGTAACTACATTTGCATAAGAACACAGAAATTCAACAGGAAGGTTAAATAGAGGTATACGTCCAGTGTTCTTGAAACAACTTTAAATTGCTGCATACTAAATTTTGGATATGGAAAAATTACAAACAATTTCATAAGTCATGATAATTAACACAGCAATCAGGCATCTTTGAATTAACTGTATTTACAGTTCATTACGTAATTCAATTACATCAGAAAACTTAAAATTTCATCGCCCTGGAGCGATGAAATTTTCAAGTTTTCTGAGGACGATGAAATTTTCAAATTTTCTGATGTGATTGATTTTACGTGATGAACCGTAAATACAGGCAATTAAAATGTCTGATTGCTGTGTTAATTAGGATGATGTATTTTTCACGGATTATGAGAAGAATATTTCTTCCACACTATATAATTTCATAAATATTGTGAAAATTCAGTTATGTGAAATAATTTTTTTTTTACTATAATGTGTCTTTAAAACAACTACCGAATTATGGATTTGACTGTCTGGAAAAAAGTTCAAAGCAAATGCAAAAAAGCAAAATTCGTGAAAGCGGTCTTTACTACAATGTTTATTGTTATTATTATTGTGTGAAATTCACAGATTTCTTGCTTATACGGATATCGAACCTTCATCCGTCTGCTTCGGAGCCGAATGCTTTACCGTTAAGCTGCACCGATGGAATTCATTGGTGCAACTTCGTCGTCTTGATAGGTGCTTTCCGTTTGTAGTACGTCATATCATATCTCTTGTAAAAAAAATTTTCGAAGTGAAGAAGGAACTTTCATTAATTCCAGACGATATGTGTGGAATAAACATCACACATTTTTCGAAGAACCGAATGGCCAGTAGATCCATTTATAGAATCGGGCGCCAATGCGAAAATCACAAATTTGTCGGTGACAGGAAACGAACCTGCATCCCTCTGCTTCGGTGCCGCACGCTTTGATGCAGGTCCACTAAGTTTCACCGACGGAATTCATCGCTGCAGCTTTGTCGTCTTGACATGTGACTTGTAGTACATCATAGCTTTGTTCCGGTTCCGGGGTTTAATGCGCACCAGAAGCAACTCACAGGGATGACAGCAGTCGTTCGCCCCTAACTTAGGGCCACCGATTCCAGGAAAGGGAGAGACCCAGATTCTGAAAGACAAAGGCACTACCCATGCAACACCGGCCCATCTTGGACGAATGGTCAAAAAACCAGCACCTTAAGCCACTCGGCCGAACGACAAAGTCTAAGTTTCCGATCAATTTGAATATAACCATTACAGAATTCGCTAGTCGAAGCAACCGGCATTCATGTTTAGCGAATCCTGTGATGGTTATATTCAAATTGATCGGAAACTTGAGACTTGGTCGTTCTGGGTGGTGTAGTGGTTAGCATACCCGTGAGCTATCTAAAATACGTGGGTTCGATTTACGCTCCGGGACGACGAAATATTCAAGTTTTCGGATATTATCTGACTTACCATCCTTGTCACATTTACACCAAAAAACGGTTTGTCATCTTCAAAATGAGCTTTAATGTTCAGATAAAGTGATAAAAATCATAATAAATACGTTCTTGAATTTATGAAATGCTTAATATAACCACCATAGCATGAAATCTTAAAAGATTCACCGCATTACATACATATCTGAAAAGCATTGTTGGGACATTACGTTTGCTCTTACTTTCTTTTTTACTGACTTTTTTTTCTTTCATTTCTTAGGTAACTTTAAGGATCAAATAAATACCATTTTTGAAGCTATTTCATTCTTCTCCGCCGTAGAATTAAATCAATTTTGCAAGCAGGTGATAACACTCACGTACGTTGACATATTTATGTGCACGACACACACTCAGGTGTCTGTCTGTCTCCTCCATTTTCCACATTTATTTCTTTATCTTCTGCATTCTCTCCCCCTCCATCTGAAAATGATTTCGACTATACGTTTTCAAGAAAATATGTTTTTTGTCGTGTAGCAAGAATTCTTAATTATTAAGTTTGATCACTGGACCACGACTAATGTAATCCAGGATTTCTCGGGATTCTGCGCAGTCTCTTACTTTATAACGACATCTATAGCAGGATACATAATTTTCTAATTCCTGTGTAACTCATGCGATTTGAGTTGAACTGCACAGTAGCAGAGGAATTCGGGCAAGAAAAAGATGTGATCCCACGTCAAAAGGTGAAAAATTTAGCGCCGATGCGCGTTAATTGCTGAGACTGGTGCGGACGTCTGACAGGAATAATGAATTAGTTTAAGACCTTGCTACTGTGTTCAGCTCTTCCTCGAGGAGATAGGCTCTCGGAATGTCCTTCTTCACTACTTTGGGAATTATATTTTTCTTTGTGGGTAGAAAAAAAAATGGGAGACGAGAAATCCTCTTTTCTTTATTTTCCTCATACTTGATGAACCTTATATCCCTCACAGTACCGTCTTTCATTTTAGGCCCTTTCTCGGCATTTGCGCTCGGCTGATTTTTCCTTTAAAAACCTCAGCTTTCTTGCTGTTGTTTTATAACTTTCATTCCCGTTTTCCTTGTTTTCTCTCTTACATGGAGCAACCCAATATTTTTACTGATTAATTAGCAAATAATTTTGAATTCGAAGTCTTTCCAAGTTTTTTATAATACAATGAATGATATGTACTTATAATTAGCCTTCCATCTGATTCAAGGAAAACAAATCGAAATTATTAATTTTTTGTTTTGCATTAATGCACTAACGAAATTTTGCGCACTGGACGCATGTGACTTAGAGATATGTCTATCTTCTGGATTGCTCGTTTGATCTCGTTTTGAAACTCTATTTTCTTGATTCTCATTCGATGTGTTATTTCTATAATAGATAGCTTTTGACCTCTTCTTTAGCTACTGATATTTGTTCTCTTCATTCTCAATTGCTTATTTAATCTCTTATTGAGCTCATATTTCTGGATTACTGTTTGACTTATTTTTCTAGATTACTATTCTGTCTTTGCTTTCTGAACTATCCACTTTAACGGGGTTTTTTTTTTCGTTTTATTTCATGAGTGCCATTTGATCTCTTCTTCAAACTTATGGATAGCCTATAATGTGTTTTGAAATTGTTGGAGGTTCTGATGTAGTGTTCAGAATAAGTATATGCCTAAAAGGAAACATAACTTTCATAAGAGAAAGAAACTGAAAAAAGGTTAAAATAAAGATACATGTCGCATGCCATTTGATTTCTTCTTTCTGGATTGTTCATTTGATCACTTTTTAACTCTTCCTTTTGGATTGCCATTTGATTTCTTCAACTCTTCTTTCTGAATGGCCGTTTGATCTTTCTTTTTAGTGGATTACCCTTTGATCTCATGTTCATCTTTTGCTTTTGAGTTGCCATTTGGTCTCATTATTAACTCTTCCTTCTGTATTGCCATTAGATTCTTCTTCAGCTCTTCCTTCTGGATTACAGTTTGATCTTTCACCTTTCTTGGTTACTATTTGGTCCCATCCAAAGCTATTCCTTTTGGATTGTAGTATGATATCTTCCCCAACTCTTCCCTTCGGGTTGCAGTATGATCTCATCCCCAACTCTTCCTTTCGGGTCGCAGTATGATTTCATCCCCAACTCTTCCTTTCGGGTTGCAGTGTGATCTCATTTTCAACTCTTCCTTTAGGGTTGTGGTATGATGTCCTCCTCAACTCTTCTTTTTAGACTGCTATTTTATTTCGTTTTCGGGAATTGCGCTTTTGATTGCTTTTATAACCCTTTCTTTTGGATTTCCATCTGATCCCTTTGTCTTTGATTTCTTTTCTGCCGTTAGAAGAGACAGAAACTTTTAAAAATTGAAATTTCGTTAAAAGACGGACATCTACCGGCAACTTTGCTGCTCGCTATTTTCAAAAATTGTCCGTGAGTTCACACTTATTTTTTACACTGTGCGGATAAGAAAATCTTACAGTCTGTAGGATTTGGTCAAAACTTAAATATGAATATAGGAATCCAGTATATATCCGCTTGTTCAAGAGCATACCAGATTAACTGAATTAAGTCTACCACATTCATCCTGATTAAAGTTGAACTTACTGAAAACAAAACGGATGTAAAAGACTTTTACAAGAACTGAAGATTTAGTGGTTGATGGGGAGAATTTAGAAGTAACTGATGTTTACATCTACCTTGGCGGACAGATATCAAGCGAGGATCACATCACACAAAAATTAACGGATGTTTAAAACTTGTTGGATTGAATTTGGGGGTTACAGTGAAATTTTCAAAAGTGATTTATCAGTACGTATTAAGTGTTTAATCAACGCATCCTTCCGGCCCTTACTTGTACATACACGCTCTGGCCAACTTTAAAGAATCATGGAAAGTATAACATAAAAGTTATTTTACTGGGTGTGGAAAACTGACTTTAATTTATGTTTTACTTCACTTAAACTTCAACCTTAACATAAAGCTTAGAGGTTTTTGTGGAACACGGATTACTTCTTAGTCGGTGGTAGCTGAAAACATAACTAGACACACCTACAAATTAAAAGTAAAAACCAAATTACAAACCGCATTTCACACCCGACGATCCTTGGGGCAGTGTTCTTAAGCAAGAAGCAGCCCCTTAGGCGTCCTTCAATAGCATGTAATGGACATATACGATGGCATCGCACTGGCCACGTTATTTTTATAAACAACGAATAGCAACTGAAAAATTGTACATTCGACACCGCTGGAATCGAACCCCAGATCTCCCGATAACTAGCCGAGTGCGTTCACTTTACGCTACGGTGCCAACAATTCGCAGCGCTATGCGTGGTTTATCAGTCAGCATCTGACTACACAAATCCATATTGATGGGCTTTTTTCAGTTGCTATTCGTTGTTTATAAAAATAACGTGGACAGAGCGATGACACCGTATATTTACATTATCTCCACGTATTTAAAATATATTCACCAAGCATATCATTGTCCAATATAAATTTGTCATTGACTGTTTTGTCTTTTCCTTTTATTTATTTGTTGATGATTGATCCCTGATTTAAAATAAACAATAACATTCCAATCTTAGTAAAGGTTTAGAAATCTATTTTTTAACTTAAACGTAAAACTTTTTTTAGAATGAAATTATTAGGGGTATGCAAAAGTTTCCACCGCCCCTACTAGTGGGCGCTGTAGGGGTCTAACCGGCCGGCGACACGTGCTGTCAGTTCGTACATGAAGCCAAGCATGGCGGTCGATAAAGTTCATTTGCGGCAATGTTTGTTATTTATCTTTAATTTAGGGAAAAGTGCGAGTGAAGCATACGGTTCAATATGTCAGGCGTATGGCGAAACGGTTATGGGTGAGCAAACGTCTCGAGAATGGTTTACCAGGTTTAAGAAAGGTGATCTAAGCTTGGAAGACAAGCCACGTGCAGGTAGACAGCAGGAACTCGCAGACGAGGAGCTGGAATTGCTGTTGAAAAAGGATGCCACATAATCGACCACGCGACTGGCGAAACGTTTGAAAGTGGCTCAATCGACGGTGGTAAGGCGCCTACAAGCCTTGGGGAAGATCCACAGGATTGGTAAGTGGGTTCCGCATACTTTAACGGAGCGTAATATTGGTCAACGATTGGGCATCTGCATGTCGTTGCTGAAGAGATTTCAAGGGAAGAATTTCTTGTGGAAGGTTGTCACCGGGGAGGAAATATGGGTCTATTGCAACAACCCCGTACGCAAGCGATCCTGAGTCGACCTAGGCCAACCATCGACATCCACCGCAAAACAGAATAACCACGTGAAAAAGGTGCTGTTGTGTGTGTGGTGGGATATGCATGGAATGCTGTACTTCGAACTGCTGAAACCGGGCGAAACAATCACTTTACAACGATAAAGCGATCAGTTGATGAAACCGAACGCCACAATCGAGCATTCAAAGCAGTACCCCGCTCCTAATTTCGGGGAGGGGTAATGCTTTATAGCTCATTGAGTTGCTCACAGTGGTCGTAAAATCCCCAGATTAAAAAAAAAAAAAGAACTTCGAAAGATTCTGGATCGCTACTTCAAAAAATAAATTTGTCCAAATCATATGTTGATTTGAATAACAGGGTTTCTTACAAAACAAATCTTGCCCTGGTTTTAATTACATACAAAAAAACCTCCTAACTATTGTTCCTTTCTCATTCCCAGTTAGTGTTTTAGTACCGAAGATTCCTGATATCCGCGTTCAGGAACTAAAGTTTTTCTAGAAGCGAAAGAGAAATTAGAAACTTGGTTATTTATGAAAGTGATAAAAGATATGTTGTCTTTTGAACAATATCACCAAAAGCTCTTTGGTTTAGTTTTTTGCGTGGGTAGAAGTCTTGATAAATTTCAGGGATGCTTTGAATGATTATGAAAGCATTGTGGTTCCCTTCTAAAAAATGCTAAAGTGTTTGTCGATTTTCTTTTAAAGTTTTTTGTTTCCAAATGTACGGTGAAGTTTCACGCGTACCCTATTTTCATTTCCTTAAATTCCGTGACTATAGCTTTCAAAGGCTTTTGCGACGAAATAAACAAACAAATAAAAAAAAACAAAAAAAACTGAACCAACCGACTCGCCATCCCTACAAACTGCATCACCTGTGCAGTTTCATTCCGTTTTGCGAAACGAGCGGAGGAATTAAAACTACGTTACATGCAGATCACTGGTGGAGAAAAATTTAGCTGATTCATGAGAGGAAATCAGGATCATTAGTTCAGAAATTTAGCTCGCTCCTGAAGAGAGATTCGGCACACTGGTGAACAGAAATTTCGCTCATTGTTGGAGAAATATACCGATAAAATTCCCATAAACCAGAGAGAAATATCTATCCCATCACCAAAGAGAAATTTCGCTCATCGACGGAGAGAAAAGAAATTTTGCCCATTGGTGAAAAAAGAGTCCAGTTCTTTGGAAAATAAAAATTCTGCTCATTGGTGAACAGAAGTTAAATACACTTCTGAAGAGAAGTTCGGATCATTGGTGGGAAGAAACATTTTCCCATTTACGAAGACAAGTTTTGGTTCAGGGATAATGAGATTCGATTCCCTGGCTCAGTTGTGAAGAGAAATCTAGCTTATGTTGAAGAGAAATTTGGCTTATTGAGATTAGGAGATATTTAGTGAAGAGAAAATTTCCACATTGGTATGGACAGTTTCGATCGCTGATAAATAAATTTGGCTTTTTGGTGAAAAAATTGCACTGTAAGTGGAGAGAGATGAGAAAAATTTGATTCACTGATGAGAGAGAACAAGTTTGTTTCACTGGGAAAGACAAACATTGTTAATTGATGAAGAAAACAGCGGCTTTTCGGTGAAGGCACATCTGTCTTAATCGAAGAGCCTCATTAAAGAAAAGGAATTTGGTTCACCGATTAAAACAAAGCTACATGCATCTCATTGGATAAGAAAAATATTGTTAATTGATGAAGAAACATGCGGCTTTTTGGTGAAGGTGAATTTGTTTTTATTCATTTTCAGGCTCAAGGAGTTCGATAACTACAAATTGTTTAGACTTTGATTTCTCCTATCGCCAAAAATCCAACTTCACAGTTGCAGAGCCGCCCTTAGCAGCCGCGTCGCCGGGTGCGAATCTAGCCACGGGGCTCCTTGCTGTAATTCTCTCCCCCTCCTACTGTAGACATAAATATGCACTAGACTGATATTTTGTAAATGTCTTTTAAATGATGTAGATAAAACAAACACACCAGCATACGTCTTTTCCTCACAAAGGCTCCGTCTCTACCTATTATGGGACAGTACTTACATTATTGAACTTACCTTGTAAGAACTGGACTTTTCTCGTTTTCATCCCAGAAAATTCAGCTATTAAATCATCCAAATTTATTTTGCTTGCTTTATCCTGTTCAAAAACTATCAGCAGTTACAATGGCTTTGAAATCCTGCGGTATTGAAGATGCATACATTAATATTATTCATAACATCTATGAAAATGCAAGTGCAAATATATTCTACTATTTGAGAATACAGCACCCATAAAGATTGTAAAGGGAGTGAGACAAGGTGACACTATATCTCCCAAACTCTTTAATGCCACATTGGAAAATGTCTCTCAATAACTGAACTGAGAAAACAAAGGCATAAAGATTAATGGAGATTATCTAACTCACCTTCGTTTTGCTGATGACGTAGTCATTTTTGTAACTACCCCATCAGAGCTGCAGAGTATGATCCAGGAACTTGCTGACAAGAGTAAAGAAGTGGGATTAAAAATGAACTTTCAGAAGACAAAAGTGATGTACAATGCTTTTACAAGAAATGAAGATTTGTCGATTGATGGGGGAAAGCTGGAGATAACCAATACCTACATTTATCTTGAACAGAAGATATCAAGTGAGGGTCACATTGATGAAGAAATTAATCGGCGTATGAAACTTGCCTGGAGAGCTTTTGGAAGAAACAGCATAATTTTCAAGAGCAATTGCCATTATGTCTTAAAATAAAAGTGTTTGATCAATGCATCCTTCCAGTGCTTACGTATGGTGCAGAGACGTGGACCTTAACTAAAAGAGACATACAAAGGCTGCAGACAACTCAAAGAAGCATGGAGATGTGCATGCTTGGTGTAACCAGGTGAGATAAGAAGGGAAACTCGTGGATCCGAAAAATGACAAGAGTGGAAGACATCATGATCAGAGTTAAATCCCTGAAATGGCAATGGGCAGGACATACTGCCGGAAGGACAGACCATTAATCGACAGCCGAAATTTTAGATTGGATTCCAAGGGACAGGAAAAGACCCAAAAGAAGACCACATGGGAGATGGGTGGATAAAATTCGAAAGTGTGTGGGAGTGACATGGAGGAGACTGGCACAAGACAGACCGTCGTGGAGGAAACTTGGGGAGACTTTCGTCCAGCAGTGGATTGATAATGGTTGACAATGATGATGATCCTGTTCAGTTGACAAAGTTGCCAAAGACATCAATCTTTCTTGAATCATGACAGATCAAATAAGATTTAATCAGTTTCAAGCGTGCAAAACTTCTTTCTACGCTTGCCACCGTTACTGGGAAAGTAAGTAATATCCTGTACGCGATGAAGACATTAGAGAAAGAATTATAAATTTTATTCATGCACACTGCTGGCCACCTAAAATGCAACACCAAGAAGGACACGAGATAGCACAGCCAGATTTACTGGACACATAACAACAGATACAAAGATGAAACGATTGAGCTTACAGGCCCGTGCGACTTGCGGAACACTCAGATATCAATAGTTCGTGTGGTCTCCATGGCTGGCAATAACGGCCGCTTCACGCCGCGGCATCGAACGAAAGAGGCTTTGGATGTGGGCTTGGGGTATGTCGGTCCAGGCTGCTTCCACACGTTGCCACAGTTCATCAGGCGTAGCAGCGGGAAGTGCTTGCCTGGCCACTCGGTTGCCGATCAGCGACCAGACGTGTCCGATGGGCAACATATCGGGAGAACAGGCTAGCCACGGCAGCAGTGACACCTGGTGGGCCGTGAAGAATTGTTTCACAATGCGTGCCACGTGCGGGCGCGCATTGTCCTGTTGAAACGTGGCCGCTAGCAGGTCCTGCAGGTAATGGAGGACTACAGGCTCCAAAACGTCGGGGATGTAGCGGTGGCTGTTAAGTGTACCGGCGATGCGTACCAGAGGGGTGCAGGTGTCATATCCAATTGCGTCCCAAACCATAACGCCAGGCGACGGACCGGTATGGCGATGCGTAATGCAGGCGTCATACAGTCTCTCGCCGCGGTACCGCCACACGCGGATCCGACCATCGTGGTGTTGCAGGCCGAAGCGGGATTCGTCGGAGAAGACAATGTCGTGTTATTCCGTAGTCCAGGTGCGGCGTTCAAAGGCCCACTGCCGCCGCACTCGCCGGTGGTGTAACGTCAATGGTAATCGGAGCAATAGGCGCCGTGCGACAAGTCCCCGCTCCTGCAGACGACATCAACCTGTGTCAGCAGGTTGTTGTTGCGCAACAACCTGCTGACACAGGTTGTTGCGCAACACACCCTAATACCTGCGCCAACGTTAGTGATGTGGCGGTGCGAGCCGTCAATGCCCACCACACAACATTCCGGTCCTCTCGTTCGGTGGTGTTCCGCGGATGCGGCAATTGATCACGTCGGTCCGTCCGTTCCTCCTGCACCCACCGAATCCATACTCGCCTCACTGTAGCTGGATATCGTCCCAAACGGGCGCCGATGTCTCGGTACAATAAACTGCTGCCGCGATAAGCCACTATTCGTCCTCTGTGGAACTCCGAAACGTGCTGGAATGACTGCCGCACAGATACGGCAGTACAACACACTTCCACTACTTACACCCAGCCTTCTGTGCACCCTTCTTATAGTACTTCTCGGTGGCATGCCGGGCGCACATGATTTGCATATGCCCTGCAATGCTAATCGTTTGCATGCCCTATCGCGGGCGACGCATGCTGCGAATTTCTGGCCAGTCGGATGCTTCCTTCTTGGTGTTGTATTTTGGGTGGCCAGCAGTGTATCTTAAAGCACTGGCTGCAGTTTTGATATCAGATGGAAGTAACTCACGTAGCACAACTTTTTCGATAACTATCAGTGCACGGTGCACGTTGAAAGATATGGCTTCAATCCTGTTGTTTCGTTAGACATAATATTGTAGTTTGCTGCTTATATTTGGGTAAATATAAATTCAATAATCGATATTAAAAAATAATAATAAGTAAACAAGACGGAGTAAAAAAAATAAAATTAGAATAATTGAAGATAAGAAATTCGCTCCCTCGCTCTCTCGCTCTCTCATTTTCTTTCTTAGGGTGTGCTTGCGCGGGGCCCTGTGCGACCGCACCTGTCGCACACCCCTAAGGGCGGCTTTGCACAGATGCACGAAGATGCGAAAGAGGAAGCCTCTCCAAAGCTGTAGTAGAAAGAGTTGGATACGTTTCTTGAACAGACAACCAGAACTGTGTCAATTTAGAACCTACTGAACTGCGTCCAGTAGGTTCTAAAGTTAGATGCGCGTTGTGATCGTTAGATGGCAGCACCGAGCTGTGGCTGGTTGACTGTCCAAGTTAGCGCTGTTGTCGTTAGATGGCAACACTAGTGGCCTATGGCTGGTTGCCTATCATGCTTCAGAAGTCGCTACAGTCACGAACATGAAATTTGATTCCCGTATCCGTATGTTATGCATCTACTCGTAATCCCTCCCGCTTATCATTTCTTTTATTTCGTTTTTCCAGTTTTTCTTTATTTTCTAATTTCAAAACGATTACAAAATGTGTACATTTCAAAAACATTTGGCGGCCCACCAAAAATCGGTTTGCTACCCCACAGTTTGGGAAACACTGGCCTGCGCTGTTCTTTTCCATAAGGCACAAATTATATGTTTTGTCCCAAGGCGCCAGTGACCTTCGTTACTCCGCTGTTTCCTGGGAAAGTGAACGTTTCTGCTGGAATCAACTAGAAGGAATCAACTAGTGAATCAACTAGTGCAGGGGTGGGGAACTTGCTGCCTTTTGCGTGAATCCAAATTTTGCAGAACAAATCCTTTTATTTTTATTAACATGTTTCTTTCGTTTTTTATTATTTTTATTTTAATCTTCAAAAAATTACTGTAATTGCAATACCAAAGAGCAGAAGATTCAACGAAATAATGCTTCCCGAGTGACGGCCACCATTAAAACATTAGTAAATCATAAGGGCTATTTTGACACTTGCTACACTCATGATTTCGTTCTATGGCTGGACTACAGATGGAATTGACTGAGCTCTCAGAAGATTACATTTTAAAGTCCTTATTTGACGTTAAGAAACATCCAATTGAAATATGGGAAAATGCAACAGAATACCCACGCCTTCAGTAACATGAACGAAAAATACTTTCTTGCTTTTCAACCAGTTATTGCTGCAAATCTACATTTTCGTATGTAACCCAAATCAAGACGCCCTTAAGGTAATGACGGATAATGACGGATAATGACGGATACCCATCTAAAGGATCAGCTAAAAGTACATACCTCCATGTCGCAACTAAATATTCAAATGCTTTTCAACAAAAAGCAGTCACAACAAAGTCATTGAAAGGTTAGTTAACTTTAGAATTCACAATTTGTTTTGAAGATAGTTACTACATAGTAAGATTTTTACAAAATAATGTACATTTCGAAGTATATCTAATTGAAGTTCCTTGAATGCGGCCTAACTTCGTGCGGCCTTCCAACACGAAAAAGGTCCCCACCTCTGAACTAGTGTGTTACCAAATCGGTTCAGCCTTTAAGAAACAAGATCAGATTAGAAGTTTCATTGTCACGATATATGAAAGCATTTAGTTCTTAAATCATATTTTATAAAATGTTAATAGTACACACGCGAAATTCTAGCGAAAGAAAATTCTATATCGTTCACGTGTACACGGCCATCTGTCTATCAGAAGAGCTATGAAAAACAAAAAACCATACATCCTTTCACACCTCGGAAGTCTATTTCATCGTTTCAGGCGCCATTTAGCTGTACACGGAGATGTAATAACTTCAGGATTTATGCTAAGCAGGTATTATTTAAGAGTGGCCACAAAGGAGGAGTGGTTCGTGTGTTTTAAGGGAAATCATAAACCACCGAGCTGTTAGATAAGAAAAATATTTATTTGATTCTAGCTGCAGGGAGGAGTTTTACCTAGGGAGCGTTGCCTTCTGTTACAAATGAATTTTACGACCAAGTTTGATCTCATTCAACCTATCACGTTCGCTACTCGTAAATACCGGTCAGTGGTATTTCAGTCACGTGTAGCATGGAAGCCGGCGTATTCGCACGGTGTCGTCAAAATGGCGGCCATGATGAACTGAAAACACTGCCTAACGATTGCATTACCGTCGACCTTGCTCGGGCCGTACTAATTCATGGAGATCATATCTCTGTTCCGATCTACATTCTCAATTTTTCTTTTTTCTTTTACCTTTCTAATTTCTTTCCTTTCAGAGAAGCTCAGTAGAAAATCTGTTCCCGGTCGATGTTATCTCTGCAGCTAATACTGCACATTGCACTCGACCTTGCAACCTGTTATTTTATCACTTCGAATGAATAAAACTGCGCAGAGGTTCACCCGAAGAGTGAGGGTGAATCGGTGGCTCGCTTTACATTTTATTTTCTGCGAAAGACAATAACGTCTCGAGATGCGAGGGGTGTTTCCTTTTAGCGTTGACATAGTCCTTTTGTAATTTGGTAATAATTATAAGTAATTGCTTATGATAAAAATCTTTACCTTATGGGTTGCTCCCATACGTAAATAGATTTTATCTGCTAGAGAGCGTGTGTGCACAAAGAACCAAAACAGATTTCATCGAATGCTTCGGAAGAATGTTGAAAGAGTAGCTCATTTAATATTTAATAACGTAATGCACACATGTTTACTATAAGTGTGACGTAACTATCTCAGAGGTGATGCACATGTCAAAACGGCAAGTTGCAGCGATAAGCCTTCGTCGGTGTTGCTCAAGCGGTAGAATATCCGACTATTCTACCGCTTGAGTAACACCGACGAAAAGGAGGAAGATGTGCGTTCGAATTTTGTCACCGGCAGTAAAGGATCTGTTCGCTATATGTGTCAAAATCACGTAAAAGTTTTTCTTTGGGGAGGGGGCTTAATTTTCCTCGTGAGCATCGAATGCTAATGATCCGATCAAGCTTTGGATCCAGTTGAATTATGGACAACGGTGCACCTGGCCAGTGTGAAGATACCTGTAGAACGCTTTCGAAACCGATTGGGCTTAATACCTCACAGCCTAACTTCCCTTACCGGTCGATAGGTGGGACAGTCAGTTTCTAGATAAGTACCCCATGATTTTTGCCCACTTGGTGTACAACACAAACCACAAGAGTTTCTCAGCCAGAAAGAAGTCTTCTGTTCCTAATTGAGAACCACTGCTTCCAGGAAAGTGAGGTAGGAGAAACGTAGTGCTGATATCTTGAACCCGGGATCATAGAGGCATGAATATAAGATTTAGGCTTAACCCTTTAATCGGCTGGAACGAATTAACTCGGGGTTAGCAAAATGGACAGAAATCAGTTCGAACGAATATATTCGCCGTCCAGGAAGTGGGCCGAACGCGGCCTGAATGAGTGAACCTGCGCATAAGAAAGTTCTTTTCCTCCTTAGTTTTGTTTTTCAAAGTGATAATGTAAGGGGAATGAGTGACACTAATCCTTTCTGACTGATTTCTTGCTAAAAAAACTATAACAATGTCGACGAACCTAACAAAGGAGAGAGACGTTTCAGTCGCTTGTTCCCACCTAGTGACATGATGCTCGTGACAGGGGGATTCGCCCTTCCGCATTGTGCCTTGAGTTATGAAGCAGAGAACGAAAGAGTACATAATGGAGGCAGAGAATATAAGTCTATGGAATGGAGCAGAGAATGGAGAAATGTAGACTGGAGCAAAAAATATGGGACTATAGGGTAGAAACAGAGAAGCAAGGACTGAAAGCAAGAATGGGATTATCTTGCCATAGCTTTCATAAAACCCTGCGGCTATGTGAGCATTTCTGTCTGAAAAGCGCAGATTTTGGTTTAGTTATGTCGGCCGCTTAAAGGGTTAAAGAAAATAAGCAAATTAATTATCCGGGCAGTGCACGATATGGAAAATAAACGGAAACTGGGAGGGCGGAAGAGACAGAAATTTTATGCAAATTGCGCTAAAGAAGCTAAAGAAACTGTTCCGATGTTCGAAGTAAGTTTTGCTCAACAGACGAAGTGAAACCGTGAATATTTGTTTTCAAAGGCACAATTCTTATTTCTCGCAGTTTTTTTATCAACTAAGTGCACCTGTTATTTTCCCCTGGGATCTGTGGGTGCCGGGTCAGTTCATCGCTTGCAATTCGTCGCGGACAAACTTGACACATTCCCAACTTTTGCTTACATGGAAAGAAATCGTATGAAAGAATGCACACGAGTTGGTTTTCTTTCAGTCTCTCTGTCTGTCTGTTTCTCTCTCTCTCTCTCTCTCTCTCTCTCTCTCTCTGTCCTGCGGAAAGGGTTCTTTCGCTGTGAAATGATGTGGGCTTGCTGAAAGAACTGAATAAAATTTCAGACATTACTTATGTGTCCCTAGTTGATTGTTGGTCTCTCTTTCTGTCCACCGAAATCATATTGACGCTTCTAAACTGCCAGATATGTAAAACTATTTCTATGGCTGATAGAAGCAGACGTAGGAGCAAGATTATTGTCTATCCTTCCGTTCATTCGCCTGTTTTTCCGTCCGCAGAAACAATATCTCCACTTCTAATAATCAGATTGAATAAACTGTTTCTGTGGTTGCTAGAGACAGGCATGAGCACAAGATCATCAATGTTTATTCAATGTTTGTTCATGACTTAGTCTGTTCGTCTACAGAAACGATACTTGAACTTCAACATGTCCGATTGTAAAAATTATTTTTCTGTCCTATTGGGAAAATAATGAAAACAAGATTTTAAACATGTCTCCGGTAATCCGTCCATTAGTCAGTTTGTCTGACTGTGCCATCGCTCGTAAAAATATGTATCTCCGTTTCTAAAGGCCAAGTGTCGGTTCTGGAGAGAGACGGGCAGCCTCATAAAGAGGAAAACAAAGTTTGATAATTAGTCTCTATCATCCACAAAAGAAATTTCTGAACTCTCTGAAACAGAGATATCTTTCTGAGGACGGATAGACAAACTGAGGAATGGATTGACGAATAGAGAGATGGCAGGAATCTTACGTTTATTTTCCCTCATAAGGCAGAAAAAGAATCTTAACAATCCATTTCGGATTGTAGGTGTAGCTTTTTCATACGAACAAACATTCAAATGAATCTAAGAACAAGAACTAATGATCTCATTCATATGCGTATCTACCACTCACAGAAAGAATTTCTGCCATCTGTCAGTTAAAAGCAGAAAAAAGTTTACAGCGAATGGACAATCAGGCCAGCTAACGATCGGAGGAAGGAGTGATGTCTGGAACCTTGTAAAGTTCTTTCCATCCATGAAAACGAAGATAATTTCAGCAAATCAATATTTCGAAGTGGAAGCATCGTTCTTGAAGGAGAGAGAGATAGACAGACGGAAGAAAAGACAACCTGGATCGTATGCTTAAAAGTTATGAGTGCGACAAATTGATGCTTAGCCGAATATGTGTTTTTTACGAAATTTCATTTGAAAATACTGTCAGTGAAAATTGAATGATTTCGTTCTTTATTTCTGAAGCACATCCAGGAAAAGCGTGATGACTACAGTATATTGAAAGCAAGAGGGGAGTAAATCCTCGAAAGGCTGAAATATTTTATGTTCTATAAAACACAAGGAGCTGTAAGATGAAGAACTTAAAAATTCATACGGAATTCTTTTCACCCCACAGTTCCTAAACTATAATTTTTGTCAAGAGTGAATTTCAGTTTCATGTACATATCTTGATAGCACAAACGGCAGAAAAACAGTTTTTTTTTTTTTTTTTGATTGGGGGTTTAACGACCACCGTGAGCAAGTTAGTGGGCTATAAGCAGTCGTCAGTCCCTAATTTAGGGTCACTGGTTCCAGGGAAGGGAGAAAGCCAGTGCCGTAAGACAAACACAACATCCATACCTCATGGGATTCGAACCCGGACCCCTTTCGGACGAATGGTCAGAGGCCATCGCTTAGACCACTGCGCCACCGGGTTTCAAGGACCTAAAGTTCTTTATGTCCTCCAAGACAGTTTCAAGGACCTAAAGTTCTTTATGTCCTCCATTTTTCAAAACCCTTTAAATGATTTCCAGTTAAAATTTACAAAATTAACTTTTTGTTCGTAGTTACCCCTCCTTTTTGTCCCTTATGGCCGTTCTGTTTGAAAAGAAAAGGTATAATAATATCCGAATAACTGGTTACACTATTAAAGTTTTGAAAAAAAAACCTGCGTTACTTTGTATCTTTTACGTAAGCAATACGTAACTCAAACTGCATTTTTAATTTTAAAAATTGTTTTAAAGAATACTAAGAATTTTCAACAAAAAAACAAACAAAAAAATATAGATGAGCTAATTTTATAGGACGACTAGACCCATGATTCCATAGATCTTAATACTTATAACGGCGTTAAGAAATTTTCATGTTTTCTAAAAACAGATATTCTCGTTCAAGATCGTCTTTTATATATCTATGATTAATCACAGACATCAAAGACGATCTTTGTACGAGTATACCTGTTCTCGTACAAGATCGTGCAAGATTTATGTCTGTGAAAGATCGTACAATATGATCTTGTACAGTTCTGTGAAAGATCGTACAATATGATCTTGTACAGTTCTGTGAAAGATCGTACAATATGATCTTGTACAGTTCTGTGAAAGATCGTACAATTAGATCTTGTACAAGATCGTATAGTACGATCTTTTACAGACATTACAGATCGATCGAATTTTTCAGTTTTCTATAGAATTTGGATGAAATGCTTCAAACTGGTGGCTTCAAAGTGACTGAAATTCTTTATTTTTACGGCTTCGAAATGGTTGTAATGCGTCAAACTTATTTCCTCGGGATAGCTAAAATGCTTCATATTGACGGCTTCAAAATGGCTGAAATGCTTCAAACTAACTGCTTTAGAATGGGTAAAAGTCTTCAAACTTACTGCCTCAAAATGGCTGAAATGATTCAAAATTATTGCTTCAAATGGTTGAAATTATTTAAACTGACTTCTTCCTAATGGCTGAAACGCTTCAGAATAGCTATTTTAAAATCGCTGCAAAGCTTCCGAATGACTACTCCAAAATGTTGAAATATATCCAATTTACTGCTTCAAAATTGTAAACAGCCTCAGAATAACTGCTTCATAATGTTCCAGAAAAACTGCTTTAAAATGAGAAATACTTCGAACTAACTACTTCAAAATGGCTGAAGTTCCTGAAAATAACAGTTTTATAATGACTAAAATCTTCAAAAATGGCTAAAGTGTTTCAGAATAACTGCTTTCAAAAGGGGCGAAGTGCTTCAGAATGCCCGTAATGCTTCGATTTGTTTGCTTCAAAATGTATGGAATGCGGACAACGCATTTGTTTTGGAATTGTATGAAAGCGGACAACGCATTTGTTTTGGAATTGTATGAATGCGGACTACGCACTTATTTTGGAAAAAATTGCTGTGAATGAAACTCATATAGCATTTCAAGTCACTAATCGATTGGCTGAACACACAGCCAATTGATTAGTGACACTCTCTCTCTCTCTCTCACACACACACACACACACTACCACACGTATTTTGAATTAAATTATCTGAAGTTTAGATGTTCGTAATGAAACTTCTTAACTTTTTGAAAACCTATTACGTGCGATTTAATTGATTGAAAAAGACTGCTTCTGAATGCCAGTTTTCTACTTGATATGTATATGAAAATGATCTTAATCAGTTCCCACGAGAATACGGCCAATGATTTATGATACAAAAAAAAAAAAAAGACAAAACCGTGCAGAATTCAAGTACGCCAAACTTGCTTAACAGTAAAGAAATCAAATTCAGCTTAACATGTGGATATTTTTTTTTCGTACCGGTGATTTATTTTTTCAATGTATTTTTAGATAAAATCTCTCATTTTTTGCCGTTCCTTCTCTTCACAACAAGACTGTGTTTCACAGTTATTTAGCTGTTCGGTTATCCATATCCAGGAATTGTGACGTAACTAATAAATAAGTACGAATCAGTAATCTCATAATCCACTTTTCAAAAGATGGTTATCAAATTTGTTGCTCGTTCTCCAGTCAGTCATGGCAAAGATAATCTAAATTTAAATATAAGGATCTAGTGATTAAGTGTGATATCATCGATGAATAAGTTTTTCGTTATTTTTTATCTGAAAAAAAAGTTGCTAACGTGCACAAAATTTGAACTAACTGTTTGGTAGTTCAAATTCATTTTCAAAGAAGTTCCGAAATACTAGGTGTTGCGTATCTGTAATTTATGATTCATGGCTCCAGGGGAAAGTGTGAACCAGAATCAAAAATGAAATATGTGATCTGAGTCAAACTATGTAGCCTCCAGAAGGTAATCATACCGTTTTAGAAATGTTTCCTTTTTCATATTGATAAGTAGTCTAAAATAGAATTATTAACAGGAAGCGAAGCAAAGTGATACAATGTTGAATATTCAGTGTCTGGGGACAGAGTTCTTTCACTACTTCACCAGATAGGTCAGAATGGGAAGAGGGAGACAGTAGAAAACGCATTCAAATAGTTCATAATTTTAGGAAATAACAATCACTTTTGACGTAGAACTACGTCTAACTCCGCGGATAGTATGGGGCGACTCACGGCCGACCGCCCATGACAAAAATAGGTCCCGATTGAAATCATTATAGCGTTAAAAATACGTGCCGCATACTAATCGTGTTAGCATATTTCTAAACAGCATGGAGTCCAATTCCCGTACTGCGCAATACATCGTGCAAGTGGGAGATGGTGCAATATTTCTGGGTGTGTCTCCGCGTTTGACTCAGTCTATCTCGGCAACCGTGAGCGCAACACGACTGCGCGTGGTATCGTTTTAAAGCTCTCGGCGAGATCTATTCAAATGCACAAAGAAAATTTTGCAGTGGTTTGAACTGAACATTTTTATTTTTTATTATTATTATTATTATTTTTTTGTATTTTTTTTTTCTTTTTTTGTGAACGGGTAAACATTTTCGGTAATACCGCGGAATTCGCTGAATGAACGCTAGCAAAAATGGAGAAAATCAAAACGAGAGGCAAGAGCAAGTGATGGGGAATGTAAGAAGCTCAAAAAGACTGCAGCCCAATGAACTATATGGAGAGTATCGAGAACGCCAGAAAGCAGCCGCCGCCGAACAAAAACCCAACATACCGATGGAACCCGTACCCGGCCCATCTCGAACTCTGCTTTGTGTTCGCAGTGTATTGCGTATCTGTAATTTATGATTCATGGCTCCAGGGAAAAGTGTGAACCAGAATCACAGATGAAATATGTGATCTGAGTCAAACTATGTAGCCTCCAGAAGGTAATCATACCGTTTTAGAAATGTTTCCTTTTTCACATTGATGAGTAGTCTAAAATAGAATGATGAACAGGAAGCGAAGCAAAGTAATAGAATGTTGAAACACAGGCATGCGTAATTTGCATGTCCAATGATTCCCTGTTAAGAGCAGGTGAACACTTCATTAAAGCATATCTTTTAGTGAAAGCTTTCGTTTATAATTACGCACATAGCGATGAAATCAAGGCCTAATTACATATTCAGTGTCTGCGGCAAGTAATTTATTGATGAATATCATTCCGATAATATATCATGTTACCGATGATAGTGCCTAACACGATGCTGGAATTAACAGCTTTTTTAATTCAACAAACGTTTAGGCATCCGTGGGTCTCATCGTCAGATAATCCTGTACCCTTCTCGGCTTATCGAATACTAAATGTCTTGGGCACAATACTAAAAGGATGCATATCTGTTTTCTGTCGCTGACGGTTTTTTTTTTTTTTCGTTTTGTTTTTTCTAAACATTACTGAGCGAACTTTAGGTTGCTGACCCCTTTTATGAGGTCATTCCAGGTGTACGAAAGATGCCCGTACCGAATTCGAGCAAAGCGAGGTGGGAAGGAAATGGCAAAAAGTTGATATGTGGCAACCTGACTCGTTCACGACTACCATATTTGTGGAGACAGAATAAGAGTAAATTAAGACGAACTGACGGAAAGGAATTTTGTAGAATGCATCCGTGAAAAAATTATTCCACTAAAAAAAAAAGAAAAAAACCCTCTCTTGTCAAGACTACAGTCACATCACGCGCAAACTGGAAAGGATGGACCCCATTATCTCCGCAATTCTTTAGGTTTCACCTTTTACTTCCCATCGTGCAAGTTGTTTAGTGCTACTCAGAAGATATATGAACATCATGTAAAATAACTCTGTTGTCCTCTTGCATTAATTACACTAATGGCTCACCCTAAAGGAAAAAAAAGCATTACCCTTAAAGATTTTTGAACGAATTTTCGCTTTATTTAGGTGTTCTACCTTTCTACTAGCACATGACTTTCAGTACATCTGTAATGTTAACAATATTTGTGTTTTAAAGGTTGTGACATGCCCGTTTAAGCGGTCGATATACCTAAACTTAACTGTGCCTAAAATTTTCTAAGACCCTCCAAGAAGAAATGTTCACATAGGAGCCAGATATTACGGAGCCTGTGGCAAAACAATTCCTTTTCTCCCTCTCATATCAACAGAACCCACAAGAACCTATAATTGGTGATAAACACTCGCTTCTAATCCTTTATTCTTTGCTTCATAACTTCAGGCAGATGGGGAAAGCTAGTCCTCTTGACACGAACATTATGCCACTGGGTAAAAACAAGTGACTCAAATACTTGCTCTCTGCTTTCTTAGCTTCTTCACCATTGTTACAGCCCTTTTATCAGGTAGTTATTCAGAATGGATTAGTATCAATCATCCCATTGAATGGGCACTTTGAATAACAAAGCTAAGAGAAAAGCAAGGCGCTTGATGAGCTGGTTCTCTCGTTCCAGCCGCGTTCGTTCCCCTCAGAGACAGCAAATATATTCGTTTGAGCTGATTTCAGCACATTTTACTAACCCCGAGTTAATTCGTTCCAGCCGGTTAGAGGGTTAAAATTCAGAAGAGAAAGCACTTGTGAGGAAGTAACAGAAAAGGAGAAATCGATGGTGCCTTAAATTTTATGTACTCTTATTGTCATGCACAAAATTTCCATCGTCATACACTCATGCGTAAACTGATGCTCCAATATGCTGGGGTGTAACTTCTGCCCAGATTGAGGTAATTGTAAGCGCATTTTTTTTTAGATGGGTACCCTGTAGTTTGCTTTTTACGTGCAGGCTTGGTACAATTTGCTTTTACAGGCACATTTTCCCTTCGCGCCATTAAAGCCCAGCATTTGTTATTCATCCCCATTGTCATTGCAGTGTATATACCATCATGTTTTTAACAGTTTTGTATTATTTCCCAGTGAGATGCCCAATACTGTACGTCTCCCTCTTATGTTTTCTTATGATAAATTAGAATAAAGCGATTTTGAAACCAACGCGCATTCTTCTGCATGTTGCTTCTTTTTCTTTCTATATTATTTTGTACTTTCGTCTGTTTTATTGACCAGTCTGAGTTGCTTCATTTTTCTTGATGATTCTGGGTTTACTTCTTCTCCTCCCTGTTCTTTCACTGTTACTTGGTTTTATTTATCGTTCTGTGCTCCTTTTTCTATTTTTTTTTCTCATTCTGTGTTACGCAATTTTCCTTTATCGTTTTATGCTGTTTTTTTCCACATTGTCTTACCTTTTCCACTTTCTTGATCACTCGGTGTTACTTATACCCTTTTTTCTGGTCGCTCTGAGTTACTTCTTCTTTTTCTTTTTATTTTCCACCATTCTGTGTCACTTCTTTTTTCTTTGCAGTTCTGTGGTACTTTTTCATTTGATCATTATGAAATGCTTCTTCACTTTTCTTGATCATCTGCGTCTTTTTTCTTAATTTTTCTGTGTTACTTACTTTTGTATATCGTTTTGTGTTACTTTTTCGACTTTCTTTTATCATTCCGTGTTCCTTCCTGCTTTTCCTGTAATTATGCATCATTTCCCCATCTTTTTGAATTTGATCATTCTGAATTTCGTCTTCCTTTTTATTTTTCTTCTTTTTCCATCATTTAGTGTTATGTCCTTTTTCTTTATCGTCTTCTGCTACTGCATTCACTTTTTTGATCACCCTGTCTTACTTCTCCTTTTTTTTGGTCAAGCAAAATTCTTCATTTTTCTTGACCATTCTGTGTTTATCTCTTGCTCTTTGTTGGCCATATTGTGTTTATCGATTTATCTTCTTCATCATTCTGCGTTACCCCTTCCTTTTTCATGATCATTCTGTGTTACCTCTTCTATTTTTTTTATTATTTCGTGTTACCTCTCTCTCTTTCGTTTGATAGTTTCTGAATTGCTGCTTCATTTGCGTTCTTTTTTCCTTTCTTTGTCGTTGTGTGCTTCTTCCACTTATCATTCTGAATTACTGCTTCATTTTTCTTGATCATTCCTCGGTTACATCTTCCTTTTCTTCCTAGGCGTGGCTAGAGCAGAAAATTCGGGTTAGATGCCCGGGGCCCAGCTCAAGAGAGGGCATAAAATTCAGTATGTGTTATTTGATTGAAATCATAATTAAAACTTTTGCACTGGTACATATTTTTCGAATTTTTCATTTGTCCATTTAGAGAATATACTTATGTTTCATCGGTTTCGGTAGAATCGACAGCTTAAAATTTGCATTTCTTCCTCAAAATGGGCAGGGGGTGTTAGTTGCTCACAATCAGAAATGAAGGCGCGGTTGTTCGCAGGTTGAAAGATGAGGATGTCGTTCATATTATTGGAAATTCTCTCAGGGTTATTCAATCATTACTGCCACTACTGCACACTTCATTAGCTCCGTTTAATGTGGTACCGAATTAAGTTAACAAGGTTTTTGCTGTAGGTATTCTTGAAGTTTGCTCTAGCATATATATCATCATCATTAACAATTTTCAATTCACTTCTGGATGGGTCTCTTCCACAACTCTCTTTCTTGAACATTTTCCCCCATATAATTCCTACCTGCTTTCGAATTTTATATACCCATCTTTCTCGTGGTCGCTTTTTGGGTCTTTTTCTGTCCCTTGTAATCCAGTCTAATTTCAACCGTTCAACATTGGTTTTCTCAGACAGATTTAATAATTAATCTCTGCCACAAGTTCTTAATGGCAACAAAAAAGTTTTATATATTAGAAGTAATAAGGGCACATCCAAAAAGTGTAAATTTAAGTAAGGTGGAATGAGAAATATAAATTTAAAAATTTTCTTAGGAGTTTGTTTCTGCTTTTAATAAATGCTAATTTACTTCTTTCATTAAAATTATTAAAACTCCATTATATAACAGCAATAGCTTTAAGAGACATACCGCATAAGAAAAATCTGTCTTCTGCCAACATTGCACTGAATAATTATTTATTAAATTTTGTGCAATTTGTTCAATCTCTTTCCTAAATTTGCTGGAAAACTTTAGCTGTTTCTAAATTTGTCACTGATACCCAACCATTTGATTGAATCTGTTCATCAGAATAATCAATTAGTTAATACATTGGCGTGCAAAAATTAAGGACGAGACGGTTTTTCGAATGTAACGTCGTGCAGAAGTCCTCCACATCGACTCAAATCATACCATAAGATCCCCAAGATGTAAGAATATGGGACAAGTGAGCAAAACCGTCCAAACAAGGAATCAAAAGGATACAAAGGCACTTTATTGAAAAGGTACCTTCGAGCACAATTGGACAGAAGACAGAAACGTCCATGTGACAGGCGGCTGCCAAGAAGAGTCCAGTCTTTAGTAGGAGATTTGATCCCCCTGACTGTGTTGCTGGATTTACAACGTCTGTCCATGCTGAGAACGAGGTTGTCAAGGAGCTGTTGAGGCATCGCGGCCCATTCCTCTTGTAGCGCCAATCGCAGCTGCGGAATCGTTGCTGGCGGCTGGTGACGTGCTGCCAAGCGTCTCCCAAAAAGGTGCCACACGTGTTCGATTGGATTTAGGTCCGGGGACCTTACGGGCCAATCCATGCGTTGAATATCTTCACTCTCCAACAGCTCAGCGGCAGCCACTGTACGATGAGGTGTAGCGTTGTCGTCCATGAAGAGGAACTCAGGACCCACAGCACCTCTAAACAGACGCACATGAGGCAGGAAAACCTCGGTACAATAGCGGACACCAGTGACTGAACCTCCTTGGAAGATGTGGAGGTCAGTACCGCTACCAAGCATGATACCTCCCCAAACGAGAACTCCGCCACCTCCAAACCGGTCCCTTTCAATTATCTTGGAGGTGTGATTGCGTGTTCAGTGCTCTCTCCAGATGTGTATACGTCCAGAATCGCTCGTCAGACTAAATCGGCGCTCATCCGTAAAGAGAACTCTACCCCATTGCTGATGTGTCCAGTTCTTGTGATCCTGGCACCACAAAAACCACTGTCTCTGATGAGCAGGCGAATGGCACACACCGTACTGGTCATCGTGCAAGTAGACCACCTTTGTGCAGCCTCCTGGCCACGGTAAAACGCAATAACGGACGTCCAGTTGTCTGTTGCATGTGCCTTGCGATTTGTCCCGCTGTCTGCCGTCTGTCTCTTCTCACCTGTAGGATAATATACCGGTCGTCCGCCGCCGTGGTTGCTCGTGGACGACCACTGCTAAACTCTCGCACAGCTGTTCCTGTCGTTTAAAATGCTCTCCAAGTTCGTGAAACGATGCTGTGAGCGATTCCAAACTCCTCGGCTACACTAGTCACACTTCGGCCTTCTTCCAACTTCCCAATGACGCGACCTCGGGTAAAGTCATCCAGATGTCGTCTACTGGATTGCCTGTTGGCCATATCACACGGTGGCAGCAACTCGACGTCGTTCAAACCGATGTACACCGTGCAATAGCTTTCACCAAATTGCAGAGCGTGCACCGCCCATGTGCTTTATACCCTTCCGACACTCCCCCCACCCCTTATGTCATGCTGCATATATGCGCAAGCCCTACCGTATCGGACCCTAGTCTATCTCCTGAGTGGTCTTTCGGTCCGTTCTGCCTGCTCGTTCCTCTGTTATGCTAATTTCTCATCTTCGTCCTTAATTTTTCCACACCAGTGTATATATAGTTTAACAACCTCTTTGAACCCCACCACCCTCGATTTTCGATAGAGTAACCCTGGAACTGATTTGTCTAAAAAACCGCAACCTTGCTATCCGCCATCCACCGATGCACCAAAACCGCTAAATATCTCCAAAGTGTATTAAACACTCTTTTAAAACCGCCTATCTGCACAGAAAATAACTATAGATTATCGCGTGTATCTCTTGTTCGTCATCCAAAGAGTCTGATTATCATTCTTCCTATTTCTTGTTCATGGAATTTTCTACAAAACTCGGTGCACCTCGATTGGTTCGTTTCTTACTTTACTTACAAGAGTGGATTATTGTACAGGGTGATTCATAAAGACGTATACAGTTTCAACGCACTATAAAACAAGAACAATGTAAGATATTTTATGTTACCTGTAACAGAATTGTATGGGAATGTTTCAAGTTTTTTTAGAGACAGTCACGGATGTTCTATGTGTGCACCCTTAGTCACATGACCACTTCCTCACCGATGGATTGGACGAGCCGCGGACTACAACATGCCACTGACCCAATGGCCACCCAGAAGTCCTGACTTAACACCTTGTGACTTTTTCCTGTGAGGCTACGTAAAGGACAAGGAATTCGCCCCTCCCCTTCCTGTTGATCTAGCGGAGCTGAAACAGCGTATCACCGCCACTGTCACTACACTTGATTCAGATATCTTACCTCGTGTTTGGGCAGAAATGGATTACCGGCTCGATTTGTGTCGTGAGAGTAAGGGTGCACACATAGAACATCTGTGACTGTCTCTAAAAAAACTTGAAACATTCCCCTACAATTCTGTTACAGGTAATATAAAATATCTTACATTGTTCTTGTTTTATAGTGCGTTGAAACTGTATACTTCTTTATGAATCACCCTGTATTTGATTCACATGGATTATTTGATGCTGCATGGCTGTTAAACATGCATGTGTGAGGATTCATCAATACCCATTAGTGCTTTGAGGGCGATGTGATTGAGGAGTATTGTCCTGCAAATTTATCTTCTGCGTAATAGCAACAGAGCTAAACTCTCTCTCGTGTTTTTTAAGTGGAAAACTGCTTTTTGCTATTTAGTCCATTTACTGCATTTCGACACGGTTTATCACAAAACTGTTGCAAGTGAGACTTTCGCTTATCGCAGTATTGTTTTCGACGGAATTATGCAGCACAGGGGAAAACTACCTTTAGTTTCCAAAAAGAAACTAAAGAAAAAATACTTATGAGTACAAGAGAAAATTTTGTCCTTCAGGCCAGCCATTTATTGATAATAAGTTTTCAAATTTATTTGAGAATGGTGTTAGTAAGCGGTCAGTGGGAGATATGCAAAATGAAAAACACGAGTAGTAGAGCTTGAAAAATCATTACACTCACACAGTAAGGAAAATAAAAAAATGTGAAGGTTTGACAATATGGAATATAACAGGTAAAATTCTCACTAATAGTGAAATTTGCCAACGTGTTATTATAACTCATCATTGGCGGCGATACTTATCGGAATCAAATTATGCGTCCTGTCGTAATGTTGTTCAGCAAATACATTTCTCGTTTCTCTACATTTTTGTTGTCAGAGGGGGAAATGGAAAGCTGCTGTCCGAACAGTCTCAAATGGCCACCAAATTCGCCTGATCTTAACCCAGTTGAACATAGGTGCAATGTTGTGGAACGCCAGGTAAGGCACTTGGACACACCACGACACACCATACATCTTGGTTGCAGGTCCCCGAACAGCTGGACAAACACCTCGTTCAGTCGATGCGCCGTGGTGTGTCAGCCGTTCTCCATCCGGGTGAAAGAAGGTACCACGTGGTATTAGGTAGATGGTCGTAATTCAGTGAGAACACAGAAGTAAAAATCCCAGGAATGAGAATTGAGCAGAGGACTGGGGACGGAGTTATTTCACTACTTCACCAGATAGGTCAGAATGGGAAGAGGGAGACAGTAGATAACGCATATAAATAGCTCATAATTTTAGGAAATAACAATCACTTTTGACGTAGAACTACGTCTAACTCCGCGGATAGTGTGGGGCGACTTACGGCCGACAGCTTATGACAAAAATAGGTCCCAATTGAAATCATTGTAGCGTTAAAAATACGTGCCGCATACTAATCGTGTTAGCATATTTCTAAACAGCGTGGAGTCCAATTCGCGTACTGCGCGATACATCGTGCAAGTGGGAGAGGGTACAATATTTCTGGGTGTGTCTCCGCGTTTGATTCAGTCTATCTCGGCAACCGTGAGTGCAACACGACTGTGCGTGATATCGTTTTAAAGCTCTCGACGAGATCTATTCAAATGCACGAAGAAAATTTCGCAGTGGTTTGAACTGAACATTTAATTTTTTTTTTTATTTTTTTTTTTTTTTTTTTTTTGTGAACGGGTAAACATTTTCGGTAATACCGCGGAATTCTCTGAATGAACGCAAGCAAAAATGGGGGAAATCAAAACGAGAGGCAAGAGCAAGTGATGGGGAATGTAAGAAGCTCAAAAAGACTGCAGCCCAATGAACTAGAGAGTATCGAGAACGCCAGAAAGCAGCCGCCGCCGAACAAAAACCCAACATACCGATGGAACCCGTACCCGGCCCATCTCGAACTCTGCTTTGTGTTCGCAGTGTATTCTACATTATTTGTAAAAATTATGTAAGTTACTTTTTATATCATAGACCTGTGTTGGCAATAACAAATTAAGTAAACGCTTTGAAACGATACTCCACTAGCCCATTTCAACTCTCTGATTATTGAATGAATAACACACACACACACACACACACACACACACACACACACACAAATACAGGTAGGCTCAATCGGAACTGAGCCCACCTGTTTTTTTTTTTTGTTGTTGTTGTTGTTTGTTTTTTCGTTATTCATTCGGTAGAAATATGGATCTTAGTTTAAACTTAAAGGTGCAGAAGTATTTGAACAAAACTGTGCGAAAAATAATGTATGCTTCTCAAACAGAAATGTCCACCAGCGGCTGGGTTTATACAAAAAGGTTAGCCCCCTGCCTCGGACATCATGCCACTGGGTAGAAACAAGTTACCAAAGAACAACTTCTCTCTCCTTTCTTTGGTTCTACGATATTGTTACAACCCTTTTAGCTGGTAATCCGTCTGAAAGGATTAGTGTTAATCATCCTTCTAAATGACCAATTTGAATAACAAAACCAAATGGAAAGCAACGCTTTCTGATGCGGAGGTTCATTCATTCCAGATGGGTTCGGTCCACTTCTTAGTTAGCCAGTACATTCGCTCGAGCTGTTTTCTGTTCATTTTGCTAACCCCGAGTTAATTTATTCCAGCCAGTTAAAAGATTAATAAACATAGATCCCCCACTCAATAATTTTTAAGAATTTCGACGTTGCCATTCACTCTCTTTTTACCGCCAGAAAACATATGAAACAAACATTTACGGTTTACAGACGTTGAACTACGTGTTAATTTTTATTCACTCCAATCAAATTGGCGTAAGTAAGGTAGAAGCTAATATAAGAGTTCACGAAAACCAGAAAAAAATTACAAACTGGTATGCAACTTCCTAAGTAGCGAGTAATTGCTATTAACGGTTACACGGCCATTATGTGAAATTCATAAAAGAAATATGCTGCTTGCAATCCAGAAACGCGAGCATAAACCAGATGGTCTTTCTTTGGGCTTTTGTTTTGTTTCGTTATCAATATAATGTGCAACATCGAAACATTCTTGAAGGGTTTTTTGTCGATTTACGCCTGAGGACAGAACCGTACGTTAGCAGTTGTAGCAAAGATATTTTATTAGGTACTTCCACAGAATTCCAGGTTAAGTGTTTTCAAGGGCAATTTACAAATCTTGAATCTTGGGGACATATTTTATTTCTTCAACTGGTATTAATTTGTGTCTCTTGTGCACCAGCGCTCTTCATTCGGAGAATTCTTTTGAGAAACATTTTTTGTACACTAGCTCTTTCATCAGTTCTTTTCAGTTTATGACAGAGATACATTCTAACCCCAGGTGTCTGAAAGATTTATGAGGTTCGAGGTTGAGGAAAAAACAGCAAAAAGAATTTCAAATTGTCACAGCGGCAAAAGCAGATGTCCCGATGTCGCCATTTGGTTATGCTATGAGGAAGTTGGATTTGGGTCGAAGGATTTTTTCTATCGGTTTGCAGCGAATAAAATTTTGACTAGGTAAAAAATAAATAAAACAAACCGCACGTGTTGGTCGTTATGAAGGCACTGAAAGACTTCATGGAGGTGATGTTTTGTAAGCTGCAAAAGGTTTAATCGTACAAAGTCTTGTGGTGACAGCAAAATGTCGCTCTTCAAAAGCAAACGCATTCCTTGACGTGCCTTACAATTCATTTTTTTTAATTACGAGATACAGTCAATTCATACCGGAATAATGTTTAAAAAATTGATTTGTTTTGTTTTATTTTTATTTTCTACTCCATAAAAAGTTTGCTAGTAAACTGTACTCAACCAAGTAGGAAGCTAAATTTAATTCCATTTTACGGTTTGCAGATTATGTGGCTCATTCATTGGAAATTTTCCAGGTTTGGGAAATCAGATACATAAATTAAATCAAGTTTCTTCATGAATTGGTTTAAACATTACACATACATATAATTAAGCTGTTATCTGAGATTCAGAGGTTAACTCCACAAAGAAATACAAACTACCAGATAATTTTTAACTGATTATTTACTTACTGTTGCCGTATCAAACTTCTTCATTTACAGCGATCTTGACACACAACTCGGGCTTCACTGAGATCTATCACACGACGTACACAAGATCTTCTATACTTCATACTCATAATCTTTTTCTCATGCAGATACTCCTGAATATCACCCCCCCCTCATGACTTCCTTGGCTTTCCTCTGCCTTTTCGTTCCTGCCACTTGGGCTGATCAAAAAAACTTCTTAGTGAGCATCTCATCCCTCATTCCTTCAACATGGCCAAACCGCCGAAGCATATTTGTCTCCACCTTGCTAACAACATTTTGCTTCACTTTACACAACTGCAACATATCTTCATTCCTCACACAATCAGAACGTGTCTCCCCCCCGTAAGTAACGCATTTCTCTAGCACACAAACTACTCCTATGTTTCTTCAGTAGTACCCAGGTTTCACTGCCATACATCCGAGTAGGAACAATTAAACTTTCATACACAGCCATGTGGGACTCTCTTGACAACCCATCATTCCTGTGAAAACCTCCCAAAGCAGCCATGACTTTCAATGAAGAATTCACTCGCCTACTAATTTCACCATCCAATTTGTTTTTTCTGTCAAACATGCTTCCTAATTACACAAGCCCATTTATCTGGCCAATCACTGTGCCATTTAGAGACTTATTCAATACTAACAGCTCCTTTCTCAAAGACCATAATTTTGTTTTTTTTTTCCTTTATTTATACTCAGTTTGAATTTCATGCAGGCTTCGTACATCCGAGACAACATACTGTGAAACTCACTTTTGCTCTCTGTCAACAGGACAGTGTCATCAGCATACAGCAATCAGCACACACAGATATTACCAAGACGTCAGCTGTGGGCTAATCCCCCACACTGGTGTACTTACCTGATTAAAAAAACACAAAGAAAAATAAAGAATTGGCTTGAAGAATGACCAAAAAAAAATTTGTTCAGCTATAAACTATTAAGTCTATGCAGAAGTTTTCAGCGCTTTTTCGCGTGATACACATTTTTCCGATTTTTGAATCTTTCTGATTTTTTGAATTTTTCCCATGACATGCAACTTTCAAACCACAGTCTGATGATTCACGCCTAATTGTATTTTCAGTTCTATGGTTGAATGGGAGGCATTTCCTTCCAAAATAACTTGCAAATCTGGGCATTGCATCTTCTTCAGCCCTCTGCTACGCTGCTTGTCCTCCACGCTGCGATCACCACTTCTGAATGTCAGAAGCTACTTACGACAGGTGTTTGAGCCTATAGCTTTCCCGCCGTATGCCGAACAAAGCGGTTTTCCCTAGACAAAATATGAACCTTTTTATTCCTTCAGCTTTTCTTTCTTCTTATGTTCTATCCTGCTAGCACCAGAAATTGCCACATCTACAGTTCATACTTGCTTTTTTTTTTTTTACGACGGTAGCATTATAAAAATTTTGTATTCAAGACGTCTGTCTCTCCGGATTTTATAATTCCAGGGTATTTTTTTCTCATTATTTTGAATAACTTTTTCTAAAGTGTGTGTGTGTGTGTGTCTGTGCGCGCGCGCGTGCTCGTTTCACCATATTTTTATCACAAACTCAAGGACATCACTTTGGCAAATTTTTATTGAATTTCCGTTTATCATTAGTTGGAGCAATTTTACTGCGTGCACTGATCATGTGACCCACTGTGTTCCTTCCTTGTTTTTATATGATCAACATGTGTTGTTATTACCAATCTGTTCATTTGCTGAAAGTGCCAGTTTCTGTGCAGACTGAATTATTTCGTTCTTGAAAATGCCATTTTGAAGCCACTGTCAAATCCAAGGATCTTTTACTGTTTCTGTGAGATATTCCAGATATTTCTGCTGTTGTACTTTGCTCCTTTGGTTTTTGATTCTCTTTGTCAACCTTTATGGCGTTATTTTGGTTTTGTCACATTTAGTAATTATTGTCTGTTTTTGTAGCAAACTTCAATGAGCATTTTTGCTTGTTGTGATGAAATCACTTGGGTTTATCTATTATCGTTTTCTCCCACTGTTTGCAGCAATTACATTGACCCACGTCCTCCATTTTACGTGGAAGGATATAATATTGTACCTACATCACTACGAGGATGTAAGGCATAAATCATAGTCGATAATTTTCCAGTTCTGCGATCCAGTACTTCAAAATCAGTTTGTTCTCAATTTTTTATTCCAGCTATATATCTGATTACCAGAACTGTCCATTGTTTATGGCCTTTATAGCGTTACGCCCATTAAGCTTTGATTTCATTTTTTTACTCCTTTGATTTACGATGTATTCTGAGGTAGTTACTTTTTTTGTTTCTGTTTTCTTCGTGACGTTATGTGTAGAACGTCATCTTCTGCAAAGATTGCTAGATATTTTCATGAATAATTATGTGATAAATTTTTTATTGTGTTTCTATTCAGTTATTAGATTCCTGCTGAGGTGGTTCTTTCTCCACTTCTTCTTGTACTTCTTGCTTTTCTCCTTCTTCTTCTTGTTTTTCTCCTCCTCCTTCTTCTTCTTCTTCTCCTTATTCTTATTTTTATTGTTTATTTGTTTCTCCCATGCATAGCAATGGCATCTATGGCATGGTCCATATAACATATACAGAGAATGTTCACATTTTTAGCACGATTTTGCAGCAATATAATCAATGTTTAAAATAAAATTATTTCTTTCTTAAATGTTCTATCTAATAGCCCTTTCTCTGGATTATGAACCTACATCTAGATTTCCAAGATAACAGGGCTTTTCTTAAAATTGGTAGTGCTATTTTATTCCACTCCTCTTCCACGGCTTTCCATAGTCCAATCATTGTTTTAGGTCTGCGTTTAGAAAGCGCTCTTTTTAGCAGTCCGAAGGCACGATAGTCCATTGATGACACATCAGGGGACTTTGAAGGATTATGAGCAAAAGGTGTACACTTGATACCCGTCTCTTTTTTAGGTCTGAGCGCTCCTTTTAGCAGTCCAAAGGCACAATAGTCCATTGGTGACACATTAGGAGAATTTAAAGAAATATGAGCAAAAGGTATACACTTGATACCCGCCTCTGTGTTAGGTCTGAGCGCTCCTTTTAGCAGTCCGAAGGCACAATAGTCCATTGGTGACACATTAGGAGAATTTAAAGAAATATGAGCAAAAGGTATACACTTGATACCCGCCTCTGTGTTAGGTCTGAGCGCTCCTTTTAGCAGTCCGAAGGCACAATAGTCCATTGGTGACACATTAGGAGAATTTAAAGAAATATGAGCAAAAGGTATACACTTGATACCCGCCTCTGTGTTAGGTCTGAGCGCTCCTTTTAGCAGTCCGAAGGCACAATAGTCCATTGGTGACACATCAGGAGAATTTAAAGGTATATGAGCAAAAGGTATAACTTGATACCCGTCTCTTTTTTAGGTCTGAATGCGCTTTTTAGCAATCCGAAGGCACAATAGTCCATTGGTGACACATCAGGGGGCTTTGAACGATTATGAGCAAAAGGTATACACTTGATACACGTCTCTTTTCTAGGTCTGAGCGCTCTTTTTAGCACTTCGAATGCAAAATAGTCCATTGGTGACACATCAGGGGACTTTGAAGGAATATGAGCAAAAGGTATACACTTGATACCCGTATGTTTTAGGTCTGAGCGCTCCTTTTAGCAGTCCGAAGGCACAATAGTCCATTGGTGGTGACACATCCGGGGACTTTGAAGGAATATGAGTAAAAGGTATAGACTTGATACCCGTCTTTTTTTATTTTTTATTTTTTTTTCATTTTTTAAAGAAATAGATGTGGATGTATAACTGGTAGCATTATCCTGATTCAGTTCTGCTCTTTGAAAGCTCTGTGAATAAAGGAATGGTATTTCCTTTTTAATTACAGGAGTTAAAACATTTTTTTATTGTGATATGTAATATGATTTTAACATTCTTTTCAACTTTTCTTAGCTTTAATTTCCCATTGAAGATAAAACCAGCTATAATCTTGAATCTTTTACTGAAACTTTCTTTGGATTCTTGGTACTAAGTTTCTAAGTGTTTTTCATCTCTTTTGCGATAGTAAAAAGCAGAAAAATACTTACAAACTTGAAAGTTTGCAAGCCTTTTTCTGCTCCTTTACGGTAGTAGTCTTCATTTACTCTTTTACGATAACGATTTTTTTGCGGGTGCAGTCGTTTAGGTAAATAGATGCTTCATCAGTAGTCACAATAAATTTCCATCTGTCTCGGCTAAGTGATTTTCATAAAGAAGTGTACACCGTGTTCTGCGCTTAGCCACGTGCCTAGGCAAAAGGCGGTGAACATTATGTTTTCTTGTTGTTTTCAGATTGAAATCTTTGTTTATTTCCTTGTCTAGAGTTGATACAGAAATGTTTAACGACTTAGCGATTGCTCTTTGCGTTGTTGGATTTTCTCTTCAGACCACAGACCTTACTTTTGAAATAGTCGTAAAAGTACGTACCTTCTCTGGATATTCGGTTGGTGTTCTTTTTTCTGTTAAAAGCAATTCTTGATGACCCCCCCCCCTATTATTAACAATATTTCTTATTTCTCATTTAGAAATGCTAATTCCGTGATTTTCACAGCGTTTTTTAATTACAAAATACGAATATTTCTCTTCGTAAAGAGCAAAAAAATAACCTTCTATCCACAGCTTGTTTACGTGCGCCATTTTCTTAGGAAACTATTTAACTGCAGCAGATGTTTTTTTCGCGTTCATCCAATACTCTGTTGCCGGTTTCAATTCTTTGAACTTATTTTTATTTTCTGTAATTTATTATCAAAACCGTTCTATAATATATGTGAACCTCCTCTGTAATTGAATATTGAAGTGTCTATAAGTATTACGTCAATTTAGCGTTTCTCCGGAGAACTAAATTGTCACTTTAACGAAAAGGTTTGTTCCCCGGATGTATCTCAGTCTTTCGTAGTCGCTGAAAACTTAATTAGGCATAACAAAACACGTCTAGAATAAACAGCTAAGGATCGGAAATGAATTAACCATTTAAGTGGCCGATGTACCTCAACTAAAAGTTGCACAAATTTCCTTGAGCTCCTCAAACAGAAGTGTTCTCATAGCGACTGGGTTATATGAAAGCTGCGGCAAAACAATTCCTTTCCCTCTTTTAACTCAGGCGTAGCGACTATAAATATATCGCTGGCTGTAAGTGCTCCCTTACAGTATGTAGTCAGATTCTCTTACGGTCCTTTATTCTCTATTCCATTACCCAAAGAATGATTCGGAAGGAGCAGTCCCCCGGACACGGACATCATGCCACTGGGTAGAAACAAATTACTCAAACATCTTTTCTCTTCTTTCTTAGGTTCGTTGCCCTTTTTATAGCACTCTTAGAGGAAAAGGCAATCAGATAGAAAGGATAAATGACAGTCATAACCCACAACTGACCACTCAGAATGACAAACAGCAAGCTGCAGCACTAAGGCTGCGTCGGTGTAGTTCAAGCGGTAAAATTTCCGACTCCGGAGCTGGAAGATGGTGATTCGAAACTCATCACCTACAAAATTCGGGCTAATTCGTTATATATATTATATTACAAAATTCGGGCTAATTCGTTATATATATTATATTACAAAATTCGGGCTAATTCGTTAAAAGCAACCTTTTCTGATACTCTGGTTCACTCGTTCCTATTGCGTTCGATCCACTTCTTAGAAAGCGAATATACTCGTTCAAGCTGATTTCAGCCCGTTTTTGTTAATCCGAGTTAATTCGTTCCAGCCGGTTAAAGGTTTAAATATATTATAATTTCATTTGGTTTATTCGTCGGGCTTTCAGCACGTCGAATAATCACCATCAATAATTTGAAGTAACTCAAGCATTGAATTATAATTCCTTATATAACAACCTTTTTCGTTTCCCATAGATATAGCTCTCTGTTTCCACAAATCAGCTTAGCAACCAGAAGATAGCATGAGCATAGTCAAAACAAGAACGCATTCATAGCCCTCCATAACAAAGCACTATCAACATTGAGCACCCGAGTTCTTATCTCTCGAGACCTGCTACGTAATTCGTGACGGACGTACCTACCTCAAAGTTGATGCACATTTCAAAACAGCAAGCTGTAGCGCTAAGGCTGCGTCGGTGTAGTTCAAACGATAAAATTTCCGACTCCGGAGCGGGAAGATGGGTTTCGAAACTCATTACCTGCAAAATTCGGGCTAATTCGCTATATTGGCGTCCGAACGTTAAATGAATCTCCTAGGCGTGTGGTTTGAAAAAAGTCTGTAATGCTTCTTCCATATGTCGTATGGAATTAATCGAAATTCCGTCTTCTACAGAGTGTTTCTTCACGCATGGTTAGTCGACTGGTTCAAAATAATTTGCGACTTTGTTCGCCTTCCTTTCTCGGGGAGGGGGGTAAGGATATAAACTACGTTACGTACCTGCCTCAGAGGTGATGCACATGTCAAAATGGCAAGTTTCATCGGAAAGTTTTCGGCAGTTAGAATATCCCTTCACGGCAGAATTTGAGCTAATTCGCTGCACCACCTCATTAGCCAGCCACTTCTGTAACAGAGTTAAGAGCCGTCTCCAACTTGCTTACACCTTGGCTGTTAACTCCTCAACTACTTCTGAATTTATGTCTACCTGGGTTCCTGCATCAGCATGGTTCTACATCACCAGCGAGAACAGTGTACAGCTCCTCTTCTAAGCTTCCTCTGGTTTCATAGTTATGCCTAAATGTAACGTGCCATGTTATTCCTACCTACCTGCAGCACTATAGTCACTTTCACTACCAGTACCACAAAAGTTCTCATCTCTCCTGACTTTTCCACTACTCTTCCTGCCTACGCGCCCGTATTTGCACTTAATTTGACTTTCTTTATTCCCCCTCTTGACATGCGTGTCATATATTTTTGTTATCAAGAACTTTTATACATTTCATATACTGCTCCAACCTTTATATTGATAGACACTTATAGTCACTGTCATAGTTTGATTTGTTTTCGCCTCACCCTCATGCTGCTTGTGTTGCAGATGAAATGTTGTACCTATGGCATACCTACACAGACCATTGTTGCTGTTTTGTTTTTATTATGTTCCTTGTTTTGTGCGTGTTGTATTCTCAGCACTTTGTTTTCTCTACGTACCAGCATGAACTTTCCTACGCAATATGTATCAGAGACTTTTCACCGCTTCCTCCTCCTTCATGTTTTGAACTGTTCCTGCCATGTCATGTTTCACTGTTCTTTTCCCTTAAGCCACTGCTGTCTCTACAGCATTCATTGTGAATTCATCATTAACCTTTGTACATAATCCTCATTGTATATTCCATTTCATGTTTTATTTTCCGCTTTCCATCACACTGCGTGTGTTGCTGGCGTGACTGTGTTTCTGTGTTTCATGTGTTTTTGTAACCAATAAAGCGAATTTTGAAAAACAAAATTCGCTATAACTTACTTTTTGACGTGTAGTCAAGCTGTCTCCAACGTCAAATTCATCGAGAAAGAATATGTGGCGTTCAGTCAGAAAATCCTTTAACGAGAATAAGCCAAATTTACATAAAAACACAGGAACTCAAAAGGAAAGTTAAAATGAGAGTATATTTCACATCCCTTGTCAGTATGGATATGAAGTCAAGTACGGACATAGTTGTTGATGGTTTAAAAATCTCCCTACGATGTGGCACACATTAAGAATCAGTGCCTCCTGGATGCTTTGGGGCCAGGCGACCAAAGCAACAATCTGGGGTATAACAATTTGAGGAATTATATCAGCTGAAGAAATGGTTACTGTGCGTATGTAAACTGTTTCCAGCTTCAATATGTGCTTAATCCCTGCAGCCTCTTAAATATATTTGTTAGTTTTTGTCTGGAGATTACGATCTTACGGTACAGATATGTCAATGATGACTGCTTCCTTCTGCCCTTTGTCATGTGGAACTATATCTGGAAGATTGACAGAGATATCTACGTCTGTTTTGATCTCATGATTCCAATATAATTTGCATGTTCCATAGTTCCATAGTTTCATTGTACCCTTAATGCGTTTATATATATGGTATGGTACCTTTGATACTGATCGTCCTATATCCTGAGCTATAATCGTTGATGAGTCATCTTAGGAAAGTTGTTATGTCACTGTGTATAATCAACAATGGCTAGCGTGATGTATCTTCCGCAGATGTGTTAGATGGTCTCACTGTACATACAATATCTTTCACATTTGTCATTTTGCAGGTCCTTTTTCAAAATGTGTTTTATATAATTTTTTGTTGGAATAACTTTATCTTGAACAGCCATCTGTGACGTATATTCTCAGTTAACTTTCATTTTTAGTTCCTTTTCCTATGTAAATTTGAGTTTGTTCTCCATTATACTTCCAAACTCAACGTGACATCTTCTCTCCCACGAGAATACTGTTGGCAACACATTTGAGGTCAGAAAGAAAGTGACGTATGGCTGTGATAAGAACAATATATAAATAGGACGATACAGCAGTTGCTCATGTGGATGTGTGTGTGTAGACGTTCGATTGTTAAGTTAAATGTGAAATTAACAACTGTAGTGCCATATTGTGCTGTATTGTGGAGTTCTACTGAAAGTCGTGCTGCACCAATAAAAGATCATAGTAAAGACTAGCTGATGACTATTAACCTGTACCGTCCAATTGCGGACTCCACAGTGTTAAAAGAACTATCTCAAAAGATTTTTAGTGACGGCGTTGCGAGTAATCCTGCCAGGATCCGACATTCCCCCATCCGGACAGAATCAGTCCGTAGACCTGCAGCTTGCTGCTACCCCCGTGAGTCGGCAATTCCCACCTCTCCGTCATGACCCGGGTGTGCGTGCCATTTGGGCAGGGGCTAGAAAAGAAATGTCTCTACCCCTGACTGGGAGAATAATTGCTGGTGCGAACTGTTTGTGGCGACTGCCCTTTATTCAAACAGAGTACAGACACATTTATTTACACTGAGGAACCCATCTCCGCGTAGGAAACAAGTCCTTTGCTCAATGGGCCCTCTCACACAAAGAAATATTTAAATATTTACATTATTTACATTGCCACAGGACTAGGGTCGGTTCTGTGGTGATGACTCTGGGCTCGAGTCATCGGTTTCTCTTCTTCAATTCTTCCTCCCTCTTCTTTTCTTCTTTCTTCATCCCTCTTCTTTCTTCTTTCTTCTTCGGTCACCCCTCTATTAGGTAGACCGCCTGTTCCTCTTTGAGGTACTTGACCATCTCGATGAGCCCCTGTCGCGCTCTTGGGTACGCGAGCAGGATCGAGGGGTCCCTCGTCTTTGCCAATTCCGGCACTAATGTTGCTCTCTTCCCTGCCAGAGGAGCACATTCTAGAATCATGTGTGCGACATATGCAGTCTGGGCACCACACATGCACACTCGCTCCCTAACCGCAAATCTGCGGAAGTACTGTTAGTACTTGGTTGAGGAAGCCATTACTCTCAATGCGCTTTATCGAGATTCGGGGGAAGATACGGCATGTTCTTCTACCTGTATCCCCCTCATCCTATCTCTGTTGCCACTCCACCAATGTGGCTGATTTCAGTTGCGTCCGCACGCTTTGCAGCGGCGTTCGCATCTGAAAATCTATGTCATCTTTACCAGTAGCTTCCTTCGCTAGCTGGTCTGCACGTTCATTTCCAACTGTACCGACATGACTTCGGATCCAGTGGAAGGTAACCCTCCTACTCTCCATTGACTTGAATAGCACTTTTATCTCTCTGACAAGGGGAGTCTTACTCCCGAACTGGCCAAGCGCTTTCAGGGCCGCTTGGCTGTCAGAGTATATGCTATAGGCCCCTTCACTGTTCATAGCAAGCACCCAACGCGGTGCTTCTCTGATCGCCAATAACTCTGCTTGGAAGACAGAGGAATTGGGCGATAGTTTCATTCGCTCCGCGTTCATCTCGTTGCCATCCGAGATCACGCAGAAACCTGCGCCGACACTACTTCCTATTTTAGAACCGTCCGTGTACAGTTCCTTCCCCTGACCTGTGGGGAGGGCTTTATCCCAACTCAGACAAAGCTCGTTGGCTGGGTTACAAGTCAAGTCCATTCTCAGAAGTTCCACCTCGGACGACCGATACTGGTGTCCTAGGAAGGAAACATCGTCCCCGTAGCGGAGGGTCTACATTACTTCTTCCCTCGCTACGACCAGGTCCGCCGGTTCGCACCCAGCCAGCACTTGGAGCGCTGCTGTGGAGGTCGCGCGGAAGCACCTCGTCATGCCCAATAGCGCCCTGCGCTGAATTTGGTTAATACCATTTCTCATCCTGACGGTATCTGACCACCAGGCGGTACACGCATACGTTAATATGCGCTCCACCCCTCGCTTATAGAGCACCTTTTTAGCTGGCCCAGGCAGCAGCATTCCGTTGATCTTATTTAGAATGCTGGTGCATCTGTCTTTCAAGAAGCGAAGATGCGGTAGCCCCGACAATCTGGTGTCAAGGATGACTCCTAAGTACCGCATCTCTCTCACCGCTTTAATAGTATGCCCATTGAAGCGACACTTTGGTGGGGTGACCAGTTCCCCCTTCTTTGCTATTAGCATTAGTGTCGTCTTTTCGGGAGCGAAGCAGAGCTTACACTCCTTGCTCCAACTATCTAGCTGTGAGAGAGCGGTGTGTACCTTCCGCTCAATCACGTGCCTACCAGATGCTGACACTATTAGCATGAGGTCATCTGCGTAGGCTTGCAGCTGCACCCCGTCTTCCAGAGGAAGCGCAAGTGCGGTACCTGCAACCACATTCCACCACAAGGGGCCCGAGAAAGAGCCCTGTGGACACCCTTTGGTGTATTCCCTGCTGTAGGTCTTGTCTCCGACCTCAAACTCTACTCTTCTATGCGAGAGAAAATCGCTTATTAACAGGAACAGATTCCTGGAGATGCCAAGTCTCTTCAGACGGTCCAACACCAGTGGCCACCAGACGTTGTTGAAATCGCCCCGCACATCCAAAGAGACGAGACAGGTGTGCTTTCCCTGTGCACGATTTTGCTTTACCTGCTTAGTAAGGCTGACCAGCGCTTGGCCGGTACACCTCTCCTGCGTGAAACCGAATTGGCGGCTGGAGAGCTTACCTAGGCCGACTAGGTAATGGGTTGCTCTGATCACAAGGACCTTTTCCAGCACCTTACTCCATGCTGTTAACAGGCAAATCGGCCTATAGGCTGCGGGATCTGTTCGGCTCTTGTTTTCTTTGCTGAAGAGGACGAGCAGCGCAGTTTTCCACAAAGATGGGAAACAACCTCTTTCCAGGCATTTATTCAATAGAGCAACGAAGTACCCAGGGTTGGCTAGAAACACTTCTCTGATAACCGAAAGGTCCAACCCATCTATGCCTGTGCCTTACCTGGTGGGTCTCTGCAGCGTTCTCTGATTAATATTTGATCTGGGGAGTCCCCCGTCTCCTCATCGGTCGGGAAGTGGTGGTTTAATAGCACTTCCACTGTGTCTTGCAGAGTGGCGGTGTTGGTGCCACTCTCTGTTCTGACGGATGCCAGTAACAGTGGTCCGGTGATCGAGCCTTCGCCACCTTGTACGGTACCCCAAAGGGATTGCCGACAGGGGTGGTCTCACACAACTGTCTCCAATGCTCTCTCTTCGCTGCTACCATTGCTTTGCGATACATAGCATTGGAGAGATTATATTCCCTTTTCAGGCGCTCCCTCCTGTCTGGGTCAAATCTCTCGCGTTGCATTCTTCGTCTGCTGCGTCTGGCCTTCCCTTGCAGAAGGCTCAGATTTTCCGACCACCAGGGAAACAGGGGTCTTGCCCTTCCCCCTGCTTTCCTGCAACCTTCACAAGTCTCTACTATCTCTTTAGTAAGATTACCGAGATATTCATTAATATCTTCTACCTCATCGAGATCTGCTGCACTTCTGTCTTTTAGCAGATCTGATAGTCGGCCCTGGTTCGACCATTTGAGGTTCCGGGCGTCGAACCTAAACCTGGGTTTTTACCCAATTTTCTCAAACTCTATCGTGAAGGTTATAGCAAGGTGATCGCTGCAACTCACATCGTCCAGTACCTGCCAGTTCTGGAGGAGGTTGAGGACCGATGTCCTCGTGAGGGTGAGGTCGACCCACGACGTCCCAGTGGCAGCTTGGAACGTAGGGTACACTGTCGGGGTAGTTCGTTCCTGATCGTCAGATCTAAGGAAATGACGAAGTCAAGGAATTCACTACCTCGCCCATCTTCTTCTTGGTCTCCCCAGAGGGGACTCTTCGCGTTAAAATCGCCTGCAATGATAGTCTCGTGCTGCGGGTGGGAATCCAGCAACCGCGAGACAGTATTTAGCACGTCTGAGAGAGCACCTGACGGTGAACAGTATGCGTTTACAAGCAATATTTTTCTGTTACTGCTCTCAATGCCCAATGCTACCACATTGGATGTGCATTCAAGCTCCAGAGCTCCCAGATCTGGGTCTAGAACGACTGTGACCACCATTGGTTTTTCGCATCGAGAGTAGTACCTCCGTGAGGAGTTGGGAAACCCCGCTACCCTTCCATGGGAGTGGTACGGTTCCTGTATCAATAGTATTTTCGTAGCGACTTCACTGGCAGTTTTAAGAATCTGCCCTGTTGCGGCTCTCGCATGGTGAGCGTTGAGCTGGAGTACTCTAAGACCGGTACTTGTCCTTGGCCGATCAACCATAGTTGGCTCGGCTTCTCTGTTGCTCCAACTCCTTGATCAGGGAGGGACAAGTCTTGCTGAAGCTGGAATGGGCTGTTTCCAGCTTCAGTTTAAACCGCCTGTTCGCGGATGTGCAGTTATTGCACTTCGGAGCAGCAGTGCAATCTTTGTGCTGGTGACCTGTCTCACCGCACTGTCCACACTTGTCCTCTGCTTCCTTGCAACCATTCCTGAAATGGCCGAAGCCGTTGCACCGGAAGCATCGGACTTCTCTCACAAACTCTTTCAAGCGCAGGATCGACCATCCCAAGTTGAGTCGACCTCGCTTGATCAGTAATCTGTAGGCCAGGGGTTCGGCTTCCACCACCCAGTGGGCCTTACCCCCTTTGGCCTTAAATGGCGAATTTCGCCTTAAAATCCCCTTCGAGGTCCGGGTTTTGCTCTTTAACACCGGCCTCGAAGTCCTCTCGCGAGACCTCCCCGTCGACGCCATAAACAATTAGACGCGGGAGTCGCTTTTGGGGGTTTAGAGTGGGTGCAATCCTTGGTCAGGGGATTGCTCCGCAGCTCGCCTTCTAGCTTGGCGATATCCTCGCTCTTCGAGCACTCTACTGCCACCCCTCCATTCCGTACCTTACGTGCGCCTTTGACTCCTATCTGCAGCTTTGCTGGCTGCACTGCGGATAGGAGTGTTGCCTTTACGTCGTCCGACGTTTTGCCCTCATCGGTGAGATAGATAAGGAGCACGTGTCTCCTATCTGGCACCACCTTTTTTACCACCTTCGCTTTGGGTGCTGGCACAGACCGTTGCGCCTTCGTGGAACCCATTTTGGCTACGGCGGCGTAGGGCATAGGTCCTACTGAAGGGGGCCCTGTCGCTCCACCCTCTCCTCAAGCTTGCCCGCCAGCTTGATGGTCAGCATCCCTTGCTGAGTGCAGGCGTGTTGAATTTTCGTCAACACCACCGCGATCTTACCCACCGCAGCCTTGCTTGCCGTCTTGGGTAGGGAGCCCAAGACCACTCCAATTTCTGCTACACAGCCCTCCACCAGGGTTAGAAACTCCCTAGTGGCCCCTGTTAGGGGAGTCTCAACCCCCCGATTGGCCTTCGGAGTGGACTCCGAGGTCACCATCGCTGAGGCCTTTGGTGACTGGGAGGTAGTCTGACTTCTGTTTATGTTTCGTCTGGCGGCAAAAGCTTATTCTTATGTATTTCAATATTTCTTAGTCATGGTTTAAACATAACGCAAAACCAATCTTGCTCACGAAAAAGGCATTACGTTATACATCATAAACCAAATTGTTGCTCCATATAATTTCCGCCACTCAGCCATTTGTTTGAGGCTATCTTGTTAACCGTCTAATTGGTTTTGGATGAGCTCCATGAAGTTCATTTTGCATCCATTTTGTATGTGGTCTGCCAGAGATGGTTCCTCTATTTTAGCATCTGGTTCACTTAACATTAGTGGAGTGCTCTCCTTGTCTAAAGCGTATATGACATCAAAGATGTTATTATTATTGGTTTAGGCTCAGGATGAATCCGAAAACTTTGGGCCACCCCTTTGCGCGAGTGATCAGAGGCACTGAATTATATTTAGTCGTCCTAACTGGGCCCAGGAACGAATACCGGATTAGACAGTGATGGAGCTCCTGTACAAAGAGCTTGCTCTCCTCTCCCCTAGAACCGGATGTGTGCTAATTCGAGGCCAAAATAACTTCTTAATCTTTTAGAATGACTTCGATTGTCCATCGTTCTTACAAATTCCGGACCGGAATAATGTCGTCATATCCCCTACCCCCCAGAATTAAAGGCCAAAAAACAGGAACAGCATATCTTGATCCTGAATGTACCTACGCCGAATTACCTGGAGTGTGGAAAATTTACAACCAAGCGCTTTGGCCCCCTATTTACAGGTGGGATTAATTTCAATTTGTTCCGAAGTCAGATGTAGGATTGTAGTGCACCATGAGCTTGGTGCCTAATTTACGTTCTCCGCCGGAACCAGCTGCAGCAAAGTGGGGAAGGGCAACTTCCCTAATTTGATTGAATTAGGGAAGGCTATTAGCGGTGCTAAACCCTTAAACAAAAACAAAAAAATTAAAACTTTGGACCTTCATCTAAAATACTATAAATAGAAAATGTTTTTGAGAAACGGAGTCCCAGTTCTTTAAAGTTAATGCAAAAGTAACACACTATGTTATAAAAGAGGCAATGTGTTCTCCTGTTATAACATTAACTCAATATTACGTTTGGGATGCTGTTTTAAAAGTTATATGACCCAGGTTAAACACATTGCGTCTGGCGCAAACATTTATTACTCTTGGACTTCTATCCATCCACACCCACTCAGTTTTGCCTAAAAACTTTTTTTGTGTGTGTATGAAATGTTCATTTACTCATTTGTCATACATCTAACTTTCCGTTATATTTGGTGTGAAAACAAAAATCAAAGGGGCACAGTAGCAACTATGCCGCCACCTACAAAGTAGAACTACGTCAACTGTCACTATTTCATGGCACTATCTCACTAGTTCAGCGTCCTTAAAGTTTTCAGCGAAGGACAGTTGACTGTCACTATTTCATGGAACTATCTCACTAGTTCAACGTTCTTAAAGTATTCAGCGAACGTTAAGGACGTTGAACTAGTGAGATAGTTCTATGAAACGATGACATCAATCTCCACCTGTTCTTGCTGTTCAGGCTCAATTTGTGCAGTTGAAGTGGAAGGTAGTGGCCTAGATTCGAACTAGGGGGAAACGTATCCTGGGGCGCGGACTTTTGACGCTCCCTACATTCCCGTGACCTTTCGGTTGATGACTTAGCGAGCATTTTCGAATTCCTCGCGTTCTCCTTTAGCTGTTACTTTAACTTTCGTCGGTTCTTATAGTAATTTTTCCTGGACTTTCACGGCATTTCTAAATTTTCGTCACCGATTTTTTTTTTAAATCCACTTCATTTCGGTTTATCACATGCGTCCTTTAGCTCTGACCGTCAGCTACGGAATACGGGGCTGAGGTCATTGCTATCATTATCTATTCACTAGTTATCAACCTTAAAACGGCGTGCGGAGAAACAATCAGGCGTAATTTAACTTAACTTTGTAACGCTACAGTATTGAAGGAATAAGGGGTGGAGGGCTGAACTTCTTCTGTTATAAATGAGACTTCATAAACTATCTAATTATGTATTATTTATTACTTTACGATTATTAGTTTCGGAGATATAAGCGCTTAAAATGTGACATGTTTTCGTTGCATCCGTGCTCCCAATATTAGCCTCTACCCAGCTAGGAGAAAGACGTACTTCTACGTCAAATTCATTAAGTTTTGGCTCCTAGAGAAAATTTCAAAGTTATCTATTTTGAGGTTTTCAAGGTAGTAGCATTCATTATATTTCAGAAAATTCATCAAACAAAGAAACTAATTCTTACCTCAACCAAAACCTGGTGTTTTGATAAACATAATCAGCCTATCTTACAGGTACATTCACAGAAAGTTTAGCACAAAGATCGTCCTATGTCATGTTCTCTACGATACTTATTTCTGCCCCTCCTCGCTTTGTTGGACTTGAACTCGAATCCCACGTAAAACATGAATGTTGTACTTTTCTCTTCATGGAGTTGATTCTTTGCCTTACAGGCTTGTTGAAATAACGGAACAAAAGGAAAATTTTAATAAAAATACTTTATTTTTGATATTTATACGACAAAATAGTGTCACAATGAGCATTGCTCGACATAAAAAAATGTCATACCGGGGAGTTTTTGTCGGAGTGCTATGCAGATTAGCGCTATGCTAGCAGTTGGGTTATGTAAATGATTGCAGTTGCGAACAAATCACGCGATAGGTAAGGAAGATAAAAGGGGAAACGGCTTGGCGTATTTAAGTTTGGCCCTCACCTGGGCATGTGTACCACTGCATCTGAGTGATGTCGGTGGCGAAAGCACGTGTGAGGAGTGGGAATGCCTGAGCGATGTCATCGGGAATTGTACCGTCATACGGATACCTTTACTAAAGGCTTCATCGTAGGACTGCATACGGCTGGTTGCTTCCTGCGTTGCATCGCGGCAGAAACTCGTCGGGATGCAACAGCTGTCGGCTGAATGGGGTGACAGGGGTTGGAAGAAAGTAGCGTGCGTTGCTGTAGTGGAACTCGCGTACGTAAGCTGACGTCCAAACGCCTAGATCGCCGGATTCGACTGCAAGCTATAGCAGCCCCACAATCCACAACTGACGACATTTGACGAGTTATATATAATTTATGACTACAAACTTGTGGTGTTGAGATAAAATAAAAATACCAACGTTTACCACAATCTCCTGATGAAGCCGAGCCAAACGCTCTGTGAAACTATAGTCGATGTATAATAAACCTTTCATTGGGGTAAACGTTGGTGTTTTTATTTTATTCGACGAGTTGTACAAGCAGCTATGGACATCCTGTATCAACACGGACTGTGAACCGCAAATTGGCTACAGCAGGTTTGCACTCTCGCCAGCCATTTTGCGACGGCTGCCACTGACCGCAGCACATCGTCCCCGCAGCGTCGCAGTGGTGCCGCATCAGACACGGTTTGCTAGATGAATGGAACAACATAGTATTTACCGTCGAGTCTCACTTCTGTCTTGGCGTCAACGATCCCTGATTGTGAGTTTGTTGACGACGTGGTCACCGGGATGATCTTGCGTACGTGAGAGTCATACGAGTCCTCAGCTTGGTGTCATGGTTTGGAGTTTCTAACAGTTTCTATAGCCGGAAAGAGTAACACTATAATAGTGATCAGATTTATTGTCGTAGGGATATAAAAATAAACGTTTCCAAGCTTTTGCACATCAACCAGATGGCTTTTTCAAGGAAGTTAGACAGAAACTGCAAACTGAATAATAGAAAGCTTTAACAATTTGAACGCGGGAACTCGACTTGTCAATGAACTTGACTTGTCAATAATACGACGTTATATTCATTTAAAGATCTGAGGCATCACGTTGGTTGTTAGCGCTGTATCCTGGTAGGGAGAAAGCGTTACTTGAAGAACTGGTTCCAAATTCGTGGCAACTCGAGTGAGACGCAATCATTGTAAGTATCGCTATTGGTAATTATCTCCAAAGTTTCCCGAATAGTTCTATTTCTAACGTCAATAAATCGGATCACTAGTATAGTGTAGTGATCCGATTTATTGGCGTAGGAACAGTACAACAATTAGGTGTTCCTACATAATTGATGTACTGTTCCTCATTATCAATTAGTTTCTATAGCCTTTCTTTACTTGTACGCATGATGCTGATAATGACAGCACGACGATACGCCGATGCTGTGCTGAAGCCCGTGTTGTTGTCATGTCTCAATGATAAACTTTATGCCCAGTTTCAACAAGATAATACCTGCCTGCACACTGCAAACAGCAGTAGACGGTGTCTGGTGCTGGATTTTCCAGCACGAGTCCTACTTATTTACAGCACTAAATCTCGGAATTTTTAGTCTTGAAGTAAGCTCAGTTCTCTTTTCGTAGTGACCAGATCTGTATCCAATTTTTCATTGACTTCCAGTATTTGCTGGGTTTCTTCTTCTACGAGTTGTTTGGCTTACAATACAAATCTCTATTTTTGGTGCCCCCCTCCACCTCCATTGCGTCACAGACTGGATTCTATAGGGGACTCTGCCCGTAAATCCTGATTTATTTTCATAATTTTAAAGACTAGTTCATGACTCCAGCCGCGTCTGGGTTAGAAGATTTAGCACTTTGCTCCTGGATTAAAGAAAATACACGTCGTCAGCGATTGACTTGTGACACAGTGCTTTTTTTCTTATATTTTCTCTACATACTACTAGTTCAAATTTGCAAATAAAATGAAATTAAATTCGATGTCGTAATAGAAAAAATCAAATTAAATTTACCTGTGCATTCGAAAGTTGATTTCTTCTAAATACATAGCGCAACGCGGCACCCTTACTCTGGTGCCCCTAGGGTGCGAATCCAGCTTCTGAAACCAAAAAACGGTTACGACCGGAGCTCCGGGACATCAGACCAGTTGTCGACACCTTAACTCCGTAAATTACCTCGGTCAAAATAATGTTTAAGTAACTTAGATTCGATAGATATCATATAAAGGGCAGAAAAGGACAAACGCAAGGAACTTTTAAATTACTAACATGCTCAAAACTTTAGGCAACACAAGGCACGCTTTGTTATTTATAGTATTTCCAACTACAGTGAAAGCTGTATAGCAAATAGAGTAGTTTCAAAATTTGCCAAAATATCACTTGAAAATAAAATTTAAAAAAGTCTTGCAATTTTTAACGCAGCCAGAAATAAGACTGAGGAATGGGGTAAGGTGTTCGGAACATACGTGCTTTTTCGCTCTGCGCGCTCTTATCACATGTTCGTCAGGAGGAAATGGAAGGTAAGGGGATGCCGAACATAATAGCAGCACTACTGCGGTTGAGTTTTGAAGCCACTTCCACGCCCCTGTCCTTTCTCTTCCTCAAAGTCAGCGATATGTTCTTTTGCCATCTAGGGCAGATCTTCATTCCTGCTCATACAATACGGCATAAGAAGACTAGGTTCGTTGGGATGAGGGAAATAAACTCCTTGGGCTTCACGATCTGATTCAGAACAATTAATTATCAAACATTCCTATCCTAAAAATAGTATACCTATAATAGTAATCCGAATTTCTTGGCGTGGAATAGAAATCAAAGTTTCCAAGCTTTCGCGCATCAATCAGATGGCGTTTTTAAGGAAGGTAGACAGCAACTTCAAACTCAATGATTGAATACTTCAACAATTTGTTTATTTAATTATACCTATCCTAGTAAACGGAAAACCCTAACGAAATTCTACGAACTGGACAGACCCCAAGGACCACCCTTCATTTACAATCTCCTGATTAATGGTGACAGAGTTAGAAAAAGAAACAAGTGTTTAATATTATTAAACTCAACTGCTTTTCTTTATCTTTCTAGAACTTCCTCTAAACAAAGTTTTCCTAAGTTTCCAATGTTGGTGACGGCGTAATGCAGGTATATTCCCTTATGCGTTTCAAGAATGACTGCCGCCAAATAAAGGTCTCTTATGTATTGCTTCTATTGGTGATAACATCCGTGCCAAACAAAACTGCCTACTGTAGCATGTGATCGCCAGCATAGGTTTCACTGTATTTGTTGAAGATGCGCAGTTTCTAAGAGCTCTATAGACTCTCTAGTTGTTAGAAACACTAACTGAGTAAGACTGAATTTGCAACACAAACTGCTAAATTGAGACCGAACCGATCCGCATTTTGTTTGTGCAGTGATCCAGAATATGCTCGTTTCATTGATCCTATTCATAAGCATATTCTCACAGAGGATTGTTCTGAATCATGCTTGATAATTAATTGTTCTGAATCAGATCTTATTACCTCTCCTGTTCTTAGGTCCGTTTTAAATAAGAGTACAGGATTTCATATTTCTACTGGACTAAATGTTAGTAAAGTCCTTAGGGATCTAAAAACTGATCTCATTAAATATATTCTTAAATGATCGTATAAGTTTGGAATTTCTTATGAAGAATTTACCGTTTGGTTAGATTATGATTTGTGTGATTTTAAAAGGGCTTTGAATTTTTTCTCCACAGTTTCAAGTCCTAAAAATTATTTCAACATTCCACTTATCAAGAAGCATATTAGATAATTACAGAAATATTTTGTTTTCGCTCCTGTGGATAAGGCAAAAACAATTTGACTATTTTTTGTAAATGTCCTTATGTTGAGATATTATTTTCTGAATTAATTCATAGTTCAAGCTATAATCCTATAACAGTTAACATTAATATTATAAAGAAAAAATATATTGCTTTGCATAAACGCTTAGTTCATAATAATATTAACATGCAGTTGCTTTTTTTGTATGTCATTCCGAAATTTCATAAACTTCCCGTTCTTTTAGATTTTATAACGAAGTAAATTTCTCCGTCATTTTTGTCCACGCCGGGGTTCAAACCCGGGTCCCCTCATTCCGGAATAAGTCACTCTACCAATTGAGCTACGCGGACGTTCGTTCTGGCTGCTATCTGCCTTTATGTCGTGTGCGTCCTGCTGGCTGGCAGGTCACATCCCCCCCCCCCCCCGAAAGAGGGCCGGGGGCATGGTCCACGGGTCAGTCGTGACCATGAATCGTTGCAGGCAGCCATCCGCTGTAGAATGTGCACTTGAGAACTCCCAGTCAATCTGGTGTGTGGAATGCAACGTCACACATTTTTATTTTTCGAAGCGCTGGAGAAGGGAGATTATCTTATTTTTCCTATCTCGCGGTGTGGAAATAACATCACACCATTGCGAGATTTTGAACGGGCGGGTCATCAGGAAAGTTTGGGCGTAATTTAACGAAGTAAATTTCTCCGTCATTTTTGTCCACGCCGGGGATCGAACCCGGGTCCCCTCATTCCGGAATAAGTCACTCTACCAGTGTGTTTCGTTTGGTTCTACCAATTGAGCTACGCGGACGTTCGTTCTGTCTGCTATCTGCCTTTATGTCGTGTGCGTCCTGCTGGCAGGTACGTCACAATTTATTCAGAGTAACAGTCACTGTTTTACTGGTCTTTCAGGGAAGATTTTTGAAAAATATCTCAACCTTATTTATAAGGAAATACAGGATTCTTGAATAATTAATAACAATAAACCAGTTTTGAATTATATAAGGTCTGTCTCTTCTATTCAACATATTGACACATTTGATTTTAGGAATCTTTTTGCCTCAATATCGCTTTGTAGCCTAGTGGAGGTTTGTAGTGTGATGTACTTAAAATATGGAAAAAAGTTCTTGGGATTACTAGGACATATTGGAATGCGCTGGTTGAATTATGCCTCAAAAATAATTATATTTTGATGGGTAATAGACTATATTTGCAAACCATAGGAATCGCCATGGGTGTAGTAGTTTTTCTAGTATCCTGGCTAATCTTTATTTACATTCCTTTGAAGCTACATTTGCCAAAAGCAATCACTTTTCTGGTAGAAATTTTAGATATATTGATGATTTAATTACAATAAATTTTCCTAATTTTGACCATTCCGCTCTTTTTATATATCCACAAGATTTGATCTCTGAAAAAACCAACCACCAACAAAATATTATAATTTATTTGGATTTGGAAATTACACTTTCTCAAACTGGGTCACTTGGGGTCAACCTGTATGATAAAAGACGTTTCTTTAATTTTCAGGTACACTTCTTCGCTAACTGGTTTTCTAATGTTTCCATTTTAGTTCACAGAAACCTTATTTTTTCTCAATTTTTCCGGTTTTTACGTATTTGTAGTACCTCTGATAATTTGATTTATTTGCTGCAAACTGTTTTTTGAACAATTAATTTTTAATCAATTTCCTTTACCTTTTATCAAAAAATATTTTTTACAATTATTCAAAAATCATATACTTCATTTTCTGACACATTTAATTACAGTACTCTTATTAACAATTGGTCTGTCAGTATTAAATAGTTAGAAACTCTAGGTACCACTCGGTAGACCACTTGTCGCAACATAACCCTTTGCTTTCTTCACACTAGCTTACATCTAGTCTATAAAAAGTAAACTACATTCCTCCATTTGGTAAACAGGTTTTGTTTTAACTGTATACCATTGCTTCCTTATCAGCTTAACCTTTGCCCTTGTGCAGATTCGGTATTCTTGATTCTTTATCAGTATGGTGTTAGGTGCTGTAAAGATCTTTGTGGTTTTACGTTACTTTTTGAGGTCGTTCTTGGTCTCTTTGGATATTTTCGATTCCGGCCTTCTTCGTCCAATTAGGACATGATCATGATTGTACTTTACTTTTTCTTTTTGGTCTGTTGTCTTGTTTGTATTTTATTTCTTTTCGTTTGGTCTTGTGGCTTTGGGAGCACGACGAAGGGGACATTTGGATTTTGTCCGTCCCTTTCTTGGTTTCAGAAAAGCCACTTGCAAAAACGGGTGCTTCCCTGATGACGACCGTTTTAATTTGATTTGAGCATCGTTTCGGTTCGTTGTTCGTTTTGTTTTTCACCTTTTAAGGTTAGGCGGCTGTAGTGCTGTTCTGTATTTATTTCTTGTTTGTATTTTGGGTTCCGTTCGGTATGTTGGCCGTGTAATGGGTTCGAGTAGTTTTGGGTCTAGGGCATATTGCAAGTATGTGGGTGTTGTATGTTCTTTTGGTGGTATGTATTGTGTGTTTCGTTTGGTTGTTTGTGTGTATATATATATATATAATAGTTCAAAGCAGATATGACGGGGTCCGGGTCCAAATTTTTTACCCCTTTCCAAATTAGTACAAGACTGAGAATGAGGGGGAAAGGGTGCGAACGTTACCCATCGGTGAACTTCCCGAACTCCTTTCTATAGCCAGGAAAGAAGATTTTTTGGTGCCCGTCGTGGGTGCTTTCGCTCGGCTTAATGCATAGCTTAACACCGTTGACTTTTTCCTGTGAAGGCTTCTCGTCTGCCAAAGAAATGCTAAGCTTCAGTAGCCGAATCCCGGAAGGTGGAAAGAAATCAGTGGACCTATCTCTGCTCCTAGCAGCAGAACGGACAGCTCCTTTTCTCCACAGAGTTTTGCTTACGATAATCTTCTCTTTTAAGTGAACCTCATGACCTAGTGAAAGGGGCAAATCCCAGACAGCCACAAATGCATTTTCTTCTAGGCTAGTGATTGCCTGTTTTTATGTAAGTGCAAACGTTTTCAGTGTTCCTTTTCCATCTGTTTCGTATTCGAAAGCCTCAACTTGAGCGAGGAATCCAAATTGAGGGAATCGTCTGGCAAAAAGTATCCTCCCACACCTCATACGAATATTTTGGAATATTCCAGCCCTCATCGTAACGATACTAATAATTTAAGAGACATTTCTTTTAAATTTCTCTATAGAAATACATCATGAGCTCAATGAGCATATATGGAATCAATGAGCGGAGCTGCGCTTTAGGTTATAGAAATGGATGTCTTAAACGGACGGTTCGGTCATAAGAGAACAAGGCTCAAACGCATCGAGCAATGGCCGACCTTAAACAATCTGATGTAGGACAGAACTTAAATACTCAGATGTAGGCTGGACTTTTAAGCACTTAGATGTACGTCGGACCAGTCTTCCTAAGTTTCGACTCGGCATGATGTCTACTTCATTTACACCCATGTAAGTAGAAAATCTGCAATCTCCAGAACAACTCCTCAAGGATCCCATAAAGCAGATTTCTTCTGTAATTTAAATTTGTGAAGAAAATGTTTTCAGTTCTTTAAAGTGAGCTTGAAACAAAATAGAAACCTCAACGTTTGCAGAAAAATCGAAAGCTCTCGTAGAAAGTGAATAAGTGTTCCCGGTTTAGAGAAATGTTATGGTTATGGAAGAACTCCAGTAAATAATTGATAAAGTAAAAAAGATGAAATCCAAGAAAACAGGCACGCGATTCTAGAAGGCGGAACTAATGGCCGAAATCTGGAAATGAAGGAAAGGCTTTTGGAGTGGTTCAGTCAAAGAGCGTTTCTGTATCTGGGCCATAATTGTAAGAAAGTGCTTTACATATTGCACAGAAAATGACCATCATCTAAGACTTCCAAAGAATAGCTGAACTTTAAAATTCGGTGAGGAATTGATTTCCGCGCGGTTATGAGCAATCCGCTGATGTTCCGGAGATATAAGAAATAGGGATATCAGTCTGTAGAATATTTTTCCTAAGCATCAGATTGGTTTTAATGATTAAAAAAACTGCTGTGTTTTTTAGAGTTGCCCCTGTTAAAACGTTGTTTTTCAAGATTGTTTTCAGTAAAGGAGGCAAACAAACCTTCGAAGGAAAGAGTGACTGTGTTTCTGTGCTGCATGAATTTGCTAGAGTACGATGTTGAAGTATCGCGGTAACTTTTAGCAATAGTGTTTTATTTCAATCGTGTTTTACTCAGCATTTTGAAAAGGTACTGCAACGGTTTCCTATGTTGTACATAATGTACCCATCTTGCTTTAACGTAATCAAAACTTACAAATAGCCTAAACTTAGACCTAACCTGCAACATTCACTTTTTTGGGTTCTCAGAGATGACCGTTATAGATAAGCTTCAGAGCAATTCGTTTCCACGGTAAAGGAAATTCTTTTGAAATGATGTCTCCTGGGTGTTGGCCCTTTCAGGACTGCTTTATGCCTTAAAAAATGTACTGGTATTTTAACTTCATCTTTATTTCTGCGATCCTCTGCATGAAAAGCGTCATTAAATAATAATCCATTTATTTCTCTGCCCCTTTTACTGATGACTTTTTTCATCTGACCTGCTTTCCTAATTTTTCACGGTTACTCCTTGTTTTCCCATTCGAACGTCTATATCAGTCTCTGTGTGTGGGAACGAGTACGTGCGGCTTTCTCATTTTTTCTGTCTCTGTTTTAGTTTTACTTTATCCGAACACAGCGTTTAGGGAAGCTCTCTTTAATTAATGGTTCGTATGGATTTGATGCAGGCACCATTACAAAAGGGATGCATGTACTCATTCAAAAGGAGAAGGAAAACTAAAAGTGACCATAGATATCATATGTTAACAAACCTAAGGCCGGATGTGGCTTTTCCATTATATTAGAAGCCCCAGCTATTTGCGACATGTGACCAACAGTGGGTTGATTGACATTTGTCAAATGTTTCTGTCGCCGGCCTAACGGACCAAGGCGGCCAATGGTTGAGCTCGACAATCTTTCTTCTACACAGGTGTGGTCAACGAAGCGCGACCGAGGAATGAGATCTTTTGTGATTGGTGCTTTCCGCTTGGTTCCAATGCGCCCGCTCTGTCATTAAGTCCACCGTTCTCCATGATGTGTCTCCAGCTGGGTGAATAATTAATCCCTTTTACTGATTATGTAATTATAATGGAAAGTCTGCTATTATCCATCTACGAAGAGCATTAGCTCCGCAAAGGTTTTATTGCTGGAACAAAGTTTCACCAATAATAGTCTTTTAGAAAAATGAGTACAAGCCCAAAGTAAATCAGAAGCACAGTTTTGATAAATAAGAAAGAAAAAATAACTAACTGCTTTTGTTGAATACAACAAAAGAGATATGTGGCAGGTTCCGCGATAAAACGCTGCTCATGCGTGTACAGCCTTTAAGATGGCAGAACAGGTCGAAGGCAAGAAAATTTGATCACAAGGCGATTGGTTGGTCGCTCACGTTCCTCCGGTGTGTTCTAACATTTGGGGGAAGTACGCCAAGATAAAATTACCTACCTATTACATATTTTAGGGTGTCACAACGAATTGAATGATGCGAACACTTGGACGTGAAGTAACACTAGGTAGTTGGCAAGGAATTATTATTTGTCTTGTCATTCATTTGTTCCGTCTTCTTCCTCAAGTTCTCAGGCCGTAGAAAGTGGTATGTTTGTGCTACATAAAACCGAAATTTCGTTAAAAGACAGAGACCTACCAGTCTACCACCTACCAGCAACTTTGCTGACTTCTACTGCAGGGAACAGTGCACTTTTTTGTCTTACTCCCGTAGGCTTTTGGATGTTCAAAATGGTGTGTTTCCTCTATAATTTGTTTTTAGAAAATGGTGTATTTTTCCTGCATTTTGATAGCAGGGAGTGGTATATTTTTCCAATCTTCTCCATGTTTGCCTCGGGATACACAGAGTAGTGGACTTGAATTACACTTTATTAGCACGAAAAGATATATTTTCCGCTACATTTTGGCTCTCGGGAATGGCGCGTTTTCTCCATCCTTAGGCTGCAGGAAATGGTGCGTTTTTCCCATCCTTAGGCTGCAAGGAATGGTGCGTTTTTCCTATACTTAGGCTGAAGGGAAAGGTTCGTTTTCCCCTTAGGCAGCAGGGATTGGTGCGTTTTCCTATACTTAGACTGCAGATAATGGTGCGTTTTCCTATACTTAGACTGCAGATAATGGTGCGTTTTCCTATACTTAGACTGCAGATAATGGTGCGTTTTCCTATACTTAGACTGCAGATAATGGTGCGTTTCCCCTCTTTAGACTGCACGGAATGGTGCGTTTTTCCATCCTTAGACTGCAGTGAATGGTGCGTTTTTCCTATACTTAAGCTGCAGGGAATGGTGCATTTTCCCCATCCTTATGCTACAAGGAATGGTGCGTTTTTCTCATCCTTATTCTGCAGGATATGGTACGTTTTCCCTATTCTTAGGCTTCAGAGAATGGTTCGTTTTTTCCATCCTTAGACTGTAGCGAATTGGTGCGTTTTCCCTATACTTACGCTATAGGAAATGATGCGTTTTTCACATACTTAGGCTGCAGGTAATTGCAATTTTGTCCTGTTCTCTTTCTGCACGCCTCTGGAAGTTCACAATAGTATATATTTCCTGCATTTGCTGCAGGAAATGAAGCATTTGTCCTACAATTTGGCTGTAAGGAAAGATTCGTTTCTTCTAAGCTGCGGCTGCAGGATATGGTACGTTTTCCCTATTCTTAGGCTTCAGAGAATGGTTCGTTTTTTCCATCCTTAGACTGCAAGGAATTGTGCATTTTTCCTATACTTAGGCTATAGGGAATGGTGCGTTTTTCACATACTTAGGCTGCAGGGAATTGCAGGTTTGTCCTGTTCTCTTTCTGCACGCCTCTGGAAGTACACAATAGTACATTTTTCCTGCATTTGCTGCAGGAAATGAAGCATGTGTCCTATACTTTGGCTGTAAGGAACGATTCGTTTCTCCTAAGCTGCGGCTGTAGGAAATGGTGAAATTGTCCTAGATTTGGGCTATAGGGGACGTTGTACTTGAGGTACACTTTGGCGCCAGAGAATGATGTATTTGTATTACATTTTGGGATCAGGAGATGTAGTATCTTTTTTTTTCAATTTGGCTGAAGGTAATGATGCATTTGTTCTACACTTTGTCTGCAGAGAACGGTGTATATTTCTGTTTCCTTTGACTTCTGGAAATGGAGCACTGCCCTACCTTTTGGCTGCGGAAAATGGTTCGTTCTACAATTTGGTTGCAAGGAATGGTTATCTGTCCTACACTTTGGCTGCAGGGGATAGTGAGTTTGTCCTACACTTTCTGTCAGGAATGGAGAATTTATGCTACACTTTGGCTGTGAGGAACAATTCATTTCTCCTATGTTTTGGCTGCGGGAAATGGTGGAATTGACCTACATTTTGTCTGTAAGGAATGGTATATTTAACTTACGCTTTACTTACAGAAGAAAGTGTATTTGTACTACAATTTAGCTGCAGAAGATGGAATATTTCTCTCACGCTGTAACTGCAGGGAATTGCGCATTTTCCCTACACTTTGACTTCAGAAATTGATGTATATTTCATGCATTTCGGCTGCAGGAAAAAGTGCACTTGTTTTGTCATCTTGGCCGAAGTTCTTTGGCTTGAAGACGTGGTGCGTGCTTCTTAAACTTCGGCAGCAGAAAATGTTGTATTTTTCCAGTCGTTTCACTGAGTCTGAAACTGCAGAGTAAAGAGAAGTCAAATACAGCATCGATCTTACTAGGATCTTGAATACAAGTAAGAGTTAACAGTGGTCAAATCAGTGCCACTGGTTCCAGGGAAGGGAGAGAGCTAGTGCCGTAAGATAAACACAGCATCCATGCCTCACCGGGATTCGAACCTGGATCCATCTCGGACGAATTGCCATTTCTAAGCGCTTAAACCACTGCTCCACCTGGTTAGCAAATTAACTTTATTGACAATAAGCGGTAAAAGAGTTTTGACTTGCCAGGATGTTTGTTTAGCTCAAACGAGAGGGAAAAAATTCCGATTTTAAAATTGTAGGTGTAGCTTATGTTTCTTTTTGCATTTTTTAAAATATTATTTTAATCATGCTTGCAAATACTAGTTTTTATTTCATTTTACTTTTTCCTCAGTGCAATTTTTTTTATTTTTTTATTTATAATTAATGAAATGCGCATGTTTCTTATAGACTACTTAAATGCAGACAAAAAGTGACTAAGCCTTCGTCTTACAATGATTACTTTGACTCAAGTTTTGTGAAGAATTTTTTTCACATATTTAGTTTCTCTTAATGTTCTCCTTTTCAGCGGTTTTGCCCCTATTCCTCAGTATAGCACTTTTTCAAAAAGTTTGCGCCCATAGAAATACGTGCCTTTTGTATGCCTATTTTGGAAATCCGACACTAGTTAAACGCCAGAACTAGAAGTTATGTTTTGTAGTTAAGCCTGCTCGTGCAAGCATCTCTGAGCAGCTATTTAAGTTTTTGAGCAGAAATTTACATAAATAAATAAGTACGGGTGTGTTTATTTTAGCTCAGTATGGGAAGAACGCACACAAAATTTGAGGATAAGATGGACACTGGAAAAAAAAGGGGGAGGGAAGTAAAATAAAATAACCATAGACTTGTTTTGTCCTCTGTAAGATCACAGGCCATTAGATAAGGAAACAGAGCAAGAACATTGGGCAATTCCCTTATCCCTACGAGGGACAGTTCTCCCAATTTTTTTTTTCTTCGAACGATATGTACTTTGATTTGCATTTGGATGGAGCAATGTACAAATCGGAAAGATATTGCCAGTTTCGGGAGATTATTTATCAGGAACGCATCTACATGAAGCCGATGCGATGGGAAGCATTTTGCTGCTTTTATTGACCCAGGGAACGTGCCATGATTTTTTCGTCCAAAGAGATGGACCCCGGTGGAGGGTGGAAGTTTGAGAAGAGGCTTGTAGAAACAATTGCGACCGATTTCCGAATGCAGGGGATTTGATGTATAAGGAATTCAATTTCTTTATCAATCGCGAAACAGGATTGGAGAATGGAAATATTTCTTTCTGTCTTTCTTTGGTAGTCCCCTTTTAATGGCTTTTATGCATTTTCACTGCGGCCATAAAACGGATAAGTCGTGTCTACGAAAGAATTGTCTGGGAACAAAGTCATGTTAAGATGTTAGCTTAAATGCCTCTCGAAGCACAGAAGCATGGTACTGTTACACGGCACTAGCAGTGTTCCTGCCGAGTCTGCCGGTAACGGTGCTTGAGACCTGAAGTACAATTTAGTTGGCCACGGCACCAGGTGAGAATCTCAGGTGCACTGCTGCACTCAAAGATTCACACCAGAACATAAAAAATGAAAAGTTGAAGAATGACCCGAAGCATAAGGCTTGGGTGAATCCACCTGTGAACAAAATAACAACAACAAATAAAAAATAAAATAATCTAAAAAAAATGATACTTTGGGATCAGAGTTGTGATGAGGTTCACCCGCAATCACCAATTCGTGACTGAGTGTAGTGGTCCGGATCTTACTCCGGTACATTCAATCCCCAACCAGCCAGTACAACACTCACTTTCGCAAATAACACATGATTCTCAAATACACAACACAACATTTAATAACGTTCTGCGAGATTTAAACAGATCCGGCGCTCTCTAGGCGCACAGACAATTGCCCCTCATATGTGGGCAGCATACGGTGTCACACTTTACTGTCGGATAACGCAGCCGACTGAGTCTCCACCGGACTATCTGAACAAGAGATACTACTCGTTTACACACTAAATAGAGCTGCAGGTGATATTCATATACAATTGCTTAGAGAATGAAAAAAATTATATGCAAACGATCACATTAAAAATACTCGCGACACAAAATACACAAGCACGTTAATTTGCGGCATAAGACTATAGGTGCGAAATACTGCCAAAGTTAATTAACTAAATCTAATAAGCATGCACATGCAGAACCCTGCCCCGCTGACGTTGGCCCTGAACCAAAGTTAAAAGAAACTGTCCCGCCCAGCGGAATCTGTGGCCACACCTTCTCCCTTATTCATGTAAAAAAAGTAATCAGGAAATGGGCCCTGTAAGAAATTGAAATCTGTATGTGCAGGTATTTCCTCTGAGGTTCAGTCACTCAGCATTACTGCATCTATGTCCATGCAGCTTTGGGTGTCGGATGGCACAAGTTCGCAGATGTGCGAAGAAAGAAAAAGGAAATATTCATCTACTTACAGTTTCGTGACTTTGCTGTGCAAATCCGTTGTGCATCACATAATATCACTCGACAAAAAAAACACGCACACAGACACTTGCACCATGTGGCAGCACTGATGATTCAACACTTCACTTTGACGCTTGATGCAAATGAAGCACACAATTAAAAATGGTAATATCACGCCGCACCCTGTTGCAATGATTAGAGTGCACACTGATCTATTCTCGTGACGATTTGAAGGTGGCCGTTAAGCAAAATAGGCCCTCTCACATCTGATGCCGCGGTCTCCAAGACTAATTTTCTCGGCCGAGCGAAATCAGACGTGCTTTTACCTTAAGCGTATATCGGCAACTCAACATTTCACCTGTATATTTGTTAGGTATCGAAGCCACCGCTCTTACGCTCATATTTTTCTTTCGACATGTTTTTATCCCGTCGCACTTACACGTAGTGGCTTCTGCTGCTTACGCGACCACACACACGCACACATGGGGCCTCGCTTCGCCCCGTAAGACAAGCGCATCTCTTCACTTCCTCCACAGTAGGGGATGAATGGGGTGACGATTCCACACTGCAGTGGTTGGCATCCGAACCCGACTTTTGCTTGGCTTCGCTTCTCATTGGAATGACCACTGTCCACTCGCAGACTTCTTAATTCCCCTGTAACTTGGCTTTCATTAGGCCAAACAGTCGCTGAGTTCCATTACGCTCCAGCCTAGAAATTTCTGCTTTATCCTGCGGATTTAGGCATTCTGCTGTCTTTATGGCAAACTGGCATCTCCAGCTGCCTCGAGTTGTCTCCATTTCTTACCAAATGCGGGGAGGTTTGCTGCTTCATTTTTCCCAATTCATTTTTTGCAGATCCAAGGCATCCAGCCTTTCACATCGGAGAGCGCACAGACAACTTAACTTTCTTCCTTATGTTCATGCCAAGTGCGAACTCTTATTTTTCTGCACGGACCACACAGAGAGCAATTGTTCTCGAAATGCCCCAAACAATCGACGAATTTACGATTATTCGCTAAAACCTTTCGTCCCCTATCCTCATTCATTCCTACTCAAGTGGCTCATTCGATACGTATTCCTCTTTCCCTTCCCGTGTTGCATAGGCTGCCCGCCAGCTGCGCCCCGATATCCATGACCCAACAGAGCCATTCTGAGACCACCCAGCCAGAGAGAGAATTCCCCGCCTCTTTTCCCCCCAAACCCCCAGACAAAACCCTATCCGCTGTCCACACTCCCAAACTCCAATCAAGCCTCGAACAATTAACACTCAATCAATTTCACACATCAACCACGCCCACCAACCACCAAATCAATGGCGGGGGTGGGCCGTAACACCGGCCCCTCCTCAAGAAATCCAGAAGTCCTCCTCTGGGCCCACCGCTTTGCTCCTATCAATTTCCAGAGCAACCATTGAGTGCTACCCTTTCCCACAGGCAGAAACAATTCAAAATGGCAAAAACACTGCGTCTCCCGCCCTCAAGAGCACCGGAGCGACCCCCCAACCATCCCGCAATTTTGTTAATTAATTTAGAGAACATCCGAAAGAAAAAAACAACGTAAATGAGAAATAAATAAAAAAAACTGAACTGTAAAAGAACATGTGAGCCTGCCGAACTGTGATTCCTAGCTGCCTCATACAATACGCGACATGGCGGACAGATTTTAAAGTTTTCTTCAGGTTTTAGGATGGGGGTGTCCACTGTAACATTCCATCCCCCCATGAAAGAAAAAAGGGGTGACTGGATGAAGTTTATTCATCCAATCATTCTATTTTTTTTTTTTTTAACTGTAAACACTCAACCCTTTCCCACCGTCGCAAGGCACCCAATTCCGGATTTAAGTGCCCTGAGAGCGGAAGGAAAGTTTAAGGATTTCATCACACGTTCATTGCTACCCGTCGAGATATGCGGAAAGAAAGTTTAAATATGAGGCATAGCTTCGAGAATCCACGAGTTCCACAGATCTCTCACGTTCGATGCTCCTACGCCCGCGAAATGATTGGAGGACTTTTGACCTGGCTTCCCTGCACTCGTAAGGGATCCACAATCATGCGGGTTCGCGCTGCAAAAGGATCGGTTTCTGCCCTCAGCTCATCGCTATCAGATAGAAATTCAGCAGCTCTCTCCGAAATTTAGATTTTGCAATCGCGAGTTTAGTTTGCTCACACCATCTACCCACCATCGCTACACTTTCGACATCCTGAAAAAAGTGTTTAGCACGATACAGCGGATCAGTGCCTGTAAATAGCCTCAACATGTTTATGCATCCCGCTATTTGCTCACCGTAAACCATAGGTGCGGCTAAAGCCGTTTGTCTCAGCTGTGATGTACCCGCTGTACTTGTAACAGGTGTACTCTCTTCCGGAACAATTGCAGCCCCAGTGCTCACATGTTCTCCGTCAGAGTGACCACCAGAATCATCTGAATCCATGTGACTCGCAGATGACGATTTTTTTGTGTTAGCCATTTTGTTTTTCTTACCCACTAAAATTATGGCAGTTCTTAGAAAACAGCTTAAGGCTTACTTAATGCTAAATTATACAAAATTCGCACCGAACAAAACTAAATAAAAATAGTAATGGCAGTCAATTCGCACTTATTTTACGAACATGAGTGTTGTTCCGCTAGCTGCAAAATATAGGTATCGATCCTGGGACAACGGCACCATTAATGTTACACGGCACTAGCAGTGTTCCTGCCGAGTCTGCCGGTAACGGTGCTTGAGACCTGAAGTACAATTTAGTTGGCCACGGCACCAGGTGAGAATCTCAGGTGCACTGCTGCACTCAAAGATTCACACCAGAACATAAAAAATGAAAAGTTGAAGAATGACCCGAAGCATAAGGCTTGGGTGAATCCACCTTGTGAACAAAATAACAACAACAAATAAAAAATAAAATAATCTAAAAAAAAAAAATGATACTTTGGGATCAGAGTTGTGATGAGGTTCACCCGCAATCACCAATTCGTGACTGAGTGTAGTGGTCCGGATCTTACTCCGGTACATTCAATCCCCAACCAGCCAGTACAACACTCACTTTCGCAAATAACACATGATTCTCAAATACACAACACAACATTTAATAACGTTCTGCGAGATTTAAACAGATCCGGCGCTCTCTAGGCGCACAGACAATTGCCCTCATATGTGGGCAGCATACGGTGTCACACTTTACTGTCGGATAACGCAGCCGACTGAGTCTCCACCGGACTATCTGAACAAGAGATACTACTCGTTTACACACTAAATAGAGCTGCAGGTGATATTCATATACAATTGCTTAGAGAATGAAAAAAATTATATGCAAACGATCACATTAAAAATACTCGCGACACAAAATACACAAGCACGTTAATTTGCGGCATAAGACTATAGGTGCGAAATACTGCCAAAGTTAATTAACTAAATCTAATAAGCATGCACATGCAGAACCCCGCCCTGCTGACGTTGGCCCTGAACCAAAGTTAAAAGAAACTGTCCCGCCCAGCGGAATCTGTGGCCACACCTTCTCCCTTATTCATGTAAAAAAAAGTAATCAGGAAATGGGCCCTGTAAGAAATTGAAATCTGTATGTGCAGGTATTTCCTCTGAGGTTCAGTCACTCAGCATTACTGCATCTATGTCCATGCAGCTTTGGGTGTCGGATGGCACAAGTTCGCAGATGTGCGAAGAAAGAAAAAGGAAATATTCATCTACTTACAGTTTCGTGACTTTGCTGTGCAAATCCGTTGTGCATCACATAATATCACTCGACAAAAAAAACACGCACACAGACACTTGCACCATGTGGCAGCACCGATGATTCAACACTTCACTTTGACGCTTGATGCAAATGAAGCACACAATTAAAAATGGTAATATCACGCCGCACCCTGTTGCAATGATTAGAGTGCACACTGATCTATTCTCGTGACGATTTGAAGGTGGCCGTTAAGCAAAAATAGGCCCTCTCACATCTGATGCCGCGGTCTCCAAGACTAATTTTCTCGGCCGAGCGAAATCAGACGTGTTTTTACCTTAAGCGTATATCGGCAACTCAACATTTCACCTGTATATTTGTTAGGTATCGAAGCCACCGCTCTTACGCTCATATTTTTCTTTCGACATGTTTTTATCCCCGTCGCACTTACACGTAGTGGCTTCGCTGCTTACGCGACCACACACACGCACACATGGGGCCTCGCTTCGCCCCGTAAGACAAGCGCATCTCTTCACTTCCTCCACAGTAGGGGATGAATGGGGGTGACGATTCCACACTGCAGTGGTTGGCATCCGAACCCGACTTTTGCTTGGCTTCGCTTCTCATTGGAATGACCACTGTCCACTCGCAGACTTCTTAATTCCCCTGTAACTTGGCTTTCATTAGGCCAAACAGTCGCTGAGTTCCATTACGCTCCAGCCTAGAAATTTCTGCTTTATCCTGCGGATTTAGGCATTCTGCTGTCTTTATGGCAAACTGGCATCTCCAGCTGCCTCGAGTTGTCTCCATTTCTTACCAAATGCGGGGAGGTTTGCTGCTTCATTTTTCCCAATTCATTTTTTGCAGATCCAAGGCATCCAGCCTTTCACATCGGAGAGCGCACAGACAACTTAACTTTCTTCCTTATGTTCATGCCAAGTGCGAACTCTTATTTTTCTGCACGGACCACACAGAGAGCAATTGTTCTCGAAAAATGCCCCAAACAATCGACGAATTTACGATTATTCGCTAAACCTTTCGTCCCCTATCCTCATTCATTCCTACTCAAGTGGCTCATTCGATACGTATTCCTCTTTCCCTTTCCGTGTTGCATAGGCTGCCCGCCAGCTGCGCCCCGATATCCATGACCCAACAGAGCCATTCTGAGACCACCCAGCCAGAGAGAGAATTCCCGCCTCTTTTCCCCCCAAACCCCCAGACAAAACCCTATCCGCTGTCCACACTCCCAAACTCCAATCAAGCCTCGAACAATTAACACTCAATCAATTTCACACATCAACCACGCCCACCAACCACCAAATCAATGGCGGGGGTGGGCCGTAACACCGGCCCCTCCTCAAGAAATCCAGAAGTCCTCCTCTGGGCCCACCGCTTTGCTCCTATCAATTTCCAGAGCAACCATTGAGTGCTACCCTTTTCCCACAGGCAGAAACAATTCAAAATGGCAAAAACACTGCGTCTCCCGCCCTCAAGAGCACCGGAGCGACCCCCCAACCATCCCGCAATTTTGTTAATTAATTTAGAGAACATCCGAAAGAAAAAACAACGTAAATGAGAAATAAATAAAAAAAACTGAACTGTAAAAGAACATGTGAGCTCGCCGAACTGTGATTCCTAGCTGCCTCATACAATACGCGACATGGCGGACAGATTTTAAAGTTTTCTTCAGGTTTTAGGATGGGGGGGGGGGGGGTGTCCACTGTAACAGTACAAACAGAAATGCATCCGCTCCTCTCTATCGCAAGTGAGACAGAACAGATTTCTTTAGGAATGAATTGGAATTTTTGGCACGTATCGAGTGCGATTGCTTTTTTTTTTTTTAATTTTGTTTGTATACATATAGAATCCTCTCTCTGAAATCCACCTTGGGATGAAGCCTCTCTGAACAAAAATTTCGAGCTTCCTCAATCAATAGATGTGGTTTTACACAGCATGCTTAAAAAGCAGCAACGCCACATGAGTGTCTTAGGAGTCAGAAACCTAGTTTTCCAACTAGTTGTCCTACTACGACACTGGTTCGAGTCCCAGATGGTAGTATGTTTCTTGTACGGCGTCGGGTCTCTCTTCCATGGAACCAGTGGACTTAACTTTGAGACTGCGTGACGTACTCGAGGTGACGTACATATCGAAACCGCAAGTTGCAGCTATAAGTAAGTTTTTGCCGGCGTAGTTCTATTGGTAGAATGTCCGACTCCGGATTACGAGGATGTGCATCCGAATCACATCACGGGTTATAATGGGTTCGTTATAACTACTTATAAATAAGGATGGGATATTCGAATCCTCGAATCCCGCGAATCTTGAAAAGATTCGATATTCGAAAACTCGAATCTTCGCGCTTTTTTCGTCATTCGAAACTTTCGAATCTTAACCTAAGAAAATAGGCGTTTGGTTCCAGAGCAATATTTGTTCTAATGTTTGTCAGCATGAAATCTCCATTAAAGGTTTCCGATTTTTTTTTTTTTACATTGCCCTGAAAGAGTTCAGTGTTTAGGGTTTTTAACTCTTAAAACAAACATGTTTTTGATGTTTCTTAATTTTCTGGAAACAATTTACTCAATTTAGAGTTCCATGTTTACTGTTTATTTTCATTAACTCTTGAAATAATCCTCCCCACCTCTACACTTGCTTTGATTTAAAAAGATTTTGGAACTTTTGTTATTACAGAAAAATGTCAAAAATGTGAATTGTTAATCAAATATTTTTTGTCAAATTTTGTTCAGAAAATAGAAATGAACCTCAAGACACAAGAGTTATATACTTCATATAGTAAATGTAAATTACAAATTTCATTTGTATCTTTTTAATAAGTATGGGTATATTTTTTAAAAACCGTATTCTTGAATTTGGTTTACATTAAACACAGATTTCGAATTTTGCTTCGATTAAAAACTTAATTTTAAGTAGTCTTTTCTTTCCGTTTTTGTCTTATAAATATTCGTATATGTCGGATTCGGATTCGTCCCACCTCTACTTATAACCTTTATGGCGGTTGTTAAATCACGAAACAAATAAACAAAACAGCAGCAGAAGTAAGCCATATTTAGAATGACACATGGAAAATACACGAGCACATGTTAACGTTAAACATACCGGAAAGTTGTAGCAGAATTCTTGGCATAATGATGTCATCTGTTGCTAAAAAACCTCCAAACTATAGTGTGCACAAGGTATGTCAATGTATTCTTTGCAATCATTGGCTTTTTGCGGTAACTAGCGGGCATATTGAGCGACAAAGAGCCTGGGATTTGCATGGAAGGCTACAGTCACAGCTATTATGGGAGACTAAAAGAAATTTTACCATGTGAAGACGTCGGAGGCGCAGATGTAGCTCTGAAAATAAATTTACCGTGGCTCCTTCTAGCAAGAAAATAGTTGGACTGAATGGAAAAACAAAAAGGCAATTTTGTTGTACACACTTAGCAGAAACAAAGTACTTACGTGTCACCTTAATGAAAATGTTTTTTTTTTTCTAGGTGTGAATCGCAAATACACTGCTAGCCACCCAAAATGCAACACCAAGAAGGACACGAGATAGCAAAGCCAGATTTACTGGACACATAACAACAGATACAAAGATGAAACGATTGAGCTTACAGGCCCGTGCGACTTGCGGAACACGCAGACGTCAATAGTTCGTGTGGCCCCCATGGCTGGCAATAACGGCCGCTACACGCCGCGGCATCGAACAAAAGAGCTTTGGATGCGGATTTGGGGTATATCGGTCCAGGCTGCTTCCACACGTTGCCACAGTTCATCAGGCGTAGCCGCGAGTGATGCTTGTCGGGACACTCGGTTGCCGATCAGCGACCAGACGTTTTCGATGGGCGACATATCGGGAGAACAGGTGGGCCACGGCAGCAGCGACATCTGGTGGGTCGTGAAGAATTGTTGCACGATGCGTGCCACGTGCGGGCGCGCATTGTCTTGTTGAAACGTGGCCACTGGCAGGTCCTGCAACTAAGGGAGGACTACAGGCTCCAAAACGTCGGAGATGTAGCGGTGGCTGTTGAGTGTACCGGCGATGCGTACCAAAGGGGTGCGGGTGTCATATCCAATTGCGCCCGAAACCATAACGCCAGGCGACGGACCGGTATGGCGATGCATAATGCAGGCGTCATACAGTCTCTCGCCGTGGTTCCGCCACACGCGGATCCGACCATCGTGGTGTTGCAGGCAGAAGCGGGATTCGTCGGAGAAGACAATGTCGTGCCATTCCGTAGTCCAGGTGCGGCGTTCAACGGCCCACAGCCGCCGCACTTGCTGGTGGTGTAACGTCAACTGTAATAGGAGCAATTGGCGCCTTGCGACAAGTCCCTGCTCCTGCAGACGACGTCGAACGGTACGTGCTGACACAGGTTGTTGCGCAACACACCCTGATTCCTGCGCTAACGTTCGTGATATGGCGGTGCGAGCCGTCAATGCCCGCCACACAACATGCCGGTCCTCTCGATCGGTGGTGTGCCGCGGCTGCGGCAATCGCTCACGTCGGTCCGTACGTCCCTCCTGCACCCACCGAATCCATACTCGCCTCACTGTGGCTGGATGTCGTCCCACACGGGTGCTGATGTCTCGGTACGATAAACCGTTATCGCGATAAGGCACTATTCGTTCTCTGTCAAACTCCGAAACGCGCTGGAATGACTGCCGTATTCTGCGACGAGGCATCAGGAAGCTTCCCAAGCACAGGTCCGGCAGCACAACACACTTCCACTACTTACACCCTGCCTTCTGTGCACCCTTCTTATAGTGCTTCTCGGTGGCGTCCCGGGCGCAGATGATATGCATATGCCCTGCAATGCTAATCGTTTGCATGTCCTCTCGCGGGCGACGCATGCTGCGAATTTCAGGCCAATCGGATGCTTCCTTCTCGGTGTTGCATTTTGGGTTTCCTGCAGTGTAGAAGCATAAATCAGAAAGTAAAAGAGATTTTGTGTATTTACCAAAAACAAAGCGAAATTTAACATTATTTGTCAATGCTGTCTTACTGCAGTTCCTCACACTTTTCGTAACATTGCGCGAGAAATTTTTCGTAACATTTACAATAAAAGACATGTGACCTTTCGGATCTAGTGTAGAGTAACACTTTACTCATCTGAGGATGGATCTAGTGTAGATACGAAAGCTCTTATGAGTTAAAACTATTTACTTACAGTAAAAGACATAAGGTTTTAACTTTCATTTATTTTAGTGTAATAATCGTGTGTAGACGGCTACGACTTCTCGTCCTTGAGTGATTACTGTTGCATGAAAATCTGTTTTATCGTGCCCCATATGAGTTGATGGAACAGCACAAAACACGGTGATCTGAAGTCTGTTCATCTCTGCTTATCCTCAATCAAAGGAACGACATTTTGAGGCGCTCGTCACGTGCGATGAGAAATGGATGTTGAATGACAATCGACGTTCGATACAATGCCTCAAGCGCGGTCACGTATGATGAGAAATGAATGCTGTATGTCAGTGGTTCTCACCCTTTTAAGTTTTGAGCTATTGCGCCGAACGTCGGCGATTGTCATATAGTATCAAAAAATGTGCATATAACTGGCGTACCCCTTGTATAGATAGATACAATTATAGTTATAATATAACAATGGGAATAAAGTAAAATATACACTGCTGGCCACCCAAAATGCAACACCAAGAAGGAAGCATGCGATTGGCCTGAAATTCGCAGCATGCGTTGCCCGCGAGAGGACATGCAAACGATTAGCATTGCAGGGCATATGCAAATCATGTGCGCCCGGCACGCCACCGAGAAGCTCTATAAGAAGTGAGCACAAAATGCGGGGTGTAAGTAGTGGAAGTGTGTTGTGCTGCCGGACCTGTGCGTGGGAAGCTTCCTGATGCCTCGTCGCAGAATACGGCAGTCATTCTAGCACGTTTCGGAGTTCGACAGATGACGAATATACTGGCTTATCGCGACAGCGGTTTATAATACCGAGACATCGGCGCCCGTGTGGGACGACATCCAGCCACAGTGAGGCGAGTATGGATTCGGTGGGTGCAAGAAAGACGGACGGACCGACGTGAGCGATTGCCGCAGCCGCGGAAGATCACTGAACGAGAGGACCGGCATGTTCTCCGGCGGGCATTGACGGCTCGCACCGCCATATCACGAACGTTAGCGCAGGAATTAGGGTGTGTTGCGCAACAACCTGTGTCAGCACGTACCGTTCGACGTCGTCTGCAGGAGCGGGGACTTGTCGCACTGCGCCCATTGCTCCGATTACCATTGACGTTACACCACCGGCGAGTGCGGCGGCAGTGAGCCGCTGAACGCCGCACCTGCACTTCGGAATGGCACGACATTGTCTTCTCCGACAAATTCCGCTTCTGCCTGCAACACCACGATAGTCAGTTACGCGTGTGGCGGCACCGCGGTGAGAGGCTGTATTACCCCTGCATTATGCATCGCCATACCGGTCCGTTGCCTGGCGTTATGGTTTGGGGCGCAATCGGATATGACACCCGCACCCCTCTGGTACGCATCGCCGGTGCACTCAACAGCCACCGCTACATCTCCGACGTTTTAGAGCCTGTAGTCCTCCCTTACCTGCAGGACCTGCCAGCGGCCACCTTTCAGCAGGACAATGCGCGCCCGCACGTGGCACGCATCGTGCAACAATTCTTCACGGCCCATCAGGTGTCACTGCTACCGTGACCCGCCTGTTCTCTCGATATGTCGCCCATCAAACACGTCTGGTCGCTGATCGGCAACCGAGTGGCCCGGCAAGCACCACTCGCGGCTACGCCTGATGAACTGTGGCAACGTGTGGAAGCAGGCTGGACCGACATACCCCAAGCCCACATCTAAAACCTCTTTCGTTCGATGCCGCGGCGTGTAGCGGCCGTTATTACCAGCCATGGGGGTCACAGGAACTGTTGATGTCTGCGTTTTCCGCAAGTCGCACGTGCCTGTAAGCTCAATTGTTTCATCTTTGTATCTGTTGTTATGTGTCCAGTTAATCTGGCTTTGCTATCTCGTGTCCTTCTTGGTGTTGCATTTTGGGTGGCCAGCAGTGCATATACAGTATATATATATACATTAAATTTTGTATTCATAAGACAAAATTTAATAAGACCACATGACCTATGGCCTGTGTACGCGCGTGAAACTGCGAAAAGAAATCTCGCTGTCTGTCTCTTTCCTTTGTGAAGCTCAGACGGCGTACCACCAAAAGTTTTACCGTATACCCCCAAAGGGTACGCGTACCTCACGTTGAGAACTCCTAGTGTATGACAATCGCCGACGTTCGGCGCTATGGCTCAACCGTGATGGGCCTCCGAAACACATCCCGAAGCCATTTCTCATCCAAGAATAACGACGATAAGTGTTTGGTGGTCCACAGCTCTTATGATCCATTCCTCCTTCTTACAACCGGGTCAAACCTTCATGGTGGATAAGTATTGTCAAGAACTTGACATTATGAATGAAAAACTGTCCATCAAACAGCCAGCATTAAGTCAATTGCCATGGGTCCGTACTTCTCAATGATAACGCGAGACCCCACGTTGAACGCTACACGATCTAGAAGCTGCACCAGTTGAGGAACGAAACTTTATCCCGTCCGTCATATTCACCTGAACTGTCCCCTATGGAGGATCCCTTCTTCAAGCACCTGGACACCTTTCTACAGAGTAAATCATTTCCCAATCGAACATCAGCTGTAACTGCATTCTAGAGATCTGCACAGCTCTTATTTGGGGAGTCCTGTCCGGGCCCTTCAATTGTACCTCTTATGTAGGTGCGGCCCTGCCCGTGATGCGCCATTTGGTATTATTTTGTCTTTCTATTGTGTTTTATTATATTGTGAAAAGTAAATAATAAAATGAGATATTAATGAAAATATTTAGTTGAATGTAAGCCGAAATATTAACTGAATTAAGAATATAACCTTTAAAGAGAGAAAAAAGAAGACTAAGCGCGCTCAGAATCCCCCTTTCTCTGAACTAGCAATCTATAACACTATAAAAGTCAGCCCTATACAAATTAGGAATAGGACAAACAATTGATGTCGTCTCACTCTCTCATACGAACACACACATGCACACCCCACCCCTCTGCAAATATCCCCTTCCGTTCCCCCCACTTCACACAACACACACACTCGCTCGATGTGGAATCTTTTTGTTGCCAACAAGCCCCAAAGTGGTTTCCCATATTAATACCCACAGATGATAAAAACACTGTGAGTACCTCTTCTTGATTTCGCGATTACTTCCTGGGCTATGTCATGGAAGTAAGTAAAGCCAGCAAAACAGTTAAGCAGACCAGGAAATCAGGGAACACGACTTTTTCTTTCTTTACCATTGCGATAAAAAGATCTCCCTTCCCTGGTCGACTTGGCCCGGCCTGGCCGTTGCTTTGTTTTCTAAACTAAAAAAAAAAAAGCCCGCCCTGTCCAGTTGAGACCTCTATTGCATTCAAAGGGTTTGTCCCATCCCGGAGCTCGAAATTGTTTTCACGACGGCATACAGACGTTTGCATCTCATTGGCAAAAGTGTGTTGCTACTGGCGGCGATTACTTTAATTAATAAAGTTTATTTTGTGTCATATTTTGGGTGGTAGAAATTTCCATCGGCATTCCAACATGTCATCTGTAACAATTTTTTACTTCAAAATGCTTAATTCAAGATCTTTAAATTATTCCGTAGATCACTGAACTTTTATCGCACCTTACGAAAATCACGAATGCAATCGACTGAATTTTTCTCGTGAAACTTCTCTCGGAACTCGCGTACATGACTCACGGGCGAAATTTTCAATGCAGCCGACTAAAAGAGAGAGAAAATATCGACGTCGAAAATAAACCGCGTTTATCATTTCTGTTAATACAATATGCCCTTTCATGTATACTTCAATACATCACTTGAGTTCCATGTACAAAAAAATTCCCATCCATTTGTGGATATTTTAAAAGTGGAAATGGGCATGACGACTACATACGTTGTAACGGGAATCGGAAAACTTGGTAGAGAGGGGGTAGGGAGGGGGATTGAAAATGGACGGCAAGAACCTGCCGTTAGCTTTCATGATGTAATCACAGGAGGTATTCAACGACTTCAATCCATCCCTTGCATGTGGGGGAGAATTCCGTCGACTGGGGTACATTTATTTAAATTTTAATAGGCACTAGAGCAACACGGCATTTCAGTAGGGAATGTTTTTCGCGTTTGTCGACAAAGACTAGATCGGGAGAACTTCGGAGTTTCGGGGAGATATGGCTCGATGTGGATTAAGTAGATTTGCTGAGCATTTCCCGAGCGTATCCATTAGAAGTGTAACAGAAGAATATGTTGAACCAAATTCCATCAGTAAATTGATGGCAGGGAGATGCGATCGTCTACGTATTGTATCTCGGCTTTGGAGTTGGAAATAAAATAAAATAAAATAAAAAAAACATTCGATTTTTTCATCCACTTATTAAAGGGACAGAAGGAACTTTATTCAGAGAAAATGCACTGGTATATTTAAATTTGGTAGGGAATCTTATGTAAACATCTTTGAACATTAACCAACCTTATGTTATTGGTGATGTTTGGTAAATTCTTCCATGGAAGTACATTTGTAACAGCCGACATTTCTTTGCATTTAAAATTGGTATCGGATATTACGCTTTGGTAAGACACTGCACAACAAATATTCATAAAAGAGAATTTCGAATTTTACTAAAATACAAAAAAAAAGAAGCATAGTTCGTACGCTTGAAAACTGTTATGGATGAAGAAATTGCAACATATTTCGAAGCTTCCGTTCAGCAAAGGGCTATCTTCATCTCAGACAAAAGTCAAACTTCCGAAACTTTATGCTTTTTAATATACTTCCTTCCCATCAAATCAAGGATCTAGTCCGCACAGAGACGATATATGGCATTAAATATCTTACTGGAATGTTGTAATGTTTGTGAAAATATGACTGTCTGAACACTGCATAGATCTGTCTCACAACTTCACCTGCAGTGAAGACAGGAGTCATTCAAGAACTTCAGAAAATGTTACTTACGATTAGTCTTTATTCACCTAAATATCCTTTAGCACAACTCAGTCTTCAACAATGTTAGTAAACTAATCCAATTTACTTGTGAGGAAACATTTAACGAGAAAAACAAAACACCAATACTAAATATACAGGGTGTTTCAGAAAATTTGAGATGTAAATATCTGAGTAACTAAATAGTCTAGGCAAATGAAATTAAACAGGCTTAATGTTCAGCAAAATAGGATTTATTCATCAAAATTTGAATGAGAAATTCGAAGGTATGGGGATTTCATGAATGATTTCACAAGTTTTCAATATGCGCATCGCCTGTGATTCGGCACATGTCAAGTCGGTAGTCCAGCTTCTGCCAAACACGATGCAGCATGCCCCTCATGTGCTCAAATGTGGCATGGGGATTTTCTTCTCCCCAAATTCGAACATTATGCTTGTTTTTGTCATTCGTAAGAAATGTGGCCTCATCACTGAAAACAAGACGATTTTCAAACTCGTCTTCTTCAAGTTTGTCTTGCATATCGACACAGAATTGCTTACGCTTTTGCTTGTCATCTGTCTTTAAGGGCTGAACGAGCTGTAGCTTGTAGGGAGCGTTTCTCAAGCGTTTCCTTGCGACACGCCAAACTGTCGTTGTAGGAATCTGAGTTTCCAGATTTGCTCTTCTTATGGACTTCCTGGGTCTTCGCAGAAATGTTTCCCGAACCCGCTCGACCATATCTTTCGCTACTGGTGGTCGTCCAGATCCACCTGCCCCGCACAGACAGTCCTCCTCTTTGAACTTTTTGTGCCATGTCCAAATCTGCATTGCAGTTGGCGCATTTGAGCACATGAGGGACATGCTGCATCGTGTTTGGCAGGAGCTGCACCACCGACTTGACGTGTGCCGTGTCACAGGCGGTGCGTATTGAAAACTTGTGAAATCGTTCATGAAATCCACTTACCTTTGAATTTCCCATTCAAATTTTGATGAATAAATCTTATTTTGATCAACATTAAGCCTGTTTAGTTTCATTTGCCTAGACTATTTAGTTACTCAGATATTTACATCCCTAATGATATCAACTTTTTTGAAACACCCTGTATAATACGCAGACATCAAAAGATCACAACTTTAAGGAGCTCAATTTCGCAACTACTCTTATATCGTCATACTACCAACATCTCCACATACTGCTGCTGCTCAAACATTATACACGGATCAGCCATTACATTTTGACCACTTACCTAGAGCTGTAGGAACCCCTTTAGCTCGCAAAACAGCGGTCACTCGGCGAGGCATCGATTCGATGAGGTGACGATAATTATCCATGGGATATCTGGTACCATAATGTCAACAGTAGGCCCTCCAGTTCCCGTATACATCTGGGTGGTGGTGATTTAGCGCGAACCCTCTTTTTCAAGTCGAACCACAAATGTTCGATTGGGTTCATGTCTGGTGAATCTGAAGGCCACATAAAGTCATCAACATGTTCCTTGAACCACTCCTTGACGATTCTGGCAGTGTGGCATGGCGCATTATCCTGTTGGTAATGGCCATCACCAGCAGCGAACACAGTTGCCATGAATGGGTGAACTTGGTCCGCAACGATGTTGAGATACCTGACAGCTGTCAGGGACTGTACTATTGGGATAATATGGCCTAAAGTGTCCCAAGAAAACATCGCCCACAGCATACCACCTCCTCCAGCGCCGGCCTGTTTCCGCCCAACAGTGCATCCAGGTGTCATAGCCTCCTTTGGTAATCGGCGTTTCCATGCGGATGTCTACGTGATGCACCAGGAATCATGATTCGTCAGACCAGGCTACTTTATTCCAAGCATCCACGGTCCAATGTCAGTGGTCTTGGGCCCATTTCATGCGTTATTGGCGAAGACGAGCAGTCAGCATGGGGACCCGGCTGGGTCTTCGGCTGCGCAAGCCAATGCGCAGAAGCCTGCGATGAACTGTGTGCTGTGACAGATTGCCCAGATCACCAGTGTTGTAGCTGCTGGTGATTTGTCGCGCTGTGGCCCCGTGGTCGTTGTGAAGGACGCACGACAGTCCCCGCTCCCGTCTGGCATCAATGAGCTGCGTACAACACACAGCTGGAAGACGGTTTGTCGTTTGGACATATGTGCACCACTTTTGATACGTACTCACTACAGCGGTACGTGAACAACCCACAAGCCGCGCCGTTCCCGAGATCGTAGTTCCGAGGAGCCGTGTCATCCCAATTTGTCCTTTATCAAACTCCGATAAATCGGAAGCTTTTCCCATTCTGACTCCGAACACTCTACTAACCGAAAGCCGGTCCTCGGGTTTGTATATATGCTGCTCTGTGAACTGCACCTGCGCCACCGTTCGATCTCCAGGCGCGCTCATATCTCTAGGCTGGGGGTGGTCATAATGTAATGACTTATCTGTGTATGTCGTCCAGTTATCATCTGACACATACACGCGTCGTACGTTCTGACCTCAAAGTGTTGCCAAACATACTTTTGCTAGAGTGAGATATCACGTTAAGTTTGTTGAACGTGACGGAGAACGAAATCAAATTTACATAGAGAAAGAAACTAAAAAGGAAAGTTAAATTAGAGTATAAGTCACAATGTATGCAGTCCTCTGCTTTACTCGAGAGGTATAAGGAAGCAATAGTTCGGCCTTCTCCTTTGGAATCCGCAAATCTAGATACATGTATAATGTACAGCTTGTGGACAACATAACTGAATAAATAACTCAAAAACAATTAGTGTTTGACCTATACTTGCTTGTATTGTGTTGCTAAAGTTGAAATGGCCTATTTGGTTCAGGCGCTGAAGGTAATATTAATAATAAAAGCAGAAGCAACGTACCTGCTCAATCAAAAATGTCACCAGCGGCGTCAATACACTTTTGCCTACGGATCTCTAGGGATGTTCGGGCCAATTTTGAAAAACATTTGTTCTCTGGAGGCAGGGACTCCGACTTCACCAAATTATTTGAAGTGGGCGGGGGGGGGTAGCAGGCGTTTAGAGGTCAGACGTTGGTAGAGAACGTCTTTTCAACTGTCAGGAGAAAAATTCAAAAATAAAAAAAAGGGAAAAAGATGAACTACGAGATTGGACGTATATTTTAAAATGCAATTGTAATTGTTCATCAGCAAATGAACAAGAAAACAGAAATATTCTTTTGCAGAATATTAATTTTTTTAAGAATAAATATTTTATTTCCAAACTTTATTTAAAAAATGAGAAATTACCTGGGTTACTTAAACCAAAAAATAAGAACCGTAAAAAATAAGTAGATAAATAAAGACGTTAGAGATTATATGTTTCTGTGTTTTTATTATTTTTATTTTTGATAATTGTTTTAAACCTTTACAGCATATCACGAGAGCATATCAAACACAATACGGGGCTGGGGCTGCTAATCCAGTTTCTTGTCAAACGAGCAATGCCGAATATGGGGAAAAGTTTATTTACTTTATTATTTATTAATATTTTGGAAATAAATCGCTTAGACCTCATAAGGTGGATCTTGGTCCATCTTATGAAGCTAAAGCAATTATTTCATTAAACTGGACGAAAAATATGGAGTGGGCACTGCCCCCCCCCCAGTAAAATTATTAGAGGGACAAGACTCACACCCCTTCCTAGTCGGCGCCAATAGCTGGAGGCGATCGGGTCTTCAAATACCTGGTAAACAGCTACATCATTTTTTAAGGTCCGCTTGGACGTAAAATGGTCCAGGTACCGAAAGAAGTCATAGTCCGTTAGTGTAAGGTCTGGAGAGAAGCGAGATGTGATTGTCTCATATCCTAAGTGGTGAAGCTTCTGCGCGGTTATTCGTGCGACATGGGCCGAGCATTATCATGAAGCATCAGGCCATTATGACTACTGACCAGTGCTGGCTGTTTCCTGCGCAGTTTGTCATGCATTTGTTGCAGGTGGTCACAATGGCGTTCCGCTGTGATGGGCCGACCATTCTCAATAACGAATGGTGGATCACACCGGCAGATGACCCCCATACATTGACCATCACTTTCTTTGTGGGTAGAGCTGGCTTTGATATGTTCTAGCGCGGTTCATCAGCGCCCGACCAGTGAGCGGAACAGCTACGATTATCGTGTATTTTTAATCAGTAGTCACAATCCTTCCCTTTTTCCTCCGTTAAGCAGAGAAGAGCACACTTCTATGCGACGTGCCTTGTGTTCCTCGGTTAGCGCATGTGGCACCCTTTGATCAACGTTTTTCACTTTACATATGAGAGCTAGGTGCCAGGACACTGTTAAATATTGGACGTTTAACTTCTGTGAGACCTCCCATACCGTTTGGCATGGATACGATTACATGGTTTCCCTCACTGCAACATGATTAACGGCTGCATGGTTGTATCCGCATGGTTCAGCTTTTTTTCTGTTTCAGTTATCGCCGGACCGCAATTTTGTGAGCCGATACTCATAGAGAAAAATAACGCGAATTTGACTTGCCTCTATGGACCACTTACACTTCACCGTATTCACTACCACCAGTAACCACACAGCAACTGATGACCCAATTGCATAGCCTACAGTCCAAGATGTTGGCTCCATGGCCCACTTTCACTTCAACGTGTTCACTACCACCAGTAACCACACAACAACTGATGATCCAATTGCATAGCCAGCGGTCGAAGATGTTGGCTTCATGGCCTACTTTCACTTCACCGTGTTCACTACCACCAGTAACTACACAACAACTGATAATCCAATTGCATAGCCCACATTCTAAGGTGTTGGCTCCATGGCCCAATTTCACTTCACCGTGTTCACTACCTCCAGTAACCACACAACAACTGATGATCTAATTGGATAGCCAGCGATCCAAGATGTTGGCTTCATGGCCTACTTTCACTTCACTGTGTTCATTACCACCAGTAACGACACAACAACTGATGATCCAATTGCATAGCCCACAGTCCAAGATGTTGGCTCCATGGCCCACTTACACTTCCCCGTGTTCACTACCGCTATTAACCACACAAAAACTGAAGATCTCATTGGATAACCCACAGTTCAGGATGTCATGTGACGTATCACATGTGAATTAGCTGTACACCACAAATCGAGTAGAACGGCATTAAGTGGCAATACCCTGGAATCGAGCATTTCATCTGCAAAAACACAATAATACTGTTGGTGTTCAGTGTAGTATGGATGTAAATACCCTGGGGAGATGCCAGAGGAATTTTAAATCACCATCAATGAAGGTAAGACACGAACTCTGTGAGTGGAGGAGAGAATCTTGCACTCAATCTGTTTTCTAGAACTGGTCAGATCAGATCAGATCAGATCATATGTAAAGGATTTTAGGAAGGGCGTGTCTGACCCCAGGTCTTAAACAACCCTTAGAAATAGGAAGCTAGGAGATTTGGGCTAGAGTGCCCGATAGGAAAGGGACACGGAAGCGAAGTAGGAAGGGGGAAGAAGACTCCCTTATTTATTACCGGGGGCCAGTACCCGGGGAACGACGGCTTAACGTGCCCATCCGACGCACGGCGGATATTTAGTGGATCGAGCGTTCGTTCCTGCCTGGGATTGAACCTGAAGTCCTTTCCGTGGAAGTCACGAACGTTGCCCACTAGGCCACCCGCGGCCCTCTAGAACCGGTGAGAGTGGCTGAATGGTATTAATATCGGGTGATTCTGCAGGCCACAAAGGGGGGAGGGGGTGTTGTATCTCGTGTTCATGTTTAGGCAACCACATCTGGATTTTTGAGCATCACACCGAAATATGGCAACATGCGGGGGCGGGGGGATGTCTGAAACATGATATACACCTGGTCCCATAAAATGTGTGAACAATCACTAGCGTTAATTTTATCACGCAGTGTAACGATAGGACCGAATGAATACCGTAATATCTTTTCTCAAACAAATATTCATTCTCCTTCATGTTTGATTGTTGGCATGTAGAGGCGTAACTAGGGCGGGGCGGCTGCCCGGGCGCAGATCAAGAGAGGGCGCGAAAATCTGTGCTTACAGTCTGATTAAAATTGGAATTGACACTATTACACCAGTTTCTGGTACAGTTACAGTTCAAATTTCTTCCTCAAAACTTTCAGGGGATGCGAGTTGCTTAAATTCAGAAATAAAAGCGCACTTGTCCATCCAACTGAAGAAGAATTGTGGCCTTCGCCAACAGTAATGGTGCCCGCAGTTTTTCTTTAGTTGCATGGATAAGATAAGGATGTCATTAACATTGTTGAATATTCTCTGGGGGCTATTCGATCATTACTTTGGCTACGAGCCACAATTGTCAGCTACATTCAGCCCGTTTGATGTGAAACTGAAGATCCGAACTCTCGAAACGCACACACACATATAGGCACCGTATATTTATGTATATAATTACATATGCAACTACCGTATGGAATTAGTAATATATATGTAAGTATTAAATTAGAGGGATGTAAGGTCAGGTGATGCGTAACATCACACCCTCTCCTTGACAAATGTCAACCCCGCCTTCTCGTGGTACATCCTGTTCCCACTAAAGGGGCTCTGACGACCGCCAATAGCGGTATAACTATACCATCGGGATTAGAGGAAATGCTATCCCACACTCACCAACCCGCTTGGCCAGCGTGGTGAGTTATGGCCAAACCCCTCCAAAATGACTCCACAACTTAAATCTTGGCCCTCAGTCTCCGGCAGCTGGAATGTACCTGGCCAAGGCAGCGGCCAGTGCGACATGAAGGCAGAGGGTGCTAAGAATCCCCGGAGGACCGGACTAGGCTGCCATCTGATGCTGACCTTGGCTACGTACAACGGACGCTCCCTATCTTCTGATTCAAGGCTTCTTGAATTGGAAGAGGAACTACAAAGGATCAAGTGGGACATCGTCGGGCTAAGTGAGGTAAGGAGAAAAGGAGAAGATCTCATTGAACTGAAAAGCGGAAATCTCTTCTACTATCGTGGGACAGATACTGGCAGAACTAGTGATGTTGGATTTATAATAAACAAGAAACTGAAGGATAAAGTTGTAGAAGTTGAAAGTTCCTCTGACAGAGCTGCACGACTCGTTATCCAACTCTCGAGAAGATACCAGGCTCAGATTATTCAAACTTATGCACCCACCACAAGTCATGCTGAAGAAGAAACTGAAGAATTTTATGAGGAAATTCGTCATCTAAATAATAAAGGTAAGCAGCACTTGAAGATAATTATGGGAGATTTCAATGCAAAAATAGGGCAACGGCAACAGAATGAAACTTCAGTAGGTAAATTCGGTCACGGCAACAGAAACCAGCGTGGAAATACTCTCGTAGAGTTTGCAGAGGCAGAAGGGTTTTTCATCTTGAACTCCTTTTTCAAGAAAAAGTCACACAGGAAATGGACATGGAGACATCCAAATGGGACGACAAGTGAAATTGATTTTATTATGTGTAACAAAAAATTCGTCATAGAAGACTGCAGTGTGCTAAACAAGTTCAACACAGGCAGTGACCATAGATTGGTGAGATGTAAGATGCACCTCAACACTAAACTGGAACGTAGCAAGCTCATAAGACAAACAAAATGTATTGACATAACCAACCTTAAAAAACACCATAATACCTTCAAATTGGAACTGAAGAACAGATTCTCTGCTTTAGAAATCCTAACATCGGAAGAAGTGGATATTTCTGAAATTAACAGAAAAGTAACCAAAGCTCTTATGGAAACAGCAACAAAATTAGCTGGGTCTAAGAACAAATTGCATGTGAACACATTATCAGGAAAATCCAAAATGTTGATGCAAAAAAGAAGAGTGATGAGGACAACTAAAGAAGATGTGACTTCCAAAGTGGAATATATAGAGCTATGCAAGACAGTACGAAAAAGTATCACTGAAGACGTAAGGAAATTCAACTGTGAACTAGTAAGGAAAGCAATTGAAAACAACCAAAGCCTAAAGATAGCAAAGGGACATCTCAGTAAGGGGAAAAACAGATTATGGCACTGAGAAAAGAAGATGGTTCTGTAACAAGAAATAGAGGCGAAAGTTTGACAAGAGTGAAAGATTTCTACTCCAAATTATATGAAAGGGATGATACATGTACTCCAGACATCATGAAAGGTACCAGTACCAGAGTTCTTCCAGTCCTTCCAGCAGAAGTTGCACATGCAATCAAGAACATGAAGCGGGGGAAAGCTCCAGGAGAAGATGGAATTACTGTAGACATCATACAAGAAGCAAGTGGAGAAATCGAAACAGTACTCGCCCAAATTTTCACTCGACGCCTTAATGAAGGGAAAATTCCTGAGGATTGGAACAACGCTACAATGATCTTGCTACATAAAAAAGGTGACATTGAGGATCTCAGGAACTACAGACCTATCAGCCTCCTATCAGTGGTTTATAAAATCTTCACTAAAGTTATTTCACACCGCTTGAAGGTGACACTGGACATGGCTCAACCGAGAGAACAAGCTGGATTCAGGAGTGGCTACAGCACAATAGATCATATCCACGTACTGAGAGAACTAATTGAAAGAGCGAGGGAATATGAGCTTCCATTGTGCATGGCTTTTATCGATTATGAAAAAGCTTTTGATTCGGTGAAACCATCAGCAGTTGCAATGGCTCTGAAATCCTGCGGTATTGAAGATGCATACATTAATATTATTAATAACATCTATGAAAATGCAAGTGCAAAGATTCGGCTGTTTGAAAATACAACACACATAAAAATTGGAAAAAGGGTGAGACAAGGTGACACCATATCTCCGAAGCTCTTTAATGCCACATTGGAAAATGTCTTTCAATCACTGAACTGGGAAAACAAAGGGATAAAGATTAATGGAGATTATCTAACCCACCTTCGTTTTGCTGATGACATAGTCATTTTTGCAACTACCCCATCAGAGCTACAGAGTATGATCCAGGAACAAAAGTGATGTTCAATGCTTTTACAAGAAAGCATTGAACATCACTTGAGTATGATCAGAAGACAAAAGTGATGTTCAATGCTTTTACAAGAAATGAAGATTTATCGATTGATGGAGAAAAGCTGGAGATAACAGACACATACGTTTATCTTGGACAGCAGATATCAAGTAAGGGTCACATTGGGGAAGAAATTAATCGGAGTACAAAACTTGCCTGGAGAGCTTTTGGAAGAAACAGCATAATTTTCAAGAGCAATATGCCATTATGTCTTAAAAGAAAAGTGTTTGATCAATGCATCCTTCCAGTGCTTACGTATGGTGCAGAGACGTGGACCTTAGCTAAAAGAGACATACAAAGGCTGCAGACAACTCAAAGGAGGCATGGAGAGGTGCATACTTGGTGTAACCAGGAGATATAAGAAGAGGAACACGTGGATCCGAAAAATGACAAGAGTGGAAGACATCATGATCAGAGTTAAATCCCTGAAATGGCAATGGGCTGGACATACTGCCAGAAGAACAGACCATCGATGGACAGCCGAAATTTTAGATTGGATTCCAAGGGACAGGAAAAGACCCAGAAGAAGACCACATGGAAGATGGGTGGATGAAATTCGAAAGTATGCCGTAGTGACATGGAGGAGACTGGCACAAGACAGACCGTTGTGGAGGAAACTTGGGGAGACCTTCGTCCAGCAGTGGATTGATAATGGTTGACAATGATGATGATGATGATGATGATTAAATTAGAAATGCATATACATATATAGATATACATTTATATACATATAATAGAATGACTGACGGGGCGCAATATTTTATGATTTGCCTCGGGCGCAGAAACGCCTAGTTACGCTTCTATTGGCGTGAAACAGTGGTTATTACACGCTTCTCTGTGCTTTCTCTAAATATAAAGATGTTGAAAGCAGTGTAATGTACCATTCGTCACATCACGTGACCCGTTTCCATTCACCGTATGTCCAGCCATTTTTCTCATTAAATTGCTTCTTCAGTTTTAGAGCACTGACATTTATAAAAAGAAAGGTAATACACTGAATTCTGTGGTGTAGTAAGCACGTATTTCGAATTCTTTCCGACGCAAAAGGAATATTTCGAAGCGGTTTTTAAAAAAAAAGACAAAATCACCGAAACCGGAAATGTATTCGTGCCACTATGCATTATTTGAACCACCCAATGTGTGCTGTGTTCTCCGTAATGAATAGAGCCAGTTGCAGGCCGAATTTTTTCAACCTAGTTCCTGTAATCAGCAAGACATTTGCAAATTGAAATTGATATTTTTGCCCACTGGAGGCATAAATCTGTTTTACGAAAAATTGGAAAATGTTCCTCACAGTGAAATTATCTTCGAAGCAAAAGTAATTTCTCAAATCAAACAATTAGAAGTAATGATATGCAGGAAAACGCAATATAACTTATGAACTATGTGCTATTTGAGAAGAAATAGGGGCAAAATTTTATTTATATTCTAGCAGAGTTGAAAAACATATGGCACACATACCCAAAACGGCACTGGTAAAACACATTTGTCGCCACACGGTATATAGTGCCACCCCTTCATCCTTTAACCACATCCATAATAAACAAAAATGATATGTAATGATTCTCATTACTACCAAATGAAGCAACTGTTACAAAGGGATGTTATCGAGTTCTGAAAGTCGGGGTTAGCTTAGAGAATTTCAGTAAGGGCTAAAAAAGGGAATTTGTTTCAGATCAATGCGTCTTTGGAGAAAAATGCATTTAAAAATGACCTCCAGACATGCAGCGAGAAGATATTTCAAGAAGAAGTATGAAAGGATTCTCCCCGGCCGTAACCCGAAGGGGCATTAGTCCACAAGCGAAGAAAAAAAAAGAAATTCTAGGTTTTTTTATGAGTTCCAGGAAAAGTATCCTGAAACAGATCTGGATTCAATTTTAATTCCAGAAAATTGATTCTATAAGAGTTCCTCGTCTCAGAAAAAGAATTCCAGAACGGTTGTTAGTTCCACGAAAATGTTTCTGAAATTTTTCTTGGTCGGTATATCCTAGAACTGTTCTGAATAAGATAAAAGGTCTTAAGAAGGTTTCTGCATTTGAAAAAGATCGCACCACTGCTTTTAGTTGCCGAAAGCTATCCTAAGATTGTCCTGCGTTAAAAAAAAAACAAAAAAAACTGGAGCTGTTCTTGGTTGTAGAAAGGGACTTAGTGGTAACCTGGAAGTCCCAGAGAAGGGAAATTATTTTGTGTTCATATTCGGCATAGATCCTTTCTGAAGATAAGTGGATACACATTACTCACTCTCTGGTGGAGATCTCTGCTTCAGCCATGTGATCGAATTTATTGAATTAGTAAGTAGAAAATGAAATGTTAGTAAGATCCAATAAAACCTTTTTGTTTCCACTAATACTCCATAATCAACCACTTCCAGCATTTTTGATGGCATATTTAATATTGTTTCGTTTTTGTAACTTATCAAAAATGCGTTATTTTGTTATCACCAATCAAACGAAGTAAATTAAGGACTAAATAAAAAGAACTTAGTGAACTCACAGAATCCGGAAAATAAATAGTATAGAATATTTCTAACGTAATATAATTTTTTCGGTTTGTCTTAACGGGTATTGTTCTCTCACTTGTACAACGTCTTTTTCAATTGGATCTGAAACCAATCATCAATCAATTCACTCTTAGTAAATTACGCTAATTGTTCTTATTATACATTTCAAAATATCCTGGCTTTTACTATTTTTTAAGTCATTATACGTTTTTTACTGCATTTCCTTGCTTTATAAATCATTTGTGGTATGACTTTCTCCCCCTTTTCCCAAAGTCATAAAACTGCTAATGAAAGTGACCCGTATCAACCCCCCAAGGGGCTATGCTTCGGTCAGTCTTTTTAAACATAAGGCATAAGCTAATCCACGAGGAGGAGGGAAAGTTGTTGCCATAGCAACGCGCTATTCACGACACATCGATTACAACAACGCATTTATATTTATATACATATATACAACGTTCAACAGTTCGCACATCTGCTGTCATCAGGGTGACGATTTGGGAGACGGGTCTGAAGCCTTCGATTTCACCACAGCGACCCCCGGCTTTGTTTTTCAGAGCTTTTCCCTTTTTGCGCTAATGGACAAAAAATTATTCACCTCGTGGCCGTGACGGAATCCATAGCTATTCTTGCATCTTCCCGAATGTAAGTACTTTCGTTGTTGCGTCCAGAAGATGACAGCAGGAGCAATTGGATGCTCATTTGTGAGCTCCGTTTTTTTTTTTTTTTTTTTTCTTGCATCTCTTCCCGCACGGGAAAAAATGGTTTGACCAATAAACGAACAAGCCCTGGTGCTGCTGCTCAGAATCCGTCCTAGTTGGTGCGGAGACCTACGAATATAAATTGTGGCTTATATTCTTTGTTTCAAAAGCGGTGAGTTTAGCAATTTCCGAACAGCCCTGGGAATTTCCCGTTTTCGGAGCTTACAGATATTACGATCGTATCCCTTTTCTGTACAAACAACTGCAAATAATGTGGAAGAAATATTCTTCACATAATACGCGGAAAAACATCTGAATTATTAGCACAGCAACTCAGAGATGTCTAATTGCTTTGTTAATAATTTAACTACAAATAAGTTATAATGTTTTAGCTGCTTTGAATTTGCTAATTAATGTCTTTAACTAAACACTTGTTTGGACGCATAGCACAATCAGCTAAATCTGACAATTGAAATAATGGCCAGGGTAGAAAAACAAAGGCAGCAACTTACATAACTATTTCTACTTCTTTATTCTCCAAACGTAATTGATACGAAACATGAACTAGTAATCACATATACGCTTTATCTTTGCATAATTTCTCGTTAACAATCATAAGTCGTAAATCATTTACTATAATAATAGCAAGCTGTTACAATTTTAACAACCGTAATATCTGTACAATCTCCGCTTTCTCCGAACTTCTTATTTTTCTACCTGTTTCACACTCGACGTTGCTCTTTATTTATATTTGACTCATTAACAGCATTGCTAAAATTTACAAGTGTCTCTGGAAGGTAATGTGCCGTTCAGAAGGAAAATCTAACCGAGAAATAACAAAGCTTTCGTGAGTGATAGAAACCGAAACGGAAGATTAGGTCAAGTATATACGTCACAAAGTATAATCTCATGTTATGAATTCTTAAGGGTCTTCCCACAAAACCTAAAACAAAAATCAAGGAAAGTTTTTCTGAACTAAACCAGCATTTCTGTTAAAATATTAATAATATATTGAATCTAAACATGTTCTGCAAAAGAATACGACCCTGCTTGATTCAAAATTATAAGTGCCGACATGGCTCTTTAATTTGTGACGAAACTTATGGTAGGACTGGGTAGCTTTTCCCAAAGATGACCAGGAACTGCGGTTGTGTTTTTATGAACACAAAACGTGTTTTCATCTACACGGTGAAAAAACTATACTACGATTCACACGAACAAATAATTCTATAGTAATTTATTGTCTGGCGTTTAGTAACAGGTTGTGGAACAGGAAAGCATTTCACAATGGAAAAAAATGAAATATCACATTTTTCACTGGAAATCATTAGATCATAAGTCCTTACCAGAGGAAAGAATCGACCAAATATCTTCTTTAAATATGTGCGACTCTAAGCATTACTTTGAACCCTGGATATTAGTGTTATATCTATGGAGCCTACATTTCTGTGACGTTTCTTAAGTCATTTAATAATTGCTAGCAACAGAGGGATTTTGTTTACCCAAAGTCCTGATATTTTGTGATTTTTCCAGTTCCTTTTTCAATAACATATAATTACAGAGATATACAACACCAAGTAATACATCCGGTTGTAGTTTCATGTGGCGTATTGTGTTCCAAGTGAGAACCTGTTTAAATTTTAATGATCTATAATTTGAAAAGCAGTTATTTCCTAATTCTATATACACTTCATGTTTCTAGATGTTATCAAACGATTCTAAACCGCATTATTTTCATAACATCCAGTGTGTTATTTCTGTGGTGCTGATTTGTGTAATCTGTTTGCTTTGTTTGCAATTCGCCTTGGCACAAATTTAATTGCTTTAATGCCCTCTATTTCTTTACAAATTAGGAAATTACTGTTTGTAGAATTATTTCCATCTTTGCTTCGACAGAATTTGTGAAACTCGTACCGTTGACGCACAAATAATTTTATTTTTTAATATTAGCAATATTGCTTTATTGCTCTTATTCTCCTCGTTTACAACAATAACATCTAGGGCATGGCCCTCCTACCTGTAGGGACTGGAAATCAAGTATTGTGACTTGGACGCTGTGAACAGAGAGCATCAAGTTCAGTTTTGGAATTACTGACGTATCTTAAGAGCCATTAGATTTGCTTCATTTGTGACGTACTACATAGGTAAAGCAAGTGTCAAGACGGCAAATATGCAGCGATACATTCCGTCTGTGTAGCTTGGTTGGGAGAGCAACTTACTCCGGAGTGAGGGTGTGCGATCTCCATCACGGACGAATTTGTGTTTTCACACATTTCCTCAGCGAGTTCCACGTATTTGTTTATTTTTGTTGTTGTGATGTACACTGAAAAGCAATTGAATTAGAGATACCTGTCTAGTAATTTGTAGCACCACCTTTCGCCATTAAGACGGCGGCGATTCGTCTCGGCATGGACTCGACAAGACACCGGAGGCGTTGGGAAGCCATACAGATCCACGACCCCTGAACAAGCTCCCACAGTTCACGAAGATTTGATGGAGGGGGCGGGGGTCAGACCCTCGAATATCTCTTCCGATGGCATCCCAGATGTGCTCGATGGGATTGAGGTCAGGTGACCTAGCTGGACAAAGAAGAGAGGTAACGTCGGTGGAGTGTTCATCCAACCATTCGGATACAATTCAGGAGCTGCATTGTCTTGTTGCAGGATGAGGTCCCCAGTGGGATGTTAAAGACGCACAAACGGGAGCAAATGGTCGTCCAGGATATCCCGGTAGCGTTAACCCGTGAGGAACGATGTCACACGTACCAGGGGTCCCATTTCAGTCCACGTAAACAGTCCTCAGACGAGAATGCCATCCCCACCAGCTTGAAGAGTACCCTGCTGGCAAGAAGGATCTATCACTTCATGTGGTTTGCGCCGTACTCGTATCCTGCCATCCGCATGTGTCAACGTGAATCTCGACTCATCAATCCAGGCAACATTTTTCCACATGTCTAGGGTCAGTGGCGATGTTCCCGCGCTTATGCTAATCTTTGCACCCTGTGATGTGCGGTCAGCAGCTGTACCCTCGTGAGACGATGGCTTCTGTACCCCATAGCGAGGAGATGGTTCTGAATGGTGTGGCTGCTTACACGCTTTTGTGCACCAGCCTTAAATTGCCGAGTGATTTTTGCACTGTGGCTCGTCCATCCGCTGTTACAATGCGAGCTAGCCGACGATGACCCCGCTCATCCACACGCTGTTGTCCACGGCAGTTGGCCCTTGCAGGGATGGTTTTACCGGATTCGATGTACTCACGGTGCACCCGTGACACAGTGGCTCGTGAAAATCCCCATGCCTGAACGACTTTCGAGATGGAGTGATCCACACGTCGGTCCCCAACAATTTGCCCACGATCAAATGCGCTTAGATCCTTCGTCTTACCCATACTGCGTCCGACTCTTACTGCTTCCCGTCGCATCACTCCTTGTATTGTCGGATCGCGGCATACGTCATGTCGTTTTCGTTTACAGGGACGCCCACAGCGCCACATTTGCATAACGCCAGCTGTCTCTAATTCAATTGCTCTTTACTGTATGAGTCATATGAAAAATAAAGCAGCGGTGAGCCTGCCGGTGGAGTTCAATTGGAGGAACAATCGCTCAGGAGCAGGAGCATGTGGGTTCGAATCAAACTGTCGGGAGAAAAAAGATAATATTGGAGCCTAAACAGGGACAAAAGGATTTCCTGCTCTTGGGGATTAAAAAAATTGTGTAACAGTGCTTGCTCACAGCGTACGTGAATAATAAATGATTACTTCTGCAACTAAATGGTCGCCGAGTGTTGCTGTCGGTTATCACGGAACGTTCTGGGAGATTTCGTCGTACCTTCTCAAGGGAGGTATGATGTGACGTATCACTCAAATGGACAATGAAGCAGCGATAAGCCTACCGGCGTAGTTGAATTGGAAGAACAGCCGCTCCGGAGTAGGAAGGTGTATTTTCGAATCACACTAGCGGTAAAAGAAAGGTTATAACGCAAAGGTCATTTGAATACTACGTATGAAAGAGTGACATGTTACAGGGAAAATCGCTTTTTTCTGCATTTTTTCACAGCAGTTTATCTGGTTTCGCAAAGATGGTTATGCCTGTTGTTATCCCAATGGCTCAGTATAATTTGTTTTGCTAGATATCTAGTACTTCAGTAGGCTGCCACTTACGGTATGCTATCTCTGTTTCCTTTACTACAGTGCTTTATTGCAGTGAATAATTGCTTTGTGAGTACCATATCCTGAAGCCCTTAACCTTTTAAGCGGCCGATGTATCTGAATCAGAAGTTGCCCAAATTTTCCTGCGCTCCTCAAACAGAAGTGTTTCCATAGTAACCGGGTTATACAAAAAGCTACGGCAAAACAATTCCTTTCCCTCTTTCATCTCAGGAGTACCGACCATAAATCTGTCGCTAGTTGTAAGTGCTCCCTTACAGTCCTTAGTCTTACAGTATGTGGTCTGAATCCCTTATAGGCCTTTATTGTCTGTTCCATCACCCAAGGAATGATTTGGAGTAGTCCCCCGGACACGAACATCATGCCACGGGGTAGAAATAATTTATTCAAACATCTTTTCTCTTCTTTCTTATGTTCGTCGCCTTTTTTATAGCATTCTTAGTGGAAAAGATAATCAGACAGGAAGGATTAATGACAATCATACACCCAAATGACCACTTAAACCTAAGGCTTTCTGATGCGCATGTTCACTCGTTTCTGTCGCGTTTGGCCCACTTCTTAGACAGCGAATATATTCTTTGGAGCTGATTTTAGTCTATGTTGTTAACCCTGGGTTAATTCGTTCCAGCCGGTTAAAAGGTTAACCACAAAAAAGTGTTCGTTTCTTTTTCTTTTTTTTTTTTTTACGTGAGTAAAACAGTACAACAGTAATATCTTCAGAATGCGTGAATACGTAAAACAAAATTCAGTTACGGGTTCATAACACATATTTATGAACTAGGAGTCAATCGCCTTTCCGTTAAATTACTAAAGCGATTCTTTTCTCTACTCTTCAACTTCTTCCGTTTCTACAACTCTAGGGTAATAGCTACGGCCAACAAGCATTCCTTTATTTAACTAATATCTTTACATGCTGTATTGAATGTGAGAAGAGAATGGAGTTCATGTGTTTCCAAGAAGCTGTTGTAAAAAAAAAAAAAAAGTATAGCGTTATTACCTATTATTTCGATTTGTTTTTTAACACTACACCTCACCTTGTCAGCAGTTACTCAAGGTTTTATAAACCCTCGCAATTTTAAGTGGAATTTTATGAACGGGAAAAGCAAGAGTGCGAAAAATAAGAATATTTACGATCGATCAAGTAGCGAAAGAAGTTTTGATTTGGTTAGAAAAGTACCTTTGGCAAGCCATTTGGAAGTACCAGACACACTGAATACAAAATAGGTTTAAAAAAAGTCAAAAAGCAAAAGTAATTTGTGAATTAAGCTTATTCCGCAAGAGACTGCGGAAGAACCATAATTATTAGCACCGGGGATGAGTATGTAAACATGGAAGCTTTGCACCGCATTTGAACAGTGTGCCGTAATAAGGTTCCTTTGGGAAGAAGGCATCAGTGCCGCTAAATATTTATAGAATAATGGTAGCATATAGTGTGGTAATAAATGTATGGATCAACCTTTCTTTTTCTTTCTCTCTCTCTCTCCCTCTCTCTCACTCTTTCTCTCTCTCTCTCTTTCTCCCTGTTTCTCACTTTTTATCTCTCTTTCTTTTTCTCTCTCTCTCTCTCTCTCTCTCTCTTTATCTCTCTTTCTTTTTCTCTCTTTATCTCTTTCTTTCTCTCTGTGTCTTTCTCTCCCTCTCTTTCTGTTTCTCTCTCCCTTTATCTCTCTCTCTCTCTCTCTCTCTCTCTCTACTTTTACGAAAATCTGTGCATTTATTACTATAATTTTACAAAAATAAATAGATTAAGTATTTACGACCTTCGCCATTTAAAAAGCAAAAGTCTGTTTTACGAAGGTGAGAACCGCCCCAGTAGCCCCGGGGCGGGATGCTCATCTGCTTCGCTGATGGTATGAAGAAGCTTATAGACCGTTAGAAAAAGTGTGTGAAAATGCAGGGAGAGTGTATAGAAAAATATTGTTAAACTTCACTTTGTTTTGGTAAATGCAACTTTACTTTTCGATTTTCTCTCATGTTTGTGATTCGCTCCTCGAAAGAACCTTTTATTTTTGTGTATGAGGGGCTGGTAGAGAAGTGCCTCAGAAAATGTGTGTCATCACTTGAAATAATTCTTGAAGAATGGAAAGTGGTAGAAATAGAGAACAGTTCTAAATGGGAATATGTTTTGAAAAACTGGTACAAAATCTCTGAAGAATCCACTTAAAATAATTCTTTGCATTCAGTAAGGTTATTTTTACTTCCTCTCTTTATGTGTAATGGTTTTACAGTTGTGTTTGTATAAATTTCGATATTTAAAAATAGCTTGCGTGAAATAATTTCCACATTATTACATGTTTTGTTTTCGTACACTTCTTTTGTTTTCGTATACTTCTTTTGTTTATTATTATATTGTAACCTAATTGGCCGGTTTACTCGAAACACCCTCGTGACACTATGAAACTCATTATCAGTGGAACATTTTGAATAATTCTGCAGAAGGAATGCTGGAAAGGTGAAATTTAACTTAACCTATGTAAAGAACAGAAAATTGGCATCATTGTAACGTACCAGGAGATGTGACGTACCTGCCCGAAGGACGCACACGACATAAAGGCAGATAGGTCCGCGTAGCTCAATTGGTAGAGCAACTTATTCCGGAATGAGGGGACCCGGGTTCGAGCCCCGGCGCGGATAAAAATGACGGAGAAATTTACTTCGTTATATCATTTATTAAACTGAGAACACATAAAGGCCAAAGCTTTCGCAATTCCTTTTCTCATGGAAAAGGATTTTTGCCTTCTTGGGAAAAATTGTGTAATATATTCCTCCTTTCCCTACTTCAACACGTTCATTAACACGTTCTATGAAAAAGTAAGCTGATTAATACGTTACTGCGAATATGAGTGTGTTTCCCAGATTTTGTGTGTTTTAAGACAAGTTCTTACATGCACCTGTTATTTTAATAATTACATTAGAGTTTTACACTGCAAAGTTATGCTTAATGAAAAACATACTCGGCATTGTCTTAATTTATTTAAGAAAATATAAGTGTATATATGGTCTTAATTTAAAACTGCTGATCCAAACTTGCATATTTCTTTTCTTTTTTTCCTTTTATACAGGTAAGTTCTGAATCGATTGTATTTCTTAAATGTGATCACTGTGAATGAAGGTAAGGCATCATTCTTTTTTTCCGTTCTGTGTTTTTATGCATATACTGTACATACAACTCACTGAGTTGTTCTCTGAGATCCAGAGGTTAGCTGTTCGAAGTAAGATAAACTGCTAAATCCAAGCCACTGATGCTGTTATATTTCACTTATAGCTGAAATATTAAGCGTTTCTATTTACAAAGAACTTTGCGCACAACTCGAGATTCATAGACGTTAAAAGATCTTCTGTACTTCATATACATTAACTTTTTTCTTGAATATATTCCTGAATCTGGTCTTCGCGTGATTGCGTCCGCCTTTCTTTCTGCCATTGGACTGAATAAAATTTCAAAGAAAATCAAAAAAAAGCTAAGGCATTTACAGTTTTCCTTTTTTTTCAGACAAAATTTCCTTTCTGCTTCAAATTATCAGGGTGTTCATTGGGTCACGAAGATCACGAAATGTTCTTGAAATAGGAAAAAGTTCACGGAATTAATGTGTTAAGTCACAGTGCCTGCGGGGATCCAAATGTTCCGTGGTTTTCCGCATCTTGTGTTTTTCTGACGAAGTTGCACTTTTTATTTCGTTTTTTAATATATTCCTCATATCAAAGGAGTCAGTTTTTTCACTTACACGTTTCTCTGCAGTCTTCTTTAATTCCCCTTTATCCAACAGCTTTTTTCGACCACAAGATCGCGAATTGCTGTAACATTTTTACTGAAAAGTCTCACCGTTCATTGGAAACTTTTTGTTCCATTGTGCATGTAAAGACCGGAAGACGGCCGTTTGAGAGATATTCGAACTTCCATTTCTGGAGATAACTATCATGCCACGTTCGAAGTCTCTCAGGTCGTTCCTTTTGCCCATTCTTACCATAAATCGAACGTTACTTGATGTTCGACGAGCTGGTTAGCTTGATTTACATCGCAGTTACGTGATGTATTATGTGTTGAAATGAGCCATTTATGTTACAAGGACTAATTAGAGGGTGATTCTACCGGTCGTATATTAGTTTGCCTACAAAGGTGTCCTTAGAAATCCCTTGAGGAGAGACAGAAAGACATGTAGAGTATCGAAAAAGAAGTGAAAAGAATTCCCCAGCAGTGTTTTTTTTTTATGATGTGTTCAAATAGGAGGAAAAAGTTTTCAATTTTTTCACATGCTTTTTCGAAGATTACTTGTAGATAAATTTTGCGAGAAACAGTTAAAAAAAATTTTCTTTTGCGAGGAGCTGATATTAAGATTTTTCTTTAAAGAATTTCGGCAATAACTAGCTGTTTAATATTTCCTCCTTTCTGGCTGTATCTGCGTGTGAATTGCGGCATTGGCTCTCTCCCTTCGCACGATTCAGTGTCTTTAAATTACTCTGTAAAAAATAAGTGGTGTGAATTTCACGGAAAATTTCTAAAAATAACGTGCAGCAAAGTTGCCGGTAAGTTTACGTCTAATAAATAGAATTTTCCTTTTTACAAGTGTCCGTTTTTTTCTTTTAACTTCCGTACTTTCACAGATTTTCCGTAGTCAATAATTCCATTTATTTCAGAAAAGTCCGTTTCAAGTTTTTCGGTATTTGGACAGAAATTTCGCAAACTCCAACACGCGGAATATTTCAGCCCTTACGCGAGCGAGATAATCCTTTAGCGCCGATGATCGAGCCCAGGCCATTTGGTTTGAAGCCGCGCGTTACACTGAGCCAGAAAGACATAGGAATCGGACTCACGTTCAAGGTAAAACTAATTAGGTCATGATGAATTTTTTTTAATAAATGCAAATGATTTAGTCATTTTATTTTTTATTGGAGCTCATTATTTTTTAATACGTTTGTAATATATGTTTTTTGTAGGAAGTCTTATTACAAATTACGTATTTTTTTCATCGTGATTTTTAGAAGCAACAGAATGATTTGGAGTTTGAGATTTTTTTTTCTTTTAACTAACAATGAATTTCAATTATCTTTAAGAGAAGGTGCAATGTACTGTTTTGTTTTACAAAACTTCAAAATATAAAATTTACTCTTGATAGCTTTATAACTTTTGTCTTGCGGACTCCACAGACTGATATGTTGATATCGTACAATCATCTGTACAATAAATTAAGTACCCTGTTTCTTACGGTAACGCAATATGTAATAGCTGGTGCACAAGATGGGTAAGAGAAGAAGAAATATCCTATGAAACAGGAACCAAAATTCATGCGATATACTACCCACAATATCCGATCTCGCTACAGAACTTTAAAATCAAATACTTCGACGGACAATTGAAATTTAACAGTTAATCAAACCCCCAAGTATTCCCGTAAATCTCTCCTATTAACGGAAAAGTTTCGTTATATGGATACAGAAAAAGTAAGAACGGAGTTTTTCCTTTAGTATAAGAAAGAAATTGAGGAAATGTTTCTGAAAATTCAGAATTTTCCGTTAGTACATTTTGAAAATGGTAATTTACCGTCACTGTATAAGAAAGGAATTGTGGAAATGTTTCTGAAAATTCAGAATTTTTCTGGCGTACGAAGAATCTGTGAAATTGAGAGTTTTTTCTGTGATTTCGCGAAAAAAGTTGTATCAGAAATATGCTTCGTTAATTCACCGACGAAATCACGGCAAGTGGCTCGTGAATTTCAAAATAATATTTTCCAGTGTAAAGATGAGCGTAAACTATGAATTAGAGATAGGCGATGCTCATGGATATCTCTAAACTCTGAATCTAAAACAAAATCTTACTTTCCAGCGAAAATCCATTTGGAATTTTTAAGTAGTTTAAGCATGCGTATAAGCTCATGCATTCTTTTCTTTAAAAAAATTACTTCAAAACAAGAAAAACAAACACTCGTGGTCGTTTTATCAAGAGGTGAACGTAAGACAGCGAAAACACAAGGTCCCTTTAACCAAAAGCTCAACAAGAAAACCAGTGACAGAGCATCAAAATATCGACGATAAAGCAGATAGAAACGAACAAAAGAAAAGATCAGTTTGAATAAATTGAATGTCAACATTTTCTTTTCGTATCTCAACTGCATAAAGTGTTCGCTGTTCACGTTTATCTGAACACGCTTCCGAACTGTTTCACCTTTCCAATGTTTTTCTGACCGATAACGAAAGGTCATGTAAAGTTCAATGTGTCGTCAATAAAATCTTCCGTCCTAACCCTAGGAATCGTATAATTAAAAGAAAAATTGCCTGACACTGAACGATGGTTCTCCTTTCTGTTACGTCGTCTTTCACTCCAAGGCGTTTTCTCATTCAAATGTTTGAAGATAAGAACATTTTGCTTTGCCTAATACCGTTTTTTTCTTTGGTTATGCACTCTTTTCAGGATGAAGTTATTCAAATGAACCGGGAATGAAGGTAGTTCTTCTGGATTCTACAGATAACGATTAATTAAGTACCAGTCCCTAAGCTGAGATTGAGCGTAATGCAAAACCGTGTTAAAGAAGTCAAAATACCTTCCATACAACGCCCTGCCCATTTAGTTGGGAAAAAAATGATAAGAAAAAGATGCATTTTCCTACAACATATTTCAAAACGTTGAAATTTCAATCACGCTTTTCCTTACTAGCATTTGGACTGACGGTGTTATAAATCAAATTATTCTTCTTTTAACCGGAAAAGATTCAAAAATACACTCAGATTTAAATAGCAACACATTTTAGCGAATGGTAAAAAATGTATCCCACGATGCCAGCTATGAATTTTAAGAAGTTGTTTTAGTTTTAGGCATATTGAAATACCCTTTTCTTAATACTTCCGCGTTTTTATTGTTTTTGTGTAGTTTAAGTATTTCCACTTCAAAACGAAGATTAATTAGCAGGAACAAGACCACATCACATGTCACTGTTTAACTCATGCACGTGACTGTTACATGAATTTTTCTACACGTCGTCAAGAAATGTTTGCTACCGTGATTGGTAACAGCGTTTCACTCGCCCGTTGTTGTTCTCAGCAAAACAGAAAAACGATTTTAATGAGATTCTAAGTGACTAAGGTTCCCTTACAAGAGATTTGTTGATTTCACACGTAACTTTAGAGGAAGAACACCAAAAAATCCAATGGTACGAAAACAACATCACGTTTTTTTACGCTTTCAAACCGTAGGTTGAAGAAGCGTATATGCTCCAGCTTTGTCCGTCTGCCCGTCCGCACGATAACTCGCGAAAAATGGTTCGATTTCGATGAAATTTTAGTATGTGGTACTACTACCTTGGGACGAACTCTATTGAAAATGGGCGAAATGGGGTCAAAGGTCAGGACAGGAGCAGGATCCATTACGTTGCTCTTATGAGTCATAACTTACGCAAAAATGCTTCGATTGCCACAAAACTTTATCATGTTGTACTGAACCTGTTCTGTTTAATATAATCGAAATGAGTTCAAAGGTCAGGACACAGGAGCGAGATTTATTCCACAGCCATTAGCCTCATAACTTAACTAAAAATGCTTAATTGCGACAATCTTTGGTATGTTCTTCCGGAGGTATACTGAACCAATTCTGTTGAATATCATCGAAATGGGGTCAAACGTCGGGGCATAAGAGCGAGATTTATTCCACAGCCATTATCCTCATAACTTGAGTAATGATTTCTGATATGTTGGAAAACGTATCATAATCAATGCATTGCATGATTTTACTAACTTGTTGTTTGACCAAGAGATTAAAATTCTTATTACTGGAGGATATGAAAATTTCAGCAAAACTAAAAAACAGGGTAGAAAAAAATTAGTAAGAGTTACATTTTGAATATGATCTTTATTCGAGGGACAAGACAACAGGAAAAAGAGAGAAAACGGATGCTATATTTCAAAAGCCTCGTGAAACAGCTTCACATTTAAAGAAAAGTCGGTACATTTGAAGGGTTCGGTCGCAAACTATGGTAATCAACATTTTTGTAAAAAAGTGAGTTACGCACGAAAAACAACTGCGGTGGAAATCTGAGCATTTTAGAGTATTTATTATACATTTATGTCAACTATAACGAAGTAAATTTCTCCGGCATTTTTGTCCACCCTCGAACCCGTATCCCCTCATTCCGGAATAAGTCACTCTACCGATTGAGCTACGCTGACGTTCGTTGTCGCTGCTATCTGCCTTTATATCGTGTGCGTCCAGCTGGGCAGGAACGTCACATCTCCCCCCCAAAAGAGGGCCGGGAGCATGGCCCACGGGTCAGCCGTGACCATGAATCGTTGCAGGCAGCCGTCCGCTGTAGAACGTATTTGAGAACTCCCTGTCAATCTAGTGTATGGAATGCAACGTCACACACATGTGGGCTTGGGGTATGTCGGTCCAGCCTGCTTCCACACGTTGCCACAGTTCATCAGGCGTAGCCGCGGGTGGTGCTTGCCAGGCCACTCGGTTGCCGATCAGCGACCAGATGTGTTCGATGGGCGACATATCGGGAGAACAGGCAGGCCACGACAGCAGTGACACCTGGTGGGCCGTGAAGAATTGTTGCACGACGCGTGCCACGTGTGGACGCGCATGGTCTTGTTGAAACGTGCCCGCTGCCAGGTACTGCAGGTAAGGGAGGACTACAGGCTCCAAAACATCGGAGATGTAGTGGTGGCTGTTGAGTGTACCGGCGATGCGTACCAGAGGGGTGCGGGTGTCATATCCAATTGCGCCCCAAACCATAACGCCAGGCGACGGACCGGTATAGCGATGCATAATGCAGGCGTCATACAGGCTCTTGCCGCGGTTTCGCCACACGCGGATCCGACCATCGTGGTGTTGCAGGCAGAAGCGAGATTCGTCGGAGAAGACAATATCGTGTCATTCCGTAGTCCAGGTGCGGCGTTCAACGGCCCACTGCCGCCGCACTCGCCGGTGGTGTAACGTCAATGGTAATCGGAGCAATGGGCGTCGTGAGGCAAGTCCCCGCTCCTGAAGACGACGTCGAACGGTACGTGCTGACACAGGTTGTTGCGCAACACACCCTAATTCCTGCGCTAACGTTCGTGATGTGGCGGTGAGAGCCGCCAACGCCGCACAACATGCCGGTCCTCTCGTTCGGTGGTGTGCCGCGCCTGCGGTAATCGCTCACGTCGGTCCGTCCGTCCCTCCTGCACCCACCGAATCCATACTCGCCACACTGTGGCTGGATATCGTCCCACACGGGCGCGGATGTCTCGGTACGATAAACCGATGTCGCGATAAGCCACTATTCGTCCTCTGTTGAACTCCGAAACGTGCTGGAATGACTGCCGTATTCTGCGACGAGGCATCAGGAAGCTTCCCACGCACAGGTCTGGCAGCACAACACACTTCCACTACTTACACCCTGCCTTCTGTGCACCCTTCTTATAGTGCTTCTGGGTGGCGTGCCGGGCGCACATGATTTGTATATGCCCTGCAATGCTAATCGTTTGCATGTCCTCTCGCGGGCGACGCATGCTGCGAATTTCAGGCCAATCGGATGCTTCCTTCTTGGTGTTGCATTTTGGGTGGCCAACAGTGTAGCTATCAGCCAAATGTAATTCGTTGCCTGACCCTAATTTGAACTTGTTGCAGAACAGTTTTAATGGAATAAAGATTCCCCAGTTTAAAAGAAAATGTTGCATCTATAGTAAAGGTATAAAACGAAATGAGATGCAATAAGTCTCCTAAATTACACCTTTTGAATTCACATCTGGATTTTTTACCAGAAAATCTTGAGCCTGTAAAGGACGAACATGGTGAATGGTTTCACCACAAGATATTTCGAAGATGGAAGACAAGATATAAGGAGAAGTGGAGTCCAGAGATGTTAGGAGATTAATATTTCAGGGATCCAATAAGAGAAACGCCACGAGCATCCTACAAACAGGAGTTATCAGGAAAAACATTCTATAGTCCAAGTCACCCTAAGAGTGTACTGATGTTAAACGTAGCTAAGCCAGATTACAACCTCTCCATGGAACACAAGAACGGTATCAGTACGCGTTACACTGAACTTCTGCTGTGTCCTTTCTGTCAAGCACTCCCGCACTTCCCACACCCACCTACCCAGGAGGAACTACGCTGAGCAAGGAAGTGAAATAGCCTTATACATTGATCCGTTTGAAGACAATCAGTAGGGATAGAACAGAATGAGGACGTGGTAGGGACTGAACTTCGAGGAAATTCTTCCCCCTATATACTGCTGTTAAGGTACCCTCCTCTCCCCATTCCAGTTCCCCCGATTGGCAATTTATTGTTATTGTCTCTGTATTGCGAATGTTGGGAGAAATCTTCTACCCCTTGCCCTCTCTACAAGTTACGGGCACTTTCCAGCTGGAGAGTCAACTGCCGATTTTCGAGGCTCTTGATTGAGTAACTTCTCTAATCAAATTTATTTCTAAAGACGATACGACATTTGTAAAATTTGTTTTAGATAGCCATTTTGCCCAAATAAACTCCTGATCAAACAGAAATGAATTCTGACTAATATTTATTTTGCTTTTAGATCTAAACGCAAGGGACTACTTTTTGTGGCGAAAGTACCTGTTTCGTACTTTCCATATGTGACGTACTACAGAGGTAAAGCACGTGTCAAGATGACAAATCTGCAGCGATACATTCCGTCCGTGCAGCTTAGTTGGGAGAGCAACTTACTCCGGAGTGAGGTGGGCGCGAATTCGATCTCCGTCACGGAAAAATATGCTTTTTCACATTGGCGCCTGAACGTAAAAATAGATGTACTGGCCGTTGGGTTCTTTGAAAAATGTGTGATGTTTGTTCTACACATCGACTAGAATTAATAATAAATTCGTTCTTCGCTTCAAAAAAAAAAAATTAAGAGGAAGATTATGTGACTTACTACAGAGATAAAGCACAAGTCAAGACGACAAATTTGCAGCGGTACATTCTGACCGTTTAGCTTAGTTGGGAGAGCAAGTTGCTCCGTGAGGGGGAGCGTATTCGATCTTCGTCACGGACAAATTTTTGCTTTCGGGCATAGTGCTACACTTTTAGGTTGATTCGGAATTTGCCGAGAAGGATTTCTCGATTGTGTTTGAACACCATTTACTCGTGGAAATTTTCGGAAAAGCTTTACATCATAAATTCTAAAGGGATCACCCACTATCGCATAGGAAACAAAAAAAAAAAAGAAAAAGTTGAAAGTTTGTTGAAAATAATTGACTCTCCGTCGTAAATACAGCTGCCGAAAGTGGCGGCAGATTACGAAGGGCTTTTCGTTTCTGTCGATGGCTCTGATATGCAGAAACGGGGAAGCCCTTCGTCCAGCAGGGGACCAGGTTGATCAGAAGATTTGAGATAAGCTCTTTTCTGGGAATTCAGGGAACTACCGACTGAATAGATTTATCTGAATTTTTAATTGGTAGAACTTAATTTATTGTGTTTCTTTGTATTTTTGAAATGTCTCCGCGAACAGATATGAAAAAAGGTAACTGAACAGTACTTTAATATGCAAAATAATTTCCATGCCGACATCCCCCTCCTCCCCAATAAAACCCAGAAAACAAAAATTAACTTATCCTTGTTCATTCCTCTTTTAAACAGCTTTCTTCAGGGGCGTCGCTATACTGTTTCAGGCTGACGTGGGCTGAAGCCATCCTCCCCAATAATCTTTTAAAAATCTCCAAAAAGGTTTGTCGCTTATTAAAAAAATGAATTTCTAAACCTTCAGTGGCACCCCGGTGGCGCAGTGGTCTAAGCGATGGCCTCTGATCATTCATCCGAAAGGGGTCCGGGTTCGAATCCCGCTGAGGCATGAATGTTGTGTTTGTCTTACGGCACTGGCTCTCTCCGTTCCCTGGAACTATTGACCCTAAATTAGGGGCGGGTGACTGCTTATAGCCCATTGAGTTGCTCACTGTGGTTGTTAAACCTTCAATCAAAAAAATAAATAAATAAACCTTCAGTAGTTTGAAATATTATTATTATTCTTTTAAATTAGTCGTCAAATAACAAAAAATAAAAAAATAATTAAGACGATAAAATCAAAGACAAATTTAAATTGCACCATTATATGCTACCGACGGATGCGTAAGGAACACCTGTTGCTTAAAGGCACGTCCCACCAATCACCGGTGTGCAATGCGGTTCGTATATATTTTTGCTTTTCAGACATGGGTTCTTTCCAAGTGTTTTCTTTTCTTTCTTTTTTTTTTTATTGAAAGTTTAACGAATACCATGAGCAACTCAATGGGCCAATAAGCAGTCGTCAGTCCCTAATTTAGGGTCACTGGTTCCAGGGAAGGGAGAGAGACAGTGCCGTAAGACAAACACATCATCCATGCCTCACCGGGATTCAAACCCAGTATAACGAAGTAACTATCTCCGTCATTTTTGTCCACGCCGGGGATCGAACCCGTGTCCCCTCATTCCGGAATATGTCACTCTACCAATTGAGCTACGCGGACGTTCGTGTCGCTGCTATCTGCCTTTATGTCGTGTGCGTCCGCTGGGCAGGCACGTCACACCAGACTCTTCACGGACGAATGGTCAGAAGCCAGAGTTCAGACCACTGCGCCACTGCGGCTTCTTCCAAGAGTTTGTAATATTGAACAAAGGTCAACTGGATGCTCAGAGGTTTTGTGTCTCTTACACTGAATTTGATGTTACACTAAGAGCTAAGTTTTCTTGCTCTCCGGTGGCTCTCTCTCTCTCTCTCTCTCTCTCTTGCTTTTACTTTCCCTTTACTCCACTGCACCACTGCTCAATACTCCTCATGACAGCAAAGATCTGTCTTCGAAGCCTGACACCCCGTGGCAACGCCACTCCAATAAACCACACCACCCTGCCATCATGCAAAGAACACATAGGATCCACTGCTCAATCTGTCCTCGTTTAAATTGCAGGAATTATAAAACTAAAAGTTTGGCCTTTCATTCTGTCTGCATACGAAATCAGTTGCACGTCCTAACAAGAGCTATAAATAAAAATGATCCTAAACAGAATAAAGGCGAACCCACTATGGCACTGCTCAGTACTCCTCACCGCAGCAAAAAATCGAGGTCATCTCCATATTCTCAAAAAAATTACCGAAGATAGGGAAAAGATAGACTTAAGTAATGTTAATGCTGCGCTAAAATAAATCATAAAACTGAATACCTCGCGGTTACATTAGTTGGAAGTGAAATTAAATTAATTAATTTTAATTATTTTAAATTTAAAGACCAATCAAATTAAAAGTGACAAATATCAGTTTTAAATTTTGCATTGTTGTTTCATTACAGAAGAGGTTGGATGGAATGACTAAGCGTAAAAAAAAAAATTAAGCCTCCCCGGTGGCGCAGTGGTATAACGTTGGCATTTGACCATTTATCCGAGAAGCGTTAGAGTTCGAATACCTGTGGGGTATGGATGTTGTGTTTTTTACGGCACTGGCTCTCTGCCTTCCTTGGAACAAGTAGCCCTAAATTAGACTCGGACGACTGCTTATAGTCCAACGCATTACTCATGGTGGTCATTATTCCGTTAACGACCATAACGGCAAAAACGCCAGTACATACAAACGACCATAGCCGCCCGAAACGCCTCCCCAGAGTGAGTCATATTTCCTATCTTTACCTTGCACGACCTATGAGGGATCATTAGGAGTCACATTCGGTCATCATTATTGTTACTAAACAAAGAAGCGAATCAACAGACAGTTTTGGGTGTTATGGTGTTTAGAGTGATACACAAGTTTAGGGTCATGGTCGTTAAAGGGTTACGCAGCCTACGTACTTCGCCCAAATGGTACCTAAAATTTTCCATGCGCCCCCAAATAGGAATGTTCACATAGTGGCCGAAACGCTACAGCAAAGCAATTCCTTTCCTTTTGCCTTTCCTCCCTCTCATATCAACAGTTACGACCATAAATCTGTCATTGTTGGAAAGTGCCTGCTTCTAATCCTTTATTCTGTTTTCCATGATTTGAGGCCTACTGGGGGTAGGGAGAGTACCCGTGATACGGACATCGTGCCATTTAGTAGAAACATGTGACTCAAACATTTATCTTTTGTATTAGGTTCGTAGCCCTTTCAGCAGGTAATCAGTCAAAGAGGATTGCTGTCTATTATCCTCCTAATAAGCACTTTGAATAACAAAGTTAAGAACAAACGCTTCCTGATCATCCCCTTAAATGACAGCTTAAGATAATAAACTTTTTCTGATATGCAGGCTCAGTCGTTTCAGCCTCCTTCGGCCCACTGTTTAGACAGCGATCATATCCGTTTCAGTTGATTTCAACTTAATTTACTAAGCCCAAGTTTATTCGTTTTAGCAGGTCAAAGGATTAAATCCCTAAATAAAAACGAAATTAAGCTCTGTTCAGCCTGACCCCCTTAATGTTATTTGCATAGCAACGTCCCTAGCTTTCTTATTAAAACAATAACGTAACTTCCCTTGAGCGGTGTATTCCAGCGCGACTCGTAATATTTGGCACTCAGAAGACAAAACTTTTTCTACTGAAAACTGTGACTCAAATAAAAAGATGAAAAGGTCTTAATTAGCAGTTTCTTTTAACGCATTGAGTCCGCTGTATTTTTCACTGAAAATCACGAAACATCATCTTGCAATTTATTTATAAATGGAAAACTCCAAAGAATATAGCAGCAAACTTGAATTCTACTTTGATGAAAAGCACTGAAATCATTGGTCTAATGGACATCGGTCAACGCTACAGCTACAACTGAAAGTGCACCGTTGTCTACTTCAGTTTTTTCCTTCTCAGCAAGGCCCTAAATCACAAGGGAAGAAGAAGGGAGAGTGTGTGTGTGTTTGGTTGGGAGGGATGTGTGGGGGTAGAGGGATGAACAGTAAAAATGAGCAGGTTTGTTGAAGAGGGTGGTACTAACCTATCATTCCACGTTTTCAGTCCCACATGACCCTTATACCGGGAGTTAGAGATATCCGCAGCAGGAAAGAGAGGGAAGGCAGTGCTAAGATTACCTCACACAATTTAGGTTCCAGCATTATCAAAAGGTTCACCTTACAAATAAGATCTGTCACTCGAATTGAAAAATGACATGTTCTACCGTTCTCTCACCAACTTGTCTCATCAAAAATGGCGGCTGTTGCCAGCAATGAATTCAAACAATTGCCTCCTCCTTTTCAGGAAGTCGGCATCGTTCCAAATATTCCTCAATCAAATGTTCCAACCAAACAGGTATGAATGAAGGATACGCGATGCTGTATTCTTATTCCAAAATTAACTGTGAGCTTTAAATGTAATAAAGAAATAAAAGCTTTCTACAGCATAATAAAGCATATTATGTTATTGTTTTTAGTACCAAAAGGAGGAAATCGCAAGAGGGAACGATGTTAATGTAATAACATGTCATCTACGTAGCGTACCCTAAAATCTTCCTAAAACTGTGTGATCATCTAGATTTTTTTTTTTTTATGTTTGATTTACTTGCACCGTTTTTATTTTATGCAATAATATTTTTTTTGCGGTATTTAACGACCAGCATATCATATCATATATGTAGATTATTATAGGAAGGGAGTGTCTGACCCCAGGTCTTAAACAACCCTTAGAAATAGGAAGCTAGGAGATTTGGGCTAGAGTGCCCGATAGGAAAGTGACACGGAAGCGAAGTATAAAGGAGGAGGAAGACGCCCTTATTTATTACCTGGGTGTCAGTACCCGGGGTCCGACGGCTTAACGTGCCCATCCGACGCACGGCGGGCATTTAGTGGATCGAGCGTTCGTACCTGCTTGGGATCGAACCTGAGGCCCTTCCCGTGGCAGTCACGAACGTTGCCCACTCGGCCACCCGCGGCTAACGTCTAGCATGAGCAACTCTGAGTGTTATAAGCAGTCGGACGTCTCTGCTTTTGGCCCACTAGTTCCAGGTAGGGAGGCCGGGCAACAGTGGGGCACCCAGATGAGGTGACCCAGGGGCCTGGGCCCACCCCATGGGTATACTTTGTCCTTAGTTCTTTGTTATTGATTGCATTTTAAAATATACTTGTATGTGTTTTTAAATATATATTTTACGAGTAATCGGAAACAAACTTCAATATGACGAAGATACTTTTATCGGTTACCAACATTTTGGGAGATTTTAATGTACGCTACGTAGATGACATTTTCATTCTCTGGGAAGGAGAAATTTCGAAAGTTCTCAAACTGTTTCCAACGATCAACTCATTGGATCCAAATATCCAATTTACTTATGAATTGGAGCAAGATGGGTTTCTTCCTTTTCTAGACACAGTTACACGGTGCGAAAATTCATTCATTACCACTGTTTATCGGAAACCATTTGCTGTTAGTTTGCTTGCCGCCTCACGCGAAAAAAAATCATTCCATCCAACATAAAACCAGTTTATTTTATACATATGTCTACCGTGCCCTAAATGTCTGTTCTACAAAGGAGGGTCTCGAGAAAGAACTAAATTACCCTGCTGGCCATCCAAAATGCAACACCAAGAAGGACACGAGATATCAAAGCCAGATTTACTGGACACATAACAACAGATACAAAGATGAAACGATTCAGCTTACAGGCTCGTGCGACTTGCTGAACAAGCAGGCATCAATAGTTCGTGTGGCCCCCATAGCTGGCAATAATGGTCGCTACACGCCGCGGCATCGAACGAAAGAGGTTTTAGATGTGGGCTTGGGGTATGTCGGTCCAGCCTGCTTCCACATGTTGCCACAGTTCATCAGGCGTAGCCGCGGGTGGTGCTTGCCGGGGCACTCGGTTGCCGATCACCGACCAGACGTGTTCGATGGGCGACATATCGGGAGAACAGGCTGGCCACGGCAGCAGTGACACCTGGTGGGCCGTGAAGAATTTTTGCACGATGCGTGCCACGTACGGGCGCGCATTCTGCTGTTGAAACGTGGCCGCTGGCAGGTCCTGCAGGTAAGGAAGGACTACAGGCTCCAAAACGTCGGAGATGTAGCGGTGGCTGTTGAGTGTATCGGCGATGCGTACCAGAGGGCTGCGGGTGTCATATCCAATTGCGCCCCAAACCATAACGCCAGGCGACGGACCGGTAGGGCGATGAATAATGCAGGCTTCATACAGTCTCTCGCCGCGGTGCCGCTACACGCGGATCCGACCATCGTGGTGTTGCAGGCAGAAGTGGGATTCGTCGGAGAAGACAATGTCGTGCCATTCCGTAGTCCAGGTGTGGCGTTCAACGGCCCACTGCCGCCGCACTTGCTGGTGGTGTAACGTCAATGGTAATCGGAGCAATGGGCGCCATGCGACAAGTCCCCGCCCTTGCAGACGACGTCGAACGGTACGTGCTGAAACAGGATGTTGCGCAAAACACCATAATTCCTGCGCTAACGTTCGTGATGTGGCGGTGCGAGCCGTCAATGCCCACCGCGCAATATGCCAGTCCTCTCGTTCGGTGGTGTGCCGCGGCTGCGGCAATCGCTCACGTCGATCCGTCCGTCCCTCCTGCACCCACCGAATTCATACTCGCCTCACTGTGGCTGGATGTCTCGGTACGATAAACCGCTGTCGCGATAAGCAACTATTCGTCCTCTGTCTAACTCCGAAACGTGCTGGAATGACTGTCGTATTCTGCGACGAGGCATCAGGAAGCTTCCCACGCACAGGTCCGGCAGCACAACACACTTCCACTACTTACACCCCGCCTTCTGTGCACCCTTCTTATAGTGCTTTTCGGTGACGTGCCGGGCGCACATGATTTGCATATGCCCTGGAATGCTAATCGGTTGCATACCTTCTCGCGGGCGACGCATACTGCGAATTTCAGGCCAATCGGATGCTTCGTTCTTGGTGTTGCATTTTGGGTGGCCAGCAGTGTACATCAGATGTATTGCTATCAAGAGAGGCTTCAAACATTCATTAGTGGAGTCAGCTATCGAAAAATTTGGTAAACATCATTATAAATCCCCCATGACCCCGATCTGTCCGTATTCTCAACGATACTGGGCGATTCTTCCATTCATCCCTAAATTGGTTTCCAAATTTCAAAAATCTTTAAGCCATCAAATTTCAAAGCTATATTCACTTCTGTATCTAAGATGATTTAGTCTGCAAAAAAAGTACCTAATTCCTGACATAAATTATTGGAGAATCTATCGCATCCAGTGTCAATGTGGTCTGTCATACATAGGTAAGACACAGAGATCACTTAAATTCAGATTAAAAGAACATTCATAATCTGAGTTTAAGAGATCTGAGACATAATAAGCACTGTGTAAGAACTAAGGCCCGGATTTTTAAGTAAAGTGCTTATTTGCATATTCAGCCACTTTCAGGAATAGAAGCATATTTTCACATTCAGTGCATATTTTTTGCATATATCCTGAAAATTTTCTAGAACAGAACTTTTGAAAAACAGAATTATCTTTTTTTTTACACAACTCTTAACAGCGTCGTAGTAGAATAGCGAAATCACTTGTTAAAAAATTGTTCTGCATTTCAAAATGGGGGTACTCAAACGAATTCACTTCCAATAAAAAGAAAAAAGATCTCGTTGAGTGTACTCTCCACTGAACGACCGGTTATGTGAAAAAGGTTGGTGAAGCTTTACAAGTTTGGTTTCCAAATATGATCCATCTCACGTGTTTAGCTCATGCATTACACAGAGTATCGGAAGAAGGGAAGATATTGTTTCCTGACGTTGACAACTGATCTCAAATGTGAAGAAAATTTCATTTAAAGCTCTCTCTCGAATTCAATTATTTAAGAAAATGCCTCCAGAATTGAATCTCCCGCAGCAGCAGGTTTTAACGTTGTGGGGAACATCGATTTCCGTAGTAGTTTTCGTTCCATGTGCGAAAAAATCCATGTTCCCCTCTAAACTGAGGAACAATCCTTCCTTCCCACATGGAACGAATTGTGAATGCCCTCAGTGAACAATAGAAACAATCATCTTTTAAGAAAATCAATTATAATCAGTGAACTGGCATTTATTAATGTCTACGATAGCTACATCTACTCTAGGAAAAGAGAAGAAACTTTAGTAAACTATTTGAAAGTGGTAGAAGATATAAGAAAGACACTGAAAATATACCTGGCGTACAAGCTATGTAAAAAGCATTTCAAGGAGCTTTCCAGTAATGCTAGTTTGGAAAAAAGTTGACAAATTTTGGACATTCTTCAAGGAAAAAATATTGATTGTGAAAATATGTCTCCCACTTACATTGCGAACTTTAAATGCTCACCGATAACTTCTGTGGACATGGAAAGGACTTTTTCTCTATATAAGCATTTGTTCACTTATAGAAAGCATACCTTTTTTCTTTTGGAAAACATAAAAAAAAAAAACATTTTGTTATCAAATGCAATCGTGAAAATATTCTCGAGTAAAATGTACTTGCGTTTATTGTACATCGTATTTACTGTAAATATATGAATCCTACAGTAAATCTTTCAGTTATGTCGAATGCATGTTTTCTATTTTAGCGCATATTTCTTGTTTTTGTAGTTCCTAAATGCTTGCATATTTAGAAGGCTTTTGATGCTTGAACATTCAGGCTTTAATAATAACTTACTCTGTCCGTTTACTTGAAGTGTTTACTCAAGAGATTCCCATGTTTAACTATAAGATTTAAGTTAGAACAAACACATTGGATTAATCTGGGAAAGTGATATTTAACTCACCAAGCTAAGTTAAGCACTAAGTGAAGATTTAAGCCTTACATGATGTTAAATCTTTAAATGTAATAGAACTACAATTCATTTTTAAGTTCTTTTTCATACTCCCCCCCCCCAAACAATTATTTATTAACATGTTACATGAAGTTAGATTAATAAATTGTCATTAATAAGGTTAGGATTTTTTATGATTTAGCATATTTTTTTGGCGATTCTAAAACGCTGTTCAGGTGTATACAAATGTGTTTCATACAAAACTGAGCTGATTTAAGTACCTTTGTCAAGACATTTTTATGGATTTTTTTTCGTGATTTTTACGCGATATGGCATTTTTCAGGTTTCTCGGTCATTTTAAGGCTTTTTTTTTTTTTTTGTTATTTTTGAGTCATTATTCTATTTTGGTAAGCACACCGGACAAAAAAGTAGTCATCCCTGGCAGAACTTACACTTAATAACGGGTGATGGCGCCTCTTGCCTTGATAACAGCAGGAATCCGGAGTGGTAGAGACTCCACGAGATTGTGGATGTATTGAACATCGATTTGCAGCCACTCGCGCGTCAATTGGTCCCGAAGTTCCGCCAGAGTAAGTGAGTGTCGACTCCAGCGTCTCACCTTCTGTTCCAAATGATCCCACAGATTTTCAATAGGATTTAAATCTGGGGATTTGGCGGTTCAGTCGAGGTGCGACAGTATTGTTGATTATTCGTCATGCCACTCAGACACAGCTTTAGCCCTCTGCACACGGAAATTGTCGTCTTGCAAGACTGGAGTTGCAATGTGATGCTGCTTTGAGTTTGTTCTCACGTATACTTCACACTTAACGTGATATCTTCTCTCTCAAACGAATACAGTTGGCAACACAATTGAGTTTGAATGAACGTGACGTATGCCTGTTATGAGATAAGAACTAGAGATGTAAACTACGAGACAACAGTTGCTCGTGTGGAGTGTGGAGAGTTGAATGTGGTTGATACTGATTTGTTATGTAAACTGTGAAGTGCTATGATGTATTAGTGAAAACTTCTGGAATAAAGCCAATTTCCGTAAGTTTGACTTCCGTTTAAATGTTTCGTCTGGCCGTTAAGGTTTAATTTAGGAACTATTTAATCGTATGGTGATGTTTTTAAAATAACGTAAGAAGAGCGACAAAGAATCAGTACAAAAAGACATTTACGTTATAGGCTTCATTGGGCCTGCAATGCACTCATCGCCTCCCATCATTGGAGTACAAACAAAAACGAGACTCGTCAGACCAAATTACTCGTTTCCATTCCTCCACAGTAATGTTTTGGTGCCTTTGAACCTATTGATAAGGTGTGACTTTGTGACTTGCTCTTACAAGAGGCATCTTCCGTTGTACTCTGCTCCAGATGTCAATCGCGTGCAGTTCTTGTCGTAGTGTCCTTTCGGAAATTGGTTTGAGTGGACTTTCATTGACCGTTTGGAGCAATTGTTACCTGGTTTGAAACCGATTTGCAGTTACTAGGCGTGAAAGATGGCGGGATCCCTGTTGGTGAGAATCATTTTCCGGCCACAGTTACGTCGCAGATTTGCAGTTGACTGCGAACTACACCACTGTTTGTAGACCCGCTGCACAGTACGCTTCGACAAATCAAGTTGGGCGACTTCATTCACTTTGTGTCTGTGGGCACAGCCAAACACGATGGCTCCTTTTTGTTACTCAGTCACGTCTGTCTTATGACCCATATTGCAGACTAAATTCAACACACACGTTGCTCTTTACCACTGCACGAGACAGAAAAAATCACGTAGACGACATCAGTGCTATTTATCTCCCAGCAATGATATCATGATGTCCTCTGTGCAACCAGTAACTTCTTACTGCCATTTCTGTTAGGGGCGACTAATTTTTTGTCCAGTGTGCTTATTGTCAATAAAAAGGGCATTTTGGATGAATTTCCCTGAAACTCCATATTTTCCTGAAAGCCAGAAGCAAGACAGGGAAAATCGGAGAAGTGGGGATCCTCGTGGTTAGGACATCTGTACATGCGGCGTAGCAAACGGCAGCGCCATGACGGCGGCAAAAGCACTTCCACTTCTCTCCTGTCTGTTCCTTGAAACCGTTGATGAGTTGTTCTCCCATTTAGAGTATGGCCGTTGCCATTATGTCGGAAGGCGAAATTTGGTGCGGAGAGGGTACATTTTTATGCCTTTTTTCTTGTTTTCTTTTATAGGGCATATATTTTTTGTTAAAAAAAGGACTCAGTTTGGTACAAAAAATGTAAAAAGTTAAATTGTATTTTTAAGGAATTTTTTTGTCTTATAGGGCATGTTTTTTGGGCAATACATTTTGGTGTGATACAGAACTTGTAAAGCAATTAAGTTTTATTTCTGTTTATTCTTCGTTTTGTTCTATAGGTTGGTTGGTAAAATCAAGATTTTCAGTTGACACAGCAACAGTCAACAGATTAAATTATATTTTATAGATTATTTTTGTTTCGTTTCACGCACCTCTTCTTTTTTTAATAAATTAGTTTTGCAAGGGGGAAAAAAGGAAATGTGCATTTGTTAGGGGTTTTTTTATACGGCATTATTTTAGTTTTTTGTCATAAATGAATTTTTGTAGGGCATTTTCCAGCAGTTTTTAGGTCATAAAAATCCTAGTCATCAAATACTCACATTGAATGAAATTATTAAGGGTATTAAACGAGATTAGATAAACTAGACAGTGAAATTTTATCTGACGCCATCATGAGAAGATACTAATTTATCGTTATGTTGACTGTGCTTGTGAAGGTGAACTTTGAACCTCGGACATATTAGGACCCAAACATTTACGCTGGATGCACGAGAAGAAATTAGTAGTGCGTGATTTTCAATATTAGATAAAAACTGGGAAAAAATAACAGAACAGAGGTCTTTCTGGATATTTGTCATTGTCTGTCCCACGGGTAATTACACCATGAAAAAAAGGACGGGTAAAAGTGTTATACAAACGATGTAACGCTTGACGTTTGACTAGTGTGTAATTAAAGAACATCACGTCTCATTAGCGAGAGAGAAGAGCGAAGAAAGAATTCCGATGATCGCTCTGAGGCTTTATTAAACAGCAGCGTTTTTAATTATAGTTTGAATCCATTCACCACGAGCCTATAGCGGCAATATCCATGTCGGCTTTTAAGACGTAATTGTGTCTTGGTGATGGGTAAGTCATTTTTCAGTCGTTCGTGTCACTTGCCCAGGCACCAGCGCTGTTCGACACGAACGGCTGAGAACGTATTTCGAAAGAAAAGGGAGACCAACAGGTATGGGAACGTACGGCTGATTTATTAGAACACGCCTACCGATTTTGGAAAGAAAAAGGAGAAAATATCGTACAAAATCTGCCGCCTGGATTCTGGGAAATGACTAATTTTCTCTAAAAAGGAACGTGCACCAACCTTTCAAAAGTAAGTGCGTACTTTCTTTAGGTATTTAATTTATGTGAGTGAATTTTAGTTCATTATCTATCTCGAAATAATAAAGCAAATTGCGATTTTTTTGCTACGCGGAAAAATATCAGTATATTAAGAATTTTCAGAAAAATACTAATGTGAACGCATTGCATTTTCCATCGTACAAGGGTTGATAAAAGAAAATCTGATCGCGAGTACACCTGTATGAAGTTCAACAATCGCGTGTATAGATAGTAATGCACCCGATCGGCAAGTGGCATACGCATATTGCAGCTATGTTGTGGCAGTTTAAAATGGTGGTTATGCTGAAATGCTAATTTCATATGGAAGCCCAAAGTGTTATCTGGTTTTTATGGCAAAGAAAATTTTCCACCGGCGGGAATTGTGGCTATATGGTAGGTGGCGTGTTGGAGGTTTAATTACCGTTGCCGACCACAAAGTTCTCCAAATGTAACACAAATACGTGTACGTCTTGGGCCATTCCTGACGATCATCATTTGGACTATCATTCCTGACGATATCATTTGGACTATCATTCCTGACGATATCATTTGGACTATCATTCCTGACGATATCATTTGGACTATCATTCCTGACGATATCATTCGGACTATCCTTCTTATCAGAATTCCCACTCTCCTGGAAAATTCACCATCATGCTTGTGAAATTCAACCGCGATGGGCATAATGAGTTCTCGCAACCATCGGTGAGACATGGAGAACCCACTATGAACTCGAGATGCTCGTCACCATGTGCAACCATCCACAAAAAAGTATGGTGCGGCATTCTGCAGAACAATATTGGGGAAAAAAATTCTGTGAACAAAGACTGACCTGCGACCGCTTTATGGATCTCCGCCAAAATCATTTAGGGGACTGAGGTCCCAGATAATCTAGTGGTCATCGTTCGTGACTGCCACGGAAATAGTCTCAGAATCGATCCCAGGCAGATTGGAACCCTCGAACCGATAAATATCTGCCGTGGGTAGGATGGGCCCGCTGAGCAGTCGGATTCAGAGTACTGGTCCCCCGGTTATAAATAAGGGCGTCTTCCTACCCCTTTCAACCTCGCTTCAATCTGACTTTCCTGTCGGGCACTCTATACTTCAATTCACCCTAAACGTGTACTATAGGAAGTCAACTTATTCGTGCTGAAAGATATTAAAAACAGTTTGCCGTCTTTACACGATTTTAAAATAATTACAGTTAAATATATGTATACACTAAATTAAAACATGAGCACTTTCAAGTCCACAGTGGACCCGTCATCAGATGGTGTGGTTGCGCTATGTCCTGGGAGGGTATATATACACTGACGGAAAAAAAAATCCCAACACCACGAAAAAATAGTTGTAGAGGAATGAAATGGCGGCAATACATTTGTATAGGTAACATATTCAATCGATTAAGGTTTCAAGATCACAGCTTAATGTAAGCGCGAGAAGAGCCATTTTAAATGTGAAATGCTGGTACATTAATAACCGGTGTAACCGCCAGAATGTTGAATGCAAGCACGCAAACGTTCATGCATTGTGTCGTACAGGTGCTGGATGTTAGTTTGTGGGATGGAGTTCCATGCCTGTTGCACTTGGTCGGTCAATACAGAGACGGTTAAGGCTGGTTGGGGGTGACGCTGGAGTTGTCGTCCAATGATGTCCCATACGTGCTCGATTGGTGAAAGATCTGGTGATCTAGCAGGACACGGCAACATGTCGACACTCTGTAGAGCATGTTGGGTTACAACAGCGGTATGCGGGCGAGCGTTATCCTGTTGGAAAACACCCCTGGAATGCTGTTCATGAATGGCAGCACAACAGGTTGAATCACCAGACCGACGTGCAACTGTGCCGTCAGGGTGCGTGGGATAACCACGAGAGTGCTCCTGCTGTCATAGGAAATTGCTCCCCAGACCATAACTCCAGGTGTAGGTCCAGTGTGTCTCGGCCGCAGACAGGTTGGTTGCAGGCGCTCACCTGGCCTCCTTCTAACCAACACACGGCCATCACTGGCACCCAGGCAGAACCGGCTTTCATCAGAAAACACAACAGATCTCCACGCCGTCCTCCAATGAGCTCTAGCTTGACACCACTGACGTCGCAAACGGCAGTAGTTTGGAGTAAGTGGAATGCACGCTACAGGGCGTCTGGCTCGGAGCTGTCCTTCAAGTAACCGATTTGTAACAGTTCGTTGTGTCACTGTGGTGGCAACTGCAGCTCGAATTGCTGCCGCAGACGCAGTACGATGCGCCATGGCCATACGCCGTACACGGCGGTCTTTCCTCTCAGTAGTGCAACGTGGGTGGCCGGAACCCGGTCTTCTTGAGGCAGTACCTTCCCTTGACCACCGCTGCCAACAATCATGCACAGTGGCTACATTCCTGCCAAATCGTTCTGCAATATTGCGGAAAGAAAATCCACCTTCTCGCAGCCCTATTACACGACCTCGTTCAAACTCCGTGAGCTGTTGATAATGGCTTCTTCGTCTTCTTAAAGGCATTCTTGACTAACATCAACACACTACGTCGAATCTCAACGATAACTAACGCTCACGAACGTTACAGCGCGTATTTACAGCAAACCTGCTTTGCATGTTCCGAGGGGCGCTACTAGCGCCACACGTATGCGCCGAGCGCGAAATTTGCGTAGACGTCATCTTACAGATGTACTCTCACCGCCTACCAACTGTCGTTTATCTAACACAACCCCTTCTTAGTGTTGGGATTTTTTTCCGTCAGTGTATATATATAGTAAGTACATTGACGAAACAGTATGTTTTTGCATGCGCATGTTCATTACATAATCATGTCGTTTAATTGGAGCTTGGGTTGTTACCGGTATTGTCTCTTTCGCTGTAGTAGTTACAAAGCAGTTTCCATGGTAACGGTGTAGTGATAGGGGTATCGTCGTTGCAGCATTCTGCCCTATGTTTCTGTATCAATAAACTTTCTGTCAAGAGGATAGATGAACAGGTAGTTGGCGTATGTAACATAGTAACATCGTCCCAGATAGGTTGGTGTTGACCCTTCAGGCATAGTCTTGAAAGGGCGGTGGAGGTGGAGCATGTTCTAACATTGTATTTATGTTCAGAGACACGTAAATTAAGATTGCGACGTGTCGAACCTATGTATATCTGGTCGGTTACATCAGCATTCATAGCTTTTTGTGAGATTGCATACACACCAAATTTGGAACAAAGGGGAATCTGATCCCTGTCATTTTTAATATGGGCGAGAATGTTGCACGTTTTTATGCCAAAATCGATATTAAATGGTCGAAATGCGTTTTTTAGGGTATTTGTGACAGCAGGGATGTATGGCAGTTTGCCGACATATGAAGTGGTTGGTCTCGTTCTTGGTAATGTTGAGTAAGATGCATTAAAGACATGGCGCATTATGGAGTTAACTGTGGTAGATGGATAATTATATAATGCTGCAATATCCCTAATTTTTGCAACTTCTAGGTCTCTCTTTTTTTTTTTTTTTTTTTTTTTTTTTGATTGGAGGTTTTACGACCACCGTGAGCAACTCAATGGGCTATAAGCAGTCGCCCGTCCCTAATTTAGGGTCACTGGTTCCAGGGAAGGGAGAAAGCCAGTGCCGTAAGACAAACAGACAAACACAACATCCATGCCTCACCGGGATTCGAACCCGGACCCCTTCGGACGAATGATCAGAGGCCAACGCCTTAGACCACTGCGCCACCGGGGCGGCCTAGGTCTCTTTGATCGGTTGAGGATGAATGTGTAACTGCTCTGTGAAACATAAAGTGAAGGGCTGAGAGTTTTTGCCTGAGTGTGTGGGAGGAGTTATAGGGAATCATAGATATTCTTGCAGTTGGTTTTCTGTATACAGTTCTAACATTGTATTTTCAGAGAAATACAATGCATGTTCTAACATTGTATTTTCAGAGAAATACAATGCATGTTCTAACATTGTATTTCTCTGAACATAAATACAGTGTTAGAACATGCTCCACCTCCACCGCCCTTTTAAGACTATGCCTGAAGGGTCAACCCCAACCTATCTGGGACGATGTTACTATGTTACGTACGCCAACTACCTGTTCATCTATCCTCTTGACAGAAAGTTTTTTGATACATAAACATAGGGCAGAATGTTGTAACGACAATACCCCTATCACCAGGGGCGTAGGAACGCTTTTGATTTAGGGGGTACAAGTTCATGAACCTTACATCTCAAGGATTAAGATATCTGTGGATGACCCCCTCCGAATTATTTTTTTTGGGGGGGGGGACGGGGGGAGTAGTATATTATGGTTTTTATAAAATACGTATGCTGATCAGGAATTCATCCGAATGAACATTGTTATCATCATATTATTATTAATTATTACGATTATTATTTTTATTGCTGACAAAAAGTTCACATTATTAATTTCTTATCACAAAATGAATGGAGAAGTTGGGTTTTTTTGGTTTTTTTTTGTTCTCTCTTGTTAATTTTTGTACTTTTTTTGGCCATTAAAATATTGAGCAGGTACAAGTCAACATTAGGATGAATTTCTGTCAGCAGGGTTTGGAAAAGAGGGATTTCTCAGGAAATGTTATATAACTCTTTACAAGAACGAATTAAATTTCTTATCATTTTTCTTTACGTTAATAAAGTAAAACCGCAGTAAGATAAAAACTACTCTACCCGCGAAGATAGTACCATTGAAGCATTATGAAGTCTATATTAAAAACTTTGAACGATACATAGGCTGACAATTGATGTAAAAAGCACATTGGTCTGGTGCAAAGCTAAATGATGGTGGAGATATCGAGGAATTGGAGTTCTATGAGTGGTATGTGAAATCCGTAATGCACTTGTTGTATTGCTACAGATCTTAAGACAGAAAACAATTTTAGTGCCGGGACTGCGGGCGCTGAAATGTCCACTTGCGCATTAAATTTTTTTTAAAAGTGCAGAAAGGACGACCTGTGCAAGATGCATGGAATTTTAAGAGAAAAAAAACACTGATCACAAGTATGTTATCAAGCCCTAGCCCTACCATGTGCTGTTTTTTTGTTTGTTTTTTTATTGTAGGTTTAACGACCACCGTGAGCAACTCAATGGGCTATAAGCAGTCGCCCGTCCCTAATTTAGGGTCACTGGTTCCAGGGAAGGGAGAGAGCCAGTGCCGTAAGACAAACACAACATCCATGCCTCACCGGGATTCGAACCCGGACCCCGTTCGGACGAATGACCAGATGCCATCGCTTAGACCACTGCGCCACCGGGGCGGCCCATATGCTGTTTGAAGTTATTAACAAAAAACCTCGCACTCGTCGTTTCCCTGCAAAACTAATTTGCTGGAGTTTCCCAGATGGTTGGCCAGTTTTTGGTGAATGAAAAGCCTCCCACTACAAGCTTCGGGTATAAAAAAAAAAAAAAACAGATGACCCGTGATATTTCTTTGAAAAAAAAGAGAATAAAAAAATAATAAGTAGCATATAAATTTTACAGTTCACTCTTTATGAATGATTGGTTTGTGTTTGCTCATATGTGGGGAGGTACAGTAGATATTAATGTACCCCTCTCCAAAATTTGGGGGTACATTGTACCTCTATACCCCCCCCCCCCCGTTCCTACGCCACTGCCTATCACTATACCGTTACCATGGAATGGAAACTGCTTTGTAACTACTGCAGCGGATGAGACAATACCGGTAACAACCCAAGCTCCAAATTAAACGACATGATTATGTAATGAACATGCGCATGCCAAAACATACTGCTTCGTCCATGTGCTTACTATATATATATATATACCCTCCCAGGGCATAGCGCAACCACACTATCTGATGACGGGTCCACAGTGGATTTGATAGTGCTCATGCTTTAATTTAGTGTATATATATTTTTAACTGTAATTATTTTAAAATCGTGTAAAGACGACAAACTGTTTTTAATTTAAAAACTGTACTACTGAGAAAGGCGGGAGAACCTTATCACATCTCGTCGTGGAACGCAAGAACGGTATCCATCCGCGTTAATGTGCTCTTCTACTGTTTCCTTTCTGATACCCCCACCCACCCACACATCTCACAAGCAGTGGGGATTGTCAGTGGGGGTCTGGTGGAGGCCGACTGCTTCCCCTACTGCCTTCGAGTTTCCCCGATTGTCAATTTATTGCCTCTGTGTTGTTAATGTTGGGAGAGGTCTTCCACCCCTTCCACCTGTCCGAGTTGTATCCCAAGTGGGCAGAAATAGCCGAAAGTACGAAGCTCTTGATTCAGCAACTTCTCAGAACAAACTTACTTCTAAAAGCGCTCTAACTTCTAGAATTTTTTTTTAGATAGCAATTTTATCTGATGAACTGTTGAGCAAACAAAAATGGATTCTAAGCAATAATTCTGATGCTTTTCGCTCTGAATGCCGAGGACAATTTTTCGTAGCAGAGGTAGCGGTTTCGTACCCTTCATAGTGGTTCACTCTTAGGTTGACTCGGAGTATAGCTCAAATTTCCTAGATTTCTAATTCTCAGAGTTGTTTAAGACCTGGGGCCAGACACATGGGCGCCAATACAGGGGGCAAGAGGGGGCATTTGCCCTCCTTTGGAACCCGGGCCATGTAATTCGGAAGGAACTACAGAGTTTTTCGGGATAACACTAATTCTGATTCCTAATATTTCTGCAGAATTTCTGGATAAGCGCGCAGGCAGTAAAAATAGGAAAAACGTTAGGTAATTTCATCAGAAAGAGCTGAAATTTAAAATTGAAAGCAAGAATGAAATTTTCCGTTGCATGTTGGAGAACACCGTATATATGTACACTATGATAAAGTATGAAAGGGGAAGAAATGAAAAATATATCAGCCTCTTGAACACTCTTCACGGTTGTACAAAGATTTCCCGAAACTTTTCCCAGAAATTTGTCTTGAGGGTTGGAAAACATGGTGTTTCTGTATATTATTTGTAGTTCGACTTTCTGTTTGCTCCCTCCTGAAAACTAAGCTATGGGCGCCCATATTATCAGACACTTTCTAAAATCCTCTACATAAATCTGTAAAGTTAGGGGGACTGGCTGAAAAAAAAGAACCACTAACCCTTTAAGCGACCAATGTGTCTGAACGAAATGGTGCCCAACATTTTCTGAGCTCCCCAAAGAGAAATGCTCGCATAGCAGCCATGATTTACGAAAGCTACGACAAAATACCCCCCCCCCCACACACACACACACACCTCATTTAACTACAGGGTGTTTCATAAAGAATGTCCCGATTTGAAAAGTGGATATCTCGGCAACCACGAACCACCGATGAATGCGACTCGTATCACGTCTACGGGCGTGGCCCAGAGTTTGTTATGGCTACCGCTAGATGGCAGCACGAGCATCCAAACAGCAGCCGCTACGCTTAGTGAGTGAGAAGATGGCTTCGAGGCAACAGAATGCGTTTTGTGTGCTCGAATTTAGCAAGACCAAGTACGTTATTACGGTGCAGCGTGCTTTCAAACGGCGTTACGGCAGTGCTCCACCAGTGGGCAAAAACTTTCGTGGTTGGTATCGACAATTTGAAGAAACAGGGTGTTTATGTAAGGGAAAGTGTCCTGGACGAGCAACCACCTCAGCGACGAATGTGCAACGAATGCACGAGGCGTTTCAGCAAAGCCCACGGAAGTCTACTCGTCGTGCGAGCCGCGAACTTGCCATCCCTCATGTGACTGTTTGACGTGTTTCACGACGACGTTTGCTGCTGAAGCCGTACAGATTGCAACTGGTGCAAGCTCTTCGTGGAGGTGACAAAACAAAACGAAAAGATTTTTGTGCAACTCTGTTAGAGGACATGGAGGACGACACCGTCGTACAAAGGTTGATTTTTAAAAATGAAGCAACCTTTCATGTAAGCGGGAAAGTTTCGCGCTACAATGTTCGCACATGGGGACTGGAGAATCCACATGAAACTCTCCAACATGAACGTGACTCACCAAAACTGAATGTTTTTGCGCGGTTTCTGTTAGAAAGGCTTATGGCCCTTTCTTTTTGCGGATAACATGGTTACGGGCAACTCCATCTTGCAATGCTGAAGGGCTGGCTACTTCCACAGCTGCAGGACGACTCTGAAGATTACATTTTGCAGCAGGACGGCGCACCGCCACACTGGAACCTCCAAGTTCGTCGGTTTCTAAACGACACATTGCCTCAGTGTTGGATTGGACGCAGGGGACCCCATGACTTGGCACTACACGCATGGCCTCCGAGATCTCCAGACATCACACCATGCAACTTTTTTTATGGAGATACGTAAAAGATCGTGTTCATGTTCCCCCTTTACCAGCTGACTTGGATGAGCTCCGAACGAGAATCACGGCCGCGGTAAATTCTGTGACTGAAGACACTCTCCGACGCGTTTGGGATGAATTCAGCTAACCTGCTGCACGGACAACATCGGCTTGATGTTGTCCGTGCAGCAGGTGGAGGGCACATTGAGCATTTGTAATTGTGGTGAGTGAAACTTTAGACCTTCCTTCATACTTGACTCTTTGTTTTGTAACTATCCCACATTTGCCTTATTAAATACACTACTTTGAAATCGGGTCATTCTTTTTGAAACACCCTGTATTATCGACCGTAAGCCTGTCACTGGTGATAAGCGTTTGCTTATAGACTATCACTTTCTGCTTCATTACCTAAGGCACAATGCAGAAGTGCTAGTCCCCTTGACATGGATATCATGCCGCTGGGAAGAAATAAGTGACTCAAGCATCTCTCTTCTTTCTTAGGGTTTTTGCCATTGTTATAGCAGGTAACCAGAAATTATTAAGGCCAATCATATCCCTAAATGACTACTTTGGATAAGAAAACTAAAGGGAAGCTACGCTTTTTGATGTACAGATTCACTCGTTCTAGCCGCGTTCGGACCACTTCTCAGACAGTAAAATATTCGCTCGAGATTATTTCAAGGATTAATTCTTTCCAGCCTGTTAAAGGGTTAAGCCATTTGAGAGACAAGTGAATGCAACTAGTTGAAGCTCTACGTCATCGGATAGTGCCTGTACGTATCCGGTTGTCATCTACATACCGTTGGAAATCAATGGACGTGGGCAGAATGTTTTTTGGCCTGGTCGTCATACTCACTCAACACCTTTCTCTGGGAATACGTGAAATGGGAGATACATGAAATGGGAGATATATGAAACAAGCCATGTTGATTTGCAGGATTTGATGCAACGTTCCATGCGACTCTTGTTGCATCACCGATGTTGCAATGGTTCACCACAACTTTTCGAACATCACGATATTGGAAATTCAATATTTTTCGAACTGTGTGTTGCATTCCGAAATTCCTGGAACCTTTCCAAAGCAAATGCTTGCGTGAAAAGTTGATTCGGTATCGTACGTGGCGAAGTCAGAAAGTAACTTTCGCCATTGAAGAACTTTAAAGGTACTGCATGTATTAAAAATGTTTTTTGCTGACGTGTAATTTGACATCTTCTGTTTGAGGTGGCAGCAGTTTGAAGCTCCTGACACATTACGTTTCTGAACTACACAGATTAAAAATGGTTACTGTACTGGTTGAATGGACAAACGAAGTCCGAGGAGGCATTCACTTTCTGTAGGTAAAAAGGGGGCAGCCTATTGAAATTCAATGTGAACTTCAAGCTGTGTATGGCCCGAAAATGATGACAATGCAGCAGATGTGAATTTGGTGTCGTACGGTTTTGTTTTTTTTTGGTTTGGAGGTTTAACGACGATCGTGAGCAACACACTGGGCTATAAAGAGACGCCCGTCCCTAATTTTGGGTCTCTGGTTCCAGCAAAGGGAGAAAACCAGTGCCGTAAGGCAAACACAACACCCATGACTCACTGAGATTCGAACCCGGACCCATCTCGGACGAATGACCACTCCACTACCGGGGCGGCCTCGTGATTTCAGTGGTGGTAGAGTGTGTGTGCATGGTGAACCAAGAACCAGACGTCCTTCCAATTCAACCAGTACAGTAGCCATTTTGAATCAGAGTTATTCAGGAACGTAATGTCTCTGGAGCTTGGAACTGCAGCCACGTAAAACAAAACATGTAATGTTGTACGTCAGCAAACAACATTTTCAATACATGTAGTACTTTAAAGTTCTTCAGTAGGGAAACTTACTTTCTGACTATCCCTCGTAGAATGATGGCTCAATATTTAGAGAATGATGTCTTAATATTGAGAGGATTTGGTTTCAAATTCCAGCTACTTCAGTTTCCGAGGGCAAATTTATAAACAAGTAAATGGCGCTCCGATGGGAACTTCCCTCTTAGCCGTCTTCGTGGAAGCAATACTTTGCCCCATTGAGCAACATATATTCACCAACATCACCCCTACTACCTGGCTACGGTATGCCGACGACGTATTTTTCATATGGCCACACAGAAAGGAGACTCTCCCGTTTTTCCTCGATAAAATAAATTATATATACCCTACGATCAATTTCACCATGGAGCTTGAACACAATGGGACCTTACCTTATCTCGACGTCTCAGTGAGCAAATCGCATGACAACCGCCTTCATACGGAAGTCTATTATAAACCCACTGATGATCCTCAATTCATTCTGCCCTGATGGTTACAAGCCGGCCTCCTTCCGTTCTCGAATTATATAGAAGAGCCTTAGGTGTCTCATCGGATGTTCGTTCTAGACAATCTGAACTAAAAAACATCATCGAATTGGCCACTGAGGAAGGATATACGTTGAACCATATATATAACTCTATCGAGAAAGCCGGAACCAGCCGTGCTAATACGTATTTCTATGCCGCAGCTTCGCTACTTGGGCTCTATTCCCTACATACCAAATGTTTCCTATCAACTCAAAAATGCGCTCATGGAGGATGAACTTCGGTTTCGGCATAAGGTCTATGGCAACGTTATATACGATGCATAAGAGAAATATTAACGAGCCCCCTCTTCTCAATGAGACAGGTAATTATGTCGTCCCACTACAATATCGGGAAGGCCCCAGACGATACTACATCGTAATGACCAAACATTCGTTTGGAATTAGAATCAGCGAACATAAAAGGGATACAAAAGACGGGAAAATAACCATTGCCCTATCAAGAGAAGTCAAGTTCAAGTCCGCCGATACTATATGGAATGATGTAAAGAAATTAGCTTCATACTCCACACCCAAATCTACTGCTATTCGCTAAACCTTGGAAATTTTGACCAGCAGCGAGGCTTGCAATGATAGCGTCTCTCTAGAGTTGCCACGTATTTGGAATCAATTCTTCAAATAATGCTGCGCTTTCTACCATAGTACCGCGTGCCCAACCAACGGGACCTCGTTTCTTCGAATTATCACGTTTGCGCCTATTCATTTATTGCCTAGTCAAGTCACCGCGTTCAAATTGTTAAAACGTTCTATTATCCAGTTTGCAATTAGCTGTCTACCTTCTTTGAAAAAGCCATCTGGCTGACGAAAGCTTGGAAAGTTATATTTCTATTCTACGCCAAGAAATTTCGGATTATTAGTATAGTTATACTATTTTGATTTTAATATTGAGAGAATGATGGCTTAGTGCTGTTTTAACGGTAATTTGGTTATTTAGTTTTGTGAGAATGATGGCTCAGTGTTGAGGAAATGGTGGATTAATGCGCCGATTTATTTTCATTTCGACAATGAGTCAATAGCATTAACATTATGGCTCAACGATGTAACAATTCGTTTAGAATTGAGCAGATGATGTCACAATTTGTATGAAATGCTGGCTCAGTGCTGGCATAATATTGACGTTCCTCCAAAACTATTGCTCAAAGCTGCTAAGTGGCCAATAAAGGCACAAAGACTCCGGGTCTGCTTAGTCAACATACTCTGTTCCTAAGTACTGACTTTTTAGTTGTGTCTCTGTAAACGTACTGCCCTGACATAAAAAAACGCAGGTAGCAGTCATGCCCATTCTTCATCATCTAGTTTTTTCAAGATTCAGCGCTTGAAAAAAGTCACGTTCAAAATAACGAGTAGGGTTCATTTTTGCCGTCGCCTCTAACCGCCCTTGGCCCGCTGTACGAGCGACATAAGGAGATTTTTTTTTTTACATCATTGTTGGCATGTTTCTGGATTTATTTGTATAAAGCATCCGCCAAACGAGCTGCATTTACATGACTGATTTGAATATAAGGTCAAAGCACTGCAGTCGGTCATCAGGTGAGGGCATTTTCTGACGATGTCACCTTCCAAATTTCTTGTCACACAATGGTCCGCTAGTTTGCTTGCTCTTTTTTAAGGGTGGAATGTCAAAGAATCGAGCTGCCAGTCTTCCGTTTTATTTTTATTTTTGTGGCTCTATCGGTAGACCTGACCTTTCGCGATTAAATCCCGGAAACCAAACAGAGGAAGCAGAAATAGAAAAAGTGCCGGGGGAATATCAATGATGGTCAGAAAAGTATTTTAAATTTTACCCCTCAAACGAGAGGTTTGTAGAAGATGTTATACACCAATATGATGCGATGATTCCTAAAAAGGTTTGGTCCCTGTATATCTAAGTTCAATTGGTCTTTGGTGAAGGAGGGGGAGGGGGAGGGAATTAGAAGTGAGAGCAGGTGTCCCGACACGAAAGCAAAAAGAAAAGTGCCGAAAAATTAGAGTTGCAGGAATAGAGGTTCTCTGATGCTATCCCCGTATTGACGGATTAGACAATATTTGATGCTTTTCAGAAAAAATAGTGTACTGATTACTTTCTGAAAAGTTCAACAGGATGATTAAATTTCTCCAGTTTTTTAAGTATCACTGGTCCTCATAAATTTAACGTTTGAAATGAGATTGTCGATTCTCAAATGGAATTTTTTTTTTTTTTTTGCTAAATTCGGAAATGGAATCTGTATTTTTCTATCACGTCAGTTTGATAAACATTTATTCTCGAAATTTATCTTAGAAATATATAGGGTGGCATAATAGTGTGGTGTGATAACAGTATTGCCAGTCTGACTCCCCGTAAGTTGAGCGCCAAATTTAAGAACCTGTCATCACCAGGAACACATTTTACATGCATCGTGAACCGGAATCAGCCCTATATTTTCTGAACCAGAAGGAGCGGTACATTGTCGAGACTTTTGTTGAGATTGATGAAATATCTTGGTATTGCTTACGGTGCTTCTGATAAATGAGCATTGGTGGACTCCTTCAAAACAGGCTTAAAAGGAATTTTACTTCACAATGGAAATAGTTTTGCATTTATCTCTCTCGCTCATTCCCTGTTTCCGAAGTAAACATCTGAAGTTCTAAGGTCTAAAGTTTCAGGTGAACATTGTTAAGAACGAACAATATAAGGATTACAAATTTTTTGAAGATGACAATCCGGTTTTTGGCGTAAATGTGACAAGGATGGTAAGTCAGATATTATTTGAAAACTTGAAAATTTTCATCGTCCTGGAGCGGTGAAAATTTTCAAGTTTTCAAATAATATCTGACTTACCATCCTTGTCACATTTACGCCAAAAACCGGATTGTCATCTTCAAAAAAATTTGTATTATATGGCGTAATCCCGTATTTCTTTCAATATAAGGATTGTTTATGTGGAGACTTCAAGATGATCGGTTTTGTTTGGTTTACAGTGTGGTGACACCAAAACGCATTGTTTTCAGAATGAGTAGGACAGTTGGGCATAAAATCCATTTTAAAGAAACAATATTTTAAGGCCTTGAGTAAGGAAGAGTAACCTTTTGAATAGATTTATAGCATGACGTCATGGTGTGGATGACGTCATGCTATAAGTGTACTCAAGCTGTACTCATCCTCGAACAACGAAAAACTGAAAATATGTATTTTTATTCGGGTTTATATCCGAAGAGAGTGACCGATCCTGGGGTGGAGAAAACTAAGGGTTAACATGATAAACAAGTATAATTGGATTTCAAAAATATTGTGTTAAACTATTGGGGGGGGGGGGCAGAATGAATCCAAAATGCAAGGAAATAGTGGTATATATGCTAATGAACTTTACAGGTCTGGCCTGAGTATGAAAACATGCTTCTTGAATTCAAAGGTTCCTGCAAACTTAGTGTAAGAGTATAGCCAGCAGAGATATTTCATCAGGATAACAATATAAAACGGAAATGAGGTATCATGGATGGTGGAATGTAAACTGAACGGACGATTTTTTATATTCATCTACCTAAAAACATATTGCTCTACGTTTTGGCTTCAAAACAGCAGACAGACATCTTGGTAAAGACTGAATGTGGTGTTGAAAACATGGAGGTGGTATTTCCGTCCTCGAAGCGAAAATCATTGCAAAGCATTTACAAATACAGATGAGTGTTGGCGGGCTCGAACACACCTTTCCAATTCGTCACATAAATTCTCAATGGGCTAGAGATCCGCCGATAGAGGGGGTCATTCGAGTTCGGTAAGCTCAGTTGAATGATCCTGGAACCAATTGGTTGCCACTCGGGAAATATGCGACGTGGCGTTGTGCTGTTGAAAGATGGCGTCATAATGCGGAAAGACATTCGTTACAAAAGGGTATAGATGATCACCGAGGATGTTCACATACCTTGTATCGGATGTCTCGACGGGTACAAGGGGCCACAAGGAAGCCCATGTAAAGGCACCCCAAACTGTTACCCCGCCTCCATCTGCCTGTATGATCCCATATTAGCAAGCTAAGCCCATCACTTCACGTGGTTTACGCTACACACGCACCCACCTATCGGCGCGATAGAGTTGAAGCCATGATTCGTCAGACGAGATGACGCGTTTTCAGTATTCCACACTCCAGCTGCGATAAGCCATTGTATACTGCAGCCTAATACACAGTCGAGTCACATTTTTGTGACCACCTCCTACTTTTGATGTCAACAGCGCGTAACCAATGAAAGAAGGCAAGTGTCGTGAGCTGGCTTGGAGGGTATATAACGTGTGCTGTAGGCATTCTGAAAACATATCACTCGTTGCTGTCATGGATAAAAGGAGCAATATCAGATTTGCAAAAAGGAATGATTATTGGTTTTTGGGCCAAATCTGGCAGTATTTCTGAAACAGCGCAGTTTGTAAACTGTTCGCGTGCTGCTGTGATTAAAGTGTATCGTGATTGGAAAAATGGCACCATTGCGAAAAGCTACGTGAAAACTTCAGAACATCACGTGCCATTGATGTAGAGTTGAACGTCGGCTGCGAAGGTGCGTGCGGGCCGATCGACACGCTACAGTTGAGCAACTCACTGGCCGAATGAACCAGAGGGCTACTGGAAGTGTGTCTAAAACGACAGTTCAGCGAATCCTGTTGCGTATGTGGCTCCGATGCGGACGCATGGTCACTGCATCTATGCTAACGAAGGTGCATCGGCAGAAAAGGCTTACATTTGCACGGCAGTATTGAAATTGGACCTCCGCTGATTGGCAAAAGATTGCTTTCTCCGATGAGTCACGTTTTCTGCTTCACCGAACGGATAGACGTTGACGTTTCAGGCGAGAAAGATCGGAAAACAAACATTCTTCAACCATTGCTGGAAGAACACAAGCTGGTGGTGGAAGCGTTATGGTCTGGGGAATGTTTTGGTGGCATTCTCTGGGTCAACTCATACCTGTGGAAGGCACTATGGACCGAATTCGTAATGAATTCATCCTTGCAGATCACGTACACCCATACATGCTGATTGTCTTCTCTGGGGCGGATGGGATCTTCCAGTACGACAATACAACGTGTCAGTTGAAAGAGCACGGTAAAGACTTCAAAGTACTTCCCTGGCCCCCTAATTCCCCAGACTTAAACCCAATTGAGCATCTGTTGGACCATCTCAATCGAGTTGTTCGCTCCATGGATCCTCCACCACATACCCTCCAGCAGCTGTCAGATGCACTGCAGTCAGCATGGCTCCACATAATTGTGAACACCTTCCAGCACCTTATTTAGTTACTCCCAGCCCGTCTAGCCGCTGTCAGCGCTACACACAGCGGTTACTCTGGATATTATCTAGTGGTCTCAATAATGTGCCTCGACCGTGTATTTGGGTGCATTGCAGTCAACAAAGGGACAAGACGTGGACATCGACTGTCTGACGTACTTACAGAGGTGAAAACATGTGTCAAGACTACAAATCTGCAGCGAGAAATTCTGTCCGCGTAGCTCAGTTGGGACAGCGACTTACTCCGGAGTGAAGGGACACGGCTTCGATGTCCGTCGCGGACAAACATGTGTTTTCGCAACTGCAATAGCTTATTGTTTTCCATGGTACAACGGATTGCTTTGGTGCGTAAATTTGTGAAAGCGCCCTCATTAAATTCCGATGTTATCTTCTTCGCGGTAGCCGTGCGATTCCTTTTAACGATGAGGGACAGTCTGCGCTTACTTCGGGAATCAACTGAACGTTTACAGCCACTTTTCTCCCGTAGGTTTGAAGTTTATAGTGATATTTATAAACAATATATGTTCATAAATATATGTTATATAATATAAATATGTTATATACAAAAGTGTTCATGTTATATAATATATTATAATATAATATAATATAATATAATATAATATAATATAATATAATATTATACATTATATGTATATATGTTATAAACATATGTCCATAATATGTGTCATAAATATCTGTTCATAATATATGTTCAACAATATGTATTCATATTTGTATACAAGAGCGACAGTCTGAAGTATTGATCTCAACAGTTCAGTAGTTGCAGTAATTGAAAAACCGCCCCTTTCAGCATAACTACGAGTTTGACCACTAAATGGTCAATAACTACGACCACTACATTAGTTTAACCACTACATGGTCAACAACTACGGCCACTACATTAGTTTGATCACTACATGGTCAAACTAACTTCGCTGCCTTAACCCATGATTACTTTTCCGCGATTGGTTTCTATTGCGTAGATACCTGCTCTATTTAGAGGCATTGTCAATATCAGCGTACCACGTGACTTGACGTAATAAACGTAACAAATTTGCTATTTCTCGACAATGTTGAATTGTGTCACGCATGTTTCGGAAAAAAAATTACAAGTGGCCTTTTTAGTTCTTCAAATCAAAGGCTATAATCATTTGATAAATTATATATAGTGAGAAAACACAACGTTTGTCATAAATATTTTATTTTTTAAAGTCGACCAAGAGGGCTCTGGCTAAGATTCATGAGGACGAATGGCACGTAAATATTCAAATTGTACATGACATCATAAATGATATTTACAGTCACGGGTTTTGGTTAGTTGCTTCCTCGCGCTTGATAGAAATGGATACCATATCATTAACAAGTTGTGAAGAATTCTGATATATATGGAAAGCTTCCAAAATAACAAGTTTGGTGGTAGAATCTAGCTTATCTATTAGTTTTGTTTCTTCAAAGAGAAATTTATGGTCCTTTTCGTAACAGTGTTTAGCCATCGATATTCGGAACTGTGACTTAAAGAAGTCGTCGATATTCGGAACTGTGATTTAAAGAAGTCATCGATGGCTATGTTACGAAAAGGCCCATAAATTTCTCTTTGAAGAAACAGAAAGAACTAATAGAAAAGCCAGATTCAACCGCCAAACTCGATATTTTGGGAGCTTTCGATATATATCAGAATTTTTCGCAACTTGTTAATGACATGGCATCCACACCATTACTATCGAGCGAGTGGAAATAACTAACCAAAGACCATGACTGTAAACACCATTTAAGATATCATGTACAATTTGAATATTTACGTGCCATTCGGCCTTATGAAGCTAGGCAAAAGCCCAGCAAAAACTTGCCCGACTTGAAAAAATAAAAGATTTGTTGCAAGCGTTTTATTTTCTTAATATATATGATCTTTTTAGTGTTTAATGAATTAATATTTTTCATTATTGTAATTGATTCTGTTATGTTGAAGTACTTCGAGTTCCAAAAATGAGCACTATACGTACAACATTGGAACTACCGTACATTCAAAACAAAAAACGAGCGGTGCTTTGCCTTGGTACATACACTGAAGTGCCAGAAAAACTGGTACACCAGTCTAATACTTGGTAGGTCTCCCACGGGAGCGCAGGAGTGCAGAAATACGACGGGGCATGGACTCCACTAGCTTCTGGAAATATGCTGTAGGCAATGCACACCATACTTCCTGCAGAGCGTTCCACATTTCGGGTGTATTCCGAGGTCTCGGATTCCTGTGTTCGATAGCGCGTTTCATGACATCCCAAATGTATTCTATCACGTTCAGATCTGGGGACTTGAGTGGGAATGGCAACACCCCAAACTCAGATGAATGCATCTCTAAACATAATGTGGTGTCCCGATACTTGTGTGGAGGTGCATTGTCCTATTGGAACGGGCCCAACCCATCAGCATGAATGCAGGACATGAACGGGTGTACTTCGTCAGAAAGGATGCGCACATAGCGTTAGCCGGTCACATATGTTTGTAGACATACCAGGGGTCCCAGTGAAGTCCAGTTAAACACACCCCATGCTATTACGGACCCCCCTTCCCCCACCACCGGTACAGTTCCCTGTTGACAGGCGGGATCCATGGCTTCATGGGGTTTGCTCCACACACGAATCCTTCCATCAGCCCGATACAGTTGGAAACGCCACTTGCCATACCAGGCTACTTGTTTCCAGTCATCAAGTGTCCAGTGGCGGTGTTGTCGTGCCCAAGCGAGGCGCATAGCTCTGTGACGTGCACCCATCAAGGGGACTCGAGTTGGGCGTGGGCTCCCAAAGCCCATGTCGTGCAGCGTACGTTGCACAGTCCGGACGCTGATGCTTGTTGAGTTGAATTCCGATGATACCTACAAAAGTGTCGCGTGAAACGATTCCTGACAGCCGACGATGATCACGTACACCCAATGTCTTTTTACGGCCACACTGGTATCGTAGGTTGGATGTTTTGCCGGAATTCTTGTAGTCACGGTACACCCTTGCAATGGTCGTCCGAAAAAATCCGAACTTCGTTTCTACCTCCGAAATACTATGGCCCATCTCACGTGCGCCAACTATGACCCCGCGTTGAAAATCGCTTAAATCGTTATTACTTGTCATTCTCATGCCGAAAACATCTCTGACAGCTGGCAAGGATGTCTATCGCTTTATATACGCACTGGCGGACGCAACTGAGTACGCGCATAGGTGACGTTGCTATGTATTTTGCATAAGCTCGTCTGTACCAGTTTTTATGGCATTTCAGTGTATGTATTCATAATCGACAGATTTCAGAAATAATACATAATCCTGTTATTTGGATTACTTTTCTGTAGTTATTTATTCTTGAATATTGATACGATGACAAAAAATAAATTATATTTCACTAGTAACGAAAACAAGAACAGATTAATCACATGACGAAAGGGTTCTTAATCAACACTGTCTGTCACCATTTTGGCGTATTATTCTTTTTGCAATTCTTTAAACTGTCTTAAACTTAACGTTATTTATATCCTTTTATCAGAGGTGTCAGGCATCATGGCTTTCACATACTTTGGCACAATACAAAACACACACAAAGAAAAACAGATTACATGTTTGACAGAATTATTTTAGAACAACAAATTAATGTTTTTTAGAACCATAACTTAAAACGTTTCTCTGCCTACGCCATAAAAACATCCAGGGATCTTCCCAGAACTCCTTGCATCAGCAGCTCGGTTTCCATGGTAACAAGTTCGCAAACGAACGGACGCGTGCATGAGGGTGACGATAAACGCAAAGGGGGTGACACACCAACAGATTCAACAGTGTCACTACATCATGCTATTTTATTGTAATGTTAATGCATGGATTTCCCGTGTTCTCGAGTGGGGTGAAGAAATAGGCAGAGACCATACGTCCGAGATGTGCCCTGACTCGCGTCCCACATGAGGCATGGGTGGTTTCCCTGTCTGATGGCCCTGCAGTGGCGGACCCAGGAGGATTTTTTTTTTTTTTTTTTTCAGGATTCCTGTTTCTTTTTTTTTTTTTTTTTTTTTCAGGATTTCTTTATGTGGGTGGCCCAAAATGTTTATAATGTATATAAAAATGCCCCAGTGGAAACATCTCCCAAAATTGAAATAGTTGAACTACAGGCATTTCATAATTATATTTCATTTAATTCAGAAAACAACGTTTATGAATGCAATTTTCACAATTTAACCCTTTAACCGACTGGAACGAATTAACTCGGAGTTAGAATAATGAACTGAAATCAGGTCTAAGGAATATTTTTGCTGTCTAAGAAGTGGATAAAACGCAACTGGAAGGAGTGAACCTGAGAATTAGAAAGTGTTCCTTTCCTCTTAGATTTGTTTTTCAAAGTAATCATTTAGGGGAATGACTGACACTAATCCTTTCTGACTGATTACTTGCTAGAACGGATCAATGGCGACGAACCAAAGAAAGAAGAGAGAAGATATTTGAGTAACTTTTTTCTCTATCTAGTGGCATGATGTCCTTGTAATGGGGACTAGACACCATGAGACCGGAAAGAAGCAAGCCCTTTCCCTTTATTCCATAAATCATATAGTAGAAGCGAAAAGAGGACTAGAAGGGTACGTTATACACGAGCACCAGTGAAAGGTATATGATCGGTCCTATAGAGATGAGAACTGGAAAAGAACTGTTTTGTCGTAGCTTTCGTTAAACCGGATCGCTATGTGAACATTTCGGTTTGGGAATCCTATTGAATTTTTGGCACCATTTGGTTCAGGTACATCGGCCACTTAAATTGTTAAAGTCTATTATAGTTTCGCTGAAAGCTATGGTTCAGCTTCGTCAGGACTAAGCGTTTTCATTTCTTGCTCTTGACGATGTTACCAATTTCACGTGTCAAACTCCTCGTGCGGCCATCAGATTGCAGATTGATGAGTATTTTCCATGCGCTAGATAGATATGGAGAAGAAGATAAATCATTTACCAGGATATTACGGTTTTGAAATATATGAAAGGCTCCTAAAAAGTCTAAGTCAAATATTGATTTTGGTCTATCTAACAGTTTGGCATCATTAAACAGAAATTGGTGGCTATTTTCCGAACAACGCTGGGCTATGGAAGATTTTTTGATCTTCATATAGCCCAGCGTTGAGCTGAATCTTTGCACTTCCATCTATGAAAATGCAAGTGCAAAGATTCGGCTATTTGAGATTACAGCACCCATAAAGATTGGAAAAGGAGTGAGACACTATATCTCCCAAACTCTTTAATGCCACATTGGAAAATGGCTTTCAATCACTGAACTGGGAAAACAAAGGGATAAAGATTAATGGAGATTATCTAACTCACCTTCGTTTTGCTGATGACGTAGTCATTTTTGCAACTACCCCATCAGAACTGCAGAATATGATCCAGGAACTTGCTGACAAGAGTAAAGAAGTGGGATTAAAAATGCACTTTCAGAAGACAAAAGTGATGTACAATGCTTTTACAAGAAATGAAGATTTATCGATTGATGGAGAAAAGCTGGAGATAACCAATACTTACATTTATCTTGGACAGCAGATATCAAGTGAAGATCGCATTGATGAAGAAATTAATCGGCGTATAAAACTTGCCTGGAGAGCTTTTGGAAGAAACAGTATAATTTTCAAGAGCAATATGCCATTATGTCTTAAAAGAAAAGCGTTTGATCAATGCATCCTTCCAGTGCTTACGTATGGTGCTGAGACGTGGCCCTTAACTAAAAGAGACATACAAAGACTACAGACAACTCAAATAAAGCTGTACTTAAATTAAAGTCAGAATCTGAAGTAATATACAATGGACATCAGGCTGCTTTGGCCATATCCAGAAGTCTTTTACAAAAACATAATGTCAACAAGGTTTTCAAAATACACGTATGTATTCATTTTTAATTAACTAATACAAAAAATGAAAACAAATATTTGATAACCACATAAAAAGTGAAATAATTCGAAAATAACATTAGATGACATTGTAATATAAGATGGTACTATTTTAACTATTCTCACAAATGTGTGTTTGTTTGAGGTTCAATAAGGGACCTTAAACCTGTTCAAAAACGTTGATTTTGAACTAAATTTTCACAAAACAAATTAATTTTTTATTTGATAACAACAAAAACACCCTTTTAATTTTTAAATCATAAAAAGTATATGGATAGCTCATTCTATAAAAAAATATGATACTTGTGTTAGTTGTTGTTTTCAAGCTATTTCTTACCGAACGTACAAAGTCATTAAAATCCACTTTGAAAGCTCAGTGACATTTTTTTTAGGTCTTAGTATCACTTTTATACCTTATTTTGATAAAGAAAATAAATAGCTTTACTTTGACACCAAAATAAGTCCAATCGGTTGAAAAATAAGTGAAACAGGAGGATTTTTCTTAAGGGACGGAGAAAGTGAAAAGGCCTAAATCACGTGACAATTGAAAATTTAAAAAATTCTCTAAAGTTCAATTTTGGGTCAAACAATCTGAAAAAATTAATTTGAGGTTATCTCATAGATACCTATTCATAAAAATTTTTGAAAAAAATCTGTGACGTGACAGCAGATGGCACCAGCTGACTTGGCGTGGAAAGACCCATAAGGGTTTTCCGTTAAACATTTTGGCACTTATAAAAGTTTAGGATTTCCTACTTGACGGCCACGTGAGTTAACCTCTGTTTAACGACATACATATGCAAAAGCAGCATCTCTTCTCCCAATGCAACGCTCACTTGGAGAGTTAAAGGGGCAACGGACATAATTTCAGGAATTTTTATCTCCTGTTCCCCCAGAACTCCACTTAAAACATGTGCCTAAACTCCACCCGTTCTCTGTGATGAGAACGGGTGGAGTCTACAGAAGTGAAGCACGTATCAAGACGACAAATCAGCAGCGATACCTTCCATCGGTGTAGTTTAGTCGGTTTGCACAACTGGTTCCGGAGCGAGGAAGCGCGATTTCAATCCTCGTCACCGACAAGTTTGTGTTTTCGCATGCCTTTTTTCCACGAAGTAGGGCGCATGCTTTCAACTCTTCTGACGTGATACTCCCAAAGCATAGCACCTTGGAGTGGGTGGCCGACATTCTCTTGCACAACTCGCTTGTTGAGCATTTGACTCCCTTCTCACTGCTTTTCTATCAACATGCTTCCTCTTGCACACAAAGAATCCCTTGCGCTGTTGCTATTTTGTCCGGTATGCCGAGTTTCCATTCCGGAACAGTACGCAGTAGATTTTTTTCTGCTTTGTTATATATGGAATTTTATTAATTTTTTTTTACTGTGCTTGTCAAACTGGATCATCTTAGCTCTGGATCATCCATCACATTTTGTTCGTTAAAAACGATCAAATTAGCTTTGAATTAACATCATACCAGTCAAACTGGATCATCTTAGCTCTGGATCATCCATTACATTTCGTTCGTTAAATGCGATCTTTGAATTAACATCATGCCAAACAAAAATTCTTGTTTTGCTCAATAAATCTGGGATTTCGTTAAATTTTAACTCGTTATAAGCGGGTTCTACTTATATCACCAGGATACCAAAAATATTTGGCTTTTTAATTTACCATATTGCATTTAATACTTTTAATTATTAAATTTAGTTTGGTCTGAGCGCACCTATCATGTTTTTTCTTCTTTTATTTTATCTAACTTCATTTAATACGTTTTCCTTCATTCATAGACCAATTACAACGGACGTTCCATAAAAACTGAGAGTAAAATCACACAAAATTAAAAAATATAGGAACAGCAAAATATATGTTGTTCTTTCTCCAAGTATCTTTTCTCGGATGATATGCAGCGGCCCCATCCCATCGTTCAGTCCACTTTTCAAAGCATCTGGCTAAGTCATCTTGTGGAAGTTGCTTTAGCGATCCCTGTACAGCTTGAATAGCGTCAGCACCTGTGTTGAATGTTGCGCCACGGAACTTCTCCTTCATGGTTGGAAACAACCAGAAATCGCACGGGGCGAGCTCAGGACTGTAGGCAGGTTGTGGCATGATTTTAATACTGCATTTCGTAAGAAACTGTTGGACACAAGCAGCCACATGTCGGCGGGCGTTATCATGGTGTAGGGTCCACTTGCCCACCAGTTCCGGTCACTTAATCGATATGTGTCGTCACAGACGCTTCAAGACTGAAATGCAATATTCAGCATTGACAGTAATTTGTGGGGGAACGGCATGCTGGTAGATTACACTTTTACGATCAAAGAAAATTATCCTCATCACCTTCCCAGCTGATTTGGTTTGGCTGACTTTTTTCGGAGGAGGCGAGGCTGTATGTTTCCAGACATTCGTTGCGCGCTTTGTGAGGGGGTCGAAATAGTGGACCCATGTTTCATTGACAGTTATTATTGTAATTAATAACAAGGAACAATACACCAATTGTACTTAAATAGTATAACTATACTAGCGATCCGAAATTTCTTGGCGTAGAATAGAAATAAAAGTTTCCAAGCTTTCGCACATCAACCAGATGGCTTTCTCAAGGAAGGTAGAGCTAATTTGATCGTCTACCTTCCTTGAGAAAGCCATCTGGTTGATGTGCGAAAGCTTGGAAACTTTTATTTCTATTCTACGCCAAGAAATTTCGGATCGCTAGTATAGTTATACTATTTAAATTATTACTGTGTTTCGAAAGTCTGGACCCTTTGCAATCATTTGTTTCCACTCATGACACAACTGAACTCTGGCTAACAATTAACAATTGTTCTCTCGTCAGGTGATGAAGTAGGTACCCATCTGGAACACACACGATGCAGCAGTAATTTGTCGCGTAGAATGTGGAATGCCGACGTTTTCTAAATATTAGTTGATGCCGCTATGTCTCCACACGTCATTTGTCGATCATCTTGCAGGATTGCCTCAAAAGTATAAACAATGCACTCCGCAACAACACTTTCAGGTCGACCAGGCCTAGGAGCGAGTTCTGCCGACACATGCCCTTTTTTGAAGTCAAGGTGCCATCTAAGAACCGTTAACTCACCCAAACATTTTTCTTTGTTAGGTTTTTTTCATTAAATCAACTGTTTATGGAGCCGTTTTATCCAAACGTTAGCAAAGTTTTATCGCACAACGTATTTCACTACTTTATTTTGAATCACTCACCTCCATAGCTGTATGGCGAAATTCAGACGTACCTTAAACAACTGCGCAATAACAAAACCAGAATCATCTGCCACGGCTAATAACTGTTGCCATAGATACTTCCTTAATTCAGTTAGTCGTTCTGTCTGGATGGTTACTTTTCCCCTTCACACTGTTCCCAACTAAAAAAAACAATTACCCTCAGTTTTTATGGAACGGCCTTTCTTTATATATATTTTTGTGGGGGGTGGGGGTGGCAAAAGATAGAGCCAATCTATAATGCTTAGCATCATGATCAGTTCTCCGTTTTAAGTTAAAATGTAGAATTGCTGGAAAGCATTTTCACTTGTCCATGATTTAAATAGTGAACAGTCTTAAATTTCACGGATAAAGTACTCTTAAGTAATTCCAAAGATTCAATGTTGCTATAATGAATGAGCTAGCATAGTAGCATAGCTCTACTCTCTTCTTGCGGAAAGGGGAACGATAGAAGAGAGGTCGTCAGATTTGAAGAGGAATGTGTATTATAGCATTAATGAAAGATACACGGAATTTTCAGTGCTCTTCTTTAGAAAGCGAATTTGAGGGTATCAAGCTCTTGATGATGCCAGCTGCTTTTCGCTGCACGATTTTTAGGTTCTTCTTGAGCAAACACAAAAGTTGAAAAAAAAAAAAGGAAGAAAAGATAGAAAAAGAAAACTGACATTTTTTTCTTTATCTCCAAGTCCTTCGTGAAACTTTAACATGATCTGCACGCACTTCAGAGTGAATTCGGGGATGGAAATAGTACGATGTTACTGTGCGGCGCATCAGCTCATGCCATTCTGACAAGGCCGTCAGATATTAAGAGTAATGTCCATGATAGCAAAGGTGAAAGGTGCACACAATTTTCACTGCTCTTGTTTAGAAAGTGGATTTGAGGGTATCGAGCTGTATTAAGCTGTACCGGGAAAAAAATAGGAAAACTCGTTTTTCCATGCAGTACACCATGAATGAAACGATCGAGAGAGTTCAAAATGTTGCAAATATATCGGCATGCTATTGAGGATGGCACATAAAAGTAACAAAAGGAGGCATGTTAAAGTCAGTATATCTAAACTTATTATTAATAAAATATCGGAAATGCGTAAAAAGTAGCGAAACTTGAATATGTGTTGTGATACCTAGATCATTAGGCGGTTGTTTGAAAGGGAAGGAGTAAGATACCAATATTTTGTTTAATACGTAACAGGAGAGCTCCGAAAGTGACGTTCAGTTTAAAACACAAATCCACGTTGTCTCAAATCACGCAAACCGTATGTGAAGCTTACTGGGACTGATGTTGGCACCAGTATAGTGCGCAAGACTTTACACGTGCACGGCACACGATGTGCGCAATTTAATTCCCGGTACGGCCGCTTGGTGTCGTCCTTGTGGCGATGCGGACAGGATCACGTGCCTGTGAGCGTGAAAGCATTTATCAAGTAGTGCATGCGTTAACCGCAAACTACTGGAGCCATTTGTGAATAAAAATTGTAAAAGCAAAGCAAGCCTGTATGTGAGTTTTGAGGTAACAAGTTAGTAAACTCATGCAATGCATTGTTTATTGGGTAGGTATACACCAGTAAATACTAACAAAACGCTGAAAGTCGTTTTCATTAGTGTAATATTACAAAAACTAGAGCAAAACGCTAGCTTTCGCCACCACAGATGGCTTCTTCAGGAAGAAGTAAAACTAGAACAAAGCTAGCGTTTTGTTCTAGTTTTTGTAATATTGCACCAATGAAAACGGGTTTCAGCGTGGAATAATACTTCTTCCTGAAGAAGCCACCCGTGATGGCGAAAGCAAGCGTTTTGTTCTAGTTTTTGTAATATTACACCAATGAAAACAGGTTTCAGAGTGGAATAATACTTCTTCCTGAAGAAGCCACCCGTGGTGGCGAAAGCAAGCGTTTTGTTCTAGTTTTTGTAATATTACACCAATGAAAACGGGTTTCAGCGTGGAATAATACTTCTTCCTGAAGAAGCCACCCGTGGTGGCGAAAGCAAGCGTTTTGTTCTAGTTTTTGTAACATTACACCAATGAAAACGGGTTTCAGCGTGGAATAATATTTCTTCCTGAAGAAGCCACCCGTGATGGCGAAAGCAAGCGTTTTGTTCTTGTTTTTGTAATATTACACCAATGAAAATGTGTTTCAGCGTGGAATAATACTTCTTCCTGGAGAAGCCACCCGTGATGGCGAAAGCAAGCGTTTTGTTCTAGTTTTTGTAATATTACACCAATGAAAATGGGTTTCAGCGTGGAATAATACTTCTTCCTGAAGAAGCCACCCGTGATGGCGAAAGCAAGCGTTTTGTTCTAGTTTTTGTAATATTACACCAATGAAAATGGGTTTCAGCGTAGAATAATACTTCTTCCTGAAGAAGCCACCCGTGATGGCGAAAGCAAGCGTTTTGTTCTAGTTTTTGTAACATTACACCAATGAAAATGGGTTTCAGCGTGGAATAATATTTCTTCCTGAAGAAGCCACCCGTGATGGCGAAAGCAAGCGTTTTGTTCTAGTTTTTGTAATATTACACCAATGAAAATGGGTTTCAGCGTGGAATAATACTTCTTCCTGGAGAAGCCACCCGTGATGGCGAAAGCAAGCGTTTTGTTCTAGTTTTTGTAATATTACACCAATGAAAATGGGTTTCAGCGTGGAATAATACTTCTTCCTGAAGAAGCCACCCGTGATGGCGAAAGCAAGCGTTTTGTCCTAGTTTTTGTAATATTACACCAATGAAAATGGGTTTCAGCGTAGAATAATACTTCTTCCTGAAGAAGCCACCCGTGATGGCGAAAGCAAGCGTTTTGTTCTAGTTTTTGTAATATTACACCAATGAAAATGAGTTTCAGCGTGGAATAATACTTTTTCCTGAAGAAACCACCCGTGATGGCGAAAGCAAGCGTTTTGTTCTAGTTTTTGTAATATTACACCAATGAAAATGGGTTTCAGCGTGGAATAATACTTCTTCCTGAAGAAGCCACCCGTGATGGCGAAAGCAAGCGTTTTGTTCTAGTTTTTGTAATATTACACCAATGAAAATGGGTTTCAGCGTGGAATAATACTTCTTCCTGAAGAAGCCACCCCTGATGGCGAAAGCGAGCGTTTTGTTCTAGTTTTTGTAATATTACACCAATAAAACGGATTTCAGCGTTCCGTTAGCATTGATTAAGATACGCTTTCCAGCATACCAGAAATCATTACTCGAGTTATGAAGATAATGGCTGTGGAATAAATCTCGCTCCTGTGCCCTAACCTTTGATCCCATTTCAATGATATTAAACAGATTTGGTTAAGTATACCCCCGGAACAACATACTAAAGTTTTGTCGCAATAGAAGCATTTTTAGTCAAGTTATGAGGATAATGGCTGTGGAATAAATCTCACTGCTATGCCCTGATCTTTGACATAATTTCGATTGTATAGTAAACAGAATTGGTTCGGTATACCTCCGGAACAAGATGATAAAGTTTTGTCGCAATCGAAGCATTTTAACATAAGTTATGACGCATAAGGGCGTTGGAATGGATCCCGCTCCTATGTCCTGATATTTGACCCCATTTCGTTCATTTTCAACAAAGTTCGTCCCCAGGTTGTTCCCTACCACATACTAAAATTTCATCGAAATTGAATCATTTTTACGCGAGTTATCGTGCGGACAGACTACAGGACAAAGCTGGAGCATATACGCTTTCCAACTGGTTGGAAAGCGTATATGTTCCAGAATGTCGCCTTCAACTTTTTCTTGCTGCGAATGCATTATCTTAACTGCTTTGCAAAATTTCGTATTTTTTATGAAGATATTCTGTACTTGAACAATTTTTAAAGAAAAATATTATATTTATTTACATTACAGACACAGCTGAAACAAAACACCTTCCTCTTCTTCTTAACTCCCTTCCTTCAAGTCATCGACCTTGCTTTCCACTCCTCACCTCCAAAGCAGTCGTCGGCGACACCCAGCTCCCTCACTGCCCCAGTACAAGTTTAAGAGCACTGTTATATGTCTTAACGCTCCACTTTTCATGTCCTTTACTTTGCAAAACAAACAGCAGACCAATTAGTAATGACCCCTCTGAGAGAATTCCTATCCATCCTTCTCATTCGCCCTCAGCCATACTAACATGAAATAAAGTGTTAACTAAGCATTTGGAAGAGAGGAGAACAATTTACATTTTCCTGGCTCTTTTTTGATAACCTTTCTTCGGAGTAGTAAACAGCGCGCTTCCTAGGGGAAAATATTTAGGGCTACCAGACGAAAAACACGAGATTCATTATTACTTTGTAAAGTCCAGATTATATTTTAAACTTTAAAAAGAAGTTAGAAATGGCACATATTGAACTGAGCGGGTGGTAAGGTAGGCAAGCAGAATTTCAGGGTGGGCTTATGCCCACCTTCGCATTCCCTTATCGACGTTCCCGTTTTCTGTAAGTAAAGATTATTTTGTACACATGCAAGTGTTCTGAAATTAATGGTAGGGCAGTTTATTCATCTACAATTAATACATGAATGTTGTTAATATTTTCAATTTTAATGAAAATCTTGCATTTAGAACAGCTTTAAAACGACGTGTGTTTTTTTTTTCTTTTTTTTTTCTTTTTATTTTTTTTTTGGGGGGGGGGGGGAGGATTTTGGACGTTAAGCTCGGAATACTGAAATTAAATTTTACCACAACGTATTGTTGCTCAAGAAAGAAAAAGAAAAGTACGAGCAACACGGAAACGGCATTGTAAATACTAAATCAAAAAAGGCCTGCCACTTTAAGCACGACGTCTCTGAGAGTGGTTACAGTTGCTCTGCTAACACGGGTCCCTGTCTCTACCGTATTCTCTCCCCCTCTTTCCCCTTCTCCTCTTCTGCTTTCCCTCCCATTCCCCGAGAGATTCATACTGATGGCACAGGGCCAGCTAAGGGGACGGGGCGTTGGGCCCAGGGGTCAACTTTGGTCTGTCGCCACTGATGAGAAATGACAATGGCGGGCGGCATCTGCGGTATTCTATGCTGATGACCCTAGTTGAGGTGGGAACAGAGGAGGTGGTCGAAATTTCCATATTGACTGAAGTGGACATTCGTTGTAACAGGGAGAGAGAAGGAGGTCGAGGAAGGGCGGGAAGGGGGGGGGGGTAGAACAATCCCACCTTATGGAAAAAATGTGTTCCTCTGACTGCATCTCTGCATCTGATGTAATTCCGAAAGCAAAAAAAAAAAAATGAAATAAATATATATATGTGTGCATAAGAAAGAAAAATAAAATAAAATAAATGAAGAATATTAAACTGGAATATAAAGTAGAGAATTTGATATAGTATTTCGCGCTTTCAATTCTATCAGACGCTTCTGTCAGTTACAGATGTAATATTATGTACTGAATGAAACGGATTGAATTTAGCCTACATTTATTGTCTCTGAAGCTATAAAAACAAAGACCTAGAAATTTCCAAATAGCAATGTACGTAGTATTATTCCAATCATTATTCCTGCTTAAAAACTCCCAAATGAGGATGTGCAGTTTGTAATATGGCAGGCATTTCTAATAAAAACAGGTGCTTTTCGGCTTTACCTGTATCGGTAATGCATCTAAATTTTGTAAGAGAAAACAATTATTGCTGTAACAGAAAGGCATTGAAATTAAGTACACTGGTTTCAATAAATTAAGCAACAAATGGAAAAATTGTGATAACTCAAAAAGTGTGCAGCCGATTCGGATGAAATTTGGTGGTAAGCTTTATCAGACCAAATGCAACAGAAAAACGTATGAACATGTGATACAAAGCATTTACATTTTGCATGAGTGATGCAAATGTGAAAATACAGAAATGCAGGTATCAAGATGAAATAAGAAAAGGCACTTCAATACGGAGTGTGGTCACCCCGAACAGCAATACAGGCCAGACAGCGATGTTCCATGCTGTTAATTATGGTGTTGAGCAGTTCAGTGGGTAGCCGCGTCCAATGCTCGTGCAAAGCAGTGCGGAGACCCTGCAGGGTTCAGGGAGGGGACTGGAGGCAAACAACGCGCCTCCCGAGAGCATCTCAGACATGCTCAATATGATTCAGATCGGGAGAGCGTGCTGGCCACTCCATACGGACTATAGCCTCCTGTTCCAGGTTCTAGTGCACGAGGCGAGCTGCGTGAGGGCGGGCGTTGTCCATCTGCAGTACATATGTATCGCCAATTGCGACCGCCTACGAACGAACAGTAGGGTCGAAGACGTTGTCTCTGTACCTCTGAGCATTGAGTTTTCCATGTGGCAACACATAGAGGTCGGTACGGCCGCCTAACGATATGCGTACCCACACCAGAACAGTACGACCACCATAGGTGTCCCTTTCCTGGATATTAGAGGGAAGATAGCGTATCGGCCTCTTTCCAGATGTGAACTCGGCGAGAATCGCTCTGTAAACAGTATCGCGACTCATCAGTGAACAGAACGGCCCTCCACTGATTTTGAGTCCAGTTCACATGCATTCGTGCCCAATTGAAACGTTCCCTCCGGTGACGGGGGATGAGGGACACGCATAATACCGGTCGCCGAGCATACATTCCTCCTGCATGTGACCTTCTGCGTACAGTTGAAGCTGATACCGTCCATCCTGTGGCTGCCGCAAGCACAGATCTGAGACGAGTCGGTGTAGCCGTCCTGTTCCGCCGTGCCGAAAGCCGCAAATACCGTTCATCCGCGGAGGTCGTCGCCCTTGGTCTACCTTCGCCGTACCTTCGGGAAGCTGCACCCGTGGTCTTGGAACTCCTGCCACATCCTGCTGACCGGAGAACGCTCGACGTTGAGCCATCTTGCAACATCCGCCTGCCGTTGCCCTGCTTCGAGTCGGCCTATCGCTCTGTAGCGTAACTCCGCTTGTAAATGACGTCTCGAAGCCATGTTAACAAAATCGCCATCTCGAAACTTGTCATTCACCGCCGCACATGAATTGGCGACTCCCTCCGAAACAGCTGGTTTTAAGCTCTTGCACAAAGCACTGGCAGTGCCACTCATTTGCCTTCCGTACATCAATGCCTTACGTGTAACATATGAAAATTTCATGCAATTTGAACTATATTTCGACCAATTATAACGATTTTTTGGTTTGTTGCTTAGTTTATGGAAACCAGTGTATTAAGAAATCAAATTTTAACATGGATTCGAATAGTATTTGAATATACAGTTCTCTAGGAGAGTGACCAAAGTAATTACTTTAAGTCACTATCAGTGGTAAAAACTGGGTATAGACGATAAAACCTAACATCTATGAATTACGTTATTTCTAAACAAAGCTCTGCTACTGCCCTGCTAATGCAGCCTTCACACTGCGCTCTCGTTGATCGACTGCGAAATAGATGCAGGCTGGCCACCAGGTGGCGCGCATAGCGGCGTGACACGTGGGATGCTATTTGCGCAGGTGTTCCGGTTTCGTTGTTCACCCTCTGTAGTTCCAAGGAAAGGACAGAGCCAGTACCGTGAGTCAAACATATAGCATCGATGCCTCACCGGGATTTGAACCCAGACCCATCGCGGGGGAATAGTCAGTAGCCAGCGCTTAGACCACTGCGCCATCGGGACGGCATGCCAGACTAACACGCCGTTTTTCTTAAGATTATGGGGTGGCAGTAAAATATATATATTTTTTTCGGTGGGTTTTAAGACCCCGTGAGCAACTCGGTGGAATATAAGCAGACGCTCATCCCTAGTTAGGGGCCACTGCTTCTAAGAAGGAAGATAACCAGAGTAGTAATACTAACACACCCATGGGCGTCCGCTGCAACGTTTCCAGGGTGAGGGTAAACAGGTATACTCCCACTATCATAATTATTGCTTAACTTTATAGTACCCCTGCGCCTTTATATTGCACAGTGAGGGTTGGGTCAGGCAAGTGCAACGAGCCCCTACAGCTAGGGGGTGGCTTTGGAGCACTATTGCCCCCGCCCCTCCCCCGAGCATTTTTTGGAATTACACCAATTTCAAAAGGAATTTTGAGGCGATATCATGAAATGGGAACTTGGACACATCTTTCTTTCTATAGTCAATATTTAGTATTGAAAAAAGAAAACGCTTCGAAGCAGCTGTCGGTCTTTGGCTGGGCAAGTTTGATGATTGCTCCACAGAGGCCTTTTATCTATCCTCTGTTTCATACCCCTTCCCCGCCGCCCCGGTGGCCCAGTGGTCTAAGCGTTGGCCTCTGATCATTCGTCCGAAAGGGGTGCGGGTTCGAATCCCGGTGAGGCATGGATGTTGTGTTTGTCTTACGGCACTAGTTCTCTCCCTTCCCTGGAACCAGTGACCCTAAATTAGGGACGGGCGACTGCTTTATAGCCCACTGAGTTACTCACGGTGGTCGTTAAACCTCCAATCGAAAAAAAAAAAAAACCCTTCCCGTCTCCCCACGACGAATACTTGTAAACAAGACTCATTCTCTTGCGAGTCACTGTTGTTTGTTTGAGTTGGGGCAATATATTTTATTTAATGACAAACAAAAGTAGGTAGTTATTTTTTTTTTTTTTGATTGGAGGTTTAACGACCACCGTGAGCAACTCAGTGGGCTATAAGCAGTCGCCCGTCCCTAATTTAGGGTCACTGGTTCCAGGGAAAGGAGAGAGCCAGTGCCGTAAGACAAACACAACATCCATTCCTCACCGGGATTTGAACCCGGACCCCTTTCGGACGAATGATCAGAGGCCATTGCTTAGACCACTGCGCCACCGGGACGGTGGTCTAAGCGATGCTGGATTCATACACAAGCAAAACGTATGATAGAATTTGCAGAGAAAACAATGAATTGCGCGACAGCAAAGGGAATTTAACGTGAACTGCGCGAATAATCATCTGGTAAAATACCGAAAAACGGAAAGATCTTGTTGACATATTTTATCTCTTAAATAAAATTCCCTGTCCTTTTGTTGATATTTATTTCCACATCGGTATATAGCGACAAATACCGGACTTTCGACGACCATAAGTAACTGTACGGAGCGACAGTACATAATTTCATGAAACTGTGGAATTCGGCTGGACTGGAACAAATTTAAATTTTGCCAGAAAAAGTCATTGAAAAGAAATGAGGATATGCCGAACACAATCATAACTCCAATTTGCAGTATAAAAGGGCCGTGGGCGTTGTCGTCGTTTTGAGAACTTTTCGAGCCTTGCTAGATGACTTTCAAAAGTTAACATCTGTGGAAAATAACCATTGCATTATTTAATCAACATATGTAAATGGTGTAACACTGTACTATATTATTCAGACATCGGAATGCTCAATTACATTACATGCGGCCACTTCCCCCAAAAATGACGGATCTGAAATTTACATTAAAATCACACGCATAAGAAAACTTAAATACCAGAAAAATATTTTTTTTACTTACTCTTAATTATAATAGATTTTCGAGGGATCCGCACCATTGAAGACAATCCCTTTGAAGTTCAAGAAGGATACTGAACTGTATCAGCAAAAATAACAAAATAACCACACACTGTCATTGGCTCAGTGTTGCCAAATCAGCTGTGGAAAATTTTGTCCCAGTGCTTGCCAAATCAGCTCTAGAGAATTTTCCACTAAAACTGACACCACCGCCGCAAACACACACACACACACACACACACACACACAAATCTTGACCTTTGAATGAAATTCGTTACTTTTTCGTGACTTTCGTGACCGTTTTCTGATTTCGGGACATTTTTGTGACTTTCACCCTCTGTTACAGTGGCCTGGTACAGGGGAGGGCAAGTGACCCATTTGCCCTACTCCCCCAGCGTACGCCCATGAACACACCATATATGCCTCTTTTGATATTCGAACCCAGACCCATCTAGAACGAATTATTAGAACGCAGCTACCGTGATGGCACGTAGAGGATGTATTTTTGCTATTTTTGTTTGTTTGTTTGTTTGGAGGTTACACGAACACCATGAGCATCTACGGACATAGTAGGCAGTCGCCCGTCCCTGATTTAGGACCACCGACTCCTGCGAGGAGAGGGACCCCTGGGCCGCCCCGGTGGCGCAGTGGTCTAAGCGAGGCCTCTGATCATTCGTCCGTAAGGGGTCCGGGTTCGAATCCCGGTGAGGCATGGATGTTGTGTTTGTCTTACGGCACTGGCTCTCTCCCTTCCCTGGAACCAGTGACCCTAAATTAGGGACGGGCGACTGCTTATAGCCCATTGAGTTGCTCACGTTGGTCGTTAAACCTCCAATCAAAAAAAAAAAAAAAAAAGAGGGACCCCTGGAGCGAGCGCAGCAACATGCTTCATCCAGAGCCAGCGCCTCTGACCACTCGGCCATCTGAGCGGTCTTTTGCTATCCGTTACAGCTCACGGGATTACTTATGTTGAAGCCGATGGTGAGTTTAGTTAAAATGCTTATCGAAACCATAAAAAAAACATTATCACGCAGTGTACATGCTTGTGTAATTTTCCCGTGTTGATTTCTCTCATGTCAGTGCAGTCTTAACATAGACAGAAACCACCTCCTAAAATTTTTATTTTGAAGACTGCGGTCTCGACAAAGCAGTTCTTATTCTCATTTCGCTAGAACCTTTGCGATTAATGAAAAGCTTTACTGCGTGATCCGACTGTTTGGTATCATTCTCCAATGCGAACATTCGTTAGATGCAGTATACCTGCACATAAAGTACTGTGTTCTTGATTTTTGCCTACAAATCAAGAAAAATAGTAATTTATGTGCAGGTATATTAGTATCTAACGAATGTTCGCATTAAGGATAAGACAAAACAGTCGAATCATGCACTAAAAGAATTCCTTTGCCCAGGTTTTCTTACACTCCAACCAGGAAAAGTGCCTTTGGGCTAAGGCGCTTCTACATCAATGGCAACGAGAAGCAAAAATATCTTGTAACGCTATTGGTTGACTCTTGCATCATGCACAGGGAAATCAGAATCAGCCACTGAGAAAAGAGATTTCATCGCTAGTCGTGGCGTTATGAAGCAATCGCCCAAGCTAGATGGAATATGTATTAGGTGCACAAATAAGTTTTAAAGCGTTTTTTGTGTGACGTATACTGCTAATTTACATATCCAATATTCCCCCGTATTGTTGTTATGTGACCGTAACTGGTCCAGTGTATAAAATGTGACACTGAAGTTTACACAACAGTCAAACGCACTTGCACATCGGTAGGTGAAAAATGACAAGCGATACTGCGTTTATTCGACACTGCATTCGTTAGAATCTCATCAAGGAAAAAGTGCTGTAAATGCCTGTGCATCGATCTCTTCTGTTCTGGGGAGAATACAGTATCGAAAAGCACCATTTGGGGTTTAGACGGTTTAAAGCAGGTGATTTTGATGTTAGCGATCGAGAACGTAGCGGCGCCCGGTAGAAGGTTGCAGATGAGGAACTGCAAACATAGCTGGATGAAGATTCGTTTCAAACGCAATAAACTAGCTGAACAACTGGGAATAACTCAACAAACCATTTCCAATCGGTTACGCGTAATAGGAAAGATTCAGAAGGAAGGAAAATGGGTGCCACATGACCTGAGCCCGAGGAACAAGGATGAGCGTGTCATGAAGTGTTTGAATCTGTTGAATTAACAACACAGAAAGTCTTTCCTGTGGAAAATCGTTACGGGTAATGAAAAGTGGTTATGGTATGACAATCCCAAACGCAAAAAAAAAAAAAAAAAAAACTCTGGGTAGACCCCGGTGAAACAACGACTTTGACACCGAAACCCAATATTTACTCCAAGAAAGTTCTGCTGTGAATCTGGTTGGATATGAAGGGTGTTCTGCTGTGAATCTGATTGGATATGAAGGGTGTTCTGTATTAAGTGTTCTCTATTATGAACTATTGGAACAGGGTCAAACTCTTACTGCTGATCTCTGCAAGCAACAATTGTTGCGATTGAACCAGAAAATATATCGAAAACATCCATTCAGAGGCAAAGGATTGGGTCCCGTGAAATTACTGCATGACAACGCTAGCCTCATGTCGCGAAATCTGTCAAGGAAACGTTATTGACGCTTGGCTGTGAAGTTTTGGAGCACCCGGCGTATAGTCCCGACATAACCCCTTCAGACTATCATTTGTTCCGATCGATGCAATGGTTTAATCTACTGTACTGTTTTGGACATGTGAACTGCACTGTTCCGGACTATCATTTGTTCCGATCGATACATGGTTTGTCTGCTGTACTGTACCGTACATGTGACGAAGTGCAAAAATAAGTTGGCGACTTCATCGCGTCACACAATGAAGCATTCTTAATGGCTGGAATCCGTCAGCTGTCTGATGGATAGCGGAAGGTGATAGATAATGACGGCACATATTTTGATTCGTAAGGGTATTGCTGTTTTCTTTCAAATTACATATTGCGTTGTCTTAAAACACTTTAAAACTTATTTGTACACCTAATAGAAGAGCGTGTGATCAACTTGGAATTTGACGAAAAAAAACAAAAAAAAAAAAAAACACTTCGTATTTGACGGGAGACTAAAAGTAGCTTTCAGTTGCAAACATTACCTGAGCCATTTAATCTGAAAAGCAGTCAACTTGAGACATACACCACTGCTAGCGGGGTGTACAATACTCCCTGGGTATTGGTAGATAGCGTACGGATTTCCGAGTATTTAGTCTTCCTGAAACGGTTTGGCGCAAAATTCTCACACCTGTTCTTGCTTGAAGGTGATAGCTAACTGGACCGAAGTACCTTTTCGACTGCGTTTTACCATCATGGCCAGGTAACGATCATCCCGCTTGCTCATAGAACTGGAACAATTTCCTTAAAACATCTGGCGGCGGTTCTGTGTGTCCTGAATGCTGACTAAAGCCATGACACTGTTCTGTGGGATACTTCAAACTCTCTGGTAACATCGGTCACAGACCAGTCTTCTTCAACTTGCCGATAATTCGGCCTCGGATAAATTCATCGTTATGATGTCTGCGACACACGAAAAACAGAATGAACTCGCATAAGACACGATATACAAACCCTCGGCACTTGTCACGTGCTCACAGCGAATTTGCATACGTGCTGCGTATCATGGAATGTTTTCATAGCCCATATCGCACTGGAGTGCATATGTTAGTAATCTCTTGTAGCCCAATGACGCTCAGATTTCATGTTCGTCCTTAATTTTGTTGTTGTTGTTGTTGTTTGTTGGGTTTTTTTTTTTTTTTTTTTTTTTGATTGGAGGTTTAACGACCACCGTGAGCAACTCAATGGCTATAAGCAGTCGCCCGTCCCTAATTTAGGGTCACTGGTTCCAGGGAAGGGAGAGCCAGTGCCGTAAGACAAACACAACATCCATGCCTCACCGGGATTCAAACCCGGACCCCTTACGGACGAATGATCAGAGGCCAACGCCTTAGACCACTGCGCCACCGGGGCGGCTGTTGGGGGTTTAACGACCACCGTGAGCAATTCTTTGGGCTATAAGCAATCGCCCGTCCCTAATTTGGGCCAACAGCCACGCTTCACTGGGATTCGAACCCGGACCATCTCGGACGAATAGTCAGAAGGCAGCGCTTAGACCACTGCGCTACCGGGGGCTTACGTTTTGGGCAGCAGTGTATTATCAATGTTTTCAACCATTATTTCAGGCTTCCAACAAACCCGGATGCGCCGAACTTAAAGCTATTATCTCACTACCTTCGCTCAAGATCATTTGCGTATCAGTACCGTATTTTAATAGAGTTTCCTTGCATGAAGGAGGTTTTTATTGAAAGCCTGGGATAGCTAAAATAAATTGGAGAAGGGAGTTACGTCAAGAAACTTGAGATCTCAAAAATAATCCCAAAATTAGAAATTTAATGTCAGTTTAAAGATATTCGTTGCAGAAATTTTTGGTTGAAAGTTCCCAAAGAATCGTCCCCATAGATTTGGGAATCCCGCTTTTGTGCATCAGTTTAAGAATCTGCAACTTGCTGTACCCATCCGTAAAATTACGGGAGAAATAATTTGAAGAGCATATCGACTTTCTGAATGCATCCAACGTGTGCATATAACTCCCTAAAAATAGATCTTCCTTTTAAAGCAAAGCTTTGGTTCAATGAAGACAGAAAATGGTAGGGCTTCGATTTACGGTATTTCAAAATCAAAGAAACGGAAATGGGGGGGGGAGATGAAAGGTTGACGGAGGAAAGAAAGAGACACAGAGAGAGAGAGAGAGCAGTATAGAGAGCCACCGAAAGCGAATACATGGTCCAAGGTTTTAAATCCCTACACTCAGCGGCGCAAAAGCCGAAAGACGTGATGTGGTGTCTAATGAAGAATCAACTGCTATCATTCGCAAACTTCAATTTTCCCTCCTTTCCCGTCCTCCTCTTCCTCATCCTTCTTTCCTTCTTTGTGTTTCGCAGATCGCTTTGGATCTTACGCGCCATAGCTCAGACTTTTCCTCACTCCTTAGTTTACAGTCTCTCCGTAGAATATTAACCATCCTGTAAGGGGAAAAAAAGAATTGAAAATAAGAAAGAAAGGAAACAAAAAAGAGGTGACGAAAATAAACGCGCATACACAGCCTTTCTCTGACCTTCGAAGAAAGACAGTGCTGTAAAATTTTGCTGAAAATGTGCCCTTATCTGGCATTTTATTTAACAATTCTGAATTTCTTGAATGTGAAAAAGGTGCTAAATGAAGAAAAAATAAAAGCAACTGCATTATTATTATTATTATGGTGCTTTTTTATTGTATAATTATTATTATTTCTCGGTTTAACGACCCCCAGAACAACTCTAAGGGTTATAAGCAGTCGCTCATCCCCAATTTAGCGCCACTGATTCCAGGGAGCCAACCCGGTGGCTTAGTGGTCTAAGCGCTGGCTTATGATCATCCGTTCGTGAAGGGTCCTGGTTCGAAACCCGTTGAGACATGGATGTTGTGTTTGTCTTACGGCACTGGCTCTCTCCCTTCCCTGGAACTAGTGACCCTAAATTAAGGACGGGCGACTGCTTATAGCCCATTGAGTTGCTCACGATGGTCGTTAAACCTTCATTCCGAAATAAAAAAACAAAAATACCATTGAAGGAAGAGTCATTGCTTCATTCGGCACTCGAACTCGCGCCAACTGGGAAACGCAACAAAAGTCGGGGCTTCTGAGCCTTCGTTCGAGTGGGGCGACTTATGTAACTTTAACTACACGATTGAGAACATCCACGTATCAATGTACTTCCTTCTAAATAATTTGCTCTGCTTTATACGATAGAAGGTTATTGCCACTAAGCTGATCATATCTGATATCAGTTAATTAATTCGAGATACGAACCATTTATGTTGTTAAGCATTTCTCCAAAGTGATCCCCGTCATGAATGCCCGTAATGTATACAGCATCGCCTATTAAATAGTCAATACGTTTGGCAACCAATTACATGCAGTATTTCATGGTAATAAATTTAAGTATATTTTATTTTTAGCTCAGATTTTTGTGCTCAAAAATGGTTCTGTTCGAAGATAATATCTGTTATTGTGTTGTGAGTCTTCAAGAAATTACACTCCTGGCCACCCAAAATGCAACACCAAGAAGGACACGAGATAGCAAAGCCAGATTTACTAGACACATAACAACAGATACAAAGATGAAACGATTGAGCTTACAGGCCCGTGCGACTTGCGGAACACGCAGACGTCAATAGTTCGTGTGGCCCCCATGGCTTGCAATAACGGCCGCTACACGCCACGGCATCGAACGAAAGAGGCTTTGGATGTGGGCTTGGGGTTTGTCGGTGCAGACTGCTTCCACACGTTGCCACAGTTCATCAGGCGTAGCCGCGGGTGGTGCTTGCCGGGCCACTCAGTTGCCCATCAGCGACCAGACGTGTTCGATAGGCGACATATCGGAAGAACAGGCGGGCCACGGCAGCAGTGACACCTGGTGGGCCTTGAAGAATTGTTGCATGATGCGTGCCACGTGCGGGCGCGCATTGTCCTGTTGAGACGTGGTCGCTGGCAGGTCCTGCAGATAAGGGAGGACTACAGGCTCCAAAACGTCGGAGATGTAGCGGTGGCTGTTGATTGTACCGGCGATGCGTACCAGATGGGTGCGGGTGTCATATCCAATTGCGTTCCAAACCATAACGCCAGGCGACGGGCCGGTATGGCAATGCACAATTCCGGCGTCATACAGTCTCTCGCCGCGGTGCCGCCACACGCAGATCCGACCATCGTGGTGTTGCAGGCAGAAGCGGGATTCGTCGGAGAAGACACTGACGTGCCATTCCGTAGTTCAGGTGCGGCGTTCAACGGCCCACTGCCGCCGCACTCGCCGGTGGTGTAACGTCAATGGTAATCGGAGCATTGGGCGCCCTGAGACAAGTCTCCGCTCCTGCAGACGACGTCGAACGGTACGTGCTGACACAGGTTGTTGCGCAACACACCCTAATTCCTGCGCTAACGTTCTGGCGGTGCGCGCCGTTAATGCCCGCCGCACAACATGCCGGTCCTCTCGTTTGGTGGTGTGCCGCGGCTGCGGCAATCGCTCACGTCGGTCCGTCCGTCCCTTTTGCACCCACCGAATCCATACTCGCTTCACTGTGGCTAGATGTCGTCCCACACGGGCACCGATGTCTCGGTACGATAAACCGCTGTCGCGATAAGCCACTATTTGTCCTCTGTCGAACTCCGAAACGTGCTGGAATGACTGCCTTTTTCTTCGACGAGGCATCAGGAAGCTTCCCACGCACAGGTCCGGCAGCACATCACACTTCCACTACTTACATCTCGCCTTCTGTGCACCCTTCTTATAGTGCTTCTCGGTGGCGTGCCGGGCGCACATGATTTGCATATGCCCTGCAATGCTAATCGTTTGTATTCCCTTTCGCGGGCGACGCATGCTGCGAATTTCAGGTAATCGGATGCTTCCTTCTTGGTGATGCATTTTGGGTGGCCAGCAGTGTCTTTATAAACATGATATGGAATGATTTATAAACAGTTCATTGCCGCAGCCTCTTGAAAGTAGTGTCTGCAAATGCAAGGCAACAGAAAAGTGCTAATCAGTCCAAAATGTAGTCGCCGTCGTTTCAAAAATGACCTGCTCCCATCGTCTGAGCAGCTGTTGGATACCGTCCCCGTATAATTGTGGCGACTTGGACGTAAGGAAGTCAGTGCACGTTCGACATCGTCCCAGTTGGTGAACCATTGTCCGTCCAGGAAGTGCTGCAACGAACGGAAAATGTGGTGGTCGCTTGTGGCAATGTCTAGCGAATAGTCTGGGTGAGGTAACAGCCCCCAGCCCAGGTCCCTGATCTTGTGACTGGCCACCCGTGCTGTGTGAGGTCTCGCTGCGTCCTGCTGTAATAGAACGCCCTGGCAGCTCAGTAGTGCTTGCCGTTTCTATGTGAACTAGGCATGCAGATCGTCAAGCTGACGGAAGTAAACATCGGCGGTAACAGTGCTGTTGTACGGAAGCAGCTCAAAGAACACGACTTCTCGCGTATCCCACCAAATGGACAGCAGGACCTTAAGCAGGTGTAAGCCGACTCTGGAGGTCGGCATGGGCTTCTTTCTGTTTTGGGTCCGGCCACTGTCTCCCGGGACTGACAGTGTCCTAGAGGATCCATTTCTCGTCACCTTTCACAATGCGATCCAAGAACGGTTCAACTTAGACACCTGCAAGCAAGGAAATGCATGCACTCATGTCATTTGCTTTCTGCTCAGCTGTGAGTTGATGGGGTACCCACTCCCTTCCTTCCTTGTGCTCCTTCCCAAGTTGACGCAGGTGCGTGATAATGCTAGTGTGGGTAGTCCCCAGTTGTTCGGACAACTCCCAGGTGGTCACACGTGGGTCGGTCTCCACTAAGCTCTTTAGCATGTCCATATCCACTGTTGCGGGTCTTCTGGTTTTGCGACGATCTGACAGGCCAAAATTTCCCTCTCGAAACCGTTCGAATCAAAGACAGCACTAACGACACGATATAGCATTGGAGTGCACACTGGTAATGTTCCTTACGGGAATGCTACCGGGAGGAAACTCATAAAGCATGCAACGTCTGATGTGCTCCTTGTCCACTTTCATGTTGGCTGGCTCTTACACTCTTCGCCTTCTGATGGCTAACTGCCACTGACTTAAGCCACCTACCTGCTGATGTTATGCCAGTGTGTTGCGCACTCTCAGTGGCCAATGTGCGCAGTGGCCGGGGCTTCGACTTTGGGTACCTCGTCAGCGGACATTACTTTCTTTCCAACCCTATATAAAAGGATAATTATCCCTGATGTAGAAAAAAGGGTTGTGACGTATATTCTCAGTTAACTTCCATTTTTAGTTCATTTTCTTATGTAAATTTGAGTTTGTTCTCCTTTATACTTCCAAACTTGCCGTTACATCTTTTCCCTCAAACGAGAATACTGTTGGCAACATTTGAGGTCAGAGAGAAAGTGACGTATAAATGCGATAAGAACGATAGATAAAAAGGAAGATACAACAGTTGCTCATATGAATGTGTGCGTTTGTGTGTAGACGTTCGATTGCTAAAGTAAAGGTGAAGTTTACCTACTGTGTTACATGTTGGATCTACTGAAAGATTGCTGGACCAATAAAAAGTTCTCGTAAGTTGACTTCTGTTTATGTTTCGTCTGGCCGTAAACTATTGCATCGTATTCTTATTTAGTTCGACATTCCTTAGTCATGGTTTAGACGTAGCGTAAAGCCAATCTTGCTCACGAAAAAGATATTACGTTGTAGGGTACTTATGATGGTTTACATCTCAAACGAATTTTTTAAATGTATTGCCATTTCCTGAAAACATACCGTGTTCTTGATTATTGCTGTTTTATAAATGCAGTATATTAGCTTGCATTGATTCGTCCACTCGAATTACTTGTTCAGAAACACTTTTCTTGGGCAAATTTGAGTTTTACTACTTACGGCTCATTAGTTTCGGAAAACTATTCGTTTCTCTTAAGAATAAAGTATTCAGGTTCTTCGAAAGGACCAAAACAAGACGATATTTTATTTTTAAACATTTCGTCTATAGTGCTTCATTAAGTTTTTTCTCCTTACTGCTTTTTTTTTATAAAAAATATAATTTCGATCATTTTTTTGTTCCTTGGTTTACCGACCAACATGAGCGACTCATACGGCTATAAGCAGTCGCCCACTCCTGATTTCGGGCCATTAGTTCAAGGCAAGGGACACGGCCATCACCGTGAGACCAACACACCAATCAACATATTGTGAAAAATTAATATTTTGTAATATAAGTATCAAAACAAAAACTAAAGGCAACTGTTGCACACATACATCATGGAAGAGGATTTGTGTGAATCTCTTACCGTTGCTGTTTTTGTTGTTGTTTTTGTATCGGGGTTTAGCGACCATCATGAGCAACTCTGTAGGCTATAAGCAGTCGCTCGTCCCAAATTTAGGGCAATTTGTCCCACGGCAGAGACCGGGCCAGCTCTTTTGGGCAAGCAAACCACCCATGTCTCATCTGGGACTCGGAACATGTCCCATCTCGGACAGGTTAGAAGCTAACGGCTCAGACCACTCAGCCACAGAGAAAGCATCAAAGACTTTTCAAGCTCAAAAAATGTATTTTGCCGCCCCGGTGACGTAGTGATCTTTGGGCGGGCTTCTGACCGTTCGACCAAGTGGATCGGGGTTGGAATCCCTGGTTAAGCATGGATGGTGTGTCTCGTGTCTCCCTTCCCTGGAACCAGTGGCCCTAACTTAGGGACAAGTGACTGCGTATAGGCCATTCAGTTACCCACAGTGGTCGTTAAACTCATCCAAACAAACAGAAAAATAGTTCCAGTTCTACCAAATAAATTCATCTGACTAATATACACTGAGAGCTCACTGAATTATTACGCCCACGTACCTAATACTTCGTTGACCCTCCTTTCTCCCGGAGAATGGCCCCCGGCTTCGACTCTACGAGGTATCTGTACCGTTGTTTGGAGATCTGTAACCAAGCTGTTTGTATTGCGGCCCACAGTCCCGATATGGAGAGGAGTGGTGTGTCTAACTGCTTCACTTGGACACACCACTCCTCCCCATATCCAGCAGCTGTTCAGTTAGGTTCATATCAGGAGAGTCTGGGTACCATTCGTAATGTCTTTTATCATCACTGTGTTCGTCGAACCATTCCTGAACGAGGCGGGCCGGACGACATGGGGACATTATCGCCTTCGAGGAACCCATCCCACTCTGGATAGAATACAACATTGTAGGGTGTACATGTTCTACGAGCAGTTCCTGGTAGCAACCTTCGTCCATACTTTGATCCAACACACCAGAGGTTCCAGTTCATGCAAGCTAAACATGCTTCCAGTCATACAGCTCCATCCACTGACGCCAAATGCGGACTCTACCATCTCCAGAATGGAGTACATATCGTGTTTCATCGGACCAGCACATCTACTTTCAATATTCTATCGTTCAGTCTGCATCTTGTTGCTGGCATGAGTGTCATTTACGTCAAAAGATTATTGTTAGGAAAGGGTGGCGTATAAAGCGTCTGCTCCCTTATGCGTCACGGATTGGCACAGATGTGCCAATCCGTGACGCACAGTTGCACGGGACATTGTTTCTGGTTCACCTATATTATTTGTGTTGGATCCTCATCTAAGAAACTCTGCCTGGCCGATTGCCCTGTACAAAGAGACGCACCAGTTATTCACCTCTATAATCTACATTTCGAGCCTTTCACACTTATCTCTTCAATTGGTTTTTTCGCCATTTTGGCTCCACTTCTCTTATACTTTTAACCATGGAGGCCGACAAACAACTCACGAATATCTCTGTTTCAGAAATGAATGCACCAACTCTAAATTTTGATTGCATTCCCCATCTGTCTCTCTTTTTCCCTCTCTGTATCTCTCACTCTTTCCCACTTTCCCTCTCTGTATCCTTCACTCTCTCCCACTTTCCCTCTCTGTATCTCTCACTCTCTCCCACTTTCCTTCTCTGTCCCCTTCTCCCTTTTCTCTTTCTTTCTCTTTCTTAATTTATCTCCCTTTCAGCTACGCCTTCTCTCTTTTTCTCTCTCTCTTTTCTCCTTTCTTATTCTTTTGTCTCCTTCTTTTCTTACTTCTTTTCTCTCCCCTGATCCCTTTTCTTCTCTTTTTTCCTATCTTTCTCTTTCCCTCTCTCTCTCTGTCTTGCTTTTCTTGCTTTCTCTTTTTGTACGCCTGCCGCCTAGTATCTACTCCTGACAATCAAGAAAAAAGTACGCATGTTAACATTTCCTGGAGCAGTGTTTAAGCACAATCATTGCGATGTTCTTACAAAGCACAGCAAGTGTACAATTTTACTTCAGTCAGTAAAATATAATTTTCTCTGTATTACTGTGCGACCAAAGAAAGTTCAGCGTACTTCAGTAAAGTGGATGTGTTCGATATGAAGTTCTGCACACTGCACTTAACTATCATTGTGTCGCTACAGTTAGGACAATAACAACCACAATGTTGTATAGTGTGTTACTCAGAGGCCCTTATGTTCTTGCCTGCTTGATCCCCGATTTTGAACTTTAATAAACGTTTCCTGCGGAATGGCCACTAACTTGTTCTTTTGTCATCTTGAGTTTCTGTTTCTTATGTAAATTTTGTTACTTCTCGTTAAGCATTTTCTTACTGACCGACACATTACCTCCCCGATCAGCTTGAGCGCTTTGGCAACGCTGGTCAGAAGTAAATAAGAAGTATACCTCGAATGCAAAAGTGTGGACTCATGGAGTGTGGAATAGGTGAAGAGATAAAAAACTTGTTATAGATATATGTGGAGATTTCTATGTTAATATACACCGAAGAGCCAAACGTTTATGACCACCTCCCTAATATGATGTTAGTCCTCCACTTGCTGCCAAAATATCTCTTACTCGGCGAGGCATAGACGCTACCAGATTTCTAAACGTGTCTTTTGATATCTGGTACCAGCACGTTACCATCTGATGCTTTAACTCTTGTAAGGTAAGTGGTTCAGCTGCCACAGATCCGAATCCTTGATTCGATTGGCGGTGTGTCGGAAATCTGGAGACTAGGGCAATACTGGGAAGACTTCCTCATGTTCGGCGAACCATTCTCGAACAATCTGGGCAGCGTGACGTGGCGCATTATCCTTCTGAAAGAAGGCACTACTACAAGGGAATACCTGGAAGTCTTCCTGATGTCGGGCGAACCATTCTCGAACAATCTGGGCAGCGTGACATGGCGCATTATCCTTCTGAAAGAAGGCACTGCTACAAGGGAATACCTGGAAGTCTTCCTCATGTTGCGCGAACCAGTCTTGAACAATCCGGGCAGAGTGACATGGCGCATTATCCTTCTGAAAGAAGGCACTACTACAGGGGGAAGTCTTCCTCATGTTCCGCGAACCATTCTTGAACAATCTTGAAGCGTGTCGTGGCGCGTGGCGCATTATCCTTCTGAAAGAAGGCACTACTACAGGAGGATGCCTGGAAGTCTTCGTCGTGTTCCGTGAACCATTCTGGAACAATCTGGGCAGTATGACATGGCGCATTATCCTTCTGAAAGAAGGCGCTATTACAAGGGAATGCCTGGAAGTCTTCCTCGTGGCCACCCCGGTAACGCAGTGGTCTAAGCGATGGCCTATGATCATTCGCCCGAAAGGAGCACGGGTTCGAATCCCGGTGAGGCATGGATGTTGTGTTTGTCTTACGGCACTGGCTCTCTCCCTTCTCTGGAACCAGTGGCCGTAAATTAGGGACGGGCGACTGCTTATAGCCCATTGAGTTGTTCACGGTGGTCGTTAAACCTCCAATAAAAAAATAAAAAAGTCTTTCTCATGTTCCGCGAATCATTCTCGAACAATCTGAGAAGTGTGACATGGCGTATTATCCTTTTGAAAGAAGGCACTACTACAGGGAAATACCGTTGCCATGAACAGAGGTATCTGGTCGGCAGTGATGTTTAGGTAGGTGGTATACGTCATAGTTTCCTGACCATGACTGGCTGGACCGAGGGTTTTCCATCAGAACATTGCCTAAAGCATTACACTTCATCCACCGGCTTGTTTACGTCCTACGGTGCATGCTGGTGCCAACACTTCTCCAGGTAAACGACGCACACGTATCCTTCCGTCCACATGATTCAACAAGAAACAAGATTCATCGGACCACACGGCTTTCTTCCAATTACCGAAGGTCCAGTTTTTATGCTTGTGTGCCCGTTGCTGGCGTTTTCGACGATGAACCGAGATTAGATAGTCACTGGGAGCGGCCTGCCGCTACGCAGTCCCATTTTCAGCGGTATTCGATTTACTGTGTGTTATGACACACTCCTTTCGTCACCAGCATTTAAATTATCGGCGAGCAGCGCCACAGTATCCCTTTTGTTTGCTCGTGTAACACGGGATAGCCTTTACTCACCTCTAGTATCGGTGAGCCGTGGTCAGCCCATACCTTGAGACAGTTCGTGGTATTGCCCTCCTCGGGTCACTTTGTGATGATACTAACCACTGCTGACCTTGAGCACTCCACAAGCCTTGCCGTCTGGGAAATGCTCTGATCCAGTCGTCTGACGCTTAAAATTTGGCCTTTATCAAGCTAGCTTAATTCCGTTGCCTTTCTCATCTGAAGAATAAGAATAACATTGATTAACAGACTTGAGTATCAGAAGTTATTCATAGCGTTCCATGGCCTTCACTAGCGACGTCGTTTACTTGCAGTTACTTCGATTTGCATAAAGACGCGCTGGTCATAATGTTTTGTCTCTTCTGTGTAGGAGCTTGCTGTTAAGCATCATCTGATGAATTACGATTGTCAACTAAACTGTACTGGTGACTGAAACTTCCTGCGCGTCACTACATCGTCGAATATAAAGGTCAGTTTCTATAGTTTATGTAAGGGCTGGTTCTCAGAACGTATGACGTGTGTATGTGCCAGATGAGAACTGACGATATACACTATATTGACAAAAGTCCCCGGACACTCCATCAAAAGCAAATGAACTGATCCCCTGCGTTGTTAAGATGCGCGGTACAGCTGCAAACGGTATAAAAACAAGCCTGCAGCTGACCGCGATCATATCGCACTGAGAGGTTGAGTGAAATTTTCGCGGCTGGAGAGAACTGACTTTGAGAAAGGAAAGATTTTTGGGTGTTATATTAGTGGGTTGTCCATGAGAGTAACCGAGAGGCGTTTAAACATACCCAGGTCAACTGTTTTGGATGTAATGAATAAGTGGAAGACACATAGCGTGCCTGAAGCAGCAAAACGTAGTGGCAGACCAAAGAAAATACTTGATAGAGGACGTCGCAGCCTCAGGAGAGTCGTTACAGCTAATCGACGGAGTACTGCACAAGACCTCAGTGTACAGGTGAGTAAAACTGCTGGAACCTCGGTATGTACACCTACCATTCGCAGAGAACTTCATTTCGTGGGTTACCGTAGTCGTGCGACTGCTCATAAGCTTTTCATCTCCACTCGGAATGCTACTCGTCGTTTAGCATGGGGCAAAGAACATTCATCGTGGATCGTAGATCAATGGAAACAGGTCCTATGGACTGATGAATCCAGATACACAATCCATCAGTCTGATGGCCGTGTATGGGTATGGCGGCAGCCGGGGGAACGCTATTTACCACAGTGTACTGTTCCTACGGTCAAGTTTGGAGCTGGCAGTGTACTCGTATGGGGGTGTTTTTCGTGGTATGGTCCCAACCCATTCATTATCGTGGTATGGTCCCAACCCATTCATTATCGTGGTATGGTCCCAACCCATTCATTATACAAACCTGTTAACCAGCACGTCTACCTCGATGTTCTAGACAATTATGCCTTACCAACTCTGTGGCAATACTATGGAATCGAGCTTTGTTGGTACAAGCAGGATAATGCACCGAGCCATAAAGCAAGGACTGTGAGGGCGTGGATTGACGATATTTCCGAATCGTGTGTGGACCGGCCAGCACACAGCCCTGATCTTAATCCCACTGAGCACTTATGGGATGAATTAGAGCGTCGCATAAGAAGTTTGGAACCAAGGCCTACTACTAAGCAACAGTTAGCGGCAGCATTACATATGTACTGAATGGAAGCGCTGTGTTCCAAAACCTTGTCGAAAGCATGTCTCGAAGAGTCAGTGCATGAATAAAGTCCAAAGGTGGACCGACACCGTTCTAATATATGTCAATAAAGGTTATGTTGTGTTTCCCTTCAAGGTGTCCGGTGACTTTTTTCAATATGGTGTATATAATGTTTGAGCAGCAATAGTATGGGGAGATGGTGGAAGTTGTAATACTAATTCTAGTAGAGACTTTGTTACATTGAAGTTTGAGTTATTTAAAGGCTGCGCGTTCTACTTTAGTGTTGGTGTTGTTTTATTACCCAAGAGTTTTAATCATTATGAACTAACGTTCGTTTGATTACATCTTGCTGAAGTGCCGAAGGATTAGTGGCCGAATAAAGACTAATAGTAAGCAAACTTTTCTGAAGTCTCTTGGGGGACTCCTATTTTCACTGTATAGCTTAAGTATTTAAGAACTGATTTGGGTAGTGTTCAGGCAGCGATACTTACACGAGTATTACATACCAACAGCCTTATTGCTGTTGTCAATGCATAAACGTCGTCTGGACATAATTTCAGGTTAATCCCACACTGAAGGCAATATATTCAGCAAAACTTCTAGACCAAGCGTAGAAGCGACCTATTTTCCACTTCTCGCAGGATGCATTTATCGAAGCTTGCACGTCGCGTGATGTGTTGTCATGATGCTAATTTGCATATGACGTAGCTACCCACGCTGATCACCAATCTCCAGTAGTCGATAAATTTGCATATCATCATTTTTCCTTTCGAAAACACAATATCTCTAAATTTTGTAACGAGGATATGGGTCTGCGTAAAAGATCGGAGGATTGTAAAAACCGAAGAAAGTAGTTTTCTGTTTTGTGATGTTAATAATTTGGTTAAATTAAGCACTACGTCGTCATTAAAATCTAATGAGAAAATCAAAAAGTATGTCGATGCACATTCGAATATTTCTTCCGGTTTAGAAATAGTCATAATTCATTAATATAAACAAAGGAAATCATTTAACATTATTTTCTTGTGTTACTGGGCACTGCTTTCTTACATCTGAGTCATACTGGGATCGGAACATATTCAAGGCACAGAACAACATTCGCTCCACATTTTTCACAGTCAGCCCAGTCATGACATAAAATACGGTGCCGTGTCGTAGGTCACTACGCTAACTTAAGCGGAATAACAACTTGTACGGCGGGAAAACTGAAGAACAACGCGAAATAAAACGGGGAAAAAAAGAGCTCTGCGATTCGGACGCAAATTTTGGGGGAGGCTACAACAAATTCGAAGTCTGTGCAAGCCGCTGTTCGCTGATAGCGGACTAGACGGCCACACGTTCTTTCGTCCCATTCTATTTATTATTTTTTACGCTTCTACATATGACATATTTTCATTTTTCTTTCCTTGCCTATAGTCACCTCTACTGCCCCCCTATCTCTGTAGGAAGCGTTCGTCATATTACAGCATGGCCACTTTCCAACATTCTGCGCGAGCGGCTTACAAATGACCATCCTGTGACGTCACAACTGTGGGATATTACGTTCCTTCAGCGTTTAAACTGGGAAGAACTTTTCGATACCAGCTGGCATAGAATTGTACGTAGGTTTCAATCACGTAGGATTCCGTGTGACACGTACGGAATTTTAATTAACGCAGAACGAAGTCTTACGAAATGCAAAAATTACATAGATGCAAAATATTTTTTTTCAGCTAAATTCTGTCGACGGAATTAATTTTTTTCTTTATCATACTATCATATACGCTTATAGCAATGCTTTTCCTTTCTTTTCTTTTTTTTTTCGCTCAAATTCCCATTGCTTTTGTCTTACAATTCAATAACCGCTGCAATTTTGCAGAGTGTTCGACCTTCATTCAGTAGTCAACTTTCTTCAGAACCAGTAGCGACGAAGTTACTTCAGTTTTTCTCGTCATCTATCAGTTGGCTCCAAAGCAATATGCGTTGGTGAATTTTTTTTTTTTTTTTTTTTTTTTTGATTGAAGGTGTAACGACCACTGTGAGCAACTCAATGGGCTATAAGCAGTCATCACACAAAGATGTTCGCTCTTTCCATGTTTATAAGTGAGTCACAGAAAAATTCTCATTGGCCGCCACCAGGAGTCGAACCCAGGGTCTTCCAGTTACGCGCCGGATATGCTTCCGCTACACCACAGCGGCCTCGAATTCCTCCAGACCCACACACGCTAACTGCCAAGCCAATTTGGCAGGTTGCTTCTTGGAGCCCCGCACAATGCTGGGGATTCACCAAAGATGGTAAGTAGAAACTGAAGAAATAATTAGAAGGCGAATGAATAATTGATACAGACATTTAACGTGGACCAGGAACATCAAACAAAGATTCACGTTTATAAGTGAGTCACGGAAAAATTCACGTTGGCCGCCATAGGGAGTCGAACCCAGGATCTTCTAGTTACGTGCCGGATATGCTTCCGCTGCACCACAGCGGCCTCGAATCCCTCCAGACTCACGCACGCTAACTGCCAAGCCAATTTGACAGGTTGCTTCTTGGAGCCCCGCACAATACTGGAGATTCACCACAGATGGTAAGCAGCAACTAAAGAAATAATTAGGAGGCGAAAGAATAATTAATAGAGACATTTAACGTGGACCAGGAACATCAAACAAAGATCTGCGCTCTTTCCACGTTTATAAGTGAGTCACGGAAATATTCTTTTTTCCGTGACTCACTTATAAACGTGGAAAGAGCGAAGACCTTTGTGTGATGATCCTGGTCCACGTTAAATTTCTGTATTAACTATAAGCAGTCGCTCGTCCGTAATTTAGGGTCACTGGTTCCAGGGAAGGGAGAGAGCCAGTGCCGCAAGACAAAAACAACATCCATGTCCGACCGGGATTCGAACAAGGATCCTTCTCGGACGAATGATCATAAGCCAGTGCTTAGACCACCGCGCCATTTTCAACTTCGCTCATAACCTGGATAAATACATCATTTTCTCAAACGGCGCGATCCGTTAATTTTATTCATACCGAAATGTATCTAGCTTTAGATAAAGATGCTAGTAATGGCTGGTTTAGATTGGAACCTCCTGAAGCTTCTGTCTTGAGTAATTATCTTCCGTGTCATTCCGGCATGCTTTAAAAGTTTACCACTAATCTCTCACGTGTTCTTCTTTTGGGTCTTTTCCTGTCCTTTGGTATCTAACTTAACATTTCAGTTCTCCAACAGTGGTCATCTCTTCTAGCAAAATGTCCAGATCATTCCCACTTGACGATCTGTACTTTGCTCATGATGTCTTCCACGCTTTTCAATTTTCCTGATCCACGAGTTTTATGTAATACACTACTGTTTCTGAAAATCGTAACACCAAGAAAGAATAGCGCTATTCAAATGAAATTTATATCACGGATTCCTCATGTTACAGGAGATTCCTGATTACCCCGGTGGCGCAGTGGTCTGAGCGGTGGCTTCTGATCATTCGTCCGGGATGGGTACGGGTTCGAATCCCGGAGAGGCATGAATGTTGTGTTTGCCTTACGGCACTGGCTCACTCCCTTCCCTGAAGTCAGTGGCCCTAAATCAGGGATGGGCGACTTCTTATAGGCCATTGAGAGCCGCATGTGGCCTAGTGGTCAACGTTCGTGCCTGCCACGGAGTAACCTCGGGTTCGATTCCAGGCAGGTACGAACGCTCAGATTACTAAATATCCGCCGTGCGTCGGATGGGCACGTTAAGCCGTCGGACCCGGGGTACTGACACACCCCTCCCCCGGTAATAAATAAGGGCGTCTTCCTCCCTCTTTCTACTTCGCTTCCGTATCACTTTCTTATCGGGCACTCTAGCCTAAATCTCCTAGCTTCCTATTTCTAAGGGTTGTTTAAGACCTGGGGTCAGACACTGCCTTCCAAAAATCCTCTACATATGATCTGATCTAATCTTATAGCCTATTGAGTTGCTCACGGTGGTTGTTAAACAGTCAAACAAAAAATTGATTAAATTTGTAGAGCTATAAAATATTTTTTCGCTTTTAAACTCAGTATCGTGTGAAGACAACCTCGAGCAACAATAACATCCTCGACACGGAGTGGCATTGAATGGAAGAGCTGTTTGGTATCGTCCTGGGAAAACAACCTTCAAGGCTGTTTCTATGCGAGACCAGAGTTCATTTGTGGTCATTAGCGATGGCGCTTCATGGGCCAGTCGCTTAGGTACCATGTCCCAGATATGTTTGATTGGGGACATGCCTGCGAGCGTGCAGGCCAGGGAAAAAGCAATATCTGCCGTGCATGGAAGAAGTCTTGGACATTTTGTGCCACGTGTGGCCGAGCATTGTCCTGTTGGAATATAACACTAGGAGAACTCTGAAGAAGAGTATCACCTCTGCCTCTAAAACAGTCCTAATGTATGAGGTCCGACTAAAAAGTTCCGAGACTAGGCCGACATACAACAAAGTACTTATGTTACTTAAGTCTGGCTATGATCTCTCTCAACGTAGTCTTCTTGGGCAGCGATACACCGCTCCCAGCGTTTTTGCCACTGTTGGAACGCTCCCTGGAAGTACTGTTCGCGAATCGTGACAAAGCACCGTCTGCGATTCACGCTGGATTTCGTCCACGGTTTCGAAAGCTTCATCTTCATCTTCGGAAACAGAAGGAAGTCACAGGGGGCCAAATTCAGCGAGTAAGGCGGGTGAGGAAGGGTAGTCATGCTGTTGCGACTGCAAAACTGGCGTGTTGCTAACTCTTTGTGAGCTCCTGCATTGTCGCGATGGAGCAGGAAATTGCCCCTGAGCCACATTCCGTGTCATTTGCGGCTAATATATTCCCTAAGACGCCGCAGAACATCGCCGTATGACACATTGACGACGGTAGCAATGTCTTGAATGGTTCTCCGACGATTCTCATGCACCAGTTCAATAATTCTGTCCACATTTTCGGGGGTTTTGCTCGTGGACGGTTACCCTGGCCTCTCGTCGTCTTTCAGTGCCGTTCTGCCGCTCTTGAAGCGCGAGTGCCACTCAAAAGACCTCGCACGACTCATTGCTTCATTGCCATAAAGCCTGCCGCAACATTTCCTGCGTCTCCGTTCTCGATTTGCTGAGTTTGACGCAGAATTTGATGTTCGCTTGCTAGCTCTAGTTCGCAGTCCATACCGAAATCGCAGCTGTGTTCTGCGTGCGGTCACCAAATATCGTGTAGCACAGCTCCCGATGTTCACAGAACGACGCCACTCGGCACAATGACTCATGAAGGTCACTGCCCTTGACCGCTGCTCGCGTATCCGCGTACTGCCATCTGTTGGCGCGTTACGTACCTAGTCTCGGAACTTTTTGATCGCACTACGTATGTCTGGCTGTTGAAAGTTCGTTGAATTCGTATCAGACGACATCGTAAATTGAACCCAATGGCACTCCAAACCGTGATGCTTGGTTTTGGGCGGGAATGACGCTCCAAAATACACTCTACAAGGTGCCGTTCACCACCATGTCTTCGAACACGTATACGACCATCATGGTGCATCAATCTGAATCGTGACTCGTCAGAAAACACGACCTGTTGGCAATCAGCGCGCCAGTGTCTGCGTCGGAGACCCTATTTCAACCTGAGACGTCTGTGGCGGAGGGTCAGAGGAATATGCAACAATGGGTTACTAGTGACCAATCCTCTGTTAAGCAAGACCTCGTAGAACTCTGCTGGAAGACAAAGCCTAACCTGTGACAACGCTCTATTGCTACTCTAACACCGTGGATGTTGCTGTGTGCGATCAGTCACTGCTATGCGGTTCAGATGTCAGTCATCCCTTGCAGTCGGACGATTTTGCTGTCCATTTCTCGGTTTTCTGCGATTCCGAGCCTCTACTGTCCACGGCACGTTTGCATCCAAGGCCGGATTTAGGCTTCATGCCTCCCCAAGCACTTGGAGTTTTGCCGCCTCCTCCCTCCCATCATATACGACCCTTTTCTTAGCTGCAAAATAAAAGTATTGAAATTATAAATGTTACGTGTGATCATCTTTTTCAGTCGAGTAGCGTTAAAGACTACAAAAAAATTCATGAAACGCATGATTTTTTACTACATTATTAATTAACCCATCAAATTTAGAAGCACAATTTACATAGCAGACGACCTCCTTTAGGGAACTGAATGATTCAACATTTACGTTCGGACTGTTCCGGTAATACGTTCCTGCTCTCTCTCTCTCTCTCTCTCTCTCTCTCTCTTGGGCGCGGAACTGAAAGCGCTATCCAATATTTTGACCCATCGAGAAGAGGGATTACCCGCCCCTTCCTCCCTACTAGTACTCCAACGTGCAAGCCCACATGCGCCCCCCCTCCTCTTCGACGTTTCTAGAAGATGTGTCAGTGAGAACTTTACTGTCTCTTCAAGCCGAAAACATGCGTATGTGTACAAATTGTGTTAGACATTGTTTAGGCTCCCTCTCTTATTAGAGTGATCTCAGAGAAAGACGCCGCACAAAAGGAAAAGGAAAGGGACGACGGATACAGTGGAACCGGTTCACAACATTCTCAGCATTTTATTCCTGCAGAAAAAAAAAAGACACTTAGCGAAATTTTCAGGTCTTATTTGAGTCACAATGTTTGTCAAATTTTATTCATATGGAAGAAAAAAATTATTTGAAGGAAATGTGCCACTCCTTGTTACCTGCCACCCCAAGCAGCTGCTTATTTTGCTTAATGGTAAATACGGGATTATTTGCAACACCGTACTGGCGTTTTGTCCCGTAGGACTGGCAATTTTGCGGTTCGAAAATCCAGCTTTTCTCATCCTAACAATTATTCTTCGCTCAAACTCAGTCAGGTGTTCCTAATGCGACTTTCTTCGGGGAAGGGGCGTAGGGAGACACAAGAAACAACCTTTCGACTCAATATCGGCTTTTCACTTATTGCAACATCTCGTTTGAGCCAGCTCTTTATACTCAAGACCTAACAGTTCGAGATCGCTGCTCTGAAATCGCATGGCCGCCCAGGTGGGCAGTGGTGTAAGCGATGGCTTCTGATCATTCGTCGGAGATGGGTCCGGGTTCGAATCCCGGTGAGGCATGGATGTTGTGTTTGTCTTACGGCACTGGCTCTCTCCCTTCCCTGGACCCACCCAAGTAGCACACTGATATTGGCCAACGGTTGGACCAATGATATTTTTGCGTCTGCAGCGTTGGGCGAAGGTTGGTTGTTTATCGAAGATTGGCCAACGGTTTTTCCAACCACACATGACCAACCATTTATCAACAAATGACCTCTTAACGGTTGTCCGATGGTTGTCCAACAACACATGACCAACCATGGTTGTCCAACAACACATGATCACATTGGAAAACTGTTTGCAACAGTTTTCCAATGTGGCTCCAACCGTTGAACCAACATATATTCAATTGTTGGCCGCCGAGTCGCCTCGTCGCTGGGCCGACCGTTGAAAGCCCACGGTTGGTCCAACATAATATTGCTACCTGGGCAGAGACCCTAAATTATGGACGGGCGACTGCTTATAGCCCACTGAGTTTGTGACGTACCTGCCAGCAGGACGCACACGACATAAAGGCAGATAGGAATCAGAATAAAACGTCCGCGTAGCTCAATTGGTAGAGCAACTTATTCCGGAATGAGGGGACCTGGGTTCGAATCCTGGCGCGGATAAAAATGACGGAGAAATTTACTTCGTTATAATGGCGCCCGAACTATCCGGATGACCCGACCGTTCAAAATCTCGCATTGGTGTGATGTTCTTTCCACACCGCGAGATAGGAAAAATAAGAGAATCCCATCTCCAGCGCTTCGAAAAATAAATGTGTGTGACGTTGCATTTCACACACCAGATTGACTGGGAGTTCTCAAGTGCACGTTCTACAGTGGATGGCTGCCTGCAACGATTCATGGTCACGGCTGACCCGTGGGCCATGCCCCCGTCCCTCTTTCGGGGGGGGAGATGTGACGTACCTGCCAGCAGGACGCACACGACATAAAGGCAGATAGGAATCAGAATAAAACGTCTGCGTAGCTCAGTTGGTAGAGCGACTTGTTCCGGAATAAGCGGCCTCGGGTTCGAATCCCGACGTAGACCAAAAATGACGGAGAAATTTACTTCGTTATAAGTTGCTCACGGTGGTTGTTAAACCTCAAATCAAAAAAAAAAAAAAAAAAAAAAGAAGAAGAAGAAGAAACCACATGTGCATTTTCTTTAGCATTTTAATCATTTGCATGTCCCAACGTGTTCTACATATCCTGAAAGTTTCAAGCTAACAACACAAGTAGTCCTTCATGGTGTAGCAATTTTCACAGACAGTAGTGTACAGGAGTTGGACAGAATAATGTGAACACATACGAAAAAAAGGTTGTACGTACCTAATAGAGTGTGGGACCACCTTTGGCATTCAAATCCGCCTGAATCCTCCTTGGAAGGGACGCATACAAATCCCGGATGGTGGTTAGTGGGATGTTACACCATTCTTCATGCAGAAACTGTACCAGGTCCTTCAGAGATGCAGGAGGAGGATTACGGGATCTTACTCTATTTTCCAACACAGAGCACAGTGTTTCTGTGATGCTTAAGTCTAGTGATTCGGGGAGCCAAAGAAGTTGTGAAAGTTCGTCCTGATGTTCCTCAAACCATGATTGGACATTCCGAGCTCTGTGAATTGGGGCGTTATCATCTTGATAGATGGCATCACCTGCAGGAAACAATGCCTGAGCCATTGGATGGACTTGGGTGGACAAAATGGTTTCATACGCATTGCCAGTCATTCGTCCTTTCAAGATGATCAGGGTACCTGCCGCCCAGGTGGCGCAGTGGTCTAAGTGATGGCTTCTGATCATTCGTCCGAGATGGGTCCGGGTTCGAATCCCGGTGAGGCATGGATGTTGTGTTTGCCTTACGGTCCTGGTTCTCTCCCTTCACTGGAACCAGTGACCCCAAATTAGGAACGGGCGACTGCTTATAGCCCAGTGAGTTGCTCACGGTGGTCGTTAAACCTCCAATAAAAAAAAATCAAATAAATCAGGGGACCTGCTGAAAACCACGATATGACCTCCCAGAGCATGACAGAACCACTACCATGCTGAACTGTTGGGGGAAGACAGTCTGGGCTGTTCGCTTCTGACGATGTTCTCCACACGTAAACACGTCCCGCGGTGGGAATAGTGGGAATGTGGGTTCATCCGACCACATTATACGCTTCCATGCATTGGCAGTCCACGTTGTATGCTCCTGGCACCACTTCTGTCGCCGTTGTGCATTCACCCGGGTCACCAGAGGTTTTGCAATAGCAGCTCTGCCGTGAACATCTTTTTTAAAGCATTTCCCTTCGCACTGTTTTCGTTGATACTGGGGTCTGGAGATGAAAATTGAGCTCCGCATTAATTTCCGGCGCCGTGTTCTTCTTATTACAGGTAAGAATCCTCCTCAATGCTCTCCTGTCTCCATCAGTCAGGGTCGTTTTCCGGAAAGATATTGTGTTTCGCAAACGAGGTTTTGCCACAAACACGATATGCTGTCATGACGCTAGACACAGTAGCTCTCGATACTCCCACTACCCTGGCGACTGTTGTCACATTGGTACCAACTAGCTGGCTACCAACAATTAACCCTCTTTCGAAGTCCATTAGGTCGGTCATTTCGTCGTCAGCATGAAAGAAATTTTGCAACAAGACATGCACTGAAACAGGACCTTGAGGTTCTAAACAAAACTATTAAAACCAAGAAGTGGTGTATACCATTGCGTATTGCGACGTACGCAGCTGCATTAAAAGTCACGTGTCTGAGCGTGGTGTTCACATTATTCTGTCCAACCCCTGTAAATATCAAGATTTGGCGGCTGATAGAGCAAATCTAGAGATATCCGATGAATAAATTAACCTTTGGCAGCAAATATCAGGTAAGGGTAACAGTGAGAATAGGAAATTAAGGGACTATAAAACTCGGTTGGAGTGCATTTGTGAAAAAGTAGTGCAATTTTTAGGAGCAATTTACCATTATGTCTTTTAAAAAAAAGAAGTGTTTAATCATTGCATCCTTCCAGTTCTTTCTTATGGATCATAGACATGGACCTTAAAATAAAAAAGTTAGTAAAATCATGCAATGCATTGATTATGATACGCTTTCCAACATACCAGATGTCATTACTCAAGTTATGAGGATAATGGCTGTGGAATAAATCTCGCTCCTGTACCCTGACCTTTGACCCCATTTCGACGATATTCAACAGAATTGGTTCACTATACCTCTGGAACAACATACTAAAGTTTTGTTGCAATAGAAGCATTTTTACTCAAGTTATGAGGATATGGACTGTGAAATAAATCTCGCTCCTGTGTCCTGACCTTTGACCCCATTTCAATGATATTAAACAGAACTGGTTCAGTACATCTCCAGAACAACATGATGAAGTTTTGTCGCAATCGAAGCATTTTTACGTAAGTTATGAGGCATAAGGGGAATGCAATGGATCCCGCTCCTATGTCCTGACCTGTGACCACATTTCGCCCATTTTCAATAGGGTTCGTCCCCAGGTGGTCCCCTATCACATACTAAAATTTTAATCGAAATCGAACCATTTTTATGCGAGATATCGTGCGGACGGACGGACGGACAGACAGACAGACGGACAAAGCTGGAGCATATACTCTTCTTCAACCTACGATTAGAAAGCGTGAAAAAAACATACAGAGACTGCAGACAACTTGCAGAGAAATGAAAAAAAACAACATGGAGAGATGCGTGCTTCAAATTACCAGGAGAGATATAAAGAATATATGAATTAAGGAAATAACAGTGCGATAGCAATGGACAGGACATATTGTTAGAAGAACTGACAAACTTTGGACAATTGAAATAATAGACTGGATACCAAGGAACAGGAAATCACTCAGAAGAAGACTACATGGGAGATGGGTGGAGGAAATTCCAAAGCATGCTGGAGTGTCATGAACTAGCTCAAGATAAAAGGTTGTGGAAGAGCGTTCGGGAAACCATCATTCAACAGGGGATTCAAAATGTTTGTTGATGATGAAATTGTATAAGTGTAAATTAGTAAATATGCAAAGCTACTAGGTGGAAGCGTGTCAACAATGACGGAGGAAATAAGATGTGTAAAGTAATTTTTTACTAACCATGTGTTTTCTTTTTGTTTGTGAACTTAGAATTGCACATTTACAAATGTTAAAATATTATGAGATTTCATGCGCAGAAGCACAAACAGTATTTTTTTTTTCTTTTTTCTTTCTTATTAATTTCTTCTACAGACATAAATAAAAGAATACCTAGTTATATTCTTCGAAAAATATTTTTTGTTGTATTCTGAGATTTTGGTGATTTAAGGAAAAAGAAAGTTCCCAAATCATATTTCTTCAACATGCGCACCAAATAATAACAACACAATGTTACCTACTGTATTGGAACTCTCAATTTTTAGACTTAAATGAGGAAAGAAACTGGTTTGACAATCTAATATAATCATTTTAGATTCGCAAGGCGAATCTTAAAATTAAATTTCATGCGATAGGATTCTAATTGAAAAATTCTGAATGTCGTTGACGAACGACAAAGTTGAACCAAAATTCCTGACGTACTGTTTCCCTGTTTCTAAAGGGCTGGTGAAACGATTTTAATCGTGTGATATAACGCATCTCTGATGCCATGTCAGAATTATTTGGGTGAGATGACATCACACCAGCAATTGTGAAAAATCCGTTTTTGTTGCTATGACAACAAAGCAAAGTGGTACACGCATGCGCTGCGTTGATTGGCTATATTTATTGTTTTGAGAATCTTACATTGACATGGAGTATCACAAAATACGAGAAACAATGTTTCGTCAATGTGAAACAGATCTGTTCCAAATGTGAGACAATGAACTTTACAAAAATGAACATGAAAATTACAACGATAAAAAAAGTATATTGTTTGAGGCAGAGATTCAGCGATTAAAACCGGCAAAAACCAGGAGGCGCTAATAAAATTTGACAAACATTCAGACGTTTAGACGAAGGAAATTATATGTAAAACTCTTATATGGTTTTTTATTATTAATATACAATCTAATATAAAAACTATTAATTAATTATTTATTCTTTGAATACTTAAATCGTAAATGCAACACGGTCATTTGGACTTTTTGTGAGGTATTTCCACATTCTTCTCTGTGCGCGTTTTTTTTTTTTTTTTCTTTTCTTAAATTTATTTTCGAACACAGCCTTTTTTTTTTTTTTTTTTTTTTTTCTTAAATTTATTTTCGAACACAAGCGAACACGAATTCGCTTAAAATGGACACCACCTCTCATAGTTGCATTTGTCGGCACAAGTAATTGAATGTTGTTCATTAAATAATAGGTAAATATAAAATGTCAGCTTAGTTGGTTTACGGCTGTCTTTAGGATTACATGCCAGTAAGACGTGCTATTTATGGTAAGCAGTTTTGTAATTTAAATCTTGGGGAAAGAGGGTGGAGTCGTCTGAGTTTCTCAATAAAAGTCAAACGAATTTTGATCAGACATGGCACGATTATTAATTAGAATTCAGACTAAATTACTGTGACGGCAATATATCTGTTTCGTACTCATAAAAAACGGTTCTTCCACTAAAGATTGGTTGGCTGCCGAGATATAATGGCAGCTGCATCCTGTGAACTTGCCTGTCGGCCGCAAGTTGAGAAACCACAAGTAGGAGGTTTGTCATTGAGTTGCTTCGTTGCATTATCGTTTTCCCCTTCATCTGCTGAATGAAACTCCTCAATACCCGCCAACAACCTGGACAGCAGAGTACTAGTACCGGGCGAATGGGGTTGTTCTCTTTTTTTTTTTTTTTTATTCTTTGCTCAGAATATGTTGCAGGTGATATAAAAATTTCTTCATATAAATGTTGTAGAGCCTGCAATTAATGCAAGTTTCATTTTTGTTCCGGATTTAGTAAATGCTCTCCAAGAACTGAAAATCAGAATTTTTACTTTGGTGTCAGCATTTTTTAGCATTAATTCCTGAAGTTAGGTATACTAACTATTCACCGAAAGTGTGTAAAAAAAACAGGAAAACTAGTTAAAATGATCTTTACTAACGTTGTTTAATTAATTCCAATTCAAAGTCCTTGGCGAGTGAGCAATTAAGGAGTTGAGCATTTGCTGAGAAGCAAATCAAAGTAACTTCGTCTTTTTTGTCCTCATGTCCGAAAGCAAATCACGTTTATCCAGTTTTACAATATACAGTGGAACCTCGTTTGTACGTCTTTTCGAAAGACCGAGTAAAACTAACGTATTTTTGAAAAAGAAAAACGTATAAATGAAACAGGGAAACTTTAAAAATAAAGATAATTCAGAATTTTCGGGTACGCGACATTTTACGTATAAATGAGAAACGTACAAACGAAGTTCTGCTGCAGTTGCTGTATTATATGAGAGTTACTTTTAATATTCATGCAAGCTCTCTCGGCATAAGCTTGTGTACATATTCTGAAAAAATTAAGGTCAAATGCACTGAGACGAGGCGCAAATTACCGGTGGTAAAATGTACACCGATCAGCCAAAACATTAGAACCACTTACCTAATACACTGGTGTGCAAAAGTTAAGGACGAAGAGGAGAAATTAACATAACAGCGGAACGAACAGGAAGAACGGACCGAAAGACCACTCAGAAGATAGACTAGCCTCCGGTACGGTAGGGCATGCGCATATATCCAGCATGACGTGAGGGGAAGGGGGAGTGTCGGAAGGGTATAAAGCACACGGGCGGTGTACGCTCAGAAATTTAGTGAAAGCTATTGCACGGTGTACATCAGTTTGAACGACGTCGAGTTGCTGCCACCGGGTGATATGGCCAACAGGCAATCCAGTAGACAACATCTGGATGACTTTACCCGAGGTCGCGTCATTGGGAAGTTGGACGAAGGTCGAAGTGGGACTAGTGTGACCGAGGAGTTCGGGACCGCTCACAGCATCGTTTCACGAGCTTGGAGAGCATTTCAAACGACAGGAACAGCTGTCCGAGAGTTTAGCAGTGGTCGTCCGCTAGCTACCACTGCGGTGGACGACCGGTATATTGTCCTACAGGCGAGAAGAGACAAACGGCAGACAGCGGGAGAAATCGCAAGGCACATGCAACAAACAACTGGACGTCCGTTATTGCGTTTTACCGTGGCCAGGAGGCTGCACAAAGGTGGTCTATTTGCACGACGACCAGTACGGTGTGTGCCATTAACGCCTGCTCATCGGAGACGGCAGTTTCTGTGGTGCCAGGAACACAAGAACTGGACACATCAGCAGTGGGGTCGAGTTTTCTTTACGGATGATAGCCGATGTAGTCTGAAGAGCGATTCTGGACGTATACACATCTGGAGAGAGCACTGAACACGCAATCACACCTCCAAGATAATCGAAAGGAACCGGTTTGGAGGTGGCGGAGTTCTCGTTTGGGGCGGTACCATGCTTGGTAGCCGTACTGACCTCCACATCTTCCAAGGAGGTTCAGTCACTGGTGTCCGCTATTGTACCGAGGTTCTCCTGCCTCACGTGCGTTTGTTTAGAGGTGCTCTGGGTCCTGAGTTCCTCTTCATGGACGACAACGCTACACCTCATCGTACAGTGGCTGTCGCAGAGCTGTTGGAGAGTGAAAATATTCAACGCATGGGTTGGCCCGCAAGGTCCCCGGACCTAAATCCAATCGAACACTTGTGGGACCTTCTCGGGAGACGCTTGGCAGCACGTCACCAGCCGCCAGCAACGATTCCGCAGCTGCGATTGGCGCTACAAGAGGATAGAGCCACGATGCACCAACAGCTCCTTGACAACCTCGTCCTCAACATGGACAGACGTTGTAAATCCTGCAACGCAGTCAGGGGTGATCATTTCCCCTACTAAGGACTGGATTTTTCTTGGCAGCCGCCCGTGACATGGGCGTTTCTGTCTTCTGTCCAGTTGTGCTCGAAGCTACCTTTTCAATAAAGTGCCTTTGTATCCTTTGGATTCCTTGTTTGGACGTTTTTTCTCACTTGACCCATATTCTTGCATCTTGGGGATCTTATGTTATGATTTGAGTTGATGTGGAGCACTTCTGCACGACGTTACATTCGAAAAACCGTCTCGTCCTTAATTTTTGCACGCCAGTGTATGATGTTTCTCTTCCCGCTGCCAATAGAAATCTAACCCAATGAGGCATAGATTCAACGAGATGTTGCTAGGTGTCTCTTGATATGTGGTACCATGACTGCAACAGAAGATCCCGCAGTTCCTGGAAATTACGTGGTTGGGGTGATGTTGCTCGTTCCCGTTTCTCCAACTCAAACCACAAATGTTCGGTAGGATTCGTGTCCGGCGAGTTTAGGGTCCATGGCAATAAATGGAATTCCTTTTCGTGTTCTGGGAACCATTCCTGACCCTTCTTCGCAGTGTGGCATGGAGCATTGTATTGTTGAAAGACGCCACTCCATCAGCGAATATAGTTGCCGTAAAGGAGTGTGCTTGGTCAGCCACGATGTTCAGATACGTTGGTAGCTGTCAGAGTTCTCCCTAATGGTATATGGATGCAATTGTTACCCTAGAAGGTGTTGCCCAGACCATTACAATTCCTCCAGCCGCCTGGATCCGTCCCACAGTGCATCAAGAGGAGAAGGTTTCCGTGGGTAAACGTCACACACGAGCTCGTCCGTCGAAATGGTGTAACAGAAAAATAGGATTCGTCTGATCGTGAGACCCACTTCCAGTCTTCTATTGTCCAAAGTCGATGATTACGTGTCCACTGCAAGCTTTGACGGCGGTGAACGGCTGGGAGCATAGGCACACGAATGGGTCAGCGGCTGCGCAGATCCATATCCAAGAGTGTACGATGAATTTTGTGTTCAGACACATTGAGCCTTACTCTACAATTGAAATTATGGGTAATGTAGCTCTCCTGTTGCTGCGGACAAGACGAGATAGCCTGCTCTGGCCTCTGGCATCAATGCGGCGTGGCCTGCTCACGTCTTGTCACCAATTCGAAGTGTCACCTGTTTCGGACCATCTTTGACAGGTACTAACTACTGCATAGCATGAGCAGTCTGCCAGCTTCGCTCTTTCGGAGATGCTCTTACCAAGGCGTCTTGCCATAACGATCTGGCCTTTGTCGAAATCAGAAAAATCCTTTGCTTTTCTCATGTTGAGATGAAACGAAATACTGACTAAGATCTCTGATCCAGGTATTATATACACTATATTGACAAAAGTCACCGGACACCCCTTCAAAAGCAAATGAGCGGATCCACTGCGTTGTTAAGATGTTCGGTGCAGCTGCAAACGGTATATTAACAAACCTGCAGTTGACCGCAATTATATTGCACTGTATGGTTGAGTGAAAATGTCGCGGTGGGAGAGAACTGACTTTGAGAAAGGAAAGATTGTTGGGTGTTATATTAGTGGGTTGTCCATAAGAGAAACCCAGAGGCGTTTAAACATACTCAAGTCAACTGTTTTGGATGTACTGAATAAGTGGAAGACACATGGCGTGCCTGAAGCAGCAAAACGTACCGGCAGATCAAAGAAAATCAGTGATAGAGGATGTCAAAGCCTCAGGAGAGTCGTTACAGCTAATCGAAGGAGTACTGCACAAGACTTCAGTGTACAGGTGAGTAAAAATTCTGGAACCTCGGTATGTACACGTGCCATTCGCAGAGAACTTCATTCCATGGGTTATCGTGGTCGTGCGGCTGTTCATAAGCTTTTCATCTCCACTTGGAATGATACTCGTTGTTTAGCATGGTGTAAAGAACATTTATCATGGACCGTAGATCAATGGAAACGGGTCCTATGACTGATGAATCCAGATACACGATCCATCAGTCTGATGGCTGTGTGTTGGTATGGCGGCAGCCGAGTGAACGCTATTTACCACAGTGTACTGTTCCTACGGTCAAGTTTAGAGCGGGTAGTGTACTCGTGTGGGTGTGTTTTTCGTGGTATGGTCCTGGCCCATTGGTTATCGTGGACAAACCTGTTAACCAGCACGTCTACCTCGATATTCTGGACAATTATGCCCTACCAACTCTGTAGCAATACTATGGAACTGAGCCTTGTTGGTACTAGCAGGATAATGTACTGAGCCATAAAGCAAGGACTGTTACGGAGTGGTTTGTCGATAATTTCGTATCGTGTGTGGACTGCACGGCACAGAGCCCTGATCTTAATCCCATAGAGCACCTATGAGATGAATTAGAGAGCCGCATAAGAAGTTTGAACCAAGGCCTACTACTAAGCAACAGTTAGCGGCAGCATTACATATGTACTGAATGGAAGCGCATACCTATCGCTGTGTTCCAAAACCTTGTCGAAAGCATGTCTCGAAGAGTCAGTGCATACATAAAGGCCAAAGGTGGACCGACACCGTACTAATGTATGTCAATATATGCTATGTTGTGTTTCTCTTCCAGGTGTCCGTGACTTTTGTCAATATAGTGCATATCGTGCGAGTCATTAGCATGTGAAGCTGATCAGCTTCACGGGCCCTTATTTTCATAACGCACAGGTGGTTTTAATATTTTGGCTGATCGTTGTATGTAAAATAATGAACAAATCCAACAAAGTAGAACAGTTAGGGATAAATTTTTCTGTTATGGGCTCGTTCGTTGGGTTTCTTTCAGTGCCCTATCGCGTGGACTCATCAGGCGTCCACTTGTATAGGAATTAAACATTTTCGGGTTTTTAGCCCTAAATGAAAACTCGCTGTTCTGCAAAAGGGCTCTTTATTCAGCGCTGTATATGGCGAAGGTCATGTACGAGCTTTATTGAGAATTTATACGGTCAGAGTACACGCAGCGAGAGATTTCAAGCACATGGCTTTTTCTAATAAATTTAGATTTTAATAAGGTATTTTTCACAACGTGTAAGAGTCACGGTAATGAGCATTCAGCAAGTGGCCAGATGATCCGAAGAAGAGAGACATGCAAAGTGGGCTAGGAAATTAGTAACCCGCGCTTTTCTGGGAGAAGGGAGGGAAAAGGGGATGTCATGATCTAACTCTTGAAAAGAGAGTTTTGAAGATTTATTCTTAGTCCACTTTGCGTATCAGACTGTCTGGCAGTTTCTCTCTGACCATCTGGCAGTTGCTGAATACTCATTAACGTGACTCTTACCCATCGTGAGAAATATCTCATTAAAACATAAAGTTGTAAGAAAAATCCATTTGCTTGAAATCTCTCCCTGCGTGAACTCTGACGCTGTAAAACTATAAAGCCATTATGTCATTAATTCACAGAGAAATAGTGTATATAATATAAACTGAACCCCATGAACAACTCTTCTGGTAATACCAGTGAACGCAGCCAACCGCAGTTCAAAGAGTATCCTTATAAAGAAGTAGAATGGAGATGCCTAAGAGGACAAACTTTCAACTAAAAGGTGATTTTCTGCTCACACAACCCCTCAGTGAGAGATTGTTAAATGCATGCAATGGTTATCTGTACGACCGTGTGCGGACGTGTTATTCAACATGTCCGCACACAGGTTAGCCACATGTGTTTTTCTGGAACACGGATCTTAAAACAATACAAAATTTTAGTAGAAAAACGCAGTTAGCAAGAGGACTTTATCTAACCACAATCTAGCATTTTACAATCATTTTATTGGCTTCCGCGTGTGACCTTACCGCCCTCTGGCGAAGTCCTTGATCTCGTTTTATGATTTCTGATGGATGTCTAATGGGTTAGAACAACGACCACGCTTTCCCTCAGAGTAACTGTGGCATTCCACATTTGAAAACTAAGCTCCTCAGTGAAATTTACACGACGCAAATGGCGACCAGAGTCAGTTGCACTCTTTTCGATTTTTAATGGGCTAAAATCTCCAGACAAGAAAGGGAAAAAAATCAGAAACCATTTCGGTTCAAAAAAGCGCCATTCCCTTATGTTTATTTCCATTTTCATCACTGCTTATTTTGATTTCTCCTATCAACTAAATTAACATCTTACGTTTAAGACGGGGAAAATGCATCGCATCAATAAATATTTATGTAACAATTTTGGACAAATGGCTGGCTTGAGTTCTGAATCCATTGAGCCACTTTGCAAAATGAGTTGTACAAGATTTGGAAGGATGCATTGATTTAACTCTTTTCTTTTAAAACATAATGGCATGTTGCTCTTAAAAATTGTACTGTTTCTTCCAAAAGCTCTCCAACCAAGTTTTATACGGTGATTAATTTCTTCATCAATGCGATCCTCGCTTGATATCTACTGTCCAAGGTAAATATAGGCATCTGTTACAAGATTTGACACGCACACGCACACACACACACAGTGATTCAAATGACTGACAAAGTGGATTACATCATGATCAAAATAAAACTGGGCATATTGCTTGAATAACTGACCACCGTTGGACAACTGAAAGAAGTACTAGACTGGATATCAAGTAACAGGAAAAGCCTAGAAGAAGACCACGTGGGAGATGGGTGGATGAAATTCGAAAGCACGCCTAAGTGACATGGGAGTAGCTCAAATCAGAGAGTTCTGGAAGAGTCTTGGGGAAACCTTTATCCACCAGTGAACTGAGAATTATTGATGATGATGTACCTATTGTAGATGTATGCTCAATAACTGTCACCAAAACTTTAAATATAGAATAAAAATACCAATGTTTATCACAGTGAAATGTTTATTTTACATCGACTATAGTTCCGCAGAGCCTTTGGCTCGGCTTTATCAGGATGAATCAGCACACGAAAGTGTGTAAAAAACAAGAAAACAGACATTCGTCCTGACGAAGCCGAGCCAAATGCGCTGGGAAACTATAGTCGATGTAAAATAAACATTTCATTGTGAGGAACGTTGGTATTTTTATTCTACATTAACACCTGTGACGTGTCTGCCCGGCAGGACGCACACGACATAAAGGCAGATAGCAGCGAGAACGAACGTCTGCGTAGCTCAGTTGGTAGAGCGACTTGTTCCGGAAAAAGAGGACTCGGGTTCGATCCCCGGCGTGAACCAAAAATGACGGAGAAATTTACTTCGTTATAATGGCAGCCGAACTTCCCGGATGACCCGGCAGTTCAAGATCTCGCAATGGTGTGATGTTCTTTCCACACCGCGAGATAGGAAAAATAAGAGAATCCGTTCTTCAGCGCTTCGAAAAATAAAAGTGTGTGATGTTGCATTCCACACACTAGATTGACTGGGAGTTCTCAAGTGCACGTTCTTCAGCGGATGGCTGCCTACGACGATTCATGGTCACGGCCCCCTCTTTCGGGGGGGGGAGAGATGTGACGTGCCTGCGTCACAGTAGTCATAAATTATATTTATAAATAAAACTTTAACGTTTTCACCATTAACAGAAAGTTGGTTCTTGAAAAAAAGAAGAAGAAGAAAAATAAGGACCGTGATTTAAGAGTCGACCATGAAACAAAGACATGTTAGATAAGGTGTTACGAGCTTTGTGACGTGTGTCTGTATATTCCGATTTGCGATTATCTGCGACGGGTGAACGTACTTTACACACATTCTGAAAGGTTGGATGCAGCCTGTAAGGGATCTGTCAACAGACTATATACCTTTTGAACTTTGATTCTCGAGTACCGCGTACTTGTTTAGAGGCATCTTACGGGTGCCAGGCAGCACGCGCGTTGATGGGGGCAGAGCTGGGGCTGAAGGGGAAGTTAAACTCTGTCACGATCCTGTTGTGTGGCTGCTCTACCGCTGGTTGGCCGATGAGGGGAGGATACCACGTGCGGCGGCCTCACGTCGGGGAAACCGACCGCTGGCAGGCTCATACACACACACGCACGCCGTCGTGACTGCGGTCCGTTAAAAAAGCACACGCGTGTTCCCTGTTTAATATCAAGTGCGCCGAGCTAGGACGGACCGGGATTCCCGAAGCTGCTTCGGCATGTGGCGCCCGCTGCCAAACGGATCTCCGACGGTACGTACGACGCCGTTTCACCCGTCCCTGCCAAAATATTCATTGCATCTAAATCAGCAGCACCATCTATGAAATGAGCGGATGGATCTCAAACATTTTAAAGTTTTGAATCATCGATTGTAGTCAACGGAGACATCTACAAAACCTTAACAATATGCGTCAACTGTTGTGCCCTTTAAAAAGATGCCAGTGACATTGAGTTTATCTGTAAACAAAAATCGGGTGACGTCACTTGTGATTACACAACAGTCGTACCCAATGAAGCGATGGTGCATTTATTGACGGATGCAATCATCTGTAAAACGTGAAAGTGATTTGATACGGATAAAATTCGCTGGATAACATCTGATTAAACGTAACGGATGAATGCCATTTAGCCACCAGTGGAAAAATTCATGCATGCAAGCAATGAAGGTGAATATATACATTATATTATCCGTATCAATTGTGAACAAAAGCGGTAACGCGCTAGCTGCATCGACTGTATGGGACTTTGTGCATATGTCATTTAAAGACAATATTTCTTTTGTTCTCAAAAATGGAAGAAACGATTGAAATAAGTTTGGACAGTCTAATTTATCAATGAAGACGACAACAATATGTGAAAATACAAACGACAATTTCACACGTATAAAATAGGCAATGCAGTGATGTCAGTCTGTATTTTCGTTGTGAGAATGCCAGGTGCTGTAATTTAAAATTGGCTTCTGAACTTGGGAAAAAAGAATTTAAAAAATATAAGGAAAGATGTGGCAATGTGCTCTTGAAAATATTTGTGATAAAAGGAAAATGGTTTCTTAAAAATAACCACAAAAGATAAAATCACACATGAACTGCTAAAACAAGAAATCTTGGCGTAAGATCCTGCATGAGACCAATGTGTTTTCAAGTTACATATTGTACTAGAGCAAAATAATTCAGGCGCGAATACAACGGAAATATCGTTGACTTACTAGCGCTTAATGTAAGAAATCGACGTTTTATTAAGTGGCATATTTTTTCTCTATAAAAAATAGCCTAGATAATTGTTTTAAAGCGAAAAAAAATAAAAAATTGTGAGAAAGTGAAACTCATGGGTGCAGACAAACGCTGACTTTTCTGAAGATCAATCAAGAAAAAATAGCTACGTCCAAAACTGAAAACTATGAGTTATACGAAAGTGAAAAAGGCATTTTGTTAGCCTAATGCAGTCTGAAAATTATTCATTCTGCTATTTTTTGCACGCCAGGATTTTTTTCGGCTAAGGATATCAATTTACTTATAAAGTGAAGATTATTTCATTAAACAGCCGTAGAAAGACAGCAATGCAAGCAATCAGGAACAAAATATTTTATTGACGTTTTTGAGTATTGCAAGAAGAATTAATAAAATCAAAAGCAATTTTCTCTTCATATATATACTTTATCTTTACAACACAAGAAACTGATAATATTCACAAGGAAATATTCAGTATGATGATAGAATGCAAATGTATGAATGAACTTTTCCCTCGACAAAACATTTAGAGATTTTTGTAAATTTTAAATCAAATGAATGGAAAATAAGTTATTATTCCAGGCTGAATTTCTCTGGAGAAGCGAACATTTTTCATGCCCGCATATCACGGATAATATCTTACGTCGGCATTTACTTACGGAGGCAAAAAGGGAAGTGTTGTAAGGAGGACAAATATTAAACCGTATTTTCGATTTAATAAATTAAAAACCGTCTCAAGATAAGTTCATGTGGCTCATTTAAAAAAGTAGAACTACTGTTCTGGATCTTTGACATGGTGATGCTCAAGTGAGAAATGATAATCTTTTTATTTTTTTTAAGTGATAACTTCTGTTTCACTGAGGTTGCAGCCTGCCGTAAAGGAACATTATTTCTTGAACTGTGATATGCAGTAAAATGAAAGGTGGCAAGTGTCTTAAAAACTTCCTGCTTTTGGTTTTTCTGGCGTGTTGAAGTTGAAAGCTCGGCATTGTAGGTCAGCTCACTTGTGAACTTTGACCCTTATGTTGACCCTGAGTCAGTTTCCCCATCATTCTGCAGCAGCAACTACGTTGTTTGAAGAATCTGGAAAGGCCGTGCTATATTCTGGACTCCCAAACCTCACAGGCCTGCCACACCAGTCTCCACTTATACATTCATGGTGAGTAATTGCAATTTCCATTTCGTCATTTTGTACATAAAACTGGGAAAATTAGCCAGTTAATGAATTTCCTTGCTTTACTTCCTTTTCATCTATTTGGCAAGCAAAGCAACACAACCAAAATTTTAAGTTTCTAAGTATAACATCATGAAATCAAAATTTATCAAATATGTGGGTCCCGTATCTGAGATCAAATTTTACGAATTGCTTCAGGAAATATTATTTTTATCAGTCTTCTAGACCACATTTGGAAATCAGAATCATACCTGTTTTTTTAGATCGCATTGTGAAATAACAATTCCTTTAATTTCAGAACTGAATCCGTCAAATAAATCCTCTTTCCACTTTCATTTACGTAACATATTATGCAAAGGCCCTTATGAACTTCTGATTTCTCACCATGATGTCCTGAAAACAGAATTCTATCACTACTTGAATTGATTAAATTCTGAAATCAGAATTCTTTCGGATTTTCAGATCAGTTCCGGGAATCAGAATCTTTTATGAGCTTTCTGAATCATGTTATATCAAAATTTCATTAATTGTGTAAAATATATCGCTTAATTTGAATTGTGCTTTTTCATTTCGCATGGCAAATAAGGCTGCGATACTGGCATGCTGATTTCTCAGTGCACTCGAATATCATAATTTTTTACAAAAAGAATTTAAAATTGTTCGTTTATTCAGTTCTGGTTTTTTTTCAGTTTCCATTCTCATAAAAAACAAAAAGCTAGGGATTTTGTAAGACTGCTAGGTCCTCAGGATCACATTGTAAAATCAGAATTTTACGACGTACTGAAAAATTAATCGATTTTCTCTATTCCCTTTAATTCTCACGTCAAACAAACTACTGGATTTCATAAACTTTCAACTCTGCGAGATATTCTAGAATTAGAAGTTTTACATTGTACTTAAAAATCTAATCAATTTATTTTTCATTTTTGATTCTCTTGTCGATAATGCAATGACACGTACAAATTTTCAGTTTCTCAGAATCATATTGATAAGAATTTTTCCATAAAGTTTATTTTTCGAACCAGAATTTACATTTATGTTAGTCAGAATTATCTTTAATAAGAAAACATCACTCAGTCAGCGAATGTTCCTTTCGTCTCTTTCATTCTAATAGCAAACAGCACTTTCAAAACATTTCAACTCTACGCAATAACGTTCTGAAACAAAAGTAGGTTTGTTTGTTTTTATGAAAAATATTAAAATGCCATAAAAATATAAAAATGACACGAAAAATATAAAAATGCCAGTTTTAAAATTATTATTTGAGCCAAAGATTCTTGAATACTATTCATTCACTAGAGCACGCGCGCGCACACACGCACACACACACACAAAAAATTACGCTCACACTCTCTCTCTCTCTCTCTCCCCCTCACGTTGAATTTTGTTCCCTTGTTATTAATGTTCTTTTTCGCTCTAAGATGTTTGGATCATGCTGCATGTCTACTTACGAATTATAGTTTGGATCATGCTGCATGTCGTCTAAGATGTTTGGATCATGCTGCATGTCTACTTAAGAATTGTAGTTTGTATCATGCTGCTTGTCGTCTAAGATGTTTGGATCATGCTGCATGTCTACTTAAAGGTTTTGCGCCATAAAATACAAAAATAAACTAAAGTGTATTTTTCTCAGAACTGCTATAAGGAACCTCAGTAAGCTTTAAAGAAAAACATAAAAAAAAAAAAAAAACTCACCACCCATCAGTCATTGATTTTAAATTTGAATTTCGAAATAACGCATATGAGAACTTTTATAATATACGAGAAAATGTTCTTGGGTAGAGCAAAGTAGGTTTCAACCCAAACTAAACAAAACTGATTTTCAGCATTGAAAATATCGTTAATCGGTAATGTCTGATATCTGTCTTTTTTTCTTTTCTTTCTTTTTTTTTTTTTTTTTTATAGAAGCTTCACGATAGCTTTCAGTTGCTAAGAGAAAAATTTCTTTTTGCCATCAAATTTTATAATCTGGATTTCGAAATTGTGCATGTGACATTAAAACGACCGTATTACATACAAATCTTATGAATTTGTACTTGGTAACATTTAAGCACTTTTTGTTTGGTGTCCGTGGAAAGATATAGTTTAATGCAGTGAATTTGGAATACATGTTTTCTTTGAAAAGAGAGATGAAAAAATGTTGAATTTTACATAATGTAAATCGTCTGATGTATTATCGCCTGACAAAAATTCAACGTCGTAAATATTAAGAAATCAGTTTCTCTAGAGGAATGATTTTCCGATTCTAAGTTAGATATTAATTATGATACAGTGGAACCTTGTTTTTATGTTTTTCAAGAATCAAAGTAAAATTAACGTATCATAGAGGAAATGTAAAAACGAAACAGGAAAAGTTTAACACTAAGGGCAATTCAACATTTTTGGATCAGTGACATTTTACGTATAAATGAGAGAAACGGTATAAACGAACTTGGAACTGACTTTTCAGTCAATTTCAGAAGATGGAGAATAGATTTGTGACCCTAAAGATTCCATTCTTCTAAACTGCTAAAAAAGGTGTCGCTGTTGGCCGTCGCATTTGCGGCCGGTGCACAAAACGTAGCTTTTGCTGCCACTTCCTTATCGAAATCTGTAAACATGTGTACATATAACGGGGACAGACAAGAGTTTTGCTTTTAGCCGAAAGGTAAACACTTTAAAGTTGTTAACTTACTTCTTCATTTTACTCAGACTTAGGATTGACAGCGTTTGCACTCATAAGAAAATGCTGGCGTGCTAAAAACATATTTTTTCGTTTATTTATGTCTTTTTTATATTTGCCATGTTTTTTTTTATTTTGTTATTGTTTTCCTACTTACCTCTCAAGGATTCTGTGAATTCTTTTAACATCTTTCATGCTATTACATTTTTGTTTCTACTGTAACTACTGTTTATGCCATAGATGTTGGAGGCATGTTTTAATGCTATGGATTTTGGCACGGACAACATGGAACTTTAACTGCTCCTGCAGAAGATCCAGTGGGGTTGACTGGGGTGTTCGTCCCTCCCCTAAACAGTCTTTTTTCTTTTTAAATAGAGGAGATCGAAAAGTATTAATGTATTTACGTTTGTAAAATTATAGTAATAATGCGCAGATAGATTTTCGTAAAAGTTTTATATAAATTAAAATTTGCTGTGAATTTGCAGACTGTTCTAGCTTCAGAGGGAGAGAGAGAACACTGGCCGCAAAAGCGATTACTTCGCTAAGAAACTGATCTTAAATATGGATGTTTTAAATAATTATTGTCAAGTCCAACTTTTATTCGTGAAACCTTGAAAAACATAATATATTTTTTTTCGTTTGGGAGTTTAACGACCACCGTGAGCAATTCAATTTACTATAAACTGTCGCCTGTCAATAATTTAGAGCAACTGGGGCAATCGCCTCTCCCCAAAACAGACTTTTCCTGTTTAAATGGAAAAGATCGTAAATACTTAATATACTTATCTTGGTAAATTCACAGTAATAACTGCACAGATTTTCGTAAAAGTTTTTATAACAATTAAAATTTCCTGTGAATTTGGAAATTAAATTCTCTGTTCTTGTTTCAGAGAGAGAGAGAGAGAGAGAGAGAGAGAGAAACTGGTTTCAGAAACAGTAGAAAGTGATAGCGAGAAACGAAAAAGAAATTTTGACTGATCATTGAAAAACAACGGGAGTGCTTATAACATTTGCACAAAATTCCGAGAGAAAATTCCCAGTGAGACAATGAATCGTGCAGGAATAACTCGAAGTGAAGTAAACGGAAGTTTCTTTCAAAAGAAAGATTGAATCATTCATTGCGAAAGAATAAACGAATAGGAAATAGCAACACTATACCAGTGATCCGATTTATTGGCTTCGAAAATATGCAAATAAGCGTTTCCAAGCTTTCACACATCAACCAGATGGCTTTTTTAAGGAAGTTAGACAGAAACTGCAAATTGAATAATAGAACGTTTAACAATTTGAACGCTGGAACTTGACAATAAATAGATACGACGTTATATTCATTGAAAGATACGAGGCATCACGTTAGTTGTGTACGCGGTATTCTGGTAGAGAGAAGGCGTTACTTGAAGAACTGGTTCCAAATTCGTGGCAACTCGAGTGAGACGCTATCATTGAAAGTATCGCTGTTGGTAATTATCTCTAAGGTTTCCCGAATGGCTGTGCATTAAGGAGTACAGTAGGTAGCTAATTTCTTTATATCATCCCACATAGGAGTAGCGGACTAGAATTTGACTTCTCTGGGTAGTGCCATGGCTACTTTACCGTATTTTGTGTCCCATTTGTGTTCGTTGACTGTGATTCGGACGGCTCTAAACGATACTACATTGGAATGACCAAGCATTTGTTCAGAATCAGAGTCGACGAACACAAAAGGGACACAAAATACGGCAAAGTAGCCACGACACTATCCAGAGAAGTCAAATTGAAGTCCACTACTCCTATGTAGGATGATATAAATAAATTATCTACCTACTCTACCCCTAAATGCACAGCCTTTCGGGAAACCTTGGCGATCATTACCAGCAGCGATACTTGCAATGATAGCTTCTCACTCGAGTTACTACGAATTTGGAACCAGTTCTTCAAGTAACGCCTTCTTTCTTCCAGAATACCGCGTGTACAACCAACTTGATGCCTCGTATCTTTAAATGAATATAACGTCGTGTCTATTTATTGTCCAGTTCCCGCGTTCAAATTGTTAAAGCGTTCTCTTATTCAGTTCCTGTCTAACTTCCTTGAAAAAGCCATCTGGTTGATGTGCGAAAGCTGGGAAACGCTTATGTGTATATTTCCTATGCCAGTAAATCGGATCACCAGTATAGTGTTACTATTTCCTACATAATTGGCGTACTGTTCCTCGTTTTCAATTTGAATAAACGAATATTCTAAAGATAAATTACCGGTCATATTGCTCAGGAATAAGTCGATGATTCAAGCTGGAATATTAAATTAAGTCCCCCGAATAAAAGTGTTCACATTTATTTTGAAACATTCTATCCAGACTGGATATTTAGAAAGCATGGAGCTCGTTTCCTAGCAAAGTATAGGCAATTGAACCACAGGAAAATAGTGATGATTTTTCAGTTGTTTATCCCACACTAAGCTCTAAAAATTTAGCATAATTATTTTTATGGAAGAAATAATTAAAAAACCTTACAATTTCACAACAATTCCAGAGAGGATATCTCTGCCAGCTCGTGTAGGTGTGTGTGTGTGTGAGAGAGAGAGAGAGAGAGCGAGCGAGTGCGTGTGTGTGTGACCCTTCCCCAAAATGTTCTCTATCATTTTTTTAGACCAGCCAAGAGCAGCCCCCCCCCCGCTCCCTAAGGTTAACTTCTGGATACGGCTGTGGCTGGTTCCAGGGAGGGGAAAGGGCCAGTATCGCAAAGCAAACACCATCCATGCCACACCGGAATTTGAACACTGAGCCATCTCAGACAAATGATTAGAACGCAGAGCCTCGTACCACTTTGTCACCGAGACGGCAAAATAAAAAAAGAAAAAAAAAAAAAAGAAAGAAAGAAAATATATTTGAAGAACTACTTAACTCTGACGGTGTCTTCTCATAGGCACATATAAAAGTGAGGCTTCACTTCTGTCACAGTGCAAGTGTACCTCACATTTTTGGGGACAAGTGAGGCTACTTCAGTTAAGAATTTGCATTTTGAACGGTTGATTGTTTGTTCTAGAAATTCGGTTTCTTATTGTTTGTAAAGTCAAGGAACAAAAGGGTTTTTTTTTTAATTTCACCCGCCAAATGCCAGATGCAGGGGCGCACCCAGAAATTTGGAAAGGGGGGGCTCCGGCTCTGCAAGTAAAAACGCTCATGTATGTGTACTTACGCGAAGTGACTGTTATAATAAATGTTTTGATCTGTGAAAGAATTTAATACATTGTATTCATGATTTATGGTGTTTTCATTGTTGTTTTAACTTTTAATAAAAATACATATTTCAGAAAAGGAGTTAACGACAAATGCAATTATTTCATCTATTGCTGTATTATAGTTTCAGGGAACGTATTTTAGAACACATTTTATAATGCGTGATTTCAGCAATTATGAAAATTTAAATTCACCAATTAGGAAAATTGGAGAACAGTTAGAGGGTTAGGAATCTCTCGTGTCGGACATCAATGGTGTCAGAATCACATTACAAAACACCTAGCCTCATGGGAGGGTGACCGGAACCGGCGACACTCCCCCTTGGGTGCGCCCCTGGCCAGGTGCAAAAGTACTACAATTTCAGCATTTTTTCTCATGTAAAAAGATCTTATACCACTCGATCTGCAGAATGCTCTCGACGTGTAAGTACACGCTCGTTCACGTCAAAAACGCTGTTCCAGTGCTCTCTGTACTTTCGATAAATGCCCAATTCATATTTTACATGAATTTCAAAAAGGGTTTTTTTTTTTTTTTTTTTTTTCCACATTTTATATGAGGTACCTGCTGGTTTTTACTATTCTGCGCAATGCGTATTATACTGTAGCATTGTTCTACATCTGATTCTGTCGAAAAAAAAAATAAAAAGAACAGTAAGAAAGACGACGTCCGGTCTTATAAACGGAGAAGGAGGGCATCACCATTTCAATTATCAAGAACTGCGGTTGTGAGAATTTACTCCCGCTGTCTGACTTATTGAAAATTGTTACTCTACCGTTGTTTTATTTCTCTCGTTTTCGTACTAGACGATACCACATGCGCCTGCAAGAATATGAAACCTAACATTTGAGTTTTTATATAAGTATTAAACAACTAGTAATTAATCATTATTAGTTACACATTCACTTGTAATCTTTTTAATAACTGAAAACTTTCCAGCTAAAAAGACTGATTTGCTTTTAAAGCACAATTTTTTGTGTAACATCTCACAAGACTCAAATTTCAGTTATTTCGAATTCTCACTTCATAAATTTACAGCCGGGTGTTTTTCTGCGGGCAAGTCGTTTAACATTGAACAGCACATTTCTGTGTGATTGGTGCTCTCTGAAAATTATTAACTAGAGAATTTACGAAATTCCCACATACATAACGGTATTCTTGATGATCCAAGTGACAAAAATTACACTCATGAAAGATAAAAAAGAATTTCACAGTAGTTTGTCACTTTTACTTACCTTTTCAATTCTTATGAATATCTGCACAATTCTCAGCACAGCACGAAGTATTTGATCATGTATTGGCAGTGTTTATCGCTGCATTTTCAGCTGGGAGGGTTGTTTCGGTCTTATAAACAAAAAAGAGAGACCATGAAAGGTTCACATATCAGTATATGCATACTGGCGGTGCAGGGCTGCCTTTTAAAGCACTTTCATCTTTAAAAATTATAGTGCAAGTACGTCATTCAATCCCGAAACCTTTCCGAGAAGCCTCCATTGAATTCATGGTTCCTGACAAAAGGCATTTGATTCTTTTCAAATCTGTACGTCAGAATATTATTTTTCCAAGTACAATTTGAATCTTTAATACACTAAATAAAATTTCCACCTTGATTTACATTTTAAAAATATGGCCTATAATTCCTCTTCGAAGAGTTTATTTATACTTTCATAATGCGTCATGCTACTACTTTGTTATTTGTTTTTTTCACTTTAAGACATTCTTGCAACATTCATTGATTCACTATCATTCTTTGTTCACGTATTAATGGAAAATTCAACTTGGAGGGCAAGGGGATAACGATTGGAGACAGTTTATTTAACCCACCTTCCTTCTGCTGACGATATAGTCAGTTTTGCGTATTAATCCTTCAGACTTGCAGATCAGGATCCAGAAACTTACTGACAAGAGTAAAGAAGTGGGATTAAAAATGAACTCACACAAAAAAAATCTATGTACAATGTTTTTACAAGAACTGAAGATTTAGAGGTTGATGGAGTGTATTTGGAAGTAACTACTGCCTAGATCTACCACGGACAACAGATATCAAGCAAGTTTCACATCGAAGAAGAAATTAATAGGCTTATGAAACTTGGCTGGAGTGCATTTAGAAGAAACAGTACAATTTTCAATAGCAATTTGCCATTATAATTTTAAAAGTCTTTAATCAGTGCACTCTTCTATGCAATCTACGTGTACAATGTTTTTACAAGAACTGAAAATTTAGAGGTTGATGGGGCGTATTTGGTAGTAACTAATGCCTACATCTACCACGGACATAGATATGTTCATAGATATCAAGTTCCATAGATATCAAGCAAGCAAGCGTTAATAGGCTTATGAACTTGGCTCGAGTACATTTAGAAGAAGCAGTACAATTTTCAATAGCAATTTGCCACCATAATCTTAAAAGAAAAGTCTTTAATCAGTGCACTCTTCTATACAATCTATGTGTACAATGTTTTTACAAGAACTGAAAATTTAGAGGTTGATGGGGCGTATTTGGAAGTAACTAATGCCTACATCTACCACGGACATATGTATCAAGCAAGTTCCACATCGAAGAAGAAATTAATAGTCTTATGAAACTTGGCTGGAGTACATTTAGAAGAAACAGTACAATTTTCAATAGCAATTTACCATTATGTCTTAAAAGAAAGATCTTTAATCAGTGCATCCTTCTAGGTCTTACTTATGGATCAGAAACATGGCCTTTACTAAGGAAGATATAGAGTGGCTGCGGACAAATCAAAGAAAAATGGCGCGATGCATGCTTCAGATAAACAAGGAAGAAAAGGAAATGACAAGTGTTGATGACATCATGATTAAAGTCAAGACTCTCAATTGACAATGGACATACCGCTAAAATCTGACCACCGTTTAGAAAAATGAAACTAGACTGGTTAAGGGAAATATCAAATTAAATATTTTCTCTGCTGTGTAAGATTTGATAACTGTCGAAATATTTTTTTGCATTCCCACTTAAACAGTTGCATCATACAAGATGTGTACATGTGTTCACTCTTCCTTATTTTGTGTACACATGTTTGCATGTTCTCGTGCAAATTCTTCTAGCCAAGTTTAAAATTTGCTAGCCACAAAGGACGAGGGAGGGGGGGGGTGAGGATATGAGAGCCACCTCGGTGACGTAATGGTTTTTAAGCGCTAGCTTGTGACCATTCGTCCGCGATGGGTCAGGATTCGAGTCCCAGTAAGGCGTGGATGTTTTGTTAGTCATACGGCACTAACTTTCTTCCTCCTCTGGAACTAGTGGCTTTGAAATAGAGAGACAGGCAACTGCTTATAACCCACTGAGTTTCTCACGGTGGTTGTTAAACTCACAAGAAGAAATTGAGAAAAAGGCATAAGCGACAGTGTATATGAAGTTTATTTTACTTAAAGTAATCACTTAATTCGTCTGCATCTGATGAAATACTGTATAATAAATATATTTTATTGTGTGCATACTTCATATTGAACTTTGTTCATTGGTGACAATTATTTTTCTGTCGAAGAACTTTCTGTTCTTCAAAATAATTATATCATTCGAATTTAAGAAGCATTACTAACGCATTCCGAAGAGGGCATATGCCAATTGCCTTTTCTTTTTCGCTGACACTAGGGCAATCGAATACTTTATTTCTGAATTCATAACAAAGTTCAGTTGCTATATAAAGTTTTTGCGGAAATTGGAAACGAAATACTTAAATGCAAAGTTAGTTCAGTGGCCGAGTGGCCAGAAGTGTAGGTTTCTGGCTGGTCGTCCAAACTGTGTACAAGTTTGAGTCCCAGATGAGACATAGTTGGTGTCTTTGCCTAAAGCTCTGGCTTTTTTCCTTTCCTGGAACCAGTGTCGCCAAATTTGGGACGGACAACAGCTTGTAGCCCTGCTGAGGGTGGTCGTTAAACCAAGAAACAAAACAAAAAGTAAGTTCTACAATCTTCGCTGCTTTAAAGGTAAAATTCAGCGCTGAAGTGGGAAGTGTAGGTGGGAAGTGTAGGGGAGGGGCTCAGTCCTTACACTGGTTCCCAGTGTATCCAAGGAAATCTTTGTCCATAAAATTTGTCCCTCCTCAATATAAATATATATGAACATCCCCATATTTCAGGTTTCATGTAGGTGCTAATACAAAATGGAAAGCCTATACCGGATTCTTGTGTTCATTCATTAGTTTACGCTACTAATAAATAGAAAAGGAACTAAAATCAGGCATGGATGGGGTGATGCTTTTCCTCCCTACGTCTCTGGTTCTGCCTCTTCTTTGAAAACAATTGAATCTCTGTACATCTAGATACTCACGTACAGGCATTACACACCGAATTTCTTTCTCAATATCTAATTACGCAAATGGACGTTTAAACTTCAGGTGATGCTTTCATCTTACAGCAAGAAAACAAGGGGGAAATTGAAATATCATGTAAGGTTAATAACTTAGTTTTTTCTTATAACAAAAAAAAAAAACATCTTTCACTACAATATTAACCTTACATAATATTTGAACTTTTTCCATGTTTTCTTCCTGCAAGAAGAAGTCATTACCTTATCTTTAAGCGTCCATTCTGTTCTGTTTCCTCCCGGGAACCCATGACCCTATTAATCTGAAGTTGCTGCATGTGTACCGTTCATACCACCGCACAACGGTTCTGTTATCGCATTTTCTGAGTGAATTTTAACTTCGAAGTAAGCTCTAGAAACATCATTTGCATCAGAAAAATTTGAAGCCATTTGCTACCATTTTACTGGCAATGCTGCTTTGCGATTTAGCACACACATATAATACATGCACACGCGCGCACGAGCGCGCACTTCAAGCGCACGAAATTCACTACATTTCCAGACTTCACGACACATGATAGATCTTTTGCATATTAGTATCTGATTTATTTATCTCTTCATTCATTTATTTATGGCTGAACTATACCTGGTGCTGCTCGGTTTACAATACACATTTTTATTTTTACTGCAGAGAATGTTTATGCTGTGAGTATCACCTCCTAAACCCCGAGCCACGAAATAGTTTCGATATTAGGTACGCCCTACGTGTAAATCTCTTGTTAGCAGTGCAGCAATAATATACACTGGAGTAAAAAATTGAAGGATAATCGGTAAAAAAAAAAAAAAAAAAGTCAAAACTCGCGTTTCACTTGACGGAGTCTACTGCAATTTGGAAAAAACGATAGTCTTTCCATGCTTTATGCAACACAGGGTTTAAAGGTTTCCTGCGCAGATAACAATATGCAAATTGGGACCGCGTTAATCTAGAGCGAATCAGAAGGGTAAAGTTAAAGCATTTATAACTGTGGTTTTAGACGTTGGATCACTTAATGCGAATAAAGTTCGCATTAGTACACTTTCGAATATGTCAAAAAGAAGGCATTTTAATGGAGACGTAACTAGGGCGGGGTAGACGGCTGAACCGGACATCTCAAGAGAGGGCACAAAAATTACTTCTTTCGATATGATTAAAATTGGAATTGAAACGTTTGCAGCAGTTTTTGATACACTTAAAATTCGCATTCCTTCCTCAAAATGTTCACGGGATTTCAGTTGCTCACATTTGGAAATAAAGGCGAGGTTGTATAGTCAGTCCAACTAAAGAACCATTGAACCATTCAACAACAATGGGCCCGCGGTTTTTCTTTAGTTAGAAGGGCTAAATGTTCAATGCAATATAAGGATGTTGCTGCTGAAGATTCTGTGAAGGCTGTTCGATCATTACTGTGGATATATAAAAGATATAAAAAGACAGATGAGAACGCAGTACTTTGTGTTTTGCCCCGAACGTAGAGATGCCTATTTACGCTTCTGCATTTGAATGATTGTGAAAAACTGAACGAGATTGGAAGAATGTTTTGTTACTATAGGCCAAAAATTTGTATTTTGGTCTTTAAGATATTTACAGATGTATCTATTCTTCTTAAAACCCCATAAAAAGAAATTCAGGTTTGGTACCACTCATTAAGGAAAACATTTTCTGTTCAAAATAATGCACAGGTTTTCCGCTAAGCGCCATAAGCGTCTGTCCTAGTTTTCTCGACATCTGTTCTTCTAAATGTTTAATTTGAAAAGTTATGTTTACCATTCACTGCGGAGTGCATTTTGCATATGACTCAGAAGTTTTAATAATGCACAGTTTCGCCGGTAGGTGGCATAAGTGTGTTTCTTTTTCAACCATGTCAAAACGTCTGATTGAAAATCCTCTTTTTGTAATTAGTTTGATTTCACTGGGAAGAACACTGCGTACATTTTAAGTAATGCAACATTTTGCGCTGGAAATAATTAAAGGCATTTTCTTTTTCGCTTTCTTCTTTTTCGAAAATACCTTTTGAAAAATCGTTTTTGCTTTAGAAAAGACTCAAAAGGCGTGCTCATTACACCCGAGAATTCTGGGTTATATTTCTTGTTCGTTCGACGTGTCGCTGTTTTTTCTTAGTATCCACCATCTTGAAGCAAATTTCTTGATATTATTTTTGGTCTGACCGATCAGAAAAGCACAATTTCTGCTCATACTGCTCTTTAGTCACAGACGTGGAGGCCACGGCCTCAGTTGCACCAAATGTAGCAACTCCTTGCCAAGCAACATATTTTTCTATGGACAGTGAATCTTGATTGCTTTCATAGGAATCAAGATTCACAGTCCAAGAAAAATATGTTGCGTGCCTCTGTTTAATTATGGAAGCAAAACCTCAGTTACTACATACGGTTACAGTAACATGTATCTTGTAACTGAGCTTTTGCTTCCATAATTAAACGGTGTTTGAAACCTGGCAATATGGTTACACCACTCATAATGATTACAATTTGTTGCCAAAACTTCTCCTGTATCAATTGGACATTTCAATAAAATATTCAAGATCAAATTAGCAATTGATTGTTCATCAGCGCGCTTTGCTCATACAATATTCCGTGGCATAGTCTGTCTGGTATTGTCATCACTTTTCACCCACTAAAAAATTTCTCTTATTTCCTCTTGTGATCCATTCAATGCTACACTTTCTACCAACAAGTAATTGGACACCTGTGTTAGCAAAGGAAAACAAAGTTTATTCACCTTCAATAGTTGGTGGAGCCTCCACGAGCGGCGATTACAGCTGCGATCCTCCGGGCATACCCTCAACCAGGCGTTGTACGACGGCTAGCGGTATTTTCTTCCACTCGGCTTGGAGAAGACAGGTCAGTTCCTTCCCCGATTTCGGATAGTGGGGTTACCCCTTAAGTCAACGCTCCAACTCGTCCCAGAGGTGCTCGATAGGGTTAAGGTCCGGGCTCTGCGCAGGCCAGTCCATTCGATTAACCCCACTGTCACCATACCAAGCCATGGTGGATCTCGCAACATGACAGGTGGCATTGTCATCCTGAAAGTAACATGGGTCCACCCCGTAAAACTGCCTCAACGTAGGAAGCGCATAGTCATCCAAAATGGTGCAGTAGGTCTCGGCGTTGAGTCTACCAGGAATTGCGACCAAGGGTTCCGTGCCATATTAGGAGAAACACCCCCATAGCATAATTCCACCGCCGCCAAACTTCACAGTTGGCACAATACATTCCGGCAGGAGGCGTTCTCCAGGCAGACGCCAGACCCAGACGCTGCCATCCGAACGGTAGAGGGTGAACCTTGATTCGTCGCTCCAGACAACCTGTTTCCACTGTTCAACGGTCCACTGTCGACGTTCTTTGCACCACGTTAGCCGAGCAGCGCTATTGGACTTGGTGACCAAAGGCTTGTGGGCGGCAGCACGTCCATGATAACCGAGCAGATGGGCTTCCTTAGGGATGGTATTCATCGAAAGAACACTCCCGGATGTCTGTTGAAACTCCTCGCGGATGTGGCCTATCGATTTGGTGCGGCTGTTCCGAATTTCTCTGGCCAGCACCCGTCGGTCTCTAACTCCCAGTTTTGTGGTTCTGCCGGGTCGGGGCACATTCCGACAGTCACCTCTCATCTTCCACTTGCCAATCACGTAGGCCACTGTCGATTTTGGGTACTTCAAGTCGCTGGATATGTCACGTATGGATCGGCCATTTCTGTGATACCCGACGATTACACCTTTCTCGAAATCAGAGAGCTCCGAACTGCGTGGCATCTTGCATGCGACTGGTTGCGTTGTTGTTTCCCACACGATATTTAATGGCGGCGGCCGTGACGTGTATCAGGACGGCAGATGTCGTCGATTGCAGGGGTGTCCAATTACTTGTTGGTAGATAATGTACATCTGTGAATCCATTATTTCATAAACGCCCTGCATCGTCTACATAGTTTTACTTCAGTTGTTTTTTCAACTTTGAATGGCATCTTTTGCTCCTGTAATTTCTGTGCCCCTTATAACTCCTCTATCGATTGCGAAGGTAATTTTTCCAATCTAATTTTAATGGTATGCCACCCAAGAAAAAGATTTTTTAAGTCATGAATTCAAAAATTCGTTATTAATCGTTAGGATATCCTTTAAAAAAAAGTGCAATTTAAAAATCAAAGTAATATAATGCGCAAATTCGTTGATCCCAAAAGCCTTGCTTAAGAGCGCAATAAATTGCGCTCTTTAAAAATAAATTAAAACTGTGGGCAGACGGGCAGACAGCGAACCTTATTATGGTCACGAGAGCATCCTCCTTCCATTTATCGAAAAAATGCCTACACCATTCATTACGACAAAATCTGAATCTAGCGGTAGAATATATAAGCTCTTTATATTGGATCTGAAAATAACAAGAGGTGCGTGACGTATAATACCTATTTAACATTCCGTTCTTGTATATTTTTTCTTAAGTAAATTTTGGTACTAAAGTACTTTCTGAACTTAAAGTCACGTCGGAACTCCCAAGAGTTTCATTTCCTCGTAGCATCAGCAGGGAGGCAATTCAAGAAGACTTAGTGCAGAATCGTTAGTCTGAACTGTTTCTGATGTTAAAGATGTCAAGTAGGCCGTTAGGTGATTTGAAATTTACTGAACGCTAATTTAACTTCGTCTGTTTCTACTCAGTCCTAGGGCTTTTTGTTCAGTAGATGTAATCTGTCTTTCCATTCCTTTCTATTCTCCGCCGTTCTCTTCAAGTCATAGTATGTCCTGGTATTGGTGTCTTGGAGTAATTGCGCCACAAAACTATTCTTTGGCCGCCCTCTTCTTTTGCCTTGAATTTTCCCTTCCAAAACTTTCAGAATCGGGCCTCCATAGCCGAATGTGTGTTTCATCTATAACATTCTTCTTCTTTTTAACATGTTGATCAGATTCCTGGATTCTCAGACTTTCTCCAGGACCTCCTCATTAGTCTTTCTATCACGCCAGCTTATTTTCTCCATTCTTCCTATAGCTCCACATCTCAAATGCCTCCAGCCTTTTCACTTCCCTCTCGGTCAATGTCCATATCTCAGAACCGTAGAGAGCTACTGGCCAAACATATGCCTTTAAAATTCTCTTTCTCAGTTTTAGATCTATATTTTTGGCTGTCAGTATTCTTTGATGCTCTCTAAAAGCCGTTTTTGCCATCCCCAGTCTCATTCTAATTTCCTTTTCACATCTCGCATCTTCAGTAATAATTTGACCCAAATAGCGAAATGATTTAACTTGTTCGATGCATTGTCCTTTAATTTTAAGGAAAGTCTGTTTTGGATCCTTCCCTATCTTCATTCCATAAAATACTATGGAAAGACAAAATTGTACAAAATGGCACATCACCGGCCGGACCTAACTAGCTGCTGTTGACGGGCCGGGCCCGTCCTAGCTCACCAAATAAGGTCCGTGTAGAACTCTAGTCACTACGCTCACTGAAAAGATCATTTGTTGCAGGTATCTTGTGTTTACGACCAAAGCGCGTTCAAGGCCATAACTCTTTTTGGCAAACTGCCAGAAGCGCGCGAACTCCCCAGCCATTCATGATAAATGATTTGTCATGAGCGAACGATTTGTGCACACCATTCAAGTAAATGGCATTCACATTTGATTCCCGTTCTTAATTTCACCGTATTTCCTAGTTGACCGTTGATTGCTCACTCACGTAAAGATTGACACTTATTAATTCACGACATTACTTTTCTTATTGGGAAATCATTTCCGAACTCATCTGGGGGAAAAAAGAAGGACCATTCACAGCGGTGAGAGCGAAATATTCACCATTCACAGTGAAGAGTATTCGTTGTGAACGAATCGTTCACGAATAGTCCATCACTAATATGCGTGTACATTTTTTTAAATACATGCTAAAAATAACTCAAAAGGTTAACAACTGATTAAATTTACATTTTGGCATTTATAAATCACGTATCAGCAATACAGTTTACTTTACGTCCATACCGTTTTCCCGCTTCAGTCGTAAGCTACATATTCAAACTTGAAGCGACCTGCTCTCCTAGAAATAGGAAAATGTTGCACGGAAGAGAATGTAAACAACTTTGTGTTTACCCACAAACAACTTTCTTTTATGAGAGTTCGTCTGTTGACACTCAGAAATATCCGAACTTTGTAGAACAAACGCACGTGCCGTTAAAGGAAGTTTTCTATAAAATTAAGAGTTTCCTGTTTGACCCATTTTTAAGGTTCGTTTACTGTTGCCACTTGTGTGTGTGTGTTTGTGTGTGTGTGTGAAATGAAATGACGCGGTAGCTACCTTGTGAATCTGTCGAGATTCTAAGGCTACAAGGAACACGAAAGAGGTTTCAAAAATCAAATTCTCAATAAATATGAGCGTCAAATCGTGTCCAAATGTGGAAAAAAACAGAAATTATTTTTAAAAACCGCGAATTTTAGCAATTTCATAATCTGTCGCACGCAATGTTGTGCCTTAGTTGGGTGTAACAAAATCTCAATTTTTTTTATTTATTTTTTTTAATACGGTAAAGAATTTTTTTTTTTTTTTTTTTTTTGGCGTTCTTATTTTTGATAATGAAGTCTGTTTTCTTCGTTAGCAGTAATAAAAAAAAAAAAATAGGCGCGGTGGAGGAAGTAGGGCCATTATTGCCTTCGGAAATCGGGAAGAGCGTGATTCCCAGTTCCTGCCTCCCTTCTACAGTTACGTTCCTCATGGTTAAATTGGCCGATCTTGAAAGAAATAGGTCAAACGTGAGTGTCAGTCACATCTTAAATCGCCGTACTTTGTACATGCGTATTAAAACGAGAAGGGTTACACCGAATCGAGCACGCCTTTTAGGATTTTTTGATGAAAAAAAAATTAGCAGAAAATGAATTTTGCCCAGCCTAATGGAAATAATATATTGAATGGAAAATCACCGTTACATCAATCGATGAAAATGAATTTTTGGAATAAGACTTTTAGAAGCGCGGCGAACAGTGGCGCACTCAGCGGGGATGGCCAGAGTTGGAAACGGGTAAAAAATTTCGGACCCGAACCAATCCAATCCGGACCCGTAACTGACCCGGACAAATCTGCTTTGAACTATAAATTCGAAACTCAATTTATATATATGTACATATAAACGTAATACATGTATTCACCCCAATAACTGCTTGATATTTAATAACTGAAATCCTTTTTTAATAATAAAATTTGGTTACTTAATGAATTTTAGTGCCATTTTTGGTGCCACTATTTTGCGTAATACAGAAGTAACGGCTGACTATGACCGTGACCATGGAGTATATTACAAATGGGAATTATTATTTACTATTATACAAATGTATTTTTTAAATGTACTTAGATTGTTCACTCTTTCCATGCTTTGATGGATGTGCGCATACTTTCATATAGTCAGTTAGATTTTTGGTTCCATATTCTTTTATTACATAGTCGACATCTTTCTTTTTAATTATACACTTTCCACATTTTGAACAACAAGCAAGACGAAACAGCACAGAATTATTCACCGGTTCCTTAATGAGACGAAACAATTTCCAGCATTCACTCTTCTCCTTGTGGTTTTCAACAAGCACGTATTTGTTGGATTCGACGACAAATACGTGCTTTTTGAAAACCTTTCTCAACCTCCTTAATATTAAATCCATCCATATTAACAAATAAGGAGATAATTTGTTTTGCCATGGGAACGGGATGTTAGCACTTCAATCGAAAACCTCTCAGTGCGCAATCTAAAAGATGCGATGTAAAAAGTAACTCTTAGTCATACAGTGAACTTCGCACAGAGAGAGTGAATCAGCTAAGAAGCAGGCGAATGGCGTTTTCTGTACCTTGCCCTTGACAATCTCATTGTAAAAGAACGCAAAGGAAGTATCTTTTTACGATATGGTGTCGGTGTGTCAAACGTCCGTCGGTCGGTGGAAATCTTCGTTGCTTTGAGAAAGAGACGACAATATGTTTGCGTGGCAAATCATTATTCACTCCGTGGGCACCAGTGTCGACTACAGAATTCCGCAACGCGCATTTTTCTTTGGAACATATTTTTCTCTTTTCAAAATAAAACGGAAATGAAACCGGGTCAAAATCGGGTCAGGAACACCTTGACCCGACCCGTTGGACCCGCAAGAAATAGTCGAACCGTTGACCCGTGACCCATTTCCATCTCTGGGGGTGACCCAGGAGCCGGGGCCCTTCCTATGATGTCCCACTTGGTCCTTCGTTCCCTGTTATTGGCTGCTTATTTTTAAATGTATTCGTATGTGCTCTTAAATATGTATTAAACGAATCATTAGAAACGCAGTTTAATATGGTGGAGATGTTTTCTCTGGTGTATTTTTATTTGCGTCATCAATGTTTTGGGCCATCCTCACAACGAAGTCCTCTGTGCGCCACTGCATTATATCAAACGCAAATATATTGTTAACCCACTGGAGGGGGTGGGGTGGGGGATTGGGGGTAGGATAAGAACATATGTGGACCGTGGCGACGCCAGAAGTTCAGAACTGGGTGGGCTATAAGGGGGTAAATGTCATGCCGAGGGGGGGGGGCACAAATTTTAAAGTACTCGGTACAAATTTTACCGAACCATCGCATACATGTAGATTTAACCCAACGATGATGACGTTATCCTCAGTATAAAAAAGATAAATTTTCAGGTACATACTACTGTACCTAGTATTTATTCAGTATATACAGTACTGGGAATCGTGGGTACAAATCTCCATGACCTTTCACAAGTTATTTATTTCTTCGCAGTTTTAGATAACTTACGTCATTTTTTAAATATCTTTTAATATTTGCTGTCGTAAAGCGGTTTATGATTTTTACTTTGTAATCTGACAAGGAATATCTCATCGTTTTAAACTATAATTACGAAAATAGTTGGCGTCTTTCTACTGATCTCTTAGACATGCGCTCAGGAAATTCCCTCCATTTCACAGAACAATACGACACTAAATTTAAGAAAAAAATTCATTTTATATAGCAAAATTTCTGTGAATGCGAAAAATTTACATACTTTTATCTAAATTCTAAAAACAGTTACATGGCTGCACTCGCCATGTGTTCTAACAGCTTAAATTGGAGGGGGGGGGCTAAAAAGTGGGCTCAAAGAAAAGTTGGGAGAGCGGAGGCCCACCTTAGGCCACCCGTAGCGTTTTTATATGTGGATAATATTGACCTTACTTTTTCTAAATGAATTTTGGCCTGTGCAAACAGGTTATCTTCTAACTAAAAGTGCGACATTGCGCCATCTACTTGCAAAAGTTTGCGTCAGAAAAAATATAAAACGTCGAATTTAACGTCTCTATTTAATCTTATTTTTGAGGTTATGTTTTCTTATGTAACTTTAGTTACTCTTTGGTTAAACGTTTTCTCACTAAACGGCACATTATTTCTGCGAATGGCTTTTAGAAATTGGCAAAACCGAAACACTGACAGTGAGTCACAACAACATAAAATGACTTGATTGAATACATAGTTGTTGTTGGCAGTGAAAGAGGAAAATGAAAAGAGTTGTTGTGGAGAGTAGATTGTTAAACGCTGATTTAAATCTGTTGAGATTAAGTGATCAACGAATAAATGTCGTTATCAGAAGATTGATGTCTTTGTAAATCAGAGAAATTATATTCTTGCAAGAGATTATCTTGTTGACCTGAAGTTCAAAGGTTGACAAAGTTTGTGGCAACCCTGAAGTCTTGACCAGATAATGTATCACAAGTTCAAGTGTTTGCAGAATAGATTGGTGGAATAATGTAAGTTGACTTGCTGGTTCTTCATACCTGGACGTTTGGTTATGTGTTGAAGAAGTGTGATTTATGTGCAACGAAGATATTTAAGAAGGTTAACCAATCGGTGAACAATTTAAAACTACAGCAAAGGGAGTTTAAAATCTTATGTGAGGACATGGTTGCAGTAATAAGATGCAAAAAGAATTTTTAAATCGGACTTGTAGAGGTTTTGGGTCTACTGAAAAACGGGAGAAAAAGTAATGCCAATAATCACATACTTCCTTTTCGAAAGTCTTGGAGAAAAGTCAGGTACGGCAGTACCAAATGTTGCAAATAAAAGTTTGAAACACAGTCTTTTTTTTATATATATATTTTTTTAAGAAGTCTAGTCGTAACTTGGCATACATCCAACCCGTAACTAAGTTCTTGCCTTGTGCGGTGCAACATTTACGGAGAAACTGAACGCAACAATTGGTTTTGTCTTTTATTACCTGTAGTATAAAGTCCTTTTGTTGAGTACATTTCATCTTTCATTCTACGGCATAAAAAAAAATGTCCAGAGGTGTCACACAAAGTTCATGATGAAAGCCTGTCACAAAACGCTTATGTTATCTCTGATATCTTCATTAAAATGTCGCACGAATCAGCTGAAAGTTTTCGTGAGAAGTTCTGTCAAAGTTTGTGACAACCCTGAAGTCTTGACTAGATAACGTACCACATATTTGTCCTAATGTCATCTGCATTTCCTTTTGTGCGAATAATTTTGATTTCTTGGCGTCGTCCTGAGGTCAAGCGGTCTAGGACACGAGTTTTTAGCGTACCGTGCTACTGATCTCACGATATCGAGAAAGACATGAGTGCTGTGTTTGTCTTTAAGACGCTAGTTTTTCTCTTTTGCTTAGAAACAGTGGCACTAAATTCATATGACACAAGACTCCTTCCACACTCAAAAACTGACAGAGGTCTTTACACCTGGAAAGAACAAGTTTTTTGGTTTTCCATTTTTCAGTAGTCTTAGTAAGAATCTGGAAATAGTTCTGTACAAGTGCATCTGCAACAACTCATGACCATCTGATGACTGGGTTTCATTTTCTCTTTTTGTTGTAGGTTTTTTTTAAATTATTTATTGGAGTTGGTTGACAAATACATTGACAGATACAGGCAGACATACACTGAAGAGCAATTGAATTAGAGACAGCTGGCGTTATGCAAATGTGGCGCTGTGGGCGGCCCTGCAAACGGAAACAACATGACGTATGCAGCGATCCGACAATATAAGGAGTGATGCGACGGGAATCAGTAAGAGTCGGACGCAGTATGGGTAAGACGAAGGGTCTAAGTGCATTTGATCGTGGGCAAATTGTCGGGGCCCGACGAATGTGTCACTCCATCTCGGAAGTCGTGCAGGCACTGGCATTTTCACGAGCCACTGTGTCACGGGTGCACCGTGAGTACATCGAATCCGGTAAAGCCATCCTTGCAAGGGCCAACTGCCGTGGACAACAGCGTGTGGATAAGCGGGGTCATCGTCGGCTAGATCGCATTGCAACAGCGGATAAACGGGCCACAGTGCAAGAAATCACTCGGCAATTTAACGCTGGGGCACAAAAACGTGTAAACAGCCACACCATCCAGAACCATCTCCTTGCTATGGGGTACAGAAGCCATCGTCCCACGAGGGTACCGCTGCTGACCACATATCACAGGGTGCAAAGATTAGCATGGGCGCAGGAACATCGCCATTGGACCCTAGACATGTGGGAAAATGTTGCCTGGACTGATGAGTCGAGATTCACGGTGGTACATGCGGATGGCAGGATACGAGTACGGCGCAAACCACATGAAGCGATAGATCCTTCTTGCCAGCAGTGTACTCTTCAAGCTGGTGGGGGTGGCATTCTCGTCTGGGGACTTTTTACGTGGACGGAAATGGGACCCCTGGTACGTGTGACATCGTTCCTCACAGGTCAACGTTACCGGGATATCCTGGACGACCATTTTCTCCCGTTTGTGCGTCTTCAACATCCCACTGGGGACCTCATCCTGCAACAAGACAATGCACCGTGCCATCGCTCCCGAATTGTATCCGAATGGTTGGATGAACACTCCTCCGACGTGACCTCGCTTCCTTGGCCAGCTGGTTCACCTGACCTCAATCCCATCGATCACATCTGGGATGCCATCGAGAGAGATGTTCGACACTCTGACCCCCTCCATCAAATCTTCGTGAACTGTGGGAGCTTGTTCAGGGGTCGTGGATCCGTATGGCTTCCCAACGCTTCCGGTGTCTTGTCGAGTCCATGCTGAGATGAATCGCCGCCGTCATCAGGGCGAAAGGTGGTGCTACACGTTACTAGATAGGTATCTCTAATTCAATTGCTCTTCAGTGCATACAGTATAGACAACTTGTGTTTCGACGTCAGCAATGTACATATGTAGTAAACACTGAATACAGAATGTAGGGTGAACACGGAATACAGCGAATAACCCCCGAAAGACAATCAACCATACCTTACCGGGATTCGAACCCAGACACCTCCGTTGGTTGAATGATCAAAAGCCATCGCTTAGACCACTGCGCCACCGGTGCGGCCACTGGATTTCAATGAAAGATAGCGATTAAGATATCGAGCAAAACGATTGACCACTATCAGTTTGATCGAATGTCAGAATATCTTACCTTAGGGTCATGAGGGGGTTGACATATGTTCGATATACTGTATGTATTATCTATCTGGTTTTTTTTTCCTTTTTACGGAGAATGAGTTGCGTGATTATAAGAGTATTTTGATTGGGTCTATTCAAGGGTCATTTTAAGTTCAGCAATTTATTGAATAAACCTTTTTAATAAAGAATGAGATGTCTGTTACACAAAAGTGAGTCTCCTTGGGTGCATTCGAACAAATTTCTCTAAAATACCATCAATATTTTAAGGGCAATATTTCGGTGAATATGGATTAATCTTAGTCCTGTAAGACTGCTGGCTCAATGTGATTCTTAGATATGTTAGCCTTTTTATAGCTGAGAAAGATCTCTTTAGCGTCGCTGTTATAACAGCTAACACTGTTAGCAGACAGTTGATGTTATTCAAGCAAGTCCGATCTTCATTGGTTTGAATTGCAGTAATGCGTTCTATGGCAGATTCTCTGAAAAGATCTACTTTTCTTCCAGCTTGACTTTTGAGGAGCGATTTATTATCTTCCTGAAAAAGGCTACAGCAAAAGTTTCAAGAACAATTTGGAGTATTTTACAAGCTTTAACAGTACAAAAAGTACTATAACGTACAAGATTGTCTTCGCCGGTCATCGAACCCAGGTTCTCTCACGCCGGAGTACGTTGCTGTCCCAACTGAGCTACGTGGGCTTGTGCTCTCACTGCTATCTGCCTTTATTTCGTGTGCGCCCTGCGGGGCAGGCACATCACATCTACCCCACCAACGAAACAGGTCCAAGCGCATGGTCCATGGGTCAGCCGGGACCATGTGTCGCTGTAGGCAGTCATCCCATGAAGAACGTGCATTTGAGAAATCTCAGACAATTTGGTGTGTGGAACGTAACATCACACTGATTTATTTTTTCGAAGCACTGAAGAACGGGTTCTTATTTTTCCTGCCTCACCGTGTGGAAAAAACATCACGTCATTGCGAGAAACTTAACAGCCAGGTCATCCTGGAAGTTTGGGAGCCAATGTAACGTACAAGTTTGTCCGGGCTGGCCATCAAAGTCGGGTTCCCTCACTCCGGGGTAAGTCGCTCTCCCAACTGAGTTACGGGGACATGTGCTCTCACTGCTATCTGCCTTTCTCTCGTGTGCGTCTTGCGGGGCAGACACGTCACATCAAAAAAGGGCCCTCGGGTCAGCCGAGAGTACATGTCCGCGTAGCTCAGTTGGGAGAACGACTTACTCTGGAGTGAGGAGAACCTGTTTCGATTGCCGACGCGGACAAACTTGTACGTTATATTGGCACCCGAACTTCCAGGATGACCCGGCTGTTAAGTCTCTCGCAATGATGTGATGTTCTTTCCACACGGCGAGACAGAAAAAATGAGAGTCCCTTCTTCAGTGCTTCGAAAAAATAAATCAGTGTGATGTTACGTTCCACACACCAAATTGTCTGAGATTTCTCAAATGCACGTTCTTCATAGGATGGCTACCTGCAGCGACACATGGTTCCGGCTGACTCGTGGACCATGCGCGGCCCTGTTTCGGGGGGGCGGCAATCGATGCCCGGCGCGGGCAAAATTTTACGTTATAGAGCAGAAACTCATAGAGGTAGTTTAATTTATAAATACGTGTCACAAGTTAGTAAGGGAATACATCATGACTAGGGTTTGACAGTTAACTGGTTGTTGGTTGTTCGCATTCATGCTGTTGGTTGCGGTGAACACGGAAAGTCAGCTGAGTGAATAATCGGCTTCCTGTGGGATTGAAACCACTCCTAAGACTTCCTTCTTTTCTCTGAAGAAGCCTGCCAATAATGTCCGTGGTTTATCAGCAGTCACTGCGCTAAACTATGCATGGTATTTGTGATTGTAAGTCTATCTTGCTTATTCCGTGTACTGTTACATGTACTATTATTACATTGTACTATTACATCTCCACGTAATTCCCTGCAACTTAAACGCACTTTAGATATTTTGTTGCAGTTGTATTTTTCGTTGGTAAGCTTGTGACGTATATTACCTACTTTACTTTCTGTTTTGTTTACTTTCTCATAAGTAAAATCTGTTTACCTCTTTTTATGCTTTCTAAGCTGAACGTCACGTCAGAACTCTCAAGAGTTTGTCGCCTCGGCGGCGCAGTTGTTTAAGCGATGGCTTATGACCGTTGGTCCGAATGGGCCCGAGTTTGACTCCCGGATGAGATATAAAACCTATATAATAGGCTACGTCTGTCCCTAACGCTCTGATGTCATTCAGTATTTGCAGCGCTATCTGCTTTTATCTCGTGGCCGAGATCGGAACTAAGCTCACCGCTATCGCACGATACGTAAAATCAAGGAGAAATACCGAAAAATAAAATAAAATTAGTAAAACAAATGACTTCATCTGTGGCAACACACACGTATGTGACGTTTGTTCTGTTACGTACGTGTTATGTCGTGTTTTATTTTATTTTATTGGCATTGCAGAGTAATTTTATAAAAAAAGGAATAAAATTGCAGAGTAATTTCATAAAAAGGAATCAGCGTTATTATAAATATAAATACTCAGATCTATTTAAAACGCTCTAACCTACAATAAAAACTTAAATTTTAAGATGTCACAGTGAGCAAAATCTAATCTAAAAATGTTTTTCAGTTCCTTACAGAAATCCGGTGTCTATTTGATATGTTTTTAAGCTGCTTCAATTAAACATTTCACCTCGTCCTAGGTGGAGCAACATCCCCTATATATGAATATTTATTTAAATCTTAAAAGCTGCCTTTCTAGGACGGCCTGCAGTCTAGTATGTGTTATGTTTGTCTTACGGTAACTGGGGCTTTCTCCCTTTCCCGGAGCCAGTGGTCCTAAATTAGGAAAGAACGACAGCTTATAATTGCGGTCGTTAAACCCTGAACAACAACAACAGAAAAAACCTCCCAAGTGTTTAGTCATTACCTATTTTCTGGCTGTCAGTCAAGTCAAATAGACCTGAATTTAAGCAGGATTGGCCAACTGAACGGTGTGTCAAAGGATCAACGAGATTGGTTTAAAGCTCTTAACAACGTTGCTGGGTTAATAAACTAAACGACTGTTCGTCTACAAGTTGTTTTATAAAATACTGCTAAGGAGTGTCGCGTGATTTTTATTCTATTATCTGACGACTGTTTATTCAAGTACGGAATTGATGTCTAGTTGAAGTGACAATTCCTGTGATATACCAATTGCAATAAACGAGTGATCAGGACTTGCTTACAACTCAATAATTTAGATATCATTTTATTAAGGGTGAACACTGAAACACTATAAGATTTTATTATGTCGAGCAAATGACAAATTACTCCTCTCTGACATTCTGATGCTGTTAATTGTTTCTGAAATGTGATTCTCAGTTTTAGAATTCTAAGATAGCATGACGTGCTGCTCAACTCCATGGATTCTAACACTCTTAATTGTTTCTGAAATTTGACTCTCCGTTAAATAAAATAACATGAAGTGGTATACAACTCCACAATTCGAATCCTCTTAATTGTTTCTGAAATGTGATTCTCAGTCATAGAACTCCTGGATAGTATGACGTGGTGTACATCTCCATGGATTCCAACACTCTTGGTTGTTTCTGAAATGTGTTTCTCCTTTTCTTCCTGTTTAGAGCTCCAAAGTAGCATGACGTAGTGTACAACTCCATGCATTCTAGTCCTCTTAATTATTTCTCAAATGAGATTTTCAGTTTTAGAGCTCCAAAGTAGCACGACGTAGTGTACAACTCCATGCATTCTAGTCCTCTTAATTATTTCTCAAATGAGACTCTCAGTTTTAGAGCTCCAAAGTAGCATGACGTAGTGTACAACTTCATGCATTCTAGTCCTCTTAATTATTTCTCAAATGAGATTCTCAGTTTTAGAGCTCCAAAGTAGCATGACGTAGTGTACAACTCCATGCATTCTAGTCCTCTTAATTATTTCTCAAATGAGATTCTCAGTTTTAAAGCTCCAAAGTAGCATGACGTAGTGTACAACTTCATGCATTCTAGTCCTCTTAATTATTTCTCAAATGAGATTCTCAGTTTTAGAGCTCCAAAGTAGCATGACGTAGTGTACAACTCCATGCATTCAAGTCTTCTTAATTATTTCTCAAATGAGATCTCAGTTTTAGAGCTCCAAAGTAGCATGACGTAGTGTACAACTTCATGCATTCTTGTCCTCTTAATTATTTCTCAAATGAGATTCTCAGTTTTAGAGCTCCAAAGTAGCATGACGTACTGTACAACTTCATGCATTCTAGTCCTCTTAATTATTTCTGAAATGTGATTCTCATTTATAAACCTCCTGAATAATATGACGTGGTGTACATCTCCATGCATTCTTATCCTCTTAATTATTTCTGAAATGTGATTCTCAGTTATAGAACTTTTGGATAGTACAGTATAATATGGTGTACACTCCCTGAATTCTAACCCTCTTAACTGTTTTTCTGAAACATTATGCTGAGTTTTCGAACTCTAGGATAGCATAATAACATAATATAGCGTATTACTGCATGCATTCTAAGCCTCTTCATTGTTTCCGATATATGATGCGCAGTTTAAAACTCTAAGGCAGCGTGAGATGTTGTACAACTCCATGAATCCTAACCATCCTCTTGTAAATACTGGACTCAGAAATGTCTCCTTCTGTTAAGTTCAATTCACATCTGCAGTGTCCTCCTACAACTGAAGTAATAAATCAACTTGCTGAACACCAACAACTGAAATCCAGTGGCCGTCCTGTTATTTTTCTGCTTTAAAAGGAGGGTGCGATTACTACAAGCATTGCCAATATCCATGGGTTATTACGTCATACTCGAACTTATAATTTATTGAATTCCCACGAGGGCGTGATTTCTCATGGTTTTGTCCGCAGATGAATTTTAAGATTGAACTCGGTATACAAGAGATTCCTCTGTGAAAAGAAGTTTCAATTTTTTTTATCTTTATTCTGCTTTTTTTCCTTCTGAGGAAACTCCAACATAAATTTACTGGAGTTCCCATTTCCAGGAACTCCCTTAAGTAACGAATGAAATATATAAGAGCCTTGAAGCTTTCCCAAATATTGTCTGGTCTCGCAGAAAGATCTAAATTTTCCATCAAAAATTAAAGCATTCTGCAGAGGTGCAAGTGAAGCGTCGTCTTCCTCAGTGATCATACTCCGACTCAAATCACCGTTGAATACTTCATCGTCGTGTTCACTTTACTGCAAGGAAGAAAACTCATTGGTTGAAAACTGTGTTTCTGAAAGCAAGTACTAGTGAAATGCCAAAGTGACAACTCACGATAATAATGAATTCTTGTCGGAACTTTTTTTTCGTATACAGTGCTGATTTCGTAGTGGTTCCTTTCAGATGTGTTTTATTTTTAGTAGAATCAGTTGATGGGAGTATGTAAGAAAAATAGAATACCCTGTTTTTTCTCTAATATTTTGAAACATTTTAGAAATGTGTTTGAAAGCTTTGTAAGGGCACATTGCTTTCAAATTTTATTCAAAGCCTTGTCAAAGGTTTTCCCAATTACAAATAAAAATTAATAACATTATTACCGTACGTAACTGTACACATACAGCGTAATATATGATGTGAATTCACAAAATATTCCTAAAAATAACATGCAGCAAAGTTATCGGTAAATCCCCAACGTTTAACGAAGCGTCCGTTTTGTAAAACTTTCCATTTATAATATCGAAAACATTCTGCATTTTGATAGACTTTGCGTCGTCATTAATTCCGATTTTTTAGGGTAATGTCAGCTTCGAGTTTTACTGTATATCACCATCATCATCATGTCAACCATTATCAATCCACTGCTGGACGAAGGTCGGCCCAAACCTTTTCCACAACGGTCTGTCTTGTGCCAGTCTCCCCCATGTTACTCCCGCATACTTTCTAATTTCATCCACCCATCTCCCATGTGGTCTTCTTCTGGGTCTTTTCCTGTCCCTTGGAAGCCAATCTAAAATTTCGGCTGTCCATGGATGGTCTGTCCTTCTGGCAATATGTCCAGCCCTTTGCCATTTCAGGGATTTAACTCTGATCATGATGTATTCCACTCTTGTCACGAGTTCCTCTTCTTATCTCTCCTGGTTACACCAAGCCTGCACCTCTCCATGCTGCTTTGAGTTGTCTGCAGCCTTTGTGTCTCTTTTATTTACGGTCCACGTCTCTGCACCATACGTAAGCACTGGAAGGATGCATTGATCAAACACTTTTCTTTTAAGACATAATGGCATATTGCTCTTGAAAATTACGCTGTTTCTTCCAAAAGCTCTCTTTAGGCAAGTTTTATACGCCGATTAATTTCTTCATCAATGTGACCCTCACTTGATATCTGCTGTCCAAGATAAACGTACGTGTCTGTTATCTCCAGCTTTTCTCCATCAATCGATAAATCTTCATTTCTTGTAAAAGCATTGAACATCACTTTTGTCTTCTGAAAGTTCATTTTTAATCCCACTTCTTTACTTATGTCAGAAAGTTCCTGGATCATACTCTGCAGCTCTGATGGGGTAGTTGCAAAAATGACTACGTCATCAGCAAACCGAAGGGGAGTTAGATAATTTCCATTAATCTTTATCCCTTTGTTTGCCCAGTTCAGTGACTGAAAGACATTTTCCAGTGTGGCATTAAAGAGCTTCGGAGATATGGTGTCACCTTGTCTCACTCTCTTTCCAATTTTTATGTGTGTTGTATTTTCAAACAGCCGAATCTTTGCACTTGCATTTTCATAGATGTTATTAATAATATTAATGTATGCATCTTCAATACCGCAGGATTTCAAAGCCATTGTAACTGCTGATGGTTTCACCGAATCAAAGGACTTTTCATAATCGATAACATCACAGCCGCTCCAATGTCAACCGCGCCTTCTTGTGGTGCATCCTGTTCCCACTAAAGGGGCTCTGACGACTGCCAATAGTGGTATAACTATACCATCGGGATTAGAGGAAATGCTATCCCACATTCACCAACCCGCTTGGCCAGCGTGGTGAGTTAAGGCCAAACTCCACCAGGAATGACTCCACAACTTACTGTATATACGTATATATACCATTGTCACCCATTATCAATCCACTGCTAGATGAAGGTCTTCCCAGGTTTCTTCCACAATTGTCTGCCTTGAGCCTGTCTCCTCCATGTCATACCGGCATGCTTTCGAATTTCATCCATCCATCTCCCATAGGGTCTTTATCTGGGTCGTTTTCTGTCCCTTTGGAATCCAGTCCAAAATTTCAGCTGTCATCGGTGGTCTGTTCTTCCGGCAACATGTCCAGCCCATTGACATTTCAGTAATTTCACTCTGGTCATAATGTCGTCCACTCCTGTCATTGTCCTTATCCACAAGTTCCTCTTCTTATCTTTCTTGGTTACACCAAGCATGCATCTCTCCATGCTTCTTGGAGTTGTCTGCAGTCTTTGTATATGTTTTTCAGTTAAAGTCAATGTCTCTGCTCGACACGTAAGCACTCGCAGGATGCATTGATTAAACGCTTTATTTTTAAGACATAATGGCATACTGCTCTTAAAAGTTGCACTGTTTCTTACAACAGCTCTTCATCCAAGTTTTATACGGCGATTAATTGCTTCGTCAATGTGACCCTCACTTGATATCTGCTACCTAAGATAAATGTAGATATCGGTTGTTCAAGCTTTTCTCCATCAATCAATAACTCTTCTTTTCTTGTAAAGGCATTGTACATCACTTTTGTCTTCTGAAAGTTCATTTTTAATCCCACTTCTTTACTCTTGTCAACAAGTCCTTGGATCATACTCTGCAGCTCCGAAGGGGTAGTTGTAAAAATGACTACGTCATCAGCAAAACGAAGGTGAGTTAAATAATCCCCATTAATCTTTATCCCTTTGTTTTCCCAGTTCAGTGATTGAAAGACATTTTCCAAAGTAGCGTTAAAGACTACACCGATAAGCCATTACATTATGACCACCCCCAGCCTAGTGAAATGAGCGCGCCTGGAGACCGAACGGTGGCACAGGTGAAGTTCACATAGCAGTATATATACAACCCGAGGACCGGCTTTCTGTTAGTAGAGTGTTCGGGGTCAGAATGGGAAAAGCTGTCGATTTATCGGAGATTGATGAAGGACAAATTCTGATGGCACGGCGCCTGGGAACTACGATCTCGGAAACGGCAGGGCTTGGGGGTTCTTCACGTGTCGCTTTAGTGAGGACGTATCAAAAGTGGTGCACAGATAACCAAACGACGAACCATCGTCCAGCCGTGTGTCACCTGCAGCTCAGTGATGCCAGATGGAAGCGGAGACTGTCGCGCATTGTTCACTGCGACTGCACGGACACAGTGCGACAAATCACCCGCAGCTACAACAATGGTGATCAGGGTAATGTGCCACAGCACATAGTTCATCGCAACCTTCTGCGCATGGGCATGCGTAGCCGAAGACCCAGCAAGGTCTCTATGCTCACTGCACGTCATCGCCAACAGCGCATGAAATGGGCCCGAGATAATAGAGACTGGATGTTGATGATTGGAAGAAAGTGGCCTGGTCTGACGAATCTAGATTTCTGGTGCATCACGGAGACGGCCGAGCGCGGATACGCCGATTACCAACGGAGGCTATTACACCTGGATGCACTGTTGGGCGGAAACAGGCCGTCGCCGGTGGTGTTATGCTGTGGGCGATGTTTTCTTGTCACACTTTAGGTCCCATTATCCCAATAGCACACTCCCTGACAGGTATCTGAACATCGTTGCGGACCAAGTTCACCCATTCGTGGCAACTGTGTTCCCTGCGGGTGATGGCCATTACCAACAGGATAATGCTCCATGCCACACTGCCAAAATCGTCAAGGAGTGGTTCAAGGAACATGATGGTGACTTTCTGTTAATGCCCTAGCCTCCAAATTCACCTGAGATGAACTCGATCGAACATTTGTGGTTCGACTTGTAAAAGTGGGTTCGCGCTTAATTGAAATTTACGGGAACTGCATAACCTGCTGTTGATATTTTGGTACCAGATACCCCAGTATACCTATCGCCACCTCATCGAATCGATGCCTAGGATAGTGGACGCTGTTTTGCGGGCTAAATGGGGTCCTACAGCTAATTAGGTAGGTGGTCATAATGCAATGGCTCATCGGTGTATATACACTGAGTGGCCACTTTATTATGACCACCTGACAGTTTTAAGCAAATGAGCTATGGCTGCACGCTGTTGCCGCCAGAGGGCGAGGCTAGTATAAAAGGGAAAGCTTAGTGCTTGCGACAGTAGTAAAGGGATTTTTGGGTGACGAGATGGGTTAAAAAATGCGATTTGACGGACTTTCAACGTGGGATGGTTGTAGGAGCTCGGAACCATGGAGCGAGTATCACCGAAACCGCCGCATTCATGAAATGTTCCAGAGCAGCTGTTGTTAAAGTGTTTAAAGACTGGACTGTCAGCCAAAAAACTGGGTATCTACTTGCAACGTGTGGTCATCATCGACTAGTGACTGCTCAGGCGGAACGGAGAGTGTCCAGACTGGTAACAGACAACAAAAGGGCAACAGTGCAGCAAATTACAGACCATCTCAATCAAGGATCCTCTCAAATGATCTCTGCATGCACTGTTCGCCGTACACTGCATCGGATGGGATATGGCAGCCGAAGGCCTGTTCGAACACCTTTGCTGTCTGCAGTTAGCAAGAGAAAACGTCTCCAGTTCGCACAGGAGCACAAGGATTGGACAGTCAATAATTGGAAACAAATTATGTGGTCAGATGAATCACGTTTTCCGTTGCACCATGCCGATGGCCGAGTGAGGATTTAGCGGAAACAGCACGAAAGCATGGACCCCAAATGCATTGCTACAACCCTTCACGCAGGTGGAGGCAACGTTATGGTTTGGGGAGTGTTTTCCTGGCATGCTTCGGGCCCTTTAATTCGTGTTGATCAATGTCTGACTGGCACATCATATCTAAATATCGTTGCGGACCAAGTGCATCCTGTCATGTGGATGGTTTATCCCAATGGCGATGGCTACTTTCGACAAGATAATGCGTCCTGCCATAGTGCTCGTATTGTACAGGATTGGTTTCAGGAACATGCCGGTGAGTTTACTTTGCTTAGGTGGTCCCCACAATCTCCAGATCTCAACCCCATTGAGAATTTGTGGGATGAAGTTGAACGAGCCATCAGACAGCTGGCTCCACAACCCTGAAATCTCACACTCCTGGAAAGTGCTATTCATCGAGCATGGTCTCAGATTCCACAAACCACCTATCAACATCTCGTGGAGTCCATGCCACGAAGAATCGACGCAGTATTAAAGGCAAAAGGTGGCCCAATGAAGTGCTGAGGGGGTGGTCATAATAAAGTGGCCACTTGGTGTATATATAGCCTATATATATTCCCGAGTTTCCAATTTTTTTTTTTTTTTAACGTCAGAGGGAGAATTGAGTGAAGACAGTTGTGAATAGCCCTTACGCATCTGTACTTCGTAACAAAGGAGAGAAAATATGTTTTAGCTACTTGTTTCTACAGTGGCGTAATGTCAGTGTCAGGGGGACTATCCCTTCCCTTCATCTTGCTTTGAGTTACAGAGCAGAGAATAAAGGACTAAAAGCGAGAGCTTGTAACAAGTGACAAGTTTACGGTCCGTGCTTCTGAGATGTAAAGGGGAAGGTAAATACATACTTTACTGCAGCTTTCGCAAAATACAGCTGCTATGTTTTACATTTTCATTAGGGGATCCCATAAAGTTCTAGGGGCCGTTTGGTTCAGATATATCGGCCGCTTAAAGGGTTAAATTTCATTTCTTTTCGGTTTAAGATTTTCTCACTGAACGGCAGATAACTACCTCGAACAGCTTGCATATTTCAGCAACGCTGATGTGGTGAGTCAGGAAAAATAAATAGACAACGTTGAAGGGGGGGGGAAGCATGGTAATAGTGAATATACGTTGTCGATATTCGTGGAATAAGGAAAGAAGTTGAAATTTGTTGTAGATTAATGTGAATCAACGAAAAAGTGTTGGAGCTATCTGTCTGAGATTTATGTGTTGATAAAAGAGCTTGTTATGAAGTGTCTGCCGTATGACTATGATTGTAGTATATTGGTGTCCTGAATTTCCAGTGTGTGGAGAATAAACAATTATAATAACGTAAGTTTTTTTCTGATTGTTTCGCCCTGATCATTTCATTCATGAAGTTATTTCTACAGTGGGAGATATATGTTCAAGGAATTAATATATGTTCAAGGATTAATATATATTAATATATGTTCAAGGGATTAATATATATTAATATATGTTCAAGGGATTAATATATGTTCAAGGGATTAATATATATTAATATATGTTCAAGAAATTAGTATAATAAATATGTGAAATTAATATCATCATCATCATCATTGTCAACCATTATCAATCCACTGCTGGACGAAGGTCTCCCCAAGTTTCCTCCACAACGGTCTGTCTTGTGCCAGTCTCCTCCATGTCACCCCTGCATACTTTCGAATTTCATCCACCCATCTCCCATGTGCTCTTCTTCTGGGTCTTTTCCTGTCCCTTGGAATCCAATCTAAAATTTCGGCTGTCCATCGATGATCTGTCCTTCTGGCAGTATGTCCAGCCCATTGCCATTTCAGGGATTTAACTCTGATCATGATGTCTTCCACTCTTGTCATTTTTCGGATCCACGAGTTCCTCTTCTTATCTCTCCTGGTTACACCAAGTATGCACCTCTCCATGCTTCTTTGAGTTGTCTGCAGCCTTTGTATGTCTCTTTTAGTTAAGGTTCACGTCTCTGCACCATACGTAAGCACTGGAAGGATGCATTGATCAAACACTTTTCTTTTAAGACATAATGGCATATTGCTCTTGAAAATTATGCTGTTTCTTCCAAAAGCTCTCCAGGCAAGTTTTGTACGCCGATTAATTTCTTCACCAATGTGACCCTCACTTGATATCTGCTGTCCAAGATAAACGTACGTATCTGTTATTTCCAGCTTTTCTCCATCAATCGATATATCTTCATTTCTTGTAAAAGCATTGAACATCACTTTTGTCTTCTGAAAGTTCATTTTTAATCCCACTTCTTTACTCTTGTCAGCAAGTTCCTGGATCATACTCTGCAGCTCTGATGGGCTAGTTGCAAAAATGACTATGTCATCAGCAAAACGAAGGTGGGTTAGATAATCTCCATTAATCTTTATCCCCTTGTTTTCCCAACTCAGCGTCTGAAAAACACCCTCCAATGTAGCATTAAAGAGCTTGGGAGATATGGTGTCACCTTGTCTCACTCCTTTTCCAATTTTTATGTGTGTTGTATTTTCAAACAGCCTAATCTTTGCACTTGCATTTTCATAGATGTTATTAATAATATTAAGGAATTAATATAATTAATATATATAGGAATTAATATAATTAATATATATATATATATACCAATTAATATAATTAATATAAAATTAATTATTAATATAATATATTAATATGTTCAAGGAATTAATATAATTAATATATGTTCAATATATATTAATATAATTAATATATATTCAAGGAATTAATATATGTTCAATAACATATTAATATATGTTCAAGGAATTAATTAAGGACATTAGATATATTCATTCATCAGCAGCAGGTTTAGTAAACGACGCTAATTAACTTCAACTAAAGGCAAAGGTAAACTAATAAAAGCAATAAACTGTTTTGATAAAAGGCCAAGTGTTCAGTGAAATGCGAGCTGTTTACTTTCTTACTTAAAATCTAATTCCTAAATTTATACATGTCTGAAAAAGGCGAGATTTGCCGCGCTCGGTGACCGAGTGGTCTCAGGTCTCTCTCCGTTCCCTGGAACCAATGCCCTCAAATTAGAGACAGAATACTGCTTATAACCCTTAGAGTTGCACATGGTGATCATTAAATTCCGAAACTAAAAAAAAAAAATGCAAGATTTTTTTTTAATTTTCTTCAATGATCCAGCTATAAAAACTTTCAGAATATGTCCTGAATGTCTAAAATTGCACATCTTTTTCGCTTTACTTAAAACTGAATTCAGCTTACCGCTTACAGCAAAATCAGTGGGTATCAAATTTCATGTACAACGTTTCTAACCGACGTTATATTAGCAGTACGAACGAAAGACTTTTGTTCGAAATAAATCAGAAGTTTTTTTTTTTTTTTTGGTTTTCCTACTACTGAATATGAATTTAATTCTTTGGGCGGTATCGGTAAAAACTCGTCGGTGTGACTTAATTGGGAAAACATACGGCTCCGGATCGGAAGAACGCTGTTTCGAGTCCCGCCACCCGCAAATTTGTGTTTTCACACTTCCATTTGAATTTTTGTGTTCTGCTGTAAAACTGGCTTCTCCTCGTTAAATGTTTTCCCACTTAACGGCACGCTATTTCTCTCGACCAGCTTTTCAAAGTTGGCAACCTGACAGTGGGTCAAATTTCAGTCAAAGGTAAATAAAAGTTAAGAGTTCAGCTAGTAGAGAGCGTTATAGAGATATGTTATGAGAGGAGTACGATATGCTATGCTCTGATTACGATATGCTCTGTTTTAGATAAGAGGGATATATAGTGAAAGATTATATGTCTGTGTGGATTGTATTTGGTGACGACAAGAGATAATTGTCAAAAGTATGTTATTACGAAATAGTAGTGTGTAGTGCTTTCATCTTTCTATTACATAAGAGACGTATTGTTATTGTGCTACTTGACGGGCTGGGAGATATAATAAAAATTACATTGAACGTGTGAGTACCAAATTTTGTGATTTTTGAATCCTGGACCGTATTGACTTTGAAGCATCTATTAGAGGTATGCAAAAGTTTCCGCCGTTTTAAGGAGAAAGGAGACAGAAACGATCAGGAAACCATTACACATTTATTCAACGAAATATTGGCCGTTAACATCAATGACTTCTGCCATTTTTCAGGCAATAAATGAATGCCTCTGTGATAGAAGGACTTGGGTTTTGAGTTGAAAAACGCACGGACTGAATTTTCCACCTCTGGAACTGTGGTGAACCGCTGTTGGGCTAGGGCATGTTGCATAGATCGAAACAGATGAAAGTCTGAGTGTGCAATGTCCGGGGAGTAAGGCCGGTGTGGTAAAACCTCCCAGTGTAACTGTTCAAGGGTTGATATCGTCGTGGCACGGACATGTGGTCTGGCATTATCGGATGACTGGGCGGTGTCTTTTACCTGTCCATGGACGTTTTTGTTCGATTGCGGCGTTCAGTTTCATCAACTGATTGCTATATTGTTGTGCAGTGATTGTTTTGTCCGGTTTCAACAGTTCGAAGTACAGCACTCTGGGCATATCCCACCCCACACACACAACAACACCTTTTCCCCGTGGATATCCTGTTTTGCAGTGGATGTTGATGGCTGGCCTGGGTCGACCCAGGATCGCTTGCGTACGGGGTTGTAGCAATAGACCCATTTTTGATCCCCGGTGACAACCTACCACAAGAAATTCTTCCCTTGGAACCTCTTCAGAAACGACATGCAGATGCCCAATCGTTGACCAATATTACGCTCAGTTAAAGTATGCGGAGCCCACTTACCAATCTTCTGGATCTTTCCCAAGGCCTGTAGACGCCGTACCACCGTCGATTGATCCACTTTCAAACGTTTCGCGAGTTGTGTGGTCGATTATGTGGCATCCTCTTGCAACAGCGATTCCAGTTCCTCGTCTGCGAGTTCCTGCGGTCTACCTGCACGTGGCTTGTCTTCGAAGCTTAGATCACCTTTCTTAAACCTTGCAAACCATTCTCGACACAGCCGCTCACCCATAGCCGTTTCGCCATACACCTAACATATTGAATCGTATGTTTCACTCTCACTTTTCTCTAAATTAAACATCAATAACAAACAGTGCCGCAAATGAACTTTATCGACCGCCCTGCTTTTGGTTTCATGTACGAACTGACAGCACAGGTCGCAGTCCGGTTAGATCCCTACAGCGCCCGCTAGCGAGGGCGGCGGAAACTTTTGCATACCGCTAATATTACATTGCGTAATTAAGTTTTTTCCGCTTCGACTTCAACATTAATTGACGAATTAGAGTACATAACGGTTCAGCAAAATTAAGTTTAGTGAACAAGTAACTTCATTAAGTTGCCTTAAACGTTCAAGTTCTAAAGTCATCACACATTTATTATTCTATAAGTAGAAATACACTTTATCTTCAAATTGTAATCATTGTTGCACGTTTTACACTTAAAACAAACCCAGAGCACTTTACGTGTCAAGATTTGCAAAGATTTCGTTCGTTTGTTTGTTTGAGTAACGAAAGGAAAAAATTCGACTGAAATCTGGTTATGTCTGGAAATAAAGTTATCTCAGGGTAAATGATGTGTTTATTTGCGCTCTTCTTTTTTTTTTTTTTTTTTTTTTTTTTCGTTTTGGAATATAAAGTATAAAATTTTTACCTAAAACGCATCTTTAGTATAAAAAAAGCTGCATTTTTTGTGAAATTTCCATTGATAATAATTGATCTTATGCAGACTGTCTAGAAGGTTGTTAGGTGATTCGTTTCGCGAAGTTTACTCGATACGGCTTATAGAGTTCGCACTCAAGCGTTATTTTATGAAGTTCATTGGAGATGACTGATCGTGTACTCATTCAACTCATTATATAAACTTTCTTGATACGGTTTGTCGAGTACTTCTTCGGATTTTGATTCATGAAGCTTACTCAATGTGAATTCTTTACTATGCTGACTCAAACACAACTTATAAAGGATGTTTTTTTTTTTTTAATTTATTTTCTTTTTTCTTTATTTTATTTTCTGCAGCTGAAAATATAGGTAGCACATCTGGTTTCAGCATTTTGTTTATTACCCAAACAAACATGTTTTTGTCACTTAGAGGCTCGCGAGTATGTGATAAATATACCAGAATAATTGCAAATATGTACTGTGGTCATAGGGCAGTAGTTTTAACAGAAAGCATCAGAACTGATAACATTAAAATCGAGAAAGGAGTGAGACAAATTCTGTACAACTTTTCTTTAACAGGGTTCCCACGGTCCTTGAAACTCTTTGAAAACTCCTTGAATTTAATTTTCCTTTCCAAGGGCCCTTGAAAGTCATTGAATTTTGCAAGAGTCCTTGAAAAGTACTTGATTTTTTTTTCCTGTTCACCAAATTTCAGAATAGCCGCAGTTCATTGAAGAGAAGCTATCGCTGAAATGTCGCAGGTGGCCGCTCTGTCTTATAGAACGTTCTCTTGGAATCAGGAGCATGTAGCTGTCACATTTCCAATTTTCATACGGTTATGATTCTGAATAATAAGTAAATCCGAGGGGAATTTTTCTTAACTACAATAAGCGAATGCGAGGGGGTACAAGTGTAAGGTCCTAGCATCTCAAACTGGGTTTGCGATCTGCTGATTGCTTGTGGCCCAGGAATGCAGTCTAAAATTTCGGTTGTCCATCGGTGGTCTGTCCTTCTTGGAATTCGTCCAGCTTATCACCATTTCAAGGATTTTATCTTGTGGAACAATAATGCCTCTCCAAAGTATGTCCCTATGTTTAGATATAAGTATAATTTTAATTGAACTTTTTGACTGTTTGTTACAACTTAATTTAGTGTTTCATGAGAATTCTTATTAGGCATGAATATAGTCCTGAAAATTTTTATTCCTTGATTTTCATAGTGCCATCTAAAAATCTTCCACTCACCCAAACAGTTATCTTTTTTACGAAAAACTTTAACGAAATTCCCGGATTTAACGAGGAGGAGAAAAGCTGAGATGATCACTTTTAGCAAGCAAAGTAAGGCAGTTTAATGAAGTTCAATACTTAACGTGGCAGAAAAATTCCGCCGTACATTGTCCTGGAGTAGAGGGATAGAAATGGTGGCGTACGGGACGAAATCTCAGCAATGCAGGGAAATCTTGGTGTGCCAGTAGAAGAATGTTGACAGAAAAGCACTGCTGAAGAGAGGGAAGAAAGCTAAGAAAAGAAACTCTACTATCGTCGTACCCAACTGCCACTGATTGTACGGGAAATCTCCAACTTTGTTCGAAGCAACAGAATAGGACGATGACGAGATATTTAATGCATTATGTGTTATTCGACTAAATTGAAAGGGAATATAAAGCAATGCAAACAACACTGGATTCTTTTTTTTTAATGTTTTCTCGTGATATCTGCTTCCGTATTCGCTACTACGATGAATTCACATTAGGCCGCCCCGGTGGCGCAGTGGTCTAAGGCGCTGGCCTCTGATCATTCGTCCGTAAGGGGTCCGGGTTCAAATCCCGGTGAGGCATGGATGTTGTGTTTGTCTTACGGCACTGGCTCTCTCCCTTCCCTGGAACCAGTGACCCTAAATTAGGGACGGGTGACTGCTTGTAGCCCATTGAGTTGCTCACGGTGGTCGTTAAACCTCCAATCAAAAAAAAAAAAAAAAAAATTCACATTAGTGCTTATTTCATTTTAATTTACACTACTGTAGTTACTTAATTTTTTTCAAGTGTATCCAACTCTTGCGGATATGCAAAAGCCGTTCAATAAAAATTGAGAGTAATTTTTTTCTGAGTTGGAAACAGATCGAAAGGCAAAGAAAACTACGCAGGCAACTAACAGAATTAAGGAAGTACCTATGGCAACAGTTATTAGCTGTGGCAGATGATTCTGGTTTTGTTATTGCGCAGTTGTTTAAGGCACGTCTTCATTTCGCCTTGCAGCTATGGAGGTGAGTGATTCAGAGTTAACAAGTGAACTGCGTTGTCCGATTAAATTTTGCTATAGTTTGGGTAAAACGGCGACAGAAACAGTTGGTTTAATGAAAAAAGCTTACAAAGATAAATTTTTGGGTGAATCGATGATTTTTAGATGGCACCATGATTTCAAAGGAGGACCCTTGTCGGCAGAACTCACTCTTAGGCCTACTCAACCTGAAAATGTCGTTACGGAGCGTATTGTTGACACTGTTTGGGCAATCCTGCAAGAAGATCGACGAATGACGTGTGAAGGCATATCGTCGTCAACTAATATTTCAAAAACGGCGGCATTCCGCATTCTACGCGGCAAATTACTGTTGCATCGTGTGTGTTCCAAATTGGTACCTCATCACCTGACGAGAGAACAATTGTTAACCAGTGTTCAGGTGTGTCATGAGTGGAAAAAAATATTGCAAAGGATCCAAATTTTCTAAACACAGTAATAACTGCTGATGAAATATGGGCCCACTATTTCGACCCCCTCACGAAGTACGCAACAAATGTTTGGAAACACACAGGCTCGCCTCCTCCGAAAAACGTCCGCTAAACCAAATCATCTTGGAAGGTGATGATGATAATCATCTTTAATCATAAAGGCGTAGTCTGCCAGAATGCCGTTCCTGCACAAATTACTGCCGACGCTGAGTATTACATTTCAGTCTTGAAGCATCTGCTACGACACATATCGATTAAGCGACCGGAACTGGTGGGCAAGTGGACCTACAGCGTGTTAACGCTCGCCCACATGTGTCTGCTTGTGTTCAACAGTTTCTTATGAAATGCAGTATTGAAATTATGCCACAGCCTATCTACACCCCTGACCTCGCCCCGTACGATTTCTGGATGTTTTCAACAATGAACGAGAAGTTCCGTGGCGCAACATTCAACTCAGATGCTGACGTCATTCAAGCTGTACAGGAGTCGCTAAAGCAGCTTCCACAAATTGCCTTCGCCACATGCTTTGAAAAGGGGACTGAACATGGGACCGTTGCATATCCCGAGGGAAGATACTTTGAGAAAGAATAACATATATTTCGCTGTACCTGTATTTCTTCATTTGGTGTGATTTTACTCTTTTTTATGGAACGGCCGTTGTACATATAATAGAAACATACATATATGCATATTTTTTTCACCCCAAATGGGATTTAGTGAGGACTTCTGTCTGTCCCGAGTTCCTTGTTATAAGCGGGGTCTACTGTACTTTGAAAGAAGTGAAAGAGTAAAAGTGAATGGCAAAGTGATGAAACGATCTTATTCGCGAGCAGTATTTAAGATATCCAGTTACCTTTTTAAGAATGTAAATAAAGAGGCCAGGAACGTAACAGATCTTGAACGTTCGAACTTGAACCGGGCCCTACTGTAAGTTGGAAGTCTGAAACGGGTCAGGAAAGGAACAGATCTTGAACGTTCGAACTTGGACCTGGCCCTACTGTAAGTTGGAAGTCTGAAACGGGTCAGGAAAGGAACAGATCTTGAACATTCGTACTTGAACCAGGCCCTACTGTAAGTTGGAAGTCTGAAACGGGTCAAGAATGGAACAGGACCTGGCCCTACTGTAAGTTGGAAGTCTGAAACGGTTCGGGGAAGGAACAGATCTTGAACGTTTGAACTTGAACCGGGCCCTACTGTAAGTTGGAAGTCTGAAACGGGTCAGGAAAGGAACAGATCTTGAACGTTCGAACTTGGACCTGGCCCTACTGTAAGTTGGAAGTCTGAAACGGGTCAGGAATGGAACAGATATTGAACGTTCGATACTACAGAGGTGACACATGTTTTCACCTCTGTAGTACGTCACATCATCTCCCTCTCATTATTTTATTTTTCTTTGAAGCGAAGCAGGATTTTTTCATTAATTCCAAACAACGTGTGGAACAAACATCACACATTTTTCGAAGAACCCAACGGCCAGTGGATCCATTTCACACAATCGGGCGCCAATATGAAAACACAAGTTGGTCTGCCACGTGCATCGAAACCTTGTCCCCTCACTCCGGAGCAAGTCGCTCTTCCAACTGAGCTACGCGGACAGAATGTCTCGCTGCAGAATTGTCGCCTTGACACATGATTTCACCTCTGTAGAACGTCACATCTGTCAAAATTGCAACACCACGAAGGGCTGCTTGAAACTTACAGGATATGTACAACAGATTGGGACATGCAAACAATTAAAATGTCAGGGGAAATATCCATGCGGTTTCGGAGCTGCGCCTTTTGAACTGTCACGTTTCCGTTATAAAGAGCTGGCTCAAACGAGATGTTGCAATCAGCGAAGAGCCGACATTGAGTCGAAAGGATATTTTTTTGTGTCTCAGTATGTCCCGTCGATAAAGAAGGTCGCGTTATTAACACCTGACGGGCTTTGAGCGAGGAAGGATCGTTGGGATGAGAGAAGCTGGAGTTTTCTACCGCGAAATCGCTACTCGTACGAGACGAAACACCAGTACGGTGTTGAGAACGTAGCGTCAGTGGACCGAAGAGGCTCAGATTTGCAGAAAACCGAGAAATGGACCGCAAAACCTCACGACTGCACGGGGTGACAGACACCATTACCGCACGGTAGTGACCGACCCCACAGCGACATCCACGGTGTTAGCGCAGCAGTGTAGCTCTGTCACAGGTGACGCTTTGCCGGCCTACCAGCACAGTTCGACGTCGGCTTCTTAACAGAGGACTAGTCGTTAGTAGCCTATTATTGCTGCGCATTCTTTTGATCTTCAACTACAGACGCCTCAGGCTGTAATGGGTATCGAACAAAGACATTAGCGCGCTGATTGGAAACAGGTCGTGTTTTCTGACGAGTCACGATTCAACTTGATGCACCATGATGGTCGCCGCGTACGTGTTCGAAGACATCGTGGTGAGCGGCACCTTGAAGTGTGCGCTTTGCAGCATCATTCCGGCCAGTACCAAGCGTTGTGGTTTCGGCGCCATTGGGTAAATTTTGATGTGAATTTAGAAAACTCTCAACAGCCAGTGATACATCAGCGATGTTTTAGAGCAGTGGTCTCAAACTAAGACCCTTGGAAGGGCCGCTTTCCAGTTTTGGAGGAATGTAGGAGGCCGCATGAATATTAATAAATTTCTTATAAATAAATATCAAATTCACAAAATTACACTAATGGCTTAACAAATATTATTTCTAATTATTATTTCTAATTATCGGTAAATAGTAAAAACAAATGCTTCGTCAATCATTGAAAACAATCACTTTTACTTAACAATTATTTTTCACTTAAATCTTAAAACAACCGCATTTTACCAACTGACCACGGTACAAAAAGTACCGAAAATATTACTCTGGCCAGAAACTTGGGCTCTCTTCTCTGTCACTAGCTTATCAATATTTGAATAATGTTGTTTGAACATGCTACTTTTAAAAGCGAGCATAAGTGACTGTCACGTAACCTATTCCTTTCAAGACATTTCACTTGGTTCATTCTTGAAAACAACTGTTCACATGAGTATATTGTTCCGAACATAGACAGAACCCGTGCAGCTAGGCTATGAATGATTACGTAGTTGTCCTTTGAAACTAACAGATAAAACTCTATTAGATTGCAGCTGTTGACTTTTTCTTTTAGAAAAAAATCACACTGAAAGTCTATCAATTCACATTGATGTTCTTCAGCTGTGTAGTCAGCAATACAGGAAAATGGAGACTTGAATGTATTGAAAATATTTTCCATGTCTTGGAAACATTCAAACCGCCAATCAGTTATGTTCTTCGCAAATATACTTGTTATTTATAAAGCAGATGGCTTTTCCAAGCACTACCATGTTTATATTATATTTAATATATTATAATATACTTGAAGAAAGGGCGATTTTATTTTATTTTGTAATCATTCATGTGGGCCGCAAAACAGTTGGTGTCGGGCCACATGCGGCCCGCAGGCAGCGAGTTTGAGACCACTGTTTTAGAGGCAGAGGTGATATCCTTTCTCCAGAGTTGTCGTGGAGCTATATTGCAGAAAGACAATGCTCGGCCACATGTGACCCGGAATGTCCAAGACCTCTTCCATGCACGGCTGAAAATCTCTTCTTCTTAGCCTGCACGATCATTGCATATGTCCCCGATTGAACATGTCTGCGACATGGTAGTAAAGCGACTGGTACGTCAAGCACCTCAGCCAGTCACCAGACATGAACTCTGGTCTTTGACAGAAGCAGATTTCAGGCTGCTTCGGACTCTTAATGTTCCCCAGGACGATATCAAAAAACTTCTTCAATTCAATGCCACGCCATGTGGAGACTGTTATTGTTGCTCGAGGTAGGGTCACACGATACTGAGTTTTGAAGCGAAAAGTTCTTGTACAGCTCTACAAATGTAATCAGTTATCTCCTGTATAACATGAGGAACATTTGATATAAATTTCATTTGAATCTCTAATCCTGGTTCCCAAAGTGCGTAGGGAACACAGATACAATGTCAAAATATGTGCGCAAACAACGACACTATCCAGACTGACTTCGAAAGGACCAATTTGATACGATTCCTGTGTCCTCACCACTGCGAATACGAAATTCACCACACTTTTTGCGGAAAGTTTATTTATCCGTGGATATGGCCTGTCCTGTTGTAATGAAAAAACCCCTTGCTATATCCCAGACTCGTGGATACCAGCTGTCTGGAGTGACCATTCGAACTCAAGTGACAACTCACACTAGAAAATGTTTGCAGTTTTCATTGATTGTTTGCACGCATATTTGTCGCGCATCCTTCAATCATGTGAGGGAGAATTTGATATTTAAACACCTGTTCCATTAGTTTGTAGTCCCCATCTGAGGATGAGCTCGTAGCGAGCTTGAAAGTTCTTATGGTTTCAAACTATGATATTATTATGTCTTTTAATTGTAAATTAATGATTTTAGTAAGTCAGTGGTTTTAAATAATGTCTTATTGAATATCGTGCAAAAACGGAAGTTGTTTTGTTCAGATTGTACAAATCGGCACGAAAAAATACAGATTTTCCTACTAAGCCTGATGATGGGGCCGCGGCAGCCTTCAGATCTTGCTTTTAGTTTTTAACCTACTGGTGTTTTAATTGTAAATAAAGTTTTTAACTTAACTGTAATTTGGACCAAGTGAGTTTTAGCACATCGTACTGAAACAGCTTAATTCTCTCTACTTATATCTGATTTAACTGTAGATACAAACAGGGCGCAAAGAGAAACGTTTCCGAGCTTACAATGCAGCTGACGCTTCTTCTGTTGGCCTAAACAATCGCCTGTCAGTTCATGTGCCAATTTTGACCAATCACCATCGACTGCTCGGCCTGCAGTGAGTGACGAAAGGTCGTCATTGGACACCGTACGACTAGAAAAGAGTCGTCCGGTCCGAAGAGTCCAGGTTTCATCTCCAGCACGTCAGCGGGCAGATTCGTATTCGACGCCACACTAGTAACAGCAACAAACAGAATACTTGGAAGCAATCCGGCTGTAGCTGTTCTCATAAGCATCGCTTGCTCCCATGATCCTCGTTGAATACACAATTGCAGCTAGATCCTACCTAAGTGCCGCTAAGTATCAGGTGTTTTCTTACATGGTGACCGTGCATGCTGATAACCCTGTTGTCTTCCAGCAAAATAAAACAGTGTGTTACAAGGCTCGTACTGTATAGGAATGGTTTGGTTATCTTTTGCGTACTCCAATGACTAGGGGCGCACTTAAGATTTCGACAAAGGGGGCGGGGTTCCAGACAATATATGTACCTACACGCACACCCACACTCATATCGATTCATCACCCTTGTATTAGATAGATACTGATTGGCAAAATTACTGTGGACCTAATACTTCGTTGGGGTTTACAGTAGGATATCTACGGGGCAGCGTTTGAAACCTTTTCAGATGAGAATTTCAAGAGTGACTCTAAAGGACAGCAATCAGCTCTCATACCAAATATATCTTTATTGTCCGTCTGCCACTTCTTTTTTTTTTTTTTTTTTTTTTGATTGGAGGTTTAACGACCACCGTGAGCAACTCAATGCGTTATAAGCAGTCGCCCGTTCCTAATTTAGGGTCACTGGTTCCAGGGAAGGGGGAAAGCCCGTGTCGTAAGACAAACACAACATCCATGCCTCACCGGGATTCGAACGCGGACCCCATCAAGGACGAATGATCAGAAGCCATCGTTTAGACCACTGCGCCCCCGGGGCGGCTCTTTGCCTAGATGTTCTTGTAAATAACTTAACTCTCGAGAACGTTTGAGATAGATATAGAATTTTTTGGGATAGCTTTCAAGAACCCGAAGTAACCGTTACACTATGTTTGCAGTTTGTGTGTCTGTCCGTTCGCCTGTATGTTCGTCGCTCCTATGCTACCGATGAATTTCTCGGGAGCGATTTGGGATGAAGACCTGAAAATTTCTGAATAGCCCTCAGTGACCTAACATAACTTTCACCCCAAGTATTAATAACCACTTTGCTCACTTATCCAACTGTCTGTCCGTGCGCTTCTCTTAATATTTGTGGAACCATCTTGGTGTGATTATTACAGTTCGTCATGTCCATAAAGAACTGTAATAATCAATAATAATAATCAATTGAGCGTTTTTACAGTACAAAATATAATATCTTTGCATTTTTTACGCTTTCCAACCGTAGGTTGAAGAAACGTATATGCTCCAGCTTTGTCCGTATGTCTTTCTGTCTGTCTGTCCGTCCGCACGATAACTAGCGTAAAAATTTTTTGATTTCGATGAAATTTTAGTATGTGGTAGGAGACAACCTGGAAAGGAACCCTATTGTAAATGGACGAAAAGGGGTCAAAGATCAGGACATAGGAGCGGGATCCATTCCTTCTCCCTTATGCGTCATAACTTATGTAAAAATGTTTCGATTGCAACTAAACTTAATCATGTTGTTCCGGAGGTATTTTGAACCGATTGTGTTGAATATCATCGAAATTGGCTCAAAGGTCGGGGCACAGGAGCGAGATTTATTCCACAGCCATAATCCTCATAACTTGACTAAAAATACAGGGTGATTCATAAAGAAGTATGCAGTTTTCAGATGCTGTAAAACAGTAACAGTTGAAGACACGGAATACAACTGCGAACCGTTAGGTAGATGTACTCATAAAGTTTGTGTCCCGCTACTGAGGGAAGTGACGTAGGTGATAGCGCGGTCACGTGATAAATATCTCAATGGATATCTTCCTCACCGATGGATTGGACGAGCCGCGGACTACAACATGCCCAATGGCCACCCAGAAGTCCTGACTTAACACCTTGTGACTTTCTCCTATGGGAGTTCGTAAAGGACAAGGTATTCGCCCCTCCCCTTCCTGTTGATCTAGTGGAGCTGAAACAGCGTATCACAGCCACTATCACTGCACTTGAGATATCTTACCTCGCATTTGTGAGGAAATGGATTACCGGCTTGTTGTGTGTCGTGTGACTAAGGATGCACACATAGAACATCTGTGACTGTCTCTAAAACACTTGAAACATTCCCCTACAATTCTGTTACAGGTAACATAAAATATCTTACATTGTTCTTGTTCTATAGTGCGTTGAAACTGTATACTTCTTTATGAATCACCCTTTACTTCTATTGCGACAAAACTTCCGTATGTTGTTACGGAGGTATACTGAAACAATTTTGTTTAATATTATCGAAACGGGGTCAAAGGTCAGGGCACAGGAGCGAGATTTATTCCACAGCCATTATCCTCATAACTTGAGTAATAACTTGAGTAATGAATTCTGGTATGTTGGAAAGCGTATCATAATCAACGCATTGCATGATTTTACTAACTCGTTTGTCATTTCGTTCAACATTTCTAACACATATCTTCAACTTTAGGATCATTATCATTTTAAGAGGGCCAGCAGTAGACCCCCCGTCGGTGCGTCACTGCCATCGACCGACACACGCCGCCTAATCTAATCATATCGAACATTGTGGGATGCAGTGGGACCACCAGGCTTCGCCGGTTGAAGCCAGTACTTCGCCCTCTCTGTCGCCTAACTTTGCTGCGTTATTCTGTCCAGCTGGTGCAGAATGCTTGAGGTCCCTGTTCTTTCTTGATCTAGCGGAATAGATGCTAAAGCGTTGCAAGAGGTTATCTGAGTGAAAACACGCTTTTAAGTAGGTAGTCATTGCTATGGCACAGGACCAGGCCCGGATTTATAAGAGGGAAAAAGGGGCAATTGCCCCGAGCTCTCAGCCAAAGGGACTTCCTTTGCCCAAAAATATAATAATTAAAAGATTATTTTATCAAAATAGAAAAAAAAATGTGAGGAACAATTTTTAACAATTACCTACTTTTTAATTTTCGTTACTAATGTTGATATTATATATGAAATTTCAGGAGTGTTTGCTCTGTTGTCATCGACGATGTGCAGTGTAGAGTGACCAGTTATGTCACCGTTCACTTCACGAAGAAATATAGTAATGACTGTATTTTCTTCAAGGCAACAACAGGCAGGTCAAGAAAGAGAAACCAACGTTAGGATGCGAATCCAACCTCAGTCTCAGAGGAAGTTTGTCCTTTCTTCGAGAGAGAAATTCAGATGCAATATCCTTTTATATCAGTTGTCTGTTACCATAAAAGAATGCGGGGTTGCGTACCAATTAGCATATGACAGGTTCAAAGCCATAATCAATTTATGCAGTCTACCTGATGCAGAGATAAGAACCGAAGCTGAGAAACTTATCACTGCCTACCCCTGTGATTTCAGAAATGTGTTCATAGAGGAAATTGTAATGTGTTCATAGAGGATATTGTCCAGTTGCCAGCCTTAACCAAACTCAGGTCATGTCTCACTCCATCTGAACAGGCGGTTTTACTCCATGATGAAGGGCTTGGTGATACCTTTCCAAGTGTTAATGTAGCTCTTCGAATATATTTGAGCATGATGGTCCCTAGTTGTTCAAGAGAGAGAGACAGAGAGAGAGAGAGAGATCATTCGGCAAATTGGCTTTGATAATGAATTATTTGAGAACCACGATGACACGTAAAAGAATAAGACTAAGCAAGACTAAATCTAAGACTAAGTACTCTGAAAGACTAAGTGCTCTGTGCCTACTTGATGTTGAGAGCAGTGTTCGGTAGATGATATAGTATGAGGAATTCACTAAAGATTTTTCATATGATAAGTGTAGAAAGAAAGACCTTCCGTAGGTATTGTACTGTTTATATGCATGTAGTACCTTTCCATGTATGTATAACTTGTCAGTTCCAATTACATGATGTAAAATAGCGGTGATGTGTAAATTTGTCGAATTGTGCTTTTTGCTGAGTATTTCAATTTCTGAGTTCGAGGGATCCACCGAATCTGAAGAGCGCCGGGTCCCTCAAGATCTAGATTCGGCACTCTGCATGACTGCACAGTTCACTAACGTTGCTGCTTTTAAAAACCTCGTTGAAAAAATTCCTTTCAGTTCATATAACTTACGCGACGAGAAACACTTTTCACAGACTGTTTCCCTTTCAATCGCACACAGTTTGTGACGTACTACAGAGGTGGAAACATGTGTCAAGACCACAAATCTGCAGGGAGACATTCTGTCCGCTTAGCTTACTTGGGAGAGCGACTTATTCCTGATTGAGGGGATATGGGTTCGATGTCCGTCGCGGATAAACTTGTGTTTACACATTGGCGCTCGATTGTGGAAAATGGATCCACTGGCAGTTGAGTTCTTCGAAAAATGTGTGATGTTTGTTCCACACATTGTCTGGAATAAATGAAAAAATCCTACTTCGCTTCAAAGAAAAAAATCAGAGGGAGATGATGTGACGTACTAGAGAGATGAAAACATGTGTCAAGACGACAAATCTGCAGCGAAGCATTCTGTCCGTGTAGCTCAGTTGGGAGAGCATCTTACTCCGGAGTGAGGGGACACGAATTCGATGTCCGTCGCGGACAAACTTGTGTTTTCAGAAGTTTTACCGGAAGAAAATGTGTACTTCAATTTCCGACGAAGTCAGTGTTTGCATAAGTGCGAATGCGAAACATGTATCTTAATCGGATAGATTTCAGTAAATGTAACATTTCGATTTATATTTTACGTACTATTTGTTGGACAGTCTGTTGTGGTAATAAAATTACTTTGAAGTACCTTTTTGTCATAAGACATGCTAGACGCAAAATAGGAACAGTACCCACAGGGACCAATCGAAGATATACCATCTCCAACGGAAAACATTTCAGGCACCGGCAACAAGTTTGTGACTGAAACCATACACAGGAGCTGAAGTTTCCGTCACGTAGAACTAAACTTTAACTATTTTCATTTCACTTGCAGCTCAAGCAACGATTCTTCGTTTACTAAGGTATTGATGAGATCTTAAGGAATTAATGACCACTCCTCAACAAGAGCTGTTCGGAGTTCTTGAAATATGAAGTATGATTACCACTGACAGCCACGCAGCTCATGCAATGACTGCTCATACTGTTAATGAGGGTATTGATGAGGTCTTGAGAGTTTAATGACCACTCCTCAAAAACTATTACATTAGAAAATTTTAATAAACCGTCTGGTAAGAACTGCTGCTATCGTAGAAGATATCGACTGTGATTACTGCAGTGACGCTGCGTTGATGACGTTCTCTTATTTGTTTCCCTGATCAGCTTTGAATTACAATTTTGTTTGTCTTAAATCTCAGCTCTACTTCCTGAAACTAGAAGTCTAAAAAGGAGGGTACTAATTATTTTGTTTAGTTTAACGATCTCGTCATGAGCATCTAAGCATTCGTCCCCAATTGAAGGCCACGATTGTGTGAAATGGATCCACTGGCCGTTGGGTTCTTCGAAAAATGTGTGATGTTTGTTCCACACATTGTTTGGAATTAATGAAAAAAATCCTGCTTCGCTTCAAAGAAAAATAAAATAATGAGAGGGAGATGATGTGACGTACTACAGAGGTGAAAACATGTGTCAAGACGACAAATCTGCAGCGAGACATTCTGTCCGCGTAGATCACTTGGGAGAGCGACTTACTCCGGAGTCCGTCGCTGACAAACTTGTGTTTTCACGCAAACAGTAGTGTACTTGAGGGTTCTCACTTTGATCGTGATGTCATTCCCCTAATCCATGAGTTCCTTTTCCTCTCTATCTTTCATTCGAAAAAAACATCTCTCTATGCTTCTTTAAGTTGTCCGCAGCCTTCGTACATCATTTTTGATTAAGGAAGGATGCAATGATTAAAGACTTTTCTTTTAAGACATAATGGCAAATTTGTTCTTGGGAATTGTACTGTCTCTATCAAATGCTCTCCATGTTAAGCCTATTAATTTTTCTTCGACGTGGTCCTCACTTGGTACTATATATCTGTTATCCAAAATATATCTAGGCTTCTGTTACTTCTTAATCTTCCCCATCAACTTCCAAATCTTCAGTTCTTGTTAAAGTATTGTACATGAATGAAATTTTATTTCAATCACGCAAAAAGAAAAGTGAACTTTACTGTGGTGAGAAAGTCTACTATTCCGTCTGATGCGCATGAGGCAGAAAGAAAATGTCTGACAGCAGGTTACATCATACCTCCGTCCCTCAATTCCCAAATCATTTTGAAAAGACGGCTCGGCTCGTCCAGCAAATATGCAGATAGACGTGCTTCACTGGAGCGTAAGCAGCATTAACTCAGGAGCGTTTAGTTCTAAGGATGCACGCTTCATAGAGACGGTGATTTTGATTCTGCTACAGCAAAAGTGGACGGCAAGACTCTCTTTAAATCTTAATCCGTTTTTCATTGCCATATAATCATCGTCATTTGACTTCAAGGCAATATTGCTAAAAGGATTGGTACTCGGCGACAGAAATACTCGATGGGCATTTTTTAAAACAAACGGAACGTATTGGTTACCACGCAATCATTGTCAAAAAAGCAGTCACGTTCAGAATTAGACAATTTCTGCCAAGAAAAGGTTAGCGCTTCCCATGTGAATTATCTTTTATTGTATTAGCTGAAAAATGCAAACAAGTACTGTATCTAACCTACAGAGGTTGGACAGTATAATGTAAACACCTACGAAAAGAAGGTTTTAAGTACCAAATAGGGTGTGGAACCACCTTTGGCATCCAGAACCGCCTGAATCCCTTTTGGAATGGACGCATACAAATCCTGGATGGTGATTAGTGAGATATTACACCATTCTTCATGCAGAAACTGCTCCAGGTCCTCGAGGGATACACGATGAAGGTAACGAGATCTTGCTCTGTTTCCCAACGCTGACCACATTTACTTGATGATGTTTACGTCTAGCGATTGGAAAGACCAAGGAAGGTGTGAAAGTTCATCCTCATGTTACTCAAACCATGATTGGACATTCCGAGCTCTCTGAATTGGGGCGTTATCATCTTGATGGATAGCATCCCCTGCAGGAAACAATGTCTGAGCCATTGGATGGACTTGTTCTGCCAAATTGGTTTCATACGCCCTGCCAGTCATTCGTCCTTTCAAGGTGATCAGGAGACCTTCTGAAAACCACGATATGACCTCCCAGAGCACGACCGTACCACTACCATTCTGCACTGTTTGGAGCAGACAGTCTAGGTTGTACGCTTCTGACGGTGTTCTCCACACGTAGGCACATACAGCTGCCATGAATATCTTGTTTATGCTGTTTCCTGTGCCCTGTTTTCGTGGTTACTGGAGTCTGGATATGCAGATTGAGCTCCGCACTAATTTTTGGCGCCGTGTTTTTTATTCAGGGTAACAATCCTCTTTAATGCTCTCCTGTCTCTATCAGTCAGGGTCGTTTTCTGGCCACTCTTGTGTTTCGCAAACAAGGTTTTGCCATGAACCCGGTATGCTGTCATGATGCTAGACACAGTAGCTCACAATACCCCCACTACCCGGGCGACTATTGTCACGGACGGACCAAGTAATCGGCCACCAACGATTAGCCCTCTTTCGAAGTCCGTTAGGTTGCTCATTTCGTCGTCGCCCTGAAAGAAATTTTGCCACAAGACACTTTAAATGCACTTAAACAGGACCTTGAGGTTCTAAACAAAGCTATTGCAACCAAAAATTGGTGAATACCTTTGCGTATTGCGACGTAAGCATCTGCATTAAAAGTTACGTCTCTGAGCGTGGTGTTCACATTATTCTGTCCAACCCCTGTATATCCATCGTAACTGATTAACTGCATTGTTAGTTTTTCCAAAAGTACTTTAGAAATTTCTGCTTCTAATAAGAAAGCTAATGGGGGATCGAATTTTTTTAAACTGAAAGGCAGTTTAATTTTGTATATGTATATCAGTCTTAAATAGTTGCTTAGATCGCGCGTCACCACGTGATCTAAGCAAATGTTTAAGACTGCTGCGCGTCGGTAATCATCAGTAGCGTTAATTACAATGGGTCAAACTAAGGATCTTTCAGAGTTCCATAAAGGGTTTATTGTGGGTGTCCGTCTGGCTGGAGCGACGATTTTGAAAACAGCGGAATTCACTGGTTTCTCAAAAAGGTGAGATATCCTGGGGCTTTAATCGTTGGGAAAATAACTCGCATTGCTTGTCTAAGAGGCGTAATTATAGCGCTACGACAATCTGTCAGGAACGAGATCGCCGTCGTCTGAGAAGGCGTGTACGGAGAAACAGGACTTCCTGTGTGCAGGAATTGACCGAAGCATGCAATAAAGATTATTCTGGTTCCATATCTCAACGGACTATGCGCAGCGAATGAAGAGGGTCGGTACTGGCAGTGGCATGCCTATACGGAAGACATTGATTTCTGTGAAGAACCGGAAATTTCATCTGCAGTTGTGTCAGGAACACTGACTGGGCACTGGAAGACTGAGAAAAAAGTCATGTGGTCCGACGAGTCGTGGTGCACCATTTTCTGTACCGACGGTAGGCCCATGAAGCAATGGACCCAGCTTGCCTTGTAAATACAACTCAAGGTTCTTGAGGTGATGTTCATGGTGTGGGTCCGTTCTGTTGGTATGTAACGGGTCACCTGATAGTGCTGGAAAGTCGTGTGTTTTGAAAGAATTATCTTAAAACTGTTGCCGATCAAGTTCATCTTGCAATGTTGAATTTCTATGCGGCAGGTGACGGCTGTTTCATGGACGAAAATGCTATTGTTCATCGCGCAATATGTGTAGTTCAACGAGCATGACAGGGACTTCCACCACTTCCCTGGCCACCACAAAGCCCGGATCTGGACCCCATTGAGAATGTATGGAACATGTTAGTAAAACAAGAAAGTTCTGTTACGTCAAAATCTAATCTGAGCCAGCTAAAGGACTATTTGGTGAACGCCTGGTATGCTGCCGACGCAGACGCATTCCAACACCTTGTGGAATCTACGCCAAACTGCGTATGCGCTATAGTTCGGGCTAAAGGAGATTCAACCCAGTATTGAATAAAAGTTTCTAATTCTGTGGCCGGTATATATACAGATGATCGCCACTACCTTCCGTGGAATACTCTCCACCATTATATTTATTTATTTTTGTAAATGTCCACCGATGTGTTTCGTCATTGGGCCTTGAAAGAAGCCGCCAGTTCAGCTTTGTCTTTAGGGCGATTTTTCTTTTCATGCACCCGACGATCCAGTTCGTCCCACAGATTATACGGTTCAGGGCAGGACTCTGGGATTGCCAGTTCAACTTTTCGAAGTCCATGTTCTCAAACCAATGTGTAACAACGCGAGTAGTATGAAAAGGTGCATTGTACTGCCGATAGAGGTATGGGCCTTCCCTAAAGTAAGGCCACATTATTGATATTTCATAATTGGACGTCCAGATATAGCTTAGAATTCAAGGTCTTGTCCAAAACGACAACGCCGAACCCGAAAAACAGTCTGCTTTCACCAAAATTTCATTGTCGGGATGATACTGTCCGGAAACGTTCCTTTCAATATCCCTCGAAATACATTCCTTTTTTTTTTTTCTTTAAAATTGTTTGCATTTCGTAACTATTTCAAACAGGGCATTTAACTTCTCATTTAGAAAAACACAATCCTTTAAAGTACAGTACTAAAGAACTAAATTCTCTAGTGCGAAGTTTTAAAACTAAAACAAAAGTTAATTCAAACAAAAGTTAATTATCGACGTGAATATCACAATATGCCATGAGTGGATTTCTGATTGTGTTTTTTTTTTTTTTTTCTCTCTAAATTAGGCAAGAAATAGGAGGAAAATGGAGTCGAAACAATTACTAAATCAGTGACAGAGAAGCGGCTTATCATAAAATCTGAATTTAAATAATACGAGGGGTCATAATTAGTTTTATATTTCTTTCAAACATGGTTTCACTCTTTTTTGGTCCAACCCCTTTAGAACGAATGGCACGTAGATATTAAAATCGCGTGTGATATCATGAATGGTGCTGACGATCACAGTTTTTTTGTCAGTTGCTTCTTCAAACTTGAGAGAAATAGTGAGAATGGCATGTCGTTGACAAATCGTGAAAAATTTTGTTATGTATGGAAAGCTTTCAAAGTATCAAATTTAATTGTTGAGTTCAGATTGTCAATAAGCTTAGCATTTTTAAATAGAAGTCTATGATCATTTTCATGATAGTGTTCAGTTGTAGGCGATTTCTTTAGCTCACACTTTCTAAACGCTTGTGAATAACTTTGAAATGCACCCTGCTACAACGTACCGTTGCGACACGCAAACTTGGAAACTTTGTGCGGGACATATAATTTAATTTCTCTGTCTGCAGTCATCCACCACACAACTGGAACATTGTCTTCAACCAGCCAAACAAAGGCACTCTTGGATAGACCAGAAATAATGAAACAACGTCTTTGTTTTGCTTATTCCTTATATTTTACTTCTCCCTTCTGCGCAGCCAGAGCAACAGACCGTGCACAAATGAAGCAGATGTTCTTCTTGATGCATCGTACTGAAAGCTTTGTATACTGGTGAAGTAATATTTCATTTAGTTTCACGAAATACGAGAAAATCTCCCCTACACCTTTTTTTTCTTTTTTTCCTTTGCTCTTTGGCGGAAACAATACTTTCCCTACCATTTAATCCCATCCCCCAGCTCTTTTTTGAACTCAATGCTCGAACAAAGGAGAACGACAATAAATTGATTGTCTACTTACTTTAATTTGCTTTTACAGTAAACGTTCTGTGGTGAAGTGTTCTTCTGAAGAGTAAGCATTTGGAAAAAAATTGAAGCGGGTTTGAAACTTGTGGCAGATGAGTTTTGTGATTCAAGATTTAGATAACTTATGTTTAACCGAAAAAAATTAATTAATACCAAATGTGAGAATTAAGTCCTGGTTATATGTACGTTTACCCGATGAACAATTTTTTCGACTGGTTATGTATACCTCGAAGATGCTTTTACAAGAACTGTACATATTGAGGTTTATGGGACAGATTTAGAAGTATCTGATGCTTATAGTTACCTTGGATAACACATATCAAGCGAGGGAGACAACGAACAAGACATTAACAGATAGGTTTGTAGAATTTGGCTGGAGTACATTATGTAGTTTTTTTTTTAAATTTGACGCAACGTCTTAAACATAAGTGTTTAATCAATGAATCCTTCCAGTTTATATTATACTTATGGATCAAAGACATACAGTACACCTTAATTAAAAAACACAAACAGAGGCCACGGACAACTCAAAGAAGGATGGAGAGATGCATTCTGGATGTAACGAAGAACTATAGGAAAAGGAACTCCTGGATCACATCACGATCAAAGTGAAGACCCTCAAGTGTAAATGGTCTGGATATATTGCTAGAACTGAACACCGATGGACCTCTGAAACACTAGATTGAATACCGAGGGACAGCAAAGACCCAGAGGAAGACCGCTTGGGAGATGGGCGGGCGAAAGTCGAAAGCATGCTGGAATGACATAGAAGAAAGTGGCTCAAGAGAGAGTTGTGTAAAGGCTTGGGGAGACCTTCATCTAGCAGTTTATTGATAATTATGACATACATCGAATGCGAAAGCACTCGTAAGATTGTACTTTCAAAGTGAAAATGATTTAGGAAAAACTGTCCGCAGAATACTTTCTTTCCCCTTTGAAGTTTGATAACCCACTGAGCACCTAATGCTAGGGCTCTGATTCCAGAAAAGCGGCAGAACCAGAGCAACAAAAAACCCACTTGTCTTTCAGTACTAGAGCTCTGGCCCAAATCGAGGTATGAGGCACAATCTGCGTCTCTGACTGTCACCTGACTTCTAGAAGGGTTAAAATATTTTTTTTAATATTTCGATGATAATCTACACAAGTCAGAACCTACATGAGATGTGTTGATCTTTACTTGAGTGTCACAATTAAGAGACGTAATTCAAATATTAGATGATGATTTAATATATACAATGACACGACAATTTATTGCGCGCGCGCAGCGAAAAACATGTGAGCCAACCTTTCGCCTTTGCTGTAGCAGGAACATGTTGTGGCATGTACTCTATCAACTGTTGAAAAACGTTCGGGTGGTATTGTGTTTGAAGGTTTTTAGGTTTTACAATTAATTCGTTTCCAGGTATAGAGTAGGAAATATTCAGGAATAGGTCTCTGCATCTTAAAGATCTTTTCTGTCAGATCTGTATACGAATTAGTAGGTGTTAGTACGCGGACTAAGTGCTTTCATTGTTTTATTGTCCTTCGCAGCGATTAGTATGTTGTGATCCGAAGGCGCATGGAGACAGCTAAATGAGTTTATTGCTGCTGGAGCCGAGGAAGCTTTTTTCTTCAAGCTAGGGGGTCAAGGCAGGGGAGGACAAAGAGGGGGTTACGGCAGGAACGAAAGGAGTACGACACACAGAAAAGTGGGAGATAGAGGTTTTATGGAGACGAGAGAAAAGGTTAGATGAGAGAAATGGCTTCCTAACTGCGAAGCGTGAGTGATAAGAAAATGAAATATAAGATAAATTCGGTAGAACGTGCAGATGGTAAGTGGAAAGCAAAGTTATAACGAAGTAAATTTCTCCGTCATTTCTGTCCACGCCAGGATTCGAACCCGGATCCCCTCATTCCGGAATAAGTCACTCTACCAATTGAGCTACGCGGACGTTTTATTCTGATTCCTATCTGCCTTTATGCCGTGTGCGTCCTTCTGGCAGGTACGTCACATCTCCTGGTACGCTACAAAGTAACTAATTAATTCAGTGGTAAAATAATTTCAAAATTACGAGAATTAGAAAGAGGCTTTGGGAGCTTTTCACAGAAATGATGGGTTCTCAAGAGAGTCCCGCGTGGCTGTTTATGAAAGCGTACTTGTCCCTACTTTGATGTATGGCAGTGAAACCTGGGTACTACAGAAAAAACATAAAAGTCGTTTGTGTCCTGGAGAAATGCGTTACTTACGGGGGTTTGTGACAAGGTACGTTCTGATCGTGTAAGCAATGAAGATGTGTAGCAGTTGTCTAGTGTGAAACAAAATGTTGTTAGCAGGGTGGAGACTTATATCCTTAGGTGGTTTGGCCATGTTGAAAGAATGAGTGATGAGATGCTTACTAAGAATATTTTTTAGCCTAAGTGGCAGGAAGGAAATGCAGAGGAAGGCCAAAGAAGTCATGGGAGGACCAGATTCAGGAGTGTCTGCATGAGAAAAAGATTATGAGTATGAAGTATAGAAGATCTTGTGTATGTCGTGTAATGGATGTCAGTGAAGCCCGAGTTGTGTGGTAAGATCGCTGTAAATGGAGAAGTTTGATACGGCAACAGTAAGTAAATAATCAGTTAAAAATTTATCTGGTAGTTTGTATTTCTTTGTGGAGCTAACCTCTAAATCTCAGAAAACAACTTAGTGACTTGTATGTATGTATGAGAATTAGAAAATAATAAAGAATAGCTTTAATGCCGCAACTGCTTTTAATACCTTCTTAGTGACATGCTTTCTTGATAACAATCACAACGAGCTGAAATCAGGCTTACATATCGAACCCGAATAGGGCTTATAACGGCACGACAACAAAACCCTATAACAATTGCGTCTGAGTCCCATGATTCCAAGAAAGCCGTTCGTAAAGTGCCGAAAGTTGCCGGTGGTGGATTTCAAGCTCGAATGCATCACCCCACGAATGCTCAATTGAGTTGAAATCTGAAGAGTTAGAGAGTTACGAAACTCTCTTGAAGTGCTCCCCAACCAGTCCTTGGCTAACCAGGAGCTATGAGACGAGTCGTTGTCCTGTTAAAAGATTTCTTACGGTAACACCATGTACTATAGCAGGTGTACCGATTGGGGGAGGGGAAGGAATTTCCGTTACTATAGTAACCTAAATCTTATGCTGTATATGCTATCCACAATACCAGATTTCACTAGAGAATTTCAAAATCACGTCTTCCGACAAACAAGCGTAATTTAATACAGTAGTTAATCAAATCTCAAGTATTCCCACGAATCTCTTTATTACCGGAAACTTTCCATTATACACTAAAGTGCCAAAAGTCATGAGATACGTACATAGCATCTTGCAGGACCTCCTCTAGCCCGGCGAAGTGCGGCAACTTGACATGGCATCGATTCCACAAATGGTCGGAAGATTTCTGGAGAGATGTTGAGCCATGCTGTCTGAATAGCCGCCGACAGTTCCCTGGCTTTTGTAGGTGCAGGATCTTGAGTGCGAATGGACCTTTCCACCACGTCCCATAAGTGCTCTATTGGGTTCTTGTCGAGCGAACGTAGTTGCCACACGATCCGTCGGAACTCTCCAGAATGCTCCTCGAACCAAGTTTGGGCAATTTGAGCCGATGATATGGTGCATTGTCCGCCTGGGAAATCCCATGGTTGTTGGGGTACATGAAGTGCATGAAGGGCTGTAAATGGTCACCTACTAGAGCAACAAACCGATTGCCGGTTAATGACGTGTTAAGAGGACCAGAGGACTCAAACCGTGCCACGTAAAGACACCCCACACATGTATGGATCCATCACCAGCTTGCACAGTGCCTTGTTGACAGCTTGGGTCCACAGCTTCATGGGGTCTGCGCCACACCCGAACCCTACCATCAGCTCGTAACAACTGGTAGCGTGACTCATCCAACCCCGACACATGTTGCCAGTCTTCCAGGGTCCAAGTACCTTGTTCACGAGCTCAGGTAAGGTGCTATGTCCGATGTCGTGGTGTTAACAAAGGCACTCTGATGGGTCTTCTGCTTCCATACCCCATTGACACTAAATACGCTGCACTCACCTGATGGATACGTCTCTGGCACTTCCTGCATTGAATATGGATGTTATTTGAACCAGTGTCGCTTGTCTGTTAGTATGGACAATCCTGGACAGACGCCGCTGGTCACGGTCATTCAGCACCCATGGTCGGCCACTGCGCTGTCCCATGGTCGGTGGTCGGCCAATGCCTTACATGAAGTATTCTCAGTACACACGTGACACCGTGGATCGAGAAATGTTGAATATTCGCACAACTTTGGAAATTGAATGTCCCATTCGTCTGGCCCCCACTACTATGCCACGTTCAAACTCTGATAATTCACGTCGTCTTGCTATAATCCTACTGGCTGTTGTTCAACTTGGCACACGAGATTACACCTCTCAACCGATAAAAATCGTCCCGTGAGTCGAAGCATTTTTACGACGGCAGCGCCAGCGAAAAATTTGCATACTGCTATCCTATGACTTTTGACACTTCAATGTATAGATACGGAAAAACGTGAAGACAGAATTTATCCGCGAATATGCGAGAAAAATTGGAAAATGGTTTCTAAAGATATGGAATTTTCCGTTAATATCTCTTGATAAGCAATTAAGCAAACAAAGATGGACAGGTATGCTTCTATTTATTGACGTGAGAAAAATCCATGAATTTCAGGTTTTTTCAGTTATTTCACGGAAAAGATTGATTAGGAATGTGCGTCGTTATTTCACGGAAAAGACTGAGTAGGAATGTGCGTCGTTAATTCACGGAAAATTTTGAATTAGGAATATGCGTCGTTAATTCTCGGAAAAGATTGAATCTAGAACGTGCGTCGTTAATTCACGGGAAAAAATGAATTAGGAATGTGCGTCGTTAATTCACGGAAAAGATTGAATTAGGAATGTGCGTCGTTAATTCACGGAAAGGAATGAATTAGGAATATGCGTCGTTAATTCACGGAAAATATTGAATTAGGAATATGCGTCCTTAATTCACGGGAAAAATTGCATTAGGAATGTGCGTCGTTATTTCACGGAAAAGATTGAATTAGGAATGTGCGTCGTTAATTCACAGAAAAGATTGAATGAAAGGATTGAATTAGGAATGTGCGTCGTTAATTCACGGAAAATATTGAATTAGGAATGTGCGTCGTTAATTCGCGAAAAATATTGAATTAGGAATGTGCGTCGTTAATTCACGGAAAAGATTGAATTAGGAATGTGCGTCGTTAATTCACGGAAAAGATTGAATTAGGAATGTGCGTCGTTAATTCATGGAAAGGATTGAATTAGGAATGTGCGTCGTTAATTCACACAAAATATTGAATTAGGAATGTGCGTCGTTAATTCACACAAAATATTGAATTAGGAATGTGCGTCGTTAATTCACACAAAATATTGAATTAGGAATGTGCGTCGTTAATTCACGAAAAATATTGAATTAGGAATGTGCGTCGTTAATTCATGGAAAGGATTGAATTAGGATTGTGCGTCGTTAATTCATGGAAAGGATTGAATTAGGATTGTGCGTCGTTAATTCACAGAAGAAATCGCGGAAAATGATTCGTGGATTGCAAGAAACTTTTTGCAGTGTAGGTAAATACCCAAGAGCCAACGGTTGTAAATATCATGTAAGACGTAAAAGTTATGGGAACTTCGACAGCACAGCACCCCGCAGAAACACAGAATGGAAAACGAGCCCACACAGAAGGAAGGAGTGTATCAGATTGTGAAAGTGCAACTTTCTTTTTCAGTCGCAATTTTCAATAAATTTATTCACACGTTGTGCATTTCTATTTTTGCGCCCCTCAGAGCATGGCTCTACGCCCCTAGTGTGACCGTTCTGGAACGGCAAACGCCCCAAATTCTTCCTCCCGGGAGCTGCCTGCCCCGCCCTGCTCCAAAGGTTGTTATTTCGTGGTTTATTCCTGAATAATGCACATGATTTGGTAATACCATTTTTTCTTTCTCTTCTCGTGGGAATATGGAACGCAACTCAGAATTCTCCCACGACTAAATTTTTAAGAAAACCTTTCGTATTCACATAACATCTGGATTAATGGACAGATGATTTGCAGCTTGTTTTGTACCAATTTTTCCCTCATTATCTTTCAAATAAAGTCAGTTGTTGCATTTCGTTCATTGTCTTAAGGAATCAAAATGGCGTGATTTTCCTCAGTAGAAAAAAAGTTTCAGTCTTTTATTTCGGGAGAAAAAAGAAATTCTAGTCATGAAGTCTTACCCTTAAATCACAAGAACAATGAATCAGTTGTTCGGTAGTCAATGATCGTTATTAGAAAACTAACTTAATCGCTTCACCGAGTTTTTAGGCACATACGCACACATATAAGCGCTGTTTTTTCGTCGGAAGAAGGGAAAAATAACAATGAAAAAATGAGTCGTCGAGTTTAATACGCGGAGTTCCTGTTCAGCCTCTTCTGAATCCTCTGCTGGATTCAAACAAAGGGTTCTTTTTCATTCTGTTACAATAGAAAGAAGAATCACCGAGGACTTACTCATTGATTTAAGTTGCCACTGTCGATATAATCATTTTTAAAAGCGGAAATACCCTACTTTATGGACTCACCGCTTCCAAAGCGAATCCTGGTAATGATTATGTTCGGGCCCTTTTGTTGTGTGCACATAGACTTGGTGGGAAGGGGGGACGGCAAGGAGTAAACTTTTGCAGTATATGGTTTCACCGAAATTATAATGTTTAAGGACTTGGCTGATAACGATCTACTACTGTGCTATTATGATGGATCACTGATATAATTTTCAACAATTTTTCTCGTGTTTTTCTAAACAATGAAATCATTTAATGAAAAATAAAACTGAATCACTGAAGTGCGTTGCAAATCGATTAAAGTAGGTTCCGTATTTATTCTCATTCTAAGATTATCTGAAACATTTATCCTATGCAATGCATCATTTCGATTTTTAAATATGATGTGACCATTCCATAGTTAATGGTGCCTCAATATATGGGAAAACCCGAATTAATTCTGCGAAGAATTTCACTAAAGTAATTAGTATGTGATCCCCTAAATCTCAATACAAAATCCTCTAATAACTCAGATTGCTATTTAAGATATATATTTAGAGCCCTAAGGTTTTAATTTATATTCTGTGATTTCTCGAATCTCATTCTGAAATTCGGTTATTTTCAAATCTCAGGTTAAAAATCATTATCTCACGGGTTTCATATTTAAAACTACCTGATCTCTCAAAATCTCAATTTAAAAGTGTGGTTGATACCTCATATCTGTGTTTAAAACTTTCGATCCCTCAAGATTTAATTTAAAGGTCTGTTATCTTCAGATTTCAATTAAAAACTGATTCCCTACCCCCCAGAATCTCAATTTAAAATTCTGTTGATTCTCATATCTCAAATTTAAAGGTCTGTTTCCTTTAGATCACAGTTTAGAACACTGATACTCAGGAATTTCAATTTAAGGTTCTGCCATGTCTCAGATCTCGAATTTAATAAAAGCCTTTTATCTTTATATCTCAATTGAGAACTCTGATACCAAATATCTTAATTTAAGTTTCTATTACCAATCGGGTCTGGAATTTTAGTCTTCTCTTCTTACATCTTAATTAAAAACTCTTGATCCCGTAGAATGTAAATTTAAAACTCTTTTTCCCCTCAGATGTCAAATTTAAATCTGTTATCTTAAATCTCAGTTGAGAACTCCGATACCGCAGAATCTCAATTTAAAATTTTTTTATCCTTCAGATCTGTATCTTAAAAGTTTTTTATCCTTAGATCTCACCTAAATAATATCGGACCCTCAGAATCTCGATTTAAAACACACAATCCTTCAGAATCTTGATTTAAAACACTCTTATTCTTCAAATCTCGAATTTTAGTCTTTTATCCTTAGATCGCAGTTAAAAACTCTGAACCTCTTAATCTCAATTTAAAATGCTCTTGTCCCTCAGGTCTTAAATTTAAAATTTCTATATCATTGGACCTCAGTTAACGCCTCTGATAACACAGAATCTCTTTTAAAAATGCTGTTACTCCTCTGAATCTCAATTTAAAAGGCCTCTATACCTCAGATGCTCCAGAGACTTATAAGGTATTTTTAAATGATTCCCATCTTTTAAAATAAAACAATTAGTCTGAATGACATCAATAAATAAGGTCAAAGTGTTTGCGTTAAGGGGTTGATTTCTCAGATCTAAATATTTGCGAAACCAATTCTGAAAACTCTCTGCAAGTAGAAGTGTGACGAGGACAACCAGCAAAATTTTCTGGAAATTATAGGAGCGTTTATTTTCAACGAAATCTTATGTATCTTACAAGAGAGAAAAATTTTTGCATTTTACTCTGATTTCAGAAATATTTCATTCAGTTTTAAAGCTACTGCCCATTTGTACTACAATGCTGAAAAATGCCACTGTTAGAAATACAGCAGTGTACCCTGCGAGTTTTTTAAACTGTGTAGGTTTAAACAACATAAAGTACATTTTATTCAGACTTCTTTTTGCGGGTTATTTTTCTGAAATTTTTAAGAGCAGTATCCATAACAGAAGGACTGTTAACTCTGTGTTCTGAAATATTTTTAAGAGAATAAGGTTCCTGGTTTAAAGATTCTTCAGTGTGTAATGGCATTTTCGTGGTTACAATGCATCTTTTTTTTTCTCTGTGCACAGAATCCATGTACAAAACTTTGTAACACTACCCGACTTTCAAAGGAGCAAGTTTTTGGAAAAATTCGTTAAACCCGTTTTCGTTGATGTCCATACTTTCACGTTTAGATTCATTGTACAGTTCCACAAATAAATGTACAAATATTTGCTGAGTATAATTTGTTTCTCAATTTCCGATCAAAATGCTTCGTAAAAAGTTTTTCAAAACCAATGTCTAAAGAGAAAAAAGAAAAATTCATCCTTTTTATTACCATACCTTCTGTCATTTACAGAGTACAATTTGTTTCACATATTTTAATCGAAATTATAGTTTAAAAAGTTGATCTAAACCAAATGCAGTAAACAAAATTAATAACTAAATAAAATGAAATTCGTCATTTATAATACCAATAATTTAATAGGTTGTTAAACACAATCTGTATCACACTTCGTAATAAAATATTTAGCTTGAAAAACTCAACTAAATCGATTATCGAAAACAAGCAAATAGATAAACAAAATTCAATAACACAATAAATTGAATCATTTGGTTAGTACAATTTATTTCAAATTCTAGACAAAAATTTATGTAGTTCAATTACCGGAGAGAAAAAAAAAATAGGTTTCAACCTTTACTATTTTAGAAAGTTTGTCATTTTCTGAGTATAATCCATTTAATATTTGATTTTGTAATTCCCGTACGTAAATATTTCAGCCATATGTTACATACATATATACGCCGCCCCGGTGGCGCAGTGGTCTAAGGCAATGGCCTCTGATCATTCGTCCGAAAGGGGTCCGGGTTCGAATCCCGGTGAGGCATGGATGTTGTGTTTGTCTTACGGCACTGTCTCTCTCCTTTCCCTGGAGCCAGTGACCCTAAATTAGGGACGGGCGACTGCTTATAGCCCATTGAGTTGCTCACGGTGGTCGTTAAACCTCCAATTAAAAAAAAAAAAATACATATATACAGACACCGATAAGACATTACATTATAACCACCTGCCTCATAACCTGTAGGACCCTTTTTAGCCCGCAAAACAGCAACCATTTGACGAGGCATCGATTCGATGAGCTGGCGTTAGGTATCTTGGAGTATCTGATTCCATAATGTCAACAGCAGATTCTCCAGTTCCCGTAAATTTCGGGGAGGTGGTGATTTAGCGCGAACCCGCTTTGTGTGTGTGTGTGTGTGTGTGTGTGTGTGTGTGATTGAAGGTTTAACGACCACCGTGCGCAACTCAATGGGCTATAAGCAGTCTCCCGTCCCTAATTTAGGGCCACTGACTCCAGGAAAGGGAGAGACCCAGTGCCGTAACACAAACACAACATCCATACCTCACCGGGATTTGAACCCGGACTCACTTCGGACAAATGATCAGAAGCCAGCGCTTAGACCACTGCGCCACCGGGGCAGCAAACCCTCTTTTCCAAGTCGAACGACAAATGTTCGATTGGGTTTATGTCAGGCAAATTTGGAGGCCAGGGCACTAACAGAAAATCACCAGCATGTTCCTCGAACCACTCCTTGACGATTCTTGCAGTGCGCATTATCCTGTTGGTAATAATGGCCATCACCAGCAGGGAACACAGTTGCCCTGAATGGATGAACTTTGTTCACAACGATGTTCAGATACCTGACAACTGTCAGGGATTATGCTATTGGGATAATGGGCACTAAAGTGTCCCAAGAAAACATTGCCTACAGCATAACACGTCCGCAGCCAGTGCCATAGCCTCCGTTGCTAATCGGCGTATCCGCGCTCTGCCATCTACGTGATGCACCAGGAATCTAGTTTCGTCAGACCAGACCACTTTCTTCCAGTTATCCACGGTCCAAACTCGATGATTCAGGGCCCATTTCATGCGTTGTTGACTTGCAGTGAGCATGGGGACCCGGCTGGGTCTTCGGTTGCGCTGGTCCATGCGCAGAAAGCTGCAATGAACTGTGTGCTGTGACACGTTGTCTGATCACTATTGTTGTAGCTGCGGGTGATTTGTCGCATTGTGGCCCTGAGGTCTCTGTGAACAATGCGCGACAGTCTCCGCCCACCTCTGGCATCAATGAGCTGCGGACGACACACGGTTGGACAACGGTTCGTCGTTTGGCCATCTGTGCACCACTTTTGATACGTACTCAGTACAGCGGCACTTGTACAACTCACAAGCTGCTCCGTTTCCGAGATGGTAGTTCCGAGGCGCCGTGTCATCCCAATTTGTCTTTTATCAAACTCCGATAAATCGGAAGCTTTTCCCATTCTGACTACGAACACTCTACTAACAGAAAGCGGGTCCTCAAGTTATATATATACTGCTCTGTGAACTTCACCTGTGCCACCGTTCGGTCTCCTGGCGCGCTCATTGCTCTAGGCTGGGCGTGGCCATAATGGAATGACTCATCGGAATATATAGGCTTTTGATTTCGTGAAACCATCAGCAGTTACGATGTCTTTCATTATCCAACTCACCATCGCTTTGCGGATGACACAGTCATTTTTGCAACTATTCCTTTAGCGCGGCAGAGTATGATCCAGGAACTTGCTGCCAAGAATAAAGAAGTGGAATTAAAAATGAACCTTCAGACAACAAAGTTCATGTAAACGCACCGACAAAAAATTACGGAAAGCAAACTTTATTCCTTAATTTGGAATTATATCACCACCTGCTTTTTAAATACAGTTTTAATTTTGCTTGACATGCTGTCAGAATGACATATAATCACATGCGCATCAAGTTTATTCCACTCCATGCTCAAAAGATCATTTAATTCCGCCTAATTTGCAAATTGTTTTTTTCTTCTTCACACCTCTTTCTTAACATGTCCCAGATTTTTTCAATCACGTTTAGATCGGGTGAATTTGCAGGCCAACTGAAATGGGAAACGCCTCTTTCGTGTTCTCCAAACTAATCCAGCACAATTTTAATACGATGGACACGAGACTTATCATCTTGATACACAGGATCCGCTATGTGTCGTTCGTGTTCCAAAAACTGGACAAATGGCAATAGTCCATTATTTAAAAGTGGCACATAATCCATAAATGTCATCCATTGGACACCCCAATGAATGGTCCAACTCCAGTACTTGAAACACATCCCCAAAACATGACACTTACGCCACCTTTTTGCATAGCTCTTTTGGACACATTCAGGGTAAAATGCTTCTCCAGCCTTCTGCATGACCCTAGAGCGATCATCGTTGGATTATAAGCAGAATCTGGATTCGTCAGACCACGTCAATGAATGGTCCAACTCCAGTACTTAAAATATATCCCCAAAACATGACACTTCCACTTCCTTTTTGCACAGCTCTTTGGACACATTCCGGTTTAAATGCTTCTCCAGCCTTCCCCATGAACCTGGAGCAACCATCATTGGATTACAAGCAGAATCTGGATTCATCAGACCACCTCAATGAATGGTCCAACTCCAGTACTTAGGATACATACCCAAAACATGACACTTCCACCTTCTTTTTTGCACAGCTCTTTGGACACATTCCGGTTTAAATGCTTCTGCAGCCTTCCCCATGAACCTGGAGTAACCATCATTGGATTACAAGCAGAATCTGGATTCATCTGACTACCTCAATGAAGGGTCCAACTCCAGTACTTAAAATACATCTCCAAAACATGACACTTCCACCTTCTTTTGCACAGCTCTTTGGACACATTCCCGTTTAAATGCTTCTGCAGCTTTCCCCATGAACCTGGAGCGACCATCATTGGATTACAAGCAGAATCTGGATTCGTCAGACTACCTCAATGAATCGTCCAGCTCCAGGATTTGAAATACAGCCCCGAAACATGGCACTTCCACTTCATTTTTGCCCAGGTCTTTGGACACATTTTAGGTAAAATGCTTCTCCAGCCTTCCGAATGACCCTGGAACTACCGTTATTGAATTACAAGCAGAATCTGGATTCGTCAGACCACCTCAATGAATGGTCCAACTCCAGTACTTCAAATACAGCACCAAAACATGACACTTCCACCTCCTTTTTGCACAGCTCTTTGGACACATTCAGGATTAAAATCTTCTGCGGCCTCCCCTTTGAACCTGGAGCAACCAACATTGGATTACAAGTAGAATCTGGATTCGTCTGACCTCCTCAATGAATCGTCCAACTCCAGTACTTGAAATACAACCCCAAAACCTGACACTTCCACCTTCTTTTTTGCACAGCTCTTTGGACACATTCCGGTTTAAATGCTTCTGCAGCCTTCCCCATGAAACTGGAGCGACCATCATTGGATTACAAGCAGAATCTGGATTCCTCAGACTACCTCAATGAATCGTCCAACTCCAGGATTTGAAATACAGCCCCAAAACATGGCACTTCCACTTCATTTTTGCCCAGCTCTTTGAACAGATTCTAGGTAAAATGCTTCTCCAGCCTTCCGAATGACCCTGGAGTTACCATTATTGGATTACAAGCAGAATCTGGATTCGTCAGACCACCTCCATGAATGGTCCAACTCCAGCACTTTATAATGTATTAGCTTTATAATCTTTTTGCTAAGCTAATTATTATGAATGAATAATGCTCTAAGCTTCAAAATAATGAATTCCCAAAAGGGTGTTGTTACTCGTTAATTATGAACTTAAACAAAGTCTCAACGCTGGTTATTTATATTAAGTAATCAAAGTCATAAACCTAACAGCCAGACAGAGGTCTGACAAAACTAAGAATTGAGAAAGACTTAACTTACTGAACAACTGTTTATTTCCGAGACTCCTGGTCAACTAAGGCACTCATATATCTTGTACATAATAATGAATAAACTTTCCTCTTATAGTACGCACACAACCAACACAACTCCAACACAACCTCAACCTCCAACCTCAACACACACTTCGTCTCGATGAACGCGCCTATATACGAGCTACCACCACGTCATGACTTACACTCATTGCCAGATCTCATTCAGCGGGTGAAACAATATTTCGTTCAGTAGGAAGATAATTTACATAGTAAAATAAAATAACCAGAGATAGTAAAATCAAAAGGAAAGTGAATATAGAGTATACGTTACAACTTGAAATACAGCCCCAAAAACATGACACTTACATCTCCTGTTTTCACGGCTTTCTGGACACCTTTCGGTGTAAATGCTTCTCCCTTTTCCCCCATGAACCTGGAGCGACCATCATTGGAATACATGCAGAATCTGGATTCGTCAGACCATATTATTCGTCGCCGCTGCTCAATGGTTTAGTGACGATGCTATTTTGTCCAAGCAAGGCGGTTTTTCTTCTGGACAGTTGTTAACTTCAGGCGTATCAGAGCAACACGACTGAAAGTGCCCAAGCCATGGAATTCTCTCCATAACGTTCGTTCTGAGACTGGTTTATTGGGTCCGGCGTTGTACTCTTGAAGCAGTTCTTGACGAGTCTGGAAACGTGAAGCATTTGCTAATCGTTCCAAACGCCTGCGATCCCGACTTGTCATCCTAGAGCTTTTACCACAGTTGCTCGCCGTTCAGTGATGACTTCCATACTTCTTCCACTATGGACACTACTGACTGTTGACTCGGACAGTCCAACAAACTTGGCACCTCCTGCAAGGAATGACCATGTTCTCGGTCAAGAACAATGGCCCCCTTTTGTTACTCAAAAACGTCACCTTTACGACCCATAGTTGTATCTGTAAAAGGAAATACAAAATACTACAGATGCTTTAAACACACACATCAGACATCCTCAATTATAATCCAGCAGTTTTACTCTCCATATTTATACAATTCGTTACGTTCATCAGCTTTGTACTTATGCACAGTTGCACATGTTTCAATCAACATTCCGTAACTTTCTGTCCGATGTGTTTACAATGCTTTTACAGGATGTGAAGATCAATCGATCGATCGGGAAAAGCTGTAGATAACTGATACCTACATTTACCTTGGGAAAACAGATATCAAGGGAGGGTCACATTGATGATGAAATCAATCGGCGTATAAAACTTGGTTGTGCAGCTTTTGGAAGGAACAGTACACTTTTCAAGAGCAATATGCCGTTATGTCTTTAAAAAAAGTGTTTAGTAGGTGCACCCTTCCAGTTCTCATGTATGAAACAGAGACCTAAATTTTAACTAAAAAAGATATAGAATGTCCGCAGACAAAGAAGCATGCAAAGATTCATGCTTGGTGTAACCAGGAAAGATAAGAAAAACTCGTGGATCAGGGATCAGGGAATGACGAGAGTGAAAGACATCATGATCAGAATAAAATCCCTGAAATGGCAATGAACTGGACATATTGTCAGAAGGAGGGACCACAGATGGACCACCGAAATTTATACTGCATACCGAGGAATAAAAAAGACCCAGAAAACGACCTCATGGAAGATGGGTGGAATAAATTCGAAAGCATACTGGAATGACATGGAGAAAACTGGATCTCAAAACAGACCGTTTTTGAAGGAAGTTAGGGAAACTTTATTAAGTAGTAGATTGATAATGATTGATGATGATGACGGTGATGATACATATAATTCAGCCTTTTTCATATAGATTCAGCCAGTTGCTGATAACAACTTGTTTTGTACCTCTCTATAGAAACATTTATCTAAACTAACTACCAGGGAAAAGAAATGGGAGATCATTCCTCCTTTACCGTGCCATAAATTCAACCGGTTTCTGAGCACAATCTCTTTACCATTTTCTATAACAATTTTAGGACGAAATATTTAACTATCATTTATAATAACATCTATTCAATCATTTACTGAGTACAATTTGCTTCATATGAGGGTTGTACCGAAAGTAAGGCAAAAGTGGACATAACTTTTTAAATAGCTGACAAAGGTCGTTCAAATTGCACATGTTGGTAGATTAACTCTTTTTTATAGTAACCCTTCTTCTTCATTGCAGGTAAATAATGGATTACAACCAGAAGCAACGTGTAGTCATTGAGTTCTTGACGAAGGAATGGTTCAGGCTGTCCGACGTCTACAGAAGGTTGCAGAGTATTTACGGAGATGACACTACTGACAAGAGCAATGTGCACAGGTGAATGAAGAAGTTTGAAGAAGGGAAAACCAGCATTGCAAACAATCCATGCAGTGGAAGACCATCATTTTCAATAACTGACACGAATCGTCAGAGAGTGGATGAATTAATTCGCGCGGAGGGACGAGTCACAATCCGTGAGCTTGTCGCACAACTGGACTGTGGTCACAATTACATGCACAAGATGGTGTATAACGTAAGCCTTTTTCGTGAGCAAGATGTCTAAACCCATGTCTAAGGAAATGTTAAACTAAATAAGAATAAGATGCAGTAGTTCCTAATTAAGCCTTTACGGCCAGACGAAACATAAACAGAAGTCAACTTACGATTACTTTTTATTGGTCCAGCAAATTGAAGACATCCACAATATAGCCACTACAATGTGTAAATTTCACATTTATCTTAACAGCGATCGAACATCTCCACACACACACACACACACACACACACACACACACACACACACACACTAAGCAACTTCTGTATCGTCCTTTTTAACTATTGTTCTTATCATATTCATACGTCACTCACTCTGACCTCAATTGTTGCCAACCTCATTCTTGTCAGAGAGAAGATATCACGTTAAGTTTGGAAAGTGTAAAGGAGAACAAACTCAAATTTACATAAAAAAAGGAACTAAAAATGAAAGTTATTTTAGAATATACATCACAGGTGGAAGACTTAGGGTGTGGGAAAGAGTGGGCAAAGTGAGTACCTCGGCAGTTGATACCCGATTTGAAGGAGAGAAGGGTGGAAGTCTGCTTTGATCGGCTGAAAGCGTTTGAAGCCAATGAGACACGTTTTTTTTATGATCTGGTGACAGAGGATGAAACGTGGGCGTATCTTTACGATCTGGAAACGAAGAATCAATCCATGGAATGATGTCACACCTCTTCACCAAAGCCTAAATAGTTCAAGAGCCATCAATCAGCGCAGACAGTCATGGTGACTGTTTTTTCTGATGACAGGAGTGTCATTCTCCTTGATTTTCTGGAACGTGGCCGTACAGTGACCAGAAAGCGGTACATTGAGACGCTCAAGAAGCTTAGAGAAGCCGTAAGAAGGAAGAGACCAAACAAGAATCTGAAAAGGGTCCACATTCCCCGTAACAATGCGAGACCACACGACATCCTTGGCAACAAATCAGGCGATCAGCAAATTAGGCGTGTCGGTGGTCCCCATACACCGTACATCCCTGATCTGGCACCTTCCGACATCCACCTGTTCGGTCCAATGAAGGAAAGTCCACGGGGACAACGATTTGATGACACAGACGAGGTGAAAGTGGCTGTGAAAAAGTGGGTACAACAGTTCACACTTGAATTTTTAAAGAGAATTCGAGAGTTGGGTTCAACGATGGCGCAAATGCATCGCTTGTGATGGAGACTATGTTGAGTAGTACCTTTGTATAGAGAAAGAGTTACTCTACTAACATGTGCAATTTAAACGACCTCTGTCAGTTAATAAAAAAGTTATGCCCACTTTTGCATTACTTTCGGTACAACCGTATTTTCTAATTAAATTTGCAATTCAAAAATTCATCAGAGCTGGTTAATAAAAAAGGAAAATTAAGAAACGCTCTATGAAACAAATAAACTAAGATTCTCATGTAAAAACAAGTTCAACTCCCAAAATATTACATCACAAACTGTCGAAATAAAAAACACTCCGGAAGCGCAGCAGGTTTTTACCACCACTCATTACCTATAATAATTGCATTTAAAGAAGAGGGGCAGGATAAATGCGAAGAGCAACCTGCTGACACTAAGGGATTCAAACAGGTAGGTGCAAATGTCATTACACACATGTAACCCAAAGACACCTGCTCTTTTGCGACCTTCGAGAGGTGGGGTAGACTTTCGTGACAATTCACTTTGTTTGGTGTTCAGAACATAATCTTCATAATCAGCCTGATTCGGAAAAAACACAATTGGCACGAAATCAATTAGGAATCACTTCGATTAATGAATTATTGCTTTACTTTTCTATAATGTTTTTCTGCGCGACATCTTTAATTTAATTGAATCTGCGTGATATCCAACCTGACATTAAATTTGCTACACACACATTTCAACAACTGTTAATCTCTTTAATTGATATAAATTACTGGCAGTTTTCGCATGCAAGACAAAATCAGTTAGTGTCAACTCTTTGGGCAGATGTTATTTCGACTTGAATTTTTATCTTTTCATCACTTGTAAATGGTTCGCCTCCGGGTGATTTTCACAGCAATGCTTACCTTGTAAATGCTTCCAAAACGCTGTTCTGGGTAATTTAATGTTGCGGTCTTGCGTTCTCACCTTCCCCCTTTTCTCTTTTTACCTCTTTAGACGTATTAATTTTCTTTATCGAAGGATGCAAGAGGAACTCTCTGTATCACACGTAGTTTTATGCTACGTCGTCCACTTCTTGTGTAGTGTCACAGGCGTGCATGACGAAACAGAGATCGATGATTTTGAAACCAGTTATTCGAAATAACGAAGAATTTACGTCTTCTTTTTTTTTTTTTTTTAATTTAACAATACCAATTCAGAAAATAAAATGGCATGTTACAAAATTCGTCTGGGGAAGAGAAGCTGAAAAAGCACAGGTTCCCAGGTGATTTCCGTGTTTTAAAAAGAACCCAATGAAGAGCCGTAGAAGTTTCAGAAATTATTTAGCCTTTTTCGGGAAGTAGGCGAGCATTTACATTGGCGTACAATACGGGAACCCAAAATGGCAACACGTGCAATGTCTGGCGTAGTACGTACCTCGGGCCCAGTTCGTGCCTACCAATCGGGTAGTGAAACTTGAAATAAGAATGAAACAGCTGAGGCGATCAGTAGCGTGGAAGAACAGTGTGTGTGTGTGTGTGTGTGTGTGTGTGTGTGTGTGTGTTTTTTTTTTTTTTTTTTTTGACGTAGGACTACGTCTAACTCCGCGAATAGCATGGGGCGACTTACAGCGAACCGCCTGTGGCAAAAACAGGTTCCAATTGAAATCATTATAGCTTTAAAAATACGTGCCACACACTAATCGTGTTAGCGTATTTCTAAACAGCATGAAGTCTAATTCGCGTACTGAGAGCCGCGGAGGGCTTAGTGGTTAGCGAGTCAGACTATCTATGCAAGGTCCTCAGGTTCGAACCTGGGCTGATCTTTCAGAGATGGTGTGATTTACTAGCAATCGCTGAATATCCGCCGTGCATCGGACGAGCACGTTAAGTGACGGCCCCCAGGCTGGACCCCCTTGTTAAATGGGTATCCTTTCCTATGCCCCCTGAAATTCTCTCACCCCTTTGTGTGCAACATCGTACTTGTACGGTGGCGCCATCTACTGTACTCTAATCTCACTACAAACTGTTCTGTCAAAGTCGCTGGACTTGCTCTCATTCCCTTCCGTTTCTGTGTCCTGCCCCAAAGGCGATCTCGCTGTAGGTGGCTGGGACCTAAACTCTACTCACTGTGGACGGAAGTCCTACAAGAAAATGACAAAATGGATTTAATGTAGCCATTCGCGTACTGCGCAATACATCGTGCGCGCGACGCTCACCTCGCTCCTTGTGTGCTGGGGAGATGTTGCAATATTTCTGGGCGTGCCACCGCGTTTGACTTGAGTATAACAACGACTCTGGTTTGACTCAGTCTATCTCGGCAACCGTGAGCGCAACACGACTGTGCGTGGTATCGTTTTAAAGCTCTCGACAAGATCTATTCAAATATACGAAAAACATTTCGCAGTGGTTTGAACTGAACATTTAAAAAATTGTTTTCTTGTGAATCGGTGAACACTTTTGACAATATCACGGTTTGTCTGGGCAACCGTGAGGGCAAAACGACTGTGCGTGGCATCGTTTTAAAGCTCTCGACGAGATATATTAAAATTTATAAAGAACATATCGTAATGGTTTAAACTAAAAATTTTTAAAAATGTTTTCGTATAAATGGGTTAACATTTTCGACGGTATTCGCAGAATGAACGCAAGCAAAAGTGGAGAACATAAAAACGAGAGGCAAGATCAAGTGATGAGGAATGTAAGAAGCCCAAGAAGACAGAGCACCACTTTGCGTAATTCGTGTATTGATCTGCTTTGTGTTCGCAATGCATCCAACATTATTTGTAAAAATTAATGTAAGCAACTATTTTATTAGTTGTAAAAATTAATGTAAGCTAATTAATGTAAGCTACTTTTCATATCATAGACCTGTGTTGGCTCTAACAAATTAAATAAACGCTTTGAAACCATACTCGAACTAGCTCATTTCAACTCTCCGATCTGCAAGTCGTCGCTCTACGTTCCAAACTGACGGCTCAATCAGAACTGAGCCTACCTGTATTTTTTTTTTCTGTAAAATTTTGTGAGTATTCAGTGGGCGTGGCACAAAGTCTTCTGCTGACAGCAGCAGGTCAAAATGCTCTTAAGAAAATGGAGCACATTAGCATGAAACGATACAGGGAAAGCAGGACATTACACAAAAATGCTCCAAGATGCGGTCGATCGATTTCGAATTCCAGACTGGGAGCCAAAGGACCAAGAGAAACAGACTAGAAGCCGTTAGAATTCAAGAAGCCTTACAGCAGCCTTTGCCGGGTGAGTATCAATTAATGGCCTTCCCACACAACGGTTTATACCGTGCTGACGGAAGATTTAGGCTTAATTAGCAAACTAGCGACGCGGGTTGCTAATTAAGCTCTACGCGACGCTGCAAACTGCGCTTGAAGAAGCAAAGTTATATATTGTTACGACTTTTTAGGTACGGAAATGAATTCGATTAGCAGGTTTGGCAATAGGCGGGAACAGCATTAATTATGGGGTGAAAATTAACAGCTAGTGGTTTCCCGCATTGCGAAAGAGGAAGAAGAGAGATAAGGGTCCCTATTCTTGGAAGGGAGAAATCTCAGCCTGGTGTGGGGAATGCGATGCGTCGCCCCCTTAGTGCGTGTCGGTCAAGTCGGATGGCCATTAGAGTGTCAACAGACCAGGAAACTTATGGCGTTTGCTACTCCGAAACTTGGCAGGACAAAGAAGTGTTAGTTAAGTTATGTGTTTTCTGTACTTTTCGGGGAGTGGACCCACCACATATTCCGAATGCAGAGGCATGTATTTCATACCACTTCACCGCGCTAAATGCTTTGAGGCTGGCAAGAGAGTTTAAACAAACCCCTAAAAAGGAGAGCAAGGAATCTGTTAACGAGGCAAACAAGCGAAAAAGAGTAGTCTGAAGGAAGCTCGTGAAGGGACTGGACTCGGACACAGCAGGACCAGAGGAGATCCTGCGGGGCGGTACTTTTACGGGGATAGAAAAGCTTCTGTCCGAAGATGCCGGCCAGCTAACCAAAGAGCGGCCGAGCGGTTGATATTACCGCGAGGAAATAGGAGAGAGGACGATACCTCTTTTCCTGGTGCTAGATTGCACGTAAGAGAAAGCCAGCATCCCGGAGGTCACACGATGTGATGGAATTATAGCCCCGAATGATGGAGATGCCGACCGGTGATGTATGCGAGAATCACCTTTGGAGAGACGAACGGATCCTTCTACACGTCAGCGACTTCGTTCCACCACGACATTGGTGCGCATAAATGCGTCCATGATTTCATGCAGGTGAATGTCGTACACGAGAGAAAGTGGCAGATGGGGTTCGACTCCCCTCTCCATTGGTTATAGTGCCCGCTCTGAAATGGGCGTGTCATCACACAGATGCGCTTAAAAGCCAAAACACATAAAATGTTAGTGAGTGCATATCAGAGTGAGTGCAATAAACGTGGATACCTGAGGAAACAGCATATCTGTAAGTACAGAACTTATGTATGCAAGCCAGTTGTGATTAGATTGGCTCCGGTCAGCCAATAGACTCTCGTCAGCTGAGAACTGTTTTTAAAGCCGGACTGTATAGGCCAACAAATAATCATTGACTTTAATGATAAATTCAGCCTCAGAGCTATCCCGAAAGGGGCGAGTCTACTTGACGCCCGCCTTCACAATCCTCTGTATATAGACGTCTTCATCGTTATCCTCATATTTTGTTGTTAATTGATTAAATGTCTGTTGTCTCGTGCCAGTCCTGAAGTTGCATGACTAATTAATGAGTGTCAGATTTCTTAGTTTTGATTGGCTAAATTGCAGGCTAAATTCTTTTCACCTGTACATAAGATTTCGGCGATAAAAAGAGCTCACAAATATTATTCGTAATTCAACTGTCTACCTCCGGGTCGTCAGCCATTGCCTGACATCCTGACATCTAAATTCTTAAAGCTTATTTTTATTCGATCCGGCGACCCGGGGTGTAGCAACAATATGTTTAGAATTACTGTAATTTTGAGAGCAGGAATACTGTATTGCAAATACGTATGTATAGAAGTACAGACAGATATTTCAGAAATTTTGATATCGATTCTAAGACAAACAAGCTATGCACTTAATGCGCTGCACATCCTCAATACATGCCGCTGCAAGAAACATTCGCTTCCAAAAGAGAATGAAAACAATTTAGGAAAAAGTTATAAGTGGAACATTGGCGTGCAAGTTTTTCTTATCATGATGCTCGATCTCTCTGCTGGGGGCGTAAATGCATGTTTTTTTTTCTTTTTGTTTCTTTTGTTTCGTTTTTTTAGACCATATAGCTGTTACTGAAAGAGAAATTTGGGCATAGCACGACTGTTTTCAGAATAAACGTTTTCTTCTTCTTCCAATAATATGCAGTTTTCGGCCAGTGGTATAAATGTGAACATCGGCCATGTCCAACTTCTGAGTCTGGAGGAATTCGAGACCGCTGTTGTGTAGTGAAAGCATATCCGGCGCGTAACTGGAAGACCCTGGGTTCGATTCCCGGTGGCTGCCAATGAGAATTTTTCTGTGACTCATTTATAAACGTGGAAAGAGTGATGACCTCTGTTTGATGTTCTGAAAGACCGATGCTTTTCGAATCAACTTGACCCTCTCTGACGAAACTTTTGTCAGTTATCAGAAATTGTAAGATCCGATCTACCAACAGTGACGACGCCAGCCGCTCAGAACTGGGTGGGCTATTACGGGGGCACAAATTTTGAAGTGTTTGGCAGAAATTTTGGCAAATAACGTTCGTGTGCATTTTACCCGACGCTAATAATGCTTTCCCTAGCGAAAAAAGTTTTCAAATTAATACTGTACGTAGTATTTATTCCATGTATGTAGTATGGAACCATGGATACGAAACTCTATGACAAGTTACTATTTCTTTGCTATTTTAATTTTTTTTTTTTTGCTTTCATGTTTATGAATTTTAGTTTGTAACCTGCCATGGGATGTCTATTCTCTCTCTCTCTCTCTCTCTCTCTCTCTCTCTCTCTCTCTCTCTCTCTCTCTCTCTCTCTCTCTCTCTCTCTCTCTCTCTCTCTCTCTCTCCTTCTCTCTCTCTCTCTCTCTCTCTCTCTCTCTCTCTCTCTCTCTCTCTCTCTCTCTCGCGCGCGCTTTCTCGCTTTCTCTTTCTCTCTCTCTCTCTCTCTCTCTCTCTCTCTCTCTCTCTCTCTCTCTCTCTCTCTCTCTCTCTCTCTTTCGCTTTATCTCTCTCTCTCTCTCTCTCTCTTTCGCTTTATCTCTCTCTCTCTCTCGCTTTCTCTCTCAGAGCTCTTCCTTCTCTCTCGCTTTCTTTTTCTCTCTCTCCCTCTCTCTCTCTCTCTCTCTCTCTCTCTCTCTCTCTCTCTCTCTCTCTCTCTCTCTCTCTCTCTTGCTTTCTCTTTTTTTCTCTCTCTCTCACTTTCTCTCTCGCGCGCTTTCTCTTTCTCTCTCTCTCTCTCTTGCTTTCTCTCTCTCTCTCTCGCTTTCTCTCTCTCTCTCTCTCTCTCTATCTCTCTCTTTCTCTCTCTCCCTTCTCTCTCTCTCTCTCTCTCTCTCGCTTTCTCTCTCTCTCTACTCTCGCTTTTTCTCTTTCTCTCTCTCTTTCTCTTTTTCTCTCTTTCTCTCTCTCTCTCTCTTCCTTCTCTCTCTCCCTTCTCTCTTTCCTCTCTCTCTCGCGTTCTCGCTTTCTTTCTCTCTCTCTCTCTCTCTCTCTCATCGTTTTAAACTGTAATTACAAAAACGGTGTGTTTCTACTACTCTCTTACAAATTCGTTCAGAGGACTCCCTCCTCTCTCTCAAGTACAAACGCTAAATTTAACAAAGAGTTCATTTTATATAACAAAATTTTAGTGAATTCGAGAAATCACATACATTTGTGTCCAAGTTTCCTAGAATCTTAGATGGTTGCACCCGCCATATTTTCGAATTGCTTAAATATTTTGGGAGTGTTAAAGGGTGGGCTCAAAGAAAAGTTAGGTGGGTTAAAGCCCACCCGTAGCGTCTCGCCTGTCTACCAAAAATGTTCGACGATCATCACATTTTATATTTTCACGCCTTTTTTGGGGGTCAAAGAGTCCACCCGAAAATTATGTGTTACAAGGTGGCTCAGTGGTTTAAACCCTGGAGTCTACCCATTCGTCCTAGTGGCTTCGGGTTCAAGCCCCTGAGGCGGCATGGGTGACGCGTTCGTTTTACGGCGCTGAGAGAAGTGGCCCTAAATTAGGGACGGGCCTGTGCATATTGCCCTTAGAGTTTCCCACGATGGTCATTAAACCCCAAAAAGAAAGCTATATGAATCCAACTTTTTTCGAAATTCTCAGTTCTTTTATTTTTCTGAGTTTTAATTTCATTCTCTTTTTTATGAAATTTTTATTTTCTAATTTTTATACTTTTTATGCACCATTCGAGATTTTGAGTGGAATGTCCAAAAGGGGAACTGCCACAAAGGGGAAATGACTTTGAGGAGGTTACCCCAATGGGAGTTGTAGTACGGTGAGGTATCCGTGAAGTATTCATCTCCCTTCGCAAATCTTTCGTTGTAATTCTTAGAAAATAAAATAATAATAATAAAATTGAAACAAGACGCTTTACATCTTAAGTTTTCAGAGTTTAAAAGTTGCAGATTTGAAAGGAAAATAAAGATGTTTAAAGGAAGTGCCTGGGACATAGCGTTGCATATTGAATAAGGGCGAATTCGTTTTCGTAATCTGTCGCAGTCTGTAATGGAGTGACGGTTTTGGAATAACTCCTCAGCAATTACGTAATCAGACGGGAACGTTGAGCACAGACGTCTAGCGACACTGATTGACTTCACAAGAACTGGAGTTTAATATGTCTGATTACATGTTCCCAACAATACTTAGTCTCGTGTCGCTTCCTACAGAAAAGTCGGTTTTAGGAATAGATTCATAATTCATATTTCAACCATTTCTAAGTTTTATTTTAAACTTTTTTTTGACTTTCGTTTGAAGAAGGGTGCACCAGGATGTGTGTGTGAGAGGGGGAGGTGCTTGTTGGAAAAGAAAGATGGTATTTTAAAAAGGCATGGAAATGTATTCTGCTCAGAGGGTCGCTTTGCACAAAAATATCAGCAGCACTGACAAGCAGGGGACAAAGTGATACAAATTATTGAAGTGATTGCCACAAAATTTCTACTATCATATTTTTTATGAATAATGTATTCTGCCTAACGTAACTGATGTCTGTATTAAAAACATTTGAAAAGTAAATCGGTGGTAAGAAGAAAGGAATAACGTATACTGCCTAACGTAACTGATGTCTGTATTAAAAACATTTGAAAAGTAAATCGGTGGTAAGAAGAAAGGAATAACGTATACTGCCTAACGTAACTGATGTCTGTATTAAAAACATTTGAAAAGTAAATCGGTGGTAAGAAGAAAGGGGTAACGTATACTGCCTACTTAATCTTCTGTTTGGTTGACCTTTTCCTATGTATATTTTAGTTACCTCTCGTATGCATTCTGTGCTGAATGTCACGTCGAATACCACGTGACGTTGATATCACGTGTATAACGTAATGTCTTTTTCGTGAGCAAGATTAATGTTACGCTATGTCTACGGAATGTTGAACTGAATAAGAATATGATGCAATAGTTCCTAATTAAGCTTTTACGGCCAGACGAAACGTAAACAGAAGTCAACTTGCGATAATTTTTTATTGGTCCAGCACGAATTTCAGTAGAACTCCACAATATAAGACAGCAGATATCAGATTACATTTATCTAATTGAACGTCTACACACACACATCCACTCTCGCTTGATAAGCAGCCTGTCTGTGCTAATTGAAAAATTGTCCTTGTTGTGGAAAGTACTGTTTAGGCTGCTGATAATTCTGTCTTTGAAGAGGAGGTTCTTGGACCTGCCTGGGTTAGTGTTATTCTTGTATCCGCCTAGGTTGGCGGTATACGTGGACCTGAGGTAATGGGTTTTGTGAAGATTGGCCTTTGCTGTGACGTTCTTCAAAAACTCGGATGAGTTTCATGCACTCGTGAACTGAGACAGGACGTCTAACTTCTAAATAATCATGCAGGAAAGTGTCCAGCTGCTCTAGTAAAGTGTCAATAACGTCAGACTCGACTGCAGCGGGATCCCATAATTTATCAAGCTTAAGTGTACGTTTATGCTGCAGCCTCGCTGCTGGCACATAGATGCTCGCTCAGGCACCTCGCTGCTTGCATGTAGCTGCGATGCTCGCCGCGGAGCATTTACCTTGCAGCTGGTCACATCGCTTTTATTATTGTAGGAATCACAACTGTATCTTTCATTGTCAAACAGACTTTACCAGTGTTATAGAAAGTTTTACAACCACTGCATATGAAGCCACCAACTAAAGAAGAATTCAAAGAAATGGCTGATATGTTTTGCAAGAAATGTGGATTCCTTAACTGTCCAGGTTCTATCGATGGAAAGCACATCCGAATACTTCGCCCTCAAAGGTCAGGCTCCATGTTCTTTAATTATAAAAGCTACTTTTCAATAGTTCTGCAGGCCGTCAGTGATGCACACTGTAAATTTATTTTCATTGAGGTCGGAGCCTATGGAAAACAAAGTGATGAGGACACTTTTAGAAAGTCTGCCTTGTATGGCAGAGTGAAAAAGGGTGTGCTTAACATTCCTGAAGATAACTTCCTACCAAGCACTGACATCCAAGCCCCCTTTGCGTTCATAGGTTACGAAGCCTATCCCTTACTGAGACACCTGATGAAGCCTTTTATGCTAGGAAAACTCTTGATCAATCCAAGGAGAAATCGAAAAAAAAATTCATATTACAGTTCAAATCACAGGAAAATTTCCCAAATAAAACTTGTTTCTGTAAAAACACAACACTGTTTTTAAAGATACGAGAGAGATGACTGCGTAGTTTCACAGTCAGTTGGGAAAGTGGGTCAATGGACGGGAGGAGTGGCCTTGAAGGAACCAATCACAGCGTAAGTTTGAGGATGCCTGGCGATGGTCGAGGCTCGAAAAATAAACCAGTTTGATATAATCGCTGTGGCGATGATCGCTGCGAGCAGCGCAGACAGCATCGCTGCTCCACGATAAATGAGCCTGTAAAGATATATGGTTGTGTTTCATCATCGCCAGGCATCCATGTGCATAGCTCAGCGATGTGCCAGCAGCAAGGCTGCAGCATAAACGTACCCTAACTGTTTCCAGGGCAAACGAGACGGGACTATCTGATGCACGCTGTCGCCTGGAAAACATTTGTTGAGCAAGGCCGGCCTTATTTGTGCCAAAGGGAAATACTTCTAAGAATTCAGCTCTAAATTGATGATAAGAGCCCTCTGGGTTCATCCGACGCCACTGTCTGTACCAGACCTTGGCAGTGTCTTGCAAACATGTGCCAGCAATAGGCACTTGACAATCCTCACGAACATTATACAAATCGAAGTGATCTTCGAGAAACCTAAGTCACCCGCCGTTTCCCCTTAATACAATGAAACCCGCATGGGGTACATAATGAGCAAGGATTTTGCTCCTTCTTACTGGGGGTGGTGGGGTTAATTGCTGCTGAGGTACTGCAGTTGAAGAACGCGGAACATGATTTTGGAGAAGCGACGTGCCTGTACCGCAGGACGCACATGAGATAAAGGCAGATAGCAGTGAGAGTACATGTCCGCGTAGCTCAGTTGGGAGAGCGACTTACTCCAGAGTGAGGAGACCCGACTTCGAAGCCAGACCTGTCTTTTCACATTGGCGCCCGAACTTCAAGGATGACCTGGCCGATAGATTTCTCACAATGTTGTGATGTTCTTTCCACACCGCGAGAAGGAAAAATGAGAATCTCTTCTTCAGTGCTTCGAAAAAATAAATGTATGTGTGATGTTAAGTTTCCACACACCAAATCGTCTGGGATTTCTCAAATGCACGTTCTTCAGCGGATGACTGCCTACAGCGACACATGGTCCCGGCTAACCCGTGGACCATGCCCCCGGCCCTCTCTAGGTGGGGAGGGGAGAGGAGATGTGACGTTCCTGCATCGCAGGACGCACATGAGATAAAGGAAGATAGCAGTGAGAGCACATGTCCGCCTAGCTCAGTTAGGAGAGCGACGTATTCCGGAGGGAGAGGAACCGGTTTCGGTTCCCTGCGTGGACAAACTTGTGTTTTCACTCGTGGTACTTCGTTATCGCTCCGAAAATGAAAAACGGGGAGCTTTTCTTAATGCAAAGCTAACTCAGTAAGGAATACAACCACGTATTTTTCACAAGAGAACAGTGAAGATCATTTTCCACTCAAAGAATCTGAAAATGGGCAGTGAAATTAAAATGAAAGGAGAAAGACATTACTTTATTGCACATTACTTCATATCACATTGAAGCACTGCACCTTTGCAGCAAAATTCTCCAAAACAATCGTAGAAAGAGGGATTTTTATCGTCTCCTACAAAAACATTTTTGCAATCGAAATTGAAATAGTGCGGAAGGACTGTGTTGTAACTGTGCGTTACTGGAAAAATAGTTAGTTTTATTATTCTCAGAATTTTCGGTTTCCCAATTGATTTTTGCTTGCCTGAGCTGGTTTATTCACTGAGACTGAAACTGTGTAAGCAGCGCACACTTTTTTTTTTTTTTTTTCGTGTACTAGTGTTTGTTTCTGGAAAAATAGAAGTTACGGCCAACAATGAATTCCGTTCGCTTTTCGGATCCGAAAAGCCACGAAATACAAATGTTTGTGAAAGGCAGCGGAATGCATTTTTAGATTTTTCTCAATGTTTTTAGCGAAGGAACGGGTGTGCTTTCGTTTTCAATTATTCCCTTTTCGTCATCATAGTTTCAGGCAGAAAACTGAAAATTCGTTAAACTGGTAACCACACGGCACCCTCAGTCATGACATTAATGCTCGAACGGTACGACGCAGATCTATTTGTTCATTCTGATTGAAACGCAACTTGAAGATAGAAATATACATGAAAATAATTCGCTAAATATCAATTGAACATTTTACCACATGAGGTCGGTTGCTCGCAAAACAGACGCGACAAAAGCACTGAGATGAAAGAAATAAGAAAACTGTTTCAAAACCTAAGAAACAAACACGAAAAAAGCACTCAAATGAAAGGAAGAAAAAAAATGTTTCAAAACCTAACGAAGCAAACACGAGAAAAGCACTGCAATGAAAGGAAGGAAATTTTTTTTTCAAAAACTAAGAAAACAAACACGAAAAAAGCACTGAAATGAAAGGAAGAAAAAAATGTTTCAGAACCTAAGAAAACAAACACGAGAAAAGCACTCAAATGAAAGGAAGAAAAAAAAATGTTTCAGAACCTAAGAAAACAAAGGCAAGAAAAGCACTAAATGAAAGGAAGAAAAAAAAATTCAAAATCTAAGAAAACAGACTCGAGAAAACACCGTCAAGAGAAAACAAAATTCCATGGGCAAAACATTATGCGATTATGTTAATCGTGTTTTTCATATTCAATAGTAAGCCACGATTCTTAATAGTTACTTATTTATTTTTTTACTTATTTTCTATATTTTACTACAATATTAATTTGAAAATGTCATTAGAGATTGTCACACGACTGTTACGTGTTTTTTATTTCAATGGTGAGACATTTCTAAGAGGCTGGTCTTAGTTCTCTAAAAGAATAAAATTTGCATGGTATGATTAACTTTGGCGTAAGTGATTTGCAGTGTTCCGTATTGGGATAAAAATATGGCAGTCATTTTAATCACTACCTGCACACGTGTATTACATGCAATAAAATGCAGTCATTTTGGTTTTACGAAAAATACCTGTAATTCTAAAAAAATTGTATTACTAAAACCCTATAAAACCTAGTTCATAATATGGAACTTAAAAATTTCATAGAATATTCAAAGCAAACAGAATATAAATTCTGAATTTGCTTATACCACTTACTTTGAGATGCGGGTTCGATTCCCGCTCCAGATCGATGAAATTTTCAAGTTTTCTGAGAGGTGTTACATGGACGACCAAAGTGTTACAAGCAAAGTCGGAATTTATATTCTGTTTGATTTGAATATTCTATCGATTTCTCATGTATTATAAGGAATATTGCTTCCTTCATTGATTTAAAGATTTCAGTAATTGAAACTTAATAGATTTTCACAAAAGGGCCTCAGAGGCTTCCTTCTTGAAGAGAAGACTCACTGCCTGTGCTACCTTTCCGGTTTCCCTTCTAATTTGTGCGCAGACGCAGTCCACAGAGCTGGCAATGTTTTTGCCACTATTACGAAAAGGGGTAAGGCGTGCTATGAGGTTGGAAAGTGTGCTTCTCTACGAGGCAAAACTGGCGCGCGATATCTTTGGAAAGCCAGTTGTGACGTGCCTGCGCCGCAGGACGCACGTGAGATAAAGGCAGATAGCAATGAGAGTACATGTCCGTGCAGCTCAGTTGGGAGAGCGATTTACTCCGGAGTGAGGGGAGCCGGTTTCGATGCCCGGCGTGGGCAAACTTGTTCCTTATACAATATGGAATTAGCGATTTCATACGTAAATTACAGTGCATTGCTGTTTCTTATTTGAACAAATTATAATTATTTATTTTAAACTTGTTCCAGGTGGTAACAATAGATGCTAGCATGCTTCGCCTCTGGGTTTAAACGAGAAAAAAACTGAAAAAGAGGCATTTGACTGCTATACATAGGCTTGAAATTAAAAACATAAAGACCAATTATTTCGTTATGATAGATGATTCTTCGAATTAAACCTCAGGAATTCATGTAAATGCTAAATGCTATTGGTAACTGTACTATATGGCAATAAAAAGGATTAACACTTCAAATTTAAAAAGTATATCATCATCATCATCATTTATTATCAGCTCACTGCTAGATGAAGGTCTCCCAAGTTTCCTTCACAACACTGTCTTGAGCCAGTAGTCTCTTTTATGTCACTCCGGTATGCTTTCGAATTTCATCCATTCACCTCCCAATGGTGTAGGTGTTTTACTACCCCTTGGTATTCAGTCTAAAATTGTGTTTGTCCATCGGTGGCCCGTTCTTCTGGCAATATGCTCAGCCTATTGCAATTACAGGAATTTTACTCTGATTATGACGTCTTCCACTCTTGTCATTTTCCTAATCCACGAGTTCCTCTTCTTATCTTTCCCGGTTTCACCAAGCGTGCATCTTTCCATGCTTCTTGCAGTTGTCTGCAGCCTTTGTATATCTTTTTCTTTTTAGTTAAAGTCAAGTCTCTACTCTGTATGTAGGAACTGCAAGGGTTCATTGATTAAACACTTTACTTTTAAGACATCATGACATATTGCTCTTAAAAATTGCATTGTTTCTTCCAAAAGTTGTCCAACCAAATTTCAGATTTTATATGCCGATTAATTTCTTCATCAATGTGCCCCTCCCTTAATATCTGTTGCCCAAGGTAAAAATGTAGATATCGATTATCTCCAGCTTTTCCTCATCAATCGATAAAATTTTTCCGTATTTTTTTAACAAAAAGGCATCACATTTTTACACCATCACTGGGAAATTCTGCGTGCAAAAAGCAGGGTAATACATGGGCAATCATAGTGGTATTTAACTGTAGTAATTACATGATAAACATAGGGCAAAAACAGGGTTTTTTAAGCCAAGACGTTGTGACACATGCAAATATACCGTTACTTCACATAGTGAGTAGTTTGAAAAATCAGAAAGCATATCTATAGTATGGATCACGGTTTTAATGTTCCACAATGTTAACAAAAATTCCAAATGGATCAATGCTAATGTGTCATAGAAAAAAAATCTAGATTTACGAGCAGGAAATGTGTTTCAACAGAAAATCCGGAAAAGTAATAGGAAATCATGTTCATGATTCAGTGAGAAAAGGGCCAACACAGTAACAAATATGCTTCCTAAAAAAATTGTGAGTCGGTTTCATGTGCCATGCTACAACGTTAAGCTACAACGCATCCTGCCTGAAATCGGGAATCTTATAGTATATAAAACACAAAACGTCTGTTTGTCTGAAGCAGCAAAAACTCTCGAACGCCGAACTGTGGCATCTTGAAGTTTGCATAGCTTATTAATACTGGAATTTCTAGGTCAACGCAACTATTTTAAGACCTCTACGTTGTTCCGTTTGCGAGTTATGAAATAATAAGTTAATCAATAAAGTCAGCGTCGTTTGCTGCGTCATCGTTATCTGAAAGCACGTGACTGCATTCATCGCCGCGGCACATCCACAGGTGTTTCTCTTCTTTGAGAACTGTGCATAAAAAAATGCAAAAACGAACTTTGCGAATTCTTAACGAAACGGGCTGAATTTTTTATCAACACCATGAATTGGTAATAAGAGGAGTCGCTCAAAATTTCACCGGAATCCGGTCAAAACTTTTGAAATAGGCATGGAATTTTAAATTCAGCGGTAAACAAATATATACGCAGAAATGGGTAATAGACTTTTGACGGCTAATCTAAAAAGTTATTTACCTATTCAGGCGAAATTTGGAGGTCATCTTCCTAATAACGATTTATGGCGTTCATTAAAATTTCAGCCAGTTTCATTAAATATTCGCAAAGATACGTTTTTAACTTTTTTATCCCACAGATTCGTTCCTCAAAGACGTCTGAAACTGAAAGCACGTGATGCATTTAATCGTCGATAACAAATTGTTAACGAATTTTGTTCAGTCAGTGTTCTAATGCTGTCTCCTGGACACGTGTTAAATAATTCGTAACGCTTATGGTCCGTTTGATTCTACAGATTCCATACATTCTGTACATTTCGTTACTTTAATTCTCGACAAATATTTGTGACAGCAATGTACGGCCAAGTGCTGAAATAATCACACTATGAATAAATAATTTGTAATGACCGAAATTTGTGAAATCAGGTTTTTTCTTTCTTGCAAGCATCAATTTTTTCCCCGATTTTTTCAGTGGCATGAATTTAATAAGCCTAAATCCCGTGCAAAGCCGGGTAGTAAAGCTAGTTATTAATAAAGATGATAATAGGTAACACCAGATTTTGTCTAGTCGTTAAGTTTGTCGTTGTCTATCATCACTTTTGCTATAGTTGCTTTGCTTCCTGCTTCCGAGTGGAGTTGATTATCTTTGATCATTATTCCCAGGTTGTTCCTTAGCCGTACAACAAAATTATGCCTATCCCACAACTTTGTGAAGAAATTATGCAAAGCTTATTTTCTTCTCCTGCTTCTGCTTCTGTTTTTCAACACTGTCAGTATGCTAGCTTGCGCACACATCAGTGATAAATGTCGCTCCCATTTAATACAGCTAGTAGGCAGATTGTGATACTAGTTTGATTCGAATGAACAATTCGTTTCTTGCCGTTAGGTCTTCCGCATATATAAGACTTGACTGCGTAATAACCCGTAATATATATAATCAGATAACGCCTTATAAAAAGCAGTTTTTTGTGAGTCAGGTAATTGTGATGCGTGATATCAGATGAGTTCCTGTTAGAATATTAATTTCTCATTACTCTGATGACGATGTGAAAGCAAAGTTCTTCTGCTGACTAATTCTAGCTCATCCGACTGGGAAGGCTCTCTGGATTTACGACCCGCTGCATACCGGGTTGGGTCTCATAAATTTGCTTAAGATAAATCGATCTAGATCTGAATCGTAATAACTACATTGCAGTTGCATTACATTTCATTTGTCCCTGCACTATTTCGACTTTTGCGTTCCTCAAAGGAAATCTCTTTTTTTCTTAATGCGTACAAATCCAGTTGCTGACAAGATGTAGTTGCCGTGTAACCGGTAGTTGATGAAGTTTCTGACAATCAGAGTTCGTTCATTGCAAAATCAAAAAAAAAAAAAAAAAAAGGAATACAAAAAAAAAAAGGAATACAAGTCGTGTTGTAATCCTTAAAAATATAGGAAGGCATTCATTAAGTTGTAAAACTCACACACCTATTTTTTATGTCCTTGCAATATTGCACAATTACTTTCCGTAACTTCAGTGCACAGATCATATATCTACTGCAGCCATGTGCCTACGCAACTCCCGCATTTCGGGGGTCTCACTGCTAAAAGGGCCTCTAACTTCAGGAAAAGTATTTTACCAAAATATTTAAAAATTTTTACTCGGAAACTGCATATGAAGCTGGTTAAAGAAATAGCCAGAAAAATTTTACGACAGCTTTGAATGAAGTATTAAAAAGAAAAGGATTTTTCGTTATGTTTTCCATTAAATAACTATAATATTTTAAAATCAGTTTTGCGGTTTTAGTTTATAAAAACTGGATAACGGGTAAGCAGCTATTCCAGAAAACTGGAGGCCCCTATTCACAGCCATAGCAATAGTCCCTCTATGTACACCGATGAGCAATTATATTATGACCACCCTCAGCCTAGAGAAATGAGCGCGCCTGGAGACCGAACGGTGGCGCAGGTGAAGTTCACAGAACACTATATATATACAACCCGAGGACCGGCTTTCGGTTAGTAGAATGTTCAGAGTCAGAATGGGAAAAGCTGCCGATTTATCGGAGTTTGATAAAGGACAAATTGTGACGGCACGGTGCCTTGGACCTTCCATCTCGGAAACCGCGCGGCTTGTGGGTTGTTCAAGTGCCGCTGTAGTGAGTACGTATCAAAAGTGGTGCACAGATGGCCAAATGACGAACCGTCGTCCAGTAGTGTGTCGTCCGCAGCTCATTGATGTCAGAGGGGAGAGGAGACTGTCGCGCATTGTTAACAGGGACCGCAGGGCCGCAGTGCGACAAATTACCCGCAGCTACAACAGTGGTGATTAGGGCAACGCATAACAGCACGCAGTTCTGCGCATGGGCCTGCGTAGCCGAAGACCCAGCCGGGTTCGCATGCTCACTGCACGTCATCGCCAACAACGCATGAAATGGACCCAATCAAGATTGGACCGTGAATGATTGGAAGAAAGTGGCCTAGTCTGACGAATCAAGACTCCTGGTGCATCACGTAGACGGCCGAGCGCAGATACGCCGATTACCAACGGAGGCTATGGCACCTCGTGTCTATTGCCAGTCGTCGTGTCTATTGCCGGTATAGTTCTCATGATTATAACACTCTTAGCACGCCTTTGTTCCAGATACATAGGCGCAGCATCTGATGGGCACAGGGGGCGCGTGCTAACCAAACTGAAAAAGTCGAAAATAAATAATAACTAGTCGTTCGCCTTTTAAATGCTGTAAAGTGTGGCATTCAGCCAAGGAAACAACGCTACGCTATAGCAAACATTGTTATAACTCCTTTCCAGCAGACCTTCCGTGCAGTCACCTAATGATGGTTTTCATCATCAGATATGAGGTGCTTTGAAAGGCATATTTTTTTCATCCTCATTAGTGTGAATCAGCGCAAGCCTCGCACACCTTGTAGTTTGGGATATATTTGGCATGTAAAATACCTAAGTTATGGCTAATGGCAGTTGAACAGAAGAATTTTCGGATAACCTACTGTGTTGGTGCCAATGAAATGTCCGGCGCGAATGAGCAGTGGAGAGAGATCCCCACCACAGCGGAATGGAACCACCCACAGGTGTTGTGGGTGCTACGTCACGGAGTTACTATAAATAGCTAGCACGTGTGTGAAGAACAAGGTTCAGGCGTGGTTTGTTTGGACGTAACGTGGCTTGCAAAGGAAACATGCAGACCCCGGATTTGATAGTCATCTTCCTGTATGAATTTAAACAGGGCCATTCTGCAGGAATTGTCGCTCGAAACAAAGCGTTTGGAAAGAATACAGCCAACGAACGAATCATGCGGCGATGGTTTGTGAAGTTTCGAAGCGGAAATACGGACTTGCAAAAGGAAGCACGTTGTCACCGACCTGTTGCTGTTTCTGACGATGTTCTGTTACGTATGGTTGAAGCGAACCCTCGAAAAACGTGTCATGAGATAGAGGCAGAGGTAGGTGTCCACCACTCGACAGTTGTTCGGCGTCTGGCTGCGCTGGGTTAGGTCAAAAAGTTGGACATGTGGCTGATGCATGAGCTGACAACTGCGAACAAACAAGACTAGGTGTTTGGAATTCTGCCCGTCACTGCTTGCCAGGAATAAACATGAACCTTTACTGCATCGAATCGTCACCTGCGACGAGAAGTGGGTCCTTTATGAAAATCGGAAACGATCTGCACAATGGTTATGCAAGGCACAGGCCGCTAGACTGCATCCTAAGCTACCCCTAGATACCAAGAAGAGGATGTTCCTTGTCTGGTGTTCCACAGCCGGGATCAAACCATCACTGCAGAATGTTATTGTGCTGAATTACACCAGATGCACCGGAAAGTTCTGCAGAAACAACCGGCTTTGGTCAACAGACAAAGTGTTCTTCTGCTCCAGAAAAACGCCGCCCTCGTGTCGCACAACGAACGATGCTGACACTAAATGTCTTGGGTTATGAAGCACTGCCTCATCCTGTCTAATACCCGGACTTGTCTTCGACTGACTATCATCTGTTTCGTCGCCTGGATCACTTCCTGTCCGGGAAACAGTTCACGACAGACAACGAGGTTCAAAGTGCAGTTGATGACTTTTTCGGGTCCCAGCCACAAGACTTTTTTTCGTGTCGGAATCATCATCATATGTTCGGATCTTGAATGTGTACCGTGCTTGCAAAATGTTACATATTGCATTGTTTCGTGCTTCGTTTCGCGAATGGGAATCCCAGTCTGGAATCAACAAGCCTCATCCTCTAACTAGGCCGATACGGCCCTGGTCCGATCTAAGTTCGGACTCTGTATTTCCTTCTTTTTTTTTAAACTGTGATTTTGTGTGATTTAAGTATCATAAGGGTGTTCAGTTACACTTCCGAGTTGATAAAGAGAATTCTTCTACAACTGGATCTGAGAGCGGAGTGGAGCCTGGGGAGGTACGATTTATTCTGGGCTTCACTCTTTCGGAAATGCTCTTACGAAGGCGTCTTGCCATAGCCGGGCACGCGCGATCTGGCCTTTGTCGAAATCCGATAAATTTTTTGCTTTTCCCATGTTGAGACAAAACGAAATACTGACTGAAGGAGAGACATTCAGGCATTTTCATGTAGGATTTCCGTCACAGAGAAGGTTTAGGTCCAAACTACAGTGGGTCCACCTATTGGGCAAGGCACAGAAACGCAAGGAGTGAGAGCAAGTATAGCGACCTTGACAGAACAGTTTGTAAGTGAGAGAGAGAGAGAGAGCACAGTAGATGGCGCCACCGTACAAGTACGAGGTTGCTCATAGAGGGGAGAAAAGTCAGGGGGAGTAGGAATAGATACCCAACGTAACCGGGGGTATCTATTCCTACTCCCCTGACTTTCTCTCCAACGTAACCGGGGGTATCACGTCATTTAACGTACTCTTCCGATGCATGGCGGATATTCATAGATGTTAGCAAATCACACCTTCTCTGGAAGATCAGCCCAGGATTGAACCTGGGGACCCTCCATTGACAGTCTGACCCGCTAACCACTAAGCCATCCCTGGCCTGACTGAAGGAGCTTTGACCCAGGTATTAATATATAACTCCCGACCTTGGAACGTGACGCTGATTGGCTGAACACGCGCTTATTTGCATAACGGAGAGGTGGTTTTAATGTTTTGGCTGATCGGTGTATACTATATATTGTACCTCATTTCTCTCGTCACCATTATTATCATCCGCCTTTGAAACGCTAAAAAAAACGCTGAAAATTTTGAGTAAATTTTTGTCTACAGTTTCAAGCACAACTTCTTCCCTTTATGATCATCCTGCACAACTTTCATTGATTGATTTTTCAAAACGGAACTCGTAGGTTTTAATGGCGCACTACAGTCACTGATTCGAACAGTGTTGTTCTGTGACACTGTGCGCCGTTTGAATGGTCCTAACAGACTCTTCTTATCCATGTTATGGAATGATATAATGGACGGTGATCACACTCTAGTGCATACACTCGTATTAGTTTGCGTAATACCTTTATTAAGAATTCAATTGATGCCTGGTGTATATATTTTCCCTTCTATTCTAAGCTGATGTAAAAAAATTTCATGATGAATGCCGCCAGTCCAGTGACAATGACGAAATCCCTTAAAAGGTTTAATATCATGCTTTCTTTCTTTTCAATGAGATTTTTGTGTAGGATAAGTATGAAATATTAAGAAGAAGAGCAGGGTATAAGGGTCTGCACTGGCTGGACTTTTTCTTTTTCATTGTTTTACTTTTTCGTCAGTTAAGTGAAAATATCCGGGCTCGGGCCTACCCTGCACTGTACTGCAAGGTTTAATATTTTTCTCCCTGATTGAAGAATGTTTCGATTCACAAAACGAAGAGAAATTGACAATAACCAGATGGCGAAGATCACTGAGTGCAGCGAGAGACATGGAAGTACATCATCCTCAGAATGCGTGTGTTAATTACAGCTGATATGGATCATCTGGGCAGTAAGATGGTCTGAAAAGTGCCGGTTTATTCCTTTTAAGGTTGAAATCAAATTCCATTTTCACTTTCTTAGCTTTAGCGACTAAAACACGTAGCTTCTTTTTTTTTTTTATATATTATTACTATTATTTTCCTTTCCGAGAAATGCTTAGGTAAACAGACTTTTCAGCTACTAAAGCACGTAGCTTTTTTTTATTATTTTCCTTTCCGAGAAATGCTAACGTAAACAGACTTTTTTGCGACTAAAACACGTAGCTTTTGTTTTAATTATTATTTTTCTTTCCGAGAAATGCTTACGTAAACAGACCTTTTAGCAACTAAAACACTAAAACACGTAGCTTTTTTTTTCCTTTCTGAGAAATGTGTACGTAAACAGACTTTTCAGCTGCTAAAACACGTAGCTTTTTTTTTAATTATTGTTTTCCTTTCCGAGAAATGTTTACCTAAACATACTTTTTAGCGACTAAAACACGTAGCTTTTTTTTTATTTTCCTTTCCAAGAAATGCTTACGTAAAAAGATTTTTTAGCGACTAAAACACGAAGCTTTTTTTTATTTTCCTTTCCCAGAAATGCTTACGTAAACAGATTTTTTAGCGACTAAAACACGTAGTTTTTTTTAATAATTATTTTCCTTTCCGAGAAATGCTTACGTAAACAGACCTTTTAGCGGGTGAAACACGTAGCTTTTTTTTGTTTTCCTTTCCGAGAAATGCTCACGTAAACAGACTTTTTAGCGACTAAAACACGTAGCTTTTTTTATTATTTTCCTTTCCGAGAAATGCTTACTTAAACAGACTTTTTAGGGACTAAAACACGTAGCTTTTTTTATTATTTTCCTTTCCGAGAAATGCTTACGTAAACAGACTTTTTAGCGACTAAAACACGTAGCTTTTTTTTATTATTTTCTTTTCCGAGAAATGCTTACATAAACAGACTTTTCAGCTTCACGAAACCAGATGTCTGAGCTTCTGGCGTGACTCTTTGCTACATGGGAGATGATGAAGTTCGAAGTACAGGGTGTCCATAAATGAAGTATACAACTTAAGTATGCTATTAACAAAAAACTGCAATAAATAACAACTTACATTTAATGCCAAAAGACATGGTAACTGTGAAAGTTTTTTTTTTAATGTCACCAGGTCTTCACGTGTGCTCCGTTGGTGTCTCGCAGGATGTCTAAACGATAGTCCAGTTCCACCCACGTACACTGCAGAATGTCAGGTGTAACAAGGAGGAAGGCTGCAGTAATGCTTTCTTTCAGTTCAGTGATAAATGTAACCCTTTTCTTGTATACAGTGTCCTTAATAAGGCCCCAAAGAAAAAAATCGCATGAGGTAATATCAGGAGAACGTGGTGGCCATGCCGTCGGATTCCCACGTCCAATCCAACGCCCTGGAAAATGGTTGTCTAAAGATCTACGTACATCCAAAGACCAGTGCGGAGGCGCTCCGTCTTGCTGGTAAATGATGTCCTGAATATCCTGGAGTTGTGGAATTGCGAACTTTTCTAACATGTCCAGGCACGCTATGCCAGTAACGGTTGGTTCAACGAAGAAAAAGTGCCCTGTCACTCTGTCTGCCATTAGGCTAGGCTAGATATTAGCCTTCGGGCTGTCTCTCTCGTGTGCTACGATCACATGGGGATTCAGCAGTTATGTTTATTCACTTATGTTTATGCGCTGTTAGAGATTTTGACTCCGCAAGCCAAAGCATGCTCGCTGCTTTCTCCACTGAGGAAGCTATGTTTGTTGTATTCCGTGTTTGATGAGAATTTTTTCATTATATGAGACACCTGGCTCCATCTATCATCTGACTTAACAAACTTTAACACTTGGCACGTATCGTGACGTTAAAATAAGTTTTTTCTATCGTGTTTTTTTAATAGCACACTGAAGTTGTATACTTCATTTATAGACACCCTGTATTTGCTCACATATTTGGGGATCAACGCTACCTTGTTTATATTTACGTGTGGAAGAGAAAATGGGTTTTACATTTGTAACAACATTTTGTCTTTCATCTGTAGGAGGAACTCAACGTGAAATGTCACTTCTTTCTGCGTTGCATTCCCTTTACTACTAGTATTGTTATAAGCTCAGTATAGTACCTTTTTTTCTTTCTCCAGATGGAGCCTTTCTCTATTTGCAATAAGTAGCGGAGAACGCGTGATGAAAGTCAGGAATTGGCCCTTAAATATAAGGTCTAGGACGAGCTTTCCGATAAGACCTTAATAGTAGAGTTCCTGGGTAGAAAAGGAGTTAGAAAAAATGTGTTTGAAAATTCGATTTTAGGAGTATACTGATACCGGGTAAGGAATGAAGTTATGCACAGTGAGGTGAGTGAAAGACGAAACTGATGCTTGAAAAATATAATGCTCCCTACGTATGGATAAACTAACTTTGGTTAATTCAAAGTAACTTCTTCCCACGTCCACAGACAAAATCGCGACCACGAAGCGACTGGTACTGTTGGTGAATGGTTGTGTCCGGTACATTCTTCATTGTTCTCATCACAGCTCTTTGAATATTGTCTACGGTATCAAAATTATAGCCTTTCAGTGGTACCTTGAGCTTCGAGAACAACTAGTAGTCTCTCGGGGCTAAATCCTGTGAATACGGTGGGTGCAACAGAGCGCAGATAGCTTTCTGGCCGAAACTTCCCGAACAATTTCTGAACACCAAGCATGTGGCTTGGTGCGTTTTCGTGCCAGGGGAATAAACTCTCATCTTCTCGATACTGAGTCCGCACCCGATGGATTCTCTGCACCAAACGTTTCAAAACATCCAGACCGTAGGCAGCAGAAACATTTTGGCCATTGGTCTCAAAATCTTTGTGAAAAGTACTCTCGCTATCGTAGAAAATAATGAAAATTGTTTTGATTTTTGATCATTCAGAGAGTCTTTAGGCTTCCGCCCCGAACTTTGTCGTTTGGAAGTCGTTTTGAAAACACCGAGTCTCGTCACCCGTAACGACTGAGTTCAAGAAGTTCAGTTCGCTTTCAGCGGCCTCAGTAAGTTCTCTGTAATGTTAATCTCGCAACTGTCGTTGCTTGTCTGTTAACAAATGTGGAACAAACACTGCACGAATCTTCGTTTTCTTCAAGTCTTGTGTTATTATTTGCCTAATGTTTTCTTTATTAAAGCACAGATCACCTGAAATCATTCGGAGAATTGCGCGTCTGTCATTGGTAACCATTTCTCACACATTTTCAATCAACTCTGGTTCTTTCCTATTAGAGCGAAAAGAGAGAGGCGAAAAGAAAGCAGAAAATTGAGATGAGAGAGAAAAATTAGAGGAGTTTAAAGAGAAAAAAAGAAAGGGTAAAAGGGTGTAAAGGGAGGGCAGAAATAAATGTACTAGACAGCGAAAGAGGAGAGAAAGAAAATACACAATTAAGAAGAAAACAGAAAAGGGAAGGTAGGTAAAGGAGAGAGGGGAAGGAAAAGAAATAAAAAATAGAAAACTGGGAAAGGAGAAAATAGAGGAAAGGGGTGAAATGTAAAAGAGAAGGGAGCTAAATGAGAGAAAGAAAGGACAAAAATAACAAGAAAAGAGATGAAAGGATGTAGAAAAAAGGGAAGACTGAAAAGAAAGGAAAAAATGGAGAGAGGAAAGGGAAGAAAATGAAAGCAGAAAAGAGGGAGGAAAGGAGATAAAGAAAGACAAAAGTAAGAAGAAAAGAGAACAGGAGAGATGTAGATAAAATAGAAGAGTGAAAAAGATAGGGAGATGGGAGAAAGGACATAAAAAGTAACCGATGTATAGATAGATATGCAATAGCGTTATATGTCCGTGACTACATGACTAGTAGATAGAATTGCAATGGCATTATATGTCCGTCACTCTGCGATAGATATAGATACGCAGTAGCACTATGTGTATGTCCCTCACCCTAAGATAGGAAGATAGATAAGGAACAGCACTTTGCTTTACCTGCCGCTCGTACGAGGGATTTTCTTTCAGAACAGTAATTTACATAAGTCCCACACATAAAAAAAAGAAAAAAATAGAAATGAATCCCATTTCATGCAGAGGTGAAAAAAAAAAAGTGTGTGTGGGCAAATACACCTTTACGTCGTGCACTTAACTCTAATCGTTCATGGTTGAAATCATGTCTATTGTTCACTGAGTCTCAGAGCCCTTCTCATTACAGAAATGCACTTGACGGCTGTAACTGTCTCCCACCCCCTTGCCCATAACTCACCGCACCCCCACTTTCCCATTTCTTCCCTCCCTCCCCCACCCTTTTTCATTCAGCCCTCCTTTCTCCATCTCTCATTCTAGCTGAGTATCAGTTCGAAGGGAATAATGTCCGAACAGTAAAACCATGTCGCCCACTGTTTTACATAAATGATACTCGAAAAAGCCAGAATAATAATCATGTGATTTGTAGGTGTAACCCTCCAGAGATGCATTGTTCTTGCTATAACTCACAGCTTTAGTGTAATTATACGGGGAGACATTAGGATCTGCCCAACAATTAACTGACCGAGCGAGCGTCGGTCGCTGAGTCTCAGATCGGATGGCTGCTACAGCAATAGAAATTCCGATATGTGCATTAAATTGTGGAGGTGTAAATGCTTGCGTTTCTGACATCACTCACAATCTTCCATCCCTTCGGGTCAATGAGATGAAATATTGAATTGTAAAGACAGCGTTCTTATTAGTATGACGAAAATTACTACAGTATATGCCATGTTAAATTTATGGATTTATCTAATGCTTTAAGTAACAAAAACCACAAAAGGGAAAAAACAGCTGTATGCAACACAATAAATGGGCGAGTTTATTAACGCTTATTCAGCTGATTTTGCCTCTAACTGAATTGCAGTTTGAGCTACCTGGGTGGAACGTTTAAGATTCAAATTGTTTATTCCGATTTTTACTGCAGTGAAACTTTGTGTTTTGTGTATTACCCCCGTAACCATGAAAAATGTCTTATCTTATGCGTTCTGTGTGCGTACGTTCTGTGGTAATCTCATAGTACCATCTTTTGAGTGTATTATTACGAGGTATAACGAAGTAAATTTCTACGTCATTTCTGTCCATGCCAGGACTCGAACCCGGATCCCCTCATTCCGGAATAAGTCACTCTACCAATTGAGCTACGCGGACGTTTTATTCTGATTCCTATCTGCCTTTATGTCGTGTGCGTCCTTCTGGCAGGTACGTCACATCTCCTGGTACGTTACAGAGGATTTAGGAGATTTTACAAGATTTTAGAATTATTTCTTTTACAAGTAAGCAAGTCCGTAGTGGGCCCCTACAGGCTAAGACATCCCGAGTGGGCCCTCAAAGAACTTATGATGGTGAATCATTATGAAATCCGTTAAAACACGAAACTGTAAAAACTAAATTGTCTGTGGGGGCTGCGGATGGTCTTGTGGTCAGCTTCGTGAGTGCCACGGAGAGACCTCAGGTTCGATCTCAAGCAGGTACGAACGCTCGAACCACTAAATATCCGCCGTGCGTCGGATGGGCACGTTAAGCCGTCGGGCCCCTGGTACTGCCCCCTAATTAATAAGGGCGTCTTCCTACCCCTTTCTACCTCACTTCCGTGTGACTTTTCTATATGGCATTCTAGCCCAAATCTCTTAGCTTCTTGCTTCAAAAGGTTGTTTAAGACTTGGGATCATACACTTTCTTCCTAAAACCGCTACATACCATCTGATCTGATCTAAATTATCTGCAGAGTTTTCATAAGAAGTCACTGTATTTTTCATTGTTCTCATAAAACCATGAGCTAAAATCTTAAAATTCCTAGATTTTCTAATGATTTAGCATTGTGTACTTTTCTTAGTACATCTTTTTTGTAATGCGATATGAAGCCATAGAGGACTTCGGCCACTAACGGTTCCAACTGCAAATTGGGAGGTGTGTGTGGATGGTACTGAAAAAGCTGAAACTGTCTTGCCGACACCTCTATGCACAGCGACATGAAACTTTTACCCTTGGTGAATTACTGCCTTGAAATACGCTCGTCTTCCAGCCTCTGTCTCTGACCAAGTGGAAATCAAATGAGAAAAAAGAAGAACTACACTGCTGGCCACCCAAAATGCAACACCAAGAAGGAAGCATCCCATTGGCCTGAAACTCGCAGCATGCGTCTCCCGCGAGAAGACATGCAAAAGATTAGCATTGCAGAGCATATGCAAATCATGTGCGCCCGGCACGCCACCGAGAAGCACTATAAGAAGAGTGCGCAGAAGGCGGGGTGGAAGTATTGAAAGTGTGTTGCGCTGCCGGACCTGTACGTGGGAAGCTTCCTGATGCCTCGTCGCAGAATACGACAGTCATTCCAGCACGTTTCGGAGTTCGACAGAGGACGAATAGTGGCTTATCGCGACAGCGGTTTATCGTACCGAGACTTCGGCGCCCGTGTGGGACAACATCCAGCCACAATGAGGCGAGTATGGATTCGGTGGGTGCAGGAGAGACGGACGGACCGACGTGAGCGATTGCCGCAGCCGCGGCACACCACCGAACGAGAGGACCGGCATGTTGTGCGGCGGGCATTGACGGCTCGTACCGCCACATCATGAACGTTAGCACAGGAATTAGGGTGTGTTGCGCAACAACCTGTGTCAGCACGTACCGTTCGACGTCGTCTGCAGGAGCGGGGACTTGTCGCACGGCGCCCATTGCTCCGATTACCATTGACGTTACACCACCGTCGAGTGCGGCGGCAGTGGGCCGTTGAACGCCGCTCCTGGACTACGGAATGGCACGACATTGTCTTCTCCGACAAATCCCGGTTCTGCCTGCAACACCACGATGGTCGGATCCGCGTGTGGCGGCACCGCGGCGAGAGACTGTATGACGCCTGCATTATGCATCGCCATACCGGTCCGTCGCCTGTCGTTATGGTTTTAAGGCGCAATCGGATATGACACCCGCACTCCTCTGGTACGCATCGCCGGTACACTCAACAGCCACCGCTACATCTCCGACGTTTTGGAGCCCGTAGTCCTCCCTTACCTGCAGGACCTGCCAGCGGCCACGTTTCAACAGAACAATGCATGTCCACACGTGGCACGCATCGTGCAACAATTCTTCACGCCCAGCAGGTGTCACTGCTGCCGTGACCCGCCTGTTCTCCCGATATGTCGCCCATTGAACACGTCTGGTCGCTGATCGGCAACCGACTGGCCCGGCAAGCACCACACGCGGCTCCGCCTGATGAACTGTGGCAACGTGTGGAAGCAGCCTGGACCGACATACTCCAAGCCCACATCCAAAGCCTCTTTCGTTCGATGCCGCGGCGTGTAGCGGCTGTTATTGCCAGCCATGGGGCCACACGAACTATTGATGTCTGCGTGTTCCGCAAATCGCACTGGCCTGTGAGCTCAATCGTTTCGTTTTTGTATCTGTTGTTATGTGTCCAGTAAATCTGGCTGTGCTATCTCGTGTCCTTCTTGGTGTTGAATTTTGGGTGGCCAGCAGTGTACCTTATACAGGGTGATCCATTTAAACCAGTACCATGGGATTTACTTATAACTTTTTTTATAAATAGCAACAAAATCATACAGTAAGTTGAGAATTATACATGTGGTATTGGAGAATCATTTTATCAAAACAAATGTTGGAATTGTCCTCCATTTTCTTGTAAACACAGTTGAACACGCCGCACCATATTCAGTGATGTCTCATGTAGAGTACGAGCAATAACATTGCCAATTTCAGTCGTGATTGTTTCACGCAATACATCCAATGTTTTTGGATGGGTTTTGTAAACTCTATCCTTTAATTAGCCCCATAAAAAACAGTCAGAGGAATTTAAGTCCGGAGATCTGGGAAGCCATATGTGTTTTTTTGAAATTAATCTGTCATCAATGAAGCTGGTTATGAGTTCCATTGAGACTTTCGATGTGTGACACGTAGCGCCATCCTGCTGAAAGTAGCCCTCTGTCAATTCAATGTCATCAAGTTCTTCCACAAATTCATTGAATATGCGGCAATAAACGTTAGTGTTGACAGTCTCAGAGAAAAAAGTGGGCCCAATAACTTTCGTAGACGAAACCGCACACCATACACCAACCTTTTGTGAATGCATCGGTGTTTCACACTTAAGGTGTGGGTTTTCGGCAGCCCAGTATCTGCTGTTTTGCGAATTGACGTAGCCTGACAGATGAAACCAGACTTCATCCGTAAACCATGTGATGGAGAGAATATCAGATCGCAAATTAAGAAAATTTTGAAACCATTTGCAGTAACTTACTCTCTTTCCCTTGTCCGGTTTCTGCAGCAGATGGATTACGTGCACTTTAAATGGCCGAATATTCGCTTTTTTTGCTGCCCTTTGACAAGTTCCGTATGAATATCCTGTATGTTGGCTATCTGCGCAACGATTTCGTCGGAGATTGAAGTAAACGTTGCCGAACATCGTCCACACGCGTTTGGGGCATCGGAGGGTGATGTCTACCGCTACCGTTGAGAAGAGAACCAGTTTGCTGCAGTTTTTTTTTTTTTTGCCATCGACAGAATTGTTGACTTGCTTGGCACTTTTCGAACTCCAAACTCTCTTCGAAATGCTCGTTGCGTTTTGATGACAGAATTGGTTACCCAATACGATTTCACTAAAAAAACACGCTCTGGAACAGAGTACTGCATGTTTCCGAATGAACGCAAGTGAATGACAGCGCAACAACAAACAAATCACGAGCTGAGTTACAGTTACGGTTAACAATCTTCTTCACGGTGGCGGTTTTCATTTTCCACGAGTTGCTGCTTCTATTGAAAAAAAGAAGAAGTTCCTTGCGCGATCTCTTGCAAAAATGTAAGGTTTTTTCAGGGTACTGGTTTAAATGGATCACCCTGTATATCTCTTTCTTTCCTGTTTTTTTATTCGGGGTTAAACAACCACCGTGAGCAACTCATTGGGCTATAAGCAGTCGCTTGTTCCTAATTTAGGGTCACTGGTTATAGGGAAGGGAGAGAGCCAGTGCCGTAAGACAAACATAGCATCCATGCCTCACAGGGGTTCGAATCCGCAGCCATCTCGGACGAATAAATAATCAGAAGCCATCTCGGACGAATAAATAATCAGAAGCCATCTCGGACGAATAAATAATCAGAAGCCATCTCGGACGAATAAATAATAAGAAGCCATCGCTTAGACCACTGCGCCACCGGGGCGGCAAATCTCTTTCTACCTTCTATCTATTATTTGCCCAGGCATGCATCCTGGGCCCTTGGTCATGGTGGGCCCCAAGGATATGGCCGCTGTAAACCTCCCTTCCTTAATCCGGCCCTGCAAGTAAGGAATATTTAGCTGTACGTCTTTTTTTCAGTCAGCATGGAAATCTTTGATACGGCGGCAACGGTAATTAGCTGCGAATGCTCGTGTGCTTTAGGAGGATTTCCCCGGAATGATGGGTTCTCAAAAAAGTCCGGAATGGCTGTATATGTAATTCTAATTGTTCCTTCTCTGATGTATGGCAGTGAAACCTGGGTACTGCAGGAAAGACATAACAGCCCTTTGAGTGTTGGGGAGATGCGTTACTTACTGTGGCAAGACACACTCATCATGTGAAAAATGAAGAGGTGTTACAGACGTGTAATGAATTTTGTTAGTAAGGTGGAGACATATTCTCAGGAGGTTTGGCCATTCTGAAAGAATGAATGATGAAGTGTTGACTAAGAAAATTTTTCAGCCCGAGTGAGAGGAAAGAAAGGTAGAGGAAGGCCCAGGAAATCGTGGAAGGACCAGATTCAGGAATGTCTGCATGAGAAAAAGATTGTGATTATGAAGTACAAAAGGTCTCGTGTGCGACCTGTAATGGATGTCAATGAAACTCGAGATGTGTGCCGAGATCGTTGTAAATGGAGACATTTGATACACCAACAGTAAGTAAAATTTAGTTCCATCAATTAAACGTTTACTTGGTAGACTGTCTTTCTTTGTGGAGCTAACCTCTGAATCTCAGAGAACAACTTAGTGGCTTACTGATATGTATGTATGTAAGAATAGTGTTCCCAGGCAATCCTTCTTTGTATTGAAGAGCCAGTTCAAACATTTTTAAGTGTTTTTTTATCGTTCTATTGACCTGCGCTGCGATCATGTATATTGTGATCCGAGAAGCGTATCCAGACGTCTAAATTAGTTTATTGCTCAGGAGGCGTCTAAGAAATGCTGTTCCCTTCTAGCTAAGGAGAATGACTGGGACGGATAGTGGTCTGTGAAAAGAAGAAGTTGCGGTCACGAAATGATGGTTTGTGACGGTATACTTTTTTGTGTCTTTCGACAAATACGATGCAAAAGAATAAAAGTTAGTTAGAAATAGAGTAAATACGGAAAGGCGAATAATTAGGAAGCAGAATAAGTAACGAGAGAACTGAGAGATTCAAATAGTAATTTAGTAAAGTAATTCTAGACAGCCTGCATGGTAAGTTGAAGCAAATAATAAATTAATTGAAACTGCGACTTTCTCACCTATTCCTTTGCTGTATATTTTTTGTAATAAGGCTTAAACATCGAACCCGAACAGGGCTTATAATAAACTAACTCAGCCCTCTTACAACATGATCCAGCATTTTCGATAAACTGACCTTTCCGTGAAATGATCTTTCGATGAAATTGACTTTTAGGTGAAGGACCCTACGGTAAAATGTGCCTTTCGATCAAGTGACCCTTCAGTGAGACGTAGCTTTCGGTGAAATGTTCTTTTTCGGTCAAATGATCATTTGGATAAATAATCGTCGAGCAAATAAACCAGATCCGTGTAATAAATGCAGCATCTGAGTAACGAGACTTTTGAATCACTTAGTATTAGCAAATATTTCCAGTTAATTCATTAAACCAAGCAGGACTAAATGCTTTTTTTCATTTTTCGAATAAATCGGTTTCCTCATAGACAAACCGTGTCATCTGCTTCTAACATCATTAACTATATTATTTTCACTCAAAAAAAAAAAAAAAAAAAAAAAACTTTCGTCATTCCGCGATAACCCTTTAAGGGAGCGATGTTCCTGAACAAATGGTGGCCAACATTTTATTTGCACCCCAAACATAAATGTTCACATAATGGCCGTATTTTACGAAATCTGCAGCAAAATAATTCCTTTCCTCTTCTTATCTCAGCTGTACAGGGCGATAAGCCTGTCAAAAGTTGTAAGCTCTCTCTTCTCATCTATTATTCTCTACTCCATGACCCAAATTATGAAAGAAAAGGACTGAACCGGACGTCATGCAACTGGGTAGATACAAGAAACTCAAACATCTTCTCTCCTTTCTTTGGTTTGTGGCCGTTATCACGGCCCTTTTAGCTGGTAATCAGTCAGAAAGGATTAGTGTTAATCTTCCCCCTAAATGACCACTTTGAATAACAAAGCTGAAGGAAAGCAACGCTTTCTGATGCGCAGGTTGATTCGTTTCAGCGGAATTTAAAGATTTATATTGGGGAGTTTAGAAACGGTGTGCCTGACCCCAGGTCTTAAACAACCCTTAGAAATAGGAAGTTAGGAGATTTAGGCTAGAGTGCCCTACAGGAAAGTCACACGGAAGCGAGATAGAAAGAGGAAGTAGACGCCCATATTTATAACCGGTAGGCCACTACCCGGAGTCCGATGACTTAACGTGCCCATCCGATGCACGGCAAATATTTTGTTGTCTAGTGTTCATACCTGCCTGGGATCGATCCCAATACCTTTCCGTAGCAGTCACGAACGTTCACTACTAAGCCATCCGCGTCCTGTTTCAGCCGTATTCGATCCACACAGCGAATATATTCGTTCGAGCTGATTTCAGCTCGTTTTGATAACCTCGCGTTAATTCGTTTCAGATAGTTAAAGGGTTAAGTTGAGAAATCGTTTGTTTCTTTTTTGCTGTTTTCTTTTTTGTAACTATAGTTTCTCTGAAAACCCCTTTCTGGGTTACGCTGCACGTTCGTTTCATTTTAATCGTAATCGATATTTCACAATTATTCAGTGCAATCGTGCTCGAAAGCTATTTCATTCATGTTTTACAATCTCATATCCTGAGTGTTTTGTAATTACATTTCTGGTCCATCCATTTGAAAGAAATACGTCAGTATCAATTTTTCAAAGGTATGTTTTTGACGAAGGGCTTACATCTGTCGTTTTCTTTATGTCTCAGCGCGACAAAAAACGACTTGCAAATTGAATGGGCAGCAGAGACATTGCTCAACCGTGTCGAGAAGTCTTACACCTTCAAAAGGCATGAATTTCTCTAAAGCAAAAACAAGGTTCGCAAGGTGAAACTGCTGTTCCAAATGCCTTCCACCTACTTCGCAATCCCATAAACGCAGCGCTGATAACATCTTTCGTGCTGGGAAATTTTAATATTTTCTACTCTTCATGGCCCATTTAACCTAAAGCAATTTTCCCCAGAGCGCAGTAAAAGGCTCTTTAATATCACTATCCGTCAATGCCACCGCGAAAAGAGAGATAAGATGCCGAAAACATAAAGAATATCCCATTTGTACTATTTACCAATTCTTGTAACTTCTGCAGCGGCCCGTATTTGGCAAACTCGAACAACTGTAACTGTATTCCGAGCGACAAACTAAAAATGAAACCAGAAGGGCAAAGCCGAGCAACATAACTCCTTAGGGAAATTACAGGAATATTTTACCCACCTTTCTTTTGTCTCCCTCTGCATCCTAAAGTGCAGACATTATCGTTTTACTTATTTATTTATCACCATTTTTTTTTTTTTACCTGAGAGGCCATACATATCTGTCTCCGCTCACATGGTCGTCGAACTTTGCGCTTTTTTGAACAGTTGTAAACATCATGTATTTTATTTCACACAGCCTTACAGAAGACCTTGTTTCGTCCTATTTATATGCTACCGGCACAGTCGCCTTCGTGATAAGAATGCACTCACAGTGCATTCTCTCTGTATACCGACCTTCTGTGGAAAACAATTTCGCAGGATTCCCTTCGTGAATTACCACCTTTTTATATAATACCGTCAATTAATTTGCACTCCATCCACCACAAAAAGGTCTTAAGTGCCCTCAAACACGTCTGGAAACTGACTTCCCATTTATTAAATTATTTATTTATTTTCATTTGAGGAAAAAAAAACAAGCAAAGAGAGATAAGTAAAAACGTCAGGGAAAATGTTGCAACAATTACTGCTAGATGTAGCTGTGATCTCGGCCCAAATGAGCTCTTTCGGTGGGTTCGAAAAAGCTTTCTATGTCGTTGTTTTTTTCTTTTTGTGATCTATCACTGCAAAAAAAATCTATGCTACGTTACACACACACACACACACACACACACACACACACACACACGTTAAAAAAAACAAGAAAAAAAGGAAAGAAAAAGAAGGAGGAGGAAAAATTTGCTGTCTCAACATTTTTGAATCGTTATGCAAGAAATCCCAACAAATATTCTTCACATTTTTGAAGAAATCTGTAAAATCTGAGCGAAACCGATTTTGTTGAACGTTCCATAATATACATGGAATATTCACGGGAAAATAAAATGAAAGTAATTGTATGGACTCTGGGGAGAAAGAAAAAGTCCCTAAATCGTAAATATCGATATGATGTTATCCTTGACGCTAGCTTTGACTTAGGAACAATAAAATAAATATTGATATTAGTGAAAGTAATATGCTTGCAATCTTATTGGTGGTTTGAAAAGCTCATGTAAGTGTCATATGGATAGATCTACATACATCTCATCAGAGCGACTTTAGATCTTTTGAGACCCTAGTCGCTAAAAGATTCGGCCCCCCTTCCCCCTCCTTCCTTCTTATCGACTGAAAAATTTTCATCCGTCAGATTAAAAAAAAGTAAAGCCAAGAAAATAGCTTTTCCACTTTTTAAAATGCCATTCTCTCTTCCTATTATTATAACGTTTTTTTAAGAAACAGTACTGATATAATTACTTTGTCTGCCCGTGCGCATTGAACTTTTTTGTTTTTAGAGGTATTTAAAAAATTATTTTTGCGGCAAACAGAAATCAAAGGATGACATTTTAAATATTCCATACACTTCATGAATTCACCGCTAAGCGCTATCAAACTCGATAATTCAAAAAATTAAAGCTCTGTTGTGAAGAAACTAAACTTAGAGAAAAAAAAAAAAACATTTTGTGCCTCTCAGATTAAGTTTAACTGTTCCTTCTCAAATATTTAAAACTTCCAATTAGTTCGTTAGTTTCCTGCTAGAGGCGTTGAAGGCCAATAGATTTGGTTTTCACAGATTTTTCAAAACATTTTGCGAATAATAGGGCATAAAAATTCCTTAAACGTTGCCCATTTTAAATTTCACTATTACTTCAGAAATTTCCTAGTTAAAGGTGATTGGAGCAGAGGAAGGTCTAGAAAGCCCTACAGCCTAAAGGGAAACGGCAATAAACAGCAAAATCTCCATCATCATGGCAGTTTTCACAAGCACTCCTGATTGCAACTCAGGGGAAAATGTTCCAACACAAATGTTTTCCCTTGAATGGAAGTAGCGTAAAAGTAATTTATAGCACAGCAGCCCGGTTAGGTGTTAGCTTTAAACAATGAAAAGTGTGAGAAGCGTGAATACTTCCTTCACCTACCACTAGAGGGAGGTTAAGTTATTTTAACCGTTTCTTTCAAAAGAAGTACATCGATGAAAACACGAAAATTTGGAGTATCAGCGGCAACAGGAAGAAAAAAAGGAGGTTGTCCATTTCCGAAAGAATACCAATTTTTACAACCCCCCCCCCCTAATCTGCTAGCCCGATTCCGCACTACCTCGAGCAAGGAAATAAAATTTATTTTGTCTAGCAAGGATTACTTATCCGTTGTGCACTTTCTCATTGACTGAACATACACAGTACGCACTTCCACAGAAACTTCTCATTGACACAACGTATACAATACATATAACTTATACAGTACACAACAAATACTTTCTCATTGACACAACATATACAGTACGCACTTCCACAGAAACGAATGTATGTAAAAATTCAGCGATTCCAACTTCGACGACAACGGTCCGAGAATTTTTGTAAAATTATATTCTCCAGATTTGCGCGCGATTAAATCCTTTGCTTTTGCAAATCCTGCTCATTGATTGAACATATACAGTACACATTTTCACAGAAACTTCTGTCTAAAACCCATGCGGGGCTATAAAAACCATGGCGAATTGCTTCGTAAAACTCATGCGGAATTGAGCCATCAGTTGGGGAGGGGGGGAGGGGGTAAACATCGGTATTCTTGCGGAAATGGGAAACCTCGGAAAAAAATATGTTACTAATATGAGAAAGTAAAATATCAATTCACAATTCAAATAAAGTGATCGCTTTAAGGATTCATTTTTTTCAGTCCGTGAAAACCAAAACAAAACTAGCAATCCAATTATACATTTTCGGAGGCCCCACAAGCTCTGGGGCCCTAGGGGTGAGCCAGCCCCTGCACCTCATATCAACGAAACTGTCTTACAAAAATTGTGAAAAACTGCATAGTGAAATTCCGAGATATTGCACAAATCTACAGTAAACTTTTGCATTTCCCTTATTGAAAGAAACTGTTAGTGCCGAAATTCTTAAAGGTTATGTTGAACTGTGGAACATTTTACAAAAAACTGAGCATTTGGCTCCTCATCAAATCTGTTTAAATTCTGTGTAAAGTAAACATTGCACAAATTTTCAAGAATGCAACTTATACGCCCTTACTCAAAATAAATTAATAATAACAAAATTCTGAAAAATTATTTTGACTTCAGAAGCATTACACAGTTCCTAGAAAGATGTCCTTCAAGCTCCGAAACGTTACACGCTTTCAGAAAAATTTGCGCATGCGCATTTCACAAGCTGCTCTTCTGGAATGTTTCACTAATCTCTGAAACGTATTACAGAGAGACCACACTTTTTACCATGTTTCAAAGAATTTTTCAAATAAAAATGAGTGAACTTATTCAGGAAATTTTCAAAACCATACACAGATTCCTAACCGTTAAGTTCCTTTTTCTTTTTTTTTTTTTTTTTTTTTTTTTTGCAGATATGGAGAAATTTTCTTCGTATAGACCTCTCAGATCGTAAAATTCAGGAGAAGAAATCTCCGTACAATCCATACCCCCAATGTTGATCCTGAACCGTTATTTCGTTCAGAAAAGTCGCGATTCAGGGAATGGCACAGCAGTCCAAAGAAATGGGGGAACGATCTTATTTAAAGAAAAATAGGTGTCATTTTTAAGCGCTTTTGTTACTTTCAAGTGAATAAAGTACAGAAATTAAAAGTTTTTTTCAGCATTACCGCAGTTCAGTAGTTAGACCCTGCGGCACCCATGAACGTACCTGACGCTGAGCTTCCCACGTCACGCGATCGTCCTCGAGAGCAAATAATATCGCCTTCGTTTCAATGTATTTTCTGTCAAAATGCTCGTAAGTAAAAACAAAAAGAATTCTTTCCAACTGCTTGCGGAACTCTATCTTCGTATTGCTTCATATTTTCCTGTTTTTAATGCATTTCTTGTAATTTTCCAAATATACGACCCCTCCTGACAATTACCACGCGGATTTTTTAAAAATCGAAATGCCGCAAAAACATTTTTTTAAGTGGCGTATTATCTGCATCGGCGTATAATTCGCAGAACCTAAATTATAACTTTTTTAACAGATAATCCTCAGATTATGTGTCGAAAAATACGATAACTAGATTTGTCGTTGTCTTAGTAGCATTTTCAAAGCATTTTTATTTTAATTAGAAAGATCATTTTGTACCTCTTTGTGCATTATCCGCGGAGTTTTTTTTTTTGTTTTGTTTTATTTTCTGACTTCTTAAATAAATTGCGCGATGTTATGATTTCAGTCAATAACGAATTCCCGATTTTCAAAGTTTCAGAACATATTTATAATAAAATGTCGCGTCCAAAAATTTTGAAATGAACCGTGAGGTGTCAGTTATGTGCACACACCACTTCATAACACATCAGCAGTTAATATTGAATTTTCTCTTTGATTCGAAAAGTAATAATACTTCGTGCAGCGGAACTGATACGAGCTAAATCTTAGAAATAAGAGTGAGAAAAAATAAGGTCCGGATAATGTGTTCATGAGTGCTTGTACAAAAGAGATTGTAGGAACTGAACATTCCATATGGTCATCATACGAATTCTACGGCCGGTTTTCACACAATCATATCGAAAAATGAGGGAAATTTCATTTGATATGTTTGAAAATAACCTCGAATGCTGTCTCATATGTCATGCATGAATGGAATGTGTCGGTTTGGTCCAGCTGGGGATTACGTGTCCGGCGGTCACTGAATGAAATTGTTGTGAGAGTATAATGGCATAAACATACTGCAAATGAGGAAGACTTTTTTATTCTCGGGGTTTAATTTATCATTAGTGGACATTGTTTAAAATATTTTTGATCTGTTTCTTTGTCGAATCCAGGGCACACTGAATTGAAATCTCTGACCACAATACCTAAAGTTTCCGCTTCTTATCTGTTGGGTCTATGACCGCAGAGGATTAAAGGAACAGAAAATAGTGGAGCGAATTTCTCTCACAAAAAAAAAAAAAAAAAAAAAACCTTCAGCTGCAACAAGCTGCCTGTCAAAGTAAAATTAAATGCATAATGAGTTTTAAAAATGCGGAAGAAAGTAGCTGCACACCTTGTACAAAAATTTGTAATTATTTGGTATGCTTATATAAAAGTTTCAAAGACCAGAACTGGGAAAGGGAAAAAATTGACGAAATGACGATGTTTTGGAACACAGCGATAGGTATGCGCTTCAATACAGTGCATAATTCTGCCGCTAACTGTTGCTTAGTAATAGGCCTTGGTTCCAAACTTCTTATGTGGCGCTCCAATTTATCCCATAGGTGCTCCATGGGATTAAGATCATGGCTTTGTGCTGGCCAGTCCACATACGATACGGAATTATCGTCAAACCACGCAGTAACTGTCCTTGCTTTATGGCTCGGTGCATTATCCTGCTGGTACGAACAAGGCTCGGTTTCATAGTATTGCCACAGAGTTGGTAGGGCATAATTGTCCAGAATATCGAGGTAGACGTGCTGGTTAACAGGTTTGTCCACGATAACCAATGGACCGGGACCATACCACAAGAAACACCCCACACGAGTGCACTGCCAGCTCCAAACTTGACCGTAGGAACAGTACACTGTGGTAAATAGCGTTACCCCGGCTAATGCCATACCCACACACGGCCATCAGACTGATGCATCGTGTATCTGGATTCATCAGTCCATAGGACCCGTTTCAATTGATCTACGGTCCGCGATAAATGTCCTTTACACCATGCTAAACGACGAGTGGCATTCCGAGTGGAGATGAAAGGCTTATAAGCAGCCGCACGACCACGGTAACCAATGGAATGAAGTTCTCTGCGAATGGTACGTGTACATACTGAGGTTCCAGCATTTTTACTCACCTGTACACTGAGGTCTTTTGCAGAACTCCGTCGACTAGCTGTAACTACTCTCCTGAGGCTTCGACGTCCTCTATCATTGATTTTCTATGGTCTGCCGGTACGTTTTGCTGCTTCAGGCACGCCATGTGTCTTCCACTTACTCAGTACATCCAAAACAGTTGACTTGGGTATGTTTAAACCCCTCTCGGTTTCTCTTACGGACAACCCATTAATATAACACCTAACAATCTTTCCTTTCTCAAAGTCAGTTCTCTCCCGGCGCGACATTTTCACCCAACCTCCCAGTGCGATATAATCGCGGTCATGTTCATGTTCATATGTAGAGGATTTTAGGAAGGGAGTATCTAACCCCAGGTCTTAAACAACCCTTAGAAATAGGAAGCTAGGAGATTTGGGCTAGAGTGCTCGATATGAAAGTGACACGGAAGCGAAGTAGAAAGGGGGAGGAAGACGCCCTTATTTATTACCGGGGGCCAGTACCCGGGGTCCGACGGCTTAACGTGCCCATCCGACGCACGGCGGATATTTAGTGGATCGAGCGTTCGTACCTGCCTGGGATCGAACCTGAGGTACTTTCCGTGGTAGTCACGAACGTTGCCCACTAGGCCACCCGCGACCCATGATCGCGGTCAGCTGCAGACTTGTTTTCATACCGTTTGCAGCTGTACCGCGCATCTTAACAACGCAGCGGATCCGTTCATTTGTTTTTGAAGGGGTGTCCGGTGACATTTGTCAATATAGTGTACGTCACAACCAGATTTAAGAATTATACTGTATAGCTCTGCACATTACATAAGGCTTTGTACCAAAATTTTGTAAATCAGTATTTTAATTATCAATAAAATTGTTGATTTATTAATGATTTTATACAATAATTTTAAGTAATAAATAATTAACGCTTAATTATTAATTGATTATTCTAGATTAGCAATTATTTTAGGTGTTTGGGTAAGAAACTAGACTTGAGTCCTCCCCATAATTTTTGAATTGCTACGTCCCTGGTTGCAGAGTTGGAAATGAAAAAGGTTCTGTTAAAAAAGTGGAAAAATAAATGCTATGTTTGAGAAAAAACTTAATTAGTCCTTATGCGCACGTACTTCAAAAAGCTGCATCGTAAAATTATCCTCACAAAATCTATCGCAGCGAAGGGTAAAATGCCTCCTAAAAGTACCATACGATAACTGTTAAATTACACACTGATATACTGTTATTTCTTTTCTTTTCTTTTTTTGTCGGGTAAAGTGACTGTGCTGTTTAGAAGAGGATGTTCTTAATATTGCCTTGCGAAAGTTATATTTACTGGAATCTCTTAAAAGCACGATTCTGGGTTTTCTTTCTTTGCGGGTAAAAAGTTTCTTCACTCCATCCCGGTTAGATAGGTGGAAACGGAAATAGTCGATCAGATGTTCTCCCATCTTACATCTCCTCCCCCTGTACGTGATCTTCCCTCCCCTCTGCTACTTTGATTTACAGCATGCCACACTTTATTGAACTGTCCTAACGAAATTTTTGGTCGCCAGTTAAAACTCAGGCGCGTGTGCTAAAGAAAAAGGAAAACACAGGCATTCCATCGCGGACTGTGGTCACGTCTCAAGAGACAAGTGTCGTCCGGTTGTTTTCATTTCACACATTTCAAGAGACGGTCGGATTTTATTTTCCTTTCAGTTCCATTTCTGCTGCTGCTGCTTCCTTCTGAATCGGTCGCCCTCAGTCGTCCTCCCGCACCAGTCCCCCCCCCCCCTCTCCTCTCCCCAAGCCACTACCAACCCACTCTCTTGCCTTGCCTATCAGATTCACTCCTCCGCAGACCCCCATTCCGAACGTGCTCGGAATGACCACGTCAGTTTAGTTTGGGTGGTGAGTTTTCTAAAATTGTCAGCAAGTTTAAGAAATCTCACGGAATTATTGGAGCAACGCTAGGCGACTGTGAAAAAGATGAAAAGAATTTAAGCCCAGGGAAGCTAAGTTTGATATTTTTTGCTCTCAAAAATCTTCGAGTTATTTCGTGCAAATCAAAATCCACGACCCATACATAGTTTTCCTCAAGAAAAAAAAAATCCAGCGAGCGAATCACAACTATACAGCAAATTCTTTCTCCCCTCCCAATTTTTATTTCAAGTATTTTCATTTTTCTTTAATCAAGGGAAACTTTGCTTATTTTTCGTGTGCTTGTTACAAAGTCCAGAGGCTAAACTAATCCGGGGCAGGCTGGGCGACTGCCCCGGCCTCAGCTCAAGAGAGTTCGCATCGGAATTGGATGTTTCAATTCCGATTTTAATCTCTGTGCTGATTAAAATCGGAATTGAAACGTTCGCACCATCTTCTGGTACACCTTTTATCGCCATTCTGTGAATTTTCTACATTTACAGAATTTCCCTATAATATTTGTCAGTTTCGGTAGCTTGGCAGCTAAAATTCACATTTTGTTTCTCAAAATGTGCAGGGGATGTATTACGTGTACAAATAAGTTTTAAAGCGTTTCTTGTGTGACTCTAATTTACATATCCGACATTCCCCCGCGTTGTTGTCATGTGACCGTAACTGGTCCAGAATATAAAATGTGACACAGAAGTTTGCCCAACAGCCAAACGCATTTGCACATCGGTAGGTGAAAGATGGCAAGCGACACTGCATTTATCCGATACTGCATTCGTTACGAATTTCATCAAGCAAAAGTGCTGCAAAATCATGTGCATCTATCTGTTCTGTTCTGGGGGGAGAATATTGTATCGAAAAGCACGTGTGAGTTTTGATTTAGATGGTTGAAAGCAGGTGATTTTGATGTTAGCGATCGAGAACGTAGCGGCACCCCGTAGGAGCTTGCACATCAGGAACTTCAATCATTGCTGGATGAAGATTCCTCTCAAACGCAAAAAGAACTAGCTGGACAACTGGGGGGTAACTCAACAATCAATTTCCAATCGTTTGCGCGCAATGGGAAAGATTCAGAAGAAAGAAAAATGGATGCCACATGAACTGAGCCAGAGGAGCAAGAATGAGTGTGGCATGAAGTGTTTAAATCTGTTGAATAAACAACACTGAAAGTCTTTCCTGTGGAAAATCGTTACGGGTGATGAAAAGTGGATATGGTACGGCAATCCCAAGCGCAAAAAACACTGGGTAGACCCCGGTGAAGCAAAGACTTCGACACCGAAACGCGATATTCACTCCAAGAAATTTCTGCTATCCATCTGGTGGGATATGCTGTGCATCTCTTTATGAACTATTGGAACAGGATCAAACTGCTTCTGCTGATCACTACAAGCAACAATTGCTGTGATTGAACCAGGAAATCTGTCGGAAATGTCCATTCACAGGCAAAGGATTGCGTCCTGTGAAATTACTGTACGACAACGCTAGCCCGCATGTCTCTAAATCGGTCAAGGAAACGTTATTGACTCTTGGCTGGGAAGTTTTGGTTCACCCGGCTTATAGTTCCAACATATTCCCTTCAGACTATCATTTGTTCCAATCGATGCAACATGGTTCATCTGCTGTACGGTTTCGGACATGTGACGAAGTTCAAAAATGGGTTGACGACTTCATCGCGTCACACGACGAAGTATTCTACATGGCTGGAATCCGTCATCAGCTGCCCGACCGATGACGATGACGGATGACGGAAGGTGATGCATAATGATGGCGCATATTTTGATACGTAAAGGTATTGTTGTTTTCTCTCAGATTACATGTTGCGTTGTCTTAAAACGCTTTAAAACTTATTTGTACACCTAATAATTTGCTCACATTCATAAATAAAGCGCAGTTGTTCGTACGTTGCAAGATGAGGATGTTGTTGATATTGCTGAAGCTTCTCATTGGGCTATTCGATCGCTAATGCTCTTCAACAAACTGCATTCGGTCCATTTAATGTAATACCAAAGGTCCGAACTCCGAAGCAGTTGGGAATCTCATTGCCTTCTTCATCTCCTGTATTTTACAGCTGTATATGGGCTGTAAAATACAAAAGGTGATGTGAATAAGGGTAAGGGAAATGTACAAAACCTTTCTGCCGACTGCTGCCCCTATTTCCTACCTTCTTTTGACGCACTTTATGAGGGTAAAATGACGCTCCCGTTTCGGATAAAAAATGGCACCCAGCTACCTAATACCCTGTTTACTTTAGCATTCCCCAATAAAAATATTTAAGCGTTAGGTTGTTGTTCTGGTACAATTAAAAAGGGCAATGAGGGCTGCGGTAACTTCGCAAAGTTCTTCCTTTGGTCCGCCGAAAGAAAAACTAGCCGGTCCTTAAGATCTATTGCACAACTGTTAACGATTAGTAGTTATCAATTACCTACAAGAGAATGTGATAAAAAAGATGGCAAATTTCAGTATGAAGCGAAACGTCAGAAGCAAATCCCTGTGGCCAGCTAGTAATTTTGAAAAATTGAAATTGCATACGAGCGTGGATACTAAATGATGCAAATTTGTGCGTAAACAACACACAAGATCATCAGTGTGACTGTCCTAAAAACTCATGCAAAAGCGGTAAAGGTTTTTTGTCTTAACGACTGCGGTGTATTGGGGGGGGGGGGGGAGGTAATTTTTGTCGTTTTCCCCGGCGCAGAAATGCCTAGTTATGCCACTGAGTAAGTCGTTCATCATTCATTTAAACAAAGTTGTACCGAATCCAGGACCGCGCAGAATGTGCGGCGCATTCAGTCCCACGGCTCTTAGAGGCCCCAATTGGTCAGTGAAGTAATAAAGTCGCTGAAGCACTTTTCCCTTTCTGAGATGAAAAATAATCCCATGGTTATATTAGAAATATTGCATGCTAAAGGCTCAAATTATATTTATCCAAATTTCTACATTGTTTTAAAAGTTCCGCAAAACAGAATAACTACATTAGTGATCCCAATTTCTTAGCGTAGAATAGAAATCAAAGTTTCCAAGCTTTCGCACATCAACCAGATGGCTTTTTCAAGGAAGGTTACACAGCAAACTGAATAATAGAACATTTCAACAATTTGAACGCGGTAACTGGACTAGTCAATAAATGAATAGATGCGAATGTAATTATCATTCACAAAAATGAGTTGTCATGTTGGTTGGGCACGCGGTATCGTAGAAGAAAACGTACCATTATTTGACGAATTGGTTCCAAACTCGTGGCAGTTCTAAAGAGACGCTATCATTCCAAACCTCACTGTTGGTAATGATCTCTAAGTTTTCGCGAATGGCAGTAGATTTACGCGTGGAGTAGGAAGCTAATTTCTTTCTATCCCTCATATACCTAGAAGAAGTTGTAAAGAATGTACATAGGATCAGCGGACTTGAACGTGACTTCTCTGGACAGGGCAGTGGTTACTTTTTCTTCCCTTGTGTCTCTTTTATGTTCGTTGAGTCTAATTCTAAAGTCACGTTTTGTTATTCCTATGCAGCAGTCCAGATATTGTAGTAGAAGGCATAAACACCTGTCTTGTTGAGGAGAGGGGGCTTGTCAATATTTCTCTTAAGCATGGTATAGAAAGGTGCCAGAGACCATATACCGACACCGAAGTTCATTCTCCTGAGTGCGTTTTTGAGTTGATAGAAAACATTTGGTATGTAGGAAATAGAGCTCTGGTAGCTTAATTGCAGCACACAAGGATTAACACGGCTGGATCTGGATTTTTCGATAAAGTGTCATGTCTGGTGCGAGGTGTATCCTGCCTCAGTGGCCAATTCGATGATGTTTTTTAGTTCACATTGTCTAGAGGGAATAGTGGAGGGATGCACAATATCCCCCATGTCTATTTAACATATACCTAGAAGAATTTGTAAGGAATGCAATATATAATGAACCTGAAGTCAATATCAATGGTTTAAATATAAATAATATCAAATACACAGCCGATCTCTTTCTTATTGCAAGAACACCAAATGAACTACAGATTTTGATAAATAAACTTAATTAAACTTATTAGATTTCATCATCATCATCAACCATTATCAATCCACTGCTGGATGAAGGTCTCCCCAAGTTTCTTCCACAATTGTCTGTCTTGAGCCTGTCTCCTCCATGTCACTCCAGCATACTTTCGAATTTCATCCATCCATCTCCCATGGGGTCTTCTTCTGGGTCTTTTCCTGTTCCTCGGAATCCAATCCAAAATTTCGGCTGTCCATCGATGGTATGTCCTTCTGGCATCATGTCCATCCCATTTCCATTTCAGTGATTTCACTCTGGTCATGATGTCGTCCACTCCTGTCATTTTCCTGATCCACGAGTTCCTCTTTATATCTTTTCTTTTAAGAAATAATGGCATACTGCTCTTAAAAATTGTACTGTTTCTTCCAAAAGCTCTGTATCCAAGTTTTATACGCCAGTTAATTTCTTCATCAATGTAACCCTCACTTGATATCTGCTGCCCAAGATAAATGAAGGTATCGGTTAGCTCAAGCTTTTCTCCGTCAATCGCGATAAATCTTCATTTCTTGTAAAAGCATTGTAGAACACTTTTGTCTTCTGAAAGTTCATATATATATATATATATGACCTTGTAATATAAATGAAATTAGACCCTATGTTAGGACAATAAGGAAATTTCTTTGTCGTTCTTTTGATCATTTTGGCCCCTTGTGTATGCATCACGAAACCTTAAAACTACTTAAGTGGTCATCAAAAATGAACAAATACCCTCATGGAGGATGATATATTTTTCATTTCTTCGCCTTTCATACTTTTCCACACTGTGCGTATATATGCTGTTCTCCAACATGCAATAGGGAATTGCACTATTACTTTCTACTGTAAATTTCCCTTTTTCTACTCAAAATTCCCACCGTTTTCTGATTCTACTGCAGCATACGCATCCAAATATTTTTCAGAAAAACTGCAATCAGAATTAGTGTTACCGCAAAAATCTCTGTAGTATGTTCCAAGAACAGATGGGGCATGGTCCAATTTCCAGGGAAGGACAAATGCCTTTCCTCCCTCCACATATGGGCGCCCATGAAAGAGAAACTTTCGGGATTAGCTGTTATATCTATCGAATATGATGTAAAAATTCTTATGATGTAATTGAAATTTCTAAAGATCTTTAAGAAAAGAGAGAGAGAGATAGAATAGAAGGCAAGTGCTCCGCTGAATCTTGCTGACTTTCCAGATAATGTCAACAGCATGTCCTCCAGTTCCCGTACGTTTCGGGGTGGTGGTGATATAGCGCGAACTCCGCTTTTCCAAGTCGAATCAAAAATGTTCGATTGGGTTCATGTCAGGTAAATTTGGTGGCCAGGGCATTAACAGAAAGTTAGCAGTATGTTCCTCGACCCACTCTTTGGCGATTCTGGCAGTGTGGCATGGCGCATTATCCTGTTGGTAATAGCCATCACCAGCAGGGAACACAGTTGCCATGAATGGGTGAACTTGGTCCGCAACGATCCCTGACAGCTGTCAGAGATTGTGCTATTGGGATAATGGGTCCTAAAGTATCCTAAGAAAACATCGCCCACAGCATAAAGCCGCCGCCCGCGGCATGTTACCGCCCAACAGTGCATCTAGGTGCCACGGCCTCCGTTGGTAATCGTCGTATCCGCGCTCCGCCGTCTACGTGATGTACCAGGAATCTTGATTGGAAGATTAGAAGAAAGACCAGGCACTTAATTAGGATGATTGGAAGAAAGACCAGGCCACTTTCTTCCAATCGTCCAATCTCGATTATCTCGGACCCATTTCATGCGTTGTTGGCGATGACGTGCAGTGAGCGTGGGGACTTGTCTGGGTCTTCGGCTACGCAGGCCCATGCGCAAAAGACTGGGATGAATTGCGTTCTGTGACACATTGCCCTGATCACCACTGTTGTAGCTGCGGGTGATTTGTCGAACTGTGGCGCCGTGGTCGCTGTGAACAATGCGCAACAGTCTCCGCTCTCCTATGGCATCAATGAGCTGCGGACGACACACTGCTGGACGACGGTTTGTCGTTTGGCCATCTGAGCACCACTTTTGATATGTACTCACTACAGCTGCTCGTGAAAAACCCGCAACCGCGCCGTTTCCGAGATCGTAGTTCAGAGGAACCGGGCCATCACAATTTGTCTTTTATCGAACTCCGATAAATCGGCAGCTTTTCCCATTATGACTCCGAACAGTCTAATAACCGAGAAACTGTCCTCGGATTGTATATATACTGCTCTGTGAACTTCGCCTGCGCCACCGTTCGGTCTCCATGCGTGCTAATTTCTCTAGGCTGGGGTGGTCATAATGGAATGACTCATCGGTCTATTTTGTTTTTCCAGATGCACTATTTTTTCATTAGAGCGCATAGCAGTTTTTTTTTTCTGTTTGTCTCGATATCTACGTTTCTGGAAGTTAGCTTTCAAAAATTATTTTTGGATACCATTGCTGTAGCCATGCACAAGCGCTTCCATTCATTTTAAATTTTTCAAATCTAAATTTTCCGCAAATTGGCGTAAAATCCAGTTGTTTTTTATGCAGTTTTTCTGAATCCGAAACTCAAAGAGAAGCATTAACTTGAAAGTAGCGATAAAAGAGAAACACTGACTTGAAAGTAACAGTAGGTCTGAAACTCTTGTGAAAGGATTTCCGAGAATTCATTATCATGTATTTATTTATTTCTGCGACTGGCTAAGTTTTTAAGTTAGCTTTTCCAGTATCAAACAAGAAAGATGACACCGAATTTTTGGGTGTAATAAGCACGTCTTTTGAATCCATTCTGGCGCAAATTAAATTTATCAAAGCTATTCAAAGTCAATGGAACCGGTATGGAAAACAATAATATCTGACGGAAGAAAGAAGTTTTACAATAGGGTTTTTAATCATTCAGATATTGCTGTAAACGCAATCGTGAGCTTACGCCCTCTGGTTGCAGACTCGTGCGTTAAGAAAAACATGAATTTATTATATATCAGAATCATTTCTCACCGGAAAGGCACTCCAACACAGAAAGAATTTTTCAAATCGGACTCTTAGAAACAGATATATCGACAAAAATAAGATGTGACTTTACGTCCCCTGGTGGGAAAACCATGCATTATTTTAGGAAGAAAGTGTTCTCAAAAGGTTTTTCCATATGAGCGGTATCGGTCCAAGAACAAAAAAAATTTAGTCGAGTTTTCAGGAGCCCAGATTTTGCTACAAATACATCAGAAACAGAAATCAACACTTATGCCCCCTGGTGGCCAAACCATTCTTAACCAAACATTAGAAATTATGTCAAAAATATTTTGCGTCAGGTCTTGTATGCGATACAGGAAGAATTTTTCAAATCGGTGTTTTAGAAGCAGAAATAATGCAGAAAACGCAATTTACCTTTGTGCCCCTAGCGGGAAGTCTATGATTTATTTGAAAATTTTGAATTTATAGGGAAAACATTTCGCATCGGAAACACTATCCAACAAAGAAAAAATTTTTCAAATCGGACTCCTAGAAGTAGAGATATTGACAAAAATAAGATATACATCTACGCCCCTTGGCGTAGAAACCATGCATTATTTTAAGAAGAAAAGGTTTGTAAAAGGTTTGTCGACATGAGTATTATCGGTCTACAAACGGCGTTTTTTTCAATCGAGAATTTAGAAGCTCATATTTTGCTGCAAATACATCTGAAGCGGAAATTAAGATTTACGCCCCTGGTGGCCAAACCATTTTTTACAAAAAATTAGAAATTATGTGCAAACGATTTCCCATTAGGAGCTGTATCCGGTGCAGAAAGAATTTTTCAAATCGGAGATTTAGAAGCAAAGATATAGGGGGGAACGCAATTTACCTCTATGCCCCCTAGCGGAAAGTCTATGAATTAATTACTTGAAAATTTTGAAATTATATGAGAAACATGTCACACTGAAAACACTATCCAACAAAGAAGAAATTTTTCAAATCAGACTCCTAGAAGTAGAGATATTGACGAAAATAAGATATACACCTATGTCCCTGGCGGAGAAACTGTGGAATATTTTAAAAAGAAAATATTCCAAAAAGGTTTTTCTATGTGAGTGGCATCAGTCCACGAAATATTTTTTTCAATCGATATTTTAGGAGCTCAGATTTTATGGCAAATACATCAGAAGCAAAAATTAACACTTACGTCCCCTGGTGGCCAAAGTATTCTTTACCAAAATTTGAAATTATATGCAAAAGATTTTCCATCAGGACGTGTATCCGCTGAAGAAAAAACATTTTCAAATCGGAGTTTTAGAAGAAAAATTATCGGGGAAAATGTTATTTACTTTTACGCCCCCTAGCGGGAAATCTATGCGTAATTTGAAAAAGTAATTATATCTAAAATACTCTTCGACATAAATGAAATCGAAAGTTAAAAGAATTTTTTCAATCGGATGTTTAGAAGCAAATGTGTGGAATAAAACGTATTTTTGAATTCGACATCATCTGCATTTACGCCCTCTGGCGGCAAAATTGTACATCGTAAAAAAATGAAATGAACGATCATCATTCGCATATTTCGAGCTTCACAATGCAAAAAGATTTTTTCAAATCGGACTAATAATTGCAGAGATATCGTGGGGTACAGACGGACGGACGGACAACCCGGTAACATAAGCACGATCTTTTTTTACAAAAGACGTGCTAAAAACTGAATATCCCTTTGCGAGAGATCACAGAAAAAAATATGAATGTGAGCCAAGTAGGAACAGGTGTGGGCCTCCGGCTAATCGTCCAAGTTACTTCACGGTTCAAGTCACGGATGAGACATCGATGTTGTGTTTATCCAATGACAGTGGTTTTCACCCTTCCCTCTAACCAGTGATCCTAAATTAGAGATGGGTGTCTTCTTGTGTTCTGAGGCGCTAATGGAGGTTGGTAAATCTCTGAATAATCGCCCGAGTTGGACCGCGGTTCAAGTCCCGGATAAACATATGTGCTGTTTTTGTCATACGTTAATAGTTATGATCCTTTCAAGCCCTGGAAGAGACATAGGGCTGTGTTTTTTGTAAGACTGTGGTTATGACTCTTCCCTGGAACCTGTGGCCCTAAATTTGTGTTGGGCGTCTTTTTATAATCTTAGACGCTCAAATGAGGATCTTTAAACACTAGCTAATCGTCTGAGTAAGGCTCCTGTGCAAGTCCATGAAGAGACATAAGGGCTGTGATTGTTCTATGACTCTGGTTATGACTCCTCCGTGAAACATGTGGCCCTAAATTAGCGATAGGTGCCTTTTTATAATCTTAGACGCTCTAATAAGGATCTTTAAACACCAGCTAATCGTCCAAGTAGGGCCTCTGTGTTATTCTCGGAAGAGACATAAGGGCTGTGATTGTTCTATGACTCTGGTTATGACTCTTCCGTGAAACATGTGGCCCTAAATTAGCGATAGGTGCCTTTTTATAATCTTAGACGCTCTAATAAGGATCTTTAAACACCAGCTAATCGTCCAAGTAGGGCCTCTGTGTTATTCTCGGAAGAGACATAAGGGCTGTGATTGTTCTATGACTCTGATTATGACTCTTCCATGGAATCTCTGGCCCTAAATTAGGGATGGACGTCTTTTTATAATCTTAGGCGCTGTAAAGGGGTTTTTAAACACTAGCTAATCGTCCGAGAATCTGGCTATGTTTCCTTCTTGGAACCTGTGGCCCTAAATTAGGGGTGGGCGCCTTTGCATGGTCTTCGGCGCTGATGGGGATCTTAATCGTCCGAATAGGGGCCCTGTGCAAGTCCCGGAAGAGGCATAGGTGATGTAATTATTCTAAAACTCTGGTTATCGTTTTTCTCTAGAAACTGTGGTCCGAAATTAGGGGTAGGTGTCTTTTTATGGTCGTAGATGCTAATGGAGAACTTTAACCGTAGCTAATCGTCCCAGTAGGCACCTGTACAAGTCCCGGAAGAGACACAGGGACTGTGATTGTTCTAAGACTTTGGTTATGACTCTTTCTTGAAACCTGTGGCCCTAAATTACGGATGGGTCTGTTCTTATGGCCTTAAGAACTCATAGGGATCGTTAAAACTCTGGATTATCACTCGAGTTGGGGCGTGGTTCAAGTCCCGGGTGAGATATATGTGTTATGTTTGTCATACGACGATGGTTATGATCCTTCCAAGTCCCGGAAGAGACTTAGGGGCTGTGTTTGTCCTAGGACTATGGTTATGACGATTCCTTGAAACGTGAGGTCCTATATTAGGAATGGGCGTCTTGCTATGGTCTGAGGCGTGCGGATCGTTACACCCTGGCTAATCGCCAGAGCAGAGTCCCTGTGCATGTCGCGGGAAAGACATAGCGGCTGTGTTTGTGTTAAGACTCTGGTTATGATTTTTTCCAAGAACCTGAGGCCCTAAATTAGGGGTGGACATTTTCTTATGGTCTTAGGCTTTAATGAGGGTTGCAGACCCTGGAGTGTTCTAAGCGCTGGATTTTGACCATTCGTCCGAGATGGGTATGGGCTAGAATCTCTGGTAAGGCATGAATGGTGTGCTTGCCTTTCGGAACTGGCTCACTCCCTTCGATGGAGCCAGTGACCCCAAATTAGGGGCAAACGACTGCTTATAGTCCAACGTGTTGCTCACAATGGTCAATACGCCCCTAAACAAAAAAAAATGGGGGTTTTAAGCCTCTTCTAATCGCCCGAGTTTGGCCCCGGTTCAAGTCTCGATGAGACATAAGTAATGTGTCTGTCCTGAGACTCTAGTCCTGACCCTTATCTGGAACCTGTGGCCTTAACTTAAGAAGAACTGACGTCTTCTGATTGTCTTAAGAGCAATTGAATATCCCCCCCCCCCACGCGCACACTCACACACGCAAGTGTGAAACTGATCAGGCGTAGGATAAGATGTCATATGTGCTTCACCTCTTTTGTTCTTATTGATTTCATACAATAATTTTTATTGAACTGCTTCTTACATATGTCTTATGAGCATTCCGATCAGTTATATGTTGCCTTGTGCGTTCGTGTAATGGCTATCTACCGAAATGTTATAAATCACAATCCATTTCTTATAGTTCTCCTGTTCGGTCGAAGGATGCTGAACTGCATTTTTTCATGTCCTTTAGCCCAAAACTCTGGTAGCTGGCATTTTCCATTACTTTACTTTTCCCACGTGAACTTGTCCACTTAACAATGCTGACTGGCCCATTTTGAGTTCGGACGTGTCGGGAATGCTAGCGAACCCTGCGCCACGTTTGCCGACGTCGAACACAAAGGACTTCCTCGAATCGATAGATTCAGTTAGGTCTCAAATTTTCTTCCTTAAAAGCCAATGCCGCCAATGTTAGAACTTCCCTGGGAAAAATTCTAAAACGCCGCTGAGAGAGACAGCTTTTAGATGTAAATTTCACCTACACTGTATTCGCTTCCCAATTTCAAACCTGAGGTGGTTTCTACCTACCGGAGTTTACATTCATTACACATTTTCTGAACGGTGCCAAACGTCTGAATATGTAAAGCACTTATTTTTTTACATTCAGTATCCTTTTTTGTACCCAGAAATGGTTACCCTCTTCAAGTTGGGGAAGGGCCCATGATAAAAATGACTATCATGCTTCCAAATTCTCTGCTCAGGTGAATTCGCGATTTGACAGAAAAGAAGGTGTAATAATGAAAATATGTATAATAAGCAAATCTACATGTGAAATCTTATAATTTGTGATCTATGACAACTTCCAGATTATTAATCGGACGAAACTGATTTTTTTTTCCGTATACCTTGTAGTCAATCATCCGCCGTGAAAAGAATTCTTCATTTGTGCTTTTAGAGCCGGAGACATAGCTACTAAAAGTTCGAACATCTGATCTACTATGCAAGTTCTGGATTAACGCATTCGCACATACTCGTAATTTCCCTGTGCCCGTGAGATTTTTAGGGGGGAGAGGGGTTAAAGATCACCATGAGCAACGCGATGAGCTATAAGGAGTTGCCCGTCCCTAATTTAGGGCCACTCCTTCCAAGGAAGAGGAAGAGCCACTGCCGTAAGGCAAACACAATATCCATTCAACGGGATTGGAACTCGGACCCATCTCGGGCGAATGTCAGAAGCCAGAGCTTAGATCACTGCGTCACCTTCAAAATTTCGTTTCTGAAGCAAAACACGTTGATATCTGTGAATGAGCTACTGATATTACAGTACTTATTCTAGAATCATAACTCTAGGAAATCAAAAATAAAATGGGGGCCCCCTCCAATTTTTAAAGCCAAAGCTGCCATCACGCCCCCTCCCCATATACAATATTGTCACCAAAAACACACCTGAAGCCACTCTCTGAACAATTTTTTTTTTAATAATCTCTCCACCTGAATCACTAAGCAGACCTAGCCACCTGGGCGACTATAGGTCTGTTTAGAGATGGATGTGTTTATCGACCTACTGAGAATCAAGTTTTGTTTTTGAGAACTCTACCTCACCAGTGTTGTTATTAATATCTCAATCGAGCAATCAGATTTCTGAATAAAATTACATAGACTAAAGGTATAGCAACAGTGATTTAATATAAGTCATATGATCACAATAGAGAAAATAAACAAACTATTGGATGAAAATGAAATGTTTTTTTTTTACGACACTGTTCTGTGTTACTCTTTTTGGCTGTTTCATCTTGAACTTCCAAATTTGATTTGAATGATTTACTATGGGTGTTATGATGAATTTCATGTCCTTTCTTTGCAGTATCTTGGAGATGCGGAAGGAGAAATCAAGGGATGCCGCACGGTCCAGAAGAGGGAAAGAGAACTACGAGTTCTACGAACTTGCGAAGATGTTACCCCTTCCCGGTGCAATTACCACACAGCTGGACAAAGCTTCTATCATACGACTCACCATTAGTTTCCTGAAGCTCAGGGATTTCACAGGACACGGTGATCCGCCTTGGAGGCGAGAAGGACCCTCACTAAAAGGTAAGAAATACCTCATTTCCTCTGCCTTCCTATGTACTGTAAAACACACCGTAGTCACTTTTCTTGTGTCGCGTCTTCTTTCTCTCTCTCTCTCTCTCTCTCTCTCTCTCTCACACACACACATGCACACACTTATGGACCTGATGTGAGTTTGTTAGATAAACTAAAGAGTTTGCTTAGTGAAGCCGGTTCCACTCTGACATTGAATATGTTAATTAAAATAAACAGATTGTTTACTCAGGGTCTAACTTTTCTTATCCTGCGTTTGCTGTATGAAACAAACAGACTGATGATTGTTTAAGCAAAGTCCAGCTTCTCTGACTCTCTGTTTGTTAAATAAAACAAAAAGACTGAATTATTTTTAAGCAACGTGCAGTTTATCTAACACTGCATTCATTAGATCCAAAAAGAAGACAAAATATTGTTTAACGTCCAACTTTCCTGACCCTCGATTTTTTTAGATGAAACAAAGAGCCTGAAGATTATTGAAGTAACGTCCAACCTTTCCTGCCCTTTCTTTATCTAGAAGAAACAAAACAGATAAAGACTAACATTAATTTTTTCTGAATTTGTTAAGTAAAACAAAAAAAAAACTAGAGATCGTTTAAGCACAGTCCAACTTTCCTGACACAGATTTGTTAAATGAGACAAAAATGCTGACTATTGTTTAAGTAGAGTCTCAGTTTCTAATCCTAAGCATGAAAGTTAGTGCTCAAAGGTAAGCAGCGGCAGCGTCCCAAATCATCACCTATTTTACATAAAGCAAAGTCGTTTAATCACCGTCCAACTTTTTCTGACTTTGGCTTTATTATAAAGAATCAACAAGATTTTTTAAGAAGAGTCCAACTTTTCTAACACGGAGAATTTTTGCCTAAAAACTAAAATCGATTGATCATGGTCTAACTTTCAGACACATTGTTTCTCACATAACATAAAAACCATAGATCAGGTAGAGTCCAACTTCTTCTGACCTTGTGTTTGTGAAACAAAATGGAAATATTATTTAAACCGAGTTCCACTTTATGTGTCAAAGGCCAAGTCCGGAAAAACTGAAGAGGATTTAGAACGCTTCATTTCAATTTTTCCGGACTTTGTTTTTGATATATAAAGTAAAATTCTTTAGGAGTAAAGTTCTTTAGGATTCAACTTTTGTGGCACTTCTTTGGTTGATTTTTTTCCATTGATTTTCATAATTCTTATCACCAAAGCAATTCTCCAAAATGCTTAATGCGGTTGTAGTTGTATCAAGACACGCTCAGGATAATGAATTTTAAAACAACATCTGCTCGAATAAAATCAGCACAGAACAGAACTCAGTAACAATTTCGTAACCTTCCCAAATTTAACAGAAATATGATGTCGAAAATGTGTGGATTCCATATTACTAAACCATATATCTTGATTTTTTTTCTTTTGATGTTGATTTGGGCTTCGATTTTTTTCTCATATACTCTTTTTCGAACGTTAAATGAATTTACAGAGGATGAGTCGCAAGTTTTGCAATATTTGCATAAACGCATGTGCTGCGGCGGGTGTGTCACGTGTTTAAACTAGTTCAAGTCGCGCTCTGCAGTCAATCGAAAGGGATATAAAGTGGTAGTCGTTGCTGTCAACTACTGCACGTCGTCGTTCTGTCTGTGGTTGAGACGCCTAAAAAATGAACAGCCACAACCAGCTAATTAGCAAACCTTTGCTTTGCGCGTTTGAACTCGTCCATAACGCTGCTCAAGGAACACGAAACATTTGTCATGCGAAATGGGAAGGTTCCGTGGACCACAGCACCGCAACCAGATGGTCCATGAAATTCAGAAATTCCGCTAGCTGACAGAAACCTCGACGATCAGCCAAGGTCAGGTAGTCCGCGAACAGTGGATTCGGAGGCCGTGCTCCAGGCCGTAGAGGCAAATCCGACAAGCAGCACTCGAAGATTATCAGGCGAGCTGTGCACATCACAGACCACCGTGGTTCGTCACCTTCAGAACCTCGGCAAGGTCTACAGGAGCTGCCGCATTGTCCCTCACGAACTCACGCCAGCTGATGCAAACCGCCGAGTGGAAGTGTGCACGAAACTCCTAGAAAACCTGCGCGATGTACGTTTCATCAAAAGAATTACTACGTGCGATGAAAAGTAGGTCTATTTCCGTAATTCTAACACACAACGGGAGTAGTTGATACCTGGCCAGCTTCGTGAACCTGTTGCCAAGCGTGGACGCTTCGAGCACAAGGTGATTTGTTGGTTGATTGATTTTTATGGCGCAAGGGCCATGTTTGGCCAAAGAGCTCCCGAGCACAAGGTGATGCTCTGCGTCTGGTGGAATTTCGAGGGTATAATCCATTACGAATTCGTTCCAGACGGTCGGACCATCAACGCCAACCTCTACTCTGAACAGCTAGAGCGGATGTATGCTGTTTTGGAGGAGAAGTACCTTGCACTGGCGAAATGAATTGCGCTCTCCTACAGGAGGACAACGCTCGGTCTCATATCGCTCGAACGACCCGGGCAAAACTCCAATCCTACAGGAGGACAACGCTCGGTCTCATATCGCTCGAACGACCCGGGCAAAACTCCAAGAACTTGAGGGCATCGAACTGATGCCACACCCACCATATAGTCTGGTCCTTGCCCAGTCTAATTATTGCTTGTTCCGGTCCATGGTCCACTTCCTTCGCGTGCGGCACTTCGACAACCAGGAGGACATGACAACTGGGGTGAAGGAATTCTTCGCCTCGAAGGATAAGAACTGGCACCGCCGCGGAACCGAAGAACTGGCAGACAGATGGCTAAAGACAATGCAACACGATGGCCTATACTTTGAAGGCTAGTCAGCTTTCGTCGTAAAGGTACGTATGAAGATATAAAGTAATCCAAATATTGCAACACTTTCGACTCACCCTATGTATTTAAGCAAAGTGTGTGAAATTTGTTTCTCATTCGGGCGAAAATGGTAAAATATATTTTCTAAACAAAGATTTTGTAACCTTTGAGATCGAATAGTTTAGTAATTATAACGTAAATCTCTTTTTCGTACTGATACGTTATTTTTAAAACATAACCATACGATAAAGTAGTTCCTAAATTAAACCTTAACGGCCAGACGAAACATTTAAAACAGAAGTCAAACTTACGGAAATTAGCTTTATTTCTCCAGCACGGTTTATAGCACTTCAGGATAGTATAGAAATCACATAACACAAATCAACACTCCACATTCCACCACGCTCAACAAGCAACTGTTGTATCGTAGTTTATATCTCTCGTTCTTATCTCATAACAGGCATACGTCTCCTTCATTCTACCTTAATTATGTTGCCAACAGTATTCGTTTGAGAGAAAAGATATCACGTTAAGTGTGAAGTATAACTGAGAACAAACTGAAGATTAACATAGGGAAAGAAACTAAAAAGGAAAGATAATTTAGAATATACATCACATAATTCAATAAGAAATGTGCTTCAATTAAAAAATTTTGGTAGCTGTTTTCGAATACCCATTTTTACAGTATAGCTTTTATCACAAAAATGCTACTTCCAAGTTATATCTGGGTTCCCTTTCGGAATTATTGCTCTGTGTTTTACAGGCTTGTAAACGACCTTCAGTAAAATATTTTTTTACGGCAACAAAGAATTATTTTTCTATTTACAACATTCGTAACCCATTGAAGTCAGTTATTTATTTATTTATTTTTTTTTTTTTGGAGGGAGGGGGATTTAATGACCACCTTGATCAACTCTAACGGCTATAAATAGTCGCCCGACCCCAGTTTGGGGTCACTGGTTTCGGTAAATCCCCATGCCTCACCGGGGCTCCAACCTGAGCCCACTCAGATGGGCAGTGACAAGCATCGATTAATTAGACCACTGCGTTACCGGCGTGGCAAACGGGTTCTTAAATGTCGCACCTGCTCCGGATGTCCTAGAGCCTTGAGGGAGTTTTGAATCAGAAAAATAAATTTGGTACGCTATAATTCAAGAATAGAAACTTAAGAGTTCGATTATGGCAAAATGTATGAACTGTGACCGGGGAAAGAAATGGGTAGGAAGTACTTTAAAGCATTAATAGCCATTGACATTCGTGAACTATTATCATACAAGGTGTCAAACGCGTTCGATATGCCAACCAGAAGTTATTTATATACGCCTCAAGCAGGTTGTAAATCATTCGCAAAGAAGTCCACGCTGCGGCATAAAACTAAACCTAATTAACCTGTAAAGTAACATTATACCCACGAGTTTTTTTATTTATTTACATATCTCAACGTTTCATTTTTATCACGGTGACAATCTAATCCCATCTGGGTAACTAATTATCGAGATGAGGTAATTACAACCATGGCACAAAAATGAAAAATGTATATGCAAAGCATAAAAATAAAATGAATGAACAACACTTGAAAATTGTGCAGCAATTAGTTAATGGTGAGTGTATTATATCACGCAGCTTTAAAAGCTTTAATCGCAAAAATGTCTGTATCGTTCGGGGAGTTGAAAAAGTGACAAAATCAAATGACAGGAGTACACCAGAAGATTTCAGTGCTGTATGTCGGTGCACGGGAAGTAGCATTGTACCTACCTGAAAGCAAAAGGTCCTCAAAGAGTTAGCAAGAAAAAAATATCGACATCGGCCACATCACTGCTTAAGACTTCGTAAAAAAACAGTCAATAAAGAGACATCTCGCTGTGTTATAAAAGCATTTATGCCAATTTCTTTAAAGCAGGAAAAATACCTCTCGCGTAATTACAATAATTCTCTAAACACGGAGATTTCAGGAAATTGTCCGAAAGAACTTGAGTTCTCTTCACACGCACAACATTCCAAATAACAGATGCGTAATTTAAACTGGGTAAAACAGCGGGTGCTAATTTTAATTTTTTTACTACAATCCTTGTGATCAAGAAAAAGATCAAACGAACAACTTTTTTTCATATTAAATTTTACACTGCTGGACAATTGCTAAGGACGGATCGTAAACGGCTATATAGCGCATAAAAAAGTAAGTGTGGTTGGATGCCAAGTGAAATAAAATAATGTCAGAATGCCAGGACATTACAAGAAAGACAATTTATTGTGCTCTGAAATCCAGAAGGCTTTGGAACGTGTTCAAGGGACAAACAGGCCATTTTGTGCAGAATACGTAAACGTGAAAAAAATGCAATTACCGTCCGCAGGCGTTCCGGCGTAAGATGTCAATACGGGATATGGCCACCATGGAGGGCGATGCAAGATTCCACACGTCGTGTCATGCTTTGCACAACATTATCAAGCAGCTGTTGGGGTAATTTATCCCATTCCTCTATCAGTGCACGGATGAGGGTGTCCTTGTTTATTGGAGGGCATTGGCAACCAGCAAGACTCCTCCCCAAAGCATCCCACACATTTTCAATGGGATTCAGATCTGGAGAACGTGCTGGCCATACGAGGCGTTGAATATCCTCGCTCTCAAGACACTAATGGACAGCGACTGTTCGATGACATGTTGCGTTGTCGTCCATGAAAATGAATCTATCACCGACAGCACCACGGAACATGCGAACATGAGGTAGCAGAACATCATTAATGTATCGTTGGCCAGTCATAGTCCCAGTTGGAAGCACATAGAGGGACGTACGGCCATTGATCATGATGCCAGCCGATACCATGACACTACATGTCGGATATCGGTCCCTTTCCTGTATGTTTGCTGGACAATATGCAGTACCACTATCACGCCAGATCAGTTGTCGTCGACAATCAGACGATAGACTGTATCTACTCTCATTTGAGAAGAGGACAGCAGACCAGTCATTATCAGTCCAATTGCGATGTTGATGGCACCATTGCAAACGGGCGGTACGGTGACGTCTGGACAATGGGATGCACACAACAGGACGGCGGGCGTACAGTCCTCCTTCATGCAAACGTCTGGCGACAGTTTTTCGGGAGATCCGCTTGCCAGTAGCAGCCATAAACTGATTTGCTACCTCACTAGCTGTGCTGCGCTGGTGTCTTTTTGTTGATAGCACTATGTACCGATCTTCTGCAGGTGTCGTACTGCGAACACGACCTCCCCCGTGACGTTTGCTACACTCTCCATTTGTTTGAAATGATTTCCAAAGCCTTGAAACAACACTGTGGCTGACGTCGAACTTCCTGGCAACATCTGTTATTTTTCGCCCTTCTTCAATCTTGCCAATAATACGGCCACGCGTAAAATCATCTAGGTGATGTCGGGAAGACATACTGAAAATTGCAAGTTCGTCAATTGATTCTTTCCCTTTCAACTTTGCGTTTGAACAACAACGGTCAATACGCGTCAAATCCTTTATATCTCTTATCAGCGCTATGACGTCACGAACAAGTTCGGCAATCCAAAATTTGCATACGCACAACACGTCTTACTGTATCCCGCACTTATGCTAATTTCCACATTTTCCTGCCTTCCATTTTATGGTTGCTATCGTTGCTATTGTCATCCGTCCTTAGCAATTGTCCGGCAGTGTATTTAGAGGTTTACTATAGTTTCGCGAGGCGTTTGGGTCGGCTTCATCAGAACAAACGGAGAGTAAATATTTAAATTTCTGTGACATCATCAGTGTTCTGACGGTCACAGATACTAGTGATATGTTTCCGTGTATTTTAAACAAATGGAGTCCATGCCATGTCATGACAAATCGTAAAGAGTTGTTATGTATGTGAAAATCTTTAGCTTCTTGGTGGTTGAATCAAGTTTATCAATGCGTTTAGCGTTTCCAACCGAAATTTATGGTTATTTTCGTGACAATGTTGAGCTGTAGACGACTTGTTCAGTTCACAGTTCTCTACATGAGTCTTCTATTCCTTCACACGGAAAGGTTAGGCCCTGCGGGTCTGTTTTACATATGAAAGTTCACATTCACAAGAGATCTGATAAATTCTCCAGGAATTTATGTCTTCGACACAGTCTTTTGATCGGTAAAAATACAATTTGTTTACGGGTTTGAAAATAATTTTGAAATCAAAACTTTTGAGAATTATACAAACTTTGAAATAAATCTGAGGAGCAAATGGGAAGACAGCCGAACTGTCCCGTACTGGGTGGTCTATAGGTGTGAGCGTTCAGGCAGGATTCGGTTTCCTAGATTTTTGGACTTGTCTATAATGGAAGGGCCATGTCATCCATGCACTATAATGCTTTTCAGAAAATCAAGCTCATTCTGCGAGGAATCTTCAGTTGGGCAGATTCGTATTGCACAATATACATAGGCGTAAAAAGTACTGAATTTTTGTTTCTATGGGTGGATTTTGCATATGGGGGTGAGGAAACAGCAAATGATTTGCGATAAACCGTTGTGGTGAAGGATCCTTCTGAACGTGACACAAGGATATCAAGGAATGGTAAACGGCCATTGCTTTCAGTCTCACAAGGGAATTGCATATGAAGACCAATTGAATTGATAAGTTCAATTAATTTGGGTGTTTCCAAATTATTGATAATCCAGAAAAGAAAGGTTATAATCAACATATACGTAGTGCGATCAAAAAGTTCCAAGACTAGGTACGTAGCGCGCCAACAGATGGCAGTACGCGGATGCGCGAGCAGCGGTCGAGGGCAATGACCTTCATGAGTCATTGTGCCCAGTGGCGTCGTTCTGTGAACATCGGGAGCTGTGCTACACGATATTTGGTGACCATGTGCAGAACACAGCTGCGATTTCAGTATGGACTGCAAACTAGAGCAGCGAGCGAACATCAAATTCTACGTCAAACTCGGCAAATCGGGAACGGAGACGCATGAAATGTTGCCGCAGGCTTATGGTAATAAAGCAATGAGTCGTGCGAGGTGTTTTGAGTGGCACTCGCGCTTCAAGAGCGGAAGAACGGCACTGGAAGACGACGACTGATCAGGGCGACCGTCCACGAGCAAAGCCCCCCAAAATGTGGACAAAATTAGGAAACTGGTGCATGAGGATCGTCGGAGAACCATTCAAGACATTGCTACCATCGTCAATGTGACATACGGAACAGTGCAAGAAATTCTGACGTCAGTTTTTAATACGCCCAGCATTGCTGCAAAGTTTGTACCATGGATTCTGAACCCTGAACAGAAGGCGCTCCGTGTCGAACTCTGTCAAGATCTTCGTCAGCAGGTGGTGAACGAACCAACGTTCCTGTCGCGGGTCATCACTGGGGACGAGACTTGGGTCTACGGTTACGACCTAGAGGCCAAACAACAGTCGTCGCAGTGGAAGAGCCCGGCATCTCCACGACCGAAAAAGGCCTGACAGGTCCGGAACGCAACCAAAAGCATGCTCATCGTGTTCTTCGACATTCGTGGGGTTGTGCACCGTGAATTTGTCTCCCAGGGCTAGACCGTCATCGCCCTTTTTTACTGCGATGTTCTGCGGCTTCTTAGGGAGGATATTTGCCGCAAACGACCTGAAATGTGGCGCAAGGGCGATTTCCTGCTCCATCACGATAATGCAGCAGCTCACATAGCGTTAGCAACACGCGAGTTTTCAACAGCATGACTACCCTTCCTCACCCGCCTTACTCGCCGGATTTGGCCCCCTGCGACTTCTTTCTGTTCCCAAAGATGAAGCTGAAGCTCAAGGTCGCCGTTTTGAAACCGTGGACGAGATCCAGCGCGAATCGCAGACGGTGATTGACACGATTCGCGAACAGGACTTTCAAGGAGCGTTCCAACAGTGGCAAAAACGCTGGCAGTGGTGTGTCGCTGCCCAAGGAGACTACTTTGAGGGAGATCATGGCCAGACTTAAGTAACGTAAGTACTTTGTTGTATATCGGCCTAGTCTCGGAGCCTTTTGATCGGACCTTGTATTGTCCACAGGTCAAAAGTCACAGGCTGGAAGAGTTTCTCCTCAAAGTGACGCCTGCATACTTCATTCATATGGCTACCCATGGCAATGCCTTCAGTGCTAATATGGAAAAATTGCCAGAGTTCCTTATAAAAAAAAATCCCAAAATATTCCATTGTTGCAGAAATATTGATTAACCAGAAACCTTCGTGCCATTTTGCGCATGCAAACACAGGAGGTGAGATATGTGTAGAACGAGGGGCGCAAGTGTTCTGTGAAGTTGCACAGCTAAAAGGTGGCCATTAATAGGGAAGGTTGCGATTGTGCGTTTCTGAGGAAAACGTGAACAAAATGGAACCTTCGCAGACGGTAATATGTATTCTCGACCAGTATATAGTGGACATAAAAGCGGCAATCCTTCGAAGCGACTATGCAGAACATTCGGCGTGGTAAGTGAGAGATCGACAAGAAAATGGTTAGGAAATTTCGTTGTGGCGCCGAATCGTTGGGCAATTCCTCATGCAGTGGATGGCCGCAGACACTTGATGATAACCAGCTGCGCATTTAGAAAAACACCACGCAAATGTGTCATCAGATTTCCACAAGGTTTGTATAAGTGCTGAAACCATCCATTTTGCCATGCGAAAGACAATAAATTCCTGGGTCCAATTCAGAATTCTAAATTCTATGAATCTAAATAAACAAATACATCGCTCTATCCACGTTCCAGAAACACATAGCAACCGAAAAATTGTTTCCAGCCGCCGCCGTGGAGTCGTACCACGGATCTCTCGATATCTAGCCGAGCGCGTTAGCTTTGCACCACGGTGGCCAACAATCCACGGTGCTATGTGTATTTTTAAGTCAGCTTCTGACATCATAAATCCGTAAGATGGGCTCATCTACTGAGACGTCTCCAACTGATAGGCATTAACGGCATTGGCTATATATATATATATTATAGCAGTTAAATCCAAAGGGCGAGATCCAAGGTGAAAATGCTCCTAATACGTGGCGTCAGTAAATAAACAAATACATCGCTCTATCCACGTTCCAGAAGCACATAGCAACCGAAAAAATCTGTGACTTTTGACCTGTGGCGGCGGCTGAAAACAATTTTTCGGTTGCTATGTGTTTCTGGAACGTGGATAGAGCGATGTATTTGTTTATTTACTGACGCCACGTATTTGGAGGATTTTCACCTTTTCTATGAATCTATTGGGAAAGTCAGAGCACTTTGTGTGTTTTACTCAAAACTTCTTTTTTTCTGTGCTGAAAGAATTCACCCCTAAAAGTAGAATACATGGCTTTTGTGATCTGGAATTTTTTGCCGTCTACCTGGGTCCGGTAAATGGCAACTAAGCTTCCATTACTGAAATTGTCACTGAATGTTTATTTAAAAGATTACGTTGCACGTATATAGTTTATTTAACAGTTACGTTGCACGTATATAGTACCACCAAACAACAAACAGAAATCATCGCTCTTTCCACGTTATAAAGTGAGTGTGTCTCGATGAGAATTTTGAGACTTACTTATTTATTAACATGGAAAGAGCGACGATTTCTGTTTGGTGTTCCTGATCCACGTCAAGTGTTTGAATTAATTGCACGTAGTATTTTTTTTTTAAATTGGTATTATTTCAGCTGTAATACCAACTTTCGATTCCTTTACAGGGTATTTATTTACCTGTTTTACAGAAAAACGCATTAGTAATGTTAAGCAACACAGAAGTGCATTTGTCCTACACATGTAAAAATTTAGCGGTATGAATTCACGGCAAATTCCTGAAAAATAACTAGCTGTAAAGTTGACGATAGGTGTTCGTCTTTTAACGAAATTTTCGTTTCAAAAGTTCACGTTTCTTCTAGCTTCCGTACTTTGACAGTTTTTTCATAGCCAGTAATTCCATTTATTTCAGAAATGGCAGTTTCTATTTTTTTCATATTTGTACAGAGAATTTACAAAATCTTTGATTTTGAGTTTTTCAGCCGTTTTACCAGATGCTTTCCGTTTGCCCCTAATGAGAATCGAAGCGGTCTCGTCCTCAGCGCGTGCTACAGTTGAACCATAAAAGCACGTAAAATGCAGTCACATATTAATTAGAACTTTTCTTTTTGCTATTAATACGGGTAAATTAGTCATTTTATGTTCAGCTGGATCTCATTATTTTTCTGAATAGGTTTATCAAAATTTTGTTCTTTCTGTAGGAGGATTTATTACATGCGTATTTTTTCATCGTCATTTTCCGAAGCAACAGAATGCTTTGGAACTTGAGATCTTTTTAAAGGGACAATGAATTTCAATCATCTTTAAGAAAAATAGAAACGTTACTGCTCTATAGTTTTAATTTCACAAAACTCCGAAATACAAAATTTACTTTTGATAGCTGTAATAGCTTCTTTCTTAAGGTGCCCACAAACTGATATATAGACATCATACAATCATCCCTACAAAAATTTAAGTCCTCAGTTTCTTACGCTAACATTGTACAATAGTGGGCGGTCGAAATGGTTGAGAGAGGAAAGAATATCCGGTGCCACAGTAACCAAATTTTCATGTGATATATATCTACAATATCCGATCTCCCTATAGAACTTCAAAATCAGATCCTCCGACAGAGGATTGAAATTTAATAATTGATCAAACCTCAAGTATTCCTGCAATTTGCTCCTATTACCGGAAAATTTTCATCATATGGATACGGAAAGAGTGAGAAAACACAATTCTTCCGTTCGTATACGAAAGGAATTGCAGAAAAGCGTCTGAAAATTCAGAATTTTCCGATAATACCTCTTAAAAACGGCAATTTAATGTTTATATACGAAAGGAATTGCTGAAAGGTTTCCGAAAATTCAGAATTTCCCTTTCGTACGAAAAATCCGTGAAATTTAGGTTGTTGTCCCATCATTTCACGGAAAAGGTTGTATCGGAAATAATGTTTCGTTAGTTCACAAAAAGAATCACGGAAAAGGGTCGTGAATTACAGAACATTTTTTTTTTTTTTTTTTTTTTTTTTGCAGTCAACCTCAGTGATGATTGGACGCCAAAGAACAATTCTAAAGTTCCAAGTCAGCAGGTGACGTTTCGCAAATTCAAATTTAGCTGCTTTTATATATATTGCCTCTTTGCTCCATTTTCCAAAATTTCACACCCAAAATTCTCGCATCTCTAGGGAAACTTCTCTACTGGGAACATCACCGATGGTAATAACCTTTCAGGCACCTTACCATTCTAATCGAGTTTCGTTCTCGGGATCGGATTACCTTTTCCCCAATCGTGGCTTCAAGGGTTTTCAGGGTGGGATTTCATTTACATACGCCCTCGAGAGAGGGTGGAAGAGATAAAAGGCAAAGGGTCAGATGGTCCTCGCAGCTGTTCTGAAAATCAATAATTTGAGCTGAATAAATAAGCGGAAGCAAATATGGAAAATAGAGAAAATTTTAGCACTGTTACTGAAGGTGTTCTATAAATTCAAAGCGAGTGTTTGACGTAATAATGAATAGCACATCTGTAAAAATAACGACGCAACCCCTCGATGCATGAGGTGTTGCATTTTAGCAAGCTGATATTTTGCATCATTCGGTAACAGCAGCTAAAAGTGCAAATGTGAAGCACCAGGCAGTACCTAGGTTTTAAACGACGGGAGTAGCTGTGATAGCATATTAGTTGATGGCTAGAAGTGTTAATTTTTAATATTCAGCAATTGTTTTTAATTTTGATCTTTAATGCATCTTTCAATGTAACGTTTTCTATAAATATTATGAACAATTTATCAAAACCTTTATCGGTAATAATAAAATTATTGTCTGTCTGTCTGTCACTTTCAGGTTAAACTACCGAACGTAGAGGTTTTAGCAGAGGCCTGGAGAGGAACTTGAGGGTGTTGTGCACCTCTCGCCTCCTTTTTGTAATTAAAATATTAAAAAAATTAATAAATTTTAAGGCTTTCATCCATCGTTGAAATTTGATCTTGTTGCATGCTGTGCCATAAGCTCATTTCATTCCTTCAAAGCTGAACATTGCCCCCCCTTTCGCGCATGCTACCACCTCATCTTCACTATTTATTTATTTTATCTTGGCGTAACCTGAATTCACCTGCGCTGTGCTGTGGAGCACGATCGACTGTCAAGAAACCCATGTGAAAGTCATTGAAGCTACTATCATGCCTGGCATGCTGCAGGAGAACATGATTATATTCCACACGTTCCAATCGATCCATTTGACCTTCCATTTCATATTTAACGCCTACAGTTTCCTGTTCGTCTCATTTTCGTTATGAGTATCAATAAGCACCGAGCCAATCGTTAAAAGTTGTTAATCTGAACTTGTAAAACAGCTTTTTCCATGACCAGCAAGCTCTACGTTTATTGCTCCAGTGTTGGAAATTTTTAAAACTCTTCTATCTTGGCTCCAAATGCAAACCAGCGGCGGATGGCCTAATGGTCAACGTTTGTGACTGCCATAGAAAAGTTTAAGGATCAATCCCAAGCAGGTGCGGCTCCAAATGGAAAGAGCAACTGATGGACTAGTGGTCAGCGTTCGTAACTACTGTAGAAAAGACTCAGGATCGATACCACGTAGGTTCGAACGTTCGAACCACTGAATATCCTCCGTGCATCGGATGGTCACGTTAAGCCGTCGGACTCCGGGTACTAGCCCCCCGGATATATATAAAGGTGTCTTCCTTCCACTTTCTACTTCGCATCCGTGTGACTTTCCTGTCAGGCACTCTAGTCCAAATCTCCTAGCTTCCTACTTTTAAGTGTTGTTTAAGAACTGAGGTCAGACACTCCCTTCTTAAAATCCTCTACACAAAGCTCCAAATCCCTTTCCAAATGGAAGAACATTCAATATCAATGAAAGAAGTATTCTTCATAATACATGGAAAATTCATTGAATATTCAAGCAAAGCAAACTGAATTTGCTTGAATATTCAGTGAATTTTCCATGTATTATGAAGAACATTTCTTCTTTCATTGATTTATCTGTGGTACTGATGACCTTCGACCTACATCCTTCAGGATGGGAATTGGGTCAAAGCGCCATGAGGAAGCATGGATGCTTCGACTAGCGAAAATCTTAGGACTTTCAGATTCCTATGTCTCAGTTGCTTGGAACTTCGCTGTCCTGAGTGGTGTAATGGTTAGCATACTCGACCGGTAATCTGGAGATGCGGTGTTCGATTCCCGCTCCAGGACGATTGAAATGTCAAGTTTTCTGAGATGTGTTACATGGATGACCAGTAAGCGGCACAAGCAAATTCAGTTTGTTTTGCTTGAATATTCATTCAATATCGTTGGCCCAAAGGATCTTCAAGGATAACATTACCTGCGTTTTAGAAGAACTGTGCATAACACTGACCAAAACAAAATAGAAATATGCATCAATGAATGAAATACGGGATTACAGCACTATACAACACAAATTTTGAAGCTGTGAGTCCTTTTATTGGTGTAAATATGACATAATTGGTAAGTCAGATAATATTGAAAACTTGAAAATTTCGTCGTCCTGCAGCGGAAAACGAATCCCCTGCTATCGCCCAAGTATTGCTAGCGGGTTCGTTTCCTGCTCCAGGACGACGAAATTTTCAAGTTTTCGGATATTATCTGACTTACCATTCATGTCATATTTACACAAATAAACGGATTCACAACTTCAAAATTTGTATTGCACAACGGTGTAATCCCGTATTTCATTCATTGATATTCTGCTCCCCGGGCAATCACGGGAATGAATTCCAATCATCCAGATTTGCTATATATGAATACCGGTTGCTTCGAGTAGTGAATCCTGTGATAATTATATTCAAATTAAGCGGAGGCTTCAAACTTGGTCGTTCTGGGTGGTGTAGTATTTAGCATACTCCGACGCTAGCAGGGAAACGCGGATTCGTTTCCGCTCTAGGAAGACGAAATTTTCAAGTTTTCGGATATTATCTGACTTACCATTTATGTCATATTTACGCCAATAAACAAATTCACAACTTCAAAATTTGTATTGTAGAAATACGTAGTTGTTTCAAATATTTCAAATTTCCACCATTCACAGTCAATAAAGACTGCTAGTTTTATTCAATTGTGCTGCACAAGTATTGTGAAAACACATCTTTGTCCGCGATGGGCATCGAAGTCGGGTCCCCTCACTCCGCACTAAGTCGCTCTCCCAACTGAGCTACGCGGACAGAATGTCTCGCTGCAGATTTGTCGTCTTGACACATGTTTTCACCTCTGTAGTACGTCACAATATATAGATTTCACTCTCTTTCTTTAAAATCCTTTCTTTTGATTACTGGAGCATGTCTTAAGTAAATATTTCCGTCCAATACATTCTAATCATAATTTCAGGAAAACTCAGAAAACGTTCTCCCAGAAGCTGATCGATGTATTTTTTGCTAAACCTGGGCAACGCCGAGTCCCTTTGCTAGTTTATTTATATAATTTCAAGCATTTCCCTAATTGAAATAAAAGTTTAAACCGAAGAAGGATTTGACTACATTAATTTTCACCAGTTGATTAGTTTTCCATTCTCCGCCCAAAATAGAACATTTGAGATCTTCGGTGTTTCATAATTTTTTTATTCAATGGGAAGTTTCATGCCTAATCATTAGGTTAATTATATTCCGAATGCAGAATCTTAAATGTAAATGAACAAGTCACTAAAAATTTTAAAATTAATTCGTCATTCACGAATTTTGTAAAATATTTCATCTGTCTCCGACAAAAACAGCAAAGCCGTTCTGCGAAAAAGCCACGCGATATATGTCAATCTAATGTAGGATATGATAGGAAAGATGTTTTAAAATTAACATGCAGATCTATTTAAGCGTGTTTCCCAGCTTCTTGGTAAAATTCTGACGTGATAAAATTTGAACTTACTGAACATTGGACAGTCGAATTTAGGACATGAAAGAAAAATTCTTCTGAAATTGTTAACATTTATATGCTGATTTTGTAAGGATAGCCTGCCGATCTTTATTGTTCAAAACTCAAAGAGCATCTGGCAGTCGATTCTGCGGCATGAAGGGAATGCGATTTTTAATTAATGAGCAGATAATTTTAAAGAAGTTTGACGTATTAAACAAAACTTCCTTTTCTAGTTTCTGTTTTCTTATGTAAATTTTGCTACTTCTTGGTTGAATGTTTTCTTACTGAACGAAGTATTACTTTCCTTAACAAGTTTTACAATTTAACAACACTGGCAGTGAGTCAGAGCAACATAAAATGACCACATCGAATGTATAAAGAGTGGAGTTAGTGGAATTGTACAGATGTTGAGAAATTACTAGTAGACTGTTAAACGTTGGTATAAAATCTTAAGATATATGCGATCGAAGAACAAGTATCATTGTCATACAAATGATATCCGTGTTGATACCAGAGATCTTATATTATGGCAATGGATTGTATTGAAGTCCTCAACTACAAGTACCTGAAAGAATAAGTTGTTGAAATTACGTAAGTCAAAAGCTGATTTTTTCTACATGATCGTTTGGTTACTTTTTAAGTGTGCTTTATGTGCTACAAAACTATCAAAGAACATTAGCCCACCAAATTAGCTAACTACTAAATTAACCATTAAAAATTCGGCATAACAAGGTTAAAACCCTGCAGATGGTCGCAGCTTGTCTGTAAAATTTTGAAGTGGAAAATTTTGAACTCAACGAACAACCGCTAGTCGAATTTAGTAAGTGAAAGAAGATACTTTTAAGTTTCGTAAAATTAGTATAATTTATTTTTAAGAATGGTTTACACCTTCTAAATTTCAGATTTTTTCACTTCGAATTTTGAACTCAGTAGAATTTAAAACTGCTAAACTTTGAAGTCAAAAATTATAAGGCAGTCTAATTAATACTTGAAAGATAATATTTTCGAAATTATTAAAATTAATGTGCATGTTTTTAAGAACGGTTGGGTAACTTCTTAATATCAAAATTCACCACTTCAAAAGCTTTTATCTTAAAGAGGCGACCGAAGTTTTTAGCACATGGTGGAAAATGCGTTTTTAAATTAATACGCGAATAACGTTCAGTTTCTAAATTTCGAAATTCAACACTTCAAATCTTTGAACTCAAAGAGCATCCGGCAGTGAAATTTTGTACATGAAAAGGGTGCGTTCTAAAATTAGTGTACAGATTTTTAAAGGTAGTCCGCAGCTTTTTGGCAAGGTTTTGGTATGGTCCACAGCTAGAGGAAATTTTGGGAATCGCTAAGATGTTTATCCATAACAGGGGTTGAAAACTGCTCAGGTATAAAAGTACACGTAAATTTGAAATGATTTCTTTCATGTATTTTTCTAGATTTGAAAACCGGAGAAAAATTCCGTATTATTTGGAGGTTTACATGTATCATATATGTGAGAAAGGTCATTTGTAGGGGATTTATTTTTATTTATAGTGACTCTATATAAATAACGCATAGGTTAAAAGTGGGAGCTCTCTTCATTTGAAGGAAGGCTTCTTCCCTGCCGGGCTATACAATTTGTGATGCGGTATTCCCACCGCCGTATGTACCACCGGCGCGCAAATAGTAGCTGCCCAGTCAACTCCGCTAAAAATCCCTGTTCGCATTTTCCGCACTGAATGCGAATCACGTCCCAAAGACCGACTACGTCGTTGATAGCTGCTGCCCGTGCCGCTGGTTTCGAATTAACGACTCGGGGAACGACAATTCCTGACCAACCACACAAATCGAAGGCCATTTTTGGATGATTTCGAGAGGACGGACAATTTCCAAAAGAGAACAGAAATGGAGAAAGAATGGAAGGGGCAGAACAAATCTCTCGCTTTGCTTGGATGCCTTTATCACCATTTTTTAGAGGCCCGCATTGTAAGGTTGTACCATTTGAATTTCGTTTGTGAAAGGAAACACGTCTCTTGGGGAAGGTTTCTGCTATTCAGAGGACTTAGCATGTCTGCCGCTGAAAAATGACAACGCTTACGTAGTGGAGATACCGTGTGCGTTTTCTCACAGTTGAGCATTGCAGTGTTTACTAAACAGTAGGACGCACCAACGATTAGTTACCCAGTGGTAATGGTCAAGCGAAGAACTTCTATTGTTCTTCACAGGAAATTTCTTCTAAAATAAAACGAAGAAAAAAAAAAAAAGATCTCAGGAGAAGAAATACCGTAGGGAAAAGTTTTTACTTTTACGCTCCTCGAGTTTCACTGATTTTCATTTCAAAAATCTCTTTCTTTCAGAACGAATTTTAACACTCTTCATTATTTTAACACTTTCATCTTGCTTCTTTCAGAAAGAATTTTACCATTCTTCATCATTTTAGTACTCTTCATCATTTTAACGATCTTCATTTCATCATTTTAGCACTTTTCATCTTGCTTCTTTCAGAAAGAATTTTACCATTCTTCATCATTTTAAAACTCATCATTTTAATGATCTTCATTTCATCATTTTAACACTTTCATCTTGCTTCTTTCAGAAAGAATTTTACCATTCTTCATCATTTTAGTACTCTTCGTCATTTTAATGATCTTCATTTCATCATTTTAACACTTTTCATCTTACTTCTTTCAGAACGAATTTTAACATTCTTCATCCTTTCATCATTTTAACACTTTTCATCCTGCTTCTTTCAGAACAAATTTTCACATTCTTCATCATTTCATTTTAACATTTTTCATCCTGTTTCTTTCAGAATGAATTTTTAAACATTCTTCATCATTTTAACTTTTCATCCTTCTTCCTTCAGAACGAATTTTAACACTCTTCATCATTTCATCATTTTAACCCTCTTCATCATTTTAACACTTTACATTATTTCACCATTTTAACACTTTTCATCCTGATTCTTTCAGAATATATTTTCACATTGTCTATCATTTCATTTTAACACTTTTCATCCTGTTTCAGAGTAAATTTTTAACATTCTTCATCATCTCATCATTTTAATCCTCTTCGTGATTTCATCATTTTACACTTCATCATTTCAGCATTTTAATCCTCTTCATCATTTTAACCCTCTTCATCATTTTACACTTCATCATTTCATCATACTTCCTAGTGTGGCATTTTCTATATCGAGCAGTGTAAATTAGGGACGAAATATTTGTCACAAGTTACTCTTTTTCTTCAGCCCAGTAGGGAAATGCTATATTTTCTAGTTGGGGCTGAGTCGGCCCGTATTCTATAAATGGGGCCAGGCTCATATCAATCTGTTGTACTAGGTTTGATATTTGTCAAAAGACGGACTCGTTCATTACACGTGGAAGTTTCTTTGGGTTTTTCTTTTATTATGTGGGGGTCATGGGCAGAGTTGGAAGTGGGTCAAAATTTTTGGACCCTGACCCGACCCGGACTAGGCTGTCACATAATTGATCCCGACCCCGACCTGGCCCTAACAAATCTACTTTGAGCTATAAACTCGAATATATATATATATATATATATATCATCATCATTATCATTGCCAATCATCATCAATACACTGCTGGATAAAGTTGTCCCCAAGTTTCTTCCACAACGGACTGTCTTGAGCCAGTCTCCTCCATCCACCCATCTCCCACGTGGTCTTCTTCTGGGTCTTTTTTTTTATGTCCCTTGGAATCCAGTCTAAAGTTTCGGTTGTTTATCGGTGGTCCGTCCTGCTGGTAAAATGTCCACCCCCTTGCCATTTCATTGATTTTAATCTGATCGTTATGTCTTCGCCTCTTGTTATTTTCCTTATCCACGAATTCCTCTTTTTATCTTTCTTGGTTACACCAAGCCTGCATCTCTTCATGCCTCTTTCAGTTGTCTGCAGTCTTTGTGTGTCTTTTTTAGTTAAAGTCCACGTATATGCTCCGCACGTGAGCACTGGAAGGATGCATTGATTAAATACATTTCTTTTAAGACATAATGACATATTGCTCTTAAAAATTGTACTGTTTCTTCCAAAGGCTCTCGAAGCAAGTTTTATGCGCCAATTAATTTCTTCACCAATGTGCCCCCCCTTCCCCGCCCCCGATTGATATTTGCTGCCCAAGGTAAATGTAGAAATTGGTTATCTCCAGCTTTTCCCCATCAATCGATAAATCTTCATTCCTTGTAAAAGCATTGTACATCAGTTTTGTGTTCAGAAAGTTCATTTTTAATCCCCATTTCTTTATCCTTTTCAGCAAACTCCTGGACCATACCCTGCAGCTGTGAAGTATTATTTCAAAGACCTCTGAAGGGTTCGTTAAAATACTTTTTTTTTCTATACAAAACTAAAACAGAAATGAAATCGGGTTAGGAACACCTTGGTCCGACCCGTTTGACCCGCAAAAAATTGTCGACCCGCTCACCCGTGACCCATTTCCATCTCTGGTCATGGGCGCCAATAACTTAGTTTTCAGGAAATGGCAAGCAGAAATTGTAACTACGAACAACGTGAACAAACACCATATGTAAATTCCCACTGAACTTGCTTGTTATCTAACCGTTTTTACTACTCATACAGAAAACATAAATTTAATTGGAAACCAGAAGACTTCAAAACTACATTTTAAAAAATGGATGAATGAAACTTGACAGCATGTCAGGAAAATAGAGAAATTACTTTGCCGTTCTTTTGACCATTTTGGCTACTTGTATAAGATACACCATGAAACCAGAAAGATCAAGCAATTGACCATCCAGAATGAAAACTCACCCTCAAGACAAATTTCTGGGAAAACGTCTAGAGATAAACGGATTTAATACGCTATATGCATAGGCGCAACCACTGGGGGGTTCGGGGGGCAGGACTCCTCCAGATTTTCAGAGTCGGGGACCCCCAAATTTTCCGGGAATATAATGATATAATACAAACTTTTTTATGATGTGAACCGACTAAATTTAATAAGATAAGATTGTGATTTTTCTTGGAATGCAAACACGTGTATAATGTGTACTTAATAAAACAGAGATATTGATTCCTAATAAGCAAAGTCAGCTCTACAACTATGTAATTTACATTTCTGCCCTATCTATCATAGTTTTACAGTTGTGTTCACTAAGTTCCACAATTCGCCAACAGAGGCGCATATGTCGTGCCCGTTCGATCGCGCCTCAGCAACTGCTTTGTTTCTGCGTGTGTGTAGAAGGGGGGGGTCCCAAACAATTTTATACAGTATGTATACATTATTGTATATATATGTATACATATAATCTGGGGAGGGGGTCTGATCACTGTGTATGTGTGATCGGACACCCCCCCCAAGATTTTGAAACATGGATATGTGTTTCTTGAGTATTCTAGAGATCTTTGTTAAACAGTGAACAGTTGTTGCAGAGGTTGACATGCTTCTCCCTTCTTCTCCCACTTTTCTATACTGTGCGCTGTTCTTCAAAGTGCAATGAAAATTTTCATTACCTTCTCGTACTACAAATTTCTTCTTTTCCTTCCGGATATTTCTCAAAGTTGTTCCAATTTTTACTGCATGCACACGCATCCAGAAGTTCTAGAGAAAAATCAGAATTAGATATACGAGGTAGCGTATTTAATCCGTTTATTTTTGTGGAGTAATAAGCACAAACATTCGCCAAGCTTTCGCACTCCACTGGGAGGCTTTTTCAAGGCAATGGTAAACATAAAAATGCAGGGAATTAGAACACGTAAGAAACAAAAAAATCATCTTGTTTCTTCCTCCCAGTGGAGTGCGAAAGATTGACGAATCTTTGTGGTCATTACACTACAAAAATAAACGGATTTAATACGCTATATGCGTTTCTTGTCCCACTCCCTTTCCAAGTTTTATGGTATAATGAATATATCGCTTCTGCTACTGAATTATAATGAATTCAGCTTCTTCTAAGCTAATGCTTCTTCTAATGCTTGTTGTTTGTTAATTATATCATGAATAAACTTTCCTGCTAGTAGTGTAGTAATAATAATGAACAAGCTTTTAACTGCTAGTAATGTTGTAGTAGTAATTAAGATGAATAAAGTCTTATGCTGGTTGTTAATAATAATCAACTAATGAAATTAACCTAACAGCCAGACAGAGATCTGACAAAACTATGAACTGAGAAAGGCGTACTTACTAAGACAATCTTTTATTTGGTAAACTTCTGGCTCTCACATAAAGGAAGATATCTTTACACACGAAACAAAGCTCTCACGCACATAAACAACCTCTCTCTATATACAACAACAGCTCTCTGACACATAAACAACAGCTCACTTCGTACAACAACAGCTCTCCTCCACATAAACAAACGCTCTCTCAACGTATCGTTGAACGCGCCTATTTATACTGGCTACCACCACGTCATGACTTACACTCATTGCCAGATCTCATTCAGCGGGAGAAATAACATCTCGTTCAGTAAGAAGATAATTTACATAGTAAAATAAAATAACCAGAGATAGTAAAAATCAAAAGGAAAGTGAATCTAGAGTATACGTTACAATGGGTGCTGTATTCTCAAATAGCCGAATCTTTGCACTTGCATTTTCATAGATGTTATTAATAATATTAATGTATGCATCTTCAATACCGCAGGATTTCAGAGCCATTGTAACTGCTGATGGTTTCACCGAATCAAAGGCCTTTTCATAATCGATAAGAGCCATGCATATAATGGAAGTTCATATTCCCTCACTCTTTCAATTAGTTCTCTCAGTACGTGGATATGATCTTTAGTGCTCTAGCCACTCCTGAATCCAGCTTGTTCTCTCGGTTGAGCCATGTCCAGTGTCACCTTCAAGCGGTGTGAAAGAACTTAAGTGAAGATTTTATAAACCACTGATAGGAGGCTGATAGGTCTGTAGTTCCTGAGATCCTCAATGTCACCTTTTTTATGTAGCAGGATCATTGTAGCGTTGTTCCATTCCTCAGGAATCTTCCCTTCATTAAGGCATCGAGTGAAAATTTGGGCGAGTACTGTTTCGATTTCTCCACTTGCTTCTTGTATTATGTCTACAGTAATTCCATCTTCTCCTGGAGCTTTTCCCCGTTTCATGTTCTTGATTGCATGTGCAACTTCTGCTGGGAGGACTGGAAGAACTCTACTGGTACCTTTTGTAATGTCTGGAGTACATGTATCATCCCTTTCATATAGTTTTGAGTAGAAATCTTTCACTCTTGTCAAAATTTCACCTCTATTTCTTGTTACAGAACCATCTTCTTTTCTCAGAGCCATAATCTGTTTTCTTCCCTTACTCAGATGTCCCTTTGCTCTCTTTAAACTTTGGTTGTTTTCAATCGCTTTCCTCACTAGTTCACAGTTGAATTTCCTTACATCTTCAGTGATACTTTTTCGTACCGTCTTGCATAGCTCTATATATTCCACTTTGGAAGTCACATCTCCTTTAGTTGTCCTCATAGACCGGATTCCATGGGACGGGAAAAGGCCCAGAAAAAGACCACATGTGAGATGGGTGGATGAAATCCGAAAGTATATAGGAGTAACATGGAGGAGACTGGCACAAGACAGACCGTTGTGGAAGAAACTTGGGGAGACTTTCGTCCAGCAGTGGATTGATAATGGTCGACAATGATAATTATGATGATGATGATGCGTTTCTTGAGTATTCAAGGTATGGTATATTTAAAATCAGAAGTAGAGTTATCGCGAAACTCTCCGTAGTATAGTACCTTTCAAGAACATAAAGAGCATATCACAATTTCCAGGAGGGGACGATTATCCCCTGTTGTCCACCTACATGGGCACCCCTGGTGGAGGTTAACGATTGCCGTGAGCATCGGGGGATATTAGTAGTCACCCGTCCCGAATTTGGAATGGCACTTGCTACTAGGGGACCAACGCCGCCGGGCCCAGCTCGCCACCCATGCCTCATCCGGGGCCTATTTGGCACTTACCACTCGGCCACCAGACGAGCAGAAAATTCGGTGCCATCTTTCTTTTTGCGTTTCTTTTTCAAACTGTTTATTAAGACTTTTTTCCTTTCTTATATTTCAAAAGAATGTCGTGTTAAAATACCATTAGACGAATTTTATGGTTCCTTGGTAAAGGAAATAAATGCTTCGAGTCACACATTTATTTTTCTGAGAATTAAAACGAGGTATTTTCAGAGTGACGAGAGTATCGCATTGCTACTCATTTCTCTTGTTCGGTTCTCGAAAAGTGAGGTCTAATTTGTGTATTACATGTTTCGAGCTCGAAGCAGAAACACAATAAATCAGGTATAAACTCTCTGGCGTGACCAACTCTAACATGTCTTCTGAAGCCAGACAGAAATTGCCCTTTCCGGGGGAAAAAAACCTTAATTGTACGCGAAATTCTACGGTGATTATCTCTATCAAAATCAAAACGCTGTTGCCACGATCTTTGTAGTTCTTTTTTTTACCCTCATTAATTGTTTTTCTTCCATTTTTTTCGCTCTTTTTTGGAGTAATATAAACACAAAAATAGGAAAGACTGAGTGGCAATCTTCAGACATTACACTCCATCAGGGTCTTTTTTTTTTATAAGATTAGCTTGTGGTCACGCAAGAATATAATTAGTATATTGAATAGAGTAATATTTTCACCATTTCCCCATCCAAACACCTTCATCGCCTGCTCAAAAAAAGCTAGAACTGTTTAATAAATTATGTATTAAGAAAGTGTAGCAATGCTGTTGCATTAACATTTGCTTGAAGACGAAATTCGTGAACTTCAGGTTGCATGTGATTGGTCTCATTGTACAATAAACAGCGCAGCGCAAGAAAGTGTGGATAGAATTAAGCATTTATATCCGTCCGAGACTTGAATGACGTCATGTTTTAAAGAAAGCATATGGTTGTTTATACACGGGACTCGCAAGCTAAGCAGTACTAGAATATCCAAGCATACGATGGCATTCATTAGTACCAGAATATTCAAACAGAAGAGTTCAGTTTGAATTCCTATCGCGTGAGTCTGGGGGGACGTGTTTCTCGCCCCCTAATGCTGCTCCTCTAAGCTCAAGTCCCAGTTTGTGTTCGTTCTTACTCTTCTGCTTTTCGCCTTTTCCTAGGGCCAACATCCATCTGATAGTGTCTCGTAACTCTTGGCTTTAGGCAGTCACAGAGACCACTACATTTTGAAAGAAAAAGCATGTACTGATATTCGAAGGCGAAGAATATGAGCACGTTAGTGATTAAAATGCAGTAATGATCTACAGTAGCAAGGATTTTGCTGGATGTAATTTTGAGCATTTTAGTTTTCTTCAGTGTAATGCTCGTGGAATTATGACTGACTGAACATTACATAAATCAGTTCTTAATAACTTCACTTTTAAGTGAATCAGGAGTCACTCAAATAACTTCAGGAGAGGTTACTTACTATTAGTCCTTATTCAGCAAAATCTTCTTTAGCACGACTCAGTCTCCAACAACATTAGAGAAGAAATCCAATTACTTGTTAGAGAACGTTTAACGAGAAACAACAACATCAACTCTAAATATTAAATACGCAGACGTCAAGAAATCACAACTTCAAGTACTTCAGCTTCCGCAACTACTATTATATCATCATAACTACCATCATCTCCACGCCTTTGCTGCTGCTCACACATTATATATCGTTCTGTTTTCATCTGACACATCCACATGTCATACGTTCTGACCTCAAGGTGTTGCTAACCAGATTCTTGCGAGAGAGAAGTGCGACGGTACTACAGAGGTGAAAACATGTGTCAAGACGATAAATCTGCAGCGAGACATTCTGTCCACGTAGCTTAGTTTTGAGAGCGACTTACTGCGGAGTGAGGGAACAGGGATTCGATGCCCGTTGCGCACAAACTTGTGTTTTCACAGAAGATATCACGTTAAGTTTAAAAAACGTTAAGGAGAATGAACGCGAATTTACATAGAGAAAGAAACTAGAAAGGGAAGTTAAATTAGAGTATACGTCACATCAGATCTAAAACATAAATATTCATATACATAAAAGCCTGTTCAAGACAGAACCTACATAAAACGAAATCTGTAGAAAACGTAACTTTTATCTTTTGATCCCTAAGCAAAAGATAGAAAATTGCATACCGTTTAACCTGTCTAAAGCGGAACATGCCTAACGCGAGAACGGAAATGGTAAGAGAGTAAATGAATTTTCAGATGTTCCTGTGCCGTCCAGTTTTTTAATTGAATAAAATACATTACACGATAAAGTGTAATGACGGCTGCCCGGTGACGCAGTGGTCTCAGCCATGGCTTCTGATCATTCGTCCGAGATGTGTCCGGGTTCGAATCCCGGTGAGGCATGGATGTTGTGTTTGTCTTATGGCACTGGCTCTCTCCCTTCTCTGGGACCAGTGATCCTATAGAGACGGTCGAGTGCTTATAGCCCACTGAGTTTTGTAATGTTCGTGTTTGTAATGGCTTACTGAACATTACAGACAATCAGTTGTTCTTAAATACTTCACCTAAAGTAAACCAGCAGTCACTCGAATCCAAAAAATATTTACTTACAGATCTTTGCCTTTATTCTGCCTCAACCATATGAATGCGGTTCATGCAGAAGTTTACCATTCGAACAAGCTTAATTTAATCACATTGGTATTAACACTTCGGAAATCATTAACAAACGTTAGTAGGCAGAACATTTTTAAATCTGAATGGTAAATATACTGTATATAACAACACCAAACACGTCGTCTTCAAGTAAATCAAACTTCAAAATAATGCAGCCTCCACAATTATAACATCACATCACCATCTCCACTCTTTTGGCTGCTGCCTCAACATTATATCTGTTCCAATTCTTATCGACCACATGCATACTACGTCATCACACCACCATCTCCACTCTTTTGGCTGCTGCCTCAACATTATATCTGTTCCAATTCTTATCGGCCACATGCATACTACGTCATCACACCACCATCTCCACTCTTTTGGCTGCTGCCTCAACATTATATCTGTTCCAATTCTTATCGGCCACATGCATACTACGTCATCACACCACCATCTCCACTCTTTTGGCTGCTGCCTCAACATTATATCTATTCCAATTCTTATCGGCCACATGCATACTACGTCATCACACCACCATCTCCACTCTTTTGGCTGCTGCCTCAACATTATATCTGTTCCAATTCTTATCGGCCACATGCATACTACGTCATCACACCACCATCTCCACTCTTTTGGCTGCTGCCTCAACATTATATCTGTTCCAATTCTTATCTGCCACATGCATACTACGTCATCACACCACCATCTCCACTCTTTTGGCTGCTGCCTCAACATTATATCTGTTCCAATTCTTATCGGTCACATGCGTACTACGTCATCACACCACCATCTCCACTCTTTTGGCTGCTGCCTCAACATTATATCTGTTCCAATTCTTATCGGCCACATGCATACTACGTCATCACACCACAATCTCCACTCTTTTGGCTGCTGCCTCAACATTATATCTGTTCCAATTCTTATCGGCCACATGCATACTACGTCCTCACACCACCATCTCCACTCTTTTGGCTGCTGCCTCAACATTATATCTGTTCCAATTCTTATCGGCCACATGCATACTACGTCATCACACCACCATCTCCACTCTTTTGGCTGCTGCCTCAACATTATATCTGTTCCAATTCTTATCGGCCACATGCATACTACGTCATCACACCACCATCTCCACTCTTTTGGCTGCTGCCTCAACATTATATCTGTTCCAATTCTTATCGGCCACATGCATACTACGTCCTCACACCACCATCTCCACTCTTTTGGCTGCTGCCTCAACATTATATCTGTTCCAATTCTTATCGGCCACATGCATACTACGTCATCACACCACCATCTCCACTCTTTTGGCTGCTGCCCCAACATTACATCTGCTCCAATTCTTATCGGTCACATGCATACGTCACCACACCACTATCTCCACTTTTTTGGCTGCTGCCTCAACATGATACCTGTTCCGGTTCTTATCGGCCACATGCATATGTCATCATATCACCATCTCCACTCTTTTGGCTGGTGCCTCAACATTATATCTGTTCGAGTTCTTATCGGTCACATGCATACGTCATACTCTCCTCTGACATCAGAAGTTCTGCCAACCTCATTCTGCGAGAGAGAAGATATAACGTTAAGGTTGAAAAACGCTAAAAAAGAATGAACTCAAATTTACATAGAAAAAGTAACTAAAAATGAGTTAAATTAGAGAATACGTCACAAGTTGCTCACGGTGGTCGTTAAACCTCCAATCTAAAAAAAAATGTGTAATAATGAATTCACCCGGAACAAATTTGCTTGAGGTTGAAGATTCTTCTTCTTTTTGATTGCTCAGTCCGAGGACTGGTTCTTCAGTAAATGAACTCTGTCTTTCCATCCCTTTCTATTCTCCGCCGCCCTCTTCCTCTTTTGCCTTGAATTTTTCCTTCCAAAACTGTCAAAATCGGGCCTCCATGGCGCAATATGTGTCCCGTCCATAACATTCTTATTCAATTTAACGTGTTGGTCAGATTCCTGGGCTATTTTTCCACTCTCTCCAGGACCTCCTCATTAGTCTTTCTATCGAACTAACTTATTCTCTCCATTCTTCTATAACTCCACATCTCAAATACCTCCATCCCCTTCACTTTTTTCTTGGTCAATGTCTATGTCGCAGAGCCGTAGAGAGCTATGGCCAAACATATGCCGTTGAAATTCTCTTCCTCAATTTTAGATCTATATTTCTGGCAGTCAGTAGTCTTGGATTCTCTCTAAAGGCCGTTTTTGCCATCCCCAGTCTTTTTCTAATTTCCTTTTCGCATCTTCAGTAATAACTTGGCCCAAATAGCGAAACGATTTAACTTTTTCGATGAATTGTCCTTCAATTTTAAGAAATGCCTGTTCTGGATCCTTCCCTATTACCATTAGTTTTGTCTTATTTATCTTCCTTCCATTGATAATCGGATTCTTTTGTGTATTTTTGACATCGTGCGCTGTTAGGATTTGTCTGATCTTGATACTATTGCCTGGTCGTCCGCAAACTTGATGGCCTTAATTCTCCCTCCATTAACCCAAAACTGAGTTAATTCTCTTTCCATTGACCCAGGTTGAAGATAACATAATTAAATAGAGAGAGAAATTGCTTTTGGGTTGTGTACACAAATACACTGTGCAGCATATCTACTGTCTGGATTCTCCTTAAGCACTTACTGCGACTCAGGTTTAGGTCACGTGTCCAGCGTTGCTCTCTTTGCTGGATCAAAGTCTAAAGTCTTCGCAGCTGGCTGTTTCGTATGGATTACAACGAGAGGCTACAATTTAATTCTCTAACATTTATTCATTGAGATGATCATTCACAGTCTTTGCTTGTTGTGAGGGGCGTTCGTATCTTTGACGTTTGCTATGACGTTTGCACTGGAACCCCACAGAGAGCTGAGAACGCGCATATGAACTTGAACGTTCTTGCGTGCTGTGTGATTTAGCCATCTTGGATGTGTTTCTATCACGTGTGCATCGCGAGGCGCAAAACAGCTTCCCTTATTTGGGCATCATAATTCTATCGGTGGTCGTAATTTTTGCTGGCAACGATTGCAGATTGCTCTTTCAATGCATACAGTGCTTTACTAGTGGTTCTAGTTGGTTATAAATGATAAATGATCATTTTTTCATTTCTGCGTTTAATGACCACCGAGAGCTACTCAATGGTCTATACGCATTCGCACGTCCAGAATTTGGGGCCACTGGTTCCAGGGAAGGGAAAAATCCAGTATTGTAAGACAAACACAACATCAATGCCTCATCGTGATTCGACTCCGGACCATCTCGGACGAATGGTTAAAAAGCCAGAGCTTAGACCACTACGCCACCGGTAGACTACTCTGCTCTATCGAGACCGCTTCATAAAACATTACATTGGCATAACAAAAAGATCCTTCAAATTAAGAATTAACGGGCACAAACGTGACATTAAGAACCAAAAGCTTACAACAGCTCTAGCGAAGGAAGTTGCGAACCATGGCGCCATTCCTCAATGGGACGACCTCAAGAAATTAACCTCATATTTAGACCCCAGAACCACCGCCTTCCAGGAAACCGTAGAAATACTAACACTCGAAAGCGCTTGCAATTCTGATCTTTCCACTGATCTATCAGCTATCTGGCGTGCCCTTCTAAATATAACTCCACGAACGTGATCATCTCACTTTTCATCTCTCGTTTAACATTACGTATTCTCAACGTGCTCATTACGTGTAGTTCGTTTTTTCTGTTTTGTATTTGTTTAAATTTTCTCAGTCTGATTCTGTGCTCAGCTTTGAAACCTATAGCCTGACGAAGCAGCCCGTTTTCGGCGGTGAAAGCTAGCAATCTAGTTTTATTTTAGTTTGTACTTATTTACAGAAATCTACACGCTCGTGTACTAATTCATGTTGATGTATTCACAACCCATATTTTCAAAATCTTGATAATAGAAGGTGTTTGTCAAACTCGTTTTCATTGCATTCCTTCTGAAAAGGGATATTTTCGTCTGTATCTACAGCTACGGAAATAGAAGTGAAAGGCAGAGGGAAAAAGTAGTTTTTAAAGTGATGCTATAAATGTATAACTGACTGAGACTTTTTCTGTGTTCATGTATTCCAAAGTTATTATGTATGCACTGTCTTCAAGATTTACACGCAGAGGGCATAAAAAACGAATATTTTTCGTGGTTAGGTTGTTCAGGAGGTGGTACTTACCACACAGTTATTCATTGCATAAGACTAAGAATGTAGAGATTCCATCTAAATCGTTCTATTAGGGTAGCGCAGGGTACATCTCAGCTGGTATTATCAGAAGACCATTACTTGATCGCGATAAGCTTAAGCGAGATAAACTTTCTCAGTTGAGATTTACGAACAGGAAGTAGTTGCACTAAAATTTATGTAATTTGCACAATATCAGACCAAGAGAATATTTGCAAGAACAAATTGTCTCGTACCATTACCTGCAGAAGAATATCGAATTACATTCATTTATAAAGTTTCATTTTTGTTTTGCTTTAACTTCATTTTCAAATAAAGCACGGTAATGTGATTTAGAACAGAGCAAATTGGTACATAAGATAAAAGCCTTTTTTCGATTCGATGAATTTTAATCGTCGTCTTTCTATTTTTTACATGAGTCGTCGTTCATTACACGAAGAAAAGGAGAAACAAACGGACGTGTATCTAACAATTTAAGCTTGCTGAAATAAAACACTCTGGATCTTTTGATTGCATCAACTGAAAGGAGGATAAATTGCGAGGTATCTGTTTGCTCTTTAATTCTTCCCTCTAAGAGACAATGTTTAACCACAGTAGGTGACGTCACGTCTTCATTTCCGTCGGGGTCTTCATATAATTTCCGGTCTGCGGCGTGACTCGGTTCCCAGAGGAGTACACTGCTGACCGTTGAATCATCCGTGGAACAGTAGCTGATACTGCAGACCCCTGCCCCGCCTCCTGGCGAATTGCTTAATTGACCTTTTGATGCCATTTGGTCACCGCCACGGGGTTAAAGTGATATTTTGCGGAACAACAAGGTACAAGGTGAAAGCGAGGAACTTGATCGTGGAGCTGATTTTTTTACTGACATCGATAGCTCATAAGGAGGTTCAGTGTTGATGGCTTGCGCACAGAGGATAAAAAAGAAGTAAGCTGATTGGATACAAAAGGAACGCTGTTAAAAAGTGCCACATCGGAATGGTTATTTGTTGTTTAACCAGAGAAAGACCGTGGTTATTTCGTAATTCATCTACTCATCTACTCTGTGAAACACTTCGAAGTTGAAGCTGAAATATTGACTTTCGACATTTTATAAGACCAAAACTATGTGAGATATTAACACTCACGATGCACAGTTCTATCATCAGTAGTAACGATTTTTTTATGTAGATGGCGTCACTAAACGATTGTATGTTTTCACCGTTACGTGACCAATCAGGCAAGATGGCCACAATTGCTGTATAGAAGACGTTCTGTGTGCTTGAATTAAGCAAAGCGAATTCTGTTACTGATGTACAACGGCGTTTTAGAACACGTTTGAAGAAATCACCCCTGAATAGACAATCCATCTACGACTGGCACAAGAAATTTGAAAAAACAGGATGTTTGTGTAAAGATAAGAGTCTAGAGAGACCACGTGCATCTGATGAACAAGTGGAGCATGTTCGTGCCATTTACCAACGCGCAGCGTACGGAAATCCACAACGATGGCGGGTCGGGAATTAACGTATTCCACAATCGACTGTATGGAAATTTTGAGGAAGCCGCTGAAAATGACTCCCTACAAACTCCAGTTATTTGCAAAGTGACAATGACAGAATCACACGTCGCGATTTCTGTACAGAAACGCAGGAGCATTTTGCAGATGATGGTTTTAACGAGGGTCTAATTTTTAGCGACGAATCGATATTCCATATAAGTGGGGAGATTAACAAACATAACATTCGCATACGGGGAACTGAAAATTCTAGACTAACACTGGAGCATGTGCGGGATTCCCCACATGTTAATGTGTTCTGCGCTATAACCGTAAAAAAAGTCTATGGGCCCCTTCTTTTTCCAAGAAAACACTGTAACAGGAAGTTTTTATCTCGATATGCTAATTATTTGGTTGATGCCCCAACTGCACGAAGACAGTGACAACTACATTTTCCAACAGGATGGAGCACCACTCCACTGGCATCGGGAAGTTGGAAATTACCTTGATGAAAATCTTCCACAGAGCTGGATTGGCTGCGCAACAGGCGACAACATGTCACCCACACGCTGGTCACAACGAAGTACGGCGGATTTAACACCCTATGACTTTTTTAAGGGGCTATGTTAAAGAGGTTTTTGTCCTTCCCTTTTCTGTTAATTTAGCTGATCTGAAACAACGTATCACAACAGCCATTGCTGGAGTTGATGAAGATATGTAAATGCGTGTTTGGCAAGAATTCAACCACTGTGTTAATATATGTCGTGCAACTAAGGGTGCACACATCGAACGTCTGTAAGTTGCTGTAACAAACTTCAAGAGTTTCCCTACAAAACGGTGCAAAGTGAGTGTCAATATCTTAAATCGTTTTGGTTTCATAAAATGTTGAAGTTGTCTATTTATTTTGTGATAAACCTGTACTTTCGATGCGAAAAGATGTTAAACTTGAGATCATTTCTGAGTTAAAGCCTATGAAACTGATATATCTATACTAGAATGCGAAAGGAAATGAAGTTACGTTATCTCGTATATTAAAGGATGTAAAGCTGAGATATACAACATGTTGTAGGGGTAGTATTTGGAATAACATCCGGAATGCGAAAGGTCTGTGATACCTCACATGTCGAAGGGGAGTATTTGTAATAACATCCGAAATGAGAAAGGATTGAGAAATCTCGCATGTTGAAGGAAAAGTATTTTGAATACCATCCGGATTGCCAAAAGGCTGAGATATCTCGCAATGTTAACTGGGGGAGTATCCAAGATACCATCCGGAATACAAAAGTGTTTATCTATTTTCCATGTTAAAAGAGGTAGTGTTCAGGTACCTTCTATACTAAAAGATGTTTTTTTTTTTTTAGTTATTTCGTATATTAAAGGACGTAAAGTTGAAATAGCGATGGCTTTAGGTCATTCGTCCTAGGTGGGTCTGGGTTCGAATCCCGGTGAGGCATGGATGTTGTGTTTGTCTTATGGCGCTGGCTCTATCTCCCTTCCCTGGAACCAGTGGCCCTAAATTAGGGACGGGCGACTGCTTACAGTCTACTGAGTTGCTCACGGCGGTCGTTAAACCCCAATAAAAAAAAAGTTGAGATATCTCTCATTAAAGAATGCGTATTTGAAATACCTTCTGGAATGCGAAAGTACATACCGAGGTTCCAGCATTTTTACTCACCTGTACACTGAGGTCTTGTGCAGTACTCCGTCGATTAGCTGTAACGACTGTCCTGAGGCTTCGACCTCCTCTATCACTGATTTTCTTTGGTCTGCCGGTACGTTTTGCTGCTTCAGGCACGCCATGTGTCTTCCACTTATTCAGTACATCCAAAACAGTTGACTTGTGTATTTTTAAACGCCTTTCGGTTTCTCTTATGGACAACCCACTAATACAACACCCAACAATCTTTCCTTTCTCAAAGTCAGTTCTCTCCCGCCGCTACATTTTCACTCAACCTCACAGTGCGATATGATCGCGGTCAGTTGCAGGCTTGTTTTCATACCGTTTGCAACTGTGCCGCGCATCTTAACAACACAGCTAATCCGTTCATTTGCTTTTGAAGGGGTGTCCAGTGACTTTTGTCAATATAGTGTATATACTAGTACGTGGAAGTATGTGCATTGAGATATCATCTCGAATGCGAAACGATGTTAAGTTCAGATGTCGTGTATGTTACAGGACATGAAGCTGAGATTGCCGGTCCGGTGGCCGAGTTGCGCCCGAGTTCGAGCGTGGGTGTGGCTCGTGCGCTGCGTTGTCACAATGTGCTGTCTCCTTCCCTTTCCTGGAACCAGTGAACCTGGATTAGTGACATGGACTCCTTATATCCACACGTGCTCATGGAGGTCATTTGATCCCGAAGCAAACAAACAAAAAGTTGAGATATCTTCTATATGGAAGGATGTAAAGTTGAGGTAGCTTCTACATGCGAAGGAAAGTGAAGTAAGATAGACATCCGTACGGGGAAGGATCAAGGCTATGTAGTTGAAATATCTTCTAGAACGCGAAAAGATATGAAGTTGAAATACCTTCTAAAACGCGAAAGGATATAAAGGGCAGATATTTTCTAAAATGCGAAATGGCGTGAAAGTGGCATAACCCGTATGTGAAACGATGTGATTTTGAGATACCTACTAGAATGCAAAAGAGCGTGAAGCTGGGATAACTCGTATATAAAACGATGTGATGTTGAGGTATGTGACGTACCTGCCCGCAGGACGCACACGACATGAAGGCAGATAGCAGTCAGAACGAACGTCCGCGTAGCTCAATTGGTAGAGTGACTTATTCCGGAATGAGGGGACCCGGGTTCGAGCCCCGGCGTGGACTAAAAATGACGGAGAAATTTACTTCGTTATAGGTACCTATACTACAATGGGAAAGAGCGGGAAACTGAGATAACTCGTATATAAAACGATGTGATGTTGAGATACCTACTAGAATGCTAAAAAGCGTGAAGCTGAGATGACTCGTATATTAAACAATGTGATGTTGAAATACCTACTACAAAGAGAAAGAACGTGAAACTGAGAACTCGTATATTAAACCATGTTAGTTTGAGATAACTACCAGAATGCGAAAGACCATGAAGCTGAGATAACTCGTATATTAAAGGATGTCATGTTGTCTTCTTTGCGAAAGGTTATAAGGATACATACCGTCCCATAGACGCAGTGATCTAAGCCCTAGCATCTTCCCGTTCGTCCGAGATGGATTTGGATTCGAATCCCGGTGAGACGGATGTTGTGTTTGTTTTACCGCATTGGCTCTCTGCGTTCCCTGGGACCAGTGGCCCTAAATTTGGGGCCAGCGACTACTTATTGCCCATCGAGTTCCTGACGGTGATCGGTAACCCCCAAACAAAGAAAGAAGTCGAGACATTTTTGAGAAAGCTCATGAAATTGAAGTATCATGTATGCCAAAGAAAATGAAATAGAGATATCTCGTATGAGAAGTTTGACGACCACCATGGGCAGCTCGATGGGTTATAAGCAATCACCTGTTCCGAAATTAGGTCCACTGGTTCCAGGGAAGGGAGAAATGTAGTGCCGTAAGACAAACACACCACCCATGTCTCATCCCGGACACACTCGCACGAATGGTTGGTTAGAAGCGAGCGCTCAGACCACTGAGGCGGCTTCGAAAGAATTGCGTGTATTCGCGTAAAATAGTGAGTCAATACACTAAACATTGAAATGCATTTTTTTTCCATTCGCTAGCCTAAATATTTTTTATTTTTATTTTTTAGCAGCAGTGCACTAGTTTTGAAAGAAGCAAATAAATTCTTGATGATGCGGGTCCAAATACTACGCATGATTGTATTTTTAATAAACACCACACAGCCTGCGTGTTCGAGTAGTCAGAAGCGTAGCTCTCTGGTTAGTTATCCGAGCTGGGTCTACGTTCAAACCCCGGAAGAGGCATGGGTGGTGTGTGTGTGTGTGTGTGTGTGTGTGTGTGTGTGTGTCGTAAGGCGCTTGCTCACTCCCTTCCCTGAAACCAGTAGCACAAAATTAGGAACGGGAGACTGCTCACAGCCGTTAGAGTTTAACCCCCCCAAAATAAAAATAAAAAATAAAGGTCACGTGGTTCCTTCATAGCATTTCGTAATGTTAAGAACACGTAGCAAAAGCTATCCCGCACGTAGATTAGGTTTTAGTTTGCTGGTGCATCTGAACTTCAATATCTTCAGAAATCGTAACGCTGCGTGATCCCCCAAGCCGCGATCAAAGCAAATATACCGTAAAATCTGACTCTCCATTAAGAGTCATAGAATTCTGATTCTCCCGAAAGCCACAGAATCACCAAATAATCTCCGTCGCCACCATGTGGACATGGATCCCAAGTTTGCAGACTCTTCTCGAAGCTCTCCCATCCCGGTGGGAATAAATAGATGTGAATTTTTTGCAGTCGTATCTTTCCCTGATAACCATCGTATGTCCTCCCCTATCATTCTCTTACAACCCCTGCAAATGCCAGTCGGGTGATGCGATCATCAGCTAAACGGCTGCCATTTCCTCTTCCCCTCCACAATAAGCAGTCAGTTGAAACTCCCTGAGAGTCGTTTCACGGTAATCCTCTGACGGCTGTGACGTCACTTGGCGGCGAGTTACATATTCGTTTCATCTCCTTCTTCACTTGGAAATGACTTCTACACTGCTATCGTACGCAACTGATATATACTGGATGATGCTGTAGATCTAAAACTGTGGTGAATACAGAAGATAAAGCAGAACACAAATTAACAAACGCGCTCACACAAAGTCACACAAAGCTGCAGATTTTATATTATAAAATGTTTTACAAAATAATCTTTCTCTTTTTTTTGAAATAACCTTCGCACCACATGCGTCGTGATTATACAGTGAGTGATGCTTCATACTCGTTTTGAACTTTTAAAATGACCTCCGTAAAACATACCTCGTTACGGTAGTCTAAAAACGCTTTCCCAGTTTCAAAATTTCTTAGCCAGAACACGAAACGTGTTACATCAACAAGCGTTTCAGTGTTTCAAACAAGAACAGTTTTTTAAGGTTATATCTGCAGCCTGATGGTGCTAGCTGTTCTTATAATTTTCAAAGCGAGCTGCAGAAACTGTGTTTGAAAGATGAACGTTTTCAGTTTTTTAACTTTTCTCTGCCACCAGATGGCGCTATTTATTCTTATAGTTCTCACAACGAATAACAGAAACTGTGTTTGAAAAATAAGCGTTTGAAGTTTTTTAGGTTACCTCTGCCACCAGACGGAGCTATTTGTTTCTGCAGTTCTGTTACATGGATTTAGGAAATTTTAAAGTATTTTATTATTAATGCATTTCCAAACACGGAATATTCTAGCGGTATCTACGACGGCAATCGGCAATTGGACGTTGTAAAACAGTATTCACAGGCAGTCCCTTTTTTATGGAAGAGCCGTTTCAGAAAACCTTAAGTGCTTTAGTCGTTTTATTGGCCTACGCTGCAATCATGTGCATTGTGATCCGAAAAGGGTGGTCAGGACTACTTTATTGTTTTATTGCATCGGAGGCATTGGATTCTCTGCCCTTTGTGCCAAGAGTGACACACAGGAGGTCAAGCTAAGAAAGCTAAGAATGGAGACAGCAGGGGTCAAGAGGGAGAAGGTGCGGGATGATGCTTTGATAGGGAAGCATTTTTTTGGGGTCTCTGGACTGGACAGAAAAAACGTAATGAGATGTTACGTGGAATTAGCTAGTAAATACGAAAGAGCGAGCAACTGAGAAATAAAGCAGGCAGCGAGAGGACAGAAAAGTTAAGATATAATTTTCATCTAAGATCAGTCCAGGAAAACTTGCACGTACACTCATTGTCATAAAAATCGGCGCACCAAGAAGGAGGCGTTTGATTGAAATGAGATTTTAGTAGTGAGATGGTTCATACCAAGGACAGAAGTGATTACAATATCACAGCAGCAGGACGATTTTCCGCGGACATACGGTACACATTCCGGTCAGCGTTAGTACCATGTCGGACCGCCTCGTCCTCAGATCATGCGTTACATGCGGTGATACGATCCGGTATGAAGTCAAAGAAACGCCGTATGTTATCGTGGGACAGATTGGCCCACACTTCTTGCAACTGACGCTTTAAATCACGAACACTGGGACATGGAGAAAGCTGGTGTCCCATCTGGTCCCAAACGTGCTCGTTGAGCGAGAGATCAGGTTATCTGGCAGGCCATAAAAGCGTCAAAGCATGACGTAGACATTCTTGGGAAACCCGAGCCATATGCAGACGGGCGTTACCTTGTTGGAAACTGGCTATGGGTCTTCCCGCCAGGAAAGGCAGCACATGGGGCCGTAGGATCTCCTGTACGTAGCGCTGGGCTGTGAACATCCCTCAGATCACTGCTAGCGAAGTCCGGCTGTCAAACGCGATGGCTCGCCAGACCATCACGCCTGCAGTTCGGGACGTGTGTCGCTGTACAGTGAGGTGGGGATTATAGCGCTCACCTCCGGTCCACCACACTCTGTCACGGTGGTCGTCCGTTCCCATACAGAAGCGGGATTCGTCGCTGAGCACTATGCGTCACCAGTCTGTAGCATTCCATGTTGCTCGCTGCTGACACCACTGCAATCGACGCAGACGATGGTCAGGTGTTAATGGCAGAAAACGTATGGGCAGTCGAGAGTGCAGATTCGCCGCTGTCAGGCGTCTGGAAATGGTTCTGGCGGACACAGGAGTCCCTTGTACAGCCGTCACATGTCTCTGGATATTGGACAAGAGCGTCGTTACATCTGTGCGTGCCGCTCTCACTATCCCACGGTCCTGTCTGCTGGTGGTGTGTCTGAGTCATCAGGAGCCAGTTCGCCGTGTCCGGGTGCCTTCCCGTGTTCATTGCTCCCAATCTCACCTGACTCTTACCGTGCACTTCGGCACGCATGTGGATTCCCCTACCCGGCGCCTTATAAACCCCAAAGATTGCGATTGTAGCGCCGGTCTTGGACGCGCGGGCATGTGGATTCACACGAAACTTTAGTTATTTGCATGTCTTCCCTCCCCGTAGCTATTTACAAAATACAGGGTGTTTCAGAAAATTTGATTTCATCTGAGATGTAAATATCTGAGTGACTGAAAAGTCCAGGCAAATGAAACTAAACTGGCTTAATGTTGAGCAAAATAAGATTTATTCATCAAAATTTGAATGAGAAATTCAAAGCTATGTGGATTTCGTGAACGATTTCCCAAGTTTTCAATATGCGCTCCGCCTGTGACACGGCACACGTCAAGTCGGTGGTGCAGCTCCTGCCAAACACGATGCAGCATGTCCCTCGTGTGCTCAAATGTGGCATGGGGATTTTCTTCGCCCTAAATGCGAACATTATGCTTGTTGGCTTTGCCATTCGTATGAAATGTGGCCTCATCACTGAAAAAAGACGATTTTCAAACTCGTCTTCTTCAAGTTTCTCTTGCATGTCGACACAGAATTGCTTAACTTATGTATCAGTAGTTCAAAGCATTTTGGCCTGGATCCCGTCAGATCTGCATAAGTACATACGAGTCCAAGTGTGATATCGATCACAGAATTTTAACTTGATGCAACCTCTGTTTCTCAGTGCCACATGAACTGACGCCTTATGTAAAGTTTTCTTCTGCATGATACACTTTGTGACTATTACTGAAAAGTCTAAGAAAACTACCTCTGACTAGAATTCACTTAATGCTAGAAATTTTATGTTACTACGAAATCCAGTTTCCCAAGTCCTAACTTATTCAGTGTATCGGAAACCTTCTTCATGCCCTACTTTATCCTTTCATGCCCTACTTTAATCTTTTTTCATCAGCCCACCCCCTTTATAAATTGTTGTCACATACTTTGTAATTCGCCGAGCTTATTCACATTCTTCAACCCCAGAATTACGCCAATCTAAAATTGTAAGAATTTATGATCTTGCCACGGCGCGTGGATACCCCAAAACTACAGTCACAAAGATCTTGAACAGAGTTCGCAGATTGGCACACTCCACCTTACAGAGAGAACGAGTTCAGACTCGATTCGTATGTTCATTGGATCTTGTGCCAGAGATAGTGAATGTGTTGAAAAACTGTTGTCGCAGAAATGACCTTGATTTCGGAATAAGAACTAGGAATATTCTGTCATTAGTTAAAAATGATAGAGATCCCATCAAAATTTGAAAATAAATATGGTGTTCATCACATTCCCCTGAAATCGGTGAGCGCCAATGAGGATGACAAAGTATATATAGGCTCTACCTTATGTTCTCTAAAAACAAGACTATCTGAACCCAAATATAGTATAAAAACAGGATCTCAATCTACAGCCCTTTCTCATACTATATCTGAACACAAATATAGTATAAAACAGGATCTCAATCTACAGCCCTTTCTCGGCTTATACCCAATGTGGAACAAAACTACTAATTGGCCACCCCTTATTCAAGATTCAACACCTTATTTCTCGAGAGTGTATTTATTCATAAGTTTGCAGCTTCGTGCTGCAATGATGACACACCCTATCATATTCCACAATCCTGGAAGCAAGTGCTTAACGTGAATTCAAATACTTAGCCATTTTCTGAACTAATGCACACTAAGTTATTACATACAATAACCTGATGCACACGTGATCTGCTCATTACTAAACGTCACACCAGGACTCTGCCTTTGATATGTAATCACTAGTTCCTGTTAACATCTGCAGTTCTTACATCTGATGATGGGCCCGTCGTGAACCCGAAAGGTCTTATGTCTATTTTGAATGTGATATTTTTTTAACTATGAATCTTGTAAATTAAATAATTTAAATGAGTCATTTAGTTTTTTTTAATATATCGTGCAAATACGGCAGTTTTGATTGAATCATCTACACCAGCACGAATTAGAAGAAGCTACCGGAAATTTTGCCTGTTTTGAATTGTCATCAGCTAATCAATGATATAACGTAGAATAAAAAAAAAAAAGAAGTAATCGCATTCTTAGTGAATTCCGAGTTAAATTATTTAGTTCCTTATCCGACCTTTGTAGGTGGTCGCATGATTAATACAAGCTCCTACTTAAGACATTCTTGAACCGACTCGGTTTAATCTGATGCGTATTTAAGAGTCGTGACTCTGCAAATGCTCTTAGTTCTGATAAGATTCCCATGTTGTTAGCTAGGTATAGTCGTCTTCCTTGAGTTTAAAGATGGCAATTAAAGTTGTGTGGTAGAAATTATTCATGTGGAATGTGCAAATAGAAGAGGATGAAAATACCTCCGTTTGAGGTTTAATTTGTTTCCAAGCGAGAAAAGATCAGTATCGGAATTTAAAAGCATGCTGTGCAAAACCAAAGATAAGCATTCTGTCACGAACCTGGTTTTCCCTCTTTCCCTCCCCTTTATTGAGAGTTGCATTTCTGACTTTGGAATACTTAGTTTCGAATGCTAGACAATGTTCCCACTTAATAATATTTGCATATCTTTATATTATTTTTTTCTTTTAAAGTCTGAAATTCTGTTGAAACAGTTGTTCAAGAGTGAATAACTATTAAGTTGGCTTAAATTTCATGCTTCGGTGATTTCCAGAAAAGTATAAGTCTTTCATATCTGGCCATTGACTTAATAGCTTAAACAGTCATTACTGAGATTAATCTTACGTAACTGTTCGAAGAATAGTCACTTACTTATATTATCATCCTATATAAAACACAAAACGTCTGTTTGTCTGAAGTAGCAAAAACTCTCGAAAGCCGAACTGTGGCATCGTGAAATTTGCATAGCTTATTAATACTAGAATCTCTAGGTCAACGCTACTATTTTAAGATCTCTACGCTGTTCCGTTCGCGAGTTATGACTTAATTAATAAGTTAATCAATAAAGTCAGCGTGGTTTGCTACGTCATCATTTCCTGTTCCAAATCTGAAAGCACGTGACTGCATTCATCGCCACAACACATCCACAGGTGTTTCTATTCTTTGAGAACTGCGCATAAAAATGCAAAAACGAACTTTGCGAAATCTTAACGAAACGGGCTAAAATTTTTATCAACACCATGAATTGGTAATAAGAGGAGTTCCTCAAAATTTCACCGGAATCCGGCCAAAACTTTTTAAATAGGCATGGAATTTTTAATTCATTGGTAAATAGAAATATATACGCAGAAACGGTTAATAAAATTTTGAAGGCTAATTTAAAAAGTTATTTACCGATTCGGGCAAAATTTGGTGGTCATGCTCCTATTAACGAATTATGGTGTTCATTAAAATTTCCGTCAGTTTCATAAAATATTCGCGAAGATACGTTTTTAACTTTTTTACCCCAGAGATTCACCCCTCAAAGACGTCTGAAACTAAAAGCACGTGATGCATTTGATGCTTCTGACATGGGTAGCTGTATGTCGGAATGTCAAGTGCAAAGGATCCAACAAAATTATATATTGTCGCCGATGAAGGAGAAACCAAAAATGTTGTGTATGGTCAAGTGCTGAAATAATTACACTATGAATAAATAATTTGTAAAGACCGAATTTGTGAAATCAGCTTTTTTTTTCTTGCAAGCATCAATTTTTTTCCGATTTTTTCAGTGACATATAAGGGAATATGAAATTAATAAGCCTAAATCCCGGGCAAATTCGGGTAGTAAAGCTAGTCATCCTGAAAGCATTTAAACATCTGTCTGGAATAACTATTTGAACAATTAGTTATTCTTGACAGACTTTTCGAACAATAATATTTGACGCTTTACCTATGTAACTGAACAGTTAGTTATAAATGTCATTTTTCCTGTGCAACTGAACAGTTACGACGGACACTAACCTTTAACCTTTTAAATTTATTTTAAAAATATTGTTAACGCTTTTCTTGCACAACTGTTTGAACGATGGTTAATGTTATTCTAACATGACGCTAGAAAATTTACCTGGAACATTTGTTGTTGTTAGATTCCACCGAGTTGTGCTCGTCTCTTGGTGATTGTATGAACAAAAGCTTGCCATCTTGACCTGTTCTCAGCAAGACCTTGTAAGTCTAATGACCTTGTAACTCTTCTATGGTCATTCTACAAGAGTCTTGGATTCCATCCAAACATCTTGTTCTCTGTCTGCCCATTCTTCTTCTTCTTCCAACCTTGCCAAGCATGATCATTTTTTCAAACCCATTATTAGCACTCATCACACGTCCAAAATATGTGAGTTTTTGCTTACAGATCATTGTCTCAAGGCAGTAGCTGGGCTTGATTTGGTCAAGTACTGATTGATTAGTTCTTGCAGTCTATGGAATTTCCAAGTAGCCGTCTCCAGGTCCATTATTCAAAAGCAACTATCTTCTTTCGCTCACTCTTCCTCAATGTCCAACTTTCAGAACCATACATTGCCATAGGGAAAAGCCATGGCTTTAAAGTGGTTCAACCTAAAATCTATGCCTTATCTTTCCAATGGTAAAACTTCTTTACTTATTTTCTTCGTAATTAATGAATTCCCAAGGATGAAAATTTGCACATCGATAAAATTAACTTTAAGTTATAGCATGGTATACTTAATGCTTGCTAAAACATAACCATAATTAAGCATTCCAACATTTGTTTGTCTATTGATGTCATCAATGTACAGGTCGCGCCATCTATTAACAGGTCTGAGCATTACTCAAAGAAAAATTATTGTTTTTTAATATAATTATGTTTATGTTTTAGCAAGTATTAAGTATCCCATGCTATAACTTAAAGTTAGTTTTATCGATGTGCAAAGTTTCATCCTTGGGAATACATTAATTACGAAGAAAATATGTAAAGAAGTCTTACCATTGGAAACATAAGGCAGAGATTTTAGGTGGAACCACCTTAACAATCCTAATTTTTGTTGTTATTGAGATGTACTTATCCTTCTTAGTATTCTCTAAATTTGTCATCGTCTTTCTCCCTACGTAAGTAAAGTATCCTCCTTATTTCTCCCGCACACTGTCTTTTGTTATCTATTCTGGAGCCCAAGAGAAAATAATTGTCTACGATTTCCAATTGCTTCCCGTCCATTATAAAATCTGTAAGGTTGGAAGTTGACCTGACTTTTGTCTTTTTAATATTTAATATTTAACCTGATTTTGCACTCTCCATTTCTGCTTTCTTGATGATGTCCTTTAAGTCTTTTGTACTTTCTGCTAAAAGAGTGGTGCCATCTGCATATCTTAAATGGTTTGATCTCTAATATGAATAATAGCGGCCATATCGTTCAAGCCTGACATTATAAAAATATATACGCTGTACAAGTTAAACAGATATGGAAACAGAGAGCAAACTTATCGCACTCCTTTCTTGAATGCAAACCATTCAGTCTTACCAAATTCATTTCTCACTGTGGCTTCTTGCTCATCATAAAGATTCATCAAAAGAATGATTAGGTACTCTGGCACTCCCAGGAATCTCAAAACATTCCACAATCTTGAATGGTCCACACAGTCAAAAGCTTTGCTATAACCAATGAAACAAAGATAACCATCCTTTTGGAATTCTCTTGCTCTCTACGTTATTCATCTAACGGCGACACTTTGAACCCATGTTCTTCTGACTCTTCTCTCTCCATATAATGTATGGTTCTAACCTTCTTTGTACAGTCTTTAGAAAAACCTTGCTATCATGAGTAACCAATGCAATAGTTCTATAGTTTGCACATTCTGTGGCATCTCCTTTGTTATGAAACAGAGTAAACACCAACCTCTTCCAATCAGAAGGGCACCTAGTCGCATTCCAAATTTTTTGGCGAAGAGTAATTAGAACATCAGCAGCTTCCTTTCCTACTGCCTTAAACAATTCGATGAGTATTTCATCTTCTGCTGGCGCTTCCCACGAATATTCATCATCATCATCATCATTGTCAACCATTATCAATCCACTGCTGGACGAAGGTCTCCCTAAGTTTCCTCCAAAACGGTCTGTCTTGTGCCAGTCTCCTCCATGTCACCCCTGCATACTTTCGAATTTCATCCACCCATCTCCCATGTGGTCTTCTTCTGGGTCTTTTCCTGTCCCTTGGAATCCAATCTAAAATTTCGGCTGTCCATCGATGATCTGTCCTTCTGGCAGTATGTCCAGCCCATTGCCATTTCAGGGATTTAACTCTGATCATGATGTCTTCCACTCTTGTCATTTTTCGGATCCACGAGTTCCTCTTCTTATCTCTCCTGGTTACACCAAGTATGCACCTCTCCATGCTTCTTTGAGTTGTCTGCAGCTTTTGTATGTCTCTTTTAGTTAAGGTCCACGTCTCTGCACCATATGTAAGCACTGGAAGGATGCATTGATCTAACACTTTTCTTTTAAGACATAATGGCATATTGCTCTTGAAAATTATGCTGTTTCTTCCAAAAGCTCTCCAGGCAAGTTTTGTACGCCGATTAATTTCTTCATCAATGCGACCCTCACTTGATATCTGCTGTCCAAGATAAACGTACGTGTCTGTTATCTCCAGCTTTTCTCCATCAATCGATAAATCTTCATTTCTTGTAAAAGCATTGAACATCACTTTTGTCTTCTGAAAGTTCATTTTTAATCCCACTTCTTTACTCTTGTCAGCAAGTTCCTGGATCATACTCTGCAGCTCTGATGGGCTAGTTGCAAAAATGACTACGTCATCAGCAAACGAAGGTGGGTTAGATAATCTCCATTAACCTTTATCCCCTTGTTTTCCCAGCTCAGTGACTGAAAAACACCCTCCAATGTGGCATTAAAGAGCTTCGGAGATATGGTGTCACCTTGTCTCACTCCCTTTCCAATTTTTATGTGTGTTGTATTTTCAAACAGCCTAATCTTTGCACTTGCATTTTCATAGATGTTATTAATAATATTAATGTATGCATCTTCAATACCGCAGGTTTTCAGAGCCATTGTAACTGCTGATGGTTTCACCGAATCAAAGGCTTTTTCATAATCGATAAAAGCCATGCACAATGGAAGTTCATATTCCCTCGCTCTTTCAATTAGTTCTCTCAGCACATGGATATGATCTATTGTGCTGTAGCCACTCCTGAATCCAGCTTGTTCTCTCGATTGAGCCATGTCCAGTGTTACCTTCAAGCGGTGTGAAAGAACTTTAGTGAAGATTTTATAAACTACTGATAGGAGGCTGATAGGTCTGTAGTTTCCGAGATCCTCAATGTCACCTTTCTTATGTAGCAGGATCATTGTAGCGGTGTTCCAATCCTCAGGAATCTTTCCTTCATTAAGGCATCGAGTGAAAATTTGGGCGAGTACTGTTTCGATTTCTCCACTTGCTTCTTGTATGATGTCTACAGTAATTCCATCTTCTCCTGGAGCTTTTCCCCGCTTCATGTTCTTTATTGCATGTGCAACTTCTGCTGGAAGGACTGGAGGAACTCTGGTACTGGTATCTTTCATGATGTCTGGAGTGCATGTATCATCCCTTTCATATAATTTGGAGTAGAAATCTTTCACTCTTGTCAAAATTTCGCCTCTATTTCTTGTTACAGAACCATCTTCTTTTCTCAGTGCCATAATCTGTTTTCTTCCCTTACTGAGATGTCCCTTTGCTATCTTTAGGCTTTGGTTGTTTTCAATTGCTTTCCTCACTAGTTCACAGTTGAATTTTCTTACGTCTTCAGTGATACTTTTTCGTACTGTCTTGCATAGCTCTATATATTCCACTTTGGAAGTCACATCTTCTTTAGTTGTCCTCATCTCTCTTCTTTTTTGCATCAACATTTTCGTTTTTCCTGATAATTTATTTACATGCAACTTGTTCTTAGACCCAGCTAATTTTGTTGCTGTTTCCATAAGAGCTTTGGTTACTTTTCTGTTAACTTCAGAGATGTCCACTTCTTCCGATGTTAGGCCTTCTAAAGCAGAGAACCTGTTCTTCAGTTCCAACTTGAAGGTATTATGGTGTTTTTTAAGGTTGGTTATGTCAATACATTTTGTTTGTCTTATGAGCTTGCCACGTTCAAGTTTAGTGTTGAGGTGCATCTTACATCTCACCAATCTATGGTCACTACCTGTGTTGAACTTGTTTAGCACACTGCAGTCTTCTATGACGAATTTTTTGTTACACATAATAAAATCAATTTCACTTGTCGTCCCATTTGGATGTCTCCATGTCCATTTCCTGTGTGGCTTTTTCTTGAAGAAGGAGTTCAAGATGAAAAACCCTTCTGCCTCTGCAAACTCAACGAGAGTATTTCCACGCTGGTTTCTGTTGCCGTGACCGAATTTACCTACTGAAGTTTCATTCTGTTGCCGTTGCCCTATTTTTGCATTGAAATCTCCCATAATTATTTTCAAGTGCTGCTTACCTTTATTATTTAGATGACAAATTTCCTCATAAAATTCTTCAATATCTTCTTCAGGATGACTTGTGGTGGGTGCATAAGTTTGAATAATCTGAGCCTGGTATCTTCTCGATAGTTGGATAACGAGTCGTGCAGCTCTGTCAGAGGAACTTTCAACTTCTACCACTTTATCCTTCAGTTTCTTGTTTATTATAAATCCAACACCACTAGTTCTGCCAGTATCTGTCCCACGATAGTAGAAGAGATGTCCACTTTTCAGTTCGATGAGATCTTCTCCTTTTCTCCTTACCTCACTTAGCCCCACGATGTCCCACTTGATCCTTTGTAGTTCCTCTTCCAATTCAAGAAGCCTTGAATCAGAAGATAGGGAGCGTCCATTGTACGTTGCCAAGGTCAGCATCAGATGGCAGCCTAGTCCGGTCCTCCGGGGATTCTTAGCACCCTCTGCCTTCATGTCGCACTGGCCGCTGCCTTGGCCAGGTACATTCCAGCTGCCGGAGACTGAGAGCCAAGATTTAAGTTGTGGAGTCATTTTGGAGGGGTTTGGCCATAACTCACCACGCTGGCCAAGCGGGTTGGTGAGTGTGGGATAGAATTTCCTCTAATCCCGATGGTATAGTTATACCGCTATTGGCGGTCGTCAGAGCCCCTTTAGTAGGAACAGGATGCACCACGAGAAGGCGGGGTTGACATTTGTCAAGGAGAGGCTGTGATGTTACGCATCACCTGACCTTACATCCCCCCACGAATATTACTCCTACATAAATGTTGTTTACATAACTAGCATTAACATTGCTCCTACGAAATTGTTTCAACAGCGATCATTGTCACTATTTGAACGTACCAGTTGTTGTTTTTTTCTTTTGTCGTTGTTGTTTTGTTTCGAGGTTTAGCGATCACGTGAGCATCTGAAGCTATAAGTAGAAGCTCGTCCCGAGTTTGAAGCTATTGGTTCCGAGAACGGGGATTGCACCTCAGCTGTAGGGCAAACTTGCAACCCATGCATGCCTCATCCGGAACTGGAACGACTAACCACAAACCTGCGCCTCTGATCACTCGGACATCGAAGCGATCGGAACTGTTTAAGCAATGATCATTTTGATAATTTTTACACAACTGTTTGCTTTCTAACTGTCTGAACAGTGGTCATCAAGATCATTCTTACAGAACTCTTAGCTTTATAACTGTCTGAGCAGTGGTCATCAAGATAATTCTTACAGAACTTTTAGCTTTCTAACTCTCTGAACAGTGGTTATCAAGATAATTCTTACAGAACTTTTAGCTTTCCAACTGCCTGAACAGTGGTCATCAAGATAATTCTTACAGAACTTTTAGCTTTCTAACTGTCTGAACAGTGGTCATCAAGATAATTCTTACAGAACTTTTAGCTTTCTAACTGTCTGAACAGTGGTCATCAAGATAATTCTTACAGAACGTTTAGCTTTATAACTGCCTGAACAGTGGTCATCAAGATAATTCTTACAGAACTTTTAGCTTTCTAACTGTCTGAACAGTGGTCATCAAGATAATTCTTACAGAACTTTTAGCTTTCTAACTGCCTGAACAGTGGTCATCAAGATAATTCTTACAAAACTTTTAGCTTTCTAACTGTCTGAACAGTGGCCATCAAGATATTTCTTACAGAACTTTTAGCTTTCTAACTGCCTGAACAGTGGTCATCAAGATAATTCTTACAGAACTTTTAGCTTTCTAACTGTCTGAACAGTGGTCATCAAGATAATTCTTACAGAACTTTTAGCTTTCTAACTGCCTGAACAGTGGTCATCAAGATAATTCTTACAAAACTTTTAGCTTTCTAACTGTCTGAACAGTGGTCATCAAGATAATTCTTACAGAACTTTTAGCTTTCTAACTGCCTGAACAGTGGTCATCAAGATAATTCTTACAGAACTTATAGCTTTCTAACTGTCTGAACAGTGGTCATCAAGATAATTCTTACAGAACTTTTAGCTTTCTAACTGTCTGAACAGTGGTCATCAAGATAATTCTTACAGAACTTTTAGCTTTCTAACTGCCTGAACAGTGGTCATCAAGATAATTCTTACAGAACTTTTAGCTTTCTAACTGTCTGAACAGTGTCCATCAAGATAATTCTTACAGAACTTTTAGCTTTCTAACTGCCTGAACAGTGGTCATCAAGATAATTCTTACAGAACTTTTAGCTTTCTAACTGCCTGAACAGTGGTCATCAAGATAATTCTTACAGAACTTTTAGCTTTCTAACTGTCTGAACAGTGGTCATCAAGATAATTCTTACAGAACTTTTAGCTTTCTAACTGCCTGAACAGTGGTCATCAAGATAATTCTTACAAAACTTTTAGCTTTCTAACTGTCTGAACAGTGGCCATCAAGATATTTCTTACTGAACTTTTAGCTTTCTAACTGCCTGAACAGTGGTCATCAAGATAATTCTTACAGAACTTTTAGCTTTCTAACTGTCTGAACTGTGGTCATCAAGATAATTCTTACAGAACTTTTAGCTTTCTAACTGCCTGAACAGTGGTCATCGGCGCTACACCTGCGTAACTTTTTAAACGTTCGTAGCAACTACACTTACGTAATTTTTTAACAACGTTGATCGACACTACTGTTGAGTAACTGTTTGAAAGTCATCGCACTACACTTTCTAATCTGAATATCATCAACACTTACTCTCTCTAACTGTTTGACAGTCATCAACGCTACACTTTCTAGCTCTTTGAACGTCATGAACACTACTATTTCTACTTATTTGAACGTCATGAACACTACTATTTCTACTTATTTGAACGTCATGAACACTACTATTTCCATTTGTTTGAACGTCATCGACTAACCCTTTTTGACCCTTTGAATGTCATCAACACTTCTCTTTCTAACTATTTGAACGGCATCCACACTACTTTTTTCTAATTGTCGGAAAAACATTGATCAACATTGCCGTTGCAACTACAGTATTTGAACGTTATCGATCCTACCACCCTTAAGTAGCTAAAAAACGGTTATCGACACTAATCTTTCTAATTGTCTGAACAAGTTCATCGGCACTACTCTTTCGAACGGTTTGAGCAATGTTTATTAACAATACTGTTAGGAAAAAAATTTAAAAGTCTTCAATATTACTTCAATGGAACTGTTTGGTGAAAGATCATTTATGTTAAGCTTCCTTAACTCTTTGAACAATGATCATTAAGATTTCTCTTTCATAGCTATTGAACGATAGTAACATATCAAATCTACACAAGTGTTTGGACAGTTATCATTAAGATTATTCTTACACATCTTAAAACTATTTGCACAACTCTTCGAACGATGACCATTGACATAATTGTTTAAACAGAACTTCTTCCAGAAAGCCAAAAGTACGCTTTTTCAATCCTTTGGGGTTTAACTACAACCCTGGACAACTCTAAGGGCTATAAGTCGTTGCCCATCCCTAATTTAGAGCCACTGTCTCCTGGGAGAGAGTGATCTAGCGCCTTAAAACAAACACAACACCCATCCCTCATCTGGGACTCAAACCGGGCTCTATTCGATCGAACGGTCCCAAGCCAGCGCTTAGACCAATGAGGAAGTTTTTAATCTTTTGAACTGCCTCCTCAGATTGAAATTTATGCCGTTTATCGAATAATCGGGTTAGATTGACTGTAGTAGATTTATGTTTCAAGTTATTTCAACTTCAGCTTAAAGCTTAACTGTCATTTGGTGTCTTAGCTTTACTTTGATAACACTGATTATTCTAAGTTGTTTGTTGTTTGTTCGTAACAGCTGCAACCTTAACGAAGCATGAATACGAGTCTCAAGCTCGTAACTCTCTAATTATACACTTTCAAAGCAAATGACAAGATAAGCAATGAGCCATAACTTACAAAATCCGAAATGCACTTTTATTACCTCTTCCAACGCGTCAAACGTTCTTCAGAAATCACATCGCTCGTAACAAGACGAATAGGCTTCACAATATTATACGTTCGACAGTTATCTCTCTTCACATAGAATATAAGATAACACACTCAAAATACAGCTCTCCTTAACATAGCTCTGATAATATCGCTCTTAACAAATTCCCTGTCTAAAAGAGTACAGCTCTTACTCTGCACATACCTAGGTACAATATCGCTCTCAACTGCACACAGTTCTTATTTCAGAAGACTTCTTACTTATCTTTAATTGCACTTTGATCCACTGTCAGGCTGCCAACTTTTACAAACTCGTCAGGAGAAATTGGGGGCGTTAAATCAGAAATTTTTTAACGAGAAACCAAACTTACACGAGAACACAAAAACTCATAGGGAAGGTTAAATTAGAAGTACACGTCACAAATTACAGAAGGAAAAAGAGTTGAAGAAAATACGCGTATTCTTAAATCTAGTTCTTTTTGTGACTTGCTCGTAAGTGGCTTCTTCAGTTATGTTTTTATCCAGCGCATAATTTTATTTTATTCCTTGACATTTTTATGTAAGCATCTAAACACAACGTTTTTTGTTGTTTAGTACTACACGAAATGTCTGATAACTGACCCCCTGTTTGAATTAAAATTAATTCCTTGCAACCGGCAATCACTGCTTCGTTCTGTCATACAGAGTGCCGTAATGTCTTTCCTTTATCACTGGATAGGGCTGCAATTATTTTAATTTTTTGTTTCATGAGCAACCAAATTTCCGTGTGCTGCAGACAAGACTGCCCACGTTTGATACGTATGTACGCTGTAACATCTTGTCGCCTGAAGGCATTCGGGGAATTTTCCACGGTTCCGTTTCATTATATATTTAACTTTTGGCCCAAGTCCAAAGTGAACATGCTGTTTTGTTTTTATAATCATCCGTGCATAATATCTTATTATTTATCGTATGTCTCACAAGAAATGTTTCGTTAAAAACAAATCATTTCTTATCATCCCTACGTGCACGACTAGTCAAAAACATGTTTACCCTTTAAATTCCTTGAAATAAAATAATCAATTTAGAAAGTTACCGCAGAGTACCGCCGTTTATTTTGAATGATAGAAACATACTTGATCTCGCGTTTGCTACATAACTGCCAAATGCAATTTCGAAATGCACGGTCGAGTCACATTATTATGACTGCCAGCTAATATCCGTGTGCTGCGCGGACACGGATATTAGCTGGCAGTCATAATAGACGTGCTGGGAGTGACTCAATAAAATGCTGGAAGCTGTTCACAGGTATATGCAGCCATGCTGACTGCAGTGCATCTGACAGCTGCTGGAGGGTGCGTGATCGAGGATTCACAAGCGAACAACACGATCGAGGTGGTCCCATAGATGCTCAATGGGGTTGAAGTCTGAGGAATTAGGAAGCCAGGGAAGTACTTTGAAATATTAATCGTGCTCTTCCAGCTACTCTCGGACGTTTCTAGCTGTGTGACACGTCGTATTCTCGTGCTGGAAAATCTCATCCTCCCCAGGGAAGACAGTCAGCATGTATGGGTGTACGTGGTCTGCAAGGGTGGATTCATAACGAATTCGGTCCATAGTGCCTTCAACAGGTATAAGTAGACCCAGGGAATGCCACGAAAACATTCCCCAGACCACAATTCTGTCCCCACCAGCTTGTGTTCTTCCAGCAATGATTGAAGAGTGTTTGTTCTCCGATGTTTCTCGCCTAATACGCCAACGTCCATCTGTTCGATGAAGCAGAAATTGTGACTCATCGGAGAAGGCAATCCTTTGCCAATCAGCGGTGGTCCAATTCCGATACTGCCATGCAAATGTAAGCCTTTTCTGCCGATTCACCTTCGTTAGCATAGGGGCAGTGACCATCCGTCTGCATCGGAGCCCCCATATGCAGCAGGGTTCGCTGAATTGTCGTTTTAGACAAGCTTCCGGTAGCCCCCTGGTTCATTCGGCCAATGAGTTGCTACACTATAACGTATCGATCCGCCCTCACGCACCTTCGAAGCCGACGTTCACCTCTCACATCAATGGCACGTGGTACTCCGCAGTTCCTACGTCGCTTATTCGCAATGGTGCCATTCCTCCAATCACGATACCCTTTAACCACAGCAGCACGCGAACAGTTCACAAACTGCGCTATTTCATAAATACTGCCAGCCTTGGCCCCAAAGCCGATAATCATCCATTTTTGTAAATCTGATAAATCACTCCTTTTATCAATGACAGCAACGAGTGATATGTTTTCAGATCAGATCTGATCATAGAGGATTTTAGGAAGGGAATATCTGACCCCAAGTCTTAAACAACCCTTAAAAATAGGAATCTACCCGATAGGAAACACAAACCATTAAGGGCAAACCTGTTAACCAGCCTGTCTACCTCCATATTCTGGACAATTATGCCCTACCAACTCTGTGGCAATACTATGGAACCGAGCCTTGTTGGTACAAGCAGGATAATGCCCCGAGCCATAAAGCAAGGACCGTTACGGCGTGGATTGAAGATCATTCCGTATCGTGTGTGGACTGACCAGCACAGAGCCCTGATCTTAATCCCATAGAGCACCTATGGGATGAATTAGAGTGCAGCATAAGAAGTTTGGAACCAAGGCCTACTACTAAGAAACAGTTAGCGGCAGCATTATGTACTGAATGGAAGTGCATACCTATCGCTGTGTTCCAAAACCTTGTCGAAAACATGTCTCGAAGGCTCAGTGCATGCATTAAGGCCAAAGGTGGACCGACACCTTACTAATGTATGTCAATAAATGCTATGTTGTGTTTCTCTTCTAGGTGTCCGGTGACTTTTGTCAGTAGAGTGTATGTCGAAGTACCAGGAGAATAACCTAGAAGACACTGGGTGAATCACAAACAGCGGGGATGCAAACCCACGTGACGGAGCACACGTAAGGAAAAAATCCAGCAAGAACTGTCAAGACATGGAGCTGGGATATGACGGTAGCACAAGTTAGCGTCAGGTAGCAGGACGCCAGGCACGCAGGCGACTGCTGAAAACACAGAATCAGAGCAGTGTACACTCAGTCGAGAATGCAAACAACATCGTTCGCAACGGTAAACTACGGTCGACCAGGCCACTAGGTGAAATAGAAGTCGTCGAGGGTGGAAGCACGACGAGCTCAGTGAGATCAACATTGAGGCGACTAAGCAGGCTGGCGTGGAATCGGTGAAGTAGCATAGTCCCAGCATCAAGGATGTCGAGCACCGGAGTGAAAGCTTACCGCCGGAGATTTTCGCCGGCGGGAACAGGATCGTGCAGGCAGGAAGAAGCGGATGCGTCGGAGAGGACGGATCAAGGAGGAGCACGTAAACAGTGAATGGGAGCTCAGCTGATAGAACCATGTAACAAAAAATGCCCTTTGTCTGTCCACAACATATGTAACAACCACTGAAGATCCTCAATTATCTTTGCTGGATTCCATTTTGCAATCTCCCCTCTGTGTGGTATCCGCCGGTAACAGCTGGTGTAAAGTTTGCAGTTTGTATGGTTACAGATTTATGACACCGTGAAGACATGATTCACCGATGCTCTTGGTATGCCCAAACATCTTGCTGCTTCGCGAGCACTGTTTGTTCGATTTGTCGTTTGAGATGCTAGTTCGTCCATTTGAAACTCAACAGCATTCGAACGGGACTCCCATAACTATGGTCTCCCACGTTGGAGGCGATTCAGCAAACTTTCAGTTTCCTCGAATCGTCTCACCAGACACTGCAAGACTCACAATGTTGGACCTCCATGCAGAAAAGGATGGGTTTTCTCAGAACGATAATGTCCCATGTAGTCGGGCACTTCTTGTGCAGGAATGGTTCAAAGGACAACACAGTTCTGATATGAGACATCTCAAATGTTCCTCAAACTCGCCTGATCTCAACCCAAATGAACATCTGTGAGATGTTGTGGAATGCCAGGTGAGGCACTTGAACACACCTCCCAGCTCCGTACCGGAACTCTGGGCACCAATACAAACAGATTGGTTGCAGATCCCCATACAACTGTATAGATATCTTATGGAGTCAATGCCATGCGTGGTGCCGGCCGTTCTCCAGCGTAAAGAGGGCCCACAAAGTATTTGGTAGGTGGTCGTAATTCAGTGAGCACTCACTACACCTGAAACATTTGTGGATTGATGGATTACTTTGGCATTGGTTATAGTGCTTCTGATTGAAGGGTATTTATGGGCTTCTCCAATACAAGCCTGAATGGAGTTTTACTTTATAATGGAAACATCTCTCTCTATATATCTCTCTCCATTTTGCTATTTTGAAGGAAACATGTGAAAGTCTAAGGCATCTATTTAACAGTGTGAGAAACCTCTGAATAACGGTCACCTCTTGGACTGGAAAAAAAGTGTCGTTGTCGGGAGGTAGCCGTTGTTCGGAGGTTAGGCCTAAGTAAATATTGTTTTTCTGTTGTGTTTAGTCTGTGCAAATCCTGAAACTCAATACAGATATGATCAGAGAGTGAAACGATACGAGGATTAGAATGCAGGCTGCATAATGTTAGCTTACAGAAACTTGATCTTAGTTCAAGAGTGAAAATGTCCAGATTTGTAAGAGTAAATACAACGGATTGTTTGCAGCTGAGTTTTTGTACCAGAAATAGCTATTTCAATGCAAGGGTTTTTTCTCACTATGTCCACCTATTGTTTATCATAATTGGATGACCAGTACCTAAACTTCAACAATTAATTATGATGTAGAGGATATTTGGAAGGCAGTGTCCGACCACTGGTCTTTAACAGCCTTTAGAAACAGCAAGCTAAGAAATCGGTGTGAGGCACCCTATAAGAAAGAAAAACAGAACAATTTTAGGGGCAGTGAAGTCTAACTACAAAGTTAGGCATCTAAACGGGAAATCAGAAAGCAGAACCCACAAGGACTAAACGAAGAAACACCGCCGCGAACGGGTAACATTCCAGGAACCAACACCAACTCCCGCCGGCCTAAGTGTGGGACTGAGGCATATACAGGAGTTAAAGCTCGCCTCAAGTAATTGCCGTTACACGTCGAACTGCACTTCAACTAATTTCTTTTCGCTTAGACACATCATTCTACCCGCCGTAATGCAACCCGTCCAGATTTGGAAACGTGTGAAAATTTTTAGGCTCGGACCTGAACCCTGACGTCACACAATTGAACCTGACCCGGTCCGAACCCGGAGAAATCTGCTTTGAACTATAAATTCGAAATTCAATTCATAAATATACATAATATATATATATACTGTACAGACACACGCGCGCGCGCACACACACGCACACACACACACACACGCACACACAGAGCGTCCAAAAACGTCTCCTTTCAGTGGGTATCGTAGGTTATATGGTTGTACGTTATATAGTAATCATACAAATGTATTACGGGAACGTATAATTTACTCACTTACAGAAAGTGTTGAAACTGTCGACATTCACGTATCCTAACTGTTTTATACATGTTTTCCAACACATTTGCGAGAGTCAAAAAGTGCGTCCGCAGTGATGTTAAGGCTGTTCCACTTAATTTTGATGGTGCTGCAGTCAAAAATTTTAAATTAAGTATATCGTTGTATACTTAATTTCTGTTTTTATTGTTTTGTTGATAGCATATCAAGCTTCAGAATATGTTCCACAGCAACACCAATTTTCAGCAGCTTCTGATAAGTTAAAAGTTTCCAAACTGTGGATGTTGATTTCATCATTGCACCTGAGAAGGAAGCAACACTCATGAAATCAACATTCACATTTTGGAAATTTTCAACTCATCACAAGTTTGTGAAAATTGGTGTTGCTGTGAAACATATTCTGGTTTCTTAGTGAGACGAAACAACTTCCAGCATTCACTCTCCTCTTCCTCTTTGTTTTCAACAAACACGTATTTGTTGGCCTCGACGCGTTTTTCAATTCCCTTAATATTAAATTCACCCATATTAACAAATAAGGCATTCATTTTGACACAATATGCAATGGAACGGGATGTTAGCACGTCAAACGAAAACCTCTGAATGCTCAGATGCAAAAGATGTGATGTGAAGAGTAACTCTCAGTCTTGCAATGTGACACACGGGGTGAGAGAGAGAGTGAATCACCACAGAATTAGGCGACAGGCGTTCGCCCGTGTCTTCGGACAATCGCGCTAAAAACAAACGCAAAGAAAGTATCGTTGTTTTACGATATGGTACCGGTAAGTCTAGCGTCGGTGTCATATCGTCGGTCGGTGGAAATCTTAGTTTCTTTTAGAAAGAGACGGCAATATTTTTGTATAACAAATCATTTTTCTCTCCCCTAGCACCAGTATCGAGCACAAAATTCCACAGTGTGCATTTTTCTTTTCAAAAATAAAACGGAAATAAAACCGGGTCAAGAATACTTTGACCCGATCCGTTGACCCATGACCCGTTTCCATCTCTGTACCCGTTCTTGCGGAGTCGCAGTTCCTTTAGGAACATTCTTTGTTCCCACCTTACTCCCTTGCCGAAATACAGAAAGAGCTAAATAGTCATAAGAGGACAAGGTGGCCGTTTGTCTTCTTCCCAGATATGCTAAGGTGTCCGTTCACCGCTGTCAAGAGGTTCCGTTTTTCGGAAGTTATCGCTAATATTAATCCTACTGCAGCTGTTCTGTACCGACAAAAAGTTGCCGTTGTTTGGAGGTGTCCGTTAATGTAGGTGCCACTGTACCAAGAACATGAACGAGTTTCACGTGGAGTAAATAAGTTTGCTGCTTGGTTTATAGACTGATTATACCGAAAAGTTTTCTTTTTACTGCATAAGTGAGGCAGTTGGACAAAAAAAAAAATCAACTTTGGGAAAGAAGGTTTGTAGTTAATAACAAGGAACAATACACACCAAGTGTACTTAAAAAGTAAAACTATAAATAAATACATCGCTCTTTCCACGTTCCAGAAACACATAGCAACCGAAAAATTATTTTCAGCCGCCGCCGTGGAATCGAACCACGGATCTCTCGATATCTAGCCGAGAACGTGGAAAGAGTGATGTATTTATTTATTTACTAACGCCACGTATTTGGAGGATTTTCACCTTGGATCTCGTTCTTTGGATTTAATTGCTATAATATATATATAACCATTGCCGTTGTTAATGCCTACCAGATAGAGACGTCTCAGTAGCTGAGCCCATCTTACGGATTTATGATGTCAGAAGCTGACTTAAAAATACACATAGCACCGTGGATTGTTGGCCACCGTGGTGTAAATGTAACGCGCTCGGCTAGATATCGAGAGATCCATGGTTCGATTCCACGGCAGCGGCTGAAAACAATTTTTCGGTTGCTATGCGTTTCTGGAACGTGGAAAGAGCGATGTATTTATTTATTTACTGACGCCACGTATTTGGAGGACTTTCACCTTAGTATAACTATACTAGTGATCCGAAGTTTCTTGGCGTAGAATAGAAATAAAAGTTTCCAAGCTTTCGTACATCAACCAAATGGCTTTCTCAAGGAAGGTAGACAGCTAACTGCAAACTGGATAACAACTGTATAAAAAAAGACGGTTTGGCTACCTAGTTCTTTTTTTTTCCACATGAATCAAAAAATACAAAGCATGAGCCGCTGGTTAGTCCTTTGTTTCTTTCATTGCACATTAAACTGGAGTTAATGAAGCAATTTATGAAAGCCTTGAGCAAGAATAGGATGTGTGTTAAATATGTCAATAGTACGTTTGCGTCCTTCATACACGAGCAGCTGAAAACTTGTGACTTCACTTAATGGTTTGACCAAATTAAGCCATGGCTGTTATTTTTATTGTTTCACTGTAACAAAGACATCACATCTGCCATTTCTTTTCCAGCTTTGAAATTCAAATGAGACAGTACTTGAATATTGCAATTTTAGCTTAAGCCCTTTAGAAATGGGCAGTGATACTTCCAAGACAGATGTTCAAGTTTTCTAACTAGATATCTTGATCAATCGTTTGCACGAAAAAGAAATGTCTCTATATTAAATAAACTAAGGTTCCGCTTTGTTCTGTTTTAGGAGGTGTGAAATTTCAAACCCTTGGTAATAAATTACAGCACAGGTGTGTAAGATATAGGTGTGGCACTATCAGGTGGTGCATAATGTGGAATTCTGATAAACCCAGACAAGCTCCATGAAGCAAGATTAGACATACAAAGCTAAAACAAATTCTCTCTTCCTCGGTATTTTATTATCAGACACAGATGATGCTGAGAATATATTTCTATGTTACTATGTTCATCATGATGGGTATGCCCCAAAACAAATATTTAAATTACTGTAGGTTAGGAGAAATCATATTCCTCGAGGATTACAGCAGTCATTTCCTCGCAGGTAATGAAAGCCATTGAAACCAATTATGTTAAAGTACTGGCGAACAAATGAAAGTGCAACGTTACAACTTTTGTTTCGTACGGCTATAATGATATGCTTAATGGCACATTCGTGATGGTTGACTCCTTTCGATCCCCCACCCCCACCCTCTCTTGAGTTGAGCGAAAAGCCTCTCGTTAATCGCTGAAAAACGCCATCTTGACAACCTCCGGTGGTGTTTCTTTCTGTTTTTTTCTTAGCGTCGCCGCCGCCTTACAGCCTTCTATTTTGGAAATTAGCGTCAAGGGTTTTCGAAATTCATGCAATAGGGATGTATTCGAGCGACATTTTGATAAATGAATTTTCGTGGTCGGATCAAAATTTATTGGATGCTGTTCAAGAACAAACTCCTTACGCCATTCTCATCATGGGGGAAAATTTTTTAGCTACTTTTGATAAAGAAGGGGAAGGGGGGGAGGTGTGAGGGGTCGACAGCTCGCTGTGCAGAGTTGTTGCTCTGAAAAGGAAATCTCAGACATTTCCAGGGAACGTCGTATTGTACAAGTGCGAGTTTTCAGGTGGCATTTGGTTGTTAATGACAGCTTCAAAACTTGATCCCATCAGCGATAAGACGGGCGTGTCGTGGATGGTATTAAGACGTCTTCGCTGATGTCCGGCTGTGATGTGTTATTAATGTTTCCTGCAATGAAAGAGACCTCTCTTTAGCATTGCTTTAAGTTCTCTTATGAATTGAAGAAATCTTTGGAACAGACATCTGGTTATGCAGCGTAACATTTCATTGTGCATTGTGCTTTGAGTGGATGAGGCGTACAGGATGTGTTTTGTTTTTGCAATTGTATTTTCTGTCACTGAATCGGAAAAGCTTTCAATGCCGAGAAATTTCTGACAAATTCGGCAATGTGCGCAATTCAAGGAGTTCATTCGGGCGAGTTTTAATCGTTAACGGTTTCTGCTTTCCTTTCTGTTAGGTCCATTTCGGGAAAGCGGTACATGAACGAATGCTGTCACATACACACAGAGAGACTTAAATAAATTAGATAAATAAATTATAGGTCCCAGGGGCGGCGGAAAGTGGAGTTCGTTGACCGGGCCCGAAATTACGAATCGTCGCGCACCCTCCTCTACCTTCCCGCTTCCCGGAACAAACAGAAGAAAAACAATGCCTAAGGAGCTTTGTTGGAAATTATGACCACCCAACCACTTACCTAGAGGAACTTTCTTAGGCACATCCCAACAATCACACATATGCTAAATAAAAAAAATAAAAATAAAAATCTTGGCTGAAATTATTGACCGGGCCTGGGCCCTGGCAGCCCGTGCGGTTCCGCCGCCACTGATAGGTCCCAGTACGTTGTTTGTAACGTACTACCTAGCATGACATAGATGCTGTACTACTGCGGCGACGAATGAGTCGAATCGGAAAGTTACACGATAAGCTTTGCCGGCGTCGTTCAGTTGGGAGAACAGCCGCCTCCAGAGTAGGAAGACGTGTCTTTGAATTCCACTACAGGCGAAAAGGTTATTATACACAATATGTCTTATGCCATGCTGCAATTCTTTGGCTCTGAAATCAAGAAAAGCATTTCAAACTCAGCGGAGAATTCAGAAATGCGAAGAAACGTTTCATCGAATGGTTCATAAAACTAAGGATGTTTTTTTTTTTTCAAGGTATAACATCCACCGTGAACAACTCTTAAGGCCTACGCAAGCAGTCACAGAAGTCACACGTCCCTAACTTAGGGCTACTGGTTCTAGGGAAGGGACAGAACCAGCACTATCAGACAAACACGCCATCCAGGCTTCATCGGAACACTGGCCCATCTCGGACGAATGATCCTAAGCCAGCGCCTCAGACCACTTGGCCACCGGGGTGGCATTTATTATCATGATAAAAAATTAGCAACATGGTCTCACCAAATGCGTAATACCAATGTGAAGGTACCTACCTGGTGCAGAGTTGCAAGAAACTGCTGCAAGTTTTGCAGAAAAGTTCAACAAAGAATGGTTTGCACCTTGTCGTTAAGGACTTACAAAAATAAGAAAGATGGCATCGAATTTTTGGGTGTAATTAGCACGTCTTTTCAAACCTTTCTAACATTAAAAAAAAAGAAAAAAAAAGAAGAAAAGAATCCAAAGCATATTTTTTTAAAAATGGAAAAAAAACTGAACGAAACAAAAAGGGCATTTACGTCCTAAAGTGTAAAAACTGCGCGTTATCTGAAACGTATAATGTGTTCAGTGTTCTTCATACACTGTAAAAAAAAAATTCTGAAATTGACGAGCCATTTTCTGGGATTCCTTTTGTGAATGAACGAAGCATATTTCTGATGCAACCTTTTCCGTGAAATGAGTGAAAGAAACCTGAATTTCAGGGATTTTTCGTACGATAGGGAAATTCTGAATTTTCAGAAATCTTTCAGCAATTCCTTTCTAATGTTAACTGTAAATTTCCGTTTTTAGTATCTGTTAATTGGAAATTCTGAACTTTTCACAATTCCTTTTGTAAATTAACGGAAAAACTCCGTTCTGACTTTTTCCATATCTATATGACGAAAACATCTGGTAGCAGGAGAGATTCGCGGTAATGCCTGAGGTTTGATTAACTGTTGAATTTCAATCATCTGTCGAAGGAACTGATTTTGAAGTTCTGTAGTGAGATCGGATATTCTGGATAGCATATCGTATGAATTTTTGTTATTGTGACACAGGATATTTCTTCTCTCCTCCATTTTGTGCACCAGCCGTCATATTTGTGTTACCGTAAGAAACCGGGTATTTAAATTATTGTTCAGGTGATTGTACGATGTCTATGTACCAGTCTGTGGAGTGATTACAAAAAAGGCTATTATAGCTATCAAGAATAAATTTTATATTTAGAAGTTTAGTGAAGTAATACTGTAAAACAGTACATTTCAACATTTCTTTAAAATAATTGAAAGGTAAAAGATCTCAAGTTCCAAAACATTCTGTTGATTCGAAAATCATAATGAAAAAAAAAATACTTAATTTGTGATAAGTCCTCCTACAAAAAAAAAAGTAAAATTATTGCAAACGTATTGAAAAAAAAAATAAGCTCCAACAGAAAATAAAATGATTAAATCGCTCTCATTAATGAAAGAAAAAAGTCATCATAGCGAGATTAGTTTAATCTTGAACGTGTGTGCAATTCCTAAGACTTTCTGTCTCAGTGGTTTTAAAAAACGTCATCATAACGAGATTAGTTTTACCTTGAGCGTGGACTGCAATTCCTAAGAATTTCTGGATCAGTAATTAAAAAAAAAGTCATCATAGCGAGATTAGTTTTACCTTGAACGTGTAGTGCAATACCTAAGACTTTCTGGCTCAGTGGTTAAAAAAAAAAAGTCATTAGTTTTACCTTGAATGTGAGTGCAATTCCTAAGACTTTCTGAATCAGTGGTTAAAAAAAAAAAGTCATTAGTTTTACCTTGAATGTGAGTGCAATTCCTAAGACTTTCTGAATCAGTGGTTAAAAAAAAAGTCATCATAGCGAGATTAGTTTTACCTTGAACGTGTAGTGCAATACCTAAGACTTTCTAGCTCAGTGGTTAAAAAAAAAAAGTCATCATAGCGAGATTAGTTTTACCTTGAACGTGAGTGCAATTCCTAAGACTTTCTGGCTCAGTGGTTAAGACGCGCGGTTTCTGTTGAGGCAACGACAGTTCGAGTCCCACCGGCGCGAAGGGATTCTCTGGCGTAAGGGCTGAAAACTTCGGCATCTTCGATTTTGTGAAATTTCTGTCTAAATACGGAAAAACTTGAAACGGACTTTTCTGAAATAAACGGAATTACTGACTGCGGAAAATCTGTGAAAGTACGGAATTAAAAAAACACAAAAAAACGGGCACTTCTAAAGAAGAAATTTTTGTTAAAAGACTGACACTTACCGGCAACTTTGCTGCACGTTATTTTCAGAACTTTTCTGTACATTCACACCACTTATTTTTACAGTGCAGTAAACGGATCCGGTTAAAAAAAATCAACGCGATTTAGGAAATTGGCAAAACATTTGGAAGTACAAATAGCTACTGATCCCCTCTGGCTGCCGAAATGAGCTTTACGAAAAATCGAAAATTGTACGCAAAATTTTCACATATCTGAAGCCAAAGAAATTTTTCAAATCGGAAAACTAGAAGATCAGATACAGAGAAATGCGTGATATAACTTTACGCCTCGTAGCGTGGAAACGTGCGTTATTTAAGAAAAATAATGAACACGGAAAGTTCTTAGTGGTCAAAAGTATCAGACTAAAAAAGGGTTTTCTCATTCGGATTCCCAGCGGAAAAGGTACTTACTCTTTTAAACAAAAATATATACTTACGCCCCTAGCTGCAGAACTGTGCATTAAAAAAGTAGGAAATATGTGAAAAGTATTTTTCGTAGTGGCAGCTGTATGAGTCGTTCAAACATCCTTTCTAGAAGCAGAAACAGCACCGTGGCTAAACAATTTCAAGGGGCGGGACCTTCCCCCAATAATCTTACAAAAATCCCCAAATTAATTTTTTGTTGAAGTTAAAAAAAAAAATTCCAAACCTGGACTAAGTTTGGAATACTATTATTATCTTAAATTATTGATCAATCATCAAAAAATTAAAAAAAAAAGGCAGAAGACAAAAAGCTCCATGGCAAACTTACATTTGACTTATGGACACGGCTCGCCGATCGTCGGGTGTGCAGTGCGGTTCGTATGTATATATATATTTCTACTTTTGAACCATAGCTCCTTTTCAAGAGTTGGTAACACTGTATGCGCTTGGTGCACGTGAAATCAGTTGGACACTCAGTGGTTGGGGTTTCGTACGCTGAATTTGTTATTACAAGGCTATCTCTCCTCCTGCGGTATGTCTCTCTTTCTCTTTATTGCTGCAGCAAATCTCTGTCTCCGAAAGCCTGCACACTCCGTGGCGTGGCCAGCCTAATAAAGCAGACCTCCCAGACAGTACGCGGAAAACACGTGGGATCCAGTATTCACTCTGCCTATTGTTTAAATTGCGGGGTAAGTTTGGTTTACGTACTGTCAGCATACGTAATCTTAAAAAGGCCACAAATCAAAATCCGCGGAAACAGAAGAAAAATCAGCCCATTGCAACACTGCTAAATACTCTTCACCGCAGCAAAGCAACTGAGGTTATCTTAATCTTCTCCAAAACCCACCAAATCTTAAGATCATATGTAGATGATTTTAGGAAGGGGTTGTCTGGCCCCAGATCTTAAACATCCTTTAGAAATAGGAAGCTAGGAGATTTGGGCTAGAGTGCCGGATAGGAAAGTGACACGGAAGCGAGGTAGAAAGGGGGTGGAAGACGCCATTATTTATTACCCGGGGGGCAGTGCCGGGGGTCCGACGGCTTAACGTACCCATCCGACGCACGGCGGATATTTAGTGCTTCGAGCGTTCGTAACACCTGGGATCGAACCTGAGGTTTCTCCGTGGCAGGCACGAACGTTGACCACTAGGCCATCCGGGCCGGATTAAGGTGGGAGCAGGGGTTCTAGCAGGACTATAGCCAAGGGGCCCCACCATTACTAAGGGCCTAGGAAGAATGCCCCTAGACCTCAAATAACGCACAGCTTATATATTTATATTAGCTATAGAGGAGGTAAAATAGTTTTAGTTTTGTCTCGTATGATTTTCACTCGATCGCAAACTGTGGCTAGAAGATGAACAGATTTCAAGGTAGTGACTCGCTAAGGATAAATGTTCCATGTCGCTGTGTACAGCGCGGCCAGCCAGACAATTTCATCTTTTTCACTACCATCAATATGCACCTCTTAGTTTGCACTTGGAACCGTTAATGGGCGAAATCCACTGTGATTTCACATTGCGTAACAAAAAGGATGCACTAAAGAAAGTATACAATGCTAAATTATTAAAAATTCCAATACATCTAGGAATCTTAAGTTTTTAACTCATGTTCTTGTGAGAGCAGTGAAAAATACAGTATTTTTTTTTATAAAAACTCTGTTAGTAATTTATTAGTTTGAAAAATGCACTACGTATTAATCATCACAAGTATATTGCTAGAGTTTCGTGTTTTAATGGACTTCAGTAATGATTGTCCGTCATAAGTTCTGTGAGGGCCCACTGAGATATCTTAGCCTAGGAAGCTCACTAAGGCCTTAATCCGACTGTGATATTATTAATGTTTTTCATAAATTTATCCTGAAACTAAAAATCTCGGGGTCACATTGATTGTAAAGGAAATTAAAATTAATTATTTTAAATTTAAAACGGAATTAAAAATTAAAAGTTCGTAAGAAATATCAATATTAAAATTCTGTAGTTTTGTATTGTTTTTCATTACGAAAGAAAGAGGATGGGGGTGAGTACGAGGTTTTGAAAACAATTGAGCACTGTTAAACTACCCCCCCTCCTGATGTTCTTTGTGTAACGACGCCTCGCAGTAGAGATATAGGGAAAATACAATTTACACACTTACGCCTTGTAGAGGAAAACCTGTTCGTTATTTGGGGAAGGAAATGTATGCAAAATGTTCTTCGCGGTGAAAGGAAATAATTTTTTCAGTCGTATTTTTTAGAAGAAGCAATGATATGGAGTAAGATATATTTTGAACTCAATAACACCGCATGTAGGCCCCTAGCGGCAAAGTTATGCATCAAAAGAAATACAAAACGTGTGGCCATTCGTTCTCAGAGTTCAAGCTTCGTAATACAAAACAAATTTTGGAATCGGACTAGTAGGTACGGAGATAACGTGTTCATAGATAGTCAAATGGACATGGTAATAAAATAAACACGTGCTTTTCTCTTTTTTTTTTTTTTTTTTTTTCGAAAGACGTGCTAAAATTACTTACAGCTATTATCATTTAATCTCTTAATATTCTTTATTGATTGATAAGTGCAATCCATAATCAATACACCCCAATATTCTCCTTACCGTTAAAAATATCATTTTTTTCTGGGGTCAATGGAACGTCTGTTGCTGCTGCTTCGCGATAATTTCTTCCAGCTGTGGTTCCAGCGTCGTTTTCTGCAAGACGCACTGCAGCATTAATATCCATTATGTTCATGAATGAATATCCATTATATTAATGAATGAAATATGGGATTACACCATATTGATGTGACACCATATAATACAAATAATAATACATACATACCCGGGCGCTATCTGGGAGACGCGGGTTCGATTCCCGCTCCAGGACGACGAAATTTTCAAGCTTTCGGATAGTATCTCACTTACCATCCTTGCCATATTTACCCTCAAAAACGGATTGTCATCTTCAAAATTTGTATCCATTATGTTTCTGTGCTTTGTTTCGATTGCCGAAACGGGTAAAAAGGTTTTCTCGCAATATAAATACGTGGTCGAAAAGGTTACCAGTAATTTTAGAGCTTCGTCGCTAAGACTTGGATATTCTTCCTCCATAATACTGTTACACGGCACTAGCAGTGTTCCTGCCGAGTCTGCCGGTAACGGTGCTTGAGACCTGAAGTACAATTTAGTTGGCCACGGCACCAGGTGAGAATCTCAGGTGCACTGCTGCACTCAAAGATTCACACCAGAACATAAAAAATGAAAAGTTGAAGAATGACCCGAAGCATAAGGCTTGGGTGAATCCACCTTGTGAACAAAATAACAACAACAAATAAAAAATAAAATAATCTAAAAAAAATGATACTTTGGGATCAGAGTTGTGATGAGGTTCACCCGCAATCACCAATTCGTGACTGAGTGTAGTGGTCCGGATCTTACTCCGGTACATTCAATCCCCAACCAGCCAGTACAACACTCACTTTCGCAAATAACACATGATTCTCAAATACACAACACAACATTTAATAACGTTCTGCGAGATTTAAACAGATATGGCGCTCTCTGGGCGTATAGACAATTGCCCCTCTTATGTGGGCAGCATACGGTGTCACACATTACTGTCGGATAACGCAGCCGACTGAGTCTCCACCGGACTATCTGAACAAGAGATACTACTCGTTTACACACTAAATAGAGCTGCAGGTGATATTCATATACAATTGCTTAGAGAATGAAAAAAAAATTATATGCAAACGATCACATTAAAAATACTCGCGACACAAAAATACACAAGCACGTTAATTTGCGGTATAAGATTATAGGTGCGAAATACTGCCAAAGTTAATCAACTAAATCTAATAAGCATGCACATGCAGAACCCTGCCCCGCTGACGTTGGTCCTGAACCAAAGTTAAAAGAAACTGTCCCGCCCAGCGGAATTCGTGGCCACACCCTCTCCCTTATTCATGTAAAAAAATAATCAGGAAATGGGCCCTGTAAGAAATTGAAATCTGTATGTGCAGGTATTTCCTCTGAGGTTCAGTCACTCAGCATTACTGCATCTATGTCCATGCAGCTTTGGGTGTCGGGATGGCACAAGTTCGCCGATGTGCGAAGAAAGAAAAAGGAAATATTCATCTACTTACAGTTTCGTGACTTTGCTGTGCAAATCCGTTGTGTATCACATAATATCACACGACAAAACAAAAACACACACACAGACACTTGCACCATGTGGCAGCACCGATGATTCAACACTTCACTTTGACGCTTGATGTAAAATGAAGCACACAATTAAAAATGGTAATATCACGCCGCACTTTGTTGCAATGATTAGAGTGCACACTGATCTATTCTCGTGACGATTTGAAGGTGGCCGTTAAGCAAAATAGGCCCTCTCACATCTACAGTTGCGGTTTCCAAGATTGATTTTCTGTGTTCCTGGGAAATGATTTTTGTTGTCGTGAAGAAATAATTGTGAACGTCGACTGCTGGGAGAGTGGGACACATTCAATTCCGCTGCTGCTATAGTTGATTCCGTCCGTCGCTACCTTCCGTCCTTTTTGACCGTTCATTCCCAATTCAGTCAGTTCCTTTCCGTTCGCAAACCATCTATCTACCCTGCCTGAGTACGCAGTTCAAATATGCCACTCGCAGGTTTCGTTTCCATTTTTTTATCGAGTTGCGACCGCCAGCCCTGAGATTAATTTTCTCGGCCGAGCGAAATCAGACGTGCTTTTACCTTAAGCGTATATCGGCAACTCAACATTTCACCTGTATATTTGTTAGGTATCGAAGCCACCGCTCTTACGCTCATGTTTTTATCCCGTCACACTTACACGTAGTGGCTTCGCTGCTTACGTGACCACACACACGCACACATGGGGCCTCGCTTCGCCCCGTAAGACAAGCGCATCTCTTCACTTCCTCCACAGTAGGGGATGAATGGGGGTGACGATTCCACACTGCAGTGGTTGGCATCCGAACCCGACTTTGCTTGGCTTCGCTTCTCATTGGAATGACCCCTGTCCACTCGCAGACTTCTTAATTCCCCTGTAACTTGGCTTTCATTAGGCCAAACAGTCGCTGAGTTCCATTACGCTCCAGCCTAGAAATTTCTGCTTTATCCCGCGGATTTAGGCATTCTGCTGTCTTTATGGCAAACTGGCATCTCCAGCTGCCTCGAGTTGTCTCCATTTCTTACCAAATGCGGGGAGGTTTGCTGCTTCATTTTCCCCAATTCATTTTGCTGCAGATCCAAGGCATCCAGCCTTTCACATCGGAGAGCGCACAGACAACTAAACTTTCTTCCTTATTTTCACGCTAAGTGCGAACTCTTATTTTTCTGCACGGACCACACAGAGAGCAATTGTTCTCGAAAATGCCCCAAACAATCGACGAATTTACGATTATTCGCTAAACCTTTTGTCCCCATCTTCATTCATTTACTCAAGTGGACCCCTCTTCGAAAGGTACCATTCCGTGTTGCTTAGTTTCCCGTCAGCTGCGCCCTGATATTTATGACCTAACAGAGCTATTCTGAGACCACCCAGCCAGAGAGAGAATTCTTCGCCTCTTTTCTTTCCAAACCCCCAGATAAAACTTTATCTGCTGTTTACACTTTTAAACTCCAATCAAGCCTCGAACATAATTAATACTTAATTAATTTCACACATCAACCACGCCCATTAATTACTAAATTAATGGCGGGGGTGGGTCGTAACATCGGCCCCTCCTCAAGAAATCCAGAAGCCCTCTTCTGGGCCTATCGCTTTGCTCTTATCAATTTCCAGAGCAACCATTGAGTGCTACATTTTCCCACAGGTAGAAACAATTCAAAATGGCAAAAATATTGCGTTTCTTGCCTTCAAAAGCATTGGAGCGACTTCCCAATTATCCCGCAATTTTGTTAATTAATTTAGAGAACAGCCGAAAGAAAAAACAACGTAAATGAGAAATAAATAAAAAAAAACTGAACTGTAAAAGAACATGTGAGCCTGCCGAACTGTGATTCCTAGCTGCCTCATACAATACGCGACATGGCGGACAAATTTTAAAGTTTTCTTCAGGTTTTAGGATGGGGGGGGGTGTCCACTGTAACAATACCCAGAAACTGTGTCAGAGATTTGGATCTGAATATCGATATACTAGCATCAGAAGAAAGTTCAACTCGTTTCTAGCGGACCAGCAGAAAAAATCTCGCTGACCGGCGGTTGGAAAACACTGGTCTGGAAAACACAAGACCATGACATTAGAGCGAGGAGTTCCCTCCGTTGGTAACGTCACTCTCATGTTACGCCAACTAATACGTCGGCTAGGTGTTTGAGGTCACACACGACAGCGTTGAAAACCAATCGGAAGCCTTGGTTTCTGTGTGACGTCCCTAGAGGGAACTAATCTCTCTAATGACATGGCCTTGTGTTTTCTAGACGGCCTTTGTTTAGAACTGACCACTGTTGGATAATTGAAACACTAAACTGGATAACAAACCACGTGGAAGAAACGTGCTGGAGAATTCCTCAAGACAGTTGTGGAAGGGACACTTTGAGACGGTCATCCAGCAGTGGACTACCAATGGCTGATGATAATGATATATATTCGTATATAAATATGCACTACATTGGCAAAAGTCACCGGACACCCCTTCAAAAGCAAATGAACAGATCCGCTGCGTCATTAACATGCTCGGTACAGCTGCAAATGGTATAAAACAAGCCTGCAGCTGACCGCGATCATATCGCATTCTGAGGGTGAGTGAAAATGTCGCGGCGGGAGAGATCTGACTTTAAGACAGGAAAGATTGTTGGGTGTTATATTAGTTGGTTGTCCATAAGAGAAACCGAGAGGCGTTTAAACATACCCAAGTCAACTGTTTTGGATGTGCAACAAATATTGAAGACCCGTGCGACATTAATCACTGAAACGATGAAAGATTTCCGTCTTTAGCACGATTTGATGATTAAAAGATGAAAAATATATACAATTAAAACCATGAGCACTTTCGAAGCAGCGGCTGCCTCTTCTTCAGATGTAATAAATAAATACACATTTAGTCTATATATAATATAGATCATTGCATTGTGGGAAGCATGGTAAGTTATTAGCCAATAGTAATCTACATGCGCCAAAATGTTGCGTATACTGTTGGCCCAATGGTCTGAAGAAAACATGGAAATATATATATATTGGGTGGGGTGAACACTCAATTTTAAGTTTATATTACAATTTATAATTTACTGTTTTAATAAGGGATTTCCAAAAGTTATGTAACTCATAGGGGCATGTTCATTACAACATTGCTCACCGGAGGCCTCTATATACACACTTTCTGCAATTAAAAGGTCACCAGGTTTACTAGGAGTATTAATTATTCTTACATTTCTCCAGTCGGGATTAAGATCATCTTGTATAACAGATTTGGCTAGGGATGTACAATACATGCCTGTTTTAATATTGTATTTCTGTTCTTTTATTCATAATGCAATATTACGCAATATTGTATTGTATTTCTGTTCTTTTATTCGTAATGCAATATTACGCAATATTGCATTACGAATAAAAGGAGAGAAATACAATATTAAAACAGGCATGTATTGTACATCCCTAGCCAAATCTGTTATACAAGATGATCTTAATCCCGACTGGAGAAATGTAAGAATAATTAATACTCCTAGTAAACCTGGTGACCTTTTAATTGCAGAAAGTGTGTATATAGAGGCCTCCGGTGAGCAATGTTTTAATGAACATGCCCCCTATGAGTTACATAACGTTTGGAAATCCCTTATTAAAACAGTAAATTATAAATTGTAATATAAACTTAAAATTGAATGTTCACCCCACCCTACACCATTTATTTCTAAAATATATTTCCATGTTTTCTTCAGACCATTAGGCCAACAGTATACGCAACATTTTGGTGCATGTAGATTACTATTGGCTAATAACTTACCATGCTTCCCTCAATGCAATGATCTATATTATATATAGACTAAATGTGTATTTATTTATTACATCTGAAGAAGAGGCAGCCGCTGCTTCGAAAGTGCTCATGGTTTTAATTGCATATATTTTTTCATCTTTTAATCATTAAATCGTGCTAAAGACGGAAATGTTTCATCGTTTCAGTGTTTTGGATGTGCTGAATAAGTGGAAGACACATGGCGTGCCTGATGCAGCAAAACGTACCGGCCGACCAAAGAAAATCAGTGATAGAGGACGTCGAAACCTCAGAAGAGTTGTTGCAGCTAATCGACGGAGTACTGCACAAGACCTCAGTGTACAGGTGAGTAAAAAAGCTGGAACCTCCGTGTGTACAAGTACCATTTGCAGAGAACTTCATTCCATGGGTTTCCATGGTCGTGCGGCTGCTCTTTCATGTCCACTCGGAATGCTACTCGTCGTATAGCATGGTGTAAAGAGCATTTATCATGGACCGTAGATCAATGGAAACGGGTCCTATGGACTGATGAATCCAGATACACGATCCATCGGTCGCCAATGAAAGAAGGCACGTGTCGTGAGCTGGCTTGGAGGGTATATAAGGTGTGCTGTAGGCATTCTGAAAACATATCACTCGTAGCTGACATGGATAAAAGGAGCGATTTATCAGATTTGCAAAAGGGAATGAATATCGGCTTTCGGGCCAAAGATGGCAGTGTTTCTGAAACAGCGCAGTTTGTGAACTGTTCGCGTGCGGCTATGGTTATAGTGTATCGTGATTGGAGAAATGGCACCATTGCCAATAAGCGACGTGGAAACTGCGGAGCTCCACGTGTCATATTTGTGAGAGGTGAACGTCGGATTCGAAGGTGCGCGAGCGCCAATCGACAAGCTACAGTGTAGCAACTCTCTGGCTGAATGAACCAGGGAGCTACCGGAAGTGTGCCTAAACAACAGTTCAGTGAACCCTGCTGCGTATGGGGCTTCGACGCAGATGGATGGCCACTGCACCTATGCTAACAAAGGTGCATCGGCAGAAAAGGCTTACATTTGCACGGCAGTATCGTATTTGGGCCTCCGCTGATTGGCAAAGGGTTGCCTTCTCCGATGAGTCACGTTTTCTGCTTGATCGAACGGATGGACGTTGGAGTATATGGCGAGAAATATCGGAGAACAAACACTCTTCATCCATTGCTGGAAGAGCAAAAGCTGGTGGGTCAGCGTTATGGTCTGGGGAATGTTTTCGTGGCATTTCCTGGTCCACTCATAACTGTGGAAAGCACTATGGACCGAATTCGTTATGAATCCATGCTGGCAGACCAAGTACACCCATACATGCTGATTGTCTTCCCTGAGGCGGATGAGTTCTTTCACACGACAATGCGTCACACAACTAGAAATGTCCGAGAGTGGTTGAAAGTGCACGGTGAAGACTTCAGAGTACTTCCCTGGCGCCCTGATTCCCCAGATCTAAACCCAATTGAGCATCTGTTTGACCACCTCTATCATGTTGTTCGCTCTATGAATCCTCCACCACGCACCAGGCACCTTCCAGCAGCTGTCAGATGCACTGCAGTCAGCATGGCTCCAGATACCTGCGAACACCTTCCATCACCTTATACTGAGTCACTCCCATCTCGTCTGGGTGCTGTCCGCGCTGCCCACGGCGGTTACTCTGAATATTAGCCGGTGGTCACAATAATGTGACTCGACCCTGTATATATGTAGACCGTTTTATTCATATTGGGTGGTGATACGTCATCCGTTGTCCTCGTGTCACTACTATTACATGATAAAACCAGCACTCCCATTACTTGCGAAATCAGTCAACATTGGTAACTGATTTGGCAGATATATGTGTACTTTGAGAAGCTAACCCCTCTGACATTCAGAGAACAGCTTAGTGATGGGACGTGCCTGCCCCGCAGGACGCACACGACATAAAGGCAAATAGCAGCAAGAACGAACGTCTGCGTAGCTCAGTTGGTAGAGCGACTTGTTCCGGAATAGGTGGACTCGAATTCGAAGGCGTGGACCAAAAATGTCGGAGAAATTTACTTCGTTATAATGGCGCCCGAACTTCCCGGATGACCCGGCCGTTAAAGATCTCGGAATGGTGTGATGTTCTTTCCACACCGCGAGATAGGAAAAATAAGAGAATCCCTTCTTCAGCGCTTCGAAAAAATTAATAAAAGTGTGTGAGGTTGCATTCCACACACCAGATTGACTGGGAGTTCTCAAGTACACGTTCTTCAGCGGATGGCTGCCTACAACGATAACATGGTCCCGGCTGACCCATGGACCATGCTCCCGGCCTTCTTTCGGGGAGGGGGGGATATGTGACGTGCCTGTCCTGCAGAACGCACACGACATAAAGGCAGATAGCAGTGAGAATGAACATCTGCGTAGCTCAGTTGGTAGAACGACTTGTTCCGGAATAAGTGGACTCGAGTTCGATTCCCGGCGTGGGCCAAAAACGACGGAAAAATTTACTTCGTTATAGATGTTACGCCTATATACAATATGTTTGTTTGCTTTTTCAGTTTGTGCAGACATGTAATGGATATTGAAAGACTTTTGAAAGTGAACTCCAGATTATTTTACCTTTTCCTGCCATCTATCACGGAATGAAATGTGGTTCTGCATATTTTTGTAAAAGCAGTAGTGGTTTTTCATCCCCTCTGGCGGAAGAAATGTAAATCTTTTAAAACTGAGACTTGCCTGTTCGTACTGCTGACGAAGGAAGGCTTCCTTTCTCTTTTTTTTTTTTTTTTTTCTCTCTTTTATTTCTTCCTCTCCTTATGGCGTTTTCTTCTTTTCGCCCTCGCGATGCTTCAGCGGGAGAGAAAGAAGCAGGAGAGACAATGCTTTCCAGTGAATCTCTTTTCATGTCTTCCCGCCAACAATCGCGAAGCATCGCTAATTACAGGGGTCACACATTCTGTTCGTGATTCGTGATTGGTAACGCCCTCCCCCTCTCTCTCTCGCTCTCTCTATCTCTATCTCTCTCTCCCTTTTACTCTACACAGGAGCAGCTGAGCGTCTTTTTGACTTGCCAACAGTAGCAGAGCATCTATCAATTCCATTATGAATGCCATTTTTGTCTACTGCCCCTCAGCTGCTTTTTTGTTCGTTTTGTGGCCAGACGTTTCCAGCTATTCACGGTTTCGACGTTTTACATTTCTGCTATATAACAAGCAGCAGCACTACTATTCTATACTTCTCTCTTTACAACACCCGTTTCATTTCTTTGATGCCCCTTTTATTTTATTTTTTCCACCGTTCTTTTTTCGTGTCAAAGGATTATTACCCGATATCTAATTGGCCAAAAGTCACGTTTTATCGTTTGAAAGGTGATCTGATAGAGTTCATGATTTTCTCTTTGATGTGGTCACGATTTATTAATTTGTTGCATATTTTTTTTTACCCATGATATTTCTCCGTTGTTTCACTCTCAGGTGATCTCGGCAGTTACGAGAACGAATGAAAAAAAAATCATAGATGAGGAAGAATTCATTGTTTTAGAAAAACCATCTGTCTATGTTTCTGTTACGTGCATCATTTTCATTTTCTTGTCAACCGAAATGAAAACCTAATTGGAATAAATTGTTTCACAGCAGAAAGGTTTTTATTCTAAAAGTGTAAATTCAGGCCGTTCGCTATCACAAGGAGTGAGCATTAGGTATACAAGTAATTATACTTTCCAATGAAAACCAAGTCTTATGCTAGCATTGTGGTTCAAGAGTTACGGAGTGATGTAGTTTTAAGAAAAACAAATGCCTTAGCGGTGAACGGTTTAGAGGTAAAAACAGCACGGGAAAAAGAGCCTCAATTTTTTTTAAGTCAATTTAAAATTTGATTTGTTGTTTTAACCACTTACCATTTTGTTAAATTTTATTACTAATTACTTTTATCAATTTTCATCAGTTTGTGACGTGTGAGTCAAATGGACAATGAAGTGGAGAAAAACCTGCCGGCGTAGTTCATTTGGGAGAACAGCCGCTGCGAAGTAGGAAGATGTGCATTCGAATCTCTGTGTCAGCAAAGATGGGTTATAAGCTGATTAATTTGAGCAATTTTAAGTGAAAGAAATAATGTGGAAGTCAGATGCTAATAATATGAAATTTTCCCTTAAAAACTGTTCTTCCGTTTATACGATTCTAAATTTTCAGCGTGATTAATACGAATCGGTCATGCTGAATTCATGTGACTTATTTGTATCTTTTGTTAAGTTTATGGATGAAAGTATAATACATATTTTGCATTATTTTTGTCTGTTTCGGGTTTTTTTAATGACCACCGTGGGTATCTAGGGCCATGGGAAATTTCCTGTCTCTAATTTGGGGCCAGTGGTTATCTCAAGCGATTAGCCAGAAACCGGCGCCACTGACCACTAGGCCACCGGAGCTTACTTTTGTTTTGCCCATAAGAAATCAGCCGATAGGATCGAGAGATTACTTTTCTTGGAGCAGGTGGCAACTTTAATAGAAATGCCTTTCTGATTCATTAAACACTTGCCATTCAGCCTACGTGTCTCTTTAATTTTTCTGTATTGTATTGCGCAGATTTTAGAAGATTTTACAATTCATTCGTTTCCACCAGAAATAGAAGGGAATATTCTTTTCGGGGTTTGTTTGTTTGTTTTTTTGTTTTTTTTTATTGGAGGTTTAGCTACCACCATGAGCAACTCAATGGGTTATAAGCAGTCGCCCGTCCCTAATTTAGGGCCACTGGCTCCAGGGAACGGAGAGAGCCAGCGCCGAAAGACAAACACAACATCCATGCCTCACCGGGATTCGAACCCGGAAGAGGAATATTCTTTCTTTTACAGTCAGCATGGGGAATTTTAACGTCGTCTTCAAGATGTTATTTGTTAGGACGGTAATAAAATGAGTATGTGTTGTGAAACAGCATTTCCCAGGCAATGGAACTTTGCATTGTCTACGTGCTTTTATCATTTTATTGCCCGTATATTGTGATTGGAGGAGGCAACCATACTGCGCAATGAGTTTATTACTCTCCACGGCCACAGAGGAACGCAGGAGAAAAGAGGAGTTGAGGAGAACAAAGAGTCTCGGAGAGGGGACCGTCAGATAAGGTCAGAAATTTTGAGACATAGGTCGGGAGACACCGGACCGAGAAGGATATGTGCCTTCAAAAGGTAGTTGTGGAAACACAAATTTGTCCGTGACGGAAATCGAAAACGCGCCCCCTCACTCCGGAGTAAGTTGCTCTCCCAACTAAGCTACACGGACAGAATGTACCGCTTCAGATTTGTCTTCTTGGCACGTGCTTTACCTCTGTAGTACGTCACAGAGTGTGAAAGAATGAAAAGTCACGTAGAATTAAAATTTGTGCGAAAGAGGAGTAATTCAGAAACAAAATAAGTAAGAAAATAACTGAAAGCTTTAAAAGGTAAATAACTAAGACAATTCCGGGACAACCAGCGTAATAAGTTTTAGCTGATAATAAAGTCATTGAGACTACAACTTTTCTCATGTATATGATTTTCTACAATGAGCTGCAATTAGGCTTAAATATCGTACCGGAACGGGAAGCATAAAGCACATCATACAACATCAAGCTTACATTTGATTGCTCTCCTAGCAGTGCAGTCTCTTGTAAGGTCAGACCACCTCCTGTAATTTTTCTTTTATGAGGATTTCTGTCTTGACAAATGAGTATTTGAGACATAGGTTGTTTGGGTGTGCAATCAGTCGATCCTTTGGTGTTCAGTCATTCCGATTGCTTGGTGTGAAATCATTCGATCCTTTAGTGCCCAGTTACTCGATCCTTTGGCTTTCAATCACATTATCCTTTGGTAGTTGTTCACTTACTCCTTTGGTGTTCAGTCTCTCGATCTTTTGGTGTTCAGTCACTCGATCCTTTGTCCTCCAGTCACTCGATTCTTTGTTGTCAACCATTCTGGGATCTCAAGACTCTGGAAACAATTAAAAAAAAGTTGAATGTTTGTCATGTGATTTGTTCCTAGTTACTTAAAAGTGGCATATCCTCGAAATGACCGCAACATGATACGAGTGACCAAATGGAACGGAAGAGCAACAGCACTAAGTCTACGTTTCGACCTCACCTCAGACATAGGAGGTCATGTATCAGGCTCTACTGTGACCAAAAGGTTCTACAACTGTCAACTCTATGGCCGTAGACCTGTGTGGAATTACGAACAAGGCACAGGAATGGTCGCTTAAGGTAGTGTCACGATCATGTCGACTCTGCCTTGGTAGCCGAGTGGTATAAAGCGCTGGTTGTCTCCATTCTCTGGAGTCAGTTTCCCTAAATTAGGGACGGGCGACTGCTTGCAGTCCTAAGAGTTGTTCACAGTGGTTGTTGAACGCCGATACGAATAAAGAAAGTCACTTCGATTGGGCCTCAAAACAGCAGCGCGATGCAATGTCTTGTTCGCGGACGAGTTGCTTTTAGTTCACTGGAATTGGACAGTAGACGTGTATTTTGCTGGCGACGTGCTGGAACCTGTTGGAGTCTCGTAACGTCATTGAACGAAATGCCTTTCATGATAATATACTATGTTGGCGGCTTTTTCACTAAACAACATGACAACCTCCCTGTTTTTTGTTTCTTTTTCACGCTTTCCATCCGTAGGTTGAAGAAGCGTATATGCTCCAGCTTTGTCCGTCTGTCTGTCTGTCCGTCTGCACGATAACTCACGTAAAAATGGTTTGATTTCGCTGAAATTTTAGTATGTGGTAGGGGACAGCTGGGGACGAACCCTATTGAAACTGGAAGAAATGGGGCCAAAGATCAGGACATAGGAGCGGGATCCATTCCATTCCCCTTATGCGTCATAACTTGTGTAAAAATGGTTCGATTTCGATGAAATTTTAGTATGTGGTAGGGGACCACCTGGGACAAACCCTATTGAAAATGGGCGAAATGGGGTCAAAGGTCAGGACAGAGGAGCGGAATCCATTACATTTTCCTTATGCGTCATAACTTACGTTAAAACGTTTCGATTGCTGCAAACTTTATCATCTTGTTCTGAACCGGCTCTGTTGAATATCACCGAAATGGGGTCAAAGGTCAGGGCACAGGAGCGAGATTTATTCCCCTGCCATTGTCCTCATAACTTGAGTAATGATTTCTGGTATGTTGGAAAGCGTATCATAATCAATGCATTGCATGATTTTACTAACTTGTTTCAAAGATTCTGTGACTGTAATGATTCTTCTGTCCAAAGATCTGTTTTTGAAGAATGTTTCTGAGAAGCAGTTCTTCTGTCAAAAGAATTTCTGGAAAAGACGATGCTCATAAAAAAGTAGTTTTCCTCTCCGACTAACTTCTTGATAGCATGACTCGTCTAGAAAATGGGCTTTGTGTCTGAACGAAGTACTTGATAGCATGATACTTCTGTGAAATGGTTCTTCTCTTTCACGAAGTTCTTTGTAATATAATGGTTACGCAAAGGGAATTTTAGAGGCCCTCTTCTAATGGTTCTTGTCGTTTACTAAGTTCTTTACAAAATTAAGCTTCTTCATAATGACTGTCTTTTCTGTTGTAATTACTGATGATTTAAAGCTTATATAAAATTGTTACTGTGAAATATCTCAAAAACGAGAAACTATTTAAATAATTATAGATAAAGTAGAGCTGAACACACAGTCTGCAGTGGCTTTTCTCAGAAACTAGGTCATATATTTGATGCATAAAACGAAAGCATATCCCAATTAGGCACATTTCTAAGCAGCGGTATCAGAAGACATAATTTTTATTTAGTTAGACTGCTATAGGACAACAGATCTGAAATATAATACTAACACTAACATGGCATATCACGCTGATCTTCACATTCACACGCACGTTAATCCCAATAAATATGGTATATTAAATATGAAACAACTAATTAACTATAACCTTGAACTAAATATGTATAAAAGAATAAAGTATAGTATCAATTGTGGAATAATTGAAATTATAGTGAAATAACTGATATCCATAGTGTTACTCATAAATATACCAGAAAAAAGACTCTAATCAAAACATGTAAGCCAAAAACTGAATTGATTAAGCAAAGCATAAACTATCAGGGCTCACATTATTAGAATCATTTACCTTCTGAAATAATTATAATTAACAATTATAAATTATTTTAAAAGAAACTAAAAAGCTACTTGCTTGCACAGTAATAATCTTATTATTATAAAAAAAATAGGGATGGGGGGGGACAACAAGGCCGAAGGGGTTGGTGAATATATCATAAAACGAGCATTGTCTGTTTTATGTTGATACTTTGTCGTTCTTCTCATGATCTGTTAAACGTTGGGCTCTATTTGACTATTTAAGTATAACATCGAGGTTTCAAGGCTAAGTCAGGTCAGTATGTAGACATTTTCCTTGATTCCCCGTGCTGTTTCAGTATTCCCATATTGATATGTAAATAATTGTATTAATTCTAGTAATACCTAATGTAACAGCTTAAAATGGTAAATAAATAAATAAATAAATAAATATCAGGCAAGGACCGCATAGAAGAAGAAATTAACTGGCTTAGTTCATTAATTCTTCTTCGACGAAAAATTAAATACTTTGTTGGAGTTCATGTGAAGGAAACGGTGCAATTTTCAAAAGAAATTTACTAATATGTCTGAAAAAAGTGTTTAATCAATGCATTCTTCCAGTTCTTACTTTATGGATTAAAGAAATGGGCTGTAAATGCTTACATGTTATTATTTCTTTTTTTTTTTTTTGACTGAAAAAGACATGCAGAGGCTACAGACAACTAACCAAAAGAAACACAGGGAGATGCGTGCTTGGTATAACCAGTAAAAATAGAAAGAGGAACTCTTGCATCAGGAAAATTAGAAGAGTTTATGAAATCATGATCGAGGTGAAAACCCTGAATTGGCAATGTGCTGGACATATTGCTAGATTAAGTGAACCGTTATGCAACTGAAATATTAGGCTGGATTCCAGGGACAGGAAAAGACCCAGAAGAATACCACGTGGTAGATGGGTGGATGAAATCCGAAAGCAAGTTGGAGTGACATGGAGGCGACTGGCTCCAAACAGAAAGTTATGGAAGGAACTTGAGGAGACCTTCATCCAGCAGTGGATTGTTATGGTTCATAATGATGATGATACATGCATATACACGACTTGTGTAATATACTAGCTGGAGTGTACAGTAGATTCTGGTTAGTCGGCTGATCGGTTAATCGGGGCAGCCGTTTATTTGGGACAATTCTGGAAGAAAATCCCAAATTAGCTCTTTGGGATAAAGTTTCGCATAACTGGGGCAGCCAGCCACTTAATTAGATAAAAGTGTTCTAGGCCCGAGGTGTTCCAATTAACCGGAGTCTACTGTATATACGTACCGCCATCAAGATCTGAAAATATTCAGTCTTAGGCTTTGAGGACATAGGAGTTAGCTATCACCTAACCCCCCTCCCACCCCCACCCCTTTTTATTTTGCTTTGTGGTTGAAATATTACCATGAGTAACTCTTAAGGCTATAAGCAGTCCCCCGTCGCTTATTTGTTTGGAGTCAGTGATTTCAAGAACAGGGGAAATCCCTCGAAGTATAGAGCAAGCGCACCGCTAGTGCTTCCTGCGGGACTCGAACTCGGGACGAGGGGGGCCGTCACTGCTTTATACAGTATAAACATATATTTGGAAAGAGAAACGTTACCTGAAATGCTCGGTGAATTGTATTTGCCGAACAGAAGACAACATGAACTTCGCCAAAGGAATCTATTTTCTCGCTAACGTGAACAGAAAGTTTCGATTCATTTCACTCTATTACTTTCCATACAAGAAAATATTATTGAGTACAGGTTCCTCTCTATGGAAGAAAACCTCTCCTTCCGCTTTTAAAAGGCGAAACAGCGGATGTCGTGAATAAATATTCTGTTACATAGTTTGAAGATGACCGTCCGTTTCGATGTAAATACGACAAGGATGGTAAGTCAGATAATATCCGAAAACTTCGTCGTCCTGGAGCGGGAATCGAATCCACGTCTCCCGGATAGCGCCCGGGTATGGTAACCACTACACCACCCAGAACGCCCAAGTCCCAAGTTACCTATTAATTTGAATATAACCATCATAGGATTCGGTTATTATCTGACTTACCATCCTTGTCATATTTACACCAAAAAACAGACGGTCATCTTCAAAATTTGTATTATATGGTGTAATCCCGTATTCCATTCATAAAATATTCTGTTATTCATCACTGCTGGCCAGGAAATTCGTTAAAGACAGCAGTTGCATTATACGCTCAACAGTTTTGGATACCGGAGACATCTGGAAGCACTCGCAATTTAATTTCTACCTGGCAAGTTCGTAAGCCATCAAATCGAGAAGAAATTATTTACTGGAGGACTGAACTCAGGCTGCGCAGTGGCAGGTTTAAAGAGGTTGAAAAATTGGATATGGCTGTTTCCATGGGATATCTAATTAGCACTACCATTTTGCAGGTGTCAACTGTGACGCGGCAAAAGTGCCACTGTTTGGCTGCTGTTGGCAAATTGTATTAAGTGCCTGCGCAATTAGAGGGGAATTACAGAATATCCCTTTACAGAGGCGTGATATTCATAGCGAAAAATCGTGAGGAGTGCTATCGAATAACTAGGCTTCCTCCCGTCCTCTTCTGCCGGTTAGCTAACACACAGTTCCCCATTAAATTCATTACGCAGACAGAACGTTCCCCTATTAAATTCGCCATCAGACCCGCGCCAAACCCCCCCCCCCCCCCCCCACCTTTTCCGTGCTCCCACCTTAGTGTAATCACATGTGACTCCTGCAAGATTCCACCTATTCGTAACTGGAGGTGGGAAATCAGAAAAGGAAAAACAGCTCGAAGATCATTTATTTATTTCGGAAGCCTTATCAACGACCGGAGGGTCAATATTTATAGTTCGGTTTCGCATCGGTGGAGGTCACTTTGATAGCTGCAACATTTTCTAGAGGGAAAATTCACTCCTAAGGTGGAATAATTGCACCCTCCAGGCTCAGGAGAAGACGGAACTGGATCACGGGGGGGGGGGGGGCAAAGAAGTAAAGGGAGAGCTCGCCCCCATTGCATTAATCCTAGTCGTAATAAGGTGGTGCAGATAAAAAAAGAAAAGTTTGTTTCAGTTGCTTCGTGATTTATTCGTATTAATTTCCTCTACTGCAAATTTTGTACATGCTTAAAACGTAACATCATGCTTGATTTTTTTTTCTTTATTTTTCTAATTCCCGAAAATGAAATAAGCTCACAATTAAAATACAATTATCAAAGATACTACACCATATAAATATAAAATAACACTAGATTTAAATGAGTCTAAGGACTCCCTTTAATCGCGTAAATGCAAAACATTCAATATTTGTCGAGCTTTCGGTCTCCACTGGGTGACTTCTCCTGGGCTTATTTTTTCAGAGCTTAGAACTGTGAAATTTAATGTTGGAATAAGTCAAAAATCACCAAACGTTGAAACAATCCGTTGTTGAACGGATGCTGACGTGCAGTTCACGTGAAAGTTCGTGGTTGAAATATTATGTGCACGTAGTAGCGAAGGTAATATTGTCGTTGCTTTCACAGAGGAGAATATTGTTACGGAGATTTTAAAAGGTTTTAGATTTAGTTCATTCCCGAATAGGGAATATTTAGCAATAGATCTTTCTTTTGTCAGTCATCATGGGGAAGTCAGAAGATGCTATCAGAAACGGTCATTAGTAGGTGTTATAAAAACTTAGTGCGTTGATTAAGTGCTTTTATTGGTATATTGTTTTACTGCCCTACGCAGCGATTAGTGCATTCTAATAGGTTAGGACATCCAGACGGCATAATGATTTTATTGCTGTTCTTGGCGACAGTGGAACCCAAGATGGCCTTTCTTTCAAGTGAGGATTCCAAACGCAGGGGATTTCGAGGAAGACGATGAAACAGGGGTGAAGCCTTTTAGTTAGGGAAGAATTCGGACAGGTGACGAGATATCATGTTAGAAGGAGAATTAACAACTTCCGAGGTGTGGAAAGCGTCAGCGATAGAAAATGAAAGTAAAGAAAATCAGGTAGAACATGTGATTGCCAAGAGGAAAGTAATATGACTCAAATTATTCGCAAAACTAAAATAATTCTAGGAAAATCAACGTAATAAGTTTAAGCAAATAATAAATAGATTGGAATGACAACCATCTCATCAATTCCTTCGTCTTATACGTATTTATATATAACGAGCTGCATATTGAACCCGAACAAGAAGTATAAATCCCCCTTACGACAGCAAGCTCAAGAAGAATACAGTGATGTATGCTTGGTGTAACCAGGGGAGATAAGAAGAGGAACTCATGGATTAGGAAAATGACAAGAGTGAAAGACATCATCATCAGAATAAAATCCATGAAATAACAACGAGCTGGACATGTTGCCAGAAGAACGGACCACCGATGGACAACCGAAATTCTAGACTGGATTCCAAGGGATAGGAAAAGACCAAGAAAAAGACCATAATAGAGATACGTGGGTGAAATTCGAAAGCACGAGGAAATGACATGGAGGAGACTGGCGCAAGGCAGCCTTTTTGAAAGAAACTTGTGGAGTCCTTCATCCAGCAGAGAACTGATAATGGTTGACAGTGGTGATGATAATGATGATATATATAGAATGATGTACCTGTGAAAGAAAATCGAAAGAAGAAAGATGGCACCAAATTTTCTATTGTGATGAGCACGCTCTTTGAATCCGTTCTGACGCGAATTAAATTTATCAAAGCTCTTCAAAGTCTATGGAACCGGTTAGGAAAACAATCAACCGGTTTTCATTAAACATCCAGAAATGAAAACATTGGTTTAGTTCCACCAGCGGCTAAAAACATGTTACGAAAATTAACAAATGGCGCACAAAAATTTCTCATAGCACAAGGAAGGTATCGGAGGCAAAGTTATTTTCAAATCGAACATTTAAAAAAAGAAATATACAAGAGAAGAAAACATTATATACCTCTCTTTCTTCTGACGGAAGAATTTTGCATAAAGCAAAGTTGAAAGTAGGCGAAACATATTCTGCATGGAAAAAGCTATGTTAAGGAAAAAGAACTTTTCAAATACGTCTCCCGGAAGCTGAAAAAGCGAGAAATAGTTCCGACCTTTACGCCCCCTAGCGGGAAATCTGTTCATTCTTTAAAGAGTGTAATGCTCCCCATCTCTACTGTAGCGAATGGGATACAGTATAGAAGAAATTTCTCAATAGGGTTTTTAGAAGCGGCGATACAGCTGCAAACTGAAATACACAAACACCACTTACCCACATGTACTAGCCTAAAGTGTTCTACTAGGTAAATCGCATCCGGTGTTGAAAGAATGTTTTTAATCGCCCAAGTAGAAGCAGAGATATTGATAAAAACAGATTAAGTAGTTGCCTCCCTAGGGAAGGAACTGTGCATTATTTTGGGAAGAAAATACACACCCAGAGTTTGCATAGTTAGTAGTATCTAACCGAAGAAAGCAGTTTTTCAATCAGGTTTTTAATCCTGCAGATATTGCTGTAAACCGAAACGTGAACTTACGCCCCCTGGTGTCAGATTGTGCGTTTAGAAAAATTTGAAATTATATGAGAAACATTTCGCAGCGCGAAACGCTCTGCAATAAATAAATAATTTTTCGAATCAGACTCTTAGAAGCAGAGATATTGGCAGAAATAAGATATATATATATATATATATATATATATGGGATGTAAGGTCAGGTGATGCGTAACATCACAGCCTCTCTCCTTGACAAATGTCAACCCCGCCTTCTCGTGGTGCATCCTGTTCCCACTAAAGGGGCTCTGACGACCGCAAATAGCGGTATAACTATACCATCGGGATCAGAGGAAATGCTATCCCACACTCACCAACCCGCTTGGCCAGCGTGGTGAGTTATGGCCAAACACCTCCAAAATGACTCTACAACTTAAATCTTGGCCCTCAGTCTCCGGCAGCTGGAATGTACCTGGCCAAGGCAGCGGCCAGTGCGACATGAAGGCAGAGGGTGCTAAGAATCCCCGGAGGACCGGACTAGGCTGCCATTTGATGCTGACCTTGGCTACCTATAACGGACGCTCCCTATCTTCTGATTCAAGACTTCTTGAATTAGAAGAGGAACTACAAAGAATCAAGTGGGACATCGTCGGGCTAAGTGAGGTAAGGAGAAAAGGAGAAGATCTCATTGAACTGAAAAGTGGACATCTCTTCTATTATCGTGGGACAGATACTGGCAGAACTAGTGGTGTTGGATTTATAATAAACAAGAAACTGAAGGATAAAGTGGTAGAAGTTGAAAGTTCCTCTGACAGAGCTGCACGACTCGTTATCCAACTATCGAGAAGATACCAGGCTCAGATTATTCAAACTTATGCACCCACCACAAGTCATCCTGAAGAAGAAATTGAAGAATTTTATGAGGAAATTCGTCATCTAAATAATAAAGGTAAGCAGCACTTGAAGATAATTATGGGAGATTTCAATGCAAAAATAGGGCAACGGCAACAGAATGAAACTTCAGTAGGTAAATTCGGTCACGGCAACAGAAACCAGCGTGGAAATACTCTCGTTGAGTTTGCAGAGGCAGAAGGATTTTTCATCTTGAACTCCTTTTTCAAGAAAAAGCCACACAGGAAATGGACATGGAGACATCCAATTGGGACGACAAGTGAAATTGATTTTATTATGTGTAACAAAAAATTCGTCATCGAAGACTGCAGTGTGCTGAACAAGTTCAACACAGGTAGTGACCATAGATTGGTGAGATGTAAGATGCACCTCAACACTAAACTGGAACGTGGCAAGCTCATAAGACAAACAAAATGTATTGACATAACCAACCTTAAAAACACCATAATACTTTCAAGTTGGAACTGAAGAACAGATTCTCTGCTTTAGAAGGCCTAACATCGGAAGAAGTGGATATTTCGGAAGTTAACAGAAAAGTAACCAAAGCTCTAATGGAAACAGCAACAAAATTAGCTGGGTCTAAGAACAAGTTGCATGTGAACAAATTATCAGGAAAAACCAAAATGTTGATGCAAAAAAGAAGAGAGATGAGGACAACTAAAGAAGATGTGACTTCCAAAGTGGAATATATAGAGCTATGCAAGACAACACGAAAAAGTATCACTGAAGACGTAAGGAAATTCAACTGTGAGCTAGTGAGGAAAGCAATTGAAAACAACCAAAGCCTTAAGATAGCAAAGGGACATCTCAGTAAGGGAAGAAAACAGATTATGGCTCTGAGAAAAGAAGATGGTTCTATAACAAGAAATAGAGGCGAAATTTTGACAAGAGTGAAAGATTTCTACTCCAAATTATATGAAAGGGATGATACATGTACTCCAGACATCATGAAAGGTACCAGAGTTCTTCCAGTCCTCCCAGCAGAAGTTGCTCATGCAATCAAGAACATGAAGCGGGGGAAAGCTCCAGGAGAAGATGGAATTACTATAGACATCATACAAGAAGCAAGTGGAGAAATTGAAACAGTACTCGCCCAAATTTTCACTGATGCCTTAATGAAGGGAAGATTCCTGAGGATTGGAACAACGCTACAATGATCCTGCTACATAAAAAAGGTGACATTGATGATCTCAGGAACTACAGACCTATCAGCCTCCTATCAGTGGTTTATAAAATCTTCACTAAAGTTCTTTCACACCGCTTGAAGGTAACACTGGACATGGCTCAACCGAGAGAACAAGCTGGATTCAGGAGTGGCTACAGCACAATAGATCATATCCATGTACTGAGAGAACTAATTGAAAGAGCGAGGGAATATGAACTTCCATTGTGCATGGCTTTTATCGATTATGAAAAAGCCTTTGATTCGGTGAAACCATCAGCAGTTACCACGGCTCTGAAATCCTGCGGTATTGAGGATGCATACATTAATATTATTAATAACATCTATGAAAATGCAAGTGCAAAGATTCGGCTGTTTGAAAATACAACACACATAAAAATTGGAAAGGGAGTGAGACAAGGTGACACCATATCTCCGAAGCTCTTTAATGCCACATTGGAAAATGTCTTTCAATCACTGAACTGGGAAAACAAAGGGATAAAGATTAATGGAGATTATCTAACCCACCTTCGTTTTTGCTGATGACGTAGTCATTTTTGCAACTACCCCATCAGAGCTGCAGAGTATGATCCAGGAACTTGCTGACAAGAGTAAAGAAGTGGGATTAAAAATGAACTTTCAGAAGACAAAAGTGATGTTCAATGCTTTTACAAGAAATGAAGATTTATCGATTGATGGAGAAAAACTGGAGATAACAGATACATATGTTTATCTTGGACAGCAGATATCAAGTGAGGGTCACATTGATGAAGAAATTAATCGGCGTACAAAACTTGCCTGGAGAGCTTTTGGAAGAAACAGCATAATTTTCAAGAGCAATATGCCATTATGTCTTAAAAGAAAAGTATTTGATCAATGCATCCTTCCAGTGCTTACGTATGGTGCAGAGACGTGGACCTTAACTAAAAGAGACATACAAAGGCTGCAGACAACTCAAAGAAGCATGGAGAGGTGCATGCTTGGTATAACCAGGAGAGATAAGAAGAGGAACTCGTGGATCCGAAAAATGACGAGAGTGGAAGACATCATGATCAGAGTTAAATCCCTGAAATGGCAATGGGCTGGACATACTGCCAGAAGGACAGACCATAGATGGACAGCCGAAATTTTAGATTGGATTCCAAGGGACAGGAAAAGACCTAGAAAAAGACCACATGGGAGATGGGTGGATGAAATTCGTAAATATGCGGGAGTGACATGGAGGAGACTGGCACAAGACAGACCGTTGTGGAGGAAACTTGGGAGACCTTCGTCCAGCAGTGGATTGATAATGGTTGACAATGATGATGATGATGATGAATGATATATACGTCTCCTGGCGGAGAAACCCTGCATTATTTTAAGAAGAAAGTACTCTCAAAATATTTTTTGATGTAAGCAGTATCGGTCCATGAAATAATTTTTTCCGTCGAGTTTCCAGAAGCTCAGATTTTTCTGCAAATACATCAGACGCACCAATTAACACTTACGGCCCCTGGTGGCCGAACAACTCTTTATCAAATATTAGAAATTATATGCAAAGCATTTCCCATCAGAAGATCCGGTGCAGAAAGATTTTTTCAAATCGGAGTTTTAGAAGCACAAATATAAGGAAAAACGCAATTTACCTTTACGCCCCCTAGTGGAAAGTCTATACTTGAAAATTTTGAAATTATATGAGAAACATTTTACAGCGGAAACGCTATCTAACAAAGAAGGAATTTTTCAAATCGAACTATTAGAAACCGAGATATTGGCAGAAATAAGATATACATTTACGCCCCTGACGGAGAAACCATACATTATTTTAAGAAGAAAATATTTTGAAATGGTTTATCGACGTGAGTAAGTATCGGTCTACGAAAGATTTTTTTCAATCGAGATTTTAGAAGCTCAGATTTTGCTGCAAATGCATCAGAAGCAGAAATTAACACTTAAGCTCCCTGATGACCAAACCATTTTATACCAAAACCTAGAAATTATATGCAGAATATTTTCTATTAGGAGCTGTATCCGCTGCAGAAATTTTTCAAATCGGAGTTTTAAAAGCAGAGATATCGGAGGAAATGCTATTTTACGCCCCCTAGCGGTGAATCTATGCATAACCTGAAAAAGTTACTATACTTAAAATAATCTTCGACATGAATGAAATCGAAAGGTAAAAGAATTTTTTGAATTGGATGTTTAGAACCAAATATATGGAATAAAAATGTTTTTTTGAATACGATATCATCTGCATTTGCGCTTAATTGTGCATCGTAAAATAAAACGAACTGAATGATGCGCACATTTCAAGCTTCCAAATTCAAAAATAATTTTTCAAATCGGACTATTAGTTGCAGAGATATGGTGTCTACAAACGGACGGACAAACCGATAACATAAACACGATCTTTTTTTTTTTTTTTTTTTTTTTTTTTTTCACAAACTACGTGCTAAAAAGACCGGAATCTTACAAGCAGTCTACAGCACCTTTGATAAGAACAAATTATATGCACAAATGTTCCAAATATGGGATGGGTGAATCTTAAATAATTAAAATTGCAAAGCCTGGTCAAAAAGCATCCAACAGTTTTGTATTTTATTTTCTCCTGAAGTAGACAGAGCACGGCGCCGAGACTCAGTAACGCGTAGCTGTAGACTCATCCACACAGTCGACAGGACACTTTTTAAGTACCGTCACTTTTAGGGATCGCCGATGGGTTCTGCGTTGCGTTTTTCTTGATCTACTATCTGTCTCCAAATCTTCTCCCCTTCAAAAGCAATTTCAACAGCCAGAAGTCGCAAGGAGTCGTGTCTGGAGACTATGGAGCTTGTCTCTCTTGTGGGATCCGGTGTTTAGCCAGAAAGGCCTGAATAAGGTGAGACGAATGAGCGGGGACATGGTCAAGGCGCATCTCACATTCAATTTGCTGCCATAGCGCCGGCTTCGTCTGCCGCATCGCTTTTCGCTGACGGCGGTGAACTTCCCCGTAGTACTCTTGTTCACAGTTTGAACAAGAGATCGTTTTTCCCTTTGCGAAGCGCCGATACCACTCCTTGATTTGTGTTGTATCTATAGCTTCAGCCCCAAAACCCTTTCTAATCGTTTGAATTGTTTTAGGTGATGTGTGGCCGACTTTGTGGCAAAACGTGATGCATATTCTTTTCTGAACTAGCTCAGTCATTGAGACACAAGACCCGAATGCCACGGGCACGGAGTTCACTACGACAAACCTTCACTTCCAGGCACCAGGTGAGCCAGCCGACAGTGTGGCAAAAATTCACGCATGCGCACTAAATTACAAGGTCGCGCACCACTGAGTCTCGGATCAGTGCTCTATTTAATCTATTGCCCAGCAATTTCGGGTCAACAGAGAGTAACAATCGGCGACCTTTTCATGGCAGAATGCAGAAGAATCATCACACAATTATTTTTCTATCAGTCCTCAAGGCTAGGAAATCGTTCTTCGCTCGGGCGCCAATATATCCTTGTTTTTGTCGACAGAGGGATTCGAGCCACATCCTCCTACTCCGGAGCTTCTGTTCTCCCAACTGAACTACACCGGCACCTAGGTATATCTCTGCTTCATTGTCCAATTGACTCTTACGTCACAAACGCTGCACTAATAAAATCATTTACTTACCACTCCAAAAATTTGTTATTTGAACTGCAACTTGCCTGAAGCTCTGTAGTTATGAAATTCATTATGCGGAAAAAAATTACATTACTTAAAGTCACATTATGTTTAAAATTAAAACAAAGTAAATGTTTGCTTATTAGCATATCGGAAAACTCCACATCGATAAACAAGAATTAGAAAAGAAGTACTAATAAGTTATTGGATGAACCCTGGGGAAGGAGTTAAAAGCAAAGAAAAGTATTGAAGTCTGCTGCTGAATTAAAAATTTATTCCGGGGTTTAGACGCTGTTATAACATAGGCCGTGATTTTTCTTTTCGCCTAGCTTTTCAAGAGCAGCCAGCCTCTGTCACGTGACAGAGGAGGACGAGATTCGAATACTAAAGAACAACAAAAGCTATAATTTGTTTCATGCCGTTGCGCATTGATTGAGAACGTGATATTGACGAATTGATACATCCGCAGCTTGAATACTTACCGGAAGCTTGGAACATTTAGCCTGATTTATTCGAATCACACAGATGTAAAGGGATGTCAGCATCTTTTCTTACTGCTTTTTTAACGTTTGGTCTCCGGTGTTTCCGTTCGAATAATGCACTTAATATTGGTGAATTCATAATAAGGGTTACTGTGGTATGTAGGTGTTTTGTTGATTTGTTTTTTGTACAGAAGATCTGATATTTTTGTCGCTCAATCTAAAGACCGAACCTTTGATAAAACGCTGATCAGAATCAATTGTTTTATTTTGCTGACGCCGTTAATCAATAGAAGAAACTGCCTCTGACTGAATGACAGCAAGTTTGCTGAAATAAAATGCCAACAGCTTATCTCTGAAGGGGGATAATTTTTTGTTTGTATTTTAATTATCATTCATCAATTATGATATGAAAAAAATAACAATGTACAGGCTCAGAATATCTCCGGCTATCTTATTGCTTATATTTTTTATTTATATTTCTCCATTAAGCTGTAATTCGGTAAAGTTTCTTCCAAAAAATGCCTAAATCTAGTTTAACAGTTGAAGTTTTATAGTTTGCACAATAAAAAAGTATCTGTGCCTCGTAGCCAAGGGGGTGGTCCTCGCCTCCCCCCCCTTAAATTTCTGGCTACGCCACTGTCTGTGCTACTGGAAGCATATAAGCGAGTGTGGACGTAAGATCTGTTGAACTGCTTACTTTAGGGAGGTGACTAATTTTCTGTTAATACTAGGTTTCCAGTATAAATTCACTTCAATAAAAATAAAAACTAATACAATGAAACCTGGCTATAACGATAAGCCTGTCCATAACGATATTTTCCGAGGTCCTGGCGGATTTCCTATAGTACTAATGTATTTCGAACTTGTGTAACGTATATTCTATTTTAACTTTCCCTTTGAGTTTCTTTTCCTATGTAAATTTGAGTTCGTTCTCTTAGACATTTTCAAACCCTAACGTTACGACTTTTGCATCAAACGAGAATGATGTTGGCAACACACTGAGGTGGGAACAAGAGTGACGTATGTGTGGCCGGATAAGAACGATGATGAAATGGCAATGCTGCCGTTCACGTTAAGCCGTCGGGCCCCGAGTGATCATGATCATGTGTAGAGGATTTTAGGAAGGGAGTGTCTGACCCCAGGTCTTAAACAACCCTTAGAAATAGGAAACTAGGAGATTTGGGCTAGAGCGCCCGATAGGAAAGTGGCACGGAAGCGAAGTAGAAAGGGGGAGGAAGACGCCCTTATTTATTACCGGGGGGGGGCAGTACCCGGGGTCCGACGGCTTAACGTGCCCATCCGACGCACGGCGGGTATTTAGTGGATCGAGCGTTCGTACCTGCCTGGGATCGAACCTGAGGCCCTTCCCGTGGCAGTCACGAACGTTGCCCACTCGGCCACCCGCGGCCCAATCAGGCCCCGAGTACTGCCCCCCCCCCCCGGATATAAATAAGGGCGTCTTCCTCCCCTTTCTGCCTCGCTTCCGTGTCACTTTCTTATCAGTCACTCAAACCCAAATCTCCTAGCTTCCTATTTCTAAGGGTTGTTTAAGACCTGGGGTCAGACACTCCTTTCTTAAAATCTTCTACATATGATCTGATCTGATCTGTTTATGGGGATTGATGTTATTGATGATAGACGTGCTGTTATTCTGTGATTGGATGTTAAATCACTGATACTCTATTGAGTACGCCAATAAACCAGATGTGAGCGTGGAGTAATGTTTTTCAAAGTAATAGGGCCTTTGCCAATTCATAAATGCTGAAGAATATCGTACACAAAAGCAGCTGGTCCTAGAATAGTTTTTCTACTTTCGAAACAAAAGAGGCGTCCCCTTTCCTTGGGGACTGAAGCGGGTGGCGCGACTTTGCCTCCTGTTTGTCACATGATTCATATTTACTGATTTAAATTGTTTTACATGTCTATAACTTGATTATACAGTACGCATTTTGTATCCGTTTCTTTGTATTATGTATTTTTTTATTTCTGAATTAAAAACAGAATTTCCAATTTCATTTTTATCATTATGCACCATGCATTTTTAGATTAATAGAAATATAGTTAAAATACACTTATTACATTTCCGAACTGGAATTAGATTCTTATAATTTATGTTCAGTTACATTACTAATTTTTAATGTTATTTTTTTTTCAGTAATTTAAGTTTAACATAATATTAGTAAAAATAATGTTACACCCATATTAAATAACTTCCATTATAAAGTGTATCAGGTTTAACTTTGTCTATAGCAATAAACTGTCTATAACAATTTTTTCCCTGGTCCCTAGAATAACGTTATAGGCAGGTTTCACTGCCTTTGTATTGATTCTCAATGAAATTAGTTAAAATCCACACAACGAAAAAAAAAAAAAAAAAAAAGGAATAAAGAAAGAAAAATACGAATATTTTTTCAGTATTGAGTAGGAGCAAACTTTGTTGCGAATGACAGCAATTTCGCGACTCGTCATGAATTCTTTGAGCTGCTTGAGTTTGTTTTGGTCCAAAGATAGCCATTCCTACAGGAAAATATGTCGCAGCTCTGCCAGTGTTTAAGATCAGGAAACTGTACAGGATATGATGTTGTAAGTCCTTCTCGTCCTCATCAAACCATTATTGCACAACTCTACACCGTAAAAAATTTCAGGGTCAAATTACGGTAGATACACCGGTAGCTGAGTGGGCAGTCAATAAACCGTTATTTTACAGCACCATATCGTAATGTTCACTAACATGTCTAATGACCGGGAAATAAAAACGTCTCATGACCATAGTGTTCATTAGCATGTCTAATGACAAATTAATAGTAATACATGTTATGTTCATTAACATGTCTATAATGCCGTAATGTTTGCTAATGTGTCTAATGACCGGAAATAAATAATATGTCTACTCATCGGGGAGTAAAAACGTGTTGTCAACAGAGGTGTTGTCAGTCGATTGATGCACATGGAAAAACAGGTGTATAACCACTTTAAGAAGAACGTTGCCAGATTGCCAAGATTAAAATACAGTAACAGTTCAAACAGTTTAAACACCGTGAACATGTAGTTTATCTACCGAAAATTTAAGGCTGACGGCCAGGTGGCGTGCTTACGATCTGTAAACCGTCTTAATCCGGGTGAAACCAAGGAGGTTATATTACTGGAGACAGCACTCCTATCCACGCAGCATTGACCGCCATAAGTCACCGTCTGTGCTGCAAATGACGTCATGAGCAGGCACGACGTAGCCGCAGAAGAGACGCTGCTTGGAAACCAATGGAACAGAAGCTTCTAAGCTTATAAACAGATAAAATGAGTAATTCAATAATATTTATCAATGATACACAAGCTTACTGTTTCATCAACGGTATAATTTAGTTCATTTTTGCCTGCTTGTGACGTCACACCACAGATTAGCTGTGACCTATGGCGGCAGAGCCAGTGATGTCTCCAGTATTATAACCTCCTTGGGTAAACACTAACTATTCACGGCAATTGTTTACAGTGTAGCACGATGTGCTACTGCATTGTCATCCATAAAGGTGCCATCACATGCAGGGGCCGGGGGGGGGGGATAGTACGCTACAACACTCAGGTACTTTCCGAATATCAGTTTGCGTTTTCCACTGTCATCAGCAGAGCCAGTCAGCACCAACAGAACGTCCGCCATAGCACGCTGCCACTTCCAGACGGTTGCACTATGTTTCCCAAGGAGTGCAGGGTCCATTGCTTCATCAGATTCTCACCACATTCTCTGCCGACCATCAGTGTAAAACAATGTACAGTGTAATTCATTTGATCACATGACTTCCTTCCGCTGCTCTACCGGCGATTGATGGAGCTCTTGGTTCCATTGTCAGCAGATTTTGCTGCTTTTTATGGAGACAAGCTGCTTCCGAATGAGCAGGCGATTTCCGAGACCTAGTTTCTTTAACTCTCTACGCATGATTCGGGTATTAATAAGCTATCTTGACTTGGTTGAATTTAGCAGTCATTTGTTGTACACTCGAAGACTTGTTCATGCGCACAATCCTCCTCACAGCATGACGGTAACGCCCCTCAAGTCTAGTTTTGCGGTAACATTTATGCCTTTTGGCATCCGTTTGTCTTCCGGTCGCTAAGCACCTTTAAAATTGTAGCTTTTGAGAAACCAGTAGTTTCTTTTGTTTTGTTAATAGTGGTTCCCTCTAAATGTGCTCCTAAGATTATCTTGGGTATTTCCCGTGTTTGCATGAGTTACTCAGCCAAGCATATAATCTACACGCTTTTTAAAAAGCACAAAGAGAAACATCATGCGTCCATGTGACTTGCATTTGCATATACTTCCGTTAATTATCTTACTGTTTTATCATAAAGTTTCGATTTTTTTTTTTTTTTTTTTTTGGCCAGTTGGTGCACGTTGCATGTAATAGGAAATTGCTGGAGCAGTCTTGATCACTTGGAGTGGTAGCTCCCTACCGCAAGAATATTAGGAACGGAGTGTCTGACCACAGATATAATTAGAAAAAATAATATAGGAGATTTGGGTTAGGTTCTTCAGTAGGAACCACACACATAAATATTGAAAGACTTATAGAAGAAGCTCGCACGAACACTTTACTGGCCACCAATGTGAAAGCCATAACAAGCCAAGATTGCTCAGAAAAAACACAAAATCAGATCAAACCTCCGACGCAAACCTCTACTTGTTCTTTTAAAATATCTCTTTCAAAAAAAAATAAGGGTTGTTATGAAAAGTTTTTGTCTAGCTCGATTATTTCTTGTTCTGATAAAGAAGTTTCTCTTTTAATTCAAAGTAAAGTATATTTGTAGTCGCTTTTAATTGAAAGCAATGCATAATCAAGCTAGATAAAAATTTAAAACCAACCCTTTCTTTCTTTAAAAATAATTTTAAAGGTATTTTTCTATGAAGGACGGATAGCGTGACACCGTAAAAAGTGTCATGGCTGTCCATTTCCCGAAGATCGTTACTCTGTCCACCATCCCTTTGTTTTGAATATTTGTGTAGAATACTAAAATGGAAATGTTAATTTCGTACTAATTCTTAAGGTCACTTTTTTCAAGTCTTCTCATTAATACTGGGGGTGGAGGGAATCTTCCGTCTATTTTTTTTATTGCTATTTCGGAACTTAACAACCACCGTGAGCAACTGTAAGGGCTGTGAGCAGTTTATGGGCATTGGTTCCAGGGAAGGAAGAGAACCAATGCCATAAGACAAATACTGATCCAGAACTCTAACCAAGACCGCTCGTACGATTAGGCAGAGAGCAGAACGTCTGAATATACGGTCACCGAGGCGGCGAAGGAACCACCTTTTTTTTTTTTATCAAAGGTTTAACGACCACCGTGAGCAACTCAATGGGCTATAAGCAGTCGCCCGTCCGTAATTCAGGGTTACTGGTTCCAGGGAAGGGAGAGAACTAGTGCCGTAAGACAAGCAGGACATCCATGCCTCACCGGAATTCGAGCCCGAACCCTTCTCGGACGAATGGTCATGAGCCACGTGAGTAGCAGGAACCACCTTCTTGTCATATACTGAAAACAACGTACAGATATCTGGAATTGTACAAAATGCGCAACATTTTATTTGATCGCTAACAGTATTTTGAACCATTGATGATATTACACTTAAAAGTTTACGTTAAAACTGCCCGGCATCTGTTATCAGAAAATGGAGCAACGCCAAAACGCACGATATGACGCTTTACAATGCTGTACGGCTCAAGCACGTGTACTGGATTTACCGGAGAAGTTCGCTGGTTTCTGTGAAAATTGGGAATTGACGTCCCACAGCCCGAACCGACCTTTTGCTCATGTGTATATATATATATCCATCGTGATCCAGAGTTCTTTGGCCAACTATGGCTCTTCTTCCTTTGAATGTATAAATATATGCACTCTCGATTGTGATTGGGTAATGTTTCTTGTGATGAAATAAATATTTTCTAAAGTGTTCTCTTTTATGTACCACATGACAAGTGTTTTATGTTAAGTTTGATTTCATTTCCACCTTTTATTTTTCAGGTTTAAGATCTCGATCAATATCTTCAGTTGCCATAGATCTTTTTGAACAGCACCAAGCGACGCATATTCTGCAGGTGAGAACGTTTTTAAAAACTTTATCATGTTATCGAACAACCATAATTAAATGCAATATCAAATTAATAATGAGGAACTGTACGCCAACTATACTTAAAATAGTAAAACTACTGTGTACTAATAATCCGAAATATTGGCGTAAAACAGGAGTCAAAGTTTCCAAGCTTCGTTTGCTGTCTACCCTAATTGAAAAATCCATCTAGTTGATGTGCGACAGCTTGAAAACGTTTATTTCTATTTTACGTCAATAAATTCGGATTACTAGTATAGTTTTATTATTTTAAGATGTAACATCTTCTGGTATAATTTTTTACAAGTTAAGAAAGTGAAAATCAAAAGGACTCTGTAAATGTAAGGTAAAGATTCGAAGTGTCTGCGATTTTCACCTGTGGAAACAACTTAAGTTGCATGATTTAATTATGGCCTCTGAGGCACGATTGTAAAAATTCGTGCAGGAAATTAAACACACGGTGACTCCAGTGTAAATTATTCAGGTCATCGCTACTTCATTGTCGATTTGACTCATGCGTAACACTTCCCTAGCGGGAAAACTAGACATCATTTTGAGAAAAAAAGTACACACACACACACACACACACACACACACAAAACACACACACACACACACACACAAAAACACAGACACACACACACACACACACAAAAACACACACACAATTAAAATAGTTCTTTATTTTTTAAAAAATAGAGAATTATTTAATCGTTTTTTTTTCCGCGAGGAGTGTTGTCTGACTGAAAAAGATTTTTCAGTTAGCTTTTTAGAAGTGAATGAATGTTAAAAATAGAAACATTCGCCTACGTACGTACCTTACTGGCAAAGCATTTGGTCACAAAATATTGTAAAATGCATGCAAAATATTTATCGTCATGATCTCTATCTAACAGAAAAGAATTTTTAAAGTCCGATTTTTAGGAGCAGAGATTTTAGGGAAAATCCAATATACATTTACGCCTTCTAGCGGTGACATCATACATTATTACAAATAGAAACTGGACGTAAAATGGCCTCAGGCATCGGAAGGTAGAATGAATAATTTTAATCGTTTTTTTTTATTTTAAAAAGATATTATAAAGTAAAACATATTTTGAATTTAATAATAGGTGCATTTACGCCACCTAGCGGCGAAATTATGCATCGGAAAAGGATCAAAACGTATGGAGCATCGTTGTCACAGAGGCTTTGAACTGCAGAAAAAAATGTTCAAATCGGACTAATAGTTGCGAAGGTATCGTGTCCATAGACGGACGGAAGGACACAGGAATACTATGAGAGGGTGACGGATCGCTTTGTCCATGATCATTTCGTCCACGTTCACTTGGTCCAGTCCATTTCGTCCACCGTTCACTTCGTCCACATTCACTTCGTCCTCAAAACGGATGGAATACCGCGGAAATTTTCTGTTTGATGGAATTCATGTTACCAGACAGAAAAAAAAAAAAAAGAAAAAGAAAAAGAACGGCCAACATTGCTTACATGCGATTTTTTCTTCCAATTTAAGAATTAAAATGCAATGATTTTAAATTTTATTTAAAGTAAAACGAGAAACTAAACTTTGAAGAGCTTTTTAACTCTGTCGTGTGGTACGATGTCAATCACTATCACAGAAATCAATATTTTACAAAGCTCTTTTAATGTTTTGAAATATTGAGTTGATGCACAAATTCATGCCGTTTTTTTCACCGCACTACAGGAATGTATTACATCAGAAGGGAAAGCGGAATCAATCAACTATGTTTCCCCCCCCCCCCATTGTTTACGATGGTGTCCCAACTTTTACGATAGTGTGCCATTCTTGAAAAAACGTGCAGGTTTTGCTGCGAAGAAATCATCAAGGAAATTCTGGAGATCAACATCGTTGTTGAACGTTCTGCCACGGAGTGCATTCTCCAGAGATCGGAACAGGTGATAGTCTGAAGGGGCGATATCTGGGGAATAAGTCGGATGTGGAAGGATCTCCCATTTCATGTCCTGAATGATCATTTTGGTCATGTTTGCACTGTGAGGGTGTGTGTAATCATGTTGTTGAAGCACAGCATGGCGCCGATGTGTCCGTTTCTGCTGAATTACTCCCTCCACGCGGCGTAGTTGCTCACAATAGAGTGCAGTGTTGATGGTCCGATTCCTCGGCAGCATTTCCCAGTGAGTAATGCCTTCCATGTCCCACCAAACACACAACATGACCTTCGCAGGATCAAGGTCATGTTTTGGACGTGGTGTGGGCCTCTTGTTTGGGCTTAACCATTCCCTCTGATGCCTGAAATTCATGTACAGGCACAACTTTTCAGCTCCAGTAGCAATACGTGACAGAAAGGGTTTGTGTTGCTGAGAACATTCGCGATGACGGGAGAGCAAGGAACCACATATGGCAACACGTACGCTGAATCTTATTTTCCTCGGTGAGAGTGTGAGGCACCCAAGATCCCAATTTCTGGACCTTTCCCATACGTTCCAGGTGTCGCACTACTGTGACCTGATCACAGTTCATCTCAGTGGCCAATTCGCGTGTGGTTTGACGCCGATCAAAGTGGATGAGATGGTTCAAACGATCCTCATCAAAGTGAGATGAACGACCTGAGCGTGGAGAGTCGTTGAGGTCAAAATTGCCACCTCGGAACCGCTCAAACCATTTCCGGGCTGTCCTCGGAGTAATAGCATCCTCCTGACACAAAACACAAACTTGTCGAGTGGCCTCCGCGGCTGTGGATCCCGTAGAAGAGCAGATGTCGGAAATGTTCATTCCTCTGTACTTGACACTCCATACTTCGCGACCTGAAAATAAAAAAACATTAGCCACAATCACACAACGCAACATGATTTAGATACACGATATTACTGGCTACATTTTGATATGCAACTGGCCATGTGCACCGTCACTACTAACCTGGGAAACACTCGTGAAATAAAACGGCATGAACTTATGCATCAACCCAGTACGTTTTGTATATTGAGTTCATATAGTTCTTAGCTTTTCAGTATATTAATTTTCTAATTTGATTATTAATTGTTTATAATTTCCGCATTACTAATTTTCATTTGAATTAACTGTAATGCTCGCTGTATGTGCCGTAGCTATTTAAAGTGGGGGAAAAACGTCCATAAAAATAGAATGCTGAGAAAAAGTTTAGATCGATATTTACTGTGAATTTGCGGTCTGAGAAAAAAAAATAGGGACTTTTTACGTAAAGGAGAAAGGGAGTCGAAAATTTTCCTTTCAATTCAACACATTTATAGCCATTGGAATAAACTTTGGTTAATGTCATTTTTAGAAATTTAAACTGGGATGAAAAAGGATTGAACATAAATGGAAGGTATCTAAATCACTGAAGATTTGCTGATGACATAGTCATCATTACGACTAGGAATAGGGAAATGCAAAATATAATAGAGGATTTATGGATGGAAAGCCTTAAAAAAAGGTCTGACAATAAACACCCCAAAAACTAAATATATGAACAATACAGAAAAGGATACAGAAAAGATTTTGATAGAATTGAAAGAAATCGAAAAAGTAGATGAATGGATTTATTTAGGTAAAGTAATCAGTTTTAAAGAAAGAGAAATCAATAGAAGAATTATCCAAGGTAATAGAGCCTTTTGGAGATTTAAAGACTATTTAACCGGCTGTCTTCCATTACGTTTTAAAAGAAAAATCTTCAGTGCATGTATTAACCCCATATTTACTTATGGAAGTGAAACGTGGTGTACCACAGAACGACAATGTGAAAAAATAAGAGAAAGTATCAGTAAGAAAATTAAAGAGAAGAATGTTGGGGATAACAAGAAGAGACAGAGTTAGTAATGAACTTATAAGAGAAAGAATAGGAATAACAGATATTATAAAAATAATAAAAGAATCAAAATGGAGATGGGCTGGACATGTTGGAAGACTGAAAGATGGACACGATTAATAACAGAATGGCAACCGAGAGATGGAAAGGGATGAACCAGAGAATATATCTTCACCAGAGAACAAGGTGGAGATATGACCCTCAGAAATTTAGAGGGGCTAAATGTTGGACTGAGGCTAAGGATCGAGGAAGTTGGAAATGACTGGGGAAGGCCTATACCCTGCAGTTTGTGTCAACAGGCTAAGAAGAAGAAGAAGAAGAAGAAGAAGAAGAATGTCATAGTGATTGACAACATACAACACAAAAGTGTTAAAAAGCTCTTTAAAGTTCAGCTTCTCGTTTCACTTTAAATAACAATTAAAATCGCTATATTTTAATCGAGAAACTCAAACATGAAGAAAAAATCGCATGTAAGCAACGTCCGCTGCCTTTTTTTTTTTTTTTTTTTCTGTCTCTTAACAAACATTCCCTCAAAACAGAAAATCCACCCATCCTGAGGACGAAATGAACACGGACAAAGTGATAGGGAATTTACTATAAGCACATACTTTCTTTTTTCCAAAAGGCGTGCTGAAAATACAAGATATTAATGGTCGCAATGTTAACTGTCCTACATCACCACAGTACTTTGACTTATCGAAGAATTATTTCAAGCTGAATTTGATTTCTATGTACGTGTAGTGTGACCGACTGCCGATAACTATCTCGAAGCTGATGCGCTTTCATTTCACTTCCTCATTGTAATTGTATGGTAGATATAAATTTTCACTTTAAAGAGAAATATTTAAAGTATTCGCCCGAAAGTAGGCGGTAGCTGTGTTCTTCACAATGTTGCGCTTCAGTGAAAGCCAACCAGCCGATGTCATGTGTGCTGAAGCAGCTTTTCATATACCAAATAGCGTACGCATATAAAATGGCAGTTTATGGCCAAATATTTAATTTTATGCAGTGTTCTGAAATGTTTATATCGATGACTATAGTGCAGCGAAGAGTGAAGACAGGTAAACATTTTTACTGGCTGCATCTTCGGGCAACCACCGTGAAGGCAATTTATGACGTTAACCGACCTTCTACCCTGAAATTGCCATCGAACAAAAGTGAATGAACACATAAAATTTCACATAACTTTTAGAGTTATTTAAATATTCTCTTCATGTCAATAACTTAACTTTAGTGATTCACTAAGAATTTTGCATGTACTGTTCGCCAACAATAATTTTGATATTAGGAAGAACAAAAAGATAAATCACAACTTGCCGAACTGCGAAACACTTTCTTTTGGAAACGTCGGCAGTTCAATAAATCTTGTTGAACTCTAAGTGATAGATAATGCAGAACACATCAGAAATTCAGATATCGATTGCACTGAAAACAATAAAAGGTATATTACCATTCCAGACCTTATGCTCTCCTGCTTCAGGCAGGTGACTCACGTTAACATGGGCATTTTTCTCAGCAATCGATCACTTTATTTTTCAAATGCATATGTACTATACCGGCGGAATTGTACCATGGCCTTCGAGAAGTAAAACACCATGACAGTTAACTAGGTGACGTCACACTTCTCATCAGATCAGATCAGATTAGATCATATGTAGAAGATTTTAAGAAGGGAGTGTCTGACCCCAGGTCTTAAACAACCCTTAGAATCGGGAAGCCAGGAGATTTGGGCTAGAGTGCTCGATGGGAAAGTGACACGGAAGCGAAGTAGAAAGGGAGAGGAAGATGCTCTTACTTATTACCGAGGGACCACAACCCTGGGTCCGTCGGCTTAACGTGCCCACACTTCTCATCAGATTCAATAAATTTAATTTAAAAATTATTTTTCAAAGTAAATTGCGGTGACTGCAAAACTAAAATTTAGATCGATTATTCTTTGTTTCAAATCAAAATACATTAGAAAAATTGAAATTAGCATATTATTTTACTTTTCTTTTTATCTGTTTAATTCAGTAAGAAAGAATGGCCGGGTAACTTTAAAACGTCTCAGAGTAACCACTATTTACTTTGAAAAAGAATTTTTACTAGATCTGACGAAAACTGTGTCGTCACTTTCTGCCACGGAAAGGACCTTAGGTTCAATCCCAGGCAGGTACGAACGCTCAATCCACTAAATATCCGCTGTGCGTCGGATGGGCACGTTAAGCCGTCGGACCCCAGGGCGTCTTCCTCCCCCTTTCTACTTCGCTTCCGTGCCACTTTCCTATCGGGAACTCCAGCCCAAATCTCCTAGCTTCCTATTTCTAAGGGTTGTTTAAGACCTAGTGTCAGACACTCCCTTCCTAAAATCCTCTACCTATGATCTGATCTGATCTGATCTGATCTGTGTCGTCACTTAATTAACTGCATTGGATTTCTACTTCTGGAGAGCAACGATTGTACCCGGCACTTCCCGTGTAGAACGTTTGAGGAACAAACAAACTATATGTTCTGTTTATCACTGAAGTAAATGATTGTTTCAGTACCACCTCCTAAGCCCCAACCACGAAACATTTATCGTTTTTAGACACACTGTATTTGTAAATACCACAGGCATAGGGCAGTTGGTTGGGTCGCTGTATGGAAGGCTGACGTTTCTGACGGGTGTTTGAATCCAGTTCCCGCCGGCCATCTATTCTGCGGTTTTTGGGGACGCGAATGCGTTGTTGGTTTCCACTGAAGTCGGCCCTGAACGCGTTTTGTCCTTGGAGCCCTTCTTCCTCAGGATGCCTGGGTTTACCAGATGAGTGTCGACGCGCTGGTTGTAAAACAATTTAAGATGAATGAAATCTGATGCCTCTTGGCATCCGGCACCTACGGGATTCGTACCCGTGTGTTGGACATGACGTCATGAATTCCTGCCCTAAACAACTTTCTTTGCCGCCCCGGTGGCGCAGTGGTCTAAGCGATGGCCTCTGATCATTCGTCCGAACGGGGTCCGGGTTCGAATCCCGGTGAGGCATGGATGTTGTGTTTGTCTTACGGCACTGGCTCTCTCCCTTCCCTGGAACCAGTGACCATAAATTAGGGACGGGCGACTGCTTATAGCCCATTGAGTTGCTCACGGTGGTCGTTAAACCTCCAATCCAAATCCAAACAACTTTCTTTATTTTTTTAACTCAACTCAAGTCACAGTTTGAAACATAACTTAACCATTACGTGTGAGAAACGCAATGTTGTTTTTACAACAGCGATAGTAGTTGCTGTCTGACACTGCTGCGTAATGGTTGCCGTGAGAAGAATGAAAGGTTCCTGTGTTCTTGATGCATAACAAGATTTCTACTATGAACTTTTATTTTATATAATCGTCCTTCATTCTTCATTTACATTTAATGTAAATTATTCAAATGGGACTTGGCCTGCTATATATAAATTAAATTGAGTTTACCACAGGTAAAACCTTCGATCTTTTCTTTTTTTTTTTTTTTTTTTTTTTGATTGGAGGTTTAACGACCACCGTGAGCAACTCAATGGGCTATAAGCAGTCGCCCGTCCCTAATTTAGGGTCACTGGTTCCAGGGAAGGGAGAGAGCCAGTGCCGTAAGACAAACACAACATCCATGCCTCACCGGGATTCGAACCCGGACCCCTTTCGGACGAATGAGCAGAGGCCAACGCCTTAGACCACTGCACCACCGGGGCGGCGATCTTTTCTTCATATTCTTCTAGGATTTGTCTTACTCAATTTTTATCACCAAATGGAACGCTGTAGACTGAAATATTAGACCTCTTCTTTCACCATGGTTGTTGATGATGATGATATTTGTAAATCTTGTTAGCAGTGCAGTAAAAATATCTTTGGAATGCATATGTCTGTTATGAGTTAATAATGTCTTGTTGTGAGTATATAAATATCTGCTATGAGTTCATAATGCCTAAATTACTTCAATCGTCTTTCCGTGAGGAGCTAAAATATTTCTTTTCTTTACCGTTTTGCGTCTTCTGTTTCCATAGCTCTAACTGCAGACATGAATTTCCTCTTCCAGAACGAATGCAGTAAAAATGAGCTTAGCTCGCCGGTGGGCAAGTGGTACGAAGTGTTGGCTTCCAGTCATTTGTCCGAAATGGGTACGGGTTCGAATCCCGGTGAGGCATGGATGGTGTATTTACCTTACGGCACTGGATTTCTTCCTTCCCTGGAACCAGTAGCACGGAATTTGGAACAGGCCAATTGAGGTGTGGACGGTGGTCGTTAAATCCACCAAACAAAAGAAACTTTGAACTTGGTAAACACACCATGTCTACATATATATATATATATATATATATATATATATAATCCTTTATGAACCATACGTAAAATAATTTACCCAACTCTATACCGGTATTGAAACACTGCATGCATCGGGGGAGAGTGACGTACCTTCACCCCCAGGAAAAATTCCTACTGCCGATATTATAGAATAACGACGTCCAAATAAGGGAAGCTGTCCCTGCGGTGCGCATGTAGCAAGATAATTTTCAAGCATGCGCAAACGGCAGAGAACGCAAGCACGTTCAAGATCACGTGGGCATTCTCAGCTGTCTTTCTGGTTCCCGTAGAAATAGCGTGGGAGTTTTTTTCTAGCGAGCTACCCTTTTGATATTTTTTGTTTGTTTGTGGGTCTAACGACCACCATGAACAACTCGTGGAGCTATGAGCAGTCGCCTATCCTTAGTTTAAGTCCACTGATTCCACAGAGCGAAGGTAGCCAGCACTATCAGACAAACGTGCCACCTATGCCTTGTTCGGGACTCGAACCCAAGCCCATATCGGATGAACGGTCAGAATCCAGCGCCTTAGACCACTTGACTATGGGATTAGCTAACTTCTACTTGAAACCGGCCACTGAAACTCGAACAGTCTGCCAAATTTTGAACTGCCTGTCACTATTTAACATCATGAAAAGCAAATCGAAAGATTCTTTTATACTAGTTTTGTCCATGATAATTAGAATCTGAATTCTATTTTATTTCTATTCCATTTAAAGCTGCTCCTACTATTCTAAAACTTGCATCTTAAATCGTCTTTCCAAAGCCATAACTGCGATTTTCCGTGTCTTTTCCAGTTTTCTCATATTAAGTCTCGCAAGTTTACATTTTTCGTTCGATGATATGTCAGCTTCTACAGGTAATAGAAATAATGTTTTAGCATTGGCTAGTTTTAACAGCTCTCGACTTTATCCACGTGGCATTTGATATTCCAAACGTGCTAATTTTCCACAAGGGCGTGTGACGTGCCTGCACCGCAGGACGCACATGAGATAAAGGCAGATAGCAGTGAGAGCACATGTCCACGTAGCTCAGTTGGGAGAGAGACTTACTCCGGAGTGAGGGGATCCGGTTTCGACGTCCGACGTGGACAAATTTGTGTTTTCACAGGCGGTAGTGTTGTTTATCTTCATATTACATCACTTCTGGTGTTCTGGAAGTCCTAAAGCTAATTATTGTGCACGCTACCTTGAATATTTTGCTTTTTATGATGTTAAATTTTTATTCCAGGTTAAACAAAATCAATTAAAAAAACAACAACAGACTATCGATTCCAGAGCTTGAAAATAGCGGTTTAACGACTAAAATCGTATATCTCCCAAAATACCATAAAGCTTGAAACTTTCTGTTACTACTTTTTGAATTTCTGCACCCTCTATCTCCCTATTTTACAGGTTAACAAAAGAAGGTTTAGTGCTAGATTACCACGTGAAACTTCCGATCTGTTGGCTTGATATGGCCCTTCAAAAGTTTCCCGGGAGAAGCAAACTCCTCGTTCACTTCTTTGTGTAGCGACCAAAATGGTGACTGAGAGGGACTTCTGCTAAACCCACAGAGGCCGTGAAAATTGGAAACACATATCGGGGGTAGGAAATCATACTCACTCTACAAGACGATTTGGACTGAACTGGTCGTCTGCATGTAAGGAAGTTTTGGGCATTATGGTCGTTAAAAAGTTAAAACAAAGGTGCTCTGAATTGCTTTGCAGTAGAACTTTTGAGTATTTGGTTAAAAATCGTGGTAAATTTCTAAAAAAAAAAAGCGGCCTTGTTTACCATATATCATAAAGCGCGTTCTTGACGTGACAAAAAGTCTTAATTTAAATATTTTTATATATATATTTCAACTTTTAAGCACTGTTTCATATGTTTTGAGTAACATGTTGCTGCAGAATTGTAGGGTATTTCACAGTCAGAAAAAACAGAAAATACGACATCAATAATATGGGGGGGAGTAAAGTTATGTTTAAATCTTTTTATCCAGCATATATAAGATTGGCCATTTTATTGGGACCAGTAAACCGTTTTATGCAAATAGGTGGACATGTTTTCCGTTGCTGTCACGTGCCTTCGACTGCACCAGTTGTAGTTTGGAATTCTTTAACGAAAACCTAAAGAGAAAGCTGCGTGATATACTAACTAAATCATTTTGAGCGATGGGCAACTGTGGAATCTGACAGGGAGACAGTAGTAGGAGTACACCGGAAGTGGTTGACGCAACAAAAAAAGGTAGTGATAACATGAACTGTGATCGGAAAAGACTTCTGCCGCCCCAGTGGCGCAGTGGTCTAAGCGATAGCCTCTGATCATTCGTCCGAAAGGGGTCCGGGTTCGAATCCCGTGAGGCATGGATGTTGTGTTTGTCTTGCGGCACTGGCTCTCTCCCTTCCCTGGAAAAAGTGACCCTAAATTAGGGACGGGCGACTGCTTATAGCCCATTGAGTTGGTCACGGTGGTCGTTAAACCTCCAAACAAAAAAAAAAAAAAAAAAGGCTTGTTGATACTCGTGGTCATTGGATTGTAGTCTGATTTGTATGGACCAACAGGCGCATAACACTGAGTCAAATTACAGAGGATTTGAATGTGAAACAAAGACAAAGGACATTCTTGCGAATGGTGTCGGGACTGCGTCAGAATTAGAGAAGACTTTTGCAACGAACAACAAAAAATATCTTCACTGCTCTCGGGGGCACAGCAAGTGGACCCTAAATGCTTGGAAAAGAGTCATGTGATCCATGGAATCGCTTTTCATATCTATAAATGACAATGTAAAGGTGAGAATTGGAAGACCACAGCATGAGAGCATGGATTCATCTTGCATTGTTGCTAATTGGCGCAGTTAGTGTAGTTGCGTGTGCCATGTTTCTTTGCTGCTTTTTTCCTTTTTTCAAATCCGGGGTTTAACTACCACTTTGAGCAACTCTATGGACTATACGCAGTCGCTCGTCCTTAATTTAGAGACACTGGTTCCAGGGAAGAATGAGAGTCAGTGCAGTAACACAAACACACAACCTATGCCTCATCCGGTACTCGAACCCGGGCCCATCTCGGACGAATGAACAGAGCCCAAAGTTCAAAGGCTTTTACAGGTGCCTCACCCAGGGCGGCTGCCATGTTTTCGTGGAAGAGCTTAGGTCTCTTGATTGAGTGCATCCTTACTAGGGCCGGATTAAGGAAGGGTCTATGTGGGCTACAGCCTTGGGGATCACATTACTAAGGGTCCAGCAGGCATGCCTGGGTAAATAATAGCGAGAGAAAGAGAGAGGAGGTGGAGGAGGTTTATGAAATAGTTTTACTTTTTGTCTCGTTTCCACTTGGTCAGAAACAGCGGCTAGATGACGAACAGATTTCAAGACAGTGCAGTGACTCATCAAGGGTAAAGTTTTCATGTTGCTGTGTACAGCGGTGTCGGCGAGACAGTTTCAGCTTTTCACTACCATCCGCCTACACCTCCCAGTTTGCACTTGGAACCATTAATGGGCGAAGTCCACTGTGGCTTCACATTGAACAACTAAAAGATGTGCTAAGAAAAGTATACAATGCTAAGTCATTAAAAAATCCATGACAAAATCTAGGAATCTTAATATTTTAACGCATGTTCTTATGAGAACAATGGAAAATACAGTGGCTTGTTATGAAAATTGTTCAGATAATTTATTAGTTTGAAGAATGCACTACACATATACCAGTTATCACAAGCATATTGCTACAGTTTTGTGTTTTAACGGACTTCATAATGATTCCCCGTCATAATTATTTGAGGGCCCACCCATATGTCTTAGCCTAGGGGCCAACTCAAATATCTTAGCCTAGGGGCCCACTCAAATGTCTTAGTCTAGGGGTCCACTCAAATGTCTTAGCCTAGGAAACCACTAAGGCCTTAACGACGTATTAATTATTACAAGCATATTGCTACAGTTTCATGTTTTAATGGAGTTCATAATGATTCCCCGTCATAATTCTTTGAGAGCCAACTCCGATGTCTTAGCCTAAGAGCCCACTGAAATGTCTATGCCTAGGGGCCCACTCAAATGTCTTAGTCTATAGGCCCACTCAAGTGTCTTAGCCTAGGAACCCACTAAGGCTTTAACGACGTATTAATTATCACAAGCATATTGCTATAGTTTCCTGTTTTAACGGAGTTCATAATGATTCCCCGTCATAATTCTTTGAGAGCCCACTCATATGTCTTAGCCTAGGGGCCCACTCAAATTTCTTAGTCATGGGGCCCACTCAAATGTCTTAGCCTAGGAACCCACTAAGGCCTTAACGAGGTATTAGTTATCACAAGCATATTGCTACAGTTTCATGTTTTAATGGAGTTCATAATGATTCCCCGTCATAATTATTTGAGGGCCCACCCATATGTCTTAGCCTAGGGGCCAACTCAAATATCTTAGCCTAGGGGCCCACTCAAATGTCTTAGTCTAGGGGTCCACTCAAATGTCTTAGCCTAGGAAACCACTAAGGCCTTAACGACGTATTAATTATTACAAGCATATTGCTACAGTTTCATGTTTTAATGGAGTTCATAATGATTCCCCGTCATAATTCTTTGAGAGCCAACTCCGATGTCTTAGCCTAAGAGCCCACTGAAATGTCTATGCCTAGGGGCCCACTCAAATGTCTTAGTCTATAGGCCCACTCAAGTGTCTTAGCCTAGGAACCCACTAAGGCTTTAACGACGTATTAATTATCACAAGCATATTGCTATAGTTTCCTGTTTTAACGGAGTTCATAATGATTCCCCGTCATAATTCTTTGAGAGCCCACTCAAATGTCTTAGCCTAGGGTCCCACTCAAATGTCTTAACCTAGGAATCCCACTAAGGCCTTAACGACGTATTAATTATCACAAGCATATTGCTACAGTTTCGTGTTTTAACGGAGTTCATAATGATTTCCCGTCATAATTCTTTGAGAGCCCACTCATATGTCTTAGCCTAGGGGCCCAATCAAATGTCTTAGTCTTGGGCCCCACTCAAATGTCTTAGCCTAGGAATCCCACTAAGGCCTTAACGACGTATTAATTATCACAAGCATATTGCTACAGTTTCGTGTTTTGACGGAGTTCATAATGATTCCCCGTCATAATTCTTTGAGAGCCCACTCAAATGTCTTAGCCTGGGCCCCCACTCATATGTCTTAGCCTAGGAACCCACTAAGGCCTTAACGACGGATTAATTATCACAAGCATATTGCTACAGTTTCGTGTTTTAACGGAGTTCATAATGATTCCTCGTCATAATTCTTTGAGAGCCCACTCTTATGTCTTAGCCTAGGGGCCCACTCAAATGTCTCAGCCTAGAGGCCCACTCGAATGTCTTAGCCTAGGGGCCCACTCAAATTGTCTTAGCCTAGGGTCCCACTCAAATGTCTTAGCCTCGGAACTCACTCAAATGTCTTAGCCTAGGGACCCACTCAAATGTCTTAGCCTAGGGGCCCACTCAAATGTCTTAGCCTAGGAACCCACTAAGGCCTTAACGACGTATTAATTATGACAAGCATATTGCTACAGTTTCGTGTTTTAACGGAGTTCATAATGATTCCCCGTCATAATTCTTTGAGAGCCTACTCAGATGTCTTAGCCTTGGTTCCACTCAAATGTCTCAGCCTAGAGGCCCACTCAAATGTCTTAGCCTAGGGGCCCACTCAAATTGTCTTAGCCTAGGGTCCCACTCAAATGTCTCAGCCTAGAGGCCCACTCAAATGTCTTAGCCTAGGGGCCCACTCAAATTGTCTTAGCCTAGGGTCCCACTCAAATGTCTTAGCCTCGGAACCCACTCAAATGTCTTAGCCTAGGGACCCACTCAAATGTCTTAGCCTAGGAACCCACTCAAATGTCTCAGCCTGGGCCCCCTCCCATATGTCTTAGCCTAGGGACCCACTCAAATGTCTTAGCCTAGGGGCCCACTCATATGTCTTAGCCTAGTAACCCACTAAGGCCTTAACGACGTATTAATTATCGCAAGCATATTGCTACAGTTTCGTGTTTTAACGGAGTTCATAATGATTTCCCGTCATAATTCTTTGAGAGCCCACTCATATGTCTTAGCCTAGGGGCCCACTCAAATGTCTTAGCCTGGGCCCCCACTCATATGTCTTAGCCTAGGAGCCCACTCAAATGTCTTAGACTAGGGACCCACTCAAATGTCTTAGCCTCGGAACCCACTCAAATGTCTTAGCCAAGGAACCCACTAAGGCCTTAACGACGTATTAATTATGACAAGCATATTGCTACAGTTTCGTGTTTTAACGGAGTTCATAATGATTCCCCATCATAATTCTTTGAGAGCCTATTCAGATGTCTTAGCCTTGGTTCCACTCAAATGTCTCAGCCTAGAGGCCCACTCAAATGTCTTAGCTTAGGGGCCCACTAAATCCTTAATCTGGGCCTGACCTTCACGTGAATGTCTAAGCTTATTTAAACATCTTTGTTGATAAAGTTCATCTAACCATTGTCACTCTGTAACCCCGTGGTAATGTACGAGTATGTTTTATTAGAAGAATAATGGGCATATATTATTATTGAAAATGATGCCCAGTGCCTACATTTTCTAGAAATGATTTCATATTGGTGATGGAGGCTTTCCATGCTGCACTGGAAGACTTTGTCTCATGGAATATTTGTTGGATGAAGTCCGACAGGGTCATCAGATGTCTGGATCCTTTGCCGTACAGTCTGCGTGAGTTGTGAAACATGGAGATAGACACAAATCGACAAAACTTTTACTGTTAAGTTACGGAAACTTTAGTGAAATCAATACCTAAACGAATTAATTAATGATTATCTGGAAGAGAGCCAAAGGTTATCCAACACGTCATTAGATAGGCAATCATAAAAAATTGAATACTCAGTATATATTTTCAGCCAGTTAAGTTTTTAGTCATTTATTGGTTTTAAAAAAGTGCTACTTAACCGAAATTCGTTTTCTGGTTTCTAAAAAAAATGTATTTATATTTGAAACGAGAAAAACACGACTTTATCCAAGAATCATAACTCGTATTTTTGTGTTCTGCAAAGTTTTCTGAACTCCTTTTAAGCCAACTTTACTTACATAAAATAATAATGCAAATGTATTCAGAAAATTATTAATATGCCTATTTGAACTTATTATAGTTCCTAAAGTACTTACATTTATTTTTTTCGCTTTTTAGTCATTAGACGGATTTGCGTTTGCTCTGGCAGCCGACGGACGATTTCTGTACGTTTCGGAAACAGTCTCCATCTATTTAGGTTTATCACAGGTAGGTACGAAATGAAAAGCAAACATTCAATCAAATGCCGAATCTTTAACTGTTTAATTTGCTAAGAATATTGTTGTAACATACTTTGATTTCTAAATTGGCAGCTACGTTTACAACATGGCCACATTTCAGCCACTTTTACCGGAAATTAACTTATACACTATCTACCAACAAGTAATTGTACACCTGTGATAGCAAAGGAAAACGAAGTTTATTCACCTTCAATAGTTGGTGGAGCCTCCACGAGCGGCGATTACAGCTGCGACCCTCCGGGGCATACTCTCAACCAGGCGTTGTACGACGGCTAGCGGTATTTTCTTCCACTCGGCTTGGAGAAGACAGGTCAGTTCCTTCACCGATTTCGGACGGTAAGGGCACCCCTTAAGTCGACGCTCCAACTCGTCCCAGAGGTGCTCGATTGGGTTAAGGTCCGGGGCCAGTCCATTCGATTAACCCCATTGTCACCATACCAAGCCATATTGGACGTCGCAACATAACAGGTGGCATTGTCATCCTGAAAGTAACATGGGTCCTCCCTGTAAAACTGCCACAACGTAGGAAGCGCATGGTCATCCAAAATGATGCAGTAGGTCTCGGCGTTGAGTCTACCAGGAATTGGAACCAAGGGTCCCGTGTCATACCAGGAGAAACACCCCCATAGCATAATTCCACCGCCGTCGGACTTCACAGTTGGCTCAATACATTCCGGCAGGAGGCGTTCTCCAGGCAGACGCCAAACCCAGACCCTGCCATCCGAACGGTAGAGGGTGAACCTTGATTCGTCGCTCCAGAGAACCTGTTTTCACTGTTCAACGGTCCACTGTCGACGTTCTGTGTACCACGTTAGCCAAGCAGCGCTATTGGACTTGGTGATCAAAGGCTTGTGGGCAGCAGCATGTCCATGATAACCGAGCAGATGGGCTTTCTTACGGATGATATTCATCGAAAGAACACTGCAGGATGCCGGTTAAAACTCCTCGCGGATGTGGCCCATCGATTTGGTGCGGTTCTTCCGAATTTCTCTGGCCAGCACCCGTCGGTCTCTAACTACCAGTTTTGTGGGTCTGCCGGGTCGGGACACATTCCGACAGTCACCTCTCATCTTCCACTTGCCAATCACGTAGGCCACTGTCGATTTTGGGTACTTCAACTCGCTGGATATGTCACGTATGGATCGGCCATTTCTGTGATACCAGACGAATACATCTTTCTCGAAATCAGAGAGCTCCGAACTGCGTGGCATCTTGCATGCGACTGGTTGCGTTGTTGTTTCTCACACGATATTTAACCGCGGCGGCCGTGACGTGTATCAGGACCGCAGATATCGTCGATTGCAGGGGTGTCCAATTACTTGTTGGTAGATAGTTTATAAGCTGAAACGATACCCGCTGTCAGATGTTTTAGCATATGTGTACACACATATGCTTTGTTTCTCACAGTTTCTATTCCATCTTCTTGAAGTTATTTATGTATGTGTGGTCAAAGTGATATACTCTGATGTACCAGATGAATATGGCCTCTCCTAGGCGGTGCCGGCACGACGTCAGTTGGTCCGTACCAAGCCCGTGTTCGGGGGAAAGGAAAGAACCTTTCGAAGTTCGAATGTGAAATGATTATTCGCGCGAGGAAGGCCGGAGTCAGCATCTCAACAACCTCATGCATTGTTGGCTGGTCAGGGACCGCCTTGGTGAAGGGAAATTTTCCCAAGAGAAAATCACACCCACTCAAAGTGACGGGAAGGGGGAGAGGTAAACACTTGTTGACAGTCGAGGTGGGCTCCATTTGGCACATGTTGTGCCAAATGGAGCCCACCTCAGAAGGCTAACGATCCCTCAGTTGAGGACAAACTAGAACCAGGGCAACCAGAAAACTTTTGCAAAATTCAAAATCTAGCAGACCGACTTGCTGATGTGCCTGAGGATTCAGCGGCCAGTTCATGTACTCACGATGACCTGCCGTCATCTACAGTTCTGTTTGCACTAGGTACAAGAGCAGCGTGACTAGACATTGGACGACTGGAAAACTGTCTTATGATTCGATGAGTCCAAGTTCCGTCTAAAACCTGCCTATGGACGAGTCCGCATTCTACACCGCACGGTTGAACAGCACTAACCAGATTGTACCGTTGGACGGAAACACGCCAGTGGTGGCGGTATCTGTTGGGCGATAATGATATCAACAGTATAGATTGTGAGTAAAACCGTAGTGGAACGGCGAAGCGTGAATCTATCATAATGATTTCACATCATGCAAAAAGAAAAAAGAAACAAAACGTAACGTACCTTGATTACACAGAAGTCGCATCCAATATCCAATAAGATGCTTTAATAAAAATGCACATAAGTTAATAACACAACATTAAGGTGTGGCACAAAATAATGATATAAATGTAAAAACAATAGGTAGCAATAATGTTGAGATTTTGCATTATTCCCGAGTAATGGCTTTTAAGTAAGTATGTGACTTCTTCACTACGGAAGAGCTTGGCGTAGACGACGTTTTCCTGTGAAAGGTGGTGTGAGTTGGAAAACTTCCGAAAGGGCACACGTGTGCTTTGGAGAACTGTCACTTGTTGAGGTGATTTCCGACACATAAACAAACGTGTTTTCTCTTCGAAGAACGGTGAAGGAACAGTGTCCCTTTTAAAGCTACAATTCTCATCCCCGCAAACAAGAGTATTTCGCAACTCGTGAGCCACGACAGTTAACAGTGTGATGGTATGGGGATTGTTCGCATGGACATCACTAGTTCCCGTCAACCCTGTTATCACATGCCAAATCCAACTTTCGCACTGTTTCGGACCAAGTGTTTCCCTCTACATGGTGACCGTATTTGCGAATGACACTGGACTCTTTTAGAAAGGCAACCCTCCTTGTTACAAGGTATACTTTGTGGAGTAATGGTAGAAGCATTTCGCTCCGTTTTTTGCGAATTTCTTCGATTTGAATCTCACCGAACGTTGTTGGAATGCATCGTTCACGGACCCACTCTAGTTTTCAAAGTGTTTATTCGAAAGCAGTCATATAATGATAAATTATATTTACGCTGATAATGAATTATCTATACAACATGAAAAGGAGGCTCAGTAGGTCCTCTCTAAAGCAAAACCAATAATCACATTAAAGTACTATAGCATCGATTACTACACAGATCAACTGTAACAGAGCACACAATTTAAATACACATGATTCTCATAAGTTAAAGATAGTTACATGATGGACAGTAGAATTGAATGACAAGTGATATGCGATTATCCGTGACATTAAGGTGGTTCAACCTATAATCTCTGCCTTATGTTTCCAATGGTAAAACTTCTTTACACATTTTCATCTGTAAAACTAACTTTAAGTTACAGCATGGGATACTTAATACTTGCTAAAACATAACCATAATTATATTAAAATCAATCATTTTTCTTTGACTAATGTTCAGACCTGTTAATAGATGGCGCGACCTATACATTGATGACGTCAGTAGACAAAGAAATGTTGGATTGCTTAATTATGGTTTTGTTTTAGCAAGCATTAAGTATCCTATGCCATAACTTAAACTTAGTTTTATCGATGTGCAAATTTTCATCCTTAGGAATACATAAAGAGCGAAGAAAACATGTAAAGAAGTTTTACGATTGGAAACATAAGGCAGAGATTTTAGGTGGAAACACCTTAAACCATGGAGGTATTTTATACCAAATTCTCGAAAGCCGTTCTAATGTTCTAGAGCGAAGTGCTTTAGAATATTCAGTTTGAAGACGTGAACGTAGTTTGTTGCAAAAGAAAGAAAGTAGTCGTTGCTGTAGCCATTGATAAGGATGAGACATCAGAAGCGTAAAGACAATGACGAAGATAAGTCGTATGTTTAACTAACACGAACAGTGAATCACAAATTTCAGGAGTACGAGAGTCATACGGAGTCTTCGGTGTGAGAAATTAATAATAAAAAAAAGTGCGTCTGCGTGAACAAATGGTAAATAAGAAATCAAAAAGGGGTGTAAGAACAGGACATAAAAGAAACATATGGCCAATGTCTCCAGGGGTCGTGCAGAAAAAACAATGACAGGCGGTGAATAAATTCATTTGATGTAGCGATGTTGGAACGGAAAGCCGTCGATGAAAGAAAAGCCATTGGATATCAATTTCGTGGCTCTGTTGTCAAATCTCTGACGTCCACCTGGTTCAAAATATCTGATGACACCTTCCACCGTCTAGTGTAGTCGATGTCAGAGTTGGAAACGGGTCACAAATTTCGGTCCCGGACGTCCCATAATTGGACCCGACCCGATCCGGACCCGTAACTGACCCGGGCAAATCTGCTTTGAACTATAAATTCGAAACTCAATTTATATATATATATATATACACACTGAAGAGCAATTGAATTAGAGATACCTGTCTAGTAACGCGTAGCACCACCTTTCGCCCTGATGACGGCGGCGATTCGTCTCGGCATGGACTCGACAAGACACCGGAAGCGTTGGGAAGACATACGGATCCACGACCCCTGAACAAGCTCCCACAGTTCATGAAGATTTGATGGAGGGGGGTCAGAGCCTCGAACATCTCTCTCGATGGCATCCTAGATGTGCTCGCTGGGATTGAAGTCAGGTGACCTAGCTGGCCAAGGAAGCGAGGTCACGTCGGTGGAGTGTTCATCCAACCATTCGGATACAATTCGGGAGCGATGGCACGGTGCAGGATGAGGTCCCCAGTGGGATTTTGAAGACGCACAAACGGGAGCAAATGGTCGTCCAGGATATCCCGGTAACGTTGACCTGTGAGGGACGATGCCACACGTACCAAGGGTCCCCTTTCAGTCCACGTAAACAGTCCCCAAACGAGAATGCCACCCCCACCAGCTTGAAGAGTACCCTGATGGCAAGAAGGATCCATCGCTTCATGTGGTTTGCGCCGTACTCGTATCCTGTCATCCGCATGTACCAACGTCAATCTCGACTCATCAGTCCAGGCAACATTTTTCCACATGTCTAGGGTCCAGTGGCGATGTTCCCGCGCCCATGCTAATCTTTGCACCCTGTGGTGTGCGGTCAGCAGCAGTACCCTCGTGGGACGATGGCTTGTGTACCCCATAGCGAGGAGATGGTTCTGGATGGTGTGGCTGCTTACACATACACCAGCGTTTAATTGTCGAGTGATTTCTTGCACTGTGGCCCGTCTATCCGCTGTTACAATGCGAGCTAGCCGACGATGATCCCGCTCATCCACACGCTGTTGTCCACGGCAGTTGGCCCTTGCAGGGATGGTTTTACCGGATTCGATGTACTCACGGTGCACCCGTGACACAGTGGCTCGTGAAAATCCCAGTGCCTGCACGACTTCCGAGATGGAGTGGCTCATTCGTCGGGCCCCGACAATTTGTCCACGATCAAATGAGCTTAGATCCTTTGTCTTACCCATATTGCGTCCGATTCTTATTGATTCCCGTCGCATCACTCCTTATATTGTCGGATCGCTGCATACGTCATGTCGTTTCCGTTTACAAGGCCGCCCACAGCGCCACATTTGCATAACGCCAGCTGTCTCTAATTTTTTTTTTTTTTTTTTTTTTTTTTTTTGGTTGGAGGTTTAACGACCACCGTGAGCAACTCAATGGGCTATAAGCAGTCGCCCGTCCCTAATTTAGGGTCACTGGTTCCAGGGAAGGGAGAGAGCCAGTGCCGTAAGACAAACACAACACCCATGCCTCACCGGTATTCGAACCCGGACCCCTTTCGGACGAATGATCAGAGGCCATTGCCTTAGACCACTGCGCCACCGGGGCGGCTGTCTTTAATTCAATTGCTCTCCAGTGTATATTAATCCCAATAACTGCTTGATATTTAATAACTGAAATCCTTTTTTAATAATAAAATTTGGTTACTTGCTAAATTTTAGTGCCATTTGTAGTGCCATTATTTTGCGTAATCCAGAAGTAATGGCTGACTATGACCGTGACCATAGAGTATATTACAAATGGGAATCATTATTTACGATTACACAAACGTATTTTTTTTAATGTATTCAGATTGTTCACTTTTTCCACGCTTTGATGGATGTGCGCATACTTTCATATGGTCCGTTAGATTTTTGGTTCCATAATCTTTTATTACACCGTCGACATCTTTCTTTGTAATTATACACTTTCCACATTTTGAAGAACAACCAAGAACAAACAACATAGAATTATTCACCGGTTTCTTAATGAGACGAAACAATTTCCAGCATTCACTCTTCTCCTTGTGGTTTTCAACAAGCGCGTATTTCTTGGCCTTGACACCTTTCTCAACCTCCTTAATATTAAATCCATCCATATTAACAAATAAGGAGTTAATTTCGACATCACATGTCATGGGAACTGGATGTTAGCACATCAATCGAAAACCTCTGATTGCTCAATGTAAAAGATGCGATGTAAAAAGTAACTCTTAGTCATACAGTGAACTTCGCACGGAGAGAGTGAACCAGCTGAGAAGCAGGCGAATGGCGTTTGCCTGTACCTTGCCCTGGACAATCGCACTGTAAAAGAACCCAAAGGAAATATCCTTTTACGATATGGTGTCGGTGTGTCTGACGTCGGTCGGTGGAAATCTTCATTGCTTTAAGAAGGAGACGACAATATTTTTGCATGGCAAATCATTACTCACTCCGTTGGCACCAGTACCGACTACAGAATTCCACAACGCGCATTTTTCTTTGGAATATGTTTTTCTCTTTTCAAAATTATAACGGGAATAAAACCAGGTCAAAATCGGGTCAGGAACACCTTGACCCAACCCGTTGTACCGGCAAGAAATTGTCGACCCGTTGCCTCTTAGCCCACATGACCCGTTTCCATGCAAGCGGTTTACACGCTCTTATGTAGGTCGTCATAATGTTGGGACTTATGATTGTTGTTTGGATATGCTAAGCACTTTACGAAATCCTGTTTGCCCTGTGGGTTAATGTTTACTCTAATTGATCAGACATAAATTTTGAAGTCGTTCTGCGACTTGCTGACGATGACTTTTTGTTTGTTTTATAGGTAGAGATGACAGGGAGCAGCGTCTTCGACTACATCCATCAGCAGGACCAAGCAGAAGTCGCTGATCTTCTGGGAATCAACCTGTGCCCTTCTCCATCAGTCACTTCCCCGGCTTCTGTGGCTTCTGATGATGGTTCGTCATCAACTGCTGGGCCTTCGACCCCCACGGGTTTCGACAGACCACGTGAGTTCATTCAATACAATCTTACTGCTACCAGTCACTGATTCATTTGTAGACACAATCCGCCATGAATTTATTGCGTGCGGTGGGCATTTCATGTTTCAGTTAATGCACTCTTCAGATTGTGACGAAACGCATGCGGCAAAAGCATTGAAAAGGTTTTACCGTAGTCATATGACTACGACAACAGTCACAGTTTGTCTCCCCGGTGGCACAGTAGCAGAGGCGTAACTAGGGCAGGGCAAGTGGGTCGGCTGCCCCGGGCGCAACTCAAAGGAGGGCGCAGAAATCACTACATACAAACTAAGTAAGATTGGAATTGAAACTTTAGTGCCGCCCCCGGTGGCGCAGTGGTCTAAGCGATGGCTTCTGATCATTCGTCCGAGATGGGTCCGGGTTCGAATCCTGGTGAGGTATGGATGTTGTGTTTGCCTTGCGGCACTGGCACTCTCCTCTAATTTAGGGATGGGCTTGTAGCCCATTGAGTTGCTCACGGGCGTCGTTAAACCTCCAGTCAAAAAAGAAAAAAAAAAAAAAAAAAAAGGAAAAGAAACTTTAGCACGGAATGCCAGTTTTTGGTACAGTTTTCCAGTACCCCATATTTTGACCGAACCCCGTTAGGAGGGTCCTAGGGATCATCCTAACGAAGGATCCTAGAGATCGTTCTTGAACATGTAAGAAAATTCTGCAAATAGACAAATGATAAAATATGGTACGGAAAAACTGTCCTAGAAACTGGTGCTAAAGTATTTTTTTATGGTTTTCATACAGTCATTTCAAAATAGTACTTTCTACGACATAATTATATACAGTTTGTGTATTGTTTTTCTTCTTACGTTTGTACAGTTAATCTAGTTACATGAAGTTATTACAACTTTATTTGGATATATGTACGTACATTACGTTACACCTTCGACGTTATCTTGTTCTGATCATTACACTTTTGTGTGTGTTCACTTCTCGCAGAAAGAGAGAGAGAGATGAGAATACAAAGATTTCTTTACAGTAGGGACTGTAAAATATCGCCACACAAAGCTAATTTAGTGAATCACTTAGATCCATATTTTGAAAATCTGTGATTCATATAACAGTAAAGTCATATTTTATATGGTGTGAGAAATGGAAGGAAACGGAAACAGACTCCAGAAAATTTATAGCCGCCCGACGTTACTACAGCCAAACAGGAATTCAGTGTTCAGTAATTCAGGAATTCTTGAACAGGAGTTCTACCCAAGTATTTGGAAGTTATTAAAAGTTCTCGGTTAGCTCCCAGTCTCAACAGCAAATAAATGTTTTTGTTTGTTTTTTCCTGTTGTTGAAGAGGGTTAAATTTAAGAAACATTACTGGATAGCAATGATTGCAAAAATATCAATTAAGCTTAAATTATATATTTTAATTGAACTTAAATTAATATATATATATATATATATATATATATATATATAGACATATGTATACAAAAAATTCGTCATCGAAGACTGCAGTGTGCTAAACAAGTTCAACACAGGTAGTGACCATAGATTGGTGAGATGTAAGATGCACCTCAACACTAAACTGGAACGTGGCAAGCTCATAAGACAAACAAAATGTATTGACATAACCAACCTTAAAAAACACCATAATACTTTCAAGTTGGAACTGAAGAACAGATTCTCTGCTTTAGGCCTAACATCGGAAGAAGTGGATATTTCGGAAGTTAACAGAAAAGTAACCAAAGCTCTTATGGAAACAGCAACAAAATTAGCTGGGTCTAAGAACAAGTTGCATGTAAACAAATTATCAGGAAAAACCAAAATGTTGATGCAAAAAAGAAGAGAGATGAGGACAACTAAAGAAGATGTGACTTCCAAAGTGGAATATATAGAGCTATGCAAGACAGCACGAAAAAGTATCACTGAAGACGTAAGGAAATTCAACTGTGAGCTAGTGAGGAAAGCAATTGAAAACAACCAAAGCCTAAAGATAGCAAAGGGACATCTCAGTAAGGGAAGAAAACAGATTATGGCTCTGAGAAAAGAAGATGGTTCTATAACAAGAAATAGAGGTGAAATTTTGACAAGAGTGAAAGATTTCTACTCCAAATTATATGAAAGGGATGATACATGTACTCCAGACATCATGAAAGGTACCAGAGTTCTTCCAGTCCTCCCAGCAGAAGTTGCACATGCAATCAAGAACATGAAGCGGGGGAAAGCTCCAGGAGAAGATGGAATTACTATAGACATCATACAAGAAGCAAGTGGAGAAATTGAAACAGTACTCGCCCAAATTTTCACTCGATGCCTTAATGAAGGGAAGATTCCTGAGGATTGGAACAATGCTACAATGATCCTGCTACATAAAAAAGGTGACATTGAGGATCTCAGGAACTACAGACCTATCAGCCTCCTATCAGTGGTTTATAAAATCTTCACTAAAGTTCTTTCACACCGCTTGAAGGTAACACTGGACATGGCTCAACCGAGAGAACAAGCTGGATTCAGGAGTGGCTACAGCACAATAGATCATATCCACGTACTGAGAGAACTAATTGAAAGAGCGAGGGAATATGAACTTCCATTGTGCATGGCTTTTATCGATTATGAAAAAGCCTTTGATTCGGTGAAACCATCAGCAGTTACCACGGCTCTGAAATCCTGCGGTATTGAAGATGCATACATTAATATTATTAATAACATCTATGAAAATGCAAGTGCAAAGATTCGGCTGTTTGAAAATACAACACACATAAAAATTGGAAAGGGAGTGAGACAAGGTGACACCATATCTCCGAAGCTCTTTAATGCCACATTGGAAAATGTCTTTCAATCACTGAACTGGGAAAACAAAGGGATAAAGATTAATGGAGATTATCTAACCCACCTTCGTTTTGCTGATGACGTAGTCATTTTTGCAACTACCCCATCAGAGCTGCAGAGTATGATCCAGGAACTTGCTGACAAGAGTAAAGAAGTGGGATTAAAAATGAACTTTCAGAAGACAAAAGTGATGTTCAATGCTTTTACAAGAAATGAAGATTTATCGATTGATGGAGAAAAACTGGAGATAACAGATACGTATGTTTATCTTGGACAGCAGATATCAAGTGAGGGTCACATTGATGAAGAAATTAATCGGCGTACAAAACTTGCCTGGAGAGCTTTTGGAAGAAACAGCATAATTTTCAAGAGCAATATGCCATTATGTCTTAAAAGAAAAGTGTTTGATCAATGCATCCTTCCAGTGCTTACGTATGGTGCAGAGACATGGACCTTAACTAAAAGAGACATACAAAGGCTGCAGACAACTCAAAGAAGCATGGAGAGGTGCATGCTTGGTATAACCAGGAGAGATAAGAAGAGGAACTCTTGGATCCGAAAAATGACAAGAGTGGAAGACATCATGATCAGAGTTAAATCCCTGAAATGGCAATGGGCTGGACATACTGCCAGAAGGACAGACCATAGATGGACAGCCGAAATTTTAGATTGGATTCCAAGGGACAGGAAAAGACCCAGAAAAAGACCACATGGGAGATGGGTGGATGAAATTCGTAAATATGCGGGAGTGACATGGAGGAGACTGGCACAAGACAGACCGTTGTGGAGGAAACTTGGGGAGACCTTCGTCCAGCAGTGGATTGATAATGGTTGACAATGATGATGATGATGATATGTGTGTGAAAGACAGATGGGAGGCGCAATATTTAGTGATTTGTCCCGGGCGCAGAAATATCTAGTTACTCCCCTGCACATTAGTCTAAGTGCTGTCTACCGACCATTCGTCCAAGTTAGGTCCGAGTACGAACCCCAGTAACGCATGGATATTGTGTAACTTGGGTATCTATGTTTCCCTCAGCACCCTTTTCCGCCAATTTCAATGCAGCTGGTTAAAGTAACTTGGGCTGGCTCTCGCTTCTCAGCGTCCCATTTGAGGGAAGGGGAGATTTATGAGTTTCGTCGTTGCGCGAAGGAGGAACTAGATAATCATCTAGAGGGGGTTACAGAGGAAGGCAATTAAGGAGCATCTGCACCTTCTAAGAATAACGAACGGGGAGGGGCTATTGCTCTTTAGCCATCCCAATCGAGGGGAAGGGTGTTTTACGTTGACACTTTCCTACGAGGGAAAAACGCAAAAGTCCTAGGATTTCACTCTTCTGCCAGGGGATTCGGTGGGAAGGCAAAGCGCGAGGAGTGTCGAGATTTTTCGCTCCTCGGTGCTAACCGAGATGATGATGATGATCAAGGGAGAGTGGAAAAGTTGGAAAGCAAATACTGGCTCGGAGAGAAGGAATCAACGTGTTAATAATATAGAGAATGAATGGAAATTCGGACAAAGCTAGAAACCTTCCCCATATCAACAGAATAAACATTTTCCCCACTGCAAGAGCGAGTTATAACTTTAGTTGATTTTTAATTTATCTGCTCCAGTCTGGCAAAATATGGGTTAAACCCTCGAAGCAAAAACTTTCTGCAAGCGAAGCATCAACGAAATCTTCTCACAGGGCCCTGAAATATAACTCAGTAAAAAGCCCTGGAACAGATGTGTTTGTCTTACAACACGGGCTCTCTCCCATTCCACGAACCAGTGGCCCTAAATTACGGATGGGCAACTGCATATTGCTCATCGAGGTGGTCGTCAAACCCGCAAACAAGCAAAAAAAAAGAAAGATGGCACTGAATTTTCGGTTGTAATGAACACGTCTTTTGAATCCTTTCCGACACGAATAAAAAATTTCAAAATTATTCAGAATCAATAGAACCCATTACAAAAAAATATAAAAACATCAAAGGCATTTCTAAAATCGATAAAACATCTAGAAACAGAAACAGTTCCTTTCCCCACTAGCGGTTGAAAAGTATGTTAAGAAAATTAACAAATTGTGCCCAAAGGTTTTCCTTTAGCTGAAGGAACATATCAGAAACAATCGACTTTTATATCAAACAATTAGAAGAACAGATATAGTGGAAAAAACTGATCTAAATTTACGCCCCCTAGCGGAAACTTTGAATAATGAAAAAGCAGGAAATATGTGAAAGGTATTCTTCAAAGCAAATACAGTATGTTAAAGAAAAATATTTATTCAAATACGTCTCTTGCAAGCACAGATAGCAAGAAAAAAGGTTTTAACATTTCTGCCCCCTACCGAGTAAACTATGAACTATTTTAAAAATGTAATATTCCCCATCTTTACTTCAACGAACGGCATACGAAAAAAGAAATTTTTCAAAAGGATTTTTAGACGAGGAGATACAACATCAAACAGAAGCACACACTAATACCACCTAGCGCCAGAACTGTGCACTAAAAAACCACACAAGTAGAGACAAAGTGCACATGCCGCTGTAGTGAGTACCTATCAAAAGTGGCGCACAGATGGTCAAATGACAAACCATCGTCCAGTCGTGTGTCGTCCCCAGCTCATTGATGCCAGAGTGGAGCGGAGCGGAGACTGTCGCGCATTGTTCACAGCGACCGCAGAGCCACAGTGGGACAAAACACCAGCAGCTACAACAGTGGTGATCAGGGCAATGAGTCACAGCACACAGTTCATCGCAGCCTTCTGCGCATGGTCCTGCGTAACCGAAGACCCAGCCGGGTCCACATGCTCACTGCATGTCATCACCAACAACGCATGAAATGTGCCCAAGGTCATCGAGATTGGACCGTGGATGATTGAAAGAAAGTGGCCTGGTCTGACGAATCAAGATTCCTGGTGCATCACGTGGACGGCCGAGCACGGATACGCCGATAACCAACGGAGACTATGGCACCTGGATGCACTGTTGTGCGGAAACAGGCCGGCGGCGGCGGCGGCGGTGGTGGTGTTATGCTCTAAGTGATATTTTCTTGGGACACTTTAGGACCCATTATCCCAATAGCACAATCCCTGACAGCTGTCAGGTATCTGAACATCGTTGCTGACCAAGTTCACCCAATCATGGCAACTGTGTTCCCTGCTGGTGATAGACATTACCAACAGGATAATGCGCCATGCCACACTGCAAGAATCGTCAAGGAGTGGTTCGAGGAATCCTGGTGACTTCCTGTTAATGCCGTGGCCTCCAAATTCACCTGACACGAACCCAATCGAATATTTGTGGTTCGACTTGCAAAAGCAGGTTCGCGCTAAATTACCACCACCCCGAAATATACGGGAACTGGAGGACCTGCTGTTGACATTATGGTACCAGATATCCCAGGATACCTATCGCCACCTCATTGAATGCCGAGTGACCGCTGTTTTATGGGCTGAAGGGCGTCTTACGGCTTATTAGGTAGGTGGTCATAATATATTGGCTCATCGGTGTACATTCGTAGCCTGGAAAAATCCCGACCACCGACGAAATAACTTTTCGCAAATAGGGAAAATTGTTTTGCGTGCCCAATTGCATTCGTGAGAGGAATATTTTCAAGCTAGCTCCAATGACACAGCGTGACGCACTTTCGAGGACATACATGCGTTCTTACTTGTCTCTGGTTCCAAAACAAACTTCTATGGTATTTTTTGCCTCTGGCAAGCCCCTTTTGGAGTTTCGACTTGCAACGGGCATTGCAACTGGGGCAACAATGAAGAATAATCTGCCAAATTTTAGAGTCTCTGCTAAGATGTTTGGTTGAGTTATGGCTCACTCACACACACACAGAGGCATTGTCTGCTATTGTTATACGTTTGAATTCCGTGGGCTCGTTGCTAGCTCAGAAAATACGCTACTGAGCCATTTAAATGAATTCATGTATTCTGACACATCCAGCGGGGGAAATGAAGCCATGATTAATGACATGGAACATGCAATCAAAGACGTCCTTTACTACCTGTGATGTTCTACAAAATCCCTGGAAATAAGCATTTCGCTTCTCTGTATCTAGTAATTTCAACTACTCGAAGTTGCTGAGGATATACAGAAAGATAAATTTGCGAAATACATGTGGCCCGTTAACATAATCCATACGACAAATCCATACTAAGCGAGCAGTGTTGTATGGATTTCCTGGAGGACTGGATTCAGAGGCTTGCTTTGAGAAAATTAAAAAAATAAAAATAGGAGGGGGTGGGGTGACTAGAGGTCCGCACGGGCCGTGGCGGGCCGGATAGGGCCGAACCAAGTCGACCCATTCTTTTTAACGCAATGATAAAGAAAGCAAAAAGTCGTGTTTCCGTGTATCCCAGAATGTTTAACTGTTTTACTGGCTATACTTGTACTTCCATGACATAGCCTAGGGCGTAATCACAGAGGCGAGTAGAGGCACTCACAGCGTTTTTACCATCTGTAGGTATTCAGTTGGTAAAAACACTTTGTGGCTTGTTGACAACAAAAAGATTCGACCCCGAGGGAGTGTGTATGCTGTGTGGCTGGGGGGACGGGGGTGTCTGTAGTTGGTTGGTGTGTGTGTGTTTGTATGAGAGAGCGGGACGACATCGATTGTTCTCTTATCCGTAATCCGTGTAGGTACTGACTTTTGTAGTCTTCAGCGCTTACTAGTTCAGAGAAAGGGAGATTTTGAATGCGTGTATTATTATTTTTTTCTCTCTCTCTTTAAAGATAATTTTTCTTCGATAATTCCTAAGTTTAGTTAATATTTTCAGGCTTACACTCAACTAAATATTTTCAATAATATCTTGTTTCATTATTTAATTTTCACAATTTAATAAAATACAATAGATAAACAAAATAATACAAAACGGCGCATCACAGACCGGGCCTAAATAATAACTGCAATCGACGGGCCGGGCCTGGCCGGGTTAACAAGATAATGCCCGTGCAAACCTCTAGGGGGTGGGGGATAGGGGGGACTACCGAAAAGTTATTTAGTTAAAGAAGAAAGAAAAAAAGAGACTTTGGAAAGGTTATTTATTTATTCAAAGAAGAAAAAAAGAAAGGAGAATAAGGAAGAGTTATTTATTTATTTAAGGAAGAAAAGAAAAAAAGTGAGACAATAGGAAGGTTATTTATTTATTTATTTATTTTTATAAGAAGGGGGGGGAAAGAGGAAACTAGAGAAAGATTATTTATTGATTTAAAGAAGAAAGAAAAAAACTGAGAGACTGCCGAAACGTTAATTCATTTAATTAAAGAAAAAAAGGGAGATTACGGAAAGGTTATTATTTTTTTAATTATTTAAGGAAGGAAAAATGGAGAAACTACAAAAAGGTTATTTCCTCATTTATTTAAAGAAAAAAAGTGGAACCACGGAAAAGTTATTTATATATTTAAAGAAGAAGAGATAAAGGAGAAACTAGAGAAATGTTGTTTATTTATTTATTTATTTATTTATTCAACGAAGAAAGAGAGACTTTGGAAATTATATTTATTTAAAGGAGAAAGAAAAGAAACGAGATTACGGGAATGATGTATATTTATATTCATTTATTAGATGAAGAATGGAAATATCGAGACGAAAAAAAGCTACTTATTTATTTATTTATTCATTTATTTAGAGAAGCAAGAAAAGGAAACTAAGGAAAGGCTATTTATTTATCTCTCCTTCATTTAAGGAAAAAAGGAAAGGTTATTTATTGTTTATTAAAGAAGATTGGAAAGAGAAACTGCGGAAAGGTTATTTATTTGTTGATTTAAACACGAAACAAAAAAAAGGATAGACTGCGGAAAAGTTATTTAGTTAAAGAAAGAAGACACGCTGAATTTTTCACGGGACGCTGTTCTGTTGCTGCAAAAGATTTTGTCCAAAAGTAACTTTCCGCGACACAGCAACTCTGCATATCGATATTTTACGTGCTCCTTGCGTCTTCTATGAACGCTTAGCCAACGATACTTCTAGCGCCATCTCTTGAACATGGCTACAACTACAGCATGCATTTCCATCAGGTGCGTCGAATTCACACCATCACTCGTTCCCCATAAATTCACACTATCACATAAATTCACGCTATCCATTAAAACAGTTTGCTAAGTTAATTGTATATAATCGATCATAGCTACAGAGCACTACTAAATATCTGAATATGAATTCATTCTTCTCCGTTTCTTTTTTTTTTTTTTTTTTTTTGCAGCCCCAACAATGACTCTAAGTGGCCATACAGCACATCAAGGTTATCAGAGATCATTTTGCACAAGGTTTAAATCGACGTTAACGAAGAGAGGATGTCACTTTAAGACGGCCGGGTATAGGGTAAGTAAAGGCCTCAGCAAAACGATTTTTTTAACGCTGCATCATGTTGTGTTTCTTTGTTCTGCCCAAAAGGTTAATAATATTCAAGAAAAAGTTTGTAGTCCGTGAAGTGAATTTAGATTCATAGCAAACAAGAAATTAGCCATACCAAAATTGTATTATATTTTTCTCACTATATGTATACTTCAAAACTGAACTGACATTAAAAATTTAAATAGCATATTATGTTTTTCATAGAAATGTTTAATGAATTGAGGAAGCACATTGTCACTAAAATGCTACATGGAACGCACTTTGTAAATATTCGAGGGATCAACATGAAATGCGCAAATATAGCATTTATAAAATAAAACAATATGTAAAACTATATAAAATTGCAGAGATATAGAAGCTGAACCATATGTTTAGTTTTTAGAAGATTCTAACCACAGAATTTGAACTCATATTTTTGCACTTTGGTGAAAAGCTGATGTTAAATTTTTTGGTGCTTTCAATTAATTTCATTGATTGAGTTTTCTGGTGAAAATATTTAACTGTGATAAATTTAAGCTTATGTTTTGTACCTTTCCATGAAGAGCTTTTGCGGAATTTTAACGCTTTCAAGGAATTTTATGATTGTTTTTTCTCATGAAAATGTTTAACAGCACCAAATATGAATCCATGTTATTTCCCTTGATGAAGAGCTGTTGTTATAGGTCTCTGCGCGTTCAGTTAATTTTGTTCGTCGAATTTTCTCATGAAAGCGTTTGATTATGCCAAATTTGAACTCATGTTTTTGCCGTTTCACAAGAGCTGATTATAAGTTTCTGTACCTTCATTTAATTTTACTGATCGAGTTAAATTTAATGAGATCTTTAATGCACCAAATTTCAGCTCATATTTTTGCTTGTTGATTAAATAGCTAATGTCGGATCTTTGCTCTTCCAAATAATTTTGTTGATCAAGTTTTCTCATGAAGCTGCTGATTAGTGCTAATACTTGATCTCATGTAATTTCACGTTATGATAAATAACTACTGTTAGATTTCTGTGTCTTTTAACTAATCTTATTGACCGAGTTTTCTCCCAATGAAAATTTTAATAGCGTAAAAATTTGTACTCACATTTGTTTCACTTATGAAAGGCTAACGTTAAATTGATGTGTTTCTAATAACTTTTGTTGATCTAGTTTTCTCATACAAGTGTTTAATAGTGGGCGTTTCGTTTCTGTTAGTTATGTAATACCTGTTCTGAAAGAGATCCAAGTTCGAATGGCTTTAAAACAAATACACTGCTGTCCACCCAAAATGCAACACCAAGAAGGAAGCATCCGATTGGCCTGAAATTCGCAACATGCGTCGCCCACGAGAGGACATGCAAACGATTAGCATTGCAGGGCATATGCAAATCATGTGCGCCCGGCACGCCACCGAGAAGCACTATAAGAAGGGTGCACAGAAGGCGGGTGTAAGTAGCGGAAGTGTGTTGTGCTGTCGGACCTGTGCGTGAGAAGCTTCCTGATGCCTCGTCGCAGAATACGGCAGTCATTCCAGCACGTTTCGGAGTTCGACAGAGGACGAATAGTGGCTTATCGTGACAGCAGTTTATCGTACCGAGACATCTGCGCCGGTGTGGGACGACATCCAGCCACAGTGAGGGAGTATGGATTCGGTGGGTGCGGGAGGAACGGACGGACCGACGTGAACGATTACTGCAGCCGCGGCACACCACCGAACGAGAGGAACCGCATGTTGTGCGGCGGGCATTGACCGCTCGCACCGCCACATCACGAACATTAGCGCAGGAATTAGGGTGTGTTGCGCAACAACCTGTGTCAGCACGTACCGTTCGACGTCGTCTGCAGGAGCGGGGACTTGTCGCACGGCGCCCATTGCTCTCCGATTACCACTGACGTTACACCACCGGCGAGTGCGGCGGCAGTAGGCCGCTGAATGCCGCACCTGGACTACGGAATGGCACGACATTGTCTTCTCCGGCGAATCCCGCTTCTACCTGCAACACCACGATGGTCTGATCCGCGTGTGGCGGCACCGCGGCGAGAGACTGTATGACGCCTGCATTATGCATCGCCATACCGGTCCGTCGCCTGGCGTTATGGTTTGGGGCGCAATTGGATATGACACCCGCACCCCTCTGGTACGCATCGCCGGTACACTCAACACCCACCGCACCATCTCCGACGTTTTGGAGCCTGTAGTCCTCCCTTACCTACATAATCTGCCAACGGCCACGTTTCAACAGGACAATGCGCGCCCGAATGTGGCACGCATCGTGCAACAATTCTTAACGGCCCTCTAGGTGTCACTGCTGCCGTGGCCCGCCTGTTCTCCCGATATGTCGCCCATCGAACACGTCTGGTCGCTGATCGGCAACCGAGTGGCCCGGTAAGCACTTCCCGCTGCTACGCCTGATGAACTGTGGCAACGTGTGGAAGCAGCCTGGACCGATATACCCCAAGCCCACATCCAAAGCCTCTTTCGTTCGATTCCGCGGTGTGTAGCGGCCGTTATTGCCAGCCATGGGGGCCACACGAACTATTGATGTCTGCGTGTTCCGCAAGTCGAACGGGCCTGTAAGCTCAATCGTTTCATCTTTGTATCTGTTGTTATGTGTCCAGTAAATCTGGCTTTGCTATCTCGTGTCCTTCTTGGTGTTGCATTTTGGGTGGCCAGCAGTGTATGATCGGTTCCTATACATGAAAAATATTTCGAGATAGTCAACTATAATGAAGTTTTATTCATAAGGCTTTTTATGCCTTTTCGTCTTTCGTTTAACTTGGCTTACAAAAATCTTTTATTGAATTTTTTCTTTCTTTATAATATTCGCGTGCACAAGATAAAAAAAACGAATTCCATTTACACGTTCTCTTTTCTCCAAACTGAAATTTGCAGGTGCATTTTTTCTTTGTTTCGGTGTTTAACGACCTCCTGCTAAGCAGGGGCATACTGATAGCCCCCACAACCCCGAGTTGCGGGGGGAGGGGGGAGCTCACTGCTAAGAGAGCCTCTGACTTCCGTAGAAAGATGTTGCAAATGCTTTTGCGGAAACTTCATATAAAATTGTTTTAAAAAGTGCCAGAAATTAAGGCAACTTTGAATGAAGACTTAAAAAGAAAAGCAATTTTTTTCGGTAAATACGTTAAATCTTTAGAAATCATTTTCGTGGCTTTACTTTATAAAACTGGATAATGAGAAAGCAGCTATTCCATAGGACTTGAGGCCCCTTTTCATAGCCATAGTTCCTATGCATGTACATTAACAAGAGAATGTGAAAGAAGTATAGATGTAATTTTTATTCCAGTGAGGATAAGGTGTTATGTATTACAGTTGTTTGCACATAACTTAGCACCCTTCAGAATATTATGAACTAAAAGGTGTTTTTCGCGTAAACGAAAAACAGATACCTGCATCATCTTTTTATAACAGAATCAAGAGGAAAAAAATTGTTCTTTGTACAAAACATTATGGCGTTACATTAAGTATATTTTTTGTATTCAAGAGTAAATAAGAGCTAAGTTGTTTTGCTTTATTATATTTTTTTTAGTTCAACAATTCTTAATTGTTACTTATTTGCCTATTTATATTCTTTATTTCCATATACTGTAAATCGGCGTATTTCATTAGACACTATCACACGGCTGTTTCGTGTTTTGCGTGTGTGATCGTGAGGCATTTCAAAGAGTCTGGCCTTAGTTCTCTAAAAGAATAAAATTTCCATCATGTGGTTAACTTTGGCGTAAGTGTTTTGTGGTGGTATAGAACTAGGACGATCATTTTAATTAGAACGTGTAAATTTGTGTTTCAAGAAGTAAAGGGTAATAATTTCTGTCTTCACGAAAAATACCTGTAAGTTCCAAACAATTTGAATGATTAAAACGGCCGTAAAGCCAAGTTATATGCAAAATAAAAATTTCAGTAATTAAAGCAAATAATAGATTTTCGTAAAATGTTCTCGAAAATATTTTTTTGCAGGGGACTGCGAGTTTTTCAGATCAGATCATATGTAGAGGATTTTAGGAAGGGAGTGTCTGACCCCAGGTCTTAAACAACCCTTAGAAATAGGAAGCTAGGAGATTTGGGCTAGAGTGCCCGATAGGAAAGTGACACGGAAGCGAAGTAGAAAGGGAAAGGAAGACGCCCTTATTTTTTACCGGGGAGCCAGTACCCGAGGTCCGACGGCTTAACGTGCCCATCCGAGGCACGGCGGATATTTAATGGATCCAGCGTTCGTACCTGCTTGGAATCGAACCTGAGGTCATTTCCGTGGTAGTCACGAACGTTGCCCACTAGGCCACCCGCGGCCCAACTCCGAGTTTTTCCGATACGCCACTGCATTTAAGGGTTATAAGTAGGAGCCCATCCCTAATTTAGGGCCACTTATTCCAGCGAAGGTACAGAACCATCAGACAAAAGCAACACTCATGTCTCACCAGGAATTCGGGCCTGGCACTAGGCTGGACGAATGACCTGAACTCATGGGCGCCGAATTTACCAAATTATTGAGGGGGCAGGCGTGAAGAGATCAGACGTGGGAGGAGAACGTCTGTTCCTTTGTCAGGAGGAAAATAAAAATTAAAAGGGGAAGGGGAGGGGCAAAAAGATAAACTACGAGATTCGACGTATATTTTGAAGCGCAATTGTAATTGCTCATCAGCAAATGAACAAGGAAATAGAAATATTTTTTTGCTGAATATTAATATTTTTAAAAATGAAATTCAGCCTGTGATTTTATAAAACTATCTAGAGAGTGATTTTGTTTCCAAGCGTTTAAAAAAATATGAAAAATTAGAACGAGAAGAGCAAAAGATGGATACATAAAGGTGCTAGAGATTATACGTTTCTGTATTTTTATTTATTTTATTTTTCATAATTGTTTTAAACATCACGAGAACATGTCGAACAAAATACGGGGCTGTCAGTCAAGTTTCTTATCAAATAAGCAATGCTTTATATGAGAAAAAAGTTTACTTATTTTGTTATTTATAAATTTTTCGGAAATAAACCGCTTTGGCTTCATAAGATGGAGCTTGGTCCCCTTTATGAGGCCAAAGCGATTATTTAATTAAACGGGACGAAAAATATTGGGTGGGCGCTGTTCCCCTAGTAAAATTATTAGGGGGCTATAGTCGGCGCCTGTGCCTAGACCCAGCGCCTCAGACCACTCAGCCACTACGGCTGCCATCGAACAAATTCGTTTTTATTATCCTGACCATCAGTTGTGACGTACATGTCAGGACGGTAAAGTTGAAACGATAAGCTTCGTCAGCTGAGAGAACAACTGACTCCGGAGCGAAGAGGTGCAGGTTCGAATTCTACCACCGGCAAAAGGGTTAGTTTCACTATGCAGTAGAATGACCGTTCTGTGGTTAGTCGTTCGAGCGGGATGTGAGCATGGGACGGGCGGTACACGTTCCCTAAACAGCTGTCCTCCCTCCGTCTCCGGAATCAGCGAACCCAAATTAGGAACGGACGATTCCTTATAGCCGTTAGATTTGCTTACGGTGGACGGTAAACCTAGAAACAAAAAGAAAGAAGTGCTGATAACCCTTCAAAAGGTTTTGAGGATTGTCAGCACCCTCTGATATTGTACAACTTAGGAAATCCAGGTAAAAAGAGGGATATCTTCATATAAAGTTCCGCAAGCGTAGAATGCTGAAAATTTTTGTACATGATTTCGTAATTTATTATACAATATATGTTCCACAAAAATACGTTAGAGTTATTAGTGATTTGATAGGCTGATATGAATGGAACCGTAATTAGTGTTTAAACAAAGATTGTTCATTTTGTAAGTCCTAAGAACGCTGTTTAAACCAACTTAAAACATTTTGTTGCTCCTCGGTGTATTGCAAAGGGGAAGCAGAAGAACTTGTTCTGAATGGTGTCATCATCATCATCATTGTCAACCATTATCAATCCACTGCTGGACGAAGGTCTCTCCAAGCCTCTTCCACAACGATCTGTCTTGTGCCAGTCTCCTCCATGTTACTCCCGCATACTTTCGAATTTCATCCACTCATCTCCCATGTGGTCTTTTTCTGTCCCTTGGAACCCAATCTAAAATTTCGGCTGTCCATCGATGGTCTGTCCTTCTGGCAGTATGTGCAGCCCATTGCCATTTCAGGGATTTAACTCTGATCATGATGTCTTCCACTGCTGTCATTTTTCTGATCCACGAGTTCCTCTTCTTATCTCTTCTGGTTACACCAAGCATGCACCTCTCCATCCTTCTTTGAGTTGTCTGCAGCCTTTATATGTCTCTCTTAGTTAAGTTCACGTCTCTGCACCATACGTAAGCACTGGAAGGATGCATTGATAAAACACTTTTCTTTTAAGACGTAATGGCATATTGCTCTTGAAAATTATGCTGTTTCTTCCGAAAGCTCTCCAGGCAAGTTTTATACGCCGATTAATTTCTTCATAAATGTGACCCTCACTTGATATCTTCTGTCCAAGATAAATGTAGGTATTGGTTATCTCCAGCTTTTCCCCATCAATCGATAAATCTTCATTTCTTGTAAAAGCATTGTACATCACTTTTGTCTTCTGAAAGTTCTTTTTTAATCCCACTTCTTTACTCTTGTCAGCAAGTTTCTGGATCATACTCTGCAGCTCTGATTGGATAGTTGCAAAAATGACTACGTCATCAGCAAAACGAAGGTGAGTTGGTTAATCTCCATTAATCTTTATCCCTTTGTTTTCCCAGTTCAGTGATGGAAAAACATTTTCCAATGTGGCATTAAAGAGCTTGGGAGGTATGGTATCACCTTGTCTCTCTCCCTTTCCAACTTTTATTTGTGCTGTATTCTCAAACAACAGAATTTTTGCACTTGCATTTTCATAGATGTTATTACTAATATTAATGTATGCATCTTCAATACCACAGGATTTCAAAGCCATTGTAACTGCTGTTGGTTTCACCGAATCAAAGGCCTTTTCATAATCGATAAAAGCCATGCATAACGGAAGTTCATATTCCCTCGCTCTTTCAATTAGTTCTCTCAGTACGTGGATATGATCTATAGTGCTGTAACCACTCCTGAATCCAGCTTGTTCTCTCGGTTGAGCCATGTCCAGTGTCACCTTCAAGCGGTGTGAAAGAACTTTACTGAAGATTTTATAAACCACTGATAGGAGGCTGATAGGTCTGTAGTTCCTGAGATCCTCAATGTCACCTTTCTTCTGAATGATGTGCTGGTGAATAAATAAAAAATCAGGCGATGATTGGAGTCCATTGAACGTTTTTTTATGGGAATAACTGAAAAACAACTAATTTCACTTTTCTTTGACAAAAACAATGATCTGACAGTTGTTCTTCACTGGATAAAATTTCATTAGATTTCAATATTAATTAAATTCCCTGAAAGGCGTGTTTTTTTTCTCTTGTTTTGTGTGTGTGTGTGAAAAGTTTTTAATGTTGTACGTTATAGTTAGCTTAGTATTTGCTAACTGACCTTTAATGTAATCTGCATATAACATTTACACATTCTTTTAACCATTAAAATAGGTGGTAACCTATATGATTTAGACATTGTCAATTGTTCAATCCCGGACAACGAATTGTGTTAAATTCGCATTTTAATATAGAATGTGCCATTCTTAATAAATGCATTCTAAATAGGTGTCAAAAATATGACTATAAAAATCAGTTTTGCAGTGTTCAACATTAAATTAACTTAAATAACTGGTACTGTATAATAATTTGTAATATATATTTTTTTGTTCCTGTTGTTGTTAAATCTGTTTTTTATTTTCACTTAGGTTGGCATAGTTATGATCTTTAGCAGTTGAATGTACGATGCCAAATATGTTTCCATGAAAGGCGTTGTATTAAACGTATTTGTTTCAATTTTTCGTAGGTTGTCTTAGTTCTTTCACACCTAAGGCCGCAGTGCAGTTTCTCACCAACACGCAAACAGTCTCCATCCATAATGGGCCTTGTAGCCCTGGCTATAGCATTACCGCCGCCATCTGTAAACGAGCTCAGACTGGAACCGGACATGTTTGTAACAAGGCTCACGTTCGACTTCAGGATATCACACTGTGAACCGAGGTAAAAAGGAAACTATGTTTAATATATTTTCAATAGATATCACGCAAGCTACAAAAAGTTCATTTTTTTTTTTTTGGAAGGGAATTTAACCTCGAATTTTGAAATGCTTGTCACACATTTTTTAAGAAGGAAAAGAGTTCCCGCGGTTACATAATGATATTTTATCCATTCACCTGTTCGCACAATACTTCGGCATTTAAAAATTAAAAAAATATATTTTTGCATCGACAGAGCTAAACACGAGAAGTGTGCTTTGTGCGCGTCGGAATTTCTGCAATTTATAGTTTTCCCGATAGATGGCGTAAAGATATTTTATGCTTGGCACATCTGCGTTTTTAAGGTGGTTCCACCAAAAATCTCTGCCTTATGTTTCCAATGGTAAAACTTCTTTACATATTTTCTTCGCAATTAATGTATTCCCAAGGATGAAAATTTGCACCTCAATGAAACTAACTTTAAGTTATGGCATAGGATACTTAATGCTTGCTAAAACATAACCATAATTAAGCAATCCAACACTTGTTTGCCTACTGACGTCACAATGTACAAGTCGCGCCCTCTATTAACAGGTCTGAACATTACTCAAAGAAAAATGATGAATTTTTAATATAATTGTAGTTATGTTTTAGCCAGTATTAAGTATCCCATGCTGTAACTTAAAGTTAGTTTTATCGATGTGTAAATTTTCATCCTAGGAAATACATTAATTGAGAAGAAAATATGTAAAGAAGTTTTACTATTGGAAGCATAAGGCAGAGATTTTAGGTGGAACCACCTGAAATCAGATGGGGAAAATGCTGTTTGCGTTCAGTCAACTAGACGCGAAACTCGTGCATTTCTTACTTTGAATGATGCAAGAATTTACCGCTATATGGCGCGAATATGTATTTCTTCGAGGGTTTCCTTATTTTTTTATATATTTTATAAAGTTTTTATATATTTTCAATATATTTCATAATCTTCACTTCTAATATCCCGATTTGAGAATACTTTTTGCATCTGATAGCAGCTATCAGGCCAGGATTTTTATTCATTTGCGAGTCTTTTTCGACGCAAAATGCTTCCATTAGTTGGCTTAATTTTAGAATTTTAATTACAATAACTCCAAATGTTCAATTCAAAAAATTCTTTTAGCATCCGCTTGCTTCTACCATACTCACAATTTTCCATACTTTTCCCAGATTTCCGTTTCGAAATTTTTCAACTAGATGGCGTGAGCTTAGAATTTTTGTTCGCTAATATTTTAACTTCTATAAGTCGGATTAAAAAGTTTTTTATCCTTTCTAACGTGGTTCACGTGCCTTCTGCTTCTACACATGCGCCATTTCTTCGCTAGGATATGCAACAATATTTTTACATTGAACCCAACGACTGAGCTACTAAAAGCCATATAAAATTAAATTATTTTATTATCTGATCGTTGTAACCACGACAACAATTTTCTATTCATCTGTCAGCGTCCTTGATCCGAATTTTTTCGGTTTGTTGGCGTGAAATTCGATTTCATTTTTTCATTTTATTTTAGATTTTGTTAGAGTACTGTAAAAGGCGTGGTAATTATAACTGAGGTTCAAATCTTCAAGAATGGTTTCGCTGCGTCGCTACTTCTTATCGCTCCAAGTGTTTTTTCTCTTGTGACAAGAAACATCTGTGAAGGAGGATAAATGAAATTCAATCACTGCAACCTGTTTTTCCGCTTTTTAAAAAATAAGTAAAACCTGCTTATAACGCTCCCGTATTTAACGAGCTAAACAGACAGTTTTGTCTTACATAACGCTAATTCTAAACTAATTTGATCGTTTGTAACGAACGAAATTTAATGAAATCCCCGGATCTAACGAGGGAGGAAAAAGCTACAATGAGCGATCAATTTTAACAAGCGAAGTAAGAAGTAACATTACATGTTAACCGCGAAGTTTTACGAGAAGACCCCCCCTCCAGTGGGTAAGGGAACCAGATCCTGTCTGTCTGGTACCCCCTATTTGTTCGCTACTTTGTCGCTGTCCTGGAATAGAGGAATGGAAATAGTGCCATACACGAAGAAATGGAAACAGCGCAGTGGAATCTTGGTGTGCTTGTGGAAGAATGTTGATTGAAAAGCAATGGATAGGCAGTACATCAAATGTTTCACTAGCGAGTTGTGCAAGAGAATCTCCTCCACCCACTCCATAGGAGTATCGCACCTGCAGAGTTGAAAATAGGCGCCCTACTCCTAGAAAAAAAAACAAGAGAATGGGTGGGGTTTACACACATATATTAAGTGGATTTTTGGGCGACGATTGCAGAGAGGAATATGTAAGTAATGGAATGGGGTTGTGGCATGAGAAGAAACAGCAGATAACGATTCCTGGAATTGTGTCCATTGCTCCTTTCACTCTGCAAGTGAGGGTTGAGTTGGGAAGATCGGTGTTGCTTTTACTTCCTGCGTGTCGTTAAACAGCTGTCAATCTCACGTACCCGTCAAGTACGAGGTCCTACGCTTTTATAAGCGACAAACTGTCTAAGAGAAAACTGTTATACATAAACGACAAAGTAGCGAACCAATAGGGGGTACCAGGCAGGATCTGGTTCCCTTACCCACTAGGGGGTGGGAGGAGATGTCTTCTCGTAAAACCTTGCGGTTAGCGTGTAATGTTCGTTTAAGTATAGCTGACTGAACACTACATAAATGAGTTCTTAAACACTTCAGCTACAGTGAGAATAGGAGTCACCCAAGAAACCTCAGAAAGGTTGCTTACTATTAGTCTTTATTCAGCCCAAAACTCCTTTGGCACAACACGCTCTTCAACAGTGTTATATAGTGAAGTAATCTAACTAATGTGAGTTTATAATATTAACACTTGGTTAAAAAAAAACCCACCAAAGTAGAGCACGCAGCCTTCAAATAACTCAAACTTCAATAAAAACAACGCCTCCTCCACAATTGGCATTAACTTCCACCATTTCCACACACTGCTGCTGCTCAAACATTATATTAGAGGTATTCAAATATTTCCGCCGTTTTGAGGATACAGACAGGAACAATCAGGAAACCAGTACACATTTATTCAACGAAATATTGACCGTTAGCATCAATGACCTTTTTTTTGCCATTTTTCAGACAACAAATGAATGCCCCTGTATTAGAAGGAATCGGGTTTTGAGCTGAAGAGCGCAGTGATGAAATTTTCCATCTCTGGAACTGTGGTGAACCGCTATTGGGCTAGGGTATGTTGCATAGAGCGAAACACATGAAAGTCTGAGGATACAATGTTCAGGGAGTAAGCTGGGTGCGGTAAAACCTCCCAGTGTAACTGTTCAATATTTGATTTCGTGGTGGCACCCAAATATGGTCTGGCATTATCGTGTAATAGAATGACTGGGTGCGACCTTTACCTGTCCATGGGCGTTTTTACTCGGTTGCAGCGTTCAGTTTCATCAACTGATCGCTATATCGTTGTGCAGTGATGGCTTTTGCCGGTTTCAACAGTTCGAAGTACAGCCCTCCATACATATCCCACCACACACACAACAGCATCTTTTCCCAGAGGATATCCTGTTTTGCAGTGGATGTTGATGGCTGGCCTGGGTCGACCCAGGATCGCTTGCGTATGGGATTGTCGCAATAGACCCATTTTTAATCATTGGTGACAACCTTCCAAAAGAAATTCTTCCCTTGGAACCTCTTCAGCAACGACATGCAGATGCCCAACCGTTGACCAATATTACGCTCCGTTAAAGTATGCGGAACCCACTTACCAATCTTCTGGATCTTCCCCAAGGCCTCCAGACGCCGTACCACCGTCGATTCAGCCATTTTCAAACGTTTCGCCAGTTGCGTGGTCGATTGTGTGGCATGCTTTTGCAACAGCGAATCTAGCTCTTCGTCTGCGAGTTCCTGCGGTCTACCTGCATGTGGCTTGTCTTCCAAGCCTAGATCATCTTTCTTAAACCTGGCAAACCATTCTCGACACGTCTTCTCACCCATAACCGTTTCGCCATACGTCTGACATATTGAACCGTGTTAGCGAAAATGTAGAATAGTGAAAAACGGACATTTCAAGAAAAAGCCACACAGGAAATGGACATGGAGACATCCAAATGGGACGACAAGTGAAATTGATTTTATTATGTGTAACAAAAAATTCGTCATAGAAGACTGCAATGTGCTAAACAAGTTCAACACAGGTAGTGACCATAGATTGGTGAGATGTAAGATGCGCCTCAACACTAAACTCGAACTTGGCAAGCTCATAAGACAAACAAAATGTATTGGCATTACCAACCTTAAAAAGCACCATAATACCTTCAAGTTGGAACTGAGGAACAGATTCTCTGCTTTAGAAGGCCTAACATCGGGAGAAGTGGATATTTCTGAAATTAACAGAGAACTCAATAAAGCTCTTATGGAAACAGCAACAAAAATAGGGGTACTAAGAACAAGTTACATATGAAGAAAATTTCAGGAAAAACAAAAATGTTGATACAAAAGAGAAGAGAGATGAGGACAAATAAAGACGTAACTTCCAACGTGGAATTTATAGAGCTATGCAAAACAGTGCGAAAAGGTATCATTGAAGACATAAGGAAATTCAATTGTGAACTTGTGAGGAAAGCAATTGAAAACAACCAAAGCCTGAAGACAGCAAAAGGACATTTCAGTAAAGGAAGAAAACAGATTATGGCTCTGAGAAAAGAAGATGGTACTGTAACAAGAAATAGAAGCGAAATTTTGACAAATGTGAAAGATTTCATTTCAAAACTATATGAAAGAGATTATACATCTATTCCAGATATTACGACAGGTACCAGTGCCAAAGTCCCTCCAATCCTTCCTGCAGAAGTTACATATGCAATTAAGAACATGAAACGGGGAAGAGCTCCAGGAGAAGATGGAATTACCGTGGACGTTATACAAGAAGCAAGTGGAGAAATTGAAACTACACTCGCCCAAGTTTTCACCAGATGTCTTAATGAAGGGAACATTTCTGAGGATTGGAACAATGCTACAATGATCTTGCTCCATAAAAAAAGGTGACGTTGAGGATCTCAGGAACTACAGGCCCATCAGCCTCCTTTCAGTGGTTTATAAAATCTTCACTAAGATTATTTCACATCGCTTGAAGGTAACACTAGACATGGCCCAACCAAGAGAACAAGTTGGATTCAGAAGTGGCTAGAGCACTTTAGATCATTTCCATGTACTAAGACAACTAATTGAAAGAACAAGAAAATATGAACTAACATTATGCATGGCTTTTATTGACTATGAAAAGGCCTTCGATTCCGTGAAACCATCAGCAGTAACAATGGCTTTGAAATCCTGCGGTATTGAAGATGCATACATTAGCATTACTAATAACATCTATGAAAATGCAAGTGCAAAGGTTCGGATATTTGAGGATACAGCACAAATAAGAATTGGAAAGGCAGTGAGACAAGGTGACACCATATCTCCCAAGCTCTTTAACGCCACATTGCAAAATGTCTTTCAATCACTGAACTGGGAAAATAAAGGGATAAAGATTAATGGAGATGGAGATTACTTAACTCACTTTCGTTTTGCTGATGACATAGTCATCTTTGCAACTACCCCTTCAGAGCTGCACAGTATGATCCAAGAACTTGCTGACAAGAGTAAAGAAGTGGGATTAAAAATGAACTTTCAGAAGACAAAAGTGGTGTTCAATGCTTTTACAAGAAACGAAGATTTATCGATTGATTGAGAAAAGCTTCAGACAACCGATTCCTATATTTATCTTGGGCAGCAGATATCGTATAAAACTTGGATGGAGAGCTTTTGGAAGAAATACTCCAATTTTTAAGAGCAGTATGCCATTATGTCTCAAAAGAAAAGTGTTTAATCAATGCATCCTGCCAGCGCTTACGTATTGAGCAGAGACATGGACCTTAACTGAAAAAGATATACAGAGACTGCAGACAACTCAAAGAAGCATGGAGAGACGCGTGCTTGGTGTAACCAAGAAAGATAAGAAGAGAAACTTGTGGATAAGGAAAATGACAGGAGTGGACGACATCATGACCAGAGTTTAATCACTGAAATGCAAATCGGCTGGACATGTTGCCAGAAGAACTGATCACCACCGATTAGACTTGATTCCGAGGGACAGGAAAAGACGCAGAAGAAGACCCCATGGGAGATGGAAGGATGAAATTCGAAATTATGCTAAAGTGACATGAAGGAGACAGGCCCAAGACAGACAATTGTGGAAGACATTTGGGGAGACCTTCATGCAGCAGTGGATTGATAATGGTTGATGATGATGACTATACTATACGGTATATATATATATATATAATTTACTCGACATTACTTTGTCTCCTTTGTCGTTTTTCACTATTCTACATTTTCGCTAATTCCGTCAGTCTGCTGCATACTGCGCAACCGAGATATTAGCTTCGTTTTTTCGTTTTCCAGTTATAATTCATAGTTTTTCAGTTACACTTTTCAGATATATTTTTGTGGTTATTGCATTTACTTCTGTTTCAACCTGCTATATATATATATATATATATATATATATATATATATATATATATATATATTCTATAAAGAAGATACCTAAGCAAAAAAATACATATATAATTTTGACTCACACCTAATACAACATAGAAAAGGTTATGTATCTACCTGTGTGAGTAAAAGGAGAAAAGATAAAAAAATAAAACAAAACAACTGAATGTAGAAGGTGTCGAGAATACTGAGCCTTGGCTTTATCAAGGACCAGCAAAAACTCTGCATTTTCTCACTTCCACAAAGACCTAGTTGGAAATGGGTTTCTGCAAGGCCATAGATGCAAGTAACATTCCCACCTAAAATAGTTAAAAAATATATATATATAAGTCATGTCCTCCGTAGAGTAGCATGACCTAGCACTAGTTAACAATTTCGCTTGCATCCATTAACCTTCATGGCCCGACCCATGCTCTTCATCTGTTACTATTACACAGAGAGAAGAAGATTAAAGAGAACTCAAGCTGTGAGAGTGACATAATAAATGGAAATGATTTTCAGCTATAACGAAATTCCAAGTTCGTTTGAGAGAGAATTTAAACTTGAAAAACAATGCAAAAGAAATCCAAATTTTACATTGCAATTAAAAAAGGAAAGGTTAATTTATAACGAACAGATTTTTGAAAGAAAACTTGAGTCTAAAACCCCTACTCTACAACTTATGACAGCACGAAAACGAGAATAAGTTAAAGATAAATATTAACTAAAGAAAACTTTGTGAAAGTTATATACCTTAAACAGTTAGTTGCAATATGTACAAAGTATTTCAGCAGTGCTTTAAGTGCATAATTAATTAGTTATTAAGAACTTAACTACTTTGAAAAAACAGCGCATAGACAGCGCATAGAAAAGGAACAGGCTTAGCCTTCTTCTGTTCCTAGGTACCCCAAAAGACGCTCAAAGTTACAAAGAAAAGTAAGAGTTAAAACCCGCAAAAAATGTTAACAGACAAACCAATGCTTAAAAGCTGAAAAGCTAAAAAACGACAGAGAAAAAGGTACATAAAGTACAAACATTGAACTTATAAAACCTAGAACCCAAAAACAAGGAAGAGAGCTTACCTCTTGTGTGACAAAAACTTTTCTCCACACAAGAGGAGAACATGGCTGACCCCTTCTGCCACTCCTAGACGCTGGGGGGCAGTGAGGGTGGGGCTGATGGCCTCCTCATACAGCAAGAAACCAATGCGCGGAGATTTTAACCAGAGAAAAAATATATAAACTTAAGACTGTGGATCTGTATGATCAGAATGAGCAGAATTAACTCTCCAGAATACATGAGAAATATTATAAAATACACGAGCAGTTTATTTAATAATCTTTGCATGTATTAAATCACCTTAGTGAGCTTCTATAGATTAATCAGAATCTTATTAATTTTAATGTTGGTTTTACTATTTTTAGTATAGCTATCCTAGTGATGAATAACTAGTTTTCTTTTTTATTTGTTTTTATTTTCTTTTATAAACAGATTTTTAAGCTTTTTTGTGATTTTGTTTATATTATTTAATTTTTTGTTTTAATAGGACCGTCATATCCATAGCACTAAGGTTCCTTTAGGTAGTTAATAGGCATCCTCTAGCCAACTTCCTTACGGCTTTGATTGGTCAGAATCATATTATTAACTGTGTAGAAAATTAAAGCAGATCTGCCAACCTTACTCTATTAGTGCTATGGATATGACGGTCCTATTAAAACAAAAAATTAAATAATATAAACAAAATCACAAAAAAAAGCTTAAAAATCTGTTTATAAAAGAAAATAAAAACAAATAAAAAATAAAAAAGAAAACTAGTTATTCATCACTAGGATAGCTATACTAAAAATAGTAAAACCAACATTAAAATTAATAAGATTCTGATTAATCTATAGAAGCTCACTAAGGTGATTTAATACATGCAAAGATTATTAAATAAACTGCTCGTGTATTTTATAATATTTCTCATGTATTCTGGAGAGTTAATTCTGCTCATTCTGATCATACAGATCCACAGTCTTAAGTTTATATATTTTTCTCTGGTTAAAATCTCCAAGTGCATTGGTTTCTTGCTGTATGAGGAGGCCATCAGCTCCACCCTCACTGCCCCCCAGCGTCTAGGGAGTGGCAGAAGGGGTCAGCCATGTTCTCCTCTTGTGTGGAGAAAAGTTTTTGTCACACAAGAGGTAAGCTCTCTTCCTTGTTTTTGGGTTCTAGGTTTTATAAGTTCAATGTTTGTACTTTATGTACCTTTTTCTCTGTCGTTTTTTAGCTTTTCAGCTTTTAAGCATTGGTTTGTCTGTTAACATTTTTGCGGGTTTTAACTCTTACTTTTCTTTGTAACTTTGAGTTGTCTTGGGAGTACCTAGGAACAGAAGAAGGCTAAGCCTGTTCCTTTTCTATGCGCTGTCTATGCGCTGTTTTTTCAAAGTAGTTAAGTTCTTAATAACTAATTAATTATGCACTTAAAGCACTGCTGAAATACTTTGTACATATTGCAACTAACTGTTTAAGGTATATAACTTTCACAAAGTTTTCTTTAGTTAATATTTATCTTTAACTTATTCTCGTTTTCGTGCTGTCATAAGTTGTAGAGTAGGGGTTTTAGACTCAAGTTTTCTTTCAAAAATCTGTTCGTTATAAATTAACCTTTCCTTTTTAATTGCAATGTAAAATTTGATTTCTTTTGCATTGTTTTTCAAGTTTAAATTCTCTCTCAAACGAACTTGGAATTTCGTTATAGCTGAAAATCATTTCCATTTATTATGTCACTCTCACAGCTTGAGTTCTCTTTAATCTTCTTCTCTCTGTGTAATAGTAACAGATGAAGAGCATGGGTCGGGCCATGAAGGTTAATGGATGCAAGCGAAATTGTTAACTAGTGCTAGGTCATGCTACTCTACGGAGGACATGACTTATATATATATATTTTTTAACTATTTTAGGTGGGAATGTTACTTGCATCTATGGCCTTGCAGAAACCCATTTCCAACTAGGTCTTTGTGGAAGTGAGAAAATGCAGAGTTTTTGCTGGTCCTTGATAAAGCCAAGGCTCAGTATTCTCGACACCTTCTAAATTCAGTTGTTTTGTTTTATTTTTTTATCTTTTCTCCTTTTACTCACACAGGTAGATACATAACCTTTTCTATGTTGTATTAGGTGTGAGTCAAAATTATATATGTATTTTTTTGCTTAGGTATCTTCTTTATAGAATGTGTATTCTGAATTTTCAAAACTGCTGTGTTGCGCGTTTTGATTTTCAGGTTATTTTGCACCCTTCGTTTTAAATTCTAAAATTTTTCCCTAGTCTTCAGTTTTGCTCTTATATATATATATATATATATATACTTAAGAGCAAAACTGAAGACTAAGGAAAAAATTTTAGAATTTAAGACGAAGGGTGCAAAATAACCTGAAAATCAAAAACGCGCAACGCAGCAGTTTTGAAAAATTCAGAATACACATTCTATAAAGAAGATACCTAAGCAAAAAAATACATATATAATTTTGACTCACACCTAATACAACATAGAAAAGGTTATGTATCTACCTGTGTGAGTAAAGGAGAAAAGATAAAAAAATAAAATAAAACAACTGAATGTAGAAGGTGTCGAGAATACTGAGCCTTGGCTTTATCAAGGACCAGCAAAAACTCTGCATTTTCTCACTTCCACAAAGACCTAGAAACCCATTTCCAACTAGGTCTTTGTGGAAGTGAGAAAATGCAGAGTTTTTGCTGGTCCTTGATAAAGCCAAGGCTCAGTATTCTCGACACCTTCTACATTCAGTTGTTTTATTTTATTTTTTTATCTTTCTCCTTTTACTCACACAGGTAGATACATAACCTTTTTCTATGTTGTATTAGGTGTGAGTCAAAATTATATATGTATTTTTTTGCTTAGGTATCTTCTTTATAGAATATATATATATATATATATATATGTCGTCAGAGCCCCTTTAGTGGGAACAGGATGCACCACGAGAAGGCGGGGTTGACATTTGTCAAGGAGAGGCTGTGATGTTACGCATCACCTGACCTTACATATATATATATATATATATATATATATATATATATATATATATATATATCATCATCATCATTGTCAACCATTATCAATCCACTGCTGGACGAAGGTCTCCCCAAGTTTCCTCCACAACGGTCTGTCTTGTGCCAGTCTCCTCCACGTCACTCCCGCATACTTACGAATTTCATCCACCCATCTTCCATGTGGTCTTCTTCTGGGTCTTTTCCTGTCCCTTGGAATCCAATCTAAAATTTCGGCTGTCCATCGATGGTCTGTTCTTCTGGCAGTATGTCCAGCCCATTGCCATTTCAGGGATTTAACTCTGATCATGATGTCTTCCACTCTTGTCATTTTTCGGATCCACGTGTTCCTCTTCTTATCTCTCCTGGTTACACCAAGCATGCACCTCTCCATGCTGCTTTGAGTTGTCTTCAGCCTTTGTATGTCTCTTTTAGCTAAGGTCCACGTCTCTGCACCATACGTAAGCACTGGAAGGATGCATTGATCCAACACTTTTCTTTTAAGACATAATGGCATATTGCTCTTGAAAATTATGCTGTTTCTTCCAAAAGCTCTCCAGGCAAGTTTTGTACGCCGATTAATTTCTTCATCAATGTGACCCTCACTTGATATCTGCTGTCCAAGATAAACGTACGTGTCTGTTATCTCCAGCTTTTCTCCATCAATCGATAAATCTTCATTTCTTGTAAAAGCATTGTACATCACTTTTGTCTTCTGAAAGTTCATTTTTAATCCCACTTCTTTACTCTTGTCAGCAAGTTCCTGGATCATACTCTGTAGCTCTGATGGGGTAGTTGTAAAAATGACTATGTCATCAGCAAAACGAAGATGGGTTAGATAATCTCCATTAATCTTTATCCCTTTGTTTTCCCAGTTCAGTGATTGAAAGACATTTTCCAATGTGGCATTAAAGAGCTTCGGAGATATGGTGTCACCTTATCTCACTCCTTTTCCAATTTTTATGTGTGTTGTATTTTCAAACAGCTGAATCTTTGCACTTGCATTTTCATAGATGTTATTAATAATATTAATGTATGCATCTTCAATACCGCAGGATTTCAGAGCCATTGCAACTGCTGATGGTTTCACCGAATCAAAGGCTTTTTCAGAATCGATAAAAGCCATGCACAATGGAAGCTCATATTCCCTCGCTCTTTCAATTAGTTCTCTCAGTACGTGGATATGATCTATTGTGCTGTAGCCACTCCTGAATCCAGCTTGTTCTCTCGGTTGAGCCATGTCCAGTGTCACCTTCAAGCGGTGTGAAAGAACTTTAGTGAAGATTTTATAAACCACTGATAGGAGGCTGATAGGTCTGTAGTTCCTGAGATCCTCAATGTCACCTTTTTTATGTAGCACGATCATTGTAGCGTTGTTCCAATCCTCAGGAATTTTCCCTTCATTAAGGCATCGAGTGAAAATTTGGGCGAGTACTGTTTCGATTTCTCCACTTGCTTCTTGTATGATGTCTACAGTAATTCCATCTTCTCCTGGAGCTTTTTCCCGCTTCATGTTCTTGATTGCATGTGCAACTTCTGCTGGAAGGACTGGAAGAACTCTGGTACTGGTACCTTTCATGATGTCTGGAGTACATGTATCATCCCTTTCATATAATTTGGAGTAGAAATCTTTCACTCTTGTCAAAATTTCGCTCTATTTCTTGTTACAGAACCATCTTCTTTTCTCAGTGCCATAATCTGTTTTTTCCCCTTACTGAGATGTCCCTTTGCTATCTTTAGGCTTTGGTTGTTTTCAATTGCTTTCCTTACTAGTTCACAGTTGAATTTCCTTACGTCTTCAGTGATACTTTTTCGTACTGTCTTGCATAGCTCTATATATTCCACTTTGGAAGTCACATGTTCTTTAGTTGTCCTCATCACTCTTGTTTTTTGCATCAACATTTTGGTTTTTCCTGATAATTTGTTCACATGCAATTTGTTCTTAGACCCAGCTAATTTTGTTGCTGTTTCCATAAGAGCTTTGGTTACTTTTCTGTTAACTTCAGAAATATCCACTTCTTCCGATGTTAGGCCTTCTAAAGCAGAGAATCTGTTCTTCAGTTCCAATTTGAAGGTATTATGGTGTTTTTTAAGGTTGGTTATGTCAATACATTTTGTTTGTCTTATGAGCTTGCTACGTTCGAGTTTAGTGTTGAGGTGCATCTTACATCTCACCAATCTATGGTCACTGCCTGTGTTGAACTTGTTTAGCACACTGCAGTCTTCTATGACGAATTTTTTGTTACACATAATAAAATCAATTTCACTTGTCGTCCCATTTGGATGTCTCCATGTCCATTTCCTGTGTGGCTTTTTCTTGAAAAAGGAGTTTAAGATGAAAAACCCTTCTGCCTCCGCAAACTCTACGAGAGTATTTCCACGCTGGTTTCTGTTGCCGTGACCTAATTTACCTACTGAAGTTTCATTCTGTTACCGTTGCCCTATTTTTGCATTGAAATCTCCCATAATTATATTCAAGTGCTGCTTACCTTTATTATTTAGATCACGAATTTCCTCATAAAATTCTTTAATTTCTTCTTCAGGATGACTTGTGGTGGGTGCATAAGTTTGAATAATCTGAGCCTTGTATCTTCTCGAGAGTTGAATAACGAGTCGTGCAGCTCTGTCTGAGGAACTTTCAACTTCTACAACTTTATCCTTCAGTTTCTTGTTTATTATAAATCCAACACCACTTGTTCTGCCAGTATCTGTCCCACGATAGTAGAAGAGATGTCCACTTTTCAGTTCAATGAGATCTTCTCCTTTTCTCCTTACCTCACTTAGCCCGACGATGTCCCACTTGATCCTTTGTAGTTCCTCTTCCAATTCAAGAAGCCTTGAATCAGAAGATAGGGAGCGTCCGTTGTACGTAGCCATGGTCAGCATCAGATGGCAGCCTAGTCCGGTCCTCCGGGGATTCTTAGCACCCTCTGCCTTCATGTCGCACTGGCCGCTGCCTTGGCCAGGTACATTCCAGCTGCCGGAGACTGAGGGCCAAGATTTAAGTTGTGGAGTCATTTTGGAGGGGTTTGGCCATAACTCACCACGCTGGCCAAGCGGGTTGGTGAGTGTGGGATAGCATTTCCTCTAATCCCGATGGTATAGTTATACCGCTATTGGCGGTCGTCAGAGCCCCTTTAGTGGGAACAGGATGTACCACGAGAAGGCGGGGTTGACATTTGTCAAATAGAATCTGTGATGTTACGCATCACCTGACCTTACATCCCATATATATATATATATATTGAAATCTCCCATAATTATTTTCAAACACCATATCTCCGAAGCTCTTTAATGCCACATTGGAGGGTGTTTTTCAGTCGCTGAGCTGGGAAAACAAGGAGATAAAGATTAATGGAGATTATCTAACCCACCTTCGTTTTGCTGATGACGTAGTCATTTTTGCAACTACCCCATCAGAGCTGCAGAGTATGATCCAGGAACTTGCTGACAAGAGTAAAGAAGTGGGTTTAAAAATGAACTTTCAGAAGACAAAAAGTGATGTTCAATGCTTTTACAAGAAATGAAGATTTATCGATTGATGGAGAAAAGCTGGAGATAACAGACACGTACGTTTATCTTGGACAGCAGATATCAAGTGAGGGTCACATTGATGAAGAAATTAATCGGCGTACAAAACTTGCCTGGAGAGCTTTTGGAAGAAACAGCATAATTTTCAAGAGCAATATGCCATTATGTCTTAAAAGAAAAGTGTTTGATCAATGCATCCTTCCAGTGCTTACGTATGGTGCAGAGACGTGGACCTTAACTAAAAGAGACATACAAAGGCTGCAGACAACTCAAAGCAGCATGGAGAGGTGCATACTTGGTGTAACCAGGAGAGATAAGAAGAGGAACTCGTGGATCCGAAAAATGACAAGAGTGGAAGACATCATGATCAGAGTTAAATCCGTGAAATGGCAATGGGCTGGACATACTGCCAGAAGGACAGATCATCGATGGACAGCGAAATTTTAGATTGGATTCCAAGGGACAGGAAAAGACCCAGAAGAAGACCACATGGAAGATGGGTGGATGAAATTCGAAAGTATGCAGTGGTGACATGGAGGAGACTGGCACAAGACAGACCGTTGTGGAGGAAACTTAGGGAGACCTTCGTCCAGCAGTGGATTGATAATGGTTGACAATGATGATGATGGTGATATATATATACACTATCTACCAACAAGTAATTGGACACCCCTGCAATCGACGATATCTGCGGTCCTGGCCGCCGCCATTAAATATCGTGTGAGAAACAACAACGCAGCCAGTCGCATGCAAGATACCACGCAGTTCGGAGCTCTCTGATTTCGAGAAAGGTGTAATCGTCGGGTATCACAGAAATGGCCGATCTATACGTGACATATCCAGCAAGTTGAGGTCCCCAAAATCGACAGTGGCCTTCGTGATTGGCAAGTGGAAGATGAGAGGTGACTGTCGGAATGTGCCCCGACCCGGCAGGCCCACAAAACTGGGAGTTAGAGACCGACGGGTGCTGGACAGAGAAATTCGGAAGAACCGCAAAAAAAGGGATGGGCCACATCCGCGAGGAGTTTTAACAGACATCCGGGAGTGTTCTTTCTATGAATACCATCCGTAAGGAAGTCCATCTGCTTGGTTATCATGGACGTGCTGCCGCCCACAAGCCTTTGATCACCAAGTCCAATAGCGCTGCTCGGCTAACGTGGTGCAAAGAACGTCGACAGTGGACCGTTGAACTGTGAAAACAGGTTCTCTGGAGCGACGAATCAAGGTTCACCCTCTACCGTTCGGATGGCAGGGTCTGGGTTTGGCGTCTGCCTGGAGAACGCCTCCTGCCGGAATGTATTGTGCCAACTGTGAGGTTCGGGGGCGGTGGAATTATGCTATGGGGGTGCTTCTCGTGCTATGGCACGGGACCCTTGGTCACAATTCCTGGTAGACTCAACGCCGAGACCTACTGCACCATTTTGGATGACCATGCGCTTCCCACGTTGTGGCAGTTTTACGGGGTGGACCCATGTTACTTTCAGGATGACAATGCCACCTGTCATGTTGCGAGGTCCACCATGGCTTGGTATGATGACAATGGGGTTAATCGAATGGACTGGCCTGTGCAGAGCCCGGACCTTAACCCTATCGAGCACCTCTGGGACGAGTTGGAGCGTCGACTTAAGGGGTGCCCCCACCGTTCGAAATCGGTGAAGGAACTGACCTGTCTTCTCCAAGCCGAGTGGAAGAAAATACCGCTAGCCGTCGTACAACGCCTGGTTGAGAGTATGCCCCGGAGGGTTGCAGCTGTAATCGCCTCTCGTGGAGGCTCCACCAACTATTGAAGGTGAATAAACTTCGTTTTCCTTTGCTATCACAGGTGTCCAATTACTTGTTGGTAGATAGTGTATATATCCAGTATACTAATACGCATTGGAAGTTCAATTAAAATTTACCATGATCTATTCAAAATCATCAAAAGTAGGCAAAACTAATTTTTGCTGCGGTAAAGGATTCAAAATTTTTAAAAAATGTGGAGTGGCCCTGCAATTTTGCACTGCGCCGCAGCGGATACAGAAATTGGATTTGGCGTTTCAAAATTAAAGCGTATAATGGAACGCAGCCGTCGACCAAGGTATACAAAAGATGCTGGCGTCGTTTTAGGTAAGGGCATGTATAGAAAATGTTCGTGGTAGACTCACAGCGCGATCGGTATATTACGATCGACAAGGGACTGCTGCATATGTTGATTACTTTTTTCACAGTTTGTAGAGATACGGTAAAATTCGCAAAGTTCAGTCTTCGAAACATGTAGCTATTAAACCAAACCAAAATTTGTGCGTTGTGTTAACATTATATGCGAGGCATGCTCTTGCATCAAAAATCTAGCAGTAATATGATTTGTTAATGTCGGAATTTAATTGTTTTATATTAGATGTCGATCTAATGGTGCTTCTGTATTCGGTAATACGTAATAAAAAAAAGATGAAGCCCAAATGGTTTGTTCCTCATGTAGCATGTATAAGATCTGTATGTTTTTATTTATTCATTTATTTTATGTTTTTGTGTGTGTAACTTTTCAGGGTGTCGGAGCTCTTAGATTATACAGCTGAAGAAATCACGGGGAAGAGTATGTACACGTTATGTTACGCTCAAGATGCAGAGAAAATACGCAAGTGCCATATTGACCGTAAGTAGAACTCGAAAAGTTTTTATTTTACTTTCCTTTCACCTGCATTCAATTCTTAAATCATGTCACACCGTTCGGTAAAACTGAAGTAATTGAAAGAAAGAAAAAAATATAGACTAATGAAGTAAGAAATTTCATAAATTTCTAGTGCACCTAAGACGGTCTTCGAGAGTAACCATTCTGTAACGAAATATTACAGCGATACCTCTCATCTTAATTCCCGCACAGTTCTACCTCTAATTTGAAAAATCCTCAACTAATCATTTGATGCCCTTGAAATTTTCGAAACGTACTGTCCCAGATTTTTTTATCTGTTGAAAGTGCATTCCATGAAGTATATACAGACTGATCAATGAATACAGGGTGATTGTAAACTCCTTCAACAAAACAAGAGGAGTGATAGTACACATCAAGACGAACAATATTTGCAATGGAACCTAGGGCCGCATTCCACTCCTAGTGCCAGAAAAGAGCACGTTCAAAAAACATCCAGCAGGCACACGGAGTTCCAACCAGTGCATGAGAAGCACAAGATACAAATCAGGTGCGCTGAACACGTGCGTAGACGATGAGGAGCAAACATTTAGAAACGCAGCCTAACCCGTTCAGGGATATTACCGTGGGAACATCACATGAGAATTGACGTATACGTCTGACCGACGCAGCGTACCATGTGTTCCTGGAGTAAGTGCTTCCCGGTCTGTTGCAGGATGTTCCGCTCACCAAACAGATGTACATGTGGTTTATGCATGATGGGGCCCCAGCACACTTTGCCACCGAGGTCCGGTACTTCCTAAATGCGACATATCCCGGGCGGTGAATTGGACGCGGTGGAACTGTGGCTTGGTCTCCACGCTTCCCGGACCTTAATCCACTGGATTCTTCTGGGGGCACAGGAAAACATTGGTGTACGAGACACCTCTGTATTCCCTGGAAGATATCGTCGCGCGAATCGCTGTTGCTGCGGACAAGATCAACACCACACCGGGAGTCTACGAGAGGGTGCGACAGTCCTTCATTCGCCGGTGTGGGCTGTGCAACGACGCCCTTGGACGCCAGTTTGAGCAGCTCCTTTGAGTCCTTTTTTGATGCGATTGGAATTGTGCAACTCATAAATTAATTATGTCTCTTTGCTTTCACTGGTGAAGGCTCAACGTGGATATGTAACTTTACTCTTTTCTGGCAGTAGGAGTGGAATGCTGCCCTAGGTTCCATTGGAAATATTGTTCGTCTTGATGTGTACTATCATCCCACTTGTTTTGTTGAAGGAGTTTACAATCACCTCGTATATCTTCCAATTACCTTTGGTGGCGGATTAAGGATATATAAATCGGTGTCTTCCAACGTCATTGCACTCCTTGCAGTAGAGAGAATTGTTTAGCACATAAGTTTGAATAAAAGGTCAACGTGCTGGAGAAGAAATTCAAGCAAAAATGGCGATCCACCTGGAAACATGGTCTCACCCGGAGGTATACGCAATGATTAGTTTGCACCATGCGGTGCTGTATCAAAAGAAACATCTTCATTTGTAGCAGTCTAAGGAGAAATCACCCGTCTGTCTGTTGCGTTCTTCACAATTTGTAGCTTTGAGAACAACACTACTTAAGAATTACTTTTCTTATTTACTCCCTCTTGAAATGAAACAAAGTCAAATAAAGTTTTAGAAAAACTTACTGTACGTTTGTTTTTTTTATTTCATCAGTATCCTATAAGCACCTAATTTGAGTATACCAAAAGACGTGAGGAGCTAATCACAACAGTAATAATATTTCAAAACTTATTAACGTAAGATATGTAACGTACCAGGAGATGTGACGTACCTGCCAGCAGGACGCACACGACATAAAGGCAGATAGGAATCAGAACAAATGTCCGCGTAGCTTAATTGGTAGAGCAACTTATTCCGGAATGAGTGGACCCGGGTTCGAACCCCGGCGCGGATAAAAATGACGGAGAAATTCACTTCGTTATAATGGCGCCCGAACTATCCGGATGAACCGACCGTTCAAAATCTCGCATTGGTGTGATGTTATTTCCACACCGCGAGATAGGAAAAATGTGAGCAGCACTTCGAAAGAAAAAATAAGGGGGAGATGATGTAACGTACCAGGAGATGTGACGTACCTGCCAGCAGGACGCACACGACATAAAGGCAGATAGGAATCAGAACAAATGTCCGCGTAGCTTAATTGGTAGAGCAACTTATTCCGGAATGAGTGGACCCGGGTTCGAACCCCGGCGCGGATAAAAATGACGGAGAAATTCACTTCGTTATAGATAGTAAGCAGAAAGCTTGATTTACCCCAAACTCTAAATATACACTATATTGACAAAAGTCATCGGACAACTAAAAGAGAAACACAATATAGCATTTATTGACATACATTAGTATGGTGTCGGTCCATCTTTGGCCTTAATGCATGCACTGACCCTTCGAGATGCTTTCGACAAGGTTTTGGAACACAGCTATAGGTATGCGCTTCCATTCTGTACATAATGCTGCCGCTAACTATTGCTTAGTAGTGGGCCTTGGTTCCAAACTTCTTATGCGGCGCCCTAATTCATCCCATAGGTGCTCTATGGGATTAAGATCAGGGCTCTGTGCTGGCCAGTCCACACACGATACGAGATTATCGTCAAACCACGCCGTAACAGTCCTTGCTTTATGGCTCGGTGCATTTTCCTGCTGGTGCCAACAAGGCTCGGTTCCATAGTATTGCCACAGAGTTGGTAGCTCATAATTGTCCAGAATATCGAGGTAGACGTGCTGGTTAACAGGTTTGTCCACGATAACCAATGCGCCGGGACAATACCACGAAAAACACACCTACACGAGTACACTGTGAGCTCTAAACTTGACCGTAGGAACAGTACACTGTGAGCTCTAAACTTGACCGTAGGAACAGTACACTGTGGTAAATACCGTTCCCCAGGATGCCGCCATACCCGCACACGGCCATCAGACTAATGGATTGTGTATCTGAATTCATAAATCCATAGGACCCGTTTCCTTTGATCAACGGTCCACGATAAATGTTCTTTACACCATACTAAACGACGAGTAGCATTCCGAGTGGATATGAAAGGCTTATGAGCAGCCGAACGACCACGGTAACCCATGGAATGAAGTTCTCTGCGAATGGTACGTGTACATACCGAGGTTCCAGCATTTTTCCTCACCTGTACACTGAGGTCTTGTGCAGTATTTCGTCGATTAGCTGTAACGACTTTCCTGAGGCTTCCACATCCTCTATCACTGATGATATTTTTTGGTCTGTCGGTAGGTTTTGCTGCTTCAGGCACGTCATGTGTCTTCCACTTATTCAGTACATCCAAAACAGTTGACATGGGTATGTTTAAACGCCTCTCGCATTCTCTTCTGGACAACCCACTAATATACCACCCAACAATCTTTCTTTTCTCAAAGTCAGTTCAGCTACATTTTCACTCAACCTCACAGTGCGATATGATCGCGGTCAGCTGCAGGCCTGTTTTTATATCGTTTGCAGCTGTACCGCCCATCTTAACAACGCATCGGATTTGTTCATTTGCTTTCGAAGGGAGTCCGGTGACTTTTATCAATATAGTGTATGTAACAACACAACTCGAACACGCATGCTTTAAGTAAACACAGTTGCAGGCTAGTACAGCTTTCTCCACCACACATCTTGGTTGCTTTTTTAACATTATATATCTCTCGTTCTTATCTGTCAACATGCATACATCATGTTCTTTGACCTCAAGATTATTGCCAACATCATTACGCGAGCGAAAAGGTGTAACGTTAAGGTTGAAAAACGCTAACAAAGAATGAAATCAAATTTACGTAGAGAAAACAACTAAAAATGAAGTTAATTTAGATGTCATATTCTTCTTGCACCTAAGAATACCCGAACGTCACGTTACTTTCTGTTATGTTGAAGGCCTGCCACTCCGGTTCTCTTCTGCCAACGCATTGCGCTCGTGTTAATTTTGAATATTATGTCAAACACAGCTTATATCTCTCTATTTAAAAATTCCCTTTCAGTTCCTTTCCCTGATGTATACATTTAGTTACTTCTTAGCTGCATATTCATTCTGAACGGCACATCGGTACCTCCAAGTTCCTCCGCATATTTTTGGCAACAGCTGGCAGCTAGTCGGATTGTAAATAAAAGGCGTACTCGCAGTATACGAGAGTCGAGGTCAGAGGCGAACGAATAGATTACGAGACAGTCTGTAAAATTAGTGACAAACGAATGTTGACTTTAGTTCAATAATACGTAATACTTTACTGATTTGCTGTACGACGGGTGTTTTCTAAGTGAAGTGTGTAAAGAGCGCAGTGGAGTTCACTAAGTCATTTGCTTCTCAGACTCACAAATTCGATCCTTTAGGATTATTGCTAGCTTTAGTATTCAGGTTTAGCTTTAGCATCCAAGTGACTGTTTAAAACAAACAAACACGAAAAAGATTAAAACATTATATACAATATTGCTGGCGTGGTTATTGTTCAGTATGAAGCGGGCGCCAACTTATCAGAAGAATCGTTATTAATAAGTAGAAACTGTACACCAATTATACTCAAAATAGTATGTCGCCCCGGTGTCGCAGTGGTCTAAGCGACGGCTTCTGATCATTCGTCCTTGATGGAGTCCGGGTTCGAATCCTGGTGAGGCATGGATGTTGTGTTTGTCTTACGGCGCTGGCTCTCTCCCTTCCCTGGAACCAGTGGCCTTAAATTAGGGACGGGTGACTGCTTATAGCTCATTAAGTTGCTCACGGTGGTCATTAAACCTCCAATCAAAAAAAAAAGTATAACTATACTAATGATCCGAATTTCTTGGCGTAGAATAGAAATAAAACTTCCCAAACTTTCGCACATCAACCGTATGGATTTTCTCAAGGAAGGTAGACAGCTAACCTAAACTGCAAAACTGGATAATAGAACGTTTCAACAATTTAAACGCGGTGACTTGACTAGACAGTAATTGAATATTCGTGAATGTTATCGTTCGAAGAAACAAGGTCACGTGTGTTGGGCACGCGGTAAAATGGTGAAAAATGCAGCATTATTTGAAGAATTGATTCCAAGTACTGGCAACTTCGGAGAGACGCTATCATTGCAAGCTTCACTATTGAGCAAAATTTCCAAGGTTTTACGAATGGCAGTAGATTTGGGTGTGGAGTATGAAGCTAATTCCCTTATGTCGCTCCACATAGGATCAGCGGACTTGAACTTGACTTCTCTTGATAGGCGCAGTGGTTATTTTCCCGTCTTTTGTATCCTTTTTATGTTCGCTAATTCTAATTCCAAAGGAACGTTTTGTCATTCCAATGCAGTATCTCCTGGAGCCGTCCGGATATTGTAGTGAGATGGCATAAACACCTGCCTCGTTGAGAAGAGGGGGTTGTCAATATTTCTCTTAAGCATCGTATATAAAGATGCCGGAGAACTTATGCGACACCGAAGTTCATCCTCCTGAGATTGTTTCCGAGTTGATCGGAAACATTTGGTATGTGGGGAATAGAGCCTAGGTAGCGAAGTTGAGGCATAGAAAGATTAACACGGCTGGTTGTGGCTTTTTGATGACGTTACTCATCTGGTTCGACGTATATCCTTCCTCAGCGGCCAATTCGATTATGTTGTTTAGTTCGGATTGTCTAGAACGAACATCGGAGGAGACGGCGAAGGCTCTTCTTATTCAAGAACGGAAGAAGGCCGTCTTGAATGAAGTGCGGAGCATCAGGTTGGGAACGGAGGTGGGTTTATAATAAACTTCCGCATGAAAGCAGTTGTCATCAATTTTTCCTCGATAAAATCAATCATATACACCCTACAATCAATTTCACTATAGAGTTTGAACACAATGGTACCTTACCTTATCTCGACGTCTTAGTGAGCAAATCGCATAACAACCGCCTTCATACGGAAGTCTATTATAAACCCACCTCCGTTCCCAAACTGATGCCCTGCAGTTCATTCTGCTCTGATGATTACAAGACAGCCTTCTTCCATTCTCGAATAAGAAGAGCCTTCGCCGTCTCCTCCGATGTTCGTTCTACAGAATCCTAACTAAAAAACATCATCGAATTGGTTACTGAGGAAGGATATACGTTGAACCAGATACGTAACTTTATCGAAAAAGCCAGAACCAGGCGTTTTAATCTTTCTATGCCTCAACTTCGCTACTTGGGCTCAATTCTCTACATACCAAATGTTTCCTATCAACTCAAAAACCCTCTCAGAAGGATGAATTTCGGTGTCGGCATAAGGTCTGCGGCATCTTTATATACGATGCTTAAGAGAAATATTGACAAGCCCCTCTTCTCAATGAGGCAGATGTTTATGCCATCCCACTACACTATCCGGACGGCTCCAGGCGATTCTACATTGGAATGACAAAACGTTCGTTTGGAATTAGAATCAGCGAACATAAAAAGGATACAAAAGACGGGAAAATAACCACTGCCCTATCAAGAGAAGTCAAGTTCAAGTCCGCTGATCCTATGTGGAGCGACATAAGGAAATTAGCTTCATACTTCACACCCAAATCTACTGCCATTCTTGAAACCTTGGAAATTTTGACCAGCAGCGAGGCTTGCAATGATAGCGTCTCTCCGGAGTTGCCACGTATTTGAAATCAATTCTTCAAATAATATTGGTTTTCCACCACTTTACCGCGTGCCCAACACACGTGACTTTGTATCTTCGAACGATCACATTCGCGCTATTCATTTATTGTCTAGTTAAGTCACCGCGTTCAAATTGTTGAAACGTTCTATTACCCAGTTTGCAGTTAGCAGTCTACCTTCCTTGAAAAAGCCATCTGGTTGATGTACGAAAGCTTGGAAAGTTTTATTTCTATTCTACGCCAAGAAATTCGGATAATTAGCATCGTTATACTATTATGAGAAGAATCGTTGTTTGCAGGTTCCTATCATTGGAGCAGGGAAGCAAAGAAATAAGTAGTTAAACTAAATGAATCTAATGACAGATGATCACGCTCGCACTTTTGGATTTATTTTTCGGAATGGGCGGAAAGAGAAAATATCAGTTAGTCAAAATAAACAGTATATACTTCCAGTGGGGCATTTCCCGCAAAATCTGTTCTCATTCATGCTTGTGTAAAGACGTGAAGAATCCTTAGGGATCTCTTAAGAACCTTTTTAACTGAAGGCGAATTTCTAGCTGCTGTTGGCACACAGAATAACCAAAGTCACTGTTTAATTACAGTATATTTTAAATATTTCCATGTAACAATATTTTCGAAATATGTCGGATAGAAAATGTTTCTGTTGGAACTAAATCTACGTCCCACGCAGAATTTGAATTTCTTAAAAGGGGGGGGGGGGAGGGCTCATGTTCAGAACAATATGACTAGTAGTTTGTTTTATGTCTACCGCACTTAGCTTCTACATGTACTGTATATCTAATGCTGTTCTTATCGTGAAAGTTGTTTGTAATATGCGTTTTACTTTTGCATCATTTTCAGTTATCCAAAAGGGTCAAGTAATGAGCGGTTATTACAGACTCATGAACAAAAACGGGGGTTACACATGGTTGCAAAGTATAGCCACAGTGATCTGCAATGCCAAAAATGCCGAAGAGGAGACGATCATTTGTGTCAACTATGTTCTCAGGTAACTTTTAATTTTTTATTTCGATGTCCATAAACACACATTTCCGCAAAAAAATTATAAACCTTTATTAAGTATCAAGAACAGTAACCTTTGCAAATGACAGCACGTATGCCATGATGTGTCATGGATTCTATGAAATGCTTGAGTTAGTTCTGGTTCAAGGATAGCCATTCCTGCAGCAAACATCGACGCAGAACAGCTCTTTCTAGCATAAAATAGTAAAACTGTACTAGTAATCCAATTTAATGGCGTAAAAATACTGTATAAATATAGGCTTTCAAGTTTTCGTGCATGAACCAAATAGCTTTTACAAGGAAGTTAGACAGAAAACTGCAATCTGAATAATAAGAACGCTTCAACAATTTATTTTTCGGTGCGTGCAGAAGTTCTACGCGTTTTTTATAGTAGAAAAGGAAAAGAGATTGTTTTGAATAAATGGCATCTCTCTTGAAATCAGAGACTACGGTCTTGTGACGATTATATATATTAAGAAAATACCACGTTTGTTACAAATATTTTATTTTTTCAAGTCGGCCAAGGTTTCGCTGGGTTCTTAACTAACTTCATCAGGACGAATGGCTCGTAAATATTCAAACTGTACATGACATCATAAATGGTGTTTACAGTCACCGGGTTTGGTTAGTTGCTTCCACGCGCTTGATAGAAATGGTGTGGATGCCATGTCATTAATAAGTTGCGAATAATTCTGATATACATATATGGAAAACTTCAGAAACATCAAGTTTGGTGGCTAAATCTGGCTTGTCGATTAGTTTTGCTTAAACAATTCTTGCACGATGTATTGTTGCATTGTCATCCATAAAGATGCCATCCCATGCAGCAAAAAAGTATAACATTGCAGGATGCACTTAGTCAGCTACAACACTCGGGTATTTCCCGGATGTCACCTTACTTCCCCTGGTAATAGCTTACACAATCCGTACCAGTAGAACGTTCCCTATAACAAGATACCGTCTCCACATGTTTGGATTGTCTTCACAATACGTGCCGAGTCCATCACTTGATGAGGTTCTCTCCTCATTCTCTGCCATACCTCACGTTAAAAGCAATGTATAGTGTGTGATTTACCTGACCACATCAATTTCTTCCACACTGATCTACTGTACGTTCATGGTGTCGTCGGCACACACACACACACACACACACACACACACACACACACACACACACACAACATATATATATATATATATTGTATATATACACTATCTACCAACAAGTAATTGGACACCCATGCAATCGACGATATCTGCGGTCCTGGCAAGTGGAAGATGAGAGGTGACTGTCGGAATGTGCCCCGACCCGACAAACCCACAAAACTGGGAGTTAGAGACCGACGGGTGCTGGCCAGAGAAATTCGGAAGAACCGCACCAAATCGATGGGCCACATCCGCGAGGAGTTTCAACAGGCATCCTGAAGTGTTCTTTCGATGAATACCATCCGTAAGGAATCCCATCTGCTCGGTTATCATGGACGTGCTGCCGCCCACAAGCCTTTGATCACCAAGTCCAATAGCGCTGCTCGACTAACGTGGTGCAAAGAACGTCGACAGTGGACCGTTGAACAGTGGAAACAGGTTCTCTGGAGCGACGAATCAAGGTTCGGGGGTGGTGGAATTATGCTATCGGGGTGCTTCTAGTGCTATGGCACGGGACCCTTGGTCGCAATTCCTGGTAGACTCAATGCCGAGACCTACTGCACCATTTTGGATGACCATGCGCTTCCCACGTTGTGGCAGTTTTACGGGGTGGACCCATGTTACTTTCAGGATGACAATGCCACCTGTCATGTTGCGAGGTCCACCATGGCTTGGTATGGTGACAATTGGGTTAATCGAATGGACTGGCCTGTGCAGAGCCCGAACCTTAACCCTATCGAGCACCTCTGGGACGAGTTGGAGCGTCGACTTAAGGGGGTGCCCCCACCGTCCGAAATCGGTGAAGGAACTGACCTGTCTTCTCCAAGCCGAGTGGAAGAAAATACCGCTAGCCGTCGTACAACGCCTGGTTGAGAGTATGCCCGGAGAGTTGCAGCTGTAAGCGCCTCTCGTGGAGGCTCCACCAACTATTGAAATTGAATAAACTTCGTTTTCCTTTGCTATTACAGGTGTCTAATTACTTATTGGTAGATAGTGTATATGTATGTGTAGAACTCGTGGCGTCTAGGGAAATTCAGTCTTGCTTTACAACTACAGCCAGCCATCATTTTCTTAACACTTTATTCGAACACACAACACAAGTAACACAAGACATTAATTAACAACTTAAACGGATTCATTCTGCACAACGAACAACTACGACCAACGATCTTCTCCCAACTTCACTTTTTCTCTTCTACTCTCTGGAAGTCGTCTCTTCTCTGCAACTAGTACGTAGATGTGTACAGCTTACTGTGTCGCCATCTGTGAGGCAGAATTGTCATTACAAGTAGTTAGTCTATATCTGAATAAGCGGAAATCCTATATATATACGTGTGTGAGTTCTTGAGATGGGAAAGGTAGCGAACTTAAGCAAGTTTGACAAAGGCCAAATTGTAATGGACAGATGATTAGATAAGAGCATTTCCGAGATTTTCCGCTTATTCAGATAGACTGTCAAAGTTGGGAAGTGCTCACGGTCAGCAGTGGTTAGTAGCTTCAAAAAGTGGTCTGAGGATAAAAGAACCATAATCCCCAGGCAAGGTGTTAGCTGACCACAGGCTCGTCGATGCTAGAGATGAACGAAGGCTCTCCCGTATGGTACGAGCCAGCAGATAGGATATTGTGGCGCAACTCGTCGGTAAGTTGAATACTGGTGATGGTAGTAATGTTTCACAACACACAGTACATCAACTCTTGTGAAAACGGAGCTGCGTAGCCTTTGGGCGCTCTGACTGCACTTTCTAGCTTCGGTCGTTGAAAACTCCTACAATGAGCACACGAGCATAAAAACTGGACCTTGGATGGTTGGAAGAAGGCCGTCTGATCCAATCAATCTCGTTTCCTGTTGCATCATGTGGACGGAAGGGTACATGTGCGTCCTTTACCTGGGGAAGTATTGGCACCAGCATGCATTGTGGGACGAAAACAAGCCGGTGGAGGAAGTGTAAGGCTTTAAGAAATCTTCTTCTAGAAAACGTAGCGTCTAGTCATTTATGTGCAGGAAACTATGACGTCTACCACATACCTAAACATCATTGCAGACCAGGTAACATGGCAACGGTATTCCCCTCTAGTAGTGCCTTCTTTCAGCAGGTAAAGCGCCATGCCACATTGCCCGGATTGTTTTCCGGACATGAGAAAGGCTTCCAGGTATTGTCTTGGCCTCTAAATGTCCCCAGACATCAATCCAACCGAGCATCTGTGGTTTGTGTTGAAACAGCAAATCCGATCTGCGGCGGTACATCCACGTACCTTACAAGAGTTAAAGGATCTGCTGGTAACGTGATGGTACCAGATACCACAAGATACCTTTTGAAATCTTGTAGCGTCAATCACTCGCCGGGTGAGAACGGTTTTGGTGGCACATAGAGAACCAACATCATATTAGGCAAGAGGTTATAACGTTTTGGCTCACCATTATATTTCCACTTGTTATTGCATACATACAAATTTTGAAGATGTCAATCCGTTTTGGTTTTTTTTTTTTTTTTTTGGTGTAAATTTGACGTGAATGGTAATTTGACATTGATCATTCATCTCAAATTTACCCCAAAAAACGGATTGACATCTTCAAAATTTGTATTGTATGGTGTAATCCCGTATTCCATTCATGATTGTATACATAGTTTACTTTTTCAAAAAGCATAGGAAAATACACCTCCACTCCTCCTCAGGATAAGAATCAAATTAACAGAATTCACTGGACGCAAAATCAGGCCTTCTACAGGCTAGGGTTTGCTTTATTTCACTTCTTTCGACAGATAGCGTACCTAAGAGTATTGAAATATTTTTCAGCTGTTTTTGGTTTAGGTAATTTTAGCTTGATAGCGAAAATGTATGCTTTCACGACGAAAAATAAAAGAGTTGACCAGCACGTATTTATTAAATATAGCATGACAGCAATATAGTGCTCAACAGTATAATATTTTCTAATACATATCACTTTGATTTTCAACATATGACGTATAACAGAGGTGAAAACATGTGTCAAGACGACAAATCTGCAGCGAGACATTCTGTCTGCGTTGCTCAATTGGGAGAGCGACTTACACCGAAGTGAGGGGACTTGGGTTCGATGCCTGTCGCAGACAAACTTGTGTTTTCACATTGGCGCCCAATTGTGGAAAATGGATCAACTGCCCATTGGGTTCTTCGAAAAATGTGTGATGTTTGTTCCACATATTGTTTGGAATTAATGAAAAATTCCTACTTCGTTTCAAAAAAATTAAGAGGGAGATGATGTGACGTACTACAGAGGTGAAAACATGTGTCAAGACGACAAATCTGCAGAGAGACATTGTCAGCGTAGCTCAGTTGGGAGAGCGACTTACTCCGAATTGAGGGGGACACGGATTCGATGCCCGTCGTAGATAAACTTGTGTTTTCACAAACACACTTGGTCCAGTGTAGAACAACTATTGTGTTCCTGCAGCGAAAAGTGCTTAATCAGTCAGTGCATGATCTCTCGCTAAACGATGGCTTGTTAAAGCACCTTAAGGAGATCTAAACATATAGCGATCCCATGGAGCGAGATCAGTACTGCATGGTCGACGTTCTCCATATGTGGTGGAGTCCTTGAGTAGTGCTAACAGCAGCATATGGCAGAGCATTATCATGCAGCTACGTCAAATCTCATATCGCAATAGTTCTCGACGTTCACACCAAATCGCAGGCATGACGCATACAGAATTTAGATAGTTTCAATAGTGTGAGCAACAGTATGTCTCGGCTAATATGGCGTTGGCATCCAGAATCCACATATCTTTATTTTTTGCTCCAGTAATCAATGAACGTGCATTGCTCCGTGATGGTTTTTCGTCAGTGAATCACTTCGTCAGCAGTCTTAAATATACCAATGCCTTCACCTTATTATGCTGACATTCTTTCATGAATTACTACTCGTATTACACCTTCAATCCATAGAATCAAATCACTGAACGATAATCTTCTTCGGCAGCAATGATAAGCGGAGAGACCAAGCTGATCCCCATGATAGTGAAAGACTACTAAACACGAAAATTATTTTGTTGTGGGTGAACACAAACTCAGCTGTTTTGCCCAGTCGAGAATAATACACTTCAGAGAATGTTTCAGGAACCGTTATTTTGTCAGTTATTGTAAGTTGTAGTCTGCGGTAGTATATAAAATTCCGCTTTCCGGAAATATTTCTGTTTTAGATATGCATATGGAAATGTGCGTGACGTTTTGCCAAATATACGGAAATTGCGGTTGAACCATAAATAAAAATTTACATTATTGCATTCCGTGAATCTTTCGCACTGGACCGTAGTGATGGACCATTTGTGACTGATTCTTTCACAATGAATGACTCGTTACCATCACTGTCAATGTTGATTATATTCCGCCTCTACAGCGATACATACTGAAGTTGCAGAACGTTTAACTTTCTTCAGTCCCGATGAGCTCGGAAACGAATTCCCAATGAAAAAAGTAATGTCGAAAACTAATAAGTGTCGACTGTCATGTGAGTGAGCAATCAGCAGTAAGTTTAGAAATAATGGTGAAACTTAATGATCACGAATCGTTCCTATTTTTTGGATCATGAGTCCGAATCGTTCGCCACGAACGCAGATTCATTCATGAACGAACGGTGAATGGGTTTTTTAAGTTCTTGCTCTTTTGAGCAGTTTGCCAAAAAGAGCCGAGAATCACTCGTCATATTATTCATTGTGAACGGTGAATGGTGGCGATCACCTGCTTTTTAGGGCAGTTTGCTAATTTCCAAGTGGCCTCTCATTCGCAGATGCTTTGTAGCAAAGAATGATTTGCTCAGTAAGTATAGTGAGACAATCAGCCAGAAGAGAATGGAAAGTGAATGGCCGTTCATTTGAATGAGTATTCGTGAATTATTCTTTTGTTTGAATGATGAACGAACTCCCAAGAATAAAGGATTTTATGCCATCATTACTAGAAGGTACGACTAGAATATAAGAAATTTATTGTGTGTGTGTGTGTGTGTGTGTGTGTGTGTGTGTGTGTGTGTGTGTCTAAGTTTCTTGGTATCTCTTAGTTACTCTCTATCTTAATCTCACTGTTTCTATATCTTGATTTTTTAGTCTCTTCTCGGTATCTCTCTACCACTTTCTACCTTAGACACTCTCTATTTGTCTAAGCATCCCTGTATCCCAGTTTCTTTCTCCCCACGAGTCTTAGTATCTATTTGTAATTTTATGTTTTAATCTTTCTTTGTCTCAGTTTCTCGCCATTTCAGTCCCTTTATCTGTGTCGCGATATTTGTTTATCACTTTCTATCTCAGTATATCTCCATCTTAATTTCTTTCTCACTCCGGGTAGAAGTAAATCTCAATCTGTCTAGGTCTCAGTGTATTGCTTCAGTCTATCTCTGTGTCCCGGCATCTGTGTCTTGCTTCAGTCGATCTCTGTGTCTCGGCATTTTTTTAATACTTTCTATCTCAGTCTTTCTCTGTGCTACAGTATCTCTCTATGACTTTCTATCTCGGTCTCAGTATCTCTCAATCTCCTTTTGTCTCTGTATTATCTCAGTCTCTTTCTTTTTGTCTAGGTACTGCATCACTTTCTACCCTCTCTCGTTCTCTATTTCTGTCCTTCTGCCTGTATCTCAGTCTCTCTCTCTCTCTCTCTCTCTCTCTCTCTCTCTCTCTCTCTCTCTCTCTCTCTCTCTCTCTCTCTCTCTCTCTCTCTCTCTCTCCCTCTCTCTCTCTCTCTCTCCCTCTCTCTCCCTCTCTCTCTCTCTCTCTCTCTTCTGTGTCTCTTCGGATGTGTCTCAGTATCAGTCACTTTCTGTCTGTCTGTTTCTCTTTCTCTGCCACACTGTCTCTTTATGTGTCTCAGTTTCTCTGTCATTCTCTCTATGCCATGGAATATCACTTTATAAATATTAGTCTCTCTCTCTCTCTCTCTCTCTCTCTCTCTCTCTCTCTCTCTCAGCTTGCGTTTGAATCCAAGTAAGTTACAGGCGTTATATTTGTCATTGAATCATTTGTAATGTTCGTGGAATATAGCTCTATCGGAACAATACACAAATCAGTTCTCGATAACTTCACTTTTAAGCGAATCAAGAGTCACTGAAATATCTTCAGAAAAGGTTACTTATGGTTAGTCTTTATTCAGCTAAATATCCTTTAGCACTTCAACAAGGTGAGGCTAAACGTCAATTAATATCAACAATAACACTTGTCTACGAAACACAACATTGACTTTAAAGTAGAACACTCAGCCTTTAAATAACTCAAACGGCAATTAAACAATATCGCATCTACAGTTAGCATTAATTTCCACCATCAATCTCAACACACCGCTGCTTCTCAGAACATTATTTATATCGTTCCGTTCTTATATCAGACATCCACACGTCATTCGTTCTGATCTCAGGGTGTTTCCAACCTTACTCTTGCGCGAGAATATATCACGTTAAGTTTGAAAAATGGTAAGGAGAACAAACTCAAATTTGCATAGAGAAAGAAACTAAAAAGGGAAGTTAAAATAGAGAATACGTCACAACTACTGAGGTATCTTTAACTTCTCACCACCTTCCCTTCACCTTTGGAAAATAAAGTGAGACATGCCATCACATCTGAGAATTATTTGGTATTATTCGTTTTGATATCTGAAAAATATTTATTTCGAAAATTCATGATTTGCCAAATGTCGAAGGAGAAACGTTCTACCAGTATGTCTTAAAGGCACATTTTTATTCGTTTTTTTTCAGTTGCATGGAGTATGAACACTGTGTTATGGACTGCAGCCAGCTTCCTTCGTCGAGGGAGGTGCGAAGTGATGACCCCAGCAGCTCCGAAAGAGGAACAAGTCCAGATCAAGAGGGAGGCAGAGGTACTACATACCAGTACGTAAAGGCTGGATGAGTGTTATTGCATAATGACGTGTCCTGAAATTGCTTAGTACTTTTATTAATAAACAAAAATCCGTATTCTTCTATAAAAATCATTCATACTTGAAATTACGTAAACGAACTAAAGTAGAACAGACGGATGATAAAAAAGATGATATCCTTCTGACGCCACAAATGGAATGTATAGTCATTTGGGTTACGGTTGATAAGTTTTCCCAGCACTTGCTCAGTATGAACAATGTTTCTAGCTTCCATAATTACACTCATGTGCAAAAGTGAAGTTACAAAAGGTATATTCAAGCAAAGCAAACTGAATTTGATTGTACCACTTACTGGTCATCCATGTAACACTTCTCAGAAAACTTGAACATTTCTCTTGGAACTTGCTTAAATTTCACTTGGAAATTTTTGCTTGAACTTCACTGTCCTGGTTGGTGTAATGGTTAGCATACTCGACTGGTAATCGGGAGATGAGTGGTTCGATTCCCGCTCCAGGACGATGAAATTTTCAAGTTTTCTGAGAAGTGTTACATGGGTGACCAGTAAGTGGTACAAGCAAACTCAGTTTGCTTTGCTTGAATATTCTGTGAATTTTCCATGTAATATGAAAATTATTTTTTCCTTCATTGATTTACAAAAGGTTTTTTCATCGTAGTAAGAAAGGTAATGAAACATATGGTCTCAGACATTTACAGGAAGTATAACAGACTGTGACGGGTATGTACAGTGAAGTAACATATAACTGCATGATGACAAGTGTGTGACGTCACAGTAGGCGTTGCACACAGACTCGAGGAGCCAATAGTCGTGAAGGGCGGACAAGCACAAGTGTATAAAAAATCTTCGCTGTTGTCAAACTACAAGTAAAGGTCATGTCGTCTTGAAAATGCCACACAGACACCGTTTAAGCGAGTATATGCGATGGCGGGCCATCGAGAGACTGGAGGCATGGGAAATCCCAAACAGAAGTGACAAGTTGCCTTCGTGTGTCTTGAATGGTTGTCAACAGGTTCTGGAGAGAGTTCCAAAATGCAGGAAGTGTTCGTAGGTGACATGTATTAGGTCGTGCAAGGTCAACTGCTTTCCTCGATGACTGCTTTCTTACCTTAACTGCAAGACGCAACAGAATCATGACATCTCGTTAACTTGCTTCAGCGCTGACGGCACCAAATGGATGATCAGTATCCAGCTCGACAGTGACCAGAAGGCCGCAGGAAAGCGTCCTGTATGTCAGAAGACCTGTGGTGTGCATTCCGTTAACATCTTCCCACAGGAGAGAACGATTGAGTTGGTCTCAGGAACATCTGCACTGGACATATGAACAGTGGTTTAACGTTCTCTTCACGTTTGAGCCGCGTTTCATCTTCCCACAGGAGAGAACGATTACGTAGGCTCGGGAACATATGCACTGGACATATGAACAATGGTCTAACGTTCTCCTCACGTATGAGTCGCGTTTCGTCTTCCTATAGGAGAGAATGATTACGTTGGGCTCAGGAACATCTGCGCTGGACATATGAACAATGGTCTAACGTTCTCTTCACGGATGAGTCGCGTTTCGTCTTCCTACAGGAGAGAACGATTACGTTGGTCTCGGGAACATCTGCACTGGACATATGAACAGTGTTCTGACTTTCTCTTCGACGTATGAGTCGCGTTTCTCATTGCAAATAGATTCCCGGCCTGTGTATTCATCTGGAGAGAACTTGGCAGGTATTACCATTCATCAAACACCCAAGAGAAGGATGCATATGGAGGCGACAGCTGTATGGTGTGGGAAGGCATAATGCGTTACAGACGAACCGACGTTCACCTGTTTTCCAGGGGTTTCGTCATTGATATCCGCTACCCCGATGAGATCGTAGCACCGTATGTTTGCTTGCTCGCAGCTGATGTAGGCCCAGAATTTTTTTTAATGCACGACAATGCCCGAAACCATGTTGCTCGATTGGTGCTGGAATACATTGAAAGTGAAGGTGTTGTGATCATGAAGTGGCCAGTGAGGTCTCTGGATCTTGATCCTATAGAACCCCTGTGGGACGCTTTGGGGACATCTGTGGCTGATGTGAGACGCCTCCAAGAAACGTACAAGAGCTGCGAAGTGCTCTTGTACAGCTGTAAGATAAATAGCCTTCAGAATTTATTGACTCTCTTTTGGACAGAATACCACGACGCTGTCATTCATTTTTCACAATGAAAGGCGATCACACACCATATTAAAGCCAAAGTATGTCCTTCTGGTATGTTTATTAATTCGTGTATTTCTGCTTTCCTCGAATGACACTGTTTATTTGAAATGAATGCAGTGCTTCATCTTCATTTTGGAGTATATTATGTGTTGCGGTCCATGTTATTGTTTTGCTGCGTTTATGTGTAATATCTCTAGCCGTTTTCTCACAATTTTTGAATTTGTGTTTTTACGATGGTTGTACCGAAAGTAATGCAAAAGTGGGCATAACGTTTTATTAACTGACAGAGGTCGTTCAAACTGCATATGTCGGTAGAGTAACTCCTCCTCCATAGTAGCCCTTCTTCTTCACTGCAGGTAAATAATGGATTCCAAGCAGAAGCAATCATTGAGTTCTTGACGAAGGAAGGGTGCAGGCTATCTGACATCCACAGAAGGCTACAGAATGTTTACAGAGATGACACCATTGACAAGAGCAATGTGCACAGATGGATGAAGAAGTTTAAAGAAGGGGAAACCAGCATTGAAGACAAACCACAAAGTGGGGGACCATCATCTGCGAATCGTCAGCGAGTGGTTGAATTGAATTGCGCGGTGAGATCAGTGACAATCCATGAGCTTGTTGCACAAATAGACTGTGATCACAATGCCATACAGAAGATGATGGTGCAAGACTTAGGGTATCGGAAAGTGTATGCAAATTGGGTACCTAGGCAGTTGACACCCAATTTAAAGGAGAGAAGGGTGGAAGTATGCTCTAATCTTCTGGAAGCGTTGGAAGCCAATGAAGAGACGCGTTTGTTTTCGATCTGGTGATAGGGGATGATACGTGGGCGTATTATTACGATCCGGAAACGAAGAATCAATCCATGGAATGGCGTCACACCTCTTCACCAAGGCCTAAGAAGTTCAAGAGCCAGCGATCTGCACAGAAAGTCATGGTAACTGTTTATTGGAATGATAGGGGTGTCATTCTTCTTGATTTTCTGGAACGTGGTCCGATTCCGATCCGATTCCGATTGGAGGTTTAACGACTACCGTGAGAAACTCAATAAGCAGTCGCCCGTCCCTAATTTAGGGTCACTGGTTCCAGGGAAGGGAGAGAGCCAGTGCCGTAATACAAACACAACATCCATGCCTCACCGGGATTCGAACCCGGACCCATTTCGGACGAATTATCAGAGGCCATCGCTTTGACCACTACACCACCGGGGCAGCAGGAACGTGGTCGTACCGTGATCAGCGAGCGGTACATTGAGACACTCAAGAATCTTAAAGAAGCCATAAGGAGGAAGAGACCGAAACAAGAATCTGAAAAATATCCACATTCACCATGACAATGCGAGATCACAGACATCTTTGGCAACAAATCAGATGATCAGTAACATTAGGCTGATCGGTGGTCCCCCATCCACCGTACAGCCTAGATCTGGCACCCTCCGACTTCCACCTGTTCGGTCCAATGAAGGACAGTCTTCAGGGGACAACGATTTGGTGACACAGACGAGGTGAAAGTGTCTGTGAAGAAGAGGGTACAACAGCCCACACCTGAATTTTTTCAAAGAGAAATTGAGAGTTGGAAAGCAACGATGGCGCAAATGCATCGCTTGTGATGGAGACTATGTTGAGTAGTACTTTTGTATAGAGAAAGAGAGTTAATAAAAAAATTACGCCCACTTTTGCATTACTTTCGGTACAACCGTCGTAATTTAACTTTTGCACGTGAGTGCAGCTGGGAAGGAAATTGTTGCTAAGCAGCATATGACGTCACGATTGGTTTTTGTTTGGCCACACAGGTTATGACACCTTTTGTGACTTTTGTTGAGATGAATTGCCGTTATTTATATCGTATTGTCCGCTCTGTTTTAACTGCGTCGCCTGTGCTGCCCCCAGAACGAAACACTATCAGTGCATGCTACAAAGCTGAATTTTTTAAAGAACTACTCTAGGATATTTAGCTCAAATATAATCTGAAGAATTTTTGTTGGTGTAAGAAGAGGAGAGTTCTAACTAAAGAAGATAATGCATAATGCACTCCACTCTTAAGTTCTTTGATTGCGGAATCAAGAATTCTGCTATCTCACCTGTTTTTAGGCAGGATGTGGTATCGAGATAGTATCTAAGATTTGTGCTATCGGCAGGTGGATCAAACATACTTTTCTTAAAATAATAATAGTTTATTGTATCCCAAATCATTGGATTTCGGGCGATCAACCTTTCCCGATGACTATATAGCGGGTGCTCCCACAAAAACCTAGAATCCCAAACTGGAAGATCTTTCCGCGGAACAGTTTTTCCGGAGCTCCACATGGTTTTGGCTTTTTGTGTCTCAGCGCTTAAAAGTATGCCTTTCGCACAAGTCCCTCGCTCCCGACAAAAAGCTCTGCTACCACTTCCTTACCGCTTTTATAGAAAATTTTCTATTTGTCTAAAAATATCCCATGTGCCTGAGATGCCATTGCAATGCCCTGGCAACATGTGATCACAGGGAGAAAGTACAGAAATATAAAATGCTTAGAGCAGCTTATTTCGTTGTGGAAAAAAGACGCTGCCCTTAAGTTGTGATACATACGCAATCGTATCAGAATAATATGACCACCTACCTAGTAATGGGAATAACCGCCCTTGGCCCGAATGACAGTGGCGAGACGGCGTGGCATGTACACAATGAAGCCCTGGTAGGTTGCCTGAGGCACACGTGCCTGTTCGAACTTCAGCAGAGCACGGAGGTCCCGCAAATGACGTCGTTGTGCATCGGCACGTCTAATCTGTCGATCTAAATAGTCGCACAAGTGCTCTATGGGATTGAGATCGGCCGATTTCGACTGCCAAGGGAGAACGGAGACATCGCTGTCGTGTTCCTGGAACCAGTCACGCACCCCTTAGCGACATGGCAGGGCGCATTGTTCTGTAGGTATACACCATCACCACCAGGGTAAACGTCCAACATTAAGGGATGCATGTGGTCAGCGTGGATGGACAGGTAGACATTGGCGTTCAGGTACCCATCCAGTGGTACCAGCGGTCTCAGGTCGTACCAGGAAAACATCTGCCAGACATACACACTACTACCGCCAGACTGTACTTGACCGAAAAGCATGGTCTCGTGTGGCTTACGTCATATCCGCCACCGCCCGTCACTTCTGTCAAATAGAAACCCCGATTCGTCGGAGAAGGCAACCTTTCAACTTTTTCCAGTGTCCAATGACGGTAGTCCCAAGCGAACTGCAGGTGTCTTTGCCGATGGACCTGGGTTAACATGGACGCCTTGACGCAGCGTCGACTCTGGAGACCCATGCGTAACATAGTTCGCTCTACGTTATCGGGGACACGTACTTGGGTGCCCCACCGTTCATTTGCGTGGTCAATTGCTGCACTGTTGCGCTTTGATGATTGCCCTTTATCAGTCGACGGAAGCGACGTTCTCCTCTGGGGTCGATGGCCTTTGGGGTTCCACAGTTATGACGTCAGGAAGTGCTCGGTGTGTCAGCGGTCCATTCTTGGTGTACCCTTACCAGCCCACAAAGTCTGCTGTTTCTGAAATGCTTCCACCCTTGGCGCGGTAGCTGATGATCATTCCTTTTTGAACGTCCGTCAAATCACTACCTCTGCCTATTGTGCTCACGTGACACACTATGGCTCTTCTGTCCTTGCCGGCAGTTTATATCTACGAGTGGTCGATCTTGTCACGTGCACTCTGTGACGCGCCTGGGAGGGTACACTGTGATACCGGAGGTAGCCATACTATTCTGATACGACCGTGTAAAAGATGACCGGCAGTCATTTCCCACTTAAAGTTGGTTGAAGCCGTTTGGTTGAATAGACGGAGTGTCCTAATAGCTTTTACTTGGTGCATACGTTTCTTTTTCTTCGGAATTTCACCAGTATACAAATTCTTGGCTCCGGTGTGCAAGACAAAGAAATTTGAATATTATAAAACAACTAAAAAATATCAGTATGCAATACGAACTTGGGAGGCTGATTTATCTGTCCCTACATCTCCCCATATTTTGAACTCAAGGGCGCATCCAAAGTGTACCGTGAATCAGTTGCAATGTTTTTGCTTTTGAAAGGATAGATATGTGACGCACTACATACAATACAATTATTTATTGCACACATTTAAATCTTACAGTTATATGAAATTGCAATACACCAGGAGGAATCTGAACACATTGGTTGTAAGGCGATTCCCCCTATCAGATGTAAGAAAAAGAATAAAACATATGGCATATATATGAAAGCAAGTAAGATGGTTATAACAGAAGCACCATTGTTAGCAGCATGCTTGGAACTACAATTTAATGATAGGGTTGAAATTCGTTATGGAGATCAGGGTGATTTACAATGTAATTTCGCAGAGACAAGGAAAACTTTTTGATATTTTCCAGGGATATGATGCTCTCTGGGAGATTATTCCATAGGATAATGGCTTTATACAGTATGTTATTTAGACCATAATTAAGTCTAACACACGGCTGACATAATTTGTTGTTAGCAACAGATCTGGTGAAGATAGAATAATCGAGATATTTGATGTCAGATTGAAAAATAGGCAGTTTAAGATGCATTATTTTAAAAAACATGATACCTAGTTTCAAGGTAAAAATTTCATGAATTTTTAGAATATTTAATTTTAGAAATAATGGTTTTGAATGAGACATGTAATCTGTGTTCAGGATATAGCGAACAGATTTCTTCTGTAATTTGAGCAAGCATAACTTATTGTTTGCACTTATATTTGAATACCATGATTCCAGACAAAAGGAGAGATGGGAATAAATAAAAGCATAGTAAAATGTTTTTAGGACATTGATAGGGAAGAGTTGCTTAATTTTACCAAGCAGGCGAACCTGTAAGGAAACTTTTTTAAAACAAACTGAACATGCGTATTCCAGTTAAAGAATTCATCAAACTAAACACCAAGATACTGAACTTTGTCCACAATTTTAAGGGAAAGATCATTAATCCTGACTGGAAATTTATTTATGTCCTCTCTTTTATGAACGTTTCGGAAATATACGGCGTTGGTTTTTAGAATATTAAGTGATAATTTGTTAGAGCATAACCAATGAGATAAATTTGATAGATCATGAACAAACGAATAAAGAGCTAATACACTGGATGTCCGCGTATTACTAATGCATTGCATGAACGGCGGTTCAGCACAGTTCCGATGTAATTCATTACACCTTGTGCCAACCACTGCGATCTTTTCGTTCACTTTTTCTTTCTTTCTTTTTTTCTTCGGTAATGAGTACGTCAGAACCATTTTCGGGCCCCTCCGCGTTTTATTTTTCTTTTTTTTTTTGATTGGAGGTTTAACGACCACCGTGAGCAACTCAATGGGCTATAAGTAGTCGCCCGTCCCTAATTTAGGGTCACTGGTTTCAGGGAAGGGTGAGAACCAGTGCCGTAAGACAAACACAACATCCATGCCTCACCGGGATTCGGACCCGGACCCCGTTCGGACGAATGATCAGAGGCCATCGCTTAGACCACTGCGCCACCGGGGCGGCCCTCTGCGTTTTACCTGCAGCTACTGCGTCTTTCCCCATCATGGCACTGCCTGAATCATTTTTTGGATTGGAGGTTTAACGACCACCGTGAGCAACTCAATGGGCTATAAGCAGTCGCCCGTCCCTAATTTAGGGTCACTGGTTCCAGGGAAGGGAGAGAGCCAGTGCCGTAAGACAAACACAACATCCATGCCTGACCGGGATTCGAACCCGGACCCCTTACGGACGAATGATCAGAGGCCAGCGCCTTAGACCACTGCGCCACCGGGGCGGCGCCTGAATCATTAAAGTCGGATTTCGTTAATGCGTCGGACGGCGGTATATGTTTACCTGACATGTGTGTTAAACACAGATTGAACTGCGATGTTGTTAATATCCAGCGCTGCAATTCTAAACTCTGAGAGGCCGAGTTGGTGACAAACGTTAGTGGATTTTGGTCTGAGAGTATACTTCACTTCGAAGTCCAAAAATACACTCTTCGATCTTCTGCAGTCCCCAAACTATAGCATACGCCTCCATATGACTCGCCGCCCAGCATGTCGCTCAACGTTTTGCTCGCATACGCTACCGGCCTAATCCTGCCCTCTCCATCCAGCTGACGGCAAAAGAAATGGCGTCGGTATGTAGCCAAAATGGCTTGTCAAAGTCAGGGATGTACAATACCTGTGCTGTACACAATTCTTCTTTCAATTCCTGGACTGTCTGTTCCAACTATGGTGTCCAACAAATTTTATTTTATGCTTTCTTTTCTGTCCAGTTGACAGAGGGTTTGCTATCTCTGTAAATTTTGGAACATAATACCTATAGTAACTGCGTAGGAAGCTTCATAAATTCTTTACAATTATCTATCCAATAAGTGTTGACATTCTGTTACGAATAAAACAAAACAAAACAGACTTTTTAACGCCTAAACACTTCACTATAGTCGTAGAACATGTTCACCTTAATTGGAGTGATAAAGTATCAACATAGACAACAAAAGGATTAAAAGCTTAACATATGCAGGGGATATTAACCTCAGCCCAATTCATCCGAAAGATAGGCACTCTGGCGAATACATTCATCATCATCATCATTGTCAACCATTATCAATCCACTGCTGGATGAAGGTCTCCCCAAGTTTCTTCCACAACGGTCTGTCTTGTGCCAGTCTCCTCCATGTTACTCCCGCATACTTTCGAATTTCATCCACCCATCTCCCCTGTGGTCTTATTCTGGATCTTTTCCTGTCCCTTGGAATCCAATCTAACATTTCGGCTGTCCATCGATGGTCTGTCCTTTTGGCAGTATGTCCAGCCCATTGCCATTTCAGGGATTTTACCCTGATCATGATGTCTTCCACTCTTGTCATTTTTCCGATCCACGAGTTCCTCCTCTTGTCTCTCCTGGTTACACCAAGCATGCACCTCTTCATGCTTCTTTGAGTTGTCTGCAGCCTTTGTATGTCTCTTTTAGTTAAGGTCCACGTCTCTGCACCATATGTAAGCACTGGAAGGATGCATTGATCAAACACTTTTCTTTTAAGATATAATGGCATATTGCTCTTGAAAATTATGCTGTTTCTCCCAAAAGCTCTTCAGGCAAGTTTTGTACGCCGATTAATTTCTTCATCAATGTGTCCCTTACTTGATATCTGATGCCAATGACAGTAAGCTACATGAAATGACAGAATGCTATGCGGAATGAAATCTGTGTGGCGTTTGAGTTTGTTTTGGTCCAAAGTTAGCCATTCCTGCAGCAAAATATGGCTCAATTCAGTCAGTGTTGACGAAAGAGGGCGTTGACGCCGAACAGGTCCTTCTAGCATGGAGACCAGGGGAGATGGTGGAAGTCCTAGTGCTCATCAAAAGCCATTTTTCACGACTCTGGCACGATGTGCTGTTGCAGTGTCATCTATAAAGCTGCCATCACATGCAGGAAAATAGCATAACATTGCAGCGTGTTGATCTGCTACGACACTCATGTATTCCCTGGATGTCATCTTACTTTTCACTTGGTTCAGCGGAACCAGTCCGTACCAACAAAACATCTCCCACAGAATGGTTCCACCACCACATGCTTGAATTGTTCCCAAGGTATGCGGGATCCATCACTTCGTACGTTTCTTGTCACTTTTGGCCTACTGTTAGTGCTAAACAATGCATTGAGTGACTCCTCTGACTACGTAACTTTCTTACACTGCTCTACTGTTCACTCACGCACGGCTTTCTCGGCAACACTATAAGTACATTTTTCTGTATTTTAAGTGGTTTACCAATGGGCAGACGACTTCTACGCTCCAATTTAATTAATTTCCCAAGAATGGTTTGGATGGAATGTGCTGCTTCTGGCCTTGGTTGAGTTCAGAAGTCAGTTACTGCACAGTGGAAGGGCTTATCTTCCGAGCAGTCCTCCTCACAGCATAGCAGTCATGTTCTTTGAGTCTAGTTTTCCGGCTATGTTTGTACTTTTAGGATAGTCGTACTTTTAGGATATTTTGTGTGCAGTTGCTAAATACTTTAGAAATGATTGCTTTTGAGGAACCAGTGATTTCTTTTGTTTTGTTAATTGTAGCTCTTGCTAAACATACGCGTACGATTAGAACTTTTTCTAATTCCGACAGATATTGGGTTTCTCCAACGTTTACATAAATTACTTATTCTCTATTCCATGACCCAAGTCAGATGGGGAAGGGCTAGTCCCCTAACTACGGTCACCATGACTCTGGACAGAAACAGGTGACTCAAATATCTCCTTTTTTAGGTTCGTCGCCATTTTTATATCACTTTGAGCAGCTAATCAGTCATAAAGGATTTGTGTTAATCTTACCCCTAAATGACCACTTTGATTAACAAACTAAGGGAAAAGCAAGCACAGATTCACTCGTTACATCCACATTCGTCCCACTTCTCAAACAGTGTATGTATATTCGTTCGAGCTGATTTTCAGCCCAGTTTATTAACTCAGAGTTACTTCGTCTGAGCCGGTAAAAGTGTCAAATGCCCAGACAAAAGAAAACAGACAGCACTAGTTTCTTTCTAAGATATTTTCACGTGGTAATGTTTTTTTTTTTTTTTTTTGTCTGAGAACAAAATTGAGTTGTAGAGTATGTTATCCAGGAGAAGAGAACTGTGTGTGAAATTCAAGCTGAGCGTAAATAAGAGAAAAGCCAAAGCACTGGTTTTTGATTCAGGATGGTTAATACGGAATGTAAGATGAGTCTAAATGGTACAATGCCTGCAAGAAAAAAATTGCGGGCTCGGTAGCAGTGTGGGTCTGAGTCACTGTATTCTGACCATTCGTCCAAGTTGGGTTCGGCTTCGAATCTAAGATTAGACATGGGTGGTGTGTTTGACTGACGGTGTTGGCTCCCTCCCTTCCCTGGAGCCAGTGATCCAAATTCAGAAAGGTTGACTGCTTATAGCTCTGAAAGTTACTCATGGTGGACGTGAATCCCCGAAAACAAAAACAAAAAAGGATAACGAATATGAAGTACAAAAAAGATGTGTGACGGATGTCAGTGAAGCTCAAGCTGTATACCAAGATCGCTGTGAATGCAGACTTTTCTTCTTTTTTTTTTTTTTTTTTTTTTTTTGATTGGAGGTTTAACGACCAGCATGAGCAACTCAATGGGCTATAAGCAGTCACCCGTCCCAAATTTAGGGTCACTGTTTCCAGGGAAGGAAGAGAGCCAGTGCCGTAAGACAAACACAACATCCATGCCTCACCGGGATTCGAACTTGGACTCCTTTTGGACGAGTGATCAGAGGCCATCGCTTAGACCACTACGCCACCGGGGGCAGACCTTTCGTACATCAACAGTAAGTAAACACGAACATCATTAATCACTTTGATTTTTTGGTAGCCGATCTTGATCTGGCATTGATTAGCTAACTTCTTAAACTAAGAGCACAGCCTAGTAATATTTTTTTAATATATGTCACCTATAAAACTGCGTCCTCTTTCTTTCAGGCAGTACTTCAGTCGGGGATGTTGATCCAGAGCATCAAACGACATCGAGATCGGAATGTGAAGCAAAGGACGGAGGAACCGATGAGCATTTTGATCGTGTTAACGATTTAGGTAATGAGGGAAAAAACAAAAGCACCATTCAAAATTCGGTAAGTGTGTTTGTAACGTATACTCTAGATTCACTTTCCTTTTGATTTTTACTATCTCTGGTTATTTTATTTTACTATGTAAATTATCTTCTTACTGAACGAGATGTTATTTCTCCCGCTGAATGAGATCTGGCAATGAGTGTAAGTCATGACGTGGTGGTGGTAGCCAGTATAAATAGGCGCGTTCAACGATACGTAGGAGAGCTGTTGTTGTACGGAGAGAGCTGTTGTTTATGTGTCAGAGAGCTGTTGTTGTATAGAGAGAGCGGTTGTTTATGTGCGTGAGAGCTTTGTTTCGTGTGTAAAGAGATCTTCGTTTATGTGAGAGCCAGAAGTTTAACAAATAAAAGATTGTCTTAGTAAGTACGTCTTTCTCAGTTCATAGTTTTGTCAGATCTCTGTCTGGCTGTTAGGTTAATTTCATTAGTTGATTATTATTAACAACCAGCATAAGACTTTATTCATCTTAATTACTACTACAACATTACTAGCAGTTAAAAGCTTGTTCATTATTATTACTACACTACTAGCAGGAAAGTTTATTCATGATATAATTAACAAACAACAAGCATTAGAAGAAGCATTAGCTTAGAAGAAGCTGAATTCATTATAATTCAGTAGCAGAAGCGATATATTCATTATATGTTCAGACTGAAATGCAGCTGCATGTGTGACTGTGTAACATTTGCATAAAATCGCACCTCACGGAAAATTAACAAAACAAACTTTTCTCAAGATTACCTCAACATGAATCAAACATAGAATATTTTACTCAAGACATACAAAATAGATTGCAGAAATCAATGTACATGGGAACTTGGACATGAGAAAGTTCAAAACGAACACAAAGTTAAACACCAAATTCTAGAGCGTATAAGCACTTCTTTCACAGAAGCCTGAAACCCATTAAGCTAAAACTATTTTAAGGTATTTTTGTTTTTATTTTAAACTTAGTAATTTGTAGTGTTCTACAAAAAGTCTAAGATTTAAGCCATCTAGTGAAAAAACTTGGCATCAGAGAAGATGGAATATACATGTGTCGTGATGACAGCAATCCTATAAAAAAATAAGTTAGAAAATGAAATTTTAAGACCGGTTATATCATCATCACTATCGTCAACCATTATCAATCTACTGCTAATTGAGCCAATCTCTTCCGCAAAGTCACACCAGCATTTTTTGAATTTCATCTTCCCATCTCCCACGTGGTCTTCTTCTAGGTCTTTTCCTGCCCCTTGGAATCCAATCGAGTAATTCAGTTGCCCAACGATGGTCAAGTCTTCTAGCAATATCAGCAGCTCATTAGAGCGTGAGGATCTTCACTTTGGTCATGATGTCAAAACTCTTGTCATTTCCGTAAATCATGTATTTCCCTTCCTATATTTTCTGCTTATACCAAACATGCATCTCTACATGCTTCTTTTACACAGTTGAGTCACATTATTGTGACCACTTCCTACTTTTGACGTCAACAGCGCGTAACCAATGAATGAAGGGATGTGTCGTGAGCTGGCTGGGAGGGTATATAAGGTATGTTGTCGGCATTCTGAAAACATATCACTCGTTGCTGTCATGGATAAAGGTAGCAATTTATCACATTTGAAAAAGGGATGATTATCGGCTTTCGGGCCAAAGGTGGCAGTATTTCAGAAGCAGCACAGTTTGTGAACTGTTCGCGTGCTGCTGTGGTTTAAAGTGCATCGTGATTGGAGGAATGGCACCATTACGAATAAGCGATATGGAAACTGCGGAGCACCACGTGCCATTGATGTGAGAGGTGAACGTCGGCTGCGAAGGTGCGTGAGGGCAAATCGGCACGGAGCAACTCACTGGCCGAATGAACCAGGGGACTACAGTTCAGCGAACCCTGCTGCGTAGGGGGCTCCGATGCAAACGGATGGTCGCTGCACTTATGCTGACGAAGATGCATCGGCAGAAAAGGCTCACATTTGCGCGGCAGTATCGGAATCGGACCTCCACTGATTGGCAAAGGATTGCCTTCTCCAATGAGTCACGTTTTCTGCTTCGTCGAACGGATGGACGTTGGCGTATAAGGCGAGAAAGATCGGAGAACAAACACCCTTCAACCATTGCTGGAAGAACACAAGCTGGAGGGAGCAGCGTTATGGTCTGGGGAATGTTTTTGTGGCATTCTCTGGGTCCACTCATACCTGTAGAAGGCACTATTAACCGAATTCGTTATGAATTCATCCTTGCAGACCGCGTACACCCATACATGCTGATTGTCTTTCCTGGGGCGGATGGAATCTTCCAGTACGACAATGCGACGTGTCACACAGAGAAATATCCGAGAGTGGTTGGAAGAGTACGATGAAAACTTCAAAATACTTCCCTGGCCCCCTAATTTCTCAGATTTAAACCCGATTGAGCATCTGTGGGACCATCCCGATAGTGTTGTTCGCTCTATGAATCCTTCACCACGCAACCTCCAGCAGTTGTCAGATGCACTGCGGTCCACAGGGCTCCACATACCTGTGAACACCTTCCAGCACCTTACTGAGTCACTCCCAGCCCGTCCAGCTGCTGTCTGCGCTGCACATGGCGGTTACTTTGGATATTAGCTGGTGGTCACAATAATGTGACTCGACCGTGTAGTTGTTCGCATTCTGTTTATGTAATTTTTAGTTAAGGTTAGTGCCTTTGATCCATCAGTAAGAACTGAAAGGATGCATTTATTAAGCATTTTTCTTTTAAGACATAATGATAAATTGCTCTTAAAAACTGTAATGTTTTTTTCTCAAAGCTACCCCACCCAAGTTTTGTACGCTTAATTATTTCTACTTCTACGTGGCCCTCGCTTGATATCTGTTGTCCAAAGTAAATGACGCATTTGTGACTTCCAGATTTATCAATTTTCAATTTGGATGCTATGCATCTTTTCCCACAGTAGTAAAGTAAATCCTATGCTTAAAATTTCGATGCAATGAAAATGGGTAACGGCAGTACTCAACACCATTGTTGAAATCTGGTTTCTCTATGTTTCTCGATGAAGCAACGCAACAATACTTAATTTCATTGTTACTCAACAATATCTAAACTATCGCTGAACATTATTTTATCATGTTTCACAGAAACGTAACAAGATTTCATTACAATCTGCGTAAATTACGGGAACCTGAAACTAAATGTGGTAAAAGCCATTACAAAAATGCATTTTGGTACTATGCACCTTTCCTGACAACAGTGAAGTATGAGTCGTAGCGAAATACGGCTTGCACTTGACCCTTCCCCAAGGCAGGAAGGAATACCTGCTATTGACGAGAGCTTTAAAATATGTTTAAAACGATAGGAGGGATAACCTGCAGACACCCTAGACCAAAACTTAACAATCTGTGTCACTAATAAACTTGCGATTTATCTTCTCTTTACATCTTGATATTAACCATGCTCAGATGGACTTTCGAAACTACAATGCATTTTGTCGGTGTCAGGGTCGTTTCTTACGTTCGTCTAAATCTAAATGTTATATAATACATACGTTCATATCAATAAACTGTTTTCACAGATTCAGAGGTTAGCTCCTCAGAAAACAGACAAACCGCCAGATAAATGATGGAACTATAAAGGCGGCCGAATAAAAAATTTTCGGTGGCGTGCGTTGCTTAACGTTGAAAGAGCGATGGATTTATTTATTCAATGACGTCACGTATTTAGATGATTTTCACCTTGGATCTCGCCCTTTGGATTATTGCTATAATTATATATAGCCAGTGCCGTTAATGCCCACCAGATGGAGACGTCTCAGTAGCTGAGCCCATCTTACGGATTTATGATGTCAGATGCTGACTGAAAAAGAAAAACACAAATCGCGCCGTGAATTGTTGGTCGCTGTGGTGTAAAGCTAACGCGTTCGGCTAGATATCGAGAGATTCGGGATTCAATTTCCCCGACGGCGGCCGAATAACAATTTTTCGGTTGCTGTGCGTTGCTTAACGTGGAAAGAGCGATGGATTTATATTTATTCAACTGACACCACGTATTTAGATGATTTTCAATAACATTCATTAATTAATCAACCTCAGTACCGCTCAATGTCATCAGCAGTTAGTAAACCTTATTGTTTGTTGTTATAATTTTTTTTCACCTAGTATGTACTGGACCGCGGCACGGTGTGATCATGAGTGAGAAAATGAATACAATGTGTTGTACGTAAATAAATGTATACTCTCGAATTACTCGTTTTATTTCGCACCCACAAAGATCTTGGAATGCAAAAGATGCATTTCATCTACAAAATGTAGTACCAAGGTTCTCTGTCGATATTTTGTGTGTGTGTGTGAGAGAGAGAGAGAGAGAGAGAGAGAGTGAATGAACTGATTTGGGGGCGGAGGGTTCACCTTAATTCACCAAGCTGGCCAAGCAGGTTGGTGAGTGGGTTACCATTTCCTCTAATCCTGGTGTTATACCACTATTTGTCAGTCGTCATAGCTTTCAGTGATATAGGACACACAATGTGAAGGCGGGGTTACCATTTGTCTAAGAGAGGCTGTATATTTTGCATACCTAGACTTTGTGTCCTCCATATATAGCCCTATGCACCCAACAGCGAACAGCCAAAACATTACGAACAGTTCATCTTTATTCAGATCGAAGCAACTGCAAGTAAACGACGGCGCATGTGAAGGTCATGAAATGGTATAAATAGCACTTGACACTGAGCTCTGTTAATCATGGAGTGTTATGCATGTTCTTCAGATGGAGAAAGCAGCAGACTTAAAGTGAGTTCGACAAAGGTCAAATTATAATGGCCATACGACTGGGTCAGAGCATTTACAAAGCAGTAAGGCTTGTGGGGTGCTCACTGTCAGCCGTGGTTAGTGCCTTCAAAAAGTGGTCCGAGGAGGGAAACCATGAACTGCCACCGGCAAGGTCAGAGCCGACCACGCTCGTCAATCCTAGAGGTGAGCGAAGGCTATCCGGTATGGTACGAGCCAACAGAATTGATACTGTGGCACAACTTGGCGGTAATTTGAATGTTGATGACGGGAGTTAATGTCTTACAGCACACAATACTTTGACCTTGTTGAAAATGGGAATGCGTAGTCGTAGGCCGCTCTGAATGCCCATGCTAACCTCGGTTCTCCGTTCAGAGCTCCTACAATAAGCACGCGAGCATCTTCTACCATTACAAGTCGTAAGAGGGAATGGTACGGATCCAGGGTATTGCCTGTCAGCATGGATATCAGCCTTCAGTTATCGATGCCCTGATTATTCAACAACTTCGAGGATCATATTCAACACTTAAGGTGGAATCTACCTCATGCCGTTATGTCGGATCATTTGACTATTTTCCACCGAGTACCAACTTTCTTAAAAAAGTTTGTAAAATATCTGGCTTGGAATTTGGGGTTCGAACACGTAACCTATTCTCGTTAATCAGGAGAGATAGCGACCCCACTTCTTTAATGAGTCGACATGGTGTGTACAAGATTCCGTTTCGGACCACCCTCGGAGAAACGACGGACCTCTGTTACGTGGATTCTACCCTGCGTAGCCTTCGTGTGCTCATTTCGGAACACAAATATTCATTGAGAACTTTGAATCCCCTCTCTGCTCTAGTAAAGACAGTTCGTTCAGGGTCTTACATTCCAGATTGGGACAATGCTTCTATTTTGGGCTCTGCGGGATCTCGACCCGCTTTGCACATGATGGAAAGCTTATTCATCATTACATATGGGGTGAACTGTTGCAATGAAGACCTCCCATCAATTATTATCCCTTCACCCTGGCGAACTTTAATTTCACACCATGCTCTAGCAGATGTTAGAGGCTGTTCAGATATTTATAACATTATCGGAACTGGGAAAGATCAGCAACTTGTTTGCATAAATGTTTGAGAGTGTATGTTACATAAAACTGTAGTACCTGCTCGGCTCTTGCCCACGCCTGATGATGTGGTCAGAGTGACAGCGAAAGATCTCTCGCATATATTTTTAACCTTTTTATTGTAAATAGTCTTTTAATGTATTTTAAGGACATTTTTTTAGTGAGGTTGAATAACTATTTATTATCGTGCAGAAACAGCCTATGCTTACACCTTTAGGGTGTTCTTTCCTCCTCCTGACCACACGCAACCGTAACCGTAGATGACCACGTGGTGATCCAAGATGGTGTCCGAGAGGACATGTGGTCATCTATGGTTGCAGTGGGCGGGGTCGTGAAGCACCGTGGGCAGCAGTGGGCTGGGTCGTAGGGAGCTTTCCTTTGTTACAGAACCGGTCCTTTCCCACTACTGACAGGTATATTAAATATATCTGTGTGCACGACAGATATATTTAATCAAAACTAGATCTTGGAAGACTGAAAAAACTTCGCCTTTTCCAGTGAATGTCGTTTCGTGTTGCACCATGCGAACGGCCGGGTACGTGTCCGTCGTTTACCTTGAAAAGTGTAGGCACCAGGATGCATCGTGGGACGAAAATCAAGCAGCAACGATAGAGGCAGTGAAATGATTTGGCTAATGTTCTACAAAATACTGGGTCCAATCATTCATGGGCAAGAAACTATGCCACCTGTCACTTTCCTGAACATCATTGCAGACCAGGATAACGATTCATGGTAACGATGTTCCTCTCCTGTAGTGCCTTCTTTCAGAAAAGTAATGCGCTATGCCACACTGCTCTGATTATTCGAGACAGGCTCGCGGAACGACAAGAAGACTTCCAGGTATTGTCCCAGACTCCAAATTCCCCACACATCAATCCAGTCGAGCGTCTGTGATTTGTGTTGGAACAGCGAATCCAATTTGGGGCGGCTCAACTACGTAACTTACGAGAGTTAAAGGATCTGCTAGTAAGATGTTGGTATCAGAGGTATCAGGTACTATAAGACATCTTTAGGAATCTTGTAGTGTCAATGCCTCGCCGGGTAAGAGCTGTTTTCGTGGTACCTGCAGAATCAACATATTAGGCAAGTGGTCATAACGTTTTGGCTCATGGGGAAACATGCTATGATGACGATTAACTGCAACCTGTTGGCATAAGTACGGCATATAACCTGTGGAAACTTAGTACATGGATCATTATCCACATGGTTAATGCCATGATTCAAAAAGAGTATTTGAAATTTGAGTTGTAGATACTGAAATACTGTCAGGAAAGCCTCCAGATGTATGTGGCGGGCAACGCTGGACTTCTTTCAACTACCAGAGCAGAAAATTGAAATGCATGCAAACCTTTTCCAGCAAATGTTCATGGGGGTTCCTCATACATTTCCGGTAGATTTCTGCGACTGATCTTTGGAGATCGCCGATTAAGAGCCATCGCTGAGTTACAAAAATCATTCTAAAGGGAGTGGGATCAATTGGATTCTTACGTGTTCTGTAAAAGCCCTTTAAACTGCAATATACTGTTACAGGGCTTGGAGCTGAATTCTATAACAGCACCCTGTGTGGAGGATTCGTTTGTGCTTCCTTTGCCGTAAGTTCGGTATCGGTGTCGGTGGTTTAATCCGTAATTATTCCAACTGGAGCAGATGAAAACAATACAAACCGTAGAAAAGTGAATCGACTGAAGCTAAATTTTGCAATGAGGAAAACGTTTATTCAGATCATACGGGGAATGTCACCAAGCTTCTGTCCTTTTCGTGCTTTCATTCTTTCCGTTCTCCCTCAGTATTCTACACCGCCGAAAATCCTTCTCTCTCTTTCCGGCCACTCAAAAACTATTCCTTCCTCCGTCCCTTTCGACCCGAAGCATACTGCCCTCCTGCTAAAACTATCTTGCTTCGTCCACCCATTGCCACCGCGTTCCCTCCGGCTACACCCTAATGTCTCTTCTCCGAAAATCGCAAGATTCCCTAATTGCCATCTGCTGCGTCGCGTGGGAAAGGAAATACTTATTTGCCTTTCGTCCAAATGGCGGGAATTGAAAGGAAATGATTCCAATTCAGTATCACAAATATGGCTACAGAATCTCGCTTCTGATAAATATGGAAGCCCCGGTTACAATACCGCCCCGGTGGCGCAGTGGCCTAAGAGATAGCTTCTGACCATTCGCTCAGTTAGGGGCCTGGGTTCGAATCCCGGTAAGGCATGGATATTTGTGTTTGTCTTTCGACACTGGCTCTCAATGTGTTACTTTATCAGCACTGGCTCTCCCTGTGTTTGCTTGATCATTTGGCATACTGTATAGTATGTTCGCTATGTACATTGTTGATGTAAAATGAATATACTGTCTATGTCTGCCTGACAATGTTGTACAACTATATCTTGTGACGTACATTCTAAATTAACTTTCCGTTTTAGTTTCTTTCCTTGTGTAAATCTTGAGTTTGTTCTCAGTTATACTTCACACTTAACGTGATATCTTTTCTCTCAAACGAATACTGTTGGCAACATAATTGAGGTTGAATGAACGTGACTTATGCCACGTAGAACCAGAGATATAAACTACGATAAAACAGTTGCTTGTGGAGCGTTGTGGAGCGATTAATGTAGAGATTTGGGGAACGTAGCATTGTTGGTGTGTGGTGTGTTTAATGTGGAGTGTTTATACCGATATGTTATGTTACCATGTGTTGGAGAAAACAACTTGAATAAAGCATCATTTCCGCAAGTTTGACTTCTGTTTTTTAATGTTTTGTCTGGCCGTTAAGATTTAATTTAGGAACTCTTTCATCGTATGGTGATGTCTTAAAATAACGTAGCAGTACGAAAAGACGTTTACGTTATAATCTGTTTATCCTATTACTGTATCTGTATCACCAGGTCAAATAAATACAGGGTAATTCAAAATGATTGCCCCGATCACAAATGACAATGACGTGTTTATGGAGATAAACAGACAGCTGATATCCCTACACAAGAAAGAAGGAAGTTGAGAAATTTATTGGAACCTACTGCTGTGTTGCTATGATTACATAAGAAAGTGAGCTGCACGAACCGTTGGATTGGTCGTTGTTGACAGGACGACAGGACTTTCTGCAAGTGACTCCCCTGGTCTTCGGGCCTTACTCCTTGTGACGACTTTTTTGTGGGGATATGTCAAAGGCCCTGTGTATGTGCCACCTTTGCCGAGAACACTGCAAGAATTAAAAATGCGCATTCAGTTTGCACTGGAATCAGTGACTACGGACATGCTTCATAATGTATGGCGTGAAATGTATTACCGTTTAGATGTTGTCCGCGTGATCCAGGGAAGTCACGTAGGACATTTGTAAGGTATGGAAATAAAATTCTAAACTTTCTTCTTTATTGTGCAACCGTGTCATCTCTGTATCTATGTTTATAAACCAGGTGTTGTCATTTGTAATCTGGGCAATCATTTTGAATTACCCTGTATTCAGAAATTAAACTCCCAATCAAAACAAAACAAAAGCCTGCAATATCAGACCTTACTTCAACAACAGATTTATCCAATCGAGAAATACGACGGTCATCAAGATACAGAACAAGTCTGGGCGTTCGCTGAATCACGTCGTCACAACAAGATTTTTGGTTGGCTCTGATTTCTGTGGGCGAAATCAGAATCAGCCGAAGACAAGAGAATTTGGTGGCTTCTTATTACGCCACAATGCAGTCGCCCAGGCGTGCTGCATATCTAAGTGGCCGTGGCACGACAGAAAGTGACGTCACATAATTTAAACATACTGCAGTTGATGAAAAACTGCTCAGGGCCGCGGGTGGCCTATTGGTCAACGTTAGTGACTGTCATGGAGAAACCCTCGGGTTCGAACCCAGCAGGTACGAACGCTCGAACCACTAAATATCTGCCGTGCGTCGGATGGGCGCGTTAAGCCCTAGGACCCCAGGTACTGCCCCCCCCCCACGGTAGTAAATAAGGGCGTCTTTCTCCCCCTTTCTACCTCGCTTCCGTGTCACTTTCCTATCGGGCACTCTAGCCCAAATCTCCTAGCTTCCTATTTCTGAGGGTTGTTTAAGACCTGGGGTCAGACACTCCCTTCCTAAAATCCTCTACATATGATCTGATTTGATCTGAAAAACTGTTCCACGATCAACTTTTGAAGTGTTAATTACGCAGTACAGTTTTTTTTATCAGTAATTAATTTGAATGGCGCGTAAGATGCACTGGACATCTTGATAACTTACTTTCAGTAGAATAGCAAATTCATTACAGAAATGAATCCCGCTCAAGAATCGCAAGCATGGCTTCATTTTTAAAACTAAATAGTTCCACCATAATTTTTACCTGATTATGTGCTGTTATTAAAAACTTGTTAATGAGAAATACATCGCATTTTGGGAGTCTAACGTTTTTAACATTTTTTCAGGACATGCCACCTTCCCTTGAAGATCGAGGAATGCGGGATTATTCAGGAATAACTTATATGATCTCAAATCACCTACCTGAAGCTGGACCAATGGATGTGAGACCGGCTAGCTCTCCAGCAAAAGATCCAGCAGTCGACGGTAATCCATCCAGCCGCCACAGGAAAAGGAAGCAAGTGGACAACCTCTCCGTCGAGGCAGAGTCCAAAAGTCCGAGATCCCGCCCGGGAAGCTCATCCTCTAGTCTAGACGTCCTTCCCCCCATGGATAATTCCGGTTACAACCTCGCCACCGAGGACGTTAGTGAGCAGAACATGACTCCGCCAATGGATCCCATGTGCACGCAACAGCCTCAGTCACACAGCGTCAGCTCCAACGAACACAACTCATCAGACAAGTGTGATAAAGGAGGTGTTTCTCGCCCATGGACGCGCTCTCCAGCCTCATCTTCAGCTCCCAACTCTTCATACACGCCAGAATCGAACTGCAACAAAGGTATAAATCCCGGTATGTCTGTGAGGGAGCTAGAAGACGCCATGAACAAACATTTACCGCACAACCCTCCCGAGAGCTCGAATTCCCCTTCAGATGTCTTGATGCTCAAATCTTACGCCCCAACGGCATCGTCGTCCCCTCAGCCAAGCAGCAACCCGTCTACAAGACATTCTATACAATGGATAGGCGGAGCTCCTGCGGCTCTCCCCGCCACAACCCTACTACGACAAATCTATGTCAGTAGGGAGTCTGTCATACGCTCCGGTGCTCACGCCAGTCGACACGGGTGCTACGGGGACGTCCAAGGCACACTCCCAACTCCCCCTGGTGGTCAAAGTGAGACTTACTCGGACGCTGCTCAAATGATGCTACAATCAAAACTCTCCGCAGATGCCTACGGTGTCATCTCCGGATTTTCTCCGTCTGTGACTTCAGCTGCCGGAGGATATGTGGACTCGTGCAATGCTATGACTCCTCCGTCTTCTGTGTCGCCCAGAGACAAGTTCAATGCTGAGGTGTCTGCATTCAACGAGGCAGCTGCCGTGGCGGCTGCAGCAGCTATACCGCACATGCGGCATTATGTGACTACTGACCCAAACCCGCTGCAGCACCTGCCGTTGAAGCCTCAGCTGTTTGTGCATCCCGGTAATCTGGACCATAGTGCCTATGGCCATCCGCAACAGACGTTGTCGCCCGATCAGCATCAGTTATATCATCACGCGAGCGGTTTTCATCTCTATCATCCAACACATGGAAGCGCAAAGCCCTCACTTCACTCTGCGAATGGTACTTCGTGGTTTTGTCAACCGCACTCTTAGAGTTAACACAAAGATTCACCTGACTTTATCAACTGTGAAGCAAGCTTTTTCAGTTAAATGTATTAAATATATCGAAAATGTTATCCCGAGGCTGTGTGGAATCATTTTTTCTTCACATTCGACAAGACACATATTGGAAACTAAGCATTTGTGAGCACATATGAAATATCATTACACTGCGTAAAAGCATTTCGAGACGAGCGAGCGGTCAGAGGCGAAAGCTTCTGACCATTCCTCCAAGCCGAATCCTACTTCTAGCCCCGGATGAGGCATGAGCTGTGTTCTTGTCTTGCGGCTGCAGTTGAGCAGTGGCTATAGGCCCATTTTTCAAGAAGTTTTATCAGATTAACAAAAAATTTTCGATTGCTTTGTGAGCAAGATTACATTGAAAACATATTGAATTAACGTTATTATATATTTTTAAAAGCACCATTACGGCTGTAAAAACATCTTGCGTTTCGTTGCAGTTAAACATTCTAGATGTTCCATCCACAGCTCATGTACAACCTTGAATTCTGCCTCCCGTGACTACAATCTCCTCCGACCCGCCTGAGAAGTATTTGAACTTGCGCAGTTGACCACTCTGCTGGAAGCTAGCCATCGCTTCATAGGAAAGCATTGGAGCACACTTCCACTTTGCCCCTTTTCGTTTTGTTACTGGGGGAAAATGCAACCTCTCGCTGCTCTGTTTGTGTTAGTTACTAGTGCAATTCTTCTATTTCATAGGTGGAACCGTGTCCGTGATAGCTTAATATCTTTATATGTAAAATGAAATACCAGAAGCTATATAAACATTTGCCTTCTTAATCATCAGTACTGTTGATTATTTGCTGAAACATCCATTCACGTATTCGTTGGAACAGAATTGGAAATCAAGACTGAGTTGATCTGCGTCAAATCTTAAATTACAGGAAATTTTTAAGACAAAAAATACTGAGCGAATCAGGAAGTTCAATTCCGAAACACATAATGAGAATGAATAGATATGCGACTGCGCGGTATAAAGAATGCTGTGCTTTGCTTCCCCTATTTATTGTTTATGGGCGTAATTTCATGTTCTACAACTGGTAAGAAAGATTTTCGACATTTTGCCGGCAATATTTAGAAAATGGCGTGCGCACACAAGAATAATATACTGATTTTGGCTGTACTTGCTGGGAGAACATGCGATTACAACTAGATTCTAATTATAGGTGACAAATTCAACAGTATACCGAAAATGAGAAAAACAATCGACATATAGTGTCACATCTCATAAAATGTGTTCGTGTTCATGGCGCATTTGAACCTACTCTTCATGACATGCGGAATCAGATTCGGCGTTAAACGCGGGTTTTTTTTTCTCATGTTGTTTCTTGAGGTATTTTTCAATACTATTCTGAAGCATAAAAAAATATTAATGTAACAGTTCTCGTTACGTGTTCTCTACCTGCTTACTAAACCACGAGCTGCCACTGTAATTAAGTCCCTTATCCTGAACCGGATTTTTGTTGGAAACTCTTTATAGCCTTAGATGATCACAGGAATCTTTAAGCCCCCCCCCCCCAACTATTTGATGACCACCGTCTTTGATATCACGTGTAATTAATTTGGTTCATCACGTTACATGACGATCTTTTCAGAAAATCCTGAAAGGTCATATACGAGTTATAGCTATAAGATAACGAGAATATGCTTATGACGAGTGAAACGCGCAGTGCAATTCGAAAGTGAGTAGGAAACCATTGATTTTGAAGTATCCGTAACCGTAAATGCAAAGTTCGCCTAACTTTCTGCATTAGTATTGTGACACGTGCCAATGAAAGTATACATGTTGTGTTTCTCGCGTGGAGAAAATTCTGGGTTCTAGAATTCAGCAACGGAAAATTTCTGTTGAAATTTAAGAAAGCTCGTACCAAATCTTTTTGTATGACAAGTGAGAAGTACGAGAAAGAATATCTGTCACGTGTGCGTGCTTTTGCGTGGCATAAGAGTTTCTAACGAGGATCGGAAGAACACTGAAGACGACGGACGTCCGGGACGCTCAAGCACTTGAAAAACAGGAAACAATATGAATAATATCGACGCAATTGTTCGAAATGATCAACGACTCAGTGTTAGAATGACAGCAAAAATTGTAGACATTGATAAAGGGACTGTTAGGTAAATTTTACGTAAAAATCTGAACATAACAAAGGTTTGACCCAAGATGGTTCTGAAGCTTCTGAAATCTGAAAAAAAAAAAGAAAATCGCAAGCAAATTTGTGGTGACATTCGGCGGCAAATTCAGACAAACCCCACCCTTTTATAATTACTTGTGATGAAACGTGGAGTTTCTGATACGCCCCTGAAGAGAAAAAATAGTCGATGCGTTGGAAAACATCATCTCTAAGGATGAAAAAAAAACGGCAAAACAAGTTCAATGTCGTATTACTTGTTTTCTTTGACATTAAGGCGTAATTTTGACAGAGTGGGTTCCCGATGAAGCAACATTGGACTAGCAATATTACAAATAGGTTCTGGTGACTTTGAGAGAGCCAGTCAGAAGAGAGAGGCCAGAGTTGTGGAAAAATGGTTTCATCTTTCACTAGAACAACGCACCAACTCGTTCAGCGCTCTCATTGAAGCAGATTTTTAGCTGAGAAACGCATCGCAGTGCTTGAACATCTTACATAGTCACCAGATTCAGCCCCATGTGACTTTCTCCTTTTTCTAATGTCAAATCTGTGCTCAAAAGAACCCGTTTCGAGTCCATTACTGTGATAAAGAAGAAACCGATCAAGCTTCCCAAAGGAATCACACCAGCTACAGCATTGCTTTGCCCAGTGGAAGATCAGAATGAATAAAAATGCGGAAGGGGAGTACATTGAAGGTGATAAGAGTTTAAAATGTACGTTTTTATTTAACTAAAGTTATAGCATGTCCCTTTACCTCATACTTTTACACTACAATTAGTTAAGCTCGATCCGGAGTCTCTATTGCGGTATAACCGTCGTACAGAGCACTTTCCTCACCAGTAGATTTCCGCAAAAGTACTGTCACATACGATCCGTCTTATTATTCTTTGTAAGCCTTCCATTGTCGAATAGCACTTGTGACGAAGTAAATTTCCCCATTTTTATTCCAGGGAACGGATCTGAACCCCCAACCCTTGGCTCCGGAGCTCCGAGTGCTACCCACTATACTACACTGGTGTGTGCTCTCACTGCTATCTGCCTTTATCACATGTGAGTCCTGCGGGGCAGGCACGTAACACAGTCAACAATCAACGTTTACACAGAGCCCTTTGCAAAAATTCACATGCTAAGGAGTCCATGCCAGAAGCCTCACAGAAATGTCCTCAAATGATTTATCATGGTATCCCTTACCATCCATTAAGGATATTTGGGAAGAGATGCTGATATACGACTCTGGATTTCGCCTTGACGCAGCCATATGTACAACACAAAGTAGGGATTTCGCCTTGATGCAGCCATACGTACAACACAAAGTAGGGATTTTGCCTTGATGCAGCCATAAGTACATCACAAAGTATGGATTTCGCCTTGATGCAGCCATACGTACAACACAAAGTAGGAATTTCGCCTTGATGCAGCCATACGTACATCACAAAGTATGGATTTCGCCTTGATGCAGCCATGCGTAGCGTACAACACAAAGCAGGGATTTTGCCTTGATGCAGCCATGCGTAACGTACAACACAAAGCAGGGGGTTTGCCTTAATGCAGCCATATGTACAACACAAAGTAGGGATTTCGCCTTGATGCAGCCATACGTATAACACAAAGTCGGTGTTTTGCCTTTATGCAGCAATACGTACAACAGAAAGTAGGGATTTCGCTTTGACATACGTACAACACAAAGTAGGGATTTCGCCTTGATGTAGCCATACGCACAATACAATGTAGGGATTTCGCGGTGATGCTGCCATATGTACAACACAAAGCAGGGATTTTGCCTTGATGCAGCCATACGTACAACACAAAGTAGGGATTTTGCCTTGATGCAGCCATAAGTACATCACAAAGTATGGATTTCGCCTTGATGCAGCCATACGTACATCACAAAGTATGGATTTTGCCTTGATGCAGCCATACGTACAACACAAAGTACGGATTTCGCCTTGATGCAGCCATACGTACATCACAAAGTATGGATTTCGCCTTGATGCTGCCATACGTGCAACACAAAGTAGGGATTTCGCCTTGATGCAGCCATGCGTAGCGTACAACTCAAAGCAGGGATTTTGCCTTGATGCAACCATATGTACAACATAAAGTAGAGATTTCACCTTAATGCAGCCATACGTACAACACAAAATAGGGATTTCGCCTTGATGCAACCATGCGTACAACACAAAGTCGGTATTTCGCCTTTATGCAGCAATACGTACAACAGAAAATAGGGATTTCGCTTTGCCATACGTATAACACAAAGTAGGGATTTCGCCTTGATGTAGCCATACGCACAATATAATGTAGGGATTTCGCGGTGATGCTGCCATACGTACAACACAAAGCAGGGATTTTGCCTTGATGCAGCCATACGTACAACATAAAGTAGGGAATTCGTTCCAGCATTCTGGCTCCAAGACACCTGTGTGATGGCCGCCCTTGCTCGGATTCTCAGCTTTCCGTTATATCTTTATCCAGTACCGTAGTAACATTTTCTTATCCGGGAGGGCGAGACTTGAAAATTACGCCCCTTCGAATCAAAAATTACGCTCCCTCAGAGTTCACCTCCCTTCCTCATAGTTCAAAATTACGCCTCTTCGGGTTCCACTGAATAATACTTGGTTTTTACTTTTTCACACACCGCCGTTATACGAAAGTGTTATGATCGTTCAAAAATTACACTTTATGTTTTTGATATAATTTTATTAAAAAGTAAAAACTAGGTAAATACACAAGAACCAAACTCGGTATGTAAATACCGAGTAAAGCGAGTTCATATATACCGAGTAAAGCGTAAACGTTATGTGAACGTCGTCAATGCAACATACCACAGAAATGCAGAACGAAAAATAAAACAGCGCAGAACGAATGAGCATCGGATAGTGAATGTAACAAAAAGCAGGAGCTTTAGGGGTAGTGCTTGGAAAAATGCCCTTCAAGGTTAAACGCTAGGAGAACTTTCTGTGACAGAGCACAAATGGTTAATTAGCTCTTCATCCCAATGACATGTTCGGAAAGGTCATGGAGGTTAAGCATATCAACATATTGTTTTCCATGCCTCCATTTACTGTTTTGGAAAATTCTCTTCATGGATATGAGATATTCACACATGATAGTGTATGTTACTCTGCACCCTGGTTAACTGCATGGAATACTGTATGAGACTAACTAAAGTCCTTAAAAAGACAAGTTAGTAAAATCATGCAATGCATTGATTATAATACGCTTTCCAACATACCAGAAATCATTACTCAAGTTATGAAGATGATGCCTGTGGAATAAATCTCACTCCTGTGCCCTGACCTTTGACCCCATTTCGACGATATTAAACAGAATTGGTTCAGTATACCTCCGGAACAACATACTAAAGTTTTGTTGCAATACAAGCATTTTAGTCAAGTTATGAGGATAATGGCTGTGGAATAAATATCGCTCCTGTGTCCTGACCTTTGACCCCATTTCGTCCATTTTTAATAGGGTTAGTCCACAGCTGGTCCCCTACCGCATACTAAACTTTCATCGAAATCGAACTATTTTCACGCGAGTTATCGAGCGGACAGGCGGACGGACAGACGGATAAAGCTGGAGCATATACGCTTCTTCAACCTACGGTTGGAAAGCGCAAAAAATACTGGTGTGTAACTTCCATTTTTACGCTTTCCAACCGTAGGTTCAAAAAGCGTATATGCTCCAGCTTTTTCCGTCCGTCCGTCTGTCGGCACGATAACTCACGTAAAAATGGTTCGATTTCGATGAAATTCTAGTATGTGGTAGGGGACCACTGGGGACGAACCCTATTGAAAATGGGGGAAGTGGGGTCAAACTTCAGGACATAGGAGCGGGATGCATTCCATTGCCCTTATGCGTCATAACGTGCGTAAAAATGGTTCGATTTCGATGAAATTTTAGTATGTGGTAAGGGACCAGCTGGAGAGAAACCCTATTGAAAATGGGACAAATGGGGTCAAAGGTCAGGACATAGGATCGGGATCCATTCCATCGCCCTTATCCCATACTGTTAAAGTGGACGTCAAGTAATTTTGCTTCCTATATTTCCAATGGAAAAAATTTTCTATACATTTCCTTCAAAATTAGTGTGTTCCCAAGGATGGAAATTTGAACATCGATTAAAATAACTTCATATTACACTGCCGGACAATTGCTAAGGACTGATGACAATAGCAACGATAGCAACCATAAAATGGAAGGCAGGAAAATGTGGAAATTAGCATAAGTGCGGGATACACTAAGACGTGTTGTGCGTATGCAAATTTTGGATTGCCTAACTTGTTCGTGACGTCGTAGCGCTGATAAGAGATATAAAGGATTTGACGCGTATTGACCGTTGTTGTTCAAACGCAAAGTTGAAAGGGAAAGAATCAATTGACGAATTTGCAATTTTCAGTATGTCTTCCCGACATCACCTAGATGATTTTACGCGTGGCCGTATTATTGGCAAGATTGAAGAAGGGCGAAAAATAACAGATGTTGCCAGGGAGTTTGACGTCAGCCACAGTGTTGTTTCAAGGCTTTGGAAATCATTTCAAACAAATGGAGAGTGTAGCAAACGTCACGGGGAGGTCGTGTTCGCAGTACGACACCTGCAGAAGATCGGTACATAGTGCTATCAACAAAAAGACACCGGCGCAGCACAGCTAGTGAGGTAGCAAATCAGTTTATGGCTGCTACTGGCAAGCGGATCACCCGAAAAACTGTCGCCAGACGTTTGCATGAAGGAGGACTATACGCCCGCCGTCCTGTTGTGTACATCCCATTGTCCAGACGTCACCGTACCGCCCGTTTGCAATGGTGCCATCAACATCGCAATTGGACTGATAACGACTGGTCTGCTGTCCTCTTCTCAGATGAGAGTAGATACAGTCTATCGTCTGATTGTCGACGACAACTGATCTGGCGTGATAGTGGTACTGCATATTGTCCAGCAAACATACAGGAAAGGGACCGATATCCGACATGTAGTGTCATGGTATGGGCTGGCATCATGATCAATGGCCGTACGTCCCTCTATGTGCTTCCAACTGGGACTATGACTGCGGCCAACGATACATTAATGATGTTCTGCTACCTCATGTTCGCATGTTCCGTGGTGCTGTCGGTGATAGATTCATTTCATGGACGACAGCGCAACATGTCATCGAACAGTCGCTGTCCAGGAGTGTCTGGAGAGCGAGGATATTCGACGCCTCGTATGGCCAGCACGTTCTCCAGATCTGAATCCCATTGAAAATGTGTGGGATGCTTTGGGAAGGAGTTTTGCTGGTCGCCAATGCCCTCCAATAAACAAGGACACCCTCATCCGTGCACTGACAGAGGAATGGGATAAATTACCCCAACAGCTGCTTGATAATGTTGTGCAAAGCATGACACGACGTGTGGAATCTTGCATCGCCCTCCATGGTGGCCATATCCCGTATTGATATCTTACGCCGGAACGCCTGCGGACGGTAATTGCATTTTTTTCACGTTTACGTATTCTGCACAAAATGGCCTGTTTGTCCCTTGAACACGTTTTTTTTTTTTTTTTTTAATTGGAGGTTTAACGACCACCGTGAGCAACTCAATGGGCTATAAGCAGTCGCCCGTCCCTAATTTAGGGTCACTGGTTCCAGGGAAGGGAGAGAGCCAGTGCCGTAAGACAAACACAACATCCATGCCTCACCGGGATTCGAACCCGGACCCCTTGCGGACGAATGATCAGAGGCCATTGCCTTAGACCACTGCGCCACCGGGGCGGCCTTGAACACGTTCCAAAGCCTTCTCGATTTCAGAGCACAATAAATTGTCTTTCTTGTAATGTCCTGGCATTCTGACATTATTTTATTTCACTTGGCATCCAACCACACTTACTTTTTTATGCGCTATATAGCCGTTTATGATCCGTCCTTAGCAATTGTCCAGCAGTGTATAACTTGAAATACTTAACATTTTCTAAAACATAGCCATCATTATATTAAAAAAACAATAACGTTTCCTTTGGTGGTGTTGAAACCAGAAAAAGTTGGCGGGACCTGTACTTTGATGACGTCAGTAGACAAATAAATGTTGGATTGCATAATTATGGTTATGTTTCAGAAAATATTAAGTATTCCAAGATATAAAATGAAGCTATTTTATTCGATGTTCAAATTTTCATCCTTGGGAACGCATTAATTGTGAAGAAAATGTGTACAGAAATTTTTCTATTCGAAGCATAGGAAGCAAAATTACTGAGCCGCCCCGGTGGCGCAGTGGTCTAAGGCGTTGGCCTCTGATCATTCGTCCGAAGGGGTCCGGGTTCGAATCCCGGTGAGGCATGGATGTTGTGTTTGTCTTACGGCACTGACTCTCTCCCTTCCCTGGAACCAGTGACCCTAAATTAGGGACGGGCGACTGCTCATAGCCCATTGAGTTGCTCACGGTGGTCGTTAAACCTCCAATCAAAAAAAAAAAAAAAAATTACTGACGTCCACCTTAAAGCCGCAATTCTTGTATCTATGAAAATTTTATTTTGAATACGGCTCTTAAGGATTTTGATGAAAGTAGTTAACCTACCGTTTTCTTGGTACTAGAAATCGATTTAGCTTAATCTCGACTATAGGAAAATTCGTTTAGTGGGTTAAATAGCCACCACGAATTACCACGTTTTTAGTGTCATGGTGTCGATCCATTAATGTTACCCATGCTTAGAAATCTTATGACGTCACAAGCTCGCGATTGCTTAGAAATCTTATGACGTCACAAGCTCGCGATTGCTTAGAAATCTTATGACGTCACAAACTCACGCCATCTCTCTCATTACATCACGCGTTGTGTGTGGATTCTATTAAAGTTTTATGGCCGCCCCGGTGGCGCAGTGGTCTAAGCGATGGCCTCTCATCATTCGTCCGAAAAGGGTCCGGGTTCGAATCCCGCTGAGGCATGGATGTTGTGTTTGTCTTACGGCACTGGCTCTCTCCCTTCCCTGGAACCAGTGACCCTAAATTAGGAACGGGCGACTGCTTATAGCCCATTGAGTTGCTCACGGTAGTAGTTAGACCTCCAATAAAAAAAGTTTTATGACGTCACACTCTTTCGAGCAGATGGTCGCGATTCCCATCTGCCTCATTACGTCACGCGTTGTGTGCGTATGCCCGTCCGCACGATAACTCGCGTAACAATCGTTCGATTTCGATGAAATTTTAGTATGTGGTAGGGGATCACCTGGGAAGGAACCCTATTGAAAGTAAACGAAATGGGGTCAAAGGTCAGGGCATAGGAGCGGGATCCATTCCACTGCTCTTATGCGTCATAACTAACGTAAAAAAGGTTGAATTTTGATGAAATTTTAGTATGCGGTAGGGGACCACATGAGGACAAACCCTGTTGAAAATCGGCGAAATGGTGTCAAAGGTCAGGACATTGGAGCGGAATCACTTCCATCGCCATTATGCTTCATAACTTACGTAAAAATGCTTCGATTTGGATGAAATGTTAGTATGTTGTAGGGGCATGCCTGGGGACGAAACCTATTGAAAACGGGCGAAATGGGGTCAAAGGTTAGGACGCAGGAGAGGGGTCTATTTCACAGCCCTTATTCATCATAACGTGCGTAAAAATGCTTTTATTGCGACAAAACTTTATCATGTTATTTCGGAGGTATACTGAACCGGTTTTGTTGAATATCATCGAAATGGGATCAAAGGTCAGGGCACAGGGGCAAGATTTATTCCACAGCCATTATCCTCATAACTTGAGTAATAACTTAAGTAATGATTTCAGGTATGTTGGAAAGCGTATTATAATCAATGCATTCCATGATTTTACTAACTCGTTTACGCTCTACAACCGTAGGTTGAAGAAGCGTATATGCTCAAGCTTTGTCCGTCTGTCCGCACGATAACTCACGTAAAAATGGTTCGGTTTCAATGAAATTTTAGTATGTATTAGGGGACAACCTGAGGACGACCCTTATTGAAAGTGGGGAAATGGGGTCAAAGGTCAGGACATAGGAGCGGGATTCATTCCATCGCTCTTACGCTTCATGACTTACGTAAAAATGTTTCTATTGCGACAAAACTTTAGTATGTTGTTCCGGAGGTATACTGAACCAATTATGTTTAATATCGTCGAAATGGGGTCAAAGGTCAGGGCACAGGGGTGAGATTTATTCCACAGTCATTACCCTCTTAACTTGAGTAATGATTTTTGGTATGTTGGAAAGCGTATCATAATCAGAGCATTGCATGATTTTACTAACTTGTTTTAGTTACAGTTTTTTTTCTTTCTTTTCTTTGCATCCCCCAGAGCATGAATTTACGCCCCTGGAATGACCATTCTGGGAGGGCAACCGCCCCTGCCTCCCGACCCTTCCCTCTCGGGCCTGTCTGTATCCAGCAATGATAATGAAACATGGAAAATTTTCAGTTCATTCCCTACAACTTGTAATCTATTGATTAAACCAAACTCGTTACAGGTGTTTAGATATATGCCCATCCTTCTTGCAAGAAGACCTCGTTTTTGTCGCTCGCCAGATATCCCTCGTACACTTTGCTGCTATAGGTTAGCAGTTCCGTTACTCGGTGAGGCAGCAACTTGTGAACACTGGATTTGTGTATGAGGTGTGAGTGAATATTGTTTCGAACAATATTGGGAACTGTCCATTGGAACATCTACCTGTGGTTTGGCGACCGTTCTCTGGATTGTAGGTTTTTGTTTGCTGGCATTACGTGAAACTACGTATTAGGGTGAGTGGAAAGTTTTGCAATATCTGGATCACTTTATGTCTTCATACGTACCTTTGCGACGAAAACTGACTGCCATTCAAATTATAGGTCATCGTGTTGCACCGTCTTTAGCTACATGTCTGCCAGTTCTTCGATTCCGCGGCGGTAACAGTTCTTGACCTTCGAGGCGAAGACCTCCTTCACCCTAGCTGCCTCCACCTGCTGGTTGTTGAAGTGTCGTCCGCGAAGGAAGTGGGTCATGGACCGGAACAAGAACAAGTAATAATCCGACGGGGCAAGATCCGGACTATATGTTGGGTGTTGCATCAGTTCGATGCCCTCAAGTTCCTGGAGTTTTGCACAGGTCGTTCACGCGGTATGAGGTCGAGCGTTGTCCTGCTGTAGGAGAGCGCGCTTTCTGCTCATCAGTGCCGAGTATCTCTCCTCCAAAACGGCATACATCCGCTCCAGCTGTTCAGAGTAGAGGTTGGCATTGATGGCCCGACCGTCTGGAACAAATTCGTAATGGATTATACTAAACCGTGCAAATTAATTGGGACAAGCTATTTTATTCTCAGAATTGTAATGTGATCACCATTTGATGTCGGAAACCCACGTAAACCGGTTTTATTAGCTGTGAGTGTTAGAACTTGATAGTAAGAATGTGGTTTGACCGGTTTTAAACAGGAAATAGGCACTTCAGCTTCAGTTGTGAGCTTTCGTGTGTGACAGGTGGGTGTTAGTTTTTGCTCTCTGTGAGTACGTGTTGCTTTCGTGTATTGAAAAATGGATATTTCCCCAAGGAAGCATTCAAAAATAATTGCTCTGAATGATCATACTTCTATGACAGTGAAAGATGTCGCTCCTGCAGTTGGTGTAGGCAAATCAAGACTGCTTACGCGATACAATGCATCTGAATCATCATCTCCAAAAAGGAGAGGTAAATGTGGAAGAAAACGAAAAACAACTCCCCGAACCGATAAATATCTAATCAGAAATAGTAAAATCACTCCAAAAAAAATCAAGCACTGACCTTCAAAGAGATTTATTGGCTAGTGGTTGTGATGTTAGTGATTCAACTGTACGCCGTAGGATTCTGGAAGTTAGCCGGAAGGCAAGAAGACCAACGAAAAAACAATATTTGAATGCGAAAATGAAGATAAAACGTTTAGCATGGGCCAAAAAATATAAATCATGGACTGCTGACGACTGGAAAAAGGTAATTTTCAGTGATGAAACTCATTTATTTGTTCAGGGTTACCAAGCAAATGTCGTTAGACGAAGTATCTGTGAACCCTTAAGACCTGAGCATGTCAAACAAACTGTAAAGCACCCTCTGAAACAGATGTTTTGGGGTTTTTTCACATCAAATGGCACTGGAAGCTTAGTTCCTGTTCAAGGTATGATGAATTCAGCCAAGTACATAGAAATATTACAACGTAGGATTGTTCCATTCTTGCAAACTTTTGACGGGACATTTCAACATGACTTGGCCCCATGTCACAATTTGAAATTGGTCATGCTGGAAAATCAAATTCATTTGCTTGATTGGCCTGGAAATTCACCAGACTTAAATCCCGTAGAAAACTTGTGGAATATTTTGAAGAGATGTTTAGGTAAAATGGACTGTACAACCAAAGAACTCATGATAACGAATGCTATAAAAGTGTGGTTCCACAATTATAAAGTAAAAAATATGTGCACTCAATTAGTGGAGTCAATGCCAAAACGAATTCAAGAGGTTATTTCTGCTAGAGGACATACTTCATACTAATACAGGTATTTATCAGTGTATATCAAGGCATAGTTTTGGAAAAAAGCGTGATTTTTTACTTTGTCCCAATTAATTTGCACAGTATAGTACCCTCGAAATTCCACCAGTCGTAGAGCATCACCTTGTGCTCGAAGCGCCCACGTTTGCCAACAGGTTCAGGAAGCTGACCCGTGCCCGACCACTTGTCGTTGTGCATTAGGATTACGAAAATAGACCCACTTTTCATCGCACGTAACAATTCTCTTGATAAAACGTACATCGCGCGGGTTTCCTAGGAGTTTCGTTCACACTTCCACTCGGTGGTTTGCTTCAGCTGGAGTCAGTTCGTGAGGGACAATGCGGCAGCTCCTGTAGACCTTTCCGAGGTTCTGAAGGTGAGGGACCACGGTGGTCTGTGATATGCCCAGCTAGCCTGATAATCTCCGAGTGCTTGTTGCCGGATTTGCCTTTACGCATGGCCTCCGAATCCACGGTTCGCGGCCTACCTGGCCTTGACTGATCGTCACTTGAGCGAAATTTCTTGAACCATCTGGTTGTGATGCTGTGGTCCACGGAAACTTCTCCTTTCGCATGACAAATGTTTCGCGTTGCTTGAGCAGCGTTATGAACGAGTTCAAACTGGTAAAGCAAAAGTTCCCTAATTAGCCGGTTGTGGCTGTTCATCTTTTAGGCGTCCCAACCACAGACAGAGCGACGACATGCAATGCTGTTCAGATCAGATCTGATCATATGCAAAGGATTTTAGGAAGGGAGTGTCTGACCCCAGGTCTTAAACAACTCTTAGAAAGGAAGCTAGGAGACTTGGGCTAGAGTGCCAGATAGGAAAGTCAGACGAAAGCGATGTAGAAAGGGGGAGGAAGACGACCCTATTAATTACCGGGGAGCCAGTTCCAGGAGCAATGCTGTTGACAGCAACGACTACCACTTTATATCCCTTTCGACTGACTGGAGTGCGCGACTTGTACTATCTTAAACACGTGACACACCCGTCGCAGCACATGCGTTTATGCAAATATTGCACAGCTTTCGATTCACCCTCTGTAATAACACTTGCGAAACTGGCCCCTCCATATGTTTTTGGCGAACCTGTAATGGCTCCTAGGATATGTCTATCAAACGCATCTTGACCATGTGCGTGCGTGCGTTTCCTTTCCAAAATTGTTAAATCCGCTGGCTTGACGTGTCCTCATAATCACAATGGTGCTCAAAATTAAAAAAAAATTATAAATTCACAAATAACTCGTAGTATTTTACAAGAGGAAATTCAATCAAATTTAGTAAATAAGTTTATCATTATATTATACTTATGGAACTCAAGAAGAAAATCATAATTTAATAATTTGCACGTGTTAATATCAAAATTTGTCATTTACATGAAAGAGAAGTTAATGGAACAATATCTACACTGTTAAAAATTTTGGTTCAACATTGCTGCACATTATGGTGCAATTTCAGGCACTTACACTAAGAATATTGTGTGTGTGTGTCTGTGTGTTGTGCACTTTTGCTGTGTCTCTTACTTTATTGCATGGCATGCCAGCATTTCACATCCTCTCCGTTATCGGATATTCTAATGGGTAATTGAATAACTACAAAATAACTATTCATTATATCAAATTGAATTTCCTTTTCATCTTTTATTTTTTTCATTTGAAAACTGCCGAACTATCTTTCAACTGATAACAAAACTAGACATGCTGAATGCAGTAAAAACATCTGAGCACTTTGTTAGCCGAAATGAGACTGTTGTAGTTGGAAATGTTTTGTAAGAAAAAGCATATATTTTATAGATGTTTTTTAAATAGTACTTTTACTTTACAGGCAGTTATTTATTCTCTTTAGTCGCCTGAATGAAACAAAGTATCGCGCTGATTTCTTAAAATTATAGGAGTTACGGTAATTCTTTAGTGAAAAAATGTGTGTGAGGGGTAGGGGGTAGTGCTTCAACAGAATATTGAAGTTTCCAATGTTTGGTATAGGTTCATATCGTTCTGAGTAACCAAATAGCACTTTTGTTAGTTAATATAGCTCAGAACGCAAATTTTAGAGCTCACAAAGATCGAGTTTAATAATATATAGTTGGAAACAGTTCAGTCGAATAAAAGTTATAGCAAGTTGAATTGCGTCTGTGAAAATTGCTTGTCAACAGAAGTAGGTGTTGTAAACGTTGTATCAAACTGACAGGTATAGGCACAGAATGAAAATTTGATCTACCCTCCAGCTGCATATTTTCTGAGGAAGCTGTTCACATCGAAATAGTTCCAAATGTGATGTAGCATTCCCAGATTTCAATATTAATTGGCCCTTGGTATTACTCTTGAGATTGCCACCATGTGCTAACATAAGCAATGCCGATTAAACTCTTTGCCCAGATGTGTAAAAAGGAAAAAAAAATAAAACAAAAGAAACCAAACTTTCTTTTCCGTAAATCAATTATATAAAAAGAAACAACGGTGCAATTTATAAATATAGTACAGAAACTCAGTTTTAAAAAATCGTAAAAGGAAGTAAAAAGAATAGCTTCATAACTACTAAACATTTTGTGGTAGGTTGCACCAAAAAGTGGTACTACACCACTTTCTACGAAAAGGTGCACCACTGGGTGGTGCAAACAAAACCAACAACATGTTGTTGGTTTTTTATTGGAGGTTTAACTACCACCGTGAGCAACTCAATGGGCTATAAGCAGTCGCCCGTCCCTAATTTAGGGCAACTGGTTCCAGAGAAGGAAGACAGTCAGTGTCGTAAGACAAACATAACATCTATGCCTCACCGGGATTCGAACCCGGACCCCTTTCGGACGAATTGTCAGAAGCCATCCCTTAGACTACTGCGCCACAGGGGCGGCAACTCGACTGGCTATAAGCAGTTGCCCGTCCCTAATTTAGAGTCACTAGTTCCAGGGAAGGGAGAGAACCAGTGCCGTAAGGCAAACGCCATATCCATGCCTCACCCGGATCCGAACCCGGACCCCTTTCGGGCAAATGATCAGAAGCCATCGCTGCTGATCATGATCAGAAGCTAAGATCAGTAGCGATGATTAGAAGCCATCAGCCATGATCAGAAGCCATCGCTGCGCCACCGGAGGCCCAACAACATGATTCAAACAAAACCAGCAGCATGGTGCAACCGTGTGCCATAATGTGGTAAAAAAACAAACTAACAAAAACATTCTTCAAGCCAATAGTTTATTGCGGTTCACTTCTCAAATTTATTTGAGAAACGTATTAGTAGGCTAACATTGGGAGATACTCTATGATACTATATGAGATACTTTATGTCAGAAATGCAAACGGGAATAGACTTGGAAAAATTATTACTCTCAGTAAATAAAATAAAAAATTTCGAACGGCAAGCCTTAGTATTTGGAATAGAATAAATAAGAGCCGAACATGGTGTCATTACAGATGAAATTACGTATTCGGGAAAAGTCTCGGCAATTCGGAGTACAGCTAAAAATGTTCCATATACTGCTTTGTAAATTCCTTACTAATAAGATTTTAAATTATAATTATCACTCACTATCGGGCATTGGCACCGAATCATACGTCTCAACAGAAATGTTGTTCAGAGAATTTATGCCTCATGAAGAATTAACAATCATTCATTTGATATCCCCACCCAATATTTTTTTAATCACTGGCCGCCTCGGCGACGCAGTCGTCTAAGCGTTGGCTTCTGATCATTCGTCCGAGATGGGTCTGGATTTGAGTCCCGGTAAGGCATGGATGTTGTGTTTGTCTTACGGCGCTGGCTCTCTCTCTCTCTCTCTCTCTCTTCCCTGGAACCAGTGGCCCTAAATCTGGGACAGGCGACTACTTATGGCCCACTGAGTTGCTCATGATGGTCGTTAAACCTCCAATCAAACTTCTCTTTACGCTATCACCCTCCCGTACCGCCAGAAAAACGTATGAGGCAAACGTTAGCGGTTTGAAGAGGTTCGACTGTATTTATGAAAAATTATCATATTTCTTTTTCCGGTATTGGGTATGTGTGTATCTACAGTTTGGTTATGTAAACGCATGCAGCTGCGAACCAATCGCGTGATAGGTGAGAGAGAGAGACAAAACAGCAAACCGGTTCGGCCTAACCAAGTTTGGTCGTCCTCACCTGGGTATGTGCACCACTACATGTGACTGAGAATGCCTGAGCGACGTCATCGGGAATAATACCCTCACACAGACGCCTGTATCAGAGGCTTCATCATAGGGCTACGTACAGCTGGTTGATCCCTGCGTCGCATCGCTCCCGAAACGCATTGGGATGAAACAACTGTCTGCCCAATGAGGGGGCAGTGGTTGGAGGGAGGTCACGTGCATTGCCGTAGTGGGACTGGTGCACGTAGGTGGACGTCCGAACGCCTGGATCGCCGCATTCAACGGCTCACAATTCACAGTGGATGCCATTTGACGAGACGTATAGGCAGCTGTGGACATCCTCGTATCGACTAGAGGCTGTGAAGCACAGAGTGGCTGAGAAATGTTTCTGCTATTGCCAGACGGACATTGTGACGGCTGCCACTCACCGCAGTACATCGTTGCACTGGTGCAGAACCAGACACCCGTGACGGGACGAATCGGATCATGTGGTATTGAGCGACGAGTCTCGCTTCTGTCACGGCGCCATCATCGCCAATTGAAAGCATGGAGACGTACATATAAAGGTAATATTTATGACTTACCTTCCCCCTGTGACAGTCAGATTACGAAATGCATGCAGAAAACATAATATTGACTTTGGGGAAAACACGTCTAATTTATTTGCGATGATTCGTAAAGACTGGGATGCAATTCCCACAAATAACAAATATGGTGTTTATTGCATTCCGATGAAATCTAATTGACCAACTTACATTGATCGAGTATATATCACCACTACCCAGCGTACCTTAGGTACAAGGCTGGCAGAATACAAATATGATGCTAAAATCATATCTTCTTCGACAGCCCTATCTCGCCTAGTTAATAAAGGCCCCCATACTCCAATATGGAACGATGCATATATGTTTGCCACTTCTAAGACTAGGAGATCAACACTATCAACATTCATAAATTTAATGATATATCATGTAATGATGATATCCATTACTCTATTCCACAACCTTGGAGATCTTTTATAGACCGATCCGAACCAAGACTCTGGCCTCCTACGTCAGAACCTCCACAAAATGACGGCAGTTGATCACTTTAAGCTATAAATTGTTATCTCTTTGAGTCTCCGCTGTATTTCTTATTGCGTCGTAGTCTGTTATCTGCATATACATTGGCGGAAAGTGAAAAAAGAACACCAAGAAGGAGACGTCTGGTACCAACAAAATTTATACAGAATAATAACGGAATACAGAGGATAACGTGATCAAAACATTATGGCAAAATACAGCTGTATTTGCTGGTAAACTGAAAAATAACATTTCCATGTAACATGGATAGTACGAGGTTGAACCACCATACCATGAACTGCGTCACACTGTGCAATTCTGGCATGGAGTCTGTTGTACAGATGTTGGATGTAAGTTTGGGGTATTGAGTTCCAAGCATCCTCAACCTGGACGCGTAAATCGGGGATGGTCGTGGCTGGCCGTGGAGACCGGATAAGTCGTTGTCCCATAAAATCCCACACGTGCTCAATGGGGGACAAATCCGGTGAACGTGCAGGGCATGGAAGTTGTCTCACACCCTGAAGTGCATGTTGCGTTGCACTTGCCCTGTGTGGGCGTGCGTTATCTTGCTGGAAAACACCACGATGGACCGACCTTACAAATGGTACAACAACGGGCTGAATGATGTTGTTGATGTAAGAGGTGCTGTTTAAAGTACCCGGTACAAACACTAGTTGTGTACGGTAGTGATAGCTGATCGCTCCCCACACCAGGAGACCAGGTGTAGGCCCTGTGTGCCGCTGGCGGATGCAAGAATGGTGGAGATGCTCCCCTGTGCGTCTGCGAACACGCATGCGGCCATCGGAGGCCCCCAAGCAGAATCTGCCTTCGTCGCTGAACACGACAGATCGCCATTGCGTTCTCCAGTGCAGACGTTGGTGACACTACTGCAGCCGTTCCTGACGGTGGGCTGGAGTCAGAGGTACACATGCCAGAGGAACACGTGCACGTAGTCCTGCATCCAGTAGACGGTTGCGGATTGTTCGTACAGTCACCTCAGTTGCAACGGCAGCTCGGATTTGCGTCGCAGTGGATGTTCTGCTTGACAACGCCGCTCTTCTTATGCGTCGATCGGTCCGCTCATCAGTCCGTCTGTGACTCCCGGTTCCACGTCTTCTCGTGTGGGAATGTTCCTCGGACCATCTACGCCACTATCGTACCACCACCGATACTTCCCGTCCAATTTGCTCCGCAATACGACGACCCGGCCTCGCGGAGTCCGACCAGACGACCTCGCTCAAAGTCCGATAACTGCTGAAATCGTACACGTCTTCCATGTCCAGGCATTGCAGCTTCTTCAGGGTTTTCGCACGTGTCCGTACGCCGACGACTGATTACATTCACTTCGCCGTACTCCTTAAATACCACCGACGATAATTTGCATATTATGCCGTGCTGTGGCGTAAGCGCTCGCCGGTTGGTCCCGAAATTAACATCACACCTACGTAAACTCGACCCCATTAACATATGTAAATTTCATGATCGTCCGCCAATTCCTTCTTGGTGTTCTTTTTCACTTTCCGCCAGTGTATAATGACTTGAACTCTAGAATTCGTCTGATGATGTTCTGCACGAAGCAACCTTTTGTTAATCTTGCTGTCGTTTATGAGCGTCATGCGGTTCCTCAGCCTGGTGTCATGGTTTGGGGGCGCTGTCAGTTTCAACAGCCGTTCACCGCTCCAATGCATAATTGGTACAATGGGAGCAGGGCGATACGTCGATGAGACGTTGCGACCCATTTTGTAGCCGTATCTATACGTGGTACTCTATTACTCATTTTCAACAAGAGAACGCCAGCTCGCACCCTACTAACATCAGCAGAGAATGTCTATAAGGTGTCCAGGTGCCACCCAATGCAGCGTGACTCCCAGACTTTACTTTAATAATGAACGTGTGGGACGTCATTGGCAGACGACTTAACACCTCTATACGACCCCCTCGCAATTTCGAAGAATTGCAGACTCAGGTCAACTGCGCATGATCAGCGATACCTCAGGACACCATTCGGGTCTTTTCCACTCGATGCCACGCCGTGTTGCCGAATGTACATTCAAGTATGGCAGTCGTACAACTTATTGGCTCAGGCCACATTATACTGGCTCAGGCAACATTATACTGTTTCCTTTCCCATCGCTTTCCTGTAGTCCCTTAGAAATTAAATAACCTCTTTCCCACCTATTTGTCTACGGGTGGGATAAGTTTCGTCTCAGTTCGCGCATTCCTCCATGAGGTGACATTTTCTATGTCTAGAAGATTACTATTAGAGGGCCGCCACGTACAAATCAGAGGAACTGGGCATAAATACGCGTACTGTTAGGGGCCGTCAAGTCAAAGGAGATGAGAGATAGTACACTCACGGACAATGAAATTTGCGCGCCCAAAAGAAAGCATGCTACAACCACGAAACTTTGCAAACAGATAGGGTGCGTGCTGGTATGTAAATGATCCACGTTTGGTGCGATTACGCATGCCGGCACACCCTATGGTGGCGCTGCAGGCACGAATCGGTAGCCGTATAAACCGGCGTGTTGTCGATGCCCCATGAAAGCGAAAAGCACCGGCCGACGCAAGCAAGGGTGCGGAGTGAGAAGAATGCCGGGTAAACGCCAGAAACGCCGATTTACGCAACTTTCCAACTTTGAGAGAGGCCTGATCATCGGTCTGAAAACCGCATGGTGGTCGGCGGGCCGTATAGCCCGCCACGTGGATCGTTCTGATCACACCGTCCGACTGTGTTGGGAACAGTGGACACGTGACTGCACAACCACACGGCTGAGCGTCTCCGGACGGACCACGAGGACCACCGGTAGAGAGGATCGACGGATCGTGCGCCAGGCACACATGGATCCCACGAGGACCCGGTCCACTATACAGCCAGATGTAGCGGCTTCTGTGTACCCACGAACCATTTCCCGACGCCTCTGGAAGCCAATCTGCGATCCCAGAGCCTATTACGTGTGCTGCCATTAACACCGGAACATTGCCAGCTCCGTTTGCAGTGGTGCCAGGCCAGAGCGACGTGGAACTCCACAGACTGGCAACGTGTGGTGTTTAGCGATGAGTGCATATTCGTTTTTGGGATAGATGATCATCGTGTCTAGATGTGGAGGTCCCCGGGTCAATGGTACAATTCCAACCATGCTATTGAGCGCCACACCTCCCCCACTGTAGGCATTATGGTCTGGGGAGCCATAGCCGACGATAGCCGATCAGCTCTAGTAGTAGTACGTGGATCATTGACGGGTCAGCAGTATGTGGATGAGATCCTACGGCCCCATGTACTCCCATTCACCAGCAGGATAATGCCCGCCCGCACACGGCTCGGGTTGCTCAGGACATCTGCAAGTGTCTGCACGTCATGTCCGGGAAGCGGGCAAGCCATGGAAATGTCTGGACGTCCTGTCCAGACATTTCCATGGCCTGCCTGCTCCCCGAACATGTCCCCTATCGAGCATGGGTGGGAATAGTTGAAATGCCAGCTGCCGCCGTTCCGCACTATCCGGGATTTGGATCACACCGTCCAACACGTGTGGGCCAGTCTGCCGCAGGACAACATCAGGCGTCTGTTAGCCTCCATTCCGGAGCGTATTGCATCCTGTATCGCCGCACGACGCGCTATTGAAGGTGACCGGACTGCATGCCACAGATCCCTCTCTAATTGTCCTGCAGCTCTGTTTTTGCCATGATGTGTATCATTCATCTGTATCATTACGTCCATAAAATTTCAGTTCGATCCGATACTTCCTTCTTGGCGCGTAAATTCCATTGTCCGTTTGTGTATTTTATTGCCGCTGAGTGGCGCAGTGGTCTAAGCTCTTGTTTCTGCTCATTCGTCAGCGATAAGTTCGGGTTCGACTCCCGGTGAGGTCTGGATGTTGTGTTTCTGCTACGGCGGTGGCTCTCTCCCTTCCCTGGAACTAGAGTCCCTAAATTAGGGGCAGGCGACTGCTTATAGTCGATCGAGTTACTCATGGTGGTCGTTAAACCTCCAAACAGAAAGAAAAGTGTAACGATATCATTAATGAAGTGAAAGCGCAATCTGGGAGCAAAGGTAAACTGAATTTTTTTAAACAAGAGACAACTTTTTGCGTATTTTCCAAGAAAAAGTAATGGGAGAAAGATGTAATTCGGGAATACGGAAATGTTCCAGTGGTGTATTTAAATTACTTTTATAATTTTCCATTTTTCAACGCCGAAGTACCTGAGCGTTAGATATTAGCATTTAGGTTTATCATTTTTCATTTTGTCTTCCTCTGTCTTCGAGTTCGATCATAGTACGTGAAGATATCGTGAAACAGTTTCAGTACGTAGAGTATACCGGTCTTCAAGTTTAAATTTGGCTTTTTCCGCTTTTGCTTATTATTTTTCACAACATATGGCAACATAATACAAGCAATATTTATATCCACATAACTACTCTGTGAAGAAATGTGCAACATCTGCTGTAAACTACTTATTCGATAAAGTAAAAAAAAAAAGAAAAAAATGGGGCAGTAAGGTGAAACAAAATTTCCTACACCTCATGTTTCAAAAAAGGTAGAAGTGCTAGTAGCTGTTTTTTTTTTTTTTTTTTTTTTTGTTGTTGTTGTTGGATTAACGACCACCGTGAGCAACTCAGTGGGCTATAAGCAGTCGCCCGTCCCTAATTTACGGCCACTGGTTCTAGGGAAGGGAGAGAGCCAGAGCTGTAAGACAAACACAACATCCATGCCTCACCGGGATTCGAACCCGGGCCCATCTCGGACGAATGATCAAAAGCAATCGCTTAGACCACTGCGCCACTGGGACGACGGCGTAGCTGTTTATCTTTTCTCTTGAAGCTGAATGTTGCCTGTAATGATGTCACTTGTGAAAATATTTGTCTTGCTTTTTTAAGGCTGTCTTTGAATGTGTGTTGGGGTTAATCTTGTATCCTATATCTGCAATATAAATTCTGTTGTATACATTTTCCCGAAGACTATTACTTTGTAGTTTTTAAAATTTTGAGCACAAATAAAAACGACCCATTGCTAACATATGCCACAGTTATTATTCCGAAAATTTTGTTAGAATTTATTTTGAAATTCAATTTGTCTGACTTGAAAGTATTCCAATTTGGCGCTAGATGGCGCGATAAGTTAGCTTTGCAGTGTTTCTGTCTGGAAGAAACAAAATATCTGATTTCTGTCTGATTTTTCCAATTATCTGAGCCAAATTGAAATAAATGAATGGGGGCAAAAGTGATATTGGAATCTTTTCTTTGATAAATCATCTTAGATCCTATTGTACCTTCATTTTTGAAGAGAAAATGTGTACATTAGCAGAGAACCCATGAATCTGAGCTACAGAAGCTCCACCTACGTACTAAGCTCCATCCTTAAAGAACGTCATTGGTTAAAACGTAACAGCGCGTATTTTGTCTTTTCATTCTGGAGTCAACAAGATACCGCTGCCATTGTGAATATAGTGAGGTCTGCAGTGATTCGCTGACGCCAACTTCTGGGACAGTCACTCAAGACGTAAAATCCACGTCCAAGGAGTTATATTTTGGGCCATCTATCGCAGAAGATAAACCCTAACAGTCATTCAAATGGGCATTGGATTTTAGCATTTCTCTGGGAGATTTTTTTCTTTTAATTTCCATTAATGTCAGTAAAAGCAGGTATTAAAGTTATTTAATGAAACAAAAATTATATTTAGTGCATTCTTTAAATTGTTTGTGGGCCGCAGTGGTCTAAGCGATGGCCTCTGATCATTCGTCCGAAAGGGGTCCGGGTTCGAATCCCGGTGAGGAATGGATGTTGTGTTTGTCTTAAGGCACTGACTGTCTCCCTTCCCTGGAACCAGTGACCCTAAATTAGGGACGGGCGACTGCTTATAGCTCATTGAGTTGCTCACGATGGTCGTTAAACCTCGAATCAAAAAAAAAAAAATTGTTAAATTCCCGATTGTGAAAATAAATGTGACACAGTTTTTATTAAATGTTCTTTCCTTCATATTCATACGAACGGTATATCGTCTGTTATCAAACGTAACAAAGTATAGCCCCCAGCCGCTAAAACTATTAAAACTAATTGAATAGGCCTATAATCAAAACTGTCCCAAAACAAAAATACCTGTAGCAAGGCGTCATTTACCAAACGCGATTATTTCAAATTAGGTATTATACAGGGAAGATTATTTCAAATTAGGTTTGTTGACTTTGTGCTAAAATACATCATCGCAGACATGTAATTTAAACAAAGGTTCTCTGCAGTCTCTTTAAGTGTGCTAGAAAATAATCAGGAATATAGCACAAACTTAATAAAATAAAAGTAGTCTTATATTTCCTAGGTTTCCTAACAGTGAAGCGAAGGTCTTCACAAAAGTTTTTTTTTTTTTTTTTTTAATAATGCTTACGTTTTGTCTTATGAAGATTCCCGTACATTTTTAAGTAAACGAAATTTGAATATTTCTTTTGGGGTTGGTTTGTAGTTTTTGCTTTACAGGTACAGGCGAATCAAATTTTTTAAATCATAGGTGCAGGCGAATCAAATTTTTAATTTGTTTATTTATTTACTAGTTGAATTACACCATCTGAACATTCATATTGCATCGTATAACATTTGAAATGCAATATGCATATTCCGATTTTTACTGCGTTAAATCATTGTGTTGTTAGTATCCCCCTCTGTACACCCTAATTACGAAAACTATTCGTTTTTTTTTGTTCCTTCTGTGTGTGTAAGTCATGTTAGCAGTGCAGAAATTTCTTTGCAAAACATGAACACGGTAAAAATCACAGTTGTAGGTTCATAATACCTGTTTATAACCTACGTTAACGGTATTTCCATTAAGTGCTAAAATACCTTCTTTTTCTGCGTTTTTGTTTCTTCTGTTTGTTTAGCTCTTGCTGCAACCATGAATCTCCTCTTTCAGAAGAAATGTAATGAAAATGTGTTTGGCTGAACCGAAGGTGTTATGGTTCGGTTAATAAAACTAACCCGTGATTGGTAGAGAAGCACTGCACGCATGGCGAGAGAGACGCACATTCGTCTTCAGAAAACATTACGACCACCGATATAATAAAAATGCTTCGAAATTGGCACGTATCTCCCAATGCGCCCGCTCACGGCCGCATAGGCTTTCTCATCTGTGTTGTTCATAACCTCCAGGCTCACATAGAAATAGCATAGCATGATAAATATTTTTCCCGCTAGACCCCCCCCCCCACACACACACACCCCTTGGGATTTTAACTTAAAACCGCCAACTGCAACTTTGACATTCATTGGTTAAATCCAGGGCTCTAAATACAAGGGCTGACTCATACGGCAGATTTCAGTTGTCCCCGGAAGTTGCGGCTGGTGATGTAGCTGGAATGCATCACTGAGGGTTAGGAATCGCGTTTGCTTTGCTCTGTGCGGTGAACTATGATAAATACAACTACTGAGCTGCCGAATATGAAACAAAATGGTGAAACGATTTAAAGAAACAAAAGGAGTGAAGCAGAATATATCATTCATTGTTTCCTCTTTTGTATACATGTGTATTACTTCCATCAAACGCGAAAATAATGCTTTTTTGTTAATAACAAAACTTCGGCTACTGTAATTTTTGTGAAACGTTTCGGATATTCAGGTGTCCATTTAATTCGACTTTTACCCTCTAAAGAGAGGTGACCTGTGTTTTTGTAAGTATGTTTCGAAAGCATTTGTCATTTTTTTTTTTTTTTTCAATTTTTGAATTTTCGTATTTTATTTTTTCCCCTTAATTTTCAATTTTCAGTTCTGTGATTTGTTTAAAAAGAAGCCAACGCGAACGATTCCATCTTCTGGCTTTGCTAGAAAAGCTCATTAAAATATCTTTTTTTCTTTTTTTTTTTCGTGTTTTCAGAAAGTTAAGCTCTTTTTCCGTTATTGACAATTTGTCATTTAAATATTATTTTCTTTTTTTTTTTTTTTTTTTGGAACATATCACATTTCACGCAGAAAATTGTCTCTTCAAACCTCGGCTACTGTAATTTTTGTGAAACATTTAGGATATTCAAGTGTTCGTTTAATTCGACTTTTACCCTCTACAAGAGAGGTTACCAATGGTTTGCAAGTCTGTTTCGAAAACACTTGTCATTTTTTTTTTTTTTTTTCAATTTTTGATTTTTCGTATTTTATTTTTTTCCCTTAATTTTCAGTTCTGTGATTTGTTTAAAAAGAAGCCGGCGCGAACGATTCCATCTTCTGGCTTTGCTAGAAAAGCTCTTTAAAAAAGCGTTTGTTTGTTTTTTATTCCTGTTTTCAGAAAGTTTAGCTCTTTTTTCGTTATTGACAATTTGTCATTTGAAAAATTTACTTTTCTTTTTTTTTTCGAACATATCACATTTCACACAGAAAATTGTCTCTTCATCTGATGCAGGTTGAATTGGGGCCACATTTTCTGCAAAAGACCTTTTTTTTGGAACTAAGATTTTTAAATCTATCAAAAGCATCATGCAATATTTTTCTCTTTCTTCGTCTTTCACCTCTTGCAGTGACATTTTCAGCCTTTGATCTCAGTAAATTGACTGTTGGTGTAGCCGACGATTTCAATATCTTTTTCACTGGTTAACCAAGCAGGCGACTCATCATACCGTCTTCGTACTTACTATTTAAAAAGTGCTCACTGCAAATCCTGGCATTTTTCAAATTAAAAGAATCTGCTCTGCAATACCTGTTAACCCAGTGTTTTGTAACTACTGGGTCCATTCGAGGGAAACAGTGAAAAATTATGTATCGCCCTTTCGTTTTCCAGCAGGTATTTCGGCACGTAGTAACAGCGCAGGAAGACATTGCACGAAAACGATGTACTAAAGAAATTAAATAAAAGAAATTCGATGTCAGAAATACAACCAAATAAACAGCAGATAACTAATGCGAATGCAATAAACGTGAGTTAACAGCATCCACCGAGCGCTTTAGATCGCGCACTGCAAGTGGCATGCATTCCCGTGACGTCACTGAGCGGCACAGGTGAAAACGACCAGAAACACAAAGCGATGACCCAGTCCTTGTTACTAAGCCCTGGGTTAAATCGTAAAGGAAACTATATGAGCAAGGTGATTGGTCCCGACCCAAGGCCGTCTAGAAAGTACAAGGCCATGACATTAGAGAAATCAGTTCCCTCCTTTTGTGACGTCACTCTCATGTTACACGGCCTGATACGTCGATGTCATATTTGACGTTATACGCGATAGCGCTGGAAACCTTGGCGTCTGCGTGACTTCATTAAAAGAGGGAACTCATCTTTCTAATGTCGTGGCCTTGTATTTTCTAGAAGGCCTTCCTTACCCCTCCGTTCAATAACCACTGCACCACGCCGGGGATGGGAGGGGGAGCTTCATATTTCTACAGTATGTATTCACGTTTATATCATAAAGACGGTAAAATATACTCTTAGCTTACAATTTTGAAGATGACAATCCGATTTTTGGTGTAAATGTGACAAGGATGGTAAGTCAGATTTCATCGTCCTGAAGCGCGACTCGAATCCCCGTCTCCCAGATCTGAAAGTATTGCTTATTTTATATGTACATGGTGGGCTTATTTTATATGTACGTAAAGGGCGCATAATAACCCTATGGGGTGATTCCTTGGGGAAATACAAGCAAAAATGCTTAGGGATTTTGTCATTTAGGGCTTATTTACTGAGATATCGACCCCTAAAGTTTGATGCCGCCCCGGTGGCGCAGTTGTCTAAGCGATGTTTAAGAAGAATTCAAAGCTGTCAAAGCACGGAAAATTTTTCATGAAGCAGCCAAAAGCACACATATCACATTTTAAATATTCCTTCTAAAAACGTCGGATATAAAAAACGTCTGTATTTACAATTTAAGAATTATGGTAGATAAAAGCTCTGGTGAACACTTTCGCGACCACTATGGCCGCATCATCATGCCATTGAGTGAAACCAGATTAGAACGGCACAAGGTTAAAGAGTACGACAGGAGTATAAGTAACACACATTATGTAAATGAACACATAAATCATTGCCATTCACTACAAATTATTGTTAAAAGTTCGTTTGTAATCAGTCTGATTCTTCTTCCCGAGAGTACTGCAAAATCAGATTCCTCCAGGTAGAGGGAATGCATACAGGCACGTCTTCATTACAGCATTTTGGTCCAAGTTTAATAATATATAGACTCTCGGTAAAAAGCATAGAACGTTTTTTTAAAAGCAGTCGACAGTAAGTTCGCATTGTCCCAATCAGGTCTTAAGTCTTTTTCAGTAACAATTTTCGACATAGTCAAAAATGTCGAAAAACGCAAAGGAGCACTTAGCTATTGTATTTTTACATAGCACTTTTTTCATTCAAAATATATTTCAGCAGGAGCAGAAAAATATACGAGGTTTGCTCGATACAGCAGGAAACGGTTCGGCACAGGTTGACTTTGGAACCTACTACGCACGTGACTAAGTCACATCTCTCCTGCTCGTCCAGTTCTTTTACAGTAGCGCTTTGTTCCTACGTGTGTGAAGCTGTTTGTCGCATTTGTCATGTCGGAAAAATTGATCAACGACTTGGCATCAGATTTGGTCAAAAACTAGGCTTAACTTACAAAGACGTATACATTCACTGTCATAAAAACCCACGCACCAAGAACAACCGTGCGATTAACACGAAACTCGGCGAATAGCTACGGGGAAGGCAGACATGTAAATGATTAAAGTTTCGTGCCATTTCGCATGCCCGCGTGTCCATGACCGGCGCCGCAATCGCAATCATTGGGGCTTATAAGGCGCCGCGCAGGGAACTCCACATGCGTGCCGAAGTGCACCATAAGAGTGAGATCTCTGAGCGATAGGCATGCCCAGGAGCCGCGTAGATTTGCTTACGGGAAACTGACGGAATTTGAACGAGGCCGTATCGTCAGGATGAGAGAGGCAGGGTAGCCGGCTCGCCGAATCGGCCGCCATTTGGGCTGGTCGGAAAGTACGTGCGATCGTGTTGGGAGCAATAGACACGGGAAGGCACCCGGACGCTGCGGACTGACTGCAGACGACCCAGACACACCACCAGCAGAGAGGACCGTGTGATCGTGAAAGCAGCACGCACAGATGCAACAATGTCCTTTTCCGATATCCAGAGACATGTGGAGGCTGTAGAAATTACTCCTGTGTCCGCCAGAACCATTTCCAGACGCCTGGCAGAGGCGAATCTGCACTCTCGACGGCTCTTACGTTTTCTGTCAAAAACACCTGACCGTCGGCGTCGATTGCAGTGGTGTCAGCAGCGCGCAACGTGGAATGCTTCGAACTGGCGACGTATAGTGTACAGCGACGCAGAAGAATCCCGCTTCTATATGGTAACAGACGACCACCGTGTCAGAGTGTAGAGGACGGCAGGGTAGCGTTACAATTCCAACCTCACTGTACAGCGACTTACGTCCCGAACTGCAGACGTGATGGTCAGGGGAGCCATTGCGTATGACAACCGGACTTCCTTCGCGGCGATCCGAGGGACGTTGACAGCAAAGCGCTACGCACAGGAAATCCTGCAGCCCCATTTTTTGCCTTAACTGACGGGGCGGCCCGGAGCCATTTTCCAACAAGATAACGCCCGTCTGCACATGGCTCGGGTTTTCCAGGACTGTGTACGTCATGCTTCGACGCTTCCGTGGCCTGCCAGATCGCCCGATCTCTCGCCAATTGAGCATGTGTGGGAGCAGATGGGACGCCAGCTTTCTCCATGTCCCAGTGTTCGTGATTTAGAGCTTCAGTTGCAAGAGGTGTGGGCCAATCTGTCCCAGGATAACATATGTCGTCTCTTTTACTCCATTCCGAACCGTATCACTGCATATATCCGAGCACGAGGCGGTCCGACGTGGTACTAACGCTGACCGGAATGTGTACCGTATATCAGCGTGAAATCGTCCTGCTGCTGTGATATTGTAATCACTTCTGTCCTTGATATGTACCATCTCACTACTAAAATTTCATTTCAATCCAACGCCTCCTTCTTTTTGCGCTGATTTTTATGACAATGAGTGTACTTCAAGACATAGAAAGTCTATGGGGGCCGCTCCGGTGGCGCAGTGGTCTAAGGCGCTGGCCTCTGATCATTCGTCCGTAAGGGGTCCGGGTTCGAATCCCGGTGAGGCATGGATGTTGTGTCTGTCTTACGGCACTGGCTCTCTCCCTTCCCTGGAACCAGTGACCCTAAATTAGGGACGGGCGACTGCTTATAGCCCATTGAGTTGCTCACGGTGGTCGTTAAACCTCCAATCAAAAAAAAAAAAAAGAAGTCTATGGGGAGGATTGTATGAGTCGTGCACAAGTTTTTAAGTGGTATAAGCCGCCCCGGTGGCGCAGTGGTCTAAGGCGCTGGCCTCTGATCATTCGTCGGTAAGGGGTCCGGGTTCGAATCCCGGTCAGGCATGGGTGTTGTGTTTGTCTTACGGCATTGGCTCTTTCCCTTCCCTGGAACCAGTGACCCTAAATTAGGGACGGGCGACTGCTTATAGCCCATTGAGTTGCTCACGGTGGTCGTTAAACCTCCATTAAAAAAAAAAAAAAAAAAGTGGTATAAACTTTTTGAAAATGGTCGTGAATGTGTTGAGAGTGATAATTCTTTTCCGCAATGCTGTTTTTTATTTTCAGGAGCGGTGTGTGCGGTTTAAGAAGTGAATCCTCCTAGCCTGTTGGTGCAAATTCAAAGATACACCCACATAAAAGAAAAGGAAAAGAAGGAGAAAATGTGTGAGGCTGCAATAGGAATCGTCAAACAAATGTGTCAACATCACGGACAGTCTTTGACCCGCAGCGTCGATGGGGAGTTCTCTCCAAGGAGGTTAGAATAAGATATCTGGATATGCCCTTGTTAATGGAGCAGTACCACTTTGCGTGAAGCCTATAAACGCGAGCGACAGCCGTCAAAGTGTGGGAAAGCTGATGGTTTCCAGGGCTATTATAATCAGTGTTCGAGGTGGGCCGGTAGGACATACCGGTAGTTAACAAAAATGGAAGTGAGCATACTGGCAGTTAAAAAAACATTATTTTCTATCCCGGTATGTAATAAATTATAAACTCATCACAAACTACGTAAAGAAATTAGAATGAAAGTGCAAATTTTAACGTAAAAATCGGCAAATGACATTTTTAACGGATAAAATTGATAAATGATTAGCAGCTGGGACTGAAAAGACGTAGGAAGCAGAAGCATGGGTCAGAATTCTTGTTAATACGAAACCCCCTTTCGTTGGGTGAAAAGTGAAACAGTACATCTCGCAGGAAAAACCCTTCATTTAGTTTTTCATTTGCGGAGAAGGGAAACATACAAGGCTTATTTCGGCGTGACGATAACCTCAGGCGTGGCAAGGAGGGTATCTCAACAGAGGGACTTCCCAGAATTTTGACTACTCAGATATTTTCTAAGCCCCAGTGAAAATCCATTTTCACCACAGGACAGAAGTCTGTGGATTGCTCACCGTTATCATGGGTGGGGCGTTGCGTGGGGTGATATAAGAGTGCAATAAGGGGATTGAATTGCTAATCTGATTTTCTCTCTCCGTAACACTTCTCCCTAGTCCTACTTAAATGGGCCTCTCTTCACCCTAGTCCTACTTAAATGGGCCTCTCTTCACCCTAGTCCCTACTTAAATGGGCCTAGCTTAATCAGCCTGTTGTTGAGTTTGCTGACTGAAAACGGCATTTGCAAGGAATTTGACCTTTGTTTGACCTGCTGCTAGATTAGTTGCAGGATTCAAAGCTGATGATCTTTTGCATGTGCGCATATCTACCATTTCAGTTTTAGTGTAGCAGCAGAGCACTTAACATACTGAAGCAGAATGGCTTTCAATTTAAAATCTTGGTTAAAGAATGGGAAGTTAGAAAAAGAGCCTAAAGATGCTGTAAAAGCGCTTTCTGTTAAAAAAAGATAAAAAATATGTTCAGAATTTAATTTATTGATTTATTTGTGCAGTGGTCCAATAATTCAGAAAATGCAATTTAATTAATGTTGGAAATTAAGTTGAAACTGAAAGAGACCCCAAACCCTTCAATGAAGGGTTTTTTTAATTATTACATTGCTTTTTTTAATATTATACAGATTAATTTTTAATACCAAAAGACAAACAATTATGTGGAATGGTACGCATTTCTTTCGAAACCTTCTATTCATACTATGTGGATCTATGGTCGACACTATACCGGCAGTAGCTCTGTGCCACTTCGACCACTGATTACAATGCATTTTATGTTGGCCGAATCACCTTCTTTTGTCGCAAATGTTTCGTATTTCACATGTTAACTTGTTGCCAATGTGTGAGAAAGTGCTGGATTCATAAAATTCTTAATAATTTTGAGACTCCTTTCCCATTTTTATTTAAAATTGAAATACACGTACATTGGTGCGAATTCTAAACAAAACATAACGTTAAAATTGCAAACTTCACTCGTGTAGGAAGTATAATTCATTCCCGTTTGATATTAAGACGGTTTCTGCAACCCAAAACCACTCAATCCAAAATACAAACAGATGAAATAACATGCCTCCCCGGTGGTGCAGTGGTCTGAGCGATGGCGCCTGATCATCCGTATGAAAGGGGTCCGGGTTCGAATTCCGGTGAGACATGGATGTTGTATTTGTCTTACGGCACTGGCTCTCTCCCTTCCCTTTAAGAGACCAGGGCATCTCTTCCCTTCTTATCGCCGCATTCTAACCTCCTTGGTTTCTTTTTTTTTTTTTTTTTTTTTGATTGGAGGTTTAACGACCACCGTGAGCAACTCAATGGGCTATAAGCAGTCGCCCGTTCCTAATTTAGGGTCACTGGTTCCAGGGAAGGGAAAGAGCCAGTGCCGTAAGACAAACACAACATCCATGCCTGACCGGGATTCGAACCCGGACCCCTTACGGACGAATGATCAGAGGCCAACGCCTTAGACCACTGCGCCACCGGGGCGGCAGCCTTGGTTATCTCACGGTATGTATGTTTTTTCCTTTTCTTTTTTTTATTAGAACCAATATTCCATATTCTGTGTTTCTTTGACGCCCTTACTTTATGGTATACTTGTATATAATCAGAGACGACTTTATATCTTTTGGGGCCCTAGGCGCTAAAAAGTTCAGGGTCCCCGCTTTCCCTTCTTATTGCCGCAGAAATTTTCATCCATGAGATTAACAAAAAGAGAAAAAAGAGAGAGGGGGGTCAAGAAAAAGATTTTGCGCTTTTTAAAATGCCACTTTATTTTCCCATTAGTAGAACGCTCTATAAGAAACAATGCTAGGGTAATCATTTTATCTGTCCTTGCACGAATTTTTTTTTTTGAGATATTTCAAAAATTAATTTTGTGGCTAATAGGAATTTAAAGGACATTAAGTTTGTAACTTTAAATATCCATATACTTCACGAATTTACCGCTAAAGGCTGTCAAAGTCAAAAAATTAAACTTCTATTGTGAAGAAACTGTTCAACTCAGAGGAATAAAATATTTCTGTCTCTCTCAGGTTAAGCTTAGCTATACCTTCTGAAATATTTAAATTTCCGAATTAGTTCCTTAATTTCCTGCTAGAGGCGCCAAGTCCAAAGTATTTGGTTTTCACAGATTTTTGAAACATTATTTTTGCGAATGGTAGGACGTTAACATTCTTTAAAGTTTTGCCCATCTAAAATTTCACTACTTTTTGTGTTCTGTATAAATTTTGCCCATTTAAAATTTCACTACTTTTTTCACATCTGTCTTAGAACTTTCAGTCCGTGAAAACCAAAACAAAACTGGAAATCCAATTATACGTTTTCGGGACCCCTTAAGCTGTGAGGCCCTAGGCGCACGCCTACTGCGCCTAGTCGGAAATCCGCCCCTGTTGTGTATATCCCTTCAGAAACAGAAATCAGTCAGTATGCATATTATTTGAGGCTAATTAGGTCAGGTCTCTGTTTATAGTACGTGAAAGTTATTTGCCACCCAAGGAAAACGGTCCTGCAAGAATAGCATAGAGGCGATATGAAAACTAAGATTGAACTACACCTGTCAGTTTTTCTCTAATATGGTTGAAAGGCTATGAGGATGTAGCAGACACGTGACTCTCAGCATGGCAACGAGCCTTAGTAACGTAACTGAAGGACAACCAGCCTCGTTGAAATGATGGCTTCTTACTTTGAAACTTTAACTTCCGAGTACAAAATGCGGTATTTGGAAAAAAAATAAAGAGATTGAAGGAAAGATCCTTATGTACTGAATGCAAGTATCTTCGAAGGTGATGCGAAAAGTTTTCCGAAAGTGCAAATAGTAAATATTTTCGATTACTTCGTCTTTGGTCGAAGCGCCTTTACTGCAGAACAATTTGAGGCATATAAAAGTTTCGAAGCATATAACAATTTCTCGTCGTCGGTATTCTTTTACAGGGTAAGTTAAAACGATCACAAATTCGTGAGTAATCAGTAATTTATGGAGAAAATAGGTACGTTGCCTTAATAAGTAAGGTTTTCTTCACTCCCAGGTGCGGAGATCTGAGTAAAAAAAGACAGGTTTTTCTTTCTTTCCAGGCATCGCTGATTTTGGATAAAACTCACCCTTGAAAGGTTCTATGCCTTTTTGAGAGTTTAACTCTTCAACAAAAGGTGTCTTTCTAAGCTCTGGGAAGCGATTTCCAAGCCTTAGAAAAATGAGCAAAATCTTTTTTTTTTTTTTTTACGTAAAATTGTGGCGAAGAAATAAAATTATTTTTGCTGAGATTTGTGCACTATAATCTATTTATCCACTCCAATAGCGTTTGAACAAGTAAAAGATGGATTCTCTTCCTTACCAGAAATAACTGATTTCTAGATAACACTAACATTTAAGAGGTTCCTTGCCTTTTAAGAGTCTAACTCTTAAAAAAAAAGTGTTTTCTGATCTCTGTGAAGCGATCTCCCTCCGTTTGGCATATAAGCGATTTTTTTCGGTACTGCCTTTAGAGACAGCAGCTAGTAGCCTGAAAAAGACTTACGGTCTCGATTTCCTCTATTACCGCAATTCATAACGCCAAAAAAAAAAAAAAAAAAACTAGGCATTTTGGCTTCAAATTTTTATAAACACCGACCGCTAATGATTGTAATTTACACACTCAGTGCAAGACAGCCAGCTATGCTTGTCCTTCAGGAACTTGTAGGGACTGTTGCCACTTCACTGAAACTTCTCGATGACGTCACTTTCTACATCCCATAGCCAACTGGAAACAGGCTCTGATACGAACGGCTGCCACTGAGGTCATGTGACCAACTTAGTCGCAGCTTTTAGTCTCACTACCATGTGTGCATCGTCTCAGCTATCAGTAATGTGCTGATGGACTGAGAGAATAGCGTGAGCTGATGGAAACTTCGAAGATTGTGTTGCAATATGTATAAAATGTGCTAGAACTCAGTTCACAAATTACTTTGAAAGTTTTACACGAAATGAAAGAAATACTAATGTTTTAACGAAACTGACAAAGTACGTATTTGCGAAGTTTTCGCTTAGAATTCCAGCTGATGGGAACTTTGAAATTTACCGCACAAAATAAATGAAACCTGCTGTTGTTTGTTGACAAATTACTTAAAAAGTTGTGGCACGAAATGCGAATATTTTAATGGTTTTGATGTCATATGTCTGTATCGATTCCCAAATGGCGGCTTGTTTACAATTTTTGTTTCGCTGCTGAGGAACTCCCTGATGAATTTTTGCGGAACTTTTTTTCAATTTCCTTCTATTTTTATTAAAGGACTTTTCTCTGCCGCCATTGCAGAAGTTCCTGCGTCAGTATTTTTGGTTTCGGCCTATACCTGTAATGTTAACATTACCGGTGTGCGGTGTCGGTGTGTTCCTTTTTCATGGATTACTAAAGAAAGGAAACCTACGTACCTTTTGTATTTCTTTTGCTTGACGTAAACATATTTTCAGAGTTTTTTTTTACTGTCGTTATTTTTTGGAAAGGCGGACTTTCGTCGTTTGAACTCATATAGCATATAGTATATCTGCCACTAAGGAAAACAAAAGCAGTGCAAAAAACGTTTCCGTAAGATGTATACATCTTATCGAAATGCTAAACCGTTAAACAACTGAGATAGCTTTACCAACAAAATATATGAGTAACAGATCCTTTTTTCAGTGTATATATAAATAACTAAACTTTGCACGTTATATTACTTAAGACAGAAAAAAATTTTGTATATCAGTAACAGAAGGAACCAGCAGGTAGAGATAATAACGCTCCAACGTTTTCTTCTGTTGTAGTGATAAATGAACGATATATGTTATTACGAGTGTTAATTTGTTTTTCTTTGGAAAGAAAATAACAATAATAAATCAAAATAATGAAATATAAACAACTTCACAGCAACATACTAACAGACTAATGGACTTCATCTGCAGTTCGGAGCATGGAAGTTGAGACCTTCTTGGTCACATGACTAATTCGTTTCAGGGCCTCTTGTTTCCAGTGGGCTATGCTTCATCCTCATTGATTTCCGCCCGTAACGTATTGTGCGATGCTGACAGAGATTATTTACAGGTTATTTTAAAACACTTTGGTGGCATCGGATTTGTGTATCATGGATGTCGTGGGGATCTCAACGAAAGCCGATAAACCGTGGAATAAGTTGTTAATTTCTGAGTGTTTGATGTCAGTGAAGTTTATATTTACTAACTGCTCGTATCCGTGTAATTCGGAGTGTTTTTCATATGCCTAACTTTAGTAACTGAGTCACTCAGCGGATTAATAAATGTGCAGTTATGCTGCTTCGGTAAAAGCATTTGTTTTTATTTTGATCTTGTGTCGTATTGTTTGCTAATTGATGCTGTTAAAAAAAGGAGAGTATTAAAGTTAATTTGTTAAGTACACGTATATAACATGCACATTTGGAAAATTCAGTTTTGAGTAGCTTCCATTTAACAGTGTGCTAATGTCTGGAACTTTAAAATTATATGTTGTCAATGAGTTTAAAAGGTTTGGGATTTTCGATCAGATTGTATTGCGTTGTTGTTTAAATTTCGTATGACCTCATAGACACTTGTTGTTGTTGCCATTGTGATTAAAACCAGTATTTTCCCTTAACCACTTTTAAGACTAATCATTTCCTTTCCTAGCAGGTAGCATATTTTATAAATAAGGAATTTTCCAAGATAAAGAAAATTTGGAGACGTGAATCTTAATTAAATACTTGCCTACATATTGGTCTAACGTATTTTTTTTTATTTTGGTCATGTAATTTCATTATGTAAAAAAAGTTTGAATTTTCATATTTGTCATATAAAAATTCAAGACATTGGTTTATTTGTAACTCGTGCATTTAGATTATCACTAAGCTGTTCTGAAGTTCAGACACTGGCTCCTCAAGAGAGATGGTGTGCTAATTTTGTACTAAAGCGGCTGTATTTAAAGCCATTATTTGTTATAGTTTAAGAGGGGGTACGAAGGCATTATAAACCAGCCTGTTCCTTATATTCAATCTGAGTTGTTTCATATTTTGTTCATTTCATGCAAATATTTTTTTATGGATCCTACCTTGGTCTTTCATAACGTTAAAACTATCATAACTCCACGATTTTTTTCTCGCCCTTCCCCCCTTTTACTAAAACGATGCCTGATTTCAAAATATGTGTAACCAATTCAAGTCCTTAACAGTTAGTAAGCTTGTACATAAGTTGTAGACCCTGCACTGAATTTTATTTTACTCTAGCCATTTTTAATCTTGCATAGCTCCTAATATTTACCAATTAAATAATATCTCCCAGCTCATAATTTTTATTACACCCAGCAAATTTGGTGATCAGTAGCGCAACCCTTTTGCTGGATGATTTCATTAAAATTTTTATTAATAAATCAGTTCCTTGTAATGCCTTCTCATGTTTCTTACAGTAGTAACTAATAAATTAATTCTGTAGCCTTTGGGAAATTTCCCCACTATCACCGATCATCTTCAGTAATAAATATTGAAATGTGCTGTCAGCTGAAGTTGATTTCATTGAGTGGAAAAACAATTTAAATACCAAGATATATGTATGATATGCATTTATAATATCAAATTCTGTTCTACACATTTCTATTTAGTTGCTATGCTAGATATTGCATCGAGCCTGAAATACAGGTATAAATTAAATCTTAAACATCGAAAAAATTCTTTAAAAACTTGTAAAACATACCTTTATTATAGTTAGGTTCTCCACTGCTCATATTTGCACCATGCAATGGTGCAGTTATAGAATGTTAGGCCTATTTTGGTTTTTGACTTTAAGCCTAACCTTTCCAATCTTGTATATAAACTTTCATTCACTTTTGGTGGTGGTAAGAAATTGAAAACTAGTGCCCATAACTTGCTAATAGTACTAGTTATATCAGTTTTGAGGAAAATTTCCATTGAATTTCATTCTAATTGGTGGTTTTAGGTATTTCCACTTGTGTGGCTTTAGAAAACCAACACTGTAGCCATTAGAATTTTTTTCTTTTTTTGAAGCACTTCTGAAGTGCTACATGTATCCCTCCATTGCATTTACAAATGCATTCATTTGCAGTTGAGATTGTAACCTTGCGAGTGCCATTATGCTATATAAGTAGTACCACAATTCTTCTCCCACTTTAATTGCTAGCAGGTTTGTTTACAATTTAGACCATGGGTTATGAATTTTGAGGAGATAAGATAACTATCCTCAGCAGTGTATCCACCCGGGGGGGGGGAGGGTGCACAGCTGAGGATATAGCGCAAAAAAAAACTGTGTATGAAAGAGTTATTTTGTAAAGTAAAGAAATGTTTCATACGTACGTATCACTAAGCTGTTCTCTGAGATTCGGAGGTTTGCTCCACAAAGAAATACAAATCAGATAAATTTTTAACTGATTATTTACTTGCTGTTTCCATATCAAACTTCTCCATTTACAGCCATCTTGACACACAACACGGGCGTCATTAACATCCATCACACGCCGCACACAGGACTTTCGCCGCACACAGGACTTTCTGTACTTCACACTCATTATCTTTTTCTCCTTCAGACATTCCTGAATCTGGTCCTCCCATGATTTCCTTGGCCTTCCTCTACTGTTCTTTCCTGCCTCTTGGGCTGAATAAATTCTCTTAGTAAACATCTCATCACTCATTCTTTCAACATGGCCAAACCACCTAAGAATATTAGTCTCTACCTTGCTAACAACATTTTGCTTCACATTACCCAACTGCAACACATCTTCGTTCCTCATGTGATCAGAACATGTCTTCCCACAAACTCCTCATAGGTAACCTATCTCTCCAGCACACAAATGACTCCTATCTCTCTTATGTAGTACCCAGGTTTCACTGCCATACATCAGAGTAGGAACAATTACACTTTCATACACAGCCATTCAGGACTCTTTCAATGAAACATAAATCAAAATACAAGTGAATGAGTGGTGCCGATATCAAAAATAACTTATCTTATTTCTTCCATTCAGTTGTTTTAATTATATTTATCAATTCATTAAGCTGCATAGTAAAGGCCATCGAAACCAATGAACACTTTTGCTAACACTATTCCCTTTACAAAAGTGTGACATCACTGTCTCCTAAATACAGGCAAGTTTAGAAAGTCAATTCAACTGCATATTTAAAAACCATCCAAATAAACAAGTGCTGTTTGACTTTATGAAAGTCTGTTACTAATTATTCTTGCACGTACATGTTCTTTTGCATTTTATTGTGGAACTATTTACCTAGGTATATTGTGTAGTGGCACCTGGTGAGTCACAATGAAAAATGTGAGTAAACTGCCAACATATAGCACTTTGGAAGTAGAGCTTTCGCTGCCCCGGTGGCGCAGTGGTCTAAGCGATGGCTTCTGATCATTCATCCGAGATGGGTCCGGGTTCGAATCACATGAGGCATGGATGTTGTGTTTGTCTTACGGCTCTGATTCTTTCTTTTCCCGGGAGTCAGTGGCCCTAAAAAATTAGGGACGGGCGACTGCTTATAGCCCATTGAACTGCTCACAGTGGTCGTTAAACCTCCATTAAAAAAAAAAAAAAAAAAAAGAAGTAGGGCTTTTTCCCTCTTTGCAGCGTCACTCCTACCTAATTTATCATTATCACTCCCTATCAAAAATTTAAATTGAGCTGTGTACGTGTATATATAAGTTGTTCTCCGTAATCGCCACTAAACGATGTCCAGGTTTTTAAAGATACCCATTTTTGTGAAATTCTACCTACTTATGTGAAATTTGCAGATTTTGGACCTGTATAACTATTCTGAAAATAATTGTTTTGTTATTTTTTCAGTTATTTTTTTAATTATTTTAATTTAACCTTATTCTATTGCTAATTGTGGTTCACACTTTTCTGGGTTTGCAGCAGGTTTTCTGTTTTCACGATTGTGTACACCAGGGCTAGAAAAATATGTTCCATATCTAAGAGCCAGCACCTTAATTTAGGAGTCAGGTGAAACTAATTCAAATTACAAAGAACAACACAAACATAAATCTGTCATAATGATGCTAGAACAGAAAGTAATTAGTGTATTTGCAGTCATTTTTTTCTACCCAAAATATTTACTGCTAAATAAAATTCCAATTTGGTCCATAATTTGTTTTTTCCCTGTTCTTCCATTTGCTGCTCTCAAAAAATTAAAATTTTAAATTTGATTTTATTCAAGTACAATTTGTTGAAGTTAAAGTTTGAACATAAAAATTCTAAGTAGATTTTGCTTCATATAACCCATGACGGCTTATAATTCACAGGCCGCAAAATTCAGAAACAAATAAAATAAATCGTGCATATAACCCATGGTGGAAAAAATAATTTTTACACATAGCCTGCGATCGCATATAGATAATCCATAGGTCATGAAATTCAGGAAAACAATTTTTTTCTTCGTCTAATCTATAGTGACGTATCCACAGACTGAATGAAATTCAGAAATAAAATATCGGTACCTGTTATGGACCATAATTTCAGACAGAAAAGTCACGATTCACAAAATGATCTAAGAGTCCAAAGAAGTAAAAAGAAGTGATCTTATTTTTAAAAAAAAAATGTATTTTTTTTAATACTTTTGTGTTATTTGCAAGTGGAAAAAGAACAAAAATGTCTATAGTTTTTAGCTGACATTACATTTTATTTTCATTAGTTGAACTTAAAAGTTCATAGAAGCTGGTTGGCAATCATTTGGTATTTCTGAAAACCTGAAGGCTGGACAAAAAAAAACCTTTTAAAACTAATGTGAATAATGCAACAAAACTAATGAATGCAATTCAAAAAGTGATTAAACTATCGATGTGGCAATTACATTGTGTGGAATAGCTCATCATGCTTCTTATTGCACTTAGCCTTATATGTGAGCCGCCTCGGTGGCACAGTGGTCTAAGCGATGGCTTCTGATCATTTGCTGAAAAGGGGTCTAGGTTTGGATCCTGGTAAGGCATAGATGTTGTGCTTGTCTTACCGCACTGGCTCTCTCCCTTCCCTGGAACCAGTGGCCCTAATTTAGGGATGGGCGACTGCTAATAGCCCATTGAGTTGCTCACGGTGGTCGTTAAACCTCCAATCCAATCAACCTTCTGTGTGAGTACAAATAATACTGCCTTTATTACATAGTATTTTCTGTTAAAATGCTCGTGAGGGGGGGCAAAAAACTTCTTTCCATCACTTTTGCAGCTTTCTAAATTTTTACAGCATTACATTTTTTCTGTTAATGCATTTTTGATACTTTTCCAATACCATGCTAATTTATTAAAAAATAAAGTGCCCATAACATTGTATTTTTAAGGAAAGTATAATCAGAATCTAAATTCATAACTTTTTAACTGATAATTCAGATTATACGGCAGAAATTACAGTATTTTTGTGCCAACTCAATTTTATCCCATAAAATAAACAGTCAGTGCCTTCCCACCATGCTCCTCTCCTCATAATAGTAAATAAGTTTCCCCAAATCTGGGAAACTTATACACAGCAGTTGCTCTGGTTAATTCTAGTATTCATTGACTTCTTTAAGACTATCATTTAGTTTTAAGGGTTTGCAACATACGAAATATGTGTGATTTCAATAAATACTTTTTTTTTAATCTATGCATCGTGATTTGCTAGATTTCTTCATCCATTCTCAATCCACTGGTGGAAGAAAGTCTCTTCTACAACTCTCCATCTTGAGCAATTTTCTTCCATACCACTCCAACATGATTTCGAAGTTAATCCACCACTCTCCCACATGGTAGCTTCTTTTCTTTGATCATGATGTCATAAACCGTTGTTGTTTTCCTGATCCATGAATTTTTTTTTTATCTTTTCTGGTTACACAAAACATGCATCACTTCATGCTCCTTTCGGTTGTTCACAGCCTCTTTTTTAGTTAAGGTCCATATCTTTAATCTGTAAGAACTGGTAGGATGCATTTTTTAAGTACTTTTCTTTTAAGACATAATTTTAAATTGCTTTTGAAAATTGTACAACTGTTTCTTCCAAAAAGCTGCCCAACCAAGTTTTATAAACTTATTAATTTCTTCTGTGATGTTGCCCTCGATTGATATCTGTAGGCATCTGTTACTTCTAAATAGTCCCCATCAACCTCTCAATCTTTAGTTCTTGTAAAGGGATTGTACATCAGTTTTCTTTCCTGTAAGTTCACCTCTATTCCTACTTCTTTGCTCTTGTCACCAAGTTCCTGGATCATGCTATGAAGTGGTACTTGCAAAAATGATTGTCATCAGGAAAATGAAGGTGGGTTAAATTTTCTCCATCAATCGTGCTCTTGTCTTCCCAGTTCAGTGACTGAAAGACATTGTGCTAAGTGGCATTGAGGGAGTTGGGAGATATACTGTATATGTCATCTTGCCTCAGTCCCATTCCAGTCTTTAAATGCTCTGTGTCTTCAAACAGTCAAACCTTTGCACTTGCATTTTTTCAGTATTATCAATATTAGCTTAGGCATTTTTGGCACTGCTAGAGCTCAAAGACACAACTGATGGTTTCATAGAATCAAAGGATCATAAAAATCTTAATTTCTGTCAGTACATGGATATTATCTATATAAAGCTGTAGACACTTCTGAATTTAGCTTGTTCTCTTGGTTGTACCATGTTCAGTGTTTCCTTCAAGCAATGTGACAGCACTTAAGTGAAGATTTTGTAAACAGTTGATAAGAGTCTGGGACTGTAGTCCCTGAGATTAAGATCCTCTCTTTATTTAGCAGGATCACTATAGCATTGTTACATTCAGGGTGCAATTTCGATTGGTAGTTAGTAGCAAATTGCTAGCAAGCAAATGCATTTTGCTAGTGATAAATAGTAGTTCTAGCAAAAGTTGCTAGTTGAAAAATTTTGAATGTTTTAGTGTGAAATGCAAAGCCCCAACTGCATTGCGTGTGTGGAATAAAAATCTGTGCTGTAAAAAAAATTTGGTGGCGTGCTGGGAAAAAAATAAATCAACGGCTGCTCATTCCTTTCCCAAAACTTGTTGAATGACTAACTGTAACTAAAGCTGGGAGGCACTGCCAAGACTAAAATTTTTTTTGCTCTAGAATTCCACACCCCATGGTAAACCGTAACAAATTAGGTACTATGCTTGTATTTGCCTCCTTTATCTAAAAGCTGGCAAATGTTTTACTTCTTTTTCTGGAAGTAAAACATTTCAACTCTAAAAGTGTTAATTCTATCTTGCTTCTGACCCCATCTACCCCACCTGCCAGAATTGCATCTGCCACTCACTGTTTCAGTAGGAATAAAAAAGTGAAATTTATTATCAACATTCTAATGGAAGGGGACATGTTAATAAAATTTTGCTAGTAGATAATGCAATTTGCTAGTAAAAAATAAAGCCACTAGCAGATGTTGCTACTGCTAAAAAAAAACAAAAAACGTCATGGCTTGGTTAGTCATTGGTGAGGCATCTATCAGTGTAGTTTATATTTTTTCATTGGTTTCATGCACAGTGTACACAGTAATTCCATCTTCACTTGTAGCTCTTCCCAATTACATGTTCTTAATTGCCTGGGTAAATTCTTTTGGAAAAACTGGAGGCTGGGCTGGATTAAGGCCTTAGTGGGCCCTCAAATAACTTATGACAGAGAATCATTATGAAATCCGTTAAAACATGAAACTTCAGCAAGATGATTGTGCAATTTCGTGTTTTAACGTAACTGATATGTAGTGCATATTTCAAACTAATAAATTTCCTTCAGAGTTTTCATAAAAAGTCACTGTATTTTCCACTGTTTTCACAAGACCATGGGATAAAAGCTTAAGATTCTTAAATTTTGTCTTAGAATTTTTAATAATTTAGCATTGTGTAATTTTCTTGGTATATCTTTTTTATTATGCAATGTGATGTAAGTGTATTTCACCTGTTAACGGTTCAAGGTGCAAACAGGGGAGGGCCGCCCCGATGGCGCAGTGGTCTAAGTGATGGCCTCTGATCATTCGTCCGAAAGGTGTCCGGTTCGAATCCCGGTGAGGCATGGATGTCCGAAAGGTTTCCGGGTTCGAATCCCGGTGAAGCCCAGTGAGGCATGGTTCCAGGGAAGAGCACTGGCTCTCTCCCTTCCCTAGAACCAGTGACCCTAAATTAGGGACGGGCGACTGCTTATAGCCCATTGAGTTGCTCATGGTGGTCGTTAAACCTCCAATAAAAAAAAAATAATAATAATAGGGGCGGTGTATGTGGATGGTAGTGAAAAAGCTGAAACTGTCTCGCAGGCCCCACTATACACAGTGACACGGAATGTTTATCTTTAGTGAGTCACTGCACTGCATTGAAATCTGTTCGTCTTCTAGCCACTGTTTGTGATCAAGTGGAAATCGTACGAGACAAAACTAAAATTATTTTACTTCCTCTATTAATATATCAACTGTATTATTTGCGGTGTAGTGACATGCCTCCTGGGCCCTTGGCACTGGTGGGACCCTATGCTATATAGCCCTGCTCCCCCCCCCCTTTATCTGGCCCTGACTAGAGGCACTTTAGAACTAAGTAGTATTTTATGAAAGCATTGTTCTGGTATGCAATAGTGGTAGTCAAAGTCTTCCATATGAATGTTGGTCTTAGCTAGTAATGTTCTTGCATCAGGAATTTTATTCATGACATGCATGATTACATTATTTTCATTGTGTGAGTTATTTATCTTCAGAATTAATCAAATGTTTGCAATGATTTATGGCGGCCTATCCGTAATACGGCTAATATTGATAGATGGTCTCCAATCACACCACTCCATGTAGAGGAGCGATGCTTGCTGATCTGCTTCACCATAGGACTACCTATATGTAAGGCTATAATTAGAATAGGAAAATAGGTTGGAATTAATTTGCCCAATCTGAAATGAAAAGTAAACTTTCCATCATCAGGGGTAGGCAAGTCCCCAAAAAATTTCATATACCAACCTTCCTCCCCCCACACTTTTTTTTTTTCAGGAGTCAACACAGCATTCATGAGAGCACTGCTAAGCTAAACCAGTCTTGCAGGTTCACTGTGCCTCTCTTGAGCAACAAAGAAAAAATGTGTGCATGCATATGAATTGTGCATCTACTAGTCATATCGGTTGCAAGGGCATGGTCAGTGTATTTATTTTGTCGAATTTTTTTTTTTTTATAGCTTTTGATGTCTAATTTTCTTTTGTTTTTTAATGTTACTGCCTCTGCCTGCCTTTCCCCTATGTTAATAATGGGGGAACAAGTTTATGGCACATTCTTAAATGCACTAAGCATTCTGATGTAGCCATGTGCTTTGAAGCAGCCCATGCAAAATCAATGTCATGGCTATAAGCATCTTTGATGTGTACACCTCATGCATGCACGTATCTTTCTTGGATTGTACCGTGGAACTTCAGCCTGAATTGCTAGTGCTTATTTCATTGCAGAATGCATTCTTCTGCTGGCAATAGGACCCCCTCCCCCCAAAAAAAATGTTTGTGTCTTTATTATTCTGATTAGTAATGAACCATTCATGCAGGATTCATTTACAATGAATGATTCTTCACCTTGAGTGGTGTGCTCATGCCACTGTGAGTGATAATTCAATTCACCATTATTGCAACATTCGTTAACATCGCTAAGTACTTTCCACCTACATGAGTTTGGAATGTAATTCCTAGTAAGAAAAGTAATGTCAAGAATTAAGTGTCAACCATTATGCAAGTAAGCAGTCATAGGAAATAACGGTGAAATTTAAAGAGTGGGAATGATACTTGAATGCAATTAATTTCAATAGTATGCTGAAATTGTTCAGCTGGCTGAAGTGAAGAGCTTGCTGCCTTGTGCTCTTTTGGGCAGTTTGCCAAAAAAAGCTGTGATTGATCATCCAATCTGCCATTGTTTGAATCATTCGTGAATGACTTTTCTGTGAATGATGAACTCTCAAGAAGGAATGATTTATGCCATACTAATTCTGATTTTGCAGTAAATAGTCTACAAAAAAATACAGAAATATCCATTTATTATATTGATTTTTTAAACAGATGGAAGCTTCCAGCTATTGCAAATGTCAGTAGCCAGTCACCAAATGGCAACCAGATCTTTTGTAATGGCTAGTAATTTTTTTAATATAGTAGCCAACAATAGCCAGTAGATTTTTTCCTCCAAGTGAGCAACTATTTTGTCTCCCCCCTTGTGAATGAATATCAAGTTCAGTTTTCTTGTCCACATTCCTGCAGCTGCTTCAAAAATGAATGGAAGTGAAGGTGAGCTTCAAGAGAAAATCTGCTGATGGATCAGCCTGGAGCAATCAAGGTTATTAAAGCAACCTTTGCCATGGTACAATGTATCTTTGCCATGAGATACCTTGCACAAAGTATAATGTCATCTACAGGTAAAAGAATTATCTTTGAATTTCTGTTTGCCGCCCCGGTGGCGCAGTGGTCTAAGGCGCTGGCCTCTGATCATTCGTCCGTAAGGGATCCGGGTTCAAATCCCGGTGTGGCATGGATGTTGTGTTTGTCTTACGGCACTGGCTCTCTCCCTTCCCTGGAACCAGTGACTCTAAATTAGGGACGGGCGACTGCTTATAGCCCATTGAGTTGCTCACGGTGGTCGTTAAACCTCCAATCAAAAAAAAAAAAAAAAATTCTGTTTAGCCGCATATATGCTGAACAAAGAGAAACAAACTGTTATGGCAATGTTTTTAAGATGATTCAACTATTACGTCAAAGGCCATGTAGTACTGTGGCTTTTGAGCAATGAACCTCGTAAGAACGAGTAATTGGGCATGTCTGAATAGTGACACTTTAAATGACTTAATGAGGATTAGATGCAATGGCCCTTCAGTTGAAGATTTTGATCCTCAAAATGCTATTCAATTGTGGTGGGCAGATACTTCTGATCGAAAGATCAGACACAGTACATATCAGCGGTAAACTGTATCAACATTATTAGTGCCAGTTTATGTATATATATCGTAGCTTTTGTCCCTTTGTTTAAAATATTATTAAAGAAATTAGATATCTAACTTTAATGTCCTCTTGAAAATAAATTATGTATGTGTAAATTAAGATAGTGAGAGTAATGATATTACAGCACTGAAAATAATTGTCAGAAAATCAATTATTTTGGAACAAAAGCATATGCAATATTTGCAGTCAATCTAATGATCCTATGCAGTAACTGCTCTGCATGTTTTTATGAATGGGGGTCTCATTAGAAATAAGAAAGAAACATTCATCCATTTAATTTCACAGAAATGTTAAGTACAGAAGTTACTGAATTTTTTTTTTTTCTTCTAACTTTACATGGCCGGTAGATTTTGTCATTTGGCTAAAATTTGGCAGGTGAAAATACTAAAGGATCATGCCAGCTGGGGTACCTTAGATTTTTCTACCCAGATCTTCATAAAAAAAGAGGTTCTGATGGGTAAAATAAAATTATATCCGTAATATGCAGTAAAAATCTGTTGTGTAATTTTTTTTAACTTTTTTGATATTGAGTTCTGTAATTTTAAAACCCATAACTGTGGGCTTAAGACTCATCCATGCAGGCAAATTCCAGTCAATCAGGGTAACAAAACTGGCAATTACATTTGGATGCTTGCATCAAAAAACAGACAGTTTTAGTATTTACATGAAATGTGGGACATTATTGCCACTGTTAGTGAGCAATTAATACTTCACGTATAAGCTTGTTCAAGTGTTGTTCATTTTGTGTAATTTGTTTTATATGGTTGCATTAAGAAATGTTATTTGCTTGTCTTTTTCTAGGGTAAACATGACTAGCACATTTAGTGAGAGCCCCACATAGATGCAAGACAAAACCATTTTTAGGTTTTGCCATCAGAGTCGTATTAGGCAGTTTGTAGCCCTTGCAAAGAGATTTCTTGGAGAAAATGGGAAGCAAGCTGTCATGCTGTGCTTGTACTAGTCCTCGACTGGAAAGAAAGGTGGAAGGTAATTACCTTCCGAACACAGATGTTTTTCAAGAAGAAAGCATTTCTAATCTACAGCACATCAGTGAGAGAGAGCCAGAAGGTTTGTTACCTTTCTTATGTGATTTTTGTTTCGATTTTGTTTTTATAAGTTGTATTGAAATATTGTGTTCAGTCTGTGATTCAGTAATTTACACATGTTGAGTGTGTGACCAGGGTCTGACGTAGGACAGTCGAGGCCCTGTCCATATCCTATGTCTGGGGCCTCCTCAATTAAAATGTTCAGTCAACAGTTGAAAAGAATATTTGCTGGTAAATATTTTTTTTTTTATAAACAGTTTTTCAAGTAGTAAAGCATTAAAACACATCCCACATGCTAGTCAACTTTATAGCCAATGTGTCGTGTAATAGACGAGCATTCACACCACGTGTACTTCCCTGCACCCACAGAGCTGAAAGCTGTAACATTAATTACTCTGGAATTCTTTTTTTATTTTATGGCATCATTTATGGAAACAAATGACTATCCTCCCAGAGATATAATTTAAAATCTCTAGTTTACCATAAATTTAATGAAAATGATGAACTGATGGTAGTTTAAGCTGTAAGAAGTAATATCCCATACAAAGTGTTACAGCTGACCACATTCAGTGTGGGATAAATTATTGCAACAGTTTATGTAAATTATTACAAGTCTTTAAATTTTAAAGTAGTGTCAATTGAACTTTTTTCATATTTTTATTTATGTAAAAATAAATCCTACATAATCATGAATATTGGTTCACATATCTTGTTCTCACAAAACTAATATTAATAAAAATATTTTTAATTTATTCTACATGTTTTTCTGAAATGCTTTTCATGTATAATATACTATATTGCTCTGAATATAGGCTTCACCCTGGTATGAGATCTCAAGAAAAAACAAACAATACCTACATGTTGTTATAAGAGCGTGATTATAAGTCACATCCCGTTTTTAAACAAACCATTAGAAATGTATGAATAAAAATTAAAAACAAAATACCTGATAATTTTTAAATGTTGAATTGGAAGTAGGACATTAAAAAAATTTGGAAGCAGGACATAAAAAAAATGGCTTTTTTCTTACTTCTGTGGCTGCAAAATCATCAATTTTATATCGTCAAAACTTAAATCTGTTGTTACATCACTTTCAATGGACAATATACCAAGAGCATCAATTGACTCTTCTTTTAAACTTGATCTGAATTTATACTTAGTCCTTTTCAGAACCAAAAACCAACGTTCACTTGAACAGTTGGAAATTGGTATTGTTAAACAAATCCTGAGGCATGTGTCAACATTGGGAAAAGTGTGAACTAAGTTCAACTCCCTTAACTACCCTAGGCAAATGAAGGGATCTGTGCTCTCAATGAATTTTTTCATCAGCATTCAAAACTGAAGGAACTCTTCAGCAAAGTCTTCTTCAAATTTATTTGAATACTGCTTTTGCAACAATTCAGCTGCTTCCATCACATCACATAGATCGTTCTTGTAGACAAATCCAAATCTAGAGTCCAATTCCTCGTATGACTTCTTTTTGGTTTGCAACTGTGAAACAAGATTGTCACATATTACATAAAACATTTGAGCGATGAAGGAATCTCAACTATTAAAAATATCTGGAGTTGATGAATCATCCAGAAGTCTGCTCTTGGGTATTTTCTTCCTTCTGGAGGATAATAATCCATTTCTCTCCCTAGCAACTAACTGGTTGGATTCTTTTTCTAACAGTTCAAAAAATTTTCTCACAAAATTCAAGATGAAGTCAATAATTGACTCATATAATGGTATTACTAATGACAAATAGCCCATGGAAGAGTGCAGGGAAGTGCTCACTTTGTTGATTCATTGCAATATTGTGTCCCATGTAATTGATAACAAAGCAGTCTTTTCTTTTCATTAATTTTGCATGAAGGGACTTAGCATGCACTCATACAGCCAAGGCCTGATTTCTGCACGTGCACAGGGCCCCAGATTTTGGGGGCCTCCAAAGTACCTCCAAAAACCAAATATATTTTTAAGTCTCTTCATGGCAAATTAATGAAAAAAGAGACTGCTTTGTTAACAATTATCTGGTACAATATTGCAGCGAATCAACAAAATGAGCACTTCCCTTTCAATCTTCCATGGGCAATTTGTCGTTAGTTTTACCATTATACGAGTCAAATATTGACTTCATCCTGAATTTCGTCAGGAAAAATTTGAACAGTTTGAGAACAGGGTTTGTACGGTCCTTAAAAGTCCTTAAGAACTCCTTAATTTACATTTGCCTTTTTAAGGGCCCTTAAAAAGTCCTTAACTCCTTAATTTCCATTTACCTTTCTTAAGGGTCCTTAAGAACTCCTTAATTTCTGTTCTGTTTTTAAGGGCTCTTGAAAAGTCCTTGAAAGCACTGTAATTATATTATATTCGGTCGTTAAAAAAGGTCGTAATTTTTTTTTTAACCAAAGAAATGCGCGCGTTACGCAGGCCAGCTGGTTTCATTGATTAGCGTACTGATGACGGTTTTACGTCACTAGATCCACTAGATCGCATGTCGCAAAAGTTTACTCATGTTATGTATTGCTTTTGGCAGTTTGCCAACCAGCTACCTTCAAATCCGTTTGGTTTAGATTAGATTTATTGCTGGCTTCTTGATTTCTCTGCGTGGGGTCGTGGGGTCAGTGCAGTTCAGATCGTTATCTTCTGTTATTTATTAGAGAATGTGGTACTAAGTAAAGAGCTTAAAGCTTCTGTCTTTTCAGCTAGACAGAAATATGTTCAATATTTAGATGCCGAAAAAAAAAAAAATGTGCCGAGCAACATCTGGGAGGAAACGTAAATTGATTGAGAAGGAATTGCAAATGCTTGGTACGTAAAAACTGAAAGTAGAAAAAAATATTGCCGAATTAAAGAAAACATGATGCAGATGACCTTGCCGCCCAAGGGGAATTGATGAGAGATATGAACTGCTTCCTTCACTCAAATAGTTTTCAAAAATTAATAAAGGAAAAAAATGAATTGGCAGAAATTACCATGTCAGTAGTTGCAAAAAAGGAGCTGAAAAATTGATTTCATTGTAGGCCTACATCCTTTGTTTGACATCAAAAAAGTGAATATGTACATAATATAATTTCCTTGCAGTCTTTGTTAAATTGCATTACTGTTTTTAGCACATCTTTTGTAAAAAAAGATCGTGCTTATGTTATCGGTTTGTCCATCAGTCCGTCTGTACTCACGATATCTCAGCAACTATTAGTCCGATTTGAAATATTCTTTTTGCATTGGGAAGCTTGAAATATGCGAATGATGATCCTTTATTTCGTTTTTTTTTTTTTACAATGTGCAATTTCGCTGCTAGAGGGTGTAAATGCAGATGATGTCGAATTCAAAAATGCGTTTTATTCCACATATTTGCTTCTAAACATCCGATTGAAAAAATTCTTTTATCTTTCGATTCCATTTATGTCGAAGAGTATTTTAGATATAGTTACATTTTTAAATTACGCATAGATTTCCTGCTAGGGGCGTAAAAGTAAATTATATTTTTCCCGATAATTCTTCTTCCAAAACTCCGATTTGAAAATTTTTTTTCTTCAGCGGATACACCTTCAGATGGAAAATCTTTTGTATATAATTTCTAATTTTTGGTAAAGCATACTTTGGCAACCAGGGGGCATAAGGGTTATTTTTGCTCCTGATGTATTTGCCATAAAATCTGAGCTTCTAAAATATAGTTTGAAAAAATTATTTCGTGGACTGATGCCACTCGCATCGATAAACTTTTTCGGAACAGTTTCTTTTTAAAATATTCCACAGTTTCTCCTCCAGAGGCGTAGATGTATATCTTATTTTTGTGAATATCTCTACTTCTAGGAGTCTGATTTGAAAAATTCCTTCTTTGTTGAATAGTGTTTTCAGTGTGATATGTTTTTCATATAATTTAAAAATTTCCAAATAATTCATAGACTTTCCGCTAAGGGGCGTAAAGGTAAATTGCTTTCCCTCTATATCTCTGCTTCTAAATCTCTGATTTGAAAAATTCTTTCTGCACTGAATACAGCTCCTGATGGAAAATCGTTTGCACATAATTTCTAATTTTTGAAGAAAAATGGTTTGGCCACCAGGTGGCGTAAGTCTTAATTTCCGCTTCTGATATATTTGCAGCAAAATATGAGCTTCTAAAATCTCGATTGCAAAAAAGTCGTTTGTTGACCGATACTACTCGTGTCTATAAACCTTTTAGAAACATTTTCTTCTTGAAATAACGCATGGTTTCTATGTCAGGGCGTAGATGTACATCTTATTTTTGTCAATATCTGTACTTCTAGTAGTCCGATTTGAAAAATTCCTTCTTTGTTGGATAGCGTTTCCAATGCGAAATGTTTTCCCTATAAATTCAAAATTTTCAAGTGAATCATATGTTTTTTACGCTAGGGTGCACAAAGGTAAATTGTGTTTTCTGCGTTATTTCTGCTCTAAAACTCCGATTTGAAAAATTCTTCCTGTATCGCATACAAGACCTGACGGAAAATATTTTTCACATAATTTCTAATGTTGGTAAAGAATGGTTTGACCACCAGGTGTCATAAGTGTTAATTTCTTCTTCTGATGTATTTGAATTAAAATCTGGGCTCCTTAAAACTCGACTAAATTTTTTTTTTTTTTTTTTTTTGACTGATAGCGCTCATATGGATAAACATTTTGAGAGTTCTTTCTTCCTAAAATAATGCATGGTTTTCCCACCAGGGGATGTAAAGTCACATCTTATTTTTGTCGATATCTCTGTTTCTAAGGGTTATTAAGCTCGTGATTCCGTTTACAGCAATATCTGAGGGATTAAAAACCCGATTGAAAAACTTCTTTCTTCCATCAGATACTATTGTTTTCCATAGCGGTTCCATTGACTTTGAATAGCTTTGATAAATTTAATTTGCGTCAGAACGGATTGAAAAGACGTGCTTATTACACTTGAAAATTCGGTGTCATCTTTCTTGTTTAAGTTTAAGAGCAAAAAAAGATGTATAATAGAAGTAAAAATTCTGAAGGAAATTTCATAGGTGTCTTGTTGTCACTGCAGTTGGTTTCAGTTTTTACACCTATAAACTATTGCCAAATGTTTAAAATCAACCTGCATTAAGTGTATGGAAGAAGTTACTACAAGTGCTACAGCTGTAGAATTAAAAATAAAAATAAAAAATAAAAATGCAACAGTTGCACAAGCAAAAATGTGTTATTCATCCAATTCTATGAAAACCAAATTTTTCTCCAGATTTGGAAATTTGGAAGCTGTGTAGTAAATAGAAAAAATAAATAAATAAATACTTAAAAGAAAGTGATGCTTCACTGTTCAGTTTTGATTCTTTGAATTCTGCCAATGTAGTTTTGAAATTTATGCAAGCATTTTTTATTGAACTTAGGGCTTTCAATTCTGATGATATTATTTAAGTTACAATGAACTTGTGTGTTTCGATTTGATTTAGATAGTGTGTTTACTTGCTTCATTAACCTAAAACAGGTCTAACAAGCTGTACTGCATTTTTATAAAAGTGTTATTTTTCCAGCTGCGGCACTTGTAGTGATGCCACCCACAGAATTAATGCATTTAGTTTCTTAGCCTGTGTCCGTACATATTTGTAAAAGTAATTCTAATGGAAGGAATTAAGTTATTGAATGGAAAGGTAAAGATACCAAAAAATTTAAAGACTGACAATCACAGCCATATGAATTTCTAAGCTGTATTTGTAATACTGTTTTTGTTAAAATGAATTTGTAAATTAATAAAAAAATATAAATTCGGATAAACTTTGAAGGAAAAACAAATGCAAATTTAAAAAGTTTCTGAAACCACAAAGATGGGCCTATCACAATTAATGTGTGAAAATTTGTTGAAAATTGAAATTCCAAAGTAAATAAATTTTATGCTTCACACCACAATACGAAGAAGCTGAGTGTTAGTTCTGTAGATGCAAAGATATGCTTCAGGACAAATAATGGATCCAGCATTACCAGTAAGTAATGTATATAAGGAACTTTTAAGTTCGTTGGTTTTTCTGGTGGAGTATTTAGGTTTATTTTAGTAGAACTAATTTTAATTCTTATATTTGTGCAATGGAATATTCATTAGTTTCAACAAATTTGATTTATTATGTTAAAATGACTTATGTTGTAATAGTTAACTCACATTTTGTATATTGTGTATATTTGCATGTAGCGATTATGAAGTCCTTAAAAAATATTTAAAGGTCCTTAAAAATAGCCTAAAGGTCCTTAAGAACTCCTTAATTTCCATTTTCAAGAAAGAGTATGAACCCTGGAGAAAGAATCCAACCAGTTGTTAGGGAGAGAAATGGATTATGAATCCTCAAGAAGGAAAAAAATACCCAAGAACCGACTTCTAGATGATTCATCAACTCCAGACGTTGTTTTTAATAATCAAGATCCTTCATCACTCAAACTTTTTACGTAATATGTGACAATCTTATTTCACAGTTGCAAACCAGAAAGAAGTCATATGAGGAATCAGACTCTATATTTAGATTTGTCTACAAGAATGACCTAAGCGATTTGATGGAAGCAGCTGAATTGTTGCAAAAGCAGTATTCAAATGAACTTGAAGACTTCGCTGAAGAGTTCCTTCAATTTTGAATTCTGACGAAAGAATTCATTCACGGAGAGCACAGATCCCCTCACTTGCCTTGGGAAGTTAAGGTACTTGAATTTAGTTTATATTTTCCCCATTGTTGACACATGCCTCAGGATTTTTTTACCAATACCAATTTCCAACTGTTCAAACGAACGCTCGTTTGTGGTTCTTAAAAGAACAAAGCATTAAAGTTTAAAAGAAGGGTCAATTGATACTCTTCATATACTGTCCGTTAAAAGTGATTTAACAGCAGATTTAAGTTTTGACGATATAATTGATGATTTTGCAGCCACAAAAGGTAGAAAAAAGCAATTTTTTAATGTCCTACTGCCAATTCAACAGTTAAAAATTACCAAGTATTTTTTAAATAATTTTATTCATAAATTTTTAATGGTTTGTTTATAAATGGAGTGTGACTTATAGTCACGCTCCTGTAATAACATGTAGGTATGGTTTGTTTTTCCTTGAGATCTCATATCACGGGTGAAGCCTATATTCGGAGCAATACGGTATATTATACATGAAAAGCATTTCAACAAAACATGTAGAATTTACTAAGAATATTTTTATTAATATTAGTTTTGTGAGAACAAGATTTGTGAATCAATATTCATAATTACATAGGGTTTATTTTCACAAATGAAAATACTGAAAAAGTTCAAATGACACTACTTTATTTAAAGACTGTTGTAATAATTCACATGGACTGTTGCAATAATTTATCCCCCAATGTGTGTTGTCAGCTGCAACATTTTTTGAGGGATTACTTCTTACAGCTTAAACCACCATCGGTTCATCATTTCCATTAAATTTATGGTAGACTATATAGGTTTTAAATTATATCTCTGGAAGGATGGTTATTTGTTCTGTAAATTATACTATAAAACAAAAAAAGAATTCCAGAGTAATTAATGTTACAGCTGTCAGCTCTGTGGGTGCAGGGAAGTACACGTGGTGTGAATGCTCGTCTATTACACGACACATTGGCTATAAAGTTGACTAGCATGTGGGATGTGTTTTAATGCTCTACTACTTGAAAAACTGTTTATATAAAAAAATATTTACCAGCAAATATTCTTTTCAACTGTTGGGTGAAAATTTTAATTGAGGGGACCCCAGACATAGGATGTGCACAGGGCCTCCGCTGACCTAAATCGGGCCCTGCATACAGCTGCCTTTTTATTTTCGTCTTCGGACATCGACATCATACAAAGTTATTTTTTATAAGACTTTCTCTCTCTCTCTTTATATATATATATATATATATATTCTATAAAGAAGATACCTAAGCAAAAAAATACATATATAATTTTGACACACCTAATACAACATAGAAAAGGTTATGTATCTACCTGTGTGAGTAAAAGGAGAAAAGATAAAAAAATAAAATAAAACAACTGAATGTAGAAGGTGTCGAGAATACTGAGCCTTGGCTTTAGTCTTCAGTTTTGCTCTTAAGTATATATATATTTTGCACCCTTCGTGTTAAATTCTAAAATTTTTCCTTAGTCTTCAGTTTTGCTCTTAAGTATATATATATATATATATATATAGATATAGGATGTAAGGTCAGGTGATGCATAACATCACAGCCTCTCCTTGACAAATGTCAACCCCGCCTTCTCGTGGTGCATCCTGTTCCCACTAAAGGGGCTCTGACGACCGCCAATAGCGGTATAACTATACCATCGGCATTAGAGGAAATGCTATCCCTCACTCACCAACCCGCTTGGCCAGCGTGGTGAGTTATGGCCAAACACCTCCAAAATGACTCTACAACTTAAACCTTGGCCCTCAGTCTCCGGCAGCTGGAATGTACCTGGCCAAGGCAGCGGCCAGTGCGACATGAAGGCAGAGGGTGCCAAGAATTCCCGGAGGACCGGACTAGGCTGCCATCTGATGCTGACCTTGGCTACATATAATGGACGTTCCCTATCTTCTGATTCAAGGCTTCTTGAATTGGGAGAGGAACTACAAAGGATCAAGTGGGACATCGTCGGGCTAAGTGAGGTAAAGAGAAAAGGAGATCATCTCATTAAACTGAAAAGTGGACATCTCTTCTACTATCGTGAGACAGATACTGGCAGAACTAGTGGTGTTGGATTTATAATAAACAAGAAACTGAAGGATAAAGTTGTCGAAGTTGAAAGTTCCTCTGACAGAGCTGCACGACTCGTTATCCAACTCTCGAGAAGATACAAGGCTCAGATTATTCAAACTTATGCACCCACCACAAGTTGTCCTGAAGAAGAAATTGAAGAATTTTATGAGGAAATTCGTCATATAAATAATAAAGGTAAGCAGCACTTGAAGATAATTATGGGAGATTTCAATGCAAAAATATGGCAACGGCAACAGAATAAAACTTCAGTAGGTAAATTTGGTCACGGCAACAGAAACCAGCGTGGAAATACTCTCCTTGAGTTTGCAGAGGCAGAAGGGTTTTTCACCTTGAACTCCTTTTTCAAGAAAAAGCCACACAGGAAATGGACATGGAGACATCCAAATGGGATGACAAGTGAAATTGATTTTATTATGCGTAACAAAAAAATCATCATAGAAGACTGCAGTGTGCTAAACAAGTTCAACACAGGTAGTGACCATAGATTGGTGAGATGTAAGATGCACCTCAACACTAAACTCGAACGTGGCAAGCTCATAAGACAAACAAGATGTACTGACGTGACCAACCTTAAAAAACACCATAATACCTTCAAGTTGGAACTGAAGAACAGATTCTCTGCTTTAGAAGGCCTAACATCGGAAGAAGTGGACATCTCTGAAGTTAACAGAAAAGTAACCAAAGCTCTTATGGAAACAGCAACAGAATTAGCTGGGTCTAAGAACAAGTTGCATGTGAACAAATTATCAGGAAAAACCAAAATGTTGATGCAAAAAAGAAGAGAGACGAGGACAACTAAAGAAGATGTGACTTCCAAAGTGGAATATATAGAGCTATGCAAGACAGTACGAAAAAGTATCACTGAAGACTTAAGGAAATTCAACTGTGAACAAGTGAGGAAAGCAGTTGAAAACAACCAAAGCCTAAAGATAGCAAAGAGACATCTCAGTAAGGGAAGAAAACAGATTATGGCACTGAGAAAAGAAAATGGTTTTGTAACAAGAAATAGAGGCGAAATTTTGACAAGAGTGAAAGATTTCTACTCCAAATTATATGAAAGGGACGATACATGTACTCCAGACATCATGAAAGGTACCAGTACCAGAGTTCTTCCAATCCTCCCAGCAGAAGTTGCTCATGCAATCAAGAACATGAAGTGGGGAAAAGCTCCAGGAGAAGATGGAATTACTGTAGACATCATACAAGGAGCAAGTGGAGAAATCGAAACAGTACTCGCCCAAGTTTTCACTTGATGCCTTAATGAAGGGAAGATTCCTGAGGATTGGCACAAAGCTACAATGATCCTGCTACATAAAAAAGGTGACATTGAGGATCTCAGGAACTACAGACCTATCAGCCTCCTATCAGTGGTTTATAAAATCTTCACTAAAGTTCTTTCACACTGTTTGAAAGTAACTGGACATGGCTCAACCGAGAGAACAAGCTGGATTCAGGAGTGGTTACAGCACAATAGATCATATCCACGTACTGAGAAAACTAATTGAAAGAGCGAGGAAATATGAACTTCCATTGTGCATGGCTTTTATCGATTATGAAAAAGCCTTTGATTCAGTGAAACCATCAGCAGTTACAATGGCTCTGAAATCCTGCAGTATTGAAGATGCATACATTAATATTATTAATAACATCTATGAAAATGCACGTGCAAAGATTCGGCTGTTTGAAAATACAACACACATAAAAATTGGAAAGGGAGTGAGACAAGGTGACACCATATCTCCGAAGCTCTTTAATGCTACATTGGAAAATGTCTTTCAATCACTGAACTGGGAAAACAAAGGGATAAAGATTAATGGAGATTATCTAACCCACCTTCGTTTTGTTGATGACATAGTCATTTTTGCAACTACCCCATCAGAGCTGAGGAGTATGATCCAGGAACTTGCTGACAAGAGTAAAGAAGCGGGATTAAAAATGAACTTTCAGAAGACAAAAGAGATGTACAATGCTTTTACAAGAAATGAAGATTTATCGATTGATGGAGAAAAACTGGAGATAACCAATACCTACATTTATCTTGGACAGCAGATATCAAGTGAGGGTCACATTGATGAAGAAATTAATCGGCGTACAAAACTTGCCTGGAGAGCTTTTGGAAGAAACGGCATAATTTTCAAGAGCAATATGCCATTATGTCTTAAAAGAATAGTGTTTGATCAATGCATCCTTCCAGTGCTTACGTATGATGCAGAGACGTGGACCTTAACTAAAAGAGACATACAAAGGCTACAGATAACTCACAGCAGCATGGAGAGGTGCATGCTTGGTGTAACCAGGAGAGATAAGAGGAGGAACTCGTGGATCCAAAAAATGACAAGAGTGGAAGACATCATGATCTGAGTTAAATCCCTGAAATGGCAATGGGCTGGACATGTTGCCGGAAGAACAGACCATCGATGGACAGCTGACATTTTAGATTGGATTCCAAGGGACAGGAAAAGACCCAGAAGACCACATGGGAGATGGGTGGATGAAATTCGAAAGTATGCGGGAGTAACATGTAGGAGACTGGCACAAGACAGACCGTTGTGGAGGAAACTTGGGGAGACCTTCGTCTAGCAGTGGATCGATAATGGTTGACAATGATGATGACATATGTAGAACATCTTATTAACATGCACTGGCTGGAAATTGTTCAAGCAGAAGTAAGAATGTTGCATGATTTTTAGAATTTCTAATTTTTCTGATCAAACTGCATTTCTCCTCCTCCCCCCAATTTTCTGCCTGATTATATTCTATTTCTTATGTTTTTTCATATTTCTTGTTTTTAATATCTTTGGTAATGGTGAAAAAAGAATGAATTCATTTTTTGAAGGATATGTTCTAATGAAATGCATGTTTTCCTGTTTCTAACATTCTCTTTTTCAAAGCCGATCAGTAGAGCAAACAGTTTTACTCCCTTCCCCTTTTGAAAGTGAAATTAAATTTCAAAATCAAAACTTAATGTGCCTGTGATGGAACTGAGTTGTTTCCATAACCTGTAGATTGTTTTCGAGGCATTCACTATACCAAATTTCGGCATTTAATTTTGCCTAAAATGTGTTTTCCCATTCCTTAGTCACTTCTTTCTATATCAAAAGGCACATTGAGCATTTTTTATTTCGTTTAAAGCAAAATTAATGTTCAAAAATCACTGTGCAGAGAAAATGACTTAAGAGAATGAAAAACATCAAAGAAGAGTTGGAAGTTCTGATTCTTAACTTTAATTTTTTTTTGTAAACAAAAGAAAAAAAGCTTGGTGTTTTTGCCTGTTTAGATAGCAAAAAGTGACTTGAGAAATGGGAAAGCCTATATTTTCAGAGAAATTAAAAAAGTTTGATGTCGACTCCTGGCAAATGAGTTTCTAACTTAAAAAAGCTCCTTAAATGGTTTTCCAAAAATCACTCTGCATCTCTGATGCTTACTCTGAATTCATGCACATATTTGTCTTGGGTTGCATTGCAGAACTTCAGCCTGAATTACAACTACCAGTATTGCTGCAGAATAAATAACTGCTGCACTGTAATCTTAGCTGTCTACTGGGAAGATGCACTACTTATGAGGGAATGGGGAGCAGACATATTTTGATCATATGAGGAATGAAGATATATGCAATGTGAAGCAACATGTTGTTACTAAGATGGAGACAAGTATTCTTAGGTGATTTGGCCATGTTAAAATAATGAGTGATGAGATGCTTACTAAGAGAATTTATTCAACCCAAGTGGCAGGAAATATAAGTAGAGAAAGGCCAAAGAAATCATGGGAGGGCCAGATTCAGGAATGTCTGCATGACAAAAAGATAATGAGTATGAAGAGCAAAAGGGTTTGTGTGAGACATGTAATGGGTGTCAGTGACACTCAAGTTCTGTGCTGAGATCGCTGTAAATGGAGGTGTTTGATATATCAACAGTAAGTAAAATCTGTTCCATCAGTTTTAAATTTTAATCTGGAAGATGAGCTTTCTTTGAGGAGCCAACCTCTGAATCTCAGAGAACAACTTAGTGATATACACAGTTGAGTCACATTATTGTGGCCACCTCCTACTTTTGACATCAACAGCGCGTAGCTAATGAAAGAAGGCACGTATCGTGAGCTGGCGTGGAGGGTATATAAGGTGTGCTATAGACATTCTGAAAACATATCGCTGCCGCCCTGGTGGTGCAGTAGTCTAAACGATGGCTTCTGATCATTCGCCCAAAAGAGGTCCGGGTTCGAATCCCGGTGAGGCATGGATGTTGTGTTTGTCTTACAGTACTGGTTCTCTCTCTTCCCTGGAACCAGTGACCCTAAATTAGGGACGGGTGACTGCTTAAAGCCCATTGAGTTACTCACAGTCCTATCAAAAACAAAAAATCACTCGTTGCTGTCGTGGATAAAAGGAGCGATTTATCAGATTTGCAGAAAGGGATGGTTATCAGCTTTTGGGGCCAAGGATGGTAGTATTTCTGAAACAGTACAGTTTGTGAACTGTTTGTGGGCTGCTGTGGTTAAAATATATCGTGATTGGAGAAATGGCACCATTGAGAATAAGCGATGTGGAAACTGCGGAGCACCACAAGCTATTGATGTGAGAGGTAAATGTCAGCTTCGACAGTGCACGAGGGCCGATCAAAACGCTACAGTGGAGCAACTCACTGGCCGAATGAACCAGGGGATTACCGGAAGTGTGTCTGAAATGACAGCTGAGCGAACCCTGCTGCTGTGCATGGGGCTCCGATGCAGACAGATGGTCACTGCACCTATGCTAACGAAGGTGCATCAGCAGGAAAGGCTTACATTTGCATGGCAGTATCGGAATTGGACCTCCACTGATTGGCAAAGGATTGCCTTCTCCGATGAGTCACGTTATCTGCTTCATTGAACAGATGGACATTGGCGTAAAAGGCAAGAAACATGGGAGAACAAACACTCTTCAACCATTGCTGGCAGAACACAAGCTGGTGGGTGCAGCGTTATGATCTGGGGAATGTTTTTGTGGCATTCTCTGGGTCCATTCGTACTTGTGGAAGGCACTATGAACCGAATTCGTTATGAATCCATCCTTGCAGACCACGTACACCCATACGTGCTGATTGTCTTCCCTGGGGCGGATGGGATCTCCCAGCACAACAATGCGGCGTGTCACACAGTTAGAAATGTCCGAGAGTGGTTGGAAGAGCATGATGAAGAATTCAAAGTACTTTCCTGGACCCTAATTCCCCAGACTTAAACCCAATTGAGCATCTGTGGGACCACCTAGATTGTGTTGTTCACTCTATGGATTCTCCACCATGCACTCTTCAGCAGCTGTCAGATGCACTGCAGTCAGCATGGTTCCACATGCCTGTGAACACCTTTCAGCACCTTATTGGGTCACTCCCAGCCCGTCTAGCTGCTGTCCGCACTGCACACAGCGATTATTCTGGATATTAGCTGGTGGTCACAATAATGTGACTCGACCGTGTATATACATATATACCGATCAGCCAAATCATTAAAATCTCCTCTGTGTTATACAAATAAGTGCGCGTGCAGCCCATCAGCTTCACTTGCCAAGTTTGTGAATGATATGTATGTGTAACACCTTGGTCAAAACTCTGTCAGCATTTTATTTCATCTCAACCTGGGAAAAGCAAAGGATTTATCTGATTTCAACAAAAGCCAGATCATTATGGCAAAGACACCTTGGTAAGAGCATCTCTGAAGCAGCGACGTTGGTAGGTTGATCATTCTATGCAGCTATTAGTACCTATCAAAGATGGTCCGAAACAGGTGACACTTCGAGCCATCAACAAGGCATGGACAGGACATGCCTCATTGATGCCAGAGGTCATTGCAGGCTATCTCATCTTGTCCACAGCAACAGGAGGACTACTATGGCTGATGTTACCCAAAATTTCAATTATGGTGAAGCTCCTAATGGGTCTGAACGCACAGTTCATCGTACACTCTTGGATATGGGTCTCCTTAGCCGCAGACCCATTTGTGTGTCTATGCTCACAGCCATTCACTGTCATTAACACTTGCAGTGGGCATGTAATCATCAACAATGGACTAAAGCAGACTGGAAGAGGGTCTCATGGTCAGACTAATCCCATTTTCTGTTACACCATGTCGACGGACGAGTTTGTGAGCTATGTTTACTCAAGGAAGCCTTCTCTCTTGGATGCACTGTGGGATGGATCCAGGTGGCTGGAGGGGTGTGTGATGGTCTGGACAATATTTTCTTGGGAAATACTTGGACCCATTTACCACATTAGAGAGAACTCTGACAGCAGTCACATACCTGACCAAGTACATCCCATTATGGCAAATGTATTCCCTGGCGGAGATAGACAATGCTCCATGCTGCACTTCAACAAGACAATGCTTCATGCCACACTGTGAAGAAGTTTTAGGAATGGTTCCAAGAACATGAAGAGGAATTCCATTTATTGCTATGGCCCCCAAATTTGCCAGACATGAATCCTATCAAGCATTTGTGGTTTGAGTTGGAGAAACTGGTATGAGCAGCATCACTCCAACTACATAATTTATGGGAAGTGCAGGATTTTCTGTTGCAGTCATGGTACCAAATATCAAGAGACACCTAGCAACATCTCGCTGAATCTATGCTGGCAATAATGCCAAAAATAAATATTGGCTTCTTCATTCCGATTTTACAGTAAGTAGTCTACAAAAAATACGCAAACAGAAAAATCCATATGCAGTGAAATCTGTGTTCATAGTTACTCTTATTCCGCAGTCGCCTTCCAAAGGCAGCAGTTTTGTCTGGCACTGACGTTAACACCAATAGGTACAATGCATAAGAGACTTCTATTTGATGGCCACGGGCAGTTATTTTTTGAACTGCTAAAAGAATATATCTGCATGTCACACTCACCAACATGCAGAACTCATAGAAAAGTCTTGTTTAGGAAGATGTAGAAAGAGGACAAAAATGCTGCGAGTTTAAGAACATGAAACCTTTGTCTTTTTCCTCTCTGTCCCCACTGTTCACGAGATTGTAAATGGGAGGTGGTCCTTGGGGTCAGTTAAGTTCTTAGAATTTTGTTTGCTGATGGTATGGCCTTCTGTTAACTAGTGTACGCATGTTCAATCTTTAATTGTCCTAAATGATAATGTAAAGATCACCTCAGAGTTCATATCCCTCATCCCAGTGGACCTGGCCTTCTCGCACAGTGGCCATACAGTTTGAGCCGGCTTAATGTCTGCTCTAGATGGCAAAAGAAAACATTGGTGACTTTGAGGAAGAGGTGAGGAGTAGAAGGATGGAAGTGGTTTTGAAGCTCAACTATAGTAGTGCTGCTATTATGTTTGGCATCTCCATTCTGTGCATTTCCTTCGGCAGAACATGTGGTAGGAACACCAGATTTGTGACAGACTACATATATTCCGCACACCTTACCCCATTCCTTAGTCTTACTTCTGGGTCTTAGTGAAAAATTTAGTGAATAATAATATTCCTAAATAATGAAACAGCAGGAAAGAATGAAAGAACAAGCATTTTTACAGCAAGCTGCATTAAAATGGTCTTCATTTTTTAAAATTTTATGTTCAAGTGGTGGAAGGGAAGGTTTTGGCACATTGAAACACTATTCAGGGGCGAATCCAGAGGGGAGGGGGCACCCGTTCCTCCGGAACCAAGGAAAAGCTGTGATTTGTTAGGTTTTAATAACAAATTGAATATGTTTTCATAAAAGAAAGTATTACTTAAAAGTATATTGCTTTTGTTAATTAATTGGAAGAATTTATAGACATCGACATAAGAACACTTTCATTATGCAGGAAAATATCAGAAAGGTCCCCAGTTATTCCTGGCACGTGCAACTCCCCCCCCCGAAAATCCTAGATCTGCCCTTGACACTATTTGGTGGTCACCTATCAAGATGGTCACTTTTTCACAGAACTGTCTGCGACCTTGCTAAACAAGTTTCACTGTACTGTATTTGTTGCTTCAATAAAGAGATCGAAGCTTCACAATAGAAAAATAAGTTCTTGGAGTAGAACTTGGAAACACAGTCGCAAGCAAAGTTCGCCAAAAATAAATTTAAAGGAGCATTTTTGCTCCTTTGAATAAATTTAGGGAGTAATTTTTAGAAGTGGGGAGTATTTGAGAAAAATTAACAGATGGAATAAAAAAACTTACAAAAATGCTGGGCGGTTGTAAAAAATCAATCCAGATTATTTTTGATATTAAAAAATATTTCATTACCACTCAATGTACTTGTATTTAGAATTTGGATCCATTTTGCTTCTTGTTTTAGCAATAAATATAATATTCATATTTTAAAACAATAACATTAAATTTATCATGTTTTGTAATGTCCACATGCAACAGCAGCGTATTTAAAGCATGAATACATTACACTTTTGAGATTCTTATAGACACCTGAAAATATCTAATAAACTTCTCAGCAAGTTCCATAGCCACATTAGTACTTTGCTGATTCTACAGTTGCACAGCATCCAGTGCTTAAATTTTCATTTTGTAGATATCTTTGCTTCCCTTCCCATTTCTTTATTGCCACTTTTCTCTCTTTCTCTCTTGTGCTCTTCGATGACAATTTTATCCATCGTGCCGAAAGAACTTTTAGGCTGTGAGGACCATAAATGCCTGATAGCTTTCACTATTTTAGGTAAAACATAAATAGTGTAACTTTGAGAATATGAATACTTTTGAACACCATTCATCAATTCTTACAAATTTTTCATTTTCGTCACTTTCGTTTTCGGACCCCCCCCCATCTTATCAAGCTAAAATACCAACCTTTTTTTGGGGAATATTTAAAGACACAGGACACATGTTCGGAACATCGTTGGGGAAAAAATATTAGTTACGGGAGAAATCTTTGCTACGTCCGATTTTCGTTTTAGAACATTTTCCCTCCATTTTCAAAGTGAAATACAAATATTTATGAAATAGAATGATATTTAACAACAATACTAGGCAGATAAAACATTGTGTGAAAAGTAAAATTACTATTGCCTAACTTTCGTTTTCGTGTTTTGATTGGATCACTGCATCTAACTTTCGTTTTTGAAAGTTTTTAAAGACAAAATTTCCGTTTTCGAAAGTTTCAGGCAGAAAGCATGCTTCACCACTACCAATTACCTCAAAATTTCTGTTCAGTTACATACGCATCGATCTTGAGGATTACCCAAATTATGACTGAAAGTGAGAAATTCCACAAAGCTGTGGCACTCTCATTCCTAAAGATCACAGGGAAATATTTGCGCCATCGAATTTCTGTTTTCGGAAATTTTCCCTCTATTTTCAAACTGAAATACAAATTTTTATGGAATAAAATTATATACAACAACAATACTGGAGAGAGGCAACACTGAAGGAAAACGAAATTATGGTTACGGAAAAAATCTTTATTTTGTTTACTTCCGTTTTTGAAAGACCAAATACCGTCCCGATGCACACTTTTGCGCGTTGGTAAAATTCATTGATGCATATTTTTACGCGTTGTTGTGTATTTTATGCGTTTCTTGATGCAGATTTTTACATGTTGATGTGCATTTTACGTGTCTAGAAAAGTTCCCAGTGCTTATTTTACGTGTTGGTAAAATTTTGATGTGTCAACTTACTTTTTGATGCGTACTAGATGCATAATTTATGCATTTTGATAAACTCTGGTTGCAAGGAGAAATTTTTCAGATGCCATGGTTACCGGGTGCCTTGGATATGTTTACCCCTACTGGAATAATTATTTTGTAGCATAGAGGTATAAGAAATTATGAATTTTTTACTTTCAAAATTTATAGGCTTATCAGGAAAGGGGGTTACTTACCATAGGGATATACCCCTAATAAAGGTACAGAAGCTGAGCTACCTATAATACAGGGGACTATGATACCTCTTGTTGGATAAATCAGAATGAGAAAAACTGGGGGCGGGGGTCACACAGTCATGCCCACTGAGTGCAGTAGTGAGTGCTGGATTTTATAATAAAATTTGTAATCTTTTAGAAATTACATGTGCTTAGTATTGAAGAAATTTATTAGTGAAATTCCTTCTCTCTGTTGATCTTAGGTATTTTCTACATTGATGATTTTAGGAAGTTGATTAATTTTTTAGCAATTGAAAACAGTTTTATTTTGCAGTGAGTGACATTTATATCCAGTACCTGTTTCTTCAGAGCCATAGTACCATGCGTGCATGTATTCCATCATGGGGGGGGGGGGACAGAATTTCATTTTTCAAAACTTCCTGTAATACTGGGGTGGCACAGGAAGTTTTAGTGTCTCGCAGCTCATCAAAATGGGTGTGTATTTCGAAACCTGGGTGAGACATAGATTTGGTGTTACTGCGCTGGCTCTGTTCCTCTCCTGCATGAAGCGGCCCCAAATTAGGGTTGGGCGACTGCGTATATAGTCCAATGAATTGCTCACAGTAGTTGTTAAACCCCCAAACGGAAAAAAAAAAAATAAATCTAAAAATGGAATTTAGAGTGAAGATTTTTATAATACCTTTTTCTGTGTGTGTGTGTGTGTGTGTGTGTGTGTGTGTGTGTGTGTGTGTGTGTGTGTGTGTGTCTGTTTTTCTGTCCAGTATTGTAAAATATCATTTTGTTACATAAATTATAGTGTCCTCTCTAGAGACTTTTTACTGGGTGGCTCACCCAGCTAATTTTCTCTGCCACCCAGGTAAATTTCCTTTAATTAATATTTTTACAATGCACATGATAGTAAGAGTGGAAAACTTATTCCCACATACACCATAAATATTGATGAAAACTGGCTGAAACCCATGTCGAATATGATTTATTAGTAAGTGCTCATTTTTTATCATTCATGTACAATTTTCTAGTGTTTATCATGTTATGTTACATTAATGCCTACCACACTGCTAAAGATGTTTAATAAGTATAATAATATTAAGCAAAACAACATCCTTTTTTTTTTTCTCGATTGGGGAAGGGGTTGTTAAAAAAAACCAACCAGCTAAAATTTGCCACCCAGCTGTAAAAAAAATCTAGGGAAACCACTAAATTATCATACATAAATAAGACAATAGACTTACCCAAATATGCAGTTTGCCTTTTATAGCATATATAATTCCAATACTAATTTAAAACTTCCAAGAACGTTATTTTATCTTTTTAAAAGTTTTGAATTCAAAACTATTTATGTACAATGCACTTTTAAAAAAATGATAACCACAATAATGATAATGACCATGTGGTTTCAGTACTATTATCAAAACTAAAAATTTAAAACACTAAGTCAATTTACAAATAAAAAGCAACTTAAAAAGAATTAAAAGGGTGTTAAAAAGGTATGGCCTGATTTCCATCAGCTCGGAAGTTTTACATCCATCCATTGTGAACGTCATCATAATAAGCACAACATCTCCCTGTTAGAGTAGACAGATGCATGAGAACTTTAGTCTCGCACATTCAAGTGTGAGTGTGGTGTTCTCTTCAATATAACTGTGGCATCCGCTATTGATCAACTTTATAAATATTTGCTTTTATTACGTTTTTGTTTTCAATTTGAACTGCTGTTGTTTAATCAGTTCTTTCCAGGAAGGTGCTAATGCATTTGATTCATTACTGTTACAGACTGACAATTGTTTTGTATTTTTCAATGCAGACAGATTCTGAAGTTCTTAATTGTTTTTCTAATTTGAGTGAAGTCAGTTAATTTTTTTTTAAATTCAGAAAATCCCTTTTGAGGAATATTCTATCAATCACCACAGGTTTTTTCTATTTTTTTTTTCTATTTTTGCCAATTTGTTAAATGCTGTTCTATTTAACATATTTTTATGATTTCGAAAATATTTTAGGTTCTATTTGTAACCTAATATAATAAGTATGTTTTATGTTAGTGTATTTTTCATGGTATTTATAAACTTATGCAATACAAGTGTAAGCAAAAAAATGCAGCACATTGAAAATCCAGATTTGTAGATTTTTTTAATGCAGCAGATTTTTTATACAAATTTTTGAAAATTGCAAAAAATGCTGAATTTGGGTGCACATTGTTACACAAATATGTCAAGTCTATACACCTTAGTCACAGAGATATAATCTGGGGCTCATTTTCAAGCTCTTTAAAATGGCTTTTATTTAATATACAACACGGTCTAGTTGTGAAGAAAAAAATGTTTCATTGATTTTCAAAATCATAAGCAACTCAGCTGAATAATCAGGAAACAAAATGAGTGCAAAACTGTGAAACTTTAACCAAGTCCAGTAAGCCTATTTCTTGTTCAGGGCAATTTTCAACTCAGTATTAGATTATGATAAATCTAGTCCAGTTGGAATTTTGCTAAGCCAGAAAATTTGCTTAACTCTCTTTCTGTTGAGTTAAAGTTTTAAATAGTATGTTTTGATTGTTAAATTTTTTTATCTTATTGGATCAACAAAACGTGATTCAAAAGTTATTATACATGATGTGAGAGTTGGATATAATATTTCAAACTAACAAAAAACATTTAAAATAAGTCTTATTAAAAAAACTCAAAATATTGAATGTTTAAATCTTGGTAAACTACTTGAAAAATTACCAGGTGCAACTTCAAAATTTTTTTTTAAGTATGATCCCATTTCCATCCCATTCTGAAATTTTGCATATAAACCCATGAAATCTCACTTGAACACATATCCCCCCCCCCCCCCCCAATAGTCAAAAATAGTGTTTTTGAGATTTTTTAAAAATGAAATTTTGAAGATTGATCAATTTTTTTTCACAATTAGTATACATGTTGTACATTAAATCAGTCATTTTAAATAGCTTTGAATTTAGCCATAGATGATCTCTTTGTGACTAAGGGTTACAAGTTGTAAAAAAAAAGTGTATGGCTTCAAAAAAATCTGAAATTTCTCGTGCTGCCTACTGCTAACATACGAAAAATCAAGCAAATCTGGCGCATCAAAAAATGAATTTTTAACTGGTTCATTTGATGTGGAATGACCCAGCATTCTCTGTGACACTGTAAGTGGATATTTCTCTCTCTCTCTCTCTCTCTCTCTCTCTCTCTCTCTCTCTCTCTCTCTCTCACACACACACACACACACACACACACACACACACACACACACACACACACAAGCATGTGGTTTTCCAGTGAGCAGATGATTTGCAAGACCCAATTTCTTTGAACTTCTTACGAATGGTTTGGGCGAAATAGACTGCTCTGGGCCATGGTTGAATTGAGCAGTCACGTGCTGCACACTGGAACACTTGTTCTTTGGTACATTCCTCTTCACACTGTGACAGTTGCTCTCTTTAAATGTAGTTTGTTTTCTGGCCACGTTTATGCCTTTTGGATGTTGAAGATTGCATCCACTTGTCTTTTAGTCACTAAGCACCTTTGAAATGAATTCTTATGAGAAACCAGTAAATTCCTGTTCCAACCTATTTTTTAACTTAGTTTTAGTACTGCCTATGTGTGAGATTTTAGGCTTTGTTAGCTTTATTGGAATTTTATAAAAACCTGCAGTATCCAGCAATTTAGGTTTTCGTTTTTATCTTTTTCTGAATTTAACTATGGATTATATTTTTTGTATGTTATCATTTTCGTATGAGTGTTGTGCATCTGTAATTTTTGTTGTCAAATGCAGGATTCTTTTGTTACCTCATTTTTTCTTTCTTTCAGATTTTGATGGGGATCCTTCAACTCATCCGACAGCCGGTCCATTATTCATGCAGAGGTCCAGAAGTGATATTCGATGTATGTAAACTGGCATAACAAATATTTGGAAATTGCACTGAAACTTAATACCTATAGTGTGTCGCATAAATATAGAGACAGAACACATTCTCGAATAAAAAAGAAACAACAACGAGCTGAAATGTACACCTCATATTTATAGCAAAAATAGCATAGGACACGCAGCTGCACAATAGTTTGATGGAAGCATAACAATTCCAATGCCAAGTACAAGAAAAAAACAGAAATACGCTGTCTCAAAAATATAAAGACTTACTAGTTATGAGCACCTCCGGTACGAATAGTGGAGCCGTTGTACCGAATAACACTGAAAACCCGATTGGGCATGCTGTCCACCAAGTGATGCAAATGTTCTGGAAGGAGTGCATACCAGCTTCATTCAATCTGCTCTTTCAATGCCACCACACTTGAGAACTGCAGTCCATTCGCATACACATCACGAGCTAGGATACCCCAGAGGTTCTCGATAGGGTTCAGATCTGGACTGAGTGCTGGCCAATCCATTACGATCACATGATGAGTGTTAAGCCAGCTTTTCGTTGATGCAGACCGATGGATACAGGCATTGTCTTGCTGGAACAGATAATCAACACCCGCTAGAGTTTTGGCAAACGGTAGAAGGTGGCTGCTGAGTATGTCCTGATACGTTTCAGAGTTTTGCCTGCCTTGCAGAAAAGCGATATCAGTTGTCCCATTGAATGCTAAAGCTCCCCAGACCATCACAGATCCCCCTACTTTCTGTCTGCTGAAGAAAGTGCGTGGCTCGTGTTGTAAATCATGCCAAAGCAGTTCCAACCGTCGAGGCTGTCCAGGTTGAACTTTTTCTCGTCGCATAAAATAGTTGTGATCCACTCGTCCATCTAGTGCATGTGGCTCTTGCCCATAACAATCTAGTTTCCTTGTGGCGCCGCGTGACGTGTGGCAGACAGCACATTTTATGGAGCACAATGTTGCGACTTTTCTTGATTCGTTGATGAAATGTGTCCTTTGAGGCGGTGACACCAACAGTCCGAGAAACTTGACGTAGTGATAACCTTTGGGATGAAACTAAACGCGTGATGGCATGATCATCTCGTTTGGTTGTTATTCGAGGCCTTCCAGGCCATTTTCTGGCAGTTAACGCACCGCGTTTCGATAAAGTCTGATAAATGACTGCCCTACTCCTCCCCATGGCTTTACAAATTTTCGCTACAGGCAATCTATTTGCTCTCAGTCTCCAAATCTTCTGCACCTCCTCACCAGAAAGTTGACTGTTGTGTGGCATTTCGGCGAACGAATGTCTGACGGCAGGTCCGCTGTCTTTTGTAGGCTGGACCGAATTACAGCCCATGCGCGTGCGTACAACATGCTAATTTGTACATCTTATTTGCATGTGGCTACTTTACATAGTTGTCTTTATATTTATGAGACACCTAAAATTACACTATTTCACTTTGTGGTGTTCTTTTCACACAATCCAGTCATCTCGACGGATTGAAATGTTTGTTGTAGGGTTATGTCTAATTAGGTACCACTTCAGATTCCTACCTATATTCGCATTGCGTTCATGGCGCAAAGTCGACTGTCTCTATATTTATGCAACGCACCTTATGTATTTAGAAATTATTAGCGTCATAGTATTTTGTAGTCCCCCACTGTTTGCAGTGTTAAGCCTGTTATAAGAATCTCAATCACTTAACCAGAATCAATATACATAAGAGAAAAAAATGAACAGGAACAGTCCAACAGTTTAAATTGTTGAACTGGGCCAGTTGTAAAAATCAGTTTGTAGGTGTCTACGTAAATCTGTCAACTATTTTTTTCCTTTCCAGCCAGAACCTTGAATCAGTGCTTCCCAAACTTTCATGTGCAAAGGGTGCACTGGTTTTCAGTTTCTGTTGATGACTGCACATCGATGCAAGCAAGTCAAATGAGGTCCATATGGAAGATGATTGAATGAAATTTGAAAGCCAGCTGAAATGACCTGGAAGAGAATTGCCCATGACAGGGAGTTGTGGAAGAGATTCGGAGGGACAGGATTGTTCATTAGGGTGGGCCAAAAATGCATTGTTTCACCAATTTTCAATATCAACCAAAAGTTGAGTGCAGAAAAGTTGCCCCTTGGGTAGTTTAGTTTCCATGTAAAATTTGTTTGAAATTGGACAATATCTTCCGGTGCCGCTGACACCTTTAAATTCGGGAATTTGGGCCACAAATGCCATTTTTTCCTGAAAATACAATTTTTCCGGATTTTCTAAATAGTTATCAGCCGGGTGCAGTAAAGTTGACCCTTGGGTTAGTTAGTAAACGTGTAAAATTTTTTTGAAATTGGGCAATATCTTCCGTTGCCACTGGCGCCTTTAAATTCAGGATGTAACTTCTCCCCCACACTTAGTGACCAAATGGAACAGACGTTTTTGGTTGATCAGCGAACAATCAGGCAAATGATTATTGCTGGCATAGATTCAAAAACAAGTGAAAAACTTCTTTCGAAAACAAAATAGACAATCCAAGATAATGTCAAGCGCTTTAGAAACAGCTACTTCATGTTCTTTCACTAGTGAACTGGGGTCTTCGCATGCCAACCAAGTGGAATTTGACAGTGAAACGGCTAATGACAAGGATTATTATGTACCTCCTAGATCCAGAGAGTACCATCCCAAAAAAATTTTGAAGAAAATAAAATGCCCAAGAAAGTCAGCCAGATAAGAATAAAACTACCAACCACAGCACTTGCATGCTATAATGTAGGGATTGGAAACAGGCCTGCAGTGAAAATGAATTCCGCAGTCCTGCAAGATGTCGGAATGATAACTGGTGCTGATGTTTCCGAAGTTGCAGACAATAATAAGATAAGAAGAGAGAGAGAAAATGCATTGAGTTGCAAAGACGGGAGAAAAAAAGTAGAGCTTCAAGGCTTTTTCGATGGGCGCACATATATAACTTTGACAGATGAAATTAGAGGAGAGAAGAAGCATAGAATAACTGTTACTGAAGTTCATGTTGTTTTAACACAAGAGCCAGGATCTCAATATCTCGGTCATGTTTCACCAACAAGTTGTCCAGCAGAATCCATTAAGACCAGCATTATTGAGTACCTTTTGCAGATGAACATTGACACAGGAGTCCTTATGGCAGTTGAAAGCGATGGGATAGCAGTTAACCATGGATACAGAAATGGAGTTTTACGCTTACTAGAAGAAGAAATTGGGAGGCCTCTGCAATGGCTCATATGTTTTCTGCACGCCAATGAGCTACCTTTGCGGCACCTCCTAAAGAAATTAGATGGCCAAACAAGTGGTCCTAGAACCTTCTCCAGTCCAATTGGAAAAGAGCTCGAAAGCTGTGAACTTAAACGTGTCGTCGATTTCGTAAAGGTTGAATTGGATGAAACCTTTGCAATATCAGAAGAACTTTGCTAAGATCTGAATACCGATCAGCAGTACATGTGGGAGATTTACGAAGCTGTCACAACAGGTTATTGCTCACCTGCGTTTGCTGTCTCACTCCAGTTGATGAACGGTAGCATGTCAAGTTCTACGTTTATACAATGCAAGTGCAAATGTGCCGGTAAATTTGAAAACCCTAGTTGAGTTCATTAAAGTGTATGTGCCGATGTGGTTTTCGATCATATCAAAGCTGCATTGTAAAGATGGTGCTAGACACTTGTGGAAGATAAGTTTTTCCTTTTATCTCCCAGACGACTTGAAGAATCTTGTGGATCCTGTAATAAGTTGGAATTCCATCCTGAGAACGTTCTTCTCTCAATGCTTACTGACGAAGCAATTCACATCAGAGAGAGCTATGAGAAGGATTTTGAAAGCTAGGGAGAATGAACACTGACAGCGGGGAATACAGCGGTTTACAGTGCCTTTGCTGAATTTCAGTGCAAGGCATTATATGAACCTAATCAACTGGAACGCACATGTTGTAACTGAGCCTCCTATGCTTTGAGAAATCAGCAGCAAAGATTACGCAATATGATAAAAAAGAAAAATGCACCTTTGCTAGAAATAAAGAAGTTTCCATGCCATACTCAGGCAAAGAGCAGTTTTAAAGTAGTGACAGAGGTGGCAGCTTCTGTGGTTGGACAAGTTGTAAGGGATGGCTTGATCAGAGCCAAAATTGAATCCCGAAAAGTAATCCCATCTTTGGAAAACAAATTGAAGTACAGAAAAGCATCAGCAGACCAGACAGGCATACAACTAAGAGAATGAATTGAAAACCATAGCCTGTCCATAAATAGCTAGGTGGTTGGGGTGGACATGGGTGGAACTTGATATGCAGACACCTCCTCGTGGTAAGTTCTGGGTTATTTCAGTGAATTTAATCTGAGATAAGGAAAGAGATGCATTGTGCACGATTGCCTGCCTGCTTGGAACTCAGCAAAGCATTGAATGGTCGATTCAACAAAAACTGACTTTTCTACTAAAATGACTTTTCGTGCTGAATAACTGAAATTTAAAGGCGCCAGCGGCACCAGAAGATATTTTCCAATTTAAAAAAAATTTACACATTTACTAACCAACCCAAGGGTCAACTTTACCGCACTCGGCTGATAACGATATCGAAAATCCGGAAAAATTTTATTTTTGGGGGAAAATGGGCTCTTGTGGTTCAAATTCGTGAATTTAAAGGCATCAGCGGCGCCGGAAGATATTGTCCAATTTCAAAAAAAAATTTACATGGAAACTAGACAACCCAAGGTGCAACTTTTTCACACTCGACTGTTATTGATTTCGAAAATCGGTGAAAAAGTGCATGTTTGGCCCACCCCTATTTGTTCACTCATCAATAAGATTGACACTCAATTGTTGTAGTTTACTGTTTGCCAATGTGTTGCTCGCATTTTTGCCAAATCGTGACAAAGACTATAATTTTGCAACAAAAAGTCCCCACTGAATCTCCAAAAAGTGAATGTTTGTCACTTTTTCTTTTGTCGTCCCATCCACATCTGCTTCACCCTCCCTTGCATTGTTTTTCATCCCTGTCATTTTTTTCATTCCATCACCACTGCTTTGCCCCACAAACCTAGTTGGTTTCCTTCCCTGTCATTTTTTTTTTTTTGTAATTTTTTTTCTTTCCATCATCCTGCCCACTCATGAACACCCTTGCATTGTTGTTCTTTTTATCCCCATCATACGTTTTTCTGTCATCACTTCCACCCCTTCTTCGCCCTTGCTCTTTTTTTCATCCCAATATTTTCGTTCTGTCTTTGCTGCTTTGCCGTGCAAACTAAATATCCTTCCCAATCATTTTTCTTTTCGTTATCTCTGTCACACTGCTTTGTTTTGTTTTTTTCTTTCCTGTTGTTTTTTATATCACAGAAAAGCACCAGTGAACCTCGAGACCACCTTTGACAAGGGCTTTGGTGCAATGAATAAGGAAAGAAGAATTTTGTTTGTTTCTTTGGCGGTTCGCTGCCACAGCAGCAACCGTGGGAACAGTATGCACCATTTTGGTTTGGGGCGACTGGTTGGTCAGTGTGTCGTTGGTTGTTTCTTTGCTCACTCCTGGTCTTTGCATATATTTTTGCAAACTGCATACATCAGCAAAAGTATTTTTGTTAAAATTAGAAGTGTAAAATTCAATATGTTCTTGAATTCTAAAGTACAAAATTTTGTTTAGCTAATGCGTCATGCTTGTATTTTTATATGTAAATATAGCAAAAAAAAAAAAAAAAAAATAGAACTGTAAATTTGGCTAATCTGCATAGCATTTTGCTACAACTTTTACTGACAAAATAGCTAAATTGCTACAAGAGAAAAAATTCCAGTTTAGGCACTGACCATTAGGGTGATTAAAAAATATAGCCAAAATTTCAAACTTTGAAAATTTTTACCAGGGCATTTGCTAATTTTGTTCTCCTGTTAAAAAAACAAGAAATGCTAAATTTGATGAAAATTAGACAGTTTTTATAGGTGACATCACCTCCTGGAATTTTAAGAATTACATGTATATGTCTTATAGTGCTCAGCAAAACACAACATAGGTTATTTTAGAAAAAAAAAGAAACATTTTTATATTCTTTATGAAATACAATCTTATATGGTATAGTATAGTGTAGTTAGTTTACCTGTTGACTATTGAACCTGAAAGTTCATCAGTAATCACTTTCCTAATAGTCTTTTTTCTGAAATCTAGGAATTTTTTTCTATGTTCTGTTGCAACTTTAAGCAAATACTGTTTTTGTTCATCATTTGTGTGTAGATTGGTATATTCAGTCATTAGGGCAACTCCTCTTTCCGCCACATCATTCACCTCCTTAGTGCCCCTGGCGATGCCTTCTGCAGTTAGGTAATCTTTGTTTTCATGCCATTCCCTGGGTCAGTGATAAGAAATTCTCTTTCAGTGTCCATTACATCAAAGAACCTCGGTGAGTTTGAAGAAACAAACTGTTTGAAGAAACAAACTGTTCTAAGCTTTTCTCAGGGATAGCATTTGCAGTGACTGTTGCTTTCTTTGCAACATTCTCTGCATCTGGACTTTCGTCAGAAAGTGCTGCAACCATTTTGCGTTTTGTTTCTGTACTAACATTCTTATCAAAGAAAGCGAGAGAAAAAAGTTCTTCGAGATACCAAAGATAGAAAAGGGCTTTTTTGATTGCAACACAAGCAATGCCTTCATTGATGTTCTTGTAGTCATGAAGCTTTTTCAGGGTAATCAAGTCTTAGTTCAGAGTAACAGTTGGAAGAGGGGTAAGGAACCACATTTTCAAGTAGATGCAAGAAACAAAGATTACAAGGTCTCATAGTCCTTCTTCCTCCTTAGCAAGTCGGAATTGCTCCTTGAATATCCATATCTTGATGGCATATATGGCTTTTGCCATCCATCTTGCCCTGTGAGTGAAGTGCATCTGGAGCCATAAAATGTGTCAGTACCTCACGAGGAGGACTGCCCAGGAAAATTATTACCAATTCCAAGAGTGCCTTGTATTCTGATTCATTACGGGGTTGTTGAGAGAGAAGCATTTTATTTTCTCTTGCAAACGCAATGATATTGTCCTTGTAGTCTGCTACAGCTTGGGCTGTGAATTCGTTGGTGATGGATGTAGTGTTGTATTTGCTCTTGTCAATGGATGTCCGAGCCGATTTATTGCGCTTGAAAAGGAGATAGGAGATATTGGGGCCAGAAGAAACACCAACATCATGTTTTCTGAACACAGCTTCTAACACAGTTTCACAGATGAGATGCTCACATGCCAGATGCAGAAGGCTCTTGTCAAGGTTTTGTTCAATCAAAATGCATGCTCCATTTCTCTGTCCAGTGTTTCCGGCCATCGTGTCAAAGCACATAGCTTTTACGTTTTCAGTTAATTCCCAATGCTCCAGTGTTTTGTAGACTGCAATTGCTGTTGCCTGACCAGTACCAGAGGAAATTTTCAGCACCCCAAGCAGCTGCTCTAGGTCTTTTCCTGTGACCAAAACAGGTAGTCTGTCAACTACGTCTGCTCCGGTTATATCTGGCAAGAGCTTGCCGTCCCAGTGTACTGTAAATGGTACTGTTAGAGAGAAATTTTTGTTGATATATGTTTAGCGGTGTTCTTTCTCTGATTACTTCTAGCCTGCCGAATAGAGCTAAAACTTATGTTAAATTCGGCTGGATCTACCCCAAAAGAACCGGCTGCAGACACAAGTATAGCAGTTGCATTCCAATCGCTTACCTTTTTCCTATCAAGTGTAGATGCTAGTTCAGGCAAAACCACTTTATATATCTTCTTCAGTCTTTTTTGACTAGGTGCTGGTTCATCGAGGCAACGGAATGTGATTGAATCTGTAGTATCTTCAGTTTCAGAACTGGAAGACGATGAAAGGAAGACATCACCAGTAGGTTGATTGGCTTTATCATATTTTTCCTTCCATTCCTCAAACTTCTTGGCTAGAGCTGAAGCAGCAGATTCTTTCTTTGCAAGTGTAGTGTCAATTCCTGCTATTCTTCCACGACGTGTTTCTTCCCGTTGCACCAATAAAAATTTCCTGTCTTCAGAAATTTAATCGTTAATGTATCAGCATGACCTACATCGAAAAGGCCATTCAGGCTTTCTTTAAAAGCTTCTCTTTTTTGAACGTGCACTTTTCCTTTTTTGTTTTTGCTCTTTATCAACATTTTTCATTCTTTGAATATTTTTTTTTCTCTCTTCCACAATGACGTATTTGGTAAGACGTGTTGGCACCCTAGCCTTTTCCCAGATTGACAAAACAATTTCAGTAACTTCTGTGGCACTCTCACGAACAGTTTTCTTTCGAATCAGATGATGATAGAAATTTGAAGCAACTTTGCATTTTGAGGGTAGTTTACTTGCTGGAATTGCCTCAGCTAACTGTCCTACCAACCACACTTCAGTGTTTTTTCTTGTTTTAACTTTTGCCATCACGATCCAATGACATTTACATTAAAAAACACAAACACAAATTCTTCAAAATAATGCAAAACAACTGAATGACACTTCACCACAGCAGTTCATTTGCAAACTAACTTCTGGTTCGGTGCGCCTACACATATCAATGCCACTCCGGCGCCATGCCGCTTTATGACGTCAGAACACCGGATTTTTTATTCATAAGATACTGCTACAGAAATTTAATGTGACTGAAAATGTGGCATGTAAATAAAATGATTTTAGATGGAGTTTTATTATGTTTTAATAACGTAATAAGTGTTTTAGTATAGAGGTTATTATTCGCAAAATAGATATTTTCAACTGCTGGTCATCACCTCCAAATTTTAATGCATTTATTTTAATAAAATTTTGTATGGCACAATAATTTATCACGTAGAAACTTTTCATGGGGGTGCCCCAGTAAAAAAATCGAAAGCTAAAAAAAAAAAATGAATTGCCGTACTGACCATGTAACATATTAGGTGCACAACTAATTTACATATTCAACATTACCCCGCATTGTTGTCATGTGACTGTAACTGGTCCAGAGTATAAAATGTGACACAGAAGTTTGCCCAATAGTCAAACGCACTTGCACATAGGTAGGTGAAAGATGGCAAGCGATACTGCATTTATTCGACACTGCATTCATTACGAATTTCATCAAGGAAAAAGTGCTGCAAAAGCATGTGCATTGTTTTGTTCTGGGGGAGAATATTGTATTGAAAAGCACGTGTGAGTTTTGGTTTAGAAGGTTTAAAGCAGGTGATTTTGATGTTAGTGATCGAAAACATAGTGGCGCCCCACAGAAGAGTTGCACATGAGGAACTGTAAGCATTCCTGGATGAAGATTCGTCTCAAACTTAAAAAGAACTAGCTGAACAACTGGGAGTAACTCAACAAACCACTTCCAAACGTTTATGCACAATGGGAAAGATTCAAAAGGAAGGAAAATGGGTGCCACATGACCTGAGCCAGAGGAACAAGGATGAGCATGTCATGAAGTGTTTGAATCTGTTGAATAAACAACAGTCTTTGCTGTGGAAAATTGTTATGGGTGATGAAAAGTGGATATGGTACGACAATCCCAAACGTAAAAAACACTGGGTAGCCCCTGGTAAAGCAACGTCTTCAACACCGAAACACAATATTTACTATTTACCCCAAGAAAGTTTTGCTATGCATCTGGTGGGATATGAAGGGTGTGTTCTGTTATGAACTATTGGAGCAGGGTCAAACTGTTACTGCTAATCGCTACAAGCAACAGTTACTGCGATTGAACCAGGATATATGTCAGATACGTCCATTCACAGGCAAAGGATTGTGCCCCATGAAATTACTGCATGACAACGCTAGCCACATGTTGCCAAATCGATCAACGAAACGTTATTGATGCTTGGCTGGGAAGTTTTGGAGCACCCGGCGTATAGTCCCGACATAGCCCCTTCAGACTATCATTTGTTCCAATCGATGCAGGTCATGGTTTGTCTTCTGTACGATTCCAGACATGTGACGAAATGCAAAAATGGGTTGACAGCTTCATCACGTCACATGACGATGTATTCTTCATGGCTGGAATCCATCAACTGCCCGACCGATAGCAGAAAGTGATGGATAATGACGGTGCATATTTTGATTCGTAAAGGTGGTGTTGTTTTCTCTCAAATTACATGTTGTATTGTCTTAAAATGCTTTAAAACTTATTTGTACACCTAATATCAGAAAACTGCATTGCATTGAAATTAGAATCGAACGTGTTTTTCCCAGTTTTCATTTGAACATGCCATCTATTACACCACCCTGGAAAATGAAGTTCCAAGTCCCTGAAGATAAACGATTATCACATAGCCTATGCCTCTTTGAATTATAATAAATCACCAGTATCTCATAAAGAAATCAAGGAAGAAGTATTCCTCATAAATGTGTGGGAATACCAAAAGATTGCTGATGCAGCGATCAGATTATGACTGAATTTCTCTAGTTCACTTTTGACTGTGTAACCACATATCAGAAAACTTGAAAATTTCAGTCCGGAATTGTTCAAATTCTTAAGCAGTAATTGCTTAGCTTCAGTTACTTGGAACTTTGTTGTCCTGGGTGGTGTAGTGGATACCGTGCTGGAATGGAAATAGGGAGATGCTGATTCTGTTCCCACTCTAGGGAGATGTAAGTTTAATGTAATTTTCAAGGTTTCTGGCAAGAAATTACATGGTTACCAGTAAACTACAAGCAATTATGTAGCACAATTTGATTGCTGTAAATTATCTAGTGAATTTCTCATGTATTTATGAGAATTATGCCTTCCTTAATTTCTGTATCTGAGGTACTGGTGATTTATGACTTATTCATTCCTGGATTTGAAAGAGTTATTGGTGCTACGAGGAAGCGAAGGATTGCTTCGACTAGCGATATCTGAGGTTAGCTGTAAATGCTTAACATCAGTTACTTGGAGTTTTGTTGTCCTCGGTGATGTAACAGATAGCATACTGGAATTGGAAATAGGGAGGTGCATGTTCAATTTCCATTTCAGTGTGATGTAGTTTTGGAGTTTTTTTATGATACCTGGAAAGGAGTAAACTAGAGAAATTCAGTGTTGTAATCTGATTGCTTCATGAATGATCCTGTGGTTTTCCGATTCATTTATAAGGAATATCTCTCCTTTGATTTCCATACTGGAGAGACTTTCATCCAGCAGTAAATTGAGGGTCGTTTATGATGACCTGAAACACATAGTTGACTTGATGTGGAATTTAGTGAAAAATATACATTTTTTTTTTATTTTGAGGGGATGGGATTAGAAAATAAAACCATGAGTGCCTAAAACTTGGAGTTGCCCATCTTTAATTTGAAGCCACTGTTTCCGACAAAGAGATGTTAGAATCAGTGCTTCTGGATAAACGCTGCTGCCACGCATGTCTCGTGTAGGACTTAAACTTGTGCCAACTTAAATAATTAGTCAGAAGTGCATGTCTCTGACCAATCAGAAACCAGAGTTTTTGAAATTATATTTTGTCACCCATCTTCCATTTGAAATGTAGGATTTTGTAAAGAAAGCTATGATTTTATTCTAAGCAGCATCCCCTCCCCCCTAGAGAAAAAGATGCCAGAACTCATAAACATAAGTTGCTGTTAAAGAGGGGTGGGGGGGGGTGCTGATCTAATAAAAACCCAATCAATTTTTTAAAATATTTTTCTTTAAGCCTCATTACTGTTGTTTGAAATGTCAAAACATAATTGGCATGCACATATTCTATTAAATTATTATAGCATTTTGTGACAGTTTTATAATACAGGGTGATTCAAAATTATTCATCTGACTTCAAATGACTTTATTTTATGAGTTTCTAAATATACAGCGATTAAATGTACATAGGATAAAGAAAAAGATGTCCAAATTTTGTTTTCGTATCATATAATTGTTCTATTGACTTCCTTTGGTCACACGAACTGTGTCAAGGGGATAATCAAATTCCTGCCATAAGTGATCAAGCATGCCTGTTGTCAATGTCTGCAGAGCACTATGAATGCGAACTTTGAGTTCTTCTAGCGTTGTGGGCAATGGTGGCACCAGAGTCGCAGAATATAGACGTATGCGGATAGTTTCCAAATTATTAGCAGATTTTGCAGATAGTTTTGGCTTGTAGATTAAAAAATAAAAATGTTATTTACAGCAATTAAAACACTTACTCAAGGCTTTACTCAGATTAATATATTTAATTCTGTCTCTACGTGAGAATGTTCAACTATTTTTCACATCTTCTGATAGTGAGTTCTTTTGTTTTTACAGGCATTTCTGGCCTCTTGATTTTATCAAGGCCTGTTCTCAATATAGAAACTGTAACAAAAGTTCCATTCACACAGAAAGAATTTAAATTTTATTGCCAGGTTTCTCTTGCAGTTGCCAGTTATAAAATTAAAATCTTTTCCTTTTGTATTTTATAAGTCTACTATTTTTGAATTAAGTTGTTGAAAATGCTATTTATAATTTTTGAAGATTCATTAATGGAACTGCTTTTCTAGATATAAAAACTTTCTTTAATTAGTATCTTGTTTTTATGAGGTTCATAGTTCAATATTATAAACTTTTGGCCTTAAGGTCCATTTTGCTCATTTCCACGCATTCAGTCACAATGTACTTTTGTCCTCTCTGGAATCTGTAATGTTCTAATAATTATTTGTTATATTAATTTTTCTTTAAATTATCTTATTCTATTGTAATCATGATTTGCGGGTTTGCAGCAAGTTTTCTGTTTTAATGGTTGTGTACACAGATACATTTTATTTTTATACAACTCTGGGTGGCACATACACATTGTCCTTAAATGAGAAAAAGTCATAAGGGTTCAGGTCCAGAGATGTGGCGGGTCACCTGTAGAAAGCCTTGTTGTCGCGTCCACAGTGAGTCAGTGACCAATCCGGCAGTTAGAAAGCTGTTCATTAAGGTAACGGCGAACATCCATATACCAATGTTTCGGCGCTCCATCGAGCTGAAATATGTAGTCGCATGAATCTTAATTTAATTGCGGAAATAGTAATATCTAAATAAGAGTGTCCTGTTACTGTTTGTTTCCTGGCAAAAGCTTCCTAAGCTCTAGATTGGTCGCTGTGGACACGATGACAAGTTGCTGAAAAGGTGGCCCTCCAGGTCTCCGGACCTGACCCCTTGCGACTTTTTCTTATGGGGGTATGTTAAAGATAACGTGTATGTGCCACCATTGTCCACAATGCTAGATGGACTCGGAGTTCACATTCATACTACTTCTGCAGTTCTTGACAACAGACATGCTTGATCACATATGGCAGGAATTTGATTATCGCCTCGACGTAGTTCGTGTGACCAACGGAATTCGCATTGAACATTTATAAGGTATGAAAACTAAATTTGAACAGTTTTTTTTTTCTTTATCCTATGTACATTTAATCGCTGTATATTTAGAAACACATTAAATACATCTGTTTGAAATTGGATGAATCATTTTGAATTACCCTGTATATTTCAAATGCTGAAATTAAAATCCCTGTTAAACTTACCCACAAATGAGCTAAATTTGTACAATATTCTAGCAGATAATGCTGTAATTGGCATTCCTTGCTAGCGACGAGACATTTCATACACGTTTTCCGGTCTTTGTTGATGCTTATTGTCCTAAAGTCCGTTGTCCGATATGAGTAGCTTTCCTTCAACACACTTTCCGCTGAGTGTTCTCGTTGGATCTTCGCTTTAGGGTTCCATCACATCAATTTTTACCGTTCTTTATTCTCGAAATTTTTCACCCATTCTCTGGGCATCCTCAGGAGCGTGGCGACTTTACCACCGACGTTCGTGGTTAACTTCGCACAAATGGAGTCCGATACTCCTTGTTGCCATTCGTCGGATATACTTTCTTGGATATATTTCGTTATCAAGCCCGGCTAGTGCCATCTATGTTTCATTAAGATAACTTTTTTTTTTTAATTTCTTTTCCTATCCCGGTTTTCTTGTCTTTTTTGTCGGTTTTTCTTTTGTTGTTATTTTTCTTGTCTTATTAGTTCTTTCCACAGGCTAGATAATGTGCTAGCGTCGTTCTGGTTACATACCCTTGCTTTATTTTTATAGATTAAGACTGCTTCTTCCCTTCTCATTTGCCTTTCTGATTTTTTATTCTTTTTTAGCATTTTTATTTCATCGAATTTTGGGAAAGTCTGGTTTTCAATGCAGAATTGCACTAAAGCTGTTTTGGCTTTTTTTTTTTATTGTCCATGGAGGCCATAGTTACTTGCTCTAGGTCTTGATTAATTAACTTGGACGTTAAGGCATTATACCCAAATACACCTGTCGAGCTAGCTATCGAATTAATTATGAGACTACTAAACATCAACAAAGAACTAAACATGTCACAACTGAAAGAGTTAAAGAACACTTTATATTTCATCAAGGAAAACATCTTCCAGTTTGAAGGAAATATATTTAAACAAACACAAGGTGGCCCTATGGGATCCCCATTATCGGCATTATACGCAGAAGTGATCATGGCATACCTTGAAAAAGAAATTATTCAAAATCTACCTGAAAAACCAATACTGTATGCTCGATATGTGGACTACATTATTATAATGTCAAAACTTAACAAAGCCGAGCTACAAGAGCCCAGTGGTTTATCAAAATTTGTAACACCATAGAGCTAACTATTGAGTTTGAAGAGGATAATCACCTATCCTTCCTGGACATTCAACTAAAAAAAAAAAATAGCCTTGAGTACTCAGTGCTCAGGAAAGCTACTTACATTCCAGTACTGATACCATACTCGTCGCACCACCCAATGATTCATAAAAAGAACAGCATAGTAAAACTGATACGGCGAGCATACACACACTCATCTAACAACAGGCTAAAAAATCAAGAGCTTGAGTATATCTCAAAAATATCACAAGAGTATGGTTACCCGAGCAAGCTAATTAAAAAATGGATACATGAGAGTAAAAAGCATATGACACAGAGCAAAGAAGGCCAAGAAGGGCACAACCAAAAGAAGATGAGGAATAAAAAATTGAAATACATTAGTGCTTTCCCATACTTGGAAGGAGTTAGTAAAGAGATCAATAGGCAATGTGCTAAATATGACTTACAACTAGGAAGCTCAGTGCACACCTTGAAAAATATGACTGTCAAAAAAACAGAAGAAAAAATGCTAGAAGAATCAGGATCCTACGAAATTCCAATTGCACACATACCCCCAATATCGTACATTGGAAGTACGAAAAACAGATTAAAAAAAAGACTTAAAACAACACATATCTAACTGGCAAAAAAAAAAAAAAAAAGCCAAAACAGCTTTAGTGCAATTCTGCATTGAAAACCAGACTTTCCCAAAATTCGATGAAATAAAAATGCTAAAAAAGAATAAAAAATCAGAAAGGCAAATGAGAAGGGAAGAAGCAGTCTTAATCTATAAAAATAAAGCAAGGGTATGTAACCAGAACATGAGATATTTCCATCATTCTTGTGCACTCCTTGCTTTTGCATACAGTGCCCAATGGTGTTCTTGAAGGAGCCATGATCAGATATATTTTGTAGAATCAAACTGGGTTAATAGAGGCCCAATACTTCTTCATATATACTAACAATGAGGTTATTGCTGTGATTGAAAGAGAATACCTAACTGCTCTCATTATCAAATTCATTCATTTTTCATATGGCATTTTCAACCGGTAATTCATCATGCAGTCAGATGTATAGAATTTCCACCAATATTGGGATGAACACTAAATTAAAGATTTCCTCCTTGTTTTGTCAACACTGAACAACACTCTGTTACATGAATATTTTTTATCAATACAGCAGTCATTAGTCACTAACAATGTAGCATATGGCAGTATGTGAATGATCAGTGGGACAGAATGTGAGAACGAAGCATCATCTCTGACAGTTGGTAAAATTAAAAGTGCAGCATCATGTACATAGCCGCCCTTAGGAGTGTGGGACAGGTGCAGTCGCGGAGGGCCCCGCGCACACTCCCTAAGAAAAGGAAAAGAAAGAAAATGAGAGAGAGAGAGAGAGAGAGAGTGTGAATTTCTTATTTTCAATGATAAAGATATAAATGGAGAAGAATTTTTCAGAGATTAAAGTGCTACGTGAGACACTTCTATCTGATGTCAGAACTGCAGCCAGTGCTTTAAGATACATGAATAAAATTTAGAATCCTTTCCCTAATTCCTTCATCTCCTATAGGATATTACTTACTGTCCCAGTAAGGGTGGCAAGCGTAGAAAGTAGCTTTCACCCTTGAAGCTGATTAAATCTTATTTAAGATCTGTCGTGCCTCGAGAAAGATTGATGTCTTTGGCAACTTTGTCAATTGAACAGGATAAAGCAAGCAAAATAAATTTTGATGATTTAACAACCGATTTTGCTGGGATAAAAATAAAAGCAAGAAAAGTTCAGTTCTTATAAGGCGAGTTCAATAATGTAAGTTCTGTCCCATAATAGGTAGAGACTGAGCCATTGTGAGGAAAGGACGTATGCTGGTGTGCTTGTTTTTTTATCTACATCATTTAAAAGACATAATTACAAAATATCAGTAGTGTTCAAAAAATTTAAAATGCTGTCTTTCGTTGTTGGTTAATTTTAAAATGTCTTGATGTTTCATTAAACAGTACAGATGACTGTGATAAACTATGTTTTAAGTCTAGTGTATGTTTTATGTAAGGGGGGCTAAAGCAAGAGGCCCCACGGCTGCTCAGGATGGCTCTAATCACGTACTAAGAGCCTTATCATTCATAGAATATAGCTCATTTTAGGGGAAGAGATGGCAGGAAAACCATACAGTCATGAGTTATTTTTGTATAACAAAAATAACTGATTCAACCTGATGAGGTTTCAATAATGCACGATAATGATATTACCACTGTCTTCCATTGGATTATTTTGAGATGAATTTTGTTTCACCTTTGAGAATGTCAATGTTCCTGTAACTAGACAAATATTGTAAGGTTAGGTTTAATATCTTTCTTTCGTCCTTTCTGTAGCTTATGATTAGCCGGCAATTGGCCCCTCAAGCTGCTGGGCTTTAATGCAAGTGCACCATCTTGCCCTGTAGCAGCTATGCCACTGCTTCCTGATTTCTTGTTCACACGATATGGTATACTTCCCTGTATATCATCATTGTCAACCATTATCAATCCACTGCTGGACAAAGGTCTCCCCAAGTTTCTTCCACAATGGTCTGTCTTGTGCCAGTCTCGTCCACGTTACTCCCGCACACTTTTCAATTTCCTCCACCCATCTCACACGTGGTCTTCTTCTGGGTCTTTTCCTGTCCCTTGGAAACCAGTCTAAAATTTCAGCAATCAATCGATGGTCTGTCCTTCTGGCAATGTGTCCAGCCCATTGCCATTTCAGGGATTTTACTCTGATCATGATGTCTTCTACTCTTGTCTTTTTTCTGATCCACGAGTTCCTCTTCTTATCTCTCCTGTTTACACCAAGCATGCACCTCTCCATGCTTCTTTGAGCTGTCTGCAGTCTTTGTATGCCTCTTTTAGTTAAGGTCCACGTCTTTGCACCATACGTAAGCACTGGAAGGATGCATTGATCAAACACTTTTCTTTTAAGACATAATGACATATTGCTCTTGAAAATTATACTGTTTCTTCCAAAAGCTCTCCAGGCAAGTTTTATACGCCGATTAATTTCTTCATCAATGTGACCACTTGATATCTACTGTCCAAGATAAATGTAGGTATTGGTTGTCTCCAGCTTTTCCCCATCAACCGATAAATCTTCATTTCTTGTGAAAGCATTGTACATTACTTTTGTCTTCTGAAAGTTCGTTTTTAGTCCCACTTCTTTACTCTTGTCAGTAAGTTCCTGGATCATACTCTGCAGCTCTGATGGGGTAGTTGCAAAAATGACTGTCATCAGCAAAACGAAGGTGAGTTAGATAATCTCCATTCATTTTTATCCCTTTGTTTTCCCAGTTCAGTGATTGAAACAAATTTTCCAATGTGGCATAAAGAGTTTTGGAGATATAGTGTCACCTTTGTCCCACTTCCTTTCCAATTTTTATGGGTGCTGTATTTTCAAATAGCCGAATCTTTGCACTTGCATTTTCATAAATGTTATTAATAATATTAATGTATGCATCTTCAATACCACAGGATTTCAAAGCCATTGTAACTGCTGTTGGTTTCACCGAATCAAAGGCCTTTTCTTAATCAATAAAAGCCATGCATAATGGAAGTTCATATTCCCTCTCTCTTTCAATTAGTTCTCTCAGTACGTGGATATGATCTATAGTGCTGTAGCCACTCCTGAATCCAGCTTGTTCTCTCAGTTGGGCCATCCATGTCCATTGTTACCTTCAAGTGGTGTGAAAGAACTTTAGTGAAGATTTTATAAACCACTGATAGGAGGCTGATAGGTCTGTAGTTCTCAAGATCCTCAATGTCACCTTTTTTATGTAGCAGGATCATTGTAGCATTGTTCCAATCTTCAGGAATCTTCCCTTCATTAAGACATCAAGTGAAAACTTGGGCAAGTACTGTTTCAGTTTCTCCACTTGCTTCTTAAATGATGTCTACAGTAATTCCATCTTCTCCTGGAGGTTTCCCCGTTTCATGTTCTTGATTGCATGTGCAACTTCTGCTGGGAGGACTGGAAGAACTCTGGTACCTTTTGTAATGTCTGGAGTACATGTATCATCCCTTTCATATAGTTTTGAGTAGAAATCTTTCAGTCTTGTCAAAATTTCATCTCTATTTCTTGTTACAGAACCATCTTCTTTTCTCAGATCCATAATCTGTTTTCTTCTCTTACTCAGATGTCCCTTTGCTCTCTTCAGGCTTTGGTTGTTTTCAATTACTTTCTTCACTAGTTCACAGTTGAATTTCCTTACATCTTCAGTGATACTTTTTTGTACCGTCTTGCACAGCTCTATATATTCCATTTTGGAAGTCACATCTCCTTCAGTTGTTCTCATCTCTTTTCCTTTTTGCATCAGAATTTTTTTTTTTTCTGATAATTTGTTCGTAAAGAACTTGTTCTTAGTACCAGCTATTCTTCTTGCTGTTTCCATAACAGCCTTGGTCAGTTTTCTCTTAACTTCAGAGATGCCCACTTCTTCCGATGTTAGACCTTCTAGAGAAGAGAATCTGTTCTTCAGTTCTAATTTGAAAGTATTATGATGATTTTTAAGGTTTGCCATGTCAATACACTTTGTTTTATGAACTTGCCACACTCGAGTTTAGCGTTGAGGTGCATCTTACATCGTACCATCCTATGGTCACTACCTGTGTTGAACTTGTTTAGCACACTGCAGTCTTCCATGACAAATTTCTGTTTCATATAATAAAATCAATTTCACTTGTCAATCCATTTGGATGCCTCCATGCCCATTTCCTTTGCGGCTTTTTCTTGAAAAAGGAGTTCATGATGAAAAACCCTTCTGCTTCTGCAAACTCTACAAGAGCATTTCCACGCTGGTTGCTGTGACCAAATTTACCTACTGAAATTTTGTTCTGTTGCCATTGCCCTATTTTTGCATTAAAATCTTCCATAATGATCTTCAAGCGCTGCTTGCCGTTATTATTTAGATGACGAATTTCCTCATAAAATTCTTCAATCTCTTCTTCAGGATGACTCATGGTGGGTGCATAAATTTGAATAATCTGAGCCTGGTATCTTCTCGAGAGTTAGATAACAAGTCGTACAGCTCTGTCAGAGGAACTTTCAACTTCTACAACTTTATCCTTCAGTTTCTTGTTTATTATAAATCCAACACCACTAGTTCTGCCAGTATCTGTCCCACGATAGTAGAAGAGATGTCCACTTTTCAGTTCAATGAGAGCTTCTCCTTTTCTCTTTACCTCACTTAGCCCGACGATGTCCCACTTGATCCTTTGTAGTTCCTCTTCCAATTCAAGAAGCCTTGAATCAGAAGATAAGGAGCGTCCATTATACGTAGCCAAGGTCAGCATCAGATGGCAGCCTAGTCCGGTCCTGCGGGGATTCTTAGCACCCTCTGCCTTCATGTCGCACTGGCCGCTGCCTTGGCCAGGTACATTCCAGCTGCAGGAGACTGAGGGCCAAGATTTAAGTTGTGGAGTCATTTTTGGAGGGGTTTGGCCATAACTCACCACGCTGGCCAAGCGGGTTGGTGAGTGTGGGATAGCATTTCCTCTAATCCCGATGGTATAGTTATACCGTTATTGGCGGTCGTCAGAGCCCCTTTACTGGGAACAGGATGCACCACGAGAAGGCGGGGGTTGACATTTGTCAAGGAGAGGCTGTATTATGTTGCGCATCACCTGACCTTACATCCCATTTCCCTGTATATATAATACACTATACTATATTGACAAAAGTCACCGGACACCCAGAAGAGAAACACAACATAGCATTTATTGATATACATTAGTACGGTGTTGGTCCAGCTTTGGCCATAATGAATGCACTGACCCTTCCAGACATGCTTTCGACACGGTTTTGGAACACAGCGATAGGTATGCACTTCCATTCAGTACATAATGCTGCCGCTAACTGTTGCTTAGTAGTAGGCCTTGGTTCCAAACTTCTTATCTGGTGCTCTAATTCATCCCATAGGTGCTCTATGGGATTAAGATCAGGGCTCTGTGCTGGCCAGTCCGCACACGATACGGAATTATCATCAAACCAGGCTGTAACAGTCCTTACTTTTTATGGCTTGGGGCATTATCCTGCTGGCACCAACAAGGCTTGGTTCCATAGTATTGCCACAGAGTTTGTAGGGCATAATTGTCCAGAATATCGAGGTAGACGTGCTGGTTAACAGATTTGTTCGCGATAACCAATGGACTGGGACCATACCACGAAAAACATCCCCACCCGAGTACACTGCCAGCTCCAAACTTGACCATAGGGAACAGTACACTGTGGTAAATAGCGTTCCCCCAGCTGCCGCCATACCCACACACAGCCATCAGACTGATGGATCGTGTATCTGGATTCATCAGTCCATAGGACCTGTTTCCATTGATCTATAGTCCACGATAAATGTTCTTTTCACCATGCTAAATGACGAGCAGCATTCCAAGTGGAGATGAAAGGCTTATGAGCAGCCACACGACCACGATAACCCATGGAATGAAGTTCTACGCGAATGGTGCGTGTACATACTGAGGTTCCAGTATTTTTACTCACCTGTACACTGAGGTCTTGTGCAGTACTCTGTCGATTAGCTGTAACGACTCTCCTTAGGCTTCGACTTCCTCTATCACTGATTTTCTTTGGTCTGCTGGTACATTTTGCTGCTTAAGGCACACCATGTGTCTGTTACTTATTCAGTACATCCAAAACAATTGACTTGGGTATGTTTAAATACCTCTATTTCTCTTATGGACAACCCACTAATATAACACCCAACAATTTTTCATTTCTCAAATTTGCTTTTGAAGGGGTGTCTGGTGACTTTTGTCAGTATAGTGAATATTGCTGTACAAAGTTTGTACAGCCATACATTTTGTACAGGAATGAAACTTTTCCGTCTACAACATGATAAAAGCTCCTGCCATCTCTCTCCCTCACATGATGCAGTAATTAAATGTTGTTACATGTAACTGTTGTTATGTGATATTTTAGTTAAATAATTATTCCAAAACTCAAAGCCAAAACTTTTGTTTTGAAAAAGTTTCTGGAATGCTGTCCTAGTGCATTCTGCCAGGAAAAAAAACCAAAAAACCGCTCTGGTTATTAATAATTTTAAAGTGCTAGAAAATTTGACTAGTTTTTCTCTGAATTGCTTAGTTTTCTACTGTACCCTGCTTCACACATTGTGTAGAATTTATTGGTGAAATCATTGCATACATTGCAAATTTAATCACTGTAAAGAAATAAGAGATTGAAAATAATGAACAAGAGGATTCACTATTTGTATTATATTTGCTAAACTCATACTAGATTTAAGGCCATTTTGAGATCTCTTTGTACTCTGGCATACTTAGATATGGCCTCCTTACCAATTGTAATGTTGTACTAACCTATGTAGCTGATCTAACATTCGAAGTAAAATTTTGTGAGAAGCAATATATGGTAATGGACTCGTTTCAAACACAACAGATGTATTTGTTTATTACCAAAATAGTAATCATGTGTTATATTTGAAACCATAAACCCAGGGCAAAAATTGGGCAATCAACTAATATCACATATTAAGCTGCTCTTATAAAAGGCAAAATGTGAAACCTTTATAAGTTGTCTGCAGAAATATTTGGCTTCATTTGCAACTCTTTATAGTTGGTTTCTCTTTGAACTTCCTGAATGCAAGTAAAGTGTGTTTTGTTGTCTTGCTTTTTTGATAGTGTTCCAATCTTATTCTGGTTTTTGTATGGATCAATTGTGTAAGCACTTAAATTGTTTGTACATAACTTTATCATGTTATTTTTGTAATAAAAATTGTTTCTTATTCTTTTTTTTTAATTTTTGTGGACAGATTTTCGAGAGAAGAGGAGAAGTCAGAGCAATGTAAGTATCCCATATATCTTGCCCTTTGATTTGTTTACCAGTAAGAATATATTAGCAAAATTGTGAATAAATTGTGAATAATTGTGAATAAGTGTTGCTATCATATTCTATCTCAACATCACAAGTTTCATAGTCATAAAATATATTAATTGTTTACCAGTGTTTTTCTTTCTTTCTTTTTCGTTTTGTTTACTTTTTCGTCAGACGATGTAAGAAATTACAATCAACTATGAGATAAAACTAATTTTTATCTGACAGAAACAGTGAACATACTTTATGCAGCTGTTTGGACATACAATCAAGGCCAGTTATCATAGGTAAACATATAACTATGTAAATCAGAAGGCTAACAGTTTCTCAAATAATATATTGAAGAAGAGTTGCGAGATATCATTCGACTATAAATTGTAATTAAAAATTTACATTCAATAATGAAAATATTTTAGTTTTTTTAGGCATTCATTAAACAGATTGCTAATTAATTTGGAAGGTTGTTTGATGGTTTCTGAGTTCGTAATGAAAACACTAAAAGTCTTTTGTTGTAGTGGAGTTCAAAGCACAAAATTTTAGTTAAGTTTCCATGCGAATTGGCACTTGAAAGACTGGATATGTTGTATTAATACACTGTTTGTGTCACTTCTACTCAAAGTTGGGATATGTTTTTTTAATTCTTTCGTGCAATTTGCAGGCTGTCTTATTTAGAAATTATTTATAGATAGAATAGTGGAATTTGATAAATCACCTTCCTGTTTTCCCACTCTGCTGGTGAGGAATGTGATCCATTTTTTTTTTTTTTTTTTTGCTGTAATTTTTGAGGGTTTGTTATTGGGCACTGTTACAATTTTATTCCGGAGACTTGATTATTCTACTATTAGGACTACTATAGTTGTTAATGGGAATGAATTTTTATCCATTTTTACTACAGGGTTTTGTATTATTATTGTACATATCCTTTTGTTCCATCACCTGTTTGCATATAAATTGATGGTTAATTTCTTTGAGAAGTCATTAGCTATTTCAGTCATTTGCAAAAGTTTGACCAACTGTCAATGTATTGAAAATTAAGATTTTCAATGAAACAACTAAGTACTAGTCTGGCATATTTGAAAAAATGACACCATAGATCAGGGATACACAACATTTTCTAGGAAAGGGCCAAAATGAAAAAAAAGTCAACTTACCAAGGGCTGGACTCAGTGCAATGGTTGGGACTGAATGCTGGTAGCATTTTTTTTTTTTTTTTTTTTTTGGAGCGATGTTAGATGTGGATACAATCAATATATTTTCTAAGTTCTCGTCTGTAATAAGATTCCTCATTTTGCACTTGTTAAAGTTCATAATCGAGAAAGGCTGCTCTCATACATATATGCTTCCGCACATACTCGCACAAAATCGAGCATTGTTCTATACTGTTTTTCAGTATAGAAATGTTTCGGGCAACTGCTTGTAAAACTTTAGAAGATCAAGATTCGTAAATGATGACTTCAGTTCATCATTGCATTGCATGCCGATCAATTTTTGTCTTTTAATTGGAAATCTTCAGGTGCCTCATCTAGCTTCAATGAAAACAGATTTGAAAACAGCTGCAGCTGAAGTTTGTATTTTTTGAACTCGTGAAACCATTCATTAAATGATGCAAAAAGTTTGCTAATTTGTTCGGAATAATCCATCTTCATGTGTGGGTATTTTTCTTTCATAGTCTTGCAGTGTGGGAAATGTGCAAAGTTATCTGATTGCATGTGAGACTTAAAGGGTTAGTTTAGTAATGAAAGCATGAAAGCATTCTCTATATCAGATAGCTGTGAAACAAGTTGCATCTGTCTTTGCAATCGCAAATTAAGTTGATTCAAATGGGAAGTTATATCAGCAAGGAAAGCTAAGTCACACTGCCGTATTTGTCCCTCTAAATGCCCTGTATGTTTATTATGCTTCTTGAGGAAAATGATTATTATAAGCTCTAACAGTTCAACAAAATGCTTCAGAACTGCTACTTTTCTGAGCCACTGAACTTCAGTATACAGAGGAACATCAGAATATTCAGCTTCTATTTCTTCTAGAAATTATTTAAACAAATGATGATTCAGACCATGACTGTGGATGAAGTTCACTGTCTGGGAAACATCTTTCATGAGGGCTTCAAATCCTAGTCTCTTCACACAAAGTTGTTGTTAGTGAATTATACAATGATACTGAACTCCTTCTGCCTATTTCTAAGGTGGCTTTTCAGCAAGGTCACCCTGCCATTTTCACGTTTAATCATGGGCGGTGTGCCCCATCTGTGGCAACACTGGATATAAGTTGTTGAGATTGAGTTCACATTTAATGCAAACAGGAACAAAGCATTTAAAAATTTGGAACCTGTTGTGTGGTCACTAAGGGATTCCATTCCAAGGAATTCTTCAGTTACAGTGAAATCAGATGAAACTCTTCTGATAAACACAATCATCTGCACTGTTGATGATATGTCAGTCGACTCATCTATGGCCAATGAGAAGTAAGCAAATCTTGTGGCTAAATTACGAAGCTGACCAGTAATATCTGATGCAAGTCGTGAAATCCTTCGTTGTGTTGTCACACTGTTAAGACTGATGTTTTGAAACACTTGTCTTTTCAAGACACATCCTATCACTGGTGATGATGAGACATTTTTTTTTTATTAGATCTCCATCACTGAATGGTTTCCCACTCTTTGTCATTAAAGCAGAAATTTCTAGGCTGCTTTCAAAAGCTGCATCCAGTTCTGCAGATTGTTTTTTAAAGATATTTTGCTGGCTGGTAAGTGACCGCTTCAGAGATTCAATTTTCTGCTCGCGTTCCTGACCTTGCATGATGAGCGACCTTATGCTGCGTTTCATGCCTCTTCACGTTGAATTCTTTTGGCACTGCTACTGAAACATTGTGCAAGAGACAAACAAGTGAATTGTTTTGTTGTACAAAACAATATTTATATGTCCAAACCTCTTGAAACTGATGCTTTTCATAATTCACCTTGCACTTTATACCAGGCGCCATGATTGTTGTTTCCAAACTATGTGTTCCAACACTCATTGCCGATATGTACGAACGATACCAATATCATTATTTGCGTGGCGAAAAAAAAAAAAGATTTAAAACATTTCCTCGCAAGAGATGTTTTAAATCTTTTTTTTTTTTTTTTTGCTACGCAAATAACAATATCGGTATTGTTATTGGAGATTTCTTGTAAGGAAATATCCAATGTCACATTGGAAATAGACATCTGCGCCAGCTGCGGACCTTTTTCACTGCGTTGCCACCGCAGCTATTTCATCGGCGCACTGATTCGCCCAATAAAGTAAGGGAAATCGTCAAAATCCCGAAATATCCGACATTGATGCTTCAAACAATCGCTAATCAAAAATTTTACATAGATGAATCGATGTAAAATTTTTGATTAGCGATCAATCAAAAATATCGGAGTATTCTTCATGATATAAAGTCAGTATTTGTGCCCTCTGAGTAACACTTCATGACGTTTTTTTGTTGTTTTTTTTTGCCCATTTTCCTCTATATAAAAATTATGTACAAAACCTCTCTGCATGAAAACCAGAAGCAAACTGACACTTGCACGCTTCCTCCAACTCTATCAACAGCTACCACTGTTCGATGATGCAACATCGACAGGAAGTTGAATAATACAGACAGTAGCTGATGCAATCAGTAGAAATCTTCTAATACTAACAGGTGTGTCTTAAACTTTTGCAAATGACTGTAATTCCTTTGCCACTTTAATTACAGTTTCTTGTTGATAAATGTCCAAAGATAGAATTTTGGGCCTTCATAAATTCTTGGCTGTATTGATTTTTATAAATGTAGGATGAAAAAACCATAATTAAGTAGGATATTAGACTTTTATTTCTTGCAGTTATGTATCAATTCAGTATTTTGTTGTCTTATTATTTTTTTATCCAAATATTTTAATGTGCTATTTAGTTTTTTTTGTTCTGAGGAAAACTCTGTGTTGATCCAGATTATTAAAGAGAGTGAAAATTTGATGTTCAGAAAAAATATGTGAATCACAGAAAACCAACCAGTCTTAGTGCAACAGGGTTAAATTTGCTGATCACAACAGAATTAACAGTATAGATGTTCATTCTTGTTTTTTCCTGATTCGTTACACAGAATGGTTGTGCATGAGCAGCTGCTTCCAGTGTAACCAGCGAGAGTGTATTGAATACTATTGTTGAAGTGATGGATGGCTATAGCACTGTGTAGTAGAATTAAAAAATAGAACAAGTGGCCAACTTTTCTAAAAGTGAAGTTGTCTAAAAGTTATTGCTAATGTAAGAAATTAGCCGCCACATAAAATTTTATAGATATTTTTATGTTTTTTAGATATTTGTTATATATTTATATATATAAGAGTTGTATTTTAATCACAGATTATCCCTCTAACCATCTGAATGATAATTGTTTTTAAAGCTGTTGGAAACAAGGCCTTTAAAAAAATCCAGCTCTTGCTCAACCATCTACCTTGATGACAGTACAGTCAGCCAGCCAAATTTGAAAAATACAATAAAATGTGTCACATTAGCCATTTACTACCACATCCGGAACCGTACTTCAAACAGGGTCCTCGACATATTTGATGAAAAACTACATCCTCTCTCGGTAATAAATATTTTCTTTTCATATACATTGTCTTGAAATTTATTGAGCTTATTTGTTATACAGGGTGTTTCAAAAAGAATTACTCTATTTCAAAGTAGTATATTTAATAAGACAAATGTGGGATAGTTACAAAACAAAGAGCCAAGTATGAAGGAAGGTCTAAAGTTTCACTCGCCACAATTACAAATGTTCAATGTGCCCTCCACCTGCTGCACAGACAACATCAAGCCGATAGCTGAATTCATCCCAAACGCGTCGGAGAGTGTCTTCAGTCACAGAATTTACTGTGTTCGTGATTCTCGTTCAGAGCTCATCCAAGTCAGCGGGTAAAGGGAGAACACAAACACAGTCTTTTACGTATCCCCATAAAAAAGTCACATGGTGTGATGTCTGGAGATCTCGGAGGCCAAGCGTGTAGTGCCAAGTCATGGGGTCTTCTGCATCCAATCCAATGCTGAGGCAATGTGTCGTTTAGAAACCGACGAACTTGGAGGTTCCAGTGTGGCGGTGCACCATCCTGCTGCAAAATGTAATCTTCAGAGTCATCCTGCAGCCGTGGAAGTAGCCAGTCCTTCAGCATTGCAAGATAGGAGTTACCCGTAACCGTGTTGTCTGCCAAAAAAAAAAAAAAGGGCCATAAACCTTTTTAACAGAAACTGTGCAAAAAACATTCAGTTTTGGTGAATCACGTTCATGTTGGAGAGTTTCATGTAGATTCTCTAGTCCCCATACACGAACATTGTGGCGCGAAACTTTCCCGCTTACATGAAAGGTTGCTTCATCGCTAAAAATCAACCTTTGTACGACGGTGTTGCCCTCCATGTCTTGTAACAGAGTTGCACAAAAATCTTTTCATTGCGTTTTGTCACCTCCACAAAGAGCCTGCACCAGTTGCAATCTGTATGGCTTCAGCAGCAAAAGTCGTCGTAAAACACGCCAAACAGTCACATGAGGGATGGCAAATTCACAGCTTGCATGACAAGTAGACTTCCGTGGGCTTCGCTGAAACGCCTCGTGAATTCATTGCACATTTGTCGCTGAGGTGATTGGTCGTCCAGGACTCTTTCCCTTACATAAACACCCTGTTTCTTCAAATTGTTGATACCAACGACGAATTTTTTTGCCCACTGGTGGAGCACTGCTGTAACACTGTTTAAACATACGCTGCACCGTAATCACTGACTTGGTCTTGCTGAATTCGAGCACACAAAACGCCTTCTGTTGCCTTGACGCCATCTTCTCACTTACTAAGCGTAGTGGCTGTTTGGACGCTCGTGCTGCCGTCTGGCGGTAGTCATAACAAACTCTGGGCCACGCCCATAGACATGATACGAGTCGTATTCATGAGTGATTCGTGGTTGCCGAGATATCCACTTTTTAAATCGGGACATTCTTTATGAAACACCCTGTATTGCTTCACTGTAGTGTTTCGTCTGTTATGCGTATGGCGTGCACTTTCTGATCTTTTATTACTGGCTTTGAGTTATCAAAGTGGGGAGGCTTTGAGTTATCAAAGGGATGAGGTTGTATCTGAGATCAGAATATCAGAATTGCTTTGTTAATAGCTGTTAGGTGATATCTTAAACTTATTCATTCTTGGTAACAATATACCTACTCAGTGCCGTCGATTCATGCTTGAAGTAGAAGCGATTGGGATTTTTAATTAAAGCCTCTTAACTTTATGTAAAAAACTTCATGTTGCTGTTTTAGTTCTTTTGTGTTTTCATATTCTTCTCTTGTGTCCTTATTGTGTTGCTGTCCTAGTTCTTTTGTGTTTTCATATTCTTCTCTTGTGTCCTTATTGTGTTGCTGTCCTAGTTCTTTTGTGTTTTCATATTCTTCTCTTGTGTCCTTATTGTGTTGCTGTCCTAGTTCTTTTGTGTTTTCTTGTTTCCTTATTGTGCTGCTGTCCTAGTTCTTTTGTGCTTTCATGTAGTTTCTTCTTTTGTTTACTTATTGTGGTGTTGTCCTAGTTTTTTTGTGTTTTTGTATAGTTTCTTCTTTTTGTTTACTTATTGCATTGCTGTCCTAGTTCTTTTGTGTTTCTGCGTGTAGTGTCAGAAAGTTGGCACTTTTTGACACTACACGCTTGTTCCAGCAGTTTGTCCACTGATCACAACATTTTTAAAGTCACTTGTAGGGATCACCAATGATTGCTGTGTTGTGTTCTTGATCTCCTGTGTGACTTCAAATCTACCCTTCAAAAGCAAGGGGCTTGACTCACTTGTGGGATCTGGTGTGTGGCCAGAAATGATTGAATGAGGTGACACGAATGAGTGGGGGCATGGTGATGATGCAGTTGCCAGTCACTTTGCTGTCACAGCACAAGTCTTTTGTGCTGCCCAGCATTTCATAGGCAATGGAGAACTGCGTAGTAGTACTCCTTGGTTAACAGTTTGTCCTTCTAAAGCATATTCATGATGAACCACGGCTTGATGGTAAAACAGAAAAAAAAAAAAAAAAAAAAACAGTCAGCATGACTAACTTTGCTGTGGGCCTTCTGCTCCTCTGTTGGCCATGGGAAATCCTGGATTCTTCTATTTGGATGGTTGGGCTAATCATTTGGATTGTTTCAGCTGATGTGTGTCGCCGAGTTGGTGGCAAAATTTGATGCATGTTTCTCCTGAACTTGCTCAGTCATCATGACACAAGACAAGAAGGCAACAGGCATGGAGTTTACAATGCCAAACCTTCACTTCTGGGCACCAAACAAGCCAGTTGATCTCATGATAAATATTCACTCATGAGCATTTAAGTCCAAGGTTGTGTGCCACTGGTTCTCAGCACTGCACTCTGTGTAGTTTAGGAGAGAAAAAAATGCAGCTGGATACTTTTTCGATCAGACATCATGTGTTGCAGCTGTTCAGTTGTATACAATGTCCTCAAAAAGGTGCCACACCACTATCACCTGGAAATAAAAAACAAGTCACTTGAATGTTGTCACCTCACTTCTTCCAGAAAGAAAAGATTTCTAAACTCAGTCGTTTTGCCGGAAAATGCATACTCCCCATTTTCTGGGACTTCAGCATCATATAAGCAGTCAGATGTATGAGATCAAATCTGAGACTTAGATAAACATCCTAAAGAGGTTGAAGTGCAAAGAAACAGTCACATTTGTCAGATAAATTATGTCTATGATGCATCAACATGGTAATGCCAAACAGTACAATAGTTCTGCCACATCAGCAGCAATAGGGAGCATCTGAGTTCAAGTTGTTCCACACCCTCCCTACATCCCAAATTTGGCATCATCTTATTTGTGGTTGCTCACAGCACTCAAGAAACAGTTCAAAGGAGTTCATTTAACGTGTGATGAAATTCAAGCTGTTACAAGAACAGCCTGAAGAATTCTTTAGAGATGGGCTCGAAAAACTTGTTCAGCACTTGTGGCATGGTATCAAGTGATTGGAGACTACATGGAAAAATAAGGTATAAAAGCAAATTGCACATTGGAGTTACATCGTGTTTTTGTTTATTTTGATATCTTGTCTGAGAGTAAAGATGGCATTACTTTCATAACACCTTAGTATTGTTTAAACATTGAGATATCTGAAATCAAATGTAATTGCACAATGTTGTAGTAGTTTTTATGAAAAACCAAATTGTTGTCAGTGATTACATCTGTTGTTTCCTATATGTATTACCAATGGATCTAAACAGATCATTTATTGGATTGCTGTGCAGAGGCACATCATTGCCATTATTAGTGTAAGCTGTCGAACTAAACATTTCAGTTGGAGGTATGGATGAGTATCGTGTATTAGAGTGGCAAAAACTGCAAGCAAAATGTGTAACCTAGATGTATACAAATAATTTTTACAATAAGACAAACAAAAGGCATCATGCTGTACTCACGATGATAGGAATTTCTTGAAATACATTATCGTTGGTGAAACATGGCTTCATGCTGTTCCTTCTCCAAGTGTGTTTTGCACTTGGTACATAAGTATAGATGCGACTAGGCAGTTCTCTCAAGTATAGATTCAGAGATTAGCTCCTCAAAGGAAGATCTCCTAATTAAAGTTACTGATGGTGCTAAATTTTTAGTAACTTTAATTATTAGGTGTGCAACTTAATTCTCTGACCCTAAACGCAAGCGTATCTTAGAGTGTCGGCAAATGCAAATAGCTGTGTGCTGTAATGGCTGATTGCAGCGCCATCCAACAGCTTTCCAGGCAACCATAACCGTTCACAGCTGTAGTGACAGAAGGGACGGAAGTTGACGGTGAAAGCAATGTCGTTCGAGAAGCAACATTTGAGGCACTGCCTCCTGTTCGCGTTTCAGCTGAAAAAAAGTGCCCAGCAAATGATCTGTGCTGCTCTGGGTGAGGCTGCTGTGTCCTACAAGTACATGTAAGAAGTGGTTCCAGCGGTTTAAGCAGGGAGATTTTGATCTCCATGATGCAGAACGTCCGGGACAGCCACAGAAAGTTGACGATGAGGAACTGGAACAACTGTTGGACATGGATCCCTGTCACACACAGTCAGAGCTCGCCCAGGAACTCGGAGTAACACGGCAAGCCATTGCAAAGTGTCTCACAAGCTTGGACGGATTCACAAGGAGGGCCGTTGGGTGTCCCACCAACTCACAGCTGCGAACAAGTCTAGGTACTATGATGTTGCTGTGTTCTTGCTCTCCAGATTCAAGAGGAAGAATTTCCCCCACAAGATTTTGACCTGTGATGAGAAGTGGATCCTCTACGATAATCCTAAGCAGCGCAAATCGTGGGTTTATCCAGGTCAGCCGACCACCAGTATCGCCAAACCGAATATCCATGCCAGGAAGTTGTTGCTGTGCATATGGTGGTATTGGTAACTGTGGGTGCCATAGTGGTACCCAGTTTATTGCTATAACGAAATACAAACATAGGAGATTCATTGAAAGTTGCAGTACAGAAAACAAAAGTGCGGCAATGTATGTATATCCACGATGCAGCACAAAGTTACACAGAAAGGAAATGAATATGCAAACGAACAATGAATGGCATATCGGCATGTCAAACGATATGAATAACACATGTGCACAAGTATATGAAATGTACTATGCCATCATAAATCATCCGAACGGAACTTAAATGTGGTTAGAGCGCAAAACATTATTGAGTAACTCATCAATTTTATAAAAATAACAAAGGTACCAAATGTACCACTATAGTAATCTGCGATCGAGGAAAGCACTAGCACAGCAAAAACTCGCAAGTATAGGAAATTTTAAAAACAAGGCACAAATTCAGGAAACAACAGATAAGATATTGATAAAGAAATACTGGGGAGCTCACACAAGTAACGAGACCTATTATTTGTGAAAACACAGCAAAAACACACAATTACAGCAAATTGAAAGTACATTACTTGTGAAACAAAGTAAAACCACACAAATATAGCAAATTTAAAATACATGGAAAACATCAGAATCAACAGACACTAAGTCTACCAACACCAGAGAATTTGGAAAGGGGTTAGCAAATCCCCTAGCATTAAGTGAACAAAAAGTGATCGGTTTGGGGAAGTGAGCTAAAAGTCATCGGCAAGAGGAAATGAGGTATCACATATATGCTTCTCAGTGAGCTCCTTCAAGGAGGTGAGACGGCGCGTGTAATGTCTCAAAAACGCCTGATACCGAGGATCGGTGGCACACAGAGATTTAAAAAATGACACATAAGCTTCGAATTGCGTTACCGCTGCAAACAGGTCCAGATCAGGTGAGTGGAGGGATTCTTCAGAACAAACAATCGTACGTGCAGGTTGACAAAAACGTAAAAGTTGCTGTCTGGACAGTGGTCCAGGAACTGGAGGAAACGTATCAATGGCCTGTAGAACCTCAGCATCAGAGAGAGGATTAACAGGACCTGAGCGGAGAAGCATACTGTTTGAAGAATCATCAGGTGGAGAAACACCGGAACCAGAAACACCGGGGACACTAGATGAATCCTCAGAAAGAGGCACAGAAAGTTGTTTTAACTTTTTCTGTTTTACAGCGCCTTTGGGAGTTCCAATACGCTTCAAAGAAGATGCTGAGGTGGATGTATCCATTAGTGGATCAGGCTCACCTCCCGAGTCAGGAGACGAGGAAACCAATGTCGCTGAAGAAGCAATATGTAGCAGATCAGCATTAGTGAAGACTGGTACAACAGCCGAGGCTGCAGTAAGACGTGGCAACTAGGGTATTGTAGACAAGGTTGTAATTGGAGATCCGATATCCAAGAGGCTAGGAGAAGAGCCAGACGGCCAATCTGCCAAACCACCACTCAACACATCCGGATCGGAACACTCCACTGTAGACACATATGTAGAAGAAGACATCTCCGCCAATCCTGAAGGTGGACGCACAATCGTACAGGTCGAGAAAGGAGGAAAGGCAGTATTGTCCGTGATGGAAATGCTCATCTGACGGAGAATTGAAGAGGTCGCGTCAGGCAAACTACCAGTAGTGGAGATAGTAGAAAGGCCAATGTGGTCAACAGTGGGTTGCGAACTTGATGAGCGTCCCACAGTGTGGGCATAGAAAGGCCCTGGACAATCGTGGACAGTAGCAGCTGACACAGACAATAACGTCTGCTTGGTGAGCAATATTGTGGCAAATCACAGCAGCACAACTTGAGTAGTAGTTTAGTAGGGGCCAGTAGTAGCTTCAGCATTCGGACAATGAAACGTTCTGTGGGGTTCCAGAGCTGATGGCCCACTCAGGTGCCACTGCTGACCCGACGACACAAGGCTGTGCACCTCACCTCGACTCCGGTCATTCCATGTCAGATCAACACAGTTTGGAATTAAATTCTCCTTTGACCTCTCAGATTTTGATGAAACTTGGTGTGTCAAGTGTCCTTACATAGTCATGAATAGAAATCTTAAAAAAAAAAAAAAAAAAAAAAAAAATGGCCTTCCATTCTAAAGTTATTAAGTACTAATTATTTCAGTTTTTATAAAAATTTGCTGCATCCTGAAATATTTAACTGCCATTTTTTTCTCAGGAACCAGATAAGATACAAACCTGGGCAATGTCTCATTTTAAAGCTCTTTTGATGGGCTTTAATTTGATATTAAACATAACAGAGTTAAAAATAAATTTTTTCTTAAAAACCAAATTTAATTTTAAAATTTAAAATTTTCAAAAAAAATCAATTTTAAAATTTTGAAACAATGCACAAAATTACTTTGTACTATTCTCTCTTACGTGTCCCAAAGTTTCATTTTGGGTTCACAATGGAATCAGGTGATACAAAGAGCACAAGTTCCACATGTGTAAATAAAATGTCAATTTAATTTAAAATACAATAGTAAATGTATGATGAAAAACTATTATCCAAATTTAAATGCTTTGGGTTGTAGAAACCAGAAGAAATTTTATTGATTGTCCCTCCTGATCCCCTCCTCTACTACTTAGCTTGAGCATCATTGGGCAAGCTTGAACAGGCTGCTTGTGCTTGTTGAAACATGCTTGTAAGCATGTTCTTCAGTCAATCCACCATTAGAGCTTCTAGTAGGTTCACTTTAGCTGTGCTGTGCCATTTTTGTTCCCTTAAAATCCAGAACTGTGAGTGGTTTTAATGTGATTTGTGAGTGTTCATAATACTTCTTGCAAATTATTATTATTCCATTAATAATCATCTCTATCGTGAATCCCAGTGGAAAGACAGTAGGTGCTTTAAACTGTTTTAACCCTTTAAAAAAGGCTCACCACTCCCATGTAAGAAAGAGATTAAGATCTGTTGTGCCATGGATGTGTTCACTGATACCAGGATTGCCTGAAAATTCCAGTCTGTGATAGCTGTAAAAAGGGGCTTTCAGAGCTTGAAGAATGAGAGTAGGCCTACCACAGAGGATCTCCCCACCACCAGCCAGTGTGACCCTCAACTTGGGAATGATGGAAGATTTGATGATGATATTGGAAAAAAATGGAGGTTAAAATGAAGTGAAAATTACATTTCTTCACACATCACGACCTTCTTCTTTTTCTTGCGCCTCAACACCTAATGTGCTGGATTCTTCTACTGGTGTAATTTGCAAAGTGAATCTCATCACACTAACTCATCAGGCTTATACTCTACCAGAAAGTGAAACAAAGATTTCAGAGGTCATTAAACACTTCCTATACTCAAGAAAATACCAATAAACTTGAGTTAGCAGAAGCCACCCCTTACTTCCAGCATATTGACAAATACTGTGTTGTGGACGATCTTGGTGAGAAATGAGTTTGCCTCCTCGTGGCACTCCGTGAAAATAATAGCACTCAGAACAGCAACAAGGGATTCTGTGAATCTTGGAGAGGTGCCAGCTAGTTATGTGTGGCATTGGCAAAAAGACCCCAACTCACCGGGTTTTGCTCCAGAATCCTTAGGTTGAATGACCAACTGGAACAGTCAGCTGTGGACTAATCCCCCACAATGATGTGCTTACCTGATTAAAAAGAAATGCAAAAACTGACTCAAGTGTGGGATATGGTGGGCCTACTACAATTGAGAAGGATGGTCCACCCGGTATCTACCCGAAACTGAAAAAGGTGAATCAGAAAAAGATCTGGGCTGAATGAGTGTAAGATTGGTGTATGGAATACTGGAGGTATAAATGGCAAGATGAATGAGGTGATTAAAGAGATGAATAAGTATAGATTGGATGTGCTGTGTGTTAGTGAAACCAAAAAGAAAAAAATTGGGACAGAAGAAGTAAATGGAACGGTGAGTGTGTGGTGTGGAGTATTGGATAACGTGAGAGGATAGGCTGGAGGAAGTGTGATTTTAAGTGAAAAGATGAAAAACAACTTGATTCATTATACAGGGTGTTCGGAAAGTAACTGTGCACCTAGGCTACCGTTTTGTTTTCGCAGTTATCAAGTGCAGTATGTGCCACCGGAACGTAATAAAGTGGTTTCTCCCAGTCGCAGCCGATCGCGGGAACCCATGGGGCTCACTACGCATGCACAGCAAGCTACTCGAAGCGTCGGTTGCCGCATTGCGGCAGTTGAGTTCCAGAGGTCAACAGAGACGAGTCGTTGTTACTGTAAGTATCGAAGTTATCGTGTGTGCTGTTGTTGTTCAGTTTTTCGCACTATGGTTCTTTCAATTGCGGAACGTGTGTTTCTGGTTGAATACGTCTTTCGAGAAGGCAATGAATACACCGATTTAGTGCGGCAGCAATTTGCTGCCAAATTCCCAGACACACCTGTACCTCATTGTAATGCAGTTCGTCGACTTATTGAGAAATTTCGTGTGACAGGCTCAGTGTTGGACGCCGAACGAAAACGAAGCGGGAGACCAACTAAACTTATCGATGGGAAGTTGATGGACATCTCTGACTCCCTGCTGCGGAGTCCATCAAAATCATTGCGCAAGTTGGCGCAAGAGGAAAATATCGGGCTTGCGACAGTGCATAAAGCGGTGAGAGAATCATTGCACCTCTACCCATACAAAGTAACAGCGGTACAACAATTGCCACCAGCGGATCACGTAAAATGACTCAGGTACTGTGAATGGTTTAACAATTTTATTCAAACGAAAACTGTTGCTGTTCTTGATGTCACCTTCTTTACAGATGAGGCGTGGTTCCACCTCTCTGGGTATGTTAACGCACAAAACACAAGATTGTGGTCCACAGAGACTCCTCATGCTGTTTCGAAACAACCCTTGCATTACTAGAAAATTGGAGTGTGGGTTGCGCTATCCTGATGGTGTATTGTCGGGCCGTTATTCTTTCAGGACACCGTGAATAGTGCACGTTACTGTTCCATACTCCACGACTTCATCGGCCGCCTTGAAGAAGACAAAATCACCTACAGCTGGTTTCAACAAGATGGCGCTACTGCGCACACAGCTCACACCTCTATGAAACTTCTGAATGAGGTTTTCGGCGAACGTGTCATCTCAAAAAACCTATGGCTCCCCGGATAATGCTAGATATCTGTACTGTAGCATGTGGTATCAGTTAAGAATTGATATAGTATTTGCATAATATGTCACCTTTCAATCAATGTGTTCAAACATTTGATTAATATGTTCAGAGAATGTTGATTAAATGTTCACTCATTGTTTTTTACTGTGGCCCCTCTGCTTCGTAATATCACAATTGATATAGCTTTTTAGTTGTGCATTTCATCATTTAATTTTTTTTAATATATGTCCTTGTTTACTGTCTAGTTATGTTTAATTGGTTTTAATTCCTGCTTTCAGAAAGAAAAAGTTGCAGATGACTATGACCAAAGAGATCCCGATCACCGCGCAATATATCGGTTTGTTCGAACCTTATTTAATGCAGCACAGCTTACAGCTGAATGTGCCATAATCACTTTGGTTTGTATTCATAATGGCTCCCTTTATTGCATGCATTTTATGATTTTTTTATTCTTTATCATGTTTTAAGTGTGGATACCTTACACATTTTTATTTTGACTGCCCTTATACTTGACAATTTTCTCTAAAATTACTTTACATTCATTAACAATTTTCTAAATGTGTTATTACTTTCTGGCTTTTCAAGAATTGTTTCTTGTTAAATTCTTAATGTTTTTCATATTCTTTGGCATGTCTTATCCCCAGAAACTTTTAAATTCAAGTTTATGCTTACTCATTTTTCTCATTAAATTTTACTAACTTCTGATGATGAAAAAATAACTTTTCCTTTTACTTATTTTAATCTGTTCATAAAAGAGAAGTAGTATTTACAGCTGCTTATATTTAGTGCAGTTGCCTGTTATTTTTCTCCAATGTACTAAATAAAAATTATAAGATTAAAAAATAAATTACTAGTATTTAAAACAATTTTCTGGTATCACTTGTCAATAAAATATTTTGTTCAGTGTATGTTAATTTACGTATATTCCAGAATTTTTTTATTTTTGTTTCATGTATAAGCTCTGTATCTAATAACTTTTTTAAAAGTCATAAATATTGTGAAAATCTGTATATTCTGTATAGTTTTGATTACTCGTTTCTAAACGGACATACATATCACTAAGCTGTTCTCCATCACATCCATAATCCCCACTAGCCTTGAATAGCAATTTGATATGAAACTGTGGAAAATGTATCTGCACCTTGGAAATTATTTTTGTTTTTACACTGCAGAACAAACGAAAATAAATATTCTTTTTGTGCTGTATCATTCTCAGGTAATGGTATGTCTTGAATCTTTGAGGTATTTAGGCAGGCAGTGTCTCCCCCCCCCCTCCTCAGCATTCTGTATTTGATGCCAACTTTGTATGATGGATTTAGTTAAAGCTTTGTGCAGGGAGAATAAAGTCAAGGACTGCCATTGATTGAGCTGCCCATATTTAGTCAGATCTTTTCACAGTAGTGCAAGATAATAACAGATATAGTGAGGCTGCTAAGGTCAAGACAAGCTCCATTGTGTCTAATTATAATGCCAATTTTCCAGAAAAGCTGCTGAAATAACACTACAGGAATGTAGACTTTGTGACAAACAACAGTGGTCAAGATTACTAAGATCAATTATTAGCAAAGTATGAACAAGTAATGTTGAAGTGTATCAGCATCAGAAAAAGTAGTGGGGAAAATCATGTAATTTGGTAAAGATTTAGCAAAATCAAATCTATTCTAATGAAACATAAAAACTTCTATCAGGAAAGTCTGGCCCTGATGGCAGATTTTTGGTAATGTATTAAAATTGAAAAAGGGTTAAGCACAGAATCAAGTGTCAATGTCTTTTGTTAGCATGTCTTTTGTAAAAGAAAGATTATGCTTATGTTACCAGTTTGTCTGTCCGTCCGTCCGTATTCACGATATCTCTGCAACTATTAGTCCGATTTGAAAAATTATTTTTGCATTGGGAAGCTTGAAATATGCGAATGATGATCCTTCATTTCGTTTTTTTTTTTTTTTTTACAGTGTACAATTTCGCCGCTAGAGGGCATAAATGCAGATGTCGAATTCAAAAATATGTTTTATTCCACATATTTGCTTTTTAACATCCGATTGAATAAATTCTTTTTATCTTTCGATTCCATTTATGTCGAAGAGTATTTTAGATATACCGTATATACTCGCGTATAAGTCGAAAAATTTGGGACAAAATGAGAGCTTCAAAGTAATGGGATCGACTTATACGCGGGGTCTAAAAAAATCGTAAGTCCAAAAGTTCTTCCCGTGAGGCAAAAGGCAATTCATCCCAAAAGAAATAAAAATGCCGATGCGGTATTAATTACGAAATCGCAACCCTCCGAAAGAAAGAAAGAAAGAACACCGATGTGGTGGAATTACGAAATCGCGACCCACCGAATTTCTCCGCGCTTTGAAAAGTCTCCTCTCTCCTTGCTTTGCGTATCCACAGCGCAGTCACAGCCGCGCATAGAAAGCTCCGCCCTTCCGACTACCAGTTGATTGCGCTGACCTTTGACGTAACGGAGCCAGTGTTAGGTGTTGTTTGTTATTAATCGTACGTGTCTCGCTTCTCCAATTATGGGTGACACAGATTGTGTAAAGAAACGAATGTCCTATAACGCAGGATTCAAGTTGAAAGTGGTTTCTTTTGCAGAAAATACTAACAACTGTGCTGCTTCACGTCAATTTGGCATTAACGAAAAACTGATTCAAGATTGGCGTAAAAAAAAACGGACTTGGTGAAAACCCCAAAGTCGCAGCGCCGTGGAACGACATCTTTCCCAGAGCTGGAAAGTGTCTTGAATGATTGGATTGTGGGCTGCAGACAAAATGGTTACATTGTAACGCGAACTGGTATACGTTTGCAAGCAATGAAGCTCGCAAAAGATGAAAAGTTTGCAGCCGCAAATAACACTTTTCGTGCCTCACCAGGTTGGTGCACAAGGTTCATGAACCGCTATGGGTTGTGTCTACGCCAGCGCACCAAAATTGCACAAAAGTTACCTCGTGACCTCGAAGCAAAGATAATGGAATTTCAAAAGTATGTACCGTAATTTTTGGGCTAAGAGCCGCGGCTCTTACGTTACTAAAAGTGAAATTTTTCGGGTGTGCGGCCCTTATGCCGAATTTGTTTTCAATAAGACTTTCTTCCCTCCCTTTTTTTTTTTTATTTTTTCTTTTTTTTTTCTTTCACGCAGATGCTTAGTAAATTTTTTCAAACCACGTCTTTTTTTGTTGACGAACTCGACTGTGATCATGCCCCCCCCCCTTTCTACTCATACGTTAGACAATAACTCCGCTGTCCTGATGTTGGTGTTTAGGAGGGAAATTGGGGGAGAACAGGAATGCCTGACTCAAACGCCCTTTGCATGGGGGATGGAATGTTGACTTACACACACAGACGAGTAGCGTGACGTCCGAGGCTTCTGTGGATAGCTCGCCCAGTGGTAACAGCTCAGCGCGCAGTAAATGAAAGTAGGTCAGACCACTTGAAAGAGATAAAGCGCACCGCCATTTCGAAGTGTTGACGGCAGATCAGCGAACACGTGCGAAGCAGCTGGTAAAAGGAAACGTCTCTACATGAGAAAAAAAGCATAATATAGAAGGAACATATTATTAAAGAAAACATTAATCGAAAGCATAACAAGCAATAATTTATAAGTTAATTACTTCCAAGACGGATTCTATTGCGGTGAACAGAGAACCATCCTGTAGCAGACATCTACATTGAATGGAATTTAGACAATTGTGCGGTTTTACGAGCAATGCGATATTCTAACGGGAGTCTTAAGATTAACTGTGATTTATATTGATTGTATAAATGGTTCTGAGCATTTAATAAAGGCAAACAAATAACATTATTAGCATGATTAATAAAAAATGTATTAATAAAAATGTTTGCCAGTATGAAAAAATAAGTGTATAAAGCAGATCGATACTGAATTGCAGAATTAGCCTTTGAAGTATACATATAATCACGTTGGGCGTGAGTTAATTCATGAAAATAAAGAAGATAATTTAGCTTTCTGAGCAGCACCACGACTTCACAGGTGCGGCCCTTACGGCAACTTTTGCTTCCAAGATTGCAAAAATTCTCACCTGCGGCCCTTACGCCGATGCGGCTCTTAGTCCGAAAATTACGGTAATTCAAAAGAGAAAAGTGACTGCTTTTGAACTTTCCCAAATAGGGAACATGGATGAAACCGCCATGTGTTTCGACCTTCCTGGAAATAAGACTGAGAACCAAAAGGGCGAAAAAAATATCTTGATCAAAACGACTGGCCACGAAAAATCCAGTTTCACGGTTGTTCTTTCCTGTTTGGCCGACGGCAGTAAGCTACCTCCGGTAATTATTTTCAAACGCAAAACTCTGCCGAAAAGTGGTCTTTCCATCTGGTGTGCTCGTTCGTGCCCATGAAAAAGGATGGATGAACGAATCCGGAACAATTGACTGGTTAAAGAATGTGTGGAACAAAAGGCCAGGTGCACTTTTGAGGAAACCTTCTCTTTTGGTGTGGGATATGTTTGTTGCACACCGTTGTGCAGAAGTGAAAAAAACTGCAGAAAATTCAAAAACAACTCTTGCTGTCATCCCAGGTGGGTTGACATCTGTTCTTCAACCACTAGATGTCTGTCTTAATAAGCCCTTCAAGGACAATGTGCGGAGGTATTTGGCAGATTGGATAAGTTCCGATTTGCCGACTGAAACCAAGGGCGGAAAACTAAAGAAGCCGGATGTCGTTTTGATTGTGCGATGGGTCAAGGATGCTTGGGATGCAATACCTGCGGAAATGGTTGTGAAATCATTCAAGAAATGTTGCATTAGTAACAAACTTGATGGCACAGAGGATGATGAGATTTTTATGAGTGATGATGACAGTGATGATGACAGTGATTCTGATGCCACAGGCATAGATGGGAATACTGATGTTTATGATGACGCGCCGATGACAGAGAAAGACTTTTTTTTTAACTGTTTGGCGAGTCTGACTCGGAATCTGATTTTGAAGGGTTCCGATGAAGTTTTTGGGTATGCAAATTAAATTTAGTATTATATATATAATTTTTTTCGTTTTCAAATGTTTTTGAATAAATTCATTGAAATTTTTTTTCTCATTCCGGGATCGACTGATATGCGAGTTTCCGATTTCTTACGATTTTTTCCTCTGAAAGTGGGGGGATCGACTTATACACGAGTTTCCGATTTCTTACGATTTTTTCCTCTGAAAGTGGGGGAGTCGACTTATACACGAAGTCGACTTATACGTGAGTATATACGGTAGTTACTTTTTCAAATTATGCATAGATTTTCCGCTAGGGGGCATAAAAGTAAATTACATTTTTCCTGATAACTCTTCTTCTAAAACTCCAATTTGAAAATTTTCTCTTCAGGGGATATACCTCCTGATTAAAAATCTTTTGCATATAATTTCAAATTTTTGGTAAAGAATACTTTGGCCAACAGGGTAAGTGTTAATTTTTCTTTCTGATGTATTTGCCATAAAATCTGAGCTTCTAAAATATCGATTGAAAAATTCTTTCATGAACTGATGCCACTCACATTGAAAACCTTTTCAGAATATTTTCTTCTTAAAATATTCCACAGTTTCTCCTCCAGGGAGCATAGATGTATATCTTATTTTTGTCAATATCTCTACTTCTAGGAGTCCGATTTGAAAAATTCCTTCTTTGTTGGATAGTGTTTTCAGTGTGACATGTTTTTCATATAATTTCATAATTTTCAAGTAATTCATAGACTTTCCGCTAGGGCGTAGAAGTAAATTGCGTTTCCCCTAAATCTCTGCTTCTAAATCTCCGATTTGAAAAATTCTTTCTGCACCGGATACAGCTCCCGAAGGGAAATCGTTTGCACATAATTTTTAATTTTTGTTAAAAATGGTTTGGCCACCAGGTGGCGTAAATCTTAATTTCCGCTTCTGATGTATTTGCAGCAAAATATGAGCTTCTAAATTCTCGATTGAAAAAAAACGTCATTTGCAGACCGATACTAATGTCTACAAACCTTTTAGAAACATTTTCTTCTTAAAACAATGCATGGTTTCTAGATGTATATCTTATTTTTGTCAATATCTTTGATTTGAAAAATTCCTTCTTTGTCGGATAGTGTTTCCAGTGTGACATGTTTTTCATATAATTTCAAAATTTTCAAGTAAATCATTGACTTTCCACTAGGGGCACAAAGGTAAATTGCGTTTTCTGCGTTATTTCTGCTTCTAAATCTCAGATTTGAAAAATTCTTCCTGTATCGCATACAAGACCTGATGGAAAATATTTTTCACAAAATTTCTAATGTTTGGTAAAGAATGGTTTGGCCACCAGGAGGCATAAGTGTTTATTTCTGTTTCTGATGTATTTGTAGCCGAATCTGGGATCCTGAAAACTCCACTAATTTTTTTTTTTTTTATCTTGGACCGATACTGCTCACATGGAAAAACCTTTTGAGGATACTTTCTTCCTAAAATAATGCATGGTTTTCCCACCATGGGACTTAAAGTCACATCTCATTTTTTGTTGATATCTCTGTTTCTAAGAGTCCGATTTGAAAGATTCTTTCAGTGTTGGAGAGCGTTTCCGATGCGAAATGTTTCTCATATAAATTCATGTTTTTCTAAATGCACAAGTCTGGAACCAGAGGGCGTAAGCTCACGATCCCCTTTACAGCAATATCTGAGGGATTAAAAATCCGATTGAAAAACTTCTTTCTTCCGTCAGATATTATTGCTTTCCATACCGGTTCCATTGACTTTGAATAGCTTTGATAAATTTAATTTGCGTCAGAACGGATTCAAAAGATGTGCTTATTACACCCGAAAATTCGGTGTCATCTTGTTGATATAGTGACTGGGAACTTATCCTAGAACACAGGTGGTAAACCTATTATACCATGTTAAAAAAATATTTATTTTTGACACACATCATGCAGTGCTGTCCTTTGATGCTTTGAACCACATCCATGATAAATAAATATACACATACCTGCCACTGAATTAGAAACTTTTATTCAACTAGCAATTGATATGTTGCTGAAAATCTGTGGACACCTGATCAATGTTTTCAGATTTTCATCAACATTATCCACGTTTTTCTTGAAAGAAAAAATAAATAAATCGAAGGGATAATAGTGGTCAGTTCAGGAAAGGGTGACGATTCTTCCCTGGAGTGATTTGCTGTTAAACTTTTCGTAAATTTAGATTTCACCTCCCCTGGGTTCGATTTTTGGATCCAGAGAGAAAAGTCAAGAAAAAGTCACAGAAAATTCTATTTTCTCATCGCTATTTTTTTTTTCTCCTCTTCTCTGCTTAATGTACAAAATTAGTGTTTTTACTTTGTTAAGGGATAGGAGAGTAGCAAAGGGCTACCCTCCCGCCGATTCAGTATTTCAGTATTTATCATCGCTCTGGGGCTAGCCTATGGACTTTTTGGTTGAGTTCCAAGGTTAAGCATATAAATTGTGAAATAAGCATATAAATTGTGAATACTCAGCCCAGCAGGAGGGAAATGGCAGTGCACATAAGAAAAAAAGGAAGGGATGTAATATTCTGAGTGAAGAGTAGTGTAAATAATTTTTTTTCTCTTTCTTTTACCTTTGTTGTGTGAACTAAATTGTAGCATTTGTATTATTCATTATCTAATCTATGAGTAGGATGATTCAGAAGTTAGTAGGATGTATTATAATTTTAACTTTGAAATTATGAAGTTGGTGAGGTAAGGCTGGGATGGACTTGATAAGTGGGCCTTAAAAAATGAGAATAAATGTAATCCAAATCAAGAAAAAAGGGAAAAGAATAATCTTTCGCCGGGGCAAGTAATTTCATAAGTGATATTTTTTTTGTTGAGTATTAAAAAAGGAATGCAAGAAAAAGAAAGCTGGTCTATGCTCAAAATAGGTAGTGAAAGAAAAAAATGTAGTTCTTTTTATTATATATGATGTATGTATTTATATTTTCTGTAAGTCAAATGCAGTTCCTTTCTTCGTCCAACGGTCACTTTTTTTTCCCAAGCTCATTCCAGAAAAGGGGAGTGCTGTTTGAAATTGTTAGGAGGTCGCCCACCCAAGAGTGAGCAGTTATTTACACAAAAAGGCATTTTTCCCTCTCTACAGCGCTGTGGTGAAATTCTCCGAACAGAAACACCACCCCGAGAAATTTCCCAGCTGGGTTCCGTGGGCTGGCAAAGAGGGTTTAATCCTGAAGAGTTATAGTACGTGCTGTCAAGTTCTGAACGGTAGGAAAGCAGGCGTGCATAAAAATTTTTGTTTCCCTCCAAAAAGGCAAGAAGGGTCATATCAGATTACACGTGTACCTGGTCGCTGAGAGTTCCCGCGCTTTTGTTTTTTCCCCCACCCTATTTTCCTCCGATTGTAAGAGGAATGTCACATGGGCAAGCATGAAACCATTGCATGGTTTTGACCGACTGACCAATGGGAGCAAAAGCGTCCCTCGTGGACGGCGCTGATTGGCTCTCTGTGTTCTTCTGCGAGAGAGCGTCGTTTTGAGTTTGGAAAAGAAAGGTCGAAAAAGAAGTGGGACGTGAGGAGAAGGAAGGGAGAATGAATGCAAGGCAATTGGAAGATAGTCCTGGTCATCTGTGGTTATCCACCACCAGCCAGGAAAAAGATACAAGACCTCATCCCTGATCCAAAAAAAAAAAAAAAATTAAGCAAACAGCGGCTCTAAAACAGACTCCAGAGCATGAAGGGGCCCGGGTCGAGGTGTGCCTCCACCACCAGGCAGTTAGGCCTAAGAAAAAGATATTTGCCGGGCCGTGAAGAGGTCAACCGATGCGTGCATCTCCACCCCAGACGAGACTTGGCATTCGATACCTGCAACATAATTCATGATGGTCAATGACGGCTCCGGGAAGAAGGCATCCTAACGTACCAGTTGCACTTCGTCAGTGAGCGTATTCAATTATTCTATTAACCTAAGACGTGATGATCCGACCTATTTGTGAATTCCATCACCGATGCCCCCTCATCAAGGGGTAAGTTGTATACACTAATTCTATTTTTGGCCCTTTCGTAGAGCCGAAGTCGGCACTACAGTAATCAGATTACCAGTATGCTCTAAAGAAAAAAGGGTACTTTCCGTCTGCATGTCGGAGGTTATCCAGTTAAGATTCATCAGGAAAGAAAGAGGGAACTGTACGTGACATTGCTCTCACAAATGTAGTAGACATATAAAAAAAAAAAAAGTTAAACTCACAAATATGATTGTAAATCGTGATAGTTTACTCGCCTCTTCAAGGCGGGAATTTTCATGTTAAGATGTTAACACTTCAGTTCACCTGTGCATACCTGCCTTAAAAAAAAAAAAAAATATATATATATATATATATATATATATTTTTTGAGTTTTGTTGATAGAGATAAAGATATAAGTAATCTTAATCTACACCTATATATATACCTATATAAATATACACTCATAAATATTGGATCCAGAATTTTGATATTTGTTCAGAGAAGATACAATTTGTTTTGATAACATGTAAGCAAGCCACAAATGTAAATTAACGTTCACGCTGTGTTAACAAATGACATTATTCACGTGGACTCTGCCATGATTATATAAGATCGATCATTTGAATTACTGACTTCACATATGAGTGGGCCAGTGAAGCCTTAGCGAAGTGCTAAATAGTAAATGTATTAAACCTTTTGTTATTGTTGTAAAAATAAATATAGGCATTAGCCTTTCAAAAAAAAAAACAAATTTTAATAAGAATTGGCAATTCAGTTTTCTTGCTGTCTCTTAAATTTCTGAGCAATGGCACTCATCACCCAACGCTCCGACGTTTGCTAGGAAGTCCCTTGGTTGTTGTTTACATAATGATAATGTCCTAGTAGGTAAAATAATTACGATCTGATATTTTTTTCTCATGCTTACAAACACGAGTTCATAAACACGGTCTCTTTGAGTTGACACATATGTTACACATGTACCAAAAACACAGGGCTGTAGTTATTCCTCTGTTGAAACAAAACTCACAGAAACACTAACACAGGTGAAAACTCAGCTGTGCTATAACAAATATGACATCTCAAAGTTTCTTTTTATAAGTTTAATTTTAGGTTGTTTCAAAATGCATCTACCCATCTCCCAAAGTTAAATTTTAGTCGAAATTCAAAATTTCCCTTCAGATTTAATTTTGGCTACCTATTTAATAAATATATAACGTGGCTGAGATTTCCGCCACAACATAAATGGTGCCGTGTCCTAGGATGCGTGCCATGGCTCAATTTTTTTAAGACACTGAATGCCAAATAATTCCAAAGTGTTGTAATAATACTGATAAGTTGTTGTTAAATGAAAACAGCTGAGTAGTCTCTGAAAATTTTGTAAGAGCATAAACCAGTGGAAATTAAAGGTTGAGTTGGGGTTATAATCGTGAAAAGTAGAATAACACAGGGTTTCAGTAAACAATAATTTTTGTTTTGTATATCTTCACTGCTATTAATAATCAGAGAGTAAGGATGATATTAAGTCAAAGCTTCAGGGTATATATATATATATATATTTCTTCAAATTTCAAAGTTAGCAACAATATAATCTAGTGTTTAGTGCATATGTTATTTCTAGTGTTTTGCATATATAAGTTTTTGGGGCAATTTGCATACAGAAGTGTTTAAATGAATAGTGTAGAATTTTGAGTATATTAGCATAGTGTGAATTTTTGCATTGAAGATTTTTCTTTGAGTGAGCTTAAATCTGAATAGGTATGATGATAACTTACACAATTGATAGAACATGTCAGTGTTAATAACAGTTACAGGATTACTTAGTGAGTTGTTACAAAGCACTTGCCCTAGGAAAAAGTAAAATTTTTTGTTGGTGTAATATTTCAATTTGTATGGTTTCGGCTCAAGTTAGGAGTAAAGTGAAGCATAACATCATACTAACTAGGACAACCATAATTTCTTTATTTTGCCTCTTTTTTCCTTCTGCTGGGAAATCAAATTAATATGGAGACTTGAGTTTTGGGTGCTATTTGAATTTTAGAACATAGAATTTGCATTTTTTTTTTATTTTGGCAAAAGGGGATTCTCTCGATATTCTGTGAGAGTGTGAGCACATAAATTTCTTTTGATGTTGTGATTATATCAGTGTTTGGTAAGTATTATTGGTATTTTGTGATGTGGGTAGATTGTTTATTCCTTCAAATGCTAGGAGGCGAATACAGTGTTATTCTGTGTAGTGGTTTATGGTAGTGTGAATTTAGTGTAATTTCAAATAATTTTTGTTTTGGGTTTCCTTTGTTACAGTGAGTTAGTTTCATTGAGAGTGTTAGTATAGTGAAGGTGTAGTGCAAGATTAATAGGGTGTTAGGATAACCTTAGATACAGCTACAGCAGTGCTAGTGCTGAGTATATATAAATATTCCAATTTTTTTTCGTGCTGAAGCAAGAGTAAATTGAATTAGTGAAATCATGGCTAATGAAGGAGAAGGTACCGGAGAAATCCAAGGAGTAAATTGGAGTCTCCCAGGTCTAATGGGACTAGTGAAGGAGTTTTCTGGGGATCCGAGTAGATTGTCAGTGAAAGAGTTCTTTGAGACATTAGAGGATGTGGCACTCATGGGATGCTGGATGTGGCACTCATGGGCAGCAGGTCAGAAATTTGTGGTATTGAAACATAGGTGTACAGGAGAAGCCAAACAACTATTTAGGGATGTGATTGCTCGGTCAGAGAATGTAGATTATGAGGGGTTGAAAAAGGAACTAATTGAGAGGTTTGCTTCACCTGAATCGGTAACTGTCAAGATGGGAAGATTTCACTCGTGCGTACAGAAAAGGGGTGAGACAGTGAGGCAATTTGCAGCTAGGCTAGAACGGGCAGCCTTTAGCTACTTCAATGAAAACACTGGAGCTTTGGCCGAGTTCAGAGACCAGAATGTCTTGGCCCAGTTCATAACAGGAGAGGACCCAAAAATTCGTCGCCTGGTTCTGTCCCATCAACCACGAACCTATAAAGACGCAAAAGAGAAGGCCATATTGGAAGAAGAAAATGAGAAGTACATGGCCAGTTTTTCTCGGGGAGTATCCTTCGTAGGAGTGGAGGATGGAGATAATCGTGCCCCTAGGCATGAGCTTGGGGAGGAAATGCCTCCAAGTCCCATGATGTTGGCACTGTGTGACCAAATTAGGGAACTGGGCAAGCAAGTAGCCACTTTAGCAATTGCTAATGCCAGTGCCAGTGAGAAACCACCGAGGGAAGAGCCGAGGCACAGCAGTTCTCCTGCTAGTAGGGAATCAGGTTTTTCCCCAGCCAGGAACAATTACTCTTCACCCACAAGGTACCGGAGAGATAGGAGACAGGAATATCCACGAGAAGGCAGGTCGGATAGATACAGATCCCCTATTTGTCCAAGACAGGAAGATTTCCGCCGGAGCAGCAGGCTCACTGTGATCTGCTATCGGTGTAATCAGGTGGGGCATTATGCAAATGAATGTCGCCAGATAGACAAGCCCTCTCAGGAGTATAGGAATCAGGGTCGCGGAAGCAGTCAATATCTTTCCCATTCCAGGGGCGGAAGGACTCGACATGCACCACCGGGCAGAAATAGTCAACAACGAAACAGTCAACACAACAGGTCGGATGCTTTAAACTGGTAGTGGGGAGAAGATATTGGGAGTCATCTTCTAAGAAAAAACCCCTTGTTGTAAAGGCTCCAATTGGCTCATGTTTCACCAACGGTCACTCATGTGGCATGCCTATTCTGGAAGGAGTAGTTAGTGGGAAATCCTTGAGGCTACTGATTGACACGGGGGCATCAGTTAGCTTAATAACCGAGGGTTGTCTCAACTCCTTACCAGGATATAAGAGATTCATGAAGTATCCCAACCTAGTGGTCAAGGGTGTTTCAGGGAAACACCTGGATATTAAGGCCTATGTGGAATTGAAATTTTGTTTGTCTGGAGTGAATTTTAAGCATAAAGTGTTTGTCACCCAGACTCGGTTATCATCAGATTATGATGTCATTGTTGGTTTTGACCTTTTAAAGGCACAACAATTTGTTTTCAATGTTGCAGCAGGCACTTTAAGTAGAGTAGGAGCACGCATGCCAAATGTTTATCCACGAAAGAGGGAACAAGTGATTGCTTTGGTGAAACAGCTGTTCCAAATACCAAAGAGAAAGAGGAAAGTGGTTAAGAGAAAAAGGAGGAAGAGGTGTGCAAGAAAGAGGGTGATACCCCAGAGTACCCCTAAAGTGTCAGAGCATACTGGTGTCGATCCTATTGGTGTGGTTACTGCTGGAGAGGGAGCCTTCTCTACTGAGGAGACCCCCATTTCAAAAGGTAAACAAACCAACCCACCGGCTGAGTCAGTAATGCATCAGGAGGATTCTCTCCCCACTGAGGTATCCGAGGCACCTTCGGGAAGTCAAAATTTAGGGAAAAGGCATTATTTTGGAAAAACTGTCCGAGCGGAGAAAATACCCCCCAAATCTGAAAGGATAATTTCGGTAATGGTTGCAGACTGTGCAGAGTTGGGGGAAGTTATGCTCTTACAGCAGGCAGACGCATTCAAGTGCGAGTCACTTTGGATAGGTCGCTCGGTGAACAGTACCAATAATGATAGTATTTTGGTGAAGGTGATCAATTTATCGTACTCAGTGGTTTACCTCAACAAGCATTCTAGGTTGGTTACAGCGGAACCAATTCAGGTCACTTCAGTGTCAACAGTAGACAGTCAAATTGATGATTGTTCCACATGGGCGAACGAGTTCGACGTGTCGCATCTACCTCCTGATCAGCAGTCAAAATTGTCCTCATTTTTGCACTCGCATAGGAGGACGTTTGCGAAGAATGTAGCAGAGTTAGGTGAATGTGACACCTTGCTACATCAGGTTCATCTAACAGATGAGATCCCTGTGAGACAAAGAGCCTATAGAGTTCCTTATGCTCTTCGAGACGAACTCAATAGGCAGATCAACGAACTTTTGGAGGCAGGTATTATACAACCTAGTGACAGTCCTTATTCGGCACCTGTTCTCCTTGTAAAAAAATCGGATGGCAGTTATCGTCTCTGTACTGACTTTAGGAGGCTAAATGCCAAGACGGTACCGGATTCCTTTCCGATTCCAAATTTGGTGGAGATGGTGGATTCCTTAGCAGGAGCCACCTACTTTAGCTCTCTGGATTTGACCTCAGGGTTTTACCAGATGAAAGTACGCCCTTCGGATGTTTACAAAACAGCTTTTGTCACCGATCAGGGTTTGTACGAGTGGTTAAGGGTACCATTTGGGATGCGGAACAGCCCTAACAGCTTCCAGAGGCTGATGGAAATAGTTCTATCAGGTCTCAAGCCTCTCCAGGTTGGCATATATATTGACGACATTGTCATTGCCAGCAAAACTTTCAAGGAACACCTTGATAAGCTGGAGATTGTTTTCCAAAGGTTGAGACAACACAACCTTAAGCATAAACCTGACAAGTGCCACTTTTTGAAGTCTTCAATTAGGTATCTGAGATTTGTTGTCAGTCAAAATGGCGTCACGCCTGATCCCAGAAATTTGGAAGCTGTCAGAAACTTCAAAATTCCAAATTCCGTTAAGCAAGTCCGAGCTTTCCTAGGTCTCACGGGTTTTTATAGGAGGTTTATCCCTGATTATGCCAAATTGGCTTTGCCCCTGACTAATCTGATCAGGAAGGATAAAACATTCAAATGGACACCTGAAGCCCAGACCGCTTTTGAGGAACTACAACAGGCACTCTTAAGTGAGCCCTGCCTGAAATTACCAGTTATGTCAAAGGAATTTGTGGTTGCTTGTGATGCTTCAAAATTTGCTATTGGGGCCACATTACAACAAGAGGAAGGAGGAAAATTGCATCCAGTAGCATATGCTAGCTGGAAGCTAAAAGGAGCGGAGCTTAATTATTCTGTGGTGGAGAAGGAAATGCTCAGTGTGCCGCCCCGGTGGCTCAGTGGTCTAAGGCGCTGGCCTCTGATCATTCGTCCGTAAGGGGTCCGGGTTCGAATCCCGGTCAGGCATGGATGTTGTGTTTGTCTTACGGCACTGGCTCTCTCCCTTCCCTGGAACCAGTGACCCTAAATTAGGGACGGGCGACTGCTTATAGCCCATTGAGTTGCTCACGGTGGTCGTTAAACCTCCAATCAAAAAAAAAAAAAAAATGCTCAGTGTAGTGTTTGCAGTAAACTACTACAAACGATATCTTTATGCTAGACACTTTCTCATCATTACCGACCAAGCCAGTTTGTCATATGCCTTCAAATTAAGAGATCCCACTTCTAGAATAGCTCGCTGGTGCATGTCGTTACAGCAGTTCGATTATACAATTCAACACAGACCAGGGAAATCGAATGTCGTAGCTGACTATCTGTCTAGGAATGTGCTGACCACCGAAGTGGTGGAGCAGTCGGCAGCAAGACTGCAGAGGAACGGACAAGAGTGAAGGAATTGCAGAGGCAGGATAGCAGGTGGAATAAACAGATTGAGTTGCTGGAAGGAAAGGGAGAGCTGGGTAAACTCAAGGTCTCAGATGAGTTTTACCTACAGGATGGACTCTTATGGCACTACGTATTGCCCAAGTCAGGAGATACCAGGAATCAACCACGAGAACAGCTGGTCATACCAGAAACTATGGTGGAAGAGATTTTGGAGCAGTGCCACGACTCGGAAACTGTGGCTCATCCAGGGTTCAACAGAACATTGGAGCGGGTACGCTCCCGATTCTACTTCCACAACATGTACTCAGTGGTTAAGGCATATGTAGACAGCTGTCACAGCTGCTTAAGTAAAAGAGCTTACAAACCTGGTAAAAAGGCACCTTTGGTAAGGGCAGAGCTTCCTAGCCGCCCCTTCGAGAAAATTGCTATGGATGTTGTGGGACCTCTGGTCACCACCATGTCAGGAAATAGATTCATTCTAGTTATCACTGACTACTTTACTCGTTGGCCAGAAACCTATGCATTACCAGACACAAAGAGTGAAACGATAGCCCAGGTCCTCATAGAAAAATTCATTGCTTCACATGGTGTGCCAGCCAAATTGTTGACAGACAGGGGCACAAACTTTCTGTCGGCAGCCATGATGAAAGTCTATGAGAGGCTGGGTATCAAAAAGTTGAATTGTAGCCCATATCATCCTTCTGCTAATGGACAGTGTGAGAAATTGAATGATAGCTTGATTAAGTCAGTTAGTCACCTGGTCTCGGATAGACAGGATGACTGGGACCATTGCCTTCCCATGGCACTCCTTGCATTCAGGACAGCGGTGCACACCAGTACTGGGGAAACCCCAGCCTATCTCACATATGGAAGAGACCTGGTGTTGCCATATCATTTGATCGACAGTCCCCGAGTACGTACATATGCTTCTCAGTTGGAATATTGTGACGAGCTCACGGATAGGCTAAACATAGCATTCGAGGCTGTCAAGGCAAACCTGGAAAAGGCTGCAGACACACAGGAGAAACAACGTGCAAAGACTGCCGTTGACAAGCATACCACCCTTAATGACAAGGTGTATTTATATTCTCCTGCAGTGAAGCCAGGACGAAATAAGAAACTGAGCAAGCTATGTTCGGGACCCTATCGTGTCACCAAGGTGATACCGCCGGTGAATTACGAGATTACCTTCATCCCTGATCCCAGAAAAAAGGAGTTGGTCCATGTGGATAGGCTGACCAAGGTAAGGGACAGGCCTCTATTTCCAAGTGCCATGAATAAGAGCGAGGATAGTACAAATTCCGAGGAGACGGAGGAAGTTCAAGAGGACAATTCTACACAAACACAAGTGAAGGAAATTGATAGTAGTGGTGTAGGTTTCATTCCGTGGTTTCCGTTTCCTGGGAGGAGGACAAGTTATGGGAGATTGCCTAGGCCAGCAAGCACTCCTGCAGTGGTGAGTAAACAGGCGAGTATTCAGACTCCAGCCAGCACTCCTGAGGTAGTTAATGAACAGGCGAGTATACAAACTCCAGCAAGTACTCCGCTAGTGGAGCAAGCTGGTACTTCAAGGCCGAGAGCCAGTCGCATACCTACAAGTACTGTGTTGACACCTAGGTATAGTTTGCGTCCTAGAGATGGTCGTGGATTCATAGATCGGAAGTAAATGATTCAAATAAAATTCTTATTCATTCCTAAAGAAATGTTAGACAATTTTATGGCTTTTATATATGCATATTATGGTGCTTAGGGTAGCTAATAAATGCTGAAAAGTTAATTATTTTTGCATATTCTAATGTGGGAAAAGTTTAGCCTTTTTCTGCCATGACCACTTTCATGCCTGTATTAACGACAGTATCCCCTCCAACCACCAATACTGACGCTCCAATATCAGAATATCCAGATCAGTGTCATTATTTCATCATTACCTGCCGTCATCCCATCTCTAGTGACCTTACACGTTCAATAATATTGTCATTACTTGAAAGTAATGACAATATGTAAAATGTGTAAGGTCCTCTTTAGATTTGAAACCATTAAAATGCTGTTAAAAATACTGATAAAAATACTATCTATGCTTTTTGTTCCTTGCATCACGTATGACAGACTTTATTCATTGCATATCGGAATGTGATTTCCAATGTGAGGCATTTCAGCACCCCGCTGTTACCATTTTAAAGGATGGTTACTGACTTTCATTGTGAAACTGTACTCCTTTTTTGAAGTGTGTCCTTTGACGCCCTCTGAATAATGTCATTCACTAATTCTAGTGTTTCCATCTATTGCATTTAATTGTAGTCATAAAGTGCTGACTTTCAAGAAATCCAGTGGGTGCTTGAGCTTTGCACATGAACTCTGATGGGTACTCAAGTTCTGAACAGGGAGTCCGATGGTTGCTGGAGTTTTGAACAAGTAGTCTAATGGGTGCTGGAGTTCTGAATGGGTAGTCCAGTGGGAGCTGGAGTTCTGAATGGGTAGTCCAGTGGGTGTTGGAGTTCTAAACAGGGTGTCCAGTGGGGGCTGGAGTCCTGAACAGGCAGTCTAATGGGTGCTGAAGTTCTGAACAGTGGTCTAGTAGGTGCTGGAGTTCTGAACAGGGAGCATAGCTGCCTAGGGTCCTGGTTTACCCAGATTCTGTCCGGTTTTGAAAATATTTTCCGGGAATCCAATTTTTATACAAAAAATTCGGTTTTGTGATTTTCTTATTTTTATATTTATTTATTTATTATGTATGGGGTTTTTTCCCCCTTATTTATCTTACCAGCCATCATTTTTCTCCAGCATCAATGCTGGCTGTGGGAATTGGTAACGAATGGAAGCAAAAAAATGTTCTTTTGTTAATCCCCGGCACTTCGAGTGCCAAGGTAGTGTGCCCTGTGATGGTAGCAAGACAGTCAAAGGTTTGGAAAGTTGAAGTACTGGTTTATGACATCACAGCCACGGCGCTCACTACCAACGAGCTCTCGGCGCTTGTGCAGAGCTTCGTGGGAGTGGAATGGAAAGCTCTTTGTTTGCTAACGTTCAAGTTGAACACCGATTCCGTACTTTGTTTGATCTTTCAAACAACAATTTGTGTTGCAAGTCATTATTTCAGTTCACAACTTCAGAATGGGGCCTTTTTAAAGAAATACACCAAAGAATTTGACTGGTAAAACCATCGCGCAAGGGTGAGTTTCACGCCCATTGCACTTTGTGTAACACTGATTTCCCTGTTTCTCACGCTGGTCGTGGTGACGCCGTCGCACTTGTTGGAACTAACAAGCACGTAAAAAATCATGATAGTGCAAAAAGTGTGTGCAACGTGGATCGTTTTGTTTCAGTGCCGAATGATTTTCAAATGATTCATGCAGAAGTTCTGTTTACTGGATTTTTGTTGGAGCACAACATACCACTGACGGCAGCTGATCATGTTTTCAGATTGTTGTCAGCTATATTTCCTAACTCCCCAGAAGAGAGTAAAAAGATATGCATGTGGCAGAACAAAAAAGTTTGCATATTGTTCAAGAAATGGCAAAATATCATTCAAAAAATGTCCTCTGTGCTATTAAAAGTGGACCATTTTTCTGTCGCAACTAATGGCAGTAATGATGCTGACAATCACTTTTATCCAATTGTGGTAACATACTTTTATAATCATTGCAAGCAAGTGGAATGCACACTGCTCTCTTTGCCATGCCTAGAAATCAGTTTAACAGGTGAAAATATTGCCAAACTTGTGTCCGAAGAATTTCAGCATCGTGGTATTCCGTGGATGAACAGTCTTGCCTTATCGTGTGATAACAACACTCCTGTTATGGTGGGGAGAAAAAATTATCTCTCTTGAAAAAATAGTGTCTCACTTTCTAAAAATGAAAATTAACAAGGTTTGTTAATCTTACTTTATACTTAAATAATATTTATTTGTAAATATTTATTTTTATTAAGTAATTAACTGTAATAAAAAATAGGAAAACCTATAATATATAATTTTATTATTTATAAATTGTAAACACACGCACCGCCGAATGCACATTGATGTCCCAGTTTTTGATTTTGAAAAGTTGGCAGCTCTGAGGGAGTCTGGTGGGTGCTGGTGTTCTGAATGGGAGTCTAGTTGGTGCTGGTGTTCTGAATGGGAGTCTAGTGGGTGCTGGTGTTCTGAATGGGAGTCTACTGGGTGCCTGAGCTCTTTACATACTTCACTCCACACGCATGGAATATTTATTATGAGCCAGTTAGTCATTTTATATAATTGTTGATAGGTTTCTAAAATTGGACTGGATATATAATTTAATTTCATACTCTTAATTTTTTATGCACATTTTACAGTTATGCACTTTTGCAATTATGTTTTTGTAGGGGGGATAGTTTATTGTTATCAGTTACTTAATGGATACCTGAGCTCCCCATAGCACCCATGTAGTCGAAGTCTGTGAAAGATAGTCAAAGTCTGTGAAAGATTCATAACATTTTTTGATAATGGATGGGGTGCTTTCACTTAAGTCTGCTAGCAAGAGATATTTTGGTAATTTGCTAATCTTAAAAAAAACAACTGGTGAATTAAGTTTTTTTGTTTTTTTCTAAGCTTTGATTTTTTACAATTTTTTAATGGGTACTTGAGCTCCAGAGTACACATGTAGTTGCCATCTGTTTCTGTAGTAACTTATCTGTAAGAATGTTGAACACAGTTTGATTTTTCAGACTAAAGTGTTTTAAAAATACATAACTTGTCCCACATTCAATGTGTATTTATTATTAACGTGAATTTTGATTTTTGCAGGTGTACTTAGAAAGACTTCTTACTTATGCGGAGATTGATATTGTTCCAAGTACCTGGAAGAGGATAGTTTTAGGAGCAATATTGCTGTCTTCAAAGGTGTGGGATGACCAAGCTGTGTGGAATGTAGATTATTGCCAAATATTAAAAGATATCTCTGTAGAAGATATGTAAGTGTTTGTTTTTTTCTTTAAAAATTCTGATCATACTTAAAAATTTTATAAGCCAGTTTTCACTCACACCTTTTGTTTTGCAGTTTGCAATCACGGTTTTTTATTTATTTATTTATTTATTTTGGCAGCAGTAAACAAGGAAAATGTGAAATTTTACTGAGAGCCAACAAAAGCAAAATTTTTACTCTAAGTATACATTAATTTTACATTCTTAACTGTGAAGTTTTTAGTGCAAATGCCCCTGAATTTTTTTCATTATAAACTCAGTGTGTAATAAGATCAAAGTTTTGTTAATATCATATAGATTACATTGTTTGGCATTATGTAAAATAGTTTGGTGACCTGCAGATCATGTTATCATGTGGCTTTTGTCATGCAGTACAGAATAACTTAAATTTCTTAGCATTGCAAGTTGTGACTGTGTGGCAGGAATGGACTGTTTTGTTAAACATTACCAGATTTCTCTTTAATTTTTATTTATAAGCTTTCATCAGATTATGATTTTCAACTCATCCTTTTCGTTTTTTAGTGTTGAAAAATATTTTTGAAATTCATGTTGTGAGAGCGGGAGCATTATTTATGCATGAGAAACTATTAATTGAACATATTATGCCTGTATAATCAGGAAAGTCATATATTAATGGACTAATGATAAGAACATGTTTATATAATATCAAATTAATGTGTGTTAGATGAACTTATGATGAGAACATCCATCCATATATATATATATATATATAACACCATAATACCTTCAAATTGGAACTGAAGAACAGATTCTCTGCTTTAGAAGGCCTAACATTGGAAGAAGTGGATATTTCTGAAGTTAACAGAAAAGTAACCAAAGCTCTTATGGAAACAGCAACAAAATTAGCTGGGTCTAAGAAAAAATTGCATGTGAACAAATTATCAGGAAAAACCAAAATGTTGATGCAAAAAAGAAGAGTGATGAGGACAACTAAAGAAGATGTGACTTCCAAAGTGGAATATATAGAGCTATGCAAGACAGTACGAAAAAGTATCACTGAAGACGTAAGGAAATTCAACTGTGAACTAGTAAGGAAAGCAATTGAAAACAACCAAAGCCTAAAGATAGCAAAGGGACATCTCAGTAAGGAAAGAAAACAGATTATGGCACTGAGAAAAGAAAATGGTTCTGTAACAAGAAATAGAGGCGAAATTTTGACAAGAGTGAAAGATTTCTACTCCAAATTATATGAAAGGGATGATACATGTACTCCAGGCATCATGAAAGGTACCAGAGTTCTTCCAGTCCTTCCAGCAGAAGTTGCACATGCAATCAAGAACATGAAGCGGGGAAAAGCTCCAGGAGAAGATGGAATTACTGTAGACATCATACAAGAAGCAAGTGGAGAAATCGAAACAGTACTCGCCCAAATTTTCACTCGATGCCTTAATGAAGGGAAAATTCCTGAGGATTGGAACAACGCTACAATGATCTTGCTACATAAAGAAGGTGACATTGAGGATCTCAGGAACTACAGACCTATCAGTGGTTTATAAAATCTTCACTAAAGTTCTTTCACACCGCTTGAAGGTAACACTGGACATGGCTCAACCGAGAGAACAAGCTGGATTCAGGAGTGGCTACAGCACAATAGATCATATCCACGTACTGAGAGAACTAATTGAAAGAGCGAGGGAATATGAACTTCTGTTATGCATGGCTTTTATCGATTATGAAAAAGCCTTTGATTCGGTGAAACCATCAGCAGTTGCAATGGCTCTGAAATCCTGCGGTATTGAAGATGAATACTTTAATATTATTAATAACATCTATGAAAATGCAAGTGCAAAGATTCTGCTATTTGAAAATACAACACACATAAGAATTGGAAAAGGAGTGAGACAAGGTGACACCATATCTCTGAAGCTCTTTAATGCCACATTGGAAAATGTCTTTCAATCACTGAACTGGGAAAACAAAGGCATAAAGATTAATGGAGATTATCTAACCCACCTTCGTTTTGCTGATGACATAGTCATTTTTGCAACTACCCCATCAGAGCTACAGAGTATGATGCAGGAACTTGCTGACAAGAGTAAAGAAGTGGGATTAAAAATGAACTTTCAGAAGACAAAAGTGATGTTCAATGCTTTTACAAGAAATGAAGATTTATCGATTGATGGAGAAAAGCTGGAGATAACAGACACGTACGTTTATCTTGGACAGCAGATATCAAGTGAGGGTCACATTAGTGAAGAAATTAATCGGCGTACAAAACTTGCCTGGAGAGCTTTTGGAAGAAACAGCATAATTTTCAAGAGCAATATGCCATTATGTCTTAAAAGAAAAGTGTTTGATCAATGCATCCTTCCAGTGCTTACGTATGGTGCAGAGACGTGGACCTTAGCTAAAAGAGGCATACAAAGGCTGCAGACAACTCAAAGAAGCATGGAGAGGTGCATGCTTGGTGTAACCAGGAGAGATAAGAAGAGGAACACGTGGATCCGAAAAATGACAAGAGTGGAAGACATCATGATCAGAGTTAAATCCCTGAAATGGCAATGGGCTGGACATACTGCCAGAAGAACAGACCATCGATGGACAGCCGAAATTTTAGATTGGATTCCATGGGACAGGAAAAGACCCAGAAGAAGACCACATGGAAGATGGGTGGATGAAATTAGAAAGTATGCGGGAGTGACATGGAGGAGACTGGCACAAGACAGACCGTTGTGGAGGAAACTTGGGGAGACCTTCGTCCAGCAGTGGATTGATAATGGTTGACAATGATGATGATGATATATACAGTATATACACTGACGGAAAAAAATCCCAACACCAAGAAGGGGTTGTGTTAGATAAACGACAGTTGGTAGGCGGTGAGAGTACATCTGTAAGATGACGTCTATGCAAATTTAGCGCTCGGCGCATACGTGTGGCGCTAGTAGCGCCCCTCGGAACATGCAAAGCTGGTTTGCTGTGTTTGTGGGCATTAGTTATCATTGAGATTCGACGTAGGGTGTTGATGTTAGTCAAGAATGCCTTTAAGAAGACGGAGAAGCCATTATCAACAGCTCACGGAGTTTGAATTAGGTCGTGTAATAGGGCTACGAGAAGGTGGATTTTCTTTCCGCAATATTGCAGAACGACTTGGCAGGAATGTAACCACTGAGCATGATTGTTGGCAGCGGTGGTCAAGGGAAGGTACTGCCTCAAGAAGACCGGGTTCCGGACGGCCACGTGGCACCACTGAGAGGGAACACCGCCGTGTACGGCGTATGGCCATGGCGCATCGTACTGCGTCTGTGGCAGCAATTCGAGCTGCAGTTGCCACCACAGTGACACAACGAACTGTTACAAATCGGTTACTTGAAGGACAGCTCTGAGCCAGATGCCCTGTAGCGTGCATTCCACTTACTCCAAACCACTGCCATTTGCGACGTCAGTGGTGTCAAGCTAGAGCTCATTGGAGGGCAGAGTGGAGATCTGTTGTGTTTTCTGATGAAAGCCGGTTCTGCCTGGGTGCCAGTGATGGCCATGTGTTGGTTAGGAGGAGGCCAGGTGAGCGCCTGCAACCAACCTGTCTGCGGCCGAGACACACTACACCTGGAGTTATGGTCTGGGGAGCAATTTCCTATGACAGCAGGAACACTCTCGTGGTAATCCCACGCACTCTGACGGCACAGTTGTATGTTGGTCTGGTGATTCAACCTGTTGTGCTGCCATTCATGAACAGAATTCCAGGGGGTGTTTTCCAACAGGATAACGCTCGCCAGCATACCGCTGTTGTAACCCAACATGCTCTAGAGAGTGTCGACATGTTGCAGTGGCCTGCTAGATCACCAGATCTTTCTCCAATCGAGCACGTATGGGACATCATTGGACGACAACTCCAGCGTCGCCCCCAACCAGCATTAACCGTCTCTATATTGACCGACCAAGTGCAACAGGCATGGAACTCCATCCCACAAACTGACATCCAGCACTTCTACGACACAATGCATGAACGTTTGCATGCTTGCATTCAACATTCTGGCGGTTACACCGGTTATTAATGTAGCAGCATTTCACATTTAAAATGGCTCTTCTCACACTTACATTAAGCTGTGATCTTGAAACCTTAATCGATTAAATATGTTACCTATACAAATGTATTGCCGCCATTTCATTCCTCTACAACTATTTTTTCGTGGTGTTGGGATTTTTTTTTCTGTCGGTTTATAATTATTAATAGAACTTAAAACGTGGTCCAGGTGGACAAAGAAGCAATAGATTGTTCTAGAACATTTTTTGAAGTTATTTGGATGTTACAAAGAACGCCTGGAAGTCACACGCTCAGGAAAGGGAGATGCCTTTCTCAAGCAAGATAACCATCAGCCATTAAGCAAACAACATCCACCAAGTATTTTCCACAGAGAGCAGACGCCAAGATGTTTAGAAGTCTGAACATTACTTTTTGTATACATGCAGCAGTATGCATTGTACTCGATGCATTTCTGTACTTTGCGGTAAGTTAAGTCTGTCCAAAAGAGAGCCGCCAATAGAGGTGGATCAAATGCACCGACTGTCTAGTTAAGGACCAAAGGATCGGTAAGCAGGATGGAAGCAACCGACCGAACAAACGCGAAGAGCAAAACCGCCTGGTCATTGTGACTTAGGCACCAGCAGCAGAGAGGAAGGAGGACTCTACACCCGAGGGCAAGGAAATGGAAGTGACGGAAGCACGGCCCAGGCAAAAGAAGGAGAAAGAAAGGCGCACGAGAGAGTTAGTTAGTTGGTCTGTTTTCGTGAAGCGGAGAGGTAGATTCTCCGGCAGGCGTGACTCGAAATGTTTAGAGTGCACGTGGAAACCAAGCGGTAAGGGGGTCCGATAGTTCAGTCGCTTACTAAATGGTAGTGAGATGTTTTTGTGAAGTTAATGTTACTCATGATATAGGTCTGAAAGCCCGAGACTCTCACGGAGTACTATTACTAGTCAGAAGGAGATAGCTTCCGTGACAGCGAAGACGAAGGTTGGAGCTGAGTTTGACACGACTCAGAAATAGAAGTTCATCGGAGATACAGGTCTTATCCCATACGGGAAAGACTCTCTCCCAAGTTTAGGAAAATATCATTAGTATAGAGACGCCAAGCTTACGTTGGCGATTTAAGAGTTTTTCACCGGATAGCGGACGTTTGATCGACGATCAGAAGGCGGCTACTCGACGGACAGACTGACTTTCCGACTTCAGATCTTTTCAAAATAAATTTAAGTTTGATCAAATCCTCCTGTATTATTTTAGGACATTAGCAATTTCTATTTTGAGTTTTTCAGCGGTCTCGATCCATCCTCCTGATTCGCAGATAATTACATGTACACTGGCGGAAAGTGAAAAAAGAACACCAAGAAGGAGACGTCTGATACCAACGAAATTTATACCGCATAATAACGGAATATAAAGGATAACGTGATCAAAACATTATGGCAAAATACAGCTGTATTTGCTGGTAAACTGAAAAATAACATTTCCATGTAACATGGTTAGTATGAGGTTGAACCGCCATGAACTGCATCACACTGCAATTCTGGCATATGAAGTCTGTCTTACAGATGTTGGATGTAAGTTTGGGGTATTGAGTTCCAAGCATCCTCAACCTGGACGCGTAAATCGGGGATGGTCGTGGCTGGCCGTGGAGACCGGATAAGTCGTTGTCCCATAAAATTCCACACATGCTCAATGGGGAACAAATCCGGTGAACGTGCAGGCCATGGAAGTTGTCTCACACCCTGAAGTACATGTTGCGTTGCACGTGTCGTGTGTGGGCGTGCATTATCTTGCTGGAAAACACCACGATGGACCGACCTTACAAATGGCACAACAATGGGCTGAATGATGTTGTTGATGTAGGAGGTGCTGTTTAACGTACCCAGTACAAACACTAGTTGTGTACAGGAGTGATAGCTGATCACTCCCCACACCTGGAGACCAGGTGTTGGCCCTGTGTGTCGCTGGCAGATGCAAGAAGGGTGGATACGCTCCCCTATGCGTCTGTGAACACACATACGGTCATCGGAGGCTCCCAAGCAGAATCTGCTTTCATCACTGAGCACGACAAATTGCCATTGTGTTCTCCAGTGCAGACGTTGGCGACACCACTGCAGCCGTTCCTGACGGTGGGCTGGAGTCAGAGGCACACGTGCATGTAGTCCTGCATCCAGTAGATGGTTGCGGATTGTTCGCACAGTCACCTCAGGTGCAACGGCAGCTCGGATTTGTGTCGCAGTGGATGTTCTGCTTGACAACGCTGCTCTTCTTATGCGTCGATCGGTCCGCTCATCAGTTCGTCTGTGACTCCCGGTTCCACGTCTTCTCGTGTGGGAATGTTCCTCGGACCATCTACGCCACATCGTACCACCTACCACCACCGATACTTCTCGTCCAATTTGCTCCGCAATACGACGATACAACCACCCGGCCTCGCAGAGTCCGACTAGACGACCTCGCTCAAAGTCCGATAACTGCTGAAATCGTACACATCTTTCATGTCCAGGCATTGCAGCTTCTTCAGGGTCTTCGCACGTGTCCATACACCGACGACTGATTACATTCACTTCGCCGTACTCCTTAAATACCACCAACGATAATTTGCATATTATGCCATGCTGTGGCGTAAGCGCTCACCGGTTGATCCCGAAATTAACATCACACCTACGTAAACTCGACCCCATCAACATATGTAAATTGCATAATCGTCCGCCAATTCCTTCTTGGTGTTCTTTTTTCACTTTCCGCCAGTGTGAAAAAGCGGGGAGGATTTCGTCCATTCACCCAGTATTAGTTTTGGGGCAAAGTTCTTAGGAACAAACCTTGTACTTCTATTGGCTGTGAGGGGGGCCTATAACATGGACACCACGGAAACATAATTTTGGGCGTGTCCACATAATGAGATGAGCACGCTCGCCCTTACATATGATACGTTATTTTAACCCATTATTTAACTTTCATAACAGAATAGTAAATATTACAGAACACCAAAGGAATTCTAAAATTGAATTATTTTATGGTTGTTTTTACAATCAACCTAGTTCTAATTTACTCAAGACGAAAAATGAAAAAGGCTGTGGTATTGCCAACAACAATTATAGGCAACAAAATATTTTGCAGCTGCCCCTGTGTCACAGGGGTCTAAGCACTGGGGCTTCTGCCCATTCATCTAGGATGGGTCCATGTTCAAATCCCAGTGAGGCATGGATTTTGTGTTTGTCTTATGTCACTGGTTGTATCTCTTCCCTTGAACCAGTGGCTCTAAATTAAGGACAGGCAACTGGTTATTGCCCATAAAGTTAGTCTTGGTGGTTGTTAAAGTTCCAAACAATAACAAAAATGCATTTTGTTATATCATAACAGTTGAACATGTTTTTCTTTTTTTTTTTTTCTTCGTATTTTATAGTATTCTATACTGTTTCAGGAAACGGTGTCATCTTAGCAAGTCAGTAAAAAGTCCATCAAAAGGAAATTAGGTGGCTCAAGACTGAACTAGACCCATCTGGAGAAGGATCAGAATGAGAAATGTACTAGTAAAAATGATAGTAAGGGGAAAATTGATTCACAAGAACTAGACAACATTACCACAACCGGGCAGTGGGCAACATAACAAATGAGCTGTGGATGAAAATGAAGTCATCGTATCTGAAAGGAGGAAAGTGAACCATTTCCACGTTTCATAAATGTCACTAGTAGGAATATCTGCTGCACACACACAGAACATTGACTATAGCTACAGGATAGCCGACACAATGAGTGTTGTTGAATTAAAAAATATGCAGAGGTATTCTGGAAAATTAGGAAGATGTGTAAAATGTCTTCTCATCACTCCAACCATATAGAAAGCCCAATTTTTATAACCCAAACAAGAGTTGAGGACATCACTCCCACCTTGTCAGGATAAAGGTCTCTCCCCTCATATGCAAGGTGTGTCAAAGTTTGCTGAATTCTGTCGTAATGCATAAAAGGTAAGGTTGTGAAACGTGCGGTAATGAATTACTTGAATTAAACATGGTGCCTTTTCACTTATCGCTTGTTCTGAACTTCTACGGAATTCCTTTTATCATCCAGCTATAATCAGCTAACACAGCGGCACTCCATTTGCCTTTGTATCCCTGCTCCATTGCCAAGATTCCTGATGGAAATGATTACTGTGTTCATTACTTACACCACCACAGTTAGTGAGGAAAAACCTCAGGTGTAAATAAAGGAAATACATCTTTTGTGATATGTTACAACCCAGTTTCTCATGCAAAGTTATAAGATTCTCCACAAACTCCCTGAAATTGTCTCCTTTTACATGTTGTAGAAAAACAGTCAAAACATGTCGGAAAACATTCTATGCTGCTTTCTGAGACTGCTGGTCTTTGAAGAGTTAAAGTATCTGTGGACTCCTACCTCTTCATCTTCTCCTTGGGAATTTTTCATATAAGTGTGTGAATGTTGGTCTGTTCCTGTTTAATGGTTTTACAAAAATTTTCTCGAGCCACATTGTGCTATGTAGAGATGGAAGAAAAGCTGTACTGGAATCTACCAGTAACTCAAAGGCTGCATTTTTTGTTTCAGGTGTAAGTGATTTACTGTGAGGCCCAGCTCTTTTTGTGATGGATATCCTTTGCATGAATGTTCCATTTGCGTAGAAAGCAGCAGGCCTTTGTGTAACCTTTTTGGAGTCTCAGCAATATGGCCATTACCTTCAAATCACAACAAATCAGCCATTCATGTTTTTATATTTTTTTGTTACTCATACAGTGGAGAATGTTCTTCATGTTTATGTAAGTTTCCTTTGCATGGACAGCATGTGCAACTGGAATTGAACGCTGCCCATTTCCATTGTTCAACAAGTGTGGCTTTTAGACTAATGCAAGAAGATAGTGTGAATAGTCACCATTCTTCCTGATTGTGCCTAATGTTCATTCAGGATGTTGGCATCCCCACAAACAGTGAATTCACTGTCTGTTTTAGAAAAATGGAGTTACTTTCATAATTTCCTCAATATGATTTCACTGCTGAGCCTTGAGGCCAACTGTTCTGCCTTATTCTCTGGCAGTTTTGAGATCTCTAATGAGATCAGAAAGTTCGTTCTTCGTAACTTTGTGTGGTTCAGTAGACGTCTCATTCAGACAAAATTATAAATCCCTTGAAGTAATTGGCTGCTGTGCTTTTTCAGGTATATCATACTGTTTCTCATTACAATCCATAGTAAAACTGCTGGGGAATGGGCAGTCCTTCATTGTGAAGCAGTGTGTGCTGAGTATATAGCATATTTGGGTACACACTGTCCACTTTTTTCTTAGTGGTAATCCATTTTTGAATAGGAGGCACCATACAAATCATTCCTGTTGTTTCCAGCCTTTAATGTGTGTGATCTGTTGGATCCCTCAACATCATAAGCACTGCAGAGTAATGATTGCATTAATCATTCCTGCTTGGGGGTTCATTCATCACTCATGCAAAAGTCATTTATTCTGATTTCCAGGTTGCCACTATGCTCACTAAGTAAATCATTCATTGTGGAGAACCTGTGGCACTTTCAAGGCCCCACCTCTTTCTGGCAAACTGCCAAGAAGTGTGCAAGCTCATAAACTATTTACGATGAATTATTGCCACGAGCTGGCTTGTGGCAAATGGTTTGAGCACACCATTCAAATGAATTGCATTCACATATTAGACCCATTCTTAATTTTCACCAATATTTCCTAGCTGATGCTTGCTCACTCAACTGTTGACACTCATTAATTCTTGACATTACCTTTCTTATTGGGAATTTATCTCTGAACTCACGGGGCAAATAAAGTTAAACATGCCGCAACTTCAAGTGCGTGTCACAGTAATAGTGGACTGAATGATCATTTGCAGAGAGTGGACCTTTCATGGTGAAAAATCATTCATTGTGAATGAATCATTCATGAATAGTTCATCACCATTGTAAAAACATGGAACATCCCTTACAATTTATGCATGCACTGAATTTTGATGAAAAGGACATAAGACACTTGTGCTGTGCCCAGCTCTTGTACTGGTCACTTTCTTTACAAAAGTAAGTGACCAGTAAGTTTTTTTTTTATTTAATCACTGAGATTAAAGCACACTTCTTTGAAGCAAACTGGACTTCTCCATATATGTAGCTGAAGTTACCTGCACTGTTCCCCACTCACTCACAAGTACATATTCACTCTAACTAAAACAAAAGCTATCAAAGGCTCACCAAGAACAACTAACAGAAAATCACAGAATGCCTAACCAGACTTCTAAACTTCCAATGAAACACTACAGGACAGAAGCATGTGCAGTGCAGATGATACCAAAAGTATTGTGACCTTGGAATGTGACTCTAGCACATCTCAGCTCCGAGAGCTATAACTACTCACTCACACAAGCAAGCTGGTATGGGATCCCTTTTGTTACTTGAAAGCAACAGCAATTCAAACTTTTTTATGTCATTTTATGTTTAGCACCCCAAAAGTAGTTAAAATTAGGTAACTTCATTTTCATTACAAATCCCATGTTGAACTGTGTAATTGAAATTTCCCAGTATGGTTATCAAATTTACCTTGTATTTATTTAATGATTGTCTTTATGTTAAGTGTAGCATAAATTTGCATTCTGTTTAGTCATTTGTTTTGTGTTTTATTGTTTCTTCCCTCTTTTTTTCAATAGCTGATATTTTTTCTTTTTCAGGAATGAATTGGAGAGACAGTTTTTAGAAATGTTGCAATTTAATATTAATGTTCCTGCTAGTGTATATGCAAAGTATTATTTTGATCTGAGAACGTTAGCTGACCAAAACGATTTGACATTTCCAACAGAGCCCTTAAGTAAGGACAGGGCACATAAACTTGAGGTAAGTGTCTCTGGTTACAGATTACCATCAGTAGTAATGTAGACTTTGATATTTTTGTCATCAGCTATCAAGAATTTTGATCATGTAGCTGCTAGCAATGTTGTTAAAATGCGGAATTTTTATCCTATGAAAAGGGGTAGGGGCATAAAATAACGGAAAAGTGCACATACAGCTTGTGACTCAAATGTAGGATTAAACACAAAAATTTGGCCACCTAGGAATTTCTGCTGGTATGTGTTTCACCATTCTGAAGTCTTAGGAACCAGGAAGAATGTGTATTGCATTCTGATGTAAAGTCTTTTAAGATGTTTAATGACCAACAGTATGGCTTTCATGTAAGTCAGATAATTTTAGTATGTGTTATCCTTTCATTACATATTTGTGTAAAGCAATTGATAAAAGATTTGGCACTTTGTTTCAAGGGCTTCTGGTAAATAGGGTCTTAATGACCTTCAGTGGAATAGCATTTATCCCTTTTAGTGCCATCCATTATTGTAGCTGTTCTTTTCCTTTAGTATTTTAGATTAATTTCCTGCGGCATGCTGTTTTCTTTAGTTGAAGAATTTGATTGATTTACTCCTGTTTTGTGGTCTTTTATGACATGAACAATTGATTCCTAAGAATTCTGTCAATTGCTCATTTTACAACATTCAACACATGCCTTATATGCATCCTGTATCCCTCATGAAACCAGATTGTTGTTTGCCCATCAAAATTTGTGTATTTAATAGTACAATGATGCCATTTACAATATCCCCAAGATATTGGTGGAATTTTTTCATTTACATGGGTTTTGTTAATTTTTATTTTTTCCCTCTGCCAGGTCCAGGAAGGCACAGAAAGCTTTAGAAATGAGGAAAAGCCACAAAAATGAAGAAAAAGTAATGCAACTGAAGTCATAGGTCACAGTTCTAGCAAGAATGAGAATGTTCTATGGTTTTCTGCATTTTGAATTTTTCTAATGAAGTCTCACGTTTTCCTAGTTCTTCTCCAGTTTACATTTCTATTTTTTTTGTTCGTGTTACTCCACCCCCTTCCCCCTCCAGTAATAGTAAAAATGAATTACTTCATTTTTATTTTATTTTTTACCTAATGAAATGCATGTTTTTCTGTTCCTAACAGTCTCTTCAAATTCAATCAGCAGAAGAAGCATTTTGAATCCTCCCATTTTTTTAAAGCAAAATTTAATTTCAAAATCATTACTTAATCTGTCTGTGATGAAATCAGCTCCTATTTCATGACCCGTAAAATTATTTTTATGAAAAAATGAGCAATGGCAGTACCAATTTTTTCAATTGAATTTTGCTGAAATTCTTGTTTATCATTCCTTAGTCTCTTATCAAGCAATTAATTTTTCTTTTGTTTAAAGTGGAATTAAAGTTCAGAAATGGTGTAGCCCACTCAATTTGCAGAGAAAACTACTTCACAGGTAATGAAAGACTGTGGCAGAGTTCTGATTTTGAACTTCAATTTCTTTTCAAACAGACGTAAAAATGCTTTCTTCTTTTGTTCCTTGATATAGCAAGAAGTTACTGAAGAATGGAAAAATATGCATTTTAAGTGAAACTAAATTTTGGCATTGTTGTGTAAACAGTGTGGAAGAATGATCTAAAGTGATTAATGTTACATGAGAAACAGTTAGACATGCAACTCAGAGATGTTTGATTGCTGTGTTAATGATTCAGTTGTTCACTCTGCTGCAAAAACAATTTAATGGAAATGGTCATATTCTATCATGGATGGATTAAGTACCAACTTTGAAATTTAATTTAACTTTCAAATGAAAGAAAAAATTCTTGCTAGGTGTGATAAGCTGTTAAGACTAATGCTGTCAGTTTTGAATCTTTCTCACTCAAGTGCACAAAGCATTTTGGTGTTTAGCCAAGTTAAAAAAAATAAAAAAAATCAGAACTTAGTTCAGATCATCAGTGACTAACAACATGCAAGAAAAAATGTTGATAAAATATTGTGTCGTTTGGGCCAGAAGTGTTTTAAAATCTCACATGACCAAAAATTTCTTGCGAAAGTGAAATTGTGCATATTCCTTTTTGCTGAAATAGTACTTGTTTCTTTGTGAAAAGTAGAATTTATTTTATTGTAATTATGATTGTTTTATGTAAGTTATATGACAGTATCTAACTCAGGTGTAGTTTCCATACATGACAAAATCATCTCAATAATTTCCAACTTTGTTCATAAAAACCAACCAATCTTGAACAAAATCCATAACCCACACTATACACAATCTCACCAAAAAATCTGCTTTGTGACTTATTTCACTTCACAGGCATTTCCAAACTGTAAGTGATTCAAAAATCTTGACTAAGATGAACCCATGGCATATAAACGCCATAGCATAGCATCATTGCCATTTATCGAGTAACTTCTTAATGCATCTTTTCCCCTTTTTCTTTTTGCTTTTTTCTTCATTTATACACATTTCAATGTCTGTTATGTATATCTCCAAGCATAGGTAAGATTTATAGGGCTATTCGTGTTACAACTGCTGTCATAATGCTTGTTTATGCATATAGATTCCACCGTTAATATTTCCATCCAAGTTTTATGTTGTTTCAAAATCTTTGCATCAGTCCAATTAGGTTCTGCATGGTGTTAATATGTATTGATCGGTAAGCACACTTTTCTCTTGTTTGCACTGGTTTCCAGATATTCAGTTAGTCAAACATTCAGGTATTTTGTATTGCTGATAAATGATTTTTGGATTGCTCACAGTTTGAAACTGCCACTGATCAGCTGAGTAAAATGCATCACGAAGTTGGAAGTTTCTGCAAAACGCATCATGAAGTTGAAGTTTCTACAAGATTGTGGGTAGTGCAGGTTAAAGATTTTGTTCAAGATTGGTTGGTCTTTTACTTTTTCAATGCAATTTTATCTCTTCATTCTTTGCTTTAAATCTGGTTTTGAAGTTTCATGCCCCCTGTTTTTAAATCTTTGTAAATTTTTAATTTTCATTTGTTCATTTTTAGATGTTGACCAATTCATCTGTTGTACCTGAGCCATTTTATGAGTTTACTTCCATTATTTTTAACATACGTAATTTAGCTTAACGTGCATATATCACCCCAAGAGAAAAATCTTTTCCTTCTGTGCCTAATGAAGAGTTGGCAGAATATCTTTCACAACAAAGTTGATCTAGACCTAATGTTTTGCAAATAAAGACATAAACGTTTAACATTGAGGCTCTGCAAATTCTTGGAAGTTTCTTGTTATTCCATTTGGCATGCCATTTCATTTTGCTAAGGTATGTGATATGGTGGATTGCCTTTTTAAATAATGTTTTTAGCCTATCTGTTATGCATTTCTGAAACTAGGTTTTTCATTATTCTGTACTAACAGTCTTTTGCGAATTCTAATCATTATTTGGCTATTTGCACATGTAGAACAGAATTTAATGTGGTATAAGTTATTAATTGTACCCATGTACCTATAACATTAGTGTGCATTTTTCTTTTTCTTTTATTTCTCACATGCAAACTGTTGTAAAAATAAATTAATACATAAATAAAAAAGACACTTGAATAGTTACAGATATCTTTATATGGGTGTTTATTTGTCTATGTTCTTATTTTGAAAACACTTGCTAAAGTCTTCTTTCTTGTTTATTTTTGTTGTGGTTAAGGTTAATAGTCAGTCATGGTCACAGTTAACAGTTTTTCTGCTTTCTTTTTGTAGTTCTGGTGAGGTTCTATTGGTGTGGGGCTGTCCAATTTGAGTGGTCATTGATTCTTTATTTCATTTTTTTCCCTTTTCTATTTCAGGACTTTCTAATAAATAGTTCTGAAATACAAAAGGACTATGTAAAAATTCTTTTATTATTATGATTTTTTCCACCATTAAAAAATTCTTTGATAGTCAGTGATGGTCAAATTTTACAATAACTGAAATTAAAAAGTTGGCTTACTCAGAATAGACCATTAAAAAAATTCTTTGATAGTCAATGATGGTCAAATTTTACAGTAACTGAAATTAAAAAGTTGGCTTAACCAGAATAGACAGTAAATAAATAAATCACTCAGATGGTCAAAGTTAAGTGTTTCTGCTTTAATCTTTGTGGTTATGGCAAAGCTCCATTGATGTGGGGCTTACCAATTTGAGTGTTCATTGAGAATTCTTTGTTTTCCTTTTCTATTTCGGTACTTCCTAATATTTTTGAAATAAGAAAGAGCTATTAAGTCTTTTATTACTATTATTATAATTTTACTATTAAAAATTATTTTAATAGTCAGTGATAGTCTTCACGGACCCATCTAGCTTGGAGCCATCTGTGAATAGCTCTGTGCCGACATTCGTTGGGGGGGGGGGGGGGGGGGTTCTGAGTCCCATGTGGGACACAATTCATAGGCTGGATGGCTGGTCCAGACTATCTTTTTACTCCACCTCATCCCACCTATAGCTTGCACTTAGGAGGTGTGTGTCTTTCCCATTTCTTAGGTCGAACAAAGCGACTTCTTGGTAGATTACCAATTCCACCGGCACGCACCCTGCTAGGACTTTCACTGCAAGAGTTAGTGCTGTGCGGAAACACTTGGTGATCCCGAGGAGAGCCACCCTCTGCAGAGGCGGCGGGGGGGGGGGGCACGTTTCCCAGGCGCAAGTGATAGGAGGACACGAAGCCAGGCGACATGGACAGATGGGATGCAGACACTCATAAACCCCTTATGTGTTTTTGAATTATATCTCAAATTCCATGTATAAAATTTTTGAATCAAAAGTGAGTAATGGCACGAGCGCAGTAGTCGTAAACTGTGGTAAAATATACAGCCTTCACAACTGTACGAATAAGATCACTGAGCTTATCCATTTAGTAAAGTAAAGGCTGCTCAGTTTATGATGCTGTAATTCTCATACTCCGCTCTGTGGGTGAGACAGCTTGAAGACGATTGTTCTGTCATTGACATCATGCGTGCCTCCCTCATTGCTTCAAAATTCTCGGCTATCACTATGGTGTGATAGCCATACACCTACTGGCTGCTACTGTAGGTGAAGATGGGTACTGTCATGTATGGTGTTGTTTATCTCCTGTTGTACTTGGCACGGCAAAGAAATGCACTACGTGGATCAGATGAAGGAAGATTTCTACTAGGTCTTCAAAATAGAAAATTTTTGTACACCATTGAACGTGTTTCTCACTACCAGCCTCCACTTAAGGAACATTTGGTGTGCCACAAAAGGGGCCAGGTTGGTTACTTCTCTCATGAAATTCAAGATGAGTTCTTGGAAATCATTGCTGGTAAGATAAGGCAAAAAATTCTAGATGATATCCGAGAAACAAAATTCTAGATGACATCCGACACCCAACGTCAATCATACTCATAAAGATCAGATATCTTGGGTCATAAGTTATGTAAGATGGGGGGAAAAGGTCCTTAGGTCATAGGGAGTTTCATTGATTTTTTTTAGTCTGTTGAAAAACAGGTGAAACTTTTGCTGAAGCAATAGTCAGGAAAACTGGAAAATTATGGTTTAGTTCTCGCAAACTGCAGAGGACAGTCGTGTGACAATGGAGCTTACATGGCAGGAAGGTGCAAGGGGGTTCAAGCACGCATTCTTAAAGAATATAATCTTGCATTTTTCTTGCCATGTGCAGCTTACTCTCTTAATCAAGTGGGAGTTCAAGCTGCTAGTGTGAATCCAGATGCAGATACTTACTTTCGAGTTCTCTACTGTTTCTACTTATTTTTTGCGTCTTCAACAACTAGGTGGGAAATATCACAGAAATGTGTTAAAATGTCCCTCGAATCTCGATCTAAGACAAGGTGGTCTACAAAGATGGAAGCTGTTAGAAGTGAAAGAAAGGCAAGGTGTTCCAATGAAAGAAGTTTTAGTAAGCTGAAGCTTATCAAAACATATCTGCATAGCACAGCTGGCCAACAGAGATTAACAAATTTAAGTGTGATCTCCATAAAACATGAGTTTGCATCAAAACTTTCTTATGATATCATAAAGGCTTTTGCTGCCAGAATAGTCAAGCTGTAGACATGCGTGTCCCTAAATTTAAAAAACTGGGCTTCATTTTAAATTGTAATGCACAGCTGTATTCAAATGTTTAAATGTTTGTCATACAAATTTTTAAAATGTAAAACTCAAAGGTTTGTGTATTGAATAAAAAATAGTTTGTATATTGAATTAAGTGTTATTTTAGTGAACAGTGTATTAATGCTACAATTTTTTATTTAAAAACAAAGTGATAGAACTGCGTGGTGAAAGACCAGTTGACGAGTTTTTGAACACGGAAAACTTATTAATTGGTTATGACTAAAATATTAAGTTAATTATTGTTTTTACTGTAAAAAGAAATCTTGATTTTATTAACTGTTAAGATTCATTCAAAGAAATTAGTGGTTTAAGGGTAAACTAAACACTAATTTCTTTGAATGAATCAGTGCTGGCTTATGATCATTCATAGTCGTGGGTCCAGGTTCGAGTCCCGGTGAGGCATTGATGTTGTGCTTGTCTTACAGCACTGACTCCAGTCCCTCCCTTCCCTGGAACCAGTTGTCCTAAATTAAGGACAGGCGACTGCTTATAGCACATTAAGTTGCTCACGGTGTCTGTTAAACCTCCAAGCAAAAGAATAAACTGAAATTTCTTTAGTATGTCATTTGTGCTCAATATCACAAAAATCCATGATTGTTACAATATTAATAAATGCGTTTTTATTCATTTTGGACCTCGAAAAAACAAAACCACAAATCAGGTGCAGTTGTAAAATTTAATGAAATGCTAGCAGATGTGATCTCAAAAATTTAAAAATAAATTTTAGTTAATATGTTGTTGAAGGAAGGTTGGGGGTGCCAAATTCTGCTTTACCCCTGGTCAAAGAAATCCTAGCTCCACCTCTGCCCTCTGGATGCTGTTAATAGCTCTCCTCATCTTGACACTGCCTGTCCACCAAGCTGCGCAGGCATATGTCAGGATCCGCTTAATGCAACGTTTGTACACGGCTTTTTTTGTCTGGCCAAACAATCTCGTGCCATTAATTTTTCATAGAATGAGCCCGCATTTCTTTCACAGATAGACGAGATGAGCTATACCTGATAGCTTGGGATTTATAGTCAATTCCAGGTATTTCATTTTTCTGACTGCTCTGATTGTGTGACTCAGAAACGTACACTTCGGGGGGAGTTTTCATTGCTTCCTCTTTGGGGATTGCAAGCAAGGTGGTGGTCTCTGGTGCAAAACAAAGCTTGTACTCCTTGCTCCAATACTCTGACACTGCGAGAGCCCGGTGAACCTGCTGCTCGATGACATGCCTCCCCGATGCCGAGGCGACCAACACAAAATCTTCAGCGTAGGCTTGATTCTCAACATTCTCACCCAGGTCTAGAGTGAGGGCAGAATCTGCCATCATGCAAGGTAAAGAAAATAGTAAAAAGATTTACCTTTCACATAATACCTGTAATAGGGACTCAACTTTGTCAAATTCCTATTATTTCAAAATCTGTTTAAAAATCTGGCAACATTCATCTTCTTTCATTCCATGGGTAAATAACGTATAATAGAAGTCACTACTGAAACATCCAAATTTATATAACTTCTATTTACATAATTTAAGTGTTGCTTTAATGAGAAAAACATTCTGGGTAAGTTTAATGATCCCTGAGTGAATGATAATGGTGAAATATTAATTGAACTCTGCATTGAGGATATGTTTTTCAAACACAAGTGTATCCACACATACACTTGGGAAAATCGTACTCTGGGACAAAAGAGTGTAATAGATTTTGTTGTTTACGATCAACGTCTGAAACACTTAGTTGTTAACACTTGTGTGATGAGAGGTGCTGATGTTAGCTGTGATCATTACTTATTAGTGTCACAAGTGAAACTGAATGTTGTTTGGAGAAAAAGGAATAGGAAGAGGCCCATGATGAATGAAAGTTGAAAGGCTCCCTGAAGATCATCAGCAACACTCTAATTTATTCAGAAAACAATTGAAGTTGAAGTCATGTGAGAGGTATGTTGAAAAGAAGTGGACATGCTTTAAGAACTGTGTTGTCACTGCCACTGAAGAGATCTGTGGTACAACAATAGTGGGGAACATTTAGAGGTGCTTGGTGAAACAGTGAGATTAAAGAAGCAGTAAAAAAGAAAGAAGGAAGAATATTTGGGGATGTTGCAAGGTAGAGTTTCTGAAGATGAATATTGCTGTAAAAAGCATGGGGCAGCTAAGTTGGTTTGCCAGAGTAAGGCAAAAGTTAAAAAGGAAAATGTGGAAATGCATGAATTGGCTTTTTGAAAAGATGGGCAAATCTTCTGAAAGTACATGACTCAGGAAAAATAGGGTAAATAAAATTTTGAGTGAGTTGTGTGAAAAATAGAACCAGAGACATGTTATGGGAGCCCAGTGTGCATTAAGTGAAAGATGGGGTGAATACTTTTGTGAGTTATTAGGTCATGAAAGCAAAGGCAATTCTGAGGCAGTAGCAGATGATGTCATTGTGAGAGATGGAAGCACAGGAGGGATCTCAAGAGAAGAGGTGTGTAAAGCTCTGAAATCTCTTCAGAAAGGTAAGGCTCAGGGAGTGGATAGCATAACTGCTGAGATGTTAAAATATTGTGGTGACTCTGTAATTGACTGGTTAACTGAAATTTGCCAGTTGTGCTGGGGGTTAAGAATAGTCCCTCAGGTTTGGAGGGATAATATCATTGTTCCCTTGTATCATGCAAGAACTATCATGTTATTAGCTTGCTGTGTGTACCTATGGAAAATGTTTGGAAAAATCATTATTGATAAGGTACAAGGCCTTACAAAAGAGAAAGTTTTGGATGTTCAGAGTGGTTTTATGCTGCCCTAACCAAATTTTTGCATTACGCATAATGATCGAAAAGTATCTGTCTGTTGGTAAGAAAGTTTTTGCTATCTTCATAGATTTAGAGAAAGCTTATGACCGAGTAAATAGAATACTTCCGTGGAATGTACTGAATAAATATGGTACCACTGGGAAACTACTTAATAGTGTAAAAGCCATGTATGCTGGCAGTGGAGCTTGTGTACGGGTAAATGGTGTTATATCAAAATGGTTTTCTATTGGTGCAGAAGTCAGACAAAGCTGTGTAATGTCACCATGGCTGTTTAATATATATATGGATGCATGCACGAGTGATACCAAAATGGACAATACTGATTTTTTTCTCTATAATATCTGTTTGTGTAGATTGCTGTATGCTGATGACACAGTTCTGTTGGCAGAGAACAAAAGAGATTTGCAGAGTCTGTTGTCCTGGATGTATGAAGTTTGTATGAAATTCAAACTAAGTTTAAATAAAGGAAAAAAACAAAGTTATGGTTTTTGAGCGAGGAACTGTTAGTATTGAATGCAAGATAACTCTAAATGGCACAGTGATTGACTAGGTGAATGAGTTTGTGTGTTTAGGAAGCATGTTTGACAGAGAAACCAAATTAGGTGGTGAAATTAGTAGGCGAGTGAATTCTTCATTGAAAGTTATAACTGCTTTAGGAGGATTTCACAGGAATGATGGGTTCTCAAGAGAATCCCGAATGGCTGTGTATAAAAGAGGTAACTGTTCCTACTCTGATGTATGGCAGTGAAACCTGAATACTGCAGAAGTGACAGGAGTTGTTTGTTTGTGTGCTGGAGAGATGCGTTACTTACAGGGGATTTGTGGGAAGGCACGTTCTGATTTTGTAAGGAATGAAGACATGTAGCAGTTGTGTCATGTGAAGCAAATTGTTGTTAGGACGGTGGGGAGTAATATTCTTAGGTGGTTTGGCCATTTTGAAAGAATGAGTGATGAGATGCTTACGAAGAAAAATTTGCAGCCCATGTGGCAGGAAAGAAAGGTAGCGGAAGGCCAAGGAAATCATGGGAGGTCCAGATTCAGAAGTGTCTGCGTGAGAAAAAGATTACGAGTATGAAGTACAGAAGGTCTTGTGTATGTCATGCGATGGAGAAAAGGTGAAAATCTTCCAAATACGTGGAGACACTGTAAATAGACAAAGTCATCGCTCTTTCCACGTTTTTTTTTTAATTAACACACAGCAACTGAAAAATTGTATTTCAACACCACTGGGATCAAACCCCAGATCTCTCGATAACTAGCAGACTGCTTTCAACTTACGCTACAGTGCCAGCAATCCCCGGTGCTATGTGTGTTTATCTGTCAGCATCTGACTTCACAAATCCGTAGGGATGGGCTCAGCAACTGAGACGTCTTCATCTGGTGGGGCTTAACGGCACAAGCTATTTAATTATAGTTAATAAATCCAAAAGGCGAGAGAAATGGTGAAAATCTTCCAAATATGTGGAGACAGTGTGAATAGACAAAGTCATCGCTCTTTCCATGTTCTTCTTTAATTAACACGCAGCAACTGAAAAATTGTATTTCGACACCGCTGGGAACGAACCCCAGATCTCTCTATAACTAGCTGAGTGCATCCGCCTTAGGTTGTGTCGAAATACAGTTTTTCGGTTGCTGTGTGTTAAAGAAAAATGTGGAAACAGCAAAGATTCTGTGTATTTACATGTGATGGATGCCAGTGAAGCTTAAATGTGTTCCAAGATTGCTGTAAATGGAGACTTTTGATATGACAACTGTAAGTAAATACTCAGTTAAACATTTATCTGGTGGGTTTTCTTTCTTTGTGGAGCTAACCTCTGAATCTCAGAGAGCAACTTAGTGTGATAGTTGTTTTTAATGAGAAATATTTTAACATATCTTTTTGAATCTGAGAAATACTTTTTTTAATGTTATGAAGTTTTGAACATTCCCATAACGAATCAGTGGGAACCAAGTGTCCTCCTAGCCAAAATCTCAAATAAGCAAAGAAAAAAAGTTTAAGGAGGTATACACTTTAAAAATTTATTAAAATAAAGGGAATTTTATAATGAAGCCCATGATAAAGATTCACTAAACATTGATGTAGTCTTATAGTAGCCATGGAATTAGTAAAAAGGCATTTTTTCTAATTCCATAACTATTCATTAGTAAAAAAAAAAGCAATTTTACTCTTTCCATTGGTATTCATTAGTGAAAAGGCATTTTTACTCTTTCCTTGGCTATTCATTAGTGAAAATGCATTTTTACTCATTGTATGTTATTCATTAATGGAATGGCATTTTTAATCATTCCATGGCTATTCATTAGTGAAAAATGCAATTTTACTCAATTGTATGGTTGTTCCTTAGTGAAAAAACAGTTTACTGATCCCTTGGTTATTTATTAGGGAAAAGGTATTCTTACTAATTCAGTGGCTATTCATTAGTAGAAAGGTCGTTTTAGTTGTTTCATGACTACATTGGCAAACAGACAGTTTTTTTTTTTGGGGGGGGTCATGAAAGAGCTGTTTCTGTTAAAAAAATTGCTACTATACTACATGAAAAAGTTGCAGTCAATTATCATTATAGTATAACTTATATTAATCCAGCTGGAAAAATGTTTGCATTTTTCCCCCTTTTGAAATGTATAAGTTAATATAATGTCTTTTTGTGCCAAAATAAAGACTAACTTTGTTCCTCTGTACAGGCTATGTCTCAGGCAATTGGTGATAAGGTAGTGGACTTGCACCGCAATGGCTTCCGAAAGTGGTCCAGTTTGGACAACTTAACTGTCATGAGAAGAAGTGCTGCTATACTGTCCTGACGCCTGTGGACAAATCGTGCCATTTTTGTAATATTAGCTCAGGTGCTCGCCAAAGCTTTGTGGAGAAAAGATATGTGGCTGTGATCTAGATTTCATATCCTTTGCAACATGGGGCAACACTGTGCGGCTTCTATGCATTGGAATTTCCCTCCAACCATTTACTACCTAGCAGGTGTGGCATCATTCTTCTGCACTCAATAGACCAACTAAGATTAAAAGATTGTGGAAAACTTTTGATCACTTTGCTGGGGTACTTCCTTTATAGTGTTCGTGAAATAAGTACTTCATTTTTAATCACTTTGTTATATTTTAATTGCCAATTCTTCAGAGAAGTTATGCATAAGAGAACTCTTTTTGTTATAATAGAGTGAATGGATCGTTAACTAATATAAAACTAGTATAGCAATAAAAGTAAAGTTACCACCCCTTTTTAGACTTTGTTAAAAATTACATGGTCTGAAAAAAAAAATGTGAATTAAAATCACAAGTATTTAGTCGTAATTCTTTTATGCAAGTTTGCTTATGTTCTTGTCGTTTTATGTCCACGAAAGCATTGTTAATTTTGTTATTTGGGTTATGTAAATTTTACTTTTATAATATTGTTAAATTAAAGTTTTAATATTATTTTACACTTTTGTTGTTAACTTAGGCCATGTGCCTGAAGCTAGATATGTTTTGGCAAAAATTGAGAATTTCACTATGTTCTATTAGTGGATACTTTGATAATTTCTCTAGAGCACTGTGTTGATTTTTTGACATCAATATTTTTTTTACGTCATAATCATCAGTTATTCTTTAATTAGAAACTCAGGTGGTAGCTAAAATGATCCAAAATCGTTGGATGTTTCCCATGTCACTTTTCACATTGATTGATATGCATAAAATAATCTGTATCTTAATTAAGCAGATTATGCAAAAGGATCGCATGAATAAGTGTTTGTCAACTTGAACTTTGCCCTTCTCCTCCCTCGCTCTCATGTATGTACATATGCATGCACAAAAGATAAAATTCCTTTTTGTTCGTTGAGTAATAAAGCAGTTGTTAAACTTAATTGTCATGCTGGTCACATTATACCTTAGTTCCTACATGTAACATACTGTCTTATTATATTTTTTTTAATGGCGTACTTTTTTCATTACAAAGTAAAAAACCAGCAACTCACATATGTTATTTTTGAAAAATGGCTTAAACACTTGGCATTCAAATAGTTGGCATAAACTGCTCAGCATTCCACAACAACTGGTGTCCAAATCCATTGAATGCTCCAAATAAAGCAGTATCTAAAACAATATAATTTCCTTTGTCTGAATGTTTGTCCCATTTTGTTGGCGCAGTGGAAACAGCCAGTTAACACAGCGCACGTGTGTACCACTTTGCTTTGTTGTCATAGCAATAAAAACTGATTTTTCACAGCTGCTGGTGTGACGTTATCTCATCCAAATCATTCTTACATGACACCAGAGATGTGATGATTAAAATCATTTCAGCAACTCTGTCACATGACTAAAATCATATTAGCAGCTCTAGAAACAGCAAAACATTACGTCAGAAATTTCGGTTCTACTTTGTCATTCATAGACAACACACAGAATTTTTCATTTAGAATCCTATTGTATGAAATTTAATTTTAAGATTCCCCTTGTGAACTTAAAATGATTATTTTGTATTGTCAAACCCATTTCTTTTCACATTTAAGTCTAAGAATTGAGAGTTCCAATACAAGAATAGCATTTTTGAAGAACATAATCGTTCTTCCAATTTTCTGTTTCACACGTTAAATTTGAAGGTTCTAAACATGGAAGGCAGTGTGTACAATTATTTTAGGGAGTGCTATTATAAAAAATTTTACAATAATAATGCAAAATGTCAATTCGCCCACTTTCCACTTGAACTTCTCGCTCGTTGCCCAGTCCTCAAGTTAACAATAATACATCAAGATATCACATATTCAATGATATTGGTAAAAAAAAAAAAAAAAAAAAAAAAAAGAGTGAAGTAATAAGACTTTAAAAATTCAAATAAAATCAGAATAAAACCTGAATAAGATTGGAATAATAAAATAAGTCTGTGATGAATCATTAAAATCCAGCAAAGCTTTCTTTGTCCACACACACACACCTCCCCTATCATTCCAAATGCATTTCAACTGTAGAATTCACAGTCTTCATAAGTGGTCGGTGATGTAAATATTTGCCCTAACTGGCAAGTCATCAGTGCTTCGTTGAGTTTTTGCCAAGTCATGGTCTGTCTCTACATCACAGTCCCCCTTTGTGCAGTCTTGTGTGCCATCTGTCAATGTTTGGCCTCTTGAATTCTTCTCAATCTTGCTTGTAATTCTTTGCTCCCCCATTTTTCTTCTTGGTTAATTAGATATCTCCATGCATATGATAGTTCATAATGGACTATTACTATTGCAATTAAATTTTTAGTTTTTTCAATCATTATGGCCTCTGAAATGAGGATCTTCTTGTGAGTATTATTGTGGGATGTGAGATGTTTTATATTTATCCAATCTGGTTCAGTATTATTTTCAATGCAATATTGAATCAATGATGTTTTAGCTTGTCTTTTATTCCAGTTGTCTAGATGTTCCTTCAATCTGACATTTAAATTTTTTATTCGTTTTGTAAATGTCAGATTGAAGGAACATCTAGACAACTGGAATAAAAGACAAGCTGAAACATCATTGATTCAATATTGCATTGAAAATAATACTGAACCAGATTGGATAAACATAAATATCTCACATCCCATAACACCCACAAGCAAATCTTCATTTCCAAGGCCATAACGATTGAAAAAACTAAAAAATTTAATTGCAATAGTAATAGTCCATATGAACTATCATATGCATGAAGATCAAGAAGAAAAATGGGGGAGGGGAGGGAGTAAAGAATTGCAGGCAAGATTGGGAAGAATTCAAGAGACCGAACACCGACAGATGGCAACAAGACAAAACATGCATAAAGGGGGACTGTGACATAGAGACAGTATGACTTGGCAAAAACTCAATCAAGCATTGATGATTTGGCAGTTAGGGCAAATACATTGCCAACCACTGATGACTGAATTTTTCAGTTAAAATGCATTTGGAATGACAGGGGAAGGTGTGTGTGGACAAAGAAATATTCCCTGGATTTTAATGATTAATCACTAACATATTTTATTCCAATCTTATTCAGGTTTTATTCTGATTTTATTTCAATTTTTACTTGGTCTTTTACTTCACTCCATTTCTTTACCAATATCATCGAATATGTGCTATCCTGATGTATTGTTAATGTGAGCACCGGGCAACCAGCGAGAAGTTCAAGTGAAAAGTGGGTGAGTTACCATTTCACATTATTATTGCAAACATTTTTATAGTAGCACTCTAAAATAATTGTGCACACAGCCTTCCGTGGTCAGAAACTTCGAATTTAACATGTGAAACAGAAAATTGGAAGAACGATGTATGTTCCTCAAAAACGCTTTTAACGATTTACCACATAGTCTAGCAGCAGGCTTATTTTAATCTTGAGCTATATTGGAATCCAATACAGTAGGAAACAGTGTGTTATTATTTCATGTGTATGTTAAAGAAACATGATTTCAGAACTTTCTTTTTCCTTAAACCACAAAATTCTCAGAATCTAATTAAATTTTTTTCACAGAATATAACCTGGTATTCTTTTATATTTGTAAAAGAAATGAAAAAGAAAGAAAAGAAAAATACTGTTTGTGCTAGTCGCATGAACTAATATAACATTTGCAATTGCACAATTCTAAGTTTCCGAAAATGATTTTACTATTTCAACTTTTCTGCTATCTGGCAATAACAGGAACAAGAGAACGTAGTTACTTGCCATCCATGTGACTTTTTTTCTTTACAACAAATGAAACAGTGTGCATTAGGGCCACTATGCAGATTTTGAGGGGTTTTGAAGAATGGAAACCACTGATAAGGCTCGCTTTCTAACAATTTCATAAAAAGAAAATGCTGAGAAATACTGTGACTGGCTGCTGTTATTTGCTTTCAATATTTCATCAGCTGCCTACAATGATTTTAAAAATTACTGTACATATCTTATCCTCCCCACGTCATTATTGACAGGCTTTCAGCTTGTATCATAATAATTGTGAACTGATGGCATTCACAGCTGTAAAGTCTAAAAGCACAGGGTGATCCAAAAAAGTCGCCCTATTTTTGATTAAAAAATATCTACTCCACTTGCAGACAAAAGGTTTGCTACATCTTGAAAGGCAAACATTTTTTTTTTTTTTTTTATGATACTACCTAATAGGCTTCTGTATGTGCTTCCCTTAGCTGCATGGAGGATGTCCAACCTGTACTCAATTTCTCACCAGGTCTGTTTAATAAATCCATATCAGCAGCAGCAGTGGCATTCACGATCTGTTCTCCCCTTTAGTATACCCTGTCTTTGAAAAATTTCCATGCAAAAAAAGTTCCAGTGAGGTTATACCAGGTGAACAGACTAGCCTTAAAGCAATACATTTCAGCTAATTTAGTATTTAACAACACAGCATCCACGTAATTGCAAACATTTGTTCCTTAGTTGGGAAGAGCTCTGTCTTGTTGAAAGATGACATCTGGCTGAATGTATTTGACTTGCGGCACAGCAAAATTTGGCAGCATATCTAACTATACATTTGTGTTGATAAATTTTTCCACAAGCAGAAAGGACCAATAATGCAGTTGTTCATAAGCCCACACTGAACATTGACTTAGAGACTATTACAAATATTAATTTGAAAGACACATGGGTTTTCTGAATCCCATATGCACACATCGTCTATTTACTACTGATACATAAAATGCCAACTCATCACTAAAAATCAGATGTTGAAGAAAGTGATTGTCATTATTTAGGTGATCCATTAAGTTACCGGCAAATTTGAAATGCCATGTTCTCCACCAAATGTTTAACAATTTGGACTTTGTGTATGCTTATAACCACAGTCTCATTATCATCATCATCAGGAATTTCCACTACCAAGTGGATTTCCTTGACTGTATAGTTCCGTCAGGGTCTTCCACCACTTCTCTCTATCCAAGGCCATCACTTCATCCAGTCCATTATTTTTTAAACTTGATTTAATCTCCTCCATCCACTTTCGCCTTAGTCTTCCTCATCCCCTCTTTCCTGGAGCCTCCCACCCCATCAGAATTTTTGGAAGTCTTTCTGATGACATTCATCTTACATGGCCGAACCTTTGCGATCTCCGCATCTCAATAGCTTGAATAATGTCTACTTTAACACTCATAATATCTCGAATTTTCATATTAAGCACTTTTTCACATCTGGATTTTTTTGCAGAACGCCTCCAAAAGTCCATCTCTGTAGCCAATAATCTTTGTTGACATCTTTTGTTCAATGTCCACGTCTCCGCAACATATAAAATAACACTCTGTACAATCGCAGAAAAAAAAACATGTCTTTTTACTCTTGGAAAGAGACAAAAACTCTTGAAAGAGACCCTTTGATAAAATTTCTTTTTACTCTTCATAACCACTATTTTTTATGTAAAATTTGCAACACTTTGTTGTGTGTGGCAATGCCAATTGTACAGGACCTTGTTGGGTAGACTGCCTCAGGCTCCAAGGATAATGCTATCCTTACTTGTTTCATGTCTTCTTCTGAAACACTGGGACATCCACTTCTTGTTTTGTGCAACACACTCCCAGTTTCTAGAAATTTATCTTTCCGGTACTAGATTCCGAAACCTTGGGATGTTCACTTCTTGACTTGTCCAACACACTTCTAGAATTCAGAGTTGAAGAAATATTCTTCTTATAATACGTGGTAAATACGTCATGATAATTAACACAGCAATCGGACATCGCCGATTGCTATTCACACACAGAAACTTGGGAATTCGCCGTCGTGGGCGGTGAAACGGATAGCGCGCTCGAACGTAAATCAGGAGATGCGGGTTCGATTCCCGCTCCACGGCGGCGAAATTTTCAAGTTTTCTGATGTGATTTAATTCATGTGTGAAACAGTAATTACAGTCAATTTGGTGATGTCCGATTGCTGTGTTAATTATCATGATTCTGGAAATTTATCTATTCAGTGCTAAATTCCAAAACACTGGGATGTCCACTTCTTGGCTTGTCCAACACACTCCCAGTTTCAAGAGATTTATCTTTCCAGTGTGTAATTCTTTTAGCATCAGGAAGATTCCTGCTGAAACATGTATGAAAACTCCTGTCCTTTTGAATTATTGATTTTTTTTCAAAAAACACCATGCACATTGCTTTTCCTGCACATTCGCCATTGTAGTTTGTAGCTATGAACAGGAAGAACAGCTAGCGCCATTTACACGCAACGATAGACACATTTTCAGATGTTTACCATTTAATCTCTATAAACTTTATTTCTGTAAGTGGTGTAGTTTGACCTTATTTTTCTAAAAATAAGGCATGACTTTTGAATCACTATGCGTGCGCACGCACACACACGCACACACAGTTAACTGGGAAAATAAGATCATTAGATACCATTCACATACAATTGGGAAAAATAGATGCAGCTAGATTGAGCATTAGTTGATATGTTAGCTTTATCAGGTATTACCCTCACCACATGAACAGAAGCAAAAGCAAAGCAGAGCTTGTGCTTTCACATATATTTGCAAATAACACGCATTATTCAGGATCAATGAAATGTTAAATATCCTATGTAAAAATTAATTTCTTTGGTCTAAAAACAAACTAAACAAGCTTTTCAATAGCGGGCAATGTTAACCTTGAAGTATCAAGGTTAACTGCATAACTTGTTGTTTTGTGGAATAGAGGTTACATTTCTTTTGCATCATATGATGTGCAAACATAAGAAAGAATAATTAACACAATGGCACCATCCTTCAGGTCAGAAAGACTCATAACTGTCACAATTTTGAAAAACTTTGTATTCCTCTATGTAGTTGTAATGAGAAGTACAGAAATTTTTCTATATATATATAATTGCAAACAACTTGCATAAAATAACTGCACTAAAGCCTGGGAGAATAGCAACAACATTGAAACTCTTAAGTGCACAAAAGCAACAGAAAAGAACTTTCAAGAGGAACTCAAAAAAAAAATCTGCATAACAGAACAGTGCAATGAAACCTTTTAGAGAAACCAATTAAAACAGTGGATACTAATATACTGGACCAAACTCAGATAGAAGTAAAGTGGGAATGCACAGAAACAAATGGATCTTGAAAGGTGCTATCTGTGGCTTTTTCAAGAATAAGCACAGATAGCTGCTTCTTCATTTCCACAAACACCTAGTGAATGCAGTTTTCTGTTGTATCATATTTGTACATTTGGCCAACAAAGAAATTTAAACAACCATTTCTTGGCCTTCCTGTAATTAATGATCTAGGATGAAAACCCTGCCAAAGCACATTAAATTTAGAATGGAGCTATTAACTAACCCATGAATTCAAATGTTAATAGTTGTATAACTATTATTATTACTGTTACACACACTATAAATGTCTTCAAGTCGAGTGCACATATGCCTCGTAATTCCTGCTATAACATAATTATTTAACGATGTGGGATATAAAATATTTCAACTATTATAACTTGTTCAAAATGATTGCATGTACCCAATATGGCAACTATAGTCGGCCGATGTTAAGCAAGGTTGGTACTAAGTGCAGACTTCCACGTATCATTCCTGACTTGGATGTTCCATGTCGACAGATCACGTCTGTGTTCCCATAAACATGTGCATGCATGACTATGTTGCAATGCGCCATCTATCGGGTTGGCTGTAAAGTACAGTTGTTATCCTCCCAATTATTCAGGTTCAGATTTCTCCTCGATTTATTTTTATTTTTTACTTTTTTCTTTTCTTGCTCAATTAGATATTTCCAAGGGTATGGGATTTCCATTGGTGTTGATGAATTACAATTCTCCCCTAGGGTCTTTCCAATAGTAATAGCCTCTGACCATAGAATTTCATTGTTTTTTGTGTGTTGTCAGAATTTTGTTTTCCCAATCTGGTGTTAGTTTGTTATCCATGCAGTGCTGTATTAGTGAAGTCTTTACTTCTTTTCTTGTCCAATTTGTATAATGTTTGTTCAGTCGAGCTTGCAAGTCTTTTTTTAGTGCTACCATTATAATATTTATCGTGTGTATCGTTAGGATCAATAGTCGGTATCATAAAACCGCCAGCTTTTTGCAATGAATTCTTGTTGCAATCTTCAGTTGTTAGTAATCATGAATTGTCAATAACTTTTTCTGCAATATCAAAGTTGTTGTTTTGGCTTTCTTTTTTTAGAATGCTACTAATAGGTGGTAAATATGGGATGCTGCCACAGAATTGCATTTTATTTTTGATAGTTTTCATTTTTAGAATTTCTTTGTTTAATGATGTTACGATAAATTAAATCAATTAATCCTCTTGGTTATCCAAAACAAGTCGCAGTATCTTTAATCCATTATATTTCGTCTTTCAGTGCTTTTTAGTTGACAAGTATGTAATGGCTCGGTTTACAAACGATTGGAAGGCCGATGTCTTGTATCTCCAAGGGTGGCAGGATTTGTTAGGAATTATAGTAGGAACATGAACATACGTAGGTTTGTGGTATACGTTGAACTCAATCTTATTCTGACACTTGAATAAAGAAATTTCTAAAAAATTGAGTCTGTTGTTAATTTCTGTTATTAACAAGATAATTTATTATTAACAAGATAATTCCCTAAAATTGTAGCAAAAATTATATTAATTCTGGGAGCAAATGCTATTTCAACGAACTAGAAGTGAAGTTCAAATACAATTCAAACCTGAAAAATGTTAGTTTAACCAGGTATGCTGATAAGTAACATGTATAATAAAGTTCAATATCAAATATTGGATATGTGTAACAAAGACTGACTTGTTTGCTTTATGTTATTTCCCAATAGCATCTTTTAATGACATTTTTATAACATAATTCTTGGCTTTCATTGTCAAAATGTTTTAGGCAGTTCAGTTTTATTTTGTTAATGTAATGTAATAGTGCTATAATATACCGGGTGTTCAATAAATGACCAAACACTTAGTTTGGGAATAACTAATGAAATATGCACAAGAGGGCAGCACTATAAGTTTTTCATTGATCAAGTGCTTATAGGTAATTGATTCAGTGTTGATTCGACTGTGTTCTAGTGCAAGTTAAAAAGGGTGTATTTAACTGAACAACGCATTTTTATTGTGAAAACTTTGTATGAAACAAACAAAAGTGGTCAACAGCTTACAAGAATGTTCAAAAGCCGTCAAAGTAAACAGTTCTGGACCTGGTTAAGAAATTTGAGACAAATACAGCTTTGCTGGAAAACAAGTTTCTCCTGGAAATTCGCCGTCTGGGAACGGTTGATGGTTTCTGGTTCATGTAAGATGGTGCACCTCTGCATCACACTCTGGATGTTTTTAGGACCGTAAGCAGCCACTTTGAACACAACATACTCGCTCTCAACTACCCCAATCATTACCCTGGAGCTATCGAATGGCCTCCTTATTCTCCCGACGCAAATCCTTGCGACTTCTTTCTTTGGGGATACATCCAAGATTTGGTATACAAATCTTGCCCTAACACTGTGACTGAGCTCAAAAACTATCACTGAGGCTTTTTTTAACTGTAACTCAAGATACTCTAGGCCAAAGCATAGAGAACTTTGAAGCCCGAATGCACCATCTTATGGTAACGGGAGGCAAACACTTTGAAAATGTTATCACTTAATTACCTTTTGAGCCCACTTCAAAGAAACAGTGTTTGCTTAAATTATATTATTTGTCTATAAAACCTTTTCTACAAACTAAGTGCTCGGTCATTTATTGAACACCCTGTATAGTAAGTAATTGGAGCATTTTTTCTTAAGTTCAAGTTTTGGGATTTTACTGGCCTGTTTCTGTTTTTGATGTCAGGTTGGGTCTGTATGTCAAATTTTACCTAGCATTTTGTAAAATGATATTTTGCAAAAATACAAGTTTGTGGGTTAGGTTATAGTTCCATTCTGAATTTAATGTGTTTTGGCAGGGTTCTCATCCTAGATAGTTAACTACAGAAAGGCCAAGGAATGGGTATTTAAGGAGTAAGAGTTTAACTAAAAATATATTTTTTTTTTTGTTATTGTTGGCCAAATGTACAAATATGATACAGCAGAAAGTTGTGTACACAGGTGTTTCCAGAAATGAGGGAACAGTTATCTGTGCTGGTCCTTGAAATAGCCACAGATTCTGCCTCTCAAGATTTTCTGCACACCTTCCGATTTGTTCCTATCTGAGTTTGGTCCAGTATTTTGGTATCCAATGTTTTGATTGGTTTCTCCTGAAAGTTTTAATAGCACTGTACTGTTCTGCTTTTTATGCATATTTTTTTGGTTTATATATAAAGTAAATAAACACGACCAAAAACTGACAGTGAGACAAAAACTTTGAACATACAAATGAAAGTAAACATGGAATAAAAATGAAAACATAAAATCCAGTCAAAAGTATAAGCAAAAGTACCTGAACTGTCATTTTTAGGGGAGCACCTGTTATATGAAGTGGCTTTTCAGATGTTCCAAGGAACTGGTGTGACCAAAATTTGTCGACAGTACTCCCTAAGCCCCAGGAAACCAAGGAAGCCACGAAACGCGAAAGCTTCAAAAACCAAAGCCCAAAGACATAAATAACCACATACCAAGTAAACAATAGAAACCTTAAACTGTGAAAGCTATAAACGAGCAGAAAACACACGTGTGTCAAATGACCCTAAGCTGAATTTCACAAAATATCTCTGATGACTGTGGTGGGTGTGTAGAAAATGCAAGCTGTGTTGTAATTAGTAAAACAGCTGCTGCCAGCAACCCACCAGGCAGCTTATTGTAATACCTGTAAGTTAAAATTATCAGGTCTTATATTAATTATATCTGTGATGTTATAGCTAGTTGTACAAACAGAATTAGAATTCTTACAAAAGTGCTTGAAGTAGGTTACTATAAATTGACGGGCTATCCATTTTTTTAATAGTTGAAGATAAAGTAACCTTAGGTTCCTTACAAAATTAGCAAGAGTGTTACACAGCAATTGGCAGCTATTGCTGCCAATTGTAGTGCACTGGTACCAGGCTTTGCTGTCATAACGTTGACCAGGGTGTCAGTATTTGGTGGTCTGTAGACATCATGATCTGAGCTTGTCTTTGGGACTGATGACCTTAGCATTGAAATGCTGGAACTATTTCCATGCAGTGCTGATGTCCAGTGCTTTCTTACCTGCAACTGCATGCTTGCAGCTGCATTTCACACCTTTTTCAAATAACAGCATAGGAGCACCCAAACAGCATGTTTATTGACCTCCATCCTCTGCTCACCTGATACCGCAATGTGGCCCTGTGCCAAATGCATGTTGTCAGCTTTGTGTGCCATGTCATCACAGTACTTATTTGACACTGGCACATATGTCACACAGGAATGGAAGTACAACGTTATGCATAACTCAAAATGGTGCAATCTTTTGACTCACCACGGTATATACGTATGCAATACATAGATTTTTAGGTTCAAGGTGTGCTTATGGATTGCACAGTGTTGGCTTTTTGTTGTATAATTCCATCTTTCAATTAACGTAACACTACAACCAAATTTGGAAGACGGGATCTCCCTCCTAAAAAACCATTAATAACGTTGATTATGAGTAAAGCCTGTTTGTTTCCAGTGAATTAAATGTTAATATTCATTCTACATACTGTATATTAAGATAATACAACGTAGTATGTCACAAATATTTATTTTTTCAAGCCGACCATGGTTTTGCTGGGTATTGACCTAGCTTCATCTGGACGAATGGCACGTAAATATTAAAATTGTATATGATATCGTAAACGGTGTTTACAATCGCAGGTTTTGGTTAGTTGCTTCCATGTGCTTGATATAAATGGGGTGGATGCCATGTCATTAACAAGTTAAGACTTTATATATATATATAATGTGGAAAGCTTCCAAAATATCAAAAGTTTTGTGGTTGAATCTGGCTTGTCAATTAGTTTTGCTTTTTCAAAGGGAAATTTATGGTCCTTTTCATAGCGGTGTTTAGCCATCGATGACTTTTAGGTTACAGTTCCAAATGTAGGTCTTGCGCTCCTTCAATCGAAAACGCCAGGCACTATGGGTCTATCCTAAAGAAGTTATTGATGGCTAAACACTGTTACGAAAAAGACCATAAATTTTTCTTTGAAGAAGCAAAACTAATTGACATGCTAGATTCAACCACCAAACTTGATATTGTATCAAGGAACTCCTAAACCAGATTTAGAAACCTGAATCCATAATGTGCTGCACCTCTTGGCAGGTAAAATGATAGAAAAAATTCTTTAGAAGTGGAAGCAGAGTGCCTTGATAGGAAAGTGTTACAAAGAAAAGTGCAGAAGAAATTAGTCTTAGGAGTATACGGTTTCCCGTTAAGAAATAAAGTTATAAGCTATCCTACATACTTACCTGCAGCAGTTATACACACAAAGCGACAAGAAAGCATCCAATATATTTATGCAGCAAACGCCAAAAGGGCAGGGGAAAGGAGAACCTGAAAAAGAAAGCGCAACAGACACAGGAAAACAAGAGAAACGTCCAGTTTAATCATTCAACCCCCACTCGCCCCTGCAAGATAAAAGGCACCTGGACAATTGCCTAGCTATCAGATTAAAGTTTATTAGTATTACACATCAATATATATATCGTCATCATTGTCAACCATTATCAATCCACTGCTGGACGAAGGCCTCCCCAAGTTTCCTTCACAATGGTCTGTCTTGTGCCAGTCTCCATGTCACTCCCACATACTTTCGAATTTCATCCACCCATCTCCCATGTGGTCTTCTTCTGGGCCTTTTCCTGTCCCTTGGAATCCAATCTAAAATTTCGGCTGTCCATCGATGGTCTGCCCTCCTAGCAGTATGTCCAGCCCATCGCCATTTCAGGGATTTTACTCTGATCATGATGTCTTCCATTCTTGGCATTTTTCGGATCCACGAGTTCCTCTTCTTATCTCTCCTGGTTACACCAAGCAAGCACCTCTCCATGCTGCTTTGAGTTGTCTGCAGCCTTTGTATGTCTCTTTTAGTTAAGGTCCAAGTCTCTGCACCATACGTAAGCACTGGAAGGATGCATTGATCAAACACTTTTCTTTTAAGACATAATGGCATATTGCTCTTGAAAATTATGCTGTTTCTTCCAAAAGCTCTCCAGGCAAGTTTTGTACGCCGATTAATTTCTTCATCAATGTGACCCTCACTTGATATCTGCTGTCCAAGATAAACGTACGTGTCTGTTATCTCCAGCTTTTCTCCATCAATCGATCAATCTTCATTTCTTGTAAAAGCATTGAACATCACTTTTGTCTTCTGAAAGTTCATTTTTAATCCCACTTCTTTACTCTTGTCAGCAAGTTCCTGGATCATACTCCTCAGCTCTGGTGGGGTAGTTGCAAAAATGACTACGTCATCAGCAAAACGAAGGTAAGTTAGATAATCTCCATTCATCTTTATCCCTTTGTTTTCCCAGTTCAGTGATTGAAAGACATTTTCCATTGTGGCATTAAAGAGCTTCGGAGATATGGTGTCACCTTGTCTCACTCCTTTTCCAATTTTTATGTGTGTTGTATTTTCAAACAGCCGAATCTTTGCACTTGCATTTTCATAGATGTTATTAATAATATTAATGTATGCATCTTCAATACCGCAGGATTTCAGAGCCATTGTAACTGCTGATGGTTTCACCGAATCAAAGGCTTTTTCATAATCGATAAAAGCCATGCACAATGGAAGTTCATATTCCCTCGCTCTTTCAATTAGTTCTCTCAGTACATGGATATGATCTATTGTGCTGTAGCCACTCCTGAATCCAGGTTGTTCTCTCGGTTGAGCCATGTCCAGTGTTACCTTCAAGCGGTGTGAAAGAACTTTAGTGAAGATTTTATAAACCACTGATAGGAGGCTGATAGGTCTGTAGTTCCTGAGATCCTCAACGTCACCTTTCTTATGTAGCAGGATCATTGTAGCGTTGTTCCAATCCTGAGGAATCTTCCCTTCATTAAGGCATCGAGTGAAAATTTGGGCAAGTACTGTTTCGATTTCTCCACTTGTTTCTTGTATGATGTCTACAGTAATTCCATCTTCTCCTGGAGCTTTTCCCCGCTTCATGTTCTTGATTGCATGTGCAACTTCTGCTGGAAGGACTGGAGGAACTCTGGTACTGGTACCTTTCATGATGTCTGGAGTACATGTATCATCCCTTTCATATAATTTGGAGTAGAAATCTTTCACTCTTGTCAAAATTTGGCCTCTATTTCTTGTTACAGAACCATCTTCTTTTCTCAGTGCCATAATCTGTTTTCTTTCCTAACTGAGATGTCCCTTTGCTATCTTTAGGCTTTGGTTGTTTTCAATTGCTTTCCTTACTAGTTCACAGTTGAATTTCCTTACGTCTTCAGTGATACTTTTTCGTACTGTCTTGCACAGCTCTATATATTCCACTTTGGAAGTCACATCTTCTTTAGTTGTCCTCATCTCTCTTCTTTTTTGCATCAACATTTCGGTTTTTCCTGATAATTTGTTCACATGCAACTTGTTCTTAGACCCAGCTAATTTTGTTGCTGTTTCCATAAGAGCTTTGGTTACTTTTCTGTTAACTTCAGAAATATCCACTTCTTCCGATGTTAGGCCTTCTAAAGCAGAGAATCTGTTCTTCAGTTCCAACTTGAAAGTATTATGGTGTTTTTTAAGGTTGGTTATGTCAATACATTTTGTTTGTCTTATGAGCTTGCCACGTTCAAGTTTAGTGTTGAGGTGCATCTTACATCTCACCAATCTATGGTCACTACCTGTGTTGAACTTGTTTAGCACACTGCAGTCTTCTATGACGAATTTTTTGTTACACATAATAAAATCAATTTCACTTGTCGTCCCATTTGGATGTCTCCATGTCCATTTCCTGTGTGGCTTTTTCTTGAAAAAGGAATTCAAGATGAAAAATCCTTCTGCCTCTGCAAACTCAACGAGAGTATTTCCACGCTGGTTTCTGTTGCCGTGACCGAATTTACCTACTGAAGTTTCATTCTGTTGCCGGTGCCCTATTTTTGCATTGAAATCTCCCATAATTATTTTCAAGTGCTGCTTACCTTTATTATTTAGATGACGAATTTCCTCATAAAATTCTTCAATTTCTTCTTCAGGATGACTTGTGGTGGGTGCATAAGTTTGAATAATCTGAGCCTGGTATAGATATATTTATTTTCACCAATAATACTAGGTCTATCAAACAGCAAAACATCGTTTGCTGTGTCTTCGAACAGGATACTGTATATTAAGATAATGTACAGTATCCTGACTTTTGACTTGTCACTCATTAGCCAATCGGAGAAAAGATTTTTTCCTATTGACTGAGAGAAATTGTTCCTTTTTCATTGCGAGTTGTCTTTTGCTTAAAATTTTGGCTTTCAATAATTAAGAATAACCACAAATGGTAGTTATTCCCAATTACTATTTCTACTGTGAGGGTAGCTGTGAATTGGGTTCTTTTCTGGAACCTTGTTCAAAATAGTTTTGGGCTTTTTATATTGGTCAGTGTGAATGGCAGTGTAATCAAGGGCCTCTAACAAGTGGATTGGAGTGATCCTTCGCTTTATCACAGTACCTCTTTGCTAATTCATACATAGCATTATTTGAGGTTCTACCATCAAGTCCTACCATCATACATAGGGGTTTAATTTTAAATGAGGTGATATGTTTTTTTTTTTTTTTTTTGGTTGCTTTTTTTGCAATTCCCTTAAATAGGACAGCCATAAGTGATTACAGGGTTGAAACAAGCTTTTCAGAGCAAAGTTTTATTTTTATTACTAAGCTTTTTATTTTTAATTAAGGGTTGCAGACACCCTCTGAGTTTTAAAGCTTTTGATAGGGTTTCTTTGATGTGCTTGTTCCAGTTTAAGTTGTGATCCATAATTAGACTTAAGGTGGCGCAGTGGTCTAAGCGATGGCCTCTGATCATTCATTCGAACGGGGCCCGGGTTCGAATCCCGGTGAGGCATGGATGTTGTGTGGCATGGATGTTGTTCTCTCCCTTCCCTGGAACCAGTGCCCCTAAATTAGGAACGGGCGACTGCTTATAGCCCATTGAGTTGCTCACGGTGGTCGTTAAACCTCCAATCAAAAAAAAAAAAAAAAAAAAAATTAGACTTAAATATTTTAATATCTTTTACCCATGGTATTTTTTTACCATACTGTTCAATTTCAAAGTCTGGGTTATAGTTTAGAGTTTTACGCAAGAACATTATTGCCTGCATTTTTTCAGTGTTAATTTTAATTTTTCAATCAAAGTATTTTTCCAGCTGTCTGACATAATGCTGCAGCATAAAAGCTGCTTAGTTTTTATTCTTTGAAGTATAGGCAATTGCAGTGTCGTCAGCATATAGCGCTGTTGTCAAATTTCTGTTATTAAAGCTGGGAAAATCTGAGGTAAATATATTATACGATGTGGGTGCGAGAATACTGCCTTGTGGAACACCAGCTTTAATTTTTTTTGTGGATTTTTTTCCATTAATTTTAACACGGAAAGTTCTGTTTCCAAGATACAACTTAATCATATTTATTATCCAAGGAGGAAAGTCATGTGCTATAAGTTTGTAAACTATTGTATCATGTGGGCACTTATCAAAGGCCTTCGTTACATCCAAGAATATAGCAGCTGTGTGCTCGTTTTTTTATCATCCCTTCAGCACTTCTTTCAGTTACTCTAGAGAGCTGGTGTACTCTGGAGTGTTAATCACAAGAACTTCCTGTATAAAGGGTATAATTGGGTATTCTTCACAGAATTGTTGCGTTCTTATAATTCTATCGAGCACGTGGAAGCAACTAATCAAACCCATGACTGTAAACACTGTTTATGATATCATATACAATATTTATGTGCCATTCATCCGGATGAAGCTAGGTTACTACCCAGCAAAACCATGGTTCACTTGAAAAAATAAGTATTTGTGACAAACTACATTGTATTGTCTTAATATATATGTAATCATCACAAGACATCAAGATTCATTCATTCTACATGTCTGTAGAACTAGCAACTACACAATTTTTGGTTGTTGTTGAAAACCCATGGAATCTGCTTTGAAATTACACATCTCCATCTCACATGATTGGAAAGTGTCTTGCCACAAATCCTGATAAGTAACAAATCTCTCCAGCTTACAAACAACTCCCGTGTCTCTTCTGCATTACCTACTGAAGTTTCAGTACTATTGCACGAGTAGAAAAAATGACACTTTTATACACAGCAATTTGGAACATTTTTGTCAGCCACGTGAAATCCACCTAAAGCAGTTTTGCCTTTCAAAGCTGAATTCAGGGTGCCCAATCATTTCACCATTAAATCTGTTTCCCTTGTAAAACATGCTTTGCTTAAGTACACAAACTCATTCGCCAGGTCTAACTCTGTACCATTCAGACTGATATTACATTGTTTTTCTTTGTAATATAAATCCAGAAACACCTAGCTTTTCAATTTTAAAAACAGCTTCTTATGGAAATTAATAGCAAATCGATGTGTGCATGTGCTCACATATATTTCAAAATTTCATCATACCTTGCACTGATAGAACTTTTAAAATTCAGTGGCAATGAGAGCTTTTGAAACATTGACCTATATGGAAAATACTGCATGATCATCACAGAAGAGCGTATATGATATGCTGAGTGATGCACTTTGCAGCTTATACTTTTGTGTTGATATGGTCGAAAATTGTACATACATTTAGTAGTGTTTTGATTACAGCATGAACAAGCAAGCCATGGTACTTTGACACATTAAATCAAAGTATTTTTATAAGGTTGTGTGTTCAAGTTCATCTTCGTGTTTTTTAAACGATTCACTAAATTGATTAAATCTAGGTAATAATTGATGACATGGCTATTCCTAGACTTGATATATTATAAATTTCACTAAATTATGGGATTTACTCAGGAATAAAAGGATATTACTTATAGTCCTGAGAAAGGGTAAGGATGCTACCCAAAAATTTGACTGGAAGTACCGCAATTTTCGCCGTATTATCCGCACCAGCATATAATCCGCAGACTGTGACATTCAGGAAAAAAAAATCACCGTAAAATCCGCACATCATAGATGTTGAACCGGAAGTAGAATTTCCGACAGAAAAGTCGATCACATAATGACCCAGAAGTAAAAGAAAAAAATGATTTTTTTAAATGAAGAAATTAATTTTTAAAGGTTACTGTTTTATATTTTTATCTCCGGACAGATAAAGGGTGTGGCATCCATAGATCACGCCAATGCAGCTCCAGAGTATTGCATTACACCTTGCCAATGACGAAAAGGCTGATACAGAACAAGTCGTAGAAATACCGTATGTACTTGCGTATAAGTCGAAAGTTTTGGGAGAAATTTCTACTTTCAGAGTGGGGGATCGGCTTATACGTGGGTCAATAAAAAAACCCCGTGAATTCTCCGGCGGAATTTACCAACGGATTTGTTTATGTTTTAGACCGAGGCACAGAGGCTTTCCGCATGTTACTACACGATTGTGTTCTGACCTCAAAACTATCGCACAGTGACACGATCATATCCTCAATTCTGTCCACCACTTTAAATTTGGCAGTGTAACTGAAATGTTTCTTTTTCAAAGACATCATGAATAGCAATCGAGGAAAATAGCAGCAACAATGGTCAAAACGGCGAAAGATGAACTAAACGTAAGGCATCGCACACGAGATCCGAAAGGAGGAATGCATAGGTTCATGCAGCAAGCGCTGTTTGTACTTCTTTGGCTTTTTGCCAAAAACAGAGATGGCACGACAGTCAGAGCTGTCCTCAACGATAACAAAATGACTCCTGCCGTCCCTCTCCACAACTTTCACGATCTTTCATTATGACATTCCTCCCCCGCTTCGTACAAACTCCTGAACTGAGGAAAATTCTTCCGAGGGAGTTACTTTTCCAATTATACCCCGTTCTCTGCACAATTACGCTGCAGGTTTTTTTTTAAATCAGATCACTGTAAATTTTTATTTATTTTTTTAAATCGGCATATTATCTGAATTGGCGCATAATCCGCAGAACCTATATTTTTAGCCGATAATCTGCGTATTGTACGACGAAAATTACGGTAATATCCTTTTATTCTTGAGTTAATCCCATAATTTAGTGAAATTTATAAACTATGTATAAAAAATTACCTGAGAGATTACGCAAGTGTTCAAGGGCTGTTTTGAGAACATTTCCCAAATACAATGATGCCAACAGATGAAATTATTCTTCTGCTTTACTTTTTTATTCACAGCACCATAAACAGCATCATGTGCCATCTTAGTGTGTGAACCACTGCTTAAATATTAGGTTGTTGCAGATAAAGTGTTGCAATATTGATGGAAATTTCAAACACCCAAAATGCAGTGCATAATAAACTTAGTATAAAATAGCAACACACTTTCACCAATGAGAAAGAAGCTTCTCTATGCCACCATGAAAAAAAATGTTGAGCTTTTAGTAAGCGAAAAACTCGTGAAGTGCAATTTCAAGTGATGTTTGATTGGGAAATGATTTACCCCATAGAAAGGTGTCCAGGTGCTTAACGAAGTGATAGAGGTGTCTGCCATTTTAACTATATTGTCCCATTGAAGTCTGTTCATTGCAGAGTGGCTCAGTTCTTGAAGAGTTCTACTGCACCAGTCTTTAATATTGTCAGCCCACACACAGTGAGGGTGTCCTCTTGCATTTCTTTTGTTCATTAAGTCAAACACCAGTGTCTTTATCTTCCTGTCATTTTCCATTCTGCAGATGTGTCTAAAAAGTCTGTTTTTTTTTCTGTATGACTTTTTGGAACAGAATCTCTTTTAGTTGTATTCTTCTGTGCACTTCATTTCTTATCCTCAGAGTCCATCTGATTCATAAGATTTTACAATAGCACTTTCTTTCAAAGCCAAGTATCCTTCTCTCCAATTCCTTTTTCAGTATCCAAGTTTCGCATCCATATAGCACACTGCTGAAGATGTATGCCTGGAGAATGCTTAACTTAGCTTTCAGGCCTATAGCTCTGCTCTTCCAAATTTTATCTATGGTTTTTAACAGTATTATAGCCTTTGCAATTCTAATTGAGCCGCCCCGGTGGCGCAGTGGTCTAAGTGATGGCCTCTGATCATTCGTCCGTAAGGGGTCCGGGTTCGAATCCCGGTGAGGCATGGATGTTGTGTTTGTCTTACAGCACTGGCTCTCTCTCTTCCCTGGAACAAGTGACCCTAAATTAGGGACGGGCGACTGCTTATAGCCCATTGAGTTGCTCACGGTGGTCGTTAAACCTCCAATCAAAAAAAAAAAAAAATTCTAATTGAAATGTCATGGAGAAATATGAACCCATGACAATTGACTAATGCCAACTGTTTGGTGAACAGTTTCCCATACATTATGTCAAATCCTTGACAGTACCTGTCAGGGTGATGATTTGATCCAGTTGTAAGAAGTAGGAGTGGATCACACAAGCTGTGGACTACCAAACATTGACCATCATCTTCCTGCGATGGAGTACCACAATCTAGTCATTGTACCAAATGTCAGTGATTGCTATGCAGCATTCATTTCTCATCGCACATGATGAGGTGCCTCAAAATGTCAGTTGTTTGGTTGCAAAGAAGAGCAGATGTCAAACTGTTGTGTTTTGTTCTGTTCTGCCAATCATGGTTAAAAAATTTCTGTCTTTGACAAATTTCCTCATGATGTTTTCTCTGTCATGTAATGTTAAATGTCAATTTATTCCATAAACGTTTGTATTTCAGCTTCATACAGAAGGTTTACTTTGCATTCATTGATACTCTTATTTGTATCAACAAATGCATGTTCATGCATTGCTGGGGAAATGCTGTTGTCAATCGGGGAGAAGTGTGAGAGGGGCCGATGTACTTCCCAGCATGTGCATGGTCATGGTGTGGAACAAATTGACTGACCTTGACTCTGTTGAGATGACTGAAAAGAAGCAGAGAGAGATGCATGATTGGTGTAACCAGGAGAGATAAGAAGAGGAACTCATGGATGAGAAAAATGACATGAGTGGAAGTCACCATGATCAGAGTAAAATCTCTGAAATGGCAATGGGCTGGACATGTTGCCAGAAGAACAGACCACCGTTGGACAGCCAGAATTCTGGATTCCAAGGGACAGAAAGAGACCCAGAATAAGACGACATGGGAGATGGGTGAATCAAATTTGAAAGCATGCAGGAGTGACATGGAGGAGACTGGCTCAAGATAGACCGCTGTGGAAGAAACTTGGGGAGACCTTCATCCAGTTGGGAATTGATGATGTACATAGATGCATACATACACATAAATGGGTGGGTTTACATTCAAAAATGAAGATAAAGGCGGCAGATGCTGGTAAAGTTCTAATTTGTTACAGTTTAAAGGCTGGGGAGGGGTAGAGAAAAAAATTCAGTCTTGGCAGTGCCTCCTAGCTTTTACCCATGCTGCCAACTCATGTGAGACCCATTTATCCATTTTCTTCACTTTGCCTATGGGCGTTAAATGCCAGGAAATGATTGCATAGTGTACTCAGTTTCTCTCCAATTTCTCGTACCGTTTGACTTCGATAGGATTCAATAAAGTCCTCCAACTCTACATCAATAGCTCCTTCTGGTTTACTGCCTGGTTTATTTTTTAATATCACTGGACTGGAATTTAGCAGAACAGTGTCGTGTCTTGTGTTCACTAAGGATGCCTTCATCAAACTGTATTGATGTTGCAAGCTGCCTCTGATGAATGGTATCCAAGTTTAAACTCATATAAGAAAATGACTTGAATTTGGCTCAGATCCATCTTGTTTACCGTAGCACAATTCCCTTGGAACTGATGCAACTAACAAAATGACCAGTGCTTTGTAGGCAGCAAGGCCTTGGCACTTTAAATTCACAAGGCACATTAGGCAATGTGTTAATTCCTAAGTTATCTGCCAACTGCATGAATATGCAAAATCCAACATTTTATCCGCAACAACCTAATACACGGAAGTACCAAAAAAACTGGGATACCACTCTAATACTGCATCAGTTCTCCCCGCAATCAGATAATGGCACATGGACTCCTCGAGCTCTCTGTAGTACTACGGAGACAGTGCACACCATGCTTCCTGCAGAGCATCCCACAATTCCGTAATATTTGCCGGTGGAACATTCCTGGCATTGACAACACGTTGAACAACATCCCACATGTGTTCAACAGTGTTTAAATCTGGTGAATGAGGGAGGTCAAGTCAAGATGCCAAACTCTATGGAATGTTCCTCCAGCCATAATTGGGTGACTGTGGATGTGTGTAGTTGGGAATTGACCTTTTGAAAGAGGTCACACCCATCAGAGTGGTTGCATGACATGAAAGGGGGCAAATGATCCACAAGGATGGTTACGTAGCCTCCACCGATCTGCAGATGTATGCGAGGGTTCTATTGTGTGCCAGTTAAAAACACCCGACACTATGACAGAGCCATTGCCAGCCTGCACTGTCCCTTGTAGACATACAGGATATATTGTCTCATGGGATTGTCATCACCATCTGCCTGAAACAGTTGGTGTTATGATGTGTCAGACCAGGCTACACGTTTCCATTCATCTTGTGTCGAATGGCAGTGTTTCCAAGCCCAGGCACGGCACACAGCCTTGTGTCGTTGGGCGAGCATTGGCACAATCTGGGCCACCGGATCCTGAACCACAGGGAACATTGTATTGTCCAAACACTGATGCTACTACTGGTGCCAGCACTGAATTGTGCTGTGATTTGCAGCAGTATTGCACACCGGGCGGATGATATGATGCATGCTGAGTGCTGCTGTCCATGATTGTCCAGGGCTTTTCTGTGGTCACACTGGTCTTGCACTCTGGATCTTCCCCCCCCCCCCCCGAGTTTATGTAGTCCAGGTACACCCTTGAAAATGTTGACTCTGTAAATCCAAATTTTGTGGTAATTTCCTAGATGGAGTGGAGTAATCCATCTCCTGGGCACCAACTATCATACCACGTTCAAAATCACTTAAATCATGATAAGTTGCCATTTGAACTGTGAATGCTGCTGCGCTTGTGGAGATATCTGTCTTTATGTATACGTCATTTGCAGATAATGCCATTTACTGCATAGGTGTGGTGACATGTAATAGAAATGGTAGTGCCCTTCCCAGTTTTTTTTTTTTTTTTTTGGCATATATATACACTGAGTAGCCACTTTATTATGACAACCTCCTCAATACTTCATGGCCACCTTTTGCCTTTAATACTGAGTCGATTCTTCGTGGCGTGGGCTCCACGAGATGTTGATAGGTGGTTTGTGGAATCTGAGACCATGCTTGATGAATAGCACTTTCCAGGAGTGTGAGATTGGAGGATTGTGGATCCAGCTATCTGATGGCTCGTTCAACTTCATCCCACAAATTCTCAATGGAGTTGAGATCTGGAGATTGTGGGGGCCACCTAATCAAAGTAAACTCACCAGCATGCTCCTGAAAACAATCCTGTACAATACGAGCACTATGGCAGGACGCATTATCATGTTGAAAGTAACTATCGTTATTGGAATAAGCCATCCACATGACAGATGCACTTGGCCTGCAACGATGTTTAGATATGATGTGCCAGTCAGACGTTGATCAACACGAATTAAAGGGCCCAAAGCATACCAGAAAAACATTCCCCAAACCATAATGTTGCCTCCACCAGCTTGAAGGGTTGTAGTAATGCATTTGGTGTCCATGCTTTTGTGCTGTTTCCGCCAAATTCTCACTCGGCCATCGGCATGGTGCAACTGAAAACATGATTCATCGGACCACATAATTTGTTTCCTATTATCAACTGTCCAATCCTTGTGCTTTTGTGCGAACTGGAGAAGTTTTCTTTTGTTAACTGCAGACAGCAAAGGTGTTCGAACAGGTCTTCGGCTGCCATATCCCATCCGATGCTGTGTATGGCGAACAGTGCATGCAGAGATCATTTGAGGGGATCCTTAATTAAGATGGTCTGTAATTTGCTGCACTATTGCCCTTCTGTTGTCTGTTACCAGTATGGACATTCTCCGTTCTGCCCGAGCAGTCACTAGTCGATGATGACCACACATGGCATGTAGAGACCCAGTTTTTTTGGCTGACAGTCCAGTCTTTAAACACTTTAACAACAACTTCTCTGGAACATTTCACGAATGCAGCAGTTCTGGTGATACTCGCTCCATGGTTCCGAGCTCCTACAATCATCCCACGTTGAAAGTCCGTCAAATCACAGATTTACCCATCTTGTCACCCAAAAATCACTTCTACTACTGTTGCAAGCACTAAGCTTTCCCTTTTTATACTAGCCTCGCCCTCTGGCAGCAACAGCGTGCAGCCATAGCTCAGTTGCTTAAAACTGTCAGGTGGTCATAATAAAGTGGCCACTCAGTGTATACAAGAACAGATATTTCAGTAAAACTGTTTAGAACTGTCAGTGTGAATTTCAAATTAAGTGTAATATTCTGATGTAACCATTCATTTTTTCTTCTATGCAAACCAGTGTTTCACAAAAAAATATATATATCAGGGCTTGAAAAATACTATGTCCGAGATATGTAAATTATTGGCCTCGGCAGGTAACTAAAAGATCTGGTTGCCCGGTTCGGGCAAGTAAATTAAAAAATAAAGTTTGGAATAGAACTTCCTATTACAAGAAGTCGCCGCATGTCGTGTTTAATTTCACTGCTAATTACCGGAAGTTGTATTATTGTTGTGGATTGCTAAGGTGAGAAGAATATCACTTCTTTAATTATATTGTGCTCTAGGTCCAGAAATTATTGGAACCATATGAAGTTTTGCTCCAAATGTTGTTTATTGTCAGCAATGGGATGCATGCCTCTGATGTTCATAGTCAGTGATGGATGCATGTCCTTTTGGTGTTTAGTGACAAAGGACGAAAACTTTAACGAAAGGAACATGGCAGAATCACTGAATTTCTGAAAATACCAATTTCTCATCCTCATACCAATTTCAGCATCATCTTATAACTTGATGTACACACTTTTGTGCATTGAACATTTTGAATACACAACGGAAATGCAGAACATGTAAAAAAAAATTCATCGTATTTTTCAACTTAAAAAAAATGAGGGTTCTGGTTTGTTATTTTAAAAGATAAATTTTCATGGGCATCCAGCATTTACTACCTGGGCAGGTAACTAATTTCTGCACATGTTCAGCTGGGCATGTAACTTTTCAGATATTTTTCAAGCCCTGTATACATAAAATGACTTTATCTGACACATCTCTGTGGAGCTGAAATTTTCAACTTTTGTCTTTATTTATTCTAGAGTATCCGTATTATTTCATGTAAATGGAAGACCATAATGTTGCTTGAATCACCATGCTTAAATTAAAATTTGCACATTTTCTTCACTTCTTTTTTTAAATACTTGTACATGTTTGTATGTTTTCATTTTTGGATTTTGTGCATAGAAATGTTATTTTTTTTTTCACCTCTTTAGTGCTCAGTTTAATATGATGATATCATTCTTTGGTTTAAAGCTGTTGTTCTGTTGTTACTGTAACAATTTTAAGCTGTGCTTTGCTGTTTTTTCATCCTTCTTTGTGTTCACTAAACATTTCCATTCCCTGTAAAAGTATGGAAGAAAATGCACAGGGAAAATTGTGTTTTTCTTTTGTGCATAAACTCTCTGTGGTTTAAAGATATATGTTACAGCAGGCTTAATAGTTTAGCATTTATACCTTTAGAATTTTGAGCTCAATGCACTTTTATGCATTTGTTGTGTAGTTGCACAGATCCATACATCGAGTAGTATATCTCATAGTTTCACGATATGTATGGAAATATGAAATGCATGTCAGTATAGCTGTTTGATTGTTCACTAGTTGAAAGTTTTGTAGTTCAGGTGTATGTCCATATAAATGTATTAGGAGTTATACATAATAATACTTGGTGTGCAGTTTTTCTTTCGGGGCTCACTTAATTGTTGAAAACTATTTTTAATATTCACTTCCGTCCATGAAATTGCTTCTTAAGAGTAATGGTAAGTGGTGTAAAATTAATCTAAGTTTCATAGTACCCAATGAGAGAATCTAGAAGTTTCTATTTCATAATATACATAATGTATATTTTATCATTTTAACTAGTGTAGTAATCTTGCTGAAAGTTAATTTAATTCACTTCATAAACTGTAAATTCATAAGATGTGAATTTGCTTCTAGACTTTGAAAACAAAAAAGTTTTATTACACAGAGTATAATGTTCAGCAGATTTGTACTAAGCTGGAATTGATTTATAATTGTGCATGTATTTTTTTTTTCAAGTGCCATAGGTCTGCAGATATGTAAGAGATCTGTCACAAGCCAATTTATACCCATCTGTTGGCAAATGATGTAAGCTTTTGCAAAAAAATCCAGTGCAACTAATACAATTGATTATAAAAAACCCACAACTTCAGTATTTTTTTTTTATATTCTCAGGTGGTTTGGCCATGTTGAAAGAATGAGTGATGATGAAGAGATTGTTTTTAGCCCAAGTGGCAGGAAAGAAAGGTAGAGGAAGGCCAAGGAAATTGTGGGAGGACCAGATTCAGGAATGTCTGCATGAGAAAAGGATTGAGTATGAAGTACAAAAGGTCTTGTGTGAGACATGTAACAGTATGTCAGTACAGCTCGAGCTATGTGCCGAGATTGCTGTAAATGGAGACATTTGATACATCAATAGTAAGTAAAATCTAGTTCCACCAGTTAAATGTTAATCTAGGACATGGACTTCCTTTGAGGAGTTAACACCTGAATCTCAAAAACAGCTTAATGATATGTATGTATCTTCAGTATTTGGTGGCAGGGGTGATACATGCATCGGTACTGATACTTCTCAAGCTGGAATTCTAGCTCAGGCTCGGAACCTCAGGTTCTGAATTTTCTTCTTTTTTTTTTTTTTTTTTTTTTTTTTTGTACTGTGATTTTATATGATTGGCTTAGCCTATGAGACTTTTATTATATTTCCTAGTTGGTAAAGAGAAGTCTTCGACAACTTGGTCTGCGTGGGAAGGGCTATTTATTCTGAGCTTCGGGAACAAATGCCATAGGTCACACATCAGTGGGTATCCTTGGAGAAGAGAAAGCTTCAAGAACTGTTGATACTAGATACCACAGCACTGAAATTTCATCCCTCCCCCCAACATGTCATTTTTTTATTATTACTGTAAAAAAAAAGTCTTTTTTTTTTTTTTTAGGAATAATTACATAAATGGAAGTTACCATTAAGCTGGCTTGAAAAATGCTGTAACAAATATGTTAAAATGGGGGCAGAGGGGATTTGTAGCAAAATGCTAAAGAATGCTAAGCCACTTTTGTTGCTTTAGTTTTGTTGCTCGGAAAATCGTAACCTCAATTGAATCATTCACACCAATAACCCTTTGGACATCAGCAGAAAATTACATCCTTGGGGGAGTGCCGTAGATGTCACAGCTTACTCTGGTTTAAATTTGAACGTTGAATTGGGTAAGGGGTCTAATCCTTCTAGCCTCAATAATCTTACCCCACCCTTTATGGAGTACTCTAGAGTGTATAGAGAGTGAGGGGTTTATTGTGCCATCAGGTGCTGTAGGAACATACCTCAATGATTAAGAAAGTAACAGAGAAGTGCGAATCACTTCCAAAATGTCGAAAACTTTAGTTTTCATAGAAATAGAAAAGTCGGAGCAGAATCTGCTGATGGGTTGATATTTAAACAGCTGGTGACATTTTGCTACAGACACTAATTTTTCTCTCGCATTTCAGGTTCATTTGTAAGAAATTCTGCTTTCAAAATTGGGGAGTCAGCTTACACGCAGGTCAGCAAGAAATGGGCTGGACTTCCATGAATTCTCCCAAGGAGTTTACTGGTGGGTTTGTTTACGTTTTACACCATGGATTTTCGCATTTCACAGTATGCTAGTTTTCTGACCTTATGAAAACTGGCGCGCAGTGACACTATCATATCCCCTCTCTCTCTCAGCTGTGTCCTCCACTTTAAGTTTAAATTCTGCAGTGTAACTGAAACATTTGCTTTTTGAAGACATCATAAATAGTAAAGAAGGAAAATATCAGCAACAAAGTTGTTGGTCAAAACAGCAAAGGACAAATTAAACACAAGGCAACGCACACAAGATCCAGAACAAGAAACTTTGAAAGGAGGCATGCACATGTAGGTCCACGCAGCAAGCGCTGCTCACACATTTTCATTGGATGGTCTCAGCTCTTGCGAATGTCAGTAGCCAGTAGCCAAATGGCGACCAAATATTTTGTAGTGGCTAGTAATTTTTTTAATATACAGGGTGTCCAAGAATTATTGGACACATTACAAAATTATATAAAACAAAACATTAAACAGATAGAAAGAAACTGACTGTACTAACTTACAATGTAACTACACAAGTTAATAAATTTCAATGTGAGATCCCTTGGTTGCTCATAGTATGTCCAAGCGATACTTGATTTCATGCCATGTGTTGAGTTATGGAATTAATAGCTGTGGTACGCTGCTTCAGTTCCTGCAAATGTAGGTCCACGCAGCAAGCGCTGCTCACACATTTTCATTGGATGGTCTCAGCTCTTGCGAATGTCAGTAGCCAGTAGCCAAATGGCGACCAAATATTTTGTAGTGGCTAGTAATTTTTTTAATATACAGGGTGTCCAAGAATTATTGGACACATTACAAAATTATATAAAACGAAACATTAAACAGATAGAAAGAAACTGACTGTACTAACTTACAATGTAACTACACAAGTTAATAAATTTCAATGTGAGATCCCTTGGTTGCTCATAGTATGTCCAAGCGATACTTGATTTCATGCCATGTGTTGAGTTATGGAATTAATAGCTGTGGTACGCTGCTTCAGTTCCTGCAAATCAGTACAAGGCGTCTGATAGACACGATCCTTCACATAACCTCATGTGAAATAATCCAATGGAGTTAGATCTGGAGAGCAAGGAGGCCATGGAATGGGACCACCACGCCCAATCCATCTGTTGGGGAAATGCTCATTTAAGCACTTATGTACACACGTTGACCAATGCGGAGGTGCGCCGTCTTGTTGGAAAACGCCGTCATATCTTTTGTTTTGGGGTATAGTGAAATTTTCTAGCATATCCAAGTAAATGTCACCATTTATGGTTTTTTCGCAGAAGAAGAAAGGGCCAATCACTTCTCTTTTTGATAGGGCGCACCACACATTAACTTTTGGAGAATCACGCTCCAGTTCAATAGCAGCATGAGGCTGTTCACTGCCCCATATCCTGCAGTTGTGATGATTCACAATACCTGATACATGAAATGTGGATTCATCACTAAAAATTACAGTACTGAGAAAGTTATGAACTACTGATTGCATTTCTCATACATTCCTCATTAGGCCACACCTAGTGCCATCTATCAGATTCTGGGAATAACAATTTTGCAAAACAAAAATAAAGAAACCGTGTTAGTAATATGTGACATAAAAAAACAGGCAATGCTCATAGGTTTTTTTTTACGTGATTTTTTCAGGTAGAACCATTTAATGGTGGTTTTGACTGCTGTAACTTTTTACATGTATATTTCCTTTGAGCGGAAAGCAATTTCTCGGTTGGAAGTTATTAATATTCTCTGCGAATATATATCGCGGTAATCGAATGCGATTCAAGGAAAAAATCTTTCACGTACCTCTCAGTTGTAGTTGGTCGATGTTCAAATCTTTGCACTGTTGTTCTTATCAGGTTCTTGAGTGTAGGCTTTTTTTGACTAACTTCAAAAAGTACGCACGTTTCTTGAGTAGGATATACTTTTTAGTTGAACTACGGGAGGAACATGAAGACAAAGGAGATGTGAAAATTATGTTGGAAAACTTGAAAAACAGAAAAATGAATCACTCGTAAAATTATTCGCATGATGAATTGCAATCACCAAAAAACTTCGTCAGACTTCTTGAATGTATTGTCCGATGCATTTCGGCAGATCTGTCTGCCATCTTCTGATACCTCTGGTCGTCTGTTCTCCCTGCAGTTTGCGTTGAATATGCGACATGCTCAGGTTGGGAAAAAAACTGAGCGATATATATTCGCAGCGAATATTAATAACTTCCAACCGAGAAATTGCTTTCCACTCAAAGGAAATATAACATGTAAAATGTTACAGCACTTAAACCCACCATTAAATGGTTCTACCTGAAAACATAACGTATGGAAAACTTGTTTTTTTTAAATCTCGATACATCGAGAAATACGAGCATAAAATAGTTTTTTTTTACATAATTTTGTAATGTGTCCAATAATTCTCGGACACCCTGTAGTACCCACTGATGGCCAGTAGAGTTTTTCACCCAAGTGAGCAACAATTGTCCAACTTTTTCCCCCACTTGTGAATGAATATCAAGTTAATTTTTCTCTCCCGTGTTCCTGCAGCTGCTTCGAAAATGTATGGAAGTGAAGGTGGGCTTCAAGAGAAACTTAGTCTGCTTACAGATCAGCCTGGAGCTACCAAAGGGTCAAGGTTAATAAAGCAACCTTTGTCATGGCATATTTGATCCTTGCCATGGTATACCTTGCGCAAAGTATAATGTCATCTACAGGTAAAAGAATAATCTTTGAATCTCTGTTTAGCCGCATATATGCTGAACAAAAATAAACAACTGTTATGTCAATGTTTTTAAGATGATGCAGTTGCTACCTCTGCTTGCTCTTTGGGAGCATGGCTTTTCAGCAATGAACCTCATAAAAATGAGTAATCGAGCATGCTTCAATTGAAGATTTTTGATCCTCAAAATGTTATTCAATTGTGGTGGACAGATACCTTTGATGGGAAGATCAGACACAGTATATATCAGCGGTAAACTGTATCAATATTATTAGTGCCACTTTATGCATATATATATCCTAGCTTTTGTCCCTTTGCCTTAAATATTACTAAATAAATTAGACATCCAACTTCAATGGCCTCTGGAAAATAAATTATGTATGTTCAGAGTTGTATAAAAATGAAATGTATCTGCATACACAACCATTGAAACAGAACACTTGCTGCAAACCCATGAAGCGCGAACCACGGTAATAAGATAATTTAATGAAAAATTAATAAAACAATAAATAATTATTAGAACATTGCAGATTTTAATGACGACAAAATAAGCACATGGAAATTGAATGTGTAGCAATGTGTGTGAAATGGACTTTTATGGAAAAATATTAAAATATTGGACAATGAACCTCATAAAAAAACAAGGGACTAAAGAAAATTTTTATATCCAGAAAAACAGTTCCATAAATAAACCTTCAAAAATTATAAATAGCATTTTCAACTTGACTCAGAAATCATAAAATACATAAGGAAAATATTTTAATTTAATAACTGGCAACTGAAAGAGAAACCTGGCAATAAAATTTAAATTCTTTATATGTAAACAAAACTTTTGATACAGTTCCTATACACTGAAACAGGCCTTGATAAAATTCAAAGGCCGGAAACATCTGTAAAAACAAAGAAACTCAGAAGATATGAAAAAGAATTGCACGTTTTTCAAGTAAAAATAGAATTAAGAATTTTAATCTGAGTGATGTCTTGAGTAAGTGTTTTAATTGCTGTAAACAGCATTTTTTAAAATCTGCCAGCAAAAAGTATCTGCAAAATCTGCTAATAATTTGAAAACTAACTGTGTACATGCGTATGTCTACATTCTGCTACTTTGTGTATGTGTACGTTAAGATAGTAAGAGTAATGATATTACAGCACTGAAAATAAATTGTCAAAAAATCAATCATTTGGAACAGAAGCGTGGGCAATATTTGCAGTCAGTATAATAATCCTATGCAGTAACTGCTCTGCATCTGTTTTTATGAAATTAATAGAGAAAGGGTCTGATATTAGAACGGAAAAAAAAAAAAGCCATTCATTTAATTTCATAGAAACGTAAGTAGAGAAGTTACTGAATTATTATTATTTTTTTTATTTTTTTTAACTTTGCATGGCTGTAGATTTTATCATTTGGCTAATAAAATTTTTATTCCACTAGCCACATTGGCTAGTAGAAATTTCATCAGTTTTGCAAGGGCTGGCTGGTTGCACAAGCAGTCAGCATTGTCTTTCTCAACTATACAACTTTCCCATCCCTCCTTACAGTATCCTCAATCTTTCTTTGCTCCATACAAACTCCTGAAGTGAGAATTTTTTTTTCTGAGAGTTCCTTTTCCAATTATACCCTCCTTTCCTGCACAGTTACCCTGCTGATTTTTTTTTTAAATCAAAGGGCCACAAAAACTTTTAAAATCGATGTGTATAATCCACAGAACCTAAATTTTTATTTTTTAAGCAGATAGTCTGCAGATTATACGATAAAAAAATATTGTAGTTTTTAATTATAGTTAGAAAGGTTAAAGTTTGAATTAATGTATTGCATGGTGAATTTTTTAAAAGTGAGTGAAGAAACATATCCTAAATAGTATTATATGAAAAAGATATATTTTGAAAGTAGAAACAGTAAAGCCCATTCAACCTGGCATAGCATATAAAATGTTCTTTCTATCTCGACCACAATCTAGAATTTGGGTTTCTGCATTTCTGCCTGTGCAGTTTATTAAATTAAAAAAAAAATCATTGTAACTTTTAAAAATTAAAATTTATTGAATTTGCATGAACTAATTCTTAGTTGGAACAGTGGTCTAAGCACTGGCTTATGACCATTCATCCAAGAAGGGTCCAGGTTTGAATACCAATGAGGCATGGGTGTTGTGTTTGTGTTACAGCACTGGCTCTCTCCCTTCCCTGGAACCAGTAGCCCTTAATTATGGACAGGCGACTACTTATATCCCACTGAGTTTCTCACTGTGGTTGTTAAACTTTTGATGAAAAAAAAACAATAATTCTCAGTTAAACAAAACTTTAACTTCTATTTTATGTACATAAGAAGGAAGGAAGCCAGTCTTGGTTCATGTAATGAATCACTGGCTTCATTTTTTAATTTTTATGTGGGTAAATTGTGTAGTGTTTGTTATGATTAACTTCTACCACCAAATAACAAAATTTATCATGTATTAGTCACAGAATTACAGTTCTGAACTACAGGATGCCATAATACAAAATTAGGATTATTATTTCTGTTAGTAGGTCAGTGAACTGCAAAAAGACCAGCTTGTGGAATAAATGCTGTGTAATTACATGTGGTTCAAGCCTTCATCAAAACATTTGATTCATGTAGCTGTGTCCATCTAAGTATTTTTAGCCTGCTGTAACATATTGAATGGCATTGTGTGAATATTGTATTTTTCACAAAAAAGTTTTTATTTCATCATCTTATATAGGTTTTAATATAATATAAGCCATGCTCTGTTTTAAGCAAAGATGTAAATATCTTAAGTTTTTGTTGATACCCTCTCACCCACTGTTTTCAATTTTTTATACTAAAATATCCAGGAATTTTATTGTTGTTTTGAGTTGTAATATACTTTGATGGCTTTATGCTTTGTATTATAAAATGTTTAGTATATTCTAAAAAACATTTGTCACAGATTTCTTAATCGGTATCAGTTTTGCATTATATTAACGCTGATCGCATGAGTACAATATAATGGCTTAAGGACAAGAAAACTGACTAATGACCAGTACTAAAAACTGTTGCAAAATAAGTTTTATGTATTTATGATTTTAGAGAAAGATGTCATTTCTGGTTATTTTCCTTTTTTTTATTAATAAAGTTACAGATAACTCTGACATTCTCTTCTTATTAATAATAATACATAACATATCTAACAGTGCCATTTATGTATCCTTTGCAGAATATTATGTACTAGAAATGTATCATTTGTGAATGATCTGTTCAAAGCTACCTGGTCAACAGTGAAATAGATCCATTCTGCATTTCATAGAGATCTTGTGTCTGGCAAATGGTTTTACCCAAAGTTCTGAACATGCGTTGGTTGATTCATCTGTTTGCTCCAGTATGTGAGGAGCATTCCTTTGTTAGGCGAAGCATTCATTTTTACAGTGAACAAATGGATATTAGGGGTTTATAGAGTTAATTTGTATATGTGGCCAAATGTTCAAATTAAAACTGAGTTCATCATCAGAAGAGAATGTCAGAGTGACATAGTCCTGACAATGAACTAGGTTCTATTTCGAAAATTTGGCCACAAATATTCATACAAATTACCTGCATAAAACCTGTGATATATCAATGTTTTCACTGCAAATAAGAATTAGAAATGCCATAATGTCAGATAATTAGTAGGATTAAGACTGCATACTAGACAGATGTAGGGTGATGTAGTCCTGACAACGAACTAAGTTCTAGTTCGGAAATTTGACCACCAAATATATACAAATTACCTCTATAAAACCTGTAACATCAAATTTTTCACTGTAAATAAGAATTAGACAGGATTAGTGGCTTGGTGGGGCAAAAGCCCCAATCTAGTAAGAAGTATTTTTCACAAGAAAGTAAAGTGGTAAATAAAATTGCACCATTTTTTCATGCTTTATGTATTCTGTTCAGGGAATATAGAAAATGTGTAAATATGTTCTCAACAAAACACAGGTCCTGGTTGTGTCCTGCTACTTCATGTTCAGTCACCTCAGTTGCAATCTTGTATGCTTGGGCGTAAGGACTGTTAGCCAGAATATCTGCCAGGGCTGTCGATATTGATCACTTTAATTCTTTGTTTTCATTATTGCCAATGCGTACAGCGTGTGTCCATTTCTGCCGGAGGCGTGGCATCCATCCTGACCCAGAGCTCTATTTAGACCGTGCAGCCATACCAGTTTTGCCAGAGACCAAATTTCTTGGACTGACCGTTGACCGTGCTCTTACGTTCTGTGCACAGGTTCAGTGGATAAAGACTTCCTGTCTGCGGGCAATGTCAATACTTAAGATCCTTTTTTTCAGTCTCGTGGGGTGCAGACAGGATGTCTTTATTTCGAATCTACCATGCTCTTATACGGTCGAAGCTGGATTATGGTAGTATCGTGTATGGCTCTACGCATCGTTCCGTTTTCCGGCCTTTGGATACTATTCACCATCAAGCGCTGCGTCTTTGTACGGGAGCATTTCAAACGACCCCGATTCCTAGCCTTTATGCTGAGGCAAACGAACCATCGCTTGAATTATGCCTTCTGCAGCTGTCTCTTCAATTCTACTTGAAACTACGATCTCTCCCAGATCATCCTTCATACGATGCAGTTTTTCATCCCCAGCATGCTCGTTTATTTGCAAACTGGCCTTCTTGTATTCCAATATTTTGTCTTCATATGGCGGCCATAGCTCATGAGGCAGGGCTCGACTTGTCTTTTGTTGGAGAGACCAGGGGCTTTGGGGTGGGTGTCATGGTTGATACCACCTTTACATCTTATGATAAATCCTCAACCCCTGCGTCAGTGCACCAGCAGCTCTTCGCTGAACACCGTTCCGTCAATGCAGACTATGTTCCTATTTTCACCGTTAGATCAAAGATGGCTGGTGTTGTGGGATCCACCGCCGTCTGTATTGATGACGTGTCTGTTGCTCGCATTCTTGCCGAGGCCACTGTGTTTTCAGTGGAGATGCATGCTGTGTATCTTGCACTTCTTAATGTTCAGTTGGGCTCTCATCAATGTGCTATGGTGTACACTGATTCTCTAAGTGTTGTGCAGTCTGCATCATCGTTCGACTGCAGTGACCACCCTTTCCTTTTTACCGTATGAAGGCTTTGTTCTCTGCTCAAGGCCGGTGTCCAGATTCAATTCTGCTGGATTCCTGGGCATGTTGGAATTCCAGGTAATGAGCTGATGCGGCTGCTAGATCTGCTTTCTCATTGGTCATCACACCCTTGCCACTCTTTCATCGTGATTTACGCTTTGTTGTTCATGATCATGCCACACACGTGGCAGAGTCTGTGGAATCAACAGGTGGAAAATAAACTTCATCGTATTAAACCAATTCTTAGGGTCTGGAGATCATCATGTCGCCGGAACCATAGGGATGAAGTTGGTCTTGCACATCTCCGCATTGGGCATTGTTGTTTCACCCACCACTTCTTGCTGTGTGGCGACACTGCACCGATGTGTGAGACGTGCAGTTGCCGACTCAATGTCATTCATATTCTCTGTCGTTGTGTTCGTTTTCGTGCTGTGTGTTTACACTTTCATTCTCATTTGTTGAAATGACGATGCAGTTACGTTGCAGCAGTTCCCAGACTACCACTGCGATACATTCACTGTCTTTTGCTTTTAAAAACAAATTGGCTTTTTTATTCATATCTAGTTTTTACACTTTTCCTCATTCCCATTTTTCACTTTTACCGAATCAGCCTGATTTTAAGCTTTATATCATGTCTTTAACACTGTTTGATTGATTGTCTTGTGTCTGGCGCTGTTTGGCCACACATGGCCCTTGTGCCATAAAAATTCACCAACCAACCAATGCATATACCAGTAGCTGCCAAGGAATGTATAAAGTACAATTTTCACCAGTAAGTGGTTAACAAACCCAAGATGTACCAGTGACTCTGTCCCCTGAATTTTGAAGTAGTACGGACCATTGCCTGGAATCTCCTTTTTTGTGGCCAAGAGGAAAGCAAATGACATTGCACTGTTGTATTTCCAGATGTGATGGACAAAATTAGGACTGTTCAGAAGTAAGTCGTTCAGCCAGGTATTTATCAGTAGTTCTGGAAGGAAATCAAATAAGGCCATTATAAGAAAAATAATTAAATAAAGCTTTTCAGAAAGTTAGGTTGCCACGTGTACTACTGCGATCATTGAGTGTGCTTTCAAAATTCCTTCGCTTATGTACATTATGAGAAACAGGCCCTCATTTGGGTGGTCTCCTGCTAACGCTACTCATAACAGAACCCTGTTTCTGTCCTCACTGTTACACAGTTTACAGTTGAATAGCAGCAGAAGCACGTGCAGCTGATTTGTCCTTGATAATAGCCAATCAGCTTCTTGCTCACTGGCACCATCTTTCAAGGTCACAAGACTACCAGTCTGCCCCACGTTTTGATGACAAAGTCAAACTGAGTGTTGTGACATGTACAGCAAATTAGCTGATTGAATTCAGAAGAATTTTTTTATTTTCTCCCAATTCTTGGGATCAGGATCCCTGAAATAAGCCATTTTCCAAGTGAGTATGATGTACCTATGTCCCACAATTTTGTGCGACACTATGGAATTATATATAAGGTTCTCACAGTCCTTATCAATCCTTAAAAGTCCTTAAAAATGCTTTTTTTTTTTTTTAGTGTGCTTAAAAGTCCTCAATTTTTATCAGAATTCCCGAAGTGCTTAGAAATTACTTCCTTTTTTCCTAACTGCCTGCATGAAATGCAGAAGTTAACACATAGTGCATACAACTTCGGCTGCTGGTTGGTGATGACATCATGTGATGTCGGCAGAAAACCTGTGGGAAAGCACGGGACATGAAGAATTCTCGTCAGTGACTCATGGCGAACTTGACTTTGTAATTTTGGCTTTGGTTTTACAATTCAAGCCATGAAGTAATTATGTGCAATATCCAGATCTAGATCTTGTAACTTTAACCACAGTTTCATGATTTATATTCTTTTTGTTGCTTATATGATTATTCTCTCATATGAAAACTTGATTTGACCAGCAGAACTGCCTTTTAAATTACATGAATTCTAATTTATTACATCCACAAACTTGAATTATATGCAACAATATTACAAGCTTTATCAACAGACTTCAGTGTGTATAGTTTAGTCATGTGCAAAAGTATATTTGTACATATGTTATTTCTGCCTGTGCAATTTGTAAAGAAAGTCCTTAAAAAAAATTGTAGGGTGTTTAAAAGTCCTTAAAAAGTGCTTATATTTTTTGAGAGAAAATGAGTGGGAACCCTGCTTAGAGGTGCCATGATGTCATTAATTACTAGCATTCATTTTGTTTGTTGGTCTGAGCATGTGCTCCATGTGTGCTATGTATGTGTCCCTTACTTGCAGGATGGAAAAGTTGTTTAGGTTTCCAGAGCCATCTCATTTAATTTTATCTGTTAATTTGTAATAAAATGAAGAAACATCACATTTGCATAAATCCATTAATGATTTTTTTTTTTTTTTTTTTCGCATTTAGATTTTTAGTGGAAGGTTCCGTCAAAAGTTAATGCACGATCAGTCATAAAAAAAATATATACAGAATAATTCAAAATGATGGCCCTGATTACAAATGGCAATACCTAGTTTATGAAAACAGCTACAGAGATCACACTGTTGCACAATAAAGAAGGAAATTTAGAATTTTGTTTCCATACCTTACAAAAGGTTCTATGTGACTCCCCTGGGTCATGCGGACAACATCTAAACGGTAATCCATTTCATGCCATACATTATGAAGCATGTCCGTAGTCACTGATGCCAGTGCAAGCTGAATGTGATCTTTAGTTCTTTTAGTTTTCTCGGCAATGGTGGCACATACACATGGTCTTTGAGATACCTCCACAAAAAGAAGTCACAAGGAGTAAGATCCGGAGACCTGGGGCGCCACTTGCTGAAAACCCTATCGTCCTGTTCACAACAACAAATCTAACAGTTTAGAAGAATTAGCAAGCAAGACCATACCATTTTGGAAGACCATAGCAACTAGGCAGTAGATTCAAATAAAATTCTAAACTTCCTTCCTTCCTTCTTTCTTGTGTAGGGGTATCAGCTGTCTATTTTTTTTTTTTTTTTTTTTTTTTTTTTTTTCATTAGCTGGCCACATACCGAGTCTGAACTACAGACACTGATCAACTCCATTACGGAAAAATTTCCTTCCATTAATCTCACTGTATCTAAGGAAGTAAACCACAAAATTGATTTCCTGGATGTATCTATCTGCAGAAACGCTGATCTCTCCATTACTCGTTCCGTCTATCGTAAACCTTCTGCGGCCACTAACATCATTCCCTACAAATCTTTCACTCTGCATCTCTACAAGCTTGCAGCATTGAAGTCCTACATCCACAGGGCTCATATCATTCGCAACAACCAACTTTCTCTTCAAGAAGAACTCTCCAAAATTTCTACAATAGCCCTCTCTCATGGTTTCCCTGCTCTTACAGTCAACTCCCTCGTAAAGAAATATGAAAACCATTCGAAAATTGAATGCCTCCTTCCTCAAAAGAAAGAAAACCTGAAATTCTGTGGTTCTGTTCCTTACCATCCTTCCTATGCTTATAAGTTACAGATTCTTTTTAGAAGTTTTGGTTACCATCTTGCCATTAAATCTATCCCAAACATCTTGAAACTTGTTGTACAAAGGGATAGAGACAAAGTTGAAAGCCTGAACCTCCCAGGAGTTTACTGCATTCCTCCTATCTCTTCTTCTACTGGGGATAACTTATACATTGGAAGCACATACAGGAGCATTAGCCATAGAATTTTAGAACATAAAAAAGATGTTTCGAAAGCCAATCCTAATACTGCTTTGTCTATTTTGACAATGGAAGACACATCTGCAGTTCCCCACTGGAATGAAGCAAAATGAATTGCTTCTTTTGACAATCGTTTTGCCCTCCGTTACCGTGAAAGCCTGGAAATTATTTTCAACTCAATGACTTGCAATTCCGAATCTCCTCTCTACATTCCGATGATCTGGAGATCAATTTTAAGTTTTGGCAACAAAAATAAGAAAAATTCAAATGTAGAATCTGGCAACAATCTTAGTCCTCCATTGGCGTGATGAAGACCTAAGATAAGGTCGAAAGCTTCCAACTTACGAACTTTTTTGTAAAAGTTTTCATTTAACGTAACTAGCGTGATCAAGTTACCTTTATTTGTAGCTGTCTATTTATCTTCATAAACACGTTATTGTCATTTGTAATCGGGGCAATCATTTTGAATTACCCTGTATATAATTGTAGGATCAGAATAATTTTTGGTCTACATATTCTTTAAATATCATTATGAATATATTTAATGAAAACTTTCTGCATGTTGTAGGTTTAAAGTTATGGAACCTGAAGTAAGCACCAGAATGAGACAATGATCAAGTTTCTTTTCTAGACCAGCAAAACTTCAACCACTGTAATTCACAAAAACACTGTTTGTGGTGAAGTGACTATTGACAGAAGCAATGTCCAAATATGGATTCAGTGCCTCAAAAACAGTGATTTTAATGTCACTGATTAGGCTTGGTTGGGTAGACTAACAACAGACAAAAGTGCAGCCCTTGTTGAACAAATGATCTAAGGTGTCAGAACAGTAAAAGCAAATCAGATAGTGGAAAACCTTTCAACGTCTAAAGGAAATTTGTGCAGTTGCTTTCAACCCTAGGATATCAAAAAATATGTTCAAGGTGATCGACAAAGTTTCTTACATGTGAGATGAAGTAGTCAAGAAAAGAAATCTATGCTGACCTATTGGAGAATTTCCCTGTCCCATATCATGTCAGACTTTCAAGGGTGCCATAACATGTGATGAGACCTGGGTATATTATTATGAGCCATCAGTCAATGCAATGGGCCCACAAAACATCTCCAGTTAAAAAAAAAAAAAATCAGCAGAGTACACTGGGTACCCTTTTGTAGATAATTTATGCTATGCATCTTTCATATGCCAAGATGTTTGTGGGTGTGAAACAAAAGGAGTGATTTGAGAGTATACATTTATTTATGTATGGCACACTGCATTTATTTGTGGTAACATGAACCACCCCAAGCCAAAGAGTGGTACATACTAAGTGGAATGAAATCATAACAACAAGCAATAAGGTTTACTAATTCTTGACATTGAACGTAACTTAAGTAGGTGGATTAATGGATATCATTGTTGTAAAACCAAAGAAAGAAGATATGTGAGTCATAAAAGTAAATATTTACTAAACTATGGCAGCAGCAACACAGTAAGTATTTTGACCATTTAGTTTTTCAAAAACAATATTTTTATTATTATTATTATTATTATATATTCAGATTTAGATGAATGTAAGAAACGACCCTGACACAAATGAAATGTACAAAACTCTATCTGCACATGCACGAGCTAAAATCTGGCCTCAAGATAGAAAGAAAAGCTGGATTGCAAGTATGTTAGTGAGGAAAATGGGTAAATTTTGGTGTAGGATATCTGCAAGTTACACTGTATCATGTTATACACAGACCTGTTTGTAATACGGGTGTAGCCCAGAATTCCGGGTGTTTGTCACATTCTAAACCCCGTGAATCAGGGTTTTTTTAAGTTTTAGAAGAATTTGAGATGCTTCGGACATTTCATTTCAAAAAATGCTACGAAATGATAACTAAAAGTTCAAGTTCCATTTTTGGGGAATTACAGTGTTTGATTAAAAACACCGCATGTCCGCGGGAATGGTGAATGTAGACAATTTGTGACACTTTGAGTGTTTCTTTTGTTATCAAACAAGCTCTTAAGATAACAGCCTGCTGAAAGGGAGGCTTTTTTTCATTATTTTGGAAGTTGCATCTATATCAAATAATTTGATTGTATTAGATTCGGTTAATCCGATGAGCTACTTGTAGGCTTCAAGTAAAACAGATCCACATAGACTGCTCTATTAACATATAATATGAATCACATATACATACAGCATTGCAAATGTCAAATGTCATCTAGCTGTTTAATTATTCATGTGCTATTTAGACAATCTATATTTTGAGATTACTCACCTTTATTCCCTAAATCTTTAGGAGGTTTTCGTCTCTACACATTTCCAACACATATTTTTTTCAAAGATTCAATGCCTGAAGGAGAAAAATATGTGTTGGAAATGTGTAGAGACGAAAACCTCTTAAAGATTTAGGGAATAAAGGGGAGTAACCTCAAAATATAGATACAATATGAAGTACGAAATTTGATTTCAAAGATTCAATGCCTGAAGGATTTTGCACAGTGAAAGAAAATTGGGTACAAGAAAAGATGTGAAGTTTAACTGCACAAGCACTAGGGCCCATTTGTTGTGTAGCTAGTTTATATGTGCGTAATATATATAAGTATTCATAATATGCATTATATGTATATTGACACTGAGCTGAGAGTTTCAGGGTTTCTTGTGTCACCTCACAATCATCCCTGAATACATAATTTTAAAGCTCTTTTCAATAGCAGGTAACAACCCACAGGAAGTTTGAGAGGAAGACAAATTTTTCTAGGACACATAATTTACTTCTGTCGGGAAAGCTGCATAGCATCGAAATGCATTTTTGTAATGGCTTTTATCACATTTAACATGAGATTCTCGTAATTGACACAGATTGCAATGAGATCTTGTTACGTCTACGTAAAACGTGATGAAAATAATGTTCAGCGATAGTTTAGACACTGAAATTAACCATTGTTGCATCACTTCATCTTTGGGGCTCTATCAGATTTCAACAATATTCTTGACTACTTCCATTACCCATTTTCCTAACATTGGAAATTTTACTTGGGATTTATTTTACTGCTGTCAGAAAAGATGCATAAACATCAAAATTCCAGGCTTTCTCTATCAAAAAACATAGTTGTGAATACTATATTTTGGGACCAAAATGGCATTATCTTCCTTTGTGCACTTGTAAGAATTGACAACATTAATAAGAAAAGACATTGCTAATCTTTAAGGAAATGTTAAAGAGCCATTAAAACCAAAACACCTTACCTAAAACAGATTAAGATTTAGTCAGGATAATGCAAAACTCGTGCCTCATCTGACTCTTTCGGCAATGCAAGATTCAGTTGGACTGCAATGTCTCACCTTGCATGTAGTCCTGAATTGTCACTCTCTGATTTTCTTTCTTTTTGGTAGATTAAAGATTTTTACGCAGGAAAACATTTGATTTGGATGAACCTTGATAAAGAAGGTCACACATTAGTTTCAAAAGTAGGAAACTGAATTTTACCAATGTATTTTTGTAGACTAGAAGTAATGGTGGGCAAAATGTGTATAATGTGAAGGTGGATATATTGAATTGAATTGACGGAGTGGACTTTACGAAATTAAATGAATAAAATGACTGACACCTAACACAAAAATAAACTACAACATGCGCCCTACCCTCCCACATAAATAAACTTTACGGTAGCGGATCAAGAACAGGCTAGTACAGAACTCTTTGCCTAAGCAAGGAAAAATTAGTGGTGAGCCCAGTGTCTCAAAAAAAAAAAAAAAAAAAGTGTTTAAGCCCTACTAAAAATGAGATAAAAGTCCACCTAATGTTAAAGAGGCAGGGTTGAGTTAAGTGAGTAAGAAAAAAAGAAGTGTTTAAAATATTTTTAAAAATTTGACCCAATTGAATACCTGCCAAGTTTTCCAGATTTTGCAGTTCTCTCCCAGTCAAAAAAAAAAAAAAAAAAAACCCTTTCTACTGAAAAAACCCTTTCTACTGGATTTTGTTACATTTCTAGATGTTCACAACATGTCTGCCCCTGGACTGAAATTTCCTGAAATCAGTGGGACTGAAAATATTCTGTGATTTTCTGTGTTTTGAATTGTTCTAACAAATTTACATTTTTTGTTTTCAATTTCTCTTCCTGATTGTTTTCTGATTATGTCCACTACTTTTTTTTTTTTTTTTTTGTAATGGTGCAAAATAATGATTTTTTTTTTCTCTCTTAATGAAATGCATGTTTTCCTGTTCTGACAGTCTCTCCTTAAAGATCACACAATAGACCATGCACTTTTAGCCCTCCCCTGTCAATTTTTAAAGCAAAATTAAATTTCAATTTTGGTTCTTAATTTGTCTGTGATGGAATCTGCGCCATTTCCGTGGCCCGTAAAATTGTTTTCATGGAAGTGTGAGCTATGACAGTAATGATTTTTGGAATTAATGTCACTTAGAATGCATGTTTTTCCATTCCTGAGCTTACACTTTCTGTATCAAGGAAAAGAACTGGCATTTTCCGATTGTTTAACGAAGTTAAAGTTTACAAAAAAAAGACCAGTTCAAAAACAACTTTGCTTGTCATGATAAGTAGCGATGGACAGCTGAAGCTCCGATTTCACACTTTCATTTCTCTTCAAACAAAAGGAAACTTTTGCTTCTTGAGGTAGGAAACAGTGATGAAAAATGTCAATTTTTCCATTTTTAACAAAATTAAAGTTCAAAATGCACAATGCTGCTTTTCACTGTGCTGTGAAAATAACTGTACAGATCACGGAAATTATACTATTTCTGACATGCACAGGGTAAGTAATGATTTTCAACTTGAATTGTGCTCAAGAAAAGGTGCTTTCTCCTGTGATGGGTATAGCAAGAAGAGACGAAATGATAAGAAAAATATCCGTTCAGGAATTGACTAAAAAAATTAAATCATATTACTAATGATATCCAGATCAGTGGAAAAAAATATGTTTTTAATGTTTTTGTAAACTATATTTAATTCCTCCCCCTTATCTAATAAGGGTTTCGACTGTGAGTCAAAAATGAATCTCTTAGGAATGCCAGAGGCCCAAGTATTTAAAATTTGAGAAACTTCCGATTTAAATTAGTGTTGAAATAATTCTATATCAGTGTTTAAGTATTTATTAGAATACATCAGTTTAAATTTATTTGACCAGTATTTATCAGTTTTCTTATTTAGCAGTTTTTTAAATGATATTTGTTTTCTGCTGGTGTTTGTGGAGGGGTGAGTTCCTTAGTCAGTGTTTTTGTCTGTAAAGCGCTACAGTTTGGGGAGAGGGGTGCAATAATATGTACATATATATTCCTTCTCACATTGACTCATAAGGCCCAACTCCTTATGGTGAGCATGACTTAATTTTCAGTCTTAGCTTGAGCACCTTAGTGGCACTCATGCATATACTGTGCATAAATTTTGAGGAAAATTTATGCACAGTATTTATACAGGGTGCATAGGAAAGTCCCTTTAGCCTGAAATAACTTGTGAACGGAGAGAGGTACAGTTATGCAAGTGAGATAACGGTAGAGTAAAACGACTGCGCCCGATCGAATGCAACCGATAGCAGCGCCCCTGGTGGCAAAATGCGGAAGTTAGCCATTGCAAATCGAAAACGAAAAGAGATAGAGCAAAATGTCCAATTACAAAGTTGTAGAGCATCAATTAATTAATACAAAACAACATTTGTTTCACACGGATACGATAAATTGTCGCCTGAATACCCTAAAATGTCCGAAATCGACGTGCGACGATTCAAATCTGCATATTCACATTTCGCAAATGTAGCCATATGCAAATGCAAATTGTGACGTACTGTACCTATGATATAAAAACCAGTAGCAGGATGTACCTTGATCAGAAGTTTAGGTCTACGTACGCTGTGTGAGAATGGCGAGCTTCACTCGCTCCCAATATTGCGAGATGGTGCTTATTTATGGCGAATGCCAATGGACCGCGATACCTCCAACTATTACAGGATATCATACCTGACTTTTTAGATGACATTCCCCTGTCCGCATTACATTCCTTGTGGTTCCAACATGATGGTGCCCCTGCACACCAGCCAGCAGCAGTGCGACACTTTCTCACAGATTGTTTTGGGCAATGAATCATCGGGTATGGTGGTGCTGTTGAACGGCCTCCACGATCGCCAGACCTCACTCCATTGGATTTCTTCCTCTGGGGTTACGTAAAAAATCAGGTGTATGCAACAGGGGCTACAAGTCTGCTGGATCTACGTTGTCGTGTTACAGATGCTTGCAATGATGTAACACCTTCCATGCTGATGAGGAATGTGCATGCAGAGTTACTTTCACGAATACAAATGTGTATCGTGGGCAATGGCGAACTCTTCGAACATACTCGACATTAACACTGTGCACCAGTTTGCCTTTTTTGTTTTTGTTTTGTCTGACGTCATCAAACTGTATTGACATAAGTATGCATTTATGCAATAAATTGTGTGTATTTGCTCATACCTATGCCTGTTCCCTTCAAACGTTCACACAAAAGGTCGCGCATCGATTTCGGACATTTTAGGGTATTCAGGCGACAATTTATCTTATCCGTGTGAAACAAATGTCGTTTTGTGCTAATTAATTGATGCTCTACAACTTTGCATTTGGAAATTTTGCTCTATCTCTTTTCGTTTTTGATTTGCAATGGCTAACTTCCGCATTTCGTCACTAGGGGCGCTGCTATCAGCTGCATTCGATCGGGCGTAGTCACTTTACTATAACGTTATCTCACTTGCATAAGTGTACCTCTCTCCGTTCGCAAGTTATTCCAGGCTAAAGGGACTTTCCTATGCACCCTGTATACAGCTTGCAGGATCTCACCCTAAACTTCTGAGCAATCTGTGATCAATGAATAGAGGTTGATGCTGCTGTTGATGTCTCCCCATACCATTCAAGTAACATTTGTGTATGTATGGAGATTGGTGCTGCTCTTAGTGTCTGCCCATACCATTCTCAAGTATTTGTATATGTATGGAGATTGGTACTGCTCCTGATGTCTGACATCCCAAATGAAATTTTAGGCCCAGTTTTCACAAAGGTGCTACTGTTGTGCTAATCTGTTACTTGATGAAAAGAATGGCCTCGTGGTGGGTAGCTAGCTGTTATAGTTTGTCTAATTATTTTTTTTTTTTTTAGGAAACTGCTTTCTTTTTTTTTTTTTCCACGACAGAGCAGTATGTGTTGCACACAAAAAAGATACTGTATTATTGACTAATGTATACAATAACTGAACATCTTGCTCACATATTGTTTCACAGGAAGAATGTTTCTCTACTCTTTAGATTTCTAGCTGTTAGATCATCTGATTCATTGCTTCAGTGAACATTTCATTTTCAGTAGCTCATGATAGAATGACACTCATCACAGTTGAAGAACCTCAAAAATGGAACTATTTCTTGCTCTGCTCTTAAAGACTGAATGTCCCACTCACTGGTCACTCCACAAGAAGAATGGCCTCCACCCATTGGATGGCTTGCTATTAGATCATTTGATTAAGTTGTGTGTAAATGGAGACTTCATTTGTACAGAATAAATTAATTCAAAATTTTTGTTAATAAATATTTACTGAACAAACACTTATGATCACGGACATGGGAGGTTTTACTTGAATGAGTAGCTAGCTCATTCACACAGAAAAAACAGGAACAAATTTCAGTCATTAATTTTAACTCATATCATTGTTCCCTTGTATAAGGGAAAAGGTGATCGACTGACTGCAAGAACTATCATGGTATTAGCCTACTGAGTGTGCCAGGGAAAGTGTTTGGTAAGGTTGTTATTGAAAAAGTATGGCATCTTACATCAGAGAGAGTGTAGGATGTTCAGAGTGGTTTTATGCCTGGTAAAGAATGCACTAACCAAATTTTTGCATTATGCATGATGATTGAAAAGTATCTGGCTGTTGGTAAGAAATTTTTTCTGCCTTCATAGATTTAGGGAAAGCTTAAGACAAAGTAAATATGACTCTTCTGTGGAAGGTGTACAATGAATATAGTGTTACTGGGAATCTACTTAATAGTGTAACAGCCATGTATACTGGCAGGAGAGCTTGTGTACTAATGAATGGTGTTTTATCAAAATGTTTTTCTATTGGTGCTGGAGTCAGACAAGGGTGTGCAATGTCACCATGGCTGTTTAATATAATTATGGATGTGTGCATGCATGATGCCAAAATAGATAATACTGGTTTATGTCTGTGTGTGCACATTGCTGTATGCTGATGACACTGTCCTATTGGCAGAGAGCAAAAGTGAGTTGCAGAGTATGCTGTCCCAGATGTACGAAGTTTGAATGAAATTCAAACCAAGTATAAATAAGGGGAAAACCAAAGTTATGGTTTTTGGGAGAGGAACTGGTAGTACCGAATGTAATATAAGTCTAAATGGCACAGTGAATTGACCAGTTAAGTGAGTTTGTGTATTTAGGAAGCATGTTTGACAGAGAGAATAAATTGGATGGTGAAATTAGTGGGCGAGTGAATTCTTCATTGAAAGTCATGGCTGCTTTGGGAGGTTTTCACAGGAATGATAGATTTTTCAAAAGAGTCCTACATGGCTGTGTATGAAAGTGTAATTGTTCCTACTCTGATGTATGGCAGTGAAACCTTGAAGTTGTTTGTGTGCTGAAGAAATGAGGTTTGTTGTAAGACATGTTCTGATTGTGTGAGGAATGAAGATCTGTTGCAGTTGTGTAACATGAAGCAAAATGTTGTTAGAAAAATGGTTTGGCCATGTTGAAAGAATGAGTGATGAGATGCTTGCTAGGAAAATCTTTTAGCCCAAGTGGCAGGAAGGAAAAGCAGAGGAAGGCCAAGGAAGTCATGGGAAGATCAGATTCAGGAGTGTCTGCATGAGAAAAAGATATGAAGTATGGAAGATCTTGTGTACAGCATGTGATGGATGTCAGTGAAGCCCGAGTTGCATGCCAAGATTGCTGTAAATGGAGAAGTTTGAGATGACAACAGTAAGTAAAAATTATCTGGTAGTTTGTATTTCTTCGTGGAGCTAACATCTGAATCTCAGAGAACAGCTTAGTGAATGTCTTTTTACTCAAGAAACACAACAGACAAAGAAAGATACATGAATTGACAGCATTAGCTGTGTGGATATTGTAATAAATTTGTATAAGAATCGGAGTGCTAGCTGAATGCTGATCAAAGTACTGACAGCTGCATATAAAAAGCAGCTAAGTTGTAATGGGTTACACTTGTATGCATTGGACTGCAGACAATTGGAAACTGTTATTGGTAGATAAAAAAAAAATATTCAGGTTTTATTTGTTAATTTTTACTCAAGAAACAAGAACAACATATAATGAAATAACAGAACGTAGCAGTATGCAAACTGTAATGAATGTTGTATAACCTGAGTGCTAACAGCTGTATAAAAAGCAGCTGAGTTGCAAAGGGGTAGGACAGGGATGATATGCCAAATTCATTATAACTGGTTTGTATGAGCAGTAATATGAATGATGATGGTGGAAGATAAGTGTGACAGATCAGGCAACATTTACCAACAGAAGTTAACTGCGGTTCCTAAAGAATTGCACATTTTGAAATTAACTGAATCTATTTTTAGGTTCAGTTTTAACTATAGGTTTGGGCCTTGTGGCCCATTATTAGGGAGCCCCAAAATTTCTTCAAAGTACATTGTATCAAACAAAAACAATGTTTTATGTGTACAGAGTGGAAGAAATATTCTTCTCATAATACATGACATATGTCATGATAATTAACACAGCAATCAGACATCGCTGAATTGACTGTAATTACTGTTTTCCTGCTCCACGGCGATGCAATTTTCAAGTTTTCTGATGTGATTGAATTCATGTGTGAAACAGTAATTACAGTCAATTCAGTGGTGTCTGATTGCTGTGTTAATTATCATAATGTTTTATGTGGTCTGTAAAATATAAAGGCCCAGGTTTGTACATAGACCCAGTGACTCTTCATGTCTAAGTCAGGCATATCTGACATGGAGGGAAAGTAGAATAAAAACAAAACAGACCAGAAATTCGGTAAAAAATTGACAAGTATTTGTCTTCATAGTTGCTATCTGACCATTTAATTTAATGAGTGGTTTCAGTGAACCATCTGAATTTTAACGAACAGTTTCAGCAAACCATCCAGAACCAGCTACATATAACTTTTAGGGTAGGTACTATAGACGTTCGATTACAGACAAGTTTAAAACTCCTATGTGGTCAGATGAGTTGCATTTCTGTTTGTATTCCAACTATGCAAGAAGTAGAATGCGTAGCAGGAGTAATGAAACCTTTCATCCATATTGTGCCCAAGATGTTATTCATCCTGAAGGAGGATCAGCAATGTTCTGGGAATACTTTACCTACTATGAATTAGGCCCATTAGTCGAGATCATCATCATTGTCAACCATTATCAATCCACTGCTGGACGAAGGTCTCCCCAAGTTTCTTCCACAACGGTTTGTGTTGTGCCAGTCTCCTCCATGCTACTCCCGCATACTTTCCAATTTCATCCACCCATCTCACCTGTCGTCGTCTTCTGGGTCTTTTCCATCCCTTGGAATCCAGTTTAAAATTTCAGCTGTCCATCGATGGTCTGTCCTTCTGGCAATATGTCCAGCCCATTGCCATTTCAGGGATTTTACTCTGATCATCATGTCTTCCACTCTTGTCATTTTTCGGATCCACGAGTTCCTCTTATCTCTCCTGGTTACACCAAGCAAGCACCTCTCCATGCTTCTTTGAGTTGTCTGCAGCCTTTGTATGACTCTTTTAGTTAAGGTCCACGTATCTCCACCATACATAAGCACAGGAAGGATGCAGTGATAAAACACTTTTCTTTTAAGACATAATGGCATATGATATTGCTCTTGAAAATTATACTGTTTCTTTCAAAAGCTCTCCAGGCAAGTTTTATATGCCAATTAATTTCTTCATCAATGTGACCCTCACTTGATATGTACTGTTCAAGATAAATGTAGGTATTGGTTATCTCCAGCTTTTTTCCATCAATCGATAAATCTTCATTTCTTGTAAAAGTATTGTACATCACTTTTGTCTTCTGAAAGTTCATTTTTAATCCCACTTCTCTACTCTTGTCAGCAAGTTCCTGGATCATACTCTGCAGATCTGATGGGGTAGCTGCAAAAATGACTATGTCATCAGCAAAACGAAGGTGAGTTAGGTAATCTCCATTAATCTTTACCCCTTTGTTTTCCCAGTTCAGTGATTGAAAGACATTTTCCAATGTGGCATTAAAGAGTTTGGGAGATATAGTGTCATTTTGTCTCACTCCCATTCCAATTTTTATGGGTGCCGTATTTTCAAATAAAGCAGCTGAGTTGCAAAGGGATGACAACAGGGATGACAATCTTTGCACTTGCATTTTCATAGATGTTATTAATAATATTAATGTATGCATCTTCAATACCGCAGGATTTCAAAGTTATTGTAACTGCTGATGGTTTCACCGAATCGAAGGCCTTTTCATAATTGATAAAAGCCATGCATAATGGAAGTTCATATTTCCTCGCTCTTTCAATTAGTTCTCTCAGTACTTGGATATGATCTATAGTGCTGTAGCCACTCCTGAATCCAGTTTGTTCTCTCAGTTGAGCCATGTCTAGTGTCACCTTTCAAGTGGTGTGAAAGAACTTTAGTGAAGATTTTATAAACCACTGATAGGAGGCTGATACTTCTGTAGTTCTTGAGATTTGCAATGTCACCTTTTTTATGTAGCAGGATCATTGTAGCATTGTTCCAATCCTCAGGAATCTTCCCTTCATTAAGGCAACAAGTGATACAACCCTTTTAAATCAGGTAGACTATACACTGAAGTGCCAAAAGTCATGGAATACGTACCTAGTGTTGTGTAGGACCTCCTCTAGCCCAGCAAAGTGCAACAACTCAATGTGGCATTGATTCCACAAGTGGCTGGAAGACTTCTGGAGAGATGTTGAGCCATGCCATCTGAACAGCCACCCATAGTTCCCTGTTATTTGTAGGTGCAGGATCTTGGGTGCAAATGAACTTTTCCACCACATCCCATAAGTGCTCTACTGGGTTAGTGTTGGGCAAATGTGGTGGCCACACCATCTGTTGGAACTGTCCAGAATGCTCCTCAAACTAATCTTGGAGAACTTGGGCCCGATGGCATTGTGCATTGCCCGCCTGGAAAATTCCATCATTGTTGGGGTGTGCCTCAACGGCTGAAGTCCATGAAGGGCTGCAAATGGTCACCCAGCAGAACAAAGTGATTACTGGTTAATGACGTATTTACGAGGACCAGAGGACCCGAACCATGCCACATAAAGACACCCTACACATGTATGGCACATGTATGGAACCACCACCAGCTTGCACAGTGCCTTGTTGACAGCTTGGGACTATGGCCTCATGGGGTCTGCGCCACACCTGAACCCTACCATCAGCTCGGAACAACTGGTAGCGTGACTCATTGGACCATGTCACATGTTGCCAGTCTTCCAGGGTCCAATTACCGTGTTCACGAGCCCAGGTGAGGCGCTGTGTTCAATGTCGTGAGGTTAACAAAGGCACTCTGGTAGGTCTTCTACTCCCATACCCCATGGATGCTAAATTACACTGCACTGGTGGATATGTATGGTACCTCCTTCATTGAATATGGATGTTAATTGAGCCAGTCTTACTTGCCTGTTAGCATGAATAATCCTGGTCAGACTCAGCTGGTCACAGTCATTCAGCACCCAGTTTGGCCACTGCACTGTCCACGGTGGGTGGTAATGCCTTCCATGAGGTATTCTTGGCACACACGTGACACTGTTGATCGAGAAATGTTGAATTTTCGCACAACTTCAGAAACTGAATATCCCAACCACGTTGGCTTGCCATAATTCTACGGGTGGTTGTTCAACCTGACACATGAGATTACACCTCGCAACTGATAAAAATTGTGGCATGCGCCAAAGCCTTTATACTGTTACAGGGCTTGGTGCTGAGTTATATTACAGCGCCCTGTGTGAAGGGTTCGTTAGATGTTTTCCTTTGCACCAAGTTTTGCATCGGGGGTTTAGCCCGTAATTCTCCCGACTGGAGCAGATAAATAAAATACAAAGTATATAAAAGAGAATAGACTGAAGCTAAATTTTTGCAGTGAGGAAGACTTTTACTCAGATGTTACGGGGAATGTCTTTAAGCCTTGTCCTGATCTTCATTCTTTCTGTATCTTATTAAAACCTCGTAATCTCCTCTCTTCTCTCCCATATCATCAGCACGATTGCCTGTTATACTCCTTACGCGAGCTCTTCGCACCTCACTCAAAATCTATTTCTCCTTCTACCACCAAGTGCCTTCTCCTCTTGCTCGGAGAAAAAACTCCTAAAAACTGTCCCCTCGCCCGAAGAGTGAAGACCCTCCTCATTCCTAGAAAGCGTGGCCACACTCTAGAAATGCATTCTCTCTCTTTCTCTCTGAAAACGCAAGATTCTTTAATTGGCTCGCTGCCCCCCCCCCCCCTTCTCTTTTCGTCATGCTGCTTGGGACGGCGGAAAAGCAATAATATCCTGCTCTACTCTTCTCTTCACGTTCACGAAACTATAAATCTGACACCCCCTCTGCTGCGACATGTGGAAAAAGAAGTACTTTGAATGTCCGTTGCCCAGCTCATCGAAATGGCAAAAATTGAAAGAAAATGATTCCAATTCTTTATCCCTCAAAAGGGCTACTGAACCTCAATTCTGATAAATATGGAAGCCCTGGTTACAATATCTCTTCCGCCAAAATAAAAATGAGGATGACGCTAGACAGCTTCATTTTTGCCTACAGTAACTAACGTGATTAATTGGATTCAGGTCAAGCTTGTGACAATACAATATTGGGTGGGCAATTTTACATGATTTTGAAGTAGCACCTGCATGCTAAGGCTTACAGTTATTCTCCTTGATTTCATTGATAAACATATTTCGATACACGTTACTATGATGACTTGTACAGATACCTACCACAAACAATACTTTACACTTGATGCTGCTTCTTTATCATTATCCACATTTCACTTCACTCCAACATTACAAATTTACTACTGATCTCTACAAAAATTTAATTTCACAGCGCAATTAATTCTCAAAATCCTACCACTTTACAACCATTTTTGTTCAGTTTGTATTAACCGATATTTTAGTTTTTAGCGCAGCTCTACGCTGAAAATTTCCGAAAAAATATACGACCAAAATATGCATAAATTCTCTATCAATTAAAATAAAAAATGTAAAGAAATTTAAAATTTGACATTGCTAATAAGTTACCGATTAAACACTTGAATAATTTTCCAAAAACCTTATATACACTTACACTGCAATTTTTTACATATTAAAATTGTTTACACTAATATTATACACAATAAAACAAGTTAAGATAAATAACACTGCAAATAATCATTGTATTTCTTCAGTATTTCGAATGACTTCGATTAAAGTTCAATAAAATCATGGATGATCATTGTCCATCTAACTGATGAAAAGGAAATAGTGAAAGTTAACGTCCATGAAGGCACATAAAAATCATTTTAACACAAATTTTCAATTTGTGATATATGTACATACGAACATTTTGTGTTTACATGGACATTTTCCAAAAGACAATTTAAATTTTTGTGCATCAAATTGTATGGCAGCACCAGTTAAAAATTTGCATACTGCTATCCCATGACTTTTGGCACTTCAGTGTACACAGGTTTGAGATGACATGAGTGTTGCCTTTTGTTCGTCATTTGAAGGATGTACACATGTCTACATTGACTCCTGGTGTAGCAGGATGACTACTGCATGGTGCACTGGGCTAAAGCATTTTTTAACTGGCACATGCAGTGAGCTGTAGCATTTGAAACTGGCCTGCAAAGTCATTCAATGTAAATCTCATTGGAAACCTTTGTGACTATCTGGAACAGAAGGTGTGAAACATCAAAACAAGCATGCACCTAATTTAGCTGCATTACGAGTGATGTCGCAGGGATCATTGTGAAGTGGACAAAACACACAGACACACCTGCCTTTCAGGAAAGTAGGCAAAACAGCATATTTTGTCTCAGTACACGTTTCATCCACCTTCCTCTGTTTCTCACTCCTGTAAGTATCTAAGCCATTACTTTCCTACGTATTCTTTCCTTCAGCATTTTTCAAGGTGATCAAACCAGTTTTCCCTGTGCCTTTGTATTATTTTCAGTACTGGCGTCTGATTTAGTTCTGTCAAGATTCACATAGCCTATGGTTTATTTCTCCTATAAATCTGCATTGATTCTCTTCTAGTCTACATGTATAAGGTAGGTTTAAAAAGTTTTTGGAAAAGTCAAGTGAGAGATGAAGAATTGCTTAGGAGATTTTTTGGTTTCAGAGGTTGGCAGCACCTATGACATTATCTGATGGCAAGTGGAGCCATCCTGTTTCCTGTCTGTATGGAGCACCAGTAGTTTCTTTGTTTATCATGCATTTAGTAACGTTGCAGTTGAAAATATCAACTAAACAATGTGCACACATCAAATTATGGGTTTTGCTTCAAAAAACATAATGAGAGACATCAGCTGTGCTTTGGCACACATACAATGAAATAGCAATAAAGAAGTAATAAGTTTACATGTGGCATCAACGTTTCCGTGATGGTTATGTGAGTGTAGATGATGATCTGCATAACAGGTGTCCATGTATCTTCAACTGCCAAAACGATTGAGTGCATATGCAACACTGGAATGTGGCCAAAGAAAAACTGTACAGGAAATAGCATCAGAGATAGGTATTTCAGTTGGAAGTGCTTGCTGCATTCTTCATAATGCATTTCATTTGTCAACACTTGATTCCAAAAATGCTGACTCCCGAATAAATAGAAACGTCAGTGACCTTTGCAGAAGACCTAATGACTATGGTTGATCAAAATGGCAATTTTCTAAGGAACATGATCACAAGAGACAACACATGGTGCTTTTTGTACAATCCACAGACAAAATGTCAATCCTGTGTGATGGAAAACAACATCACCTTAAAAGCAGAAATCTTGTTTGGACAAGAGTAACGGAAAAGTAATGCTGGAAGTTTTGTTTGAGTCACAGGGCCTTATCCACTGTAAATTTATTCCACAAGGGAGGACTGTGAATAAAGAAATGTACGTCGATATTCTCATTGCCTCAGCAATGTAATCCAAAGTAAAGGTCCAGGAAAATGGACAAACATCTGGTTTCTTCTTCATTACAATGCCACCTGCACATAGATTCCTAATGGTCAAACAGTATCTTGCAAAGCACAATAGGACATCACTGGAGTATCCTTCATATTCTCCTGACTCGGCACCACCCAATTGTTACTTGTTTCCATGGTTGAAATCTGCCTAAAAGGATTATTTGTGAGTGCTGAGAACATCATAAAAAACACAACAAAGGTGCTGGAAGATATTTCAAAGGATAAGTTCGAGGAAAGCTTCAAACAGCTTCATAGACATTGGCATAAGTGTATACCTGTTCAAGGAAATCCATTCAAAGTAAATGCAGTGAAAATAAAGGCAAAGGCAATGCTTTCTGTATAAAAAGGAATTTTTGGGAATTTATTGAACCTACCTTGTATATATACACCTTTTTTTTAGTATATCAGAAATACTTCAAAAAGTGCACATTGGATGTGGAACTGCATGGTTCGTACGTGTCCTGGAATTCCATTTTATCCTGGAAAAGTCCTAAAATTCTGCTACATGTCCTGGAATTTTATCCATTCCAGTCTTATGGTCTCTGTGCGATGTTTCGTAGTTGAAGATTTTTATACTGACATAACTTATGTCTGACAAATTTTCCTCCCCACCCTTGCGAGGGGGGGGCTGTTGTTTTTTTGTCAGGACGACTGACACAGCGTTATTAGCATTTTTTGGCCTTGTGCTTTTGTTATCACTTTGTCTGTCCGACCGCGAAAACCATATCTCAGCAATTATTAGTTCGATTTGTAAAATTCTTTTTGTGTTGAGAAGCTTAAAATGTGAGAATGATGATCCATTTTTTTCCGTTTTTTCCCGATGCACAACTTTGCTGCTATAGGGCGCAAATGAAAATCGTATCGAATTTAAAATGCATTTTATTTCGTACATTTGCTTCTAAATATCCAATTGAAAAAATTATTCTTCCTTTTGACAACATTTATATCGAACACTATTTTAGTTACAGTCCCTTTTTCAAATAATGCATAAATTTTTCGCTAGGGGCGTAACAGTAAATCGTGATTTTCCCAGTATCTCCGTTTCTAAAAGTCTGATTTGAAAAATTCTTCCTGCGTTGGATACAGCTCTTGAGAGGAAATGTTTTGTATATAATTTCTCATTTTTGGTAAAGAATGTTTTGGCCACCAGGAGACGTAAGTGTTTATTTTTGCTTCTGATGTATTTGCAATAAAATTTCAGCTCGATGAAAAAAATTCCTCCATGGACCGATACCGCTGACCTCCAAAAACTTTTTGAGAATACCTCCTGCTTAAATAGTGCATAGCATAATTTTTCCACCAGGAGGCGTACACGTATATCTTATTTTTGCCTATATCTCTGTTTCTAGGAGTACGATTTGAAAAATTCTTTCTTTGTTGGAGAACATTTTCGGTGCGAAATGTTTCTCATATTAATTTCAAATATTTCTTAATGCACAAGTGCGTCCTTGATGGCTTAAGCTCATGTTTCTGTTTGCAGCAGTATCTACGGGACTAATAACCCGATTGAAAAACATTCTCCTTCGACCAGATACTACTAACTATGAAAACTCTGTGGGTGTATTTTCTTCCCAAAATAATGCACGATTTCGCCACTAGGGGGGGGCAAATATTTAATCTACTTTTCTCCATATCTGTACTTCTAAATGTCTGATTTAAAAAAATCTTATAACAACAGATACCATTTACCTTATGGAACACTTTGGAGTTGTATTTGAGGAGGTTTTGTGGTTCACAATTCTGCCGCTGGGTTGTGTTTATGCACTTCTATTTGCAGCCTATCTCTGTCTCTAAAAACTCTGTTGAGAAATTTTTTTATTGTATGCCATAGATAATAAATATTTTCAGATTTTCCATTGAGCAAAATTCTTCTGCTAAAAGGCATACAGTTATATCATGTTTCCTTCTGTAGTTATATCATGTTTCCTTCTCTATCTCTTCTTTTAATCGTTTGATTTGAAAATCTTTTTGTCTCTAATACCTTCCTTCTGCTATGCGAAACGTTTTTTGTGCCATTTGTTAATTTTCGTAACATACTTTTTTAGCCACTGGTAGAAGTAAGCAGTTGATTTTTTTTTTTTTTTTTTTTTTTTTTGTGGGTTATTTTGACCTTTACTGAAATTTGCTAATGGATGCTTTATATAAAAATTTGACATAAAATTAGATTGCTTTCTAACATCAGAAACTTAAATCTAATTGTTTCTTAGTATTTTTTGAGCATCAATATTATGTTGAAAATTTCTTCTCTAAATCAAATGTAACACAAGCTCGCATGATTATGTGTTTAAGAAATAACAATCCCTTTGGTCCTTTGAAAAAGTTCCGACTATTTCATCTTTCCTTACCCTTAAATTTCCAATGTAAGCATTATTTCAAAATAATTAAATATAAATAGTATTTTATGTATTGATTGTGTGGTATATGAAGGCATTTTAAGAGTAATGCCAGCATACCTATGTGTTTTTGAGTTTTATGTAGTAGGTTTTTTATTCTGTAATTTGCTTCAATAATTAAACTAAAGCCAAAGTAGAAAAATAAAAGTTTCTCAAAATCAGTGCAGTATAGTATATAAAAGTTTAGGAGATATTGAACCTGGTCACATTTTCAGTGACAGTTTTGGTATTTCAGTATTTATCCGTGATTCTAAGTTTCTGATTAGCTGCAGTGGACAACATTTTTAACATTCTGCATTAAGTTTTCCCAAGCATTTAAGAAATTGTTTGTTGTAGATTACAGGTTGAACAGACCTATGGTTTCATTATATTTTAAGTAATAGCATTTGGATCGTATGTCCTGGGAAAAAATCTTAAAGTCCTAGAATTTTGTGATTGAAAAAGCGTATGAACCATGGAACTGTGCATTTAGATTATTTAGGCAGTCTACGAGATAGCAGTTGAGCTCTAGAGAGAAGCTTAATAAAGTCCTGCTATCATGACATCCTATTTCCATTCAGTTCTAAACACAGCTCGTTGGATTCACTGATTCTAAGATAACCAAAGTGACTCATCTTGATACAGATGCTGAAAAATAAAAAATAAAAAGCCTTGATTTCTTCAGCAGGCACAATTGTTGTGAACAAGCTATTATGATGTTACAAAATCATCTACTGTTGACATCCTCACAAATATCACAGGCCTGCAGAATTTGAGTCGCTGAAATTTGTCTGCAATTTTTTGGCTGTTTCTAAAGGTATCTGATGTGCTAACTTCAAAAATAACTAAAATTTTCCTCTAAAATGTAAGGACAGATTTTGCATGCAACCTGGAATTCTCAAGAAATTTGAAAAGGGTTCCAAAAATCAAGGGAAATCCCCCCCTTTTTTTGTAAAAATCAAGGGATACTTTATCTTGCCAAAAAACTTTTATTTTTTCAGATTTCAAATTTTAGTTTAAAATTAATGCTTGCCTAGAATTTGGTAGATGTTTCAGTTACATTACATTTTCCCTTTATTCCCAAGATGCAAAATTGAATTTTAAATATTGCCTGTTATTAAGTTTTTGTTCAATTGCTGCATACATTTGTTGTAACATGGAACAATCGCTTGACACACTCCTGCTTGGAGAAACACTTCACAAGAGAACCAACCAAATAATGCATCGACATCCTTTATTGTGACACATTTCTCTGAACAGGAGCCATTCCATCATTAAGCTTAGCTGCAATGTGTTATAGAAAAACTGAAACTAATCAATTGACTTGTTATCTTTCATATGGCCCATTTCTATGGGAATGTATTTACAGATTCTATGTGGGTAGTATTCACAAAAGTTCATGGGATTATGGTACAGAAAATAATGTGTGCATTTAGTTGATATTAATGAAAAGCAGGTTATTTTATAAAGAAAAAATTACTTAAAGAATTTACAAATGTGTGCTTTGGTGAGAAAACGCATGAATGAAATGTAATAAATCATCACAACATGGTAGTGGTCACCACTCTGAAAAAACTTTTAAAACCATCTGGAAAAGTCGGGGAATTTTTTTATTACTTTTGAGTGGGAACTCTGAAGGATTTTTCACAAACTGGATGTGGTGGTATGGGAAAATAATGTATTCCGGAGAAAAGTTTATTTTATTACAAAAACTTAAAAAGTATTTTTATGTACGAAGAATCGTTTAAAAATATTACTTATATTTACAAGTCCTTATATCGTCCTTTTTTTTTTTTTTCTTATGTACACAATTTGCAAGTCTTCTCAGTGCAGCATCCAACAGTGTCTGCCATCATGTTGACACTCCATTTTTCCTGCTATCATCGTTCAATCTCATTTATGTCTCAGTGAGGGTTCAGAAAGTGCACTTTCAAACTCATTAAACAACCTAATGCTTTTAATTTTTCTAGCATGTTTTCTACCATATGCTTGTAGTTGGAATCTTAGCAGTCCCCCAAGAATTTCTTCACAACTTCCATAAAAAGATTTGAAGCCTCTCTTTCCACAGTTTACATTTTTGTTTCAAACTCATTGTCTTTCTTTTAGGAGTTTTCTGTACTGTGAGAAATGTTTGGCCCAACAAAAATGCTTTCATTTTGACATCTGACAATCCCATAAACTAAATGTCTTGGTGTCTGTTCAAAAATAGATTTTTTCAAACATACCCACTAAATGCTCCTGTTCAATGCGTCAACATTATTTTTAGAGTAACCTTCATAGCCCTGACTTCATTGACGCATATTCATTAGCATCGAGACTGCTACAGCATTTCGGCATTAGAATTTATTAAAAGTAGTAGCAATAATATAAAATAATAACATACCATGTTATATTCAGGTCAGCCTGTATAAAATCCAGTATTCCTTAACTCCTGTGTTGGAGGTTGTCATACGCTAAAATTGATCGTACGGGTTGTCGTATAAAATATTGGTCACAAAATGAAGATGGCCTCGTATTAAAAGTGAGGGTAGTCAACAGGTAAAAGCAATGGATTAAAAGATTGAAGTGAGAATATTCCAATCAAAATCCGCAAAAGAGAGCCACCCTGGTGGCGCAGTGGTCTAAGCACTGGTGTCTGACCCATCGTCCAAGATGGGTCGGAAAAAATTTGCTTTAAAAAATTTCCTCCCAGTCCGATTGTCGTACGACGCCTTCAGCAAAGAGCTCACCTGCTCTGGCACTAGAATGCAGGGGTGTCAGTAATTGATTAACAGATGGGACCCACCCAGCCTTCTTTTCGTAGTTGTCTTTCAACCCCTCGCCTCAACTGAGTTATGATAGACAGTTGAATTGCAACGAATTCACTTAATGACCACAGGAAATACATTTATCCTTGCCTTCTAATGAAAGACAATGTTAACGATGCTTTTTGTAATCCTTCACGCATGACCTAAACAAACAAAAAACAGTTGGCTGCTATTTTATTCATAAGAAACAACAGCATGAGGGCCATTTTACGTTTTCATTATCTTGCAGAATTGACGTACCTCAAAACGAATTACAGTAGGGGGAGGGAGTGTTGATTTTCACGCTGTTTTGTTTTTCACAAGAACATTTAGTGGACCAGACATGCCAACCTTCAAAATCTGAAAATCGGGAGATTTTTACAGCTCATAAAAGCACGCGAACGCTATTTTTTATCGACATTCTCCAGACGTAGGAACAATTTTTTAGCAGTAGTATTATTGGTCCACTAAAAGTTCTGGAGAAAAAAGAAAAACAACAGCACGAAAATCAACGCCTCCTCCCCTTACTGAAATTCATTTTCAGGTATGTCGATTCCGCAAGATAATGAAAACATACATGTAAAATGGCCCGCATGTTGGTGTTTTTTACGAATAAAATAGCAGCCAACTGTTTTTAACTTCTTCTTTAGGTTGTGTGAGAAAGTGAAGACGACAAAAAGCATCGTACTAACATTGGCTTTCATTACAAGGCGAAAACAGCTGTAAATACTCCGTTTCATTGTTAAGTGAATTCGCAGCAAAACAACTGTTTATCGTCACTTAGAATGCGAGCGGCTGTGTTGAGGTGAGGAGTTTAAAAACTGAAATGCAAGAAGGCAGGGCAACTCCTGTCTGTGAGTCAATTACTGACCCTCCCCAGCATTCTAGTGCCAGAGCGGGTGAACTCTTTGCTGAAGGCGTCGTATGACAATCGGATTCGGAGAAATTTGTTTAAAGCAAATTTTTTTCCGACCCATCTCGGACGACTGGTCAGAAGCCAGCGTTTAGACCACTGCGCCACCTGGGCGGCTTTCTTTGTGCAGATAGGAGGAGAGGAAGAGTACGGAACTGATGACTGTAATGCCACCTTGGATCGACTCAGAAAGAAAAAGATTTCACAGGCAGTTTGAAATCATGGTGGTTGATAGAATTTTGACCATCCTAATGGCTAATTCTTGGTGAAAATCAGGATAATTTGACTTCATTGGGAGAGCAAGCTGAAAATCCAGTCTCCCGCCTAAATCCGGAGAGTTGGCTCATCTGGTGGACCAATGATACAACTTCTGAGAAACTGTTCCTACGTCTGGAAAATGTCAATAAAAAAGAGCGCCCGTGTGATTTTATGAGCTGTAAAAATCTCCTGATTTTCAGATTTTGAAGGTTGGCATGTCTGGTACCGTAATGCAAGAAAACCATTTACTCTTCTATTTAAGCCATTTTCCCCTGTATTTCAGGATCTTTGTGGCAGCAGAAGAAATGTACGGATTGTAATTAAATTTTTAACACTTACTAATGATGTAAAAAGATTATTAACTGACACTATTACTACCCGATTATAAAACATTTATATGAAAATGTCAATTTTGTGCCAAATTTCAGATTTTTGACCCCTTTGTGGTGGCAGAAGATATATAAAGTGATTCAGCTTAAATTTTATTCTTTTTATTAAAGAAGGAAAAAGACAACTTTTCCGCACTATTAACATTTTGAAATTCCCAAATTTGATTTTTTCGACCCACCTTAATGTGCATATAAAGGTGCTTTTTAATACATGGAAATTTATATTATTAGCTCTACTGGGACAGAGCTGGTTTTGGCGTGTATTTTATTTATTATTTCGTTAAACTGTCACATGCACTCTTATTTATAAACACATAGATGCCAACTAGTACGGATTTTCCGTAATTTTACGGATTTTCGGTTGATGTTACGGAAGTACGGAAACACCGCTGAAATTACGGAATATCGCCATTTGATTTAATTTTCTGAGATAGAAAGCAAATTTTCATCAACTTAAAAATTTTTGTTGGTTCTTGAAGTTTCTTTTGGGGGGGGGGGGGGGAATTAAATGCTAATTCAGGGCTGCCAGACCTGCGGCAACTGCAACAGCCCGCGCCAAAACGTTGTTCTTGCGCCATTCTGCTAAATAATCGCCATTTCGACGAAATCTGCGGCAATTTTGCGGCGAAAGTTAAAATTTACCGGTCATCGATATTTTAGCGTTATCTTACGACATTTGAAATCGATTCAGCGGTTAATTCGTACGTGAGATTCCTCCGCGGATTCGCGGTCCCCTCCAGTTTTTTGTTTTGTTTTTTTTTGTCATTTTCATCGAGATCGATGCAAAAGTGAAGAAATTTTCGGGATATTAGTTGGGGGGGAGGGTCGTATAATGCAGATTTTCCCCGTAATCGTATTATTTTTCTCTCGCGAAGTTGCTTCTGTTCAGTATTGTTAAATATAATTCCATTGCATGATTTCAGCTTGAAATTGTAGGCAACGATTTCCGAAAACGGAAGTTAGGCTGCCCGAAAATTTCCCCGTAATCTTCGGCGATGAGATTCTCACGCTGATTCGAGGAATTCCGTCTTTTTTTGTTATCATTTGGACCATGTACGAAATCGATGCATAACTAAACTTAAATTTTGGGAGGATTGGTGGCGCAGGGGGGGGGGGGGTCATTTTCTCCGTCACAGGACGGAATTTCGAAATTTCATCCTTCAAAAATGGAAAGTAGACGGAGGTAAGATTTCTCTGGTAATCGTAATTTTTTTTCTCACGATGTTTCCTCTTCCCAGTATTGTTAGATATTATTTTATTCCATAAATATTTGTATTTCAGCTTGAAAATGTTGGATAAGTTTCCGAAAACTGAAGGCTTGAAAAACCGTTATTTCAAGCCATGTTTCCCGATTCAGAGATCACAAAAAAATATTCATGTGGAAGAACCAAGGCTACTGCACTAATTCAGCACATGGCCAGGGTTTCTACAAGTAACATCGTATCTGAAGTTTTAAAAAATCCTTTTTTTCTATCTACGGACGGAAGTAATGATGCTCAAGCAAATAAACTGTAATTTTGACGAAAAAATTGGGAAAAATTCAACTGTTTTGTTATCATTGGTTGAATCAAGTAATAATACAGGTGAAAGAATATCAATGTTTTGAACAATGAGTTTGTTAAAAAAAAATATCTCATGGAACAACTGCGTGTCATTTTCCTGTGACAATGCTAACACTATGATAGGTCAAGTAAAAGGTGTTGTTTCTCACATAAAGAAGGTTCAGCCTGCAATCATAGTGCAGCGATCTTCATGCCATTTAGTAAATTTAGCTGCACAGAAATCTGCTACTCAACTGAAAGGATTTAATGTTGAGCAGTTTCTGATACAGTTGTACTTTTTTTTTTTTTGGAGAAAAGTTCAAAGAGGAAACATAATCTAAAACTGAGTCAAGCTGTTTGTGGTACTAAACCAAACAAAATTCTAAAGCATGTCAATACTCGCTGGTTATCACTTTTGGAATCCAATGACATAATTTTAGAACAGTGGGAGGCTCTAGAACATTATTTCAGTGACAATGAAGAAGCTAATTCACAGTATAAGAACCTTGCAAGTGTGATTGGAAATCCTTCATCTAAACTTTATTGTTGTTGTTTTATCTGCTACTCTTCCTTTGTTTACATCTGTTAACGGGCTCTTGCAGCAGGAAGCTCCACTTGTGCATGTATTAAAAAGAAACTTCATAGTCTGTTATCTGAATTGCTTGTATGATTTATCAAGCCATCAGTGTTTGATGTGACAGCAACATCTCTTGCAGATGGAAATTTTGAAAGAAGGAGAAATCAAAATGAAAACTGTGATCTCGTAATTGGGTCAAAAGCGAGATCTTATATAGGCACAACTGCAGATCTGAGTGAAGACTCAGTGGCTACTTTTTATTCTGAGGTAAGGGAATTTTACAAGGCAGGCTGCAATTACATTTTAAGAAAATTTTCACTTAATGATGAATTCTGAGTCATGCTGAAATTGCAGATGTAGCATTAAGGCAAAGTGTTTCTTTTGCATCAGTCCAATATATGTGTTCCCTGTTTCCAGTTTTGAAACCAGAAGAATCTGACAAAGTGGAATCTGAATTTGCTCACTACCAGTTTGAAAATTTTAACTGTGCTGTTACTTCTGGGAGAATCGATGAAGTGCGGCACAGAATTTCTTTAATGAAAAATGAAAGTGGCCAGTTGAAGTATGAATCATTAAGCAAAATTATGAAAATGATTTTAACAGTCCCTCATAGCAATGCAAATACAGAAATAATTTTCAGTATTGTGAAAAAAAACATGAATGAATTCAGACCTAATTTAAGTACTCATGTGCTGTCTTCTTTATTAGTAGAAAAAATAAACAGCATTGCACACAGTGAACTATGCCATCAGAAGAAGTTTTTGCAAATTGAACCAAGGAAGACCAAAATGGCAACTACAGCCACTTTATCATAATAATTTGCCCAACATTCCAACGAATAATTTTTCTTCATGTCTGGAGGTAATTTATTATACAGCATTGCACACAGTGAACTATGCCGTCAGAAGAAATTTTCACAAATTGAACTAAGGAAGGCCAAAATGGCAACTACAGCCACTTTATCATAATAATTTGGCAACATTGCAAGGAATAATTTTTCTTCATGTCTGGAGGTAATTTATTATATTATTCTGGTGGATAGTATTTTAAATTTTCCCACTAGCAAATTATTTTTTATTGTATTATTATTATTATGTTGTTAATAGTTCTGACAGATTAATATTTGTTGCAGTGTTAAATACCCAAATTTGCCGCTGTAGACTGGATTACTGAAAAAAAAAATTGTTACTGAAAATTACTGAAAAATGAACATGTTGGTTACTGAAAACTACTTTTAGAGGTTGGCATCTATGTAAACATAATAGCCTTTATTAGCAAATTATTAAATTTGACTGTTTTCGGCTAGTTAGAAGTTGTAAAATTGCATGTAATACAGCATGGAACTTAATGATCCAGTAATTTGGCTTTACTTTGGCTGATTTAAATGAATAAATTATACAAAAATACAAGTACAGCACTGAATGATTCACAACACAATTTACAGTTAGTTGTTTATACTACGTATATATAATTTTGGATATCCTTGTTTCCTCAATGTCAGATATATATACAGGGTAAGTCAAAATGATGTTCCCGATTTCAACGCTTTACCACACAACATGTAATGAGTATTTTTAGTTGCAAGATGTATTCTTTAGAAGGTAATCTCTCCAAGTTTCAATGCCCCACCACTGATTCCGCCGGTGGTCGGTAGATGGTGCAATGAGTCCAGCAGAAGGAACAAGTCATACAACGGCAGCAAGCGGACAACAGAAAGAAAGCATTTTGTGTTCTCGATTTTCATAAAAACAAGTTAGTTATGACTGTTCAATGGCATTTTCGGACAAAATTTGGGATGGAGCCACCCAGTGGCAAGTCCACTCGTAACTGGTATTCACAATTTCAAGACATGGGCTGTATTTGCAAGGGAAAATCAACTTGATGTCCGTCAATGGGAAACGACATAGTGGAGCTTGTTCGGGTAAGTTATGTAAGGAGCCCTCAGAAATACACTTATCAAGCAGGTTGAGAACATGGTGTCCCACAGAAAACTGTATTGAAAGTTTTGAGGAAACGTTTGCACATGCAGCCATTTCATCTGCAATTGATTCAAAAACTGAAAAGGGATGACTGCCACTTGCGAGCGTCTTTCTGTGAAAGATTTCTCACTCTAATGGAGGATGACGATTTCTCTGAAAAGTTAGTTTTTAGTGATGAAGCTACATTTCAGGAAAGGTGAACAGGCATAACGTGAGAATTTGGGGCACTGAAAATCCCCATGCAATCTTACAGCACAAGCGTGCTTCCCCAAAAGTCAATATCATCTGTGCAATTACTCATCGAAAGGTGCATTGGCCCTTCTTCACTGAAGCCACTGTGACAGGAATTACCTATCTTGACATGCTCGAACAATGGTTGTCCCACAGCTGGAAGAAGACATTGATGACTTCATTTTTCAATTTTATGGTGCTCCACCGCATTTCCCTGAGGTTCGGAGCCACCTCAATGACTGGCTGCCAAAACAATGGATTGGCCATTCAGCTGAGAGAGATTAAGAACTGTTGCATTGGCCACCACGATCCCCAGATCTCACACATGATTTTTTTTTCTTGTGGGGTTTCATAAAGGATTGTGTGTATGTACCAAGACTTGCAACGATGCTAGTTGATTTGAAAGCTCGCATCACAGAAATTGACACTGACATGCTACAAAGTTTGGCAGGAACTTGATTACCGACTTGATGTGTGCTGTGTCACGCTTGAAGCGCACATTGAACATTTATAAGTAAGTTGAACAAAACTTTGTGAAATGTGCTTTTCAACAGTACTAGTTGTGTGTGTCTGCTTTACATTAAACGTGAGTACCAAATCATTTAAATTAGGAACATCATTTTGACTTACCCTGTAGTTAGTTGTTGGCAAGTATAATCTGTTTAGTGCAATCAGAGCCCACATAATTTTCTTATTTCAAAAGTAATTAAAATCAAAGAAAGAAGTCTGACTTGATGGACTTGGTTTGTAATTCCTACCCCCTACCAGGACAGAGCAAAGTTCATGCTACAATATCAGGTTTCATCATATCTATCAAAAAATGCATAGTTGTTACTTAAAATAATCATAGACATTTTTGAGTTATGAAATGCATGTGAAACATGCAAAAAACAGTTGGGCAAAGAATTAAAGAGAAACTATAACCTAATCATTCAGTTGCGCATTTCCCATTGCATTAGTTAATTCAGTTAGCAGTGTTAAATAAAATTAATTAAAAAAGTGAAAAGAAAAATTAACTTGAGGCCAGGCCCGGGTTTTAGTCAAAGATTTGATATAAGAGCCCACCCGGATCCATTTCTGGGCTTTTTGTCATAGCTCTCATCTCTAATCCATAACCAACAGGATTGCCACTGTAATTCAAGTGTATTGAGGTGTCACACAGTATTACATAAAACATTGTAGAAATGACTGAATTTCTACCTGGTGAACTTATACAGAAAAAAAAAAAAAAAAAAAACGGTTATAATGATCACACATTAAATGAGATCCTGAATTAAATGAGCAAAACAGAAAACAGGAACTTTTGTTTGTTGTAATGTTAATTCAAAGCTAATTGGATTGCTTTTAACAAACAAAATGTAATTAAATCCCTGAATTTAATGAGAGAGAGAAAAGCTAAAGATGATAAATTTCAACAAGCAATGTAACAAAATTCCATATTTCATGAGGCAGAGAAAGCCTACTGCATACTGTCCTGTAATGATGAATAGAAATGGAAGCATACAGATGGAAACTATAGCAGTGCAGGGGAATCTTGGTGTGCTAGTGGAAGAATGTTGATAGAAAAACACTCAGGAGGGAATACATAAATTGCTTGGCAAGCAAGTTGTACACAAGACCCTCTCTGCCAGCCACTCCAAGGGAGTATCTTGTTTTTTAAATGTTTTCACGTCTGCTTCAGGATTTGCTGCAACTATGTATTTATATAAGTGCTGGTTTTATTTTGATTTGTACTACTGTAGTTAACTATTTAAATCTTTCAAGTCCAGCAGATATAAATATGTAACATAAATATACATATTATCAAAAGTATGCATATTTTTACATGGTGGGAATTTTCGCTCCAAAACGGATTTAGTGTAGACTTCTGGTGGTCCTAAGCACCTTGTTATAAGCAAGTTCTACTACACTGAGTGGCCACTTCATTATGACCACCAGACAGTTTTAAGCAAATGAGCTATGGCTGCATGCTGTTGCCGCCAGAGGGCGAGGCTAGTATTAAAAGGGAAAGCTTAGTGCTTGCGACAGTAGAAGAAGTGATTTTTGGATGACGAGATGGGTAAAAAATGCGATTTGACGGACTTTCAACGTGGGATGACTGTAGGAGCTCGGAGCTATGGAGCAAGTATCACCAAAACCGCAGCGTTTGTGAAATGTTCCAGAGCAGCTGTTGTTAAAGTGTTTAAAGTCTGGACTGTCAGCCAAAAAACTGGGTCTCTACGTGCAACGTGTGGTCGTCGTCGACTAGTGACTGCACGGGCGGAACGGAGTGTGTCCAGACTGGTAACAGACAACAGAAGGGCAATAGTGCGGCAAATTACAGACCATCTTAATCAAGGATCCCCTCAAATGATCTCTGCATGCACTGTTCGCCATACACTGCATCGGATGGGATATGGCAGCCGAAGGCCTGTTCGAACACCTTTGCTGTCTGCAGTTAACAAGAGAAAACGTCTCCAATTTGCACAAGGATTGAATAGTCGATAATTGGAAACAAATGATGTGGTCCGATGAATCACGTTTTCAGTTGCACCATGCCAATGGCCGAGTGAGAATTTGGTGAAAACAGCATGAAAGCATGGGCCCCAAATGCATTGCTACAACCCTTCAAGCTGGTGGAGGCAACATTATGGTTTGGGGAATGTTTTCCTGGCATGCTTTGGGCCCTTTAATTCGTGTTGATCAATGTCTGACTGGCACATCATATCTAAACATCGTTGCAGACCAAGTGCATCCTGTCATGTGGATGGTTTATCCCAGTGGTGATGGCTACTTTCAACAAGATAATGCACCCTGCCATAGTGCTCGTATTGTACAGGATTGGTTTTAGGAACATGCTGGTCAGTTTACTTTGCTTAGGTGGCCCCCACAATCTCCAGATCTCAACCCCATGGAGCATTTGTGGAATGAAGTTGAGCGAGCCATCAGAAAGCTGGATCCACAACCCTGCAATCTCACACTCTTGGAAAGTGCTATTCATCAAGCATGGTCTCAGATTCCACAAACCACCTATCAATATCTCGTGGAGTCCATGCCACGAAGAATCGACGCAGTATTAAAGGCAAAAGGTGGCCCAACGAAGTACTGAGGGGGTGGTCATAATAAAGTGGCCACTCAGTGTACACGACAATGGTGAATATTTGAATGACCACTCTTTAATTGGCTGATACATTCGAATCAAATGGTGCCCAAAATTTTCAGCTCTCCCGAATAGAAATATTCACATAGTGACTGCATTTTAAAAAAGCCACAGCGAAATAATTCCTCCCCATCTCGGCAGTACTGATCATATAATATGAATATAATCAAGCAGGTAATATGATTATACTACAAGAGATCTCTTATCACAGGTTACAGATGTGTTAAGCCCTCACTTTTACTCTTTTTATCTGTGTTATGTGATAGAAAGCACAACCCCCCCCCCACACACACTCAGACATCATGGCACTGTCTGTCTCTCCTTTCTTAGTTTCTCAGTATTGTTATATCTTTTTAGCAGATAATCAGTCAGAAAAGATTATTGTAAATCATCCCCCTAAATAACCACTTTGAATAACAAAGCTAAGGGAAAAGCAACACTTTTTGATGCGCAGGTTGTCATTCCAGCAGTGTTCAGCACATTTCTTAGGTAGCAGATACATCAGATTCCAGTTAATTGGGGCAGCCATTTATTTGGGACAATTCTTGAAGAGCACCCCAAATTTTCTCTTTGGAATACAGCTTAACATAATTCGGGCAGCCCCTTAATTGGGCCAAAGAATTCTAGCCTCGATGTGTCCCAATTAGAGCTGCTTTCATCAGCCCATTTTGCTAACCCCGAGTTAATTTGTTCCAGCCGTTTAAAGGATTAATCATTTACCGTATTTTTTTGGCATATAAGTTTGGCTTTTTTTCAGAAGTCTGGGTCTTCACTTATACACCACATTGACTTTTGAAATTTCTTAATGAGAATATATATACAGGGTTCTTAGGAAAGTCTGTTTACCCCCTCTTAATTTTAAACCCTGTATCGTACCATCACGGAAGTAACGTATACCTATAGGAAAGTGGACATGCTTGTAGTGCCCCTAGTGGTGCAATACCGAACTTAGCAAAGCTAACTCAGAAACCAAGAGAGATACGCAAAAAAGTCCAATTACAAAATGAAATAGCAATGTTTATTTAGTACAAAATGACACTTGGTTCAACAGAAAAGACAAGAAAAGCGAACAAAGCATCAGATGGCCGACTGCTAGCACGCAGCAGCAACAGAAAAGTGGTTATGTGATATAACACGTAGTTATGCTAATTTCAAGTTTGACGTCAGACAGCCGAAGGGCTATAAATGATGGGTGGGAATTGAGAGTGAATCAGAGTACGAGGTCGGCAGGCACATGGCTATCTTCACCAATGACGAGTACTGTGATATGGTCTTGCTGTACGGCAAATGTCAGCAGAATGCAAAAACGGCTGCGAGGTTGTATAGAGTACGGTTTCCCACTCATCAGCATCCAGCTGCACAGATAATTGCCAAAGTTGTCCGGCGCCTGTCAGAAACAAAGCGTTACTGAGTCATCGTTCCGGTCATACCATTGGTGCCAGTACATCGTGCGGATGTCTTGGGCTATGTTCTTGCAAATCCGCGAAGTAGTACAACGGCAGTGAGCTGTGCGTATGGATTATCGGCATCACGGGTGTGGAAAATCTTGAACGAACATGGTGCACATCCTTACCGTGATGCTGGCGTGCAAAACCTGATACCTGGAGACCTTCAAAGGCGGTATGACTTTTGTAACTTTGTCTTGAACACCTTACAGGAAAAGCTGTGGTTTGTGGATAACATCCTATGGATTGATGAGTCAACATTTACAAGGAGTGGGATCATCAATCACCAGTACTGGGAGGGATGTGAGAAATCCGCACATCACGAGACAAGCACACCATCAAGTACGCTGGTCACTTAATGTGTGGTGTGGAATGTGGCAAACATCCGTAATTACACCTGTGTTCATGGAGGGAAATTTAACAGGTCAGCATTACTTGCAGCTGTTATGTGGTCCAGGGAGTGATTGGTTGGATGATGTTCCTTTGAGTACATTATCATGCATATGGTTTCAATATGACGGCTGTCCTTCCCACAAAGCCTTTCCAGTTTGCTCGTTCTTATCTTGCATGCTTGGCAAAAATATTATTGGGTATGGTGGTTGTACGGAATGGCTGCAACGGTTACCAAACAACCACCATACCCAATAATATATATAGCATCTCCTTGACAAATTTCAGGATTACATTCAAATTTTCAGGATATAGAACAAACATAAGGACATTTCAAGACAAAAAAATAAAAATCGGAATTTCAGCACAACTCTGACCCCTGCTACTGCAGTAAAAGAGTAACAGCTAAAAGAGCTGTAATTCATAGAGGAAAAAATAATTATTACAGAGTTATCCGATCGAGCTGGCCAGCTAGTAAAGCAGAGACCAACTGAAAGGCTCTTTTATCTAGAAAAAAGGCTTAGTTTTAGTTATGAATGTCATCCTCGGGGTCCCTCCCATCATTCCTTACAGGCCGATCAATGCCTTGCAGCAGCGTTAAAAGTTTTACCAAATTCGACCCCTTTAGCGGCATCACCTGGGCCTATCACCCTCTCGACACACACACACCCCCTCTCTCCTGCAGTAAACTAACACAATATGTGTCACCGGAACAAAACCAACGCTGACTTTTAAACCAGGCGTCACGGGAAATGATACAGCCACTTCGTCGGCGATTTCCTTTACATCTCGTCCCCTTCTCCCTTTGAGGCGTAGCCACGGCACAAAACTTCGGAACTGTTGTTTTAATTTAATCTTATATCTCTGCGAAAAAAAAAATAAAAAAAAATGGCCTAACATGACAAAATTTAGAATGCACGTATTGGTTTTAGAAAATGAAAATCTCTAAATATTACGCAATTCGGTTTGATAGTTTAGAATGCACGTATTGGATTTAGAAAATGAAAATCTCTAAATATTACGCAATTCGGTTTGATAGAAGTTACAAAACCAATATCAATGGTGTATTTTTTTTTCTAACAGATAAAGTAAAAAAAAAAACAGCAAAAAAGTCGATTCCCTTTTTAAATTAAACTCATGCTGTCAAAATCTGGATTTTAAAATTCAGAGTTGTTTTCTAAAAGCCCAAAATTCCATGCCAACAAAAAGTGTGGTTTTGCAAAAGCAACAAACAGTGTTCTCTACAATACTTTGTTTTCTTTACGAATGAATCCCTTAGTATGAACTAATTGATAGGCTGTATATTTTGCGTGTTTTTGCTTTATTATAGAACATTTTTTTCTTTTGTGCCTGTTAATTTCTAAAAAAGTTACCACACACACACGTTGTTTTATAATTAAGAATTCCATCCAAATCAGTTAATTTCCATGGAAGTTATTGTGCGAAAATTCTGACGAACAAATCTCGCGCATGTATGCACTACCCTGTGAATGCTGATAATAACCATTTTCAACAGGATAGGTCCATTATGGGTGCTGAACAGCGTAGCAAAACTTCATTGCACTCGTGCTTTGATTTTACACAAGTATTCACCAACGAGTGGTCATCACGCAAAGGAGGGGGTGGGGGGATGAATCCTGCTCCCATGTCCTGACCTTTGACCATTTTCAATAGGGATTTGACGAATTAGTGTGGACCCCAACATATTAATTTCGTTGAATCAAGCCAAAACATTTTCATCTGTTATCATGCTGATGGACAAAGCATGGTTGGAAAGCATAGAAAACTATTAACCGACCAGCAAAATAAATCATTGCTGGAGAGAACCACTGGGTCGAATGAACATTGGACTTTTTTTTCTTTTTTTTTTTAACTTCCTATTATACCGCATGTTTTCGTTATGTCAAATTTATTGCCAGAGAAGAGAAGTTACAGCCCCAAATGCATTTTTAAATTCACAAAACTGGCAGCTTTTGTTTAATTTCATCATGTTGGGTATCGATCTGGGCTTAAAATTTCCAAATTTAAAATCCGTTTGAATTTTTTTCTACAATAACTATGTTCTGAGATAGCATTTCGAACTGGGTGTAACAAACAAGTGTTCTGTGCTCCAATGCAGGACAACCCCACGCTGACCTACTGAGAAGGGGAAGGGAAGGAACATGCGAGAGTTAAACAAGCCCAGCTGGGGAGGTTCAGTTTACGTGCGGCGCAAGCTTTAGCATTTGAAACAATGCTACCCCCCCCCCAAAAAAAAAATTGGGAAAACTGCAGACAAATGTTCCCACATAAACACATGTAACTGAAAAGTTTATTCCTAACTTACATCAGCTCTTCATTTTAAATGAATTAAGGAAAATAAGTAGTTTTAATGGTGGGTGCAAAATTATCAGAAAAAAAAAGTTTGGGAGAATCCAAAATCTGTAAAATTAACCTTTTGCCCGTAAAACAAGCCGCATTTCGTGAAATTTTATGTGTAAACCGTAAAACATGGCAGGTATGCACAACCCCTCTTTCCATTTGAAAATTTTGAGTAGCCTCCAGCCCGCACCCTACAGTGTCACCTAACTCCCCGGTTCTATGCCCCGAAGTGTTCCCCTTGCCATAGAGAAAAATAGCTGTCTTGGTTTTTCTGGAAAAGCTGCCAATAAAAATTTAAATGGAGTTTTTGGAATTTTTGTGCCATACTGTATAGGGATGCAAGGTCAGGTGATGCACAACATATAGCCTCTCCTTAACAAATGTCAACCCCGTCTTCTCACGGTGCATTCCGTTTCCAGTAAAGGGGTTTTGTCGATCGACAAATGGTGGTATAACTATACTATCGGGATTAGAGGAAATGTTATCCCACACTCACAAACTTGCTTGGGCAGCGTGGTAGGTTATGCCCCCCCCTCCATGATTTCACAACTTAAATCTTGGCCCTCAGTCTACGGCAGCTGGAATGTACCTGGCCAAGCAGCGGACAATGTGACATGAAGACAAAGGGTGCTAAGAATCACCGGAGAACCGGACCAGGCTGCCATTCGATGCTGACCTTGGCTACGCTTAATGGACAATCTCTATCTTCTGATTCAAGGCTCCTTAAATTTGGAGGGGCTAAGTGAGGTAAGAAAAAAGATCTCATTGAACTGAAAAGCAGACATCTCTTCTACTATTGTGGGACAGATACTCGCAGAACTAGTGGTGCTGGATTTATAATAAACAAGAAACTGAAGGACAATGTTCTAGAGGTTTAAGTTCTTCAGAAAGGCTTAAAGATTCATTATCCAACTATCAAAAAGATATCAGGCTCAGATTATTCAAGCTTGTGCACCCACCACAAGTCATCCTGAAGATAAAGTTGAAAAATTTTGCAAAGAAATTCGGCACCTAAATAATAAAGGCAAGCAGCACTTGAAGATAATTATGGGTGATTTCAATGCAAAAGTAGGGCAACAACAACGTAATGAAACTTCGATAGGAAAATTTGGACATGGGAACAGAAACCAGCGTGGAAAACTCTTGTAGAGTTTGCAGAGGCAGAAAAGTTTTTCATCATGAACTATTTTCTAAAGAAAAAAAAAAAAAGACATAGGAAGCATCCCAATGGAATTACAAGTGAAATAAATTTTATTACGTGTAACAAGGAATTTGTCATTGTAGACTGCAGTGTGCTGAACAGGTTCAACACAGGGAGTGATTGATCGTGGAATGGTGAGATGTAAGATGCACCTTAACACTAAACTTCAACGTGGCAAGCTAATAAAACAAAATGTATCGATATGACCAACCTTAAAAAGCATCATCATACCTTCAAATTGGAACTGAGGAACAGATTCTCCACTCAACATCATAAGTAGACATCTCTAAAGTTAACAGCTACAAAAATAGGTGGTACTAAGAACAAGTCGCATATGAAGAAAATATCAGAAAAAAAAAATGCTGATGCAAAAGAGAAGGGATATGTGAGGACAAATAAAGATGTCACTTCCAAAGTGGAATATAGTATAGAGCTATGCAAGGCAGTACAAAAAAGTATCACTGAAGATGTAAGGAAATTCAACTGTGAACTAGTGAGAAATGCGACTGAAAGTCTGAAGAGAGCAAAGGGGTATCTCATATCTCAGTAAGGGAAGAAAACAGATTATGGCACTGAAAGAAGAAATAGAGGCAAAAGATTTCTACTCAAAACTATATGAAAGAGACTGATACATCTACTCTAAACATTACGAAAGGTAACAGTACCAAAGTCCCTCCAGTCCTCCTGGCAGAAGTTACATATGCAATTAAGAACACGAACTACAATGATCCTCCTGCTACATAAAAAAAGTGATATTGAGGATCTCTGAAACTACAAGCGCATCAGCGGTTTATAAAATCATCTCACGTCGCTTGAAGGCAACACTGACTCAACAGAGAGGAGTAGCTACAGCAGTGTAGATCAGATCCATGTACTGAGAGAACCAACTGAAAGAACAAGGGAATATGAACTCCCATTATGTATGGCTTTCATCGATTATGAAAAGGTCTTTGATTACGTGAAACCATCACACAAAGTTACAATGGCTTTGAAATCCTGCAGTATTGAAGATGCTTATATAAGCATTATTAATTACATCTATGAAAATTAAGTGCAAAGGTTCAGGTATTTGAGGACACAGTACCAATAAAAACTGGAAAGGTAATAAGACAAGGTGACACCATATCTCCCAAACTCTTTAATGCCACATTGCAATATGTCTTTCAATCATTGAACTGGGAAAACAAAGGGATAAAGATTAATGGAGATTATTTAGCTCACCTCCGTTTTGATGATGATGTCATTTTTGCAACTGCCGCTTCAGAGCTGCAGAATATGATCCAGGAACTTACTGACAAAAGTAAAGAAGTGGCATTAAAAACAAACTTTCAGAAGACAAAACTGATGTACAATGCTTTTTCAACAAATGTAGATTTATCAATTGATGGGGAAAACCTGGAGATGGCTTATAACTGCATTATCAATCCACTGCTTGATGAAGGTCTTCCCAAGTTTCTTCCACAACCGTCTACCTTGTGCCAGTGTCCTCCATGTCCCTTCTGCACGTTTTTGAATTTCATCCACCCATCTCCCATGTGATCTTTTCCTGTCCTTTGGAATCCAATCTAGAATTTCAGTTGTTCTTCTGGCAACTCCAGCCCATTGCCATTTCAGGGATTATGCTGATTATGATGTCTTCCACTCTTGTCATTTTTCTTACCCACGAGTTCCTCATATCTCCTGGTTACACCAAGCATGCATCTCTCCAGGCTTCTTTCAGTTGTCTGCAGTCTTTGTATGTCTTTTTTAGTTAAGGTCCATGTCTCTGCTCTGTATGTAAGCACTGGAAGGATGCATTGATTAAACACTTTTCCTTTAAGACATAATGGCACATTGCTCTTAAAAATTGTACTGTTTCTTCCAAAAGTTCTCCAACCAAGTTTTATATGGCAATTAATTTCTTCATAAATGTGACTTTTGCTTGATATTAGCTACATACATATCATTAAGCTGTTCTCTGATATTCAGAGGTTAGCACCTCAAAGAAAGACCATCAGACAAATAAACATTTAACAGATAATACAAACCACCAGATAAATTTTTAACTGATTATTTATTTACTTAATATTGCTGTATCGAACTTAGTAAGTAAAATAATCAGTTAAAAATTTATCTGTCAGATGGTCTTTTTTTGAAGAGCTAACAGCTTAATAATATGTATGTATATTTCTAAACTCTTATCACATTCAATGTACAGTCTGCTGCATTCTGATTTTCGACTCGGCAAAGCAGTGGTGCTATCGTTTGAATAGTTTTTTCTATTTCTTCTTCACCACAGTAACTGACTCAAAATGGGTCCCCCTTTGACTTTAGGGAAAAGAAAAGTTGGCAGTATGTTTAAGAACTATGATGCATTTCTCTACCAGCTTAAAACTGCCTCACAGAGTGCTGGAGCATAATGAAGCCATTTTTCCACAATTGTCGCCCCTTCTTTTTTCACCCACTCTCTCAAAGTCATAAGAACTTGTGTGTAGTAATTCTTATAAAATTATATCCTTGATATCACAGAAAACAATGTGGCTGTGCTTTATTCATCTTTGCTGACAGTGGTTTTTTTTTTTTCATTACAAGTAATAACACTTTCTAAAAAGCTGGGGTTTGTCTGAATTTGTCCCAGAATATCAACACAAATTTGGTAGCAATTTCTTTTTTGTTCAGGTGTGAGAAGCCTTGGAACCATCTTGGCACAAACTTTTGTCATGTAAAATTTGCCTAACAGTTTCTTTATCGATGTTTACCATTTCTCCTATCAGTCATTGACCATTTTAAAGAACTGCATAAATTTTGTCTATGTTGCAGTCCACTGAACCTCTTACACCATGAAAACAGATTTGGTACGAATTTTCTTTAATTTCATGTTTATCCATTTCACAATCCTTGAGCTTGGCATTTTTTCCAACATGTTACTGAAACAGCACAGAGATCAATAGTTTCCCACTCAGTTTCCCCATGCCACATCTTGTACACCACTTGTAATGTATTTGTTGTAGCATGACAGCTACAGGCCAAACACATAAAAAGTGGAAATCCATTAAATATGTGCATATTTTTGAGTACAATGGAATAAATCCGCAAAGTATCCTTAAATGATTAAAAATTTGTGACTACTTTCTCCATAAAAAGAAAAGTGTAGCTGCATGGTAATAATCTTTGATTGGAATGAAGTTCTAGAAATGACGAAAATTCCAAATGTGACCAAAAATTCATCTTTTACTGTCCATTCACACAGTAATAGCAAATTTAACATAAACACATGGTATGATTTCCTTAAATATCATGCTATCCACGATTTGTTATCATATATCAGAATAATACAAATTCATAATTTCATATGTCAACAATTACAATTTTGTTACTCAGTCTTTGATCACATATCCACACAACCTCGACAATACACATAACAAAAGTAAAGGTGATTATCTGCTGCTGTACAAAATTAAAAGGTTGAATATGAGGACTGAAGAAAAGTTTGGGTGAAGTGAAATCTTGCAAAATGTGTTCAACTATCATATATTAAGTGAAACATAACTTAGAATAATATTTCTAAGAATTCTGCTCTTCATCTGTATGTTCGGTTACCACTTGATACCCGGGTGCTGCAGACATGGAAAGAATAACTTCCTCATCATCATTTTCCTATGAAATGTAAAAAAATAAGGGAACAAAACAGAGCATGTTATTTAACTTTCTACAACAATGTAGGTATTATTTAGTCTCTCTTTATATCTAATGCTAAAATAACATGAATACCACATATGAGAACAGACACATTTATAAACAATTCTTATCACAGGTAAAAAAGGTTGAAATTGAAAAACATTTCCTTAATCTCCAGTTATGGTTGCTATCACTGCCAAAAATACTACAATGCCTAGCAATCAATAAGGATTAGATTTATGAATGTGCAAAAAATAGTGCTCAGTTTTAAAAGTGAAAACAAAAGCTTTTTTTTTTTTTTTCTTTAAAGAAAAAATTGCTTTGGAGGTTTTTTTCCTGTTTATTTGAAGAAAACAAACTTTAATACAAAAAGAAAGATGAGCTTTTGTTTGAGAAGCCAATGTTAAAATTCAAAACTCATAGTGCTAGATTTTACTTACTGTTGATGTATCAAATGTCTACATTTACAGCAATGTTGGCACACAACTCTAGCTTCATTGACATGGCCATCATATGTCTCACATATGAGTTTTTGTATTTCATACTCATTGTTTCCTGAATCTGGTCCTGCTACTTGGGTTGAATATATTCTTTTAGTAAGCATCTCATCGCTCATTCTTTCAACATTGCCAGATCACCTCAGAATATTTCGTCTCAACATTTTGCAACACAAACAACTCCCATGTTTCACTACCATACACAGCCATTCAGGACATTTTAGAGACCCTGTCAGTCCTGTGAAATCCTCCTAAGCCAGTTAAGACTCAAAGATGAATTCATCTACCTACTAATTTCACCATCTTAATCTAATAAAAACAAACTTTCATATGTCAACAATTACAATACTATTACTGGGTAAAAGGAACAACAACTGAAATAAAGAGAGATTTTTCAGCATTTATAGCCCAAAGAAAAAGCAACATGTAAACGTCATTGAACAAAACACTCGCAACAATAATTAAAAACCATATATCTAACCATGTGCAGAGACAATCAACCACCTTGGCATTAATTAATACACACTGTAAGAGAGTTGACTATGACCAATTTTAATGCTGTCTTTCAGCCTCTTTTCATGTATTCTTAAAATTGCTAACATTTTTGAAGCATTACATTTTCAATGATACCACAAAAATAAAAATGTGTGGCTGACAAATTACTGGCATTCTACTGTAACAGTCTCCCTATCATGGCAAGCAAACTTAGCTAATATCAAATAATTCCTGTTCCAGCTCCTTTGGTCCACAACACAGAAATTTATGCTGTCGCTGTTCACTGGCTGAAACCAGATGCAAAACTGAATATTTCATAGGCTAAACATCGTAATCTATGGAGTTCAGTCATCATAATCTCGCACTACTGTACCAACATGATGTTCAGGTACATATTATTGACGCAAACCACACACACAAAATGCCAATTTTCAACAACTCTTTGTCTTCACTGCAAGAGTTTCATATTGCTTCCTGGATCACTAATGGCTAATTTCACTTTTCAACCACCTTTATATCTTCTTTTATCAAAAAATTAGCCAGTTCAATTCTAACATTACTAATTCTGTTTTGTGTGCTCCTAGACCCATCTACTTTTTCCACTCTCACATCTTCAGTACCTGACCTCCGACAAAAAGGAAGGTATATAATTTATGACTACAAACTTGTGGTGTTGAGATAAAATTAAAATACTAACGTTTATTATACAGGGTGATTCAAATTAAAGTATCCCTGTTTGGAACTGTGTGGGGAGAGAACCCTGGGATGCAACAGCACCAAATCTGGAGGGTATACATGTCAGACCATGGGAAAATGATTGGGGGGGGGGGGGAATGTAGTTCCAAAAATGGCCGATAGGTGAACATGTGGCGCTGTGATAGTGTGTGGTAAGGAATATAAACACGACACTACCAATAACCAAAAGCAGATGAAGTGAGATCATGTGCCTTTATTAATGCACTCCATACACACACAAACTGTCAATCACACAGCGCAGTGTCTCACAGCACCAACTTAACACATGCATCAAACACAGGCTTCACATCAGAACATAACAGCAAACCAAGTCGTCGGAGGTGCCGTACAATAGCGTCGCAGGCGGTGTTCAATGTGTCCACCGTGCTACAGGGCCAACAGGTGATACTGTATCAAAACGTGCTCCACAGCAGCACATAACTGATCACTACAAATGATGCGTGCGTGCGTGCAAAGTGATATGGTTCTTCAAATCCGCCAGGGTTTCCTTGATAAACTTTGTGTTTCAGGTAGCCAAAAGTCGCAAGGGCTAAGGTCCGGTGACCGCGGAAACTCTCTTGTAGGAAATGCACGACTGATAACTCGATCCTCGGAAAACTGATTTTGCAGCAACTGTTTAAAGGCTCAGCCAATGTGTCTTGTTGGAACGTTGCTGGAGTTCAAGAATGACAACACCCTGCAACATATCCCGATAATGCGCTGCTGTCACGGAACAGGTCTTTGGACCCGGTAGACTGAGATCCTCAAAGAAAAATGGACCAACCAAAAAGTTGGCGGTAAAACCTATCCATACAGTATACAAGGCCCCTGCAGATGCATCTTATGCAAATGCTGTTCTCTAGTACAGCTCGCAATGCCACGTGTTCCCCTATTGGCCATTTTTGGAACTACAACACCCTCCATCATCATTTTACCATGGTCTAACATGTATACCCTCCAGATTTGGGCCACTACATCCAGGGGTTCTCTCTCCACACCGTTCCAAACAGGGATACTTTCATTTGAATCACCCTGTACGTCGACTATAGTTTCGCAGAGCTTCTGGCTCAGCTTCATCAGGACGAATAGAGCGTAAACATTCAAATCACTGTAATATCATCAAAGCTCACCAAAAACTGTGACCGTCAGAACATATTTTTTAATATAAAGAGTGGAAGAAATATTCTTCTCATATTATCATAATGATTTTAATGTTTATGCTCCATTCGTACTGATGGGCTGAGCCAGAAGCTCTGCAAAACTATAGTTGATGTATGATAAACCTTTGATATTTTTATTTTAAAAAGGAGAGTAGGTAAATATATTACATCACAAACAGCAAGTTTAGTTGATTTTTTTTTTTTTTTTTGATCGGAGGTTTAACGACCACCGTGAGCAACTCAATGGGCTATAAGCAGTCGCCCGTCCCTAATTTAGGGTCACTGGTTCCAGGGAAGGGAGAGAGCCAGTGCCGTAAGACAAACACGACATCCATGCCTGACCGGGATTCGAACCCGGACCCCTTACGGACGAATGATCAGAGGCCAGCGCCTTAGACCACTGCGCCACCGGGGCGGCCCAAGTTGTCACGCTAATCTCTGTCCTGGTAAAATAATTATACAACTGATAAGACTTTCCCTATTTGCCAATTCTGTTGTCTAGCTCCTTATCAAGCCTTCTACTGTAATTAATAATCACATCCAGATAACTGATATTTTTTAAGTTCCCTGTACTACATTTTTTGGGGGGAGGGGGTTAAAAAGGCTTATTAAGATTTCTTCAGTACAAATTTTTCACACATCATGCTTAATTGATTAAGAATATTGTAACCTGTTTAGCCCTTATGAATCAGCATGCAGAAACCAGAACCACTATGTCACCATTTGATAAAAGCTTTTTACTGAAGGTGATTGTGTAAACATTGCAAGGAACGATTAAGGGTATTAGTCCTTTCTTGTAAAACTGGGGCAATGGCTGATTTCTGCAAATCATCAAATCAGCATTATAATTTTAATGAACATTGCTTTGTAGTCAGAATCTAGAACATATCCCTCCCCTGAAAAAAATAAATCAGTAAAATTATCTTATAGCTAGAGCATAAATATTACCTGTACGTTATATGAGCAGAAACATAGTACACTCATACAGTTGATTTATAAACCAGATTTTTTTTTCATTAAATATAGCAATGTTCTCATTTTCACAGATTCCTGTTCTTCAAGGAAAATTAAGTTCTGCACAGTGTTGCTTGTTTTTTTTAACCTCCTCTGAAAACCATACATCACCCATCAGTAACTGAACAATTGCTCTATGTCCATCACTTCACACTAAATTAATTTAGTTATCAATAAAAATTCCATACATAACACTCTGAAATAACTCTATTGCAGACTCATGTCTGATATGACAGTTTTACTTCCAGTTAATATTAAGATTGTTTCCCAAGCGAACCCATTTTTTTAGAGCATCAGTTCAAAGTCCACACACCAATGTTCAGAGAATGCTAGGAATCGTTGTCATTCTAATCCATATATTATTGCATGTGTACAGGTGGGGGAGGAGTAACTGCCAGTGTAAGAAACTGAGTGCTATATGCAATCACCCATCCCTAATTTAGGGCTACTGGTTCCAGGAAGAAGGGACAGGACAGAGCCTGCACTGTAAGACAAGCACACCACGAACAAGGGCCCATTTTGAACAAATGGAAACTTCAACCTTTCCAGAAAATTTTCAGTAGTAAAAGCTAAAAAAAATCTGTAATTAACACTAGGAAAAGCAGTAGTTTTTTTTTTAGCTTTTTCCAGTAGTAATGAATAAAATTGTATTACGTGCTCTGTAACAAACACAATGTTAAATAGTGGAAAAATACAAGTGTAGATTCATAAAACAGTGAATTTTTGCTTAAACACTGTAAAAAAACTGAAGACTTTCTGTGGAAAACATATGGCACCAGCATTTGTTTTGCTTTTTCCTCACAAAACCAATGTATGTTCCAAAGTGAATCCTGCAATATAGTAGGTGCATCAGCTTGTTTGAACCTTTTCCAACCTGTGAAGGCACTATGTTGTCTGTAGAATATATATATATAAGCACTGAGCTGGCATTATCAGATCCAAATGCAATACACCATTATGCCACTGCAACTCTTTTTGGCAAATTTCACCACTTATAGCTTTTTAAATTCATCACTTGTAGCTTTGAATTCAGTGTTATCACTGCATTCCAACATTGAAACAAGCAATTATTTTCCCACTCAGCTTCTCAAAAAATGTGATTAACGGTGGATACAGTTTCATATCATCACTCTCATTGCTTTCATCAGTACTAACTGCAAAGGGTGAATTTTAAGGAAGAAATAATTTCTTCCATAGTTGTTTGAGCCATATTTGTGATGATTGCTGTGGTTTTTGTATTGGCCACTACTATAATTTTGCGTTACCTTGGAATCGAGGAACATTGCCATAAACAAAGCTGTAGCGTGATCGGCAGCTCTAATCGGCAGATTGTGTTCAATCAAAAAAAGAGGCAAATAAACTTGGCACTTTTAAAGGCTTCATCTTCAGTGATGAAAAATGATGCAGCATCTTTTGGCTTTGCTTTGACTTGGGAATATTTTTGGTGGTTTTTTTTAAAAACACTTGACTACGACAAACATCTTGCCCTCCGTGGGCGATATTTATGTCCTTTGAACAATATGTACAAAACACCATATTGGCTGAAATTTTTGATGGTGAAGACATGAAAATTTAATACTATATAAATCTTTAAATTTTTGATAGCTTTTGCACTTTTTTTGCCTCTTGTGCCACAGAAAAGACGAATTTTGTTTTCCAGAATTCATTGTTTCACCCACGATAACACAAAGCTCTAAACTAAATAATCAAGAAGCCTGCTAGCTGTTACTATAATCTGAAACTGAAAGCACAAGAAATATCTGTTGACATCTAGAAAAGAAGCTAGCAGCACATGGTTATTGGTTAGCACAAACAAAACAAAGAAGAAACAGCTTCCCACTCAGTTCCACTATAATCACACGAGCAAAAACTTCTAAGACTACAAAATGTAAAAAAAGGGAGGTCAAAGAAATGTCACAATATTGAATTAACATTTATTAAATGTTTTTGAAATTCCAAGAAGCAATTCCAAAAATATTTAATAACTGTTAGAATCTCTACATATTGATATAAACCTCACACAGATGCGTTTAATAACATTTCAATTTCTATAGTATATTCCATGCTTCCCGTAATCTGTAGGTCGACTGATTTCTGTAAAAAGTATGGAGAATCTGTAGTACTTGAGAGTCTCTTAGCAATTGCAGATGTGTGTTAAATCAACTGCTCTTTCACTCAATGCAGTTGTGTTACCAAATTTTTTCCATATAATTATTTTTTTAAATAACAACGAGCAGATAATTTTTTCAACATAATATATTTAACTGTTCAATTATTGCTACAAGGAGACATTGGATGTACCTTGACTAGCACTGTATGGCACTTGTGCAGAATTCTATGCTTCAGTTGCTTGGGGATTTGTTGCCGAGTGGAGCAATGACAGCATCATACTTCATTGGAAAACAGGAGATGGAGGTTCAGTTCTTGTGGAATCATGATCAACTTTCATACTTTCTGAGATGACTATATTGCAGGGTGATCAACTTTCAATTTTTCTGACATGACTATAATGAAGAGCAATTAACTTTCTGAGATGACTATATATCTGATAAACAATTAAATATAGTGCATCTATGCTGAAAAAAATATTTCATTTGTCTTAATTTTTATTCTCATAGTCTATGTGTTTAGTGATGCACCTTAACACCTTTCAGCATGTGACATGATAATGAATGGAATTAAATATAGTGCATCTATGCTGAAAAAAATATTTCATTTGTCTTAATTTTTATTCTCATAGTCTATGTGTTTAGTGATGCACCTTAACACCTTTCAGCATGTGACATGATAATGAATGGAGGAATGAATTAATATTTTTTTTTTTTAGATAAGACACACATTTGTAAGAATTTAGAACAAGTTTCAGTTGGCTTCAGGTATGAAAAACCACACACACTAGTACTAAAAATATTGCCAATTGGTGTACACCCCATTCTACAGTATTCAATTATCATGCAGTGGCTTAAAAGTTGCACCTGCCCTTGTATGAAACACTGCTCTTGCAAAATAATTGTGAAGAATGCAAACTTCATTATTTGGGTAGAAACTAAGCTCAAAAATGTCTAGTCCATACTTGTGAGCACACACACACACACCAATAAAAAAAAACTGGCTGATATACAGGGTACAAAAGAAAATAAAATTTCACATATTGGTATTTCTTTCAACTGTTCGAGTGCGTTTTAGTAACGGCTAATACACAAAGATGAAAATAAAAAGTACAAATATAAGATATTAATATAAAAGTACTAATATCACAAAGATGAAAATAAAAAATTACTTACATTGAAACCAAAACATTCTGCCATATCTTTCTGCTTTTGTTCTAGCCTTTTGCGTTCCATTTCCTCCTCTCTCTTTATTATGATCTCAGGGTCTTGAATAATAATGTCGGGAGATATGAATTCCTTTGCTAGGGCAGCAACTTGAGAGGAATTGTCAGGTACAACTGCAGACAATTTAAAGGCAATTTTACAACAGGTTTTATAAATTTTGAATAAAAACACTATTATACTTCATTCCATTCAAGATAAAATAATTCACAAAATTTTAAACAAGTGCAGCATCATTTCCTATATATATAAAAAAAAATCATTATTTAGGAATTGATTCTGTACCAGTGATTTAACTGTTTATATCATGTGTTTAGCATATATATATATATATATATATATATATATATATATATATATATATTGACAGCGGTGTCTATCAGTAATCACCATATGAAGCCTCATCATTTACGCGTGGGAAGGGTTTTTCATGATAAATTAATGTGTGAAATGTGTAATAACCTTATAAAATGACCCTTCTATTTTAATGGTTAATATTTTTTGATAACCCAAATGGGAATGGATATAGGCTAGATATCGAGCAGATATTGGTTATGGTGGGTGGCTAAATGTCGGTTAATATCAGACGCATACCTGCCAACCAAAATTTTCCTAAATCAAGAAGATTTGCGACAGCGCCAGAACTGTTAATTCATGATTATCTATTATTAGGGGAGAGTGGCAATGTATGAAATGTGCCTGCACAGGGCTGGAAAATTACCGGGCACCTAGAATTTATTCCGGGTGCACAATTTTTTTTTACTTCAAATTTCATTACTTTCAGTTCATAGATGCAAAATGTAACTTCAACAAATTGTAATTTAATAAAATCAAACTCTGAAATTTTCTGCTTTGATTGCATTTATACATTCTATCAGCTTTTATCCTGAAAGTTGTGTTTCAAGCAGATAAATGCAATGAAATTCTCTGAGTCATGTGACTAACCTGTCAGATCGTGGAAGCACTGAAGTTCACACTGTTTTTAAAGGGCATAAAAGCATTTTGGAAGCCAATGGTCGCAAGTCCTCCTTTTTTTTTTTTTTCTTTTCTTTCTTGGCTTTTGGCATGGAGGCCTAAATGTTAATCAAACTGAAAGTTAAATTAAGGCGATTTTTTTTTCAAGGTTTTGGGTTTCTTCTGTTTCCGCAGTCGTCAGCTTTCTGTTAGTTGATGTCGCAACCTTTTTTTCCCCTTTTGCTTCGAGATAGCTTCACTTCAGTTAGATTGATAAGGTCTCTCTCTCTCTCTCTCTCTCTCTCTCTCTCTCTCTCTCTCTCTCCCTTTTTTTTGTTCTTTATTTTTCTTTAAAACCATATTTTTTTACACATTTTTATCGTCTGTTTTTCACTGTCACATTACCAGGCTTTCCAAAAGATGATCGCAGTTTTTGCGTTTTTTGACTCGGATAGCTCATTTCAGTTAGATTGTTGCTGGGTTTTTTTTTTTGGTTTTTTTTTTTTTTTTGCAAAATCCATATTTGTTAAGCGTTTACAACATTCCCTTCTGTTTCTGCAGCCATGCGTCATTTCGGAAGTTGACGGTCGCATTTTATTTTATTTTACGTAGGCGAGTCAAAAAGTTAGTTGCACTGCTTGATAAAAAAAAAACAACACAGGATCAAAATTACAGAAAAATGTTATATGTACCTGAAATTTCCATACAAAAGTTACTTTTCGACATAATCACCTAGTTTATTGAAACATTTGTCGAGGCGTGGCACAAGTTTTTTTATGCCTTATGTGAAGAAATTCCGTCCAACGTCCGATAACCATTTCTGGTGCAGCTTTCACCTCATCACAATCGTATGCACACTTCCATGTGAAATATCCAGTTCTTTTGCGATTTCGCCTTCTGTTACTCATCTGTTTGCAAGAATGAGTTCATTCACGCGCACAGCGTTCTCAGCCACTGTCAAAGTTGACGGTCTTCCCTTGCGGTAATCATCCTTGATATCAGTACATCCGTTCTCAAACAAGATGTACCACTTTGCGATAGCTTGACGCGATATTGCGTTCTCAACTTACACTTCGTTCAACTGCCGAAAAATTTCAGTGCAGTTACACCCTTTTGACCCCAAAAAACAAATCACTGCACGCAGTTCCAATTTGGACGCCACCAGCAGCTGCCGAGGCATGTTAACGACTCATTAGCAAGCGAACTAAAACTACTGCGTAGAAGCAACTGCGGCACGTGTTGCAGATAAATGCCAGCAGTGTTGCCACAAAGTGTCAACAAAATATCCTTTTACCGAAATGTTTTACGGAGGAGTGCAACTAACTTTTTGACTGCCCCTCGTATATATCTTTCTTACTTCCAGATGGCTTTATCTCCGATTTTTTTTTTTTCTAAAACCACATCTTTACATATTTTTTTACGCCTCCTGCTTCGTTTCCAAAACCGTATTACGCGGTACTCCAGAAGCTGGCGGTCGCAATTTTTTTAGCTATTTTTTTCTTCCAAATAGTTTCATCTCAGATTGATGAGGTTAAAAGTTTTTGTTGTTTTTTCATTCTTTTTTATGTTTAGATTTTTATCAAAACTATAGAACCCGGGGATTTATAGACCGAATTTGAATTTCATTTAGCAGTAAGTAGTTTGGGTAATAGGCACTGCTTAATACACTTATGTTATTACTCTTTGTTCCGACATCATCACTATGCATTACGTTTGTGCACGATACATTTAAATTTGCTTACGTTTCATCTGGCTCCTAAATTTTGGAGCTGGCTCCTAGATCTGGAGCTTATTTTTCCAAACCTGTGCTAGCAGTATGTTTGATGATATTTGTTTTCAATTATTTTTCTGTATCAGTCACTCATTAAAAGGGCATAAAAACATATTTGGGGATGTTGCAAGGTAGAGTTTCTGTGGATGAATATCGCTGTAAGAAGCGTGAAGCCGCTAAGCTGGTTCGCCAGCGTAAGGCAAAAGATAGGAAAGAGAAGGTGGAAAGGCATGAATTGGCTTTTTGGAAAGATAGGAAGTCTTTCTGGAAGTATATGGGACTCAGGAAAAATCGGGAAAACAAAGTGTTAAGTTGTGTGTAGAATAGGGTTGGGGAAATGATATGGGAGCCCAATGATTTAAGTGACAGATGGGGTGAATACTTCTGTAAGTTATTAGATCAGGAAAGCAAAGATGATTCTGAGGCAGATGATGGCACAGTGAAGGATGAAAGCACAGGAGGGATCTCAAGAGAAGAAGTGTGTAAAGCTAAGTGTGTAAAGCTCTAAAATCTCTTCAGAATGGTAAGGCTCTAGGAGTTGATGGCATAACTGCCGAGATGTTGAAATATAGTGGTGACTCTCTCATTGATTGGTTAACTGAAATTTGCCAGTTGTGCTGGGAGTTAGGAATGTTCCCTCGGGATTGGAAGGATGCTATCATTGTTCCTTTGTATAAGAGAAACGGTGATCAGACTGACTGCAAGAACTATCGTGGTATTAGCCTACTGAGTGTGCCAGGGAAAGTGTTTGGTAAGATCATTATTGAACAAGTATGGAGTCTTACAGCAGAGAAAGTGTGGTATGTTCAGAGTGGTTTTATGCCTGGTAAAGGCTGCACTAACCAAATTTTTGCATTACGCATGATAATTGAAAAGTATTTGTCTGTTGGTAAGAAAGTTTTTGCTGCCTTCATAGATTTAGAGAAAGCTTAAGACCGAGTAAATAGGACACTTTTGTGGAAGGTATTGAATGGTGTTACTGGCAATCTACTTAATAGGGTAAAAGCCATGTATGCTGGCAGTAGAGCCTGTGTACGAGTGAATGGTGTTATGCGATATAGGAAGAATTTTTCAAATCGGAGTTTTTTTTTTTTATTGGAGGTTTAACGACCACCGTGAGCAACTCAATGGGCTATAAGCAGTCGCCCGTCCCTAATTTAGGGTCACTGGTTCCAGGGAAGGGAGAGAGACAGTGCCGTAAGACAAACACAACATCCATGCCTCACTGGGATTCGAACCCGGACCCCGTTCGGACGAATAATCAGAGGCCATCGCTTAGACCACTGCGCCACCGGGGCGGCTCGGAGTTTTAGAAGCAGAAATATTGGGGGGAACGCAATAGCAGAAAGAGTATGAATTACTTGAAAATTTTGAAATTATATGAAAAACATGTCACACCAGAAACTCTATCCAATGAAAGAAATTTTTTCAAATCGGACCATAACAAGCAGAGATATTGACAAAAATAAGATATACATCTACGCCCCTGGCGGTGAAACCATCCAATATTTTAAGAAGAAAATATTCCGAAAAGGTTTATTGACGTGAGTGGCATTGGTCCACGAACAAATTTTTTCAATCGAGATTTTAGTAGCTCAGATTTTATGGCAAATACATCAGAAGCAAAAATTAACACTTAGGCCCCCTGGTAGCCAAAGTATTCTTTACCAAAAATTAGAAATTTTATGCAAAAGATTTTTCATCAGAATCTGTATCCGCTGAAGAAAAAAAAATTCAAATCAGAGTTTCAGAAGAAGAGATATCGGGGAAAACATAATTTATGTTTACGCCCTTTAGCGTAAAATCTAGGCGTAACTTGAAAAAGTAACTATAACTAAAATATTTTTCACCATAAATAGGATCGAAATAAAAAGAAGTTTTTCAATCAGATGTTTAGAAGCAAATATATGGAATAAAATGTAATTTGAATTCGACATCACTGCATTTACGCTCTCTAGCGGCAAAATTTTACATCGTAAGAAAAGAACGAAACAAAGGATCATCATTTGCATATTTTAAGCTTCTCAATGCAAAAAGAATTTTTCAAATCGGACTAATAGTTGCAGAGATATGGTGTCTACAGGCGGACGGACGGATAACATAAGCACAATCTTTTTTTTTTTACAAAAGATGTGCTAAAAAAGCTATCATTGTACACTTGAATTAATTGCTGGCTGAAATTTTCGATTTCCATTGCATACTCGACATCATAGTGGATAGAAGAGATAGTGTGCCATGTGATTATACCTCACTGTTTAAATTTCAGTTCCCTCTTTTCATGAAACCGCTAGATGGCGTCCTGTGAGCTTCGATGCTATGATTTCGAAACATTAGCATGCTTTTCTAAGGTGTGTTTTGTGGATAGCGAGTAAAAAAGTAATTTATTTATTAGATCGATCATGAAAAGAAGTAATAATAAGAGTGTAACGTTGAGAACGTGTTTTGTACCTGGATGTAACAGTGGTTACAGATCTTGTAACAGAGGTGTTTGCAAGGCAAGGCACGAAACCCTGATATCATTGGCGTCTCCCAAGGGTGCCAATGCATAAACTCGAGACATAAATGAACATGTGAGGGTAGCCCCCACCCCGCACAACAAAAGTATTTCTGTTACTACTAGTATCTCTAATTATTATACGATACAGCATGGCTGTTACCGATACTTCGAAACATAAAATGGTTTCACTTTGGGAATTGCTCACTACCTACCTATACCTTTTGCTCACAACAGTAAATTATTTTGGGGGTTGAGCTTGCAGTATTAATTTGTTGCTAAAAAAATAAATTGCTTCAGTGAAATTTAAGTAACTTTGATTTTGACAACTACATGATATTGTCTTTAACATATACCACACTAAGAACGTTAATAAAAATTTTGCATTTGTATAAAATAAACCAATTACACACATAACATACCTTTTACAAAAGTTTTGCCTTTCTTTCCAATTGCAAAATTACCCATTAGGCAAATAAATAAAAGAAAATCTGCAGTCAAGTTTTTATGCTACTAGAAGGGCAACTCCTGTTTTTCATAAGATATTGATCTTTTTTTAACAGAAATTTTAGTCGTTGAGTTTCAGTCAGGTGGTATTGACCTAAAGTTCTATTTACTAATAAAATAACAGTATATTTAGCAAATTGGATGTTGATCTAAGTTCCATTTATTAATTAAAAAAACCCACATCAGTCTGGTGTGGTGTTAATCTAAAGTTATATTTACCAATAAAATAACACTAGTTCTTAAAATGTGTGCTATCTTCACTTGTTTTTTGCGGAGACGCTATCAGACTGACGCTTACGTTTCCAACATCCTTCATTTGCAGTGTCTTGTTTGTGTACCGAAGAGGAGAAGAACCTTTACTATTACAAGTAGCCATTATAATTGCTTCAACAGGTTTTGGAGGCAGAACTGTAGCACGTACTCCATTTATATATGCAGAAACATGACCCAGCTGTATCAATTTTCCGACACCATATCCCAGCTTTCTCCTTTTGGGTGTCTTTTTTCTAGCCAATCCCACCGGAATTTATTTTTGACTGAAGCCTCTAATGTCTTGAGATTGTCAGTTTTGGTTAAAAATTTCATCGTTGATGACGAACTTAACTTAAATCGTGTAAACTTTCAAATTCCTAAAAACATTCATACATCACACACACAAAAAAAACCCATCATTTTTGCCTAAACAAAAACACACAAACATTTCATCAGGGAAACAAAGACACCTCCTCTCCGTCACTGACTTACTAATACTGTACAATGAGGCAGGCTGCTCCCGCGTGTAGGTGCAGACACGTGAGTGACGTACTTTATTTGCTTTAACTCGCTCCCTCCCCCGCCATCTCCAAGTTCCAATCCCACATCACTCATCAGCAGAGATCGTGCTAGGATTTTTTCAAAAGAGTAAAAATACTCCTTCACATTTTTTGAAGGAGCATTTTTCTTTCCAAAGGGGTAATTTTAGAGAACAAACAATTACCACATTAAATTTTTAGCTAAATAATATTTAACATAAAAACAAATAATTATATCTATATATAAATATGTCAACATGAATTAGCATGTAATTGAATTTCTTTTATATAAAATAAGTAAATTGTAATTTATCAAAATCTTACATACTTGTCTTTTTTTATCCATGAGGCTGCAAAAAATTTTGCTTTGCTTTTGAAAGACTGTACCAAAACTTGTGTGTGTTGCTTCACAGATTCAGTTTCTACACACTCAAACTTTAAAACAAGTTATATTGTGGAGGAAGGAAATCTTCAGTCTATCTCAATCACAAAAGATAAAATAAACCTTCATCGGACATTGTGATGTGAAAGTTTAGTATTACATAGATCAACTAATTTATTATTTTGCAGCATGTTTTCCTCCAGCTCTGAAAAAAAATATTCTTGAATACTATGTATTAGATGTTTACAGTACACATAATTGAGACTTGGTTGATTCAACCATTCTTCTGATATGAGGAATGTCCAGTTTCTCCCTTTGCAACTATTTATAGAGGGAAAATAACATTTAACAATAATTCAGGACAGTGGAAACATCGCGAAAAAAAAATTACGATTACAAAAAAACTTCGCTCAGTCCGACTTCCTCGGAAATTTTTCCTCCGTTTTCAAGCTGAAACACAATCAGTTATCAAACAAAATTATATTTACAATAAAAATGAGCAGAGGAAATATTGCGAGGGAAAAAAATTTACGATTACAGATTAAATCTGCAGTTCGTCTATCTTCCATTTTCGAAAGATGAAATTCTGTCCCCAGCCATTATCTTCAGTTTTGATGACAACAAAGTCAGAGTTACTCTTCGAATCCGCGAAAGAAACTGGTGCCTGAAGTTTACAAGGACATTTTTGCTCCGTCGAACTTCCGTTATCGGAAATTATTGTCTACACTTTCAAGCTGAAATGCAAGCGTTTATGCAATAAATTGATATTTAATAACAATACTGGACAGAGGAAACTTCGCGAGAAAAAAACATTTGATCGCAGAAAAAAATTCACTCCGTTTTGCTTTTTTCGGAAGTTCTGAAAAACGGAATACTAGCCCCCCCAGGCGGAAAACGAGCCCCCTCCCCTAATCCTCAGAAAATAAAACATTGCCTTCAGTTTGTTTGTTTTTTTCATAGCTCTCAAGTATAACCGAAATGTGGAATTTCGCGAATCCAAAGAACAATCTCATGCCTGATTCGTAACAGTCTGCGATATGCAAAATGAACTGCTCATATGGCTACGCATGGAAGCCGATTCACGTGTTCATAAACTGATTATGTTCCCGATGTATTAGATTGCAATTTTCGGAACTCTGAACGATCCGTTTCTAAATCACGTATTTTTACAAAGGATACGTTTTTAACGCACGAATTTTGCGAGCGATCCAAAAATGGACCCAAGATTTTATATTTATATATAATTTTTCTTAAAATTTCGTAAGGCGGGAGACCCCGCTTAACAGCTTTGTTTCCGCTGGTAACCCGCCATCCAGCCCTGAAATGGCAATTAAACGAACTTCAAAACACGTCGCTTTTCACTTCCTCCACGCCAACGCTTAACTGCACCGATACACTAGCGTCTCAATCCCGCAGCGGCTGAATCGTTACTTATGACCAATGCGCATGCCCATCGGTTGAGCCGCTCTGCCCTGGAGGTTCTTCCGAATGATTGCCAAAAGCCGATCCTTAGCTGACTAGCTCGGCAATGGGAACCAAATTATGATTTTTTCATAAACTGTGACATAAAAGTTAATTAACAATTTCTTGATAAAAAAAAATGGTCATTTTTATGACAAAATCCCAGTGTAATCACCGATTATAAAAGGAAATTGCATATGAAAAAACAATGCGTAAAAATACACATTTCTTAATTTTAAAGCGTATTCGGCGTTTTTAAGGCGTGAAATACGTGTGTAGATGTGTTATCGCGATCTCTGCTCATCAGAGCAAAAACCTGTTTTTGCATCGAGGAGCAGAAGCTCCGACGAAATGACTGAGAATTTGCGCGCATGCCCTTCCCACAGAACAACGGACAACCCGGGACAACCACAGCACGAACTGCCGGCTTCGTGTGTCAAGCTCGAGTCAGCTGCATCGGCGAGGAAGACAATATTATTATCACATTAATTCACTGGTGAAAAGCAATTTTTTTTAGTAAATACTTTTGCCATGAATCATTTTAATTATTATTTTTTTTTGCTTTGTCGCTTATTAGAACTCAAAATTTAACAGTCTTAAAAATGTCTTCAAAGCTAAACATCCGGAATTCCAGGCATGAAAGATCGCCCAAACCCGGAACACAAACAGCCCTGTTGTAAACAAAAAGTAACTCTATTGTTTGTGCCGAAAGATGTGGCAAGGCGGAGGAATGGAGCAAGGCAATTTCCTTGTGGTGACAAACAGCTAGAACAGAAGTGTGTGGTATGTGAACGTCATTTTGATGAACGTTTTATGGAAAGAAATTTTAAAGCGCTTATAAATGGTGAAATAATATTAACGCCCAGAGCACTTTTAGATAATGCGGTGACCAAAATTTTCCCAAATCTCCCTGCGTGTTGTGATTCAGCAATATAGCTCATGTGATTTAGCTATTGCCGAGATTTTATTTAATAATTTGTTTTGGCGTATTTCACATCGCTGTGGGTTTCTGTGTTTCATATCAGGGGTGTATAGAGAAATCTTTGGGGGGTTGGTGGGTGGTAAAATCCACCAGTACAAAACAAAATAAAAGTGTAAAAATAAAACCAAATTTATTTGTTTTCGTTTTATCTAATGTAAGTTGGTGAGTACATGTTTTTTCATGTCATTTAAACAATAATAAAAAATTCAAATTTTCGGGGACAAGGGCTCGATGCTTCCTCTTATATATTGTATAGGTAAATCAGTGCATGAATTTTAATTTCTTCTGTAAACTTCATGCAGCATGTATCACATTATCAAGTCACTAATGTGGCACATACTTTACATTTTTTACTAAATTTCTGTCTGGATTTGCTGTGAGAAATATGGTTATCTCTGAAATTGTTTTGAACAAGTTACCAATAGTATTTAATCCAGGGTTTCATAAAATCGGATCTCAAATAATGTTTGTTTTTTATCTTTCAATTTACCAATAAAATTCGGTTTTGGGATATCAGTGAATTTCATTACTTTTATCTTTTAATCGCCAGCGAGATACGAATGAGACAGCAATTTAAAATCCTTACTGAGAGAAAGAAAGAGAGATGTTTCCTGGAATACTCATGAACGATCGAGCGTTCTAAGGAGCATATAATTGTTAGCATTTTACGGAAAAGTCCCGTAAATTCAAGTGGTTAAATTAGACATATAATTACGGAGAACCAATTTGTGTCCAGTAATATATTTGTACTTATCAGCCATGTAACGCGTACATTCAAGCGAGATTACGCATTTCTCGATTAAAGTTGACGAAGCTTCCCCAAAACCCCAATTTGGAAGAATATTCACTTATATCTGTCCATGCACGATATTAATAACTTTTAGTATAACTGCATGATAACAAAAAAGATATTTTTTTGGTAAAATTTTAGAGAAATTAATATACTGCACAAAACGAGAAGCACGTATATCTATGTGCGTAGTTCACAGCAATAGTATCGAAGCTGTCTTCAGCGCCCTCTGTGATTTCCTGAATCCGTCTGCAGAAGCTCATGGCACAACACCATCTCTTCTAGCCACTATACTCGATGTTTTTCGTTGTCCGTAGTGGACCGACGATTTCCATATCATATTCAATGTTTTCTGTCGTCTGTGGCGGACCGACGATTTCCATAACATACTCAATGTCTTCCGTCGTCCGTAGAGGACCGACGATTTCCATAGTAACTACATAAAACCGTAGTACTTGGAATCACTGAATCTTTCTTCCCAAAGCATGGTCTTACTCAGTGTCAAGTGGAATTCGGTGCACACGGAGGAAGTAGGGTGCCGAAGTACCAACGATGGCGCACAATGGAACAAATTCTGCGCCAAAAAAAAACAAAAAATATATTATGGCACTAAATTTTTGTTTTGCCACACTCTGGCGAAGAATTCCCATCCCTGGTAAATGCATTCGCAAAAAAGTATCAATTTAATTTTCCCCGACTTTTCCACGTTTTTGCAAAAAAAATTTATTTCTCCCTTAGTTTTCCCTGATTTTTAGCCTTATTTTTGGATTCCCTGATTTTTCCCGGTTGGCTGGCAATCCTGGTAATGTTAAGTGTAAATGGCACAGTGATTGCCCAGGTGAGTGAGTTTGTGTCTTTAGGAAGCATGTTTGACAGAGAGAAAAAAATTGGATGCTGAAATTAGTAGGCGAGTGAATTCTTGAAGGTTATGGCTGCTCTGGGAGGTTTTCACAGGAATGATGGGTTCTCAAGAGAGTTCCACATGGCTGTATATGAAAGTGTAATTTGTCACAACTCTGATGTATGGCAGTGAAATCTGGGTGCTGCAAAAGAGACATTGGAGTCGTTTGCGTGCTGGAAAAATGTGTTACTTACAGGGGGTTTGTGACAAGACATGTTCTGATTGTGTGAGGAATGAAGATGTGTTGCAGTTGTGTGATGTGAAGCAAAATATTGTTAGCAAGGTGGAGACTAATATGCTTCGGTGGTTTGGCCATGTTGAAAGAATGAGCGATGAGATGCTTACTAAGAAAATCTTTTTAGCCCAAGTGGCAGGAAGGAGAGGAAGAGGAAGGCCTAGGAAGTCATGGGAGGAACAGATTCAGGAGTGTCTGCATGAGAAACAAATTATGAGTATGAAGTATAGAAGATCTTATGTACGGCGTGTAATGGATGTCAGTGAAGCCCGAGTTGTACAAGATCTGTCCAGAAAGTAATGACCCTCATTCAATAACAGACTTTGAATTAAAGTTATACTTACATAACATTAAAATTCCTCAAAATAACATCCTTGAACATCAATACACCACTGCCAACGGTTCTGCCACACCGTGTAGCTTGCCTTTAAGTCGGAAACAGGGATCGCCTTCAAAGCACTCGTCGTGGCAGTTTGCACATTTGTAATAGTCCCAAAATGGTGTCTTTTTAGGCTGGATTTTAGCCGGGGAAACAAAAAGAAGTCAGCTGGGGCCAAGTCCGGGCTGTAGGGAGGTTGGGGCAGCGTTGCCACGTTGTGTTTTGCTAGAAACTCTCTCACTCTCAGTGACGCATGGCTCGGCGCATTATTGTGGTGAAGAACCCAAGTGTTGGTGATCTCCGGGAGGACGCGCGCCACTCTTTTCTTCAGTCGTTGAAGCACTTCCACGTAAAATGCAGCGTTGACCGTTTGTCCGGGTGGTACGAACTCCTTATGGACAACACCTTTACAGTCAAAGAAGACAATGAGCATTGATTTGCACATTCGAGCCTTTTTTGGTCGAGGAGACTCGGGAGTGTGCCATTCTGAGCACTGTCTTTTCTTCTCCAGATCGTACTCAAAGACCCACGTTTCATCCCCTGTTATCACTCCTCACACGGTCCACAAGCTCACGAGAAATCGACACACGGTTGTTCCTCTGTTCATCAGTCAAAACCTTAGGAACCAATTTGGAGCGAACTTTCTGCATCTGCAATTCTTGCCTGATGATTTCATGCACAATGGATATCGTGAGTCCCACATGCTCTGCTACTAATCTAACACTCAGACGTCGGTCAGAGTCCGAAATTGCTTTCACCTTTTCCACACTGTCTGAAGTGCGAAACGTTGAAGGGCGCCCTGGGCGTGGCTCATCCTCAACGCTCTCTCTTCTCTCTGTGAATGTTTTGTGCCACCAAAAACTTGTGCTTTCGATAAAGCATCCTTCCCGTAGGCTTTCTGTATCATAGCAAGCGTCGCAATCGTGGATTTTTCAAGTTCAACACAAAATTTTCGCTGTTCGACACTCTTCTGCATTTTGACCGTTACGCGACGCTCACACAGCTGGCCACTTCGCAAGTGATCCTCACTCTGTAAAAGCTCAGAGTCAACTGACAAGACATCGATCGTTTACCTAGCAAACCCCGCCACCCGTCACGCACGGAGACTCCGCCCCTCGGCCCTTCTGATTGGCCCGGAAGAGTGGTCTCATTACTTTTCGGACAAACCTTGTATGTCAAGATTGCTGTAAATGGAGAAGTTTGATACGGCAACAGTAAGTAAAAATTATCTGGTAGTTTGTATTTCTCTTTGGAGCTAACCTCTGAATATCAGAGAACAGCTCAGTGATATGTATGTATGTATGTATGTACATATCAGTCACTCATTGATGGAGTTCAGAAATTGTGATGATTTTCAAGGTTTTAATTTTTTTTAATTGAATGACACAGTTTTAGAAATAACTTGATTTCGTTTAAACAATGACAAGACAGTGGCCTTTTTTTTTAATGCCCTTGGATGATAGTTTTACTCATCATGAATGCATGATAGCACTATTTTAGATAAAAGATGAATAGGGTAACTTTGAGAATATTAATACTTTTGAACACCATGCATCAATTCTTACAAATTTGTAGTTTCGTCACTTTCATTTTGACCCCCCTCATTCTTCCCCTCTCCCTTTATCAAGCTGAAATGGAAACCTCTTTTTTGGGGTGGGAGGGGGAAATTTAGGAATACCAGATACATGTTCGGAAAATTATAGGGAAAAAAAAAATACAGTTACAGAAGAAATCTTTGCCAGGTTTGATTTCCGTTTTTGGACATTTCCCCTCCATTATCAAGTTGAAATACAAATATTTATGAAATAAAATGATATTTAACAACAATACTAGGCAGAGGAAACATTGCACGAAAAATAAAATTATGATTACGGCAGAAATCTTTAATGCGTCTAACTTCCGTTTTTGAAAGTTTTGAAAGACGAAACTTCCGTTTTCAAAAGTTTCAGGCAAAAAACATCCTTCCCCACTACCAATTGCCACGAAATTTCTGTTCAGTAATGCATCGATCTCGAGGATAACTCAAATTATGACGGCAAAGGAGAAAGTCCTCAAAGCCGTTGCACGCTCATGCCTGAAGATTACAAGGGAATTTTTGTGCCGTTGAATTTATGTTTTCGGAAAATTTTCCTCCATTTTCAAACTGAAATACAAATACTTTTGGAATAATGTGATGTATAACAACAATACTGGACAGAGGCAACATCGCAAGAAAACGACATATACCGTCCCAATGCATATTTTTATGCGTTGATAAAATTTCGATGCATAAACACACTTTTTCATGTGTACTAGACGCGTAATTATGCATTTAGGCAAACTCTGCATGGCACAGAATTAAAAAATTTCCACACTTCAGTGCAATTAGCACAGCTATTCCAACACAGAGAGGGGAATTTAGAAGGATTGGCAGGAGGGGGGGGGTGCAATCTATAAATAAATATCGCTTACTGCTAGAAACATGATATAACATAAGGTTCAATAGTTATGAGATCATACTAAAACAAAAGCAGGAGTTTACACTAAGCAACAATATTTATTTCCATCAATAAAAAAAAGTTCACGAGCCTTTTGGCGAAAATCCGGAAGAAACTATCTTCTGGCCGCAAAACCGTAAAACTACTCGAAAATCCGTAAAACTTCCGGGAAATCCAGAATACTTGGCAGGTATGCGGATGTCATTGCACTGATATCGGATTTTACGACATATGCAATATCGCCTTGCCATTCTTCACCTGATATCGGCTTTGCCAACGCATCTAATATCCTCTTCCCATTCTTTACCCGATATCCGTCCAATATTGGCTTTGCCGACGAATCCAAAATCTGAATTTCAATGGCGCTTACTTAGAAACATCACCAATTAAATGTTTTCGCATTTGTGCAAAAAGAACTATAAAAATATTTGCAAATGTGATCACAGTTTAAACCGTGATTTTAACAAAAAAGGACACAAAATTCAGAACTTTTACAAAATACACTGAAATCCACAATTCTCCCAACCTGCCCATAATTCCATAATCAGGCTGACGAAATCGTAATAATTACGGAAAATCCGTAATAGTTGGCACCTCTGTGTTGATAACAGCTGGTAGAAATAGCATTCATATCTTTTCATCCCCCTCCCCCACAAAATGCAACAAATCTTGCTTCACCTTACAAATTAAATTTTGCATATCTTTCAGTTCAGAGTACATACATACATACATATCACTAAGCTGTTCTCTGAGATTCAGAGGTTAGCTCCAAAAAGAAATACAAACTTCCAGATATTTTTACTTCTTGTTGTCGTATCAAACTTCGCCATTTACAGCGATCTTGACATACAACTCGTGCTTCACTGATATCCATTACACGCCGTACACAAGATCTTTTATACTTCATACTCATTATCTTTTTCTCATGCAGACACTCCTGAATCTGATCCACCCATGTCTTCCTTGGCCTTCCTCTGCCTTTCCTTCCTGCCACTTGGGCTGAAAATATTTCCTTAATAAGCATTTCATCACTCATTCTTTCAAAATGGCCAAACCACCGAAGCATATTGGTCTCCACCTTGCTAACAACATTTTGCTTTAACATCACACAACTGCAATACATCTTCATTCCTCACACAATCAGATCGTGTCTTGCCACAAACCCCACGTAAGTAACGCATTTCTCCAGCACACAAACAACTCCTATGTTTCTTCTGCAGTACCCAGGTTTCACTGCCATACACCAGAGTAGGAACAATTACTGTCTCATACACAGTCATGCGGGACTCTCTAGAGAACCCATCATTCCTGTGAAAACCTCCCAGAGCAGCTATGACTTTCAAAGAAAAATTCACGTGCCTACTGATTTCACCATCCAACTTGTTCTCTCTGTCAAACATGCTTCCTAAATACACAAACTCACTCACCTGGTCAATCACAGTGCCATTTATACTTACATTACATTCAGTGCTACCCATTCCTCTCTCAAACACCATAACTTTGGTTTTTCCCTTATTTATACTCAGTTTGAATTTCTTGCAAACTTCGTGCATCCGAGTCAACATACTCTGCAACTCACTTTTGCTCTCTGACAACAGGACAGTGTCATAAGCATACAGCAATCTGCACACACGGATATCACCAAGACATAAACCACTATTATCTATTTTGGCCTCACGCATGCATGCGTCCATAAATATATTAAACAGCCATGGTGACATTACACAACCTTGTCTAACTCCTGCACCAATGGAAAACCATTTTGATAAAACATCATTCACTCGTACACAAGCTTTACTACCAGCATACATGGCTTTTACACTATTAAGCAGATTTCTAGTAACACCATATTCATTCAATACCTTCCACAAAAGTGTCCTATTCACTCGGTCATAAGCTTTCTCTAAATCTATGAAGGCAGTAAAATGTTTCTTCCCAACAGCCAGATACTTTTCAATCATCGTGCATAATGCAAAAATCCGGTTAGTGCAGCCTTTACCAGGTATAAAACCACTCTGAATATCCCACACTTTCTCTGATGTAAGACCCCGTACTTTTTCAATAACAAACCTTACCAAACAGTTTCCCTGGCACACTCAGTAGGCTAATACCATGATAGTTCTTGCATTCAGTCTGATCACCTTTTCCCTTATACAAGGGAACAATGATAGCATCCTTCCAATCCCGAGGGACCATTCCTAACTCCCAGCACAACTGGCAAATTTCAGTTAACCAGTCAATTATAGTCACCACCATACTTCAACATCTCTGCAGTTATGCCATCAACTCCTGGAGCCTTACCATTCTGAAGAGATTTTAGAGCTTTACACACTTCTTCTTTGAGATCCCTCCTGTGCTTTCATCCCTCATTGTGACATCATCTGCATCTGTCTCAGAATCATTTTTGCTCTCCTGATCTAATAACTCACAGAAGTATTCACCCCATCTGTCACTTAACTCATGGGAGCCCAATGAGTTAAGTGACAGATGGGGCGAATACTTCTGTGAGTTATTAGATCAGGAGAGCAAAAATGATTCTGAGACAGATGCAGATGATGTCACAATGAGGGATGAAAGCACAGGAGGGATCTCAAGAGAAGAAGTGTGTAAAGCTCTAAAATCTCTTCAGAATGGTAAGGCTCCAGGAGTTGATGGCATAACTGCAGAGATGTTGAAGTATGGTGGTGACTCTATAATTGACTGGTTAACTGAACAATAATACAAAAACTGGTTTATAACATTTAAGGTACCAAGGTAAATTATTGAATTTTTTCATAATGTGTATTACCAATATATATTGAAACTGTAAAGTGGATTTCTTTTGGAGGATTTTGATATAATAGTTAAAATAAACTATTATACTTCAAGGAAATACATTAACTCATGTCTGGGCATTAATTCCAAATTCCAGTTTTAGGTTTAGAAAGATAAAAATCCCAAGATGCAATTGGTAAGAAACGGTCAGTTAATTTTCCATATAAAAATGTATTACACAGATGACATCACTTGCCTGATACAATGCAATACTTAGACTAACCATCTTTTTTATAACAGTGAGGTCCTAAAGTATGAGTTTCATTAAAAATAAGTAGATTTAGTAAATTGAAAGGATTAGCAATGGAGACATTAGATCTGAGTTTGGAACATCTTCTGAAGGAGATAGTTAACAAAAATGTAGCTTGAGGTTGTGTGTCATATGGCAGACAGAAAGTTGCATGACAGATGTGTTTTAAACCAGGCATGTAGGGGGGAAAAACATGCCCAGACAGAATTTTTGCATGCCCAGGGCATGTAGGGCAATGTAGTTTCCAAGCTCTGATATCATATGAAGATTTTTAGCTGAAAAACATGCAGTGTGGTGTGCAAGCCCTGATGCACCAAAGTACAATAGACAACCACAACACAGCATATGATCACTGTATCCAGATTTTAGGTCTAGTACCTTAACCGTTATAATAATACAGTACTAACACAGGTTACAGCTATAAACTTACACATCTCATTAAATTCATTATTATCATCAAAGTAAATAACAACACAGCTTAGCTTAGATTTTTTTTTCAAATACCACTCAATAAATCTTTTGACTAGATGCCATAAAATACAGAAATGCAACATGTACTCTATGGCCATACTTGTGCATGACCTCTACTTCATGGTCAGCACTGCAGATAGTAAAAAAAAAAAAAAAAAAAAACCCTTATACACATAAGAAATCTGGCAATGACTTGACTAGGGAGACAGGAGAACGCACCAGCATCAATTACCACAACATTGTTCCCTGCTTTCCGACTGGTGAATTAACATAGAATGTTCCACTCCAAAACTGACTTGATGTTCGCATACAAAGTGTGCCAGGTATTAACTGCAGGCAAACAAGGTCGATTTAAACATGTTTATACATATGCAGGGGTCGCGCTGCCAATTGCATTATTTGCAATTTGTGTGTGTGTAGGGGGGGGGTGATGTTTTGGCGAAATTATTGGTGATTACCTTTTTGCACTGCTACACTTTGTTGAATTTTTTTTTTTAATTTGCTGAAAACTTTAAAAAAGCCAGAGCAACCACTGCATATGACAAGATAAACAGATAAAAAGTAAGCAGCAATTTTTTTAAAAACTTTTAAAGCACTTTTAATTGCCTTAGAAATGCAAATTCAAAATAGGGAGTTCTTAAAGACTTCTAAGCACTGTACAAATCCAGTACTTTCCAAATAGCAACACTAATAGAACAAATTCAAACATGCACAAAGGGGGGAAAAAAGGATCACTACTCACGCTGGATGATACGGGGCCCTTTCTGTGAACTAGGAGCACTGTTTTTTGGTGGTCTTCCTCTTCGAGATGGAGTATGTGATATTTCAACTTCTTCAGTGACATCCCCATCAAACAGTTTTCTTTTCCTAATATGGCGAGTTTTCTTATCAAGAGGTTCCTCTTGAACGATTTCTGAAAATACAAATACCAAGATAAAGACTAATGCATTTCAGAATGTGTACATGTACAGCTATATTTACTTTCTTGTATAATGGTTTGAAACTACCCAGTGTAGTGCATAGGCTATAAACAAAACAAAGAAAATGTGAATAGCATGGCCCTGTCTCTAAGATGTCAACCACAACCTTCTTTACCATGGTTTTTATTTTTTAATATTCAATAGAAACCAGATAGAATACCATATTTTCCTATTACAATGCAATGGGCGTTAAACTTGATTTTACAAGTGAGCAGCTCTGAAATGCAGCATTTAACTAGACGCAGCTCATAACCATTTTTATTAACATTATAAATCCCAATTGATGCTCACAGTATTAAAACAGATTGGTTGGTGAATCGTTTACAGCAGACACGGAGCTATACAGTATTTGGAGTGCAGACTCTACATTGATTGTTAGCATGGGAGCATAGTGGTCGTGCAAATGAAGTCCTTGAAACCTGTGTGATGTATGAGAACATGTAATTTGCATAAACGCAAGGATTCAATCTGGATTTTAGTTTTGCGTGCAAATGTTTGCGATTAAATGTCTGAAAATCTTTATGTGGTGTCAACCACAGGTTAAATGACATTCACCTCCCTTCGTGCTGGGATTTTAATTAACGACCCCCTGCGAAAAACACAGTTTCTCTAACCCTCTCCCATAAATGGTGTTGGTAAACAGAAGGTCTTTTACCCAATAGGAAGAAGATTTACACAAGAACAATAATGAAACAGTGGTGACGACCTTCATTCAGTGCATTACTTCCCATGTGTCTAGAACACTTTCACCTCCTGTGCTATCTGATGCAAGTTGCATTGGCAATTTGAAGCATATTAAAAATAAATAAGCAGTTTTGCTAGCACTTTCCTTCTTTGCATCATTCATCTTTCATTGCAAATCATACAATGTCTTCTGCTACACCACTGACATGGAGGAGAGAAGCGGGGGAGGGGGGGGGGGTCCGAACGGTCATCAAATAAAAATTCCTTTGTGGTATGTTTACTTGCAGCTTTAAACCGGGTGTGACATTATTTCCAATATCAAACCATTAAGATAAATATGGAACTGCAGCATTATACTTGATGCAGTGTTATTCTCAGAAAACATGGTACCTCAAACGTTGGGCATCTTTCCAAGCAACGTGTTACTTTTAATTTAGGAAATGTGTCTTCATGTACAGCTTCAAAGGAAATCATGAAATAGAAATTAAAGCCCACACTCCTATGGTCATGATTTACAAACCATTTTTCATACAATTATAAAATTCCTTAGCAATCTCATGTTTCAAAATTACTTTTACAACTTACAGAAATACACTGCATCACATAAAATGGCTTTAATGTCACATTATACATATAAACACCCAGAGTGACTCTCGCTCTCTGTAATGCTCATCATTGTTAGCAACAATATGGATGTTGTTAATGACTAGCAGTTATGATACAATATAACACATTTCGTTATCATAAAACAAACAGTATTTCATTTGCAATAACAAAAATCACTGCTGTATTACTGAAAAGTTCACAGCAACTTTTCCACTACCGCACACTATTTTCTCAGATATGAGACACAATAACCAGAAACACCCTGATAAGCTCCACTCACAATCGTCGATGAAATCTCCATGTTGACTAAACACTGATAATCTTCTGTGTGAACTGATACAAAGTGAACAGCGATTTAGTGGAAAAGTGATCACCATTGGAGAAGATTTCAGACAAACATTACAAATTGTCACACGACAAACAAGAGTTGATTTCATTAAAAGCTGCATTGAATCAAGTGCATTGTGGCAGCACTCACCAGGGGAGTTTGTGAGACGGAAAAAAAAAAAAAAAAAAAAAAAAACCCTGGCCTTAGTGTTACATGTATAAGTAATTCATATTATTTATATACTATATTGTATAATGTAATGTTACAATACAGATACACATTACATATTACGGTCACATTTTATTAATTAGCTACACAACAATTAACCACTGGTGTCAGTGAAATTTAACTTTGCACCTTTTTTGTACCAATTTTTTTTTTTTTTTTTTTACAGTATGTTAGAAATCTTTCAAAAATTGCATTTTTGAATTTTATATGTGATGTTAGAGATCTCAAAAAAAAAAATATATATATATATATATATACATATGAGATGTAAGGTCAGGTGATGCGTAACATCACACAGCCTCTCCTTGACAAATGTCAACCCCGCCTTCTCGTGGTGCATCCTGTTCCCACTAAAGGGGCTCTGACGACCGCCAATAGCGGTATAACTATACCATCGGGATTAGAGGAAATGCTATCCCACACTCACCAACCAGCTGGCCAGCATGGTGAGTTATGGCCAAACCCCTCCAAAATGACTCCACAACTTAAATCTTGGCCCTCAGTCTCCGGCAGCTGGAATGTACCTGGCCAAAGCAGCGGCCAGTGCGACATGAAGGCAGGGGTGTTAAGAATCTCCGGAGGACCGGACTAGGCTGCCATCTGATGCTGACCATGGCTACGTATAATGGATGCTCCTTATCTTCTGATTCAAGGCTTCTTGAATTGGAAGAGGAACTACAAAGGATCAAGTGGGACATCGTCGGGCTAAGCGAGGTAAGGAGAAAAGGAGATCTCATTGAACTGAAAAGTGGACATCTCTTCTATTATCGTGGGACAGATACTGACAGAACTAGTGGTGTTGGATTTATAATAAACAAGAAACTGAAGGATAAAGTTGTAGAAGTTGAAAGTTCCTCTGACAGAGCTGCAAGACTCGTTATCCAACTATCGAGAAGATACCAGGCTCAGATTATTCAAACTTATGCACCCACCACAAGTCATCCTGAAGAAGAAATTGAAGAATTTTATGAGGAAATTCGTCATCTAAATAATAAAGGTAAGCAGCACTTGAAGATAATTATGGGAGATTTTAATGCAAAAATAGGGCAACGGCAACAGAAAGAAACTTCAGTAGGTAAATTCGGTCACGGCAACAGAAACCAGCGTGGAAATACTCTCGTTGAGTTTGCAGAGGCAGAAGGGTTTTTCATCTTGAACTCCTTTTTCAAGAAAAAGCCACACAGGAAATGGACATGGAGACATCCAAATGGGACGACAAGTGAAATTGATTTTATTATGTGTAACAAAAAATTCGTCATCGAAGACTGCAGTGTGCTAAACAAGTTCAACACAGGTAGAGACCATAGATTGGTGAGATGTAAGATGCACCTCAACACTAAACTTGAACGTGGCAAGCTCATAAGACAAAAATGTATTGACATAACCACTTAAAAATCACCATAATACCTTCAAGTTGGAACTGAAGAACAGATTCTCTGCTTTAGAAGGACTAACTTCAGAAGAAGTGGATATTTCTGAAGTTCAAAGAAAAGTAACCAAAGCTCTTATGGAAACAGCAACAAAATTAGCTGTGTCTAAGAACAAGTTGCATGTGAACAAATTTTCAGGAAAAACCAAAATGTTGATGCAAAAAAGAAGAGAGATGAGGACAACTAAAGAAGATGTGACTTCCAAAGTGGAATATATAGAGCTATGCAAGACAGTACGAAAAAGTATCACTGAAGACGTAAGGAAATTTAACTGTGACCTAGTGAGGAAAGCAATTGAAAACAACCAAAGCCTAAAGATAGCAAAGGGGCATCTCGGTAAGGGAAGAAAATAGATTATGGCACTGAGAAAAGAAGATGGTTCTGTAACTAGAAATAGAGGCGAAATTTTGACAAGAGTGAAAGATTCCTACTCCAAATTATATGAAAGGGGTGATACATGTACTCCAGGCATCATGAAAGGTACCAGTACCAGAGTTCTTCCAGTCCTCCCAGCAGAATTTGCACATGCAATCAAGAACATGAAGCGGGGAAAAGCTCCAGGAGAAGATGGAATTACTGTAGACATCATACAAGAAGCAAGTGGAGAAATCGAAACAGTACTCGCCCAAATTTTCACTCGATGCCTTAATGAAGGGAAGATTCCTGAGGATTGGAACAACGCTACAATGATCCTGCTACATAAAAAAGGTGACATTGAGGATCTCGGCAACTACAGACCTATCAGCCTCCTATCAGTGGTTTATAAAATCGTCACTAAAGTTCTTTCACACCGTTTGAAGGTAACACTGGACATGGCTCAACCGAGAGAACAAGCTGGATTCAGGAGTGGCTACAGCACAATAGATCATATCCACGTACTGAGAGAACTAATTGAAAGAGCGAGGGAATATGAACTTCCATTGTGCATGGCTTTTATCGATTATGAAAAAGCCTTTGATTCGGTGAAACCATCAGCAGTTACAATGGCTCTGAAATCCTGCGGTATTGAAGATGCATACATTAATATTATTAATAACATCTATGAAAATGCAAGTGCAAAGATTCGGCTGTTTGAAAATACAACACACATAAAAATTGGAAAGGGAGTGAGACAAGGTGACACCATATCTCCGAAGCTCTTTAATTCCACATTGGAAAATGTGTTTCAATCACTGAACTGGAAAAACAAAGGGATAAAGATTAATGGAGATTACCTAACCCACCTTCGTTTTGCTGATGACGTAGTCATTTTTGCAACTACCCCATCAGAACTGCAGAGTATGATCCAGGAACTTGCTATATATATATATATCGACTATAGTTTTACAGTCACTCCAAATGACTCAGCGTAAATATTGTGGTAAACATTACATTGCTATTTTTATTCTACCACAATAGATGATCTGAATCAGTACACAGTTCTACAACAGATTTCCCCGATTTTTACTGGAATGAAAAATTCACACTGCTTTATGGTCTAATCAGCAGCACCTAAAATCAATAATAATCTCTCATACTGTGGGTCTGGATTTAAAAATTGGATTATATATTGATGCAACATTTTTATTCATACACACACACATCACATCACTAAGCTATTAAAAATTGGATTATATATTGATGCAACATTTTTATTCATACACACACACATCACATCACATCACATCACTAAGCTATTCTCTGAGATTCAGAGGTTAACTCCTCAAAGAAAGCCCATCTGCCAGATTAAAGTTTCTGATGGTGCTAGACTTTACTTACTGTGATGTATCAAACATTTCCATTTACAACGTTTTTGGCATAGAACTTGAGCTCCATATGTCTCACACAAGACTTTACATACTTCAGATACTCATGATCTTTTTCTCATGCAGACATTCCTAAATCTGGTCCTCCTATGATTTCCTTGGGCTGCCTCTTTCTTTCTAGCCACTTGGCCTGAATGAAATCCTTACTATGTATCTCACCACTCATTCTTTCAATACAGCCAGACCACCTCAAAATATTTATCTCCACCTTACCAACAACAGTTTGCTTCAACGTTATTGTTATACATAATACCGACCAAGGAGCAAAAAAGCTGAACTTTTTAACCGGGTGAAAAATCAGAATATGCAACAAGAAAGTGTGAATAAAACACAGAATATAACACAGAACGAGCAAGGTGAAATTGTTCACTGTAATTTATTTATATAAATATTTATAGCACACCACTGTGTTTTCACAACATAAAATTATTGAATTCAAAACAAAATAAAATTGTTTTGAAAGACATTACTTCAAACACAATTTCTTTTCATTGTACTTGCTAGAACATCAGCTCAATCTGCCTCTTGGTTGCTTTCTTTTCAGCAAGTTCCATGGCCATATTTGTTTTTTGTTGACTCTGCAGCTGCACAGCAATCTTTGCTTAGTTTTTCATTCTGCTGGTATCATTCAATTCCCATTTCATCACTTTTCTTCTTTTTATCCCCTTTTTTTCCCCTCACATGACAGTAATTTATCCATCATGCTGAAAGAACTTTCAGCCTGAGAACCACGATATCAAGCTTTTATTACTTTAGATAAATGTGTAACTTTCAGAATATGAATACTTTTGAATACCATGCATCAATTCTAACAAATTTTCAAACTTCGTAACTTCCATTTGTGGAAAATTTACCCTCCCTTACCAAGCTTAAGTGCAAACATTTATGGGGAAAGTAACATTTAACAAAAACACAAGATATTGAGAACATCGCAGGAAGAAAAAAACATGACTGGAGAAATCTTTGCGACGACCGACTTCCATTTGAAGAAATTTTTCTCCCCATTTTTAAGCTGAAATGCAGTTTTGTGGAATAAAAGGTTATTTAAGAACAATACTGGACAGAAGGAACATCACAAGAAAAAATAAATAAATACAATTACGGGAGAAATCTTTACTTTGACAGACTTTTCAGAAATTGTTTCCACCATTAAAGCTGAAATGCAGTATTTGTGGAATAAAAGGATATTTAAAAACAACACTAGGCAGAAGGAACATTGTGAGAAAAAAATATTACAGGAGAAATCTTCGCTGTCTACCTTCAATTTTTGAAAGTTTCGAAGGACGGACTTCCATCCTCAAACAGAAAGCAAAGCCTCCTTTCCCACTATTCCTTCCAAAATTTCTGCTCTTGTGCATTGATCTCGAGAATACTCAAAATTATAACAGAAATGGTGAAACTCTTCAAATCCATGAAAGAATCTCGTGCCTGAAGTCTGCTGGGAAATCTTGTGCCATAGTCTAAACTTCCGTTTTCGGAAATCGTTGCCCACAGTTTCATGTTGAAATACAAACGTTTATGCAATAAAGTGATATTTAACAACACTACTGGGCACCGGCAAGATCGTGAGAAAAGGAGAAGAAAAAATCTTCACTTCATTTAACTTCCATTTTTGAAAGTTTTGAGAGATGAAATACCATCCCAGATGGAAAATGACTCCTCTCTACCCCCAAAAAATTTCTCTTCAGTTCTGCATCAATCTTAAAAATTACCCAAATGATGGGGGGGGGTCCTCAAATTTGTAAAAGAATTTCATGTATGTATTGGTCATATTAGTAAACATGGATCTTGCATCAACATTATTGTGCATATCACAAGGGGGTGCCACCCACTCTTTTTGTCCCACAAAAATAAACACTTTTTAAGCACTTTAAAAAACCACTAAAATTTTTTTTGAAGGATCTTACCAATTATGTATGCACAAATATACTTTTACACAAGTCTTAACCATGCAAATTGAAGTGCACTCATGAAATTTGCAATATGTTTCCACATAATCTATATATATATAACTGTTAAGTTGGTTTGTGTACGCTTCAAAAACTCAAAAAGTTCTGCACCGATTGAGCTCAAATTTTGGCACGATATACAACCCGCTTTAAAGATTGTTTTTATCTATTTTTCGCGTCAGTAACGTACCCGCGATCGCGAGAAAACAGCTTTTTCCTTCGACCATATATACTAATGGACTGCGCACTGGCAATAGCTGCATCAGAGCGTAATAAATGTATTCACGAATGAAAAGTCGTAATGGAATTCTAAAAAAGAAACTCCTAAAATTCATGATGAGCACAGCACGAGTTAACCATCTTTTTGCCCGAAGTCACGTGATTTCGTGGCTTGCGATGTTGGAGCCAGAAATTTTGATGCCATGCGCAGTCTATCAGTATATATGGTCAAAGGCTTTTTCAACGGTCAGCTGTGTACCAGCAAATGCGCCATCTGTCAGAAGCAAGGGGAACACTGTCCATACTAGGTGATCGTGTTGTTTTTATCTATTTTTCACGTCAGTAACATACCCGCGACCGCGAGAAAACAGCTTTTTCAATGGTCAGCTGTGTACCAGCAAACGCGTCATCTGCCGGAAGCGAGGAGAACACTCTCCATACTAGGTGATCGTGTTGTTTTTATCTATTTTTTGCGTCAGTAACATACCCGCGACCGCGAGAAAACAGCTTTTTCAACGGTCAGCTGTGTACCAGCAAACGCGCCATCTGCTGGAAGTGAGGGGAACACTCTCCACACTAGGTGATCGTGTCGTGATTGAGCTGCGCCGTTCACCAAATCGTAAGTAGAGGTTATGTTTTGTCTCTTATCTCTCATGGTTTTCAACCTAGAGCTGTGAGAGCCATAAGAGGTTATAATCTTATCCCTTCCTTCTGTTCCAGTGAAAACCGAAATAATGCCTCGCAAAAAAACGAATTTCGGTCGTCGCACTCGCCACACAGAAGGATCGAGAAGACGGCTTTCGAATATGACTGAGGAAGAGCGGGCATACGTACGAGAGAGGAACAGGCTAAGCACCATCCAGATGCGTAACACAGAACCAGCAGAAAGACGAGCAGCCAGGCTTGAGGATGCATGATTGCGAGCACGGCAGTCGCGTTCTGTAGCAACAGATTTGGTTCGTTCTCAACGGAATGAACGCGAGGCGTCGAGGATAGCTGAAACACGTACCCAAAGAACAGCAGATCTGATTCTGCAATACAATCGTCTTGCATTCCGGTACAATCCAGCTGTTGATTATAGTTCAAGTCCGCATGTTGTCATTGGCCAGATGAGTCATGTCTGTACCTACTGCCAGGCTCTAAAGTTCAATAATGAAACGAATGGGATGTGTTGCGCTGGCGGAAAAATTAAATTGCCTCAACTTGAAGCACCACCAGAGCCATTGAAAACTCTACTTGCTGGATCTACCGCTGAATCGAAGCATTTCCTATCGAACATCAGGAAATATAACTCTTGCTTCCAAATGACGTCATTTGGTGTGGAAATTGTGACTGCTCAATTCATGCCAACTTTTAAAATCAAAGGACAAATATATCACAAAGCTGGCTCGCTGCTCCCGTTCCGAGATAGTGACCATAAATTCCTTCAAATGTACTTCATCGGTGATAATAGAGATGAAATCGATGCACGTTGTGGAATACATACCTCGCTAAGAAGATCCATCATTTCGCAACTACAGGAGCTCCTTCACGAAAAGAACAATTTGGTGCGTTTGTTCAAAACGGCAATGGATATGATGCCATCAGATACCCACAAGATTGTCATTCACGCCAACAAAACGCCCGCTGGAGAACATGTCCGAAGATATAATGCTCAAACTATAGACGAAGTAGCAATTGTCATAGTCGGAGATCAGTTCCAACCTAGAGATATTGTTCTCCATCGAAGAAACGATCAATTGATAAACGTCGCAGAAACTCACCGTTGTTACGATGCTTTGCAATATCCAGTTATTTTCTGGGATGGTGCCGATGGATATCATTTCAATGTGAAGATGATAAACCCAGTGAATGGTGCAGAAATTAATAAAAAGTGCAGCGCAATGAACTTTTACGCCTACCGCTTAATGATTCGGAGGAACGAGGACAATTATATTTTGAAATGCCGTCAGTTGTTTCACCAGTACATTGTGGATATGTATGCAAAAATTGAAAAGGAACGTTTGCTATTTCTTCGTTTGAATCAGACCAAACTCCGCTCCGAAGAATACATTCATTTGCGAGATGCAGTTGTGAATGACGGTAATACAACCAACGTTGGAAAGCTTACTACACATGCAGGAATATGCTCAAGATTCAATAGCATATGTTCGTCATTACGGGCGTCCAGACTTATTTATCACCTTCACGTGCAATCCAGCTTGGGACGAGATACAGCAGTTGTTACTTTATGGGCAATCACCCGTGGATAGGCATGACATCACAGCACGTGTTTTCAGACAAAAGCTTAAGTCGCTGATGGATTTCATTGTGAAACATGAAGTGTTTGGATCTGTGCGCTGCTGGATGTATTCAGTAGAATGGCAAAAGAGAGGATTGCCACATGCGCATATACTAATCTGGCTATACGATAAAATAACTTCAGACGAAATCGATGATGTGATATGCGCTGAGATTCCACGGGCCGACGTCGATAAGGATTTGCATGCAGTTGTTATCAAAAACATGATACATGGACCATGCGGTACACTAAATCCGAATTCACCATGCATGGTAGACGGGAAATGTTCTAAGCAATATCCTCGAGCATTCGCAGCCAACACAGTAACAGGAGACGATGGATATCCTCAGTATAGGAGACGATCAACTGAAGATGGCGGGAATTCGGCAACTATACACATGCGAAATGGCGATATTGATGTAGACAACCGTTGGGTGGTCCCATATTCGCCTCTGTTGTCAAAAACATACAAAGCGCACATAAACGCAGAATATTGCAATTCGGTCAAATCGATTAAATACATCTGTAAGTATGTGAATAAAGGTAGCGATATGGCAGTTTTTGGTGTGCAACCAGAAAATAGTGACAGAAATGCAGTACGAGTTATCGAAGAAATTGCACAATACCAGGCTGGAAGATACATAAGCAGCAATGAGGCTGCATGGCGAATTTTTCATTTCCCATGCATGAACGCAATCCAGCTGTGGTTCACTTAGCAGTACATTTAGAGAATGGACAGCGTGTTTATTTCACAGATGCAAATGTGCAAGAAAGAGCCCTTAATCCACCTGGTACAACTCTGACTGCTTTCTTCACCTTATGTCAGGAAGACGCTTTCGCCAGAACACTGATGTACACAGAAGTGCCCTCTTATTACACGTGGAATGTAACTAAAAAAGCATTCGTACGACGCAGACGAGGGGAGCCAGTCGACGGTCAACCTGGCATTTTCAGAGAAAATACAATTGGTAGACTTAATACAGTGCATCCTAATCAAGATGAATGTTTTTTCCTTCGCATGCTGTTGGTAAATGTGCCTGGTCCTAGATCTTTCCAGCAATTGAAAATTGTTGACGGCGTCACATATGCCACTTTCCGCAGTGCGTGTCAAGCTCTTAATTTATTAGAAAACGACCAACAGTGGGATATATGTATTAGTGACGCGTGCAACACTGCACATCCAAACCAAATTTGAGCACTATTCGCAATTATATTGATCACTTGCTTCCCTTCATCTCCCACAGAGTTATGGGAAAGATATCGATCGCATATGGCTGAGGATATTTTGCATAGAGTACGCCTAGAAAATGCCAATATGACCATGGAATTTACAGAAGGCATTTACAACGAAACATTGATAAATATTGAAGACAAGTGCTTAGCTATTGCAAATAAAGTTCTTAGTCAATTGGGAATGCCAGCACCCAACCGAACTACGACTGCTTCATTTGATGTGGATTTGCGCCGTGCACAGAGTTACAACACCGGTGATCTCCAGTCATATGTCCAATCAAACATTCCCAAATTAACGTGTGAACAGAAGGGCATTTATGATCGCATAATGCAAATGATAAATGACGAAGTTGGGGGGCCTTCTTCTTGGATGCGCCAGGAGGAACTGGGAAAACATTCCTTATCAGATTGATTCTGGCAACGGTTCGATCAAAAAATGACATAGCCTTAGCTCTCGCTTCGTCTGGAATAGCTGCGACATTGTTACCAGGTGGAAGGACTGCTCATTCAGCTCTGAAGTTGCCATTAAACATGCGAATCATCGAGACTCCCACGTGCAATATTTCCAAAGCATCCGGTATGGGAAAAGTATTACAAAATGTAAACTCATTGTTTGGGATGAATGCACGATGGCACATAAAAAATCGCTTGAAGCTCTTGATCGATCGCTGCGAGATTTGCGTGGAAACGTTCAACCATTCGGGAATGCATTGATATTGCTTGCAGGAGATTTTAGGCAAACATTGCCTGTAATTTCTCGATCGACACCAGCGGACGAAATAAATGCTTGCCTGAAATATTCAACATTGTGGCGACACGTACGTACATTGCAGTTGACTACGAATATGCGTGTCCAGCTGCAGAACGATCAATCAGCCGAGGTATTCTCACGACAGTTACTGGACATTGGGAACGGACAACTGCCAGTCGATGAGACGTCAAGACGAATATCATTTCCTGATAATTTTTGTAATTTAGTAACATCGAAAGAAGAACTGATCGAAAAAGTATTTCCTAATATTCAAATTAATTATAAGAATCACGATTGGCTCAATGAAGGAGCTATCCTTGCCGTGAAGAATAAAGATGTCTATCAAATTAATAATGTTATTCAATCCAGCATTCAAAGTGAGGAAATTACATACAAGTCGATAGATACAGTTGTGGAAGCAGATGAAGTAGTTAATTATCCAATGGAATTTTTGAACTCACTTGATCTGCCAGGGATGCCACCACACATATTAAAATTGAAAATAGGTGTGCCAATTATCATGTTGCAGAATATTAATCAGCCAAAACTCTGCAACGGCACGCGACTTGCAGTTAAAAAACTGATGAAAAATGTAGTGGAAGCAACGATTTTAATGGGGCCTTTCGAAGGTGAAGATGTCCTCATCCCTAGAATTCCCATGATCCCGACCGATCACCATTTCAATTTAAAAGATTGCAATTCCCAATTCGACTGGCGTTTGTAATCACAATCAATAAAGCTCAAGGTCAATCTTTAGAATTGTGTGGTTTAGATTTAGATGCGGATTGCTTCTCACATGGACAACTGTATGTTGCGTGTTCCCGTGTCGGCAAACCAGATAGCCTTTATATCTACGCAGAGAATGGAAAAACAAAAAATATTGTATACCCACAAGTATTGCAAAATTAAACTTCTATGAAACGTATGCTTTGTTTTGTTCCTCATTTCTCATCCATGCAACCACAATGTGCCACAGCTACGCGTAGCCGGGTATAGCTAGTTTATTATAAGTTTCTGAATGTAATAAATTAGAATTTATGCAATTTAAAAGGCAATTTAAAAGACAGTTCTGTTGGTCAAATCAGTTTTCCTATCTGAGAGAATAATCACACATGCAATAATAAAGTGTATGCAAATTGTAAAACTTTAGCTTTGTATATAGTGACATAATTCTGTTCACTAAAACTTTTGTTTCTCACGTTATTTATAATTAGAAACAAGAGGGATATTTCAACATAATGTTCTACATTTTAAAAAAGAATGTCAGTTTGACCAATTAGTTCGAAAAGAACGTAAAAATACTTTACCCGTGAATGCATGGAATGTTGTATCTCAGCTGAACCGAATACTCACGACCTAAAATTGCGAATTATGTAATAGTCGTAGTCATTCGTATGATATTAAGTGCATGGATTGGATAAAATCCAATCATTTAGCATTTTAAAATGATTGGATAAAACCCAGTCAGTTATCCAATCCATATTAATGTCTTACGAACGACTATGACATCATTTGCAACTTCAGGTCGGGAGTATTCGGTTCAGCTGAGATACTTTTTATTTGTTTATTTGATTGGAGGTTTAACGACCACCGCGAGCAACTCAATGGGCTATAAGCAGTCGCCCGTCCCTAATTTAGGGTCACTGGTTCCAGGGAAGGGAGAGAGCCAGTGCCATAAGACAAACACAACATCCATGCCTGACCGGGATTCGAACCCGGACCCCTTTCGGAAGAATGATCAGAGGCCATCGCTTAGACCACTGCGCCACCGGGGCGGCTCAGCTGAGATACATTATTCGTTCATGGGTAAGCCTTTTTATGTTCTTTTCGAACTAATCGGTCAACACTGACATTCTTTTTAATTGTAGCACATTATGTTGAAATATCCCTCTTGTTCCTAAATATGAATAATGTGAGAAACAGTAGTTTTAGTGAACATATTATGTCACTATATGCAACTGTACTTACCACGTATCTGTGTTTGAAAGTCGTTTTCTTTTGAACTACATAATAATGTAAAACTGTAGTTAAAGCTATGTGCTCAAGATCTGAATCCTGCACATAATCATCTCATGGTTTAAACTACAAAACCAAGGTCAAAATTACGTTTTCAAGATTTCTATTTCACACTTAATTTTCTCATGGTAAAACCATAATAATTGTTATTCATCATCATCATCATCATCATTGTCAACCATTATCAATCCACTGCTGGACGAAGGTCTCCCCAAGTTTCCTCCACAACGGTCTGTCTTGTGCCAGTCTCCTCCATGTCACTCCCGCATATTTACGAATTTCATCCACCCATCTCCCATGTGGTCTTCTTCTGGGTCTTTTCCTGTCCCTTGGAATCCAATCTAAAATTTCGGCTGTCCATCTATGGTCTGTCCTTCTGGCAGTATGTCCAGCCCATTGCCATTTCAGGGATTTAACTCTGATCATGATGTCTTCCACTCTCGTCATTTTTCGGATCCACGAGTTCCTCTTCTTATCTCTCCTGGTTATACCAAGCATGCACCTCTCCATGCTTCTTTGAGTTGTCTGCAGCCTTTGTATGTCTCTTTTAGTTAAGGTCCACGTCTCTGCACCATACGTAAGCACTGGAAGGATGCATTGATCAAACACTTTTCTTTTAAGACATAATGGCATATTGCTCTTGAAAATTATGCTGTTTCTTCCAAAAGCTCTCCAGGCAAGTTTTGTACGCCGATTAATTTCTTCATCAATGTGACCCTCACTTGATATCTGCTGTCCAAGATAAACATACGTATCTGTTATCTCCAGTTGTTCTTCATCAATCGATAAATCTTCATTTCTTGTAAAAGCATTGAACATCACTTTTGTCTTCTGAAAGTTCATTTTTAATCCCACTTCTTTACTCTTGTCAGCAAGTTCCTGGATCATACTCTGCAGCTCTGATGGGGTAGTTGCAAAAATGACTACGTCATCAGCAAAACGAAGGTGGGTTAGATAATCTCCATTAATCTTTATCCCTTTGTTTTCCCAGTTCAGTGATTGAAAGACATTTTCCAATGTGGCATTAAAGAGCTTCGGAGATATGGTGTCACTTTGTCTCACTCCCTTTCCAATTTTTATGTGTGTTGTATTTTCAAACAGCCGAATCTTTGCACTTGCATTTTCATAGATGTTATTAATAATATTAATGTATGCATCTTCAATACCGCAGGATTTCAGAGCCGTGGTAACTGCTGATGGTTTCACTGAATCAAAGGCTTTTTCATAATCGATAAAAGCCATGCACAATGGAAGTTCATATTCCCTCGCTCTTTCAATTAGTTCTCTCAGTACGTGGATATGATCTATTGTGCTGTAGCCACTCCTGAATCCAGCTTGTTCTCTCGGTTGAGCCATGTCCAGTGTTACCTTCAAGCGGTGTGAAAGAACTTTAGTGAAGATTTTATAAACCACTGATAGGAGGCTGATAGGTCTGTAGTTCCTGAGATCCTCAATGTCACCTTTTTTATGTAGCAGGATCATTGTAGCATTGTTCCAATCCTCAGGAATCTTCCCTTCATTAAGGCATCGAGTGAAAATTTGGGCGAGTACTGTTTCAATTTCTCCACTTGCTTCTTGTATGATGTCTATAGTAATTCCATCTTCTCCTGGAGCTTTCCCCCGCTTCATGTTCTTGATTGCATGAGCAACTTCTGCTGGGAGGACTGGAAGAACTCTGGTACCTTTCATGATGTCTGGAGTACATGTATCATCCCTTTCATATAATTTGGAGTAGAAATCTTTCACTCTTGTCAAAATTTCGCCTCTATTTCTTGTTATAGAACCATCTTCTTTTCTCAGAGCCATAATCTGTTTTCTTCCCTTACTGAGATGTCCCTTTGCTATCTTTAGGCTTTGGTTGTTTTCAATTGCTTTCCTCACTAGCTCACAGTTGAATTTCCTTACGTCTTCAGTGATACTTTTTCGTGCTGTCTTGCATAGCTCTATATATTCCACTTTGGAAGTCACATCTTCTTTAGTTGTCCTCATCTCTCTTCTTTTTTGCATCAACATTTTGGTTTTTCCTGATAATTTGTTTACATGCAACTTGTTCTTAGACCCAGCTAATTTTGTTGCTGTTTCCATAAGAGCTTTGGTTACTTTTCTGTTAACTTCCGAAATATCCACTTCTTCCGATGTTAGGCCTTCTAAAGCAGAGAATCTGTTCTTCAGTTCCAACTTGAAAGTATTATGGTGTTTTTTAAGGTTGGTTATGTCAATACATTCTGTTTGTCTTATGAGCTTGCCACGTTCCAGTTTAGTGTTGAGGTGCATCTTACATCTCACCAATCTATGGTCACTACCTGTGTTGAACTTGTTCAGCACACTGCAGTCTTCGATGACGAATTTTTTGTTACACATAATAAAATCAATTTCACTTGTCGTCCCAATTGGATGTCTCCATGTCCATTTCCTGTGTGGCTTTTTCTTGAAAAACGAATTCAAGATGAAAAATCCTTCTGCCTCTGCAAACTCAACGAGAGTATTTCCACGCTGGTTTCTGTTGCCGTGACCGAATTTACCTACTGAAGTTTCATTCTGTTGCCGGTGCCCTATTTTTGCATTGAAATCTCCCATAATTATCTTCAAGTGCTGCTTACCTTTATTATTTAGATCACGAATTTCCTCATAAAATTCTTCAATTTCTTCTTCAGCATGACTTGTGGTGGGTGCATAAGTTTGAATAATCTGAGCCTGGTATCTTCTCGAGAGTTGGATAACGAGTCGTGCAGCTCTGTCAGAGGAACTTTCAACTTCTACCACTTTATCCTTCAGTTTCTTGTTTATTATAAATCCAACACCACTAGTTCTGCCAGTATCTGTCCCACGATAATAGAAGAGATGTCCACTTTTCAGTTCAATGAGATCTTCTCCTTTTCTCCTTACCTCACTTAGCCCGACGATGTCCCACTTGATCCTTTGTAGTTCCTCTTCCAATTCAAGAAGCCTTGAATCAGAAGATAGGGAGCGTCCGTTGTAGGTAGCCAAGGTCAGCATCAAATGGCAGCCTAGTCCGGTTCTCCGGGGATTCTTAGCACCCTCTGCCTTCATGTCGCACTGGCCGCTGCCTTGGCCAGGTACATTCCAGCTGCCGGAGACTGAGGGCCAAGATTTAAGTTGTAGAGTCATTTTGGAGGTGTTTGGCCATAACTCACCACGCTGGCCAAGCGGGTTGGTGAGTGTGGGATAGCATTTCCTCTGATCCCGATGGTATAGTTATACCGCTATTTGCGGTCGTCAGAGCCCCTTTAGTGGGAACAGGATGCACCACGTACAAAATGGAGAAATGCAAAGTGAAATATCAGCACCAAGAGATGGTGATGGCTTATTGGGTAGAATCTGCTGGATATGTTTTATTTACCCCACTATCCTTCACTTTTTTTCACCAAATTACTTATGTCACACTGCCCTATGCTATTCCGTGGGCGTTCAGCTAAAGTCCTATGACATCATCATCAATACAGCCAACCAGCAGCAGAAGCAGAAATTCTACGCACTATGTCATAATTTCGGGAATTTGTGCAGCCAGTTAGGAAAAATACACTTTTTTTTAATTTTTGGCAAAAAAATAAGGACTTCTAAGCAAACATTAATGTAGCTTCAGCTTCGCAATATTTTGTACGTCTGATACTTTCAAATCAAATTTAGTTCTTGTTAACTAATACATTTAGTTCTCTTAACTAATACTGATACACACGATCTGTTTGAGCACAATACCACAAAATCCAGGTTAGTGAAACTACTGTCTAAGAGAAATATCAGAAACAACACTCCTAGAAAAACATTAGATACTTTTCTAGATAAGTTATCAGCACAGGTTTTTCTAAGTGTTCGGCATAATCGAATAAATTCAAAAATCAAAAAGTTGTAATTGAGAGATCTGACAAATCGAGATATTCATTCGAAATAATCATTTGAATGATTTCTAATTTTACAATTTACCGACAGATGTCAGAATACGTTTGGGGCATTCTTCCACTTTTGACAAGTCAACAAATTTTATGGATTTTTAATTTATTTTTTTTTATATAAGTTACAAAGTAAAAATATTAGTCTATATTTTTTACATATATATTTTTTATTTTTTCTATTTACCAGTAGACTGCCTCATCATACCTGAAGTAAGGAATCCAAGCTGTAAACGAAAGAGGATATTTACTGTAATGAAAGCCAATTTTTTTAGATTAATATAATCTAGGTAGAAGTAACTCAAGTGATCCTCCAACAACGAGATCATTTGATCACAGAACCTCTTGAATAGTTCTCAAGAAGAGACGAGCAATTTTGCACAAGAGAATTCCAACAATGACTGGTTGATATGTATTCACCTTTCAAAGCAATCATTGGAACGAGACAGCATAGGAGCAATCACGAAATTTTTCTCATGAGGTATTTTTCATTCGAATGATTTTGACAAAACTGAATTTTTTGCAAGATTTCCATAATCAAATGAATTGATTATTTCCATTCAATTATGCCCATCACTGCCCCCCCTCCCCTCCAGGAGCAAAATATGTGGAACGCATTCTTTAAATTTGTTAACAGGTGATTCAAAGTTATTATCAGAGTTTAGAAACTCTCTCTTTTGGTTGGCCCAGTGGCCTAAGCACTGGGTTCTGGCCATTTGTCCGAGATGAGTTAAGGTTTGTACTGGTGAGACATGGATGTTGTGTTTGTCTTACGGCGCTGGCTCTCTCTCTCTTCTAGAACCAGTAGTACAAAATTTTCAGAAAGGGAGAGAGCTAGTGCTGTAAGACAAAATTAGGGACAGGTGACTGTTTACAGCCCATCGAGTTGCCCACGGTAGTTGTTCAAAACAAACAAATAACGGCTATACCACACTGCAAATTACATAAGATAGTGAACTGTTTCAATGGGGGGAAAATAGTTATGTTTCCTTGTACATAAAAAAAAATTCAGAGTTTTAAAGAAATAGAAATGTGTGGTTAGTAATGCAAGTGACTACCATACTATTTTAGCAGTTCCATTCAGAATATTTACCCAAAAGTGATTGTCTTGTTGCATGTTTTACAGAGTCTATGTTTCCGAAAATGTTTTCTTGTAGCACACCTCTGAAGAAAAAAACACTTTAGTTTTTTCATAAGGAGTGCACTTAGTTATGCTTGAGTCCATGCTTAGCCAAAATTCTGTGCAGTTTTTTCTTACTATGCTAAATATTCTCTCTTCAGCACACATTGCTGTTTGGAATAGATTTAGATCATTTTTAACAAGCAAAGTAACAAAATTTAATGAAATTCCACATTTAACAAGGCAGAAAAAATGTGCTGTGCACTGCCCAGGAATGGAGCAATAGAAATGGTGGCACACAGAATGAAATCACAACACAAGGGAATGCTTGTGTAAGAATGTTGATAGAAAAACAATGCAAAGGGAGTACATCAAATGCTCAACATGCAGTTTGTGCAAGAGACTTTCTTTGCCACCCACTCCAAGGGGCTATGTTTCAAAAAGCATATCATGCCAGTAAAGTTAAAAACAGGCCACATACTATAGGGCAAAAAAAAAAGGGGGTGTGTGGCTCACATATATGTAAATGGATTTCTGGAAGACAAATTAAATGTAGATAGGGATAGGAGAGTAATGGAATGTCACCTATTCAGGAAGACAATTCCTGGAATTGTGTCCATTGCTCCTTTCACCTTCTAAGTGAGCACTGCATCAGGAGGATTGGTTCTGCTTTTGCTTTATATGTGTTGTGTAGTCAAACAGCAGTCAGATCTCACAAGGTTATCATGTTGAATATGCTTGAAAGATTTAATTATTTAACTATAGTATTATTGTAGTTAAACTTTCAGGCATATCCAATTATTATGGATGCATAATATAAACATATATGCATATTTTTACATGGTGGGGATTTTTATCCAAAAACGAATTAAAATTCCCCGATTTAACGTGGGTTTCCTACAAGTGGGTTCTACTGTTATATATATATTTCATTACTTGCCTTGATTTTTTCTCCATACTTTTAATTCGTCCCCTCTTGCATGTAATAAAATTTTCAGTGACTTAAAGAATATCATAAACTAGTCTATAGCACATCCTAGGATGGTTGTTTTTAAGCTTTAAATAAATATTAATATATAGAGGATGTTTCCCATCCTAAGATAGGGTGAAATTTTTAATTGAAGCAGACTGAAAACAAATCAAATAGATGCCGGCTTTTTGAAAGGAAATATAGTAGAAACTTATATATTGATAGTAAGAACTCATTCATGTTAGAACTGAAAATGATATGCTATTTACTTCCATTTTTCAAAAGACCTAGCAATAAATAAACATTCTGTGAAAATATTTGTTGCTGTTTAACAATTTTCCTTGTAGTCCAGTTGTTTTTGCATAAACTTACCTTAATAACTTTTGCTTTGATTTTTTGCATTAAATGACTTTTTCTCTGGCACACTTGTTATTCCGTTCACGGCTTGTTTTAGACTGTCCTATTCGACGGTCAGTTTGAAACTTCATTCCAAAGCTTTTCTACAAAATAATACAACATCTGGCATTACAAATCGGAACTATCTACATTATCGACAATGTGCTGTTGGAGCGACGTCCGTTTTTAGATGCAATTTTGCTCACTTTGACATCTCGAGATTTCAGTTTGTATTATAGGTTAAAGCGTTTAGATATATTATATTTTGTAAAATGTATAACATAATCAGCACTAAAACCCGGAAAGTTAAATTAAAAAAGTAAAAAATAATTAATTAAAGCGTACAAATTAAATATTAGAATTATGCTAAATTAAATTAATATACAAACTCAACTTGCTGTGATATTAAGATCTCAATTTGAATTTTGTAGATCGGATAAATAGAACTCGTGTCATTGATAATCCAATGTTTTTAAATTAGCACACAATCACTCTGACATTAGATTGCGTGCTATTGCATACCTGCCAACATGGCATGAGCCTCTTCAGCAGTAACTAGTATTATTACGCGGCACATATTGGTGCTTTTTTACGAAACGATCCATCTCTTTGTGAAAAATGGATATGCACCACAACAAAACGTTAGAACAAACCTGGACTAATGAAAGACACCAAACATGTGCAAAACACAAAGCTGATTCCCCTGGTGAGTGCATGATAGGTAATATAGCGAGATTTAAGTTTGAAACTTCCACCAGTAAAAATCAGTTAGATGCGTTCAGAATTCCATAACGTTTGACAGACAGGAAATCCAAGCAAGTGAAAGCTGTGCACGAACCTCCACTTACTGCATCTAAAATTGTAGTTTATGTGAAGATGTGATCAAAGAAGGACAAAATAATTGAACGTTTTAACTGGGTGAAAAATTAAATCACACAGCAAGAATACGGACTACTGTGAGTTTGTCTTCTGTTGACTCTGCAGCTTCACAGCATCCACTGCATAATTTTTCTTTCTGCTGATATCTTTCTCTCTGTATGCCTTCATTGTCACTTTTTTCCCTTTTCTTTTTTGTATGCCCTCTGATAACGAGAGTGAGTACATCGCGTGGAGGGGGGTATTACGGGGAAAACCTTTGCTCCGTTTGACTTCCGGTTTTGGAAAAAATTTTTTCCCCTATTTTCAAGCTGACACACAAATATTTAAGCAGTAAAATGATATTTAACAGTACTGGACAGAGACAACATCACTAGGGGAGAAGGAGAGAAAAAAATAATCTGAACTCCGTCGACCTTCCGTTTTTGAGGTTAATAAAGATGGAATTTTGTTGTCCGGCGAACATCCCCCCCCCCCCCCGTTACCACCAACCCTCCAGAAATTTCTGTTCACTTGTGCACCGATCTCATAAATGACCAAAAAGGAGGAATTCCTCGAATTCGCGAAAGAATCTCATGCCTAAAGATTACGGGGAAATTTTTTTGGCGTATAACTTCCGTTTTTGCAAATTGTTACTTACAGTTTTCAAGCTAAAATACAATTATTTATGTAATAAAATTATATTTAACAAGAATACTGGACACAAACATTTCGATTACGGTGAAATTTCATACTCCATTTAACTACCGTTTTAGAAAGTTTTGAAACAAGAAATACTGTCACCAGACTGACCCCCCCCCCCCCATTTTCTTCAGTCTTGCATTAACTCGAGGACGATCTATATGATTAAAAAAAAAAAATGCAGAATTCTGCGAATTCGCTTGAAAGAATCACATGTATATCATGAAATAATAGCAAAATAAAATAAAATTAAACAAACTTCGTAGAATCCGTAGTTCCGAGTGAGTTCCGCAGTCAGACAACTAAATCCGTAGAAACTACGGACATTCCGTAGTAGTTGGCAGGTATGCTATTGTATAGCACACAATCGCTTTGACATCTCGAGAGCACACGCCGATTGGTTGATACGTGATGTGATGGCACAACAATGCAGATGTTGCTATATCACATGCTATTGTATAGCACACAATCATTTTGACATCTCAAGAGCACACACGAATTGATCGATACGTGATGGTACAACAATGCACACATTGCTGTGAGTCAAGTGTTCTGGACAGATCTGGCTGTTTATATTATTAATTATGAATACAAACAAAAGTATCAATACCATCTGCGCTGTACTTTACCCTAACATGCCACATTTACTAACATACTAATTTAAAATGATACAGGCACTTTTTTTCAAGTAAAAACTATTTTTACAGGTTTTGATTCTTTTTAAATAACTAATGTATGCTTTCTTAGTAGATGATAGCTAACCATATATTTAAGGCATTGTCTCTTTTTTTTATGACCATTTTACAGAATCATAATGCTAAAATCTCACACAGAGCTATCTAACGGGGAAGAAGATGAGGCGCATGCATTTGGGGAGGGAGGAGAAGGGCACTACTGATTAACTGGTAACGGCCTATAATTAAGTTTTGCATAGCTTCACTCTAGCAAATTCTGAAGTTTTGATATGTGTTAAAAGTTTAATGGAAATTACCATCTTCAGTGGTTTTCTCTGCTGCATGCACCTCTGTTAATAAAGGGTACTTCCTGGGACGGCCTCTACGACGAGGTGTAGGCGTAGCTTCCACAGAAGAATCTACAGCCGACTGTTTATCTGAAAAAGTGCATAAATGTGTCACATGTACTTTACATGCATTTTCTCAAGTCGCCACTGAAAGCAAACATAGTCAATTTAATCTCAGTTTCAATTTCTCAAGTTGCCACTGAAAGCAAACAATCAATTTTAATCTCAGTTTCAATTTCTCAAGTTGCCACTCAAAGCAAATATTGTCAATTTAATCTCAGTTTCAACACATGCAAACGAAGCAGGTTTATGCTTTACTGAGATGAGGGAAACAGACAGAAATATTTTAAATAGTTCTCCACGATGAAAACAACCACTCATGGTGCAACAAGTACATTACCAGACCCTGCCAGTTAAACTCCATAATGGCCTAGCATCCCTGAAAAAATGTATCCTATTGACAACTAAGTGAAGCAAAACGATTTTTACATGGAATTACCTCACAGTGAAAATTAATGCAATTTTAAATGATTTAAACTGGTATAATTATTAATTTCATTTACCAGGGTAAGAAGAGAACTATAAGACAAACTTGTTTACGACTCCCTGACCTTCAATTTGACCCCCAGATTAGCACTGCACACGAAGTTCAGCACTCTACCCACCTGACCACCAATCCAATTACGGAGAACTTGCATCAAACTAAATTAGATTAAACCAAAGTATTCGTACCATAAAAAAAAATTACAGACCACTGTTTACTAGTTCAAGAAAATTCATCACATTTGTAGAGATGAGTTGAAAATCTTTTTGATGGATAACATCTTAGGTAATCAGAAGAATGTTTGCAAAAATAAATTACTTGAAATTACTTTCTACCTGACCTGACAGTTATTAAAATTCCCTATACAGTTATGAAAAGGATCAACAACAATCTATCAAGCAATTTTTCTTTCACACATGATAGAATTGTTCCAGAAGAGAGTGTTTCCCCTCTATTTTTGTGAAACCAATAGTATTGGGTACGTACATATAATAAACATTCACATACAAGTGCCCACAGCACATATTGTAACATACCGTGCTGTTTTAACTGAAAAAGAGAACATTTTCCCAGGACAAAGTGTTGCTACGGAAACTGCAGAGGAATTGACTGACCAATGAAAGTTGAGATGATAACTGTTGATTAAAGAGAGTTGGAGAGGAAGGAGAAAGAAAGATGTGTTGTTGTTTGTGCTGCTCTGTGAAAAGATTTTTAACAGTGAAATTTTTTCCGATTATTATGTTAATTTTGTCTATTGGTGTTGAATAAAGTTTGTTTTGTTTACATGAGTGAAAGGGTGTTAAAAGAACTCCTACAACGGTACAATATCACGAAAGCACAGCAATTGTGAAAGTGCCTGTATCAAATTTTGAACCGAAACAAATGATGTTAAAAATAAATTACTTGAAATTCTCTAATGATTAGTATCACTTTCATGAATTACACAATTTATGGAAAAATATATTCTTTCACTGTACTCCCACAATATGGTACATTTTCATGGCATGTGCTTTCAAAATACACACCAAAGTATAAGTGGAAATGGAAATCATCTAGCACTATAATCCAATTCTTTGAATAAAGCTCATGTTGAGAAATGTCTTCCTAGTTTAATTGAATTAATAATCTAAAGCAACTTATGGGATTTTACTAGGAAATTTTTTCATTAATAGCAAATTTTCGGAGAAAACTCTTCTCCTTCTTCAGGCTGTCTTGTTGTCACTTTTTACTTGTCACTATCACGGTTACGGTTTACCTTGACGGTTACAGTTAACCTTGACGGTTACAGTTAACCTTGACGGTTACGGTTAACCTTGACGGTTACGGTTAACCTTGACGGTTTAGGTTATTTTTCAACAAATCCTGCCAGATGTTAGGCAGGGAAAATCCTTTGCAGTCATTGATGATGGAATTTTGATTTTTCTCAATCTCTATTCCTTCTTTCAGTTTTCTTTTTAGGAAATTGCTTTGGAAACTGATTACTTTAAGGGAATTCCAATCCATGCTGTGCCCAGTTTCTCTAACATGCCTATCTAATCCAGTCTTGTTGGAGCAATTTTTTATAGCTGCTTTATGCTCAGCTATACGAGTTTCTAGTCTGCGACCTGTTTCACCTATGTAAGATAGTCCACAACTACAATTTACTTCATAAACTACTCCTTGCATTTTTAAAATATCTTCTTCTCTTTGAACTATTTTAGGGAAAATTTTTTAACTTTGTTCTCTAAACTTGGAGCTAGCCTAATGTTGTATTTTTTACTAATTCTCTTTAAAGCCTCAAATAAACCTTTGTGATAAGAAATTTTTCTAGTGAATTTTACTTGTTGCTTTTGTGGGTTCTTCGCACCATTAAAATTCAGAAGCTTCTCAATTTCTTCTTTAGGATAGTTATTCTCTGCAAGTATGACTTTAAGCTCTTCTTTTTGGGCTTCTTTTTTATCTGCAGTAGAAACTATTTTATTAATTTTTTCTAAAAACTGACTTGCTACATTTTTCTTAATAGAAACTGGATGATACGAATTGAAATCCAGTAGTCTTTTAGTATTCATTGGTTTTTTATACCAACTAGTGAGGAATTTTTCATCTTCATAATAGATAGTAATATCTAAGAAGTTTATTCTTCTTTCTTTTTGAAGTTCAATAGTGAACTTAAGGGAATCATCTAATTCATTGAATGAGTCTAGAATTCTTTCTGGAACAATTTCTGAGCTATCTATTATAAATAAGATGTCATCCATGTATCTGCTATATAAGCAGAAGTATGTGGGTTGTACTAGTATCTTTTCTTCTAGTTTTCCCACATAATAGTTAGCTAAGAGTGGGGAGAGTGGGGAGCCCATTGCTAGCCCCGATTTTTTGAAAGAAAAAAGTTTTCCCAAATTGAAAGTAGTTGTTCTGTAAAGAGAAAGTAAGCATTTCAAAAATTCCTACTAATATGTTTTTTTCTTTGTTGTGAAAAACTATTAGGTCTGCCAAGTCTTCCGTTATAAAGTCTATAAGTTGATCTATATTAATGTGAGTATACATAGACACTATATCTAAACTACCCATAATAGGAGAATCTAATTTAGGAAGAAGTTCTAGTTTTCTTTTAGCTGCATTGAGTTTTTTATCAAGTTAGGTGGCTCTTTTAAAAGATTCTGAAGGTGTGACTTTAAAAAATAGTTTAGATTTGAAAGAATAGAGTTTTTTGAGTCTATTATTGGTCTAATTGGTTGGTGTTCTTTATGCAGTTTGATTATTCCATATATTTGAGGTAATCTGAACTGTAATTTTGAGAATTGTTTATAGTTTTCTGGAAGCTGGTTTTTCTTTTTTTTGAAGTGAAATAAGCTTAGAGACTTTTTTAATCAAATCTGGTAGTGGGTTTTCTTTTACTTCTTCATACATAGGTTTTTTAGTTCTTCTTCCATCTTTTCTAGATAATCTTTCTTATCCATAATAGTAATCAACTTACTTTTGTCTGTTTTCACAGCAACTACACTTTCATTTTTTCTGAAATCTTTAAGAGCTTTTAATTGACTATTATCAAAATTTTTTTGAGGTTTCCTTACTTGCTTCTGGAATTTTGTAAGGCTATTGTAGTAATCTTTTCTGAGGAGGTCTGCTTTAATTTGTTCCTCTTTTTCTAAAGTGCTGCAGATGCTTTCCAATTCAATTACCAATTTTTCTGGATTTTTTTTTTTTTTTTGATAAATAAAGGAAGTAATTTCAATCTATCCAAAGAAAAAATAAATCCAGAAAAATTGGTAATTGAATTGGAAAGCATCTGCAGCACTTTAGAAAAAGAGGACCAAATTAAAGCAGACCTCCTCAGAAAAGATTACTACAATAGCCTTACAAAATTCCAGAAGCAAGTAAGGAAACCTCAAAAAATTTTGATAATAGTCAATTAAAAGTTCTTAAAGATTTCAGAAAAAATGAAAGTGTAGTTGCTGTGAAAACAGACAAAAGTAAGTTGATTACTATTATGGATAAGAAAGATTATCTAGAAAAGATGGAAGAAGAACTAAAAAACCTATGTATGAAGAAGTAAAAGAAAACCCACTACCAGATTTGATTAAAAAAGTCTCTAAGCTTATTTCACTTCAAAAAGAAAACCAGCTTCCAGAAAACTATAAACAATTCTCAAAATTACAGTTCAGATTACCTCAAATATATGGAATAGTCAAACTGCATAAAGAACACCAACCAATTAGACCAATAATAGACTCAAAAACTCTATTCTTTCAAATCTAAACTATTTTTTAAAGTCACACCTTCAGAATCTTTTAAAAGAGCCACCTAACTTGATAAAAACTCAATGCAGCTAAAAGAAAAACTAGAACTTCTTCCTAAATTAGATTCTCCTATTATGGGTAGTTTAGATATAGTGTCTATGTATACTCACATTAATATAGATCAACTTATAGACTTTATAGCGGAAGACTTGGCAGACCTAATAGTTTTTCACAACAAAGAAAAAAACATATTAGTAGGAATTTTTGAAATGCTTACTTTCTCTTTACAGAACAACTACTTTCAATTTGGGAAAACTTTTTCATTCAAAAATCGGGGCTAGCAATGGGCTCCCCACTCTCCCCACTCTTAGCTAACTATTATGTGGGAAAACTAGAAGAAAAGATACTAGTACAACCCACATACTTCTGCTTATATAGCAGATACATGGATGACATCTTATTTATAATAGATAGCTCAGAAATTGTTCCAGAAAGAATTCTAGACTCATTCAATGAATTAGATGATTCCCTTAAGTTCACTATTGAACTTCAAAAAGAAAGAAGAATAAACTTCTTAGATATTACTATCTATTATGAAGATGAAAAATTCCTCACTAGTTGGTATAAAAAACCAATGAATACTAAAAGACTACTGGATTTCAATTCGTATCATCCAGTTTCTATTAAGAAAAATGTAGCAAGTCAGTTTTTAGAAAAAATTAATAAAATAGTTTCTACTGCAGATAAAAAAGAAGCCCAAAAAGAAGAGCTTAAAGTCATACTTGCAGAGAATAACTATCCTAAAGAAGAAATTGAGAAGCTTCTGAATTTTAATGGTGCGAAGAACCCACAAAAGCAACAAGTAAAATTCACTAGAAAAATTTCTTATCACAAAGGTTTATTTGAGGCTTTAAAGAGAATTAGTAAAAAATACAACATTAGGCTAGCTCCAAGTTTAGAGAACAAAGTTAAAAATTTTTTCCCTAAAATAGTTCAAAGAGAAGAAGATATTTTAAAAATGCAAGGAGTAGTTTATGAAGTAAATTGTAGTTGTGGACTATCTTACATAGGTGAAACAGGTCGCAGACTAGAAACTCGTATAGCTGAGCATAAAGCAGCTATAAAAAATTGCTCCAACAAGACTGGATTAAATAGGCATGTTAGAGAAACTGGGCACAGCATGGATTGGAATTCCCTTAAAGTAATCAGTTTCCAAAGCAATTTCCAAAAAAGAAAACTGAAAGAAGGAATAGAGATTGAGAAAAATCAAAATTCCATCATCAATGACTGCAAAGGATTTTCCCTGCCTAACATCTATCTGGCAGGATTTGTTGAAAAATAACCTAAACCGTCAAGGTTAACCGTAACCGTCAAGGTTAACTGTAACCGTGATAGTGACAAGTAAAAAGTGACAACAAGACAGCCTGAAGAAGGAGAAGAGTTTTCTCCAAAAATTTGCTATTAATGAAAAAATTTCCTAGTAAAATCCCATAAGTTGCTTTAGATTATTAACTATAATCCAATGTAATTAACTTTTTTTTTATATAAAATGACGGAAATGCCGCGAGAATAATTTAGCTACACACACATCATCAAGATCAAAAATGCATTAAAATATTACACAGGGCATGGAATTTTTAGCACACAAAATCATTCAGTGGCATGGGAGAAAAAAATACATTAAAAATTTGCATGGTGAATGATGAAAATCTAATCAGCCTTGATACAAACAGCAGCTACTGCACCTTAATAATCTGAAACCAGTTACAAAGAAAATACTGACAAGCACGAGCTCTTGTTAGCAGCAGACAGCAACTACTTCACAGTCTGGACAAAGCTGTCCAAGTTCGCAAGCTAATCTTTCTTTACAGGCATCAACGGTAAGAAATTCATTTCCCCAATAATTCCACATATCACAATGAGGATGTCTCAGAATTTCTGGGTGTAAAGAAAAAATAGCATGGAAGCATGTACCCTAAAGGCATGGCATGTAATTTTGATTTTCAAAAAATGCAAAATTCCATGACATGTGGGCATAGATGCCAACCTCTAAAAGTAGTTTTCAGTAACCAACATGTTCATTTTTCAGTAATTTTCAGTAAAAAATTTTTTTTTCAGTAATTTTCAGTAATCCAGTCTACAGCGGCAAATTTGGGTATTGAACACTGCAACGAATTTTAATTTGTCAGAACTATTAACAAAATAATAATAACAATAATAATAATAAAACAATAAAATATAATTTGCTAGTGGGAAAATTTAAAATACTGTCTACCAGAAAAATATAATAAATTCCCTCCAGACACGAAGAAAAATTATTCCTTGGAAAGTTGGCCAAATTATTATGATAAACTGGCTGTGGTTGCCATTTTGGTCTTCCTTAGTTCAATTTGCAAGAACTTCTGATAGCATAGTTCACTGTGTGCAAATGCTGTTTATTTTTTCTACTAATAAAGAAGACAGCACATGAGTACTTAAATTAGGTCTGAATTAATTCATGTTTTTTTCACAATACTGAAAATTCTTTCTGTACTTGCATTGCTATGAGGGACTATTAAAATCATTTTCATAATTTTGCTTAATGATTCATACTTCAACTGGCCACTTTCATTTTTTATTAAAGAAATTCTGTGCCACACTTCATCCATTCTCCCAGAAGTAACAGCACAGTTAAAATTTTCAAACTGGTAGTGAGCAAATTCAGATTCCACCTTGTCAGATTCTTCTGGTTTCAAAACTGGAAACAGGGAACGCATATATTGGACTGATGCAAAAGAAACACTTTGCCTTAATGCTACATCTGCAATTTCAGCATGACTCAGAAATTCATCATTAAGTGGAAATTTTCTTAAAATGTAATTGCAGCCTGCCTTGTAAAATTCCCTTACCTCAGAATAAAAAGTAGCCACTGGGTCTTCACTCAGATCTGCAGTTGTGCCTATATAAGATCTCGCTTTTGACCCAATTACGAGATCACAGTTTTCTTTTTGATTTCTCCTTCTTTCAGAATTTCCATCTGCAAGAGATGTTGCTGTCACATCAAATGCCAATGGCTTGATAAATCGTACAAGCAATTCAGATAACAGACTATGAAGTTTTCTTTTTAATACATGCACAAGCGGAGCTTCCTGCTGCAAGAACACGTTAACAGATGTAAACAAAGGAAGAGTAGCAGATAAAACAACAACAATAAAGTTTAGATGAAGGATTTCCAATCATACTTGCAAGGTTCTTTAACTGTGAATTAGCTTCTTCATTGTCACTGAAATAATGTTCTAGAGCCTCCCACTATTCTAAAATTCTGTCAATGAATTCCAAAAGTGATAACCAGCAAGTATTGACATGCTTTAGAATTTTGTGTGGTTTAGTACCACAAACAGCTTGACTCGGTTTTAGATTGTTTCCTCTTTGAACTTTTCTCAAAAAAAGTACAACTGTATCAGAAACTGCTCAACATTAAATCCTTTCAGTTGAGTAGCAGATTTCTGTGCAGCTAAATTTACTAAATGGCATGAAGATCGCTGCACTATGATTGCAGGCTGAACCTTCTTTATGTGAGAAACAACACCGTTTACTTGACCTATCATAGTGTTAGCATTGTCACAGGAAAATGACACACAGTTGCTCCATGAGATATTTTTTTTAACAAACTCATTGTTCAAAACGTTGAATATTCCTTCGCCTGTAGGGCCTCAGTGAATTTTGGAGAGGTGCAAGCTAGTTCTGTGTGACATTGGCGAAAAGACCCCAACTCACTGGGTTTTGTTCCAGAATCCTTAGGTTGAATGACCAACTGGGACCCTCAGCTGTGGGCTAATCCCCCACACTGATGTACTTACCTGATTAAAAAGACAAAAAGAAATATTAAGAATGACTCAAGTGTGGGATATGGTTGACCTACCACACTTGAGAAGGATGGTCCACCACAGAATTGACCTGGACTTTCTAAACGGCGTATGAGAAAGAGATCTCGGCTGAGTGAATGTAAGATTGATGTATGGAATACTAGAGGTCCAAGTGCCAAGATGAGTGAGGTGATTGAGGAGATGAATAAGTATAGACTGGGTGTGCTGTGTGTAAGTGAAACCAAAAAGAAGGAAATTATGGTAGAAGAAGTGAATGGCACGGTGAGTGTATGGTCTGGAGTATTGGATAATATGAGAAGACAGGCAGGTGTAGGTGTGATTTTAAGTGAAAAGATGAAGAACAACTTGATTCACTATAGTTGCGTAAGTGAGATAATTCTCTGGATTCGTTTGAAAGTGAAATTTCAGAGAATTGTAAGTGTTGTAGTGTATGCTCCTTGTGACTCGGAACCTTCTAATAAGAAGGAAGATTTCTGGAATGAGCTAAAAGCTGTTTTCAGCCAGTTTGGTGCTAAAGAAAAAGTTATAATAGCAGGGTATTTCAATGCTAGAGTAGGTGTGCAGAATGTCATTTCTGACAATGTTCTGGGTAAGTTTAATGATCCTTGTGAATGGTAATGGTGAAAGATTAATTGAACTCTGCATTAAGAATGGTTTGTGTGTATCTAATACATTTTTCAACCACAAGTATATCCACACATATACTTGTAAAAATCGTACTATTGGTCAAAAGAGTGTGATAGATTTTGTTGTCTACGATCAGCGTTTGAAACACTTAGTTGTTGACACCCATGTGATGAGAGGTGCGGATGTTGGTCCTGATCATTACTTGGTAGTGTCACGAGTGAAACTTAATGTTGATTGGAGGAAAAGGAATAGGAAGAGACCCAGGATAGAAAGAATAAAGGTTGATAGGCTCCTTGAAGATCATCAGCGGTATTCTGACTTACTCAGAGAACAACTGAAGGATCTGAAATCTTGTAAGAGGGATGTAGAAAAGAAGTGGGAATGTTTTAAGAACTGTGTTGTCACTGCTGCTAAAGAGGTCTGTGGCACCACAATAGTGGGTAACAATAGAGATGATGCTTGGTGGAACAGTGAGATTGAAGAGGCAGTAAAGAGAAAGAAGGAAGCCTATTTGGGGATGTTGCAAGGTAGAGTCTCTGTGGATGAATATCGCTGTAACAAGCGTGAAGCTGCTAAGCTAGTTCGCCACAGTAAGGCAAAAGATAGGAAGGAGAAAAAGGAAAGGCATGAACTGGCTTTTTGGAAAGATAGGAAGTCGTTCTGGAAGTACATGAGACTCAGTAAAAATAGGGGAAACAAAGTTGTAAGTCGTGTGAAGAATGAGATTGGGGAAATGATATGGGAGCTCAATCAGTTAAGTGACAGATGAGGTGAATACTTCTGTGAGTTATTAGATCAGGAAAGCAAAGATGATTCTGAGACAGACGCAGATGATGTCACAATGAGGGATGAAAGCACAGGAGGGATCTCAAGAGAAGAAGTGTGTAAAGCTCTAAAATCTCTTCAGAATGGTAAAGCTCCAGGAGCTGATGGCACAACTGCAGAGATGTTGAAATATGGTGGTGACTCTATAACTGACTGGTTAACTGAAATTTGCCAGTTGTGCTGGGAGTTAGGAATGGTCCCTTGGGATTAGAAGGATGCTATCATTGTTCCCTTGTATAAGGGAAAAGGTGATCAGACTGAATGCAAGAACTATCATGGTATTAGCCTACTGAGTGTGCCAGGGAAACTGTTTGGTAAGGTTGTTATTGAAAAAGTACGGGGCCTTACATCATTGAAAGTGTGGGATGTTCAGAGTGGTTTTATGCCTGGTAAAGGCTGCACTAACCAGAATTTTGCATTACGCACGATGATTGAAAAGTATCTGGCTGTTGGGAAGAAAGTTTTTACTGCCTTCACAGATTTAGAGAAAGCTTACGACTGAGTGAATAGGACACTTTTGTGGAAGGTATTGAATGAATATGGTGTTACTGGGAATCTACTTAATAGTGTAAAACCCATGTATGCTGATAGTAGAGCTTGTGTACGAGTGAATGGTGTTTTATCAAAATGGTTTTCTATTGGTGCAGGAGTTAGACAAGGTTGTGTAATGTCACCATGGCTGTTTAATATATTTATGGATGCATGCATGCGTGATGCCAAAATAGATAATAGTGGTTTATGTCTTGGTGATATCTGTGTGTGCAGATTGCTGTATGCTGATGACACTGTCCTGTTGGCAGAGAGCAAAAGTGAGTTGCAGAGTATGTTGACTCGGATGCACGAAGTTTGCATGAAATTCAAACTGAGTATAAATATGGGAAAAAACAAAGTTATGGTGTTTGAGAGAGGAACGGGTAGCACTGAATGTAATGTAAGTATAAATGGCACTGTGATTGTTGATCAGGTGAGTGAGTTTGTGTATTTAGGAAGCATGTTTGGCAGAGAGAACAAGTTGGATGGTGAAATCAGTAGGCGAGTGAATTCTTCTTTGAAAGTCATAGCTGCTCTGGGAGGTTTTCACAGCAATGATGGGTTCTCTAGAGAGTCCCGCATGGCTGTGTTTGAAAGTGTAATTGTTCCTACTCTGTGTTTGAAAGTGTAATTGTATGGTAGTGAAACCTGGGTGCTGCAGAAGAAACATAGGAGTCATTTGTCTGCTGGAGAAATGCATTACTTACGTGGGGTTTGTGGCAAGACACGATATGATTGTGTGAGAAATGAAGATGTGTTGGAGTTGTGTGATGTGAAGCAAAATGTTGTTAGCAAGGTGGAGACCAATATGCTTCGGTGGTTTGGCCATGTTGAAAGAATGAGTGATGAAGTGCTTACTAAGAAAATCTTTTCAGCCCAAGTGGCAGGAAGGAAAGGCAGAGGAAGGCCAAGGAAGACATGGGTGGATCAGATTCTGCATGAGAAAAAGATTATGAGTATGAAGTATAAAAGATCTTGTGTACGGCGTGTAATGGATATTAGTGAAGCACGAGTTGTATGTCAAGATCACTCACTGTAAATGGAGAAGTTTGATGACAACAATAAGTAAAAATATCTGGTAGTTTGTATTTCTTTTTGGAGCTAACCTCTGAATCTCAGAGAACAGCTTATGTGATATGTATGTATGTATGTATGTATGTATGTATGTATGTATGTATGTATTATTACTTGATTCAACCAATGATAACAAAACAGATGAATTTTTCCCTATTTTTTCGTCAGAATATGTTATTGTAATGGGATACAGTTTATTTGCTTGAGCATCATTACTTCTGTCCGTAGATAGAGAAAAAGGATTTTTTTAACTTCAGATACGATGTTACTTGTAGAAACACTGGCCATGTGCTGAATTAGTGCATTAGCCTTGGTTCTTCCACACGAATATTTTTTTGTGATCGCTCATTCGGGAAACATGGCTTGAAATAACGGTTTTTCAAGCCTTCAGTTTTCGGAAATTTATCCAACATTTTCAAGCTGAAATACAAATATTTATGATATAAAATGATATCTAACAATACTGGGAAGAGGAAACATTGCGAGAGAAAAAAATTACGATTACCAGAGAAATCTTACCTCCGTCTACTTTCCGTTTTCGAAGGATGAAATTCTGTCCTTCGACGGAGAAAATGACCCCCCCCCCCCACCAATCCTCCCAAAATTTAAGTTCAGTTATGCATCGATTTCGTACATGGTCCAAATGATAACAAAGAAAGACGGAATTCCTCGAATCAGCGTGAGAATCTTGTCGCCGAAGATTACGGGGAAATTTTCAGGCGGCCTAATTTCCGTTTTCGGAAATCGTTGCCTACAATTTCAAGCTGAAATTATGCAATGAAATTATATTTAACAATACTGAACAGAAGCAACATCGCGCGAGAAAAAATATACAAATACGGGGAAAATCTGCACTTTGTTTAACTTCCGTTTCCAAACGTTTAAAAAGACAAAACAACATCCCCAGACGGAATACGACCCCCCCCCCCCAACTAATATCACGAAAATTTCTTCACTTTTGCATCAATCTCAAAAATGAAGGAAAAAAAAAAACGGTGGGGACTCCGCGAATCCGCGGCAGAATCTCACATACGAATTAACTGCTGAATCGATTTCGAATGTCGTAAGATAACACTAAAATATTGATGACCGGTAAATTTTAACTTTTAGCGCAAAATTGGAGCAGATTTCGTCGAAATGGTGATTTTTTAGCAGAACGGCGAAAGAACGTTTTGGCGTGGGCTGGCGCAATTGGCGCAGGTCTGGCAGCCCTGAATGTAGCATTTATTTTTTTCTCCCCAGAAAAACTTGAAGAACCAACAAAAATGTTTAAGTTGATGAAAATTTGCTTTCTATCTCAGAAAATTAAATCAAATGGCGATTTCCCGTAATTTCAGCGGTGTTTCCGTACTTCCGTAACAGCAACCAAAAATCCGTAGTAGTTGGCATCTATGTGTGGTTAAAACTGCCAATGTAGCCACTATCAGATACAGAATTTTTTTTTGCTATTTGACTATGCATATCAGCATTAGAAAAAAAAATAATACAGAGACAATGTTGGTAATAATTACAAATACTAAATAAAAAAAGAATCGTTTTAGCAATAAATCCTTTAGTTCAGCTGAAAATCCTCCACTCGACACTGATAGGTTTGAAGGATAACTTGAAACATAAGAGAATATTTATACATGACTGCAAAGACAGTTGTTCTGATTATGAATGAGCTAGACTTCGGGGCCAGCAATGAATAGTGGATGAACTGTTTCATCTCACTCACATTCTATGCCTGATAAAGATGAGTTTGACATGCAAGAAGCACATATGTCAAAACCATCAAGCTGATAGCTTTGACAGGAAAACAAAAAAGAATGAAACCTTGAATAGTTCTTATAAGTACATCTTGAAAGATTGTGATCCAAATGCAAACAGAAAGGCACAAGAATGTACAAATCTGCTGATATATGCAAGCACATCCTCCTGATATTAAAACTACACTTTCCTGAGTTTCTACTAAATGTCTGAAAAGATAAGATGAAATAACTAGAATTTGAGCTAGGAAAACTTGAGAAAATTTACTTGTGCTACATATATTATTTTATGTGACAACTTTGGTATTAATGGAGAATGAAGAGTCTGGATATTGGCTAATAGTGATGAGGTATGTGAATTTTGATGTGGTTGATGGTGATGATGTATGTGAATTTTCATATTGCTTGATGGTGATGAGGTATGTGAATGTAGTGGCTAGTGGTGGTGAAGTGCACGAATTTCAATGTTGGCTGGTGTTGGTGAGGTATCTGAATTTTGATGTTGCCTGACAGTGGTGAGGTATGTGAAATTTCATGTTGGTTGGTAGTGGGGAAGTGTATGAATATGGTGGCGAAGTGTGTGAATTTTGATGTTGGCTGGTGCTGAGGTATATGAATTTTGATGTTGTCTAATGGTGGTGAAGTATGTAAAGTTTGGTGTTGGACATCCTGGTGCTATCGTGTAGTAATCCAATGAAATGGATGAAAATCAAACCAAGTGATCCCAGTAACCTTTACTTTGTGATACTATTTATTGAATGCTTTGATCACTATACTGTGTGACATATGTATAAGAAATTATGTCTTTTACACAATGTTTAGGTCACCTGTGTCTCAGTGATGCAAATTTCAATTGCCACCATTTCATACAGAGGTCAGAAATATGCAGGACACTTGCTCCTGTGCTGCTGGAAAAGTAAATAATTACTCTTGGTTCAATTCAAGTTCTGTAATTATAGGCTTATATGTTCTGGTTTTTGCCCGTAAATAGGCATCCATGTACACTTAAAAAACACTAGGAATAAAACTGCCCTTACAAGTTTACTCCTGTTTCCCTCTCATACACATTTTCAGAAACCTTATGTGTGGGAACTACCTGTACTAGAAAGAGACTGATACTACGCCTGCTAGATATCATGTTTGATACAAGTATTTATTTCTATCAACTAGCACCAAACTTTAGCATAAAGAAAAGCTGAGAAGTAGGGTTTAATCTGTGCATAGTGTCAGCTATCTGCTGCAAGAATTTTTCAAACAGGACATCAGAAACACAGATAATCTGCTGAATACAAGAAATACTAATATGCCCAGTGATGAATTTGTGCACCAGTAAAAAATGTTGGGGGGGGGGGGGGGCAGGAGGTAGAATGATGCATGGAAAATCCTGGGGGATGATTAAATTTATCCACTTCAACAGAAAGCAGAAATACTGTGTGTAATAAGTCTAAAAACATGTTTAATCCTGACCAAAATATCAACTACTCATTGAGAAAAAAGAACTTTTCAAATAGAGATTTCATGCCAAATAAAAATATGCTGTTATATCACAAGGGGATATACTGTTCACCTGGAAAACCACAAACCAGATGGGTAACACTGACCAGAGTTACAGCTACCCACTGCTAAAAGAATTTTTTTAAACCAATTTAGAAGCGAAAAACTGTATAAAGGAAATCTGTCTTTGTACGACTACACCAGAATAAATTTTCTTTTCAGTGAAAACTGGAACATGCATGAAATTTTGCCCAGGGTTTCCCACTGTTTGATGCAATCATGCATTTATCCCACCATGAAGGAGTACTCATTTTTATCACCTATTGTGGAAAGTAAGTGTACCATGCAAAGCAGAAAATATGCATGGAAACTTGTGGTGCAGTTGTGGCTATCCGATGCAAAAGGAATTCATTGCATATACACCCCCCCCCTCCACACCCCCTCTGCACAACAAAATACAGATTGAAAGTGAAAAATGAAGAGATTGTCACTGTCATTATACCATCACAATAGTTGAAACTATTTTTAAACTTATTCTGAAGGCAAGATATTTCTGAAATCTGACTTGCAGATCCAATGATACTACATACATATGCAATTTTTTATACACATTCGTACATCAAACAACACTACAAAATAAAATAAAGTGGTGTATTACACTAATGAAATTAACTTTTGCAACACAGCAAGCAAAACATAAATTCTCAAACATACTATGCACACTACTAAAGGATGGTCCACATTTTTCATTTGGTCTTCAAATAAAAGTACACATACTTACTATTGGATCCTACACTGGCTTCTTCTTGAGACTCAAGAAGATTATTCACATTCAATCCATCATCTGGAACTTGCTGTATTATAGTATATTCCTGAGATTCACTTCCGCTCAGTGTAACAGACTGACCTCCTGTCATGAACAGCTGTCCATCAACAGTGCTATTGCCATTGGTCTGTGGCACTTGGATAACCTCAAAAACAACAACCTACAATATGAAAAAAAAAGACAAAAAAAAAATCGTATATGTAGAGAAAAGTGAAGTGTCTATTCCTAACTTAACATAATTTATCTTAATACATCCACAATATACGTACAGAATTTTAATTGAAATAATATTTTACGAACTCTGGGAATCAACTCAAAACATTGTGAACATGTACAGGGGTTGGACAGAATAATGTCAACACCTAGGAAAAGAAGGTTTTACGTACCTAGTAGGGTGTGGGACCACCTTTGGCATTCAAAACCACCTGAATCCTGCTTGGAATGGACACCTACAAATCCTGGATGGTGGTTAGTGGGATGCTACACCATTCTTCATGCAGAAAGAAGGTTTTACGTACCTGGTAGGGTGTGGGACCACTTTTGGCATTCAAAATCACCTGAATCCTGCTTGGAATGGACACATACAAATCCTGGATGGTGGTTAGTAGGATGTTACACCATTCTTCATGCAGAAAGAAGGTTTTACGTACCTAGTAGGGTGTGAGACCACTTTTGGCATTCAAAACCACCTGAATCCTGCTTGGAATGGACACATACAAATCCTGGATGGTGGTTAGTGGGATGCTACACCATTCTTCATGCAGAAACTGCTCCAGGTCCTTGAGAGATGCAGGAGGAGGATAATGGGATCGTATTTTATTTTCCAACACAAACCACAGTGGCTTGATGATGTTTAAGCCTGGTGATTGGGGAGGCCAAGGAAGGTGTGTAAGTTCATCCTCATGTTCCTCAAACCATGCTTGGACATTCTGAACACCGTGAATTGGGGCGTTATCATCTTAATAAATAGCATCCTCTGTGGGAAACAATGCCCGAGCCATTGTATGGACTTGGTCAGCCAAAATGATTTCATACTCCCTGCCAGTCATTCATCCTATCAAGGCGATCAGGGAACCAGCTGAAAATCACAATATGACCACCCAGAGCATGACAGAACTACCACCATGCTGTACTGTTGGGAGGAGACAGTCTGAGTTGTATGTTTCTGACTGTGTTCTCCACACGTAAACACGTCCTGTGGTGGGGAATCATGTGAATGTGGATTCATCCGACCAAATTACACACTTCCATGCATCGGCAGTCCATGTTGCAAGCTCTTGGCACCACTGCCATCACTGTTGTGCATTCACCTGGGTCAGCAATAGCAGCTCTGCCATGAATATCTTGTTTATGCAGTTCCCTGCCCACTGTTTTCGTTGATACTGGGGTCTGGAGATGCAGATTGAGCTCCACACTAATTTTTGGCACCCTGGTCTCCTTATTGCGGGTAACAATCCTCTTTAATGCTCTTCTGTCTCTCCCAGACAGGGTCGTCTTCTGGCCACTCGTGTTTCACAAACAAGGTTTTGCCATGAACACAGTATGCTATCATGATGCTAGACACAGTAGCTCTTGATACCCCCCACTACCCTGGCGACTGTTGTCATGGAGACACCAACTAGATGCCCACCCACAATTAGCCCTCTTTGAAGTCCATTAGGTTACTCATTTCGTAGTCACCCTGAAAGAAATTTTGCAACAAGACACTTTAAATGCACTTAAACAGGACCTTGAGGCTTTAAACAAATCTGTTACAACCAAAAAGTGGTGGGTTCCTTTGTATATTGTGACGTACACAGCTGCATTAAAAGTTACATTTCTGAGCGCGGTGTTCACATTATTCTGTCCAAACCTTGTACTTTCTCACCTAATGAACAAAAGTAAGATGGAAGTATTTATTGCAGAATCATGTACTGCAGCTTACCCCATTTTAAAACAATTCAAGTTACAGTTATCAAAACAGCTCAAAGCAACTACCATGTGATGTACAAATTAAAAAACAAAGAAAGGGGGCATACTTGTACAAAACCTAGCTAAGTACATGATGAGTACCCCTCGTTTGATACTTTCGATCTGCTCTTTTGTTTTTTAAGCGCTGATATAATGCCACCAGTGGAAAATTCCACTGGTTTTGAATTACACTAATCATGATTATAACACTGAAGATGTAGATGGTGTTGTTCACACCATGCAGGGTGAGGAGCTAAGGCAACCTTTGAAAAAGGTGAGAAAGGTGACAATTTTTTTTAAAAAAGGTGACTAAAAGAGACTTCTTGCCATATCACAAAACAATAAATACAGTTACAAAAAAAATATTTTTTTTGTTTTAATTTTTAATACACAAAAAAGGCCAGGTAAGATCAATAAATTTCTTTATTATGGTTCTGGATAAGGTATGACCATTTTATTGTCATTATATAATTTTACAGGAAAAAAAATTACACAAAATTCTGAAAATCTAATGACGTACAGTTCTTTTCAATGTTCCAGAACAACAATTCTAAAGAAAAAACTGTTTGGCCTACTGTTTTCTAGGAATCTTAGCAAAAAAAATGATGTAATCATATTTGATTTTTTTCTTTCTCGAGATTCTTCTGAATGATTTCCCACTTCCTTTTCTCTCACTCTTTCCTTCAATTTGCATATATTTTACTCCCTGGAGCATGCCTTCAGCTAATTTTACTCCCTTTAAATAATTTTTTTCAAGTGCTTTCATCAGTTTAGCCGAAGCTTCCAAGAAAGAGTTTGTCTCTTGCCTCCTTAGTTTGTAGGTGTTCTTTTTTCTTGTCGTTCAGAGCAGCATCTCACATTTGATTGACTTTTTTATCTTTTACATATCTTCTTCATAATCCATTATTTTTTGTTCTTTTTGCTTTTCTTCTAATTCGATTTTCTTTTTCCTCTTACATTCTTCTATAAAGGCAGTGTACTTAGCAAAAAAGGTAACAGTTTGGATTACCAGATGATTACAACCCAGGATATATCTTTTGAGAAGTGTTAAACTAGAATTAGGAATAATGAAGGTTGAATTTTTGATTTATTTTTTTTTTAACTGCATTTTAAGGAGTTCACTTGAGAAATGCATAGAGATTGACATTTCTATTTGAGTGAGTTAGTGAACTAGTCTTTTTGAAGACAATAGCAATATCATTGTATTTAGTGTATATATAATGAATGAATTTTAATTACTAATTACATTTAAATTGTGTAAATAATGTTGGAATTAAATTGAATAAAACTGAAAATACAATAGTCAGAACCTGGGAATAGTAACATTTTGAGAGTCCAGATTTGGAAAAATTTCACACCAATCATGTGTATAAAGGCAGAGTGTTGGTATGGAAAATCTCTATGGTGAAGAAACACCAAAAACAAAAAAAATACATACTTGAAGCAAATATTTCTTGCAATTTGTAGTGTGTATATAGATGTGGGCAGTTTGCCAAGATTTGGTGAAATGTGTAAGCGTGTAATTATGGGCAGTGTACTTTAAATGTGATTGTTGTCCATGCTTAATGAGTTTTGGATTGATGAATACAAAAAGAAAATCAGGATATTGTTTCAAGGCATCCCTCACAGTCAGTACACTGTTTAAAAATATTTCAGTCATTTCTGATTTATCTTCTAATATTTGCTTAGAAATGGAAAATAGTCTCTCTATGTCTGCATTTCCATGTGACAAAGTAAGAGCTGCCTGACTTTTGCAACATTTGGAAACTTTATATCTTTTGATAATGAGTCCCTTTTTGAGATGTGTTGTTGCCAGTAATCATCAATAGTTTTGTTTTCAAATGCTGTATCAACTTTTTTCAGTTGCAAAATTTTCCAGTCATCTAACAAATAATCAGATGAACATGAAATGGCATAATTTTTGCAACTTTCAATATGTCTCAGCAGCTTCTATCATACATTCTTTCTTTTGGGTCTAAAAATCTAAAATTTTTAAGTGATCCATTTGATAAGCAAGTCCTTTCCATCACATGCTTACAAGCAGTAATACAGTAAAACCTCGAAAATCCGGCAACTTCAGAAATCTGCCAGTTTTCTGATTTTGTTTTCATGGGAACATCCGATGTTTCACCAATACCGTAGAAATCTTCCAAGGTACCGTCTCAACAACACATCGCGAGATCATTCGATCTCAGCGTGCGAATTGCCAAAAGCCGCCTACATGTAACATCGGGAGGTTTCTCAAATTCGTCATCTCATTGACGCGGACCAATGAGGCGATGACTCGACATGTACGTTTGAAATGCGTGTCGAACGTGTGATGATGATCTGTGCTTGATGGTGGCAGTACGTGGATTTAAATCGTGTAATGACATCTACATTGGCCTTCAAGATGCATTGCGGCAATCGTCTTTGCAATTTACATAGTTTCTTCAGTTGAAAAACTGTAACATCGATGTAAAAATTCACATTGGGTTTTCGCGATGTATCAATACATCACCCAGCCCCAGCGGTTGCTCTGGCTTTTTTTAAGTTTTTGCTTAACCATTCGCCAAATTAATTTATTTTTGACAGAGTTTTATAATAAACAGTAAAAAAATGTAATCACCAATATTTCCGCCAAAAATTTCTTTCCATCGCCAAAACAAATTTTTTGTATTTTTTTTTTTTTTTTTTTTTTTTTGTAAGTGCTTCATGTAACGCCCGTTGCGCAATTTTTGGACAGCTTCAGAAATTCGGAATTTTCATAAATCCAGCACTCGTCCGGTACCGTCGATGCCGCATTTTCGAGGTTTTACTGTATAGTGCTTTTGAGCTTCCTTCAGAAACAACAATGTATCACTTTTTTCAGTTTAGAAAGCTTGTCTGTGACCTTTTCATTAATTACAAGTTCTTCAAGAGGAAACAGATTACCAACTGTGAACAGTTCATCAAGATCAACTTTAGAAAAATTAGTGATTTTTCAATGACAACAGTCTGCAAAACACGAGCCCTGAAGAATGTTCCCTACTTCTTCATGCAATTTGTGAATCATGGGTGCTTGGCACTGAAAACATTGTGTGAACTTAATGAATAGTTCTGCAGATGAAATAATGAAATGAAGTTCAGCTTTTATTGAAGGTTTCTTTAAGCAACCCACAACAGCCTTGTAGGATTTGAATTGAAGAGCAGCAGAATTTTTTCTCAGAGGCATGTGCTCAAGGAAATAGAACTGGATAATGTCCCACTGCTCCAAAATTCTGTTGGCTGAAGGCTCCCAGGTAAGCCACCTTATTGTATGTTTCAAAAATTTGTGGTGTGGAACATTATATTTAGATTGGATTTCTTCAAACTCTTCCAAACGGGGGCAGGCCAACCGTCAAAATAATAGTAAATATTTATCAGCAACTCAGATGCTTCTTCACCTAATCACTCCAATGAATTGTGTAGATGTTCAGGCCTGTTTGTGCTCCGGGGAATTCGAACAAGGTGCCCCTGAAATTCCGGGGATTTAGAAAAGCATACCATTCATGGATGAAACATTACCAGGTGACCAGCGTTCGGCTCCTTGGGCGCAAAGGGGAGAATGCTTAGCAGCTTAGCACATGCACCTCTTTGCTACGAAAGCCGGCTGCAGATGAGAGGGAAAAGCCATTATAAACAGTGCCAAGGGGAGAAAGACCACCTGCCCCCAACCATTAAGAAACACGCCCACCCCTTCGGCGTTGACAGCGGCCATCTGGGTTGTTTATCCGATGCGCTTTGTGTGACACTCCCAGTACCGTCCCCTCCTCTGTCATTGGCGGCGGAATTTGTTCCTCTGATTTAAACGATCTTCCAATTCGCTAAAGGTGAAATAAGCGGGCCTCAAGGTCAGAGCAGCGGGGTCTTTTTTTTTTTTTTTTTTTTTTTTGCGCAATCCCGAATCACCGAATTCTACTGTAGTAGAGTTTTGAATGTGAGAACCTATAAGTCATATGTCTTCAGCATGAATTGCTAGATTCGTGTCACGTGTTTTCTGGTTGTGGTGGGTGAGAAGTCTGTGGGTATGCACAGTAGAACTCCCATAGGGACCTGTGTTGAGAGTTCAGATGCTAGCATGAGAAGTGAATTTGTCTCCTTTCCTTTCGGCGCTGATAATCAAGTAGCGGCTTAGAGAATTTCAGTATGCAATTTCTTGATATTAGCAGTGATATAACCAAATTAGAAGAATCTGTCCAGAATGCTTTTCAATGGGATTGGCTTGAAGCCTGCCTGACAAGAATTCATTGCGGACGATTAATTTCCCGACCACGACGTCCGTGTGGACGGCCCTTTTTTCTGCAAGCTTGCAAGTATGATTGTGATTAAAACATTTTTATCTTACATTTTTTTTTTTTTTTTTTTTTTTTGGCCGATTTGAAATTTGCGCATTTCAAGTGTTACAGTTCTACGAACTTAATGCATTCTCTTAAGCAATAAGCCATTCTTTGTTTTGGCGAAATAGTTCCACGGCGACACCCTCCCTTCCAAAATTTTTACGTACTAAGCCAATGTGCTGCTTTCTCACTCTCTCTCAAAGTTTTACTGTGTGAATTTTATGCCTGAGGAGGGAGGAGTAACTGTAAGGATAGCGACTCCGCAGTTGTTGTTTTTTTTTCTTCTTCCTTTCTCTCCCGTCTATCTCCTTCTCCCCAGTCATCCCTTGTTTAGTTTCATTTGTTAATACCGGAGTGACCCAGTATTAACCAATGCAACTAAACAACGGTTGCTTCTTCCCTTCACATTTGGCCTTGATATCTCGCACATGTGACTCCCGCCGTAATATTGTCTTCCCGTGAATTACCATTTTCCACGTTTCCTGGCGTCCTTGACAACGATCGTGTACCTTAGGCCGCACATTCTATCTCTCATCTTTTGCCATTTTTCAGATGAAAATTCTAAATTCCGTGTAACAAGCTGTTTGCTATGAAAACAGAAATGTATTTATTTTCTGTATGTACATAAAAAAAAAAAAATAAAAAAAAATTCAGTAAGGTGACGATAATTAATAAGCACATATTTCTCGATGTATCGAGATTAAAAAATATATTTTATATACGTTATTCTTTTTCAGTTAAATCCATTAAATAGTGAACAAGACAAAAGCGGGTAGAGTAATACGCCAAACAACTAAGTAAAGAATGATAAAATCCGCTTATTGGCATAAGACAGCAAACAAAAGGTTGCAAGCTTTCAGCACCTACGGGTGCCTTCTTCAGGCTTAGACGTGGATTTGGAACAACGCTAGTAATCTAAATGAATGCATTCATTTAGATTACTAACGTTGTTCCAAAACCACATCTAAGGATGAAGAAGGCACCCGTAGGTGCTGAAAGCTTGCAACCTTTTGTTTGCTGTCTTATGCCAATAAACGGATTTTATCGTCCATTAAATAGTGGTTTAACTCTTGGAACTTTTTACATGTTATAGTTCCTTTGTGTGAAATGCAATTATTTACTGCAAACAAATACCTCGGTAATCAAATGCAATTCAAGGGAAAAATTTTCATGTACCTCTCAGTTGTAAGTGGTCGATGTTCAAATCTTTATATGGCTGTTCTCATCAGGCTCTTGAGTCTTGAGTTTAGACTTTTAAGAATTTAGTCAGCACATTTTCTTCACGAGTCCCAAAATTGGATAGACAAATTCATCGAATAAATTAATTTGTCTATCCAATTTTGGGACCCGTGAAGAAAATGTGCCAATTAAATTCTTAAAGGTCTAAACTCAAGAGCCTGATGAGAACAGCCATACAAAAATTCGAACATCGACCACTTACAACTGAGAGGTACGTGAAAAGTTTTTCCTTGAATTACATTTGATTACCGAGGTATTTGTTTGCATTAAATACTAATAACTTCCAACTGAGAAATTGTATTTCACACAAAGGAACTATAACATGTAAAAAGTTCCAACAGTTAAGTCACTATTGAATGGAAAACTGAAAAAGAATAACGATATTTAAATTATACGTAGTTATGGTATTTATACGAGTCTGGTGGGTTACTTTCAAAGGAGGACGGGTAAAATTTCTGAGATTTTTCGTGCCCTGGCTTGAACGCACGAATAATAATGATGATACTGTCAGCATGTGATGCAAGAAAATAGATAGTGCGGGACAATGTTGTGTATTTTGCAACTCATTACTGAAATATGGTGGAGGTTATAAAGAATTAATGAGCCATGTGAAAACTATGACACATATTAAAAGTTCAAAATGTGTTAAATGTTCAATGACCCTGAGTCCTTATGCAAGTGCGAAGAATACGGATGATCTGGTGGAGAGCGATAATCAACCGCTTGATATAATGACAAGAAAAGCTCGTCAAGAAGTATTAGTATCATCATTCATCGCTGAAAATTCTCTTTCTTTTAGTTTGGCGCCAAATTTGATTGAGCTGTGTCAAGAAATAAATAGGGACCAAACTGAGCTGAAATATCTGTCCGTGAACAGAACTACCGTATGTTACAAGTTAAAATACGGAATTGGAAGAACAGTTAAAGAAAATATAATTAGAACCTTAAGAACCACAACGTTTTCTTTAATGGATGAAAGTACTAGCAATGCACAAGAGAGCATACTTGCAATGCTAGTGCAGTTTTACAATGACGATCACAGTGAGGTTGTGGTTCATCATCTTGCTTCTTTAAAATTGGAATCTTGCAATGCGCAAGCTGTTTATACAGTAATTGTCAGTACCATTGAAGAAAATCAGATTCCAAGGAAAAATTTAACTAAGTATTTTAATGGATTCGTGCAACACTATGCGTGGGAAAAAAGTGGTGTCAAAACTAGAATAAGAAGGAATAAAGCACCTCACTTATTAGATATTAATGGTGACACTTGCCATATAGCAAATAACTGTGCCAAAAAATTTTCATCGTTTTTCGAGTTACTTGGAAGATTTTTTATGATATTTATTTTGACATGAAAAGCTGTACCAAAAGGGAATTTTTTTTTCAAAATATGTGCAGTGCTTGGAATTAAAACTGAAGCCCTTGAAGAGGGCCAGATCACAGGTGGGTGCATATTTTAACTGTCTTAAATAGAATTAAAGAGTTGTAGGATGCTCTTATAGTATTTTATTTTTGTTATGTGGATAAAAAAGATAGTGTTATTTCTCTGATGTCGAAGCTGTGTATGATAACAGAAATATTTCATCTTCTCAAACAGAGCTTGTAGATGGAGTACATTCCTCTTTACATTCCCAAAAACTTACAAAAGATACTGTAGCTCGGAAAAAAAGAATAGTCAACAGATTATTTGTTCTGCAGAGAAAAACTTTATTGTAAATAGCATTATATACAGCAGTGCTACCAGAATTAGATGTGTACATAAAATTGTTTGAAACAAAAAAAAAAAAAACAATGCTTCATATGTTACATGCCAGCATTTATAAATTGATGTTAAAATCTGTTACTTTTTTTATAAAGCCAGAAATTATTTCAAAGTGCATGTCTTACAAGGATTTGTTGAAGCTTGATGTTAGTAACTCTAATCTCCACTTACCCATCAAGTTGCTGTATATTGGATCGATCAGAAGTTTGCACCATTATGAAAAAATTATCAAAAGACTATGTGATAGCAAAATAATTCAAAACCTCTTTGGTCAAAGCCTAAACTAACACAGCACAGTATACGATACAAAAATTACCTGTTGGAAATTCATTTCTTATTATACTATTAAAAATTACCAATCACTTACCCTAAAGATCATGGTAATTTCCATCCACAAACACTTTAAAAGCACGTCAATTATTGTAATGTTGTTGGACTTCAGAGGATGAAACATCGTATTATTATTACTATTTTTTTATTTGGTAGACAAACAACGCTGGTTTTTTTAGCCATATGAGATGTAACCATAGCTTGTTAATTCCATAAAAACCACACAAGCATACTACTCATTCATACATTCAATTAAAAAACTATGTACATATTTACACTACATTACATTCCCAGGTTGTTAAACCTTTGTCAACTGTGAGTAACAAAATGCTCCATCCGTTTCAAAACCCATGCTACTCCTACTGCAAGTGTCACCCTCATTCAGCCCCTCACACACAATCCTCTAGCGCTTTCAACAGACTACTGTCGTCCTCAGGAGGCAGGTGTGTCTCACCCACCCACCACAGCTCAAGTGAGCAGAGCCATCGAAGCACGGGCTCCAGTCGCAATCTCTGAATCTTTGTGTCTCTGGCGCCATCTATTGTCATTGCTGCTCTCTTTTCTTTTTTTCTTTCTAAGCTGTTGTTCAATTTTTATTAAGGCCTTCCATTGTTCGTTTAAGTTGCTAGGCTCATTAATGTTGCATAATCTTGATCTGTTTTTTTCAATTAACACTGACTCTGCAATTCTCAACTGCCTTTCGTTTTTACAGCTCTTAATAATTTTAATATCCTCAAACCTTGGACATTGTTGATTTTCCATACAGTCAGTATTGGGTTAATGCTGTCTTAGCTTCTTTTTATTCAATTCTTTAATTTATTCTTGGTGCTGCCTATATATGACACAGGTGGTTGCTGGTTTATACGGATTTCATAAATTCCTGCTCTATCCAATTGGCTGATTTTTTCATTTTTTATCACTAAATATTTTACAGTAAGTACCTGATTTCCTACCTGTATGTCATATTTACCACAAACTTTATTAATTTCAGCTGAAACGTTTTCAACAGATGGTATTGCCCCTACATATTTTACTAGTTTTTTATCAATCTTGGTTTTATTGTTAGCTTGAGTTACTTCATAAATCCATTTTTTAATACCTGTTTAGGGTAACCAAAATCATAAGCAATTTTTTCAATATATTCAATTTCTCCTTTTTTACATTGTTCCATTGATGAGTGTGTTAAACTTCTTTTAATTAGTGTTTTAACACTATTTCTTTTATGTGTTAATGAATGCGATGACTGAAAAGGTATTAGTACCGGGATATATGAAGATTTTCTATGCACTCTGTATTGCACATTATCATTTGTTTTAATTATCATAATATCCAAAAATGCCAATGTATTGTCATGTTCTTGCCCTACTGTTAATTGAATAGACAGATAAATTTCACCATACTTTTTTGTCAAGTCTTCAAAAGTTCATCATTTTTTAGTGAAATCTATCCATCTATTGAATTGACAGTAGAACAAGAACATGACAATACATTGGCATTTTTGGATATTATGATAATTAAAACAAATGATAATATGCAATACAGAGTGCATAGAAAATCTTCATATATTCCAGTACTAATACCTTTTCAGTCATCACATCCATTAACGCTTAAAAGAAATAGTGTTAAAACACTAATTAAAAGAAGTTTAACACACTCATCAATGGAACAATATAAAAAAGGAAGAAATTGAATATATTGAAAAAATTGCATAAGATTTTGGTTACCCTAAACAGGTATTAAAAAATGGATTTATGAAGTAACTCAAGCTAACAATAAAACCAAGATTGATAAAAAAACTAGTAAAATATGTAGGGGCAATACCATATGTTGAAAATGTTTCAGCTGAAATTAATAAAGTTTGTGGCAAATATGACATACAGGTAGGAAATCAGGTACTTACTGTAAAAAATTTAGTGATAAAAAATGAAAAAATCAGCCAAATGGATAGAGCAGGAATTTATGAAATCCCTATAAACCAGCAACCACCTGTGTCATATATAGGCAGCACCAAGAATAAATTAAAGTATAGATTGAACCAGCATATAAATAATTTGAATAAAAAAGAAGCTAAGACAGCATTAACCCAATACTGACTGTATGGAAAATCAACAATCAATGTCCAAGGTTTGAGGATATTAAAATTATTAAGAGCTGTAAAAACGAAAGGCAGTTGAGAATTGCAGAGTCAGTGTTAATTGAAAAAACAGATCAAGATTATGCAACATTAATGAGCCTAGCAACTTAAACGAACAATGGAAGGCCTTAAGAAAAATTGAACAACAGCTTAGAAAGAAAAAAAAGAAAAGAGAGCAGCAATGACAATAGATGGCGCCAGAGACACAAAGATTCAGAGATTGCGACTGGAGCCTGTGCCTCGATGGCTCTGCTCACTTGAGCTGTGGTGGGTGGGTGAGACACACCTGCCTCCTGAGGACGACAGTAGTCTGTTGAAAGCGCTAGAGGATTGTGTGTGAGGGGCTGAATGAGGGTGACACTTGTAGTGGGATTAGCACGGGTTTCGAAACGGATGGAGCATTTTGTTACTCACAGTTGACAAAGGTTTAACCACCTGGGAATGTAATGTAGTGTAAATAAGTACATAGTTTTTTAATTGAATGTATGAATGAGCAGTATGCTTGTGTGGTTTTTCAGCTATGGTTACATCTCATATGGCTAAAAAAAACCAGCGTTGTCTAGCAAAAAAAAAAAAAAAAATAATAATAATAATAATACGATGTTTCATCCCCGGAAGAAGGAATCGTAAGCAAGGTGTCTGTAAACCTTTGAAGGCCAACAACATTACGATAATTGACGTGCTTGAAGTGTTTGTGGATGGAAATTACCATGATCTTTAGGGTAAGTGATTGGTGATTTTTAATAGCATATCATTAATGAATTGCACATAAACTATGCGCACTTTGCAGGGGTTTAATACCTTGAAAGTGCAAATATAATAACATTTCTTATTAGTTTTACAGCATTGGACCCAGAGCTAAGAGGTAAAACTAGTACTATGTTAGCATTTGAAAAATTATCTTTTTATCTGTCTCATATATTTTCTGAGGCTGAAAAACCCCAACTGTGTGCAGAATTAAGATTATACCAAACTGATATTCATATTACTGATGAAATGCTCTACTGTTGTGATACCAATTAAAAAAAATTTAATGTGTGAGACAAATATTGGTCTAAAATTTTTACTTAAAAGATGAAGTTACAAATGAAAAGAAGTATCCTATGTTAGGAAAATTAGTCAAGGCATGCCTTACCTGCTTCCACAGCCCACTAGTTTAAAGTGCTTTCAACTTAATGGATGGTATTCTGACTGACAGTAGAACATCTCTTAAAATTGATTCATCGGATGCCGTGATGACTTAATGTCTTCCAAAGAAACAACTTGCCAAAAATATGGCTCGAAAAATCCCGTGACTGATCCAATTGATAAGGATTTACTTGTAAATATCAATAGAAGTTGGAGAGCATATCAGGAGAACTTAAATGCTGAAAAATCTAGTTCTGATGTGCTTATTTCAAATATAGAAACTCATGAAATCCCTTCCAGTTCATGTCAAAAAAAAAAATTTGTAGTTCCATATGTGAACAGGGATCTTCCAAATCGCTGTGTGTTGAGGAACCTTCCAGTTCTGTATGTGAAGGAGGAAAAAAAGAACCTTTCCCATTCCAACAGTTATTGTGAAATTCAATACAAAAGAAAGGCAGATTCATAGCTTATTCCAAAGAAACAAAAGAAACTGGATGCTTTTTTTTTTTTTTAAATAATTCAAGTGTTTTGAGACTGGTTTATTGTATTTTTCTTCATAATATATTCTGTGATTTAAATGTTTAAAATTGTTAAATATTGCTAAAAGAAGGTAAATGTAAATAAATTTTTGAATTATTATAATACAATTGGGTTATTATAATATCATCATCATCATCACTGTCAACCATTATCAATCCACTGCTGGACGAAGGTCTCCCCAAGTTTCCTCCACAACGGTCTATCTTGTGCCAGTCTCCTCCATGTCACCCCCGCATACTTTCGAATTTCATCCACCCATCTTCCATGTGGTCTTCTTCTGGGTCTTTTCCTGTCCCTTGGAATCCAATCTAAAATTTCGGCTGTCCATCGATGGTCTGTTCTTCTGGCAGTATGTCCAGCCCATTGCCATTTCAGGGATTTAACTCTGATCATGATGTCTTCCACTCTTGTCATTTTTCGGATCCACGTGTTCCTCTTCTTATCTCTCCTGGTTACACCAAGCATGCACCTCTCCATGCTTCTTTGAGTTGTCTGCAGCCTTCGTATGTCTCTTTTAGCTAAGGTCCACGTCTCTGCACCATACGTAAGCACTGGAAGGATGCATTGATCAAACACTTTTTCTTTTAAGACATAATGGCATATTGCTCTTGAAAATTATGCTGTTTCTTCCAAAAGCTCTCCAGGCAAGTTTTGTGCGCCGATTAATTTCTTCACCAATGTGACCCTCACTTGATATCTGCTGTCCAAGAAAAACGTACGTGTCTGTTATCTCCAGCTTTTCTCCATCAATCGATAAATCTTCATTTCTTGTAAAAGCATTGAACATCACTTTTGTCTTCTGAAAGTTCATTTTTAATCCCACTTCTTTACTCTTGTCAGCAAGTTCCTGGATCATACTCTGTAGCTCTGATGGGGTAGTTGCAAAAATGACTAGCCGCCCCGGTGGCGGAGTGGTCTAAGGCGTTGGCCTCTGATCATTCGTCCGTAAGGGGGTCCGGGTTCGAATCCCGGTCAGGCATGGATGTTGTGTTTGTCTTACGGCACTGGCTCTCTCCCTTCCCTGGAACCAGTGACCCTAAATTAGGGACGGGCGACTGCTTATAGCCCATTGAGTTGCTCACGGTGGTCGTTAAACCTCCAAAAAAAAAAAAAAAAAAAAAAAAAAAATGACTATGTCATCAGCAAAACGAAGGTGGGTTAGATAATCTCCATTAATCTTTATCCCTTTGTTTTCCCAGTTCAGTGATTGAAAGACATTTTCCAATGTGGCATTAAAGAGCTTCGGAGATATGGTGTCACCTTGTCTCACTCCTTTTCCAATTTTTATGTGTGTTGTATTTTCAAACAGCCGAATCTTTGCACTTGCATTTTCATAGATGTTATTAATAATATTAATGTATGCATCTTCAATACCGCAGGATTTCAGAGCCATTGCAACTGCTGATGGTTTCACCGAATCAAAGGCTTTTTCATAATCGATAAAAGCCATGCAGAATGGAAGCTCATATTCCCTCGCTCTTTCAATTAGTTCTCTCAGTACGTGGATATGATCTATTGTGCTGTAGCCACTCCTGAATCCAGCTTGTTCTCTCGGTTGAGCCATGTCCAGTGTCACCTTCAAGCGGTGTGAAAGAACTTTAGTGAAGATTTTATAAACCACTGATAGGAGGCTGATAGGTCTGTAGTTCCTGAGATCCTCAATGTCACCTTTTTTATGTAGCAAGATCATTGTAGCATTGTTCCAATCCTCAGGAATTTTCCCTTCATTAAGGCATCGAGTAAAAATTTGGGCGAGTACTGTTTCGATTTCTCCACTTGCTTCTTGTATGATGTCTACAGTAATTCCATCTTCTCCTGGAGCTTTTCCCCGCTTCATGTTCTTGATTGCATGTGCAACTTCTGCTGGAAAGACTGGAAGAACTCTGGTACTGGTACCTTTCATGATGTCTGGAGTACATGTATCATCCCTTTCATATAATTTGGAGTAGAAATCTTTCACTCTTGTCAAAATTTCGCCTCTATTTCTTGTTACAGAACCATCTTCTTTTCTCAGTGCCATAATCTGTTTTTTCCCCTTACTGAGATGTCCCTTTGCTATCTTTAGGCTTTGGTTGTTTTTAATTGCTTTCCTTACTAGTTCACAGTTGAATTTCCTTACGTCTTCAGTGATACTTTTTCGTACTGTCTTGCATAGCTCTATATATTCCACTTTGGAAGTCACATCTTCTTTAGTTGTCCTCATCACTCTTCTTTTTTGCATCAACATTTTGGTTTTTCCTGATAATTTGTTCACATGCAATTTGTTTTTAGACCCAGCTAATTTTGTTGCTGTTTCCATAAGAGCTTTGGTTACTTTTCTGTTAACTTCAGAAATATCCACTTCTTCCGATGTTAGGCCTTCTAAAGCAGAGAATCTGTTCTTCAGTTGCAATTTCAAGGTATTATGGTGTTTTTTAAGGTTGGTTATGTCAATACATTTTGTTTGTCTTGTGAGCTTGCTACGTTCGAGTTTAGTGTTGAGGTGCATCTTACATCTCACCAATCTATGGTCACTGCCTGTGTTGAACTTGTTTAGCACACTGCAGTCTTCTATGACGAATTTTTTGTTACACATAATAAAATCAATTTCACTTGTCGTCCCATTTGGATGTCTCCATGTCCATTTCCTGTGTGGCTTTTTCTTGAAAAAGGAGTTCAAGATAAAAAAACCTTCTGCCTCTGCAAACTCTACGAGAGTATTTCCACGCTGGTTTCTGTTGCCGTGACCGAATTTACCTACTGAAGTTTCATTCTGTTGCCGTTGCCCTATTTTTGCATTGAAATCTCCCATAATTATTTTCAAGTGCTGCTTACCTTTATTATTTAGATCACGAATTTCCTCATAAAATTCTTCAATTTCTTCTTCAGCATGACTTGTGGTGGGTGCATAAGTTTGAATAATCTGAGCCTGGTATCTTCTCGAGAGTTGGATAACGAGTCGTGCAGCTCTGTCAGAGGAACTTTCAACTTCTACAACTTTATCCTTCAGTTTCTTGTTTATTATAAATCCAACACCACTAGTTCTGCCTGTATCTGTCCCACGATAGTAGAAGAGATGTCCACTTTTCAGTTCGATGAGATCTTCTCCTTTTCTCCTTACCTCACTTAGCCCGACGGTGTCCCACTTGATCCTTTGTAGTTCCCCTTCCAATTCAAGAAGCCTTGAATCAGAAGATAGGGAGCGTCCGTTGTACGTAGCCAAGGTCAGCATCAGATGGCAGCCTAGTCCGGTCCTCCGGGGATTCTTAGCACCCTCTGCCTTCATGTCGCACTGGCCGCTGCCTTGGCCAGGTACATTTCAGTTGCCGGAGACTGAGGGCCAAGATTTAAGTTGTGGAGTCATTTGGGGGGGGGGGGGGGGGTTTGGCCATAACTCACCACGCTGGCCAAGCGGGTTGGTTAGTGTGGGATAGCATTTCCTCTAATCCCGATGGTATAGTTATACCGCTATTGGCGGTCGTCAGAGCCCCTTTAGTGGGAACAGGATGTACCACGAGAAGGCGGGGTTGACATTTGTCAAGGAGAGGCTGTGGTGTTACGCATCACCTCATTGAATTAAAAGTCATAAAACCCTAGTAAGCCCACGAGATTTTCAGGGGATTTTATCTGGTCTCGCAAACACCCCTCGGATGTTACAGGTACCTATGTTTATAAGACTTGCCCCTCGTGTCTTCTGGACATTACTATTGAAAAGCCTAAAAACTTTTTTTTTTTTAACATTAGGTCAGTCTGATCCAAGCATTAGGCATCTGTTTTGTGATCAATTGGCCTCAAAGTGCTTCATATAGTTTTTATACAATGTTTTATCATCCGCTTTACCTAAAAAGAAAGTTCTGAAGTGCTGTGTCGTTATGCCACATTTGCTTTTTGACCAAAATGTGATGGTTGTTTGCAGCTCCTTTAATCTTTAACATTAGTAGTTTAATCATAACTCAATGTGTAGTACGATGAACATGCTTCCTCTAACATAAGTTCCCGGAAATAAGGAGCCAGTCCATCAGTGATTAAACTCATCAGCTCATCTTCATTCATCGTTGGAACTTAAACATTCGCTGACAGTAATAAAAATGCAGACACATTTATGGAAAATTCATGTTTTTAGTAGGACAGTAAACTTACAGTAACTGGAACTCCCATACAATTTTATCGGCATTTGCTGCTTTGTACTTACAGTGTGAAGTACAGTTGGACGGCATATAACGTCATGTCACTGGATGTGCAGTGGCATATGCTGCCTTGCCTGCGAACATGTTAATTATGAGGCCTCCTACAATTATAAGGGGAGGTATAGGAGTACAGAAATAACTACATTCACATAGGTGAACTATGTAACTACATTCACATAGTTGTAGGCATACTTACAATAATAATCTTTCAACTTCCAGCATCTTCTTTTGAAACTATATTGTTAAATTGTACATTTTCTTCCAATATGGTCAAAAGAAGATTTGAAATGGTGACAAAAGCTGAAAAAGGTGACCGGCTCCTCACCCTGCACTATGGGAAAAAAGTGCTCGTAGATGACATGCTGAAAATGTGTGAAGGATTTACTGAAGAATCAGAACATCTTGAATTTAAGATGGGACAAAAAGTTACATCAGTTAATGAAATCAGAGACTGCTAATGAGGCAGAGAACTCTAGAGGAAATGTTTTAAAAAGCCATAAAGCACACTTCATCCTCATACCTGGAACATCTCTCCTTCCTGGACCCTCAAAAGATTCTGATATTTTCTGACACTTTTTTTATTATTACTTTTCATTACATTCAACTGCAATTAAATCTTATGCTCAGTTTGTTTGCACTTCTTATGCAAAACCTAATCATAACTGTGAAACACATATCTCGTAATCAAAACATAATATCATTATAAGTGGAGACTGATGCATTGCAGTAAATAATGAAAGTAAAATGCAGATTGCTTAAAGGCAGTGCTTTTAAAAAAAAATTTCTGGAGATAAAAGGTGCCAGAACTCTTAAACATAAATTGTTATGAAAAGGAAGGCAGGGTTTGTGCTAATAAAAAGCACCTCAATTTCTTTAACACTGTTTTTCAAGCCTTATTATTGTTGCAAGGTTAATGTGACCAGACGTCCCGATTTTAGCGGGACAGTCCCACTTTTTAGCTCTATGTCCCGCTGTCCCCCCTAATCCTTCGGGGACACTGAAATGTCCAGTTTTTTTTTAATTGTGTTGACGAAGTCCCACTTTATGCAGTTAGCATCATCCACCACCCCAAGTCATATTTTTTGAGTCAGAATAAGTGTTCCAATATTCTGCATAATGTTTTTGAAAACCCAGGCTCAGATCTTTGGTTAAACTTTGTCTACAGTCACGAAGTAATCTTCAATCAAATCTTTAAAGTGGTTGAGGGGTAGACTGTGGCAGCAGTAGATGTGAAGAGGACAATAGCTGACCTGAAACAAATGTGTTATCCAAAAAAAGGGCATGTTTCTGCCATATTCTGTTAGATCTCAAATGAAAAAGTTGCAGTCTGATGGCTTGGTAGATGAACTGTCTATTCTAAAAACAGTAGATGAGTTTTATATCACATCTGCTCACTATTTGGATCAGTGGGATACTCATTTCAAAGACTTGGGCTGTTTTCAGTGGGCATCATTAAATGCTTCTCCTACATGGGCCATATATTGAAAAATCAATGTACTATCTTTCACAGAAAAACTTTTTTGACATTAAATATGATACAGAATTGTATGACGAATGCAGATATGTTACTAGCTATGTGAATGAGGATAAAATATTTCAATGGAACAATGATAAGCTGCCAATGGAGCAGCTTTGGGTTCAGATGTTCACACATTTCAAAAATAAGAACATTCAACATAAACATATGGTAAAATTTATTCAGTACATGCTTCGTTTGCCCGGGTCAAATTCTCCTTTGGAACAAATTTTCTCTCATGTTAATAAACTGTGGGCATCAGGAAAGACCCAACTGTCTACAGCAACACTAAAAGCATATGGATTACAAAAGTGAATTTTAACAAATCCTGCCAAGATTTTTTTAAATTTCTAAAAAATAAAATAAGAGTTTTTAAAACAAATTGTATCCCATGAGAAATATGAGCAGAAGTCTGCTGCATAAAGGGGGAATACATTATAAAAAAATGTATCCTGCTGAATGCCAAAAAATTTCTGGTTTACTGTATTTATACAAGACTATTATATATATTTTGATAGTTAAAACTCAGAAGGCTACAATTGAATGTGCATGTACAGTTAAATGTGAAATAAATCAACCATCGAATTTTTGCCTTGATATTTTATTTTAAAACTGTAAATAGTGTGCTGGGCACTACTTTAATTAAAATACTAAAAAATATTGGAAAACATCAAATTTCTGTTTTAAAAAAATGGGTGTCTACCTCAACCAATTTTTAAAATCCCATCCCAATGCACACTGGCTGATGAGAGGTAATTGCAGTTGATGTACATTGCTGGATTCAGGTAGGTCAGGTTAATCTTTCACTAATTTAGAAAATTAAGTTATCACTTACATTTCATAAAGCAACAAAATAATTTAATGAAAACTACCACATTTTTTAAGTAAATAAAACATATTTTTATTGAATCTAAATATGGAGAATTCGGTAATTAAAAAAAGAATCTCACTAAATATGGTTAACATTCACTTTAGAAAATAATTTTGAGACCCTGAGTTTTGGTGAATAATAAACTATCATGGTTAATCGTTTGTCACATGAGCTTGACTAACCACTTTTTGGTCCAGAAAAAATGGTCACATTATGCAAGTTACAAATAGCAAGAACATAATTTGGAATGCTGAGATTAGAATCTCTATCAAGCTTCCCAGGTAGCAATATTATGTTGGATCAACCGTGGGCTTTCAACGGTCGGCCCAGCGACTTGGCGGCCAACAATTGGATATGTGTTGGTTCAACGGTTGGACCCACATTGGAAAACTGTTGCAAACAGTTTTCCAATGTGATCATGTGTTCTTGGACAACCATGGTTGGTCATGTGTTGTTGGACAACCATCGGACAACCGTTAAGTGGTCATTTGTTGATAAATGGTTGGTCATGTGTGGTTGGAAAAACCGTTGGCCAATCTTCGATAAACAACGCAACCTTCTCCCAACGCTGCCGATGCAAAAATATCATTGGGCCAACCGTTGGCCAATGTCAGTGTGCTACTGGGGTTACCCAAAAATAAGCTTACCCACAAATGAGAGTTAAAGAGCTCAGCTCCCATGCTAACGGCCCTGGTTCATATCCACTCAGATCCAAACGGGCATTTTTCTGGTCTGTTGAGAAAATTTCCCAAGCGCAGTGGTATAATTCCCAAATTTCAAAAGGGTAGGAAAAAAAAAAAGTTGTAGCTTTGGGAAACTGCCGTCATCCTTGATTTTTTTTTTTTTTTTTTTGTCTACTACTGGGAAATTGGCGGACAAGATTCGGCAAGCCACCAGTTACACCACATGGTTGCCAGCTGCCACTACTGGCAAACTAGCGGACCACATTAGGCTAGCCATCATTTCTGGCACATGCTTGCAGGGCCGCTCAAGGGCCACTTGTGGCAGCTACTGCCTGTGACGGACAACTGATGGCCCTGTTGTGGCATATGACAACTGATGGGGTGCCAGCTGCTGGCCCTTCTGTTGGCCGCCCGGACATTTTATTGACGGTTCAGCAGCGGCAACATAGTGCTGGGCCATTGCTGGGTCATTTCCTCTTGAAATAATACATTGCATTCAACTTTTAGATCAATCCTGATGTTATAATTTTCTTGGACATTCTAGATAGTTGGAGAACATTTCAGAATGCTATTAAGTCTAAAACTCTCATGAGTCAGAAAAACTGATTGGGTGAAAGTAGCTGTTAAATGGGGCCACTGCTGCTTTATTGCCCTTCCCTAAAAAGAGATAGTCTACCTCCCCGGAAAGCTGCAGTAAGAACAAACCACTGAATCTCTTACCAGCAATGCTTATTCCAAATGATGCTCTCTTGAAATCCCCAGAAGAAAAAAAGGAAACAGAAAGATAGAAATGAGGAAGAGGCAGAAATATACCAGACACATTCAGTTAGGTTCAGATTCTGTTAGTACTACTGTATTCAATGTAGAGGTTAAAAACACCTTTATCTTGCAAAACAAGATTTGTAAAAAACAAGCTAAGAGACAGAAGTTGAAGAAAAGGATATGGATGAAAAGAGACAGAATGCAAACGACATATTCAGAAAATGCAGACTGATTAAAACTGCATTTGATCCAGAAAGTTAAATATTTCCACCCAAAAGGTTTTTAATAAAAGTTCTAATAATTTAAACCTCTGTCCTTTCTTCTACCTTTTCTGAATTTCCATTTTAATAATTACGAACTTTCATTATTCTTGAAGTAGTATAAAAACATTATAAGTAGTTAAAATTCTTTAAGAAATATTTACAATGAGTATTTATGAGAAAATTCTCACAAATTTTCTCAAGAGTATTCTCCTAATGTTTAATCCTGATAATTTTATGCTACTACTGCTGAATAGGCATCATTTTACAGTCAGCTTTACGTTATCATTTCATCACTTATCATGCTATGATGGCAATCAAAACACAAAATATGCAAAATCTATACAGTGACTGACACTCTCCCTAAATTTTGTCTTTAACAAATATCAAGATTATAATATTCATTTCTTCAAAGACAAGCACTAAATGTATGCAAATTACCTGTTGTCCATCTTTCCGTTCCTCATCAAAAATATAATCTTCTTCTCCATCTTCAAGCTCATCAGGACCTTTTGGTTGACCAATACGCATTGCCAGCTCTTTTTCCTCAGCTGTAGCTCTAGGATCATGCACAGCTAAATGCCGAATCAAATTACCCTGGAGAAGTTTTACAAAAGATTACTACAAAAACAAAATTTTCAATAAGCAAATATGCAAATGAATCCAAATAGGTAGTTACATGTGAAAAGGAAATCTTGATTAATGATTATTGTACAAACCAATAAAATTATTTCTGTCCTAAAATCATAGAATTAAGGCATTATAAACAAGAAACTCGTTTTTAAAAAATAGCAGAAATATGCTTTTCTCAATTCAATGAATTTTTTAAATTAACACTATCAGTCTAAGTGAATTTAAATTTTAAGTTTAAATTTCCGAAATAATTGCATCATGCATCATGAAAACAGAACTTTGATTTAAAATAAACATGAATCTGTAACAAATCTCTTGCTTCACTTACTCTATTTGACAGAAATACAGTGTTTTAGTTCCAGTTGTCTGCCTTTGCTTAATCATTCGGCACTTCCAATACAGCTAAGAAGCACTTTATTATTTACTAAATTATTTATTGCCTCTGTACTTGTTTGGAGGCAGAGTTTGGTTACTTACATTTTCAAGGTAACAACTTTAGAAGTTTACAAATGTCAATTTTAACTCACACACTTTCCATCACTCAACATGATAAATGTGGGCATGCACATGTAACTATAAAATAACAAGCATTAGAACGTGTGAAATAAGGGAGCCTTTCGACTGAAAAGTTCAGTCGCTTTTAACCACGGAAAGGATAAATGAGAGTAAGTGGTTGCCAGATCCATAATGTATTCATTATTTTTCTTTTAAAATTAACTTCAATATTAATGGAAGAAGAAATAAAAGAAGAATCAGAATTATAGTTCTTGGGACTGAGAAACATTCCTAAACTTTCCCCATAACGAAGTGAAAACTGATTGGCAAATCGGACAATTCCTTTGGCGTCAGCCCATACATATTCTGCAACAAAAAGTACTAAACTTGAAACTATTAACATAAGAATGATAAAAGAAAATTCAGAGGACACTTCTGTGAACTTCTGGTTTTCACTTTATCAGGAAAGTTTAGAAATTTTTCTCAGCCCCCCACGAACTGCAATTCTGATTCTTCTTTTTCTATTCCATTAACATGGAAATCAATTTTAAAAGAAAAATAATGAATATTACATTATGGATCTGGAAACCATTTACCATTGTCTATCCTTTTCTAGACTGACTGCAGTTATCAGTTGAAAACTCGTTTATTTAAACTTTTTTTTATGTAACCCCAACGTGTTTTACGCACGTATTTCTCGATGTATCGAGATGTATTTGATTATCAATCAATCAAATCTGCTTACTTCAAAAATTGCCTATTTTCACAATAAATTTTTCCAATTCCTAAGTTTATGCATTTAACGTACATAACAATCATAACTATTAAAAAGAGCAAGTGCTAAATTATCTAAATGACTTATCATACTGTATTAGGCAATTTAAAAAAGGTTTTTTAATACTAAGTTTTCTACAGGATATTGTATTCAAAGTTCTTAAAGTGTCATTAAACTAATACACATCAGCAATTGTGAAGTGTGATTTCTTTTCTTTAAAAACAAAACAAAAAAGATAACTTACACTATTAACATCGTCACAAAAATGCATGTACTGGATTACTGAGAAATCTAGAACTTGTATATGAAATATTTTAAATATCAATATAAAATCATGTGTAGTGAACAATTCTCAGAATTTATCCTTAATATACACGAATTTTTTTTTTATTATTAAACTACCATTCCTTGAAAATTACCGAAATGGTACAGAAATTAGGTAATTTCAACTTTTTAATTTCTCAATGTAAATTAGTGTTAGTTTACTTTGCCTTGGAGGTAACATATAGGTTAAATAAAATGAGAGAAAACAAATTCTATCAGAAAAACACTACACCTCAAACCCATGGACTAAAATATAAAACAGGAATCACATGCATTTTTTTTAACCCTCTAGCAATCATGTTTGTTCTCCCAATGGTGAATCCATAAACGCATTTTTTTAACATAAAATTAAAGAAAGGGAAAAGTAATTAAGGTAAAGAAAAGTAATTTAAAATCCATAACTGTTTTATGATTTAGAACAGTTTCATGACGTCAATGCATGTGGTTTCACATAAAACGGAGCAGTCTAACCTTCTTGTCAGGCACCCATTAATTTTAAATCAAAATTTGAAATTTTTAAAGCATTTCAGTGATTCTGACAAAATTATCTTAAACCTATCAGCATTTTGAAACAGTGAAGCTAAGCCACCCTTTTAAATGTTTTGGCTTTCAGACTTTTTTCTAGGTGTAGAAGTGGTAGAAAAATTCAAGCAAACAATGTTTGCAAGTGCTGGTTTTTTGGGGTTTCTTTCTTTTTTTTTTTTTTTCTTCTTCTTGTATTTGCAGGTATCCAGACTTTAAGACCTACCAGCATGCCAATTTTCAGATCTCTAGGTCACTTAGAAGGGGTCAAACAATTTGAGAAAAATTTAAGCAGAGAATGTTCCAAAGCCGCCATTTTGATTTTTGGTTTTGTTTTTTTGTACTTTTTTAGCTATACGGACCTTGAGACCTATCAGTATATCAATTTTCAGATCTCTAAGTCATTTAGAAATGGCCGAACAGTTTGTGGACGATCACACTCGCATTTTCCCTCTTTGCTTTTTATATACGAGGCGAAAGCTTATATTTACATAGGTTTCCACATATGCCGGCGGAAAACACCGAACTTTAAAAGCGTTGCTACATCATTAAGCATTACGTCATTACCAGTTTGATTGCAGCCTGTCCTTTCACCCAGTGAGAAGAGAGTGCTAAAAATTGAGTCACTATGGCAACAGGTCACGGGACCAGAACGTTCTTGTGTGGTTGACGCTGAAGGCAGAGTAAGTCGCTCGTTTCTTTCCTTTGCGTCTTTAAAAAATGCTTAAAAATCAGAAAATGACTTTCTTAAAACAAATTTTTGTAAAAGAGGGATGATAGTTGTGAGTTTATGCTGTAAAAATTGCAATGCATTATGATTTATAGTTTACCATATATTCGTTTTTTAAAATAGATCCCATCCCAAAATAGAGAATTTTTGGAAATTTAAAAATTTAATTTCTCGTAAACTAAATCAAAATTCAAAAAAAGGCCATCAAGGTGCAAAAATTTGGCCATGGCTCTACATGCCTCCAAAGTTTCGTCGATCTGTCGCTGTTAGTGTGTCTGGAATGCAAACTGAAAGCACTTTTTTGCTTACCTTAACTTTGAAATACAATAGCTCGAAGTATCGCCAGAATCCAAAAACTGTTTATTTCAGTGTGTTCTCCGAATAATTCTCTACAAACGATGTAAATTTCATATTTTTGTGTTCAATACTTTTGCGCTGCAAGCTAGAAAAGCGCGAGTGTCACAAAATTTCTAAAGCAGCAGCAGGGACAGTTACTTTTTTTTTAGAATAGAGAGATTTAAAACTGTATATTAACTACACATATGAAAATGTTCTGAGTTGTTTCAAATTATGCTGACATATCAGTACCCCTAGGTGTTTAACAGGGACCATAATCAAAGCACTACAAACTAATGACACAAAAGACACTAAGAACTATCAAGGTATACCTGTTTCTTATGAGTGTGTTAAGTCTGACTAAGAACCCTAAAAATATCTAAGGGATCTAAAACACAATAATTTGAAATAATGTACGAAGTTAATTACAAACTTATGAACACTTTCCAATGTGTATTTAATAGTTTTCTTTGGGTAATGCACAAGTTTGTCTGATTAAAACTGCTGCCATGAGTAATTTTACACTTAAGTGATTACTATCCTTTAACTTAAAGAGAGGTCTAAAAAAAAAAAAAAAACCTGGATTTTTCAGTGACTTCAGAATCTCTAATTTTTGAATTCACTTTCATTCTTTCTGATAACTAAAGGACATTTTCTAGATGTAATAGCAGAAACCACATAATTTACATGGAAACAACACAAAAACCTATAGCTGAACTACATTCCATTGTTTGCATTTTTACCTACAAAGTTTATCAAAAATAAATATTTTTTCCTCTTGTGCTTTCATATTCTAATCAAGTTGTTTGTGACTGATCTATTCTGAACAACCCACTCAAAAAAGAAAATAAAGACCAGCTCAGCATCATTCACGAACATTATTACCCAAAGGCTTTCGTCAGTCATATGATTCAGTCGCTCATGTAACACTTCACCAAATCCATCTTCAAAAACATGAACATGAAGATCGAATCTGTTCAGCTTTGCTGCTGAATGAAACGGATAAAAAGAAGTTGAACACAGGAAGCAATTCCACTTACAACTCCTTGAAGTCACTTACCGAGCTACAATCTCATTTAATGATTTCCTATTATCTTATCATGCAAGCAAACTTTACAACTTAAACTTTTGAAAAACACATTACATACTGGAATGAACAAAGAACTACCAAGTACAATGATAGTGAAATGAAAATTGAACTGTGGTTCAGTTCTCAATTCTGACCTTATACAATAAGTTCTTAACCTTGTAGATTCCCTGTAACCCTTACAGAGAATGGTAATTCCAAACTCCCACTGAAATAAATTCAGAGTTTATTAATTATCATTAATTTAACTTAAAATCTTGAAATTATAAATGGCTTCTATATGCCCTGACTCTGTTAGTGTACCTTTAAAGATACATGAATCATGTTAAGAATCCCAGTCTTATACCACCAATGGATATTTGGCTTTCATCAAGACCAGGCATGAAAGTGGGTAGTGATAGAAAAAGCTGAACTCCCACGCGCTGTCCCGGGGGAAGGGGGGGGGTAAAGTGTTGAATCTTGCATTTCACTCTCTAATGTATACAAACATGACATTTAGGTATTGATCACATGCCTGCCAACTAAATAGATATAATGTATGTATTTTGTTTCAAGAAAATTAAATATACATATCATCATCATCATCATTGTCAACCATTATCAATCCACTGCTGGACGAAGGTCTCCCCAAGTTTCCTCCACAACGGTCTGTCTTGTGCCAGTCTCCTCCATGTCACTCCCGCATATTTACGAATTTCATCCACCCATCTCCCATGTGGTCTTTTTCTGGGTCTTTTTCTGTCCCTTGGAATCCAATCTAAAATTTCGGCTGTCCATCTATGATCTGTCCTTCTGGCAGTATGTCCAGCCCATTGCCATTTCAGGGATTTAACTCTGATCATGATGTCTTCCACTCTCGTCATTTTTCGGATCCACGAGTTCCTCTTCTTATCTCTCCTGGTTATACCAAGCATGCACCTCTCCATGCTTCTTTGAGTTGTCTGCAGCCTTTGTATGTCTCTTTTAGTTAAGGTCCACGTCTCTGCACCATACGTAAGCACTGGAAGGATGCATTGATCAAACACTTTTCTTTTAAGACATAATGGCATATTGCTCTTGAAAATTATGCTGTTTCTTCCAAAAGCTCTCCAGGCAAGTTTTGTACGCCGATTAATTTCTTCATCAATGTGACCCTCACTTGATATCTGCTGTCCAAGATAAACATACGTATCTGTTATCTCCAGTTTTTCTCCATCAATCGATAAATCTTCATTTCTTGTAAAAGCATTGAACATCACTTTTGTCTTCTGAAAGTTCATTTTTAATCCCACTTCTTTACTCTTGTCAGCAAGTTCCTGGATCATACTCTGCAGCTCTGATGGGGTAGTTGCAAAAATGACTATGTCATCAGCAAAACGAAGGTGGGTTAGATAATCTCCATTAATCTTTATCCCTTTGTTTTCCCAGTTCAGTGATTGAAAGACATTTTCCAATGTGGCATTAAAGAGCTTCGGAGATATGGTGTCACCTTGTCTCACTCCCTTTCCAATTTTTATGTGTGTTGTATTTTCAAACAGCCGAATCTTTGCACTTGCATTTTCATAGATGTTATTAATAATATTAATGTATGCATCTTCAATACCGCAGGATTTCAGAGCCGTGGTAACTGCTGATGGTTTCACCGAATCAAAGGCTTTTTCATAATCGATAAAAGCCATGCACAATGGAAGTTCATATTCCCTCGCTCTTTCAATTAGTTCTCTCAGTACGTGGATATGATCTATTGTGCTGCAGCCACTCCTGAATCCAGCTTGTTCTCTCGGTTGAGCCATGTCCAGTGTTACCTTCAAGCGGTGTGAAAGAACTTTAGTGAAGATTTTATAAACCACTGATAGGAGGCTGATAGGTCTGTAGTTCCTGAGATCCTCAATGTCACCTTTTTTATGTAGCAGGATCATTGTAGCATTGTTCCAATCCTCAGGAATCTTCCCTTCATTAAGGCATCGAGTGAAAATTTGGGCGAGTACTGTTTCAATTTCTCCACTTGCTTCTTGTATGATGTCTATAGTAATTCCATCTTCTCCTGGAGCTTTCCCCCGCTTCATGTTCTTGATTGCATGAGCAACTTCAGCTGGGAGGACTGGAAGAACTCTGGTACCTTTCATGATATCTGGAGTACATGTATCATCCCTTTCATAAAATTTGGAGTAGAAATCTTTCACTCTTGTCAAAATTTCGCCTCTATTTCTTGTTATAGAACCATCTTCTTTTCTCAGAGCCATAATCTGTTTTCTTCCCTTACTGAGATGTCCCTTTGCTATCTTAAGGCTTTGGTTGTTTTCAATTGCTTTCCTCACTAGCTCACAGTTGAATTTCCTTACGTCTTCAGTGATACTTTTTCGTGTTGTCTTGCATAGCTCTATATATTCCACTTTGGAAGTCACATCTTCTTTAGTTGTCCTCATCTCTCTTCTTTTTTGCATCAACATTTTGGTTTTTCCTGATAATTTGTTCACATGCAACTTGTTCTTAGACCCAGCTAATTTTGTTGCTGTTTCCATTAGAGCTTTGGTTACTTTTCTGTTAACTTCCGAAATATCCACTTCTTCCGATGTTAGGCCTTCTAAAGCAGAGAATCTGTTCTTCAGTTCCAACTTGAAAGTATTATGGTGTTTTTTAAGGTTGGTTATGTCAATACATTTTGTTTGTCTTATGAGCTTGCCACGTTCCAGTTTAGTGTTGAGGTGCATCTTACATCTCACCAATCTATGGTCACTACCTGTGTTGAACTTGTTCAGCACACTGCAGTCTTCGATGACGAATTTTTTGTTACACAAAATAAAATCAATTTCACTTGTCGTCCCAATTGGATGTCTCCATGTCCATTTCCTGTGTGGCTTTTTCTTGAAAAAGGAGTTCAAGATGAAAAATCCTTCTGCCTCTGCAAACTCAACGAGAGTATTTCCACGCTGGTTTCTGTTGCCGTGACCGAATTTACCTACTGAAGTTTCATTCTGTTGCCGTTGCCCTATTTTTGCATTGAAATCTCCCATAATTATCTTTAAGTGCTGCTTACCTTTATTATTTAGATGACAAATTTCCTCATAAAATTCTTCAATTTCTTCTTCAGGATGACTTGTGGTGGGTGCATAAGTTTGAATAATCTGAGCCTGGTATCTTCTCGATAGTTGGATAACGAGTCGTGCAGCTCTGTCAGAGGAACTTTCAACTTCTACCACTTTATCCTTCAGTTTCTTGTTTATTATAAATCCAACACCACTAGTTCTGCCAGTATCTGTCCCACGATAATAGAAGAGATGTCCACTTTTCAGTTCAATGAGATCTTCTCCTTTTCTCCTTACCTCACTTAGCCCGACGATGTCCCACTTGATCCTTTGTAGTTCCTCTTCCAATTCAAGAAGCCTTGAATCAGAAGATAGGGAGCGTCCGTTATAGGTAGCCAAGGTCAGCATCAAATGGCAGCCTAGTCCGGTCCTCCGGGGATTCTTAGCACCCTCTGCCTTCATGTCGCACTGGCCGCTGCCTTGGCCAGGTACATTCCAGCTGCCGGAGACTGAGGGCCAAGATTTAAGTTGTAGAGTCATTTTGGAGGTGTTTGGCCATAACTCACCACGCTGGCCATGCGGGTTGGTGAGTGTGGGATAGCATTTCCTCTGATCCCGATGGTATAGTTATACCGCTATTGGCGGTCGTCAGAGCCCCTTTAGTGGGAACAGGATGCACCACGAGAAGGCGGGGTTGACATTTGTCAAGGAGAGGCTGTGATGTTACGCATCACCTGACCTTACATCCATACATATAGTACAATATAATGTAATGGGGAAAATTGCTGATGAGGTCGTATGCATAGAAAATCACTCACCTTAGTACAGAACGATGTCTTTAGGAAATTAATCAAATTATGTCTTTAAAAGATAACAACGTTGTATGGAAATGAAATCTTGAAGGTTTGAAAAACTTCAGACAAGTTTGTTGATAAGTAATAAAAGTTTGATGAAGAATAAATGTTCATTCTTGATTTGACACAAAATTATTAATGAAGAAATATGACAAATGCTTGAAAAAACATTAGGCATTTTGTAGATAAATAATAAAAGTCATTCACAACTAATGAAATTTCATTTTCTTAAGGTGTTTCTGTCTAACAATTTGTTCTAACCTTCTTTTATGAATTAGCCGGCTACAGTTTTCTTTCTTGAGTCATGCAAATAATCGTTTTTCTTAAAAAATTCCAAGGCTAAAATTAAAAAAAATTCCTTATCCTGATTCAGTAAATTTTATGCTGATGGATTCTTTTATCAAGTACATCCCCCATCATACTAAAGGAATTTTCCACTTGAGAGCCAGGAAAACAGCTCAAAATGCCTTCATTATTTTTGAGAGGGCACTGAATTTGTTTAGCTTAAAAAGTGCATGTTTTGGGATTCACTGAAATTTATTTATGTAAATATTAAACTGGAGCAAATCACTGCATCCAAAGTATAAAATTACTGACATTTAACAACAACACAGGGTAGAGGGAACGTCGCACGAGCGGGGATTACGATTGCCAGCAAGTCTTTGCTCCGTCAGACTTCCGTTTTCGGACATTTTCCCTCCGTTTTTCAAGCTAAAATACAAATATTTATGCATTAAAACGAAATTTAATAACAATACTGGGCAGACGAAACATCGCAAGAAAAATAAATTAGGATTAGGGGGGGGATCTTCACTCCGTTTAACTTCCGTTTTAGAAAGTTTTGAAATAACGTCCCCCAGATGGAAAAGACCCCCACCCCCAACAGCTTCTTTTCAGTTTTACATCGATCTCGAGAATGACCCAAATGAGGACAGAAACAGCGGAATTCCCCGAATCCACGAAATAATATCATGTATGAGTAAGAAGTTACTAAGAAATGGAAAAACATGAATTTTATGGAAAATGAAAGTGAAAAATGGATACTGCGTTGCTCACTCTGCCATGAGACAATTTTACGGGACACAGCGCGCATTCCGCCACGGACGGATTAAATACCGATCTAGAAATTTTCTTTCGTTTAATAAAAGGGAAAGGGGCGAAAACGATTGCTCTCTATTGATTAGTTTTGAAGAAGTATGTATTAGAAATAGGGTAACATGCATTTCATTAAAAAAATTTCTTAAAAAAAAACAAAAAAAAAACAAGAAGTCGCTCCTTTTTACTATTATACTGAAGTTATTAAAAACGAGGAATATGACAAGAAAACATCAAAAATAAAATATAATCAGGTAGAGAGAGGGAGAGGCGGGGGAGCTCGGTCAAAAAAATTTAATATGAGGAAACGGAAAACGATGTGACTTCTCAACACCCAAGAATCATTCCCGAAAATATTTAGCAAGTGTTAGAATCAGGAAAACACAAAAATAAACTTTACAAAGATGTTTAATAATGTTATTTCACTGAGATTTTCGATTTCCGTTGCATGCTCGGGGTTTTCCGTCGTCCATAGCGGACCTACGATTTCCATAGCACACTCAATGCTTTCCGTCGTCTGTAGCGGACCGAACGTCAAGCGTAAGAGTGGGCACGGAGAATTTACTATACCGAAGTCCCGACGGGGAAACAGAGGTTCTGGTGCCAAATGACACAAAACCTGCCTTTTGTAGCAAGATGGCGCAAGACTTTTGTTTTGGCACACTTTGGCGCAGAATTTCCATCCATGGAAGAGGTGGCGTCATTCCTAGCCGTAACCATCCCGTCGTTCGAAGTCATTACGATTTTCGTTTTCGCAAGAGGGAGGGCATACCCCCCTTCCTTCATAAAAATTTTATTGCATTTTTGGAATAATATCGGTAACACCAAAAACAGAAAAGAAAAAAGCGGATTTCCACGTTTTCGCGGAAGTCTTTCAGGCCTGCAAGACATGGATACTAACATATTACTGGATGCAATACAAGGTGTATCTGAAAAGTTTTATGGCTGATTTTATTTAAACAATACTACTAATGTCATTCACTGGCCACTGTTGAAACTATTCACTACCAAACTGAACTGGCTCTGAACAGAGTTTCAGCAATGTGAACAATGTGGTTCTACTGGAAAGTTGTGTTTAAGTTGGTGGGTAAAGTCATGCTGTCATGAATTAAAGCGAAGAGAGACAATCAAATTTTATTTTACATTTACTTTGAAGCCAGGGAAAAATGCACCTGAAATAGTTGCAGTGCAGCATGCAGCTTATGGAGATGAAACACAATCACATGAGATCCAACATTTTTTGCTGGTATGGTCAATTCTGGGAAGGGCGACAAGATGTTCAGAATGGCATGCCAATCAGTTCTCCCAGTCTCATATGGACTTCAACAGTGACCAAGTTAGGCAGCTGTTAATGGAAAATCGCCACCTTTTATTCAAAATATAGCAAATGAGCTTCACATCAGCAAGGGTATCATGTATTTGGTTGTTGTCGAAGATTTGGGGGAGAAGTGTGCTCGCCCTTTGTACTACATGAATGGATTGTGGAACGAAAGGAGGAGTGAGATGCTGTGTATTATTATTTGAATGAAACGGCAGGCAATGTTCCAGACTTTTTCCTTTTTTAAATCGTAACTGGTCATGAATCCTGGTGCTTTGTGTACAATGCTGAAACAAGAAGATAATCAGCTGCATGGGTTGGAGAAAACTTACCAAAGCTGAAGAAACTCCAGTTCTAAACATCTTGAACCAAAGCAATGCTAGATTTTTTTTTTTTATTACACAAATAATTTCTGCTGGAAGGACAGATTGTTAACTTTGAACTTTACGGAGCAGTGATGAATAGACTGTTGAAAATAATTCAGCACACTAGAAAAGCATGTGGTTGTCAGGTGACTGGTTCTTGCTTCACAACAATGTGCCTGCACACAATGCAACTATCATCAAGCACACATAGAAGAGTGCTACAATACTTTACCATCCCCATATTTAGCAGATTTGGCACCTTCTGATTATTTTCTGTTCCCCAAAGTGAAATCTTACATGAAAGGGCACCATTTTGACAGCATTTCAGAGATCCACAATAGCGTGATGAGGGAGTTAAATAAGGTTCCACACACTCAGTTCCACAAAGCCACGCAGAAGCTGTTGTATGACCATGCAAAGAGGTGTATCAAGTTAGGAGGGATGCACTTTGAAAATTACCATATTTTTGCCTTATAAATTGATATGGTGTATAGGTTGAATTTCTTAATTTCCTTATCTTGATTCATAGATAAGTTGTAACTTCAAAAGCTTTTTTTTTTTTCTCTCTCTCTCTCTCTTACAAATTGACGCTACTCTATTCCTTTTCTCCAACTGACTAATCAGAGAAGTCGATGTGCAAAGGTGAAAAAATCCAAGGACAAATCAGTAATGCTTGTAGAGTGAGTTATTGTTTGTTAATTTTTGACAGAGTCAGACTGAAATCAGAAACCAAAAGAGCTTTACATTTCAACTGGAAACATGAAACAAATTTAAGATATGCACAATTAATGGAAGCAATAGTTGATTTTAATTGATTTGAAAGATACAACTGAGAGATTGGCACATAGCAAAAAAAAAAAAAAGACTATATTTGCTAGCTTCTAATCATTAACGTTCTTAAAGAGCATGTGCTGCCAGCTGTCAACAAAGCTGTCATCTGCCAATCAACTACACTGCTGGCCACATAAAATGCAACACCAAGAAGGACACGAGATAGCAAAGCCAGATTTACTGGACACATAACAACAGATACAAAGATGAAACGATTGAGCTTACAGGACCGTGCGACTTGCGGAACACGCAGACATCAATAGTTCGTGTGGCCCCCATGGCTGGCAATAACGGCCGCTACATGCTGTGGCATCGAACGAAAGAGGCTTTGGATGTGGGCTTGGGGTATGTCGGTCCAGGCTGCTTCCACACGTTGCCACAGTTCATCAGGCGTAGCCGCGGGTGGTGCTTGCCGGGCCACTCGGTTGTCGATCAGCGACCAAACGTGTTCAATGGGCGACATATCGGGAGAACAGGCGGGCCACGGCAGCAGTGCCACCTGGTGGGCCATGAAGAATTGCTGAATGATGCGGGCGCGCATTGTCCTGTTGAAACGTGGCCGCTGGCAGGTCCTGCAGGTAAGGGAGGACTACAGGCTCCAAAACGTCGGAGATGTAGCGGTGGCTGTTGAGTGTACTAGCAATGGTGCGGGTGTCGTATCCAATTGCTCCCCAAACCATAAAGCCAGGCGACGGACCGGTATGGCGACGCATAATGCAGGCATCATACAGTCTCTCGCCGCGGTGCAGCAACACGCGGATCCGACCATCGTGGTGTTGCAGGCTGAAGCGGGATTCGTCGGAGAAGACAATGTCGTGCCATTCCGTAGTCCAGGTGCGCCGTTCAATGGCCCACTGCCACCGCACTCACCGGTGGTGTAAGGTCAATGGTAATTGGAGCAATGGCCGCCGTGCGAGAAGTCCCCACTCCTGCAGACGACGTCGAACGGTACATGCTGACACAGGTTGTTATGCAACACACCCTAATTCCTGCACTAACGTTTGTGATGTGGCGGTGCGAGCCGTCAATGCCCGCCGCACAACATGCCGGTCCTCTCGTTCGGTGATGTGCCGGGGCAATCGCTCACACCTGTCCGTCCATCCCTCCTGCACCCACCGAATTCATACTCGCCTCACTGTGGCTGGATATCGCCCCACAAGGGCGCCGATGTCTCGATACAATAAACCGCTGTTGTGATAAGCCACTATTTGTCCTCTGTCGAACTCCGAAACTTGCTGGAATGTCTGCCGTATTCTGCGACGAGGCATCAGGAAGCTTCCCACGCATAGGTCCGGCAGCACAACACACTTCCACTACTTACACCCCGCCTTCTGCGCACCCTTCTTATGGCGCTTCTTGGTGACATGCTGGGCGCACATGATTTACATATGCTCTGCAATGATATTCGTTTTCATGTCCTCTCGCGGGTGATGCATGCTGCGAATTTCAGGCCAATCGGATGCTTCCTTCTTGGTGTTTCATTTTGGGTGGCCAGCAGTGTATTTGGCTGCGACATGTTTCAGAGGTTTCACTGCAAAATAAATGAGGTGCATGCCGCCCACAGGGACTTGGAGGGATCACAAGGGGGGATGCAATTAACATACGACAGCTGCCATTCTATACCGGTCATGGCGATTTCAATAATGTTTTTGTCAAATGAAAATATCCGTTATAGTAACTTTTAGACTAGTTCTTACCAAACAGAATATTAAATTTCAAATGCTTTCATAATGGTTTCTTATTAATGCAATATTGCACGTTTTGGGTACTCAGATCACAACTGAATTTAAGGCACAAAAATTTTAGGTTTCGTCATAGAGAAATTTCAATGACCAATCAATATGTAACTTGAGGCTAGGACTTCTGGAGAAAAAGTCTCATCTTATACGCCAAAAATTACAGTACATGGTACAAAATTCTTTTTACGTGAAATTTTTAACAAATGTAATCCTAAAACTTTTCCTAATGTTGTATTAAGTACTGTCCTGAAAATAAAAAAACATTTCATTCTATTTTTTATTTTCAGGACAGTCTTAACACTTAAGATTAGTAAAATTTTTATTCTTCCATTTCCACAGATGGGCAGGTTTATTTTGATTCCCACATCCCTGTTTTCATATACACCCTCTACAGTTAGGAAAAGAGCCAAACACATTTTTTCATAACCTACGTAAAGAGCCAAACACATTTTTTTATAGCCAGTTACATAAAGAGCCAAACACTCATTTCATAGCCTAGGTTGTGAGCTGTGTACTTATTGCTTTCATAACCAAGCGTTCACCTGATTTACAAACCTGATGGATCTGCCAAGGTACAACTGCATGATATGTTCTACACCAAAACTTGATGTATCTCATGCCCAGTGTTTGTTGAGAATAGGAAAAATAATTAATATTTGTGATTAAGTAATTAACAGTATAAGAATAAGTAATCACTGTGACAAGGAAGAGAACTTACTTTATGTCGGAAAGCTTTTCCACATTCTGAACACTCATTGGTCTTTTCTTTGGGAACCGGGGGAACATAATATGGATCGTGATAAAGGTTTTTGTGCCGTTTCAGAAGCTGCTTCTGGCGAAAGGACTGGTCACATTCATCGCACTGGAAAGGTTTCTGGTCAGTGTGAATAAACATGTGAGTTTCTAAATGTCTCTGAGATATAGAAGCATACGGACAAAGGTCACACTTGAAACACTTTTCACCATCATGGGTCTTTGCATGCATCTATTAGAAGAGAAAAACTTCTAGAATTCTAAAAGCATTAACTGAAACACAAAAATTTTAATCAGAAATAATGAGAAGCACAAACATCACTATTTTTATTATTTTTTTTTCAATAAGATTAGTTTGTTTCTGGTTCTTTATGTTTCACTTCCATTTCTAGTTTTCATGGTTTCCAGATACAGAAAAGAGACAAAACTGAAACTAAGAGCAAATCAACCCTCAGATTATGCATAGTTGATAGTAGTTGAACTCTTGCAACTGTAATTTTTCACAGCAAAGTGGATAGGTTTACTGAAAAGAGCATGTAAGATTCTCTAAACCCAATTCAGAAATAATCAGTGTAAATATGGATTAAAATGCTCATTCATATGTGGAATTTCTTTGTTCACACCATTTTGGCAAAGTCGTCAAGACAAGCATGCTTTGAGTCTGCTGGCATTCAACAAGAGATTAGCAGCATTTGATTCAGCTGAGAACTAAGTATGTAAAAGCAGTGTACTTGCGATGGGGGGGGGGGGGGCAAAGGATTGTTGATTTGGGAAGTATGAATGAGAGATGTGTGCTTAAGGGAAATGTAGATGTGACCAGGATGGTGAGGGTTAACTCCTGAACACATTTGGGAAGGAAGAGATTAAAAACGTTTCCTGTGTGTGTGTGTGTGTGTGTGTGTGTGTGTGTGTGTGTGTGAGTGAGTGAGAGAGAGAGAGAGAACCTTGTAAAGGGTCTCTGGGATTTCCCCCACCTACATGGAACCATAAGGCTGATTGCAGAAACTACAGTACATGACAACCTAAACTATGTAAGGTCTTGAGTCAGTAAGATGTACAGATACGGGAATCTGCGAATTCTCCCATTCACTGCCAGTATAATAATTTCAAACCACAGAGTATATTCAATTAAACTACTTATTCATTGCTGTTACAAAAGAAGGTCCAGACTCATATTTCCATATGTGTGATTCTGTGTATTAAATCAGGTCAGTTTCCTCAGGGGCATTTACAGAATGAAGAGGAACTGACAGTATCTTGTCTGAGGTTGATCACAAAAAAAAATGTGATGACTCTTTCAGGATTGCAAGTATTAGTCATAAAGAAGCAGAAGGAGCAAAAGTCGTAACAGAACTGGACTAATGTTAGCTAGGATTTTGTAATGAAACTGCAATGTGTTAGCATATGTGTTAAAACTGAACATGGAAATCACATACATACATACATACGAGGATAGATCTAAAAAAAAAAGGTTACAAGCAGCAAGCAGCATTGGAAAAGTAATTAGTGTGGAGGGTACATTTGTTGCCCAGAGTGGAGACAGATGGCGCTAGTTGTCTGACAGTGGTTGTTTGGGAAGTTAGTGCAAGTTCGCAGACGCGTGAGAGTGATTGAAATGGCTAGACGTTTAGAAAAGTGGTCCCGTTTGGAGGTGCGAGCCGTAATTCGGTTCTTATGGGCAAACAACAATGTGTCCACATCTGCAATTCACAGTCAAATAGTGGAAGTTTATGGTAAAGAAGCAATCAGCAGACAACATGTAGCGAAATGGTGTCACTCTTTTTAATCGGGCAGAAAGGATGTTGAAAACCGCAACAGGGCAGCGAGCGGCCGTCCAAGTTCGTCAACGGCAGAAATCAACAGGGCACGAGTTGACGAAATGATTCAAAATGATCGACGAGTAACTGTGCGTGCAATGGTGTCAGAGCTGGGACTCAGCTATGGTACCGTTCAGCGTATCGTTTCTGATGTTTTAGGATAATCCAAGGTTTGTGCCCGCTGGGTACCACGTGCATTATTCGAGGAGCAGAAAGCCACACGAATGATGTGCAGCCTCACGTTTCTGCAGCGTTACCATGCCGACAGCCAGCAGTTCATTGATCACATCGTTACTGGGGACGAAACTTGGCTTCATCACTTCGTCCCCACAACCAAAAGAGCCAGTATGGAGTGGAAACACGCTAGATCACCAACGAAAAAGAAGTTTAAAGTTACACCCTCTGCCGGTAAAGTTATGGCAACCATATTCTGGGATGCATGCGGTGTTATCCTTATCGAGTATCTGGAGCGTGGCCATACCGTTAATGCCGATCGTTATTGTGCCACTTTGACAAGGTTACGTGAAGCCATTCGAAGCAAACGGCCTGACATGTTGAGTGATGGTGTCATCTTCCTGCATGACGATGCCAGGCACCATACTGCACGCAAAACTCAAGAATTGCTGCAAAAGTTCAAGTGGGAAGTCTGGATTTGGCACCCAGTGGCTACTTCCTTTTTCCGAAATTGAAGGAACACTTATCTAGAAGAAGGTTCTCTTCCGACAGTGATGTGAAAACAGCTGCCGAGAACTGGATCAATGGGCAGGGACATGATTTCTACCGAGCCGGGTTAAACAAGTTGGTTATGCGTTCCCATAAATGCCTGAACAGATTTGGTGATTATGTGGAAAAGTGATTGGCAAGTATGCCTCATAATTCCCTTTTGAATTTTCTGTCTATTGTTAATCATTTTTCATGACCCTTGTAACATTTTTTTTGGATCTATCCTCATACATATCACTTAGCTGCTCTCTGAGATTCAGAGCTTAGCTCCAAAAATAAATACAAACTACCAGATATTTTTACTTACTGTTGTCGTATCAAACTTCTCCATTTACAGCGATCTTGACATACAACTCAGGCTTCACTGATATCCATTACACGCCATACACAAGATCTTTTATACTTCACACTCATAATCTTTTTCTCATGCAGACACTCCTGAATCTGATCCACCCATGTCTTCCTTGGCCTTCCTCTGCCTTTCCTTCCTGCCACTTGGGCTAAAACTATTTTCTTAGTAAGCATCTCATCAATCATTCTTTCAACATGGCCAAACCACCGAATCATATTAGTCTCCACCTTGCTAACAACATTTTGCTTCACATTACACTGCAACACATCTTCATTCCTCACACAATCAGATCGTGTCTTGCCCCCCCCCCTCCAGTAAGTAACGCATTTCTCCAGCACACAAACGACTTCTATGTTTCTCCTGTAGTACCCAGGTTTCACTACCATACATCAGAGTAGGAACAATTACACTTTCATACACAGCAATGCAGGACTTCCTAGAGAACCTATCATTCCTGTGAAAACCTCTCAGAGCAGCTATAACTTTCAATGAAGAATTCACTCACCTACTAATTTCATCATCCAATTTGTTCTCTCTGCCAAACATGCTTCCTAAATACACAAACTTGCTCACCTGGTGACTCACAGTGCCATTTATACTTACATTACATTCAGTGCTACCAGCATACCTGAAAACTTTCAGAAACCAGAATCCGTAAAAAAAAATTAATCGATATATTCGATGAAAAAATTATGTTACCCAAATCAAGTATCAAACTTTTAATTGATGTGACTACAGATGTTTGAATTTATCGGAAAATTTATATCAATTAAAATAGAATCTATAAGTGATTTCTCATTACTGTGCTATCATTATGATCTACAAAGATATTAAATTTTATTTTTATGGAAGTTTGCGTCTAAAGGAAAGGATGTTTCATCCTTTCCTTCAAATTTAACAGGATCGTATCCCACGCCGTCATGGAACATACTAAAATGTTTTCAAAAACAAACCATTTTCATGTAAGGTTTACCTTGCGGAGAGACGGACGATGAGACAGTCAAATAAAAAAGAAAAATAAATAAATAAGAGTGGCTGAGGGACACCAATTGGTAAATTATGTTCACCTAAAAATGAAGTGAACAAACATATTGCTCAAATCACATCCAGTTCATTATAACTTTTAAAAAAGGAAGTTGCTTTTGTATACTTTTTTCCCACGCAGTTAACATTAGATTTATGCTTGGCACTAGAAATATGATTAGTAACATAATTTCTTCTACCATGCAAAACGCTGAAATTACATCGACACATAGTGCAAAATGCATATTTTTCATTTTTTGAGGATTTTGCAATGTACTGGAACTACGCAGAATACACATCACAGAATGTTTGATAGTATTATTTTACGCCTTTTATATTGCTGCTCATAGTGAATCACTAATACAGAATTTTCTGACACCTGAAAAAAAAAAAATGCCAGTAAAACAATAACAGCTAAAAGAGCTGCAATTTAGTTATCCAATCGAGCTGGTCAGCTAGAAAAGCAGAGACCAACTGAAAGGCTCTTTCATCTACAAAAAAAGGTTCAGTTTTAGCTACGAACGTCATCCTCGCCCCCCTCCCCCTCCCACCATTCCTCACAGGCCGATCGATGCCTTGCAGCAGCGTTAAAAGTTTTACCAAATCCAACCTCTTTAGCGGCATCATCTGGGCCTATCATACCCTCTCGATCTCCCCTCTCTCCTGCAGTAAACTAACACAATATGTGTCACCGGAACAAAACCAACGCTGTCTTTTACACCAGGCATCACGGAAAATGATACAGCCACTTCATCGGCGATTTCTACTACATCTTGTCCCCTAGTCTTTTTGAGGCGTAGCCACCGCACAAAACGTTGGAACTGTTATTTTAATTTTATATCTCTGCAAAAAAAAAATAATAATAAAGAAATAAAGAAAATGAAAATCTCTAAATATCAACAATTTGGTTTGATAGAAGTTATGAAACCAATCAATGGTGTATTTTTTTTTCCACACAGATAAAAGTAAAAAAAAAAAGAAAAAAAGTCTACTCCCTTCCTAAATTAAACTTATGATGTCAAAATCCGGAACATGGATAAAAAGATCTGACTACCCCTGTGACTTCATAAGTGCCCTCAATAAACATGGATAAAAATATTTTTCCGATTGTACACAACTTTATTAAATTGGTGGCAACATTACAGATAACAACTGCCACTGCAGAAAGGTCCTTCTTATTAAGGCAGCTGAATAGTTACTCACAAAACTCCACTTCACAGAACAGACTTAAGGGATTGGTTTCAATGTCTATTTTACGAAGAAGTTATGATTGATCCCGAAGAAGTGCTAAACAAAATGTCAAAAAAAAAAAAAAAAACCCTCAAAAATTAAGGTTTGTATTACAAACTCAAGGGAAGACAATAACAATTGTACAATGTTGTACACATTTAAAACTAAAATGTATGTATATTTTAAGTTTTGTAAAGTGAAATTTGAATATATTTGACATTTGTACTCATGAAGCATATGAAGAAACTTTTTACTTGGTAAGGTTGTTTTTCCTAATTTACTTAGAAAGTTGTGTATTGTTTAAGTATAGCATATATGGCTAATTTCTAAGGAACTAATGATTTCATATGGCTTTTTTGACTTTGTAAGTCCTATATAATTTTGAAATCAGGTAATATTTTATAATTTGTTCAGCAGTATTGATTGAAAATACAGGTAATCATTAAATAAACATAACTGCTTAATACACGATCGAGTCACATTATTGTGACCACCAGCTAATATCTAGAGCAGGGGTAATTCCCCCTTACGTGGGAATTTCGTAGTTTCAAGGGGGAATGCGGCGCCAGCCTGGCACATCCGTCTTTTTAGTCCCCTGACTTCACCGCGGCACTCACTGCTGCATCCCAAGTGAAGAAAAAAAAATATGAAGAACTGAGAGAGGAATCTGGTGTGCTGCCAAAGTCACCACTCACTCGAAACCGTTTGGAAGCGCTTTTGTTGCACAGAAGGAAAAACCAGTTTTTACGAACTTCTACGTTTTCATATCATCCTATAACGTCGGAACTTGTTAATGCGCGTTCATTCTTTGCAAGGAAGTTGTAGTTGAGGGAGGGGACTTTTGTCGCCGAAGGGCTTGTGATACTATTTCTTCGTGAACTTTTTTTATCGATAGTAGAACAGAATAAGTGTCAAAAAAAGAAGCGTATGATAATTCATATATTCAATATGGATTCACATCCGTTAAAGTCAATGGAGAAGACAGACCTCAATGTGTTATTTGCAGCAAGGTTTTGTCAAATGATTCCCTGAAACCAAGCAAGTTGAATCAACATTTGCAGAATGTTCATCCTCAACACAAGAACAAGGACAAAAGCTTTTTTGAGCGGCATGGGAATGCTCTGAAAAAGATGAAACTGGATTCAACAGGGGCATTTCAAGAAATGACATGGCCATTGATATCAAGGATCAAGTTATGCAGGAGATTAGGGGTGCAGCATTTGGCTTATCTTCAATTCAACTTTATGAATCGACTGATGTGGCATCGTGTTTCCCAGTTACTGGTGTTCGCAAGATATCTTCACTTAGGTTCATTTAAAGAAGAGTTTCTCTTTTGTTCTCCTCTAGAAACAACTACCACAACCTCAGATATTTTGAAAAAGGTTTCATCTTTCTTTGAGTTAGAAAATCTTTCGTGGGATAATTAATGTATATGGGTGCTGTACAGATGGAGCACCAGCTATGTTGGGGACAAAATCTGGATTTCAAGTTAATGTGAAAAAGTTGTCTCCAAAAGTGAAAGGCATTCATTGCATGATCCATCGTCAAGCACTGGCCTAAAAAACACTTCCAGCTCCACTATTGATGGCTTTTGATCAAACAATTCAAATTGTGAATTTTGTCAAGGGAGGAGCTCTTAATTCATGACTTTTCAAGCAGTTATGTATTGACCTGGATGCAGGCCATCATTTGCTTCTTTTCCACACAAATGTTTGTTGGCTTTCAAGAGGAAATGTAAGTGAGCGAGTATTTGAGCTTAGAGATGAGCTTAAAATATTTTGTGAAATTAAGGGTAAGATGGAATTTTTTGCCTGGTCAGATGATGAGGAAGGGATCTTGCACCTTGCTTATTTGGTTGATATTTTTGAGCAGCTGAATAAATTGATCTTCAGATGCAAGGAAGAAATACCAACATCATAAAATTCATCGATTCTTTGAAAGCTTTTATGAGTAAACTAGAAAATTGGAAGAGAAAAGTCAACATGAAAAATGTTGCAATGTTTGAGAAATTGTCATCAATTCTTGTTACTAGTAGTAATGACGAAGTACTTCCAGAATTTGCAAAAAATGAAATTTTGCAGCATTTGACAGCACTAGAAAATGAATTCAGCCGATATTTTCCTGAACTTTGTGATGAAGAGTTGGACTTAGTGCGAAATCCATTCAAATTATCGGTTGAAAAAGTTCCTGATGCTTTTCAAAATGAATTTCTGGAACTGATGACTGATTCGCGAGCAAGAGACATGTTTGATGAGAAACCAGTCACAGAATTTTGGCCTCTGATGTGTGACTCTTACCCAAGAGTGGCTGACAGAGCTATCCGTGCATTGCTTCAATTTGTGTAGACATATCTTTGCAAGTCTGGCTTTTCAACTCTGTTGCAAATGAAAACGAAACAACAAAGTAGATTAGAGGTTGAAAGTGATCTGCATTGTGCTCTTTCAAGCACTCCTCCGCGTATCCAAGAATTGGCAAAGAAAAAACAATCGCAGGTTTTTCATTAAGTATAAAATGGATTACAATATCCAAGGCATGTTATTGAATTTTTTATTAATTGAGGTATGTGTCATTTTATTAAGCCAGATTTAAGTATTTAGTTTACAAATATAAAAAACTAATTTTATTCATGTTCTAAAATTCATCAACATTTTCTATTCCTGTTTATAAAACTCTGCTGTAAAAATAATCTAAATAAATATATATGTACTAATATAGACAAAAAAAGATGTTCAGTGGTATATTCATTAAATTTGGTAATCCATTTTTTGCAGTTTTGGAAGGGGGGGATGACCTTTCTGACGTATGGTGAAAAGGGGCATGGGGCAAAAAAGGTTGAGAACCCCTGATCTAGAGTAACTGCCGTGTGCTGCGCGGACAGCAGCTAGACAGGCTGGGAGTGACTCAACAAGGCGATGGAAGGTGTTCACAGGTATGTGGAATCATGCTGACTGCAGTGCATCTGACAGCTGTTGGAGGGTGCGTGATGGAGGATCCATAAAGATAACAACAGGATCGAGGTGGTCCTACAAATGCACAATTGGTTTCAAGTTTGGGGGATTAGGGGGCCAGGGAAGTACTTTGAAGTCTTCATCGTGCTCTTTCAACCACTCTCGGACATTTCCAGCTGTGTGACACGTCGCATTGTCGTTCTGGAAGATCCCATCCGCCCCAGGGAAGACAATCAGCATGTATAGGTGTACGTGGTCTGAAAGGATGGATCCACAATGAATTCGGTCCATAGTACCTTCCACAGGTATGAGTGGAACCAGGGAATGCCACAAAAACATTCCTCAAACCATTACACTGGCCCAACCAGCTTCTCTTCTTCCAGCAGCAATGGTTGAAGAGTGTTTGTTCTCCAATGTTTCTCACCTTATACGCCAACGTCCATCTGTTCTATGAATCAGAAAACATGACTCATCGGAGAAGGCATCCTTTGCCAATCAGCGGAGGTCCAATTCAGATACTGCAGTGCAAATGTGAGCCTTTTCTGACGATGCACCTTTGTTAGCATAGGTACAGTGATCATCCGTCTACATCAGAGCCCCATATGCAGCAGAGTTCGCTGAACTGTCGTTTTAGACACACTTCCGGTAGCCCCGTGGTTCATTCAGCCAGTGAGTTGCTCCACTGTAGCGTGTCGATCACCCCTCATGCACCTTCGCAGCCAACGTTCACCTCTCACATCAATGGCACGTGGTGCCCCGCAGTTTCCACATCACTTATTCGCAATGGTACCATTTCTCCAATCACGATACACTTTAACCACAGCAGCAAGCGAACAGTTCACAAACTGCACTGTTTAAGAAATACTACCACCCTTGGCCCAAAAGCCAATAATCATCCCTTTTTGCAAATCTGATAAATCGCTCCTTTTATCCATGACAGCAACGAGTGATATGTTTTCAGAATGCCTACAGCACACCTTATATACCCTCCAAGACAGCTCACAACACGTGCCTTTTTTCATTGGCTATGTATGCGCTGTTGACGTCAACGGTAGGAGGTAGTCACAATAATATGACTTGACTGTGTATATGTCACATCAAACACAATCTTTATATTTCTTTGTTGAAATCTGATTTCATACCCCCCCCCTTCAAAAAAAAAAGAAGATTATTTGCTATGCCACTGGCTATATCAACAAAGAAATTAATCAGCATATAAAACTTGGCAGGAGAGCATTTGGAAGAAACAATTGCTATTATGTCTTAAAAGTAAAGTGCTTAATCAATGCACCCTTCAAGTTCTTACTTATGGAACAGAAACATGGACTTTAATTAAATAACATGCAGAAACTGTGTATAACTCAAAGTTGTATGGAGAGGCAGTGCATGCTTGGTGTAGGCAAGAAAGATAGGAAAGTGAACTTGTAGATCTAGAAAATGACAACAGTGGATGACATCATGATCAAAGTAAAGAACCTCAAGTGGCAGGACATATTTCTCGAAAAGCTGACCACCATTGGACAATTGAAATACTAGACTGGACACCAAGGGATATCAAAAGACCCAGAAAAAAACAAATGGGAGATGGGTGGATGAAATTTGAAATCATGCCGGAATGACATGAAAGAGAATTGCTCAAGACAAAAAGTTGTTGAAGAGACTTGGAGAGATCATCATCCAGCAATGGATTTAGAATGATTGTAGACAGGGCTCGATTTCGACTGGTAATTAGTAACAAATTGCCAGCAAACAAATGCATTTTGCTAGTGATAAAAAGTGGTTCTAGCAAAAGTTGCTAGTGGAAAAATTTTGAATGTTTTAGTGCGAACTGTAAAAAGCTACTGCATTGAGGGTGTGGAATATTTCAGACACATGCAAAAAAGAACAAATGTTTTCTGGAAACGAATGTTTCTTGAAAAGTACAAACATTATAAAATTCTTTTGGCACTAGTAGAAATATCCAGTATATTTCCATTATCTACTTCTGCACATGAGGTTGGGTTCAGTTTCATGAAGAGAATCCAGGGTGATTGGAGGGGCAGTTTAAACTTACAAACATTGAATGCTCTCATGAGTATTGAAGTTGAAGGTCCATCCGAAGACAAGTTTGATCCCAGGCCAGTTTAAACTTACAAACATTGAATGCTCTCATGAGTATTAAAGTCCCAGGCCTGCTGTTTTAAAGGGGTATGATGAAAAGACCCGAAACCCAGATTCTGAACCATATAGAAAATAACTTAGATTTTTAAGTGTTCTTGAATTTTGTGAATAAAGTTAAATAAAAAAATGTTTTTTAAATATCTGCATTTGAATTAATCTGTTAGGTCAAGAAAAGGTGAGTTATATCTAAACATCTGTAATATTTTCAGCATTACAATGTGACAGTTACAAGGATGAAATCAAAATTTGTCATGATTGACTAATGGAGGGGGACATGTTAAAGTTTCTTTTGTATAATGTTAATAAACTTTCCCTAGCAGATAATGCAATTTGCTAGTAAAAAAATAAGGCCACTAGCAAGTGTTGCTACTGCTTAAAAAAAAGAAATAAGGCCTGGTTGTGGATGATCATGATATGAGGGTTGTGCATCTGCTTCTGCAATTCCTTGTAAACCAATCATTGTAGTCTTAAAACTTGACACAAACAACAATGGCACTTGGGGATCTGCATTAGGTGCTTAGATTTACAATTTTTGGGGGAATAGCAGCTGCCATTTTAATAAATTTTCTACTTAACAACTCCAATTTCAAGCATTTTGTTACATCACTGACAAAAAGAATAGAAAGAATGTTTTCAGGTAACAATCTAACATAGCGAAATGTATCACTCTTGACCACATGAATAAGAAATGCATTACAGCTCATTAAATGGCATTTACTTCAACAGCTAAATTATACCAGCAATAATGTCATCATCCAGAAAGAGCTTTTGATTAATGTTAATAGAAAGGAACAAAGTAAACTAGCATAGCATTTGCAAATTTCAATTCGTGAATGCAATGAGAAAGAAATGCAAATACACTGAACAAGTTTCTTACAAATACTACAAAAAGGCTTGCAAAATTTGGAAATCTGTACGACAGATTTCCAAATTTTGCAAGCCTTTTCTTTAGGGAAAAAAATATATTATAAGATATATATATATATTGGGATGTAAGGTCAGGTGATGCGTAACATCACAGCCTCTCCTTGACAAATGTCAACCCCGCCTTCTCGTGGTGCATCCTGTTCCCACTAAAGGGGCTCTGACGACCGCCCATAGCGGTATAACTATACCATCGGGATTAGAGGAAATTCTATCCCACACTCACCAACCCGCTTGGCCAGCGTGGTGAGTTATGGCCAAACCCCTCCAAAATGACTCCACAACTTAAATCTTGGCCCTCAGTCTCCGGCAGCTGGAATGTACCTGGCCAAGGCAGCGGCCAGTGCGACATGAAGGCAGAGGGTGCTAAGAATCCCCGGAGGACCGGACTAGGCTGCCATCTGATGCTGACCTTGGCAACGTACAATGGACGCTCCCTATCTTCTGATTCAAGGCTTCTTGAATTGGAAGAGGAACTACAAAGGATCAAGTGGGACATCGTGGGGCTAAGTGAGGTAAGGAGAAAAGGAGAAGATCTCATCGAACTGAAAAGTGGACATCTCTTCTACTATCGTGGGACAGATACTGGCAGAACTAGTGGTGTTGGATTTATAATAAACAAGAAACTGAAGGATAAAGTTGTAGAAATTGAAAGTTCCTCTGACAGAGCTGCACGACTTGTTATCCAACTATCGAGAAGATACCAGGCTCAGATTATTCAAACTTATGCACCCACCACAAGTCATCCTGAAGAAGAAATTGAAGAATTTTATGAGGAAATTTGTCATCTAAATAATAAAGGTAAGCAGCACTTGAAAATAATTATGGGAGATTTCAATGCAAAAATAGGGCAACGGCAACAGAATGAAACTTCAGTAGGTAAATTCGGTCACGGCAACAGAAACCAGCGTGGAAATACTCTTGTTGAGTTTGCAGAGGCAGAAGGGTTTTTCATCTTGAACTCCTTCTTCAAGAAAAAGCCACACAGGAAATGGACATGGAGACATCCAAATGGGACGACAAGTGAAATTGATTTTATTATGTGTAACAAAAAATTCGTCATCGAAGACTGCAGTGTGCTAAACAAGTTCAACACAGGTAGTGACCATAGATTGGTGAGATGTAAGATGCACCTCAACACTAAACTTGAACGTGGCAAGCTCATAAGACAAACAAAATCTATTGACATAACCAACCTTAAAAAACACCATAATACCTTCAAGTTGGAACTGAAGAACAGGTTCTCTGCTTTAGAAGGCCTAACATCGGAAGAAGTGGACATCTCTGAAGTTAACAGAAAAGTAACCAAAGCTCTTATGGAAACAGCAACAAAATTAGCTGGGACTAAGAACAAGTTGCATGTAAATAAATTATCAGGAAAAACGAAAATGTTGATGCAAAAAAGAAGAGAGATGAGGACAACTAAAGAAGATGTGACTTCCAAAGTGGAATATATAGAGCTATGCAAGACAGTAAGAAAAAGTATCACTGAAGACGTAAGAAAATTCAACTGTGAACTAGTGAGGAAAGCAATTGAAAACAACCAAAGCCTAAAGATAGCAAAGGGACATCTCAGTAAGGGAAGAAAACAGATTATGGCACTGAGAAAAGAAGATGGTTCTGTAACAAGAAATAGAGGCGAAATTTTGACAAGAGTGAAAGATTTCTACTCCAAATTATATGAAAGGGATGATACATGCACTCCAGACATCATGAAAGATACCAGTACCAGAGTTCCTCCAGTCCTTCCAGCAGAAGTTGCACATACAATCAAGAACATGAAGCGGGGAAAAGCTCCAGGAGAAGATGGAATTACTGTAGACATCATACAAGAAGCAAGTGGAGAAATCGAAACAGTACTCGCCCAAATTTTCACTCGATGCCTTAATGAAGGAAAGATTCCTGAGGATTGGAACACCGCTACAATGATCCTGCTTCATAAGAAAGGTGACATTGAGGACCTCGGAAACTACAGACCTATCAGCCTCCTATCAGTAGTTTATAAAATCTTCACTAAAGTTCGTTCACACCGCTTGAAGGTAACACTGGACATGGCTCAACCGAGAGAACAAGCTGGATTCAGGAGTGGCTACAGCACAATAGATCATATCCATGTGCTGAGAGAACTAATTGAAAGAGCGAGGGAATATGAACTTCCATTGTGCATGGCTTTTATCGATTATGAAAAAGCCTTTGATTCGGTGAAACCATCAGCAGTTACAATGGCTCTGAAAACCTGCGGTATTGAAGATGCATACATTAATATTATTAATAACATCTATGAAAATGCAAGTGCAAAGATTAGGCTGTTTGAAAATACAACACACATAAAAATTGGAAAGGGAGTGAGACAAGGTGACACCATATCTCCGAAGCTCTTTAATGCCACATTGGAGGGTGTTTTTCAGTCACTGAGCTGGGAAAACAAGGGGATAAAGATTAATGGAGATTATCTAACCCACCTTCGTTTTGCTGATGACGTAGTCATTTTTGCAACTACCCCATCAGAGCTGCAGAGTATGATCCAGGAACTTGCTGACAAGAGTAAAGAAGTGGGATTAAAAATGAACTTTCAGAAGACAAAAGTGATGTTCAATGCTTTTACAAGAAATGAAGATTTATCGATTGATGGAGAAAAGCTGGAGATAACAGACACGTACGTTTATCTTGGACAGCAGATATCAAGTGAGGGTCACATTGATGAAGAAATTAATCGGCGTACAAAACTTGCCTGGAGAGCTTTTGGAAGAAACAGCATAATTTTCAAGAGCAATATGCCATTATGTCTTAAAAGAAAAGTGTTTGATCAATGCATCCTTCCAGTGCTTACGTATGGTGCAGAGACGTGGACCTTAACTAAAAGAGACATACAAAGGCTGCAGACAACTCAAAGAAGCATGGAGAGGTGCATACTTGGTGTAACCAGGAGAGATAAGAAGAGGAACTCGTGGATCCAAAAAATGACAAGAGTGGAAGACATCATGATCAGAGTCAAATCCCTGAAATGGCAATGGGCTGGACATACTTCCAGAAGAACAGATCATCGATGGACAGCCGAAATTTTAGATTGGATTCCAAGGGACAGGAAAAGACCCAGAAGAAGACCACATGGGAGATGGGTGGATGAAATTCGAAAGTATGCAGGGGTGACATGGAGGAGACTGGCACAAGACAGACCGCTGTGGAGGAAACTTGGGGAGACCTTCGTCCAGCAGTGGATTGATAATGGTTGACAATGATGATGATGATATATATATTATTTTTTTTTACTAACAGTTATGGGCATTTGGGTCCATTTTTTCTGTAGCAATAAACCCATATGATCGTTGAAGATGGAGTCCTTTTCTTTCTCAAATCTTCCTTTTAATGTTCTTTTTATGATATCTTGTCAATAGCACATAATTTGAAGTGAATTCCAGTTTATTTCATCACCACTTTCTATTATATGTCTAATTCAGTTTTATTAGAAATTTATTTTATTGTAAGTTTTATTGAAAATTTATTCTCCACCATTCCAGTCTCTGTTAACAATAATCTCTCCAATGTAAGCAAGTCCATCGAAATATCCCATGACATAATTATAAATTCTTACATATGAAAATTATATTTCTCAAACTGTTATAGGAAAAATTATTTTAATTTTATTGTCAAGGTGTATGGCAAGTATTATGCTGAACTTTTTAATCATTTTTGAGAGTTTTAGATAGCTAGGGTTGGTAATTTTTCCAGATTATCTCATTTCATTATTAAATGGGGTTTTCTTTATTCTTTAATGTTTTGATAACTTCTGAAAAATTATTTTCATCTACTTCAATTCTGCAAAAGTTTTTGTTTCTTCAGCTGAGTCAGATTTGTTTTCCCAATGATCCAGCTACTTGTTTTTCCAAGTGACCAGCTACAATTGCTTTCTTGGAAGAAGGATGGTATGATCTTCTGACACCTAGTATTTCAAAAGGAGAGCTACAAAAATCAACGTGTTAGGCCATGTTATAGAACTTTTTTAGTCAGCAAAAAAAAAAAAAAAAAAAATGCACAAAAGATTAAGATTTTATAATGAATCCTTCCAAGACTATATGCTATATTTATCTGAAACAATTAAAAACAGATGCAAACCCTGAACAAAAAAGAAATATATATATATATATTGAAAAAAATCCTTGCTTAACAGTCAGACCTATAAAGGAGGAAAAAGTGTGGATGGGAATGATTAATACATTTTACAGTAAAGCAGTAATGAAAAAGAAAATGATTTAAAGACATGGCAAATGTCTTTGGTAAGCAAGCTCAAAATAATGTCTATTTTAATGTTTGGTCCTTCAACATTAATAAAATTAATTTTCTCGATATTACAGTGTGCCTGCCATTAACAAGCACAATCGATTCCAGAATCACTCATGAACTGGAAATCACATTAACTGAAACTATTATTTCAATGGGACATAGGGTAATTAATTCAGCTCACAGAACTTCCTTTAAATTATTGTAAGTTTGGGGCAAAGAGCAGTAGCCATTACATTGTTAAAAGTGGCTGTTGTTCACAATGTTTTCCATAATTACCTTTTTTTTTTTTTTTACTCCTTTCCTCCAAGATTTCCATGCAGATGTTCAGTACTTTTATTTCCTCATGTTAGTTGGCAAGGTAAGTGTGCTGTTGGTTTGAACGGAATCTAAGGGGAAGGAAACTACTGCACTTTGTGCACCGTAGACGGTCAGAGGTCAGTAGCCTTGTTTATTATCCACTATACTGAAAGCAAATGTCAACCCCGCCTTCTCGTGGTGCATCCTGTTCCCACTAAAGGGGCTCTGACGACCGCAAATAGCGGTATAACAATACCATCGGGATCAGAGGAAATGCTATCCCACACTCACCAACCCGCTTGGCCAGCGTGGTGAGTTATGGCCAAACACCTCCAAAATGACTCTACAACTTAAATCTTGGCCCTCAGTCTCCGGCAGCTGGAATGTACCTGGCCAAGGCAGCGGCCAGTGCGACATGAAGGCAGAGGGTGCTAAGAATCCCCGGAGGACCGGACTAGGGCTGCCATTTGATGCTGACCTTGGCTACCTACAACGGACGCTCCCTATCTTCTGATTCAAGGCTTCTTGAATTGGAAGAGGAACTACAAAGGATCAAGTGGGACATCGTCGGGCTGAGTGAGGTAAGGAGAAAAGGAGAAGATCTCATCGAACTGAAAAGTGGACATCTCTTCTATTATCGTGGGACAGATACTGGCAGAACTAGTGGTGTTGGATTTATAATAAACAAGAAACTGAAGGATAAAGTGGTAGAAGTTGAAAGTTCCTCGGACAGAGCTGCACGACTCGTTATCCAACTATCGAGAAGATACCAGGCTCAGATTATTCAAACTTATGCACCCACCGCAAGTCATCCTGAAGAAGAAATTGAAGAATTTTATGAGGAAATTCATCATCTAAATAATAAAGGTAAGCAGCACTTGAAGATAATTATGGGAGATTTCAATGCAAAAAATAGGGCAACGGCAACAGAATGAAACTTCAGTAGGTAAATTCGGTCACGGCAACAGAAACAAGCGTGGAAATACTCTCGTTGAGTTTGCAGAGGCAGAAGGATTATTCATCTTGAATTCCTTTTTCAAGAAAAAGCCACACAGGAAATGGACATGGAGACATCCAATTGGGACGACAAGTGAAATTGATTTTATTATGTGTAACAAAAAATTCGTCATCGAAGACTGCAGTGTGCTAAACAAGTTCAACACAGGTAGTGACCATAGATTGGTGAGATGTAAGATGCACCTCAACACTAAACTGGAACGTGGCAAGCTCATAAGACAAACAAAATGTATTGAGATAACCAACCTTAAAAAACACCATAATACTTTCAAGTTGGAACTGAAGAACAGATTCTCTGCTTTAGAAGGCCTAACATCGGAAGAAGTGGATATTTCGGAAGTTAACAGAAAAGTAACCAAAGCTCTTATGGAAACAGCAACAAAATTAGCTGGGTCTAAGAACAAGTTGCATGTAAACAAATTATCAGGAAAAACCAAAATGTTGATGCAAAAAGAAGAGAGATGAGGACAACTAAAGAAGATGTGACTTCCAAAGTGGAATATATAGAGCTATGCAAGACAGCACGAAAAAGTATCACTGAAGACGTAAGGAAATTCAACTGTGAGCTAGTGAGGAAAGCAATTGAAAACAACCAAAGCCTAAAGATAGCAAAGGGACATCTCAGTAAGGGAAGAAAACAGATTATGGCTCTGAGAAGAGAAGATGGTTCTATAACAAGAAATAGAGGCGAAATTTTGACAAGAGTGAAAGATTTCTACTCCAAATTATATGAAAGGGATGATACATGTACTCCAGACATCATGAAAGGTACCAGAGTTCTTCCAGTCCTCCCAGCAGAAGTTGCACATGCAATCAAGAACATGAAGCGGGGGAAAGCTCCAGGAGAAGATGGAATTACTATAGACATCATACAAGAAGCAAGTGGAGAAATTGAAACAGTACTCGCCCAAATTTTCACTCGATGCCTTAATGAAGGGAAGATTCCTGAGGATTGGAACAATGCTACAATGATCCTGCTACATAAAAAAGGTGACATTGAGGATCTCAGGAACTACAGACCTATCAGCCTCCTATCAGTGGTTTATAAAATCTTCACTAAAGTTCTTTCACACCGCTTGAAGGTAACACTGGACATGGCTCAACCGAGAGAACAAGCTGGATTCAGGAGTGGCTACAGCACAATAGATCATATCCACGTACTGAGAGAACTAATTGAAAGAGCGAGGGAATATGAACTTCCATTGTGCATGGCTTTTATCGATTATGAAAAAGCCTTTGATTCGGTGAAACCATCAGCAGTTACCACGGCTCTGAAATCCTGCGGTATTGAAGATGCATACATTAATATTATTAATAACATCTATGAAAATGCAAGTGCAAAGATTCGGCTGTTTGAAAATACAACACACATAAAAATTGGAAAGGGAGTGAGACAAGGTGACACCATATCTCCGAAGCTCTTTAATGCCACATTGGAAAATGTCTTTCAATCACTGAACTGGGAAAACAAAGGGATAAAGATTAATGGAGATTATCTAACCCACCTTCGTTTTGCTGATGACGTAGTCATTTTTGCAACTACCCCATCAGAGCTGCAGAGTATGATCCAGGAACTTGCTGACAAGAGTAAAGAAGTGGGATTAAAAATGAACTTTCAGAAGACAAAAGTGATGTTCAATGCTTTTACAAGAAATGAAGATTTATCGATTGATGGAGAAAAACTGGAGATAACAGATACGTATGTTTATCTTGGACAGCAGATATCAAGTGAGGGTCACATTGATGAAGAAATTAATCGGCGTACAAAACTTGCCTGGAGAGCTTTTGGAAGAAACAGCATAATTTTCAAGAGCAATATGCCATTATGTCTTAAAAGAAAAGTGTTTGATCAATGCATCCTTCCAGTGCTTACGTATGGTGCAGAGACGTGGACCTTAACTAAAAGAGACATACAAAGGCTGCAGACAACTCAAAGCAGCATGGAGAGGTGCATGCTTGGTATAACCAGGAGAGATAAGAAGAGGAACTCGTGGATCCGAAAAATGACGAGAGTGGAAGACATCATGATCAGAGTTAAATCCCTGAAATGGCAATGGGCTGGACATACTGCCAGAAGGACAGACCATAGATGGACAGCCGAAATTTTAGATTGGATTCCAAGGGACAGGAAAAGACCCAGAAAAAGACCACATGGGAGATGGGTGGATGAAATTCGTAAATATGCGGGAGTGACATGGAGGAGACTGGCACAAGACAGACCGTTGTGGAGGAAACTTGGGGAGACCTTCGTCCAGCAGTGGATTGATAATGGTTGACAATGATGATGATGATACTGAAAGCAACTAGCTCACTCACATGCGCTACAGGTGACGTAGTGGGCAAAGAAAATCCCACGAGGTAGTACATGGCAAGTAATGCAAGGAAAGAGATCAATGGCAGATCAGTTGTCTTCAATAGATGCCCAGTTGGTGAAGGAATGGTAACATAAACACATCCTGCATGCAGGCGTACTAAAATGGAGAAGGAAAGGTCTCCCCAAATTTCTTTCTGAAGACTGGTGTTTGATGATTTAAGAATTACCAGTAATATTAATGAAAAGATCCAAAAGTATCCTACTGAAGAGCATAATTTTATTGATGTTTATTGCAACTGGGAATTAAACAGAAACTGAGAACTGATTATATGAGGTCTGTCCAGAAAGAATCCAACCAGTTTGAATAACTCAAGAACTGGTCGTGCAACCTTGATATAACTTGGCAACCAGCCAGAGTTGGACCTTACTGGGTATGCATAACACTTATCTCCAGTAAGGCTACTCAGTCGCCAGTGAGATGTTGCCGAGAGAGCTTATATACTGTGTGACCGTTGCATTCACAATGTCTGAGTGAATAGATCAGCAAACCTGCATCAAGTTTTGCTTCGAACTCGGACATTCATCCGCAGAAACTATTCGAATGATTAAGAAGGATTTCAGGAATGATTCAATGAGTAAAGCCCAGATAACATTGTGGTGCCGATGCTTCAAAGATGGCTGGGAATCTGTTGACAGCAATTGGCATTCTGGAAGGCACGCTGGATGCAACAAGCAGAACACCCGAAAATGTTGAATGGTGCAGGCTACAAGCAATTAAAATGGTGCTTTACTCTGCAAGAATTCAAAGATCTCAGGATTACACTGACTTACTGTTTCAAAGATTTTGACGGAAGATCTTGGCATGAAACGTGTCAGCAAAATTTGTTCTGTGGATCCTACCACAAGAGCAGAAATTGCACAGGACTTGCTTAAAACTACTAACAATGAACCAGATTTTCTCAAAACGATCATAAATGGAGATGAGTCATGGGTCTACAAGCGAAGACTCTGAAACAAAAGCCCAGTCTTTTCAATGAAGTCGCCTTGAGTTCCCACATCTGAAGAAAGCACGGCAAAGTCGAAGCAACATCAAGGCCATATTAAGATGGGTATTTTTTTTTAATCATGAAGATCCTGTCCACCACAAGTACACTCCTGGACGCCAGACAATAAATAAGGAGTACTGCATCGAAGTTCTTCGCTGGCTGATTGATGCACTTAGAAGAAAACGGCTGTAGCTGTGGGCAAGTGGTGACTGGCAGCTTCATTTGCATAATGCTCCTGCCCACTTTCAACATCTTGTGCAGGGTTTTTTGGCAAAACATCGCATTACCCTAGTCTGTCACACCCCCCCACCCCCCAATACAGCCCAGATTTGGGTCCCTGCGACTTCTGGCTTTTCCCAAAGCTAAAATTGCCATTGAACGGAAGGAGATTTCAGACCATGGACGGGATTAAAGAGAATGCGACAAGGCAGCTCATGGTGATCCTGAAAAAGGAGTTTGCAGACTGTTTTGAAAAGTGGAAGGGACAAGTGTGTGTGAGGTCCCAGAGAGAATACTTTGAAGGGGATAAAATCGCCATTTTCCCACGTCAGCTACTTCTTTAAAAAATATTTAATGGCTGGAAACTTTCCTGACAGACCTCATACACCAAAGGGCGAGACAATCACCTGATGTGAACAGAGCACCACGTGCTCACAAGTCTGTCATTAATAGAAATTACGCTCATTAAAAGAACTGAAAGTTCTTACAGTAAGTAATTTATTAACACTAGTTGATCAAGGTGCCACTCTATTTGTTTTAAGCCTGTTTTCCAAGGAAAGTTTTTCTTAGGTTCTGTACTAAAATCTTGTATTATATTTGTGGTACTCTCTCGAGCAAAACATTTCAAGTATAATTATATTTTCATAACCAGAAATAACTTCATAACTTTTGTTGCTAAGCTTCAAGCCTAGAAGAAATAAGTCACTACACTTGTACATATAATGTTTCCAAAATATTCCATTGAATAATGCAGAAATACTAATCAAGTAATGCAAAAATACTTGTTTCAAAACAGTTTTCCACTGGTGCAGGTGTTAGACAAGGTTGTGTAACATTTCCATGGCTGTCTAATATGTTTATGGAACATGAACACATGATGCCAAAATAGACAATGTAGGTTTATGTCTTACTAATTAATATCTGTGTATGCTACTACTATATGCTGATGACACAGTCCTGTTGGCAGACAAAAAAGTGAGTTGCAGAGTAAGTTGTTTTTGTTGTATGAGTTTGTATGAAATTCAAAATGGTTATAAATAAGGGGAAAACCACTGTCATGGATTTTGGGAGGAACTGTTAGTACTGAGTGCAAGATTCATTCATATGGTACAGAGATAGATCAGGTGAATTAATTTGTATATTTAGGAAGCCTGTTTCGCAGAGACAACAGATTAGTTGGTGAAATTAATAGGAGAGTGAATTCATCTTCAAAAGTCACAGCTGGATTAGGAGGATTTAACAGAAATGACAGATTCTCAAAAAGTCTCTACTGGCTGTATATGGATGTGGAATTGTATCTACTCTGATGTACAGCAATGAAACCTGGGTACTACAGATGAGACATAGGAAATGGGTTCTATTTCAACTCAGGCAGGGTCATACAATCATGGTCTCAGATTTCTGTAAAAAAATTAAGGGGTGTTCCTTGACTAAAATAAGGACACCCATATTTTTTCTTTCGGCAAAAATTTTTTCCCCTTCGAGATAGTTCAAATTTTGCACCGTCAAACGAGCTATCTAGAAAACGGTTGTTTTTCCTAACTTTAGCGAGTCATTGCAGTGGAATTAAAAAAGATATCTTGTTCTGGTTTTTTTTTTTACATTGTGTGTATAATTTATAATAATATATGGTGCTAATATTTTTTACACATCATATGATTAAAATTTAGAAAAATCGTAAACTTCATGATTTAAAAAAAAATTATTTTTCAAGATTTTTTAACAGGTGCGGATAGTTTTTTCTATACTCGTTTTTTTTTGTTTGTTTGTTTGTTTGTTTAAGACATACAAATGTGCACTTTATTTGCAATTTTTTATGTAACTGTGAAACTGCTAGTTTTCACGTTTCAGCAGCGTTAAAATCAGCTGATTTTGAAAAATCTCTAACTTTACCAACGATTTTCTAAAAAAAGCCATGTTTTTTAATTCTGAAAATTAAATCACTGTTTTGTTACCAACAGGAGAATATCTGTGTAAATTTTCACGGACCTAAAAACGCCCGTTTCCGAGTTAGACGCATTTGAATTTGGTTTGAAAGCCTACGATTTCCCCGTTTTCTAAAGGCGCCATTTTGGGAAAATCTCAGGCGTAAAGTAATTGCATTGTAGAGATTTGGTAAGAAGATCGCTTTTTTTTTTTTTTCATACATGTGTGACTTTGTTCATTTGTACTTGCATTTGTTTTACGTACTTTAGCAAACAGGAAACACTTTAACTTTGTTCCTGTTGAAAGCAGGGCCAAAATCCACAGTGGGAGAGGGGGTTTACATCTGGCCTGACTTCTCTCGAAAGGAATTATCACCGTATTCAAAAGCTTCAAAGCTTTTCATAATTTTCAGTCACAGTTGATAATACAAAAAGAAATTAAATATAAAGATTTGCCAGATACATGAACGGTAGAATGTGGCCGCAGGCATCTTACGGACCAGTGGAGTGGGTGGCGACAGGTTCGACTCTTGTTACCAGCCAACTAAGTTGAAACATTTTTTATTGAAAGCTACCTAGCTTTCAGACTCCTCGCCACCACATGAATTGAGGGGGGGGGGTAAAAACTCCGCTAGTCACCTATAGACCAAGCATTATCTTCTAAGGGGACAGAGGACATGGGCAGTACATGGTTTATTGTGGCCCAGGTGAAAACCACTAAGAACACAATCCACCCCCCTAAGAATGAAATCTTTGAATATGTTTTAAATAGATAAAAATCCTTACACCTATAAGCGTGTAAGTTGCATATGTATTCTACTTATAAAATCAGCTGATTAAACAGTAAATATACTCAACTTACATTTTATGAATAAGCGTGCACGCGTATGTGTTATTTTTTATTTAGTAGATTAGACAATTGTCATTACGTTTTGGAGAGGAGGTATGCGGAGTCTGGGTAGCGACCAGCGCTATCGACCTAGCAGCGAGCCCAAGAGCATTGCACCCTCTCCCCCCGTTCGCAGAAGACAAAACTCTCCTGAGCGAATAGTTTACTATTACGAAAAACTGAGAAGCTAATTTTAGCAACTATAACAAAACAGCGACTGCTCTTCTGACAGTAGCCTACAGTTAGCAGCTCCCGAAAAACTCGAGGGTATTTAGCCCTCGAAAATTACTTAGTATGTGTGCCCGCATTCTTTTTTTCTTAAAATTATTTCACAACAATAGTTTTGTACTCTTTTATAGTTTCTTATGCGATGTTTAAGTATATACTTTCGCAACTCAACTTTGTTAGTGGAGCAGCAAGAAATGTATTTATTTGTTATCCCCCCCCACACACACACACCCCCCAGACCGTTTTTTATGCATGTCCTCGCTTGGGGCAGGGTGAGGTAGACGTTTCCAACCAGAGCCAGCTGATCCAACACTCTCATTCGGGGAAGATAATATGTACTTTGCGCCTGAGATTTTTCCAAAATGGTGCCTTTAGAACACGGGAAATCGTACATGCTTTCAAACCAAATTCAAACGCGTCTAACTTGGAAACGGCCGTTTTTAGGTCCATGAAAATTTACACCGATATTCTCCTGTTGATAATAAAACAGTGATTTAATTTTCAAAATTTTAAAAAATGACTTTTTTGAGAAAATTGTTGGCAAAGTTAGAGATTTTTCAAAATCGGCTGTTTTTAACACTGCCAAAAGCGAAAACTAGCAGTTTCACAGATACATAAAAAATTGCAAATAAAGTGCACATTTGTATGTCTTTAACAAAAAAAAAAAAAAAAAAAAAAAAAAAAAAACGAGTATTGAAAAACTCTATCCGCACCTTTTTAAAAAATCTTAAAAAATTCAATTTTTTTTTAAATCACGAAGTTTACGATTTTTTTAATTTTAATCATATGATGTGTAAAAAATATTAGCACCATATATTATTATTATATATTATACACACAATGTAAAAAAAATACCAGAACAAGACATTTTTTAATTATGCTGCAATGACTCGCTAAAGTTAGGAAAAACAACCGTTTCCTAGAAGAGAGCTTGTTTGACGGTGCAAGATTTGAAACCCTCTATCTCAAAGCGAAAAAAAAAATTTGCCGAAAGAAAAAAATATATAGGCCTCCTTATTTTAGTCAAGGAACACCCCTTAATTTTTTTCAGAGAAATCTGAGACCATGATGGTATGACACTGCCTGATTTGAAATGGAACCCATCAGGAGTCATTTGTGTGCTGGAGAGATGTGTTACAGGACGTTTGTGGCAAGACATGTTCTGATCATGTGAAGAACAAGGATAAGCTGCCGATGTGTGATGTAAAACAAAATGTTGTTAGTACGATGGTGATAAACAATCTGAGGTGGCTTGGCCATGTCAAAAGAATAAGTGGCTAGACACTAAAAGAATTTATATAGTCCTAATGGCTGGAAAGAAAGGTAAAGAAAAGCCGAGAAAATCATGGGAGGGCCACATTCTGGAATTCCTGGAAGAGAAAAAGGTAATAAGTACGAAGTGCAAATGTCTTGTGCAAGATGTATGATGGATGTCAGTGAAGCTCATGTTACGTACTGAGATTGCTGTAAATGCAAACGTTTGATACATCAAACATGAGTAAAAAGCTAGCACCATAAGTTTTAAACTTTAATCTGGAAGGCCTGCTTTCTTTAAAGACCCAACCTCTGAATCTCAGTGAACAGCTTTACGATGTGTAGGTACAACCTGCTCTATTATATTGGTCAAGAACTTAGGCTATTGGGAAAACAAGTGATCAACTGGAAAGAACAGCATAAAAAAGGAACTTGGAATTATCAGAATTAGTGATAAATTAGGAGAGATGGGATGGTCGTGTCAGGAGAAGTGAAGGATGAAAACTCAATCACAAAAAACACTAGAGTGAAGATACCAAAAAACATGGAGCAGCATAACCAAGAAAATGAGATGGCAGGAAAACCTTTCCAGAAGTGTACTATTTTGCTATCAACCCCATTTCAGCTCCACCTGCTGCACCAGATGCTACAAACTTACATACATTTAATCAGTTGTAGCTCAACACGACATCATTGCTACTATAAATCCACCCTTCCAGAACAGTAGTTTGCATTTTGTAATTCTAGTTTTCTCTTCCTCTAATAATATTTTCAAACTTTTTTTACTGATTCTCCTATTGTTTCTGAACTACAACTCATTGCTTCATTTGAATCTTTACTGGCTTTAACTTATTTCTTGCACCTTCAAGGAAAAATTTGCATGCCTTGACTTCTTGTAAAGCTTTATTCCACATATCATCAATTAATAACCTTCTTACTGTACAAACATATCTATTGCTTGCTGTCTTCTATTTCTGAGTGGCATATTAACCTCAAGAGAACTCATCAGGTAGTATTAATACTTCTTTACAGGACAAGAAGAAAACCAAAGCAATAAAGGAGAATATCATTATCAGCTGTACTTTTTTGCAGTTTCCCATGTAGTCTTCCTTCAGAAAACTTGAATATTACATCACCCTGGAATGGGAATTGAACTCACATCACCCAATTTTCATTTGAGCATGCTACTGCTACATCTGCTTAGCTTCAGTTGCTCAGAACTTCATTGTCCTGAGAAGAAGTGTTAAAAATATAGCTATGGCAGTGGATATACACAACCCCCCCCCCCCCCCCCATCTGAATGTTTAGTCAAAATAAACTTAATATTAGTACACACAATATAAATGAAAAATATTAATAGCACATCTACAATATTTTATATAGCTTAGATCTCACAAATTTACTATCAAGATGCCAAACAAAACAGTGCTGTGTTAACAAAAAAAAAACCAAAAAAAAAAACTGTACATTAGGGCAGAGCGATTTTTTTTTTTTTTTTTTTTTGACAATGGTTTTTGGGTGGTGTGGGAAAGTTGCTCTTAGACCACACAATACAACTGTGAAAAAATTAATAATGATTAAATTTCGTTATACTGCCCCAAGGCCCCCAATGCTTTAAAAATCAGTCAAAATTGTCTAATAAAGAAGGGTCAGCGGTTCCACTAAAAAGTAATAAAAAAATTCCCTGACTTTTCCAGGTTCTCCAGGTGGTTTTTAAAGTTTTCCAGAGTGGCATTGTTGCAAAGAATTGTTACATTTCATTCATTTTTCTCACCAAAGCACACACTTGTAAATTCTTTACATAATTTGTCTTTATAAAATTACCTGCTTTTCATTAATAACAACTAACTGTGCACATTATTTTCTGTACCAAAGTTCTGTGAACTTTTGTGAATACTACCCACACGGAATTTGTAAATATATTCCCATAGAAACAGATCATATGTAAGAAAAAATCTGTCAGTTGAATAGTTTCAGTTTTTCTATAACACAATGCAGCTAAGCTTAATGATGGAATGGCTCTGTTCAAAGAAACATGTTTCAAGAGAACCAACAGAGAAAGAACTTTGATCCATCATTTGGTTGGTTCTCTTGTGAAGTGTTTCTTCACGCAGGAGCCATTGTGCCTAATTGTTCCATGTTATAACAACTGCCTACAGAAATTGAACAAAAGCTTAATAACTGCCAATTTTAAAAATTCAATTTTTCATCTTTTTTAGAGAATAAAGGAAATACTTAAAATAACTGAAAGAAAGATCTGCCAAATTCTAGGCAGGCAGTAATTGCAAGCAAAAGTTTGAAATCTTGAAAAATAAGTTTTTTTTGGCAAAATAAAGTATCCATTGATTTTTACAAAAAAAAAGGGGGGGGGTAATTTTCCCTGAGTTTTCCCTGTTTTTTGGAACCATTTTCAAATTCCCTGAGAATTCCAGGTTTTCCCTGTTTTCCACATTGAGTGGGAACCCTGAGGGTATTATAATTAAAGAAAAACACTCACATTACATTGCGATCACATTGGTATCACATACAATAACATTGGCAATTACATAGCATACAATCACATTGGTTATAGGTCATCCCATGTCAAATCATCCAGCATTTTCACGAGATATTACCCACCCATCTCAGATTTTTGTGAAAATTAGTACAAAGTATTGAGTACTAGTGAGATTTGAAAGCTGTTAAAATTTTAGGTCAGTCAGTCCAGTAGATCTGAGTAATGTCACTTTAAAAATTTGGTAGCTCTGCTTTAAAGTTTTCATGCTATGAGCTTTCACAACTAACCTGTAGAACAAAAAAATAATTCATAACTTCACAACTAACTATTGCAGCCACATTTTTTTTTTTTTTTTTTTTTTTTTTGCTTAAATGATCTGCATGATCCATACATTTTGGAACAACTTCTTTCTGCACATTTTTAGAATTAAAAGAACACTTTTTTTTTAATTTAATGACAAAAGACATGGGGAAAATGAGGCCACATTTTTATTAAACAGAACATTTTTTTCAAAATGAGCATCCGCTTCAAATCTGCTAAAAATATTTTCATGTGTGTACCATAACGTACCCTTTCAGCAGGAGAAAAAAATACTTTGAACAATTCGCAATTTTGGATAGGGAAAAAAATAAAAAAATGGCGTGTTTTACATACGGAACATTCTGACATATATCCAATTTTTTAATTAAGTGGTTGCTTGACCATTTTGTACACCTTTTCTCCCCATAGTTTGACCCTATTATTGATGAGTAGCTCAAAACAATTTTTATTTTATTTTTATGTGCCACCATCTTGGATGTTTTTTTTTTTTTTTTTTTTTTTTCTGTGGCAGGCCAAAATAAGGCCTCATGATAGTTTTGAAAAAAGGCAGTTGTTTTTCTCCTATTGTGGATCAATAGTTTTGGTTTTCACTACCATAAAGAGGACATTTTCCGCTTACAGAAAATGTATAGAAATGATAGAAAATATTTTTTTAACCTTGCTTTTATTAAAATGGCATTGAAATCTGCAATACTCGCAAGCTGAAGCATAATCACCATTTTTGATGGACTTGTTAAAGGTGACTGGGAGTTGGAACCCCAAGTAGGGAATTTTTGTGTAATAACTATGGCTAGTAGTTTTCACACTCATTCACTCACTCTCTCACTCACTCATACGCATGCACGCACACATCTTTCAGATCATCAGCAAATAAAATAATCCATTTTGGATCTTCAGATTTTTTTAAAAGTACATAGTACATAAACTTAACAAGGAGAAATATTCTACTTTCGTATTAAATGTACAATCATATAAAAGCAATTTAACCTGTTGAATGTAAAGTTACAATAAGGTACAGGAATTTTCTTTAGTTAGTTTTTCATCCAGCACACGTAAATACTTTTAAGAAAATGAAAAAACAAAAGTCCAACCTAAATTTTTTGTATCAATGAAATGCTTGCCGTAATTACTAATGAATGTTGAGTCATCACCCCCCCCCAATCATTCCTCCTTAAAGGGCTTCAGAATAAAGTTCAATCCTCACTTGCTATCTCTGCTTTTGCCTCCTACTAAAATTTTAAAATTTCTAGTCATTGTGGATGTTTCTCCTTCCTTCAGTTTAGAAAAAAGGTTGTCCATTACCACAGACTGTGAGAAATATTGAGTATTTCACTGATGGTTGTTCTGCACAACATAAAAACTGAAAGAATTTTCTGAACTTGCACTATCATGAACAGGATTTTTTTTTTAAATTGGTAGGGAAGTGGTCATTGTTTGCAACAAGCCATGGCAAGTCACCATGTGATGGTATTGGTACAGTTGTAAAAAGGCTAACAACAAAAGCCAGTTTGCAGTGACCTTTAGCTCAACAAATAACATCTGCTGCAACAATGTATAGCTCCTGCAAAGATAATATAAAAGAATTATTACTACTGAGTAAAGAGAATTGGATCACTTTACTTAACATAAAAGAAATTACATTTTTCTTTGTGTGTGCAGAACAGATGAACAAAGTGTGTAATCAGCTTAGTCCCCATTTTGAGAAAGCAAAAGATCTTTCTGGGACATGCACAATGCATTACTTTATACCATATCCCAATTTCAGAATTGGTGCTAAGAGATTAAGTTCTGATAAATATTACAGCATTATTTCCGATATCAGTGTAACTAATTTTCAAGATGAGTTACAGTTACATGCTAACTGCTACGTACCATGTGTATATGATTCCTGGTGGTATGTGAGATTTGTTGAAAAGATTAACTATGACGAAGGTGATGTGACTGTTCGATTCATGCACCCATATGGGTCTTCTAAATCTTTTTATTAGCCTAATAATGATTGTGAAGTACCTCTGACACATATATTATGTTTGGTTGAGGTAAACACTGCAACAGGAAGAACAAACAGCCTATCTGAACCGGCTAAAGACCTGGTTCAGTCATTTTTTTTTTTTTTTTATGAAAATCAGTAATTGTTTTTAATTTTAATTCAAACTGACAGAGAAAAGAATTCATTTATCTCTTATGTAACCAAGGAAAAGTTCATTTATAAATCATACATAAATGTATCATTCAATGTCAAAATGATTCATAAAATGGTTTGTTCCTTTAGTTTATATTATTATTAAAATTAGTAAGAAATATGGAGACACATAATCTGTGCAGTTGATTTTATTCTTAAAAAAAAAACAGAAACAGCTTGGGATAGCATAGGTGGTCTGGTCAGTCACATTTTTCGCAATTGGCAGTTATTTTTAAGCACTGCAACTATAAAAAAAAGTTTGGCGATTTGACTGGCGATTGTGAGCACAGCTTTGCAGGCTAGCATTTTGATCAGTCACAAATTGAAATTGGTCAAAATGTTAAATTCAACAGTAACAAATTAGTGAGTTGCAAGTGCACTCACAGAAATAAGGCTATACATCTAGACAAGTGTTGCTGCTAAAGTTTGCAGTGATGGAAAGTTGCAAAATCATTTTTGGAGCAGGTAAAACACATTTTTGGAGCAGGTAAAACACATTTTTGGAGCAGGTGAAATACTTTTTTGGAGCAAATAAAATATTAGTAGATAGAACAAACTCTTAAGCAAAAAATGTTTTGGAACTAGATGCACCTAACTCAAATTTAAAAGATCTTGCATTGAAATACACACACACACACACACACACACACACACACACACACACACACGTGCATATGCAAAGATTTTTGTTTTCAAACAGATCAAAAAATCTGTAACCATGGCAGGATTCTATTATTAATCATTTATTTTCCAAAAATTGTTAAATTTTTTGCTGCTTTTCTCAATATTTAGTTGCTCACTTCTATTTTTTTCTAATTTCTAAAGATAGTTAGCAATGTTTTGTTTTGCTTCTATAATAGTACCTGTCCATTTTCTATTGCACCCGTGTCTTTTTTTTTTTTATGTCACATTCAATGTTCATCTCAGCATTGGTTAACATTTTATGAGAGGATCTAACTGCTGCAAAAGTTCAGCTTCTTCCCGTTTCAAATCACCTTGTGAACATTCAATTTCTTCTTCTCTTTTTCACTTATTTTGCTGCATTTTTCCAGCACTAATCCGCTCGATATTTTTTTCAGGATTCTTTATAAGCTGTCAGAAGTTTTTTGGTTACATTAATTTTACCCACATCACCATTTAGTCTCATGACATGATCTTTGTGCTTCTTACTCTCCGCATGACGCCTACAATCATCGCGGCTGCCATGCATTAGGTTAAAATCGCAGCCACATGGCTTACAAAACATGATTCAGCAAAGCTTTAGATGCTTCATAAAAATGCCATTCTTTACTATATAAATCGTGATACACTTGACAATAAGTTTTATCAGACTTCGTTCTTTTTATTGCCATAGCTGTTTCACTGCTATGTTTCATTTCGTTTTAATCTAAATGAATCCTTTCCACTCGAACAACTTTTAACCAATACTCACCCAGCACTGGTATTTTTATTTTATTTTTTTCTGCAGTAGAGGCCACAACTTAGCAGTGAAAGTTCAGCTTCGGCTATCCAGCCCTGATATAAGAGCTATAGAGGCATCATCGGCATAGTGGGTGACACCTGACACGCGAGCTATTCGGCGAAAAAGAAATGTCTCACGAGCATCGACATGCGAGCTATAGCAATGTCATCAGCATGGAAGGTGACACCCGACACGCGCCATATTCAGCAAAAAAAGAAATGTCTCGCAAGCCTGGACACATGAGCTATAGAGACGCCATGGGCGTGGCGCATGACACCCGACCTATTCGGTGAAAAAGAAATTTCTTGCGAGCGCCTCCATGTGAGATATAGAGGCATTATCGGCATGGAGGATGACACCCAACACACAGATGACGTTTCTTTTTTTCTATTTGGTGAAAAAGAAATGTCTCGCGAGCACTGACATGCAAGCTATAGAGGCGTAATCCTCATGGCGGGTGACACCCGATATGCCGATGACGTTTCTTTTTCTCTATTTGGTGAAAATGAAATGTCTTGTAAGCCCCGACTTGCGGGCTATAGGGGGTCATTGGCGTGGCGAGTGACACCCGACCTATTCGACGAAAAAGAAATGTTACGCGAACGGCGACATGCGAACTATAGAAGAATTATCGGCATGGCGGGTGCCACGCAAGCTATTCAGCGATTTCGTAATGGTGGGTTCCACCCGACAGTCAAGTGGAAAGGGTTAAAACATTTGCACCAAAATGTTCACAAGCACAAAGCAACATGTAATCAATGTTAAGAGTACGAAAAAGGCGCTGAGCTGAGCTGAGCCCCACTCAGCTTTTGTGCACTGCACTCTCAAATGGCTGTACGAGAAATCACGTGACAAACCTCTGCCTCCATTGGTGGGGGAAGTCAGAGCATCGAAGGCGTATAGGGACTACTTGTAAAGTGTGCTTTTTTTTACCAATATACAAACATATCACTAAGCTGTTCTCTGGGATTCAGAGGTTAGCTCACAAAGAAAAAAAAAAAACTACCAGAATTTTTTTCTTTTTTAATTGATTATTTACTTACTGTTGCCTTATCAAACTTCTCCGTTTACAGCGATCTTGACATACAACTTGGGCTTCACTGACATCTATCACACAACGCACACAAGATCTTTGATACTTCATACTCATGATCTTTTTCTCGTGCAGACACTCCTGAATCTGATCCTCACGACTTCCTTGGCCTTCCTCTGCCTTTCCTTCCTGCCACTTGGGCTAAAAAAATTTCTTAGTAAGCATCTCCTCACTCATAACCACCAAAGCATATTAGTCTCCACTTTGCTAACAACATTTTGCTTCACATTACACAACTGCAACACATCTTCATTCCTTACACAATCAGGACATATCTTCCCAGAAACCCCCGTAAGCAACACATTTCTCCAGCACACAAACGACTTCTATGTTTCTTCTGTAATACCCACGCTTCACTGCCATACATCAGAGTAGGGACAATCACACTTTCATACACAGCCATGCGGGACTCTCTTGAGAACCCATCATTCCTGTGAAAACCTCCCAAGGCAGCTATGACTTTCAATGAAGAGTTCACTCGCCTACTAATTGCACCATCCAATTTGTTCTCTCAGTCAAACATGCTTCCTAAATACACAAACTCACTCACCTGGTTAATAAAAGTGCCATTTAGACTTATATTACATTCAGTACTACCAGTTCCTCGCTCAAACACCATGACTTGGGGTTTTCCATTATTTATACTCAGTTTGAATTTCATGCAAACTTCGTACATCCGGGACAACATACTCTGGAACTCACTTTTACTCTCTGAAAACAGGACAGTGTCATCAGCATACAGCAATCTGCACACACGGATATCACCAAGACATAAACCAGTATTATCTATTTTGGCATCACGCATGCATGCATGCATCCATAAATATATTAAACAGGCATGGCAGCATTACACAACCTTGCCTGACTCCTGCACCAACAGAAAACCATTTGGATAAAACACCATTCACTAGTACACAAGCTCTACTGCCAGCATACATGGATTTTACACTATTAAGTAGATTCCCAGTAACACCATATTCATAAAATACCTTCCACAGAAGTGTCCCATTTACTCAGTCATAAGCTTTCTCTAAATCTATGAAGGCAGCAAAAACTTTCTGACCAACAGCAAGATACTTTTCAATCATTATCCACAATGCAAAAATTTGGTTAGTGCAGCCTTTACCCGGCATGAAACCACTCTGAACATCCCACACTTTCAATGATGTAAGACCCTGTACTTTTTCAATGATGACCTTACCAAACACTTTCCCTGGCACACTTAGTAGGCTAATACCATGATAGTTCTTGCAGTCAGTCTGATCACCTTTTCCCTTATACAAGGGAACAATGATAGCATCCTTCCAATCCCGAGGGACCATTCCTAACTCCCAGCACAATTGGCAAATTTCAGTTAACCAGTCAATTATAGAGTCACCACCATATTTCAACATCTCGGCAGTTATGCCATCAACTCCCAGAGCCTTACCATTCTGAAGAGATTTTAGAGCTTTACACACCTCTTCTCTTAAGATCCCTCCTGTGTTTCCATCCTTCACTGTGACATCGTCTGCTTCTGCCTCAGAATCACCTTTGCTTTCTTGACCTAATAACTCACAGAAGTATTCACCCCATCTTTCACTTAACTCATTGGGCTCCCATATCATTTCCTGATCCTATTCTTCACACAACTTACAACTTTGTTTCCCCCATTTTTTCTGAGTCTCATGTACTTCCAGAAAGTCTTTCTATCTTTCCAAAAAGCCAATTCATACCTTTCCACCTTCTCCTTCCTATATTTTGCCTTACTCTGGCGAACCAGCTTAGCTGCTTCACACTTCTTACAGCAGTATTCATCCACAGAAACTCTACCTTGCAACATCCCCAAATAGGCATCCTTCTTTCTCTTTACTGCCTCTTCAATCTCACAATTCCACCAAGCATCACCTCTATTGTTACCCACTATTGTGGTGCCACAGACCTCTTCAGCAGCAGTGACAACACAGTTCTTAAAACATTCCCACTTCTTTTCTACATCCCTCTCACACGACTTCAGCTCCTTCAGTTGTTCTCTGATTAAGTCAGAATAATGCTGATGATCTTCAGGGAGCCTTTCAACCTTTATTCTTTCCATCCTAGGCCTCTTCATATTCCTTTTCCTCCAACCAACATTCAGTTTCACTCGTGACACTATCAAGTAACGATCAGAGCCAACATTTGCACCTCTCATCACACGCATGTCAACAACTAAGTGTTTCAGACGCTGATCGTACAAAACAAAATCGATCACACTTTTTTGACCAAGAGTATGATTTTCGCAAGTATATGTGTGGATATACTTGTGTTTGAAAAATGTATTAGATACACACAAACCATTCTCAATGCAGAGTTCAATTAATCTTTCACCATTATCTTCACACAAGGATCATTGAACTTACCCAGAACATTGTCAGACATCACATTCTGCACACCTACTCTAGCACTGAAATCCCCTGCTATTATAACTTTCTCCTCAGTACCAAACTGGCTCAAAACAGCTTTTAGCTCATTCCAGAAATCTTTCTTCTTATCAAAAGTTTCCGAGTCACAAGGAGCATACACTACAACAATTACTACTCTTTGAAGTTTCACTTTCAAACGAATCCAAATAATTCTCTCACTAATGCAACTATAGTGCATCAAGTTGTTCTTCATCTTTTTACTTAAAATCACACCTACACTACTCCAGACCGCACACACACACTCACCAATCCATTCACTTCTATCCCAATTTCCTTCTTTTTGGATTCACTTACACACAGCACATCCAATTTATACTTGTTCATTTCTTCAATCACTTCATTCATCTTGCCATTTATACCTCTAGTATTCCATACACCAATCTTACACCTACTCAGCCGTGATCTCTTTCTCATGCGCCTTTTAGAAATTCCAGGTCTATTCCATGGTGGACCGTCCTTCTCAAGTGTGGTAGGTCCACCATATCCCACACTAGAGTCCGAATATTTCTTTCTTTGTGTCTTTTTAATCAGGTAGGTGCATCAGTGTGGAAGATTAGCCCACAGCTAACGGTTGCAGTTGGTCATTCAACCTAAGGATTCTGGAACAAAACCCAGTGAGTTGGGGTTTTTTCACTAATGTCACACAGAATTAGCTGGCACCTCTCCAAGATTTACAGATACTGAGGTACAAGATTCACAGAGGCCCTTGTTGCTGTTCTGTGAGCCATCGCCGACAGAGCGCCGCCGAGGAGGCAAACCCATCCCTCACTAAGACCGCCCGCATTTAAGATGGTGAAAAATAGAAAATTATGTGCAGGGATCTTGCGTGGGCTTTTCCATAGTTTTTGGGTGACTTCCGTAAAACTGTAGGATGGAGTGAAAATCTGTACAAACTACGGGAAACCCGTAAATGTTGGAATCCCTAAATACCTATGAATCCTTTAGAAACAGAACCATCATATCCTGCCACGGGAGAGCCATTTTCAGTTGTTAGCTATTTTGTTGACGCGGAGGACAACTGACCTTACGCTGTTTTTACGTAATTGTGCACCTCGCTCGGAACAAAATAACTGCACCAACTCAAAAAGCAGGGAATGACATATAAACAATCTCAATTGCACAACACTTCGAAAGACCACCAAACCATCTATCTGTAAACAATCTTCATCAGGATTTCATAACGTTTTTATTTTTACATACCACGTGATTACAACAAAACTCCTCCTCTATAAGCTCCACCTACATTGCTAAACCTATTCGTCACTTATGCCGAAGAAACAACGAATTAGAAGGTAGGTAAAAAATATTCCGAAATGTTGGGATTCGCGGTACAGGTTGATTAAGCGTTGTTATATGTTTAACCAAATTACGCATAGACCTTAAAAAAACGTCATTCAATTCGCCGTTTAAAACAGCATTTTTTGCTGTGAAAACATTTTTTCCACTCGGCTGTTTTTGCTGTGGATTGCCGTTTCAGTGCAGTTGGGCGCAAATATTAACTTTTTTTCGTAATTTGTAGCAGTTTGGCACAAGAAAATGAAATTGGCGCAGTTCGGCGCAAACTTTCCATCACTGAGTTTGTGAATACAAACTGTACAATATGCTTTGGTAAGGTTTTTTTTTAGTTTTTTTATTTACCTTTGTATAAATTGTACATAGTGTTTGGTAGTTAAATATGTTTAAAATATAATTCCATAAGACTTAAAAAATATTTTGTAAACAGAAATAAGCATAAATATTCATCAGTTTCTGTGCATTTCAGAGCGTGATAATGTTACCATTTATTCCCAAATATTTCAGAGCCTGTAACTTCTAAACCAGTTTGAATCACAAAATTAAAACAGGTTCTGTTGAGTACAAGTAGGGGGTATCCTTGGTGGAAAAAAAAAATTATTTGGTCCCTCTTTGAGATTAGGGGGACCAAACCCAGACTTAAGTTCTCCATAGCTGAGAACTCTATTAGCCATAGTTATTACAAAAAAATTCCCTACTTGAGGTTCTCACTCCCAGTCACCTATAACGTCCATCAAAAATGGTGATTATGCTTGTGAGTATTGCAGATTTCAACGCCATTTTAATCAAGGTTAGAAAAAATATTTCCTATCATTTCTATACATTTTCTGTAAGCCAAAAATGTCCTCTTTATGGTAGTGAAAACCAAAACTTTTGATCTACTATAAGAGGAAAGCAATTGCCTTTTTTCAAAACCATTGTGAGGCCCTATTTTGGACTGCCACAGAAAAGAAAAATGAACTTATATCCAAAATGGTGGCAGGTAAAAATAAAATAAAAATTGTTTTGAGCTACTCACCAACAGGATTAAACTATGGGGGAAATGTGTATAAAACGGTCAAGCAACCACTAAATTAAAAAAATTGGGTAATATCATGTTAGAATGTTCTGTATATAAAACACCCCATTTTGGATTTTTTTCCCCTCACCAAAATTGCGAATTGCCCAAAGTATTTTTTTTTCTTTTGAAAAATTATGTTATAATACACATATGAAAATATTTGTAGTAAATTTAAAGTAAGGGCTCATTTTGAAAAAAAAAGTTTTGTTTAATAAAAATGTGGCCTCATTTTTCCATGTCTTTTGTCACTAAATTTAAAAAAAGTGTTATTTTAATTCTAAAAATATGCAGAAACAAGTTGTTCCAAAATGTATGGATCATGCAGATCATTTAAGAAAAAAATTATGTGGCTGCAACAGTTAGTTGTGAAGTTATGATTTTTTTTTTTTTTTTTTTTTTCTCCTGCAGAGTAATTGGGAAAAGTCATAGCACTAAAACTTTATGGGCAGAGCTACCCAATTTTTAAAGTGGCGTTACTCAAGATCTACTGGACCGACTGACCTAAAATTTTAACAGGTTTTATATCTCACCAGTACAATAATACTTTGTGCCAATTTTTACAAAAATCTGAGGTGGGTGGGTGACATACCCTGGGTGATCTGACATGGAATGACCTTTATACAAGCATATTGGCAATCAGTAAAATATAGTCTTACAATGGTCTATATTGCATTTTGGTGTTAAAAACTGGCATTTGTTTGCGAGACTCTAAACAAGTGTTAATAAATCCATCCCGTCTGGAAGACCCACAAACAGCACAGCAGTAGCTTCCGTTACAAGTTTTACACACCTTTTGCTCCACCCTACTACTGGACATATTGTTAGAAGAATTTACCATCGTTGGACAACTGAAATACTTGGCTTCAGTATGACAAGGGAATATCTTGATATGTGGTAATATGATGTTATTTGTAGTTTTTGGATTCAGGATGCACTCTGACAAAATTTGATCATCTAAATCAGGGTATGAACTGGCTTTTGAAACCTTTAGCATTTTAGCTAAAATATCCAGAAACATTTTAGCATTTTGAAATTTCTTTTAGCATTTTTTATAAACAATTTAGCATTTATTTAGAAAGATTTATTTAGAGACCAATAAAAACACTCGAGTTTAAAAAAAATTTATTAATAATTTTTTAATTAATTTACAATGCGATGATATTTTTTATTTAACCATTTTTCATATGCAATTCTGAAATTGAATTCTTCATAACCTGGCACTTCTATGTGAATGGTTAATATGTGTTTTACATTTTCTGTTGATAAACGATTTCTGATATCAGTTTTGATCAAATTCATAGCTGAGAAAGGTCTTTCACAATCTACAGTTATTAATGGAAGGGAAGCAGCATATTCTTCATGTAATTCTTCTTCATAAATAAATGAAACCATTTGCGTGAAAGAAAATTTTTTTACACCTAGTTTTGATCATTTTTTTTTAATAAATTCCATTCTGACAGTGATTTTGGTACATTGAAAAAAGATTCATGCGCATTTGATCCTAAAATATTACAAATTTGTGTGATTTCATCATTACCATAAGTTAAAGAATTATTAAGGTTGCTATTTAAATTACCGTATATACTCGCGTATAAGTCGACTTCGCGTATAAGTCGACCCCCACTTTCAGAGGAAAAAATCGTAAGAAATCGGAAACTCGCGTATAAGTCGATCCCGGAATGAGAAAAAAAAATTTCAATGAATTTATTCAAAAACATTTGAAAACGAAAAAAATTATATATATATTACTAAATTTAATTTGCATACCTAAAAACTTCATCGGAGCCCTTCAAAATCCGATTCCGAGTCAGACTCTCCAAGTTGAAAAAGGTCTTTCTCCGTCATCGGCGCGTCATCATAAACATCAGTATTCCCATCTATGCCTGTGGCATCAGAATCACTGTCCTCATCACTCATAAAAATCTCATCATCTTCTGTGCCATCAAGTTTGTTATTAATGCAACATTTCTTGAATGATTTCACGACCATTTCCACAGGTATCGCATCCCAAGCATCCTTGACCCATCGCGCAATCAAAACGATATCCGGCTTCTTTAGTTTTCCGCCCTTGGTTTCAGTCGGCAAATCGGAACTTATCCAATCTGCCCAATACCTCTGCACATTGTCCTTGAAGGGCTTATTAAGGCAGACATCTAGTGGTTGAAGAACAGATGTCAACCCACCTGGGATGACAACAAGAGTTGTTTTTGAATTTTCTGCAGTTTTTTTCACTTCTGCACAACGGTGTGCAACAAACATCTCCCACACCAAAAGAGAAGGTTTCCTCAAAAGTGCACCTGGCCTTTTGTTCCACACATTCTTTAACCAGTCAATTGTTCCGGACTCGTTCATCCATCCTTTTTCATGGGCACGAATGAGCACACCAGACGGAAAGACAACGCTTTTCGGCAGAGTTTTGCGTTTGAAAATAATTACCGGAGGTAGCTTACTGCCGTCGGCCAAACAGGAAAGAACAACCATGAAACTGGATTTTTCGTGGCCAGTCGTTTTGATCAAGATATTTTTTCGCCCTTTTGGTTCACCGTCTTATTTCCAGGAAGGTCGAATCACATGGCGGTTTCATCCATGTTCCCTATTTGGGAAAGTTCAAAAGCAGTCTCTTTTCTCTTTTGAATTACCGTAATTTTCAGACTAAGAGCCGCATCGGCGTAAGGGCCACAGGTGAGAATTTTTGCAATCTTGGAAGCAAAAGTTGCCGTAAGGGTTGCACCGGCATAAGGGCCGCACCTGTGAAGTCGTGGTGCTGCTCAGAAAGCTAAATTATCTTCCTTATTTTCATGAATTAACTCACGCCCAACGTGATTATATGTATACATACTTCAAAGGCTAATTCTGCAACTCAGTGTCGATCTGCTTTATACACTTATTTTTTCATACTGGCAAACATTTTTATTTATACATTTTTTATTAATCATGCTAATGATGTTATTTGTTTGCCTTTATTAAATGCTCAGAACCATTTATATTATCAATATAAATCACAGTTAATCTTAAGACTCCCGTTAGAATATTGCATTGCTCGTGAAACTGCACAATTGCCTAAATTCCATTCAATGTGGATGTCTGCTACAGGATGGTTCTCTGTTCACTGCAATAGAATCCGTCTTAGAAGTAATTAACTTATAAATTATCGCTTGTTATGCTTTCGATTAATGTTTTCTTTAATAATATGTTCCTTCTATGTTATGCTTTTTTTCTCATGTAGAGACGTTTCCTTTTACCAGCTGCTTCACACATGTTCGCTGATCTGCCGCCAACACTTCGAAACGGCGGTGCGCTTTCTCTCTTTCAAGTGTTTTGACCTACTTTCATTTACTGCGCACTGAGCCGTTACCGCTGGGCGCGCTATCCACAGAAGCCTCGGACGTCACGCTACTCATCTGGGTGCTTATGTCCCCATTCCATCCCCCATGCAAAGGGCGTTTGAGTCAGGCATTCCTGTTCTCCTCCACTTTCCCTCCTAAACCAACATCAGGACAGCGGAGTTATTGTCTAACGTATGAGTAGAAAGGGGGGGGGGCATGGTCACAGTCGAGTTCGTGAACAAAAAAGACGTGGTTTGAAAAAATTTAATAAGCATCTGCATGAAAAAAAAAAAAAAAAAAAAAGGGAGGGAAGAAAGTCTTATCGAAAACAAATTCGGCATAAGGGCCACACACCCGAAAAATTTCACTTTTAGAAACGTAAGAGCCACAGCTCTTAGCCCAAAAATTACGGTACATACTTTTGAAATTCCATTATCTTTGTTTCGAGGTCACGAGGTAACTTTTGTGCAATTTTGGTGCGCTGGCGTAGACACAACCCATAGCGGTTCATGAACCTTGTGCACCAACCTGGTGAGGCACAAAAAGTGTTATTTGCGGCTGCAAACTTTTCATCTTTTGCGAGCTTCATTGCTCGCAAACGTATACCAGTTCGCGTTATAATGTAACCATTTTGTCTGCAGCCCACAATCCAATCATTCAAGACACTTTCCAGCTCTGGGAAAGATGTCGTTCCTCGGCGCAGCGCCTTTTGCGATTTTGGGATTTTCACCAAGTCCGTTTTTTTTTACGCCAATCTCGAATCAGTTTTTCGTTAATGCCAAATTGACGTGAAGCAGCACAGTTGTTCGCATTTTCTGCAAAAGAAACCACTATCAACTTGAATCCTGCGTTATAGGACATCCGTTTCTTTACACAATCCGTGCCACCCATAATTGGAGAAGCGAGACACGTGCGATTAAGAACAAGCAACACCTAACACTGGCTGTCGCATGGCTCTGTTACGTCAAAGGTCAGCGCAATCAACTGGTAGTCGGAAGGGCAGAGCTTTCTATGCGCGGCTGTGACTGCGCTGTGAATACGCAAAGCCAGGAGAGAGGAGACTTTTCAAAGCGCGGAAAAATTCGGAGGGTCGCAATTTCGTAATTCTACCACATCAGTGTTTGTTCTTTCTTTCTTTCGGAGGGTTGCGATTTCGTAATTAATACCGCATCGGCATTTTTATTTCTTTTGGGATGGATTGCCTTTTGCCTCACGGGAAGAACTTTTGGACTTACGATTTTTTTAGACCCCGCGTATAAGTCGACCCCATTACTTTGAAGCTCTCATTTTGTCCCAAATTTCTCGACTAATACGCGAGTATATACGGTACTTGGCAAAATAACATTGAATAAATTAATCTTATTTAAATCACCCAACCTTTCCTCAATATTTTCAACTAATTTTACAATAAACTGGGTAAGTAAAATATTTGTTTTTTCCCTTTCTTTTGAACCATCCCGAATCACATGTCCCTGATATTCATATTGTGTACCAGGAATTTTTGGTATAGTATCCATAAAATTCATCAGGATAGTGACTGTTCCATTTTTCATGCAATTTAAAGTTTCAATGCGAGCACTGACACCACATTGAACACTTGCAAAATCAACATTCTTCTTCTGAAAAATTAAACATAGATGATTTACAAGAAACATGAACATCTTCCATAAAGGCAAATGTAAACAAAAAAAAAAAAAAAGGTGGCATGTTATTTGCTTTAAAATACCTTGCACTACAGCGTGTTTGTCTTTAATCAGTAAAGGTACAAGTGCTTGCCAATTGGAATTGCAACAATTCACACTTTTGCCAAAAGACAACCACCAAGTTGCCAGGGACTGTACAATTTTTTTTTTTTGTGGAATGGCCAGTGTTTCTTGAACTAACTTTAAATGTTTTGTGTTTTTAGCAGATTGTTCAAAATAACTATAAATCCTGTTTAGAACGTTCTGATATTTCACCAAATACGAAAATTCATCAGCCGCCTGACTAGCAACGTTTCATTTTTTAGCAAAGTTGCAACCCCTTTTCGAATACCAGTCATAACGCTTGCACCACCAGTTCCAATAGATGAAATTTTTTTAACATCAATCTCTAAGATTTGAAAAACACCCATAACACATTTGTAAATCCCTTCAGCAGTACATGTCTCTAAAGCTTCGAGGCTTAAAAAATGTGTACACAAATTACCCTTATAAAGAAATTTCACAAAAAATGTTATGCATCAGTGCATTCATCTATCATTACTGAAAACCACCTAGCTTGCTTCAGTTTACACACAATGTTGTCAGTATTGTCAAATGGAAGCCTCAGAAATGGCTTCTTCCATTTCATGAACACTGAAATGACTCTCATAATTAGTATGATTGTCAACATTCAACTTTGTTAACACATCACATCCCAACTCAATGAACAAGTCCTTTAAAACACTAAACTTTCTAGTAGCCATGTTTTCTTTAGCCTGCATATACACGATCTTCATTGCTGCTGATATAGCGTCCGCAGACTTGTTGCTAAATTTCTCAACTGCGTTTTTAAGCTTCCACTTTCAGCCATTCGATTATTCTGAACAGCTTGTTTGTGGTCAACAGATTTTTCATGCTTGGTTAAGGTGTCAACTTTATCAACAAAAGAACCTAAAATTTAAAAAAAAAAAAGTTACATGCTTTTTTTGAGCTGAATTCATTTTAACTTATACAGTTTCAAGTTTATTTACAGTTACACATTTATTTTATGCTGATACAAATCACAACTTATTCGACAGATGTGAAGAGAAGCAGTACGACAAATTATTTCTTTGGTATATTTTAGGAATTGCATTCGTAAAGTATACCATATATTTGAACCGATTATTTGGAACTCCAAAATTCTGAAAGCCACTGGTCCTTAGGTTGCTGGATAATCGTTCTGATACTTAATACATGCTTGTGTGTAGGTTGAATTTTTTAGTTAAGTTCTAAGGTCGAAGGGGGAGGGGGGGCTTTACACGGAAATTATATTGTAAAGTCGAAAGTGGGAGTCAGCTTATACAAGTAAATCATATTTATGTGGTAAATGTGTAGTTTAGCGTCTTAAATTATTACGAAGGAAATGTTGAAAGATTTCGAAAAAGTGAGATGTACAAATTTTAAAGTATGTAATTTCATGGCAAATGGTGAAAAATATTTCATATTTGAAATGCTTTTTAAAGATTTTTACCATAAAACTTATCTCCAATTACGACGACCTGAACACCAGTTGTGGCAAGCCTAACACATCGCCGCAGCGACCACATGAAGCTTGGCTCTGCTGAAACGATGGTCTCGTTCCGGCGGCCACTCTGCTGGCAGAAGAGTACAACAGGAACAGGGAATATTCTTGCCAGGAAAACGTTCCATTTTGTAGTGCTACGGTACAGAGAATAGTTCATCATTTCTGTCTCAGGTTTCCCCATCACAGTCTGACAATTTCTTGTTTTTTTTCCGCGTATGATCCTTCGATGCGCAATGTATGAACTCACTTCTTCCTCAAAGGTTTTTTTTTTTTTGTGTGTGTGTAATCCAATTTGAATATTCTGTGAACCACGCCATCAATAGGTGCAAAACTTTCATTTTCTGATGCCATGCAAGTTCCGTTGCAGAGAGAATGTGACATGTACTTTAACGCTTTACTAGAAGAAAGGCATTTGCATGCTTTCTGTTTTGAAACAGGGAATTATATGCGTAAGAACGAAGCAATTGTCACCATGTGTTTTGAAAAATTGTGACAGAAATGAAGAACTATTTTCTGCAGCATAGCACTACAAATTGGAACCTTTGCTCACAAGAACGTTCCCCATTCATCTTGTACTCTTCTGCCAGCAAAATGGCCACTGGAACGAGACCTTCATTTGAACGGAGCTAAGCTCACGTGGTTACCATAGGGTTGTCACTGTGTTACGACTGCTGCAGCGGTGTTCACGTCGTCGTACTTGGAAGTCAGTTTTACGGTAAAAATCTTTAAAATGCATTTCACAGACGAAATTTTTTCACCATTTGCCATGAAATTACATCATACTTGCCAACTTTGGAAAGTGTGCATCAGTAAAACTTTTGTGCGACTGCCATTTACCACAAAACAAAGCATAATTATATTAATAAATATGCATTAAAAGTCTCTGCATATGCCTCAATGACTAACCTAGTATTATCTGCCGAGGTGCCAACCTCTAGCAGAACCTATCAGTAATCAATAGGGTATTTTTCAGTAATGTTTCAGTAATGGAACACAAACTTTCAGTAATATTTTCAGTAATGTAGCACGCATATTTTTTTTCAAAGTTAAGGACAATATTATAGTACTACTGTGTAACCTGTAATACTTGTATGAGGTGCCTATCGGTAATCACCATATACGAAATTTCATTGTTAACGCGTGGAAAGGGTATTTCATGAGAAATTAATGCGTGAAATGTGTAAAACCTTATATGTTTACACTATCCTGACAAAAAATTATGAAATTAAATTATCAATATTGTGCTTACCTCATGTCACAGAGGTGCTAACCTTCTGCAGTGCTTATTAGAAATCACCACACGAAGGCCTCATCGTTTACGCGTGGGAAGGGTATTTCATGAGAAATTAACGTGCGGAACATGTAATAACCTTATAAAATCAAATACCTTATAACATGACCCTTCTATTTTAATGGTTAATATTTTTAATAACCCAAGTGGGAATGAATACCGGCTAGATATCGAGCCGATATTGGTTATGATGGCTGAATGTTGGTTAATATCGGACACATACCTGCCAACCAAAACTTTCTTAAATCCAAAAGATTGCTTACAAAAATCAAGAAGATTTTCGCTAAAATTAAGAAGATTTATCTTAAAATCAAGAAGATTTGCGACAGTACCAGAACTGTTAATTCATGATTATCTATTATTAGGGAGAGTGGTAATGTATGGGATGTACTAGCAGTATGTTTGATGATACTTGTTTTCAATTATTTTTCTGTATCAGTCACTCATAGATGGAGTTCAGAAATTGTGATGATTTTCAAGGTTTTGATTTTTTTTTTTTTTTAAATTGAATGACGCAATTTTAGAAATAACTTGATTTCATTTAAGCAATGACAGGACAGTGACCTTTTTTTTTTTTTTTATGCCCTTGGATGACAATTTTATCCATCATGAATGCATGACAGCATATTTTAGATAAAGGATGAGCAGTGTAACTTTGAGAATATGAATACTTTTGAACACAATTTTCAGCTTCGTCACTTTCGTTTTCGAACCCCACATCCTCTCTTTATCAAACTGAAATGCAACCCTTTTTTGGGGGGGGGGGGGCTGAGGATATTTAAGAATACAGGATACATGTTCAGAACATCGTTGGAAAAAAAAAAATACAGTTACGGGAGAAATCTTTTCTAAGTCCGATTTCCGTTTTCGGACATTATCCTTCCATTTACAAGTTGAAATACAAATATTTATGAAATAAAATGATATCTAACAACAATACTAGGTAGAGGAAACATCGCGTGAAAAATAAAATTATGATTATGAGAGAAATCTTCACTGCGTCTAACTTCCGTTTTCAAAAGTTTTGAAAGACAAACTTTCCGTTTTCGGATTTCAGGCAAAAAACAGTCACAACCAAAACCAATTGTCCCGAAATTTCTGTTCAGTTATGCATCGATCTCAAGGATAACCTAAATTATGACGGAAAAGGAGAAATTCCTTGAAGCCGTTGCACGCTCAAACCTGAAGATTACAGAGGAATTCTTGCTCGCCGTCGAATTTCCGTTTTCTGAAATTTTCCCTCCACTTTCACACTGAAATACAAATATTTTTGGAATAAAGTGATGTATAACAACAATACTGAACAGAGGCAACATCGCAGGAAAGCGAAATTACGGAAAAAATCTTTATTTCATTTACTTCCGATTTTGAAAGACAAAATACCGTCCCAATGCGTATATTTACGCGTTGATGTGTATTCCGCGCGTTTCCCCGACACGTTTTTTTACGCTTGTAAAATTTTGATGCGTAAACACACTTTTTTATGTGTACTAGATGCGTAATTACGCATTTTGACGAACTCTGCACGGAGCAGAATTAAAAAAGAAATCGAACTTCGACGCAATTAGCGCAGCTATTCCAACACTGAGAGAGAGTGAGTTTGGAAGGATTGGCGGGAGGGGGGCTGCGTGATCTATAAATAAATATCGCTCACTGCTAGAAACATGAGAAAACATAAGGTTAAATCGTTATGAGATCATAATAAAACAAAAGCAGGGGTTTACATTAACCGACAATAACAACAATATCAATTTTCATCAATAATAATAATAAAAAAAGTCACGAGCGAGCCGTTTTGGCGAAAATTCGGAAGAAATTATCTTCCGACCGTAAAACCATAAAACTATCCCAAAATCCGTTCCGGGAAATCCGGAATACTTGGCAGGTATGCGGGCATCAATGCGCCGATAACAGCCTTTTCGACATATTAAGCAATATCGCCTTGCCATTCTTCACCCGATATCCGTCCGGTATTGGCTTTGCTGATGTAGCCAATATCTGAATTTCAGTGGTGCTTACTTAGAAATAGCACCAATTAAACGTTTTCACATTTGTGCGTAAATAACTATAAATGTATTTGCAAAATGAGATCGCAGTTTAGACCGTGATTTTAACAAAATAGGACACAAAATTCAGAACTTTAACGAAATACACTGAAATCCGTAATTCTTCCAACCTGTCTGTACAGAATTACAGACAGGTTGGAAGAATTACGGATTTCAGTGTATTTCGTTAAAGTTCTGAATTGTAATAATTATGGAAAATTTGTAATGGTTTGCACCTCTGTATCAGTGTTTAAAATAATAAATTAAAAAACCGTAAAGCAGGGGTAGACAAAACCAAGGCGCCCGGTCGGCGTGGCGATTGAAAATAAATGGCTGGCACGTAAAATTTTAGTATACAGCATTTTGTTTTTCAATTCAGTTTCAAAAAAAAAAAAAAAAAATTACCTCGAAGTATTCAACACTTTTATTTACCAAAAAATAAATAAATAAATAAATAATAATAATAATAATAATGATCAGGGCTCGACAAATCCCGGGTGCCAGGTCACCCAGGCGCCTAAAATTCGGGCCGTGGCGCCTAATTTTCTTCTTAGTTGAGATTTCGTAATATATTGCAGTAAATGCCGTAATTTCTGTTGTATAATCCATTGATTTTTTATTAAAAGATTATAAATTTAGGTGTTGCGGACACCGGTAAAAAACAAACAAAAAAACAAACAAACGGTGCGTCGTTTTAAAAAGTCTGCGAGGTAATTGTCAGGAGAGGTGGTGTTATTGAGAAAGTACCGAAAATGCGGTAACAGAAAAAAATTTAACGTAACAGCGAGATAGAAGACTGCAAAGAAATTGTAAGAATATATATATATATTTTTTATTAGAAGTATTTTGACAGAAAATGTGACTCAAGGAAGGCGTTACAATTTGCGCATGCGAAAGCCTACGGTGAGAATCCGTGACTCGGGAATCCCGCACAGCTATTCCGTAGCATGTAGCCATTCTGCGAATCGCATCGCCTAGTTTTGGTGCGCTGATTGTATTAGTTAAGGATTTTTTTTTTTTTTTTTTTTTTCGGTATTCAGTTTAAACGTTTTCAGAAATAAAACAATGCTATGGACTGTTGGCAATTTCAACGGATTTTTTAGTCAAACTAATGAACTGCGATAATGCGGGTTCGTTTTTTACTTAAAAGTAACACAAAAGTACTAAAAAATGAGTTACTTTTTCACTAAGATGATCATTTTGTTTCTTGCATCTTTGGATTTCTGAGTCGGTGCTGTGAGTCGCAGTTTTCTGTCGGAAATTACGATTCAGGATTAACACGATAGGTGCGGATCACGTGGTGCTGATTATACGACTGTTATGCATGCCAATTACTACGGAATGTCCATATTTTCTACGGATTTAGTTGTCTAACTATGTATTCTGCAATACGAATTTTCATTTTGTTTAAAAAAAAATATTTTGCCATTATTTTATGATATACATATAAGATTCTTAAGCGGATTCGCGGAATTCTCCGTTTTTTTTTGTTGTTTTTTGTTATTTTTTAGTCATCATTTAGATCGTTTTCAAGATTGATCCAAAACTGAAGAAAATTTGGGTGTTGGGTCATTTTCCGTCTGGGAACGGTATTTCATGTTTCAAAGCTTTCGAAAACAGTAGTTAAATTGAGTAAAAAGAATTTGCCCTAATCGTAATTTTTTCTCCCGATGTTACGTTTGTGTCTAGTATTCTTGTTAAATATCATTTTATGGCATATATGTTCGTATTTCAGCTTGAAACTGTAGGCAAGAATTTGTGGAAACGGAAGTTAGACGCCGCGAAAATTGCCTCCTAATCTTCAGGCTTGAGGTTCTTCCGGGAATTCGTGAAATTCCGCCTATTTCATTAAGTTGGCCACTCAGGAAATTGGCGCACAAGTAAACAGAATTGTGTGTCTGTGTGTGTGGGGGGGGGGGGGATGTTCGTCGGAGGACGAAATTCCAAACAGAATTGTGTGTCTGTGTGTGTGTGGGGGGGGGGGGGGATGTTCGTCGGAGGACGAAATTCCATCTTTACGAAGTTTTCGAAAACGGAAAATCGACGGAGTTCAGATTTTTTAATAATATTTTACTGTGCATAAATTTTTGCATTTCACCTTGAAAATGGGAGAAAAATTTCCAAAACCGGAAGTCGAACGGAATTCCCGTAATCCCCCCCCCCCCCGTGATGTTTCCACTCTCCAGCGTTGTTAAATATCCCCCCGCCCCACAAGTTTTTGCATTTAATCTTTTTAATCTTGATAAGCTAGGGAAGAATGAAATTCCGGAAAACGGAAGTGACGAAATTGATGCATGGTGTTCAAGAGTATTAATATTCCCAAAGTTACACCATTGATCTGAAATAGTTGAAGCTTTGATATCATGTGCTCATGGTACTCAGGCTGATGGTTGTTATCAGAGGGCACAAAAATCAAGAAAAGCAACAATAAAGAAGTAGGGAGAGAATGATAGCAGAAAGAATAATTAAGAAATCTATGCTGTGCAGTTGCAGAGTCAACAAAAGACAAACAGTAGTCCACATTCTTGCTGTCTGTTTTGATTTTTCACCAGTTAAAATGTTTAACCCCCCCCCTTCCCCCTTTTGGGTCTGATCTTGTCTTAAACTGCAATTTTAGAGACAGTATGGTAAGTGGAGGTTCGTGCACTGCGCATTCACTTGCTTGGATTTCCTGTCTGTCAGGCATTGTGGAATTCTGAACATATCTTACTGATTTTTACTGGTGAAAGTTTCGAACTTAAATCTTGCGATCATGCCCTCGCTGGAGAATCAATTTTGTGTTTCTCACGTGTTAAGTTTGTTTCATTAGAGTCCTCGTTTGTTGTAACGTTTTGTTGGGGCACATATTTGTTTTTTACAGAGAGATGGATAAATAGAGTCTATGTATGCCACGCAATACTAGTTATTAGTAACAAGGCTGTTGGCATGTATGGACTGTTGTTTTTTTTTTTTTTTTTTTGATATCATAGTCTGAGACATGCCGTGGATTATGCGAAGGAAAAAATTGTTTTTCTCAGAATTTCCTGATCTGCAAATCATATGCCGCTTCAAATTATGTGTGGGATTTTTTTTTTTTCCACAGCCTTTGGATTAATTATGCCCTTGCGGATTTCATGAAAGAAAAAAATATGGTACTTTGAATTAATATGTACAAAATATGACATCCACAAGTAGTATTTTAATAAAATCGAAATCTGAAATTTTAAATTTTTTGAGATCATCTACTGAAAGAATGGAAAAAGAAAATTGTGAATCAAATTAGAACTTTATTTTGCAATAAGTGGTTTGGGTAAAAAGAAAAAGAAATTGACAACAAATATGGTTTACTACTTTTCGTTCCAGTGTCATAACCAAACATGTTTTTGTTCAAGCGTTATTGACTTTGTTTCACCTGGCGCCTAAATTTTGGAGCTGGCTCCTAGATCTAGAACATATTTGTCAAGCCCTGATAATGATAACAATTCTGTGTTTTGACTAGCAAAAAGTTGCAGCATTTTGCGGGCTCAGGGATATCGTTATTACAATTTCCCATCCCAAGTCTACTGGTATCTATCGGTGACTAACATTGGGTGCTGGGGCAATAAAGTTTAATCACAGTAAAAACATGCTCTGTTACGTTCTCCACCCTCGGCAGTTGGCTGGTGTAACAAAACAACGTTACCCCGGCCTATTAGGGTATGTTATTGTTTTATTTCGGATTTTTGATGCGTTCGGATTGGAGGACAATTTGTTTTTACTTTCCATCTCATCATTTCATACTTCTGGCTTTTAGATCAAAAGACAGTTTTCTCCTGTGTTTACAAGAAAGGTCTCTGGGTCAACCTTTTAACGACGCAGTGAGGCACTGCATTTCTCTCTTCCAAATTTTCAATTAGAAGATCTGAATTTTTACAGATGTGGAATGTCGTAACTGAGTCATGCAAGGTAATCCTACAAATTTCACTACAATCAAATGAAAATTTTTTGAATTGCGCATAACAATTTTTATTATGACATTCAGAGCAGAAAACTGTCGTCGTACGAAATTGAAACCGTGATTAAAAATTTTAGCATCTAGTTTTTACAATTTTTATCCATTTCGCATGAAAGTTGGTGGGTTTGTTCCTTTTAACAATTTATGAAGTTCATTAAATTTGCAGCCAGTTTTGTCGAAATTTCACGAAGATAGAAAATTATATTTTTTATCCCAGTAGTCTACAAGAGATGTTTATCAGTAAACATCGCGTGCCCGTTTAGGCAAGGAAGTTTCTGCAAATCCCTCCCCCTCTCCCTCTCCATCCAGTTCACAGCTATGATGCAACATTCCCTGCACTGAAGCCATCAATCACCAACCGTTACTATGACAACTCCCTGTCCGACCAGCTTTGTAGTATGCCCTCTCTCTCTCTCTCTCTCTCTCTCTCTCTCTCTCCGTCTCATTCTTCCATAGGCTTAAGTGCCATTAACCTAATAAAACAAACGGCACACCAAACTTGTGATAAAGAAACTGACTTGATGATGATTAGTTTGAATGGACCTTCAATCCAAGACTTTGAGCCAGAAAAGGCTATTGACCGCTGGTATTTCAGGACAAAACACAATGACATATTTAAAACTGTTGACGCTGCATGGCATTGCAGTGCATAATTATACACTGAGTGGCCACTTTATTATGACCATCCGACAGTTTTAAGCAAATGAGATATGGCTGCACGCTGTTGCCAGTAGAGGGCGAGGCTAGTATAAAAAGGGAAAGCTTAGTGCTTGCGACAGTAGTAGAAGGGATTTTTGGGTGACGAGATGGGTAAAAAATGTGATTTGACGGACTTTCAACGTGGGATGACTGTAGGAGCTCGGAGCCATGGAGCGAGTATCACCAAAACCGCCGCATTCGTGACATGTTCCAGAGCAGCTGTTGTTAAAGTGTTTAAAGACTGGACTGTCAGCCAAAAACTGGGTCTCTACGTGCAAAGTGTGACACAGTCTAACTGCTCAGGCGGAACGGAGAGTGTCCAGACTGGTAACAGACAACAGAAGGGCAGCAGTGCAGCAAATTACAGACCATCTTAATCAAGGATCCCCTCAAATGATCTCTGCACGCACTGTTCGCCGTACACTGCATCGGATGGGTTATGGCAGCCGTAGGCCTGTTCGAACACCTTTGCTGCCTGCAGTTAAACAAGAGAAAATGTCTCCAGTTCACACAGGAGCACAAGGATTGGACAGTCGATAATTGGAAACAAATTATGTAGTCCGATGAATCACGTTTTCAGTTGCACCATGGCGATGGTCGAGTGAGAATTTAGCAGAGACAGCGTGAAAACATAGATCCCAAATGCATTGCCACAGCCCTTCAAGCTGGTGGAGGCAACATTATGGTTTGGGGAATGTTTTCCTGGCATGCTTTGGGCCCTTTAATTCGTGTTGATCAACATCTGATTGGCACATCATATCTAAACATTGTTGCGGACCAAGTGCATCCTGTCATGTGGATGGTTTATCCCAATGGTGATGGCTACTTTCAACAAGATAATGCGTCCTGCCATAGTGCTCGTATTATACAGGATTGGTTTCAGGAACATGCCGGTGAGTTTACTTTGCTTAGGTGGCCCCCACAATCTCCAGATCTCAACCCCATTGAGAATTTGTGGGATGAAGTTGAACAAGCCATCAGACAGCTGGATTAACAAACCTGCAATCTCACACTCTTGGAAAGTGCTATTCATCAAGCATGGTCTCAGATTCCACAAACCACCTATCAACATCTCGTGGAGCCCATGCCACGAAGAATCGACGCAGTATTAAAGGCAAAAGGTGGCCCAACGAAATACTGAGGGGGTGGTCATAATAAAGTGGCCACTCAGTGTATACTGTGGTAAATATACAACTCTTTATTTTTAATTTAATTCAGATGTTAATTTTATTAATCAGTAACACATATTTGAGCAAGCTAGACTAAGGAATCTGACATTTCTGCTACGAACAAATACCCTTAATAATAACCCTCTGGGCAAGACGGCCAAGTTAACTAGTCCTTGCCATCCAGAGGGTTAAAAGACTTTTTTTTTAATTGGTTAATTAACATTTAATTCACCTGGCACCTGGAAAAATTTGCTGGCTCCTGAAAATTTTGGATTTTTTAAATTTTGGATGGACACAAGAACAAGCACAGGTGTTTTCTCAATAAACATTTCCTTAAGTCAGCGGGAAAATAAGTGCGCACAGCTCTCGTAAGGTCCGGTAGAACTAAGTGGATGGTTGCAGGAGATTGAAATATTTTGATTGAGCAATTAAAATATTAAAAATTCCGTAAAAAAAGACCTCTATCCTTAAATCAGTAAATTTAAGCGGATAATCTGTAAAAGTTGGGAAGTATGTTACATACTTTAAAATGTGTACGTCTCACTTTTTCAAAATCTTTCAACATTTGCAGCAAAATAATTTAGGACACTAAACTACACATTCTACCCTATGTAAACGAAAACAAAAAATAATAATTCAGATTTGAAACTAAATTTGTGGAATTTATTCCGAAATTAACATGGCGATGTTTCAAAATTCGTCTTTGTAGATTGATTGCTTGCGCAATTGATTGCCAAATGTGATTGTTCATCTTGGACACATTGTTTTTGAACACCGATCAAGCGTGACAAAGAAAAAAATAAATTTAATCAAAAGAAAAAAAGTAAATAAAGAGGAAAAAAACTCACCTTCAGCAGTTGCAAGGATGTTTTTCTTCTTGGGATTTCTGGCATAGCTCACACGAAATGTAAGGTTGACCATTATGCCATCTTACTTTGGCCCACTTATAAAGTGACAGCCACTTCACCACTAAAGAGTTTAATACCTTAGGTTTTTTAGCTGGTTGTTGTGTAGTAGTAACACTTTCAATATCAGTTTTTTGTTTGGAACTTATTCCTAACCATTTATCCATATTTAGAGTTTAGACTACGAAAAAACGTTCAACCCACACGAACAAGGCCACGTGGGAAAAGACTACCACGAAAGCGAGCACATGAGAGAGAGAGAGATGACACGGTTGGCGACTAGGTGTTGCCAATTTTCAAAAACCCAAAGCCGGGAGAATGTAAGGAAGAGTTTGCAACATCATAGAAACTGGATTGGCTACTCGATTATAACATAATAGGAACTAGACTGACTACTCGGTTTGTGACATCATATTAACTGGATTGGCTACTCGGTTTATGAAGTCATAGAAACTGGATTGGCTACTAGTTTATATGCATCATTTGACATCACATAATGAAAGAAGAGAAATTCCACCACGACAATATTTTATATGCGTACGATGGAATCGCGGAATTTTAATGGTGAAGAAACGGCGCCATTTAAACGTTTTCACGTTTATACAAAAAGAAATATAAATATTTTAGCAAAATTGCATTTATTTTTGCAAAATACGATCGCAGTTTAAACCCTGATCTAAATGTTTGGTTAACGGAGGTTCAGTGACTGTCACTTTCACCCAGTGTATGATATCAATGTAGTCAGTACCTTCAAAGTTGAACTTAGGAATCTCAAAGTACGAATATTCCTTCAAGCGTTCTTTTCCTGATGTGTTTTTAAAATTCTGCGCAATACCAAAACTTTTATGTTCTCCCTGTCATCAGCTAACATGACAATCAGAATATTTTCCGGATGTACGAAAAACCTGTTTCGTTGAATTACTGGTTCGATGACCGGCTTTAATGAGTTTGGTAAATACCTTGACAACATCATGGTTTCATGCAAATGCTTAGCTCCAGAGGTACAAATTGGCCAAGTCTTAATCGCAAACCACATAGGTGCATAAAGTTTGACTATGAAAGTTGCTAGAATCAATAAATTTTCAGAAGATGCAGTCGAGGAAATGTAAAGACTGAGAATTCTATTTCCCACTGTAAGGCACCAAGAATGTACTATCTTGCCTGGGTTTCTTTTAGACAGACCTTCATTCAGAACAAGATCCAAAATTAATTGCTTCACATTTTTTCAACAAACATAGTTGGTCAGTGCTCAAGTCTTTTTTACTGGTAATTTTTGGGAGAGTGCAACACATCTTTTTAAAAATCACTACTGGAAAGTGTTCATAGTCTTTTAGGGATTTACCAATAGGTCGTGTAAAACTTCAAGGTCCACTTGTAGTACCGTCAAGGTGCTTGAATATGTGGCACAGAATAACCTCACTTGCATGTAGTTGCAAATAAACCATTGTAATGGCTTTCCAAGTTTTGATTCCAGACATCGAATGACACCTCCTTTCATTCCAGTATTAATTGGATTTCTGTCACAGCCAATAACAACAGTTTTACGATTATCAATATTATTTTTTGTTAAAAGGTTCTGTATTTCTTTACTTACAATTAATGCCTTTCCAGACCTTAAGGAAAGATGGCCCATATACTCAGACCCTGGTTCCTTTATCAAGCTTTATGCTCCTCTAATATAACTTTTCTCCGCAAGTCCTCTATGACAAGAGTTTTATCTTTACAGTCATCTAATTGTAAACCAATTTGCTTAGATTCGATATCTATGGGGATATTATTTAATAGAGTTCTTTTTTTTTTTTTTTTTTTTTTGTCTGGCTCATCTAATTTTATTTTTGTCCACAACTTTCGATAAGTCACTTTCAGAAACCAAGTCAATGTCTTGTAGGGTAACTGAGACAATCGCCACTCCAGCTCTGTTTGAATTACAATACCTATCTAAGTTTTAGCAGCCATGGAATACTTCTGTGAACCACTATTCGTTTGTGATGTATTATATTTGGTTCAGTTTCTTGATATGTTTCATTTGAAGAGTGTTCCTATCTTACTAGGCATATATGCTGATGAGAGGAATAAACGTGTTTTTCTTTTTTTCATCAAATAATTCCTGTTTCCTCTTTTGATTTACGCTATCAAGGTTTTTCTTCATTGATTTCATATCAATGCTGCCTGCCAAAAAATTTCTTTCTTTAATTGGCATTTTTCACAGTTAAAAGAGTCAAAAGATTTACCCTTGCATGTTGCTAGGTCAAAAAGGGACTTACCTTTCTCTCTGAATAGCTTTATCCTCTCACAATAACTTTCAATATTTTGTCTTGATTGATGCATATGGTTTTAATAAGTTTCCATACTTATCATGATATGCTTTTATCTTTTTTACTACCTCACAAATTGTCTATAATCGGAATTGAAGCTAATTCCAATTGTTTAATCACCTTCTCAGCAACTTCTACACGGATGCCGCTAACTAGGTTCTTGTATTGTTTTTGTTTGCCATGGCTCTTCCACAAATAACGCAACATTATGTCTTTGTCTTCCGTAAAACATTAAGTGGTAAATCATGCCCATGACCAAATACAGGGCAAACTAAGTTGCTCCTTAACAACATTTAAACACAATTCAACCAATTCTGTTGCTTTTCCCATACTAAAAGGTATTTCACAGCTACTGAAACCTGCAAAATGAGCCGGAATAAAGTGTAGTCCTTCGGAACTGCAGGAAGAAACATCTGTTACTGACGTCATGAATGCCTAACCAATCGGGGCTGATCCTGGATTGCAGGTGCAGGGCAGGTTTTTTGGTCAATCATTCGACATTCCGGACGTTGCGAAAAGCTGCATGCGCATCAAAACTCTCAATGGCTATGTAATGTAAAACATTGTTAGCTCTTAACATAACAGTGAATTGTCATTTGGCAGTAATAAATGAAGAAAATTCATTCATTTAAATTGATATCAATAATAATTTGATATTTTTAGAAGTTAAAAAAGATTGGGAAAAATACAATATTTCTATGCTTGATCAGGAATCCAAAGCTGTCGAATGCACAATTGAGAAGTTGAAAAACTTGCACTTAAAAATTGATATTTAATTACAGGTGAAAGGTAGAGATAAAATCAGCGCGAAAAGATGGTTACAGGGATTTATATACAATCGTGGAGTAATGTAACTGGTGTTGTCAAACTGAAAATGGCATGTTACAAATAATTATATGTAAATGGGACTCGTATATCTGGAGATCCAACAGGTGAAGCATCTAGCTGGTTCAACAGTAGAATCCAGGGGAGAGGTATAGTTACAGGTAAGTCGTCATTGCAACACCTGGAGGAAAACTGTGTAATGCATAAACTTTCAGCAAGCAACAAAGAATGTTTATCAGGTGCAGAGGCAATTAGTGTGGTACGACTCCAGTCTGGGTAATGTTCACCTTGTGCAACTGTGCGGGCTAAGGCAGAAGAGGTAGAACCAATACAAACTGCGTATTTGTGCTCTGCCATCCGTACTTCCACTGAACGTAGGGTGGAGCCTACATAGGAGGTGTCTTCAGAGTCCGGTGAATTGGAAACGAGTGGAATGTTATAAGCACCATGTTTATGTAATGGGTGAATCTTATCACGGTCCTGAAATCTTGTGAGAGAGATGCAGAAAAGAAGTAGGAATGTTTTAAGAACTGTGTTGTCACTGCTGCTAAAGAGGTCTGTGGCACCACAATAGTAGTGGGTAACAATAGAGGTGATGCTTGGTGGAACAGTGAGATTGATGAGGCAGTAAAGAAAAAGAAGGAAGCCTATTTGGGGAAGTTGCAAGGTAGAGTCTCTGTGGATGAATATCGCTGTAAGAAGCGTGAAACTGCTAAGCTGGTTCGCCACAGTAAGGCAAAAGATAGGAAGGAGAAAGTGGAAAGGCATGAACTGGCTTTTTGGAAAGATAGAAAATCCTTCTGGAAGTATATGAGACTCAGGAAAAATAGGGGAAACAAAGTTGTAAGTTGTGTGAAGAATGAGACTGTGGAAATGATATGGGAGCCCATGAGTTAAGTGACAGATGGGGTGAATACTTCTGTGAGTTATTAGATCAGGAGAGCAAAAATGATTCTGAGACAGATGCAGATGATGTCACAATGAGGGATGAAAGCACAGGAGGGATCTCAAGAGAAGAAGTGTGTAAAGCTCTATCTCTTCAGAATGGTAAGACTCCAGGAGTTGATGGCATAACTGCAGAGATGTTGAAGTATGGTGGTGATTCTATAATTGACTGGTAAACTGAAATTTGCCAGTTGTGCTGGGAGTTAGGAATGGTCCCTCGGGATTGGAAGGATGCTATTATTGTTCCCTTGTATAAGGGAAAAGGTGATCAGACTGAATGCAAGAACTATCGTGGTATTAGCCTACTGAGTGTGCCAGGAAAAGTGTTTGGTAAGGTTGTCATTGAAAAAGTACAGGGTCTTACATCATTGAAAGTGTGGGATGTTTAGAGTGGTTTTATGCCTGGTAAAGGCTGCACTAACCAGATTTTTGCATTACGCATGATGATTGAAAAGTATCTGGCTGTTGGGAAGAAAGTTTTTAATGCCTTCATAGATTTAGAGAAAGCTTACGACCGAGTGAATAGGACACTTTTGTGGAAGGTATTGAATGAATATGGTGTTACTGGGAAGCTACTTAATAGTGTAAAAGCCATGTATGCTGGTAGTAGAGCTTGTGTACGAGTGAATGGTGTTTTATCAAAATGGTTTTCCATTGGTGCAGGAGTTAGACAAGGTTGTGTAATGTCACCATGGCTGTTTAATATATTTATGGACGCATGCATGCGTGAGGCCAAAATAGATAATAGTGGTGTATGTCTTGGTGATATCCGTGTGTGCAGATTGCTGTATGCTGATGACACTGTCCTGTTGACAGAGAGCAAAAGTGAGTTGCAGAGTATGTTGACTCGGATGCACGAAGTTTGCATGAAATTCAAACTGAGTATAAATAAGGGAAAAACCAAAGTTATGGTGTTTGAGAGAGGAATGGGTAGCACTGAATGTAATGTAAGTATAAATGGCACTGTGATTGACCAGGTGAGTGAGTTTGTGTATTTAGGAAGCATGTTTGACAGAGAGAACAAGTTGGATGGTGAAATCAGTAGGCGAGTGAATTCTTCATTAAAAGTCATAGCTGCTCTGGGAGGTTTTCACAGGAATGATGGGTTCTCTAGAGAGTCCCGCATGGCTGTGTATGAAACAGTAATTGTTCCTACTCTGATGTATGGCAGTGAAACCTGGGTACTGCAGAAGAAGCACAGGAGTCGTTTGTGTGCTGGAGAAATGCATTACTTACGTGGGGTTTGTGGCAAGACACGATTTGATTGTGTGAGGAATGAAGATGTATTGCAGTTGTGTGATGTAAAGCAAAATGTTGTTAGCAAGGTGGAGACCAATATGCTTCGGTGGTTTGGCCATGTTGAAAGAATGAGTGATGAAATGCTTACTAAGAAAATATTTTCAGCCCAAGTGGCAGGAAGGAATGACAGAGGAAGGCCAAGGAAGACATGGGTGGATCAGATTCAGGAAGTGTCTGCATGAGAAAAAGATTATGAGTACGAAGTATAAAAGATCTTGTGTACGGCATGTAATGCATATCAGTGAAGCAGGAGTTGTATGTCAAGATCGCTGTAAATGGCAAAGTTTGATACGACAACAATAAGTAAAAATATCTGGAAGTTTGTATTTCTTTTTGGAGCTAACCTCTGAATCTCAGAGAACAGCTTAGTGATATGTATGTATGTATGCATTCCAAAAGAAATGTGAAACTTAGCACAGGCATTCCCAAGGATGTTGACAATGGTTGGGTTGTAATCAATCGTACCCACATATCGCACAATGTGTGACTCCTGTTGTAACGCTGTGAATTGAAGATGATTCATCCTTCTGTCCAGGCAAGATATATCGTCATAAGAGTAGCCAAACGTGGAAGCAACTGTCAAAATCCTCTGAAATTCTGCATGTTGCAGAAAAGGGTTCGAAGAGTGGGAATAAGAGCATTTGAGTAGAAATCTAAACGCAGCTAACCTATGGCTCCAAGGGTGTGAAGAGTCGGGGGTATGAAGAGACTTATAAATAAATATCAATTTTCAAGTGCAAGTTTTTCAACTTCTTAATCGTGCATTCAACAGCTTTGGATTCCTGATCATACCATTTAGCATGAAGTCTTAATTATTTCTATGCTTTCTTAAAATGTTTAATGGTGTTGGGGCAGTATTAAATATTAGTATTTTTCAAAGATATTTCATATTCAGGATGTTGATTTGATAGAGCAACTTTCCCACACAGCCCCATTTTGATTTGAATTTTTTTTTTTTTAAAACATGGGAGACTGCTTCACCTTACTGTACATATAATGTAAAACTGTATTCTGAGACAAAACATTAATGAATAGCAGTGTAAAATCAACATACCTTGAAATTGTAGCGGTCAACAAAAACCTTTCCACATCTTTTGCACTTATGAGTCCTATCACAGGAATGTAATTTTTGTACATGAATCCTCAAGTCTGTTTTTCTACCACATGTGGTAGGACAGAACTGACAATGAAAGACTGGCTTATTACCTGAATGGATAAGTTTGTGTGCTTTTAGACTGTTTGACTGCGTGAAACGTGCTTGGCAGATATCACACTCGTACGGTTTCTCACCAGTGTGTATCCTCAAGTGGCGTTTCAGTTTATAAGTATCGGGGCTTGCATACGTGCAATGAGGACACTGGTATGGGCGCTCTCCCGTATGGCAACGCATGTGTCTCTTCAGCTTGCTAAGTTCCACACTTGCATAATCACATTCTGTACATCGATGAGGCTTTTCATGGGTATGCTTGTATCTGACGTGGCGCACCAATTCCCCGGAGGTCGTAAAACAGGAATCACAACTTTTGCACATGTGGGGTCGAGTCCCGGTGTGAGTGTTGACATGGTTCTGCAGTGATGCCAGAGTTTTGAAGCCACGTTCACACACAGTGCACTTATGGGGTCGCTCATCCGAATGAGACTTCATGTGCCTAGACAGGAGGTAACGCTTTGGACTTGTGTAACTACAGTAGTTACACATGTGGGTAGTGGTAGAAATCTGGCTCTTGCGAGGAGCAATTCGTAGAGCACGCACTTTGACACCATCTCTAACACCTTCTTGTACACTACCATCAGAAGGTTTATCCCCATCATGAAATTCATACACAGACATGTCCCCATTTTCATCACTTTTATCTATGTCACCAGACTGAGAAAGGTATAAGACATAACTGACTTCTCCAGGATTCGTATCAGATGGCACAATTGTTACTGTCTGGTAAGAATCGCCAGTATTGACAATGACCTATAAAAAGAAAAAAATTATTTTAAAAAAGCATTTTCCCATTTAAACATGCACATTTTTAAAAAAGAAAATATTATAAATGAAGCAATGTATAGTTTATAACACATTTTCCACACTGCAGAGCAAATACTTCACCATAATCTCTATCCATCCAATCAATTTCCTTTCAAACAATCATATTTTCCAATTATAACACTGTGATGCTGCACTTGCTTTTGCAATCATGAAGATTTAAAATGTGTCATTTAACAGGGTGCAGCTTATATCTATTTTCAGTAACATTATACACTTTAACCGTTGTTTGCGATATTAAAATAAATCATTTCATGAATCGTTTATGGCAGACACTGAGCTGTGAAAAATTCAGAGTATAGATTCTTCATTGGTTATCAGCATGGGAGCCTAGCAGTTGTACCAATGAAGTCTTGAAACCCACATGAATATATGTGATGCAGTAATTTGGCCTTTTGTTTTACATGCAAGTGGTTTCTGATTTACTGTCAGAATTTATTTTTTTTTTCAGGTTAATAAATTATGCTTCATCACCTCATGCTCTCTCTCTCTCTCAAATTTTTTTTTTTTTTTTTAAATTTTGCGCTAGGGAGGGTAAAATGTGGATTTTTTTTTTTTTTTTGCCATCTGCCAAAACAGGGAGAATCACAAAATTCAATGGGCTTTCACTATAGCACACTTCCTCACACGTGAAATTACAGTGTTGTGCCCCCATCTGTTTAAACACATAATCCACTATAAGTGTCAGCCACAGGCTCAAGGGTGCCTCCCCCCCCCCCCAAAAGTATTTCATTTTTTTTTTTTTTTTTGTCTTTGGTTAAAATGTGACTTACTTTTGAAAAGATAAAAGCTTTAATTTAATAAAAATGTATTAGTTTTTTTCTTCTACTTTTCATTAACTTTTATTTTGGTGGATTTTAGGAACTTCCGTTAAAATATATGCGGGGTTACATACAGCTCAGTGACTCAGAAGTCGCTACGTACAAGTTCAATTCAATATGAGACTCCACTTTTTCCAAAGTAAATAGGTGGGACAGTAACGACATCTGGAGTACGTAAGTTGTGTTTACATTATCATGAAACAAAGTCACTGAAAGCCAAAGTACGAAATGGCCCAAAAAAGTACCCAAATTCTGTTGATGACAGAAAAATAAAAAGGTTGTGTCTCAAGGACAGAAGAATTTAATCTGAGGCCATCAGAGGTGAACTAGGTGTAACTGGTAGTTCTGTCAGTTCAAGAACAATAAGGAGAAGACTATCAGATATGGGACTAAGAGGTAGGATTCCAAGAAAAGAGAAAAACATACCTGGAAGCAGTTTATATGGGAGTGACAAAAGTAAGATATCCTTAAATAGCATAACTATATTAGTGATCTGAATTTCTTGGCGTAGAATAGAAATAAAAGTTTCCAAGCTTTCGCACATCAACCAGTTAACTTTTTCAAGGAAAGTAGACAACAAACTGCGAGCTGAAAGATATAACGCTTCAACAATTTAAATGCGGCAATTTGACTTGACAATAGACAAACAGGTGTGAACGTAAATTAGGCATTCAAAACATGAGGCACTATGCTGATTTTGCACGCGGAATCATGGGGGGGGGAGGTATTCACTGCTTGAAAAACTGGTTCCTAACCTGTGGCAACTCCAGCGAGATGCTATCATTGCATGACTCGTTGTTGGTTATGATCGCCAAAGTTTTGCGAATGGCAGTAGATTTTGGGATGGAGTAGGAAGCTAATTTCCTTTATGTCATCCCATATAGGAACAACGGGCTTGAACTTGACTTCTCTGGATAGGGCTGTGGTTACTTTGCTGTATTTAATGTCCCTTTTATGTTCTTAACTCTAATTCTAAATTAACGTTTTGTCATTCCAATGTAGTATCGCTTGGAGCCGTCCGGATATCGTAGAGGAATGGCATAAACGCCTGATTCATTGGAAGGTGGGGCCTTGTCAGTGTTTCCCTTAAGCATGGCGTATAAAGACATCGAAGACCTGATGCCAAACACTGAGGTTCATCTTCTTGAGCGTGTTCTTGAGCCGATAGGAAAACATTTGGTATGCAGGAAATTGAACCCAGGTAGCGCAGCTGCGGCATAGAAAGATTAATATGACTGGTTCTGGCTTTCTCAATATACCTACATACCAGGTTCGGGCGTATCCTGCCTCAGTGGCCAACTCGATAACGTTTCTCAATTCGCACTGCCTAGAAGGAACATCTGAGGGGACTGCAAAGGCTCTTCGGACAAAAGAATGGAAGAAAGCTGTCTTGTAACCAGTGAGGCAGAATGAGCTGCGGAGCATCAAGTTGGGGACGGATGTGGGTTTATAAGACTTCTGTTAGAAGGCGATTTTCAGGTAATTTACTTAGTAAAACATCCAGATAAGGCAAGGTACACTTGTGTTCAAGTTCCATAGTGAAATTGATCGTAGGGTGTATATCACTGATTTTATCTAAAAAAAGCGGGATAGTCTCCTCTCCGTGAGGCCATATGAAAAATACATCATCTGCATATCTTAGCCAGGTGGTAGGCCTTGGGGTGATGTTGGTGTACATATAAAGGGTAAAGGGTTCTTAGGAAAATCAGTTTACTCCCCCCCCCCTCCTCTAACTTTTAAACCGAGTATCATACTGCCATGGAAGTAATGTGTACCTATAGGTAAGTGACCAAGCGCAATCAATTGGACGTGCTTGTAGCGCCTCTAGTGACGAAATACGGAACTTAGCAAAACTAACTCAGAAACCAAGAGATACGTAAAGAAGTCCAATTACAAAATGAAAGAGCAGTGTTTAATTAGTACAAAACGACACTTGGTTCAACAGAAACACATATGGACTCGGGATAGAAATGCATCTCTAACAACATCGCAGGGGTTACAAAATTACAGGCCCTGACAATGTGTTCCTTTAAATCTGCCATGCTGGGAGGTTCCGTAGAGTACACTTGATCCGTTCAGGTATCCCCAAAAGAAGAAGTCCATCGGTGTTAGGTTGGGTGACCGTGGGGGCCATTCCATACAACCACCATACCCAATAATATTGTTGCCGAATGTACAAGATAAGAACGAGGGAACTGGAAAGGTTTTGTGGGAAGGACAGTCATGATGTTGAAACCTTATGCGTAGTAACGTAGTCAAAGGAACATAATCCAACTAATCGCTTACTGGAAAACATAACAGCTGCAAGTAACGCTGACCTGTTAAATTTCCCTCAATGAACACAGGTCCAAGTATGGATGTTTGCCACATTCCACACCACACACATTAAGTGGCCAGCAAACTTGATGGCATGGTTGTTTCGTCATTTGTGGATTTCTCACATCCCAGTAGTGGGAGTTCTGGTGATTGATGATCCTGCCCCTTGTAAATGTTGACTCGTCAGTCCATATGATGTTGTCCACAAACTGCGGTTCTTCCTGTAAGGTGTTCAAGACAAAGTTACAAAAGTCATACCACCTTTGAAGGTCCCCAGGCATCAGGTTCTGCACAACAGCATCATGGTAGGGATGCGCACCATGTTCATTCAAGATTTTCCACACCCGTGATGTCGATAATCCGCACGCATTGTTCACTGCTGTCGTACTACTTTGAGGATTTGCAAGAACATAGCCCAAAACATCCGCAGGATGTACTCGCACACCGGCACCAATGGGAAGACGACGCTCAGTAATGCTTTCCGTTTCTCGCCGGCACTGAATAACTTTGGCAATTGTCTGTGCTGCTGGATGCTGAGAAGTGGGAAACCATAATCTATACACCCTAGCAGCCTTTTTTTGCATTCTGCTGACATTTGTCGTACAGCAAGGCTATATCACAGTACTCGTCATTCATGAAGATACCCATGTACCTGCCGACCTTGTACACTGATTCACTTTGAATTCCCACCCTTCATTTATAGCTCTTCAGCTGTCTGGTGTCATTTTACGTCAAACTTGAAATTAGCATAACTATGTGTTATATCACGTACCCACTTTTCTGTTTCTGTTGTGTGCTAGCAGCCGGACATCTGACACTTTGTTCACGTTTTCTTGTCTTTTCTGTAAGTGTTTCTGTTGAACCAAGTGTCGTTTTGTACTAATACCGCTCTTTCATTTTGTAATTGGACGTTTTTGTGCATCTCTCTTAGTTTCAGAGTTAGTTTTGCTCAGTTCCGTATTTCGCCACTAAGGGCGCTACAAGCACGTCCAATCGATTGTGCATGGTCACTTTTCTATAGGTACACATTACTTCAGTGGCGGTACGATACGTGGTTTAAAAGTTAGAGGGAGGAAATGGACTTTTCTAAGAACCCTGTATATTGCTCAATTGAGCGAAGTATTGCTTCTGCAAGGGCAGCTGAAAGCAATTATTCCATTGGAACGCCATTTATCTGTTTGTAAAATTGTCCTTGGAAACTTAAGTAGCTGGAATTTGAGACCAAGTCCATTAGATTCTGAGGCAAGACTCCTGCGAATAAAGTGATGAATTAGATATGGCTTCTTTTAATGTTCTGATGGCTTCCGACACAGGTACCGAAGGGTAAAGAGAAACCACGTCGAAACTGCCGATAATGTCGAGTTGCTGGACAGAGATTAGCTTACCTTTTGTAATAAAATCTAGAATGGAAGTTATTATACAGTCCGATTCAGGGAGATGATTAGCAAAAAATTTGGATAGTGCTTTCTCTAAACAGTACGTTGGTGCAGACCTCCTTGACGTGATGCATCTCAATGGATTACCGGGGTTGTGATGTTTAAGACTTCCGAAGAGCTTTGGGACCTGAGGGCCTATGGAACTCGAACACAAGGGTACCTTGCCTTATCTGGATGTTTTACTAAATAAATTACCTAAAAATCACCTTCGAACAGCAGTCTATTATAAACCCACATCCGTCCCCAAGCTCGTGCTTTGCAGCTCATTCTGGCCCACTGATTACAAAACAGCTTTCTTCCGTTCTCGAGCCCGAAGAGCCTTTGCAGTCTCCTGAGATGTTCCTTCTAGGCACGAATTGAGAAATGTTATCGAGTTGGCCACTGAGGCAGGATACGCCCCAAATCTGGTATATAGCTATTTCGAGAAAGCCAGAACCAGTCATATTAATCTTTCTATGCCGCAGTTGCGCTACCTGGGTTCAATTATCTGCATACCAAATGTTCCCTATCAGCTTAAGAACACGCTCAAGAAGATGAACCTCGGTGTTGGCATCAGGTCTCCGATGTCTTTATACGCCATGCTCAACGGAAGCGCTCACAAGGCCCCACCTTCCAATGAAGCAGGTGTTTATGCCATTCCTCTATGATATCTGGACGGCTCCAAGCAATACTACATTGGAATGACAAAACGTTCATTTAGAATTAAGAGTTAACATACATAAAAGGGACATTAAATATGGCAAAGTAACCACAGCCCTATCCAGAGAAGTCAAGTTCAAGCCCGCAGCTCCTATATGGGATGACATGAGCGATGGGTTTGCCTCCTCAAGGCACTTCGTGGTAACAATGGCACACGCAACAGCAACTAGGGCCTCTGTGAATCTTGGAGGTGCCAGCTAGTTCTGTGTGACAGTGGCAAAAATACCCCAACTCTCTGGATTTTGTTCCAGAATCCTGAGGTTGAATGACCAACTGGAACCCTCAGCTGTGGGCTAATCCCCCACACTGATGTACTTACCTGATTAAAAGACAAAAAGAAATCAATATCCGGACTCAAGTGTGGGATATGGTGGACCTACCACACTTGAGAAGGACGGTCCACCACGGAATGGACCTGGACTTTCTAAACGGCGTATGAGAAAGAAATCTCGGCTGAGTGAAGGTAAGATTGGTGTATGGAATACTAGAGGTATATGTGGCAAGATGAGTGAGGTGATTGAGGAGATGAATAAATATAGACTGGATGTGCTGCTGGATGTGCTGTGTGTAAGTGAAACCAAAACGAAGGAAATTGGGGTAGAAGAAGTGAATGGCACGGTGAGTGTGTGGTCTGGAGTATTGGATAATATGAGAGAACAAGCTGGTGTAGGTATGATTTTAAGTGAAAAGATGAAGAACAACTTGATTCACTAGAGTTGTGTAAGTGAGAGAATTCTCTGGATTCGTTTGAAAGTGAAACTTCAGAGAATTGTAATTGTTGTAGTGTATGCTCCTTGTCACTCGGAACCTTCTGATAAGAAAGAAGATTTCTGGAATGAGCTAAGAGCTGTTTTGAGCCACTTTGGTGCTAACGAAAAAGTTATAATAGCAGGGGATTTTGATGCTAGAGTAGGTGTGCAGAATGCAATTCCTGACAATGTTCTGGGTAAGTTTAATGATCCTTGTGTGAATGAAAATGGTGAAAGATTAATTGAACTCTGCATTGAGAATGGTTTGTGTGTATCTAATACATTTTTCAACCACAAGTATATCCACACATATACTTGGGAAAATCGTACTTTTGGTCAAAAGAGTGTGATAGATTTTCATTGTCTACGATCAGCATCTGAAACACTTAGTTGTTGACACCCGTGTGATGAGAGGTGCGGATGTTGGTTTTGATAATTACTTGATAGTGCCATGAGTGAAACTTAATGTTGGTTGGAGGAAAAGGAATAGGAAGAGACCCAGGATAGAAAGACTAATGGTTGATAGACTCCTTGAAGATCATCAGCATTATTCTGAGTTACTCAGAGAACGGCTGAAGGAGCTGAAGTCTGGTGAGAAAGATGTAAAAAAGAAGTGGGAATGTTTTAAGAACTATGTTGTCACTGCTGCTGAAGAGGTCTGTGGCACCACAATAGTGGGTAACAATAGAGGTGATGCTTGGTGGAATAATGAGATTGAAAAGGCAGTAAAGAGAAAGAAGGAAGTCTATTTGGGGATGTTGCAAGGTAGAGTCTCTCTGTATGAATGATGCTGTAAGAAGCATGAAACTGCTAAGCTGGTTCGTCAGAGTAAGGCAAAAGATAGGAAGGAGAAAGTGGAAAGGCATGAACTGGCTTTTTGGAAAGATAGGAAGTCCCTGTGGAAGTACAAGAGACTCAGGAAAAATAGGGGAAACAAAGTTGTAAGTTGTGTGAAGAATGAGATTGAGGAAATGATATGGGAGCCCAATGAGTTAAGAGAAAGATGAAGTGAATACTTCTGTGAGTTATTAGATCAGGAAAGCAAAGATGATTCTGAGACAGATGCAGATGATGTCACAATGAGGGATGGAAGCACAGGAGGGATCTCAAGAGAAGAAGTGTGTAAAGCTCTAAAATCTCTTCAGAATGGTAAGGCTCTGAAAGTTGATGGCATAACTGCCGAGATGTTAAAATATGGTGGTGACTCAGTAATTGACTGGTTAACTGAAATTTGCCAGTTGTGCTGGGAGATAGGAATGGTCCCTCGGGATTGGAAGGATACTATTATTGTTCCCTTGTATAAGGGAAAAGGTGATCAGACTGAATGCAAGAACTATCGTGGGATTAGCCTACTATGTGTGCCAGGGAAACTGTTTCGTAAGGTTGTTACTGAAAAAGTACGGGATCTTACATCAGAGTAAGTGAGGGATGTTCAGAGTGGTTTTATGCCTGGTAAAGGCTGCACTAACGAAAATTTTTCATTACGCATGATGATTGAAAAGTATCTGGCTGTTGGTAAGAAAGTTTTCGCTGCCTTAATAGATTTAGAGAAAGTTTACGACCGAGTGAATAGGACACTTTTGTGGAAGGTACTGAATGAATATGGTATTACTGGGAATTTACTTAATAGTGTAAAAGCCATGTATGCTGGTAGTAGAGCTTGTGTACGATTGAATGGTATTTTATCAAAATGGTTTTCTATTGGTGCAGGAGTTAGACAAGGTTGTGTAATGTCACCATGGCTGTTTAATATATTTATGGACGCATGCATGTGTGAAAAAAAAATTATAGCGGCTTATGTCTTGGTGATATCTGTGTGTGCAGATAGCTGTATGCTGATGACACGGTCCTGTTAGCAGAGAGCAAAAGTGATTTGCAGATTATGTTGTCTCGGATGCACGATGTTTGCATGAAATTCAAACTGAGTTTAAATAAGGGAAAACCCAAAATTATGGTGTTTGAGAGAGGAACAAGTAGCACTGAATGTAATGTAAGTATAAATGGCACTGTGATTGACCAGGTGAGTGAGTTTGTGTATTTAGCAAGCATGTCTGACAGAGAGAACAAATTGTATGGTGAAATTAGTAGGCGAGTGAATTCTTCATTGAAAGTCATAGCTGCTCTAGGAGGTTTACACAGGAATGATGGGTTTTCTAGAGAGTCCTGCATGGCTGTGTATGAAACTGTAATTGTTCCTACTCTGATGTATGGCAATAAAACCTGGGTACTGCAGAAGAAACATAGGAGTCGTTTGTGTGCTGGAGAAATGTGTTACTTATGTGGGGTTTGTGGCAAGACATGGTCTGATTGTGTAAGGAGTGAAGATGTGTAGCAGTTGTGTGATGTGAAGCAAAATGTTGTTAGCAAGGTGGAGACCAATATGCTTCGGTGATTTGGCCATGTTGAAAGAGTGATGAGATGCTTACTAAGAAAATCTTTTTAGCCCAAGTGGCAGGAAGGAAAGGCAGAGGAAGGCCAAGGAAAACATGGGTGGATCAGATTCAGGAGTGTCTGCATGAGAAAAAGATAATGAGTATAAAGTATAAAAGATCTTGTGTACGGCGTGTAATGGATATCAGTGAAGCTCGAGTTGTATGTCGAGATCGCTGTAAATGGAGAAGTTTGATACGACAACAGTAAATAAAAATATCTGGTAGTTTGTATTTCTTTTTGGAGCTAACCTCTGAATCTCAGAGAACAGCTTAGTGATATGTATGTACGTGTAGTACATACATATGTAAAAAAGTAAAAAATTTAAAGGAAATTAGCTTCCTACTTCATCCCAAAATCTACTGCAATTCACAAAACTTTGGCGATCATAACCAACAACGAGTCATGCAACGATAGCGTCTCGCTGAAGTTTCCACAGGTTTGGAACCAGTTCTTCAAGCAGTGAATACCTTTTGTTTGTTTTTTTCCATGATTCCGCGTGCAAAACCAGCATAATTCCTCATGTTTTGAATGCATAATTACGTTCACACCTGTTCGTTTATTGTCAAGTCAAATTGCCACATTTAAATTGTTGAAGCGTTCTATTATTCAGTTTGCTGTCTACCTTCCTTGTAAAAGCCACCTGGTTGATGTGCGAAAGCTTGGAAAACTTTTATTTCTATTCTACGCCAAGAAAGTCGGATCACTCGTGTATACTATTTAAGTATAGTTGGTGTACAGTTCCTTGTTATTTAATTAGTAAAGATATCCTTTTCAGTAGAGATGGGCAAAAATATGTGAGACGTCGAGTGGGAGAAGAGCTACATTCTGACTGCATGGATGCAAATGTAAAGCACTCAAAAAAGTGTTATTGGGCACGTATGGCAGCAGATGGTGTTAGCCACCTTCTTGCAATTGACGATACAATGAATGCAAGAAAATACATTGACTCTATCCTAGAACCAAACCTGCAACCTTCCATCAGGGATCTCTTTCCCGACAATGCACTATTTCTTTTTCAGCAGGATTCAGCTCCCTGCCACACAGCACAAATATGTAAACAGTGGTTCACAGCAAAGGGCATTCCATTGTTTACCTGGCCAGGAAACAGCTCTGACCTGAACCCAATAAAAAATCTGCGGCACCGTTTGAAAAACCTTGTACAAATGAGGCGTCCATCAAACAAAAGGTAATTAATTAATAGAGGCTATAATTGCTTCCTGACAGTGAAGGAAGAACTTCAAACACTTGCTGGTTCAGTGAGACATTGCTGTGCTGCTGTTTTAAACAATAAAGCCTAACCCTACTAAATACTGATAATGCATTGCGAGCGTAAGTATCTGATACCATTTTATTGGATTGTAGTGTAGATTTATCATGATTGCAGTATTCGCAGCGTAACTTTTTTTGTACAGCAGATATTTGAATTATGTTTTTTGTACTGAAATCAGCATTAACTTCTCTTTCAATTAACATATAAACATTTGCATTTAGTGAAATATAATATTACCTATAAGCCTGCAAAGTTGAAAAACATGTAATTTTCAAGTGACCACAATTACAGTCACCACTGTATGTAACTCAGTGATACACTACTACATATGTGCGCTGATTACTCATAAATTTCCCATAGCCCTATAACTTATTAAAAACAAAATCTAAACTGGGAATAGTCATCATTTTCCACTGCACCTACAAAAGATAGTTTGCTGAATGTTCAGCAAGCAAAAACCACACAAATGTTTCCACACATACTAGAACAACGTACAGTGTTGAAACTAATGGATAACTTACAGAGTTATTGGAACCAACTGTAGCTTTAGCTGCAGCTTGTTCTGCTATATTTGCCATCATCTGCAGTGTTCTTTCTTCATCAATGTGCAGCTCTTTTCCTAAGCCTGTAACGATTGTCTGGTTGTTGTCAGTAGCATCGTCAACACCTGCCATGTCCGACTGCTGAACCAGCATAATGGTATGGGTCTGTGTACCATCAGGAGCTTCAGACTGCACCTAGAAAAATACACAAGTATTAAGTTTAGTCAATAGTTCCTTTCAGCAAATCTAAAGCTAGTGTTGATAGAAATGCCTCTATCATTATAAGTCAAAATGATATAAAAGGACAATTCGTTGCTTGTTGCACAACGATGGTATTCATCTCATTACAGTATAGTCCTGCATTTCAGTACTTTTTTTCACTGTATTTTTGACATTTCTCACACTGTGAGAGGTTAGGTCCCTGGTAAACTGTGCTGCCACTGTTGTACTATGGATTCAGGGAATTTCTGTAGTTTGTACATTTTTTTTTTTTTCATTATCTGCTTTGTGGAAATAATGAAATAAATTCAATAGTTTTCTAGGTGACTTTTAGGTTGTCATTCAGCAGCAGTTGCCCCCCCACCCCCACCCCCACCCCTTTTTTTTAAAGTTAAAAGAAGTGTTAAAAGTTGCTCAGCTAAAATATCTACTAATACGAAGTATGTAATACACATGTAACAAACAGTCACATGGAGATAGTTGGGTATTAGTAAGCTAGCTACATTAAGAAAAATTGAAAAAAGCACATTTCAACCAGGCTTGAGTCTTGATCACCTGTGGAAATTCCTTTTCGGCAAACGAACAAGGAATTTACAAATGATGGGGATAAAATAAAGAATATCGGTATTGCTGTTTGAAGTGGTACAGACTTCAACACTCTTGTGAAAACATACTCTTTGGTTGGCAAAAGGTGCAATTTCTTCAGTATTTTTCGACAGAAACACTGTGATGTATCTGAGAGAAACAATAATGCCATGGAAGAATTAAGTGCTCTCTAGGTAGCATCCTTTTTATGCTCAGCAAGACATTTAGTAACGCTGTAAAATATGCTGCCAATGTACATTGTGGGGCCAACAGAAGTGGAAATAGGAATTTTGTACCCACCAGGAACACTTGACTGTTCACAGGTGATAAAGACCCAAACTGAGTAGAAAGTGTGTTTTTTCTTAACATAACTAGAGCACTAGCTACTTTCAAAATATCTAGTATACTATTATTAAAAGTTCAAATGAAATCAGCTGAATATCCATAGTCCACAAAGTCTCCCTGCCAGAATTCAGGTTTCAACTTTGCCAAGTGATGTTTTCCCAAGGGACATTTCTCTGACTTCTTCAGATCTACACTGCTGGCCACCCAAAATGCAACACCAAGAAGGACACGAGATAGCAAAGCCAGATTTACTGGACACATAACAACAGATACAAAGATGAAACGATTGAGCTTACAGGCCCGTGTGACTTGCGGAACACGCAGACATCAATAGTTCGTGTGGCCCCCATGGCTGGCAACAACGGCTGCTACATGCTGCGGCATCGAACGAAAGAGGCTTTGGATGTGGGCTTGGGGTATGTCAGTCCAGGCTGCTTCCACACGTTGCCACAGTTCATCAGGCGTTGCCGCAGGTGGTGCTTGCTGGGCCACTCGGTTGCCGATCAGCGACCAGACGTGTTTGATGGGTGACATATCGGGAGAACAGGCTAGCCACGGCAGCAGTGACACCTGGTGGGCCGTGAAGAATTGTTGCATGATGCGTGCCACGTGCGGGCGCGCATTGTGCTGTTGAAATGTGGCCGCTGGCAGGTCCTGCAGATAAGGGAGAGCTACAGGCTCCAAAACGTCGGAGATGTAGCAGTGGCTGTTGAGTGTACCGGCGACACGTACCAGAGGGGTGCAAGTGTCATATCCAATTGCGCTCCAAACCATAACGCCAGGTGACGGACCGGTATGGTGATGCATAATGCAGGCGTCATACAGTCTCTCACCACGGTGCCGCCACACGCGGATCTGACTATCGTGGTGTTGCAGGCAGAAGCGAGATTCGTCAGAGAAGACAATGTCGTGCCGTTCCGTAGTCCAGGTGCAGCGATGTCTCGGTACGATAACCCAATGTCGCGATAAGCCACTATTCGTCATCTGTCTTACTCCGAAACGTGCTGCAATGACTGCCGTATTCTGCGACGAGGCATCAGGAAGCTTCCCACGCACAGGTCCGGCAGCACAACACACTTCCACTACTTACACACACACCCCCCTTCTGCGCACCCTTCTTATAGTGCTTCTCGGTGGCATGCCGGATGCACATGATTTGCATATGCCCTGCAATGCTAATCGTTTTCATGTCCTCTCGCGGGTGACGCATGCTGAGAATTTCAGGCCAATCGGATGCTTCCTTCTTGGTGTTGCATTTTGGTTTGCCAGCAGTGTAATTACACTGCTCCCCTGTCATTATGTGTCACTTAACTGAATCTTCTTTGTAGACTATTCCTCTGTGTGTGAGTGTGTGTCACCCTTAATACAGCTAGACTCTTCCTCTGTGTGTGAGTGTGTCACCCAAAACAGATTTATAACTATGATTATGTAACATTAGATATTTTAGATAAGCAAGTTTATAAAATATTTTTTATAAAAATATTTTAACCTGAAGAAAAACAAGGGCAAACATTGAACAATATCAGGATTGAAAAATTGGCTAGTCCGACACTAAGGACTATAGGTTTTTATGTTCAAACTCAAGCAAAATATGTTTTTTTATTACCCAGAAACTAGTGGTTAACAGTTTGTTTTTCCAAAGCTGTATATTTTCTCTCAGATGTGTATATATACATATTAGTTTCAAGTTGCACACCATCGTGTCTTTCAAACTGTGCCAATGCACATTGTGAGTGGTTACCAGTTATACAGTATGCATAGATGCCAACTTGTACGGATTTTCCGTATTTTTACGGATTTTTGGTTGCTGTTACGGAAGTACGGAAACACCGCTGAAATTACGGAAAATCACCATTTGATTTAATTTTCTGAGACGGAAAGCAAATTTTCATCAACTTAAAAATTTGTGTTTGTTCTTCAAGTTTTTCTGGGGGAAAAAATTAAATGCTACATTCAGGGCTGCCAGACCTGCGCCGATTGCGCCAGCCCGCGCCAAAACGTTGTTCCTGCGCCATTCTGCTAAATAATCGCCATTTCGACGAAATCTGTGCCAATTTTGCGCCAAAAGTTAAAATTTACCGGTCATCGATATTTTAGCGTTATCTTACGACATTCGAAATCGATTCAGCGGAATGTCACGTTAATTCGTACGTGAGATTATTCCGCAGATTCGCAGAGTCAGCTCCGTTTTTTTTTGTTTTTTTTTGTCATTTTTCAAGATCGATGCAAAAGTGAAGAAATTTTCAGGATATTAGTTGAGGGGTCGTATTCCGTCTGGGGACGTTGTTTTGTCTTTTTAAACGTTCGGAAACAGAAGTTAAACAAAGTGCAGATTTTTCCTGTAATCGTGTTTGTTTTCTCTCGCGATGTTGCTTCTGTTCAGTATTGTTAAATATAATTTCATTGCATAATTTCAGCTTGAAATTGTAGGCAACAATTTCCGAAAACGGAAGTTAGGCCGCCCGAAAATTTCCCCGTAATCTTCGGCGAACGAGATTCTCGCGCTGATTCGAGGAATCCCGTCTTTTTTGTTATCATTTGGACCATGTACGAAATCGATGCTTAACTGAACTTAAATTTTGGGAGGATTGGTGGCGGGGGGGGGGGGGGTCGTTTTCTCCGTGGAGGACGGAATTTCATCCTTTGAAAACAGAAAGTAGACGGAGGTAAGATTTCTCTGGTAATCGTAAATTTTTTTTTTCTCGCGATGTTTCCTCAACCCAGTATTGTTAGATATCATTTTATTCCATAAACATTTGTATTTCAGCTTGAAAATTTTGGATAAATTTCCAAAAACTGAAGTCATTCAGCTTGAAAATGTTGGATAAATTTCCGAAAACTGAAGGCTTGAAAAACCGTTATTTCAAGCCATGTTTCCCAATTCAGCGATCGCAAAAAAAATATTCGTGTGGAAGAACCAAGGCTACTGCACTAATTCAGCAATCGCAAAAAAATATTTGTGTGGAAGAACCAAGGCTACTGCAGTAATTCAGCACATGGCCAGTGTTTCTACAAGTAACATAGTATGGTATCTAAAGTTAAAAAAAAATCCTTTTTCTCCATCTACGGACAGAAGTAATGACGCTCAAGCAAATAAACTGTATCCCATTAGAATAACATATTTTGACGAAAAAATAGGGAAAAGTTCAACTGTTTTGTTATCATTGGTTGAATCAAGTAATAATATAGGTGAAGGAATATTCAACGTTTTGAACAATGAGTTTGTTAAAAAAAATATCTCATGGAGCAACTGTGTGTCATTTTCCTGTGACAATGCTAACACTATGGTCGAGTAAAAGGTGTTGTTTCTCACATAAAGAAGGTTCAGCCTGCAATCATAGTGCAGCGATGTTCATGCCATTTAGTAAATTTAGCTGCACAGAAATCTGCTACTCAACTGAAAGGATTTAATGTTGAGCACTTTCTGATACAGTTGCACTTTTTTTGGAGAAAAGTTCAAAGAGGAAACACAATCTAAAACTAAGTCAAGCTGTTTATGGTACTAAACCACACAAAATTCTAAAGCATGTCAATACTCGCTGGTTATCACTTTTGGAATCCATTGACAGAATTTTAGAACAGTGGGAGGCTCTAGAACATTATTTCAGTGACAATGAAGAAGCTAATTCACAGTATAAGAACCTTGCAAGTATGATTGGAAATCCTTCATCTAAACTTTATTGTCTTTTTTTATCTGCTACTCTTCCTTTGTTTACATCTGTTAACATGTTCTTGCAGCAGGAAGCTCCTCCACTTGTGCATGTATTAAAAACAAACTTCATAGTCTGTTATCTTTTTTTTTTTTTTTTTTTTTGAGATTTAACGACCACCGTGAGCAACTCAATGGGCTATAAGCAGTCGCCCGTCCCTAATTTAGAGTCACTGGTTCCAGGGAAGGGAGAGAGCCAGTGCCGTAAGACAAACACAACATCCATGCCTCACCGGGATTCGAACCCGGACCCCTTCCGACGAATGATCAGAGGCCAACGCCTTAGACCACTGCGCCACCGGGGCGGCTCAACTCTTTTCTCTTTCACATCTGAATTACTTGTACGATTTACCAAGCCATCAGCATTTGATGTGATAGCAACATCTCTTGCAGATGGAAATTTTGAAAGAAGGAGAAATCAAAAAGAAAACTGTGATCTCATAATTGGGTCAAAAGCGAGATCTTATATAGGCACAACTGCAGATCTGAGTGAAGACACAGTGGCTACTTTTTATTCTGAGGTAAGGGAATTTTGCAAGGCAGGCTGCAATTACATTTTAAGAAAATTTCCAGTTTATGATGAATTTCTGAGTCATGCTGAAATTGCAGATGTAGCATTAAAGCAAAGTGTTTCTTTTGCATCAATCCAATATATGTGTTCCCTGTTTCCAGTTTTGAAACCAGAAGAATCTGACAAGGTGGAATCTGAATTTGCTCACTACCAGTTCGAAAATTTTAACTGTGCTGTTACTTCTGAGAGAATGGATGAAGTGTGGCACAGAATTCCTTTAATGAAAAATGAAAGTGGCCAGTTGAAGTATGAATCATTAAGCAAAATTATGAAAATGATTTTAATAGTCCCTCATAGCAATGCAAGTACAGAAAGAATTTTCAGTATTGTGAAAAAAAAAAAACATGAATGAATTCAGACCTAATTTAAGTACTCATGTGCTGTCTTCTTTATTAGTAGAAAAAATAAACAGCATTGCACGTGGTGAACTATGCTATCAGAAGAAGTTTTTGCAAATTGAACTAAGGAAGACCAAAATGGCAACCACAGCCAGTTTATCATAATAATTTGGCCAACTTTCCAAGGAATAATTTTTCTTCATGTCTGGAGGTGATTTATTATATTTTTCTGGTAGACAGTATTTTAAATTCTCCCACTAGCAAATTATTTTTTATTGTATTATTATTATTATTTTGTTAATAGTTCTGACAGATTAAAATTTGTGGCAGTGTTAAACACCCAAATTTGCCGCTGTAGACTGGATTACTGAAAATTACTGAAAAAAAAATTTGTTACTGAAAATTACTGAAAAATGAACATGTTGGTTACTGAAAACTACTTTTAGAGGTTGGCATCTATGAGTATGTTATGTCTAAAAGGCAAGCACCAGCTGTTGTCACTCGTGCAATGATCAACTACCATAAACACTCTGTTTCAAGTCCCTCTAAACTTTCCTATTCAATAAGCGAGTGTCTATGTGCAGTGATCTTTTGAAGTCCCATCAGAATGCATACCTGTGATTTCAATGCCCATCCAATCTTGTTTTATTCACAATATTTTTTACTGCAGCTTTGTGTTTTGCCACATGGATTTTCACCTGCCTCCCATTTCTCCCATAAACACAAGCCCACAGCAACATTCTAAATTGCGTAAAACTTCTTCTTGCAGTATGTTCTGCACATAAATCTTTACCTGTCTTCCATTTCTCCCATAAGCAGTCCCACAATAATATTCTAAAGTGTGGATAATTTCCTCCTGCAGCAATGTATTTTAGTTTAAAGTCTGGAAGAATTTTTTTTTTTTTTTTTTTTTTTTTTAATTTTTTCGATTGGGACCTGGAAAGTCCTATTTGAAACTTACTGTGCATTTTCAGCTGTCCAGATAGACCTTTTACAAGAGAAAACTTTCGACACTGAATTTGTTTAATTCTTAAATTGTGCCCTCTACTTACTTTATTTGTTTAAAACACTTTCAAGTGACTACAGAAATAATTTTCTGACAAGGCTACTTGTAACTCTCCTTCATTCTCCAGAAGAATCATGTAATTTTTTTCTAAAACTTGACAGGAATCATTAAAGAGTTAGCATCTACACCAAGCAATCACTGAATTGTGACAGTTGAAGCATACCCGGGCGCTATCTGGGATAGGCGGGTTCGAGTCCCGCTCCAGGACGATGAAAATGTTTTTGGATATTATCTGACTTACCATCCTTGTCACATTTACGCCAAAAATCAGATTGTCATCTTCAAAATTTGTAATGTAAAGAGTTCGCACAAGGCGCTGAGCTGAGCTGCCTCTCGGCTTTTGCGCACGGCACTTTCAAATGGCTGTACAGGGAATCACGTGACAAAACTCCGCCCCCATTGGCGGGGGAAGTCAAAACATCCAAAGCATGTAGGGACTATCTATAAAGTGTGTTTTTTCGACCAAATACAGTAAAAAAAATAGAAAATTGCATGCAGGGATCTTGCGTGGGCTTTTTTGTTTGGGTGACTTCCGTAAAACCGTAAGATGGAGTGAAAATCCATACAAACTACGGAAAATCAGTAAAAGTTAGCATCTCTCTTCGTAATTTGTACCTATGAAAACAGAATCATCGTATCCTGCCCGGGAGAGCCATTTTCAGTCGTCCTCCACGTCAACGAAATAGCTAATGATTGGCCTCATTTACGTAATCGCGCACCTCGCCCGGAACGAAATAACTGCGCCATCTCAAAGAGCAGGGAAAGACATATAAACAATCTCAATTGCACAACACTCCGAAAGACCACCAAACCATCTGTAAATAATTTTCATCAGGATTTCATAACATACAGTATCGTTTCTCCTACATACCACGGGATTACAATGAAACTCCTCCTCTATAAGCTCCACCTACATCGCGAAACCTATTCATCAATTATGCTGAAAAAACAAAGAATTAGAAGATAGGCGAAAAAATTTCCGATATGTTGGGATTGACGGTACGTGTTGATTGTCGCTATACGTTTAACCAAATTATGGGTAGGCCTTAAAAAAGCGTCATTCGATTCTCCGTTTAAAACGGCATTTCTTGCTGTGAAATTTTTTTTTTTTTTTGCTCGGCAGTTTTTGCTGTGGATTGTGGTTTTGACGCAGTTGGGCGCAAATATTAAATTTTTCGTAATTTGTAGCAGTTTGGCGTAGTGCGACGCAAACTTTCCATCACTGTACTACCAATATACAAAACTGGTGGATTATTCGATATAGATATTGCATAAACTCCTGCTTACTCTAACAACTCATTTTATCATTGCTTTTTAACACCAAATTCTTGATTGTATTTACTTTACTTCCAAGTTGAATATCAAATTTATTACAAAGCTTATTAATTTCGGATGACACACCCTTCAGATACGGGAAAGCACCAATATATTTCAACTGTTCTTTTTTTCTTGACATTGTACTTCTATGTATTTTATTCTGAATCTCTGACATTCAATTTTTAATATATAGCTTTCGGTACCCATAATTTTTGGCAATTTTATTAATATATTCCAATTCTTTTCTTTTATAATATTCTGTTGAACTGTGAGTAAATGCTTTTTTTATTAACGTCTTAACACTATTAAATTTTTCAGCTATGAGTGTGCCGAGTCATATGGTATAATTAGTGGAATATATGAAGATTTTCGATGTACTCTTTACTGCAACTTATTTTTCTCCTTTAATATTTCTACGTCAAGAAAAAAGCTATTGTATTTTGTATTTCATTTTCAATTGTACAGAACAGTACAGTTTTGTATACTGTACAGCCAAGTCTGATTTAATTTAGAAAGAATGAAAATATTGTTTACATATCTGCAATAAATAAATGGATCTTGCATCTATTGTTTAATTATCTTCTCTTCAATGTCATTCATTATAACTTCTGCAAATAAAGAAGATAACAGAGAACCCATAGGGCCCCCATGATTATTTTGTCATTAATATATGACTCTCATTTATAAAGGAACACTTCACATACTATCTTATCATTCACCTTTCTTTATATTGCTTTCTTTTAGGCTTTATTGCATAACAGATTTTTTTTACAAAAATAAAAATCTCATACTACACTGGTGTCCAAAAATTAAGGACGAAGAGGAGAAATAAGCATAAGAGCGGAAGGAGCAGGCAGAACATACTGAAAGACCACTCAGGAGATAGACTAAGGTCCGGTACAGTAGGGCATGCGCATATATGACGCATGAGAGGGGGAGGGGTCGGAAAGGTATAAAGCACACGGGCGGTGTGCGCTCAGCAATTCGGTGAAAACTATTGCACGGTGTTCATCGGTTTGAACGACGTCGAGTTGCTGCCACCGTGTGATATGGCCAACAAGCAATCCAGTAAACGACATCTAGATGACTTTACCCGAGGGCGTGTCATTGGGAAGTTGGAAGAAGGTCGAAGTGTGAATAGTGTGGCCGAGGAGTTCGGGATCGCTCACAGCATCGTTTCACGAGCTTGGAGAGCATTTCAAATGACAGGAACAGCTGTCCCAGAGTTTAGCAGTGGTCGTCCACGAGCAACCTCGGCGGCGGACGACCGGTATATTGTCCTACAGGCGAAAAGAGACAGACGACAGACAGCGAGAGAAATTGCAAGGCACATGCAACAGACAACTGGACGTAAGTTATCACGTTTTACTGTGGCCAGAAGGCTGCACAAAGGTGGTCTGTTTGAACGACGACCAGTATGGTGTGTGCCATTAACGCCTGCTCATCGGAGACGGCGGTTTCTGTGGCGCCAGGAACACAAGAACTGGACACATCAGCAATGGGGTCGAGTTCTCTTTATGGATGAGAGCCGACTTAGTCTGACAAGCGATTCTGGACGTATACACATCTGGAGAGAGCAGGGAACACGCAACCACACCTCCAACAACATCGAAAAAGACCGGTTTGGAGGTGGCAGAGTTCTCGTTTGGGACGGTATCATGCTTGGTAGCCGTACTGACCTCCACATCTTCCAAGGAGGTTCAGTCACTGGTGTCCGCTATTGTACCGAGGTTCTCCTGCCTCACGTGCATCTGTTTAGAGGTGCTGTGGGTCCTAAGTTCCTCTTCATGGACGACAATGCTACACCTCATCGTACAGTGGCGGTCGCAGAGCTAATGGAGAGTGAAGATATTCAACGCATGGATTGGCCCGCAAAGTCCCCAGACCTAAATCCAATGGAACACGTGTGGGACCTTCTCGGGAGACGCTTGGCAGCATGTCACTAGCCGCCAGCAACGATTCCGCAGCTGCGATTGGCGCTACAAGGGGAATGGGCCGCAATGCCTCAACAGCTCCTTGACAACCTCGTCCTCAGCATGGACAGACATTGTAAATCCTGCAACGCAGTCAAGGGGGATCATATCTCCTACTAAAGACTGGATTTTTCTTGGCAGCCGCCTGTCACATGGACTTTTCTGTCTTCCGTCCAGTTGTGCTCGAAGCTGCCTTTTCAATAAAGTGCTTTTGTATCCTTTGAATTTCTTGTTTGGACAGTTTTGCTCACTTGTCCCATATTCTTACATCTTGGAGATCTTATGGAACGATTTGAGTCAATGTGGAGCACTTCTGCACAACGTTACATTCGAAAAACCGCCTCGTTCTTAATTTTTGCACGCCAGTGTATATTTGTACTAGTAAGATTGTCATCGACTTGTATTAGAATAGTAACAGCGAGACAGCAATGCACACGTAACAGATAAAAGTATGTTGCAGGAAAAATCATACTAGTTTAAATTAAGAAATTTAGAAATTCTGTTTCTAAATTTCTTAGTAACTAACATGCTTTTCACAATTTTCATTATGTTACAATTCTTTTCTCACTTACACAAAAACATTTCACATGTACTTCATTATGGTACAATTTTTTTCTCACTTACACAAAAACATTTCACATGTACTCTCTTATCATTAACAAACACCGCTCTTTTCATTAATTTATTTTATTAAGACTTTACGCATATCAGATGAAAAGAAAGAAAATCATTTACTATATCTAAGCTGGTGAGGTTTTAATAGACTTTCATTACAAATCTTCTCTCATTTATGAAGAAACACTCCATGTATTATCTTATTGTTCAAACTTCCCAATTTAAATTGTTTTCCTGCTTAGTCATTCAAAAATAATCTAAAACAAAATGACATTTGATTTCATGCAACATACCAAGTCAAGAGTAGTCTCACTGTCTTTCCTCTGCTCATCAAGAGATGTACCAGGGTTCATTGCTATGAATGTCGCAGGGACACCCTTTTCTTGTTTTATTTTACTACCAGCTGATAAGACATTTTTAATCTGGCCACCTTGTAAAAGCTGAAATTATAAATGAACAAACTGTAGCACAGTGGTTAAAATGCACCAAGAACAACAACTATAATGTATGAAAAATCCATTTATTTATGTAAATATATACAGTGATCATCAAAAAAATAGTTGCACCCAGAAGGAAACAACCAACAGAAAGCAAACTTGGTGGGTAGGTTTCACATTGTGGGGCATTCAAATAATTCAGGTATCACGCTCGGCTGTGCATGTTACGTCAGCAAGGAGGGGTCGTACCACTACGACTGACCAGTTATATAAGGTTGCCCCGTTGCGCGTGCTTGCCCTGACTCAGGCTGTTGTGTTGGTTGCATCCTTTGCAAGTGAAGTATGCCTCGGAGAAAAGTTCGGAAGCAATACAAGCAGTTGGAGGAGTTAGAGAGGAACAGCATTGTAGGGCCCCAGGAAACGAGATGGTCTTATCGCTGTATTGCGCGCTATACCAGTCATGCAGATATCACCATAGCATGCTGTTGGTAGCAGTGGATAGAGCAAGGCATGCAGCAATGACAGGAAGGGTCTGGGAGACCTAAGTGAACCACGGAGAGAGTGAACCGACATGCACGGAGTGACATAACAGCCAAATTTGCGGACTTTTAGCAAGCAGTGGTGCCCTCCATGCAACATCCAATTAATACCAGCATCATTGGCAAAGGACTATACACATGCAGACCGTTACAATGACTGCCCTTAACACCATTGCATCGTTGCCAAAGACTGCAATGGTGTTGTGCCAGACTATCAAGGAGCCGCTCAGGATGGCAGCGGGTGATCTTCAGTGACCGAGTCCCGCTTTTGTGTTGGAGGAGATGACCAACGAATCCGTGTGTGAAGGCACTGTGGTCAGCGCTAAGATGAATGGTTTGTTGCCGAGGTGTCACACATCCAGAAGACCTGGTGTCATGGTGTGGGGGTCAATTGCCTACGATGCCAGATCACCTTTGGTGTCCATTACAAGCACTTTGTCAGTCCAACATTACGTTAATGAGGTCCTGCAACCAGTGGCCCTACTTTTCCTGAAAGCTCACTCGGTGCGATTTTCCAACAGGACAGCGCTCATCTGCATACTGCTGCTGTCCAAAGAGTTTGCCTTCAAGGCACTGACTGACACTGGCATTGGATGTGCTATCCACACTCCACCCCTACCGCACAATCTGCAGAAACTGCACAAGAAGATTCAAGCTGCATGGGATGGCTTATCGCATGACACTATTAGAAACCTGTACAACTCCATGCTGAGACGTCTGGCATGTTGTGTGAGCAAACATGGCGGCCCGATGCCATACTGAGAGACACTACTTATTGGAGTGTAGCTCAATAAAATATTGCCCATATCAGTCTCAATGTTTAATCATTTATGGTTCCTGGTAAACGTTACCTTCCTCCCGAATAGCATTGCAATCCGACACGTCCTTCTGGGTGCAACTATTTTTTTGATGATGAGTGAATGTATATAAGAACACAAATGCAAGCTTTCACCACCAGACAAACAGCTAACATTAAAAACACAAGGCAGCTAAACTTGATGCACGATTATAAAACTTCCAACCACTAATGACGAGTTTAAAACCATCGTCAGTTGCTAAAAGCGTTTATTGATGGTAAAAGCAAAACATTAAAATCATTAGATCTTTCGGGCTTCCTAGAAGCCCATCATCAGATTACATAAAGGCATAGGCCCTAATGGAGGTGACATATTTATAGTCATGTCGTCAGTAATAAATGATGTGACATATGAGTGGGCACAGATTGCACCACAGTGGACATAACAATTCAACAAAATAAATGAAGTGTCTTATATACAATTAAATCGAGTGACAGTTTAAGAAATACAAATGATAAAAAATGAGAAACATAATTACAAGTGAAGTCTGTCATAATTTTCCATAATACACACTGTCTGTTGTAGAAATGAAAGGCATAGAAAATGTCCCAAACGCGAAAGAAAAAAAAAAAATATTGGTGATAAAAGTCAGAATAAAAATACAATATTCCTGTTGAGTAGATGAAGATCAGTAAATCACAAACAGTACATGATATTGAATTTTTATGTACATACCAAGTGAAGTCCCTTAGTTTCAGTATGAAGGCATAGAAGTATGGGTCACTTTTAACAGTTTACCTTTAAGAATCATGTCCTTTATGATTCCCGGTAAAAAACCTCATGGTTGGTTTCATAAAAGTAGTTGTTTCCACGGGAGTGGGACATAGGTTGGTATGTTGTCATTGCAACAAAGATTTCCTTTGTCAAAGATAACCAAACTTTCAGTAATCAATAAAGACGATTTGGTAGTTGGGGTTATCAATACAGTTGCTTCATACCTCATTATTAATACCTCTGAGGGGGATACAATACACTCCCGCCCTAAGTGAATTCTGCACAAGGTTGTGATCCTTCCTATGCAATGTTGCAAGATTAGTTGTCCTTATGCCCAAGTCAATTCCAAATCGCCAGCATAAATTTTTTAAAAGGGGTGTATAATGGTTGGATGATAAGTCAGCCCATGAATTTTCGTTGTTATTTTCCTTGTAAGGGTCGTTGAAGAATTCCTTTGAATTTTTCTAAGGATTTTGTTAACAGTAAAGCTAGAAAAACGATGATCCATAGCAATGCTAAAAATGCTTGAAAGCTCGCTATTACATTTTTGGGTGTTTGACGAATGGGTGTAAGGGTGTTTGACGAATGGGTGTGTCGTATCATAAAGTTAATTGAAGCAAGTTTGTAGTTGTTAGGATGTGCGGACGACTCTGGTATAATCATACACGAGACCGACCAAAGAACAAAAAAGGCTGAACTTTTTAACAGGGTGAAAAATCAGAACCTGCAATGAGGAAGTTTGTATATAACACAGCATGAGCAAGATGGTGGTGTTCACTCTAATTTACTACTCTGTAGATATTTAGAGCTTGCCACTGTTTTTTTTTTTTTTTTTTTTTTTCACTCTTTTCTGTACTTGCTAGAACAATAGCTTGATTTTCCTCTTGTGTTGCTTTCTTCTCAGCAAGTTTCATGGCTATATTTGTCTTTTGTTGACTCTGAGGATGCACTGCAATCTTTGCTTAATTTCTGTTTCTGCATATATCATTTCCTTCCCGTTTCTTCATCCATACATGAGACCGGCCGATGACAAAAAAAGCTGAACTTTTTAACTGGGTGGAAAATTGGGACGCGGGAAAGCGCGGTGTGAGCAAATTCAAATACAGCATATACAATATTTAAGATTGCACAAGCCATATGAAATTATTTTCTGTAAATTATGTAAGTAAATATTAAAGTGAAGCACATTATTACATTCACAATAGAAAAGTAGGGAATCAAGAACAAAATAAAATGAAATATTTTAAAAAATCAGATTTAAAACATACATGTAAATCTTTACTAGCTAACTTCTGAGGTGAAAAGTATTTGTCTAGGAAAGTTTGTGCATTTAGTCAAGCAATTAGAAACTTGCAAGAATTAGAAACATATCCACAGATTAGTTTTGGTCAAACATCATAGTACAAGAGATAAGTCAGTCTTGTTGGCTTAATAGCACTCTAATGTACCAAATTTTTCAGAAATGAAATGTGTGTGGAAATAAGTTAAATTCACAGATTCTTACTAAATGATAATTGGAATATGTATTTGAATATGTACAAATTTAAAAAAAAACATGACTAGAAGTTATGGTTTTTAAACAGGTTGCTTCAAAGATATTTTGCCCTTTTTTGTTGTACTTGCTTGCACAACAATTCAAATTTCCTCCTCTGAGCAAGCCTGGCTTTCTTCTCAGCAAGCTGCATGGCCATATTTATTTTATGTTGACTCTACAGCTGAACAGCATCCATTGCTAACTTTTTCTTTTTCCTGATAATTTCTTTTCTTTTCCTCTCCATTTCTTTGGTATTACTTGTTTTTGATGTCCTAAGATTTTGGCAGAGCTTGGCATCAACTGCTTCTTGCAAAAAAATTTCTTTACTGAAGAAATTAATTGCAGACTCACCATGTGCTTTTAGTTTATACTACACAGTTTGTATAGCTGAATAGGTTTCAATGTTCATTCTTCCTGATTTTATATCTATGATTTCAGCCATCATGCTGAAAGAACTTTCAACCTGTGGGCCATGAAAGCATGATATCAAGGCTTTTACTATTTAAGATAACATAGTGTACTTGTAGAGGTTAAACACCTTTGCCCACCATGCATCAATTTTTACAAAGTTTCCAACTTCATCAACAGGAGATGGAAGTCGTGATTCAAACTGATACTGGTGAATTTCTAGAGCATAGCTTTCCATTTCCTCTGAATTCAATATATTTCAAAGGAACTGTGGAAGTTTTTCAGTCTTTTTAAAGTTAAATTATGTCCCCTTGTAGAAGGATCAATAGCTGATATATGTACATTAAAAGATCGCTACATAATGGTAGTGTCTTTTGCATGTATTTTGCACGCTGAATATAAGCTACAGCAGCCTGGCTTAAAAAAATTCCCCACAATGTCACTTGATTTGCTTTTCAAAATAATGTTCCTGATCCAAGAATCTTTCACAGGTTTGCCTTATCAAATCTTTCATAGGATTGCCTTTCAGTATCTCTTGTTTTAAGAAACAAGCTAAGAAATCCAAGAATAGTTGCTTCTGCTCATCAAAAATTATGAATTAATGGCTCCTTTGTTTGAAATAAGCATACATATTTTTTTCAAAAGAGGTAGAGCTGCAACATAAAAGTTTAATATAAGCAAGGTTTTTTTTGAGCTTTCAAATAATTTTGCAACAATTCTAGATTTCCATTTTCTTCCATCTTCTGTTAGATTTTTTTCTCGTAATTTCTTCCAAAGCTCCTGGAATTTTAACTTTTTCTTTCTAATCTTTACATATTTTATTTATCACATCCATGTATATTGGTCTTTCATTAGGCTGCACAAATCCATAATACAGGAGCAAAAGGGCATCATGGATATGTAAACTGTTTAATGCCGCATGATGGAATGACAACCACCTGCATTGCACCATGTTCTTAATTTCAGTAAATTTTAGCCCTATAATTTCACAAATTTCAGCAAGGGTTTCATGTTGATCTGCCGACCATTTAAAGTCATTGAAGAAGTCAATAAAGTATTTCTCAATGTAAGCTTAAAATGGCTTGCAAAATTTTTTACTTGCATTGTGAATATGGTGACATGAATCTCCATCAATGTCAAGCAAGTGGGGAGATTTTCTCTGCCAAATTCTTGTTTTTAACCATGTTTTTGGGCCGCTCATGACACATTCTTTCCATTTAGCTTTCAAACAAGCAAACCAAATTCCTCCTCAGAAAGAAAGAAAGAAAAAATAAAACGGAAAGCTGCGCCACAAACTTTGTTTAGAGGGTTCAGGCCTACGTAATACTGGCCCGAAGCCGTGCGTTTTTTCCCACTTAGCTTTCAAGCATGCAAAACACATTTTTCCTTAGGAAAAAACAAAAGAAAGGAAAGAAACTGGGTTGCGTCACGAACTTTGTTCAGAGGCTTCGGGCCGACGTTATCCTAGCAGGGCGCCGTGCTTTCTTTCCACTAAGTTTTCAAACAACAAAACACATTCCTCCTCCTTAGAAAAAAGAAAAAAAAACACGGAGGTGCGTCACGAACTTGGTTCAGAGGCATAGGGCTGACGCAATTCCGGGCCACAGCGAAAGGAGCACGTCCGAGACAACGTAATTCCTGATCACGGCAAAAGAAGCACGCCAGGCCTGCGTAATTCCGGCGTGGCACCGTGCTTCCTTTCCATTTAGCTTTCAAACAAGCAAAACAATTCCTCCTCCTCAGAAAGAAAAAAAACAACAACGGAAAGCTGCGTCACGAACTTTGTTTAGAAGCTTTGGGCCAACGTAATACTGGCCGGGCGTCGTGCTTTCTTTCCACTAAGTTTTCAAGCAAGCAAAACACATTCCTCCTCCTTAGAAAAAAAGAAAAAAAAAAAACAAAACATAGAGGTGCGTCACAAACTTGGTTCAGAGGCATCGGGCTGATGAAAGTCCGGGCCACAGCGAAAGAAGCACGTCCGAGCCAACGCAATTCCGGATCACTGCAAAAGAAGCACGCCCGGCTTACTACGTAATCCCGGCGCGGCGCTGTGCTTTCTTTCCACTTGGCTTTCATTTCAAACAAGCAAAATAAATTCCTTCTCATCGGAGGGGGGGGGGGTTAAGAAAAGAAAGCTGAGTCACGAACTTTATTCAGATGCTTCAGGCTGACGCAATCTTAGGCCACAGCGAAAGAAGCACGTAATAATGGGTCTTGGCGAAAGAAGCACACCAGGCTTATGCAATCCTAGCACCGTGCCTTTTTTTTTTTTTCACACTTTCGAACAAGCAAAACATATTCCGCCACCTCAGGAAAAAAAAAAAGATACAAAGGGCTGTGTTACGAACTAACTTTGTTCAGAGGCTTTTACATCGATTATTTACAAAACCATTAAAACTTTCTTTATAACAGCGAAAATCTGAATAACCATAATTTTTTCCTAGTCACCCGTAATCCCGGGAAATCCGTAATAATTACGGAAATTCTGTAATTGCCAATTCCGTAATCTCTGTGCGTCCTTCGTAGAAAGAGGTTTCACAAGAGCTTCGATTCTCGAATGATCTCAGAAAAGCGGGAACGCATTCGGATACATCGCAAATTACAAGAGAGTTTTTGGCGATGACGTCACGGATAGAATGCAGAGTGGCGATTTCCTGCAAGACACGGAATGGCTGTCTCTTCGTGGGCTGCGGCAGTTTCCCTACAGCACGAAGTAGGCGGAGCTTCCACCCTTCGCGCTGCGATGCTCAAGTGACTGACATCCCATCCATTGTTGACAGCAGTAAACGAACTGAGCTCCTGACTCCACCCTCCAACATTTCTTCTTGCCCCCAGCGCCTGCTCCATAAAACAATGCTTTCAGCTAGAAAGTGCTTAGTTCTTTTACTCCACAAAAAAGCGGAATCGTGGAATTCCGCTTTTTAAAGGATTTTCCTATAGAACAACGACCCCCCCCCCCCTGAAAAATTCTGAAAAATTTCTCTCCATTTTAGCAATGACCTTGAGGATGACCAAAATGATGCCGAAAAAAGCGGAATTCCGCAAATTCGCGGAAGAATCTCATGTATGTTCATCACTTTTCTTATTATTTTTTCCCCTTTTACTCTCTCAGATGACAATAATTTAGCCATCATGCTGAAAGAATTTTCAGTCTGAGGACCATGAATGCATGATATCAAAGCTTCCACTACTTTAAATAAATGGTGTAACTTACAGAATGTGAATACGAAATTTCGAACACCATGCATCGATTCTAACAAATTTTCAAACTTCATCGCTTCCGTTTTTGGAAAATTTCCCTCCCTTATCAAGCTTAAGTGCAAACATTTATGGGAGAAAGTAACATTTAAAAACAACACTGGATAGTGAGAACATTGCGGGAAGAAAAAAAAATATGGTTATGGGGAGAAATCTTCATTTCAGCCGACTTATGTTTTTGGAAACTTTTCCCTCCATTTTTAAGCTGAAATGCAGTATTTTTGGAATAAAACCATATATAAAAACAATAATGGCCAGAAGGAACATTGTAAAAAAAATAAAAAAAAAGAAAGGATTATGGGAGAAGCCTTCGCTTCACCTAACTTCCGTTTTCAAAAGTTTCGAAGGGCGGAATTCCATCCTCAAACAAAAAACTACCCCCCATCCCCCACAATCCACCCTTCAAGTTGACGTTCGGTTGTGCACTGATCTCGAGAATACTCAAAATGATAAGGAAATGGCAGAGTTCTTCAAATCCACAGAAGAAATTCATGCCTGAAAAGACTATAGGAAAATCTTCGCGCCGTTCTTAACTTCCGTTTCGGAAATTGTTGCCCACAATTTGATGATGAAATACAAACATTTATGCACTAAAATGATATTGAACAATCCTGGACACAGGCAGTAAAAAGAAATTATGATTACGGGGAAAATTTTCACTGCATTTATCTTCCGCTTTCCCAAGTTTTGAAAAACGAGATACTGTCCCCAGACGGAAAACGACCCCTCCCTACGTCCCAAAAAATTTCTCTTCAATTCTGCATCGATCTCAAAAATAACCCTAATGATGACAAAAAAAGCGGTATTCCGCGAATTCGCGGAAGAATCTCATGCATGTATAATAACTGGAAGGGCTGTTGTAAGTATAAATCATTTTATATTAAGTCGTAGTATAAATCATTTATATTAAGTGTGTTATTATTGAACAAAACAAGGATAAAATTTGTAATTTACAGGATCCTACTACTCTTGATACAGCTTGGAAGTATTTTATAAAAAGTGAAAAAATGCATAGAAAAAGACAAAAAAAAAAAAAAAAAAAGATTTTTATAAAAATTACACCATTTAACAAAAAGTTAATAATATTACATCCGTTTCTATTTTAATATAATATGATTTATACTTACGACAATTATATTTACCAATTCCTTCCGCAGATGGCGACACCCAAGGAGATCCACCTAGATACGTGGCAAATGAGCCGCTCCTCTTCTTCCGTTCCCGGCATTCAACTTCTGAATGCTACATTCATGCGAGTGTTTGTTGATGGCCCGATGATGCAACCTGTGAGGTCGTGAAAGCGCTCGGCGATACAACGTTTGACGGAGTGTATTTGAGTGAACCGTGCTTCCCAACCCAATGAGTTTTGTTTGTTCCTAATATGGTATGATTTTAATTATTAGATATTTTTAGATGTATGAATGTTTCAAGGAGTATGCATTTAATTGTGAATTTGTGAATTGTAAATTAATATTTTAACCAAAAGTTTTAATTTTTAAATAGTTTAACTAACCAGGACTTGTGGTGTAAATTAGACTTCTCTCGGGGTGGGAACACGTTTCACGAACATGTAACGTTCTACATATGGTTCAACATCAGGTATGTAATACCTTTGTTATTTCATTTGTTCACTTAGAAGCATGTTTTACCATGACTCTGTCCCTTGGGATATATCTCATATGTATATGTAATATGTGGTGGTGATACTTGAACACAAAGTAATATAGTGTATTTGCTGCCATTTTTTTTTTCACCCAAACTACTTACTGTTATATAAATTTCCAATTTGGTCCATAATTTTCTTTTCCCTTTCTTCTTGTCGCTGCTCTCAAAAAATTACAATTTTAGAAAAACATAATTTTGCACATACAAACTCAAAGTACTGCATTTTCCTTCTAACATTCGCCAATTGTAAAATTCAGAATCTTTTGATTTTGTATAATCTGTAGCATCATATATATATATATATAATCCACAGGCTGTGAAATTCAGAAACAAATTAACAAAAACTGTTATGCATAATTTACAGCAGTGTACAATCTGAAGATGGGAAAATTCAGAAAGAAAACTTCCTATTATCTTCAGATACGTATCTGTGCCTGTAAAATTTGAAAAAAAAAAAAAAAAAATGTAAAGTCCACACACCTGTTGTGTTGATCCCAAACCATGATTTTCAACAGAAAAGTTTTTATTCACAGGATGACCCAAAAGCCCAAGGCAGTAAGAAAGGGATAATCTTATTAAAAAAAGTAAATGTCATTTTTAAAAGCCTAGTATGTGTTAATTTTAAATGAATGAAGAACAAAACTCCACATTTTTCACATTACTCTTGTTTGTTAGTTAGATCTAAAAATCTCTAAAAACTACTGCCAATCCATAGTTTTTCGCATTTCTGAAAATGTTTCTGGGAACAAAAGCCTTAACTAACAGGATTAATGCAGCAAAATTAACTAATCTGGTTCACAAAGTGATTACCTTACTAAGAAAGCAATTATTGATTTAGGGGTGGAGTAGAAAGCTAATTTCTTTATATCATCCCACATAGAAGCAACAGACTTGAACTTGACTTCTCTAAGGTATTTTATCTGACATTGTCAAAGTATTTCTCACGTTGTTTGCTCTGTGAGGCACGTGCTCCCGGCCCCGAGAGGTCCCTTACGTTACGGACCTTTGGTTAGTTATAAAAATTAAAAAATTTGCAGAAATAAAACAGTTAGGTTATATATTTTCAGTTCCACATTCATTCACTTGCACAACAAATGTTTAAAATTTACTATTAATTAAAAGATTTTAGTAGAAAGAGTTATACTCATCGGGTCAGGAGACATCTAACAAGGGGTTCGTTGTTACAGCGAGCGCTTTCTGCGGTACTTTACCGCCATCTTTGGGCCACTATTTCTACACGAGGGTTCCTCGTGCGCGCGCGTGTTTGTAGTTTTGGAGTTGCATGTTGATGGGAAGGTTTGCTGTCTGTATGTGTTAGGTGATTTGTTTCCAATGTGTCACCATCTATTGGATGAGTTGGCAGATATCAGTTGTAAGTATAATTCTATTGTGTGTCTATATGTGTTAGGTGATTTGTGTCCAATGTGTCGCCATCTATTGGATGAGTTGGTAGGTATCAGTCGTAAGTATAATTATTTTGTGTAAATATTTTTGGGCTATTATTATTTGTTGGTAGAAACAGGTGCATTTTTTTTGTTGTTCTTTGTTTATTGGTGTGATTTTTTTGTAATGTTCTTTTTTTTTTTTTTTTTTTTTGCCTTTTTTTGTGGATTTTTTCTTTTTTTATAAGTGATTTCCAGGCTGTGTCTAGTGTGGTGGGGTCTTGTAAGTTGCATATTTTATCTTTTTTTTTGTTCAATTATAACGCTTTTGGAAATTCTTGATTCTTTTTCGTTTATGTGGGTGGTTAGTAGTTTAATATTTTCAAAATCAGGGTATTGTTTATGTTTAACACAGTGTTGGATAAGTGCAGTTTTTTTCTTCTTTTTTTGTTCCAGTTTTTTATATGTTGATGTAATCTTTTTATTATTCTATTTTTTGTGCTGCCAATGTATCATATGTGGTCTTCAGAACTCTGTGAAACAATAGTAATTTCATATACGCCTGCTGATTGTAGTATATTATTGTTACTTTTTTTCTTTATAATTAAGTCACCAATATTCTGAACTGAATGTCCAAAAATAATGTTGTGTTTCTTCATTAATCTTAAAAATTTTCCACTTAGTTCTCTAATAAAAGGGAAAGAACCTGAAAATTTGTATTTCTTTTTTGGGATGTTTTGTCTAGACTCTTTTAATTTCATCTTGTATTCAAAAATCAGCTTTTTGACAGTTTTTGTGTCATATCCAAATTATTTGGTTGTGTTAATAATCCCCTGGATTTCTTCTTCTCTGTATTTTCTATTTGAGGAATGTGTGAAGGCTCTTTTACCCAATTCCTAATACCATTTACTTTATGAGTTTTGGGGTGTTCAGATTGATATGGGATCATTATAGGTACATAGGTTGGTTTTCTAAAAACTCTGTATTCAAAATTTAAGTCTTTTTTTTTTATTATTTCTATGTCTGAGAAGGAAATTTTTTTATTTTGTTCAAATTCTAAAGTTAATTCAATCTCTGGATAACAAGCGGTAAATTTATTTGTCAATATTTCAAGTTCTTGTTTTAATTTAAATAAAATAAAAATGTCGTCGACGTATCTACAATAAATGATGGGTGGGTTTGGTAGTTTTTTAATAATTTTGTTTTCTATATCACTCATGATTATTTCTGAAAATAAAGAAAATAATGGGGATCCCATTGGGGCTCCTACTTCTTGCCTGCAGATTTTCTTGTCAAACTCGTTTATAACATAAGACAACCTATAAGGTTGTCTCATGAATTGCATTTTTCGTCACTGACTTCTCTGGATAGGGTCATGGTTACTTTATAGTTCTTTATGTCTTTCTTATGCTTGTTGACTCTAATTCTAAACAAATATTTGGTCATTCCAATGCAGTATCGCTTGGAGCCATCTGGATATTGCAGAGAGATGGCATAAACACCTGCCTCATTGAAAAGAGGGGGCTTGTCAGTATTTTTCTTAAGCATAACATATAAAGATGGAGGAGACCTTATGCCTACACTAAAGTTCATCCTCGAGTGCACATCAAATAATCGACATTAAAGATGCTGTTCACTACTGTTTCACACATTATATAGGTTCGGCAATCAGGAGACCATTAAATGATGTTAAATATAAACAGAGCGCAATATCTGTAATTAAAACCAGGAAACACGAACATTATTTCTACTTACTATATCAGTAGTAGCTGATGGGTCTCCACATGCTTGCATATAACGAATTCAAACAAGATGTCACCGTAAGTGTCCGATTCATTCAGAGAGTATGAGCTTTGTGCATTGTGAAGTTCGGAAATAAAATTAATGATACTGTAAAATCTGAACAAGCTAAAAATGAAAGAGATGTACTTATAAAATGAAGGCCAATAAATCCACGATACAAACAGAACGTTAAAAAGGAATAAAAATCTTGAAGAAGAGTAGTCTTCCTGATTGCGAAGCACTGAACTAGTTTCTGCTAATATCTACAGCCATCCTCAGTGGTTGGTGCACGTAGATACCGCACTCAAATGCTCAGGTATGCTGCTCCAACCGAACGCATGTCCAGCCCCGTCTTGTAGAGAATATATCATACTTTGTCTAGACAAAGTATATATCAGAAATAAGCATGGAAGATTTTTGACTAGATTAAATGAACACATTACAAACTGGATAAGAGGAGATGAAAAATCACCATTAATACAACATTGCATTGGAAACTGTGCAACTCCAGACTGGATTAACTCGAAAATTATAACATCGCATAGTACACATAGCCAGATTTTGACTTCTGAGGCTGTGGTCATTGAAAAACCAAGAGATACAACTGCAACATTAATAGCCCTGTAGAACTTCAGTTTGCATGGAGACATCTTATCGAACAGAAGGGAAAATGTTTTAAGAAGAAAAAGAACAACATAAAACAAATTACATCACATAATATTTAAAATACATATGTATATATTTACTCAGCCGACATTATCTACCGGCTTTGTTGAACTACAGATGGCGACACCATATATGTGCATAGTAAAACCTAAACCACGATGCGCGGGATATGTGTCTACACAACGGGGCTGGATATGCATTCGGTTGCAGCAGCATATCTGAGCATATGAGTGCAGTATCTACAGTGACCGTGCACCTACCACTGAGGATGGCTGTAGATATTAGCAGAAACTAGTTTGGTGCTTTGCAATCAGGAAGACTACTCTTCTTCAAGATTTTTATTCCTTTTAACATTCCATTTGTATCATGCAGAGGTGTTTGTAAGGCAAGGGACAGAACCCTGAAATCATCGGAGTATCCCAACGGTGCAAATGCATAACTCAAGACATAAATGAACATGTGTGTGGACACACACACACACACACATACACACACACACACACCTGTAGCATAACAAAAGTATTTCTGTTACTATTAGTACCTTTAATTATTATACTTTTGAGCAAAGCTGTTATCGATACTTCAAAAGATAAAATGGTTTCACTTTGGGAAGTACTTACTACCTACCTATACCTTTTGCTCACAACAGTAAATTATTTTGGGGTTTGAGCTTGCAGTATTAATTTGTTGCTAAAAAAAATGAATTCCTTCAGTGAAATTTAAATAACTTAAGATTTCGACAACTACATGATATTGCCTTTAACATATACCACACTAAGAATGTTAATAAAAATTTTGCATTTGTACAAAGTAAACCAATTACACACATAACATACCTTTTAAAAAAGTTTTGCCTTTCTTTCCAATTGTAAAATTACCCATTTGGCAAATAAATAAAACAAGAAAATCTGCAGTCTTTTATGTTACTAGAAGGGCAACTCGTCTTCTTCATAGGATATTGATCTTTTTTTAACAGAAATTTTAGTCGTTCAGTTTCAGTCAGGTGGTATTGATCTAAAATTCTATTTACTATTAAAATAACAGTATATTTAGCTAATTGGATGTTGATCTAAAGTTCCATTTATTAATAAAAAAAACACATCAATCTAAAGTTATATTACTAATAAAATAACACTATTTATTAAAAAATTGTGCAATCTTCATTTGTTTTTTTAGCGGAGACGCTATCAGGCTGATACTTACGTTTACAACATCCTTCATTTGCAGTGTTTTTTTGTTTTTTTTTGTGTGTACCGAAGAGGAAGAAGAACCTTTACTATTACAAGTAGCCGTTATAATTGCTTCAACAGGTTTTGGAGGCAGAACTGTAGCACATACTCCATTTATATATACAGGAACATGGCCCAGCTGCATCAATTTTCCGACACCATATCCCAGCTTTCTCCTTCTGGGTGTCTTTTTTTCTAGCCAATCCCACCAGAATTTATTTTTGACTGAGGTGTCTAATGTCTTGAGATCGTCAGTTTTGGTTTAAAACTTCATCGTTTATTTATTTATTGTAAGCACATCCCTTGATGACGAACCTAACTTAAACTGAAATTGTGTAAACTTTCAAATCCCTAACAACATTCATACAACACACACACACACACAAACATCACTTTTGCCTAAACAAAAACCACCAAAGTTTCATCAGGGAAACAAAGACACCTTCTCCGTCACTGACTTACTAATGCATTGAGGCAGGCTACTCCTGCGCGTAGGTGCAGACGTGTGAGTGACGCACTTTATTTGCTTTAACTCGCTCCCTCTGCCATCTCCAAGTTCCAATCCTACATCACTCATCAGAGCGAAAAACCGTTTTTTTTTGTTTTTTTTTGCATCAAGGAACAGAAGTGCCGACGAAATGACTGGTAATTTACGTACATGCCCTTTCCACAGAACAACGAACAACCACAGCACGAACTGCTGGCTTCATGTAGAGACTTCAGGCGTCAAGTTCGAGTCAGCTGCATCGGCGAGGAAGACAATATTATTATCACATTAATTCATTGGTGAAAAGCAATTTTTTTAGTAAATACTTTTGCCATGAATCGTTTTAATTTTTTTTCTTTTCGCTTATTAGAACTCAAAATTTAACAGTCTTAAAATGTCTTCAAAGCTAAACATCCGGAATTTCGGGTATGAAAGATAGCCCAAACCCGGAAATCCGGGTTAGACCCGGAACACAAACAGTCCTGATCGTGGATTTATTGGCCTTCACTGTATAAATAGATCTCTTTCATTTTTAGCTTGTACAGATTTTACAGTATCATGAATTTTATTTCCAAGCTTCACAATACACAAAGCTCACACTTTCTGAATGAGTCGGGCACTTACGGTAACGTCTTGTGAGTGAATTCGTTATATGCAAGCATGTGGAGACCCGGCAGCTACTACTGATATAGTAAGTAGAAATAATGTTCGCTGTTTCCTGGTTTTAATTACAGATATTGTGCTATATATATATATTTAACATCATTTACTGGTTTCCTGATTGCCGAACCAATATAATGTGTGAAACAGTAGTGAATGACATCTAACATCGATTATTTTACGTTTTCTTAGCCACGTTAAGATACGTTCTTCGCAAATTGGCGAAATTAGAACTACAATATACTCTTCACTGCATTCTTGAGTTGATAGTCAAACATTTGGTATGCAGGGAATAGAGCCTAAGTAGTGTAGTTGCAGCACGGGAAGATTAATATGACTGGTTCTGTTTGTTTTTTTATTATAAGTTATGCATCTGGTTTGAAGTATATCCTGCCTCAGTGATCAATTCAATGATGTTTTTTCAGTTCACACTATCTAGAACGAACATCAGGAGATGACAAAGGCTCTTCTAATTCGAGAATGGAAGAAAGTTGCCTTGTAATCAGCAAGGCAGAATGAATTGTGGAGCATCAGGTTGGGTACAGACATGGGTTTATAATAGACTTGTGTGCGAAAGCTGTTGTCAGGCAATTTGCTCACTACAACACTCAGATAAGGTAAGTAGTTATTGTGTTCAAGCTCCATAGTGAAATTGATCTTGTGTATATACCATATATGAGACAGACCAAGGAACAAAAATGCTGAACTTTTTAATAAAGTGAAAAATCAGAACATGCAATGAGAACGTGTGATAATATAACACAGCATGAGCAAGATGGAATTGTTCACTGTAATTTATTTATGTAAATATTTAGAGCACACCACTGTATTCACAACAAAAAATTACTGAATTCAAATCAAAACAAAATAAAATTGTTTTGGAAGACATTGCTTTAAACACAGCCTTTTTTTTTTTTTTTTTTTGTACTTGCTAGAACAGCTCAATTTGCCTCTTATGTTGCTTTCTTCTCAGCAAATTTGACTGCTATATTTGTCTTTTGTTGACTGCAGCTGCACAGCAATCTTTGCTTAGTTTTTGTTTCTGCTGATATCATTCCCTTCTCATTTCTTCGTCACTTTTCTCCCCCCACCCCCTTTTATTCCCTCAGATGACCATAATTTACCCATCACACTGAAAGAACTTTCAGCCTGAGGACCATGAATGCATGATATCAAAGCTTTCACTACTTTAGATAAATGTGTAACTTTCAGAATATGAAAACTTTTGAACATCATGCATCAATTCTAACAAATTTTCAGACTTCGTCACTTCTGTTTCAGGAAAATTCCCCCTTCCTTATCAACCTTAAGTGCAAACATTTATGGGGGAAAGTAATATTTAACAACAACACAGGATAGTGGGAACATTGTGGGAAGAAAAAAAATATGATTACAAGAGTAATCTTTGCTTCAACCGACTTCTGTTTTCGGAAACATTTTCCTCGATTTTTAAGCTGAAATACAGTGTATATGGAATAAAAGGTTATTTAAGAACAATACTGGACAGAAGGAACATTGCAAAACAAAAACAAAATATGATTATATGATTATGGGAGAAATCTTCGCTCTGTCTAACTTTAATTTTCAAAACTTTCGAAGGACGGAATTCCATTCTCAAATGAGAAACAACCCCCCCCCCTCAAATTTATGTTCAGTTGTGCATTGATCTCAACAGTGGCCAAAATGATAATGAAAATGGTGGAATTCTTCGAATCCATAGATGAATCTCATGCCTGAAGACTACAAGGCAATCTTTGTGCCGTCCTAACTTCCGTTTTACGAAATAGTTGCCCACATTTTACAAACGCTTATGCAATAAAATGATATTTAAAAATACTGGACACAAGCAACATCGTGAGAAAAAAGAAATTACGATTACAGGTAAAATTAACTTCTGTTTTCGAAAGTTTTTAAAGACAAAATGTCTTCCCCAGACAGAAAACGACCCCTCCCTACCCCCAAAAAAATTCTCTTCAGTTCTGCATCAATCTCCAGAACGACCCAAATGATGACAAAAAAGGTGGAATTCTCCGAACCTGTGGAAGAATCTCATGTATGATATAATTTATTTTATCAAGGAAAAGCAGGATAGTTTTTTTTTTCTTTCTATGAGGCCATCTGAAAAATATGTCATCTGCATATCATAGTCAGGTGGGAGGCCTAGGAGTGATGTTAATGAATATATATTTCTCAACTAGGCAAAGTATTGCTTCTGCAATATGGCTGAAAGTGAGGATTTTATTGGAGTGCCATTTAGCTGTTCATAGATTTGTCCATGGAAACATAAGTAACTAGAATTTGAGACCAAGTCCATTATCTTGAAGATGCTGAAGTGTGACTCCTCATTTTACAAAAATAAAATGAAATCCCTTAGTCTCTAAAGGATTTGTTACTGTTAACAGATTCATCCTTTATAGAATTTTGGTTAACAAACACATTCACTTTGTTCATTTTAGTCTGGGTGTGTGTGTGTGTGTGTGTGTGTTTTTGTTAAGATACACACATAGATCTGAACAGTAGCAGAAAAAAAAAAGATGAAAAGAATAAACTTGTGCATGTTTAAATAAAACCTGAAAACTAAATTCAGCATCTAAAACATGTACTTCTTACCTGTGCCAGTGGTAAAGAAATAGTGTTTTCTTTCCCATCACCAAATGTGACACCGCCAGAATTTCCAACCAATATAATTTGTTGCAAGCCACCATTATTAGCAATAGCCTGAATGCTCTGTCCAGTGGAGAGTGTGTGGAAAATTGGCTGATTTCCATTAGGTTGATTAGCACTACGATATAAAGATCCATCTGGTCCAGCATAATAAGTAGTGGTCGTATATTCATCCTGAAAGCATTAAAATAACAAAAATACAAAATGGTTATTATTTTAAAATTAGATCCAAGTCATGGCTTCTATCTCTACCTATTTTAATACAAAATAAAATACAACACACAAGTATGAACAACCACAAGCAATCCATCTTAGAATATAATCATATCATGATTTAAAGTTGCAATACCACACATTAATCTGGAACATCAAAAATAAAAAAAATAAAAAAAATGGTACAAATGTGTGGTTTGGTCCTATACATAATATGAAAATATCTGAGAAACCATTTACTTTTCGGTAAAAATGTGGTTATCATTTTTGGGCCTATAATTATCTTTAAAATGAGACGTTTGAAATTTAAATCCATCTATAAATAATGGAGACATTCAAATTTTTATGAATTTCATTAGAGGCCATCTTGAAAATGTCATCAGTACTTTAGAGGAAGGCGAAGGAAGTCATGGGAGGATCAGATTCAGGAATGTCTGCATGAGAAAAAGATTATGAGTATGAAGTATAAAAGATCTTGTGTATGGTGTGTGATGGACGTCAATGAAGCCCGAATTGTATGTCAAGATCGCTGTAAATGGATAAATTTGATACGGCAACAGTAAGTAAAAAATTATCTGGTAGTTTGTATTTCTTTGTGGAGCTAACCTCTGAATCTCAGAGAACAGCTTAGTGGTATGCGTATGATGATGTATATATGCTTCCCTACCATTCACAACATCACAGTATATCATGAAACAAGCCTCTTCTAAACGTATCTTCAAGTTCAGGAACAGGCAGCAGTCTGATGGTGCTAAATCAGGAAAATGAGGTGGGTTGTTTAAACGCGCAACTTTGTGATTAGCTATTGTAGCCATGAACGCATCCAATTTGAGTAGCGTCCTAGGCTGAAATGATGTTTTTTCATAGATTTCTACATCTCCTAGTCTCAATATTTTTAAAAATTGCTTCACAAGTCCACAACGGCATTTTCCTAGCAACTAACTTTTGCTTTTCTGCAACAGTCTCCATACAAACAGAAACCCTTCCAAATCCAAAAGATGGAGACCATCACTTTGAACAGACTTTTTTTTTTTTCGTGGTGGATATTCTGCTGACTGAATTGTTCATTTGTTCATATAATATGAAGACTAGCTACATACCCGTTCTTCGAACATGATGATATTAAAAATATTTCTATAATACAGGATTTCATACCATACCATAATATAATTTGTACCATAAATTAATATACTAATAATACACTTAATCGGTTTGTTCTATAACTTCATTATACCATATCGGTAATATGATGGATTCAAATACATAATGTTTATAGCATGAATTTCTGCATCCTTATAAGATGTGGAGTGTTGTCATTTGTAACTAAACATTTTTACAGCAATGAACGAAAGGAAAAATAAAAATAATATATTGACTTATGTTAGTGCTTCTTTGTACACTACGTTGGCTGCTCTGGAATCATCTGCCAGTGTTACCAAACTGCTAGGAGAACTAACCCTTGAGCACACTACGTAAAACTGGCCATGAGAGAAACAGTTTTCTCTTAAGTCGATACCAGCTAATTTTAAAAACTGTCCTTGTGATTTATTGATTGTCATAGCAAAGCAGACTTTCAAAGGAAACTGTAATCTCTTGAATTCAAATGAGTAATCAGATGGAATAAGAGGTAAACGTGGAATAAATACGGATTCCCCATGTGCACAACCAGTAAATATGGTGGCCTCAATGACATTGTGATGTAGAGCATTGATTTGAAGTCTTGTGCCATTGCAAAGTTTGGGAGGATTTAAATTCCGCAACAACACAACTGGAGCTCCGATTTTTAATAGAAGCTTGTGAGGTGGCATTCCTGATGAATTCAGAGTGTTCACAAATTCAACAGGATACTTAATTACTTCATCGCTGTTAAGTACTGTACCAAGTGATTTGTATGTCATTCCTCGGCTGAAAAGCTGTTTAACAGGATATCATTTAATTCTAAAGCCTTGTCATTTTTTGGTGTTAAGAGCACTCTTTCACGAAGCCAAGTCACTGTTGTTTTTTTTAACTGCTTGACATCAGGATAAACCACTGATATTAAATTGTGTACATTTGTAACAGTTTTGCACGGGATTTGTGGAATATCAATATTGCATTCCGTTTCTTTAATACGGCCATCCTCAATCTTCAAGAGCAACTCTGCAAAATCACTGCATTTGTTGTTGCCATTTAAACGAACGCGCATGTTTTTTGTCAACGAAAGTTTATCGATGTGAGGCCATAATAATGAAGATTTCAAGCAGGCATTGACTTCATCTGCAGAGGTTCCCCTTGGAACAACTGGTAGAATTTGACGGAAGTCTCCCGCAAGCAGCATTGTGACACCTCCCATAAGATTATTTCCGTTGAGATATTTTAAACGTCTATCAAGTGCTTCAATTCCTCCTCTGTGGGACATAGTGCACTCATCCCAAATGATAAGTTTACAATGTTTTAGAACTTCAGAGAATTCACTTTACTTCGAAATGTTGCATGTAGGAGTTTCCACATAATTCATGTTTAGTGGAAGTAAGACTGAATGAGCAGTTTTACCTCCTTCAAGGAGAGCTGCAGCAATTCCTGAAGAGCAGGGCAAGATTTCATCTTTTTGCTCACTAGCAACTTTTGCTAGTGACCAAATAGCTTGCTAGCAAAACATTTGCATGACTAGCAAGTAAAACTAAATCACATCGTAACTTATTTTCTAATAAAGTTACACAGAAATTTAAATATGTGTATAAATATTTTGACTTACCTTTTTGAATAATGAATAGAATCTTAGATAAGTTTAGTGACTATCTTTATTATTAATTTCTAACAAATTCTCATACCACATGAATATATTTCACTGACATTCTAATTCAGATTTCTTCCCATATGGTTTACGCTCAGGGTGTCTGACTTTGTCATCATACCAATTTATTACTGCTGACCGTGGATTAAAAATCTCTTCTTGTGGCCCTTCTATTTCAATTGTCATCAGAGCATTTAAAGTTTCAACATACAAATTGTTCCTCCAATCCTCTTGTATTCTTTTTAAAAAACTGAATCCCACCTCACAACATGCAGTACTAAGTGGAAGTATCGTACAAATTTCTGCTAAACTTCTACACACTTCATATCTGCCAACTACCTCACAATGCCGCAGTTTCTACGGAATTAGTTGTCTGACTACGGAACTCACTATCAAAACTACGGATTCTACAAATTTTCATTTTGTTTCAAATTTTTCTTTTGCTATTATTTTTATGATATACACGAGATTCTTACGTGGATTCGCGGAATCCCGCTTTTTTTTTTTTTTTGTCATCAGTTAGATCATTCTGAAGATCGATATTTGGGAGGGGGGGGGGTCGTTTTCCATCTGGAGACGAAATTTCGTGCTTCAAAACTTTCGAACACAGTAGTGAAACGGAGTAAGAAAATTTTGCTGTAATCGCAAATTTTTCTCCCCAATGTTGTCTTTGTGTCCGCTTTTCTTGTTAAATATCATTTTATTGCATAAATGTTTGCATTTTAGCTTGAAACTGTGGAGAACAATTTGCAAAAACAGAAGTTGGCCTACTGCAAAATTTTTCTGTAATCTTCAGGCATGAGATTCTTCCGCGAATTCAAGGAATTCCAGCTTTTCGTTATTATTGGAATTCCGTCTTTACGAAACTAGAAAACGAAAGGTTGACGGAATTCGGATTTTTTCCATAATCATAATTTTTTTTTTCTCACGATGTCGCCTCTGTCAAGTATTATTGCTCATTAACATTTTACTGGATAAATATTTGTATTTCAGCTTGAAAATACAAGAAACATTTCCAAAACCAGAAGTCAGACGAAGCAAAAGTTTCTTCCGTAATCGTTTACCCCCTTCACGAACACGTTTCGTAAAAAACCGTCTACGCAATAAGGCTAGTTACTATGGATAAGACTTTCGCCAGTGTTGGCAGGCTATTTTCCAGTAACATTTTGGTTTGCTTCTTTCGGTTTTGTCTACCATCCGAATAAGTGGAATTATTCTTGCTTATTCATCACTGATCATTAGAGCGCAGTATTTGATGTATGCACGACCAGGGCTCGACAAAAACAGTATGTTCTAGATCTAGGAGCCAGCTCCAAAATTTAGGTGCCAGGTGAAACGAAGTCAATAACACACGAACAAAAATCATGTTTGGTTATGACGCTGGAACGAAAAGTGGTAAACCATATTTGTTGTCATTTTTTTTTCTTATTACCCAAACCACTAATTGCAAAATAAAGTTCCAATTTGCTTCATAATTTTCTTTTTATATTCTTTCAGTAGCCGATCTCAAAAAATTTCAGATTTCGATTTTATTCAAATACTATTTGCGGAAGTCATATTTTGTACATATTAATTTAAAGTGCCATTTTTTTCTTTGTATAATCTGTAAACCATAAAATTCAGAAAAAAATTTTTGTTCGTGATCCACAAAGGTGTGAAAAAAAAAATCCAAAGGCTGTGAAAAAAAACAAAAAAAAAACATGTATAATCCGCTGCGGCATATGATCTGTAGATCGTGAATTTCTGAGAAAAGCAAGTTTTTCCTTCGCATAATCTGCAGCAGCATGTCGCAGAACATGATATTTAAAAAACAAACAAAAAAACCAGTCCATACCTGCCAACAGCCTTGTTACTAATAACTAGTATTACATGGCATACATGGACTATTTTATGAAATAATCCATCTCTTTGTAAAAAACAAATATGCGCCTCAACAAAACGTTACAACAAACAAGGACTCTAATGAAACAAACTTAACACGTCCGAAACACAAAGTTTTTTCCTCAGCCAGATTCGAAACTTCCACCTGTAAAAATCGGTAAGATGCGTTCAGGACTCCACGATGCTTGACAGACAGGAAATCCAAGCAAGTGAACACGCAATGCACGAACCTCCACTTACCATATGAACATACTGCCCCTAAAATTGCAGTTTAAGGAGAAGATGAGACCGAAAAATGGGGGGGGAGCTGAATATTTTAACTGGTGAAAAATCAAAACAGACAGCAAGAATGCCTACTACTGTCAGTTTGTCTTTTATTGACTCTGCAACTTCACAGCACCACTGCTTAATTTTTCTTTCTGCTGATATCATTCTCTACCTACTTCTTCATTGTCACTTTTCTTTTCTTGTTTTTTATACCCTCTGATAAACCCCATCAGTCTGAAGACCATGAGTGCATGATATCAAAGCTTCAACTATTTTAGATAAATGGTGTAACTTTGGGAATATTAATACTTTTGAACATCATGCATCAATTTTTACAAATTTTCGTCACTTCCGTTTTCGGGAATTTCCTTCTTCCTTTATCAAGATTCAACAGCGTTGGACAGTAGGAACATCGCGGGAGGGGGGGGTGTACAAGAAATCCGTCCGACTTTCGGTTTTGGAAATTTTTCTCCTATTTTCAAGCTGCAATACAAAAATTTGTGCAGTGAAGTGATACTTAAAAATCCTGAACAGAAGTAACATCGCGAGAAAAAGAAATTAAATGGTTACGGAAAAAATCTGAACTCCGTCGGCTTTCCGTTTTCGAAAGTTTCGTAAAGATAGAATTCCTTCCTCCTCCGACTCCCCCCCCCCCCCTCAAATTCTGTTTACTTGTGCATATCGATCTCCTGAGTGGCCATCATAACGAAAAGACGGAATTTCACGAATTCGCGAAAGAACCTCAAGCCTGAAGATTAGGAGGCAATTTTCGCGGCTTCTAACTTCCGTTTCCACAAATTCTTGCTACAGTTTCAGCTGAAATACGAACATATATGCCATTAAATGATATTTAGCAAGAATACTAGACACAAACGCATAATCGGGAGAAAAAAATTACGATTAGGGCAAATTATTTTTACTCCATTTAACTACTGCTTTCGAAAGCTTTGAAACAAAATACCATCCCCAGACGGAAAATGACACCCCCCCCCAATAAAAAAAATGTTTTTTAACAAAATGAAAATTCGTAGAATCCGTAGTTTCGAGCGTGAGTTCCGTAGTCAGACAACAAAATCCGTAGAAACTAGACATTCCGTAATAATTGGCATGTACGACAGTCGTATAATCCGCACCTATCATGTTAATCGTGAATAGTAATTTCCGACAGAAAACTGCGATTCACAGGACCGCCTCAGAAATCCAAAGATGTAAGAAAGGAATTATTGTGTTATTGAAAAAGTAACTGTCATTTTGAAGTAATTCTGTGCTACTTTTAAGCAAATAAAGAAATAAAATCGCTTCGGTAATGCATTGCAGCATTACCGAAGTTCATTAGTTACACTAAAAAAATCCATTGAAATTGCGGACAGTCCATAGCATTGTCTTATTTCTGAATACGTTTTAACTGAATACCGAAAGTAAAAAAAAAAATTAACTAACGCAGAAAGGTTACATGCTACGGAATAGCTTTGCGGGATTCCCGAGAGTAGCGGATTCTCACAACACGTAGGCTACCGCACGCGCGAATAGTAACGCCTTCCTTGCGTCATATTTTCTGTCAAAATGCTTCTGAAGTACAAATAAATATACATATATTCTTACAATCTCCTCGCGGTCTTTTATTTCGCTGTTACGTTACATTTTTTCACTTACCACATTTTCGGTACTTTCCCAACACCACCACCTCTCCTGACAATTACCTCGCGGACATTTTTAAAAAATTAAACGCTGCATCGGGTTTTTTTTTCCTATATATATTCTTACAATCTCCTAAATTTATAACTTTTAATAGATAATCTATGGATTATACAACAGAAATTACAGTATTTACTGCAAATTACAAAATTTCAAGTAAGACGAAAATTAGGCGCCTGGGCAACCTGGCGCCCGGGATTTGTCGAGCCCTGTGCACGACTATCAAGACTTGTGGAAGTAGGCGATCGCTTGGCTTAGGGTACGACAGGAGTCGAGGACAAAGTTCGTGGGACAAAAGAAGGGAGGGTGGCAGAGCAGGTGGTCAAACAACCGATCCATCCCAGAGCTCTGGGTTGCCACAGCAACTATTGCCGACGTCAGTTTCTGTAATAGATTAATGAGGGCACGATGGAGAGGAGTTTCAATGCGCTTCTACGACAGTTTCCACTGGAAGGGATGAAAGATACGGGTAGGATGGGTATTAAGTGTCGAAAGGAAATTGGCGAAAGAGAATCGCTGATCGTCGCTGTTTTAACAAGTGATAATAGAAACTGTTATGTAAACTTCGTGGATTAATAATGATTTTTGGTTACTTTAAATAAAGAAATTACTTTACTAGCAATATTTGCTACTGCAATTTTTTTCACTAGCAAATTTGATTTTTCACTAGCTATTTGCTAGTTGCTAATCGGTGAAATCGCGCCCTGTTGAAGAGGCAACAGCTATTGCAATATTTCCTGCACTTCTTACTTTTGCCAGTAATAGATTTAACAAATATGTTTTTCCTGTACCTCCAGGTGCGTCCAAAAAGAATAATTTGCCATTACTGCTATCGATGCTTTCAAGTACTTTTACGGAAACCCGTTTTTATCTAGTATAAGAAGCAGCTCATTTGAATTTATGTTCTCTAGTGAAGATTAAACATTATAGCTGATTTCTTTAAGGTAGTATTTGTTTTCTTTGCTACTCTCTAAACGTGTTGGCTGAGGCAAGTAATAGTGTGTTAAGCCCCCCCTGTTAAGGACCTTATCTTCCAACAGTACTAAATATCTGTTATGCATTTCTGTTTTGTTGAGGATATCTATATATCCTAATTCGTTATCGACTTGCCTCGAATATCTGACAAAAAAAACTAACATGATCGAAAACAATTGTCTTAACTTATAAGGCGATGTACATAAGTTAGCTTCCTCCAAAGTTTTGTCCCAGTGGTAATTGTCTTCCAATAGACCAAGTGCTTTACAGGCTGCTTGAAATGTAGGACAGACATTATTATCAACTGTTCTGAAATACAGAAATGATGTTGGGCCCCAAACTTCATGCAGTAGTAGGCAAAGATAGTAGCACTCTGAGTTATTGGGATGATATACTCTTCCCAGAACTTGATCTTTCTTAACATCATGATGACCTTCGACATTCATTCCTTTTTTTCTTCGTATAAATTTTTTCCTATCCCAGATGATGGAATCTCATGATATAAAAGTGCTTTGGCGCATTCATCGGTTTTGCACAACTCGAAGAAACCTGTTAGTGTAGTTTTTGGGGGACATTTTACTTTCTCAAGTACAATCTGAGATGTAAAATACAAGCATTGACCATTTTCTAAATGGACAGAGAGGTGCATAACAGGAGGAAATCTCTCGTGAGTCGGAAATGACGGAATTCACCAAACAGCTTCTGAACTGCTTAAATATCTTCCAGTTTGATAAACTGATACTTCATCAAGCTTATTTTCTAATGCAAATGTTGCCTGATCACTGCCCTTATTGATGTATTTGCAGATGTACTTAATTGATCTCACCAAATTGCAATATTTCACATTGATGTGAGCGTGAAAAATTACAGAAAGAACAGGTTTGAAGGGCACCACCCAATGGTTGTCTAGTATCATACTGTTTATTTCCACAGTAAAACCACCATCGTTTGGAGATTTTCGTCGATACTGAGGGTAGCCGTCATTACCAGTTTGAGTGTTGTTGATCAGAGGTCGAGGGTACCTTTTAGTACAAACGCCTGCTGACATGCAAGGTGAGCTTTTGTTCACACTACCACAGGGTCTGTGTATCATATTACTCTTTACTATGTTTTAAAGAATTGGATTTATTTTTGGATCTGGAATTTCAGCACTTATCACAGAATCAATATTATCTGGTAAAATTTTGTTTTGTAACCAAAGCAAAATATGTATATGAGGTAGTCCAAGTTTCTGCCATTCTACAGAGTACATGTAACATCTTATATTCTCAAATATACATCTTTTCGTTAATGGGTTCATAATTTTGTTAACTTTCAGGTGAAAAACGCGTGCTACGATGTCATGGCGATCTTGTGGTTTTTGACCAGGAAGCAAAGCTTCAGATATTTCAGTCCATTTTGCGCTACATGTAAACGTTATAAACAAATCCGTAATAACGCAGATAAGTCATAGCATCCTGAGTCCGTTGATGCATGTAACATGGGCCTCCGGTGAACGATGATGGCAAAATTACCATTTGGCCCAAATCTGAAACTTTGGCATTTTTCTGAACTGCGTCTTGCAGATGAATATAATTTTCTTTCCTTAATTTGGTTTGACTATGGCGTATATAGTTTAGCCTTTCTGTCTCAATTTTAGGATACATGTCAACCAAGTATTGGCTGAAAAGACTGCAGTTATAAAGCAAATGATTTAGTTCACCTTGTCTGTTAATAATGCGGTAGCTGTAGAAGTCGGCTGCAGACACATTTTTTTGCAGATGTTTTTTTGTGACAGGATCGATTTTGGATAATGGGAGTATCCATCTTCACTGCGGCAGAATATGAGAGGATACTGTAAGGCAGGGGTCACCAAAGTTTCGGAGAGAAGGGCCAAATAGGAAATTGGGTAAGTTCGGCAGGCCGGATTAAAAAAAAATGGTAAATCAAAGATCAATTAATGCAGATATTGTAAATCTTCAACGAACTAATTACTAATATGTGTCAATGTGTAAGTAATTTTATATGCCCTGTAATTTAACATAAAAGTTTTCAAATAAATATTTCAAGATATTTATACACATCTAAAACAAATACAAAGCTAAACTTACTAAATGACTTCCTGACATCTTAAACTAGAAAAAAAAAATCAATGAGAAGAATGGTATTGTTTCTGGAATGATTCAGCTACATTTCAAGATTTGGTTTCTTAACGAAAAGATAATCCGCTTCCCATTGCACTTTAAATATGCGACATTCAGTGTTCACTTTTCTCTTTTTGAGTAGGGACATATCAAAATTCAACAATCAAACTCAAATAACGAAAAAATCAAGAAAAACATGTGTATCGGGTCAAGTAAAATTAGCACAGCGGGGCTTAATCTCTGTGGTTGAGATGCCGTCCAACTTGAATACTGCTTGGAACATGAGCCTGTGTGGGAGCAGGTGTGGGAGTAAGTAGTTGTGTCCCTCAGTTCTAGTCTATTTTTAGAACAGGGCGGGGCTACTGGGGCTGCGCCCACACGGCAGAGAGAGAGAGTATGTGTATGTGTGTGAGTCGGCACATGCTGCAGCTGGCCGCATGTGGGCTGTGAGTCACAGCACTGAAAATCCTCCCTCACTCTTCTGAAGAGCACTTTAGTAGTAATAATAAACAGGTTTTAATTACAAAGCATCAATCAAACGTTGCTATGATATCCGGCCATGCTGTGACATATAGCAACTCTCTTTCTCAGTCAGAAAAAAATTAAAATATGTAAAATTAATTTTAAAATTGTAAAAATAGAAATTTCTTGACGGGCCGAATCCCGGTTTGGGCCGTAGTTTGGTGACTCCTGCTGTAAGGCGTCATATGATCTGTGTGCTTCACTTATTCCTATTAGTTTGTCAGCGACTGTGCAAAACAACATCCCTCTTTTCAAACGCCTGACCTACTATTACAAGAGCTACTTCATTCCACGTTGGCTTATTAAATCTACTCTTATGACTATCAGTTTGTTTCCTATCTGCGTGAATTACTATTTGGAAATGTTTGGTATTTTGCCGAGCGTTTTCAATGGCGGTCTTGAAATCCTTGACGTAATTCATGAAGCATCTTCTGAAGTTCGGAGACTAAAACTGGACTAAAACACCACTGAATTTTTAACATCTGATTTCTGTTTTCCTGTTGTCTTCACCAACGAAATACATCTGGATAAATTTCGGTTCTTGCTCTGGTGGAGGTAATAAACTTCCTATCAAGTGATAAACCTGGCCTTGCACTTTAAATGTGGGCATGAAATTTGCTTCAGTTATTTGTTTGCTCCAAAAGACGTCATTTGAAAGCAACTGTTATACTTTCGGATTGAGCTTAGAAAATGGCAAGATTCTGGATGATCACCGGTTAAAAGGCTACATATAGGTTTGGGAAGCGGTAGGCTCTTCCTTCCACTTGAGAGCCTTACACCATTTACAAAACACATCCAATGAACCTAATTCAACAAATTTATCTTTTTCATACTCAATATCCAGATTATACATAAAACCAGAGTTCATTTTCTGTAACCAAGGTTTTTTTCTTTTCTTTTTTTGCAATCATTTTTCGTGAGAAGGATCGTAGTGAGCAACAGCGGTTCGATTCACTTCAGGTTTTTTTTTTTTTTTGCTCAGCAGAGGTCCGGTGCACTCCTGAATTGCTTTTCCTGTATTTTTTAGCAGTAGCTTGGTTCACTTCTGGAATTTTTTTTATTTTTTATTTTTTGTGTGTACTTTTCAGCAGCAGCCTGGTGTACATTAGGATTTTTTTAGCATATATTGCTGATGCTTTCCTCAGTTGTTTTTTTCTAGCGTCATCTGAAAAGCGAGCACATTGTTTAGAACCTTTTCTGTTTCCAGAATTACTATTTCACTGCTCAAATGGGCTTGACTGAATGTACAAAATGGGGTTTGCGAGTAGGTGATTCCTCAATAGAAAGAAGATTTGAAGGGTAGTATATTCTGGATACATTCAAGACAGTTATTTGTGCCACCTCAAATTGTTGTGAATTAAATTTTCTTGACAAAGAAGCGATGCTACAGCTTCCAGTGTAATGCATTTAAACACTAGTGCCACACTACTCCCTTGTCATTAATTGGATGGGAATTGAAAAGGTTTAAGCCATCATCAACTTTCCAGACGGATAGTTTGACTGTGACTTCGTTTGAAAAGAGATTTCGTTTGAAGGAAATTGTCCAGAAAACTGATACACCATCTCTATACGTAACACTGCACAGTTCAAATTAATAGTAGGAATAATATCTTAAATAGAAAAGAAAAGGATATCTTACTTGATTAATAATTTTGCACTCCATGTAAAACTGGTCACTTCTCCTTAAAATAAAATCTATTTGGTAAATTGAAAAGAAAGATTTTGATAAACCTACACCATAACAAATTGCGACAGTTGAAATGGCCATACACTACATATTTCTTCGCTCTTTTGGGAAACACATGTCTGCCCGACGACACATAAGCAATTTCGTTCATAACTGTAAATTTAAAACTTCAAGCCTACACAAAACAAATCAAAATATGTCGTTACTCTTTACTTTCATCGTTAAAATATTAATAGACAACAGAACAAAATATTAATAGAAAACAGAACAAAATATGTTGGTACTTTCAGCATAAACAAAAAAACAACCTTGCTTATAAACAATTCCGTTCAAAACCGTACATTTAAAAGCTAGCAAGTCAGATGTTTTTGGAAGCGTGAGCAAAATTGTGTTGCCATTGCTAATATCTCAAGGAGGAAACTTTTTTTTCCCAAATTTCAATTACTATGAAAATCTACCCGCATATTTATATTTATTGCAGTCACCTTACCACTTATATGCTGTCACCGTTGCTTCGGTGAAAACGAACGTTGGTAATTTGATTTTGACGAAAAAACCACACTTATATGACATCACCGTTGCTTCAGTGAAAACGAATGTTGGTAATTTGATTTTGACTCAAAAAACCTTGACATTCGATATGTTAAACGATAATATAAATGTTTCAATGCAAAGCATGTTACGATATAGCGCTTTTTAAGTGATATTTTAAAAAGGGGTTTTTTTGTTAAATAAATTTAGAACAAATCAAAAAACCTTGACATTTGGTATGTCAAACGATAATAAATCTTTCAATGCAAAGCATATTATGATATAGCGCTTTTTACGTGATTTTTAAGGTTTTTTGTTAAATAAATTCAGGACAAATAAATTTAGAACAAAATATATACTGAGCAGATCAACTCAAGTCATTCAAAACTTAGGGCGGGGTTTCAGTTGCTGGGCAACAATGGCTCAATCATTGCAAAACGTCCTAGCGTTATCAAAGCTGGGTTATTTAAAAGAAACATTTCGACCCACTTATAATTATCGTAGGAAAAAATCCTTTCTTAGTGCGCCTCTATGTTGTAAAAGGAACATTCCTGCCAAATATGAAAGTTCTAAGTTCAGTAGTTTCTGAGATCTGGTGTGATGAGTCAGTGAGGGCTTCAGTTTTATATGTACAGATAACAGTACTATAACTAAAAAATTGAAATAAAGAATCAAAATTTCTGAAAGTCTCTAAGTTAACATGTTACACATTTTGGCTTGCATTGCAGTTATTCATTTATTATTACAAAGACAAACAAATATAATGACACAAAATATCACTAACTATAGTTGCCCTACTTTATTCAAAAACAACGTGTGATCAAAAAGTATCCCAACTGTCTGCGTAAGTTCCGAGTTACACAACACAGCAGGAAGCAGTTTGGCACAGGTTAACCTTGGAACCTACTATGCATGTGCTGTGAGTCACATCTTCTCACCCGTTTTTTTTTTTTTTTTACAGTAGTGCTTTGTTCTTATGTGTGAAGCTGTTCATTGCGTTTGTCATGTCGGAAAAAATTGATCAACGAATTTGCATCAGATTTTGCCAAAAACCTGACGAAACTTGCAAAGACACACACTTAAATTTACAGAAGTCTACAGTGAGGATTGTAAGAGTCATGCACAAGTTTATGAGTGGTATAAACATTTTAAAGATGGTCGTGAAAGTGTTGACAGTGATGAATGGTCAGGGAGGCCAAGAACCAGCAAAAGTGAAAGCAAAGTCAAACTTGTGCACACAGCTGTACGGGGAAAATCGCCGAATCACTATTCGTGAGTTATCTGAAGACTTCAACGTTAGTTTCAGTTCAGTTCAGTCAATTCTTGCAGATAATTTGGATATGACATGTCTCAGCCAAGCAAAAGCAGGCCCTTGTTTCAGCTGCTAGTGACATGCTTAAGTGTGTCGAAAACGTTTTTAAAAACTATCATAACTGGTGATGAATCGTGGGCATTTATTAGTATTGGACACAACATGAAGCAAACTGTCTGCAGAAACAAACAAACAAACAAAAAAAAAGAAAAAAATTTAACAAGCAATTTTTTAAATTCTGTTTTGATAATTTTTTGGGGAATTAATAAAGAATAATTTATTGAAAATAACATCTATCAAATTCTAGGCAGACACACAATAATTGGAAACAGAAGTTTGATATCTGAAAAAGTTTTTCAATACAATAAAAATCCCCTGAATTTTTTGAAAAAATGCTATTTTTTCCTGAGATATCCTGATTTTTGGAAGTATTTTTTAAATGTCTGAGAATTCCAGAGAGAGAGAGAGAGAGAGAGTGTGTGTGTGTTTTCTCCAGGATTCTGGAAACCCTGTTTTTATACGTGGATGATATTTTTTTGCTTTTTTAGCACTGACATAGAGAAGAACACATTTTCATCTCTAAGGCTAATTATACTCACACACAAATCATAGTTCTACAGTAAGAGAACTTTTATTTCAATTTCTCTGTCCATGAGAATACCCTCAGTTAATCCAAAATGTGCTCCTAAAGTAGGTGCAACACTATTATTTTGGAAAGAAAATACACACAAGGAGTTTTCATGGTAGTATCTGGTCGAAAGAGAATATTTGCCAATCGGGTTATTAGTCCCATAGATATTGCTGTAAACGGAAACGTGCACTTAAGCCCTCTAGTGACACACTTGTGCGTTAAGAAATATTTGAAATTACATGAGAAACATTTCGCACCAAAAATGTTCTCAAACAAAGAAAGAATTTTTCAAATCGTACTCCTAGAAACGGAGATATGGACAAAAATATGATAAATGTAAATGCCCCTGGTGGGAAAATTATGCACTATTTAAGCAGGAGGTATTCTCAAAAAATTTTTGGAGGTGAGCAGTATCGCTTCACGGAGAAATTCTTTCAATTGAGTTTCGAGCTCAAATTTTATTGCAAATGCATCAGTTAAGCAAAAATAAACACTTACGCCCCCTGGCGACCAAAACATTCTTTACCAAAAATGAGGAATTATATGCAAAACATTTCCCCTGAAGAGCTGTATCCAATGCAGGAAGAATTTTTCAAAGCGGACTTTTAGAAGTGGAAATATTGGGGGAAATGCGATTTACTGTTATGCCCCCTAGCGGAAAATTATTTGTCCCATAGATATTGCTGTAAACAGAAACGTGAACTTACGCCCTCTAGTGGCTCACTTGTGCATTAAGAAATATTTGAAATTATGAGAAACATTTTGCACCGAAAATGTTCTCCAACAAAGAAATTTTTAAAATCGTACTCCTAGAAACAGAGATATGGACAAAAATAAGATATACGTATACGCCCCTGGTGAAAAAATTATGCAAGCAGGAGGTATTTTCAAAAAGTTTTTGGAGGTGAGCGGTATCGGTCCACGGAGGAATTTTTTCAATCGACTTTCAAGCTCAGATTTTATTGCAAATGCATCAGAAACAAAAATAAGGATATACCTGCCAACATTGGCAAGAGCCTTGTCCGTAGTAACTATTTAGTATTATTGCACGGCATACTTACATGCAGGAGAGTGGGAGCATCGCGGGAGGGGGATAGGCAATTACGGGAGAAATCTTTGCTTCGTCGAACTTGTGGTTTTGGAATTTTCCCCCTATTTTCAAGCTGAAATACAAATACTTATGCAGTAAAATGTTATTTAACAATAATACTAGACAGAGGTAACATTGCGAGAAAAAAATTTGTTAGACAAAATTAGTCAGTAGAAAAATCTTCAACTACAAAACATTGCGCAGGGACAAAAAGGCTAGAATGGATAAAATTCCAGGACACGTAACAGAATTTTAGACATTTCCAGGACAAAATGGAATTCCAGGATTTCCAGGACGCATACGAACCATGACATTTGTTCCTGCTAGAAAATGAAAAAAAACCGCAGAAAACTGCGGATTTCAGAAAGATTTTTTCGCCTGTTTTAAGGACTTTTTAAGGACCCTTAAAAATATTTAACAAAAATAAGGAGTTTTTAAGTACTCTATAAGGGCCCTTAGGAGCATGCAACGAAAATAAGGAGTTCCTAAAGACTTTTAAGGACCGTACGCACCTTGTTCTGTACGTAGCGCTGGGCTATCAACGTCCCTCGGATCACTGCGAGGGAAGTCCAGTTGTCATACGCGATGGCTCCCCAGACCATCACGCCTGCAGTTCGAGACGTGTGCCACTGTACAGTGAGGTTGGGATTGTAGCGCTCACCTGCGGTTCTCCACACTCTGGCATGGTGGCCGTCCATTTCCATACAGAAGCGGAATTCCTCGCTGAACACTATACGTCGCCAGTCCGTAGCATTCCATGCTGCTCGCTGCCAACACCACTGCAATCGACGTTGATGATGGTTAGGTGTTAATGGCAGAAAACGTAAGGGACGTCGAGAATGCAGATTCACTTCTGCTAGGCATCTGGAAATGGTTCTGGCTGACACAGGAGTCCCTTGCACAGCCACGTCTCTGGATATTGGACAAGGACGTCATTGCATCGGTGCATGTCACACTCATGATCCTCTCTACTGGTGGTGTGTCTGGGTCGTCCAGAGCCAGTCCGCCATGCCTGGGTGCCTTTCCGTGTCCATTGCTCCCAACACTATCGCACCGTACTGTCCAACCAGCCCAAATGGCGGCCGATTCAGCACGCCGGCCACCCTGCCTCTCCCATCCTGACGATACAGCCTCATTCAAACTCTGTCAGTTACCTTACGCACATCTACGCCGGCTCCTCGTCATGTTTATCGCTCAGGGATCTCACCTGACTCTTACTGTGCACTTCGACACGAATGTGGAGTACCCTGTGCGGCGCTTTATAAGCTCCAAGGATTGTGATTGCAGCGCCGGTCTTGGACACACGAGCATGCGGAATCGCACGAAACAATCATTTGTATGTCTGCTCTCCCCGCAGCTATTCACCGAGTTTCGTGTTAATCGCACGGTTTTTTTCTTAGTGCACGGATTTTTATGACAATGAGTGACCAATCAATGGAACAAGTATTTTTAGTTTTATTAAGGCAAATCGCTACTTACCCTTCCCTTGCTGGAAATTGAACAGTTTCCGTGATCCGTACAGTAGTTTTCAAGGTATAGTAAGGAGTGGCATTATCGCCTTTTAAACTTTAGTTTCACAGAAAATGCAAAAATTTTCATCACTTATTGTTAAATAAAGACACAAAGAGCTCTCTCTCTCTTTCTCTTTTAAAGAAAATGTTCACAATCGGAACTTCAACTCTTCCTCACGGTCTTTCGTTCCTCGTGAAGCCGTTTTCTGTGCACATGTACGTTTTTTAACTTAAATTTCACTTCAAACAAAAGAAAAATGTCTTGCTGTGTCCCTTGATTAACATGAAGTGACTACGAAAAAGAAAAACACACATTTTAAATGAAATTAAATGAAAAAAATTGGTTTTGCATTGCTCGTTCTGTTGTGAAACAATTTTACGAATAACGAAATGGCACAGATTCCACCACGGACAGATCAAGTACCGATTTTGAAATTTAATTTCGCTTACTAAGGGGAAAAATTGGCAAAAATGCTGCTTACCCTCTACTGAATACTTTGGAAGAAGATACTATTAGAAATACGAAGACGTGCATTTCATTATGAAAAATTCTTAAAAAATACGAAGTTGCTCTTTTTTTACTTTTACTAAAGATATTACAATCGAAGAATTGATCAGAAAAATATGAAAATAGCAATATAATCAGGGAGAGAGAAAAAAACCGCAGAAATTGGTCCGAAAATTTAAATTGAGGAAAAGGAAAACGACGGGAACATTTTTAGTCAATTCCGAACATTTGCAAGATTCGCAGATTTTTCACAGCTATTCCATTCGCTACAGACATCCTAGCCTAATTTTTCGACCTTTTTCTTAAACATTTTTATTGCATGAAATAATTTCAGTACTATTACTTTCCAAGGTATGGAAAAAGAGAAATAAAATTTTATGATTTTTCCACGGGTCATGCGACCTATTACCTGACTAGATTAGATGCTTAAGACATCGAAGGAAAAAAAAAACTTCGAAGTAATGTCACCCTATTAAAAATATCCAAGACCCCCCCCCCCCCCAGTTGTTCAATTAACATTATAATTTTGAAAACATGAAAATAAACTTTCCACAGATGTTATTTTCAATTTTTGTAGTGTATTTGATGCTCCGTACTCCGTAGCAGTCCCATGATTTCTGCAGCGACAACGGAGAATCCGTAGCACTTGGAGTCTCTGAATCATCACGAAGCGTGTTAAACAATTTACTACACTGGCGTTGGCACAATTTACGAAAGCTATAAAAGGGTGAGGGGATAACGAATTGTTTAAAACAATATACCACATCGTTTACCGATGTCGGCACAATTTACAAAGTTAGAAACCCGGAATTCCGGATTCGACTGAGCGCCGAGACCCGGAAACCCGGGTTAGACCCTGAACGCAAACACCACTGAAAAATTCAGTCTTTGCACCAGGACTTCATATAATTGTGGATAACAATTAATAATTGCTCGGCCATGTGGTCGTTACATTATTTACAGAAAATCTACATATTGACAACCATAAACACAAATATACTGAAGCGATGATCAACCAAGCTACATTCCTTTATCGTGGAAAATGCTCATGTCGACCAGCATTAAAGACGAACAAGATTAATTTGACATTTATGAAATATAATTGATAATTAACAACTAATATAAACTTTTTAGCGCGCGCGCATTGAGGGATGACGGATGTCACACCTCTCTTAACCTCAGTCTGTTTCTAAATCATACTCATTTACGCTTCTACATTTGTAGTGCACAAATGCATCTGAGGATGGACACCATTGCAAATCCGAAAGATCTTATGCTTTTGACTTCATGATACTTTAACGATTTTTTAGGAATAAATAGTTTTTAAAATGATCATCGAAGTTGGCTTTAATTCATATTTATGCCTCGCTATTTCAGATCGTGCAAAAGACAGTAATACTTTGCATCAAGTGAGATATGTACAAAAATGAAGGAAACAAAAAGTAGCTGAAAATTTGGAAACTGCCAACTGAACTACAACAGCATCACCATTCATCATGGTTGGACACCTCCTTAAGAATGGTTATTTAACAGTAACTGCAGTTCACCTAAAGACAGAAAAAGGTATATATACTCTGAGAACTTGTAAAACTTTATTTTTTATACTGTGGAATTAACTTGCGGGCGGTCGTAGTGAGCGATGGGTTTGCCTCCTCGGGGTGCTTCGTGGTAACAATGGCACACACAACAGCAACTAGGGCCTCTGTGAATCTTGGAGAGGTGCAAGCTAGTTCTGTGTGACATTGGCAAAAAGACCCCAACTCACTAGGTTTTGTTCCAGAATCCTTAGGTTGAATGACCAACTGGAACCCTCAGTTGTGGGCTAATCCCCCACACTGATGTACTTACCTGATTAAAAAGACAAAAAGAAATATTAAGAATGACTCAAGTGTGGGATACCACACTTGAGAAGGACGGTCCACCACGGAATCGACCTGGACATTCTAAACGGCGTATGAGAAAGCGATCTCGGCTGAGTGAATGTAAGATTGGTGTATGGAATACTAGAGGTATATGTGGCAAGATGAGTGAGGTGATTGAGGAGATGAATAAGTATAGACTGGATGTGCTGTGTGTAAGTGAAACCAAAAAGAAGGAAATTGGGGTAGAAGAAGTGAATGGCACGGTGAGTGTGTGGTCTGGAGTATTGGAAAATATGAGAGGACAAGCTGGTGTAGGTGTGATTTTAAGTGAAAAGATGAAGAACAACTTGATTCACTATAGTTGCACAAGTGAGAGAATTCTCTGGATTCGTTTGAAAGTGAAACTTCAGAGAATTGTAATTGTTGTAGTGTATGCTCCTTGTGACTCGGAACCTTTTGATAAGAAAGATTTCTGGAATGAGCTAAAAGCTGTTTTGAGCCAGTTTGGTGCTAAAGAAAAAGTTATAATAGCAGGGGATTTCAATGCTAGAGTAGGTGTGCAGAATGCAATTTCTGACAATGTTCTGGGTAAGTTTAATGATCCTTGTGTGAATGATAATGGTGAAAGATTAATTGAACTCTGCATTGAGAATGGTTTGTGTGTATCTAATACATTTTTCAACCACAAGTACATACACACATATACTTGGGAAAATCGTACTCTTGCAGACCTGCCAACTTTCAGAAACAGAAATCCATAAAAAAATTTAATCGATATATTCGATGAAAATTTTAACCGATAGATTCGATTAAATTACTTGTCGCGCATATTGATTAAATGTACCGAACATATCGATTTAAAAAACGATGTTACCCAAATGAACCATCAACTTTTAATTGAAGTGTCTACAGATGTTTAAATTTATCGGCACATTCATATCGATTAAAATAAATTCTATACATAATTTCTCATTACTATGCTATCATTATGATCTATAAAGTGATAAAAATTTACTTTTACAGAAGTTTGCATCTAAAGGGAAGGCTGTTCTACCCTTTCAATGGGATCGTGTCCCATGCCGTCATGAAACATACTAAAATATTTTCAAAAACGAACCATTTTCATGTTAAGTTTTTATCTTACGGATAACGGACGATGAGACAGTCAAATAAAAAAATTAAATAAGTAAGAGTGACTGAGAGACACTAACTGGTAAATTATGTTCAACTAAACATTTTGTACGAATCGCATAGAATTCATTATAACTTTTAACAAAGGAAGTTAATTTCGTTATTTTTTTCCCACGCAGTCAACATTATATTTATGCTTGTCACTAGAAATATGATTTGTAAAAGCATTCCTTCCACCATGCGAAATGTTGAAATTGCATCGGCACATAGCGCGAAACGCATATTTTCCTTTCTTGAAGATTTCGCAATACACGGGAATTCCGCAGAATACGAATCACGGAATATTTTATAGTACTTTTTTCCCCCTTTTATGTTGCTGCTCATAGCGAATCACTAATACTAAATTTATTACCACTCGGGAAAAAAAAAATGTAAGTAAAAACTGCTATAGTAGAGGGGAAAATACCGATTACAGAGTTATCCGATTCGAGCTGGTCAGCTAGGAAAGCAGAGAGCAACTGAAAGGTTCTTTCATCTAGAAACAAAGGTTTAGGTTTTAGTTACGAATGTAATTCCCTTGAGTTCGTCCCCTTCCTCCCCATCCTCACAGGCGGATCGATGCCTTGTCTTTTACTAAATCCGATCCCTTTAGCGGCATCCGTTATACTTCCAAATGGCACTGATTTTATAGTTGTCTTCTCTTCCTGTCCTCCCCCCTCCCTTCATCTTACCGAATAGGGCTTCTCTAGTCATTCCTTTTAAAAACAATCTGGGCCCATCAACCTCTGAACCAACCCCTCTCCTGCAGTACACTAACACAATGTGTTTTGCCGGAACAAAACCAACTGTCTTTTACATCAGGCGTAACCACGGCATAAAACGTTTGAGCCGGGATTTTAACTCCGATCTTATGTCTCTGCAAAAAAAATTAAAAAAAATAAATAAAATGGCCTAAATGACAAACCGTAGAATACACGTATTCTGTTTTAGAAAATGAAAATCTCTAAATATCACACAATTCAATTCAGTTTGATAGAAAATACAAAGCCAATGGCGCTTTTTTTTTCAAATACAAAGCCAATGGCGCTTTTTTTTCAAACAGATAAAAAAAAAATCCACTTCCTCCCTAGATTAAACTCGTGCTGTGAAAATCCGGATATTTTAAAATTCAGAGTTGTTTACTAAAAGCCCAAAATTTCATACCTACAAAAAAGTGTGGGTTTGCAAAAGCAACAGTGTTCTCCCCGATACTTTACTGTTTTCTTTACGAATCCCTTAGTATGAATTAATTGATATTTTGCGTGTTTTTGCTTTATTATAGAACATTTTTGTGCCTGTTAATTTCTAAATTAAAAAGCTGCCACACACGCGGCGTTTTATAATTAAAAATTCTATCCAAATCGGTCAATTTCCACAGAAGATATTGTGCTAAAATTCTGAAACGCGAGCAAACAAATCTCGTGCATACGCTGTCCCCGTGAATGCTGATAGCAACCATTTTCAATAGGATAGGTCCACTATGGGTGCTGAACAGCATACCCAAACTTCATCACAATCATGCTTTGATTTTACGCAAGTCATCACCCAAAAAGGCGGAAGAATGAATCCCGCTCCTACGTCTTGACCTTACCTTTGACCATTTTCAATAAGGATTAGATGAATTAGTATGTACCCCAACATATTAATTTCATTGAATAAGCCAAGACATTTTTATGAACGTTACCGAGCGATGAACAAAGCACGGTTGGAAAGCGAAAGCGTAGAAAACTTACTGACTAACGGACCAGCAAAATAAATCATTGTTGGAGCAGCACTGGCTCAAATGAACACTGGACTTACTTTTTTAACTTCCTCTTATAGTAGCATTCTTTCGTTAGGTAAAATTTATTGCCAGAGAAGAAGTTACGAAACCATGCATGCCCCAATGCATTTTTAATTTCACAAAACTGGCAGTTTTTGCTTAATTTCGTCATGTTGGGTATCGATCTGGGCTTAAAAATTCCACAGATTTAAAATCCGTTGGAATTTTTTTTCTACGATAACTACGTTCTGAGATAGCATTTCGAACTGGGAGGAATAAAGATAAAAGACACCTGCTCCAACGCGGACACACCCCACACTGGCCTTTTGAAAAGTTGCGACTCGGGAGATGAACAATGCATGATCTGAAAAGAAAGGGGGGAAACAGCGTGCACAAGAGAGGAAGAGAACCAAACGGAAGGTTAAATAAGCCTAGCTGGTTGGTGTTCTAGTGTTTAAAAAAAGGCAAAACAATAAACTAAAACGTGGGAAAACTGCAGCAAAATGTTCCCAAATATACACATGTAACTAAAAACTTATTCGTAACTTACATCGGCACTTTACTTTGAATGGATTAAGTTAAAAAAAAAAAAAAAGTTTTAATAGTGGGTGCAAAATCATCAGAAAAAGAAAAAAATCTCTGAGAATCGCCAAATCCGTAAAATTAACATTTTGCTCGTAAAACCGTAAAACAAGTCACATTTCCGTAAATTTTACAGGTAAACCGTAAAACCTGGCAGGTCTGCTCTTGGTCAAAAGAGTGTGATAGATTTTGTTGTTCACGATCAGCATTTCAAACACTTAGTTGTTGACACCCGTGTGATGAGAGGTGCGGATGTTGGTTCTGATCATTACTTGATAGTGTCACAAATGAAACTTAATGTTGGTTGGAGGAAAAGGAATAGGCAGAGACCCAGGATAGAAAGAATAAAGGTTGATAGGCTCCTTGAAGATCATCAGCGGTGACTTACTCAGAGAACGACTGAAAGATCTGAAATCTTGTGAGAGGGATGTAGAAAAGAAGTGGGAATGTTTTAAGAACTGTGTTGTCACTGCTGCTAAAGAGGTCTGTGGCACCACAATAGTGGGTAACAATAGAGGTGATGCTTGGTGGAATAGTGAGATTGATGAGGCAGTAAAGAAAAAGAAGGAAGCCTATTTGGGGATGTTGCAAGGTAGAGTATCTGTGGATGAATATCGCTGTAAGAAGCGTGAAGCTGCTAAGCTGGTTCGCCACAGTAAGGCAAAAGATAGGAAAGAGAAAGTGGAAAGGCATGAACTGGCTTTTTGGAAAGATAGAAAGTCCTTCTGGAAGTACACGAGACTCAGGAAAAATAGGGCAAACAAAGTTGTAAGTTGTGTGAAGAATGAGATTGGGGAAATGATATGGGAGCCCAATGAGTTAAGTGACAGATGGGGCGAATACTTCTGTGAGTTATTAGATCAGGAGAGCAAAAATGATTCTGAGACAGATGCAGATGATGTCACAATGAGGGATGAAAGCACAGGAGGGATCTCAAGAGAAGAAGTGTGTAAAGCTCTAAAATCTCTTCAGAATGGTAAGGCTCCAGGAGTTGATGGCATAACTGCAGAGATGTTGAAGTATGGTGGTGACTCTATAATTGACTGGTTAACTGAAATTCGCCAGTTGTGCTGGGAGTTAGCAATGGTCCCTCAGGATTGGAAGGTTGCTATCATTGTTCCCTTATATATGGGAAAAGGTGATCAGACTGAATGCAAGAACTATCGTGGTATTAGCCTACTGAGTGTGCCAGGGAAAGTGTGTGGTAAGGTTGTTATTGAAAAAGTACGGGGTCTTACATCATTGAAAGTGTGGGATGTTCAGAGTGGTTTTATACCTGCCTGGCTGCAGTAACCAGATTTTTGCATTACGCACGATGATTGAAAAGTATCTGGCTGTTGGGAAGAAAGTTTTTACTGCCTTCATAGATTTAGAGAAAGCTTATGACCGAGTGAATAGGGCACTTTTGTGGAAGGTATTGAATGAATATGGTGTTACTGGGAATTTACTTAATAGTGTAAAAGCCATGTATGCTGGTAGTAGAGCTTGTGTACGAGTGAATGATGTTTTATCAAAATGGTTTTCCATTGGTGCAGGAGTTAGACAAGGTTGTGTAATGTCACCATGGCTGTTTAATATATTTATGGACGCATGCATGCGTGAGGCCAAAATATATATATGTTTTGGTGATATCCGTGTGTGTGCAGATTGCTGTATGCTGATGACACTGCCCTGTTGGCAGAGAGCAAAAGTGAGTTGCAGAATACGTTGACTCGGATGCACGAAGTTTGCATGAAATTCAAACTGAGTATAAATAAAGGAAAAACCAAAGTTATGGTGTTTGAGAGAGGAACGAGTAGCACTGAATGTAATGTAAGTATAAATGGCACTGTGATTGACCAGGTGAGTGAGTTTGTGTATTTAGGAAGCATGTTTGACAGAGAGAACAAGTTAGATGGTGAAATCAGTAGGCGAGTGAATTCTTCTTTGAAAGTCATAGCTGCTCTGGGAGGTTTTCACAGGAATGATGGGTTCTCTAGAGAGTCCCGCATGGCTGTGTATGAAACAGTAATTGTTCCTACTCTGATGTATGGCAGTGAAACCTGGGTACTGCAGAAGAAACATAGGAGTCGTTTGTGTGCTGGATAAATGCGTTACTTACGTAGGGTTTGTGGCAAGACACGATCTGATTGTGTGAGGAATGAAGATGTATTGCAGTTGTGTGATGTAAAGCAAAATGTTGTTAGCAAGGTAGAGACCAATATGCTTCGGTGGTTTGGCCATGTTGAAAGAATGAGTGATGAAATGCTTACTAAGAAAATATTTTCAGCCCAAGTGGCAGGAAGGAAAGGCAGAGGAAGGCCAAGGAAAACATGGGTGGATCAGATTCAGGAGTGTCGGCATGAGAAAAAGATTATGAGTATGAAGTATAAAAGATCTTGTGTACGGCGTGTAGTGGATATCAGTGAAGCACGAGTTGTATGTCAAGATCGCTGTAAATGGCGAAGTTTGATACGACAACAATAAGTAAAATTATCTGGAAGTTTGTATTTCTTTTTGGAGCTAACCTCTGAATCTCAGAGAACAGCTTAGTGATATGTATGTATGTATGGAATTAACTTTCTTACGGGTCTCTTACAGAGGTTATTTATTATTCAAAGAAGTTGGTGGTCAAATTTTTGAACTAAAGCCTAGTTCGTCATCAGGACTACGTCACTGGAGTAGTTGCTGCCACTCAGTTGGAAGTATCCAACCGCAATTATCGTTAATTGTGGTACTTCTTGCTATTTCGATCCCGAATTATTGTTAATTGTAGTACCACAATTAACGATAATTGCAGTTGGACACTTCCAACTGAGTGGCAGCAACTACTCCAGTGACGTAGCCCTGATGACGAACTAGGCTTTAGTTCAAAAATTTGACCACCAACTTTTTTTAAATAACAACCTCTATAAGACCTGTAAAAAGTTAATTCCACAGTACACTATGAATAGAGACGAACAAGATTAATTGGACAATTAATTTTCTTTTTTTTTTTTTATATTTGCTCAGCTGCAAAAACACCAGTATTTGCTCTAAATTCTTGAGTACAGTTGTTTCATTTTATTAAATTACACACTCTCTTAACAGCAAATTCTTAAATGATTTAATAACATTTTAATGGAGCAATTAATAATTTTACTTTATTTTTTGTTTGCTCAGCTGCAAAAACACCAGTATTTGCTCTAAATTCTTGAATACAGTTGTTTCAGTTTATTAAATTGCACACTCTCTTTACAGCAAATTCTTAAATTATTTTAATAACAGTTTGATGGAGCAATTAACAAACCTGTGGTTCATCGCTTTGTTTTGAAATAATTTCAGCTTGGGTATTTGCAGGATCGTCCTCTTCTATTTCTTTGTTGAATGAGGCCAAGTAGTTCTGAATGTCAGATGGATGTTGTTCAGGATCTACTTCCAATCCATCCTTACCCTGGCCATCCATTTTTCACAATGATGTTAGCTAAAAAACAAGGACCAATTTATAGTCACAGGAATGAATCCACAATACTTTTGAAATGTTGTCATGCAGCTAATATTAATCAATGATACCCAGGAATCAATGAAATTCATTTCAGAAATTCAGGAAATTAAAAAATAATGCAGAACAGCACTATCAAATAAACTGAATGGGCAAATTATTACATACACCTACTTAATAACATTTCCCCCCCCCATCTCCTTTTGCCCTAATAACAGCAGCCAGACAATTTGGTAAGGACTCAATGGGGTGTTTAAAGTTGAAAACAAGGAGGTGGAACTACAACCCATGAAGTAAGGATCACTTACAGGCTTGAACAGATCTCTCCAATTTATCCCGCAAATTTTAGTTAAGGTCCTGCAATCAATGGGACTATTAGAGTATGGTACTCTCTCTTGAATACTCCTTGAGCCAATTGGTCACCACTCTGGAAGTATGCAGTGCGACGTGGTCTTGTTGAAGGATGGTGTCAAGGTTCGGAAAGAGAATCATTACAAACAGGTGTAGACGGTCAGCAAAAATGTTTACACAGGGTTCGTACACATTTGGGGTACGAAAAATTCACGGACTTTCCAGGACTTTTCCAGGTCATACAAAAAAATTCAAGGATGATTGTTAAGCTTTACAGTATAATGGTGAAATTATTTTTTAAATGTAATTTCGGTTTTAAGTAATAAAACTGATGAAAAATGTAAATGAATAAGTGTGCCTTTTTACTCATTACACTTCTTTTTAATGTTTTTAATTGGAGAATTACCCAATAATGCAAGACTGAATCATGGTGGCAATTACCACAAGGTCTACCAGAAAATCCTTTCCCTCAATCTGAAAATGATTAATTCAATCAGTCATTTTTTCTGCATCACTATTCTGCACAATCTTCCCATGTAATCAGTCTGTTCTTGATAACAATAGAAATTATTATAAAATAAAGCAAGGGCACATCCAGAATTTGTGAATGGGGAGAGCATGCGTCTAATCAGTTAAAAGATGATACAAGCCAACGCCTGTTAGCGAAAGAATTGAGAATAATGGAAAAGTTGAAAATAGGCAAAAAATATTCTTCGTGGAAAAAGCTATGCTAAGGAAAAAGAATGTTTCAACTATGTCTCCCAGAAGCAGAGATAGCTAAAGAAAAGGTTTCTACCTTTATGCCCCTAGCAGGAAATCTTTGCATTCTTTAAAGATGCTCCACATCCCTATTGTAGCAAATGACATACAGTAAAATAGAAATTTCTCAATAGGGTTTTCAAAAGCGGTGACACAATTGCAAACTGAAGTACAAAAACACCACCTATGGATATAACTGTGAACTACAAAATTCCTCATATACTAGGCTACAAGGTAAATGGCATCCGGTGTTGAAAGGATTTTTAAATCGCACATGTAGAAGCAGAGATATTGAGAAAACAGATAAACAATTGGTGATCCCTAGCGGCAAAATTGTGCATTATTTTAGGAAGAAAATATGCACACAGAGTTTGTGTAGTTAGTAGTACCTGACTGAAGAAAGAAGTTTTTCAATTGGATTTTTAGTCCTGCAGATATTACTGTAAATGGAAATGTGAGCTTATACCCTCTGGTGGCAGACTTGTGCAATAAGAAAAATGTGAAATTATATGACAAACATTTTGCAGCAGAAATGCTCTCCAAGGAAAAAAGAATTTTTCAAATCACTCTTAGAAGCAGAGATATTGACAAAAATAAGATATGCATCTATGCCCCCTGGTAGAAAAACTATGCATTATTTTAAGAAGAAAGCATTCTCGAAAGGTTTTTCGAGGTGAGCAGTATAGGTCCATGAAAGAATTTTTTCAGTCAAGTTTTCAGGAGCTCAGATTTTGTTGCAAATATATCGAAGCAGAAATAAACACTTATGCGTCCTGGTGGCCAAACCATTCTTTACCAACTATTAAAAATTATATGCAAAGCATTTCCCCCAGGAGTTGGGTCTGATACACGAAGAATTTTTCAAATCTGAGTTGTAGAAGCAGAGATTATCGATGAAAATACAATTTACCTTAACGGCCCCTAACGGAAAGTCCATGAATTACTTGAAAATTTTGAAAATATATGAAAAACATTTTGCACCCCAAACACTATCCGAAAAAGGAGGGATTTTTTCAAATTGGACTCTAAGAAGCAGAGATATTGACAAAAAGTAGAATATACATCTACACACCCTGGCATAGAAACCATGCATTATTTTAAAAAGAAAATATTCCCAAAAGGTTTATCGGCGTCAGCAGTATCGGTCCACGAAGGAATTTTTTCGATCGAAATTTTAGAAGCTCAGATTTTCCTGCAAATACATCAGAAGCAGAAATTAACAGTTACGCTCCCTGGTGGCCAAACCATTATTTACCAAAAATTAGAAATTACGAGGGGATGATGAAAAGTTCTCAGTTCTCAGCCTAACTCGCTTCCTGTAATTGTAGAGTTATTGTGTTACTGCAGCTCGAAAGTGTTCTTGTGTATTGTAAAGTGTCAATTCTCAGACTAAGCTCATTTTTTTTCAGATGTTTGACGTCCTGAACTGAATCATGACAATGCAAAGTGTTGAATTTTCCAATGTGGAACTCCGGGCTGTCATGAATTTTTCTGTTCCTGCAGAAGAAAACTGCAAAGAAAAAAAATCTATGAGCGTATGACAAAAACATTAAGTGACAAGTGCCCTTTTCATATTCCAACTTTCAGCATGTAGAGTTTGAGACCGAAGATGCAGTAAGATCTGGGAGGTCTTTAACAGTGACAACACCCGAAATTGTTGATTGTGTTCATGGCTTGATTTTGTCAGATCGGCGAAATCTCAGCTAAAACAATAGCTAAGACACTGAAGATATCCAGGGAATGTGTTGGGTTCATAATTAATGAGCACTTGGATATGCAGAAGATGCATATCTGCCAATCCCAAGAAAGAGAAATCCAGTAGATTTAAGAAAAATGCCCAGTAGATTTATGCGATTAATATTCTTTGTCCAACAAAGGTATACATAACAGTATTTATCATAAGTTTGGAAAAGTAGGTACTTTCAAACAATGCCAGAATAAATTTCATAGCCAGAATAAATTTCATATGCAAATACTTATTTATAATTATTTTTTACGTGAGTAGCAGATTTTGCTTAACATATTTGCTGATATCTTTGTTTTCCTTCCCATTTCTTTATTACCATTTCTTTCTTTTTACGTGTATTTGCTGATATCTTTGTTTCCCTTCCCATTTCTTTATTATCAGTTTTTTTAATGCCCTTGGGTGACAATTTTATCCATCATGAATGCGTGATAGCTTTCACTATTTTAGATAAACGATGAACAGTGTTTGAAAATATAAATACTTTTGAACACCATGCATGACGTATTTACCATGTATTATGAGAATATTTCTTCAACTATGAATACCTAAATAACTGGAGATTTTCTTAACAACGCTACATGGCAGCAGAATCTGCATAATGCAAACACTGAAACAAAAAACTTGCTGCAAACCCGCAAAACGCGAACTACGGTAACAATAGAATAATGTTTTTTAAAAATAAAACAATAAATGATTAGAACATTACAGATTTCAATAAGAATAAAATAAGTAAATTACAATTGAATGTGTGTGAAATGAACTTTTATGGCAAAATATTGGACTATGAACCTCATAAAAACTAGAGACATTAAGGAAAGCTTTCATAGCCAGAAAAACCAGTTCCATTAACAAACTTCAAAAATTATAAATAGCATTTTCAACAACTTAATTAAAAAATATTAGACTTCCAAAATACATAAGGAAAATATTTTAATTTAATAACTGGCAACTGCAAGAGAAACTAGGCAATAAAATTTAAATTCTTTCTGTGTAAACGAAACTTTTGATGGAGTTCCTGTAAACTGAGAACAGGACTCAATAAAATCTAGAAGCCAGAAACGTCTGTAAAAACAAAAAACTCAGAGGATGTGAAAAGTAACCAAAAGGTCTTAAAGTTAAAATAAAATGAGTTATATTAATTTCAGTAAAGCCTTGAGTAAGTCATAAGTGTTTTAATTGCTGTAAATAGCATTTTTTTTTTAATCTACAAGCAAAATCTATCTGCAAAATCCGCTAATAATTTGGAAACTATCGGCATACAGTGTACACGAGTACGTCTACGTTCTACTACTCTGGTAATGGTCTTGCATGACCAAGTGCTGAACTTCTCTGAATGTATGGTCTTTTTGACTGGTTGACGGGCATCCACTCCATTCATCATTCTGCAAGGAATCTCAAACCTCAAAAAATTTTGAACCACTTAAATGCCACTGAATGCAATGATCATGTTTTGCTGTATGCATTTAAGTAACACTTTTACTCAATAAAATATTAAACTTCATTACGGCTCTTTACTCCATCATGAAATTCTGAAACACTACTCCAACGCAGCAATCAGTTCGCACTGGTGCCTCAGCGTTCATCAAGTTGACACAAGCAAAACGTGCTCCCAGCACAAGACGTTTGATCAGCGTTCGAATTACCCAGTGGACCGCTGGCCATTGGCCAGTAAAACTTCTGCCGGACCACTAAACTATTGATTTTACTGGTCCGGATGGCCAGTAAGTTTTTTTTTTTCTCTAAGTTGCCACAAGTTAAAAAACGAATTCCTATTATCTTGCTGTACGGTTTTTTTTTTAGGTTGCAAACTAGTGATAGGTTCATGAAATGATATCGGATACCAGGTTTTTTTATTATCCATCATGATTTGTTAAGAGCGGAAGAAAAAACAAATGCAGAAAAAAAAAAAGAAAAAAAATTCCATGGTCCTTGTCCTGTAAAGGCAACAGCTATTTTTTGTTACTTCGGTCCACATCATTCGTAATAAGCAGAAGTAAGCAAAATAAATGTCCTGATCTTCCTTGGATTCGCCCACCCTAGTGAAGACTTTTGTTTCTGCCTCAAAGAAAATACTAGCGGTGAGGTCAATTGGATGTGTGAAGGTAATTTTTTACAAAAGAGCACTCTACATGAAGTAGTGTTCAATGGGGGACTAAAAGCTAACTTCATGGGAAAGTAGGAGGGAGGAGCAATAAAACTAAAATAAGGAAAAGGAAGCAAAACCTTAAACAATAAAACATAAAAAAAGTCTGCTAATATATGTGAATTTTTGTACCCTTGGAGTCTCCTCATTCCCTTTCTACTTCAAAACAGATTGCACTCTTACTCTGCCATATCACCAATCCATCGAAATCTTATTCTGGAAACATGCTTTGTCCTGTCAGTTGCACTTTCTTTCTTTTTTTTTTTTTTTTTTTTTTTTATTGGAGTTTCAGCGACCACCGTGAGCAACTCAATGAGCTACAAGTGGTCGCCCGTCCCTAATTTAGAGTAACTGGTTCCAAGGAAGGAAGAGAGCCAATGCCGTAAGACAAACACAACATCCATGCCTCACCGGGATTCAAACCCGGACCCCTTTCGGACGAATGATCAGAGGACATCGCTTAGACCACTGCGCCACCGGGCGACAGTTGCACTTTCAAACCAGATGTTAAAAAAATATTAGAGTAAATTCCTTTGAAATACATTATTTTGTGATAGGGTCATGAAATGCTATTGGATATATTGAATATTGTCTAAGAGCCACCATGTGGCACAGTTGTCTAAACGATGGCTCTGATCATTCGTCCGAGATGGGGTTTGAATCCCGGTGAAGCATGGACGTTGTGTTTGTCTTAAGGCACTGGCTCTCTCCCTACCCTGGAGTCAGTGGCCCTAAATTAAGGACGAGCTGCTTCTTATAGCCCTCCGAGTTGCTCCCAATGGTCGTTAAACTCTCAATAATATATCATCATCATCGTCAACCATTATCAATCCACTGCTGAATGAAGGTCTCCCCAAGTTTCCTCCACAACGTTCTGTCTTGTGCCAGTCGCCTCCATGTCACTCCTGCATACTTTCGAATTTCATCCACCCATCTCCCATGTGGTCTTCTTCTGGGTCTTTTCCGGTCTCTTGGAATCCAATCTAAAATTTCGACTGTCCATCGATGGTCTGTCCTCTGGCAGTATGTCCAGCCCATTGCCATTTCAGGGATTTAACTCTGATCATGTCTTCCACTCGTCATTTTTCGGATCCACGAGTTCCTCTTCTTATCTCTCCTGGTGTAACCAGGAGAGATTAGATCTCCTTGTCTTGTAGTGTCTTAAGAAACCTTCTATAAAAACATTTCAGTTTTAAAACTTCCAATTTTCATATTGATGGCTTGATGGACATGATCTTCAATCAGCTGATTTATGGGCTCAGATTGATATATAGTGCTTAAGTGGGGTACTAAATTTTTTTTGTTAATTTTTATACCAGATATGGCATGTGCTAATTATTTTTTATGTTCATTGAGTCTTATAGCCTCTCCTGGCAGCTCCCAAGCTAACACCCTGATTTTTAGCCTTGGAAAAATTTATGTTTTCAGGATTTTTCTTTCCTCTTTCAGGCCTTAGGAATTTGTTTCTTTGAAAGTGATTCCAAAGATGGTCTTGATAAGCAGAGGCAAACTTTTGTACAGGGTGGATCAGTAAGGCAGTTTCCCGGTAAGCCCATTTTCTGATTTAAGCCGAGAGCAGTTCTTGGTTTCTCTGGGTGATAAGCACAACTATAAGACAAACAAAATGTATTGACATAACCAACCTTAAAAAACACCATAATACCTTCAAGTTGCAACTGAAGAATAGATTCTCTGCTTTAGAAGGCCTAACATCGGAAGAAGTGTATATTTCTGAAGTTAACAGAAAAGTAACCAAAGCTCTTATGGAAACAGCAACAAAATTAGCTGGGTCTAAGAACAAGTTGCATGTGAACAAATTTTCAGGAAAAACCAAAATGTTGACGCAAAAAAGAAGAGAGATGAGGACAACTAAAGAAGATGTGACTTCCAAAGTTGAATATATAGAGCTATGCAAGACAGTACGAAAAAGTATCACTGAAGACGTAAGAAAATTCAACTGTGAACTAGTGAGGAAAGCAATTGAAAACAACCAAAGCCTAAAGATAGCAAAGGGACATCTCAGTAAGGGAAGAAAACAGATTATGGCACTGAGAAAAGAAGATGGTTCTGTAACAAGAAATAGAGGCGAAATTTTGACAAGAGTGAAAGATTTCTACTCCAAATTATATGAAAGGGACGATACATACACTCCAGACATCATGAAAGGTACCAGCACCATAGTTCCTCCAGTCCTTCCAGCAGAAGTTGCACATGCAATGAAGAACATGAAGCGGGGGAAAGCTCCAGAAGAAGATGGAATTACTGTAGACATCATACAAGAAGCAAGTGGAGAAATCGAAACAGTACTCGCCCAAATTTTCACTCGATGCCTTAATAAAGGGAAGATTCGTGAGGATTGGAACACCACTACAACGATCCTGCTACATAAAAAAGGTGACATTGAGGATCTCGGGAACTACAGACCTATCAGCCTTCTATTAGTGGTTTATAAAATCTTCACTAAAGTTATTTCACACCACTTGAACGTAGCACTGGACATGGCTCAACCGAGAGAACAAGCTGGATTCAGGAGTGGCTACAGCACAATAGATCATATCCACGTACTGAGAGAACTAATTGAAAGAGCAAGGGAATATGAACTTCCATTGTGCATATTATTTTATCGATTATGGAAAAGCCTTTGATTCGGTGAAACCATCAGCAGTTGCAATGGCTCCGAAATCCTGCGGTATTGAAGATGCATACATTAATATTATTAATAACATATCTATGAAAATGCAAGTGCAAAGATTCGGCTGTTTGAAAATACAACACACATAAAAATTGGAAAGAAAGTGAGACAAGGTGACACCATATCTCCCAAGCTCTTTAATGCCACATTGGAGGGTGTCTTTCAGTCGCTGAGCTGGGAAAACAAGGGGATAAAGATTAATGGAGATTATCTAACCCACCTTCGTTTTGCTGATGACTTAGTCATTTTTGCAACTACCCCATCAGAGCTGCAGAGTATGATCCAGGAACTTGCTGACAAGAGTAAGGAAGTGGGATTAAAAATGAACTTTCAGAAGAAAGTGATGTTCAATGCTTTTACAAGAAATGAAGATTTATTGATTGATGGAGAAAAGCTGGAGATAACAGGCACGTGTATGTTTATCTTGGACAGCAGATATCAAGAGAGGGTCACATTGATGAAGAAATTAATCGGCGTACAAAACTTGCCTGGAGAGCTTTTGGAAGAAACAGCATAATTTCAAGAGCAATATGCCATTATGTCTTAAAAGAAAAGTGTTTGATCAATGCATCCTTCCAGTGCTTACGTATGGTGCAGAGACGTGGACTTTTAACTAAAAGAGACATACAAAGGCTGCAGACAACTCAAAGCAGCATGGAGACGTGCATGCTTGGTGTAACCAGGAGAGATAAGAAGAGGAACTCGTGGATCCAAAAAATGACAAGAGTGGAAGACATCATGATCAGAGTTAAATCCCTGAAATGGCAATGGGCTGGACATACTGCCAGAAGGACAAATCATCGATGGACAGCCGAAATTTTAGATTGGATTCCAAGGGACAGGAAAAGACCCAGAAGAAGACCACATGGGAGATGGGTGGATGAAATTCGAAAGTATGCAGGGGTGACATGGAGGAGACTGGCACAAGACAGACCGTTGTGGAGGAAACTTGGGGAGACCTTCGTCCAGCAATGGATTGATAATGGTTGACAATGATGATGATGATATACACTATATCGACAAGTCACCGGACACCCCTTCGAAAGCAAATGAACGGATCCGCTGCATTGTTAAGATGTGCGGTACAGCTGCAAACGGTATAAAAACAAGCCTGCAGCTGACTGCGATCATTTCGCACTATGAGGTCGAGTGAAACTGTCGCAACGGGAGAGAACTGACCTCGAGAAAGGAAAGATTGTTGGGTGTTATATTAGCGGGTTGTCCCTAAGAGAAACCGAGAGGTGTACTATAAACATACCCAAGTCAACTGTTTTGGATGTACTGAATAAGTGGAAGATGAGAAAGGAAAGATCGTTGGGTGTTATATTAGCGGGTCGTCCCTAAGAGAAACCCGGAGGTGTTTAAACATACCCAAGTCAACTGTTTCAGATAAAGCAGCAAAACGTACCAGCAGACCAAAGAAAATCGGTGATAGAGGACGTCGAAGCCACGGGAGAGTCGTTACAGCTAATCCAGAGTACTGCACAAGACCTCAGTGTACAGGTGAGTAAAAATGCTAGAGCCTCGGTATGTACGCGTACGATTCAGAGAACTTCATTCCATGGGTTACCGTGGTCATACAGCTGCTCATAAGCCTTTTATCTCCACTTAGAATGCTACTCGTCGTTTAGCATGGTGTAAAGAACAACTATCGTGGACCGTAGATCAATGGAAATGGGTCCTATGGACTGATGAATCCAGATACATGATCCATCAGCCTGATGGGCGTGTGTGAGTATGGCGGCAGCCGGGGGAATGCTATTTACCACAGTGTACTGTTCCTACGGTCAAGTTTGGAGCTGGCAGTGTACTCGTGTACGGGTGTTTTTCGTGGTATTGTCCCAGCTCATTGGTTATCATGGACAAACCTGTTAACCAGCATGCCTACCTCAATATTCTGGACAATTATGCCCTACCAACTCTGTGGCAATACTATGGAACCAAGCCTTTTTTTTTTATTGGAGGTTTAACGACCAGCGTGAGCAACTCAATGGGCTATAGGCAGTCGCCTGTCCCTAATTTAGGGTCACTGGTTCCAGGGAAGGGAGAGAGCCAGTGCCGTAAGACAAACACAACATCCATGCCTCACCGGGATTCGAACCCGGACCCCATCTGGACGAATGATCAGAGGCCATCGCTTAGACCACTGCGCCACCGGGGCGGCGAACCAAGTCTTGTTGGTACTAGCAGGATAATGCACCGAGCTATAAAGCAAGGACTGTTACTGCGTAGTTTGATAATTCCGTATCATGTGTGAACTGAACAGCACAGAAATCTGATCTTAATCCCATAGAGCACTTATGGGATGAATTAGAGTGTTGCATAAGAAGTTTGGAACCAAGGCCTGTTACTAAGGAACAGTTAATGGCAACATTATGTACTGAATGAAGGCTGATACCTATCGCTGTGTTCCAAAACCTTGTTGAAAGCATGTCTTGAAGGGTCAGTGCATGGATTAAGGCCAAAGGTGAACTGACACCGTACTAATCTATGTCAATAAATGCTATGTTGTGTTTCTCTTCTACGTCTGGTGACTTTTGTCAATATAGTGCACATGTGTATGGGTGTTACACAATATAGCAAATAGAGGGCTGCTGAGATTTTTTATAGAGGTCTGAATAAATTTAGAGGGGAGGGGTACAAATCACTGCTTGGAACATCTCTTGCCATATAGCTGGCAGAGCAATTACTTGTGTGTTTGTGTGTGTGTGTGTGATTACTGTTTCTATGAAGCATTGAAATTATGTTTAACACTTAAATTCAACATGCATATTGATACCCAGCGAACTGTAAACCCTGTCCTGTTTGCAGATTTAAATTACTTTAAAGCGCGCACTCTATGCAAATTTCTTCTATGTGAAAAATAAACAAAATTTGATGGGTGAGAAATGCCCTACAAGTTATAAAATGCTGAATGGCAAGAGCTGGCGTTATTTGATTTCTATGATCTGCATTACATCGTAATATTTTAATCACCTTTGTAACTTAATTCCTCGTGAGATTCAAGCAAAGTTATTTCCTTTTCTAGTTTCAACGGACTGCTTGCGAGTTTCGCAAATCGAACACTATGGTTTTTATGTATTGCTATGACGCTGGACAATCGAATATTATGCTTCAGATTACTCATAATAGTTGCTATTCGACTTTTGCGAAAATGTTCGGCTAAGGTAATACAGCTGACGTAGAAATAAATGCGCCTGGGTAACGCAAAACGTAAACATGGCGCATGCTTAACACTCAAAACCATCGAACACTGATTAGTAGCAGCCATTTTGGTTTTAACACACGAAGGGACATTGGAATACAAAAGTTTTGTTGGTTATATTATTAAAACATATCAACCAAAATCGCTACTTTGACATGATAACAAACCCTAGCGATAAAATAAGGAATTATAACATGTTCTAAGCGCCATCTGCAGTAATACATTAGTGTATAAGCGCCATCTGGAAAAATACTTTTTGTGGAAATTAACCCTAACGATTTGCAATTGTGGTTTCCCTACGTTTAAATTTGGAACGTTACGATGCTACAACAGTTTACATAATATCAACATTATCCTAAAAATTGTAATTATAACAGATAAAATTTCTACTTACTTCGACGTCATTTACACAGTTACGCTACCTACATTCAGGGTTAGCAATCAATGAGGACCAGAGGTCGAATTATTAACGAGGAAAACATGGTTCTGCCATATTCTCAAACTAAACTGTTGCAATACAGCACAATATTCCGAAATAAATTATATTTACTAAAATTTCACATCACAGGTTTTGCGAAAAAAATTCAAATCTTCTTTTCTCGAGTTCAACACTGGAGGGCGTATTAAGCTGAATACATAAAAGCAGTTATGGCGACCGATTTGAGTTTCACTGTAGAAGCGGTAGTTCGGGTTCGGCTGCGTGGTGACGTCACATCGTTGGGAAAGCGTGTGGGAGTGTGAATCACTGGTGATGTAATCTAAATTCATGGAAATATTAAGTTTGTTGGATTTCGGTTGCTTGTAAAAAAAATTGTTTTACGATATTACTGATTAAATGCAATATTTTAATCCGTTTCAGAAAAAAGTTTGTGATGTTCATGATGGAGACCTCAAAGAATATCGCGTTGATATTCTTTGGGAGAAGTAAGCTTCATATGATATCGGCAAAGAGTTTTAATGAGATCTATGGGGAAACATAAACAGTGGTTTTTAAACATCTTACATTCGGAGTTGTAGCGTAGTCCTGTTTGTACAATCGGATATTTACCACAAATTGGGAGATTGTTATTGCAAATAGCGTCATCGTTTTGGAATCAAACGTTTGTGAAATAACGAGTTTCATTTGCAGGTACTATCGTAAAAGTATGTAGATGCAGTGAGACTTGTGTATTTGGTAAATAATATATCCGCGTTGTAAGAATGTGGCAAAAACCTGTTGACGGAATTCTGAGTTTTTTTGGGGTTTTTTTTTTCAAAGATTACACTCGTGGTTAAATTAACATTTTGTTAATTTTTTTGCAGTTGTTTTCGAACTTATACTATCTAGGTAAAAAAAGAAGCCGTCGTTGAAATACACTTCACGGTTCCTTTTTTTTTTACCGAAAACTGCGTAGCATTCCTAAGCAATATAAATTGCTGTTACTTAACTGTTTGAAAAACTTAAAAGCAGACAAAATTGCTTAGAGGAAGTGGAAAGCGCACAGAGATTTGTGAACATCTTAAGGGAATTTGGACACAGTGTGCTACGCAAAATTGACGTAGTTCTGAGGAACAGAAATGGACATTATCTAAATCTTTAATTTAACCTCTCAATATCTGTTACTTATGTTAACAGAAATACAGTCGTATGGTAGGGTTACATTAGTTGTGCTAAAACTGTTCAGTGGAATTTACAATCACCAGCTGTAGGGAGAGCAGTTCTAAGCTTTTGTAGTTCGGCTAGTTACACTACAAAGGAGATGAATAAGTAATGATGTATGAGCAGTGGCAGTCGGATATTTTAGGAGATTGTTCAACAAACATTAAAAAGCAGTGAAGTTGAAAAATGTAAAGCAAATGAATTTATAGGTAACAGTTGTAGCTTAATGAAAATGTACAGCAAGTCAAAAGGTGTATTATTAAATGACACAACTGATTATGGCAAATGGTAATCCATTTAATCTGCATAAGAAAACAAATTGCAATTTGCCAAGCTGTTGCTCATCTACAGATGGCTTTTTCAAGGTTAATAGCGTAAACAAACTGAAATATTAGAATGATTACAATTGAAATATGAGAATGGTTGGTTACATGAGACACATAAAGAATGATTACATTAGGACATATATTACTGCAGCATGTCCTTGTGTTGTGAGATTCAACTTTTCACACATGGTAGAACTGAACTGTTCAGTACAAAGATACACCAATCTTACATTTTAGCATGAGCTAGGAGGTGACTTCCTCTAACACAACCAGCTTGTATTGGTAAGTGCTTTAGCTTCAAAATAGTAAAACTGTGCAGATAAAAAACATAAATGGAGAAAGACAATTTTAGCACTTATTTGTACTGTCTATAAACCAACAGATGTCTGTGCTCTTCATGTATTCTTCCAGTGCCAAATGCAGTTAAAAACTGTCGGAAAGAAAACATAATAGTATAAAAATTGTCCAAAAGCAATAGTAAACAGTCAGTTAAAAATTTATTAGAATTGCCTACTAAACAAGATAAGCATCTTTGATTAACCACAAAAACTAGATATATTAAATTTGATTTAGAACCTGGATATTCAAACTAAAAATGGAGTGAATGATATGTAAATAAGATTGTAACAGGAGGTACTGCTATTTTTGCCTCAAAGGCAAAGTATGTATGGCATATTTCCCTCAAAATTGTGAACAGTTCCCACAGCAAACAAAACTATTGGAAATTCCATTTGTAATGCTAATGATTACTTGTTTAATTTTCTGTCAAAAGGAAATACCATTAATACCACTTGCTATTCAAATGCGCAACAAACCTTAAGTTGCATTTGTGAGCAGCAGAGAATTTCAGGCGTTTGTTCATTTGAATCAACAAAGTCATCGCATATCCTGGGGGACATTATGATTGTTTAAATTTAACTTATATTGTATGGAGTTATTAGAAAGACTTTATTTCTGTTTGCACATCAAATTTTTGGATTGCACATAACCAGTGGTTGCTCATCCATAGTAGCATATGCCATGTGCTCTACCTACCATTTCTCAGGAAATTAAGTCAGATTAATGAAAAAAATTACGATTAAAAAAATTCTGTGTGAAAATTACACTGAAACCATGTTAAGTGAATATGTTATGTGTTCTGAAAAGCACCATTACAGCAGTGAAAACATCTTGCTGTTAAACATTCAAGGTTTGCCATCCACAGCTCATGTACAACCTTGAATTCTGCTTCCTGTGAGCACAATATCCTTCTTTGTAGGCTCAGGGTTTCTGCATGTGCAGTTAAGCAGCCAATGCTTTGTACAATAACATCTGCATTGGCTAGCTTTCAATGCTTCGCAAGCTGAAAGCTACCCAACGCTTAGCTCAATAACATCAGAACACACTTCTACCACGCCCAGTCTCATGTTACCTGGAAAAAAATTGATCTCTCTCTGCTCTGTCTTGTGTTAGTCTCTGGATTATTTTGCTGTTCTTTTGATTCATCAATGGAACAGTATAAGTGATATCAGAGTAGCAGAATGTAGATGCGCGATGTAGATGGATGGTTTCCCAATTAGATTCTGCAGATAGTTTTTGCTCATCGATTACAAAAAAGTTATTTAAAGCATTTAAAACACTCAAGACCTTACTCAGGTTAATATACTTAATTGTATTTTAACTTGAAGAACTTGCAATTATTTTTGTTTTTACAGACGTTTCTGGCCACTAGATTTTATTAAGGCCTGTTCTTTGTGTGTAGGAAGTACTATATCAAAAGTTTCATTTACACAGAAAGAATTTTGTAAAATCTTATTGCCAGGTTCATTTGCAGTTGCCAATTATTGAATTAAAGTCTTTTTCTTATGCATTTTGTAAGTACTATTTTTAAATTAAGCTGTTAAAAATGCTATTTGTAATTTTTGAAGGTCCGTTAATGAAACTATTTTTCTAGATATAAAAACTTTCTTTAATTAGTCTCTTGTTTTTATGAGGTTCTTGGTCCAATGTTATAATATTTTGTCATAAAGGTCCATTTCACCCACATTGCTGCACATTCAGTTGTAATGTACTATTTTGTCCTCCTTGGAATCTGTAATGTAATAATATTTATTTATTATTTTATTAATTTTTCTTAAACTGTCTTATTTTGTGGTTCGTGCTTATGCGGGTTTGCAGCAAGTTTTCTGGTTCAGTGATTGTGTACACATACATTTTATTATGTAACTGGTGATAGCTTAATATCCTTATGTGAATAATGAAATGTGAGAAGCTGAAGGTTTGTCTTAATCATGAATACTGTTGATAATTTGCTGGAACATCTGTTCTTGCTTTCATTGTGGCAGAAATTGGAAATTAAAAGACTGAGTAGACCTTCACCAGGTCTTAAATTACAGGAAAATCTTACTGAGCGATTCAAGAAGTTCAGTTATAAAACGTAATGAGAGTGAATGGATATGCTGCTGTGACATGAAAAATGCTGTACTTTACTTCCCATGTTTATTGCTTATGGACAAAATTTCAAACATAAGTTGGACTGAAGGAAGTTTTCTCCCATTATCGTAAATGCAGGCAAAAGTTTGCAACAATCAGAGACAAGATTTCTCTATGATCATATTTTCTCCTTTTCCTCTGTATTTTTCCTGTCCTACATTGTTGTTAAATGGCATTTAATTGCATAAATGTTTGTATTTGTGATTGAAAATGGAGAGGGGAAAATTTTGTAAAAGCGGACGTTGATGGAGCAAAGATTTCTGTGGTAATGGTTTCTTTTCTTTTGCAATGCTCTCTCTGACCAGAAGTTTGCCCAAAAAAATTTTTAAAGGAGTATTTTTACTCCTTTGAAAAAATTTAGGCAGTAATTTTCAAAAGCCAGGAGTATTTTAGAAAAATTAACAGATGAAATTAAGTAATTGCGAAAATTCTAGGCAATTATGAAAAATCAATTCAGATTTTTTCATATAAAAAAATATTTCACTACCGCTCAATGTATTTAGAATTTGGATCCGTTTTGTTTCATGTTTTAGAAATAAATATAATATTCGTATTTTAAAACGATAACATTAAATTTATCATGTTTTGTAATGACCACATGGAACAGTAATGTGTACAAGAAGTAAATACATTACACTTTTGAGGTTCTTATAGGCATCTAAAAATATCGGTACTAGTTTACTTACGTCCCTAAGTAAACTAGTACCAAAAGATGAATAGTGTAACTTTGAAAATATAAATACTTTTGAACACCATGCATAAATTCTTACAAATTTTTCAGCTTCATCATTTTGTTCTCGGACCCCCTCCTTCCCCTTATCAAGCTGAAATGCAACCTTTTTTTCGGGGGAATATTTAAGAATACAGGATACGTGTTCTGATCTTTGTTGGGGGATGACAATTATGGGGGAAACTTTGCTACGTCCGATTTTCGTTTTCGGACATTTTTCATTTTCAAGTTGAAATACAAATACATATTTATGAATTAAAATTATATTTAACAACAATACTAAGCAGAGGAAACATCAGGTGAAAAATAAAATTACAATTACGGGAGAAATCTTCACTGCGTCTAACTTCCGTTTTTGAAAGTTCTGAAAAACGAAACTTCCACTTTCAAAAGTTTAGAAAGTTTCGGGCAGAAAACATCCTCCCCCACTACCAATTGTTCCAAAATTTCTGTTCAGTTATGCATCGATTTCGAGGATAACACAAATTCTGATGGAAAAGGAGAAATTCCTCGAAGCCATCACACTCTCGTGCCTCAAGATTACAGGGGAAATTTTTCACCGTCGAATTTCCGTTTTCGGAAACTTTTCCTCCATTTTCAAATTGAAATGCAAACATTTATGGAATAAAATTATATATAACAACAATACTGGACAGGGGCAACATCACAGGAAAACGAAATTTCGATTACGGAAAAAATCTTTATTTCATTTACTTCCATTTCTGAAAGAAGAAATACTGTCCTGATGCATATTTTTACGCATTGGTAAAATTCTTCAATGCATAGTTTTACACGTTTCTCAATGCATAGTTTTGTGCGCTGAGAAAAATCCCCGATGCATATTTTTACACATCGAGAAAAATTTCTGATGCATATTTTTACTTGTCGAGAAAAATTCTCTATACGAATTCTTACGTGTTGGTAAAATTTTGATGCGTAATTGCACATTTTGGCAAACTCTGCCCCTCGCATGTATTGGTGTTAAACATCATTTTATAGCATGAATCTAAGTTTCAGCTTTGAAGTGGAGGCAAAATTTTTCAACAACCAAGGTTAGATTAAGTGGTAATTTCTCTTGAAATCATTTTTTTTTCTCATGATTTCTGTGTCATGTATTATTGTTAAATATTATTTTATTCCTATAATGTTAGTATTTTGGCATGATGGTAAGTTTTAAGAACATATTTTATGCTTAGAGCTTTGAAAAGCATACCAAGAAATGCCTGCTCTATGCTTGAATTCTGCTGTCACTTATTGTTTAGCCTGGCTAAAATCAACAGATCTTGACTCCTGAAGAGTGCTGTAATATTCACATTGATAATGAGCTCACTGATAAAATTTGAAAGTGGTGTGAAACTTCAAAACATTTTTTGAATGTTTAAATTCAGGTTAAAACATCTATAGCGGAAGCCACAGTTGTTCTTAAATTTATGTGCATACAAATATAAGTATTACAATGTTTCTCACCTCTTTTGACATTTCACTACAGGTTTCATTCTTTCTGCCGTCATGCTTGGTTTAGGCTTCCGGTGCGATGTTCTATATTTGGTCTTCAGGTTCTTTCAAATGCTCTTCCAAGTACCAACGCTCAAGTCCCTGAAGTGCCTTGTTGTCCAGGTTGCAAAATTGTATCCCCCTCCCTTCCCACCAGCTTGTAAAACCTAACTTTCGTTGCTAAAAACCAATAATCGAACACAAAAAACTTTTGATATTATGGACAAACACAAACTGCCTATTTACAAACATAAAAAAATTCCGAACGAAAAAGTTAAAAACGTATATACAAATATTTTACACACGACTCATTCCTTGGACTCCTCAACACCCCACAAACAACCAACCACACCCTAAGCCATTCCAACGCAGATTGCCTCAAGCACTTTCTTACCCTCTACAGGGTCATCCTCAGGAGGTGTTCTAGATGTTTTCTCTTCTGCCAAGGAGGTGTTCTAGATGTTTTCTCTTCTGCCAAGGAGGTGTTCTAGATGTTTTCTCTTCTGCCAAGGAGGTGTTCTAGATGTTTTCTCTTTATGCAGTGGCAGAAGAGAAAACATCTAGAACACCTCCTGAGGATGACCCTGTAGAGGGTAAGAAAGTGCTTGAGGCAATCTGCGTTGGAATGGCTTAGGGTGTGGTTGGTTGGTTGTGGGATGTTGAGGAGTCCAAGGAATGAGTAGTGTGTAAAATATTTGTATATACGTTTTTAACTTTTTCGTTCGGAATTTTTTATATTTGTAAATAGGCAGTTTGTGTTTGTCCATAATATCAAAAGTTTTTTGTGTTCGATTATTGGTTTTTAGCAACGAAAGTTAGGTTTTACAAGCTGGTGGGAAGGGAGGGGGATACAATTTTGCAACCTGGACAACAAGGCACTTCAGGGACTTGAGCGTTGGTACTTGGAAGAGCATTTGAAAGAACCTGAAGACCAAATATAGAACACCGCACCGGAAGCCTGAATCAAGCATGACGGCAGAAAGAATGAAACGTGTAGTGAAATGTTAAGAGGTAAGAAACCTTGTAATACTTATTTTTTGAATGGGTTGAAATATTTTACATTTGTATATGTTATGGTAATGAACAAATTTAAGGGATAAGACCTGAAAATTATTTTTATTAGTTTTTTTGTTATAATAGAGTGGCACTGATATGTAGGTAGTATACATTTATATGTATAAACTCATGTATAAATAAGTAGCATTACATTCAAAAAGGAAGGTAAAAGGAACAGTCATTAGCATAATGCTTAATTTGTTACAGTTAAGTTGGAGGGTGTTGTACAGTTAAAAAAATTCATACCTGGCAATGCTTCCTAGCTTTCACCAATAGTTATATCCAGTGTTGTTGTTTTTTCTAAAATAAAGTTTACCAGTACTCTCTCATCCCGTCCCCTTACGCAGCTTCTTTGTTTTCACCGGTACAATGTAAGTGATAAAAAATTAAAAAATAATAATTTTAAATTTAGTAATAACAAATATGAGTACCTTTATATCAAAGCAGATTCCAAATATCCATCAATGCATTGTTACTACCATTTCCATGTGTTCATGCCTTGCTCTTAATATCAATTGCTAGATGTCTACTTTTCAGGAACTAGGACTTTTTATGTAAGGTAAAGGTGAACTTACAGTCTTCAGGTGTATTGATGCTCTTTGGTGTTACAATAAAATTCATTTGCGAGAAATCGTGTTCACATTCGCTGATAGAAATTGGTATGCTGTTTATTATGTTTATAAGAGGTAACAGGGCCGGTGGTAATTTCTTGTTGACTAAGTAATCACAGTAACTTCTTGGGATCTGTCTTTCTGGAAGCCCAGGTTGCTTATATAAATTCACCACTTCCATTTCACTGAATGTTACATTTTCCTCGAAGTTATGTGACTAACATTCATCTAAGACTTTGGTCCATTTGGATATTTGTGTGTCATTGTTTGACAATAGTCAGTTTTCCAGGCTTTGTTTTAGGCTATCATAAAACTTTGTAGGGTAAAGAGAGCAATTTACTCTAACTAGGACAACATGACACGATTTACGTCTTGCCAGTGCCGTGCGACGCAGTGATTGGCTCAGCTGGTGTGGGATTGCGGCCATGCTAACTTCCTGCTGCTTAGAACTGGACTTGCTAAATTTTCAGTGCATTCCTTGAAAAAGTTTACTGGTATGCATACTGGCTGAAAAAAAAAAAAGCCTTGGTTATATCAAAATATGGTTTCTAAATCCAACAAAAAAATATTATAGGTGTGGGGGTTAGTATTCTTGATCCTAGTTATCATTGAAATTGCTCTAATAACTAGGCTAAGCCTTTTTAGGTAAAAGAAATATAAGTTGGTGATTTTCTTATAAACAACAGCTGTTCCATAAAAAGAATAAAATCTCACAAAATGAAAAAATTTAGGTACAGCAAAATATTTGTTATTCTTTCTCAAAGTATCCTTCCTCAGATGATATACAATGGTCCCATCATTCAGTCCACTTTTTAAAGCATGTGGCGAAGGCATTTTGTGGAAGCTGCTTTAGCGACCCCTGTACAGCTTGAATAACATTAGCATCTCTGTTGAATGTTGTCACGAAACTTCTCTTTCATTGTTGAAAACAACCAGAAATTGTACGGGGCAATATCAGGACTGTAGACAGGCTGTGGCATTATTTCAATACTGCATTTCGTAAGAAACTGTTGAACCCAAACAGCCACATGTGGGCAGACATTATCATGGTGTAGAGTCCCCTTGCCCACCAGTTTTCATCATTTAAATGATATGTGTCACTGCAGACGCTTCAACACTGAAATGTAATACTCAGCATTGGCGGTAATTTGTGGAGGAACGGCATGTTGGTACACTACACCTCTATGACCAAAGAAAATTATCATCATTACCTTCCTAGCTGATTTGGTTTGGCAGACTTTTTTCAGAGGAGGTGAGCCTGTGCGTTTCCGAACACTTGTTGCACGCTTCGTGGGGGAGGGGGTCAAAATAGTGGACCCATGTTTTATCAGCAATTATTACTGTGTTTAGAAAGTTTGGATTCTTTGTAGTCATTTGTTTCCACTCATGACATACCTGAACTCTGGCTAACAATTGTTCTCTCATCAGGTCATGAGGTACCCATCTGGAACACACAGAGGCAGCAGTAATTTGTCTCATAGAATGCGGAATGCCGACACTTTTGAAATATTAGTTGGTGCCACTATGTCTTCACACATGATTTGTCGACCTTCTTGCAGGATTGCCAAAACAGTGTTAACAATATGCTCCATAACAACACTTTCAGGTCGACCAGGCCTAGGAGCAAGTTTTACCGAAAAACGCCCTTTTTTGAAATCATGGTGCCATCTAAAAATCGTTGACTCACTCAAACATTTATCTTTGCAAGCTTTTTTCATTAAATTAACTGTTTCTGGAGCCATTTTACCTAAACAATAGCAAAATTTTATCACACAACGCATTTCACTTCTTAACTCTGAATCACTCACATCCGTAGCTGTATGGCAAAATGCAGATGTACCTTAAACAACTGCAAAATAACAAAACCATATTTGTCTGCCATGGCTAATAACTGTTGCCATAGGTAATTGCTTAATTCAGTTAGTCGTCTGCATGGTTATTTTTCCTCTTTGCACTGTTGCCAACTCAAAAAAAAAATTACTCCGTTTTAATGGAATAGCCTTTGTATACACAGTACACCAATCAGCCAAAACACATCAAAACCACTTCTGTGTTATGCAAACAAATGTACCACTGCATAAAGAGTAGTGTTATATCAAATTTGCCCATTATTTTCAAGTAACCCAAATATTATTAATTATGGTTCATCAAAAATCATAATTAGCATTAAATTAAAAGAATAAAATGTAGTCCTACACCAAAGGGCCAAAACATTATGACCAGTGCATCTTTATACAAATCAAAGTAACTGCTGGTAAACATCATGTATAAAAGTCATGAAATGGTATAAATAGCACCTGATACTGAGCTCTGTTAATCAGTGTTATTCTTGTTCTTCAGATGAGAAAGCAGCTCTTCAGATGGGAAAGGCAGTGGACTTAAGTTTGACAAAGTCCAAATTGTAATGGCCAGATGACTGGGTCAGAGCTTTCTTGAGACGGCAAGGCTTGTGGTCTGTTCATGGTCAGCCATAGTTAGTGCCTTCAAAAAGTGGTGTGAGGAAGGTAAAACCATGAACCACTGGCAAGGTGCGGGCCAACCATAGAGCGTCAGTGCTTGAGGTGAGCACTAGCTATCCCATATGGTATGAGCCAACAGATGGGATACTGTGGTGCAACTCGCCGGTAATTTGAATGCTGGTGAAATCATTAATGTGTCACAACACACAATACATCGAACCCTGCTGAAAATGGGGCTGCCTAGCCACTCCAAGTCGCATGCTAACCTCTGTTCACCATCAAAAGTGCGTACAATGGGCATGTGGGCATCAAAACTGGACTTTGAATGACTGGAAGAAGGTTGTCTGGTCTGATGAATCTCATTTCCTGTTGCACCATTTGGATGGCTGGGTACGTGTATGTTGTTTGCCTAGGTAAATGTTGGCACCAGGATGCACTGTGAGATGAAAACAAGTCAGTGGAGGAAGTGTAATGCTTTGGGCAATGTTTTGTGGGGAAACCCTGGGTCCAGTGATTCACGTGTGGGAAACTATGATGTCCACCACTTACCTAAACATCATTGCAGATCCCTCTAGTAAAGCCTTCTTTCAGCAGTATTATATGCCATGCCAAACTGTACGGATTGTTTGAGAATGATTCACAGAACATGATGAAGACTTCCAGGTATTGCCCTGGTCTCCAAGTCCCCCAGTCATAAATCCAGTCGAGCGTCTGTGATTATTGTTGGAACAGCAAATCTGTTCTGCAATGGTTCAACTCATAACTTACCAGAGTTAAAGGATCTGATAACTTTTTGGTACCAAATACACAAGGCACCATTAGAAATCTTGTAGCGTCCATACCTTGCCAGGCAAGAGCTATTTTGGTGGCATGGGAAGGACCAACATCATATTAGGTATGTGTTCATAATGTTTTAGCTCTTCAGTGTATTCTGCATATGTACATACAGTGTACACTGTAATTCGAAGTGTCTTTCCATCTCGGAAGCTTCTGGTATGCATTAAATGCGGAAATTTACTTTGCATAGTAGAAAGGCAAAGTTAACATTTTAATTATAAGAAAATGAATAATCATATGTTACAAAACTTTATCAAGTAAAAATTACAGTACATGAGCAGTGCATAAATCATTTTATATACCTTAGTTACTTTTTTAAAAACTTATTTTTATTTGTGTATTAGATTTCAACCCAGCTATTTCCAGAACACAATCTAGTTTAACAAGTGCATTTAAAATACTGCCATTCTGTTTGTTTGCATCAAAGAATCTTCATATTGTTAAGAGACACTGAGTTGCCTCTTTGATTGAATCATTGACTTTAACATTAAGGTTTGCCGCAATTGAATCATAGTTCCAAAAATCAGGAAGGCAATTCTCATACAGCTTGCAAATGGCGGTCTGTCAAGTTTGTCTTGCTTTGGGAAAGGCAGGTTGGTACAGTAATATTTATTGGCCATTGGCAAGAGTGTGGCTGCGTATCAAGAAATGTTTTATATAGATCACTTCTGTTCAATTTTCCTTCTCCCCCCCCCCCCCCCACTTTTCTTTATGATGGAGCTGAAGATTGGTCTTTAGGCATGTAAGGACTTGTATTATTAAAAACAAATAACTGGTCTTAGGCATGTGTTATACAAAAAAAAAAAAAAAAAGAAACTATGAAGCTAAAGACTTTTCTCTATGCATGCAAAGACTTGTAGGTTTAAAATTTATTTTGGATGTAATAATACGTGTATTTCTTTATGGTCGGGCGAACTTTTAGGACACCCTGTGTATATTGTATCATCTGATAACATGGAAAATATTTGAGCATTTTCTGGTGTGGTTATCAGAGTAATGCTAATAAACTTAACAGTGTTGATTCTATATTTTCACATTTGAATATGTATATGTATATATTGTTGAATTAGTTTTCCTTTTTTTTTCTTTCCTTTAGTTTTTTTAGTATTGAAGAAAACACAAAACCATGACCAGTTTCATATCTTCCAAGCACTTTTACTCATTTCTCTGTAGAAAAACCAACCAGTTTCTTAATTTTACCAGAGGTCCTTTCAGTAAAAGGCTCCAGATTGTGTACAAAATGGTAATCCTTCAGCTTCATTTTTTTTTATAGCACTTTGCCATTTTTTTTAATTAATGTAAAATGTTTTCAGGTGTAAATAATGTGCATGTTTGTAGAAAGCATCAAGAAGAATTTCCCTTCTTGGTGTAAATTAATAAGTATATTTTTTTCAATGTGGAAAAATTTGCTGATATTTTAGGATAAATAGCCATCAGTAGCAGAAATGCATACCTTTTCATTTTTTTTTTTTTTTTTTTTTCAGAAAATCAATTCTTGTAAGGAGGAAGTGTTTTATTTTAAAATTTTGACTTCCATCACCTTGATCCCCTACAAAATCTTTTTTTGGGGTGGGGGGGGGGGGGGTATTGCAATTTGACCTTGTTGACTCAGTGCTTTTATTTGTGTACTTTATCCAATCTGTAAATTCCACTTGGTCATTGTTTCAATGAACTTAGCTTTGATGTCTATTTACTTTGCAACACAAATGGCTATGATTTGTACTGTCTTTTGCATGAATAATTTCAGTTATTGTAATTTCCATTGTATAACCTGTGGATTATTTGTTGAAAAGTTATGTATGTAGGCTCTGCAGATACAGGGGTGCAGAAAATGTTCAGGGCCCAATATTTCCCCAGAACACATTTTTCTTTTTTCGTCTGAAATTTTCCCCAAAACTTTAGTGGATTTTCATACCAGTTTAAGCGATTATTAGAGTATATGTCGATGATCAAGAACTATCCTTAAAGTCGATTACTTAAAAATTTGAAAAAAAAAGAAAAAAAATTTCATTCCAATGTATAACTAGCTTTTTTTCTTCTCACGAAAAAAATTGTCTTTTTTTTTTTTTTTTTTTTAACGCACGTGAGATTTAGTGCTCCACGTGAATCCCTTCGCTCTAGCAAATGAAAGTTTTAGGCAAGACAGGAAAAGGCGAATCAAGAATTTTTGCCTTGCCTAAAATGGCGGAATCCATTAACTTTCGACGTACGAAGAATAGGCGAATCAAGAAGTAACCTGGGGCAGAAAGGCTGAAAAATAAATGGCTAAAAGATTCTGTAATTAACTATAATTTATTTCATTCTAGCATTCCAGGCTTCTAATTGTGCCAGATAATTTTACTAAATGAGATTTAAATTGGACTTAAATCCTTTGAAGAATACATGGGCCATTCACTTTAAAATGTCCAAAACGCCCAATAATTTTTCAAATCGGTGCCTGTGACACATTCGCTGCCATTATTTTTTTTTTTTTTCTATTGGAGGTTTAACGATCACCTAGAGCAACTCAGTAGGCTATGAACAGTTGCCCGTCCCTAATTTAGGGCCACTGGTTCCAGGTTAGGGCAAGAGCGAGTGCCATGAAACAAACACAGCATCCATGCCTCACCAGGATTCAAACCCGGACCCATCTCGGATAAATGATCAGAAGCCATCGCTTAAACCACTGTGCCACGGGGCGGCTCTTTAGTTTCAGAGGCATTTATTAGCGTGACTAGCGGTTGCGTCGTACTTGTTACTCACACCACGCTGTTTCCGCCTTGGCATTAGTAAAGTCATTTAGGCTCGGTGAATCGTTTGCGAGCGGCAGTTCGCAGTACGTCACAGCCTCGTAACCTCTTGTATTCAAAACTATACATTTTTCAAAATGATTACCTGATTACTGTGAAGTAAATTATTCCTATTTTTCACGTTATATTCGCTGTTAATAAGTCAATTTTTCGTTTTATTATTACTATTATTATTTTACCCCCGGGCAAAAATTTTCCCAGAACTGCCTTAATTTCCCCGAACCTTGTTCGCGCGTTCGGACATTTTCTGCACCCCTGTGCAGATATACGCTGCTTAAGAAAATGGTTTCTGCCGCACTTTGTTTTTTAAAAAATCTGTGTTTGTAATTGACAGAAGAGGTCATATAATTGGAAACTAAGCAAAAACGCCTTGACAACTGGAAATGTAATGCAATACAAAGATAAAGGTCTGCAAACTGTTAAGAGAGTTTTGTTTGGTTACTTACGAGCATGACAGAAAATACGATGTCATGTGGTGGTGGTATTTGCCCTCGCAGACAATAACGTGCTACAAGAAGCTCAGCGTTACACAAATTCACTGGTGCTTTAGGTCTAATTATGGAACTGCAGTAATTCTGAGAAAATAACTAAGGAATTTTGCTCTTCATTCCCTTGAAAATAACACGAAATCCCTTAAAAATGGCAGTTCTTCTTTAATAAAGACCAGTTTTCCGTATTTCTTTGAACTGTTGAGTCGCCCAATGAATCATGACTTTCCTGTAAGAAATTATGGTTCAAGATCTCAGCATTGTGGTTGTTAATCAATTATATGCAGATATTTTCTCTCAATTTCATGATCTGCAAATTATACAAAGAGAAAAAAAAATTTCCTGAATTTCTTGGTCTACAGATTATACAAAGAAAAATATAGTGCACTAAGTTACCTGTAGAATTTGGTACAATAGCTCCATGTTAAATGGCCACTTGTTTATTATCTTGAAAATTCAGCTTGTATTTTAGTCCCAAGAAACAGATATTAGAGATAATGCTTTAACAGCTTTGCTTTTAACACTCATAAAATATATCAGCTTCTGTTTTAATGTCATTCAGTGCTTTTGTTCTCTTTTTAGGTCTTAATATGTAATATTAACTTGGAAATAATTGATGACATGGCTATTCCTAGACTTGGTGAACTATAAATATTTCAAAATTAAGGGGTTTTACTATGGAATAAAAGGATATTTATAAATCTGATTTTTTTGGTAGTACCTCTTCCCTTCCTCAGGACTACAGCTATAGTAGGTGTTGCCATCCATGAGGTAAATTCTAACTTTTCAAATCATTTAATGTTGTACCTCTTCTTCTCTCTATTTCCAGTCCTTCTGACATTTTTTTCTTTTCTGAAAAAGTTCTGTTGATGTGTCAGAACTACAGTGTTCCAAAGCACTTTGTGTCCTGTATTTTGAACATGTATGTCCAAACCTGTTTCATTTGTCATATTTTTAATTGCAGCTTTATGTTCTGCCAATCTGGTTTTAAGCTGTCTGCCTGTTTCACCCACATAGCTGACACCACACTCACATTTTATGTTGTAGACCACACCTTCCTGTAATAGGATGTTTTCTTCTTTTTGCTTTAATTTTGAAGGTAGTTAAAAACTTCAGATTAGTGAAAAGTTTCTAGTCGGACTGGCTCCAGGATTTCAAAATAAAATTAGTAACTACCTTCCAAAATTAAAGCAAAAAGAATAAAACATCTTTTTACAGGAAGGTGTGGTCTGCAATATAAAATGTGAATGTGGTCTTAGCTATGTGGGAGAAACAGGCAGACAGCTCAAAATCAGATTGGCAGAACATAAAGCTGCAATTAAAAATATGACTAACGAAACAGGTTTGTACAGACATGTTCAAAATACTGGACATAAAATACTTTGGGACACTGTAGAAGTTCTGACACAATAACAGCACTTTTTCAAAAAAAAGAAAAAACAAGAAAGATGACTCCGAATTTTCGGGTGTAATAAGCACGTCTTTTGAATCCGTTCTGACGCAAATTAAATTTATCAAAGTTATTCAAAGTCAATGGAACCGGTATGGAAAACAATAGATCTGACGAAAGAAAGATTTTCAATCGGGTTTTTAATCCCTCAGATATTGCTGTAAACGGAATCGTGAGCTTACGAACTCTTAGAAACAAAGATATTGACAAAAATAAGATGTGACTTTACATCCCCTGGTGGGAAAACCATGCATTATTTTAGGAAGAAAGTATTCTCAAAAGTTTTATCCATATAAGCGGTATCGGTCCAAAAAAAAAAAAAAAAAATTAGTCTAGTTTTCAGGAGCCCAGATTTTGCTACAAATACATCAGAAGCAGAAATTAACACTTATGACCCCTGGTGGCTAAACCATTCTTCACCAAACATTAGAAATTATGTGAAAATTATTTTCCATCAGGTCTTGCATGCAATACAGGAAGAATTTTTCAAATCGGAGCTTAGGAGCAGAAATAACGCAGAAAACGCAATTTACTTTTGTGCCCCCTAGCGAAAAGGCTATGATTTACTTGTAAATTTTGAATTTATAGGGAAAACATTTCGCATCGGAAACACTATCCAACAAGGAAGGAATTTTTCAAATCTGACTCTTAGAAGTAGAGATATTGACAAAAATAAGTTGTACATCTACGCCCCCTGGCATAGAAACCATGCAATATTTCAAGAAGAAAATTTTCCTAAAAGGTTTGTCTACATGAGTAGTATCGGTCAACCAACGACTTTTTTTTTCAATCTAGATTTTCGAAGCTCATATTTTGCTGCAAATACATCAGAAGCGGAAATTAAGACTTACGCCACGTGGTGGCCAAACCATTTTTTACAGAAATTATGTGCAAACGATTTCCCATCAGGAGCTGTATCCGGTGCAGAAAGAATTTTTCAAATCCGAGATTTAGAAGCAGAGATATAGGTGGAAACGCAATTTACCGCTACGCCCCTAGAGGAAAGTCTATGAATTACTTGAAAATTTTTAAATTATATGAAACACGTCACACTAAAAACACTATCTAACAAATAAGGAATTTTTCAAATCGGACTCCTAGAAGCAGAGATATTGACAAAAATAAGATGTACATCTATGCCCCCTGGCGTAGAAACCATGCACTATTTTAAGGAGAAAATGTTTCTAAAAGGTTTGTTGACATCAGTAGTATCGGTCAACAAACAACGTTTTTTTTTCAATCGATTATTTAGAAGCTCATGTTTTGCTGCAAATACATCAGAAGCGGAAATTAAGATTTATGCCCCCTGGTGGCCAAACCATTTTTTATAAAAATTAAAAATTATGTGCAAACCATTTTGCATCCAGAGCTGTAACCGGTGCAGAAAGAATTTTTCAAATCGGAGATTTAGAAGCAGAGATATAGGTGGAAACGCAATTTACCGCTACGCCCCCTAGCGGAAAGTCTATGAATTACTTGAAAATTTTAAAATTATATAAAAAAATATGTCACACGGAAAACACTATCCAACAAAGAAAGACTTTTTCAAATCGGACACCTAGAAGTAGGGATATTGACAAATGTAAGATGTACATCTACGCCCCATGACGGAGAAACTGTGGAATATTTTAGGGAAAAAATATTTCAAAAAGGTTTATCGATGTGAGTGGCATCAGTCCACGAAATAATTTTTTCAATCAATATTTTAGAAGCTCAGATTTTATGGCAAATACATCAGAAGCAAGAATTAACACTTATGCCCCCTGGTGGCCAAAGTATTATTTACCAAAAATTTGAAATTATATGCAAAAGATTTTCCATCAGAAGATGTATCCGCTGAAGAAAAAAATTTTTGAATCTGAGTTTTAGAAGAAGAGTTATCGAGAAAAATGTAATTTACTTTTACGCCCCTAGCGGAAATTCTGTGCGTAATTTGATAAAGTAACTATATCTAAAATACTCTTCGACATAAATGGAATTGAAAGATAAAATATTTTTTTCAATCGGATGTTTAGAAGCAAATATGTGGAATAAAACGTATTTTTGAATTCGACATCATCTGCATTTACGCCCTCTAGCGGCAAAATTGTACATCGTAAAAAAAAAAAAACGAAATGAAGGATCATCATTAGCATATTTCAAGCTTCCAAATGCAAAAAGAATTTTTCAAATCCGACTAATAGTTGCAGAGATATCGTGGGTACGGACATACCGATGACATAAGCACGATCTTTTTTACCAAAGACATGCTAAAAATCTCAGAAGTACTAGAAATAGAAAGAGAAGATGAGTTACAACATTAAATGATTTGAAAGGTTGGAATTTACCTCATGAATGGCAGCGTCTACTATAGCTGTAGTCTTGAGGAAGGTAGATGTGCTACCCAAAAATTTGACTTATAAATTTCCTTTTATTCCTTAGTAAAAAACCCATAATTTTTAAATATAGTTTACTGCATAATTTTTATTTATAGTTCATGTAACATAAATTCTGGAAATCTGAAATAAAATACTTCTACTGATTCTTTTGTCTCTCAGTTGTATATTCTTGAAATTCCATGAAGAAAGGGAATAATGATATCGTTTAAATCCTGTACATAAATCATTTACTGCAAGCTTAATCTGCAGTAAAATAGTTCTTCTTTTAAACTGTAGTAGCAAATTACAAACCCAGGATCAATTGAAAATTCAAAATGTTAATACCATAACACAATTTTAGTAAAAATTACAAGAAAAATAATTATTGTATTATTAATTTGCTAGTTCCCTGGTTTCAGATTTTCATTTTAGACTCTTTAAGTATTTTTTATTAATTAATAAAACTATGGAAGACGCCTTGGTATGACTTTCGCTGCAGATAAAAAATGAAGGAAAAGGTCAATAAAAATTCTGAAACCAGGGAACTCTTTATTTATCATATATCTTGCGTTAGCCACAAACGGTGTTCCAAAATGTGCAAAATTGCCCGAGCAATTTGTGAAATACGCTTGCCCGTTGGTTAAGAAGAGAAGGCAGCAATACAAGATGGCGGGTCTCGTAGAGCCTTAATGTTCTGTTGAACAATGTTTTGATAAATGATCACACATTGTGCAGTTACCATGAACAGACATAACCAATGATAATAGCCACATAACACTCAGCTAGCCACTGAATAGATTGGTTTAATGTTCTGTTGTACAACATTTATGCAACTGATGATGTGTAATACAGTTATCAAAAGACAGACAATGATGGTAACTGCATGACTGACACTCACCAAATCTCATAATAGATTGACTTAATGTTCGTTGTACAACATTTACATACAAGAGTCTTTCGCGGAATTTCGCTTTTTTCGTCATCATGTGGGTCGTCCTTGAGATCGATGCAAAAATGAAGAGACATTTTTTTAGGATTAATTTTCCATTTAGGAATGGTATTTAGTCTTCGGAAACAGAGTCAGGTTTTTTTCTGTAATCATAATTCTTTTTCTTACGATGTTTCCTCTGCCTAGTTTTGTTCTTAAATGCCATTTTATTGCATAAATGTTTTTATTTCAGTATGAAACTGTGTGCAACAATTTCTGAAAACGGATGTTAAGACGGTGCAAAGATTTTTCTGTAGTCTTGAGGCACAAGATTCTTCCATGGATTTCAGGAATTCCGCCACTTCCGTTATCATTTAGGGCATTCTCGAGAGCAATGCACAACTGAATGGAACTTTGGGGGGGGTCGTTTGAGGACTGAATTCGGTCTTTTGAAACATTCAAAAACTGAAGTTTGAAGGAGTAAAGATTTCTTCTATAATCATTTTTGGTTTTGTTTTTCTCTGGCGATGTACCTTCTTCTCAGTACTGTTGTTAAATATTCTTGTATTCCATAAATATTTGCATATAGCTTAAAATTGGAAGAAAAGTTTCCAAAAACAGAAGTCGGACGATGCTGAGATTTCTTTCTTAATTGTAATTCTTTCATCCTGCGTTGTTCTCAATGTTCTGTGTTGTTATTTAATTTTAACCCCCCCCCCATAAAAGTTTGTGTTTAAGTTTGATAAGGGAGCGAAAATTCATAAGCTTTGATGCATGGTGTTCAAAGTATTCATATTTTCAAAGTTATCTAAAATAGTGAAAGATTTGATATCGTGCATTCATGGGCTTCAGGCTGAAAGTTCTTTGGGAATGATGGGTAAAATTATTTTCATCTGAGGAAGAAAAAGGAAAGTGACAGTGAAGAAGTAGGAAGGGAATGATGTCAATAGAAAATACAATTATGCAATAAATGCTGTGCAGCTGCAGCCAATGAAAGATAAATATGGGGCTGTGGAAGTGGTTGAGAAAGAAGTAATACAAGAGGAAACTTGATCCGATATTCTAACAAGTACAATAACAAAACAAAGCACACACAAAAAAAAATACTACGTTGAAGCAGTGTCTTTTAAAACCATATACTTTTGTTTAGAATTCAATAATTTTATATTGTTTATACAGTGATGTCCTCCAGTGTAATATTTACATAAATAAATTAGAGTGAACAATTCCATCTTGGGCTGCATTATATTCACACCTTCTTGTCCCGTGTTCTGATGTTTCATTCATTCGGTTAAAAAGTTCAGCTTTTTTGTTTCTTGGTCTATCTCCTGTATGCACTTAGGCAACTGATATAAAGCCGTCGGCAGAAACAACTGATGAAGATAAAATAACGCGCAGCAAGACACTTAATAGATTGCATTAATGTTCTGTTGTATGACACCTAGGTAACTGACTATTTGTTATGCAGTTATCACCAACAGATGCAATGATGATTGTAACTACACATCACTCAACAAGTCAGTTAACACAACAAGTAAACATAATAATGTCCTAGTACAAAATTCATGTGCATAGCCGAAATTTTTTAACTGCAGATCTTAAAATAGATTTCGAATGCCATCCAAGAAATCAGAATTTCTAAAGAACACATTGCAATCAAAAACAAAGTGGAAAATAAGAACAGGTTTGGTGGAAAATAACCTGAAAACTCTAAAGATAATTGTGAAAAGAAAGTGGAGTGGAAATTGTAAAACCTGGCTGATATCAAGGACAACCACGAATGTATATATTGGTATTCAGGAGAGAAGGAAATAAGAGTTAACACATTTCTATTTACTGTCAAATATAATAAGGCATTTGCCATCTTAAATGCAGTCATTCTTGCAAATTAATGTTGCTGCATTTTTGCTTTGGAGAAAATTATTTGTATCCAATAAAACAATTTTCAAGTTAAAAACTGCAATCTCACTGCTGTATTCTTTCCACAAGGACATACAAGTACCAAAGTTCTTTTCATCAAAACTGTATCTATTTGATCATTCAATCAGATGCACACAGAATTCTAAGCTAAATCAGGCTTAGTTAAAATGATACTCAGGTCATTAATATAATCCCTGGACTGGCATTGCATCAAAGTTTTTCCACGTTTTGTCTGTATGAGCAGCCAATGTCATATTGGGTGACAGCAATAACAGGAATTTGTGTTCTGAGGCTTGGCTTCTCATTGTATTGATAGACATCTCTCTTCTATATTGCACTTTATTCTTGCTTTGGAAGATAATGAAATTCCCCTGTGGTCAAGTGGTTTCCAGACTTCTGGATTTTACTGACTAGTTAAATTCTGAAACAAATTTGGGAACCATTATGTGTACCAACTTTTTTATTTTGCCAAGTTAGAATGTTAAAAAGGAAAAAAGAGAGAGAAAAGAATAAATAACCCACTACTGTCCCCTATCACTTCTGAAAAGAAAGAATAATTTGCCACCAAAGATGTAGGAAAGGGGCTGTCTCAGAATAAAATACAGGCCTTTCCAAGGTATAGCATTACATTGTGTGTAATTGTATATTCTTGATACAGATTCATTAGATTTTTATTTCTGTTCAACAGCAGCATGAAATAAAGCTTGAATGTCCAGCTGATTCCTGCATTTTATCACAATCATTGTTGACAATCCAGTTTTGCAGTATGTATGTTGATGAAAATGGGAACAACACATAATGTATGCAGACCTTTCTGAAGGACAATGTTAAGTTGTGTAATTGCTTTCTTGATGTGACTTCATCATCATCTTGTGTTCAATAATGCAACTTTAAGTAAAGCCTGAATATGCAGCTGCTTCCTTCACTTCGTTTTTATCCCATGCATTATTGGAAACCCAATGTTTCATTGGTTTGTTGATGGAAACAGAAACTACACTTAATTAGCTTGCTTATTTCAAAGCATTCTGGGTTAACTTTTAACCAAAATTTGCAGTGTTGATGAATTTTTACAAAGGCTTTCTAAAATCCTTCTCTCTTGATGATTCCAGCAACATATTTTCATGTGTTGTTGTTAATTTAATATATTCTTGAAATGTTTTTTTTATATAACCATTCAATAAAATAAAACAATATTCTCCATGGATCAAAGTCCTTTCTTTCCAAATCCAAGAGGAAAAATATGATAAGCATTTAAAAGATTATGGGAGGTATGAATAATCTTCCAAGGTGATAGAGATTTAACTAATTTTTTCTGTTTCCAAAAAGCTTTTATATCAGCTCAAAGAAATGCAAATAAATGAAAACTGAGAGAACTCACTTTTACTAAATTTACAATTTTTATAATCACATTACTAATAACTTCATGTAATTCAATATATATTGCATTTGTTCCGCATTTTGCAGTGATTAAAACAGTGAGTTACTAGACATTTTAGGAGAAATTGCTTTTCCTGTAGCTTCTACAGAGTAAATTTGTTTCCTATCAATCTCTTTGTCAGTACATCAAGACAGCTCATTCATCTGAATTCAACTTGCGTTGGCCGCCCCGGTGGCGCAGTGGTCTAAGGCGCTGGTCTCTGATCATTCGTCCGTAAGGGGTCCGGGTTCGAATCCCGGTGAGGCATGGATGTTGTGTTTGTCTTAAGGCACTGGCTCTCTCCCTTCCCTGGAGCCAGTGACCCTAAATTAGGGACGGGCGACTGCTTATAGCCCATTGAGTTGCTCACGGTGGTCGTTAAACCTCCAATCAAAAAAAAAAAAAAAAAAACTTGCGTTGAACTACATAAACATTTAGAACATTGTATGTATTAACCACTTCAGGAATCAAATGAGGTTCATGGAGCAAACTAATTATTTAATGGCATTGTCTTTTTCATAGTGCACATACACCAAAATAAGTGTGGTTTTTTTTTTTGTATCAGTAAATTTATCAGTTCAAAGCGCGAAATATCCGAAACCTTCAATTCACTCAAACAGCTGATTGAAATCTTCAAATTTCCTTTTTTTCTCATCTAGGAATTGTACGATTTGGAAAAGAAACGATCAGTTTTTTCTACTGGTGAATCTTAAAATAGTGTAAAGCATCTATCATAAGATACATGCTTGGATTAGCTACTTACGAAGATATTGAAGTAATTTTGTATGTGTGCTCTGTGCATAGAAATTCTGATTGCAAAACTGTGCATGGGCATCGTGTATCAAACCCCCTTATTTAGTAGTAGATAAATAATTGAAGTATTGCAACTAAGTAAACCCTACACGCTGTCTGAATTATTATGCTAGTACAGAATTTTGTGAACAGCAATTTTCAAAGTGGCAGGTTAAGTTTGAAACACAATAAGATCAACAGTAATTTATTGCATTTTCATTGTATGCCCACTGTGTGATGCATAATTTGTCCCATGCCACTATTGTATGAGCACTAATGTGACCTGCTTGTTAATGCTTTATTTATTTACTTCATTTAAGAAATCTTTGTTAATTGTACATGAAGCTGTAAATAGCAATATTTTGTATTTGTTTGTTTGTTTTTATTTCAAAAATTATTTCCTATATGGACTTTCCTTTCCAGAAATTTCCTGCTGCCAGAAGTTTTGTTGTGATTCCTGCAACACAGTTGGCTGTAGTTGTTCCCTCATGTTTTGTTGTTCATGCTCTCATGACTGATGAAAAACCTGGTAATGGATATTTTGTGCACATTACAGTTTTATGTGTATGGAGAAATTAAAAGCATTTTTACTGGCATGTTAAAGCTAAAAACGGATCAAGATGGAATTGATAAAAAGTAAATTATTTAGTTATTTTGCCTAAAAGAGGGAAAGTTTGCTTTTCAGGTGGCCTCTTCAAGTTAATCATGCTGAGAAAAATAAAACCAATACAGTCAAGTCCCATTAAAGCAAAATCCGATAGAACGAAAAACCCGTTATAACGAAAAAAAATTTCATTCCCCAGCAAAATTTCTATTAAGGAAATGTGTTTTTAATTCTGTTTGAAAGAAATTCATTAAAATGAAATTTTCGTTACAACGAAGAAATATTTTGAATTTTAAAAGAAAATTTTTTCCATTATAACGAAATTTTCAGCCCTGAAAACAAGCAGCACATTCCTCTCAAAGCGCTTTTCCCCACCTTTTAAAAAAGAAAAGGCAACTTCTTTATCGGACTTTTTCACTTAAATGACTCGCTCATTTTCGTGCACCCGTGGTGACTGACCCAAGACCAGATGCCGATGTTTCAGTAACCCACCTGCTTGCCGTGTGCGGTAGCCCCTCCTCTCCCCTTTTCTTCCACAACTGGAACGCAGTTTTTCTGACCTTGAAAAAAGATATAAGACGCAGTTGAGCGCTGGATTTTGTTGCAAAAGGAGGCGTTTTTTTATTTCTTTTGATTGTCCTTAAAATTTCACTTGTCGGCTTACCTTCCGGTTTGGCGTCTTCTTCAACGCAAGTTGATCAGCTTTCGCTACAGGTTTTAACAATGAATTCAGCCAAACAAAAGCAATTTTCTTTGGAGGAGAAAGAAAGAATTATTGATGAAGTGAGTGCAGGGAAAAAGAAAGGAGATGTGTCAAAAAAGTATGGGATCACTCTGTCGACATTATCAGCATTTTTGAAGAGCAAAGGAAAATCCCAGAGCAGCTACAAAAACCGGGGGTTGGACCTCAAAGAAAAGGATTACGGCAAGCTCAATTCTAAGATGTGGACTGAGCCACTTTCACCTGATTCCAAGATGTACGATCAAGAAATGTACCCATTTCTTTAGTGGGCCATTGATTCGAGAAAAGTTTTCGCAGTTCGCCAAAACTTTAGGAGTTATGGATTTTGAGGCAAGGGGGGGATGGTTGAATCGGCTCAAAGACCAGTATGGAATCGTCACAAAAACAACTTGCGGTGAAGCGAGTGCTGCTCCGATGGAAAAATTGAACGAGTGGAGAGCTGGAGAAGTGGCAAAACTCATCCAAACTTATAGTCCAGATGATGTCTTCAATGCAGACGAGTCTGGAATTTTCTTCCAGTTAGAGCCCGACAAAACTTTGGCAATGAAGTGTGTTGGCGATAAAGATTGAAACAGCGACTGACCGCTCTCTTCTGCTGTAATCAATCGGGAATTGAGAAGAGATAAGTGCTAGTGATTGAACGGTCCCAAAAGCCTCTGTGTTTGAAAGGTGTGCAATCACTACTTTGTGACTACAGAGCCAATAGAAAGGCGTGGGTGATGCAAACTATCTTCAATGAATGGCTATTGAAGTTCGACTCTGAGATGAAGAGGAAAAAAAGAATAATTCTTCTTCTGGTTGATAATTGTACGACTCATAACGAACCTCCTCAGCTTGAAAACATTCGTGTGGAGTACTTTCCACCAAACTTCATAGCAGATCTCCGACCCTTGGACCAGGGGATAATAAAGTCTGTAAAAGACTATTACAAGTGCATGTTGATGAAATTGATTCTTCGTGGAATTGAGAAAAAAGATTCCATAAAAGTGAATGTCAAAGATGCATTGCGTATGATTTCTGGAGTATGAGGCAAAGTGTCCAAGGCAAGAATAAAAATGGTTGGCGCCATGCAAAGTTAATTGACTGTGAAACTAAACCCGAAAACAATGAGACTGAAATTGATGCGGATTTAAGTGCTTTGTTAGGGGCAGTGTGGAACTCTCTTCAGACATCTGCTTCAGTTCCCACCAATGTCTCTCTAGAGGATTTTTTACATGCAGATAACAATATTCTGACCACTTAAGAACTGACTGATGCAGACATAATTTAATCGATTTCGGATAACAGAAATGAGGAAATTGCGGAAAACAGTGAGAACGACGAGTCATTCAACTGCTCTATTGCGTGTGAGTGCGTGTAAAACACTTAGCTGTTTAGAAAAGGTTTGCCATTTCGTATCAGGACAAACGAACATCCGAGATGAAACTTTCACCCATTTACATTCTTTGCAAGAACTTTTAATTTTGGCAGCAACAAAGTCCCATTTTCAAGCAAAAATACAGATTTCTTTAAAATGTAAATACTGCGTACATACAGTACATACTATATGTACTGTATAGGAAGAGAAAACCTCTAGTGTACAAAAGTGGTGTAAACTTTATGAAAGGTATGTATGGAATTAGACATTCTAGAGAGTTTTCTGTTTTATTTTATGTTTTAAAATACAGTACAGTATAAGCACCTTGAAAACAGCCGATACCACGAGTCATTTAAGACAATTAGTGCAAAATTAAAAAATTCCATTATAACAAACAGATTTCAGTCGTCCCGTGATGTTCGTTCTAACGGGACTCAACTGTATATGTCACTGTTCCTGATTTTATTGAAAGTACTGTGTAAGCCACCCTGGTGGTCAGAGGTACTGGCTTCTGACTGGTCATCCAAGTTAGACTTGGATTCTAGACCTCCTAGGACCAGTGGCCCTAAATTTGGAACAGGTGACCACTTATAACCCTAAAAGTTGCTCAAAGTGGTTGCCTCTCCCCCTACACACACACACACACACACACACACACACATGTGCACACAAAAAAGTACTGTGCCAAGCACATTTGACAATTTGTAACACCTCTGTTTTATTTTACTTGGTAATTTTCCAGATTTTCAAGGAGGTCTAGAATTAAAGTCTAATTTGGATGACCAGCCAGAAGTAATTTTCCACATCATGTTTTTTGCCTTTAAAGTTTTTCTTTTTTGTTCATATCTTTATGGGACAGAAAATATCCTAAGGTGTATTTAATGAAAATGAAGTGAAAATTACATAATTTCAGCAGTACAATAGAACTCACTTGTTATAAAGAGCTCAGGACCAACAAAAATTCTCACTAAACCCAGGCACTCATTAAATCCATTTAAAGCTGAAAAATACCACCCTGTAAACATATGCATATACATTTATGTTATACACTGAGTGGACAAATTATTATGACCACCTAGTTAGTACATTGTTGGGCCACCTTTTGTCCCTAATACTTCTTGAATTTGTCTTTGTACGGACCCTTTTAAATGTTGGTAAGTGGCTTGGAGTATATTAGCCCAAATACAATTAATTGCATTCTCCAGCTCTTGAAGATTTCATGGTAGCAAATCCAACTGTCCGATGTCTCTTTTGACTTCTTCCCACAAATGTTCCATTGTATTGAGATCTGGTGATTGAAGAGGCCAATGTAGCAGGCAAAAATCTCTGTGATGCTGGTCAAACCATTCACGTACAATGTGAGCACTATGACACAGAGCATCATCGTGCTAGAAGTATCCATCTCCATTGGGATAAACCATGTACATAACTGGGTGGGCCTGGTCGGCAACAATATTTAAATACCTTTGAGTGGTCAGAGGTTTCTCCACACAAATCAAAGGGCCCAAACACTCCCACAAAAAATATGCATATTTTCACTTGGTGGTATTTTTCAGTCCACAAAAACATGCCCCAGACCATAATGTTGTCTCCTCCATCTTGAAGAGTAGTGTCGATGCAAGATGGGTCCATGGTTTTTTTGCTACTGTCTCCATATTGTCACCCTTCCCTCTGCATGATGTAGTTGAAAACGTTATTCATTGGATCACATTACCTTTTTCTACTCATTTAATGTCCAATTCTTGTGTTCAGAACAGAACTGGAGGTGTTCCTTGTTCCCTGCAGATAGCAATGGCTTATGAACAAGCCATCTGCTTCTGTAGCCATACAATGTAATGTGGAGCAAAGTGTATATTGAGAGGCTATTGTACTTGCTCCCTGATTCAGATTATCTGTAATCTGATGAAGTGTTGCACCATCTGTTGGACTTAACAAGTCTGCCTACTCTCCACTGAGGCCCATTTTTTTTTACTGGTGGTCCATTCTCTGTAAACTTGAACAACTGCTGCCTTTGAACCTTTCACAAGTGCAGCCATCTTGCTATTGCTCGCACCAATGCTTCGATCGCCCATGATCATTCCATGTTCAAAGTCCGTCAGATTGTCTTTTATCCATTGTTTCTTGCACAACGCACTTCATTAGTCTCTCCATGCCTTCAGCATTCTTTTTTTATTCCAATTCAGCCATCTTGCATCAGTGGGATAGCTACTTTGCATAAAATGGTCTGATGGTCATAATAAAATTTGGGCACTCTGTGTATATTCACATATCATAACATACGGCAACATTTTTTTCACCATTTTTTTGCTCTCCAGTGATGGCTACTTTGTAATTTATGATAACTCTTTTCTCTTAGACATTGTGTAATATATGAAAGTTTAGGAGTTTCTTCTAGATGGTCATGTGATTTGACTGCTATTTAAGGACTCACATGAAGCAAAAGTAACTTGGATCTTTCCAATGCAACGCTTACTTGGAGGGTGAAAGGGACGATGGACACAATTCCAGGAAAGTCATTTCCTGCTTCCCCTCAAGCCATATCTCCATCCCATTACTCCCCTATTCCTCTCTGCAATTCTCCCAGAGATTCACTTAATACATGTGCATGAATCTCATTCCTCTTTTTGGTGAGGAGTAAGGCACCTGTGATATATTTCTTTGAGTGAATTCAGGCTTTGTTAAAAACTCATTGTTAAATGCTTCCTTACCTTACCTTACTTTTCTTTTTTTATTTTTTACTTTCCGTATTTAAACTTTTTTTTATTAAACTCATTGGTTGAAAGTTTCCTTGCCTTAAACTTTTTGCGTAATTTAAGTGTGTTTTAAAGTTTTCACACTTATTATTTATGGTTACTACTTATGTCCAAATTTTATCATGTTATTTTAATTATTCCATTACTTTGTCTTAAAATGTGGGCTTCAACATCAAAAACTTCAGTAGAACTTTTTCAACTGTCATTAAGAAAAATTTAGATAACCGGTCTTGCCTTTGCAGATACTGCATGAATATTTTTATTTGCATAATTTAATAGTTCCCTCGAGCATTTGTCCAAACCAAGTTTGTGGAAGCTTTGAACAATTTGCAGATTATTTTACTGCTTAATCTAGGAGGAAGAGTAAAAAACACTGAGTTTGCTTTTTTTTAACCTAAGGAAATCAAGCTAAGTGGGATGTGTTTCTTTGAGTAAATTCAGGCTTTATTCAGTAAACTTGAAGCTTTTTGAGCCCATAAGCTTTCCATAGGAAAGTTATGGGGGATGATTAAGATTTCAAAATTGCCAGGTGGAAAGACTTTACCCTCAGGTAGGAGGATGGGGGTACAAAATATGGAATGTTGTACATCACTTTAAGATAAGTGCAAGAAAAATGAATAGTACTTTAATTTTGAATATTCTTTTAGTTTAAGTTTTTTTTTCTTTGTGAAAAGATAGTTTTTCATAACTATTGAAAAATAATAAACATGTCCTACAAAACAGCTTTTATAGTTTTAAAACACTAGAAATCCTGTCTATTTGGTAAATAGGAGCATTGAAGCTTGTAATGAGTTCGTATAATCAACTTACATACTTGACGACAATGTTAAGTGACTCAAGTTTGAGGTTGGTCTTTTGTTGCTTACACATTCAGATTTTTTTTATAAAACTTAAGGAATTGAAATACATTAATTTTCCATCCTTTGTTTCCGTATTTTCCTTTTGTCGTTTATTTAAATTATCTTGAAGTATTTTTGCGCTTCAGAAAGGCAAGGGATATATAGGGTGAGCCAAAAGTCACTGTACACCTGGCACAGTTGCTGCATTTATGGTCCCCTTGAAGATTATGGGCCCAATTAAGCATCTTCAAGATATTGCACACCACACACCAATCTCCTGTTGATGTAATGGCATTTTGTTTATCTTATGTGAATTATTGGAAGACCACATGCAACTGTTTTGGCAGTTCACGTATCTCAATAAGTGGAACAGCGCCTCTTCGGAGAAAAACATGACATGCAGAATATCCTCTCCGTTGTCATTAATGAAGTCCTTGAACAATCTGCCATATTCCACATGCTTATCATAGTCTGTGTGTTTCAGTTAGTGCTCTGTTCTGATTTTGTATGAGTACACCTACAGTCGCATCTTCCATTCCCTACGGGTGGCGTTGTATGACATACATGCTTGTTTTCCAATTTTCGAACTGATATCTCTGGACTTCGAGTGATGCGAACGAAAATATCTTCCACCATTTCCTCTGTTAACACTCACGGCCTACGGCTTCTCACAGCATCTCACACTGATCTGGTTTTATGAAACTTTTCAATTAACTGCCTCACTCCATTGTGATGGAGTACTTCAGTATCAGGAAATTGTTCTGTGTACTTAGGTTTCACTTCATCCATATATTCACTTCCACTATGGAACACATGTTCAATCAGAAACACTCGACCCTCAACATACAACACCATGTTCAACCGGCTACTATGACCCCTCACTACTGACTGATTCAATCATGGCCAGGTGCCAGAAATACCATCATTCAAGGTCAGACAACAGGATGCACATAATCCCGCCCCAAACGCATAAATATTCTCCATTCACGATATTGCCTGTACATGTGCGCTACACTTTATATATTTCTTATCACAGTGCATTAGGTGCACAAGCACTTTTGGCTCACCCTGTACATAAAAAGTAGCCTTACAGTTTTCCAACTGTATCAGAAAAGATCCCTCTGATATTATGCACTGTACAGCAAATTTATAGACATTTCATCATCAAGAGAAATTCTGCTTTCTGTTGGTTGATGCAATGTGCTGTTTCCCATTTCGACAAGTTTTTCAATGGCAGTTTACAAAGCCATGTCTTGAGTGGGAATAAACTGTTGGGACAGAGGAAATGGACTTCAGTTCTCTGATTGGTTGAACTTCGGCATCTGGGAAGTAGATGAAACTGAGGTTTCACATCGCAGTGCTTCTTCTTCATTGCTGTTGTTACTTCCCTGACTAGGATAAACTTCTGACTCCCCCACATAGTACAATCTCGCACACGTATGGGCATAATGATGATGTTAGGTATCACATTAGCACTTCATTTCAGTTTCAGCTAAAATACATACAAATATGTGAATGTGATTTTAAATAAAATTCTTTGAAAGCCAGGTCCTTAGTCTAAATTTTCTTGTAAAAAAACTTCAGCACAAAGTTTTTCTTCATATACATATATTTTCTTTTTTTCATTGAGCAAATTTTTGTCTGTATTTGGTCATGCATTGCATACAATAGCTGCACACTACTTCTTCCAAAGTATAGCCCCTTGGAGTGGATGGCAGAGATTCTTGAACAACTTGCTTGTTGAGCATTTATTGTACTCCCTTCCCATTTCTGACAACATTCTTTCCCTAGAACAGCAAGATTCCAGTGCTGTGTTGCCATTTGTATTCCAAGAACGTACGCAGCAGATTTTCTCTGCCTCATTAAATATCAAATTTCATTAAATTTTGTTATTTCGCTTGTTAAAAGTGATCATCTTAGTTTGTTTGTTTTTCTCTGCCTCATTAAATCCAAGGACTTTGTTAAATTTTCTTTTAAAAGTGATCAAATTAGCTTTAAATGAACATTATACAAAAAGGAAGTCTCTGTTTTGCTCATTAAGTTCGGAATGTCCTAAATATGTGCTCGTTATAAAAGGGTTCTACTGTATTTTTCAATGTCATCGCCCTGCAGTTCAACACACTTCTTGTAAGGGTTCAAAGGCTTTGATCCCATTGAAAAATAAGGCTTTTTCTGCAATAATTAATTTGTGGAACACTAGAAGTATAGCCACAAAATCATTCATTACTAAAAGTTTTTATTTCTACAAACAAAAAGATTTGCAACTTTTATGCATGAATGAAACTTCCCATGTTTGATATGTGAATTTTGTATCCCATAACGTATAATGATTTGTGATTTGTTTGACTTGCTTGTAGCAAAGGACCTGAAGACTATTGAAGTAGCTGATGACCTCTTTGATGCAGCGCAGTATGAGGAACTTTTATCAGTGCTGTACCCTGAACGTGAATCAGAAAATGATGAAATTTTATGGCGCCTTGCACGAGCTTTGTTTAAAAAAATGCCACAGTGTTGAAAACCGGAAGGAAAAACTTGAAAAGTTAGAAGAAGCTCTGAACTATGTGAATAAAGCCTTGGAAATCAATGAAAATTCTTGGGCTGCTCATAAGGTGAAGTTGTTATGCTGTTGGTATATATATTTTTTGAAATAGTGTACAGTTTCACAGCACTGTTTAAAATTGTGATTGTTAACACAACAATAATAGCAAGTACCATTTAGTGGCTTTACTGAGACGTGCAGTAAAATCTCAGATTAGCAGACACCCTGGGACTTCAACATTTGTCTGTTGTTCGGGAGGTTGGCTTCTGAGCCCAACAAGACTTACAATTCAAAAAATTCCATATTAAATAAGTACTTTTAATATATAATAAAAATAATGTTTTTAATTATGCTTTATTTTTTATTGTTTTACAGTGAGAAACAATGCAATATGTGTGTGGATACGTATAGTGCATGTACAGTATTTTCATTTTAAAATAAAGTACATTAAGTGTGTGTATTTTGATGCATGTTTAAACATATGTATGTAAATCATAAAGTATGTTACACCATGAATATTAAAACGCATATACTTAACTGCTCATTATTTAATTAAATCAGTCTGCAAGTTTCGGCTGCAAGAAATCTAATAAAATCTTTTTTTTTTTTTTTTTTTTTTCTGTTCATTTTGCTTCAATTAATAGCATGTTTTTCAAAATGTATTTTTAATTATTCAGTAATGCAACTTTTATGCATGAATGAAAAATCCCCCATATCCCCATTGTTTAAAAAAACTTTTGTGACTTCACTACACAGCGTCTTTAAAAAATCACACACCTCTTCTACAACTGCATCATATCATTTTCTTCTAATGTTTTCAAAGGAAAAGCCATGCAGATTGTCTGTTGCCTTTTCGATAAACAGATCTTCATCAACCATAATGAAATCTTTTTTATTTCCTTCACTGTTTAGTCACATAATTAGTTCAAAAATAGCATCTAAATCCTCTTCCTCTGAAGTGACAACGAATACCCCATTTTGTTTGAAAGAAGTTGTTGTAATGGAAATCTAGGGAACAAAAAAGTACCCTAGTTCTGTCCAAAGAAACTAAAAATCTTTTTGGGGAAAAATGTTCAGTACACTGTTTTCCTGGTTGCTATTTGCCAATGTACAGTGTGCTCTGAGATGCTATTTGCCCTTGCCTCCGATTAAAATTTTCTGTAATCTGACTCATTGTTGCGTCTGTTAGCCCATTGCCAGTTTACATCAAATTTGTCTATTGGTCCTAATAGATTGACCACTCAATATAGTGCATTGCTGTGTGGGTGTGTATGTGCTTTGAAAAATTCTGTTGCAAACTTTTATCCCAAATGTTGGTACACTTCGTGATTCTTATGGCATTTTTTTTTTTTTTTTTAACAGTGGTGTGCAATATTACTAGACTATGTATGGCGTTACAAAAGCACTAAAGGACGGATTATTCACAGCTTTGAAACGAGGAAACACATGGAGGTATAGTGTTTTTAGACTTATATTTGGTGGCATAACATTTATGCTTCGTGTTAAACATTCCTTAGTGTCTTTTTTTTTTTTTTTCAGAGGGCAGTTGAACTAAATCCAGAGGACAGCACTTCATATTACTTACTTGGTGAATGGTAAGTGCTGCAAACCATTTTTTTTTATGCTGCTGGGTCCCCCCCCCCCCGAATCTTGTGCAGTAAAGTTGTGAAAGGTAACTGAACATCATATGCGTATGACGTTTCTGAAACACAGCTGATGCCAGGAAACAAGTTGGCTAAAACATTGTAGAGTTCAATTTGAATTCACATTTCAACATTTAGGCATGATGACTTTTGCCACCCCAGTGACACCGTGGTCTAAGTGTTGGCTTCTGACCATTCATACAAGTTGAGACTGGGTTCGAATCTCGGTGGGACATGGATGTTGTATTTGTTTTATGGCATTGGCTCTCTCCCTTCCCTGGAGCCAGTAGCCCTAAATTAGGTAGGAGAAACTGCTTATAGCCCATTGAATTGCTCATATTAGTTGTTAAACCTCCAACTTAACAAAACAAAGCAAAAAGAATGTTACCTTTATTTATTTTCAATTGCAGTTTCAGCTTACACGTGATCTATCTTCCTCTGCACAAAGCAAGATCATCTACCTAATCAAAATTATTAATCATGTTGAATTTTACTTGGTGGTGGTGCATCAAACATCTTCATGTACAGTATTTGTGACATACAACTCAAGCGTCACTGACATCCAACACACCTCTCACTCAAGCCTTTGGTACTTCATGCTAATTATCTTTTCCTCTTTAGATCCTTCCCATGAATTCTTTCACTTTCCTGTATTTTTCTTCCCTTCCACTTAAGCTGAATAACTTCTTGTAGTTAACACTTCATCACTCATTCTTTCAACATCACCAAACCATATCAAAATATGTCTCTACACTACTGACATTTTGCTTCACATTACACATCTGCATGCCTTGTGTGAACAGAATGCTTTTTGCCATAACAAGCATAAGTTCAGCACACAGATTCCTCCTGTGTTTCTTTTGCAGTACCAAGGTTTCACTAGCATACATTTGGGTAGAAACAATTACACTGTCATGGTCCAACCCTGCCTAACTCTTCACTCCAGCCCAACTAGCTCAATCCGGCAGGGAGGACTGCCTAAAGCTAAGTTTACATGTAAGTCAATGACAGTGCACCAAAAAATCTTTACACAAATTTTGAACTCAACTGTTTAATTTCTGGATAAGACATTAGCACTTAAATGAAGAACAATCATTTACCTTATAAAAAGGTATCTCTGCCACCTTTGCAGTATGAAGCCTTGCACAGAATCAGAAGAATTCAAAATAATACACAGTCGAGTTACATTATTGTGACCACCTCCTACTTTTGACATCAACAGCTCGTAGGCAATCTAAAAAACATATCACTCGTTGCTGTCATTGATAAAAGTAGTGATTTATCAGATTTGCAAAAAGGGATGATTATCGGCTTTCAGGCCAAAGGGTGGCAATATTTCTGTAACAGCTAAGTTTGTGCACTGTTCGCATGCTGATATGGTTAAAGTGCATTGTGATCGAAGAAATGGCACCATTGCGAATAAGCGATGTGGAAACTGCCAAGCACCATGAGCCATTGATGCGAGATGTGAATGCCGGCTTCAAAGGTGCACGAGTGCCGATCGGCACACTACAGTGGAGCAACTCACTGGCTGAATGAACCATGGGGCTACTAGAAGTGTGTCTAAAATGACAGTTCAGCTAACCCTGCTGCGTATGGAGCTCCAATGCAGACGGATGATCACTGCACCTATGCTAAAGAAGGTGCATCAGCAGAAAAGGCTTACATTTGCATGGCAGTATCGGAATTGGACCTCTGCTGATTAGCAGAGAATTGCCTTTGCCAATGAGTCGCATTTTCTGCTTCATCAAACAGGTGAACATTGGTGTATAAGGTGAGAAACATGAGAGAACAAAACACTCTTCAACCATTGCCAGCAGAACACAAGCTGGTGAGGGTAGCGTTATGGTCTGGGGAATATTTTCGTGGCATTCTCTGGGTCCACTCATACCTGTGGAAGGCACTATGGTCCTAATTTGTTATGAATCCATCCTTGCAGACCACATACACCCATACATGCTGATTGTTTTCCTTGGGACAGATAGATGGGATCTTCCAGAATGACAAGGTGACGTGTCACACAGCTAGAAAGTACAAGAGTGGTTGGAAGAGCACAATGAAGACTTCAAAGTATTTCCCTGGTCCTCTAATTCTCCAGACTTAAACCCAATCAAGAATCTGTGGGACCACCTCGATCGTGTTGTTCGCTCTATGGATCCTCCACCACGCGCTTTCCAGCAGCTGTCAGATGCACTGCAGTCAGCATGGCTCCACATCCCTGTGAACACCTTCCAGCACCTTAATGAGTTGCCCCCAGCCCGTCTAGCTGCTGTCCACACTACACATGGCAGTTATTCTGTATATTAGCTGGTGGTCACAATAATGTGACTTGACCATGTAGTTTTCCATCAAAACGAAACGGCTAGAACACTGTAGACATGACTTGTCATCTCATTGCACTCAGCCAGTAGGTAGTCACATGAAGCCACACAAAGCTGTATTCCACTCCTCAGAAGTGATGATGCCAGCAGGAACATGTGAGAACAACAGTTCAACAAGTAATCGTGCTTAGCCTGTATGCCACTCCTCTGCAGACACAATGCCAGCAGTAGCAAGTGAGAATGACAGTTCAGCTTACTACATCAAGTTTCACACACACTGTCATGATCAGAATGTCCTGCATTTCTCAGACAGCAAAGCGCCAGCAAAGATGGCTGACTCCTGGCTCAAAATTGCAATGGCTATTTCTTCAGAATGGAAAAAAGCGATAAGCAGCCACAAAAAGCACAGCCATCAAAAGAAGCAATAAGATCCTGGTTACATGCTGTTTTATCTCGCTTCAAACAATCACCAAGAAGCGTGCATCCAGTTATTATGCAAATGCCAAGTCAAGACGACAAGGACGGAGAACAGAAGTGCTATTTAAGGCCTTTAGGTGTCCTTCAGTGTCTCATGAATGCATTTCTCTGATAACTATTTCTCTCATACTCCCATAGCATGACAATACAGATCCATTTGTGACCTTCTTGAGAATTCCTTAGTCCTGTGAAATTCTTGTAAAGTAACTGTGACTTTCAAAGCTAAATTTACTCAGCTGTATACTGATTTCACTGTGTGATCCGTTTTTTTTTTTTTTTTGTTTTGTTTTGTTTTTTCTGCCACACATTTTTCCTAAGTACACAAACTCATTCACCTGTCTAACTCAGTACCATTTAGGCTGATCTTGCATTCAGTACTAACAGGTGCTTCATCTCTCTGACCCATGGTGCACCCAGTGGGGGTGGTCCATGAGCTTGGGCCCTTCCCATGAGGCCTCACTTGGTCCTTTGTTACTTACTGCTTATTTTTTAACATATGAGGGTCGATCCAAAAAAAAAAAAAAAAAAGGTTACACGTTCAAGTGGGAGGAAGGAAAACTCACTAACCAAGAAGTGTTTGTGCAATGTGACAGGGGATATGAAGCACTATTTCTTGATGAAATCACTATGACGATTCAGACATTTGTTGGACTGCAGGACCAGCTTGTCCATCCTGCAGTGAAAAGTTCATGTCCCTGCTGATGTAGCCAGTTTGTTGTAGGTAGCTGTTTTCACGCCATCGTCGCACATCAAGCAAGTACCAGACACGTGCTGTTTCAGGGCAGGAAAGAGGTGAAAGTCACTACGAGCCAAGTCTGGGTGCTTCTACACCCCCACCAGAATTTGTGCAGCACGTGCTACATGGTGTTGGCCATGTGCGGCCTCGCATTATCGTGAAGAAGAATAACACCATCGCTCAGCAGACCTAGTCGTTTTTGTCGGATGCTCTCGTTCAATTTTTTCAGCATGGCACAGTACGAATCAGCATTCATGGTGCATCCATGCTCTAAGAAGTCCACCAAAAGTACGCCCAAGGAATCCCAGAAAATGGATGCCATGATTTTTCCCATAGACAGTGTGACTAAACTTCCTCCTTGAGGGTGAAGCAGCGTAATTCCATTGCAGGAAGCTCTCTAGCTGGTGGGTGCTAAGTGGTGGATCCACATCTTGTCCCAGTCACAACACGATCAAGAAAGCTTTGTCCGTCTTCAGCGTAATGCTGCAGGAACGTCAAGCAAGCCATCATTCATGCTGCATTGTGATTGACAGATAATGAACATGACACCCATCTGGCACAAACCTTGGAGTATTTCAAAATATTCACCACAAGATGTTGAACAATGCCATAGCTCAATCGTAACTCAGACACAATATGGCACAAAGTTACCCTTCGGTTATCTTGGATCATTTTGTCCACACGTGCAATGATTATCTCTGTCATTGTCCACTGTTTGTGCGATGTCGGTTCCCCATATCATATCTGCAAGATTCAAACGAATGGTACCATTTCGCAACATGTTGTTAAGACATCATGTTGTTGCCATAAACTTCAATGAGCTCTGATGAATTTCATCTGAGAGCATGTTCTTGGCCCATAAAAACCTTATCACTGTTGTCACTTCAAACTGAGACTATGTTTCCAGCCGCGTTGCCATTTTGAAATGTCACTGCGCTTCTCATGCTGTGCACAGGAGTTCACAGAGGTGTCTGGAGCACTAGCGCCATCTCTCGAACAAACATGTCGTCATCTATGCCACTCATAGAACATCCCGCATTTACTTTATAGCAGGCATACCATTTTAATTTTATTTTTTGATCAACCTACATATTTGTATATGTTTTTTAAATATATTTAAGGAATCATTGGGAATGCACTTGGGTAGTGTGTGCTGATGAATATATTTTCCAGCTACCACATGCTCACTGGAGAGTGCCTCTGCATCTTAGGCCACATGTGGCCATTACACCAACCTGTAAGACCCAACTCAACAGTTGGATGTTACAGGTTGACAGGTTGATATAATGTTCTGGGGCATGTTTATGTGGGCCACCTTGGGGAGGCCCCTTGTACCTATTAAGGCCACAGTTACCATAAAAGTCTACTGTATGTGCATGTACTCACCAACCATTCCTGGTTATCCCTTATATCATTTATAACATTAACTTCAGCAGCATTTTAAAAAATTTCTTCCATCTGATAGCATTCATTAATTTTGATGGACTAGTGTGAAACTATATTAATAAATCTCAGTGCCTAAGTCAGGGGTGGTGAACCATGGAAATTTTTTGGTGGCATTCAGTATACAGTTCTGCCTCTCTTGATTCTTTAAAACACATCCATAATATATACATGTATTGGGTATATCAATAAGTTTTGAAGGATTTGAGGTGAACAAAACACATTGTTGGAGAACAGAAACAATATTTTAATATTAATCAAAGTATGCTCCCTCTGAAGCTACAACTTTACCCTATCTTTCGGGCAGTGAACATATGCCCTGTAGGAAGAATTCCGGTTCCTTGGAAGAGATCCAGTTGTCCAGCCAATTTTTGATGTCTTCATAAGAACTAAACTGTTCTCCAAAAAGTGCTGACTGCATCGACCGGAACAAATGGTAATCCGATGGCGCAATATCTGGCGAATATGGCAGGTGGGGTATAACTTCCCAGTCGGATCCTTCTAAGTACTTTTACACAGGTCGAGAAGCATGTGGTCTTGCGTTGTCATGCTATAAGATGGCCGCCCCGGTGGTGCAGTGGTCTAAGGCGCTGGCCTCTGATCATTCGTCCGTAAGGGGTCCGGGTTCGAATCCCGGTCAGGCATGGATGTTGTGTTTGTCTTACGGCACTGGCTCTCTCCCTTCCCTGGAACCAGTGACCCTAAATTAGGGACGGGCGACTGCTTATAGCCCATTGAGTTGCTCATGGTGGTCGTTAAACCTCCAATCAAACAAACAAACAAACATGCTATAAGATGACTTTGTTGTGTCTATTCTCCCGTTCCGGCCGTTTTTGCGTGAGAGCTCGTTTTAAACGCATTAATTGGGTTCTATACCAATTACCAGTAATAGTTTCTGATGATTTCAGCAGTTCATAGTGGATCACACCCTTCTGGTCCCACCAGATACACAGCATTACCTTTGAACCATGGATATTGCGTTTTGGCGTTGAAGGACCTGGTTCACCTGGCTTCACCCATGCGTTCTGCCGTTTAGGGTTATAGTACCATATTCATTTCTCGTCGGCAGTAATAATACGATGCAAAAAACTTTCTTTTTGCCTTTGAAGCAGCAATTCGCAAATGGTTTTTAGACGTTCAAGGTCTCTTTCCCGCAAAGCATGTGGAACTCAATTCCCTTCTTTTTGCACCATTCCCATGGCAGCTAAACATTGTGAAATGCATGGTTGACTAACATTTAATGCTGCTGCTAGTTCTTTTTGGGTCTGGCACAGATTAGTTGTATACACTTCCCTGTATTACACCAGTGGCATATACGAACTTTTTTGCATATGTAGCTCGTTTTCAGTGGGCAGAAATGTGAAATGTAAGTGAATTTATGCTTTTGCATGTAGAATAAAAAGGTTTTTTTTTTTTTTTTTTATTCCAGAGGTACCATGCTCCCAAATTTTGCTGTCACAGCATTAAGTTTTATCTGACATTTTAATGTTAGATTGGAAAATACTGTGGTTGAAATATGTATTGTTTAAAGTAGTGCAGTATTTACAAATAGTTTTATTTTATTTATTAAATCCACTTTTCTTTTTAATTTCCTGTGGAACTTGAACTATTATTATTACTGTGGTGAGTAGTTTTTGTCAATGTTTTCCAGATTCGAAGAGTTCTGATATTTGCCATGCAGAATTTTGCTTTTCCAACTTTTCAGCAGATCTGAATTGTTTTCTGATTGAGGAATGAACTGAGCAGTATTCAGGTCAGGTTCAGTGGGGTAAAGCCTTTATCAGTCCCCACTGTAGTGATGGCATGAATCCCCCCCACCCGGAGGTACTCTTTGAGTTGTTTCCCTTTGTCCAGGAGAGATCTCAAACTCAAATACTGATTAGCCCCTTCCACCATAATTTCTTTTCTTTTCAGGTATAGTAGTTTGACTGATGATTTTGGATGGTGGGATCTGTATTTGGTTAAATGTGTCCTAGTGAATCTCTCAAGTTCTTGTAGATCAGTATTTGTCTGTTTAAGGACCCAAAAAGAATATGTTAATATAGGTGGTATAGCCCAGGAGCTTATATAGTGACAGTTTTATTTTTGGAGTGTAATTTAATGTACAGATTTTTTTTTACTGGTGTATTTTGTTGTAAATTCCTTTTTAACTGCGCTGTGATTTAGCATTCTATTTTTCTCTATGCTAAGGTACTTATACAAAGTTTGATTATCTTCAATGTTATTATTATTATTGTTGTTGTGTTAGTTTTCTGCCATTCATAATTAATTTCTTTCGCTTCTCTTCATTCTTTACAACAATTACATGTTCTTTAAAAATTGTTGATAAATTTGAAATAATGTCAATTCAAATAATTGCTATGCATAGATATAACTGCAACAAATTTAATTTTAAAATTTGGTGACACATTTTTGTTGGCAGCCCTACTGATTTTTTTTTATATTGGAATTTTAACGTTTCTAGGTGTTTTGCTTTTGCAGACTTGCCTTGGTGTCAAAGAAAAGTGGCATCAGTTATATTTGCATCTCCTCCAACATCAACTTTTGAAGAGGTGAATATATGCATATGCTTGGTACTGTTACATTGAATTAAATGAACATTGACAACAACTGAATAGGTTAATGTAGAGCATTAATACCATCATCAGTACAGACTATTATTACATTTTACAATGTTCCATAGTTGAACCAGGATCCTGCATGGGGTTTTCACCATAGCTTGCTTTTTTCAAGTGTTACTGTAGGTTACTTTTGTTCACTGGATAGTAAAAATACATTTGGACAGCTGTTAGCATGCTAATACCATGACTCAACTAAAGTCCACTACTGGTGGAAAGAGTTACCATTACTCTGCCTTGTAGACTGTACTCTAACCATTAGTGGTTTGTTAGTGCATCATATTGTAGACATTACTTATTTGTTAGAATACTGCAGTACAGTGCAGGGAGTCACCCTGATTTTTGTTTTGCACTTTTATGAAAGGAAAATGGAGATAGATTTCTGAAAAACTAACGGGTTTTTTTTATTTATTTGCCCTTTATTACTTATAGAACTTTCATCTAATAACTATTTTTATATAAGTCATGCAATATTGGTGGATGGTTCATATCAAAACATAAGAAATGCACAAAGATGATCACATGTAAAAGATCCTATATTAACTTTTAAAATATCTTTGGCATTTCAGAAGCAAAATTTGATTTGACGTCCAAACAAAAAGTCTTTTCAAAGATTGTTTTTTCTCGGATGTCATTAAAAAAGGTAATCGCCAATATCTTCACCAAAACTTTTTATCCATCACCAAAACGTTTTTTTTTTTTCTTTCACAAATTACCCAGAGTACGATCAACAGTGCGACCTCTGCATATTTTTTTTTCTGTTTTATTTTTCTGTGTATCCAACATGTATAAGAACCAACAAGAAGTTTTGATTGTTTTTCTCCTGAGAGTTAATACTGTAATTTATGAGACCAGTGGATAAATAAGAAAATTATACTCTCTAACTTCCATCAAGTGCATTAAATAGGTAAATGGAAATTTGCCATCATGAACAAATTTTTACACCAGAAGTAATGCATGATTAGGATGGATGAAAATGCCAGAAAACAGTTTGGAATTACTTCAGTGTGCATTATTTTCAGCAATAAAATTGTAGTACTGAATTTCCTTTTTGTTAACTGTTCCCTATGTAGCATCTCATTTGAAAATTACATCACACTATAGTCGAAATTGAACCTGAATCCCTTGATTTCCATTTGATCAAGCTACCATTACACCACCCAGAACAATGAAGTTCCAAGCAACTGAAGCTAAGCAATTAATTATAGCTTAAGAATAAGAACTTCTGCAGTAGTTTTCAATTTTTTTTTTTTGAGGAGTTGTTACATGGTGAATAATGAACTAAAATAAATTCAGTACTGAAACCTGCATTCATACATATCATTAAGCTGTTCCTTGAAATTCAGATGTTAGCTCCTCAAAGAAAGAAAATCTGCCAGATAACTATTTAACTGATGGAACTAGATTTTACTTACTATTGGTGTATCAGACATCTTCATTTACAGCAATCTTGGCACACAACTCAAACTTCACTGACATCCATCATGTGTTGCACACCAGATCTTTTGTACTTTGTACTCAATAAAGTGCTATTTGGTGGGTCCCTAATAGCTGAAGATTCTATCTACATACACAGTTTTGCATCTTGTCAATTCACACATTTTTTGGCTTACCAGGTAGTTGATTAACTGTGACCACCTTTTATATCAGTGTATAGATTTGGGTTCTTGTGGGTGCTTTGTTCAGTTTTCTTTGTCGTGTCATGGTGGTTCTGTTCTGCCGGTAAGCTTTTAATTATTTTTTTAGTTGTATAAATTTGATTCTTGGAATTCTTGTGCTTATTAGAATTTGGTTTTGTGGCCTAGGGAGCATGACCAACCTACAATTTTGGCTTGCCTTGTCGTTTTGTTGGTACTAGAAAGGCCACTCCCACAGGTTGATGCTCTCCTGATGACGGCAACCTGTTTCTAGTTTTCACTTGTTTTGAAGTTCCTTTTTTAAAATTTTGTATTTTTGTTCTGTAATGTTTTCATTCTATATATATATAGTGCAAAACAAAGCAAATTTTTGAACAAGAGAAACAAAAAATAATAAAAGATCAGCATTCAAAGGTTTTTGTTTATTCACCTAATTTGATTTTGATATATATATATATATATATATATATATATATATATATATATATATATATACACAGGGATGTAAGGTCAGGTGATGCGTAACATCACAGCCTCTCCTTCACAAATGTCAACCCCGCCTTCTCGTGGTGCATCCTGTTCCTACTAAAGGGGCTCTGACGACCGCCAATAGCGGTATAACTATACCATCGGGATTACAGGAAATTCTATCCCACACTCACCAACCCGCTTGGCCAGCATGGTGAGTTATGGCCAAACCCCTCCAAAATGACTCCACAACTTAAATCTTGGCCCTCAGTCTCCGGCAGCTGGAATGTACCTGGCCAAGGCAGCGGCCAGTGCGACATGAAGGCAGAGGGTGCTAAGAATCCCCGGAGGACCGGACTAGGCTGCCATCTGATGCTGACCTTGGCAACGTACAATGGACGCTCCCTATCTTCTGATTCAAGGCTTCTTGAATTGGAAGAGGAACTACAAAGGATCAAGTGGGACATCGTGGGGCTAAGTGAGGTAAGGAGAAAAGGAGAAGATCTCATCGAACTGAAAAGTGGACATCTCTTCTACTATCGTGGGACAGATACTGGCAAAACTAGTGGTGTTGGATTTATAATAAACAAGAAACTGAAGGATAAAGTTGTAGAAGTTGAAAGTTCCTCTGACAGAGCTGCACGGCTTGTTATCCAACTCTCGGAAAGATACCAGGCTCAGATTATTCAAACTTATGCACCCACCACAAGTCATCCTGAAGAAGAAATTGAAGAATTTTAGGAGGAAATTTGTCATCTAAATAATAAAGGTAAGCAGCACTTGAAAATAATTATGGGAGATTTCAATGCAAAAATAGGGCAACGGCAACAGAATGAAACTTCAGTAGGTAAATTCGGTCATGGCAACAGAAACCAGCGTGGAAATACTCTCGTTGAGTTTGCAGAGGCAGAAGGGTTTTTCATCTTGAACTCCTTCTTCAAGAAAAAGCCACACAGGAAATGGACATGGAGACATCCAAATGGGACGACAAGTGAAATTGATTTTATTATGTGTAACAAAAAATTCGTCATAGAAGACTGCAGTGTGCTAAACAAGTTCAACACAGGTAGTGACCATAGATTTGTGAGATGTAAGATGCACCTCAACACTAAACTTGAACATGGCAAGCTCATAAGACAAACAAAATCTATTGACATAACCAACCTTAAAAAAAACCATAATACCTTTAAGTTGGAACTGAAGAACAGGTTCTCTGCTTTAGAAGGCCTAACATCAGAAGAAGTGGACATCTCTGAAGTTAACAGAAAAGTAACCAAAGCTCTTATGGAAACAGCAACAAAATTAGCTGGGTCTAAGAACAAGTTGCATGTAAATAAATTATCAGGAAAAACGAAAATGTTGATGCAAAAAAGAAGAGAGATGAGGACAACTAAAGAAGATGTGACTTCCAAAGTGGAATATATAGAGCTATGCAAGACAGTACGAAAAAGTATCACTGAAGACGTAAGAAAATTCAACTGTGAACTAGTGAGGAAAGCAATTGAAAACAACCAAAGCCTAAAGATAGCAAAGGGACATCTCAGTAAGGGAAGAAAACAGATTATGGCACTGAGAAAAGAAGATGGTTCTGTAACAAGAAATAGAGGCGAAATTTTGACAAGAGTGAAAGATTTCTACTCCAAATTATATGAAAGGGATGATACATGCACTCCAGACATCATGAAAGATACCAGTACCAGAGTTCCTCCAGTCCTCCCAGCAGAAGTTGCACATGCAATCAAGAACATAAAGCGGGGAAAAGCTCCAGGAGAAGATGGAATTACTGTAGACATCATACTAGAAGCAAGTGGAGAAATCAAAACAGTACTCGCCCAAATTTTCACTCGATGCCTTAATGAAGGAAAGATTCCTGAGGATTGGAACACCGCTACAATGATCCTGCTACATAAGAAAGTTGACATTGAAGATCTCGGAAACTACAGACCTATCAGCCTCCTATCAGTAGTTTATAAAATCTTCACTAATGTTCTTTCACACCGCTTGAAGGTAACACTGGACATGGCTCAACCGAGAGAACAAGCTGGATTCAGGAGTGGCTACAGCACAATAGATCATATCCACGTACTGAGAGAACTAATTGAAAGAGCGAGGGAATATGAACTTCCATTGTGCATGGCTTTTATCGATTATGAAAAAGCCTTTGATTCGGTGAAATCATCAGCAGTTACGACGACTCTGAAATCCTGCGGTATTGAAGATGCATACATTAATATTATTAATAACATCTATGAAAATGCAAGTGCAAAGATTAGGCTGTTTGAAAATACAACACACATAAAAATTGGAAAGGGAGTGAGACAAGGTGACACCATATCTCCGAAGCTCTTTAATGCTACATTGGAGGGTGTTTTTCAGTCACTGAGCTGGGAAAACATGGGGATAAAGATTAATGGAGATTATCTAACCCACCTTCGTTTTGCTGATGACGTAGTCATTTTTGCAACTAGCCCATCAGAGCTGCAGAGTATGATCCAGGAACTTGCTGACAAGAGTAAAGAAGTGGGATTAAAAATGAACTTTCAGAAGACAAAAGTGATGTTCAATGCTTTTACAAGAAATGAAGATTTATCGATTGATGGAGAAAAGCTGGAGATAACAGACACGTACGTTTATCTTGGACAGCAGATATCAAGTGAGGGTCACATTGATGAAGAAATTAATCGGCGTACAAAACTTGCCTGGAGAGCTTTTGGAAGAAACAGCATAATTTTCAAGAGCAATATGCCATTATGTCCTAAAAGAAAAGTGTTTGATCAATGCATCCTTCCAGTGCTTACGTATGGTGCAGAGACGTAGACCTTAACTAAAAGAGACATACAAAGGCTGCAGACAACTCAAAGAAGAATGGAGAGGTGCAAGCTTGGTGTAACCAGGAGAGATAAGAAGAGGAACTCGTGGATCCGAAAAATGACAAGAGTGGAAGACATCATGATCAGAGTTAAATCCCTGAAATGGCAATGGGCTGGACATACTGCCAGAAGGACAGATCATCGATGGACAGCCTCAATTTTAGATTGGATTCCAAGGGACAGGAAAAGACCCAGAAGAAGACCACATGGGAGATGGGTGGATGAAATTCGAAAGTATGCAGGGGTGACATGGAGGAGACTGGCACAAGATAGACCGTTGTGGAGGAAACTTGGGGAGACCTTCGTCCAGCAGTGGATTGATAATGGTTGACAATGATGATGATGATATATACACAGTGTTAGAATTAGAAATAAATCTTCTACTGGCCAAGTGGACCACTAGAATTTGCAAACCACTGATCCACCAAAATGCCCACTGGTCCATAAAAAAAAATAATAAAAAAAATAAGGCATTTACAATACATGTAGAGAATGTTTCATTTCAATGGAAGTATATACAATATTTGTTTTTAAACTTATCATTAGTTTGCAGCCTAAAAAGAAAACTGTACAGCAAGGTAAAAGAAATAGAAATTAATTTTTTAACTTGGGACAAATTAGAAAAAGAAAAAAAAAAGGTTACTGGCCATCCGAGCCAGTAAAATCAATAGTTCAGTGGTCTGACAGAAGTTTTACTGGCCATTGGCCAGCGGACCACTGGGTAATTTGATCACTGTATATATACAGTTAGATAATTATATATGTATATAATTGTAGAGTCACATTATTGTGACCACCAGCCGATATCCAGAGTAACCAGCGTGTGCAGCGCGGACAGCAACTAGACGGGCTGGGAGTTACTCAATATGGTGCTGGAATGTATTCACAGGTATGTAGAGCCATGCCGACTGCAGTGCATCTGACAGCTGCTGGACGGTGCATAGTGGGGGATCCATAGAGCAAACAACACGATCAAAGTGTTCCGACAGATGCTCAATCGGGTTTAAGTCTGTGGAATTAGGGGGCCAAGGAAGTACTTTGAAGTCTTCATCGTTCTCTTCCAACCACTCTCGAACCTTTCCAGCTGTGTGACACGTCGCATTGTCTTGCTGGAAGATCCCATCCTTCCCAGGGAAGACAATCAGCATGGTGTGCAAGGATGGATTCATATTGAATTCGGTCTAGTGTACATGGTGTGCAAGGATGGATTCATAATGAATTCGGTCCATAGTACCTTCCACAGGTATGAGTGGACCCAGTGAATGCCATGAAAACATTCTCTTGCAGCAATGGTTGAAAAGTGTTTGTTTTCCGAGGTTTCTCGCCTCATACGCCAATGCCCATCCGTTCGATGAAGCAGAAAACATGACTAATCGGTGAAGGCAATCCTTTGTCAATCAGCGGAGGTCCAATTCCGATAATGCCATGCAAATATAAGCCTTTTCTGCCGATGCACCTTCGTTAGCATAGGTGCAGTGACCATCCGTCTGCATTGGAGCCCCATATGCAGCAGGGTTGTTTGAACTGTCATTTCAGACACATTTCCGGTAGCCCCCTGTTTCATTCGGCCAGTGAGTTGCTCCACTGTAGCTTGTCGATCACCCCTCACGCACCTTCGATGCCAACATTCGCCTCTCACATCAATGGCACGTGGTGCGCCCCAGTTTCCACATCGCTTATTCGCAATGGTGCCATTTCTTCTATCATGGTACACTTTAACCACTGCAGCACGCGAACAGTTCACAAACTGTGCTGTTTCAGAAATACTGTCACCCTTGGCCCGAAAGCCGATAATCATCCCTTTTTGCAAATGTGATAAATCGCTCCTTTTATCCATGACAGCAACGAGTGATATGTTTTCAGAACGCCTACAGCACACCTTATATACCCTCCAAGACAGCTCACGACGCGTGCCTTCTTTTCATTGGCATGCGCTGTTGCCGTCTAAATTAGGAGGGATCACAATAATATCACAATAATATGACTCTACTGTAGGTATATATCATCATCGTCAACCGTTATCAATCCACTGCTGGACGAAGGTCTCCCCAAGTTTCCTCCACAACGGTCTGTCATGTGCCAGTCTCCTCCATGTCACTCCCGCATACTTTCGAATTTCATCCACCCATCTCCCATGTGGTCTTCTTCTGGGTCTTTTCCTGTTCCTTGGAATCCAATCTAAAATTTCGGCTGTCCATCGATGGTCTGTCCTTCTGGCAGTATGTCCAGCCCATTGCCATTTCAGGAATTTAACTCTGATCATGATGTCTTCCACTCTTGTCATTTTTCGGATCCACGAGTTCCTCTTCTTATCTCTCCTGGTTACACCAAGCTTGCACCTCTCCATTCTTCTTTGAGTTGTCTGCAGCCTTTGTATGTCTCTTTTAGTTAAGGTCCACGTCTCTGCACCATACGTAAGCACTGGAAGGATGCATTGATCAAACACTTTTCTTTTAAGACATAATAGAATATTGCTCTTGAAAATTATGCTGTTTCTTCCAAAAGCTCTCCAGGCAAGTTTTGTATGCCGATTAATTTCTTTATCAACGTGACCCTCACTTGATATCTGCTGTCCAAGATAAACGTACGTGTCTGTTATCTCCAGCTTTTCTCCATCAATCGATAAATCTTCATTTCTTGTAAAAGCATTGAACATCACTTTTGTCTTCTGAAAGTTCATTTTTAAACCCACTTCTTTACTCTTGTCAGCAAGTTCCTGGATCATACTCTGCAGCTCTGATGGGGTAGTTGCAAAAATGATCAGCAAAACGAAGCAAAACGAAGCAAAACGAAGGTGAGTTAGATAATCTCCATTAATCTTTATCCCCTTGTTTTCCCAGTTCAGTGATTGAAAGACATTTTCCAATGTGGCATTAAAGAGCTTAGGAGATATGGTGTCACCTTGTCTCACTCCCTTTCCAATTTTTATGTGTGTTGTATTTTCAAGCAGCCAAATCTTTTGCACTTGCATTTTCATAGATGTTATTAATAATATTAATGTATGCATCTTCAATACCGCAGGATTTCAGAGTCGTTGTAACTGCTGATGATTTCACCGAATCAAAGGCTTTTTCATAATCGATAAAAGCCATGCACAATGGAAGTTCATATTCCCTCGCTCTTTCAATTAGTTCTCTCAGTACGTGGATATGATCTATTGTGCTGTAGCCACTCCTGAATCCAGCTTGTTCTCTCGGTTGAGCCATGTCCAGTGTTACCTTCAAACGGTGTGAAAGAACTTTAGTGAATATTTTATAAACCACTGATAGGAGGCTGATACGTCTGTAGTTCCTGAGATCCTCAATGTCACCTTTTTTATGTAGCAGGATCATTGCAGCATTGTTCCAATCCTCAGGAATCTTCCCTTCATTAAGGCATAGAGTGAAAATTTGGGCGAGTACTGTTTTGATTTCTCCACTTGCTTCTTGTATGACTACAGTAATTCCATCTTCTCCTGGAGCTTTTCCCCGCTTCATGTTCTTGATTGCGTGTGCAACTTCTGCTGGGAGGACTGGAAGAACTCTGGTACTGGTACCTATCATGGTGTCTGGAGTACATGTATCATCCCTTTCATATAATTTGGAGTAGAAATCTTTCACTTTTGTCAAAATTTCACCTCTATTTCTTGTTACAGAACCATCTTCTTTTCTCAGTGCCATAATCTGTTTTCTTCCCTTACTGAGATGTCCCTTTGCTATCTTTAGGCTTTGGTTGTTTTCAATTGCTTTCCTCACTAGTTCACAGTTGAATTTCCTTAAGTCTTCAGTGATATTTTTTCGTACTGTCTTGCATAGCTCTATATATTCCACTTTGGAAGTCACATCTTCTTTAGTTTGTCCTTATCTCTCTTCTTTTTTGCATCAACATTTTGGTTTTTCCTGATAATTTGTTCACATGCAACTTGTTCTTAGAACCAGCTAATTTTGTTGCTGTTTCCATAAGCTTTGGTTACTTTTCTGTTAACTTCAGAAATATCCATTTCTTCCAATGTTAGGCCTTCTAAAGCAGAGAATCTGTTCTTCAGTTCCAACTTGAAGGTATTATGGTGTTTTTTAAAGTTGGTTATGTCAATACATTTTGTTTGTCTTATGAGCTTGCCACGTTCGAGTTTAGTGTTGAGGTGCATCTTACATCTCGCCAATCTATGGTCACTACCTGTGTTGAACTTGTTTAGCACACTGTAGTCTTCTATGACGAATTTTTTGTTACACATAATAAAATCAATTTCACTTGTCGTCCCATTTGGATATTTCCACGTCCATTTCCTGTGTGGCTTTTTCTTGAAAAAGGAGTTCAAGATGAAAAACCTTCTGCCTCTGCAAACTCAAGAGTATTTCCACACTGGTTTCTGTTGCCGTGACCAAATTTACCTACTAAAGTTTCATTCTGTTACTGTTGCCCTATTTTTGCATTGAAATCTCCCATAATTATCTTCAAGTGCTGCTTACCTTTATTATTTGGATGACGAATTTCCTCATAAAATTCTTCAATTTCTTCTTCAGGATGACTTGTGTTGGGTGCATAAGTTTGAATAATCTGAGCCTTGTATCTTCTCGAGAGGTGGATAATGAGTCGTGCAGCTCTGCGAGAGGAACTTTTAACTTCTACAACTTTATCCTTCAGTTTCTTGTTTATTATAAATCCAACACCACTAGTTCTGCCAGTATCTGTCCCACGATAGTAGAAGAGATGTCCACTTTTCAGTTCAATGAGATCTTCTCCTTTTCTCCTTACCTCACTTAGCCTGACGATGCCTCACTTGATCCTTTGTAGTTCCTCTTCCCATTCAAGAAGTCTTGAATCAGAAGATAGGGAGCGTCCATTATACGTAGCCAAGGTCAGCATTTGATGGCAGCCTAGTCCGGTCCTCCGGGGATTCTTAGCACCCTCTGCCTTCATGTCGCACTGGCCGCTGCCTTGGCCAGGTACATTCCAGCTGCCGGAGACAAGATTTAAGTTGTGGAGTCGTTTTAGAGGTGTTTGGCCATAACTCACCACGCTGGCCAAGCGGGTTGGCGAGTGTAGGATAGCATTTCTTCTAATCCCGATGTTATAGTTATACTGCTATTGGCGGTCGTCAGAGCCCCTTTAGTGGGAACAGGATGCACCACGAGGAGGCGGGATTGATATTTGTCAAGGAGAGGCTGTGATGTTACGCATCACCTGACCTTACATCTGATATATATATATATATTTTCGCAGAATGTAAACCTGCTGTTTATGATGCAGTATTTAGATCTAAATGTCTTTTATGGCAGCAGGAATTGGGTACAAAGTAAAGGGCTGTTTAGGAGAGGGGTGAAAAACTTCTAAATGTCTTTTACGGTAGCAGGAATTGGGTACAAAGTAAAGGGCTGTTTAGGAGAGGGGTGAAAAACGTTTCTGGAATGGTCTCATTGTAGTGCCAGTATGCATGCATTGTGATTGGACCTTGTCCATGCTTTAGAGCAAAATATGATGAGTCATATGGCACTTCATGGGGTTCTCTGTCTACCTGTTTTGTATTTATTTGCTATAATCATCAGTGGCGAAGCGTGGTGCTCTGTGTTGGGGAGACTAAAAATTTGTGTTTATATTTTTTGCAGTTAAACTAATGCATATATAGATAGCATGTTATCAAAGAAGCATATTATATTCATGTAAATATTTTAGTACCAACATATTGTTTGCATTGTCATTGCTTGCTGTACTGTATCTTTATAAAACTGCTACATAAATGCCATTTTTTGTTTCACAACTTACGAAACTTAATCATAGATCAGACTGTTAGCAAATTAAACTATTGCCAAACCGATCCTGGAAAAAAAAAAAAAAGGTAATGATTTCCATTTCATACAACTTAAACTTAGACCCACAAAGATTGGTATTTTTTTTTTACTGCAGATTGTGATATTTTCGGTATATTTTTATATTTACTTATTTAGACAAACTAATACTATGCAGATTTAACAAGGGTAAGCAGTACTTTGCCGCCCCGGTGGTGCAGTGGTATAAGCGATGGCTTCTGATCAGGGATCCGGGTTCAAATCCCCGTGAGGCATGGATGCTATTTGTCTTACATCACTGGCTCTCTCCTTTCCCTGGAACCAGTGGCCATAAATTAGAGATGGGCGACTGCTCATAGCCCATTGAGTTGCTCACGGTAGTCGTCAAACCTTCATTCCAAAAAAACAAAAAACAAAAAAAAACTGTACTTTTGCGGTTTATTTTTGTTTCAAGTTCAAATGATTTGTTCCCATATCCGTGTCCGTAACATAAGAAAGCTTTGCTGAATGCTAATATTTTTATGAGGAAGAGGAGGGTAAAAACAGCTTTGAGATTTCTCCACGTGTCTGCTGTAATGCTTTATGGGCCTCACCTTTGCAAAATAGAACTTTTAAGAACATATGAACTACTGCTCTGAACCCGAAAAATGCAGGATTTGATTGCACGCATGCACAATGAAAATTTTGTTAAGCGTTTACCCAAACGTCTAAATATTTAGAGCAGTAAAGATCGTTTAAACACACACACACACCTGTTCCCTTATAGAAATATTAAGGTAGACAGCAGATTTTCCAGCAGATACTTAAACTAAATCAGAAGAATCATGAACTTCTTGTTCGCATATTGCTCGCTTAAAAAATAAAAATAAACACAACACTGACAACACGCTCATTAGTCAGTCATAAGTTCCACTTTATAAGAAAAACAAACCTGTGAGCAGTGATTACTGGCTTTCTCTGCTCTGTGGCCAAGAGCGGAGATTTCCGACCACAATGCATCTGGCAAGGAGCAGCCAATCAGCATCTGCTTTTGTTTGAAACTAGTCTTTTCGCCTCCACAGACCGCCACAGAGCACTAAAAATAACTTTCCCGTAGAAGCAGCTGTACTTGTATGTTGATCTGTGAGACTCATGATTTGGAGTCTCACTTTTCATTCCAAGATAATACGATCGAAAGGAAATATTGGACATAACGTAATTTTGCAAATTAATTGTCCAGCATTACATTAATTAGAGATTTCTTTCCATTGTATTTGTGAAAAACTAAATAAATATAATAAGTAATAACAAAATCAGTTTTGGCATTTTACTCTTGTGTAGACTTAGTCTCAAAGTCTACCCCGACTCTTTGCCCCTGATAATTATAACCGTGAAATTTCGTTTTTTTTTTCTGATGTACCATTTTTTATCTAGATGAAATGCCATACTGACATGGCATATGTACATACATTTATTTACTTTGATTCTTCTTCAATTTCAGGCTTTTCATTATTTTGAAAAAGCAGAAAAAAGTAAGTTCAAATTACTTTCCAACATAAGATGTTAATTATTATTATTATTATTTTCTTTATTCGAAATATACGAATCACAGCCTATGACAAACAAAATGAACAACAAATTATCATTGACTGGTATTGTTGAACTGATTCGAGTTCCCACCGGAGACCTAGGTATCAGTCAAGAATTGGCGTAAAATATATGATGTCCCAAGTAAAGCTGTCTTCTGTAGGTGGCATATCGAAAAGCTACAATTTTTCAAAATGATTCATAAATTTTTTTGACATTGTTCCAAGTGCCCCGATGACAATGGAGACTACCGTTGTGTGTTTAGTCCATAACTGGGTAACTTCTATGGCTAAGTCTCTATATTTCGTCATTTTTTCCATTTCTTTTTCATAGACTCTAGCATCTTCATAGATCGCTATATCAATTTTCCAGACTTTCCGATTTTCTATTACTGTTATGTCTGGTGTATTATGTTCTATGTGTTGGTCGGTTTGAATTCTGAAATCCCACAAGATCTTGACTTCATTATTTTCTATGACTTTCTCAGCCTTGTGTTCCCATGAGTTTTTCGATGCTGGCAAATTGTGTTTTCTGCATAATGACCATTGAATCAATTTGGCAACCCTGTCATGTCTAGCTTTGTAATCTGTCTGTGCAATTTTGCTACATTCACATATTAGATGAGACACAGTTTCATCTTTTTCTTGAAAAAGTCGACACTTTGGATTATCACTGACTTTCTGGATTTTAGCCTTCATAACATTTTTTTGCAATGCCTGTTCTTGTGCAGCAAAAATCAGACCTTCTGTTTCTTTCTTGATGGAACCCAATTTTAGCCATGCCCAAGTCAAGTTGTTGTCACTTTTTCCATCAATATTCTTTAGAAATTGTCCATGCAGTGACTTGTTCTTCCAGCTGTCTAATCTGATTTCAAACTGTTTCCTCTTGTGTTCAGCCTTGTTTTCTGTTGTTTTTAAGATATTTTCATTATTCACTGCCTGAAGTAGCTTTTCGCTGCTTCTGTTGACGTAATCATTCAGGCTTCTTTTTTCTTCCTCTACTATCTGTCATACTTGTAGTAGCCCTCTGCTTCCAATCTTCTCAGGTAAATATAATCTGTCAACATCACTTTATGGATGGAGTGCATGATGCATGTTCAATAACTTTCGAGTTTTCCGATCCAGTATTTCTAGTTCACTTTGGGTCCAATCAATTATTCCAGCTGGGTATCTAATTACTGGAATGGCCCATGTATTTATGGCTTTGCTTGTATTTCCACCATTTAGTTTTGATTTCAATATTTTTCTTACTCTCTTGATTTACTCACTCTGAGTCAGACCTTTGACTTTTGTATGTAAGATGTTATCTTATTCAAAAATTCCAAGGTATTTATAATTTTCATTATCTGACAGTATTATTATTATTATTATATTAAATGATTCCACCCCTTGCTGGGGAGAGGTTCTTCTCTTCCTTCCAGGATGGGTATGGTGTACCAAGTCTGAGAAGTGGTATTTATTTATTGGGTTGTCGGAAAAGTCATGACTTATTTTGGCACCCGATGGCGGTTGGGCGGTTTTGGAAGTACTAGAGGCATGCGCAACTCTTTTATCGCTATGGCATTTGACAGGTGCCAGTTCTAGTTGCAGTCTAAAAGAAATAGTGAGCGATTTGGTTGATTTGCGGAGATTTGACATCAAGTTGAAGATGGAAGACCAAACTGCGCATTTTCGCTATATTTTACTGTTTTACTTCCATAAAGGGAAGAACGCACATCAAGCTTGTGAAAAGTTGCGTAAAGTGTATGGTTATAATGCTCTACAAGAACATTAGTGCCCGCGGTGGTTTGCAAAATTCCGTGCTGGTGATTTTGACCTCAACGAGCCTCGCTCCGGGAGGCCCACCGAAGTTGATGACAACCAAATCAAGGCATTGATCGAGTCAAACCCACGTTACATGACATGAGAGATTGCAGACACATTGCACATCCATCATTCAAGCGTTCACGACCACCTGAAGAAGCTGGGATACGTAAGCAAGCTCAATGTGTGGGTTCCTTGCGAACTCAAAGAAGCTCAATTGACGGCGCATATAAACATTTGCGATATGTTCATTAAACGTGAGGAAAATGATCCTTTTTTAAAACAACTGATAACTGGTGATGAAAAGTGGATTGTGTACAACATTGTGGTGCGCAACCGGTCTTGGTCCCAACGTGCTGCTTCGCCGCAAACGACATCCAAAGCAGACATTCATCAGCGGAATTCTGGTCTCAGTGTGGTGGGATTTTAAAGGTGTCGTGTTTTTTGAGCTCCTATCATGGAACCAAACAATCAATTTGAATGTGTACTGTTGGCAGTTGGGCAGTTTGAACGAATCCATCATCCAGAAATGTCCAGAGCTCCTGCATCATAAAGGTGTTGTGTTCCATCACGACAACGCGAGACCACACACAAGTTTGTTACTTTTACCAATGGAGGGGTACTAAATTGACCCAGCACCGCGACCTAAGGTCTACTGTGCATCCCCAGCCCTAATCTCGAAAGAGACCAGATGCACGAGCAAAGGCAAGAATGCTCTTGACTGGTACTAAAGAGAGATCACTTGGTCTCAAGTTGTGAGTACCAAAGTGTTCAAGCCTGAGTGCTGCAGAAAAAATCAGTCACAAAGAAAATGCAAGGAAGTCTCCTCTTCCTGATGGCATCCTCTACAAAGTGGATCCTCTTTCACCCTAATCAAATTAAGGAGCCTGTTAAGACGACAGTGCCCTGTAAGTAGTCCAACAATCAGTCCAATATCCTTTTTTGGCAGTTTAAGGAGTTCCTTAGCCCTATGAAGCAAGGGTCCTTGATTAAGTTCCTTTGCCTGCCTCTGACCCCTGGTAGCATGCCAGAGGTCAAGCTGCTTAGTCCTCAGCAGCCTTTTAGTTAGTCCTCTGGCCACACCAGAGGCGAGCCCTAATGCAGGCTCTGAACCATAAAAAGCCTGCTCTGCCCCCTCTTTAGCAAGAAGGTCAGCTTTCTCATTACCTTCAAAACCCCTATGTCCTGGAACCCAGAACGGTTGCACTTTGTTCCGGTTTGCCAGTTCAGTTAGGGTCTGGAGGCAGTTCCAAACAATTTTGGATGAAATGCGGCACTGACAAAAGTGCCAGTAAAGCCGCCTGACTGTCTGAACAAATCTGGATACTCACATTGTGATACCCTTTGATCAGACATTCTGAGGCGCATGCTGGAATAGCATACACCTCAGCTTGGAACACGGTATTATGCCTTCCAAGGCTTTGGCATGAACCTCTGGATAGGCAATATTCCCCTGCTCCAACTCCTACGCTTGTCCTGGAGCCATCAGTAAACCAAACAGTTTCACCGCTGCACCCAGGGACAAAGGACATTTCCCATTCACACTGAATGCTTTATCAAAATGATATTTTACTAGCATATTGTCGGTTCCCATTTGAAAGATGGGCTCCTTACAAAAATACTCCTGAATAGGCTTGGTATGGCTGCCAACCCACAACGAGGGTCTCCACATGTCATTGCAGCATAATCTATATGCCCCCATAATGGCCTCACCCTCAATATGAAGGTGAAGTGGCAGAATATCAAGAAGCAACTCCAATGCAGCTGTTGGAGTAGTTCTCATTGCTCCTGATATACCTATGCAGGCCAGCCGTTGTAACTTGTGAAGTTCAGCCTGCACCGTGCAGAGGTTCACCTGCGCCACCACACCATTAAGCCATAAGTGACCATAGGTCTGGTGACCATAGTATATATCCAGTGCAAGATCCCTGGGTTGAGACCCCAGGATTTGCCAATAGCACCTCTACATGACCAGAACACTTTCTTGGCTCTGGCAATAGAGTAATCTAGGTGCTGTTTCCAGGTTAAACCTCCGTCCGAAATGACTCCCAGGTACTTAACCTATGTACTGAGAGGAACTGTTTTCCCAAAGAGAGCAATATCTCCAAGGTCTCCAAGATTCCTCTTTCTAGTGAAAGGCATAAGGGTGGTTTTGTCAGGGTTTACTGATAGATCAACCTTCCTGCACCAATCCTCAACAAGTCCCAGTGTTCTTTGCATTACGCTCGAGACTGTTTTAGGGAATTTTCCCTTGACAATTATGGCCACGTCATCTGCATAGCCAAAACAGTCGCAACCAGACCCCTCCAGGATCCCTAGTAGTTCATCCACCACCAGGCACCACAGTAGGGGAGAGCTAACTCCTCCCTGAGGGCAACTCCGGCAGGTGGAGACCGACAGTCTCCCCGAGTAGCGAGGCCACGACCGTTCTGCTTGTGAGCATGGCCTTAATCCATTGACAACAGGTTCTATCAACACCATGTCTTTCCACAGCTCCCACAATGGTCTCCGTAGAGACCCTGTCAAAGGCACCTTCAATATCAAGGAAAGTGGCTAATGCCATCTCCTTAAATTCTAGTGCCTTCTCCAGGCAACAAACAATGCCATGGAGAGCTGCTTCTGTTGATTTGCCTTGTTGATAGGCAAACTGAAATTTTGAGAGGGGTTTAGGAAGTAAAACCACCTCTCTAATATGCCTGTCCACTATCCTCTCAAGAGCTTTGAGAAAGAAAGATGTTAGACTAATAGGTCTAAAGGCCTTTGCCTCCTGGTAATTTGACTTACCTGGCTTGGGATTAAATATTACCCTAGCCTGTCTCCAAGCACTTGGTATATAACCAGGAGCAAGGCAGGCCTGATAAATTTTGCACAAGAGTGGAGTAATTATCTCCAGTCCTTGCTGCATCGAGATGGGAGCAATTCAATCACAGCCAGGTGATTTAAATGGTTCAAAAGAATTAATGGACCACCTCCCTAGCAACCCTCCAGTCCTCCTTTTTTGCACGTTGGTGCTCAAGGCCAGCTGTGCATACGCCAGTGGGGTCAATTATACTTGAATCTGAAAAGTGTACACCTAGCATTTCTGTTAGTGTTTCTTTACCAGTTTTTGTGAAGCTCCCATCAACCAATTTGATGGTGTTCCTTAGCCATGATTTTCATAAATCTGGCAGTACTGGGAGTATCTGAAATACTTTCACAGAAATCTCTCTAAGAGGCTCTTTTTGCCTCCCTAATTGCTTTGTTGTACTGTGTGAGGGTAGTCTTATATACCGTCCACTCACCAGTACGTTTGGCTTTATTAAAAACCTTCTAGTTTTGCCTCTAAAACTGCTAAGCTGTTTATTCCACCAAGGAACTTGCCTTGGTAAGCTAGCAGTCTTGGCCTTACAGTTTTGGTGGCAAGATTCGAGAATAGACCGTTGCAACTGGTCAACGGCTAACTCGAGATCTTACACCAAGGGCATGTTAAATTCCATGCCTCCAATATGTGCCGCCAGATCTTCCCTGAAGCCAATCCAATTGGACCTTTTGGGATTTCTGACTTGCACCAGCTGTTTGTCTTACATCAGCAACTGAAAAGCAAATATATCTATGATCAGACAATGAAGGTTCACTAGATGCATGCCATTTAATAATGTGGTCAAACATGTTAGCACTACAGAGAGTGAGGTCAATGACTTCACTTCTATTAGGAACAATAAAAGTGGGCTCATTGCCTCAATTAAAAATATAAAGTTTAGTACTTACCAAATATTCCAAAAGGTTGTCCCCTCATCTGTTGCAGTCGCTGCTCCTCCACATGATATAGTGAGCATTGGCATCACAGCAGATGATGAGGCGTCTTCCACCTGACTCACAGGAGTGGACAATGTCTCTTACCTCCTGAGAAGGAGGTGATTCAGGTTCATCAAATGGTAAGTATGCAGAGACGGCAAACAGCTCTTCTCTGCCACTATCAGATGACATAAAAAGTTTAATCACGGTTGTGTCACCTGTGGTAAACTCAGGAAGTGGCATAGCATGATGTCTTTTGCTCACCAATATACAGGTCCTTTGTCTCCTACTTGATGTATTATAGAAGACGGTAAAGCCTGCTCCTTGTAAGCCCAGGATCTTCCCATTATGTATCCATGGCTCTTGAATGAAAGCCAGATCAACATCCTCCGCAGCCAGTCTGCAGCACAAAGCAGCAAATGCAGACCGACTATGGTGAAGATTGATCTGGATACATTTCATGCAGTTCTCCATTGTGAGATAGGCAAGGAGACTAAGTGGTAAAAGGATTAGCCGGGTCAGAATCCACCCGGTGGGTGCTGGAAGCCAGCTCCACACCTTCATGGACACCACCCAGGCCCATCACGTCCACCATCTCAGTCTCCACACCCCACCACCACCACAACTGGACCTGAGTCCTTCCCTGCTTCCAGACCATGGCCAGGGGAAGACAATGCAGTTGTTTCTGACTCCACAACTGCACAATGAGGCTCTTTCATTTCTGTGTCCTCCTTTGAAGTGCTAGGGCCCTGAGGGTCATGTAGTACTTTAAATTGACCCTCATCGACCCCAGTGTAGGCAGTGAACCTGGCTTCAGCAATAGCTTTAGCCAATTCCCTGTCTATCTGGAAAATCCACCTGACGGCCTTAGGATCTTGTACACGATCCAACACCCTCCAGTGGTTTGTGTGCAAACTGTTGTAGGCACACAACCTCCTGCAGAGGACGTTTGGATCCTTGGTCCAAATATCCCTTGTCCTAAAGGCAACCTTGATCGGTTTTGGAAGATCACTAGCCCTCATCACCTTGAGCCCAGTGCCCCTCAAAACCTTATCATTTTTTCCAATGGCTGATGTTAGCCATTGCCCTGTTCCCTCGTTCTCACAAAGTTAAACAAGAGCTCCAGAGTTCAGGGAAAAGCTCTTGATGCGCGGTAGAGGCTCTCCTACTTGAGAACCATCCTTCCACCTCAAAAGCTCCTCCTGAATATTCCCAACCTCACTGTCATCAAGCCACTTGTTCGGGAAGTTTTCCTTCATGATGGCCATCCTAACAGTGGATACAGCCTCACCATAATGCTGGGATGAGACTCGTCCCTACTCCTTTTGTTCGGCTTCCTCACATCTGGAGAAGGGGTAGAGAGAACAGATCTCTGCCTCTTGCCTTTCTTGTCCACCACCGGTGGAGAAGTATCTACAGATTTGTCAGTTTGACCCTTCATCTGTCTTGCTAACTTCCTCCTGATGTTGCGCTTAGCAGTCTTGCTAAGTCACAACCCTACCTTGCTGCTACCAGCCTCACTAGCAATCACAGACTCTTTTGGCAACCCCATATTACCTGCTGCCTCCAGATGTCTTGTTTGCTTTTGCAAAACAACTTCCCCCACCTTAGCCTGAGAGGTTTTCCCAGAGCAACTGGGCCTCACCTCAGGATCAACAGATCCCGGCCTTGGCTGGGAAGATGCTGCTTTTTTAGGTTGGGTACTGACTAAGTCAAACCCTAACCCAGGGTTTGTCGTGTCCAAAAAAGTTTCCATATTTGGTCCCATGAAACTGGAGGAAAATAAAAAGTCGCCACCCGGTAATCCTCCTATCCTGGGTGGAAGGCTAATTACAACAGGGTTTCGCCTGGTGCCCTGAAGGGATCGTTAACGATACTGATATTTTACTACCTCAGTATCATTCAGCCCTCAGCACGATACCTCACACCTTGGCTTAGGTAGACCAGAGCCTCAGTTAGCCAGCGTGTTTCGGACGCTCCAAAAAGAGGAGCTACTGTGAATCACAGCACCTAATCCACCTGTTTCCACCACCCCACGACGAGAACGTTGAGGTTGGTTTTCTGGGGGGCACACACAAGTTTGATCCCCCACCAAAAATTATTGGAGCTTGGATGGGATCTGTTGCCCCACCCAGCATACTCGCTTGACCTTACACCGTCAGACTTCCACTTGTTTCACTCTCTTCAACAGTCCTTGCGTGGTATAACGTTCAATTCAGATGAGGCTGTAAATCGGCACCTTGTGCAGTTTTTCACCATGAAAGACAGGTGCTTCTATGAACGAAACATTCTGCAGCTCACTGAAAGATGGCAAAAGGTTATCAAACAAAACGGGCATTATATCATTGATTGATCTTTGTTCTTTCTATCAATAAATGACCTTTGCAAAACATGGCTAAAATACGTCATGACTTTTCCGATAACTCAATAGTTGACCATGAACCCCATCCTACAAGTGTTCACGATAGCTGCCTTCTTTAGTTCCATGTAGGTGCTAGGTGGAATATCTAGTGTCTGTACAGAGCTGTGAATGGTCTTAGGTACAACTCCTGTGGCTGATGTTACTATGGGGATGGGGATGTTCTCTATATGCCACATTTCCTTGACTTCATATCTTAGGTTGTTATATTTTGACAGCTTCTCTCTGCATGTGTCTTTTCTAGATGTTGCATGTGTTGAGCACAGCTATGTCAGTGAAATATGTTGACTTCTCCTTGTCGACCAGGATGTTGTCAGGCTGATTGTGGGGGGATGGTCTTATCTTCTCTGATCAATCTGTCCCAGTACGTCTTGTGTGTGTTGTTCCCCAGTAACATTGTTGACTCGTAGTAGGGGACAGGCTCAGTTGAAATGAGAGGATGTGCTGTTATTATTATTACAACTACTACTACTAAGGTTCGTTTTTTTATTTTGTATTAAATCGAACACAATTTGCATCTTCATAGAAATGAATTTTGATTAAAATTGGGGACTGGAAAATGTGCAAAGTTTTCAGTTATTCTAAGAATTTCTATGCTATACAAAATAAGGAGAATGTTTTGTTTATTTTCCATGTATATCAGTATAAATTAGAAAAAAGAATAAAACTCTTGAAATTGTCATTGGAAATTATGTCAAACATGACTAAAATTTACACAAAAATGTTTTTGAAGTTGATTTGATGGCACACAAATGATGTTGGATTTTTCAAAAAACTATGCAAAATTATGAAGAAAGTATAAAGCTCATGCTTGACAGTTACAGAAAGTTTAAAGAAATTTATATGAAAAGTTTAAAGAATTCAGATGTCAAATTGCCTTCTCGTATACATTTAGAAATAATACAGGAACTTGTTCTATATATACACTGCTGGACAATTGCTAAGGACGGATCATAAACAGCTATATAGCGCATAAAAAAGTAAGGGTGGTTGGATGCCAAGTGAAATAAAATAATGTCAGAATGCCAGGACATTACAAGAAAGACAATTTATTGTGCTCTGAAATCCAGAAGGCTTTTTAACGTGTTCAAGGGACAAACAGGCCATTTTGTGCAGAATACGTAAACGTGAAAAAAATGCAATTACCGTCCGTAGGCGTTCCTGCGTAAGATGTCAATACGGGATATGGCCACCATGGAGGGCGATGCAAGATTCCACACGTCGTGTCATACTTTGCACAACATTATCAAGCAGCTGTTGGGGTAATTTATCCCATTGCTCTTTCAGTGCACGGATGAGGGTGTCCTTGTTTATTGGCGGGCATTGGCGACCAGCAAGACTCCTCCCCAAAGCATCCCACACATTTTCAATGGAATTCAGATCTGGAGAACGTGCTGGCCATACGAGGCGTTGAACATCCTCGCTCTCAAGACACTCCTGGACAGCGACTGTTCGATGACATGTTGCGTTGTCGTCCATGAAAATGAATCTATCACTGACAGCACCACGGAACATGCGAACATGAGGTAGCAGAATATCATTAATGTATCGTTGGCCAGTCATAGTTCCAGTTGGAAGCACATAGAGGGGCGTACGGCCATTGATCATGATGCCAGCCCATACCATGACACTACATGTCGGATATCGGTCCCTTTCCTGTATGTTTGCTGGACAATATGCAGTACCACTATCGTGCCAGATCAGTTGTCGTCGACAATCAGACGATAGACTGTATCTACTCTCATCTGAGAAGAGGGCAGAAGACCAGTCGTTATCAGTCCAATTGCGATGTTGATGGCACCATTGCAAACGGGCGGTACGGTGACGTCTGGACAATGGGATGCACACAACAGGACGGCGGGCGTATAGTCCTCCTTCATGCAAACGTCTGGCGACAGTTTTTCGGGAGATCCGCTTGCCAGTAGCAGCCATAAACTGATTTGCTACCTCACTAGCTGTGCTGCGCCTGTGTCTTTTTGTTGATAGCACTATGTACCGATCTTCTGCAGGTGTCGTACTGCGAACACGACCTCCCCCGTGACTGTTGCTACACTCTCCATTTGTTTGAAATGATTTCCAAAGCCTTGAAACAACACTGTGGCTGACGTCTAACTCCCTGGCAACATCTGTTATTTTTCGCCCTTCTTCAATCTTGCCAATAATACGGCCACGTGTAAAATCATCTTGGTGATGTCGGGAAGACATACTGAAACTTGCAAGTTCGTCAATTGATTCTTTCCCTTTCAACTTTGCGTTTGAACAAAAACGGTCAATACGCGTCAAATCCTTTATATCTCTTATCAGCGCTATGACGTCACGAACAAGTTCGGCAATCCAAAATTTGCATACGCACAACACGTCTTACTGTATCCCGCACTTATGCTAATTTCTACATTTTCCTGCCTTCCATTTTATGGTTGCTATCGTTGCTATTGTCATCCGTCCTTAGCAATTGTCCGGCAGTGTAGTTTTAGCCATTTTATTTATAATGTATTAAATGTGTATTCTAGTGATACTGTAACTGCAAGCATATAGCCTGCAGGTTATGTTTTTTTTGTTTTTCATAAGAGTAAATGTCTTCATTCTGAGAATAACTAAAAGTCAAGTATAATTTGCTGTCTGAAGCACGAGAATTAAAATCTTTAATGAATAAATTATTTACAAGTTAAAAAATACAAACACATGATTTTTCACAAGGGTGACCCTTGCATCATCAGGTGAAGACTACATTTGAACATAGTGTGAAGTTATATATTGTCAGTGTCTTGACTTCATGATGTACAATGATGTTCCATAGTTGATGATTTTTGGTCCCTCCCATATAATTTCTGAGTGCTACATAGTTCCATCTGTGAAAGGTATTATTAGGTTAATTTTACTGAGTATGTAGTGGGGATTTTAATTGTCAACCCTTCGGAGCCTAGGAATTCGTACAGCCAAACACTGATATTCAACTCGAACAGGTGCCTCTAACACTGCTTTGGCCCACACAGTCCAGGAGGAAACCCACACCCCCTTATGGAATTATGCTTATATTCTACTATGTACCAAAGAAAAAAGATTTACTTTATTTGCAAAGGCACTGTTTATCCACCACTATCGTGAACAATGCTGTAACGATGACACTCCCACTACTTTGCCAGATGTTTGGAAACGACTGTTTAATACAGTTTGTATTAAAGAAAAAATTCAAGACTTAAAACCCCCACTACACACTCGGTAAAATTAACCTAATACCACCTTTCACAGATGGAACTACGTAGCACTCAGAAGTTAGATGGGAGGGAACAATAATCATCAACTAATGAACATCATTGTACATCATGACGTCAAGGCACTGACAATATATAATTTCACACCAAGTATGTTTAAATGCAGTCTTCACCTGATGATGCAAGGGTCGCCCTTGTGAAAGATCTTGTGTTTGTATTTTTTAACTTGTAAATATTTTATTCATTAAAAATTTTAATGAATAAAATATTAAAAGTCTAGTATAATATTTATTCATTAAAAATAGATTTTAATGAATAAATATTATACTAGACTTTTAGTTTGTTGTTGTTGTTTTAAGAGTGAACAAATTTGGCACTGTTGATTTAGTGTGAAGATTTTTGCAACCTCCACAAGTTTTGCCTTCTTCCCTGTAGTAAATGAAACACAAAAATTTCAAGCCCAACAAAAAGCATGGGAAGGAAAGTTTTTTGTTTGTTTGTTTGTTTGTTTGTTTGTTTGTTTGTTGTTTTGTTTTTGATGTGCACAGAAGGGAGCAAATCACAGGGGGAGAAAAAATTGCCATTCAACTGTTTGATTGTTGGTGCTCGCTTTCATACGGATATATCTTGAATTTGTTGTCTCCTGTTGTATGTGGTTTGATTTTGAAAATAAATGTTTAAATTATTGTAATACAAAAATGTTAATGGTTAATTATGCTTGATTTTATTTGCTCTATTTGACAATTATAATGTACTGTGAAAAATGCTGTAGGGGAGGGGTGTTAGGACCTGTTTGAACATGCTTTTGTAAAACTTGTTCCCCAAATTGTGTTAGACTGTTTACATTATGCTGATCATTGCTTTATTTTTATTTATTTTTTTGTCCTATACTTAGCAAAGAAAGCTGACTTTTTAAGCAGTGAGGTAGTTGCACTTATATTTGAATCTTTCCGAAGAATAATCTAACACTTTAATATAAGTGCAACTACCTCACTGCTTAAAAAAAAATATTGGGAAATTGCATTAAAATTGAATATCTTTGAAATGCAAATTATTACATTGGACCCTATATATTCATATAAAAGTATAGTGAATGAATTTATGAAATCATATTATTGATAACTGATCTTTTTCCTGGATTAATTCTTGTAATTTATTTTATCAGTTTCACCACGCTTCTATAGTATGAATTTGCTAATGATGGGGAAGTGCTTATTGAAAATGAATGATAAAGAGAAAGCAATTACTTTCCTTGAGCAAGCCAGAAATTACCTCATTAAAACCCCAGATGACAAACAGGTAAGAAATTTCAATTACTTCCGATATTGGAGGTTAATTTTTTGACTTGCATTAATGCAATTGCATTTTTTGAACATACCTTTTGTGTCGGTGAAGTTCGATTAACACTTACTGCACGTGGTTTATGGTATTATTTCGTATTTCCGTTATGTAGATGCGGCATGGGGGTTTTCATTCAGTTTCGTGTCCTCTTCAGTTTTTTTCGATTGGTTTTAATTGGTCTCGTTACTAAATGAGTTTTTTCCTTTGCTGCCTCTACATTCTTTTAATACGTTTTTTTACCCGAGTACTTTCGGTAACATTCCATTACCGTCATCTAGGGGACGTTTGCTCCTACCATCATGGACCGTGTCAGTAGGGCATTTCGGTGGTTCTCGCAGGCTGCAATTGTTATCGGCTATCGCTTCCTCTTGGGCGTTGTGGCGCCATCTCTTGTTGGTCACCGATCTCATTTTTCGAAATTTTCCATTTTTTTGCTCAATTTTAATTAAATTCCTTTCACCGTTTCTTAAAATATTAGGGTCATTATGGTTGCAAACTTTTGCTCTATTTTTTTCTATCATTACCGACTCTGCTATTCTGAGGTGTTTTTCGGATTTACAGCTTTTTATTATTTTTATATTTTCAAATTTAGGATATTTTTGGTTAGCCAGACAATATTGAATAAGTGCTGTTTTTTCTTCTTTTTTTTTGACAATTTTTTACATGTTGTTTTTAACCTGTGTTTAAGCTTTTTTTGGTACTTCCTATATATGCCATTGAAGGATATTCTGTAATAGGAATTGAGTAAATACCTGCTTTTTCTAACATTTTTATTTTTTCATTATTTTTGATTACCATATTTTTGATGGTATTTACTTTTCCTTCAATTTGAATGTTATGCTTTTTACAAATATTATTAATTTCATTAGTAGTACCATTAATGTAAGGAAAACCATTCAGATATTTGATTTCTTTTTTATTTACTACAGCATTATTTTTTATTTTCTTTATTATTTCTGTGTTCCATTTTTTTATTAAATGGTTTGGATAACCAAAGCTACCTGCAATTTTTTTTATGAATTTGATTTCTTCATTAGCAAACTGACTATTTTCAGAGTGTGTATATGCTCTTTTAATTAAGGTTTTCAGACTATTGCATTTTTGAGGATAAGGATGTTCCGAATTGTACGGGATTAGAACAGGAACAAATGAACTTTTTCGATAAACCCTGTATTGCAACTTATTTGTGGATTTTATAACTTGTACGTCCAAAAAGGCTATTGCATTTTTTTTCTATTTCAACTGTGAGTTCTATTGTCGGGTATAAAGAGCTGTATTATTTGGTTAATTTTATTAATTCTTCTTCGTTCAGTTTTGATAGAATGAAAATATCATCCACATATCAGCAGTACACTTCTGATTTTTCTTCCATACAATGCAGGACATTTTCTTCGATCTCGTTCATCACAACCTCAGCATATAAAGTGGATAATGGTGAGCCTATTGGGCCTCCTGAGTTTTGCTTGAATATTTTGTTCTTGTATGTAAATACATTGTTTTCATATAAATAGAATAAAACTTTTTTGAGTTCATGAGTTTGTGTGTTATTTAATATTTTAAGATTATGCAACTTCTTAATGACAATTTCAATAGCTTCTGGAACAGGAGTGCTTGGGTATAATGCTTTAACGTCTAGGCTTGCCATATTTAAGTCCTTTAGGTCAGTTTTTACATTTTTAATTTTCATAAATATTAATAAAATGGTTCCTGTCTAGTATTGATAGCCACATGTAAACCTTATGGTTTCATTTGTGTTCACAGACATTGTAGGATTGTGATTTGGTAATTAATCCCACAAAATTTCTGCAGTGAATTGTATTTTAAAAAAGGAGCTACCATGTTACTTTCAAGGCTACTTGGTTATCTGTGTAACATGAGGATTTGTCCCAATGTACATGTTACAAGGGAATATAGGAGGAAAGCAAAGAAAAGTAATTTTTGTTTAAAGTTAAAATAAAATTAGCAGAAGTTTTCTTCTTTCTGTTGTGTCTTTCCTTTTCAAGACTTCATTGGAGAACTCAGCTTAAACTGGGAATATCTAGGTATTAACTACTAGGCTATTTTTTTAGAATTTTGGTCCAAATCACTCATTCTAATTTCAGAATGTTTGAAGGTGATGGTGCATAGTACCTAAATTACATAGTGCTAAAGTTTCATCATTTATTGTACATATTTGTCAACCATTCAGTTGTTATATTGTGTACTGTTTCTCACGTTGTATGAGTGTCAAAGTGCTCGTGGGAAACTTTTATCTTTGTCTGACACTGGGTTATTATTGTTGAATGCTACTGAATATTAAAAAATAAGGTAATATATTATATAAATGAAAGCTGTTACTCACATTTTCGTTTTCTTGGAGTATTTCGGGATATTGAACTTTTACTCGGCGAAATCTTAAATTTCTTGAAGTCTTCAGTAATCACTTCCTGCAGTCACTTTGTGACGATATTCTACTTGATAAGTTCAAACAGGTAGGTAACAATTCTTCTTAATGAATCGTGATTCTAAAAATGATATCTAAAATAATGAAATATTGAACGGTCAAACCTTCAAGTTGAAGGGAAATTCCATTGGTAAAATATTCTGTCTTGACGACAGCTTAGACTTCATTTGTATTTAATAAGTTGAAACAGGTGGGTAACTATTCTTCTTAATGAATCGTGATTCTTAAAATGACATCTAAAATAATAAAATATTGAATGGTCAAACCTTTAAGTTGAAGGGAAATCGATCTGGTAAATATCAATTTCCCTTCAACTTAAAGGTTTGACCATTCAATATTTTATTATTTTAGATGTCAATTTTAGAATCACGATTCATTAAGAAGAATAGTTACCCACCTGTTTCAACTTATCAAGTACAAATGAAGTCTAAGCTGTCGTCAAGACAGAATATTTTACCAAATGGAATTTCCCTTCAACTTGAAGGTTTGACCGTTCAATATTTCATTATTTTAGATGTGATTTTTAGAATCACGATTCATTAAAAAGAATTGCTACCTACCTGTTTCAACTTATCAAGTAGAATATCGTCACGAAGTGACTGCAGGAAGTGATTACTGAAGACTTCAAGAAATTTAAGATTTCAAAATACTACAAGAAAACAAAAATGTGAGTAACAGCTTTCATTTATATAATATATTACCTTATTTTTTAATATTCAGTAGCATGACCATTCAATATTAAAATAATAATAACCCAGTGTCAGACAAAGATTAAAGTTTCCCGCGAGCACTTTGACACTCATACAACGTGAGAAACAGTACACAATATAAGAACTGTTTGGTTGACAAATATGTACAATAAAGATTATAACCACGTAATGAAGTTCAACACAGAAATGTGTTAGAAGAACTAATTTAATTTCATCATTTAGTTTGTTAGTGAATATGCAGAAAGCTTGTGTGCTCATGCACAAGTATTTTGTTATGTTTGTAAATTTTGAAAGTTGGTCATGCATTCAATGAATTGAATGGTAGGCATGCAGTTCATTTTCACTGCTCAACAAAAGCAAAATATCAGTTTATGTCAGCATGCTTTAGTCATATTGAGCATAATGTTGTATATCTGTTCTATGAAGTATCCTGCTGTATTTCTTATTGATTGTTTTATATTCAGTTTTCCTTTTTTCATGGTTATACGATTTCTATTCTGCCTCATTTGAAGTTTAATCATATTGTGTTCCTAAAAAATTAAAAGAGCTTCATATCATGATTCTTCCATATTTCTTACTGCTGTGTCATCTTCTGTTACACAGTGTCTCGATTTTATTGAACTACCAAATTTCATAGTGAATAATCATAACAATAGTATGTTAGATTTTTCATGCTTTGGTTGAGAGAAGTGCCTTTTTACCATTGTAGTTGTAGGATTTGCCCCACACCATGCTCATCCTCATTTCAAAATTTCAGTTTTACATGTTTTATATTTTTTGCATATGGATTTTTATTATTATTATTATTTTGTGGTTCAAGAATCATTTCCTTTGCTTTTGTTACCTGATCAAGAAAACCCAGCCAGGCCATGGTGCCAAGCTGAATTAATTCTTCAAGGAAAGAGAGGAAGTGTGTTAAAAACAGAGTATAATGAAATTTGCAATCCCTAAGCTATTCATCAATAGAGCAACATATCTCTGTTAATATCTTTTATTGTATTCATCAGTTATGATCCTTAACTGTGTACCCTAGTTTATTTGTAATCCAGGATTGGGATCATGAGTAGCAGAGTGAAGGATGTCTCCTGTAGGAATCCTCGGATACCGATCAATGTGCTGACTAGCATTAGTGGCAATGGGCAAGTTTAGAAGAACAGCTTGATAGTGCCAACTGCCACACACTTAAGTTAATCCAGGAGCCTGAGGCATCAAAATCCACTAATACATGCTCTAAGCAAAAAGAAATTTGGGGTTTCTTCCTACCCCTTGAGGAGACCTGTCATTAGATAATCCAGGAGGTCATTGAAATTTGTAGGGTGGCCATTTGACCTTTGTGTAAGCTCTGCAAGCATTTTAAGAGAAGAGCAGTGGGGGCTATTTGTTGAATAAGTGAAAAAGTGTGAACAAGTATACCAGATCCCTGAATAGGAATGTTTCATGCTGGTTTATTAATATGCACATAAATTGTTGGTTAGCTTTGAACTCTGTTCGTTTCACCTTTTCTGGAGTTCGACAGTTTGTTGTATAGTCTCTTCCCTTTCTTGATAGCCAAATTGTTTTAGCAAAGGCATGGACAGCAGAGTGTCAAGACTGTTATAGGAGTACCGTAGCAGCATTAAAAAATAACTTTACAGTGGCACTTTACACATATATATAAATTTTCATGGAAGTGTACACTTTTGTAGATTCCAAAGCTGATAAGCATGTAATGATGCCACAAATGGTTGAATTTTAATTTGTAATGGTGCAAAAGGATGAGAGAGTTTTATATATCAGAGATTTATAATAGTGATTCATTTTCCCCATCCAATGTTTCACCAAGACTGGTTACATTTCCTTTCCATCAGTCACAGTGCAAAGAAAAATGTTAAACCATTTGTTCAGACAGTAATAGTTTTTGCATTGTATAATAAGTTTGTAATGAAGGAGCTACGAATTTAGGAGTTTTATTGTTAGGGAAAGCCAACACAGAGATGGTCATGCAAGATACAGATTGGAGGTCAACTCAGATAATTTAAGTCCTCCCGCTCGGATAGGCTAGCACCCTTTTCCATAGTGTATGAACTCGCTGGCAAAGTTAATCTAAAGTTATGAAATGACAAACGTTGTTTGACATGTAAATCTGCGGATCCTAACCTGTACTCTTCTATTGCGGATAATTGCTCCAACAAGTTTTGCAAAGCCTATAATACCATTTATAAGCTCACCTGTACTATCTGCAGCCTTAGCTATATTGGCCAAAGCAAAAATCCACTTCATCTTAGAATAAATGGTCACAGGTCTCTAGTTAACAAGTTCTCTACTTCTGGTGTGAACCCCTCCACTAATGCTAGCCAGTACTCTACCTTTGAATTAGAGCATTTCCATAATCATGGTTTTGACAAAGTGAAAATAGAGGTACTGCATATCATCCCTGACCTCTATGCTCGACTTGAAACTGAATCCCTTGAAATTTTGCAGCATCAGTCTCTTTATCCCTATGGTCTTAATTCCACTCTTTCTGACAATAAGCATAATCCGCATAAATTTTCTATACGTGAACTCTTCTTTCTTGTTACCAACAAGAGCTGCACTAGTGGTAATAGAGGACAGAGGTTATTTCGCACTTCCAGCAAGGTTGATTTTGCTAACTTGCAAATAACTCTGGAAAGTTTTTAAAATGATACTAGTTTTGTTAAAAATACAAGTACTTACAAAATTCTCAAGTCCTTCAAGCACTCTGTCCTTAAAAGTTTTTTCAAATTCTGGAAAGAAACAGCTAACCATGTTAATAAGCATGTTTTTGCTTTGGTTCTAGACATTCTTAAGCATATTCTTAAAGATAAAATTTCTCTTAAAGAAATTTTCAGTAATTTTGTGACCATCAGGTTTCTAAATAAAACCTATGATCATCTCAATGTTAGGAAGCTGTTCTACAATAATGCAATTTTTTTTCCCATCCACAGGCACCAGTGTATTGTAAGTTTTAAATATGTTAAGACCTTAGGGTCAGTAGTTAAAAACTACAAACTTAATTATTCGAGTTCCATACCTGTAGTTACTGCATGTTCTTGTGATGAACATAAAGACACAGTTCACTATGATAAGAATTACAAGCATATTATCACTGGTAACTTGAGTTTTGTCGAAAATGACAAGCTTAGGAATTTATTAGAGTATGGTTCTAAATTTAGACCTTCCTTCCAAATCTCCAAAGAGAGGATTCTTGAGAGCTTCACTCAAGATGTTAATAGGTACTTTATAAAAACCAGTTTAACATACAATCAGCCTATTGAAGCCTTCGCAGAATGGAAATATTATGTAATCAATAGCTTCACTAATGAGTTGGCAGGTCTTGATTTTTGTTTTGATAGAAATCTGATTTTCTCTGGAGATGCTAAAAGGTCACTCTCCAAACTACAAGACCTATTTATTTTTACCACTACAGATAAAGCTAGCAATAATTTGCAATTATCTGTAAGAAATTCTATTTTGAATTGTTAACCATGGAACTCAATAATAGAGTAACCTACGAGCCCGTAAGTTATTCTACCAAGCAGTTAGAAAATCGTTTTAAGTCATTCTTCAATAAACTTAAAATTCCACAAATGAGAAGACATGAGCCTGAATTTCCCTTTCTTTTTGCAACTGTTAAGTTTCATAAAGATCCAGTGAAGTTCAGATTCGTAGCTAGTGGAGTTAGGAGTCATAAAAAGAAAATTGATCTTGCTTTTGAAGACATCTTGAAGAGGGTCTTAAAACACATTAGTAACTGTACTAATTTGAAGTACAGAGATTTTTGGATAATTAATAATAATGCAGAAGTAATTTCCACTATACTCGAAGTAAATCCCTTAGATATTAATAGTTATGATTTTGAGAACCTATATACTAATCTTCCTCTATCAGATACAATCACTACCTTTAAAGAGCTGTATGCAGAATTTAAACTAAACCAATTTGTTAATGTAGGAGCCTGGAACTCTTCTCAATTGCTGCATAAAAAATAATCATATCTTATATAATAATACTCTCTATAAGCAAGTAAATGGTATCCCTATGGGAACTTCAACATCCACAAGTATTGCAAATCTATTCCTGTTCTTTAAGGAATATAAATTCATTAAAAATCACTCCACTTGCTCCGATAACTACTTTACACCTTTAGATATATATTGACGATCTGCTGTGTATAAATAATTCAGAAGTTATAGAAAGTGATTTTGATAATATCTATCCTAGCTCTCTTAACTTATGTAAAACCAACCACAGTAATCAGGAACTAGAGTTCCTAGATTTAAGCAGGTAACCCATCCATTAGCCTCTTTGATAAAAGAGTTAATTTTCCTTTCAAAGTAATTAAATATCTACACTGGAATAATAACATATCAACCAAAGTAATTGAAAATGTACTAATTTCTCAGGTGCTTAGAATTTCAAGAATTTGCAGCAACAATTTGGACTTCAATTACCACATTAATATACTATTAGACAGTTTTCTAGAAAACAAAATTCCTACTTCTTTCATCAAAAGAACTTTAAGAAAAATTATTCTGAATAATAGAGTAAGGTTGGCAGATCTGCTTTAATTTTCTACACAGTTAATAATTTGATTCTGACCAATGAAAGCCTTTCTTGGAAGTTGGTCTAGAGGATGCATATTAACTACAAAAAAGAACCTTAGTGCTATGGATAAGAAGGTCCTATTAAAAATAAAAAATTAAATAATGTAGACAAAATCACAAAAAAAACTTAAAAATCTGTTTATAAAAGAAAATAAATATAAAAGAAAACTAGTTATTCACTTACTAGAATAGCTATACTAAAAATAGTAAAACTAACATTAAAATTAATAGGATTCTGAATAGTCTATAGAAGCTCACCAAGGTGATTAAATACATGCAAAGGTTATTAAATACACTACTTGTGTATTTGATAATATTTCTCATGTATTCTGGAGAGTTAATTCTGCTCTTTCTGATCAAACAGGTCCACATTCTTAATTATATTTTTCTCTAGTTAAAATCTCCGCAAGTAGGATTTTTTTTCAGTGTGTGGAGGCCTTCAGCCCCACCCACACTGCCCCCCAGCGACTAGGGAGTGGCAGGGGTGAATGAAAGTTTGGGGTAAAAGGTCGGCCGTGTTTCTTCAAGAGTGGAAGAAGTAAAGTTGCATAAGAGGTAAGCTCTCTTCTTTGTCTTTAGGTTTTGGGTTTTCCAAGTTCAAAGTTTGAACTTTTTAAACATTTTTTCTAATTTTTGCTTTAAGCATTTAGGCAGTAGCAAGTATATTAACTTTTTTGCGGATTTTAACTCTCTTTTCTTGGTAACTTTGCGCGTTTTTTAGGGCTCTTAGGCTAAGCAGCTGGCCGTTTTTTTGTTCTTGTAGTCAACGATGTGTTTTCAATGTAGTTATGATCCTAATAACTACTTAATTATGCACCTAAAGCACTTCTGAAATACTTTGTACATATTGCAACTAACTGTTTGTCATATAACCTTCACAAAGCATTTCTTTAGTTTATTATTATCTTTATTTTATTCTCGTTTTTGAGTTGTCAAAAGTTGTGGAGTAGGGGGTTTTGTAATCCAGTTTTCTTTCAGGAATCTGTGCTTTAGAAAAAAAAATTAATATTTCCTTTTTTTATTGCAAAGTTTAAGAATTTGTAGCACTTTAGTATTGCTATTCAGGTTTAAAATTCTCTCTTAGGTGACTAGGTAACTTGGCAATGTGTTATTGCTGAACATTAATTCTGATTCATTAAGTCACTCTTACAACTTGAGTTTTTTATAATTATCTTCTTTCTGTTTATTAGTAACAGATGAAGAGAATGGGTTGGGTCAGGAAAGTTATAGATGCATGCTAAAATGTTAACTAAAACTTCGTCATACAACTCTGTGGAGGTTATGACATATATATATATATTTTAAAATTTTTTGGTGGGCTTATTACTTGCATCTATGGCTTTGCAGAAACCCATTTCCAAATAGGTCTTTGTGGAAGTGAGAAAATGCAGAGTTTTGCTGGTCCTTGATAAAGCCAAGGCTCGGTATTCTCGACACTTTCTACATTCTGTTTTTCTATTATTTTTTTCTCTTTTTACTCACACCGGTCAATATATAACCTTTTCTATGTTGTACTTGGTGTGAGTCAAAAAAATTTTTTGCTTCAGTCTCTTCTTAATAGAATGTGAATTCTGAATTTTCATAACTGCTGCGTTGCGTGTTTTGATCTTCAGGTTTTTTTTTGCAACTTTCGTTTTAAATTCTTGAGTGTTTTTCTTTTGTTTACGGCTCTGCTCTTAAGTATATATATATATATAGAGAGAGAGAGACACCTGCATGGAAGATGGGTGGATGAAATTCGAAAGTATGCGGGAGTGACATGGAGGAGACTGGCACAAGACAGACCGTTGTGGAGGAAACTTGGGGAGACCTTCGTCCAGCAGTGGATTGATAATGGTTGACAATGATGATGATGATGATGATGATGATATAGAGACACACACACACACACCACTAAGCTGTTCTCTGATACTCAGAGGTTAGCTCCACAGAGAAGTACAAACTACAAGATAAATTTTTAACTGATTATTTACTTGCTGTTGCCATATCAAACTTCTCCATTTACTCGTACAGCGATCTTGACGTACATAAGACCTTCTATACTTCATAATCATTTTTGTTCTCATGCAGACACTCCTGAATCTGATCCTCCCATTACTTCCGTGGCCTTTCTCTGCCTTTCGTTCCTGTCACTTGGGCTAAAAAAATTCTTAGTAAGCATCTCATCACTCATTCTTTCAACATGGCCAAACCACCAAATCATATTAGTCTCCACCTTGCTAACAACATTTTGCTTCACATCACACAACTGCAACACATCTTCATTCCTCACACAATCGGAACGTGTCTTGCCACACACCCCTGTAAGTAACTCATTTCTCCAGCACACAAACAACTCCTATGTTTCTTCTATAGTATCCAGGTTTCACTGCCATACATCAGAGTAGGAACAATTACAGTTTGATACTCAGCCATGCAGGACTCTCTAAGAATCCATCATTCCTGTGAAAACCTCCCAGAACAGCCATGACTTTCAATGAAGAATTCACTTGCCTGCTAATTTTGCCATCCAATTTGTTCTCTCTGTCAAACATACTTCTTAAATACACAAAATCATTCATCTGGTCAATCACTGTGCCATTTAGACTTATATTACGCTCAGTGCTAACAGTTCCTTGCTAAAAACTATAACTCTGGTTTTTCTCTTATTTATACTCAGTTTGAATTTCATGCAAACTTCGTACATCCGGGACAACATAGTCTTCTACTCACTTTTGCTCTCTGCTAAAAGGACAGTGTCATTAGCATACAGCAATCTGCACACACGGATATTACCAAGACATAAACCAATATAGCCCATCTGGGCATCACTCATGTACACATCCATAAATATATTAAACTGCCACAGTGACATTACCCAACCTTGTCTGACTCCTGCGCCAATGGGAAACCATGAAACACCATTCACTCATACACAAGCTGTTCTGCACGCATACATGGCTTTTACACTATTAAGTAGGTTCCCAATAACACCATATTTAATCGATACTTTCCACAAAAGAATCCTATTTACTTGGTCATAAGCTTTCTCTAAATCTATGAAGGCAACAAAAGCTTTCTTACCAACAGCCAGATACTTTTCAATCATCATGCGTAATGCAAAAATTTAGTTAGTGCAGCTTTTACCAGGCATAAAACCACTCTGAACATCCCACACTTTCTCTAATGTAAGACCTAGTACTTTTTCAATAATGACCTTACCAAGCACTTTCCCCGGCCCACTCAGTAGGCTAATACCACGATAGTTGTTGCAGTCAGTCTGATCACCTTTTCCCTTATACAAGAGAACAATGATAGCATCCTTCCAATCCCGAGGAACCATTCCTAACTCCCAGCACAACTGGCAAATTTCAATGAACCAATCAATTACAGAGTCACCACCATATTTCAACATCTCAGCAGTTATGCCATCAACTCCCGGATGAGAAACATCATGATATGCAAATTTAGCAACTACTGGAGATTGGTTATCAGTGTGGGTAACTACATCATATGTAAATTAGCATCATGGCAACACAGCATGTGACGTGCTAGCTCCGATGAAAATACCCAACGAGAGGTGGAAAATGGGTCATTTCACCGCTTGGTCTAGAAGTTTGCTGAATGTATTGCCTTCAATGTGGGATTAACCTGAAATGATGTCTAGAAGACATTTAAGCTTCAACAGCAGAAATAAGGCTGTTGGCATGTTATAGGCAGGTATACTAAGATCAGTGTGGCTGCTGCTTTAGAAGTTTCGCAAAATGTAATAAGTAGGCCTTGTGCAAGATTTCTATAGCATGGAAATGTTGCAGATTGACCCAGGAGTGGTGACCCGAGTATAACCACCAGGACACAAGATCATTAATGTAAGACCTCATACAAGTAAGTGCTCAGAGATGGCCTAGTAGTACCAGTAGCCAACTCGAATCTCTTCGAGCTGCTTCTGGTGTCACAGTATGTACACAAACAGTATGAAACCATCTTAAAGAGTATGGACTCAGAGCAAGGAGACCGCTGAGATGTATAGCATTGACATCAGCTCATCATCATCAAAGACGTACCTGGGTTCGGCAGTACATGTCATGGAATACAGAGTGGCACCATGTACTTTTTTACAGACAAAACCTGTTTCACTCTTTATCCTGATACTCGACAAAGACGTACCTGGGTTCGGCAGTACATGTCATGGAATACAGAGTGGCACCATGTACTTTTTTACAGACAAAACCTGTTTCACTCTTTATCCTGATACTCGACAAAGGCACGAGTGGAGGAGATCCGGCACGTGAATGCAACCACACTATGTGCAGTCCATGCACTTTTACCAGCGACTATCTTCTGTTCTGGGCAGGAGTGTGTTTTAAGGGCCATACTTCCTTGTATGTTTGTCAAGGCAACATGAATGCCTCATTGTACTAAAACAAGATCATTGTGTCACTGTTTCACACTGCTATTGGACATGCATTCCACTTTTTTGTTGACAATGCAACCAGTCGCTGTGCCAGAAGCAGGAGCTGGAAAATCATGGGATTGATAAAATAGCAAAAATATACTTGTAATCCAATTTATTAGTGTAAGAATATGTAAATAAGCATTTCCAAACTTTTGCACATTAACCAGATGGCTTTTTCATGGAAGATAGGCAGAAACTGCCATCTGAACAATGAAACGCTTTGCACAGTTTGAACACAGTGACTTGACAATAAAGAGTAATATTCATTTAAAGACATGAGATATCGTGTTAGCTGTGCATGTGGTACTCTGGTAGGAAAAGGTGTTACTTGAAAAACTGGCTCCAAATTTGTGGCAACTCCAGTGAGACGCAATCAGTACAAGTATCACTGTTGGTAATGATCTCCAAGGTTTCTCGAATGGCTGTAGATTTAGGGATAGAGTAGGTAGCTAATTCCTTTATATCATCCCACATTGGAGTAGTGGACTTAAATTGGACTTCTCTGTATAGGGTTGTAGTTACTTAACCATATTTTGTGTCCCTTTTATGCTTGTTGACAATGATTATAAACAAACACTTGGTCATTCTAATGTAGTATCATTTAGATGAATTGTTACAGCTCCACCGAGGTCTCCTGACCTTAATTGTATTGAGAACATTTGTGATGCTGTACAGTGATGTCTTGATAATCATGTTCCATACCCCAGTACAGTGGCAGACCTCTGTAATGTGTTGTCTGTGGTATGGGACAATCTGCTCCAGACATTCGCCAATAATTTTCATTGCAAGTATGCCTCGTAGGTGTCAAGACATTCTTCAACACAGAGGTGGTTTTACAAGGTATGAACATTCTTCGAATTAACCATATTGTCTATATTGCAGTGCTACTTTGTTGTGTACAGGAATTGCACAATAAATTGTTTTTATAAACTATTGTTTGTGTTACATAACCTCACTGATGTTACTTCAATGCATGTTACTTGAGTCAGATACATACATCCTTCACTTCAGGCAATATCCCTAACTTTTTGTGAGCAGCGTATTTACACCTTATTAATGCAAGTGAATTGATAGACTTTAGAAGAGGTATGGGAATATGTCTGCAGTGTATATTAAAAAAAAAATCAAAATTCCCTACATACCTGCAATCCCCTCATAGTCATGCAATGCATTTTGGTAAGGTGAGATTCGCCAGAATTATTTTATGTTTAACTGTAACAAATCTAACCTTCCTAAAATGTGTTTCATGGCTATGAGGGGACTGTAGGTATGTAGGAAATTTTGACAAAAAATAATTTACATACACTGCAGATATATTCTTTGTACCTCTTCTGAAGTTTAACAATTCACCCTCCCTCCGAAAGGAATTAAAGACAATGGGGTCTGACTTCTTAAATTTAAAAAAAATATTTAAAGTTACTATTAATTTTCACTTTATTTTAATTTGAGTGAACTAAATTTGTTTCTATTTGGGGCATCTAAAAGTTTAAAAATGTTGGTGCTTTAAATGAAATGGCATAAAAATCACAGACATAGTGAAAAATGTGGAAGAAACAGTTATCTGTTTTTTTTTTCTTTACCATGAGATTTTTCTTTTCGGTAAAAAGGATAAGAAAAATCTGAGATTTTTCTTATTGGTTTTATGCAATCTTTTTTTTTTTTTTTTTTTTTTGTGCATGAGCAGTTCATCTTAACTTAATGAATTCTTAAATATTTTGATATAGTGTTATTTTTGTTTCTTATTCTTTTACTTAGCTTTAATTTAATTTTCATTTGCAGGCACATGAAGAGGCCTCCAAAATTTTGAAAGAGATTGGTGTCAGTACTTAAAGTTTTTGTTATTTGTGACTAACATAATGCACATTTTTATCTGATTGCTTTCTGTAATGGAATTGAAAAGATACACGATTTCAAGCAAAGCTCAGTAAGAAAGCATCATAAATGTATTAGCAGACTAATATATGTTCTGGAAGTTTTCCTGGACTGCATATTTATGTGGCTGTTATATTTACAGTTTTCTTCACTGTAGAACTTGTGAAATAATATGTACCCTACAAAGGCATTCAATGATTATTTTGCATAAAATTTTATATTGATTATACAGAATTAAATGAAATGTTAATTTTTCTTACAAAGATATATCTTCACAAATATTGCCTTTACTATATTTTTATATGGAAATTTTATATTTTAATTGTTCGTTATTGTTTTTATATCTGTAAAATTGTTGGATTGACTTGTAAAATGACTCATATTTTTAATAAAATTTGAAGACTTGCTTCACATGTTGAAGAGGTTACAAAGTTTACTCTGGTTATATAAATCTGGATTTTTTACTCTTCTTCTATCATAAATTTACCTTTGTTTCTTTACTGTGGGTTTCCCTTTCAATACTTTTTGACATTGTGGCATTCGCTGATGATGCACACACACTAGCCAAAACAATATAAACCTTTATTTAGCATTTGGTAGCACCACCTTTGTTGCAAATGACAGCAAGTATGTGGCACTGCATGGATCCTGTGAGGTACTTGAGTTCATTTTGGTCCAAAGATAGCCTTTTCTGCAGCAAAATATTGTGCAAATCTATCAGTACTGATGGAAGAAGGCATCAGCACTGGAACAGCTCTTTCCAGAATGTCACAGGCATTTTGAACAGGACTGAAGTCAGGGAACTGTGGAATCCAGGGGAGATGCGTGATGTAAGTCCTTGTTGCTCATCAAACCATTTTTGCGTAACTCTGGCATGTGCAACAGCGCATTGTCATTATCATTAGGTCCAGTCCATACCATCAGAATATCCTCCATAGTATAGTGCCTTCTCCAAATGCTTGAATTGTGTTCATAAGGCATACTGGGTTGATAACTTCATAGGGTTTTTGCTTTACTCTTCCAGCCATCAGAGTAAAACAATATATAGCATGATTTTGCTCACCACACCACTTTCTTCCATTACTGTACTGATCACTCGTGGCATAATTGTTATCACTATAAGCAAACTTTGTTGTTTTTTTGCTAAGACAGGTGGCTGCTGAATGGGCAGACAACTTATGTGTAGCTTTATAACTGATTAAGTCTCTTTGTGCAAAAAACTCCATAAAACTTTCATGTTGTAAACCACCCCTTCCTTTTACAAAAAGGTGTGATCTGCAACATAAAATGTAAGTGTGGTCTCGGTTATGTTGGAGAAACAGGCAGACAGTTTTAAACCAGATTGGGAGAGAGAGAGCATAAAGCTACAATAAAAAATATGACAAACAAAACAGGTTTGGACAGATATGTTCAAAATACAGGACATAAAGGGCTTTGGGACACTGTAGAAGTTCTGACATTTCAACAACACTTTTTCAAAAGAAAATTGTCAGATGGACTGGAAATAGAAGAAAAGGTACAACATTAAATGATTTAAAGGTTGTAATTTATCGTATAAATGGCCACACCTACTATAGATGTAGTCCTGAGGAAGAGTAGGGATATTACCCAAAAACTGAACTTTAAAAGTCTCATTTATTTCTTAGTAAACGCCCATAATTTTGAAATATTTGTAATGCAGTACACCGATCAGCCATTACATTATGACCATCGCCAGCACAGAGAAATAAGTGCGCCTGGAGACCGAACAGTTTCACAAGTTCATAGAGCAGTATATATACAACCCGAGAACCGGCTTTCAGTTAGTAGAGTGTTTGGAGTCAGAATGGGAAAAGCTGCTGATTTATCGGTTTGATAAAGGGCAAATTGTGATGACACAGGGCCTTGGAACTATAATCTCGGAAACTGCACAGCTTGTGGGTTGTTCACGTGCCGCTGTAGTGAGTACGTATCAAAAGTGCTGCACAGATGGCCAAACGAACTGTCGTCCAGCCGTGTGTCATCCTCTTCTCATTGATGCCACTGTCACGCATTGTTCACAGCGACCTCAATGCCACAGTGCGACAAATCGCCCGCAGCTACACCAGTGGTAATCGGAGCAATGTGTCACAGCACACAGCCTTCTGCACATGGACCTGAAAAGCCGATGACCCAGCGGGTCCCTGTGCTCACTGCACATCATTAACAATGCATGAAATGGGCCCAAGATCATCAAGATTGGACCTTGGATGATTGGAAGAAAGTGGTATGGTCTGACGAATCAAGATTCCTGGTGCATCACGTAGATGGCCGAGCGCAGATATGGTGCTTACCAACAGAGGCTATGGCACCTGAATGCACTGCTGGGCGGAAACAGGCCGGCAGAGGTGGTGTTATGCTGTAGGCGATGTTTTCTTGGGGCACTTTAGGTCCCTTTATCCCAATAGCACTTTCCCTTACAGCTGTCGGGCATCTGAACATCGTTGCGAACCAAGTTCACCAATTCATGGCAACCTGTGTTCCTTGCTGGTGATGGCCATTACCAACAAGATAATGCACCATGCCACACTGCCAGAATCGTCAAGGACAGGTTGGAGGAACATGCTGGTGACCTTCTGTTAATACCCTGTCTTCCAAATTCACCCAACATGAACCCAATCTAACATTTGTGGTTTGACTTGGAAAAGCGGGTTCTCGCTAAAAGTGACCACCACTCCGAAATGTACGTGAACTGGAGAATCTGCTGTTGACATTATGGTACCAGATATCCCAGGATACCTATCTCCAGCTCACTGAATCAATGCCTCACTGAGTGGCCATTGTTTTGCAAGCTAAAGGAGGTCCTACAGCTTATTAGGTAGGTGGTCATAATGTAATGGCTCGTCGGTGTAAGTTTAGGAGTATCCATATCATTGATTATTACCAAGTTCATAAAGGTTTTGATAATTCTCAAGCCATATGAAAAAAATTAAAACTGATTTTAAGAAAGGATCACTCAGACAACTAAATTTGTAACCCATGTACACCACCATTGCCAGCTCTTTCTCATTACCTTCCTACAGATGCATGCATTGATATCACTGAGATTCAGAGGAGCTCCTCAAAGAAAGCTTATCTGCCAGATTAAAGTTTCAAAGTGATGGTGCTATACTATTATTATTATTATTATTATGTCTCCATTTACAATTATCTTAGCACATAACTCAAGCTTCACTGACATCCATCACATGTATTACAAAAGGCTTCTTGTACTTCATACACATTATCTTTTCCTCTTGCAAACATTCCCGAATCTGGTCCTCCCATGATTACCATGGCCTTCCTCTATTTTTCTTTCCTGCTACTTGGATTGAGTATATTCTCTTAGTAACCATCTCATCACTCATTCTTCAACATGGCCAAACCACCTCAGAATATGTCTCCACCTTACTAACAACAGTTTTCTTCACATTACACGTCTCCACTCCTCACATGATCAGATATTGCCCCCTCCCCCCATAAGTAATGAATATCTCTGTAGCACACAAACAACTTCATTGTCTTTTCTTCAGTACCCAGCTTTCATTCTCATATATCAGAGTAGGAACAATAATTGCACTTTCATACACGGTTATTTGGGACCTTTCACTGCCATATATATATATCACAGCTGTTTGGGACTTTTCACTGCCATATATATCACAGCAGACCTTTTGAAAAACCCATCCGTCCTGTGAAATCCTCCTACAAAGGCACTGATGACTTTCAAAGCTGAATTCACTCGCCTACTGATTTCACAGTCTGATCTGTTTTCTTTATCAAACGTGCTTCCTAAATAAACAAATTCATTCACCATTTTTATTTTTTTTATTGGGGGTTTAATTATCACTGAGCAACTCACACCTGGTCTGTGCGCTACTCATACTGATCTTGTGTTCAATACTAACAGTTCCTCCTGCAAAATCTTTAACTTTAGTTTTTCCTTCATTTATACTCTGAATTTCACACAAACTTGGTACATCCAGAACAATATTTCTGCAACTCACCTTTTCCTTTTTACTATTTTTATGATTTTCAAGACTCAAAGAAAAAAATTCATACAGGTGTATGACTACTAAACTGAGGTGTGAGAGAAATTGCTGCTTGTAGTGTTTTAAGCTTCCTTCATAGTATTGGTGCCCTTAAAACATGCATCTACCAAGACCACCTAGAAGGGAAGAGGCAGTTACAATAAAAAGTTCCACCCTGTTTTGACTTCACTCTAAGGTTATGTGACCTGGTATGTAGGTGTTGTGCACTAAGAGCAGTGAAAATGCATAAAATTTTCATATGACATAGGTGGTTGATGGGTACAAAGAAAAGTATGAGATGTTTTGTGCAGGGAGTGAAAGCATGATGACTCAACTTGCCGGAATGTGCTTTGCTTGTGAAGCTTTACTATCAAAGTAACTGAAATGCTGCTGCTGTGCTTCTGGAATTTCGATGATGTACGGGTTTGTGAAGAGAGCCCCTAATGCCATGTGCCCTTGAAGAGTTTGCTCATTTTAAGGAAGCCGAATGTCAAGGAGTAAAATCGCAGAAACCAGTTTCTGCATAACAGGCTGAAGACATTGCTGCTGCTGTCGTTGGGCATTCACTGTATAACGTTGCTGGTTCTCGCAGTGCACATTAGTGCCCAGGCAGTTGGATATGCCCTAATTTACTATGTGGAAAATTCTGTACAAGAAAGCTGGTAGTGTATATTCAATTGTAATCAACATGTCTTTTGTATCCTTTCCAATGTGAAACAAATACTTCAAAGTAGAGTTTAGTAAAACCTAAAAATTCAAGGAAGAAAGAAAAAAGAATACACTCCCACCACCTGCAAAAAAAACTTGTGGAATTTAAAATACATAACGTGACAGGGATCATGAATGGAATACGGGATCACACCATACAATACAAATTTTGAAGAGGTGAATCTGTTTTTTGGTGTAAATATGACATGGATAGTAAGTCAGATAATATCTGGTCATATAAGTTTATATAATATGTTTTATGTAATTTAGTCATATAATATCAAGTTTTTAGATATTATCTGACTTACCATCCATGTCATATTTACACCAAAAAACAGATTCGCATCTTCAAAATGTGACAGGGAGTTATCCATGGCAAACTAAAACTTATCAAAAAAAAAATTACTGCATTTCTACAATCAATAAAACAACCACAATTAGAAATAGTTATTTATTCCCACTAGTAGCTGAAAAATGAGTTAAAAAAATTAAGAAATTGTGCATAAAAGTTTCTCTAAGCAGAAGATTGGGAGCAAAAGAGATTTTCAAATTGAACAATTAGTAGAAGAGATGTAAAGTATAATGTGATAACACTTGACATGCCCTAGAGGAAAAGCTATGCATTACCTAAAAAAAAAAAAAAAAAAAAAAAGTGGCCATGGGTGCAAAATTCTCTTCACAATGAAGAGTATTTCCTACCATTTTGATGAAGATTATTCTACCAAAAAAGGATTTTAGAATGAAATGATGCCTTACACATAGAAATTTATGCTGACATTGTGTAGTGGCAGAATTTTCAATAATGATAAAGCAGAAAATTGGTGAACATTATTTTCCTTAGCAAAAGGTATACATGTATACTAAAGAAACAGAATTTTTCAAATACATCTTTTCACAGCAGAGATAGCAAGAAAAACATTTTGTCACTTTACTCCCCTTAGTGGGAAAACCTCATTATTTAAAAAGATAATGTTTCCAATATTCACCGTAGCAAAATAGCATGCATAAAAGAAAAAAATTCTTACAATAGAAGAATTAATAATATTCTGTGAAGCAGGGACATAGTTACAAGTGGAAATGCTAACTAACACCACCTAGTGCGAGAACTGTGAACTACAACTTATCCACAAGTACGTGCAAAATGTTCCACAAGTTGAATGGTATCCAGTATTAAAAGATTTTAAATTTAAAGCAGGATTTTAGAAGCAGAGATATTGAGAAAAAAATATTAAACTTTGAATAAAGCTCATGTTGAAAACTGGCTTCCTAGTTTCTTAATTCAATTACTAATCAAAACTTCCAATGCAGAGGTATCAGAACTATTTGTTGACTACTAGGGTAAGACATCAGGGTAAAAAAAATGTTTTAGCCAGATATAAAACATACTGTGCTGTTGTAAAATGAGACGTGTTGACGTCATTTGAACCATAGGCGAATCCAGAAGTTTACTCTAGGGGGCGAATTTTCGGGTACAAAAAGGGGGCAGAAGCCATTATGAAATGTTTTTTTTTTAATATAATGTTAGTATCATAAATACACAGTTTGACATGGATTAGAAAAAATCAAATAGAATTCATCGCTCTTTCTGCATTTATAAGGTGAATGACGAAAAAATTCTCATTGGCTGCCGCCAGGAATCGAACCCAGGATCTTCCAGTTATGTGCTGGACATGCTTCCACTGCACCACAGCTGCCTCGAAATTCTCCAGGCGACGTATGTGAGTCTGGAATTCTCCAGGTGTATGTAAATCTGGAGAATTTCGAGTCCGCTGTGGTGCAGTGGAAGCATGTCCGGCATGTAACTGGAAGACAATGGGATCGATTCCCGGTGGCGGCCGATGAGAATTTTTCTGTGAGTCACTTATAAACGTGGAAAGAGCGATGACTTCTATTTGATGTTAGTATTATTGTCAACCATTATTAATCAACTGCTGGACGAAGGTTTCCGCAATATATATCTCATCATCACTGTCAACCATTATCAATCCATTGCTGAATGAAGATCTCCCCAAGTTTTTTCCAGAACGGTCTGTCTTGTGACAGTCCCCTCTATTTTACTCCCTCATTTATATATATATATATACTGTATATATGCGGGATTGACTTCAGAGTGGGTAGAACAACGGGAAGCGCTCGTGAAGTGTGAAATAAGAAAGAAGTCCTAAAAAGATCATCTGGGAGGAGGCGGTGGGGACATTTTTACGAATTTTCTTTAGGACTCAATTAAGATGTGTATGTAGATCAGATTGTTATTCAGTTTCTCCCAGCTACTCTGCTTTCAGTACCAAGCTTGCCTTACCCTGTTTCGAGACATTACAGATGCTAGACAATATGACAATAGTAAATAACTAACAAAGGATATCCCCATGTTTTTTACCCCCGATGTCCCTGTTTTCCCTTTATCTTTTGGGCTCTCTCAGTCTCTCTCTCATTTTATTCTATTCCCTTCTCTTTCTTGTTTTACTGAACCTAAATCAATGTAATAAGTATTTTAAAACCTCCGTAGTAAGTTTAATTGTTATTATTATTATTATTATTTTTTTTTTTTAGAAAAACTGAAAACAAAATATGCAAAGTTAATCATTTGCGATCTTCGCAACTTTAAACGTAAAAACTTTGTTAGGGTTTACGGGAGGCAATCGCCCCAGTCGCCTTCGCTGGATTCGCTACTGATTTGAACTTTCTATAGGTTAAACGATCATATCGGTAAAACGGAAACTAATAAAAATCGTGAGTTTTATATTTATGTTAAAGAGGTCTTTTTATATAAAATATTCTACTCATAAACGATGTTAAACCATCGATTTGGATGCCTCCATATTTGTATGAATTCCACAAGAAACATAGCCCTTTGCTATACTTCAAACATATATCCAAAAATATCTCATTTCCGCTTTCATTTTCCTGTTTTACAGCAAGATTGATTTTATACTTAGATGAAAAATAAAAATATTCCTGCACTTATAAAAACTTTCAGGAAGTTAGGAATAAATTTTTATTCAATTAGACTGGTACTTTGTAAGACGGCTGTCCCTGTATCTCAGTGCTCTGAGCGTTGATTTCTAACTGTTGGGCAGAGCGTGTTCAGGCATTATTCCCGAATGAGGCATGTGTGGTAAGCTTGATTAAGGGCACTGACTTTCTTCCTACTCCAGAGCCAGTGGTCCAAAATTAGGGACTGCTGCTCATGGTGGTCATTATTAATTGCCGACATTATAATAAAAAAAGCATAATGAGGCGGATTTTTTTTCTCTTGGTGATAACTATTAGGCTGGAACTTTGTAAAACTTGTTTCTTCTCATACTTGATAAGCCAGGAGAGTTAACCCTTATCTCAGGAATACATACATACATACATGTCATTAAACTGTTCTCTGAGATTCAAAGGTTAGCTTCTCAAAGAAATATTGGGTTGTCGGAAAAGTCATGACGTATTTTAGCCATGTTTTGCAAAGGCCATTTATTGATAGAAAGAACAAAGCGCAATCAATGATATAATGCCCGTTTTGTTCGATAACCTTTTGCCATCTTTCAGTGAGCTGCAGAATGCCTCGTTCATAGAAGGACCTGTCTTTCGTGGCGAAAAACTATACAAGGTGCTGATTTACAGCCTCATCTGAATTGAACGTTATTATACCACGCAAGGACTGCTGAAGAGAGCGAAACAAGTGGAAGTCTGACGGCGCAAGGTCAAGCGAGTATGCTGGGTGTGGCAACACATCCCACCCAAGCTCCAATAATTTTTGGCGGGTGATCAAACTTGTGTGTGGTCTCGCGTTGTCGTGATGGAACACAACACCTTTATGATGAATGAGCTCTGGACGTTTCTGGATGATGGATTCATTCAAACTGTCCAATTGCCGACAGTACACATTCGAATTGATTGTTTGGTTCTGTGGTAGGAGCTCGAAAAACACGATGCCTTTAAAATCCCACCACACTGAGACCAGAACCTTCCGCTGATGAATGTCTGCTTTGGATGTCGTTTGAGGCGAAGCAGCACGTCGGGACCAATACCGTTTGCACAGCACATTGTTGTACACAATCCACTTTTCGTCACCAGTTATCAGTCGCTTCAAAAAAGGATCGTTTTTCTCACGTTTAATGAGCATATCGCAGATGTTTATACGCGCCGTCAATTGAGCTTCTTTGAGTTCATGAGGAACCCACACATCGAGCCTGCTTACGTATCCCAGCTTCGTCAGGTGGTCGTGAACGCTTGAATGATGGATGTGCAATGTGTGCAATCTCTCGTGTTGTGTAACGTGGGTTTGACTCGGTCAATGCCTTGATTTGGTCGTCATCAACCTCGGTGGGCCTCCCGGACCGAAGAGCATCGTTGAGGTCAAATTCACCAGCACGGAATTTTGCGAACCACCGCTGGCACTGACATTCTTGTAGAGCATTGTCACCGTACACTTTACTCAACTCTTCACAAGCTCGATGCGCGCTCTTCCCTTGATGGAAGTAAAATATGGCAAATATGTACAGTTTGGTCTTCCATCTTCAACTTGATGTCAAATCTCCACAAATCAACCTAATCGCTCACTATTCCTTTTAGACTGCAGCTAGAACTATCACTTGTCGAATGCCATAGCGATAACAGAGCTGCGCATGCCTCTAGTACTTTCAAAACCGCCCAACCGCCATCGGGTGCCAAAATACGTCATGACTTTTCCGACAGCGCAATACCATGTGCCAAGTACACATTTAACTGATAGAACTAGAATTTACATCCCTGCACACCGCTCGAGCTTCATTAACATCCATCACACGCCGCGCACAAAACCTTTTGTACTTCGTATTCATAATCTTTTTCTCAAGCAGACATGCCTAAATCTGATCCTCCCACGATTTCCTTGGCCTTCCTCTACCTTTCTTTCCTGTCACTTGGGCTGAAAAAATTCTCTTAGTCAGCACCTCATCACTCATTCTTTCAACATGGCCAAACCACCTAAGAATATTAGTCTCCACCTTATTTACAACTCTTTGCCTCACATTACACATCTGCAACACATCTCCATTTCTCACATGATCAACGCGTGTCTTACCACAAACCCCCATAAGTAACGCATCTTCCCAGCACACAAGCGACTACTATGTCTTTTCTGCAGTATCCAGCTTTCACTGCCATACATCAGAGTAGGAACAAATACACTTTCATACATAGCCATTCGGGATTTCCTTGAGAACCCATCATTCCTGTGAAACCCTCCTAAGGCAGCTATGACTTTCAATGAAGAATTCGCTCACCTATTAATTCCGCCATCTAATTTGTTCTCTCTGTCAAACATACTTCCTAAATATCCAAACTCATTCGCCTGGCCAATCTCTGTGCCATTAAAGCTTATCTTGCATTCAGTACAAACAGTTCCTCGTTCAAAAACCATAACTTTGGTTTCTCCCTTATTTATACTCAGTTTGAATTTCATACATCTGGAGCAACATACTTTGCAACTCACTTTCACTCTGCCAACAGGATTGTGTCATCAGCATAGAGCAATCTGCACACATGGATATTACTAAGGCACCAAACAGTATTATCCATTTTGGCGTCACGCATGCATGCATCCATAAATGTATTAAACAGCCATGGGGACGTTACACAACCTAGCCTGACTCTTGCACCAATAGAAAACCATCTCGATAAGACGCCATTTACTCATACATAAGCTTTTCTACCAGCTTACATGGCTTTCACACTGATAAGTAGATTCTCATTACCATAATTATTCAGTTCCTTCCACAGAAGAGTCCTATTAACTTTGTCATAAGCTTTCTCTAAATCTATGAAGGCCGCAAACACTTTTTTTACCAACGATACTTTTCAATCATCATGTGTAAAGCAAAAATTTGATTAGTGCAGCCCTCTGCGGATTAAAAATTTCACAGTTCGAGGTGGTTAAAATAGAAAATAATGTTTAGTTTTATCAGAAGGAATTTTAAGTGACAGAAAATAAAACAAAACAAAAATCCAACTCTCCGATTATGGCCATTATTAAAAAGGAAGAAAAGTGAGAGGTAAAATGTGATGTTTCACTCCCACGCGCAAATAAGTATGAAAGGCTGCCCCCCCCCCCCCACCCCCGCGGTTCAGACGCAGTGGTGCGGTCCTGAAAAAAAAACTGGCTTGGTACTGTGAAGACCGGCCCGACATTATAGATTCCAGGAGGCATGTGGGGTGGGGGTGCGGACAAACCTTTGAATTTGCATAATATACAAAGGCTATTTCATAAAAGCTAAGGGTATTTTTTTTTTTTTGAGTTGGCAATACTGTGAAGGGGAAATAACCATGTAGACGACTGAATTGAGGAAGTGTCTGTGGCAACAGTTATTAGCCGTGGCAGACGATTCTGGTTTTGTTATTGTGCAGTTGTTTAAAGTACATCTGCATTTTGAAATACAGCTATGGAGGTGAGTGATTCAGAGTTAAGAAGTGACATGCGTTGTGCGATAAAATTCTGCTATCATTTGGGTAAATGGCTCCAGGAACAGTTGATTTAATGAAAAAAAAGCTTACAAAGATAAATGTTTGGATGAGTCCACAATTTTTAGATGGCTCCACGATTTCAAAATAGGGTGTTTGTCCGCAGAACTCGCTCCTAGGCCTGGTCGACCTGAAAGTGTTGGTATGGAGCGTATTGTTAACACTGTTTGGGCAATCCTGCAAGAAGATCGACGAATGGCGTGTGAAGACATAGCGGCGTCAAATAATATTTCAAAAACGGCATTCCACATTCTATGCGACAAATTACTGCTTCATCGTGTGTGTTCCAGATGAGTACCTCATCACCTGACGAGAGATTTTTAGCCAGAGTTCAGGTGTGCCATGAGTGGAAACAAATCATTGCAAAGGATCTAAACACAGTAATAACTGCCGATGAAACATGGGTTTACTATTTCGACCCCCCCCCCCCACGAAGCGTGCAACGAGTGTCTGGAAACACACAGGCTCGCCTCCTCCGAAAATAATAAGTCCGTCAAACCAAATCAGCTGGGAAGGTGAGGATAATTTTCTTTGATCATAAAGGTGTAGTCTACCATCATGCCGTTCCTCCACAAATTATTGTCAATGCTGAGTATTACATTTCAGTCTTGAAGCTTCTGTGGCGACACATCAATTAAGCCACCAGAACTGGTGAGGAAGTGGACCCTACACCATGATAACGCCCGCCCACATGTTGCTACTTGTATTCAACAGTTTTTTACAAAATGCAGTATTGAAATCATGCCACAGCCTGCCTGACCTCATCCCGCGCGATTTCTTGTTTCCAACAAGGGCGTAGCAATTCAAAAATTATGGGAGGGGCTCAAGTACTTTCATACCCAAACACCGAAAAAAGGCGCTGGTCTCTGATCATTCGTCCGTAAGGGGTCCGGGTTCGAATCCCGGTCAGGCATGGATGTTGTGTTTGTCTTACGGCACTGGCTCTCTCCCTTCCCTGGAACCAGTGACCCTAAATTAGGGACGGGCGACTGCTTATAGCCCATTGAGTTGCTCACGGTGGTCGTTAAACCCTCAATTAAAGAGAGAGAGAGAGAGAGACAGGCGAATGTTTAGGTCTAATGCTCATGGTGTCGTGAAAGCCCGAATAAAAAAACTGGCAGCTGTTTGTAGCCCTTAGGAACGAGCGATTACTTATGACTTTTAGAGTTACGCATTTCATGTGTTAAACTGGGAATAGAAAAAAACCAATTCCATAGTATGTTTTTTGACGGTGGCAGATCGCAGCGTTAACCACTTGGTCATACGTTTATTTGGCGATCATTTGCTCCAAAACGGAAAATCGAAAATTTTTCGATTGTACCAAGGCCGTCTAGAATACACAAGGCCATGACAATAGAGAGAGAGTAGAGTTCCCTCCGTTTGTGACATCACTCTCATGTTACACGGACTGATACGTCGGTTTCGTATTTGATGTCACACAGAACAACGTTGGAAACAAATTGGAAGCCTCAGTTTCCGCGTGACATCACTAAACGAGGAAACTCATCTCTCTAATGTCATGGCCTTGTGTTTTCTAGGTGGCTTGGTTTCCGTGTGACGTCACTAAAAGAGGGAACTCATCTCCCTAATGTCATGGCCTTGTGTTTTCTAGATGGTCTTGGTTTCCGTGTGACGTCACTAAACGAGAGAACTCATCTTTCTGATGGCGTGGCCTTGTGTTTTCAGGATGATCTTGGTTTCCGGATGATGTCACTAAAAGAGAGAACTCATCTCTCTAATGTCATGGCCTTGTGTTTTTTTTTTATGGTCTTGGTTTCCGTGTGACGTCACTAAAAGAGGGAATCCATCTCTCTAATATCATCGTTTTGTGTTTTCAAGATGGTCATGGTTTCCGTGTGACGTCACTAAAAGAGTAAACTCATCTTTCTAATGTCATAGCCTTGGATTTTTTTTTTTTTTTTTTTTTGATTCGAGGTTTAACGACCACCGTGAGCAACTTAGTGGGCTATTAGCAGTCGCTCGTCCCTAATTTAGAGTCACTGGTTCCAGGGAAGGGAGAGAGCCAGTGCCGTAAGACAAACACAACATCCATGTCTCACCGGAATTCGAACCCGGACCCTTCTCGGACAAATGGTCATAAGCCAGCGCTTAGACCACTGTGCTACCGGGGCGGCCCTTAGAAGTTCACACGGTGGTCATTAAACACCAATGAGAAAAATTATTGTCTTCGAAATCTCTTGGAGCCAGTAGCCCCTGGGCCGCGGATGGCCTAGTGGTCAACGTTCGTGACTGCACCGGGGAATCTCAGGTTCGATCCCAGGCAGGTACAAACGGTTGAACCACTAAATATCCGCCGTGAGTCGGATGGGCACGTTAAGCCGTCGGATCCCGGGTACTGGCTCCCCGGTAATAAATAAGGGCGTCTTCCTCCCCCTTTCTATCTCGCTTCCGTGTCACTTTCCTATCGGGCACTCCAGCCCAAATTTCCTATCTATCTATTTCTGAGGGTTGTTTAAGACCTGGGGTCAGACACTCCCTTTCTAAAATCCCCTTCACATGATCTGATCCAATTCATGGCCACTGGTTGAAGGGAGAGAGAGAGAGAGAGAGAGCCAATGCCGTAAGACAAGCATACTCTCCATGTCTCATCTAGGATTTGAACCCGGACCCATCTCGGAAGAACGGCAAGAGGCATGCACCTCTTACCACTCGTCCACCAGAGCGGCCGAAAAGCTTTTCCCGTGCATTGTTTAAGCAACGAAAGATCACAGCTAGAAGAGAAAACTTAAGTACTCTGTACTTTTGCTGCGTGTGCATTTTATGTCTTCCCAAATCTCGTTAAAACTGTAAGCTTCCGAATTCGAATGCGTGTTTTTCAGAGGCGCACACGAACACGATTTGTTAATGTAATTATAACTGAGAAATGAAAGGGAAGCGAGTTTTAGTAAAAGCCATAAAAACTGCTGCTTTCTGCAAATCATTAACTAGATTTGCTGAAATTGCTTCATAAAAGCTTTAGCAAATATGAATTCCGTATAAAAAAGAAAAAAAGAAAGAAACGCTTCCTATTCGAGAAAATCCGAGGTCACCTTAACCTCTGGTTTCTTCCGTCAGCATCCAATTACTATAATCCCCATGCTCCATTGATCGGTTATTTCGTATAAAACACCAAAATATAACTCTGAGAACTAGAATTCCGCGGGCTCAGCTGTGCATGTCCAATAGGAGACCAAACATCATGGTAAGTTTGTTTGTATTTCTGTTTTAGTTAAGTGGTTAGCATAATTTAAAAAAAAAACACGCGCAGCATACCTGTGAGAAATCAGCTCTCATTAAATATTCAGAAAAATGGTAGTAAAGATGTAATTGCCGCCTCGGTGGCGCAGTGGTCTAAGCGATGGCTTCTGATCATTCGTCCGTAAGAGGTCCGGGTTCGAATCCCGGTGAGGCACGGATGTTGTGTTTGTCTTACGGCACTGGCTCTCTCCCTTCCCTGGAACCAGTGATCCTAAATTAGGGACGGGCGACTGCTTATAGCCCATTGAGTTGCTCACGATGGTCGTTAAACATCGAATAAAAAAAAAAAAAAAAAAAGATGTAATTTCTCTTGAATGATTGTGGAATTGTGGAATAAGTACTGTCCTATTCACTTTATTGAACCGTAAGTAGTCCGTGAGTCTCGGGTAGCACGGTGGCCAGTAGTAAATTCCTGTAGATCCGTAGAAAATTAAAGTAATAATAATACTTGCATTGAATCGAGTAACTTGCAAAAGCGAAGAAAAGTTTCTATCCTGTTCAATAGACTTTCGGATGATCACAATTGTAACGTACCAGGAGATGTGACGTACCTGCCAGAAGGACGCACACGACATAAAGGCAGATAGGAATCAGAATAAAATGTCCGCGTAGCTCAATTGGTAGAGTGACTTATTCCGGAATGAGGGGATCCGGGTTCGAGCCCCGGCGTGGATAAAAATGACGGAGAAATTTACTTCGTTATACAATATAACTAACTATGAAATAATGAAGTGTATTGTTTCGTAATTATCTGTAGGACTGTAGTTATAGCACGGCGGCTAGTAGTAAATTCTCGTAGATCCGTAGAAAATTAAAGTAATAATAATTGTATTGAATCGAGTAACTTGCAAAAGCGAAGAAAAGTTTCTATCCTGTTCAATAGACTTTCGGATGATCACAATATAACTAACTATGAAATAATGAACTGCATTGTTTCGTAATTATCTGTAGGACTGTAGTTATAGCACGGCGGCTAGTAGTAAATTCTCGTAGATCCGTAGAAAATTAAAGTAATAATAATTGTATTGAATCGAGTAACTTGCAAAAGCGAAGAAAAGTTTCTATCCTGTTCAATAGACTTTCGGATGATCACAATATAACTAACTATGAAATAATGAACTGCATTGTTTCGTAATTATCTGTAGGACTGTAGTTATAGCACGGCGGCTAGTAGTAAATTCTCGTAGATCCGTAGAAAATTAAAGTAATAATAATTGTATTGAATCGAGTAACTTGCAAAAGCGAAGAAAAGTTTCTATCCTGTTCAATAGACTTTCGGATGATCACAATATAACTAACTATGAAATAATGAACTGCATTGTTTCGTAATTATCTGTAGGACTGTAGTTATAGCACGGCGGCTAGTAGTAAATTCTCGTAGATCCGTAGAAAATTAAAGTAATAATAATTGTATTGAATCGAGTAACTTGCAAAAGCGAAGAAAAGTTTCTATCCTGTTCAATAGACTTTCGGATGATCACAATATAACTAACTATGAAATAATGAACTGCATTGTTTCGTAATTATCTGTAGGACTGTAGTTATAGCACGGCGGCTAGTAGTAAATTCTCGTAGATCCGTAGAAAATTAAAGTAATAATAATTGTATTGAATCGAGTAACTTGCAAAAGCGAAGAAAAGTTTCTATCCTGTTCAATAGACTTTCGGATGATCACAATATAACTAACTATGAAATAATGAACTGCATTGTTTCGTAATTATCTGTAGGACTGTAGTTATAGCACGGCGGCCAGTAGTGAATTCTCGTAGATCCGTAGAAAATTAAAGTAATAATAATAATAACTGTATTGAATCGAGTAACTTGCAAAAGCGAAGAAAAGTTTCTATCCTGTGATCAGTAGACTTTCATGACCACAAGATAACTGTGAAATAATGAACTGCATTATTTCATAGTTATCTGTAATCCACGGAGCCATAAATTCTTGTAAATCCGTAGAAAACTAAATCAATAATAATAGTTGTATTGAACGGAGCAGGGCCGGCTGGACCATAGGGGCAACCGGGGGCGGGGACGCTCGCCCCGGGCATCGCGCCTTTAAGGGGCCCCGCAATTTAAGAAAAAAAATTTAGTTAGAATTTTTTACAATTATTATTTTTTGTGTAAGTTTTCGGGTGCGAGGCCCTTAAAAGATGTTTCTGTTTTTTAAGGTTTTTTATTTGTTTGTTTCCAATCGCCTGGTTTTCGAATAGGTTATCGCCCTTCGCCGTACAAATACGGAGATCTGTAGATTTCAAGTGATTATTGTAACGACCTTGATATTTTTCGAATTCATGAAATCGGAAATTTAATTTCGTCATTTTGTGGCCCTAGCTTTTATATATTTAACAATTTGCGTGCAAACCAGATACTTAAATTTAAATAAAATAAAAAAGAAGAATATCAAAGTTTGTTTTGGGCTACACATGGAAGCCATTTATTCAGTGACTTTAAAAACATTGCTAGAAATTAAAAAAAAATCATATATGAGCGCGTATAAAAGTTTAAAAAGTCACTAATTTGTCAGTTACTCCATTTTGCTTTAAAAATCAATCACTAAAACATATATCAGGAGAAAAAAATTATTTATACGAATTTATTATTTATTATTTCTACACTAAACTATTCGCAATCCAAAAATTTTCGCTACGTACGTAGCGTTTTGTCATTTTGTGAAGCAGTTTTTATACAATAAGTGAAGTACAACTTCAACCCCATCTCCTCGGAAAGAAAATCGTAGATTTTAACAGTTTTTACTCTCTCTCTCTCTCTCTGAACTTTTAATGCATATTCTGGTCTTTTTCTTGAGCTTAAAGCAAATGCTTCTTTGAGATAATCATTTTGTCCTTACGATAGTTTTCGTTTCGAAGTACTACAGAGGTGAAGCACACGTCAAAAGGGAAAAGTTACAGAGATAAATTCCGTTGGTGTACCTTAATCGGTAAAGCATTTAGCTCTGGAGCAGAGGGATGCGAATTCGTCGCCGTGACGAGCAGATTTGTGGGTTTTATATATCTTGTATTTTCTTTACGGACATCTTCACGTAACGACTTTATTAAAATGAGATTTATTTCCTAGTGCAAGCAATGAAATTTTCCTTCGGGGCATTGCAATGAAATTTCGCCCCGGGGCCCGCAAAAGCTCCATCCGGGCCTGGAACGTAGTAACTTTCAAAAGCGAAGAAAAGTTTATGTCCTGATCAATAGACTTTCATGTGACTACAAGATAACTTTGAAATAATGTACTGTATCCTTGTGAAGTTTTAAACCTACACTGTAAAACTTTTTCTGAAATTTACGAGCCACTTCTCGTGATTTCTTCCGTGAAATAACGAAGCATGTTTTTGATACAACTTTTTATTTGAAATGACGGAAAAAACACTGAATTTCACGTGTTTTTCGTGTGCCAGAAAAATTCTGAGTTTTCAGAAACCTTTCCGCAGTTTCTCTCTTATATTGACGGTAAATCTCTATTTTCAAGAAGTGTTAACGGAAAAACCTGAATTTTCAGAAACCTTTCCGCAATTTCTCTCTTATATTAACGATAAATCTCCATTTTCAAGAAGTCTTAACGGAAAATTCTGAATTTTCAGAAACCTTTCCGCAGTTTCTCTCTTATATTGGCGGTAAATCTTCATTTTCAAGAGGTGTTAGCGGAAATTTCTGAATTTTCAGAAACCTTTTCGCAGTTTCTTTTGTATATTAACAGAAAAATTCTGTCCTCACTTTTTCCGTATCCATATGACGGAAAATTTCCGGTGATAGGTGCGATTCGAGGGAGCACTGTGACGTATTACAGAGGTGAAAACATGTGTCAAGGCGACAGTTCTGCAGGAAGACATTCTGTCCGTGTAGCTCAGTTGGGAGAGCGACTTACTCCGGAGTGAGGGGACACGGACAAACTTGTGTTTTCACATTGGCGTCCGATTGTGGAAAACGGATCCACTGACCGTTGGGTTCTTCGAAAAATGTGATTTTTGTTCCACACTTTGTTTGGAATTAATGAAAAATTCCTACTTCGCTTCAAAGAAAGAAAAAAATTAAGAGGGAGATGATGTGACGTACTACAGAGGTGAAAACATGTGTCGTACTACAGAGGTGAAAACATGTGTCAAGACGACAAATCCGCAGCGATACATTCTGTCCACGTGGCTCAGTTGGGAGAGCGACTTTCTACGGAGTGAATGGGACATGGATTCGATGCCCGTCGCGGACATACTTGTGTTTTCACAAAACTTGAGAAAAGAGAGGCTCCTTCAACAAAACCGTCCTTTGAACCAGCTTGGCAAATGATGAATCTGGTTCCTTTCGAGGCCTGCACTTTCAAACTGAAACCGGTAGTTTGGTTACTGGATAATTCTTGCCATCCTTTGGGGGGCTGCTGTGAAACCAGGTCTCATCTTGGTATATCACTGGCCTAGGATTTGGCAATTCCGCATTTTTTTCATTTCCTTCAAACATTCTCGTCTTTTTGCTACGGTTTCCGGTCGCTCCATCAAAAAATTTCCTCCCATTCCATCTTTTCCATTTAAAACCTAGATCGCCCAATATTTTATGCAGCGTAGTCCTTCCGACATCAATGTCCTTCTCTTCGCTTAGTTTTTTCTTAAGCTGGATAGTGTAGGAATGATCTTATTAAAATGCATGTCATGTATAGTTCTTCGAATTACAGATCTGTCGAACTCGTCTAAATTCTGTTTTGTAGCAATTCTCGGCCTTTTTTTTTCCGGGAGTACTAAAATCTTCGTCTAAAGATTGTTTTTTTATCTTTTTCATCGTGCTCATGGATAGCCCAGTAGCTTCGGCAACACGAGCAAATACGTTGTTCAAGGAAAGATTTTGGCTTTGTTTACGCTTTGCGTCCTCCATGAAAGTTATCACATTGGCCACAACTTCTCTTCCCTGACTTTTGAGGGTTTTCCCAAGCTGCGTCTTTTATTTCGCCAGCAATTTGACAAAACTCTACAAATGTAACGAATTTTTACATTCACCAATTTTGTAGTTGGATAGGCGTTCTAACGAACGTTTCGCCCTATTTTTGAATTAACGAGCTACTACTTCCTATGTGACGTACCTGCCAGCAGGACGCACACGACATAAAGACACATAGCAATCAGAACAAATGTCCGCGTAGCTCAATTGGTAGAGCAACTTATTCCGGAATGAGTGGACCCGGGTTCGAATCCCGGCGTAGACCAAAAATGACGGAGAAATTTACTTCGTTATAATGGCGCCCGAACTATCCGGATGACCCGACCGTTCAAAATCTCGCATTGGTGTGATGTTATTTCCACACCGCGAGACAGGAAAAATCAGAGAATTCCTTCTCCAGCGCTTCGAAAAATAAAAATGTGTGATGTTGCATTCCACACAGCAGATTGACTGGGAGTTCTCAAGTGCACGTTCTACAGTGGATGGCTGCCTGCAACGATTCATGGTCACGGCTGACCCGTGGACCATGCCCCCGGCCCTCTTTCGGGGGGGGGGGAGATGTGACGTACCTGCCAGCAGGACGCACACGACATAAAGGCAGATAGTAATCAGAATAATCGTCTGCGTAGCTCAGTTGGTAGAGTTCCGGAATAAGCGGACTTGTCCCGGAATAAGCGGCCTCAGGTTCGAATCCCGGCGTAGACCAAAAATGACGGAGAAATTCACTTCGTTATACCTAAACAAATACACAGTAGGGCAGGTAGAATACAAACTAAAGGCAGCGAAGAAAGTTCAAACGTCCGATTCGCAAATGAGCAGAAAGCAAATTGGCATGAAAATCAATTGCAACGGATTGCTCTCAAAGACTAGAAGCAGCTTGTATATTTAAAGATCTCCCCACTAAGCTGAGTTGGGGGTCTGGGAGTTGGCACACGAGGGAGTGGACTAAGTACTTACTACCTCACCCCTCGGCGGCCAAATAATGGACGATGGCCAGGGTTCATCTCTGAATGAACGCGGTATACTTACAAATAACTGCGTCAATAAATATAAATATATTCTTGTATTACTTCATTTTAGATATTATAGATTTCAAGAGAAATTGTTTAATAAATGTGTAAAGTGACACACATAAATAATTAGTACAACAAAGTCACTGATCACAAGTAATTTAATTATGCATAAAGTATATTTGTGTACATTTTTACATTAACTTTATTTGTGTCAATCTCATAAATAATATATTGTCGCTTCATCACTATATTTGTGATAAAATTGTGCGGTCTATTTGTCCAGCATGTGACAACGAGTATATCTATTATCCCAGATGTGCCATCGAATAATATGCTTCCAGTTGATTCTATGAATAAATGAGGGGCCGCGGGTATTCTAGTGGTCAACATTCGTGTCTGCCACGGAAAAGACCTCGGGTTCGATCCCAGGCAGGTACGAAAGCTCGAACCATTAAATATCCGCCGTGCGTCGGATGAGCACGTTAAGCCGTCGGTCCCCGGGTTACTCCCCCCCCCCGGTAATAAACAAGAGCGTCTTTCTCCCTCTTTCTACCTCGCTTCCATGTCAATTTCCTATCGGGCACTCTAGCCCAAATTTCCTAGCTTCCTATTTGTAATGGGTGGTTGTTTAAGACCTGGGGTCAGACACTCCCTTTCGCCGCCCCGCGGTGGCGCAGTGGTCTAAGCGATGGCCTCTGATCATTCGTCCAAAAGGGGTACGGGTTCGAATCCCGCTAAGGCATGGATGTTGTGTTTATCTTACGGCACTGGCTCTTTCCCTTCCCTGGAATCAGTGGCCCTAAAGTAGGGACTGGCGACTGCTTATAGCCAATTGAGTTGCTCACGGTTGTCGTTCAATCTCCAATAAAAAAGAAAAAAAAACGACACTCCCTTCCTAAAATCCTCTACATATGATCTGATCTCTGAATAAATGAGTATGTATGGAGTACACGTATTCTAAATTTGAAGTCGAGCCACGGATGGCTTAGTGGTTGGAGATTCAGACTACTGATGGAGGGACCCCAGGTTCAAACCTATGCTGATAGGCTCGAATCCGGAGCTCTCCGTAGTAATGTGAATTTCTAGCAATCGCTGAATATCCGCAGTGCATCGAAAGAGCACGTTAAGTGACGGCCCCCGGGTAAGAATCGCCCGATTGCATATAAATTGTTAAATCCTAAGCCCCTTCCCTAATTTCTCTCTGCCTTCTACGTGCAAAATCGTACGCTAGTACGGAGGCGCCATCTAATGTGCTCTCTCTCACTTACAAACTGTCTTTTCAGAATCGCTAGATTCGCTCACACTTCGTTCAGTTTTTGTGCCCTGCCCGAAAGGTTAGAGCACATATATTTGAAATATGTGAATTTTTATGTGTACATATATTTGAAATATACGAACTCAAAAATGAGTACGTACACAGAGAAAAACGTTTTGTTAATTCAGCAAAAAAAAACTGTTGAATCAACCAAAACGTTTTGTCAATATGCAGTCAAGAAAAATGTTTGTTGAATTTACAAATGTATTTTGCTGAAAATTATTGTTGATTTAACAAAAATTATTGTTATCATGACAAATGCCTAGGTCGATTTTTGGGAATGTGTTTGATTCGACAATATGTACTGTTATCGGAATAAAACGTTTAGTTGAATTAACAAAATATAACCAATGAAATAATTTTGTATTGCCAATGAAACAATTCCGATGGATATATAATATATATTAAGATAATACAACGTAGTTGTCACAAATGTTTATTTTTTTAAGCTGACCTGGGTTTCGCTGGGTATTGACATAGACAGCTGTTCCTGCGCATGCCCTACCGTACCGGACTCTAGTCTATCTCCTGAGTGGTCTTTCGGTCCGTTTTGCCTGCTCGTTCCGCTGTTATGCTAATTTCTCCTCTTTGTCCTTAATTTTTGTACACCAGTGTAGGAAAAGGAACTAAAAATGAAAGTTAATTTAGAATATACGTCACAATACGTATTCCGTATATTTTAACTGAGTTTTAATTTTTATACACGTATGATCCATTCCATTATGACCATCCCCAGCCTAGAGAAATAAGCGCGCCTGGAGATCGAACGGTGGCACAGGTGAAGTTCACACAGAAGTGTATATATATAGAGCCCGAGAACCGACTTTCGGTTAGTAGAGCTTTCGGACTAAGAATGGGGAAAGCTGCCGATTTATCGGAATTTGATAAAAGGATAAATTGTGATGGCACTAGGCCTCGGTACTACGATCTCGGAAACGGCGCGGCTTGTGGGTTGTTCACGTGCCAGTGTAGTGAGTACGTATCAAAAGTGGTGCACAGATGGCCAAACGACGAACCGTCGTCCGCAGTCCGCAGCTCAATGATGCCAAAGGGGAGCTGAGACTTGTCCCGCATTGTTCACAGCGACCGCAGGGCCGCAGTGCGACAAAACAGATCACCCGCAGCAACAACACTAGTGATCAGGGCAATGTGTCACAGCACACAGTTCATCGCAGACTTCTGCGCATGGGCCTGCGTAACCGAAGACCCAGCCGGATCCCCATGCTCACTACACGTCACCGCCAACAACGCATGAAATGGGCCCAAGATCATCGAGATGAGACCGTGGATGATTGGAAGAAAGTGGCCTGGTCTGACGAATCACGATTCCTGGTGCATCATGTATGCCGACGAGCGCAAATACGCCGATTACCAACGGAGGCTATGGCACCTATACTCCAAGTCAGCCTAAGAGTGCACCAGTATATAGGGTGTGAAACAGCTACCTACGCTACGAAAAGTACTCCCCAGAGTTTTGAGTGAAAACCAGTAGAATTATTACGCAGAATACATTTTTGTTTGCTCGACAGTTTATCAGACAAAATTGCCAAGTTCCAGAAGTTAGCGCGCTTTTGGAAATAAATTTGTCATGAGAAGTTGCTGAATCAAGAACTTTGCCCTTTCGGCTGTGTATGCCTACTTGGGATAGAACTCGTACAGGGGGAAAGGTTGGAAGACCTCTCCCGATATTAACAACACAGAGACAATAAACTAACAATCGGGGAAACTTGAAGGGTATTTACTTAAACAGGCGGTAGAGGAAGCAGTTCGGCCTTCACCAGACCATCCACTCACAATCTCACTGCTTGTGAGATGTGTGGATGGGTGAGGGGATCAGAAAGGAAACACTAGAAGAGCACATTAACGCGGATGGATACCGTTCTGACGTTCCACGACGAGTTGTGATAAGGCTCTCACGCCTTTACCAACAGCACACTTTTAGAGTGAATTGGAGTATAGATGCATTGTTGGGAGGAAACAGGCCGGCGGCGGCGGTGTTATGCTGTGGACGATGTTTTCTTCGGACACTTTAGGCCCCATTATCCCAATAGCACAATCCCTGACAGCTGTCAGGCATCTGAACATCGTTGCAGACCAAGTTCACCCATTCATGGCAACCGTGTGTTCCCTGCTGGTGATGGCTATTACCAACAGGATAATGCACCATGCCAAACTGCCAGGGTTCATCGCAAATGTTCGATCTGGTTCATGTCAGGTGTGAAGGAGGGGTTCGAGGAACATTCTGGCGACTTTCTGTTGATGCCCTAGCCTCCAAATTCACCTGACATGAACCCAATCGAACATTTGCGGTTCGACTTGGAAAAGCGCGCGTTCGCGCTAAATTATCAGCAACCCGAAATGTACGGGAACTGGAGGACCTGCTGTTTGCATTGTGGTATCAGATACCCCTATCGCCACCTCATCGAATCGATGCCTCGCCGAGTGGCCGCTGTTTTGCGGGCTAAATGGGGTCCCACAGCTTATTAGGTAGGTGGTCACAATGGCTCATCGGCGTATGTTTCGTTCCCTATATGAAATTTGGGTTCATTCTCTTTAAGCGTTTCAAACTTAAAGTTATATTTTCTCACTCACTGAATGTTATGTGGCAATAGTCTTGAAGTCAGTTTGAATGGCGTGTGTACGTTTTGTCAAGATATGAACGATGTACACCGAATGATCACTGAATTATGACCATCCGTATCGAAAGTGGATGTGGCCCGTTGACCACGTGATTTTTGAGAGGACGCGATTAGTCGACCGATGTTGCATGCTGCATAAGGTGTAAGTGGAGCAGCAGATAGTAAAAGTCGGAGCGTAATGGATAAACGGAAAGATTTATCGGACTTTGAGAAAGGGAAGATTGTGGGGGCTCGGAGAGGGGTTGCCTCGACTTCCCGAACGGCTGAACTGGTGGGTCGTTCGCGAGTCGCCGTAATCAAAGTGTGTCAGGACTGGCGTGAAAATGGACAAACAACGACCCGGAGGCAAAACCTCACGGTACAGCGAAAGGTTGATGTGAGAGGTGAGCGCCTGGTCCGATTACTCGTACAGGTCAACAGAAGCAGCACTGCTCTACAGTTGACTACCCAGTACAACAGAGGTCAACCCGAAGCAGTATCTGTCATGACTGTGCGTCACATGCCCGCAAGTATGGGCTGCAATGGCAGATGACCCCTATGACATCCTCTCCTTACCACGGTTCATTGGCGCAAAAGACTCGCCTGGTGCAAAGATCATGCTAGTTGTTCGTCGGGTGACTGGAAAAAAGTATGTTGGTCTGATAAGTCGTTTTTTTACTTCACTCCTTGGACGGTCGTGTACGTATTTGGCGTAAACAACATGAGGCGAGACGGTTGTATGATATGGGGCATATTTACCTGGCAGAAACTTGGACCCGTGGTGCAGGTGGAAAAACGGATGACTGGTGCCCACTATCGTGAATTGCTTGCTAACTCTGTACATCCAGCAGTGTTGCACTTTTTCCCGAATGGTGACGGTGTCTTCCAAAATGGCAATACGCCGAGCCACAGGTCCAATGTTGTGCAGGAATGGTTTGAGGGACACAGTTCCGACTTCCAGCATATCGATTGGACTCTGAACTCCCTCGATATCAATCCCATAGAGCAGTTGGGGGACACTGTGGAACGGCATATCAGGCGTCTGGGTACACCAATCACCTTCAAAACTTGCTTTAAGGCCGCAATGCACACAGCTTGGTTGGTCATATCTCCCAAATGCTTCCGGCATCTTATTAAATCAATGCCACGTCGGATAGCTTCTGTACTGAGGGCAAAAGGAGGACATACGAAGTTTTAGGCAGGTGGTCACAATTCAGTGATCGCTCAGTGTATGTTGAATCGATGCTACGTCGGATAGCTGGTATACTCAGATCGAAAGGAGGACCTACGAAGTATTAGGTAAGAGGTCACAATTCAGTGATCACTCAGTATATGTTGAATCGATGCTACGTGGAATAGTTGCTGTACTGAGGGCGAAAGGAGGACCTACGAAGTATTAGGTAGGTGGTCACCACTCAGTGTATTTTGAATCGATGCCACGTCGGATAGCTGCTGTTCTGAGGGCGAAAGGAGGACCTACGAAGTATTAGGTAGGTGGTCACCACTCAGTGTATTTTGAATCGATGCCACGTCGGATAGCTGCTGTTCTGAGGGCGAAAGGAGGACCTACGAAGTATTAGGTAGGTGGTCACCACTCAGTGTATTTTGAATCGATGCCACGTCGGATAGCTGCTGTTCTGAGGGCGAAAGGAGGACCTACGAAATATTAGATAGGTGGTCACCCCTCAGTGTATGTTGAATCGATGCTACGTCGGATAGCTGCTGTTCTGAGGGCGAAAGGAGGACCTACGAAATATTAGGTAGGTGGTCATAATTCAGTGACCATTCAGTGTATGTTGAATCGATGCCACGTCGTATAGCTGCTGTTCTGAGGGCGAAAGGAGGACCTACGAAATATTAGGTAGGTGGTCATAGTTCAGTGACCACTCAGTGTATGTTGAATCGATGCCACGTCCGATAGCTGCTGTTCTCAGGGCGAAAAGAGGACCTACAAAGTATTAGGCAGGTGGTCATAATTCAGTGATCTCTCAGTGTATGTTGAATCGATGCCACGTCGGATAGCTTCTGTACTGAGTGCGAAAGGAGGACCTACGAAGTATTAGGTAATTGGTCACAATTCAGTGATCACACAGTGTATGTTGAATCGATGCCACGTCGAATAGCTGCTGCATTGGTGGCGAAAGGAGAACCTACGAAGTATTAGATAGGTGGTCATAATTCAGTGATCACTCAGTGTATGTTGAATCGATGCCACGTCGGATAGCTTCTGTACTGAGTGCGAAAGGAGAACCTAAGAAGCATTAGGTAGGTGGTCACAATTCAGTGATCACTCAGTGTATGTTGAATCGATGCCACGTCTAATAGCTGCTGTACTGAGGGCGAAAGGTGGGCCTACAAAATATTAGGTAGGTGGTCATAATTCAGTGATCACTCAGTGTATATAATGTGTTGAGTGAGCAGCGTAAAGTGTGGGTAGATTAGTGTAGCCTTGCGTAGCACCTTAAATGCTATACTGTATATCTTTGATGAAATTGTGTAGATAGACTGTGTATATACCGTTTGAGCCTTGTAACATGTATTCTATTTTAACTTACCTTTTGAGTTTCTTTTCCTATGTAAATTTGAGTTCGTTCTCTTAGACATTTTCAAACCTTAATGTTGTGTCTTTTCCTTCAAACGAGAATGACGTTGGCAACAATCTGAGGTTCGAACGAGAGTGACGTATGTGTGTATTGATAAGAACGTTAGATAAAAATGCGATGCAGCGGTTGCTTTGGGGGACAGCCCAAATCTCTTAGCTTCCTATTTCTAAGGGTTGTTTAAGACCTGGGGTCAGACACGCCCTTCCTAAAATCCTCTACAGCTGATCTGATCTGATTTACTTTGGGGGACGGCTGTTATCGATTTTATAAATAATAGAAGTGCTGTTGATTGCTATTACACTGTGATTTGATGTTAAATCGCTGATATTGTATTGAGTGCTCTAGAGAACTGGACTACGATATAGTTGGCCAGTGCCAAACTATGAATGTAGCGTAAACGACATGCAAGAAGAATAAACTTAATTGTAAGTACAAATATTGACCTCTTTCTTGAATGCCTATGGGTATCTTCTAGTATTACACTGACTTTAGTACACATAGCGTAATCACCGACGTTAAGGACTAAGTTCTACAGTTACAGCAGAAAGATAATTGCGTTATAGCCTCATGTTAGAGAGGTTCAGTTGTTGAGGCTACTGAAGTACCTTGAAACGTAGTTCTGCTTTTCTTGGAAGATCAAATAAAGACGATTTATATGAGTAATTGAAGACATTTTCTCTTCTGGGAATTAGAAAGCCTAATATTCCTCATTGTACATAATTAAGGATATTGTGCTAGTTATTCGGAGCATAATCCTAAGAAGCTCCACTATTACAAGAACCATCGATAGTACGATGAAGTAATGCATAAGTGAATGCATTAAAATTTGAAAAAATTACATACTATATAAATAAACTTCAAATTTAAAAAAAAAAAGAAAAATTACTGCATTGTGGTATAGATAATACATAAGTCAAATGTGCGCGCGCGTGTGTGTTGTGTGAAGGTATTACAACACCTTCGAATGAAGGGGTATTGAAATTTTTGTATATGGGATGTAGCTTTCTTTACTATTTAAAACGTGTACAGTCAAACCTCGATTTAACGAACTTCAAGGGATCAACAGACTTGTACGTAAAATCGAGGAATTCTCTAAATCGAGGAAGCCTTTCCAATGTAACATTCAAATTAAGCAAGTGTTCATTACAGAACACGTAAGCAGCTAAGTTCTCTTTGCTTCAGTGAAATTTAAATTATGTATAGTAATTTTAGTTACGAATTTATTATGAAAAATGTTATAATATGTACACATTTACTTTGCATATTAAATACATAATTCGTAGATATTAGACTTCAATATGTAGCATCAAAATTTAAGCGTACTTTAAAATTTCTAGAAAAATACGATAGTTGATCTTTTTCCGAGCATTTAGCTCCTTAAATAATGATTTCAGTATCCTAAACTGCATGAAACAGAACATCAATTAGCACTAATTAACTGGTAAAAACAAAATATGTGTTGATTAGTTTTTTCCACTGTAGAAAAGAAATGCTTTAGAGAAGATTGCTTATGTTTTTCCTAAACTTTTAGCTTTATAAATTGTAGCTTCAATTTTATGAAGTGCATGAAAAACATCATCATTAATATCAAAGGGTATCAAGTACTTTTCAGCACATTCTATACTGTTACCAGCATCACTAAAGCAGCTAACTTTCAGTTCTGCTTCATCTTCTTCATCAGAATCTGATGCATTTAATCCGATCGGTTCATCGAAAACGTCCTCAAGGGATTGCATTAGGGGTAACTTTTAACGTGAAAACTTTGGCTAATATAGTTAAAAATGTTCGCTAAATTGAGGAAAGGTGTTCGTTAAATCGGGAAACGCCAAACGTTAATTTCAATGTGATGATGATCATATGTAGAGGATTTTAGGAAGGAAGTGTCTGACCCCAGGTCTTGAACAACCCTTAGAAATAGGAAACTAGGAGATTTAGGGCTAGAGCGCCCGATAGGAAAGTGACACGGAAGCGAAGTCGAAAGGGGAGGAAGACGCCCTTATTTATTACCAGGGGACCAGCACCCTGGGTCCGATGGCTTAACGTGCCCATCCGACGCACAGCGGGTATTTAGTGGATCGAGCGTTCGTACCTGCCTGGGATCGAACCTGAGGCCCTTTCCGTGGCAGTCACGAACGTTGCCCACTCGGTCACCCGCTGCTAATTTCAATGTGGTTCTGTCGGGACCATAAAAAAATGTTCGCAAAATCGCGGAATTCGTTAAATCGTAGTCCGTTAAATAGGGGTTTGACTGTATATGTGTTTTACTGAACACTACATGCAGTCAGTTCTTATTCACTCATTTTAAGTGAAGCAGGAGTCACTCAAATAAAGTTCAAGAGATAGTTACTTACAGCTCTTGCTTTTATTCCATCAATATTTCATAAGCACTTCACTTGGATATTCCAGTATTGGTGAAGAAATAATTCATAACAGCGCTAATATTTTAAAGCTGATTAACGTAAGTTAGTAAGAGCAGAAAGCTTGATTAAATAAGCTCCAACACTAAATATATAACAACACAACTCGAGCACTCGGACTTCACGTAAACACCGCTTCAGCGTAATGCAGCCTGCATGATTACGACACCACACCACACACCACACCACACTTTCCGCTGCTTGCTTCAACATTATATAGCTCGTTTCTATCATGTTCACACATGCACGTCACGCACTCTGACCTCAGGATTGTTGCCAACATACATTCCGTGAGCGAGAAAAATATAACGTTAAGGCTGAAAACGCTTAAAGAGAATGAACTTAAAATTTACATAGAGAAAGAAACTAAAAATGAAAGTTAAGCTGGAGTATACAGGGGCTTTACAGAATAATGTGAACACCACGCTCAGAGACGTGACTTTTAATGCAGCTGCGTATGTCGCAATACGCAAAGGTATCCATCACTTTTTGGTTGTAATAGCTTTGTTTAGAACCTCAAGGTCCTATTTAAGCGAATTTAAAGTCCCTTGTTGAAACATTTATTTCAGGATGACGACGAAATGAGCCACCTAACGGACTTCGAAATAGAGCTAATTGTTGGTGGGCGGTTAATTGGTGCCCCCGTGACACCAGTCGCCAGGGTAGTGGGGGTAACGAGAGCTACTGTATCTAGCGTCAGGACAGCATACCGTCTTCGTGACAAAACCTCGTCTGTGAAACACAAGAGCGGCCGGAAAACGACCCTGACTGATACAGACAGAAGAGAATTAAAGAGGATTGTCACCCGTAATAAGAAGACCACGGCGCCGAAAATTAGTGCGGAGCTCAATCTCCATCTCCAGACCCCAGTATCAACAAAAACAGTGAGAAGGGAACTGCATAAACAAGATATACTTGGCGGAGCTGCTATTGCAAAACCTCTGGTGACCCGGATGAATGCACAACGGCGACTGCAGTGGTGTCAGGAGCATACAACGTGGACTGCCAATGAATGGAAACATGAAATATGGTCGGATGAATCCACATTCACACTATTCTCCACCGCAGGACGTGTGGAGAACACCGTCAGAAGCGTACAACCTAGACTGTCTGCTCCCAACAGTGCATCATGGTGGTGGTTCTGTCATGCTCTAGGCAGTCATATCGTGGTTTTCAGCAGATCCCTTGATCACCTTAAAAGGACAGATTACTGGCAGGACGTAGGAAAGAGCCGCGGATGGCTTAGTGGTTAGCGTGTCAGACTATCGATGCAAGGTCTCCAGGTTCGAACCTGGGCTGATCTTTCAGAGATGGTATGATTTACAAACAATCGCTGAATATCCGCCGTGCATCGGACGAGCACGTTAAGTGACGGCCCCCAGGTTGGACCCACTGGTTAAATGGGTATCCTTTCCTATGCCCCCCCCTGAAATTCTCTCACCCCTCTGTGTGCAACATCATACTTGTACGGTGGCGCCATCTACTGTACTCTAATCTCACTACAAACTGTTCTGTCAAAGTCGCTAGACTTGCTCTCATTCCTTCCGTTTCTGTGTCCTGCCCAAAAGGCGATCTCGTTGTAGGTGGCTGGGACCTAAAAACTCTACTGACTGTGGACGGAAGTCCTACAAGAAAATGACAAATACGGATGAGGGCGTAGGAAACCATTTTGGCCGACCAAACCCATCCAATCGCTCAGGCATTGCTTCCTGCAGGCAATGCCATTTATCAAGATGATAACGCCCCAATTCACAGAGCTCGGAATGTCCAATCATGGTTTGAGGAACATGAGGACGAACTTTCATACCTTCCTTGGCCTCCCCAATCACCAGACATAAACATAATCGAGCCACTGTGGTCTGTGTTGGAAAACAGAGTAAAATCCCGTTATCCTCCTCCTGCATCTCTCAAGGACCTGGAGTTGTTCCTGCATGAAGAACGATGTAACATCCCATTAACCACCATCGAGGATTTGTGTGCGTCAATTGAAAGGAGAATTCAGGTGATTTTGAACACTAAAGGTGGTCCCACACCCTATTTGGTACATAAAACCTTCTTTCCCTAGGTGTTCACATTATTCTGTCCAACACCTGTATGTCATAGGGTGTTATAACTTGTAACCTTTTGCGGGTGGTAGGATTCGAACACATTTTTTCAACTCCGAAGCGGCTATTCTCCCAACTTAGCTACGCCGGCAGGCTGAACGCTGCATCATTGACCATTTGACCCATGCGTCACTTCAGTAGTACGTCATCTACGTCATATCACGTAGTACGTTACATCATCCCCCTTTCCCTTGAAAAGTGGGCCGCACGAAATCACAAGTTTCTGGTAGTCGACAGCCATGCTAGAAGAGGGCCATCTCGTCTTTGAAGAATTAATTTTATTTAATTACGTACGTTGTGTGGAAGACTTGTCACACACATTTCTCAGATCTAAAGGGCAAGAGATTCACTTTCGTTCGGGCGCTGGAATAACATATAAAACCTTTTGCCGATGGAATCTATGGATACTTATTTTAAGCATGCTGAAGATGTAGCAAACTCTAGAGAGATTGCACAAAGTGCACATCTATACGAAGAATTTACTAGTAAAAAAAACTGTGGAGACGTCCCCACCTAAAATCAATCAGAAAGGTGTTAAAAAATAAATAAATAAGCGACACAGAAGGCAAAAGTCCAAAGAGACAAACACTACGACCTCTCTTAGGTCCGCAAACCCGTTGCAGGCTGCAGAAGTCGGACAGCACTTGGACTGTAAAAAATAAAATAAAAAAAGGCCCTTTCAAGAGCCGAAAGAAATTTGTTCCTCCTGACTTTGAAAAACCACTTCCTATTAGTGACAGGGAAGTAAGGTTTCATATTAATAAGCTTAGAAATGAAAAGGCACCTGGTAAAGATGGTATAAATAACAAAATTATGGGAAAATTACCGGAGGAATATGTGCAAACCCTTACAAAAATTAACAATAATGCTATTGAGTTAAATTTCTTCCATGATGAGTGGAAGTCTGCAGAGGTAATTTTACTACCCAAGCCTGGTAAAAACCCGGCTATCCCTGAAATTCACAGACCTATTTCGTTGCTCCCAACTATGGAGAAAATGTTTGAAAAAATTATACTTCTTAGTATGCAACAGTTCTGTAAAGAATACCCAGTAATTCCATTTATTCAAGGAGGTTTTCGAGATAAACACTCAACGGTGAATCAGCTTTCAAGAGTAACTGAACGATGCGCAGAAGGAATAATAAAAAAAGAACAACAGCAGCCATATTTTTGGATGTGGCTAAAGAGTTCGATAAATGTACACATGTGGCAATTATTTATAAACTAATAGCGTATGATTTCCCACCTTGGATTATTCATATAATCAAATCATACCTTGATAACAGAACACTATGTGTAAAAATTAATGGGAAGAAATCAACAAAAAAAAAATTGAAGCTGGTGTTCCACAAGGCAGTGTACTCGCACCGAAGCTGTATTCTATTTTTATGAAGCTGTATTCTATTTTCGATATGCTGAAAGTCAGACTTTTCCAATTTTAATAACAGAAATCTGACTACAGCTCTATATGCCGATGCCACTGCACTTGCTTATACTTCCGAAAATAAAAATCAAGCAACATTTATGTTACAACATTATGTGGAGAAGCTGGAGAAATATTTCTTAGATTGGAAAATTAAAATTAACACTGATAAAACCCAAGCAATTATGTTCTCATGCAGAACGTATAAATACACTGACGAAAAAAAATCCCAACACCACGAAAAAATAGTTGTAGAGGAATGAAATGGCGGCAATACATTTGTATAGGTAACATATTTAATCGATTAAGGTTTCAAGATCACAGCTTATTGTAAGCGCGAGAAGAGCAATTTTAAATGTGAAATGCTGGTACATTAATAACCGGTGTAACCGCCAGAATGTTGAATGCAAGCACTCAAACGTTCATGCATTATGTCGTACAGGTGCTGGATGTCAGTTTGTGGGATGGAGCTCCATGCCTGTTGCACTTGGTCGGTCAATACAGGGACGGTTAATGCTGGTTGGGGGTGACGCTGGAGTTGTCTTCCAATGATGTCCCATACGTGCTCGATTGGAGAAAGATCTGGTGATCTAGCAGGCCACGGCAGCATGTCGACACTCTGTAGAGCATGTTGGGTTACAACAGCAGTATGCGGGCGAGCGTTATCCTGTTGGAAAACACCCCTGAAATGCTGTTCATGAATGGCAGCACAACAGGTTGAATCACCAGACCGACGTACAACTGTGCTGTAAGGGTGCGTGGGATAACCACGAGAGTGCTCCTGCTGTCATAGGAAATTGCTCCCCAGACCATAACTCTAAGTGTAGGTCCAGTGTGTCTCGGCCGCAGACAGGTTGGTTGCAGGCGCTCACCTGGCCTCCTTCTAACCAACACACGGCCATCACTGACACCCAGACAGAACCGGCTTTCATCAGAAAACACAACAGATCTCCACTCTGTCCTCCAATGAGCTCTAGCTTGACACTACTGACGTTGCAAACGGCAGTGGTTTGGAGTAAGTGGAATGCACGCTATAGGGCGTCTGGCTCGGAGCTGTCCTTCAAGTAACCGATTTGTAACAGTTCGCTGTGTCACTGTGGTGGCAACTGCAGCTCGAATTGCTGCCGCAGACGCGGTACGATGCGCTACGGCCATACGCCGTACACGGCGGTCTTCCCTCTCAGTAGTGCCACGTGGCCGGACAGAAACCGGTCTTCTTGAGGCAGTACCTTCCCTTGACCACCGCTGCCAACAATCATGCACAGTGGCTACATTCCTGCCAAGTCGTTCTGCAATATTGCGGAAAGAAAATCCACCTTCTTGTAGCCCTATTACACGACCTCGTTCAAACTCCGTGAGCTGTTGATAATGGCTTCTTTGTCTTCTTAAAGGCATTCTTGTCTAACATCAACACACTACGTTGAATCTCAACGTTAACTAACGCTCATGAACGTTAGAGCACGTATTTACAGCAAACCTGCTTTGCATGTTCCGAGGGGCGCTACTAGCGCCACACGTATGCGCCGAGCGCGAAATTTGCATAGACGTCATCTTACAGACGTACTCTCACCGCCTACCAACTGTCGTTTATCTAACACAACCCCTTCTTGGTGTTGGGATTGTGTTTTTTCCGTCAGTGTATAATCCTGACTTTGAAATTGAACTGTATGGAAAAAAAATACCTTGAATAAAAGATGTTAAATACTTAGGCCTTATTATGGATCCCAATCTGAATTGGAACAAGCATATCAAAGAAACCCTGGCCAAAGCTCTTAAACTCCGAGGTTATCTCCAACCCATAATTAAAAATAAACGGCTCAGCAACAATAATAAAACTTTGCTATGGAAAGCCTGCTTCAGCCCTGTCATTACTTATGGCTGTCCTATCTGGGGTAACTGCAGAAAGCAGCAAAGAAATAATATTACCTCGTTTCAAAATAAGACCCTTCGTATGATGGTTGGACTTGATGGAAGAGCCTCAAACAATGCTATTCGTAGCATGTTAAACATTAATTCTATTCATTACATGTACTATGTATGATCTAGCCGAGAGGTACTAGAAAAAGCCAAAGAACAACCAAACCTTTGTCAGAGAGGCCCTTAATTATACTGTTTGTGATACTGACAGGTTTAAAAGACCGAAAGCTATTTTGAACAAAGTTCCAGAAAAGAATACAACTCATAGCTACCCTTGTAAAAACAATAATAATAACAATAACTGGGACTAAAGAATTGAGAGTATTCTTCATACGTGTGAAGAAAATAAGCTGCTAATAAAAGTACCAAACTCTCTACAGCCAATGGGAAATAATCTCTTCCCTGATTGGCTGCTGAGTAGCGAGGCAAATAGCCGACTCCTCAACGAACACTGAGCAAACGGCAATTTTGTTTTATCAGGTGCCTAATTTTGATATCCCTCTGGGAAACTAATTTTGTGTGTGCTGCCTTTCTTTATTTTAGGTTTTCCTTTTCCCCTGCCCTTTCCCTTTCCTTTCCTTGGTTACTGGGGCGTGTTGTCGGACGTTTTTGGTGGTGAATATTTTTGCTCGTAGTATACAGGTAAGTATGTAGGGTAGCTTACACTGAAGAGCAATTGAATTAGAGACAGCTGGCGTTATGCAAATGTGGCGCCGTAGGCGGCCGTGTAAACGGAAACGACATGACGTATGCAGCGATCCGACAATATAAGGAGTGATGCGACGGGAATCAGTAAGAGTCGGACGCAGCATGGGTAAGACGAAGGATCTAATCGTATTTGATCGTGGGCAAATTGTCGGGGCCCGACGAATGGGTCACTTCATATCGGAAGTCGTGCAGGCACTGGGATTTTCACGAGCCACTGTGTCACTGGTGCACCGTGAGTACATCGAATCCGGTAAAACCATCCCTGCAAGGGCCAACTGATGTGGACAACAGCGTGTGGATGAGCGGGGTCATCGTCGGCTAGCTCGCATTGTAACAGCGGATAGACGGTCCACAGTGCAAGAAATCACTCGGCAATTTAACGCTCGTGCACAAAAACGTGTAAGCATCCACTTCATCCAGAACCATCTCCTCGCTATGGGGTACACAAGCCATCGTCCCACGAGGGTACCGCTGCTGACCGCACATCACAGGGTGCAAAGATTAGCATGGGCGCGGGAACATCGCCACTGGACCCTATATAGACATGTGGGAAAATGTTGCTTGGACTGATGAGTCAAAATTCACGTTGGCACATGCGGATGACAGGATACGAGTACGGCGCAAACCACATGAAGCGATGGATCCTTCTTGCCAGCAGGGTACTCTTCAAGCTGGTGGGGGTGGCATTCTCGTCTGGGGACTGTTTACGTGGACTGAAATGGGATCCCTGGTACGTGTGACATCGTCCCTCACAGGTCAATATTACCGAGATATTCTGGACGACCGTTTGCTCCCGTTTGTGCGTCTTCAGTATCCCACTGGGGACCTCATCCTGCAACAAGACAATGCACCGTGCCATCGCTCCCGAATTGTATCCGAATGGTTGGATGAACACTCCACCGACGTGACCTTGCTTCCTTGGCCATCTAGGTCACCTGACTTCAATCCCATCGAGCACATCTGGGATGCCATCGAGAGAGATGTTCGAGGCTCTGACCCCCCCCCCCCCACCCCTCCATCAAATCTTCGTGAACTGTGGGAGCTTGTTCAGGGGTCGTGGATCCGTATGGCTTCCCAATGCTTCCGGTGTCTTGTCGAGTTCATGCCGAGACGAATCGCCGCCTTCATCAGGGCGAAAAGTGGTGCTACACGTTACTAGACAGGTATCTCTAATTCAATGGCTCTTCAGTGTATAACTTCACTTCTTAACGGGAAACCGTATACTTCTTGAACTCTAATTCTTCCGCACTTTTCTTTTATACTATTCTATCAGGGCAATCTGTTCCCGCTTCTATATATTTTCCCATATTTATCCTGCCAAAAGGCCCAGCGCGCTGTTGGGACGGGACTCTAAACCTAAGTTAGGAAACGTCGTCGTCGAGATTAGAACCCACGTCTTTCAAGTCCGGAGCGGCTGATCTATGACGTATATTCTAATTTAACTTACATTTTTAGTTTCTTTTTCTATGTAAATTTTGAGTTCATTCTCTTTAAGCGTTTTCAACCTTAACGTTTTGTTTTATCACTCGCTGAATGATGTTGGCAACAATCTTAAGGTCAGAGAGCATGAATTGATGGAAGGAGTATTAATACTCCCGATTGGCGCCTGAACAGGGATCAATTTGTAGCGTTCTTTATCATTTGAAACCATGGCCGTAACTGGACTTTAGTTTCGGTGGAGGGAAGGAGTTTAAAAAAATATTCCGCAGCAAAAATGTAATCTATCTATCTATCTGGGCCGTGGCTAGACTTTTTTTTTTTTTTTTTTTTTTTTTTACTATTCCACAGCAAAAATCTGTCTGTCTATCTATCTATCAATCTATCTACCTATCTTTCTAATCGCTTAGCAAAATATAAATTATTTAAACTGAAAGCAAAACCAAAGCAGCTCTGCCTCACTGGTGGCGCAATGGTCTAAGCGCTGGCTTATGATCATTTGTCGGTGAAGGATCCGGGTTCAAATCCCGGTTAGGCATGATGTTGTGTATGTCTTATGACACTGGCTCTCTCCCTTCCCTGGAACCAGTGATCTTAAATTAGGGACGGGCGACTGCTTGTAGCCCATTGAGTTGCTCACGGTGATTGTTAAACCTCCAATCAAAAAAAAAAGAAGAAAAAAAGCAGCATTTACCTGAACACTCGATCTCCGACTCTCCTGGCGCCACTTTGGACCCTGTAGTCTGTCGAGTTTCAAATTCAGGATGCAATCACTAACTGCGCTCCTACATTTCTAAACCCAACCCATCCCAGTCTGGCATCTTGATTTATAAATATAAAAAAACAGTAAACTATCATTCCAACTGTCATTTTTTTTCGTCTCTCTTAACACGATAAAGAAATAAGTAAATAGGCGATCTCAAAAGTACCTGATAATAGAACAGTTCCGATTAATAAAGTGCCAGACACAGAGTTTCCTGTACTTCTATAAATTTGTTACTGCTGACGAGTGGGTAGAGTGAGAAAAAAAATGTCTTCTGAAGTAAGGTTTATCAAAGGGGAAATAACAGAAACAATTTGTAAAAAAGAAGGAAAGAAGATAATAATGGCGACTCCTGTTGATCTAATAACTTACGATAAACAAGCAAAAAAAAAAAAAAAAAAAAAATTGCCACAAAAAATTTTGAGGAGGAGGTTTCAACCTTAAAAATCGCTCCCCTGGATACGGTAATGCTGTGTCTGAAACATGTGTATGTAACTTTTGAGAACACTACGTAAAATTTCCTATTCTTATTTACTCACACGATGTGAAACAAAGTCACTCAAATGAAGATCCAGAAAGACTTAATTACGGTGCGCTTTTTATTCCATGAATATCGCATGAGCACTTCATTCGGATATTCCAATACTCGTGAAGAACTGATTCACGACAATACCAATATTTTAAAACTGATTAACATAAGTTAGTAAGCAGAAAACGTGATTAACAAACTCCAACACTAAATATATAGCAACACAACTCGAACACGCAGACTACAAGTAAATACAGCTTCAACCTAATGCAGCTTCCACCACAGTTTTTCAGGTCAGATCATATGTAGAGGATTTTAGGAAGGGAGTGTCTGACCCCAGGCTTTAAACAACCCTTAGAAATAGGAAGCTAGGAGATTTGGGCTAGAGTGCCCGAAAGGGAAGTTACACGGAAGCGAAGTAGAACGGAGGAGGAAGACGCCCTTATTTATAACCAGGCGGAGGGTGGGCGCAGTACCCGGGGTCCGACGGCTCAACGTGCCCATCCGATGCACGGCTGATGTTTAGTGGTTCGAGCGTTCGTACCTGCCTGGGATTGAACCTGAGATCTCTCCGTAGCAGTCACGTACGTTGGTCCCTAGGCCATCCGCAGCCCACAACCACACTTTTTGCCCGCTGCTTTAACATTATATATCTCTCGTTCTTATTTGTGAACATGCATACGCCACGCTCTCTGACGTCAAGACTGTTGCCAACATACATTCAACGAATGAGAAAATAAAACGTTACGGTAGGAAACGCTAAAGGAGAATGAACTCAAATTTACGTAGAGAAAGAAATTAGAGAATATGTCACAGGTCTTCCATCTGAACTACGCTGCTGCATTGTTGATTTGCTTCATGCGTCCACTCAGTAGGACATCATCTTCGTCATGCGACGTAGTATGTTACAGGTCGTATGGAAAAATTTGGATCGGTATTGGATGGATATAAATCCCTGCATCCCCGCCCTTATGTGATTCTACGCTCCTAAACTGTGTTCAGGTCTGTTTTCAGTAACATATTAAATCAATACTGGAAGTTATCTTTTAAATGATTTTTATTATTATTATTATTATTAGATGGTGAACGTGTCCATATCAGGCGCCGGTGGTTCTGCCCCGCTGGCCTGGTGGTCCGAGAGCCGCCGCATGAATGGATGGAATACTCCTCTGGACGTGTATGTGAGTCCTTACTGGCACCAATTTCAAGCTCCTGCACCAGCCATGCATTATCTCTTAGGGATCATCTACATCGGCCTCATGCTTGTATCGTGCCTAGGCAACGGAATGGTCATGTACATATTCTGTGCGTGAGTGACTCTCTTTTTATTCTTTCATTCGAAATAATCACTAAAGATAAAGAATTCAATACAGACATTGTAGCGTCTTCTAAAATCCCAGTATCCAGAATTTTAGTTTGTTACCTGACAAGGAATCTCTCTCTCCCTCTCTGTCTGACGTTCTCTCACTCTGTCTCTCCCCCTCTCTCTCTCTCTCTCTCTCTCTCTCTCTCTCTCTCTCTCTTTCTTTCTCTCTGTCTCTGTCTCTCTCTGACGCTCTCTCGCTCCTCTCTCACTCTGTCTGTCCCCCTCTCCCCTCTGTCTCTCTCTCTTTCTTCCTCTCTCCCACTCTGTCTGTCCCCCTCTCCCCTCTCTGTCTCTCTCCCCTCTCTGACGCTCTCTTGCTCCCCTCTCACTCTGTCTCTCTCTCTCCGTCTCTGTCTGTCTCTATCTCTGTCTGTCTCTCTCTGACGCTCTCTCGCTCCTCTCTCATTCTGTCTCTCCCTCTCTTTCGCTCTCTCTCTCTCTCTGTCTCCCTCTCTGACGCTCTCTCCCTCCTCTCTCACTCTGTCTCACTCTGTCTCTCCCCCTCTCCCTTTCTCCTCCCCCTCTCTCTCTGTCTCTCTCTTACTCTGTCTCTCTCTCTCTCCGTCTCTGTCTCTCTCTCTCTCTCTCTGACGCTCTGTCGCTCCTCTCACACTATGTCTCTCCCTCTCTCTTTCTTTCTCTCCCTCTCTCTCTCTCTCTCTCTCTCTTTCTCTTCACCCCCTGTCCCCTTCTCTCTTTGAGAAACATTAAATATAAAAGAACATAAAAAAAAAACATAAGAGAGAAACAAACATGAAAAGATAAAAAAAAGCATGAGAGACTGAATTTGAATCGTAGTTGCGCATACAGGTAATGAAACACTGTTCGTCTCTTGATATGCTACTGTGAGATGCTAAGCTGCTGTTAAAAAGCTTTCAGATAGTTAAATAGTTAATTGCTTAAAAAGAACTGTTGTCGTGGGAACGTTTTAGCTAAATACATTCCTGTAGGCGATGTAAAACAATGCTAAAGGGAAATCTTTGTGCGAGAGGGAGAAAGAAAGCTGTCAACTTCTTCCTGTTTAATATTTTGTAGTCCGTAGGAGTGGTTTTGTGGTGCATGTGTACGGACAAAAAATGTTTATTGGTTGAAATCTGAGGTCTTTGGGTTTTTGAGTGGAGAAGCGAAGTTTGGCCGCTGACCACGGTAAGAGCAGGATACCTCCAAGCACCAGAGAAGGAGAATGATCGATTAAAGATGGAGAAGAAAGAGCCGAAGTTCGGCATCAATAAGACCTGGATGCCATTTGCGTAGATTCAGGGGAAGGAAACATAATAGTAAACTTAAAATAAATAGTTTTTCATTTAAAATAGTGTAACTATATTAGTAATCCGAATTTCTTCGTGTAGAATATAAATAAAAGTTTCCAAGCTTTCGCACATCAACCAGATTGATTTTTCAAGGAAGATAGACAGCAAACTGCGAGGTTTGCTGTCTTCCTGCCTGCAGTTTGCTGTCTTCCTGTCTGCAGTTTGCTGTCTACCGTCCTTGAAAAATGGTTGATATGCGAAAGCATGGAAACTTTTATTTATATTCTACGCCAAGAAATTAAGATTACTAGTATAGTTATACAATTTTAATTATATAGTTCCTTGTTATTTAATTAGCTTTTTCATGCAACTTGGGAGTTATCTTCCCTCCAGTGATAATGACCCTGCAACTCGGCTACCATCAAACAAATTCTCACAACGCGATTTATTTTTTATATCTCAAGCTAGTTCAGTCCCCTCTCCCCCTACCCTCCCTTTCGTATTATGAATGTCATTTTTTTTTTTAACTTTTTGGCATGAAGAAATTGTTTGCTTGTGAAACCAGTAAATTAACAAAAGTACCTAAAATACATAGCAAAACTTGCATCTGTATTCGTGGATGAATATATAGTTTGTTGTTGAACCCACAGCGCCCCCCCCCAGATGAGTATTCATCCCCTTCCCCTTATTTTGGGACCTAGCTCCGGCCTTGAGTGGTAGTCGTCGCAATGTCTGGAGAGAGCGCAAACATACCTCAGCCGATCTGTGACTCATAGTCTGTGTCGATACGGGGATGTCCGCATAGCTGCCTGTACATGACATCCGACGGGATATCGTCCACTGTGGAGTGTGAGGTTGCTACGGCTTGCTGTCGAATGCAGCGATCGAGGCGCTCGGACTTATCCGTCGTGCACGAGTCCCACTACGGCGACGCACCTTACCTTCCTCCAAACACTGTCACCACTTTCGGCAGACATTCCGATGCGTTTCCGCCGCTATACGACGCAGGGACCAACCAGTCGTACATAGCGCTATGATAAAGACTCCGGTAAAGGTGTCTGTGTGATGGTAAGATTCCCGATGATGTCGCCCAGGCATTTTCATTCCTTACACGTGCTTTCGCCACCGAGACATGAGGGTACTGATATCCCCGCAACCCCTGCAGTGTGGCGGGGGGAGGGGGAGCATCATGGGTAAGAGCGTCTCTAACTTCAGAAGAAGAATTTTTCAAAATTTTTGCGGAAACTTCATACGAAACTGGTTGAAGAAATAGCCAGGAATTTATGACGGCAGCTTTGATTGAAGTATTAAAAAGAAAAGAAATTTTTGGCATTTTTTTCAGTAAATAAGTAAAATATTGAAGAACTCATTTTCGCTTTAGTTTATAAAAACTGAGTGACGGATGAGCAGTTATTCCAGAAGATTTGAGGCCCCTTTTCACAGTTATAGTTCCTGTGCATGTACACTACATTGACAAAAGTCACCGGACACACCTTCAAAAGCAAATAAACGGATCCGCTGCGTTGTCAAGATGCGCAGTATAACTGCAAACGGTATAAAAACAAGCTTACAGCTGACCGCAATCATAGCGCACTGTGAGGTTGAGTAAAAATGTCGCGGCGGGAGAGAACTGACTTTGAGAAAGGAAAGATTGTTGGGTGTTATATTAGTGGGTTGTTCATGAAAGAAACCGAGAGGCGTTTAAACATACACAAGTCAGCTGTTTTTGATGTACTGAATAAATGGAAGACACATGGCGTGTCTGAAGCAGCAAAACGTACCGGCAGACCAAAGAAAATCAGTGATAGAGGACGTTGAAGCCTCAGGAGAGTCGTTACAGCTAATCGACGGAGTAAAGCACAAGACCTCAATGCACAAGTGAGTAAAAATGCTGGAACCTTGGTATGAACACGTACCATTCGCAGAGAACTTCATTTCATGGGTTACCGTGGTCGTGCGGCTGCTCATAAGCCTTTAATATCCACACGGAATTATACTCGTCGTTTAGCATCGTGTAAAGAACATTTATCCTGGACCGTAGATCAATGCAAGCGGCTCCTATGGACTGATGAATCCAGATACACGATCCATCAGTTTAGTGGCAGTGTGTGGGTATGGCGGCAGCCGGGGAACGCTATTTACCACAGTGTACTATTCCTACGGTCAAGCTTGGAGCTGGCAGTGTACTCGTGTGGGGGTGTTTTTCGTGGTATGGTCCCGGCCCATTGGTTATCGTGGACAAACCTGTTAACTAGCATCGTCTACCTTGATATTATGGACAATTATGCCCTATCAACTCTGTGACAATACTATGGAACCGAGCCTTGTTGGTATCAATGCACCGAGTCATAAAGCAAGGACTGTTACGACTGTTACTCATAAAGCAAGGACTGTTACTCATAAAGCAAGGTTTGACGATAATTCCGTATCGTGTGTGGACTGGCCAGCACAGAGCCCTGATCTTAATCCCATAGAGCACCTATGGGATGATTAGAGCGCCTCATAAGAAGTTTGGAACCAAGGCCTACTCTAAGCAACAGTTAACGGCAGCATTATGTACTGAATGGAAGCGCATACCTATAGCTGTGTTCCAAAACCTTGTGGAAAGCATGTCTCGATGGGTCAGTGCATGCATTAAGGCCAAAGGTGGACCGACAGCGTACTAATGTATGTCAATAAATGCTATGTTGTGTTTCTCTTCTTGGTGTCCGGTGACTTTTGTCAATATAGTGTATATTAATAAGAGGAAGTGAATGAAATATCAGTTGAATAAATGAAATTTTTATATCCATGAGAATAAGGTGTTATACCTACTGTAGGTATATTACACTTACTTACACATAACTACTCATCCTTCAGAATATGAGCTAAAAGGTGTTCCTCGAGGAAACGGAAGACAGAGACTTATGTCATTTTTTTCATAACAGTCAAAAGCAAAGATTTTTACTGTGTGCAAGACATCGTGATATCATATTAAGTGTTTTTTTTTTTCAAGAGTGAATAATTTCAGTAGTTTTACTTTTCCCGTGCCACAATCTTTAATTGTTACTTTTTTTATTTGCTTATACTTATGTTCTGTATTTTCGTATAAATCGGAAAAGGTCGTTAGACGAGTTTTGTGTGTGTGATCGAGAGGCATTTCAAAGAGTCTGGCCTTAGTTAGCTAAGAGAATAAAATTTGCATGATGTAATTAACTCTGCCGTAAATGTTTTGTAAGACTTTGTATATTGGTATAGAACTATAGGGCAATCATTTTAATTACAACGTGTACATTTGTTTTGCATGCATTAAAGTAATAATTTTGATTTTACGAAAAATACCTATAGGTTCCAAAGAATTTGAATTATAAAAAAAAACAAAAAAAGAAACGGCCGTGCAGCCTAGTTTGTAATATGGAATTTGAAAATTTCAGTAATTGAATGCAAATGGATTTTCGCAAAAGGTCCTCCAAAATATTTTTTTGCGGGGGAGGGGGGGGGCGAGTTTCTCAGGTACACCACTGCATCGAGATCACTCCTATGCAGTGGTCCATATCCCAATTGAGGAAGACCAAACGTAGTTACGAGCGATTGCCCCCCCTTTTTTCTTCCTGATCTATCACGTGATTGGTTCACACAGTTTATACGTGATTGGTTATCGACATCTATCCACCGATTTGCATGGCTCTCCGACAAATACTTCCTCGTGTGGCATTTTCTATGTTGAGGGCTGCGGGTAGCCTAGTGGTCAACGTTCGTGACTGCCACGGAGAAGACCTCAGGTTCGATCCCATGCAGGTACGAACGCTCGATCGACTAAATATCCGCCGTGCGTCGGATGGGCACGTTAAGCCCTCGGGTCCCTGGTAATAAATAAGGGCGTCTTTCTTCCCCTTTCTACCTCACTTCCGTGTCACTTTCCTATCGGGCACTCTAGCCCAAATCTCCTAGCTTCTTATTTCTAAGGGCTGTTTAAGACCTGGGGTCAGACACTCCCTTTCTAAAATCCTCTACATATGATCTGATCTGATCTGATTTTCTATGTTGAAGAAAGTATAAACGTATGGACCTACAGTGAAATTACAAATTACCTCCTGCTCACCACTATGGAGTTTTAAATAATATTGTGAAATGGTACGCTGAAGTGGTATTACTTAACTCATAGATGTATAAGTAATATTACCGTCACATAGCGTGAGATTTGTCGACAGCTAAGATATCTGTACCGCCACTAATTGACTAGTCACAGGGGATATTGCTTTATGGACGACTATGAGTTGAACTGTGTATGTTATCAGAACTTGAATAGTACAGGGTGATTATGAATTAGTTGAAAAAAAAAACAAAAAAAAAACGTTATTGTGCATAGGTATAAGGATGCATATGATAATACACGGTTGAGTCACATTATTGTGACCACTAGCTAATATCCAGTGTAACCGCCGTGTGCAGCGCGCACAGCAGCTAGACCGGGTGGAGCGACTCAATAAGGTACTGGAAGGTGTTCACAGGTATGTGGAGCTATGATGACTGCAGTGCATCTGATAGCTGCTGGAATGTCCGTGGTGGAGGATCCATAGAGCGAACAACACGATCGAGGTGATCCCACAAATGCTCAATTGGGTTTAAGTCCGGGGAATTCGGGAGCCAGGGAAGTACTTTGAAGTCTTCATCGTGCTCTTCCAACCACTCTCGGACATTTCTAGCTGTGTGACACGTTGCACTGTCGTTCTGGAAGATCCCATCCACCCCAGGGAAGTCAATCAGCGTGTATGTGTGTACGTGGTCTGCAAGATGGATTCATAACGAATTCAGTCCATAGTGCCTTCCACATATGAGTGGACCCATAGAATACCACGAAAACATTCCCCACACCATAACGCTGCCCCCACTAGCTTGTGTTCTTCTAGCAATGGCTGAAGAGAGTTTGTTCTCCGATGTTTCTCGCCTTATACGCCAACGATTGTCCTTTTGATGAAGCAGAAAACGGGACTCATCGGAGAAGGCAATCCTTTGCCGATCGGTGTAGGTCCAATTCCGATACGATACTGCCGTGCAAAATTTCAGGCTTTTCTGCCGATGCACCTTCGTTACAGCATAGGCGCAGTGACCATCCGTCTGCATCGGAGTCCCATACGCAGCAGGGTTCGTTGAACAGCCATTTTAGACAAACTTTCGGTAGCCCCCTGGTTCATTTTGCCAGTGAGTTGCTCCCCTGCAGCTTGTCGATCGGCCCTCACGCACCTGCGAAGCCGACGTTCACCTCTCACATCAATATCACGTGGTGATCCGCAGTTTCCACATCGCTTATTCGCAATAGTGCCATTCTTCCAATCACGATACACTTTAACCACAGCAGCACGCGAACAGTTCACAAACTGCGCTGTTTCAGAAATACTGCCACCCTTGGCCCGAAAGCCGATAATCATCCCTTTTTGAAAATCTGATGAATCGCTCCTTTTATCCATGACAGCAACGAGTGATATGTTTTCGGATCATATGAACATATGTAGAGGATTTTAGGAAGGGAGTGTCTGACACCAGGTCTTAAACAAACCTTAGAAATTGGAAGCTAGGAGATTTGGGCTAGAGTACCGGATAGGAAAGTGGCACGGAAGCGAGGTAGAAGACGCCCTTATTTGCTACCGGGGAGCCAGTACCCGGGGTCCGACGGCTTAACGTGCCCATCCGACGCACGGCGGGTATTTAGTGGTTCGAACGTTCGTACCTGCCCAGGATCAAACCTGAGGTTATCTCCATGGCAATCACGAACGCTAACCATTAGGCCACCCGCGGCCATGTTTTCAGAATACCTACAGCACACTTTATATACCCTCTAAGCCAGCTCACGACACGTGCCTTCTTTCATTGGCTACTCGCTGTTGACGTAAAAAGCAGAAGGTGGTCACTGTAATGTGACTCGACTGTGTAAGTACGAATAATATGTAGTTAAGCACACCAAGTTTCCTTTTAGTGGACAGATAGCACTGAGTCATGCTAGATCACATATCTTCAGCAGAGAACGCCGTTTGCTCCCATCACCATTGTTTATTGTTTCAGGTAAGATGGCGACGTTCAGCGGCGCGGAAAAAGCAAAATGCTGCCTGTGGTTTCACGAGACACAGCATTCAGCAACACAAGTGCAACGACATTTTCTCCGAAAATACGGGAAAACTGCACCGAAAAGGGACACGATTGTAGCATGGTACGAAAGATTTACCGAGACTGGATGTGTGGCTCATAGGAACAGCGGCCAAGGCAGACCTGGGATTCCTGAGGAGCCGGTGGATGCACTGCGAGGAGCACTTCTGTAAATTCCTCATACATCGACGGCACGAGCAAGTCTGGAGCTTGGAGTCCCAAAATCAGCAGTGACAAATGTCTTACGGAAACGTCTGAAATTTAGGCCTCACAAATTGCAACTCGTTCAAGCTCTGAAGGACGGGACAAGAAACAGAGAGCAGATTTTTGCAGTGACATGTTAAATCGCATGGAAGCTGATGATGACTTCGTGTCGAAGTTGGTGTTCGGCGACGAGGCGACCTTTCACTTAAATGGTAAAGTGAATAGGCACAATGTGAGAGTTTGGGGATCAGAAAATCGCCATACCGTCTTGGAACATGAAAGGGACAGTCCCAAGGTAAACTTTTTTGTGCCGTAACTTGTGCTTCCGTTTTTTGGCGATGTTTGTTATCAGAACTTGACTACTCAATATTTCACCAGTAAAGTAGCCAGATCTCAATCACACTACCGTTTCCGATTAGCGTATTCTAGACTCCATCATTCAAAAGGATGATGTCCCGTCATAGGCTATGCTGTTTCGAGGAAAACATGGCGAAAGCATTATGCAGTATCCGTCCATTTAACCGGATCTCCGACTGAACGTGTCAAAGGCAATCTGACGTATTTATTTACAGTCAACGCAAATGTTATGTACATCCTAAAAGAGTGCCATCGGTGGACTAATCGCAGAACTGTACTTGACGGCTCTCAAACAGTAACCTGCAATGCGCAATTAATTTGGAAATGCTCTGATACACTAATAGAGAACCCCGTTGTATAGCAGCTCTGGAGGAATAAATTATTTAGTTTTGAAACTAGTATTAATTTATGTTTGGTGACCTTTCGCAGTAATGTTGAATGTGCAATCCGTCCGTTTCTGGAAGGTGTCTGTTATTTCTCATACATTCCAATGCAATGTCCTTGCAATGGAATGTATGAGAAATAACAAAAGACTTGAATTAAGTAGTATTCGTATCTGTCTCAAACCTTTACTTCTTTTTCCCTCAGAGCAAAGAAGCTGAGGACTCCCGCCAACATGTTCGTCGTCGGTTTAGCCCTTACAGACTTCCTTATGATGGCCAAGACTCCTGTCTTCATATACAACTCCTTTCACCAAGGACCTGTCTTTGGAAATCTTGGTAACACTTGGCGCCAGCCACTTACTCTATGTTAACATTTTTTTTTATTACATTTTCAGATTCAATATGATTAGCAATTATTTTCACAATTATGTACATACTAGAAGCTATACCCGTTCTCTGAACGGTGAATCTATAATTTTTTTAACATAAAATTAAAGAAAGGAAAAAGTAATTAAGGGAAGGAAAAGCAATTCAAGATCCGTAACTGTTTTACGATTTAGAACAGGGTCGTGACGTCAACGCAGACGGTTTGACGTAAAACGAAGCAGGTTTTGTGTCCCTTAATTTTAAATAATATGTGCGCCCGCAGGACGCACACGACATAAAGGCAGCTAGAACGAACGTCTGCGTAGCTCAGTTGGTCAAGGGACTTGTTCCGGAATAAGAGGACTCGGGTTCGATCCCTGGCATGGAACAAAATGACGGAGAAATTTACTTCGTTATATGTGCTTCAGTGCCCATCTTGTAAAAATTCCGACTTTCTTCCTTAACAAAGAGTTTCACCACTTGTGACTTCCGCTATTTCGCGATTTATTACTCTGCATCAGGATATTACAAACCCCCTAAGTACTGAAGTTCGCTTTGGTCGCTATAATATATAGTTTTTGAATTATAGTTGTAAGAAATCGCACTGATAGACAGAGTGGCACACAGGCACTACCCTGAAAATCGTCAAATCATGTTTTGGTTAACCCAAAATGTATTATATTTCTGTTGAAACCTAGAAGTTCTTTTTTCTTTTTTTTTTTCGATTAAAATACTTTTCGTGCATTAGCATGATAAAGTAAAAATGGGGAGGGGGGGGCGAATGCGGAAGGAAAGAAAATCAGGGGAGTACTCTGGTACCCTTTGCAGACAATTTATGCGATGCATCTTTCACATGCCGAAATCTTTGTGGGTTGTGACGCACTACAGAGATGAGAACATCTGTCAAGACGACAAATCTGCAGCGAGACATTCTGTCCGCGTAGCTCAGTTGGGAGAGTGACTTACTCTGGAGTGAAGGGAACAGAGAAACTTGTGTTTTCACAGGGTATGAAGCAAAACGAGGAATTCGAGATACATTTAGTTTCGTACAACACATTGCATTTATTCGCGTTATTCACAACCATACCGAGCCATAGTCCGGTACATATTAAGTGGGATTAAGTCATAACGACAAACAAATAAGGTTTACTAATTCGTGACATTGAGCGGTACTTCGGTAGGTGGATTAATGAATGTTATTGTCATAAAACCAGTGAAAGAAGATATGTGAGTCATAAAAATAAATATTTACTAAATTATGGTGGCAGCACGACTATTCAATTTTTCAAAAACAATATTTATTGTTATCATTATATCTTATTGAGATAAGAACGTCTTAAACTAACATGACACCGGTGAAATGTGATATAGCTACGAAAGTCCATTTGCGCATGCGCAAGCTGAAATCTGACCTCACGATAGAAAGAAAAGCTGAATCGCAAGTGCGTTAGTGAGGGAGATGGGCAACTTTTTTGGTATAGGATATCTGTCGTGTTTTACATAATTTTAAAGCTGTGGTCAATTGCGGGTAACCCCCCCCCCCCCCGGTCGAGAGGGAGCCAAATTTCGCCACGACGCATACTTTACTACTGTCGGGAAAGATTCATAGCATCAAAACTAATGTTGTTTTCGAATGAGAACTAATATTATTTTCTCAAGTCCGATAACTCCTTCCGTTTACCCATCACGCTCCGAATTTTACTACCTACTGCTCCACTCACACCTTATATATACACTGGCGTGCAAGAATTAAGGACGAGACGGTTTTTCGAATGTAGCATCGTGCAGAAGTGCTCCACATCGACTCAGATCATACGATAAGAACCCCAAGATGTAAGAATATGGGACAAATGAGCAAAACCGTCCAAACAAGGAATCCAAAGGATACAAAGGCACTTTATTGAAAAGGTAGCTTCGAGCACAACTTGACAGAAGACAGAAAAGTCCATGTGACAGGCGACTGCCAAGAAAAATCCAGTCTTTAGTAGGGGATATGATCACCCCTGACTGCGTTGCAGGATTTACAACGTCTGTCCATGATGAGGATGAGGTTGTCAAGGAGCTGTTGAGGCATCGCGGCCCATTCCCCTTGTAGCGCCAATCGCAGCTGCGGAATCGTTGCTGGCGGCTGGTGACGTGCTGCCCAGCGTCTCCCGAGAAGGTCCCAAACGTGTTCGATTGGACTTAGGTCCGGGGACCTTGCGGGCCAATCCATGCGTTGAATATCTTCACTCTCCATTAGCTCTGCGACCGCCACTGTACGATGAGGTGTAGCGTTGTCGTCCATGAACAGGAACTCAGGACCCACAGCACCTCTAAACAGACGCACGTGAGGCAGGAGAACCTCGGTACAATAGCGGACACCAGTGACTGAACCTCCTTGGTAGATGTGGAGGTCAGTACGGCTACCAAGCATGATACCTCCCCAAACGAGAACTCCGCCACCTCCAAACCGGTCCGTTTCGACGATGTTGGAGGTGTGATTGCGTGTTCCCTGCTCTCTACAGATGTGTATACGTCCAGAATCGTTCGTCAGACTAAATCGGCTCTCATCCGTAAAGAGAACTCGACCCCATTGCTGATGTATCCAGTTCTTGTGTTTCTGGCACCATAGAAACCGCCGTTTCCGATGAGCAGGCGTTAATGGCACACACCGTACTGGTCGTCGTGCAAATAGACCACCTTTGTGCAGCCTCTTGGCCACGGTAAAACGCGATAACGGACTTCCAGTTGTCTGCTGCATGTGCCTTGCGATTTCTCCCGCTGTCTACCGTCTGTCTGTTCTCGCCTGTAGGAAAATATACCGGTCGTCCGCCGCCGTGGTTGCTCTTGGACGACCACTGCTAAACTCTCGGACAGCTGTTCATGTCGTTTAAATGCTCTCCAAGCTCGTGAAACAATGCTGTAAGCGATCCCGAACTCCACGGCCACACTATTCACACTTCGACCTTCTTCCAACTTCCCAATGACGCGACCTCGGGTAAAGTCATCCAGATGTCGTCTACTGGATTGCCTGTTGGCCATATCTCATGGTGGCAGCAACTCGACGTCGTTCAAACCGATGTACACCGTGCAATAGCTTTCACCGAATTGCTGAGCGTACACCGTCTGTGTGCTTTATACCCTTCTGACACTCCCCGCCCCCTCTACGTTATGCTGCATATATGCGCATGCCCTACCGTACCGGACCCTAGTCTATCTCCTGAGTGCATAGTCTTTCGGTCCGTTCTGTCTGCTCGTTCCGCTGTTATGCTAATTTTTCCTCTTCGTCCTTAATTTTTGCATACCAGTGTATATGCTACGTCGGTCAACTAATCACGCCCTCTCGGAAACCACATGGTCAACGGGCCGCATCCACTTTTGATAGGGGGTAGTCATAATTCAGTGATCACTTTGTGTATATAGAAATATCCGATTTATAGCAACAACCAGAAATTTTTATGAGAATACATGTATTTACTGTGAATTTTCTATCTAGGATGTAATATTATAGGTAGTCAATGTATTATACTGTATACGGAGTCAAAAGTTCAGCAACAACCTGAATTCTTGCAAGGTAATATATTTATTTACGGTGAATTTTATTTCCAGGATGTATCGTATACGGAGTCATTGGAGCGTATTCTGGTCTGTGCTCAGCCTTCTGCAACGCCTTTATTGCTTATGATCGCTATCGGGTTATAGCATGCCCCTTCAGTCGAAGCCCAATGACGAAAGCAAAGGCATCTCTGTGCATCTTTCTTTTGTACCTGTACGTGACACCTTTCGCCCTGTTACCAGCATTCGAAATTTGGAACAAGTTCGTGCCGGAAGGCTACCTCACCAGCTGCACCACGGATTACTTCCAGCACGATGTCAACGGAAGGTCATACATTGTCTCCATTTGGTTCTTCGGGTGGTTCATTCCCATCTGCGTGATCATTGCCTGCTACTTCAGGATCTACCTTACAGTTAGAGATCACGAAAAGCAACTCTCAGAACAGGTGAGGTAATGTTTCATACCGTCATCTTGTAAAGTTTAAATCACATGCACTGTAAAAAATAAGTGGTGTGAATCCACGGAAAATTTCTGAAAAAAATGCGTGCAGGAATGTTGCCGATAGGTGTCCGTCTTTTAACGAAATTTCCGTTTTTGAAAGTTCCTGGGATTTTTTGTTTTGTTTGTTTTTTACTTCCGTATTTTCACAGATTTTCCGTGGTCAGTAATTCCGTTTATTTCAAAAAAGTCGGTTTCAGATTTTTCCGTATTTTTATACAGAAATTTCGAAAAATCGAAAACGCTGGATTTTTCATCCTTTACGCCAGAGAATTTGTCCGCGCAGGTGGGGACTTGAAACGATTCTAATTGCGCGATGATGACATTTTTGTTGTCATTATGCGAGTGATTTAGTCATTTTATTTTATTTTGGAACTTTTTTTTTAATATGTTTGTAGTAATTTTTTTTTTCAAGAGGACTTATCACAAATTAAGTATTTTTTTCATCGTGATTTTACGAAGTAACAGAATGCTTTGGAATTTGAGATCTCTTTAAACTCATAATGCCTTTCAGTTATGTTTAAGAAAAGATGAAATGTACTACTGTTTTACAGTATTATTTCACAAAACTCTTAAATATAAAATTTACTCTTGCTTGATATAATACAGGGTGTCCACAATGTCTTATTACCCTGTAATAAGAAATGTAAGTGAGCCATGTATATGTTGTATGATGTATATGTTGAGTTATGATCTGTATTGTGTTTATTTACAGATCAGGAACTGGAACCATGTGTGATACCAGCGAATACACCCTGGAACAGCGGATTGTGGTCAGTGTCTGGGTACACGAACGTCCACACACAGGGAAGATAATGCGTGCCGATTTCCGACAACAATTCGACAAAGAGGCCCCTCCAAAACAGACTCTTCTGCGGTGGGAACATAAACTCTTCGAAGCAAGCAACATCAAGGATAAACCACGAACGGGAAGGCCATCAATCAGAGTGCAACAGTGTCAAGCGGTCGAGGAATCAGTTATCAGGTCACCGACGGAGTCTCTCCGCAAACGATCGGCGGAGCTTGGAATACCACGATCGACACTGCATGAGCACATGAAGAATGACCTGAATTTGCACGCATATCACCCGATGTTCGTTCAGGAGTTATCAGACATCGATTTAAACCGCAGACGGGATGCATGTGCAATGATGCTTCAGACATTTGCCACAATCCCAAAACGTGGAAAGGTCATTTTCAGTGATGAATGTGCGATATACCGCAGCTGTCGATCACGGAACGTTGTGTTCTGGTCTATAAGGAAACCCCACATTATGTCGAAGAATTGGAACATCATCCTCCGCATGTCATGATATGGGCTGCAATGAATAGTCGACATCTGTTTGGACCGTATTTCTTTGATGGTCAAATGAATCAGACAACTTATCTAGACATGCTGCAAACCTGGTTTGTGCCACAACTTGGAAATCTTGGTATTCTGAATGACGTATGGTTCCAACAGGATGGGGCACCCGCCCATTACGCAATCGCTGTTCGGGAATACCTTGGTGAGGTCTTTCGGGATCGTTAGTTCGGCCGAGGTTCGGCAGTGCTGCCCGCTCCACTTGAATGGCCACCTCGAAGCCCAGATCTCTCAACATGTGATAATGCCCTTTGGGGTTTCATAAAGGAGGTTGTTTGCACACCACTGATGAACTTAAGCAAGCAGTGAGACGTTCTTTCTCTCGATCACCCCGCAACTATTTCGGAAAATGTCCCACAGAACATGGCGTGAAATTATTCTCTGTCACGAGAATGACGGACCCCAAACGGATCCACTGGATGTTTAAGGATGCCTCAACATATAACTCAACATATACATCATACAACAGATGCATAGCTCACTTACATTTCTTATTATAGGGGGTAACAACACATTGTGGACACCCTGCACACTGTGAAAAATAAGTGGTGTGAATTCGAGGAAAATTTCTGAAATTAACGTGCAGCAAAGTTGCCTGTAGGTGTCCGTGTTTTTCAGAAATTTCCGTTTTTAAAAGTGCCCGTTTATTTTAACTTCTGTATTTTCACAGATTTTCCGTAGTCAGAAATTCCGTTTATTTCAGAAAAATGCATTTCAGGTTTTTCCGCATGTAAACTGAAATTCCGCAAAACCAACAAACCAACCCTTTCCCCAGACAATCGTTCCCCTTCAGTGAGGATCGAACCCGCGCTGTTTGAGGTGGTTCAACAGGTAACGCACGCCTTTAACCACTGAGCCACAGACACTCAGAAGTTCGTGTCACGTACATCGTAAAGCAAATTACGCAACAATGTTGTTCTTTTTTCTGTCATTAATACGTGTAATTTAGTCACTTTATTTTCTGCTGGAGTTCATTATTTTCTGAATAGGTTTGTAATATTTTTTTTTTCTGCTGGAGTTTATTATTTTCTGAATAGGTTTGTAATATATTTTTTTTCTGTAGGAGGACTTTTCACAAATGAAGCAATTTTCATTGTGATATTTCGAAGCAACAAAATGCTTTGCAACTTAATTTTTTTTAACTGACAATGACTTTCGGTTATCTTAAAAAAGGTGAATTGTACTTTTTTATAGTACTTTTGCACACACACACAAAAAAAAAAAAACCCCTCCTAAATATGAAATTTATTTATAATAGCTATAACAGCTTTTGTTTTAAGTCGTCCAAAGACTCAGACATGGACATCGTATAACCATCTGTTCAATAAGTACCCGGTTTCTTACAGTAACATAATATAAATAGCTGGTGCCCAAAATATAATAAATAACATATAATGAATAGTTGGTGCACAAAATAGGGGAGAGGAAAAGAAATATTGTGTTCCACAATAAACAAAATTCATGAGATATGCTATCCACAATATCCGATCTCGTTACGAAACTTCAAAATTCGACAGACGACTGAAATTTAAAAGTTAATCAAACCTCAAGTATTCCCACCAATCGCTCCTAATACCGGTAATTTCTCGTCATACAGATACGGAAAAAGTGAGAACGGAGTTTTTCCGTTAATATACAAGAGGAATTGCAGAAAGGTTTCCGAAAATTCAGAATTTTCCGTTAACACATCTGAAACGGTAATTTACCGTCAATATAAGAAAGAAACTGCGGAAAGGTTTCTGAAAATTCAGAAATTTCCCGTGGTACGAAAAATCCGTGAAATTCAGGTTTCTTTCCGTCATTTCACGGAAAAGGTTGTATCAGAAATATGCTTTGTTCATTAACGAAATAAACGACGGAAAGTCGCTCGTGAATTTCAGAATTTTTTCTACAGAGTGTATAGTTTTTGTCTTAAGGGTTCCACAGACTGATACATAAACATCGTACTATCACCTGTACAATAATTTCAGTATACCAGGTTTCTTACGGTAACTCAATATACAGGGTGATTCATAAAGAAGTATACAGTTTCAACGCACTGTAAAACAAGAACAATGTAAGATATTTTATGTTACCTGTAACAGAATGTTTCAAGTTTTTTTTGAGACAGTCACAGATGTTCCATGTGTGCACCCTTAGTCACACATTGAGCCTGTAATCCATTTCAGCCCAAACGCGAGGTAAGATATCTGAATCAATTTCAGTGATAGTGGCAGTGATACGCTGTTTCAGCTCCGCTAGATCAACAGAAAGGGACGGGACAAATACCTTGTCCTTTACGTACCACCACAGGAAAAAGTCACAAGGTGTAAAGTCAGGACTTCTGGGTGGCCATTGGGTCAGTGGCATGTTGTAGTCAGCGGCTCGTCCAATCCATCGGTGAGGAAGATGTTCATCGAAATAATATCGCACGTCGCCTGACCAGTGAGGTGGTGCACCATCCAATTGGAGAATAAAGTTGTCACTGTCGTCCTGCAACTGTGGCATGAACCAAAGAATTAACATATCCAGAAAAGAGCCTCCCGCGACAGTTTTCTCGTGAAAAAAGAAGGGGCCGTACACTTTCTTTTTGGACACAGCACAGAACACATTTACCTTAGGGGAATCTCGCACGTGTTGCACTGCAAATCTCGGATTCTCCGTTCTCCAAAAGCGAACATTGAGCTTGTTTACCTGACCACTCACGTGAAATGTAGCTTCATCGGTGAAAACTAAGTGATCGGCAAAATCGCCATTTTCAAAACGGTGCTGCATTTCGGCACAAAATTCAAAGCGCTTTGTCTTGTCAAGGTCAGTGAGATTTTGCAACATCTGCGCTTTGTATGGAATCATTTTCAGCTTCTTTCTCAAAATTCTCCGGACAGTGGGCTGTGAAATCTGCACTTCACGACTCACCCTCCGCGTTGATTTTCCCGGGCTTCGTTGAATGGCGGAGCAAACACTATCGACGACTTCTTCCGACACAAGCGGTCGTCCAGGACTTTTAAGTTTGCACAAACAGCCCGTAGTTTCCAATTTTTTATGCCAATCGTAGATAGATTTTCTGGTTGTAGGTTCTTTTCCGAATCGTGATAGAAAATGCCGTTGCACAACAGTTACAGATTCTGTTTTGCTCAATTCATGAACACAAAACGCCTTCTCCACTGCAGACGCTGCTGCCATTTTGACTGACTAGTCACGTGGCACGCGAGCAATCGCCTACGTCACTTCCCTCAGTAGCGGGACACAAACTTTATGAGTACTAACGGTTCGCAGTTGTGGTCCGTGTCTTCAACTGTTACTGTTTTACAGCATCTGGAAACTGCATACTTCTTTATGAATCAGGGTGTATAATAGCTGGTACACAAAATGGGAGAGAGGAGAAGAAATATCCTGTGCCACAATAACAGGGACGTCGCTAGACTAGGAAATCAAGATGGGCGACGGGTGGGCGAGCATTATTTTTGGTGGAGCAAGCTTGATAGCGCCTTTATTTTTTACGAAACACTGAAAGAACGAATTTTTAAGGCTTTTCACTACCCGCTACAAAGAAATTAGTGCAGTCCTCATTTCCTCGACATGGACACACACACACACACACACACACAAACATACACGGATCTGTCTAGTTACGCCACTGGTGTGAGATACCAGTGTTACTAGAATGTCCTCTTCCACTTTTTGTTTGCTCTAAATGTGTCGTCTTAAACTGCTTATCAAAATTTAACATTTTTGTTTACGAAAATAGTACTATACTTGAACAATTTAAGGGAAAATTTCGTTTTTATTCATTTAAATTAAATTTTAACGTCGTGCCACGCAGACACAATACCTTCCTCCTCCTTAATTCCCTTCCTTCTATTTTTCTTTTCTTTTAGAATGGAGATTTAACGACCACCGTGAGCAACTCAATGTGCTATAAGCAGACTCCCGTTCCTAATTTAGGGCCACTGGTTCCAGGGAAGGGAGAAAGCTAGTGCTGCAAGACAAACACAACATCCATGCCTCACGGGATTCGAACCCGGACCCCTATCGGACGAATGGTCAGAAGCCATCGCTTAGACCACTGCGCCACCAGGGCGGCTCCCTTCCTTCAAGCCAGCTACTTTGATTTGCACTCCTCTCCTGCAAAACAATCCTCGGCCGTTTCCTACACTTTTACTGTCCCGGGACAGTTTTAAGAGCGCTAGTGTAACTTTAGACTCTGTGACGTACTACAGAGGTGAAACATGTGCCAAGACGATAAATATGCAGCGATATATTTCGTCGGTGTAGCTTACTCAGTGTCGTTGTAGCTACTCCGGAGCGAGGAGACGCGTTTTGATCTTTATCACCCCCAAACTTTGTTTTCACAACTCCCCTTTCCGTGTTGGAATTCCCTATTTCGTAATAAAAACAAACAGAGCAATTAGTAGTGGCCTCCTCAGTGAATTCCTGTTCACCCTTCCTCATTAGCCTCTTGGTCATACAAATATGAGAAAGAGGCTTAAGCTAAGGAATTGGAAGAGTGAAGAACAATTGAATTTTCATGGCCTTGTGGATGCTGTTTTGATAGCCTTTCTACGGAGACGTAAACAACGCACATTCTAGCGGGAAATACGTAGGGCTATATATAAAACACAAGACTTATATCTTGGAAAAGTCCAGATTATATTTTTAAGTTAAATATTTTGAAAATGACACATTTTGAACTGGGTGGACAGAACAAATTTCAGGCCCACCTTCGCACCTCCTTGGCGACGTCCCTGCACAATAACCAAAATTTCATGCGATATGCTATCCACAATATCCGATCTCGCTACAGAACTTCCAAATCAGTTCCTTTGACGGACGATTGAAATTTAACAGTTAATCAAACCTCTATTCCTGTGAATCGCTTCTATTACCGGAAATGTTTTGTCATATTGATTCGGAAAAAGTGAGAACGAAATTCATATGTTGATTTATACGAAAGAAACTGCTGAAAAGATTCTGAAAATTCAGAATTAAGAAACGGCAATGTACCGTCAGTATAGGAAAGGAATTGCTGAAAATTCAGAATTTTCGTGGAGTACGAAAGCTCCTTGGAGTTCGGGTTTTCTTCCGTTATTTCACCGACAGAAAAGGGTGTGTCAGGAATTGTGACGTACTACAGAAATGAATCACGTGTCAAGACGGCAAATCTTCAGCGGCACATTCCGTCCGCGTAGCTTAGTTGGGAGAGCAACTTACTCCGGAGTGAGGGGGTCGCGGAATCGATCTCCGTCACGGACAAATTTGTTTTTTCACATTGGCGCCCGAACGTAAAAATAGATGTACTGGCCGTTGGCTTCGAAAAATGTGTGACATTTGCTCCACGCATCGTCTAGAATTAGTGAAAATTCCTAGTTCACTTCAAATGAAAAAGAAAAGAAAAATAAGAGAGATAGAGATGATATGACGTACTACAGAAGTGAATCACGTGTCAAGACAACGAATCTGCAGCGGTACATTTCGTCGGACAGCGGATGGCCAAGTGGTCAACGTTCGTGTCTGCCACGGAGAATCCTCAAAGTCAGGTACGAACGCTTGAACCACAAAACATCCGCCGTGCGTCGGATGGGTACGTTAAGCCGTCGGACCCTGCATGGGTACTGGGCCCCCAGTAATAAATAATGGCGTCTCCCCCATCCTTTCTACTTCGCTTCCGTGTCACTTTCCTATCGAGCACTCTAGCCGAAATCTCTTAGCTTGCTATTTCTAAGCGTTGTTTAAGACCTTCGGTCAGACAATCCCTTCCTAAAATCCTCTACATATATGATCTGGTCTGATCTGTTAAATTTCGTCCGGGTAGCTTAGTTGGGAGAGCAACTTACTCCGGAGTGAGGGGGCACGGCAAAAATTTTGATTTTACAGAATATGCTTCGTTAATTCACGAAAGGTATCATGAAAAATTGCTCGTGAATTTCAGAATTTTTTTACAGTGTTCGAATTTACCCTACCCACTAAATTTCAGGAAATTTTATTCGATTAACGAAGAATTTTAGGATTAAAAAGAGTTCTGGGCATGTGACGATTACATTTAAGAACATATTGAATTAATATATTATGAGTTCAGAGAAACGCAATTACCCTTACACTAGTGAAGTTAAACATTCAAGGTTTTCCATCCACAGCCGGTGTACAATCGTGAATTTTCCGCCTCGTGAGCACAATTTCCTGTAACTCCAGGTCAGGGATATTTGATCATGCACAGTTAAGCACTCTGAATTTAGGCGATTTCGAACGTGGTATGATAGTGGTAGTCGAGGACATCGGTCACTCCATCTCGGAAATTACCCCGAAATTTGAATTTACACGGTCGTCAATTTCAAGGGTGTACCTGAACTACACAAACTCAGGAGAAACATCCATAGCGAAAGACCGGCGTGTCCGTAGGAAAGCCCTGGACGATCTTGGACAGCAGCGCCTGGCACATTCGCCCGTCGTGCAACATTGCAACAAATCACAGCGTAGTTCAATGCTGGGGCTAGTAGTAGCATCAGCGTTTAGACAGTGCAACGTTCCCTATGTTCTATGGTGTTCCGGAGCCGACAGCCCACACGGGGCCACGCAGGATGACTGGAAATGTGTAGCATAGTCCGACGAATCGTGGTACCAACTGTATCGGGAAGATGGCCGACTCCGGGTGTGGCGACAACCCTACGAGGCAATTTCCTACAAAGGGCAGTGCAGGCCGGCGGTGGGTCTGTTATGACGTGGGGTGTTTTCAGCTGGCATGCATTAGGACCTCTGATACGTCTGCAGACCGCTCTGACCGGGAGACTACGTAGCCATCCTTGGGGATCATTTGCACCCGTTCATGTCGTGCAACCACTCTGAAGGGTGCGATCTCTTTCAACAAGACAGTGCACCACCGCGCACACGCCCACAGTCGCCCGATTACGGCTAGAGGAACATTCCACGGAGTTTGGCATCCTGACATGACCCCTCGCTCGCGGGATTTAAACGCCATCGAACACATTTGGAATGCTGTTCAACGTGCCGTCAATCAGGGGCTGATCCAGAGGGGAAGGCGCCTCCTTAGAAACAAAGAAAAAGCTCCGATTTGTTAGGTTTTAATAGCAAATTGAATATTTTTTTCGTGAAAGAAGGTATTACCACAGATATATACAAGAAGCTAGATTGGACACAAAGCCCATGAGGCGTGAGAAGGTAGGCGCCATTTTCAGCGGGTCATCACGATCCATTAAGCAAGGCTACTTTGCATTAAGTCAAAGGAATACGAGTTTGGTACTGTGATTTTCTATTTATATTGAGATTCAAAGTAGTCAGTACCCATTTAGCGGCGGAAGTTATGAAATTTAGGTAAAAAACAGTAACATTCCTTAGTGCTAACTAGAGTGCTAAGGGTCTTGCAAAATATTGAATTATTTCAGATTCGGCCAGGGCTTAAATTCAAGAGAAGACATTCCGGTATCTGCGATATAAAAAAATATCACGCTGATTTTAATTTGCTGAGATATATGATTTTGACGTTTCTTGTTAATGAATGCTTACATTTAATACGCCATTTCGTTGCTATATTGCCCAAATATATAATTTGAAATGTTAAAAACTAAAATTTCCTTAGTGCATACCAAGACAATATATCAAAATTTTTGGTGAAATTCAAAACTTTTTGAGCAAACATAATAAATAAATCAGAATGACAGAGGTAATAGCAACAAGGAAAAATATTCACATTATTTCAGCTTTTATATGTAAAGCATGTGGAACCCCCCTTTTTTTCGGGTTCAAATCAATAGTTTGCTGGATTTAATAGCTACTTATTGACTTTAAATAAATTATTTGCTTTTCCATTATTTCAAATCGTTGCCGCATTACCTTCTTAAAAATGTTTTCCAATAATTTTCTATATTTGCATACAATACCAGCTTTAAATTTTAATATATCACAACTTAAATCTTGGCCCTCAGTCTCCGGCAGCTGGAATGTACCTGGCCAAGGCAGCGGCCAGTGCGACATGAAGGCAGAGGGTACTAAGAATCCCCAGAGGACCGGACTAGGCTACCATCAGATGCTGACCTTGGCTACGTATAATGGACGCTCATTATCTTCTGATTCAAGGCTTCTTGAATTGGAAGAAGAACTACAACGGATCAAATGGGACATCGTCGGGCTAAGTGAGGTAAGGAGAAAAGAAGAGATCTCATTGAACTGAAAAGTGGACATCTCTTCTACTATCGTGGGACAGATACTGGCAGAACTAGTGGTGCTGGATTTATAATAAACAAGAAACTGAAGGATAAAGTTGTAGAAGTTGAAAGTTCCTCTGACAGAGGTGCACGACTCGTTATCCAACTCTCGAGAAGATACAAAGCTCAGACTATTCAAACTTATGCACCCACCACAAGTCATCCTGAAGAAGAAATTGAAGAATTTTATGAGAAAATTCGTCATCTGAATAATATAGGTAAGCAGCACTTGAAGATAATTATGGGAGATTTCAATGCAAAAATAGGGCAACGGCAACAGAATGAAACTTCAGTAGGTAAATTCGGTCACGGCAACAGGAACCAGCGTGGAAATACTCTCGTAGAGTTTGCGGAGTCAGAAGGGTTTTTCATTTTGAACTCTTTTTCAAGAAAAAACCACACAGGAAATGAACATGGAGACATCCAAATGATGATTTTATTATTTGTAACAAAAAATTCGTCATAGAAGACTGCAGTGTGCTAAACAAGTTCAACACAGGTAGTGAACATATAGATTGGTGAGATGTAAGATGTACCTCAACACTAAACTCGAACGTGGCAAGCTCATAAAGCAAACAAAATGTATTGACATAGCCAACCTTAAAAAACACCATATCACCTTCAAGTTGGAACTGAAGAACAGATTCACGGCTTTAGAATGCCTAACACCGGAAGAAGTGGATATTTCTGAAGTTAACAGAAAAGTAACCAAAGCTCTTATGGAAACAGCAACAAAATTAGCTGGGTCTAATGCACGTGAACAAATTATCAGGAAAAACCGAAATGTTGATGCAAAAAAGAAGAGAGATGAGGACAACTAAAGAAGATGTGACTTCCAAAGTGGAATATATAGAGCTATGTAAGACAGTACGAAAAGGTATCACTGAAGACGTAAGGAAATTCAACTGTGAACTAGTGAGGAAAGCAATTGAAAACAACCAAAGCCTAAAGATAGCAAAGGGGCATCTCAGTAAGTGAAGAAAACAGATTATGGCACTGAGAAAAGAAGATGGTTCTGTAACAAGAAATAGATACGAAATTTTGACAAGAGTGAAAGATTTCTACTCCAAATTATATGAAAGGGATGATACATGTACTCCAGACATCATGAAAGGTACCAGTACCAGAGTTCTTTCAGTCCTCCCAGCAGAAGTTGCACATGCAATCAAGAACATGAAGCGGGGAAAAGCTCCAGGAGAAGATGGAATTACTGTATAAATCATACAAGAAGCAAGTGGAGAAATCGAAACAGTACTCGCCCAAATTTTCACTCGATGCCTTAATGAAGGGAAGATTCCTGAGGATTGGAACAACGCTACAATGATCCTGCTACATAAAAAAGGTGACATTGAGGATCTCAGGAACTACAGACCTATCAGCCTCCTGTCAGTGGTTTATAAAATCTTTACTAAAGTTCTTTCACACCGCTTGAAGGTAACACTGGACATGGCTCAACCGAGAGAACAAGCTGGATTCAGGAGTGGCTACAGCACAATAGATCATATCCACGTACTGAGAGAACTAATTGAAAGAGCGAGGGAATATGAACTTCCATTGTGCATGGCTTTTATCTATTATGAAAAAGCCTTTGATTCGGTGAAACCATTAGCAGTTGCAATGGCTCTGAAATCCTGCGCTATTGAAGATGCATACATTAATATTATTAATAACATCTATGAAAATGAAAATGCAAAGATTCGGCTGTTTGAAAATACAACACACATAAAAATTGGAAAGGGAGTGAGACAAGGTGACACCATATCTCCGAAGCTCTTTAATGCCGCATTGGAAAATGTCTTTCAATCACTGAACTAGGAAAACAAAGGGATAAAGATTAATGGAAATTATCTAACCCACCTTCGTTTTGCTGAAGACGTAGTCATTTTTGCAACTACCCCATCAAAGCTGCAGAGTATGATCCAGGAACTTGCTGACAAGAGTAAAGAAGTGTGATTAAAAATGAGCTTTCAGAAGACAAAAGTTATGTTCACTGCTTTTACAAGAAATGAAGATTTATCGATTGATGGAAAAAAGCTCGAAATAACAGACACGTACGTTTATCTTGGACAGCAGATATCAAGTGAGGGTCACATTGATGAAGAAATTAATCGGCGTACAAAACTTGCCTGGAGAGCTTTTGGAAGAAACAGCATAATTTTCAAGAACAATATGCCATTATGTCTTAAAAGAAAAGTGTTTGATCAATGCATCCTTCCAGTGCTTACGTATGGTGCAGAGACGTGGACCTTAACTAAAAGAGACATACAAAGGCTGCAGGCAACTCAAAGTAGCATGGAAAGGTGCATGCTTGGTGTAACCAGGAGAGATAAGAAGAGGAACTCGTGGATCCGAAAAATGACAAGAGTGGTAGACATCATGATCAGAGTTAAATCCCTGAAATGACAATGGGCTGGACATACTGCCAGAAGGACAGGCCATCGATGGACAGCCGAAATTTTAGATTGAATTCCAAGGGACAGGAAAAGACTGTAACGTACTTGCCAGAAGGACGCACACGACATAAAGTCAGATAGTAGTCAGAACAGACGTCCGCGTAGCTCAATTGGTAGAGTGACTTATTCCGGAATGAGGGGACCCGGGTTCGAATCCTGGCGCGGATAAAAATGACGGAGAAATTCACTTCGTTATAATGGCGCCCGAACTATCCGGATGACCCGACCGTTCACAATCTCGCAATGGTGTGATGTTATTTCCACACCGCGAGATAGGAAAAATAAGAGAATCCCTTCTCCAGCACTTCGAATAAAAAAAAAAATAATAAGGGGGAGATGATGTAACGTACCTGCCAGAAGGACGCACACGACATAAAGGCAGATAGTAGTCAGAACAGACGTCCGCGTAGCTCAATTGGTAGAGTGACTTATTCCGGAATGAGGGGACCCGGGTTCGAATCCTGGCACGGATAAAAATGACGGAGAAATTCACTTCGTTATAAGACCCAGAAGAAGACCACATGGGAGATGGGTGGATGAAATTCGAAAGTATGCGGGAGTAACATGGAGGAGACTGGCACAAGACAGACCGTTGTGGAGGAAACTTGGGGAGACCTTCGTCCAGCAGTGGATTGATAATGGTTGACAATGATGATATACTGTATATATATGTATTGTTTTCAGCATTGGGCAACAGGCAAATATGTAACAGCAATTATATTTTCGTCTGTCTGCGTAAGATTTTTATCTGAGGAAGCTTTCACCATGATTTATACAATAATCAAGTCTATACTAAACTGCGTAACGTGCCATGCTCCGACATCTTGACCCGCTCAATGTGGCTCCATGCTTCTCACAGCGCAAGCCTATATGCTAAACAGAGCAGACAGTCAATCTAATCCCTAATACGATATCTGTGGGTATTACTTAAAAGTATATTAATTTCGTTTGTTAATTGGAAAAATTTATAGATATACTAAGAACAATTTTTAATTTTGCGGGAAAATATCAGAAATGTTCCCGGTTATTCCCGACACTTGCGCTCCCCCTCACGAAAATCCTGGGTGCACCCCAGCCGTCAATGCCAGGAATCCTCCGCAGCGACTATTAAGTAATTGTGAAGCGACTGTTAAGTAATTGTGGAGCCTGGTGTGCACTGTCTCAACAGTCTACAAAGAGCTCGTGGAGTCCATGCCCTGTCGCATTGCTGCCGTTATCCGATTGCGAGGAGGACCATGCAACGTGGTATTAGAGAAGTATGGTATCCCAGATTTTTTGGCACCACAGTTTATATATACATATTGGAAGTATATGCCCCCACACAAAAGATGAAGTTATGCACCCCAGCTGATGCACATCAAAATTTTTTCTGTGTGTTAATTCGAAAGCTTGCTTTCTTTTCATTTCGTTTATTTCGAGCTGGTGTTTTTCTGAATAAAGCTCTAAAATATGTTTATTTATTTAATTATTTTATTTTTATAGGCCAAGAAAATGAATGTTGACAGCTTCCGTTCCAGTAAATCCTCGAGTGAGACAAGCGCGGAGATTCGCATCGCCAAAGCTGCATTCTTGGTCATCGTACTGTTCTTGTTTTCGTGGGTGCCGTACATCATCGTGAACTTCGTAGCCGCCTTCTCGGACCCCAACCGACGCCTCATAACGCCACTAATGTCTATGATTCCTGCGTTGACGATAAAAGCATCGGCTTGCTTTGATCCTTTCGTCTACGCCATAAGCCATCCCAAATACAGGCAGGAGCTCCAGAAACGAATGCCCTGGTTATGCATACGAGAAGAAAAAACGACGCTGCTTCTGTATCTGTAATGGACAAGAAACCAGTTACAGTGGCATAGTTTTCAGATGGCTGACTGATAATCTTTAACCTCATTCACTCCAACTCGTGCTTTGTTCTTTTTTTTTTTTTAATGCGCGATAGGGCAAGCCATGTAAAAAGATGTAGCAAATAAAATCCTAATTCTGCAAGAAATGTTGTTTGAAATACTTTGTGTACAGCGCTGTAGAATCTGAAAAAATTCTGAAACAGAATCTGCGTATCTGAAAAAGAAGTGGGGCGGTGAGCAACGATGGGTGTTTCAATAACGGTTTTCTTCCTTAAGGTGGACGTCAAGTAATTTTGCTTCCTATACTTCCAATGGAAAAACACATTTTCTTCACAATTAGTGTGTTCCAAAAGATGGAAACTTGAACATCGATTAAAATAACTTCATATTATAACTTGGAATACTTAACATTTTCTAAAACATAACCTTAATTATATTAAAAAACAATAACGTTTCCTTCGGTGGTGTTGAAACCAGAAAAAAGATGGCGCGACATGTACTTTGATGACGTCAGTAGACAAATAAATGTTGGATTGCATAATTATGGTTATGTTTTAGAAAATATTAAGTATTCCGCGTTATGAAGTGAAGCTATTTTAATCGATGTTCAAATTTTCATCCTTGGGAACGCATTATTGTGAAGAAAATGTGTACAGAAGTTTTTCCATTGGAAGTATAGGAAGCAAAATTACTTGACGTCCACCTTAAATGCATACACATACACTATCTGGGAAAATTTGACAGCTCTGTCGTTTTATTTATGGTTTCAGAGGCCTGATATAATAAAAAAAACATTCTTTTATTTCTGTACACAATAACTATGATAGGGTAAGAGAACGCTGCAGAGTTGGAACGAATTCGATTTTGAGGTAAAGCATTGAGACTGCGTCTCATCGCGCCCCATCCCGACTACAGATCTCCTCATATATGTGAAAATAAATAAAGTGCTACAATTTGATTTTTTTTCAAAGGTTTTAAAAAAAAAAACAGTCTAGTTATTACTGCCTACAGAAGACCAGAGAAGATTTTTTTTTTTACTCCGGATTCCCATAGTGATTTTAGTGTTGCCGGGGAGCTACTTCGTATTTCAGGCCATTGAGGCTTAATTAATTAAAGGCACCAGGCGTAATTTCCTTTTTATTTTTTTCACTAAATTTTTTTCTTGCTCCCTTTTCTGCCTCATACCCCACTTTCCTCCATCGGAGCATAAAGTCTAGGTGGTCAAGGCATTTTAATGCGTTTCCACCCGTGGGAATGACCAAGGAATTTCTCTTCTTTTCACTCTCGTGAGAAGAAACAAGATATTCACGAAATTTAAGAAATGCTAGCGTTGCTGGTGGACAAACCTCCCTAGTATCTAAGGATGCACATTTCAAAGTTCGAACCCCGGTCAGATGAATAGTCAAGTTAACGTTTTACCACCATCGCTTCTAGAAGTAGACACTAGCAAAAGTTGTGAAATACACTGCGGTGTCGCAACTCTGTCATAGGTATGCCACCGTAATCTTCCGCTATTCACCATTCCACCCTCTGTCCATAGCGCCAGCTCTTGCTAGCGGGTAGCTCAGTGGCTCATAGGGCCAACCAATAATCACTAGGGACAAGCACTGGTCAGCTCAGCTGACCAATCCAGGCCCCTGGAGGAAAACTCCTAAAGGGCTGAGAGCACGCCCAGACCACATGGGAAATTAAAGGGACTCAGCATATAGGCCCTATTCACAAAAATAACTAAACTTTTGGGCCGCGGGTGGCCTAGTGGGCAACGTTCGTGAATGCCACGGAAAGGACCTCAGGTTCGATCCCAGGCAGGTACGAACGCTCGATCCCCTAAATACCCGCCGTGCGTCGGATGGGCACGTTAAGCCGTCGGACCCCGGGTACTGCCCCCCCGGTTATAAATAAGGGCGTCTTCCTCCCCCTTTCTACTTCGCTTCCGTGTCACTTTCCTATCAGGCAATCTAACCCAAATCTCCTAGCTTCCTATTTCTAAGGGTTGTTTAAGACCTGGGGTCAGACACTCCCTTCCTAAAATCCTTTACATATGATCATCATTAATAACGAAACCACAAAAAAAGGGAGTGTGGAGAGTTCAAGCCCAGAGTTGGCAATACGCAGTTGCTAGTCAGTTCAAGCCCATGGTTCCGAGTTCAGTTAGAGTACTGATGAGTCGATGACTACGGGATAGTAGTGAAAAGAAGTAGATGTTCATATAAAGAGTTAGTAGTCTACACCGCGAGGCAAGGAATCACAGCCGTCGACAAAGACTTCACCGGACATAAAGTAGGATGATGTTTTTCTTCCCAATTCCAGTTCCAGAGTTAAAGTTCCAATTCCAGTTCCAAAGTCCAGTTCCAATTCCAGTTCCAGAGTATGTATACTCATGCACGGATGCTATGTTTCCTCGTAGATAAATGGGAGAAATTAGTTTAACTTTAAGCTCAGGGTGTAACAAGCTTAAGCAGCAATGGACCAGTAAACACGGCTAATTTATCCTTTTAATCTAACTTAACTTTTATTTGGCTTCCACCTAAAGGTTGTAACTCATTCAGCTCATTTTTCCTTAAAATAAACATATTAATTACCTAATCCTGTGTAGCAAACTTTTTTAGGCTGTGTGTATTTTTCTAAATTATAATATGCGGCATGTGGGTTTTTTACGAATACCTCGTAACGAATCTATATGAAACACAACGCAAAGTCCGTAAACTTTGAGATTGGGTTCCTTAAATTTATAGGAACACAGCCTCACTGTTTATCTATCTAGACAATGAAATACGTATTCCTCGGCCTGGTAATATTAGTAATTAATCTTTTTTTAGCTTTATTTCTTTGTTACCTCACAAAATGTATTAAAAGGAAAAGAAAATAGTCTAAGCAGTGGCGGATTCAGAAATCTTTGAGGAAGGGCATTTCTGAATCCCTTCCTTAAAGAAGGGGATTCAGAAATCCTTCCAGGGGTTGGCCCGGGGACCAACCCCTATCATTACATGTTTTTATTTTGTGCCAAAACAACTGTTCTAAGCAAATAAAACCCCACAACAGCAAATTAAAAAAAAAAAGGTGGCATGTTTTTCTGGTGTAAAGTGTATGTTATACGTAGGGCTACACGACGAAAAGCACGAGACTTATTATTATTTGGAAAAATGCAGATTATATTAAAGTTTAAAAAAAACCCATCTTGAACTGGGTGGACAAGAGAATTTTCCACCCGTTTGACGACATCCTGGGAGGTCACTTTTATTTGCTTAGAACAGTTGTTTTGGCGCAAAATAAAAACATATACAAAAATGAAGGGAGGGGTCCCCCACCCTCCTCTGTATCTGCGGCTGAGGCTAGGCGATCAAGATCGTAAATTGGATATATAAAGACTGATAGCTCACTTTTAGGTTGTTCTTTTAAACAAGCTCCATATACATATAAATTAATGAAAAAAAGTATGTAATTTTTTGAATGCTATGCAATGGTATTTTCTCCAAAATTGTAACGAATAAGATAAATTAAATACTGCAGTGGCATATGTGGTGTAACAACATGATTTCGGCACTCAAACAAAATTACAGCCTCCGCCTCCAGCTGCTCTATTGCAAAAGTAACAAATAAAATTAAAATAAAATTTCATACATTCTAACTTGTAAAAACATTTATTTCATTAACAAAAAAAACCTGTATTTTTTTGATAAATAAATAACAGATAATCGAATAAAAAAAAAAAATCTTTGTTCCTACTTTTGCATTTGCGAAGTCTCTAATAATATCTCCGGCATTTAATTTATCTCCCTCTTGGGTTTCAATTAGTGAAAGACATTTCAGCACATTGTACTCCGCAAATAATTTTTGAGTATTTTCAGCTTGCTGAATGACTTTTTATAAGCTGTAACAGGTAGTGTTAGATATAAAATAAGTGCTGCAGAGACGGCCGGGAAACTATACAAGACAAATTGTTAAACTTTATTATTGACAATTTTACAAAACGTACCGGCAGACCAAAGAAAATCAGTGATAGAGGACGTCGAAGCTTAAGGAGAGTCGTTACAGCTAATCAACGGAGTACTGCACAAGACCTCAATGCACAGGTGAGTGAAAATGCTGGAACTTCGGTATGTGCACATACGATTCGCAGAGAACGTCCTTCCGTGGGTTACCGTTGTCCTGCGGCTGCTCATAAGCCTTTAATCTCCACTCGGAATGCTACTCGTCGTTCAACATGGTGTAAAGAACATTTATCGTGGACCGTAGATCAATGGAAACGGGTCCTATGGACTGATGAATCCAGATACACGATCCATCAGTCTGATGGCCGTGTATGGATGTGGCGGCAGCCGGAGGAACGCTATTTACCATAGTGTACTGTTCCTACTCTCAAGTTTGGAGCTGGCAGTGTACTCGTGTGGGGTGTTTCCCATGGTATGGTCCCGGCCCATTGGTTATCGAGGACAAACCTATTAACCAGCGCGTCTACCTCGATATTCTGGACAATTATGCCCTACCAACTCTGTGACAATACTATGGAACCGAGCCTTGTTGGTATCAGCAAGATAATGCACCGAGCCATAAAGCAAGGAGTGTAACGGCGTGGTTTGACGATAATTCCGTATCGTGTGTGGACTGGCCAGCACAGAGCCCTGATCTTAATCCCATAGAACACCTATGGTATCAATTAGAGTGCAGCATAAGAAGTTTGGAACATAGGCCTACTACTATATATAAGCAACAGTTAGCGGCAGCATTATGTACTGAATGGAAGCGCATACCTATCGCTGTGTTCCAAAACCTTGTCGAAAGGATGTCTCGAAGGGTCTGTGCATGCATTAAGGCCAAAGGTGGGCCGACACCGTACTAATGTATGTCAAGAAATGCTGTTGTGCTTCTCTTCTAGGTGTCCGGTGACTTTTGTCAATATAGTGTATATACATGCAGGGTTCTTAGGAAAGTCCGTTTACCCCCCCTAACTTTTAAACCGCGTATCGTACCGCCACGGAAGTAACGTGTACCTATAGGAAAGTGACCATGCGCAATCGATTGGACGTACTTGTAGCACTCCTAGTGGCGAAATACGGAACTTAGTAAAACAAGCGCAGAAACCAAAAAAGCTACGCAAAAAAGTCCAATTACAAAATGAAAGAGCGCTGTTTAATTAGTACAAAACGACACTTGGTTCAACACAAACACTTAAAGAAAATACAAGGAAACACGAACAAAACGTCAGATGTCCGGCTGCTAGCACGCGACAGCATCAGAAAAGTGGTGACTTTATATAACGGGTGTAGGAGAACTGGCCACAAAAATTTTAAGGGGCCGTATAGAAATAGCGTTTTTGACCGCTTCGTGGCCACGACACCCAGAGGTTGGTTATCTGAGTCATATAAAGTTTCCGTAATTTCGCCTTTTCTTAATTGTGATAATTAATGTAATTATTTATAAAGAAAATTTATAATCAACAACTGAACAAAATATTTCAGGGTTTACAAACTACAAGTTTGCAAATTGTCTGAGGGCATGTGCTGACTCAGGAAACTTGTCGGGGGAGGGGGGGGGGGATATAACAAAAGTGTAAAATATAAAAAATTTCTCGTCCGATCGGGAGATTTTCAGCATTTACAAGTTACAACTCGACAAATTATCTGAGGGCATGTGCCTACTCAGCACAACTGTCGGGGGCGGGGGGAGGGGGTAAATACCTAAAGTATAAAACATAAAGTATTTCTGGTCCGATAGGGAGATTTTCAGCTCTTACAAGCTGCAACTCGACGAATTTTCTGAGGGCATGTGCCTACCTTAGGCAACCTGTCGGGGGAGGATCAATCCAAAGGTGTGAAATATAAAGGATTTCTGGTCCGATCGGCAGACTTTCAGCATTTACAAGCTACAACTCGACAATTTTACGATCTGAGGGCATGTGCCTATACTCAGCAAGCTGTCCGAGGGGGGGGAGGGTAAGTCACACCAAAAGTGTAAAATATAAAGTATTTCTGGTCCGATCGGGAAATTTCGAGCGTTCCCAAGCAAAACTCAACAAATTATCTGAGGGCATGTACCTACTCAGCAAACCTGTCGGGGGCGGGGGGAGGGGGTAAATACCAAAAGTGCGAAATATAAAGAATTCCTAGTCCGTTCTGGAGATTTTCAGTTTTTGCAACCTACAACTCAGCAAATTATCTTAGGGCATATGCTGACCTCAGGAAACCTGTCGGGAGGGGGTCAATACCAAAAGTGTGAAATATAAAGAATTTCTGGTGCGATCGGGAGATTTTCAGCATTTACAAGCTGCAACTCCACACTACTCTCGAAGCCAGTCACACCAAAAGTGCAAAATATGAAGCATTTCTGGTCCGATCGGGAGATTTTGAGCGTTTACAAGCCACAACTCAACAAACTATCTGAGGGCATGTGCCTACTCAAGAAACTTGTCGGGGGAGGGGGGAGGGTAAATACCAAAAGTGTAAAATATAAAGAATTTCTAGTCAGATCGGGAGATTTTCTGCGTTTACAAACTACATCTCAAAAAATTCTCTGCGGACATGTGCTAACGCAGGTTACCCGTCTCGGAGTGGGGCAATGCCGAAAATATGAAATACAAAGAATTTCTGGTCTTCACATCGGGAGGTTTTCAGCGTTTACAAGCTGCAAGTCCACACTACTCTGGAAGCCTGTCGGGGGGGAGGGTAACACCAAAAGTGTAAAATATGAAGCATTTCTGGGCCGATCGGGAGATTTTGAGCGTTTACAAGCCACAACTCAACAAACTATCTGAGGGCATGTGCCTACTCAAGAAACTTGTCGGGGGGGGGGGGTAATACCAAAAGTGTAAAATATAAAGAATTTCTAGTCAGATCGGGAGATTTTCTGCGTTTACAAACTACATCTCAAAAAACTCTCTGCGGACATGTGCTAACGCAGGTTACCCGTCTCGGAGTGGGGCAATGCCGAAAATATGAAATACAAAGAATTTCTGGTCTTCACATCGGGAGGTTTTCAGCGTTTACAAACTGCAACTCCACACTACTCTGGAAGCCTGTCGGGGGGGGGGTAACACCAAAAGTGTAAAATATGGAGCATTTCTGGTCCGATCGGGAGATTTTGAGCGTTTACAAGCTACAACTCAACAAACTATCTGAGGGCATGTGCCTACTCAAGAAACTTGTCGGGGGGGGGGGGGGGTAATACCAAATGTCTAAAATATAAAGAATTTCTAGTCAGATCGGGAGATTTTCTGCTTTTACAAACTACATCTCAAAAAACTCTCTGCGGACATGTGCTAACGCAGGTTACCCGTCTCGGAGTGGGGCAATGCCGAAAATATGAAATACAAAGAATTTCTGGTCTTCACATCGGGAGGTTTTCAGCGTTTACAAGCTGCAAGACCACACTACTCTGGAAGCCTGTCGGGGAGGGGGGGGGTAACACCAAAAGTGTAAAATATGAAGCATTTCTGGTCCGATCGGGAGGTTTTGAGCGCTTACAAGCCACAACTCAACAAACTATCTGAGGGCATGTGCCTACTCAAGAAACTTGTGGTGGTGGTGGGGGGGGGGGGGGTAATACCAAAAGTGTAAAATATAAAGAATTTCTAGTCAGATCGGGAGATTTTCTGCGTTTGCAAACTACATCTCAAAAAACTCTCTGCGGACATGTGCTAACGCAGGTTACCCGTCTCGGAGTGGGGCAATGCCGAAAATATAAAATACAAAGAATTTCTGGTCTTCACATCGGGAGGTTTTTAGCGTTTACAAGCTGCAAGTCCACACTACTCTGGAAGCCTGTCGGGGGGAGGGTAACACCAAAAGTGTAAAATATGAAGCATTTCTGGTCCGATCGGGAGATTTTGAGCGTTTACAAGCCACCACTCAACAAACTATCTGAGGGCATGTGCCTACACAAGAAACTTGTCGGGGGGGGGGGTTATACCAAAAGTGTAAAATATAAAGAATTTCTAGTCAGATCGGGAGATTTTCTGCGTTTACAAACTACATCTCAAAAAACTCTCTGCGGACATGTGCTAACGCAGGTTACCCGTCTCGGAGTGGGGCAATGCCGAAAATATGAAATACAAAGAATTTCTGGTCTTCACATCGGGAGGTTTTCAGCGTTTACAAGCTGCAAGTCCACACTACTCTGGAAGCCTGTCGGGGGGGGGGGGGTAACACCAAAAGTGTAAAATATGAAGCATTTCTGGTCCGATCGGGAGATTTTGAGCGTTTACAAGCCACCACTCAACAAACTATCTGAGGGCATGTGCCTACTCAAGAAACTTGTCGGGGGGGGGGGGGTAATACCAAAAGTGTAAAATATAAAGAATTTCTAGTCAGATCGGGAGATTTTCTGCGTTTACAAACTACATCTCAAAAAACTCTCTGCGGACATGTGCTAACGCAGGTTACCCGTCTCGGAGTGGGGCGATGCCGAAAATATGAAATACAAAAAATTTCTGGTCTTCACATCGGGAGGTTTTCAGCGTTTACAAACTACAGCTCAACAAATCCTCTGCAGATATGTGCTACCGCAGGAAATCTGTCTCGGCATCATCAGGGAAGAATATTTTTGCTTCTGTATCTAAATTACATAAAATTCCGATAAAAACTGTAATGAGACACATCCACGTTACGTACAATATCGATCTCTGTATTCTAATTCAAACAGGCTAACAATCATAGGCGACGACTATAGGGTGGCAGGTGAATCTCCCCCCCCCCTTTTTTTCTTTTCGACATGTTTCCTGGGTAGGCACATGCCCTTAGATAATTTTTTGAGTTGTAGCTTATAAATGCTGAAGATTTTCCGATCGGACCAGAAATTCTTTATAATTTACACTTTCTTAATTACTACCCCCCTTCCGCCTGCTCGAGGCAGGTTTTCTGCGTTAGCACATGTCCGTAGAGAGTTTGTTGAGTTGCAGCTTGTAAATGCTGAAAATCTCCCGATCGGACCAGAACTTCTTTACAATTTACAGTTTTGATATCCCCCCCCGCCGGGCAGGTTTCCTGAGGCAGCACATACTTTCAGATAATTTGTTGAGTTGTAACTTGTAAATGCTGAAAATCTCCCGATCGGACCATAAATTCTTTATATTTTACGCTTTTGGAATCCCCCCCCCCCAGCCCGAGACAGGTTTTCTGCGTTAGCACATGTCCGTAGAGAGTTAGTTGAGTTGTAGCTTGAAAACGATGAAAATCTTCCGATCGGACCAGAAATTATTTATATTTCATATTTTAGGTCTTAAGCACCCCCCCCCAACAAGTTTCCTGGGGCCCGCAGAGAGTTTTTTAGCTGTAGTCTATAAACCTTGAAAAAATATCGTAAACAAGAAATAGTGCCTTAGCACCGCTAAGCCCCTTCTACATCACTGCTTCTGATGGCTAACTGCCACTGACTTAAGCTACCTGTACCTGCTGATGTCATGCCAGTGTGCTGCGCAATCTCAGTGGCGAATGTGCACCGTAGCGGGGCTTGGACTTCCTCGTCATCGGACATTACTTTCTTTCCAACTCAATATCATGCGTTTTAAGAAACTATTATACAGTATGTACCAGCTCATAGCCCGTGCCATGCAATGGTGAAAAAGCTGTGGTTGAAATTTTTATAGCACGAATCGTAAAACACATAACTACATAACCGAGTCACATTATTGTGACCACCTCCTACTTTTGACGTCAACAGCACGTATCCAATGAAAGGAGGCACCTGTCGTGAGCTGGCTTGGAGGGTACATAAGGTGTGGTGTAGGCATACTGAAAACATATCCCTCGTTGCTGTCATGGATAAAAGGAGCGATTTATCAGATTTTCAATAGGGGATGATTATCGTCTTTCGGGCCAAGGGTGGTAGTACTTCAGAAACAGCGCAGTTTGTGAACTGTTCGCGTGCTGCTTTTTTTAAAGAGTATCTTGATTGGAGAAATAGCACCATTGCGAATAAGCGACGTGCAAACTGCGGAGCACCACGTGCCATTGACGTGAGAGGTGAACGTCGGTTGCGAAGGTGCGTGAGGGCCGATCGACACGCTACAGTGGATCAACTCACTGGCCGCATGAACCAGGGGTCTATCGGAAGTGTGTCTAAAACGACAGTTCAGCGAACCCTGCTGCGTATGGCGCTCCAATGCAGCCGGGTGGTCAATGATGGCAGTACTTCAGAAACAGCGCAGTTTGTGAACTGTTCGCGTGCTGCTTTTTTAAAGAGTATCTTGATTGGAGAAATAGCACCATTGCGAATAAGCGACGTGCAAACTGCGGAGCACCACGTGCCATTGACGTGAGAGGTGAACGTCGGTTGCGAAGGTGCGTGAGGGCCGATCGACACGCTACAGTGGATCAACTCACTGGCCGCATGAACCAGGGGTCTATCGGAAGTGTGTCTAAAACGACAGTTCAGCGAACCCTGCTGCGTATGGCGCTCCAATGCAGCCGGGTGGTCAATACACCTATGCTAACGAAGGTGCAGCGGCAGAAAAGGCTTATATTTGCACGACAGTATTGGAATTGGACCTCCGCTGATTGGCAAAGGATTGCCTTCTCCGATGAGTCACGTTTTCTGCTACATCGAACGGATGTACGTTGGCGAATAAGGCGAGAAACATCGGAGAACAAACACTCTTCAATCATTGCTGGAAGAACACAACTTGGTTGGGGCAGCGTTATGGACTGAGGAATGCTTTCATGACATTCCCTGGGTCTACTCATACCTGTGGAAGGTACCATGGACCGATTTCGTTATGAATCCATCCTAGCTGGCCACGTACAACCATATATGCTGATTGTCTTTCTTGGGGAGGATAGGATCTTTCAGCACGATAATGCGACATGTCACACAGCTAGAAATGTCCGAGAGTGGTTGGAACAGCACGATGAAGACTTCAGAGTTCTTCCCTATCCTCTTAATTCCCCAGACTTAAACGCAATTGAGCATTTGCGGAACCACTTCCATCATGTTGTTCGCTCTGTGGATCCTCCACCAAGCACCCTCCAGCAGCTGCCAGATGCACTGCAGTCAGCATGGTTCCACATACCTGTGAACACTATCCAGCACCTTACTGAGTCACTCCCAGCCCGTTTAGCTGCTGTTCGTGTTACACACGGTGGTTACTCTGGATATTAGCTGATGGTCACAATTATGTGACTCGACCGTGTATAATAAACGGTTGAATTACTAATGGGCAGTCTATAAAATAGGTCACCAAGAACACAATTTTCGTAATATTTCCATTCAATATTCCCATGGCAGAAGCCTATTATATAGCCATCATTGGACAGTGGAAGAGTGGAAAAAAGTAGCCTTCTCCGATGAATCGAGGTTTCTACTTTACAGAAGTAACGCGCAGTGGCGGATATGACGTCATACACACGAGAACCAACACCCGGACACGCTTGTCGGTCAAGCACAAGCCAGTGTGCCTGTCTGAGGGATGTTTTTTGGTATGACCTGGGGCCGCTGGTACCACTGAGTGGCTACCTGTCCATCCACGCTGACCACATGCATCCCTTCCTGTTGGACGTTTACCCTGGTGGTGATGGTGTTTACCAACAGGACAATTCGGCGTGCCATGTCGCTAAGGGGGTGCGTGACTGGTTCCAAGAACACCACAGCGATGTCTCCGTTTTTCTTTCGCCGGCGAAATCGCCCGACCTCAATCCCATACAGCACTTTTGGGACTATTTGGATCTACAGGTTTGAAGTGCCGCCCAACAACTACGTCATCTCCAGGACCTCCGTCCTCTGCTGCAGTCCGAATGGGCACGTGTGCCTCGGGCAATTTTCCAGGGCCTCATTGCGTCCATGCCACGCCGTCTCGCCGCTCTCATCCGGGCCAAGGATGGTTATTCCCATTATTAGGTAGGTGGTCATATTATTCTGATACGACCATGTATATACATCCATGTTTTCATTCAGTTAATAATTTTAAATTCGTGTGAAATAATCTACTTTAAGTTGTAGGATTTTTTATAAGTAAATAGAATGCATTCAAAGGCATCCCAACATTTTAATAAAAATTGCCTGCTATCGGTATCATATTTTACATAATAGAATAAATCTCTATTCTAAAAAAAGTAACTGCCGCCGCTGCTGCTGCCGCTGTTTTAGAAATTTCGCGACACTCTTGCTTTCCTAGCTCGCAGCGCAAAACGTATTGAACACAAGAATATGAAATTTACATCGTTTGTAGAGAATTATTTGGAGAACACGCTGAAATAAACCGTTTTTCGATTCTGGCGATACTTCAAGAGCCATCGTATTTCAAAGTTAAGATAAGCGAAAAAAGTGCTGTCAGGTAGCGTTCCGGACACACTAACAGCAACAGAACCACGAAACTTTGTAGGCATGTAGTGCCATGACCGAAATTTTGCACCTCGTCGCCCTTTTTTTGAATTTCTATTCAGTTTACGAGAAACTAAATTTTTAATTTTCAAAAAATTTTCTGTTTCGCGATGGGATCCATTTAAAAAAACGGATATATGGCAAACTATAAATCATAACGCATTGCATTTTTTACAGCATGAACTTACAACTATCATCCCTTTTTAACAAAAAAAAAAAAATTAAGAAAAAGTAATTTTCTGATTTTTAAGCATTTTTTAAAGACGCAAATGGAGGAACGAACGGCTTGTCTGCATGTCTTCACGATAACCACATAGGAACGTTCTGGTCCCGTGACCTGCTGCCATGGTGACGCAGAGAATTTGTTATGCATATGTTTTGTTGGTAAAGCTATCTCAGTTGCTTAACGGTTTACCACAACGGTTTACGGAAATGCTTTTTGGACCGTTTTTGTTTTCCTCAGTGGTAAATTTAGTAAGTGCTGTAAGTTCAAACTACAAAAGTCCTTTCTTCCAAAAAATTACGACAGTAAGAAAACTCGGAAACTTCGGAATGGTGGCGGAGCAAAGTCCTTCAATAAAAATAGAAGGAAATTGAAAAAGGTTCCGCAAAAATCCAACAAGGAGTTCACCAGGAGCGAAAAAAACAACAACAAATAAAACTGTAAATAAGCAGCCATCTTGGAATCGATACAGCGCAAAAAGTATTGAACAACTGGGAGAACATTTTCATTTCGTTGTGATATACTTGAAGATCGGGTTGCAGGACCTGAGCGCTACTCTGGAAACGAGCGCAGCGAGCCTAGAGGCGCAGCCCCTAGTTGTAAGAAAAAAATCTAAATATTCATCATGACGTTATAGTGATACAGGCCACACGAACACTTTAAATCTATGGCACAAAACTGAATGTTTCTTCTTGAAAAGTCAACATCTGTTTTATTTTAAAATTTTCCAGCTCTGAATGAAATTCAAAAATGTTTAAAACATCATATTTGAGACGGGTGTCACCTCTTCGCTAAGAACGGTCCTGTATACGATCTTCGTAAGTTTAACAAACTGTAAGGTTAAATGTCGGTTTCGGATTTCTTTTTCCTACGTCTTTTAAATCTTTCAGAGCAGGCGCGAAGCTACGGTTGGACTAGGGTGGGCCAAAGCCCGTCCAACTTTCTTTCAACACCCTTAACACCCCGACCGCCCCCCCCCCCCCCCGAAAAAAATAGTTTGAGCACATGGTGAGTGTGCAACCATCTAAGATTTTAAGATTTTAGGGAACTAGGATAAATGTATGTCAATTTTTGAAATTGAGCGAAATTTTGTTATATCAAATTATTTTTTTGTGAAATTTAGTGTTGTATTATTCCGTGAAATGGAAGACCTCTGAGAGAGTGTATGAGAGAGCATTAGAAAGACACCATTTTCGTAATGATAGTTTAAAAAGATGAGAGAGAGAAAGAGATATTCCTTGTCAGGATACAAATTAAAATCCAACCTTAGGAGAGCAAATAATGAAAAAAAAAATGGAAAAAAAAAAAAAAAAAAAAAAAGGAGTTCCTTAAGTTAACTAAAACTGCGAGCAAATAACTTTTTAAAGGCTGTGGAGCTGTCATGGTGGCGTAGTGGTCTGAACCACCGTAAACACTTCTGAGCACTGGCTTGTGACCAGTCGTCCGACGTGGGAAGGTGGGACACGGATGGTGTGTTCGTCTTATCGCACTGGCTCTCTCCGCTCCCTGGAACCAATGATCCTAAATTATGGACGGGTGACTGCTTATATATAGCCCATTGAATTTTCTTGTGGTCGTTAAACCCCCAATAAAATAAAAAATATGAAAGGCCACGGAGGTTCGTATTCTCTTGTGATTTCCACTGAATAAATATTATGCATTGAATAAATATACTATGTATAGGGAAGGTGCGCCACTCGCACTGGATGGCGCACCCGGGTTTTTGACAAGGGGTGCTCAGAAAATATCTTCTCCTAGAAAAAAATGCGTGTGTGTGTGTATCGACCTCGTATAGATAAATACTGACATAAGAAATATCATCATGGACTGGACACTTACCTAATACTTCGCTGAACTTGTTTGGTCGGAGACTTCAAATTTACAGGATGACTTTAAGGACAGAAAGCAACTCTTGCACCTAACACCACGTTAGCACATTTTGTCCGTCTGTCTGTACGTCCGCCTGTTTTTTATAAATATCTTGCTAACCGTTTTAGATAGATTTGAAATTTTGTGGATGGATTTTACGGATGTAGGTAAAAATACCCCTGAAAACTGAAAAACGGTAAAAAATACCTCCGGAGGAAATACCCCCAGAACAAACAGTTCACTGTAAACTGCCACACAAGAACACTGATGTGTGGCAATTTACCAGCAACTTTGCTACAAAAGTTCAAGGGGAGGGGGGGCTATAAAGATTGCCGTTTCTGGGCCTATATTGAAAACTGAATTGGGTACTCCAAACGAATTTCGAGAAAACATTCCATGTAAGCCAAGCGAGAAGTGTACTTTAATTTGAAGAAATATCTTGCTAACCGTTGTAGATAGATTTAAAATTTTGTGGATGTTTTTTACCTATTTAGGTAAAAATACCCCCGAGAAAATACCGCTGAAAACTGAAAAGCGGTAAAAATACCTCCGGAGGAAATACCCCCAGAACAAACGGTTGACTATAAACTGCCCCACAAGAACACTGATGTGTGGCAATTTACCGGCAACCCTGCCACACATCTTTCAGCAACTTGCCCACAAAAGTTCAAGGGGGGGGGGTATAAAGATTGCCGTTTCTGGGCCTATATTGAGAACTGAATTGGGTACTCTAAACGAATTTCGAGAAAAGGTTCCATGTAAGTCAAGCGAGAATTGTACTTTAATTTGAAGAAATAAATTGCCGAGGATCCGAGGTACACTTGGTTTGGAGGGGGGGCTCTACCCTCAACTTCCGTAATATTATATTCTGGACCGCTGGAGTCTGTCAGTGTATCCAGGATGTTCCCTTTGAAGCACCCGCGAAGTCCGTGAGCTTTGGGGGGGCTTTCCCCCAAATGTTAAAATGGACGTAGAGCTGTAAACATTAGAACCATGCTTTATATAATGATTCTGTACACGACCACGAATTTTCAGGAGGGTGGGGTGAATTCACCCTCCTTCAAGTTTCTAAGAGCTCAGAGAAGTGTTCAAGGTAAGGGATTTGCTCGCAATTTCTATGCTTCATGTTGTGTTTAGTGGCAGACTATGTATGGCCCTTCCCCCTCCCCCAGAAATTTGGTGGTCTGTAAAAGGGATACGAGGTGCTTAGTTTGGAGGGCTCTACCCCCAACTTCCGTAATTTTATGTTCTGGACCTCTAGAGTCGGTCAGTGTATCTTCGATGTTACCCCTGAAGAGCTCTTAGAAACGGTGGGGGGGGGTTCACCCCAACCTCCTGAAAATTCGTGGTCGTGTACAGAATCATTTTATAAAGCATGGTTCTAATGTTTACAGCTCTACGTGCATTTTAACATTTTGGGGGAAGCCCCCTCCCCCAAAGCTCACGGACCTCGCGCACGCTTCAAGGGGAACATCCTGGATACACTGACAGACTCCAGTGGCCCAGAATATAATATTACGGAAGTTGAGGGAAGAGCACCCCCCCCCTCCCAAACCAAGTATACCTCGTATTCTCGGCAATTTATTTCTTCAAATTAAAGTACAATTCTCGCTTGGATTACATGGAACGTTTTCTCGAAATTCGTTTGGAGTTCCCAATTCAGTTCTCAATATCGGCCCAGAAACGGAAATCTTTATACCCCCCCCTCCCCTTGAACTTTTGTGGGCAAGTTGCTGAAAGATGTGTGGCAGGGTTGCCGGTATATTGCCACACATCAGTGTTCCTGTGTGGCAGTTTACAGTGAACCGTTTGTTCTGGGGGTATTTCCTGCGGGGGTATTTTTACCGCTTTTCAGTTTTCAGGGGTATTTTCTCCGGTGGTATTTTTACCGCGTACCGGGTTTTACGTACTACACATAACTGTCACACTATGTTTGTGTCTATTCGCCCGTCCGTCTATCCTATGTTTTCGATGGATATCTATATAGGGAGCAGTTTGATATGAAAACAAGAAAATTTCTGGGCAGCAATTAAGAATTTGAAGTAACTCTGTCCGAAGGATCAGAGGTCACCACAGCCTTAAGCAAGGTCACAGGCTCTTTTACCGAGAAGATGTATCAACAGTGCTACACATTTCCTACCGCCCACCCCCGGACCGATTAAAGCAACAGCATAACTAAGATACCCTGAAAGTCACTAGCCCACACCCACACCTCGTAGACGTAGAACAAACACTCAAATCCTTGCTGAAGTTCATGTTTTCTAATGAGGAACTCCTCTTAAGAAGGACTGAAAGAATACACATGCTTTAACTATTTTTTTCTTAATTTAAAGAGCATAGCTTGCGTGTACATGCAATATAGTATGCATGAATTAACTATGTATTATTTTTGCAATAGCACAATATCTTACGGTCATTGCTAATATTTTTAAAGGGGGGTGGGATCCTAATCTATTGGACCCACACCGTCGGTGCGCCACTGGTGTACATTGGAAACTTTATATACTATATATTGTATATACATGCCAGCGGTCTGGGTCGCCGCGATACAAGAATTCCCAGAGAGACGCCATATTCTGGGCCGGTAGGCCTTACGTTTATGCTCTCTCTCCGTTTTTTTTTATGTAGAGGATTTTAAGAAGGGAGTGTCTGACCCCAGGTCTTAAACAACCCTTAGAAATAGGAAGCTAGGAGATTTGGGCTAGAGTACCCGATAGGAAAGTGACACGGAAGCGAAGTAGAAAGGGGGAGGTAGACGCCCTTATTTATTACCGGGAGGCCAGCACCCCGGGTCCGACGGCTTAAAGTGCCCTTCCGACGCACGGCGGATATTTAGTGGATCGAGCGTTCGTACCTGCCTGGGATTGAACCTCAGGTCCTTTCCGCGGCAGTCACGAACGTTGCCCACTAGGCCACCCACGCACCTGCTCTCTCTCTCTCTCTCTCTTCTTTTATATGCCAGTGACGACGCCGCAGGTCAGAGTTGGGTGGGATATTGGTGGGGCTGGTGGAAGAAGTTCTGAAGTGTTTGGCAGAAATTTCGGCAAAAAATTCCGTTCATGCGGATTTTCCCCGAAGCTGGTAATGTTATCCCCAGTAAAAAAAAAAAAGTTTTCAAGTGAATAGTGTACGTAGTATGTATTCAATGTACATATATACTTAGTATGGGAACCATGTGTACAAATCTCTATAGCAAATTACTATTCTTCGCATTTTCAGCTTACTTAGGTATTTTTTTTTTCCTTTGATAAGGATGTTTATGCATTTTAGCTTGTAACCTGACAAGGAATCTCTCTCTCTCTCTCTCTCTCTCTTCTTTTATACTAATATAACAAAATTTCAGGCGAATTCAAGAAATTCACGTACGCACCATATGTTAAATATTAAGTATTCAGGGGCGGTAGGGCGCTAAAGGGTGGGCTCACAAAAAAGTTGGGCTTCGCGCCTGCCTTATGCTAACTAAAAAAAAAAATGCTAATACATTTGTGCTTCACTATTCTTGTAGAAGAAAACTAAGTTATGCTAAAACGCCAAAGTTTGTCACTTTGACGGCTTCAGAAAAAACAAAACAAAAAACGTAGCAAATGTTCTGCTGAGCCAAACAGTGTCTTTGATACAACCTTCCCATCCCTTTCTCGACTTTGAAATTTTAGCTCCATCCCTTTCAGCTGCTTCAATCCTCTTTTTTTTCTAATTGCAGGTGCAATTAAATAATCAATGCAATATAATTCAACATGCAATCATTAATGTGGGACAGAAACTCGAAATTCGTTGTATTCACCTACCGCAAAATTTTACAATTGCTTTATGCGTACATACATACATACATACATGCTTTTCTCTTTTTCTTTTCTTTCTTTCTTGTTTATTTATTTATTTTTTTTGGACGAAATCATCTGATTTATTATTTTTTTGTTTTTTGCAGTTACATAAATTTTTGAATTGCAGTTCTGGAAAGTCTGTTTCAACTAAAGCAAAAATGTTTTTTCTATTTGAAAGTAATTAAATAAAAATTAATTTTCGTGTTCTTTAATTTTTCTCACTATATAAATCTGCACTGAAATTCTTGCAAGTTTGCACTTTTCCAATTTTTTCAAGATATTTTTTCGTAATTATCTTGTTTATAACCGTAAGTTTTAAAAAATAAAATTAATTTGTTGCATATCTGAATTTCTCTCCTGACTAAAATCACAGACTCTATTACAATTTTGAATTCAACTATAGCAACAAAATTCATAACAAGCATAGGCGCCGACTATCGAGGGAAGGGGGCGAGGTGAATCTTACCGCTCCGATAATTTTACTGGGGGCACATTGACGACATTGCCCACCCAATATTTTTCGTCCTGTTTAATTAAATAAGTTTTTGTTTTTATATGTCATTTTCGAAATGCGTGAGTTGAAATGTTTCTACAGACAAAAAAAAAAAAAAAAAAAAATATATATATATATATATATATTTCCATGCTATCGTGTGGTGTGCTAATTGCAAAAATACATTTCTTACCTTTATAGAAGTATATTATTCTTTATAAGATGGACCAAGCTCCACTTTATGAAGCTAAATTGATTTATTTCTAAAAAAATAATAAATAACAAAATAAGTAAAAACTTTTTTCCACATATCATCATTGCTCATTTGATATGGAACTTGATCACCAGCCCCGTATTGCGTTTAACATGCTCTCGTGATATGTGGTAAATGTTTATAACAATTATAAAAAATAAAATAAATAAATAAAAACTCAGAAACGTATAATCTCTAATGCCTTTATTTATATATTTTTTTTTTTTGCGCATCTCGTTCTATGTTTGAGAAACTGCGCTAACTTCTCAATTTTTTTATAAACATTTGGAAATAAAATCTTTCTGGATATTTTTAAAAAATCACAGACTGAATTTTATTTTTAAGCATATTAATATTCAGCAAAAGAATATTTGTTTCCTTATTCATTTGCTAATAAGCATTTACTATTGCGTTTTAAAATATGCATCGAATATCGTAGTTTATCTTTTGCCCTTTTTTTTTGTTTTTATTTTCGTAATGACAGTGTGAAAGATGTGCCCCTCACATGTCTGACTTTTCGCGCCTGCCTCCCAATAATTTAATGAAGTCGCCCCACCCCCCTGTAACAATGGAATAAAATATTCTAAAATATTCATAGTCTCTCTCAGAGAATGTACCTTGTCTATTGCTTCCCAACAACGGAAGTAATTTTCTTACGTTAAATTTTACTAGGGATCCGCTGTACAGGAATACGGGCAAAATATTGTCAATTAATTATTGTTTCAATAGAAAACTGCAATAATTCGCAGACTTGTGTTGAAAAGATGTTTAAACAGGAAACGGTGATGAGTTGATATACCGTTTATTTTAAGGATGGGGCACCTAGATAATTTCACCCCAAAACAGTCAGCACAAAATCAGCTTCTAGAGCCGTTTATGGAACTCCAGTCCGCCACTAGATGCTGGCGTCGTTACTACTTCAAAATCGTTTCGTAAATTTCTCACTGTGTCCTGCGAGGTACAAACAATAATATAAATTAAGTAGAAAATTATAATTATAAACTCAATCTGCAGCTTCCTCCATAGACGTAGCCAAGGGGGTAGTCCTCGGGTCCGCCCCCCTTGAGGGGAGATTTAGCATGAATTTAAAACGATATATATGTATACACTTTCATCAATGAACCAAACCCATGGATCCTCCCCTCCCCTTTTAGAAATTTCTGGCTACGTCACTGGCTTCCTCCCTTAATTAAATGTAATTAATACAGCTCCTTTCAAGTACGCTGGAAGCAATAAAATTCATTATAACCAACTGTTGTCAACGCTATTTGCACGATCAAAAGTTCGTCAAAAATATCTGCTATAAAAAAATCAATGCTTTTAAAAAATCAGAACCTTCTACAAGATTTCGCTTATAGAGGCGCCATCTATTGTTCAAAAAAATATAATTTGCAAACATCTACTATTGTATTTTTTTTTAACTAGATTTTTTAGGTTGGAAAAAGTAAAAAAAAAAAAATGCGCCTGAGATAAAATATTAAGGTTACATTAGCACAAAACTTTAAACTCCTGTTTTCAAAAATGCGATAATTAATTTTCTAACTCTGAATAATGTATATAGCTGTTCACTCAATATACGTTGAACCGGCGAAAAAAATTTCACGGTTATTTGAGGCTTTAATGCAACTTAAGTCATGTCAAGGGAGATCAGACAGCGTGAGAAAGTTGTCGTCCGCTCGATTTATACAGGCAGTGTGTGGAGGGTAGGATCGCTGGAGTATGTCTGGTTTTCAGAAATCTCTAGTGGCTTGGAAAGTGAGGTCAGAGGCCAAGAGTGAGATAAACCGGTTGTTTTTATTTATGGATGAATAATCAGTCATAAAGCTGTATTGTACCCGCGTTTTGTTAATGCGCACAACGAACGATGCTTTTTGATGAATCTCGGATGTTTTTCTCCCATCAGTGGAAAAGTCGTTTCTGTTTCCTCGTTATCGGAAAGTTTAGGCGGACTTCGTGACGTATGCAGAAAGTAATTTTTTTCGCTGGATTTAAATAGCCCGCAATTATGTGTTTTTAAATTTTGAGTATTAAATTGGAATTATGAATTTAAAAACACTTTGCCATTTATTTTGCTCATGCTCATTTGTGATGTTAATGAGTGAAATTTTCAGCGTTGTAAAGCTGGCCGAAGGGAAACTGTGCGAGAAGAATGAATTTTGCCAAATAGTATCTCATTCAAAAAGCAGTGTTTATGGGCCTGGATTGAGAGCAGATTTTACGGTTCCTGTGCGATATTTCTTCATTCAACTTGTGGATGCTGAAAACCGGAGGTAAATATGCACATGCATTTGTAGTTTGACATCTTTCTGATGTGTTTTGTATGAATCCATCATAAATGGATGGGTGATTGACGTAGCATAATGATGTATGTTTTGTTTAATAATATATGTTTTGTTTTAAATTGAACATGGAGTGTATCATAGCATAGTTTGGCACATTTTTCCATTATGTAATAATAGGCGCCGGTTTCTGTGAATTCAGGAATTCCATCTTTTTGAACTCTAATAAGGATGATTCCACTACCCAAACGTGTAGAAAATCATCTGAAAAATTATATGCGTTGTACAAAATAAATTTTTATTGTGAGTAAAATTGCAGTTAAGTGGTGTGTTAAAAGGACATGTGCTGAGGAGTACACAGTAAATATTATGTAATAAATTATTTTAGATAAGGAAATAATTGATGATAGAGCTAAAAATTTTAATATGTATTGAATGTACTAACTTATTTAAAATAAACACTGTATTGTGGCTTACGTGCACTGTCATTATAGTATTAGCGTACAGAGTTTCCAATGATGCACATCAGTTTATATTGAAAATTGGTTAACCCATTTTTTTTCCTAAACGACTATATTACAATATTTTGCAAGAGCGTACTTTGTTGTCTAGGTTTTTTTCATATTTAACTTCATTTCTCTCATTCATATGCCTCTCCTCTCATTAGGGTGAGTATCAGGGATAGGTTGGGTAATTTCTTCATCTGTTGCATATAATGATCTATATGTGATGACCCATTAAACTCCATTTCCCCAATGTTAGTAGGCTATTCTTCATAATCTTCACTTTGTTGAATTCCAATGTTTTCAAAAACAATTGTTAGCATAGGTATCAGGATATTTATTTCAGATTTTTATTGTAATATATGATGCTTGTACAACCCATATTTGCTTTCATGATGTCAAAAATTCTAAAGCCAGTGTATATAAATCAAGTTATTTTCTACTCCTTCATGTCTGATTTATAAGAGGTTTGTTTTGGATTCAGTAATTTTATATTGTGAATACAGTAGTGTGCTCCAGTTTAATATTTATATAAATAAATTACAATGAACAATTCAGTCTTGCTCATACTGTGTTATATTCACACTCAAGGCTGGATTAAAGGGGGTCTAATGGGGCTATGGCCTAGGGACCCACCATTACGAAGGGTTCAGGAGGCATGCCGCTACACTGCAAATAACAAAGAAAGGTGACTTGATCACGCTAGTTACGTTAACTAAAACTTTTACAAAAAGTTCGTAAGTTGGAAGCTTTCGACCTTATCTTAGGTCTTCATCACGCCAATGGAGGACTAAGATTGTTGCCAGATTCTACATTTGAATTTTTCCTATTTTTGTTGCCAAAACTTAGAATTGATCTCCAGATCAACGGAATGTAGAGAGGAGATTCGGAGTTGCAAGTCATTGAGTTGAAAATAATTTCTATGCTTTCACGGTAACGGAGGGCAAAACGATTGTCAAACGAAGCAATTCGTTTTGCTTCGTTCCAGTGGGGAACTGCAGATGTGTCTTCCATTGTCAAAATAGACAAGGCAGTGTTGGGATTGCCTTTCGAAACATCTTTTCTATGTTCTAAAATTCTATGGCTAATGCTCCTGTAACTGCAAATAATACACAGCTTATATATTTATATACAGAGAGAAATGTAAAATAGTTTTAGTTTTGTCTCCTATAACTTCCACTTGATCACAAAAAGTGGCTAGAAGACAAACGGATTTCAAGACAATTGCATACTAAGGTTAAACGTTCCATGCCGTTATGTACAGGGAGTTGGCGAGACAGTTTAGCTTTTTCACCACCATCCACCCACACCTCCCTGTTTGCACTTGGAACCATCAATGAACGAAATCCACTGACTTCACTTTGCATAACAAAAAGATGCACCAAGAAAAGAACACAGTGTTAAATTACAAAAATTCCAAGACAAAATCTAGGAATCTTACGCTTTTAACTCTTGTCTGCTGTGAGAAGTGGAAAAATACAGTGACTTTTTATGAAAACTCTGTAGATAATTTATTTGTTTGAAGAATGCACTATGTAATCATAAGCATATCACTACAGTTTCGTGTTTTAACTGACTTCAACAATGATTTTCTGTCATAAGTTCTTTGGGGGTCCACTCCGACGTCTTAGTCGTGGTAGCCCACTCAGATGTCTTAGCCTAGGGGCCCACTAAGGCCTTAGTCCAGCCCTGTTCACACTTGCTTGACATGTGTTGTGATTTTTCAGTTAAAAATTTCAGCTTTTCTTTTTTTCTCTGTCAGTCTCATATATGAAAATAGAACTGATTTTTCAGTTGTTTTTCCTGCCTTTTGATTAAAAAATTTAGCACAATTTGTTTGATGGAAAAGTTTTTAAAAAGTCATGCAATGCCAGGGATGGGCAGCTCTACCAGTTTGTGTGTGTGACCCTTTCACAAAGTTTCTATTAATTTTTTTTTTTTTATAAACTCAAGACTACCAAGAAGCCCCAAGGATCCACCCCAAGACTGTACGAAGAAGCCCCAAGGATCTGCCCCAAGACTGTATGAAGAATCCCCAAGGATCTGCCCCAAGACTGCACCAAGAAGCCCCAAGGATCTGTGCCAAAAAGCCCCAAGACTGGGCAAAAGAGCCCCAAGGATCTGCCCCAAGACTGTACAAAGGAGCCGCAAGGATCTGCCCCAAGTCTGTTCAAAGGAGCCCCAAGGATCTGCCCCAAGTCTGTTCAAAGGAGCCCCAAGGATCTGCCCCAAGTCTGTTCAAAGGAGCCCCAAGGATCTGCCCCAAGACTGTAACGAGAAGCCCCAAAGATCCGCTTCAGGACTGCGCCAAGAAGCCCCAAGGATCTGCCCCAAGACTGTACCAAGAAGCCACAAGGATCTGCCCCAAAACTGTACCAAAAAGCCCCAAGGATCCACTCCAAGGCTGTATCAAGAAACCCCAAGGACCTGCCCCAAGACTGTACCAAGAAGCTTCTGGATCTGCCCCTGGCTGCACACTTAAAAATACCTTGAATACCACTATCACATTAAATTGACATTTTATTGAAAGGTATGCTTATTACAGCTAACAATGTAATGGTGTCCCTCATGTTATGCTCTGCTTAATAACTATTTACACTCGTGTCCAAAAATTAAGGATCCACCACAAAAATCATTGGTTAGTAGTCACATCACTCTGATGTCATCAAAACACGTAAGAGCAAGCTCTCTGAGTGTTTGGTCGTATGAAAATTGTCAAGAATCACATGACACCTGTGTATGGCCAATTGGCGATAAAAGCTGAAGCATGAATGGGAAGAAATAGTTTGTTTTGAAGTGTGGATCCACCTTTTTGTTGTTATGGCAACTTGTAAGATCATCCTAAAGAACTCATTTGGATGATTTTGCCTGTGGGCACATTTTTGGTACATCTCTTGTTGTTTTTTGACAACAAGAGATGTATCGAAGCCGTTCAGAATTGCCCAGAGCGTAGTATCACTGATTTGGAAACAAATTTCTGAGCGTGGAACAGCTACCAGAAGGTTCAGAAGTAATCGGCCCATGCAAAACTACTCCATCACAAGATTGTTATCATGTTGTAACAGCTAAGAAATCTTGCAGAATAACTGTTGGCAATTTAGCAAAACAGCTGGAATCAAGGACAGGTACCAAAATATTGCATAAAACCGCACAAGGTGTTTGAATAATTTCAGATTGTGCGTCTGAAAACCTGTACATTATGTTCCATTGAGCCCAGCATGCAAAAGAATTTGCTATTGATGGTGTCGCGAACACTCCACATGGAGTGAAGTGCAATGGATCAATGTTCCATTCACAAATGAAAGTCAATTTTGTTTACCATCTGGGGAGAACCCCACGCTGCCTATTCAGCCTGAAACATCAGAGAAATTGACCATTACAATGGTGGTATAGTCTGGGATTATGATTAATGGGCGTATAGAGCTCCTAGCAGTGATGTAGAAGGGCCTAGGCGGCGCTAAGACACTATTTTTCTAGGCTTAGCAGTGCTAAGGGGTTTTTTCAGGTTATCTGGAAAGAAAGGGTAAAGGAAATTTTTTAGATGATCAAATATACAAAAATAGTGAAAAGTGTGTTTGTTGTCAAACATATTTAGTATCTTAATCAAATGTTCGTACTCCAGAGATGGCCACCCCTGTGGTCGAGTGGTCTGAGGCACTGACTTCAGGTCATTCACCTAAGATGGGTCCTGGTTTGACCCATGGGAGATATTTTTGTCAGATGGTGCTGACTCTGTCACTTCCCTGGAACCAGTGGTCTAAAATTAGGGTCAGGCAACTGTTAAAGTCCTACAGCTTGGTCATGGTGGTATTTAAACCCAGAACTAAATTGCTTTTGAACTAAACTGCTCGCCACCGGTTGTTGGCTGTGATAAATGTAAACCCCTGAGCTCACTCTCTTATTCCTAATGGGTAACACACAAGGACTCTTCAACATCCACTTCATAATCTTAGGAAAAGCGGCATATTTGTCATACTGAATTGATGGACTGCATTAGTTGTATCTGTTCAAACTAATATGTGTTATTCTCAGAAGATAACTATGTAGAATGACAGAGCGATATTTAAATAAAAATTTTATATTCTTAGCATATAGCTCTTACGTTACATTCTTTCTTCTATTTAAAATTGCTCAAATTAAGCAAATTTAATATCAATTGATTAAAGTAATCAGTAATAAAAATCTAATGAAAATACTAAATAATGAAAATGACAAATCTGATTTCACAAGGCTTTTGAAACTTTTAAAGGAATTCTTCCCAAGTTGTTTTTCTTAATCCATTTACCGCTAAGGCACTTTTTTTTATTTAAAACTACATCCCTGGCTCCTAGTGTTGGAAAAAGGGTCAACAAATACCCAGCGCTATTGTGAGGAGGTCATTTTAGAACATGTAAGGCATGTTTTGTGGTGGTGTGGGAAATTCTTTCATTTTTATGGACGATAACGCCCGTCCCCTTTGATACGATGTGTTGATGAAATCTTGGAGAGTGAGGGATTGACTGAATGAAGTGGTCTGTGTACTTCCCCAACCTAACTCCAGTCGAAAATGCTTGGAATGCTCTGGGGAGGCACATTGCTGAATGGGATCCCCCACCTGGCACCAGAAAAGAAGAATGGAAAAACCTCCCTCAGGATCTTCTGGAAAATCTCATAAAAAGCATGGCTCACTGATGCCAATCTTGCATTGCAGTCAGGCATGGCCATATACCCTCATAAAATGATCCATGAAACATTATTAATTTTTTCTATTAATTTTAGTTATTGTGAGCCAATGGCAGAAAATGGTATGTTTTGTTCTTTTATCGATTTTCTCTATTTAAATTCATGCTTATTTATGTGTGCACATTCCCTTTTCATCTTTGTTAACTCCTGGTAAAATATTTTCATCCTCATCCTGTTAGAGTAAAAGTATGCTGTGAAAATATTAGTGATCCATAATTTTTGGACATGAGTGTATTTTAAAAGATATGATTCCTTATGCTTCATTTTAGTGATCTAGCTTCAAATGCTTAAAGTAATCATTTGATTTTGCCAGTTTATTAAGAGGGTTCAGAAAATAAACTCTGCTCCAATTATGGTTACTTGGGATGTTGTATTGGAAAGTTTTACAGTGTGTAGTTTAGAAGCACAATAATGGCTTTAATGGAATCCTGAAAAAGTCCTGGATTTTTTTCCAGGATTGGAAATTCCTTGGCTTCTCGTATTTCTAAGAAAGGTCGCGGAATTTTTTCTTGCAAAAAAAAAAAAAAAAATTGGTCAAAATGTTTGGATCATTTTGTTCTAGCTCACTGTACAGCATCTGCTCATGATAATATCACTTCCTTCCATGGAATGGAAGATGTAAGGTCATCTCTTTTATTTCATGTGATGTTGTAGTGCAAGATTTTTAGTACCATATTTCTCACGACCTTGATTTGTAGTACAGCAGTTGGAGTTGTTCACAAACCAGAGTTGCAGAATATATCCATATGCGGATAATTTCCAAATTATTAGCAGATTTTGCAGATAGCTTTTGCTTGTATATTAAAAAAGAAAAATGTTATTTACAGCAACTAAAATACTTACTCAAGGCTTTACTCAGATTAATATATTTAATTCTATCTTAGCGTGAGAACTTTCAGTTATTTTTCACATCTTCTGAGTTCTTTTATTTTTACAGGCATTTCTGGCCTGTTTTGAATGTTATAGGAACTGTATTAAAAGTTTTTTTTATACAGAAATAATTTAAATTTTGTTGCCAGGTTCCACTTGCAGTTGCCAATTATTAAATTAAAATCTTTTCTCTATGCATTTTATAAGGCTACTAATTTTGAATTAAGTTGTTGAAAATGCTATGTATAATTTTTGAAGGTTCACTAACTGAACTGCTTTTTTTTTTTTTTTTTTTTTTTTTGATTGGAGGTTTAACGACCACCGTGAGCAACTCAATGGGCTATAAGCAGTCGCCCGTCCCTAATTTTGGGTCACTGGTTCCAGGGAAGGGAGAGAGCCAGTGCCGTAAGACAAACACAACATCCATGCCTCACCGGGATTCGAACCCGGACCCCTTACGGACGAATGATCAGAGGCCATCGCTTAGACCACTGCGCCACCGGGGCGGCACTGAACTGCTTTTCTAGATATAAAAACTTTCTTTAATTAGTCCCTTTTTATAAGGTTCATAATCCAATATTTTAAAGTTGTGGCCTAAAGGTCCATTTTATCGACATTTCTGTGCAGTTCAGTCACAATGTACTTTTGTCCTCTCTGGAATTTGTAATGTTCTAATAATTATTGTTTTATTAATTTTTCCTTAAATTATCTTGTTCTATTGTTATCGTGGTTCACTTTTCATGGGTTTGCAACAAATTTTCTGTTTCGACCGTTGTGTATGCAGATACATTCATTTTATTTTTATACCACTCTGGTCACAACAGCATATGGAAACCTTTCTGCAAGTTTCTTCTTTCTGGCACTTCTTTCTAGCATGCACTTTCTTCACAGAAAGAGATTGATATCTGGTCTCCTTGCCTCCAATGTGCATGGGAATAGATGGCTATGGAATAGAGAATCTTTAGTGCCATGGCAAAATTGTTTCGTATTATTATGAGGGTTGTACCGAAAGTAATGCGAAAGTGGACATAACTTTTTTGTTAACTCACAAGTCATTCAAATTGCACACATTGATAGAATAACTCTTCCTCTATAGTAACCCTTCTTCTTCATTGCAGATAAATAATGGATTCCAAGCGCGAGCAATGTGCCATTGTTGAGTTCTTGACGAAGGAAGGGGGCAGGCTGCCCCACATTCACAGAAGGCTACAGAATGTTTACTGAGATGAAACCATTGACAAAAGCAATGTGCACAGATGGATGTAGAAGTTTAAAAGAAGGGGAAAGCACTGAAAATAAACCATGCAGTGGGAGACCATCGTCTGCGACCACTGACACAAATCGTCAGTGAGTGGATGAAATGATTTGCGTGGAGAGACGTCATATTCTGTGAGCTTTTTGCACAACTGCACTGTGGTCACAATGCCATTCAGAAGATGGTGGAAGACTTAGGGTATCGGAAAGTGGGGGCAAAGTGGGTACGTTGGCAGTTGACACCCGATTTGAAGGAGAGAAGGGTGAAAGTCTGCTCTGATCTGCTGGAAGCATTTGAAGCCCATGAAGACATGTTTTTCCCGATCTGGTGACAGGGGATGAAACGTGGGCATATCTTTACGATCCAGAAACAAAGAATTAATCCATGGAATGGCGTCGCACCTCTTCACCATAGCCTAAGAAGTTCAAGAGCCAGTGATCAGCACAGAAAGCCATGATGACTGTTTCTGGGATGACAGGGGCATAATTCTTCTCGTTTTTCTATAATGCGGCCATACCGTGAGCAGTACATTGGGACACTTGAGAAGTTTAGAGAAACTGTAAGGAGGAAGATGCAGAACAAGAACCTGAAAAGGATCCACATTCACCTTGACACTGCAAGACCACACACATTTTTGGCAACAAATCAGGCGATCAGAAAATTAGGCTGGTTGGTGGTCCACTATACAGCCCAGATCTGGTGCCCTCTGACTTCCACATGTTCGGTCCAATGAATGACAGTCTCCGTGGACAATGATTTCATGATACAGACGAGGTGAAAGTGGCTATGAAGAAGTGGGTATAACAGTCCATACCTGAATTTTTTCAAAGAGGATTCTAGAGTTGGGTTCAACGATGGCACAAATGCATCACTTGTGATGGAAACTATGTTGAGTAGTATTTTTGTGTAGAGAAAGAGTTACTCTACCAACAAGTGCAATTTGAACAACCTGTGTCAGTTAATAAAAAAGTTATGCCCACTTTTATATTACTTTCAGTACAACCCTCGTACCATTGTGCTAAGTTTCAGATTGCTTCATATAAATTTTATTCACAGCAATTTTTATGAGGGAAAATTTTTCCAGTTCATTAAAGATGTAACACATACTGAAGAAACACTATGTAACAGCGGAACTTACTGACTTAGTAAGAATTCTAAATTTATAGTAAATTTCACCTCAATTTGTAAAATATAAAACAAATGATTCTAAAAAAAATTAAGCTCATGGAAAATCCCCAAAATTGAGTTTTTGTAGATGTGTATAACACTATTAGATTATCTTAAGAACTCTGATTCTTTCAGATGTACTTCAGTTAATTTTCAGATATGGCCCAGTAGTTTTGTTATCAGAATAAAGCATTAAATATAATCACTTATCCTTAGCCAATTTTATTGTAGTGTCCAAGAAATTTATATAAATTTATCATTTTAGAACATGTAATTCATTGTTACTATGTGTGGAAAAATGACTTTATTTAACTTTTAATATCCTAGTGTACCTGCAGATGCTGCCCGCTTGTCTGTGGAAATTAGTAGTGTGAATGAAATATGTCGCATTTGGACTCAAGTGCTAGATATAAAGGGAGGTTTCTTCATTGTACGATACCGTCTGTATGAAACATGTCAAGACCTTAATATTCATGTGAAATATGATGGGAAACCACTTGCTAGCTCACCATATATTGTTGAAGGTAATGTAGAGAATTATTTTGCTATTTATTAATTCACAAATGACATTTGTAGCTTTGTTGTTATGTAGTTTGAGCCAGCTAAGTTATTTATTTGTGATAACTTATTATTTTACACAAGAAAGTGAAATAACCTTTATATAGTACAAGTCCAGTGAGTTTTTGGACTGTGTAAAGATATATGATGACATGTAAATATCCACTGTATGATAAGGGCAGTTCATGTAATAATAATAAGTTGAAAATTTGTGATAGAAACAGACCTTTTACACTAATTATTTATCAAAAACTTTGTAAGTTTGCCTAAAAACTTACTGTTCTCCCAGACAGGAGGTGAACATTTACTAATGCATGTTTCTGTTGGATGCCCTCCAGGCTGCATAATTTGGCTTGCATGTTAAACCTTTAAATTAACTATTAATTTAAAAGTAATTTTAAAACAGTTTTTTAAATCTTGAAAGTTAGAAACACCTTTATGTACAATTGCATTCTTGAAACATGCAAACCATTATCCTAGCATAATTTCAAGACAGTATTTTAACTTCATACATACCAGGAGGACAGAATCATGGGGTATCTGGTTCCTGGGCAGTATGACACTGTCACCTCTCTTGTTAGTGTACGAACCCACTACTTAGCAGATGTATAGGTAGAAAGACATAACTTCATTCATGCAGATATTAATTCAATGCCAGTATGGATCAATGTTGTCAGTTAATGAAGTTTTAAAAAACAATGATAGTGGGTGCCTAACACATTGGTCACTCTATTGCAGAGGTGGTACAAGAATTGCAGAAGTGGTACAGGAATTGCAGTATTCCTGTTTGACAGTATCATGAGTGTATCAGGAGTATGCCATTTCTAGAGAAACATTGCGTCATAGACAGCATTGTGAGTGGAGAAAGGTTGTGGATGGCAGATGTCATGATGTCTGTCTTACATAGTTGCAACCACCTGGAGAACAAAAGTGGCACAAATCACTGTTGATTTCAACAGTGGAGGTGCCAGAAACATCTCCACCAAGACTATCAGATAATCAACAGCCACAATAGGTCATGGGAGCTGCCAATCCATCCGAATCCCATTGCTAACACCACATCACCTGACTATGCCTCAGCTGGGTGAAAGAACATCAGCACTAAACCTTGGATGATTGGAAACAAGTCTCCTGGTCCAATGAGTACTGTTTTCAGTTATTTCGTGCAGATGAGAGAGTGCAGATCTGATGGGAACCATACAAAGCAATGGAGCCAGCATATCAGCAAGGAAGTGTTCAGGCCAGTGGAGGCTTGGTTATCATCTGGGGAGTGTTCTAGTGGCACATCATATCGTATGTAGAGGATTTTTTAAGAAGGGAGTGTCTGACCCCAGGTCTTAAACAGCTTTTAGAAATAGGAAGCTAGGAGATTTAGGCTAGAGTGGCCAATAAGAAAGTGACATGGAAGTGAGGTAGAAAGGGGGAGGAAGACACCCTTATTTATAACCGGGGGCCAGTACCTGGGGCCTGACAGCTTAATGTGCCCATCCGATGCACTGCGGAAATTTTGTGGTTCAAGCGTTTGCACCTACCTGCGATCCTGAGGTTTCTCCATGGCAGTCACGAACGTCAATCACTGGGCCATCCACAGCCCTTCAAGTGGCACATGTTCATACCTCTGGTCATTCTAGATGCATCTCTGAATGGTCCACTCTATGTGTCCATGTTTGCATACCATCTGCATCCTTTCATGGTCGTCATGCACCCAGAGGGTAATAGATGACTCTTCCAGCAGGACAAAGAATGACCTCCCCATTCACAGGACATGAACCCTGTGAAAATCTTTGGGATGCTGTGAAAACGTTCGTTGGAGCTTTGGATCTTCCACCTAGGAATTCAACAGAATTATGAACAGCAAGCATGGATAGAGATACCTGTGGAATGCTTTTGTGACCTAGTGGACTCAATGCCACACTGGGTGACTGCTCTTATCGGAGCAAAAGGTTCGCCTACCCTTTAATAGGTTGTTATTCTATGATTTCTGTTCACTCAGTGTGTACGAATGCAACAAAAGTTTTAAAGGAGAAGGAATAAAATGATATAACATATAACCTAGATTCTGCTAGAAAACCTGATCTTATACCACTAAGGCTTTCATCCAAACTCTGGACATCTTCAAAGCATCAATGGCTCTCATTAAACCAGCTAAATGCAATGACAAAGTCTTGCTCATTTTTCCATGTGAGCATGGTGGGCAATACTAAGCAAGCAATCATTATGTATTTCCTAAAAGTAAACTAAAATATCATTTAAAACAACTTATATCACTTTTGTAGTATCATTCACCATGCCCACATGGAAGAATAAATCAGACTCCATCATTGCATTATATAACAAATTAGAGCAGCTATTGCTAATGACATTTTATTTTAATCCAGTGGAAACTGGATTCAAAAGAAGCTTAAAAAAAGAAATATCAACATGGGCATCAAACAAGGATCTTTAATTGTGCATCCACTGAGGAACAATAAAGACCCATCAAAACCTGAGAACAAAAAATGGAGTTTATTTTATAGCTCTATACTCACTAGGTGGTTGCACTAAGAAAAAATACATAGGGATGACCAAAAGAGCTCTATCAGCCCACCTTAAAGAACTTAAACGAAATGTTAAATATTCACAAAAAACTACACATCTAGTTAAAACTGTTATTGATGAAGCGTTTATATTCATTTGGGAAGAAACAAAAGTAATTTCATGTTACACAGGTTGGAAACTAACTCTTATCCGTGAATCTATCAAAATTTCAACCAATTATTAAGCTTGCAACAAGGACTCATCCATCAAAATTAACGAAATATGAGATAATTTTCTTACGTTTTCCCAAAATATAAATGACCAATTAAAATTTTCCAAGCCATAAGATGGCAGCACAAGACCACAACCTTGTGATGAGCATTTCAAAAACTGATCAAGAACAGAACAACATACAGCAAACTCTCGATTATCCATGCTTATCACCGGATAAATGTGCACGGATAACTGAAAAACACGTATAATACGATTTTTGCTTTTTGCTGAAAAATTGCCTTCGTGTATACTATACACAGGGGTTGAAAAATGTGGTCGCCTGGTCGCCCAGGACGACCAAAAATTTGTCGGGGCCATCACAGAAAACATCACTGAAAAACATGTACCGTAGTTTTCGTCGTATAATCTGCAGATAAACGCTGATTAAAAAAAAGAAATTTTTTTGCGCCCTTTTGATTAAAAAAAAAAAATAATCCTCAGAGTAATTGTGCGGGACAGGGGGTATAATAAAAGGAACTCCCTCGGAAAAATTTACCTCAGTTCAAGAGTTTGTACGGAGCGGAGAGGAGGGGGGAAGGGGTGTCATAATGAAAGACCGCAAAAGTTGTAGGGAGGGACGGCGGGAGTTATTTTGCCTTTGTATTGTTGGCAAAGAGAAAACGCTTACTGTGCTTGTGCCCTCTCTTCGTCAATCGGCCAATAAAAATGTGCGCAAAGCGCTCACTGCATGAATCTGTACATGCATGCCTCATTTCAAAGTTCCATGTTCTGGATCTCGTGTGCACTGTGCCTTGTATTTTAGTTTGCCCTTCACCATTTTGACCAAGGTCTGTGCTGCTGATATTTTCCTTCATTGCTATTTATGATGTCTTCGAAAAGGAAACGTTTCAGTTACACTACCGAATTTAAACTACGCGATAGTTTTCAAAAAGTCAGAAAACTAGCACGCAGTGACACGCGAAAAGCCAGTCTAAAACGTAAACAAACCCTTTGGTAAACTCTGCGAAAGAATTCACGCGGAAATTTGCAAGAGAAGTCCAGCCCTTTTTTTTTTTTTTTTTAAACCTGTGTGCGAGCCGACTCCCCTACTTTGAAAGCAGGATTTCTTCCAAAAACTTTCGACTTACACTCGAATATATACAGTATTTCTATGAATTGTTTTCTATCAGTGTTTCATCATGGGCAATGTGTAATGCCATTGGAGCTACTGCATCGGCGTGATTAAATTTTGAGCTCTATGGATGCCACGCCGCTAAGCTTCTTTTGTGTCCGAAGATAAAAATGTATTAAAAAATGTTTCCTTTAAAAAATGAATTTCTTTATTTAACAAGATCGTTTTTTTTTTTATTTCTTTGGAATCCGGGGTCTTTATATGACCGACTTTTCTGTCAAAAATTCCGCTTTTGGATCAGCATTTGTGATACACTGATTATACAGCGATTTTTTTTTCTGAATGTCACAATCTGCGAATTTTATGATGCGCAGATTATACGAAGGTCAAAAGAAAAATAATTGTGCGAATTCCAGAGTCTGGGGATAAACGCCGAAAATTACTGTAATTCAAGAATTTGCGGGCCCCAGGCATAAAAAAAAAAAAAAAGAGTACCGTTTTTTTTTTTTGCCAGGGAAAGATGAGCTGAGGGTAGACCCCCCCCCCCGCCCCAAACACACACTGGTCCAGTGCCTGGCCACTGGCCACTAAAAATTTTAGCTGACCACCAGATTTCAGAATATTTTTCTACCCCTGACTATACAGTATATAAAAATACATTTGACACATTGCACTGTTGACAATAGAGTATATAAAATTATTAAATATTGGTACCATACTTACAATTTCTCTTGTTAGTGAAAGTAAAATGCGATAGGCTTATATACATATAGTACGTTTGCTAGACACAACCCACAAAAGTCATATGTCTTTTGCAGCAAAATAATCTGTAATGTTCTTTTGCTTTTTATGTGCATTTATTTGTTTTCTAACACCAGTACAAGTATTACGAAGATGCCACAACTTCATTGTAATTAAAATCCCCTTGTTCCACATAATCAATGAGCATATATACGCATTTCAAAGCAGCACCAGGGGTTAAAATTCAGTGTGGGATGGCAGAATTCCCCCAAAAATTTTAAACTCCTGCAGAAATAAGTTGTTAGGTGGGAGTCTCCCGCCTTACGAAATTTAAAAAAATTATGTATATATAAATATAAAATCTTGGGTCCATTTTTGAACCACTCCCAAATTTTGCGCGTTAAAAACGTATCCTTCTTAAAAATACGTGCGTTACAAATGCACCGTTCAGAGTTCCGAAAATCGCAATTAAATACATCATTCATGCCAGGAACATAATCAGTTCACAGATATGTGAATCGGCTCCCATATGTGGCCTCATGAGCAGTTCATTTTGCATATCGCGGACTGTTACGAATCAGGCATGAGATTCTTCTTCGGATTCACGAAATTCCGCTTTTTTGCCACATTTCGGTTATACTCGAGATTGATGTAAAAAACAACAACAACAAAAAAAAACAACAAGCAACTGAAGATAATGTTTTATTTTCGTAGGATTAGTGTGTGTGTGTGTATGTGGGAGGAGAGTCGTTTTCCGTCTGGGAAACGGTATTCCATTTTTCAGAACTTTCGTAAACAAAAAGTTAAACTGAGTGAAAAAAAAATTCCGCAATTCTCACTTTCTTTGTCTCACGAAGTTTTCTCTGTCCAGTATTTTTATTAAATATCAATTTATTGCATAAATGTTTGTATTTCAGCTTCCAATAATGGAAGTTCTACGGAGCAAAAATTTCCTTGTAAACATCAAACAAAGATCTTCACTCTTTCCACGTTTATAAGTGAGTCACGGAAAAATTCTCATTGGCAGCCACCGGGAGTCGAACCCAGGGTCTTCCAGTTACGCTCCGGATATGCTACCGCTACACCACAGCGGCCTCGAATTCCACCAGACTCGCACACACTCTTTACTGCCAAGCCAATTTGGCAGGTTGCTTCTTGGAGCCCTGCACAATGCTGGGGATTTACCAAAGATGGTAAGCAGCAACTGAAAAAATAATTAGAAGGCGAATGAATAATTAATACAGACATTTAACGTGGACCAGGAACATCAAACAAAGATCTTCGCTCTTTCCACGTTTATAAGTGAGTCACGGAAAAATTCTCATTGGCCGCCACCGGGAGTCGAACCCAGGGTCTTCCAGTTACGCGCCGGATATGCTACCGCTACACCACAGCGGCCTCGAATTCCACCAGACTCGCACACACTCTTTAGTGCCAAGCCAATTTGGCAGGTTGCTTCTTGGAGCCCTGCACAATGCTGGGGATTTACCAAAGATGGTAAGCAGCAACTGAAAAAATAATTAGAAGGCGAATGAATAATTAATACAGACATTTAACGTGGACCAGGAACATCAAACAAAGATCTTCGCTCTTTCCACGTTTATAAGTGAGTCACGGAAAAATTCTCATTGGCCGCCACCGGGAGTCGAACCCAGGGTCTTCCAGTTACGCGCCGGATATGCTACCGCTACACCACAGCGGCCTCGAATTCCACCAGACTCGCACACACTCTTACTGCCAAGCCAATTTGGCAGGTTGCTTCTTGGAGCCCCGCAGAATGCTGGGGATTCACCAAAGATGGTAAGCAGCAACTGAAGAAATAATTAGAAGGCGAATGAATAATTAATACAGACATTTAACATGGACCAGGAACATCAAACAAAGATCTTCACTCTTTCCACGTTTATAAGTGAGTCATGGAAAAATTCTCATTGGCCACCACCGGGAGTCGAACCCAGGGTCTTCCAGTTACGTGCCGGATATGCTACCGCTACACCATCGCTTCTAATTATTTCTTCAGTTGCTGCTTACCATCTTTGGTGAATCCCCATCATTGTGCGGGGCTCCAAGAAGCAACCTGCCAAATTGGCTTGGCAGTAAGAGTGTGTGCGAGTCTGGTGGAATTCGAGGCCGCTGTGGTGTAGCGGTAGCATATCCGGCGCATAACTGGAAGACCCTGGGTTCGACTCCCGGTGGCGGCCAATGAGAATTTTTCTGTGACTCACTTATAAACATGGAAAGAGCGAAGATCTTTGTTTGATGTTCCTGGTCCACGTTAAATGTCTGTATTAATTATTCCTTGTAAACTTTAGGCATGAGTTCCTATTGTGGATTTCGGGAACTCTGACTTCGTTGTCATCATTTGCATCATTCTCTAGAACGATGTGAAACTGAATATAATTTGCGGGGGTGTGGAAAGGGGGGAGGGCATTTTCCAGCTGGGGACGGAATTTCGACTTTCAAAACTTTCGAAAACGGAAGTTAGGCGAACTGCAGATAATCTGTAATCATAATTTTATTTTTCTTGCGTATTCCTTCTGTTCATTGTTATTGTAAAATATAATTTTGTTCCATAACTGCTTGTGTTTCAGCTTGAAAATGGAGGGAAAATTTCCGAAAACAGAAATCGGACGAAGCGAAGATTTTTTTCGTAATTGTAATTTTTTTTTTCGCAAAGTTCCCACTGCCTTGAATTATTGTTAAATTTTATTTCCCCTCATAAATAGTTGCAAAAAGAAAAAAATGAACACTCCTCAAGTATCAGAAGATTAGCTGAATCAACCAAGTCTCAATTATGTGAACTGTAAAAATCTGACACATAGTATTCAAGAAGGTTTTTTTTTTTTTTTTTTCAGAGCTGATAGGAAACTTGTTCAAAAATAATAAATTAGTTGACCCTTGTAATACTAAACTTGCACATCACAATGTCCAGTGAAGGTTTGTTTTATCTTTTGTGATTGAGATAGACTGCAGATTTCCTTTCTCCACAGCAGAAGTGTTTTTGAAGTTTGAGTGTGTAGAATCTAATCTGTGAAGTGACACACACACACACACACACACACACACACACACACACACACACACACACATGTACACGTACGTTTTGGTACAGTCTTTCAAAAGCCTTGCAGATCAGTTTTTTTTTCAAAAAATAATGAAGAAGATGCAGTTATGGAATATTCACTATTCAAATATAGGTGTAAAAAATGAAGAGTGTATGTGCCAATATCCAAAGTTTTCTAAGAGTTTTATAGTCAACCATATGCACACATTTCCATTAGTGTCAAAAGGTTCTTGTGTTGTGTTTAACAAATGTACCATGTGAACATGGCTTTAGCACACAAATCAGAATTCTGTCAAAATTTATAGATTCACTGAGCAACAAAAATCTTAATGCTATTTCTGAAATTGGGCCAGATAAACCATCAGAAATAAAACAACAGTTGATCAAAGCTTGCTAACTTTGGCAAGGAATGAAAAATAGACATATATACTTAAGGCACAATTTTATGTCAATGTACTGCAAAACGAACAACTCTAGTTTTGTAAAATGAATCGTGGTAATTTGCATTAGATTGAATGTAGTAAATTTTATGATCTGATTAACGTGTTTCTTTTAAAAACCAAGTATAGCTTATATTGTTTGAAAAATCACTACTGTTTTCCCAGAGTCTTTTAATATTATTAAGTCACATATTCAAAACTCCCCACCTGAAACTTTCAATCCCCTCCATTTACAAACACAATTAGGAGACTCCCTTCCATTTCAGATTTGAATTTTAAGCCCTGTACACCATGACTCACATGCCCGCAGTTAAACTTAACTCTCAGTTCACACGTATTAAAAATACTGCAGCACAAAAAAAAAAAAAAAAAAAAAAAGGTGGCCACAGATAATCCGCAAATTGGATAATCAAGAGTTTGCTGTATTTGATTTAATGGCTGATGAAAGCCCTAGATGCTGAAACCATGGTCCTGTTTTAGTTTACTGGCATTTAAATAAATGTTATATTTTACGATTTCAAAAACGAGCTATCCATCATTGCATTTAGGTAGTTGATCTTGATGCTCCAAGGACATCCAGAGGCTGAATGAAATGATATAGGTTGAGGTTCCAGTAGAATCCAGGCTGTTTAATTTCATACTCTCTTTTTTTTTTTATAAAGTTAAAATTATGTTTTGAAACATTGTTAGGAGTATGGTTAGCATATTTCAAGAATGCAGTTTTACATAAGGTATTTTTGTAAGTTTCAAGATTTTAAAGACTTTCATAAGTATTTTTGTATCAATAGTTAATTTAAAGTGTTAACATATGAATCAATTCATGTGACCTGGAGGCTGTTGGAGAGGAACACATGCATTATTAATTGTTCACCTCCCATCCAAGAGAAACGTTTTTAGGCTAACTTACAATTTTTTTAAATATTTAAGGCTGTACATGGGCCTGAATATTATTCTTAATTATTTATTGTGTATACTAATATTCAATTTATGGTAAGATCTTTCAGCTGCACATTACCCTCAGTCACACTGGCAGATTACAAAAGCAAGAGTTCATTTGTTGGATTTTGTTCACCTGCGAGAAGCGATTACCAAATGACTAGGGTATTGTAGGATCTATCTGAATAACAAGAGTTAGTGTTGTTCAATGATATTTTAATACCTTCTCTGTAGCACAATGTAATTTTATTCATAATTAGAGCAATCTAATTGATGTTCTTCCAGTTTAGTGTAGGTGAAGTATCTTTAGTTTTTAGTAAGAGAAGAGATGTAAATGGGAAGACTTCCTTTACAATTGTATGAGAATATTATACCAGATTGTGAAAAATAACCACTGCATAAGTAACTTGTAAATCAGTCCTTCCATTTGTATGAGATTTTAATGAAAAGAACAAAGTACTTGGGAAGGACAACTGTTAGAAAACTAGAAATGACGGACAAAGCTGAGGGAAACAAAGTAAAAGTGAAATAGAACATCCTGTAGCATATCAGCTGAGAATATGTAGCTAGAGTCACATTGGATTTCATGATGCATTTCACACTGATTTGCAAAAGATTTTGCTAGTTATGCTGTGTAACTACTTGATGCAAGTTTTTATCAGGGCTTTGCATGAGGAATGAAATAGAAATAGCACAAGTGAAAGTGAATACACAGTAAAAGTGAAATAGCACAAGCTGTGGAATATCAGTAGTATGTAATTTGACCAAGTATCACATTGCATTTTGCAATGCATTTCACTTTGGGTTGTAATACATTTTGCTGTTTGTGTAGTGTAATTTAAAAATGCAAGTTTTTGAGCTTTGCATTAGGAGTGATTTAAATAAAATGTTATGAACAAAAAATAAGAAATATCCCCCCCCCCCCAAAAAAAAAACAACAACACATACAACATGACTTATTCAAATTTGTGCCTAATTGTCAGCATTGTTAGAGTATTTCTGCCCTCAAATGCAAAAGTAGAAAAGAGTTTTTTAGCAACAGTCTTTGAAAACTTACTGCCAAATTGAATGGATTGTAAGACTTCCGTGGATATCTATTGCATCACATTGAAGGCCTCTGAATCTACAGTCAGGTTGTAATTCTTTTAATAAGAAACAGAGATGTTCTAATGTGTATTCACATGTATCAAAGAGTGATTCGGAACAATACAGTCTGTCACCAATGTATACTCCTTCCAACAGTTTTTTTTTTTGTAAGTACCTACACAATTTATTTTTTATAAGTTTCTAATAAATTGCATTTTCAAAGTATTTTTGTTCATTTTTATTTGTTGAGTTTTTATTTTTGTGAAACATAAAGCTTCTAAACATTTTTCATTGCTTCAAGAGAAAGAGAGAGAGAAACAGAACAGAGAGGGGGGGGGGATGTGAAAGTCAATAAGTATTTTGAAAAAATTAATGCAAAAATTTTAGTATTATGGCAAAAAAATATACTGAAGACTAATATCACCAAATACCAGCAAAACTAAGCTGATGATCAGCAAACAATGCCATGATAAACTTTAAAACCTGCTACATTTAGAACAATGAATTGAAAATGCATAGATCATCACAGGTATTATTATTACTCTCACATGATGAATTTGATTCTTAAATGTTGCATATAACTTATTTATCTGAAAAAAAAAAAAGAAAAAAAAAAAAGAAATGGAGCAATATTACACTTAAGTAAACACACATACGTATTCAGTTTCCATCAAGACACCAGTGTCAGATTTTGTGAGCCTTAATAGCATAATGCTAAGAAGCAATTATCATTCATTTATATGGGAAAAACTTTTGAGCATTCCCAAACCTAAAAAATAACCTACCAAATCATACCAAATGACACATAAAACCTAAAGCAGCAATGATATGATAAATACACAGCCAATATTAAGTAGAAATAATGCATGAACAGTGTAGTTTCACTTGCCAAAATTGGGAAGAGCTCACTTGGAAGGCTGAGAGGTAATAAGGAGGTATTATTGGTTTCTGAAATTACTATGGATTCTGCTGCTAGCAGAGCCAATAGTAACTTCAGCAGCTTTTAAGATTCTTTCTCTCTGTATGTAAATAGTATGAATGGTGGATGCAGGCAAGTTCAATGCACGTGCAATGTCTTTATTACGTTCACCATGATCAAAACACTTAATTACGTCCAGTTTTATGCTAAGCGTAACACCCTCATTAAACACTATTTTCACTTTTCACTTTTTTTCATAAAAGCAAAAGTCCTCTTTGGATTTCTTTTGGTTAGCAAAAACAGGTACTAATGTAGATCTTTCATAAAAGCAAACTTTTGAAAAGCAGGGGATCCTTATATATAGCAATCACACTTATCGACATGCAAAGAATAGGCTTATTAGTTTCAGCTTTATAATATTATTCTTAATAAGCACTGAAATTTGCTTACATAATATCTCTCATATTAAAAATAACAATTTTTGCTTACATGCAAAAACAGTTCTAGTTCATATTAAATTTTCAGGAAATAGTAATGCTGATATATCTTATCCATTTTGGTGTAATTCATCATATCCACACAATATTTATTTCTGTGTTGTTGTTTTTTAAAACAGAGACAGTGTTTTATTGTTATTTTATTTTTCAGTTTTATAGAAACTTTTATTTTTCTGTAGGAACATTACTGGATGAGAAATGTTACTGTCCTAAACCATTGGATAAGTGGATGACATCTTTGAAATGTCCATCAAGTTATGAACAAGTCTCAGACGACTTGAAAATATTTTCTGACATTGATATGGAAAAAGTTATTCAGGATGCCCGGAAACGCTTCAACCAGCCAGGTGCTTACAGCATTTGCCATTATGTTATTGTTTCAAATAATGTAAGTAAAGTTAATTCACACTTCATTCTTCAAATTGTTAATATTATACAGTGTTATGGTACTTATTATCATCAAATTGTTAATATTACACAGTGTTATGGTATTTATTATCATTTTAGTTGCAAATTGTTTGAAAAGACCACTTGTGTGGAGCTGAAACCAATGTTTCCTTTGTGATTTGTTAAATTTATGTGTTATATTGTATTTTGTGAGATTGTGTTACCAAATTCCACATCTGATTGTATAACCAAATCCAGATAAGTCCAACTATGTCTAATAAATGGATAAGAAGTATGTAGGCTGAGTTTTGTAGAGTCTATGTTCTCTGTATTGGAAATTAGTCTTAACCTCTTTAAGAATAGGTAAACTAATGGTACAATGCAGCATACCAAGATGTAGTACAATTTGTGTGTGTATTTCCAATGTAAGTAGAATTAAATGGTTAAAACCAATATTGACCAAGAAAACTACGCATTTAAGATGATAACAGGTAGAAACTGTACATAGATTATACTATATCTTGGTATGCTGCATTGCACCATTAGTTTACCTATTCTTAAGAAAGTTAAAACTAATTTCTGATACACAGTATGTAAGCATTAAATCTGTGCTTATTGGAAGGGGAGGACTGGGACTACAAATCAGCCCAGCCTTGAATTTTTACTGGCTTTGTTATTTCTATTATATACTAGAGTGATTGAAAGCAAAATTTATTAAAAAGGGGGGGGGGGCAAATCTTAATTTTAGTTGGCCTAGGAAAATTGAAAACATGTCTTTGACTGATTTTATGTCCCAGATGTTTCATTATATGGGTAAAACTGAGAATTAGAATAAAGAGAGTAACAATATCTACACATTAGCTACACATTAGGACCAAGAAAACACAACCCAAGACTAAGGTGAGCAAAAGGACAGCTGTTTCACATTTTGAACACTTTCATTCATCTGCTACCCCACACAACATGCTTCTAAAAATTCCCCAACATAATACCACCAAAACATGAGAAAATAAATCAATGGATGGCATAACAATTACCCCAAAATAAGGATTTTAAGAACCAAATGGAAGAGTAAATGAATCAGTAAACTATATCAATTATCACTTCAGAATGAAAATATGAGGTCATTTGGGAAACACTTTCAGGTTAACATAATTCCTACAATAGCAAAGCAATGATTACAATATTTGAGAGTAATTATTAGTAGTTCCTCTGATTATCAATAATACATTTCCAAACAGTTAGCAGTTCACCAACACTATTAAAAGTACCAGTGACATTAAGTCCATGAAAAGAGTCTTTGATTTGTCTGTAGAAAGAGTCTAAATCCTGTTTGTTGTTGTAGTGAGTACCTGGCATCTTCCTTTTCAAATAGCCAAAACAGTTGAAATCACAGAAATTCATTTCCAGTGAATACAGTGAGTAGGGCAGCTCCACCCAACCATTATGTTCAGTGAACAGCTGAAAAATCTGGGCCTTGTGCATTGTCCTGTACACAGAGAGGTTGCTGTACATGACATTTCAGCGCCCATTCTGAGGGAATACTGTTCTAGAAATAATTGATACCACTCTAATGTCATGGTGATGTTCTCTTCATACATCTTCCAAAACAATATGCCCCAAACGTTCATTGCAACAACCAGTAAGATTTTACACTCTTGCAACTCTGCATGGGGAAACGACGCTGGTAAAATTCCACCGAACTTCCATCTGAGCAGTGGAACCTTGTGAGCATCCTACTATTATGATTATACCATATAAAGCTATTCTGTGCAGTTTTGTAGTGGAATTCTATCTGTGCCATGCTTAGTGTGTGCAGTACCCATGTTGTTAGTTTGCTCATTAGACCTAAATTTTCCATCAGCATGGTATAAACCATTACATAAGGGGTACCCGGTTGTATGGAAAGATCATTTGACTCTCACCATACAAGACTGCTGTAAGACCTCTTGGATGCATCATTTGGCTTCGTGTCTGGGAGTCGAAATCGGTCAACCGCACGTTGAAGCATCTTTGGGTGATGTCCTGTCTTTCTTATATCCTTTCATCCAATTGTCCACTGCCATTTTCTTAAGGCTATTTTGATCTACTGCTGTCTGCAGAAGACTTTATGACACTCTCTCTGAAGGCCACAGTAAGACACAAAACTTTAGAAAACGTGCTGTTCATCTACTGTTACTAAATCACTTCACCTACTTCATCATTATTACAGCTTTCATTAGCCGATCAGTAGGCATGAACTAAGCCTGAAATATGCAATACACAACTGCCAAGCATTGTCTGTGTCAGTGGCATATATTCGAGGCTAGCTAGGCTAGCTGCAAAGCCCAGAGAATGCACAAATAGAAGTCAATTAAATATACACAAATAAAAGTCTTATTATCAACGATATTGAGATATGTCAATGCTTTTGCTGTAAAAAAAACACACACGTACAGATTCGCTTATTTGAATCAGTCTGGCAAGCGAAGCCAACGGCATAACACAACAGCTCTTCCAGTCTTTGTTGTTTTGATTCGAAGACTTCGATACGATCGCCTGCTAGCGTTTCTATGACAACATGAATGAGTGTATGGAGGGAATTGGACCATTGCTTAGCGCAACAGTTTGCTCAGAAAAGAGAAGGCTTTGACTACTTCAGTCACCCTCATACTTCTGCCTGTAGCAGCACGTGCTTCACCAGAGTTTTTTCAGTTTGTGTGATGTGTCAATGAATTAAAATCAGTGATATTATATCTTAAATTCGTGGGTTTGTTGGATTCGAACTGTTTTGATAAAAATGGAAGCTTCCCTGAACATCTACTGTCAGAACTTAAAGAACTCTATGCTTCAAATTTTGATACAGCTCGACTAAAAAATTTACTGAAGGTGTTTTATTCCCTTCATGAATACAAAAAAAAAAAAAGAAAAAAATCGGTAAGAGACATTACTTGTTACATAATGTTGAATAAATTGGACATAGTGTTTAGAGAGGTGTACAAATTAGCAGACCTAATATTAAACTTTCCATCAACAACTGCAACTGCCGAAAGAAGTTTTTTCTGCATTAAAAATAATCAAGATATATCTTAGAGCCTCACAAAGACATGTGCATTCGAGCTACTTGGCTGAGTTGTCAATAGAGAAAAACATTCTTTTAAATATGAAAAGCTACTCTGAGGAAACTTTTTATGCAAATGTATTACTCAAGTTCATACAAAAGGAAAGATGAATGGAGTTCATGCACAATAAAGTATTCAAATCCTAATCCTCATAATTATTTGGTATCATGTTAGCAATAGCATGTACCTAAAGTAAGTTACTTCTATTACTTAACAATTAAAAATTAAACTTCACAATTAAAAAAAAACAGGGGGGGGGGCAGCAGGTGAGATAGCCCAGGTCTGGAACCCAAGGTTCACCACTGGCCTGTGTTTCTGTGCCAAATTTCCTAAATATGCCCCAATGAAAGTGTTCATGTACTTCCCGAACAGACTAATAACTTCTTAATAATCTGAGGAATTAACTTTTTTACAGGTCTTATAGAGGTTATTATTCAAAAAAGTTGGTGGTCAAATTTTCGAACTAAAGCCTAGTTCGTCATCAGGACTACGTCACTGGAGTAGTTGCTGCCACTCAGTTGGAAGAGTCCAACCGCAATTATCGTTAATTGTGGTACTTCTTCTTCTTGCTATTTTGATCCCTTCTTCTAGTTTCCTCTTTACTAAGTTTGACTGGTGGGCCATTATTCTTACTGAGTCCCAATTTATGGAGTGTCCACTTGCTTGTATATGTCTGTCTGGCCCTGTTTTGTTACTAATGTTCCTAATAGCTGCTTGGTGTTCTTTCATTCGGACTTTAATACTTCTCCCTGTTTCTCCTATATAGCTGAGTCCGCAGTTACAGTCTATGCAATATATTACTCCTTCTTGCAATTGGATGTCCACTTCTTTCTGCTTTAAAGCTGGCAGGAATTTCTTTAATTTGTTACTTAGATCTGGAGCAAGCCTGACATATTTTGCTCCGATCCTCTTCAGTTTTTCGAAAAATCCCTTGTGGTACGTAATTTTGCTGGTAAATTTCAAGTTGTTTATTTCCTGCTTCTTTTTTGGCACTTGTCTGAATAATTTCTCAACATAAAGGGAGGGGTAATTGTTTTCTGACAATATTTCTTTTAATTCTTCTCTGTGAAGATCTATTTGAGCATCTGAAGAGACCAGGATTTCGATTTTTCCAAAAATTGTCTTGCCGTATTCAATTTAATATAATCAGGGTGGAATGAGTAAAAGTCTAACATCTTCCCTGTGTTAGTGGGTTTTCTAAAAAGCTGAGTGAATATTCTCCCCTCTCTTGAGGTCAAGTTTAAATCAAGGAAATTGATGCTATGGTCTTTTTCCAGTTCCAGGGTGTACTGCAAGGTATTTTCTAGCGAGTTAAATTCTGCTAGAATGTGAGCGGGTAGAGATTGGTCCTCAGTATCTACTATAAATAGGACATCATCCATGTATCTTACATAGAGAGTAAATATTGAAGGTTGTATAAGGATTTTTGCCTCTAGGTTATTTACATAATAAATTGCAAGTAGAGGTGCTAGTGGAGAACCCATTGAAAGTCCTGAAGTTTGCCTGTAATATTTCTTTCCAAACTGGAAGAAATTATTCTTGAAAGAAAACAGGAGCAGTTCATATATGCCAAGTAGTATTTTTCTATTGTGATTATGGAAGACTATTTTTTCTGCCAGGTCATCCGCAATGAATTCCAGCAGGAGGTCCAGGTTAATGTTGGTATACATAGATACTATATCCAGGCTTGCCATTACTGGATGAATTAATTCTGGCAAGTTGTCTAGTTTTACTTTTAGCTGCATGGAATATTTTAGAAGGTAGAGAGGAGAAGGGAAAATAATCTCTTATTTGGGCCTCTTCATTAGGTGAAATTCCGGAAGCAGAAAAGAAAAATATTGATAAATGGTTAGCTAAAGCAGTGACAGATAAAAACAAGAAGTTTAAAGAACAATTGAAAATTAAAGAAAATAAATGGTTGAGTCCAAAGTTAATGTCTACCGCTCCTGGCCCACAGTTAATACTATCTCCCACTAACAAACACGTCATAGATCTGACGGAAGATGGAGTAGATGGAAACTTGATTAATCTCCTCAATAAGAGATATAATTACAACGTTTCCTCCGCAACACTTGATAAAAAACGAATGCTTATTGATTTAGAAAGCATCTGTAGTAAGGTAGAAAGAGAAGATGAAAATACAGCAGCCACTTTAAGGAAAGAATTCTCAGACTGCATCTCAAAATTTGTAAAAAAGCCAGTAAAAATTGCTTACAATTTTGATAGAAAAGTCATTATTGACCTTAAAAAATTCAAAACCAATGATAAAGCAGTAGCACTGAAAGCAGATAAAAACAAAGTTTTGGTATTGTTGGAAAAATATAAGTATTACAATAAAATGGAAGCTGAATTGAGCAAGCCTTATTATGAAGAACTCACTGCTAACCCTATTGATCAAACTGTAAAAAATCTTAAGAAATTAATCAGCTCTTTAAAAATCAGCTAAATGAGCTCTTCAAAAACTTCTCCAAAATCAGTCAAGAGTTCCACAGATCTATGGTACAATAAAAATTCACAAAGAAGGCCATCCAATAAGACCTATAATAGACACTAGAACTTCACCACTCTCCAACATTAATTATTATTTACTTACTCCCCTCAGAGATATTTTCCCTTCTCCTCCCTACCTTCTAAAAAATTCCATGCAGCTGAAAGAAAAACTAGACAACTTGCCAGAATTAATTCATCCAGTAATGGCAAGCCTGGATATAGTATCTATGTATACCAACATTAACCTGGACCTCCTGCTGGAATTCATTGCGGATGACCTGGCGGAAAAAATAGTCTTCCATAATCACAATAGAGAAATACTACTTGGCATATATGAACTGCTCCTGTTTTCTTTCAAGAATAATTTCTTCCAGTTTGGAAAGAAATATTACAGGCAAACTTCAGGACTTGCAATGGGTTCTCCACTAGTACCTCTGCTTGCAAATTATTATGTAAATAAACTAGAGGCAAAAATCCTTATACAACCTTCAATATTTGCTTTCTATGTAAGATACATGGATGATGTCCTGTTTATAGTAGATACTGAGGACCAATCTCTACCCTCTCAAATTCTAGCAGAATTTAACTCACTAGAAAATATCTTGCAGTACAGCCTGGAACTGGAAAAAGACCATAGCATCAATTTCCTTGATTTAAACTTGACCTCAAGAGAGGGGAGAATATTCACTCAGCTTTTTAGAAAACCCACTAACACAGGGAAGATGTTAGACTTTTACTCATTCCACCCTGATTATATTAAATCGAATACGGCGAGACAATTTTTGGAAAAAATTGAAGTCCTGGTCTCTTCAGATGCTCAAAAAGATCTTCACAGAGAAGAATTAAAAGAAATATTGTCAGAAAACAATTACCCCTCCCCTTATGTTGAGAAATTATTCAGACAAGTGCCAAAAAAGAAGCAGGAAATAAACAACAAATTCACCAGCAAAATTACGTACCACAAGGGACTTTTCGAAAAACGGAAGAGGATCAGAGCAAAATATAATATCAGGCTTGCTCCAGATCTAAGTAAAAATTAAAGAAATTCCTGCCAGCTTTAAAGCAGAAAGAAGTGGATATCCAATTACAAGAAGGAGTAATATATTGCATAGACTGTAACTGCGGACTCAGCTATATAGGAGAAACAGGGAGAAGTATTGAAGTCCGAATGAAAGAACACCAAGCAGCTATTAGGAACATTAGTAACAAAACAGGGCTAGACAGACATATACAAGCAAATGGACACTCCATAAATTGAGACTCAGTAAGAATAATGGCCCACTAGTCAAACTTAGAAAAGAGGAAACTAGAAGAACGGATCAAAATAGCAAGAAGAACCACAATTAACGATAATTGCGGTTGGACTCTTCCAACTGAGTGGCAGCAACTACTCCAGTGACGTAGTCCTGATGACGAACTAGGCTTTAGTTCGAAAATTTGACCACCAACTTTTTGAATAATAACCTATATAAGACCCGTAAAAAAGTTAATTCCACAGTACAATATGAATAGAGGTGCTATAAATTCATTTACAACTTTTTAATGATGTTTATAAGAAGCAGTGACATACTGAGAGCATAGGTATTGCCATAATAAAAATTATGCAAAAATCTTGTACTCCCAGAGTTTAGCATCTAAACTGAAGTGTTTATTGATTTTATTTACTCTTCCATGTGGTTCTTAAAAATTCCTATTTTGGGGTAACTCTTAAGTCATCCATTGACTTTTATTCTCATGCTTTGATGGTCTGGTGTTGGGAATTTTTTGAGAAGTGGGAAGTATGTGTGGGCTGGGGAGTGAAAGTGTTCAAAATATGAAATGGCTGTCCTTCTGCTCACATTAGTCTTCTTATTATTATTTTGTTCCTAATATGTCCATCTTGCATGTTCATTGCTGTCTTTGATTCTTATTTTGTTCTCAATTTACTCCATATGATGAAACAACTGGGGCGTAAAATCTTTAAAAAAAACTCTAAAAATCAAAATTTAATAATGTATTAGACTGTTTAATAAATTATCTTCTGGGTGTATGCATTTATTTAGGTCACTAATTTTCATGCGACCAGTTAATAATATTGACTGCAGTCTATTTATAAGTTATAATATATATTAATCCCATTTATAAGTTAAGACATGACTTTCATTTTCCAATGCCAACTTTTATTAGAAATTTTGTTAGAAAATCAATATTGGTGATTGTTAGTTTAATTTTATTTAAGTACTTATTTGGGAATAGGCAAATGCATTCTTCATTGAAAGTCATATCTGCCTTAAGAGGATTTCACAGGAATGATGGGTTCTCAAGGGAGTCCCAATGGCTGTGTATGAAAGTGTAATTGTTCCTACTCTGATGTACGACAGTGAAACTTGAGTACTGCAGAAAAGACATAGGAGTTATTTGTGTGCTGGGGAGATGCATTACTTATGGGGGGTTTGTTGTAAGACATGCGCTGAACATGTGAGGAATGAAGATGTATTGCAGATGTGTAATATGAGGCAAAATGTTGTTAGTAAGGTGGAGACTAATATTCTTAGGTGGTTTGTCCATGTTGAAAGAATGAGTGATGAGGTGATGACTAAGATAATTTTTTGAGCCCAAGTGGCAGGAAAGAAAGGTAGAGGAAGGCCAAGAAAATCATCGGAGGACCAGATTCAGGAATGTCTGCTTGAGAAAAAGATTATGAGTATGAAGTACAAATGGTCTCGTGTGCGTTACATGGTGGATGTTAATGAAGCTTGAGAAGTGTGCGGAGATTGTTGTAAATAGAGACATTTGATACACCAACAGTAAGTAAATTCTGGTTCTGTCAGTTAAATGTGTACTATGGTCTTTCTTTTAGGAGCTAACTTCTAAATCTCAGAGAACAGCTTAATGATATATATGTATCTATGTACTTATTTGGCGATTGGCCTTCAAATAAAGCTCAGCATAGGGATTGCATCTAACAATTATATGGCTAATCTGCCCTTGCTTATTATATATAGATAATATCTGAATTGTACCTATTGCTGTCCTGGTCTAACTTTTAAGATGCAATTTGTATATTCTGAGTTTTACTGCTATAAATGATTGTATTTCTTAGTTCTACAGTAATGGACTCCATTTAAATAATATTTACATTTGCAGCATTACAACTGAAGAAAAAGTCAGTTGGCAAACATACCTAATGTAATCCTTTATAAACCATATGTAAAATACCCCCACACACACACACAACTCAAGGAGAGGTGTAAAAGACCCAATAGTACAGCATTGCACTGGTAGAACCATAAGTACCAAGTTTTCAGAAATCCAGTGGGTACTCTCAAGCTTTGGACATGAAGCCCAATGGGCACTTGAGCTTTGGAACATGGGTGTTCAAGTTCTGAATGAGAAGTCTGCTGAGTGCTGAAGTTCTTTCTGGGTTTATAATAGTAATTCCGTGTCAAATCTACAAGGCTCACAACCTGATCCCTTTTGTTTTCCTTGAAATTTAGTGCGATTGTTAGGCATGTAGACTTATTCATAAATTCCACATTTTAGCCCTGTCCTCCCAATGGGTTTCAAATTACATGACCTTGAAAATTAGAAAATCATGACCTCCGGACAATCTTTTTATATCACATCCTGAGAAATAAAAATAAAATAGGTTGGCCTTTTCAAGGTTACAGAAATACCATGGCAATAAAAATCTTGCACCTTGAATATTAAAAAAAAATGTAATTTTAAAATTCTGAAAAAATTATATGGCATTTTTAGACTTTTGTTTACAAGTATGCCAACTTTCAAGTTGGGACCACCATGGGATCATTATTTTTAGGTGAAATACACTGTTGCCAAAAATGGCCTCACAATGATGTAACAAAAGGTGAAAGTGTTTTAGGTTTAAATAGCTGATTTAAATTGGGAGGATTCTTCAAGTAGAAGGTATCTCCATGATATGCTTAGTAATAAACATTTAATAACTATAATTTTTTGAACTAAAATGATATGAAAAAAAGAAATAGTAATATAGCAATGCCTTTATAGTCTTAAAAGATTAAAAAAAGAAGAAAATCAACAAACTCTTCTGCTGATTTTGTCACAGTTTCAGGAGATGTTTGGTTAATAGATACCCACTACTTAAATGTCACATAATCAACATTATTCTTTTCCACAAGATCAACAATGCAACTTTTCAGTAAATCTGATCCTCAAGCAAAATTACCATTTACTGAAGTAACATGCAGGAAGTAAAGGATTACATATAATTCTTGCAATGCAGTTTTTATAGCTGTTAAAACATAAACTCCCCGTTTATGTTCACTAGTTAATTTTGCCATAGGACACTCTTAAAACATGACTTTAAAATTTTTAATAAATTGTGATGCACATATGTGTATACTACATGTACCACTTACTCCAACAATGATACAATTTCTTTAATGCAGTTCTGCAAAGCAAACTTTGAGAAGCCAATTTTGATCTCTGGGTATGCAACTAGTATTGTTGTTACTGAGATAATCTTATTTCCCAGGCATCGTCCTGCCAACACAATCATGGCAATAAAAATCTTGCACCAGATCAGCTGTCTCCTGCTTTAATGTCTTTCTTAGCTTTAGGTTTTGAAAATGGTTTTGCCTTTCTTTCCGCGTAATTTGAAATACTGAATTCATCCTGCAAGTTTCAAAAACTCCAACATTTTGGTCATTTCGGTAGTACAGTACGAATTTACAGCTCTTCACTTTGCATAATTTAACATTTCTTTAAGCTGAGCAATAATTTCTGTTTTAGGGTCAGATGTTGGTAGTTCACCATCAAGAAAAGATTAACATAACTTTCTTTAGTAAAAACCATGTAATTTTTTTCAGATTTGCATAAGGATGTTTCTGTTCATGCAGCCTTTTCTTTTTTTCAGGAGTTTAGCCAATTAACTGTAAAGATACATTGAAAATTTATATTGCACTTTCAGATGTTTCCTTACTGATATATACATTTCACCTTTCTTTTTTTTTTTTTGATTGTGGATTTAACAACAATCATGAGCAGCTTGAGGGACCATAAGCAGTAGCCCGTCCCTGATTTAGGGTCACCAGTTTCAGGGAAGGGAGAGAGCCAGTGCCATAAGACAAACACAACATCCATGTCTCACCGGGATTCAAACCCAGACCCATCTCAGACAAATGGTCATAAGCCAGCGCTTATGCCGCTGCGCCACCGGGGCGGCTATTTCACCTACACTACAACTCTGGCTTATGATACGTTAAGTATCAGCTTCAGCACCTGTGAACTTTGAACTGATGAGGCTCTCATCAGTTCAAAGTTCCCAGACATATTTACTCTTTAAAAGATCTTTTGTAATTCGTCACAGATTTTTTGTACAAATAGGAAGTTTAACCATCCACTCTAAGGAACAGGACGATATTCTTTTTCATATTATAGTGTTCCTTTTCTTAAAAAGAGTTATAACAAAGGTCTCTCTGAAATCTTTGTTATAACAAAGGTCTTAAATCTGTGGCATTTTAACACTTAAAGAGGTGGAATAATTTCAGCAATAGTTCCCCCAGGAAAGAAAAAAAGCATTATTTTTTAAAAAAAGGAACTACTTCTTTAATGCAGTGCATTTTTGGTGTAATACCTTTTGAGACCAGAGGAGTAAACAAAATGAAAAAAGCATAACAGCTTAGAGCATGATATATTAAAGACTTTGTGTGACAACTAACAGAATGAAACCAGAAGTGTGAGATGGCTGCAGCTGACTGTTGTATTTGACTAATGAAAGAAAATGAAGCTGTGATTAGGTAATGTAAGTAAAAGTAATCTTGCTATTGGTCATACCCCAAGGTGTTTCTGGTTTAGAAGAGATAGCATGGTTTGTATGCCGCCCCATGAAAACAGTGAGATGCACTGCACGGAGGGGGAGGGGGTGCCAAAAAATATTAGTGAAACCTCAGGGGAGAAACAAATGTTTGTGCTAAAAATCTAGAAAAATCGGGCAACTTGTAATCCTATGCTATTAAGAAAAATAAAAACAGAAACATTTTAATGATCTAGTCTTAGCATTACTTTCATTTTTATTCCCAGCAGTCTTTCCCCTCGCACATACAATACCTGCAATGGAAAGATGTTTAAATTTAAAGATGTATTTATTACATCATATGGTGACCAAATTTCACATTTCATAAATACACTGCTGGCCACCCAAAATGCAACACCAAGAAGAAAGCATCCGATTGGCCTGAAATTTGCAGCATGCGTTGCCCGCGAGAGAACATGCAAACGATTAGCTTTGCAGGGCATATGCAAATCATGTGCGCCCTGCACGCCACCGAGAAGCACTATAAGAAGGGTGCACAGAAGGCGGGGTGTAAGTAGTGGAAGTGTGTTGTGCTGCGGGACCTGTGAGTGGGAAGCTTCCTGATGCATCATCGCAGAATACGGCAGTCATTCCAGCACATTTCGGAGTTCGACAGAGGACGAATAGTGGCTTATCGGGACAGCGGTTTATCGTACCAAGACATCGGCGCCCGTGTGGGACGACATCCAGCCACAGTGAGGCAAGTATGGATTCGGTGGGTGCAGGAGGGACAAACGGACCGACGTGAGTGATTGCTGCAGTCGGGGCACACAACCGAACGAGAGGACCAGCATGTTGTGTGGCGGGCATTGAGGGCTCGCACCGCCACATCAAGAACGTTAGCGCAGGAATTAGGGTGTGTTGTGCAACAACCTGTGTCAGCACGTACCGTTCAACGTTGTCTGCAGGAGCTGGGACTTGTCGCACGGCACCCATTGCTCCGATTACCATTGACATTACACCACTGGTGAGTGCGGCCGCAGTGGGCCATTGAACGCCGCACCTGGACTACAGAATGGCACGACATTTTCTTCTCCGACAAATCCCGCTTCTGCCTGCAGCACCACGATGGTCGGATCCGCATGTGGCGGCACCGTGGCGAGAAACTGTATGACGCCTGCATTATGCATCGCCATACCGGTCCGTCATCTGGCGTTATGGTTTGAGGCACAATTGGATATGACACCCACACCTCTCTAGTATGCATCGGCGGTACACTCAACAGCCACCGCTACATCTCCGACGTTTTGGAGCCTGTTGTCCTCCCTTACCTGCAGAACCTGCCAGCGGCCATGTTTCAACAGGACAATGCGTGCTCGCATGCATCATGCAACAATTCTTCACGGCCCACTAGGTGTCACCGCTGCCGTGGCCTGCTTGTTCTCCCGATATGTCGCCCATCGAACACGTCTGGTCACTGATCGGCAACCGAGTGGCCCGGCAAGCACCACCCCGGCTACGCCTGATGAACTGTGGCAACGTATGGAAGCAGCCTAGACCAACATACCCCAAGCCCACATCCAAAGCCTCTTTCGTTCGATGCCGCGACGTGTAGTAGCCGTTATTGCCAACCATGGGGGCCACACGAACTATTGATGTCTGCATGTTCCGCAAGTCGCACGGGCCTGTAAGCTCAATCGTTTCATCTTTGTATCTGTTGTTATGTGTCCAGTAAATTTGGCTTTGCTATCTCGTGTCCTTCTTGGTGTTGCATTTTGGGTGGCCAGCAGTGTATATCAGGTTAACCTTGTTAATGAATTATGAAATACTTGAAAATGTCATTTCATCACTTTTGGGAAATTTTTAGTTGTGATTCACTTCAGTAAAATATTTGATAAATAATGATCCCACCACGGTCCCAACTTGAAAGTTGGCTTACTAGTAAACAAAAGTCTAACAATGCCATATAATATTTTTCCGAATTTTAAAATTGCAATTTTTTACAATATTCAAGGTCATTTCTGTGACTTTGAAAAGGCAACCTATTTGTTTTTCATTTTTCAGCACATGATTTAAAAGCTCATATAAAAACGCTATAAAAACACACTAATTTCAACCTTCTAGCTAAATTAGGTAATGAGATACAACTACTCAAAGATTGTCTGGAGGTTTCTAATTTTCAAGGTCATGTAATTTGAAACCCCGTGTGTAGACAGGGCTAAAATTTGGGATTTATGCTTAAGTCTACATGCCTAACAATCATACCAAATTTCAAGGAAATCAAAAAGCGTCAGGTTGAAAATGGCCATTTTGTTGGTTGATTTGTGATTTGACACAGAAATGACCCGTTACATGTCTTTTGGTTTTGGAATTCAGGACACAAATTCCAATTAGTATTCAAGCTCTGGAGATAGTCTAATCAGGGATCGAACTCTGAATAAGTCCCTTTTCTGCTGGTGCTCAGAATATGAAGTTCAATGATTGCTCAAACTCTTTACATATATGCAGTGGTGCCTATGTGAGTACTTCTAGGGGGGGGGGCTAAGAAAAATCCTTACCTCCTTCAAAGCTATCAAACATTTTAGTAAATGTACAAGATACTAAAATACAACAAAAATAATTGATACAATCAATCATTAATATCTTAAAAATGCTTTAAAAGAAGGTTTTGTCTATTTTAGTGTTTCAAATTTATCAAACATTTGGCTATACTTACGGCTGGGGGTGGGGTGGGGGTGTCGAGCCCCTCCCTGCCCCCCATATGGGCACCCTTGCATATATGCAAACACACACACACACACACACACACACACACACACATTTTCAGTGGAACATCAGTTACATGTTCGTTAGGCACATGATTTATTGTTATAGTTTTCTAATACGAGAATTGATATACATATATATGTAAGCACATACTTAATTTTTCTTACTCACTTCATACAATCACATGTGTTTTAATTTTCTTCCTGTGAAAGAAATATAATTGACATGCCACTGTATTATATTTATGTGTGTCTCTGTGTATATGCGTATATGCATGTATGCATATACATAGTATGATTCTACAAAGCAGTTGTTTATCACATTTTTTCTATCTATTCCTCTTAATATAAGATTCTAAAACTGGATTTTGGAAATGTTTTATGAGCACAGATACTTTGTATTTTTCATGGGGATTTTTTGTCCTCATAACTGTATAAACCACATAACCTTTCACCTCTCCAAAATGGAAATCAAGAGACTTAAATATAAGCTTTGTTCACAACACACACTCATGTTGTAATAAATCTTATATATAGAAATTCTGAAAAGAAGGAAATTAGTGTTACCCCACTGAAAATTCAAAAATAGTCAATTTATTTTTTTCTTTTTGTGTGTATGGGGGAAGGGGTATTTGTTTTGATCAGTGACTTAAATAGGATTTTAGTCTCAAAGGAACACCTACATATAGTCTGTGTCTGTGGGCAAAACAATGTAAATTCATCAAACATTGGTACTGCTGCTGAAATAACAGTGTCCATATGAGGAGTATTGTTTTTCTTGACACATGACTTATGTGCATATAACAGAAACATTTTCATGTTCTTTCCACTCAAGCACAGCAGGTTCAGATTCATGTAAGTGTTCTCAGAAGTCTTGTTCATAACTTCCTGGTTCCTGTAGAAATAGCATGGTTAATATTTTTGCACCTAGAAAACCCTCCCACTCCTTTTGTAAATTTAGCTTTAAACTGCCCACTGCAACTCAGACAACAATGGAAAACAATCTGCCAAATTTTAAAGTGTCCACCATGATTTTCCAATGAATTATAGATGCACACAGATGTGTTTCATCATTATTGATATTGGGCATATTCCTTCTGTCCTAAGTAAATGTTCTAAAATAACTGTTGTTTTTTGTTTTTTTTATTTACTCAGCATGTTTTAGTAATGTTATTGTCATATTGGCAACAGTAATAAGCTGTAAGTTTTTTAATGCAAATTTGTGCATCATTGTTGAACATAGTGTTTTATTCTGCAGGTTCACAGGAAATGTTATGGGCAGTATGTTGGATTCAGTATGTTTATGGATGAAATTCTTTTGTCTCTCTCACGAAAGGTATGTACTCTGGTAGCAATGAAATGAGCATTTCGCTATGCTTTCAACTTCTCTGAAACAGGGTTGACTAATTATATTGTACACTTTTCAAGGTGTTTCACATCTTATGCTTTAGTCACCCTTCAACTCAGGGACTATTTATTACTTATATGTATTTTGGATCCTGTTTTAAGCTTTAATTTTTCAAAACTGATCTGAATTTTTTACTGTTAAATAAATTTAAAAAAATCCCGGAATCATTCCCAACTGTGGGAATGAAGAATTGCTTGGAGGATTTTCAGTTTCAGAAGTTGGCAGCATGCACGATGGCAAGTGGCACTATCACATACCCTGTCTGTGGGGAGCATCAATAGTTTCTTTAATGTTTCCAGTAGTTTCTTCTTTACTGTACATATTTAGTAACATTGCAGTTGAAAATGTTGACAACTGAGCAACATTCAAACATCAAATTGTGTATCTTGCTTTGAAAATCACAATCAGTGACAATAGCCATGCTTCAGCAAGCATACAGTGAAATGGTGATGAAGAAATATCAAGTTTGCACATGATCTGCATTTCTGTGATGGTTGTGTGAATGTTGTTGATTCACATGGCAAGTGATCATGTACCTCTTCAACTGCCATAAAGATTGAGTACATACGCAATATTGTCTGGTGTGACCAAAGAAAAAGTGTAAAGGAAATAGTTTCAAAGGTAGGAATGTCATTTTGAAGTGTTCACATTATTCTCATAGATTTCAACATGCGCTACATTTGTCAACACTTGGCTCTAAAAATACTGACTACCAAACAACAAGAAACACCAGTTACCCTTGCCAGAGACCTAATTACTATGGCTGATCAAGACAATTTTCTAAATAATGTAATTACAGGAGACATGACATGGTGTTTTTTGTACAATACACAGGTGAAATGTCAATCCTTTGAATGGAAATCAGCATCATTACCTTGAAAACAGAAACCCCATTTGGGCACAAGGAAAGGTAATGTTGGAAGTTTTCTTTGACCCTTAAAGCCTTCTCCAATATGAATTTATTCCATAAGAAAGGACTGTGAATAAAGAAATATTTGTTGATATCCTCCATCACCTCAGGAATGCAGTCTGAAGGAAATGTCTAAAAAAAATGGACAACAAATGGTTGATTTCTTCATGAAAATGCACCTGCACATCGATCCCGAGTGGTTAAACAGTACCTTGCAAAACACATTGTGACATCCCTGGAGCATCTTTCGTATCCTTCTGACTTGACACTACCCAATGTTTATTTGTTTCCACACTTGAAATCCACCATAAAAGGATGATTCACGAGTGCTTAGGATGTTATTGGAAGCTCAATAAAGGCATTGAAAGGGGTTTCAAACAATAGATTCTAGGAATGCTTCAAACAGCTTTATAATTGCCAAAAGTTTATAGCTGACCAAAGAAGCTATTTTGAAGGAAATGCAGTGTAAATAGCAGTAATGTTATTGCTTTCTGTATAAAAAGGAATTTCCAGGAATTTTTTGGGCCTGCCTTGTGTATATATATGGAGTTTATATTATTTTTCACCTTTGCATATATTAGCATTGATCAGCATTAAAGTATTTTAATGCTGTCTTTGTTTTGCATATCTCCGTAAATAAAATCTTAGTTCACTGAAGAGTCCTTCTCCCTCCCAGAATCTGTTTTGGTGAATAAAATCTATTGTTATGAATGAGCATTGCAAAAAGATCTTGCCACAGAAAGTAAGTGTGGAAAGAAAGAGTACTATGGTGTCCAAAAGGTTTTTGTTTTCATAGAAAAGAGCAAAAATTACTCTTCTGGGAATGGGGGAAGTCGTGTGAATTTTTTCCACTTTTCATTCCTTATGTTCAAGAGATATTATTTTTGTTATAGTGAATCATAGTTTTTGTCAAAAAATTGTCATGTTTTTCTTTGTTTTTCATTTGTTTTGCAATTCCATAATACAAAAATCATGATGTGTTTTGACATAGATTTATTCTTATCTTTAGTAAAAAGTATCCTCAAGATTTTTATGTAACTTTAAAATAAGCCTTTTTTGTAACTGTAAGCTACCTTGGTTAAAAATTTCTTGTGTTAAAAACTATTTCAGGATGTACAGAGAGAGGTGAAATGAAGTAATGAACCTAGAAATGATGAATGGATTTATTTATTTATATTATATTTTATTTTATTTTATTTCATTTTATATAGATAGGTATAGAGATGGATGGACATTGATATAAAGATATGGAAACGGATGGATATATACAAAGATAGATATATAGATAGATGGATAGACATAGAGATGAATGAGGGGATGGATACAGAGATAGATATATAGCTATAAAGGTTGATGGATATAGAGATAGGTGGATGAATACAGAGATAGGTGGGTGAATACAGAGATGGATGGATGAAAGGATAGATATAGAGATGAATGTATATATATATATCGGGCCTTGATTTTGTTTTGTTTTTTAGCAGTAGCAACACTTGCTAGTGGCCTTATTTTTTACTAGCAAGTTGCATTATCTACTAGTGAAAGTTTATTAACATTATACAAAAGGAACTTTAACATGTCCCCCTCCATTAGTCAATCATGACAAACTTTGATTTCACCCCTGTAACTGTCACATTGTAATGCTGAAAAGATTACAAATATTTAGATATAACTCACCTTTTTATGACCTGACAGATTAATTCTAACAATTTAATTTGAATGCAAGTATTTAATTTTTTTTTATTTAACTTTATTCACAAAATTTAAGAACACTATTCAAAATATTAAGTTATTTTCCGTATGGTTGACGATCTGGGTTTTGGGTCTTTTCATCATACCACTTTAAAACAGCAGGCTTGGGGTCAAACTTGTCTTCGGATGAACCTTCAACCTCAATATTCATGAGAGCATTCAATATTTGTAAGTTTAAACTGCCCCTCCAATCACCCTGGATTCTCTTCATGATACTGAACCCAATCTTACATGCAGAAGTACTGTAGATAAGGGAAATATCTGGATATTTCTACTAGTGTCAAAATGTTTTTATAATGTTTGTACTTTTCAAGAAACATTTGTTTCCAGAAAGCAGTTGTTCCTTTTTGTATGTGTCTAAAATATTCCATACGTGCAATGCAGTGGCACTTTACAGTTCATACTAAAACATTCAAAATTTTTCCAGTAGCAACTTTGGCTACACTTTAGAGTTCGGCCCCCATCATCTGCTTCGCTATCGTGCGAATGGAATGCCAGGAGAAACGTTTCACGATATGTGGCGCTGCAGCTGCGTGCTGCAGCTGCTTCAGCGTAATCGCTGTTTGCTGAGTGCGTCTTCCGTCTTCTGTTCGCCCTGTTCTAAGCTGTTCTTTTCAGCGTGCATTGTAGCTCTGTCAGTAGCCATGTGGAACTGGAGGCGTTTCTTCGACGAAGTTGGGAAGGATGAAGAAACATGTATTGCATGGTATGAGCAGAAAGGATTGCTTCCAACCGAAAGAAGATGTTCCGCAGGTCATCCAATTAGTTTGCGAGTGGATATGTCTCATCGTTTAGGACAAATCAGTTGTAGGACGAATCACGTTGCAGGAAAAAGTGAGCAGTGTTCCCGTTTACTTGGGATGTGGTTTGAAGCTGCTTGTATTCCTCTTGATAAGGTGATGACTCTTTTGTATTGTTTCGCCAAAGGATTGTCCTACGATGATGCAATTGAGGAATCTTCCCAGGGTGTGGTTTCCACATCCTCTGCGACAGTCAGATGACTATTATCAGTCTTGCAGAGAACTAGTCGCAGAGTTTATGGTAGCTTACGAACAAGATGAAGTACAGCTTGGAGGCCCTGGTGTCATCGTAGAAGTGGATGAGGCTAAGGTTGGGAAGCGGAAGTGTAATCGTGGTCGTCTCATTGAGGGCACCTGGATCCTTGGCATCTTTGAAAGAATTTTCGAAACGATTCAGGGTTGAGATCTACCGGCAGAATAACCGCTCTGCTCACACATTGCTGCTGCTCATCCAGAAACATGTTCAACCCGGAACTACTGTCATGACGGATGATTGGGCTGCGTACCACAATCTCCCATCCTGTGGTTTCCAACATCTGCCAGTAAACCACTCACTCAATTTTGTCGATCCTACTACTGGGGCGCATACGCAAGGTGTTAAGAGCAATTGGCGGCCCCTCAAACGCACACTATCTAATGGCATTCACAAAGACCACTTGGCCGACCACATTCTGGAATATTTATTCCGACGAAATTGTCGTCTTTCCTCTGAACAATGTTTTGAGGTAATGATTGCTATCATCAAACAGTTCTTTCCTAGTACGTACTATTTTCCACTTAAATATTCGTATTAGATAGACAGGTTCTCAATGAGGAGGAAACACTTCTTTTCCATCGTTATAAATATTTAACAACACCTGAACTACTTACATTCCATAAAGGCCCTTTTCAGGGCCAGCCATATTACAAAATAAACCCCTTTCTTTCAAAAATACCCCTCCGCCGCATATTTCGCCTCTCTACCACTCCTCCTGCACAACACACACACCGATTACGTAATGCACGCAGCGAAGGAGCAAAAACGCCGACATAGCTGCTGCGCCACCTATCGCCAAAATTTTCTCCTGGCATTCCAGCAGCGCGTTAGAGGTTAAGCAGACGACGATACAGGGCCGAAGATTGAAGTGCATCTGCAACTTTTGCTAGAGCCACTTTTTATCACTAGCAAAATGCATTTGTTTGCTACTAACTACTGGTCGAAATGGAGCCCTGATATATATATATATAGGGAGAGAGAGAGAGAGAGAGAGAGAGAGAGAGATATGGATGAATATAGAGATAGGTTGGCACACAGATTGGAGGCAAAAGAGATATTGCATAGAAAATAACAGATAAGAGAATGAATATAATAACGTACAGTATATCAAGTAAAGAAGAAATAGAAATTTGGAAATGAAAAAGATAGGAGGGGAATAATTGAACGAGAGAATAAAGATAGATACAGATATCAAGTTATAGCAGAGAGATTGAGGGGCAAAGAGGGTAAAGGAATTTGAGCTGAGTGGAAAACAGAAGGTAGAAAGGTTGGTAGTGTTGAAGGAGGAGTGGGAGAGAGATAGTGACTGTAAGAACAAGGAAGATTTGGAGTTAATGGAGACGGAAAAGAAAATCATACAAAGATGAGAGATAGAACTGAAGTTATTTGTAATGAAAAGGATGATAAATTGAAAAAGAAAAAGGGGAGAGGGTAAGTGAGAAATGTAGTTAAAGATTAAAGAGAAAGAAGGATGGACAAGGTACTTTTTGCAAAAAGAGAAGAAACTGGAGAGAGGCAGAAGGAAGATTAATAAAAGTGAGAGGGGAGATACAAATGATGTTAACAAATGTTTATAGAAAGGCTTGATATTGAAACTTTTTAATGTAAATTTTATAAAAAGCTTACAGGAAAAATTATGCTAATACAATACTTATTTCTGTTGGATTTTTTTTTCTGAATTAAGTCAATTCTTTCTCTTTTTTTCTGATGTCCAGGCAAAAAAAATATATATATATATATATATATATATATATATATATATATATATATATATAAATGTAAAACATAAAAGCAGATTTTGAACATAGAAAATACAAAAAACAAACATGACGAAGCCGACAAGGAGTCAGTCATTAATATGCTTCCTTGCATTCTTCTGTTCGTTAAATTTACATCGCTTGAAGCTCACCTGCTTCGGGTGGTTGGAAAATACTGATTGTTGTTCTTTTTCTCGTTCCCTTTTTTGTTTTTTGTATTTTCTATGTTCAAAATTTGCTTTTATGTTTTACATTTTTATATTATTTGATCTTTCTTCTATGCAGCCTCTGGCGCTTTGGAATTTCAAATTTGTTCTTGGTTTTTGTTTTTCCCTTTATATGTTTTGTCATATATATATATATATATATATATATATATATATATATTTGCTGAAAGTTATATGCTTATTTCAGGTGCATCTTCCTGACATTGAAATGGTTGTGAACTTGGGTGATTGGCCTTTGGAACGCAGAGCTGTTTCAAAGAATCCTATTCCTATATTTTCTTGGTGTGGATCAAAAGAGACACGAGATATTGTGATGCCAACTTATGACATTACAGAAGCAACTTTGGAAATGATGGGAAGGTTCGTACTGATTCCTTAATTTTTGCATCTTGTGTTTGCTATTAAACTTTTATGTATTCTAAATTATTGCTGGAGATGTTGGTGATATTGTGTTGTTTATCACAGCATCATAGTCATTAAAATATTGGGATTTCATGGGCATATTGTGAATTGTACACTATGTGAACAAAAGCGATTGGGCACCCCCATGCAGGCACAATGGTGTGCTCCTGCAGCAGACATGCGGTCGATAAGGTACAAAAACGGCAACAGCAGTACGCTCAGATCAATCTCTCATGAAATGGCTAGCAGGAGAGTGCTCTTGGATTTTGAAAAGGGCATTATAATAAGCTGCTCAATTAGATGTTGAACATAAGAAGCGTTGCTGATGTCAGACAGGTCACTAAATGGACTGCGACCTTTGTCGTCAACAAGTGGAAGAAGACAGGACATTGCAGGAATTCATCTCACTCTGGCAGACTCATGAAACTGCAACCCAGGGACTGGAGGGTGCTGTGAGGGAGATCCGGAAAATCCAATCCCGACCAATGCACGCCATAGCACAAGTTCCAGATGTCCACAGATGTTATGGTCTCCACCAAGACACTTTGAAGAGAGGCTCATGGTATCACATCCGAGCAGCTGCCCATAAACCTCTATCACAAAGACCAATAAAGCCACGCGGCTACAATGGTGTCAACAACACAAAAATCGGACATTAGAGCAATGGTGGTAGGTGTTATGAAGCAACAAATCTCATTTCACATTATTCCAATCGGATGGACATGTCTGGGCTTGGCGGTTACCCAAAGAAAGTCTGCTTCTGGAGTGTACAGTGCCGACTGTGAAGCATGGTGGCGGTGGAGTTATGGTATGTGGCTATTTCAGCTGGTACAGTGTGAGTCCACTGTTTGTTGTTCATGGCAACATGAACTCTGTGTTGTATAGAGATATCCTGGATAACTCAATGCTCCCAATGTTGTGGCAGTTCTACAGACACAATAACTGTTTTTTCCAGGATGACAATGCTACTTGTCATATTACCAGGGCTACAATGGAGTGGTATGAGGAAAATCAGGTCTCATGGATGGACTAGCCTGCTCAGAGCCTGGATCTCAATCCCATTGAACACCTATGGGGTGAATTTGAATGACGGTTGAAGTCTAGACCGACACGGCTTCTTCACTGTCAGAGTTGGTCCATGTGGTCAAGACAGAATGGTAGAACATCCTCGCTCTCCTTACTCCATGGACTTGTGGACAGTTTACCTGGACGCATGGCTGTTGTAATCTCTGTAAATGGAGAAAGTATCTGCTACTGATGTTATTGCAGTACTGTTTTTCTATTTACTAACAGTGTTCAATCACTTTTGTCCACATAGTGTACATCTAATAACATTATGTCTTTAACAGTCATCATCAACCATTATCAATTCACTCTGATGAATAATAAAGGTCTCATCAAATTTCTTCCACAACTTTTTGCCTTGAGCCAGTTTCCTCCATGTCACTCCCAGCATGCTTTCGTATTTCATTCTGTCATTTTCCGTGTGGTCTTCTGGGTCTTTTCCTGTCCCTTGGGATCCAGTCTAGTTATTTTAGTTGTCCAATGATGGTCAGTTCTTCTAGCAATATGTTCAGCCGATTGCCATTTCAGGTATTTTACCTTGATCATGATGTCATTTTCTTGATTCATGAGTTCCTCTTCCTATCCTTCCTGGTTATACTAAGCATGCACTTCTTCATCCTCCTTTCAGTAGTTTGCATCCTCTGAATATCTTTTTTGGTTAAGGTCCATGTCTGTGATCCATAAATAAAAATTGGAGGGATGCATTGATTAAACACTTTCTTTGAAACTGTAACAGTAAGTTGCTGTTGAGAATTGTACTGTTTCTTCCAAATGATCTCCAGACAAGTTTTGCACACCCATTTATTTCTTCTTCTGTGTGGCCTGTGCTTGATATCTGATGTCCAAGGTAAATGTAGGCATCAATTACTTCTAGAATCTCAATCAATAATCTTTAGTTTTGCATCATTCACTAAATATTCAGTTGTTGTAAAATCCTTGTACATTAATTTTGTTTTCTGTAAGTTTATTTTTAAGTGCTCTTCTTGCAAGTTTCTGGACCATACTCTGCATCTCTGAGGGGGTACTTGTAAAAATGACTTTGTCATCAGCAAAACAAACATGGGTTAAATAATATCCATTAATTTTTATCCCCTTGTCTTTCTAGTTCAATGAATGAAAGTCATTTTGTAGTGTGGCATTGAAGAACTTGTGTGATGTGATGTCACCTTGTCTCGTTCCCTTTCCAATATTTATAAGTGCTGTGTCTTCAAACAGTTGAACCTCTGCACTTGCATTTTCATAGATGTTATTAATAATATTAATGTGGGCATCTTCAATATGCAATTCTCTTCTATCTTGAAGAAGTTTCCTTTATGTCTTCATTTCTTCTGAGTTCTTTTGTTTTCACAAATGTTTCTGTCCTCTAGATTTTTGCCAAAGCCAGCTCCCAATGTATGGAAATTGTATATAAAGATTTATTTACACTGGAAGAATTTGAGTACAGTTGCCAGATTTCTTCTGCTGATGCCAGTTATTAAATTAAAAAAATAATTATGTGTTAAAGCAAAACAACTTTTCGTGCTGGATAAAATCATCAATAGTGAAAACAGCCATCGTAGCACGATGTGTGATATAGTGAAATCTAAAACCATATGATGTTTAAAACTTTAATGAGAATTAAAACAGCACATGGGACATGGGTGATACATGAACATAAGATCTTCCGGGGTCGCCTGCGACTCCCATCATCAGATGAATGACCAACGGAGCGAAGAAACTTACAGGGTTATATAGTTAAATTCAGTGACGTAAGGTCAAGTATTTGCTCATGCGCAGGTCCAGCGAAAAAGGAGATGGATTTCTTAGCGTAAACATAGGAAACAATAAACAAGGTTAAGTTAATATATCACGCTCGCTGAGCATTTTCCAAGGGTAGGGAACATGGTACGGAAAATCATCATTAAAAGCACTCTTTTTGTGTTTTAATATATACAGGCTTTCAGTAATTAAAGTCAAGAATCTATTAGGTGGTGAAGCAAGGATAGTGACAGAGTCCTAATCAGGGCTATATCCACCTTTGTGAACAAGTCTGGCTAAAGATGTGTTTTGTGAACACATCTTTATATTATATTTATGTTCATCAAGCCGAGTAGCCAAGGTACGTACCGTGGATCCAATGTAAACTTGTTGTTCACTGTTCACATCCAAAGGGTTCAACGGAACGCAATAAATACCACTTTTATTAGCAATGTCAATGGGGTCTTTGTCATTTTTAAGCAGTGCTAAAATGTTTGTTGTTTACACACCAAAATTAAGTTTATACTTACGACAAACATTACGCAGTATTGAGATGATACTTGGTATATAATCAATGGAGCCGATGTACCTGGTTTCCGAAGGGTCACGTGAAAGGGTTGTGAAAGCAGTTCTATGTAACCTCTTAAGTTCAACATCCACAGCACTTACAGGGTATCCAAACTGTACTACAATGTTCTTAATAGTAGCAATTTCTTTGCGTCGCAGTTCTGAAGTTGAGCAGTGGGAAATAGATCTATGTAACATGAATTGTAAAGAGGACAATTTATAATTTTTAGGATGGGAAGAGTCAGCCGGTATCATACAAACTGAAGAAGTGGGTTTGCAGTACACAGTAGTTTGGAAGGTATTGGAGTAGGGATCTCTAAGAATAATAAAGTCTAAAAGATAGACAACAGTTCTCCTTGAGCTCAAGGGAGAATTTGATCGTATTGTAGTGACTAGAAAGAACAGAAACAAAGGTATGGAGGTCATCAAGCAAGTGAGGCCAAAAGACGAGAATATCGTCTACATAACGGAGAAAACATAAAGGCTGCAGGTTATAATTGAGGAGGATAGCAGTTTCTAACTCTTGTAGAATAAGTTCACCAAGGAAAGGGGACAGAGGGGAGCCCATGGAGGCGCCTTGAGTTTGTTTAAAGATGGTATTATCGAACTTAAAATAGGAATGGTTGGAGATTAATCTAAGGGCAGATAATAGCCCGACCCATCCTTTAGAATGTGCCTTAGCCAATTTTCCTACCCTCCTCCTCATTAATAACAGTTTTTGGTATCTAGCTCTGTTGCAGCTCTGCAAAAGTTAAATTCATTAACCCTGGGGGATAAACCATTTATTATGGCGTACCTCGATGTTGTATCGATGTATCCTAACATCCCCATTGAGTCAGCGCATAATATTATTTATGACAAATTGTCTAATTTATTATCTATTACCGAATCTCAAGCCATTTTATCCGCCCTTAGATTAATCTCCAACCGTTCATATTTTAAGTTCGATAATACCACCTTTAAACAAACTCAAGGCGACCCCATGGGCTCCCCTCTGTCCCCTTTCCTTGGTGAACTTATTCTACAAGAGTTAGAAACTGCTGTCCTCCTCAATTATAACCTGCAGCCTTTATGTTTTCTCCGTTATGTAGACGATATTCTCGTCTTTTGGCCTCACTTGCTTGATGACCTCCATACCTTTGTTTCTGTTCTTTCTAGTCACTACCCTACGATCAAATTTTCCCTTGAGCTCAAGGAGAACTGTTGTCTATCTTTTTAGACTTTATTATTCTTAGAGATCCCTACTCCAATACCTTCCAAACTACTGTGTACTGCAAACCCACTTCTTCAGTTTGTATGATACCGGCTGACTCTTCCCATCCTAAAAATTATAAATTGTCCTCTTTACAATTCATGTTATGTAGATCTATTTCCCACTGCTCAACTTCAGAACTTCAACGCAAAGAAATTGCTACTATTAAGAACATTCTAGTACAGTTTGGATACCCTGTAACTGTTGTGGATGTTGAACTTAAGAGGTTACATAGAACTGCTTTCACAACCCTTTCACATGACCCTTCGGGTACCAGGTACATCGGCTCCATTGATTATATACCAAGTATCATCTCAATACTGCATACTACACACTCAAACTTCAAAAAGAGTTCCATTCTGGAAGAAGGAAATCTGCAATCTATCTCAATCACAAAAGATCAAATAAACCTTCACTGGACATTGTGGTGTGCAAGTTTAGTACTACAAGGGTCAACTAATTTATTGTTTTTGAACACGTTTCCCTTCAGCTCTGAAAAAAAAAATATCTTTAATTCTATGTTTGCAATTCACATAATTGAGACTTGGCTGATTCAACCATTCTTCTGATATGATGAATGTGCAGTTTTTCTGTTTGCAACTATTTGTGGAGGGAAAATAAAATTTCATTCAGGACACTGGGAACATCGCAAAAAAAAAAAAAAAAGAAAGAAAGAAAAAATTATGATTGCGAAAAAAATCTTTCCTCCCTCCACCTTCCGTTTTCGGAAATTTTTCCTCCATTTTCAAGCTGAGACACAATCAGTTATTGAACAAAATTATTTTACAACACTCAGCACAGGGAATATCGCGCGAGAAAAAGATTACATTAAATCTGCAGTTCGTCTAACTTCACTTTTCGAAAGTAATTATCTTTAGTTTTGAGAACGATGCAAATGTCATCAAAGTCGGAGTTTCTCAAATATGCGGAAGAAACTTGTGCCTAAAGTTTACATGGAAACTTTTGCTCCGTCAAAATTCCGATATCGGAAATTGCTGTCTACACTTTCAAGAGGAAATACAAACATTTATGCAATAAATTTAAATTTTTATAACAATACTACACAGAGGAAACTTTGTGAGAAAAAGAAATTACTATTGCGGGAAAAATTTTTCACTCCATTTAACTTTCTCGTTTTTGAAAGTTCTGAAAAACTGAATTCCATTCTTTCTTTTTCTTTCTTTTTTTTTTCTTTGATTGGAGGTTTAACGACCACCATGACTCAATGGGCTATAAGCAGTCGCAGACGGTAAACGACCCCCCCCCCCACACACACACACACTAATCCTAAAAAAAACAACATTTTCAGTTTGCTTGCTTTTTTTTTTGCATCGATCTCGAGTACAACCGAATTGTGGAGAAAGCGGAATTCCGCGAATCCGAAGAAATATCTCATGCTTGATTCCTAACAGTTCGCGATACGCAAAGTGAACTGCTCATGCGGCTACATATGGAAGCCGATTCATGTGTCCATAAACTGATTATGTTCCTGACATGAACGATATATTTGAGACTCTGAACGGTCGTTTTCTAACGCACATATTTTTACGAAGGATACGTTTTTAATGTGCGAATTTTTGAGCGGTCCGAAAACGGACCCAAGATTCTATATATATATTTTTTTTTCTTAAAAATTCTTCACGCGGGAGGCGGGTAACAACTTTATTTCGACGGGAGTTTAAAATTTTCTGCGGGGATCCCGCCATCCTGCCCTGAATTTTAACCCCTGATACAATAATCAGGAAGTTTCTTCTAAAGAAAAAAATCCTTTTTAGAAATAAAATATTTCAGAAAAAACTTCCTGATTACAGTATTGAATTTATACTATGCTGTAATCTGGAAGTTTCAGGGCACAAAATTTTCTGTCGCCCACTTGCCACTGCCAATCGAAAATTAATTTTTGGCAAGGAAAAAATACATTTCAGGTGTTTTCCATTCAACTTCGTCAAAATTATGTTGCCGATGTTTGGCGGGTCCCATTTGTTTACGCTTGTACGACTATCGAATCCGTCTGCTGTCATAGGTGAGAGTTATTACCCATATCTATGCCCCGCCCCATATGGGAGAGAGAGCGCAGTTGAGGACACATCTGGAAAAATGTAAGAATAGTGTCATATAGTTTATTTGCATTTTGACTGAAGCGCGAACTCAATCCATCACTTACTGTCGCATCGGTAACGATAAAAGATGTTAGGCTTAGATAGTTGTGACGCATTTTGTAAAAAAATATGGTACCTGGGCTTTGCTATGCAAAATATGAAAGTTTTGTTACTTTCCCCTGTTATATGTTGCACAGGGAAAGCTATGAATAAATAACAGCCATGCAAGATAGCTGCAAAAATTTAAATAAACTGGAAGTGGCTTTCCCACGGAAAATCGGCCACGTATTTCTGACAAAGTTGTATGAATAAAGAAAAAAATGTGAAAAAATATAGTTTCCGCTAAAAATACACTATTAGAAATCTTAAGCAGCGGGGCGAGGATGCTATGGATACTAACAGTTGCACACGAGAGCCGTGAAAGCGTAAACAAACAGGAAGGCACTTTCCCGCCAAACAGCGGCCACATATTTTTGACGAAATTACATGACTGAAAACACATGTGAATTACAATTTCTGCCATCAGAAATGTTTGTTTAAGCAGCAGAACAAAATGAAATTTGAAAACAGATTAACTCATTTGCTTAAAAATTAATAAAACTTGCCTGTTGATCTGGTTGATTTTTCATGAAATAAGAATTGAAGAGTGTATACGGACTGGAGAAATATTTTTCTTTTTGTAAGCGAACAATTCTGAGGGAGCCGGAAACTGCTCCCTCAGAAATTGTGACTTCGATCTTTCCCGGAAATCTGATAGCTGCGTGTCGCGTCCACCTCTGGAGTTAACATTATAAGCTCTGCAACATTCCACCCTGGAGAATGTAATCCCCCGCTGTGGTTACGGCTGTGCCGAGATGTGCCTTGACCACCCACCCACACGGCACTGACATTTCGTCTACAGGACGAAGGCGGTGGCGGCGGGGGTAGGGAAATGGTACTTGGATCCATTTATTTGTCTGCAGATTTGTCAAGCAGAGCTGCAGAAAAGAAAAAAAAGGGCCTTTTTTTTTTTTTTGGTGCGAATTATATCGGAAAAGAAAAGAGTAAATTGATCTGCAAGATTTGTTGAGCGATCTGCGAAGCCTGTCGCTGCATCGCACTGTTTCTGCGACTGATTAGCCTACTGAGTGTGCTGGGGAAAGTGTTTGGTAAGGTCATTATTGAAAAAGTACGAGGTCTTACATCAGAGAAAGTGTGGGATGTTCAGAGTGGTTTTATGCCTGGTAAAGGCTGCACAACCAAATTTTTGTGATTGAAAAGTATCTGGCTGTTGGTAAGAAAGTTTTTGCTGCCTTCATAGATTTAGAGAAAGCTTACGACCAAGTAAATAGGACACTTTTGTGGAAGGTATTGAATGAATATGGTGTTACTGGGAGTCTACTTAATAGTGTAAAAGCCATGTATGCTGGTAGTAGAGCTTGTGTACGAGTGAATGGTGTTTTGTCGAAATGGTTTTCTATTGGTACAGGAGTCAGACAAGGTTGTGTAATGTCACACTGGCTGTTTAATATATTTATGGATGCATGATGCTAAACTAGATAATACTGGTTTATGTCTTGGTGATATGTGTGTGTGCAGATTGCTATATGCTGATGACACTGTCCTGTTGGCAGAGAACAAAAGTGTGTTGCAGAGTATGTTGTCCTGGATGTATGAAGTTTGCATGAAATTCAAACTGTGTATTAATAAGGGAAAACCCAAAGTTACAGTTTTTGAGAGAGGTACTGGTAGTATTGAATGCAGCATAAGTCTAAATGGCACTATGATTGACCAGGTGAATGAGTTTGTGTATTTAGGAAGCATGTTTGACAGAGAGAACAAATTGGATGGTGAAATTAGTAGGCGAGTGAATTCTTCATTGAAAGTCATAGCTGCCTTGGGAGGTTTTCACAGGAATGATGGGTTCTCAAGGGAGTCCCCGCATGGCTGTGTATGAAAGTGTAATTGTTCCTACTCTGATGTATGGCAGTGAAACCTGGGTGCTACAGAAGAAACATAGGAGTCGTTTGTGTGCTGGAGAAATGCGTTACTTACAGGAGGGTTGTGGCAAGACACATTCTGATTGTGTGAGGAATGAAGATGTGTTGGAGTTGTGTAATATGAAGCAAAATGTTGTTAGCAAGGTGGAGACTAATATGCTTCAGTGGTTTGGGCATGTTGAAAGAATGAGTGATGAGATGCTTACTAAGAAAAAATTTTCAGCCCAAGTGGCAGGAAGGAAAAGCAGAGGAAGGCCAAGGAAGTCATGGGAGGATCAGATTCAGGAGTGTCTGCATGAGAAAAAGATCATGAGTATGAAGTATAGAAGATCTTGTGTGCACCGTGTGATGGATGTCAGTGAAGCTCGAATTGTGTGCCAAGATCGCTGTAAGTGGAGGAGTTTGATATGGCAACAGTAAGCAAATCAGATAAAAATTATCTGGTAGTTTGTCTTTTCTTTGTGGAGCTAACCTCTGAATCTCAGAGAACAGCTTAGTGATATGTATGTATGTATGTATGTATGTTGTCTGTCTGGTTTTAAATATGCAAGCTAGGTGGTTAGGGTTAGGTTACACTAAAGGAAAGAAAAACACTAGACAGATGTGTGTAACAGTGCAGTTAACAAGTCATGTGCCAGAAAGGAAGAACAGAGCCCACAAGGACTAAACTAAGCGATACCAACTGAAACATTCATGGGAACTAGAGCTCGCCTCACCCAGAACTAAATTTTAACTTCTTTTATTCACTTAAGCACACCATTTTACCTGCCGTAATTCAAACCATCGTGAGCGAGATGCACTTCCTTCAGGAGTATTTTTCATTTTTATCTTATCCCTTTTGCCAAAGTACCAAAGGAACTATGTAAAATCCTAAAGGACAAGATGTCCATTAAATCTCCTTCGGGAGTGACTGGATTGTCCTTTAGCCGTTGTTAAGATGTTATCATTAATATAAATCCTACGGCAGCTGTTTGGTGCCAACCAAAACTATAGGTAGTTTGCTTAGAACCTTTAAATTACTGTCACACAGTAGTTGGAGTGGTAGACTGGATGTTCCTATACAACTGCATGAGTACATAAAGGTGGAAGGCATTTCTTTTACATTTCATGTTGTTGTAGCAATACAGTTAAAAAGTGGTCTGCTAGTCATAAAATGTACTGTGTTTCCGCAGTGGTTGATTGGTAGTTAAGTCATGATAAACGGGCATGAAAAATAAGATTTGTACAAGAAGTGATTCTCCATCTCCGTGTACTCTAATTATTTAGTCTTAATGTTTACTCAAAACGGGAATCAAAGAATTAAATAGTTTTTTTCTTCTCTCTCTCTCTCTCTCTCTCTAATTCACAAACATGAGTTTCTCCACAAAATGTTTATGGAAATATGTGAGACAAAATGTTTTACATGCAAATGTACATACAAATGGCTAATGTTTTCTTAATAAATATTATAATTAGCCAATAATTGCACTGCTCAAGCAGAGCAAAATCTATACTGCATGTTTTTCTTGTTGCATACAGAATGTTCACATTAAGTGATCTCATTTTATGAACTAGATATTTAGTTTTAGTCCATGTATGACTTAGGGACTTTTCTTACAAACTTTTTTATACCACAAGAAGAAGTCTGAAAAGCAGTTGAGGATTTACAGGGAAGCCCACAAAATCCAGGCACTGATCACCATGATGTTGAAGGGTCCCAAAATATTTTTTTCTTTTTTCACTGTGCTTTTAAAGTAAAAAAAAAAAGGCATAGGAGTAAGGGATAAATTCACTGTTGTGGGTTTTGAGAACATGACTACACCTGAACTTTGAAGCACATCATCTACAAGTTTTAATTTACTAGTTTTAATGCAGGCCGATTAAAAGTTATTTTGTGAGTAAATGTTACACAAGTACTCAGAGATTGAAATTTTATTTACAGCCGATTTGCTTATAATGTAACAAACATTTTGCTTTTTAATTCAGTCTTTAATATGACTGCCCATCTTTCCCTTAATTTTTTTCTTCTTTTTGCTCATTCAGTCCAGTTTGAGAGGAAATCATAAGGCCATTACCATTTGAGTAAAATGGCACTGCAAAAGCTGGTTCTACAACATGGTTCATATGCTCCTTGAAAAGTCCTTGAAAAGAAAAGTTCATTTTCAAGTTCTTGAATGTACTTGAGAAATGTTTGCTTTGTTTTGTTTTTAAGTATTAATGATATGACAGAGCATGCATAAAATAATTGTTTGTGCTAAAAAGTTGTATAGGAGCTTTCTGTGTAGTTCTGATAAAACCACAAATCTTGTGTTCAACTCAGGGGAGTGAGTGGACAGCTGGTACCTTGACTTTGAGATCACTACAAAGTAAAATGTCAGCCATAGGAGTAAAAAAAGTGGAATGATGTATTTGTGAATCGTGTCGGACTTCTGTTCACTGGGGTCAAGGACACGTTCTTGCTGGAGGGGAACTTCTAGGAATTGCTTGAACTTTATGCGTGGACCCTTCATCTCCTGGCTATACACCACCCCATGTGCCTCTTTTGACCTCAGTCTGACCCCATCTTCATGGTCTTACCAGCTAGCAGCCCAGGATGTCCTATGATTATCACACTGCCCTTGTTTTGTTGTGTTCCCTCCAATGCATATAAACCGGAGTGAACAACTAAAGTATTGGACCTCAAAGTTGTGCATCAAAAATAAAAAGTTAAAGAAAACAATAAATATCATACCAGCAGATGAATATGCAAATTATGCACCTTTCAAAATGTTCCACAAAATAAAATGATTTTGAAAAACACCAAAACAGAGGGGCAATTCAAAGTTAATAAAATAAACCATTAGGGGGTAACAGGCAGATCATTGAAGGTGTGTCCATCCCAGCTAAATTTAATGGTTTGAACTTACTTAAGTGCATATCTACTGACTGACCAACAGCACACACATGAAAATTTGGTTTTGAAAAGTCCTTGAAAAGTGCTTGAATTTATTTTGCTTGGAAGAGTATGAACCTTTGACAAAGCATGCTAATTATTGCTTTTATCCATGTTCTGTCTCTGTAAGGGAATTAATTGTCTATGGGGTGGAATCTGATGAATGCATGTAATCCCACAACGCATGTAGTATAAATATCAAGTAAAGCAGTACCATAAACTAACCATATGTAACAAGTGTTTTATAAGGATGGCCACTATGCTTCAATGACCATCCTTATAAATCAGCTGGAACAAATACATCTGCTGCCTAAAAAGTGGACCGAACTCGGCTTGAATGAGGGAACCTGCCCATCATAAAGCAGGGATCGCATTCCTCCTAAAATTCCTAAAATTCCTAATATTTTGTGACCCTCCTTAAATTCCTAAAATTAGACCTAAAATTTGCTATTCATCCTAAAATTTTCGTAAGCTTATTTTTATTAAAAACACAACCGTTATTAACGCCAATAAATTTACCATTACGGTAAGGTAAAAAGACCTGTTATTGTAGAAACACAGCCTATATGCTGTGCTGCTGAAGGAGGGAAAAATGACGCCGTCGAGATGCACTTGCTTCGGGGCGGGCGTTCCATTTTTTTGCCTTCGAACAGTTTTCGAGAGTAACAAGAGATCTAAGGGAAAAGGGGAGGGGTCATTTTCACCCCTGGTTTGCGCTTTGCAGACGAATTCCGTGGCACGCAGAAGATCGTACTTTATTTTTGTACATGCCTTGTGGAACCTCCTTTCTGCTGATGTTTTGTTATTGTAAACCGCAGGTGGGTGGAAGCAAAGAGGAAACATGTGGTCTCCTTCCGTAACCTCCGGTAATGACGATGGGATGGTAGCTGAGTATTATCTTGGCAGGCAGTAGAGCACGTGATCATTGACCTTCGATCATGCGTCGGCGACAGCGACCTTCAATGCGCAATATATCTCGGCTCCGACTCGCTTTGACTGAACTTGCGTGAGATGCGTATGATAGTTTCTGGTTTTACGTCTTTTATGGTGTTCTCTGTGCTGTGTGCAGGTTCAGTTCTCTAGTGGTGACCTGCTTTTTTTTTTTTTTTTTCATATCTTCTGACATCCTCGCAGCCAAATTTCGGGAAGTTGTCTGGTTTTGCAATATTGGAACGTGTTTTTGTACTTCCCTTTCATTTTCTGGTTAGTAATACAAGTGTTTAAGATGCCTAAATCCAAAACGAAATTTCAAGATGCGTGGCTAAAGAATTGGACGGAGTGAAGTTGAAAGAATGGTGTTCTGCAACTGAAACAATATTTTCTGCTAAGTGTATATTGTGTTCAGAAATTTTCAACATTTCTAATAGTGGCTTTTCACAAGTAAAAGCGCATCATAAAGGAAAAAAACATTTGCAGAAATTTCAAAGTAAATTTCAAAAATAAGTCCATCCTGAAAGCCTTTGGAGGACGGGATCTTCAGCCCAAAACAAATATTAGTGAAGTACTGAGTCATGATTTACAGTTGGCTAAAGCCGAAGCATTATGGGCCATGAAAGTTGCTAAGGACAATATGTCTTTTGTTTCATGCACTGAAACAGTTGAACTTTTCAAAGAAATGTTTCCTGATTCTGCTATTGCAGCCAAAATGCAACTTAAAGAAAAAAAAGTTGCTTATGTGATATCACATGGATTGTCAAAATATTTTGAAGAGGATTTGAAAAAGACATTGCATCTAGTAGCCCAGGAAAGGTTACTATAGCATTTGATGAAACTACAAATACACAAGTGAAACGGCAGTTGGATGTGTATCTCAGGTACTGGTCTTCAGAAATAAATTCAGTTTCTTGCCGATACCTAACAAGCGTTTTTCTGGGTCATGCAACAGCAGATATTTTGCTAAAAGAAATTCTTGATGTGTTATCATCCTTCAATATTTCGTTGAACAGAATTATTTGTGTATCCATGGACAGCCCAAATGTAAATAAGTGCTTTTTACGCAAATTCAATGAAGTTGTAAAACAAGAAACAGGCCAGAAATCTTTGGAACTAGGTTTTTGCAACCTGCATGTTGTTAGTAATGCATTTAAAATTTTTTTGATAAGCTTAAATATAGAATTTGACGAATTTGCTACTGATATGCATTACTTTTTAAAGAGTAGTGCTGCAAGACGAGAGGATTATAAATCTGTCGAGGATATAACATTGGTCACTGCCAAATTTCTTTTGCGTCATGTCAGCAACAGATGGTTAACCGTTGGTTCTGTAGCCCAGAGGCTCTTGGATCAATGGCTAAATATTACAGAATATTTTTTTAAACTTCTTGCCATCTCAAAAAATATTTGAAAAACAACTGCGCAATTCGGCAAGGTATAAAAGAATTCACTGTTTCCTGAAAAATGAGCTTACTCCTTGCTATTTAGCATTAATTTCATTTTCACACCAAAATTTTGAAAAGTTTTCATTATGTTATCAGAGTGAAGAACCAAAAATACACCAGTTATATTCTGATTTAAATACTTTAATGAGGAATGTTATGGCTCAGTTTATCCAAGATGATGTTATAGCAGGGAAATTTGGAGAAGACCTAAAGAATGTAGATTTTGAAAACAAAAATTCATGGAAAAAACTAGGGGAGTTAGAAGTTGGTATGAAGACAAAAAATCTCCTCAGGAATGTTCAGGAGACCAGGCAGAAATTATTTCTCTTAGATGTAAGATCATCACTAATTGCAACCACAAAATATTTAAAGTCAAATTTGCCATTCTGCAATCAAAAGCTAAGAGACATAAAAGTTTTAAAGGTAAAGAACCAAAGAAAGAGTCAACTCAACTTTCAGTCACTGAAGGACTTTCGGAAATAACCAGAATTTCAAGTGTTTTGCATCTTTCTGAGGAACAAATTGATAGAGTAAGAGAAGAGTGGAAACTTTTAAATTGCGATAAGCCAACTCTAGATGAACTAGTGAAATTTTCAGAGGAAGGGCATATTCCAGTGCGGATTGATCATTACTGGCGTAATATATTTAGTATTAAAGACTCTAGCGGAAAAGAAAAATACTCAAATCTTGCTAAACTCATAAAGTCAATTTTAGTTTTACCTCATGGTAATGCTGATGCAGAAAGGGGATTTTCGGTTAACACTGCTCTGTTAAGGAAGGACAAGGCTAACTTAAAAGACTCAACTATAACATCATTAAGAATAGTTAAAGGGGCCATTAAACACTATGGATGTGTAAGTAAAGTTCCCATAACAAGAAATTTGTTAAATAGTGTTTGTGATTCACATAAATTTTATAAAGAGTATGTTGATAAGCTGAAGGAAGAAGAATCAAAAAAGGTAAAAGAAAGGAAGCAGAAAGAGAGGGAAAATAAGGAAAAGCAGCTAGAGAAAAAAGAAAAGCTGAGTTTGATGACAAAATAAAAGAAAATGATGCAGAAATAAATAGACTTAAAAACGATAAAGAAGCCTCCCTAGCAATAATTCAAGAGGGAACAGAAAGAATGAGAAAAGCTGTAGAAAAACAAAATACTGTTGAAATAGCAGTTGCCTCTAACTTGATCATACAAGGTTCAGCTGAAATAAAGAAAACTGAAAGTAAATTAGTTGTGGTAGAAGCAGAAAAAGATAGGCTAATCAGGAAAAGGTTAAAACAATAATATGAAAAAAGTAATTCAGTGAACAATTGTACATAGTTCTTGGTTTTCAATTACCTTTAGGATATTATAATTTAATGTGAAACCTGAAAACTTTACTGTGAAAATCGTGAATTGCTTCTGGTTCAACAGCATATTAATGTTCAAAGTGAAACTTGAATGTGGTAAATATACTTGAATATGATAATAACACGTGAAAAGATAAGAACTGAACATTAGAAGTAAATCATACTTAAACTTTAGACATTAGACGTTATGCAAAAAATTTGGGTGTTAACTTCGACCATATATACTAATGGACTGCACATTGGCAATAGCTGCATCAAAGCCGCCATGGCTCAAACATTGGGCACGTCATCATCAGACTCCAAATTTCGTGTAAAAATGCTGTTATGATTACTAATTTACGCTGCAGAACTTCAGTGTTTTCGGTGTATTATGTGAATGCGCCTCATATATAGTGAAAACTCTTCAGGTAAGTTTACTTATGAGCTATATACATGCATGATCGGGTTGTTTACATTTTGTGATTTATAATGTGATGAACATTTGCGAAGAATTTGGAACATGCATTCCATTTTTTTTTCTTAAGTTACTATATTTTTATATCAATAGCTGCAAGTTTCTGGTTAAGTAATTGAACTTTATTGACTTAGGTATTTAATTCGTTTCTTACCCATGAAAAATCATAGAACTTTCTTTACTATATCGCTCAGAGCAACCATAAGCACAGCAGGTGTAACCCATCTTTTTGACTGATGTCATGTGATTTTATGTTGGAGCCAGAAATTTTGATGTCATGCGCAGTCTATCAGTATATATGGTTGAAGGGTGTGAAGCAAACTCTTTACAATGTATACAAAGTTGTTTTACTAGATGTATACAAATATACATCTAGTTTTTATTGAAATACACTCCTAAAATTTTCCTAAAATTTTTCTAAAAATTCCTAAAATTCCTACCTAAAATTTTCCAGAAGTATGCTATGATCCCTGATAAAGCTCTGTTTTCCGCTAAGCTTGGTTTTTCAAAGTGGTGATCTAGAGGATAATTGACACTAATCCTTTCTGACTGATTGCCCACTAAAAGGGCTGTAAAAATTGCGATCAACCTGATAAAGCACAGAGAAGATGTTTGATTCACTTGTTTCTACCCAGTGGCATGATGTTCATGTTGGGGACATTGTTCCTTCCTAATCATGCCTTGGGCCATGGAATAGAGAACAGAAAACTAGAAGTGAGCGCTTTTATCACGGGTGACAGGTTTACTGTTGGCACTGCTGAGATGTGAGGGCCAAAGAAATTGTTTTGCCGTAGGTTTCATAATATGTAGTCGCTATGTGAACATTTCTTTTGGGAGAGCGCAGAGAATTTTGAGCACCATTTGATTCAAGTACATCGGCCACTTAGAGGGTTAACAAAAGCTTTCCCACTTAAAATTTCCAGGTTTTATTTCCCATCTCGACATCACGAAACCCCTAAATATTAAATTTTGTCTTGATAGCTATAATAAGATTTGAGTTATGGCCGCAGCAAAACCCCCTCGTGAACATACCCATCATGAAAATACAGTAGTTAAATCATGTTTGGTGGAACCCAAAATGTGTATTTCTGCTGAAATCTCAATGTTATTTTTTGGGAATTAACTATTCAAGGTCAGATGGGGCTTTTGGTAGGCCCGGGGCAAAATTTCATTGCAGGGCCCAGGAGTAAAGTTTCCTTGTTGGCACTAGAAAGTAAATCTCATATTTTATAAAACTCATTGTGTGAAAATGTACGTAAAGAACACACACGATGTGAAATTCACAAACTTGTCGGTGACTAAGATGAATCCTTCTGCTGTAGAGCTGAATGCTTTACCAATTAAGCTACACCCATGGAATTGATCACTGTAACTTTTTCGTCTTAACATGTGCTTCACCTCTGTAGTACGTCATAACGAAAACTATTATAAAGACAAAATGATTATCTCAAAGAAGTATTTTCTTTAAGCTTAAGAAAAAGGCCATAATGTGATTGAAAGTTCCAAGAAAGAGAGAGAGAGAGAGAGAGAGTGAGAGTGAGTAGAATGTTTTAAAATCTATTATTTTATTTCTGGGGAGATGGAGTTGAGGTTGTATTATGACTCTTATAAAAATTTCCTCACAAAATGATAAAAAGATACCTGCATAGCGAAAATTTTTGGATTGTGAATATTTTTGTGTAGAAAATAATGATCCATCTAAAATAAATTTGTACTAATAGTTTTCCCACGATACATGTTTTGGTTATTTGATTTTTAATGCAAAGTGGAATAATAATTGACAAATTAGTGACTTTTTAAACTTTTTCATGCTCTCATATATGAAAATTGCATTATTTTTTTTATTTCAAGTAATGTTTTTAAAGTCACTGAATAATAGCCTCCATATGTAATCTGAAACCAACTTTGATATTGTTCTTTTTATTTCTTTAAAGTAAAGTATCCCATTTGCACACAAATTGTTAAACATATAAAAGTAAGGGCCACAAAATGATGAAATTTAATTTGCTATTTCATGAATGCAGAAAATGTTAAGCTGGTTACAATAATTCCTTAAATTCTGCAAACCTCAGTATTTGTACGGTGAAGGGTGTAACCTATTCGAAAATGGGAAATTGGAAACAAACAAACAAATAAAAAAAAACTTAAAAAAATATTTTTTAAGGGCCTTGTGCCCTAAAACTTACACACAAAAAAGTTAGCAATTGTAAAAAATTCTGCCAAAAACTATTTTTTTCCCAAACTGCGGGGCCCCAGCGACCACCCCGGTTGCCCCTATGGTCCAGCCAGCCCTGTAACTATTTATTATTTTTTGGCGATTAACTTTTTACTTTTTCATTGTACTTTCACATTTACTTCATTTATTTTTTCAAAGTAAAAACAAAAAGGAAGGAAATTGTGAGGCAGGGTGGCAGACAGAGGGGAGGGGGCAAAACTGATGTTATGTGCAGGTCCTCTGCAGAGTTGTATAAAAGTAAAATGTAACTGCATACACAGCCACTGAAACAGAAACTTGCTACAAACCTTCGAAGTGCTACCACGATAAAAATAAAATAAAATAATTTAAAGAAAAATTAATAAATAATTATAATTATTTATTGTTTTATTAATTTTCTTTAAATTATATTATTAGAACATTAAAGATTCCAATGAGGACAAAATAAGTACTTTACAATTGAATGTGCAGCAATGCATGTGAAATGGACCTTTATTGCAAAATATTAAAATACTGGACTATGAACCTCATAAAAACAAGAGACTAATAAGAAAGTTTTTATATCCAGAAAAACAGTTCCATCAATGAACCTCTAAAAATTATAAATAGCATTTTCAACTAGCTAATTCAAAATACTAGACTTACAAAATACATGTACATAAGGAAAATATTTTAATTTAATAACTGGCAACTGCAAGAGGAACCTGGCAATAAAATTTAAATTTGTTCTGCATAAACGAAACATTTGATATACTAGTAGTTCTTATACACTGAGAACAGGCCTTGAGGCTAGAAATGTCTGTAAAAACAAAAGAACTCAGAAGATATGTCAAATAATTGAAAGTTCTTCAAGTTATAATAGAATTAAGTATATTAATCTGAGTAAAGCCTTGATTGAGTAAGTGTTTTATTGCTGAAAATAACACTTTTTTTAATCTACAAGTAAAAACCACCTGAAAAATCTGCTAATAATTTGGAAATAATCTGCGTATGTCTACACTCTGCTACTCTGGTCCCCTGTAACTCTAAATCTGTCACTGTGAAGAAGGTAAATCCAAAAACCTAAGAAAAAGTGTCCTTCAGTCTGTAGAGATTCCCTGAAACTTTTTTGTCTTTAACAAAATGATTCCATCATGGCCATATTAACTGATGATGTATAAGCATGTTAATAAGTCATACTGAAAACAACCCTGATGAAGACTGCAATTAAGAAGATGCACGAGTTTGTTAAATGTATGCATATATCATGAATGGCATTCCAGACCTGGAAACAACCTCATATAGATGTAAAGACCAGTTTTTTTTAAAAAATAATTTTAATTACGATTTTTATTAACTTAAAAAACAATTGTCAATATGTTTTGCCATTCAGCCAGGAACACTTTAAGAACCTCTGAGGCTCCCGGCACTTGTGGCATAAGCCCCCCCCCCACCCCCTTCCATTCCACTCATGCACTCACTCATATAATTCCACTCAAGAAGCAAATAATTCCGTCTTATGCACGATTTTTAATAACTTAAAAGTTACCACATATAAAATGTATATATAGTTGAAAACACATTAGTACTTTTGGATTCAATAGAATCCTTCATCAGATGTATGTTAAAAGCAAATGGCATTGAAAGAAACCTGCAAGTCACACGTTCTTCATTTACAACTGACACCATGCGTCTATTAGTGCTTGCATTTTTCAGTGCCATTCACTTTTAACATACATCTGATGAAGGATTCTAGTGAATCCGAAAGTACTAATGTGTTTTTAACTATATATACATTTTATAATATGTGGTAACTTTCAAGTTATTAAAAATGGTGCATAAGACGGAATTATTTGCTTCTGGAGTAACAACAGCACGAAGTTTGTATTCTTACAGCATGTAATTCCATTTCGTCATCTGGAACCCAAAAATATTGCCAGGTATATCTTTTCCTTTTCATCTCAAGAACATACAATAAAAATTTCATGCAGTGTATTTTAGCAATACATTTCCATATATAATTGATATATACCGTGACGTTTACATAAAAAGTCCATCGTATAAATAAGATGGGAAAGAGAAAATAATTATGTGAAATTAATCCCGGAGACTTTGAAACAGTGGAGGTTAAATTGAAGCACGTACGACGTAGTTTATATCAAAGTCAAGTGAAATTCAAGGCATTGGTGCATTTTTCTGATTTTCTGTAGATCCACAATAAAATAATCAATATTAAGTATTTATTTTAAATAAATCGAATAAAAAAAGAAATAAATGAATTTATAAAAATATATTGAAAAAAAAAAAAACTGTTCTCAACGAAAACATCTGAATGACTTCAAATATGTGGCACATTGATGATATGATTAATTTAGGAACCCAGACAAAATCCATGAGGTTTTGAGGGAGGAAAATAATGTGAAGTTCAAAAATGGCTTTAAACTTGCCGGTTTTTGCTCATTTTGTTTTGTTTGTTTGTTTTATAGGGGTTAATGGTGCTAGAGCCAGGGTTGGCCAAAGAGCGTGAAGTACAGTAAAAAAACAGTTAGATGGTCAGATAGGGCTGTAGGGATGCCAATCCTCAATTACCTGGAGCTCCAGCTAACCCTATGCGGGTTTGCTCATTTTCCACAACCGCAAATTGGGCAATCAACTTGGTTGCATTGCATCTTTTTTTTTTTTTTTTTTCCTTTTCTTTTTCTTTCTTTTTTTTTTTTTACAGGAATGACATCCCCAGTAGGCCTACGAAAAAACCCAGAGCATTGTGTTTAAATTTGCTTTAAACTACAAGTTTTTTTTAATTTATTTATTTACTAGCTTTACTACCCGGCTTTACTCGGGATTTAAGCTTATTAATTTCATATTCCTTATACACTGAAGAGCAATTGAATTAGAGATACCTGTCTAGTAACGTGTAACACCACCTTTTGCCCTGATGTCGGCAGCGATTCGTCTCAGCATGGACTCGACAAGACCCCGGAAGCGTTGGGAAGCCGTACGGATCCACGACCTCTGAACAAATTCCCACAGTTCACAAAGATTTGATGGAGGGGGTCAGAGCCTCGAGCATCTCTCTCGATTGGGTTGAGGTCAGGTGACCTAGCTGGCCAAGGAAGCAAGGCCACGTCGGTGGAGTGTTCATCCAACCATTCGGATACAATTCGGGAGCGATGGCACAGTGCATTGTCTTGTTGCAGGATGAGGTCCCCAGTGGGGTGTTCAAGATGCACAAACGGGAGATAAATGGTCGTCCAGGATATCCTGGTAACATTGACCCGTGAGGGACGATGTCACAGATACCAGGGGTCCCATTTCAGTCCACGTAAACAGTCCCCAGATGAGAATGCCACCCCCACCAGATTGAAGAGTACCCTGCTGTCAAGAAGAATCCATCGCTTCATGTGGTTTGCACCGTACTCGTATCCTGCCATCCACATATACCTGCGTGAATCTTGACTCATCAGTCAGGCAACATTTTTCCACATGTCTAGGGTCCAGTGGCGATGCTCCCGCGCCCATGCTAATCTTTGCACCCTGTGATGTGCGGTCAACAGTGGTACCCTCATGGGACGATGGCTTCTGTACCCCATAGCGAGGAGATGGTTCTGGATGGTGTGGCTGCTTACACGTTTTTGTGCACCAGCGTTAAATTGCCGAGTGATTTCTTGCACTGTGGCCCGTCTATCCGCTGTTACAATGCGAGCTAGGCGATGATGACCCCACTCATCCACACGCTGTTGTCTATGGCAGTTGGCCCTTGCAGGGATGGTTTTACCGAATTCGATGTACTCACGGTGCACCCGTGACACCGTGGCTCGTGAAAATCCCAGTTCCTGCACGACTTCCGAGATGGAATGACCCATTCGTGGGGCCGCAACAATTTGCCCACGATCAAATGCGCTTAAATCCTTCGTCTTACCCATGCTGCGTCCGACTCTTATTGATTCCCGTCGCATCACTGCATACGTCATGTCGTTTCCATTTATGGGGCCACCCACAGCGCCACAGTTGCGTAATGCCAGCTGTCTGTAATTCAATTGCTCTTCAGTGTATGTCACTGAAAAATCGGGGAAAAATTGATGCTTGCAAGAAAGAAAAAAGCTGATTTCACAAATTCGGTCATTACAAATTATTTATTCATAGTGTGATTATTTCAGCAATTAGCCGTACACATTTTTGGTTTCTCCTTCATCGACAACAATATATAATTTTGTTGGATCCTTTGCTCTTGACATTCCAACATACAGCTGTAGAATCAAATGGACCAAAAGCATTACGAATTATTTAACACACGTCCAGGAGACACAGCATTGGAACACTGACTGAGCAAAATTCGTTAACAATTTGTTATTGACGATCAAATGCATCTCATGCTTTCAGTTTCAGACGTATTTGAGGGATAAAAAAGTTAAAAACGTTGAGAAATGGCTTCCTAGTTTAATTGAATTAATAATCTAAAGCATTTTTTATGGGAATTTTACTAGGAAATTTTTTACATTAATAGCATTTTTAAAATGCTTACTTTCTCTTTGCAGAACAACTACTTTCAATTTGGGAAAACTTTTTTCATTCAAAAATCGGGGCTAGCTATGGGCTCCCCACTCTCCCCACTCTTAGCTAACTATTATGTGGGAAAACTAGAAGAAAAGATACTAGTACAACCCACATACTTCTGCTTATATAGCAGATACATGGATGACATCTTATTTATAATAGATAGCTCAGAAATTGTTCCAGAAAGAATTCTAGACTCATTCAATGAATTAGATGATTCCCTTAAGTTCACTATTGAACTTCAAAAAGAAAGAAGAATAAACTTCTTAGATATTACTATCTATTATGAAGATGAAAAATTCCTCACTAGTTGGTATAAAAAACCAATGAATACTAAAAGACTACTGGATTTCAATTCCTATCATCCAGTTTCTATTAAGAAAAATGTAGCAAGTCAGTTTTTAGAAAAAATTAATAAAATAGTTTCTACTGCAGATAAAAAAGAAGCCCATAAAGAAGAGCTTAAAGTCATACTTGCAGAGAATAACTATCCTAAAGAAGAAATTGAGAAGCTTCTGAATTTTAATGGTAAGAAGAACCCACAAAAGCAACAAAAAAAATTCACTAGAAAAATTTCTTATCACAAAGGTTTATTTGAGTCTTTAAAGAGAATTAGTAAGAAATACAATATTAGGCTAGCTCCAAGTTTAGAGAACAAAGTTAAAAAAATTTTCCCTAAAATAGTTCAAAGAGAAGAAGATATTTTAAAAATGCAAGGAGTAGTTTATGAAGTAAATTGTAGTTGTGGACTATCTTACATAGGTGAAACAGGTCGCAGACTAGAAACTCGTGTAGCTGAGCATAAAGCAGCTATAAAAAATTGCTCCAACAAGACTGGATTAGATAGGCATGTTAGAGAAACTGGGCACAGCATGGATTGGAATTCCCTTAAAGTAATCAGTTTCCAAAGCAATTTCCAAAAAAGAAAACTGAAAGAAGGAATAGAGATTGAGAAAAATCAAAATTCCATCATCAATGACTGCAAAGGATTTTCCCTGCCTAACATCTGGCAGGATTTGTTGAAAAATAACCTAAACCGTCAAGGTTAACCGTAACCGTGATAGTGACAAGTAAAAAGTGACAACAACAAGACAGCCTGAAGAAGGAGAAGAGTTTTCTCCGAAAATTTGCTATTAATGTAAAAAATTTCCTAGTAAAATTCCCATAAAAAATGCTTTAGATTATTAAGTTAAAAACGTATCTTTGCGAATATTTTATGAAACTGGCTGAAATTTTAATGAACACCATAAATCGTTAATAGGAACATGACCTCCAAATTTCGCCTGAATCGGTAAATAACTTTTTAAATTAGCCGACAAAATTTTATTAACTGTTTCTGCGTATATATTTCTATTTATCGATGAATTAAAAATTCCATGCCTATTTTAAAAAGTTTTGACTGGATTCCAGTGAAATTTTGAGGGACTCCTCTTATTACCAATTCATGGTGTTAATAAAAATTTTAGCCCGTTTCGTTAAGATTTCACAAAGTTCGTTTTTGCATATTTTATTCACAGTTCTCAAAGAATAGAAACACCTGTGGATGTGCTGTGGCGATGAATGCAGTACATGCTTTCAGATTTGGAACAGATAATGATGACGTAGCAAACGACACTGACTTTATTGATTAGCTTATTAATTAATTCATAACTCGCGAACGGAACAACGTAAAGATCTCAAAATAGTTGTGTTGACCTAGAAATTCCAGTATTAATAAGCTATGCAAATTTCACGATGCCTCAGTTTGGCGTTTGAGAGTTTTTGCTGCTTCAAACAAACAGACATTTTGTGTTTTATATATAAAATTTATTATTTATATCCTTTCTCTTCCCTCTTTTAGATTCGGCAAATTTTAAAAGGGTAAATAGAGAAAACAATCTCTCTGCTGTGTGAGTCAGAGTGGGAAAATGGTGCAACGCAGATATCTTGGCCAACTCAGTCAAAATTATGTTTGATGGAAGCCCCCCCCACGTGCCTGGTACCCCTGTGAATGCTGGGTACACTCCTGTGATAAAACGGCTCTGCATTCAGCCTTCAGAACAGTGACCAGTTCAATTTTGTTTGTTGTGTGATCTCTTCTTCCACACACCTAACTATCAAATTTATTCCAGAGATTATCTATAGCGTTCAAATCATGACTCTGGTCTGGCCAGTCCTACTTTTCAATGCAATGTCCTCAAACCAATCTGTAACAACATGAACAGTATCACATGGTACATTACTGCCACAATGATGGTAGAGTATAATTGTCCAGGATGTCCAGGTAGAGATCAGCATTCATGGTTTTGTCCAAAACAACTAATAGGCCCAAGCCTAACCACGAAAAACAGTTCCACACTATCACACTGTATTCACCAAACTTCATAGTCTGGATGATACAATCTAGATGGTACTTTTCTACCAGCATTCACCACTCCCAGGATTGTCCATCAGACTGGTAGACTGTGTACTGTAACTTGTTAGTCCAAAGCACAGTTTTCTGTTGGGTACAGCCCAAGAACAATGTTCCTTGCACCACACTAATCAGCAGGTTTCATTCGTCAAAGTGATTGGTTGCTTGACCATAGTAACCCATGTTGTGCAGCTTCCTGTGCACTGTACTGGTGCTAACATCAGTCTCAATAGTCTCACATAATGTTTGTGTGATTTGAGACAGTGTTGATTTGCATTCTAAGCAAACAGTCCTTTGCAGAGCTCTCCTGTCACACTTTGTTAGCTTCAGATGTTTAGCAGGTCATTTCTAGGCAGATTCAACACCAGCCCATTTCCATTTACACATCACGTCACAAACCATTCACCTTGGGATCTTTAATGCCACTGATATGTCGCACATGGAGCGAGTGCTTATGTGGCACCTTATTATCAATCTTGACTGAAAATCATTTCACTCTCTCAATCGAGGCATCGTGCATTCACAGTTGTGCTGCTGTCTCATCATAGCCCTACAAGTGTATTTACAGTTGGGCCTGTGATGTGGTGCTTACATAGGATCTAGTTTAGTATCAATAGAGGTTGTCTGGGTATTAATGGTAGAGCAGTGTTTATATACACTAAAGTGCCAAAAAACTGGGATACCTCTCTAATACCACATTGTTCCTCCTCACGATCGGATGACAGCAGCAGTGCGATGGAGCATGGACTTCATGAGCTGTCTGTAGTACTGTGGAGACAGTGCACACCATGCTTCCTGAAGAGCATCCCACAATTCCATAATATTTGTTGGTGGAGGATTCCTGGCATTGACTGCACATTGGAACAGTATCCCAAATGTGTTCGATCATGTTTAAATCCTGCAGACAAGGTGGCTAAGTCGGCCAAGTCGGGATGCCAAACTCCGTGGAATTTTCCTTCACCCGTAATCTGGCAACTGAGGACGTGCGGTGGTGCATTGTCATGTTGAAAGAGGTCACACCTACCAGAGTGGTTGCATGATATAAACCGGTGCAAGGGATCTCCAAGGATGGTTACGTAGCTTCCACTGGTTAGCGTGGTCTGCAGACATATGAGGGGTCCTAATGTGTGCCAGCTGAAAACACCCCACACCATAACAGAGCCACCACCGGCCTGCAGTGTCCCTTGTAGGCATGTGGGTTCCATTGCCTCGTGGGGTTGTTGCAACAGCTGGATTCGGCCATCTGCCCGAAACAGTTTGTACCACCATTTGTCAGACCAGGCTACACATTTCCAGTCATGTTCCTGAGCCCATGCAAAGCACACAGCCTTGTGTCATCAGGTCAGCAATGGCACCCAGGTGGACTGTCGGCTCTGGAACCCCAAAGAACACACGAAACGTTGCGCTGTACTGCTGAACTCAGCATTGAACTGTGCTGTGATTTGCAGCAATGTTGAACTCCGGGTGGATGTTATGATGCATACCAGACGCTGCAGTCCACAATCGTCCAGGGCTTTTCTACAGCCACAACTATCTTGCACTCTGGATATTTTCCCTGAGTTCATGTAATCCAGGTACACCCTTGAAATTGTTGACTGTGTAAATCCAACTTTCATGGTAATTTCCAAGTTGGAGTGACCCACTCCTAGTCTCCAATTATCATTCCACATTCGAAATATAAGCTGCTATCTGAACTGTGAATGCTACTACTTGTGCTTGCAGAGTAGTGCGCTTCCCAGTTCTTTTGGCACCTTAGTGTACACCGATGAGCCATTGCATTATGACCAACACCAGCCTAGAGAAATGAGCGCACCTGGAGACCGAACTGTGGTGCAGGTGAAGCTCACAGACCAGTATATATACAACCCGAAGACTAGCTTTTGGTTAGTAGAGTGTTTGCAGTCAGAATGGGAAAAGCTGCCGATTTATCGGACTTTGATAAAGGACCAATTGTGATAACATGGCACCTTGGAACTATGATCTTGAAAACGGCACGGCTTGTGGGTTGTTCACGTGCCGCTGTAGTGAGTACGCACAGATGGCCAAATGACAAACCGTCGTCTAGCCATGTGTCATCCACAGCTCATTGTTACCAGAGGGGTGCAGAGACTGTCGCACATTGTTCACAGCACCCACAGGGTCACAGTGCGACAAATCGCTTGCAGCTACAACAATGGTGATCAGGACAGTGTGTCCCAGAACACAGTTCATCGCAGCCTTCTGCGCATGGGCCTGTGTAGCTGAAAACCCAGCCAGGTCACCATGCTCACTGCAAGTCATCACCAACAACACATAAAATGGGCCCAAGATAATCGAAATTGGGCCATGGATGATTGGAGAAAGTGGCCTGGTCTGACGAATCAAGATTCCTGGTGAATCACATAGATGGCCGAGCGTGGATATGCCGATTACCAACGGAGGCTATGGCACATGGGAGCACTGTTGGGTGGAAACAGGCTGGCAGCAGTGGTGTTATGCTGTTGGCGATGTTTTTGGGACACTTTAGGCCCCATTATCCCAGTAGCACAATCCCTGAGAGCTGTCAGGTATCTGAACATCATTGCGGACCAAGTTCACCCATTCATGTGTTCCCTGCTGGTGATGTCCATTAACAACAGAATAATGCACCATGCCACACTGCCAGAATTGTTAAGGAGTGGTTCAAGGAACATGCTGACTTTCTGTTAATGCTGTGGCCTTCAAATTCACCTGACATGAACCCAATCGAACATTTGTGGTTCGACTTGGAAAAGTGGTTCACGCTAAATCACCACCACCCCGAAATGGACGGAAGCTGGAGGACCTGCTGTTGACATTATGGTGCTCAACACCCCAGGATACCTATCGCCACCCCATTGAATTGATGCCTCACCAAGTGGCCACTGTTTTGTGGGCTAAAGGGGGTACTACAGCTTATTAGGTAGGTTGTCATAACGTAATGGCTCATTGGTGTATATATAGAGAGAGTTTATTATACCCACTAAGAAAAAACTGTTTTTTGTTAGCAAAGTGTTTGATCTCCAAGACATCAAGAATGGAAGGCTACAAATTGCTGGATCCATTCACAGAGAAGTGTGTTTCCATGGCTGTGTCTTGAAGTTTCAGTTCATGCATGGCTGGTTGAACTTGTAGACGTTGGACACTTTGCTGTTTTGTTTTGTTAGAAGTTGGCCATATCAGACCTACCAGGGTGAGTCAGAAGTTCATCCCATTTGCAGTAAAGTTTTTTTAAGCAAGAAAGTCCTACATGCTCACCTCATTCTGCAAAGTAGATGCCGCTGTTTTGTATAGTCCTTTGCCAACATTCCTCTAGAGCCATGATCGCACAGCGGTATCGCTTTACAGGTTTCAAGGACAGAATCCATATTCTACATCCACCACTGAAGCAAAGTGTCATCCGTCTTTGTAGGAAACAGGCCATGGAGTGAAATAGGTGTTAGTCAGACAGGGCTAAATCTGGAGTATATGGAGAATGGAATGAATCTCAAGCCCTTCCAGTTAATGTAGTTTTCAGTGGTCTACTCAAGGGATATTAAGGGTAATGCTGAGTTCCTATTGATGAATGCTAGGTAGCATTGGGGCAGAGCATCATGGACTCTCTGTATTTTTTTTGGTATAGTGGTTTCTGCCCACAGTTTGACCATCTGCCACAAGTTGCCAGTGCACCCAGCCCTCACAATTCCACCAAATGCACAGAATGACTTTCTTCTCTAACTGCCTTCTTTGTGCTTCCTCGTGTGGCCTCAGCCACTGGCTCCCAGAGGTAGGATAATGTTGGGATATCCATGTTTCATCACCTGTGATGATAGGACACCAAAACCTATCATCCTATGGATTTAATAGTAATCTATGACTGACAGCAACCCCATGTTCCACCTGCTGGGGTGCAGTGGAGAACCATTCGATAGTGGCTGAAGGAGAACCCAAACTGGTGCAGGTGACGAACAATAGTGGATTGGGAAGTCCCTACTTCAGCTGCCGATTGTCCCTGGTACCGGGGTTTGTTGTCAGCTTCAACCAGGCTGTCAGTGTTGGTGGTCATTGGACATCCTGACCTTGGCTTGTCTTTGAGACTGGTGACCCCATCATTGAAAAGCTGAGACTATTTTTGTTCATTGCTTCTGTCCTCCACTGTTTCCTCATCTTCAACTGCACACATCTCTCTCACTGTTGTGGCTGTGTTTAATCTTTTTTTCAATAGTGACATAGGTGCACCCAAACAGCACGTTTATCGAACTTCATCCCCTGCTCTTTTAATTATGCAATGTGGCTCTGTACTAAATGCATGTCATATCAGCCTCATGTGTTCCATGTCATTGTGGTATGCATTCAATGCTGGCCTTGGACTGACTTAGACAGTTTGGGGCCCTGGGAAAGAGGCTTTTGTGGGGTTCCCTGGCATCCTGTGTTATATGCATGCATGTGTGATTGAGAATGGTGTCAGAAGCCTTAGTCTGTGTCTTTTGCTGTTTCATTTTGAATCTGTTGGATACTGATCAGCAGAAATTGTATATTCTGTGTGAAATAATTCCACAGGTTAGGCTCAATTTATACCTCACCTTCAATTGATGCGATGCAAAGCAAAGTGATTAACCAATCATGATCGTAGTCAGTTATTTCATGATTGGTTATTTATCTCATGTTGTGTCACTTGCTGCTGAGATGTAAATGACACAAAGTTATATATTACTTAATGTATGTAGTTATATACTGCTTGATGCAAAGCAAATAATATATAACTATATTTTGGGAGCCCTCAAAGATTGGGGCCCTGGGTATGTGCCCTGAATTCCCTCCCATAAATCAGGTCCTGATGCTGGTGCACATTTCGTGCAGGAATAGAGGCCCAGTGTTATGTGTAGCACAGAACAGGACAAACTTTAGACTCACCCAGATTGTGTTGCTAGTTTCATTTAGCTGCTGATGTGAAATTTACTAAGTTAATGCATCACTTTTAACATGTTTTTAATGACTTGTTTGTTTCTTGCATAACAAAATTATCCAATAATATTGTAGTTTTATTAACAATTATATGAATATTAATATCTAATCACCAACAGGGTTATGCTTGATATTCTTTCTGTGATGGGCAACTCTCACCCAGGATGGGAAGAAAAGCAAAAAATTGCATTCTGGAGAGGACGAGATAGCAGACAGGAGAGGCTAGATCTCATCAAAATGGCTCGCAAGCATCCAGAAATAATAAATGCCTCACTTACCAATTTCTTTTTCTTCCGTGATGCAGAAAAGGAATATGGCCCCAAGGCAGAATATGTCTCATTCTTTGATTTTTTTAAAGTAAGTATCGATATCAACTGTTTATTTTTTCTTGACTAAGCATTAGAAAATTTTTCAGTTTTAAGTGCTTTGGGTAAGAGTTTTAATCACTTTTGCATGTGGCATATGGAAGACTTGCTGAATTGTATCCTGCACTGCCCAAGTATAATGTTTAAAATGTGATGCATTTATATTGATTTTAACTGCAGTGATTGATATGTTGTGGGTACCACTTCCTGAATTCCCTAATCCTGTAAAGTTATCATGTTTTATTTATTCCCTCTGCAGATCTTATCAGTGCAGTAACAGTATCTTTTGAATATGGTAAAAATGTCAGTTATAAGTTTACAATTCCTCTTTATAAACTACGTATGTACACATATGTACATACAAATCATTAAGCTGTTCTCTGAGATTCAGAGGTTGGCTTCTCAAAGTCTGTCTGCCGAGTAAACATATGAATAGTATTTCCAGTAAACTATATGATATGAATAGTATTTCCAGTAGGTGCTAAAATGGTTCTTTTCACTACCATTTTACTTCTTCTGTTTCCATAGCTTTAGCTGCAGCCATGAATTTTCTGTTTCAGAAGAAATGCAATGAAATTGAGTTTGGCAAACACCCCTTTTTAGATCTTTTATGAACTTGTAGATAAAGTAATATACTCAACTCAAGACTGATAGTGAAGCTGCATGCACCTGCAGAGTAGCATGCATTTGTTGTCAGCAAACATTGCAACCATGGATAGATTTGACTATGCCCTAAAAATGGAAGTTATTATGTTGCTTCTTGTGATGCACACATGACAGGAACATTTTCATGCTAGTACCAGTGGCAGAGCAAGCATATTCAAGTTCATGTGCACTTTCTCAGTTGTCTCATTCATAACTTCCTGGTTTCTGTGGAAATGACAACAGGATGGAATATTATTACTTCTAGCAATTTGAACAAAACTATCCCAATGTTGACAACAAAGATAAATAATCTGGAAGTGTCTACCACAATTTCTCAATCAGCTCTCTCTCTCTCTCTCTCTCTCTCTCTCTCTCTCTCTCACACACACAAAATCCATGATGTGTTATGCTTGCTCGATTTTAGTCTGCAACTAAACTGTAAATCATATTTCTTCCATTATCGATGAGTGGAAAGTCTGAATAAAGAAAATCAATGAAATGAAACAAGTAAAACAATTTGAGCTACTGTTATACCAGAATGCTGCCTAGTTCTTTATAATTACAATATAGTCTACTGTCATATTCATCTTATAAAGAATGAGTTGCTGAGTTAGTAATATTTGTCAATGTTTACAAAGAAAGTAAGGAATTTCTGTTAGAGAATGTTTTCTAAACCCAGTATTGCTTGTGGAAAAACTGAAAAATGTATTGCTAAAGAACTTTTAGCAAAGCTAGAGAAAGATGGTTCAGATATCAGTGTGAAGTGTACCAGATCATAAAACTATGGTAGAAATATGAGTGGAAATTATATGGGAGGAATATGGTTACAAATAAAAAACACGTTGAAATATGTGTTTTCACTGCATACCATGTATTAAGTTTAAATGCATTAAGTATTCATGCATCATGCTTTTGAAAACCTAGTAAAAACACTTGTTTTCACATTCCAACAAAGTTTATATGCTTTATTTTTATTTATCAAGATCAGTTCATATGTATGATGAAGCTAATAAAACAATTAAAATCCTCATTCAGACAATATTGCTTAACAAGATGGGGGCACCTCAATGAAATTGTCTTACGGCACTGGCTCTCTCCTTTCCCTGGAACCAGTGACCCTAAATTAGGGATGGGCGACTGCTTATAGCCCATTGAATTGCTCACGGTGGTCGTTAAACCTCTAATCAAAAAAAAAAAAAAAACCTCGAGAACTGTAAGACACCATCTCAAAGAAATTCATGGGATGGGCGACTGCTTATAGCCCATTGAATTGCTCATGGTGGTCGTTAAACCTCCAATCAAAAAAAAAAAAAAACCTCGATGAAAACTATAAGACACCATCTCAAAGAAATTCATGTTAAGTTGGACGTCAAGTGAAAATGTACCACTTGCGATGATGAAAATAGAGTTACATAAGTTCACATGCAACAAATTCTTCTTGACTTGTAAAAGTTGTTGGCGCACGAATGAAAAAGTCACTGAGCTATAGTCAGTGGCTTGCAAATTTGAGATAAAAATTATAGGGAGTATTTTAAAATTAAATTTCCTCGTGTTGGAGTAGTGTTGCATATCATTCATAGGTGGCGCTCTACGTACGTCTAGTACTGGGAACGAGACACTTCCTTACCTTTTTTCTTGAATATTAGAAGTTTCCTTACAAACAATAATAACTGAGTGGTTATAGACTTTTGTTTAGGATGTCACTAAATATTTAAATCACTTACATTACAGTCTATTGGCTTTTCTACTCAGAAAGTTATGTAAATCAGAAATCAGATGCTGGTAATCCAAGATGCTGACAGAAGCTTTTTCAGAAATCACCATCTGATAAGGGAAAAACTTCATAAAATTAAAAAAAAAAACTAAGATCCCCCACAAGAAGGGGTCGCAAAAACAATACGATTTTCAGCATAATCTATGAACAGAAGGCTGCATTGGATACGTCTTTACCTCCATGCATTCAATAAAATTGATATCAATTCAGACGAGTTAACTTTTTTATGGATGTTGTTATCTAGGTAAATTCTTAAAATTTCTGCAAATTTTAGGAAAGAAATTTTCTCCTTCGTCAGGCACTCTTTCGTTCAATCTCCGTCACGGTCTTTGGTTACGGTTAACCTTGATGGTCATGGAGATTTTGCAAAATGTCTTACCAGATGTTAGGCAGTGAAAACCCCTTACAGTCATTAATGATGAAGTTCTGGTATTTTCCAATTTCAAGTCCCTCTTTCAATTTTCGCTTCAGGAAGTTGGATTGATGTCCAATGACAGTCAAAGAGTCCTAGTCCATGTGGTGACCGGTTTATCTAACGTGTCTGTCTAATCCTGTCTTGTTTGAACAATTTTTTATTGCTGCCTTGTGTTCCGTGATACGAGTTTCCAGCATAAGACCTGTTTCTCCTATGTAGTATTTTCCACAGCTGCAGGTTACTTTATAAATGACTCCTTGCATTTTAAACAAGTTTTTTCTTGTTTAACTAAGCTAGGGCAAACAATTTTAAGCTTGTTGTCTAAATTAGGAGCTAATCTAATATCATATTTACTGCTTATTCTCTTTATTTAAAGATTCAAACAAACCTTTTTGATATGTAGTTTTTCTTGTAAACCTGAACTTGCATTTTTTGTTTATCTTGTATTTTTTTTGTTTATCTTGTTTGAGTAATTTATTTATTTCCTTTTTTGGGTAGTTATTTTCTGTTAGCATTCCTTCCAGATCACCCATGTGGGCTTTTTTCATATCTTCTGAGGAGACCAAATTATTTATTTTTTCGAAAAATTGGTTTGCAACATTTTTCTTCATTGAATATGAATGAGAGGAATTAAAATCTAGTAATTTGTTTGTATCCAAAGGTTTTTTGTACATTTTTGTGAGGAACTTATCTTCCTGGACATAGATGGTCATATCCAAGAAGTTTAATTTTCCTTCAGTTTGAACCTCCAAAGTGAACTTAAGGGAATCATCAATTCATTAAAGCACCTTAGAATTTTTTCTGGAAGATTTGCATCCTTGTTATCTAAAATGAATAAGATATCATCCATATATGTGTGATAAAGGCAAAAGTATGAGGGCTGAACCAGTATCTTTTCTTCCAGTTTTCCTACATAGTAATTTGCCAAAAGTGGGGAGAGTGGGGAGCCCATTGCTAATCCAGACTTTTGGAGAAAAAATCTTTCCTCAAATTGAAAATAGTTGTTTTTTAAGGAGAAAATCAGCATTTCAAAAATCCCCACAAGTAAATTCTTTGCTTGATTATAAAAAACAGTTTTGTCTGTCAGGTCATCTGCTAAAAATTCTATAAGCTGATCTAAATGAATGCTAGTGTACATAAACACTATGTCTAGGCTACCAATAATAGGGGAATCTAGGGTTGGAAGCAGCTCTAATTTACACTTTAGTGTTGAGGAGTTTTTTTATAATGGAAAGAGGTTCTACTAATAACTCTTGAAGGTGTGACTTAAGAAAATAGTTCAGATTTAAAAGTATTGAGCATTTTGAATCTATAATTGGCCTAATTGGGTGGTTAATCTTGTGTGATTTTACTATTCCATATAGCTGAGGTAACCTGAATTGCAATTTTGAGAACTTTTTAAAATTATCTGGAAGTTGGCCTTTTTTCTTTTGTACTGAAATAAGCTTTGTAACTTTTTTAATTAATTCAGATAATGGGTTTTTTAGTATCTCCTCATAAATAGGGTTTTTTACTCTTCTTCTATTTTCTTTCGATAATCTTCTTTATCCATAATTGTAATTAACTTACTTTTGTCAGTTTTCAAAGCCACTAAATTTTCTTCTTTTTTGAACTGGTTTAAGGCTCTTAATTGGTTGATTTTAAAGTTCTTTTGGGGAATTTTTTCTTGCTTTTAAAAGGCACTTTGTTAGGCTGTTGTAGTAATCATTCCTGAGGAGATCTGCTTTAATTTTGTCATCTTTTTCCAGACTGCTGCATATACTCTCCAATTCAATAACTATTTTTTCTGGATTCAATTTTTCCTTTGTCAGATTATAATTTAAACCTTTATTTAAAATATTTAATAAATCTTTGCTCACACCTGCAGAGGAATTATCTTTAACATACTTTATTTTCTCGGACCTTATTTTTGTTGACTTCTTTTAGAAATTTTTCTTCTCTTTTCTTTAGGTTGGTTAAATTTTTTTTTATTTTTTTCTCTTTTTCCAATATTCAACCACTTCTCTGACTCTAGCTTATCTGCTTCACTTAAGATACTTGAAAATTTCTTTCATTCTCTTGATTAATTCTTTTTAAAAATGCTAGGCTCCTATATTTTGCCGCTATGCTGCGGTTTAACGTCTTATGCTCTATAGCATTCACAAAGCTGTTGGAAAGTAATTCTTTGAATGATTTTCCAAGCCTAAATGAATTTGGAATAAAATCTGTTACCTTACATTTCTTGAGGAACTTAATTTGGGCTACCGATTTTTCCGTCTTAACTCTTGCATGTTACACTTGCTTGATCGCTTGCCACGTGTCTGACACATATGCGGTTTTAACAACCTAAAGAAAAAAGGAGAAAATTTTCTAAAAGAAGTCAACACAAATAAGGTCTGAGAAAATAAAGTACTAAAACATGTTAAAGATAATTCATCTGCGGGTGTGAGCAAAGATTTATTAAATATTTTAAATAAAGGTTTAAATTATAATCTGACGAAGGAAAAAATTAAATTAAAAAAATAGTTATTGAATTGGAGATTATATGCAGCACTTTGGAAAAAGATGACAAAATTAAAGCAGATCTCCTCAGGAATGATTACCACAACAGCCTAACAAAGTACCTAAACAAGAAAAAATTCCCCAAAAGAACTTTGAAATCAACCAATTGAGAGCCTTAAACCAGTTCAAAAAAGAAGAAAATTTAGTGGCTTTGAAAACTGACAAAATTAACATTACCTGAATTAATTAAAAAAGTTACAAAGCTTATTTCAGTACAAAAGAAAAAAGGCCAACTTCCAGATAATTTTAAAAAGTTCTCAAAATTGCAATTCAGGTTACCTCAGCTATATGGAATAGTAAAATCACACAAGATTAACCACCCAATTAGGCCAATTATAGATTCAAAATGCTCAATACTTTTAAATCTGAACTATTTTCTTAAGTCACACCTTCAAGAGTTATTAGTAAAACCTCTTTCCATTATAAAAAACTCCTCAACGCTAAAGTGTAAATTAGAGCAGCTTCCAACCCTAGATTCTCCTATTATTGGTAGCCTAGACATTGTATCTATGTACACTAGCATTAATTCAGATCAGCTTATAGAATTTTTAGTAGATAACCTGACAGACAAAATTGTTTTTCATAATCAAGCAAAGAATTTACTTGTGGGGATTTTTGAAATGCTGATTTTCTCCTTAAAAAACAACTATTTTCAATTTGAGAAAAGATTTTTCCTCCAAAAGTCTGGATTAGCAATGGGCTCCCCACTCTCCCTACTTTTGGCAAATTACTATGTAGGAAAGCTGGAAGAAAAGATACTGGTTCAGCCCTCATACTTTTGCCTTTATCACAGATATATGGATGATATCTTATTTATTTTACATAACAAGGATGAAAATTTTCCAGAAAAAATTCTAAGGTGCTTTAATGAATTAGATGATTCCCTTAAGTTCACTTTGGAAGTTCGAACTGAAGGAAAATTAAACTTCTTGGATTTGACCATCTATGTCCAAGAAGATAAGTTCCTCACAAAAATGTACAAAAAACCTTTGGATACAAACAAAATACTAGATTTTAACTCCTCTCATCCATATTCAATGAAGAAAAATGTTGCAAACCAATTTTTCGAAAAAATAAAAATTTGGTCTCCTCAGAAGATAAGAAAAAAGCTCATATTGATGATCTGGAATAATGCTAACAGAAAATAACTACCCAAAAAAGGAAATAGATAAATTACTCAAACAAGATAAACAAAAAATACGAGTTCAGGTTCACAAGAAAAATTATGTATCAAAAAGGTTTGTTTGAATCTTTAAAGAGAATAAGCAGTAAACATGATATTAGATGAGCTCCCAATTTAGACAACAAGCTTAAAAAATTTTGCCCTTAGTTAAAAAAAGAAGAAAACTTGTTTAAAATGCAAGGAGTCATTTATAAAGTAACCTGCAGCTGTGGAAAATACTACATGGGAGAAACAGGTCATAGGCTGAAAACTCGTATCACGGAACACAAGGCAGCAATAAAAAATTGTTCAAACAAGACAGGATTAGACAGACACGTTAGAGAAACCGGACACCGCATGGACTAGGACTCTTTGACTGTCATTGGACATCAATCCAACTTCCTGAAGCAAAAATTGAAAGAGGGACTTGAAATTGGAAAATACCAGAACTTTATCATTAATGACTGTAAGGGGTTTTCACTGCCTAACATCTGGCAAGACATTATGCAAAATCGCCGTAACCAAAGACCATGACGGAGATTGAATGAAAGACTGCCTGACAAAGGAGAGTTCTCTCCGAAAATTTGCAGAAATTTTAAGAATTTACTTGAATAAATCCCATAAAAAATTTAACTAGTCTGAATATAATAATGTAGGAAGCCACAGAACAAAGATGAGTTTGATTTACAGATTGATATCAATATTAAAATTTAAATCTTCATTATTGATGTGGATTTTTTACTCTGCTGTGTGGCGTGTTTAATTGCAATAGATCAAGTAATGAAGGTTAACAGTCTACAGATTGCCATTTATGAAATGCAGTTGCCATTTATTAGATTTAAAATCTAACACTCATAGTTTTGGGAAAACATGATCTTTCTCAAGTTAAGAAAATTGGTCCAAATGTGAGTGTTCCAGCAGATTCAGTGGTTAATGTTGAACAAAATGGCATATATAACTGCTACATTTCCAAAAATCCTTGGCTCTTAAAATGGAATTACTAAGTGACAAGCAGCCCACCTTCACATCTCCTTTCTGTCATGTCTATGCCGAGAGGGGAAATATTAGAATGAAAGGGAAAAATAATATTGAAAACATGAATAAACATATTATGTTTCAGAAAACTTAAGTGCAGTATATATACGTAAAGTTCATTTAATTTGATTAAATCGGTGGCATTTAAAATTTAAATTATGTAATTCTTGTATTTACTTTAAGAATTTTGTGTGTATTTTCTATTTTTATTAATATGCCAAAAAGACATTATTTCTCAGAAGCAATTGCTAGGACTAAAACTTATTCATGTTTAAGTAAGTCAACTCTGCTTAAAAGAATTACATTCTAAAGCAGGTGGCACAATTGACAGTCAAAATGCACTAGCTGGAAAAAAAAAACAAAAAAAAAAACTACTTGCCACTCCTTAGTGTTTTGAAGCCTTGTCCACCAGACAACAGGTGCATTGGTTTATGCAATTATACAACCATGGATTCATAAGAATGACACAATAATATGCATCACTTCCATTTTTTTTTTTTTTAAGATTTCCACCAATTTAGAAAGAACTCCGATAACTCCACCCACTATCTTTTACTTTGTTAACACTCAGTAGGCTGTGCAATGGTTGCCCCTTTTCCCTCTTCAAAAAAACATGCTCATACTTACTTGAACTCAAGTCAACATCTGCAGCATAATAGTGAGGTAAGTTCAGTTACAAGAAAATATGCCCAGTGGAGAGTTGTAAAAATGCTTCTAGGAAAAAAAACAGCATTTTACATATTTATAATAAAATTTTAAGGTTTTACCAAAGTTTTTCAGTAAAGGTGTAGTTTACTGTCCTAAATTATTTCGCTGAAAATTTCAAGAAAAAAGTTATACGTATTTTAAAGTATGTAATTTGATATAAAATTGTGAAAAAATTTCAGCTTTACAATGAGTTTTAAATATTTTTACTGTAATATTTACCTGCGAGCATGGGTGTAAGAGCAGAGGAATTATATATGTTAATAAGCCAATCACATAAACATTATGCATGTACAATCAGGAATCTTATATGTTAATGGACTGATGACATGAACATTATGCCTGCATTATCATAAATCACTTGTGATATATGAAATTAGTAAATGAACATTAGCGCACATGGCCTATTAACAAAACACTAAAATGTGGTCCAGTTGGACAGAGAAAAGATAATTCTTGAACTTTTTCAGAATTCCTTGTGCAGTAGGAAAAGGGGCTGTTTTTTACATGCTTAGATAAAGAAAAAACTCTTTTCCCAGACCGGATAGCATCAGCCATTAAGTTAACAACATCTACTGAACATTGTCGGCCACAAGCAGACGCCAGTATGTCTGGCTAACTGCCGTTAACTATTGTATTCATGTAGTATTGTGTATTGTATTACTGTACTTTTGAAGTAATGTAAGTCTGTCTGTAGAGCACTGTGCCGAGGTACTTCAAGTAAGCCACTAATCTTGTGAAAGAAACCGCACAGCCCGTGAGGCGATACAGGAGTGCCAAGCAAGTATGGGGGAAGGAAGTCTAGTGGTTCTTGTGACATAGGTGTCAGCAGGGAGACAGCATTGTCATGGCCACGATGAGGCGGGTAGGAAAAACAACGTACGTGTGACGCAGGCATCTTTGGAAGGGAGAGGAGGTTCTCTCGGAGCTGAGAGTGTGTTGGCTCAGAGATGATGACTGCATGCCGAGGTGTGACGGGAGTACATTCGTGATACAGGTCCTAGATTTGAGGACTCTCACGAATATTTCTAAGTAACAAAACGTAGGTAGCTTTAGGCAGCAATGATACAGGTCGAGAAAGCGACTCTTGAAGCTTGGCCCTAATTTGTTATTGAGGTTAGTAACGACGTAATGCTACAAGTATTATCTCTGAGGAGTAGAACTCTCACTCAAGGTTAAGAGATAGAGTGTAAGAAAGATATCAAGCTAATGTTTGTGAACTCATGACCTTTCATCAGATAGCTGTTGTACTGAATTATAATCAAGATGGTGACTCTACAGACAGACAGAACATCAAAATTCTGATTGATCCAATAAATTGTTGAGTTTATCCTAGCTATCGTTCATTACGTTTGGACATTGGTAATTCCTTTAAGTTTCAGAAACCTTCCTTCATCCTCCTGATTTGCAGACTTCATAGTTAAGCGGGGAGGATTTCGTCTTATCATCCAATATTTGTTTTGGGATGGTTCTAGGTAATGAACCTTTTATCTCTACTGGCTGTAAGGGAGCCTATGACATGAGTATTCACGGAGCATAATATTAAGGCGTGTTAACATAATTAATGAGCGAGTCTGCCCCTACAATGGGTTTGTGAATAAATGCAGCTGTGAGTTCCCTGCAACACCATCGAAGTCTCTACCAAACAAAGATTTTCAGGTTATGCTGCAGCGGCCATTTTATAGGCAAAAAATTACGACACAGAGCAAACCTTTTCATCTTGCAACAATCTGCTTTGCTTCGGAAAAAGAGTTCTAAATTTACCATTATTGTTGCTAGAAAGAGCATTAAAACTCAGTTTCCAAATGGATTCAAAAGAAAAGAAAAAAAAAAAAGAAAAGAAAACAACCATGATCTTTGGATTTGGAAAATCCACAAAATTTCTGCCACAGCACGACCAGATGGTCATCATTTTGACGGAGCCTTGGGTGATTTCGTGAGGGCCGTTCACATCCCATGCTTCCAGGTAAATTTTATGGTAAAAATCTTTAAAATGTGTCATAAAGCTGAAATTTTTTTATCATTGTGCATCAAATTACATACTTTAAATTATGTACACAACTTTTTCTTGAAATTTTCAGCCAAATACTTTAGGATGCTAAACAACATCTTTACCATTAATTCAATGAGAAAAGTTTTACTCACCAACAACAAATTTTCACTCGCTAATGGCGAGCTGGTGACCAAAAATTTCGCTCTTTATTCTAAAGTCATGTTTTTTAGTTACAATCTCATGATTTGTATTAAATTTTGAATGGTTTTCTTATCTGAATGTAGCAATAATGTGTTGCTGAATTCTATGTAGTTTTGTCATTAATTAAATGTGGGCCATGTCAATTTGTTTTATGTGTGATTCATTCTTCAGTATAGGTACCAGATTAACATCGATGGGACAGTAGCTGCTTATCGTTTACCATATCTCCTTGCTGGAGGAAGTCTTGTGCTGAAACAGGATTCAGAATTCTATGAACATTTTTATGATTTAATGAAGCCAATGGTTCATTATGTGCCTTTCCACAGGAACTTGTCCAATTTAGTAGAGCAGATAGAATGGGCTGCGTCACATGATGACCAGGCTCAAAAAATAGCTCAAAATGCGCAAGAATTTTCCTTGAACAACTTACTTCCTAAGGACATTTTGTGCTACTATGCTGTGTTACTGAATGTAAGTGCAATTTAAAATTTTATTACATGTAATTTTTGCTGTTTTGCTCTGTATCGTAAGAAATGTTTTAATTGATTTACTCCATTTAATGCTTATTTAGATGATGATTTAGGATATGAAAGTGGCTTACAGAGATGTGATGACAAAAGAGAAAGTGACAGTTGCTTTTGAACTGGGGTGTTGAAAATATTGCAGAGATGTTACTGAAAGCTAAAATGTGCTACAGCAAGTAATTTAACATTATGGAAACAACAACTCTTCTGTGCAGTTAAATGTTAACCTATTTTTCAAGGGACATTTGAAAATTATTTGGATCGCCTCATTTGAATCAATTTTATTACCTGGAGGTTGAGTACTACACTACTACTAGCTCAACATATTTCTCAGCTAGGTTTATACATCACTACCATCTGTCCTAGGAGCTTCCAGATGGCTTCATACTACCATACTTTAATGGTTGCTCAAGCTTTGGACATGGAATTTCTGTTAGTTCTCAAGTTCTGAATGAGAAATCCACTGACTGCTCAAGATTTGGATAAGCCCTTTTAGTACCGGAGTCCAAGACTTGAAATCCAATGGATGCTGCAGCTCTGGCCACGATTAGTGCCCAAGCTCTGGATAAGTCCCTTTAGTTCTGGAGCTCAGGATGTGAATTTCAATAGGTGCTAGAGTTTTTTTTATGTCATCATCATCATCATTGTCAACCATTATCAATCCACTGCTGGACGAAGGTCTCCCCAAGTTTCCTCTACAACGGTCTGTCTTATGCCAGTCACCTCCATGTCACTTCCGCATACTTTCGAATTTCATCCACCCATCTCCCATGTGGTCTTCTTCTGGGTCTTTTCCTGTCCCTTGGAATCCAATCTAAAATTTTGGCTGTCCATCGATGGTCTGTCCTTCTGGCAGTATATCCAGCCCATTGCCATTTCAGGGATTTAACTCTGATCATGATGTCTTCCACTCTTGTCATTTTTCGGATCCACGAGTTCCTCTTTTTATCTCTCCTGGTTACACCAAGTATGCACCTCTCCATGCTGCTTTGAGTTGTCTGCAGCCTTTGTATGTCTCTTTTAGTTAAGGTCCACGTCTCTGCACCATACGTAAGCACTGGAAGGATGCATTGATCAAACACTTTTCTTTTAAGACATAATGGCATATTGCTCTTGAAAATTATGCTGTTTCTTCCAAAAGCTCTCCAGTCAAGTTTTGTACGCCGATTAATTTCTTCATCAATGTGACCCTCACTTGATATCTGCTGTCCAAGATAAACATACATATGAAAATCGGATTGTCATCTTCAAAATTTGTATTATATGGCGTAATCCCGTATTTCTTTCATGATTTATCTGCTTCTCCGGGCAAACACGGGATAAGATTCTTAACCTCCAGATTCGCTAAATATGAATGCCGGTTGCTTCGACTAGTGAATCCTGTGATGGTTAAATTCAAATTGATCGGAAACTTGAAACTTGGTCGTTCTGGGTGGTGTAGTGGTTAGCATACCCGGGCGTTTTCTGGGAGACGCGGGTTCGAGTCCCGCTCCAGGACGATGAAAATTTATAAGTTTTCAGATATTATCTGACTTACCATCCTTGTCACATTTACGCCGAAAATCGGATTGTCATCTTCAAAATTTATAAACATACGTGTCTGTTATCTCCAGCTTTTTTCCATCAGTCGATAAATCTTCATTTCTTGTAAAAGTATCGAACATCACTTTGGTCTTCTGAAAGTTCATTTTTAATCCCACTTCTTTACTTTTGTCAGCAAGTTCCTGGATCATACTCTGCAGCTCTGATGGGGTAGTTGCAAAAATGACTACGTCATCAGCAAAACGAAGGTGGGTTAGATAATCTCCATTAATCTTTATCCCTTTGTTTTCCCAGTTCAGTGATTGAAAGACATTTTTCAATGTGGCATTAAAGAGCTTCAAAGATATGGTGTCACCTTGTCTCACTCCCTTTCCAATTTTTATGTGTGTTGTATTTTCAAACAGCCGAATCTTTGCACTTGCATTTTCATAGATGTTATTAATAATATTAATGTATGCATCTTCAATACCGCAGGATTTCAGAGCCATTGTAACTGCTGATGGTTTCACCGAATCAAAGGCTTTTTCATAATCGATAAAAGCCATGCACAATGGAAGTTCATATTCCCTTGCTCTTTTAATTAGTTCTCTCAGTACGTGGATATGATCTATTGTGCTGTAGCCACTCCTGAATCTAGCCTGTTCTCTTGGTTGAGCCATGTCCAGTGTTACTTTCAAGCGGTGCGAAAGAACTTTAGTGAAGATTTTATAAACCACTGATAGGAGGCTGATAGGTCTGTAGTTCCTGAGATCCTCAATGTCACCTTTTTTATGTAGCAGGATCATTGTAGCGTTGTTCCAATCCTCAGGAATCTTCCCTTCATTAAGGCATCGAGTGAAAATTTGGGCGAGTACTGTTTCGATTTCTCCACTTGCTTCTTGTATAATGTCTACAGTAATTCCATCTTTTCCTGGAGCTTTTGCCAGCTTCATGTTCTTGATTGCATGTGCAACTTCTGCTGGGAGGACTGGAAGAACTTTGGTACTGGTACCTTTCATGATGTCTGGAGTACATGTATCATCCTTTTCATATAATTTGGAGTAGAAATCTTTCACTCTTGTCAAAATTTTGCCTCTATTTCTTGTTACAGAACCATCTTCTTTTCTCAGTGCCATAATCTGTTCTTCCCTTACTGAGATGTTCCTTTGCTATCTTTAGGCTTTGGTTGTTTTCAATTGCTTTCCTCACTAGTTCACAGTTGAATTTCCTTACGTCTGTAGTGATACTTTTTCGTACTGTCTTGCATAGCTCTATATATTCCACTTTGGAAGTCACATCTTCTTTAGTTGTCCTCATCTCTCTTCTTTTTTGCATCAACATTTCGGTTTTTCCTGATAATTTGTTCACATGCAAATTGTTCTTAGACCCAGCAAATTTTGTTGCTGTTTCCGTAAGAGCTTCGGTTACTTTTCTGTTAACTTCAGAAATATCCATTTCTTCCAATGTTAGGCCTTCTAAAGCAGAGAATCTGTTCTTCAGTTCCAACTTGAAGGTATTATGGTGTTCTTTAAGGTTGGTTATGTCAATACATTTTGTTTGTCTTATGAGCTTGCCACATTCGAGTTTAGTGTTGAGGTGCATCTTACATCTCACCAATCTATGGTCACTGCCTGTGTTGAACTTGTTTAGCACACTGCAGTCTTCTATGACGAATTTTTTGTTACACATAATAAAATCAATTTCACTTGTCGTCCCATTTGGATGTCTCCATGTCCATTTCCTGTGTGGCTTTTTTTTTGAAAAAGGAGTTCAAGATGAAAAACCCTTCTGCCTCTGCAAACTCTACGAGAGTATTTCCACGCTGGTTTCTGTTGCCGTGACCGAATTTACCTACTGAAGTTTTTATGTACACATACATAAATATATAGTGGAGCGTCAATTATATGCCAATTACGGGGTTCATAACAAAAGTTCTGCACACTGTCCATTTTTGTGAAAAGTGTGAAATAATGGAGAAAACGTACCTTATTGCCATTCAATGTACTCCCCTCCGCTGCTAATGACAGCTTGCCAGTGGTGAGGTAGGTCCTGGATGCCCTGTGGTACGCCATCTTTATTCAGCTGTCATATTACTCGAGTCACGTCTAATGACAGTTCGTCCAGAGATTTGTAGTGGATGTCACAGAGCCGATTTTTTTAACTTTGGGGAAATATCAAAGTTGGATGGACTGAGATCAGGGCTGTATGGTGGGTGGGATAAAGTTTCCCAGCCATGTTTCAACAAAAGTCCCCATACTGACTCTGCATTGTCATACAGCAAAATCGCTCCCGCTTACAACAAGTGGGGTGATTTTGACGAATTTTTGGTCTCAACTATGTCCTCAGAAAGAAATTGTGCTTCGATCAAGAGTTCCTCACCCACAATTTTCTTGCAAGGCAGTATGGATCTGTGTCGGAGTTTTCCCCCGCAGCTTCTATTTACACGTATGAGCGTTGGTCTAATGCCACGACTCAACCTGAGGAGCTGCACGCTTCCGTTTTCAAACCCTCCCACATCCAAACAGTAAATGATAGTACGTCTTTCTGACACCACTGCATTGCTGGGAGTCTGACTTTGACATGACACAATCATTTTCTCAATTGCATTATCCACTTCCGTTTTTAGATTAACCGTGTGCAGAATTTTTGTTATGACCCTTATAGGTGTATCATTTAATCAATGGTAGGCTTTTATACTAGACTAATGTGTAACAGCATGCTCTTAATTTTTCTTTTTGACATTTTACAGTTATATGTGCTTTAAATTTGGTCCTTTGAAAGATGTATTAACATGCACTGTATTCTTTTTATGCAGTATGTTTCTAAAAAGCAGTTTTTTGATCAAGTTATTGTCATCTATTCGTTGTTGCTCTTAATGTATGGTCCTAAAAGTGGATTTTGGAAATGTTTTATGAGTATGAGTAGTTTATATTCTCATAACACCATGTACTACATAGCTTTTCACCTCGCCAAATGGGTATCAAGAGACTTGAAAATAAACTTTATTTACAACATATATACACTGGCAATTAAATAAATCATTTTATACACAGAAGTGCTAAGGAAATTAGAGTGTTTTTCATAAAAATTCAAAAGGACAGTTTGAGCTTTTTATGGAGGGTAGATGAATCTAATATGGTTATCATTGATTTAATGAGTGTCTGGGTCCCAGAGCACCTACTTAACAAGTGCACATGCTTAGGACAACTAGAGCTTACACCTTTCTGTGCAATTTTTTTCCACTGTTGAAGCTCCATTTCCAATTGAACACAGTGTTGTGTGCAGGTGCTTTCTCTCAATAAATTGTAGAAAACCAACAATGAAGGAGGTGTAAGTACTCCTTTCTTCACAAACCACATGATCCATCTCTGCCAGTAATACTTGCTATTCATTTTGCTACAGTTGCCCATGCACTTCAACCGCTAGACTAAATAATGATGGAGTTTTTCATAGGCATGATGCACGACTAGGGACAATCTGGAAACAAAATGATTTACTAAGACCATGTTATCCTGAGATAGCTCTCATGATTGTATTGCTTGTCATTTGCCATAATGGTAGCCCCTGCCCAAATAATTTTTTACTGCCCTTTGTAACTCATTGAATATGCCGAAGAAAGAGTTTCCTGTCATTTCACTTTAACTTCAAATCAGTGCTTTGGATATTTCTTGATTAACATGGTGTTTTAGCAGGTAGGTACTAGTCAATCTTCATTTCTTCCCCTTTAAATCATTCTGTCTCTCACCTCTGTGTCAACCAGTGGTTGAGTGGTATAGGGTGTGGGCTTCTGATTCTTTGTACTGCTGAGCCTGAGTTTGAATCTCAGGTGAGACATGAATGTTGGGTTTGCCTTTATAGTGCTGCTGCTTTTCTTTCTCTGAAACTAGTGACCCTAATTCAGGGATGAGCAGCTCCTTCTATCCTGAGCTGCACATGGAGATCATTAAAACCCTCAAACAAATAGAAATCTGTTGTATCATTGTTTATAAAGGGGCACAAATTATGTCTTGTCCCTGTGTGCTAGTCACCTGTATTGTGCCTCTGGTTACTTAGATCTGACATGCAAACACATGATGTAGTACTGAATCATGTTTTCTGATCAGGCACACTTTTCTTTCTGTGGTTTAACGACCACCTTGAGCAACTGCGAGACCTATAATTAGTTGGCTGTTTCTAATTTGGGGTCACTGGTTCCAGGATAGGGAGAGATCCAGCCCAATAAGACAGACACTTCACCTATGGCTCATTTGGGACTCAAACCGATTCCTAACTCAAATGACTAACCAGAAACCACTACTCTGGCCACTTAGCCACTGGGACGATGAATAAAAACATTTACCGTATATCATCATCATCATCATTGTCAACCATTATCAATCCACTGCTGGACGAAGGTCTCCCCAAGTTTCCTCCACAACGGTCTGTCTTGTGCCAGTCTTCTCCATGTCACTCCCGCATACTTTCGAATTTCATCCATCCATTTCCCATGTGGTCTTCTTCTGGGTCTTTTCCTGTTCCTTGGAATCCAATCTAAAATTTCGGCTGTCCATCGATGGTCTGTCCTTCTGGCAGTATGTCCAGCCCATTGCCATTTCAGGGATTTAACTCTGATCATGATGTCTTCCACTCTTGTCATTTTTCGGATCCACGTGTTCCTCTTCTTATCTCTCCTGGTTACACCAAGCATGCACCTCTCCATGGCTGCTTTGAGTTGTCTGCAGCCTTTGTATGTCTCTTTTAGCTAAGGTCCACGTCTCTGCACCATACGTAAGCACTGGAAGGATGCATTGATCAAACACTTTTCTTTTAAGACATAATGGCATATTGCTCTTGAAAATTATGCTGTTTCTTCCAAAAGCTCTCCAGGCAAGTTTTGTATGCCGATTAATTTCTTCATCAATGTGACCCTCACTTGATATCTGCTGTCCAAGATAAATGTACGTGTCTGTTATCTCCAGCTTTTCTCCATCAATCGATAAATCTTCATTTCTTGTAAAAGCATTGTACATCACTTTTGTCTTCTGAAAGTTCATTTTTAATCCCACTTCTTTACTCTTGTCAGCAAGTTCCTGGATCATACTCTGTAGCTCTGATGGGGTAGTTGCAAAAATGACTATGTCATCAGCAAAATGAAGGTGGGTTAGATAATCTCCATTAATCTTTATCCCTTTGTTTTCCCAGTTCAGTGATTGAAAGACATTTTCCAATGTGGCATTAAAGAGCTTCGGAGATATGGTGTCACCTTGTCTCACTCCTTTTCCAATTTTTATGTGTGTTGTATTTTCAAACAGCCGAATCTTTGCACTTGCATTTTCATAGATGTTATTAATAATGTTAATGTATGCATCTTCAATACCGCAGGATTTCAGAGCCATTGCAACTGCTGATGGTTTCACCGAATCAAAGGCTTTTTCACCGTATATACTCGCGTATAAGTCGAGAAATTTGGGACACAATGAGAGCTTCAAAGTAATGGGGTCGACTTATACGCGGGGTCTAAAAAAATCGTAAGTCCAAAAGTTCTTCCCGTGAGGCAAAAGGCAATCCATCCCAAAAGAAATAAAAATGCCAATGCGGTATTAATTACGAAATCGCAACCCACCGAAAGAAAGAACACCGATGTGGTAGAATTACGAAATCGCGACCCACCGAATTTCTCCGCGCTTTGAAAAGTCTCCTCTCTCCTGGCTTTGCGTATCCACAGCGCAGTCACAGCCGCGCATAGAAAGCTCCGCCCTTCCGACTACCAGTTGATTGCACTGACCTTTGACGTAACGGAGCCATGCGACAGCCAGTGTTAGGTGTTGCTTGTTCTTAATTGCACGTGTTTTTCTTGTTCTTAATCGCACGTGTCTCGCTTCTCCAATTATGGGTGACACGGATTGTGTAAAGAAACGGATGTCCTATAACGCAGGATTCAAGTTGACAGTGGTTTCTTTTGCAGAAAATACTAACAACTGTGCTGCTTCACGTCAATTTGGCATTAACGAAAAACTGATTCAAGATTGGCGTAAAACAAAAACGGACTTGGCGAAAATCCCAAAATCACAAAAGGTGCTGCGCCGTGGAACGACATCTTTCCCAGAGCTGGAAAGTGTCTTGAATGAATGGATTGTGGGCTGCAGACAAAATGGTTACATTGTAACGCAAACTGGTAACGTTTGTGAGCAATGAAGCTCGCAAAAGATGAAAAGTTTGCTGCCGCAAATAACACTTTTCGTGCCTCACCAGGTTGGTGCACAAAGTTCATGAACCGCTATGGGTTGTGTCTACGCCAGAGCACCAAAATTGCACAAAAGTTACCTCGTGACCTCGAAGCAAAGATAATGGAATTTCAAAAGTATGTAGGTAATTCAAAAGAGAAAAGAGACTGCTTTTGAACTTTCCCAAATAGGGAACATGGATGAAACCACCATGTGTTTCGACCTTCCTGGAAATAAGACGATGAACCAAAAGGGTGAAAAAAATATCTTGATCAAAACGACTGGCCACGAAAAATCCAGTTTCACGGTTGTTCTTTCCTGTTTGGCCGACGGCAGTAAGCTACCTCCGGGTAATTATTTTCAAACGCAAAACTCTGCCGAAAAGCGTTGTCTTTCCGTCTGGTGTGCTCGTTCGTGCCCATGAAAAAGGATGGATGAACGAATCCGGAACAATTGACTGGTTAAAGAATGTGTGGAACAAAAGGCCAGGTGCATTATTGAGGAAACCTTCTCATTTGGCGTGGGATATGTTTCTTGCACACCGTTGTGCAGAAGTGAAAAAATTTGCAGAAAATTTAAAAACAACTCTTGCTGTCATCCCAGGTGGGTTGACATCTGTTCTTCAACCACTAGATGTCTGCCTTAATAAGCCCTTCAAGGACAATGTGCGGAGGTATTGGGCAGATTGGATAAGTTCCGATTTCCCGACTGAAACTAAGGGCGGAAAACAAAAGAAGCTGGATATCGTTTTGATTGCGTGATGGGTCAAGGATGCTTGGGATGCGATACCTGCGGAAATGGTCGTGAAATCATTCAAGAAATGTTGCATTAGTAACAAACTTGATGGCACAGAGGATGATGAGATTTTTATGAGTGATGATGACAGTGATTCTGATGACACAGGCATAGATGGGAATACTGATGTTTATGATGACACGCCGATGACGGAGAAAGACTTTTTTGAACTGTTTGGCGAGTCTGACTCGGAATCGGATTTTGAAGGGTTCCGATGAAGTTTTTGGGTATGCAAATTAAATTTAGTATTATATATATAATTTTTTACGTTTTCAAATGTTTTTGAATAAATTCATTGAATTTTTTTTTCTCATTCCAGGATCGACTTATACGCGAGTTTCCGATTTCTTACGATTTTTTCCTCTGAAAGGGGGGGCGACTTACACGCGAGTATATACGGTAATTAATATATTAGTATGAGTTTGACATTGCAGCTTATTTATTAACCATGTTGTGCCACATTCAATGCATTACTGTACATTTAGCTGCACTTGTTACAGCATTCCTATTCCATTGGTTCACAAAATATGGGTATGCCACCAGGAGGGGGGAGAAATTCCAGAATGGGGTTATGAGACTGACATTTTCCTCGTTTTCTTCAATTTAAACACATATTTAACTTTCTAAATATTACAGCACAAAATTTGGCTTCAGCTGTGTAGGTGTAGTACTTCAATCAGTGAGTAAGCAAAAGAATGATCTAGATGTAGAAGTTGCTCAATGTTGATATCAATTGATTACCAGAAGTACTGCAACAACTTGCAGTGAAATAGGATCCTAGTAAGAAAGATAATTCCAAAAACTCAAGCTTGGAGAAATTTTGGATAAAATTTTCCCAATTTATCTCAAAGTTGAAGATGAAGCACCTACATATTATTATTTCATTTCTGTCAACATACCTCTATGAAAAAAGCTTTCCTAGTTTAATCACAATCAAAACAAAAAAAGGAATCTACTGGATGCCAAAAATTAGTTACATTGTACATTTTCACCTTTCAGAGCCCAGGATTTCTCAACTGATAAAGGAAGTGCATCATCATGTTGCTTTAGGCCTAACTGTAGAGTTTTTAAACCTAACATGAAAACATACATGAAAAGAGAAACCTCAATTTAGAACTTGTGCTTAAAATAAGTACATACTAGCTTATTGTATCCTAAACCCTAACCATACAAGTGTAAACTTAACATCAAAACATGTATAAGAAAGGAAACTTAGAACTTATACTTAAAGTGATCGCACCCTTGAAGACCACTGTATTCAAGAACCAATTAATGTGAATGTCATGGATGACTGTGCATGTACGAGACATGCCTCACAGGAAAGATTCTTCAAAGGGAATGAACAGCCAAAATTGAGTCAGTATTTTATGAAATGCTTTATTCTTTAACAGCTCAAATTTATAAAAATAATAAACAAAGGACACTGCATCTGCAATGCAAGCCCCGCATGTGCGGATAGTTTTCAAACCTTCTCATCATATCCATACACTGAGTTAGCTTTGCATTAAGAACACCTGCCTAATAATGCATTGGTCCATTTCTCTGTCCAATTTCTGCTGTGCAAAATCCGCTGCAGCAGCTCCGTCAGTTCATGTTCATTCCGTGGTGGAGGATCAGCAGTTTTCACATCCCGTTCTAACATATCACATAAATGTTTAATTGGGTTACAATCAGGGGAGTTTGGGAGCCAAGGAAATGTGGTGAATGCGTTGTTGTGTTCCTCCAACCACTCAGCAGTTATATGAGCCCGATGACACTGTGTATTGTCCTGTTGGAAGATGGCACTATGATCCGGGTGAACCTCCTGCAGATATGGACGGAGATGGTTAGCTAACATGTCCCTGTAGCGTCCACCATTTAGTATTTGTGGAATGACAACCAACGAACCTAGATCTTGCCAGGAAAAAGCTCCCCAGAGCAGAACACCACCTCCTTGAACCCCAACTGTGCAACCAGGGGATAGGGATTCATTCTGTTTACGCCATATGCAAACCTGGCCATCAGCAAGGTGCAGCAGGAAATAGTACTCATCAATTCAGACAACATTCTTCCATCTGTCGAGGGTCCATTTCCGATGTTTCTTGGCCCATGAGAGGCATTGTTTGCAATAACTGGGAGTCGTCATGGGCACCCTTGTTGCTGTCCGGCTGTGGAACCCCAAGTGAAGCAAGGTATGGTGCATGTGGGAATAGGTCTAACTGCCCCACTGTTGTATTGTTGGGTGAGCTTGGTGACTGATTGCTGAGATACCAGTCGTGACATCCAACGCTCACCTCTAGGATCAAACATGCATGGCTGACCAATGTGAGCCCTTCTGCTGGATGTTTGTGCATACCTAATCCAGTCCTGGTACACCCTTGATACAGTAGTATGGGAGCAGCCAACTAATGAAGCTGACCAATGTGAGCCCTTCTGCTGCATGTCTGTGCATGGTTAATCCAGTCCTGGTACACCCTTCGTACAGTAGTACTGGAGCAGCCAACAAGTGTGCATGTTTCCGAAATACTGGCACCTGCCCTCCAGGTTCCAATTATCTGGCTGCAGTCAAATTGGCTTTTGTTGCCATGTTTCCCCATTACTGGCAAACACTTACTGACTACATACAGAGGATAGGTTTGCACAATTTATAGTGGCCACACATGATGTTGACATCACATAATACTTTGTTATCACTCCAAATATGTAAAATGGGAGGGGGCTACCTAATGCAAAGCTAACTCAGTATATATATATATATATATATTAATAAATTAAGCAAAAATATTCCTAACGATGAATGAAATCGTGAAAAAATGGAAGTTCCCTTACTAATGAAACAGTACTGCTGAAACTTAGGTGGGTTTTTTAGCACCTAAGTTTTAGCAGTCCTTATTTGAATTTTTTTCTCTCAGATTTTAGGCATAGTGCTCCGAATTATGGAAAAGAAACCCTTTATCCAGAAAACTCTTGATCCTAAGTGTTCTGGACGAAAGATCCTACACTATATAATTATTTTGCAACTTAATTTTTGTACCTAAGCGTAGGTAAAAATGTAGGCAAACATGCACCAGAAAATGTGTGTATACATACCAAATGTATAGATTTCTTTCAAGTTCAGTATAATGTTTTCATAAAAATTATAAAAGTCATTATTTGAAGATGAAGAAAAATAGGCAATTTTCACATCTTTTTTGTGTTATTTTTATGATGATCTGATTCACATAAGTTCTTACAGGAATACTCAAAACTCTTGAAAACACGTCCTCAAGTTCGGGAAGGCATGGAACTAGTCAAGCAGCCAGATAGCGCATACTGTCATTGTGTTCCAGAACAGGTCAGTGAAGACTAATTTTTTTTTTTTTTTTTTTTTTTTTGATGTACTGGCTTAAAAAGTTTTTTTTTATATTTATTTCTTGTCATTAAAGTAATAATAAGTGAAAAAAAAAAAAGAGTTAACTCATTGAATATTACAGGCATTTATAAAATCCAAATATTATATTCTTATAATGTGGGAAAGTATCTAATACTTAGCATAATACCCTAGATGGAATGTTGTAATGAAATAGAAACAGACAAGTGTTTTAGGTAGGGTGGTCTGTATTTAAATTGTTCCTCAAAGTATCTTCAAAGAAGCTTGCAGCTCTAATGTAGAGTTTCTTTTTATTTTAGAATTAATCATGAAAGAGGTAAAACATGTATATAGTGCATGCACATCATAATGAGTGCTCAAAAATGGTTTATAATTCACTTAAATCTGAAGGTTATAATGTTCAGGGAGAATATAACTAGACAGGGAGTTGTGATGTTTCAAAGGCTCTTGGTAAGGTCTGAAATCAGTCTTACAGAAAAACTCCTGATTGTCTTTGTAGCCTCCTTTCCAGTCATAGTATACTTACAGTCGAGATGAACATTCTGATGCAAATGCAGGTGTAGGTCAGGGATTGATTTGTTTTTGTTTTGCATGTTAGTGATGTCCTTTCCATTACATCTACTGTAATTCACAGTTTTGCTGATGACAGAGTTCTTCATGCACCTCTTATGCTAAGTTATTCACTGATGAACATCAAGAATTGAGCTACAATGTTGTCTCCTCCCTGAGTTGTGATACTAAGGTCATTACTCATTTAGGAAAGGACAACCTTGCCAAATTGCATTTGCAGAAACCAGAGTTCTTTGTGTAGTATGTGTGTAAGCAGAAAAAGAGATCAGGACTTTCCTCCCATTTCTCTGTCAAGTAACTTTGCAACAACATGCATTATTCTTGCCATCTTAGTATGACCATTTCTTCTATCTTGTCATGGCATAGTCAAATTTCTTCCATTGCTAAATCAGCTTTAAAAAAATGCTCTCTCAAACTGCACAGGCTGATCAATAAGTAACTTCTGTTGACTTTTGGCAATGGATTAGGGATATGTGAATCACTCCCACAATCATTACACTCCTGACTGGAGGATATTGTTTGGCACAGGAGTTTGAAAATGATGACCTGCTTGGAAGCGTGATCTCATTCATAGGTGCGTTTGGTGATTAGGTTTCTCTGGGCATGGAAAATGCTGACAGTGGAGATCAATCACCAAGTGCAAATGACTTGTGGTTTTCTACTCAGGAGTGTTTGAAGTGTGTCAAAATGGTGTTAAAAATCACACACTAGTGCACTGCATTGACAGTTGAGAAACTCAGTGGTAGGCCTATAATATCAACAACAGATGGCAACATGGCATGTGTGGAAGCTCTGGTGCAACAAGACAGATGGGTGATTTAAGGGCTCAAGATGAAATTCTGTGTTCCTTAAGACTCAAGATGGAATTCTGTGCTAGCCAATCTAATTTCTGTACATTCATGTCCAGGAATCAATATGTAACAGAAACCTGTGGTATGGTAAAAAAGATTATTAGGTTTATGTATAAGTTTCCAGCATTTTATGGTCGAATCATCATCATCATCATCATTGTCAACCATTATCAATCCACTGCTGGACGAAGGTCTCCCCAAGTTTCCTCCACAACGGTCTGTCTTGTGCCAGTCTCCTCCATGTCACTCCCCGCATATTTACGAATTTCATCCACCCATCTCCCATGTGGTCTTTTTCTGGGTCTTTTCCTGTCCCTTGGAATCCAATCTAAAATTTCGGCTGTCCATCTATGGTCTGTCCTTCTGGCAGTATGTCCAGCCCATTGCCATTTCAGGGTTTAACTCTGATCATGATGTCTTCCACTCTTGTCATTTTCGGATCCACGAGTTCCTCTTCTTATCTCTCCTGGTTACACCAAGCATGCACCTCTCCATGCTGCTTTGAGTTGTCTGCAGCCTTTGTATGTCTCTTTTAGTTAAGGTCCACGTCTCTGCACCATACGTAAGCACTGGAAGGATGCATTGATCAAACACTTTTCTTTTAAGACATAATGGCATATTGCTCTTGAAAATTATGCTGTTTCTTCCAAAAGCTCTCCAGGCAAGTTTTGTACGCCGATTAATTTCTTCATCAATGTGACCCTCACTTGATATCTGCTGTCCAAGATAAACATACGTATCTGTTATCTCCAGTTTTCTCCATCAATCGATAAATCTTCATTTCTTGTAAAAGCATTGAACATCACTTTTGTCTTCTGAAAGTTCATTTTTAATCCCACTTCTTTACTCTTGTCAGCAAGTTCCTGGATCATACTCTGCAGCTCTGATGGGGTAGTTGCAAAAATGACTACGTCATCAGCAAAACGAAGGTGGGTTAGATAATCTCCATTAATCTTTATCCCTTTGTTTTCCCAGTTCAGTGATTGAAAGACATTTTCCAATGTGGCATTAAAGAGCTTCGGAGATATGGTGTCACCTTGTCTCACTCCCTTTCCAATTTTTATGTGTGTTGTATTTTCAAACAGCCGAATCTTTGCACTTGCATTTTCATAGATGTTATTAATAATATTAATGTATGCATCTTCAATACCGCAGGATTTCAGAGCCGTGGTAACTGCTGATGGTTTCACCGAATCAAAGGCTTTTTCATAATCGATAAAAGCCATGCACAATGGAAGTTCATATTCCCTCGCTCTTTCAATTAGTTCTCTCAGTACGTGGATATGATCTATTGTGCTGTAGCCACTCCTGAATCCAGCTTGTTCTCTCGGTTGAGCCATGTCCAGTGTTACCTTCAAGCGGTGTGAAAGAACTTTAGTGAAGATTTTATAAACCACTGATAGGAGGCTGATAGGTCTGTGGTTCCTGAGATCCTCAATGTCACCTTTTTTATGTAGCAGGATCATTGTAGCATTGTTCCAATCCTCAGGAATCTTCCCTTCATTAAGGCATCGAGTGAAAATTTGGGCGAGTACTGTTTCAATTTCTCCACTTGCTTCTTGTATGATGTCTATAGTAATTCCATCTTCTCCTGGAGCTTTCCCCCGCTTCATGTTCTTGATTGCATGTGCAACTTCTGCTGGGAGGACTGGAAGAACTCTGGTACCTTTCATGATGTCTGGAGTACATGTATCATCCCTTTCATATAATTTGGAGTAGAAATCTTTCACTCTTGTCAAAATTTCACCTCTATTTCTTGTTATAGAACCATCTTCTTTTCTCAGAGCCATAATCTGTTTTCTTCCCTTACTGAGATGTCCCTTTGCTATCTTTAGGCTTTGGTTGTTTCAATTGCTTTCCTCACTAGCTCACAGTTGAATTTCCTTACGTCTTCAGTGATACTTTTTCTTACTGTCTTGCATAGCTCTATATATTCCACTTTGGAAGTCACATCTTCTTTAGTTGTCCTCATCTCTCTTCTTTTTGCATCAACATTTTGGTTTTCCTGATAATTTGTTTACATGCAACTTGTTCTTAGACCCAGCTAATTTTGTTGCTGTTTCCATAAGAGCTTTGGTTACTTTTCTGTTAACTTCCGAAATATCCACTTCTTCCGATGTTAGGCCTTCTAAAGTAGAGAATCTGTTCTTCAGTTCCAACTTGAAAGTATTATGGTGTTTTTTAAGGTTGGTTATGTCAATACATTTTGTTTGTCTTATGAGCTTGCCACGTTCCAGTTTAGTGTTGAGGTGCATCTTACATCTCACCAATCTATGGTCACTACCTGTGTTGAACTTGTTTAGCACACTGCAGTCTTCGATGGCGAATTTTTTGTTACACATAATAAAATCAATTTCACTTGTCGTCCCAATTGGATGTCTCCATGTCCATTTCCTGTGTGGCTTTTTCTTGAAAAAGGAATTCAAGATGAAAAATCCTTCTGCCTCTGCAAACTCAACGAGAGTATTTCCACGCTGGTTTCTGTTGCCGTGACCGAATTTACCTACTGAAGTTTCATTCTGTTGCCGGTGCCTATTTTTGCATTGAAATCTCCCATAATTATCTTCAAGTGCTGCTTACCTTTATTATTTAGATGACAGAATTTCCTCCTTAAAATTCTTCAATTTCTTCTTCAGGATGACTTGTGGTGGGTGCATAAGTTTGAATAATCTGAGCCTGGTATCTTCTCGATAGTTGGATAACGAGTCGTGCAGCTCTGTCCGAGGAACTTTCAACTTCTACCACTTTATCCTTCAGTTTCTTGTTTATTATAAATCCAACACCACTAGTTCTGCCAGTATCTGTCCCACGATAATAGAAGAGATGTCCACTTTTCAGTTCAATGAGATCTTCTCCTTTTCTCCTTACCTCACTTAGCCCGACGATGTCCCACTTGATCCTTTGTAGTTCCTCTTCCAATTCAGAAGCCTTGAATCAGAAGATAGGGAGCGTGCGTTGTAGGTAGCCAAGGTCAGCATCAAATGGCAGCCTAGTCCGGTCCTCCGGGGATTCTTAGCACCCTCTGCCTTCATGTCGCACTGGCCGCTGCCTTGGCCAGGTACATTCCAACTGCCGGAGACTGAGGGCCAAGATTTAAGTTGTAGAGTCATTTTGGAGGTGTTTGGCCATAACTCACCACGCTGGCCAAGCGGGTTGGTGAGTGTGGGATAGCATTTCCTCTGATCCCGATGGTATAGTTATACCGCTATTTGCGGTCGTCAGAGCCCCTTTAGTGGGAACAGGATGCACCACGAGAAGGCGGGGTTGACATTTGTCAAGGAGAGGCTGTGATGTTACGCATCACCTGACCTTACATCCCGAATACGGTTGCATTTAATCATTGAAAGTATGTCTGCATTGTGCATGGCTGAAGGAGATGCAAATCTGCGTTCTGCATCTTCTTTGGCCATCTTTTACATTGCTTATTTTCCACACTGCAGGAACCACTTCTGAACTTCAAAAGCCACTCATGACATGTGCTTACATACATACATACATTACATACATGTCATTAAGCTGTTCTCTGAGATTCAGAGGTTAGCTGTGAAAGTATATTAGCTGACAGTATGTTAGCTGTGAAAGTATGTCTGCATTGTGCATGGCTGAAGGAGATGCAAATCTGCATTATGCGTCTTCTTTGGCCATCTTTTACATTGCTTATTCTCCACGCTGCAGGAACCACTTCTGAACTTCAAAAGCCACTCATGACATGTGCTTACATACATGTCATTAAGCTGTTCTCTGAGATTCAGAGGTTAGCTCCTCAAAGAAAGGCCATGTGCCAAGTACACATTTAACTGATAAAACTAGAATTTATTTACTTACTGTTGGTGTATCAAATGTCTTCATTTACAACGATCTTGGCACACTGCTTGAGCTTTATTAACATCCATCACACCTCACACACAAGACCTTTTGTACTTCATACTCATAATCTTTTTCTCAAGCAGACATTCCTGAATCTGGTCCTCCCATAATTTCCTTGGCCTTCCTCTACCTTTCATTTCCTGCCACTTGGGCTGAAAAAATTCTCTTAGCACCTCATCACTCATTCTTTCAACATGGCCAAACTACCTAAGAATATTAGTCTCCACCTTACTAACAACATTTTGCCTCATATTACACATCTGCATTTCTCACATGATCAGTTGCATGTCTTACGACAAACCCCCGTAAGTAATGCATCTCCCCAGGACACAAACGACTCCTATGTCTTTTCTGCAGTACCCAGGTTTCGCTGCTGTACATCAGAGTCAGAACAATTGCACTTTCATACACAGCCATTTGAGACTTCCTTGAGAATCATTCCTGTGAAATCCTCTTAAGGCAGCTATGACTTTCAATGAAGAATTCACTCGCCTGCTAATTTTGCCATCTAATTTCTTCTCTCTATCAAATACAGTTCCTAAATATACAAACTCATTCACCTGGCCAATCTCTGTGCCATTAAAGCTTATCTTGGATTCAGTATGAACAGTTCCTTACTTAAAAACCATAACTTTGGTTTTTCCCTTATTTATACTCAGTTTGAATTCCATACAAACTTCGTACATCCGGGACAATATACTCTGCAACTCACTTTTGCTCTCTGCCAACAGGTGACATGTGCTTACACCTACTGCTACAGCTTTTTTGCCATATGGTGAACAATCCACTTTCATGATTTTGCAGTGGTTTTCCTGAGATTAAACATGAACAAGAGACAGTGAGGAATATGCATCTTGTTGGTCATCACATTCTAGCTCAAATAACTGCATGTGTAGGCTGTCATTTTATGTTGGGGTAAGGTGGCAATACTTGTCTTTCAACAAAGTATTGCCACCTTACCCCAGCATAAAATTCTGAGAAAAATACAACCATTTTGCTTTTACAGCCTGCTACATGGAGTGCTGGAAACTTCTGCATAAGCCTAACATCATGTTAAAACAAATATAGGGGACTTAAAAAAAATTTCAAAGGATATGGTAGGAAGCTATGGAACTGTTTATCATGGTAAACTTGAGCACTAGACGTTTCCCATACTTACATCCCACCAGAATAGAGTGTTGTATGATTTTTCACTCTGCAGAACTTATTTCTGTAGCTGTTGGATCAAACTAGATTTTTTTTTTTCATTTTTTTTTTATCCTCACCATGCAAGGTGAGATTACATATTGTAATTGGTGATGTTAGGCTTATGTGTTGCCACTCTGTTATGATGTGTTAATATTGTATATTAAATTTGCATTACACAGTAGTGTGTTTATCCAGAATTCTCCCCTTGTTGATGTCTGAATCTCCTAGTTCATGTTTTACATGGATAATTAAGAATATTGATGTACCACTGTCTGAGTACTTCCCAGTACATGGGGTGAGATTCCATGGTCTTCTGGTGTGTTAGGTTGGTAGCTGCAACAGTCATGCTTCTATTTAGTGATAACAATACTGATGCTGCTGCACAAGTCAGCAAGTTGGAGCAAGCAGCTCCCAGTTGCAGGAATCAACTGTTTAGTGCATTCAGTTACCAGTTGCATGAATCAGCAGGTTAGTGTGGGCAGTTTCCAGTTGCGTGTGTATGAACAGGTTAGTGTGGGCAGTTCCCAGTTGTGTGAATTATCAGGTTAGTGGAAGTTGCATGAACCAAGAACCCAGCTAAGTGACATCTGATTATAACACAACCCTTAAGAAACCTGTGAAGTTGGCTATGTGTGCCTTGATGAGCATACAAAATTTCTGTGGCCCATGTGCATTCCTTTTACATGGTGTGAGTCAGATATTTTGACACAAGGATATATTGAGGTGCCAGAATACTTTTTGGAAGGTACAGTATATCATAAGTCTCAATCGCGTTCACGTGTGTTGGATGCAAAAATAACTTTTTCACTCAATCTTGTGGCAGTGGAGATATGTTGACATGTTGACAAAGTGATTAATAATGCAAGCTAATCATAGTTTAATGAACATACAAGTATGCACTGCAAGAGCAAAACATTATGAATGCCTACCTAATATTGGTGGGTCCTCCATGATCATCCACCACTGTGGCCATGTGATGAGGCATGGATTCCAGAAGTACCCAGAAAGTGTCCAGTGGTATGTCATTCCATATCTGTACAAGCACTGCCCATAGCTTGTCCAGTGTCCTTGCTAGAAACTCCATATGCTGAAACACAGCATAAACAGATGAGCTTGGTCTTCAGTGATGGGCATGTACATGGTTGGTGTTCAGAGAGTCATGATGAGCGTGTCCTAGAAAAACATTACCACAGAACATTACATCCTGTCACCTGCCTGTACCCATGGGGTTACGGCATCATGTACCATTTTCTCTGTAGCTACTTGTCTTACCCACCACTGCCAATCAACTTAATGTAGTAAGAAACACAGTTCATCAGAGATGGCAACTTTCTTCCATGGTCTACTCCCAATTTTTTTTTTTTGGCAAACTCCAGTTGCTGTCACCGAGGACATGCTATGGTGAGGGGTCCTGTCATCATGCATTTAAACCACAGGCCGATGTAGTGGATGTATTGTTGTAATGTAGATGTGGATATGTCCCTCTGTGCTCTCTGGTTGCAAACCATGGTCATCTGTTCCAAGGTAGCATGCCTATTACTCCAGACAATGTGGCTAAGCCTCCTCTCTTCCCAAGCATTAAGCGGCCATGGCTGTCCAACGCCCACCAGCCAATTATTGATTATGCCTCTTTCCATCCACTCTTAGTAGTGTACACTTTAACTATGGCAGCCCATGAACAGTTGACGAAGTTTGCCATTTCCTGGATACTCGCCACCCTGTTGTACTCTGTGTTGAATGTTCATACCCTTAGGGTAAAATCATGTCCCTTACCCATTACCATTTCAACTCCGACTCATACTGCATATGGCACAGATAGTGCCACATATGCCCTTGACCTTCACGCTTGTCTGCCTTTGTGCTGGAAATGACCCAAATGTCGATTTATAGACAGCAAAATGCATTATAAATATTCCGGCAGATGGTACTGTCTTCACGAATTGAGGCTAATGCAATACAAAGTGGTCATGAATTGAATCGAATGCAAGACAAGTTTCCTAGTGTTATTTTCTGGCATTGTGCTAGCCATCGCTTTGAATTGTCTGTTAGTGACACAGTGAATAGTGTGGCAGGAGTGAATCGCTTTAAGAGTTTCATGACAAACTTTATGTGACTTCGCCTAAGAATGCTAGGGAACTACAGGAATGTGCAGTGACTCTAGAACTTCGACTTCTTAAAATTAGCAGAATTTTAAGCACTCGCTGGGTTGCATCTAGCTTTCGCACTGTTTCTGCCGTGTGGCAAGACTTTGAAGCCCTCATCCATCACTTTCAGGAGGCAAAAGAAGACAGTAGAAGAAGCAAAAGAGGTTGCTGTCTTTATGAGGGCCTATTAAAAAAAAATAATGTCATGCGAGTTTGTTCTTGATTTGGGCCTTATGTGTGATGCTCTCCAAGAACTTAGCGAGCTAAGTCTAGATTTACAAGAGAGAAATATTGACCTGTACAAAGCAGACAGGAAGATAAAGAATATAGTTATACTTTTTGAGGAAATAATTGAAAATACTGGTCCGTACTACAGTATGTCTCTTCAAAGTCACAACAACATGAAGTTCAAAGGGATTGAGCTCCACACAAATGAAAGACACAGTCCTGCAATAAGTTCATCTGCTTTTTATAAAAGTCTGAAAGAGGCGGTTGGAAAGCATTTGCTTGAAGAAGATAATGATAATTTTCCGAAATGTGCCAAGATTTTAGATTCCAAGTATTGGCCAGAAACTCCTGGGAAGCATCTGACATTTGGTGAAACTGAAATTAGAAAGTTAGCACGCAAATTCTGCTTAAATCAAAGAGAAGCAGTTAGTGGTTTTCTCGAATATCTTCAAGTAAATAAAGTCCTGGACATACTATTTCATCTAAGGCACACTTTGAGCACAATTGCAATATCTTCCAGTGAATGTGAAAGGGGTTTCTCTTAGATGAATCTTATAGTAACTTCATCTAGGTCATGTCTGTTTGTACGGACAACTTCTGCACATTGATATTCATCAGGATAGTAGGACCTCCTCTCACTCAGTTCAAGCCTAGCAAATATGTGGACTCCTGGCTGCTCTGAGGTTGTCATTCTGCAGTTGATAACAAAAGCAAGAAACGATCTAGAGATGACAAGGGTATATCGGAGGATATGTTAAAAATCTGGAAGTTGCTGTAATAACATCTTCATGGTCAGTACCGGCACCTTTTTTTAAAAAAAAAGCACTGTATTAAAGTAACTTTGTGATTAAGGGGATTAATATGATGTTATTCTTTAAACCAAATAAAATTTTATTTGATCACCATAAAGCCTGTTAGCTACTTCTCAAAAAACATGTCACTGAGATATGTGTACACATTTGTACTGTCACAGCTTGTTACTAAATTTTTTACCAAGAATGATGTATGTAATCTGAAGTAAATGTCTCTTAAAAAAATAAAAAAATGTTGAATCATGACATGTTCTTTTAAATCATTATTTCTTTGTTTTTACAGGCTAACAGTCATAAAGATGAATTGTGAAATCTTATTAAGAAGGGAAAGGATCTGAAACAAAAAAAGAAAGTACCTTCTTGAGCAGTCTCAATATCAGTATTACAATATTATTGCAGAATGTGTATTTACAGAACAAGCTTGTCTGTTTATGTGCAGAAGTAATTATTCACTACGTGAAAATGCCTTTAATAATTATATATAAATATATAGAGATATATATTTTTTGTAAGAAATTATTCCACTGACTAAAGTCAAAGTTTTTGTAACAATAGATTTTTATCATATGATGAACATTTTTTGTACCTAAAGACGTTTTTTTATGTTATATTCTTCCAAAAATGTAGTGGCGTAGTGAAGATGACTGGCACCCTGGGGCAAGATATATAATTTGTGCACCCTGAAAAACAGCAACTCGACAATTGAGAAAGTGGTTTCAGGGAGTGACTTGAGTATCAGTATGCACCTATCTGAGAAAAGTTCTATTTCTATATGAAATATATACAGGGTGTCTATAAATGAAGTATACAACTTCAGTGTGCTATTAAAAAAAATTGATAGAGAAAAAAAAACTTACTTTAAACATCAAGAGATGTAACAAGTGTTAAAGTTTGTTAAGTTAGATGATAGATGGCACCAGGTGTCTCCTGTATGAATAATCTTGTCAAACATGGAATGCAACAAACATGGCTTCCCCAGTGAAGAAAGCAGCGTGTGAAAGCCAAAATCTCTAACAATAGTTTAGTGCAATTTCAGAATGGAATACAAGAAACAGCCACCAACACGAAGGGGCATCGAACAATGGGTAAATAAATTTAAAGCAACAGGATGTCTCTTGAAAGGCAAAAGCACTGGGAGACCTTCCATTCCAGACGAAAAGGTGGAAGATGTGTGTAAGGTTTATCTAAGGAGCCCGAAGAAGTCCGTCCGTGTCGCCAGTCATGAACAACGATTCACAAGATTCTGTATAAACAACTCTGCCTACATATGCGTATAAAGTGCAGTTAGTGCAAAAACTTTGACCAAATGAACAACCACGTCAAAAAGCATTTGGATAGACTTGCTTAATCGCACTGACATACCCCACACTCTCTTCATGGGTCTGTCATTCATGTTTCTAGCAGAGTGAATAAATATAACTCCCAAATCTGGGGCACGAAAAATCCCCATGTGGTCGTAGCACACCATGAGACTGACAGCCCGAATGTTAATGTCTGGGCTGGCCTAATTTAAGGCAGAGTGATAGGACCATTTTTCTTTGCTGAACCAACTGTTACTGGCATAATGTACCTGGACATGTTAGGACAATTCGCAATTACACAACTCCAGGATATTCAAGACATCATTTTCCAGCAAGATGGAGCACCCTCCGCACTAGTCTTTGAATGTACGCAGATCTTTAGACCTCCATTTTCCAGGATGTTGGATTGCACACGGGAATCTGATGGCATGGCCACACGGTTCTCCTGATATTACCCCTAAGATTTTTTCTCTTTGGGGCTTTATTAAGGATATTGTGTACAAGAAAAAGGTTACATCTATCACTGAGCTCAAAGAACACATTACTGCAGCCTTTCTCCTTGTTACACCTGGCATACTGCAGCGTATGTGGGTGGAACTGCACTCTCATTTAGACATCCTGCGAGTAACCAATTGAGCACATGTGGAGACCTACTGACATTTAAGAAAAAAACTTTCACAGTTACCATGTTTTGATATTAAAAGTAAGTTGTTATTTATTGTAGTTTTTTTTCAATACCATACTGAAGTTGTATACTTCATTTATGGGCACCCTGTATATTCTGAGAGATTATTGAAAGCAAATTTAATTTTGTGTCATAATACACTTAAAGGCATAAACATCACGTAGATAGCAAAAAAAAAAAAAAAAAAAAAAAAAGAGAGTGTATGTTTATAACAGGGCTCAAATTTCCCGGTGGTCTGCTTGTCCAGTACCAGTGGAAAATCACTCGGACCACCAGGTGGTCTGTTTGACCAGTAATTTTTTTTTCCATGGGTCAGCACCAATTTTTGGAGGAGGATGACAAGATTTTTAGATACGATTATCGAGCAACCAGATTGTTCAGACTGGAGCCTCACGTAATTGTCCGAAATCACATGCATAGGATTCCATGAAACACCTCGAAGAGGGACCAAATGAGCACCACAGAATGCAAAGGTGCCAAGCTTTGGTTTTAAGCACAAAGCCTCTTACCTTCAGTGAATGGCCAGTTGTCTGTAATGACAAATTTGGAAAGCCAGCATTGAGGCAACTTGTTGAAAGATATATTTTATTATTGGACTCACTTGGGATTGATACTAGCTCTGTCCAGATTGACTGGATCACATTTTGAAATTCCCTTTATGCTTCCAAGACAGACATAAAACATTTGGCATGGGAAATAGTGAATTCTGAGCACCATGTGGAACATGAGAATATTTTACAATTGTTTGATATTCTGTTGACCAATCCATTCACTTTCACAGAGTGCAAATAGGGATTTCGGAAGATGAAACTTTTAAAAACTTATATGAGAAGCTCCATAGGTGTACAAACCCTAACTGATTTGATGCATGTAGCATTAAACATACCCAATGCAGATGACTTTGACCCTACAGATGCCATTTCACTTAGATGAGTGTCTGGCCAGTGTAGAAAATTGGATACAAAACCTATACGGACAATGCAATGATGACTTTGATTCAGATAACAAATAGAGAACTTGAAATAATATGTAAGTACCACATTCGCATTTTCTTTGTAATTGATCACTTTATTATTTTAAGTGTAAAACAAGTAATTATTAAAATAAATGTGTATATACGGTTGTAAAAAAATATTCTAACAAATAGACCACTAGAATTTCATGCAGACCACCAACTTTTACCTTTCACTGGGCCACCTGACCAGTAGATTTTTTTTTTTCAAATTCTACCCCTGTGTTACAAGTTAGTGCCAGGAAGGGCTGCAAAATTTTTTTAAAAACTGTAACATTGGGCATATTGTCCAAAAAAGAACATGCCGGATTACTCGCACACATGCATAAATTATGCACATACTGTACAATTTTTTCAGAAACAAAGTACTTTTACAACATGCTTGATGTTACAGTTGTAAAAATTTTGTAGCCGTGCCTGGCATAACTTTATAAACTAACTGTCTTCCAGCAATGAAATTTGTACTCACTTATATTTCACTGCATTTCATAAATTGCACTTAGCAGTGAAATATGAACTCACCTGTGGGTCATTCCATGTCCAATCAGCACACAATAAAGTAGCATTTTTGGCTTGAACCCTTTTGATTTTTGTGGAACTTGGCAAAAATGCTCATAAAAAAATTAATCAGTGCAAAATTTCAGCTTCCTACATACAATTCTTCTATAGTTAAAGGACTTTTGAAATTTACAAAAAAGGCATTTTTGTGTCTACAGTGCCTATCACTATTGACAAAGCTGTAGACCTAATTGGTCAACAGAGCTTATATTGAGCCCATTTGAAAGCATATTACATGAACTCTCTTTTGAGTTACCACACAATCATATTATGGGCAGTTCAGTTTTCAAGGTCATCTGTTTTGACTTTAATTTCTCAAAATATACCCCATTAATTTTAATAAATAAAGCAGAAAGAGGGAGTTTTTCAATGGTAAAAAAACTGACAGGAAAATAAAAAAAAATTACTTTTAAAAAAAAAAAATTCATCCTTTAAAGAGCTAGATTTTTTACATGCCCAATTGGGTATGTAGGAAAACAAAATACATGCACTGGGCATGTCGGGCAATATAATTTTCATGCCCTAGTGCCAGGTCGAATCAAGGAGCCCCAAATCCACATAGCCCCTAAAAAAATGGCAAATTAAATACAAATATGGAAAATTTGCCACCACCCCATGATTGAGTGGTCTAACATGATGGCTTCTGGCCTAAGATCACTTTCTATTGTTTGAATAGCTAGTGAGTAAAATGGTTGGTGATTTGCTGACTCTTTCCCTTTCCCTGGAACTAGTCACCCCAAATTAAGGACGGGCAACTGCCTTATAGCCCTGTAGCTCTTAAGAGTTGCTTGTGGTGGTCGTTAAACTGAAACAAAACAAAAAAAGAAAAAGAAAAAAAGGTGAATGTTCAGTTGCAAGGAAATTTATGTAAAAAATGTATGTTTCCATATTATAAAATCACTTACTGTGGGATATTTACAATTTTAGCAACAGCATAATTCCAACTTTTTTAGACTGGCGCCAAGGGAACATCCCCACCCCCCTCTGTCATTACGCTACTGCAGAAATGTCAATAGATAATGAATTATTTATCAAAATTATTTGAAGTTTTATGCATACATTAAGAATATGTGGATTTCTGTAGCATATACTGTTACAAACTATTATAGTAACGATGCAAAATGTAGTCTAAGAATTAATGTGCAAAACTGAAGTTTGAGAACCATGTGAATCTCACATAATTTGGGTATTGTTTTCAATGATGAGCATATCCATGTCTTTTTATCAGTTCCAGTTATAAAATGTTCAATGGCAGCTAATGTCATAGCTGTAGGGATGGAAAATGGTTTCTCCCTGGTATCTCAGCTGACTGCATACTTTGTGCTCTAGATATTTTCTCCTTTCCTGACCTTGTCCTGTGTGTGATATTTAGTGTTTTCTGCACCATAAAAATGGTCACCGATTGAAATTATGTGATAATTAATGTTTGATAAAAACCCATTTGTAGAAGTTTCTTATATCACCTACATTTCCTTCTATTTGTAACTTCTCAAAAACTGTAAAATATAATGTTTCCACAGTTTTACAAACTCTTTCACAGCAGTATTATTATCTCTAGTCCAGCTGTGTATAAAAGATCAGGGGGCCAAAAAAGTTTTAGTTGTGAAAAGTGGAATAAAGTACCTTTTAAAGCTTTTGTTTTGTTTTATGGGGCAAAGTCTTTCACAATACATTTAGCAGTCTTTAGAACAGCAAACATGCACATACATTCATGGCAATAATAGGGACCTTTGGTATATAAGATGCTGGGGGTTTTTGACAACAATTTTTGTTTTTTGTAAAAAAAAAAAGTCTTATATTCTAAAAAAACATAGCACTTAATGAATTTTTTATGTGCCAATTTGTGTATGTCATTTGCTATCTTCTATAAGTAAAGACAGCAGTTTTAGCAAGGTTTCCTCCTGGTAAACCTGATCTGTAACGAGGTAGAGGTTTTAGTTTCATTGCATCCAAGCATGTTGTATGAATTTGTTTTGCATTCATGAAGGTTATAAAGAGTCATCTTGAGATGGTTTTCCCAACTAAAATACCACTTTTCCATCCCTGTTTTTGTAACTATAGATATTGTTGTTTAATATCTAATGGTTTTCAGTCTTGATCATTAAGAGAATGGAAGTGAAATTTCATCAGTAATGGATAGTTTTATTAAGTACAGTAAAACCTGTCAAGTTGGACACTTCCCTAAGTTGGATACAGTTCGGTGGAACCAAACTCACTCCTATATTTCAACATGTATGTAATACTAACTTGGACACAACATCGTTTACATGCTAAGTTGGACAAGCTCCTTGAAATTGGCTTTTGTGTGTTAAGCATGAAAGAAGTCACCTGCTCTTGTGTGCACAGGCAGTTAAGTGTATACAGAAGCAATTGGAAGGCCATTAGTGTATGTGCGACCCCTTTTGACCTTCATAATCTATCCTCAGGGATAATCTCTCAGTTGTTGTCACTTCCAGAAACCTCTAAATCTGCTCCCAGCTGTGGAGAAACCTCTTAACCTGCTCCCAGCTGTGGAGAAACCTCTTAACCTGCTCCCAGCTCAGGAAGCTACCCATTTCTCTCACATTCATTCTTGACTGTTGAGCAAACTCTTCTGACAGAGTACTTTTCCAAACAGTAGAAATTATTACTGCATCAACATAACTATCAATTCACTCTAAAATATACATATTCATTGTTATGGAAGTAAGTATATGTATGCGGTTTTCTTGATTTCTGCTTTAAGTATATAAATTTTATAGGATCATACTATGTACATATACGTATAGCAAGAATTATGTTGCATGTGCAGTGCTTCTTTATGCTATATTGCTACTGTATTTAATTCAAACCATCTGTTTTTCACATATTATAAAGATTCTTTTGATATGCTTTACTGGAAAAAAAATTCATATCATTCTGTATATGTTGGTCACCTCCCTAAGTTGGACACGTTTAGGGGGAACCGCAGGCGTCCAACATACACAGGTTTTACTGTATATTCTTTATTGAGGATTTTCAAGTGCCATAGTGTCACCCAGTAACTGAATGGTCAGAGGCACTGGTTTCTGGCTAGGCGTATGAGCTGGGCCCAGTTTGATGTGTTTGTCTGACACACTGGCTCTGTTTTTTCCCTATAGCCAGTGGGCCCAAAAATTATAGGTGGGCTATAGTCCCTTGAGTTGCTCATTATGGGCATTAAATTTGAAACAAACAAACAAAAAATGGCATAGTAAAACTACTACACGATTAATCCAGTGTAATGTTTGTAGAACAATCTTCCATATATGTGCTCATTCCATCTTACATATAAGAAAATGTTTTTACATCCCGTATACTTCTATCATATCTTAATGACTTCAAGTCAGAATGCATCATGTTTTACTGAAAAAGGTTATTCTGTACAAGTATAATATGCAGGTGTTCTTAACAACATAAATCTTATATTTTTATTAGTGTCATATTTCTTAGCAAAACAATTAAAATTTCTGAAATATAAGACTGAAAAATAGACTAGGAGGTGGATGATGTGAATGTTTGCCAGGTAATTAGTACTATATAGACTTTTCTCCTACATTTGACTAGAATGCAATGTACACCACCCCTGCTATAAGATTTTCTTTTTTGCTCTTTTCAACAGAAACATTTCTTGTTCTGGGGGTTTAGTCATCATAATAATTTTAAAGTATTTTTCACTTGGTTAAGTATGGAAGGGGAAACAAACTTCCATTTACTTTCATGGAAGTTTTAGGAACGTTGTTGGATGAAGTAGAAGTGCAGTTTTTATTTTAAGATTTGTGACCATATGCAGTATTTACACTGGGGTCAGACCCCCCCCCCCAAGGCCATATGACTGAGCACTTTTATTTAAAAAAAGTTTTAATAGAAAAAAATGGCTTTTAAATTTCAAAAAAGTTTTACTGTTCAGTGGAAATGCGAAGTTCACACAAACTTTCCCAAACACAACTCAAACTGAAGTGAAAAAAAAAACAAAATGAAAAAGAATTCAGTTTGATTTTTTTTTTTTATTGAAGTTGGAGATTCACTATGGGTTCGCATAGAAGGCGACACTACATCACATAGTCAAAACCTTCCCATACTAACATCCTGTATATACCAGTGACCATTTGTACGTGGAACATTAAGTAATATTTTCTTTTCCTGCAGTAGTTTAGCTATCATTAAATACAAAAATAATGGATGTGTTCCCAGTAGGGTTTTTTTTTTTTTTTTTTTTTGTTTAGCAGTTTTAGATTCATTATATAAAAAAGCTGCCCAAATGAAAGTGAGACTTGTGTAATAGCGTCATTGTATAATTGCACAGAGCCATGCATTTGTGTCAGTAGATGGCATGTCATGTCAGGAAGCACGCTGTTATTGGTGGCACGTGTCAGTGTGCTTTTGCACATGCAGAGCCAAGTTGACTATGTAGGGTTGTGACATGGATTTGTCCAAACAAGCCCAGTGGGCAGTTATGCAATTTTTGACGGCAGAAGCTGTTAGTGGAGCTGAAATTTATGGTCGTATGAAGGATGTGTATGGGAATGAGTGCCAGTCACGGTGTACACTGTTCCGTTGGTGTAGTGAATTTCGTAAAGGATGTGTCAGCACGGAGGACATGCAGAGACTTGGGCAAGCGCATGTGGCAATCATCATGGAATCGATTGCTGATGTGGACAACCTTGTGAAGAAGAATCGCCAAATCACCACCCCTGAGCTTGTGGGAACATTATCCACGAGTAAGGGAACTGTTAACACCATTCTCCATCGCCGATTGAGATCCAGCAAGGTTTGCACACAATGGGTCCTCAAACATCTCCAGGAGGAGCAGAAGACTCGGCAAATGGGTGCTTGCCTGGAGCATTTGCTTCATTACCACACGGGGGGGGTAGGGAACGGCTTCTTTCCAAGATTGTGGCCACAGATGAAACTTGGTGCCACCACTTTGATCCCGCCACAAAATGGATGAGTATGGATTGGCGGCATCCCAACTCTCCATGCTCAAAAAGCTGTCCTCCTCAAGAGCTGGAAAAGTGATGCTCAAGGTTTTTTTTCGATGAGAATATCCCATTGCTGTTGGATTGGCTGGATGCAGGCAGTATGGTCAAGGCAACCACATACTGAAATATGTTATGCAACGTCAAAATGGACATCAAGCGTAAGCAACCAGGTATGTTGTCAAATGGGGTTATTCTGCTGCACGCCAACGCACGTTCGCATGTGGCGACAATGTGCCAAGATTTTCTGCGGAGCTTCTGCTGGTAGGTCCTCGACCATTCCCTTTATAGCCCTGATCTGTCGCCCTGTGACTACCACATCTTTGGGCCACTGGTTCGCTAACGACACTGAGGTGCGGGGCGCCATTGAAGACTGGTTTCACAGCCAATCACAGACGTTCTTTGCTCAGGATATCCACAATTTTGTGCCGTGCTGGGACACTTGTTTGAACCAACAAGGCTACTATGTGTAGCGAGTATGTAGCCCATGTATCACTCTTACTTCCTGTATATTCACATATCCAACTTATAAACTCTTACGGCAAAAAACCGACAGTCTCAGTTTCGTTTGGCCGACCCTTATGAATATCAAATCTAAATTATCAACACAGTATTTCAAATTCAACATTTAATTCTACACCATAACAGGAAATGGGGTAGCTGCATCAGTCAACAATTGAGTGTCAGGAACAAAATGCATATTTCCCTCCTTCCCAGTCATGATACAGAGACTAGAAAGCTTTAGTTGTGGCATACAAACTTTTGTTGAGCTCAGTACAAGCCTTTGCATCCGATAGTGACACAACATATAGCTGTCAAAGTGCAGTCAATATAGTGGATGTTTTTTTTTTTGTTTTTTTTGCTAGCATAAAATGTGCTTCCAATATCACCACAAAATATTCTCTATAGGGACAAGTATTAAAACTGCAAAATAACATGCTTAGGTTATGTAAAAAAACTGTACCAAGGAAGTTTCCAACTGATAAATTTAGTCTCTTTTGACCTTAGACAGGGCAAATGGTAGCAAGTGGTTTCCAGATTCATAATGTTGTATTCATTATTTTTCTTTTAAAATTGATTTCTGCATTGATGGAATACAAAATAAAGAACCAGAAAAGTTTTTGGATGAAAATAATTCTGAACTATCCTGATCATGAAGCGTAAAACAATTGAAAAATGGGAAAATTCATTTGGTGTCCTCTGCAGTTGAGGTTTCTAATGAAGTGTCAAGAATTTCCTTTGTGGACATCATTTTCTATTGATGCTGTGGTAGGTGCTTCCAAAGAAGACATGGTTTCACTGAAGTCCATTATAAGATTTAACTGAAGTCCATTCCCATTATTCTTCAGTTAATGATGTAACTATAATTCATAGGACAAATTCAGGAAAGCTCCAAGATGCATTTCAAATGTGTTCTTTAAACACAAATATTACCTGCCTTTCTTTTCGCTTTATGTGTTTGATATTATTTCTCTTGCTAGCTATGCCAAATATTTTTGTTGCATTTAATAAATGTAGTTACAGCTATTAAAGAAATATTTTTATACTTCACTTTTCTATTTTTTATTAAGCAGATATGTCATTTGTATATCAACAGTGTTCTAAGAAAATTACTGGCCCAGACTACTTGATTAAAAACAGAAAAAAAAAAAAAACTGATTCTAATTTACAACCAACTTTTTCCATTTTTATTTTTTATTTTTTTTTTTTTGATCCACTGCAAAATCATGTGATAGCTAATGAATAATTTCAACACACTTTATTCTAGGTCTATTTCTTGATATGTAGCCTCATATCACAAAATGCAAAACCTATTTATGTAATCTTTAATCTCCACAGAATCACGTGAAATAGCCACAACTGAGATTCTGTGGTCAGTGGAGTGACTGATTTCATGGGTAACAAAGCATTTTTCTGAATCTACCTGTTGGAAACAAGCTGAGCTCATAGAATTATTCATGCAGCAAACATTAGATATTAACATCTACCTGCTCCTAGCATTTAGCCAAGTGTTTCTTTTGTGTTAGTGGTTCATTTTAATCATAACATGGCATGAGATTTTTGTGCCTGAAGAGCTGAGCTTGTGGAAGTTATGGAAGAAATGTTCTTCACAAATACATAGAAAACTACAGGATTATTAACATGGCAATCAGAATAGCTCAGATTGCTGTTCAGCATGTAATATCACATCAGAAAACTTGAAAATGACATTACCCTGGAATGGGAATCTGACCTGCATCTCGTGATTTCCATTCGAGAATGCTATCTCTCATACCACCCAGGACAACAAAGTTCCAAGTATCCATTCCATGTATTTGTGAAGAATATTTCTTCCATATCTGACACACTAGTGATTTACTTAATTATGCTACAAGAAAGCAGAATTGGCTTTGACTAGCAGAAATCTGCAGTTCTGCAAATTCTTTATCCTTTTATGCTTAGAACTTCATTGCCCTGGATGGTGTAACGTGTTTGGCTGGCTGCCAAACCTGTTTAGCTTTTACACTTGCCTGGGGCTGCTCACTTTCAACATATTTGAGAGAAATTTTCGCTCTCCAATGCACAGACCAAGCAATTTTCATACACTGGCATTTAGAGAAAGAAGAAAAAAAAAAAAAGATAGTAATAACTAATAAAGTTCCTTTTTTTTTCTTTTTTTCTTTTTGCCATCAAACATGAAAGAAAAATATTCTGCATTTTTCCTTTCTGGAAAAGGAATGCAGCAGATTTTTCTGAAATAAATAACGTTACTTAAAAAAAGTTCATTGGGTCATTTAAATTTCAGTAGTCAGACAATTTTTAGTGGTCTCAGGACAGTGGACCACCAAAGAATTAGAAAGCTAAAAAAAAAATTAAGATTCAAAGTAAGCAGTCTTTACTCGCTTATATGACAGATAAGTTTCTTAGCCATGACTTTAGCATGACAGTAAAAGTGAATCATCATGAAAGAAATGGAGAAAGATGCAATTGAATTATCAGATTAGACACTGGAGGAGAATCCTTAAGCAACACTGAATTAGACACACAGGTGTCATTTGAAGATGAAAAACAGTGGTCAAAATTAATTTTCTTCTGGAAAAACGTGCGGTACCTTGGCAAATTAAAAGTTTGTTCCAGTTTGAGCTACACATAATTTTGGGCCTCCATTCTGTGCAAAATGCGTGCCAGCACCGACTCGGTACTACAATGACATAGAACACGAGACTCATTACATGCATTTGGTATGGAGCCACATTGCATTATCCAGAGGATGGAGGTCAATAAACATGCTATTTGGGTGCTTCTATGCCATTATTGGAAGAAAAGGTTAAATGTGGCAGCAGCAAGAGAAATTTGTGGAGTTGAAGGCGAGGAAACAATGAACAGCAGAAATGCACAAACTAGTTCTGGCACTTCAATGCTAGGGACACTAGTCTCAAAGACAAGTTGAGCTCAGGACTTCCAACAACCACCAACACTGACAACCTTAAAGCTGTGACAGTGAACCTGGGTACCAGTACACAACTGGCAGTTGAGGTGGGGACTTTGCAACCCACCATTGTTCATCCCCTGAACAAGTTTGGTTTCTCCTCCAGGTGCCACTGATTAATTCCTAAGGAATTGACACCCCATCAGGCAGAACAATGTGTCACTCTTTTCACAGATTCCAGTCAGATCCACAAGATGGTAGGTTTTACTGTCACATCATCACAGGTGATGAAAAGTGGATATTCCTACATTATCCTACCAGTGGCAAAAGCAGGGTGGTTTGAGAGAAAAGTCATGCTGTACACTTGGACCTGTGAAAGTCCTGTTCACTAGGAACTCGTGCCATATGGTGAGAATGTGGAGAAGAACCTCTATGCCAAACAACCATAGCATTACTGTGATGTTCTGTGCTAATTATATAGAGCAGTGCCAAGTGGACAATGCCCCAAGCCACACCTCCACCAAAAACTACAGGAATTGGAAAGGGGTTGATATTGTACTTCATGAAGTCTGGACCTTGCCCTATCTGAATACCACCTGCTTCACTTCATGGCCCATTTCCTATAAGGATGGCACCTTGCTTCAGTGGTGGATGTGGAATCTGGCAAAGTTTCTATCCTCAAAACCTGCAGAGAGGTACTGGATCTCAGGTGGAATGTTGGCGAAGGACTATATGGGAAACTACGGCCTCTACTTTGCAGAGTGAGGTGAGCGAGTATGCATGGCTTTTCTGCATAATTAAACTTTTTAGCTGCAAACAGGATGAACTTTTTACTCAATGTTTTAGAAAAGTCTTAGATCCAACTGAAAATGCACCAGAACTGTTCTGGGGAATTCGGAATAGGAGCGCAGTATGACAATTAGCTTAAAGATAAGTAGTCCATACTTTGGTTGGTTGGTCAATTTTTATGGCACAAGGGCCATGTTTGGCCAAAGAGCACCAGACACAAGACAAACAAACAGTATTAAAAACGTGAGCTTAAAATCTGGCTGATCAAGTGAAACTGAAAAATGAGAACGATGGAAGGGCTAAAAAAGAGAATGAAACAAACAGTATTAAAAACATGATACAATGATTAAAATCTAGCCGATTCAGTAAAACTGAGAAATGAGGATGATGATAAGGCTAAAATCTAGATACGTTTAAAATAGGCAATTTCTTTAAAAAATGAATATACGGCAACAGTATCACAGTGGTCATTGAGGAGCCGCTGCAGTGTAGCGGCGTTCTCGGTCAACAAATGAGAATGAAAGAGATGAAAATGTACATCACGAAAACGAACACAGCTACACAGAAGATGAGTGACAGTGAGTCGGCAATTGCGCGTCTCACACATAGGCACAGTGTCGCCACACAGCAAAAAGCGGTGAGTGAAACGACAATGCCCAATGCGGAAACGCGCAAGCACCACTTCCTCCCTACGGTTACGACGATATGAGGATTTCCAGACTTCCAGATTAGGTTTAATACGATGCAGTTTATTTTCCACCTGTTGGTCCCACAGACCCTGCCACGTTCGCTTGATATGGTCGCGGAAGATAAAGTGGAAATCCCGGTGATACAGTGGCAAGGGTGTGACGACCAAAGAGGAAGCAGATCTAGCAGCTGCATCAGCACACTCGTTACCCGAGATTCCAACATGCCCGGGAATCCAACAAAATTGTAACTGGACACCGGCCTCGAGCAAAGAAGTCTTCATACGTGAAAAAGAAAAGGGTCACAACATCCATGCCTGACCGGGATTCGAATCCGGACCCCTTACGGACGAATGATCAGAGGCCAGCGCCTTAGACCACTGCGCCACCGGGGCGGGCCATACTTTGCTCCAGTAACATTGAAATTCTTCGCTCTCCTGAGAGTAACATAAAAATTCCTTATCTGGTTTACCTTCTTCAAAGGTGGTGGGTGAATTTCTAAAATTTATGCTTTATGTTAAATGTAATTTGTAAGTCATTCTTCGTTGTTGTTGTTGACGTATGTTTTTATATATCAGCCATATCAATATGACATTAAAAATATTTAGTTGAAACTTAAGAGGTAGAAAACCCACACATTGTTCATTATCGTAAATGGTTATGTCATGTGGAAATAATCCTCGTAAGATACACCATTTTCGAGATACTAAATTGTAATATGACCTGCAAGAGAAACGTATTTAAACACATGAAACTCTATTCATAAGCAATATAGAGAGATTTATTAAATTTAAATAGTATTTTACAATGTCCCAATGAAAATGCAGTTATGAAGACTGGCTGGTTATAGGTAAACTGAAATAAGTGACTTGTAAGAGACTGATGCAATAAAAATTATCGGACTTCTGCAAAATCATACATATCACTAAGTTGTTCTCTGAGATTAAGGGATTAGCTCCTCAAAGAAACTTCATCTGTCAAATTCAAGTTGAAAACTCATGCTGCTAGATTTTACTTACTGCTGATATATCAAATGTCTCAATTTTGAGCAATCTCTGCACACAACTTGAGCTTCACTGACATCTGTCGCACATCTCACATAAGACCAGAGTTGTACAAAAATAAAATGTATCTGTGTACACAACCACTGAAACAGAAAACTTGCTGCAAACCCATGAAGCACGGACTACGGTAACAATAGAATAAGATAATTTAAAACAAATTAATAAAACAAATTATTATTAGAACACTGCAGATTCCAATGAGAACAAAATAAGTACATTACAACTCAATATGCAGCAGTGTGTGTGAAATGACCTTTTTGGCAAAATATTAAAATATTGGACTATGAACCTCACAAAAACAAGAGGCTAATTACAGAAAGCTTATATATCCAGAAAAACAGTTCCATTTATGAACCTTCAAAAATTATAAATATCATTTTCAGCAATTTAATGCAAAGATAGTCTTACAAAGTACATAAGGAGAAGATTTTAATTTAATAATTGGCAACTGCAAGAGAAACCTGGCAATATTTCTGCGTAAACGAAACTCTTGATACAGTTCTTATAAATCTAGAGGCCAGAAACGTCTGTAAAAACAAAAGAACGTAATAGTTACAATAGACAGATTATGGAAATTACTAAGAAATAAAGGATGTTAATTCTTAGCTTCAAATTTTTGGGTAGTAACCCTACCCTTCATCAGGATGAACACTACAGTAAGTGTTGCCAACATTGGGTAAAACTTCAACCTTTAAAATCATTTAATGTAGTTCCTCCTCTTCTCTCAATCTCAAGACCTTCCAACAGTTTTCTCTTGAAGCTTTTGGTGGGTAAGAATTTCTACTGAGTCTCATAGGACTTTATGTCCAGTAGATTGAACATGTCTGTCAAGGCCAGTTTTATTTGTCATGTTTTTTATGGCTGCTTTATGTTCTTTCAGCCTGGTCTTAAGCAGTCTGCTTGTTTCTCCTACATAGCTAAGACCACATTCACGCCGCTCCGGTGGCGCAGTGGTCTAAGCGATGGCCTCTGATCATTCGTCCGTTAGGGGTCCGGGTTTGAATCCCGGTGAGGCATGGATGTTGTGTTTGTCTTACGGCACTGGCTCTTTCCCTTCCCTGGAACCAGTGGCCCTAAATTAGGGATGGGCGACTGCTTATAGCCCATTGAGTTGCTCACGGTGGTCGTTAAACCTCCAATCAAAAAAAAAAAAAAAAAAAAAAAAAGACCACATTCACAAAAGAAGTAGTCTACAATATCAAGTGTGAATGAAAAAACAACAACATGAAAAGCATGACAAATAAAACTGGCCTTGACAGACATGTTCAATCTACTGGACATAAAATCCTATGGGACTCAGTAGAAATTCTGACCCACCAAAAGCATTTCTTCAAGAGAAAACTGTTGGAAGGTCTTGAGATTGAGAGAAGAGGAACTACATTAAATGATTTTAAAGATTGAGTTTTACCCAATGTTGGCAACACTTACTGTAGTTCTTTGAATAAAGCTCATGTTGAGAAATGGCTTCCTAGTTTCTTAATTCAATTACTAATCTAAAACAACTATTATGGGAATTTTACTAGGAAATTTTTTTCATTTAAATTGCAAAACAACAAGACATCCTGAAGAAGGAGAAGAGTTTTCTCCGAAAATTTGCAATTTAAATGAAAAAATTTCCTAGTAAAATTCCCATAAGACTTACTGTAGTGTTCGTCCTGATGAAGGGTAGGGTTACTACCCAAAAATTTGATGCTAAGAATTAACATTCTCTATTCCTAAGTAATTCCCATAATCTGTCTATTGTAACTATTGTATGATCATCTAGAAAAGCCATGACTTAATTTATTACTAAGTTTAAAAAAGAGCTAGGAAAATGTGAAAAATAATTGAAAGTTCTTCAAGTTAAAATAGAATAAAGTGTATTAATCTCAGTAAAACCTTGGGTAAGTGTTTTAATTGCTGTAAATAACATTTTAATTTTTTAAATCTAGAAGCAAAAACAATCTGTAAAGTCCACTAATAATTTGTAAACTATCCACGTACAGCGTACACCTACATTCTGCTACTCTGCACAAGACCTTTTGTAGTTCATACTCATTATCTGTTTCTCATGCAAACATTCCTAAATCTGGTCCTCCAATGATTTCCTTGGCCTTCCACTACCTTTCTTTTTTGCCATTTAGGCTGAGTAAATTCTCTTAGTAAGCATTGCACCACTCATTCTTTCAACATGGCCAAACCACCTCAGAATATTTGTCTCCACCTTACTAACATCATTTTGCTTCAGATCACACACCTGCAACATATCTAATTACCTCATATTCTGCAAAATCATGTCCAAGTAAACGTTCACACCATTTTCAGAAAGGATATTTATTGAGCAGCATGACATTTCCATGCATCCAAGGTGTGTGCAACTGCCATGCTTGCTTGCAAGTACAATCTTTTCAAGCATCTTGGGAAACTTTATTGAATTAAGTGATTGGGTAGTACCGATCAGAATGTCTAGGAAGTAAAATGAGTAGAATTTCAGAAATATCCCCTGCAATGGGGTAAGATCAAAAGGCAGTCAGGAAGTGTCTCTGTCCCCTGATCACTACCATATTGGCTCTTTAAAAGGGTGGACGCATTTATGTTCTCCGAGGGAAATATTTGAGTGAAAACAATTGTAAGGTTCAGTTTTTCTCTTTATATACACTGACAGAAAAAAATCCCAACACCACGAAAAAATAGTTGTAGAGAAATGAAATGGCGGCAATACATTTATATAGGTAACATATTTAATCGATTAAGGTTTCAAGATCACAGCTTAATGTAAGCGCGAGAAGAGCCAGTTTAAATGTGAAATGCTGGTGCATTAATAACCGGTATAACCGCCAGAATGTTGAATGCAAGCACGCAAACGTTAATGCATTGTGTCGTACAGGTGCTGGATGTCAGTTTGTGGGATGGAGTTCCATGCCTGTTGCACTTGGTCGGTCAATACAGGGATGGTTAATGCTTGTTGGGGGTGACGCTGGAGTTGTCGTCCAATGATGTCCCATACGTGCTCGATTGGTGAAAGATCTGGTGATCTAGCAGGCCACGGCAACATGTCGACACTCTGTAGAGCATGTTGGGTTACAACAGCGGTATGTGGGCGAGCGTTATCCTGTTGGAACCCCCCCCCCTGGAATGCTGTTCATGAATGGCAGCACAACAGGTTGAATCACCAAACTGAAGTACAACTGTGCCGTCAGGGTGCGTGGGATAACCACGAGAGTGCTCCTGCTGTCATAGGAAATTGCTCCCCAGACCATAACTCCAGGTGTAGGTCCAGTGTGTCTCGGCCGCAGACAGGTTGGTTGCAGGCGCTCACCTGGCCTCCTTCTAACCAACACACGGCCATCACTGGCACCCAGGCAGAACCGGCTTTCATCAGAAAACACAACAGATCTCCACTCCGCCTCCAATGAGCTCTAGCTTGACACCACTGACGTCGCAAATGGCAGTGGTTTGGAGTAAGTGGAATGCATGCTACAGGGTGTCTGGCTCGGAGCTGTCCCTCAAGTAACCGATTTGTAACAGTTCGTTGTGTCACTGTGGTAACTGCAGCTCGAATTGCTGCCACAGACTCGGTGCGATGCGCCAAGGCCACATGCCGTACACGGCGGTCTTCCCTCTCAGTAGTGCCACGTGGCCGGCCGGAACCCGGTCTTCTTGAGGCAGTACCTTCCCTTGACCACCGCTGCCAACAATCATGCACAGTGGCTACATTCAAGTCATTCTGCAATATTGCGAAAAGAAAATCCACCTTCTCGTAGGCCTATTACACAACCTCGTTCAAACTCAGTGAGCTGTTGATAATGGCTTCTTCGTCTTCTTAAAGGCATTCTTGACTAACATCAACACACTACGTCGAATCTCAACGATAACTAACGCTCACGAACGTTACAGCGCGTATTTACAGCAAACCTGGTTTGCATGTTCCGAGGGGCGCTACTAGCGCCACACGTATGCGCCGAGCACTAAATTTGCATAGAAGTCATCTTACAGATGTACTCTCACCGCCTACCAACTGTCATTTATCTAACACAACCCCTTCTTGGTGTTGGGATTTTTTTTTTCCGTCAGTGTATTTCTGTTTGACACATTTCCCTCCCCCCCCTCCAAAAGGGAAAGAAACATCAATTTTACTGGAAAATTTTTATCGGTAATCAAAAGGGAAGAAAATGGTGAGTATCACACCAGTTTAAGGTGGTCTTTCCAGCATATTTGCTTTTATATATTCCTAAATTGTATGATGGAAATGTTCTAAAGAAACCTTTATAAGGGTTAGAAGTCAATCAGCATAATCTTGTAACAAACAAATGTATTGCAAGCAGTCATGGTCAATAAACTACTGATGTGAATCATATCATAGTATGATTCAAGAAAAAACATGATGTGGGATGAAGTAAACACCCAAATCATCTGATATGCCTGAAATGAAAGAATGCAACAGTAGTACTAACATGCTGGTGACCTTACAGTGGTGTGCAAAAATATTGCACCACCTGTAAAAACCGTGAATTTTTAAGTTTAACTCTTTTTTAAACTAATTTTCATAGTTATATGTCATTAGATGCAAAATTTAATGGAGATTTCAAAAATGTCTTAGTTTTTCTTGTAGCTACTTCTGTTCTTAAGATATGACATAAAATATGGGATTTGACAAACACATTGAAATTCAAGTTAGCTGCACATCAGTTGTTACAGCCAATCATAGACGTTCTTTTACCAGATTGCCTGCTTCTTAATGCTATCCTAACCTACTCTAGCCTTTATAAGGGTTGACCCAGAGTTAGTAGAGCAATGTAGTGGTTTCTTCTTATTATTAGGGTATAATTTGTGTACATTCTCAATAATGGTTAAAATTGTGGAATTGTCAGCAGTGGACAGAGTAAAAATAGTTGTTCTGCAGGTAGAGGGATATTCTTCAAAGCAATGCTGAAAGAATGGGCTGTAATCAATCTACAGTTATTAGGCACTGAAGAACATACAAGATACTGCTGTTATCAAAATATGCATCCCAGTGGAAGGCCCAGATCCACTACAACCAGGCAGGACAGAGAGTTCAGAAAGCTAAGCTTGGCAGACAGGAGGCTCAATTCAGCTGAACTGCTTCAAAGATGGTCTGAAGTGACTGATGTTACTGTTAGTACATCTACTGTTAGGAGGAGGCTGCTTCAATATGAATTACGTGTCTGCAAAGGCAGGCATAAACCACTGTTAACTGCAAATCAAAGACAATGTAGACTTCAGTTGGGAAAACAGCATGTCTCCTGGGCAACCAAGCAATGGGAAAATGTTCTTCACAGTGATGAATCAGAATTTTGCCTTAATGAAAATCAGAGTAGTGCCAATGTAAAGAGATTCAAGCATGAAGAATTCCATTCAAGTTGCTTAGTGACTACTGTTAAGCATCCAGTGAAGGTCATGGTTTGGAGCTAAATGTGTGCCCATGGCATTGGGAACCTCCATATTGTTGATGGTTAAGGTAAATACCCAGAAATACATCTGGATATTAGAAAATACGATGCTACCATCATCTAGACTTTGTGACAGCAATTCTGTTTTTCAAGACGACGATATTTCCTGTCATCGTGCTAAAGTAGTGAAAAAGTGGTTTCAGGAAAAAATGTTCAGCATCTTGATTAGCCCCCACAGTCAATGGACTTAAACCCAATCAAAAATTTTTTGTTCAAAGTGTCGTATGAATTATATATATATATAAAAAAAGAGGCCAACAACCAAAATTCAACTAATTGAAGAGTAATTCAAATTTGGAATCATATTGTTGAACCCTATCTTTTACAAAACCTTACTCACAGTATACCAACAAGATGCAAACTGTAATTAAAGCTAAAGGCTGGGCAACAAAATATTAGGTACATTTTATAATTTTGTTTCACTATATTTCTGTATTTAAATGTTATTTCATTCCTCATGAATTACAAAAACAATTTATTGCTGTAAACATAAGTATTGGATAAATGATCCTTTTCATAATAATTTTGTCATGTTCATGATTTTTGTAATGTATCTTAAGAACAGAAGTAGCTACAGGAAAAACTAAGACATTTTTGAAATCTCCATTAAATTTCACATCTAGTGACTATGAATGGTGAAATAATAAACTTAAAAATTCACCATTTTTGCAGGTGGTGAAATACTTTTGCACACTACTGTATGTTCAATACCATTTTGGTAGCTGTAAATTTTTAGTATCTGCAAGCTTAATACTTCAGTAGGAAATTGAAAAAATAACTTGTTCCCAGTTAAATGAAAATATAGTATATAAAGGCGCTTAATAAGTTGTAGTCCTAATATGCATACCCTGAAGTAACAAATTATTATGAACAGACACATGCCGTCCTCACTTACGTACGCAACTGTGACATTGAGATTGCTTTATAAACAGCTCACTGCAAAGTATTCAGACATGTATGAAGTTTGATAGTGGCAATATGAGAAAGACTTGATTTAAGCTACTTTGAAAGAGACAAGATTGTGAGTGCTAGGAAGGCAGGTGCAAGCATCTCAGAAACAGCATACCTTCTGAGCTATGCAAGCACAACTGTATTGAATGTGTGTGAGTAGTGCCCAAACAGCAAAGCAAGCAGTCAGCTATCTTTCTGTGGGTGGAAAGGAGTAGTTGATGTTTGATGGCAATGGCAGACAGAGAAGATTGTATAAAGTATTGGGTTGGTGCGAATGAAATGTTCCCCACCACAGCAGAATGGAACCACCCACAGGTGTTGCGGGTATTACATCACAGAATTACTATAAATAGGTAGCACGTGTGTGTAAAGAACAAGGTCCAGGCGTGGTTTGTTTTGATGTAACGTGACTTGCAAAGGAAACGTGCAGGTGCTGGATTTGAGAGTCATCTTCCTGTATGAATTTAAACTGGGCCATTCTGCAGGTATTGCGGCTTGAAATGTTAAAGCGTTTGGGGAGAATACAGCCAATGAACGAACCATTCAATGATGATTTATGAAGTTTCGAAGTGGAGAAACAGACCTGCAAAATGAAGCATGTGGTCACTGACTTGTTGCTGTTTCCAACAATTTTCTGTTACATGTGGTTGAAGCGGACCCCGAAAAACGCGTCTTGAGATAGCGGCAGAGGTAGCTGTCCACCACGCAGCAGTTGTTCGCCATCCGGCTGCACTGGGTAAGGTAAAAAAGCTGGACATGTGGCTGCCGCACGAGTTGAAAACTGCCAACAAGACTAGGTGTTTGGAAGTTTGCATGTCGCTGCTTGCCTGGAATAAACAGAAACCTCTACTGCATCAAATCATCACCTGCGACGAGATGTGGGTCCTTTAATCGGAAATGATCTGCACAGCCTGCTGGATGGCATCTTAACCCACCCCTACACACCAAGAAGATGATGCTCCATGCTTGGTAGTCCACAGCCAGGATAATTTATCAGTTTCTTAGCAAGAGGCCAAACCATCACTGCAGAACGTTATTGTGCTGAATTACACCAGAAGCAACGGAAATCGCTGCAGAAGCAACCAGCTTTGGTCAACAGACATGGTGTTCTTCTGCTCCAGGACAACGCTCGTCCTCATGTCGCACAATAAACGATGCTGACACTAAATGCCTTAGGCAATGAAGCTCTGCCTTATCCTGCCTATTTCCCAGACACAATTGTCTCCGACAGACTATCATCGGTTTCGTTGCCTGGATCACTTCCTGTCCGGGAAACAGTTCATGACAGACAAGGTTCAACGTGCAGCTGATGACTTTTTTTTTTTTTTTTTTTGATTGGAGGTTTAACGACCACCGTGAGCAACTCAATGGGCTATAAGCAGTCGCCCGTCCCTAATTTAGGGTCACTGGTTCCAGGGAAGGGAGAGAGCCAGTGCCATAAGACAAACACAACATCCATGCCTCACCGGGATTCGAATCCGGACCCCGTTCGGACGAATGATCAGAGGCCATCGCTTAGACCACTGCGCCACCGGGGCGGCAGAGCTGATGACTTCTTCGGGTCCCAGCCACAAGACTTTTTTTGTTCCGGGATCATGGCCTTGCCAGACAGATGGCAACTATGTGCCGATGCCGAGGGGGATTATTTTGCCTAGGTAATTTGTCCTACTTTTCCGTTCTTGTCGTCTACGTGTGCTGGTTCTTTGCCAGACATTTCATTTGCACCAACCCAATAATAGAAGAGCTCCACTGTGTCAAATAACTATGCAGTGCAACAGTTGTATCGAAAAGATAAATTCAGCATACACAATGAGCCACACATTACAGCAAATGGGCCACAACAACAAATGTTCCCTGCATGTACCACTTGTTTCTGCTGAAAACCAACAAATTTGTCTGCAGTGGGCAACAAAAATGGACTCTTGAGGACTGGGAACAGGTCATCTGGTACGATTCACGTTTTCAATAAATACATGCCAAAGAACAAGCCAGAATATGTCAGCAGCATGAGTCAATGAATCGCAGCTGCCTGGCCTTAACTGTACATGCTGGTGGGATAAATAATGGAGTCTGTTTTCATGGAGGGCATTGGGTTCCTTAATACCCCAGGAACAGCATTTGAATGCCACAAAGCCGCCCCGGTGGCGCAGTGGTCTAAGGCGCTGGCCTCTGATCATTCGTCCGTAAGGGGTCCGGGTTCGAATCCTGGTGAGGCATGGATGTTGTGTTTGTCTTAAGGCACTGGCTCTTTCCCTTCCCCGGAACCAGTGACCCTAAATTAGGGACGGGCGACTGCTTATAGCCCATTTGAGTTGCTCACGGTGGTCGTTAAACCTCCAATCCCCCCAAAAAATGCCACAAGGTATTTTAACATCACTGCAGACCAGGCACACCTGCTGGTGGAAAGGGCTACTTCCAGCAAGATAATAAGCCATGTTACAAGGCTCAGATAGTCACACAATGGTTCCAGAAGCATGGCAGTGACTTTGAAGTACAGTAGACTATGGTTAATTGGGGGCAGCTATTTATTGAAAAACATCCCAAATTAGCTCTTTGGAATAAAGCTTCTCCTAATTGGAGCAGCTACTTAATTGGGCCAAAGTGTTTTAGTGCAGATGTGTCCCAATTAACCAAAATCTACTGCACTATAAATGGCCTCCACAGTCCCTAGATTTTAACCCTATTGAACACCTGCGGAATTAAATTGACAGGGCCATTAATAACAGAGATCATCCTCTAATAAACATTCAGCGATTGACAGATGCCATCAGATTGCTTGGCTTAAAACACCTGTTGAATGATATCAGCACCTCATTGAATCCATTCTACATCAAATAAAGGCTTTTTTGAGGCAAAAGTAGACCAACATGTTATTACATATAGGGGTTTACCAATGGAAACACTGTTTGTGGAGAAATTTTTATTAGTGAGCTGTAGGCCAACCTCAAACTTTCACAACAGCAGGTTGACTTGGAATAAACTTGTACAATTCATGTACATATGATAATGGAATTTGAGACCATTCTTCAGTAAAATATGTCCAACTGTGCCAGTGTTTCTGGAGGTGGAAAGTGTGATCTGATCTTTTGCTACAGATATTCCCACAAATATTCAGTAATACTGAGGTCTGGAGATAGAGGCAGCCAGGGTAGCTGCAGTGCCTCAATGCTCTACAAACCGCGACCAGGGTAGCTACAGTGCCTCAATGCTCTACAAACCACGACCAGGGTAGCTACAGTGCCTCAATGCTCTACAAACCACGTGACACATTTCACACAATGCATTGGTGAAACTGGGATGGTCATTAGGGAATAATGCTTTGAACACTGGGTGCAGGTGGTCCCCAAGAATGGATTCATACGTTGCATATGTGACACAATCCAGCAAAATAACAAACAGCCCTAAGGAATGCCATGATATTGCACTCCACAGCACTGGGGATCCCCCACCATGCTTCACAGTCAAAGTGGCATGCTTCTGCAGTTTTTTTTGCTAGACGTATGCTCTACCAGTGATGATAAAAAAAAATGTTGAGCACGATTCATCAAACCAGATGAGAAGTTGCCAGTCTTCAACATCCCAGTTTTTACGTGCTTTGTACCACCTTACATGTTTTGTTGCATTAATTTTGGTCAATCGGAGGTTTGTAGATTTCAGCACGGCCATAAATGCCAGCATGAAAGAGTTTCTGATGAACTGTTTCGATAGAAATGGGATCATTCCAACTGGTGTTCAACTCTATTTGCATTGGGTACCATGGTCTTTTGCTTCTGTTCTACAATTTGTGCTAACATTTGCCAATTGCCATTTGAAATCTTCTTATGGCATCCACAATTTGTATGTTTGGAGGCAATGGTGTCAATCTTGATACGTACTAATAATTCTTGATACAGTTCCTCATGGTGCATCTCCTGTTTCTTCCATTCTAGTTACTAATACTCCTCCAAGAAAGGCACTAATGATATGTCTTTTTTGAGGTCACCCAGATCTAATATTGATGACAATTACTCCAGAACTGCTGTTTCACCTGCGAATGTGGCACCCCTTTATTTACAGGGTGTTCAATAAATGACCGAATACCTACTTAGTTTGTAGAAAAAGTTTTATAGACAAAAGACATAATTTAGGCAAACAGTGTTTCTTTGAAGTAGGCTCAAAAGGTAATTAAGTGATAACATCTTCAAAATGTTTGCCTCTCGTTACCACAAGATGGCGCATTCGGGCTTCAAAGTTCTCTATGACTCGGCCTAGAGTATCTCGAGATACAGTGTAAAAGACGTGATTTGTAGACCAAATCTTTGATGTATCCCCAATTTTGCGTCGGGAGAATAAGGAGGCCATTCGTTAGCTTCAGGGTAATGATTGGGGTAGTAGAGAGTGAGCATGTTGTGTCCAAAGTGGCTGCTTATGGTCCTAAAAACATTCAGAATGCAATGTGGAGGTGTACCATCTTGCATGAACTAGAAACCACTGACCATTCCCAGACAGTGAATTTCCAGAAGAAACTTGTTTTCCAGCATAGCTTTTTTTTTTTTTTTTTTTTGATTGGAGGTTTAACGACCACCGTGAGCAACTCAATGGGCTATAAGCAGTCGCCCGTCCCTAATTTACGGTCACTGGTTCCAGGGAAGGGACCAGCATAGCTTTGTAGGAATCGCTTTTCGCAGTGGAGTCGAAAAAAACAGGACCAACCAGCCTGTTCCTGCAGAAAGCTGCCCAAACTGTACCTAACTTTAGCTGGATGAAGAGGGTGTGTTTAAATGAAAACTGGCTTAACTGATCCCCATATCCGGTAATTCTGTTTAACATATCCGGATAACCAGAAATGGGCTTCGTCGCCGAACCAAACACAATCCAAATTAAATTGTTTCTTGTCGATAACAACAATTGTGTTAGCAATCGTATCCCTCTTTTCGATGGAAGCCTTATTAAGGAGTTGAAGTGTTTGAATTTTGTACAGGAATAACTGGAGGTCTTTTTTTTTTTTTTAGAATTGAGTGAGCAGATCCAACACTTACCTGAAGTTGACTGGCCAATTATGTTGTTGACATGGCAAGATCATCAGTCACAGTCCTCTGTGCTTGTTCCACATTTTCCAGTGTCCTGGCTAATCTTAGTGCACCCACATTTCCTTTATGAGCATTGAGAACAGAACCAGTTGTCTCAAATTTCCTAAACAGTTCCAGAACTGTTGACTTTGATGGCTTTCGAACATTCTTGTAAGCTGTTGACCACTTTCTCAGTGTTTCAGGACTTTTGTTTGTTGCATACCAAGTTTTCACAATAAAAACATGTTGTTCGGTTGAATACACCATTTTTAACTTGCACTAAAACACAGTCGAACCAACACTGAATCAATTACCTCTAAGCACTTGGTCGACGAAACACTGATAGTGCTGCCCTCTCGTGCGTATTTCAAAAGTTATTCCCAAACTAAGTGTTCGGTCATTTATTGAACACCCAGTACTTCATATCACAGGTGCCATCTCTGTGATTTGCAAATGGTGCATTGCATGTACTCCAGTTGCAGTTTCCATTATTTTGATAAACCATGTAGGTATCACTAAGCTGTTCCCTGAGATTCAAAGGTTAGCTCCACAAAGAAATACAAATTACCAGATAAACCATGTAGGTGTTACTAATAATTTGCTACATTAGTGTATGCGGTACTCGTGTATTGCTACATTAGTGTATATGCGGTACTCGTGTATTGCTACATTTTTGGAGTAGCTGCCACTAACTTTAAAACACTTACCACATCTTTGTTTGTAGCTCTGTTAGTCCCTGGTTATAAAAGACTATCTATAATGCATACGTGGCTTTTTGGAACTCATCGTGGTCTCTCGCAACATTTCCAGATTTCACACATGAACTCCTCAATACACAGGAAAGTGCAAAATCTCCAGGGACCCTCACCACATTTGCATGTATCAGCCAGCAAAATTCAAAAATTTCTCAGTTTTATAAAACTATTTTACATTAATATAACTGTTGAGAACAGAAACAAATTGGAGGTGGCACACACAAGCAGATATGGTTGTACAAAATATATTTTTATTATGAGCATGATAAATTTCAATGACATGACAAATTGTACATGAATTCAGAATGCAATCTTTTTCTTTTTTCATATGAACTTTATAAAATCAATAACTTGACAAAATCAATATATATATATATATATATATATATATATATATATATATATATATAAACGATGATTGAGGCACACACAGATGTAAAATGTTTTTAAAGATGATCTTAAATCATTGCACTAATTGTTTTTAAAAAAATTATAAAAATTACATTTCTGCACTGCTACATTTTAAATAAATTTTTAGGTACTTTGTATTGGAATTACATACTCTCAGAAGAATAACACAACACCTTGATTGTTGTAAGATGTGGAGCGATTCTCCGAGTAAAATGTATCTTTAAACAGAAGTCAAAGCCCAATCTGTATCAGCATTATACGTTAAATCTGTAGCACTTGAAGCACAATGTTAAAATTTTACTTGAACATATGGGAGGGTGACATTTATGTCATAAAGCTGTACTACTAAAAAATCACATATGATCAAGCAGCTTAAAATACAAATGGCATGGCTCATAATAAACTTACATAAATCAAATAACAAACTAGTGCAAGTAACAGCAGTGCATAAGTTTTCTTTAGATTTATACAGTATAATTTTATAACATGTTCAATTTGTTTTCCTCTTACTTTTACATGATCTTGCATGTTACACAATTATAAACTGATTTTACTTTTTGTAAGCATTAAAACAGTTTGCACTACTACATCATAACCATACCTGTGATTAGAATCAATGTGCCATTGCATATGTGTTTAAGTTTCTAATAAGGTGAGTGAATTTGTTTTGTAGTTCTGATTCCTTCATTTCTATGGGGCCAGTGGCCCTTAAATTAGTGACTTCCTATAATTAAGTGCCACTAGCCCCAGAGATGATCAGCCTACAAACAACATAGTATGTACACTGCTCGCCACAGAAAATGCCACACCAGGAACCATTTGTCAGAGTGCCATGCAAATTGGTAGGTATTGTTGACAGTAGGGTTATGTAAATAACACTGGGGAACAGAGTTTTTGTTGACTTAGATCTGACACTTATTTTTTACTAACTGTTGGGTTGTGAATCCAAATATGTCCTCAGTTTTTTTCTACCACATCAACTTTTTACGATACAGGGTACCCTCCATGTTCCTCGAAAAGCATACAAATTTCATATATAGAATGGAAAATAAAGAAAAAATAATTTACCTGAATGCACTTTATTTACATCTATTTTGTTCATACAAAGGATATATTGCTACTGTCCGGAAAATTGTGTGCAAATCGTAGCAGTTAAGATAAAAATTTGCACTTATAGCTTTTCCTGGAGTTTTCAATCTGTGGACAATCCCGCCGAATGCTCCAGCAATAGTCAGCCAGCATGTGTTCATCCTATCTACCCTGATACCGTCCTTCCATGACCTTCAAAATCTTGGTGGAATTGTTCTCCTTGTTCATCACTGACGGCACCAAGATTTTCCGGGAATGTATCAAGATGGCTATGCAGAAAATGCACCTTGATGCTCATGTTGCAGCCAAGCATTTTGTAGGAGTGCAAGAGTTTCTGAAAAATTTCGGTGTAATTCTTTGCTCGTGTATTTCCAATAAAGTCCGTGACAATGGCCTTGAATGATAACCAAGCATTCTTTTTCAGTTCTGACATTGTCCCAATGAAATGTTGATCTTTGATGAGCTGCCGAATCTGTGGACCATCAAATACACCGGCCCTTATTTTTTCCAAATTCAGGCTAGGGAATGTCGTAATGAAGTACTTGAAACAGTCTCATTGAGTTGGCAAAGCTTTAACAAACTGCTTCATAAGACCTAGTTTCATGTGCAGAGGTGGGAATATTATGTTTTTTCTATCAACAAGTGGCTCATGTAGAATGTTCGGATCACCAGGTTTGAGGGAAGATCATGGAGGCCAATTTCTTTCCACCCAATGCTTTTCATGTGCTCTGCTGTCCCACATGCACAGATAACAGGGATATTTTGTGTATCTGCGTTGCTGACCAAGAAGGAAGCATACCATTTTAAGGTCAACACATATGTCCCAATTGTGTGTGTGATATTGCAACAACTCAATGACTCTCTTTATGTCTCCATATTCTTCACAAAGACAAACTGAATGACCAATTGGGACTGACCCAAATAAACTGCCATTGTGAAGGAGGACACACTTTAAGCTTCGCTTTGAGCTATCGATGAACATTCGCCATTCAGTTGTGTTATACTTTGCAATTCCAATTCCGCCATTAAACCTTGTATGTAATGGCAATATACAAAGCCACTATCACTTCTAAAGTACTGCAGAAATTCACTTTCTCTGGTTCAAAAGTATGATACCTTCGTTCCTTTTTCAAGCAGGTTTTTCTCATGCAGTCTTGATGCTAGGAGTTCTGAAGCCTTCTTTGACAGTACCAAATCACGTGCCAAATCGCTCAACTCATGCCGATCAAATCCCTTACGAACAGAGTCATCTTCAATTACAAAATCGGCATCACCGTTGTCACACATTTCATCACCATAATCATGTTCTTCAAGAGAGGGTAGTGTAACGAAAACAGGCACTGGTATTTCAGCTGAATGAGGCTGTGGGCGTATAACTGATGGTATACTTAGAAACTCTATGTTACATTTATTTTTCTTGTTATATCCTGATGTTTTCACTATGCAAAAATAACAGCCACTTATATGATCTATTGGCTCTCGCCAAATCATAGGCATTCCAAATGGCATCTTATCACGTGTTCCCTTCGTCCACATCCGTAAACTCTCCACACACTGCTTGCACACCTAATGAGGGGATCATAACTTATCCTGATCACCCAGTTTAACTTTGAAATATGCAAAATAGGCTTGCTTTACAAATGCACTGATGTTCGCCCTTTGACTGGGAATCGTGAAACTTCCACAGATATAACAAAATGAATTAGGGTTGTTTATGCATTTCCGACGAGAAACAGAAGAGGCAGACATCATAAATTGAATACGTGTTTATAAAATAATAAAATTTGCTAAGCAAGTTATGAAAAATAGTTAACAGTGAATTTTCATTTATATAGAGCGGCACACAACCTTTCACCAGGCTGTCATGCGTGTAACTGAATAGCCCACACAACTAAAAACCTTTCGCTGGTCCACAAGGTCGTCCTCCACCCCTCCCTCCCCACTCGATGGAAGCACTTTGCTTTTGGCCAATAGGAGAACACTAGTGCTCTCCTCCATCCTAGCTACAGTAATCGCAGATAAGCAGTAGAGAAAACCCCTGACATGATAGAAGATAACTAGCTGCCGTTACAAAATCAGCATGCCTATTTCAGTCAAAAGTCAGCTAAAAAAACGAAGTCAACAACAAATAATTTCAAAATTGTTTCCCAGTGATAATTGCAGTTGCTGACCAATTACATGATAGACGAGGGAGATAAAAAGGCAAAACGGCTCAGCATAGCTAAGTTCGGTCATCCACACCTGGGTGTGGACTAGAGCTGAGACGGGCTCGGGCTGTAGAATATTTACTGTGGTTCAGGCTCGGGCTCTTAGAGAGAAGAACAGCAAGAAAAATTTTTTTATATATAAATGTGATTTTATATGATTTAGCCCATGAGGCACTTTATAATCGGTAAATGCAATTCTTCGGCAACTGGTTCTGGTTAGGGAGCGGGCATTCGAGATGGCTATTTATTCCGGGCTTGGGTAAAAACTGCCATAGGGCCACGAATTAATGTGTTTCTGCAGAGAAGAAAAAGCTTTTTCCAAGAACTACAGATATTGGATAGTTCATAACATGCCGACAATAATTTACTCCTGACCTCCACGCAGTAGCTCCCTGCTAACTCTATTTAGCAACGTACATATTGTAGCGCATTATGGCATGATAATATTGACATTATTGAGCAACATACAATCGCAGCACTTCCCGGTCATTTTGGATGCCCAGCCGCCCGAAGCACTTCAGGTGGAAACGAACGATCAAAGAAAATTGTCCAGTTACACTATAAAAATAGAGGTCTCTTCCAACCATTCCCTATTTGAGAAATACATTGGTTAATTGCAGGAGAAGAAGAGAGTGAAAGTGTGGAAAAGGAGATGTTTTTTTAATTAATGGTTGAACAGGTTAGCCAGTTTTCGGGCTCGTTTGGGCCTGGGCTTTATCTTGCATTATAAAATTCGGGCTCTGAAAATTGAGCCTGAATTCAGCTCTAGTGTGGACCACTTAACCGGTGTGAACTTTATGGCAAAAGCGTATGTAAGGAGTGAGAATGCCTGGTCATCGGGAATCCTACTATCACATGAACTCTTTTACCCGAGACTTCATAGTAGTGCTAGGTATGGCTGGTTGGTTGCTGTATTGCATCGCAGTGGAAATGCATTGTGATGGAACTATCGGCCAGCTGTGGTGAAAGTGGTTGGAAGAAGATAACATGTGTCACCATGGTAGGACTGGTGCACATTGGCAGATGTTTGAACCTCTTGATTGCTGCATTCGACATCAAACTGTAGCAGCCCCTGCCTTTCACAGATAATGATATTTGACTAGGTATACAAGCAGCTATGGACATTCCTGTATCAACAAAAATAGTGAATCACAGATTGGCCGAGGCAGGTTTGTGTTCTCGTCAGTCATTGCCACGACTGCCGCTCAGCACAGCACATCCTGCAAGGTTGCAGAGGTGTTGTAACAGACAAGTGTAGCAGAACCAAAGCCAACAATTGCCTATTGAGAGTCTGGACAGATATCCTAGTCACTTGGTTGATCTGGCTTCTAAGCCCAGTGTCATGGTTTATGGTACTATCAGCTTCAACAGCCATTCACTGCTCACATGCATTGTGGGTACAATGACAGCTCGCAAATCCGTTGACGAGTTGCTGCATCCTATTTTATCTCCATATCTTTATCTTTGTGGCATCCATGATGCCCAGTTTCAAAACAGCTAACATCAGCAGACAGTATTTAAAAGGTGTTCAGGTGCTGCCCTGGCAAGTGCAATCCCCAGGATTTTCCCCAACAGAGAATGTGTGGGACATCAATGACAGATGACTTAACACATTCAGCACCGTAAACCAGTTCAGGCGTTTAACTGTTATAGCAGATATCATAACCTACAAAGTCTACTAGGATGTCTTGTTAAAGTATGTACACAATTGACATTTTCTAGGACTGATGTTTAGGAATAATAATGAATTTTCTGAAGTGCTGTGTAAAAGGTGGGGGGGGGGGGGGTAAATGGCTGGCCTTCGGGTTTAAATGCCCCACTGAGTGGCTAATACTGAATGTGTTAACACCTTTGCATGACTCCCTTGCAATCTCAAAGAATTATGGACACAAGTAATGCCGCATGGTCTGCAATACCGCAGAACACTACCAGGGGCATGCTGTTCTGCAGAATGTATAGCCCAGCATGGAAGTCATATGACCCACTGACTTAGGCCACATTATATTGTCTCCTTACCCATTGCAAACATTTAATCCCTGAGAAATTATATTACTTTTTTCCCACCTACTTCTCTATATGTGTGGTAAGTTTTGCCTCACTTCTTGTATTCCTTCTAGGTGTGGCATTTTCTATGTCGAACTGTGTGTAACAGCTGTAATATTGAAAAAACAACAACCATAGTTTTATTCCTCATTTTTCAACACTGATAAGCTCTTTCTTGAATATCAATCTGCAGAACTGTTTGACTGTGTGATCATATTAGTCAAAGGACCTTTCTTAGGATGTTCATCGGATTGGTACAATGCGCACTGTCATAAAAATCTGCGCACCAAGAAAAAAAAACAACCTTGCGATTAATGCGAAACTTGGCGAATAGCTACAGGGAGAGTAGACATGCAAATTATTAAAGTTTCGTGCAATTCCGCACGCCCACGTGTCCGAGACTGGTGCTGCAATAGCAATCCTTGGGGCTTATAAGGTGCCACGCAGAGGACTCCACATTTGTGTGAAGTGCACGGGAAGAGTCGGGTGAGATACCTGAATAATAGACATGCCGAGGAGTCGCACTAAATGTGCGTACAGGCAACAGACGGAGTTTGAACAAGGCCGTATTGTCGGGATGACAGATGCAAGATGGCTGTCATCCCGACGATATGGGATGACAGCCATTCAGTCTGATCAGCCCAAATGGCGTCAAATCAGCCACCATTTGGGCCGGTCAGACTGTATGGTGAGATCGTGTTGGGAGCAATGAACCTGGTGGACTGCCTCTGGACTACCCAGACATCCTTGTTCAGAGATATGTGGAGGCTGTACAAGGGACTCTTGTGTCTGTCAGAATCATTTCCAGATGCCTGGCAGAGGCGAATCTGCACTCCCGACAGCCCTTACATCTTTTGCCATTAACACCTAACCATCGTTGGCATCGATTGCAGTGGTGTCAGCAGAGAGAAACGTGGAATGCTACGGACTGGCGACGTATAGTGTTCAGCGACGAATCCCGCTTCTGTATGGAAACGGACGACCACCATGTCAGAGTGTGGAGGACCGCAGGTGAGCACTACAATCCCAACCTCACTTTACAGTGGCACATGTCCCAAACTGCAGGCGTGATGGTTTGGGCAGCCATCGCGTATGACAGCCGGACTTCTCTTGCAGTGATCCGAGGGGCGTTGACAGCCCAGTGCTACGTACAGGAGATCCTGCAGCCCCATGTGCTGCCTGTCCTGGCGGGGCGGCCTGAAGTTATTGTCCAACAAGATAACACCCATCCCCACATGGCTCGGGTCTCCCAGGACTGTCTACGTTATGTTTTGATGCTTCTGTGTCCTACCAGATCGTCTGATCTCTCGCCTATCAAGCACGTTAGGGACCAGATGGGACACCAGCTTTCTCCATGTCCCAGTGTTTGTCATTTAGAGCGTTAGTTGCAAGAAGTGTGGGCCAATCTGTTCCAGGATAACAATACGGCATCTCTTTGACTTCATGCCGGACTGTATCACCGCATGTATCCGAGCACGATGCGGTACTAACGCTGACCGGAATGTGTACTGTATGTCTGCGGGAAATCGTCCTGCTACGGTGATATTGTAATCACTTCTGTCCTTGGTATGTACCATCTCACTACTAAAATCTCATTTCAATACGCCTCCTTCTTGGTGCGTGGATTTTTATTTGATTTACCTGATAGGGTATAAAGTTAATAATCTCAAAAAAAAAAAAAAGTTAAAACTATTCCTTTAAATTTAATAATCCACTTAAATTGGGACATTTGGCATCTATGCATAAATATAACACTCAAAAAATTCCTGAACTACAAAACATCACATAGAGGCAAAAAATGGAAATGAATAAAATTCCAGGACATGTAACAGAATTGTAGGATATTTCCAGGACATGTAACAGGATTGCAGGATATTTCCAGGACATGTATGAATGATGTACACTAACACTACTAAAGGATCCTCTTTTTTTTTTTTTTTTCCTTCCAAAGATTATTTTGCTCTCTGTTTTTTTTTTTTTTTTAAATACATTCACCCACTCAGACCTGCAAACTTTAAAGAACAGAAATCAGTAAAAAAGTTCAGAGCCTTTTTTCAATATATTTGATTGATCGATGTATTGAACATACTGACAAAAAGCCAATTTATTATGCAAATGATTTGTTGATTTAAGTCAATTTCTTATGTTATCATTAAGATACTTTGCACTATTTCACACTTAACAGTGATTAAAATACAAGTGATACACAATTACCTCAGTACACTATCATCAGGCTACATCTGCAGATAAAAATTTCAAAATTTCATAAAAATTTCATTTGTAACTATGAAATTATTGCAATATTAAATATTGTATTGTAGTAACTTTTTATTTCTTACTCAATTTTAAGTTTTATATAAGGTGACATTTTTCGTTTTTCTTTTCTTTTTTGACTGGAGGTTTAACGACCACCACAAGCAACTCAATGGGCTATAAGCAGTCGCCCACCCCTAATTTAGGGCCACTGACTCCAGGGAAGGGAGAGAGCCAGTGCCATAAGACAAACACAACATCCATGAGTCGCTGGGATTCGAACCTGGACCCTTCTCGGATGAATGATCACAAGCTAGCGCTTAGACCACTGCGCCACTGGGGCGTACGTCTTTCTTTTCCTTTTTTGATGGAGGTTTAACGACCACCGTGAGCAACTCAATGGGCTATAAGCAGTTGCCCATCCCTAATTTAGGGCCATTGACTCCAGGGAAGGGAGAGAGCCAGTACCATAAGACAAACACAACATACATGCCTCACCGGGATTCAAACCTGGACCCTTCTCTTTTAGCAGTTACTGCCAACACTAATAGTCTTCAAGGCTGTGAGCGCCGCAGAGGTGGTGCAGTAATCTAAGTGATGGGCTTATGATCATTCGTCTGAGATGGGTCCGGGTTCGAATCCCGGTAAGGCATGGATGTTGTGTATGTCTTACGGCATTGGCTCTGTCCCTTTCCTGGAACCAGAGGCTCTAAATTAGGGATGAGTGACTGCTTATAGCCCACTGAGTTGCTCACGGTGGTCGTTAAAACACTCAATAATAATAATAATAATAAAAAGGCTGTGAGCAGAGAGGTTAGGTTTAGAGACAGAAGTGGGTAAAAATGTTATCCTAATACACAGATATTAGGATCACATACACATACAAATCAGAATGTACAGGTTTCATGCTCCCTGGGGACATTTGTTTGCCTCTCAAAATTGCTCTAACCTGTGGGGACGGGACTGAATTCTGTAAAATATGTCATCCATCAAACAAGCAGAATTTCTGTAAATTTTCTGGGTAAACTGTAAAACTCAGCAGGTATGCACACATACTCACATGATACTAAGCTTTTCTCAACTGCAAGTAAAAAAAAAAAAATCACTTTGTTGTTGAAGGTTTAATGGCCAATGTGAGCATCTCAGTAGGGCTATAAGCAGTTGCCCATCTCTAATTTAGGGTCACTAGTTCCAGGGAAGGGAGAGTACCAGTGCCGTAAGACAAACACAACATCCATGCCTCACTAGGATTTGAACCCAGACCCTTCTTGAACGAATATTCATAAGCCAGTGCTTAGACCTCTGGGCCACCAAGGTGGTAAAATACTCGCTTTAAGAGCCTGATTAGGGTATGAATAACCTTCTTAACCTGAGTCTTTGCTAGTCATTGACAAAGCATGTAGAAGTAACACAGTGCCACTAAATCTAGCTTGAAATGATGGTTTAATCTCAAACAATGAAATATTGTTACCCTTTTTTTGGTAAACTGGAGTACTGGCAGAAATGTAATTAGTAAAGATGCTCCCAGTGGTGTCAAGTAGTCCCACTTAAAATGATACTCTTTTCAAAATAAAGATGTGAATGAATGAATATATCATTGCTTAAAAAAATGTCCCCTGATTTGGTTTGGGGGACTTCTGGTACAAAACCTGGGTTTGTAAATTGAGATGCAACAGCAAGACAAGTTGGCAGTGTGGTCCATGAGGACACTACTTCACTATCATTCAGCAAACTACACAATCTCATGCATGAGCAGAGTTGCATAAAAATAAAATGTATCTGCGTACACAACCATTGAAACAGAAAACTTGCTGCAAACCTGCAAATCACGATAACAATGGAACAAGATAATTTAAAGAAAAATTAATATAACAGTAAATAATTATTAGAACATTACAGATTCCAGAGGGGACAAAAGTACATTAAGACTGAATCCGCAAAAATGTGTGTAAAATGGACCTTAAGGCCAAAACTTTAACATTTTGGACTATGAACCTCATAAAAACAAGAGACTAATTAAAGAAAGTTTTTATATCGAGAAAAGCAGTTCCATTAATGAACCTTCAAAAATTATATCTAGCATTTTCAACAACTTAATTCAAAAATAGTACTTATAAAATACATATGGAAAAGATTTATTTTAATAACTGGCAACTACAAGAGTAACCTGACAATAAAATATAAAAATCCTGTGTAAACGAAACTTGTTACAGTTCCTATATATTGAGAACAGGTTTTGATAAAATCAAAGACGCCAGAAATGTCTGCAAAAACAAAAGAACTCTCTATCGGAAGATGTGAAAAATAGTTGAACATTCTCATGTTAAGATAGAACTAAATATATTAATCTTAGTAAAGCCTTGAGTAAGTGTTTTAATTGCTGTAATAACATTTTTATTTTTTTTAATCTACAAGCAAAAACTATCTGCAAAATCTGCTAATAATTTGCAAACTATCCGCATATACGTCTATGTTCTGCGACTCTGTGCATGAGTATTTGAGAAAGTTGTTGTTTCATATCAGATGTATAAATAAAGATAAAAATTTGTGTGTGCTTATTGCTTTTTCTTTATTCATGATAAAGGTGTGTACTACCACATCATCCACAAATTGAAAACACAGAAAGGGTTTGAAAAATATTTGAAAAGTCACATGTCCAACTGGGCATGTACAGAAATTATTTACCTGCCCGTGTAGTAAAAGCTAGACAGATGCCCAGGAAAATTTATCTTTTAAGATAACAAATCAGAACCCTCAATTTTGTTTTTAATTAAAAAATATGATGAACTTTTTCACATGTTTTGAATATTTGTTTTAAGGGTCTGTATTCGAAATGTTCAATGCATGAAAGTGTGGTATCTCAAGTTTTAAGATGATGATGCTGAAATTGGCATGAAATGATATGATGATGAAATTGGTATTTAAGAAATTTAGTGATTCTGCCTTGTTCCTTTCGCTTAAGTTTTAGCCCTTCATCACTAAACACTGGAGGCTGGTTCCATCAGAGGGATACATACCGTCGCTGACTATGAACATCTGGAACAAAACTACACATGGTTCCAATTTCTGAACCCAGAGCATAATATAATTAAAGAAGTGATCTAGGCCGCACCTGTAGCGCAGTGGTCTAAGCGACGGCTTCTGATCATTCGTCCGAGATGGGTTCGTGTTTGAATCCCAATGAGGCATGGATGTTGTGTTGTCTTACAGTGCTGGCTCTCACCCTTCCCTGGAACCAGTGGCCCTAAATTAGGGATGGGCAACTGTTTATAGCCCATTGAGTTGCTCACTGTAGTCATTAAACCTCCAATAATAATAATAATAATAATAATAATAATAAAAAGAGATCTAGCTACCAGGACTAGATTTTTATTTACCATTTTTATTTACCTGCCCAGGCCAATAACTTGCATGCCCCGGACATCTTGGGCATAGTGTTTTTCAAGCCCTGATTCCTCTTAGTTATATATACTGCATATACTCGTGTATAAGCCAAAAGATTTTGGAAGAAATCCTGCTTTCAAAGTGGGAGAGTTGGATTATATGTGGTTTAGTAAAAACTAGGGATAGGATTTGAAGTGTTTCTTGAATTCTCCCACAAAATTAGACAGCAGGTGTGTTTACATTTTAGATTGCAGCTCTTCACGATAGTTTTCTGACCTTCTGTCAGTTGTATCCTCAGCTGTGCCCCCCTTGAGCGGAGGCACAGCTATGGATAATAACTGGTAGGCATGGTTATTCTGCTCTCAAGACATCGTGTGGAGAAATGACACTCCTTTCATCTGCCAGTAGTGTAGATGTGATGCAAAAGGAGATATTGATTTCACACCAAAGAAGCAAATTGCAATTACAAAGATTTTTCGCATTCCATCCCATGTATTTTTACTTGTGTTCACTGAAATACATAAATGTACTCTTAAAAAAATTTGACCCTGTTTTTCATTTCACTATTAATATCATGTAGTGCACATGGAGAGAGGCAGTCTCAAAATAAGCAAATTGCAGACAACTGAAGCAAGAGGGGAGGATTCATGTAAAACTTCTTTGGAAGTACTTCCAAAAATAAATAAAATATTATGAAATATTATTTCACCCACAGTAGAATTCCTATGGAATTCTACTAATTTGATAAGTCAGGGTGTTATACCAAATTTGAGAAATGCAATTTCATGACCATTTTTAAATGCTCTCTCTCGATATATAAATACATAACAGTAGTCTCCATATAACGAAGTTTTCTATTTAATGAATTTTTTTTTGCGGAGCCTTGACTTTTAACGGCACTTACATGCAAATTACTCTCCATATTACAAAAAACAATTTCTATATAACAAAGTCTTTTCCGACTAAAATGTAATTTTTTTTTTTTACGATTTTTCCTTTTAGGGTGATATGTGCGTGTACAACCATAAAAGTAAAGAGGGGAGAACTAAATTCTTTCTGACCCATAACAAAGGGAAGGAAGTCACTGCCTTAAATCCTTATCTTTGTGGGGTTGGAAGGTCGTCTTTGGAAGTGAGAGCCAAAACATCACCGAGTCACGAGTGTTTATGATGGTGCACACACGTAGTTCTTTTCTCTGAGATTTGGAACCCGTGTGAAAGTCCTTGTTTTTTTTTTTTTTCTCTTCTCAAGAGTTTCTTGCCACTTTGCTGTTTTCCACAAATGCCGACACATGTGGCGACCGCTAAGTCATTTTGAGGTTGATGTGGGAAATCATGCATATGGCACAAGGCTTTTATTCAAAGGTAGAAGCACCAGTTGTATCCGGTGTGGGCCTGATTCTGTAGAAGACAAATTCTTATTCAATCAGTACGCATATCTCTCGCCTGTGTGTTAACTTGCTCAAAATGTCGAAAAAAAGTGTGTCTTTCGTATAAAGTGAAACTCTTAGATAATATTGATAAAGGAATGAAGAAGAAAGATGTGGCTATAAAGTATGGTATAGCAGCAAGCAGTGTCAACAATTTTAAAAAATCGTTCTGCAATCATTCAACACAAAAACAATATGAATGTGAATAGAAAAAGATTTAAACAATGCTCATATGAAGACGTCGATGCCAGTGTTTTAAAAGGGGTAAGGATGATTCGAGATAAAAATGTGCCTCTCTCCGGTCCAATGATCCAACAAAAAGCCCTCGATTTTGCTCAGGATTTAGGACACTCAAATTTTCAAGCCAGAGTTGGATGGCTAGATAAATTTAAAAAGAGACACAGAATTTCGTATAAAATCATATCAGGAGAAAGAGCAGATGTTTAAGAAGAGGTGTGTGAAAAATGAAAAAAAGCTGCTGCGAAACTTTTGGAAGAATATGGTGCAAAAGACATCTTTAATGCAGATGAAACAGGATTATTTTTTAAGTGTCTACCGAATAAAACCCTTAGCATTTCAAGACAAATGCAGCGGAGGGAAACATAGCAAGCAAAGAATAACCGTTTTGTTATGTGCGAATATGACTGGCAATGAAAAATTAAAACTGTTAGAAATCGGAAAAAGTCAAAACCCGAGATGCTTCAAAGATACGAAATCTTTAGAAGTGGACTATGAATTCAATAAAAAGTCATGGATGAATTCGGAGATTTTTGAAAAGTGGCCATTAAATTGAGATAAACAATTGAGAAAACAACATCGCAAAATTGCATTGCTTATAGACAACTGCCCTGCACATCCACTAGACTGTGCTTCAAAATGCAGATTGAAGAACGTAAAAGTTATTTTTCTTCCTCCCAATACAACTTCAAAACTTCAGCCATTGGACCAAGGCATAATTAAAAATCTTAAAGTGCATTATCGAAAAAGGATCCTGCAATAAGTTATTCTTGTCTCTGAGAGCAGCCAGTGTATAGATAATGTTATTCATTTGAGAATCTCCATATCAGAGATGACGTAAGCTTGGCAGTGTTATGTGACTTCATCCACCATACACAACTGTTTTGTTAAAGCAGACTTCAAAAGTGATGCTGAATCCAATACAATGAGCCTGGCAGATTTGAAGGGAAAATGGCAGTATCTGAAAGACATAAGAGCTGTTGAAAAAGTACAGAGCTCTCTAATTTTCTCAACATTGATGAAGACATTGTGATCGCTGAATATCCTACGGAGCATGACATCTTGCAAAATGTTAGGAAATGTAGTGAAAAAACTACAGTGAGTGATGAAGATGATAATGCTATTAAAAACCTTCACAAGAAGAAATGCTAAAAGTATTTGATAAAATACGAAGGGGATTACAGTTTCAAGAAAGTGTTACGGATGAAGTGTTCCGATCTTTACAAAAATGTGAATTTTTTTATGAGCACTGCGTTTTTTATAATAAACATGTACAAAGCAGTATTAGACTTTTTTACAGTTCAGGATGTGTGCTGAAGACCATAAAGAGGAGGCGTAAGTTTCAGTCTTTGTTTGCTTCTTCAATTTCAGTTACTAATTTCTATTTAACGAATTTCCTTTATAACAAAGTTTTTAGGTGGAACGATGGGACTTCGTTAAATAGACTTGACTGTATATACATACAAGACAACAGTACATGTGCAGACAGACACACACAGACAGGCAGTAAGTATATATTAATAAGGGGGCACTCTGCCTCCTTGTTTTTTTATTTGTTAAAAGAGTCCCATGCCCTTCTTCTGTTAGCAACAAAAAAACTGACTCATCATACTTTGATTGTGCTTAAAAGTAAGCTGAAATGCTCACCCATTGTGCTACATGATTTCATAACATGCCTTTCTTTCAACATTTACACTTGAAAATATCATGACTTCATAAACAATATTTTAAATTGCTAAATTGATCTCAAATTTGTGTACATATATTTCAATGCTGAAATGTTTTTTATTTCAACAGTTTTCTTTGTGTGGGAGTGCACAAGTACACTTTTTTTGAATATTTGGATCATTAGAAACCACATTTGTGTCTCATATTGTTAGTGTGTATGAAGAACTACTGAAACTTTTCGACATATAATCCACAGTGGAGTATAATCCGCAGATGGTAAAATTCAGCATGAGAGAAAAAAGTCGTCGTGTAATCCGCAGACAAAATTATTACTAGAAGTTAAGAAACAGATGCACAACAGTTTTATAATAAATAATACAAAAAGGTAATCGGCGATATTTTCGCCAAAACGATTTTTTTTTTTGCAAATTGCAAAGAATGCGATTGGCGGTGTGACCCCTGCATATTTATAAGGCGTAGATGCACAAATTTTCATTAAAGTGACCTGTTACGTGTAAGTACATGTTTTATGTAATGCCTGTTATGTAATTTTTTCATAGCTTCAGAAATTTGGAATTTTCATAAATCCAGCACTTGTCCAGTCCTGTCGATGCCAGATTTTCAAGGTTTTACTGTATATACACTATATACTTTGTTTCCATTTAATGAGTCAAAAAAACATAAAATCGCTGAATTTTTTTGAAAATTTAAAAAAGTTACTGTTACAATACCCTGCAACTTTTATACGGTTGTGATATATATTTTCAATTTCTGTGGCAGTTGCGCTGTAAACTCAGAGTGATGCTTAAATTACATCAACTGAAACACTGGATTACAGACTGTAAATAATTTGCGATGTTGTCAAAGTTCTGCCCTACAGTCCTGGAGCTGTAGCAGAAGTGCCAGAGGCATTCTCTTTAAAGTAGAGTAAAATAAACATGTGGAAGTGGGGTTGGAACCTCAAGAAGAGTGGGGGGGGAGTGACGTTACGGAGGTCACTCAAGCAGCAATCCAATGTTCTGTGGAATGGAAACAGCACTCCCCTATTCAAGGTCAACGCGCTTTACCGCAGGCAATGTTTTCTTCCCGAACTTTTACAAAGCAGCAATCCCTTCGCAGAGAGGAAATGTCTACACACACACAGACGTTTTTGTCAAAGCCATGGGGAAGATGTCAATGCAGTGACACTGCGCATTATCATCAAACATGTGGCATTCTTAAAGCTTTGACATGATACAGATTTCCCTCATTATATGGCATGGTATGAAGAGCAAAACTGCTTCATTTTTTAAGTTGGGGGGGCATATTATCTGCACTATCGTGTAATCCGCAGTGGCTAGAATTTAAACTTTTAGGAACAGATAATCTGCAGATTGTGTGCCGGAAAATATGGTATTTAAATTGTCAACAGAAAATGAACAATTATCAAAAATAAAAAGTTCATGACGTCAAAGCAAAATTAATGATTTTTTCATGATTTTCGTGACCCTTTTCTGGATTTGTGACCTTTTCATGGCCAGCAGACATCCTGTAAGAGCAAAACCTAATACCATTTCAAATTGAAACCATAAAATTTCTTGCTTCCAAACATCAAGGAATACCACATTATTTTCCCTGCGCAACCGCGAGACGCTGTCTTTTGAACTGGGCACGCAGTAAGTCAAACACCAGAGAAAATCACTTTGCTCTCCTGATTTTCACTGCAAGTATGGGCGTGTGTGGCTTTGGGTAAAAGAATTGTGGGATGCAATTTCACTAGAAATAGTTATAATGTCTAGCAAGAAATGCTGCATAAGTAATGCAATGGATGTCACAGGAATTATGCGGAAACTCTGATAGTGAATCATACTTTGAAGGTTTTCACAGAAGATAATCTCAGAAATTTGCATAATTCATTTCAAAAATATGTTTTCCAAAATCTCAAAATTTAATGTTGGCTTATAGGTGGGGTGGGTCAAGATTTTTCAAAAATTTTTAGCTGTTGAAGTAGGGGGGGTGGCTTATACACGAGTATATACAGCATATAGAAGACGGTTTTCTATGCCTGAACACTTCACAATTACCATATTTTTTCTCCCATTTACAATTCTCATTTTTGGTTGAAGAACTCTCATTTTTCTACACACACACGCACATACAAAAGATATGATTGCAATAAAGTATAAAATACAATTCATACAAAATATCAACACAAAGTATTATAAAGGAAAGGATATCTACAGAGATTCGTTTCCACAGTTTCATCATACAGAACTACTTATGTATTACTGAAAAATAACCACAGAACTGCAGCTTTCATTTTAGAGTGACCTTAAAATACCTTGGAAATGATAACATTCCAGTAGTCCATAAGACATAGAAAAAAATAAAAAAATAGCAAATTGTCATCGTAAGTTCTTGAGTACAACCAATGCCTTTTCTTGGTTGCAGTGAAAAATCAAATGCTTTCCAATTTTTTTCTGTTAATTATTGTATTGTTGCACCATGACTTGTACAGTAAACACAAATACTGGGCACCAATCTAATTTAGCAGGGGTAAGTTACAAGTGCTTTAACTTATTATATAAAAAAAAAACTGATTAAAAATATGTCCAGTTATAAAATATTTTCACAAAATCTGTTTAATTTCACAGTTTAACTGAAAATAAATTCTCGAAAATGAAAGCTCAGTTTCTAAGGTGCTTTAAAAACATGCTGCAAATCTTATAGGTATTGATAATAGTTCAGAAATTTTGAAATAATTACAACAGAAGAAAAACAACTTTTCCTCATATCGAAAGGCAAAATCTAATTATCGATTTTCAGATTACAAATAATATTCATGCCTTCTCCTAAAACACAGAAATGGGCTTAGTGTTTTGGGCACTTTAAAACATGAGCTATAGAAAGTTGAAAAACTGATTTACAACCACCAATGGTAAGAATACCTGATTTTAGAAAGGAATATATCTATGACTCTTTCACAACAAAACAAACTTTTACATGTGCTTCACAGTTTAAAATTAGTGTATGGAAAATGTTTTGTGATACAGCCATTACACCACAAACAAAATAATTTTCCCTTTCAAATTAGGATTAATTTTCACTTTCAATCAGGATATATAGCTCTGAAAACTAGTACAGTGGCCAGTTTTCATTTAAATTCTTGTAAGCAACAATCTAACACACAAAATTACAGATTCCTGTTTAGTGACTGTACTACAGCTGTCAACAAAATGTGCTTTCAACATCAGCAACATCAAGCACCCCTCCCCTTTCTCATTTTTTTTTAATTTTGATTAATTATACATATTTCAAAATAACTTCCCACATATGAAAAAAGTTTGGGATGAAACCCTAAGAGTTACGAAAACAAACTGCAGTTTTTCAACCACAAAGAAATTACAAAAGAAAGCAAATTTGCAGATGGCCTCAAAGTTAGAACAATAAATCAAAAATCTTATTTAAATTATCTTATTTTAGCCTTCCTGTAACAAATAATGTACAAAGCAGGTTTGACATTTCAAAACAAACATCACCTTATCAAATTGTAAATAATCACAATGCCTTTTTCCCAGCTGAGATTAGAAAAATGGATTAACCACACAATATTAAAACATTTTTTTTGTGTGTGTCTAAGAAAGGGAACAGCAAATTTTTGAAATGTAGAAAATTTGACATCACGATCTGCAAGCAGTTAAACACAAAAGGGAAAACTGCTCTTTTTCATATTTATTTTGTTCTAAAATATTTTGTAAACAATTTCTTCAGCTGTATAATCGAGAAAGGACTTCACACATTGCCCTTATTTGTGGTGTAGTAAACTTTAAGCCTCGTGATGGAGTGTTTAATCCATTGTACACTGTCCTGAAAACATCGTTCAGGTTTTCAAAACAATGATGTTCAGATGATTCGTCGTGATTTTGCTGGACTGCATTTCGTCTTTCTACACGGGATTCACCTTCCCTCTGCTGACCACCCGTAAACAACTCTTCGGAGTTATGGGGCTCATCACTATCAATACTTATCTCAAAACAATTTTCTCTCTGTTTATTTTTAGGTATTTTAACCTGAGACTGAATATTTTTGCTGGCTGACCTAGGAAGACTAAAATCATTTTTTGACTTTTCTGAAACAAAAAAGCTATCTCTACAAAAATGATTTATCATTGCACGCTGAGTATTTGATCCTACCCTGTATTGCTGGGAGTGTTCTGACACATCAGTTGATTTCCTGAGGGCTTTCTCTGTTCTACTAGGTGATGCAGCAAATCTAGAAAGTGGGCTCTCGGGGGAGTATGTTGACTTGCTGCATTTGTGGCCACACGTTTCCTACTGTCTTTATGTTTCTTAGAAAAGGCACCTAGAAGCTGTTTGTTCCTAGATGACACATCTGCTGATATTTTTCCAGGGCTCACCTGTTCAGAGGAGTTTGTGATTGAGGCTTCTTTCTGCATCAACGCTTGTCGCCCACTTCTGTCCTCACTTGCAGAGTTTTGCGTAAAAATATTGCCATCGTCTAGATTTAATCTACGAACACAACTTTTCTTAGCATTTTGTAACTGATCACTACTTGTTGCATCTGGGTTAGGAGTGCAGAGTTGTACTGATTTGTTTTGCAGATCAGTAATAGTATTTTTGAGAACAGGATGCACATTCCTAAAAGAAGAAGTTTGGTTTTGAATATCATATATATTGTTAAGGCTTCTGCTAACTGGGCTGTTCTTTTGAAGATTCTCACAGGCAAGAGAAACTACTGGTTTAGGCCTACGACTTTCTGCAACTCCAGCTTGAGTTCTGTTGTTTAATACTCCTTCATTAACATCTACAGTAACAGAATTATTTCTGAAATTTGGCAAGGAGCGTGGACGTTGAGAAACACAAAATTCACTTGAACTGCCAACATTTTGGGAACTAGAATGATGTGTAACGTCACAGTTCATGCGATTAATGACACTTTCAGTGTAGGAATTGGTATTTCCTTGTGGCAACTGCCTGATCTCATGATCAGACTTTCTTTGGCCAGATACCACACCATCCCTGTTAATGGCAAAACGTGACTCTAGAGATTCTACATTGACACAAGGTCCAATGTGGTCTCCATTAATGATGGGAGGTTGTGTGGCTACTATGTTGGAAGACTGTGATGAAGTACCTGCAGTTGAGGCTGGTAACAAGGGTGGAGCTGCACCATCATCATCATTTGCCCTCTCTCTTAATACTGGTTCCCAACCTGAAATGAAAATAAAAACGGTTACGTAAAATAACAGAAAACTTAAAAAATACACATTTCTCAATGAATTTATACAAAGGTCGTTCCATAAAAACTGAGTTAAATTTTTTTTAACTTGGCAACAGTATAAAGGGCAAAATAACCACACAGACGGCTAACTGAATTAAGGAAGTATCTATGGCTACAGTTATTAGCTATGGCAGACAATTCTGGTTTTGTTATTGCACAGTTGTTTAAGGTACATCTGTATTTTGCCAGACAGCTATGGAGGCGAGTGATTCAGAGTTAAGTAAAATGCATTGTGCGATAAAATTTTGCTATCGGTTGGGTAAAGCGGCTCCACAAACAGTTGATTTAATGAAAAATGCTTACAAAGATAAATGTTTGGGTGAGTCAATGATTTTTAGATGGCACCATGATTTCAAAAGGGTGTTTGTCGGCAGAATTCGCTCCTAGGCCTGGTTGACCCGAAAGTGTTGTTTCGGAGTGTATTTTAACAGTGTTTGGGAAATCCTGCAAGAAAGTTGACAAATAAGGTGTGAAGACATATTGGCATCAACTAATATCTAAAAAAATGTCGGCATTTCGCATTCTATGCAACAAATTACTGCTGCATTGTGTGTGTTCCTCGTGGGTACCTAATCACCTGATGAGAGAACAATCGTTAGCCAGAGTTTAGGTGCGTCATGAGTGGAAACAAATGACTGCAAAGGATTTAAACTTTCTAAACATAGTAATAACTGCCGATGAAACATAGTTCCACTATTTTGACCCCCCTCACGAAGCGCGCAACAAGTGTCTGGAAACGCACAGGCTCGCCTCCTCCGAAAAAAGCCCACCAAATCAAGATGATGATAATTTTCTTTGATCATAAAGGTGCAGTCAACCAGCATGTCGTTCTTCCACAAATAACTGTCAATGCTGAGTATTACATTTCAGTCTTGAAGCGTCTGCGACGACACATATCAATTAAGCGACCGGAACTGGTACGCAAGTGGACCTTACACCATGATAACACCCACCCATACGTGGCTGCTTGTGTTCAACAGTTTCTTACGAAATGTAGTATTGAAATCATGCCACAGCCTGCCTACAGTCCTGACCTCAACCTGTGCAATTTCTGGTTGTTTCCAACAATGAAGAAGTTCTGTGGCGCAACATTCAGCACAGATGCTGACGTTATTCAAGCTGTACAAGGGTCGCTAAAGCAGCTTCAAAAAAATGCCTTTGCCACATGCTTTGAAAAGTAAACTGAATGATGAGACCATTGCATATTGTCTGAGGGAAGATACTTTGAGAAAAAATAACATATGTTTTGCTGTACCATACCTGCCAACATTGGGCAGAGCCTTGTCAGTAGTAAGTAGCATTATCGTGCGGCATACATAGATGCTTTTTTACGAAACGATCCATCTCTTTGTGAAAAATAAATACACACCACAACAAAACATTACAACAAACAAGGACAGCAATGAAACAAAATTAACATGTGGGAAGCACAAAGTTGATTCCCCTGGTGAGGGCACGATAGGTAACATTGTGAGATTCAATTTCAAAACTACCATCAGTAAAAATCAGTCAGATGCGTTCAGAAATTTACACTTGACAGATGGGAAATCCAAGCAGGTGAACACGCAGTGTGCAAACCTACACTTACCATATAATCATACTGCCTCCGACATTGCAGTTTATGACAAGATGAGACCAAAGAAGGAAAAAGAAGCTGAACATTTTAACTGGGTGAAAAATCAAAGTCAACAAAACACAAACTGACAGTAGTAGAATGCTGACTACTGTCAGTTTGTCTTTTGTTGACTCTGTAGCTGCACAACATCCATTGCTTAATTTTTCTTTCTGCTATCTTTCTATCCCTATTTCTCCATCGTGGACTTTTCTCCCCCTCCCCTTTATGCCCTACGATAATAATTTCATACATCATGCTGAAAGAACTTTTAGCCTGAGGACCATGAATCAGTGCATGATATCAAAGCTTTAATTTAACTATTTTAGATAAATGGTGTAACTTTGAGAATATTAATAATTTTGAACACCATGCATCAATTTTTACAAATATTCCAACTTCGTCACTTCCGTTTTGGGGAATCCGGTTTCAAAAATCCCCCCCCCCCCCTAATTTTCAAGCTGAAATATAAATATTTATGAAATAAAATGTTACTTAACAAAAATACTGAACAGAGGCAACATCGCGAGAAAAAAGAAATTACGATTACGAAAAAAAATCTGAGCTCCGTCGACCTTCCGTTTCCGAAAGAAGTTTCGCAAAAATGAATTCCGTTCCCCCGATGAAAACAACCCTCTCCCGTCGAAACCAAATCCCCAAAAATTTCTGTTCACTTGTACATCAATCTTGCAAATGACCAAAATAATAACGAAAAAGGCGGAATTCCTCAAATTCGCGAAAGAAGATAACGAGGAAATTTTCGCGGCGTCTAACTTTCGTTTTCACAAATTGTTGCCTACGGTTTGAAGATGAAATACAAACATCTATGCAATAAAATGATATTTAACAAGACTACTGGACACAAAGACAACATCGGGAGAAAAAAATTACGATTACGGGCAAAATTTTTTACTCCGTTTAACTACCGTTTTCGGAAGCTTTGAAACACGAAATACCGTCAACTGACGGAAAACGATCCCTATCTCCAAATTCTCTTCAGTTTTACACCGATTTAAAATGACATTTAACAAGAATATTGGACACAAACGCAACAACGGGAGAAAAAATTACGGTTACAGAAAAATCTTTTACTCCGTTTAACTACGATTTTCAAAAATTTTGTCCCCAGACGGTACTTTGTGTTATTTTGTAATAGCAAAATAAAAAAGGAAAAAAAAAAAAGAAAAAATGAAAATTCATAGAATCCGTAGTTTCAACAGTGAGTTCCGTAGTCAAACAACTGAATCTGCAGAAACTACGGACACTCTGTAGTAGTTGGCAGGTATGCTGTACCTATTTTTCTTCATTTTGTGCGATTTTACTCTCAGTATTTATGGAATGGCCGTTCTACATTCATTGAGTTCCTTGAAATTTGGTGTGGTTGTTAGGCATACATGTATATCAAATTTTAATTCCTTTAACCAAAGACAAAAAAAAACAAAAAAACAAAAAAAAAAAAAAACTACATGACCATGAAAATGAAAAAAATTGTGACTAAGTAATCTTGAGTAGTAGGTTATAATTAGTTAACACCCAATAGTTACGTTCAGACTCTTGAAGTCAAAAATTTCACTACCCTCCATTCTTCAGAGGTTAACTGACAATTTCAATTTGCTGGATGTATTCCACTTCTTGACAAGTCTACCTACCAGTTGTATCAAATTTACAAATCCTATGGTTATTTGAATGATATCAAATCCAATCTTACCATCATCAAACTTATCCTTCAGGAGATAGATAAAGTTGAAGAACTCAATGTTCCTAGTGTATACAAAATTCCTATTTCTACTTCAGCTGGCAGTACAATTTACATCGGCAGTATCTTTTGGCAGCATCACTAAATGTTTAGCTGAGCAAAAAAAAAAAATGTCACCCAAGGTAGGCCTAATTTTTCCTTAGTTTTACTACTACCTCTCTCAGATACTTCAGCAGTGCCCCTCTGGAAAAGTACTGTGAAAATTGCTCCTTTTGTCAACAAAAGGGCTTTGCACTTTTGTGAGAGCACTGAAATAGAGTATATACCTCTTCAAACTGCAATTCTGACAGTACTTGTTTTATTCCCATCATTCGGAAGTCTCTCCTATCATTTGACAATAGCAGAATTTAAGAACCTGGAAATGAAGATCTGGCAACCAGTGTCACTCCATTTGCTTACAGGTGATCAAGACCTCAGGAGGTTGAAAACGCTTCTGAGTTACTAATTTTTCAATCTAACTATTGTGTGTTAACTGCTTATAACCTACATGTATTTATTCATACAAGAGACTGATGAAGGGAAAAAAAAGCTGAACTTTTAACCACACGGGTGAAAAATAAGAATGTGCTGCGAAACAGCATGAAAATATCGCGGTGTGAGCAAGACAAAATTGTTCACTGAAATCTACTATGTAAATATATTACGCTGGAGCACATCACTGTATTCAATATATATACATTTAACAGCAACACAGGATAAATATAACTTCGTGGAGAAAAATAATTACGACTACCGGTGAAATCTACACTCTGTCCGACTTCTGTTTTAGGAAAGCTTTTCTCCATTTTGAAGCTGCAAAACAAATATTTATGGAATGAAATTATATTTAGCAACACTACTGGGTAGAAGAAACATTGCAAGAAAAAAAGAATTATGATTACAGGAGAAACCTTCACTCCGTCTAACTTCCGTTTCCGAAAGTTTTGAAAGTGTGGAATTCTGCCCACCGACGGAAAATGACCCCACCACCAATCCCTCCCAAATTTCTGTTCAGATCTGCATCAATCTCGAGAACCATCGAAATGATGGTGGAAATGGCAGAATTCTTGGAATCCACTGAAGAATCTCATGCATGACAATCACAGGGAAATTTTCATGGCAACTTCCATTTTCGGAATTTTTCTTCCATTTTCAAGCTGAAATGCAAATATTTATGGAATAAAATTATACTTAACAATAATACTGTACAGAAGAAACATTGCGAGAAAAAGAAATCATGATTACAGGAAAAAAATTCACTTCGTTTAACTTCTGTTTTAGAAAGTTTTGAAAAACGAACTACCATCCCCAGATAAAAACTACCCCTCCCCCTCCCAACTAATCCTCCAGAATTTCTCTTCAGTTTTGCATCGATCTCGAGAATCGCCCAAATGATGGGGGTGGGGGGATTCCGCGAATCCGCGAAAGTATCTCATGTATGTTTATTTATGTGTGAATTGTATTCATTTTGAGCAATTGTTTCTTATTAACTAAGATAGAAGGCTGGAACTTGTGTCTTTATATAGTAATTTGTATAAGCTTTTATGTAGTGTGCTATAAAACAATAAACAATGGTGCTTACCTTTCCAAGTTTACTGAAATAACCTTTGACCTTAAATAATTCAAAACAATTGAATTTTAACATTTTGAAAAATTTTGCGCCATCCTCAGAAGTTTTGAGTATCATTATGCCACCACAAAACATGGAACTTTGTGAGAAAAATTTAAAATATGGAAAACCACAAAACATTCTTATCTCCACTAGAACCATTTACCTATGAATTTAATTGTGACCTTTCTTTAACTTTCATGACCTTTCCTATGACTTCCTGTACCTGGTATTATACACTCTATATAGCATAAAAAAAAATGACAGTATTAGAATTACAAATAAATCTTTTACAAGCCCAGCAGACCACTAAAATTTGCAAACCACTGGTCCAGCAAAATGGCCATTGGTCTGTAAAAAAAGTATCATCATCATCATCATTGTCAACCATTATCAATCCACTGCTGGACGAAGGTCTCCCCAAGTTTCCTCCACAACGGTCTGTCTTGTGCCAGTCTCCTCCATGTCACCCCTGCATACTTTTTCGAATTTCATCCACCCATCTCCTATGTGGTCTTCTTCTGGGTCTTTTCCTGTCCCTTGGAATCCAATCTAAAATTTCGGCTGTCCATCGATGATCTGTCCTTCTGGCAGTATGTCCAGCCCATTGCCATTTCAGGGATTTAACTCTGATCATGATGTCTTCCACTCTTGTCATTTTTCGGATCCACGAGTTCCTCTTCTTATCTCTCCTGGTTACACCAAGCATGCACCTCTCCATGCTTCTTTGAGTTGTCTGCAGCCTTTGTATGTCTCTTTTAGTTAAGGTCCACGTCTCTGCACCATACGTAAGCACTGGAAGGATGCATTGATCAAACACTTTTCTTTTAAGACATAATGGCATATTGCTCTTGAAAATTATGCTGTTTCTTCCAAAAGCTCTCCAGGCAAGTTTTGTACGCCGATTAATTTCTTCATCAATGTGACCCTCACTTGATATCTGCTGTCCAAGATAAACGTACGTGTCTGTTATCTCCAGCTTTTCTCCATCAATCGATAAATCTTCATTTCTTGTAAAAGCATTGAACATCACTTTTGTCTTCTGAAAGTTCATTTTTAATCCCACTTCTTTACTCTTGTCAGCAAGTTCCTGGATCATACTCTGCAGCTCTGATGAGGTAGTTGCAAAAATGACTACGTCATCAGCAAAACGAAGGTGGGTTAGATAATCTCCATTAATCTTTATCCCCTTGTTTTCCCAGCTCAGTGACTGAAAAACACCCTCCAATGTGGCATTAAAGAGCTTCGGAGATATGGTGTCACCTTGTCTCACTCCCTTTCCAATTTTTACGTGTGTTGTATTTTCAAACAGCCTAATCTTTGCACTTGCATTTTCATAGATGTTATTAATAATATTAATGTATGCATCTTCAATACCGCAGGTTTTCAGAGCCATTGTAACTGCTGATGGTTTCACCGAATCAAAGGCTTTTTCATAATCGATAAAAGCCATGCACAATGGAAGTTCATATTCCCTCGCTCTTTCAATTAGTTGGATATGATCTATTGTGCTGTAGCCACTCCTGAATCCAGCTTGTTCTCTCGGTTGAGCCATGTCTAGTGCTACCTTCAAGCGGTGTGAAAGAACTTTAGTGAAGATTTTATAAACTACTGATAGGAGGCTGATAGGTCTGTAGTTTCCGAGATCCTCAATGTCACCTTTCTTATGTAGCAGGATCATTGTAGCGGTGTTCCAATCCTCAGGAATCTTTCCTTCATTAAGGCATCGAGTGAAAATTTGGGCGAGTACTGTTTCGATTTCTCCACTTGCTTCTTGTATGATGTCTACAGTAATTCCATCTTCTCCTGGAGCTTTTCCTCGCTTCATGTTCTTGATTGCATGTGCAACTTCTGCTGGAAGGACTGGAGGAACTCTGGTACTGGTATCTTTCATGATGTCTGGAGTGCATATATCATCCCTTTCATATAATTTGGAGTAGAAATCTTTCACTCTTGTCAAAATTTCGCCTCTATTTCTTGTTACAGAACCATCTTCTTTTCTCAGTGCCATAATCTGTTTTCTTCCCTTACTGAGATGTCCCTTTGCTATCTTTAGGCTTTGGTTGTTTTCAATTGCTTTCCTCACTAGTTCACAGTTGAATTTCCTTACGTCTTCAGTGATACTTTTTCTTACTGTCTTGCATAGCTCTATATATTCCACTTTGGAAGTCACATCTTCTTTAGTTGTCCTCATCTCTCTTCTTTTTTGCATCAGCATTTTGGTTTTTCCTGATAATTTGTTCACATGCAACTTGTTCTTAGACCCAGCTAATTTTGTTGCTGTTTCCATAAGAGCTTTGGTTACTTTTCTGTTAACTTCAGAGATGTCCACTTCTTCCGATGTTAGGCCTTCTAAAGCAGAGAACCTGTTCTTCAGTTCTAACTTGAAGGTATTATGGTGTTTTTAAGGTTGGTTATGTCAATAGATTTTGTTTGTCTTATGAGCTTGCCATGTTCAAGTTTAGTGTTGAGGTGCATCTTACATCTCACCAATCTATGGTCACTACCTGTGTTGAACTTGTTTAGCACACTGCTGTCTTCTATGACGAATTTTTTGTTACACATAATAAAATCAATTTCACTTGTCGTCCCATTTGGATGTCTCCATGTCCATTTCCTGTGTGGCTTTTTCTTGAAGAAGGAGTTCAAGATGAAAAACCCTTCTGCCTCTGCAAACTCAACGAGAGTATTTCCACGCTGGTTTCTGTTGCCATGACCGAATTTACCTACTGAAGTTTCATTCTGTTGCCGTTGCCCTATTTTTGCATTGAAATCTCCCATAATTATTTTCAAGTGCTGCTTACCTTTATTATTTAGATGATGAATTTCCTCATAAAATTCTTCAATTTCTTCTTCAAGATGACTTGTGGTGGGTGCATAAGTTTGAATAATCTGAGCCTGGTATCTTTTCGAGAGTTGGATAACAAGTCGTGCAGCTCTGTCAGAGGAACTTTCAACTTCTACAACTTTATCCTTCAGTTTCTTGTTTATTATAAATCCAACACCACTAGTTCTGCCAGTATCTGTCCCACGATAGTAGAAGAGATGTCCACTTTTCAGTTCGATGAGATCTTCTCCTTTTCTCCTTATCTCACTTAGCCCCACGATGTCCCACTTGATCCTTTGTAGTTCCTCTTCCAATTCAAGAAGCCTTGAATCAGAAGATAGGGAGCGTCCATTGTAAGTAGCCAAGGTCAGCATCAGATGGCAGCCTAGTCCGTTCCTCCGGGGATTCTTAGCACCCTCTGCCTTCATGTCGCACTGGCCGCTGCCTTGGCCAGGTACATTCCAGCTGCCGGAGACTGAGGGCCAAGATTTAAGTTGTGGAATCATTTTGGAGGGGTTTGGCCATAACTCACCACGCTGGCCAAGCGGGTTGGTGAGTGTGGGATAGAATTTCCTCTGATCCCGATGGTATAGTTATACCGCTATGGGCGGTCGTCAGAGCCCCTTTAGTGGGAACAGGATGCACCACGAGAAGGCGGGGTTGACATTTGTCAAGGAGAGGCTGTGATGTTACGCATCACCTGACCTTACATCCCAAAAAAAGTATATATATATATAAAAAAATATATAACACACACACACATTTTGATTGGGAGTTTAATGACCACAGTGAGCAACTCAATGGGCAGCAGTCACCCGTCCCTAATTTTGGGCCACTGACTCCAGGGAAGGGAGAGAGCCAGTGCCATAAGACACACACAACATCCATGCCTCATTGTGATTCGAATTCAAACACATCTTGGACGAATGATCAAAAGCCATTGTTTATACAACTGTGCCGCTGGGGTGGTGCTTAGGGGCCTTTAGACATTTACAATATCAAAAATACATAATATCTAAAGTATTATTTACCTGATATTGTCAAAGTATTTTGCACGTTGTTGCTCCGTGAGGCACGTGCTCCTATCTTGAGTGGTCTTTTTGTTACGGGTTTTTGGTTAGGTATAAGTCCGCTGTTATGCTAATTTCTCCTCTTCGTCCTCAATTTTTGCACACCAGTGTAGGAAGTGCAGAGCAGAAATTTTATGATGAAAAGTGTGGGCAGAATTGTACGGAATTAGAGTGGGTGTGGAAGTGGGTTTTCGATAAACGGCAAAAGACAGGAAATTGTCAGAAGGGTTACAAGTAATTTGAAAATCTAGATAAGGTAAAACAAAATTATGTTCAAGTTCTATCATGAGTTTGATTGAGGGGTATTGAGAAGACATAGCGTGGACAAACTGATATAACTCATTTATGGTATATGGCCAAATTACCAAGATGTCGTCAACGTATCGGATATAGAAACTAGGTTTTTGTGGGAATTCTTGAATGACTTTATTTTCAATGTGCTGAAGAAGAATTTCTGTTAAGACTGCAGATAAAGGTGAACCCATGGCTGTCCCATCGGTTTGTTGATAAAAAATGTTCTGAAATTTGAAAAATGAACGCCTTTTAATTAGATCATGATTCATTATGAAAGAAATATCATAAGCAGAAATGTTAGAATCAATGAGTAAAGCCTGAATTAACTGAAATGTAGCTTCCATTGGTACATTCGTGTATAACGAAACTACATCTAGGGACACCAAAAAATAAGAAGTTGGTAGTGGCTGAATTAACTTTAACTTATCAATAGCTTGTGTGGTACTCTTTATTGAGTAGGAAGAATTCACTGTAAATTTGGCGAGATAACTTGCCAAGGCTTTTTCCAAAGGTCGGATGGGGGCAATGTAACCTGACACAAGAAGGCAAATAGGGTACCCTTCCTTATGTAGTTTTAATCTACCAAATAAATCGGGTACATGGCAGCCGGGGTGGATTGAAGGCTTTTGAAAAGGAATCCGGAGGAGCTGAAGAATTCTTCAGGTGGCTTAAAGCAGTAACAGTAGCCCTGGTGGGGTCTCGTTCCACAATTACATGAGGGATACTAGAAGTGGCATTGAGCATTTTGTGAACAAAATCACAACTTGACTAGTTTTATCAGCTAAAAGAATGGCGTGGGTCCTTTTTCAGTTCAATCAGTTGTTGCATTTCTTCATGAAGCTGGCATTCTTCGGTGGTGGTTTTGCACAGTCTTGGATTATTTTTGTTAAGAGACCTTGCAATTTTCATTCTTGCAAAGTTCCTATCTTCAATTGGAAGTGAATGTAGAATTTGCTCACTTTGCGGAACAGTTTTAAATAAGTCCACTTTACGTTGGTTAGGGTAAGCGAACTTGTAACCCCGTTGTAAGGCTCTTAGTTTAATGGGATTCAGAACCTTATCACTAAGATTTCTAACTCCATTATGTGAATCAGAGTTATAGCTGTCATGGTCCAGTTCATGCAAATCCAATCCATTACCGGCATCAGATGATCCATGTAATGATCCTTGTTCAAAAAGGCCAATAGGATGTCTTGTTTGAAATCCGAACAGCTTATGCGTTCTACTACAAACTTCAGAATCCACCAACAATCTCAGTTTTTTCACATGGGTGTTAAATAAAACCATTTCAGTTTCAATTATTGCTGTAATTACAAATAATGAACGGTCCAAAATAATTGGGTGTGAGGAATCAGCTAGGAATGAGTAAGAGGTATAGCATTTCTTATTAAAGAAGTCAATACTACTATGCTTACTTCTGATCTGTTGAAGTAGTCTCTTCCTTTCGGCAATCCTCATGATCTTGGTGTCTCTTATGGTAAATGGAGTATTGAAAATATGCAGATGCCTTGGAATGACATTTAAATCTCTGCAGTTTAGTAAAAATGACAAATGTGCCGATTCCCTGAAAGTTTTCCACAAAAACTTCTAAAAGTTTGCATAGCATGGTTCCAAATTATGAAATTTAGATGAAAACTGCGTGATTCACGATAAAAATGCGGAAGTATGACGGCAAACACTATAATTCATGCATAAATACTAGTATTAAAAGAAATCCGTCTTGTTGGACGATGATATTTATTCAGCTAAAAAACAAAATCTATGTACAGGTTAAAAACCATGAGCACTTTCGGTGTCACAGTGACACCTTCATCAGATGTGATTTCCATCGTGTGGTTACATGCTGGTCTTAAATACGTGGAGCAGATGCATCATGGGAAAGGTAATGTCAGTGTCACATGATATACCAGATAACAAGACAGTCAAAAAAGCATAAATAGCCAACAAAAATTACTCAACAGAAACAATAGTTATTGTGCTGTCCTCCCTAATCAGATTGCTCCAGGGTTCAGGTAAAACACAAGGATAATAGTCATTACAGCAATGTGTATTATAAGCTGAAATATAGAGGCTTTCTGTAAATAACAAGGAATAAACAGTGATAGAGTTTGGAAATCTATATATTTTTGAATGCATTGGGATGTTTTTTTCTTCCATCCCTTACAAAATTATCTCACAAGTGGGATTTTTATTTTATTTTTTCAAGTTCTTGACAAGAATTTCAGAAAAATCAGGATATTGTGAATCAGGAAAAATCGGAAGGTGTCCACAAAACAAAGGAATCTTCTGGAAAATCAAGAGTTGGTAGCTGTGGCAGATGTTGAAAATTTGCCATGGGCAGAAAGAGATGGATAAAGCTTGGCTACACTTCTGTATCTGGCCTGCGTCGTCTGCTACAACAAAGCACGTGCCGATACGCAGAGCTTCTGCTGCTTCGCACCGAGGCTGGTAACTGCATTATGTCACCGCCGTTTGCTCTGTGCATGAAGTCCATTTCCCGTACTACTGTTTAGATATTCTTTACTTGTGTTGCCCCTGAATCTGTAAGTGCTGCTTCGTATTTCGTGGTGAACAAAGTTCAGTGAGTGGGTCTTAGTAATAAATCCAACCAAAAGAACATGTTCGGAAGGTCATTCAATGACTTTCAGAGTCTATAAGTCTCATCGTTATTGACAATTCAAGTGTCAGAGGAATCATGTTTCAGGGAAATCTGAGCAGTCTTCCCATGTACTTGAGACATGGGATGCCTGGGTCCTTCATATCTTTAAACGTGATATTAAGCAATTCAGGGTCAAAATTTGTCCTGAGAATGACAAATCTGTGAGTACATTGCTGCCGCTCATACACAAACATGTACAACCATGAACTACTGTCATGACAGATCAGTAGGCTGCATATCATAACCATAACCTCGGAAGCTGCAGACATGAACATCTCACAGTTAACAACTCACTGAACTTCGTGGATCCTAGTACTGGGGCTCATACCCATGGTGTTGAGAGCAATTGATGACCTCTCCCCTCAAACGCAAACTTAGTTATGGAACTCGCAAACTTCATCTGCTAAACCATATTCTGGTATATATATTCCGACGGAACTCTCGTCTTTCGTAAGAACATTGCTTTGAAGTAATGATTCAGATCATAAAACAGTTCTTTCCTGGACGTAATTAATTAATATAATTATATATGCTAGAAAGATAGGTTTCAATTCTGCACGAAACATGTCTCTACTATCCCTGCAAATGTTTCAGAATATGAACAAAATCACATCCTTCACGAAAGGCCCATTCAAGGGCCAGCGAGAATACCTCAGAAACATTCGTCTTGTGAACACATCACACAGTGTGTTTCACATATCACCCAATAGATGGCAGCACTACATCACTCGGGAAATGTCATATTACCCATGATTCTGCATTGCTCTATTGCAGCAGATGACGTAGGCCAGGTATGGAAATGTGTCCGAAAGCTCATCACAAGTGTTTTTATTCTTTTTATATAGTTTGTGGCAGTACAATGCCTGAGCACTGTACTGGTAAGCAGGTGTAAAATGATGATAATTACATGATAATTCAAAGGAAAAATTCCACATGACGTGCCGTGCCTACTACACAACACGTGTTCAGCAACTTGAGAAAAAAAAAAATGTTAATTGTAAATGAATTTACGGCACGTCTATTCATAGTGTATTGTGGAATAACTTTTTTACGGGTCTTATAGAGGTTATTTTTCATGAAAGTTGGTTGTCAAATTTTCGAACTAAAGCCTAGTTCGTCATCAGGACTACGTCACTTGACGTAGTCCTGATGACGAACAAAGTGACGTAGTCCTGATGACGAACTAGGCTTTAGTTCAAAAATTTGACAACCAACTTTCATGAAAAATAACCTCTATAAGATCCGTAAAAAGTTATTCCACAAAAAAAATGTGTTCAACAGACCTGCATGCAGCCAGTCTGCATGATGAATCAAGCGCCAATGAATGAGAGGAAGAATGGATCGGAGGTGCTTTGGCGCCATGCCAGGGGCTCAAGTCTACAAATTATCATGTAATTATGATGATAAATGATAATTCAAAGGAAAAATTCCCTGTGACATGCCGTTACCACTGCACGACGCATGTGTTAAGCAACTTCTGAAAAAAAATATGTATTCAACACACATGCACGCATCCAGTCTGCATGCTGGTTGGTGGTTTATTTTTATGGCGCAAGGGCCATGTGTGGCCAAAGAGTGCCAAACACAAGACAATGAAACAAACAGTAATAAAAACATGGTATAACGATTCAAATCTGGCTGATTCAGTAAAAGTGAAAAATGAGAATGATGGAAGAGCTAAAGATAATGAAACAAACAGTATTAAAAATATGGTACAATGATTAAAATCTGGCTGATTCAGCAAAAGTGAAAAATATGATGGAAAAGCTAAAAACTAGATATGTTTAAAAAAGTCAATTTGTTTTAAAAATGGAAAGACAGCGACAGTGTCGCAGTGGTCATCTAGGAGCCGGTGTGGCGTAGCTGCATCCTTGGTCAACAAATGAGAATGAAAAAATGTAAAGGTAGTATCAATCATGACACCAAGTGGGTGCCATGAAGGATCCCCAAAGCCCCGGGTCTCTCTAACAAGTGACAAGTCGAGCCCTGCATCACGAGCTACGGCCACCATATGAAGACCGAAAGTTGGAATGCACAAGGGCCGGTTCTCAAATAAACGAGCATGCTGGGGATGGAAAACTGCATCGCACAAAAAATGGTCTGGAAGAGATTGAAGTTTCAAGAAAAATTGATGGTCTGTGGCACCACAGCGTCCACACCCTAAGAGTGCTCCTGCACTACTGCTGAGAATGGCTGTAAGACTGACACCTAAAACATCTCAAAAGGTTAGGGATGTATGGTTGTACCTTGAGGTGACGATACCCTGCCTTGATGGATGTAGGCGGGGAAGGGCTGTCAAATGTCAAAATGGATGTTGCAGGATGGGACGGACTGCCCATTCCACCTGAAAAGAATATGCCGCACACCCGTAACGCGTTGACTACTCAGTTCTTCAATAAGTTCTTCCTCAGTACACTCAATGAGGTCCCGAGAGGAGACAACACCTCGAGATGTATTTAGGTATCCATGTGGTGTTATTTTGACCGAAGTCTCAAGCAGCATGGTGGTGTTATTTTGACCGAAGTCTCAAGCAGCATGGTGGTGTTAAGAAGTGTGGAACTGTAGGCCACAGTGGACATCTCTACCAGAAGATCTTCAGACTGGAGTTTCTTTACGATCTTTGGAGAGCTTGCAATGGATTGAAGTGCTTTATTAATTCAAAATGGACTTTTTGCACTCAAAGGCTTTGAAGGGTCCAATGAGTGCACAAAAAGAAATGAGCATTCGAAGAATCAGGAACATGATTCTTCGAATGCTCGTTGGTGCCCGTTGTATCTTTAAAACATGTGCTTGCCATGATTTGATTTTACAACCATAAATACAAGAATGTAGTGAAACCTGTAAAAAGTAGATGTACACCATTCCTGAATTTTAAAATACAGAAATTTAAAACAGACGCTGAACATTTATTCAACATTTGTGCTTACAAGTGCCATGATTCAGCAATGTGTACCTGCGAAGAAAAAAATTCAAAGTTCCGGACAGGGAATGGCAATTTTTGAATGACCAAAGGACTGCAAGACAGATGGCTATCGGAAATGTTGATATCACAACAACACAGCGATTGCAAAGAAGGGAGGAAAGATTATGCCGAAAAACCAATAGATCTATTGTTCCTGATAAAAAGTCACGTCCAAGTATAAATGGACTTTGAGGGACAAGGTAACCCCGGTTAAGGAAAAAGGTTACAAGGTCAAGGAAAATCTGGGGTGTCACAACAATTTGAAAGTGACAACCAAAGACACTGAAGTTGAATCAGTAATGGACACAGATAGAGACTTCCAGTGGACCTATCCTTTAGTGAAAAGTTTTAAGAAAGAAGTCGGGCTATCATCAAGTCAAATGAGGATTAGCATGTCTCGTACTGTATTGGCTGCAGATTTAACGGGCGCTTCAAGTAGAGCCATGGCCAAAATTACTACAGCAGTTCTTTGCTGATTTCAGTCTAGTTTCACCAGAAGACCCAACATATATAGTTGACAAGAACAAGATCAGAAGGGAAGTAGAAAAGGAAAGAAAACAAATCCGAGAAAATCAGTTGCGGGCAGTAAAAGAGACCCCCATTAAAAGCTTGTATTTTGATGGGCGCAAAGATCTGACTCTTAAGCTAATGACAGGTCATCGAGAGATAAAATCTGAAGCGCACATAGATAGCACTGATAGAAGAGCCTGAAGGCAATTACATAGGCCATATCTCGCTAAATTCTGATGTAGTGTTCTCCCTACAGCCATTTTACTGAGCGGCCCACACTGCTAATTTTCTCTGCTGTCCAGCTAAATTTTCTTTAATGAATGTTTTCACAACACACACAATAGTAAGAGTGTAAAACTTACTCCTACATACACCATAAATATTGGTGAAAACAACTGAAATCTGTGTTGAACATGAATTATCAGTAAGTATTTAATAAGCACAATAATGTTAAGCAATAGAATAATAGCTATATACTATACGCACTACTGTTTCACACGTTATATACGTTCCATGCGTTGTGTGCATATTTGCAGCAAAATCATCTTGGTATTTATATATCATATATGACTAGGAATATTATTACAAGTTTCAATTATTATATCATCAAGGACTCACCTTGTATCGGTATTCCAAATTAGTAAGCTTCATCCTGTATCTTGAAATAAAATATGTATCTAGCGTGTCACCACGTAGAATCATCGTATTGCAAATAGGCCCAATTGAAATTTGCGACCAGGGTTTAAACTCAAATAAAACACGACTATGGATATCATACAAAGAGAGTGCGAAAGAATTATATACAATGCAATTAAAAAACCATTTACCATCAACAGGTGTCGTCAATCTTTAAAAGAAGGAATGGACATAATCAATGACAATCCAAACAGACCTTAAATAAAATTTCGTCAATTATTGAAAAATGCCAGACAATCTCTGCAACACGCACACGACTCCACACAAACCATCGGACATGTTTTGGCACGACTGACTTTCGGCCATTATCAACGGTATGCATCCTGGATCAATGTTCAAAGTTGTTATATATCTAGGTCACCTCGGCATCGCCTCCGCTACAGTTGCTCCACGTCGACTTCTTCCGTCATCGTTACATATACGTGTATTCACGTGTGAGTCACATCCACGCCATCTATTGGGTTAATTCCGGGATTGCTGTCGCTGTTCTTATTTCGTAAGTATATGTTATTTCTTTTATTTTCCTTTTTGTTATATACTTACGAAATAAGAACAGCGACAGCAATCCTGGAATTAACCCAATAGATGGCGTGGATGTGACTCGCACGTGAATACACGTATATGTAACGATGACGGAAGAAGTCGACGTGGAGCAACTGTAGCGGAGGCGATGCTGAGGTGACCTAGATATATAACAACTTTGAACATTGATCCAGGATGCATACCGTTGATAATGGCCGAAAGTCAGTCGTGTCGAAACATGTCCGGTGGTTTGTGTGGAGTTGCAGAGATTGTCTGGCATTTTTCAATAATTGACGAAATTTTATTTAAGGTCTGTTTGGACTGCAATTGATTACGTCCATTCCTTCTTTTAAAGATTGACAACACCTGTTGATGGTAAATGGTTTTTTAATTGCATTGTATATAATTCTTTCACACTCTCTTTGTATGATATCTATAGTCATGTTTTATTAGAGTTTAAACCCTGGTCGCAAATTTCAATTGGGCCTATTTGCAATACGATGATTCTACGTGGTGACACGCTAGATACATATTTTATTTCAAGATACAGGATGAAGCTTACTAATTTGGAATACCGATACAAGGTGAGTCCTTGATGATATAATAATTGAAACTTGTAATAATATTCCTAGTCATATATGATATATAAATGCCAAGATGATTTTGCTGCAAATATGCACACAACGCATGGAACGTATATAACGTGTGAAACAGTAGTGCGTATAGCATATAGCTATTATTCTATTATATAATACCACGTATTTTTATTTTTGGTTATTTTTACTAACCAAAATCAATTATTTAATGTTAAGCAAAACATCGTCCTTTCTTTTTCTTTTTTTGATTGAGGCAGGAGTCGTTTAAAGTACCATCCAGCTGCAAAAAGGCTCTAGGGAGAACACTACTGATGGAAATGCGAAAGAAATAGTCAAAAGCATAATCACCTTTACGGAAACGCATAATGTCGATCTCCAGAGCCTAATGATCATCAGATGCGATGGGACAAATGTTAATACAGGATGGAAGGGTGGAGTAATACGTTTGCTTGAAACCCACTGTAGAAGACCTCTGCAACAGAGCATATGTTTGCTACATACCAATGAGTTGTCACTAAGGCATCTCATTCAGGAACTCAATAGCCACACAAAAGGACCATGTTCCTACTTTGGACCTGTTGGTTTACTTTTAAAAGATTTGAAAACAAGACAGTGGTCAAATTTTATAAAACTGATACTTCCCGCCCGCGTTTGGACCCTAAAGACATCAGCAATCTAAGCACTGATCAGCAATACTTGTATCGCATATGCATTGCTGTTAAAGATGGCAATTGCCCCCAAATCTGGCTAAGACCAATCCAGGCAAAATCAGTCATGCATGCTGGCGGACGACCGCAAGCAGTCTTTTATGATTATACATCAGTACCCAAAATCCATCCGATAATCTCCGTAAAATCGTAAAGTTTATGATGCTGGTTTATGCACCAATGTGGTTCAAGATATAAACGAAACCACAATGCCAAGATGGAGCCCGACATATCTGGAAGATGATTTCTCTCTCACAAGGCAGTTGCCCAACCATGTAAAGAAAATTACCGACAAAGTAATTTCAAGCAATGCATACTTTGCGCATTCTGAAAACATACTACTGGCAATGCTAACGGATTCTCGAAGCCACATCTGGGAATTGGCAATGAGGCGAATCCTGAACACCAGGAATAAGAAATCCGAAGGCATACGCTTTTTCAAACCTCCCGAACTCAACTTTAAAGCCATTGATTATGTTGATGTAGTAAACTGGTCGAACAGCACCATAACAGAACCACCTCTTACAATGCATGAAGAGTTAAAAGACATGCAAACAAGAACAGGTTCCAGCACTAACTTTCCAGGTTTCCATGTCACACCCAATCAGTCGAGCAATGTGATAAACTAATATCTGAAGCTGCAACGAAAGTTTGCAGTGATACTGCAAGAGACAGTTACATACGGGCTAAGATTCAAGCAAGAAGAGAATTTTCAACTTTTGACAACAAGGGTCAGTATTATTCTAAAGTCTAACCTTTGTAAATATTCTCCTTTTTTTCTTCTGCTTTATTACACTTCCAGTTTCTAGATTTCTGTATTGCAAGAAGTAATATACCAGTAATTGCACTTTTGACTTTTTTTTATTTTTTCATATTGTTTATACTTTTCCAATGCCAGAGGGGCACGGCTAGATATTGACCAAAATTGACTAAATTTTTTTTTGGTTCTAACTGATCCATTAAGCAACTTTTCTGCGCTAGGCCGAGATCGATTTCGAAAAAAAAATCCGAAAAGAAATTTCCCGAAAAAAGGCTTCAAAGTGGATTTTTTGTCTTTTTTTTTTTTTTTTTACTTTTCCAATGCCGGACGGGCGCGACTAAATATTGAGCAAAATTTATTAAATTTCTTGTGGATTCTAACTGACGCATTAGGCAACTTTTTTGTGCAATACCAAGATCGATTTTGAAAAGAAAAAAAAATTTCGGCCCACCCTACCCCCAGACTCAGTCCCTGTTGTACGGAACGACAAGCCGCTAGAGGTCTGGACTCCACTCGGTCACAGACCTCATTGACTAGGAGTGGGTTAGTTCCTAGCCGCCCGTTTAGGGTGAAGCAGGGGGCAAAGAGGAGTGTTGGCAACTGGCGACAACAACACCCTGGCCTCCAGAAACCTCAGCCTCCTGCATACCCTTTTCCACCTTACGGGTCACCACACACGGCAAAGGTGCAGGTAGGTCTAGCTAACTAGCTCAGAAAAACAAAGGGAACATAAAATGGAGAAGACAGGAAAGAAAAAGAGAAACAAAAATCTATAGCTGATGCATAATCACAACCTCAGCAACCTACAACTGAGGCGGGTGTGTGTCAAGAGAAATAACAAAAAAAACATAAAAATGGGAAAATCATCATAAAGTACATGTCGGCTTGGGCCGTGGGGTCGCCATCCCCCAGCAGCTGGATGAACAGCTGTCCCTTCGGTGATGTTATCATACAAGACGAAAAAGCAAGATGTTCCGTCACAAGGTCAGCTCGGGCCGTGGGGCCCCACTCCGCAAATAACTGGAAAACCAGTTATTCCCATGCGGGGGTCTGCATGATGAATCAAGCACCAATGAATTGGAGGGAAAATGGATCGGAGGTGGTTTGGCACTGTGCTAGAGGCTCAAGCCTACTAACTGGTTCTGTTAATGACAATACTATTGTTCTCCATCAGCTGCGATCTTGGTTTCCTTGACACAGCTACCTATGACTCTGAGAGGTTAAGGGTCATTCGTAGCCCATTGGTGAGTAATTACTTAACTTTTTTTTCTTAATCTTCCTCATTCCTGCAGCTTTCAATGTTGAACGGAAAACATTTGCAGTACAGTGAAACGCTGGATACTCACGTTCGGCCACCGGCCTGCCCAGTTGAGTTAATGCCAAATGAAAACTTTCTTACATGCTGTAAAAAATAATACATGCCCGATCAGAATTTTTATGTGCCCTGGGCATGTTGGACAATAGATTTCAATGAAGGAAGAAATATTCCTCATAATACATGGGAAATCGATAAAATATTCAACACAAACAGAATATAAATTCTGAATTTGCTTGTAACTCTTTCTTGGCCACCCATGTAACACCTCTCAGAAAACTTGAAAATTGCATCGCCCTCGAGTGGGAATCAAATCCGCATCTCCCGATTTCCATTCGAGTATGCTAACTGTTACACCACCCAGGACAGTGAAGTTCCAAGCAACTTAGACTAAGCAAACTTAGCTTAGGAATCCGAACATCCTCAGATTTTCGCTAGTCAAAGTATTGTTGCTGCCTCATAGTATGCTTCGAGTATGCTTAAACTAGCAAAAAGCAGAGGATGTTCAGATTCCTAAGCTATGTTTGCTTAGTCTCAGTTACTTGGAACTTCACTGTCCTAGGTGGTGTAACGGTTAGCATACTCGAACGGAAATCGGGAGATGCAGGTTCAATTCCTGCTCCAGGGCGATGAAATTTTCAAGTTTTCTGAGAGGTGTTACATGCATGACCGGTAAGAGTTACAAGCAAATTCAGAATTTATATTGTTTGCTTTGAATATTTGGGCAAAAGATTTTTGAACCCTGGTCGTAAGTGAATATCATCGTTTTTAGACACAAGTTAAAGATTTACTAAAGGAGGGGTCAACTTCAGAGTTCAAACTACAAGATATATGTTCTTAAGATAGGTAAGTCAAACCTATCATTTTATGTCCTAAAATAGTTAGAGATACTCAGAATCCTCATTATTAGACATAATATACAGGTCAGTCTATATAAATTACACACTGAGAATTGATGTATAATAAAAATATATCTTATTAAAAAACTACCTGGCAAGCTATTCAAACAAACTCCTTCTGCATAGGATATAATTAAAAATCCAGATGCATCTTTGGTTCTTCCAATGTCCTGGAAAGACTCACTGGCTGATGATGCAGAAGAGGATGTTATTTCAAACATGATTGTATAACAAAACTGCTTCTACCACAGCAGAACAGGGAATATTACCTGTAGGAAAACATACAATGTACTGTCATTACAACATTCCCGATAAAAAAAATTACATCATTAAACTGAATTGCAAACTAATTAATTAAACAGCAGTCATCAACAGAACATGAGTATAAATTTACTTAATTCTGTTTTAACTCGAAGAACCTTCATTTAATCTTCCCTTCTTCCAAGCTCTTTTGGTATTACAGATGTTTCTGGCCTCTAGATTTTTGTAAGACCTTGACAAAAATCCAGAGGCCAGATATGTCTGTAATACCAAAAGAACTCAAAAGAAGAGAAGATTTTTCAAGTGAAAATAGAATTAAGTAAATTTATCTTGGAGTAAAGCCTTGAGTAAGTATTTTAACATGTATATAAATTTACCTCTTAGATATTTATTATTACCACATTTGAGTTACAAACTATTCAAGGTCAGAATAAAAAAAAAAAAAAAAGATGGAGTTCAACATTGCTTTCTAATTTCCATATCCTGCAAATTAATGTTATACCTGATTTGGCTGCAATATTAGACATACCAATTGGTTCATTTTATGTTAAATCAAATAATTTATCAAGAATTCTTGTATGACCTCAAACAAAGATCTTCGCTCTTTCCACGTTTATAAGTGAGTCACGGAAAAATTCTCATTGGCCGCCACCGGTAGTCGAACCCAGGGTCGTCCAGGTACGCGCCGGATATGCTTCCGCTACACCACAACGGCCTCGAATTCCTCCGGACTCTCACACGCTAACTGCCAAGCCAATTCGGCAGATTGCTTCTTGGTGTAGTGGAAGCATATCCGGCGCGTAACTGGAAAACCCTGGGTTCGACTCCCGGTGGCGGCCAATGAGAATTTTTCCGTGACTCACTTATAAACGTGGAAAGAGCAAAGATCTTTGTTTGAGGTTCCTGGTCCACATTAAATGTCTGTATTAATTATTCATTCGCCTTCTAATTATTTCTTCAGTTGCTGCTTACCATCTTTGGTGAATCACCAGCATTGTGCGGGGCTCCAAGAAGCAATCTGCCGAATTGGCTTGGCAGTTAGCGTGTGAGAGTCCGGAGGAATTCGAGGCCGCTGTGGTGCAGCGGAAGCATATCCGGCGCGTAACTGGAAGACCCTGGGTTCTACTCCCGGTGGCGGCCAATGAGAATTTTTCTGTGACTCACTTATAAACGTGGAAAGAGCGAAGATCTTTGTTTGAGGTTCCTGGTCCACGTTAAATGTCTGTATTAATAATTCTTGTATGACTTGGTAAACTTATTGGTTCTGTTGAGAAAATAAGCTGCAATAAAATTTAATTTCTGGAACAAAAAAATTTCAACTCTTTTTAGATTGTATAACTCCTATTTTTCACTCATGTTTTTTTATATAATTTCTTTGCATTCTGAGTATATCATTAGGTGGTCAAAATGCACTTACTTATATGGTATGTTTGGCTTAAACCTGTTGAAAAAAATCCGGTGAAGGATGGTTTACCAGATTCTTTTCAAGATGTTTAAACTAAGCACATCATATCAGTATCTGCACTTAACCAACTTATTACTTAGTTTGCAGATATACACTGAATGTTAGGAAATATTTTTAATAACTTATTGATAGTAAACATGAGAACTTCTTTGGAAGACACAAGAGAAAAGAATGGGTGATTCACAACATAAGAAGAGTTGAAAATCTGTTAGGTATGCAGTGTATAAACCTATCATGTCCCAAACTTTAATTCACCTTTAGATTTTGGCTATCTGTAATATGTTATACATACAGCATGATAGCCTATGGTCAAATGTTAAAGATACATTGTTTAATTCTATAATACAAGTTTTTTCAGGATCTCAAACACCCATTTGAGTCTAGTTAACACATATAAGAATAACTATTTTATGATTTATTGTATACTTTACTAGCTTATAGCCAATCCTAGGTCAGTTATTTTTAAGCTTTAAATAAATATTAATATATAGGGGATGTTTCCCATCCTAAGACAGGATTATTATTTTTTTCTTTTTTTCTTTTATTGGGGGTTTAACAACCACGGTGAACAACTCAGTTGGCTATAAGCAGTCATCCGTCCCTAATTGTGTGCCACTGGTTCCTGGGAAGGGAGAGAGCCAGTGCCGTAAGACAAACAACATCCATGCCTCACCGGGATTCGAACCCAGACCCATCTCAGACGAATGATCAGAAGCCATCGCTTAGACCACTGTGCAGTGTTGAATTAGAAATAAATATTTTACTGGCCGAGTGGACCACTATAATTTGCAATCCACTGGTCCACCAAAATGCCAAATGGTCCGTAACAAAAAACCGAAGACACATATATATCCTTTTTTTTTTTTTTTTTTTTATTGGGAGTTTAACGACCACTGTTAGCAACTCAATGGGTTATAAACAGTTGCCCGTCCCTAATTCAGGGCCACTGATTGCAGGGAAGAGAGAGACCCAGTTCTGTAAGAAGAACACAACATCCATGCCTCAATGGGATTCGAACCCGGACCCATCTTGCACGAACGATCAGAAGCCATCGCTTATACAACTGCACCACTGGGGTGGGGCTTAGGCATTTACAATATACCAGTGGCGTAGGGTGATTTCAGACAGTGGGTAATCTCACATTTTTGACCCCCCCCCCCCCCGAAAAATAATAACAATTCATGTATATATATATATAAAGTTTGTTAATAAAATTATTACATAATGTAAAAAAATTATTTTTTATGAATTCATGGTTTTTAAAACTACTTTCAAAGTTGAAATATAATTAATGCTCAACTTCCTTCATTTCCTGTCCCTCAGTAGATCTTGTGAAAGTCTTGATTCTCCTCAAAGTTGAAAATGTATGTTCTACTGTTGCTGCTGGTATTGTAAGAATAAGTAAAAAGAGCATATAAGTTTCAGGCATCACTAGATTTAGTTGCTTTTGAATCACGTACTTCAACATGAGATTAAGGGGTTTGCAGAGGTCTGCACGGGCCGAGCTGGCCTGGCAAGCATGAACCCGGCCCGGCGGGCCTTTTTTAATTTAGAGAACAAAGCAACGAGCCAGGCCAAGTCGACCCATTCTTTTTATCGCAATGGTAAAGAAAGAAAAAAGTCGTGTTCCCCAATTTCCTGGTGTTTTTAACTCTTTAGCTGACTTTACTTACTTCCATGACATAGCCCAGGGCGTAATCAGAAAAGCAAGGAGAGGCACTCAAGTGTTTTTACCAATCTACAGGTACTAAGATGGTAAAACCATTTTGGGGCTTGTAGACAGCAAAAATATTCGACCCTGAGCGTGTGTATAGAGTGGGGTACGGAAGGTGTCTGCAGTGAGGTGTCTGTGTGTGTGTTTATATAACAGAGTGGGACGACATCGATTTTTTCTCCTATCCCTAATCTCTAGTTCAGAGAAAGGGAAATTCTGAACGCGCTTTAGCTTCATTTTTCTCTCTTTTTAAAGGTTATATTTTTCGATGATTGTCAAAGTTTAGCTAATATTTTTAGGCTTACATTCAACTAAAGATTTTCAATAATATCTCAATAAGTTCATTTCGTAGGCGTACTGAATTGAAATGTCTGTTATAAGTCTGTAAAAGGGAACTAAATTCTGTTTCAGGAAATTTTTCTTTTATCTGTGGAAATCTGTGCGTCTCCAAAATTGTTTTGAATTCAAGATTTTTGTAATTTCCAAATCGGTCTGTTAGTTGTTCAATTATGTTGTCTAAGATTTTGTAGAACAAACTTCTGTAAAATACTTCTTGGTCTTCATTTCTTGGGCTGTTTAGTGGAATTTTCCAAAACATTTTTCCAGAAATCATCGAAGGAATTTTGGTGTTTTTCTTTTATTACATTTTTCACATCTTCATCCTTTTTGCAGCAATATGCTACATCCAAACTTTTGTTTTGCAGAACATCAAACGAAGTATCTGTACGTGAAATGGAAAAAACAAGTCTAACAAGAAACATGCTTTGAAACTATTCAAAAACGAAGCACATATCCTAGCCTGTATAACAAGGCGTGATTTCACCGATTAGCAACTAGCAAATAGCTAGTGAAAAATCAAATTTGCTAGTGAAAAAAAATCGCAGTAGCAAATATTGCTAGTAAGGTAATTTCTTTATTTAAAGTAACCAAAAATCATTATTAATCCACGAAGTTTACATAACAGTTTCTATTATCACTTGTTAAAACAGCAACGATCAGCGATTCTCTTTCGCCAATTTCCTTTCGACACTTAATACCCATCCTCCCCATATCTTTCATCCCTTCCAGTGGAAACTGTCATAGAAGCGCATTGAAACTCCTCTCCATCGTGCCCTCATTGGTCTATTACAGAAACTGACGTCAGCAATGGTTGCTGTGGCAACCCAGAGCTCTGGGATGGATCGGTTGTTTGACCACCTGCTCTGCTACCTTCCCTTCTTTTGCCCCACGAACTTTGTCCTCTACTCCTGTCGTACCCTAAGCCAAGCGATCGCCTACTTCCACAAGTCTTGATAGTCGTGCACAGGGCTCGACAAATCCCGGGCGCCAGGTCGCCCAGGCGCCTAATTTTCGTCTTACTTGAAATTTTGTAATTTGCAGTAAATACTGTAATTTCTGTTGTATAATCCATAGATTATCTATTAAAAGTTATAAATTTAGGAGATTGTAAGAATATATATAGGAAAAAAAAATGATGCGGCGTTTAATTTTTTTAAAAAGTCCGCGTGGTAATTGTCAGGAGAGGTGGTGTTATTGGGAAAGTACCGAAAATGCGGTAACTGAAAAAATGTAACGTAACAGCGAAATAAAAGACTGCGAGGAGATTGTAAGAATATATGTATATTTACTTGTACTTTACAAGCATTTTGACAGAAAATATGACGCAAGGAAGGCGTTACTATTCGCGCGTGCGGAAGCCTACGTGGTGTGAGAATCCGCTACTCTCAGGAATCCCGCAAAGCTATTCCGTAGCATGTAACCTTTCTGCGTTAGTTTTTTTTTTACTTTCGGTATTCAGTTAAAACGTATTCAGAAATAAGACAATGCTACGGACTGTCCGCAGTTTCAACGGATTTTTTTAGTGTAACTAATGAACTTCGGTAATGCTGCAATGCATTACCGAAGCGATTTTAGTTCTTTGTTTGCTTAAAAGTAGCACAGAAGTACTTCAAAATGACAGTTACTTTTTCAATAATACGATCATTCCTTTCTTACATCTTTGGATTTCTGAGGCAGTCCTGTGACTCACAGTTCTCTGTCGGAAATTACTATTCACGATTACTATGATAGGTGCGGATTATACGACTGTCGTACATGCCAATTATTACGGAATGTCTAGTTTCTACGGATTTTGTTGTCTGACTATGGAACTCACGCTCGAAACTACGGATTCTACGAATTTTCATTTTGTTTAAAAACATTTTTTTATTGGGGGAGGGGGTCATTTTCCGTCTGGGGACAGTATTTTGTTTCAAAGCTTTCGAAAGCAGTAGTTAAATGGAGTAAAAAGAATTTGCCCTAATCGTAATTTTTCTCTCCCGATTAGGCGTTTGTGTCTAGTATTCTTGTTAAATATCATTTTATGGCATGTATGTTCGTATTTCAGCTTAAAACTGAAGCAAGAATTTGTGGAAACGGAAGTTAGAAGCCGCGAAAATTGCCTCCTAATCTTCAGGCTTGAGGTTCTTCCGCAAATTCGAGAAATTCCGCCTTTTTTGTTATGATGGCCACTCAGGAGATCGATGCACAAGTAAACAGAATTTGAAGGGGAGTCTGAGGAGGAAGGAATTCTATCTTTACGAAACTTTCGAAAACGGAAAGCCGACGGAGTTCAGATTTTTCCGTAACCATAATTTCTTTTTCTCGCGATGTTACTTCTGTTCAGGATTTTTAAGTATCACTTCACTGCACAAATTTTTGTATTACAGCTTGAAAATAGGAGAAAAATTTCCAAAACCTGAAGTCGGACGAATTACTTGTAACCCCCCCCCCCCCCCCCCGCGCGATGTTCCCACTCTCCAACGCTGTTAAATCTTGATAAAGGAAGAAGGAAATTCCCAAAAATGGAAGTGACGAAAATTTGTAAAAATTGATGCATGATGTTCAAAAGTATTAATATTCCCAAAGTTACACCATTTATCTAAAATAGTTGAAGCTTTGATATCATGCACTCATGGTCTTCAGACTGATGGTTTTTATCAGAGGGTATAAAAAACAAGAAAAGAAAAGTGACAATGAAGAAGTAGGTAGAGAATGATATCAGCAGAAAGAAAAATTAAGCAGTGGTGCTGTGAAGTTGCAGAGTCAATAAAAGACAAACTGACAGTAGTACGCATTCTTGCTGTCTGTTTTGATTTTTCACCAGTTAAAATATTCAGCTTCCCCCCCATCTTTTGGTCTCATCTTCTCCTTAAACTGCAATTTTAGGGGCAGTATGTTCATATGGTAAGTGGAGGTTCGTGCATTGCGTGTTCACTTGCTTGGATTTCCTGTCTGTCAAGCATCGTGGAGTCCTGAACGCATCTTACCGATTTTTACAGGTGGAAGTTTCGAATCTGGCTGAGGAAAAAACTTTGTGTTTCGGACGTGTTAAGTTTGTTTCATTAGAGTCCTTGTTTGTTGTAACGTTTTGTTGAGGCGCATATTTGTTTTTTACAAAGAGATGGATTATTTCATAAAATAGTCCATGTATGCCATGTAATACTAGTTATTAGTAACAAGGCTGTTGGCAGTTATGGACTGTTTTTTTTTTTTTTTTTTTTTTTTAAATATCATGGTCTGCGACATGCTGCTGCAGATTATGCGAAGGAAAAACTTGTTTTTCTCAGAAATTCACGATCTACAGATCATATGCCGCAGCGGATTATACGTTTTTTTGTTGTTTTTTTCACAGCCTTGGGATTTTTTTTTTCACACCTTTGTGGATCACGAACAAAAAATTTTTCTGAATTTTATGGTTTACAGATTATACAAAGAAAAAAATGGCACTTTAAATTAATATGTACAAAATATGACTTCCGCAAATAGTATTTTAATAAAATCGAAATCTGAAATTTTTTGAGATCAGCTACTGAAAGAATATAAAAAGAAAATTATGAAGCAAATTGGAACTTTATTTTGCAATAAGTGGTTTGGGTAATAAGAAAAAAAAATGACAAATATGATTTACCACTTTTCGTTCCAGCGTCATAACCAAACATGATTTTTGTTCATGCGTTATTGACTTCGTTTCACCTGGCGCCTAAATTTTGGAGCTGGCTCCTAGATCTAGAACATACAGCATTTGTCGAGCCCTGGTTGTGCATACATCAAATACTGTGCTCTAATGATCAGTGATGAATAAGCAAGAATAATTCCACTCATTCGGATGGTAGACAAAACAGAAAGAAGCAAACCAAACTGTTAATGGAAAATAGCCTGCCAACACTGGCAAAAGTCTTATCCATAGTAACTAGCCTTATTGAGTGGCATAGATAGACGCTTTTTTACGAAACGTGTTCGTGGAGGGGTAAACGATTACGGAAGAAACTTTTGCTTCGTCTGACTTCTGGTTTGGGAAATTTTCCTTGTATTTTCAAGCTGAAATACAAATATTTATCCAGTAAAATATTAATGAGCAATAATACTTGACAGAGGCAACGTCGTGAGAAAAAAAAATTATGATTACGGAAAAAATCAGAATTCCGTCGACCTTTCGTTTTCTAGTTTCGTAAAGATGGAATTCCAATAATAACGAAAAAGGCTGGAATTCCTTGAATTCGCGGAAGAATCTCATGCCTGAAGATTACAGAAAAATTTTTCAGCGGCCAACTTCCGTTTTTGCAAATTGTTCTCCACTGTTTCAAGTGAAAATGAAAACATTTATGCAATAAATTGATATTTAACAAGAAAAGCGGACACAAAGACAACATTGGGAGAAAAATTTGCGATTACGGGAAAATTTTCTTACTCCGTTTCACTACTGTGTTCGAAAGTTTTGAAGCACGAAATTTCGTCTCCAGATGGAAGGCGACCCCACCCCTCTCCCAAATATCGATCTTTAGAATGATCTAACTGATGACAAAAAAAAAAAAAAAAAGCGGTATTCCGCGAATCCCTGTAAGAATCTCGTGTATATCATAAAAATAATAGCAAAAGAAAAATTTGAAACAAAATGAAAATTTGTAGAATCCGTAGTTTTGATAGTGAGTTCCGTAGTCAGACAACTAATTCCGTAGAAACTACAGCATTGTGTGGTAGTTGGCAGATATGAAGTGTGTAGAAGTTTAGCAGAAATTTGTGCGATACTTCCACTTAGTACCGCATGTTGTGAGGTGGGATTCAGTTTTTAAAAGGAATACAAGGGGATTGGAAGAACAATTTGTCTGTTGAAACTTTAAATGCTCTGATGACAATTGAAATACTGTAGAAGGGCCACAATTAGAGATTTTTAATCCACGGTCAGCAGTTATAAAGTGGTTGATGGCAAAGTCAGACACCCTGAGCGTAAACCATATGGGAAGAAATCTGAATTAGAATGTCAGTGAAATATATTCATGTGGTATGAGAATTTGTTAGAAATTAATAATAAAGATAGTCACTAAACTTGTCTAAGATTCTATTCATTATTCAAACAGGTAAGTCAAAATATTTATACACATATTTAAATTTCTGTGTAACTTTATTAGAAAATAAGTTACGATGTGATTTAGTTTTACTTGTTAGTCATGCAAATGTTTTGCTAGCAAACTATTTGGTCACTAGCAAAATTTGCTAGTGAGCAAAAAAGATGAAATCTTGCCCTGCTGTAGAATACTTTCAGAATCCCATTCATCTGAACTATCTACAATACTTTAAAAAAAAAATCTGTCAAGTGGACTCTGTTTTCTCTCACAATATTCACTGGGCGAGATGAAACATTCCCCTGGTAGGGAATTTCTGGACAGTTTTTTTATATATAATGGGCAGTTTTTTATTCATAAAGAGACTCAGAGCATTTGTCCTTTTAGGCGATTTGGAGAAAAATGAACTAATTCCAGACAGTGTAGTAAAACATTTACCACATTCTGTAATATTGCGCACAAATTGTTGGAGAACTAAATTCAAGACATGACTGTAGCAGGGGACAAATAAAGCCTCTGGATATTTTTCTTTAATTTTGGCCTGTACGCCTCCAACCCCTCCCGACATGATAGGAGCTCCATCGTAAATTTGTTCTATGATTTTATTTGACATTTCATATTCACAAATATCTTGATCCACAAGCTGCAAAAGTGTCCCAGCAGTCTTATTGGCACTCACCTTAGTGAACTTCAAAAATCTTTCAATTGTATATCGCCTTCCTCGTCAACATAACAGTTACAAATCTATAATTGAAATTTGTTTGCTACATCAGATGTTTCATCCAAAAAAATAGAAAGAAACTCAGTTTTATTAATCTCCCCGAACAACATCTTCCAAAACACTGCTGATTGCAGCAATTAGGTCGTTTTGTATTTGAGGAGATGTACCTCTGAAAAAGAGTTTATGTTTTTATATGTTCTTCCAGCTGAGCGTCATATTGGGCTGTGTAGTTTAAAAGTTCGACGTAATTCCTTTATTTAGGGAATCATCCGCCTCACTGCGTCCACGGAAGGCCAGTTCTTGTTTTGCTAAAAAACAAACGGCTTTTATTAAACATGATAAAATGTGTCTGTTTTTTTCACCTCTTCGTTGTGCCTGGTGACTTCTAGAGCTATCTGATGATCCAACTGGTCAATCCTGCTGCTTGAATCTCCAAAAGTTCGTAACTTAAAAAACAACAATTTGTATGAGCTCTGGTTTCTTCATGTTTTCCCACAGCTTTGCACAAATGATTCAGGTCACAGAATTCTCCATTTGACCACACAGAATTCTCGATACTAAACAATAGGCAAGGCCAGCAAAATAATCTATTCGAATTTAAGCAGCCTGTTAACCACAATGTTTTCTCATAATTTGCTTCAGTAAAATGCCGCGTGTAAGAACGGTTTTTGTCCTTGTATAATGCAGAAAGATTTGGAAGTTTAGGAACTGGTCGCCTTTTTCTTATAAATGCCAATTTTTCTTGAAATGGTTTGCTTCCAAAAGATATTTTTAATAATTCATCTATAACACATGGGCACGCCATACAGGTCTTGATAAAGAAAAATCATGAAACAAAAACAGACAAATAAATAAGTAACAGAATTAGTAACGAAACAGTCTCAAGCAAACACACTCTGTAACACTGAAAAATCCTGCGCCATCTCCCTGATATGAGATGGCCCTGGCTGCCTATTACCTTGAAGCAGCACGTGCACATTAACGCTTCTTTTCTCGGCATGGGCAGGGAAACCACACATTGAGCGGGAGTGAGATGTCTTTGCTCCTCGGTCACGTGGTCTTTTGCGCCCTCTCTCCAAAATGAGATGGCCTTAGGAGCTGCTCATTGATGCTTCTGACAGCAGGTTGAATGAAGGATTTCTCTCTTTTTTTTTTTTTTTTAATTAAAACGCTTTGCGAATAAGGTTTTTTCTTGAATACATACCTACGCTCTGCGTGAATTGTTCTAAGAAAAACAGTTACGAAAAATTCCAAAAATTGTTAAAAAGCAAAAAAATAGTTGGTCCATCTGCGATTACCTAGATCCCCTTGAATATACGCCACTGCAATATACATATAAAATAACGTATCTCTTCAATGGAATTACCTCTAATTTTTTTTAACATCTAATTTGAAAGTGCAATTCACAGGAAAAAGAATGTTTCCAGAATAAGATTCCGACAGATTAGTGATATAGCAGAATAAGAGTGGATTCCCAATCTGTTTTTAAGTAAGAAGGGAACAATGAAGACTCCAAGGGTACAAAAATTCACATACATCAGCAGACTTTTTTATATGTTTTATTGTTTAGGATTTTGCAAACTCTTCTTTATTTTAGTCTTACTGCTCGCCAACCCTCCTACTTACTTCCCCATGAAGTTAATTTCAGTCCCCCACTGAACACAATTTCAAGTGAATTGCTCTCTTGCAAAAATTACCTTCACACATCCAATTGACCTCCTCCACTAGCGTTTTCTTGGGGCAGAAAAAAAAAAAGTCGGGTTATGTCTGGTGTCAGTATCTGCTGCATTCACTAGGGTGAGCGAATCCAAGGAAGATCAAAACATTTATTTTGCTTACCTCTGCTCATTACGAATGATGTGGATGGAAGTAACAAAAAACGGCTGTTGCCCTTACAAGACAAGGACTGGGGAACTTTTTTCTGTATTTGTTGTTTCTTTCGGTCTTTACAAATCATGAATGATAAAAGAAAAAAAGCTGTTATCCAATAGAATTTCATGAACCTATTTCTAGTTTTCAATCTAAAAAGAAAACTGTACAACAAGGTAAAAGAAACAAATCCATTTTTTAATTTGCAACAAATTAGAAAAAAAAATTTTTTTACTGGCCATCCGGGCCTGTAAAATCAGTAGTTCAGTGTTCCGGCGCAAGTTTTACTGGCCAATGGCCTGCGGACCATTGGACAATTCGAACACTGCTGCGCCACCGGGTGGTGTGAAATTTTTAATTGAAGCAGATTGAAAACAAATGATATAGGTGCCAGCTTTTTGTAAGGAAATACAGTAAAAACTTACATTGAAGTGCCAAAAAAACTAGTACACCAGTCTAATACTTGGTAGGTTCCCCACGGGAGCGCAGGACTGCAGAAATACGACAGGGCATGGACTCCACTAGCTTCTGAAAATATGCTGTAGGTAATGCACACCATACTTCCTGCAGAGCGTTCCACAATTTGGGTGTATTCTGAGGTCTCGGATTCCGCAGGACTGCAGAAATACGACAGGGCATGGACTCCACTAGCTTCTGAAAATATGCTGTAGGTAATGCACACCATACTTCCTGCAGAGCGTTCCACAATTTGGGTGTATTCTGAGGTCTCGGATTCCTGTGTTCAATAGCGTGTTGCATGGCATCTCAAATGTGTTGTATCACGTTCAGATCTGGGGACTTGGGTGGGAATGGCAACACCCCAAACTCAGATGAATGCTCCTCTAACCATAATGTGGTTTCTTGACACTTGTGTGGAGGTGCATTGGCCTGTTGGAACAAGCCCAACCCATCAGCATGAATGCAGGACATGAACGGGTGTACCTCATCAGAAAGGATGCGCATATAGCGTTCGCCGGTCACAGACGTTTGTAAACGTACCAGGGGTCCCAGTGAAGTCCAGCTAACACACCCCATACCATTATGGATCCCCCACCAGCCGGTACAGTTCCCTGTTGACAGGTGGGATCCATGGCTTCATGGGGTTTACGCCACACACGAATCCTTCCATCTGCCTGATACAGTTGGAAACGCAACTCGCCAGACCAGGCTACTTGTTCCAGTCATCAAGTGTCCAGTGGCAGTATTGCCATGCCCAAGCGAGGTGCATCACTCTGTGTCGTGCACCCATCTGATGCTTGTTGAGGCTCCAGAATTGAATTCCAATGATACCTGCGAGAGTGACAGCAATCGCGTGAAACGATTCTTGACAGCAGACGATGGTCACGTTCATCCAATGTCTTTTTACGGCCACATTGGTATCGTAGGTTGGAGGTTTTGCCGGAATTCTTGTAGTCACGATAGACCCTTGCAATGGTCATCCGTGAAAATCCGAACTTCGTTTCTACCTCCGAAATACTATGGCCCATCTCACGAGCGCCAACTATGACACTGCGTTGAAAATCGCTTAAGTCATTATTACTTGTCATTCTTATACCGAAAACAGCTCCGACAGCTGGCAAAGATGTCTATCGCTTTATATATGCACTGGCGGACGCAGCCAAGTAAGCGCATAGGTGACGTTGCTATGTATTTTGCATAAGCTCGTCTGTACCAGTTTTTCTGTCACTTCAGTATATTCCCTGATTAGTCCCGATTTGCACAATTTTGTGGAAATGGGTGTGGCAATTGTCCAGCCAGGATTTCAGTTTGAAGCACCTGGAGCCAACTGTGAAACATGTCTGTTTTTCAGTCATGTTATGGGGAGCCATATAGATGATAGATCGTACAGTCCTCACAGAATGTGAAGACAACATCAATGCACAAAAATACATAACCATCCTTACCTGGGACCTGTTACAGTAGAAACTTTTATTTGATAATCCAATGTTTTCAAATTAGCATGCGATCACTTTGACATCTCAAAGTGATAACATGCTATTATATAGCATGCAATCACTTTCACATTAGATTGTGTACTATTCTATTGCACCCAATCACTTTAACATCTCGAGAGCACACACGAATTGATTGATATATGTGATGGTGCAACAATGCAGATGTTGCTGTATCACGTGGTATTATATATAGCACACAATCACTTTGACATCTCGGGAGCACATACGACACGTGATGATGCAACAATACGTCAAGCATTCCAGACATATCTGGCTGTTTATATTATTAATTTTGAAATAAGTTCTGGAAAGTACCATTCTTCATTTGTCTTTGTTTCCGTTCATTAGGCCTATCACTGTTGGCTTTGCTAAGACTAATCTATCATGTCAGGACTTGAAAGATATCTGAAAAGTTACATGCCCAGCTGGGAATGTGCAGAAATTATTTACCTAACCAGGTAGTAAAAGCTGGATGCCCAGGAAAATTTATTTTTTAAGATAACAAATCAGAATTTTTTAAGTTAAAAAATATTAACTTTTTACATGTTGTGCATTTCCTTACATAAGTCTATATTAAAAATGTTCAATGCACAAAAACATGCATGTCAAGTAAAGATCCAGACTTACAAATTTTGCTAGTAGACATTGGCCACCAAGACCAAAATTGTTAGTGGCCATTAAAAAAAACTCAGTGGCCAAACTTTGAAAAAAAAATCAAATTGTATATTTCATATACTAAATTATTTTTATAAAATTGCTTAGTATAATATCAATATGTTTTGTTTTGCATATTTCAGTTATAGTATTCTTAAAAGTTGAAACTGAAGTAATAAAACAATGCAGGAGAGTGGGAACATCGCACGGAGAGGGGAGTGTGCTTATGGGAGAAATCTTTGCACCGTCCGATGTCCGGTTTTGAAAATTTTCCCATTATTTTCAAGCTGAAATACAAATATTTATGCAGTTAAATATTACTTAACAATAATACTGGGCAGAGGCAACATCGCAAGAAAAAGGAATTACGATTGCGGAAAAAATCTAAACTCCGTCGACCTTCCGTTTTCGAAATTTTCGTAAAGATGGAATTCCGTCCTCCAATGAACATCCCCTGCCCCCCCCAAATTGTGTACACTGGTTCATTGATCTCGCGAATGACCAAAATACTAACGAAAAAGGCGGAGTTCCTCGATTTCGAGGAAGAATCTGACGTCTGAGATTACGGGGAAAATTTAGCAGCGTCTAAGCTCCGTTTTCGCACATTTGTTGCCTACAGTTTCAAGCCGAAATACTTTTATGCAATAAAATCATATTTAACAATAAAACTTTACACTAAGGCAACATCGGGAGAAAAAAATTACGATTACTGTAACTTCATTCAATTACAGTTTTTGAAAGTTTTGAGACATGAAATACCGTCTCCAGACGGAACTCCACCCACCCGCAAATTGTCTTCAGTTTTACGCTGAGCATGAGAATGATCTAAATGATGACAAAAAAAAAAAAAACCCGCGGAATTCCGCGAGTCCACTTTAGAATCTCATGCATATCATAAAACAATAAAATAAAATAAAAAAAAAATTAAAATTTGTAGAATCCATAAGTTTCGACAGCGAGGTCCGTAGTCAGCCAGCTAAATCCGTAGAAACTACGGACATTCCGTAGTAGTTTGCAGGTATGGAAATATTATAGCAGTACAACCTCGAAAATCCGGACTATGGGAATTCTGAATTTTAAAATTTTCCTATGGAATATGCAGGCTTTCACAGCGAACATTCATTAAAAATAATAAAAAGAAATTACTAACTTCTAAAGTTTTTATCGGATTTTGATGAAATTTCACACGGGAGTTTATTTCGACGTGTCTTGGTTACTGTTAAATTTGCATTCAGTTATTTAAAAAATTGGAGAATTTTTTAAATAAAAATTTCTTCCAGTTGGACTTTTCCGACGCAGACAGTTGAGCTGTCCACCACCGGCTTTCATCCCCACCGCAACCTCGTTCCCCTACGATGAATCATCCGCCTTGGCGCATTCTTTGTGATCAAAAACCGACGCCCTCACCTTTTTTATAAACATTTTTTTCTTTTCTGCTGTTCAAACAGAATGAAAAAGGTGATGGCCGACTTCCATACAACTCAAATTTTGTGCCATTTCGTGCGATTTCCGTACATTTGGAGTAACATTTTTCAAAAACGTGAGAGTTCCGTACAAGTTAAAAAAAAAAATTCCGTACAATACAAGTTAAATAAAATAAATGTTTTCCCTGTACAGGTCGCCAGAATTGGTGATTTAATCAAATATTTTTAGTTGCCACGACGATGAAGTTTATCGCCAGTGGCGACCTGGCGACCGCGAGTCTGGATCTTTAATGTCAAGTCTTAAGATGCTGCTTTTAAATGGATATGAAATGGTATGATGATGAAATCGTTATCTGATAAATTTAATGATTCTGCCATGTTCCTTTCGTTAAAGTTTTTGCCCTGTATCAGTAAACATTGGAGTCCAGTTCCATCAGTCACGAATACCATCACTGACTATAAACAACATTTGGAACAAAACTACACATAGTTCCAATTTCTGGATCAAGAGCATAATATAATTAAAGAAGTGATATTCTTCTGCCCTTAGCACTCTGTAATGATAATACAACTTCCAGTGATTAGCAATGAAATGAAACAACTCGTAGTAGAAAATTCTATTCCAAACTTTAAATTTGGTTGCTCAGACTGGGCAACTAGATTTTTTATTTAGTGAAGAGCATCATGTGACTGACCAGCCAGAACCGGTTTGATCCAGATTCAACACGTACAGCGTATGTGCATAGTTCATGATTACAGGCATTCGAGGCTCTCCGTCACAAGGACAACAATGTCGAATTTTGAACAGCGTTCAAGTGTAAAATTTTTGTTCTGCTCGGAAAATCTTTCGCCGAGACTTTTCAAATGATTAAGTCAGCATACAGTGATAGTGCAATGAGTCGAACTAGAGTTTATGAGTAGCATCGATGATTCGAAAACGGACGACAGAGTATCGAGGATGATGAGAGGTCGGGACGACTTTCAACAACCACAACGGATGAACAAATCGCCATTGTCAAAGAAATTGTGAAAAATGACCATAGAAAAACTGTTGCAGCGATTGCAGAAGTTGCTGACATCTCAGTTGGAAGTTGCCAGGCCAATTTAACAGAGAAACTGGACATGCATCATGTGCGCCAACAAATTGTTCCCAAAAACCTGACACAAGAAAAAATGGATGAGCGCATGTAGGTTTCTAGGATAACATCGATGCAGTGAATTCAGATCCCGATCTCTTGAACGATTGATCACTGGCAATAAGACTTGGTGCTTTCTGTACGACCCCCAATCCAACCGACAGTCAAAGGTGCGGAAATCACTGTCGTCACCACGACCAAAAAAGTTCAAGGCAGACCGCTCCAAAGGAAAGTCCTTGTTAACAGTTTTCTTCGATTGCAAGGGGGTCGTACACAAGTAATTCCTTCAACATGGTTGTACAGTCACTAAAGAAGAGTACGTCGATATCCTGAAACGTCTCCGAGAATCAGTAAGACGCAAGCGACCCGATCTTTGGAAGACCAACCCGTGGGTGCTCCATCACAATAATGCACTGGCTCACAGATCCCTCCTGGTGTCCGATTACCTGTCCAAACATCACATTCCCGTTCTTCCACAACCAGCTTATTCCCCTGATCTTGCCCCCATGTGACTTTTTCTCCCAGATGAAGAATTTGCTTAAGGGGAGACGCTTCTCAAATTCCGAAGAAGTGCAACGAGCTGCAACAGAGGCACTTGAGGATGTGGCAAAAGGCGGTTTATAATCTGCATTTAAATCTTTGTATAAGCGCTGGCAAAAATGCATAGTTTGCACAAGGTAAACTACTTTGTCAGAAACACCGCATAAACAGGTATTATCTGTACTCATTCTTATTTAATATAAAAAGTTCCAGAACTTTTTGAACGTACTGGCATAAGAAAAACTGAACTCACTTGAAATATCAAATCCTCTAGGTTCCTCACAGTTAGAGGTGAAATAACACATGCATGCCCAACTTAAATAGAAAAACTATGTAGTGTTTTCCTTTAATATTCTAGTTGTTTTCAGTGGAACCACCATCGAATGACGAGTCATTGATGCTGCATTTTGACTCTTTCCACTCTTCTTCTTAGGGTCTAACTTTTTTCTCCATCTTTAATCGTGCATATCCTCTTTCACTGGTGGTTAGAGGTAGCCTTATCTTATCGCGGTCAACAGCCAAACCTCCTGCACTTCCTGCTCAGAAATTAAGACAATTTGGATTCTTCCTGAACAGGCTCAAAGTATTACTATATTAACATATAAACGTTAAACATTTATATGTTAATATAGTAAGTTCCAGAGCAGTTGTCCTATCAGCCTTGATACAGAAGCCCTGAAAGCCGCTACTGAAAAGTGCAGTAGCCAAACATTCCAGGAACTAGCTCAGTCAGTTGGTGTTAGTGATGAAACTGGCCAAAGACATCTGCATGCAGAAGGTAAGGCATACACATAGTCTAAGTGGGTCCCCCCATGAATTGTCTGCAATGAACAAATAGCAATGTGTCTCATCTTGTCTTGCATTGCTGTCTCAGTGTAACAAGGAAACATTTTTGGATAGGGTACTCACATGTGATGAGAAGTGGGTCCAGTACAACACCCCAAAAACGTTCCAGACATCAGTTGTCCATCAGTGACTCAATTCCTCACACACTGAAGCCACATAAAGTTTTCTGTGTGTATGGTGGACAGTATGTGGTGTTGTTCATTATGAACTCTTGCAATGCGGCCAAACAATCACTGCTGCACTGTACTGTGAACAACTGCAACATCACACGAGGACCTGAAAAAGAAAGCAGCACTGGTCAACAGAAAGGGAGTTCTGCTTCCTCTAGATAACGCTCGTGCCCACTCCACTTCACTGACCAGAAACATTATCAAAGAACTTGGGTGGGAGCTTTTATGTCATCCAGTTTACTCACCATCCACTATCAGTTGTTTCTTTCACTCTACAATCATTTACATGGACATGACTTCTCCAACTTTGATGAGTTACACGCTGCCCACCAAAACTTTTCCTCTTCCCACGACCCAGCATTTTATCGTAGGGCTATATACAGTATAAGTTGTTAACACGTTGGCAGAATGTTGTTGATGCCCATGGTAATTATTTTGATGAATAAATTGCTTTTCTACTATGTATGTGTTATACTTTGTCTCAGTCTCCAAAAACGGCAATTACTTTTGTGGTTACCTAATATTTTGGATTTAACTCATTACTTATTATGTCTGTAGCCATATTGACCTCAGCAAATCATAATGCATTTTGCTAAGGGGGGGGAGGAGACAGTTCCCAGGTTTTTCACTGAAAATTATGCGATTGATTTCTGAACTTTTGCCAGCAACAATGGGCACAGCTATGGATGATATGTAAATGAACTGGATGTTGGCTTTCTTGAAGACCTTGCTAGATGTATTTTTAACAGATAATTAAATTTTAAAAAATCACTAGGAAAATTACTTATCACAAAGACTTATTTAGGTCATTAAAGAACATTTGCAAAAAAATTAATATAACACTAGCTCCAACTTAAGAAAGCAAAATGAAATTTTTTTTCCCAAGGTCAGTTCAAAGAGAATATATTTTTTAAATGCAAGGAATAATCCATGAAGTAAAACATTGTCCGCTATCGTACATAGGAGAGATAGATCGCAGACTTAAAACTCAATAGCAGAACATAAAGCAGCTATATAAAATTGCTCCAACAAAACAGGTTAATATTATAAGCATATTAGAGAAACTGGTCACAGCATAGACTGGGATTCCACAAAGGCATACATACCTGCCAACATTGGTAAGAGCCTTGTCAGTAGTAACTAGTATTATTGCGCAGCATATATAGATACTTTTTTAAGAAATGGTCCATCTCTTTGCAAAAAGAAATATGCCCCACAACAAAACAGTAAAACAAACAAGGACTCGAATGAAACAAACTTAACATGTGTGAAACACGAAGTTCATTCTGCTGGTAAGGGCATGATAGGTAACATTGCGAGATTTAAGTTAGAAACTTCTACCAGTAAAAATCAGTCTGATGCCATCAGAATTCCACAATGCTTGATAGACAGAAAATCCAAGCAGGTGAACATGCAGTGCACGAACCTCCACTTACCATATGATCATACTGCCCCTAAAACTGCAGTTTATGACAAGATGAGACCAAAAAGGAAGAGAAAGCTGAACGTTCTAACTAGGTGAAAAATCAAAATACATAGCAAAAATGCAGTTTACTATTAGTTTGTCTTTTGTTGACTCATCCACTGCTTAATTTTTCTTTCTGCCGATATCTTTCTCTCCCTATTCTTTACTATCGCTTTTCTTTCGTTCTTTTATTTTTTTCTTATGCCATCTGATAACAATAATTTCATCCATCATGCTGGAAGAACTTTCAGCCTGAGGACCATGAGAGTGCATGATATCAAAGCTTCAATTTTAGATAAATGGTGCGTAACTTTGAGGATATTAATACTTTTTAACACCAAGCATCAATTTTTATAAATTTTCCAACTTTGTCACTTCTGTTTTCGGGAATTTCCTCCTCTCTTATCAAGCTTACATGCAAAAACTTATGGGACGGGGGATATTTAACAGTGCAAGATAATGGGAACATCCAGGCGGGATTGAGGGTGATTACGGAGAAATCTGTGCTCCATCCAACTTCTGGTTTTGGAAATTTCCCCCATATTTCCAAGCTGAAATACAGATATTTATGCAGTAAAACGATATTTAACAATAATACTGGACAAATGCAACATCGTGAAAAAAAGAAATTACAATCATCGAAAAAATCTGAACTTCGTCAACCTTCAGTTTTTGCAAGTTTCGTAAAGATAGAATTCCGTCTACAACGAACATCCCAACATCACCCCACTGCCCCCTAATTTTTTTTTTCACTTGTGCATCGATCTTGTAAATGACCAAAATAATAACGAAAAAGGCGAATTCCTTGCATTCACAGAACCTTATGCCTGAAGATTAGAGGGAATTTTCGCAGCATCTAACTTCTGTTTTCACAGATTGTTGCCTAGTTTTAAGCTGAAATAAACATTTATGCAATAAAATGATATCTAACAAGAATACTGGACACAAAGGCAACATTGTGGGGGAAAAATTATGATTGCGGCAAAAGTTTTTACTCCGTTTAACTATCGTTTTCAAAAGTTTTGAAACACGATATACCTTCCCCACTCCCAAATTATCTTCAGTTTTCCATCTAACTTGAGAATGATCTAAATTATCAGGGCTTGACAAATATGTTCTAGATCTAGGAGCCAGCTCCGAAATTCCAGCACCAGGTAAAACGAAGTCAATAATGCATGAACAAAAACATGTTTGGTTATGACGCTGCAACGAAAAGTGGTAAACCATATTTGTTGTCAATTTTTTTTTCCTTTTACTCAAACCACTTATCATAAAATAAAGTTCCAATTTGCTTCATAATTGTCTTTTTCTATTCTTTCAGTAGATGATCTCAAAAAAATAAAAATTTCAAGTTTATTAAAAAATATTTGCAATGTCATATTTTGTACATATTAATTCAAAGTACCATATTTTTTTTTCTTCGTATAATCTGTAGACCATAAAATTCACAAAAAAAAATTCCCTTCATGAGATCTGCAAGAGTGTATAAATCCAAAGGTTGTGAATTTTTTTTTTAAATTCCACATATAATCTGCGGCAGCATACGTAGGTCATGAAATTCTGAGAAAAACAATTTTTTCTTCACATAATCCGTGGCAGCATGTCTCAGACCATGATATTTAAAAAAAAAAAAACTACAGTTCATACCTGCCAACATTGGCAATAGCCTTGTAACTAATAACTAGTATTGTGTGGCATACATAGGACTATTTTACAAAATGGTCAATCTCTTTGTAAAAAATAAATGTGTGCCTCAACAAAACATTACAATAAGCAAGGACTCTAATGAAACAAACTTAAGACGTGCGAAACACAAAGTTGATCCCTAGGTTAGGGCATGATTGCGAGATTTAAGTTCGAAACTTCCACCAGTAAAAATCAGTAAGATGCGTTCAGAATTCCACAATGCTCGACAGACAGGAAATCCAAGCAAGTGAACCGCAGTGCATGAACCTCTACTTACCGCATGATCATACTGCCTCTAAAATTGCAGTTAAAGACAAGATGAGACTAAAGAAGAGAGAAAAAAAGCTGAACATTTTAACTGGTGAAAAATCAAAACAGACAGCATGAATGTGGACTATTGTCAGTTTGTCTTTTGTTGACTATGCAACTGCACAGCCCCATTGCTTAATTTTTCTTTTTGCTGATATTCTTCTTCATTGTCGCTTTTTCTGCTTTTAATGCCCTCTGATAACAACCATCAGCCAGAGGACCATGAGCACATATCAAAGCTTCAACTATTTTAGATAAATGGTGTAACTTTGGGAATATTAATACTTTTGAACACCATGCATCAATTTTTCCAAATTCGTCATTTCCGTTTTCAGGAATTTCCTTCTTCCGTTATCAAGATCAAATGCAAAAATTAATGGGTTGGGGAATATTTAACAGTGCTGGAGAGTGGGAACACCAGGGGAGGGGGGCAGCTTTTACGGGAAACCCATCTGAGTTCCGGTTTGGGAAATTTTTCTCCTATTTTCAAGCTGAAATACAAAAATTCACGAAGTTTTTTATTGGCCCGGAGAAATCACGCAAGTTTTTTATTGGCCCGGAGAAATCGCGGAAGTTTTTATTGGCCCACGTATAAGCCAATCCCACGACTCTGAAAGCAGGATTTCCTCCAAAAACTTTCGACTTATATGCGAGTACATACGGTATTTTTATGACTTGTTCTGTATCAGCCTTTCGTCATTGGCAAGGTGAAATGCTCTACTCTGCAGCTACATCGGCGTGATCTATGGATGCCACACGTTTTATCTGTCCGAAGATAAAAATATGAAAAAGTAACCTTTAAAAATGAATTTCCTCATTTAATAAAATCGTTTTGTTTTTTGTTTTTTTCTCTTACTTCTTTAGACTCATGGGTCATTGTGTGACAGACTTTTCTGTCGGAAATTCCACTTCCGGTTCAACATCTATGATGTGCAGATCATACAGCGATTTTTTCCCCCTGAATGTCACAGTCTGCGGTTATATGCTGGTGTGGGTTATACGAAGGAAAAAAAATTTGTGTGAATTTCGTGGTCTGCGGATTATACGACGGAAATTAAGGTAAGAAGAAAATTAGGTGCCACGGCCTGAATTTAAGGTGCCCGGGATTCGCCGAGTCCTGTAAATGATAAAAAAAAAAAAAAAAAAAAAAAAAAAAAAGAAAAGAAAGAAATTTGTAGAAATCGTAGTTTCGAAAGTGAGTTCCATAGTCTAACAAATCCGTAGAAACTATGGACATTTCGTAGTAGTTGGCAGGTATGCAAAGATCATCAGCTTTCAAAACAACTTTTGAAAAGGAAATTAAAAGATTTGAAATTAAGAAGAAAAAGGATTCCATTATCAATGAATGCATAAGTTTGTCACTATCTAACAAAATATTATGGAAAGTAACCATCAAGGTTAATTGCAACTGCAATAGTAACAGAGAATAAAAAAAGAGGGACAAGTAGTAAGAGTCTGAAGACAGAAAAGAGCTTTCTCTAAAAATTTGTGATCTTAATTTCAAAAAATTTTCTGTTAAATTCCATACATATATCTTTAAAATTTTGTTTTTGATTTAATGAACTGGGAAGCCAGTATTGTAAAATGAGCTTTATCTACAGAATGTGAAATGTTATTTTCACTAAAGGAAATGTTAAGAACCAAAACAGAGCAGTACACCAAAATAAATGCACTTGAATACTTAGAATTTATAAAAACGTGTGTCTATCTTCTAAGAGATTACCAAAATTACAAATGAGTAAAAAAAATACTCATAGTCATAATATTGCAACTTAGAAGGGAAGAAATGTAATGATACACATTATATTATTCAAATGATTAAAGATGATGGGCATAATTGAGTAGAAAGAATAAATTCATTTGATTATGGAAATCTCTTGAAACATTCAATTACATCAAAATCATTCTAATGAAATAATCTTGAGAGAGAACTCTTAATTGCTCCTACACTGTCTCGATCCGTGTGCATATGAAAGACAAAAAAATGTCACCTAATCATCATTTGCACTCTTGTCTAAAATTGCTCTTCTCTTCTTGAGAATTACTCGAGAGATTTCGAGATCTGAGAGGTTCTTGTAATACTTTTTGTGTGATTGAATGATCTATCACTTGAAGGATCACTTGCATGATCTATCACTGGAGGATCTACTAACTTTGAATTACTTCTACCTTGGTTAAGCTAAATTAAAAAAAAAAATGGTGTGTTTATCTTTCATTTACAGCTTGGATTCCTTACTTCTAGTAAAGATAGGAAATCTACTGGTAAATCGTAAAATTAGAAATCATCCGAATGATTATTTTGAGTGAATATCTCAATTTGCCAAACACAGAAAGTGGCTCTGAGTGTATCGCACGATCTACCAAAAAATTCTAAAATTAGAAATCATTTGAATGATTATTTTAAATGAATATCTCAATTTAAAACACTTATTCGAGGCTTTACTCAAATATATTTACATAATTCTATATATTTTCATTTGAAGAACTTTAACTTAATCTTCCCTTCTTCTGAGTTCTTTTGGTTTTACAGACACTTTTTGCCTCTGGAATTTTGTCAAGGTCTGTTCTCAATGTATAGAAGTATTAACAGAAGTTTTGTTTACACCTGAAGAACTTTAATTTTGTTGCCAGGTTCCACTTACTGTTACCAGTTATTGAACTAAAATGTTTCCACTGTGTATTTTATAATTCTGTTATTTCTTAAATAAGTTGTTGAAAACACAATTTATAAGTTTTGAACGTTCATTGATAGGACCGTTTTTCCTTTTTTTTTTTTTTTTTTTGGATGAGAAAACTATTTAGTCACTTGTTTTTTATGAGATTTGAAGTCCAACATTTTAACTTTTTTCCATAAATGTTCACATTTGCACGATTTGCCAATACACTATTTTAATCTTTGAACACTATTTGATCTTTGTTTCTTTTTTTATACACTATTTTGATCTTTGTTATCAATAGCCATTTCATGTTCCTTAATTCTGATTTCCAATTTTCGAGACGTTTGCCCTATATAATTACTGTTGCAGTCCAGTAGAATTTGATATACATTTTTTCTTTCCATCATGTTGATTTGTCCGATCTCTTAATTACAACCTTTTGATTTTTGAATTCAATCAATTATGTCCAACACTAGCAGTGGCGTAACTAACACCCCCAAACATGCAGGGGGGCTGGTTATAAAGGGGCATAATGCAGCTAACAGTTTTATGAAAAAATCTGAACATGCACAAAAACAAACAAACAAATAAATAATTAACCCGAAGGTTTATATTTCCCTTTAAGATATACCGTATTTAACTTTGCCGAAATAATTGTCAAGTTTCACATTTAAAACACTGGATGACCTATAAATTGAAGCTTTTAGCCTTTTGGCTGCGAGTTGTAATATGATCGTTTTGCAACGGGTTATAAATATTATGATCACGCTCTAATTTCCCTCTCTCTGCTCTGCTGAGGAAAAGTGCGAGGCCACATGAGGATTTCCCGTAGAGGATGTAGGAAAATAATCACCTAGGATTATGTATGACACTAAGGCACCAACATTTTTTCACAGCAGCCACAGATCTTTGATGTATATGAGGGCGATTTTAGTTTTGGACGAAACAATTGCACATTGCTATTAGTTCTTCCTTATAGTAGTAAAACATATATCTCATTCATTGTGTGGAAACTTTAACATACAAGTGAACGACATCCAGAGCACATTTGAGGAGACAGAGGCCCGGGAGTTGGACAGTATTTTGGGGCCCCAGTATGAGTGGCACATATAGGACTTCACTATGGGTGCATGAATAAAAACACAGAGGAGAAAACATTGGGTGGATGAATAAAAATACCCAGGAGAAAACGTTCCCAAAATATGACAACGAAGCTATAAAACTATCCCCTCCGTATTGAAGTATGTATCCCATGATTCATGGACGAATCAATGGTAACATGTAAAAATGCATGCTTGGAAAATGGCAACAGTTCATTTCTGCATTAATCCCCTCCCCCAGGGTTAAGCTTGTTGAAATTATATCGAAGTAGTCGGAAAAATAATATGATCCAAATATTATGACTCAAACGAATTTTTAATGTATTAAAATTTTCCCCAATCACAGATGTGTACAAAAAAACATCTGTAATTAATGCTTTCGAATGACTTGAGGATGGACTGGGGGCAACTATACTTTTTGCGGACTTCTGCTAAAAAGCGGAAAGAAAAGAGAAATTTCTTTTTCACAAGGCAGTTTCTAAGTTTTTGCTGCGCTGTTTGCAAAAACAAACAAACAAAAAAAACTGTAGAACTCTCTCAATTCTTCAAGCATCCTTCATAAACTGTCCAAGTGGACCACAGTATTAGTGAAAGGGAATGCACAAAGAAACTTCCAAAAGCTCGACCAGTTATTTTTGCCGCAGAGCTCAAGTGCTGTTTGTGATGAAAAGGATGATCTGATTTGTTTAGCAGCTCAACTGTTCAAAGTTTAGAGGCAGACATTTGCATTATGTACTTCTGTTCCAAAAATTACTTTAAAAGTTAAAACTACAGGGCTCTAGGGGTACTCCCTGACGTCCTAACTCCCTACACACATCCTCCCTCGTGTTCGTAATCCTCGGAAAATTACTGGACTCAGGGGTGCTGAAGTAAACCTTGCTGAGGGGAGGGGGGGGGCGTTGTGCTAATTATACCACTGAACACCAGTATCAACCTGCTGTTTACACAAGCCATTGCACACCTACATCAGGAACTGGCTATCATGTAAATTTTACCTGCAGTATTTTAATAGGAAAATAGTATTTCCAATGCTACAATAAAATGTTTTTTCTTCTTACATGAAAATGACGATTTTTTTTTTTTAAACAAAGCATATACAGAACAAATCTACGAACAAGTTGCATGTGAACAAACTATCAAGAAAAACCAAAATATTGATGCAAAAAAGAAGAGAGATGAGGACAACTAAAGAAGATGCGACTTCCAAAGTGGAATATATAGAGCTATGCAAGACAGAACGAAAAAGTATCACTGAAGACGTAAGGAAAAATTCAACTGTGAACTAGTAAGGAAATCAATTAAAAACAACCAAAGCCTAAAGATGGCAAAGGGACATCTCAATAAGGGAAGAAAACAGATTATGGCACTGAGAAAAAAAGATGGTTCTGTAACAAGAAATAGAGGTGAAATTTTGAAAAGAGTGAAAGATTTCTACTCCAAATTTATATGAAAGGGATGATACATGCACTCCAGACATCATGAAAGGTACCAGAGTTCATCCAGTCCTCCCAGCAGAAGTTACACATGCAATCAAGAACATGAAGCAGGGCAAGTGGAAAAATCGAAACAGTACATACAAGAAGCAAGTGGAGAAATCGAAACAGTACTCGCCCAAATTTTCACTGGATGCCTTAATGAAGGGAAGATTCCTGAGGATTGGAACAACGCTACAATGATCCTGCTACATAAAAAGGTAACATTCAGGATCTCAGGAACTACAGACCTATTAGCCTCCTATCAGTGGTTTATAAAATCTTCACTAAAGTTCTTTCACACCGCTTGAAGATAAAACTGGACATGGCTCAACCGAGAGAACAAGCTGGATTCAGGAGTGGTTACAGCACTATAGATCATATCCACATATTGAGAGAACTAATTGAAAGAGCGAGGGAATATGAACTTCCATTGCGCATGGCTTTTATCGATTATGAAAAGGCCTTTGATTCAGTGAAACCATCAGCAGTTACAAGGGTGTTGAAATCCTGTGGTATTGAAGATGTATGCATTAATATTATTAATAACATCTATTAAAATGCAAGTGCAAAGATTTGGCTGTTTGAGAATACAAAAGTGATGTTCAATGCTTTTACAAGAAATGAAGATTTATCGATTGATGGAGAAAAGCTGGAGATGACAGATACGTATGTTTATCTTGGACAACAGATCAAGTGAGGGTCACATTGATGAAGAAATTAATCGGCGTATAAAACTTGCCTGGAGAGCTTTTGGAAGGAACAGCATAATTTTCAAGAGCAATATGCCATTATGTCTTAAAAGAAAAGTGTTTGATCAATGCATCCTTCCAGTGCTTACGTATGGTGCAGAGACGTGGACCTTAACTAAAAGAGACATACAAAGACTACAGACAATTCAAAGAAGTCTGGAGAGGTGCATGTTTGGTGTAACCAGGAGAGATAAGAGGAGGAACTCACGGATCAGAAAAATGACAAGAGTGGAAGACATTATGATCAGAGTAAAATTCCTGAAATGGCAACGGGCTGGACATACTGCCAGAAGGATAGGCCATCGATGGACAGCTGAAATTTTAGATTGGATTCCAAGGGACAGGAAAAGACCCAGAAGACCACATGGGAGATGGGTGGATGAAACATGAAAGTATGCGGGAGTAACATGGAGGAGACTGGTACAAGACATTGTTGTGAAGAGGCTTGGAGAGACCTTTGTCCAGCAGAGGATTGATAATGGTTGACAATGATGATGATACAGAACAATACCTAAATTAACAGGGTTTTTTATTTATTAAACTTTAGCCATCAGACCACTAGCCCTTATCTTCAGCCATAAATAAATGAACACATTTAAAAAAAATATTTTTGAACTATTTCATAGTTTATGCATAAATTCTTTAATAAAAAGGAACTGTACCAACTATGCAGAAAATAGTAAAACTATACTAGTAATTCGATTCATTGGTGCAGGAATATATCAGGGCGAGTCATAAGTTTGCAGCGTTTTGGGGTACAATGTTCAGTCCGATACCATATGTTGACTACACATGGTTATTCAGCAAAATGCGGTCCTCCGAGTTTATGGTCCTTTGCCAACATTCAGCAAAAGCTGCAAAGCCGCTGCGATACCACATGGCTGACTTGAATGCAAAAACCTCAGTGATGTCATCTTTCACAGCCTAAAAGGAATGGAACTGTCTACCGGCCAAAAAGTGTGCCGTGGAACGAAACAGGTGAAAATCCGAAGGGGCAAGTTCCGGGGTATAGACTGGGTGTGGTAGGATTTCGATGCCATCCAAATCTTGAATTTTTGACGGACAATCTGTGACCTATGACATGGGGTGTTGTTGAATTGCAGGAGGACCTTTAGGTTCACCACTGTGGGGTAGCACTGAAGTAGAATGGCATATATGTGCTGCAGCTGGTTGACATACAGGTTCCCATCGACGACCCGACCGTGTGGCACAAGCTCCCAGTGGACCGGACCCTCAAAATTCCACCATGCACACAACATTGTCTTCATTTCAAAACCCTCTTTGAACCATTGCTTGCTCATCCCCTGGCCGCAGCCATTGGTTTTCAGTATCAGGATAACGTAGGAAGACCCACGTCTTATCAGTCGTTAAGATTATCCGCCAAAATTGGTCATCACATAGATTTTGCAGCAATTCTTGACACAGAGCAACACGTTCCTCAGCTTGCTTTGGGCTGAACTCGTGGGGAACCATTTGCGGATGTCTGGAGTAATAACCGAGCTGGTGTAGGTGATGAACGATGATGGTTTGTGATGCATGGACCTCGTCCAATAATCGCCGGGTGATGTTCAACAGGTAGACGCAGGGTTTTGGTGTTGACTGTTCTTCCATATCTCAATTTATCAACGAGCTCCATGTCTCCGGCAGAGTTTAAGCTGGCTCAAAAAATGCTTTAGCAAAAATGCTAAAATGAAGGAAAAAGTTGTATCAAAATGCTAAAGAAATTTAGCCTCTTTTGTCGACGAACTGACATGCTACAAATCGTCGTAGTGAACAAACTGACGCGCAATGAGTCGTCGTAGTGGACGAACTGGTGTGCGACGAATCGGCGTTGTTGACGAATTGACGCGACACACCGTCAGACGGAACAACGATGGAGTATTCATCGCATGATGGAATACTTTTACCCACGAATTAATGGCGGAGTTAAAATTCTTCCCCTGGGTTACAAGAGTTCAAATTTTCGGAATTTTCGGAACACAATCACCTCTGATATTTAAATGTCTGGTGCCATTTTTGCGACAGGACGCTAATTTTCTTGCGCGTTTTAGGTTAATTCATCGCATTTTGCGAAAATAGCAATCGTAGCTTAACCTCTGGTCTCCGGACTGGAGCGTCAGAACCATTTCCTTGCTGTTGCAGAGTGCACTGTCTTCTCACCTTCTACACTACAAATTTTCTTCACGGCAGCTGTTGCGCTCAACCCTTTTTTCCAATAATGGCATAGGAGCACACAAACAACATGTTTCTCCTCCGACATTCTCGTTTCGTATGAGTGCCACACGTTTTGGGCCCGGGCTTGTCTACCAGAGCTGAGTTTGGCCTCAATTTTAAGAGCCCGAGTCAGAATTTTATACTGCAAGTAGAGCCCAGGCTCAAACGAGCTCGAAAACTATGACTAACCTGTTTAGGCATTAGAAAAAAAAGTTTTCTCTGCCAGACTTCCACTCTTTCCTCCCTGTGCAATGAACCAACATCTTTCTCAAGTGCGGTGTGGGGAAGGGATGTCTATCTATAGTTTCTTTGACTATTCATTTCTTCCTGAAATGTTTTGGGCGGGGGGGGGTATCATGAAAAATCGGGAGGCATAACAATCTATGTCGTACGTTGCTCAATAGAATTAGCAGGGAGCCTGCCCCTTTAAGGTAGGGAGCAAAATTTCGTCAGCTTGCTATCTATTGCTTATAGTTATTAAAGAAACTTTTCCTTTGCAGAAATTCTGTAATTCATGGCATTTTGTTACACAAGCCCGGAATGGATAGCCCTGCCGAATTCCCACTTCCCATCCAGACCCAGTTGCCGAAGTATTATCTTTTAACAACTAGAAAATGTAAAAAAGGCTCGTGTGATAAATCATATAAAATCACATTAAAAGAAAAAAGGAAGAAAATTATCTCCCTCTCTCAGAGCCTGAGACCCCCCCCCCACCCCGGCTCTGCTTCAGGCTTTCGGGCTTGGCCCGTCTCAGCAGTGGAGAATGTCACCCAATCAGGTGTGGGACACATTCCACCTTACTGCGCATGTCCCATCTGTTTGGTGGAGCTTCTCCATCTGTATAGCGAAACACTGCAAACTAATGACTCCCCTGGTATAAAGAAGCATTTCCAAGCTTTTGCACTACTCTACCCCCAAATCAATAGCCATCTGGGAAACCTTGCAGATCATTACCAACAGGGACACTTGGAATGATAGTCTCTTTCTGGAGTTGCCACAAATTCGGAACCAGTTTTTCAAGCAACGCCTATTTTTCCTACCAGGATACAGCGTGCACAACTGTGATGTCATGTCCTTAAATAAATAGTATGTCGTATCTATTTATTGTGAAGTCAATGAATTCAAATTGTTGAAGCATTCCATTTTTTAGATTGTAGTTTCTGTCTATCTTCCTTGAAAAAGCCATCTGGCTGATGTGCGAAAGCTTGGAAATGCTGATTTATATATTCAGGGCTTGAAAAATATCTGAAAAGTTACATGGCCAGCTGGGCATATGCAGAAATTATTTACCTGCCCAGGTAGTAAAAGCTGGATGCCCAAAAAATTTTATCTTTTAAGAAAACAAAACAGAACCCTAATATTTTTTTTAAGTTAAAAAATACGGTGAGATTTTTACACATTTTGCATTTCCGTTTTAAGGGTCTGAATTCAAAATGTTAAATGGAAAAAAGCGTGTATTTCAAGTTTTAAGACAATGTTGCTGAAATTGTTATGAAATGGTATGACGATGGAACTTAGTATTTAAGAAATTTAGTGATTGTATCATGTTCTCATCATTGAAGTTTTTGCCCTTTGTCCAGCGTTCCAATTACCCAATGGTCTACTGACCATTGGCCAGTAAGACTTCCGTCGGACCACTGAACTATTGATTTTACTAGCCCAGATGGCTAGTAAGGTATTTTTTCTAATTTGCCACAAGTTAAAAAATGAATTTCTATTTCTTTTACCTTGCTGTATGGTTTTCTTTTTAAGCTGCAAACTAATGATAGGTTTAAAAACAAATATTTGAGATAATTCCATTGAAATGATACATTATTTTCTACATATATTGTAAATGTCCAAGTTTTTTATTAGTTTTTTTTTTTTTACGGACCAGTGGTTTGCAAATTGTGGTGGTCCGCTGGGCCAGTAAAAGATTTATTTCTAATTCTAACACTGCTTTGTCACTAAACACTGGAAGCTAGTTCCATCCGAGGCATGCATCTCATTGCCAACTAACAATATTTGGTTCCAATTTCTGGACCTAGAGCAAAATGTTATTAAAGAAGTGACATTCTTCTGCCCTTGACACCCCATAACAATAATAAAACTTTTGGTGATTAGCAGTGAATTGAAACAAGACATGATGACTGCCTTTTTTATTGTAGTAGGAAATTCCATTCCAAACTTTATTTTTAAATTTAGTTGCCAGGACCGGGCAACTAAATGTTTTTTTTTTTACCTGCCGGTGCCCAGGCCAATAATTTATATGCCCCAGGCATCTTGGGCATGGTATTTTCCAAGCCCTGATATTCTTGCACCACTAAATCAGATTGCTACTATAGTTTTACTATTTTCTACACAATTATTTTGTGCACTAATCATATGTGCTAATTATTATCCATACCCACCCCACCTGCGGCAGCTGACTGGAAGTCGCAAAACACCAGTCACTATCTCACAGCAAACAAACTGCCTTCATCACCATAGAAAGATATTAAAAGCATAGTAAAAAAAAGATCTGGAGCTTTTCTGAATAGATTCTATTTAAAATTTCAACTGCATAAAATGGAGAAAAATTTGGGGTCATTAGCTTGTCAGTCAAACATTCTGATGTACAAATGCAGCTTTTGCTTTAGAGCTCTCCAACTTGATAATGTTTTGGGTGTATGCTATTTATTACTCCAAATTTTCTTTGTGTAAAAGCAGTTTTCTTTTAATGCTAAAAATGGGTTATTAGTGCATCTAAATTATTATTATAACAAATACACTGCATAAAATGTTGAAGCAGCACTAGTTCCTTTGCTTCTGATAGTGGGTGTGCACAGGCCATGAAGTGAGTTGATACATGGAGCTACTTGTTGCACTGCGATTTGGAAGCTTACCCAAGATGTCATAATTCTAAGTAAGCTAGTTAAAAAATATTTCTTACTGAACAGAAAGTTTAATTTTGAGCAACATACCTTTTTTTCAAATAAACAAAATAATGAAACCATGTTTTAGTTCTTGTCAAAAGCTTCAGAGCATTTACAATAAAAATTATTACTATTGCAACTGGCAAAACATTACGGCAAAACATTTATGAATTTGTAGAAAAAAATTATAGGTACAATATGACTTGGACATATTCATATTAAATGTTAAATAGGGAGGCTTTACATTGTATTGAACATATGTTCAAAATGTCAATGAAAGTTCTTAGTTTTTCGTATCTTTTGATTTTACTGATGGCAGGAAAGGACACAATATTTTACAGTCATATCTTCATAGGGACAACTGGGCAAAGGCCACAACAGTGCAGCTTTTCTTTAAATAACAATCGTTTTGCATTTTGTACCTTGACCATTTTTTTCCACCTTTTCCCTTGCGTTTAAAAACACAAGAGTAGAAGATTAGGTGGCGTTCCTGTTGACTGCAATATTGAGCATCATTCAAGTGGAGCAAGGAAAAAAAAAATCATAACTTTTACTAATTACTCATAAGAGGACACAAGCCAGTACTACGTGAAGCCTTCATGGCACTGACTGGGCGATTGATTAGAAGATGAGATTTAATTTTTATCCATACAACTTGAGCTCTGACTGATCTCTGGACACACGTCCGTTTTCAAGTTGTCAACTAACTTCACTCACTGACAGTTAATTAATAAACATTAGAAACCGAAAAAGTTAATTACCACATTTTCTATGAATTTAACATTTAAATGCTGATAAACTCAACCTCACAGCAGTTTCAAAACACAAACTACAATTCCACAAGTTAAACGAGCACGCATACTTTTCTATAAACTGAGGCTATTTCCACCAATTCATAAAATAAGCACCAGCTGAAAAGAAAACTAGAAAGATTTCTAAGAGAACTTGAGACACTAAATTTTTTTTTTTTTTTTTTTTGATTGGAGGTTTAACGACCACCGTGAGCAACTCAATGGGTTATAAGCAGTCACCCGTCCCTAATTTAGGGTCACTGATTCCAGGGAAGGGAGAGAACCAGTGCCGTAAGACAAACACAACATCCATGCCTGACCGGGATTCAAACTCGGACCCCTTACGGACGAATGATCAGAGGCTAGCGCCTTAGACCACTGCGCCACCGGGGCGGCACATTAAATTTGCAAAACCTAAATATCAATATTTTTTCCCCGGGTCATTCATTTTTGACAAACTCAGAGCAGTTCACCAGTTTTGTTTTAATTTTATTTTTTTTATTCATTGTCCTCCATTTTTTCATTATTATACTTTTTTGCCAAGATTTGTTTATTCACAGCCGCAATTCCTTTTCTTTGTAGAATAAGTAACTGCCTTAATTATTTACTCTATGTCGACTCTGTGGCTCAGGAGTGTAATCCTTGGCCTCTGACATTCGTCAAGATGAGCTCAGGTTCGAGCGTCACACAAGGCATGAGCGGTGTGCCTGCTCCACTGCCAGACTGCACTGCTCCTCTTCCAAATTTCGAGGCCGCTGGGGTGCAGTGGAAGCATGTCCGGCGAGTAACTGGAAGACCCTGGGTTCGATTTCCGGTGGCGTCCGATAAGAATTTTTCCGTGACTCACTTATAAACGAGGAAGAGCGATGACTTCTATTTGATATTTACTCTAAGGTTTCGTTTTTTTTTTTTTTTTTGATTGGAGGTTTAACGACCACCGTGAGCAACTCAATGGGCTATAAGCAGTCGCCCGTCCCTAATTTAGGGTCACTGGTTCGAGGGAAGGGAGAGAGCCAGTGCCGTAAGACAAACACAACATCCATGCCTCACCGGGATTCGAACCCGGACCCCTTACGGACGAAAGATCAGAGGCCATCGCTTAGACCACTGCGCCACCGGGGCGGCAGGTTTCGTTTCATCGTTCTCTCTATCACTCTTGCCTCTGACCGTAACTGTTTTCTTTTAGTATTGGATTCGTCGGCTTTTTGTGATTTGAATGAGTGTTAGAGTCACTAGTGTGCTTTAAATTATAAAGTAAAATGGCAAGCACATTAGTAGGTGATCACGAGTCAAATATTTTAAATTCAAAACTTCTAGTTGTAGGCGCTGGAGGAATTGGTTGTGAACTGTTGAAAGATCTGGTACTTTTCGGTTTCCAGAACATATACATAGTAAGCATTGTTCTGTACCTCAGTACTACAAATTCCGTTTTAAGTTGTATTAAGGATATGTGTATTTATTTTAATTCCCATTATGCAGAATTACAACGCCGAAATAAGCAAAGTGGTATTATGTGCATGTAAACTGTCTTTTCGTCTAAAATAAAATTGAGAGGCTTTTTTTTTTTTTTCCCTGAGTACCAAACTTGCGAAAATTACATTTTATATTTTACTTATTTTTTTCCATTTTTATGTAGCGTGTGTAAACCAAAGCATGTTTTTTCTTGATTCAATTTTGGCGAAGAACGAATTTTTGATTTCTTACTTTGTCATTTTTATGTATCATATCCTGTGCAAACCAAAGCATATTTACTCTTTTTGCATGGCAGGACTGTACATACGGTTACACGTTTTTCTAGGAGATGGCCTTAAAAATGTATAAATATTAAAACGTATGAACGAAATTTCAAAATGTTAAATACTATTGTAAAATTTATGCTTTAAATGAGTTTAAAAAGTTCCTTAATGATTTATTTAAAATCATTTGGTGGCAAAAGAAAGAAAAAAGGGCTTAACTTCGGTATTGCTGCCCCAAGTCAAATATCACTGTTGACATCTTCCTCTGCCACTACGTGGCCACAGATCATCAATAATTGTCATGCAATGTGTTTCTCTCAGCAACAGGGAACATTTTCAAATAACAAGTTTCATTCTTTCAAAATGATATTCTTTTGAAAAGATCAAACATATTATAATTATTTTAATTCTATTACAATCATAATATAATTATTATATTATCATAATATAATTATCTACTTGTCATGCAATGTGTTTCTCTCTGGAACAGGGAAAATTTTTTGGTTCAAATAACATGTATCATTCTTTGAAGAGGTATCATTCATAAACATCATTATCTATTATTAAAAGTATCATTCATATTCCAAACATGTGGCGAATGTTATACATGTTTTGAGTATGCAAACTATAAAAACAAACCTTCCACTAAAAAATCATCATAAGAACTGGGCAGACAGGCACAAAAAAAAATTGTGATCTGGAGTGACGATCTGTCGCCATCTAGTGACAGAAAAAGACGTCCACAGCGATATTTGACTTGGGGCAGTAATACGGAAGTTGAGTCGAAAAAAGCTATAAATTATATATTTTATCGCAATGTAAAAATCATAAAGCCTATGAAAATCAAATTTCTGTTTTTATGACACTATCTGCCTATAAAAATCCTGATTTTAAAAGTGAAACCCTCATAACTAAGAATCTGAGACCTGTACTTCAGTATGGAACTCTTGAATTCACTTTTTCCCTTCTGCGAATCCTGAGTGCATCCATTTGAAACCAGGATGTTGAATTTCAGGATACATTTATAATTCTATGCTATTAAGCTACATCCCAAAGATTTATCAATTCTTAAATCACGCATATGTGTATGTGAAATCAATTTTTCATCCAAACCAATCTTTTCTGATGGAATAAAGGTTTAACTTTGGCTGCACAAAGAAAGAACAAAAAAAACACTGTCTCAATTCTCTCAAAGTACACTGGGTTACCTATTAAAGAACCGTGTGTTTTTGATAATCCGAAATTCTAATTTTAATGTATAATCATCAGGGCATGAAAAATACCGTCCCCGAGATGGCCTTGGGCATGTAAATTATTCCTCAGCAGGTAAATTAACATTCTAGTTGCCTGGATCAGGCAACTGAATTTAAAAATGAAGTTTAGAATAAAATTTCCTACAACTATAAAAAGAACAGTCTTCTCGTGTAGTTTTTTGTTTCATTGCTAATCACCAGAATTTACGGAGTCCCATGGACAGAAGAATATCACCTCTTTAATTATGTTGTGCTCTAGGTCCAGAAATTGGGACCATATGTAGTTTTGTTGCAAATGTTGTATGTGGTCAGCAGTGAGTTGCATGCCTCTAATGGAACTGGCCTCCAGTGTTTAGTGACGAATGGCGAAAACTTCAACAAAAGAAACATGGCAGATCACTAAATTTCTCGCATACCAATTTCATCATCTTAAAAGTTGAGATGCATGCTTTTGTGCATTGAGCATTTTGAATACAGACCCTTAAAATGGAAATTCAAAACACGTAAAAAAAAAAAAAAAAGTCCATTTTTTTTAACTTAAAAAAAATGGGGATTCTGATTTGTTATCTTAAATGATAAATTTCCTTGGGCATTCAGCTTTTATTACTTTGGCAGGTAAATAATTTCTTCACATGCCCAGCTGGTCATATTAACTTTTCAGATATATTTCAAGCTCTGTTCAAATAAAGTGTATAAATTAATTACACATAATCGAATTAAAGTAGTGTTAGAAACTGCAGTAAAATATCAGGACTAATGCAGAGTGGTTAAACTATCAACTGTGGCCCACCCCTCCACGATTTGTAAGTAAGCACTAATGTGCTGCCATCTATCAACTATTGTGAGTTGTGTAATAAGCCCATTTCGTGACTATTTTTGGCTGGCCCTTAAAAGAACCTTTATGAATGCTAATTATGTTCCCTACTCCGAAGCATTTATTATGACGGAAAAGTTTTGTTTCCTTGTGAATGGGAAGGTGTGTATCTAGCAAAATAAACCGATTGATAACGTGAATTTGAAAGCAGTTTATTACCTGCCAGGGAAGAACTGTCTCATGATACAAATCATCACGTCAAAGCAATGTTCTGAGGAAAGACTACAATTTCGTTAGAATAAATATTCCAGAATGTGGTCTGCCAAATGAATTATTTCCTTGTATCAGTTTGTGTTTTAGGAGATGCCAGTTACTCTCCACACCTTAAGTGTGAGCCCCTGTAACTGGATTAAGGAAATTCAGAGAATGGTTCACTGTAAGATTTGATTTGAATATTCTGCCATACACCACAGTAATACCATACATGACAAAGTTTAATACAAACAATACATCATTACAATAAGACTGTGCTAAGTAGCTAACCAAAACAAAATGCAATGTCAGTAATGTATACTTAATATGTCATAACCCAATTACAATAAACATGCCATTAACTACAATTAATGAAATTGCACAATTAAACTGAAATTTATAAAATAGATGGTATGAAATGTAAAACAGTAATCTATGTCTACATAAATCACTGCTAGTGGATGACATGGGGCCAGGGAAAAAAGCTTTAATGAAAAAGCCTGATGAGTCCCCGATCCCCAAGAAGTGTGTGTCAGGCCAAGAACCTAGTGCACTAAAAATTACAGTAAGACACAAATGACCATAATAGTACAGGGAAGTGAAGGATACATGATTGTAAACAACTGTAATTAAAAAGTAGATGGCATATAACCAGTATAGTTACAGTATATAGAAATCTTAACACATGCCAACATAACCACTGATAAACAAAAAAAAAAATTAAATAGGACATCTATGTATATAAACCAATTAATGTAATCGGAAAATGTACATCACAAAAATATCTATACAGTACATTAAACAATCGTGCAACAATCAATAAACCAAGATCAACAAGACAAAGCAACAAAGTTAATCATAAATCACACTATACCACCAAGTACAGCAATGATATATGCAGAAAAAGCAAAAGGAGTACACCAATAGCCAATTGGTGCAAAGTCACAAATATACAGGGGAAAAAATCATAAAAAAAGGCACAACACAAAACAGCAATACACATCCCCAAAATAAATGTACAATAATGAATGTAATTAAGTTAAACAAAAGAAAAAGATGTCCTATCCTAGACTGTTTCATACTTCAGGTTCAACACTAGTAAGCAATTACAGGATCAAGAGACTTAGTATAAATATATGTGCAATCCTAAGATGCTGAAATCCTAAGCCTGGCAGGTTACGTAGGTGACCTACTGATTTGTTATAACTGTAGTTCCAGGGTGCACATTTGTGGATGCAGGGGGGAAAGAGTTCTACCAAAAGGCAGAATTCTTCCTTTTTGGAAGTCATCAGAAGAGTTCCTAAGATTGAGAAAAAAAAAAAGCTGTTTATAAAAAAATAGCTCATATGTTGTATATACACTGAAGAGCAATTGAATTAGAGACAGCTGGCATTATGCAAATGTGGCGCTGTGGGCGGCCCTGTAAACAGAAACGACATGACGTATGCAGCGATCCGACAATATAAGGAGTGATGCGGCGGGAATCGGTAAGAGTCTGACGCAGTATGGGTAAGATGAAGGATCTAAGCGCATTTGATCGTGGGCAAATTGTCGGGGCCTGACGAATGGGTCACTCCATCTCGGAAGTCGTGCAGTCACTGGGATTTTCACGAGCCACTGTGTCATGGGTGCACCGTGAGTACTTCGAATCCTGTAAAACCATCCCTGCAAGGGCCAACTGCCGTGGACGACAGTGTGTGGATGAGCGAGGTCATCGTCGGCTAGCGTGCATTGTAACAGCGGATAGATGGGCCACAGTGCAAGAAATCGCTCAGCGATTTAACGCTGGTGCACAAAAACGTGTAAGCAGCCACACCATCCAGAACTTATATATATGGGATGTAAGGTCAGGTGATGCGTAACATCACAGCCTCTCCTTGACAAATGTCAAACCCGCCTTCTCGTGGTGCATCATGTTCCCACTAAAGGGGCTCTGACGACCGCCCATAGCGGTATAACTATACCATCGGGATTAGAGGAAATTCTATCCCACACTCACCAACCCGCTTGGCCAGCGTGGTGAGTTATGACCAAACCCCTCCAAAATGACTCCACAACTTAAATCTTGGCCCTCAGTCTCCGGCAGCTGGAATGTACCTGGCCAAAGCAGCGGCCAGTGCGACATGAAGGCAGAGGGTGCTAAGAATCCCCGGAGGACCGGACTAGGCTGCCATCTGATGCTGACCTTGGCTACGTATAACGGACGCTCCCTATCTTCTGATTCAAGGCTTCTTGAATTGGAAGAGGAACTACAAAGGATCAAGTGGGACATCGTCGGGCTAAGTGAGGTAAGGAGAAAAGGAGATCTCATCGAACTGAAAAGTGGACATCTCTTCTACTATCGTGGGACAGATACTGGCAGAACTAGTGGTGTTGGATTTATAATAAACAAGAAACTGAATGATAAAGTTGTAGAAGTTGAAAGTTCCTCTGACAGAGCTGCACGACTCGTTATCCAACTCTCGAGAAGATACCAGGCTCAGATTATTCAAACTTATGCAACCACCACAAGTCATGCTGAAGAAGAAATTGAAGACATTTATGAAGAAATTCGTGATCTAAATAATAAAGGTAAGCAGCACTTGAAGATAATTATGGGAGATTTCAATGCAAAAATAGGGCAACGGCAACAGAATGAAACTTCAGTAGGTAAATTCGGTCACGGCAACAGAAACCAGCGTGGAAATACTCTCGTAGAGTTTGCAGAGGCAGAAGGGTTTTTCATCTTGAACTCCTTTTTCAAGAAAAAGCCACACAGGAAATGGACATGGAGACATCCAAATGGGACGACAAGTGAAATTGATTTTATTATGTGTAACAAAAAATTCGTCATAGAAGACTGCAGTGTGCTAAACAAGTTCAACACAGGCAGTGACCATAGATTGGTGAGATGTAAGATGCACCTCAACACTAAACTTGAACGTGGCAAGCTCATAAGACAAACAAAATCTATTGACATAACCAACCTTAAAAAACACCATAATACCTTCAAGTTGGAACTGAAGAACAGGTTCTCTGCTTTAGAAGGCCTAACATCGGAAGAAGTGGACATCTCTGAAGTTAACAGAAAAGTAACCAAAGCTCTTATGGAAACAGCAACAAAATTAGCTGGGTCTAAGAACAAGTTGCATGTAAATAAATTATCAGGAAAAATGAAAATGTTGATGCAAAAAAGAAGAGTGATGAGGACAACTAAAGAAGATGTGACTTCCAAAGTGGAATATATAGAGCTATGCAAGACAGTACGAAAAAGTATCACTGAAGACGTAAGAAAATTCAACTGTGAACTAGTAAGGAAAGCAATTGAAAACAACCAAAGCCTAAAAATAGCAAAGGGACATCTCAGTAAGGGAAAAAAACAGATTATGGCACTGAGAAAAGATGGTTCTGTAACAAGAAATAGAGGCGAAATTTTGACAAGAGTGAAAGATTTCTACTCCAAATTATATGAAAGGGATGATACATGTACTCCAGACATCATGAAAGGTACCAGTACCAGAGTTCTTCCAGTCCTTCCAGCAGAAGTTGCACATGCAATCAAGAACATGAAGCGGGGAAAAGCTCCAGGAGAAGATGGAATTACTGTAGACATCATACAAGAAGCAAGTGGAGAAATCGAAACAGTACTCGCCCAAATTTTCACTCGATGCCTTAATGAAGGGAAAATTCCTGAGGATTGGAACAACGCTACAATGATCCTGCTACATAAGAAAGTTGACATTGAGGATCTCGGAAACTACAGACCTATCAGCCTCCTATCAGTAGTTTATAAAATCTTCACTAAAGTTCTTTCACACCGCTTGAAGGTAACACTGGACATGGCTCAACCGAGAGAACAAGCTGGATTCAGGAGTGGCTACAGCACAATAGATCATATCCATATGCTGAGAGAACTAATTGAAAGAGCGAGGGAATATGAACTTCCATTGTGCATGGCTTTTATCGATTATGAAAAAGCCTTTGATTCGGTGAAACCATCAGCAGTTACAATGGCTCTGAAAACCTGCGGTATTGAAAATGCATACATTAATATTATTAATAACATCTATGAAAATGCAAGTGCAAAGATTAGGCTGTTTGAAAATACAACACACATAAAAATTGGAAAGGGAGTGAGACAAGGTGACACCATATCTCCGAAGCTCCCTAATGCCACATTGGAGGGTGTTTTTCAGTCACTGAGCTGGGAAAACAAGGGGATAAAGATGAATGGAGATTATCTAACCCACCTTCGTTTTGCTGATGACGTAGTCATTTTTGCAACTAGCCCATCAGAGCTGCAGAGTATGATCCAGGAACTTGCTGACAAGAGTAAAGAAGTGGGATTAAAAATGAACTTTCAGAAGACAAAAGTGATGTTCAATGCTTTTGCAAGAAATGAAGATTTATCGATTGATGGAGAAAAGCTGGAGATAACAGACACATATGTTTATCTTGGACAGCAGATATCAAGTGAGGGTCACATTGATGAAGAAATTAATCGGCGTACAAAACTTGCCTGGAGAGCTTTTGGAAGAAACAGCATAATTTTCAAGAGCAATATGCCATTATGTCTTAAAAGAAAAGTGTTTGATCAATGCATCCTTCCAGTGCTTACGTATGGTGCAGAGACGTGGACCTTAACTAAAAGAGACATACAAAGGCTGCAGACAACTCAAAGCAGCATGGAGAGGTGCATGCTTGGTGTAACCAGGAGAGATAAGAGAAACTCGTGGATCCGAAAAATGACAAGAGTGGAAGACATCATGATCAGAGTTAAATCCCTGAAATGGCAATGGGCTGGACATACTGCCAGAAGGACAGATCATCGATGGACAGCCGAAATTTTAGATTGGATTCCAAGGGACAGGAAAAGACCCAGAAGAAGACCACATGGGAGATGGGTGGATGAAATTCGAAAGTATGCAGGGGTGACATGGAGGAGACTGGCACAAGACAGACCGTTGTGGAGGAAACTTGGGGAGACCTTCGTCCAGCAGTGGATTGATAATGGTTGACGATGATGATGATGATATAAATATATATAAAAATATAAAATTCTGAAATGGATTTGTGGAAATCTGTCTTCCCCCCCCCCCCCATAATTTTAGATCATTCTCAAAATAAATGCAAAACTCATTGAATTGGGGGAGTCATTTTCCATCTGGAGACAGTATTTCGTGTTTCAAAACTTTCGAAAACGGTAGTTAACTGGAGAACAATTTTTTCCATAATCATAATTTTGTCTCTCCCATTGTTGCCTTTGTGTCCAGTATTCTTGTTAAATATCATTTTATTGTATAAACGTTTGTATTTCAGCTTGAAACTATCGGCAGCAATTTACGAATACAGAAGTTAGATGCAGTGAAAACTTCCCCATAATCTTCAGGCATAAGATTCTTCTGTGAATTCAAGGAATTCCACTTTTTTTATCATTATTTTGGTCATTCACACGATTTATGGGAGGGGGGCTGGTGGTGGTGGTGCGGGGGGTTCAGAGGACAGAATTTCATCTTTCCAAAACTTTAGAAAATGGAAGGTCGACTAAGTTCAGATTTTTTCTGTAATCTAATTTCTTTTTTCTCGCGATGTTACCTCTGTCCAGTATTATTGTTAAATAAAATTTTACTGCATAAGTATTTGTATTTCAGCTTGAAAATAGGGTTAAAATTTCAAAACCGAAAGTCGGGTGATTCAAAGATTTCTCCCTTGATTGCCCCCCCTCTCCTATCTTCTGCAATGTTCACACTCGCCTGCATCTATGTATAAAGCGCAATAATACTAGTTACATTACTACTGACAAGTCTCTTGCCAATGTTGGCAGGTATGCAACCAGGTTACAAAACTAAAAAAATTGCCATGTGCTAAATGGCCTATGCAGCTAAATATTTAGGAGCCAAAATTTTTTTTTTTTTTACATAATTGAAGAGCAACTAAAATGCTTAACGGAGATTTCGCACAGCATAAACTTCTAATCAAGTACCACAGCCACATTTGTCTTTTGTTGATTCTGTAGCTAAGCAGCATCCAGTGCTTAAATTTTCATTTTGTTGATATCTTTGTTACCCTTCCCATTTCTTTGTCACTTTTCTTTTTCTTTCTTTTATGCCCTTGGATGACAATTTTATTCCATCCTGCTGAAAAACTTTCTGTCTGTGAGGACCATGAATGCATGATAGCTTTCACTATTTTTGATAAGATAAAGTGTAACTTTGAGGATATTAATAATTTTGAACACCATGAATCAATTCTTACAAACTTTTCAACTTCGTTCGTCACTTTGGGTTTTGGACCCCCCCCCCCCCCCCCATCAAGATGAAATGCAAACCTTTTTGGGGGGAATATTTAAGAACACAGGACACATGTTCGGAACATCGTTGGAAAAAAAGTTACAGTTAAGGGAGAAATCTTTGCTACGTCTGATTTCCGTTTTCGAACATTTCCCCTCCATTTTCAAGGTGAAATACAAATATTTATGAAATAAAATGATATTTAACAACAATTCTAGGCAGAGGAAACATCGGGTTAAAAAAAATTACGATTACTGGAAAAATCTTCAATGTGTCTAACTTCGTTTTCGAAAGTTTTGAAAGACAAAATTTCCGTTTTGAAAAGTTTCAGGTGGAAAGCATCCTTCACCAGTACCAATTGCCCCAAAATTTCTGTTCAGTTATGCATCGATCTCGAGAATAACCCAAATTAAGACGGAAAAGGAGAAATTCTAGAAGCCGTGGCACTCTCATGCCTGAATATTACAGGGCAGATTTTGTGCCTTCGAATTTCCGTTTTGGGATATTTTCCCTCCAGTTTCAAAATGAAATTCAAATATTTATGAAATAAAACGATATATAACTACAATACTGGGCAGAGGCAACATCGCGGGAAAATGAAATTACGATTACAGAAAAAAAAATATTTATTTCGTTTACTTCCATTTTTGAAAGTCGAAATACCGTCCCGATGTGTATTTTTACTCTTCGGAGTGTATTTTATGCGTTTCTTGATGCGTATTTTTACGTGCCGAGAAAAATTCCTGATGCATATTTTCACACGTTGCGAAAATTTCGATGCGTAAACACACTTTTCCATGCGTACTAGACGCGTAATTATGCATTTTGGCGAACTCTGGTTAGTGCAACATGCTAAAAATTGATGCGCCATAAGCCAAGAAGTTTTATTGATGCTAGATTTACAATGAATCGATTCAAAGGACAACTGATGTGTAAAGTGATGAACAGAAGAAATAAAAATACAATTCTTCAGTTGCAATTACGGAATTTCGGGCAAACCGTAGCTGCCCTCTGCTTCAGGTTGAGAGGGGCGGAGGGGTGCTCGCAAAGGTCCAATGATCACTGTGGGAGGATCCTGCTCATTGTTCAAGGTCGCTTCTTTAACTTGCTTGTGTGACGTTAATTCAAACGAGAAGGGGAAGCCAGCAACACGAGTGCGCGTGATTGATACACAGTTTTACGTGTTAAGTGCATCTTGTAGATGAATTAAGAAACTAAGCGGGAGAAAGGGAACAATTCTTGCAAACCACTAACCACGAACAAAAATAGCATGGCTGCCATTTTTCCGTTCTGAGGACGGATTTCTGTTTTATTTTAAAATTTTGGAAACCTGTCATAATTGTCAGGTTATTTTAAAACTCTGTTCCCCATTTTTGCTTTTTCGTTTCAAAATCGTGCACAATTGTATTTCTGCAATCAGTGAAAATGTGGCTTTGCACCAAATGTTTTAAAGCGTTCAAAATGTTTTAAAAAGTTCTAACTCAATTACATACCTACCAAGTTTTGTATGCATCTGTTGGAAAAAGCTTTTTTCCGAATTTGATCACATTTCTGGAAGTTCGGCAGATGCGTGTCCTCCGACCAAATTTTTTGAGTCCACAGAAATGGCCAGAAGATGTTCCGTGATTCAGCGTTAATTTTTCTGACTAAGTGTTTTTTTTTTGTTTTTTTCTCCTAAGCCTCTTTCTTGTGTTTTAATTGTTTCCGATAATATTCTTCATTTCTTATTTTTTCATAATGGTAGAAAAGAGCGACTTCGCACTTTTAGAGTTTTTCATAATGAAATGCATGTTTTGCTTTTTCGTACAGTATCTCCTTCAAAATAAATCAATAGAGTTTGCAGTTCACCCACCCCTCCCCAATTTTAAAAACGAAATTAAATTTCAAACTGTGTTCATAATCTGTCCGTGATGGAATCGACGCCATTTCCGTGACGCATAAAATTGTGTTCATGGCAGAGTGATGAGCTACTGCAGTACCGATTTTTGGAATTAATTTCACTTAAAATGTTTTGCCATTCCTTAGTCACCTCTTGCTACATCAAGGAGCAGAGCAAGCATTTTCTTAACGAAAATTTCAAAACCGCCAGTACCTACTCATCGTGAAGAGGAAACCACTGCATATCAAAATATAATATTTGGCAATGGATACTTGAAGTTTCAATTTTGAACTTTAATTTCTCGTCAGACAAAGGGAAAAATCGCCTTTTATTTCTTGAATAAGTGACTAAGGAATGTGAAAACATTCATTTTCAGCAAAGTTTAAAGTGCAGTATTGCCACGTTTTCAGTACAAAGCTGTTAAGTTGGGAGAGGGGGCAATTATATGTATATACACACTTTGCCACATTGATCGATAATGCCCAACTCTTCAGACTTGAGTGCATTAGTGGCACCCATAAAATAGTCATTCATATTAAAAAGAATCGTAATAAAATACAGTAGAAAATACATGTAGTCGCAATTTGGCCCCTGATGTCAAATCGCTGGTCGTCAAATGCAAAAATGCAGTCGCATTTCGCTCATGGCCCCCATTAATTTCGAACCCTGTATGCAACTGCATTGCATGTGTGGAATAAAGGTCTGTGCTGTGGGGGAAAAACTGCCGGCTCGCTTTCCTTCCCAAAAACTTGTTGAGTGACTAACTGTAACTCACTCCTGGGTGAAAGCTGGGAAGCATTGCCAAGACTGAAATTTTCTTCGTCGCAGAACCCCCACCCCACGGTAAGCCATAACAAATTAGGCACTATGTTTGCATTTGCCACCTTTATCTAAAAGGTGGCTAATGTTTTACTTCCTTTTTCTGGAAGTAAAACATTTCAACTCTAAAAACATTAATTCTCTTCCTCTTCCGACCCCGTCTACCCAACCTGCCAGAATCACATCTGCTGTTCACTGTTTCAGTAGGAATAAAAATGTAAAATTTATTTTCAACATTCTAATGAAGGGGGACATGTTAAAGTTTCTTTTGTATAATGTTAATAAACTTTTGCTAGTAGATAATGCAATTTGTTAGTAAAAAGTAAGGCCACTAGCAAATGTTGCTACTGCTAAAAATACAAAATCATGGTCTGCTCAAACGGTTATCTTCACAACATTTTGAACTGTGGTGTCTTCATTTTCAGTAAAAATTTTATCTTAAGAAAAATATTTTAGTGTGAGAGGCATCTTGAATACTGTTGTATTTAACTGCGCTTTCTTTCTTTTTTTTTTTTTTTTTTTTTTTTTGTCAAACTGTTTTCAGTAAAACAGTGTCGACAGATGCATATCAATCACTACATCATCATTAGAAGGAACCCCAAAGCATTATGGGAGAGTTTTTTTCCTGCATGCATTTTCTAGGGATAACTCAGAAGGGATGGACACGCTGGTGGATACTCATTCCCGAAACATTCACGCATCAGTAGTATCGGTGGAAGTTTTCGATGTACCAGCAAAAACCTTGACATTTTGCTAAAGAGCTAAAGAATTCGCATCTGCCCCGTCTGCAGCAGTTATGGGCAAATCGATGAATAAATCACAGTTCAACATATCTGTAATAGCTCATTAATTCAACTTTGGGTAACCATAATATTTGTTAAAACGCTTGGTGTATCGTAAACCTCAATGTATTGGCTTCTGTGACAATGAGGATAAGAACATGATTTTCGGCAGCGAAACCGAAAAAATCGCTAATTCGCTACATAGAAAGGTGGTATTCCCTTTGTCTTTATAAGGATACAAAAAAGAGAAATTTTTCATTTACTTATTGCAGAAAATTTTCAAGTTGCAGGTTCAAACATAAGTCATGAAACCTCGATTTTTTGGGGGGGTTGGGGGTGGTATCGGTTCCTGTAACATCTAGGAAAAGAACTCTATTTTTGGCGACGAAACGTCAAACAAAACAGCGAAAATATTGCTAATTCATGACATAAGCTTATATTTTCTTTCTCTTTAAAAGAATGCTGCAAAGAGAAATTCATTTACTTCACATAGAAAATATTCTTTTGGAGTTTCAAACATCAATTATCACTTGTAAAAACATTGATGCTCAAAAACATCGATATTTTTTGCCCGTCGCTATTTCAATTAACCTTTGCCGCACTGGCTGGGATTCAGGAAAACGTATTTACATATGAAGAATGAAGCATGATGGAGGAGGTGCTGCTGACTATTCACTTTATCTATATGGGGGATTTAGTAGTGACATATAAGCAACTTTTTTTTTTAATGTTATTTTAGTTTTATTTCCTTTCCTCCAGCACTTCAAATTTTTGACCTTTGATTACTTTACTGGTTTAATACAATCTGGAATGTTATTATTATTGCTATTTTTTTCCAAGATCTATCACACAGTTGTAAGGAAAAAAAAAAACTGTCTGCAGACTCAAAGTGTGAACTGCAATTGGCAATTGAATAAGAATGAATTAAAGTAATAAAGTAAAATAAATAAAACAATAATTACTGTCCAAAAAGTAAAGATTATTAAAATTACTCTAAGCACAAACATTGGCAAATTTTACAAAAATAGGATAAATTTCACAAAAATAGGCAGAATTTTACAAAATGGGTATGATCTTTAAAAACCTGGATCAACTCGTGGAAACATTATACTAGAATCATCACAATATCAAGAGGAATATGAGCTTTTAAGGAACCACCCCAACTGTACGGGAACACAACTCATCCTTCCCCGAAACATGGTTCTTGCAACACCTGATTTGTTCAAAATGATGGCACGCTAAGGTAACCAACCCTCTGAACATCTTGTATATTATCAATTTCACAAAATTATGGGATTTACTCGGGAATATTACTTACAGTCTAATTTTCTTGTAGCACCCCTACCCTTCCTCAGGACTACACTATAGTAGGTGTTGCCATTCATGAGCTAAATTCCAACCTTTCAATCATTTAATGTTGTACCTGATCTTCGCTCTATTTCCAGTTCTTCTGAAAATTTTCTCTTGAAAAATTGCAGTTGCTGTGTCAGAACTTCCACAGTGTCCCGAAGCACCTTATGTCCAAGTGTTTAGAATATGTCTGTCCAAACCTGTTATGTTTGTCAAATTTTTAAATGTATCTTCTAGTAGTAGACAGCAATCCTCGGTGTTCACACCAGGAAATACATGTAGCCTTATCTGTACCAATTTCAGTGAAGAATCTCTTCCGATTCAACATCTTAAAGCACAGTAAAAAATTCGTTCAAAACAAAAAAGAACTTAATGGCTCCAGCTACAAAACACACATTCAAAAAGCACACTAGAACTAAGTGTTGCCAAGGAAAGAGTAGACAGGTTGCCATGGATCGGCCAATCTGTAATCACAATAAATAAAAATAATTAAGAGAGTGGCTGGCCGCATTTGGAAGTATAACCTGCAGAATTATAGCTATAAAAGTGGAAAGCATGTAATAGAGAAACTTGTAACCAAGGTTCCAGTGCCCTGTGCTCTACTTGTAAGTTATATAAAAATACGTGTCCTGAGTTGCTAAAATTTTTAACAAATAATTACTTAAAAAGCTAGTTTTATTAATTCATTATCATATTGTTCATGTACAACACATTCTGTTATTTTAAGGTCAACTATAGTTTTGCGGAGGTGCATTTGGCTTGGCTTCATCAGAACAAACTAGGGACAGGTGACTTCTTGTAGCCATTAGAGTTGCTCATTGTGGTTGTTTAACCCCAAAATAGAAGGATTGTCCTGATGTAGGCAAGCCAAAAGCTCAGCAGAACCATAGTATAGCTTAAAATAAATTTTTTTAACTGTGAATACACATTGATTTGATTTATCTTAATATCACAAGGATTGTAGTAAAAAAAAATAATTAATTATCGCTTTCCTTATTCCATATACTTTTCATCTCTACAGGGCTGTTCTCCAGAAATGGGGACAATAGTGTGGCCAAAGTTGTGGAAACCTTTTGGGAAAAGTGTATTTTTAATGTTTTTCTTCTTTTTCTGCCTCTTTTGGCAGAAAAAAGAAGAAAAAACAGCACTGATTCAATACTGTCTGGATAACCAAAAATATCCAAAATTCGAAAATATAAAAATCATTAAAAGCTGTAAATCCGAAAAACACCTCAGAATAGCAGAGTCGGTAATGATTGAAAAAAATAGGACAAATGTTTGCAACCACAATGACCCTAATAATTTGAGAAACAGCTGGAGAAATTTAATTAAAATTGAGCAAAAAAAAAGAAAAAGTTCGAAAAAGGAGATCACTGACCAACAAGAGATGGCGCCACAACGCCCAAGAAGAAGCGATAGCAGATGACAGAAGCAGCCCGCGAGAACCACCGAAATGCCCAGCTGACACGGTCCGTGCTAGTTGGAGCAAAATGTCCCCTCGAAGACGGTATAGTAGTAGTACCGAAAGTACTCGGGTTAAGAATAAATATTGAAGTAAATGAGGATGCAGCAAAGGAAAAACTCATTTGGTGATGAGGCAAAATAATTCCAACGGAAAAAAAAAAAAAAGAAGTGAACCGTGGCCAAATGGAAAAAAAAACAACAACCCCGTGCCGCATCCACATAACGAAAATATGAATTGAAAGCCAAGCCCCACGTGCGGTAAGTGTTCATCGAACTTTACCAACTAAAAGTGAAGTAAATGTTCATCGAACTTTACCAACTAAAAGTGAAGTTCAAAAATGCAAATGCATTAATGCACGTTAAAATATAACCTCCAATATCAGAAGTAAATTGAAACTTTATTTTTAAGGTTTGATGGCTCATAACACCATGTTTTTTTGTTTTTTTTTTAGTAATACCATAAAATTATATATCAATGGAAAGATAATTTCATCAAGAATGTAATGCAACAAAGTTTTTTCAATTATCTGTATTCTATGAAAAGTTATAGCCAAATATCCAGAAAAAGCAGAAAAAGGAAGCACAGCTTGCTTAGGTTGAAATGAAGTAGCTTTCCTTCATTTGAATGTAGCCAGTGAGCATGAGTGTTTAGAGAGCCAATCAGGTGTCATCTTGTTTTGACAATAAGCCAATCAGGTCACAGTAGGATTCAGCTATTGATGTCATGTATTGGAGCTGAGAGGAGGACATTTGTCAGTGTGTTATGTGATTGCTGTCAAGTTGGTTGGGGGTTTTTTGTGTGTGTGTGTGTGTGTGTGTGTGTGTGTGTGTGTGTGTGTTTCATTTAGTGAGCTAGTAAAACGTACTAAAATTAAAGAAATTGTGCAAAGAGTTGACTGGTCACCGAGAAATCTATGTAATATAGAACTGTTAAGTGAAAAAGGCTTCAGTTACGAAAAAATTAGAAAAAAAATTGGTGGAAACTTAACCAAAGATGGCATTTCTAAATTTTTGAAGAGGTATAAGGAAACTTAGTCACTACAAAACCAGGCTGGTGAAGGCAGGAAAAGATGCACTACAGCAAGTGATGATAGAAGAATTAAGAGACTGTGCCTAGATGACAGAAAAAAATCATCTGGGTGTATACGAGATGTAATGGCGCAATGCAATGTGAAGTTGAGTGCAAGGACTGTTCGGCGCAGACTGCAGGAATTTGGTTTAAAAGCTAGAATTCCACGACAAGAGCCATTTTATCTCTCAAACAAAGATTGAAAACATTAAACTGGGCTAAAACCCATGTTAACTGGACAGTGGGACAGTGTTATTTGGAGTGATGAGATCAAAATTTCCCTGTTTGGTAGTGATGGCATAAAATACGTAACGAAAACAATCTGAGAAGAATTGCATCCTGATTGCATTACATGTACCGTGAAACAACCAGTTAGTGTTATGATCTGGGGTTGTATGAGATCAAAAGGTGTGGGTAGAATTTGCATGATTAATGGGAATATAAATGGCCAAAAATGCATGAATGAAATACCCGAGCCCAAACTGAAGCCTTCCACACGTGATCTTTTCCAAGATAATGAAACATTTATATTTCAACAGGATTCAGCTCCATGTCATGTTACTGCTGTGTGCAAAAGGTGGTTTCAAGATAATCATATTCCACTCCTGGAATGGCCTGGGAATAACCCAGACCTTAACCCCATCAAAAATCTATGGAGCCTACTAAAGAAACTTGTTAGTCAGAAGCAACCCAGCAATAAAACCCAATTAATAGAAGCAATAATTCAATCTTGGTTTCACATTATAACAGCTACAGAACTAAAAAAAATTGGTTCACTCCATGGAAAGGCGTTGTAAGGCCGTAATTAACGCTAAAGGTTACCCAACTAAGTATTAACTGACACTGTGAGAATTTTTATATATCTCATTTTTTCTATGTGTTTCTCTTTTCTTCTTTATAACTGCTGTTCTAATACAAAATCCTTCATAAAAGTTATTGCATTACATTCTTGATGAAATTATCTTTCCATTGATATATAATTTTATGGTATATTACTTAAAAAAAAAAAAAAAAGTAGTATGAGCCATTCAAACCTCAAAAATACACAATTTCCAAAAGGTTTCCACAATTTTGGCCACTACTGTACATACCAAAAATAAAATGTGCTCTTTACATAATAAAATTTTGGGAGTCTATAAGAAATCAACAAGGCTGACAAATCAACCTCTTTTGATTTCCTTGAAGTTTGGTGCAATTGTTGAGCATGCAGACTTATGCATAAATCCCAGATTTTAGCTCTGTCTACCCATTGGATTTTAAATTACATGCCCTTGAACATTAGATAATTGTGATCACAATCTTCGAGTAGTGGTAACTCGTTACATAATTGGTCTAGAAAGTTGAAATTTGTGTCTTTTTATAGCATTTTACATAAGTTTTTATGTCATGTGCTTAAAAATAAATTATGTTGACCTTTTGAAGATAAAAAAATAACCATTTGACCTTGAATATTTAAAAAAAAACTACCAGTATGCTAAAGATCCAGACTCACGGTCGCCAGGTCGCCACTGGAGATAAACTTCATTGTCATGGCGACTAAAAATGTTTGATTAAATCGCCAATTCTGGTGACCTGTACGGGAAAAACATTTATTTTATTTAACTTGTATTGCACAGATTTTTTTTTAACTTGAACGGAACTCGCACGAAATTTGAGTTGTATGGAAGTCAGCCATCACCTTTTTCTTTCTGCTTGGACAGCAGAAAGAAAGAAAAAGTTTATAAAAAAGGCAAGGGCGTCGGTTTCTGTTCACAAAGAATGCACCAAGGCTGATGGGTCATCGTAGAGGAACGTGGTTCGCAAGGTTGCAGTGGGGATGAAAGCCAGTGGTGGTAGCTCAACTGTCTGCATTGGAAAAGTCCAACTGGGAAACATTTTTATTAAAAAAAAAATTCTCCAATTTTTTAAATAACCGAATGCAAATTTTACAGTAACCAAGGACACGTCAAAATAAACTCCCATGTGAAATTTTGTCAAAATCAGATGAAAACTTTAGAAGTTAGGCATTTTATTTATTTATTTTTTTTAATGAATGTTCGCTGAAAGCCTGCATGGGGGCATAGTCCATAGGAAAATTCTAAAATCCGGAATCGGCATAGTCCGGAACTCCGGACAATTCCGTATTTTTGAGGTTGTACTGTAATATTTCCATATCTGCGAACTACTACGGAATGTCCGTAGTTTCTACAGATTTAGTTGGCTGACTACGCTCGCTGTCGAAACTACGGATTCTACGAATTTTCATTTATTTTTTTTTTTATTGTTTTATGATATGCATGAGATTCTTAAGCGGACTTGCGGAATTCCGCTTATTTTTTTCATCATTTAGATCGTTTTCAGGATCAGTGTAAAACTGAAGACAATTTGCGGTTGGGTGGGTGGGTGTGTGGAAGGAAGTTCCGTCTGGAGTCGGTATTTCGTGTCTCAAAACTTTCGAAATGGTACTTGAATGGCGTGAAAAAGTTACAGTAATCGTAATTTTTTTCTTGATATTGCCTTAGTGTAAAATTTTATTGTTAAATATGATTTTATTGCATAAAAGTATTTCAGCTTGAAACAGTAGGCAACAATGTGCGAAAACAGAGGTTACACGGCGCAAACATTTCCCCGTAATCTCAGGCATCAGATTCTTCCGCGAAATTGAGGAATTCAGCAGTTTTCGTTATTATTTTGGTCAATCGCGAGATCAATGAACCAGTGAACACACTTGGGGGGGGGGGGTCGTCGGAGGACGGAATTCTATCTTTACAAAAATTTCGAAAACAGAAGGTCGACGGAGTTTAGATTTTTTCCGCAATCGTAGTTCCTTTCTTCTCGCGATGTTGCCTCTGCCCAGTATTATTGTTAAGTAATATTTAACTGCATAAATATTTGTATTTCAGCTTGAAAATAGCGGGAAAATTTCCAAAACCGGAAGTCGGACGGTGCATAGAGTTCTCCTGTAAGCGCACTCCCCTCCCTGCGCGATGTTCCCACTCTCCTGCATTGTTTTACTACTTCAGTTTCAACTTTTCTGAAATATGCAAAATAAAACATACTGATATTATACTATGCAATTTTTATAAAAATAATTTAGTATGAAATATGCAATTTGATTATTTTTTTTTCAAAGTTTTGCCACTGAGTTTTTTTTTTTTTTTTTTTATGGCCACTAACAATTTTGGTCTTGGTGGCCAATGTCTACTAGCAAAATTTGTAAGTCTGGATCTTTACAGTATGCGAATTTTCAAGTTGGGACCACAACAGGATCATTATTTATAAAACATTTAACCTTAGTGAATCTCGACTGAAAATTCTCCAAAGATGATAAAATGACATTTTGCAAGTGTTTGACAAATAAGTTTAACGTGATATATTTATAAAATTCAAAGTTTGTCCACCGTATAATACACTAAATGTATCTTTCCAATTGCAGGTGTTATATGTATGAGGGAGAAAGACTGCTGGGAGTAAAAATTAAAGAGACTAGAACATTAAATTGTAAAAATGAATTTTTATGGCAAATTGGTACTCCCCCCCCTCTGTCCCTTTACAGCACAAAATTGCAAGTTCCCTGATTTTTAACAAAAACATTAGTTCCCCCTTCAAGTTTTTCAATGATTATTTTGGCACAAGTTTTATCCCCTCATATTTCGTTGTTCTCATGGGATGGCATACAAACTGTTATCCATTCTAAACCAGAAGCGCCTTGGGTTTTGACCAACAGCAGGTTTAATCTTCCGCAGAATTCCGTTTTTTTTTTTTTTTTCATAATTTGGGTGGTTCTTGTGATCGATAAAAACTGAACAAGTTATTTAAAAAAGTTAAAAATTTTCCCATAATCATTATTTTTTTCTTGCTATGTTACTTCTGTCTAGTATTCTTGTTAAATATATGTATATCATCATCATCATCATCATTGTCAACCATTATCAATCCACTGCTGGACGAAGGTCTCCCCAAGTTTCCTCCACAACGGTCTGTCTTGTGCCAGTCTCCTCCATGTCACCCCTGCATACTTTCGAATTTCATCCACCCATCTCCCATGTGGTCTTCTTCTGGGTCTTTTCCTGTCCCTTGGAATCCAATCTAAAATTTCGGCTGTCCATCGATGATCTGTCCTTCTGGCAGTATGTCCAGCCCATTGCCATTTCAGGGATTTAACTCTTGATCATGATGTCTTCCACTCTTGTCATTTTTCGGATCCACGAGTTCCTCTTCTTATCTCTCCTGGTTACACCAAGCATGCACCTCTCCATGCTGCTTTGAGTTGTCTGCAGCCTTTGTATGTCTCTTTTAGTTAAGGTCCACGTCTCTGCACCATACGTAAGCACTGGAAGGATGCATTGATCAAACACTTTTCTTTTAAGACATAATGGCATATTGCTCTTGAAAATTATGCTGTTTCTTCCAAAAAGCTCTCCAGGCAAGTTTTGTACGCCGATTAATTTCTTCATCAATGTGACCCTCACTTGATATCTGCTGTCCAAGATAAACGTACGTGTCTGTTATCTCCAGCTTTTCTCCATCAATCGATAAATCTTCATTTCTTGTAAAAGCATTGAACATCACTTTTGTCTTCCGAAAGTTCATTTTTAATCCCACTTCTTTACTCTTGTCAGCAAGTTCCTGGATCATACTCTGCAGCTCTGATGGGCTAGTTGCAAAATGACTACGTCATCAGCAAAACGAAGGTGGGTTAGATAATCTCCATTAGTCTTTATCCCCTTGTTTTCCCAGCTCAGTGACTGAAAACACCCTCCAATGTGGCATTAAAGAGCTTCTCGGAGATATGGTGTCACCTTGTCTCACTCCCTTTCCAATTTTTATGTGTGTTGTATTTTCAAACAGCCGACCTTTGCACTTGCATTTTCATAGATGTTATTAATAATATTAATGTATGCATCTTCAATACCGCAGGTTTTCAGAGCCATTGAAACTGCTGATGGTTTCAATCGAATCAAAGGCTTTTTCATAATCGATAAAAGCCATGCACAATGGAAGTTCATATTCCCTCGCTCTTTCAATTAGTTCTCTCAGCACATGGATATGATCTATTGTGCTGTAGCCACTCCTGAATCCAGCTTGTTCTCTCGGTTGAGCCATGTCCAGTGTTACCTTCAAGCGGTGTATGTTTGTGTAAATGTACAAGGTAGTCGAAAAGTCCCCTTGGGGTTTTGATGGACAACTGTACAAAAACGAACAGATCTACAGCAATGTGGTATGCTGCATGGGAAAGAGTAAATATTCGAGTTCAATTATCTTACCTTAATACACCTTTACATGTGCGTTAAAGAACCAGACTTACAAATTTTGCTAGTAGACATTGGCCACCAAGACCAAAATTGTTAGTGGCCATAAAAAAAAACTCGGCGGCCAAACTTTGAAAAAAAAATCAAATTGTATATTTCATACTAAATTATTTTTATAAAATTGCTTAGTATAATATCAGTATGTTTTATTTTGCATATTTCAGTTATCATCATTATTGTCAACCATTATCAATCCACTGCTGGACGAAGGTCTCCCCAAGTTTCCTCCACAACGGTCTGTCTTGTGCCAGTCTCCTCCATGTCACCCCTGCATACTTTCGAATTTCATCCACCCATCTCCCATGTGGTCTTCTTCTGGGTCTTTTCCTGTCCCTTGAATCCAATCTAAAATTTCGGCTGTCCATCGATGATCTGTCCTTCTGGCAGTATGTCCAGCCCATTGCCATTTCAGGGATTTAACTCTGATCATGATGTCTTCCACTCTTGTCATTTTTCGGATCCACGAGTTCCTCTTCTTATCTCTCCTGGTTACACCAAGCATGCACCTCTCCATGCTGCTTTGAGTTGTCTGCAGCCTTTGTATGTCTCTTTTAGTTAAGGTCCACGTCTCTGCACCATACGTAAGCACTGGAAGGATGCATTGATCAAACACTTTTCTTTTAAGACATAATGGCATATTGCTCTTGAAAATTATGCTGTTTCTTCCAAAAGCTCTCCAGGCAAGTTTTGTACGCCGATTAATTTCTTCATCAATGTGACCCTCACTTGATATCTGCTGTCCAAGATAAACGTACGTGTCTGTTATCTCCAGCTTTTCTCCATCAATCGATAAATCTTCATTTCTTGTAAAAGCATTGAACATCACTTTTGTCTTCCGAAAGTTCATTTTTAATCCCACTTCTTTACTCTTGTCAGCAAGTTCCTGGATCATACTCTGCAGCTCTGATGGGCTAGTTGCAAAAATGACTACGTCATCAGCAAAACGAAGGTGGGTTAGATAATCTCCATTAGTCTTTATCCCCTTGTTTTCCCAGCTCAGTGACTGAAAAACACCCTCCAATGTGGCATTAAAGAGCTTCGGAGATATGGTGTCACCTTGTCTCACTCCCTTTCCAATTTTTATGTGTGTTGTATTTTCAAACAGCCGAATCTTTGCACTTGCATTTTCATAGATGTTATTAATAATATTAATGTATGCATCTTCAATACCGCAGGTTTTCAGAGCCATTGAAACTGCTGATGGTTTCACCGAATCAAAGGCTTTTTCATAATCGATAAAAGCCATGCACAATGGAAGTTCATATTCCTTGCTCTTTCAATTAGTTCTCTCAGCACATGGATATGATCTATTGTGCTGTAGCCACTCCCTGAATCCAGCTTGTTCTCTCGGTTGAGCCATGTCCAGTGTTACCTTCAAGCGGTGTATGTTTGTGTAAATGTACAAGGTAGTCGAAAAGTCCCCTTGGGGTTTTGATGGACAACTGTACAAAAACGAACAGATCTACAGCAATGTGGTATGCTGCATTGGAAAGAGTAAATGTTCGAGTTCAATTATCTTACCTTAATACACCTTTACATGTGTGTTAAAGAACCAGACTTACAAATTTTGCTAGTAGACATTGGCCACCAAGACCAAAATTGTTAGTGGCCATAAAAAAAAACTCGGCGGCCAAACTTTGAAAAAAAAATCAAATTGTATATTTCATACTAAATTATTTTTATAAAATTGCTTAGTATAATATCAGTATGTTTTATTTTGCATATTTCAGTTATCATCATCATTGTCAACCATTATCAATCCACTGCTGGACGAAGGTCTCTCCAAGTTTCCTCCACAACGGTCTGTCTTGTGCCAGTCTCCTCCATGTCACTCCCGCATACTTTCGAATTTCATCCACCCATCTCCCATGTGGTCTTCTTCCGAGTCTTTTCTTGTCCCTTGGAATCCAATCTAAAATTTCGGCTGTCCATCGATGATCTGTCCTTCTGGCAGTATGTCCAGCCCATTGCCATTTCAGGGATTTTACTCTGATCATGATGTCTTCCACCCTTGTCATTTTTCGGATCCACGAGTTTCTCTTATATCTCCTGGTTACACCAAGCATGCACCTCTCCATGCTGCTTTGAGTTGTCTGCAGCCTTTGTATGTCTCTTTTAGTTAAGGTCCACGTCTCTGCACCATACGTAAGCACTGGAATAATGCATTGATCAAACAATTTTCAGTTATAGCATTCTTAAAAGTTGAAACAAGTAATAAAACAATGCAGGAGAGTGGGAACATCGCGCGGGGAGGGGAGTGCGCTTACCGGAGAAATCTTTGCACCGTCCAATTTCCGGTTTTGGAAATTTTCCCGCTATTTTCAAGCTGAAATACAAATATTTATGCAGTTAAATATTACTTAACAATAATACTGAGCAAAGGCAACATCGTGAGAAAAAGGGAATTACGATTGCAGAAAAAATCTGAACTCCGTCGACCTTCCGTTTTCAAAATTTTCGTAAAGACGGAATTCTGTCCTCCAATGAACATCCCCTGTCGCCCCCCCTATTGTGTTCACTGGTTTATTGATCTCGCGAAGGACCAAAATAATAACGAAAAAGGCGGAATTTTTTTCGATTTCGCGGAAAAATCTGATGCCTGAGATTACAGGGGAATTTTTGTGCCGTCTAACCTCCGTTTTCGCACATTGTTGCCTACAGTTTCAAGCTGAAATACTTTTATGCAATAAAATCATATTTAACAATAAAACTTTACACTAAGGCAATATTGAGAGAAAAAATTACGGTTACTGTAACTTTTTCACTCCATTCAAGTACCATTTCTAAAGTTTTGAGACACGAAATACCGTCTCCAGACGGAACTTCCGTCCACCCACCCACCCACAAATTGTCTTCAGTTTTACACTGATCCTGAGAACTATCTAAATGATGAAAAAAATACACGGAATTCCGCGAGTCCGCTTAAGAATCTCATGCATATCATAAAACAATAAAATTAAAAAAAAATTAAGATTCGTAGTTTCGACAGCAAGGTCTGTAGTCAGCCAACTAAATCCGTAGAAACTACAGACATTCCGTAGTAGTTCGCAGATATGGAAATATTATTGCAGTACAACCTCGAAAATCCGGAATCGTCTGGAGGTCCGGACTATGACGATTCTGGATTTTAGAATTTTCCTATGGACTATGCAGGTTTTCAGTGAACATTCATTAAAAATAATAAAAAGAAAATGCCTAACTTCTAAAGTTTTCATCGAATTTGAATGAAATTTCTCATGGGAGTTTATTTTGATGTGTCTTGGTTACTGTAAGATTTGCATTCAGTTATTTAAAAAATTGGATAATTTTTTTTTTATAAAAATTTCTCCCAGTTGGACTTTTCCAACGCAGACAGTTGAGCTGTCCACCACCAGCTTTCATCCCCACCGCAGCCTTGTGAAGCTCGTTCCCCTATGATGACCCATCAGCCTTGGCGCATTCTTTGTGATCAAAAACCGAGCGCTGTAGCCTTTTTTTATGAACTTTTTTTTTATTTCTTTTCTGCTGTTTAAGCAAAATAGCAGAATGAAAAAGGTAATGGCCGACTTCCGTACAACTCAAATTTTTTGCCATTTCGTGCCATTTCCGTACATTTGGAGTAAAATATTTCAAAAAAGTGCGAGTTCCGTGCAAGTTTTAAAAAATGTCTGTACAAGTTAAATAAAATAAATGTTTTTCCCGTACACGTCGCCAGAATTGGCGATTTAATCAAACATTTTTAGTCGCCACGACAATGAAGTTTATCGCCAGTGGCGACCTGGCGACCGTGAGTCTGGATCTTTAATGTGAGTCTTTGGTGGCACATAACACATCCAGTTGGTATTCAGTTTCTTGCCATGTGTGCTCCAACCTGTAAGAATCGATTCTATCAAACAATGCTCTGTTTTAGCTCCCGAAGGCTGCTTAATCTTTTAGCTCCCGAAGGCTAATTAATCTTTCCCGGTAAACCATGTCCTTAACATAGCCCCGTAGGAAGAAGTCTAAAGGAGTGATATCCGGGGGCTGGGGTGGCCAAAGAATGGAACCATCTCTGCCAATCCATCTGTCAGGAAACTCACGGTTCAGGTATTCACGAACGTCAAGTCCCCAATGTGGGGGAGTGCCATCTTGTTGCAGTGTGACGTTTGGTTGCAAATCCTGTAGTTGAGGAACCACAAAGTTCTGAAGCATGTCCAGGTAATTATTCATTTGCACTGTGGGGCTCAGAGGAGAAGAATGGCCCAATTACACGATTATGCACGAGCCCACACTAAACATTCACCTTTGCTGTGTACGACATGCTCCCTGACTGAATGTGGGTTTTCACTACCCCATATAAGAACGTTCTGAGCATTGACTTTTCCGTGCATGTAAAAGGTTGCCTCATCTGAGAACATTATATGGCATAGGAAACTTCCATCAATTTCCAGCCGCTCCGACATATTCCGAGTGAATGCTAAGTGTTGAGGTCCGCCGTTCGGTTTAATCTGGTGTGAGAGTTGTATTTTGTACACAGTTAGTTTCAGGCATTTGTGAAGCACTCCCATCAATGTAAATCATAGAACATTCAGTTGTAAAGAAGCCCTTCTAGTGAACTTCCTAGGACTGCGAGCGAAAACCTAGTGAACTTCCTAGGACTGCGAGCGAAAACCTCCTGTGTATGCTCTGCACAGTTTTTTCAGGGGTCTGCCACTTCTTTGCCAGTCCAGGATGCTACCAGTATCCAGGAATTTCTCCTGCCATGCTCTGATACTGAAATCACTCAGTGAATTTTTCCCATATGTTTGACAGGAATTTCTTTGTACCGTAATCACAGACTTCGTTCTAAAAAACCAACACACGCACATTGCTTTCTCCCGGGGTGACAGTAATTTTAGTTTTGCAGTCAGTGTCGGTATTTGTGAGCACATGAAGTCATCTGTTGAAAAGAGATGGCATTAAAAACTTGAATATTTACTCTTTCAAATGCCACAAACCGCATTACTGTAGATCTATTCGTTTTTGTGCAGTTGTCAATCGAAACCTCTAGGGGACTTTTCAACCTATCTGTATATATTTCAGCTTGAAACTGTAGACAATGATTTCTGAAAATGGAAATTAGACAATGCAAAAATTTCCCTATAATCTTCAGGCATGGGATTCTTCCACGGATTTAAGGAATTCCGCTATCATTTGAGCCATTCACGCAATCGATGCACAACTAAACAGAAATTTTTTTAAGATTGGTGGTGGTGAGGTTTCCGTCGGAGGACAAAATTCCATCCTTTAAAACTTAATGTTCCAAAGTGCTACATGTGCAGAGGAAATGCAACTCTGTGAAATAAAAAATAGTGACAGAAAGTTGAAGTTATGATTTTGAACTTCAATTTCTTTGTAAACGAAAGAGAAAATCCATGCTCTTTTTGTCTGATGATAATCAAGAAGTGACTATGTGATGGGAAACCACACATTTGCAGAGAAACTGAACTTTAAAAAGCAAGCTGCTGAAGACGGCTTGTGATGTCACAGTTTCATCTAAAGCCCCAGGTGTCCATTCTTGATATGGTTACTTTGTGCCGCAACTTCTGTGGGAAAACAATAGTGGCCTTCGCTTTTGTAAAAGAGTGAATATATAAATATATCTATTATTATTTACTGAGGAGAGGACTGTTTTCCACCATGTATAAGTTGGATGATTTGAGAATGTATTGCTAATTAACAGGAGGGTTTTAAAAAATACAAGAAAATTCTTTAGTAATGAAAAAAATAATTTGGCCTGCCACCAGTCCATGTGAATCAGTAAATTTCCAAGCATGGCAACTAAGGTAACTTTTTCTACTGGCTACTTTGTTTTATCCAATTGCCACATAGCGAATGGCGACCAACTAATTTTTTTCCATAACTAAGTTATGATATTCTTTTAAATTGTATGTGCAAGTGAGACATTTTGTTAAAGTTTTAATTATATTTAATTTGTAGGGCTTTATATGTCTCAGAATTTGTCTCATTATTTTTATTATTTATTCTTTAGGTTGACCTAGACACAATTGATGTCAGCAATCTCAATCGACAGTTCCTGTTTCACAAAGAGCATGTTGGAAAATCCAAAGCAGTTGTAAGTACATCTAAATATGGGGAACATTGGCTCTGATTTAGTCTTTCCTAGTATATATAAGTCTGTCCATGTGGTTTGGCACCATACCCCCATCTTTCATTGGTGTTCAGCTAAAAGTAGCATGGGCTAGAAAGGTGAAGAATTAATGAATAAAGCAGTGTATAATAACATTGCTGTTCATATATTGCAAGTAATGTCAATACTATGGTTACAATACAGTAATGTAGCCAAACATTTCTTAGGAATGGGAGGGGGTGGGGTCCATGGATTTGGTTCATTGATGAAATCCTTATATATACATATATATCACTTTAAATTCATACTCAATTCCCTCTCAGGGTGTGGGGGTCCAGACCCGAGGACCACCACCTTGGTTACATCTATGTTACAATAGTCTTTTCATGTCACAATAAGTGCTAAAAATATTCACCCATCTGGTTACTGCACAGTATGGTTCTCTTGAACATGTTGCAGAAGACTGTGTAAGTCATCTGCCATGATGCTGTTGATAACTTTTGTGATGTAGGTCTTCAATTCATCTAGCGTGAGTACAGTTTCATAAACTTTGCTGTTAAGGTTTTCCCACAAATAAAAGTCACGCATACCGAGGTCAGGCAAATCGGGGGCACCACCCTTTGGACACTGTTCTCTCAGCATTGAATACCGAATGCACTTGATTCAAAGATGCTTGTGCAGTATGCACTGTGGCCCTGTCTTGTTGAAAGTATGCATACAGTTTCTCCTGTTAACTGCTCAACAAACACATTGAATATGTCATTTATCTACTACTCTGAGTTAATGGTGTTGGTGAAGAATATGGGTCCAATGATTCTGCTTAAGGACAGTGAGCACCATACCCCCATCTTTTCACCGTACAGTGAAGTTTGGAACATTTCTCTAGGATTCATGTAGGACCACTATCGTGAGTTTTGGCTATTCACATAACCAAAGAGTGGAACCAAGCCTTGTCCGACATGAAATACAGATGACGATCCATAAGACCTTGTGCAATTTCATCGTGTACCCACTGACAATATCCCAGTGGTTTGGCAGTATCTGCTGGGAGTAGCTTTTGAACACTCATTACCAGGGCTCGACAAATCCCGGTCGCCCAGGCGCCTAAAATTCAATCCGTGGCGCCTGATTTCTTCTTACTTGAGATTTCGTAATTTGCAGTAAATATCGCAATTTCTGTTGTATAATCCATAGATTATCTATTAAAAAGTTATAAATCTAGGTACTGCGGACAACGGTTAAAGAATAAAAACAACAACAACAAAAGAAGTGCAGCATTTTAAAAAGTTTGCGAATTAATTGTCAGGAGACGTAGTTATTGGGAAAGTACTGAAAACGTGGTAACAAAAAAATTAACGTAATAGCTGCTAGGTACATGACTGCAAAGAGATTGTATGTATGTCTATATATTGTATTTAGAAGCATTTTGTCAGAAAATATGACTCAAGGAGGCATTATTGTTTGCGCGTACGGAAGCCTACGTGGCGTGAGAATCTGCGACTCTCGGGAATCCCGCAGAGTTATTCTGTAACATGTAACCATTCTGTGAATCGCATTGCCTAGTTTTGGTGTATTAGTTAAGGATACTTTTTATTTTATTTTTTGTCAGTATTCTGTTGAAATGTATTCAGAAATAAGAATGATATGGACTGTCCGCAATTTCAACAAATATTTTAGTGTAACTAATGAACTATGGTAATGCTGCAACAGCTAGCAATTTTAGTTTTTTTTTATGTACTTAAAAAACACCAAAGCACTTCAAAATGAGAGTTACTTTTACAATAAGACAATCATTTCTTTTTTACATCTTTGGATTTCTGAGTTGGTCCTGTGAATCGCAGTTTTCTGTCGAAAATTACGATTCATGATTAATATCATAGGTGTGGATTATACGACTGCCACATATGCCAATTACTACGGAACATCTGGGATTTAGTTGTCTGACTACAAAACTCACTCTCGAAATTACGGATTCTACGAATTTTCATATTCTTTTAAAAAAATTATTTTGTTATTACTTTATGACATACGTAAGATTCTTAAGCTGTTTCATGAAATTCTCCGTCTTTTTGTTGTTGGATTTTTGTCATCTTTAGATCGTTCTCAAGATTGATGCAAAACTGAAGAGAATTAGAGAATTTGGGGGTTGCATCATTTTTCGTCTGGGGACGGTATTTCGTGTATCAAAGCTTTCGAAAACAGTAGTTAAAATGGAGAAAAAAAAATCCCTAATCGTGATTTTTTCTCCCAATGTTGCATTTGTGTCTAGTATTGTTGTTAAACATCATTTTATGGCATATATGTTCGTATTTCAGCTTGAAACTGTATGCAAGCATTTGCAGAAACGGAAGTTAGACGCCGCGAAAATTTCCTCCTAATCTTCAGGCATGAGATTCTTCCGCGAATTCGAGAAATTCTGCCGTTTTTGTTATTTTGGCCACTCAGAAGATCGATACACAAGTAAACGGAATTGGAGGTGGTAGATATTCGTCAGAGGACAGAATTCCATCTTTACGAAACTTAGGAAAACGGAAAGTCGACAGAGTTCAGATTTTTCCCACAATAGTAATTTCATTTTTCTCGCGATGTTGCCTCCATTCGGTATTTTTAAGTATCATTTTACAACATAATTTTTTGTATTTCATCTTGAAAATAGGAGAAAAATTTCCAAAACCGGAAGTCGGGCAAATTTTCCGTGATCATTACCCACCCCCACCCCCGCGGTGATCCCACTTTCCAGTGCTGTTAAATATCTCCCACCCAAAAGTTTTTTCATTTAATCTTGATAAGGGAAGAAGGAAATTCCTAAAAATGGAAATGACGAATTTGGAAAAATTGATGCATGGTGTTCAAAAGTATTAATATTCCCAAAGTTACACCATTTATCTTGTCTTTTTTTTACCCCTTCTTTGGTCTCATCTTGTCTTTAAAATAGTTGAAGCTTCAATATCATGCGCTCATGGTCCTCAGGCTCATGGTTTTATCAGAGGGCATAAAAACAAGAAAGAAAAAAAAATTATAATGAAGAAGCACAGAGAGAATATATCAGCTGGAAGAAAAATTAAGCAATAGTGCTGATGTGCAGTTGCAGAGTCAACAAAAGACAAACTGACAGTAGTCCGCATTCTTACTGTCTGTTTTGATTTTTCGCCAGTTAAAATGTTCAACTCCCCCCCCCCTTCTTTGGTCTCATCTTGTCTTTAACAGCAATTTTAGAGGCCGTATGATCATATGGTAAGTGGAGGTTCATGCACTGCGCGTTCACTTGCATGGATTTCCTTCTATGGAGCATTGTGGAATTCTTAACACATCTTACTGATTTTTGCTGGTGGAAATTTCGAACTTAAATCTCGCGATCATGCCCTCGCCGGGGAATCAACTTGTGTTTCGCACGTGTCAAGTTTGTTTCATTAGAGTCCTTGTTTGTTGTAACGTTTAGTTTTTTCTTTCTTTCGTTAGAGTCCTTGTTTGTTGTAACATTTAGTTGGGGAGCATATTTGTTTTTTACAAAGAGATCAATCATTTCATAAAATAGAATCTATGTATGCCACACTATACTAGTTATTAGTAACAAGGCTAATGCCAATGTTGGTAGGTATGGAATGGTTTTTTTTTTTTTTTTTTTTTTTTTTTTTAAATATCATGGTCAGAGACGCGCTGCTGCGGATTATGCGAAGAAAAAAACTGTTTTTCTCACAATTTCATGATCTACGGATCATATGTCGCTGCGGATTATACGTGGGATTTTTTTATTTTATTTTCACAGCTTTATTGTACGCCCTTGCAGATCTCACGAAGGAATTTTTTTTTTAATTTCATGCTCTACAGATTATACAAAGAAAAAAATGCTACTTTGAATTAATATGTACAAAATATGACATCTGCAGATAATATTTTAACAAAATTGAAATCTGAAATATTTTTTATATCATCTACTGAAAGAATGGAAAAAGTAAATCATGAAGCAAATTGGAACTTTACTTTGCAATAAGTAGTTTGGGTAATAAGAAGAAAAAAAAACTGACAACAAATATGGTTTACCACTTTTCATTACAGCGTCATAACCAAGCATGTTTTTGTTCATGTGTTATTGACTTCGTTTCGCGTGCCGCCTAAATTTTGGAGCGGGCTCCTAGATCTAGAACATATTTGTCTAGCCCTGCTCATTACTTTGTACGGTTTCAATTGTAGCACACAAACTACATGACAAGATGAGCTGTACATACCAGTTTGTTGCAATAGCTAGCGTATAGACATCTGTGGACTCTCACCTATTCTTCTGGCAATATTGTCTGCTGCTTCAAGTGTGCACACAGAGCACTGTCTCACATGTGTCCAATTTAGCCTTCTCCTGAAATTTCTTGACCAACTGTTGAATAGTCCTCACTGCTGGTACTGACATTGTAGGGAATTTCTCAGCAAAGGACTCTCGAGTGGCCTTTAAGGATTTCGATGAAAAGTAGCACTCCACCACTAACAACCTTTCTTGTAAACTCAGTAGCATTCTGAACAGCTCAATTGCCACTCAAACAACACGAATCTCAGCAACAGAATCTGTAAAACGAACATTTACAATTAAGTACACGTGCAAAAACGTTTTCATTATTAATCTACAGACGTTGAGCTGCATTTAGCTGGGATACCCTGTCTAAGATGGCGAAATTAATGAAGTTTACAGCTTGCTTAATACACGGTCAAGTCACATTATTGTGACCACCAGCTAATGTCCAGAGTGACTGCCGTGTGCAGCATGGACAGCAGCTAGATGGCTGGGAGTGACTTAATAAGGTGCTGGAAGGTGTTCACAGGTATGGGGAGCCATGGACTGCAGTGCATCTGACAGCTGCTGGAGGGTGCATGGTGGAAGATCCATAGAGCAAACAACACGGTCAAGGTGGTCCCACATATGCTCAATTGTGCTCGAGTCTGGGGAATTAGGGGGCCAGGGAAGTACTTTGAAGTCTTCATCGTGCTCTTCCATCCACTCTCGGACATTTCTAGATGTGTGACACAGCGCATTGTCGTGCTGAAAGATCCCATCCGCCCCAGGGAAGACAATCAGCCTGTATGGGTTTACGTGGTCTGCAAGGATGGATTCATAACTAATTATTCGGTCCATAGTGCCTTCCATAGGTATGAGTGGACCCAGGGAATGCCACAAAAACATTCCCCAGACCATGACGCTGCCCCCACCAGTTTGTGTTCTTCCAGCAATGATTGAAGAGTGTTCTCTGTTGTTTCTCGCCTTATACGCCAACGTCCATCCATTTGATGAAGGAGAAAATGTGACTCATCGGAGAAAGCAATCCTTTCCCAATCAGCGGAGGTCCAATTCCAATACTGCCGTGCAAATGTAAGCCTTTTCTGCCGATGCACCTTCATTAGCATATGTGCAGCGGCCATCAATCTGCATCGGAGCTCCATACGCAGCAGGGTTTGCTGAACTGTCGTTTTAGGCACACTTCTGGTAGCCCCTGGATCATTCGGCCAGTGAGTTGTTCCACTGTAGCGTATCGAATCGATCGGCCCTCACACCTTCGCAGCCAAGGTTCACCTCTCACATCAATGGCACATGGTGCTCCGCAGTTTCCATGTCGCTTATTCGCAGTGGTGCCATTTCTCCAATAATGATACACCTTAACCACAGCAGTACAGCAACAATTCACAAACTGTGCTGTTTAAAAATACTGGCACAGCAAAAAGGGATGATTACCGGCCCGAAAGCCGATAATCATCCCTTTTTGCAAATCTGATAAATCGCTCCTTTTATCCATGACAGCAACGAGTGATATGTTTTCAGAATGCCTACAGCACACCTTATATACCCTCCAAGCCAGCTCGTGACATGTGCCTTCTTTCATGGGCTACATGCTGTTGACGTCAAAAGTAGAAGGTGGTCACAATAATGTGACTCGACTGTGTATATAATAATGTTGACATCTTAACTTTTTTTTTCCTGTGGAAGATGTATGAATAATAACTGCATTTGTACACACAATAATGCTGACGTGAGTATATAGCTTACAAAACCATGGCTTGTAGTGATAATATAAATCATTCTTGGGAGTTCATTCAACATTCATGCAAAAAGCTCTGCAGGCTTCTCACAGCTCATAGGCTTCTGCGGCCACAAATATTACTGCCTTCATTGTGTCATATTTTCTTCCAGAATGCTTGTAAGTAAAAAAAAAAAAAAATTCTTACAATCTGTTTGTGGTCCTCTATCTCCATGTTGCATTACACATTTTCTGTTACCGCATTTTCCATACTTTTCCGACTCCACCTCACGTGACAATTACTTTGCAAATTTTTTTAAACGCAGCGCCAACGTCTTTCCCCCTTTATTGGTGTTAACCACAGTACCTAAATTTATAACTTTTTAGCTGATGATCTGTAGATTATACAACAAAAATTACAGTGTTTACTGCAAATTATAAAATCTGAAGTAAAAAAAGAATTGGGCACCTGGGTCAGATTTCTAGGCGCCTGTGATTTGTCGAGCCCTGCTCCCACCCCACGCTTACACAATAGAGTAGGAACCCTGCAAAGAAATTTGTTAAAAAGTAGTTTACCACTGTATCGTAATATTTGTATTTGCATGAAGTGTAAAGTATACCACATTTTATATGAATACTAAGTGAAGCATGAGAGTTAGGCGATCATGATTCACCTCCAAGGGACATTCTGCTGTGCAACCATCGCACAGATGACAGGAACAACTGCCTCTTTGAATCTGAGGAGCTGATGCAAAATTAAGCTTTAGTATAAATATTGTTGAGGTATCAGCTAGTGTGTGACATGAAGGACTTACTGTTTTATCTGGTGGTGAGACCCTTGTTCTGAGATTGGTTCCTTGGTATGTGAAAGCCAGCTTGTCATTCACTATCCCAACTTAGTAGCTTTGAATAAAGTAGCTATGAGCAACTACGTATGCAAGAAATAAGGATTGACCAACTGATTTTGCTGTAATGCAGGGGTCAATCCATGCTGCATTTGATACCATTCGCAGGGATCGCATTCCTCCTAAAATTCCTAATATTTTGTGACCCTCCTTAAATCCCTAAAATTATACCTAAAATTTGCTATTCATCCTAAAATTTTCGTAAGCTTATTTATTAAAAACACAACCGTTATTAACGCCAATAAATTTACCATTACGCAGGGTGCGCACGCGTGCTTGAAAACCTGGAAAGTCCTGGAAAATCATGATTACGTTTTCAAGGCCTGGAATATCCTGGAAAAACGGTGTTTTTTTAATGCCGTCTTGAAAAGCCTTGAAATTTGAAATTAGTGCTTAAAAAATGCCCTTTTAGGAAATCGTGTTACTGTTACCCCTTCATTTTTTAAAGTTCCTTTTCTCTGTTCTCAAAGAAACCACCGGCAGCGGTTTCCGATGTGCACCAAATCCTAATTTGGCTGGGGAGGAAAAAAGAAAAAAAAAAGGCACTACTTCCAGTGCAATAAAATTGGATGATTACTAGTAGGTCGAAGGTGAGCTTGATGTCCGTCCGACAATTGAGAACAGAAGGGGAAAGAAGAGGCATTTAGCATTTGCAGGGGGTCGCGTATGTACCAAGTCAGCTGGCATCCACCAGTGAGGAGTATGCCTGAACAACACATTCATCTTCTTCTTGTTTATGTGCATGCCACCCTCCCTCCCCTCAAGAGACTTCCACTACTTATGATAAAAAATAAGAAAACTATCTTTGCGAATTTTTCACGAAAGTGGCTGAAATTTTTACATTCACTGTAATTGGATTACAGAAGCTCACTTCCAAAATTCCAGTTGAATCGGTTTAAAACTTTAAAAGTTAGCATTGGTAATTTTTATTATGGACAAGTATGTGTGCCTCTTTGGACAGAGTGAGCCTCCAGCAGAAAGGGTGTTACCATAGCAACGGTTGATTGACAGCTGGGAGCGCTGATCTGAAGCCCTTGGTTGGGAAGAAAGCAAACACCTGTTTATCACTTCCACAGCACAAAAGGACTAGGAGAATATTTTCAGAAATCCATTTTTCTGAATTTTGAAAATAATACAGTAAAATTTTTACAGTAGTTAAGATACATCACAATAAAGTTCTAGTGCAAATTTCGCCAAATTCCGTCAGGAACTTTAGCAGATGCAAAAAAAAAAAAAAAAAACGTTGCATAATCGGATTGAAAAAAAGAAACAGTAATTATAAATTACGGGAAAAGCAAGTGAATTATTTTTTTTAGATGCCATGGTTTATTTAAACAGAGTGATCCTTAAATTTTTTTCTGTGATGATATGGACTCTATTTGAATTACAAACACGTTTTTATTCAGACGTCTGAGTTACTGTTTTAATAAAAAAATCATCTATAATTAAAAAGTTTTCAATGGATTTAAGCAATATTCAGCAGATAAACAAACGTATTTTAGTAAATTCCAACATCATGACGTAAATTTGGTAATTTAATTATGTCGAAAATTGGGGAGCATTTTTTTTTTACAGTTTCTATTATAGTTAAAGTGAAGGACGAAGGGTGCAACTTGACAGTTCAGTGAGCTGCAGGTGGTGATTTATGGCGATGTGCCAAATGAAAAGAAGCCATTCCATCAGGTAATTCCAAAGGTTGTGTTGCGTGGACGCGTCCTCCTGCTGTTTGATCTTAATTGGAATGTTTTTGTGCATGGGGGGGTTCGAGAGAAATATCCGTTTCAGCTTTACAGCTTTCACGGCTCTTTTTTTTTTTTTTTTTTTCTTGGTAATAAATAAAAATCATAGTTGCTGCATTCACCATTGATCCATGTTTGCATTTCTTGAATATAAACAGCAGGCAATCAGAAACATAGTGTTGGGCGGGTCTTGATGATCTTCATTTTGCATATGCTGAATTCAGTTCTGTGGGAATAAGGAATGACTTATACTGTGAATATATACAAAACTACATATTTTTGAGCTGAAAAAATAGGTCTACTTGTACACAGTAGCTAAAGTGTGAACTCAGATGAAGACAATCAGACATACGGACGTCTGATTCCATAAAAAATCGACATAGTTTTTTTATTTACACTACAGGTAAAAAAGCAAAAACATGTTTTTAAACGTTATAAAGGAAAACGGATTTTTGAAACGCATGACTTGATGATCTTAATTTCTGAAAGTTTCTTTTTTCTACATCCTTTTTTTTTCAATTACAATACACTGTAACAGGATACTGTGTGTTATATCACTTAGAGATATGGCAGATTTTCGGTTGCTGATATCCGCAATCGTAAGCGGTAGTTGCATTGCAATTGTTGATGATGACAAGATAAATACTGGAGTGATGTAAAATGTTGCATAAACTAAAAAAATAAAAAAAATAAAGCCCCCCCCACCCCGAACTTTTATGCGGTCATCATAGCTGATCAACCATTTCATTCCATGAACATCAGCACATTTCAATCATTTGAACATTGGGGGTATCTGAAGGAATTCAGCCGTGCTTAAGCGCCCTAGCGCAACGAAAACATGCTAATTTTGGACAGTTCTATTCCCTTCCCCTCTACCATCCCTAATAATTGAGAGTGCATACATTGAGAGTGTTTCAAATATTCTATTTATGAGCTAGTTTTCGCGCTGTTTGTTATGCTTTTATTTTCGAAGAAAGAGAGGGAAAATAAGGAAAAGCAGCTAGAGAAAAAAAGAAAAGCTGAGTTTGATGACAAAATAAAAGAAAATGATGCAGAAATAAATAGGCTTAAAAAAGATAAAGAAGCCTCCCTAGCAGTAATTCAAGAGGGAACAGAAAGAATGAGAAAAGCTGTAGAAAAACAAAATACTGTTGAAATAGCAGTTGCCTCTAACTTGATCATACAAGGTTCAGCTGAAATAAAGAAAACTGAAAGTAAATTAGTTGTGGTGGAAGCAGAAAAAGATAGGCTAATCAGGAAAAGGTTAAAACAATAATATGAAAAAAGTAATTCAGTGAACAATTGTACATAGTTCTTGGTTTTCAATTGCCTTTTTAGGATATTATAGTTTAATGTGAAACCTGAAAACTTTACTGTGAAAATCGTGAATTGCTTCTGGTTCAACAGCATATTAATGTTAAAAGTGAAACTTGAATGTGGTAAATATACTTGAATATGATAATAACACGTGAAAAGATAAGAACTGAACATTAGAAGTAAATCATACTTAAACTTTAGACATTAGACGTTATGCAAAAAATTTGGGTGTGAACTTCGACCATATATACTAATGAACTGCGCATTGGCAATAGCTGCATCAAAGCCGCCATGGCTCAAACATTGGGCACGTCATCATCAGACTCCAAATTTCGTGTACAAATGCTGTTATGATTACTAATTTACGCTGCAGAACTTCAGTGTTTTCGGTGTATTATGTGAATGCACCTCATATATAATGAAAACTCTTCAGGTAAGTTTACTTATGAGCTATATACATGCATGATCGTGTTGTTTACATTTTGTGATTTATGATGTGATGAACATTTGCGAAGAATTTGGAACATGCATTCCATTTTTTTTTTCTTAAGTTACTATATTTTTATATCAATAGCTGCAAGTTTCTGGTTAAGTAATTGAACTTTATTGACTTAGGTATTTAATTCGTTTCTTACCCATGAAAAATCATAGAACTTTCTTTACTATATCGGTCAGAGCAACCATAAGCACAGCAGGTGTAACCCATCTTTTTGACTGTTGTCATGTGATTTTATGTTGGAGCCAGAAATTTTGATGTCATGCGCAGTCTATCAGTATATGTGGTTGAAGGGTGTGAAGCAAACTCTTTACAATGTATACAAAGTTGTTTTACTAGATGTATACAAATATGCATCTAGTTTTTATTGAAATACACTCCTAAAATTTTCCTAAAATTTTTCTAAAAATTCCTAAAATTCCTAAAATTCTTACCTAAAATTTTCCAGAAGTATGCTATGATCCCTGCATTCGGTAGTAGTTTCACAAAAATATTTTGAGCTGTGATAGGTATCTTCCCAAAATATTTTCAGTAAATTTTAATTTTAGTGGTAGAAGCATCTTGAACATTGTCGTGTTTAACTAATGAGCATTTTTTTAGCATTCAGACTATTTATTTGACTGTCGAAGCAAAACAAAGCAGTTGGTCTTATATATACACTCGCGGACAATGAAATTTGCGCACCTAGAAGAAAACATGCTACACCAGCGAAATTAATTTTGCAAATAGCTAGAGTGCATGCTGGTATGCAAATGAGCCACGTTTGGTGTGAGTGCGCATGGCCACACACCCTGTGGTGGCGCTGCAAGCACGAACCGGCAGCCTTTTAAACCAGAGTGTAGTCAATGCACCATGAAAGCAAAAGCCCCGGCCAACACAAGCAAGAGTACAGAGTGACAAGAATGCCGGGTAGATGCCAGATACATCGATTTACGCAACTTACGGACTTTGAGAGAGGCTGGATCATCAGGCTGAAAACCGTAGAGTGGTCGGCATGCCGTATGGCCCGCCACGTGGATCGTTCTGACCATACCATCCGACTGTGATGGGAGCAGTGGACACGTGACAGCACTGCCACATGATGGAGTGGCTCCAGGAGGACCCCCGGTAGTGAGGATCGGCAGATCGTGCGCCAGAAACGAATGTATCCCACGGGGACCTGGTCCACTATACAGGCAGATGTACCAGCTCCTGGGTACCCACAAACCATTTCCCGATGCTTTGCGGAAGCGAATCTGTGTTCTCGGCGGCCCTTGCGTCTGCTGCCATTAACACCGGAACATCGCAGGCTCCGTGTGCAGTGGTGTCAGGCCAGAGCGACGTGGTATTTAGTGATGAGTGCTGCTTTGTTTGGGGAACATATAATCGTCGTACCGGGTTGAGTGCCACAGATCCCTCTGTAGTTGTCCTGCAGCTCTGTTTTTGCGATCATGTGTATTGTCACATCCATAAAATTTCAGTTGAATCCGATGCTTCCTTCTTGGTGCGTAAATTTCATTGTCCGTGAGTGTATGTATATAACTGTTGCTATGGCTTTTAAAAAGTTTTTGCCATTGCCAAAACGATTTTTTTTTTTTTTTTTTTTTTTTTTTTGCGCAAAATGCAAAGAATGCGATTGGTGGTGCAACCCCGCTGTATATATACTCGGTCAAGTAACTGGATTTCTTCCAAGCTTTTGCACATCAACCAGATGGCTTTTTCAAGGAAGGTAGACAGCAAACAAAGAAAAAAAAAAGTGGATTTCTTGGACACCTGTGATAGCCAATCAATTTTGACTTGTCTTGTATTTGGGCAATGGCATTTCGCAAATCCTGATCTGATAATGATAATAAATCTATCTACAATATCTGCCAACAAGTAATTGGACACCTCTGCAATCAACGATATCTGTGGTCCTGACACACGTCACGGCCACCGCCGTTAAATATCGTTTGGGAAACAACAACGCAACCAGTCGCATGGAAGATGCCACGCAGTTCGGAGCTCTCTGATTTCGAGAAAGGTGTAATCATCAGGTATCGCAGAAATGGCCGATCCATACGTGACATATCCAGCGAGTTGAAGTACCCAAAATCGACAGTGGCCTACGTGTTTGGCAAGTGAAAGATGAGAGGTGACTGTCGGAATGTGCCCCGACCCGGCAGACCCACAAAACTAGGAGTTAAAGACCGACGGGTGCTGGCCAGAGAAATTCAGAAGAACCGCACCAAATCGATGGGCCACATCCGCGACGAGTTTTAACAGGCATACGGGAGTGTTCTTTCGATGAATACCATCCGTAAGGAAGCCCATCTGCTCGGTTATCATGGACGTGCTGCCGCCCACAAGTCTTTGATCACCAAGTCCAATAGCGCTGCTTAGCTAACGTAGTGCAAAGAACGTCGACAGTGGACCGCTGAACAGTGGAAACAGGTTCTCTGAAGCGACAAATCAAGGTTCACCCTCTACCGTTCGGATGGCAGGGTCTGGGTTTGGCATCTGCCTGGAGAACGCCTCCTGGCAGAATGTATTGTACCAACTGTGAAGTTCGGCGGCAGTGGAATTATGCTATGGGGGTGTTTCTCCTGGTATGGCACGGGACCCTTGGTCGCAATTCCTGGTAGACTCAACGCCAAGACCTACTGCATCATTTTGGATGACCATGCGCTTCCTACGTTGTGGCAGTTTTACGGGGTAGACCCATGTTACTTTCAGAATGACAATGCCACCTTTCATTTTGCGAGGTCCACCATAGCTTGGTATGGTGACAATGGGGTTAATCGAATGGACTGGCCTGCGCAGAGCCCGGACCTTAGCCCTATCGAGCACCTCTGGGACGAGTTGGAGCGTCGACTTAAGGGGTGCCCCCACCGTCCGAAATCGGTGAAGAACTGACCTGTCTTCTCCAAGCCGAGTGGAAGAAAATACCGCTAGCCGTCATACAACGCGCGGTTTAGAGTATGCCCCGGAGGGTCGCAGCTGTAATTGCCGCTCGTGGAGGCAATTACAGGTGTGACCCTCTATTGAAGGTGAATAAGGCAATTACAGCTGTGACGAACTATTGAAGGTGAAGAAACTTTGTTTTCCTTTGCTATCACAGGTGTCCAATTACTTGTTGGTAGATAGTGTATAAATCTATACCACTTTGAACATTCATGTACTATTGAGTTTTTTTGTTGTTGTTTTTTTACATTTTTTGGGCAGAATTGCTATAAGCACAAAAATGGGCAAATTTCACAAAAGCAGATATGTTTAAAAATCTGAATTGATCCTTGCTGTAATGATTAGGGTCAGTTGGTTTTGTAGTACATTAGGATTGAAGAGTAGCTGTTCCACCTACTTCAGCCAGCCCTTTTTTTGTGTTAACAATGCCTCTGTATGCCAGTAATTTGTAATTACTAACAAACCAATTAGGGAAGGGCATTGCTTTTCAGACCGTATTCTCTGAGCAAATAAATGTATGTGTGCTGCTTTCTTCTTTTGCTTGTCCGTAGTCAAGTAACATATTTATTGTGTAATTCTAAAAAAGACAATATGGAAACATTTCATCAGATTTTATATTGTTATGTGCATGCAGTAGAGTGTGTACCTTTTTAATCATTATGTAGCATGCATATGTATTTTTCCTTCCCTTCCCCCTTCACCCATGCAATAAAAAAACAATTTGTTTTTGTTTTTTGTGTAGGTAGCCAAAGAGAGTGCTCTGAAATTGAGACCAAATGCTAACATAACAGCTTGCCATGATTCCATAACCAAGTAAGTTAATACTTAATGGCATACCATTTCTATTTAGCTAAACTGTCTTATGGATGTGTCGAAGTTTTCATTTTACCAGTCTCTGCTCTTATGAGGATTTACTGATGATGCATGTCAATCCTACCTGCATGAGAAAAGCTTGTTGCATGCCTGCCAAGTTTTATTGTTTGGTATACCCATAAAATTCATGGAAATTCTTTTTTTATATATAGATATTTTGCAGCACAACATGTATTTAAAACATTTCTCCCCCCCCCTCTCAATATTTCAAAGGAAGAATGCACGGTAGTATCAGAATAATATGACCACCTACCTAATAATGGGAATAACCACCCTTGGCCTGGATGATAGTGGCGAGATGGCGTGGCATGGATGCAATGTTGACCCTGGTGGAAGGTTGCCTAAGGCACACGTGCCCAGTCAGACTGCAGCAGAGCATGGAGGTCCCGGAGATGACATGGTTGTGGGTCGGCACGCGGAACCTGTCGATCCAAATAGTCCCTCAAGTGCTGTATGGGATTGAGGTCGGGCTATTTCGCCGGCCAAGAAAGAACAGAGACTGCTGTTGTGTTCCTGCGACCAGTCACGCATCACCTTAGTGACATGGCAGGATACGTTGTCCTGTTGATAGACACCATCATCACCAGGGTAAACGTCCAACATGAAAGGATGCATGTGGTCAGCGAGGATGGGCAGGTAGCCATTGGCGTTCAGGGGCCCATCCATTGGTGCCAGCGGTCCCAGGTCATACCAGGAAAACATTCCCTAGACATGCACACTGCTACCGCTGCCCTGTACTTGACCGACAAGTGTGTGCGGGTGTTGGTTCTCGTGTCTGAAGCCGTATCTGCCACCGCCTGTCATTTCTTTGGAGTAAAACTCGATTCAACGAAGAAGGCTACCTTTTCCCACTCGTACACTGTCCAATGACTGTAGTCCTGTGCGAACTGCAGGCATCTTTGCCAGGGTCCATATGGGTGCCTTGACGCAGCATCGACTCTGGAGACCTATGAATAACAGAGTTCGCTCTACTGTTATCGGGGACACGTACCTGGGTGCTTCAGCGTTCATTTGCGTGGTCAATTGCTGCACTGTTGCACGTCAATTGCCCTTTACCAGTCGACGGAGGTGACGTTCTCCTCTGGGGTTGATGGCCTTTGGGGCTCCACAGTCATGACGTCGGGAGGTACTCAGTGTACAAGCGGTCCATTCTTGGTACACTCTTACTACAGCACCTCTCACTCGCGAACAGCGCACTAAGTCTGCTGTTTCTGAGATATTTCCACCCTTGGTGCAGTAGCCAATGATCATTCCTTTTTGAGCGTCCGTCAAATCACTACCTTTGCCCATTGTGCTCACGTGACGCTCTATGGCTCATCTGTCCTGGCTGGACGCTTATATCTCTGTGTGGTCGACCTTGTCGTGTGCACTCTGTGACACACCTGGGCGGGTATACTGTGAGTCCAGGGGTGATCATACATGTATTATTCTGATACGACTGTTTATATGGCTTAAAGGGACCACCAGTCCTTTATGTTCTGTTCTACCTGATTACGCTTTTTCCCGCATCTGTATCCCAACATTTTCTGCTTGCAGACTAGCTGGAAAGACTGTAGAAACACTGTAGGATTGTGTTGGTGATAACTGCAAAATAAAGAGAGTGGGAGAGAGATAAGAAAAATACCAGCCTCTCTTATGAGACTTCAAATTATGGGTGATCTGTTTGGGTTGGGGTAATTTAAAAATGCTGTTGTATGGCTTATAACATATAATAAGTCAATATTTGGCAGAAATTACCTTTATGGATGGGTGTTTGTCTATACTTCTTAATGACCTCCTTTGCAGATTCAGCAGAGTTCATACTGGGTTGGGTACTCAATTCTTGCTTCATGTTTTGTAACATCTGGAGAGTGATTTGTCAGCAACTGTCACACATATTGATAATAGCTGGTTGGACTTCTGAAGCATCAAGCACATGACACTTTGGAAGTCCGGCCAGCTTATCATCAGTATGTATAAATTTTACAGCTAATTTTTCTTAGTTGTGAGTGAGTTATTCCCTGTGTAAAGTTGTTTTCATATATCACACATTCTTTTCTCCATTTTTTTTTTTTTTTCTTCTTTTCCTTTTGGGTACTGCAAATTGTCTGAAATTTCATTATTTACTTCTTTTTTAATCCCACTACTTTTTTCCTTAGTGCATATGTATGTTGTGTTTCATAGTAATAAAGTCAGAAGGGAAAAGCAGCTAGCTTATTATCAATATGTGTAAATTTTACAGCTTATTTTTCTTACATGGTTCGTATGCATCCTGGAAAAGTCCTGGAATTCCATTTTGTCCTGGAAAAGTTTTGGAAATGTCCTAAAATTTTGTTACATGTCATGGAATTTTATCCATTTCTGCTTTTGTCCCTGCACGATGTTTTGTAGTTGAGGATTTTTCTACTGACATAACTTATGTCTGACAAATTTCCCTCCCCACCCCCTGCAAAATGCAACGGGGTGGGGAGGCTGTTGGTTTTCTTATCTGTTAGGACTGGAGCTGCGTTATTAGCATCTTTTGCATCGTGCTTATGTTATCACTTTGTCCGTCCGGGGAGACCACATCTCCGCAATTATTAGTTTGATTCGTGAAATTATTTTTGTATTGAGAAGCTTAAAATGTGAAAATGATGATCCATGCGTTCCATTTTTTTTTCCCCGATGCCCAACTTCGCCGCTAGAGGGCGCAAATGGAGATCGTATCAAATTTAAAATGCATTTTATTTCTTATATTTGCTTCTAAATATTCAATTGAAAAAAATTATTTTTCCTTTCGATGACATTTATATCGAAGACTTTTAGTTACAGTCCCTTTTTCAAATAATGTATAAATTTTCCAATAGGAGGTGTTACAGTAAATCGCGATTTTCCCAATATCTCCGTTTCTAAAGTCCAATTTCAAAAAATTCTTCCTGCGTCGGATACAGCTCTTAGGGGGAAATGTTTTGCATATAATTTCTCATTTTTGATAAAGAATGGTTTGGCCACTAGGGGACATAAGTTTTTATTTTTGCTTCTGATGTATTTGTAACAAAATCTGAGCTGGAAACTCAATTGAAAAAATTCCTTTGTGAACTGATACCGCTCTCCTCGGAAAACTTTTTGAGAATACCTCCTGCTTAAAATAGTGCATAATTTTTCCACCAGGTGGCATACAGGTATATATATTTTTTTGTCCATATCTCCGTTTATAAGAGACTGATTTGAAAAATTCTTTCTTTGTTGGAGAACATTTTCGGTGCAAAATGTTTCTCATATAATTTCAAATACTTCTTAACGCACATGCGCATCACTAGAGGGCATAAGCTCACTTTTCCGTTTACAGTAATATCTGCTGGACTAAAAACCCAAGCTTCTGATTAGCTGCAGTGGACATCATTTTTAATATTCTGCATTAAGTTTGCCCAAGCATGTAGGAAATTGTTTGTTGTAGGTTACAGGTTGAACAGACCTATGGTTTCACTATATTTTAAGTAAGAACATTTGGATCATATGTTCTGGGAAAAAATCCAAAAGTCCTGGAATTTTGTGATTGAAAAAGCGTATGAGCCATGTTCTTAGTTGTGAGTAAGTTATTCCCTGTGTAAAGTTGTTTTCATATATCACACATACTTTTTTTTTTTTTTTTTTGTTGTTGCTTTAGGATACTGCAAATTATCTGAAATTGCATTATGTATTTCTGTTTTATGTAATCTCACTACTTCTCTCCTTAGTGCACATGTATGTTGTGTTTCATAGTAATCGAGGCAGAAGGGGAAAAGTAGTGGCAGTATTTTTGTAGTTGGCCGAAGTGCCAAAATAGAAGTATTCAACACATTCAGGAGATATTTTAGGTTTAAAGAAAAAAAAAATCATTTTACTTACTTTTTTAATATTTTGTTTTATTTGTAGTTCCCCTGTTGTTAACCTTGTATTACAAATTTAAACAAAATGGAACTTGCTGTACTATTACTGAATAAATATGCATGTAGAAAACTAAATGTATTGTATGTAGAATTCAATAGTTTACTACTTTCAGGGTCAAGTATGGTATAGATTTCTTCAAACAGTTCTCAGCAGTGACTAATGCTCTTGACAACCAAGGTAACTGAGATTTCTTATGAATTTAATATTTGCATGCTGTAAGTTTATTAATGATTTTAAGGTGTCAAACAATTCTGAAACACAGATGGAATATAAGGAAGGGAAAAAAATGATTGCAGTACGTATTACATGCAAGTATAATGACATCTTGTAACATTCCTTTAAATAATGATTAAATTATTAACTGCGTGAGAGAAGTAGGGTTGGTGGTTTTCTGACAAAAAACTAAGTTATCAATTACCATCTCGGCATGATTTAATGTTAAAATATGACAAATATTTGCAATTAAAACACATGAGTACTTTCGGGGTTGACAATCACCCCATCTTCAGATGTAAGATATTGTTCATTTCTACGATCTTGTATACAAGAAGAAGTACGGTGCATTGTGGGTACAATTGGTAATCTGTTGGACACATGTTACAAAGCTAGGTAATCCAAAGGTTTCTAATGCTGAAATGAGTTAAACATGAATATCACCTTCAGAGTGTGATACATTAATAAATCACTTCTAAAGTTCAAATATACCGATCGGAATAACTAATGATTAGCATTAAAGTTCAACGAATCAATGAAATGCTTTCAAAGTCCAGGTAATTCATACAGACTGTGATCATTGCAGCACTTATTGCCAAAGGCTGAAATAAATAAGCTCTCGGCAAACATTAATGAGTAGACAGGTGGGGGTTACTAAAATCTTGACACCAGACCAATCAGGATAGACGCCGCCAGCGTGAACATTTCTTGCAAGTGTTGTAGTATGTAGGTCCACTTTTACACTATATTATGTTCTTGTAAGCGCAATTCTAGATTCCTTCTCGTTGATTCTGCATAATTACTAACATGTTCATTTTTGAGGCTGAGTCTAAAAGTAGAATGTTATAAACACCCCACATTTGAAGTAACTCCAATTTTTTTTTTTTTTTAATCTTTTTTAATGCAGGAGAGCAGATTTTTTGAACGAATGCCGAACTGTAAGTTGTGGCGAGAGCAAATGTGGGATAACACATTTGTAATGATAGGATGGTAACCCCACAAACCTCTTTATTATATTCAGGCTCTCTAACTATAGATCCTTTATTTTTTTTGAAAATGCTTCTAATTATGTGTATAGGATATCCATAATTACTTGCAAAGTCAAACACATAACAAACCTCTTGATCAAAAACTACCTCTTAACTAAAAAAATTGCCTGGACTTTGGAAGCATTTTATGGATTTGTTGAGCTTTAATGCTAATCATTAGTTATTCAGATTGATATATTTGAACTTTAGAAGTGATTTTTGTATCACACTCTGAAGGCGATATTCATGTTTAACTCATTTCAGCCATAGAAACCTTTTGATTAGCTACTTTTGTAACAGATTACCAATTGTACCAACAATGTACCACATGTCTTCTTGTATATAAGAGCGTAGAAATGAATGAACAATATTTTTCATCTGAAGATGGGGTGATTGTCAACCCTGAAAGTACTGATGTGTTTTAGCTGTAAATATTTGTCGTATTTTCATCTTTAAGTGGTTTTCTGACAGCTGCCTGTTCTTCGAACAGTGCGGCGTTTATCTTTGAGAGTGGTAAGGATGAACTTCTGGAATGCTAAATTTGCAAGTCAACTGTTTCTGTCTTTGAAGTTGCTCGTCAAAGCAGAGACATTGTGAATTCTATCTCTTTTGATTGCACTCTCCCAATCATGTAAGACAGTCCCATTAGTTTGTGGATTGCAGCATGTATGATGCTTTCTGATTCTCATTCTTAAGTTTAGCTGGAGAAGTGTGTCTTTTTTCTTGTACTTTCTTGTTTTCTGCTTGAGATGGGAGTAGAGGTGAGACATTATGGATGTTGTCGGCTATTGCTGCTGCCTGTTGACTTCCCCAGATATTAGGAATTGGAAACCATTCTTAAGGACAAAATCCTTTGACTAACTTCAAGTTGTTGCTCTGAGCTGTTTTTGCCATGCTTCAGGAGACTGTCTAACTGCTGTCCATCTGTGTGTGATTGAAGGAGATGTTCTTATGCTTCCATGTCTGTTATTCATGAGTTGCTCTCTCTCTGTAATTCTCTTGTGGACTGTGTACATAACACACTAATGTGTGAATATACTGAGAAAATACCTTTTACCACTGAAGTTGGGTAATTAATTACCCTTCTGAGCACTCTCTTTTCTGGGGAAAGAAGTTGAGCATTTATTTTTATAAAATTCGGATATAAGACTGAAAATATTTCCTTCTGTATATAAAAAATAACCTTACGTTGACTGCTGCTTACGAGTGTGCTACCATGATTATTTCTATTTTTGCCCATACCTTAATTACAATCTCCCTGGCAGGTTGGGGTGGTGTAGCCCCGTAGCAGAATCATGGCAATGGACGACGTTTGTCACAGATTTTATTTTGGTCCTGCAGACAGAAACGATATCCCCAGACCCCTATTAAATCCTCATGAAGATTCCCATTCATGGATGCAAGTTTTCCATCTTCAGACGGAATTTTGTCTTTCAAAACTTTCCAAAAACGGAAGTTAGACGGAGTGAAGATTTCTCTTGATCGTAATTTTTTTTTTCTCAGGCTGTACTTCTGTCCAGTTTTGTTGTTAAATATCAATTTAATTCATAAATGTTTGTGTTTCAGTGTGAAAATGAAGGCTACAATTACCAAAAACGGAAATTAGGCACAGCCCCATAATCTGAAATTCTTTTTCTCGCGATGTTCCCTCATCCCCGTGCAGTTATTATTAAATATCATTTTATTACGTAAATGTTTGCTTTTAAGATTGAAATTGTAGGACAATTTTCCGAAAGCTGGATGGAGCAAAAATTTCTCCCGTAATCATAAAATGGAGGCAAATTTTTCTGCAATGAAAGCTAAAGGCAATAAAAAAAAATTTGTAATTCTTTTTTTTTTTCAGTGTTTTCCCTGCACTGTATTATTATTTAAACATCATTTACTTACATAAATGTTTGCATTTAAGATCGAAGATGGAGAAAAAAAAAAAAATCTTCGAAAACGGAAGTAGGACACAGCAAAGATTTCTCCCATATTAATATATTTTTTCTAGCGGTTTCCTATGTTCTGTATTGTTGTTAAATATAATTTTATTCCATAAATCTTCATATTTCAGTTGGAAAATGTAGGCAAAATTCTAAGTACAGAGGGCAGAATGTTGTGGATCGTAGATATAATTGCAATTGCTGTAGTACCTAGGTTAGGCTTTGTTGTTGTTGCTGCTGCTGTTTTAATTTCTACCTGACAAGTTTTTATCTTTTTTTGCATATGTAACAGCCGTTTTCCATAAAAACTGAGAGTAAAATCACGCAAAATAAAGAAATATAGGTACAGCAAAATATATGTTATTCTTTCTCAAAGGATCTTCCCTCGGATGACGACGTATGTCACAGATTTTATTTTTCCCATCGTTCAGTCCACTTTTCAAAGCATGTGGCGAAGACATTTTGTGGAAGCTGCTTTAGCGACCCCTGTACAGCTTGAATAACGTCGGCATCTGTGTTGAATGTTGCGTCACGGAACTTTTCATTGTTGGAAACAACCAGAAATTGCACAGGGCGAAGTCAGGACTGCAGTCAGGCAGTAGCATAATTTCAATACTGCATTTTGTAAGAAACTGTTGAACACCAGCAGCCACATGTGAGCGAGCGTTATCATGGTGTAGGGTCCACTTGCTCACCAGTTACAGTCATTTAATCAATATGTGTCATCGCAGACGCTTCAAGACTGAAATGTAATACTCAGCGTTGACAGTAATTTGTGGAGGAACAGCATGCTAGTAGACTACATACACTTTTATGATAAAAGAAAATTATCATCATCTCGATTTGGTGGACTTTTTTCGGAGGAGGCGAGCCTGTGCGTTTCCAGACACTTGTTGCGCGCTTCGTGAGGGGGTCGAAATAGTGGAATTATGTTTCATCGGCAGTTATTACTATGTTTAGAAAGTTTAAATCCTTTGCAGTCATTTGTTTCCACTCATGACGCACCTAAACTCTGGCTAACAATTGATCTCTCGTCAGGTGATTAGGTACCCACGAGGAACACACACAATGTAGCACTAATTTGTCGCATAGAAGGCGAAATGCCGACGTTTTTTAAATATTAGTTGATGCCAATATGTCTTCACACCTATTTGTCAACTTTCTTGCAGGATTTCCCAAACACTGTTAAAATACACTCCGAAACAACACTTTCGGGCCAACCAGGCCTAGGAGCAAATTCTGCCTACAAACACCCTTTTTTTAAAATCATGGTGCCACCTAAAAATCGTTGACTCACCCAAATATTTACCTTTGTAAGCTTTTTTCATTAAATCAACTGTTTCTGGAGCCATTTTACCCTTGCAATAGCAACATTTTATCGCACAATGCATTTCACTTCTTAACTCGGAATCGCTCACCTCCGCAGCTGCATCGAGAAATGCAGACATACCGTAAACAACTGCACAATAACAAAACCAGAATCTTCTGCCACGACTAATTACCTTTGTCATAGATACTTCCTTAATTTAATTAGTTGTCTGTGTGGTAGTTTTCCCTTCGAAATGTTGCCAACTGAAAAAAATTACTCTCAGTTTTTATGGAACAGCTTTTGTAGAGACAGCAATGATAACTACTGTTGTCCCATGACCACCCCACAGATTATTATGTGGCACCATGGTATCTGTTGCAGACTGATCAGGAACTTTCTGCAATGGGGTGATGCAGTTTAACTCGGGATACTTGAGGCCAAGGGTAACTGTTGCAGTCTTGCATCTGTAAAACTTAGAAATTTATAGAATGCTGATGAGTTGTGTAAGTTATTAATGGTTTCATATATGTTCATGTTGCCAGACCAGTGCATAATCTCTGGTTTGCCAGTTGACTAGGATGTCCTTCATGATCGACACTAACAAATCTGCCAATTTTGCATTTTACCTGTAAGATTTATGGGAATTGTGCTTGTTTTGAGGTTATTTTAACATTTTTATCCCTCCCACCCCACGCATAGGTTAGTAGTGGATCACTTGAAAAATTCTGAATAGGGAACCCTGCTCCCCTGTGCATTATCATTGACCCTGACCACAGGTTTTCACTACTCCTCGTTACCCAGCCGTCTCTCTGCATGGCTATCAGGAAAGACTTAGTAGCAGCGCTGTTAGATTAGGATTGGTGATAATAATAGAAAATGTTAAGAGGGAAAGAAAAACAACTTTTCCTAAAACTTAAAATTGCCTTTTAAAAGATATTCTAACATATACTGCCACGAAAAGTGCAGGACAAAACCTCTGTGAAGTTTTAAGCAAAAAGTTACTTCAATTTGCACTTTACATTTGCAGTTACATCTTTTTTATTTGTAATATAGGATAAAGATAGCATAGTAATTAATGAGATACAGTAAGTTTCCAACTTATATGATTTCTAAGTTACATGGTTGCATCTTGTAGTGCATCAGATGGCGCTGCTGAGCTCTGCAGTGGGAAGACGTTGGATGTGAAAACAGCGACCATCTGGCCATAATCAGAGAACTTGTGAAAATTCCTAAAAACCTGGAATTGAATTTAGAAAAGGACTATATTGAACTATTGCAAAGTCAAACAAGACACAAAAGCACCAAAGAGTTAATAGACCTTGAGGAACAAAAAACGAAGGCAAGGTTTCAGAGGGGGGGGGAGAGAAGTCAAATCACCCAAATGATTTGAAGCTAAGCAGATGTCAGAATGCTTCAGAATTGTTGATGCAGGATTGGCTGGTTTTAAGGCTTGGGATCCAGATCCTGAAAGGTTCTGTTTGGAGCAGTTCGTGATGCTCTTGCTTGCTACAAAGTGATTTACAACGAGAAAAGAAAGGCGACTTTACAGATGTCCTTGGACAAGCAAAGAGTCCTCGACATCGGCGGAGCCGGGAGCATATTAATACATAGTTTGTAAGAATATAATGTAAAAAAGTACGTATGTTCTAGTATATATATGTATATGACTGTAAGCATGCCAATTTTCTTTCAATTATATGTGCTCCTTTATTTCAGGATTAATTTTAGCTTTGTTGATCTTTTCATATACTTGGGTAATACACACACTGCACTAAAAATTAGTCACCCCTGGCACAACATACCTAATCGGGTGACGGCGCATCTTGCCTTGATAACAGCATGAATCCAGTGTGGTAGAGACTCTACGAAGTTGTGGATTTATTGAACATCGATTTGCAGCCACTTGGGTGTCAATTGGTCCTGAAGTTCTGCCAAAGTACATGTCTATTCCAGCATTTCAACTTCTGTTCCAAATGATCCCACAGATTTTCAATAGGATTTACATCTGGGGATTTGGTGGGCCAGTCGAGGTGAGACAGTGTTGCTGATTGTTCAATGTGCCACTCAGACACAGTTTTAGTCCTGTGCACTCTGCAGTTGTCGTCTTGGAAATCAGGAGTGGCAATGTGATGCTGCTCCTGGCGATGTAGGGCAAAGAGCAGCACATCGTCATTCAGAATGTGGAGGTACGCATGCGGGTTCAAATTCATTGTCACTGCAACAAACGGGCCCATTTCATAGTTTGAAAATCATCCCCAAAACATCACAGAACCCCCTCCAGCTTGAACAACACTTACAGCACAATCAGGATTAAAGGCTTCATTGGACCTGCGATGCCCTCGTCATCTCTCATCATTGGAGTACAAACAAAAACGAGAGTTGTCAGACCAAATTACTCATTTCCATTCCTCCACAATAAAGTTTTGGTGCCTCCGTGGTACTCTGCTCCAGATATCCATCGCATGCAGTTCTCATCGTAATGTCCTTTCAAAAATTAGTTGGAGCGGACTTTCATTCACTGTTTGGAGCAATTGTTCCCTGGTTTAAAACCGATTTGCAGTTACTAGGCGTGAAACATGGCGGCAGTCCCTGTTGGTGAGAATCGTTTTCTGGCCACGGTTAGGTCGTCGATTTTCAGTTGACTGTGAACTAAACCACTGTTTGTGAACCCACTGGACAGTACACTTCGACACACCAACAAACTGAGCATCTTCATTCACTTTGTGTCCGTGGGTACGCCAAACACGATATGGCTCCTTTCTGTCACTCATGTCTGTTTTACGACCCATGTTGTAGACTATATTCAACACACACGTTGCTCTTCATTACTGCACAAGACAGAAATGATTCTGTCGACCACATCAGTGCTATTTATCTCTCAACAATGTTATAACAGCGCCCTCAGTGCAATCGGTAACTTCCTACTGTCATTTCTGTTATGGGTGACTAATTTTTTGTCAGGTGTTCTTAGTTTAGCTTTGTCTCTTGAAACGAATGTACATGTCAGCAATTCGCCGTAATTAAGCACCTTTCAACTTACAGGTAAATCTTTAAAACAAATTAATTGCGTAAAGTGGCTCAACTGTAGTTATGTGACAATTGCATGTTAATCACTGTAAGCATGAAATATATTGACCTTTGCATATGATATTGATTAAAAATTGATAAATCATTTGCCTATTATATTGAATTTTAATCGATGTATGTTCAATGTATGTAATCAAAGCGTTCAATACATTAGTCAAATTGCATGTGTCCATTAGATGTTTGCTGAAAATTTTTCATAGATTTCAGTTCTTGAAAGCTAGTAGGTCTACACTTGCTTTTTACCTACTTATTATTATTATTATTAATATTATTATTATTATTATTATTGGAAATGATACAGTGTCACAGATTAAACATTGTGAAGCCTCATAGCAGAAAGTTCTTGGTCAGTCTGCGACAGATATCAATATGCCACAAAATAATCTACTGATGGTCACTGTGCAAGATAACTACTAAATGCAAAAAACAATAAAAATTGCACAGACATATTTTTCTACCTAAAAAAATGCCTAATCTAGGTATTACAGCAATTGCAATGCTAATTAGGATTAACAACATTCTGGTCCTCTGCATCTGGAATGTTGCCAATATTTTCAAGCTAAAACACAAAGATTTATGGAATAAAATTATATTTAACAACAATAAAGCGCAGAGGCGTCACTAGAAAAAAATTATCATAGGAGGAGAAATCTTCGCTTCTTCCATTTCCATTTTCGGAACATTTTCTCCGTTTCTCATTTCAAGTGCAAACATTTATGTAATTAAATGATGATTAAGCAATAATACAAAAAGCACAGCAGCTGGAGGGCTATTAGAGGGAGAAATTTTTGCTCCGTACAACTTTGGTTTTCAGAACATTTTCCTCCATTTTCAATTATTAGGAGAAATTGTTGCCCCATACAACTTTGGTTTTCAGAAAATTTTCTTCCATTTTCAATCTTAAATACAAACATTTATCTACTGAAATGATATTTAATGGCCATAGGGGGCTGAGGGAATATCGCAAGAAAAAGAATTCAAGATTGTTGGGTTCCAACAAACTTTTGTTTTCGGAAATTGCCTCAATTTTCAAACCAAAACAAATATTTATGCAATCAAATGATATTTAGCAACAATATCGGATGAATCTTTGAGAGCCGCCCGGTGGCGCAGTGGTCTAAGGCAATGGCCTCTGATCATTCGTCCGAGAGGGGTCCGGGTTCGAATCCCGGCGAGGCATGGATGTTGTGTTTGTCTTACGGCACTGGCTCTCTCCCTTCCCTGGAACCAGTGACCCTAAATTAGGGACGGGCGACTGCTTATAGCCCATTGAGTTGCTCACGGTGGTCGTTAAACCTCCAATCAAAAAAAAAAAAGAAGAAAAAAAAGAATCTTTGAGAATCGGGGGAAAGTCGGAAGAAATGGAAAATTATGATTACGGGAGAAATCCCGACTCCGCCTAACTTCCGTTTTCGGAAATTTTGAAAGGCCGAAAACTTGCACTTACAATATGGAGTCTGAAAGATCGTTTAATAGGGTTCTGGGGATCTCGTTTCTGTCTGCACGACCAACATAGATCTGCGATGTGCGTCGGCCATCGCCATGATTCTGCTATGAGGATGAGTAGAAAATGAATCTGCGATGTATGTCACCCGACACGGCGATTCTTCTACGGGAATGAGTGCAAAATAAATCTACGATGTACGTCGGCAGTCATCACGGTTTTTCTACAGGGATGAGTACAAAATAAGCCTGCGATGTATGTCTGCCGTCACCACGATTCTTCTACAGAGATTAGTACAAAATAAGCCTGCGATGTACGTCGGCCGTCACCGCGATTCTTCTATAGAGATTAGTACAAAATAAGCCTGCGATGTACGTCGGCCGTCACCGCGATTCTTCTACAGATATTAGTACAAAATAAGCCTGCGATGTACGTCGGCCGTCACCACGGTTCTTCTACAGAGATTAGTACAAAATAAGCCTACGATGTACGTCGGCCGTCACAGCGATTCTTTTACTGGGACGAGTACAAAATAAATCTATGATGTATGTAGACCGTCGCCGTGATTCTGCTATGGGGATGAATACTAAATAAGCCTGTGATGTACATCGTCTGTCGCTGCGATTCTTCTACGTTCAAAATAAATCTGCAGTGTACGTCGGGTGTCGCCGCGATTCTGCTACGGAGATAAGTACGAAATAATTCTGCGTCGTAAGTCATCCTTCGCGAGGGAAAAAATTAAGATTACGGGAGAAATCCTTACTACGCCTAACTTCCTTTTTTGGAAATTTTGAAAGGCTGAAAACTTGCATGTATGATAGGGAGTAAGCAAGATGGTTTAATAGGGTTCTGTAGATATTGTTTGTCTGCAAGAGTAAAATAAATCTGCGACGCCCGTCGCCATGATTCTGCTACGGGGTTGTGAAGTATATGGATATAAAGAAATCGGTTTTCAGTCTCAATGAATTTTATTATCTTTTTGACTGCAGTTTCACAATGCTTTTGCCCAGTTTCATCAGAATGAATGGCATGTAAATAAATTCATGTTTATGTGCCATTCATCCTGATCAAACTGAGCTAAAGTATGGCAAAACTGCAGTCAACAAGATAATAAAATTAATTGTGACTGAACATTGATTTTTTTAATACTGTGAGAGGCTTGTAGTTGTATCGCAGCTCACTGAGGAATTTGTTTGTTGAAACTTTGGCCAGACTTTTTTTGCCATGTCATTCTGCTCTGAGCTATTGTTCTGTCAAAATTTGTCATCAGGACTTGTGCATTTGTATAGTCACATAGCCACTTAAATGTATGCAACAAATTAATTATTTATAATCTGTACGTGGGCAACTCAAGTTATTTTCTGTGACTTTGAAGAGTTGTAATGAATGTGTTTTCGGGAGAGGTGTGTTAAACATCCTTAAGTGCTGTGACGAGCGAGGGTCACGTCCGGAAAAATCCTTGTTTTCCAAAAGTGAAAGCATTGATGCACCAACAGTGTTTACACTGAAAATTATGTTCAGTACTTTGTCAATGAAGACACGTTTTTTTTCCATCTGGTGACAGGGGATGAAACATGAGCATATCTTTAGAATCCGAAAACGAAAAATCAATCCATGGAATAGTGTCGCACCTCTTCATCAAGGCCCAAGAAGTTCAAAAGCCGGCGATCAGCACAGAAAGTCATGGTGACTGTTTTTTGGGGTGACAGGGGTGTTGTTCTCCTTAATTTTCTGGAATGTGGCTGTACATTGACTAGTGAACAGTACATAGACACTCAAGAAGCTTAGAGAAGCCATAAGGAGGAAGAGACCAAAAAAGAATCTGAAAAGGATCCACATTCGCCATGACAATGCGAGACCACACACATCTTTGGCAACAAATCAGGCAATCAGCAAATTAGCCTGGTGGGTGGTTTGCCATATACTGTACAGCCCAGATCTGGTGCCCTCCGACTTCCACCTGTTCGGTCCGATGAAGGACAGTCTCCGGGGACGACAATTTGATGACACAGACAAGGTGGAAATGGCTGTGAAGAAGTGGGTACAACAGTCCACACCTGAATTTTTTCAAAGAGGATTCGAGAGTTCAGTTCAACGACGGTGCAAATGCATCACTTGTGATGGAAACTATGTTGAGTAGTACCTTTGTAAAGAGAAAGTTACTCTAACACATGCAATTTGAATGACCTCTGTCAGTTAATAAAAAAGTTATGCCGGCGTTTGCATTTCTTTTGGTACAATCCTCGTACACATTTTAATGTAAACTATGTAATTTTAATAGAATTGTTTTAGTTTTTATTCTATCATTTGACTGTTATTTTTTATTCTTTTTTTTTATTCATTTGACTGTGTGTTTTTATTCAGCCAGAGACTGATAGCTTTCCAAAGCCGTTTCATATTTCTTGTAAACTTTAAAATGAAGTTTCACCTAATTTTAATTACAGTAACCACATTTTCTGAGAATAACACTGCAGTACAATTTGCCTCATTGGTTTGTTAGCAAAAATAATGCTGCACTCAGTTTAAAGCAGCAGGTAAACATACAAAGAAAGTTTTATTTGACAACCATTCCAAGCCTGGCCTAGTCAACATGGTAGCAGAGTGAGTACATTCTGTGACTTTCATTGAAAGTAAATTGCACAATGAAGCGGGGTGTTAAGGAAACCATTTATTTATTTTTAATATACTTTGAATCACTTGCTCACGTCGCATCAAATAACGTCAGAAGTGAAAGCGCTCTAGAAACAAGGAAAGTTATGCCCTGAATTGTAGTCGTCACCACTGCTTCATTGCTGTATTTGTGTAACTCCTCCTTTTAATGGGTAAAAGGCCTCGTATTTGTGGGCACCCCATTTGCAGGAGAAGGAGGGGTGTTAAAGACTGTGTTTCACAGCAGGGCATTAGTGATCAACGTCGCTCAGTGGAAGGTGAATGTCGTTTAGCCCATGGTTGACACCTACAGTTTATGTTACAGTTAGAGAGAAAGAGAGTCACCACTTGTATTTCCACATGGAAGGACAGATGCATGTATGATAGTGGAAGTGCTTACATTTTATGGGTTCCTCTGTTGTTAGCTCACCAATTGTACTACATAAAAGTTCGGAAAGAAATCCACATTTTACCCTCCCTAGCATGAGATAAGAAAAGAACTCAATAAAAGAAAGTGGGGGGGGGTGGCACTAAATCATAATTTATTAATCCAAAGTAAAGATTTTCAAACAATAAATTGTAAACCACTTGTGCCCAAAATGAAAAGCCCGACTGAATTCTTCCTGCTCCCCAAATGACATATTCATGTATAATCAATCACACAGGGTTTGAGACTTCATTTATGGGACTGCTAGGCTCCCGTGCTAACAATCAATGCCAAGTCAGCATTCCAAATTTATAGCTCAGTGTCTGCTGTAAGAGATACACAAAACGATCTGTTTTAACATTGTGAACATGGGTTGAAATTCATAAAGTTATGGAAAATGGTCATGCCCCACTAAACACTATATTTCAGAGCTACACATTTGTAAAATTTAGTTTAACGCTGCAGTGTTACAATCAGAAAATACAGTAGTTTTTTTAATTAGTTAAGACAGATATACTTCTCCCGCTTGAGGAGAAAAAGATTCACCATGTGGTGAACCTTTTATTCCTTTCATTGGTGTTTCGTTTTTACACTACTACGAATAGTAGTAGGTGCTAATTTGATTAACTCCCTCCTCACTGAATGAAGGGAAAATGATTTTCTTAATGAGATGATATTTTACAGTTTTTATGCTTGTCTGTAAAAGTAATGCATCACAGTTTTTATGTTTATAATACTGTTTTTATCTGCTTATATTTATAGTCATGTATTGATTTTGTTTTTAAGCTGCAAGGAGCCATGTTAACAGAATGTGCTTAGCTGCTGACATTCCTTTAATAGAGAGTGGCACTGCTGGATATTTAGGTCATGTTACTATCCACAAAAAGGTAATAATTCTATTGTGTTTCAAGATATGCATGTGTGAGTGAATTTGGTAATTGGAAGTATTTGCTAAATTTATTTGCAATTTCAGTCACTTTCATTTCATTTCTCTTTATCCAAAGGTAGAGTATTTATGCCCTTAAAGCTCATGGCCTTCTTTGATCGTGGTGACTGTTTTGCCACAAAACAGCCATTCGTGTTAAATGAAAGTGATTTGAAACAGTCCCATTTGATTTTTAAAATTTTAGTTAAGTGGATAGGTGTATGTGTTAATTTGTAACTGTGCATTTTGAAAAGGCTTGTGGTTAACTGCTTACCAAATTTAATGAAAATATGCATACAAAAAAATACTTTCGTTTCCCAAAAATAGTAAATGTTCACCAAATTTTAGACCATATAAAGTGATAACCAGATATTAACTTCTCATCTGTTTCTTAAATTATTTGACAGTAAAAAAATGTTTTTTTGTCTCCCAAAAATATTAAATGTTCACCAAATATTAGATGATATCTAATTTTAAATCAATAACCAGATATTGACTTGTTAGTTTCTTTTATCATTTGTAAGCAAAATAACATTTACCAAACGTACGTACATACATACATATCACTAAGCTGTTCTCTGAGATTCAGAGGTTAGCTCCAAAAAGAAATACAAACTACCAGATATTTTTACTAACTGTTGTCGTATCAAACTTATCCGTTTACAGCGATCTTGACATACAACTTGGACTTCACTGATATCCACTATACGCTATACACAAGATCTTTTATACTTCATACTCATAATCTTTTTCTCATGCAGACACTCCTGAATCTGATCCACCCATGTCTTCCTTGGCCTTCCTCTGCCTTTCCTTCCTGCCACTTGGGCTAAAAAGATTTTCTTAGTAAGCATATGATCACTCATTCTTTCAACATGGCCAAACCACCGAAGCATATTGGTCTCCATCTTGCTAACAACATTTTGCTTCACATCAAACAACTGCAATACATCTTCATTCCTCACACAATCAGACCGTGTCTTGCCACAAACCCCACGTAAGTAACGCATTTCTCCAGCACACAAACGACTCCTATGTTTTTTCTGCAGTACCCAGGTTTCACTGCTATACATCAGCGTAGGGACAATTACACTTTCATACACAGCCATGCGGGATTCTCTAGAGAGCCAATCATTCCTGTGAAACCTCCCAGAGCCGCTATGACTTTCAAAGAAGAATTCACTCACCTACTAATTTCACCATCCAATTTGTTCTCTCTGTCAAACATGCTTCCTAAATACACAAACTCACTCACCTGGTCAATCACAGTGCCATTTATACTTACATTACATTCAGTGCTACTCGTTCCTCTCTCAAACACCATAACTTTGGTTTTTCCCTTATTTATACTCCGTTTGAATTTCATGCAAACTACGTACATCCGAGACAACGTACTCTGCAAATCACTTTTGCTCTCTGCCAATAGGACAGTGTCATCAGCATACAGCAATCTGCACACACGGATATCACCAATACATACACCACTATCATCTATTTTGGCATCACACATGCATGCGTCCATAAATATATTAAACAGCCATGGTGACATTACACAACCTTGCCTGACTCCTGCACCAATAGAAAACCATTTTGATAAAACACCATTCACTTGTACACAAGCTCTACTACCAGCATACATGGCTTTTACACTATTAAGTAGATTCCCAGTAACACCATATTCATTCAATACCTTCCACAAAAGTGTCCTATTTACTCGGTCGTAAGCTTTCTCTAAATGTATGAAGGCAGCAAAAACTTTCTTACCAACAGCCAGATACTTTTCAATCATTGTGCATAATGCAAAAATCTGGTTAGTGCAGCCTTTACCAGGCATAAAACCACTCTGAACATCCCACACTTTCTCTGATGTAAGACCCTGTATTTTTTCAATAACAACCTTACCAAACACTTTCCCTGGCACACTCAGTAGGCTAATACCACGATAGTTCTTGCATTCAGTCTGATCACCTTTTCCCTTATACAAGGGAACAATAATAGCATCCTTCCAATCCCGAGGGACCATTCCTAACTCCCAGCACAACTGGCAAATTTCAGTTAACAAGTCAATTATGGAGTTACCACCATATTTCAACTTCTCTGCAGTTATGCCATCAACTCCCGGAGCCTTACCATTCAGAAGAGATTTTAGAGCTTTACACACTTCTTCTCTTGAGATCCTTCCTGTGCCTCCATCCCTCACTGTGACACCATCTGCATCTGTCTCAGTATCATCTTTGCTTTCCTGATCTAATAACTCACAGAAGTATTCACCCCATCTTTCACTTAACTCATTGGGCTCCCATATCATTTCCCCGATCTCATTCTTCACACAACTTACAACTTTGTTCCCCCTATTTTTCCTGAGTCTCATGCACTTCCAAAAAGCCAGTTCATGCCTTTCCACCTTCTCCTTCCTATCTTTTGCCTTACTCTGGCGAACCAGCTTAGCAGCTTCATGCTTCTTACAGCAGTATTCATCCACAGAGACTCTAACTTGCAGCATCCCCAAATGGGCTTCCTTCTTTCTCTTTACTGCCTCTTCGATCTCACTATTCCACCAAGCAAAACCTCTATTGTGGTGCCACAGACCTCTTTAGCAGCAGTGACAACCCAGTTCTTAAAACATTCCCACTTCTTTTCTACATCCCTCTCACCAAACTTCAGCTCCTTCAGTCGTTCTCTGAGTACATCAGAATAACGCTGATGGTCTTCAAAGAGCCTATCAACCTTTATTCTTTCTATCCTGGATCTCTTCCTATTCCTTTTCTTCCAACCAACTTTTAAGTTTCACTCATGACACTACCAAGTAATGATCAGAACCAACATCCACACCTCTCATCACACGGGTGTCAACAACTAAGTGTTTCAGACGCTGATCGTAGACAACAAAATCTATTGCACTCCTTTGACCAAGAGTACGATTTCCCCAAGTATATGTGTAGATATACTTGTGGTTGAAAAACATATTAGATACACAAACCATTCTCAATGCAGAGTTCAATTAATCTTTCACCATTATCATTCACACAAGGATCATTAAACTTACCCAGAACATTGTCAAACATTGCATTCTGCACACCTACTCTAGCATTGAAATCCCCTGCTATTATAACTTTTTCTTTAGCACCAAACTGGCTCAAAACAGCTTTTAGCTCATTCCAGAAATCTTCCTTCTTATCAGAAGGTTCCGAGTCACAAGGAGCATGCACTGCAACAATTACGATTCTCTGAAGTTTCACTTTCAAACGAATCCAGAGAATTCTCTCACTTACGCAACTATAGTGAATCAAGTTGTTCTTCATCTTTTCACTTAAAATCACACCTACACCGGCCTGTCCTCTCACATTATCCAATACTCCAGACCACACACTCACTGTGCCATTCGCTTCTACTCCAATTTCCTTCTTTTTGGCTTCACTTACACACAGCACATCCAGTCTATACTTATTCATCTCCTCAATTACCTCATTCATCTTACCATTTATACCTCTAGTATTCCATACACCAGTCTTACATTCACTCAGCCGACATCTCTTTCTCATACGCCGTTTAGAAAGTCCAGGTCAATTCCGTTGTGGACCATCCTTCTCAAGTGTGGTAGGCTAACCATATCCCGCACTTGAGTCCGGATATTGATTTCTTTTTGTCTTGTTAATCAGGTAAGTACATCAGTGTGGAGGATTAGCCCACAGCTGAGGGTTCCAGTTGGTCATTCAACCTAAGGATTCTGGAACAAAACCGAGTTAGTTGGGGTCTTGTTGCCAATGTCACACAGAACTAGCTGGCACCTCTCCAAGATTCAGAGGCCCTAGTTGCTGTTGTGTGTGCCATTGTTACCACGGAGCGCCCCGAGGAGGCAAAATGTAGTCTTACCAAATGTAAGACTACATATTTTTAACAAATAAAGGTAACTTGATCACGCTAGTTACGTTAAATGAAAAAAGGTCTTCCATTGGCGTGATGAAGACCTAAGATAAGGTCGAAAGCTCCCAACGTACGAACTTTCTTGTAAAAGTTTTTCATTTAACATAACTAGCATGATGAAGTTTTCTTTATTTGTTAATATTGTTACGTGTTTTGCCCATCATCGTCACATATTTTTAAAACGGGGAAAATGTAATAATAATTGTGATTTCTTATGATATTGAAACTGAAATTAAAATTAATCATTCATGACTAAATCTAAAGTTCTTTTTCTGACCAAAAAATGACAGTTGTGATACCCATATATTTGCCTGCAGTTACCTGTAAATACTTGTAGTTATAGGTGTTAAGCTAAAACAATGAAAACTAATTTTTAATGTGTTAAAATTTTGTTATAATAATCATGATATAGAAATCAGTCAAGGTTCCTGAGGAATAAATGGAAGTTGCGTGACCCTTATCCCGGCACTCAGAAACCTCGCTGAGTTTTCCGTCTATTTTAGTACAAGATCGGTGGAGCACAGTAGCTTGCACTTTTGAGCTAGGCTTGAAATCACTTCAATACGATGCAAAGACAGCAAAGCCAGGTTGCTGAGTGCTGGGATAAGCGGTGTCGTATTACCTCAAGCTACTGTTGGTAAAACACAACCGTAAAGCAAGATTTGAGTGCCTGGATAAGGATCACGTGACTTCAGTTTCTTCCTGGGAAAGCTTGTTGGCCCCACACTCTTGTTGAAGCGGGATGTCAAGAAAGGCCGAGGTGTGCGGAAGCGTTTTAGGGGCGGGGCTTATAATTATGCTAGCTAAATAATAATCTGATGTAATAATATATTTTTTTATGACAAAGTGTTTACAATAATTGCAAAAGAAAAAAAAAACATTTTGGCAGTATTGTTGCATAAATTTAGTGTTATACATTTGGTGAGCATTTACTAAATTTGGTATAACCATAGTATTTAAAATACATGCATTACTAAAACAATAGGAACCTACTGTGTAAAGTGAATTGGATTTGAATACGCCACTCTAAAGCGAATATAAACAAGAACTTAAAGATCCGTTATTAGGCGTAGAAACTTAATTTATTTTGCAAGCTTTTGCTTTCAATGGGAAGCTTCGTCAGGCAGCGGAAAAATAAAACATATTTGAATTGCATTTATGCTCTGATTTTTGTTCTGTTTTATTTTTCAGCTGCCTGACGAAGCTTCCCATTTGAAGCGAAAGCTTGCAAAATAAATTAAGTTTCTACGCCTAATAACGGATCTTTAAGTTCTTGTTTATATTCACAATAGGAACCGTTATTATTTTAGTGACTCAAATTTCGTTTTTTGATCTGTCATTATTTATTTTATTTATTTATTTATTTATTTTTTATATTTTTGGAGTACAGTGCTAGGAGTTCAGAGTTTAATTTGGTAAACATTTAATTTGATCCCTTTTGAAAATAAGGCTGTGCATCTGGCCTAATTTTATTTTACATTTGTGTTTGGCTTTCTGTATTTACTAAAATTGACTTTCCTACATACTTATACATGAATTTAGGGCTGGAATTCATTCTTCTCCCATATTAGCAGCATGTGGTGTTTACTAAAAGTCATCACTAGCACATTTAATTGTCCATCAGCAAATAGCTGTACTGCTCCATATTAGTCAAATTTGTTTCAGATAAATTAAGTGATGCTGTCTGAGATACACTATCAGAACAAAAATTTCTGTACACTCTCCTATCTACAAACTCCTTATAATGGGAAAGGAATTTATATAGAGTTGGTCCCCCTGTGCTGCTATTACAACCTAGACTATGCTGGGAAGGCTTTACACTAGATTTTGGTACATTGCTGCCGGAATTTCTTTCTGTCACAAGAGCTTTTGTGCAGATTGGACTCCGATGTCTGGTGGTTCTGCCTAGTTCATAGTTGGTGTTCCATGGGGTTTGGATCAGAGTTGTGTGCAGGCTAGTCAAGTTCTTTCACACCCATCTCATGAGACCATTTTTACATGAAAGCTCAAAGGAATGGGTTTCCATTCCCGAGCAGAAGCTTAACTTCATCAAGATCAACACCAAATGTTGGTTGGAGTGGTTTAAAGCTTGGTGCTAGTGGACTCCAAAGCAGTGGATTATGCTTCACCATTTGGCAGTCTGATGGACAAGTCTGGGAGTGAAGGATGCCAAGTGAACTCTACCTGCCAGACTGTGTTTTTCCAATTGTGAAGCTAGGTGGAGAAAGCATCATGCCTGGGACTGTTTTCCATGGTTCCATATAAATTTCCCAATTCTTTGCAAAATTTATGTGGAACACTTTGAAGACAAACTTTTCAACATGATCTCCGTTGGCCTTTGGGTGCCATACGTAGACGACATTTTCATTCTCTGGGAAGGTAAAATTTCAAAATTTCTAGCACTGTTACCAATGATAAACTCATTGGACCCAAATATCCAGTTTACTTATGTATTGGAACAAGGTGGTTGTCTTCCTTTTCTAGACATACTAGTTACAAGATGAAAAAACTCATTCATGACCACTGTCTATCGGAAACCATTTGCTGTTAGTTTGCCACCCCACGCAAAATTAAATCATTCTATTCAACATAAAACCAGTGCGTTTTACACATACGTCTATCGAGCCTTGAATGTCTGTTCTACGAAGGAATATCTCGAAAAAGAACTAAATTACATCAGACAAGTTGCTATACAGAGGCTTCAAACATTCATTGGTGGACTCAGCAGTCAAAAAATTTGTTGAACCTCAGTATAAATCTACCTTGATCCCGATCTCTCCAAATTCTCAACGAAACTTGGCGGTTCTTCGTTTATCCTTAGAATTTGTTTACAAATTTCAAAAATCCTTAAGTCATCAAATTTCAAAGTTGTCTTCACTCCTGTATCTAAGATGATTTACTCTGCAAAAAAAAAAGGCTTAATTCCTGACATAAATTCTTGGGGAATCTATCACATCCAGTGTCAGTGTGCTCTGTCATACATAGGTCAGACATGGAGATTGCTTAAATTCAGTTTAAAAGAACCAAATCATATATTTAAAAATGTGAAGTCCAAAAATCTATAGCCCAGCACTGTTGGGAAAATAACCACCAATTTCTGTTTAAGGATGCCAAATTGTTAGAAAGACCAAATTCAATATTTGACCTAAATTTTTAGAAGAAGCCTTGCATATATTTCAAAACTGTAATAACCTTGTAAATGATTTATATTCATCTCCATACTTATCAAGCACATGGAAATCCCTCATCAATCTGATACCGCAAGATACGTTTGACTCGTGGAATTTGTAACTTCGTCAGAAGTAAGAAATAAGGAAGAACACTTAGTCCTGACGAAGCTGAACCACAGTTTTAGCGAAACTATAGTAGACTTTGAATTTGTAAAAATTGTATCCATAAACGTTGTTGTCTGAATTAAATGTCCCTTAGGATAGTTTGTACTCCCGAATGTTGACCACTCATAACTCTGCCTCCATCATAGCTTTGTGAAACTGCTTTTTCTCTTTGCTCCCCAACAACTTCCTATAGAACATTCTTAATGCAAGTAGCCACAGTGGAGGTATCATGATTGCGAGGATTTAAAAAAAGTCCGAAATTTCTCAACCTGTTTTCCTTTGGGTAGCGCATATTTTAGGACAACTACTTATTGAAACTTAGAGGAAACATCAGTGGTCTTATCTGCAATGACAGAAACGAAATCGGCAGCATATATTTCCTCCGAAATCTTTCTCCTACATACTCACAACATGGAAACTTACAAATCATTCTGTATATCTTTGGGTGTACCCATAAAAACAGTGGCTGTACTGAAATGCTCCTTCAGAACATTGTCAAGAACCGATGCAAAGTCAATTAAACCCCTGAATATACCTGCATTGCTCGATTCAGTTGTCTCATCATGTCCTCTAAGAGCTACCTCAAACTCTCCACAAAATTTAATGCAGTCATTAACCTTTGAGAGAAAATAGCAGTTTTTCCTTACTTGATCGTTATGGCGTTCTATATTTCTCCTGAAATCCTCAGTGAGTTGCTCTCTAATTTCTGTTTTGCCCAGTAGTGAGAGATCGAGGCAAGCGTTTATGTGAGCACCAGATACCTCATGTCTCTTTATTTTTTGGGATAAATGTCCTAAATCTGACACTTATTTTTGTCCAGGTGGTGTCTCTCCCCTTTGCAAACAGCAGACATGGAAAGCAGTAAAATTGGTTGTTATGATCACAACCACAAATCCACTTGCTTCTGTATAATATTTAAAGCGGGGACTGGCCTACCTAATTCTTTAATCCTGCATTACTCTTTGAGTGGCAGCATAGATAAGTCTTTCCAAAAGAAACTTCACACTATTCATTTTAGAGCAGAACACACAAGCACAGTTAGACTCACCTCACACACAATGCCCACAGAACCACAAACAAACAATTAACTGATTAACACATAGCTGATTTATACACCCACTGCTGAAACCTAAATAAACAATTAGATGGCACCACTTCTAAACTTACATTTTTACAGTAAATCTTATACTTCTGTAAACTGTAAATCCCTTCCAAAAATCTCCAGCTGTTCTATTAGCCACTATCGCATGGATTATAACAGAGGAATCACTGCCACCCTTGACCCCATTCGAAAGGCGACTTCACTAAATCACCTGACTTCCTCCTTAAGTAATGGCTTCGCATTGCCCAACCGAGGGCACTTATCAGCTGGATACATCACTCTTATAGCTGCAAGGTCATGAAGCGAATTCTCACAATGCTAAAGCTATTCGCTGCTACAAAGCGACACCTCCCGACCATCGCATTTTGAAGGCCAGTTGGGTTCATTTTTGCTCCTGAACCCAGTTGAGGTTCCAATGCCAAAAGGACCTGCAGAGCCAGAAAATGAATTAAAACTGGGCATTGCAATGAGTCGGCTGAGACTGGGGATTAGGAAAAACATAAAATTTTACCTGATGTTAAACATAATAATTTTGCTAAAATGAAATTCACTTATGGGAGTTCACTGAATCTATAGCATGTGCCACCACTGCTTGGTTGAGATCCTCTTCAGAAACCTCTGATTGTTCAGAACGTGGTTGATCTCTGCAGCTTTTGTCTCCTTCACGGAGCTTCCGAAAACGGAAGTTAGGCCACCAGAAAATTTCCCCGTAATCTTCGGCCACGAGATTCTTATGCTGATTCGAGGAATTCCGTCTTTTTTGTTATCATTTGGACTATTCACGAGATCGATGCACAACTGAACTGAAAGTTTGGGAGGATTGGGGCTGGGGAGGGGGGTGTTTTCATCGTCGGAGGACGGAACTTCATCCTTCGAAAACGTAAAGTAGACGGAGGTAAGATTTCTCTCATAATCGCAACTTTTTTTTTTTTTTCTCACGATGTTTCCTCTATCCAGTATTGTTAGCTATCATTTTATTCCATAAATATTTGGAATTCAGCTTGAAAATGTTGGATAAAATTTCGAAAACGGAAGTTGGACGGAGCGAAGATTTCTTCTGTAATTGTATTTTTACCCCCGCGATGTTCCCACTCCTATGTAGTTGTTAAACGTCATAACCCTCATAAATGTGTGTGCATTTTAGCTTGATAAGGGAGGGGGAAATTTCCAAAAAGGGAAGTTACGAAGTTACGAAATTTGTAAGAATTGATGCATGGTGTTAAAAAAAAAAAGTATTCATTCTCTGAAAATTACACCATTTATCTAAAATAGTGAAAGCTCTGATATCAGAATTTATGGTTCTCAGGCTGAAAGTTTTTTAATCATGATGGATAAAATTGTCATCTGAGGGAATAGAAAAAAAGAAAAAAGAAAAGTAACAAAAAAAATGATAAGGGAAAACTATCAGCAGAAAAAAAGTATGGATGCTGTGCTGTGGCAGAGTCAACAAAAGACAAATATGACCATGGAACTTGCTGAGAAGAAAGTAGGGTTTGCTCGTAAGAGGAAACCAGAGCTAATTTTCTAGCTAGTACAAAAACAAAACCAGGAAAAGAACTGTTTGAAGCTATGTCTTTTAAAACCACCCTATTTTGTTTGGAATTCAGTAATTTTATAATTGTGAATGCAGTGGTGTGATCTAGTAAAATATTTTCATAAATAAATTACCGTGAACGATTCAGTTTTGTTCATGCTGTGTAATATTCACACTTTCTTACCGCCCAGTCTGATTTTTCACCAAATTAAAAAGTACAGCTTTGTTTTTTTGTTCTTCGTCAGTCTCATGTATGTTAATTAAAATCGCTCACGTGCACTATGGATAAATGAAAGAATTATGTATAATTTATGGCTACAAAACTTGTGGTTTTGAGATAAAATAAAAAATACCAACGTTTGCCACAATCAAATGTTTATTATATATCAATTATAGTTTCGCAGAGCTATTGGCTCCGCATCATCAGGACGAATGGAGTGTAAACATTCAAATCATTGTGACATCATCAGAGTTCTGACGGTCATGGTTTCTGGTGAGTTGTTTCCACGCTCTTGAAAGAAATGGAGTCAACGTCATGTCGTTGACAAGCTGCGAAGAGTTCTGGTATGTGTGGAAAGCTTCTAATACATTGAGCTTGACAGTCAAATCAGGTTTATCCATGAGCATAGCGTTTTCAAACAAAAATTTGTGGTTATTTTCGTGACAATGTTGGGCTATAAACTACTATTTTAGTTCACAGTTCCGTACGTAGGTCTTGTGTTCCTTCACACGGAAATTTAAAGCCCTGCGAGTCTGTCCTATATATGAAAGTCGACATTCACAAGGTATCTGATAAATTCCCTAGGAATTTATGTGTTCGACGTAGCCTTTTGATCCATAAAAATTTATCTTTTTTTATGGGTTTGAAAATAACTTTGAAACTAAAACTCTTCAGAATTTAAAAAATCCTCAAGAGTTTTAATTTCAAAGTTATTTTCAAACCCATGAACAAGATAATTTTTTATGGATCAAAAGACTACGTCGAAGACATAATTTCCTGGGGAATTTATCAGATACCTTGTGAATGTGGACTTTAATATATAGGACAGACTCGCAGGGCTTTAAATTTCTAAGGAACACAAGACCTACGTACGGAACTGTGAACTAAAAAAGTCGATCTATAGCCCAACATTGTCACAGCAATAACGAAAGTTTGACATTGATAATTACTGGATGAAAAATATTGTATTAAGAGTATCATGGTGCAACTGCTGAAAGGTGATTTTACAATTTTATTATTAAATGTTACATTAGTTTTCCTTTTATACCAAAGGTACGCTTTCCTTCAGAAAACCTTAGGAGTTTGTGATGCACACACAAACCACGTATGTGTGGCTTGCCAGTTGGTTGGTTTAAGAAATAATGTATTTTCATCTGAATGCCATGCCTCTCAAAAAATATGCTGCTAAAAACCAACCGAACAACAAACAGTAATTACATGTTATTTATTCTTCCTAAGTGTATATTCTTAAGCGTTCAGTAACAATAGCAACAGTTCTTGGACGCGGCATCCTAAAAAATATAACATTTTTTCATAGTGCACTAAATAATGGTAATTCAGTATATAAACATAACTTAAAGCACAGCATGGACTTTAAACCATTAAAAATTCTAGCATTAGCTGCTCCAAAACCTGAGTTCTGCTCCAAAATGCAAATTTTCTCGCTCCAAAACCCAATGTTTCTGTTCCAAATCGCATATTTTCCCGCTCCAAGAATTGCTCCGAAACATGGTAGGGGCACTAACACCCCTGCACTTGTTACTTAAATTTTTTACTTGGAATATGCATTATGAAAAGCAGGTATAACTTTTACACACATCTAATATTTATAAGGAACATTTCTTCCTTAATTTCAAGATTCAGTTATAGGCGATATTGATTGAAACTTTTTTTATTAATATTTTGGTTACAACAAATTTCTTCCACTCATGACATTGTTTTTAAAGGACAAAATTTTGTAAGCTACTTTTTTTTATCAATCCATTTTTGAGGCTGTTTTTCTCTGTTTGTATCTATGTGTGTATTATATGTTTCAAAATGCATTCAATTACAGTGTAACTTGCTATTCCTCTCATTCCTTTGCAGAGCATTAGTGAATGCTATGAATGCGTGTCAAGGCCTGTACAAAAAACTTTTCCTGGTTGCACTATTCGAAACACGCCATCTGAACCCATTCATTGCATTGTGTGGTCCAAGCATTTATTCAAGTAAGAATTCCGTGATTGTTTTGCCATATTTTTCATTGTATGCTGAATGTATTGCTGTCATTTCTTTTAGCTAACAAAGGGGAAATTTTCATTTGAAGATGTAGATACCTGTCTTGTGAAGAATTGTGTGTGTGTGTGTGTGTGTGGGTGGGTGTGTGTGTGTGTGTGTGTGTGTGTGTGTGTGTGTGTGTGTGTGTGTTGTGGCATTTTATATTCGTATTTGTTGTGTGGTTTACTTATGCAAAAAAAAAAAAAAAAAAAAAAAAAAAAAAAAGTGATTTGCACCTTTTTCTTCCTTAGTCAGCTTTTTGGTGAAGAAGATGCTGATGAAGATGTTTCACCCGATTTTGCAGATGTTGGGCCAGGAGGTAAGTGAAGAATGGTACCTTGTCAAAATTTGTTTTTCTACATCTTAGTTGTATTATTATTATTATTATATTATATTTGGTTTTCTCATCTATAGCATGGTCCACTTGTCAGTGCAGATGATGAAGTCAAGTAAAGACATAGTTACTCATGGTTTAAAAATCATCGTATGATGTGGCACATATCGAGAATCACTGTTTCTCTTGGATTTTTGGGCCTTAGGTGTTGTAGACCTAAATTTAGCATCAAGCTAAGTTATAAGAGTGGGGAATTATACCAGTTGCAGATATGATTAGGGGATGTATATGAACTGTTTTTGGCTTCCACATACATATGTTTAATCTCTGCGACCAGTTCCGTGTACTTGTTGATTTTTGTTGCATAGGTATTCTAAAAATTGCGGTCCAATGGTACCCATATGTCGATAATGACTGCTTCCTTTTGCCTTTTGTCATGCAGTGCTATCTGGACGATAGGCAGAGATGGTTACATCTGTTTGAATCTCACTGTATCAATATAATTTGTATTGTTTTGTTATTTAGTACCTCGTTATTATTGTTATTATTTGTTTTATTCGAAATATATGAAACACAGCCTATGACAAACAAAAAACAACAAAGTCATTCAAAATAGGATAACTATACTAATGATCTGAATTTCTTGGCATAAAATAGAAATAAAACTTTCCAAGTTTTTTATTTTTATTTTACGCCAAGAAATTTGGATCATTTGTATAGTTATACTATTTTGAGTATAATTGGTGTACAGTTCCTACTTATTAACAAAGTCATTGACTGGTGTTGAGCTGATACAAATTTCCACTGGAGACCTAGGTATCAGTCAATTTTTTATTATTATTATTATTACTATTACTGTTAAATTTAGAAAAAGAATTAGGAGAACTACAGATCTGAAGAAGTGAGATTGAGCATTTTTAGTTTTCAACAACAGAAACCCTTTTCATGCTCGTAATAGTGATGTAGAAAAAGTGTAGTGATTTTAGTTTATAACTTTGAAAAATTCAATTATATCAGTCACATGCTTATAGTGGTTCTGAATTATGATTAGTGATTCTCATATCAAAAGGTTGGTAGTTCTGTTATCTGGCTTACTCATGCCAGATGCTGTCGTGAGAATAGCTACAGCATTCAAGTGCTGTAGTTAAATTCTCACCATGGTGTTAGTGTTTCTCATTAGTTGTGTAATCCTTTTTATCAGGTCAGTCAGATTTTGCCAAATAGTTAATTTCCTTTTGCAATGTATTAATTCATGGTCACTGTGGTATAAGGAATGTAGCATATATGCTTCTTCATTGTTTTGTTATCCATAAATTTGGATGTGAGATGCTGGTATTATTATGGCTTAGTTGCTTGTGGGTTCATTTCTGAAATCAGATTTGCGGAAAGGGTATGGTAAACAGTTAATTGCAGCACTCCTGTGCCTAAAATAGATAATTTTTCAGTCGCACATCTGCTAGTGAGGCAGTCACACTGTATTCAATGCAAAACTAGATTTTCATCTCATGAAAGATAATACAAATTTTGAAGATGACAATCCAATTTTTGGTGTAAATGTGACAAGGATGGTAAGTCAGATAATATCCGAAAACTTGAAAATTTTCATCGTCCTGGAGCAGGACTCGAACCCGCGTATCCCAGATAGTGCCCGAGTATGCTAACCACTACACCACTCAGAACGACCAAGTCTCAAGTTTCCGATTTATTTGAATATAACAACCATCACAGGATTCGCTAGTCAACGCAACCGATATTCATGTTTAGCGAACCTGGAGGTTAAGAATCCTATCCTGTGATTGCCCGGAGGAGCAGATAAATCATAAAAGAAATATGGGATTACACCATATAATACAAATTTTGAAGATGACAATCCAATTTTTGGTGTAAATGTGACAAGGATGGTAAGTCAGATAATATCCGAAAACTTAAAAATCGCTAGTTAGATAGACCATCTATGAACTATAGGTTCCCAACATAAAGCTTGAGAAATGTCCTTGCTAGTCCTATGCCATCTGTCAAAGATTTAATTGAAATTCCTTTTTGTTGCTTTTTCACAGCATTCATCATAATCTGTTTGTTGGTGAGAAAGTGAGATTTTTTAAGTGTCCATATAAATTTAATTAAAATTTATTGTATTTAAATAAGTTCAATAATATATAAGTGGCAGAGTACATAACATAGGTATTATATTTTCTAGTTTATTTTTAAATGTAAAACCTGCCATAATGAACAAGTTGGCCATCCCTGTTCTAAAAACTCATTTTTTTTATGGTGTACACCATTTATCTAAAATAGTGAAAGCTTTGATGTTAACACCTGGTCCTTAGGCTAAAAGTTCTTTTAGCATGGTGGATAAAATTAATGTCATCTGGGGGCACAAAAAAAAAAAACGCCAAAAGAATGGTAAGAAAAAGATGTCAGCAGAAAAAAAATATTAAGCAGTGGATGCTGTGTGGTGGTAGAGTGAACAAAAGACAAATATGGCTGTGTAATTTGCTAAAAAGGTAAGACGTGCTTGCTAAAGGATACTAGAACCACTGTTCTAGCTAGTGCAACAACAGAACAAAACTCTGTATTTGAAGCAATGTCTTTTAAAACCATTTTATTTTGTTTTGAATTCAGTAATTTTATAGTGTGAATACAGTGGTTTGCTCTAGTTAAATATTTACTCGTACATAAATTGCGATGAACACTTTCTGATTTCTCACCTGGCTAAAAAGATCAGCTTTTATACAAATTTCGAAGATGACAATCCGATTTTTGGCGTAAATGTGACAAGGATGGTAAGTAAATGTGTAAGGATGATCAGCTTTTTTTTATGTCATAATGGCACAATGGTGCCAATTTTTCACTGTTTCCGAGGTACCCATCTGCTCAGACAACTTGAAAGTTGCGCTGCTCTATGGGACGAAACAGTTTTCAAAGTTTTGTGATAGCTTCATGGGAAATAGTGAAGCTAAAAAACATTTGCACTGATTATGACATCTCTATAAACAAAAGGTTACTTCTTTAAATTTACACTGTGTGAAAAAAAAATCCAGAATTTTGTAAACCTATCTTTTTGGAATTTTGCAACGTATTGCAGAGTTTGGCCAAAATTAGTCAAGTTCTAATGCAATTATGTTGAGAACAACTGGAATAAAGAATTTTGTGCATGATTATGATTTGTTATTTTACATATGTAATTACTAAATGCACTTTCAGTTCTGTCATGTTTTGTGTATTTTAAATTTGAGAGTGAAACATTCATAACATCTGATGAGTAGTGGAAGCAGTTATATGTTGCTGATGTTTTATATTGTTATCAATGATGAGTAAGTATTACTACTCTTAATTTGCAGATGCTAAAATTTTGGAAGTTGATAAAGATGGCAACATTAAGAGGACTTCAACTAGGCAGTGGGCAAAAGATAACAACTTTGATTGCCTCAAGTTGTTTAATAAGGTACATACATTTTTTGAAAAAAAAATTTTGTGTTCTCGTGTACAAACTTAAACTCTTTTCAGTAAGGAACTAATCGGAGCTGCTTCTTTTTTTTTTTTTTTTTTTGGTTGCTGTTCTGCGTTCACACGAGTTTAAAAAAATCAAAGGGGCACAGTAGGAACTGTGCCGCAACCTACAGCGTAGAACTAGTCAACTGTCACTGTTTCATGGCACTATCTCACTAGTTCTACGTCCTTAAAGTATTCAGTGAAGTACAGTTGACGTAGCCCTACGTTGTTGGTTGCGGCACAGTTGCTACTGTGCCACTTTGATTATTTTATTTTATCTAAAAAATAAATAATCCACTTTATATCAGGTTATCGCATACGGCTGTTATCTCTGACCTTCAGCTACGAAATGCAGGGCTGAGGTCACCGCTATCATTATCTATTCACTAGTTATCAGCCTTAAAACTGCATGCAGTAAAACAAAATCAAGCTAAATTTAGCTTAGCTTTCTAACACTACTGTATCGAAGGGTTAAGGGGTGGAGGGTTGAAACTTGTTTTGTAATAAATGCATACCTGCCAACTACTACGGAATGTCCGTAGTTTCTACAGAATTTGTTGTCTGACTACGGAGCTACGGAACCCACTGTCAAAACTACGAATTCTGCGAATTTTCACTTTTTTTTTTTCTTGCTGTTATTTTATGATATACATGAGATTTTTAAGCGGATTAGTGCAGTTCCGCTTTTTTCTTTGTCGTAGTTTAGATCATTTTCAAGATCGATTCAAAACTTGAAGAGGATTTAGGGTGGTGCTGTTGTTCTTTGCCTAGGGACAATATTTCGTGTTTCGAAAACGGTAGTTAAACAGAGCAAAAAAATTTGCTGTATTCATATTATTTTTCTTCCAATGTTGCCTTTGTGTCCAGTATTCTTGTTAAATATCATTTATAGCATAAATGTTTGTATTTCAGTTTGATACTGTAGACAACAATTTGTGTAAACGGAAGTTAGGCATCGCAAACATTTCCCCGTTATCTTCAGGCATAAGTTTCTTCCACGAAGTCGAGGAATTCCACCCTTTTAGTTATTATTTTGTCATTTGCGAGATCGATTGAACAGAAATGCGGGGGTTTACAGGTGGGGGAACGAGGTCATTGGAGGACGGAATTCCATCTTTACAAAACTTTCTAAAACGGATGGGCAATGGGATTTTTTTCTGTAATCATAATTTATTTTTCTCACGATGCTGCCTTTGTCCAGTATTATTATTAAATAACATTTTGTTGGCCGCCCTGGTGGCGCAGTGATCTAAGCGCTGGCTTATGATCATTCGTCCGAGAAGGGTTCATTTTCGAATCCCGGTGAGGCCTGGATGTTGTGTTTGTCTTACGGCACTGGCTCTCTTCCTTCTTTGGAACCAGTGGCCCAAAATTAGGGACAGGCAACGGCTTATAGCCCATTGAGTTGCTCATGGTGGTCGTTAAACCTTCAATAAAAAAAATAAAAAACTTTTTGTTGTTTTAATATTTTTATTTCAGCTTGAAAATAGGGGGAGAATTTTCAAAACCGGAAGTCGAACGCCCACCTCGCGATGTTTCCAGTGAAAATCAGTCAGATGCGTTCAGAATTCCACTCTGCTGCATTGTTAAATATCCCCTGTCCCATAAGGTTTTTGCATTTAAGCTTGATAAGGGAGGGGAAATTCCCCAAAAATGGGAGTAACGAAGTTGGAAAATTTGTAAAAATTGATGCATTTTTTTTACCAATTTTGGATTTTTTGTCTGTCAAGCATTGTGGAATTCTGAATGCATATGACTGATTTTTACTTTTGAGAGTTTTGAACATAAATCTCGCAATGTTAACATCACGCCCTCACCAGGGGAATCAACTTTGTGTTTTGCATGTGTTAAGTTTGTTTCATTATTGTCCTTGTTTTATTGTAACGTTTTGTTGTGGTGCGTATTTCTTTTTCACAGAGATGGGTCGTTTTGTAAGAAAGTGTTTATGTGTGCCACGCGATACCACTAGTTATTACTGACAAGGTTCTTGCCAATGTTGGCAGGTATGTAAATGGGAATCTATAAGGCCCGTTTCACACATACAGAAAGAATCTGCTGAATCAATAAAACCGCCCCACAGTGCAGTTTTTGGGTGACTTTCATACAAGCGGTTTTATTGTTAGAGCGGAGAAAAAAATAATGCTCGACCGATAGGCGGGAACTAAATCGCTAGCTCTTTGTTTTGTCAGTTTCTAGATTGTGTCTTTGTTCAAATGCAGTAAGCAATTGATCTCAAGAAGAAGGCTGTTGTAGCTTATTTTGCTTACTGTCGTCTGCTCTCAAAAGAACAAGGAAAAGAGATTATTGAGTTCACTCAATCATCAGCGCAAGATTTCTAAGAGGAATTTTTCATACTTTATATGCTGAATTACGCCAGGATCATGAAAATTTTTTCGACTACTTCTGGATGTCGCCATCATCTGTTGATCAGCTTTTAGCAAGCATAAAGTATAGCATTATGTGATGTAACACGCATATGAGACTAGCTATTTCCGCTGACGAAAGGCTTGCTATGACTTTGAGGTAAGAAGTCAAATACACGTTATCAAAATGCTGTAATTATTTCTGAAATTCAGTGACATAGACAAACCAGGTCGATGCGTAGGTACTTGCAATTTTATTAAAATTTTAATTTCATTCATATAATTTTATGTTATATCACATAGCAAGATAATGAAGACAATTCCAGCAGCTCTTACTCGCTTTCCTTGCCCACTGTTTGTTGTCAACTAGAGTCCGACTTTAAAGAAAATTTTCTTTCATAGTAGTGTTTCAGTTCACTGAATTCAGATCTTGAGTTCAGCGGATTGAAACTAATAGTCTGGTATTTTTCTGACTGATTTCAAAGAACTTTATCGGAATACTAAAAGGTTTTAAGGTTTTATAACTGAAGATAATTTTTTTCTTTGTGAAGGTTTGTTTTTTAAATAACTATAAGTGCTTACTCAGAAGTGAGATGTTACTATTTTGTTCCTGTGTAAAGAAAATTATGAAATCAACTGATCTTATGCCTTTTATTCATTATACTTTGATGCCAACTATCATACATTGATGATGCCAACTATCATACGTATGATAGTTAATTCATTGAATTAACTATCATACGTTAATTCAATGAATCCCTGCCAACAGAACGGTGTCATCAGCATACAGCAATCTGCACACATGGATATCACCAAGACATAAACCAGTATTATCTATTTTGGCATCATGCACAGCACGCGTCCATAAATATATTAAACAGCCATGGTGACATTACACAACCTTGTCTAACTCCTGCACTAATAGAATACCATTTTGATAAAACACCATTCACTCGTACACAAGCTCTACTGCCGGCATACATGGCTTTTACACTATTATGTAGATTCCCAGTAACACCATATTCATCCAATACCTTCCACAAAAGTGTCCTATTTACTCGGTAGTAAGCTTTCTCTAAATCTATGAAGGCAGCAAAAACTTTCTTACCAACAGCCAGATACTTTTCAATCATCATGTGCAATGCAAAAATTTGGTTAGTGCAGCCTTTACCAGGCATAAAACCACTCTGAACATCCCACACTTTCTCTGATATAAGACCCTGTACTTTTTTTAGTAATGACCTTACTAAACACTTTCATTGGCACACTTAATAGGCTAATACCATGATAGTTCTTGCAGTCAGTCTGATCACCTTTTCCCTTATGCAAGGGAACAATGATAGCATCCTTCCAATCCCGAGGGACTGTTCTTAACTCCCAGCACAACTGGCAAATTTCCGTTAAGTAATCAGTTACAGAGTCACCGCCATATTTCAACATCTTGGCAGTTGTGCCATCAACAGATGTGCCAAATCTCCGGATTTAGGCGGGAGACTCCTGATTTTCAGCCATTCCTCCTGCCCTCCGGATAAATGTCAAATTCTCCTGATTTTCGCCAATAATTAGCCGTTATGATGATCGAAATTCCATCAACCACCGCCTTGGATCGACGCAGAAGAAAAAATATTTCGAACCGCTTGTGAAATCTTTTTCTTTCTGCGTCGATGCAAGACGTCATTTACAGTCATCAGTATCATACTTTTCCTCTCCTCATATCTGCAAAAAGAAAGCCACCCCCGGTGGCACAGTGGTCTATTTTATGTTGGTTACAAACACACTCGCTCGCACACTAGCTGTGACCTACTTTTCGTTTCACGTCTCCCTGCTCTTAGCTGCGAGCTCGGTTTATGTTTTCTTCAGAGTTTTGCGGAGTGCTTTTCAGTTTTGCTTTACTGTGGAGATTTTCATTTCTTGTTTTGCACCATGTTTGTCTCTTTTTCCTTCTTCGTCGCATTTTGTAGAAGATTAATGTGCTCCTTTGTTCATCTCTAATTGCGAATCTGTTATTGTCAGCTTTGTTTTATCTTCTATTGTAGCATTTTGTGTACACTTAATTTGTGGATTTTTTTTCTTTTTCTTTTCTCATTCCTCTCACTTACATTTTGCGGAAGATTTTTCCTTTTGCATTACGTCACTTTCGAGGTTTTTAATGTTTTATTTTATGTCATATCTTTGGCAATTTGTTTCTTCTTTACATATTAGCTGTTATTGTGTTTGCTGCATAATAAAGTTGTGAAACTGAGCACCAGCTTTCGACAAATTGTCCAAGAGGGTCCAGGTTCAAATCGCAGTGGGGCATGGATATTGCATACTTGCTAACTTTTACGGATTTCTGTTTATTTTACTGATTTATGGATAGCAGTCTTTTTTTATAGATTTTTTAATATTTCGATTGCTCAATCGAAATATTTCATTCCCCTGCAACCATCCATTTAGATTTTCTACCGGACCTTACGAGCGCCATGTTACGCGTTGATGTCATCTTTGACTCGCCGGCTTCGTGCGGAGCCATCAAGTATAACTATGGCTCCGCTTTATGGCGTCGTGCGGTAGTTCTCTCTCTCCATGAGAGTGCTCAAGTGGCGTGCCGACCAGAGTTCTCCAAAATGCATAATCTAATTAAGCGTTTAATATGCATCGAAATTTTATCAACGTGTAAAAATATGCATCAGGAATTTTTCTCGGGGCGCAAAAATATGCGTCGAGAATTTTTCTCGGCTTGTAAAAATATGCATCGTGAATTTTTCTCGGCACGTAAAACTACTTCGAAGAATTTTGCCAATTCGTAAAAATACACATTGGGACGGTATTTCATCTTTCAGAGACAGAAGTAAACGAAATAAATATTTTTTCCGTAATCGTAATTTTTTTCCTGTGATGTTGCCTCTGTCCAGTATTGTTGGTATATGAAAGTACAAATATTTTCTTCCGTCTTCTTCAAACTGAAATACAAATATTTTCTTCCGTAAATATTTGTATTTCAGTTTGAAAATGGAGGAAAATTTTCCGAATACGGAAATTCGGGGTGAAAAAATTTTGCTGTGATCTTTAGGCACGATAGCGCGATGGCTTCGGAGAATTTCTCCTTTTCCGTCACAATTTGGGTTATCCATGAGATCGATGCATAACTGAATAGAAATTTTGGGGCAATTAGTAGTGGTGGAGGATGTTTTCCGCCTGAAGATTTCTCCCGTAATCGTAATTTTATTTTTCATGTGATGTTTTCTCTGCCTAGTATTGTTGTTAAATATCATTTTATTTCATAAATATTTGTATTTCAACTTGAAAATGGAGGGAAAATGTCCAAAAACGGAAATCGGACGTAGCGAAGATATCCCCTGTAACTGTAATTTTTTCCCCCAATGATGATCAGAACATGTATCCTGTATTCTTAAAAAGTTTTGCATTTCAGTTTGATAAACGAGGGGGGGGTCCGAAAATGAAAGTGACATAGCTAAAAAAATTGTAAAAATTAATGCATGGTGTTCAAAAGTATTTATATTTTCAAAGTTTGCACTGGTTCATCTTTTGTCTAAAATAGTAAAAGCTGTCATGCATTCATGATGCATAAAATTGTCATCCAAGGGCATTAAAAAAATATGATAAAAAAGAAATGGGAAGGGAAACAAAGATATCAGCAAATGAAAATTTTAGTTTAGTATTGAAACACCACAGGTTTGCAAGGCTGACATTGAACAAAATTAAGATTTTATTTTATGAGTTTTTAAATTATTATTTTAAACACTGGTAATACTAGTTTAGTTATTGTATTATCACATGCAGAGATTTTTACTGCATATTTATTAATATAATAATGTTCTGTTTTGTGGTAAATGGTGTTCGTGCAAAAGTTTTACTGATGCACATTTTCCAAAGTTGGCAAGTATGATGTTGTATTCGTCTTACAGCACTGGCTCTCTCCCTTCCCTGGAACCAGTGGCCCTAAATTAGGGATGGGCAACTGCTTATAGCCCACTGTGGTCGTTAAACCTCCAACCAAGAAGAAAGCTTGACACTTCCACATTTGTTTTAACAGATACCTCTCTCTCTCTCTCTCTCTCTCTCTCTATATATATATATATATATATATATATATATATCATCATCATCATTGTCAATCCACTGCTGGACGAAGGTCTCCCCAAGTTTCCTCCACAACGGTCTGTCTTGTGCCAGTCTCCTCCATGTCACTCCCGCATACTTTCGAATTTCATCCACCCATCTTCCATGTGGTCTTCTTCTGGGTCTTTTCCTGTCCCTTGGAATCCAATCTAAAATTTGCTGTCCATCGATGGTCTGTTCTTCTGGCAGTATGTCCAGCCCATTGCCATTTCAGGGATTTAACTCTGATCATGATGTCTTCCACTCTTGTCATTTTTCGGATCCACGTGTTCCTCTTCTTATCTCTCCTGGTTACACCAAGCATGCACCTCTCCATGCTGCTTTGAGTTGTCTGCAGCCTTTGTATGTCTCTTTTAGCTAAGGTCCACGTCTCTGCACCATACGTAAGCACTGGAAGGATGCATTGATCAAACACTTTTCTTTTAAGACATAATGGCATATTGCTCTTGAAAATTATGCTGTTTCTTCCAAAAGCTCTCCAGGCAAGTTTTGTACGCCGATTAATTTCTTCACCAATGTGACCCTCACTTGATATCTGCTGTCCAAGATAAACGTACGTGTCTGTTATCTCCAGCTTTTCTCCATCAATCGATAAATCTTCATTTCTTGTAAAAGCATTGTACATCACTTTTGTCTTCTGAAAGTTCATTTTTAATCCCACTTCTTTACTCTTGTCAGCAAGTTCCTGGATCATACTCTGTAGCTCTGATGGGGTAGTTGCAAAAATGACTATGTCATCAGCAAAACGAAGGTGGGTTGGATAATCTCCATTAATCTTTATCCCTTTGTTTTCCCAGTTCAGTGATTGAAAGACATTTTCCAATGTGGCATTAAAGAGCTTCGGAGATATGGTGTCACCTTGTCTCACTCCCTTTCCAATTTTTATGTGTGTTGTATTTTCAAACAGCCGAATCTTTGCACTTGCATTTTCATAGATGTTATTAATAATATTAATGTATGCATCTTCAATACCGCAGGATTTCAGAGCCATTGTAACTGCTGATGGTTTCACCGAATCAAAGGCTTTTTCATAATCGATAAAAGCCATGCACAATGGAAGTTCATATTCCCTCGCTCTTTCAATTAGTTCTCTCAGTACGTGGATATGATCTATTGTGCTGTAGCCACTCCTGAATCCAGCTTGTTCTCTCGGTTGAGCCATGTCCAGTGTCACCTTCAAGCGGTGTGAAAGAACTTTAGTGAAGATTTTATAAACCACTGATAGGAGGCTGATAGGTCTGTAGTTCCTGAGATCCTCAATGTCACCTTTTTTATGTAGCAAGATCATTGTAGCGTTGTTCCAATCCTCAGGAATTTTCCCTTCATTAAGGCATCGAGTGAAAATTTGGGCGAGTACTGTTTCGATTTCTCCACTTGCTTCTTGTATGATGTCTACAGTAATTCCATCTTCTCCTGGAGCTTTTCCCCGCTTCATGTTCTTGATTGCATGTGCAACTTCTGCTGGAAGGACTGGAAGAACTCTGGTACCTTTCATGATGCCTGGAGTACATGTATCATCCCTTTCATATAATTTGGAGTAGAAATCTTTCACTCTTGTCAAAATTTCGCCTCTATTTCTTGTTACAGAACCATCTTCTTTTCTCAGTGCCATAATCTGTTTTCTTCCCTTACTGAGATGTCCCTTTGCTATCTTTAGGCTTTGGTTGTTTTCAATTGCTTTCCTTACTAGTTCACAGTTGAATTTCCTTACGTCTTCAGTGATACTTTTTCGTACTGTCTTGCATAGCTCTATATATTCCACTTTGGAAGTCACATCTTCTTTAGTTGTCCTCATTTCTCTTCTTTTTTGCATCAACATTTTGGTTTTTCCTGATAATTTGTTCACATGCAATTTGTTCTTAGACCCAGCTAATTTTGTTGGTGTTTCAATAAGAGCTTTGGTTACTTTTCTGTTAACTTCAGAAATATCCACTTCTTCCGATGTTAGGCCTTCTAAAGCAGAGAATCTGTTCTTCAGTTCCAATTTGAAGGTATTATGGTGTTTTTTAAGGTTGGTTATGTCAATACATTTTGTTTGTCTTATGAGCTTGCTACGTTCGAGTTTAGTGTTCAGGTGCATCTTACATCTCACCAATCTATGGTCACTGCCTGTGTTGAACTTGTTTAGCACACTGCAGTCTTCTATGACGAATTTTTTGTTACACATAATAAAATCAATTTCACTTGTCGTCCCATTTGGATGTCTCCATGTCCATTTCCTGTGTGGCTTTTTCTTGAAAAAGGAGTTCAAGATGAAAAACCCTTCTGCCTCTGCAAACTCTACGAGAGTATTTCCACGCTGGTTTCTGTTGCCGTGACCGAATTTACCTACTGAAGTTTCATTCTGTTGCCGTTGCCCTATTTTTGCATTGAAATCTCCCATAATTATCTTCAAGTGCTGCTTACCTTTATTATTTAGATCACGAATTTCCTCATAAAATTCTTCAATTTCTTCTTCAGCATGACTTGTGGTGGGTGCATAAGTTTGAATAATCTGAGCCTGGTATCTTCTCGAGAGTTGGATAACGAGTCGTGCAGCTCTGTCAGAGGAACTTTCAACTTCTACAACTTTATCCTTCAGTTTCTTGTTTATTATAAATCCAACACCACTAGTTCTGCCAGTATCTGTCCCACAATAGTAGAAGAGATGTCCACTTTTCAGTTCAATGAGATCTTCTCCTTTTCTCCTTACCTCACTTAGCCCGACGATGTCCCACTTGATCCTTTGTAGTTCCTCTTCCAATTCAAGAAGCCTTGAATCAGAAGATAGGGAGCGTCCGTTGTACGTAGCCAAGGTCAGCATCAGATGGCAGCCTAGTCCGGTCCTCCGGGGATTCTTAGCACCCTCTGCCTTCATGTCGCACTGGCCGCTGCCTTGGCCAGGTACATTCCAGCTGCCGGAGACTGAGGGCCAAGATTTAAGTTGTGGAGTCATTTTGGAGGGGTTTGGCCATAACTCACCACGCTGGCCAAGCGGGTTGGTGAGTGTGGGATAGCATTTCCTCTAATCCCGATGGTATAGTTATACCACTATTGGCGGTCGTCAGAGCCCCTTTAGTGGAAACAGGATGTACCACGAGAAGGCGGGGTTGACATTTGTCCAGGAGAGGCTGTGATGTTACGCATCACCTGACCTTACATCCCTTACATGAAATAGTATGATGATGAAATTACTATTTGAGAAATTTAGTGATTTTGCCATGTTCTTATTGTAAGTTTTTGCTCTTTGTCACTATACACTGGAGAGGCATGCATTCCATTGCTGACTAACATTTAGTTACAAATGAATCTTTTCTTCTGTCCTTGGCACTCTGTAACAATAATACAACTTCTGGTGTTTGGCAGTAAATTGGAGCATGACATGGCACGACAGTCTTTTTTTTTTTTTTTTTTGTTGTTGTTGTTGTTGTTATAGGAAATTCTATTCTAAACTCTTATTTTTACCAGGCAACTAAATTTTTGTTTTACCTGCCCAGGCCAATAATTCACATGCCTCAGACATCTCAGGCATGGTGTTTCTCAAGCCTTGAGTAAGATTGATAGTATTTCAGCTGATTCTGTGTTAAAAATTTCAGACAAACTGTACTATGATGATGGCATTTTATGCATCTGTTCAATGCACTTTATTCAGCAGGTTCGGTATATTTTCCTTCATGAAATGTCGACTCACCTGTTGGATTACTTATGGGTCATTTCACATCAGGCTAGTGCAACTCTCTAACCTATGACTGCTGCCCTGGTGACACAGTGGTCTAAGCAGTGTTTTCTGATCATTCGTGCAAGATGGTTCTGAGTTCAAATCCCAGTGAGGCATGGATGTTGTGTTTGTCTTACATCACTGGCACACTCCTTTCCCTGGAGTTAGTGGCCCTAGATTAGGAACGGGCAACTGCTTATGGGCCATTGGATTGCTCACAGTGGTCATTAAATCCCCAATCCAAAAAAAAAAAAAAAAAAACTTTTTTTTTATTATTATTCATTTTCACAGGTTGACGTAATCACATTAAAGTGATTCTCCAAGAGCAGCTAAAGTACATTCTTTAAATAGCTGCATAGGGTTTATTTCTAAGACATGCTGACCTTTTCACTGCACTGTTAGTTGGGTGAATATTCAGCAAGTGTTGAGTGTTATATTACAATGTTAGAATTATAAATAAATCTTTTACTAGCCCGGCAAACCACTAGAATTTGCAAGCCACTGGTCTGTAAAAAAAATTTAAAGACATTTGCAATATATGTAGAAGATTATGTATCATTTCAAGTAAATTATCTCCAATATTTGTTTTTAAACCTATCATTAGTTGGCAGCTTAAGAGAAAATCGTACAGCAAGGAAAAAGGAATAGAAATACATTTTTTAACTTGTGGAAAATTAGGATAAAACAAAAAACAAAAAAAAAACTTACTAGCCAATGGCCAGCGGACCACTGGGTAATTCAAACACTGTATTAGATTCATAGTAATATAACAAATGATAGGGCTCTGCTATTGAATAATATTGTATTTCCTTATGCTTTAAACAACTTTTTGGAAGCTATTATTAGTCATAATCAGTTTCCATATTCGTTATTTAGGAAATTGGAGCTTAGCAACCTGTTGTTCTAACAGTACCTTTTCAGTGTTATGATTTTGTTTTTGTTATCTTATCTCACACACTTGTGTATTACTATATTGCTTGTTTGGCAGCTTTCTTATGTGTTTTGGTACGCTGAGCTTATGAACAGTTAATTTTTTCTGTTTGAATCCTATGTTATTGAACTAACATAATGTTATCAAAATTTGTTTTTAATAGTTATTTCAAGAGGATATAACTTACTTGCTCAGAATGAAACACTTGTGGAAGGAAAGGCGTGCTCCAATACCACTGAATTGGGAAAATTTGCCAGATGCTGGTAAGTAAATTCTTAAATAATTGTCATAGTCTGGTAGTGTTTAAAAAGTTATCTGAGGTTTAATCCTTGTCAGTTAAATCCACAGAGGTTAGTAACCTGCACTATGATTTTAAGTTGCCCACCTCATTCGCCAAATGAATAAAAATTGGTGTTCTGAGAACTTCTTTGTTTGCAAATGTATGTTTCGTGGCAGTGCAATCCCTAACTTCATGTAAATAAAGCTTAGCAGGAAAAAATTTCAGATCTTTAAGGAAAACACCAAAGATGCTTGTTTTGAAATGCATCCACCAGTACAATTAAACCATCTCAAATTTAAGTGTGAAAGCACCATATGGGAATCCTCAAAACAGGAATCGATATCATCAGTACTAATAATGCCTTGTACTAGTTTAAAAAAATCCGCTACAGCTTTTTTCAAGCATACACTTCACAAATCCTTGCACCACAGCATTCCACCAGAGACATTCTTGCAACACATTTTTTAACCTCATTTATGCCAGCCGCATTTGGGTTGTATTTTGTTGACTTCTTCCTCACTAATTTCTTGTATACTAATACACTGAAGTGCCAGAAGTCATGAGATAGCAGTATGCAAATGTTTAACTGGCACTGTTGTTGTATAAAGGCTTTGACGCATGCCACGATTTTTATCGGTTGCGAGTTGTAATCTTGTGAGTCAGATTGAACATCCGCCAGTCGGATTATGGCAAGTCGACATGAATTATCAGAGTTTGAACCAGGCATGATAGTGGAAGCCACATGAATGGGACATTCGATTTCTAGAGTTGTGTGGACATTTAATATTCTTCAGTCCACGGTGTCACATGTGTACCGAGAATACCTCGTGGAAGGCATTACCACCCACTGTGAACAGCGCAGTGGCCGACCGCAGGTGCTGAATGAATGTGACCAGCGGCATCTGACGAGGATTGTCCATGATAGCAGACGAGCTACACTGGTTCAAATAAAATCCGCATGCAATGCAGGAGGCACCAGAGACATATCCATCAGGTCAATGCAGCGTAATTTAACATCCATGGGGTATGGGAGCTGAAGACCCACCAGAGTGCCTTTGTCAACACCGGGACATTAGACACAACGCCTCATCTGGGCTTGTGAACACGGTAGTCGGACCCTGGAAAACTGGCAACATGGGGAATGGCCTGATGTGTCATGCTACCAGTTGTTACGAGCTGATGGAAGGCTTTGAGTTTGGCGCAGACCCATTGAGGCCATGAATCCAAGCTGTCAACAAGGTACTGTGCAAGCTGGTGGTGGTTCCATACATGTGTGGAGTGTCTTTACATGACACGGTTTGAGTCCTCTGGTCCTCGTAAACACGTCATTAACCAGTAATCGCTTTGTTGCTCTGCTGGGTGACCATTTGCGTCCCTTCATGGACTTCATGCACACCGACAACGATGGGATTTTCCAGGCAGACAGTGCGCTGTGTCATAGGGCCCAAGTTGTCCAAAATTGGTTCGAGGAGCACTCTGGACAGTTCTGACAGATGATGTGGCCATCATGTTTGCCAGACATGAACCCAATAGAGCACTTGTAGGACATAGTGGAAAGGTTCATTCATACCCAAGATCCTGCACCTACAAATACCAGGAAACTGTGGACGGATGTTCAGGCAACATGTCTCATCATCTCTCCAAAAGTCTTCCGACCACTTATGGAATCGATGCTACGTCGAGTTGCTGCACTTCATCGGGCTAAAGGAGGTCCTACACGATACTAGGTACGCATCCCATGACTTTTGGCTTCAGTGTATATCCATGCCTCTTCTCTTCATACTTACCTGGCAATTTCTTTAGTCCACTGTGATTGGATTATGTGATGTAGACTGCATCCCTGTAGTGCTCTTGATGTTGAACACCTTACAATATGTACAACATTTTTTTTTTTTTTTTTGTCTCCTTACTTACTGTAGTTTTTCAATGCAAAGCAAAGTGTATGTTTACCTGAGCAGTCTTTCAGTCTATGCATTGCAAATTTGTGAACTGGGCCATAATGAAATAATTAATCTAAAGTTGTCCCAGACAAATTGAGCAGCAGGTTTTATAGCCCTTTCCCTTTAACATCTCTCTGTAATAAATAGATCAGGACTTTGGGCTACCTAATCCAACACTTGGACATCCTGTTCCTCAAACCTAGTAGGAACAAACCTTTCAGTGTGGCAAGGTGGCTGATTTTGCTGAAACAAGCAGAGATCTCTGCCAAAGTGCTGCCACAGCATAGGTAGTGCAGAATTGTTCAGAATGTCTCTGTACCTGATGGCCATTAGGCTAAATGGCATCATGACCAAATGAACTGAGTCCTTCCCAGCAGAAACAGCCCCACACCTTCACAGATTCCCTTCCAAACTTGACTTCAGGGACACTGCAGGCCAGCTGACAGCATTCCCCAGGGCAGACGTGATTTGTCACTTCACACAACACTCTTCTGCTGTTTATGAGTCCCCGAACAAGGCACCACTACAGTCATTGTCTGCCATTGCCTAGAGTGATGTAGAACTTCTGTGACATTGACTAATCATGTTATCTGTGGACACGCAGTTCTCTACGGATTGTTCTAGTGCAAATAGCTGTTCCAGTGGCTTGTGTAACATTGCAGGCCAGGTCTGTGGTGGAATACTTGCATGACTTCTTCACACTCAGTTTCTGTGGTCTCCCAGAGTGTGGCTTCACTCTAGTGGCATGATCTGCTTCCTATCAGTGAAGAACATTAGCAGCAGTGGATTTTTGTATTCCCAGAAGATCAGCAATGGTTTGCAGTGAATACTTTTGCAGATGGCGTCCTACTACTCTTTCATTATAATCAGTTTTCCAGTTGTCAAAAATGATGACATTGCAAGTTTGGAATCACAGCTGGCATAATCCTCAGAAGTTCCTGTGCTTAAATTCGACTGGTATTATCACTGGTTCCAAATTTTCCAGGTGCAAGTTATCTTCATTTGAATGGAATCCAGCATGGTCAAACAGTTATCTTGCAAACCGCCAATTTTTGTTTTTACCAATTCATCATACTGGCCAACTCTTCCGATTTTGGCAGAAGTTTTCCGATTTTTTATACATTCTTCAGACCAAACTCGCGTTCTTCCGCCGTTCAAAAAATTTCTGTGTTTTTTGCGAAAAATAACCTGTTTTATTAATATTTGTTAGTCGACAAAAAAAAAAAAAAAAAAGTTGAAAAGCGCAGTGATAACTTACTAGTCTTAATCTCAGGGCTGCCAGACCTGTGCCAAAACGTTGTTCTTACACCATTCTGCTAAAAAAAATTGCAATTTTGACGCAATCTGCACTAATTTTGCGCCAAAAGTTAAAATTTACCGGTCATCGATATTTTAGCGTAATCTTACGCCATTCGAAATCGATTCAGCGGTTAATTCATACTTGAGATTCTTCCGTGGATTCGCGGAGTCCCCCCCCTTGTCATTTTTGACATTGATGCAAAAAGGAAGAAATTTTCAGGGTATTAGTTAGGGCGCGGGGTCGTATTAGTCTGGGGAAGTTGTTTTGTCTTTTTAAACATTCGGAAACGGAAGCTGAACAGAGTGCAGATTTCCCCCGTAATCTTTTTTTTTTTTTTCTCGCGCGATGTTGCTCCTGTTCAGTATTGTTGTTAAATATAATTTCATTGCATAATTTCAGCTTAAAATTGTAGGCAACCATTTCCGAAAAACGGAAGTTAGGCCGCCCGAAAATTTCCCCATAATCTTCGGCTATGAGATTCTTACGCTGATTCGAGGAATTCCGTCTTTTTGTTATCATTTGGACCATTCACGAGATTGAGGCACAACTAACTGAAATTTTGGGAGGATTGGTGGTGGTGGGGAGGCGTTTTCTCCGTCGAAGGACGGAATTTCATCCTTTAAAAACGGAAAGTAGATGGAGGCAAGATTTTTCTCGTAATCGTAATTTTTCTTTCTCACGATGTTTCCTCTACCCAGTATTATTAGATATCATTTTATTCCATAAATATTTGTATTTCAGCTTGAAAATGTTGGATAAATTTCCGAAAGCGGAAGTCAGACGGAGCGAAGATTTCTTCAGTAATTGTACACCCCCCTCACCCCCGATGTGATCCCTACTCCTACGTAGTTGTTAAATGTCATCATCCTCATAAATGTGTGTGCATTTTAACTTGATAAAGGTGGGGGAAATTTCCAAAAACGGAAGTGACGAAGTTTGGAAATTTGTAAGAATTGATGCATGGTGTTAAAATAAAAAAAGTATTCATTCTCTGAAAATTACACCATTTATCTAAAATAGTGAAAGCTCTGATATCAGAATTCATGGTTCTCAGCTACAGTTAATGTTTTTAGTAAGCACAGGATACCTTTCAAAAATTGCATTGCTTTTGGAGCAGACAATGCTCCAGTAATGATAGGAGAGAAAAATAGTGTGGCTCGTCATTTGAAATAACACCAAAGTGAAATAATAATTATAGGGTGTATTTGCCATTTAATTAATAATGCGAAAGAATTTTTTCTTTGGTTAAAAAAATCGCACAATGTTTCGATCATTAATGTCAGGTGAATTGCTTGAGAGTCTTCTGTTAATTAAATGCAAAGAAAATTTACTTTGTTTTCAAAACGAGTACTCCAAAGAATTCTTAAAAAAAGCCAAAAAGGCCACTGTAAAAAGTTTAGCTAACTGTTAAATTACTATAAATAAAAGTTCCCTTCAATAAAAACACACAAAAAAATAAAGCTAAGTGTCCTGTATTCCTTTTTTGTTTAAGCAGTATGAGTTCTAAATCACTTTATCGTGTGACAAATTGACGTAAAAAATCTTCTGAATATTTATACAATCTTCTGAATTTTTCAAAGCAATCTTCTGCATATCTGCATATTAGAGGATTGGATGTGAGGGGCTGAATGGGTGTGACACTTGCAGTGGGAGTAGCAGAGGTTGTGAAACAGAAGGAGGAGTTTGATAATTACAGTTGACCAAGGTTTAATCACCTATGAATGTAAGGTTATGTACATAGTTTTTACTTGAATTGTATGAATGAGTTGTATGTGTGATTTTTTATGGAATTGACAACCTTTATAGTAACATCTCATAAGGCTAAGGGAAAAAAAAAAAATACGATTTTTCACACCCGGAAGTAAGAAGCGTAAGCAAGAAGTCTGTAAACCTTGGAAGCCCAGTTACATCACGATGAATGACGTGTTGGAAGTGTGTTGTCATTGGAGGTTACCATGATCTTTATGGTGAGTGAGTGGTACTTACTAATGGTTTTTTCATTTATGAATTGCACGTAAACTATGCGCACTTTGCAAGAGGTTAATACCTTAAAAGTGCAAATATAATAATTCTGCATATTCATTAAATTTAGTTGGCAAATATGATTCACCCTGTCCAAAATGTTCCATGACAGATCCTGTCCTCTTCACTAGATGCCTGTGGCAGTGATTAACAGAAAAGATAGGGGAGTTGTACATCAAAACATAAGTGGTTCTTGCTCTCTAGGCTCAAAAAGGTGAATTTTTCCTGTTAGCTAGAAAATGTAAATGCATAAACAAAACATACTATCTTTATGAATGACATAACTGAAATAAATTAACAGTGGTGCATATTAGACTGAAGGAATTCAACATATATATAATAAAAACATAATTTCCGCTCTACTGTGTTTTGTGAAGTAGAAGGTAATAAAAGTATAGGTTTTTCTTTTTTCTGTAAAAACTTTTCTTTCATTGAATCTATTTTTCTGATCTTCAGCCATTTTGACTGTGACTCATTCTTGGGAGTGCCTCTGTAAGGTACTTTTCATGATTCAGGCTTATTTAGGGTACCATATGGACAGAAGGGCTGAAAGAGTTAAAGCATGAAAACTTAACCTTCTAGAAGGAAAGGGGTTACTACTGCTGAAGGTACACCAAGGTGGTAGTCCTCCACTGAAGAATGTGTAATGCCCCATATCAGGTACTATTTTTCTCAATGTAAAAGGGGAGTGGTGCCACCTTTTGGTCATGTTTGACTGCCAACCACTCACCTGTTACTCTTTTCCAGATACATTCATCAGAATTTCACCATGTGGTCTTCACAGATTTCTAGTCACTTATACAGGGTGTCACACTATCTACCAAACCCAGTACTTTTTTGATAATATTAACACTAATGAAGATATTGTAACAAAATTTGAAGTGGACTTACCTCATTTGGTGCGAAATGTGATGACATCACAACATGTGCTGGAAGTGGCCACCATTTGCATCCAGACAGCACCCGGCGCACCATATTGTGGAAAGTCCATGCCAATACGTCCGCCGTCACTGCCTGAATTTTTTTTTTTTTTTTTGTGTGTGATGTTTGCTTTTAAGGCATCTATGGTTTATGGTTTCTTTTGGGAAACTCTCTCTTTTAGATATCCCCATAAAAAGTAATCGAGATTCATCAGATCGGGCGAGTGCGGTGGCCATAGACCTTTCGAAGTGACACGGTCGCCGAAGAAGGACTGAATTTCGACCATACTGGTGTGTGATGTTGCTTCATCATGCTGGTAATATCCAATGGAGAGTTCTTCGTTGTCCAAATGATTTGCAACAGTGTTGAAGATTTCCATATATGCAGCTGTTGTGATGGTTGTATCGAAGAAGATGGGACCAATTATGTGGTGCTGGGTCATCCCACATCAAACACAATTTTCTGTGAATGAAGGGGTTCTTCATGTAGCGTGTTGGCCCAAATGTGGAAATTTTGGGCATTGGTGTATCCGGACAGGTTAAACCACGTGTAGTCCGGAATGCCCGGATTTTCCTGAAGAAATGTCTGAAACCATTGACAGTATGTCACTCGTTTCACGTAGCAAGGCTCTTTCAGTTTGTGGACCACAGAGATACAGTACGCATGAAGGTTCGCTTTTTTCACATCACATTGACAAGTGCTTGTAGACAACCCTGTTTCCTGTGACAGTCGGCGAAGTGACTTCCTGGGAGACGCAAGTAGTCAGCCCTTTACATTCTGGATCGTTTCCTCGGACAATTTATGGACGACCTGCATGGTTGTCTTGGTTTCCAATTTCTTTGACAATGCCCAAATGGTGGACTTACTCGGCAGATGTTCGCTTGCAAACCTCTCCTGTTTACAAGATTTTATCGATTCTGTTTTCCAATAAGTGCGGACAATGAACACTCGCTTCTCCAGAGTATACCGATACACAGGGCTCGACAAATATGTTCTAGATCTAGGAGCCAGCTCCAAATTTAAGGCGCCAGGTGAAACGAAGTCAATAACGCATGAACAAAAAACATGTTTGGTTATGACGCTGGAACGAAGTGGTAAACCATATTTGTTGTAATTTTTTTCTTATTACCCAAACCAATTATTGCAAAATAAAGTTCAAATTTGCTTCATAATTTTCTTTTCATATTCTTTCAGTAGACAATCAAAAAAAATTCGGATTTTGGTTTTATTAAAATACTATTTGCGGAAGTCATATTTTCTACATATTAATTCAAAGTGCCATTTTTTTTTCTTCGTATATTCTGTAAACCATAAAATTCAGAAATTTTTTTTGTTTCTGAGGTCCACAAGGGTGTATTTATAAACCAAAGGCTGCGAAAAAAAAATAATAATAAAATACCACGTATAATCCACTGCGGCGCATATGATCTGCAGATCATGAAATTCTAAGAAAAACAAGTTTTTCCTTTGCATAATCTGCAGCAGCATGTCGCAGACCATGATATTAAAAAAAAAAAAAAACAGTCTGTACCTGCCAGCAGCCTTGTTACTAATAACTAGTATTGCATGGCATACATGGACTATTTTATGAAATAATCCATCTCTTTATAAAAAAACAAATATGCGCCTCAACAAAACGTTACAACAAACAAGGACTCTAATGAAACAAACTTAACACGTGCAAAACACAAAGTTTTTTCCTCAACGGGATTCGAAACTTCTACCAGTAAAAATCAGTAAGATGCGTTCAGGATTCCACGATGCTTGACAGACAGGAAATCCAAGCAAGTGAACGCGCAGTGCACGAACCTCCATTACCATATGATCATACTGCCCCTAAAATTGCAGTTTAAGGAGAAGATGAGACCAAAGAAGGGGGGGTAAGGCTGAATATTTTAACTGGTGAAAAATTAAAACAGACAGCAAGAATGCGTACTACTGTCAGTTTGTCTTTTATTGACTCTGCAACTTCACAGCACCACTGCTTAATTTTTCTTTCTGCTGATATCATTCTCTCCCTACTTCTTCATTGTCACTTTTCTTTTCTTGTTTTTTTTATGCTCTCTGATAAAAACCATCAGTCTGAGGACCATGAGTGCATGATATCAAAGCTTTTTTCAAATTTTCATCACTTCCGTTTTCGGGAATTTCCTTCTTCCTCATCAAGATGAAATGCAAAAACTTGCGATTACGGGAAATCCGTCTGATATCCGGTTTTGGAAATTTTTCTCCTATTTTCAAGCTGCAATACAAAAATTTATGCAGTGAAATGATACTTAAAAATACTGAACAGAAGTAACATCGCGAGAAAGAAGAAATTATGATTACGGAAAAAATCTTAACTCTGTCGGCTTTCCGTTTTTGAAAGTTTCGTAAAGATGAAACTCCGTCCTCCTTCTACTTCTCTCCCCCCCCTCAAATTCTGTTTACTTGTGCATTGATCTTCTGAGTGGCCAACAACATAACGAAAAAGACGGAATTTCTCGAATTCATGGAAGAACCTCAACACTAAAGATTAGGAGGCAATTTTCGCGGCGTTTTAACTTCCGTTTCCACAAATTCTTGCTACAGTTTCAAGCTGAAATACGAACATATATGCCAAAAAATGCTGTTTAACAAGAATACTAGACACAAACGCATGATCGGGAGAAAAAAATTACGATTAGGCCAAATTCTTTTTACTCCACCCCAGATGAAAAATGACACCCCCCTCCCCCCCCCCCCCAATATTTGTTTTTAAACAAAATAAAAATTCATAGAATCCGTAGTCTCGAGCGTGAGTTCCGTAGTCAGACAACAAAATCAGTAGAAACTAGACATTCCGTAATAATTGGCATGTACGACAGTCGTATAATCCGCATCTATCGTGTTAATCGTGAAGAGTAATTTCCGACAGAAAACTGCAATTCACAGGACCGCCTCAGAAATCCAAAGATGTAAGAAAGAAATGATCGTCTTATTGAAAAAGTAACTGTCATTGCGACTTTTAAGTAAATAAAGAACTAAAATCACTACTAGCTGTTGCAGCATTACCGTAGCTCATTAGTTACACCAAAAAAATCCGTTGAAATTGCGGACAGTCCATAGCATTGTCTTATTTTTGGATATGTTTTAACTGAAAACCGAAAGTAAAAAAAATTAACTAACACAATTAGTGCACCAAAACTAGGCAATGCGGTTCGCAGAAAGGTTACATGCTACGGAATAGCTTTGCGGGATTCCCGAGAGTAGCAGATTCTCACACCAAAAGGGCTTCCGCACGCGCGAGTAGCAACGCCATCCTTGCATCATATTTTCTGTCAAAATTCTTCTAAAGTACGTATAAATATATATATATATATATATATATATTCTTACAATCTCTTCGCGGTCTTTTATTTCGCTGTTACGTTACATTTTTTCTCTTACCACATTTTCGGTACTTTCCCAATAACACCACCTCTCCTGACAATTAATTACCTCGCGGACTTTTTTAAACGCTGCATCGTTTTTTGTTTTGTTTTTTTAGCGGTGTCCGAGTACCTAAATTTATAACTTTTTAATAGATAATCTATGGATTATACAACAGAAATTACAGTATTTACTGCAAATTACGAAATTTCAAGTAAGACGAAAATTAGGCGCCACGGCCCGAATTTTAGGCACTGGGCGACCTGGCGCCCGGTATTTGTCGAGCCCTGCCGATACATTTTCACACGTACGTGGTCAGGCATGAGCACTCGCTATCAACAACCGTATTGTGTAGACAGCTAGACACGCTCAGCGAAATGGTATAACAAAGCAACAGAAAGGCCCATCCGGCTGACTGGCAGACTGCTCCTCAGTGGTGCCACGCTTAGGAATGTGTCTGCCACTAAAGAGCACTCCGGCTGGCTGGTGGACAGCGCCGGGTTCAATGCTGTCGGGACGCAAGTGGTGGCCACTTTCAGCCCATGTTGTGATGTCATCACATTTTGTAGAAAATGAGGTAAGTCCACTTCAAATTTTGTTGCAATGTCTTCATTGGTGTTAATATTATTAAAGAAATGCCAGGTTTGATAGCAAGTGGGACACTCTGTAGCTATTTTGTGATTAAATTCTTCTCTAACTGATAACCCCCTCCTCTCTCAATATTTCCCAAGTGTTTAATGATGTTATTTAGTGGACTGCTGTATTAAATCATATGCCCTTTTTTTTTACTCTTTTCAGTTGCAGGAAGTAGTCAACAAACAAAGCCATCTATGAAGGAACAAGAAATCTGGAGTATTAAACACTGTGCATCTGTGTTCCAGGAGAGTCTTGAAGCGTTGAAGAAAAGATATGAAAACCTCAATGGAAATGATATACTTATTTGGGATAAGGTTAATATTCATCATATAAAATTTGATTCTTATTCAAACTGTTTAATTTAAGTAGTGCATATTATGGCTTATAAAATTGGAACTGAAACAAGAACATATTTTCTATAAGTGTAGAATTCTGTGTGATAATCTTTGATCCCTTTGGGTATTTATCAAACCCATAAACATATAGTAAGTATAAAAAAAATACTGCAAAATTATATAGATACAATACAAAAATCAACCAAAAAAAAAAAAATCCAGAAAAGTATGGTTGGATCAAACACTCACTAAAACGTGATTATTCTTAACAACTGTGAAGAAGTGGTTATTTAAAAAAAATAAAAATAGACAAGTATGAAATGTCTGGTAAATCAAAAATAAAATACAAAAAATTCTATCAAACACAGTTTAGAATCAGTTCATAGATAACTGCAGTAAATAAAAAAAAACAGCTGTGAAAAAATAATTGTAAAGAAAGTATAGCATATTTGATTTTCAAAATATTAAAATACCGGTAAATCGCAGGTATAAACCAGAACTGAGGTATTCCAAATCTGCATTCATTGAGAAAACAGAAGCAAGTGATCGTACATAGAATTAGTTTCAGCTTTTCTGTGAAAGATATTAATTAAAAAACAAAAAATTCAATTGCAAAGAAAAAGTCTCCAATTGTGACACTGTTCCTGTTGTTTTTATCTCTTTAAGTAGTAAAGTTCAGTCATTGTTTTTATCTCAGTCTTTTCTTTTTAACCTAAATTTTTAACTACCCTGAGGCATTTTTTATTCTAAAAGCTTTTGCTCTTTGTAACTGATTCATTTATTGAAATGTTTTGTCTCATCTTGTGAATCACTATTGGCAGCACAAGCTTATCTTTTCCATGATTGTTGCAGAGACTGTGTCCACCTCAGTCTTTTTAATTATATGATTCATCAGTACAGAATTGCTCCTTTACTGTTATTTTATTCATTTTCTGAAGCTTAACTGTTCTTATAAAACATTTTCATAAATTGGTTTCTTGAAAAAGCTAGCATTGAAAACTGATTTTTGATTCCAAAATTTATGCAAAAAGTTTTGAAAGTTGGAATATTTCAATATGAAAGTTTCAAACAACATCACATGTGATTTGAATCAGTAGTGTGTTTATAACTCTCACATAATTTTGTGAGCAATTTGAACCTGCAAATTAACATTTTTCAAGTAAATGTGATGTTACCCCCATGTTGTATAAGTGGTGTCACATTAGGATGTGAATTACCAGCAGTTTGTATCCAGTGCAATAATAAATTATGATTTCATCTTCTAGTCAGGGGAGCATTTGTTAGATTTTCTGGAACGTAAAAGGTGAATTATGAAATTTTTGCAGGTTTAGAAATCATTATTGTTACAATGCAGATAGAGGTTCTGCAGTTTAAAAATAAAAGAAGAAAACACAAGCATCAATCACGCCTTTGGGAGGTGTTGCAAAGCCAATTTAAGTCCTTCCCATGGACCTAAGAGTTGGCAGGATTTCCTATTAAGGTGGTTCCACTTAAAATCTGTGCGTTATGTTTCCAATGGCCAAATTTCTTTTCATATTATCTTCACAACTAATGTATTCCCAAGGATGTAAATTTGAACATTGATAAAACTAACTTTAAGTTATAGCCTGAGATACTAAATATTTGCTATAAAACACATAACCATTTAAATAATCATTAAAAATTAATCATTTTGCCTTTTAAGTAATGTTCAGACCTGTTAATAGATGGTGCAACCTGTACATTGATGACATCAGTGGGCAAACAAATGTTGGATTGCTTAATTATGGTTATGTTTTAGCAAGTTTTAAGCATTCCATGCTATAACTTAAAGTTAGTTTTACAGATGTGCAAATTTTCATCCTTGGAAATATATTAATTGCGAAGAAAATATGTAAAGAAATTTTACCATTGGAAACATAAGGCAAAGATTTTAGGTTGAACCACCTTAAGTTTCAAAGTAAAAGGAATGACATCCAGAACACCTAAAAATTTCAGGTGTTTAATGTTCATCATTTGCTCCCAAGGCTCTGTTCACAAAAGTTAGAGGTGATTTTGTGGCTTCAGTTACACACACACACACACACACACACACACTCTCTCTCTCTCTCTCTCTCTCTCTCTCTCTCTGTCTCTGTCTCTCTCTCTCTCTCTCTCTCTCTCTCTCTCTCTCTCTCTCTCTCTCCAAAAAATAATAATAAATGAAGCACCCGGAAGGAATCATCAAATTGATATGATTGCAATTGTGTGGTTCCGCATTGGATGCTGCGACAGTATTGGCAACACAACAGGTTGTAGAGTATCGTTGACATACTGTTGTTGCGCCAGGAGGGTGGTACAGAGGGCTACCAAGGGTGTCCTGCTATCGTAGGAAATGGCTCCCCAAACAGTCACTCTCGGTGTGCAAGCCATGTGCTGTTGCACAGTAATGGCAGGATCTGTGTGCTGGCTAACTCGTCTCCAGGCACATATGCGCTGGTCATCAGCGCCAAGTGCAAACCATATCGCATCACTGAAGACAACACGACACCACTGGACACTTCCACGTCCATCGGGCCCGACGCCACTGCAACTGGTGCCAACGATGCTTTGAACATGGTAGGTGTCTGAGTGGCCTCCTGAAATGTCCCTGTGTCGCAGGTTGTCTGGCAACGGTCTGAATGGCCATTTCCATACCTGTAGATTACGCAACCTGGCCACATATGGTTGAGAGTGATGAATTCAGTTCTGTTCATGTGGCTCACACAATCGCTCGATCCTCGCATTCTGTCATTGCCCTTGGGCAGCCATTGCCTGCGTGCCACTGGGTTGTGCCCTCCTCAACCCATTTGCACCAACATCATCAGACTGCTGTGTGTTGCTCTGACCCAAATGCCTGGTGATACTGCAGTTTGACTTACCAGCTTTGCTCAGCCCAATTATATGTCCTCTCTCAAACTCACTCAACTGCACGTAGTGTGCATGGATCCAAATTCAAGGCATCCCCGCAGTCCATGAAGGTTAATGCGACTGCAATCCACTGTCACATGTGTCCCCACATGCAAGCTTTGCTCTTTATACCCACCTCAATGTGCGGGGGGGGGGGGCAAAGTGTGTATTTAATCTCCAGTATATGTAAGAATTATTTCTCATTCTTTGTTCTCCATCATACAATTGCCCTGAATTGCCACTTCAATCAGCCACATGTCTTTTTTCCCAATACATAAATTATGTTTAGCATGTTTTGTTCCAAGTGATAATTTGACGCCCCGGTGGCGCAGTGGTCTAAGCGATAGCCTCTGATCATTCGTCCAAAAGGGGTCCGGGTTCGAATCCAGGTGAGGCATGGATGTTGTGTTTGTCTTGCGGCACTGGCTCTCTCCCTTCCCTGGAACCAGTGACCCTAAATTAGGGACAGGTGACTGCTTATGGCCGATTGAGTTGCTCACAGTGGTCGTTAAACCTCCAATCAAAAAAAAAAAAAAAAAAGTGATAATTTGTTTGAGTCAAAGTAAATTTTGTTTTCTACTATTTGATCCACTTTGTTCCTATCCATTATTAAGTGAGAATACTTTTTTCTTTTTATTACATAAGCTCCAGTGTAAAGTTTTTGCTACAGGGAATAAAATTGTTCCAGAGTCTTCTTTTGCTGTGCTGTGTAGGCCCTTACATTTCAGAAATTTTATCTTTGTTTTCATAGAATTTGTATAGCCTGTTCTCATACAGCAAAGATTAAACTTTTTCCTTGACAGAACCAGTGCTAAATTCAGTTCTGCACTTATATATTTTTTTCAAACATTTGGTTTATTTTTATCAGTTGGAAAACTGGTGAAAATTTCATATGTTATGTGTGTTGTCTTTGTTGCCTTGAATTAGCAGTTTTTAGTACATATTTCCAGAAAACCTGTAGTTGCAGTTTTTCTTTCTTGCTTTGATGTAGTCATTCAAACCTTTTCTCTGTTGTGGGCCACGGGTGGCCTACTTGTCAGTGTCATGACTGCCACGGAGAAAACCTCAGGTTCGATCTTAGCAGGTATGAACACTCAAACCACTAAATATCTGCCGTGCGTTGGATGGGCACGTTAAGCTGTCGGACCCCGGGTACTGCCTCCCCTCCCCCATAAATAAGGGTGTCTTTCTACCTCGCTTCTGTGTCACTTTCCTACCGGGCACACTAACCCAAATCTCCTAGCTGCCTATTTATAAGGGTTGTTTAAGACCTGGGTTCAGACACTCCCTTCCTAAAATTCTCTAAATATGATCTGATCTTTGTTCTGTTGTTTGTTTGACTTTGATTGTTATTATATTATTTTCATTAATATCCATATTTCTCCTTTTTTTCATCTGTAATACAAAGCAGTAGAAGCTCTTATTATTCCTAATTGTAGTTAAGTTTTAGGTATTAGTGCTGGAAGTAATATAGTGTGGAAATTGTTCTCCTTTAGTGTATCTATACTTGAAGGGGTTTAGTAATTATTATTATTATTATTATTATTATAGGATGACAAGTACTGCATGGACTTCGTGACTGCATGTTCTAATATTCGGGCTCACTGTTTTGGTATCCCACTAAAAAGCCCCTTTGATGTCAAGTGTAAGTAAACAAGAAAATTTTACATAGTTTCTTTTGCTTTTTAAATTTTACTACATGTTTCATGAAATTGATAAAAGACATGAACTATATGAGCTAGTATTTTTATGCTTAATATGGATGTTAATTGTATTCTGTTAATTAGAATATGCCAGGTGTCAGAAAAATAAGTGCACGCTGGAGTGACACTAACCATGTCGAACTGGTTCCTACAGGAGGTGTTGAAAATGGACCCCACTGTCATCCTGACATGTCTCCATACACTCTTCTGCATGTTGGTGAAGACCTTTATCACTTTATCAGGGTATGTGGTGGGGAGAAGCACTTCCTTAAATTCATTGGGACTTTCAGTACCCCACGGATGACATAGGAGTAGTTTGTGTGCTGGAGAAATGCTTTACTTTATCAGGGTATGTGGTGTGGAGAAGCACTTCCTTAAATTCATTGGGACTTTCAGTACCCCACGGATGACATAGGAATAGTTTGTGTGCTGGAGAAATGCTTTACTTACAGGGGTGTTGTCTCAAGACATGTTCTGATTATATGAGGAATGAAGATTTGTTGCAGTTGTGTAATGTGAAGCAAGATGTTTGCAAGGTGGAGACTAATATGCTTCGGTGCTTTGGCCATGTTGAAAGTATTAGTGATGAGATGCTTACTAAGAATTTTTTTTAGCCCAAGTGGCAGGAAGGAAAGGCAGAGGGAGGCCAAGGAAATCATGGGAGGACCAGATGCAGGAGTGTCTGCATGAGAAAAAGATTATGAATATGAAGTATAGAAGATCTTGTGTACGTCGTGTGATGGATGTCAGTGAAGCCTGAGTTGTGTGTCAAGATCTCCATAAATGGATAAGTTTGATACGGCAACAGTAAGTAAATAATCAGTTAAAAATTTATCAGGTAGTTTGTATTTCTTTGTGGAGTTAACCTCTGAATCTCAGAAAACATCTTACTGATATGTGTGTATGTACGGACGAGTGTTTTGTTTGTTGATGTGCCTGGACAGGTGGAACTATACCTCATCTGTAAAAAAAGTCGTGTCCAGAATGTCCTCATCTTTTTGAGACAGGAAAACTCTTCGAACCACATGCAGTACCGAATATGGGCCTCGTGGTTTGTTTCTTTCAGCTGATGCATGACAGATACTTTGTACGGGTAGAAACACAACTTCCTTTTCAGAATATTGTGGGGTGTATGTACTCTTTGGCACATTAACTTGTTTTGACAGCCGCCTCATGTACTTCTGTGGAGTCCTCTGTATCCTGTCCTGGATATCCTGTACGGTCTCATCTGCCGTGGATGGCCTACAGTGGCGGGGGGCATCCACAACACTGCCAGTTTCCCAAAAATTTGCTATGAGCTGAGGTACTGCATTATGGTTGGAACGGTGGTCTGCATCACGAGATTTCCTAGTGAACTGTTTTTGCATTTCGTCCATGTACTTGTCATCATGGAGAAGGACATGTTCCACCAAAAACACTCTCCATTCAACTGTCAACACCATTGTCCTTATGCTGAGACGAGTAATCAATCAACACATCTGTTTCTGTCGACCAAGTGCTCGGGAGTGACCTTTACCCAGGATGACAGCTGAGCATGCCTCAGGGTTGGGACGCATAAAGGTTACCAGGCATAGAGCACTTTCGTATGGCAGGTCACCTCTATTGTAATTCCACTCAAAATTTCATTATTACATTACTGCAATTCCTATATTCAGTGCACAGTCGTTATTTTGACACCATGCGTGTGTGTGTGTGTGTGTGTGTGTGTGTCAACCATTTTCAATCCACTGTGGATGAAGGTCTCCCCAAGTTTCTTCCACAATTGTCTGTCTTGAGCCTGTTTCCTCCATGGCCGCCCCGGTGGCGCAGTGGTCTAAGGCGTTGGCTTCTGATCATTCGTCCGTAAGGGGTCCGGGTTCGAATCCCGGTGAGGCATGGATGTTGTGTTTGTCTTACGGCACTGGCTCTCTCCCTTCCCTGGAACCAGTGACCCTAAATTAGGGACGGGCGACTGCTTATAGCCCATTGAGTTGCTCACGGTGGTCGTTAAACCTCCAACCAAAAAAAAAAAAAAAAAAAAAGTTTCCTCCATGTCCCTTCAGCATACTTTTGAAGTGTGTGTGTGGGGTGGGGGTGTTTGTGTTACATAAAAATTTATGTCTACCATTGCCTTGAAAAAGTACCAGTGGAGCGCGAAAGCTTGGCGAATTTCTGTGATTATTACACCATAAAAATAAACGGATTTAATACGCTATATGCATTTCTTGAGTATTCATATTGTGGTGTATTAAAAATAGCGTTATGGCATATTGCTCTTGAAAATTATACTGCTTCTTCCAAAAGCTCTCCAGGCGAGTTTTATACACCGATTAATTTCTTCATCAATGTGACCCTCACTTGATATCTGCTGCCCAAGATAAACGTAGGTATCAGTGGTCTCAAGCTTTTCTCCATCAATCGCTAAATCTTCATTTCTTGTAAAAGCATTGTACATCAGTTTTGTCCTCTTAGTTCATTTTTAATTCCACTTCTTTACTCTTGTCAGCAAGTTCCTGGATCATACTCTGCAGCTCTGATGGGATAGTTGGAAAACTGACGTCATCAGCAAAACGAAGGTGGGTTAGATAATCTCCATTTATCTTTATCCCTTTGTTTTCCCAGTTCAGTGATTGAAATACATTTTGAAATGTGGCATTAAAGAGTTTGGGAGATATAGTGTCACCTTGTGCACCAAAGAGGTGTGTCATTCTATCGCCTAAGTGGTAAGAACCCTAGAGTTCCCGAATGCTACCGTATCTAGAGCGTGCCGTGAGTATACCATTGACGGGCATATGAATGACCAGATGGCAACTGAGGCGCAAATCATATTTAGGTTAAATGTTGGAGGCCCAGGCGGCATGAGTGAGTGAATGGTACAGCACACACTGCATACTGTGCGCTATGGGAGCTGACGCCCTACTTGTGTGCCACCGTTGAGTACTTTTTATTGGACATTACGCCTCACCTGGGGCAGGGAACATCAAAACTGGGCCTCTATAGAGTGGTGCCATGTCCTATGATCGGATGAATCTCATTTTCAGCTGCACCAAGCTGACAAGAGGGTGTGGCGTTGACAGCATGAGGCGGCTCTGTTCAAGGCGCTGGTGGCTGTGTGATGGTTTGGGGAGCCTTCTCAAGGGACACATCAGAATGAAACTTTGGTAGACAAATTCGATCACGGGAACAAAAACCAGAGTGAAGATACGCTCGTAGAGTGTGCAAAGGCACAAAGGTTCTTCATTATGAACTTCTTTTTCAAGAAAAGCCGCATTGGAAATGGACATGGAGACATCCCAATGGGACGACAAGTGAAATGGATTTTATTATGTGTAACAATAAATTTGTCATTGAAGACTGCAGTGTGCTGAACAGTTTCAACATAGAGAATGACTTTAGAATGGTGAGATGTAAGATGCACCTGTGACGGTGAAGACCCCATGAGAACAGGCGAGCTTTGTGTCGTACGAGTATCCCTTCAGGCAAATTGGTACTGGAATAATCAGCATTGCACCAGTCAAACCAATGGACGAATCGTATCTCTATGATCATTGAACGAGTTGCCCCATTTGGGTGAATCAGTTATTAGACCAATCGGCATTGAACCTGTCGTCTTTTGACGAATCGTATCAGATCCATATATCAGGTCATTCGGAAAATAATGCCCGATTTTCTGAGGTGCCACATTCCTTTCGCCCACAGTGTTTACATACCCACCCGCTCGCAGCACCATTCGAAGGGAGACTCAGACGCCACATACATGCCATAATCGGTTGAGCTACAGTGGTTGCTACTCATGTGTGAGTGGTCTGTACAACATATTAGAAAGGAGTGAGTTGCGGGTGATTCTGCTTCACGAGTTCAAATTAGGTCGTAATGCGGCACAAATCTACCATAATGTGGTCGAGGCAAGGAGCCAGTAGGCAACATCTGAACCTACTGTTCTTCGGTAGTTTGAAAACTTTCGTTCCGATGACATGAGCCTACTAAATGAGGGGATCCGAGGACGGCATTCAGTCATTGATAACTACGCTCTGAAGGCAGATGTGGAGGCAAATCCTCGTGACACAGTAAGAGAACTTCTCAAACAGTACAATGTGTCGGTGTCAACCATTTCCGAGCATCTCCACCAAATTGGTAAGATCAAGAAGCTCGATACATAAGTCCCACACGAACTTACGGAGCATCAGGTCCCTTAGTGTGTCTGGAGAGGTCCTCAACTGCATGCATTACCTCCGGAAACCCTCCTGCATCTGGTGGAGTCGATGCCTCGGCGTGTATAGGCTGTTTTTCGCACTAGAGGAGGATCAGCATGCTATTAGGTAGGTAACTATTGTCCCTGGAGTGTATATACTTTTTGTATTGCATTTTGTGATCTATCTGTGTATTTCCTAAGCTTTAATGGGTGCAGGAGAACTTACAGTTTCGCTTCTCCAAGCGGAAAGAGAAGACATTGCTCACTGGTGCTGGTGAAGTGAGTCCTTGTGGAGGGGCATGAATTCTACCCAACATTTCAATACTGCTGTTTCCTTGGGGTAGGGGGTTGAATTAAAATTAAATAGAGCAAATTTACAAATTTTTTATGGAATTTTGGAAGATGTGTATTTGCATACAAAATTTTTGAGCAAATGTTTTTAATATGAAAATATGTATTTGCTGCCCCGGTGGCGCAGTGGTCTAAGCGATGGCCTCTGATCATTCGTCCGTAACAGGTCCGGGTTTGAATCCTGGTGAGACATGGCTGTTGTGTTTTGTCTTACTGCACTGGCTCTCTCCCTTCCCTGGAACCAATGACTCTAAATTAGGGGCGGGCGACTGCTTATAGCCCATTGAGTTGCTCACCATGGTCGTTAAACCTCCAAATAAAAAAAAAAAAAAAAAAAGAAAAATTATTTACCCAAAAATCCATTCCCGTTCCATCACTGGTCTCAATCTTCTGCAGAAATGTTAACCTAAAGCTATTCAAAATCTTTGTGCGGATGGTTATGTGAAACTGCTTCTGATCTAATGCCATCACCTTCAAAACACGATGTGCACACACTTTGTTGAACAGCAAGTGCTCAGAAATGATTGTTTTCCACACTACCAAATACTCAGTAGCACATCCAATTAGATCGACTGGAGTAATCACTCCCCTTAAAACAGACTTTTGCTTTGTAAATGGCCAAGATTGTAAATAATTAAAATTATAGTAATCAGTGGTTTTTTTTTTTTTTTTTTTTTGTAAAAGTTTGCATAACAATTAAAATTTACTTTGAATTTGGAAATTAAATGTTCTGTTTTAGCTTCAGAGAGAGTGAGAAAGAGAGAACAGAAAGAAAAATAGAATTTCAGAAAGAGAGGAAGCTGATAGCGGAACAGAAAAGAGATTTTGAACTGATCAAGAAAAGCAATGGGTGTGCTTTGTTTAATGTAACATTTCCACAAACCTCTGAGAAAAAAATCACCAGTAAGGTGATAAATGGAGCAGGAATGACTTCATGAAGTGAAGTAAATGAAATTCCTTTTGAGAGAAGTGGGAATTGTGCATTAGAAAGGATAAACAAATATTTTAAAGAGAAATTACCAATTATATTGCTTAGGAATGATTTGATCATTCAAGCTGGAAATTATTATATTAAATTAAGCCATCTGAATAGTAGGGCTCAATTTTATTTTGAAAGTTTCAATCCAAACTTCATATTTAAAAAGCAAGGAGCTTGTTTCATTGCAGAGCAGGTAACTGAATGCCAGGGGGAAATGCTAATTGTTTCAGTTGTTTTTCCCACTTTGTGATTTAGAAATTAAGCATTTTTTAAAAGCTGTGCAGTGGGGGCGGGAGCATCTGTCAGTTTGTGTGGGTGTGCATGACCCTTTCACTAAAGTCTGTATCAGTCTTTTTTTCTTTTCTTTTTTTCACTTAGGGCAGCACAATTTCCCAGGCAAGCTTCTGGATACCCCTTCTGACACTGATGTTGATTATTGCAGCTGTGTCATGTACCCTTACTCTTCTTTTTCCAAAATAATCTGCTTTACACTATTCACATTTACGACAGTAACTGATACATGTCCACACAGTTCATTCATTTGCTACTCCTTCCTGGCCCTTGGAAAACTTGTTGCACCAGTCATATCCATTGACCTTTTATCCACATACTGTACTTGCAGTATTTGCCAAATTTCAGTGGGTTTCACCTTCTTTTTCACAAGAAACTGAATAATACAGTGCCATTCCACACTCACTGACACCTGTCCAGTCTCCATGTGTCATACAATGCACCTTACACGTATTGTGTGGACAAAACCACTACTGGGGTGAAGAAGGAGAGTGTCATACACATTTCATTTGCAGATTTTGTTGCAATTGGTACAGAACATGGAGGACTACAAATAAAGAGTCCATATCAACTGCTAACCACCTTCATATGTTAGTGATATGAACACATGCAAGTAGAGTTGACAACAATAATTTTTTTTTTTTAACAATGTCCTAGAGTAATGAGCTGCCTCAGTTCAAATTAAAAACAAACGAACAAACATATGCAACTGAAATAATTCAATGAAAAGACATATGTAATTGCAGGATTGACAGCACGTGGTCGTGTCAAATTAGCCACACAGTTTTCGGGTTTCATGAAGTTAGCAGAACTAGGCATGGGACGAGACTTGTGGCATAATGAAGAATGAATTATATATAAAGAGTCAGCAGAATGTTTTACATGGCAGTGAAATCATTCTCATCATGTGGCTTCAAATTATACGAGGGTCAGTTCAAAAGTTTTGCACACTGTGGGTTTTCTCCTTAAAAAACGAATTTACTTCACAACATACCTTCACAGGCCTTCGAGGTTATCTCCATGTTCTTTTATGACTGTGGTTTAACATTTGGACAAGTCTTGTATTCCAGTCAGGACACCTCCATTATTGAGGCGTCGGATTACTCGGGTCACCTCATTAGAAACATCCTGAATTGTCTCCCGTGAAGTGGCTTCTTCAGTTTTGGGAACAAGTCATTGTCTGGTGAGCTTATTATGTCAGGACTGTATGGTATGTGGGGACACAATTCCCATCCATACTTTTCCAGAATGTCTCTCACTGTACGGGCAGCATGCGTTCTTGCGTTGTCGTGCGAAATGATCACACCAGCTTGGAGCATGTCAGCCTTCTTTGGCAAATCTTTGGGCACAAAACATTGTGCTGAAACCTTCTGTAGTATTCCACTCTTACAGTGGTCCCCTCAGGCTCTCTGTCTGTTGCTATCTCTCCAGCCTCGTCATAAGCCATAATCATCATCAGCTTAACCTTTGATTGTTGGCGGTGGAATTATTTCTGGCGAGGTGATTCTGGATGTTTCCATTGAGCAGACTGAGATTTCAGTTTTAGTTCAAATTCTCGTGTCCAGGTTTCGTCTATAGCAACAGTTCTGTCCAAAAAAACTGCTCACCTTCTGTCTCCTACTGCTGAAGCAATTCTTATGTGATCCCTTTGCGAACTGCTTGCTGCTCTTCACTTAGATTATGTGGAATCCATTTGGCAGCCACTTTTCTCTTCTGTAATTTTCCAGTTAAGATTCTGAAAATAAGCTGTAGACATGTTTGCTTCATGTACAATCTCTTCACATGTTTCCCGTCGATCATCTTCCAAAATGCTGTTGACGAGAACCACAGAAGTTCCGTCCGTTGCATCTGATGGCCTGCCGCTTCTTGAGTTATCTTTGATGCTTTTCCGGCCTTGGCGGAAACGAGAATCTCACCATGTCACTGTGCTGCAATCCACTACGCTAACCCCACAAACTTCACACAAAGCTTTATGAATTTCAGTAGGGGATTTTCCTTGCAAAGTTTCAATTGTAATGTAAGATCGCTATGCAAGATCTGACCTGACTCACTTTCATCCTCCATTTGTTGGCAGGATTTTTCAGAACAGGAACAAATTAGACAGCAAACATGGACACAACTTTGTGTAAAGTCTGACACACAACTGGCGCAACAATTGGAGCGATTGCTCCATGCTACAGGCAGCTCCTGCACTGTGTTCAAAACTTTTTAAATGACCTACGCATGAAACAAATTTGATTATACGGCCAAATATCCTACAGTATCATAGCAATGTTATATAGAGGAAGTACCCATTAAAAAAGAGAGGGCTAAATTTAACCTTCTACTTCCCAAGAAAAATGCAGGCAAGAGAGAAGATGAAGATCCAGTTATCATGGCAAAATGTTAATACATTAAAGATCTGATAGGCAGTTCCTTTCTCATTAGTTAATATTAAATTTAGGAACATAATGAATTTCAGTATTTTTGATAGATTTTGCTGTTTTAAAAATTTTCTCAGTGTAGTTTTGTAAGTAGAATTGGCAAGTCAATGGGAAAAAAAAACAAAAAATGTAGAGATGATGGATCTTCCTTTCATTCTCAATAACCTAGCAAGGATAAACGTCTTATTCAAAAACAAGAGTAAATGATGGGCTATTTATTGTAAGAGTGTTATCACACAAAAACTTTCTTTTGCTGAATGCTGAGCAGTTGTTTATATTTAAAAAAATGGAGTAAGAGCTGCAGCTCTTTGCCTGAAAATTGCAGTATATGTATGTATCTGTTGCAGTTCATTTCTCATCTTACCAAAGGTAATTTAGTCTACTGTATGCTTCAAAATTACAAAACTGAACAGTTTTTTGGTTTAAAAAAATGGGAGGGGTGGTTTTTGAATGTCCTGGCTTGGTGTATCTACATTTCTCATTAAGAACAAACTTGTAAAATGTGTGAATGTAAAGCATGATTACTCTTGGAAATGTTATTTATAGCTTAAAACAAAAAGTTCTGCAAAACTAAGGCTTTATTCAAAGCATCACCTTGAATTGTGTCACTAAGTGGTTTTTGTGACTTTGGTGCATTTTAGTTTGACAGTGTAAATTTAAGTTTGCAGTACAACGAATCACATAGTTGGCTGATCTGCATATCAGTTTATCTTTTCTCGAAAATGACATGGAGACATTCCAGGTGGAGTATCAGGGGAACAACTTGTATGGTCACTGATTTTGCGCAGAAAGTAGATTGCATGTTAAACATAGTGAATTCCTTCTAACTACCAAGATGATTAAACATTGCTGTTCATGATTATGAGTGCTAGTGTGTGTTATTAATATTTCCCTATTGCTTATGTATTAGTGTTGCTAAATGACTTTAATTATGTACTTGTTTTGTGCAGCTTTGGCTGGTAACATCATACCTGCAATTGCAACTACAAATGCCATTGTAGCAGGAGCTATGGTTTTACAACTCCTCAAAGTTCTAAAAGGCCAGTACAAAGATGCAAGAACAGTAAGATTTATTTTTTACCTCTGTTGAACAGTTTTCAATGTTGATTGCATTATTCTGAACTTAATATTGATTAATGAAGTACATATTGATACATGGGGGAATTGGGGTTAGGAGAATTACTATTATTATGATGATGAATTTGAACTTCTTATTTTTTTTTAAAAGGAAAAAGGCTGGTGATCTATCTAGAAACCCCAATTAAGAACTTTTAATTAACAGAAAAACACCCAAAGTACGATCCTAAAAACTCCCAGTAAATGGAAGGTGATTCCACCACCACCGACAAGACAAAAACACGAACCACTTTAAGTTATTTGTTCGTAACAGGGAATCCAGGTTGAACAGCTTTTATTTCTTGCCCTCAGGCAAGTGAATGAGAAAGTTTACAGTGAGTGCCATTATATTTTTGTTTAGATATTTTTTTTCTTTGCAGCTAGGCCAAAAACCAAGTTAAGGCAATAATAAAAAACAATTTGGTCGACAGTTCAGTAATGCACAGTCCTAATATTGAAAAAAAGTCCTAAATATTTCCTCACAAAATGTTTTGTCTGCAAACCAAGCTTTCTTTTTTCACCTGTATAATTTTTTGAAGTGAGGGATGCAGATGATATTAGTTTAATTTCAAAAAAAATATGGCCTGCTTTACAACTTTAGGTTTTTGTGTTACACATTCAAAGTACCACAAGCTTAAAGCTTGTCTATCCATATGCGTTTTAGAATAACAAGTATGTTGACATTTTGCAGCATGAAGTTATAACACACAAGTAAGTAGTTATTTCCTGGTGAAGATTACAAGTTAAGATGACTAGGCCATCGGCAACAAAACTCCCCTCACTGAGCCAGAAACAAAAATTAATTAATTCTCTGATAACTTATACCCTAAGTAAGGCATGCCATTACAGCAACCAACTAGCTTAAATTTTAGACTACTTCCAGTTCTTCACCTAGAAAAAAAATCTAAGTTCCCAAAACAAAAACTTTACTCCCCACTGCCTATTAGGCAATCTCTGACAGAACTAGGACAAACTCTACAAACAATAAAACACAGTGACATTGTACAACATTTGTTGGTTCTGGCCAGACCTCACACACACTTGAAAAAAAATTACAATTTCTTTACTACCCTCTTTGTTTTTTAAAAATAATTTTTCGTTCCCCTTTCAAAACAATGAATACCTTTCTACAAAATGTACCTTCCCTTTATATATATATTTTTAATGAAATAACATCATATCAATTTTTTTGAATCACATTAAACAAAAACATTTAGGTGGTTGCCGAAAGTTTGCCATTGATGACGTTTTTTTTTTTTTTTGTTGTTTTTTTTCCCTGTTTGTTTGTTTTCCTCTCTCTCGTCTCTTCTCAAGGAGGCTCTGCCAGTTAAATTTCAGGTAAATGTTTACAATTTAGATGTTTGAGCTGAGCAGAGGAATTACGATTTTTTTAACTGCTGAGGTTCGGCGTCACGGAGTCTGTCCGTCGCCGCAAATTTAAGCAAGTTTCCTACTTTGCTGCTGAACTGTGTGGTCATGTCTTTCTGTGCCCTTCAAGTAGACAATAAGAAAGGAATTGTGCCACTTAGTTGGACGAGAGTGCAAATTAACTGTCCATGCTTGCACCGCAATTTCTCCGGCTTCCCTGCGTGACTTCAGAACATGGTGGGTGGAAGATATCCAGCCCAGCAGCAATTCTCTGTGAGAATGAGGGCTTTTAAGTAGCTTCCTCTGTTTTGGCATTTAAAATTTTTTAAAGGTCCTACCATGACACTGACATCTTTTACCAGACTTCAGCAGTGCATTTTGGTTAGAAGCGCGATATATCTCACACTGCTTCTTTTTCCCTTTCCTTGATGCTTGGTGGCTCTAGCTCAACTCTCTGAATCTGAAGAGCATTAAAAAAAATGATGCTCTTCGCCTTACGCATCGTGCATGTGCAGGAATGCGTCGACTTTCCGATTGGCTGGCACGATCGCCAGGTGGTAGAAACTTTCTCGATTGAGTGACGTTTCGCAGATCTCGGCTCTTGGGCTCTGGACTGACCCTTGACCTAAGAGAAAGAAGAAAAAAAAAACGGCCACTACAGTGAACTTTGCGGAATTCCACCCAAATCCCGAAAAGTTGCGCTCTCTTCCCGAAGTCAACAAAGACATAAATAAATCTGACTTTTTGCACTGGTAAAGCTTGAGAAAACGTCCTCACAGACGCCATTCTACGAATTTATTGCTTTTAGAAAAGCGACACCAGAAACTGGCAATTTTCGTTCTTTCTGAACAAAGACTTTTGGAGAACCACCCTTACAAAAATTCATTAAACAAATTAACATTAACGAACATCGTTACAAATAACTTCGTAACGCATAAAAATCTAATTCTCTCTTAGCTACAGGTGCAACGATCGGAATTACGAAAAAACAGCGTAACGCAACAATTTGTTATTTTGCCCTGATGCATTAATTAAGCCACAATTTTATTCTTTACTAAATGATTATTAAACACCCTTGACGATAGCGTACACACAAATTAATTTACAAAAGCCACCTTGTTATGGAACGATCGCCAACCCGCTTTTTCTAACAGTCACTGAATTATGCTATCGCTAGTTAAACTTAAACATTACTCATACTAAACACTAATCAAAATTTACTACTAAGCAAGATTTTAATTACAAAAAGTTACTAAATTACGATCGATACACAACTACGATTTTAATACACGCTACTGACATATGGCATAAACACGTGTTTTTTCTCATTAGGTACAAATACAATGCGATAAAATACTTCAAACACTAAATTACTTTTCCATTATTAAAGCTTACAGAATAATATAATAAAAGAAACCGCGATAACAACGGTAAATACAAAACCACAAGCTTACGTTTTTTTGGGGTTTTTTTTTTCGCTACGTAATCCTGACGATCAATAGCGCTGAACGCTGCGGCATCACCAATAATTTTAAACTGATACATCTAATACGATACATTTATAAGCTGCAAGATACACTTAAGAAAATAAAGAAAATTAACTCGTATGCAGTACATCATATACTACACTAAAATAAACTTCACTAATACCTCTTCCCTGAAAGTAAACGGTGCACTAAAAAATGCAATGGAAGGAAGGAAAAAAACAACAATATAACATGATGTCAAACTTCATTAAATCTACTTTCCAGCTAGTTACACATTCCTTCACTAGCAACAGACATCACAAGACTAACTTACCCAGACCTATTCACATAAATATAACTACATACACACAGATCCACAGATCTACATTCCACAGAAAACTCAGAAAGAAAAGAAAAGAATTTACTTGATTTTTTTCTTGACTCTTAAATTAATTTTTTTTTTTTTTTTTTTTAACTCCCTCCTTGCCAAAGGGATTTGAGATCATCTCATGAAAAATAAATCCCACTCTCATTGAGAGTGCGTGGATCTGGTGATGGGTTTTCCGATCCAAAACTATTGGCCCATTAATTTAGAGATTGGAAAAACGTCAACAGATCAGTATATAATTTCAAAAATTAATGTCTTTATCCAAAACTAATACTTTCAGTTGGTGGCAACTGGTAAAATGCAGTCAATCCTCGCCATTCGCAAGGGTTAGGTTCCTGCAGGACTCTGTTCATCCTACAATTTTGCTACAGATCATCATAAACACATAATTTTATGTACCCTTCTTGTAAAAAATAGCTTATTTATTACATACATACATATCACTAAGCTGTTCTCTGAGATTCAGAGGTTAGCTCCAAAAAGAAATACAAACTTCCAGATATTTTTACTTATTGTTGTTGTATCAAACTTCTCCATTTACAGCGATCTTGACATACAAATCGTGCTTCACTGATATCCATTACACGCTGTACACAAGAAGATCTTTTACACTTCATACTCGTAATCTTTTTCTCATGCAGACACTCCTGAGTCTGATCCACCCATGTCTTCCTTGGCCTTCCTCTGCCTTTCCTTCCTGCCACTTGGGCTGAAAAGATTTTCTTAGTAAGCATTTCATCACTCATTATTTCAACATGGCCAAACCACCGAAGCATATTGGTCTCCACCTTGCTAACAACATTTTGCTTCACATCACACAACTGCAATATATCTTCATTCCTCACACAATCAGATCGTGTCTTGCCACAACCCCCCCCCCCCGTAAGTAACGCATTTCTCCAGCACACAAACGACTCCTATGTTTCTTCTGCAGTACCCAGGTTTCACTGCCATACATCAGAGTAGGAACATATACTGTTTCATACACAGCCATGTGGGACTCTCTAGAGAACCCATCATTACTGTGAAAACCTCCCAGAGCAGCTATGACTTTCAAAGAAGAATTCACTCGCCTACTGATTTCACCATCCAACTTGTTCTCTCTGTCAAACATGCTTCCTAAATACACAAACTCACTCACCTGGTCAATCACAGTGCCTTTTATACTTACATTACATTCAGTGCTATCCAGTCCTCTCTCAAACACCATAACTTTGGTTTTTCCCTTATTTATACTCAGTTTGAATTTCATGCAAACTTCGTGCATCCGAGTCAACATACTCTGCAACTCACTTTTGCTCTCTGCCAACAGGACAGTGTCATCCGCATACAGAAATCTGCACACACGGACATCACCAAGACATAAACCATCATTATCTATTTTGGCATTGTGCATGCACGCATTTATAAATATATTAAGCAGCCATGGTGACATTACACAACCTTGTCTGACTCCTGCACCAATAGAAAAGCATTTTGTTAAAACACCATTCACTCATACACAAGCTCTACTACCAGCATACATGGCTTTTACACTATTAAGTAGCTTCCCAGTAACACCATATTCATTCAATACCTTCCACAAAAGTGTCCTATTCACTCGGTCGTAAGCTTTCTCTAAATCTATGAAGGCAGTAAAAACTTTCTTCCCAACAGCCAGATACTTTTCAATCATCATGCGTAATGCAAAAATCTGGTTTGGCATCCTTTACCAGGCATAAAACCACTCTGAACATCCCACACTTTCTCTGATGTAAGGCACCGTACTTTTTCAATAACAACCTTACCAAACACTTTCCCTGGCACACTTAGTAGGCTAATACCACGATAGGTCTTGCATTCAGTCTGAACACCTTTTCCCGTATACAAGGGAACAATAATAGCATCCTTCCAATCCTGAGGGACCATAAATTTCAGTTAACCAGTCAATTACAGAGTCACCACCATATTTCGACATCTCGGCAGTTATGCCATCAACTCCTGGAGCCTTACCATTTTGAAGAGATTTTAGAGCTTTACACACTTCTTCTGTTGAGATCCCTCCTGTGCTTCCATCCCTCACTGTGACATCATCTGCATCTGTCTCAGAATCATTTTTGCTTTCCTGATCTAATAACTCACAGAAATATTCACCCCATCTTTCACTTAACTCATTGGGCTTCCATATTATTTCCCCGATCTCATTCTTCACACAACTTACAACTTGTTTCCCTTATTTTTCCTGATTCTCATGTACTTCCAGAAAGACTTCTTATCTTTCCAAAAAGCCAGTTCATGCCTTTCCACCTTCTCCTTCCTATCTTTTGCCCTACTCTGGCGAACCAGCTTAGCAGCTTCACGCTTCTTACAGCGATAGTCATCCACAGAGACTCTACCTTGCAACATCCCCAAATAGGCTTCCTTCTTTCTCTTTACTGCCTCTTCAATCTCACGATTCCACCAAGCATCACCTCTATTGTTACCCACTATTGTGGTGTCACAGACCTCTTTAACAGCAGTGACAACACAGTTCTTAAAACATTCCCACTTCTTTTCTACATCCCTCTCACCAGACCAGATTCTTCAGTCATTCTCTGAGTAAGTCAGAATACCGCTGATGATCTTCAAGGAGCTTATTAACCTTTATTCTTTCTATCCTGGGTCTCTTCCTATTCCTTTTCCTCCAACCAACATTAAGTTTCACTCGTGACACTACCAAGTAATGATCAGAACCAACATCCGCACCTCTCATCACACGGGTGTCAACAACTAAGTGTTTCAAACTCTGATCGTAGACAACAAAATCTATCACACTCATTTGACCAAGAGTATATGTGTGGATATACTTGTGGTTGAAAAATGTATTAGATACACACAAACCATTCTCAATGCAGAGTTCAATTAATCTTTCACCATTATCATTCACACAAGGATCATTAAACTTACCCAGAACATTGTCAGAAATTGCATTCTGCACACCTACTCTAGCATTGAAATCACCTGCTATTATAACTTTTTCTTTAGCACCAAACTGGCTCAAAACAGTCTTTAGCTTATTCCAGAAATCTTCCTTCTTATCAGAAGGTTCCGAGTCACAAGGAGTATACACTACAACAATTACAATTCTCTGAAGTTTCATTTTCAAACGAATCCAGAGAATTCTCTCACTTACGCAACTATAGTGAATCAAGTTGTTCTTCATCTTTTCACTTAAAATCACACCTACACCCGCCTGTCCTCTCATATTATCCAATACTCCAGACCACACACTCGCCGTGCCATTCGCTTCTTCTACCCCAATTTCCTTCTTTTGGTTTCACTTACACACAGCACATCCAGTCTATACTTATTCATCTCCTCAATCACCTCACTCATCTTGCCATTTATACCTCTAGTATTCCATACACCAATCTTACATTCACTCAGCCGAGATCTCTTTCTCATACGCCGTTTAGAAAGTCTAGGTCTATTCCGTGGTGGACCGTCCTTCTCAAGTGTGGTAGGTCCACCCATATCCCACGCTTGAGTGATTCTTAATATTTCTTTTTGTCTTTTTAATCAGGTAAGTACATCAGTGTGGGGGATTAGCTCACAGCTGAGGGTTCCAGTTGGTCATTCAACCTAAGGATTCTGGAACAAAACCCAGTGAGTTGGGGTCTTTTTGCCAATGTCACACAGAACTAGCTTGCACCTCTCCAAGATTCACAGAAGCCCTACTTAGTTGCTGTTGTGTGTGCCATTGTTACCACGGAACGCCCTGAGGAGGCAAACTCATCGCTCACTACGACCGCCCTTAAAAGAGATGCCAACAGCACGCGGTGTTCCCAGGTGGTCACTCTCCCAGGTACTGACCGCGCCCAAAGCTGCTTAACCTTTTCAAAACAAACTTTATTTACAATTTAAAAGATGAAGTACATTCGTGGCTGACAAGGCGAGAGAGCTTTCGCTCCTCAGGAAATTGATGATGGTAAGAGTAAGGTGATCGGACGAAAACCGGTGTTCTCAGCTTGGTATGGTCGTTGGCTATACCGTGGATTTTATAAATGTAATTTATATTCTGTTTTCTTCATAATAGTACAGTTTGTAAGGCTTGCATTTAAGTCACCTCTAGCATTCACACAGAAAAGCAGGGTGGAACGACCCTTGAATGCTTTAAAGCCAGGCGCTTTGGTGACAGTTTGGGATATGTATCTATGCTTTCCGGTTTGCCTGTAGAATAACCTTGTTTCATTGACAATAAACACTTGATCAGGAGGTAGCCTTTTTCTTTGATGAGTTGAAGCAGATATTTTTAAAATATTTCAGCAGCTTCTGCATAAGCTAAACCTACCTGATAGGAAAATTTAATGTTTTTCATGCCATGTTAGCTCTTGCAAGCCAGCCTGTACTAGCCAAGAAGACCTTCATGTTCTTTGTTGTTGTTTTCTTTTTCTTTGCAACATGTTTGTAGATCTGCCTGGCTTTAAAGGTGGGTAGTAACAGAATCTACAGAGTAAGATCCAAAAGTTCGGGGACAGAGCCTACCCGTGACAATGCAAGCATATAGTTAAAGTTACAACATCTGAAATACATCCTGCCATCCCTCACCTGCGTAGTCAGAATGGTTTGGCCCGTGGAAGTGATTGGAATGCGCATGCAGATGTTTGCTGCTGTGGTTAGTCTTCTACGATGTGAGAAGCATGGCTTTTGAAGAGCAATGTTGTAACATTAAATTTTGTTAGTGTTTGGGTAAAGCAGCTGCAAAGACCTTAGAAATGATTTTGAAGGTGTACTGCAGAGTTATATAAAAATATAATGTATCTGCTTACATGACCACTGAAACAGAAAACTTGCTGCGAAATGCGAACCACAGTAACAGTAGATTAAAATAATTTTAAGAAAAATTAATAAAACAATAAATACTGATTAGAATATTACATATTCCAGTGAGGGTAGAATAAGTACATTACAATTGAATGTGCAGCAATGTGTGTGAAACGGACCTTTAGGATAGAATATTGGACTATGAACCTTACAAAAATAAAAGACTGAAGAAAGTTTTTATATCCAGAAAAACAGTTCCATCAGTGAACCTTCAAAAATTACAAATAGCATTTTCAGTAAACACTATAATTCGTGCATAAATACTAGTATTAAAAGAAATCCATCTTGTTGCATGATGATATTTATTCAGCTAAAAAACGAAATCTATGTACAGGTTAAAAAACATGAGCACTTTTGGTGTCTCAGTGACACCTTCATCAGATATGATTTCCATCGTGTGGTTACATGCTGGTCTTAAATACGTGGAGCAGATGCATCATGGGAAAGGTAATGTCAGTGTCACATGATATACCAGATAACAAGACAGTCGAAAAAGCATAATTAGCCAACGAAAATTACTCAATAGAAACAATAGTTATTGTGCTGTCCTCCCTAATCAGATTGCTCCAGGGTTCAGATAAAACACAAGGATAATAGTCGTTACAGCAACATGTATTATAAGCCGAAATATAGAGGCTTTCTGTAAATAACAAGGAATAAACAGAGTTAGATGTGTTTATGATCTTAGCATTGTCCCAGTCTGTGATGGAATTTCCAGCACTTACAGTTCTTCCAAAAGAGGTGCTTTGGTGATTCATTTTTAAATTATATCTGTGTTCATTTAATCTCAAATCCAAATTTCTTTTGGTTGAACCCACATAATGATTATTTAGTGCACCAGAAGTAGTGTCGACCATATAGGAATAACATACACACCCCATTTTTTTCCCTTTGTTAATTTTGTCACGCTCATTGTGGATAATGGAATATAAATTGCATGATCGTATTCCAAATTGTATTTTATGACGGGAGCATATGTTGATAAGAAGGTTTACAATATGTGGATTAAAATCAACAGATCCAACATACTTTTTAGATACTTGTTCACTAATTAAAGCAGTTGACATAGCAAACTGTACTTTATTGTGCACCCCCTTAACAACGTCGCCCGGAAAACCATGGTTTTTAGCAAAGGATGATATCCATTATAGTTCTTGAGCTTTGGCAAAATGGCTAGAAGAATGTGAATATGCTCTTCTAAATAGGAAGTGCAAAGCAGAAAGTTTGAGCACCCAAGGTGATCAAAATTGTACGGAATTAGACTGGGTGTGGAAGTTGGTTTTCGACAAACAGCAAAAGACAGGGAATTGTCAGAAGGGTTACGAGTAATTTGAAAATCTAGAAAAGGTAAAACAAAATTTTGTTCAAGTTCTATCGTGAGTTTGATGGAGGGGTATTGAGAAGACATAGCGTTGACAAACTGATGTAATTCATCTATGGTATATGGCCAAATTACCAAGATGTTGTCAACGTAACGGATATAGAAACTAGATTTTTGTGGGAATTCTTGTATGACTTCATTTTCAATGTGAAGAAGAATTTCTGCTAAAACTGCAGATAAAGGTGAACCCATGGCTGTCCCATCGGTTTGTTGAGAAAAATGTTCTGAAATTTGAAAAATGAACACCTTTCAATTAGATAAAGAGCATTCATTATGAAAGAAATATCATTAGCAGAAATGTTAGAATCAATGAGTAAAGCCTGAATTAACTGAAGTGTAGCTTCCATAGGTACATTCGTGTATAACGAATAGCATTTTCAACAACTTGAAAATAGTAGACTTACAAAATACATAAGGAAAAGATTTTACTTTAATAACTGGAAACTGCAAGGGGAACCTGGCAACAAAATTTAAATTCTTTTTATGTGAATGAAACTTTTTGATACACTTTCCATACATTGAGAAACAGACCTTGATAAAATCTAGATGGCGGAATTGTCTGTTAAAAGGAAAAGAACTCAAAAGATGTGAAAAATAAGTGACAGTTCTTCAAGTTAAAATACAGTAGCTTTTTTTTTTTTTTTAAATTGGGGGTTTAACAACCACCAGGACCAACTCAATTGGATATAAGCAGTTGCCTGTCCCTAATTTAGGGTCACTGACTCCAGGGAAGGGAGACAGCCAGTGCCGCAAGTCAAACACAACACCCATGCCTCACCAAGATTCAAACCCGGACCAGTCTGAGATGAATGATCAGGAGCCATCACTTTGACCACTGCGCAACCTGGGTGGCACAGTAGAATGAAGTATATTAATCGGAGTAAAGCCTTGAGTAAATGTTTTAATTGCTGTGAAAAGCATTGTTTTTGTTAATCTACAAGCAAAAACTATCTGCAAAATCTGCTAATAATTTGGAAACTATCCGCTTACGTCTACATCCTGCTACTATATGGTCCACTCTACAGTGGCAAGATTGAAGATGTATGAGTGGTATCGGCATTTCAAAGAGGGCTGAGAATCCATTGCAGGTAATGAGCGCTGTTGTCGACCTGTCACTGCACAGAGTGAGGAAAACATTACAATGGTGGCGTAGTGTGTTTCTTAGGATCGTCGCCGAACCATTGAAAAAATTGCTAACGCCAGTAACTTATCGGAGACCACATGCTAGCACATTTTGACGGAGGATCTTAACATGCACCGCATGTGTCAGCACGTTGTTCCTCACCTTTTGACCTCTGAACAAACAGGTGCGGATTTCAGGCAAATTAATCGACAAAGCTGATAGCGATTCTACGTTTTTGGATAAGATTATCACTGGTGATGAAACGTGGTGTTACTTGTTTGATATTCAGCCAAAGCGTGCTTCTTTAACATGGAAATCACCGTCTTCATCAAGATCAAAGAAACTCAGGCAGGATTGCAGCAAAGAGAAAATCATGCTGGAGGTGTTTTTTGATTCTCATGGCATTGTCCATTCCGAATTTTTTCCTGAAGGCACAACAGTTATCAAGGAATGTTTTCTGGTTATTTTATGTCGCTTACAGGAGTCAGTCTGTCATAAACGGCCAGAGTTGTGGTGAAGTGGACAATCATACCTTCTCCATGACAATACTCCTGCACATCGGTCCCTACTGGTCACAGAGTTTCTGGCCAGAAATCATACTAATGTGCTTCCACATCCTGCCTATCCACCCAACTTAGCCGCCTGCAATTTTTTAACTCTTTCCACTGATGAAACCAAATCTGCAGGGACTTCTGTTTTGTGTCAACAAATGAGGTAAAAACAGCAACACAGGAGGCATTATGAGGGCTTTCAGCAATGCTTCCAGAAGCTTTATGAGCTGTGGCAAAAGTGCATTGTCGCCCAAGGGGATTATTTTGAAGGTGGTTGTGCATCGGTGTTTTAAAGTATTCAAGGTAAGGAACTATACACCAAGTACCTGAACTTCTGGATCCTACCTCATATGAGATTAACTGTAGGGTCAATGTTGACCTATCTTCTGTTTGATCAAAATCGATAAACTAGTATAAGAAATTAAGTATGTGCTGTTGAAGTTGCTGATTCTGGTATTAGCTGTATTTTTGTGACTTTGTGCTAATTTCGAAGAATATGAAATAATAATTTGCAGGGTAACCTTAATTGGCTGAGTAAAATATGTGAAAAATTGGGGCTGAAGATAAACATTGGGAACTCTAGTCGATGTTCAAGTCTAACCCCAGAGATCATTAATTATGTGTTACTGGGGAAGAATATAGGGCAGGTTAATTACTTAATTGATGTGTTCTGGACTCTTTCCTCAGACCTAATTGACTTTAATTACATGGGTGGGATTATTGATTAAACAGGCAAATTTGATGTGGAGTGAGGCAACTGAATCTGCAAAACAGGGAAATTTTTGTACCAGTTGTATAAATGTATTTTCATTAAGAGGTTTTCCAGATGTGTACAATTCAGTATTGAGATCTTTTGTCGCAGTGAGAGTTGGGTGCTCAATGAGCAGCTCATTGCTAGGTAAGAAGTTAGGGACTTGGGAATAATATGAATTTCAGGGGTAAATAGGTGGATGCAGTGGTAGGACAGACCTAGTATTGCAGCTATTTGAATTGAGCTGGGTTCTTCTTCAGCCAAAGAAATAGTTCACTAAAACTGTATTGAGGTAGTTTAGTTACTTGTGGTATGTGGAATATATGTTAGATTATGCATAGCTGCCAATCCTTCCGATTTTTCATTCGCATACCAAAAATTCCTTTTTTTTTTTTTTTTTTTTTTTTTTTCCCCGTGTTTTTTTTTCTGCCCATTTTACCCTTTTAAAGAACAAAAAAAAACTTTATTCCACTTTAAAAAGTCCTTAACACGAGATAATGAATTAAAAAAAAAAAATCTCCTTCCGCTCTGACAAGAAAGTGTGAGCGTCACGGTTTTCTGCTGTGCCATGGACTTTGGACGGCTGAAAAGTCATGTGCCTAGACGCACCTTCCTTCCCCTGTGCAACGCTGGTATCCTCAATTCCCATCAGGCCATATGCAGCTGGCTTTGCTCTTTGTGACGACGGGTTACGATTACCATTCTCTTTTTCTTTTCGTTTGTAGGTAGAGTTATCGACTGTTGTTGCTGCTAGTTGATTTCTTTCTAGCTGATGTGGATTGTTGAAATGTCAAGTTTGTCAAAAAAAGTGGTATTTTCAAAGCTATAAAGAAAATCATTCAAGTAGTATTTTCAGCTTCATCTAGAAATCAAGGCTTGGTGAAAAGTACGTGTTTTGCGCATGTTGTACAAGTGATATCAGTATCGCACATGGTGAAAAAAATTACATTGTTTTGCATGCAAAAACGGCAAAGCACAAGAATAATTTTAAAATTGTGAATACTAAAACTTCCTTAAAATCTGCATTTTTCGGAAATAAGGATTTGTCTGTAAGAAACTCAGAATGTTTATATACTTAGTTTCTCGTTGAACATAATTTGCCTGTAACTTGCAGTGATCACACTAGCTTGCTATTTCTGAAAATGTTTCCTGACAGTACTATTGCGAAGAATTATGGCTGTGCATTAACTAAAACTTCTGCAGTCCTTCAGGAAATGTCAATAAAAGAACAAAATGAAGTTTTTACATCCTTTAAAATGCATCCTTTTGCAATAACAACTGATGGGAGCAATGATGCAGATTCGAAGCTGTATCCCATAGTCGTAACTTTTTACGACTTGGAATGTGGCTTTATTAAGAATTGTCTGCTATCTGTGCTATCTTTAGAAGGTGATTCAATGGAATTAAACATCAGAAATCTTCTGATGAGTACCCTTTAGTCAAAGGATATTCCTATATTGAATTGTATTGCACTTAGTAGTGACAACGCACCTGTTTTGATAGGTCGTAAGTCAGCTGCTGTCTTGAAAAAAGTGCATGAAAATATTCAAATGATTTGATGTATTTGTCATCTAATAAATTTAGCATGTGAAAAGAGTTCAGCATGTTTGTCTTTTAAAATTGATGAGGTTTTGGTCGATATTTATTATTATTTGCAAAAGAGTTCAAAAGGAAAGGCAGGTTTAAAGTTTTACAACAGTTTCATGAGACTGACATTAAACAGTTGCTTAAGCATGTTAGTACACACTGGCTTTCTGTTGAAAAGTGTGTTGATAGAGTTATTGACCAGTGGGAGCCCTTTAGTAAGTTTTTTTTAAGAAGAAGAAATGTAAAAAAAGAATGAACTTTCTTCATTGTCATTTTATTTGATCCCTACCATAAAAAGGTCACAAAATATGCCAGATGGGCCTAGTGGAAATGCTGAGGGACCTGTAACTTAGGAAATTTGTAAGGAAACCCCAAAATGTAAAAAGGCTTCGCAGAATCTTAAAAGAAAATTGGGCATTATTCAGCACGAAAATGCTAAGAAACAAAATCGGTTCAACAACCCAATTTCTCTGGAAGAAAGATTATTTAATTTCTTAACAACAAACATTAACAAGGCTTTTTTGTATGTTTTTTTCATACATGGTGCCAGTTTTTGAAAAAACAAATGTGATTCTTCAGTCTGCAACACCACATATTCACGGCTGAGGGTCACTTCTTTGTAAGAAATGCTCATGAAATTCATTAAACCATCTATTATGAAATCATCTGAAACATATCTTAAAGTTTAAAGTTAACTATCATTAACTTAAAAATCAGAAGGATGATTTGGATTTGCTAATTGGACATACAACTTCCCAATTTGTTTCTGACTTGAAGCTAGATAATAAGAGTGCATTTTATTCATATGTGAGGAAATATTATACTGCAGCTTGTGATTACATGCATAATAAATTTCATTGTAATTCTGAGCTTGCACAGATTTCAAAACCCCGCACGGGGATAACTGGTTTTCCAGTTATTTGGGGAGCGGCGCCCCCACGGCCCGAGCTGACCTTGTGACCGGTCACCATCTGGTGTCATACTACCTACAGTTTTCTTTGTTGGTAGCTTTCGCAGGGACGGCTGTTCACCCAGCTGTTGGGGAGTCGCGCCCCCACGATCCCGAGCTGGTCTTGTGTCTCGACCTTTTGTTTTCTGCACTAGCGAGTTGCCCGTGTATATCATTTTTTCTCATTACTCTTTACTAACATCCCGGTTTTTGTTGTTTTGTCACCATCCATTACTACTCCTACTAACTGTTCAGTCTGTAGGTTGCTGAAATTCCGCTTAGGCCCCATTCCAGGGTTTTTTTCTCGCTTAGTTTTTATTTCCCCCGTTTTCCTGGTTTGGGTGCTTAGACCTGCCTGCATGTTTGCCGCGTGCGGAGACCCGTGAGGCGGAAATGGGATGTCTGGCGGCTGTGGTCGCAGGGGGCCGGAGAAGTGCCTCCTGTGTACCAACACTCCTCTTTGACCCCGGCTTCGCTGTAAACGGGAGGCTAGAGGCTAACCCACCTCTCGTCAGAAGCCCTGTACCAAGTCGTGTGCACGGCTTTAGCGGCTTTATTGTCGTATAGCACGGCAGGGTGAGCCCGGCGGCTGTGGGATCATACCAAAGGCGTTGGCATGACGGTATTGGAGGCCGAAGTGTCCGCCGAGTGCATGTGACCACAGCCAACGGACTATATCTGCAGCGCATAAGCTCCAGAACTGTGTCCTGCGTCACTTTCGTGGCTTGCGGACCTCCAGTTCTCTCTTATTGGGCTCGGTAGTGGGCGGAGTCACCTGCAGATGAATCTTTCATAACACTCTATGGGGAAACATAATCACTCCAAACACAAGTCCCCAGACTCTAAACCCTCGGGGAGTAAACCCCCTGAGAAAATGTTGGTTGACGACAGCCACTCAACTAACCAACTGGCTAAAACAAACACTCTGAAACGAGCATTAGACCGTGAATTCGACAATCGTACTGGACCCTCGACTGCTTCTCTGGAACCTGCTGCTTTGAAACGTCGTTTAACATCAAATGACTTGAATCTCTCTGCGGCGTTTCTGCTCATAGAGTCTACTGGTCAAAGTGAGAGACTGTCCACCAAGTCTCCATTCTTTATATCCAAGGCTTTGGATGCTGTTATTGGCTCGCTGAAATCTGTGAAGAAACTTTGATCTGGGGACCTGCTAGTCCAAACTAGCAGTGTTTCTCAGAGCTCGAACCTCCTGCAACTAAACACCCTTCAGGGTATTCCCATTAAGGTTACCCCACACCCCTACCTTAACACCTCTCGGGGTGTAATATCCGAATCTGATCTTTTAGATTGCAGTAAGGATGAACTAGTCAGAGAACTGGCAGATCAGGGAGACATTGCCGCCCGTCGGATGATGTTTCGACGGGATGGTAACTTAGTAAAATCCAGGAATGTCACTTTGACTTTTAGCTCTCCCAACGTCCCGAGCGAGATAAAAGCTGGTTACTTGGCCTGCCGAGTACGCCCATATATCCCCACCCCTCTGCGCTGCTTCAAATGTCAGAAATATGGGCACTCGCAGCGCTCGTGTAACAGTGCTGCACTGTGCGCAAATTGTGGTTCCACCGAACATGACGGGGTGGGTTGCTCTTCTGCAGCCTGCTGCGTAAACTGTGGTGAGGAACATGCCGCTTATTCTCAGAATTGTACAAAGTGGAAGGACGAGATGGCTATCCAGCGTGTAAAGACCCTGGAGGGCCTCTCATACCCTGCCGCCAAGGCAAAACTAGGCATTACCAACACAAGACAGCGCAGTTTTGCCTCTGTTGTACAATCTTCACCGCAGTCTGTTCAAGCCCTTTTGCTGCGTCCTGTAGCTCTCGCCGGGCTTGCTAAACGAACTACATCTGAGCAGGCGACGCAGGTAGATTTTTCAGACTTTCGGCAGAGTCGACCATCTGACTCTGCGTCTCCCAAGAAGCCCGGTTCTTCCCCTGCCAGGAGTCCTTCCTGTGCTTGTGGTAGGGCTGGCCCAAAGTCTGCGAAGGTCTGCCCTTTACATCCATGTGTAGCGGTTCAACTAACCCATATCCAGGACTCTATGTGACCCTCACCCTCAACCACCATTGTGGGGGACCTTGCGGGGGAGGAATGTGACGGTTTGTCCTCCTCCTCTGCTGCTTTGCCGAAGGACAAGACGTCGGTCCTACAGAGCGACAAAGAGTTTTGATTAACTCTTTGTCACTGATTCCACTCTTGTTGCTCTTTTATGGCAACGTGCATTTTACAATGGAACTGTCGGGGTTTCCGTTCCAACGTCGATGACGTTAAACATCTTCTCACTACTTATTCGCCGGTGTGCATGTGCTTGCAGGAAACGAAGCTTCGACACAGCGATCCGCTGTCGGTCAAGCATCACAGCTGCTTCCGGAAGGATAACACCAGTGGTGACATTGCGTGTGGGGGCGTGGCTATCCTTGTCCCTCAGGCTGTCGCGGTGCGACTCTTCCGCAAAGTCTTTGCTTACTGTTTGCTGCTTGTACCTGCAGCCGACTGATGCTGTCAGTGCTTCTGATTTTGAGAATCTCGTGGATCAACTGCCCGCCCCAGCCCTTCTGTTGGGGGACTTTAATGCCCACAGTCCTTTGTGGGGCAGTGATCGCACGGATTCTAGAGGTCGCAGGGTGGAGGGCCTTTTGGCCTCCAGCCCTCTTTGTATACTGAATACCGGAGACTGTACCTACTTCCATGAGCCGAGTCGATCGTATTCTGCTATCGACCTTGCCCTGGGTTCTCCGTCGGTTGCTGCCGACTGGGAGTGGTCTGTGTCGCAGGACCCCCTTGGCAGTGATCATTTTCCGATTTTCCTGTCTCTGTGCCGCGACGGGCATATTCCATCTTCTCGCCCTGCCAGATGGAAAATTGATCATGCCAAGTGGGAGGTTTTCACGGCCACTGCCGTCATTACTGCGACTATGGTGACCCAGGAGCCTCTGGAAGCAGCAGTCTCCGAGGTTTCAGAGTGCATTGTGCGGGCAGCTGACTCTGCCATCCCCAAGACCTCTCTAGTCAGACTCCAAAGATCCCGAAACCCTGGTGGAATGAAGAATGCAGCGTTTCTAGGAAAGCACAGCATAAGGCGTGGGGAAAATTTCGGCGTTTCCCTACGCAAGAATATCTCCTGGCCTTTAAACGTGCCAAGGCTTATGCTCGGTTGGTTCGACGCCGTAGTAAAAGGGATTCTTGGCAGACCTATGTCTCCACCATCCGTACCGGCTCGAGTCCCAAACTCGTCTGGGACCGAATACGCAAGATCAGGGGTAGTTCTCGCTCCAGCCAGATCTCTGTGCTTGAGCGGAACGGCGAAGAGATTGCAGATGTAACTGGCATAGTGGATTGTCTGGGAGAAATATTTGCTTCTGTTTCTAGCAGTGCTGCCTTACCCTGCCTCGTTCCGTGGGGTAAAAGAGAGCGCTGAGTGCCAGAAATTAAATTTCTCCGCTCGCGACAGTTCGGATTACAACCGGCCTTTTACTCTCACGGAACTGCGGACTGCTCTCCGTCGCTCTGGGAGCACTGCTGTAGGACACGACCAGATCCACTATGAGATGTTGCGGCGCCTCTCGCCATCCTCGCTCGCTAACCTCCTTACGCTTTTAAATCGCATCTGGTGCGAGCAACAGTTCCCTGATTCTTGGCGTTTGGCTCTTGTCATTCCCATACCTAAGCCCGGTAAGGACCCCAGAATCCCTAGTAACTACAGGCCCATTGCGCTGACCAGCTGCTTGTGCAAAGTCCTAGAACGTATGGTAAATGCACGTCTCATTTTTTATCTAGAGAGCAACAACATTTTTTCACCTTTCCAGAGTGGTTTCCGACGTCATCATAATACCGGTGACCATCTTCTCTGCCTTGAGACGTCTGTTCGAGAGGCGTTTGTTAAGAGGCAGCACCTAGTTTCCATCTTTTTTGACCTAGAAAAAGCATACGATCGTGCTTGGAGGTTTGGCATTCTTCGCGAACTGCACTAGTGCGGTTTGCGAGGAAACCTTCCCATCTTCATTGCCGGCTTCCTTCGCGATCGGGTGTTCCGGGTGCGCCTCGGTACGACCCTCTCCGCTCCTTTTTGCCAAGAACAAGGAGTACCTCAAGGTTCCATCTTGTCTGTTTCACTTTTTATTTTGTGTGTTAATCAGGCCTTTCGTGATCTTCCTCCGGCAATCTGTGGATCGATGTTTGTAGACGACTTGCAGATCTCTTGTGCTTCCTCCAATATGCGCATGCTTGAGCGCCAGTTGCAGTGTGGGGTGAACAGAATCTGCTCTTGGGCGGACAGGAATGGGTTTGTCATCTCGCAGGAAAAGACCGTCTGCGTGCATTTTTGCCGCAGACGTGGTCTCCACCCAGACCCAGTTCTGCGGTTGGGCTCTGCCGAAATTCCTGTTCTCCCTGAGACCACTTTCTTGGGTGTAGTTTTTGACCGGTCTCTGACCTTTCGCCCACACTTGCAACGCTTGAAAACCTCTTGCACTAAAGCATTACGCATTTTGAAGATGCTCTCCAATACATCATGGGGAGCAGATCGCAGCACCATGCTTCACATCTACCGAGCGGTCATTCGTTCTCGGCTGGACTATGGCTGTGTGGTTTATGGTTTGGCCAGGGATTCCATCTTCAAGCCACTGGACCCTGTGCACCATCAGGCCCTGCGACTCTGCACGGGGCGTTCCGAACCTCCCCAGTCGACAGTCTATATGTTGAAGCACATAACCACCTTTGAGTCTGCGTCGTCTGCAACTGTCGATCCAGTTCTATGTGAAACTGGGGGCTCTCTCTGACCATCCTATGAGAGACTCCATCTTTGATCCCCAGTTTGTCCGCCTGTTTGAACACTGGCCATCATGTGTTCCCACCTTTGGGATCCGCGTGAGGACTGCAGCCCGGGATGCTGGTTTTGATGTCTCCCTGCTTGGCGCTGCGGATGGTGGACCAGCCGCCATGGACATCAACCATTCCAGATGTCGATTTGTCCCTCAGCAGAGTTCCGAAATTTTCCTGTCATCCTGTGGAGTTTTGCCAGGGTTTCGCCGAGCACCGTTCTCGCCACCCGGATTTTGTGCCGGCCTTTACTGACGGCTCAAAATCCGTGGGGGTTGTGGGTTCTGCATTTGTGTGCACAGGCGAAATCCGCGGCGAACGCCTTCCATCAGAAGCTTCAGTGTTCTCTGCTGAGGTGCATGCTATCCTTCTCTGTCTTCGGCATGTCCAGGCGAGACCCCATCGCCAGGATTGTTATTTATGCGGATTCCGTGAGTGTCTTACAGCTGCTGTCATCTGGCGCTGTAAGTGACCATCCCGGTGTTCAGACGGTGCGGCGTGTTTTGCACCATCTGACCGAGGCTGGTTTCCACATTCGCTTTTGCTGGATTCCAAGCCACGTTGGTATACGGGGAAACAAGTTGGCCGATATCACTGCCAAGTCTGTCACCTCTCTCCCTATCTCTGCTCTGCCCCTGTACCATCGTGACTTTCGGCCTGCCATTGCTCGTTACATCCGGCGAAAATGGCAGGATCGCTGGAGCACTCAGACGGCGAATAAGCTTTTTATAATCAAGCCTGAAATCGGATTGTGGAAATCCAGCCTCCTTGTCAATCGACGAGAGGAAGTTGTCCTTGCGCGTCTCCGCATCAAGCATTGTCGTTTCACTCACCGCTTTTTGATGTGTGGCGACACTGCGCCGATGTGCGAGACGTGCAATTGTCGTCTTACTATTCTTCATGTTTTATGTTCTTGTGTGCGTTTTTGTGGTCCTCGTCTTCGTTTTTTTCATACCCACCTGTTTGTCGAAGGTGAAGCTGCGCTGCAAGCCATCCTTGGAGACGCAATGCGACCGCCGTCTTCTCATTTTTCAAGGCGGTCGATCTCTTTAACCGCATCTAGTATTTTATTATGCTCACGACCATTTTTCATTTTTAGCGAATCAGTCTGTTTTTAACCTTTGTGTGCGTCTTTGAGTGACTTTTGTTTTTCCTTTTGTTGTCTTGTGTTTGGCGCTCTTTGGCCAGCTATGGCCCTTGTGCCACTAAAACTTATCAACCAACCAACCAACCAGATTTCAAAAATTTTAAAAATTCTTCTTTTTCCAGCTCAAAATTATTTGCTGATAAGTTTTGTATTTTCCTGTTTCTGAATGACAATGAAAGAGTAGATGATGCTATGAATGCATTACAGGCAGAATTCAGTGAATTTCAGATTTATGAAATTCCTGAAAACATAATGAAAGAAGATTGCATTGATGTGCAGTGGGTCAAAGTTGTCCAGATCAGAAATGAAGTCAATCAGCCAAAATTTGGGAAACTTTTACAGTTCATGTTGTCAGTTCTCACAATTCTCCACAGTAATGCAGAGTGCAAATGAATTTTTAGTCACATGAGGAAAATAAGGACTGATTTCAGGTCTTCAGTGTCTTAATGAAACTTTGGAAAAACTTTTAATAACAAAATTTTAGACAAATTACAAGATGTTATGAAACTGTATTTGATGAAATATTCCTTGTAAAAGCAAAATTTTATTATATTTGCACTTTTAAGGTATTAAAACCCTGCAAAGAGTGCGCATAGTTTACGTGCAATTCATAAATGAAATACTATTAAAAAGCACCAATCACTCACCCTAAAGATCATGGTAATTTCCATCGACTACACACTTCCAGCACGTCAATTATCGTAATGTTGTTGGCCTTCAAAGGTTTACAGACAACTTGCTTACGATTCCTTCTTCCGGGGATGAAACATCGTATTTTTCCTTTCTTTTTTTTTAAGCCATACGAGATGTAACTATAAGCTTGTCAATTCCATAAAAACCACACAAGCATACTACTCATTCATACAATTCAATTAAAAAACTATGTACATATTTACACAACCTTACATTCCTAGGTGGTTAAACCTTTGTCAACTGTGAGTAACAAAATGCTCCATCTGTTTCAAAACCCCTGCCACTCCCAATGCAAGTGTCACACTCATTCAGCCCCTCACACACAATCCTCTAGCGCTTTCAACAGATTACTGTCGTCATCAGGAGGCAGGTGTCTCTCACCCGCCCACCACAGCTCAAGTGAGCAGAGCCATCGAGGCACGGGCTCCAGTCACAATCTCTGAATCATTGTCTCTGGCTCCATCTATTGTCATTGCTGCTCTTTTTTCTTTCTTTTTTTTTTTTTTTTACCAAAATCTTGTTCAGCAGCTTTTGTAAAAAAAGAGTTAAAATATGTCCATAAAGTAAAATTTTAATTAGCCTTTTTTTTTTTAAATTATGGTGTAAACTTCACCATTATTGAAAATGTTGCAGGTTTTTCCCATGTCAAAATTCTACAGGTTTTCAGCCATTCAGAGTTGGCAGTTCTAGATTATTTAGACATTACATTTTTCAGTGACATGCCACTGACCTAAAAGTACATTTGGAACAAGGTGGCTTAAAAGTGTGAAATATTCATCAATACATAGGTCATTTCAAAAGTTTTGCACACCAAGCAGGCACTGCCCGTAGGATGATGCAATCGCTCTAATAATTGCGCCAGTTGTGAGTCAGACTTCAGTATACAAAGTTGTGTCTACATTTGCTGCCTAATTTGTTCCTGTTCCAAAAACTTCTGCCTAGAAGTGGAGGAAGAAAGTGAGTCAGGTCAGATCTTGCTTAGCGACCATCGATCCTACATTAAAATTGAAACTCTGCAAGAAAAATCCCCTACCGAAATTTACAAAGCTTAGTGTGAAGTTTGTGTAATGGATCGTAGCACAAGGCCATGGTGCGATTCTCGTCCGCCAAAGTCAGGAAGGCATTGAAGACAACCCAAGATGCAGCCGGCCGTCGGATGCAATGGACGACACTTCTGTGGTTCTCGTCAACAGCATTTTCGAAGAAGATCGACGGAAAACATGTGAAGATATTTCATATGAAGCAAACATGTCTACAGCTTCGGTTTTCAGAATCCTAACTGAAAAATTACAGAAGAGAAAAGTGGCTGCCAAATGGGTTCCACATAATCTGAGTGAAGAGCAGCAATCAGTTTGCAAAGTGATCACGGGAAAATTGCTTCAGCAGTACGAGACAGAAGGCAAACAGTTTTTGCACAGAATTGTTGCTATCTAGACAAAACCTGTATACGAGATTTTGAGCCAGAACTGAAACCTCAGTCCACTCAGTGGAAACGTCCAGAATCACCTCGCCATAAAAAAAATCTGCCGCCAACAATCAAAGGTTAAGCTGATGATGATTATGTTATGGCTGATGACAAGGGTAGAGTGATAGCAACAGACAGTACCAGAGGGGACCACTGTAACAGTGGAATACTACAGAAGGTTTCTGCAAAATGTTTTGCGCCCAAAGATTCGTCAAGGAAGGCCCGACAGTCTCGAAGCTAGTGTCATCATTTTGCACGACAACACAAGGCTGCATGTTGCCCATAAAGTGAGAGACAGTCTGGAAAAGTATGGATGGAAATTAATTGCTTACCCACTCACCATATGGTCCTGGCGTAAGCCCACCAGACTACGACTTGTTCCCAAAACTGAAGTAGCCACCCAGCGGGAAATGATTCAGGGTGTTTCTAATGAGGTGACCCGAGTAATCCGATGCCTCAACAAGGAGGTGTCCTGACTGGAATACAGGACTTGCCCAAACATTGGGCCACTGTTGTGAAGAAACATGGCAATTACTTTGAAGGCCTGTAAAGGTATGTGAAATAAATTTGTTTTATAAGAGATAACCCACAGTATGCATAACTTTTGAAATGACCCTCATATGACTGAGGAAGCAATATGGTGGAAGCATTTAAGAAGCATGTCTGTCAGAGAAAACAAATCAGGTGGTGAAATTGGCAGGAGAATTAATTCATCTTTGAAAATCATGGCTGCTTTAGGAGGATTTCACACCAATGGTGGGTTCTCAAAAAGGTACCAAATCACTGTGTGTGAAAGTTAAGTGTAATTGTCCCTACTCTGATGTGTGGCAGTGAAATCTGAGTACTGCAAAAGAGACATAGGAGTGGTTTGTATGCTGGAGAAATGCATTCATTATGTGGGGGTTGCAGCAAGACATTCTGATCATGTGAGAAACAAAAATGCTGTTAGTGAGGTAGAGACAAATATTCTGAGGTGGTTTAGCCATGTTGAATGATTGGTGTGATGCTTATTAAGAGAATTTTTTCTGCCCAAGTGCAAGTAGCAGGAAAGAAAAAGAGAAGGCCAAGGTAAATCATTGAAGGACCAGCTTCAGTAATGTGTGTATGAGGAAAAGATAGTGAGTATAAAATACATAAGGTCTTGTGTCAGGCAAAGATAGTGAGTATAAATACATAAGGTCTTGTGTCAGGTCTAGTGAAGATGGATATCAGTGAAGTTCCAGCTGTGTGCTGAGATCACTGTTAATGGAGATGTCTGATACATCAAAAGTAAGTGAATTAAACTTTTATCAGATAGATCAGCTTTCTTTGAGTAGCTAACTTCCAAATCACAGTTGTGTGTGTGTGTGTGTGTGTGTGTGTGTGTGTGTGTGTGTGTGTGTGTGTGTGTGTGTGTGTGTGTGTGTGTGTGTGTGTGTGTGCAAAATTTAAAGTCTTTCTAACAAGTGGTATTTTATCTTCCTTAGGTTGTGCTCAATACACATTCAACTACACGAACAAATATGTTAAATTCATGTGAGCTGGTTAAACCAAACCCAAAGTGCTATGTTTGTTCTGAAAAAGCCCTGGTATGTGTTATGAGAAATGCCTTTTAAATTTTTTTATTAATTTCTGTAACATTACATTACTTTTGAGTTTTACTTGTTTTTGTAAAAGTGAACTTGCCAGTCTCTATAGAATAAGAATGCATAAATTTATGTGTTGCTTTTATTAGATTGTTCCTCATGTTTCATTTTAAAAAAATCTTCTTTGTCTTGAAATAAATGAAGCCATGGCAGTTCCTTTCATTGAAATCACTTGAAGCAAAAAATTCTTCATGGGGATTTCTAGGAATAAAAGATTTTTAAGTGTCAAATTTTCAGGTAGAAGCCCTAACCTTCATCAGGACAATGTGCAGAGACAGTGCTGCCATTCACTAGCAATACTTCATCCCTTAAAATCATTGAGCGGTTTAATCTCTTCTTTTTTTCAATTTCCACACTCGCAAGTTTTCTTAAGATAATGTTGCTGTCTGGTTAAAATTTCCACCGTGTCCCATAATATTCTATGGCCTTTGTTTTGCACGTCTGTCTAGTCCAGTTTTTGACGACATATTTTTGATAGCTGCAGAAGAGGTAAAACGCTCAATGATTTTAAGGGATGGAGTATTGCTCGTGAATGGCAGCACTGTCTCTGCACATCATCCTGATGAAGGGTAGGGCCTACCCGAAAATTTGACACTTAAAACTCTTTTTTTTTTCCTAGCAATCCCCATAAAGAATATTTTGCTTCTTTGTGTCACTTTTAAGAAGAAAAATTTTTTTATGTGCCATGGTGTCAGTTTTCAGGGAGAAAATTATCCCCAAATTTTCCAGTGCTCTCTGTTAATTGTCATCTTATTTCATGTAAGTGTAATATAATGAAAATGTTTTCGATGTTTGAGAAAATAATTATTCTCAAAATTTAAATATGAAATGATATAAGTCATGTATTTTAAATGTGAATAAAATAGTAGTCCAGTAGGTTTGTAGTGCCATAATGGGATGATTAAGAAACCAGTGTAAAATATATATATATATCCCCAACAGCGGTCTAACTATACCATCGGGATTAGAGGAAATGCTATCACACACTCACCAACCCGCTTGGCCAGCGTGGTCGGTTATGGCCAAACCCCTCCAAACTGACTCCACAACTTAAATCTTGGCCCTCAGTCTCCGGCAGAGTTGTATAAAAAGGAAATGTATCTGCATACAGAACCGTTGAAATAGAAAACTTGCTGCAAACCCGCGAAACGCGAACCACGGTAACAATAGCATACATTTTTTTTTAATTAATAAAACAATTAATTATTATTAGAGCATTACAGATTCCAATGAGAACAAAATAAGTACATTACAATTGAATGTGCAGCAATGTGTGAAATGGACCTTTATGGCAAAATATGAAAATATTGGACTATAAACCTCATAAAAACGAGAGACTAATTAAGGAAAGTTTTTATATGGAGAAAAGCAGTTCCATTAACTAACCTTCAAAAATTTTAAATAGCATTTTCGACAACTTAATTAAAAAATAATAGATTTACAAAATACATATAAAGAACAAATTTTAATTTAATAACTGGCAACTGCAAGAGGAACCTAGCAATAAAATTTAAATTGTGTCTGCGTAAACGAAACTTTTGTGATACAGTTCTTATACATTGAGCTTTGATAAAATCTTGAGATTTGATAGGTCTCAAGATTTTTGCTTTGATAAAATTTTGAGACCCGTACGTCTGCAGAAACGAAAGAACTTAGTAAATGTTAAAAACAGTTGAAATTTAAAATAGAATTAAGTATATGAATCTCAGCAAAGCTTTGAGTAAGTGTTTTAATTGCTGTAAATAACATTTCTCATTTTTTTAATCTACAAGCAAAAACTATGCAAAATCTGCTAATAATTTGGAAACTACGTACGTACATTTACATTCTGCTACTCTGGTCTCCGGCAGTTGGAATGTATCTGGCCAAAGCAGCAGCCAGTGCGACATGAAGGCAGAGGATGCTAAGAATCGCCGGAGGACCGGACTAGGCTGCCATTTGATGCTGACCTTGGCTACTTACAATGGATGCTCCCTATCTGCTGATTCAAGGCTTCTTGAATTGGAAGAGGAACTACAAAGGATCAAGTGGGACATCGTCGGGCTAAGTGAGGTAAGGAGAAAAGGAGAAGATCTCATCGATAACAGATACATACATTTATCTTGGACAGCAGATATCAAGTGAGGGTCACATTGATGAAGAAATTAATCGGCATATAAAACTTGCCTGCACAGCTTTTGGAAGAAACAGCATAATTTTCAAGAGCAATATGTCGTTATGTCTTAAAAGAAAAGTGTTTGATCAATGCATCCTTCCAATGCTTACATATGGTGCAGAGACGTGGACCTTAACTAAAAGAGACAAAGGCTGCAGACATGGAGAGGTGCATGCTTGGTGTAAGCAGGAGAGATAAGAAGAGGAACTCGTGGATCAGAAAAATGACAAGAGTGGAAGACATCACGATCAGAGTAAAATCCCTGAAATGGCAATGGGCTAGACATACTGCCAGAAGGACATATCATTTATGGACAGCCAAAATTTTAGATTGGATTCCCAGAAGAAGACTACATGGGAGATGGGTGGATGAAATTCGAAAGTATGTGGGTGTAACATGGAGGAGACTGGCACAAGACAGACCGTTGTGGAAGAGGCTTGGAGAGGCGAAGGTCTCTCCAAGCCTGTTCCACAACAGTCTGTGATTTGTTTTTGTGAAGAAATGATTATGTATATGTATGTATGTATATAATTGTGGGATGTAAGGTCAGGTGATGCGTAACATCACAGCCTCTCCTTGACAAATGTCAACCCCGCCTTCTCGTGGTGCATCCTGTTCCCACTAAAGGGGCTCTGACGACCGCCAATAGCGGTATAACTATACCATCGGGATTAGAGGAAATTCTATCCCACACTCACCAACCCGCTTGGCCAGCGTGGTGAGTTATGGCCAAACCCCTCCAAAATGATTCCACAACTTAAATCTTGGCCCTCAGTCTCCGGCAGCTGGAATGTACCTGGCCAAGGCAGCGGCCAGTGCGACATGAAGGCAGAGGGTGCTAAGAATCCCCGGAGGACCGGACTAGGCTGCCATCTGATGCTGACCTTGGCAACGTACAATGGACGCTCCCTATCTTCTGATTCAAGGCTTCTTGAATTGGAAGAGGAACTACAAAGGATCAAGTGGGACATCGTCGGGCTAAGTGAGGTAAGGAGAAAAGGAGAAGATCTCATCGAACTGAAAAGTGGACATCTCTTCTACTATCGTGGGTCAGATATTGGCAGAACTAGTGGTGTTGGATTTATAATAAACAAGAAACTGAAGGAGAAAGTTGTAGAAGTTGAAAGTTCCTCTGACAGAGCTGCACGACTCGTTATCCAACTCTCGAGAAGATACAAGGCTCAGATTATTCAAACTTATGCGCCCACCACAAGTCATCCTGAAGAAGAAATTGAAGAATTTCATGAGGAAATTCGTCATCTAAATAATAAAGGCAAGCAGCACTTGAAGATAATTATGGGAGATTTCAATGCAAAAATAGGGCAACAGCAACAGAATGAAACTTCAGTTGGTAAATTTGGTCACTGCAACAGAAACCAGCATGGAAATACTCTTGTAGAGTTTGCAGAGACAAAGGAGTTTTTTATCATGAACTCCTTTTTCAAGAAAAAGCCGCAAAGGAAATGGACATGGAGGCATCCCAATGGATTGACAAGTGAAATTGATTTTATTATGTGTAACAAGAAATTTGTCATGGCAGACTGCAGTGTGCTGAACAAGTTCAACACAGGTAGTGGCCATAGAATGCTAAGATGTAAGATGCACCTCAATGCGAAACTCAAGCGCGGCAAGCTCATAAAACAAACAAAGTGTATTGATGTGACCAACTTTAAAAATAGTCATAATACTCTCAAATAATAACTGTTTAACAGATTCCCTATTCTAGAAGGTCTAACATCAGAAGAAGTGGACATCTCTGAAATTAACAGAAAAGTAACCAAAGCTCTTATGGAAACAGCAACAAAATTAGCTGGGTCTAAGAACAAGTTCCTTGTGAACAAATTATCAGGAAAACCCAAAATGTTGATGCCAAAAAGAAGAGATGAGGGCAACTAAAGAAGATGTGACTTCTAAAGTGGAATATATAGAGCTATGCAAGACAGTACAAAAAAGTATCACTGAAGACGTAAGGAAATTCAACTGTGAACTAGTGAGAAAAGCAATTGAAAACAACCAAAGCCTGAAGATAGCAAAGGGACATCTCAGTAAGGGGAAAAAACAGATTATGGCACTGAGAAAAGAAGATGGTTCTGTAACAAAAAATAGAGGCGAAATTTTGACAAGAGTGAAAGATTTCTACTCCAAATTATATGAAAGGGATGATACATGTACTCCAGGCATCATGAAAGGTACCAGAACCAGAGTTCTTCCAGTCCTCCCAGCAGAAGTTGCACATGCAATCAAGAACCTGAAGCAGGGGGAAAAGCTGCAGGAGAAGATAGAATTACTGTAGACATCATACAAGAAGCAAGTGGAGAAATTAAAACAGTACTCGCCCAAGTTTTCACTCGATGCCTTAATGAAGGGAAGATTCCCGAGGATTGGAACAACGATGCAATAATCCTGCTACATAAAAAAAAGTGACATTGAGGTTCTCAGGAACTACAGACCTATCAGCCTCCTATCAGTGGTTTATAAAATCTTCACTAAAGTTAGTTCTTTCACACCGCTTGAAGGTAACACTGGACACGCCTCAACCAAGAGAACAAGCTGGATTCAGGAGTGGCTACAGCACTATAGATCATATCCACGTACTGAGAGAACTAATTGAAAGAGCGAGGTAATATGAACTTCCATTGTGCATGGCTTTTATCGATTATGAAAAAGCCTTTGATTCAGTGAAACCATCAGCAGTTACAATGGCTTTGAAATCCTGTCATATTGAAGATGCATACATTAATATTAATTATTAATAGCATCTATGAAAATGCAAGTGCAAAGATTCGGCTGTTTGAGAATACAGCACAGATAAAAATTGGAAAGGGCGTGAGACAAGGTGACACCATATCTTCCAAGCTTTTTAATGTCACTTTGGAAAGTGTCTTTCAATCACTGAATTGGGAGAACAAATTTGGGATAAAGATTAATGGAGATTATCTAACTCACCTTCATTTTGCTGATGACGTCATTTTTGCAACTACCCCATCAGAGCTGCAGATTATGATCCAGGTACTTGCTGACAAGAGTAAAGAAGTGGGATTAAAATTGAACTTTCAGAAGACAAAAGTGATGTACAGTGCTTTTACAAGAAATGAAGATTTATCGATTGATGGAGAAAAGCTGGAGATAACAGATACATACATTTATCTTGGACAGCAGATATCAAGTGAGGGTCACATTGATGAAGAAATTAATCGGCATATAAAACTTGCCTGCAGAGCTTCTGGAAGAAACAGCATAATTTTCAAGAGCAATATGTCGTTATGTCTTAAAAGAAAAGTGTTTGATCAATGCATCCTTCCAATGCTTACATATGGTGCAGAGACGTGGACCTTAACTAAAAGAGACAAAGGCTGCAGACATGGAGAGGTGCATGCTTGGTGTAAGCAGGAGAGATAAGAAGAGGAACTCGTGGATCAGAAAAATGACAAGAGTGGAAGACATCACGATCAGAGTAAAATCCCTGAAATGGCAATGGGCTAGACATACTGCCAGAAGGACATATCATTTATGGACAGCCAAAATTTTAGATTGGATTCCCAGAAGAAGACTACATGGGAGATGGGTGGATGAAATTCGAAAGTATGTGGGTGTAACATGGAGGAGACTGGCACAAGACAGACCGTTGTGGAAGAGGCTTGGAGAGGCGAAGGTCTCTCCAAGCCTGTTCCACAACAGTCTGTGATTTGTTTTTGTGAAGAAATGATTATGTATATGTATGTATGTATATAATTGTGGGATGTAAGGTCAGGTGATGCGTAACATCACAGCCTCTCCTTGACAAATGTCAACCCCGCCTTCTCGTGGTGCATCCTGTTCCCACTAAAGGGGCTCTGACGACCGCCAATAGCGGTATAACTATACCATCGGGATTAGAGGAAATTCTATCCCACACTCACCAACCCGCTTGGCCAGCGTGGTGAGTTATGGCCAAACCCCTCCAAAATGATTCCACAACTTAAATCTTGGCCCTCAGTCTCCGGCAGCTGGAATGTACCTGGCCAAGGCAGCGGCCAGTGCGACATGAAGGCAGAGGGTGCTAAGAATCCCCGGAGGACCGGACTAGGCTGCCATCTGATGCTGACCTTGGCAACGTACAATGGACGCTCCCTATCTTCTGATTCAAGGCTTCTTGAATTGGAAGAGGAACTATAAAGGATCAAGTGGGACATCGTGGGGCTAAGTGAGGTAAGGAGAAAAGGAGAAGATCTCATCGAACTGAAAAGTGGACTTCTCTTCTACTATTGTGGGACAGATACTGGCAGAACCAGTGGTGTTGGATTTATAATAAACAAGAAACTGAAGGATAAAGTGGTAGAAGTTGAAAGTTCCTCTGACAGAGCTGCACGACTCGTTATCCAACTATCGAGAAGATACCAGGCTCAGATTATTCAAACTTATGCACCCACCACAAGTCATCCTGAAGAAGAAATTGAAGAATTTTATGAGGAAATTTGTCATCTAAATAATAAAGGTAAGCAGCACTTGAAAATAATTATGGGAGATTTCAATGCAAAAATAGGGCAACGGCAACAGAATGAAACTTCAGTAGGTAAATTCGGTCACGGCAACAGAAACCAGCGTGGAAATACTCTCGTTGAGTTTGCAGAGGCAGAAGGAGTTTTTCATCTTGAACTCCTTCTTCAAGAAAAAGCCACACAGGAAATGGACATGGAGACATCCAAATGGGACGACAAGTGAAATTGATTTTATTATGTGTAACAAAAAATTCGTCATAGAAGACTGCAGTGTGCTAAACAAGTTCAACACAGGTAGTGACCATAGATTGGTGAGATGTAAGATGCACCTCAACACTAAACTTGAACGTGGCAAGCTCATAAGACAAACAAAATCTGTTGACATAACCAACCTTAAAAAACACCATAATACCTTCAAGTTGGAACTGAAGAACAGGTTCTCTGCTTTAGAAGGCCTAACAGCGGAAGAAGTGGACATCTCTGAAGTTAACAGAAAAGTAACCAAAGCTCTTATGGAAACAGCAACAAAATTAGCTGGGTCTAAGAACAAGTTGCATGTAAATAAATTATGAGGAAAAACGAAAATGTTGATGCAAAAAAGAAGAGAGATGAGGACAACTAAAGAAGATGTGACTTCCAAAGTGGAATATATAGAGCTATGCAAGACAGTACGAAAAAGTATCACTGAAGACGTAAGAAAATTCAACTGTGAACTAGTGAGGAAAGCAATTGAAAACAACCAAAGCCTAAAGATAGCAAAGGGACATCTCAGTAAGGGAAGAAAACAGATTATGGCACTGAGAAAAGAAGATGGTTCTGTAACAAGAAATAGAGGCGAAATTTTGACAAGAGTGAAAGATTTCTACTCCAAATTATATGAAAGGGATGATACATGTACTCCAGACATCATGAAAGATACCAGTACCAGAGTTCCTCCAGTCCTTCCAGCAGAAGTTGCACATGCAATCAAGAACATGAAGCGGGGAAAAGCTCCAGGAGAAGATGGAATTACTGTAGACATCATACAAGAAGCAAGTGGAGAAATCGAAACAGTACTCGCCCAAATTTTCACTCGATGCCTTAATGAAGGAAAGATTCCTGAGGATTGGAACACCGCTACAATGATCCTGCTACATAAGAAAGGTGACATTGAGGATCTCGGAAACTACAGACCTATCAGCCTCCTATCAGTAGTTTATAAAATCTTCACTAAAGTTCTTTCACACCGCTTGAAGGTAACACTGGACATGGCTCAACCGAGAGAACAAGCTGGATTCAGGAGTGGCTACAGCACAATAGATCATATCCATGTGCTGAGAGAACTAATTGAAAGAGCGAGGGAATATGAACTTCCATTGTGCATGGCTTTTATCGATTATGCAAAAGCCTTTGATTCGGTGAAACCATCAGCAGTTACAATGGCTCTGAAAACCTGCGGTATTGAAGATGCATACATTAATATTATTAATAACATCTATGAAAATGCAAGTGCAAAGATTAGGCTGTTTGAAAATACAACACACATAAAAATTGGAAAGGGAGTGAGACAAGGTGACACCATATCTCCGAAGCTCTTTAATGCCACATTGGAGGGTGTTTTTCAGTCACTGAGCTGGGAAAACAAGGGGATAAAGATTAATGGAGATTATCTAACCCACCTTCGTTTTGCTGATGACGTAGTCATTTTTGCAACTAGCCCATCAGAGCTGCAGAGTATGATCCAGGAACTTGCTGACAAGAGTAAAGAAGTGGGATTAAAAATGAACTTTCAGAAGACAAAAGTGATGTTCAATGCTTTTACAAGAAATGAAGATTTATTGATTGATGGAGAAAAGCTGGAGATAACAGACACGTACGTTTATCTTGGACAGCAGATATCAAGTGAGGGTCACATTGATGAAGAAATTAATCGGCGTACAAAACTTGCCTGGAGAGCTTTTGGAAGAAACAGCATAATTTTCAAGAGCAATATGCCATTATGTCTTAAAAGAAAAGTGTTTGATCAATGCATCCTTCCAGTGCTTACGTATGGTGCAGAGACGTGGACCTTAACTAAAAGAGACATACAAAGGCTGCAGACAACTCAAAGAAGCATGGAGAGGTGCATACTTGGTGTAACCAGGAGAGATAAGAAGAAGAATTCGTGGATCCGAAAAATGACAAGAGTGGAAGACATCATGATCAGAGTTAAATCCCTGAAATGGCAATGGGCTGGACATACTGCCAGAAGGACAGATCATCGATGGACAGCCGAAATTTTAGATTGGATTCCAAGGGACAGGAAAAGACCCAGAAGAGGACCACATGGGAGATGGGTGGATGAAATTCGAAAGTATGCAGGGGTGACATGGAGGAGACTGGCACAAGACAGACCGTTGTGGAGGAAACTTGGGGAGACCTTCGTCCAGCAGTGGATTGATAATGGTTGACAATGATGATGATGATGATGATATAATTGTAGGTGTTCTATATCTCTGTCTGTCTGATCTGCATATATCGTCATCATGCATTATTAATCTACTGCTGGATGAAAGTTTCTTCCACAACTTTGTCTTGAGCCAAGAACTTATGAGATAACTCACTTCCAACCTCTTATAATTAATTCTCTTTCCATTTCTCAACTAAAGAGGATTTATAATAGTTCAAAAGAATGGCTTCACATTATTATTTTTTATTTAAATGCATGTTTTACCCATTCTTTGCAGTTCGTTGTCTGTATCAATCAACAGACCAAGCATGTTTTCAAGAAAAACTAGAGCTGTAGCTACTGTGAGAGACCAGCTGCAATAAGCTTCATGAGCCATGTCTTGAGATCAGGAGCAGACAAATCCAAGGTGCCCAATCACCATAGTGCTTGAGTTTTCAAATTGTATTATGAAAATTATATTTTTTCAAAATTCTTTGTTCTATTATGAAGCTTTCATCTGTTTAATAAAACATGAAGTACACTGTACAGATGCATCTTAAATAGCCCTATGATGATCTTTTTGCATGGACCTTCAATTGCCGCATAGGTAGCACAGTGTTCTAAGCACTAGCTTTTGATCATTCATCAAAGATGGGTCTGGGTCTGAATCCCAGTGAGGCATGGATGTTGGGTTTGTCTAACGGCACTGACTCTCATCCTTCCCTGAAACCAGTGTCCCGAAATTAGAGATGGGCAACTGCTCACAGCCCGTCGAGTTGATTCTGGTGGTTGTTAAAGCTCAAAACAAGCAAACAAACAAAATGACCTTCAGTCAAAGATTTTGATCCAGCAAAATCTCTTGATCTGTGGTATTTTAGTGCAAAATCAAATAGATACTAGTAGTGCTGATGCTTTAGGGTAATGAATGGTTTAAGGGAGACTGGAAGTTGAATGATGTGCATTTGAGTAAGTGTAACTTGAAGGAAAATTAATGAAAGGTCTACATACTTTTTAAATACCATATAATTTAAGTGGCAAAATGTTTGTGAGTGTATTTGTGTATTAGTGTTTTTATTGTAAGTAATACACCCCAAAAGACAAAGCTGAACTTTGTGAAATGCAAGCCTGTTTCCAAATGCAGATATTAATACAAGAATTTTGATTGCTGAAGGTCACAATTCTGAGTTGTGTAGTTTTTGTTTAGATCTTTTTTTTTGGTTCAGATTGTTTGTGGTTTTCTCTTCATATTTCCTGAAAACATCTGCTTTCTAGTGAAAAAAAAAAAAAAAAAAAGGAGTTGGCACATGAAAATTTGGGGGTTTGGTGTACTCCTTTTCTAGATACTATTTAATGTGTGTATGACTCCATGCTGCAATGTATATGAACACTGAACCACATTAGAAGGATTCACAAAGTTTGACTTCCATGATGTATAATCATGGTTTCAGCCATCTGACAGAGTGGGTTTTGTCTAATTCCAATCACTTCTTTTGCGTCGTGTAATTTCATTTTCACAATGGGTATGTCAGTTAAGGAAAAATAAATTGCTAATGTGATAGCTGTCAGATAAAAGAGCCCTGCTGTATGGTATTCTTGTCTTTTGTTTTTGATGTGAGTTACTGTTGATAAGTCCCATAGTTTGGCTGCAAATTGACCCTGACTATAGCTATCCTGATATCAATGTGAACTTGTTAAATTATTTGGTAGTTATTATTTCATTGTGATAGTATTGTTTCCTTTAATTTCTGAAATGGAACAAAACTTTATAGGAAAACTTTGAAATATTTTTGCTCCATAAAGTTAGCAAACAAGTCATTGGTTTGCTAGTGTATGTTATGTTTCACAAAAATTTGGAAAAAATTACTGGCTGTCTTCTACCAGTGTAGACTTCAAGTGCAGATACAGTTGTCTTAAGGTGATATCTCAAATAAGCATACATAAGATTCTTTTGTGGATTCGCGGAGTTCCGCTTTTTTTTTTTATTATTATTTTTTTTTTTGTGCCTTTCTCGAGATTGATGCAAAACTGAAGGGAGTGGGGGGGTCATTTTCCATCTGGGGATGATATTTCATCTTTAAAACTTTTGAAAGCAGAAGTTAAACTGAGTGAAGCTTTCCCCTGTAACCGTAATTTCTTTTTTGTCTCGATGTTGCCTGTGTCCAGCATTGTTGTTAAATATGATTTTATTGCATAAATGTTTGTATTTCAGCATGAAACTGGGTAACAATTTTGAAAACAGAAGTTAAGATGGCGCAAAGATTTCCCTGTGGTCTTCAGACACGAGATTCTTCCGTGGATTTGAAGAATTCTGCCATGTCCGTTATCATTTTGCGTATTCTTGAGATCAATACACAACTGAACAGAAATTTTTGGTGGAATGGTGGGGGGTATGTTTTCCGTTTGATGGCGGAATTCCGTCCTTCAAAACTTTCGAAAATGGAAGTTAGACGCAATTAATATTTCTCCTGTAATTACCGCCCCACCCCCTTCCTGCACAATCCTCGTTCTGCCCAGTATTGTTCTTAAATATCCTTAAATTCCACAAATATTGCAATTCAGCTTAAAAATGGAGGGAAAAGTTTCTGAAAATGGAAGTCGGTCGAAGCGAAGATTTCTCCCATAATCATAATTGTTTTTTCTTCCCGCTATCCTGTGATGTTGTTAAATGTTACTTCCCTCCATAAATTTTTGCACTTAAGTATGAAAAGGGAGGGAAAATTTTCCAAAAACGTAAGTGACTGAAATTTGAAAATTTGTTAGAATTGATGCATGGTATTCAAAAGTATTCATATTCTGAAAGTTACACCACTTAACCTAAAGTAGTGAAAGCTTTGATATTATGCATTATGGGTCCTCAGGTTGAAAGTTCTTTCAACATGATGGATAAATTATTGTCATCTGAGAGATTAAAAGGAAAAAAGAAGAAAAGTGGTGAAGAACTGGGAAGGGAATGATATCAACAAAAATAAAAACTAAGCAAAGATTGCTGTGCAGCTGCAGAGTTAACAAAACTAAAAGACATATGGCCGTGGAACTTGCTGCGAAAGAAAACAACACATGAGGAAAATTGAACTAATGTTTTAGATTCAGTAATTTTCTGTTGTGAATACTGTGGTGTGCTCTAAATGTTAACATCAATAAATTACAGTATGCAATTCCTCTTACAGTGCTGCAATATATTACACTTTCGTGTTCCATGTTCTGATTTTTCTCCTGGTTGAAAAAGTTCAGCGTTTTTGTTTCTTGGTCGGTCTCATGTATGAAGAAGAGAAGAAGAGAAAAAATATTTTATATATTTTTTCCTCTTCAGGGGGGCTATTCTTTTAAACATAAGGATATGGTAGTGCTTCACAATGCACTGTAGAAATAGTAGTATTGTTTGAGCTATTATAAAGGTCTAGCAAAAGTGTTACATCTTCAAAATATTTCCTTTATTTCCATTTCTTTTACACTACTGGGACTGATATGTATATGATACAGACTATGTAAAGTCATGTACTCATGATCTAGTAGAGAGAAGTTTTCCTTCAAAATGGTGAACAAATTACTGTTATCACATCAGGAAACTTAAAAATTTCATCGCCGTTGAGTGGGAATGATTGCTGTGTTAATTATCATGACGTATTTGCCACGTATTATGAGAAGAATATTTCTTCCACTTTTTATATCTGAACAACTGGAGATTTACTTTACAACGCTAGATGGCTGCAGAATCTGCATTAATTAAGAACGCGGTCGGAGAATATTCCGTTGTTCGTAACACATATACTTGCAAATTCGCCGTCATGGGTGGTGCAACAGATAGCATGCTCGAACGGTAATTGGGAGATGCGGGTTCAATTCCCGCTCCACGGTGATGAAATTTTCAAGTTTTCTTATGTGATTTGATTCACGTGTAAAACAGTAATTACAGTCAATTCAGCGATGTCTGATTGCTGTGTTAATTATCATGACGTATTTGCCACATATTATGAGAAGAATATTTCTACCACTCTTTTAGGTCTAAGGTGTATTTGGGGGAGTTCTGTTTGACTTCTTCACAATTTATGGTGTCAGTTGTCTCATGTGGTCTGATCTATCTAGTGTCTACTTCTCTACTGAACTCACCTTGCTTCATTGTCGCTGTGTCTCCTGCTTGTCCTTTTTCTTTTTGGTGTGTATTTAATTTTGTTGTTTGCTTGCTAAGTAGTTTATATTTGGGGCAAAATGTCTGGTAAATGGGCACTAGTGCTGTTTAATCACCTACGTATGTATATATACATACTGTAGCATACGCATACACACACCTGGTGATGATATTCCAATGACGCAAAATATCAATTGGAGTTTACGTCCTTAGAAAGTTCTTTTTTTTTTCCACAGAAAAGGGTATGAACCCTGTGTGTGTGTGCGAGCTTGTATGTGGGTTCAACTGTATTTTATATTTTGGGTGGGAAATGTTTCAAGTCAGATTTTATTTATTTTTGTTTCATTGATTTACTTATTTGCTTTCAGCATTTTCTTGTACTTACGTCTTTTTTAATTACCATTCAATGATTGTTATTCAAAAATGCTATTCACAAATTTCTCTGATTGTTTCATTTATATGTATGCATAATTTTACAGGTTCGTGTTCGCCTGAATGTCAAAACTGTAACTGTGAAGCTACTTGAAGAAAAGGTAGGGTACTGTACTGTAGCTTTATTTTAGTAATTTCTAGTTGGTTTTATTTAGTTAATTATGTGGAATAGAAATTTGATTGATCAAAAACGTGGATGTTAGTTTCTAAATGTCTTTAGCTGTAATGTATGAAATTGAATAACATGACATTTGTTTTAATTCTTCTTCTTTCTGACTTTACCTTGTGTTGCTTGTTGCTTTAGGTTTTAAAGGAAAAGCTGCACATGATCTCTCCAGATGTTGAGGTGGATGATGGAAAAGGTGATTATATTTTATCTAAGTTACTCTAACCATGGCTTTTAAATTATAAACAAATTCAGATTTCATATTCTGTTGCTCGTATACCATGATAGCCCTTGCAATTCAGATTTTTTATTGAATGCCCTTCAGTAACCCCTCCCCTCACCCAAACCTGAAAAATACATTGTTGCAGTCCCAAATGTTGTGAAAACTAAGTTATTGTTGCTGAACATTGAATGCTATTAAAGAAGTGTAGTGATCCCCTGCAAAGGATTCTGGTGTTTTTTCTAGAATTGTGTTTTGTTCCCCAATCTGCATGCTATTCTAAAAGCTAGGTTCCTTCTTCGTATCTCTTACCCTTGTGAAATTTCTTGGAAAATTCCTCCCATCCCAACCATCTCTGGAAACTTATAAAAATGCCAGTGCTAAGACTGGATTGGAGAGAATTTTGAGGGTAAAACTGCCTTTGGTTTTAAACTTTACACACTGTAGGAGCAAAATATTATGACCACATACTTAATATTGTGCAGGTTCTCCATAAGCTGTTGCTGTCATGTGATGAGGCATGGACACCACAGAATTCCAGAAAGTGTCCATTAGTATGCCATACATATTTGTATAAGTGCTGCTCATAGCTCGTCCGGTGTCCGTGGCTGAGGGTCCACATGGTCACAGACACAGGCATATTGTGGGGGCACATGCCCACGTTTAGAAAATTTAAGTTCTAGAGTAAGACTATGATGGAGCACCGAATATGAATGGGAGGTTTAATGGAGTCGCTATGAAGTTCAAAGAGGACGAATCAAGTTCTTCACACACACACACACACACACACACACACACACACTGTTACGCTGAACTTTTAAATTTGGCTGTGATTTGATTTTGTGAAGAAATGAAATAACAGCAAAAATGCTATCAATGTAGAGAATTCATCATATAGTGCTATTCATGTATCAGCAAAAAGATTAATATTGTTAACATTCTTTTAAATTTCAAAAGAATGTATAGAAAAAGAGAGGACTTTTTTTTTTCCAGTAAGCTTAGCATCTTGCCAAAAAAAAAAAAATGCTGGACAGTTCATCACATGAAGTAGGAATATATAGAGTGGAAACAGACATTGAAGCCTGTGGTGCCCCATCGGCCTGCAACAGAAGCAAAATGTGACGTCACTCCATCCCGTTGGCAATGGTTGCTGTGGCAACCCAGTGCTCGGGGATAGTTGAGAACCAGCTGCTCTGCACCACCCTCCTGTTGTCCCCCACGACCTTTGTCTTCAACTCCTGTCACAGTCTAAGCTAAGTGAGGCATCGGAAAGATGACAGTAACATAACATAGATATTGAGACAGACGTCAATGAAATGCAAATCACAATTGAAAGTAAAGCCGAGTCACAGCTTATATTGTGAAGAAAACAATGACAAAATATTCATGGCCGCCCTGGTAGCACAGTGGTCTAAGTGATGGCTTCTGACCATTTGTCCGTGAAGGGTGTAAGTTTGAATCCTGGTGAGGCATAGATGTTGTGTTTGTCTTATGGCACTGGCTCTCTCCCTTCCTTGAAACCAGTGGCCCTAAATTAGGGATGGGTGACTGCTTATAGCCCATTGAGTTGTTCACGGTGGTCATTAAACCTTCAATCACAAAATATGTGTGAATGAAATGTGCAACAAAGATATGTAGAAACCTAAGTTATGGAATTTTAGGAGAAGTTAATGATCAGTTAAGGAATAAGCAAGAATAATGCCACTTATTAGAATGATATAGGAAACTGAAAGATGCAAACCAAAAAAAAATTCGGAAAATGATAGATATATGTTGTGCACATCGTCGTCCACTCTGCCGGGAGGTCAAAGCTCAAATGGACAAAATCGTGTGGATCGTGGTGATTCCTGGGAAGCCCAGCTCTCAATCAACTGTAATTCTGTTGTAGGTTGATGGTGCGCTGCAGTCAACTTCATGACGTCATGAGTTTCAGCTTACTGCAGCTAGTTTCCCTTTCTCTATGTATCTTTGCTTTATGATTCACCATTGTTCATTATGATCCATGATTGAAGAGTAATGCGTAACAAAAAATGTTTGTCATGCACTTAAAAGACTCATATTTTTTTACATTCACTGAGAAACTGTTTCCAGGCATTCCCCCCCCCCAGGAAAACATCAGCTTACACTTTTTTGTGTCCCTCTCCCCCTTTTGTCATGCTACACTTATGGTTGCAGATGTGTTCAGTTGGGTTCATGTCTGGCAGCTATGGGAAAACATGAAAATTGTCCTTGTGTTCCTTGAACCTGTACCAAATGATACTGGCTTTAGATGGCATGTTATCCTGATGGAACCATCTCAGTTTGCAAACACTGTCACCAATTCCACAATACTAGACAATCAAGTGGAACCTTAGTAGGAATCAAAGTCAACAACCAATATATTGTAAACAGTATGGTTCAGTGCTGAGAACATTTCAGAACTGTTCTAAATGTGCTAATGTCTGAATCCTGTTAAAGAGCATTTAATAAATTAATAACAATAGAGATCAAGTCTTGTCGTAATTTCTTCTTTTTCAAGCTCACGTGGTAGACAAAACCATAATAATAATAATGATAATAACAGACCTGCCAACTGTTACGATTTTATCGTAGTACGATAAATCATGCTGCAGTATGCTAATACGATTTTGCAGCCAAAAATACGATTTTTTTTTTAATAGTCATGGTTTTCCCCCATTTTTTCCCTTTTCAAACAGAAGCCTTGTAGCAGAATTGCAGTGACGGGCAACATACATCGCAGATTTATTTTGGTCCTGTAGACAAAAATGACATCTCCAGAACGCTATTAAATCATCTTGCAGACTCCCTATCATAGATGCAAGTTTTTCGCCTTTCAAAGTTTCCGAAAACAGAAGTTTTGCGTAGTGAGGACTTCTTCCATAATCGTAACTTCTTTTTTTTTCTCGCAAAGTACGACATATGTCGCAGAATTAAATTGTACGCGTCCCCGTAGCTGAGTCACGTCGGCAGCTGAGGTACATCGCAAATTTATTTTGTACTCATCCCCGTAGAAGAATCATGGTGGTGTACTTCGCAAGTTTATTTTGTACTCATCCCCATAGAAGAATCGCGCCGATGTACATCGCTGGTTTATTTTGTACTCGTCCCCGTAGTAGAATCGTGGCAACATACATCGCAAGTTTATTTTGCCCTCATCCCCGTAGCAGAATCGCGGCGATGGCCGACGTACATCGCAGATTTATTTTGTACTCACCCCCGTAGAAGAATTGCGACGACAGCCGACATGCGTCGCAGATTCATTTTCTACTAATCCTCATAGCAGAATTGCGGCGATGGCCGATGCACATCGCAGATTTATTTTAGTCCTGCAGACAAAAACAACATCCTCAGAACCCGATTAAACCATCTTGCAGATCTCCTAAGATGCAAGTTTTCGGCCTCTCAAAATTTCCGAAAACAAAAGTTAGGTGGAATGAGGATTCCTCCTGTAATCGTATTTTTTTTTCTATTAATTAACAAAAAAGTGTTTGCTGATTAGATTTAATTAGTTTATCAATAAAATTTTGATGTAGGGAAAAAATCCCCACATTCTCATCATCAAGAATTTATGTAGCTGAAATAAGCTTAAAAAATTATCAGCATGCATCGTGTTATGATTTTTCTATCTGAATGTTATGTTTTTTTATTCTGAGAGGTTGGCAGGTCTGTAATAATAATAAAACTATGAAAGTAAATTGTGATTTTTTTAATTGTTTCAGATTCCTCATTAAATATGTGCTCTTTATTAATGGGTTCTGTTGTATAACATACATACATATCATTAAGCTGTTCTCTGAGATTCAGAGGTTAGCTCCAAAAAGAAATACAAACTACTTACTGTTGCCGTATCAAACTTCTCCATTTACAGCGATCTTGACATACAACTTGGGCTTCACTGACATCCATTACACGCCGTACACAAGATCTTCTATACTTCATACTCATAATTTGTTTATCATGCAGACACTCCTGAATCTGATAATCCCATGACTTCCTCGGCCTTCCTCTGCCATTCCTTCCTGCCACTTGGGCTAAAAAGATTTTCTTAGTAAGCATCTCATCACTCATTCTTTCAACATGGCCAAACCACCGAAGCATATTAGTCTCCACCTTGCTAACAACATTTTGCTTCACATTAGACAACTGCAGCACATCTTCATTCCTCACACAATTAGAACATGTCTTGCCACAAACTCCCTGACTCCAATGTTTCTTCTGCAGTACCAGTTTTCACTGCCATACATCAGAGTGAGAACAATTGCAGTTTCATACACAGCCATGCGTGACTCTTGCGGGCAGTCTTAGTGAGAGATGAGTTTATCTCCTCTGGGCACTGCGTGGTACCAATGGCACACACAACAGCAACTAGGGCCTCTGTGAATCTTGGAGAGGTGCCAGCTGGTTCTGTGTGACATTGGCAAAAAGTCCCCAACTCACTGGGTTTTGTTCCAGATGATTGACCAACTGGAACCGTTAGCTGTGGGCTAATCCCCCACACTGATGTACTACTTACCTGATTAAAAAGACAAAAAGAAATTCTGTTGTATAAAGTTTCGCAATACTACACAGTCGCACTAAACCTTAACAAAAATCAAAGTCTACAGTCAGTATGTTGTAAGATTGCACGATTCAGTGCTGAGAAAAATTAAGAACTGTTCTAAATGTGTAAATGTCTGAATTGTTGTTATAGAGCATTTAATAAATTGCTTTAGTAAATTAATAACAATTGAAGATCAAGTCTTTTCTCATAATGTCTTCTTTCTCAAACTTATGTGGTCTTAGGCAGAACCATAATAAAAAATAAGTCTGGAAGTAAGTTGTGATTTTTTAATGAGAGTAATGAGAGAGACTTACCCCTACTAGAAGGTCTGTTCTCTCTGAAAAAATACATTTCTTTGCACGTCTATTTCCATTTTAATATCTACGGTTGGTTTGGGCTGCTGGCGCGGCGGTTTTATGTTGTCTTCAACTTGTTCATTTATTTGACTGAGTGCGTAATTTATTAATCCATACTGCTGCAATGATACTTGATCCAAGAAACCTCTTTTTTACTTAAAAACCTATATTTTCACTGACTTTGAATAACCCTAACCGGTCGTCTAATTGGCTTATAAAACTTATTATTCAGTGAACTTAATTGTGTGAACATTCACAAACCATAAACTAACTTCTTATTTACAAACACCAAAACATCAAACAAAAAAATTTAAAACCTAAAATACAATTATTCACAGCAAACTTATCTCATTGCCCTCTATTTACAAACTCATCTCACTCTCTCATTCATGCACCACACCTCTGCCGTTCCCAACGTAGATTGCCTCGAGCAGCTTTCTACCCGTCCAGGGTCGTCCTCAAGAGGCTAGATGGTATCAGCCCTGCTATCACAGTGCGAGTGAGTGAGAGAAGCGATTTCTTGTGTCAGCCCATCTCCCACGTCATATTGAATGCTTGGCTGATTTTTTAAATTGTTTAGTTTGATTTTCACAATGAAGGAAGAAGTATTCCTCATAAATACATGGGGAATTCACCAGAATATTCTTAGCAATCAGATAATGAATACTGATTATTCACAGCAATCGGATTATAAATACTGAAATTGTTTGTAGTGCATACTAATCATCCATGTAACATTCTCAAAAAACTTGAAAATTTCATCATAGTGTAACATATAGCATACTTGAACAGAAATCGGGAGATTTAGGCTCGTGTCCTGCTCCAGGGCAATGTAATTTTTAAGTTTTCTGAGGATGTTACATAAATAATCAGTAAGCACTACAAGCAACTTCAGTATTTATAATCTGATTGCTGTGAATAATTAGTATTCATGATCTGATTGCTGTGTTTAGTTTGATTTACACATTTTCAACTTTGTGTGCATGTGAATTACAGTTGTGGACCTCCCTTCTGAAAATACACACTAAATGGTTACTTTTTATGCACAGCTTGACACATTGCAATACAATCGTCATAGAAACCCTGGTTGTTTAGAATCAGGTTGTTCAGAAGATAATGGCTGATTTTCTGAGGTGCCACATTAACTCACCCACAATGCCTGCAGACAGATCCGCTCGCAGCGCCATTCGTACGAGTTGCCGCATTACTCAGACACCACATACACGCCAAAATCGGTGGAGCTGCAGTTGTTGCTACTTGTGTGAGAGTGGTCTGTGCAGCATGTTAGGAAGAAGTGGGTTGCGGGTGATTCTGCTTCACGAGTTCAAATTGGGCCGTAATGCGTCACAAACGTACTGTGATGTGGTTGGGACAAGGAGGCAACATCTGAACATACTGTTCGTCGGGGATTTGAAAAGTTTCATTCTGGTGACGCGAACCTACAAGATGAGGAGAGCCAAGGACAACATTCGGTCATTGATAACAACACTCTGAAGGCAAATCCTCACGTTACAGTCAGAGAACTCGCCAAACAGTACAATGTGTCGGTGTCAACCATTTCCAAACTTCTCCATCAAATTGGTAAGGTCAAAAAGCTTGATATGTGGGTCCTACACAGACTGACAGAGCATCAGAAACAGCAGTAGTTTGAGATGTGCAGTAACCTGTGTTGAAAAGTGGGTGTTATATGACAATGGTAAGCAATCTGGACAGTGGCTGAACCATGGTGAACTACTGAAACAACATCCTAAACCAAAGTCGACGCCAAAGAAGGTTTTGTTGGCAGTGTGGTGAACTGTTCACGGTGTCGTGCGCTACTGGTTCTTGAATGCTGGTGAAAGCATTACCTCAGTCACATACTGTGAAGAAATTGACCGAATGTACCAGAAGTTGTGTTCCAAACAGCCATCTTTGTTGAACAGAATATTTTCTATTGGCCTCCATGATAATGCAAGACCACACATGACACAAATGATGAAACAGAAACTACACACCAATTTCCACCTGTTCATGCATTTTAGCAATTACCTCAAGGACATGGTCTTCAGAAACCGATAGGAGACCGAAATTGCATTCTGGGACTTTCTTGCATCCAGGCGGCCAGATTTCTTCTGAACTGGTGTTGAAGCACTTGTCACTCGCTGGCAGAGGTTGTATAGCTGTAGTCGCCTATTTCAAATAAACCCTCCAAATCAGGCAGCGTTTTCCGAACGACGTGATGTGACACCAAGACTTGTCTTTGTGTTAAAAATTAGTCCAGATGCTGTTTGTTATAGGAAATGTAATAATTAATATCCTTGTACACTTTGCTTTGACTTTCTACTACAACTTATCTTGGGATGAAGAGACCTGCAGTTTTATCTAGGATTGTAAAGCTACTTACCCTTCCCCACCCACCCACTCCTGTCCTTTTTCAAAATCTAGCCACAATCATTTATATGCTTTTGTGTTAGATGCAGATCCACTTGTATAGTGTATATATCATCATCATCATCGTCGTCGTCGTCAACCATTATCAATCCACTGCTGGACGAAGGTCTCCCCAAGTTTCCTCCACAACGGTCTGTCTTGTGCCAGTCTCCTCCATGTCACTCCCGCATACTTTCGAATTTCATCCACCCATCTTCCATGTGGTCTTCTTCTGGGTCTTTTCCTGTCCCTTGGAATCCAATCTAAAATTTCGGCTGTCCATCGATGGTCTGTCCTTCTGGCAGTATGTCCAGCCCATTGCCATTTCAGGGATTTAACTCTGATCATGATGTCTTCCACTCTTGTCATTTTTGGGATCCACGTGTTCCTCTTCTTGTCTCTCCTGGTTACACCAAGCATGCACCTCTCCATGCTGCTTTGAGTTGTCTGCAGCCTTTGTATGTCTCTTTTAGCTAAGGTCCACGTCTCTTCACCATACGTAAGCACTGGAAGGATGCATTGATCAAACACTTTTCTTTTAAGACATAATGGCATATTGCTCTTGAAAATTATGCTGTTTCTTTCAAAAGCTCTCCAGGCAAGTTTTGTACGCCGATTAATTTCTTCATCAATGTGACCCTCACTTGATATCTGCTGTCCAAGATAAACGTACGTGTCTGTTATCTCCAGCTTTTCTCCATCAATCGATAAATCTTCATTTCTTGTAAAAGCATTGTACATCACTTTTGTCTTCTGAAAGTTCATTTTTAATCCCACTTCTTTACTCTTGTCAGCAAGTTCCTGGATCATACTCAGTAGCTCTGATGGGGTATTTGCAAAAATGACTATGTCATCAGCAAAACGAAGGTGGGTTAGATAATCTCCATTAATCTTTATCCCTTTGTTTTCCCAGTTCAGTGATTGAAAGACATTTTCCAATGTGGCATTAAAGAGCTTCGGAGATATGGTGTCACCTTGTCTCACTCCTTTTCCAATTTTTATGTGTGTTGTATTTTCAAACAGCCGAATCTTTGCACTTGCATTTTCATAGATGTTATTAATAATATTAATGTATGCATTTTCAATACCGCAGGATTTCAGAGCCATTGCAACTGCTGATGGTTTCACCGAATCAAAGGCTTTTTCATAATCGATAAAAGCCATGCACAATGGAAGTTCATATTCCCTCGCTCTTTCAATTAGTTCTCTCAGTACGTGGATATGATCTATTGTGCTGTAGCCACTCCTGAATCCAGCTTGTTCTCTCGGTTGAGCCATGTCCAGTGTCACCTTCAAGCGGTGTGAAAGAACTTTAGTGAAGATTTTATGAACCACTGATAGGAGGCTGATAGGTCTGTAGTTCCTGAGATCCTCAATGTCACCTTTTTTATGTAGCAAGATCATTGTAGCGTTGTTCCAATCCTCAGGAATTTTCCCTTCATTAAGGCATCGAGTGAAAATTTGGGCGAGTACCATTTCGATTTCTCCACTTGCTTCTTGTATGATGTCTACAGTAATTCCATCTTCTCCTGGAGCTTTTCCCCGCTTCATGTTCTTGATTGCATGTGCAACTTCTGCTGGAAGGACTGGAAGAACTCTGGTACTGGTACCTTTCATGATGTCTGGAGTACATGTATCATCCCTTTCATATAATTTGGAGTAGAAATCTGTCACTCTTGTCAAAATTTCGCCTCTATTTCTTGTTACAGAACCATCTTCTTTTCTCAGTGCCATAATCTGTTTTTTTCCCTTACTGAGATGTCCATTTGCTATCTTTAGGCTTTGGTTGTTTTCAATTGCTTTCCTTACTAGTTCACAGTTGAATTTCCTTACGTCTTCAGTGATACTTTTTCGTACTGTCTTGCATAGCTCTATATATTCCACTTTGGAAGTCACATCTTCTTTAGTTGTCCTCATCACTCTTCGTTTTTGCATCAACATTTTGGTTTTTCCTGATAATTTGTTCACATGCAATTTGTTCTTAGACCCAGCTAATTTTGTTGCTGTTTCCCAAGAGCTTTGGTTACTTTTCTGTTAACTTCAGAAATATCTACTTCTTCCGATGTTACGCCTTCTAAAGCAGAGAACCTGTTCTTCAGTTCCAATTTGAAGGTATTATGGTGTTTTTTAAGGTTGGTTATGTCAATACATTTTGCTTGTCTTATGAGCTTGCTACGTTCGAGTTTAGTGTTGATGTGCATCTTACATCTCACCAATCTATGGTCACTGCCTGTGTTGAACTTGTTTAGCACACTGCAGTCTTCTATGACGAATTTTTTTTTACACATAATAAAATCAATTTCACTTGTCGTCCCATTTGGATGTCTCCATGTCCATTTCCTGTGTGGCTTTTTCTTGAAAAAGGAGTTGAAGATGAAAAACCCTTCTGTCTCTGCAAACTCTACGAGAGAGTATTTCCACGCTGGTTTCTGTTGCCGTGACCGAATTTACCTACTGAAGTTTGCGGGTTTTAACTCTTTCTTTTCTTTGTAATTTTGAGCGTCTTTTGGGGTACCTAGGAACAGAAGATGGCTAAGCTTGTTCCTTTTCTATGCGCTGTTTTTTCAAAGTAGTTAAGTTCTTAATAACTAATTAATTATGCACTTAAAGCACTGCTGAAATACTTTGTACATATTGCAACTAACTGTTTAAGGTATATAACTTTCACAAAGTTTTCTTTAGTTAATTATTATCTTTAACTTATTCTCGTTTTCGTGCTGTCATAAGTTGTAGAGTAGGGGGTTTTAGACTCAAGTTTTCTTTCAAAAATCTGTTCGTTAAAAATTAATATTTCCTTTTTTAATTGCAATGTAAAAATTTGGATTTCTTTTGCTTGATTTTCAGGTTTAAATTCTCTCTCAAACGAACTTGGCATTTCGTTATGGCTGAAAATCATTTCTAATTATTATGTCACTCTCACAGCTTGAGTTCTCTTTAATCTTCTTCTCTCTGTTTAATAGTAACAGATGAAGAGCATGGGTCGGGCCAGGAAGGTTAATGGATGCAAGCGAAATTGTTAACTAGTGCTAGGTCATGCAACTCTACGGAGGACATGACATATATATATATTTTTTAAACTATTTTAGGTGGGAATGTTACTTGCATCTATGGCCTTGCAGAAACCCATTTCCAACTAGGTCTTTGTGGAAGTGAGAAAATGCAGAGTTTTTGCTGGTCCTTGATAAAGCCAAGGCTCAGTATTCTCGACACCTTCTACATTCAGTTGTTTTATTTTATTTTTTTATCTTTTCTCCTTTTACTCACACAGGTAGATACATAACCTTTTCTATGTTGTACTAGGTGTGAGTCAAAATTATATATGTATTTTTTTGCTTAGGCATCTTCTTTATAGAATATATATATATATATATATATATATATATATATATATATATATATATATATAAATGGACTAGTATTTCATATACCATGCCATTCAATTTCCCAAAAGAATCAGATTTCTTTGAAGAATTTTAAAAAAATTTAATGCACAAATTTGTCATCATTATTGCTATATATGAATGTGAAAGCAGAAATATACCTTGCTGATTTTTTTTATTGTTGTTGCTATAAAAAAAATATGCTGATTTAGTTTTTTCTGTATCAGTGTTAAGTGACAGAGGTCATTGCTCTTACTAAGACCTAACTAACAAGCTGAAAATAATATCTGATTGTAGTGCTGTGAAACAAAATGCATGAATATGCCATAGTTATTGCTGCACATTAATATGAAATCAGAGATATATCTTGGCTGTAGTGCATGTGATTGCAAAAACATTTGGCTCTGATTATAAAAACAAAATTGGGCTGATTCAGTTTTGTCTGTATGTTGTGTGTGTGTGTGTGTGGAATTTTTTTTTTTTTTTTTGTATTTTTGTTAAAAAAATGAATACATACAGTGGATTAAAGCATGTATTTTTTGTAATGTGTTATTGATGTTTTATAAAGGTGTCGTACTCAATCCTCCATTTTTTTTTAAATTCTGTTTAGGAACCGTGTTGATATCTAGTGACCCAGAAGAAATGGAAACAGGTAGGGGAATTTAATTAGTTTTCCACATGGCAATTTGTTTATTCTTCAGAATATTTTCTGTTATACTAAAAGCAGCTTACTTTTGCTACAGATGATACTATCAGAATCGATGTGCATGAAAAAAAAATAGTGGAAAAAATATGCTTTACTATAATCATTACTTGGGGTTTTGTTAGCAATGTTGTTAGATAACTAATCCATTCTAATGCGCAAATTGGGCAGGATTTTGAATGCTGAAGGGTAAATAATCCCTATTGTTGCTGCACCTTTGAAAGATTACGATTCTCAAAGCACTCACAATTTTTTCTTTCAACCGAATGGACTTTTGATACCCAAACAATGTGGGCTTTGTCTGGAGCCCCCATCACTAATTTTTTCTTGCCGTACTTTGTTTTAATTAATCCTTTGTAATGATTTGGAGCACAGAAATTACAACAAAGTAAGCTGGTTTTACATAGATTTTTTTTTTCTAGTTTAGATGAATTGTTTTCTGTTCCTTAGACAGACAAAAGGTGCATACCTGCTTGCCTGCCTACCTACTTACCTATGTACGTACATACAAAGTTCAGCTTAATATCCCTCAATTATTCACTGAACACACGCACTGTTCATGTGACAGGAAACATAAAAACCACCTGTGCAGTTTTCCCAAACTGTCATGTCAAAGCAGGTCATTGAGCCCAACCCAATAATTTTGCTTGTACTTGCTAACAAGTCTCTGAAAAAAAAAAAAAAAAGTGTTCACACAAATTCATGGTGTCAGCCAGCTGAGTATGAGTATGCTAGGGAAAGTGTCTGGAAAGGTAATTATGGATAAGGTATGAGGTCTTACATCAGAGAAAGTGTGGGATATTCAGAGTGGTTTTATGTCTGGTAAGGGCTGCAGCAATAAACTCTTTGCATTACACATGATGATCGAAAAGTGCTGCATTTATTGGCGTCTAATGCACACCCTAATTTTAAGAAGGAAGTTTGAGTAGATACTTAAATTAAAAATAAATGTCTTGGGAGCTCTGAACTTTTTTTAGATAACTCAACACACATGTTTATTAATATTTATATCACTTATAAGGCAAATAATACAAAAGAAAAAGCATCTGTTTGAATGAAAAAACTTGGATATTAGATCTGTTGAAAAAATTTAATCAGAATCACTGCTATTGTGGAAAGTGATGTAACACTAAAAAATTAAAAACAGCCAGAAGTCTGGGTTCCTTAAACCGATGCCGTTTGCCGATAATATTTGGTCATCATCACGAGAAATGATACCCTCGAACCAGCACGACAAGACCACGCATACACTAAACAATTTTTATCACCGGCCGCCAGCCACGGAGTTCCGACGTCACCGTAAGTTTCATCATATTTTCCCCGAGCAACTGCTGCTTTAACAGGTCGTGTCGTGAAAGGAACTTAATGAGAGCAGACGCTTAGGCTTAACGTGGCAGCTCTCATTAGCTGCTGAGGTGAGTGAGATTACTTTCGGGTGCTTAAAAAAAGGTCTATCAGGAGTCTATCTCAAATTTTTTTGTGCGAATGTTTTTTTCCGAAGAACTGAAGAGTGTATTGATGCCACTTTTAACAAGATCCGTCAGAAAACAGAAGAGAGATGCATTAGAGAAGTGTCTGCAGTTAGAGTAAAGTGATACCAAACCGGTAACATTTGGCAACGTTGGGATGTGTCGCACTCTGCAGCAGTATTCCTTTTATCTAAATTTAAATTTTAAAAAGTATACGCGTATAACACACTTGTAGAATTTCAGCCCTAAATTTTAGGGGGAAAAGTGTGTTATGCACCAATAAATACAATATTTGTCTGTTGGTTAGAAAGTTTTTGCTGCCTTCATAGATTTAGAAACAGCTTATGATCAGAGGTAAAGAGGATAGTTTTTTGGAAGGTCTTATAAAGATGGTATTACAGATGGTATAACTTAAACTTGATTTCAAAACAGACAATACTGGTTCGTCTTGGTGGTACCTATGTGTGTTGATTGTTGTATGCTGGTGACACAGTCCTGTTGGTAGAGAGCAGAAGTGAGTTGCAGAGTATGTTGTCCCAGATGTACGAAGTTCGTATGAAATTCAAACTGAGTATTAAAAAGGAAAAACCCAAATTTATAGTGTTTGAGCAAGAAACTGTTAGTATTGAATGCAAGATCAGTCTAAATGGCACAGAGGTAGACCAGGTGAATGAATTTTTATATTTAGGTACTTAGGAAACACATTTGACAGAGAACATAAATTAAATGATGAAATTAGTAGGTGGATGAATTCGGCATTGAAAGTCATTGAGTTGCTTTAGGAGAATTTCACAGTAATGATAGGTTCTCAAAAAAATAAACCTGAATGGCTGTGTATGAAAGTGAAATTATTGCTATTCTGATGTATGGCAGTGAAACAACATGGGTACTTCAGAAGAGACATAGGAGTTGTTTGTGTGTTGGAGAGATATGTTACTTACAAGGTGTTTGTGGCAAGACACATTCTGATCATGTGGAAAACTAAGATGTGTAATGTGAAGCGAAATATTATTAGTAAGGCGGAGGCAAACATTCTTAGGTGGTTTGGCCATGTTGAAAGAATGAGTGGTGAGGTGCATACTAAGGGGATTTATTCTGCCCAGGTGGCAGGAAAGAAAGGGCAAGAAAATCGTGGGAAAACCAGATTCAGGAATATCTGCATGAGAAAAAGATAATGAGTATTAAGTACTAAAGGTTTTGTTTGATATGTGTTATGGTTGTCAGTGAAGCTAAATTGTGTGCCAATATTGCTGTAAATGTGGACATTTGGTACATCAACATTAAGTAAAAATCTAGTTCCATCAGTTTTTTAAACTTTAATCTGGCAGGTGGACTTTCTTTGACGAGCTTACCTCTGAATCTCAGAGAACAGCTTAGTGATATCCATGTAACCATCTCGTATAAGTTGCAACCTCTTTTATGTGCAATTTTTTTTAAAAATAGAACTGATGCTGAACGGGCTGAAAAAAAATTCAAACCTAAACTGTAAGAGAAAACTGTGAGAAAGAGTGAAATTGAACCAGCTTTTACGGCATAGGTTCACTATTTTTATTGAACAAAATGCTTCAATAAGTAGTTGAGTTGTGAATTAGAAAGTAAAAATAAGCTAGCTATGAAAAATGAGTTAAGACACAGTGAATTTTATCATCGGAAAAAACAGAAAAGCCATTGTGTGGAAAAGCTCTTGTGGTCAGCTAGAGTGGACTGATTTTTCAGCATAGTAACAACAAAATATTCAGTTGATAATGTGTACAATTAATTTCTTGTACTTTGCCTGAACATGTTGATTACTTCAGAAATGTGGAAGTGTAAGGTATTATGCTTCTGTAAAATGCTTGATAGTTTCATGTTGTAGAAATTATATGCTCATGTTCATAAAAAAACAGAACACCTGAAAAGAGTCAAGCTATGACTATGATTTTTACAGGATATGTTCCTTAAATAATACAGAACAATGTATTAGCATCTCGGAGTCTTACGTACCAGGTCTGGCTTGTATCACCTGTTATAAAAACAGGTGATACAAGCCAGACCTGGTACGAAACTAAAATTGCTAATCAATTTAATAATCATTTTATTGTATCACCACAACGTATAATTCAACAACTTCCTAAGCTGAACGATCAACAATTACCTCATTACTCTAACTCATGTACCTTAAATTCAAGGCATTCTTTGGAAATTACTAGAACCGAATTAATCTACCAACTGCAGAATATTAACATAAATACAGGACCAGGTCCAGATGATATTCTTCCCAAAATTTTAAAAACCATAACTTTTTTCATTGTTACTCCCCTATTATACATTTTTAATTCCATTCTAGCTACAGGTATTTTCCCAGATTCATTAAAAATTGCAAAAATTAATCCTGTCTTTAAAAAGGGTTCTTTGACAGATATTAATAACTATTTACCTATAGCTAAATTATCCATATTTGCTAAAAATTTTGAAAAATTTTTATTTGTTAGATTATTTGCTTATATTGAAAAATACAAAATGTTTCACAAAAATCAATTTGGCTTTTTACCAAATTCCTCAACAGAAATCGCCCTTTTACACTTAAAAGATAAAATTCAATCTAATTCTATTAATAATAAATTTACATTGGGACTTTTCATTGATTTATCAAAAGCATTTGATACTTTAAATCACAACTTATTATTATTATCAAAATTGTATGCAATTGGTATTCAGGGTACATTACATAATCTCTTTAGAAACTATCTCACTGGTCGCCAGCAATATACAAAAATTGAACATACCAAATCTAACTTACAATCAGTCATTGCAGGAGTCCCTCAGGGCTCGGTACTTGCTCCATTATTATTTAATATTTATATTAATGACTTCTGTACCTGTCTACACAATTCAGATATTATTTTATATGCAGATGATGCAACCATATTAATACATGGAAATTATGTTGAGACACTGGTGCGACAACTACAAGTCCATTTTATATCTATCACTAATTGGTTAACTAAAAATGATCTGGCTATTAATATTAACAAAACAAAAGTAATGATTTTTTCAAGTACGTCAACCCCTATTTCCTTAATTCAGAATATTAATTTACTCGGATCATCTATAGAAGTGGTTCAAAATCATAATTATCTTGGTATCATTATTCAGCATGATTTAAAATCGAATTCACATGTTGACTACTTATCTAATAAGATCTCAAGAAATATAGGGGTTATTAGCAGTGCAGTGGCCAATTTAACCCCAAAACTAATGATTTTATTATACTATACTTTAATTCAGTCTCATCTAATCTATTTTATATCTGTATGGGGATCGACTACCTTATATAATATGAAAAAACTTCAGTCGTTACAAAATAGATTCATAAGACTATTAAAATTTAAATTACAATATACTCAATTTTCAAATACAGTCTTTCAGGCTAGACTCAGTTCAAATTATTTTAATATACTAACTATTCAACAATTACATATCTATAGTATAGGTAAACTAATGTTTTTGAGAATTAAAAATGGTTACTACCAAGATTTAATTTCAATAAGTACTCGTGGTCATGATTATTCCACGAGACAAAAAACAACACTAATCCCCATGTTTCCACTAACAGAACGATTTAGATCATTTGTTAATTATACTGGTCCGGCATTATGGAATACATTTCCTACTGATATTGTATCACTTAATAATAATAATTTATTTAAACGAAAACTCAGGTATTTCTTACTGACCAAAAGCTCATAATGTATTATTACCTTTATTAATTTATAGTACCACCCTAGCTGTGTTTGATATTGTGTGGACTTGACTTGTTTATGTTTTTTTTTTTTTTTGTTGTTTTTTTTTTTTTTCATGAAAATTTTGATGCTTTGGGAGAAGAGCATCAGGCCTATCAGGCCTTTTCCCTCCTCATTCCCTGTTGTTACAAAAATATAATGTGTGCTACATATTTATGATTACGTAATACCATGTCTGTAACAACTAAAATGCAATAAATGAAATGAAAATGAAAATAAGCACTGAGACATCAAATTAAGTAATATAAATATTTAACGGGAATTATCGAGGATAAATTTATTAAGGTACATTACCTCTCAAATTTTTTATCTAAACACTAGATCTTCGTCAGGAGTTCTTGCTTCCTTCTACTTCCACAGGTCTGGTGACCAAGCCTGATGGATTTTCCATCCAGCATGGTCATTGATGTTGCCACCTTGTGTCTTGTAAATTTCCAGGGATTCCTCTAATTTCCGGATAATTCCATGTTACCTCTCAAATTTTCGATCTAAACACTAGATCTTCGTAATGTACCTTAATAAATTTATCCTCGATACGTCCCGTTAAATATTTATAATACTGAAAGTAATAAGAGGCAGCCATGAAGAGTCATTAATTACTAAAGTTAAGTAATGTGTCAATCTTTCCCTGTGTAACAGCCATTCAGATTGTGTTGATCCACATCTAAAGTTCATCAAGAGTTGCTGGCAGACAGTTGTACCTCTGCACCTGTTGTTTGAGCGTAGCCAGATATTTTCTGTGGGTTGTGAAAACACAAGTTTGTCCACGACGGGCATCAAATCCATGTCCCCTCACTCCAGAGTAAGTCGCTGTCCGAACTGAGCTTTGCGGACAGAATGTCTCGCTGCAGATTTGTCATCTTGACACGTTTTCACCTCTGTAGTACGTCACAGGGTGATAAATCTGACAATCTACCCGGCCACAGCAGAAGTGGAACAATGTTATCCCTGAATAAGGCATGTGTTGCTGTTGCAACATGTGGTGTGGCATTGTCCTGCTGAAATAAGGCCCCAAGAACATCCTTCAGATATGGAAGGGTGACTGACCGTAGAACATCATTGACGTGACTGGCACTTCAGAGGTGCCAACTATTACGGATTGGCCGTAATTATTACGGTTTCAACTGTCAGATTACGGAATTACGGACAGGTTGGAAGAATTATGGATTTCAGTGTGTTTTGGAGAATCTCAATTTTGTGTCCTTTTTTGTTAAACCTTTTAGTGCGTCGCGGCCGAATTGTCAGCCTTCGATTCGATTTTGATCCGCGTATTTCCCGAATCAGACGGCAGATATCGGTGTCGATGATCATATCATCAAACAGCGATATTAACAAATAAAGGTAACTTGATCACGCTAGTTACGTTACATGAAAAAAACTTTTATAAGCGATATTATCGAAAGAATGGTAATGTGCCGTAAGTGTCATATCGTGAAAAAGTTTGCTCTTGCTATCAGCTTCCTGCGTACTTTCTCCGTGTGACGGAAGAAAGGCTACTTTATCCAAAACTTTTCCTACTGCAGTTGAGACAGGGCTGTTCACTTGGCATTGTTGGTGAATTTTAAGACGCTGTACTGTCAGAAATCACTTTTTCGAGCCCCGTTTGAAGTGCAATAACACGCGACGCGTGTTCGCATGATGACAGATTGTTTATATTTCTTGCGGACTTTTGCCAGAATGAAGTGTGGTGTTTTATTACTAGAAGCTCTTCACATGATTCATTCCTTTTTTCCCCAAACGAACACACACAATCGCAAAACTCCGTGAATTACGAATCCCTCTTTTTTTCCAAACTCGTGTTAGCAGAGGATGACTTTATTGATAGCTTGTTCCTCAGACTAGCAGATGTGCTTTTTCCTACTGCGTGAAATTTTCTTTGTAAAGTTTTTTGAAATGGCTTGTAGTGAGAGTGAAAGTTTGCCAAGTGATAGTGATGATTTTGAATCATCTGAGAGTGATATTGGCCAAGCAATATCAAGCCAGAAAACTAGCCACCATGCCACACACACAATATCTTCTTTAGAAAGTGAAGATCTTGATAGTGAATCTTCAGATCATGAAAGTGAATGAGAGATGTAATAGAGGAAAGTGATGAACAACCTCAGCATCCTTTTGATTATCATGAAATGCAGGGGCCCAAACATGCAACTGATGTGACACCTATTGCATATTTTTACTTGTTTCTTACCAATTTCATCCTTGGAATTATCGTTTCTGAAACAAATAAGTATGCAAAGAGGTTTCTCCAGGAACATCCAAATCTTTCTCCCAAATCTCGAGCTAGGAAATGGAAAAATGTTACAAATGCTGAAATAAAGGTTTCCTTGCTTGCCTTCTAATATGGGAGTAATCAGTAGCCCATGCAGGGCGAGATGATTGCCGAAGGCATATCCAGTCCAAAAAAAAAAACAGGATTATGTAAAATTAAAGACTCAATTAAAGCCGTTGGATAATTTTTTTGCAAAAAAAATAATGAGAATAGCGTGATAAATGCTGAATTGCTGTTTACTACATTCGTTGTGGAGCATAACCTACCTATAGTAAGCTGTGATCATGCTGGTCTCTTGTTTCATGCTATGTTCCCAGACTCTGATATTGATGAAGCTGGATATTCTAGAGCAGATGTGGCACGGAATGAAATATCTAAGATGAAGGATTCATCTGGCCTTCCCAAGTATTCTGCATTGCCTAAACTAATGTTGGCAATATTGACTATCCCTCACAGCAGTTCCTCTACAGAGAGAATATTTAGTACAGTGAGGAAAAACCTCGCATACTTCCGCCCAGCAATAAGCACCAAAACATTAAGTGCCCTTCTTGTACAGAAAAGTAAAGCACTTTCCTCAGGTGAGCCGTGTTATAAAACGAAGTTTTCTGAAAAAGAATGTACCACTGCAAAATATAAGCAACAAGGGAGTCTTTATGTCAACAATGACATGAAGTAGTGGGCAGTCTTAGTGAGGGATGGATGGGTTTGCCTCCTCGGGGTGCTCCGTGGGCAGTGGCACACAGAACAGCAACAAGGCCCTCTGTGACTCTTGTACTTCAGTATCTGTGAATCTTGGAGAGGTGCCAGCTAATTCTGTGTGACATTGGAGAAATACCTCAACTCACTGGGTTTTGTTCCTGAATCCTTAGGTTGAATGGCCAACTGGAACCGTTAGCTGTGGGCTAATGCCCCACACTGATGTACCTGCCTGATTAAAAAGACACAAGGAAATAAATATCCAGACTCTAGTGTGGGATATGGTGGACATACCACACTTAAGAAGGACTGTTCACCACAGAATAGACCTTCAATTTCTAAAAGGTGCATGAGAAAGAGATAATGGCTGAGTGAGTGTAAGATTGGTGTTTGGAATACTAGAGGTATAAATGGCAAGATGAGTGAGGTGATTGAAGAAATGAACAAGTATAAATTGGATGTGCTGTGAGTAAGTGAAACCAAAAAGAAGGAAATCGGGATATAAGTGAATGGATTGATGAGTGTGTGGTCTGGAGTGTTGGATAATGTGAGAGGACATTCTGGTGTAGGTTTGATTTTAAGTGAAAAGATGAAGAACAACTTGATGCACTATAGTTCCATTAGTGAGAGAATTCTTTAGATTCATTTGAAAGTGAAACTTCAGAGAGTAGTAATTGTTGTGGTGTATGCTCCTCGTGACTCGAAACCTTCTGATAAGAAGGAAGATTTCTGGAATGAGCTAAAAGCTGTTTTGAGCCAGTTTGGTGCTAAAGAGAAAGTTATAATAGCAGGGGATTGCAATGCTAGAGTAGGTGTGCAGAATGCGATGTCTGACAATGTTCTGGGTAAGTTAGATGATCCTTGTGTGAATGATAATGGTGAAAGATTAATTGAACTCTGCATTGAGAAAGGGTGTGTGTGTATCTAATACAATTTATGACTACAAGACTTGTGGTTTTGAGATAAAATGAAAATACCAACATTTACCACAATCAAAGGTTTATAATATATCGACTATAGTTTCACAGAGCTATTGGCACGACATCATCAGGACATCCTGTTGATGCCGCGCCAATAGCTTGGCTCTGATCATTGCTTGGTAGTGTCACAAATGAAACTGAATGTTGGTTGGAGGAAAAGAAATAGGAAGAGGCCTAAGATGGAAAGAATAAAGGTTGAAAGGCTCTCTGAAGATCATCAGCATTATTCTGACTTAATCAGAGAATGACTGAAGGAGCTGAAGTCGTGTGAGAGGGATGTAGAAAAGAAGTGGGAATGTTTTAAGAACTGTGTTGTCACTGCTGCTGAAGAGGTCTGTGGCACCACAATAGTGGGTAACTATAGAGGTGAATAGTGAGATTGAAGAGGGAGTAATGAGAAAGAAGGACGCCTATTTGGGGATGTTGCAAGGTAGAGTTTCTGTGGATGAATACTGCTGTAAGAAGCATGAAGCAGCTAAGCTGGTTCACCAGAGTAGGGCAAAAGATAGGAAAGAGAAGGTGGAAGGGCATGAATTGGCTTTTTGGAAAGATAGAAAGACTTTCTGGAAGTTCATGTGACTCAGAAAAATGGGGGAAACAAAGTTGTAAGTTGTGTGAAGAACAGGATCGGAAATTGTATGGGAGCCCAATGAGTTAAGTGACAGATGGGGTGAATACTTCTGTGAGTTATTAGATTAAGAAAGCAAAGGTGATTCTGAAGCAGAAGCAGATGATGTCACAGTGAAGGATGAAAACACAGGAGGGATCTCAAGAGAGGTGTGTGAAGCTGTAAAATCTCTTCAGATTGGTAAGGCTTTGGGAGTTGATGGCATAACTGCAAAGATGTTGAAATGTGGTGGTGACTCTGTAATTGACTGGTTAACTGAAATTTGCCAGTTGTGCTGGGAGTTAGGAATGGTCCCTTGGGATTGGAAGGATGCAATTATTGTTCCCTTGTATAAGGGAAAAGGTGATCAGACTGAATGCAAGAACTATCATGATATTAGCCTACTAAGTGTGCCAGAAAAAGTATTTGGTAAAGTTGTTATTGAAAAAGTATGTGGTCGTACATCAGAGAAAGTGTGGGATGTTCAGAGTGGTTTTATCCCTGGTAAAGGCTCACTAACCAAATGTTTGCATTACGCGTGATGATTGAAAAGTATCTGGCTGTTGGTAAGAAAATTTTTGCTGCCTTCATAGATTTAGAGAAAACTTATGACCGAGTAAATAGGACACTTCTGTGGAAGGTATAGAATGAATATGGTGTTACTGGGAATCTACTTAATAGTGTAAAATCCATGTATGCTGGCAGTAGAGCTTGTGTACGAGTGAATGGTGTTTTATCCAAATGGTTTTTGGTTGGTGCAGGAGTCAGGCAAGGTTGTGTAATGTCACCATGGCTGTTTAATATATTCATGGATGCATGCATGCGTGATGCCAAAATAGATAATACTGGTCTATGTCTTGGTGATATCCATGTGTGCAGATTGCTGTATGCTGATGACACTGTCCTGTTGGCAGAGAGCGAAAGTGAGTTGCAGAGTATGTTGTCCCGGATGTACGAAGTTTGCATGAGATTCAAACTGAGTATAAATAAGGGAAAAACCAAAGTTATGGTGTTTGTGCAAGGAACTGGTAGTACTGAATGTAATATAAGTCTAAATGGCACATTTATTGACTAGGTGAGTGAGTTTGTGTATTTAGGAAGCATGTTTGACAGAGAGAACAAATTGGATGGTGAAATTAGTAGGCAAGTGAATTCTTCATTGAAAGTCATAGCTGCTCTGCGAGGTTTTCACAGGAATGATGGGTTCTCAAGAGAGTCCCTAATGGCTGTATATGAAAGCGTAATTGTTCCTTCTCTGATGTATGACAGTGGAACGAGGGTATTACAGAAGAAACATAGGAGTCGTTTGTGTGCTGGAGAAATGCGTTACTTACGTGGGGTTTGTCGGAAGACACGTTCTGATTGTGTGAGGAATGAAGATGTGTTGCAGTTGTGTAATGTGAAGCAAAATGTTGTTAGCAAGGTGGAGACTAATATGCTTTGGTGGCTTGTTTGGGCATGCTGAAAAAATGAGTGAGGAGATACTTACTAAGAAAAATTTTTTAGCCCAAGTGGCGGGAAGGAAAGGCAGAGGAAGGCCAAGGAAGTCATGGGTGGATCAGATTCAGGAGTGTCTGCGTGAGAAAAAGATCATGAATATAAAGTATAGAAGATCTTGTGTGTGTCGTGTGATGGATGTCAGTGAAGCCCGAGTTGTATGTCAAGATCGCTGTAAATGGAGAAGTTTGATACCGCAACAGTAAGTAAATAATCAGTTTAAAAAAAAAATCTGGTAGTTTGTTTTTTTCTTTGTGGAGCTAACCTCTGAATCCCAGAGAGTATGTATGTATGTATGACATGAGGTAAGTACAATATTGATAATTTAATTTGATAATTTTTTGTCAGGATAGTGTAAGCATATAAGGTTATTACACATTTCACACATTAATTTCTCATGAAATACCCTTCCCTTGCGTTAACGATGAGGCTTTGTATGTGGTGGCTGATAGGCTCCTCGGAATGTTGGCATCTCATACAAGTATTAGAGGTTACACAGTAATACTATAATATTGTTCTTAACTTTGAAAAAAAAATGGCGTGTTCCATTACTGAAACATTACTGAAAAATCCCCTATTGATTACTGATACGTTCTGCTAGAGGTTCGCACCTGTGCACTTGTTATGGTGATACAGACTCTCTCACTAGAGGTGATATGCTTTTGTAACCTGATAGCACCCCAGGCCATAACATCTTGTGTTGGTGTGATATGCATGGTGCAAATACACTCTTCCTGATGTCTTTACTCATGTCAGAGGCAGACACAGATGTGGCCATAATTTTTGCCTAAACCGAAGCACATCTGATTTGAGACCACAATGTTGTGACATTTGTCATGCGACTCTCTTCGTTCAACGCACCATTGAAGCCTGCAGTCTGAACTGCATAGAGCCAACTTGTACGGATTTTCCATAATTTTACGGATTTTTGGTTGCTGTTACGGAAGTACGGAAACACTGCTGAAATTACGGAAAATCGCCATTTGATTTAATTTTCTGAGATAGAAAGCAAATTTTCATCAACTTAAAAATGTTTGTTTGTTCAAGTTTTTCTGGGGGAAAAAATTAAATGCTACATTCAGGGCTGCCAGACCTGCGCCAATTGCGCCAGCCCACGCCAAAACGCTGTTCGTGCGCCATTCTGCTAAAAAAAATCGCCAATTTTGGGCCAAAAGTTAAAATTTACCGGTCATCGATATTTTAGGGTTATCTTACGGCATTCGAAATCGATTCAGCGGTTAATTCGTACGTGAGATTCTTCCGCGCATTCGCAAAGTCCCCTCCGGTTTTTTTTTTTTTTTTTTTTTGTTATCTTCGAGTTGATGCAAAAGTGAAGAAATTTTCGGGATATCGTATTCCGTCTGGGGATGTTGTTTTGCCTTTTTAAACGTTCGGAAACGGAAGTTAAACGAAGTGCAGATTTTTCCCGTAATCGTATTTTTTTTTTTTTTTTTCTCGCGATGTTGCTTCTGTTCAGTATTGTTAAATGAAATTTCATTGCATAATTTCAGCTTGAAATTGTAGGCAACGATTTCCGAAAATTTCCCCGTAATCTTCGGTGACGAGATTCTCATGCAGATTCGAGGAATTCCGTCTTTTTTTTTTTGTTATCATTTGGACCATGTACGAAATCGATGCATAACTGAACTTAAATTTTGGGAGGCTTGGTGGCGGGGGGGGGTCATTTTCTCCGTCGGAGGACGGAATTTCATCCTTCGAAAACGGAAAGTAGACAGAGGTAAGATTTCTCTGGTAATCGTATTTTTTCTCGCGATGTTTCCTCTACCCAGTATTGTTAGATATCATTTTATTCCATAAATATTTGTATTTCAGCTTGAAAATGTTGGATAAATTTCTGAAAACTGAAGGCTTGAAAAACCGTTATTTCAAGCCATGTTTCCCAATTCAGCGATCGCAAAAAAAATTTTGTGGGGAAGAACCAAGGTTACTGCACTAATTCAGCACATGGCCAGTGTTTTTACAAGTAACATCGTATCTGAAGTTAAAAAAAAAAAATCCTTTTTCTCTATCTACAGACGGAAGTAATGATGCTCAAGCAAATAAACTGTATCTCATTACAATAACATATTTTAATGAAAAAATAGGGAAAAAATTCAACTGTTTTGTTATCATTGGTTGAATCAAGTAATAATACAGGTGAAGGAATATTCAACGTTTTGAACAATGAGTTTGTTAAAAAAAATATCTCGTGGAGCAACTGTGTGTCATTTTCCTGTGACAATGCTAACACTATGATAGGTCAAGTAAAAGGTGTTGTTTCTCACATAAAGAAGGTTAAGCCTGCAATCATAGTTCAGCAATGTTCATGCCATTTAGTAAATTTAGCTGCGCAGAAATCTGCAACTCAACTGAAAGGATTTAATGTTGAGCAGTTTCTGATACAGTTGTACTTTTTTTTTTTTTTTGGAGAAAAGTTCAAAGAGGAAATACAATCTAAAACTGAGTCAAGCTGTTTGTGGTACTAAACCACACAAAATTTTAAAGCATGTCAATACTCGCTGGTTATCACTTTTGGAATACATTGACAGAATTTTAGAACAGTAGGAGGCTCTAGAACATTATTTCAGTGACAATGAAGAAGCTAATTCATAGTATAAGAACCTTGCAAGTATGATTAGAAATCCTTCATCTAAACTTTATTGTCTTTTTTTATTTGCTACTCTTCCTTTCTTTACATCTGTTAACGTGTCCTTGTAGCAGGAAAGCTGCGCTTGTGCATGTATTAAAAAGAAAACTTCATAGTCTGTTATCTGAATTGCTTGTACAATTTATCAAGCCATCAGCATTTGATGTGATAGCAACATCTCTTGCAGATGGAAATTTTGAAAGAAGGAGAAACCAAAAAGAAAACTGTGATCTCGTAATTGGGTCAAAAGCGAGATCTTATATAGGCACAACTGCGGATCTGAGTGAAGACACAGTGACTACTTTTTATTCTGAGGTAAGGGAATTTTACAAGGCAGGCTGCAATTACATTTTAAGAAAATTTCCACTTAATGATGAATTTCTGAGTCGTGCTGAAATTGCAGATGTAGCATTAAGGCAAAGTGCTTCTTTTGCATCAGTCCAATATATGTGTTCCCTGTTTCCAGTTTTGAAACCAGAAGAATCTGACAAGGTGGAATCTGAATTTGCTCACTACCAGTTTGAAAATTTTAACTGTGCTGTTACTTCTGAGAGAATGGATGAAGTGTGGCACAGAATTTCTTTAATGAGAAATGAAAGTGGCCAGTTGAAGTATGAATCATTAAGCAAAATTATGAAAATGATTTTAATAGTCCCTCATAGCAATGCAAGTACAGAAAGAATTTTCTGTGTTGTGGAAAAAAACCATGAATGAATTCAGACCTAATTTAAGTACTCATGTGCTGTCTTCTTTATTAGTAGAAAAAATAAACAGCATTGCACACAATGAACTATGCTATCAGAAGAAGTTTTTGCAAATTGAACTAAGGAAGGCCAAAATGGCAACTACAGCCAGTTTATCATAATAATTGGCCAACATTCCAAGGAATAATTTTTCTTCATGTCTGGAGGTAATTTATTATATTTTTCTGGTAGACAGTATTTTAAATTTTCCCACTAGCAAATTATTTTTTATTGTATTATTATTATTATTATTATTATTTTGTTAATAGTTCTGACAGATTAAAATTTGTTGCAGTGTTAAATACCCAAATTTGCCGCTGAAGACTGGATTACTGAAAATTACTGAAAGAAAAAAATTGTTACTGAAAATTACTTTAAAGTGTGCATGTTGGTTACTGAAAACTACTTTTAGAGGTTGGCATCTATGGAACTGTAATAACTGGCTACGTACTGTTACAGCTGACATGGGAGAATGTGTCACAGTTTGCCACTGCTGTGCCTACTCCGGTGACGATGCAGAATGGTCACTCAAAGACATCCTCATCAGATGATTGTTGTCTGTGTACGCTGTCCAGAACATTCTCTTCTGCTCCTACGCTCTTCTTCATATCATTCCCTGCACACTCTTGCTACAATGGACACACTGCACCCTACTCGACCAGCAGTCTCCCAGAGGGAAGCATTGCAGTCTCATGCTGATAATGCAACTTCAGTCAAACTTGCTAGTATGACTGACTTACACAATGAGGCATCCTTATCCACTGCAGATGAAACACCATTGGCATGCTAACCGAGCCACACGGCCACTTGTAATAGAAAAACGGGCAATTTCCGGTCTGTGGTGTGCTATCTGGTTTGCCTAAACACTGTATACATGTGCACCTATGATGCCAAAATGCTTATCATTTCTTCAATATTTCCTGATTAGCATATCCTGTAAAAATCAGTCATAGCTTGGCTCCTTTAAGGTGTTCTGTTTTATATGAACAAGAGTGTGTGTGGCAACGAAAAAAAGTTTTAGTGAACTGAAGAGGTGAATCCATCATGTTTTACAGGCGTGAATGATTTACCAGTTTTTGATGATTGATTAATGAAATGGAACAAGTTAAAGCATAATAATGATCAGTTTTTTCGTAACTGTACTTTGTATTATGTATTGTATTGTTTACAGTGCCTCTGCTGCCCTGGTAGTGCAGTGGTCTAAGTGGTGTCATCGTTTTTGCGTCCACATCCTTATCGCAATCTGAGAACAGGTATACATATAGTGGTTGCAGATAAGTGTTTTGTTTTAGCAGACAGAAAGATAGAAGCTTCAAAATTATTAACTTTCCTTTATAATTTACCCAGGCGACTGCCAGCATTTATATTCTAAGAAAATCCTGGTGTGTTTAAAATTTATATTTTATTTATTTGTTGTTGTTTTTTTCCAAGAAAGTATTGTCTGCAAACGCAAAACAACAGAAAAGTGCTAATTACTGTATATACAAGTACAAAGCAGTCCAAAATGTATTCGCCATCGTTTTCCACTACCTGCTTCCATCGTCTGGGCAGCTGTTGGTTATTGTAGAATTGTGGCGGCTTGGGCGCAAAGAAGTGAGAATGTGCGTATTCGCCATCGTCCCGGTTGGTGAGCCACTGTCCATTTAGGAAATTCTGCAATGACCAGAAAAGGTGGTAGTCGCTTAGGGAAATGTACGGGGAATAGGCAGGGGGCAACAGCAGCTCTCAGCCCAAGTCCCTGATCTTGTGACTGGTCCCCGTGCTGTGTGAGGTCTCACTCCATCCTACTGTAGGAGGATGCCCTTGCGGTTCAGAAATGCTGGTCGTAAGCAGATCGTCAGGCTGACAGCAGTACACATGGGTGGTGTTAGCAGCTCAAAAACATTACACCCCGCATATCTCACCAAACAGACACCTTACGTGGGTTTAGGCCAGCTTTGGGGGTTGGCATGCGCTTCTGTTTTGGGCCCAACCACTGTTCACGGGTGCTGACATTGTCATACAGGACCCATTTCTTGTCACCTGTCACAATGTAGTTCAAGAACGGTTCAACTTGGTCACGTGCAAGCAGGAAAACGCATGCACTCATGTGATTTGCTTTCTGCTCAACTGTGAGTTTATGGGGTACCCAAACTCCCCTCTTCTGCATCTTGCCAAGTTGACATAGAAGTGTGATAATGCTCCTGTGGGTAGTTCACAGCTGTTCAGCTAACTCCTGCATGGTTACACATGGGTCGGTCTCCATTAAGGTCTTCAGCATGTCCATATCCACTGATGCAGTCTTCCAGCTTTGGAACAGTCTGACAGGTCAGAATTTCCCTCTCTAAAGCATTCGAACCAATGACAGCAATGATGATGTCATATAGCATTGGGGTATACACTGGTAATCTTCCTTACGGTACTTGCTGGTGTTATGTGCAATTTCAGTGGCCGGTGTGTGCCGTTGTCCAGGGCTTCGACTTTGGGTACCTTGATATTATTTTCTTTTTCGCACACACACACACAACACAATATGTCAATAATCATTAAGTACACGGTTTGTTTTCTGTTGTCTCAGCGATTTAAAATTATTCTGTTGCTAGGCATGCGAAATGATTTACACTCTAAAGGAACTGTAATGAAATGTTAGTCCAAGTGTGCTGTCAGACTGGGTGATTTATATACAATACAATGTGTTGCCTCCCTCCAGCAATTGGTGATGAGGGGCACTACACAAATTCCATGGATACTTGGATCTTTAACTTTGAGCCCAATGGGGGCAACCGCTGTTCTATCTCAAGGGGGGGGGGGTCAAAGTACCAGTGGTAGCATAAGCTATGGTTTTCAACACTGGCTGCAAAAGCATATAATTTGGTCTAAGCACTGCCCTTTAGCAATTTGCCTGGGATTGGTTTGGGTTCGAATTCCGGTAAGGCATAAATGTTGTGTTCGTACATTAGTACCCCTATTACACATCCTTTACTTGTAAGTATTACTCTTTTCAAAGCAGTTTGCCCACTAGTTGATGTAGCATTAGTGCCAAGTATAAATATTCATTAATCTTTGCTGGTTTTAAATTTCTTGAATTCAGAGAAGGGGGGGGGGTCTTTGAACGTTGTTTAGTAAATTTTTAGTTGCATTTTTATTTCATGGCTAAAAAAAAAAAAAGAATGCTTTCAGATTCTTTGAAAGATGTAGCGTATCGGGGTTATGTATAAAAGAGTTGAAGAACCATGCATTTTCTATAATCTGAAATTCAAAATTTTACGCATAATTGCAAAAAACATATAAATGAATTGCATACAACTGAATTGGAAAAGCAATAGAAACTGCAGTAAAATATCAGGACTAGAGCAGAATTTCATATAAAAGTGAAAAACACATGACTGAGGTTCCACTATGTGTTTTGCACTGTAAATGTTTATTGCTCTTACTTATATTCACATTAATATTATGGAAATTTTAGTCAAGTTCCCAATTTAGTTTTAAGTTTAAAATGTCAATATGTGATTCAATTGTGAAAAGTTGATACACTGAGTACTTTTAATGTATGTGTAACATTCTGTTCTACATTACAGTTTATCGTGTCATCATTTGTATTTGTAGCCAAATGAGATAAGACAGGCTTCTGAGCCAAGTGAGACAATTCTGTAACATGTAAAACAGAGTATCAAACATGCATTCTATATCATTCTCCCAAGAAGTAATGCATATTTACAATTTGTTCTGTTTTCTGTATTCCAGAGATATATGGTAGACCTCTGGTTGATTTTGGCCTACTGGACACACCTTTTCTAAAATGTGATGATTTTGTGCAAAATTTCAATTTTGTTCTGAACGTCATTCATGCGTGAGTATGAGATCTGACTTATGCATATATATTCAAAAGAATCTATTTCCTCAGAAAGATTTTTTTTTATTTTTGTCCTGTGTGTATCAAGTATGCAATTATAGGTTTGCACAGGCCTGTACTGTGGAAGGTTTAGCATTTTTCTCCTGCATTAAAAAAAAAACTCATCTCATGAAACGAAGACGGAGTTCACGGGATAAAACAACAGACCCCATCTGACACCGGACGTGTTGGTTAATTATACAGCTGAAACTAACAAACTGGGCTGTTAAGATGAGAGTCTGAAATGGGGTAGTTTATTTTTTTAATGGTTGACAACAAATTCCATTTTTCACTTGGTTAGCCTTAGCAACTAAAAGACATAGAACCATGTGCTTTAGTTGCTAAGGCTAACCAAGTGAAAAGGGAATTTGTTGTATGTGAAAATGTACCAAAGTGTACCAAATTAAAATTTTATAATGAGAATTGTTGTGAAAATGTATCTAATGAGAATTGCTGTTGTATTTGTTGTTGAAAAGAAACACAGCCCTGTGTTTCTTTTCCAAGAAGTGTTTACATGAACAAAGTTTTCAGCTACACAAAACCAACTTCTGGCACCATTCGTTGTTACAACAGAGATGAGGAAGTTCGAAGTATTTGTTTACATATTTGGGAAACAAGAGCTACCTTCTTTATACTTAAGTGTAGAAGAGGAAAAGCATTTGCATACATATACAGCAGAAGTGTGTACTCCAGTATGTCAGATTTTTACTACTAACGTAAGTCAGTTCAGTAGAGCAGCTTTGTTTCTTTAGAGCAAGAGGTCTTCGGTCTTTTCTTAATCACTGACCACATGAAAAAGAATAGGAAAATGCATGTGTTTATGATTAGAATTGATTATTTCAGAGGAATTTTGAATCCTGAAACTTAACTTTCAGAAGAAGAAAAAAACGATGCAGTTAACAGGGTATCTATGTTACAAAGAATTCTGAAGTAGATACCTTATGCACCTGTATTTTTCAGTGATCTTTAAATTTTTCAGTTTTATAATAAATTGCAGCCTAGCTCATAGCAGATTTGAGAATTCAAAGTCCATTCATCCAAGAAGGCATCTGGATGTTCATTTCTACAAACATATCACTAAGCTGTTCTCTGAGATTCAGAGGTTTAGCTCCACAAAGAAATATGAACTACCAGATAATTTTTTAACTGATTATTAACTTACTGTTGCTGTATCAAACTTTTCCATGTACATCGATCTTGGCACACAACACAGGCTTCACTGACATCCATCACCCAATGTACACAAGGCCTTCTATATACATACATGAGATTCTTCCGCGAATTCGCGGAATTCCGCTTTTTTCGGCATCATTTTGGTCATTCTCGAGGTCATTGCAAAAATGAAGAGAAATTTTTCAGGATTTTTTAGGGGAAGGGGGTCGTCGTTCTATAGAAAAATTAAAAATAAGCGGAATTCCGCTTTTTTGTGGAGTATAAGAACTAAGCGCTTTCTAGCTGAAAGCATTGTTTTTGGAGCAGACGCGGGGGGCAAGAAGAAATGTTGGAAGGTGGAGTCAGGAGCTCAATTCGTTTACTGCTGTCAACAATGGATAGGATGTCAGTCGCTTGAGCATCGCAACGCAAAGGGTGGAAGCTCCGCCTACTTCGTGCGTTAGGGAAACTACCGCAGCCCTTTCCGTGTCTTGCGGGAAACGCCACTCTGCATTCTATCAGGGCCAAACTATCCGCTTGATTCTATCCGTGACGTCATCGCCATAAACTCTCTCTTGTAATTTGCAAATGTACCCGAACGCGTTCCCGCTTTTCTGAGATCGTTCGAGAATCGAAGCTCTCGTGAATCCTCTTCCTACAGAGGATGCCAAAAAATACGGAATCTCCGTAATTATTACATCTTTCCCCCGGGATTACGGGTGACTAACAAAAAAATTATGGATATTCAGATTTTCGCTGTTATTAAGAAAGTTTTACTGATTTTGTAAATAATCGAAGTAAAAGCCTCTGAACAAAGTTCATAACACAGCCCTTTGTCTTTTTTTTTTTTTCTGAGGTGGTGGAATTTGTTTTGCTTGTTTCAAAGTGTGAACAAAAAGAAAAAAATGCCCATTGTGCTTCTTTCACCGTGGCCCGGGATTACGTCGACCTGAAGCATCTAAATAAAGTTCCTGACGCAGCTTTCTTTTCTTAAATTCGTCCCCCCCCCCCCGAAGAGAAGGAATTTGTTTTGCTTGTTTGAAAGCTAAGCGGAAAGAAAGAATGGCGCCGCACCGGGATTATGTAGGCCTGGCAAGCTTCTTTTGCCGTGATCCGGAATTACGTTGGTTCGGACGTGCTTTCGCTGTTGCCCGGAATCGCGTCTGCCCGATGCCTCTGAACCATGTTCGTGACGAACATTTTTGGTTTTTTTCTAAGGAGGAGGAATGTGTTCTGCTTGTTTGAAAACTTAGTGGAAAGAAAGCACGGCGTCCGGCTAGGATAACGTCGGCCCGAAGCCGCTGAACAAAGTTCGTGACGAAACTCTGTTTCTTTCCTTTTTTTTTTTTCTAAGGAAGAATGTGTTTTGCATGTTTGAAAGCTAAGTGGGGGTGGGTGGGGAGGCACGGCTTCAGGCCAGTATTACGTCGGGCAGAAGCCTCTAAAAAGTTTGTGACGCAGCTTTCTGGGTTTTTTTTTTTTTGTTTTTTGTTTTTTCATTCTTTCTTTCTAAGAAGGAATTTGTTTTGCTTGTTTGAAAGCTAAGTGGAAAGAATGTGTCATGAGAGGCTCAAAAACAGGGTTAAAAACAAGAATTAGGCAGAGAAAATCTCCCCACTTGCTTGACGTTGATGGAGATTCATGTCACCATATTCACAATGCAAGCAAAAAAATTTGCAAGCCATTTTATAAGGTTACATTGAGAAATACTTTATTAACTTCTTCAATGACTAAAAACTAAGCTGTGGATATATGTTTCTAATTCTTGCAAGTTTCTAATTGCTTGACTAAATTCACAAACTTTCCTAGACAAATACTTTTCACCTCAGGATTTAGCTAGTAAAGATTCACATGTAAGTTTTAAATCTGATTTTTTAAAATATTTCATTTTATTTTGTTCTTAAATCCCTACTTTTCTATTGTGAATATAATAATGTGCTTCACTTTAATATTTACTTACATAATTTACAGAAAATAATTCCATATGGCTAGCGTACTCTTAAATATTGTATATATGCTGTATCTGAATTCGCTCACCGCGCGTTCGCGTGTCCCAATTTTCCACCCAGTTAATAAGTTCAGCTTTTTTTGTCATCGGCCGGTCTCATGTGTGTGTATATATCATATTCAAAATCTTTTTCTCATGTAGACACTCCTGAATCTGGTCCTCCCATGATTTCCCAGGCCTTCCTCTACCTTTCTTTCTTGCTACTTGGGCTGAATAAATTCCCTTAGTAAGCATCTCATCACTTATTCTTTCAACATGGCCAAACCACTGAAGAATATTAGTCTCCTCCTTGCTAACAACATTTTGCTTCACATTACACAACTGCAGCCCATTTTCATTCTTCACATGATCAGAACGTGTCTTGCCACAAACCCCCTGTAAGTAACACATTTCTCCAGCACACAAACAACTTCTATGTTTGGTGAAAATACTCCAAATACGTGGTGACAGTTAATAAATAAATACATCGCTCTTTCCACGTTCTAGAAACGCACAGCATCCGAAAAATTGTTTTTCAGCCGCCACTGTGGAATTGAACTAACAGAACTCTCGATATCGCACCGAGTGTGTTACATTTACGCCACGGTGGGCAACAATCCACTGTGCTATGTGTATTTTTAAGTCAGCTTCTGACATCGTAAATCCGTAAGATGGGCTCAGCTACTGAGACGTCTCCATCTGGTGGGCATTAACGGCACTAGCTATATATATATTATAGCAGATAAATTCAAAGGACGAGACCCAAGGTGAAAATGCTACAATACGTGGCGACAGGTAATAAATAAATACATCGCTCTTTCCACATTCCAGAAACACACATCATCCGAAAAATTGTTTTTTAGCCGCCGCTGTGGAATTGAACCAACAGAACTCTCGATATCGCGCCGAGTGCGTTACATTTACGCCACAGTGGCCAACAATCCATGGTACTATGTGTATTTTTAAGTCGGCTTCTGACATCATAAATCCGTAAGATGGGCTCAGCTACTGAGACGTCTCCATCTGGTGGGCATTAACGACACTAGCTATATATATTATAGCAGATAAATTCACAGGGCATATTATATTGACCTATGTTTCTTCTGCAGTACCCTTCTTTCACTGCCATACATCAGAGTAGGAACAATTGCACTTTCATACACAGCCATTAGAGTCTCTCTTGAGAACCCGTAACTCCTGTGAAAACCTCCCAAAGCAGCTATGATTTTCAATGTAGCACTCGCTCGTGTACTAATTTCATCATCTAATTTGTTCTCTAACAAACATGCTTCCTAAATACACATACTCATTCACCTGGTCAATCACTGTGTCATTTAGACTTATATTCAGTACTAACAGCTCCTCGCTCAAAAACCATAACTTTGGCCTCCATTTCAAAAATGTATTTTTTTTTTTTTTTTTTTTTTTTTTTTTAGGAGTATACTTTGTGGATGTCTTGTGGGCCATTAAAAAAGTGGTCCACTGGTCACAGGTTATAGACCCCTGCTAGAGAAACCTTTGTGTTATTTGCAATAAATGGTAGAGAATGCTTGATGAAAGTCTGAAATTATCCAGGCTTGGCTAGACTGGGCTTTCCAAATTAATGGTGAAAATCTTCCAAATACGTGGAGACAATGTAAATAGACAAAGTCGTTACTCTTTCCACATTTTTCTTTAATTAACACACAGCAACCGAAAAATTGTATTTCGACACCGCTGGGATCGAACCTAGCGGTGTTGAAATACAGTTGTTGTTGTTGTTGTTGTTGTTGTTGTTTTCAAATTAAGATGCTACAAGTGCTTGCTGGAACTTTTTGTTTGAAATAGAGCTGGAGTTTTAGATTTCGTAAGTTGGCAATTGCGGAACAATACAAAACTATTAAACCTTTTGCCACCTTCATGGGCATGACGATTAAGAAGAGCTTTGGGATTCTGGCTATGTACAGCCTGTAAGACCAGTTCACATGAAACCTCTAGTTTACTTTTTCTCTTTACTTATCATTATTGTACTTTCTCTTAATAATACCAGCCAAGTCAAATCTTTTTTAGATTTTAAATTTAATTTTTGGTACAATCTGAACTGTAAAGTGTAATACCTTGGTAAAGCCTCCTGTCAGAAGACAGAAGCTCAGTTTTGTTATTTGACTTACTGCACTAGAGAAGTTTTAACAGTTTTTTTTTTTATTTATTTATTGGTTTGCCATCTATACTGGATTAGTTTATCAGATTTACTGAGGTATGTTAAGTAATTTTGTGTATTGCTAAAATTTTAGTAGTGTTACGTGATTTTTTATTCATTTCCTTATAATTAAAATGTTAACGTCTTCCTACTACGCAAAGTAAATTTCTTCATTTAATGCGTACCAGAAGCTTTAGGGATGGAAACAGACACTTCAAACTACAGCGTGTAGTAAGTACACAACATGTGAGTGCATTTTTTTTTCTAATCAACATGTTTTTACTTAATGCTAATTACAACATACGATGAACCATAATTAACAAAATTTTGATTTTTTAAAATGAATTAGCAAATTTGATATAACGGCACCTTTTATGTAACACCACGGTGTAAATGTAAAAAGCAGTGGCAGTACATCAAGGGCCGACTATGTATCTAATGCTCTTATTGAATCTTATTAGTTCATGAAACGAAACAATGAATATTTGGTTTATGTTTTGGTAGGTTCATTGATTGAACCATTGCCTTTGATATACTAGGTATGTCTTTTGTTCATTTGATGTTCATAATCCAAAATTTGGACTTGGTCTGACATTAGTCTGTATTTTACAACTGCATTGTTTTAGTCACCTTTTTAACAAATATCTGTTTTATGTTCCTTAAATCCTGTATTTCAATGTCTGTTGTTTGTCCAATATGTTTGTTATTACAATTCATTGTTATTTGATAAATGATGTACCTGTTTTCCGTCTTGTCCTGTTTTAAAGGAGACTTGTGTGTGTGTGTGTGTGTTAAGGTGACCAAACATCCTCATTTTCAAAGCTTCATCCTCAATTCCATAAAAACTGATTGAGGGCGTCAAATGTCCTCGATTTCTTATTTTTCGTCCTCAATTTTTGAGAAATTTCCCAAAAAATGTGAAATCATGGCAAAAGAATTTAAACTTTCAGGATGCTCAGAGAAGTCAGAACATCATTATTACCAGTGTCAGCATCGAATAAAGTCATCTCAATAATCGTGGTGTTATTTCGTTTCTGTTTTAACTGGATTTAACTGAATATTTATAGAATGGGGAATAAATCTCATCTTTTTCAGCATCCACTTTCCTGCAAGAAAATAAATAATTGGTGCAAAATTTGATTGCATTTGGTAGATTTTATTGAGGGTTCTACAACTTTTGTTCAGTACATTTTTTCATTAAACTGTTTCTTCAAGTGAAGTAATTGGACTTGGAATATTTCTTCTCATAGAGATAACATACAAGTATCCCATGATTTCTGTCTGCTCAGTGTATATAGCCTAGTAATTTTCTGTTTTCAGATATTTTTTCTTGTACAGAATCCCAATGAAATTTCAGTACAAAATCAAAATGTAGCTTTATTTGTATGTTCTGCCCTCTATCATGGTTCATACAGGTGCTTAAAGGTGCTGAATTTCACGAAAAAAATAATAATAAGGGCCCTTAATAGTGCTTAATTTTTGTTTTGGGTGCTTAAAAGTACTTGTTTGTACGTTTTTTGCTGATATTGTCCACCCTGAATGGGAAAAACATCTTGGAGTTTGAGCTAACTGCCGCAAAACTCCTGTAACTCACCCTTCCATTCTCTGTTTTCTTGGTAATGGAGGCAGGCGTATGTGTTTGTTCTATGGCTGTAGGTGGAGCTTAGGTAGTGTGATTTGGCCATTCGACACAAAGTTTATTACCGACCAAAACCTTCAAACGCCTCGAGCTTCGGACCTCGCTGTCGCCAGTTGATCATGTGAACGTTTGGTCTGATCACTGACTTTTACGGGGAGGGCACGCTAGACATTTTGTTTTTGTGTGCTTTGTTAGTGTGTGCTTTATCTATCATTTGACGATAAGTTAAATATTCGATTATATTAAGTTGGTTGGGCTTTTGATATACAATGCCTGGGGGAAAGTATTTTTAATCCTGTGTGGATTCAAAAAAGGGATTACAAGGACTGGATATCCTTAGTTAATATAGATAAAAGGAAAGCAAGGTGCAAAATTTGCACAAAGGATAGAGATTGGAAGCGTGAGAGAAACTGCTCTGAAGACTCATATGATAGGTATGTGCAATATTTCTACTATTTTTGTATTTTGCCAAGCTGCTTTTCGTGTAATATTTTGTTTCAAATGTAGTTCAGTGGCAAGGCATTTCCTTTTCGAAAGTAGTTAGGCCTATACAAAATATTAAGTGTTGCGATGTAATGTCGCACAGGCAGCGCAACCACAGCTGAACTATGCTGAACTAGCCTGCTCCTCGCGGTTTAGTTCGGCCATGGCGTAGCTACAGGGGTGATTGTGGTGCGGATTTATCTGGAATTCTGGAAATTTTATAAAACGAAAGGTATGTTTCTTTTTGTATCTCATTAAATAATCCTAAATTTTTTTCATTAAAGTGAACAATTTTTATAAAGTACCAGTTTATTATGTAATCTAAAGTAAAAAAAGTCCCAAGCAATATGGATCGGAAATAGCAGGGGTGATTGTGTTCTGGATAATCCCCTGATTTCTGCGTTTTTCACGCTCGTCAAATCCGTGATTACCCGGTGGGGTGGGGGATATTCTACGAAACCTCACTCTTGTTACATAAGAATTTTATGTAAATAGTTAGCCTTTTATGCGGTTAAATTCAGTTTTTAATTTTCATTAGCAATGTTAATAAAAAGCTGTAAATAAAGAGAGAAATCTGGAGGATTTTTGGTTTTTTTTTTCTTTTTCTTTCTTTCTTTCTTTCTTTCCAAGCAGTAGATTTGGGTAATTTTTTATTTTTATTTTCAAATATTACAAAGCTAAAATTTATATGAATTCTGAACTAAGGATTTCGAATTTTGAAGGTTAGTGGAACAGAAAAAGAATGTTTTTTGTTATCAAATCTCAGTAGATGTGATGGTAAGTGTTTTTAGGATTTATTAACAATTTTAATAACACTGAATTTATGGTACACTTTTTGGTATATAAAAATTAACATTTATGGCACCTTAATTATACACAAAATTGATAAAAATGATAATTCCTATGTATAAGTTGGCTTCAGAGCTCGTAATGTGAGCACAGGTTGAACCATGATTTAAAAGATGATACCAATTTTTGTTAAATTTCGGTATTTTAGTGTTTAGAGCAGTCTTGTCAAAAATGTTACAAATTATTAATTTAAATGTTTGCTTCACTCGTAAATGCATGGGTAGTTTAAATATCTGTAATGTTTGGTATTTTTAGGGTGCTTAAAATTAGCATAAAGGTCCTTAAAAAGTGTTTAAATAACTCCTTAATTTTGATCCTTAAAAATGAGTATGAACTGTCTATGAGCAGCATTTTAAATTTATCAGAAGTAATATTCTGCATAATAGTATTTTATTGCTATTTTACACTTATTTCACATGAAAATCATCCTTCAGATTCATCGTATGTTTTCCCACGAAACTGGACAGTTATGGTACAGATCATAATATCCTTTGGTAATCTTCAGATTTTCCATAATGTGTCAAATGTTGTTCTCAATTTTGCATTGAAATTGAGGACAACATGATAATTTGTCCTTACTTTCTTCCTCAAAATTCTGGTCACCTTAGTGCATGTGCTATATTTGCTGCTTTGGTACCTATGTTCATTTCAGAATTTAAGAGCTTGCTTATTGTTCAGTTTTCCATAAATACCTGTTGATGGCATTGTATTTGCTAGGTTCATTCTTTATTACTATCTCACTTTCTTTTTAGTCTGACATTCTTTCTATTTGTTTATGTAATACATTAGTTATAGTTTTTTCATGGGGGGATCATTATCAATCAAAGTTTTTGCCATATTTGTCATTGGATTTTGCTGATTTCATTTTGAAGATAGTAATGTAGTTCTTTATAACAAATTTGTCACCGTATTTATCTTGAATGATTTTGAGTAGTAAGATTTGTAATTTAAAATTATGTTGGACTTCTCTTTTTTGAAATAATATGTATAATTCATATTATTTTATTGTGATTTTTACATCAAGGAACTGCATGTGATTATCCATCTTCTCCTCGAGTTTAAACTTGATATATTGATACAATTTGAGTGCGTGCGTGCGCACAATAATATGAATTATACATATTATTTCAAAAAAGAGAAGTCCAACATAATTTTAAATTACAAATCTTACTACTCAAAATCATTCAAGATAAATATGGTGACAAATTTGTTATAAAGAACTACATTACTATCTTCAAATTGAAATCAGCAAAATCCAATGACAAATATGGCAAAAACTTTGATTGATAATGATCCCCCCCCCCGCCCCATGATAAAACTATAATTAATGTATTACATAAACAAATAGAAAGAATGTCAGACTAACAAGAAAGTGAGATAGTAATAAGAATGTGTGTGTGTGTGTGTGTGTGTGTGTGTTTTACTTTCTATTAAAAAAAAAAAAAATCTCCTAAATTGGATACATGATATTCTTCCCACTTGGGTGAAATTGCTTTGCTGATCCTATAGACAGTCCTTCTTTTGTCTGTACATATATTGTACTTTTTTATTGTGAAGTAATACAACTGCAATAAAGGTTTTAAAAGAATAGGAATTGACCTGGAGAAATCCCACTTTGTGACAAAATTGTTTTGATTTTTGTCACTGAAGAAGTTGGTTAGTAGAGTAAACATTTTCCATAAAGATACTGAAGAAAACTTATTAGTAATATCTGAACTTAAAATTTTAAATATCTCTGAGTAATCCAATGAATTTAACTACGTAGTACAGGGTGTCCATAAAGTCTTTCCCACATTACAAAAAAATAATATAAAAAATCTATGTAAGTTAAAATAAAATGGTTGGCAGCACTCATAAAGTTTTTTTTTTTTTTTTTTTCTGTTATTTAGGTGAACGCTACTGCTGAATAAGAGGAGCATTTAATTGATAATGGCTTCCATGCAAGAAAAAGCGTGCATGTTGTGGTTCCATGAGACCAAATTGGCAGTTACTGTCCAGCGTCATTTCAGAAAATAGTACAGACGATCACTACTGGACCAAAAAAGCGTAAAAGCTTAGTATGAAAAGTTTAAAGCGATGGGTAGTGTTGGCTATCTCCCCCGAGCAAGCCGACTACCGGTTACACAAGAGACAGCTGTAGCTGTTCAGGAGACATTTCTGCGAAGCCCCAGGAAATCCGTGCGTCATGCTTCATTGGAAACTGGAATTCCCTGTGCCACAGTTCACAAAATTTTACACTAATGTCTTCATCTGTATGCTTATAAGGTACAGATCATTCAAGCTCTTCAGCCTGATTGATGACTGGCATAGCTCATGGTCGTGATTTTCTGCACAGTGTCTGTTTCTCTGATGAAACCACATTCCATGTCTCTTGCACAGTAAATAGGCACAATATGAAAATCTGGGGATCAGAAAATCCCCATTATGTCATCGAACAACAGAGGGCTAGCCCAAAAGTGAACACATGGTGTGGCGTGATGCATGACAGAATCATCGGACCCTTCTGTATAACAGAGCCCACGGTAATATGCAACGTGTACCTGGACATGCTGAAACTTTTTGTAGCACTTCGGTTGCATGCACAACCAACCTTTTTGTTGTTTTCCAACAAGACGGTGCCCCACCACATTGGGCAATAATGGTTCATGAGTTCCTGAATGTCACATTTCCGGAGAGGTGATTGGTCACCTCTATCGCGTGACATAACCGCTCTAGACTTTTTCCTGTGGAAAAGACCAAATTTACTCTAGCAGTGTACTGGATGTCGCAACATTGATGAGCAGAATAACGGACATCATTGGCTCTGTCTCTGCTGAGATGTTAAACAAAACATGATGTGAAATCGAATATCGCTTAGATGTCCTCCGGGCCACAAATGGCTCCCGTGTAAAGGTGTACTGACTCTGGGGGGGGGGGGGACGTGTGCACCATCATTGTGATGCAATTCCTTTCTTGTACCTGTAATACATTTTTATATTAATTTTTGTAATGTGGGAAAGACTTTATTGGCACCCTGTACTTTAATAAATATTGAATTTAGTCTCATATTTAATGATATTTTTTTATCTTGTTACCAGAGAGGACATTCCAGAAGGAGAAGAATTTGAAATAGTAAGTGATATTGCCGATTTGCAACCCCAAGAAGAAATGGACTCAGCTGCAGCACCTGATGATGTTGAAGATGCAGAGATATTAGTAGCTGAAGGTAAAAAGTTAAAATGTTTTATTTTCCTCTGTACTTTACATTAAAACATAGCTAATACTTAGGAGTGAGAAAGGAAAATCCAGGTAGCGAGAATATTTCTTTCTTGTTTTCCTGTTTAGTACAAGGTGCAGCCATGAATTTCTGTAATTAAGTAGTATGAAATTTTATTGTAAGTCTTATGCAAAGTACAATAAAATTCCTTTTCAATGAAATCTTGCAGACCTCAGAATTTTTGTTCTTTTTCATTGTACTGAAATTTCAGAAAGCCCATTCTCAATACTTTGAATCCAGTTCTTAAAATTGTTTGCCACTGGATTGAAATTACGTTGTCATATTCCACTTAAATTAGGTTGTTGTCCATGATAAAAAAATATATAGCCTGTGGTTCTTCCTAAATACTAGTTGATGTTATAAAACAATTCTTCAAAAGCGGGGCATAGTTTTTTTAGGTTCATTAATAGATCATTTATTCCTGATCATGTAGCATCTCTCTTTAATAAGTTCACTATTGTTTTGAGGTTTTTCAGCCAAAAGTGGCTTGCATTTGCATGTTTCTGTATGTCTTACTGTCACATTCTTCACTTTCTATTCTCAACAGCAGTTGTGTGCTCTTTTATTCTCTATTTCAATTTCTTTTGTTTGTCCAGTCTACTTTTTATTGAAGTTCAGTCAAATTTGATAAATGGTGTTCTCTTTTCCCTCAATACCCTTTGTAAGTGTTATATCATTCTTGCTTGATAACTTTAGTTTTTGGGCTGTAGTTGCTAATTTTATTTGGAACATTTTTATAAATGAGGGAAAATCACAAAACTCTTAAACCAATAAAGAATGAAATAATAAAATATATACGTATAGCAAATTATAGAAATCTAAACAGTGTTACAAAATTAGCAATTAAAAACATGTTATATAAAAATAAGAACTGCAGCTCAAAAGAAGGTAGCAAAAAGAAATGGGGCAACACTTGCAGTATCAAGTGGAAAAGAAGAAAAAAGAATATAATATAGCAAATGAAAATAGTATGGGACAATAAGCAAGGAAATTGAAACCGGGAGAAATGAAGAGCACACTGCAGTTGAAAAAAGAGATCAGAACAGTACAATAATAAAACATTTGAAAACATAAATATAGGGGCAATAAGAGGTAGCCATTTCATGCATTATGTTACCACTAAGATGAAGCCGCATTTGTATTTTCATATTTAGAGATTCACAAGAACTGGTGTAGTTTTTGCATACAAACTGTATGCAAAACTACACCAGTAAAAAAGGAAAGTTAAAAATGTAAAATTAGTTCTTTAACGGAGTGAAACTATATGTGAGCCTTTTTTTTTTTTTTTTTGTAATATATCAAGTTAGGTTGCCGAAATCAGGAGTTTGTAAATCTTTCAAATCTTATGGATCCCATCCCCTCTCTATCCATTTCAGAGTGTAAATGTATCAGGGCAATTTCTACATCGGAATTATGTAAATAAATTTAATGTGGTGCTTGCTGCTGTTTTATGGTTGTTGATTCATAAAACTTCTTTATATTCACTTTTGAACCTTGCCAAAATGAATGAACACAACAGATTGTTGTAAATGTGGCTAAAGCATGCAGAACTTTCTTTGTTGGAAGAGAGTTGGCCTTCATACATAGAGCACTAAAACTATTCTAAACATTTTATTAGGAAACTGTTGTTTGTCATTACCTTTGCCCACAGCTTTTGAGTGATTATTTCACTAAAAAAACAAGAAGTACCTTATTTCATCCCATATTTAAATTGCAATTTGATAATATAACTGTTCTTTCACTGACACTTGAAGAATATCTTAGAGATCCACAGGTTAGAAGCAAATTTTTGCTGTGCAGCATTCTCATACAATTAGTAAAAAGTCCTTCATAGGGGATTTTTCATGGTTTTGGCTTTTACGAGCGCCTTCCAGAAAGTAAGTGCCATTTGAAGATAAAATGAACAAACGAACAAAATATTGATAACTAATTTTTAATGTGTGATTAATTCTACACACCTTAATCTACTTTTCAGCTTATTCACCATGGATAACCTCCTCGTAGAAGTCTGCTGCCAAGGTTTTGAGCCACCATTCAGCTGTGGTCTTCAAATTATCATCGAACCGCTGGCCAGCAAGAAATAGTTTCAAGTGGAGACGATAGTCACTGGGCTCCAAGTCTGGGCTGTAGGGAGGGTGGGCCAGCTGCTCTATCCAAATGTGACAAAGTTTTGCATCATATTCACAGCAATGACACCTGCGTTGTCACACAGAACAACTCCCTTGCTCAGCATGCTGTATTGTTTGTTTTGAATTGCTGCACAATGCAACTTTCTCAGTGTCTTAAAATAACTACCTTTACTGTTGTGCCTTTATGCAGGAATTCCACCAACAAAATTTCTTTCCTGTCCCAAAAGACAGTGCATATGATCTTCCTCATTGACATCTGTTCGAATTTTTTTAGCCATAGGCAAGCTCATGTATTTCCATTGCAGGGACTGCTGTTTCAATTCACCCCCTTATGGAAAAGTCATGACGTATTTTAGCCACGGTTGTCGGAAAAGTCATGACATATTTTAGCCATGTTTTGCAGTGGTCATTTATTGATAGAAAGAACAAAGATCAATCAATGATATAATGCCCATTTTGTTCGATAACCTTTTGCCATCTTTCAGAGATCTGCAGAATGCCTCGTTCATAGAAGGACCTGTCTTTCGTGGTGAAAAACTGTACAAGGTGCTGATTTACAGCCTCATTTAAATTGAACATTATACCACACAAGGACTGTTAAAGAGAGCGAAACAAGTGGAGGTCTGATGGCGCAAGGTCGGGCGAGTATGCTGGGTGTGGCAACACATCCCACCCAAGCTCCAATAATTTTTGGCAGGTGATCAAACTTGTGTGTGGTCTCGCGTTGTAGTGATGGAACACAACACCTTTCCGATGAACGAGCTCTGGGCGTTTCTGGATGATGGATTTGTTCAAACTGTCCAATTGCCAACAGTACACATTCGAATTGATTGTTTTGTTCTGTGGTAGGAGCTCGGAAAACATGACACCTTTAAAATCCCACCACTCTGAGACCAGAACCTTCCGCTGATGAATGTCTGCTTTGGATGTCATTTGAGGCGAAGCAGCACGTCGGTACCAAGACCGTTTGCACAGCACATTGTTGTACACAATCCACTTTTCATCACCAGTTATCAGTCGCTTCAAAAAAGGATCGTTTTAACTTAAGTTTAATGAGCATATCGCAGATGTTTATACGTGCTGTCAATTGAGCTTCTTTGAGTTCATGAGGAACCCACACATCGAGCTTGCTTACGTATCCCAGCTTCTTCAGGTGGTCGTGAACGCTTGAATGATGGATGTGCAGTGTGTCTGCATCTCTCGTGTCGTGTAACGTGGGTTTGACTCGATCAATGCCTTGATTTGGTCGTCATCAACCTCGGTTGGCCTCCCGGATCGAGGAACATCGTTGAGGTCAAAATCACTAGCATGGAATTTGGCGAACCACCGCTGGCACTGACGTTCTTGTAGAGCATTATCACCGTACACTTTACGCAACTTTTCACAAGCTTGACGCGCGTTCTTCCCTTTACGGAAGTAAAACGGTAAAATATGGCGAAAATGCACAGTTTGGTGTTCCATCTTCAACTTGATGTCAAATCTCCACAAATCAACCAAATTGCTCACTATTTCTTTTAGACTGCAGCTAGAACTGGCACCTGTCAAATGCCATAGCGATCACAGAGCTGCGCATGCCTCTAGTACTTCCAAAACCGCCCAACCGCCATCGGGTGCCAAAATACGTCATGACTTTTCTGACAACCCAATATATGCGTACATGAGATTCTTTTTACGGGTTCAGGGAAGAATCTCATTATGCAATTATGATTTGTAAAAGAATCTCATATATGAATTCTGCTTTTTTTGTCATCATTACGGTCATCCTTGAGATTGATGCAAAACTGAAGAGAAATGGAGGGGGTATTAGTTGGGGGAGTGATTCATTTCCCGTCAGGAAATGATATTTCATCTTTTAAAGCTTTCGAAAAAGAAGTTAAACAGAGAAAAGATTTTTTCTGTTATCGTAATGCCCTTTTCTCGCGATGTTTCTTTTGCCCAGTATTGTTCTTAAATATTTTATTCCATAAATATTTGTATTTCAGCTTGAAAACAGGAGTTGGACAGCACTGAAATTTTTTTGTAATCTTCAGGCATATGAGATTGTTCGGCAGATTCTAGGTATTTCATCTTTTTCATCATCATTTGTGTGGTACTCGAGATTGGTACATAAGTGAAAAGAATTTTGGGGAGCATCATTTTCTGTAGGAGAATGGAAGTATGACTTTTGAAATCAGAAGTTAGACGCAGTGAAGATTTCTTCCGTAATCATATTATTTTTTTCATGCAATATCCTATTGCTCAGTGCTGTTGTTAAATATCATTTTATTGAATAGATGTGTCTTTCAGCTTGAAAATGGAAGAAAATTTTTCTAAAACGGAAGTCAGATGGTGTGAAGATTTCACCCACAATTGTTATCCCCTCCCCCTCCATGCAATTTTTCACCTATCTTGTCTTGTTAAATATTAATAATGTTATATTTTGAATAGAGTGATGTGGTCCAATTTAATATTTGCATAAATAAATTATTGTGAACAGTTTTGTTTTGCCCGTGCTGTTTTATTCACAAGTTTCGGCCGCTCATTTTGATTTTTTACCCACTTAAAACGTTCAGCTCTTTTTTTTTTTTCTTCGTCAGTCTTGTATGTATATGGCTTAAATAATCGCTTTTTTCCATGTACTGCCCTGAAAATTCCAAAGCAGATCCCATACACTTTGTTTTGTGCATTTCTGCCAACATCTTTGGCACTCATTGTGCACACACTTTGTAGTACTAAAGCTTTTCAGTAATGATTTCAAAACTTCAGGGAAATGTTCTGAAAAATCAGAAATTGTGAAGCATTGGTTCTCTGTAATGTTTTCATTCACTCTTTCTACCAAATCTTCCATCACCAGAGAAGGCCTACTACTGTGTGATTTGTCCTGAACGCTCTGTTATCCTTTGTTTAATGTGCAAATGCACTTCTGCACCACTCCTGCGTTCATTGCATTTTGTCCATAAATTTTGCAGATTTACCAATGAATTTTACTCAATCTGACATTTCTCACATTCAGAAACCTTATCACATATCGAACTCTGCAGTCGGTGAGCCATTCTATTAACTTAAACATTATTAATGCACAGCACAAAACTTCAACATAAGCACAACCTCACAATGGTGACAGGTTGTGGCTAATGGACAAGGCGACACAACTGTGCCTGCACGATTTTGCAGCAAATGCTTGAGCTGGAGTGTTGCGCAAACTGTATTTACTTTCTCGATGGCCCTTGTGTTTTGACAGGCACTAAAGTGTGGACAAAGTGTGTGATATCATAAGCAGGGCTTGAAAAATACCATGCCCGGGCAGGTAAATAAAAAATCTAGTTGCCCTGACCAGGCAAGTAAATTTAAAAATAAATAATTAAATAAAGTTTGGAATAGAATTTTCTACTACGCCAGAAAAGAGACTGTCGTCCCATATCATGTTCCATTTCACTGCTAATCACCAGAAGTTGTATTATTGTTACAGAGTACCAAGGACAGAAGAATATCACTAATAATGTTATTTTATGTTATGCTCCAGGTCCAGATATAGGAACCTTATGTAGTTTTGTTCCAAATGTTGTTTATAATGAGTGACGGGATGCATGCCTGGGTGATTCCATGCCAAATCAACCAGTCACTCAACCTGACCATTTCAGATTTCAGTGAAACCTTCAGGGATCATTCTCCCTAGTGATATAAATGAGAATATATTTTTAAAAATGTTTTATCTCATTGGGTTTTCATGTAATTAATTTTGAAAATTTTGAAAAATCGTCATTTTTTGGCTTGCATAAACTTTTTCAATCTTGAATTTCTATAAGGCCTAGAGAGTTGTTTGACCCCTAATTTTATAGAGAATTTAATAAGTTTTTTTTATATTCAACTTGACTAGCTTGGTGGGGGGAGATTTTTAATTTAAAATATAAATATACAAAATTTTTAAGATAATGTTTCTTAAAAATTTTGAAAAAAATGTATGTTTTTTGTAATATTATAAGTTTTAAATCCTGAAACTTTTAAAGTGGGATCTCAGTGGGATCTCAGTGGGATCAGGAGTTATGGTACCAATGATATTGTTTTAAATACCAGTTAGGGCTACATTGCTACCTTTAACTTTTGTAAGGTAAAAATAAACATTGGCTATAAGGTAATCAGTTTACATTAGGGTCTATTACAGATAATGATTTACTAAACCTACAGACAAATTAGGGATAGCATGTGAGTAAATAGTCTGCTAATCACAGGTGTTCTGGCACAAGCCTGTACAGACTTGTCTGATTCATGTTCTTGCAGGAGTGTGACTCATGCCCGCTCTAGCTCAACTTTTGCTTAGTTTCCTTTAAGATCTCAGTGGGTGAACAGTTAGTTGTTGGCAGTGTTACTTAAAGTGTTTCACATAAAAATATGATTTTTATAAGTTAATAGTTTTTTTCAGTGGAAGTGAAATGTGTTATGGGTTTGTTAAGTAATAGGTTTAACCATTTTTGACACCTTTGTTTGGAACAACTAGGCCTCTCTCCAGTTCAAAAGTACAGTCAGTTCTATTTAGTCTTAAAGGCCTGTTATTATATAAGATATTTTTTTATTGTTTCAGACAATTTGGCTTGTACTATTATTTATAATTTTAACTCTATTATTAGGACTCTGTGACAATATGGGTGAACCCTGTACATCAAAGCATTTTTTAGTATATTGTTGTAACCCATTTAAGAAACCTGGTCATAATTATTATAAGAAACAATTGAGATCTGTAAATGAAAATATTTTAAAACATAATGCCAATTTATATGAAGGTGACAAGATATGTGATGGGTGTCGTAAAGCTTTACTAAAGCTTCCAAGATTTTAACTGAGCAAGAAGGCTTGCATTCAGACAGCTCAGAATCACAAGACCATTTGAATGTTCCTGAAGTACCAGTTCAAAATACATTGTCAACTCCAGAGAAAAAAGAGGCAATTGAAGCTTTGAACAAAAGTCTTGACTGCTATCGAAGAAACACCTATTAAAAGAAAACGTTTGATTGAAAAAAAAAATACCCAGAAGCAAAGATTAAAAAACTGACTGAAGCTTTTCGAACAAAAGTACTTAATTTAAATCCAGGTACCACTGAATCTGATGGTGCAAAAAATTATGACAATGACATTATTAATCAATTGAAAGAAAAGTTCAATGCTGCTACAGACAAAAGTGTTAGAATGCAGGTTCTAACTACACTTCCCAAAAGCTGGACTGTAAAAAAAAAATTACAACTGAATTTGGAGAGTGTAATTTTACTGCTTAAAAGGCAAAAACAGTGTTAAATGAAAAAGGTATAATGTCATCCCCTGACCCAAAGCCTGGAAGAACATTGGACCCTGCAACGGTAGCCCTAGTCAAAGAATTTTATCAAATTGATGAGGTTAGTCGTCAAATGCCTTGTAAAAAAGACTTTTTCAGTCAAAAAAGATGGCAAACATTTACATGTTCAAAAGTATTTTATTCTAAGTACATTAAAAGAATCATATGTACTATTTAAGGAGCTTTACCCTGATCAGATAATTGGAATTTCTCAATTTTGTGAGCTTCATCCCAGGCATTGTGTTCTTCCTGGGTCTAGTGGGACACATTCTGTGTGAATTTGCGCAATACATCAGAATGACAAATGGTGAACTGCTGATTAAAACATGCAAAGATGTAACAAGCAATGTAATTTGCAAAACGCCAACATCTAAATGTTACTTCGCAAATTGTGTTAATTGCCCAGGAAGTGATGATTTGAAGGCTCGGTTTGAAGAAGCTTTTGAGCTTTAATAGCATTGAAAATATGAGTTTCAAACAATGGATGCAGATTGATAACAAGTGTGTCCTGGAAACTATTATAAAACCGACAGAAGAGTCGGTTTTAGTTTTGGGATTATTTGTTTCAGAGTTTGCAGGCGGTTGTAGTGAGCGATGGGTTTGCCTCCTCGGGGCGCTCCGTGGTAACAATGGCACACACAACAGCAACTAAGGCCTCTGGGAATCTTGGAGAGGTGCAAGCTAGTTCTGTGTGAAATTGGCGAAAAGACCCCAACTCACCGGGGTTTGTTCCAGAATCCTTAGGTTGAATGACCAACTGGAACCCTCAGCTGTGTGCTAATCCCCCACACTGATGTACTTACCTGATTAAAAAGACAAAAAGAAATATTAAGAATCACTCAAGCGTGGGATATGGTGGACCTACCACACTTGAGAAGGGCGGTCCACCACGGAATCGACCTGGACTTTCTAAACGGCGTATGAGAAAGCGATCTCGGCTGAGTGAATGTAAGATTGGTGTATGGAATACTAGAGGTATAAATGGTAAGATGAGTGAGGTGATTCAGGAGATGAATAAGTATAGACTGGATGTGGTGTATGGAATACTAGAGGTATAAATGGTAAGATGAGTGAGGTGATTGAGGAGATGAATAAGTATAGACTGGATGTGCTGTGTGTAAGTGAAACCAAAGAGAAGGAAATTGGGGTAGAAGTGAATTGCACGGTGAGTGTGTGGTCTGGAGTATTGGATAATATGAGAGGACAGGCTGGAGTAGGTGTGATTTTAAGTGAAAAGATGAAGAACAACTTGATTCACTGTAGTTGCATAAGTGAGAGAATTCTCTGGATTCGTTTGAAAGTGAAACTTCAGAAAATAGTAATTCTTGTCGTGTATGCTCCTTGTGACTCGGAACCTTCTGATAAGAAAGAAGATTTCTGGAATGAGCTAAAAGCTGTTTTGAGCCAGTTTGGTGCTAAAGAAAAAGTTATAATAGCAGGGGATTTCAATGCTAGAGTAGGTGTGCAGAATGCTTCTGACAATGTTTCGGGTAAGTTTAATGATCCTTGTGTGAATGATAATGGTGAAAGATTAATTGAACTCTGCATTGAGAATGATTTGTGTGTATCTAATACATTTTTCAACCACAAGTATATACACACATATACTTGGGAAAATCGTACTCTTGGTCAAAAGAGTGTGATAGATTTTGTTGTTTACGATCAGCGTTTGAAACACTTAGTTGTTGACACCCGTGTGATGAGAGGTGCGGATGTTGGTTCTGATCATTACTTGGTAGTGTCACGAGTGAAACTTAATGTTGGTTGGAGGAAAAGAATAGGAAGAGACCCAGGATAGACAGAATAAAGGTTGAGAGGCTCCTTGAAGATCATCAGCTGTATTCTGACTTACTCAGAGAACGACTGAAGGATCTGAAATCTTGTGAGAGGGATGTAGAAAAGAAGTGGGAATGTTTTAAGAACTGTGTTGTTACTGCTGCTAAAGAGGTCTGTGGCACCACAATAGTGGGTAACAAAGAGGTGTTGCTTGGTGGAATAGTGAGATTGATGAGGCAGTAAAGAAAAAGAAGGAAGCCTATTTGGGGATGTTGCAAGGTAGAGTCTCTGTGGATGAATATCGCTGTAAGAAGCGTGAAGCTGCTAAGCTGGTTCGCCACAGTAAGGCAAAAGATAGGAAAGAGAAAGTGGAAAGGCATGAACTGGCTTTTGGAAAGATAGAAAGTCCTTCTGGAAGTACATGAGACTCAGGAAAAATAGGGGAAACAAAGTTGTAAGTTGTGTGAAGAATGAGATTGGGAAAATGATATGGGAGCCCAATGAGTTAAGTGACAGATGGGGTGAATACTTCTGTGAGTTATTAGATCAGGAGAGCAAAAATTATTCTGAGGCAAATGCAGATGATGTCACAATGAGGGATGAAAGCACAGGAGGGATCTCAAGAGAAGAAGTGTGTAAAGCTCTAAAATCTCTTCAGAATGGTAAGGCTCCAGGAGTTGATGGCATAACTGCAGAGATGTTGAAATATGGTGGTGACTCTATAATTGACTGGTTAACTGAAATTTGCCAGTTGTGCTGGGAGTTAGGAATGGTCCCTCGGGATTGGAAGGATGCTATCATTGTTCCCTTGTATAAGGGAAAAGGTGATCAGACTGAATGCAAGAACTGTCGTGGTATTAGCCTACTGAGTGTGCCAGGGAAAGTGTTTGGTAAGGTTGTTATTGAAAAAGTATGTGGTCTTACATCAGAGAAAGTGTGGGATGTTCAGAGTGGTTTTATGCCTGGTAAAGGCTGCACTAACCAGATTTTTGCATTACGCATGATGATTGAAAAGTATCTGGCTGTTGGGAAGAAAGTTTTTACTGCCTTCATAGATTTAGAGAAAGCTTACGACCGAGTCAATAGGACACTTTTGTGGAAGGTATAGAATGAATATGGTGTTACTGGGAATCTACTTAATAGTGTAAAAGCCATGTATGCTGGTAGTAGAGCTTGTGTACGAGTGAATGGTGTTTTATCAAAATGGTTTTCCATTGGTGCAGGAGTTAGACAAGGTTGTGTAATGTCACCATGGCTGTTTAATATATTTATAGACGCATGCATGCGTGAGGCCAAAATAGATAATAGTGGTTTATGTCTTGGTGATATCCGTGTGTGCAGATTGCTGTATGCTGATGACACTGTCCTGTTGGCAGAGAGCAAAAGTGAGTTGCAGAGTATGTTGACTCGGGTGCACGAAGTTTGCCTGAAATTCAAACTCAGTATAAATAAGGGAAAAACCAAAGTTATGGTGTTTGAGAGAGGAATGGGTAGCACTGAATGTAATGTAAGTATAAATGGCACTGTGATTGACCAGGTGAGTGAGTTTGTGTATTTAGGAAGCATGTTTGACAGAGAGAACAAGTTGGATGGTGAAATCAGTAGGTGAGTGAATTCTTCTTTGAAAGTCATAGCTGCTCTGGGAGGTTTTCATAGGAATGATGGGTTCTCTAGAGAGTCCCGCATGGCTGTGTATGAAACAGTAATTGTTCCTACTCTGATGTATGGCAGTGAAACCTGGGTACTGCAGAAGAAACATAGGAGTCGTTTGTGTGCTGGAGAAATGCGTTACTTACGTGGGGTTTGTGGCAAGACACGATCTGATTGTGTGAGGAATGAAGATGTATTGCAGTTGTTTGATGTGAAGCAAAATGTTGTTAGCAAGGTGGAGACCAATATGCTTCGGAGGTTTGGCCATGTTGAAAGAATGAGTGATGAAATGCTTACTAAGAAAATATTTTCAGCCCAAGTGGCAGGAAGGAAAGGCAGAGGAAGGCCAAGGAAGACATGGGTGGATCAGATTCAGGAGTGTCCGCATGAGAAAAAGATTATGAGTATGAAGTATAAAAGATCTTGTGTATGGCGTGTAATGGATATCAGTGAAGCACGAGTTGTATGTCAAGATCGCTGTAAATGGCGAAGTTTGATACGACAACAATAAGTAAAAATATCTGGAAGTTTGTATTTCTTTTTGGAGCTAACCTCTGAATCTCAGAGAATAGCTTAGTGATATGTATGTATGTATGTATGTATGTTTCAGAGTTTGCCAAAACTTTTAAGACACTCTTTCATTGCTACTCAACAATCTTCCTAGTTGCGACACTTGAAAGAAAATCTACCTCAAAGCCAATGCATTGCACTTTGTGATTTTGCTGAAAATTATGCATTTGTGCTTCAAGATTCTGCACAAGGCTTTCATCGGAACAATGCTCAAGCAACAATACATCTGTTTGTTATATACTATGTTGATGAGGAAACCAAAAAGTTGGTGCACCTGAGCTTAGTTATTCTTTCTGATTGTATGGTGCATGATACAGTTGCTGTTCGTTTGTTTCAACGCCTCATGATTGACTTTCTTAAACAGAATCTGCCCCATAAACCCGAAAAGCTAAATTACTTTTCAGATGGAGCATCATCACAGTACAAAAACAAATCAAACTTTCTCAATCTCTGCCATCATGAGAAATATTTTGGCATCAAGGTGGAATGGAACTTTTTTGCATTGTCACATGGGAAACATGCATGTGATGGTGTCGGAGGAACTGTTAAATGATGAGCAACATTGGCCAGTCTACAAATGGTCTACAATGATCAAATTATGACCCTCGCCAACTTTATGATTGGGCTAAAGACAATATTGTCAACATCAGTTTTTTGTATTCCACTACAGAATAATACGAGGCAGAGGAAAAGACCTTGGAGAGTAGGTTTGAAGCAGTAACAACAACAAAGGGTACTCAACAATTTCACAGTTACAGTCCTGTGAATGAGACTAGAGTTTTAGTGAAAAGCTACTCATTTTCAGAGAAATCAAGTGTAGAAATAGTTTCAGCTGATGACACTGATGATGATCTGGACCTTATAATGACATTGTTGGCTTTGTTACATGCCAATACTCAGACAAGTGGTGGTTAGGTTGTGTTTTAGGAATAGAAGGAGATGAAGTATTGCTAAAAATAAGTTTTTGGAACCACATGGCCCTTCTCCATCTTTCACAACAGTGAGGTTTTAACAAAAGTTGATCCTACAACAGCTACAGGAAGAGTTTATCGACTTACAGACTCAGAAACCAAAAAGGCAAACAAGAAATTATTTGTTAAATTAAAGAAGAACTAAGATGTCGCTATTTTGGCATAACTACAACTCTTAAGTGCTAACAAAAAAAAAACTTTTATTAATTTTACCAGGTAAAACTTTTAGCCTGTTGGGACTATCCTTCCCTTGTTTTATGTTTGACTATGTATTAGTATGATGCATTATGTAGATTTTAAAACTCAGTGTCTGTTATCATGTAATAAACACACTAAAACGAGAATTATAATCCATTATTACTTGTACAGTAACTTTAAGTTGTTTGCCATAGCTCCCTATCCCATTCAGATCCCACTCTAAAAGTCTCAGGGTTTAAAGCTTATAATATTAAAAAAAAAACATTTTTTTTTTTTCAAAATTTTTAAAAAACTCTTAAAAATAAAAAAAAAAACATTCTTAAATTTAAAAAAAAATTTCACCAAGCATAATCAAGTTGCATATCAAATTAAAACTTATGAAATTTTCTTTAAAATGAGGGGTCACACAACTCCCTAGGCCTTATAGAACTTGAGAAATTCAAGATTGAAAAAGTTTATGCAAGCCAAAAAACGACAATTTTTCAAAATTTAAAAATTAATTACATGAAAACCCAATGAGATAAAAAAAAATAATATTTTCTCATTTATATTATTAGGGAGAATGATCCCTGAAGGTTTCATTGAAATCTGAGATGGTCAGGTTGAATATTGAAATTTTTGGGTTGATTTGGCATGGAATGATCCGCCTCTGATGGAACTAGCCTCCAATCTTTAGTGACCAACAACCAAAACTTTAACGAATGGGACATGGCAGAATCACTATATTTCTCAAATACCAATTTCATCGTCGCACCATTTCATACTAATTTCAGCATCTTAAAACTTGAGATACACGTTTTCGGGCATTGAACATTTTGAATACAGATCCTTAAAATGGAAATGCAAAACATGTAAAATAAAGTTTTCATATTTTTTAACTTAAGAAAAATGAGGGCTCTGATTTGTAAAAGAAATTTTCCTGGGCATCAGCTTTAACTACCCGGGCAGGTAAATAATTTCTGCACATGCCCAGCTGGGCATGTAACTTTTCAAATATTTTTCAAGCCCTGATAAGAAATTTTTTGACATCATAGTATTTCATGCATCAAATTATATTTAGTCATTTTTCTTCTCTTCTATTTCTTAAGCTGATGACGTTGAAGTACTGGAGATTGATACAGTTTCTAAGAAGAGGAGGCTTTCATCTGAAGAGCAGGATGATGATGTTTCAGATACAACATCAAGGAAGAAAAAGTCTAAAGCTTTAACTATTTAACAGATGAAACTGTGTGCATGTGAAGATTTGTAATACGCTGTATATTGTGCTTAACTTGAGCTGTAAAATTTGTCATTATATTATTTGCTCATAGTTCATTTGTTACTGGAAGAGTTCTTGTGTAAAAACAAACATGATTTTCATTTTTTCCTCCCGTGTATTGTCCTTTCATGTTGATCTGAGTTTCATGCGTATTGATACACAATATATGTAGGTTGAACAAAAACATAGTTACAAGGCCTGTAGACCTGTGCACGATAAAATGGCCATTCCTAAACTTGTGTACTTTTAAACACAGTCACCAAAAACATTCAGGCATGTCAGCTAGCTTGTTTATTTCATCGTAAAATTCTTTACCTTGTTGTTGGAGGATAACAATTTTTACTCTCCATCGGAGGTGAAGTGACAGATTTTCATATAATCCTGCAACATTAGAGAGAGGTGAAAATCATTAGGTGCATGGTGTGGTGATGCGAACAGTCGTCAAAAAGAAAGATAGCGAGGGAGAGAGCTATGTGTCCTGTGTGTAAGCCCCCGGCACAGGAGGTCGTTGATGATGCTTTCTGCTGACACGTGCAACTGAGGGGTGAACTGAGAAGCCAGAAGAAAAGGGGGTGGTTTTTCTTGGAAGAATACCAGCCAGAGGGATGTCACTTGCGCGTCCAGGGTAGTTGCTCGTTTCTTTTGTGAACGAAGGAAGCATTATGATGTGATGTTAAATGTTTTCTGTTTATGTATTGTACCGTTTCTGTGTGTTCGTCTGGTTTTATTAAAAACCATTTATTTTAACTTCCTGCATTTTTTAATTGGAACAATGCTTATGTTAATTTGCACCGACCTGCGATGATGAGGAACGGCTGATCATAACAAGTGCCAAATATGTTGGCCAACGCTACCACAGAGAATTGTGAATGGAATCAACACCACCACATGTAGTAAAACATTTTGGACAAGCAGGGAAGATTTACCCCCACAACCAACAAAAACGAAATACAACACATGGTTTCAATACATTTTGTATTTAGGGTTTGTACGGCCCCTGGAATCCTGGAAAAATCCTGGAATTTTTTCATACACTGAAAAAAAATTGGTCGTAGTTTTTAAATTTATTGCATCACTTTGTTCTAGCTCTCTGCAGTGTCTGCTTGGAATGACATCACTTCCTTCCACAGAGTGTGGAGACATGATATCTTATGAGACACTGAAGTGCAAGTTGTTTGAGTATCAGATTTCCAGCAACCTTGGTCTGTAGTATAGTACTTGTGGGAGGTTGGAGTCATGGAAATCATTCCACAAATCCAAGATGACCCTTCCTCCTAGCATGCGCTTTTCTGACTGGAAGGAATTTATTTCTAGCCTCCCCATGCCACTGATGTGCATGCAAATTAGATGACTACAGAATAGGGGATCTTCAATGCCACGACAAAATTGTTTTGTTTTATTATCATTGTAATAAGAATCAGATTGCTTCATATAAGCTTTATACAAGGAAATTTTGCTATTTCTTTGAAGATGTAACAGCCGCCCCGGTGGCGCAGTGGTCTAAGGCGTTGGCCTCTGATCATTCGTCCGTAAGGGGTCCGGGTTCGAATCCCGGTCAGGCATGGATGTTGTGTTTGTCTTACGGCACTGGCTCTCTCCCTTCCCTGGAACCAGTGACCCTAAATTAGGGACGGGCGACTGCTTATAGCCCATTGAGTTGCTCACGGTGGTCGTTAAACCTCCAATCAAAAAAAAAAAAAAAAAAAAGATGTAACACACAGTGAAAAACACTGCAACAGCTGAACTCTTGGGATTTCAAGGTCTAGATGCATACTAAATTTCATCCCAATTTGAAAAATATAAAATAGAGCCCTCATGGTCTGTGTACACTCCTTGAAAACCTTGAAAAAAAGTTCACAAGTACTTGAAAGGGTTTGGGACTCTAAGTAGTACTTGAAAAAGTTTTTATTTTGTTTTTAAGTAATCATGTAAAAGAGTATGTGCTAAAAAGTTGTATAGGAGATTTCTGTGTAGTTCCAATAAAAACACTATGCTGACCAAATACTGCAGAGCGTTCAACCCAGGGAGTTCGTGGATAGCTGGTACTTGGCTATGACACCACTACAGAGTAAACTGTCAGCCATTGGAGTAGAATAAGTGGAATGGTGTATTCGTGAAATGTAATGGGCTTGTGTTGACTAGGGGGTTAGGGACGCGTTCTTGCCGTAGGTTGGAACTTCTAGTAATTGCTTGTGCTTCATGCATGGACCTTTCATCTCCTGGCTTCATCAGAAATAAGAAGTTAAGGTTAAAGCAAACAATAAATTTCATACCAGCAGATGAACAAGAAAATAATGTACCCTTTCAAAATATTCCACAAAATAAAATGATTTCAAAAAACACCAAAATAGAGGGGGCAATTCAAAGTTAATAAAATAAACCAATGGAGTAACAAGCATGTCATGGTGTGCCTGTACTAGGTAAGTTTAATGGTCTGAACTTACTGAAATACCTACCTACTGACTGACCAACAGCACACACACACACACACACATACACACATATGATAATTTGGTTGTAAAAAGTCCATAATGTGCTTGAATTTATTTTGTTTTGAAAAGTATGCACCTTATTATTAAAGTTGTAGCAGAAATTTAAGCTCCTGGAATTTTTTGATAAACTTCTGGGGAAAGTTTGGAAATTTATTTTTGTGAAGTTGTACAAACCCTATGTATTGATCACTTTTGATTGTTATCAGTTATGGTATCCCTACCTGCCACAAACTTTTGATATCATTTTCATGTGATGGTTTACATGTCAATAAGCTATCAGCCGCCCCAGTGGCGCAGTGGTCTAAGGCGCTGGCATCTGATCATTCGTGCATAAGGGGTCCGGGTTCAAATCCCGGTCAGGCATGGATGTTGTGTTTGTCTTACGGCACTGGCTCTCTCCCTTCCCTGGAACCAGTTACCCTGAATTAGGGACGGGCGACTGCTTATAGCCCATTGAGTTGCTCACGGTGGTCGTTAAACCTCCAACCAAAAAAAAAAAAAAAGCTGTCAATGAATATCAGCAGGTGAAACTTTTATAGTCTACCAAAAACATATTACACAACAAATCTTCCTGTAGGACCAACTAATAGTACAACGTGGTGCTGTAGGTGTGATTTTAAGCAAAAAGATGAAGAGCAACTTGATTCACTATAGCTGCATAGTGAGAGAATTCTTTGGATTTATTTGAAAATGAAACTTTATAGGATAGTAATTGTAGTGTATGCTCCTTGTGACTTGGAACCTTCTGATAGGAAGGAAGATTTCTGGAATGAGCTCAAAGCTGTTTTGAGCCAGTTTGGTGCTAAAGACAAAGTTATAATTGCAGGGGATTTCAATGCTAGAGTAGGTGTGCAAAATGTGATTTCTGATAATGTTCTGGGTTGGTTTAATGATCCTTTTCTGAATGATAATGGTGAAAGATTAATTGAACTCTGCATTGAGAATGGTTTGTGTGTATCTAATGCGTTTTTCAACCACAAGTATATCCACGCATATACTTGGGGAAATTGTACTCTTGGTCAAAAGAGTGTTATAGATTTTGTTGTTTATGATCAGCTTCTGAAACACTTAGCTGTTGACACTTGTGTGATGAGAGCTGCAGGTTTTGTCTGACTCTGATCATTACTTGGTAGTGTCATGAGTGAAACTGAATGTTGGTTGGAGGAATAGGAAGAGGCCTAGGATGGAAAGAATAAAGATTGAATTGCTTTTTGAAGATCACCAGTGTTACTCTAACTTAGAGAACAACTGAAGGAGCTGAAATCATGTGAGAGGGATGTAGAAAAGAAGTGGGAATGTTTAAAGAACTGTGTTGTCACAGCTTCTGAAGAGGTCTGGGGCACCACAATGGAGGTGATGCTTATTGGAATACTGATATTGAAGAGAAAGAAGGAAGGCTATTTAGGGATGTTGCAAGGTAGAATTTTTGTGGATGAATATCACTGTAAGAAGCATGAAGTACCTAAACTGGTTCACCAGAGTAAGGCAAAAGTTAGGGAGGAAAGGCACCATTTGGCTTTTGGGGAAGATAGAAAAACATTCTGGAAGTTCATAAGACATAGGAAAAAGAGAGGAAATAAAATATTAAGTTGTGTGAAGAATAGGGTTGGAGAAATGATGTGGGAGCCGAATGAGTTAAGTGAAAGATGGGGTGAGTACTCTATTTTATTAGATCATGAAAGCGAAGGTGATTATGAGGCAGATGATTTCATACTAGGAGATGGAAGCACTGGTGGGATCTCTAGATAAGAGGTTGTGAAGCTCCAAAATCTACACAATGATAAGGCTTTGGGAGTAGATGGCATATCTGCTGAGATGCTAAAATATGGTGGTTACTGTGATTAACTGGCATTTGCCACTTAAGTTGGGAGTTAGAAATGGTCCCTCAGGTTTGGAGGGATTCTATCATTGTTGTGTTCCCTTGTTCTAGCAAAAAGGTGATCAGACAGAATGTAAGAAGTATCAGTTTGCTGAGGGTGCCAGGAAAGGTCATTATTGAAAAAGTACGGGGTCTTACATCAGAGAAAGTGGAATGTTCCGAGTGGTTTTATGCCTGGCAAAGCCTGCAGTAATCAAATTTTTGCATTATGCATGATGATTGGAAAGTATCTGGCTGTTAAGAAAGTTTTTACTGGCTTCATAGATTTAGAGAAAGCTTACGAACGAGTAAATAGGACACTTTTGTGGAAGGTATTAAATGAATATGGTGTTACTGGGAATCTATTATACTTAAGGTAGTTCCACCTAAAATCTCTGCCCTGTGTTTCCAATGGTAAAACTTCTTTACATATTATTTTCTTCGCAATTAATGTATTCCCAAGGACGGAAATTTGCACATTGATAAAACTAATTTTAAGTTATAGCATGGGATACTTAATATTTTGTTAAAACATAACCATAATTAAGCAATCCAACATTTGTTTGTCTACTGATGCCATCAGTGTACATATTGCCCCATCTATTAACAGGTCTGAACATTACTCAAACAAAAATAATTGATTTTTAATATAATTATGGTTATGTTTTGGAAGGTATTAAGTAACCCATGCTATAACTTATAATTAGTTTTATGGATGTGCAAATTTTCATCCTTGAGAATAAATTAATTGCAGAGAAAATATGTAAAGAAGTTTTACCATTGGAAACATAAGGCAGAGATTTTAGGTGTAACCACCTAAATATTGTAAAAGCCATGTTATGCTGGCAGTAGAACTTGTGTACGAGTGAATAGTGTTTTATCAAAATGGTTTTCTACTGGTGCAGGAGTCTGACAAGATTGTGTAATGTCACCATGGCTGTTTAATATACATATTTATGTATGCAGAAAAAAAATAGATAATACTGGTTTATGTTTTTGTAATCTCTCTGTGTGCAGATTGCTGTATGCTGATGACACTGTCCTGTTGGCAGAGAGCAAAAGGGAGTTGTAGAGTAAGTTGTCCCGGATGTACGAAGTTTGCATGAAATTCAAACAGTATAAATAAGGGAAAAACCAAAGATGGGTTTTGAGCAAGGAGCTGTTAGTACTAAATCTAAATGGACAATCTAAATGGCACAGTGATTGACCAGGTGAATGAGTTTGGGTATTTGGAAAGCATGTTTGACAGAGAACAAATTAGATGATGAATTTAGTAGGCTAGTGAATTCTTCATTGAAAGTCACAACTTCTTTGGGAGGTTCTCACAGGAATGATAGGTTCTCAAGAGAGTCCCGCATGACTGTGTGTGAAAGTGTAATTGTTCCTGCTCTGATGTATGGCAGTGAAGCCTGGGTGCTACAGAAGAAACATTAGAATAGTTTGTGTGCTGGCAAGGCACGTTCTGATTGAGGAATGAAGATGTGTTGCAGTTGTGTAATGTGAAGCAAAATGTTAGCAAGGTGGAGACTAATGTGCTTAGGCCATGTTGTGAGAACGTGTGATGAGGTGCTTTCTAATAAAAAAATTTTAAGCCAAGTAGCTGGAAGGAAAGTTAAAGGGAGTCATGGGAGGAACAGATTCAGGAGTGTGCATGAGAAAAAGATTATGAGGCGGAAGAATAGAAGGTCTTGTGTACATTGTGTGATGGATGTCAGTGAAGCCCGGGTTTGCCGCCCCGGTGGCGCAGTGGTCTAAGGCGTTGGCCTCTGATCATTCGTCCGTAAGGGGTCCGGGTTCGAATCCCGGTGAGGCATGGATGTTGTGTTTGTCTTACGGCACTGGCTCTCTCCCTTCCCTAGAACCAGTGACCCTAAATTAGGGACGGGCGACTGCTTATAGCCCATTGAGTTGCTCAGGGTGGTCGTTAAACCTCCAATCAAAAAAAAAAAAAAAAAAAAAAAAAGAAGCCCGGGTTTGGTGTCAAAATCGCTGTAAATGTACAAGTTTGATACGGAACAGTAAGTAAATAATCAGTTAAAAATGTATCTGGTAGTTTGCATTTCATAATAATTTGTTTTGTGGAGCTAACCTCTGAATCTCAGAGAACAGCTTAGTGGTATGTATGTACACTGCCGGACAATTGCTAAGGACGGATGACAATAGCAACGATAGCAACCATAAAATGGAAGGCAGAAAAATGTGGAAATTAGCATAAGTGCGGGATACAGTAAGACGTGTTGTGCGTATGCAAATTTTGGATTGCCGAACTTGTTCGTGACGTCATAGCGCTGATAAGAGATATAAAGGATTTGACCGTTGTTGTTCAAACGCAAAGTTGAAAGGGAAAGAATCAATTGACGAACTTCCAGTTTTCAGTATGTCTTCCCGACATCACCTAGATGATTTTACGCGTGGCCGTATTATTGGCAAGATTGAAGAAGGGCGAAAAATAACAGATGTTGCCAGGGAGTTCGACGTCAGCCACAGTGTTGTTTCAAGGCTTCGGAAATCATTTCAAACAAATGGAGAGTGTAGCAAACGTCACGGGGAGGTCGTGTTCACAGTACGACACCTGCAGAAGATCGGTACATAGTGCTATCAACAAAAAGACACCGGCGCAGCACAGCTAGTGAGGTAGCAAATCAGTTTATGGCTGCTACTGGCAAGCGGATCTCCCGAAAAACTGTCGCCAGACGTTTGCATGAAGGAGGACTATACGCCCGCCGTCCTGTTGTGTGCATCCCATTGTCCAGACGTCACTGTACCGCCCGTTTGCAATGGTGCCATCAACATTGCAATTGGACTGATAACAACTGGTCTGATGTCCTCTTCTCAGATGAGAGTAGATACAGTCTATCGTCTGATTGTCGACGACAACTGATCTGGCGTGATAGTGGTACTGCATGTTGTCCAGCAAACATGCAGGAAAGGGACCGATATCCGACATGTGTCATGGTATGGGCTGGCATCATGATCAATGGCCGTACGTCCCTCTATGTGCTTCCAACTGGGACTATGACTGGCCAACGATACATTAATGATGTTCTGCTACCTCATGTTCCGTGGTGCTGTCGGTGATGGATTCATTTTCATGGACGACAACGCAACATGTCATCGAACAGTCGCTGTCCAGGAGTGTCTTGAGAGCGAGGATGTTCAACGCCTCGTATGGCCAGCACGTTCTCCAGATCTGAATCCTATTGAAAATGTGTGGGATGCTTTGGGGAGGAGTCTTGCTGGTCGCCAATGCCCTCCAATAAAGGACACCCTCATCCGTGCTCTGACAGAGGAATGGGATAAATTACCCCAACAGCTGTTTGATAATGTTGTGCAAAGCATGACACGACGTGTAGAATCTTGCATCGCCCTCCATGGTGGCCATATCCCGTATTGACATCTTACGTCGGAACGCCTGCGGACGGTAATTGCATTTTTTTTTACGTTTGCGTATTCTGCACAAAATGGCCTGTTTGTCCCTTGACCACGTTCCAAAGCCTTCTGGATTTCAAAGCACAATAAATTGTCTTTCTTGTAATGTCCTGGCATTCTGACATTATTTTATTTCACTTGGCATCCAACCACACTTACTTTTTTATGCGTTATATAGCCGTTTGCGATCCGTCCTTAGCAATTGTCCAGCAGTGTATATAGTCAGGGGTCAAAAAATGATACTTTTCCACCAGTCAGCCTAAAATGCCACTAGTCTGAGATTTTTTGCATTTGCCCTCCTCAGTAACAAAACTGCCCTTCCCGTCAGCTTCTTGCATTCTCCAATCCTCCCGTAATATCTCCTTTTTCAACCTTAACATTTTACTTGCGCTTTTTGTTCTACATTCTAGGACTAGCCTCCCAACATTTTACGCGCCTCTCCACCCTCACCTGCACAGCTCAGGATGCCGGCAGCTTGCTGGCTGTCCTAGCACAGCTGTTGTTAGCATTTGCAAAACAGAGCTTTCTGTTTCATTCTTTGCCATAACCCTTTGACTGGCTGAAAGGAATTAACTTGAGGTTACGAAAATGGGGTGAAATCATCCAGTGAATATGTTCGCTGTCTTAAAAGAGACAGCAATAAGCATACCTGCGCATCAGAAAATGCTGTTTTCCCCTTACCTTTGTTGCTCAAAGAAAATGATTGTTTATGTAGATGATTGACACTAATCCTTTCTGACTGATTGTCTACTAAATTGGCTGTAATAGTGTCGACGAACCTATGAAGGGAGAGAAATATGATTTTCAGTCACTTTTTTCTGCCCTGTGGCATGATGTCCATGTTGGAGGGACTGTTCCTTCCACATCAAGCCTTGGGTGATGGAGCAGAGAATTTATGTTATAGGGGATATCTTCTCGCAACCGATAGGTTTATCGTCTGTTTTGCTGAGATGAGTAAAAAGGAATTGTTTTGCCGTAGTTTTTGTAAAATGTGGCTGTTCGGTGAATATTTCTGTTTGCGTAGTGCAAAAAATTGTGGACATTTTATGGTTCAGATACCTCGGCCGCTTAAAGGGAAGCAAGATACTAGTTCTCAAATATGCAGAACAAGAGTGTAATTAGACATATGTAATGACTAATTATGTTCTTGGTCTTGCGCATATTACCGGAGAAAAGCAGAAGATTTTTTAAGTTTTTATGACTGTGATTCCAGCCAAGCCTTAGTTAAAACCAGTGACTTTAAAACCACTGGTTTGAACTAAGACTTGGCTGGAAATTTAAAAAAAGTGCTAGTTCTGTAGCGTCACTTGTCAGCTATATTATCTGACTCGTAGACGAGTGTGATTTTGGACCCCTGTATATAATCATGTACGATATTAATGCTTTTTCCACGCATTGCAGCACTAAGCTAATTTATTATATTAGATGCTTAGAATTAGTTCATTCTCCCCTGTACTGTGTTCAAGTTGTTGATTTATAAAATATGAACACGTACTAAGTGAACCAAATTTTTAAATAAAAATGAAGCTGAGTACTTAACAGTTTTATCTTTTGTGGTCTGTTGCAAGATCTCCTTCTGGCAAATTATTTCCTCTATCACTAACAGTCAATTCTCTACCATCAATCCACCTTGTTCTGTGTCTTCCCTGTGGTCTGGAACCATGTATTTTTTAACATACTGTTGGGTAGTCTTTCGCCTCATGAAAAACATTCTACCAAAATGTATTTCATTAACTTTTTCCTCTACAGAAGTGCTCAATACAGTTCTGTCTGCATAATTAATTATCTTGTGCCACTGAATCCATCTATCCCTCATTATCAACTTGCCACTTCTATGCCCATAATTCCCAACCATTCAGTGAGACACCTACTTTGCATTTGTCTCGCACTGAAGTAGAAGTGGGAAGGTCCGATAACGAATTGTGTACATGTGGCTGTCTTTGACCAGATTTCTCAGGCTTTGTAAAAAATAGTCTAATATAGTTGTGCCGAGAATTTCTCTGAGTGACTAATTCAATTCATGCCATAAAGAGAGAAGTAAGCGCAGAAGGAGTTTCAGGAGAGAGTTTGCAAATCTATAAAAAATCTCTTCAAAATGCTAGGGCCCCGGGAGTAAATGGCATGACAGCTAAGATGAAATATATTGGCAATGTCCTTGACTGTTAAACTAAAGTTTGTCAGTTGTATTGAGAGTTAGTAGTCGTCTCTCATGATTGGAAAGATGTAATCATTCTTTCTCTGTAAAGGGGTAAAAGTATCATACTGAATGTAAGAACTATTATTTATGGCAACAGCCTTCTGAATTATCTAGGGAGTGTTTTGAAAAGGTCATTGCCGCCCCAGTAGCGCAGTAGTCTAAGCGATGGCTTCTGATAATTTGTCAGAGTTTGAATCCCGGTGGCGCAGTGGTCTAAGGCGCTGGCCTCTGATCATTCGTCCGTAAGGGGTCCGGGTTCGAATCCCGTCAGCCATGAATGTTGTGTTTGTCTTACGGCACTGGCTCTCTTTTCCCTGGAACCAGTGACCCTAAATTAGGGACGGGCGACTGCTTATAGCCCATTGAGTTGCTCACGGTGGTCGTTAAACCTCCAATCAAAAAAAAAAAAGAATCCCGGTGAGGCATGGGTGTTGTGTTTGTCTTACGGCGCTGGCTCTCTCCCTTCCCTACAACCAGTGGCCCTAAATTAAGGACGGGAGACTTACACCCTGAAGTGCATGTTGCGTTGCACGTGTGGTGTGTGGGCGTGCGTTATCTTGCTGGAAAACACTACGATGGACCGACCTTACAAATGGCACAACAATGGGCTGAATAATGATGTTGATGTAGGAGGTGCTGTTTAACGTACCCGGTACAAACACTAGTTGTGTACGGGAGTGATAGCTGATCGATCCCTACACCAGAAGACCAGATTTCATCGCTGAACACGACAGATCACCATTGCGTTCTCCAGTGCAGATGTTGGCGACACCACTGCAGCAGTTCCTGACGGTGGGCTGGAGTCGGAGTCACACGTGCACGTAGTCCTGCATGCAGTAGACGGTTGCGGATTGTTCGAACAGTCGCCTCAGGTGCAACGGCAGCTCGGATTTGCGTCGCAGTGGATGTTCTGCTTGACAACGCCGCTCTTCTTATGCGTCGATCGGTCCGCTTATCAGTCCGTCTGTGACTCCCGGTTCCACGTCTCGTGTGGGAATGTTCCTCGGACCATCTACGCCACCATCGTACCACCCCCGATACTTCCAGTCCAATTCGCTCCGCAATACGACCACCCGGCCTCGCGGAGTCCGACTAGACGACCTCGCTCAAAGTCCGATAACTGCTGAAATCGTACACGTCTTCCATGTCCAGGCATTGCAGCTTCTTCAGGGTCTTCGCACGTGTCCGTACGCCGACGACTGATTACATTCACTTCGCCGTACTCCTTAAATACCACCGACGATAATGTGCATATTATGCCGTGCTGTGGCGTAAGCGCTCACCGGTTGGTCCCGAAATTAACATCACACCTACGTAAACTCGACCCCATTAACATATGTAAATTTCATGATCGTCAGCCAATGCCTTCTTGGTGTTCTTTTTTCACTTTCTGGCAGTGTATATTCGCATGTGTTTCAATTACAAAACGTGCTTTTATACTGCGGTTATGTATTGTAAAGACACCTTACTAAATAACGTAAACAAAACATTTTACAACTTCATGTTGAAATGATATCACCGTAAATACCTTCACTTGCAGCATTTGTCAGTTTATCACAAGAAGCGTAGGTTGCTTTAGGTAGAACATTTCGGGGGAAAGGGATCGTATATGAACACCAGCGCAAATAATCTTACAGTTATTTCAAAATAAGTTCTTGATATTAGCTTTCACTTTGAATTCTGTGTTGTCATATAGTGGATAGTACATCCCATAATGACCATTATTTAGCATTCTTCTGCAACTTTATCAAACATGGGTGAGTATTTTCACTACTTTAACTAAAGTAGTGAAAGATTTTAGCCCTGTGCAGCACCCAACCCAATGTTATTGACATACTTAGATTGTTGTGCCTCTCGATTTTTCCTGATGCCGGGCTTCTCGAAACATTTCAGGATGAAATGAATGGTCTAAGAAACTGTAGAAATAGTTAGACATCTCTTCCCCACTCTGCAGTTGAGAAATACATCGGTTAATTGCATGGGGAGGAAGGAGTGCAATTTTGAAAGAGGATATTTTTTTTTAATGCCTAAACAGATTGATCATAGCTTTCGGGCTCGTTTGGGCCAGGGCCCTTAAAATTGAGCCCGAACTTAGCTTTTATGAGCACAGCACTAATGCCATCTACAACCAACAGGAGAAAAATCAACTACCACCCCCTCCTTCCGTGGTGAATATATAGAACATCTTGTACACACCTCCGCCTGCAACATGCGGTACATACATTCTAGTTCCTCAGCTACCAAGTGAACCCAAAAGTTTGTAAACACACATGGCCCATCTATTGTAGTTGAGATTCTAGCAGATGCCGGTTGAGGGGATTTTTTTCTCTAATTCAAAATAGAAGGAGGGGGGGGGTTCCTCCGCTTGTTATAACTACATTGGGTATTTCGTTTATAATTTTTTTTGATTGGAGGTTTAACGACCACCGTGAGTACCTAAATGGGCTATAAGCAGTCGCCCGTCCCTAATTTAGGGTCACTGGTTCCAGGGAAAGGAGAGAACCAGTGCCGTAAGACAAACACAACATCCATGCCTCACCGGGATTCGAACCCGGGCCCCGTTCGGACGAATGATCAGAGGCCATCGCTTAGACCACTGCGCCACCGGGGCGGTTATAAAAAGCTGTTATGGTTCAGTTCTGTATTTAAAACAACTGAACTGAAAATATTTTTAAGAAAGAAAGAAAGAGACTAAATATACTGAAGGGGCCAACCGGGAAATGTTCCAGTGGGCCACCGGGGTGGCGGACATATCTTTTACTAGTTCAAATGCAGTTGGGCCGCCCGGTGGCGCAGTGGTCTAAGCGATGGCTTCTGATCATTCGTCCGAAAGGGAACCGGGTTTGAATCCCGGTGAGGCATGGATGTTGTGTTTGTCTTACGACACTGGCTCTCTCCCTTCCCTGGAACCAGTGACCCTAAATTAGGGACGGGCGACTGCTTATATCCCATTGAGTTGCTTACGGTGGTCGTTAAACCTCCAATCATATATACACTATCTACCAACAAGTAATTGGAGCCGCCCCGGTGGCGCAGTGGTCTAAGCGATGGCTTCTGATCATTCGTCCGAACGGGGTCCGGGTTCGAATCCCGGTGAGGCATGGATGTTGTGTTTGTCTTACGGCACTGGCTCTCTCCCTTCCCTGGAACCAGTGACTCTAAATTAGGGACGGGCGACTGCTTATAGCCCATTGAGTTGCTCACGGTGGTCGTTAATCCTCCAATCAAAAAAAAAGTAATTGGACACCTGTGATAGCAAAGGAAAACAAAGTTTATTCACCTTCAATAGTTGGTGGAGCCTCCACGAGCGTCGATTACAGCTGCGACCCTCCGGGGCATACTCTCAACCAGGCGTTGTACGACGGCTAGCGGTATTTTCTTCCACTCGGCTTGGAGAAGACAGGTCAGTTCCTTCACCAATTTCGGACGGTGGGGGCACCCCTTAAATCGACTCTCCAACTCGTCCCAGAGGTGCTTGATATGGTTAAGGTCCAGGCTCTGCGCATGCCAGTCCGTTCGATTAACCCCATTGTCACCATACCAAGCATGGTGGACCTCGCAACATGACAGGTGGCATTGTCATCCTGAAAGTAACATGAGTCCACCCCGTAAAACTGCTACAACGTAGGAAGCGCATGGTCATCCAAAATGGTGCAGTAGGTCTCGGCGTTGAGTCTACCAGGAATTGCGACCAAGGGTCCCGTGCTATACCAGGAGAAACACCCCCATGGCATAATTCCACTGCCTCCGAACTTCGAAGTTGGTGCAATACATTCTGGCGGGAGGCGTTCTCCAGGAAGACGACAAACCCAGACCCTGCCATCCGAACGGTAGAGGGTGAACCTTGTTCGTCGCTCCAGAGAACCTGTTTCCACTGTTCAACGGTCCACTGTCGACGTTCTTTGCACTATGTTAGCCGAGCAGCGCTATTGGACTTGGTGATCAAAGGCTTGTGGGCGGCAGCACGTCCATGATAACCGAGCAGATGGGTTTCCTTACCGATGGTTATCGGCGAAAGAACACTCCCAGATGCCTGTTGAAACTCCTCGCGGATGTGGCCCATCGATTTGGTGCAGTTCTTCCGAATTTATCTGGCCATCACCCGTCGGTCTCTAAATCCCAGTTTTGTGGGTCACGCGGCCCGGCGTATTTCACAAGTGAATGTACGAAATTGCGATTAGAGCCATTTGCGCCACGCGATTGGTTCAGAGCTACTTTGGAGATTGTGAGTGGGCGGGGCATATGAGGAGAGTCATGTGACAGGAACACTGTCTTTTTATCTGGGGAAGTTCTGCTTGCTAAGAAATTCATTGTGACGTTACTTAACATATGTGACAAATAATTCATACTGAATTATATCGTGGGAAGTTCTTCATCCTAAGAAGTTCACTGTGAGGTTACTTAACATATGTGAGAAATGATCATATTGAATTATATGGTGATAAGTTTTATCGTGAGAAGTTCTGCTTCCTAAGAAATTCAGTGAGGTTACTTAACAAATGTGACAAATGATCATATTGAATAATACGATAAGGAATATCTGCAGTTTCTCAGATGAATACAAGGCGAAATCTATATTAAAATTGAGGACGACTTTAATAACTAACTAGTTGAATACCATACTCCTTATCGGCCAATGCACGCCAACTACCCATCACGATTCGTGCTGTTGTGAAAGTGCGCATATAAGGATACCAAAAAGTATCCTTTTAAAGGTCCTTTCTATTACCCTTAAAAGGACCTTTAACAGTGAAAAGTATGTCTCCACAACGAAATATTCTGACGATCAAGTTTTTTTCCTCATGAATTTTTTTTTTTTTTTTTTTTTTTGATTCTAGGTTTAACGACCACCGTGAGCAACTCAAAATGGGCTATAAGCAGTCGCCCGTCCCTAATTTAGGGTCACTGGTTCCAGGGAAGGGAGAGAGCCAGTGCCGTAAGACAAACACAACATCCATGCCTGACCGGGATTCGAACCCGGACCCCTTACGGACGAATGATCAGAGGCCAACGCCTTAGACCACTGCGCCACCGGGGCGGCTCCTCATGAATGTGAGGAGGTCTAGCTAGAAAATAAAATCAAACAGAGTGATTTTGTATTAGCAAAGAATTACCTAATGGCACGAAGTACGGCCTTTGATGTATTCAGGTATCTTTTCTTGGGGTCGTAGCCCCCGAAAACCCCGTAGGTTTTTGAGTGATCACCCTTTATATTTAGTCTAATTTTTTGTTTATAGATGAAAATTTGGAGAAATTAATTTTAAAAATTTAAGAAAACGGTGGAAATATTATAATAAAAAAACTCATTCACATGGACTTCATATCTCAGTAGCATTAAGATTATTTTAAGTATTAAATTAATTGCTTTGTTTCATACACTAAAAATAAAATTTACATTTATATTTACGTTTTCTAAACCCGACGAGTCAATGCAGCGAATAATGTATACAACACCTCGTTTGATCACATATGCAAGAGGTGCAAACAAGAAAACCTAGCATTGTTTCACAATTTGTTAAATTTTTTAGACCCTTTGAATTTGAGAGTTAAGTTTACTGTGGATTTGTAATCACCAACGGCATGCTGCTTGCACTGCAATACATCATCATATTTTGGAAGCTGGCATTCAGCTTTATTCAGTCTTCTGGATGCCGACTTCCCATGTATATGGTTAAGTAAGCCTCAATGTAGCTAAAGTGACGTTAGGGCTTTCAATACAACAAAATGGTTGCGCTACCTAATTTTTAATGATAGCAAATTATTAAAAATGATTCCCATATTTTTTTTCCTGGAGGTATGTGGTTTACGCTCTGTGACAAAAAGAAAATCCAGGAATTTCAAACGATTAATTAGTTGTTTTTTTTTACTACTATGTGCTAACCTAAATAATCTAAAGAGGCTGAAACCAAGTGGCAGCGGAATGGTTTGCAGCATACGTTTTCAGGTAACACTATAATGATTCCTCAATAATCAGAAAAACGGTTGTTGTAAGACTAAAATATTTTTCCCACTCCTAATGTTTAAGGGGCAGAGGGGGAAGAATTTTCTCCAGCACAACACCGTTATCTTACTAGCATCCTTAATATTTTACACCATCGCAGCATGGTGAAATTCGTGGTGCATTACTGAATTAAAATAAAGGTATAACTTTTTTCATTTTTAATCACTTGCATGTGTAGATTTCAGAAAATTTGTTATATGTATTAATGTATATATAAATAATATAATATGTATTAATGTATAAATAAATAACAAATAATAACAAGTTTGAGCCCCCTCAAAATTTGCGATTGACGCCACGGAAAAAACTCTGAATGTAACGCTGAGTACGACCTCAAGACAGTGTTCTGTTGAAATAAGACACTTCCGTCGGAATAAATACTCCGAAATGTTGTTTGCCATATATTGATATTGTGTCTGATAAAATAGTAAGTGATCTGTTGTACATATATTTCTAATATTTAGGAAATTCCTCATATTTTTGGCCCTCCAAACTTAATAAATGCCTTCAATTCCACATTTCAACCCGCTTTCTCCCCGAAAAAAAAAAAAAACAAAATAAAAAAAAAAAACGTTATACAGCTAATGGTTCTCCATACAAAACACATCAGTACTACTCCTGTTCTACAGCAGAGCGCGCTGACGTGCTAACATCTATCGGCTCTGTGACAACTATATAGATTGAAGCATGGCTTTCTGCGATTAATCAAAGATAAGTCACAAGTCCATGAAGTCATGTTGATATAAAAACTCAAAAGTTCCCCTACCAATAAAGTACACTCTCTATTTACCTCCTGTCGCATTCCGAATGTACGGGTAAAATAACTGGGGTTAACCATTGTCTCAATGAAAACATCCGAACATCAAAATGGCATATGGCGTGTGCAGCAAAGTTTACATGTCTCACTCACATGACTCTCCTCGTAGGCCTCGCCTACTCACAATCTCCAAAGTGGCTCTGAACCAATCGCGTGGCGGAAATGGCTTTAATCGCAATTCCGTACATTCACTTGTGAAATACGCCACCGGGGCGTCATTGGAGGTTTAACGACCACCGTGAGCAACTCAATGGGCTATTGGGGCCGCGGGTGGCCTAGTGGGCAACGTTCGTGACTGCCACGGAAAGGGCCTCAGTTTCGATCCCACGCACGTACGAACACTCGATTCACTAAATACCCGCCGTGCGTCGGATGGGCACGTTAAGCGGTCGGGCCCCGGGTACTGGCCCCCGGTAATAAATAAGGGCGTCTTCCTCCGCCTTTCTACTTCGCTTCCGTGTCGCTTTCCTATTGGGCACTGTAGTCCAAATCTCCTAACTTCCTATTTCTAAGGGTTGTTTAAGACCTGGGATCAGACACTCCCTTCCTAAAATCCTCTACATACGATGATCATTTGATCAATGGGCTATAAGCAGTCACCTGTCCCTAATTTAGGGTCTCTGGTTCCAGGGAAGGGATGGAGCCAGGGCCATAAGACAAACACAGCATCCAAGTCTCACAGGGATTCGAACCCAGACCCCTTTCAGTCTAATGATCAGAGGCGATCTCTTAGACCACTGTGCCACCGGGTCGTTCGTCACAACTTCAACGGCGTATATGAATATCACCACGTCTTTCAATGGAAACTTTTGTTTTAGGTATTTACTGTTATTATATTCTACCAGAGTTCAGCTTCTATATTGATAAAACGCGGAAAATCTGTCGTCTAAATGCGTAGTGATTTCATAAAACAGGAAAAATGCAGTTTCATTGTAAATATTGTACCAACCTGATATAAGGGTGAAATTACTTTACGTGGAATGGCAACATACAAATTCTTCATCTGGTTTTAATGGTTTCCTCCCAGATGGGTCTGCTGTGTTGGACAAAGTATTAAATGTGTTTTACATGTTATTAGAAATGTGTTTAATATCAGCAGAGACAATTAAATAAGCAACTATCTAACCAGTTGTACTGAGGGCTTGTAACCAGCTATGCAGTTGTAACAAATTGTTTTTCTAAATACGACATTGCAGCCACATTACCCAAGGAAAATTATCGGGCTTTTGATAATTTGAATGTAGAATCATTTTTTGAGAAGTTTGTATAAAAACATTAATTAAAGATCATTTATTCGTTTTCATCGATTTGAAAAGTTTTTAAAAATTAAATTAAAGTAAGCCTGAAGTGATCAATAACCATGCAATGTGGAACATTATTGTGTTTGTGCACCAAATTTGTCATCAGTAAAACATTTTTATGGAAGTCTGTTAATAGATTGCAGTTGTTGCGATGGTAGTTGATCGATAGTTATGTGATATCAGTTCTTCATGCACATGTTAGGAATGACACTTTGTGAACGGTTATTTTTGTATCGCTTCAAATCAAACTAAAAGTTGGCATGGCATCCTGTAAGCAGACTGCCTACGAATTGGTGCAGGATGTCTTTTCACCAAGTGTTGCGGTACTGTGCGGCAGTGACGTCGAATCGGTGTGTGCGAAAAACAATCTTACCTTCGTAGAAATGGTACAGCCTTTCTGTAGAATAAATTCTGAAAGTAAGTCACCAGTTTGTTGGGATGTATACACACTTATCTGTTAGCTGTTCAGACTATTGTTTCACCATATATATATATTTCGTGAAAACCTCGAGAGAAAAATTGTAGATCCCCACAAATTTTGTGAACATCACAAGCACATGGCATTTAAAGTCGTGATCATGTTCTCACAGAGTTTTGACTGAGGCAAATGAAATACATTACACTCGTGCTTTAGCACCTGGTGAATTCTTAGCAGCACATATGTTGTCTTGTACAAGTTTTATTAATTCCTCGCTGCCCTGGTGGCGCAGTGTTCTAGGTGATGGCTTCTGTCCGTGATGGGTCTGGGTTTGAATCCCAGTGAGGCATGGATGTTGTGTTTGTCTTACAGTACTGGCTTTTTCCCTTCCCTGGAACCTGTGACCCTGAATTAGAGATGGGCAACTGCTTATAGCCCATCAAGTTGCTCACAGTGCTCGCTAAACTTTCAAAAAAAAAATTAATTCCTCATGAAGGTGGACTAGTGTTCATGCATGGGCCTCAGTCAATTATGTTTAGTATGTGTGTTTATGATAACTTTATATATAAGAAAATAGTAACACATTAAAGTGTAACAAAGCGTATAGTTAAAAGTTTTAGTAAATGTATAGATTAACGTCCTGAATTATTTTGTTGGAAAAATGTTAGTACCTAGAAAAGTGCGATGTACAGACTTCATATAATAATGGCAAATGGTGCAGAAATTTCATATTTTAAATGTCTTTTAAAGATTTTTATCGTAATATTTACCTGTAAGTGCGATGCTGTGAAGAGAAGCTGCAGTAGGTCTAACGCATTGGTCCTGTGACGATGGGAAGCTTTGCTCCGTTAAAAGGAAGGTTAGTTGCTTTATCAAAATGACGGGCGGAAAAGTACAAGAGAAAGTGGTTACCTTGTTGGCAGGAGAGTGATAAATGTAGTGGTACGCTACAGAAAATAAGTCCACATTATCCACTTTTTTTTGTATCCTGTACGTGGTTGGCAGGAAAAACCAAATAAAACCTCTTTGATTTGCAAAAGAACGTATCATTGAGATAGAATGACCTGCAAACAAGGTATTAACAGGAGAACCAAAAGTGCACTGGCACAGCAAATCGGCTACGAATGGAAGCCGTTCAAAGCAAAACCGAAAGTTATAGTTCCCCAGTTTCCTGTACACCATAGAAAGGCATATTCGTACTTTCTATTTTGAATCGGAATCATATGCGAAGGAACAAAATTTCTCAACATCTGCTTTAAAAACAATGACAAAACATGAACGAACTATATTCTGCAGTGTAAGAGTACAACATGATTTGTTCTCCTGACAAGAACATATATGGTTGCACTTGTAGTCTTCCATGCATGAATTACACACCACAATGAATCCTCCTTTCAACGGAGCAAAGCTTCACATCATCGCCACAGCGATTCGCTAGGCCTACAGCAGCGTCTCTTCACAGCACTGTACTTACAGGTTATTATTACAATAAAAATCTTTAAAAGACATTTCAGATATGAAATTTCTGCACCATTTGACATTAATTTCCATACTCTAAGATCTGTATGTTGCACTTTAACCAGGTATTAACATTTATCCAACGAAATAATTTAGGATGCTAATCTACACATTTACTGAAGTTTTATCACTATTGTATGCATAGTGTTTTCATCATCTAAGTGTTCCCTAGCAAATTGATTCACTAATTGTTAGGAAAACTGACACATTTGTTTTTAGTAATTCTAAGTAATCCATTGCATCCATTTTGGCATTTTACTACATTTCACTACTTTCCAATTGCTGATATGACATTTCACATTTTTTTATTCATAGAACTCCATTAAAAATGTAAAGTATGCTCTGTAAAAGGCCAACAGCCAGTTTGTTCATATCACGCAAGTATCATACATAACAGTTATCATCCATCGCTACTTTCCCCCTTGCAGGGAAAGGGAAGTGTAACTGTGATATAATTGGTGAAATGTGAGAAAACCATTGCATAAAAATATTCAGTACAAAACCCAGAAAGGTTGGCTGTTTAATGCAAAATGCCTTTTCATGTTTCGTTCAAACTAACTTTGCTATTGACGCAATAATAAGCAGGGGTCGAAAAATACGGTCGCCCAGGGGGACCAAAAAAATTGTCCTGGCCACTATGGAAAATATTGAAAAACATGTACCATAATGTTTGTCGTATAATCCGCAGATAAACGCCGATTAAAAAAAAAAAAAAAAGTTTTTGTGGCCATTTGATAAAAAAATCCGCCGAGTAATTGTGCAGGAGAGGGAGTATAATTGGAAAAGAAACTCCGGAAAAATTTTTCTCAGTTCAGGAGTTTGTACTTAGCGAGAAGGAGAGGGTGACGTATTGAAAGATTGTGAAAGTTGTAGGGAGGGACGGCGGGAGTTATTTTGTCTTTGTATTGTTGGGAAAGACAAAACACTGACTGTGCTTGTGCCCTCTCTTCGTCAATCGGCCAATAAAAATGTACGCACAGCACTCGGTGCACAAACCTACACATGCATGCTTCATTTCAAAGTTCCATGTTCTGAATCTTGTGTGCGCTGTGCTTTGTATTTAGTCCATAGTTATTAACGACTCAGTGCCGTTATTGGATTACATGGCTATCATAATGTTTTAATATACTGTCGGAGTATAAATACTTGTGGTTTAATTTACTGTTTCACACGTTAATATTGGTTTTAATCGTAAAGAATCAAAGTTGTACTTCATCATTTCCAGAAATTTTGTGGTAAACATAAGTTTCATGTTATTATTTACTGTCCTTTGGTAATAATAGGCTTAATAGTTATGGTTCTTGATGTCATTGAGGTTAAGTGTTTCTTTTTAGCTAAAGAACAGTTAATGGTTACCTTGATGAAATCCAGGAATGTGAAGCACGGCATAGTCGTCTTCTTAACATATTATTTCTCATACCAGTTTCAGCTTTTGATGTATAAGCCTTCTTCAGTGAGTTTTTTGTGCTATCATTTTAGTACTTGATGTTATTAGGCGCTTAGTTGCGGTCTTACTGACGATGTTACTTCATGGTTTTGTTGCCGTCTACGTTCGAATGTCTCCTAGTGTTAGATATATAGCGTCGCCATCTATCGTTCTTTATTATCATTAAAGTTGTTTTTTTGTGGATAAATCTTTTTCTTTTACTTTCTGTTATCTTTTTTTGTTTTTTCTCTTGCTCTATGAGGAATTTCCATGCAAAGGGCATTTCAATAGGAGTGTTATTGTTGCAATTATTTTCACGCATTTTCTCACTTAAAACTGCTTGTGCTGTTAAAAGTTTTTTTTATGTCAGTCATGCATTGTTATGATTTTAGATTCATGCCAGCATGGAATAGCTTGTTTTGTGCACAGTGTTGTATTAAAGCAGTCTTTTCTTCTTTTTTGTTCCAGTTCTTGAGGTTCTTGTGTAGGCGAGTTTGGAAACGTCTTTTTGTGCTACATATGTATAGGAGATCTGCTTGGTTATTTTCTTCATTTTTGGTGGGAATGGCATATACACCTGCTGAGATCAAAACTAACTTTTTGCTATTGTTGGCAAAAGCCAACAATAGCAAAACGTTAGTTTTAATCTCAGCAGGTATTGTTGGCAAAAGCCAACAATAGCAAAAAAAGTGGCTTTTGTAATGCAATTAGAGCAGCTGCATATGTGTGATTAAATTTTGTGCTCTATGGATGCCACGCCACGAAGCTTCTTTTGTGTCCAAAAATAAACATATATTACAAAAAATTTCCTTTAAAAATGAATTTCTTTATTTAATTAGATTTTTTTTTTTTTTACTTCTCGGACTCTGGGGTCTTTATGTGACCGACTTCTCTGTCGAAAATTCTGCTTCTGGATCAGCATTTGTAATGTGCGGATTATACCGTGATTTTTAATTTTTTCTTGATGTCACAATCTGCAAATTATACGAAGGTCAAAAAAATAAAAAAAAAAATGTGCGAATTCCAGGGTCTGGGGAGGGGATAAGCGACGAAAATTACAATTATTCAAGAATTTGCGAGCCCCAGACAAAAAAAAAAAAAAAGAGTGAAATTTTTTTTTTTTTTTGCCAGGGAGAGAGAGAGATAAGCTAAGGGTAGAACATTTTTTGAACAGAAGTGTACATGACTTTGATATTATATATAATCCCCCTCCCTCCCGGCGGGTCCAGTGTATGGCCACTAAAAAATTTAGCTGGCCACCAGGTTTCAGAATATTTTTCTACCCCTGATAATAAGTTGATAGAATTAGGCAAAATCAGTCAAAGCGTAAACTATGTGATAGTTTTGTGATCTTTTGTGAGTTACATCACAGTTGTGCTCCTCTTTCCAAGGGAAGTAAGTGCAGTCTATTGATTGTTTCAATAATAAATGTAGTGAAACTTGTTATGCCACCCTGGTGGTGCAGTGGTCTAAGTGATGGCTTCTGACCATTTGTCCAAGATGGGTCCTGGTTCAAATCGCAGTAAAACATGGATGCAGGGCCCAAAATTTCAGGTCTAACTCTACTAGCCAAACATTTTTTCACTCGCCGTTGCACCACTGTGACTTGCAAAAGACAGTGAATTTGCAGCAAGTTTTCTGTTTTAATGATTGTGTATGCAAATATTTATATATATATAACTGCGATTGTGATGTATCTGTGATCTCAGAAAATAATAGTAATAATAATAACCCTCCAGGCTGTATTAAACCAGGAAAATCATCAAAAGCCAATATTTTTTAGTGCTGGAGGAAAAGAATAAACTAAAATAATATTTAAAGAAATGTCGGTCATACACCACAACCCAATCCCCCATAAAGCGCATTGTCAGCACCTCCACCACTATGCTCCATTTCCTCATATGTACATAAATAAGTTTCCCGGAATCCCGGCTGTTACAACAAAGATTTATCAGAGTACGGATGGGGGAAAATATCAGTTTATTTGAGAATCGACGTTTTTCCAAGTGATAATGACGTTAGAAACTGCAAAAGAATATTTTCTACGTGAAGTAAATGAATTTCCCTTTGCTGCATTCTTTTAAATATAATCTTAGGTCATGAATTGGGGACTTTTTCGCCGTTTTGCTGAATGTTTCATCACCGAAAATAGAGTTCTTTTCCTTGATGTTATATGAACCGATAAGTCCTCCCCAAAAGAACAAGGTTTCATGACCGATGTTTGAAACTGCAATAGCGCAATCAACTCGAAATTTTTCTGGGATAAGTAAATGAATTTGTCTTTTTCGTATTCTTATACTGAGAAAGGGCATATCACCTTTCTATGTTGCAAATTAGTGATTTTTTTGCTGTTTTTCTGAAATGTTTCTTCGCCGAAAATAGAGTTCTTATCCTCGATCGTACTGGAGCCAATGCAACGAGGTCTACGATATATCAAGCACTTTAACAAATATTACGGTTACTTGATGTTGAATTAGTGAGCTATCACTGATATATTGAACAGCAATTTACTCATTGATGTGCCAATAACTGCTGCAGATGGGAAAGATGCAAATTCTTTGGTTCTTTAGCAAAACATTGAGGTTTTCGCTGATACATCGAAAATTTCCACCTATATTACGGATGCGTGAATGAATGTTCGGGAGTGAATATCCACCGATATACTCATCCCCACTCTGAGACTGAGTTAGACCTAGAAATTCACGAGGGGAAGACACGCTTCCTCCCACAATGCTTTAGGGTTCCTTTCAGCGAGCTTTGTATCAGCTGTGGCTACGCAACCAACGGAAGAGGCTCTCGTTTGCTCACTGGGCTGCTGGTGATGATGCAGTGATTGATACACCTCTGTCAGGGTCCATTTTACTGAAAACATTTCATGACTACGAAAAAAATAAAATAATGGAAAGTACAGTTAAATACAATGCTGAAGATCCCTCTCACACTGAAATATTTTTAAGATAACATTTTACTAAAAGTGAAGACACCATCACAGTTCAAATTATTTTTGTGAAGATACTGTTTGAGCTAAAAATATTTTTGTGAAGATACCGCCCAACAGCATCAAATGCCGAACAGGAAAACAATTTAATATTTTTGCTGCTTGCCAACAATAAATTTCTGGTCAGCATTGGTGACCGCAAATTTTGCGCCCTGCATGGATGTCATGTTTCTCTTACGGCACTGGCTCTCTCCGTTCCCTGGAAGCAGTGGACGTAAATTACAGACTGGTGACTGCTTATAGACTGCAGAGTTGCTCACAGTGGTCGTTAAGTCCCCAATTAAAAAAAAAAAAAGGAAAAATAATAGTATGTCGTCAAATCATCCCTGATGCAAATGTCACTTTCCGTGTCACCTGTCAGTAACCATGACTTAGGAGGGCACAACTGCGGATGTTGCTCATGGTGATCGTTAAACTCTCAACTTAAAAAAAAAAAAAAAAAAAAAATGTAGTATCAATGTAAACTAGCCAGATATTGGTGTTCCTACAGAACATGCTGGACATAAAATATGTCGTTGTTCAAATTTCGCCAGTTTGCGATGAACATACTTTTTATGTGCCCATGATAATGTATCTTGATTGACATTAAATGTCCGTCATTACTGTTTCACACGTTATGCAAGTTCTGCAATCGGGAGATTATTAAATGATAGATACGTATGGGGTATAGTATCGGCAATTAGATTCAAGAAACAATGAACTATATATGTACTTACAATATTTGTAGTGGCTGTTGGGGCTTCATATGTATGCCTGTAAAGTATTTACAATGTATTTATGCCTGTAATATATTGTCTTGTGAGTAAATACATTACAGGCGTACATATGAAGCCCCGACAGCCACTACGAATATTGTAAGTACACATATAGTTCATTGTTTCTTGATTTTAATTGACGATACTATACCCCATACGTATCTATCATTTAATAATCTCCCGATTGCAGAACTTGCATAACGTGTGAAACAGTAATGACGGACATTTAATGTCAATCAAGATACATGCTGGACATATTTTGACCGAAGTTGTATGAACAAAAAGACAAAATATTGTCATTGGATATCAATCCAACTTCCTGAAGCGTAAATTGAAAGAGGGACTTGAAATTGAAAAGTACCAGAACTTACATCATAAATGTCTGTAGGGGATTAATCACTGCCTAACATCTGGCAAGATATATTTCAGAATCACAGTAACCATCAAGGTTAACTGTAACCGAAAATGGTGACAAAGATTGAATGAATGACTGCTTGACAAAGGAGAGGAGTCCTCTCCAAATTTGTAGAAATTAAAAACTTTTCCTAGATATATCCCATAAAAAAAGTTAACTAGTTTGAATGTAGTAATGTAGGAAGCCACAAAATAAAGATGAGTTTAATTTACAAAATATTATTTCTGCTATCAAAAATGTCAGTGTAAGTAGTGAGACAAAGTAAAATACCGGGATGAACACAGTTATTTTGAATTTTATGTAAAAAAAAAAAAAAAAAAAAAAAATTGCCCGTCTAAAAGATAAACACTGGTTCTAGCCAACTTCCTAATTTACCGAGCTGGCACAGGTACACTGCAAATCCATGAATTAAACTTGACAATTTCCACACATATTTTGATCAGTTTGTCTTAGACATAGTAGGATCCTGATTTCCATGCATACAAATGAATTTTTCTTAACAAAATGGTAGTACTTCATTTGTTAAGTGATTTTGGAAGAGGTAGTGTTAAGAGTTACTGCAGGTACCCCATCGTGGCATTTGCTGGTACATTTGTTTACATTTGAGATTGTGTGTGTCATTACGCGATGTAAGTGCTTCTGCAGTAATTGTTTTGCAGCAGCTGCTGACGGGTTTGTTTATGATTTATATCACAGGTTCATTTGCAATGAGTTATATACTCAGCTGTCACCCCTCCCTTCCTGGGGGGCACAGTTTAGGATATAACTGGAGAGCTTCCGTGTAAAACATAAGTCAAATACTTATTTAAAAAAGTACAGAAATATATTTCAGTCAAACATAAATCATATACAAATGAGCAAACATAAGAAACATCTGAGATAAAAATTACCCTCTTATTTCTTCAGGTTGTCTACTGGTCATGAAAAAGTCATGAAAGTAATGAAAAAGTAATGAAATTAAGTGGGTGGTCATGAATTTTTTTTTGTATATAAAGCTGTCATAAAATAGTATTTTCATAAGTACACTATCTTGTCTGATCTGAAATATTAAGATGCACTTAACACCATAACTTTTTTAGTATTTCTGTAAATCATTGCATTAACAAAATTGTTTTAGTTTGTTAGGTTGATATCATTTACATGATTAACTGAAATTTTATTTCTTTATTTTAATAAAATAGAATTCTGTATTTTGTTTTGGCACACAGTTATTCTTTATTATTGAGTTTCATTGGGTGCATATTTTTAATGCTGGATCTTGTCTCCTTCTTCATATACTCTGCCCACAAAAACAATAATTCCAAAGATGGTTTTACTTTAGACTGATTATTTCAATAAAGTCATTGATTAGAAGTGTGTAAAAGTGTGAAACATTCCTTTTCACTTGCTTACTTGAAGGACTTGTAAAAGCCATTCTCAGAAATTTCTTTTGGTTTGGTAATGTTGATTCAATGATGATAATGCTTTTCTTTATTTCTCCTAAATCTGCTGCTAAAACAGCTACAATCAGAAAACAGTAATGTGCAAAATAATAGTTAAAAACTCCTCCAGGTAAGCAAAGTGCAAAAAAAATGGTTGTCATTGTGCCGCATTGTCGAGGTCATGAAAAAGTCATCAATTTGGTTTATTGGAAATCAGTAGACACCCTGTTCTTCCATGTAGTTGATGTAATTATCGGGGCTAAAAAGAATATTCTGAAATCTGGTTGCCATTAAAATGTCAAAGTCATGTACACTTCTGTCCAAAAAAATAATGCTTTACCCTCAGCTTTTACCTTGTCTCTACCGTGGGGATGGGGGTGGGGGTTACCCACTCATTTTTTAAATTTTCTGGAGCTTGCAAATTCTTGAATTACCGTAATTTTCATCATTTATCCGCAGACCCTGGAATTCGCACAATTTTTTTTTTTTTTACCTCCATACAATCTGTGCTGGTGTATAATTTGCAGACTGACAGTCAGAAAGAAAAAAGAAGAAGAAAGAAATGCAGTATAATGCAAACATCACAGATGTTGATCCCAGGGCTCGACAAATTCCAGGCGCCTAAAATTCGGGCCATGGTGCCCAATTATCTTCTTACTTGAGATTTCACAATTTGCAGGAAATACCATAATTTCTGTTGTATTATTCATAGATTTTCTGTTAAAAAGTTAGAAATTTAGGTACTGTGGATACCGGTAAAGAAAAAAACAAACAACATTGGGTTATATGCCGTCGGGGGTATCAGGAAGAAAAATTTTTTTCTGAATTTTTTGGTCTGTAGATTATATGAAGACAAAAGATACGGTACTTTGAATCACCATACATACAAAATATGACATCCGCAAATACTAGTTTAATAAAATTAAAATCTAAAATTTTAATTTTTTTGAGATTATGTACTGGAAGAATGGAAAAAAAAAAATCAGGAAGCAAATTGGAACTTTATTTTGCAATAAGTGGTTTGCGTGAAAAGAAAAATCATCTTGATTTAGATCCCTTTTTCTACCTTGTTTCATTCTCCGCCTGTGGAAGATTTTCATCGAATCTGTGTACCCCACTATCGAAGTTCACCAGTTGTCACTATTTTAACTATTTGACCTATGACTTTCATTGACTAAAGTTGGCAACAATGACTCTTTTAACTGTTGCATCATGGGTTTACCTCTTTTGTATTTATTGCTTGCTTGCTCGTAGAACTGCTGCACTAAGACTGATGATGTTGCTGCTGCAGCCTTGGAAGATCTTGCTTTTTAGTCTTTTAACCTACTGGTGTTTTAATCGTAAGTAAAGTTTTTAACTTAACTGCAGTTTGGACCTAGTGAGCTTTAACACATCGTACAAGACAGCCTAATTCTCTCTACTTATATTTGTATAGCTCTGGTTGATCCAGAAGTGGAATTTCTGACAGAAAAGTCAGTAGTCCGAAGAAATAAGAAATAAAAACTACCTTATTAAATAAAGAAATTTGTTTTTAAAGGTAACTTTTTTAAAATATATATTTATCTTTGGATTGAAATAAAGCTTAGTGGCGGGGCATCCATAGAGCAAAAAATTTAATCACACCGATGCAGCTCTGATCATAATTCGTACGCATCCTGGAAATGTCCTAAAATTCTGTTACATGTCCTGGAATCTTATTCATTCCTGCCTTTTTGTCCTTGCGCGATGTTTTGTAGTTGAGGATTTTTCTACTGACATAACTTATCTCACAAATTTCCCTCCCCATCTCCTGCAAAATGGAGGGGGAGGGTGCTGTTGGTTTTCTTGTCTGTTAGGAGGATTGAAGCTGCATTATTAGCATCTTTTGCATCGTGCTTATGCTATCACTTCGTCTGTCCGACCGGAGAGACCATATCTCTGCAATTATTAGTTCGATTTGTAAAATTCTTTTTGTATTGGGAAGCTTATAATGTGAGAATGATGATCCATGCGTTCCGTTTTTGTTTTTTGTTATTTTTTTTATGCACAACTTCATTGCTAGAGAGTGCCATTAGAGATCATATCAAATTTAAAATGCATTTTGTTTCATATCTTTGCTTCTAAATATCCAATTAAAAAATTCTTTTTCCTTTTGATGACGTTTATATCGAAGACTATTTTAGTTACAGTCCCTGTTTCAAATAAGGGTCAATCCATTTCAAATCTGCTAGTCAGTGTCGCTTAACTTTTAAAATTTTTCTATTTTTTTGCCCAAGTTTACCTTAGTATTTTGAGAGTTAATAACCATGGTTTAAATTTTTTTTATTGTCAATAATTTTTTTGGTGGCCATTTTGTAACAGTGATGTAATGCTTTTTTTGGGCAAAATCGCATTCTACGAGAAGTTGTATAACTCCCTTATTTTTACAGCTATCAGAATAATTAGAATAATTTAAAAAAACATATTCCTAAGCATAAAATTATCTATGTTTTAGGCAATAGGTGATTTTTCTTAAGTGGTAAGGAAATCCTAAAAATTATGAATAAAAAAATATTTAAAATGCTAAAAAATCACATTTTTGAACCCAATAATTTCTATGAAGGAAATATGATTCACCTTAAATATTTTTTCCCTGCACAGGTCTCTTGCATGACTACTTGCTACATGAGTTTTAAATCTGAGAAGCATTTCCTTTTTTGTGTAGAGCCTATCAAACATTGCATTAATCCAATAAATTGTGATTTTCAATACACAATATCTACAAAGGGACTGACTAAAATTATGAAATTTTCACAGAATAAACTTCTTTTTTAGTTGGAACACAGCATGTAAATTTGATGACTGAGACTTAGGTGGTTCCAGACTTATACAGCATAGAAGTTGGCTAAAAACTGCATGCATTTAATCTCCAGCATAACAATAGAAACAGGAATAAAGAGCCTCTATTTGTTCTATTCTTTTACTAAGTAACATTTATTATTGCTTGGAATCAAAGTTACCAATTAAGATTTTATAAACTTGTAAAGCTTTAAAAAGGAATACATAGTCTTTAGTTTCTCCATGCGATATCTCAAAATATTTGCTTGTGAAAAATGGAACTTAGCACAAAAAATTATTTTTCTATTTACATCGGTATTTTTTATATACATTATGTATAAATTGGTTATCTGTGATTAACTTAGTCACAAGCTATTCTTTGTTGAACTTAAAGTGTTAAACAGCTCTGAGATTGCAATACACATTTTTTCTGTGATGTATGTTTGTCTTGTAGCTGTAGAAAGTTCTAGTGGCACCTGCACCGTATCATTTTTTGATAGCTGAAAAGCAGTTCTTGGCCCGGACGGATGAAAAAATGAACTAATAAGTCACTATTTTTTTCAGTGATGTCTGTAACTTTACCAGTCCACTATTTGCTGTCATAAGTGCATGCTATGTTATCGTTCTTTTGAAATGAAAATGTTGTAATTGCCAACGAAATCTTGTAGTCGTCATATTCTTCACATTTGGATGTTTTGAAGCATCTAATTTCATTTTCACTTAGTGGTAAGAATCTGTGGTAACCTCTTGTACCTGAAATTTGTAGGCAAGTCTTATCTTTTTTTGAGTTTTGCCTTATTTTCTTGTCTCTCATCTATTGATACAAAAACATACTTAATGCATGTGATTTTCTTTGAACAGTAACGGTACATATCCTGTGGCACGAGAATCTGATCTGTATAGGGTCTCTGTAGACTAGCTCTGGTTACTTCTCTTTTTGTAATTCCACCTATGCCCTCACAGGCATTTTTGCCATGTGAGGATACGAAGAAATTCCACTGCAGATATTCCAAAATCATTGATGTGGTGACAGACATTGATAAAAAAATTCTGTTTTTGTACTGACTGCTGGAGCCATCACTAAAATAAAGTTTTGGTTCACATTAGGGGCAATACTCTTCATATCATTAATTACATGCCTTTGAAAAGCATGAACTGTAGCTATGTCATGATCAAGATGATCCCTTATGACACACAGACTTCTGCAGCAAATTTTATCTTCCTTCTTGTAATAATAAACAAATGGGTGCACTGTTGCTTGTTTATTAACCCAATGGAAACTTTGTATTTCATCTTGCACTGTGAAACTGTAGTTTTCTGAAAAATCATGGAGAACTACACATGCATAATCTTTAATGTTTTCTTTTAATTCTTTGAATTACTGAGACTGAACTTTTGAAAGAAATGATGTGTTTTCAGTGACATCATTTTCTCTATGAGGGATTCTAGAAATGCATCACTTTGTTGGACTACTGTTATTAGCTCTGCCCTGTCAGTGCTCCTGCTCACCTACTGTTTTAATGATATCTCGTCTGGCATGCTTTTGATTTCATTCATTAAAATCTCAAGTAGAGCTTCTGGTCCAGGGCATTCTAAACAGTTATTAAACATGCAGTTTTGATTGTCAGTATTGCAAACAAAGAAATCTAGCAAATCTCTGTAGCTGATGTAAAGTTTAGCTCCTTCAATCATTAATTTTGAATTCTGATGATACTTACAAACGCAAATGCTGTGAGTTCCACATGATCCTGGAAGGACACACCATTTAGGTCGTAAAGCACAGAATGCAGATCTTCCAATTTTTTATTCAGGGTATTTTTGCTTGAAAAAGTGAAAGGTTCATTCAAAGGAACCAAAATGAGTATCTTTTGCTTGTGTACCTTAATGTTGTTTATCGTTACTGACACACATTTTTTTCCTGGACATATCCGACTGTTCTCATCATCTTGGTAAAACTCAATTACAAGTTAACAACCTGTTCACTTATCTTGTGGCCTTCCCTTTTAGAAAGGTTTGGAGTATACCTTAGGTTTTTACTAGCTCTCTTGTTAGTCTTACAAGGTATTCTGATACATTAAATTCTTCACATATTTTATTTTTAGACCAAGTATCTGGTAAAAGATTGATAATTTTTATTTTTTCATCTTTATTTACTACATTGCATTTTCCCTTTAGTTTATCTATCAATATTTGGGATTCACTTTGTAATGGCTCAGAGCTAACTTTCATGTTTTCTTCCAGGTCCACACTAAAGGGCTCTTCTAACTTTCTTTTTACTGCATGTGCAATTTTATCAGTTTTTTTTTAATTAGTGCTGTTCGTCTTTGTTCTTTGTTTAGTTTTGCTATTTTACAATTTACATAGAGGCAATAAGTCCAAGGAAGTGCATACTGTCTCGACTTCTTGTAAAGTTTTTTCCTCAACTACTTCATATGCCTCAGGAAAAAAGTCAGTATCATTTTCACAGGTCACTCTTTCAAATAGGCCTTTGCACAAATATTTTTGTTGCACATGTAGGGCATAGAGCTTTTCCTGGAATTAAATGAACAGGGACATTTTTTGGTTTATACAGGTGTTTAACAAGAATTTTACGTAATCCATGTTTAACAGATTTTTTATGTAAACCTAGTGGGTCACTACACTTTCTGCCAAAATTATGGTAGAATTTGTCTAAATATTTATTCTTGTGGTAATGACAAATACTGTATTTCTTTTGAGACCCTTAATTTAAGCAGTCTGATCATCCACTGATAAATCACTTACCCTTATCACTTCCTCTGGTACAGTTTGGTAATCCTGTTTATGGCACTGTTCACCAGTAAAAACACCCACAAAACAATTCATGTTGGATATGATAAAACTACAATTCACTTTTCCCAACTTTGCAGTACAAACAACAAAGAGGAACTGAGTCCACATTTGTCAAGCAACTGTCACAATGGTAGGGAGGACCATGCCTAAACTTGAATGCATCTGGGGAAACAAGTAGGAACAATGTAGCTCGTGCAGGCAGTCACATGAAAGTTTCTTGCATTATTTTCCAACCAACTAGCTCTACATTTTAAAATGTACCTGCAAAAATAAATAAATAAAAATTAATAATAACAATCTTGAACAACAGTTTGAGAACCAAAACTTTTTTAATTTATTGTGTACAACACCAATTTTTCCTTTTTTTTTAAATTTTTTTATTGGAGGTTTAACGACCACTGTGAGTAGCTCAATGGGTTATAAGTAGTCGCCCATCCCTAATTTAGGGTCACTGGTTCCAGGGAAGGGGGAGAGCCAGTGCCGTAAGACAAACACACCATCCATGACTCACCGGGATTCCAACTCGGACCCCTTTCGGACGAATGATCAGAGGCAATCTCTTAGACCACTGCTACACTACGGCGGCCAACTTTGACTTGAACAGTTTTATTAAAAAAAGAACTTTAAGTGCTATTGAAGTACAGTACCTTAGACATTTACATAATGACCACAAAAAATAGCTTGTGACTAAGTTAATCACAGATAACCAATTTATACATAATGTATATATAAAAATACTGATGTAAATAGAAACCAAAACGTATATAAATTTGATGATTCTATAAAGAAGATACCTAAGCAAAAAAATACATATATAATTTTGACTCACACCTAGTACAACATAGAAAAGGTTATGTATCTACCTGTGTGAGTAAAAGGAGAAAAGATAAAAAAATAAAATAAAACAACTGAATGTAGAAGGTGTCGAGAATACTGAGCCTTGGCTTTATCAAGGACCAGCAAAAACTCTGCATTTTCTCACTTCTACAAAGACCTAGTTGGAAATGGGTTTCTGCAAGGCCATAGATGCAAGTAACATTCCCACCTAAAATAGTTTAAAAAATATATATATAAGTCATGTCCTCCGTAGAGTAGCATGACCTAGCACTAGTTAACAATTTCGCTTGCATCCATTAACCTTCATGGCCCGACCCATGCTCTTCATCTGTTACTATTAAACAGAGAGAAGAAGATTAAAGAGAACTCAAGCTGTGAGAGTGACATAATAAATAGAAATAATTTTCAGCTATAACGAAATTCCAAGTTCGTTTGAGAGAGAATTTAAACCTGAAAAACAATGCAAAAGAAATCCAAATTTTACATTGCAATTAAAAAAGGAAATGTTAATTTATAACGAACAGATTTTTGAAAGAAAACTTGAGTCTAAAACCCCCTACTCTACAACTTATGACAGCACGAAAACGAGAATAAGTTAAAGATAATAATTAACTAAAGAAAACTTTGTGAAAGTTATATACCTTAAACAGTTAGTTGCAATATGTACAAAGTATTTCAGCAGTGCTTTAAGTGCATAATTAATTAGTTATTAAGAACTTTACTACTTTGAAAAAACAGCGCATAGACAGCGCATAGAAAAGGAACAAGCTTAGCCATCTTCTGTTCCTAGGTACCCCAAAAGACGCTCAAAGTTACAAAGAAAAGTAAGAGTTAAAACCCGCATAAATGTTAACAGACAAACCAATGCTTAAAAGCTGAAAAGCTAAAAAACGACAGAGAAAAGGTACATAAAGTACAAACATTGAACTTATAAAACCTAGAACCCAAAAACAAGGAAGAGAGCTTACCTCTTGTGTGACAAAAACTTTTCTCCTCACAAGAGGAGAACATGGCTGACCTCTTCCGCCACTCCCTAGACGCTGGGGGGCAGTGAGGGTGGGGCTGATGGCCTCCTCATACAGCAAGAAACCAACGCGCGGAGATTTTAACCAGAGAAAAAAATATATAAACTTAAGACTGTGGATCTGTATGATCAGAATGAGCAGAATTAACTCTCCAGAATACATGAGAAATATTATAAAATACACGAGCAGTTTATTTAATAATCTTTGCATGTATTAAATCACCTTAGTGAGCTTCTATAGATTAATCAGAATCTTATTAATTTTAATGTTGGTTTTACTATTTTTAGTATAGCTATCCTAGTGATGAATAACTAGTTTTCTTTTTTATTTGTTTTTATTTTCTTTTATAAACAGATTTTTAAGCTTTTTTTGTGATTTTGTTTATATTATTTAATTTTTTGTTTTAATAGGACCGTCATATCCATAGCACTAAGGTTCCTTTAGGTAGTTAATAGGCATCCTCTAGCCAACTTCCTTACGGCTTTGATTGGTCAGAATCATATTATTAACTGTGTAGAAAATTAAAGCAGATCTGCCAACCTTACTCTATTATTCAGAATAATTTTTCTTAAAGTTCTTTTGATGAAAGAAGAAGGAATTTCGTTCTCTAGAAAACTTTCTAATAGTATATTAATGTGGTAATTGAAATCCAAATTGTTGCTGCAAATTCTTGAAATTCTTAGGACCTGAGAAATTAGTACATTCTCAATTACTTTGGTTGAAATGTTATTATTCCAGTGTAGATATTTAATTACTTTGAAAGGAAAATTAACTCTTTTATCAAAGAGGCTAATAGATGGGTTACCTCTGTTGAGCTTAATGCTTAAGTCTAGGAACTCAAGTTCCTGATTACTGTGGTTGGTTTTACATAAGTTAAGAGAGCTAGGATAGATATTATCAAAATCACTCTCTATAACTTCTGAATTATTGATACACAGCAGATCATCAATATATCTAAAAGTGTAAAGGTAGTTATCTGAGCAGGTGGGGTGATTTTTAATGAATTTATATTCCTTAAAGAACAGGAATAGATTAGCGATATTTGTGGATGTTGATGTTCCCATTGGAATACCGTTCACTTGCTTATAGAAAGTATTATTATATAAGATATGGTTATTTTTTATGCAGCAATTGAGATAAGAGTTCCAAGTTCCTACATCAACAAATTGGTTAAGTTTAAATTCTGCATACAGCTCTTTAAAGGTAGTGATTATATCTGATAGAAGCAGATTAGTATATAGGTTTTCAAAATCATAACTATTAATATCTAGGGGACAAACTTTGAGTATAGTAGAAATTACTTCTGCATTATTATTAATTACCCAAAAATCTCTGTACATCAAGTTAGAACAGTTTCTAATGTGTTTCAAAACCTTCTTTAAGACATCTTCAAAAGCAAGATCTATTTTCTTTTTATGACTCCTTACTCCACTAGCTATGAACCTGAACTTCACAGGATCCTTATGAAACTTAACCGTTGCAAAAAGAAATGGAAATTCAGGCCCATATCTTCTAGTTTGTGGAATTTTAAGTTTCTTGAAGAATGCCTTAAACCGATTTTCTAACTGCTTGGTAGAATAACTTACGGGCTCGTATGTTACTCTATTATTGAGTTCCATAGTTAACAATTCAAAATAGAACTTCTTACAGATAATTGCAAAATTATTGCTAGCTTTATCCGTAGTGGTAAAAATAAATTGGTCTTGTAGTTTGGAGAGTGACCATTTAGCTTCTCCAGAGAAAAAGAGATTTCTGTCGAAACAAAAGTCCAGACCTGCCAACTCACCGGTGAAGCTATTGATTATATTATATTTCCATTCTGCGAAGGCCTCAATAGGCTGATTGTACGTTAAACTGGTTTTTACGATGTACTTATTTACATCTTGAGTGAAGCTCTCAAGAATCCTTTCTTTGGAAATTGTGAAGGAAGGTCTGAATTTAGAGCCATACTCTAATAAATTCCTAAGCTTTTCATTTTCAACATAACTCAAGTTTCCGGTGATAATATGGTTGTAATTCTTATCATAGTGAACTGTATCTTTATGTTCATCACAAGAACAAGTAGTAATTACAGGAATGTAGCTCGAAGAGTTAAGTTTGTAGTTTTTAACTATTGACCCTAAGGTCTTAACATATTTAAAACTTACAATAGACTGGTGCCTGTGGATGGGAAAAAAATTGCATTATTGTAGAACAGCTTCCTTACATTGAGATTATCGTAGGCTTTATTTAGGAACCTGATGGTAACAAAATTACTGGAAAATTCTTTAAGAGAAATTTTATCTTTAAGAATATGTTTAAGAATGTCCAGAACCAAAGCAAAAACATGCTTATCAACATGGTCAGCAGTTTCATTCCAGAATTTGAAAAAACATTTAAGGACAGAGTGCTTGAAGGACTTGAGAATTTTGTAAGTATTTTTAACAAAATTAGTGCCAGTTTTAAAGCTTTCCAGAGTTTTTAGCAAGTTAGCAAAATCAACTTTGCTTGATGTGCGAAATAACCTCTGTCCTCTATTACCTCTAGAGCAGCTCTTATTATTAACAAGAAAGAAGAGTTCACGAATTGAAAATTTATGCTGATTATGCTTATTGTCAGATAGAGTGGAATTAAGGCCATAGGGATAAAGAGACTGATGCTGCAAAATTTCAAGGGATTCAGTTTCTAGCCGAGCATAGAGGTCAGGAATAATATGTAGTACCTCTATTTTCACTTTGTCAAAACCATGAGTATGGAAATGCTCTAATTCTAAGGTAGAGTACTGGTTGGCGTTTGTGGAGGGGTTCACTCCTGAATTAGAGAACTTGTTTACTAGAGACCTGTGACCATTAATCCTAAGATGAAGAGGATTTTTACTTTGGCCAATATAGCTAAGGTTGCAGACAGTACAGGTGAGCTTATAGATGGTATTGTAGGCTTTGCAAAACTTGATGGAGCAATTATCCTCAACAGAAGAATATAGGTTAGGATCTGCAGATTTACATGTCAAACAACGTTTGTCATTTCATAACTTTAGATTACCTTTGCCAGCGAGTTCATACACTATGGGAAAGGGTGCTAGCCTAACCGAGCGGGAGGACTTAAAATATCTGAGCTGACCTCCAATCCTTTCATCGTCCTTAGAACTCCACTTGACTGAGACTTAGGTGGTTCCAGACTTTATACAGCATAGAACTTTGAACTTTAGCAAGCACATATTTTAGGAACTTTTCGCAAGCACATATTTTCAGATATTGCATGGAGAAACTCAAGATTTTGTATTCCTTTTTAAAGGTTTACAAGTTCATAAAATCTTAATTGGTAGCTTAATTTATTAATAAGACATTTGATTCCAAGCAATAATAAATGTTATTTAATAAAAGAATAGAACAAATAGAGGCTCTTTCTTCCAGTTTCTATTGTTCCGTCAGAGATTAAATACATGCAGTTTTTAGCCAACTTCTATGCTGCATAAGTCTGGAACCACCTAAGTCTCAGTCATCAAATTTACATGCTGTGTTCCAACTAAAAAGAAGTTTATTCTGTGAAAATTTCATAATTTTAGTCAGTCCCTTTGGAGATATTCTGTGTTGAAAATCATAATTTATTGGATCAATGCAATGTTTGATGGGCTCTACACAAAAGAGGAAAAAAATGCTTCTTGGATTTAAAACTCATACAGCAGGTAGTCATGCAAGAGACCTGTGCAGGGAAAAATATTTAAGGTTAGTCTTATTTCCTTCATAGAAATTATTGAGTTCAAAAATGTGATTTTTTTAGCATTTTAAATATTTTTTTTATTCATAGTTTTTAGGATTTCCTTGCCAATCAGGAAAAAAATCACGTATTACCTGAAACGTAGATAATTTTATGTTGAGGAATATGGTTTTTAAATTATTCTGATAGCTGTAAAAATAAGGGAGTTGCACAACTTTTCGTAGAATGCGATTTTGACCAAAAAAAGCATTACATCACTGTTACAAAATGGCCACAAAAAAAAAAAATGATTGACGATAAAAAAATATTTTAAACCATGGTTTTTAACTCTCAAAATACTAAGGAACAAAAAATTAGAAAAATTTAAAAAGTTGAGCAACAAATACATTTTTTTCTGGGTGATTTGAAATGGATTGACCCATAAAACATAAATTTTTCGTTGGGGGGCATAAAGGTAAATTGTGATTTTCCCAGTATCTTCGCTTCTAAAAGTCCGATTTGAAAAATTCTTCCTGCGTCGGATGCAGCTCTTGAGGGGAAACATTTTGCATGTAATTTCTCATTTTTAGTAAAGAATGGTTGGCCACCAGGGGGCATAGGTGTTTATTTTTGCTTCTGATGTATTTGCAGCAAAATCTAAGCTGCAAACTCGATTGAAAAAATTCCTCCATGGACTGATACCGCTCACCTCGGAAAACTTTTCCAGAATACCTTCTGCTTAAAATAGTGCATTTCTCTTCCGAGTTATGAACACAACAATCGGACACATCTGAATTGTCTGTTCATCACGTAGCTTCAAAAAACCTGAAAATTTCATCGCCCTGGAGCGGGAATTGGGCATAATTTTCCCACCAGGGGGCGCACACGTATATCTTGTTTTTGTCCATACCTCTGTTTCTAAGAGTCCGATTTGAAAAATTCTTTCTTTGTTGGACAACATTTTCGGTGCAAAATATTTCTCATAATTTCAAATATTTCTGAATGCACAAGTGTGCCACTAGAGGGCGTAAGTTAACATTTCTATTTACAGCAATATCTGCAGGACTAAAAACCTGATTTAAAAAATGTTTTCTTTCGATCAGATACTACTAACTATGAAAACTCCTTGTGTGTATTTTCTTCCTAAAATAATGCACAATTTTGCTGCTATGGGGTGCAAATATTTAATTTATTTTTCTCAATATCTGTACTTCTAAATATCCAATTTAAAAAATTCTTTTTACACCAGACTATTTACCTTATGGAACACTTTAGGTTTGTATTTGAAGAGGTTTGTGGTTCACAATTCTGCCACTACGTGATGTTTGTTTACTTTTGTTTGCAGCCTATCTGTCATTCGCTATAATAAAGATGGAGAGTGAATAAGATTTTTGCTACAATAAACTGAGCTAAAGCCAAAGTAGAAAAATGAATTTTTCTCAAAATCAGTGTATCGTCAATCATTTTTTTTACTCAGGGCTTGAAAAATATCTGAAAAGTTACATGCCCAGCTTGGCATGTGCAGAAAATATTTACTTGCCCAGAAGTAAAATCTACATGCCCCCAAAAAATTATCTTTTATGATATCAAAACAGAAGCCTCATTTTTTTAAAGTTAAAAACTATGATAAACTTTTTATACATCTTTTGCATCACCATTTTAAAGTGTCTGTGTTCAAAGGGCACAAAAGCATATATCTCAAGTTTTAAGAAAGGTTTAATCAATGGCATTTGAGAAATTCAGTGATGATGAAATCAAGAATTTTTTTAAATATGTCCTGTGTTTCACAAAAAAAATTAAATAATCATAGTTAACTTGTATGGCAGTTCAAGTAGTTTTTAACAACAATTTTGAATGTAAAATTTTTTTACCTTTTTCTCTGGTGCAAACAAAAGTAATTTGCATCATAAAATATCCCAAGAATTATTGTTTAGAAACAAAGGCAAATCTTATGTTTTCAACTACTGTTGTGTGCACTTAGTTTTTAAACTATATTATCACCTGACACCCCACATTGCTTGAAAAAATTATTGGTGGTATCAGCAATTTTAGGATGGTTTTTGCAAACAGTGCACAACATAATAGTCTTGTCATTTGGCTTTAGCCAATTTGATGTTTTTATCCAAGATTCTTCAACTGTGCAACAGCTTTTTTTTTTTTTACGCTTTATCATAGTCTGCTTGCATAAGTTTTCAGATTTGTTAATGATACAGATTCCAATTCTGAAATTACGTCACTCAACAGTGTGGAAGACGAATTTTTAACTACCGCTGACAGATTGGGAATTTCACATATAATTGCTTACTGTGAGATATACTCTCATTGCTGGATTTTATTTAAAAAAAAAACATGGTATATCCATTACTAAATACAACTTATATCCACAGCTAACATGAACTGCAACTAACACGAATACCGTTCTCTCAGATAAACTAGTTATCGGTGTTGGTAATTTTCGCTCTTCTCCCGTTTAAGTGGAACGCATTACGCAGGCTCGTTCTTAAACAAAACTTAGCTTTCGTTTCAGTAGCTCCGCCGTCAGTTCGTGTTTGCGGGCGCGCACGCGGGCAGATGTTTCCACTTTACCCTCCCTTACTTGACCAAGTTATGTCAGAGACCCAACCCCACCCATGGCTGTGCAATAAATATTCCATTGTCACTCCCTCCCAAAGGTGCTCCCTCCCCATAAAGCACAGCTTTTTGCCCATCAGTCTGCGTCCTCCTGTTTCATAGCAGTTTGCTCATTTTGTCACTAAACGCCGAAGGCCAGTTTTGTCCGAGGCATGCATCCTGTCATTAACTGTAAACAACATCTTGTGCAAATCTATGTATGGCCCCAATTTCTGGACATAGAGCATAATATAATTAAAGAAGCACTATTCTCCTGGCCTTGGCACTTGTTCCGTAACAATAATACAACTGCAGTAAAATGAAAAACACGCAACAACCATCTTTTTTTTTTAGACCAGAAAATTCTCCATTCCGAACTTTTTTTCTTTCCCTTTAAATCTAGTTGCTCGATCGGGCAACTAGATTTCATTTTTACTTGCCCAGGCCAATAATTTACATGCCCCGGGCATCTCGGGCATTGTATTTTTCAAGCCCTGAAACTGTATATAAAAGTTTAGTAGATATTAAATCTGGTTACATTTTCAGTGACAGTTTTGGTGTTTCAGTATTTATCTGTGATTTTAAGTTTCTGATTAGCTGCAGCGGACATCATTTTTAACATTCTGCATTAAGTTAACCCAAGCATGTTGGAAGTTGTTTGTTGTAGGTTACAGGTTAAACAGACCTATAGTTTCACTATATTTTAAGTAAGAGCTTGTGGATCGTATGTCCTGGAAAAAATTCCAAAAGTCCTAGAAATGTCCTGGAAAAGTCCTGGAATTTTGTGATTGAAAAAGCGTATGAACCATGTCTAATTGTGTTACACATTGCCGATGATGAAATGCTGATACAGAACAATTCATAGAAATACCATATATACTCGCACTGTAATTGGAAAGTTTTTGGAAGAAATCCTGCTTTCGAAGTGGGGAGGCTGCTTACACACAGGTCAGGAAAAAAGAGGGCTGGACTTCCGTGAGTTCTCCAGCGGAGTTTACCGACTGGCTTGTTTACATTTTAGACTGCTGCTTTTTGCGTGTATGCTCTAATTTTCTGACTTTTGAAAACTGTCGTCATATCATCAGCTGTGCTCCCCTTAAATTTGGCAGTGTAACTGAAACATTTTCTTTTCGAAGGCATTATAAATAGGAATGAAGGAAAAATATCAGCAGCAAGGACTTAGTCAAAATGCCGAAGGGCAGACTAAAAACACTAAGGCACAGTGCACACGAGATCCAAAATATGGAACTTTGGAGGGAGGCAAACATATATATGTAGGTTCATGCAACAAGTGCTGTGCGTACATTTGCATTGGCTGGTTGATGAAGAGAGGGCACAAGCAGTCGGCGTTATGTTTTTCTCAACAATGCAAAGACAAAATGACTTCCGCTGTCCCTCCCTACAACTTCCCCGATCTTTCATTATGATACCCCTTCCCCTCCTCTTCACTTAGTGCAAATTCCTAAAAATTTTTCCGTCAGAGTTCCTTTTCCAATTATACCCCCTTTCTTGCTCAATTACCCTGCAGAATTTATTAAAAATCAAAGGGCCGCAAAAACTTTTTTTTAATTGGTGTTTATCTGCAGAACCTAAAATTTTAACTCTATTAGCAGATAATTGGCAGATTATATGATGAAAATTATGGTACATGTTTTTCAGCGAGTTTTTTTGTGGTGGTCCAGACAATTTTTTTGGTTGCCTTAGGCAACAGCATTTTTTGACTCCTGATAATTATGTTTATGAACATCGTAGTAAAAACTTTTCAAACCAAAGAATGCTACAATATGGGACCCCAAATCCAGAAAGTTTGGGACCAAGCAATTTCTGGATTTTTGGGTCCTTGTGCATCAAAGTATGGTACTGTATGTACATATGTATGTGTTGTAGTTGCTGCCCTTTTTGACATGTGTGAAAAATTGAATAAACAACCAAGGTTAAAACAATCATTAAGACACCAACCATCTTATGAAGCTAACCAGTCATTGCCAGCATTCAGAAGAAAGAACAGTTGGAAGTGATAACAAACAGGACTTTTTGTTTTCCTTGCTCATGGACCAAGTTCACTGGGGTGCTTGTGGGAGGGGGAGCTAGGTATGTATGCTACTGTAATTTGATTTGTGGCATCTTAACAGTGGAAGGAGGAACAAGTTGGACAGGAGAAAACAGGAAGAGATTTTGCATTGTGGCACCCCCTCCCCCAGCAGAGGCAGGGAATTTAAGAAAGATAGGGAGATAATTCATCAGGGGTCCCTCTTTTTCCTCCCTGAGAAGGATCCAGTCTTTGCTGCTGACTACAAAAAGACACACAGGCTATCAGTGGGAGAGAGATTCTCCCCTTTTAAGCTCATGTTCTTCCTTTCAAATTAACATGATGGTTTACTGAGTTCCTTCACAGCTGAAAGCTAGGACTTTTAACACTGGCACCAGCAGAAAGAATACATAAAGCCCTTGCTAACCTCCCATATTAAGGGAACAATACATACCTTATTTACACAAGATTGCTTTAAAGCATTTCACTTTTAGTATACAGTAGGGATTTGTGGTTTGCATGTGAACAGACTTGGGATGCAATTTTTTTTTCTTTTTCTTTTTTTTTTTTTTTTGTTGCTGTTGTTTTGTTAAAATAGTGAATGTAAATGAACAAAAACTCTAAAACCCATAAAATGTGTGTCTAAAATATACAATATTAAAACATTTCCCCCCAAAAAAATTGGCAAAAAAAAATTCAAAAAATTCTGGATTTGGGGTCCTGGATTTCAGGATTTCAGATTGCGGGTCCCGTACTGTATTGGCAAATGCTGTTTGCTTTACAAAAGTGTGACATTACTGTCTCCTAAACCCAAGCAGGTTTACAAAGTCAGTTCAACAACGTATTGAAGACTGCCCAAAAAAACAAAGAATGCTGTTTCATGTTAAGAAAGTCTGTTATTCTTCTACTTGCATGCCCGGTGGCAGAAATGGCGCACCACGGCAGCAGGCGCCACAGATTACTTTGACTCTTGCAGATTGCTTTCAGAAAGTTTCAAAAGTTTATATTATTTATTTCATGTACTAAAAAAAGTTGAAATTTTCTTTACAATGTGCTCAACTCACCCCAGGAGCTGAAACAGCACAACACGCTGATGTCTGCTGCTTTGGAAAGATGTGCAGACTGTTTTTTTCTGACTGTTTCTTTAACATTCATTGTTTCTAGCATTCCTTTCAATTTTAAAGCAAAGGAAGGGAAATTTTGGGCACGATTTTAACATTTTATCTGCTTCCAGACATGAAGTTATATTGACAGATCACATAGGCAATTGTTTTATTTCTTCCTTATTTTACACAAACAGATGACTTTGAGTTGAGACATATTGCTTTTATTCAGTAATGAATCTAGGAAGTGATACTTTTGAGCACTTTTAACGACTTTTCCATTTCCACCACGTCCATCTTGTTTTGCATTCTGGAAGCTGATGGCTGCAGTTTTTCTTTTGACATACACATAATGTTTCAGTTAGATTTATGTGATTTTTTTTTTTTTTTTTTTTTTTTTTGCAAGAGCAATATTTTAAAAATGTTTTTGCGTTCTCTGCTCCATTTTTGCAGTTGTCGGTGTTCCGGAACATGACTTCCAAATTTTTTCTTTTTTTTCCTTTTTCTTTTTATCTTCCAGATGGCTCCATCTTAGTTAGATTTATGAAGTTTTATTTCTTTCTTCTTTTTTTTTTTTTTTTTTCCCAAAAATCTTATTTTTACGCATTTTTTATCACCATTCCTCCGTTTTCACGGGCGTATTATGTGGCATTCTGGAAGCTTACTGTTGCAAATTTTCCATTTGTGGCTTCCAGATAGCTTTGTTTCAGTTAGGTTAAAGAGGTGTGTGTGTTTTTTAAAGAGGTATTTTTTTAGCGTTTGGAACATTTTGTTCTGTTTCCATGGCTTTTTTTTCTTTTTTTTTCTTTTTTTCTTCTTCTTTGAGACAGCTTTATCTTAGTTACATTGAGGTAAAATCGTATATTTAGTGTCTCCTGTTGCATTTTCATGGCCATATTACACAGCATTACAGTAGTTTATAGTCATTTTTTTCTTTTTTATTTACTCCAGGTAATTTTATTTTGGATTGATGAGGGGAAGTTTTTTTTTTTTTTTTTGCTTTTCAAGAATTCTTGCCTTATTTCTTCTCACTTTAATTTTATAATTTTTTGGGGTTTAATTATATCAGTGAAAATGCTCCCACCACATTTTAACAAACTCACTAAATTTTTCTCAAAAACTGCAGTCAATTCACAACAGATTTCAAATAAAAATCCTATATGGGCACCAGTTTTACAAACAAATCAAATGTGGCAATGATGATACATCCATCTCTCTCCACATAGCTGTCTGAATCATCAGCTGATGAGACCTCCAATACCACAGAACTGCTGCAGAAAATAAGAGCATAATCTGTATGAGGTGGGACATCCTTTAAAGGATGGAGGTTTAATCTATTAACTAAATCCAAAATGAAAAAAAAAATCATTTTACAAATTTCAAATTATTTACTATTGTTTATACTTCCTGATTATTATTTTTAAATATTCAAAAGCATTTTAAGGAATGATGTTTAAATTCTGAATAAAATAAAATCTTGTTTTCTTATCAGGTACAAGCTAGTTTGACTATTGTGACTAAATACTAATTTGTATAGTTATTGTAAATACATATATACACACATAGATATCACTAAGCTGTTCTCTGAGATTCAGAGGTTAGATCTACAAAAAATAAAAAAAAATAAAAAATACCAGGTAATTTTTACTTACTGTTGCCTCATCGAACTTCTCCATTTACAGCGATCTTAACATACAACTCAGGCTTCACTGACATCCATTGCATGCCGTATACAAGATCTTTTATACTTCATACTCTTAATTTGTTTCTCATGCAGACACTCCTGAATTTGATCCTCCCATGACTTCCTTGGCCTTCTTCCACCTTTCCTTCCTGCCACTTGGGCTAAAAAGATTTTCTTAGTAAGCATCTCATCACTCACTCATTTAACATGGCCAAGCCACTGCAACATAATAGTCTCCACCTTGCTAACAACATTTTGCTAAACATTACACAATTGTAACACATCTTCATTCCCCACCCAATCAGATTGTGTCTTGCCACAAGTGATGCATTTCTTCAGCACACAAGCAACTCTTATGTTTCTTCTGTAGTACCCAGGTTTCATTGCCATACATCAGAGTAGGGACAGTTACACTTTCATACACAGCCACGCGGGACTCTCTTGAGAACCCGTCACTCCTGTGAAAACCTCCCAAAGCAGCCATGACTTTCAATGAAGAATTCACTTGTCTACTAATTTCACCATCCAATTTGTTCTCTCTGTCAAACATGCTTCCTAAATACACAAACTCACTCACCTGGTCAATCACTGTGCCATTTACACTTACATTACATTCAGTGCTACCAGTTCCTCCCTCAAAAACCATAACTTTGGGTTTTTCCCTTATTTATACTCAGTTTGAATTTCTTGCAAACTTCGTACATCCGGGACAACATAGTCTGCAACTCACTTTTGCTCTCGGCCAATGGGACAGACATATCTTCATTATGACAGTAATTTTTTAAAAAATGCTTGGCAAAATGGTGAATGAATAGACTTTCGGTGAATCGAAGGTGACTTACTGGAGGGGGTGGTGGAAATGACCATAGTGTCTTCCCATACTGGTCGGTGTGACCCCTTAGCAACAAGGTGAGTCAAGGTCCGTGGGAGACGAGTGCACTTTAACATTATGTTGGTGTTCAGATAAGTGCACTTTTCTGGACCTAGTGCATAATATAATTAAAGAAGTGATATTTTTCTGTCCTTGGCACTCTGTAACGATAATACAACTTCCAGTGATTAGCAGTGAAAGGAAACACAACATGCAATGACTGTCTTTTTTCTTGTAGTAGGATATTCAAACTGTTTTATTTTTAAATTTAGTTGCCCAGAGCAGGCAATTGGATTTTTTATTTACCTGCTCAGGCCAATACTTTACATCATCCAGGCATATCAGGCATCGTATTTTTGAATCCATGACTAGCCAAATGAAAAGGTTTCCGGCCACTGAGCATTGGAGAATGGGGGAGAAACAGAGCAGATATGAAAGGAATTATATGCAACCCCCGGGTTGCAGTGTGGGTCTTGGTTCGAATCTTGGTGAGGCATGAATGTTGTGTTTGTCATATGACACTGATTATCTCCCTTCCCTGGAACTAGTATCCCTAAATTAGGGGCAGGCAACTGCTTATAGGCCATCAAGTTGGTCACAGTGGTCGTTAAATCCAGCCCCCCCCCAAAAAAGAAAAAATTATATGCTATGCAACAGTTGCTCTGGCATTTTTTAAAAAGTTTTTGTCAAATTCAATTTTTCTTCTCCAAACATAATCTGAAGTTGCCCATTTTTTTTCACTCTCCTTTGGAAATATAAAATCAATAAAAATGCGTGGTGCTAAATAGTACAAAAATAATAGGTTATAGATTCTTTGCAACTAAGCAACAAAATATGTTATAGATCCCGAATCCTAATAGAAAGAAATATAGATACTGTTTCAATTTTGAATTTATTACTACCTATAAAATTTCCAAACAAAGAATTATTGACAGGATAAGTTTCAAGAATTATTGATAGGACAAACTTCAATATCGACCCAGGCAGAATGCAAATACCAAAATGACCAGTTCGCCGGAAGTGTGAAACGAAACCGCATGATATCATTGATGGCAAGTAGACATGCCTCAGAAAACTTGAAAATTACATCGTCTCGGAATGGGAATTGAACCTTCATCACTGGATATATGTCTGAGTATGTTACTGTTACACCACCCAGAACAAGGAAACATCCTTGATGCAGGTTCAATTCCCGTTTCAGGATGATGTAATTTCAAGTTTTCTGAGGCATGTCAACTTGCATGACTAATTTGGCCCCCATCTTCTGGTAACATCTATTTAATCATTGATGGCATCACAAGAATAGAATCTCTTCCCAAGAGAAGTGAAAACAAAACATGGGTTGATCACAGAGTTCATGTGAGATTGGACAGGCAGGAGCATAGAGAAGCGGTCTTATGTCAGCGATGATGTCTCTCTTTTCACATAATCGATTTCTGTCTCATGTGCAATGTTTACAAAGAAAAAGTAACTAACCTTCGAATTTCATTTTTCAAATACCAAATCGAATAAAAATTAAATATTGTTTTTGCTCGAACATCATTGAAAAAGGTAATCACCAATGTTTTCACCAAAACTTTTTATTAATCGCCAAAATGAGTTTTTTTTTTTTTTTTTTTTTTTGGAAATTGCGAATTATGCGATCGGCAGCGTGACTCCTGCTATGTCATATCATCCCTGATGCAAATGTCACATTTCAGTGCCACCTATTGGAGATAACTCTCAATAACCATGACTTGGGAAAGGGGTACAGCTGAATATATAACAAGGGAGCCAACAGTGTAAGTACTTGCTCACTCATCCAATGAAAATTTCTTGCCAGTAAAACCACTCAATCTGATCCAATGAAAAGCCACCCAATCCAATGAAAAGTGCTATGTAGGGGTACAGCTGAGGATATAACAAGGGAGCCAACAGTATAAGTACTTGCTCACTCATCCAATGAAAAATTCTTGCCAGTAAAACCACTCAATCCGATCCAATGAAAAGCCACCCAATCCAATGAAAAGTGCTATGTCTCCAGGGTCATTTCACATAAAATCAACACAGAAAAATATGATTTTCAACCTTGCGTCTTTTGATTTTATTGAAATTTGATATGCAGTTAGATGGCTATAAGAAAAAATTATGTTAAATTTTTGACTCAAAAGAGCCATTAGTTCTTTTTTTCCGCAAGGCCCTGAACTTAAAAAAAGAAAGTACAATTTTAGGGCTGCCATCATATTTTAAAATAATATTTTCTCAGTTTGTCTTCAACTTAGAGTTAAAACTGGTTTTGTTGGAAAGTTATTTTTATCAGCTTTAATTTGATATGTAACACATTAGTCTTATTGACAAAAATATTTTCAAGGTCTTTAAAATTTACATTTGACCTTGAATTGCATAAACCCCCCCCCCCCTTTTTTTAAAAAAATAACTAAATATATTTTTATCACAAGATTGTTGTTTACACATTAAAATTTTATAATGGGACAGCAAAGGGTTCTTGACTTACATCTTGAAACACTGAAATAAATTTATATTTATTCAGCTTTGAACACTGAGATAATACTCTTTAAACATGTACAGCAGACATTCATGTAGGGATGCTTTCTAGAAAGAATGTATTTTATAGCATACACAAAAACTAGACTGCTGTTTTAACAGTTCTCCTTTGCATTTTATGCTTAATTTAGGTTTCATATTTCTCAGTGGATGATCACTTTTGGTTGTTCATCCATCACTGGATGGTTACTTTTGATTTCATATTTATGAGTGGTGGTTACTTTTGGTTCTGGTGAACTCTGCAAGTTCTAGGCTTGAAGAGCACTTAAGGGAACTCAACTGTTTGACAAGAATAGTATAGATTAGATCACATAGAAACAATGAATAGTGACAGACAGAACAAATCTAGAATGTCTAACAAAATTAAGTGACAATTTTATTAGTATTTTTATTGAAAAATTTAATATTCTATTCTAACATTCCTTTATAGCCACTGAGCAGTCAAAGTTTCAGTGACCTAAAAAGACAAAGTTGAAATGTGGTGAATTTTTGGTTATATGTGATTTTGCTGAAAATTACTCATTTCTCTTGAAAGATGTAACTCGGGTTCCACTGGAACATCAGTAAAGCAGCAATACACCCTTTTCTTGCCTATTTTAAAAATGAATAGGAAGAAATTAACCATGTTAGTTAAGTGAGGCAAGAAGTGACGGCATGGAAGCTCCTCCCCATGAACAAACAGTGGTACTGCTATAACAAAGGCAAAGTGTTGTTTAAAAACGAGTCTGCGCTATGCGTTCCAGTTAGCTTGCAAACATTACTGTCGCCAATACAGGTCCACAATCCTATATCCAAAATTCGAAAAGTTCCAAAAACTGAAGATTTTTCTTGGAGTGTGGAGCGTCAGTCATTTCTACTCTGCATAACAAAGCTTGTTTGGCGCTTGAACAGCTGACCCAGTTTTACCGAATGTTTTCTTGGAAATAAAATGTCCTTGAGTATTTATGGTCTGTAATTATCCCATTATTTCATTTATCAATATATTACCCTATGAATAAACTGTAGTAGTATTTGTACTCTTTATTTATCCTACTTAATGTGAGTATTCATATGCTTTTGCTGCAGTATTAATGTTTGATTATGTGGTGCTGTGCTAGACCCCACTGGGAGCGCTACCTTTCTTCTGAAATCTGAAACATAACTGGCCCGATGGGTTTTGGAAAAGAAATTGTGGACCTGCACTTAGTTTATCTTAACAGCAACTTGTCGCTTCATCTATGGTTGATCAAGTTGTGTTAAGCAATGGATATCCAATGTGTTTTTTTGAAAGAAATCCAGAAATGACTGTTTAACTTCTAGTAAGTAAATATGTGAAATTCCCAATTGGTCAGTGGTTGTTACAAGTTCGTCTTCCACTTTGCTGAGTGATGTAATTTCAGAATCGGAATCTACGTTGTTAGTAAAACAGAAATGTACACAGGCAGGCACTATGATAAAGCGTACGAAAAAAATGTCATCGTAAAGTTCAGGAATCGTGCATAAATAATTTAATTCATAATTGCTACACTCTTTAAACTGTTGTGTATTCAAACTATGATTTTGATTTTTCTACAAAACAAGGATATATTTAAAAAATTCATGAATATGGCAGCATTACTAAATTTCTCAATTACCAATTTCACTATCATTGGCTTTCTTAGAACTTGAGATACGTACTTTTGTGCATTTAACATTTTAAATACAGACTTAAAATGGCAATGCAAAAGATGAATAAAAAGTTAATCATAGTTTTTTTCTTAAAGGAAATGAAGTTTCTAATTTGTTAACTTAAACAAATTATCGTGGACATCCAGCTTTTACTACCTGGGCAGGTAAATACTGGTAATATCTGTGCATGCCCAGATGGGCATGCAACTTTTCAGATATTTTTCAAGCCCTGCTATTGATATGATAGCTTTTTCTAAGAATTATACAAGATGTTTCTAAATTGTTTGGGCAAACTTTAGAAATTTGTTCTTCCACTTGTTAAAAAAATGTAGGGCTGGAAGTACTTTTCTGCAGAGATATGGGATATATGGTAAAGTCATGCACCAGCTGCTTCACAGATGAATGAAGGGTCAATGATGTGGAACCAACAGGATTAGTATAAGGCCAGAGGGCTGATTCCATCAGTTTGTCTTCAGCGTCCCTAGTAGTGGATTCATGAAGTTAGCTTACTGAACTCTGAAAATATGAGAGGTAGAGCAAAAATATCAGTTGCAAAGTTGGAAAGCATCATTTGTTTGCTACAAATTGATCATAAAGATTGGGGGTCATCAGGTGAATTTAGGCTGTACCCTAAGGAGGTAAAAGTACCTACCTAAGGGCATTTCTAAGAGGTGCAATATCATTAGATTGCTGTCTAGAGATGGGAGGACCCCTAAACTGAGAAGAATACACATTGCTATACTCTCCTCAGTTATGGAGAATATTGCAATGAGTATTACTCCCTGTTCATTTGAAACATCCGGATTGCTTTTGTATGTTTAAATTCCATCCTTCCACATATTTTTATCAGTTTCATGCAGGGGGGGGTGCAGTGTATCCTCTTTTCCGTTGAGAGGTCCTGTCATGTATCGACAGAAATCTAATGATATTGCAGTGCTTAGAAATAATCTTGGATACTTTCTTTTCTTCAGCGTACAGCCTAAACTCCCCCATTGATCCATCCTACTTTTTTTAAACCGACTTGTTGTAAACAAATGATGCTTTCCAACTTTGAAAGTGACATTTTTGCTTTATCATATTTTCAGAGTTTGGTGAGCCAAGTCAGTGAATTTGTCACTAGGGGGGCTGAAGTCACTAATAGAATTGGCCCCCTCACAAATCCTGTTGGCTCTATATCACTATGTGCCTCTGTTCAGCAGTGAAGCTGCCAGTATGGGACTTTTTTTATTTTTTATACACCCTGTATAGAAAAGTGGTTTTGGCCTTATGTATTACTTTTTTTTTTCCATTAGAATTGGTGGTAGAACAAGTTTCCCAAATTTGGTTAAACATTTTAGGAACACCTTGTATTACTCTTAGTAATAATTACTAGTAGACTTATTGTTATTAGGCTTGAGAAAGAAGGTTCTTTTGAGGATCTACAAAAATTCAACTCATATGGGTATGCTGTGTTTCTTGCATCAAATTGATAGGTTACCATTTATTAATGCCTGCCATTACTTCGAGGTACCCTCTAATCAATAGGATAACTGAAACAAGCTTCATTAAGTCGTGCAATTCATGTGAGGTGTAAGTCATGCAATTCATGTTCTACGTGCAAATTTCATGTGAGGGTGGGAACGAAAGTAAGAATGTTCAGTTAACATAATTGCAATAATTAATGTTGGGCTTTGCGGTAGTGTCCCAAAAATGAACTAACTTATGTGATGTTGAATGTTTCCTTTAGTAAGTCCTCTCTTCTAATGCAAATATGTTTTCTGTATGGTTGTAGTTTTTAAGCATTTCTGTTTTTCTGCAGTTACTATCCGGGATCCTTCCAATGTTCCGTGTAGTATTAGAAACCTTCATGTCGTTATGAAAGACATGCTCTTCCAACCTCCTTCAGTGCCTGTTGGGAAGAAGATGATGCATGATGCAGTGGCTAGTAGTGTCTCTCCCTCTGGTGGTGATGGAATACTTTCCAATACCCTTACTTCAGATAATTATCAATTAAAGTACTACTGTAAGTTACATATTTTGATTCACCAATTTTGAGTACAAATGATTTTGTGGATGTTCTTTTAAATTCAAAGGTTTATAGAAATCTAAATGAAATGTATCAATCCCCAAACCACCTTTAGATATTATAACTGTCATTTTCCAAAAAAAAAAAAATATATATATATATATTTCTTTCCGTAATGAATTACAGTATTTTTAACCTGCTATTAACTTTTGTATTAGCAAATAAAAACATCAAAAATAGTTTTTTACTTGGTGAAATAATGGCATAGTTAAAATAGTGATTTTATTTTGCTCTGTGATTTTAATGGGTATTTACTAACGTACGTGTATTAACATAAGGGAGAATTGTGAGGTACAACTACACTTTTACCATAATTTTTTTTTTTTTTATTTCCGGCAAGCAGCCCTTGCGAAACTGCTGAAATTTATACTAGCCATTGTGGCTAGTGGAATAAAAATTTTACTAAACAAATGACAAAATCTACTGGCCACATGAAATAAAAAAAAATAAAAATAATTCAGTATCTTCTTTACTTACGTTTCTATGGAATTAAATGGTGCATGTTTTTTTTTTTCTAATGAGAGACCCCAACCCCATTAACTTCGTATAAACAGATGCAGAGCAGTTACTGCATAGGATAATTAGATTGACTGCAAATATTGCATATGCTTTTGTTCCAAAACAATTGATTTTTTGACAATTTATTTTCAGTGCTGTAATATTACTCTTACTATCTTAATTTACACATACATAATTTATTCTCGATAGGCCATAGAATTTAGATTTCTAATTTCTTTAGTAATATTTAAAACAAAGGGAAAAAAGCTAGGATATACAGTATATACATAAAGTGGCACTAATAATGTTGATACAGTTTATCACTGGAATGTACTGTATCTGATCTTCCCATCAAAGGTATCTGCCCATCACAATTGAATAGCATTCTGAGGATCAAAATCTTCAATTGAAGGGCCATTGCATCTAATCATCATTAAGTCATTTAAAGTGTCACTATTCAGACATGCCCAATTACCTGGTTTTTATAAGGTTCATTGCTAAAAAGCCATGCTCACAAAGAGCAATACTACACGGCATTAGATGTAGCAGCTATATCATCTTAAAATCAAAGGTATCTGCCCATCACAATTGAATAGCATTCTGAGGATCAAAATCTTCAATTGAAGGGCCATTGCATCTAATCATCATTAAGTCATTTAAAGTGTCACTATTCAGACATGCCCAATTACCTGGTTTTTATAAGGTTCATTGCTAAAAAGCCATGCTCACAAGGAGCAATACTACATGACATTAGATGTAGCAGCTATATCATCTTAAAATCAAAGGTATCTGCCCATCACAATTGAATAGCATTCTGAGGATCAAAATCTTCAATTGAAGGGCCATTGCATCTAATCATCATTAAGTCATTTAAAGTGTCACTATTCAGACATGCCCAATTACCTGGTTTTTATAAGGTTCATTGCTAAAAAGCCATGCTCACAAGGAGCAATACTACATGACATTAGATGTAGCAGCTATATCATCTTAAAATCAAAGGTATCTGCCCATCACAATTGAATAGCATTCTGAGGATCAAAATCTTCAATTGAAGGGCCATTGCATCTAATCATCATTAAGTCATTTAAAGTGTCACTATTCAGACATGCCCAATTACCTGGTTTTTATAAGGTTCATTGCTAAAAAGCCATGCTCGCAAGGAGCAATACTACATGACATTAGATGTAGCAGCTATATCATCTTAAAATCAAAGGTATCTGCCCATCACAATTGAATAGCATTCTAAGGATCAAAATCTTCAATTGAAGGGCTATTGCATCTAATCATCATTAAGTCATTTAAAGTGTCACTATTCAGACATGCCCAATTACCTGGTTTTTATAAGGTTCATTGCTGAAAAGCCATGCTCACAAGGAGCAATACTACATGACATTAGATGTAGCAGCTATATCATCTTAAAATCAAAGGTATCTGCCCATCACAATTGAATAGCATTCTGAGGATCAAAATCTTCAATTGAAGGGTCATTGCATCTAATCATCATTATGTCATTTAAAGTGTCACTATTCAGACGTACCCAATTACATGTTTTTTTATGAGGTTCATTGCTGAAAAGCCATGCTCACAAGGAGCAATACTACATATGGCATTAGATGTAGCAGCTGTATCATCTTAAAAACATTGCCATAACAGTTTGTTTCTTTTTATTCAGCATATATGCAACTAAACAGAGATTCAAAGATAATTCTTTTACCTGTAGGTGACATTTTACTTTATGCAAGGTATACCATGGCAAAGATACATATACCATGGCAAAGATACATATACCATGGCAAAGATACATTATACCATGGCAAAGATACGTTATACCATGGCAGAGGTTGCTTTAGTAACCTTGACCCTTTGGTCCCTCCAAGCTGATCTGTCAACAGATTTTCTCTCGAAGCCCACCTTTACTTCCATTCATTTTTGAAGCAGCTGCTGGAACACAGGCAAGAAAACTGAACTCGATATTCATTCACGGGGGGGGGGGGGGTGTGATGTTGCGATGTTAACATAACGATGTATCATCTTTGAAACATCGGTTTTCATGATGTATTGTGATATCTGCTGATATTCAAAATCACACCTTTCTTTCCGTTTAGAAAATTGCTTTTTTAAAGTTAATTATACAGACAATTTTACCATGTTGTTAAAAAGCCAAAATGTGGAAATATAATGTACAGAACTTTAGTGGATAGGGAGCAGAAGTCCCAAAGATTTCCAATTCATCTCAGGCTAAATGCAATAACATTTGAGTGCATGAAGACCCCCACTTTTATTTGAAAAATTACACAATGAAGTCATTTTGTTATTCAACAAAATATATCTTGTTAAGAAACTTCAAAATAATTTGTTCAGCAAAATAAGGTGGTCTTGTCTTAAAACATAGTTTGCTATGATGGGTTCCATTTCAACTCAGGCAGGGTCGTACCATCATGGTCTCAGATTTCTCTAAAAAAATTAAGGGGTGTTCCTTGACTAAAATAAGGAGACCCATATTTTTTCTTTCGGCAAGAAAAAATTTTCCCTTCGAGATAGAGGGTTTCAAATCTTGCACCGTCAAACAAGCTCTCTAGAAAACGGTTATTTTTCCTAACTTCAGCGAGTCATTGCAGCAGAGTTAAAAATGATACCGTGTTCTTGTATTTTTTACATTGTGTATATAACATATAATAATATATGGTGCTAATATTTGCTACACATCGTATGATTAAAATTTAAAAAAATCGCAAACTTTGTGATTTTTAAAAAAATTTCAATGTTTTAAGTTTTTTTTTAACAGGTTTGGATGGAGTTTTTTCTATATTCGTTTTTTTCGTTAAAGACATACAAATGTGCACTTTATTTGTAATTTTTTGTGTGTCTGTGAAACTGCTAGTTTCCGCGTTTCGGCAGCGTTAAAAAAAGCCGATTTTGAAAAATCTCTAACTTTGCCAACGATTTTCTCAAAAAGGCCATTTTTTAAAATTCTGAAAATTAAATCCCTGTTTGATTATCAACAGGAGAATATCTGTGTAAATTTTCACGGACCTAAAAACGCTCGTTTCCGAGTTAGACGCGTTTGAATTCGGTTTGAAAGCCTACGATTTCCTGTGTTCTAATGGCGCCATTTTGGAAAAATCTCAGGCGCAAAGTACGTACGTTATCTCTTACCCGAATCAAAGCTTTAGATATTCTTTGCCCGAATGATGGAATGAGAGCATTGGGTCAGCTGGCCCTGGTTGGATACATCCACCTCACCCTTCCCCGAGTGATCACATGCCTATAAAACTGTCAAGGGGGTTAACCAATACATAAAGAAAATTCTTGCTGCTCCACTAACAAAGTTGAGTTACGAAAGACAGCAGCAGTTGTTTGTTTGTTTACGTTATATACTTAAACATCGCATAAGAAAAGACTATGAAAGAGTAGAAAACTGTTGTGAAATAATTTTAAGAAAAAGAGTGCAGGCACGTGTACCGTAAGTTAATTTTCGATGGCTAAACAACCTCGAGTTTTTCTGGGAGTTGCTAATTGTAGGCTACTGTCAGAAGAGCAGTTGCTGTTTTGTTATAGTTGCTAAAGTTAACCTCAGTTTTTCGTAATAGTAAAGTATTCGCTCAGGAGAATTTTGTCCTCTGCGAACGGGGGAGAAGGTGCAATGCTCTTGACCTCGCTGCTGGGTTGTTAGCGCTGGTCGCTACCGAAACTCTGCTTACCTCCTCTCCAAAACGTAATGGCAATTGTCTAATCTACTAAATAAATAACAATTAACACATACGCGTGCATGCTTATTCATAAAATGTAAGTTGAGTATATTTCCTGTTCAATCAGCTGATTTTACAAGTAAAATTCATATACAAAATATGCGCTTATAATGGTGTAAAGATTTTTATCTATTTAAAACATATTCAAAGATTTCAATTTTTTAAAGGGGGGGGGGATTGTGTTCGTAGTGATCTCCACCTGGGCCACGATAAACCATGCACTGCCCATGGCTTCTGTTCCCTTAGAAGATAATCCTGGATCGATGGGAGACCAGCGGAGTTTTGACCCCCCCATCACATGTTGGTGAGGTGTCTCAAAGCTAGGTAGCTTTCAAAAATGTTTCAACTTAGTTGGCTGGTAACAAGAGAGGGATTCCATTTCAACTCTGGCAGGGTCGTACCATCACGGTCTCAGATTTCTCTAAAAAAATTAAGGGGGTGTTCCTTGATTAAAATAAGGAGACCCATATCTTTTCTTTCGGCAAGAAAAATTTTCCCTTCGAGACAGAGGGTTTCAAATCTTCCACCGTCAAACAATCTCTCTAAAAAATGGTTATTTTTCCTAACTTCAGCGAGTCATTGCAGCAGAATTAAAGATATTTTGTTCTGGTATTTTTTATTACATTGTGTGTATAACGTATAATAATATGTGATGCTAATATTTTTTACACATCGTATGATTAAAATTTTAAAAAAATCGTAAACTTCGATTTAAAAAAATTGAAATTTTTAAGATTTTTTTAACTGGTTCAAATGGAGTTTTTTTTTCTATACTCGTTTTTTTGTTAAAGACATACAAATGTGCACTTTATTTGCAATTTTTTATGTGTCTGTGAAACTGCTAGTTTCCGCAGCGTTAAAAGCAGCCGATTTTGAAAAATCTCCAACTTTGCCAACGATTTTCTCAAAAAAGCCCTTTTTAAAATTCTGAAAATTAAATCCCTGTTTTATTATCAACAGGAGAATATCTGTGTAAATTTTCACAGACCTAAAAACGCCCGTTTCCGAGTTAGACGCGTTTGAATTTGGTTTGAAAACCTACGATTTCTCCGTGTTCTAAAGGCGCCATTTTGGAAAAATCTAAGGCGCAAAGTACGTTTTCTCTTACTCGAATGAGAGTGCTGGATCCGTCCACCTTACCCTACCCTGAGCGATAACATGGCTAAGAAACGGTCTTGGGGAAAAAAAACAAATCTCTATATATAGAGAATTGAATGTATGTCAATTTAAAACCATCAAACTTGGTATACTATCTCATGGTACCCTAACTTAGATCGTAGATGGTTTTGGAAGGGGAGCCCGGGGCACGCAAAATTTCCGTAAAATCTAGTTTTCAATTTAGAACCATCAAATTTGGTATACTTTTTCTTGGCACCCTAACTTTGACTAGACGGTTTTGGGAAGGGGTCGGAACTCCGGGGTCAAGCCCCCACCCCTACAAAATTTTCGTAAAATATTTTACAAAGTTAGGGTGCCAAGAAAAAGTATACCAAGTTTGATGGTTCTAAATTGAAAACTAGATTTTACGGAAATTTTGCGTGGGGCTCTTTGACCACGGGCTCCCACCCACCCAGGGCTCTACCCCCCTTCCAAAAACCATCTACGGTCTCAGTTAGGGCACTATAGTTTACAAGTATATTTTACGGAAATTTTGTGTGGGGGCCCTTTGACCCAGGGCTCCGACCCCTTCCAAAAACAGTCTGCGGTCTAAGTTAGGGTACCATGCTATAGTATTGCAAATTAGGTGGTTCTAAATTGAAAACTAGATTTTATGGAAGTTTTGTGTGGAGCCCCTTGACCCCGGGCTCCGACCCCTTCCCAAAACCGTCTACGGTTTAAGTTAGGGTACCATGAGATAGTATACCAAGTTTGGTGGTTTTAAATTGAAAACTGTAAATTTGTTTAGCAGACATACATTCAAATCTATATATATAGATTTGTTATTTTTTTTTCCAAGACCGTTTTTTAGGCGTGTTATCGCCCAGGGTAGGGTCAGGTGGACGGATCCAACGCTCTCATTCGGGTAAGAGAATACATACTTTGCGCCTGAGATTTTTCCAAAATTGCCCCTTTAGAACACGGAGAAATCGTAGGTTTTCAAATCAAATTCAAACGTGTCTAACTCGGAAACGGACGTTTGTAGGTCCGTGAAAATTTACACAGATATTCTCCTGTTGATAATGAAACAGGGATTTAATTTTCAGAATTTTAAAAGGGCTTTTTTGAGAAAATCGTTGGCAAAGTTGGAGATTTTTCAAAATCGGCTGTTTTTAACCTGCAGAAACTAGCAGTTTCACAGACACATAAAAAATTGCAAATAAAGTGCACATTTGTATGTCTTTAACAAAAAAACGAGTATAGAAAAAAAACTCCATTTGAACCAGTTAAAAAAAAATCTTAAAAATTTCAATTTTTTTTTAAAATCAAAGTTTACGATTTTTTTTAAATTTTAATCATACGATGTGTAAAAAATATTAGCATCAAATATTATTATACGTTATACACACAATGTAATTAAAAATACCAGAACAAAAGATCTTTTTTAATTCTGCTGCAATGACTCACTGAAGTTAGGAAACATAACCGGTTTTTTAGTGAGCTTGTTTGACGGTGGAAGATTTGAAACCCTCTGTCTCGAAGGGAAAATTTTTTCTTGCCGAAAGAAAAGATATGGGTACCCTTATTTTAATCAAGGAACACCCCCTTAATTTTTTTAGAGAAATCTGAGACCGTGATGGTACGACCCTGCCAGAGTTGAAATGGAATCCCTCTCTTATTACCAGCCAACTAAGTTGAAACATTTCTGAAAGCTGCCTAGCTTTGAGACACCTCACCACCACGTGAGAGGGGAGGGGTTGTCAAAACTCCGCTGGTCTCCCTCTCCCATCGATCTAGGATTATCTTCTAAGGGAACAGAAGCCATGGGCAGTGCATGGTTTATCGTGGCCCAGGTGGAGATCACTACGAACACAATCCCCCCCCTTTAAAAAATTGAAATCTTTGAATATGTTTTAAATAGATAAAAATCTTTACACCATTATAAGCGCATATTTTGTATATGAATTTTACTTGTAAAATCAGCTGATTGAACAGGAAATATACTCAACTTACATTTTATGAATAAGCATGCACGCGTATGTGTTAATTGTTATTTATTTAGTAGATTAGACAATTGCCATTACGTTTTGGAGAGGAGGTAAGCAGAGTTTCGGTAGCGACCAGCGCTATCAACCCAGCAGCGAGGTCTAGAGCATTGCACCTTCTCCCCCCCCCCCCGTTCGCAGAGGACAAAACTCTCCTGAGCGAATATTTTACTATTACGAAAAACTGAGAAGTTAATTTTAGCAACTATAACAAAACAGCAACTGCTCTTCTGACAGTAGCCTACAATTAGCAACTCCCAGAAAAACTCGAAGGGTGTTTAGCCATTGAAAATTAACTTACAGTACACGTGCCTGCACTCTTTTTCTTAAAATTGTTTCACAACAGTTTTCTACTCTTTCATAGTCTTTTCTTATGCGATGTTTAAGTATATACGTAAACAAACAAACAACTGCTGCTGCTGTCTTTCGCAACTCAACTTTGTTAGTGGAGCAGCAAGAATTTTCTTTATGTATTGGTTACCCCCCCCCCGACAGTTTTATAGGCATGTCATCACTCGGGGAAGGGTGAGGTGGATGTATTCAACCAAGGCCAGCTGACCCAATGCTTTCATTCCATCCTTCGGGCAAAGAATATCTAACGCTTTGATTCGGGTAAGAGATAACGTACGTACTTTGCGCCTGAGATTTTTCCAAAATGGCGCCATTAGAACACGGGAAATCGTAGGCTTTCAAACCGAATTCAAACGCGTCTAACTCGGAAACGAGCGTTTTTAGGTCCGTGAAAATTTACACAGATATTCTCCTGTTGATAATCAAACAGGGATTTAATTTTCAGAATTTTAAAAAATGGCCTTTTTGAGAAAATCGTTGGCAAAGTTAGAGATTTTTCAAAATCGGCTTTTTCTAACGCTGCCGAAACGCGGAAACTAGCAGTTTCACAGACACACAAAAAATTACAAATAAAGTGCACATTTGTATGTCTTTAACGAAAAAAACGAATATAGAAAAACTCCATCCAAACGTGTTTAAAAAAAAACTTAAAAAATTGAAATTTTTTTAAAAATCACAAAGTTTGCGATTTTTTTAAATTTTAATCATACGATGTGTAGCAAATATTAGCACCATATATTATTATATGTTATACACACAATGTAAAAAATACAAGAACACGGTATCATTTTTAACTCTGCTGCAATGACTCGCTGAAGTTAGGAAAAATAACCGTTTTCTAGAGAGCTTGTTTGACGGTGCAAGATTTGAAACCCTCTATCTCGAAGGGAAAATTTTTTCTTGCCGAAAGAAAAAATATGGGTCTCCTTATTTTAGTCAAGGAACACCCCTTAATTTTTTTAGAGAAATCTGAGACCATGATGGTACGACCCTGCCTGAGTTGAAATGGAACCCATCCTATTTGTTCTGCATGCATTAAAATATATTATAAATTTGATTAGGGTATGATATAAATACAAGTTGAAAATTTATTTTAAAATACACATTATTAGAGAATTAAAAGCAGTTGTATAGATTATACCATCTATGTATTTACATCACCTTTTTGTATAAACAAAAATTGGAAACATGACACTAAAATAAAGCAATTTGCAAATTAAAAAGGATGGTAATGTTTTGTAAATTTATTGAAATAAAAAAATATCTCTCAGTATTATAAATTTCCTGTTGTGCGACAGAAAAATGTGCATTTCTGCATTTTCAGAAGTGAGAGTGCTGTCCTCTGTCTGCATATATATTTTTTTTTTTTTGTTAAATATTTTAAGTTTCTGAATTAAATATTAAGCTTGTCAGAAACAGTGTGAAATTACCTGTATAATTTTTTCATATTTGTTTGTAAACCTAGCTAGAAATTTTTGAAGACTGGTTTAGTCTACCATGGGAAAAAATCAAGTGTAAAAAGCCTATTTTTAGCCATACTTAGGCCTAATTCAAATGTAACGTTTACAAGCATATTTACTGCACATGCAGTGCATTTGTACCAATTTCCAATACAAATATATATATATAAATTTCAAAATAAATGTTACATTTTTGTCTGTCTACTTCATGTGCTGTGTGCATTTGAACTAATTGTGATGGCAAAATGCCTTTCCAAAATGCCTGATCCTGCAGTTAGGCCTTTTCACAGCCTATCCCAGGCCTGATTAAAACTTTTAAGAATGTAGTATCTTTGGGTCTATTTACTTTACACTAACATTTTTGTATCAATTTTTGAGCCAAAATTTCACTGGGAAGTATCTAAGCCTGCTGTTAGGCCTTTATGCCTAGGCAAATACCTGGTTAATTTTCTTTTAGTATATAACATTATGGTGTAGTCTGCTTTACGTTTAATAAAACTGTACTCATTTTCAGGGCGAAATTCCATGGGGAATTGCCCAAGCCTGAAAATAGTCCCTCCCCCTTTTTTGTGTCTATTCTAGGCCTGAATAATTTTTTTTGGAAATATAACATTATTGTATTCTTATACTTCATGCTTAGTATTTTGTATAGATTTTCATGGTGAATTTCCATCAGGAAATATCCAGGCCTTCTATTCGGCCTTTAGTGTGCAGCCTTGGCCTGATTAAAACTTTGAAGAATGTAACATTACTATATCTGTCTACTACACAATTACTACATTTGTATTGATTTTCAGGGCGAAATTTCATGAGGAAGTGTCCAAGCCTGCTGACAGGTTTGTGTGTGTGTGTGTGTGTGTGTGTGTGTGTGTGTGTGTGTGTGTGTGTGTGTGTGTGTGTGTGTGTGTGTGTGTGTAGCCTAGGCCTGAATAAAACATTTTGAAAATGTAATATTTTTGTGTCTGTCTACTCAACATGTAGTGCATTTATACCAATTTTCGAGGCAAAATTCCGTAGGGAAGTACCTCAGCCTGCTATTGGAGGCCTTTAGTGCCTAGCCTAGGCTTGGCTGTAACTTTTGAGAATGTAATGTTATTGTCTGTCCACTTCACGCTTAGTACATTATTTGTACCAATTTTCAGGGTAAAATTCCATTGGGAAATATTCAAGAATGGGGTTAGCCCCCCCCCCTTTTTTTTTCTTATCAAAGGCCTGATTTATATTTTAGGGAATTTAAAATTTTTGTGGCTGTATCTGCACATATGTCGATTTTCATGCCAGAATTCATTCAAGAAGTATGGAAACTGACAGTCAGTTGCGGGAATCATTCACCATCCCGTTTGCAAATCAATAATTGTTTCTTCAAGTCTGGACTTGACTGGTACTATATGTGTACCATTTTTTATGTCTAAATTCTATGGGCAGTTCTCTGAAAGGGTGAAAGTGCAATAACGGACACTCAAAGAATTATAAATATAATTTTAAATACCTTTGTACTGTTTTGCAAAAAATGCAATAAAAAAATAAACCCTGCCACATATTTCCTGTTGTTCCTAAGCTGTGGTGAATTTCCGAGATCCAGCGTTCTAACGCATGGAACACGTGGCCTCTTAATAGCATCGTCGACACAGATGCCCAATAAGAAACCTGTTTAAACATTGTGTCTGCATCATGATGGGACTCCGGATGGGATCACTTGCAAAGCTATGATGTCAACGATTGCTCAGCTGGCGCACAAATCTTCGATGAGCAATCCCGCGATGTAGCGTCTATAATGAGGCACTGAGAGAAACTACATCGGAGACCCCCCCCCGAAGCGCGGGAGAATAAGCCGATGTTCACAGGTCTTGGACTGGGAAAACTGGTTTGAACAACAGTGCTTGGTGGTGCACGATGGTGATTACAAGGTGCGCATTTACATCACGGTGGCGATGAATCGTAGTTTCGTCAGTCGTAACATCGATGTTAAATTATTAAATTCACACCAGTTTTTCGTGATGTACCCAATACATTGCCGAGTTCTAGTGTGTTTGTGTGTGTGTGTGTGTGTGGGGGGGGGGGGTGAATGAAATAGTTGCTCACTTGGGGAAAGAAATCTATTCGCCACTGCAAAATATCTGGTCGCCAATTGGTGACTGGCGACCGACATTCACAAGAGCTGCTGGCAAGTGCGTATTTTGAATAATTTGTGAAAAAAGTTATAAATTTAGGTTCTGTGAATTATATGATGATGTGTATAACAGGCAGCTTAAAAAAGAACAATACATTTTTGTAGCACATTGATTTTTAAAAGCTCTGCATCATAATTGTCAGGTGAGGTCGTATATTTTGAAAAATACCCCAAATGCATTAAGTAACAAGAAAACATGAAGCATTACAAAGATGGAGGTTTGCAAACAGTTAGAAAGAATTTTTATTTATGAAAAGTGGTGTAGTCAGAAACTTCTTAAGGGGAAGGAGAAGGGGGCTATGAGTTTGGTTCATTGGTAAAAGCCACATGTATACATATATATTGCTTTAAATTCAGGCTCAATTTCCCCTCAAGGGGGTGGGGACAGTTCTGAGGACCCCACTTGGTTAACCTATGTTTACAAGCATTTTGAGAAAAAAATACAATGTAGCAGATATGATATCATTTGCTCTTGCAGACTGTTACGAGCTGTGGGAAGTGTCGCACATGTTTGTGGGTGTCACAAATCTGACTATGGAACTGCACTCTACGGAATCTAACTGCGGTAATGCTGAAAAAAAAATAAAAAATTTTTGCTCTTTATTCTCTTGAAAGAGCATTGGTAGCCTTCCTTAAAGACTATAAACAAAATGTTAAATATTCAGAAAAACGCTACAGATCTGGTTAAATCAGTGATGAGAGTACACCTGTTTGGGATGAAGCTGAAGACATTTCAAATACACAAGAGGGAAACATTCTCTTTGTGAATCTATCAAAATTTAAACTAATTTTCAAACTCAAATTTCCTTGCAACATTTTTTTAAAAATAAACATGACCAATCAAAATTTTCCAAAGTGTTAGCAGGATCTGATCGAAAGATGCACCACTAGACAGCAGCCCTGTGACGACAGTTTCAAAAACAGCTCAAGAATGGAACTGCATACGCGATGTCATGGTTAACGAGAGCCTAAGTTGCTGAAATCATGGTTCTGGTTTGTACCATTATTGGCATCTAGAAATATTTTCTTTCTAATCATTCTGATTCAAAAACTATACAACCCGTTAATTTTATGAAATAAAGCACAGCCTCTGAGAAGCAAGAAAATTGACTGGGAAATTAAAAAAAAAGCCTGTTATTATTTAAAAATTTTTATCCAATAAACAGCTAGATTTTTTTTATGTACCCAAACAGTCATATAAGGAAAAAAATTATACAAAATTTTTACTTGCTCTAGGCATGTTGGGCAATTTCATTTTTAAATTTTATTGTCTGTTTATTTTCTTCAACTTTTTAATTTTTTGTGAGCCATTTTTTAACCTTCCTTTTTGACTAACTTTATCAAATTTTAGTTTTCTGCTGTCCATGGTGTTTCAAAGTCATACAATGCTTTCCCCATATTCCCAATCATAATCCAGCACATCTTACAGAAGACAGAATTTACTGTGAAACCTCTGACTGCCATGTTTGGATTGTTGTATTCTAAACCAAGCAGTAACTTTTAAATGTTTTCTTTTGGTTGTTTGCTTTGTGTTTAGTTCATTTGCATTTTACTACTTCACTTCCTCCTTTGAAGTTTTAAATCATTTTATGACATTCCTCTAAAAAAAATATTTCTGCCTCTAAAGTCATTACATGTGGTGTTATCAACATGAAAAAAAAAAAAATGCTGTAACTTGTAGATTGCACATTTTGACTGATATTTATGCTTTTGATTGATTTTATAAAATATTTTATCTTTTATGTCATTTTCAGAAAAAATAATGTACACAGTTATTTCACATAATGACTTTAGGCGTGTGTCTAAAAAATATAATTTTTTTCTTCTTGATTTTGAACAGCTACAACACCTTGGTTTGAAGCCTATAGGGATGTATTTTTCCAGGTCATTTCACCTACAGACCACGAATTCATGCATCATTTCTTAGCTTGTATCCTTTGGCTGCAAATGTATTTTATGATTAATAGTAATGTTCAGTCAACCCTCAATATACCACCACCCCTTGGGTTTGAACAAACATGCTCGACATAAAACATCCCTTGATATACCTCCACACCCTTGGCACCGCCAATGTATATTACTGTGCCAACCTGTTTTTCTCAACACAAAACATACTCAATGTACCATCACTCACAAACTGTGTGAGAATTCCCTTCCTGTGTTTTTCGGCCATGATTCAGCTGTGGTGAACCTTATTGTTAAAGTAACTGATTCAATTCAAAATGTGAATCTGTGTCTTTTAACATTATGAAGATTCTTACTTGCAGGATTGCAATATTTTGAATGTGCTTTTAAAATTGTGTTGTGCTGTGGGAATAATTGGGTAGAAATCTAAAGCACAAATGAAATTAGACATTTTTTAAAAGAAAGTTAGGTATGTAAAATGATTTTGTGTAACACTATTAACTTTCACTTAATAAAGTTTTGGTAAAGAAACATTTTTTTATTAACTTCCTTATAATATAAATGTTAACTTTGATTTTCTGCTACGTGCAAAATAAATTTCTGCATTTAATGCATACCAGAAGCTTCCGGGATAAAAATGGACATTTCAAACCACAGTGTACACTAAGTACACAACATATAACTGCATTTTTTTTTCTAATTAACATGTTTTTAACTTAATGCTAATCATAATTTTTAACAAGCCATAATTAAAAAATCTTGGTTTATTTAAAAATAATTTAAATTAACAAATTTGATGCAATGCCACACTGTAATGTAATGAATGGTGGTGGTCCATCAAGGCCTGACTGTATTTCATTTGGTTTAAATTCAGGATGATTATCTGTCTGCTCCTACAGGCAATGTATACACAGCATTCCATTAAAAAGAGTGTACTTTTTCTTCCAGTTTTATTATTTTTTTATTTTTTTTGCTTAGCAAGAGTTAGAGTGATCTAAGATTGCATGTGTTCATGTTATTTTTTTTTTAGTTATTTTAAATGTGAAATAAGAGTTTTGAATGGTTTGTTGTTTTTATTGAAAAACAAAACAAAACCAGGTTGTCTGTTGAGAACAACTACTAAATCTTTTCGAAAGGCTGTTTTGTTTTTCAGAAAAATTATACAGTCAACTGTCAATGTACCACTCTTTAGTTAACACTTTCACTGCTGTGTTACACCGAATGGCATCATACAATACTTAGCCCAGGTGCTGATGCCGTCAAATGGCATCGTGATCGTGGCTTAATATTTCCCTTCCTAAAACTTTCAGCACTTGAGAGTTATCAATTTTGTTACTGACACTGAGACTGAGTTTCCCACTGTCTAAAAATGACCACGGTTTGGGGATAGCAGATTTTTTCCCACATGGTTTAGGGAAGGGAAAGTAAGTTGACTCCCCATAGACTAACACGGTGTACACTTTTCACTGCAATGTTTATTTTCCTTTGTACGTCATTGGTTTTGCAGTGAAGGGAACTATCAATAAATAAATGCTTGAGTGGCAATAAAAAACATATGCTGCTTAGAGTTCATAGTAAAAGGGCTGCCTATTCTTACGATTTTTATTCTTACGATTTTTTTTTTTAATGAATGGATCACCCCAATGTATGAAAATCCCGAAAGTTTCATTTTTTTATTTCCCATAGATTAGAAGATATTAATTTTCGAATTCTGGTGCATGGCGGGCCTTAATCGCGTAAAAACGCGAATATCTCCGTTGTTTGGATAAAACAAAGTACCAAAATCAATACTTCTTCGTAATTTTCCCCAAGGAATTGAGTGGTGCATTGCACGAATTTCCATCTTAAAATCTTTAGTTTTTGAGTTACGTTCATGGGAGAGCTTTTTTTCAAAACTTAAAAAAGCAATGTGGTACAGCACTTAGAAGATCGCAATTGTTTTTCGTTTTTAAAGAAAAGTTTAGTCTAACAAATGAAGAAAAAAAACCTTGGGCTTTCGTGTGCGCACTGAGAAAATAATTTCAAAATATCGTGCACGGCTCGTATTTTGCCACTGTGAAATCGCGCGCGGCGAATAGCATTAGCAGCCAGCCAAACGGCAGCGGGAGTGGATGTTGGCCCTCAGACGGGCGGCATATCAAGATACCATTGCACGTGTTGGTCAGATCGCACGATAATTTGATGTGATGCTTGAAGGAGGAAGGATAGTGAATTAATGTTATGTTTAAAGGCATTTCAAATAATATAACTGTAAAATATTGCTAAAGGGTCATTTTACGCCAAATCATCAGATGCTATCCACCACATTCTTAGCCATTTGACGACGAGGAAAACTATTATAAACCATTTTCTCCGTACAGCTTACCAATATGAGCTATACTGTGAAAAAGGTTACACACAGATTACGCATATAAATTATGCAACAGACGTCGAAAATATATTGGTATTCTTAGCCATTCAATGACGAGAAGAATTAATATAAGCTTTTTGTCTCCCCATATAGCTTAAAGATATACAGTACTAACGCTTATAAATTATGCAATTGATGTTGAATACAGTTTTTGGAATATTGATTAATGATTTCTACAGCTCACGCAATATCCGACAGAATTTTTAGACATAATATAGTTCTATTTCAGGAATTAATAAATTGTCTAGTTGTCCACGCCTGCCGTAAGAGAAAATGATCAAGGAATGACAGCTTGAGAAATAAAGTAATCGGGGATATATATCTCAGTGCCTATTCTTGCTAGGTAGAGGAGATATATACTGCATTTTAGTTAATGTCAGATACTTGACGATCACAGATGATGATGTTAAGCAAGGCTCAGTGTCGGGTTAGAAAATTTTTTATCTATTATTTTCTGGTAGATCTGGTATTTAAATGAACGAGTATATCTCGCAGTTGTCATCTTGCCTGTTTTTTATTTATTTATTTTTTATTTCAGTTGATTATTTAAAGATTACATGTCAGGTGGGAGCTCACGAAACCCTCAAGAGCTCATATGAAACAAAACGCACCACAGCACCCTAAAATAAGGAAAACAGTTTAGCTGTTCGTGGTGTAACCCAAAAGTAGGAAAATACAGTTTGACGGTTACACTGAACGAAAAATTTTGTGCCTCCTAATCACATCCCGGTGTCAGAGTGGTAGCAATTGGATTTATTTCCATTATCATTATTATTTTTATTAATCATGCCAATAAATTTAGAAATAATGGGAAACATTAACAGACCTCGAACGTATGAGTACATTTTCGTTAATGTAATACCCAATGTATCACAATCATTCATTACCAATTTATGAAAAACAAGTATGGAACTCATGTTACTATTTAGTGACCGTAATTTGTCCGCTCTGTTTTATGAGCTTCTGTTTCTCTTTATGAGTAGCAACACACTTATCGTCCTCATATTGACAAGTTACTTTAGCTGTCTCTTGAGTTTTTTTGTTTTTGTTTGACGCATTACGCCACAATCACAATGCACAAAGACGCTGAAAAACTAGGCAGCAACTTTCAAATCGAAAGAGAATAAAAGAGTTTTGTGAAAATACACTACGGAGCTTTTCCACTTGTGGTGCTTTCTTAGAAATTTGTTCCCTGTTTGCCAGAGGTCGTAAATTAGGATCTGAGGGGTTCGAGGTCTGGGGGCCATCCTGTCTCTAAAAGAGAAAAAAACAACAGCAAAAAAACTAGAAGCAAGCATGTCGGCCATAGCACGGATGAAAAGAGTAAATCGTCTCTAAGAAAAATAAACAGTTCTACATCTGTGGCGAACAGAAAGCGTTATACCATAACGGCAAATAAATTAACAAACGCAAGGCAGTGGCTACGCTAGCCGCTCAGAACTGGGTGGGCTATTAAGGAAAGGAGAGGGGGATGAACGTCATGCGAGAGGAGGCACGCACTTTGAAGTGTTTGGCAGAAATTTTGGCAAAAAATTCTGTTCATGTGCACTTTACTCGCCGCTGATAATGTTATCCCTTGTCAAATCAAGTGAATACTGTACGTAGTATTTATTCAACGTATGTAGTATGGGGGAACCATACATACGAATCTCTATGTCAAGTTACTATTTCTTCGCAAAGCAAATTTAGCTTACTTAGGCTCTCTCTCTCTCTCTCTCTCTCTCTCTCTCTCTCTCTCTCTCTCTGTCTCTCTCTCTCTCTCTCTCTCTCTCTCTCTCTCTCTCTCTAACCTGACAAGGAATCTTTCTCTCTGATCGTTTTCAACTAGAATTCCAAATTGTGTTTCTGCTGCTCTCTTAGAAATTCGTTCAGAGGACTCCCCTCCCCCCATTTCCCTCCCATAAATACAGAAACTAATAGCCGTGTTGAATGCCATTTTGTTTGCTTTTTTATTTAAGAGGCTACAATTCATAAACTTCCAAAAGCCGAAAGTTTAGAACTGATTGGTTTACATCGGTGACACGAACATTAAATTTTCTCGCGGGTCATATTTAGTTTCCACACTGCAGAAAAAGTATCATATCACCTTCACAGAAAATAATCGGAGATTTTGCGTGCGTATATAAAATCTTCCTAACATTTTTTTGTCAACATCATTTTTCATCCTGCGGCGAATGGCAAGTTTATACTTTTTTTTTTTTTTATTGGAGATTTAATGACCACAGTGAGCAACTCAGTGGGCTATAAACAGTCGCCCGTCCCTAATTTGGGGCCACTGGTTCCAGGGAACAGAGAGAGCCAGCGTCGTAGTCGTAAGACAAACACAGCATCCATGCCTCACCGGGATTAGAGTCTGGACCCGTCTTGGACGAATGATCATATTCATAAGCGATCGCTTAGACCACTGCACCACCGGGGCTTCAAGTTTATACTTAACGATATCTTTACAAGGAGCAATAAATTTGCAGGATGTTGATCAGACAAAGTGCGCTAAAGGTCTGGAGCGTCAGGTCATTTGCAGTAACCCTCTACAAACAACATCTAAAAAGGAGAGAGGCTTCATTTCATCACCGGCATGATGAATCTGAAAACTAAGCAAGACGGAACTTTTATCCATGTACACATACATACTCGTCAGAATAATAATAAAAAAAGTTGATTAAAAAAAATACAAGATGGTCCCCAAAATTTTCCAAAGAAATTTCTCCATGCATTGGCAGCAATCACCCCCCTCCCCCACCCACCCACCCAATAATTTTGCTTTTGCATCGATTTCAAGAAATGATTCAGATGATGACACAAAACGCAGGAAAATCTCACGAACACTGTAAAACTTTTAGATGTTAAATTTTATGATAATCGCCAAATTCGTTATCGGGAAGAAAAAAATGTATTCCATGGAAGCTCAACTTCCTCTTGTCTGATTTGATTCGATATAAACAAAAACTGACGTGGAAGTTGATCACAGCGTTGTGAGACATCGAAATATAAACATCGTTCATGAACTAATCATGCTTTTTAAAAATAAAGAATTCCTTTTCTTCAAAACGCGATTTCAACAATACATGGGTCCGCGCAGTGGTGGGTGATAGGTGGAATCGCTTCTTAGGTGCACGAGGCATGCCGTTCTTCTTCCAGTACCAAGTCTCCACACAGTCGTGGCCATGACGCAGCATGCTTCGCTGATTGCGTTTTCACTGTGGCAACGCACTGGCCATACACCATGTTTAAAAATTCTTTTCCTCGGTGCTCAGGCAGAAGCCCAAGGGTTTTTTTTTCTTCATTTGATAGATTAAACCTTTCTTTGCAAAGAATAATAACTGCAGCTTTCTAAGTGCTGTACTACATTGCCTTTTTAAGTGTTGAAGAAAGGCTCTCTCATTGCTCATAACTCAAAAACTAAAGCAGATAGAAACGCGTGCATTGCACCGATAGATTCCTTGGTAAAAATTAAGAAAGAATGATGATTTATGTATTTCTTTTTATTCTAAATAACAGAGATATTTGCGTTTTTATGCAAAATATGTCCACCATGCACCAAAATTCAAAAACTTATATCTTCTAACCTATCGGAAATAAAAGCTTGAAACTTTCAGGGTTTTTACCAGTTGGGAGTAGCTACCCATTAAAAAAAAAAAAAATCATAAGAATCGGAGATGTGTTGGAAAATTAATTCAAAATCTGACGATTTCGCGTGGAATGAAATCGTCAGATCTGTACTTAGTTTTGTAGAAGCAACGGATTTATTCAGACCTGTCTCCAGTCCCTCTCAACCAAAAGTTCCTCGCCGGGCATATCCTGCTATGGAAATAGATTATCTCTATAATTTGTCGTCATATGCAGAAACATATTCTTTTAGTAGGTGTTGTTACAACCAGCAGTGAAGTGAAAATGATGAATGTGATGTTCTCTCTTATACTTCACCTCGGCAGATTTTAGCTGCGCATTGATATGATGTTCCCAACATCACAAGAATAATTCTGTTCATTAGTGTACTAGGACTGAAAATTAAAGACAGGTATTGAACCAATCAAATTTTTCAATCTTTTTGTGACTGAAGAATTTTACAATTTATTCATTACCTTCTACAGGATATGCACATGGTATGCATTGAAAAGAAATACGTATGCTGTAGAGGTGGTTATATCCCTGGAGTTACTGAAGGTCAGAGTTGTATGAAAATAAAATGTATTTGCGTAAACAACCATTGAAACAGAAAACTTGCTGCAAACCCATGAAGTGTGAACTATGATAACAATACAATAAGATAATTTATATAAAAAAATAATAAGACAGTAAATATAATTATTAGAACATTACAGATTCCAATGAGGACAAAATAAATACATTACAATTGAATGTGCAGCAATGTGTGTGAAATGGAAGTTTATGGCAAAATATTAAAATATTGGACTACGAAACTTAAAAACAAGATACATACATACATACATACATACATATCATCAAGCTGTTCTGCGAGATTCAGAGGTTAGCTCCAAAAAGAAATACTAACCTCCAGATATTTTTACTTACTGTTGTCATATCAAACTTCTCCATTTACAGCGATTTTGACGTACAACTCGGGCTTCACTCACATCTATCACACGCTGTACACAAGATCTTCTATACTTCATACTCATAATTTTTTTCTCATGCAGACACTCCCGAATCTGATCCACTCATGTCTTTCTTGGCCTTCCTCTGCCTTTCCTTCCTGCCACTTGGGCTAAAAAGATTTTCTTAGTGAGCATCTCATCACTCATTCTTTCAACATGTCCAAACCACCAAAGCATATTAGTCTCCACCTTGCTAACAACATTTTGCTTTACATCACACAACTGCAACACATCTTCATTCCTCACACAATCAGACCGTGTCTTGTCACAAACCCCCTGTAAGTAACGCATTTCTCCACACACAAACTACTCCTATATTTCTTCTGCAATACCCAGGTTTCACTGCCATACATCAGAGTAGGAACAATTACAGTTCCATACACAGCCATGCGGGACTCTCGGAGAACCCTTCATTCCTGTGAAAACTTCCCAGAGCAGCTATGACTTTCAATGAAGAATTCCGTTGCCTACTAATTTCACCATCCAATTTGTTCTCTTTGTCAAACATGCTTCCTAAATACACAAACTCACTCACCTGGTCAATCACTGTGCCATTTATACTTGCATTAACATTCAGTGCTACCAGTTCCTCTCTAAGACCATAACTTTGGTTTTCCCCTTATTTATACTCAGTTTGAATTTCATGCAAACTTCGTACATCCGAAACAACATACTCTGCAACTCACTTTTGCTCTCTGCCAACAGGACAGTGTTATATCAGCATACAGCAATCTGCACACACGGATATCACCAAGATATAAACCATTATTATCTATTTTGGCATCACACATGCATGCATCCATAAATATATTAAACAGCTATGGTGACATTACACAACCCTGTCTGACTCCTGCACCAATAGAAAACCATTTTGATAAAACACCACTCGTACACAAGCTCTACTACCAGCATACATGGCTTTTACACTATTAAGTAGATTTCCAGTAACACCATATTCATTCAATACCTTCCACAAAAGAGTCCTATTAACTGAATCGTAAGCTTTCTCTAAATCTATGAAGGCAGCAAAAACTTTCTTACCAACAGCCAGATACTTTTCAATCATCATGTGCAATGCAAAAATTTGGTTATTGCAGCCTTTACCAGTCATAAAACCACTCTGAACATCCCACACTTTCCCTGATGTAAGACCTAATTAAAGAAATCTTTTATATCTAGAAAAACAGTTCCATTAATGGACTTTCAAAATTTATAAATAGCATTTTCAACAACATAATTTAAAAACAGAAGACTTACAAAATACATAAGGAAAAGATTTTAATTTAATAATTGGCAACTGTAAGAGAAACCTGGCAATAAAATGTAAATTATTTTTATGTAAATGAAGCTTTTGATACAGTTCATAATAATTGAGAACAAACAGGCTGTGATAAAATCTATAGGTCGGAAATGTCTGCAAAGACAAAAGAACTCAGAAGATGTGGAAAATAATGGAAAGTTCTTCAAGTTAAAATTGAATTAAGTAAATCTGAGTGTTATAATTGCTGTAAATACTATTTTTTTTTCAATCTACATGCAAAAAATATTTCAAAATCTGCTATATAATTTGGAAAGTATCCGCATATGCGTGTACATCTATATTCTGCCACTCTGCTGAATGTTATAATTATGAATATCAATTATGGATAGATTTCCCCTTATTTCAGAATAGCGGAGTCATGCAAAGCTATGAGATGCGAACACACAGGTAGGTTGATCCAAATGTATAGACGCTCATCCGTGGTACCGTGTGACGCCTTGTGGTTTCTTGGGAGATTTGCCCAGGTTTCTAACCGGCACAGCGTGCTTGCCATTAAAATAGCACAGCGGTAGCAAACATGTTAAAGCTACTTCTTTGGTCTGAACAGCTCTATGTAAAACATCTCTTGATGTGCTGCCACACCCTAGGCATCTTCCAACCACAAATATAAGTTTCTTACTGGCACAGCGTACTTGCCGTTAAAATAGCACAGCAGCAGCAAACATGTTATAGCTACTTCTTTGGTCTGAACAGACAAGCTCTATGTAAAACATCTGTTGATGTGCTGCCCCTCCCTTGGCATCTTGCAACCACCAATATGAATTTCTTACTGGCACAGAGTGGTGCCATTAAAATAGCACAGCAGCAGCAAACATGTTAAAGCTACTTCTTTGGTCTGAACAGACAAGCTCTATGTAAAACATCTCTTGATCTACTGTCACACCCTTGACATCTGCCAACCACCAATATAAATTACTAAACCTTTCCCAACACAAAACATACTTGATGTACTGCCACTTAGAGACTGTGAGAATTTGCTATCCACTTCTTAGAACCATAATTCAATTGTGGCAAACCTTAATGCTAAAGACACTGATTCAGTCAAATGAGTGAAGCAATGTCTTTTAACATTAAAAAGATTCCTTGAAGCAAACTCACAAAATTGTGATATTGCAGACACACTAGTTAAATTAGATTGTGCTCTGAAAATAATTGGATTGAAATCTAAAACAAAAATGAAAATAAACAATAAGAAACTATTGGGTTGTCAAAAAAGTCATGACGTACTTTGGCACCCGATAGCAGTTGGGCGGTTTTGGAAGTATTAGAGGCATGCGCAGCTCTGTTATAGCTATGGCATTTGACAGGTGCCAGTTCTAGCTGCAATCTAAAAGGAATAGTGAGCGATTTGGTTGATTTGCAGAGATTTGACATCAAGTTGAAGATGGAAGACCAAACTGCATTTTCGCCATATTTTACTGTTTTGCGTCCGCATAGGGAAGAACGCACATCAAGCTTGTGAAAAGTTGCCTAAAGTGTACGGTGATAATGCTGTACAAGAACGTCAGTGCCAGCGGTGGTTCGCAAAATTATGTGCTGGTGATTTTGACCTTAACGCTGCTCCTAGTTCCGTAAGGCCCACCGAAGTTGATGACGACGAAATCAAGGCATTGATCGAGTCAAACCCACGTTACATGACACAAGAAATTGCAGACACATTGCACATCCATCATTCAAGCGTTCACGACCACCTGAAGAAGCTGGGATACGTAAGCAAGCTCGATGTGTGGGTTCCTCATGAACTCAAAGAAGCTCAATTGACAGTGCATATAAACATTTGCGATATGCTCATTAAATGTGAAGAAAACGATCCTGTTTTGAAGCGACTGATAACTGGTGATGAAAAGTGGATTGTGTACAACAATGTGCTGCGCAGACGGTCTTGGTCCCGACGTGCTGCTTCAGCTCAAACGACATCAAAAGCAGACACTCATCAGCGGAAGGTTCTGGTCTCAGTATGGTGGGGTTTTAAAGGTGTGGTGTTTTTCGAGCTCCTAGCATGGAACCAAACAATCAATTTGAATATGTACTGTCGGCAATTGGACAGTTTGAACGAATCCATCATCCAGAAACGTCCAGAGCTCGTTCATCGTAAAGGTGTTGTGTTCCATCACGACAACGCGAGACCACACACAAGTTTGATCACCCGCCAAAAATTATTGGAGCTTGGGTGGGTTGTGTTGCCACATCCATCATACTCACCTGACCTTGCGCCGTCAGATTTCCACTTGTTTCTCTCTCTTCCACAGTCCTTGCATGATATAACGTTCAATTCAGATGAGGCTGTAAATCAACACCTTGTACAGTTTTTCACCACGAAAGTCAGGCTCTTCTATGAACGAGGCATTCTGCAGCTCACTGAAAGATGACAAAAGGTTGTCGAACAAAACAGGCATTATATCATTGATTTACCTTTGTTCTTTGTATCCATAAATGACCTTTGCAGAACATGGCTAAAATACGTCCTGACTTTTCCGACAACCCAATATGTTATGTAAAATGACTTTGTGCAATGCTCTAAATTTCCTTTTGATAAAATTTTAGTAAGAGGCAAAGTAACATGATTTTTTATTCATTGCCTTATAATAATTAAAAGTTTAACCCTGCCTTTCTAGTGTGCCAATTAAATTTCCACATTGAATGCATATAAGAAGCTTTCAAGATGGGAATGAACACTTTCAAAGTACAGTGTGCAATAAGCACACAACATGCAATGCCATTTTTTCTAATTAGCCTGTCTCTAATGTAATACTAATTATGATTTTCAATGAATGATAAATAACAAAATTTAGATTACTTGAAAATAATTAGTGAACTTGATATAGTTTCACAATGTACTGTAACAAATGGTGGTGTTATATCAAGTTTTGACTGTACAAAGAAATAAAGAAACTGAAAATGTTGTAGCACTTTTGTGCTGTTAACCTTCTGTAAAATCAGCTGTAATTAAAAGTACTGTTAATCATGTGTGAAATCAGTTGTAATTAAAAGTAATGTTAATTTTCACTAAAAGGATTTCATGCATTTACAAGTAATATTAACCAGACCCATAAAATGAGTTGTTGCAGTGACAAGTAATGTTAATTATCATTAACATTACATGTCACTGCAACAACTCATTTCAAAGGTAAATACAGAAAAAAGTACTGTAATATATAGATGAAATTGTTTGGAAATTTTGTAGTTTTCTGACCAATGTAATTCTGATGTTTCATATCTGTTAACTGTTTATCAGGGTCCATTATCAAAGGACTGTACTCACAATAGATCTTTATCAGAAGGAACAAAAAGAAACATTAATATGTACTCAGGTTTTATTTAGAGACAAGTATGTTTTTATGCTGCAGAATCAGAAAAGGGAGACAAAAGATTTTTCTTTACTCTGAGTTGTTTTGTTGAGATTAGACATTTGAGGACCCTTGATATTTATCAGAGCCCTGTCTTCAGAGTTTTGCAGAACCAGTTGGGCATTGGAGAAAAGAACAAGATAAGAAACGTTTTAGACACTTGCAAAAGAACTTTTTCCAAGAAAAGAAACAGAAAGCATATGACAGATCTTGCTTTTTCCATCTTATAAAGTTCCATTACATTGATAATTGACTCTGATAGACAGTTAGGGACTTTGATATATGAGCAGAATATAAGTAACTCCATAAGTTAATAAAGTTTCAGAGTGATTTCACACAGCTATGACTTAAATCACTCAAATATAATTTATTTGCTGAAGGTTTAAATAGTTAGTGATTTTAAAATTCAAAGAAAATGTAATCAGGTAGGGAGTTACAGCATTGTTTTTGATACTTAAAAACATACAGGTTCTGCAATGTGGAATTTATCTGCTACATGAATTTTTAGTGGTGTTTCACTTTTGGATGATGGACTCACATTTTAAGTTTATTAGCAGGTGTATTACTTGTGTTGTTGATGGACTGTAGAGTTCATGATTGCAGTGGAAGTGTACAGTTTTATGAACGTGATAAATTTAACTGATTTATCCAAAGTGTGGAACACCTTTTTTTTTTTTTTTTTTTAAACCTGTGTTTCAATTTCTAAAACTCTAAAACGTGTAACAATGTATTTCATTGAAAATTAGAAATAGCTTTTTCAAATCAAATATGTTAAGTTGTAAAGAAAAGTATAAATGAAAATCAAGGGCTTCCAAAAAAATAAAAAAAATGTGTGCTGATTCCCCCCACCCCATAAGCTAGCTTTCCAGAAATTATATATATATATATATATATATATATTTGTGTATTTAAAACACCCTTTGTTATGGATTTTAACCAAGATGATACTACCTAAATTTTCAGTCATAAAGTGTAAGATTTTTAACTTTTTGCTTCAAATTTAATAGTCTCAGGAGATTTTAAATGTCTTAAGGCATGCATTCAGTAGTTAAATGGTTTCCATTTTATTCTAATTTCACTTTCATGTATTTTGTTAAAATGGTTTCCATTTTAATCTAAATTTCACTTTCATGTATTTTGTCAAGCCTATAAACCATGCCCTGTGGTACCTAGCAGGAACGTTGTGTATCAGAAAACTGGAAATTGTTTGAATAATCATAGTCACAGTTGTGGCAGTTTTTAAAGACCAAACAACTCAATATGTATAGAATCATGGCTTGGTGTAGGTCAAAGTGTATAGTGCCATTTAATAGCTGAGTGGGCATAGAAGTGAAATTTGTTGCAAACTGGAGTTATTTTTTAACAACCTGTACCTTCCTGGTGTATGGGTGTGACATTATGATGCTAGAAATGAAGAAATCTCAAATGTAAGGGGAATATTCCTCATTTTCCTCAAACATTTTCAGTGACTGCAATTTCATTTTACTCTTCTTCTGAAATCACCATCTTCTGGAAATGTCTAAAAACTATCTTTGCACTTTAAAAAACTGCAGTTAAAAAAAAGGAACTCAATAGTAACAACCATAATTGTGCAATAATAATAAAAGTTTTAAATTTACTTCATAATACAATAAAAGTTCCTATTTTCAAATCTGTTCTTTTGTCGAAAGTTTCTTTCAGAAGCATTCCACATGAAAGTGGCCAAAAGCCAGGGAGGTGGGTTCTTAGTTTTTGATGGAATCGTCTTCTTAAGTACCCCAAACATGTACAAAACTAATGAAAAAATATCCAAAGTATTGATGTAGAACTGTTTTCAGAGGTGCAAAACATTTCCCCTATGTAACCAGTCATGATGATTCACAAAGAACAGTATCTGTTCATGCCTTGGTCATTTTGCCATATAGTGAAATAAATTCTCATGTTAGCTGCCTCTTATACAAAAAGCAGGCTTCAGAAAAACTGTTAAGTGCCTTGAAGAGAAGACTCGAGTTCTTATATGATATTGTTTCTTTGAAAAAACTTAATATTCACTGGTATTAATAGCAGAGTGAGTAAAGCAGCATGAGAGTCAGGCAGGCATCTTCTTTCTAGGTACATCATGTCTGACAATGATGGCAGCCTCTACTGGGCTGCAGAATAGTGCATATCAACTTCTGTATGTAAGTGACTACCACACCAAAATGTAGATCATGATATATTTTCACGTATGATGTTCTTGGAGGGGTGCTGCCTATCATGCTCTGCAGACTGCCTCCTTTATTCACCACTTTGCTACCAATGAATACCAAGTATCTGACAGTGTGAAAAACCACTATTTCAGGGGTAACACAGGGTTTTTTCAATTAGAGGTGAAAATAGCCATGAGATGTCTTGTAGTTCATAAAATTCCTTCAATAAACCACAGTGGTTCATGCAGGTATGCAAATATTACCCTTTTTATGTCAGAAACACAAGGTTTTTGAAGCCGTGTTGTTTGCTCCCATCTTCTTCTAAGGGATGTTTTCTTAGGATCAAAGGGATGGTACATTATATGAGCCCCTTCAATCACATCTCCAAAGCACATGACAGTTTGTTTTTGCCAAAATATTTTTCCATGAGAGTAAAACAGATCCTCTAACATGGAGAACTAAATACTGATGTTCTGTATGTTGAACTTTTCTTATTTCCAGTGTTTTGTGTTTTTAGTATGTCAAATGATCTTATGAATGGCAAGAGAAGATCTTGCTTATTGTGACAATTGGTTAGTTAAGAACAACCTTTCATGCCTGTATAGGGAGTCTTATGTGAAGGCCTTGAACAACCATTTGCATTATCCTGTGAGTGTTATGGTTCATATGGTTCCTAGAAAAGTCCTAGAATTTGAATTCCATTTTTTCCAGGCCTAGAAAGTCTTGATTTTTCGAATTTTTGTGAAAGGTCCTGGAATGTTTTTCGTGTTATGGGGAAAAAAAAAAAAGATTGAAGTGTTTAGATTGATTGTGTCCTTTTCTTCTAGCTCTATGTGGCATCTGCTTGCAACGACACACTTCCTTCCATGGAGTGTGGAGATATCTCTCAGTACAGGTTTTTTTGTGCAAAACATTTGAGTGCCATATTTCCAGTGACCTTGGTATGTGGTGTAGCAGTTGTATGGGTTTAGTTGGAGCCACAACAGTGTGTGGAAATCTTCCCGCAAGTTCAAGATGAGCCTTCTTTGTAGCACATGCTTTTCTGACTAAAGATTGATATCTGGTCTGTATTCTGTCATTGTGTGTGGGAATAGATAGATGACTATGGAATAAGGAATGTTCAGTGTCGTGACAAATTTTGTTTTGTTTTATTGTCATTGTGCTAAGTTCTAGATTGCTTCTTAATTTTCTACAGTGATTTTTATACAGGGAACTTTTGTCACTTCATTGAAGATGTAACACACTGAAGACCATTCTGTAGTAGCGCAACCCATAGAACTTCATAAGAAGTCTAAATGCATAGTAAAGTGCACCCCAATTTGCAAAGCATTATGATGAAGCAAAGCATTATGATTCTAGAAAAAATGTAAGCTTCTGGAATTTTTTTATTAACTCGCTCCCTATCTCAGGGTTCCCACGCTACCTGGAGAACCTGGAAATCAGGGAATTGTCAGGGGAAAAAATATTGGCTCGAAAAGTCAGGGAAAACATGAATTTTCGTAAAAAAATCAGGGAATTTTGAAATTTTATTTCGTAAGTCAGGGAATTTGGGAAGTATCTAAAATAAAATACTTTTTCCTCTGTGTTTGATCTTTCTCCGTATTTAACATTTCGTTTAGTTCACTTCCAAGGACCGAACTGTAGGTTAAAGGGTAGGGTGAAACTAACGTATTTGGCAGAGTTCTCCGTCATTGCGCACTAGAAAAGGAATTCATTGCAGCCACGTGGGGAGGAAACCCCTACGGTGGCTACTAGGAAGTGAAAAGGGTGCGTAGTGTTGGAGTGAGAGTGGAGCCTGTGGAGGGGTTACGATGGAGTGACCAAAGCACTTCCTACCCCCTTCATGCCTTTGTTTGACTGCCAGACTGGGGATAAAATGGTGAAAACTAACTTTTTCTATTCTTCATGAAACTGGCTGAATTTTTTACATATACCATAATTAGTTAACAGAAGCTGACCTCTAAAATTTCGCGTGAATCGGTAAAGAACTTTTGAAATTATCCTTTAAAATTTTTAATGGAATAAATCTTTAATGTAGCGCTCTTACTGAGGGTTTCTGGTGAGCTTTGCCGTGCCTCAATGCGTTTTAGGCTGGGAGAGCTTACTGGTGAAGGGTCACTAAACGGGCTTTGAGCGGTCGCAATGACTGCGTGTGCCAACAGGAGCCAACTGAGTTATTGCCTTCTTTAACGTTCTGAAACTCTTTCCGGAGTAAATGTTTGTTTCACTGAATATGTTGCAGAATGCTTTTCATTCTTTTTTTTTTACTGCTATTTAGAAAGAAGATGAAGTGTTCATATTCTATTTTTTCCGCCTCCTTTCTCTGCAAGAAAAGATTTTGCTTCAATGTTTGACTTCTAAGTTTGCGTGCTAAATAGTTTAATGACTACATCTATTCCTTTTCAAAAAATTTTATTTTGATATTTATTATAACCGCATAATAAAGTTATGAATTCACTCTCCGCGAGAAACTTGCTGCAGGATGACAAGCTTAAAATTTTTTTTTAAGCTTTTATCCGATTCGCTTGAAATTTAAGGGGCCCGTTCCTGTTAGTGATTTATGGAGTTGATTAAAGGTTCAGTCAGTTTTGCGAAAAATCTGCAAAAACATATTTTCAACATTTTTTATCGCAGTCTCAGAACCCCATGTCACATACTTCATTATCAAACCAAAGCCTCTATCACTGTCTTGCATGTCAAAACACTGCATTACAAGAGTTAAAGCTAGTTCAATATCCTGTTATAGAATTGCTTATTCACAAGTTTCTGCTCAGCTAACTAAAACAATATTTTAATATCTTGCATACAAATCTGGGGAAGTATCTAATTAACCAGTATTTTTTCTCATTATATGTTAAGCATATTTTCAAAACGCCGTTGCAAACACCTGGAATTTTACTCAAAACCGCCTGGAAAAGTCAGGGAATTTGATTTCACTAACTGAGTGGGAACCCTGCTATCTTCTGATTCAAGGCTTCTTGAATTGGAAGAGGAACTACAAAGGATCAAGTGGGACATCGTCGGGCTAAGTGAGGTAAGGAGAAAAGGAGAAGATCTCATTGAACTGAAAAGTGGACATCTCTTCTACTACCGTGGGACAGATACTGGCAGAACTAGTGGTGTGTTGGATTTATAATAAACAAGAAACTGAAGGATAAAGTTGTAGAAGTTGAAAGTTCCTCTGACAGAGCTGCACGACTCGTTATCCAACTCTCGAGAAGATACCAGGCTCAGATAATTCAAACTTATGCACCCACCACAAGTCATGCTGAAAAAGAAATTGAAGAATTTTATGAGGAAATTCGTGATCTAAATAATAAAGGTAAGCAGCACTTGAAGATAATTATGGGAGATTTCAATACAAAAATAGGGCAACGGCAACAGAATGAAACTTCAGTAGGTAAATTCGGTCACGGCAACAGAAACCAGCGTGGAAATACTCTTGTAGAGTTTGCAGAGGCAGAAGGGTTTTTCATCTTGAACTCCTTTTTCAAGAAAAAGCCACACAGGAAATGGACATGGAGACATCCAAATGGGATGACAAGTGAAATTGATTTTATTATGTGTAACAAAAAATTCGTCATAGAAGACTGCAGTGTGCTAAACAAGTTCAACACAGGTAGTGACCATAGATTGGTGAGATGTAAGATGCACCTCAACACTAAACTCGAACGTGGCAAGCTCATAAGACAAACAAAATGTATTGACATAACCAACCTTAAAAAACACCATAATACCTTCAATTTGGAACTGAGGAACAGATTCTCTGCTTTAGAAGGCCTAACATCGGAAGAAGTGGATATTTCTGAAGTTAACAGAAAAGTAACCAAAGCTCTTATGGAAACAGCAACAAAATTAGCTGGGTCTAAGAACAAGTTGCATGTGAACAAATTATCAGGAAAAACCAAAATGTTGATGCAAAAAAGAAGAGAGATGAGGACAACTAAAGAAGATGTGACTTCCAAAGTGGAATATATGGAGCTATGCAAGACAGTACGAAAAAGTATCACTGAAGACGTAAGGAAATTCAACTGTGAACTAGTAAGGAAAGCAATTGAAAACAACCAAAGCCTAAAGATAGCAAAGGGACATCTCAGTAAGGGAAGAAAACAGATTATGGCACTGAGAAAAGAAGATGGTTCTGTAACAAGAAATAGAGGCGAAATTTTGACAAGAGTGAAAGATTTCTACTCCAAATTATATAAAAGGGATGGTACATGTACTCCAGGCATCATGAAAGGTACCAGTACCAGAGTTCTTCCAGTCCTCCCAGCAGAAGTTGCACATGCAATCAAGAACATGAAGCGGGGGAAAGCTCCAGGAGAAGATGGAATTACTGTAGACATCATACAAGAAGCAAGTGGAGAAATCGAAACAGTACTCGCCCAAATTTTCACTCTTTGCCTTAATGAAGGGAAGATTCCTGAGGATTGGAACAATGCTACAATGATCCTGCTACATAAAAAAGGTGACATTGAGGATCTCAGGAACTACAGATCAGCCTCCTATCAGTGGTTTATAAAATCTTCACTAAAGTTCTTTCACACCGCTTGAAGGTGACACTGGACATGGCTCAACCGAGAGAACAAGCTAGATTCAGGAGTGGCTACAGCACAATAGATCATATCCACATACTGAGAGAACTAATTGAAAGAGCGAGGGAATGTGAACTTCCATTGTGCATGGCTTTTATCGATTATAAAAAAGCCTTCGATTCGGTGAAACCATCAGCAGTTACAATGGCTCTGAAATCCTGCGGTATTGAAGATGCATACATTAATATTATTAATAACATCTATGAAAATGCAAGTGATAAGATTCGGCTGTTTGAAAATACAACACACATAAAAATTGGAAAGGGAGTGAGACAAGGTGACACCATATCTCCGAAGCTCTTTAACGCCACATTGGAAAATGTCTTTGAATCACTGAACTGGGAAAACAAAGGAATAAAGATTAATGGAGATTATCTAAGCCACCTTCGTTTTGCTGATGACGTAGTCATTTTTGCAACTACTCCATCAGGGCTGTAGAGTATGATCCAGGAAACTTGCTGACAAGAGTAAAGAAGTGGGATTAAAAATGAACTTTCAAAAGACAAAAGTGATGTTCAATGCTTTTACAAGAAATGAAGATTTATGGATTGATGGAGAAAAGCTGGAGATAACAGACACGTACGTTTATCTTGGACAGCAGATATCAAGTGAGGGTGACATTGATGAAGAAATTAATCGGCGTACAAAACTTGCCTGGAGAGCTTTTGGAAGAAACAGCATAATTTTCAAGAGCAATATGCCATTATGTCTTAAAAGAAAAGTGTTTGATCAATGCATCCTTCCAGTGCTTACGTATGGTGCAGAGACGTGGACCTTAACTAAAAGAGACATACAAAGGCTGCAGACAACTCAAAGAAGCATGGAGAAATGCATGCTTGGTGTAACCAATAGAGATAAGAAGAGGAACTCGTGGATCCGAAAAATGACAAGAGTGGAAGACATCATGATCAGAGTTAAATCCCTGAAATGGCAATGGGCTGGACATACTGCCAGAAGGACAGATCATCGATGGACAGCCGAAATTTTAGATTGGATTCCAAGGGACAGGAAAAGACCCAGAAGAAGACCACATGGGAGATGGGTGGATGAAATTCGAAAGTATGCAGGGGTGACATGGAGGAGACTGGCACAAGAGAGACCGTTGTGGAGGAAACTTGGGGAGACCTTCATCCAGCAGTGGATTGATAATGGTTGACAATGATGATGATGATGATATATATATTCTATTAAGAAGAGACCTAAGCAAAAAAAAAAAAAATACATATATATTTTTGACTCATACCAAGTACAACATAGAAAAGGTTATGTATCTACCGGTGTGAGTAAAAGGAGAAAAGATAAAAAAATAAAATAAAACAACTGAATGTAGAAAGTGTCGAGAATACTGAGCCTTGGCTTTATCAAGGACCAGCAAAAACTCTGCATTTTCTCACTTCCACAAAGACCTAGTTGGAAATGGGTTTCTGCAAGGCCATAGATACGGCTTGGCTTGTGGGCTGTTCACGTGCCACAAGCCAAGCCGTATCAAAAGTGGTGCACAGATGGCCGAACAACGAACCGCCGTTCGGCCAGGTGTCATCCGTAGCTCATTGATGCCAGAGGGGAGCGGAGACGGTTGCGCATTGTTCGCAACGACCGCGGGGCCACAGTGCGAAAAATCACTTGCAGCTACGACAGTGGCGATCAGGGCAATGTGTCACAGCACACGGTTCATTGCAGCCTTCTGCGCATGAGCATGCGTAGCCGAAGACCCAGCCGTGTCCATATGTTCACTGCACGTCATCGCCAACAGTGCATGAAATGGACTCAAGATCTTGAGATTGGATCGTTGATGATTGGAAGAAAGTGTCCTGGTCTGACAAATCAAGATTCCTGATGCATCACGTAGACAGCTGAGCCCGGATATGCCGATTACCAACGGAGGCTATGGCACCTGGATGCACTGTTGGGTGGAAATAGGCCGGCGGCGGCGATGTTTTCTTGGGACACTTTAGGTGCCATTATCCCAATAGCACAATCCCTGACAGCTGTCAGGTATCTGAGCATCGCTACGAACCAAGTTCACCCATTCATGGCAACTGTGTCCCCTGCTGGGGATGCCATTACCAACAGGACAATGCGCCATGCCACACTGCCAGAATCGTCAAGGAGTGGTTTCAGGAACATGCTTGTGACTCTCTGTTAATGAAACCAATCGAACATTTGTAGTTCGACTTAGAAAAGCGGGTTCACGCTAAATCACCACCACCCTGAAATGTACGAGAACTGAAGGGCCTGCTGTTGACTTATGGTACTAGGTACCCCAGGATACCTATCGCCACCTCATTGAATCTATGCCTCGCCGAGTGGCCACTGTTTTGCTGGCTAAAGGGAGTCCTACAGCTTATTAGGTAGGTGGTGATAATGTAGTGGCTCATCAGTGTGTATGTATACAGGGTGCCCAGTAAAGTCCTTTCTCAGCCCCGTAACTTTCGAACGCTGACAGTTATAGCCATAAAAATGGTGTCTAGGTGTAGTAAAGTGGTTATGCGCTATTCGTTGAGACCGCTTACAGCGCCTCCTAGCGGCAAAGTCAGGAGTTAGCGTGCCGATCTCGAAAACTATACGAGATACAGGAAAATAGTCAATTACAAAGTTGTAGAGCAGCATCGATTTAGTACGAAAAGACACCTTGTGCACGTGAATGCTAAAAATAGAACGCATACAACGCTCGTTTGTTTGTTCGCGATGTCGAACACTGTTACGTCAGGAAACACGTCAGAAAGGAGATAATATCGCCTTCCACAAAGCACAAACCGGACTCGTGGCCCAATGGTAGCGCGCACTCTTCGCATGCGATAGGACCTTGGTTCGATCCTCGTTGGGTCCATGCTATAGTCACTGTCTGTAAGAAACGAGTTGACTCGGTGGGGATTGTGACAATTCGTCTCGCATCGACTAACCAACTCAACTCAACCCGCGATTGGCATGCGAGTCGCATGCAATTTCTGTGATATGCAAATAAGTATGGAACGTAACACCTTTTCAGCAGGTATAAAAGAGAGTCTTCGAGATGTATGTCAAATCTCGTGGTCATGGAGAGATATTCCAATGATGAGTATTGCGAGATGTTGCTCCTATACGGTGAATGTGGTCGCAATGCAAGAAAGGCAGAATGGCTATATCGTGAATATTTTCCTGCAGGACCGCATCTGTCATGGAAGACCATCCTCAATGCTGTTAATAGGTTAAGGGAGACGGGCTGCGTGACCAACAGACCTTGATCTGGCAGACCAGCTGCTGTAGGCCGTCAAGTGCAACCAGAGAATGTCTTAGCATACGTCCTCAACAATCCTGAGAGCAGCACAAGAGAGGTTAGTGCCAAGTGTGGCCTCTCAAAAAGCCGCGTATGGCAAATCCTGCGGCGATCAGGTGCTCATCCGTTCCGTCCAACACTGTTGCAGGCACTACAGCCAAGGGATGCTGAGAGACGTTATGACTGGTGTAACTTCGTCATGAACAAATTAGAGGTCCAGCCAATGTTCCTTGCTAACATTATTTGGACAGATGAGACGTGTTTTAGGCGTGATGGCGTCTACAATAGGCAGAACACCCATTACTGGGCGCTGGAAAATCCTGCACGTGGTCTACCACTTCGTCATCAGGTGCGGTGGTCGATTAATGTTTGGTGCGCCATATTCAAGGACAGCCTCATTGGACCTGTGTTTTACGAGGGTACATTAACGGGAGCTCAATACTTGGAGCTTCTACAGTACGTATTAGCCGATCTTTTGGACAATCTGCCGGTGCCTCAACTGCAGAATGTTTGGTTCCAACATGATGACGCCCTCCACACCAGCCAGGAAACGTAAGAAGGTACCTGGTCGAGACATTCAAGCAACAAATCATCGGCTATGGTGATTGCGTAGAGTGGCCTGCACGCTCACCGGACCTCACCCCATTGGACTTCTTCCTTTGGGGCTACCTCAAAGAGCAGGTGCATCAGACCCTCCGACAACGTTGCAGGACTTTCGACACCGTATAACTGATGCTTGTTCCAGCGTGCTACCTGACATGCTGTGCAAAATATGCAGCGTGAGATTCAATCTAGAGTCCAAATGTGTATTGTGGCTGATGGAGAGCACATTGAGCACCGACGGTAAGTGTGCCTAGTGACAACTAATTGCTCCTTTCTGACGCGTTTCGTGACGTAACAGTGTTCGACATCGCGAACACACAAACGAGCGTTGTACGCATTCTATTCTTAGCATTCATGTGCGCAAAGTGTCTTTTCGTACTAAAATCGATGCTGCTCTACAACTTTGCAATTGACTATTTTCCTGTATCTCGTATAGTTTTCTAGATCGACACGCTAACTCCTGACTTTGCTGCTAGGAGGTGCTGTAAGAGATCTCATCAAATAGCGCATAGCCACTTTACTGTACCTAGACACCATTTTTATGGCTATAGCTGTTTGCATTCGAAAGTTATGGGGCTGAGAAAGGGCTTTACTGGGCACCCTGTATATTGATTGATTTATTGTTGTTGATTTTGGACATGTCTCCCAGAGTACTTTGGGAATATGCCTACTGAAAAATGTGAGCCCATCCCTACAGCCTTTTGTCATTTTCTTGTAGGATGATACTTTAGCCATCACATATTATCTGGTGATACTGACTTCTGTGGTGTTGTAAAGATGTACATAAAATGCTTTTTGCCAAAAATGTGATTCTTAACTTCATGTAGGTATATTTGTTGTTTCATCATCTCATCATGATCCACTTAGTCAAATCAATGACCTTTCCCAGCAGCAAGTACTTCATCAGCAGCAAAATTCCAGTCACAATACTAGATGGTTCTTTTCATACATTTTCAAGTACTATCTTCTGCTGCATGATATGTCAAGTGAAAATTTAGCAAAGTAAGGTACTTCTCTGAATATATTGTAGTTTTCATGTGGTAATCCTGTTTATATGGCTTGTTCTAGTTACGATGCTGATATATTTGTGGTTGGTATCTCCATGACAGAGTGGTGAGAAGCTTGGACTTCTGATTAATTATCTGAATTGGGTGTGGGTTTGAGTCCTAGATGATGCATGTGTGGTGCATTTGTTCTAAGGCACTGGTTCTATCGTTTCCTTGGAGCTGGCTACCCTAAATTAAAAACAGTAGCTCCTGATAGCCTTTGAACACTTATAGAGATGGTTATTGCCCCCCCCTTCCCCCCAAAAGTTGTAGTTGAATAATAATCAGTGTCCAGTGCAGTGTTGTAAACAATCAGTTGCTCCCCCCTAATTAGTAGTAAGTGTAGAAGTCGTAGATATTGTAGTGAGGATTCAGTAAACATTATATATCAAGAAGTAGTCAATGGAGAATAATGTTTTACAGTTATACACCAATAGAATTTTAATGAAGCAAATAATTATGATAAACTAAATTTTAATGGCATTTCATTGCCAGTGGTAATGCTGGGGTCTTAGTGACAAAGTATTTGAAAAAAAAAAAGAAAACACTTTACTGCTGGCTACAAATATGTTTAGTTTCAAAAATTTGTTTGGAAAACTATAATGTGCTACTCTTAATCTGCAATCTAAATAATGTGAATGCCACTAACTTGATACAAACAGTTTGTGTAAAAATTATTAGAAGAAATCCTGAATATACATATATCAGATCTGTGTAGAATTTTGAGTTCCATGAGGTTGTTTCTTCTTAAGGAAGAATTTATTTATTACATCATTAATGTCAATTTTCTGCCTTTCTTCGTGTTCAATATTTAACACTGGTAGTGCGCTACTAACTAAGGAGGAGTTTCAACTAGAACATGAATAGATGAATGAGACTTTGTGTTATGATTAAATGCAGGGTGCTGAGTAGTGGTGGCATAAATAATTATTTGGAAATTCATTCATCATTCACACAGAAGTCATTCAATGATCATTCTATTTCCAGATTGTCATTATGCTCAGGCTCATTCCATGCCAAATCAACCAATAAAAAAATAATATTAAACCATCATGTTTTAGATTACCATGATTTTTGGTATATAAGATGCACCTATAGAGCATAATAAAACTGCAAATTTTCAGATTTTTTGGACAGCATTTTCGTGATATTAATTTTTGAAAAATCGAAAATTAGGCCATTTTTCCACAGTTGCGGTTCATATTTAATGTAAATATCTCAGCACGTATTTCAACCAGAAAGCTCATCTTGGGCTCATTTTAAAGCTCTTTTTAAGAGTTTTCTTATGATATGCATCATAACTATATAGAGAAAAAAATCCTAAATTAAACAAAAAATTGAAAATCTCAAAAACACCATTTTTGAAAATTTTCAAAAAAATATATATTACAGAAAGACCTTTTGTAAGCACCTGTGAATTATCCAGTCATTGCAGAGATCTCATGTTTATTACCATAGTTCTTTCTACTCCACAGCTCTATTTGGTAAATTGCCTAAAAGAGCATCAGCATTCACCGTTCACGCTGAACGATTTGCCATGAGCCAGCTTGTGTCTAATGATTTGGGCACACCATTCAAGTGAATGGCATTCACATATCGTTCCCATTCTTAAGTTTCACCATTATTTTCTAGCTGACTGCTAACCCACACAGTGGTTGGTACTTATTAATTCTGAATGTCACTTTTCTTATGGGAAACTTGTTCAGAACTCATGAGGACAAAAGAAAGCTAACCATACTTTGATTTCAGTGTGTTCTGCAGTAAGGTGGATTGAATTATTGACAGCGGCAAGAGCGAACCATTCATGGTGAAGAGTTGTTCGTTGTGAACGAATCATCCGCACATTATCCATCACTAATGCTAAGTGCAGTGCTGATAGCTATTTTTCTGGGAAATTATGGGTTTGACTAGTATCGCCATGTGACAGACTCTTCAATGCTACATGGTGCTTAGCAGAAAGCTATCTACAACACTGGAAAATCACCACTAAAATTCCAGAATGTAATTGAAATTACTGCATCAGACTAGCTGAATGTGGACACACGTACGATGGTGGCAAATGTGGTAAAATAGCAACCTTTGTTTGCTTCCACTGCTTTATTCCTAGCTGCTTTCATAACTTCACTGAAGTTCCTCACTTGTACCTTTATTAATAAAGGCTTTTTCAGGCTTTTGTTGTCAAACTTCTCATGGCTGATGCCTCTTAAGTGTTAAGTTAATGCTGTTACTTTAAATCCTATCTTATCTTATTGGTTTTACTCCTTTCTGAGTAAAAATAATTGTAAAATGGGAAGCTTTATTAATGGTCCATCAGGTGGTAGTACTAGTCAACCCATTCTTTCCTAGAAAAATGGTTATTACCACTGTACTTAGCACGCTGCATTTAGTCGAAACCCAAAGTTTTATTAATTTATTCATGTTCTAGTTGAAACCCTTTCTGGCCGCCCCGGTGGCGCAGTGGTCTAAGGCGTTGGCCACTGATCATTCGTCCGTAAGGGGTCCGGGTTCGAATCCCGGTCAGGCATGGATGTTGTGTTTGTCTTACGGCACTGGCTCTCTCCCTTCCCTGGAACCAGTGACCCTAAATTAGGGACGGGCGACTGCTTATAGCCCATTGAGTTGCTCACGGTGGTCGTTAAACCTCCAATCAAAAAAAAATCAAAAGAAACCCTTTCTTGTGTGTCATGATTCACTCCTCATATTTCTAAAGTAGGTTTTTTCAGTTTTGAAAATGATCTTTCAGTTGAAGCTGTCATCTCAGGAAGAATTAGATGTAATACAAATTATGTGCACAATTTGAATAGACTGCTAAATGTGGCTATTATCATTAATTAAAAGTTTAGTTAATTCTTTATTTCCTCAGAAAAGTTTTTTAAGGTATTTACTTGGTGTGCAAGAGTAACTGACTCATATTTCTGTGAATTTTTTCTAGTAGCCATGCATTCCCAGTGAGGGCACTTGTAGTTAGCATGTTGTGTATCGCTTGTGTGCGGAGATAAAAATAACTTTAAAGTGGACTTGGTCCTTCTGTCTAAAAAACCGAAACAATGTTCTAAACCTTCTGAGTGGTTCGAATCTGTGGTGGCCTTATCTATGCCACTGGTCCAATGCGGGACTATACTTTTTAAATACTGTTTTCGTAAAATGAAAACCCATGATAAAGAGTTTTGATAGTTTCAATAGGTGTTCTACTTAAGGTGTGACCTTATAAAACCAGCATTTGTGGAGTCAATACTCTGCAGTTCCCAGCCCCCCCCCCCTTTTTTTCTACCATTTATGGATAGACAAAAAGAACTTGATTGTGGGTGCTCTGCTTGAGAAGATGATGTGTGTTTGCACTGAGATTAATTGCTGTGTCAGTCTTTTTCAGCATCAGTGTGACCAGCCAAATATCATTGTTTCTTTAAGATCTTTAGAAGGGTTACATCATTCATTATTTTCATAGTGCTCATAAAAACATTGCATTTTCCTTTTTGCATTAGCATACGTAGTGAGTGGCTCTGCCATAAATTTCAGTTTTACGAAGTTCCCAGTGAACTGTTTTGCTAGCTACTGGATTGCTGAGACTTGCATTTATTTCTGCAGTTGATTGTGTGGCAGTCTCTTTCAGCCACATTTGATTTCCTGCCACAATTTGTCGTGCTAAATGGTATTTTTCCGAATTTGATGAATGGAGTTATAACTTTTGATACAGTTGCACTGGATACATTCAGCAAATGCATATGGTAAGTCATTGATGCCCTGACTAAATGGTTTTGTAGAAGATGTTTCTATTATTTTGCCCACTTTGTCAATTATGACCTTATTCAGCTCTAGGTTATACATAATAACAATAATAAGGCTTGAAAAATGCGGTGCCTGAGATGTCTGGAACACGTAAATTATTGGCCTGGGCAAGCAAAAAAACCAAAAAAAAACTAGCCCAACTGGGCAACTAGTTTAAATAAAGTTTGAAATAGAGAATTTCCTACTATAAAAAAAAATTAATAATTATGAATTTTATGGCAAATCACCAGAGATTGCATTATTGTTGCGGAGTGCCAAGGACAGGAGAATATTACTTCTTTAATTATATTATGCTGTATGTCTAGAAAGTGGAGCCATATATAGTTTTTTGCTCCAAATGTTGTTTTCAGTGAGCAACAGAATACACGCCTCTTATAGAAATAGCCTCCTGTGTTCAGTGACAAGGTGAAAACTTCAATGAACCAGGACACTAACTGATGGGGGAAAAAGATGAGGCGGGGGGATGATGGGATATCACACAGCCTCTCGTAGGGTTGGGTCTCTCTGGTATAACTAGTGAGTGAGGCAAAAAGTGAGGGAGTGAAAGCTCTTGCCCATGAACAAACAGAGGTACCACTGAAACAAAGGCAAAGCTTTGTTTAAAAATAAGCCTGCACAGTGCATTCCAGTTAGCTGGGAGAGGAGTGAACATTACAGATGCTGATACTTAATTTATCTGAAAGCAGATCATCGCTTCAGATGGTAGATCAAGTTGTGTAAAGTAAAGGATATCCAATGTGTTTTGTTTCTTTTATTGGTAAAAAAAAAAACCAAAAACCTCTTAGTAAAGAATATGTGAAATTCCCGATTGGTCAGCAGTAGTTATAAATTCTTCTTCAGCATTGCTGAGTGATGTAATTTCAGAATCTAAATCTACATCATTGGTAAAATGGAACCTTACACAGGTGTACTACAGTAAAGTGTTTGAAAAAAAAAAGATGTGGTTGCACAGTTCAAGAATTGTGGATAAAACATTGATTTCATTATTGCTTCTACTTTATTTAAACTGCTATATATTTAACTGTAATTATTTAATTTTTTTGCAAAACACAATATATTTTAAAAATTAAGGGGCAGGGCAGAATCGCTAAATTTCTCAAATATCAATTTCATCATCATATCATTGCATACCAATTTCAGCATCATCTTAAAACTTGAGGTACATGCTTTTGTGCGTTGAACGTTTGAATACAGACCCCTAAAATGGTGATGCAAAATATGTATAAAAAGTTCATCATGTATGTTTTAACTTAAACAAGGCATCTGATTAGTTATCTTAAAGGATCAATTTTCCTGGGTATTCAGCTTTTACTACATGGGCAGGTAAATAATTTCTGCACATGCGTAGCTGAGCATGTAACTTTTCAGATATTTTTCAAGCCCAGAATCAGATGTAAATAACATCACAAATATTTTAGTCTCTTTCTTTGTTTCACAGCATATTCAAGTTCTAATGAAATAACATCATTAAAAAGAAAAAAAAGGAAGAAGGAAAAAGAGAATTACGTATTTATTTGTTATATCCTTCTAGCTGACATAATAAATACACAAATGTTAAAGTGGAACTGACTGTGCTAGAAGTTCCAGATGTATGACCAGTGTTTCAGTTCCACCTTGTGTTGGCATGCTATGTGCTATTGAGGTATTTCAGTGTTTTCTGACTGATCAGAATTTTCAGCTGCTTTTGAGTTTGCTGCATTTCTTTTCCACACATCTGCTGTGTTATGCTAAAATTATTCTATGGAACTTCATTGCTCTGGGTGGTGTAGTGGTAGCAGGTTCAAACAAACATGAGGAGATGTGGTTTTGATTCCTGCTCCAGGGAGATGTATTTTTCAAGTTTTCTAAAGAAATAGCTGCATGGGTAACAGTGAAAATAAACACCTTATGCCAATGATACTGTGAAGAATTATTTTTCAGGGAGATTCATTTCCCATTGGTATTGAACGTGTTCTCTGAAACACGTTCTTGGTGGCCTGTATCTGCATATTGATGAAAAACGGTCGTTGACGCTACAAGAAAGCATCAATCGCTTTGACTGGAACAAATTTGAACAGTATTCATATTCTCCAAGCTATATCTGCTTACCTTCAGTTGCTTGGAACTTCATTGTCCTGAGTGGTATAACAGTAGCATGCTTAAATTAAAATGTGAATGGTATTCAGATTTCTAAGCTATACCAGCTTAGCTTCAGTTGCTGGGAACTTCATCGTGTTGGTGGTGTAACAGTAACATGCTTGAACGAAAATTACAAGATTCAGGTTTTATTTCTGCTTTCAGAGTGGTGCAAGTTTCAAGTTTCCTGAAGAGATGGCTATACATAGCACACAATGAAAATGTAACTCCTTTGTGTCGACAGTCACATTAGCAGCTATTAATTTGTTAATAATTATTATTATTTTATAGTTAGTACAGGGTGTTTAACTTGTAGGAGGCCCCAACTTATCATTTATTACAGACATAGTATACAAGATAGGAAAACATAATTGTGGTAGTACATACCTTGAAAGATGTCCAACATTTTCACATCACAACAAATGCCAGAAGTATCCGCCTCCTTCATGCGGGCACCAGCCATGGCTCCATGTTTGTGAATGTCTCATTTAGCTGAACGCAGCCAATGTCGTCAATTTCAGCGGTGATGTTCACTTTCAGTTGCTGGAGTGTGCATGGTTTATTGCCGTAGAAAATTTCCATTCAACATGCACCACAAGAAGTCAGGGGGGGAGAGGGGAGACTGAGATCTAAAGGCCTTGGTGGCCGTATTCCTTTGGAGATTATGCAATCTTCGAAGAAGCTGGTTACTTTTCCCCCGTGTTTCTGTGTTGATTTCCACCATCTTTACACGATCATTATTCTAAAAACAGATTCAAATAAACACATTTGACTGTTTAGATGATTTATTGAATTCATATAGAAGACATTAGAACTTTCAGGCCCGCAACGGACCCATCTTCAGATGTTATTAACAGAATGGAACTGAGCATGATTTAAATACATTGTTATGTGGTTTTCTTGATATTGTGACCTGCTCGTGATGGACATCATAACTCGTGAAAGGTTTGTTAACATCGATAAATATATTACGTGCGAAGCAACGTATTAAAAACTATGTTTGAAGGAAATAATTGGTGTAAGTCTCTACATGTTATAACTCATTAAGCACCGTTTTCCAAGGTAAAGGGATGTGACAAGGAGTATCATCATTGCAGCATTCTTCACCATATTTGTGAATAAATAGAGTTTCTAGTAGTAAGATTGCTGCTTTTGAGTAGGGCGTGGCGAGGATGTTGGCTTCGTTCCAGCATGGGTAATGAGATCCTTTACATGATAGCCTTAATAGGGAAGTCCTTGATGAGTTTGTCTTTATGTTATATTGGTGCTCTTTTAAACGAGTTTTTAATGAGCAAAGTGTAGATCCAACATATATACGATCTTCATCTTCAGTGTCTATTGTCTTCATTGGGATGACATATACTCCATATCGGTTGTCCAAAGGAACAACATCTCTATCATTTTTTATTCCTGAAAGTACATTGTGTGTTCGTACTCCGAAGCCAATATTGTGATGGTGACAAACATTTATGAGTATATTGATAATGCTGGGAATGTATGGAAGTGATCCCACATATTTAACTGGTCTGTGATCTTTTATTAATGTGGTATCTAATATGCATTTCATTTTCTTTACTATAGAATTAACGATGTCATCTGAGTAGCCATGATGAGATGCTGATATTTTAATTTTGGCTATTTCTTGATTTCGTAATGTTACTGTAGATGAGTGGCTAAATGCTCGTCGTACTTGGAATTGGATGGATGCGAGTTTTTGGTTTAATGGATGAGATGATTGAGATGGAATCATGACTGTAGATTATGTGGGTTTTTGATACACTGAATATTGAACAGTTTGTCTGTGAGGGTCTCGTTTTAAATAGAAATCCAAAAATGGTAAGGTATAATTCTTTTCAAATTCCATGGAGAACTTAATAGATGGATATTGAGATGATAAGCATTCTGTGAACTGGTTCAACTCTTCTTTAGTGGAATGCCAAAAAACGAGAACGTCATCCACGTAGCGTAAATGAAGTCCAGGGGGTATAAGCGATGGGTTCTGACCATTTGTCCAAGGTGGGTCTGGGTTTGAATCCCAGTGAGGCATGGATGTTGTGTTTGTTTGGCGCTCTTCCTTCCCTGGAGTCAGTGACCCTAAATTAGGGATGGTGACTGCTTATTGCCCATTGAGTTGCTCATGGTGGTCATAAGTCCCCAATCCAAAACACACACACACAAAAAAAAAAAAACAGGTCACTTTGTCTTGCTGGAAGTAGCCATATTGTAACTCAATGTCATCCAACTGATTTACAAATGTGTCAATAATTTTATAATACACGTCTGTGTCCACCATCGTTTCAAAAAAGTGTGCGCTATATGGCACACCACTCTCCAAACTTAAGGTCATGCATTGGATGTTCATGAATCGCATGTGGATTTGCTTTGGCCCACCAGCGCATATTCTGCAAATTGACATACCCGGACAGTTGGAACCATGCTTCTTCTGTGAAAAATGTTGCGTCTAGGATGTCATTGTTTTCAGCCACAAAGGTATGAAACCACTTGCAGTATGACCCCTTTTTCGCGAAATCGGGTTCCTGCACTATGGACACACGATACGGACAAACACTGCCTTTTTTTATGCTACTCTGTGGCAAGTCGAAGGTGAGAAGCTAATTTCTTGGGACAGTGACTGTAAGACTTGCTTGGTGAGTTAAGCAACCTGTTACGCACATCTGGCCCCATGGACATTCACCAATGTGCCTGTTGTCTCCAGTTTTTTCACCTCTTCTGCATCACACTTTTTGACAGCACTGCAACATTAAACTGTTTTCTGAATTTCAAGCACGTAACCTTAAATGAACCCGTAGTCCAATATTTTTGACCAAGAACACTTTCTGCTCATCCATGTGCATCGTTTACCGTACTGAGACTGACTGTGAGCTGAGCTTATCAGGGTGTGGGGGACTTAACATCGGAAGTTGGTGACGGTTCCCATGGTGGCTGCAATGTGGAATGTGGCGCCATGCAGGCAAGACATGCCAGAGTTGTGTTGCATTTAAACATGTCTCTATCCACGTTGGTATTCCCATAGTTGCAATTGGCTTGTTTGTATATTATGTCTGTAGTAAATGATAACTCAAAGGCCTCCTGTGAGTGAATCACCCTGTATAATATGAATATGGAGCTATGAGCATATTTTTTTTGTGTGTGTGTGTGTGTGTGTGTGTGTGTGTGTGTGTGTGTGTGTCTAATAATTGATTTTACATTTGTGCTGTGAATATGTGAAACTGTAGTTGCTGCTCTCTTCATACGTAGGCAAATTTTTATTAATCTCTAAACCCTCTTAGCTGTATCTTTTTCAAGCTTTGCTAGGCCTTTTGGTGCTGCTATTGGTTCTTTGTAATTGACCCAGTTATGATGACCTATTCCAGCATGTACTGTTTTTCATACCAAGGTATTTTTTTGCCATAATTTAGAGCTGAGGCCGTATATCAAAGCATGAAAAGTTCATATGGATCATCTGCATGCCATTTGCTTCAAATCAATTCAAGTTGTGGAACGGAAGAGGCCACTTGTCAGTATGAAGATGTGAATGGTGTGTCCAATATGCCAGATCCATGGAGTCAGTTCCTTCCAAAATATTTCACACAGCAGGTTTGTAATTTTGGCATTTCTTTCTTAATCATGAGAACTAATGAATATAAGAAAAAATTCAAAAGTTTTCTTTAAAAAAAAAAAAGGCTACATTTTTTTTGAACGTTTGATAAAGACTCATGTTTGCATGTAATATTTCTTGTTCCAAAGATGAAAGTTATGACTTTCAGGGGTGCAAAATTGCAGCAAATGAAAATTTGATACATGACTTGAATTCCCAAAATAAGTTATCTCATGCCCAAATATGATAAGTGAATAATTTTGTCATGCACAAGTATGAGAATGAACACACTTTATTTGGCAGTTTCTAGTTCTACTTTTTCTAAATTTCCAATTTTTTCTACTTGTAAAACCCTAGGTAAAGACAGCTGAAAGCTATTATGGGGTTTTACTAGAAAATGTTTAATATTTTGAAAATCTTTTGGGATAACTCATCTCCTTCATCAGACTTATTTAAAGGAAATTTATTGTTTATTGGTTATTCAGTTACAATTAACTTCTATTGAACTGCACCAGATGCTTGAAAGAAAATTTCCCTTGACTTCATCGATGATGGACTTCTTTTCAATTTCAAGCCCATTTAATCTGTTTTTTATTAGGCTACTGCATTGGCTAATGATTTTTAGTGCATCCCAGTTCATATTGTAACCACTTTTTCAAATATTTCTGCCAAATCCAGTTTCATTTGAACAGTTTCTTATTGTGGCCTTGTGTTTGGTTATTCAAGTCTCCAGCCTGTGACCTGAGTCTGTGATGTAAAAGAGCCCATGGCTACATTTTACTTTGTATTCTGCTTTTTGCATTTGCAAGATATTTGTTTCTTTTTTGAGCAACTGATATTAACCTCTGTGATAGGCAAGTTTTCTGGGGAAATTTACTTCTTTGTGTTTTGAAATTTATTTTGTAGCTCTTTTTATTTATTAGTTTTTCTAAAACTTTTTTCTGATAATTGTTTTATGCCAGTATTTCCCTTGAGTTCTTCTTTGTGAACTTTCATTTCTTCAATTGAGTCTAATTTACTTATTTTCTCCAAGAATTGACAAGCCATATTTGCCTTTATATAAAGTGGATAGTAAGAATTATAATCCAATATTTTATGTGTATCCATCGCTTTTTTTTAGTGGAGACATTTGATACATCAACAGTAAGTAGAATTTAGCACCATCAGTTTTAAACTTTAATCCTGAAGATGAGGTTTCTTTGAAGAGCTAACCTCTGAATCACAGAGAAACACCTTAGTGATGTGTATGTGTATTTTGTATCTTTCTGATAAATGCTCAAGTCGAAATTTTTTTATTTTTATGTCTAGTTGAACTGGATACTCCTGGTGAAAATCTCCCAAATATGTGGGGACAATGTAAATAGACAAAGTCATCACTCTTTCCATGTTTTTCTTTAATTAACACACAGCAACCGAAAAATTTTGTTCGTTCCCGGTGGGTTTTATTTTTTAAAAAGTATGTTTGATCCCAGTGGTGTCAAAATACAATTTTTTGGTTGCTGTGTGTTAATTAAAGAAAAACGTGGAAAGAGTGATGACCTTTATCTATTTACATTGTCCCCACACATTTGGAAGATTTTTGCCATTTCTCTCTTCCTTTGGATTTATTAGCTATAATAATTAAATAGCTTGTGCCATTAAGCCCCACTAGATGGAGACGTAACAAATAAAGGTAAGTAGATCACGCTAGTTATTATAAGAGATCAAAACTTTTACAAAGAAAGTTCGTAAGTTGGGAGCTTTCGACCTTGTCTTAGGTCTTCATCACGCCAATGGAGGACTAAGATTGTTTTCAGACCTGGCAACAAAAATAACAAAAATTCAAATGTGGAATCTGGAAACAATCTTAGTGCTCCATTGGTGTGATAAAGACCTAAGACAAGATCGAAAGTTCCCAACTTACGAACTTTCTTTGTAAAAGTTCTAATCTCTTAGCGTAACTAGCATGATCTACTTAGCTTTATTTGTTATTTCTTGTTATGTGTTTTAACCATCATCATCAAGATGGAGATGTCTCAGTTGCTGAGCACATCCCTATGGATTTGTGAAATCAGATGCTGACAGATAAACACACACAGTGCTGTGGCACAGTAGTGTAAGGCGAACGCACTTGTCTAGTTATTGAGAGATCTGGGGTTTGATCCCAGCAGAGTTGAAGTACAATTTTTCGGTTGCTGTGTGTTAATTAAAGAAAAACGTGGTTACTCCTGTTGTGTTGTTCATGTCAGCCACAGCTGATCTTCTGATGAGATTAGCTGTGGCTGACAGAAATCTGCATTTTATGTATTTCACAAAAGAACTTTCATTGCTATAAAAGAAACCTAAGCACCACTGTATTCAGCATGCTGTATTTATAGTCTAACCTCTTCCTTATCAACAACAATGTTGTATCAGGATACTCATATGTGCTTCATGTCAGCCACAGCTAACTACTTAATGAGAAACCTTACTTCACATCCGACTCCTGTTGGCATAAAAAAAGTTTACACCTGTGTATTCAGCATGGTGTTGGTTAACCCTTTTCACTTGAATAACTTTTCACCCATACTCACCCAGCACTCATTTTTTTTCAGCAGTAGAGGCCACAACTTACCAGTGAAAGGTCAGCTTTGGCTTGCCAGCTCCGACATACGAGCTATAGAGGCATCATCAGCGTGGTGGGAGACACCCAACACGCGAGCTGTTCGGTGAAAAAGAAATGCCTTGCGATCTATAGAGGCGTCACCCGCCATGTGAGATATTTTGTGAAAAAGAAATCTCGCAAGCCCTGACATACAAGCTATAGAGGCATCATCGGTGTGGCGGGTGACACACGACCTATTCGGCAAAAAAGAAATGTCTCGCGAGTGCTGAACTATAGAGGCATCATCAGCGTGGCGGAATATAACCGCCACGCTGGCAATTTCATAATGGCGGATGTCACCCGACAATTGAGCGGAAACGGTTAAGCATCTTTCTTAAAGCTTAGTAGTTAGACTGAAATTCATCATGAATGAAATTGAGTACTTAAGTTATGTTGAAATGTAGAATCACTTTATGCTTGGAAATTATCTGGTAAATATGTAACATTATTTTATATTCTTGTCACACTGAGTTTTTTATTATTATTTTAGGATTCAGCATTACCCAATAACCTTGTTGAAGAAAATGAATATGAATTTCCACGTCATATAGAGGAGGGACCAGAGAGCCAATATGGTATTCAGTTTTTGCCAATTTCATTTTGGTACTGTATATGATGCAGAATTTGGTCTTTTTATGTATGCCATATAATTTTATGCAGGCTATTTTACGTTAACGCTTTGCAGAAGTACAAGATTAACTTCTGTGAATCTTGTAAATCATTGACAAACTGTTACAAGCATGGGTGAAAGTTTCCCGTCATGGAGATGGAATTCCTTCTTTCAAGAATTTCCGTAAACAGAAGTTTGACGGAGCAAAAATTTCTTTCATAATCATACATTCCCCCTCCCCTGCTATGTCTTCTTTGTCTTGTATAGTTGTATGTATTTTATCCCATAAATGCTCGTATTATAGAAAAAGAAGGTTTATCAGAAAATGTGCTTTTCATGATAAGCTTTGAAAAGTGTATCAATGAATGAACATTCTGTGCCTTACTGTGGAAGTGCTACTGTCAATCATTGCAAAGCCTGGCTGAAATCCACTGGGCTTGATTCCTATGGAGTGACAAATATACATAATGGTGATTAATACTTCAGGGAAAAGACATGCAAAAATTTGATAGTACTGTTCAAGTGCTAAATATATTTTTATTGGACTGAAGTTTTGAATATTTGGATATGTTTTTAAATAGGAACAAATTTAGGATAAGATCTGAAAATTTTAGAAATTTATTTATTTATACTTGCACGAGGGCGGCATGAATTACGTTAAAAAACATAATGGAGACAGTTGCAGGCATGTTGCTTAATGTGTGTGAGGCTCAAATGTAAGAGCCTGAGCCCGTACAAGTTTGAAATTTATATTGCTAGATAGAGCCTGAGCCCCAAGCAAGCCCAAAAACAGTGCTTACGTGTTTAGTCATTAGCAATAAAAAAAAAAAAAAAAAAAAACTTCCCTTCCAGACTTCCACTCTCTCCTCTGCAATTGATCATTATCTTTCTCAATTGGGGAATGAGGAAGGAACCTTTACCTGTTTCAATAGTACAGCCATATGATTTTCTGTGACCATTTGTTTCTTCCTAAATTCTTTGGGTTGCTTGTAAATCATGCTGCACTTCAAGCTACATACATTGCTCAATGAAATCAGCTGGAACCAGCTACATAGGAATAGAGGAAGAGGTACAAAATTTTAACAGCTTGGTATTTACTATCTACTATCTACAGCTCATGAAGAAGCTTTTTCTTCTGCATTGAAATTCTCTAATGCATGCATATGGCATTTGCTCCCCGAGCCCCATGAATTCTCTTTACCAGCTAGGGATTGTAATAAAAGTCTCATGTTAAATCATTAAAAAAGACAGATAGAGAGAGAGCGAGAGAGAACATTCAGTACCCAAGCCCAGACCATAGTAAATATTATGCATCCAGAGCCTGGCTTTGCCTGGGCTTCAGGATTCACCTGCCTCAGCACTGGTGTGTGTGTGTGTGTGTGTGTGTGTGTGTGTGTGTGTGTGTGAGTGTGAGGGAGGGGTCTAGAGTAAAAAAAAAAAAATCAGTCTTGTCTCATAGTGTTTACCCATCATGTCTATAAAAATATTGTATACTATAACTATACCATCGGGATTATTAGAGGAAATGCTATCCCACACTCACCAACCCGCTTGGCCAGCATGGTGAGTTATGGCCAAACCCCTCCAAAATGACTTCACAACTTAAATCTTGGCCCTCAGTCTCTGGCAGCTGGAATGTACCTGGCCAAGGCAGCGGCCAGTGCGACATGAAGGCAGAGGGTGCTAAGAATCCCCGGAGGACCGGACTAGGCTGCCATCCGATGCTGACCTTGGCTACGTATAATGGACGCTCCCTATCTTCTGATTCAAGGCTTCTTGAATTGGAAGAGGAACTACAAAGGATCAAGTGGGACATCGTCGGGCTAAGTGAGGTAAGGAGAAAAGGAGATCTCATTGAACTGAAAAGTGGACATCTCTTCTACTATCGTGGGACAGATACTGGCAGAACTAGTGGTGTTGGATTTATAATAAACAAGAAACTGAAGGATAAAGTTGTAAAAGTTGAAAGTTCCTTTGACAGAGCTGCACGACTCGTTATCCAACTCTCGAGAAGATACCAGGTTTAGATTATTCAAACTTATGTGCCAACCACAAGTCATCCTGAAGAAGAAATTGAAGAATTTTATGAGGAAATTCGTCATATAAATAGTAAAGGTAAGCAACACTTGAAGATAATTATGGGAGATTTCAATGCAAAAATAGGGCAACAGCAACAGAACGAAACTGCAGTAGGTAAACTCGGTCACGGCAACAGAAACCAGCATGGAAATACTCTCGTTGAGTTTACAGATGCAGAAAGTTTTTCACCTTGAACTCCTTTTTCGAGAAAAAGCCACACAGGAAATGGACATAGAGACATCCAAATGGGACGACAAGTGAAATTGATTTTATTATGTGTAACAAAAAATTCGTCATAGAAGACTGCAGTGTGCTAAACAAGTTCAACACAGGTAGTGACCATAGATTGGTGAGATGTAAGATGCACCTCAACACTAAACTCGAACGTGGCAAGCTCATAAGACAAACAAAATGTACTGACATAACCAACCTTAAAAAACACCATAATACTTTCAAGTTGGAACTGAAGAACAGATTCTCTGCTTTAGGAGGCCTAACATCGGAAAACGTGTATATTTCTAAAGTTAACAGAAAAGTAACCAAAGCTCTTATGGAAACAGCAACAAAATTAGCTGGTTCTAAGAACAAGTTGCATGTGAACAAATTATCAGGAAAAACCAAAATGTTGATGCAAAAAAGAAGAGAGATGAGGACAGCTAAAAAAGATGACTTCCAAAGTGGAATATATAGAGCTATGCAAGACAGTACAAAAAAGTATCACTGAAGACATAAGGAAATTCATCTGGGAACTAGTGAGGAAAGCAATTGAAAACAACCAAAGCCTAAAGATAGCAAAGGGACATCTCAGTAAGGAAAGAAAACAGATTATGTCACTGAGAAAAGAAAATGGTTCTGTAACAAGAAATAGAGGCGAAATTTTGACAAGAGTGAAAGATTTCTACTCCAAATTATATGAAAGGGATGATACATGTACTCCAGACATCATGAAAGGTACCAGAGTTCTTCCAGTCCTCCCAGCAGAAGTTGCACATGCAATCAAGAACATGAAGCGGGGGAAAGCTCCAGGGGAAGATGGAATTACTGTAGACATCATACAAGAAGCAAGTGGAGAAATCGAAACAGTACTCTCCCAAATTTTCACTCGATGTCTTAATGAAGGGAAGATTCCTTAGGATTGGAACAACGCTACAATGATCCTGCTACATATAAAAGGTGACATTGAGGATCTCAGGAACTACAGACCTATCAGCCTCCTATCAGTGGCTTATAAAATCTTCACTAAAGTTCTTTCACACCGCTTGAATGTAACATTGGACATGGCTCAACCGAGAGAACAAGCTGGATTCAGGAGTGGCTACAGCACAATAGATCATATCCACGTATTGAGAGAACTAATTGAAAGAGCGAGGAAATATGAACTTCCATTGTGCATGGTTTTTATCGATTATGAAAAAGCCTTTGATTCGGTGAAACCATCAGCAGTTACAATGGCTCTGAAATCCTGCGGTATTGAAGATGCATACATTAATATTATTAATAACATCTATGAAAATGCAAGTGCAAAGATTCGGCTGTTTGAAAGTACAACACACATAAAAATTGGAAAGGGAGTGAGACAAGGTGACACCATATCTCCGAAGCTCTTTAATGCCACATTGGAAAATGTCTTTCAATCACTGAACTGGGAAAGCAAAGGAATAAAGATTAATGGAGATTATCTAAGCCACCTTCGGTTTGCTGATGACGTAGTCATTTTTGCAACTACTTCACCAGAGCTGCAGAGTATAATCCAGGAACTTGCTGACAAGAGTAAAGAAGTGGGATTAAAAATGAACTTTCAGAAGACAAAAGTGATGTTCAATGCTTTTACAAAAAATGAAGATTTATCGATTGATGGAGAAAAGCTGGAGATAACAGACACGTACGTTTATCTTGGACAGCAGATATCAAGTGAGGGTCACATTGATGAAGAAATTAATCGGCGTACAAAACTTGCCTGGAGAGCTTTTGGAAGAAACAGCATAATTTTCAAGAGCAATATGCCATTATGTCTTAAAAGAAAAGTGTTTGATCAATGCATCCTTTCCAGTGCTTACGTATGGTGCAGAGACGTGGACCTTAACTAAAAGAGACATACAAAGGCTGCAGACAACTCAAAGAAGCATGGAGAGGTGCATGCTTGGTGTAACCAGGAGAGATAAGAAGAGGAACTCGTGGATCCGAAAAATGACAAGAGTGGAAGACATCATTATCAGAGTTAAATCCCTGAAATGGCAATGGGCTGGACATACTGCCAGAAGGACAGACCATTGATGGACAGCCAAAATTTTAGATTGGATTCCAAGGGACAGGAAAAGACCCAGAAAAAGACCACATGGGAGATGGGTGGATGAAATTCGAAAGTATGCGGGAGTGACATGGAGTAGACTGGCACAAGACAGGCCGTTGTGGAGGAAACTTGAGGAGACCTTCATCCAGCAGTGGATTGATAATGGTTGACAATGATGATGATGATGATGATGATACATAAAACATCTAAATTCTTTTTGTGCTCATTCACATAATTTTCTTGCCTCACATGAAATATGTTGCTTGCTACTCCAGCAGTGTATGCAAGCAACATATCTCAACAGAGTGTACACAAGCATGCCTTGGTTATGTCAAGTTCATTTTTAGATACTGTGCAAACATATAAACATCTCCATAATGTGCACAGTGTTCATTACAACCCTTTGAAATTCCGGTAAAGTCCTGGAATTTGATTTCCTTTTTTTCCAGAATTTGATTTCCTTTTTTTCTGGAAGAAAGTCCTTGAGTTTTCACATTTTTGTGAAAGATCTGGACAATGTATAGTGATGTGTGCTCCAGTTTAATATTTACATAAATTACAGTAAAAAAAATTGTCCATTTTGCTTCATATTTTCTCATCCCGTGTCCTGATTTTTCACCCGGTTTAAAAGTTCAGCTTTTTTGTTCCTTTGTCAGTTACATGCATGTTCTCAAACATTGTACCAAATTTGCTCTTTGGGACAAAGCTTTGCATAATTGGGGCAGTTGCTTAATTGGGCCAAAATGTTGTTGCCCCAATGTGTCCCAATTAACCAGAATATACTGCATCTGAGAAAATACACCAGTGTAAGCACTGCAGCTTTGGAAAAACAAACTTCTGAACTTTATTCCCGGAATAATAAAAAATATTTTGCTCTAGTCCAAACATAAAAAATAATTAGTTTCAGTTGTCATTGTACCAGATTTTTTGACCCTTTTCTTTTTATATAGAAATATGTGTAAATAATGAATTGGACTGAATATGCACATGTAAACGACTAAGGAACAGCTTTTTGTAAATGTTTTTAGGTGTGCAACTTAATTCTCGACCACAAGCATGACATGTTGACAGCAAATTATAGCAAATCGAATACGTACCTAATCAGGGAAATAATCCCCGTCATGTTGAATACATTTGAGCCATCGGTCAGGGAGCTGCCGAATGCCATTGCGGAAAAAAGAGGGCTGTTTCGAGTTGATAAAGTCATCAGTACTTGTGTGGACCTCCTCGACAGAAGTGAAGGGCGTATCACTCAGGTGATGTTGCAGGGAGCGAAAGAGGTGATAATCCGACGAGGCGAAGTCTGGAGAATACGCAGGGTGTGACAAAATCTTCTATCCCAGGTTCGTGATCGTGTTTAAAGTCGTTTTCATGGTGTGAGGATGTGCGTTATCCTGAAGCAACAGGACCGACCTTCTGCCCTTGCCGGTGTATGGCCTTTTCGCCTCCAGTGCATCACTCACACGAATGAGTTGCTCACAATAACGCTCAGCATTGACCGTTTCACCAGGGTTGAGCAACTCATAGTTTACGACACCGCGCTGATTCCACCATATGCACAGCAGCAACTTCCTAGCATGGATATTTGGTTTGGCGGTATTGGTGGTAGGCTGACCTGGATAAACCCATGATTTCTGCCGCTTAGGATTATCATAGAGGATCCACTCCTCATCACAGGTCAAAATCTTGTGGAGGAAATCCTTTTTCTTGAATCTGGAGAGCAAGGACACAGCAGCATCGTAGTGCCTAGACTTGTTCACAGCTGTGAGTTGGTGGGGCACCCAACCACTCTCCTTGTGGATCCGTCCAAGCTTGTGCAGGCACTTTGCAATGGCTTGCCGTGTTACTCCGAGTTCCTGGGCGAGCTCTGACTGTGTGCGACAGGGATCTGCGTCCCACAGTTGTTCCAGTTCCACATCGTCAACTTTCTGTGGCTGTCCCGGACGTTCTGCATCGCAGAGATCTAACTTTCCCTGCTTAAACCGCTGGAGCCACTTCTTACATGTACTGTAGGACACAGCAGCCTCACCCAAAGCAGCACAGATCATTTGCTGGGCTTCCGCGGCACTTTTTTCAGCTGAAACGCGAACAGGAGGCAGTGCCTCAAATGTTGCTTCTCGAACGACATTGCTTTCACCGTCAATTTTCGTTTCTTCTGTCACTACATCTATGAGATGTTACGATTGCCTGGAAAGCTGTTGGATGGCACTGCAATCAGCCATTATCACACACAGCTATTTTCATTTGTCGATGTTCTATGATCGCTTGTGGTTAGGGGCCGAGAATTAAGTTGCACATCTAATAATAATATTGAAGGATAATTCCAGGGGAGATTTCCCCCCTGCATTGTTCATTTAAAAAAAAATTATAGATGCCTTAGTGTTTCTGAGAACAGAAAACAATGCTGAATTTTATTTGGGTGAGGGGATTCTTTTGCACGTTTATAATGTGGCATTTTGTAAAAAATCTGCTAAGTTATTGATAAATAAGTTGTATTTATTGTGAATGTTTTAATTTTTCAGTGATGTTTTGCTATATATGAGTACTTCTTAATTGCTCTCTTCCACATGTGCTGTTAATTAATTATTCCTGTTTTTACATATTTTGTTGTAGTTGATGGTGTGTCTTTAAGTTCCACAGAGAAGCCACAAATTAATCATCCATTACTGTGCAGTTCAAATCATGTATGTGCTGACGAACTGGATGTAAGTTTTTTCTTTATTCATATGTAAACAAATAGTTCATCTTATTTCTGTTTTTATTTCCTTTTTGCTGCATTAATGAGGTGGTATTGACTACAGTGTGATGTCATAGGGAACAAGTTTTTTTTTTTAAACATGATTTCGAATAAAACAGAGCTGATATAGGTGTAGTACTGAAGGGAAAAAAATAATATATTGTGACCATGAATTAATAAAAATGACTTTAAAATTCTGTGTACATAATTATTTTATTTTCTATCTTTGAGAGTACATATTCGTTCATTTCTGGAACAGACTGCAGTACTTTAGTGTGTAACAGTAAATGTTGCCTCCTCTACACACTGGCATCATGCGATAATGTAGTCCGATGCACACAGTTTGTTAGTTTTCTTTTTTGAGTTGTTGAAATGACACTTCATGTGTTGGAGGAGTAAAAAAAAAAAAAAAAAAAATTCTTCTGAAGAACAAATATTTTGTCTCTCATGAATGTATATGATAACCTGGAAATCCTTACCTCCCAAGTAAAATATGATGAATATCATGGCTTTATCAATCTCAGTGCTTACACCTGGGCCTACCAATCTTCCCCCATTGGCTCAAATCTTTTGTGGCTTTGGTTAGGAAGCGGTGTTTAAGGGGACACCACGACTCCTCTACGATTGGGTGTGTTGCCTATTTTGTGGATCAATGAAATTGGTAAAGTGTTTGAATGCTAGGTACATGTCTTCCATCTGTTGCAGTAGATGATATGTAGCCCATTAATCAGTCATATCACAAACTCTGGCTAAATGCTTCTGAATGATACCTTTCTGTTGCAGTGGATGATATGTAGCCCACCGATCTATCATGATCACAGACTCGGGTTAGATGCTTGCTTCTGAATGATAACCTTATGTAGGTTGCTGATCTATCATTTTCACAGGCTTGGGAGTCCGAGTGACATGGTTTTGAATGATACCCTTCTGTTGCAGTGGTGATGTGTAGCCCAGTGATCCAGTATTATCACAGACTTGGGGACTACATGCCTCTGAACGATAGCCTTCTGTTGTAGCGGATAATGTAGCCCACTGTTCCATCATTATCACAGACTTGGGTGCTACATGCTTCTGAATCTTCTCTTCTGTTGCAGCAGTTGATATGCTGTTGATCTGTCATTATCACAGACTTTGTGGGCTAAGTGCTTCTGAATTATACCCTTTTGTTGCTTCTGAATGATACTCTTTTGTTGCTTCTGAATGATACTCTTTTGTTGCTTCTGAATGATATTCTTTTGTTGCAGCAGACAATATGTAGTTTAGTGATATGTCATTATCATAGACTTGGGGGAGGGGAGATAAATATTCTTCTGATTGATACCCATAGTAGACAACATGTCGCACACTGATCTGTCAGTATCATTGATTCAGGGGAGACATGCTTCTAAATCATGGGTAAAAGTATTCCGTCATCCGTTGCTCATTCAGTCAGACACACTCCGTCTCAATCAAACTCTTTGACACAAAAAAAAAACCAACCAGATTCTGTTTTTTTTTTACTGAAAACATAAAATAAATGCACAGCACCGGCGAGGAAGGATCGTATAGGCGCATTTGTGCCACCTCAATCTTTAAACGAATTTGGATGGGGTTCCATTCTCTCTCACCGGGCCAAGACGTGTGACGTTCCCCAGTACGTAATTCCTTCAGCTCTCTTTGGACTCTGGCGCCCTGTTGAGTATGCAAAGACCATGAGATGATATACCACCCAGCAAAGTGCTGAGGGGAGTCCGACAGTCCAGAAGGAAGAGCTATTTGTTTCTCCTCGCTGGTGCGTGCAGGTGTTTATGTTTCAGATTGCATTTCTTTGTTTGTGCATTTTATTGTTAATGAGCAGTTGCAATGCTATTGTTAGGCTAGTCTAGTAAGAAGTACTACTCTTCGAAGAATGTGTTGAAAGGAAAACATTACGGATTTATGCATCATCCAGTTTTGTCATTTCGCGTCAACACATGTTTGCAAGTAAGCTTTTTATTTATGCGAGTTTTTTTTTATTATTCGTGCGTGAGACATAAGACAATTAAGTACACTGCAACAGTGGAATTCATTACAGAAGATAACTCTGAGAAATTGAAGCAGCTGGAAGCTGGTGTGAAAAATAAGTGGAAATGGGATTGCTTAAAGGAAGCTGACAAAAAAGCATGCAAGTATTTGGAATGGTGTCACAAAATCGGACAACCTGGACATTGTTATTGCCTGTCATGTGGAAAAACACTGTCATATAGAAACAATGGTAAAACAGTTCTTCGGATCCACAGTGAAGATCCAAAGCATCAGAAGGCTATGGTGGCCTATTCATTTATGCAAACATTTCCTGGAGCAACTGAAAGAGCAGCATGCAAGAGTATGTGTGACAGAATTACTGATTTGAGAGCCATATTAGCCACTTTCGTGAGTAAACGTTGTTTGCCTTTTTCACTTGCACCAGAACTAGTTGCCTTTGCCCAAAGGTTAGGACAAGATAAACCTGCACTGAATAGACAGCCTCTCAGCAACTAGTGCTACTTACAGTAATACATATGGTTTAGCAAAAGGTATGCTTTCTGAACTTCAGCATTCTGTCCATACCAGTGGTGAATTTTTTTCCATTAACGTTGATGAAGCGACAAGCAACAGCTGTGTAAAAATTGTAAACGTTATGATAAGATTTTATCATGAGACACTAAAAAAAAGTTATTACAGCACATTTAGGATCGGCAGATGAAAATCTTGCAAATTCTGCAAATGTATCAAATGTAATCAAGAGAATTTTGGCAAAAAATTATTTGAGCTCTCTTCTGTTATTTCGTGTTTGATGGATAGCTGTGCAACAATGAGGGGTGTAAAATCGGGAGTAGAAACATTATTGTGATTTGGTGATGATGGCAACCCACATTTGCTTGATATTGGTGGTAATCCTATTCACATTGTTCACAATATTTCAAAGATATTTTTCAGCGATTTTGGTTCTATTTCAGATGTTGAGCAGTTTTGTATGGATATATTTGTTTATGTTGAAAAATCTCCCAAAGCCAGACAACTGTTTAATGATATGCGGCAGTCTCTGAATTGTTAAAAATTTTTGAGGATTCTTAGGCCAGTTCCGTCATGCTTTTTCCAGGTTTTGCCAGTTGTGGAGCGTGTAAACAGACTGAAAAATGCTCTCACAGTATATTTTTACAGTTTCCTTGATCCTGAAGAAAAGAAGTTGTACAAAAACACAGTTGAAATCATTTACAAGTCGTGTAAGGTATCCTGTGTTCAGAAGTGCTCTATTGAATCGGTACAATCTCACCTGCAGAAGTTTTGTGTGTCTGAGTCAATATCACAATCGGAAAGGCTCAACCGAATATTGTTTCAGTTATTCCATCACCGGACTAAGCTGCAAGTTATGTGTGGATTGTACTTGCAAATCCTTCCAAAGTTCCAAAATTTTTGCAAGTTCTGTCAACATGAGAAACCAATTATTCACTGCTTACATGTGGAAATGTTTGGCTTGGTGAAAAAATTTGTTGCTTCCTTTGTCCGAGTAGAATGTGTGCCCATAAATGTGAATGAATTTCTCCAATTTGATTTGCATGATGTGAGTTTGCAGTTGAGCAACAAGTATTTGTCTGTGGGTACATATAGCCCCCTTGTCACAAGTGCAACATTAGCTAAGTGTCCATGGGTGTCAGCATTTCACACAAAGCTTAGAGATAGATGCATATATTGCTACAACTAAAGCACTTCAGAAAAAATTGCCACTTCGAAACAAAATCCTTATAAGTCTCTCTGCACTTCATCCTTCGCAAAGCAAAGAAACCTCAACACTTGCAGCTTTCCATTTTTTTGGCCAAGTCATTGCCAAATGTCATTTCTGCAGAAAGCCTTGACAAACTTCAAGAGGAGGTGAAAATGCTGGCAGTCGATTCTGATGTTGACCGAATGGAAACCATGAATCTGATGGAGAATAATAGGAACTACAGAATAGATGTTGATTGGTGGTCTTTAATTTTTTCCCTGCAGGATGTGACTTTGGATTCAGATGTCGGTGGTCCCCATTATAAGATGATAGCAAGGCTAGTGAAAGCACTTTTAAGTATTATTTTCTGGCCCGATTGTTGAAAGTTCGTTTAACATAATGGATGATATCATCACCCGTGACAGATCAAGGTTGAAGGTGCACAATTATGAAGCTGTATCTTGTATAAAGCATATGCTGAAGAGTTACGGTACTAAAACAACAAAACTTAGAAGTATCGAATGAAGTGTGAAAATCTTGTCTCAATGCATATATTGAATACCAAAAACATTCCAAAAGCGAAAAATTAAATGCTGTAGATTAGCAAAGAAAATGCTTGCAAACTTATGCCACAACCAAAACTGTAAGAAAACCTGCAGGAAGAAAACAGGGTAAACCAGTCATACAAGTAATGAAATCTAAGTCTCAGCCTCCAAAAAAAAAAAAAAAAAAAAAAATCCAGAAGTCTTAAACCCCAAGAAAAAAGTGAACAAACAAAAATGAGTGCAAAATTTAAAACACCAAAAAACTTGCCAATACATAAGGCATTCTGCAAATCCACGAGAGGTTAAAACAGTCACTCTTCTATATATGTAAGCATGCCAGTTCCAGCTAAAAGAAAGAAAGCAGAAGAAAAAGTGCAGACCTAAAAAGTCAAAATCCAGCCAAGTATAAAGCAGTTTTTCAAGTCCTGACTAGTAAGTGGTGTTGCAAGTTACGTATTTGTATAACATAAGCATTTGTATAATTGAACCTTCATTACCTTTTTGGGAGTTCCATGCAGTGCCAAAACCCCGAAATAGAGTTCATTTGTACTTTTTTTAAAGGAAAAAACAATTATATAGGTATATTCTTCAAATTTTATATTTCTGTACATCACTATAGTACGTTACACGATTTATGTACGTTGCTTCAAATTTTATATTCATGCATGTCACTATAGAGCCCCCGCGCGTGAGAGAAATTATATCTATGTGCACCCATAAAAGTTCAGTCGTGGAGATTTAGTTTACTTTGACCCATGCTCTAAATGAGCACTTCAGTTGCAGTGGATGATATGTAGCCTATTGGTTTGTCATCATCACAGACTGGCGGGGAGGGGACTAAATGCTTCTGAATGATACCCTTTTGTTGTACTGGACAATATGTAGCCTATTGTTTTTACAGACTCGGGTTACATGCTTGCTTCTGAATGATAACCTTCTGTTGCAACAGGCAATCGTAGTAGTACAATGATCTATCATTATCATGAGCTGGGGGGGGTTACATGCTTCTGAAAGATATCCTTCTGTAGCAGCAGAACATATATAGCATAATGATCCATCATTATCACAGACTTGGGGACTACATGTTTCTGAATGCTAGCTTTAGGGATAAGGGTGGGAGAAGACAGCTTTTTGGGCACCCTCTATGTGGAACTCCTTGCACCACTTTTGTACATACCACAATCCATGAATCATTGAGATCGATAAGCTGTGATATTCTTCATTCCTTCAATAGCACCCCCCCTTTATTGCGATACAATGAAGTCTAGAACGAAAACATAAAGACACTGCAAGTATCATATCAACTTCAAAACACTATTCTTTGGTGCTTTGTAGCATGTTATTGTTCTTGGTGGGTTATTTCTGTTGTCTTCTCATTTATTTTTCTGGTTCTTCCAAATCTACTGTACAGTATGTCCATTTGAGTTTTAAATCAGCAACATTATTGTTGCTTTCTCTGTAGTCATTTATTGTGAAACTTGCTGATAGCTGTTTGCTAATTAGAATGCTATCTATCTGTCTGTGTCTATCCAGGTCTGTCTGTCCCTCCCAAACCTGTTGCTCTAATTATTTTTTTATTTATCAAAATTTCATCTCTTTCTTTTATTTTAGTATGCAGATATATTTAATCTTGTTAAAGTCAAGTTCATACAAGGAAAGCCAAAACAGTATGCAGTGTAAGAGAAATACACTGTATTATCAAAATTAGAATATACTTAATATCTAAGGTATTGTTTACCTGATATTGTCAAAGTATTTCGCACGTTGTTGCTCTGTGAAGCACGTGCGGAATACTTTGACAATATCAGGTGAACAATACCTTAGATATTAAGTATATTTAATCAAAAGCATGTTTATAACATAAGACAACACTTAAGGTTGTCTCATGAATTGCATATTTCAAAAGTAGAATATAGTACAACTATACTAATAATCCGATTTATTGGCGTAGGAATATATAAATAAGCATTTCCAAGCTCATCAACCAGATGACTTTTTCAAGGAAGTTAGACAGAAACTACAAACTATCCTATATCAACTGAATGATAAACTGCAAACAGTTTCTGTCCAACTTCCTTGAAAAAGCCATTTGGTTGATGTACGAAAGCTTGGAAACGCTTTTTAAATACTCCTACGCCAATAAATCGGATCACTAGTATAGTTTTACTATTTTCTTCATTATTGGTGTACTGTTCCTCATTATTAATTTTATTAGTTTATCAAAAGTATTCGTACACTACCAAATATTTGCACAAGTGACTTGCCGGCTTCGTACACTACCAAATATTTGCACATCTTTGACTTGCCGGCTTCGTTCGGAGCCATCAAGTATAACGATGGCTCCGCTTCGTGGCATCATGCGGTAGCTCTCTGTCCACTGGAGTGCTCAAGTGACATGCCAACCAGAGTTCTCCAAAATGCATAATTATGTGTCTAGTACGCATCAAAGAGTGTGTTTACGCATTGAAATTTTACCAATGCATAAAAATACGCATGAGCAATTTTTCTCTACTCGTAAAAATACGCATCTGGAATTTTTCTCGACGCATAAAAGTACGCATCAGGAATTTTTCTCAGCGCGTAAAAATATGCATCGATAATTTTTCTCGGCGTGTAAAAATACGCATCTTGAATTTTTCTCAGCGTGTAAAACTACGCGCCGAAGAATTTTACTTATTTCGTAAAAATACGCGTCAGGGCAGTATTTCGTCTTTCAGAGATGGAAGTAAACGAAATAAAGATTTTTTCCGTAATCGCAATTTCTTTTTCCTGTGATGTTGCCTCTGTCCAGTATTGTTTTTTATATAACATTTTATTCCATAAATATTTGTATTTCAGTTTGAGAATGGGGGAAAATTTCCCAAAACGGAAATTCGACTGCGTCGCTGCAATCTTTAGGCCCGAGAGTGCAATGGCTTCGAGGAATTTCTCCTTTTCCATCATAATTTGGGTTATCCTTGAGATCAATGCATAACTGAACAGAAATTTAGGGGCAATTAGTGGTGGAGGATGTTTTCCTCCTGAAAATTTCTAAACTTTCGAAAACGGAAGTTAGACGCAGTAAAGATTTATCCCATAATTGTAATTTTATTTTTCACGTGATGTTTCCTCTGCCTAGTATTGTTGTTAAATATAATTTTATTTCATAAATATTTGTATTTCAACTTGAAAATGGAGGGGAAATGTTCGAGAACGGAAATCGGACGTAGCAAAGATTTCCCCCGTAACTGTAATTTCCCCCCAACGATGATCAGAACATGTATCCTGTATTCTTAAATATCCCCCCTCCAAAAAAAAGTTTTGCATTTCAGTTTGATAAGCGGGGGGGGGGACGAAAGTGACGATGGTGAATAATTTGTAAAAATTGATGCATGGTATTTAAAAGTATTTATATGTTTAAAGTTAACTATTCATCTTTTATCTAAAATAGTGAAAGCTGTCATGCATTCATGATGGATAAAATTGTCATCCAAGGGCATTAAAAAAAGAAAACAAGAATAATGAAATGGGAAGGAAAACAAAGATATCAGCAAATGAAAATTTTAGTTTAGTATTGAAACACCACAGTTTTGCGAGGCTAACATTGAACAGGATTAAGAATTTACTTTATGGTTTTTAAAATATTATTTTAAACACAGATAATACTAGTTTAGTTATTGTGGCATATGCAGAGATTTTTACTGCATATTTATTAATATAATTATTTTTTTGTTTTGTGGTAAATGGCAGTCGTACAAAAGTTTTACTGATGCACATTTTCCAAAGTTGGCAAATATGATAATGGATATTAGCAGCAGCCATTTGTTAACATGCTTTGCAGAAAAACAGCATATTTATACATCATCATTTATCAATTCCACTGCTGGATGAAGGTCTTCCCAAGTTTTTTCTATAACTGTGTTGAACCAGTCTCCTCCATGCCACACCAACATGCCTTCGAATTTCATCCACCCATCTCCCACATGGTCTTTTCCTATCACTTGGAATCCAGTCTGGTGTTTCAGTTATCTCAGTGGTGGTCAGTTCTTTTAGCAATGTGTCCAGCTCATTGCCATTTCAGGGTCTTAATGATGTCATCAACTCTTGTCATTTTCCTGATCTATGAGTTCCTTTTCTTATTTCTCTTTGTTATACCAAGCATGCATCTCTCCATACTTCTTTCAATAGTTTGGAGCCTCTGGTTGTCTTTTATAGTCAAGTTCCATATGTCTGATCCATAAGTAAGAAATAGAAATTATGCATTGATTAAATACTTTGGTTTTAAGACATAATAAACTGCAAATGAAATTTGTGCTATATCTTCTAAATGCCCTCCAGCCAAGTTTTGTACACCTCTTAATTTCTTTTTCCCTTGTTTGATATCTGTTGTCCAAGATAAATGTAGGCATTGGCTGCTTCTAGATTTGCTCCATCAATGGCTAAATCATCAGTTCTGTAGATAATTTTGCAACTGACATGAAAAATGCTGACGCATTTTCTCAGCAAAAGAAAGTGAATTGTGAGATCCATTACACCTGCAATGTACTGTCAGTTAAGAACCTCCAATGCGTGTTAACATACATGCATGTAAGGCACACACAAACGCATGTGTGTGAACTCATATGAAAAAATTAAGCAATTATATTTCACTTATGTACTTATTCTTTTTCTTCACACAATCTTTTTCATAAAAAAAAAGTTATTGTCTGTTTCCAAATTATTTATAATTAAATGGTATAATTGTATTTTTGTATAATTTTTATGTTAGTGTGCACACCTGGGGGAGGAAAATCCACAGAATTCCATTAGCCGGTCAGATAAGTGGCAAAAAAATCCTAACCGCAATAAAAGACATGGAGCGTGCCTCACTGTTAGTGATATGGATCGAATCAGAGTGTTTGTCCAAGATTTTTGCTTTCAAGGTCTTGTTCCATTTGTAGAAAAACAAATTAGAATACTTAATGACCAGGTAAAGCTTCTTTTATCTCATACTAGTCTTTTTTTTTTTTTTTTTTTTTTTTGTTATTATGTGTTTATTTTCCATTTTGTATTTCATAGCATTATTTGATACCATCTTATGTTAATTTGGTGTCCCATTTTTAGCATAATGAAAGAGAGGTGAGAAGATTAGGAAAAAAATTATATTAAAGGATGGTTAGACTTTTGTGTAGTGCAGAGTCATATTTACTTGGAAAAGAGTCACAAACTTACTGATTTGTTATGAATATCATTTTTGGTATTGTTGCTGTTATTTATATCAACATTATAGCTGCAAGTTGTGATGAAATTTATACAAAACAGATCAAAAATACTAAAATAACAGGTAACCTGTGGTCACTGGTTGCATGGATTCATTAAGATGTTTTGCAGATTGGTTGAATTCTTAAAGGCTTACAGAATTCTGCCTTTCCATTTTGTATAAGACAGGGAATGCAAGAAATTTAAGTAACTGGAATTTCCTTTAATGCTCTTTTCAAGGTTCAATTCAAGCATATCAGTAAATAAAATATTTGCACGCGTGAAACCATTTAAAAAGCTTGTTGAGTTAAATCAGGATTTATATACACTAAAGGGAGCAAAACATTATGACACTTACCTAGTATGGTGCAGTAGCAGATCCAGGGGGATGACGAGCAATCCCCCTGAGCAGGGTTTTCCTTTCTAAATTGACAATATCTAAATAATTAATACATTTATTTTTGTAAAATTATAGTAATAAATCCACAGGTTTTGGTAAAAGTTTTCATAACTAAATTTTGCTGTAAATTTGGAGATAAAATGTTTGTTCTAGCTTCAGAAGAAGATATTTTATAAGCTGCTATTTTTAAGAGGTCTAAACTCCAGGAATTCCACTCACCGATGCCGAGTGGGCGAGCGTAATTTCCCACCCCTGTTCATGAACATCGTTATAATTCCTCCATTTTATGCTATACTAACAAAAATGTGCGAAACAGAAATGAATGAATTTTCACACGTTCATATCTGTATACTTATTAATAACTGCGTATCATCATCATCATTGTCAACCATTATCAATCCACTGCTGGACGAAGGTCTCCCCAAGTTTCCTCCACAACGGTCTGTCTTGTGCCAGTCTCCTCCATGTCACCCCTGCATACTTTCGAATTTCATCCACCCATCTCCCATGTGGTCTTCTTCTGGGTCTTTTCCTGTCCCTTGGAATCCAATCTAAAATTTCGGCTGTCCATCGATGATCTGTCCTTCTGGCAGTATGTCCAGCCCATTGCCATTTCAGGGATTTAACTCTGATCATGATGTCTTCCACTCTTGTCATTTTTCGGATCTACAAGTTCCTCTTCTTATCTCTCCTGGTTACACCAAGTATGCACCTCTCCATGCTTCTTTGAGTTGTCTGCAGTCTTTGTATGTCTCTTTTAGTTAAGGTCCACGTCTCTGCACCATACGTAAGCACTGGAAGGATGCATTGATCAAACACTTTTCTTTTAAGACATAATGGCATATTGCTCTTGAAAATTATGCTGTTTCTTCCAAAAGCTCTCCAGGCAAGTTTTGTACGCCGATTAATTTCTTCATCAATGTGACCCTCACTTGATATCTGCTGTCCAAGATAAACGTACGTGTCTGTTATCTCCAGCTTTTCTCCATCAATCGATAAATCTTCATTTCTTGTAAAAGCATTGAACATCACTTTTGTCTTCTGAAAGTTCATTTTTAATCCCACTTCTTTACTCTTGTCAGCAAGTTCCTGGATCATACTCTGCAGCTCTGATGGGGTAGTTGCAAAAATGACTACGTCATCAGCAAAACGAAGGTGGGTTAGATAATCTCCATTAATCTTTATCCCTTTGTTTTCCCAGTTCAGTGATTGAAAGACATTTTCCAATGTGGCATTAAAGAGCTTCGGAGATATGGTGTCACCTTGTCTCACTCCTTTTCCAATTTTTATGTGTGTTGTATTTTCAAACAGCCGAATCTTCGCACTTGCATTTTCATAGATGTTATTAATAATATTAATGTATGCATCTTCAATACCGCAGGATTTCAGAGCCATTGCAACTGCTGATGGTTTCACCGAATCAAAGGCTTTTTCATAATCGATAAAAGCCATGCACAATGGAAGTTCATATTCCCTCGCTCGTTCAATTAGTTCTCTCAGCACGTGGATATGATCTATTGTGCTGTAGCCACTCCTGAATCCAGCTTGTTCTCTCGGTTGAGCCATATTCATATTATACATCATAAGTAATTTTATAAGGTCCTATGTGAATCTTGGAGAGTTGCCAGGTAGTTCTGTGTGACATTGACGAAAAGACCCCAACTCACAGGGTTTTGTTCTAGGTTGAATGACCATCTGGAACCGTCAGCTGTGAGCAAATCCTTACCTAATTAAAAAGACAATCCCGAGTTGTATGTCAAGATCCCTGTAAATGGAGAAGTTTGATATGGCAGCAGTAAGTAAAAAATATCTGGTAGTTTGTGTTTCTTTGTGGAGCTAACCTCTGAATCTCAGAGAACAGCTTAGTGATGACGAGGAATTTTCTAAAACACACTTTTATTTTCCATTAATTTAAGATGTGTCAATCAATATTACAAGCAACTCTATCAGCTTACAATAGTGTAGCCCACTGCAGCATATCATGTTGCAATTTCTATCTTACACCAATTCTATCTGTATTGCTGTGCTGGGATAGTTCATATATTTGAGAAGTAGTGCACATTTCTATGTGTCTGATTCAACCTGGTCATCATCGTTTGCTTGTTCAGTACCGTGCAATACTTTTTTTTTCTTTTTTTCTGATCTTTTCATTCATTTCTTTGCATGTATCTTATATGCAAATTTCATTTCCTCTTCCATTTGGAAAGTGGCACCAAAAGTATAATCTGTGAGGTAGAATCAATTACAATTTTTTTTTTTGGTTTTTCTCTGGGTGATTGAAATTTTGTCAGTTAATTAATCAAAGAATTTTATGAAATGCACTTTCATTTTCTTTTAATTTAAGATGTGTCGATCAAGATTCCAAGCAGCTTTATCAGCTTACAACAGTGTAACTCTCTGCAGCAAATCAAGTTACATGACCTGGTGGACCATAGTTACTGTTGAGGTGCATTTTTGTGGCCTGTTTACTCAAACATCAGCTGTTGTAGCAGATTATTTTTAAAGAAGCTTGCTAGTTAAAGGAGGTATCCAAAAACTTTATGCAAAAAATCGATCGGATCGGTTTGTTCTAGTTTGGGAATGTAAACTTCATGTTAAATTGCTATCTTAAAAGAAATAAGCTCAGAATGATACTTCATTTTGATGAGTACCTGGAAACTTGAAAAAGCTTTCTGTGTTTGCTTTTTCTTTTTAACATGTTGGAAGGCTTTTCAAAAATAGTACATTCCAATAAAGTTTGAGTAACAATCTTTTATTATTATTATTATTATTATTATTATTATTGTTCAAAATATACGATCACAGCCTCTGACAAACAAAATAAACAGCAAATTATCATTGACTGGTATTGTTGAACTGATAAAAGTTTCCACCAGAGACCTAGGTATCAGTCAAGAATTGGCATAAAATATATGATGTCCCAAGTAAAGCTGTTTTCTGCAGTTCTGTAGGTGGCATATCAGAAAGTTGCAATTTTTCAAAATGATTCATAAAATTTTTTGACATTGTTCCAAGTGCCCCGATGACAATGGGAAACTACCGTTGTGTGTTTAGTCCATAACCGGGTAACTTCTATGGCCAGGTCTGTATATTTAGTCATTTTTTCCAATTCTTTTTCATTGACTCTGGCATCTCCAGGGATCGCTATATCAATTAGCCAGACTTTCCGATTTTCTATGACTTATGTCTGGTGTATTATGTTCTATGTGTCGATCGGTTTGAATTCTGAAATCCCACAAGACCTTAATTTTTTTTAATTATTATTATTATTTTGTCCTTTTAAGTATTCTGTTAGTTTTGCAACTGTAAAGATACTTTTTTTTTCTTCCTGCTTAAGTTTTTAGACTTGCTTTTTTATTTTTAAATCGAAATTTAGAGGGAAACAGTTATTCTTTCAGTCAAATTAAATTAAAAACAAACATGTTATAAGAATATAGAAGATGCTTTCATTTTTCAAGAAGTGATAGGCCTACTACTGTACTTATTCCATTTTTTATTGATCAAGGATCAAAACTGTAAAAATATTTATACTGTTATTGTTTAGGTACACACATGTGTATGAGTCACTTTATAAATACCAAGTTACAAGTTAGCTGTATGTACCTTAGAGCGATTATGTGGAGTTTTCTGATTATTTGAGGAAAGACATTTCATATCCATTCAATAGAATTTGATCATCTGTATGTTTATTTGGACAATTTAATGTATTTATATTTAGCTTGTGTCAGTACAACAACATTGTGATGTGAGCCACAAGAGACCTAAGCATTCTTTTATTCCAAAAAGATTTTTTTAAGTGTAGACTACGGGATTATAGTGACTCAAAGAATTTCCATTTTGGCTATTCGTTAAAAAAAATAATAATAAATAAAAAAATAATGCTAGTGCTTTGAAATAATAAGTTCTTGAGTGGTAACAGTGATTTTTAATTCTATTAAATGATATGTATCTTTATTATGTTTAGGTTGCAAATCGAAAAGGCCTTCACAGAACTATATTTGGAGTCACAAAAAAATTATTTGCTGGGAACAAACCAGGAATGCAAGGCCCTGCTTCTACATCTAACTCTGTTGTGTAAGTTCTGTTTTTGTTCTGTCAAGTGATATTTTTACATTTTATAGGTTGGTATCTGTTTGCAGTTTCTTAAATGGTTGTGTGGTAAGCTGAATGGACAAATTATTATATACACCTACCTAATAATGTGTTGCACCACTTTTTGCCCTCACAACAACAGCCAGACATCTTGGTAAGGACTCAGGTGCTGAAAACATGGAGGATCGCCTATCGTAGAGCTTCCGCAGTTGTCAGTGAAGGTTGGTGGGCTCAAACTAATCTTTCCAATTCATCTCACAAATTCTCAATGGGGTTTTAGATCCTGAGATTGAGGGGGCCATTCGAATGTGGTAAACTCACTTAAATGCTTGGAGTCAATTAGTTGCCACTTGGGAAGTATGTGGTGTGGCTTTGTCTTGTTGAAAGATGGCATCATGGTGCAAAAAGAGAATTGTTACGAACAGGTGTATATGGTTGGCGAGGATGTTCACATAACTTGTGCTGGTGGCAGTAGTGTTGACAGGTGCGAGCATACCTGCCAAGTTTTATGGTTTATCAATAAAACTTGCAGAAATTCTACTTGTTTTGCGACCATTTCATGGATGACATTTTTTACGGATTTCCTTTATTATTATTATTATTATTATTATTATTATTTATTTTGTTTTCCACAGGTTAGTCTAATTTCGAGGGAAGAGTGACTGTCCTGAAAGGCCATGGCATCTCTGTATGTTCTGATTTACCTGATCGCTTTTACTGTTTCACTTCTGCGTCCCCAACACCCTCTGCTCGCAGGCTAGAAAGAAAGACTTGGTAGAGATAACTTCTAAAAACAGGGGGGGGGGATATCAGCCTCACATATGAAACTTAAAATTGCACTGTGGAATTAACTTTTTTACGGGTCTTATAGAGGTTATTATTCAAAAAAGTTGGTGGTCAAATTTTTGAACTAAAGCCTAGTTCGTCATCAGGACTATGTCACTGGAGTAGTTGCTGCCACTCAGTTGGAAGAGTCCAACCACAGTTATCATTAATTGTGGTACTTCTTCTTTTTGCTATTTTGATTCCTTCTTCTAGTTTCCTCTTTACTAAGTTTGGCTGGTGGGCGATTATTCTTGCTGAGTCCCAGTTTATGGAGTGTCCACTTGCTTGTATATGTCTGTCTAGCCCTGTTTTGTTACTAATGTTCCTAATAGCTGCTTGGTGTTCTTTCATTCAGACTTTAATACTTCTCCCTGTTTCTCCTATGTAGCTGAGTCCACAGTTACAGTCGATGCAATATATTTCTCCTTGCAATTGGATGTCCACTTCTTTCTGCTTTAAAGCTGGTAGGAATTTCTTTAACTTGTTATTTAGATCTGGAGCTAGCGTGATATTATATTTTGCTCCGATCCTCTTCAGTTTTTCGAAAAGTTCCTTGTGGTACATAATTTTGCTGGTGAATTTGAAGTTGTTTATTTCCTGCTTCTTTTTTGACACTTGTCTAAATAATTTCTCAACATATGGGGAGGGGTAATTGTTTTCTGTCAATATTTCTTTTAATTCTTCTCTGTGACTGGAAGAAATTATTCTCCAAACTGGAAGAAATTATTCTTGAAAGAAAACAAGAACAGTTAATATATGCCAAGTAGTATTTCTCTATTGTGATTATGGAATACTATTTTTTCTGCCAGGTCATCCGCAATGAATTCCAGCAGGAGGTCCAGGTTAATGTTGGTATACATAGATACTATATCCAGGCTTGCCATTACTGGATAAATTAATTCTGGCAAGTTGTCTAGTTTACCTTTCAGCTGCATAGAATTTTTTAGAAGGTAGGGAGGAGAAGGGAAAATATCTCTGAGGTGAATAAGTAAATAATAATTAATGTTGGAGAGTGGTGAATTTCTAGTGTCTATTATAGGTCTTATTGGATGGCCTTCTTTGTGAATTTTTATTGTGCCATAGATCTGCAGAACACTTGACTGGATTTTGGAGAAGCTTTTGAAGAGCTCATTTAGCTGATTTTTTCTTTTTAAAGAGCTGGTTAATTTCTTAAGATTTTTTTTACAGTTTGATCAATAGGGTTACCAGTGAGTTCTTCATAATAAGGCTTGCTCAATTCAGCTTCCATTTTATTGTAATACTTATCTTTTTTCTAATAATACCAAAACTTTGCTTTTATCTGCTTTCAGTGCTACAACTTTATCATTGGTTTTTAATTTTTTAAGGTCAGTAATGGCATTTCTATCAAAATTATAAAAAAAACTTTTACTGGCTTTTTTACAAATTTTGAGACGCAGTCTGAGAATTCTTTCCTTAAAGTGGCTGCTGTAGTTTCATCTTCTTTTTCTACCTTACTGCAAATGCTTTCTAAATCAGTAAGCATTTGTTTTTTATCAAGTGTTGCAGAGGAAAGGTTGTAATTATATCTCTTATTAAGGAGATTAATCAAGTTTCCATCTACTTCATCTTCCGTCAGATCTATGACGTGTTTGTTAGTGGGGGATGGTATTAACTGTGGGCCAGGAGCTGTAGACATTAGCTTTGGACTCAACCACTTATTTTCTTTAATTTTCAATTTTTCCTTAAACTTTTTTGTTTTCATCTACCACTGCTTTAGCTAACCAGTTATCAATATTTTTCTTTTCTGCTTCCGGAATTTCACCTAATGAAGAGGCCCAAATACGAAATTCTATTCGTTAGCATTGCTCAATAGTTCTGAACTTATTACTAATCGCACCATTTACCGTTTTTAGTTCTATTTTTTTAACAAAATTTCTTGACAGATTCTTCGCGATGTTCTCCGCGATTTTCAAAAAGTGGAACAAAATTAACTCTCTTACATTTCTTAAGAAAATATAGTTGTGACTTACATTTGTCACTTTTGCACTTACTCCTTTCGATCTTTCTGATGTTTTGCCATGTAACCAGCCCGTATGTGGTTTTAATCCTAGTTGTAAGTGAATTTATGGCACCTCTATTCACAGTGTACTGTGGAATTAACTTTTTTACGGGTCTTATAGAGGTTATTATTAAAAAAAGTTGGTGGTCAAATTTTCGAAAGCAATTGATCACTCCATAAATTGGGACTCGGTAAGAATAATCGCCCACCAGTCAAACTTAGTAAAGAGGAAACTAGAAGAAGGGATCGAAATAGCAAGAAGAAGAAGTACCACAATTAACGATAATTGCGGTTGGACTCTTCCAACTATGTGGCAGCAACTACTCCAGTGACATAGTCCTGATGACGAACTAGGCTTTAGTTCGAAAATTTGACCACCAACTTTTTTGAATAATAACCTCTCGGTGAAATAATGTTATTTCAGCATCTGTGTGAAGTTATTTTCATGTTTTCAAGCTTCTAACATTTATTAAACATTTTTTGGATTGTTAATTGGATGTTTTCAATATTGTGACATTTCTTCAGTGTTCTTCGGAATTTTTGTATGACCTCATTCTCTGGGAAATTATTGTTCTAGCTGGAATGAGAATGTTTCGTGATTTTTGGAATTTAAAAATTTTCAGATCTAGCTGTGTGTGTGTGTGTGTTTCAGTTTTGTTTATGATTATATTCTTACTTTTTATACTTTTCTGATCATGTTTCTCAGTTTTAATATCTTTGGTAATAGTGAAAAAGAGTGACTTTGTATTTTTAAGAATTTTTTCTAATGAAATTCGTGTTTTCTTATTTCCAAGTCACTTCTTTAAATCCAGTCAGTAGAGCAAGCACATTTGCTCCCTTTCCCTTTTAAAAGCAAAGTTAAGTTTCAAAATTAGTATTTAATCTGCCTGTGATGGAATTTGTGCCATTTCCGTGACCCGTAGAATTGTTTTCATTGCACAGTGAACAAGGCAGTACAGTACTGATTTTTGAGATTTAATTTTACTTAAAACATGTGCTTTCCCATTCCTTAGTCACTCCTTGCTGTAATAATGGACAGAACAAGCTTTTTTTTTTTTTTTTTTTTTTGTTTAAAGTGAAATTAATGTTAAAAAATGCTCTGGGTACACACTGTATAGGGAAAATGACTTTACCGGGGGGGGGGGGGGGTCAAAAGATGACAACAAAGAGTAGTTCTGATTTGGAGATGTATTTTTTATTTATTTATTTATTTATTTATTTATTTTTTTGTAAAGAAAAAGAGAAGTGCTTGCTCTTTTTTACTGTTTATGTGGCAAGAAGTGACCAAGTGATGGGGGGAATCTTGCATTTTTGGAGAAACTTCAAAAGTGCAAATATACTGCAGTGTGTAAATGTGTTTTAAAATTTAGTAAATTGAAAAATAAAAAGGAAAATATCTAAATCTTGAAAAGTCACATACAAGCATGTGGTAGGATGTATTGCTGAGAATATGTCTGTGCACAGCAAAATCAGTTAAGATTACTTAAATATCAAAGGGCTTATTACAGCAGACAGCAGACCAAGAATTTGTGCTGTAATGCTTAGAAAAAAAGCAGTGTAGGTTACCATTACGTTAATTTGTAAAGAAAAGTATTTTGTTAAGGCTACAGATGCTGAGGAAGTAAATACAATTTGTGGTCCCTATCTTTCTGTACTACTAGATGAGTCTACTGACTAAAGTAAAAGTTCCTTCTGTTAATGAACAGGCTTAGCACAGTAGGCTAAGCCCTGTTGATTGGAATGGGCCTAAGTTCAAATCTCAGATGACGTGTGGGTGGTGTGCATATCTTACAGCACTGGCTCTCTCTCCTCTTAGAACCAGTGATCCTAAAATAATTAGTGATGGGCGACTACTTTCTAGTCCTTAGAATTGTTCGTGGTGGTTGTTAATCCCCCCCCGTCCTCAAAAAATTACTGATGCTGTGTAAACTGTGCTCAATTACTTACACCCATATGAAATATGAATTATTTATTGATTACTTCTTCAAACATTGAACAAAAACAGAGGATATTGTGAATGAACTGGACTCAGTTGCTGCTCTGGCTTTTTTAAAGTTTTTGCCAACTCATTTGCCAAATTCAATTTTTTATGCCAAAATGTTATAACAGTGCAAAAGGTAATCACCAATATTTTTGGCAAACATTTTTTCCGTTGCCAAAATGTTTTTTTTTTTTTCTTCGCAAATTGTGAAGACTGTGATCGGCAGTGCGACCCCTTACTGGACTGATATGCACCGAGTGATCACTGAATTATGACCACCTACCTAATACTTCGTAGGTCCTCCTTTCTCCCTCAGTACAGCAGCTATCTGACTTGGCATCGATTCAACATACATTGAGTGATCACTGAGTTATGACCGCCTATCTAATACTTCGTAGGTCCTCCTTTCTCCCTCAGTACAGCAGCTGTCCGACGTGGCATCGATTCAACATACATTGAGCAATCACTGAATTATGACCACCTACCTAATACTTCGTAGATCCTCCTTTTGCCCTCAGTACAGCAGCTATCCAATGTGCAATCAATTCAACATACGCTGAGTGATCACTGAATTATGACCACCTACCTAATACTTCGTAGGTCCTCCTTTCTCCCTCAGTACAGCAGCTATCTGACTTGGCATCGATTCAACATACATTGAGTGATCACTGAGTTTTGTCGCCCCGGTGGCGCAGTGGTCTAAGGTGATGGCCTCTGATCATTCGTCCAAAAGGGGTCCGGGTCCGAATCCCGGTGAGGCATGGATGTTGTGTTTGTCTTACGGCACTGGCTCTCTCCCTTCCCTGGAACCAGTGACATTAAATTAGGGACGGGCGACTGCTTATAGCCCATTGAGTTGCTCACGGTGGTCGTTAAACCTCAAAAAAAAAAAAAAAAAAAAGATCACTGAGTTATGACCACCTACCTAATACTTCCTAGGCCCTCCTTTCACCCTCAGTACAGCAGCTATTCGATGTGGCATCGATTCAACATACATTGAGTGATCACTGAATTATGACCACCTACCTAATACCTCGTAGGTCCTCCTTTCATACTCAGTACAGCAGCTATCCGACGTGGCATCGATTCAACATACATTGAGTGATCACTGAATTATGACCACCTACTTAATACTTCGTAGCTCCTCCTTTCGCCCTCAGTACAACAGCTATCAGACGTGGGGTTGATTCGATTCAGTAACGTGCCAGAAGCAGTTGGGAGGTATGGCCAACCATGCTGTCTGTAATGTGGCCTTCAATGCAGGTATGGAGATGATTAGTGAGACCAGACGCCTCATATGTCATCTCATAGTGTCCCATGGGATTGATATTGGAGGAGTTCGGAAGCCAATCAAGACACTGGAAGGCTAAACTGTGTTCCTCAAACCATTCCTGCACAAGATTGGACCTGTGGCTTGGTGCATTTTCATCTTGGAAGACATTGTTGCCATTTGGGAAGAAAGTGCAATGTTGCTGGGTGTACAGAGTCAGCAAGCAATTCACAATAGTAATCACCAGTCATACATTGTTCCATGTGCACCAGGAGTCTTAAGTTCCTGCCAGGTAAACATGCCCTACACAATACAATCACTTCCACAGCTTGCACTGTAGAAACCATGCTGGAAGGATTGAGTTCCTCATGTTGGTTGCACCAAATATGTACACGATCATCTGCAGAGTAGAGTACAAAATGTGACTCATCAGTCCAGCACACTTTTTTCTGGCTGTCCGGCGTCTAACGTGCCTGATCTTTGCAGCAGGCGAGTCTTTCGCGCCAATGAACCGTGGTTAGGAGAGGATATTGTCGGCATCGCCTGCTGTTATGGCCCATATGTGTAAGCATGCGACGCATGGCCATAACAGATACTGTTCGGGGTTGACCTCTGTTGTATTGGGTAGTCAACTGTTGACCTGTACGAGTTGCCGGATCTGGCACTCACATCAACCTTTCACTATCCTGTGCAGTTTTGCATCTGGGTTGTTTGACCATTTTCATGCCAGTCCTGATACATTTTAACTATGGTGACTTGCGAACAACCCACCAATTCAGCCGTTTGGGAAATTCAGGCACTCGCTCTCTGAGCTCCCACAATCTGCACTTTCTCAAAGTCTGACAAATCCTTCCATGTATTCATCATGCTCCAAATTGTACTACCTACTGCTCCACTCTCACTTTTTATATGCTACGTCAGTTGACTAATCGTGCCCTCTCAGAAATCACATGGTCAGTGAGCTTCATCCACCTTTGATTGGGGTGGTCATAATTCAGTGGTCACTCGGTAGATGATATAACTGGAATTGGTTGGATAAGATGTGTTTAATTTGTACTGATGGTATACAGTGTGTGTGTGTGTGTGTGTGTGTGTGTGTGTGTGTGTGTGTGTGTGTGTGTGTGTGTGTGTGTGTGTGTGTGTTACACCATTTTATCAGAAGTGCTTTACCATTGTGCTGTCTGGAATAATGTTTACTAAAACAGCATACAGAAACAGAGCAATAATTTCTATTAATAAGTTGTCTGAATTACTTCCATGCACAGTAGAAAAATCATGTGAAAAAAAAAATGTTTTTCAGCTTTAGGTATGTATGCATAGAAAAACTAACATTGTTTGGTACATAATGAAAAGGAATGGCAGAAATCCATGTAACACATTGACAACTGATTAATACAGGGTGGGGCAAAAAAACCAGGGCGTTTTTTATTTCTTTGCGAAAGTTTCCCTAATAATGTTGGCAACACATATGGATCGTCATTCATTTCACCAAACGACACCATTTGCAGAGACGTGTATTGGTATAGTGGAGCTCAAACGTGCTGTAGCTGTTAAGGCATTTTACAAAAATGGTGACTGTGCTGCCGCTGCTAGGCAAGAATATCGGCGTTATTTTAATCTTGGGAAGCATGATCCTATTCCATCAGCACATACCATCAGGTTATGAGTGAAAACTTTTGAAACTACAAGAAGTGCACTGAAGCAAAAACCTACAGGTAGCCCTAAGAGTATTCGAACATGAGAAAGAATACAGGAAGTGCAAAATGTTGTAACACAAAGTCCAAAACATTCTGCGAGACGAATTTCTTCAGCAGTGGGGTTCTCAAGTCGTAGTGTCCATAGAATCTTATGGGACGAGTTAAATTTACAACCTTACAAGATACAGGTCACGCAACAGTTAAATGGAAATGATTACGAACACCGAGTGGCTCTGTGTGTTAAGCTTTTGGCTAAAAGGCAAGGCAATGAAGCTTGTTTGCGTTTATTGTGGATGAGTGGCGAGACCCACTTTCATCTTAGTGGTTTTGCGAATAAACAAAACTTTCGCTACTGGTCAGAGGACAATCCCTGTCAACTGCATCAATAGCCATTACGCAGTCAGCAAGTTACAGTATGGTGTACAGTCTCTTCCATGGGAATAATCAGCCCTTACTTTTTCAAGGATTGAGCAAGGACAAGCAACAACGGTAACATCTCACAGATATGCTGACATGATAGACACATTCGTCGCACCGCAACTTGCATGCTTTCCTTCAGATGAGTCATTTTGGTTTCAGCAAGATGGCGCTACATCTCACTGTGCAAGAGTTTCCATGGAAGCAGTACACCGACTTTTCGGAAACTGCATCATATCCCGGAATGGTGACATTTCGTGTCCCTCCAGGTCACCAGACTTGTCAGTTTGTGGTTACTTCCTGTGGGGGTACCTTAAAATTAAGGTGTCTGCAAGGCACCCACACACTGTTGCTGAGCTGAAACACAACATCCATACAGAAGTCACAAACATTCCTATTAAGATGTCGGAATGTGCCATGGACGATTTCCATCGCAGAATGTCCGAGTGTAGATGTCGAAATGGTCGTCACCTGCTGGAAATAATATTCAAAACATGAACAATGATGCACATATTTCACAAATGACAATGGTCAGGGTGCAATGGATGTGCTTGTCATTTTTTTTTTTTTTTTATTAAATGAAGTATCAGTTTTGTTGCGTTCAAAAATGTCTGTTTTTCTGCCACACCCTGTATATTAAAGTATTAAGTTACATTACCTCTCAAATTTTCAATCTATACACTAGATCATTGTCAGGAGTTCCTACATTTTGCTACTTCCACAGGTCTGGTGACCAAGCCTGGTTGACCATGCTCGATGGCAAATCAACCAGGCTTGGTCGCCAGTCCTGTGGAAGGAGTTAGACGCAGGAACTCTTGACAATGATCTAGTGTATAGATCAAAAATTTGAGGAGGTAATGCACCTTAATAAAGTTATCCTCTATAATTCTCATTAGGTATTTATGGTACTGAAAGTAAATAGAGGAAGCCATGATGTCATTAATTATTAGAATTAAAGTATTTTTAATGAACCAATGCTAAAGTTATATAAGAAGAAAGTTATAAAACTGGGACATTTTGGTAACTATTATTACCTTCGTCATCCATTGCACTCCTGTTTGGTCCAAAGTTGTGATATTTTCTCTTAAATTCCCTCGTGTCTTTTGTTACATGTATGTGTTTACTTTCTCTCTTATTCCCATGTTTTACTAAGATGTAGTGGCTCATCATCAGTATTTACAAGACATAGTGTTTAACATTGTCTGTTGCTTGCTTGTTTTTCAGATATAGCCAAGATGCTCCAGAGCTTCAAGTCCGCAAACTTGGAGATTTGGCATTTATGTTTCAGTTGTTCGAAGTTGCATATCAAGCATATCACAATGCGAAACGGGACTTCAATAGTGACCAGGCATGGCTTTACTTTGCTGGAGCTTCCGTAAGTATGATGAAAGCTAGAGTGATTTTACAGTATTGTAATACACTGCCTTTCAAGCCCTTAGCACAAAATGCAATCAGAGTGGTAAAGACTTATGATGCAAAATGCTGCATGCATAAAAACACTTTAATGTCCGAATGTGTTGGATGGTAGTTCATTCACACAGTGAGAATATGCAAGTCCGAATATCTGATAAAAGAAGTGGTTTCCATTAGCAACTGTCAGTACAACATAGAATGGTCCAGTATAAATTAGAAAAAAGTCCTTTTCCTTGTCATGCCTAAAAGAAAATGCCTAGAAGATTCAACAGTGCTCAAAAATTATATTGCCTGACATGCCTGGGGCATGTAAAGATTTCTGTCTTTTTTACCTACATGTAAAAAATCTAGCTCTGTACAGGATGAAAAGTTAAAAAATAAGTAATGTTCTTTTATTTCCCAGACAATTTTGTTATTACTCAGAGAACAACAACACTGCTTTATTTAATAAAATTAGTAGAGTGTGTTTTTAAAAATTAAAGGTTATAGTGGATAACCTTAAAAACTAAATTGCCCATAAATGCCTATAATATGATTGTGCGATATCTCAAAAGCAAACTCGTGTGTGTAATAGGCTATCAAATGGGCCCAATATAAACTCTGTTGACTAATTAGGTCATCAGATATCATTTGTGATAGGCAAGTGGTATACACAAAAATGCCTGTTTTGTGAATTTCATTCTGAAATTGTAGAAGTACTGTATATAGGAAGCTAAAATTTTGCACTGATTAGTTTCTTTATAAAACCTACAAGTTCACCAAGTTTCATGAAAATCAAAAGGGTTTGGGTCAAAAATTTTACTTTTTTGTGCTGATTTGCCATAGAATGACCCATAGATGAGTTCATACTTCACTGCTGTGTGCAATTTATGAAATACAGTGAAATATTGGGGAGTTCAGGTTTCATTGCTGTGGGGGAGTGATTATGAAATGCAGTAAAAGTACTTTCTTATGTTGTTTCTGAGATGTTTACAAAAAATAGTACAATATATGCATAATGTATGTGTGTGTGTATTTGTGCATGTTACAATTTTGAAAATTTTCTAGCCCTGTAACTCAGAATGATGGGGAGCTATCGGGAGGTTTAGAGTTTTGCCAATTAACCAAAGAAGTTGCTGATTCTTTAGTTTCAAACATTTTAATATCTCGAGACTGTTGAACTAATTTCAGAAAATTGAAACAGTCATGTACAGACCTGTTTTGGATTATCCAAGAGTTGACAAACTCCTTAAGGTAAATGCTGCTTTGCAGTTATTGTCCAGATGGAAACAGAGCAACAAAACCTTGTCTGCGTTTGAAGTACCTTGCAGTTACAGGAAGAATAAAGGTATTTTTCTCTACTGTGAACTGAAAGCTTCAGAACTTGGGACTCCTTGCCTGTAGACCTGCTTTTATGTAAGCCATTACATGGCAACCACAGGTGCACATGCCTGGTGTTTGTGAGTATGTTGAATGGACCTTGGAGCAGTGATAGAGACATAATAATGTCTTGTTCTCAGATGACTTGCTCAGAATTGGACAACATGTATTAATCTGAAAAGGGGTTGGAATGTACTGCATGTTGCATTTCAACTTTGAACAGACTTTTACATTGTGGTAGTGTGTGTGTGTGTGGTGGTGGTGGTTTTTCACTGGGTGGCTGTACTGATCATGCTTTTTTTTTTTTTTTTTTTTTTTTTATTACTGTAAAGGTTGTGACTACAGGTCAATCCAAATTACCTTTGATACCTTTATTGTACATATTTGCCAACCATACAGTTGTTATATTGTGTACTGTTTCTCACGTTGTAGGAGTTTCCAAGTGCTCGTGGGAAACATTTATCTTTGTCTGACACTGGGTTATTATTGTTTAATGCTACTGAATATTAAAAATTAAGGTAAAATATTATATAAATGAAAGCTGTTACTCACATTTTCGTTTTCTTGGAGTATTTCGGAAAATTGAACATTTACTCGGCGAAATTTTAAATTTCTTGAAGTCTTTAGTAATCATTAGGAAGAATTGTTACCCACCTATTTCAACTTATCAAGTAGAATATTGTCACAAAGTGACTGCAGGAGGTGATTACTGAAGATTTCAAGAAATTTAAGATTTCACCGTGTAAAAGTTCAATATTCCAAAATACTCCAAGAAAATGAAAATGTGAGTAACAGCTTTCATTTATATAATATATTACCTTAAGTTTTAATATTCAGTAGCATTCAACAATAATAACTCAGTGTCAGACAAAGATTAATTTTTCCCACGAGCACTTGGACACTCATACAACGTGAGAAACAGTACACAATATAACAACTGTATGGTTGACAAATATGTACAATAAAAATGATAACCATGTAATGAAGTTCAACACCGAAATGTGTTAGAACTAATTGAATGTACCTTTGGGTAGTAACTTCCCAAAAAATTATATAGGTCAGATGGTATCTTCACAAAAATATTTTGAATTGTAGTGTTATCTTCTCAAAAATATTTTACCATAAGAACCATCTTGAATATTGTTGTGTTCAACTAATGAGCTTTTTATTTATTTATTTATTTATTTATTTATTTATTTATTTTCACAGTCAGACTATTTTGCTGTGAAAGCAAAACAGGGTAATAGGCCTTGAAATCTTGAAAGTTTTTGTTGTACATATCTGGCCAAGAAAATGGATTTCTTACTAATGGAAGAAAATGCAGGGAGCATAGGCTCAAGGTGAAAAGTTTTTTTTTTTTTTTTTTTTTTTTAAGTGTTTTATGCATATGCAGGACAAAGAGTGAATATAAAGGTACACCAAGAATGCTTGAACACAGTTGAAATGTTTTAATGACATCTATTGAAGGAATTTTTTTATTAATTTTGGGAGACCACATAAAAATTTATGAAGATTTATTGTGTTGGATTTTAATTTGTGGAGATGCATGCATGCAGCACATATTTGTGTGTTCATTTATTAAGTTATGTATTTTCCTGAGTGCAGATTTTAAATACTTTTCCACTTTCAGGAAATGGCAGCTTTATCTGTATTCATGCAAGGAAGCTCAAGCCAGCATGATTATCCAGCACATTACATGGAGTCTGCAATAACCACTTACTTGTATACTTGCAAGTTAGATCATTTTTCTTGTTTTTTGAATTATTGTGGTAGTAATAGTATTTATCAAGGAAGATAATTTCATAAATGACATTAACTCCTTCAGTCACAAGCTTATTCTTTGTGATGTCTGATGTTTTAAAAACAATTTTTTCTTTGAATTTTTTTTTGTGTAAAAATATTAAACAATGTGTAATTTAAAGTACCACAAGTATAGATATTCTTCACTGTGTGAGAAAAAGGGGCAAACACATAAAGCTTCTAAAGGTATGGAATTTATGGAATTAATGATGTAAACTTTAAACCATAATTTGACTTTTCTACTTGTATGGTTGATTAGTAATATCTTCATATAATGATTTTTTTAATATTTTTCCTGTGCATTTGGGACAGAATGAAACCTGCTGTAGTATTTCTTACCTGGAGTTATGCAAGCAGATACCAGAAATCCCATTAAATTTTGGTAATTTAAAAGTTTTGTGCAACTGCTGTCAAGTTATGTCACTTACTGCATTGTGAATTTCACTGGATGTGTTTGATGTTCAAAATGTGAGCTCTAAAAGAAATGCCTTCTAACAACAGCAGTGGATATTAATTTGTTAATTGTAAGGTAAAAAGCTGCAGACTGGGCTGAGTGTGTGTGTGTGTGGGGGGGGGGGAGTTCCTGGAATAAGAGCAGTGTATTTAAAAGTGAACAAGGGGCTATTGCAAGGTTCATCTCTCATACAAAAGTAATGTGAATATTATTTTCTTTTTACATTTGCTGGTTTCATTATTTTGTACTGAGTTGTTACTAGTCAATACTAGGGTGTACTGAAGTATGCCAGCCATCAAGTGGAAACTTGTAACCTTGGTCAGATTTCTTAATTTGCAAAAGGAATCATTCACTAAAATCCTGGGGATGTGAAGATGGTTTAGAGCAGAGGTGGGAAAACATTTCATTTTGGAAGGCCACATTAACATACCTGCCAACTTTTACGCATTTTAATTGTTTTTTATGATTTTACGCATAGATCGCTTTTTTTAATGCATTTCTGTGTATTAAAAAAAAAAATTAATCTTCCTTGAGAAATATTTGCTAATGTTTCAGTTAAATCATACCTGCCAACTTTTCTGGAATTTGCAGAAGTTTTCCGTTTTTATACGGTCTTCTGGTTTTCTGGCCAGAAGAAGTTTTCTTCCGGAATTTTAAAATTTTCTGTATTATTTTGTTGAAAATATCCTTATAAATAAAATATGTAACAGAGATGGGAATTTTGCGCCATTGTGCGCCAGAACACCTGTGCCCTGTTGTCATTGTCGGGACTTCAGCACAGTAAATTCTCCGTGCACACTGTTATGCTTGACGCTGAATAAAGATCATGTGGTGGGAAGAAAAATTCAGATACTCCAACTACTGCGGATTTTACGTAGTTACTATGGAAATAGTTGGTCCGCTATGGGCGACGGAAAACATCGAGTATGCTATGATAATTACGGACGACGGAAAATACTGAGTATGCTTTGGAAATCGTCGGTCTGCTACGGACGACGGAAAACGTCTAGCATGCTATGATAATCATAGGGTCGCTACAAACGATGGAAAACATCGAGTATGCTATGATAATCGTCAGTCCGCTACGAACGACGGAAAACGTCCAGTATGCTTTGGAAATCGTCGGTCCACTATGGACGATGGAAAACGTCTGGCATGCTATGATAATCATAGGGTCGCTACGAACGGCGGAAAACATCGAGTATGCTATGAAAATCGTCGGTCCACTATGGACAACGGAAAACATCGAGTATGCTATGATATTCGTCAGTCCGCTACGAACGACGGAAAACGTCCAGTATGCTTTGGAAATCGTCGGTCCACTATGGACGATGGAAAACGTCTGGCATGCTATGATAATCATAGGGTCGCTACGAACGGCGGAAAACATCGAGTATGTTATGAAAATCGTCGGTCCACTACGGACAACGGAAAACATCGAGTATGCTATGATAATCGTCGGTCCGCTATGAACGACGGAAAACATCGAGTATGCTATGGAAATCGTCAGTCCGCTACGTACAATAGAAAACATTAAGCATGATATGATCGTAGGTCTGCTAACATCGAGTATGCTATGGAAATCGTCGGTGCTCTGTGGACGACGGAAAACATCGAGTATGCTATGGAAATCGTCAGTCCGCTACGGACGATGGAATATGTTGATTCAAAATGTGATATAATTTGTTTATATTATAAACATCTAAAAAAAATAAAATACACAAATATTTGCATTTATTTTTACTTGTACATAGCTAAATTCATTATAAATGTTGTTTGCGCATAGTTAAAAAAAATCATTAGAAATGTTGTTCTCGCACAGTTTTTAAAAAAATCATTAGAAATGTCATTCACACGCAATTTTACACATTTCAATTTTCTCAGGTTGGCAGGTATGCATTAATTTAGCTGTAATCTAACAAGGTCATATTCAAGAAACTTCAGTTGAGATATACACTGAAGTGCCAGAAAAACTGGTGCAGACGAGCTGATGCAAAATACACAGCAACGTCACCTATGCGCATACTCGGTTGCGTCCGCCAGTGCGTATATAAAGCGATAGACATCCTTGCCAGCTGTCGGAGCTGTTTTCGGCATGAGAATGACAAGTAATAACGATTTAAACGATTTTCAACGCAGTGTCATAGTTGGCGCTCATGAGATGGACCATAGTATTTCGGAGGTAGAAATGAAGTTCGGAATTTCACGGACGACCATTGCAAGGGTATACTGTGACCTCAAGAATTCCGGCAAAACCTCCAACCTACGATACCAGTGTGGCCGTCAAAAGACATTGGGTGAATGTGACCATCATTGGCTGTCAAGAATCGTTTCACACGATAGGTGTGCAGCACTCTCGCAGGTATCATCGGAATTCAATGCTGGAGCCTCAACAAGCATCAGTGTCCGGACTGTGCAGCGTACCCTGCACGATATGGGCTTTGGGACCCGACGCACAACTCAAGTCCCCTTGATTGGGTGCAAGACACAGAGCTATTGGCCTCGCTTGGGCATGGCAACACTACCACTGGACACTTAATGACTGGAAACAAGTAGCCTGGTCTGACGAGTCGCGTTTCCAACTGTATCGGGCATATGGAAGGATTCGTGTGTGGCGCAAACCCCATGAAGCCATGGATCCCGCCTGTCAACAGGGAACTGTACCGGCTGGGGGGGGGATCTGTAATGGTATGGGGTGTTTTTTGCTGGACTTCACTGCGACCCATGGTACGTCTACAAACGTATGTGACCGGCCAACGCTATGTGAGCATCCTTTCTGATGAGGTACACCTGTACATGTCCTGCATTCATGCTAATGGGTTGGGCCTGTTCCAGTAGGACAATGCACCTCCACACAAGTGTCAGGATGCCACATTATGGTTAGAGGAATGACATTTGCATGTAAATTAATCTCCATATTACAAAAATCAATTTCTATATAACAAAGGTTTTTTTTACTAAAAATTACCATCTTGTGTTTCAAAAATTTTGCTTTACAATTTTAACATGCAAATGGGAGCAAAGTGTCCTTAATTCCTTATCTTGAAACTTTTGATTCTGTGAGGTGCACAGAATCTTGTTGGAAGATGGACGCCATGTGCGGAGGCATATCCATGAAGACTTTATGAAGCAGTTGTTTTTTCAATTCTGCATAGAAAGTCCATCATAGAAACTTCATTCCACCGGAAAAAAACCAGCCGTAACTGGTGTGGGCCTGACTCTGTAGAAGTTACGTATTTATTTTCATTCAGACAGTACACTCTTGACTCTCCTGTTTTGTTTGCTCAAAATGTTGAAAAGAAAATGCCTGTCTTTTGTGGATTAAGTGAAATTTTTAGATGATGTTGATCAAGGATAAAGAAGAAAGTTGTGGCCATAAAGTATTAAAATGGCAGCAACTGAAAGACAAAGGAAGCGTCGAAGAAAATGCAGAGCTCTCTGATTTTAATATTGATGAAAACCTTGTGATTGCTAATTATCCTACAGCGAATGGCATCTTGGATTTCAAGTGTTATAAAATGTAGTGAAGAAACTATGATAAGTGATGAAGGTGTTGATGAGAGGCTATCAAAAAACCTTTACATGGAGAAATGCTAAAAGCATTCGATACGATTCAGTGAGGATTACAGTTTCAGGAAAATGTTGTAAACATCGAATTCAGAAACTACTGTTGTTATGCATGAAATTTGATTTTTTCCGTAATAAAAGCCTTCAAAATGCCATTTTATTTTTGTTTTCTCAAGTTTTTCTCAGAAAAATAAGGGCACATCTTATATTTTGAAAAATATGGTATATTTCAATTCAGTTCATTTATTCTGCTGAGCCAAAAACCAGTGTTAAGGTTACCTGACAGTTCGTTTAAAATAAATGTTGTCTGTGACAAACAATGAGTTAAACAGTAATGTAACAGCAGAAAAATAAATACTGCCATTTCCTTGTTTTTATCAGGTAGTATTTTCTTGTGTTTTTAGGCTTCCAGAACTGGCCACTAGGGCTACCCTGCTGAGCACTGAATGCTTGAAAGCCAAAGGCCTGTACAAAGATGCTGCTCATCAATTCATTCGTATGCCAAATGAAGCGGACTTGCCGAGTGCCCTTTTCTTAGAGCAAGCTGCCCACAGCTTCCTGAACTGCAAGCCTCCCAAAATACGCAAATATGCTTTTCATAATATTCTTGCTGGTCACCGCTTCAACAAGTGTGGTCAGAGGAAACATGCCTTAAGAGCCTACAAGCAGGCTGAACAGGTAATTATTGTTATTATCATTATCACTGAGCATGAAAAATCAAATGTTTTACTTACTTAATTCTCTTCACTCCACCTGGGAGCATAGATCTTCCACCACCATTTTCCACTGGACTCTGCTTTTTTATTCTGTTTTTATTTGGTTCCAGTTTTTATTAATATTTGCTATTTCTTTCATTATTGTTCTTTTCCATGTTTCTCTTGGTCTCCATGTCTTTTACTCTGTGGGTTCTAATCAAGAGCCTGTCTTACTATTGTTTTAACCTCTTTCCTCAACACATGCCTCTTCCACTTCCTTTTCCTTTCACATATTTGTTGCAATATAGGTTTCGGGTTTGTTCTCTGCCGTAGTTCTTCATTTGATATCTGTTTTGGTCAATATATTCCCAGTATCGCTTTAAAAACATTTGTTTAAGAAGACCTGGACACTATAAACTATCTTTTTTGTTTAGCATCCATGTTTCTGATCCATACATAAGTATTGCCTTTACATTTGAATTAAATATTCTCATTTTTTAGTTTTTATAGATAAGTTCTTGTTTTTTCCAGATATTTTTAAGTTGGTTAAATGTTGAATAAGCCAATTGCTTCCTTCTATTTATATCTTCAACAGTACCTCCTTTTGTTGATATTTTTGAACAGAGATATATAAATTGTTTTACCTCTTTTAACAGTATATCTTCTATTATTTGTTTGCTTTGCATTTATTTTCATCAACATTGTTTTATTTTTATCCTAAGACCAACCTTTTTTGGCTGTTTCTACAAGTGCTTTTGTTTTTTTATTCTCTATGTTAGTGTTTTTGTGAAAGTAAGCAAATATCATCTGCAAAATATAAATTGTGGAGTTGGTTTTGGAGTAATCATTGTATTGGTTTGGTGCAAATGAAATATCCGGGAAGGGACCAGCGCACATGCACAGCAAGAACGGAAAAGTAGGGCAACTTACCTAGGCAAAATAATCCCCCTCGGCATCGACACAGTTGCCATTTGTCCGGCAAAGCCATGATCAGGTAAGAAAAAAGTCTTGTGACTGGGACCCGAAGAAGTCATCAACTGCACGTTGAACCTCGTCTGTCGTGAACTGTTTCCCGGACAGGAAGTGATCCAGACAACGAAACAGATAATAGTCTGTTGGAGACGAGTCCGGATAATAAGCACGATGAGGCAGTGCTTCATAGCCCAAGGCACATAGTGTCAGTGTCATTTGCTGTGCAACATGAGGGCAGGCGTTGTCCTGGAGCAGAACACCATGTCTGTTGACCAAAGCCAGTTGTTCGTGCAGCAATTTCTGGTGCATCTGGTGTAATTCAGCACAGTAATGTTCTGCAGTGATGGTTTTTGCCAAGAAACTCCAATGAATTATCCTGGCTTTGGACCACCAGATAAAGAGCATCATCTTCTTGGTGTGTAAGGGTGGCTTAGAATGCCGTCCAGCAAGCTGTGCAGATCATTTCCGATTATCATAAAGGACCCTCTCGTCGCAGGTGATAGTTCGATGCAGTAGAGGTTCCTGCTTGTTCCTGGAAAGCAGCGATGTGCAGACTTCCAAATGCATAGTCTTGTTGGCAGTTGTCGACTCATGAGGCAGCACATGTCCGGCTTTTTATCTTACCCATCGCAGCCAGACGCCGAAACAACTGTCGTGTGGTGGACAGCTACCTCTGCTGCTATCTTAAGACAAATTTTTTTCCGGGGTCCGCTTCAATCCACACGTAACAGAACATCGTTACAAACAGCAACAGGTCGGTTACCACATTGCTTCGTTTTGCAGGTCTGTATATCTGCTTTGAAACTTCACAAATCATCGCCAAATGGTTCGTTCATTGGCTGTATTCTCCCCAAACACTTTGTTAACGTTTTGAGCAGCAATTTCTGCAGAATGGCCCAGTTTAAATTCATACAGGAAGATGACTCTCAAATCCGGCGTTTGCATGTTTCCTTTGCAAGCCACGTTACGTCCAAACAAACCATGCCTGAACCTTGTTCTTCACACATGTGCTAGCTATTTATAGTAACTCTGTGACGTAATACCTCCAACACCTGTAGGTGGTTCATTCCGCTGTAATGAGGACCTGTCTCCACTGCTCATTCACACTGGATATTTCATTCACACCAACCCAATATTCCTTTATTTCAATGGGTTGCTTTTCTCATCACCCAGTCTATGGTAATTAAAAACATAGTAGGGGTGAGTATGCAACCTTGCCTTACTCCAGTCTTTGTTTTGAAAGGTTCTGAAAGGGTCTTTCCCTGTATTACTTTAATTTCAAAAACTTTGTACATTTTTTAATTATTCTTATTTTTTCTGGAATTCCAAAATTTCTAAGGAGCTGTCGATAGCTTGTTCAAAATCAATAAAGTTCAAGCTTGCCTGCCATTCCAATGATTGTTCTATGATAATTCGTTAAGTAGCAATGTAGTCAGTACATGATTTATTGGCTCTAAAGCCTGCCTGTTCTGGTCTTAATTGTTTTTTTATCTCTCTTTTGATTATTTCTAATTATCCTTGCTAGTTTGTTTATAACACTCAGCAATGTTATGCCTGTTCAATTTTTGCATTCAGATTGGTTCCCTTTTTTGGACAATTTAACCAATAATCCAGTATTCCATTCCTTTGGCCAATCTTCTTTCTACCATATCTCATTTAGTAAGGGAAGTAATATCTCTACTATAAGTTTTGGATTTGTTTTTCGTATGTCACCTGGTATGTTATCAGCTCCTCATGCTTTACCTGTTTTAATTTGAGTTATTGCTTTTATAATTTATGTTTTTGTTATTCTGTTCAAGTTTATATCCAACAATACATTGTGTTCGTTTAATTCTAAGCTCTGGTCGCTATCAAACGTTTCTTGAAATTTCTCCAAGAATTCCATCCATCTATTTATTTGTTCTCTTTCATTTGTAACAATTTTCCTTCTTTATTGTATATGGGAACTATCCTTTTATTTCATATAAGTTTTCATAACTAAAATTTGCTGTAAATTCTTAGATAAAAAGTTCTGTTCTAAGTTCAAAAGAAAAAAAAAATCTGGGGTTTCAGAAACAGAATGATGAGAGTAGCATTGAAAAGAAATTTTGGCTGATCATAAAAAGCTATAGTTGAGCTTTGTTCTGTATTTTTTTTTTTTTTTTTTTTGTATTGTCTGTCATTATTAGTAATTGGGAGCAAGGAAAATCGCAGTGTGGGGTCAACTTTGAAATGTGTGTGAGATGGTGTGGGTGACAGAGCAAAATACATACAGTGTTTGTGACAAAGTGCATATGTTGATTGGACTATTAACAAAGGTTAATAACGAATTTCCCAGCTGAAATTTTTTCCATTAAATTAACCAAATTAACCCATCTGAATAGAAGGAATCAAACTTTATTTTGAGAGATTTTATCCAGACATGGGATTTAAAAAGCATCAAGTTGGTTTCTTCTAAAAGCAGGCAATTGAATGCCATGAAAATAATGCTGATTTTTCAGTTCTCATTCAGTTTGTGATTTAAAACTTTTGAATTCTTCTTAATGGAATTTTTTTAAAGCCTTGTGCCAGGAAGGGACAGTATTACAAATTTTCAGTGTGTGTGTGCTCCACAAAGTGTCTCCTCTTTATTTCAGACTGGAACCCCATTCCAGATGAGTCTGCTACTGACTTGATTAGAAAGTTTTTGGAAATATCACAAATTTATGTATTATGTAGTCTGACCACCTGTGCCTTCCTTTCTATGTGATAAAAATTATCAGCTGCCCATGCAGCATCTAGTTTTCTCTAAAATGAGTTCATAGTGAAAGTCAAGAAAGTGTTCAGATATGTTCCCCACTTCTTACTGCTGTTCCTTTACTTTTACCTCCCTAGTTGTTCAGACAATGTATTCTGTGAATGGAAAAAATAATAAAAAATAAAAATGTTATAACCAAAACTTTTGTGGGTGTGTATCATGTTATTCATTTAGTATTGTAGTTTACTCAATGACAACATTGAGATTGAATGGAAATTTTTATAAAAGATGTGTTATCAGAAAAGACTTGATGTGACAATGTCATCATCATCATCATCAACTATTATCAGTCCACTGCTGGATGAAGTTCTCTCCAAGTCTCTTCGTAAATTTCTACTTGAGCCAGTCTCCTACTCAACTTTCTACCTTGAGCCAGTGTCCTGCGTATCACTGTTTTGAATTCCATCCACCCATCTCCCACAGTTTTGTTCAGTTTTGAAGTCCATATAAAGGAAATTTGTAGTAATGACTCTCTTTCTCTCATGTATGTGGCCTTTAGAACTTGAGGTGTGATTGAAAAGTGTACTGTGATGAAGTATTGGACGACAAGAAGGATAAACACTATAGAGAGAAAGAATCCTAAATGTTACTGTGAATTGAAAGGAAATTTTAATGTCATTAAATATTCATGATATGTGTTTTGAATTTTTAAAACTGATCTGAAAATAACTTTCAAGTATTTTGATGAATGTTTTATTTTGTGTCGTTACTCTGAGTACAGTGGCTTGTTTCATAAATTTTATTAAAAGAAGTAAGAATTTTTTTTTGTTCATTATTTACGTGCATTATGTTCTTTATATTCCAGGTGTATCGAGAGAGGCAGTGGAACTTTGCTAGTGATCACATCAATTATACTGTTGGACGCCTTTCACAGTTTTTAAAACACCTAGAGAGTGCCTGCAATGCTTTCAAGCCACTGTTGGCCAATCAAAGTCAGCAGCCTGCTTTGGAGCAGTCCAACTATCTCAGGGAATACTTGTGTGTGCTCAAGGTAAGAGCAAATTACCAGTAATATGCAACTGTTTTTCTTTGCAAATCCCATTAAAATTAAAGGCTTGTTCACATGCAATTTGGCTGTCTTGACCTGGCTGAAGAAAGTAATGTTCATGTAAAATTCAAGTTGTTTCTGCCAGTACTGTTACTTCATCTTTCTCTCTTTTTGCATGTGTTTGTCTGGGGAGGAGATAGGTTTTTTTACAGTTGATAAACTGTTAATGACAGGCTAGAAATAAAGGCAAATTGTAGTCTTCTGATCATAGAAAATTGATAGGGTATTTTAAAATGAAAAGGAACTACACTTACAAATGTTTTTTAAGATCTGCAGACAAAGTAAGTAGTGCAGTAGAACCCATTTTATAACTAGGAGTTCTCGGGGCCAATGGAAATCCTCGCTAAATCCGGATGCTTGCTGAATCTGTTTTGGGATGAAAAATCCCACCATGTAAAAATATGCATACCTGATAATATTCATATACATTTATGCTATACATCTAAACAATTGTATACAGCTGAAAAATTTAATTAACTACAATGTAGAGGTGGACCATTCGTGAACAATTCGTTCACAATGAATGACTTCATGAATTGTTCACTCTCACTGCTATGAATTATCATTCAATCCGCCATTACTGTGAAACACACTGAAGTTACAGCACATTAATTTTCTTCTATCCCCATGAGTTCAGAAGCAAATAAAGGTAACTTGATCACGCTAGTTACGTTAAATGAAAACTTTTACAAAAAGTTCGTAAGTTGGAAGCTTTCGACCTTATCTTAGGTCTTCATCACGCCAATGGAGGACTAAGATTGTTGCCAGATTCTACATTTGAATTTTTCTTATTTTTGTTGCCAAAACTTAGAATTGATCTCCAGATCATCGGAATGTAGAGAGGAGATTCGGAATTGCAAGTCATTGAGTTGAAAATAATTTCCAGGCTTTCACGGTAACGGAGGGCAAAACGATTGTCAAAAGAAGCAATTCGTTTTGCTTCGTTCCAGTGGGGAACTGCAGAAGTGTCTTCCATTGTCAAAATAGACAAGGCAGTATTAGGATTGGCTTTCGAAACATCCCCACTGGAACGAAGCAAAACGAATTGCTTCTTTTGACAATCGTTTTGCCCTCCGTTACTGTGAAAGCCTGGAAATTATTTTCAACTCAATGACTTGCAATTCCGAATCTCCTCTCTACATTCCGATGATCTGGAGATCAATTCTAAGTTTTGGCAACAAAAATAGGAAAAATTCAAATGTAGAATCTGGCAAATTGTAGTCTTAGTCCTCCATTGGCGTGATGAAGACCTAAGATAAGGTCAAAAGCTTCCAACTTACAAACTTTTTGTAAAAGTTTTGATTTAACATAACTAGCGTGATCAAGTTACCTTTATTTGTTAATATTGTTACGTGTTTTGCCCATCATTGTCAAGTTCAGAAGCAAATCCCCAATATACACTATATTGACAAAAGTAACCAGACACCCCTTCAAAAGCAAATGAACTGATCCACTACGATGTTAAGATGCGCGGTGCATCTGCAAACAGTATAAAACAAGTATGCAGATGACCGCGATCATATCGCAGTGTGAAGTTGAGTGAAAATGTCACGGCAGGAGAGAACTAACTTTGAGAAAGGAAAGATTGTTGAGTGTTATATTAGAGGGTTGTCCATAAGAGAAACTGAGAGGAGTTTAAACACACCCAAGTCAACTGTTTTGGATGTACTAAATAAGTGGAAGACACATGGCGTGCCTGGAGCAGCAAAATGTACCGGCAGACCAAAGAAAATCAGTGATAGAGGATATCGAAGCCTCAGGAGAGTCATTTCAGCTAATCGACGGAGTACTGCACAAGACCTCAGTGTACAGGTGAGTAAAAATGCTGGAACCTCGATATGTACATGCACCATTTGCAGAGAACTTCATTCCATGGGTTACCGTCATCGTGCGGCTGCTCATAAACCTTTCAGCTCCACTCAGAATACTACTCGTAGTTTATCATGATGTAAAGAACATTTATCGTGGACCGTAGATCAATGGAAACGGGTCCTATGGACTGATGAATCGAGATACATGATCCATCAGTCTGATGGCCGTGTGTGGGTATGGCGGCAGCTGGAGGAACGCTATTTAACACAGTGTACTGTTCCTACGGTCAAGTTTGAAGCTGGCAGTGTACTTGTGTGCGGGTGTTTTTCGTGGTATGGTCCCGGCCCATTGGTTATCGTGGACAAACCTGTTAACCAGCACGTCCACCTCAATATTCTGGACAATTATGCCCTACCAACTCTGTGGCAATACTATGAAACCGAGCCTTGTTGGTACCAGCAGGGTAATGCACTGAGCCATAACGCAAGGACTTACGACGTGGTTTGACGATAATTCCGTATTGTGTGTGGACTGGCCAGCACAGAGCCCTGATCTTAATCCCATAGAGCACCTATGAGATGAATTAGAGTGCTACATAAGAAGTTTGGAACCAAGGCCTACTGCTATGCAACAGTTAGCAGCAGCATTATGTACTGAATGGAAGTGCATACCTATCGCTGTGTTCCAAAATCTTGTCGAAAGCATGTCTCAAAGGGTCAGTGCATGCATTATGGCCAAAGGTGGACCGACACAGTACTAATGTATGTCAATAAATGCTATGTTGTGTTTCTCTTGTAGGTGTCCGGTGACTTGTCAATATAGTGTTCTTACAGTAGAATGTCGAAAATCTGAACAAGCTTCCCTCCTCTTCCTTTTTGTTTTTTGTTTTTTAGTGGTGGTGGAAAGTTTAAGTATAGTCAGTTCATTTTAACTTGGCAATTGATGATAATGGAATCACCAAATTTTGGGGGTGCAAGCATTTTTTTTTTTTTTTTTTGAGGGGTGACATGTCGAAGGTGGAGGTGACTTCTGATACTTGGAGACAAAAAGCGAAAACTTCTCCAGCCACTTGTTCCCTGCGGGGCTAAGATTTTATGACCCATTACCATGGCAGTACCACCCCTTGTTTCATCCCTCAGCCTCACTGTTCACTGTGAGTTAGGAGGAAAGTTATTTCCTCTACTCACCGGAACCAGCTTGTAATGATTGGTAAGTTTTGTAATTTGTACTTTATGTTTAAAAATTTCACAGCAGTAGGTAAAAATGTACTTTGTTTAAAAATTTATAATTTGTACTTTATGTTTAAAAATTTCACAGCAGTACCTGTTTTTTATTGCATAATAATAAAAAAATCTTTGTCTTATGTAATTTTTCTTTGTATTCAGTTGCTTATGTTTGGTACATGTACATATTTGGGTAATATAATGTAAACATTTTAGCGTGTTTGTATTTTTTTAACATGTTCGATAATCGGAACACGTCAAAAATCCGAATTACCAGTGGCACCAATTAGTTCGGATTTCTAATGCTCTGCTGTATATATATAAAAGAAAAAATGTCAGGAATTACGTAGTAAGTTTAAACCATTATGTGAGTCAGCCAACTAGGAAATATGGTGAAACTAATGAATGTGAATTAAATGTGAACGCCATTCATTTCAATAATGCGTTCGCAACAAGCTCTCATGAACAGTGAATGGGTCAACTAAGCTCCTAAGTTTTTGGGCAGTTTGCCAATTTCTGTTTTGGAGCAAAGAATAATTCGCTTAGGGAGTGTAGGGAGACAATCGGGAGTGGTAACTGAATGATCACTCATGAATGATTTGTGAATAGTTTATGAGGACCCAGGGAGGAATGACTTATACCATCACTACCAGTGGTGCACCGACGGGGTAGCCCCCCTTCCAGCTGACAGAGCAGAAAATTATTACGTCGAAGTTTGAAGCAAACAATCACGATACGCAATCTATATATGCTTCTTAATCATGTCCCATATAATTATAAGATAAAATAATAATAATTTTTTTTCTGGTTAGAATTTCTTATATTTATTTAACAGAACATTAAAAAGTTCTGTTAAATAAATATAGAAAATTATAACCAGAAAAATAATTTTATCTACTGCTTCTTCTAATCATTTAACTTTCTTTACTAGTAACTGGATGAGAATAAATTTTCAAAAGTCAACCACCCTCTTAATTGTTATGGCATTTGATTATTTTTCCCGATAAATTAAGGGGAGATCACCCCCACCCTGGGAAAAGTCTGTGTGCTACTGCCCTCCTCCCAGAAATTTCTGCACTACTGATCGCTCCTACAATAGTACAAATTGAAATAAAATGAGGACTTTCATAAACACATGTTAGCCGCAAATCCTGAAGCAGAGATCATAAAAAAAAAAATTTATTCCCATTTTTAGTTATTACATGAAACAATAATACAATTATTAACATATTAATCTGGGAAATGATGAAACAGCACAAAGAATCAAGGAAAAGGTCTACATAGTGACCTGACTTAGCCTTGAAACCCTAAAGTTGTACCCAAATAGAGCCTAGCATTTGACAGATCATGAAAAGAAAATTGAAGTATTTGGATGAAAATGGCAATGGTCATCTTACATTATTCACCCCCCCTTTTTTTTTAAATAATAATAATATTAGTAGTATGCAAGGAAGTAGCTTTACTTACTTGCACATTAATAATCTTAGTAAAATATTAAAAAAAAAAAAATCCCAAGCCATAGACCCATGAAATATGTGTTGGAGAGAGGGTCTCTTGCACAACTTGTGTGGTGAGCATTTGATATACTTTCTCTCTATTGTTTTTCTATCAGCATTCTTCCACAGCTCACCAAGATTCCCCTGTGCTGTTGTGAGTTTGTCCTGTGTGCTCTTTTTGTAAAGTTGTGCTGGAACATTGGAAAAGGGGGAAAAAAAACCCTACTAATTATGACTAAATCATGTATTTAATAAAAGATACTGGTTCAAAAGCCAAATTTTTCAATTAGCACATTAAAAAAACCTTAATAATTATGACTAAATCTTGTATTAATGAAAGGTACTAGTTCAAAAGTAAAGTTTTTCAATTATAGGCAACATTTTGCTCTAATCATGGCTGTACAATTACATATGCATAATTGAATGCTTCTTTTACTTACATTTTGAAAAGGAACCTGGTAGTACATACACATAAAGAGAGAAACAGCATTTTCAGCAGATGATTTCGAGGTCTCCTGATGCAACAATTACTTAATTATTTTTGCAGCTTTTAGCAAGAAGCAGTATCACGATTTCTTGCCAAAAGCTGTAAAGATGACTACTAATTATAACTAAACCATGTATTAATGAAAGATTACAGATCAAAAGCCAAGTTGTTAAAATTAGCACATTAAAAAATTAACCTTACTAATTATGACTAAATCTTGTATTAATAAAAGTTACTGGTTCAAAAGTCAAGTTTTTCAATTATCAGGCAACATTTTGCTCTAATCATGGTGGTACAATTACATATGCATAATTGAATGCTCTTTTTACTCACACTTTGAAAAGGAACCTAGTAGCACATACACATAAAGAGGCACAATTACATCACTGTAGGCTGGTAAGAGAAACAGCATTTTCAGCAAAGGATTTTGGGGTCTCCTGATGCAACAATTACTTTGATTCTTTTTATAGCTTTTGGCAAGAAATGGTATCACAGAACCTGTGCTAGTGTTTTGTAAAGACAGTCAAATGCATTTAATTCAATCTCTGGATGAGTAATAAATACTCTTTATTAACTGTATTGGTTCTAGCCTTGTCTTATACTCCAGATTGACTTATAAGCCAAAAAAATAAAATAAAATAATGATATGTTTAAGGCTGGGCGAAGGAGGTAATGAAATTTACTTGCCACCTTTGGTGATTGTGTTTCAAAATTTACACACCACTTGGTGACTGACATTTTGGAGGGTTAATCACAAAGCTCTTTTTATATAATATTATATTTGTTTGTTTTTTAATCCACATGTTATTGCATTTATTTTGCTTAGAAATATTTCAGTATACATTTTCTGTTGCAGCAATTACTTGGTGAGAAAACATCTAGCAAAGTTTATGAACTTCCATTTTTACCAGTGCCTCTCATTGACAGTCAAGCTACAAAAGTTCTCTTGGGTGAAGACAATGTCTCAGATGAAGGTGTGTGCTTTTGATTTGATTGATTTATTAGGTGTTTGAAGTTTTATATTTCGTTAGAGGTATGGAATTGTTTCGTGTATGAAATATACAATAATGATGAAAGACAGAAAGAAAAAAAAACTCATACTTTATACTATTTAGTGTATCATATTTACCTGAGACATTCAGTGTGCTGTGCTGATCCTTGTTAATTGCATATTCACACAAGTGGAAGTATAGGATAGATAGATGACAAAGTATAGGTTTACCTAGAGGACAATTCAAAGGTCTATGTGGTGTCAGCTCTACTCTTTATCCTTCTCAGAAAAAATAAAAGAAACAAACAAAGAAGGAAAAAAATTAACATTAAAATAACTTCAACATTGAGTAATTTTTTTAAAGATTATTGTGCTGAATTAGGTAGGTTTACACATTAACTAGCACAAATATTTTCCCACAGGTCATGAAATAGTTTTGAACCTAAAGTGGTGTGTACTGTGGTGTCAATGTGCAGTGTACTTTTGTGCCCTTAAAAAGTGCATCAAATGTAAAAACCCAACAGAAAAATGCCTACATCAAATAATTTCATTTTTATAACTTCATTGACTCTTCTAAGTACTGGATGCTGTGATTTTTTGCATTCCAGATCCAACCAGAAGTTCTGGGTTTCTGTGCTAAATCAAACCTGAAATTCTGGCTATGTAAATTGTGCTGACACAGGTAAACGATGTGGTATTGTACATTGTTTGAAACATATTTTCTGTCATTTTAAAACTTTTTATATTGTGCTGACACCTGTAAATGGTATATAGCAAATTGCTTAAAATGATCAGTCATTATTTTGTCCCTCGCATTAATTATCTGCTAAAGAATTATGTTGCACTGCCATATACCTTTTGCAGTTTTCGCCAGTCTTGCCGCTCCACATGTGTTAGGTCACAAGGCTGAGATTCCAACTAATGTGCAATTCTTTAATGTTGTTTTTCCCTCACAGGAGTTAGTGCTGCTTTGGGCATTGTATTTAAGTTGAGGATTAGTGATACCTGTTTTCCATCGGAGTGCAGAGTGCTCCATGGAAAACCAGGTGATTTTTAAAAAAGGTAATGTTACTTTCAGCAGCTAACATTAGTGGATCTCAAAAATTAAAGCTATTAATGGCAGGCAAATCTTGAAATCCTAGATCATTTGCTAGTAAAATGTCTGCCCATTGACTATCAATCAAATAAAGGGACCTGGATAACCAATGGAAGTTTTTAATGTAAATTTAAAAAAATAATAATATAATTTATTTTGAATCACAACAAAATCATAATTCAAAATAATAGTTTAGTGATTGTATATCTCCACCCCCCAACCCCCCAGCAAAAATGTTCAGGGTTTCAAACTTTGTTTCACAATCACCTCTGATCAGGTGATCACAATTAACAGATAAATGTTCTGAGCCATGTAGTGAAACATATATCAGTATGAAATAAAGCACAACCAAACTTGGTAGGAGTACTTCCACAAACATGCACTCACGATTTATGAGGGGGAAAAAAGTTCGATTTCGTGCCACCAGGAGATATGCGACATTAGAAGCGCCAAAAAAAAACAAAAAAAAAAAACATACATTTGCATACCACATCATGTCCACTGGCAATTGGGTGGATATAAAGACATCAGGTAATGCAGCATACCATTTGTACAAGTGGTATGAGCTGCAGCTCTTACTGTACCTGAATGTGCATTGCTTGTCAATCTTTATTATCTGAACAGCAGCAATGCATCTGGTGCACTTTGAGAATTCTGCCTACTGAAGTAAACAAGGAGAATCCCTATGACCATTACAAACCTGCAAAAAATGGTGGTACAATTTGAAAATAGTGGATCTTTAGCAGTGAGATCAGGAGGAGAGTGCAAACTGATTATGCCTCAAGTGGTGGAAGAAGTTGTTACTGCCATAAGGGAGCATAGAGTAGATAACACACCAGGTTCCAGCAGTGCATAAATAATATCAGTGCAACTGCATCAGCTATACACAAGGATGTGGAAGATTTTGCACAAAATGCTACAGTTTTATCCCTACTACATCACCCTGCTTCATTGTGATACATGAACCTGACTGATGTTTGCTCTGCCATCCCTGGCTTACATGGAGGTGGGCAATGCATGTGCATAGGAGATCTTGTGGAGTGGCAATGCACATTTCCATCTGCATGGCAGTGTTAACACTCAGAATTACCACATTTGGGCTGAGGGAAACTTGTGTGTACCAAGTGATCCTGTTTCACTCGCCAAAAGTTAGTGTGGTATATGTTTTAAAGCATCATTTGGTTATATTTTTTCAAAGAAAATCATCTGACTGGATCAGTGACTTATACTGCCAATGGCTACAGGTATCGAGAAATGCTCCACAAATTCAGCAGCGATGATGATGTTTTGACTCAACCATGTTTATGCAGGATGGAGCACCTTTTCATATTGTATTGTTGGTTCAGCAGCTGTTACAACAACACTTTACAAACATCTGAGTTATTAGTTGTGCATTTCCCACAGCGTAGCTACTTCATTCACCTGATCTCAAGCCCAGTGATTTTTGGTTCTGGGGACAATTCACGATCCAGGTTTATCAAGGCTTTCTTTTCAATTTGGCAGCCTTGAAAGACAGAATAACATAGCATGTAAAACAAATTCATGCTGATCAGTTGTGTTCCACTGTGGAGAATGTCATTCAACACATGCAGTGTTTAGAACATCTCATTGGAGGACCCATTGAACTATATCTGTAATCTGTACCAATTTAAAAGGTTATCACACTTTCCAGTTAGGTTTTTAATGTTTTCTGTAACCATTATACTTTGCCACATGTGTAGTCATTTTGCATTTTCGTACAGCGAGAGCACATGTTTTTGGGAGTAGTCATACTGTGTAGGGCTTCATTTCATACAACTGCGATGTTGATGTAGGGCTCTCAAGATTTCTTGCATTGCGAATTATGATTATCTTGGTGCATTTGTCTAGTACTGGCCTTGACACATACCCCCCCCCCCCCACACACACACCTAGTGATGCAAAATGGAACTTTTTTTTTCCCCCAGTAAATTTAAAATGCATATTCATGAGAGTATTCCTACCAAATCTGGCTGCATTTTGCCCCATACATGTTTCTTTCAACTATTACTTTGGAATAAAGTGTGATTTATAATGTAATAGTTGTGATATAATATCTATGAAAACAGTTCATTAAAAGCACATTTCTTAGTGTGTTTTTTTGTTGTTTGTTTGTTTGTTTGTTTGTTTGCATTTTGTAAACCTAGCGAGTCATTAGCCAGTCTTGCCGCTCCACATGTGAAGAAAAGAAAAATACATTTTTTTTTTTATATTCAACTCTGCCTGTCAGATGCACAATTTCATTGTGTTTGTAGAAATTAATGACAGAAAAGGGACCAATACAGTTAGTGCACTGGGGAGGGTAAAAAACATATTAATTTACTCGTATGTGTGAAGCATCTCAGAGCTCCTTTGAAGTCATATGGGTCCCTGTTATTGTATGTACTTGCACATATGTTACATCTTCAGTGCCATGGCAAAATTGATTTGTATTATTATCACTGTACTAAGTTCCAGACTACTTCATATAAATCATACACAGAGCAATTTATATATGGGGAAATTCTTCCATTTCATCAAAGATGTAACACACACTGAAGAATTTTGTAACAGAGGAGGAGCCCATAGTACTGCCTAAGAATTCTGAATGCATCTGAAATTTCACCCCAGTATTCAAAATATAAAACAAATCAGTATGATTCTAACAAAAATTTAAGCTCCTGGAATTTTTTTGTATGAACTCCTGCAAAAAGCTTGGAATTTTATTATCTCTAAATATGTGCAAATCCTGGAAGTACAACAATGTTTCAATAAATTGTAATCACTTGCTGTTGGGGAAAACCTCATTGTTTATTATTTGTACTTAAAGACGCAAAAACGACATGTTGAACATTGAAGGGCACTGTGAAATGCGTGCTCTATTCATTGGTTATCATGTTTTGTTCATGTGAGTCCCATAAAAACCATTCCAAATGTTTTTTGTGTTCATCTTAATTTAATCAGATTTTTCATCTTTTTACCCCAATTGAAATAGGTGAAGAAATACTGAAATACATTAAAAGTTCTTTAGATAATATCATAGAAATTAATTTAGAATAAATCTTCACAAATGTTATGGCAGTCCCACAAGTATATTACTTTCCAGAAGTACCACATTTCACTGCCACCAGCTGCCTCCCTTAAAAGCTTAAAAGATTGCTTCACCATTCAGTGGGAATTGAACCACATCTGTACCACATTCATGGCCCTTCTGTACTGGAAAATAGTGTGCTACATTGTTTGTCTTGTACGGATTGATTATAAAGTAACTTGACCAACTCAAAGTACCCCAGGGATTGCTGTTATGAATGAATGGATGTGTTCCAAATTCAGTATGTGAATATTGCTCACCATAGGAATGAAATATGCTAAATGAAGAATATGGTGTGTCTCATGGTTCCTGCTGACAGTGCATTTCAAAAGGGCCTGGATGAAATTTGAGAATGTGTCTGAACTGTTGTATTGGTTTAAAATTTTTTTTCATGAGTTCCCAGCAAGATTTGAAGACTTTCAGAATATTCAACATGATCTTCATCTTTCTTCCAAAATTCTTACCAAACATGTCTCCTAAATGTGGTTGATACTAGGACTAGCAGCTGTTCAACTTCCTTAACAAAATACTTTCTAGAATTTGTACCTCTGCAAAAGTCATCACTGAAGAAAAACCAATCCTACAAAATCATTTCTTCATACTTAAAAAATTCTCTGATGAAAGCTGAAATTCTTTTCGGCATCTCAAATGGCTAAGATGTTCTCTGAGTACTCTCTGATTTTCCAAAAAGAAGCTCCCATAATTCATGTACTGTACAAGCATTTGGAAGAACTTTTGAGGAAAATTATTAATAGAGTTTACAAACCTGAGACACAAATCAGGACACCTTTGATAGCAGTTCTTTAAAAACCTCTCAGAGCATTTATATAAGTGAGGAAGTCTAGAATGAGCTAAAAAAAGTTAAAAAATGTGGAAGCCCTCGGCTTAAAGTCAAAAGTTCAAATACCTCCAAGAGAAATGCAACATAAAGAGAGAGACTATCCTTTATGATATGGCTTTTTTAAATCTGAAAACTCGCAAAGCTACCAGCAATGAAGCAAAATTTCTGAAAGTGGCAAGGATGATACCTTTTGATGCCCATACAGATTGCTTAGTCAAAATCAATGAGTGGAAGATGATTAAAGCAGAAACTCTCACAGGAATCAATAATGGAGCCCTCGAAACGTTTTGAAAAACAAGTTTTTCAAGTAGTAATAAGTGAGTTACAAAATGCAAGTAAGTAACAAAAGTAGTTAAAGTCTGTCTTTCATTGCCACATGATAATGTCAATGTTGTGAGAGGCTTTTCAACATCTGGACATGTGATTATAGAGCAGACAGCTACTATGAAAGCAAGAGCTTTGAATGCACAATTGAATGTCATAGATGCCTTGAAGTTTTATGGCAATAAACCTGCTCTTATTCCAATCTCAAAAGAGCTCATTGCCTATGAAAGAAATGCAAGAAATAAGTATCATCAGTACTTAGAGGAAACCAAGCTGAGAGAAAAGAGGCTTAAAGATGAGGAGAGAGAAAGAGAAGGGGCAAAAGAAGAAACCTACATATATACATATCATTGGGATGTAAGGTCAGGTGATGCATAACATCACAGCCTCTCCTTGACAAATGTCAACCCCGCCTTCTCGTGGTACATCCTGTTCCCACTAAAGGGGCTCTGACGACCGCCAATAGCGGTATAACTATACCATCGGGATTAGAGGAAATTCTATCCCACACTCACCAACCCGCTTGGCCAGCATGGTGAGTTATGGCCAAACCCCTCCAAAAAATGATTCCACAACTTAAATCTTGGCCCTCAGTCTCCGGCAGCTGGAATGTACCTGGCCAAGGCAGCGGCCAGTGCGACATGAAGGCAGAGGGTGCTAAGAATCCCCGGAGGACCGGACTAGGCTGCCATCTGATGCTGACCTTGGCTACGTACAACGGACGCTCCCTATCTTCTGATTCAAGGCTTCTTGAATTGGAAGAGGAACTACAAAGGATCAAGTGGGACATCGTGGGGCTAAGTGAGGTAAGGAGAAAAGGAGAAGATCTCATGGAACTGAAAAGTGGACATCTCTTCTACTATCGTGGGACAGATACTGGCAGAACTAGTGGTGTTGGATTTATAATAAACAAGAAACTGAAGGATAAAGTTGTAGAAGTTGAAAGTTCCTCTGACAGAGCTGCACGACTTGTTATCCAACTCTCGAAAAGATACCAGGCTCAGATTATTCAAACTTATGCACCCACCACAAGTCATCCTGAAGAAGAAATTGAAGAATTTTATGAGGAAATTTGTCATCTAAATAATAAAGGTAAGCAGCACTTGAAAATAATTATGGGAGATTTCAATGCAAAAATAGGGCAACGGCAACAGAATGAAACTTCAGTAGGTAAATTCAGTCACGGCAACAGAAACCAGCGTGGAAATACTCTCGTTGAGTTTGCAGAGGCAGAAGGGTTTTTCATCTTGAACTCCTTCTTCAAGAAAAAGCCACACAGGAAATGGACATGGAGACATCCAAATGGGACGACAAGTGAAATTGATTTTATTATGTGTAACAAAAAATTCGTCATAGAAGACTGCAATGTGCTAAACAAGTTCAACACAGGTAGTGACCATAGATTGGTGAGATGTAAGATGCACCTCAACACCAAACTTGAACGTGGCAAGCTCATAAGACAAACAAAATCTATTGACATAACCAACCTTAAAAAACACCATAATACCTTCAAGTTGGAACTGAAGAACAGGTTCTCTGCTTTAGAAGGCCTAACATCGGAAGAAGTGGACATCTCTGAAGTTAACAGAAAAGTAACCAAAGCTCTTATGGAAACAGCAACAAAATTAGCTGGGTCTAAGAACAAGTTGCATGTAAACAAATTATCAGGAAAAACCAAAATGTTGATGCAAAAAAGAAGAGAGATGAGGACAACTAAAGAAGATGTGACTTCCAAAGTGGAATATATAGAGCTATGCTAGACAGTAAGAAAAAGTATCACTGAAGACGTAAGAAAATTCAACTGTGAACTAGTGAGGAAAGCAATTGAAAACAACCAAAGCCTAAAGATAGCAAAGGGACATCTCAGTAAGGGAAGAAAACAGATTATGGCACTGAGAAAAGAAGATGGTTCTGTAACAAGAAATAGAGGCGAAATTTTGACAAGAGTGAAAGATTTCTACTCCAAATTATATGAAAGGAATGATACATGCACTCCAGACATCATGAAAGATACCAGTACCAGAGTTCCTCCAGTCCTTCCAGCAGAAGTTGCACATGCAATCAAGAACATGAAGCGGGGAAAAGCTCCAGGAGAAGATGGAATTACTGTAGACATCATACAAGAAGCAAGTGGAGAAATTGAAACAGTACTCGCCCAAATTTTCACTCGATGCCTTAATGAAGGAAAGATTCCTGAGGACTGGAACACCGCTACAATGATCCTGCTACATAAGAAAGGTGACATTAAGGATCTCGGAAACTACAGACCTATCAGCCTCCTATCAGTAGTTTATAAAATCTTCACTAAAGTTCTTTCACACCGCTTGAAGGTAACACTGGACATGGCTCAACCGAGAGAACAAGCTGGATTCAGGAGTGGCTACAGCACAATAGATCATATCCACGTACTGAGAGAACTAATTGAAAGAGCGAGGGAATATGAACTTCCATTGTGCATGGCTTTTATCGATTATGAAAAAGCCTTTGATTCGGTGAAACCATCAGCAGTTACAATGGCTCTGAAAACCTGCGGTATTGAAGATGCATACATTAATATTATTAATAACATCTATGAAAATGCAAGTGCAAAGATTCGGCTGTTTGAAAATACAACACACATAAAAATTGGAAAGGTAGTGAGACAAGGTGACACCATATATCCGAAGCTCTTTAATGCCACATTGGAGGGTGTTTTTCAGTCGCTGAGCTGGGAAAACAAAGGGATAAAGATTAATGGAGATTATCTAACCCACCTTCGTTTTGCTGATGACGTAGTCATTTTTGCAACTAGCCCATCAGAGCTGCAGAGTATGATCCAGGAACTTGCTGACAAGAGTAAAGAAGTGGGATTAAAAATGAACTTTCAGAAGACAAAAGTGATGTTCAATGCTTTTACAAGAAATGAAGATTTATTGATTGATGGAGAAAAGCTGGAGATAACAGACACGTACGTTTATCTTGGACAGCAGATATCAAGTGAGGGTCACATTGATGAAGAAATTAATCGGCGTACAAAACTTGCCTGGAGAGCTTTTGGAAGAAACAGCATAATTTTCAAGAGCAATATACCATTATGTCTTAAAAGAAAAGTGTTTGATCAATGCATCCTTCCAGTGCTTACGTATGGTGCAGAGACGTGGACCTTAACTAAAAGAGATATACAAAGACTGCAGACAACTCAAAGAAGCATGGAGAGGTGCATACTTCATGTAACCAGGAGAGATAAGAAGAGGAACTCGTGGATCCGAAAAATGACAAGAGTGGAAGACATCATGATCAGAGTTAAATCCCTGAAATGGCAATGGGCTGGACATACTGCCAGAAGGACAGATCATCGATGGACAGCCGAAATTTTAGATTGGATTCCAAGGGACAGGAAAAGACCCAGAAGAAGACCACATGGGAGATGGGTGGATGAAATTCGAAAGTATGCAGGGGTGACATGGAGGAGACTGGCACAAGACAGACCGTTGTGGAGGAAACTTGGGGAGACCTTCGTCCAGCAGTGGATTGATAATGGTTGACAATGATGATGATGATGATACATATCATTAAGCTGTTCTCTGATATTCAGAGATTAGCTCCTCAAAGAAAGACCATCTGACAAATAAACGTTAAACAGATAATACAAACCAGCAGATAAACTTTTACCTGATTATTTATGTACTGTTGCCGTATCAAATTTCTCCATTTACAGTGGTCTTGACACACAACACTGGCTTCAGTGACATACATCACACGACATACACAAGACCTTCTATACTTCATACTCATAATCTTTTTCTCATTCAGGCACTCCTGAATCTGGTCCTCCCATGACTTCCTTGGCCTTCCTCTCCTGCCATTTGGTCCGAGAAAATTTTCTTAGTAAGCATTTCATTACACATTCTATCAACATGGCCAAACCACCGAAGCATATTAGTCTCCACCTTGCTAACAACGTTTTGCTTTACATTAGACAACTGCAACATGTCTTCATTCCTCACATGATCTGGATGTGTCTTCCCACAAACCCCCATAAGTAATGCATTTCTTTAGCACACAAATAACTCCTATGTTTCTTCTGCAGTATCCAGGTTTCACTGCCATACATCAGAGTAGGAACAATTAATTACACTTTCATGCACAGCCATTCGGGACTCTTTTGAGAATCCATTATTTCTGCGAAAACCTCCTAAAGTAGCTATATGATGGCTTTCAGTGAAAAATTCACTGGGCTATTAATTTTGCCATCTAATCTGTTCTCTCTGTCAAACAAGTTTCTTAACTCTACAAACTCATTCACCTGGTCAATCATGGTGCCATTTAGACTGATATTACATTCAGTACTATCAGTTCCTCTCTCAGAAACCATAACTTTGGTTTTTCCCTTATTTATACTCATTTTGAATTTCATAAACTTCATATATCCGGGACAACATGCTCTGCAACTCACTTTTGGTCTCTGCCAACAGGACTGTGTCATCAACATACAGCAATCTGCACACACGGGTATTACCAAGACATAAACCAATATTGTCCATCTTGGAATCACGCATGCATCATCCATAAATATATTAAACAGCCATGGTGACATTACACAACCTTGCCTGACTCCTGCATCAATGGAAAACCATTTTGATACGACACCATTCACTCGTACACAAGCTCTACTGTCAGCATACATAGCTTTTACACTATAAAGTAGATTACCAGTAACACCATATTCATTCAATATCTTCCACAGAAGTATCCTATTTACTCGGTCATATGCTTTCTCTAAATCTATGAAGGCAGTAAAAACTTTCTTACTAATAACCAGATACTTTTCAAACATCATGCGTAATGCAAAAATTTGGTTAGTGCAGCCTTTCTTTATGAGGTATAAAACCACTCTGAACATCTCACACTTTCTCTGATGTAAGACCTCATTCCTTTTCAATAACGACCTTACCAAACACTTTCCCTGGCACACTCAGTAAGCTAATACCACAATAGTTCTGGCAGTCAGTCTGATCACCTTTTCTCTTATACAAGGGAACAATGACAGCATCCTTTCAGTCCCGAGGTTCCATTCCTAACTCCCAGCATAACTGGCAGATTTCAGTTAACCAGTCAATTGCAGAATCACCACCGTATTTCAACATCTCAGCAGTTATGCCATCAACTCCTGGAGTCTTACCATTCTGAGGAGATTTTAGAGCTTTACACTCCTCTTCTCTTGAGATCCCTCCTATGCATCCATATCACACTATGACATCATCTGCTTCTGCCTCAGAATCACCTTTGCTTTCTTGATCTAATAACTCACAGAAGTATTCACCCCATCTTTCACTTAACTTATTGGGCTCCCATATCATTTCCCCGATCCTATTCTTCACACAATTTGCAACTTTGCTTCCCCTATTTCTCTGGTGTCTCATATACTTCCAGAAAGTTTTTCTATCTTTCCAAAAAGCCATTTCATGCCTTTCCACCTTTTCCGTCTTATCTTTTGCCTTACTCTGGCAAACCAGCATTGCTGTCTCATGCTTCTTCCTCTTTACTGCCTCTTCAATCTCACTATTCCACCAAGCATCACCCTCTAGTGCTACCCACCATTTTGGTGCCAGAGACCTCTTCAGTGGCAGTGACAACACAGTTCTCAAAACAACTCCACTTCTTTTCTACATCCCTCTCACATGACTTCAGCTCCTTCAGTTATTCACTGAGTAAATTAAAGTAACTCTGGTGGACTTCAAGGAGCCTTTCAACCTTTATTCTTTCTATCCTGGGCCGCTTCCTATTCCTTTTCCTCCAATGAACATTCAGTTTCACTTGTGACACCACCAAGTAATGATCAGAGCCAACATCTGCACCTCTCATCACACAGGTGTCAACAACTAAGTATTTCAGACGCTGATCATAAACAAGAAAATCTATCGCACTCTTTTGATTAAGCGTATGATTTTCCCAAGTATATGTGTGGATATACTTGTGGTTGAAAAACATATTAGATACACACAAACCATTCTCAATGCAGAGTTCAATTAATCTTTCACCATTATCATTCACTCAAGGATCATTAAATTTACCCAGAACATTATCAGAAATTGCATTCTGCACACCTACTCTAGCATTGAAATCCCCTGCTGTTATAACTTTATCTTCAGCACCAAACTGGCTCAAAACAGTTTTTAGCTCATTCCAGAAATATTCCTTCCTATCAGAAGGTTCCGAGTCACGAGGGGCATACATAACTACAACAATTACTATTCTCTGAAATTTCACTTTCAAATAAATCTAGAGATTCTCTCACTTATGCAGCTATAGTGAATCAAGTTGTTCTTCATCTTTTCACTTAAAATCACACCTACGCCAGCTTGTCCTCTCACATTATCCAACACTCCAGACCACACACTCACTGTATCATTCACTTCATTTATCCCAATTTCCGTCCTTTTAGTTTCACTCACACACAGCACAACCAATTTATACTTATTAATTTCTTCAGTCACCTCTGTCATCTTTCCATTTATTCCTCTAATGTTCCACACACCAATCTTACACTCACTCAGCCGGGATCTCATTCTCCGTTTTTCATTTCTGTATCGTTTCCCTGGTGAATCGTCTTTCTCAAGTGTGGTAGGTCTACCGTATCCCACACGAGAATCCGGAATAGTAATTCTTTGAGTCTTTTTAATCAGGCAAGTACACCAGTGTAGGGGGTTAGCCCACAGCTGGCGGTTCCAGTTTGTTATTCACCTAAGGATTCTGGAACAAAACTCAGTGAGTTGGGGTCTTTTTGCCAATGTCACACAGGACTAGCTGGCACCTCTCCAAGATTCACAGAGGCCCTTTTTGCTGTTCTGTGTGCTATTGTTACCACAGAGCACCCCAAGGAGGCAACCCCATCTTTTACTAAGACCAACCAAAAACAAAAAAGAAGAAACCTTAAGAGTAGAAAGTGAAGAAAAGAAGGCTTTTGATGATATGAAGAAAAATTTGGTTATGAAAAGAAAAGAAGTCCAGAAAAAGAGTGCAGCTGAAAAACTCCTTGAGCAAACATAATCACATATTACATCTGTGCTGAAAAGAATAAGCTTTAAAGAATTGCTGGTTGCTCATGGGCTATTGGAAAGATATAAAAGTTTTGAAACTTGAAGAGAACTGAGCCAATAAAGAAACATACATACAAGCAAACACATTGGAAGAAAAGCATTTTGCCTAATAACTTCATTTTTCAAGAGATCATCTGCCAAGAAAGAAAAGTAAAGTAGTAAAAGAGCCAATTAACTGTTAACCAAAGTTAAATGTGATATGTAATATTTTAAGTATTAGAAAGAAATGATAAGAGTAGAGGTCTTAAAAGTGCTCTATATATTTCTGTGTTTTCATTATAAATAAAAATTAGCCATACCCTTCCAGAGTCAAATAAAAAACAACTTAATTTTGGTCATTTAACATGGCTAAAATAATCGATGAACTTAAAAGACAAGCTAAAAATTGAACTTAAAGAGTTAATATGTGATGAAAAGAGTTCAATTTTTTTTTTTTGGTTTGACTTTAACCAGCTTAGTAGTAGAGTTTAAAAAAACAACAAAAAAAAAAACATTCTTTTGAGCGACATTTTTGTTGTTCCCATAGTTTTTATGAGATCGCTGTTTTGGTCCCTTTTATTGACCTGAAAGTACCCTAAAGTCTCTAAAATAGACCTGAATATGGAGTATGAATCCTGATTTTTCAGCTGTGTCTTGTATTTCCAGAACACCTGCTGGACACTCAAGAAGCATTTATAGCATAGTAAGTCCATTTATTTACTTGGTGTAATATGCTCAAAGATAAGCTTTCGCACTCCACTGGGAGGCTTTTTCAAGGCAGTGGTAGACATAAAATGCAGGGAATTAAAACATGTAAGAAACCAAGATGATTTTTTAAAAATGATGTGGGTGACATTACAAAACAGTATCACATCATACATACATACATATCACTAAGCTGTTCTCTGCGATTCAGAGGTTAGCTCCAAAAAGAAATACAAACTACCAGATATTGTTACTTACTGTTGTCGTATCAAACTTCTCCATTTATAGCGATCTTGACATACAACTCGGGCTTCACTCACATCCATCACACGCCATACACAAGGTCTTCTATACTTCATACTCATAATCTTTTTCTCATGCAGACACTTCCAAATCTGACCCAACCATGTCTTCCTTGTCCTTCCTCTGCCTTTCCTTCCTGCCACTTGGGCTAAAAAGATTTTCTAATTCCATACTGCCTTCCAAAGCTTTTGAGAGCTTTGAGCAGCTGCAAGGTATAACTAGTTTCAGGTAAGAAAATCCATTTAGTCCCCTTTCCTGCTCCCCAATTCTCTAGTAAATATTTATGCAAGAATTCAAACACCCACATGCTTCACTCAGAGTAAAGCAGCTTTCATGTGAAGAATCTGAAGTATTCTCCTTATTTTTGAGTTCTTTTTTGTAATTTCAGGTAAATGTGGCCTCATGGTGTTTGCCAAGTCCTGTTCTCAAATGAAAAGTCTGTATCCCATTCACATATTTGAAGACAGGCCTTGTTTAAAAATCAAGAGGCCAAAATAATCTGAAACAACAAAAAGAATTCAAAAATCAGGGAGAGGACATCTGCTCCTTTAAGTGCAAACTGCTTTCATTCATACATAAACTGCTCATCATATGATAGTGATTTGGTGCTCAGTATTTACTCCTCACAGTTTTTGAATATTTTAAACTATAAACCGTGCAGGTTATTTTTGCATGTAGTACTGTTTTGAAATTTGGGAGTAACATTTCTTTTGATTTCTTGTTGATTTCTAAAGGTTGCTTATTTGTTAGAGGGCGAGGATTTGAGCGGGCAGATGTTAACAATAATGTGTGGGCGAAATTGGAAGAGATCGTCATTATTGCTGCTCAGAAAAGTCTGCCTCCCATTCACAATCCACAACTTCAGTGCCTCACAAGAAATACCAATAATAGTACTCAACCTGTTGCTGTTGTTAAAGGTTTGTATTTTCCCTCTTCTATTTGTTTTTGCTAAATGTTGTGACATTTAAATCTCTGGATTTCTTTGGTATATTTAAATTACTAATCTGTGGTTTTGTTGTGTGTGTGTGTGTGTGTGTGAGAGAGAGAGAGAGAGAGAGAGAGAGAGAGAGAGAGAGAGAGAGAGAGAGAGAGAGAGAGAGAGAGAAAGAGAAAAGAAAGAAAGAAAGAAAGAAAGAAAGAGAGAGAGGGGGGGGTGAATTTCAAAGACTGCTCAAGTACAAATTAGATAAAGTATGTGTTATAATGTTAAGACAATCTCTTTAAATTGAAGAGATGTAAGTCAGAGTGTTTTGAAAAACACCTTCCATATTGTGAAGTTTCAGAAATCAATGCATAAGCAAATCAAGAATTTGTTTTACAGAAATTAGTAGTTTTAAACATATGAAATACTGACAAAAAACTTACCAAATGTAAATTCTGTCATACCATGTAATAACATTTTAATAGCATGTATGAAAGAAGTACTGAGGTCCAGTATATTACCCTAAACCATTATTAAACTCATGTTGCTTTATTTTCAAATATATGTAAAGTGAGTTAAAAAGTTGTATATTTATATAAGTTGATTTTTAATTGTTTTTTGTGTTAAAATTTACTTACAAAACTCAGAACACTGAACACTTCTCTACACTATACAAACATTCTTCTTATAAATGGATTACATTGTCATGAAATTCATAAGCTAATTACTCAATGCCTGATTGTCATCTAACTCTAAAAAGATATTTTAAACAACATTTAAGAACAATTGAAATAGAAACAAAGGGTTGCTACCTGGTTGCTTTGACTTTGATAATTCCACTTGGAGAGATCTTTTGTCAGATTCACTTTGTATTTTTGTTAACCTTATAAATCCATTTATTGTTTGTAGTGTATCATTTCTGACAGAAGACATAAGAACATGTGGAAGCCTTCACATTCATCACGATGACATTCTGAAATTCCTCAGTGGCATCATCTTCAGTGATACCAGATAAATTGATGTTACTTCTTTTATTCTTCTATGCATTTTTTTTCTCAACTTTTATAAGTTCCTTTCATAGCAGAGGTCATGCTGCTGATCACATTCTTTGCAATTTGGGAGAAAGAAATCATTTCAGCAATAGAAAAAAGTTTTGGCGATTATCTTTTTGTACTGTTATTTATACACATGTGTAATACATTGGTGAAAAAAATTGAATTTGGCAAAAACTGAAAAGGCCAGCGCAACTCCTGCATAGTTTATTGGTGAACTATTTGGATCACTATTACTAGACTTATTCAGGGATCGCATTCGTCCTAAAATTCCTAATATTTTGTGACCCTCCTTAAATTCCTAAAATTAGACCTAAAATTTGCTATTCATCCTAAAATTTTCGTAAGCTTATTTTTATTAAAAACAACCGTTATTAACGCCAATAAATTTACCATTACGGTAAGGTAAAAAAGACCTGTTATTGTAGAAACACAGCCTATATGCTGTGCTGCTGAAGGGAGGGAAAAATGACGCCATCGAGATGCACTTGCTTCGGGGCGGGCGTTCCATTTTTTTGCCTTCGAACAGTTTTCGAGAGTAACAAGAGATCTAAGGGAAAAGGGGAGGGGTCATTTTCACCCCTGGTTTGCGCTTTGCAGACGAACTCCGTGGCACGCAGAAGATCGTACTTTATTTTTGTACATGCCTTGTGGAACCTCCTCTTTCTGCTGATGTTTTGTTATTGTAAACCGCAGGTGGGTGGAAGCAAAGAGGAAACATGTGGTCTTTTTCCGTAACCTCCGGTAATGACGATGGGATGGTAGCCGAGTTATCTTGGCAGGCAGTAGAGCACGTGATCATTGACCTTCGATCATGCGTCGGCGACAGCGACCTTCGATGCGCAATATATCTCGGCTCCGACTCGCTTTGACTGAACTTGCGTGAGATGCGTATGATAGTTTCTGGTTTTACGTCTTTTATGGTGTTCTCTGTGCAGGTTCAGTTCTCTAGTGGTGACCTGCTTTTTTTTTTTTTTTTTCATATCTTCTGACATCCTCGCAGCCAAATTTCGGGAAGTTGTCTGGTTTTGCAATATTGGAACGTGTTTTTGTACTTCCCTTTCATTTTCTGGTTAGTAATACAAGTGTTTAAGATGCCTAAATCCAAAACGAAATTTCAAGATGCGTGGCTCGCCAAAGAATTGGACGGAGTGAAGTTGAAAGAATGGTGTTCTGCAACTGAAACAATATTTTCTGCTAAGTGTATATTGTGTTCAGAAATTTTCAATATTTCTAATAGTGGCTTTTCACAAGTAAAAGCGCATCATAAAGGAAAAAAAAAGTTCCCATAACAAGAAATTCCCATAACAATAAATTTGTTAAATAGTGTTCGTGATTCACATAAATTTTATAAAGAGTATGTTGATAAGCTGAAGGAAGAACAATCAAAAAAGGTAAAAGAAAGGAAGCAGAAAGAGAGGGAAAATAAGGAAAAGCAGCTAGAGAAAAAAAGAAAAGCTGAGTTTGATGACAAAATAAAAGAAAATGATGCAGAAATAAATAGGCTTAAAAAAGATAAAGAAGCCTCCTAGCAGTAATTCAAGAGGGAACAGAAAGAATGCGAAAAGCTGTAGAAAAACAAAATACTGTTGAAATAGCAGTTGCCTCTAACTTGATCATACAAGGTTCAGCTGAAATAAAGAAAACAAAGTAAATTAGTTGTGGTGGAAGCAGAAAAAGATAGGCGTATCAGGAAAAGGTTAAAACAATAATATGAAAAAAGTAATTCAGTGAACAATTGTACATAGTTCTTGGTTTTCAATTACCTTTTTAGGATATTATAATTTAATGTGAAACCTGAAAACTTTCTGTGAAAATCGTGAATTGCTTCTGGTTAAACAGCATATTAATGTTCAAAGTGAAACTTGAATGTGGTAAATATACTTGAATATGATAATAACACGTGAAAAGATAAGAACTGAACATTAGAAGTAAATCATACTTAAACTTTAGACATTAGACGTTATGCAAAAAATTTGGGTGTGAACTTCGACCATATATACTAATGGACTGCGCATTGGCAATAGCTGCATCAAAGCCGCCATGGCTCAAACATTGGGCACGTCATCATCAGACTCCAAATTTCGTGTAAAAATGCTGTTATGATTACTAATTTACATTGCAGAACTTCAGTGTTTTCGGTGTATTATGTGAATGCGCCTCATATATAATGAAAACTCTTCAGGTAAGTTTACTTATGAGCTATATACATGCATGAACGGGTTGTTTACATTTTGTGATTTATAATGTGATGAACATTTGCGAAGAATTTGGAACATGCATTCCATTTTTTTTTCTTAAGTTACTGTATTTTTATATCAATAGCTGCAAGTTTCTGGTTAAGTAATTGAACTTTATTGACTTAGGTATTTAATTCGTTTCTTACCCATGAAAAATCATAGAACTTTCTTTACTATATCGCTCAGAGCAACCATAAGCACAGCAGGTGTAACCCATCTTTTTGACTGTTGTCATGTGATTTTATGTTGGAGCCAGAAATTTTGATGTCATGCGCAGTCTATCAGTATATATGGTTGAAGGGTGTGAAGCAAACTCTTTACAATGTATACAAAGTTGTTTTACTAGATGTATACAAATATACATCTAGTTTTTATTGAAATACAATCCTAAAATTTTCCTAAAATTTTTCTAAAAATTCCTAAAATTCCTAAAATTCCAACCTAAAATTTTCCAGAAGTATGCTATGATCCCTGCTTATTTTTTTTTCTCAATACAAACCAATTCGACTATTCATGTTGCTTTTCATTTTTATTTGTGTTTTTTTAAAAGTTTTATATTTTTGAATTTTGGGTATTCCATATTTTTCACACAGTAATCAGTGCAGTCTTTTCTTTATTTTTGCCAGTTTTTCATATGTAGCTGTAATTTGTTTTTTTAGTTCATTTTTAATGCTGCCAGTTGTGTATGATGTTCACAGCTCTGAAGTCTGAGTAGAAAAATAGAAATTTTACATTACACCTGCTGAGTGTAATATTTTTGTTTGTTGCTTATTATAATATCTTTTTGAGTGTTTACAGACAGACCAAATTAAAAATCGCATTTTTTTTTTTTTTTTTTCATTTTGCTGATTTCTTTTGTCAGACTTCAATAAAAGGAAAAGATCCAAGTATACCCCCAATTTTTCTTAATTTTTGTTAACCTCATAAATCCATTTATTGATTTAATCAGTGCAGTCTTTTCTTTATTTTTGCCAGTTTTTCATATGTAGCTGTAATTTGTTTTTTAGTTCATTTTTAATGCTGCCAGTGTGTATGATGTTCACAGCTCTGAAGTCTGAATAGAAAAATAGAAATTTTACATTACACCTGCTGAGTGTAATATTTTTGTTTATTGCTTATTATAATATCTTTTTGAGTGTTTACAGACAGACCAAATTAAAAATCGTATTTTTTTTTTTCATTTTGCTGATTTCTTTTGTCAGACTTCAATAAAAGGAAAAGATCCAAGTATACCCCCAATTTTTCTTAATTTTTGTTAACCTAATAAATCCATTTATTGATTTAACATGTTATTGATTTTGCTAGTTCTGGTGTATTTAAATTCATCTTTTTTAAACTTATTGTTGGAAGAATGTGTTATTTCTTTATAAATTAATGTTTTTTTTTATGCTATTAATTTTGTGAGGTATGGTATGAGCTGAGTCACTAGGTAATAAAATATATGGATGAATGAATTTTTTTGTACACTTTGAAATGTTTTTTTCTTTTTTTTGACACAAGACTTCTTTTCTTAGATTTCAGACTTTTGTTTGCATTTGCTGTCTGCATTAAATTTAAAAGACTTCTTACTTTCATTGCATTACCTTTATTCCTTAATTCCCTAAAAAATTGCTAAAATTGAATTTAAAAAATTGACAGTTATTAAGTTTTTATTCGGTTTCTGCAGACCGTTTGCTTTGTGTCTTGTAACATGGAGCAGTTAGGCACAGTGGTCTGATACACTCTTCTTTGGAGAAACACATCACAAGAGAACCAATGGATCAGAACTGTTTGGTTGGTTCACTTGTAACATGTTTGTTTGAACAGGAACCCATTCGGTCATCAAGCTTAACTGCATTGTGTTATTAAAAAAGAAAAACTGAAAATAATCAGTTTATAGATTTTTTCTTACATGTGAACCTTTTATATGGGAATGTATTAATGATTTTTACATGAGCAATACACTACTCAGGCACACAGTTCATGGAATTATGGTACAAAAAATAATGTCGCTCTTCCATGTAATAGCTATTAGTGAAAAGCAGGTTGTTGTATAAAGATCAGCTATTTAAGATACTTCTTCATAAAAACTCTGCCCTATGTTTCCAATGTTAAAAGTTTCTGTTGACAATTTCTTAGCAATTAATAATGCATTCCTAGAGATGAAATTTTGCACATCGATAAAAATAACTTTAAATTGTAGCATGACATACTTAATATTTGCTAAAACTTGCACAAAGTTATATTAAAAATCAATTATTTTTCCTTTGATCATGTGATAGTCTGGAATGTTTAGAGTAGTTATTTGAACCACTTAGATTAAATGTTCTGAAAATGATTTAGCTGAAAATGCTTAACAAAATTGTAGGTACTGCTGGTTTTCAATTCCGAAATATGCCAGCAAACATATTCTGAAACATGATTACAATTAGTAAGTGATCTGTACAGGTCACACCATCTATTGGTATGTCACAACACTACCTCATGGTAAATGATTGATTTTTAATATAATTATAGGTAAGTTTTAGCAAATATTAAGTATAACATGCTGTAATTTAAAGTTATTTTTATTGAGCGCATATTTTCATCTCTGGGAATGCATTAATTGCTGTAGAAATGTCTATAGAAGATTTTACCATTGGAAACATAGGGCAGAGTTTTTAGGTGGAACCATCTTAAAGAATTTAGAAATGTGTGTTTTGGTGAGAAAATGCAAAAATGGAAGAAAATGTAATGACTGGGTCACTGCTCTGGAAAAACTTTTTAAAACCACCTGGAAAATCTGCTGGAAAGTTATAGACTCTGTTGTCTTACCTTTTTGAATGGAAACCCAATGTTAAAACATGTGTGTCATAGTAGGAGTGGTGTTCTGAGAAAATAGCTTTAATACCTCATGTCAGTAAATGTTGCTTTGCCCAAGGTTGCTTCAGCAAAGTGGCAGTGTTACAACCTAATTTGGTCTTTAGTTCTGAAATTCTGTGTTTAGTCATTAATTTGGGATGAAGATTAGTGTGAATAAGTCTGTATTATCCAGTTAGATTGCCTTGTACCTTGATTATTGGCATGCTACTGTATGCTCCCTTTCAAGCTGGTGTTGAGCTACTGATTGTTCACCATTTACTGGAAAGTGTTCTGACATTTGACTGTTGTTCATCTGACTCAGGTCTGTGTTCTTACTGCATAACCTGTGCTTACCTCCTCTTAACTAGTTATCCATACTTAAAGAATTTGTTGGCTGGTTCTTGACTATATAGTAAGTCCCTCATATGGTTACTTCGTTCCAAAGATTTCCATGTAAGTCAAAATGTTCTTAATACAGTGAATTGTCTACATGTATGTTCATTTCAAGAGGCAATTAAAGCTCAATTATTACTGTAGCAGTGGTTGCTCTGACTTTTTTTAAAGTTTTCGCCAAACTAAATTTTTTTTTTTTTGCCAATGTGTTTTAATAGTACAAAAAGATTGCGGCGATGTTTTTGCCAAAATGGTATTTTTTTTTATTTTTTTTTTGCAAATTGCGAAGAATGCAATCAGCAGCATGACCCTATATACATGTATATAGTATATGAAAAGATCAGCGAAAAAAGCACAAAGTAATCCTGAAATATAAGAACAGGTGTAACTGAAAGAAATCTTGCATGCTTACTGTGATATATACACTATATTGACAAAACTCACTGGATACCTAGAAGAGAAAAACAACATAGCCTTTATTGACATACATTAGTATGGTGTCGGTCCACCTTTGGTTTTAATGTATGCACATACCCTTCGAAACATGCTTTCGACAAGGTTTTGTAACAGCGATAGGTATACGCTTCCGTTCAGTACATAATGCTGCCGCTAACTGTTGCTTAGTAGTAGGTCTTGGTTCCAAACTTCTTATGCGGCGCTGTAATTCATCCCATAGGTGCTCTATGGGATTAAGATCAGGGCTCTGTGCTAGCCAGTCCACACATGATATGTAATTATCATCAAAACACGCTGTAACAGTCCCTGCTTTTTATGACTCGATGCATTATCCTGCTAGTACCAACAAGGCTTTGTTCCGTAGTAATGCCACAGAGTTGGTAGGGCCATAATTCTCCAGAATATCAAGGTGGATGTGCTGGTTAACAGGTTTGTCCACAATAACCAATGGGCCAGGACCATATCATGAAAAACACTCACACATGAGTACACTGCCAGCTCCAAACTTGACCGTAGGAACAGTACACTGTGGTGAATAGCATTTTTCTGGCTGCCGCCATACCCACACACGGCCATCAGACTGATAGATCATGTATCTGGATTCATAAGTCCATAGGACTCGTTTCCATTTATTTACGGTCCAAGATAAATGCTCCTTACACCACGTTAAATGACGAGTAGCATTCCGAGTGGAGATAAAAGGCTTATGAGCAGCCGCACGACCATGGTAACCCATGGAATGAAGTTCTCTGTGAATGGTACGTGTACATACCGATGTTTCAGCATTTTTACTCACCTGTACACTGAGGTCTTGAGCAGTACTCCGTCGATTAGCTGTAACGACTCTCCTGAGGCTTTGATGTCCTCTATCACTGATTTTCTTTGGTCTGCCGGTATGTTTTGCTGCCTCAGGCAAGCCATGTGTCTTCCACTTATTCAGTACATTCAAAACAGTTGATTTGAGTATGTTTAAATGCCTCTCGGTTTCTCTTATGGACAACCCACTAATATAACACCCAACAATCTTTCCTTTCTCAAAGTCAGTTCTCTCCTGCCACGACATTTTACTCAACCTCATAGTGCCATATGATCGCGGTCAGCTGCAGTCTTGTTTTTATACTGTTTGCAGCTGTACCGCACATCTTAACAATGCAGTGGATCTGTTCATTTGATTTTGAAGGGGTATCCGGTGACTTTTGTCAATATAGTGTATACAACATACTAAAACATATGTATTTGGACATTGCACTCTTACAAACTGTATTAATCAGCATCCTCAACACCAGCTCTGCTGATGTTGAGGACGCTTTGAAATTCTTACCAAGGACATGTGTACAGTTGCCTTTTCCCCCTTAAATCTATGAAACCATCTGTGGCTTGCAATGAATGTTTCACCTGAAGTACTTTTGCCACATTTTTGCTTTACTTCTGCAGACTGACTCCTGGCTTTTTGTTGTATTAGCATAAAACTTATTGGCAGTCATTGCTGTTGCATATCTTTTATCCAAGTTATCAATAATTTTCCTATTTCTTCCATCAGTAGTCCTCTTTTCTAGGAAATAATTGTGGACTGCATTGGCACATAACTTTTTACGTGCTCCATTATACCAGTTTTATCATTTATGATTGTTTTAACAGTTCACTCTTTCAGTTCATAGACATGTGCAATGTCTGCGAATTTGTTACCCTTTTCATACTGTTTAATGATCTCTACTTTTGTTTCCATAGTTATAATCCGTTTCTTCTTCCCACATTTCTTTGACATGTTTGTTAATGACATGCGTCAACTGTTCAAATGGACAACCAGTACATAATTCCAGAGAAGTGAAAAACCAAATGGCGTAATGGTGTGCCAACATACGACATCGGTCAGCGATCCCAGATGGTCACTGTTTTCAGATCCCAGTGGGCAGCCCATCCAGTGTTTTCCCACTGCCAAGCTCACCAGTGCCGTCTCGTAGTCCTAGTCACAAAATGAAGATGTGCTACAACATGCAATCACACAACTCGGGGACTTACTGTGCTTTTCCCCTCTTTTCAGTTCTTCAGGGGAGGGAGGAATTTAGATCCAGTGACTCCAGGGAAGAGAGCGAATCAGTGCTGGAATGGCAAATGCAATATCCATATCTCACCCAAGAATTTGAATTTGGAAGCAGCACAAGAAGTCAATTCTTCACTCCTTAAACCACTGAACTACTGAGCAACTCCCTTCAGTTTAGGAACTGCTGAGGGTCTGTGGATTGTAATTTAAAAATGCAGCTATACCTAAGTTGACAAACAAAATTTTATGAATTTGCAGATGAACATGGTTCTACAAATGTTGATCTGATACAGTGAGGGGAAAATTGATGAGTTAGACCGCATCTTGTTTGGCTCTTGAGTTGTGTTCAGTGACCACACATTGAATTCCAGTATGTTGTCCAAAAAACAACCAGCTCACATCTCTTTGAATGCTTGCATTGTTACTTATATTTCAAATGCATTAAATAAATGCAGAAATAAACAATATGACTCTCATTCACAAATTAGTTGGTCATTGTTCACGTTACTGTTAGACCATAGTTGAATTTGCATCTTTTTGCTTTGTATTATAAAGCTTTTTAGGCAGGGTTCATGCACTTCCTCTGAATTTAAGGAGAGCTCCTTAAATGAGCCTTTTCCTCCTTATTTACCCTTCAATTCCCGGAGAAGTCCATTGATTTAATTTTGACTTATGGAACTTACTATACTTCAGATTTTTTTGACATCTTGAGTTGTGCATTTAACAGGCTGGAGGTAAACTTTTATTTATTTATTTATTTATATATATTTTTTTGTAATGAAATTTGTGACAATAAAAGGATGACTTCGCACAATACGTCAAATGAAATGAGAAACTCGCCATCTATGTACAATATTTAATAAAATACAAAAGATATTTACAGTTAAAATACCCCACTAGCACTTTCGGGGTAACATTTACGCCATCATCAGGTGGAACAGAGGCAATGTAGTACTTCCTTTATATAGTAGTGCAATGATGCATTATGGGTATAAGTCATCAAACGTTGCATGTGTCATGACCATTGCCATTATAACAGTGTAAAGGTTATAATTTCACAAGTTATAAGTTTAACATATCAATACAAGGATTTGTTCCTACGTAGTTGTTAGCATGTTCTCCTGTCGAGGGGTCCAGCAGTGGAATATTATACACACCCCATTTGTTCTTAATATCTGTTGTTGCTCAATCCTGTTTAACTGATGATAGGAGGTTCTTCGAGCGGGTGCCGAATTGTATATTATGCTTTGAACAGATATGAGGTAGTGTGTTAGTGATATGGGGGTGCTGGTTCAGTGCTCCTACGAATCGTTTATTAGGCCTTGTATCTGGCTTCAGATTAATAGTCCGTTCACTTGATATTCTAGTGTATAATCTATTGATCATCGTCCTGGGGTATCCATGTTTATCCCCTAATTTAAAAATGAACTGTATCTCAGACTGGAAATGACTATCATTTGAAGAATGCGTGAAGGCTCTTCTAAAAAGAAAATTGATAGCAGAAAATTTTCGTGGAGTTGGATGTGAAGAGTTAAACGGGATAAGGCTGTTACAATCGGTAGGCTTTTGATAGACACAAAAGGACAGTGAGTTAGGATTTGAATCACGAAATAAACGAAAATCCAAGAAAGGCAGAGAGAAATTAGATTCAAGTTTTATCATGAGCCCGATAGTAGGAAATACTGACGATAGTGCGTCTGCGAATTGTTTTAAATCATCCTTTGAGTGAGCCCAGGACACAAGGATGTCGTCGACGTACCTAAGGTATAAACTGGGAACTAAAGGGAATTCATTGAGAACTTTGTTCTCAATGTATTGTAGCAGGATTTCTGCTAAAACTGTGGAAAGTGGGGATCCCATGGGGGAACCCTCGGTTTGTAAGTAGATTCTGTCAAGAAATTTGAAATACGAACACCGTTTGACTAAACGAAGGGCGTTCATAATAGCTGAGATTTGAGTGGTGGGAACATTAGTTTCAGCAAGTTTGGCCTCTATGATATGATGAGTGGCATCCACAAGCACATTAGAGTACAGCGAAACTACAAAAAATGAAAGGGCCAGCATGTGGCTGAATCATTCTGATCCTTTCTATTGCCCTAGTGGAGCTTTTAATAGAATACGGGAGCTCTCTGCTAACTTAGCCAAATATAGGGCAAGGGCTTTTTCAAGTGGTCGGGTAGGGCTAACATAGCCCGTGACCAAAGGTCTAATAGGTAGCCCCTCTTTATGTAGTTTAACATGCCCAAAGATATTGGGCACAGACAACCAGGTGGGGGAATAAAAGCTTTAGAAAAACCTTCAGGGAAGCTATAGGAATAATACAGCTTTATCAAGGAATGTGGTAAACGGAATTCTACAACCGGACTGGGAAAACATTAGACTACTGGACACTCCAGCATATATACATTCACTGCATTTTGTTGAAAGTATGTACATCGAAGCTTTAGGAGACAAATGCTGTAATGACTACTTGCCTGTGGACATATCAAGAATTTGGAAAGTGTCATGGCGAAAATTTTAACCTCTGGTGAATTTCAGAGAGACCTGATCAATCTTTCTGTTGGTTTATCGGAGATTAATTAATGCAAAAATTTTCTTCCATGACATACGTTAGAAGAAAATTCCTGGTTGAAAGGCAGGGGAATTCATGCGCAAAATTCGCTTGTCTTAATCACTACCAGGAAAACAAAATTTCATGTTGGAAAAAAAAAAAAAGAATATTTGATTTAACTGACTTTGGGCTTTTGAAAATAATTATTTTATCGGTTCTTTTATCGCAATAGGAAAAGGCGAGTAGGTGTGCAGCTCAGAGAATCAAAATTAATTTTACTTTCACATCACGGAACGAGAGAAAAAGAAAATTAAAACTAGTGATTTTCTGCAAAGCAAGAATCCGCCATTTTTTGCGTTCCTGTTTCCAAAGTCGCACAAAAGTAACATCTTTTCGTCTTTTGGGGTAAGGAATTCAGCAACGAAATCTATTTTTAGACCCCAGGGTCAAAAAGGAGAGCTTGGTCTGCACGTGTGAAGGTCAGAGGTCACTCGAGGCGTGGGAGTGAAGGGTCCGTTGCGAAGCCGTGAGTTGCTAGGCTGAAGTTTCGACCAATGAGAGGGGTCAGCGGTTTCAAGCACCCCCAGAGTTTTTATCCGTTGAGAGTCACTTTTGTACTTGACTTTTGCTGACCGGCAGAGAAAGAGGACACAGCCGAGTCTCTCCTCGCCTTTTGGCGGAGGAGGGGGCGGCAAGAAGGAAAATTTCGTGTTGAAATCTAAACGGACAACAGTTAAAATTGAATTTCAAGGATCTCATTACTGGAGAGGGAAATGCTTGCAGATTCAACCCTCTCCTCCTCTCCTAGTGGACGACGGAGGAGTGAACTGCAATAAAAAAGAAAAGTAATAACTACCGTGAAATGATCTCCGCAGGAGAATTTTCTGCCAGCGCAACCCGAATGTTGTTACTACTCGGTTCAATATGGAAGGAACTCTTCAAGCCAGTTCAACCAGACACTGGAAGTTCCGAAAAAAAAAAAAAGGGGGGCATGCACGGCTTTGTAGAAGATACCGCCTTTAACTGCTGAATCGTCGAGTTGGGCCCTACTGATTACAACAAGGGGTCCACCAGCAGGGTTCCAAAATGCCCGTTTCCTGTATCGTTGGCCAAACACGCTGCCTCAGAAAAAGGAAAAGAGAAAAAAAAAGAGGGAAAAAAAGCACCTTGGAAGTGAAGTGAAAATCAACCGGGACAGTGGTGTTCTCTGAGGGAGAGTTTTTTTTTTTTTTTTTTTATTATATTCATTTTATCTATTATTAGGCTGTGAAACCTTTTTTTTATTATTATCGACGGTTAGTGTGCTTGGCAGGAAGTGTTGCTGCCCCCAGTCCTAAAGGTAAATTTCTCTCGGCATTTTCTTTTTTTGTATTATGTTGTGGTTTCTTTAAAATTATAAAACGAGTTGATTTTAAAATTGGGGGCTGTCGGAAAAATATATTGCAAGACAAAAAAAAGAGAGGGGAGTTGAAGATGCTTTCATTTATGTTTTTTTTTGTGTTGTCATGTCTGGTAGTTTAGCAACTTCCCAGGCCAGTAAATTTTAATGTATCGGAAAAATTTGGTTTATTGTTTGAGCACAGTAAATTTTGGTGCATCGATAATAGTTTAGTTGGGCATGTGATAATTGAAAAGCAGTGTTATTGTGATGTCGTGGTTGATAAAATAATTGTAAACATTTTTTCTCTAGCCTTTTTACAGCGTTGAGTTATTTTTTTTGAGTGAAGATAAATTATGGGATGATTTATATTGGAATTTTGGGAACATATTATAGTGTGATGAAATTGGAAACCTAAAGTGCTGTTTACATTCTTGGAGTGTTGAGTGTCGAAATTGAGATGGTAGGAGTGTTAATTGAGGACCAGTATTTTACATGCTCCAGATGAGTGTTAATCTCCCATTGGAAAGGGGGTGATCTTAGGGCAAGCAGGGAACTTGTCCTAGGGCAGAGAGGGCTCTAAGTAGGGAATTTTCACCAGGATGCGATATGTGCAAAATAAAAGTTGAGGTATTTAGGTTCTCAAGTTTAGTTTTTTCACAAAAAGAATGAACATCATGGGTTGAGAAGACACACTTTTGCTCACCAGTTCCAGTATTAATTGTTCTTTTCTTTGGCCTAAATTTTCTTGTTTTTACTATAAGGTTAAAAGTCTAAATGTAATTTTAATTTTCAATAAGGTGAAAATATTTAGTGGGTTATGTAAATGGTCAGTGTTATTGTCTGAAGTGGACCTGCGCATTGCCATGGTGCAGAAGAATTTCCTTGCTAGTGATTTTTCCTGGGATATATGTGGAGAGAGATAGAGTGAATTTTCCTGGGATATATGTGGATATAGTGATTTAGGATTTCTTGGGATATAGAGAGATAAGTGAATTTTCCTGGGATATATGTGGATATAGTGATTTAGGATTTCTTGGGATATAGAGAGATAAAGTGAATTTTCCTGGGATATATGTGGATACTGTGATTTAGGATTTCTTGGGATATATATAGAGAGAGATAAGTGAATTTTCCTGGAATATAGGTGGATATAGTGATTTAGGATTTCTTGGGATATAGAGAGATAAAGTGAATTTTCCTGGGATATATGTGGATACTGTGATTTAGGATTTCTTGGGATATATATAGAGAGAGATAAGTGAATTTTCCTGGGATATATGTGGATACTGTGATTTAGAATTTCTTGGGATATAGAGAGATAAGTGAATTTTTCCTGGGATATATGTGGATATAGTGATGTAGGATTTCTTGGGATATAGAGAGATAAGTGAATTGTTCCTGAGGTATAGTTGTGTTAGTTCTGGGCCAGATGTGCCTGGAGTATTTAGGGTTGAAGTACGACAGGCTCTTGCAGGCGTGGTTGATCAAGGTGGGATCATGCATTGGTTCGAAAAGGGGGAGATCCTTGAAGACGTGGTTTTTGGGGGAAAACTTGCCTTCAAACCCCCCAGTAGTTTCGCTGCTCACAGAGATATGTACTGCCAGCGAGGGTTGGTCGAGCGTTGCTTCAAGAAATGTGGTGAGATCATGTTAGAGGAAATTCTGTGCCTGATGATGATGTGTCACACTTGAGGATTTTTTCCTTTCCCTTTGCATAGGCTGAAAGTGGATTCACGACCCAATTTCACGCCTTCAGCCTGACTTGGTATTTTCTTCCTGTGTTGGTTCTCAAAACCCAGGGTAGTGTCTGAACTGAGAGTATTTGCCTTACCGCTACCTCAGTAATTCACTGCAGGTGTTAAATTCAAGTTTGTTTGGTGATTTAAAGTATCTAAATTTATTTGTTTATGATTTGCTGTAGTGCTAGGGATGTAAATTCTAAATTTTGGTTGTTGGTGTTAGTGAACTTGATATTTAGTTTGGAAATTTAGTTAATTGGTATTTTGAGCTTTTGTTTACAGTATAGAGTTATTAAGTATCCTGAGCTATTATGTGAAGTGCAGAGTGAGGTGATTTTTATGAGCAAGCTAGTGCAAGAAGATTGTTTGAATTTCTGAATTATGTTGATGTTATGAATAGTGATATTTTTTAAGATTAGTTAGTGAGGTTTCTTTATAAGTGAAGTAGGTTCATTCAGGATAGTTCTATGGGTTATGTAATGTTAATTAATGCTTGTGCTCAGTGTAAATTCTGTTTTGAGGATAATTTACTTGGTTTGTTTACTTGCTGATAGTAGATTTGTTAAAGTATAATTTGTGGCTCTTAAAATAACTGTAAATTTAATTGAAGTCTTTGAATCTGGTCTGGGAGATGGCGGAGTTTGCTAAGATTGTTTAAATTCAAATCAATAAGTGTAAAATTGTAAATTGGTCATTGAGCTAACTGGGTGAGAGAGAAGAGAGTACGTTTCAAAAGAACAGAATTTGTCCACCTTGTGGAATTAAAAATAATCCAGTATTTTTTTTTTTTTAAGCTATGTGAATCATGGTATAATTTTGGATGCATGCCTAGTGTTCAAACCAACTGTGTTGAAATATGTAAAGTTGTGCTGTTCATAAGGCCAGTGGCCAAATAGAAATAGAAAGTAAATTGAGATTCTGTTTTATACTGCTGTGTTTAAGCAAACAAGAAAAAAAGGAAATACCATCTGTTTGTCCATTAAAATTAACTGGTTAAGTTTTAAAGAAAAATAATAAATACAGGCAGTAGCCTTTCAAAAAAAAAAAAGTTCAAAATGAGTGCAGTGTAAAAGTTTTTGTGTGCTGTTGTCTTCCATGACTTGGTCCCATGTACTCCCCCTTAGCTTGACTAAGGCTATCGATCCGAATCCTGGTTTTCTAAGGTTTTTCATAACTGCAATTTTTGTCCTAACCTTTTTAAATTGACTTTCACCGCCTCCACAAGTTGTTATTGAACGAGTACATTTTATCGTATGACTTATAGTGACACATTTTCATACACATGCAACAATATCCACTTATTTTTGCACTTTCAGGTGACTCAACTCTGCTTGAACACAAACAACGCAAACTTTCCAATAACTTCTTGTGGAATGTAAACTTTCAGATGCATTATTGTTTAGGATGTTCATGGCCTTTTCTAGTACTTAGAAAATATTTTTGTTTCGAAATGCATCCACCCATCTCCCAAATTTAAATTTTCTATAATTTCCATATTTTGAATTTCAACACCAGCATAAATATAACGCCCTTTGGTAAATAACAATCAATTCAATATAATCAATATAGTCTCAAATCAAATTAAAATTCAATTTTTTTTTTCCCACCAAAACATTTTGGAAAGAGCGTATTACTAACCTGAACTTTAAATTATAGTAATATATATTTACAATTCCAACAGTGATGGAAAGTTTGCGCCGATCTACGCCAGTTTCATTATCTTGCGCCAAACTGCTACAAATTACAAAAAAATGTAATATTTGCGCCCAACTGCGCCGAAACGGCAATCCACAGTAAAAATTGCCGAGCAAATAAAATATTTTCACGGGGGGAAAATGCCGTTTTAGACGTCGAATCGAATGACGCTTTTAAGGTTTACGCGTAATTTGGTGAAAACAACGCTTAATCAAAATGTACCGTACCGCCAATCCCAAAATTTCGGAATCTTTTCACCTACCTTCTAATTCGGTGTTTTTTCGGGAAAAGTGACGAAAAAGCAACGATTTTCGCGATGTAGGAAGTTAAATTGTTTTTGCTGTTGTAATCACGTGGTATGTAGGAGAAACGATGCTGTACGTTATGAAATCCTAATGAAGATTTTTAACTGATAGTTTGGTGGTCTTTCGGAGTGCTGTGCAATTGAGATTGTTTATATGTCGTTCCCTGCTCTTCGAGATAGCGCAGTTATTTCATTTCATTCCAGGCGAGGTGCACGATTACGTAAATACAGCGTAAGGTCAGTCATTAGCTATTTTGTTGATGCGGAGGACGACTGAAAATGGCTATCCCGTGACAGGATACAATGATTCTGTTTCTAAAGGATTCATAGGTATTCAGAGATGCCAACTTTTACGGATTTTCACTCCATCTTACGGTTTCACGGAAGTCACTCGAAAAAACTACGGAAAAGCCCTCGCAAGATCCTTGCACGTAATTTCTATTTTTTTACTGTCTTTTGGTCGAAAAAATGCACTTTACAGATAGTCCCTTATGCGCCTTCGATGTTCTCACTTCCCCCGCCGACGGATGCGGAGTTTGTCACGTGATTCCCCATACAGCCATTTGAGAGTACCTTGCGCAAAAGTCGAAGGGGAACTCAACTCAGCGCCTTTTGCCAACTATTTACCTAGATTGCATGTGGCTTTGTGCTCGTGAAATTTTGGTGCAAACGTTTTAACCCTTTCCACTCGACTGTCGGGTGACACCCGACATTATGAAATCGCCGAATAGCTCACCTGCCACTCCGATGGCGTCTCTGTAGCTCGCATGTCAGTGGTCATGAGACATTTCTTTTTCGTCGAATAGGTCGGGTGTCACTCGCCACGCCGATGACGCCCCTATAGCTCGCACGTTGGGACTCGCGAGATGTTTCTTTTTCACCGGATAAAGAAAAGAAACGTCATCTGCGTGTCGGGTGTCACCCGCCATGCCGATGACGCCTCTATGGCTCGCATATCAGCGCTCGCGAGGAATTTCGTTTTCACCGAATAGCTCACGTGTCTGTCGGGTGTTATCTGTGACGCCTCTATAGCTCGGATGTCGGCGCTCGCGAGGAATTTCTTTTTCGCCGAATAGGTCGGGTGTCATCCGCCACATCTATGATGCCTCTATAGCTCGTATGTCGGGGCTTGCGAGACATTTCTTTTTCCCCGAATATTTCGAGTGTCATCCTCCATACCAATGATGCCTCTATATCTCATATGTTAGCGCTCGCGAGACATTTCTTTTTCGCCAAATAGCTTGCGTGTAGGGTATCATTTGCAGCGCTCATTACGCCTCTAGCTTGTGGGTCGGGGCTTGCGAGACATTTCTTTTTTCGCCGAATATCGCACGTGTCGGGTGTCGCCACGCCGATGACACCCCTATAGCTCGCATGTCGGCGCTCGCGAGACATTTCTGTTTCACCGGATAAAGAAAAGTAAACGTCATCTGCGTGCCGGGTGTCACCCGCCGTGCCGATGACGCCCCTATGGCTCTCATGTCGGCGCTCGCGAGGAATTTCGTTTTCACCGAATAGCTCGCGTGCCAGGTGTTATCTGCCACGCCTATAACGCCTCTATAGCTTGGATGTCTGCGCTCGCGAGGAACTTCTTTTTCACCAAATTGGTCGGGTGTCATCCGCCACGTCTATGACACCTCTATAGCTCGTATGTCAGGGCTTGCGAGACATTTATTTTTCGCCGAATATCTCGGCTGTCACCTCCATGCCAATGATGCCTCTATAGCTCGCATGTTGGAGCTCGCTAGACATTTCTTTTTGCCGAATAGCTTGCGTGTCGGGTGTCATCACCTGTGCTCATATTACGCCTCTAAAGCTTGTGGGTCGGGGCTAGCGAGACATTTCCTTTTCACCGAATATTGCACGTGTCTGGTGGCACTCTCCATGCCGATGGCGCCTCTATAGCTTGCATGTCGATGCTCACGAAACATTTCTTTTTTGCCAAATAGGTCGGGTGTTAGCCGCCACGCTGATGATGCCTCTATAGCTCGTATGTCGGGGCTGGCGAGCTAAAGCTGAGCTTTCACTGCTAAGTCGTGGCCTCTACTGCAGAAAAGAAAAAAAATGTGAGTTCTGTGTGAGTATGGGTGAAAAGTTATTTGAGTGGAAAGGGTTAATTTACATTAAAACGAAACAAAACGAAATGTAGCAATGAAACAGCTATGACAACGAAAAGAACGAAGTCAGATGAAACTTATGGTTAAGTGTATTGTGGTATGTATAGTAAAGAATGGCCTTTTTATGAAGCGTCTAAAGGTTTGCTGAATCATGTTTTATAAGCCATGTGGCTGCGATTTTAGCCTGTCGCAAGACGGCCGCGATTATTGTGCGTCATGCGGAGAGCACGAAGCACAAAGATCATGTCAAAAGATTAAATGAACATGTGAGTGAAATTAATGTAACCAAAAAACTTCTGACAGCTTATAAAGAATCCTGGAAAAAATATCAAGAGCAGATTAGTGCTGGAAAAATGCAGCAAAATAGAGAAGAAATTGAATGTTCACAAGGTGATTTGAAATGGGAAGAAGCTGAACATTTGCAGCAGTTGGATTCCCTCATAAAATGTTTAAACAATGCTGAGATGAACATTGAATGTGGCATAAAAAAAAGACATGAGTGCAATAGAAAGTGGACAGATTCTATTAAAAGAAGCAAAACAAAACATTGCTAAATATCTTAAAAAATTAGAAAAGAATAGAGTGAACAATTAAATATTGAGAAAAGCAGCCAAAAATTAAACATTTTTTGTAAAATAAATGATTAATAATGGAATCCTGCTATGGTTATAAATTTTTTGATCTATTTGAAAACTAAAATGTTTGCATATGTGTGTGTGTATATCAATACAAGATGTTTTAAATTTGAGTAGGGTGCATCTATTTCCAAAACATTTTTTGCTAAGAGTTTGTTTTATCTACTAATATTTTACCTGCTCTAAAAAATGTTTTCTTACACCAAAAATGTATTTTATCTGCTCCAAAAATGTGTTTCACCTGCTCCAAAAACATATTTTGCTGCTCCAAAAATATATTTTACCTGCTCCAAAAATGCATTTCACGTGCTCCAAAAACGCATTTTGCGGCTCCAAAAATGTATTTTACCTGCTCCAAAAATGCATTTTGCTGCTCCAAAAATGGTTTTACAACTTTCCATCACTGATTCCAACAATATATAAAATTGATCATAACTTTGTATTTGTAACAAATCCTTGTATTGATATGTTAAACTTATAACTTGTGAAGTTATACCCTTTACACTGTTATAATGGCAACGGTCACGACACATGCGACGCTTAATGACTTATACCCACAATGCATTATTGCACTACTATATAAAGGAGTACTACATTGCCTCTGTTCCACCTGATGATGGGGTAAATGTTACCCCGAAAGTGCTAGTGGGGTATTTTAACTGTAAATATCTTTCGTATTTTATTAAATATCGTACATAGACGGCGTAGTTTCTCATTTTATTTTAAATTTGTTACTTTTGTTTTTCTGCTGTAAGCTATTTTCAGTTCACCTTTCGAAGCTGATATGTACTCAGTTCTCTCCTGCTGATATGGTGAACAACAAGCATGATTGGATAAACTTCGTTACATGCCTCGGCATTGTTTCAAAGCAGACTCCGACACTCTTAAGTGCCACGGATTATCTGTAGTCATTACGGAAGTCATTGGTATGCTACAGAATACAGGAAACCAAATGTTATATGGAAATCGAAAATCTCTCTGAAATATTGTTATCCAACATCTACGTAAAGATTATCTCGTTTACAAGTTTCTAACATTTATTAAGCATTTTTGGGATTGTTTATTGGATGTTTTTAATATCGTGACATTTCTTCAATATTTTTTGGATGTCTTCATGCTGTCTGAAATTTTTTGAAACTCCCGGAAATTATTTTTCTAGCTGGGGCGAGAGTGTTCCGTGATTTTTGAATTTTTCTGACCAAGCTGCATTCGCCCCTGCCTCATTTGTCTTCCTTAATTGTGTTCTTATTTTTTTTTTTTTTCTGATCATGTTCCTTATTTGTAATATCTTCGGTAGTTGTAAAAAAAGTGACTTCGCATATATTTTTTTAAGAATTGTTTCTGATTAAATGCAAGCTTTCCTATTTCTAACAGTAGTCTCTTCTCAAAACTAATCAGTAAAACAAGCATGTTTACTCCTTTCCTGGTCTTAAAGCAAAATTAAATTTCAAAATCAGTGCTTAATCTGTCCGTGATTTAATTTTGAACCATTTCCATGGCCTGTAAAATTGTTTTCACAGCAGAGTAAACAAAGTGTGCAGTACTGCTTTTTTATACTCAATTTCGCTAAAAATGTGTTGTTGTTTTTTCATTCCGTATTCACTTTTTGCCATGTCAAAAGGCAGAACAAGCATTCTTTCTTTGGTTGAAAGTTAAATTGATGTTTGAAAAAGCTATTGTGTACTCACTGTGCTGAGAAAACAATTTTACAGGGAACGGAAGATGGCGATAGAAAGTTGAAGTTCCAATTTTGAACTTTAATTTTTTTGAAAATAAAAGGAAAAACGTGATCACGTTGTCTGCTGATATACCAAGAAGTTACTAAGAAATGAGAAACCATGCACTTTCAGAGAAATAAAACTTTTTAAAGTTCTAATATCTTCGTCAATTTGTGGAAAACTCCTTAAATGGATGTCCAAAGATCAGTATGAACTCTGTATGATAGATCCTTTTAAGTTACAGGGTATTGAGTAAATAAAGTGTATAATTTCATTCCTTGAGCATGTGTGTTGGTATTTAATTGTGAACGTAAAGAAATGCTCTTTTTAGTAAGTTAGACCACTGGTAGCTTTTCATTTCTTTGGTCTTAACACTAAATCACAGTTATAAGTGGTTGTGTGTCTGGTGCTTATTTCTTCTTACCTTGTATACAGTACTCTACTAAATTTCAGTTTATACGACAATCTGAAAACAATATTAAAAAAATGTTTTCCCTTGTTCTTTAATTAGTTTTTATTTTTTTCCTCATAGGATTTTGTTGTTAATTGTGTATCCTGTTTTAACTTTTCAGAAACTATTAATGTGGAGATAGTTGTGAAAAATCCCTTATCAGTAGCCCTTACAATTGACAATATTTTTCTCTTGTGGGCATTTACACCTGACCCTGATGCTCAGAGTGTCGGGGAACCTGTGGTTGTGTCAAATGAGAAGGAGTTCAGCATGGTAAGGTGTTGTATGTTAATGTAATTTTGTTGTTGTTCCTTTGTATTGTTGTGTGTTTCTTTCATTTGCTTTTCTAAAAGTGAATTGAATCAATAGATTTAAGAATATGTGAAAGGGATAAATTTAATTTTGAATACTCAAACTGAAACATAATGGTGTTCAAGCTAGGTATATGTGTGTTTACATGCGTGCTTGGGAGAGAGAGAGAGAGAGAGAGAGAGAGAGAGAGAGAGAGAGAGAGAGAGAGAGAGAGAGAGAATACTTCCAGAAAGAAAAAAAGTGGCATTATCTGAAGTTTTTGCTACAGTTCAACCCAAACTGAACAGATATACAAATATATGTCATGAAAGTTATCAAGTCTAATAACTTCATGTTTCAACGTGCGTTTAGAACGATTACTAGTAATAGAGGTAGCAACTTACCTCCACTTAACATATATGGCATGTTATGAGCTTGGCAGGCAGGCAAATAGCTGTGTTATGAGCTCATCAGCAAATAGCAGTGATGGAAAGTTTGCTCGCCGCCCTGTTGGTGCAGTGCTCTAAGCGATGGCTTCTGATCATTTGTCCGAGATGGATCTGGGTTCGAATCCTGGTGAGGCATAGATGTTGTGTGTTTGTCTTACAGTGTTAGCTCTCTCCTATCCCTGGAACCAGTGGCCCTAAATTAGGGATGGGCGACTACCTATAGCCCACAGAGTTGCTCACAGTGTTCGTTAAACCTTTAATCGAATTTTTTTTTTTTTTACTCCAAACTGCTACAAATTACAAAAAAATTTACTATTGCGCCCAAATGTGCCGAAATGGTAATCCACAGTAATAACTGCCAAGCGAAAAAATGTTTTCACGGTAAAAAATGCTGTTTTAAATGTTGAATCGAATGACACTTTTATAGGGTCTACCTGTAATTTGGTTAAACATATAACTACGGTTAATTAACATGTACGACAATCTCAACATTTTGGAATGTTTGTCACCTACCTTCTAATTTGCCGTTTTTTCGGCATAAGTGACAAATAGGTTTTGAGATGTAGGTGGAGCTTATGGAGGTGGCGATTTGTTGTAATCACGTAGTATGTTGGAGAAACGATGCTGTACTTTATGAAATCCTGATGAAGATTGTTTACAGATGCAGGGATCGCATTCGTCCTAAAATTCCTAATATTTTGTGACCCTCCTTAAATTCCTAAAATTAGACCTAAAATTTGCTATTCATCCTAAAATTTTCGTAAGCTTATTTTTATTAAAAACAACCGTTATTAACGCCAATAAATTTACCATTACGGTAAGGTAAAAAGACCTGTTATTGTAGAAACACAGCCTATATGCTGTGCTGCTGAAGGAGGGAAAAATGACGCCATCGAGATGCACTTGCTTCGGGGCGGGCGTTCCATTTTTTTGCCTTCGAACAGTTTTCGAGAGTAACAAGAGATCTAAGGGAAAAGGGGAGGGGTCATTTTCACCCCTGGTTTGCGCTTTGCAGACGAACTCCGTGGCACGCAGAAGATCGTACTTTATTTTTGTACATGCCTTGTGGAACCTCCTCTTTCTGCTGATGTTTTGTTATTGTAAACCGCAGGTGGGTGGAAGCAAAGAGGAAACATGTGGTCTTTTTCCGTAACCTCCGGTAATGACGATGGGATGGTAGCTGAGTTATCTTGGCAGGCAGTAGAGCACGTGATCATTGACCTTCGATCATGCGTCGGCGACAGCGACCTTCGATGCGCAATATATCTCGGCTCCGACTCGCTTTGACTGAACTTGCGTGAGATGCGTATGATAGTTTCTGGTTTTACGTCTTTTATGGTGTTCTCTGTGCAGGTTCAGTTCTCTAGTGGTGACCTGCTTTTTTTTTTTTTTTTTTTTTTCATATCTTCTGACATCCTCGCAGCCAAATTTCAGGAAGTTGTCTGGTTTTGCAATATTGGAACGTGTTTTTGTACTTCCCTTTCATTTTCTGGTTAGTAATACAAGTGTTTAAGATGCCTAAATCCAAAACGAAATTTCAAGATGCGTGGCTCGCCAAAGAATTGGACGGAGTGAAGTTGAAAGAATGGTGTTCTGCAACTGAAACAATATTTTCTGCTAAGTGTATATTGTGTTCAGAAATTTTCAATATTTCTAATAGTGGCTTTTCACAAGTAAAAGCGCATCATAAAGGAAAAAAAGTTCCCATAACAAGAAATTCCCATAACAATAAATTTGTTAAATAGTGTTCGTGATTCACATAAATTTTATAAAGAGTATGTTGATAAGCTGAAGGAAGAACAATCAAAAAAGGTAAAAGAAAAGGAAGCAGAAAGAGAGGGAAAATAAGGAAAAGCAGCTAGAGAAAAAAAGAAAAGCTGAGTTTGATGACAAAATAAAAGAAAATGATGCAGAAATAAATAGGCTTAAAAAAGATAAAGAAGCCTCCCTAGCAGTAATTCAAGAGGGAACAGAAAGAATGCGAAAAGCTGTAGAAAAACAAAATACTGTTGAAATAGCAGTTGCCTCTAACTTGATCATACAAGGTTCAGCTGAAATAAAGAAAACAAAGTAAATTAGTTGTGGTGGAAGCAGAAAAAGATAGGCGTATCAGGAAAAGGTTAAAACAATAATATGAAAAAAGTAATTCAGTGAACAATTGTACATAGTTCTTGGTTTTCAATTACCTTTTTAGGATATTATAATTTAATGTGAAACCTGAAAACTTTCTGTGAAAATCGTGAATTGCTTCTGGTTAAACAGCATATTAATGTTCAAAGTGAAACTTGAATGTGGTAAATATACTTGAATATGATAATAACACGTGAAAAGATAAGAACTGAACATTAGAAGTAAATCATACTTAAACTTTAGACATTAGACGTTATGCAAAAAATTTGGGTGTGAACTTCGACCATATATACTAATGGACTGCGCATTGGCAATAGCTGCATCAAAGCCGCCATGGCTCAAACATTGGGCACGTCATCATCAGACTCCAAATTTCGTGTAAAAATGCTGTTATGATTACTAATTTACATTGCAGAACTTCAGTGTTTTCGGTGTATTATGTGAATGCGCCTCATATATAATGAAAACTCTTCAGGTAAGTTTACTTATGAGCTATATACATGCATGAACGGGTTGTTTACATTTTGTGATTTATAATGTGATGAACATTTGCGAAGAATTTGGAACATGCATTCCATTTTTTTTTCTTAAGTTACTGTATTTTTATATCAATAGCTGCAAGTTTCTGGTTAAGTAATTGAACTTTATTGACTTAGGTATTTAATTCGTTTCTTACCCATGAAAAATCATAGAACTTTCTTTACTATATCGCTCAGAGCAACCATAAGCACAGCAGGTGTAACCCATCTTTTTGATTGTTGTCATGTGATTTTATGTTGGAGCCAGAAATTTTGATGTCATGCGCAGTCTATCAGTATATATGGTTGAAGGGTGTGAAGCAAACTCTTTACAATGTATACAAAGTTGTTTTACTAGATGTATACAAATATACATCTAGTTTTTATTGAAATACAATCCTAAAATTTTCCTAAAATTTTTCTAAAAATTCTAAAATTCCTAAAATTCCAACCTAAAATTTTCCAGAAGTATGCTATGATCCCTGCAGATGGTTTGGTGGCCTTTCGGAGTGTTGTGAATTGAGATTGTTTATATGTCGTTCCCTGCTCTTTGTGATGGCACAGTTATTTCGTTCCGGGCAAGGTGCACGATTACGTAAATACAGCGTGAGGTCAGTCGTTAGCTATTTCGTTGACGCAGAGGATGACTGAAAATGGTTCTCCCATAGCAGAATACAATGGTTCTATTTCTAAAGGATTCATAGGTATTCAGAGATGCCAACTTTTATGGATTTTCCGTAGTTTGTGCGGATTTTCACTCCATCTTACGGTTTTACGAAGGTCACCCAAAAAACTACAGAAAAGCCCACGCATGATCTCTGCACGCAATTTTCTATTTTTTATCGTCTTTTGGTAAAAAAACATGCACTTTACAGATAGTCCCTATACTCCTTTGATGTTCTTACTTCCCCGCTAACTGAAGTGGAGTTTTGTCACATGAATCCCCATATAACCATTTGAGATTGCTGTGCGCAAAAGCCGAGAGGGAGCTCAGCTCAGTGCCTTTTACAAACTCTTTACATTGATTACATGTGGCTTTGTGCTTGTGAAAATTTTGGTGAAAACGTTTTAACCCTTTGCACTTGACTGTCGGGTGACACCCGACTTTATGAAATCTCCAAATGGCATGCCCACGATGCCGTTGGTGCCTCTATAGCTCGCATGTCGGGCTCACGAGACATTTCTTTTTCACCGAATAGAGAAAAAGAAATGTCATTGACATGTCGAGTGTCACCTGCCATGCCAATGACGCTTCTATAGCTCGCATGTCTGCGCTTGCGAGGAATTTTGTTTTCGCCGAATAGCGTGCGTGTCAGGTGTTATCCTCCACGCCTATAGCACCTCTATAGCTCGCATGTCGGCACTCATGATGAATTTCTTTTTCACAGAATAGCTCATGTGTTGGGTGTCACCCGCCATGCCTATGACGCCTCTATAGCTTGCGTGTCAGGTGTTATCCACCACGCCATGATGCCTCTATAGCTCGCATGTCGGCGCTCATGAGGAATTTTTTTCGTCAAATAGCTCGCGTGTCTGGTGTCATCCACCACGCCTATGACTCCTCTATAGCTTGTACGTCGGGGCTTGTGAGACATTTCTTTTTTACAGAATATCTCACGTGTCGGGTGTCAGGTGTCACCCTCCATACCAATGACGCCTCTATAGCTCATATGTTGGAGCTGGCTAGCCAAAGCTGAGCTTTCACTGCTAAGTTGTGGCCTCTACTGCAGAAAAAATAAAATAAAAAACAAAAGCAAGTGCTGGGTGAGTATGTGTGAAAAGTTATTCAAGTGGAAAGGGTTAATTTAGATTAAAACAAAATGAAACGTAGCAGTGAAACAGCTATGACAACAAAAAGAAAGAAGTCAGATAAAACTTATCGTCAAGTGTATCGAGATATATATAGTTACGAATGGCCTTTTTATGAAGCATCTAAAGTTTTGCTGAATCACGTTTTGTAAGCCATGTGGCTGCGATTTTAGCCTAGCGTATCAACCGCGATGATTGTAGGCATCTGCTGAGAGCAAGAAGCACAAAGATCATGCCAAGAGACTAAATGGAGATGTGAGTAAAATTAATGTAACCAAAAAACTTCTGACAGCTTATAAAGAATCCTGGAAAAAATATCAAGAGTGGACTAGTGCTGGAAAAATGCAGCAAAATAAACGAAAAAGAGAAGAAGAAATTAAATGTTCACAAGGTGATTTGAAACGGGAAAAAGCTGAACTTTTGCAACAGTTGGATTCCTCTCATAAAATGTTAAACCATGCTGAGATGAACACTGAATGTGGCATAAAAGAAAAAAGACATGAGTGCAATAGAAAGTGGACAGATACTATTAAAAGAAACAAAACATTGCTAACTATCTTAAAAAATTAGAAAAGAATAGAAGTGAGCAATAAAATATTGAGAAAAGCAGCAAAAAATTAAACTTTTTTTGTAAAATAAATGATTAATAATAGAATCCTGTCATGGTTACAAATTTTTTAATTTATTTGAAAACTAAAATGTTTGCATGTGTGTGTGTGTATTTCAATGCAAGATGTTTTAAATTTGAGTAGGGTGCATCTATATCCAAAAAAATTTGGTTAAGAGTTTGTTCTATCTACTAAATATTTACCTGCTCCGAAAAAATGTTTTCTTACACCAAAAATGCATTTTGTTGCTCCAAAAATGTATTTCACCTGCTCCAAAAATGTATTTTACCTGCTCCAAAAACACTTTTTGCTGCTCCAAAAGTGATTTTGCAATTTTCCATCACTGCAAATAGCTACGTATGTCAGGCCTCTCTCAAGGTGGAAGCACGTGTCTGCTGAGCTCATAACGTGCCATATATGTTAAGTTGGAGGTAAGTTGCTACCTCTATTACTAGCAACTGAACAGATGTGCTGTACAAGTGACATCAACAATAAAAAGACTGCATAGATAATATCAATATTATGAATATGTAGAACATAAAATAAATTATCCGTATTTCTTTTGGTATGTATTTCAAATAATAAGCAACCCAAACGAGTTTTTCCTATAGGGGTTTCATTTCAGAACCCCCATGTAGAGTGGCCAGCTGGGAACATCAGCTGTGGGCTGATCCTTTCACCAATGTGTTTTTTGTGATTTTCAAGACTTAGAGAAAGCTACTGAAGAACTCATGTGAGGAGAAGGCTGGTTCACCACAGAAATGACTTGGAACTAATAAACAGTGTATGAAAAAGAGATCTCAGTAGAGTGAGTGTAAGATTGGTGTATGGAATACTAGAGAAATAAATGGAAAGATGATGAATGAGGTGATTTTGAAGAAATGAATAAGTAAAGATTGAATGTGCTGTATTTAAATGAAACTAAGGAGACAACAGTTGTGATAGAAGAAGTAAATGGACTGGTGAGTGTGTGCTTTGGAGTGTTGGATGATGTAAGAGGACAAGCTGGTGTGTGTGATATTAAGTGAAAAGATAAACAACAACATGTGTCTGGTAGGTTAAGTGAAAAATTTTTGTGGGTGCATTTGATAGCAAAATTCCATTGAATAGTAAATTATTGTAGTATATGCATCTTTTGATTCTGAACCTTCTGATAGGAAGGCTGAGTTCTGGAAGGCACTAAAAGCTGTAAACAACTGAATCAGTTAAATGCATATGAAAGAGGTGTGTGAAAAGAAGTGGATATGTTTTAAGAACTGTATCGTCACTGAAGAGGTTTCTGCAAAGTGAGAAGCATTAAATGTCATGCATGGTACAATTGTGAGATTCAAGAAACAGTAAAGAGGGAATAGAAATCATATTTGGGAAGGTGACAAGCTAGAATTACTGAGGATGAATATCACTATAAAAATTATAAGGCTGGTTTATCAGAAGAAGCAAAAAAATAAGAAAGATAAGGTGGAGTAGCTTGAATTGGCATTTTAGAAAGATATGAAATTGATCTGGAAATAAACAAGATGTAGAAATAACATGGGGAATAAAGATTCTAAGTTGTGTGAAGAATACGGTTGGAGAAATGATAATGGGAAGCCCAATGAGTTAAGTGAAAGATGGGATGCACACTTCTGTGAGTTATTAGAATATGAAAGCAAAGGTGATTTGAGAGTTGAAGCAGATGAGTTTTTCCCCCCTTTTGTTTAAATTTTGACTGCATAGCCATTTTTCTTTGTGTTTTTGCATGATTTATACCCTGGCATAGGCTTCACTGATTTTTTCATATGGTTAATGTAATTTGTGTTATTGGTATAATTAATTGAAACAGTAATCATTGTTTAGCATTCATTCATTTATAACCTGTGAATTTAAATAATACAATGCATTTTAGCCATGGTTGTTTAGTTACATTTTTATTTCAGGCAACTTTACTGAACTCAGTTGTGGAAACTCAAGTCATCCCTCATATTGTGCTTGATCCTTTGCAAGAAAGAAAGGTTAGTGTTGCAGTTATTGCTATTCTGAAACAGTTTTTCAAAGTCCTGTTTGCAGTGTCATAATTAGGAATTCAGCTTCTTGCCTTTCATTTTATTTTGGGCATTTAAATTTAGCATTGGTAGTATTTCATAATTGTATGCGACTTGTATTTGCATAAATTCATGCACTGCTGCCTTGTATTGCGATGTTTGTTAATCTATACATAAATTTGTGTTGCATTTCCTTGCAATGAGACTGTCATGATTTGTATCCTTCACAAAAGACATGAAACAATTAATATTAAGGAAAACAACATTACTTCACAAACATTATGTTTTTCGTGTCAATCAAGGTTTCGTTGGACTGTGGAACAGCTTCTTCTAGATGATTGATACAAAAATATTCAAATTGCTTGTAACATATTAATGGTGTTTACCATCATGTGGTTTTGTTATTTGTTGCTTCCATGTGCTTGATAGAAATGGTGTGGATGCCACGTCTTTGACAAGTTGTGAAGAATGTTGTTATATATGGAATGCTTCCAAAATACCAAGTTTGGTGGTTGAATCCAGCTTGTCTGTTGTTTTTGCTTCTTCAAAGAGAAGTAGTCCATGATCGTTTTCATAACAGTGTTTGGCCATCAACGATTTCTTGAGGTCACAGTTCCGAATGGAGGTCTTGTGCTCCTTCAATCAGTAACACAATACTGTACAGGTCTGTCTTGTATATGAAATGCCACATCCACATGGGATTAGATAAATTCCCCACAAGTTTTTATCATCAACATGGTATTTTGATCCCAAAAAGCTTTTGTTTAGTAGTTTAAAAATAATTTTAAAATTAAAAGTTTCGAGAATTTGTGAAATTTTGAAGGGAAGCTGCATCAGAGCCCAGTGAAACCTTGGTCAATGCAAAAAATAAAATATTTGTAAAGTAATGTTGTTTTTCTTAATTTTATAATCATCACAATGCTTTTAATCTACAATTTGTAGAAATGAAATAATTTTTTTATATGTATGTAATGTAGAAATGAAATTTTTTTTTATGTGTATGTACCCACAGGTGTTCTATAAAAAAATGTGCCATGGGATGTAGATGGGAGAGCATTTTCCATAGTGAATTTAGGGAAAACAAGATGTGCTTAGGTAACACCATAAAATGTGCAATTTGGAAATCTCAGGGTAAAAAACTTGCTGTTAACGCACGATGTACAAACTTGCTGAATGGTTCTAGTTCCATGCAAACTTTAATAACTAAAATCACACACACAAGTTAAAATCTATTTACATGGTTTAAAACAACATGAGTACTTTTGTGCTCGCTACGAGCACATCATCAGATGAAAGACAAGTTGGAGTTCCAGAAAACACATTTATGTATCGGTGCCGTTGCCAATCGTTCACACTGAGGAAAGAAATACAAGAAAGTTCACTTGCTCTAACGTAATGTGAGCAAATAGAGGCCTATAGAGTTCTATTAATGATGGTCAGAGTCTGCTATGTTAGAAGAAGAAACAGGAATCGAGGACAGTAAAGTTTTCCAGGCCTGGGAAATATAGCTGGGTACTTCATCGTTTCAACAAGTGCCCACTCGATGCAAAATGTGCAGACTCTGTAAAGAGCACTGTTTCCCTCGTAGTAGAGGTAGAAAGAATGGAGACGTCTGTCCAAGATGGGTAATGTGTACCAGCTGAAGAAAGCCTGGCTAAAGCAGTCGATGAAGAGCCATTTTTTACACTATATTGGTGTTCCTTAATTCTTGTTTGCAGTCTCCGTAGGGTTGAGCCGATATATATGAGGTCCTTGTCTTGAGGATCGACAGATTTCATAGAAATGGAATAGATGCCACATTTGTCCAACAATTCAACACAGTCCCGATCATTTTTAATCAGGGAATAAATGTTCGATGTTTTTAACCCAAAACCGACACCGTGACTGTGACAGATGTTCAATAAACTACCGTTCACATGAGGGACGTAAGTCATCGATCCAACATATTTGATATCCTTTCGTTCACGTGTCAGGGTAAAAAATGTTGAACTTTGTATTTTTCGGTAGATTCTATGGACATCTGAATGTGAAAATCCGTGCTGATAAGCAATAGTATATATCTTTTGAAGTTCCTGCTCACGGAAGGCTACAGAAGAGGAGTGGGTAAATGCTCTTCGAATAAGGAAGTATAAGGATGAAACCTTATATCTGGTCGGGTGGGCAGAAACGCGTGGTATCAAGATAGGTATAGAGGAAGGCTTTCTGTAAACCGAATAGCTCAGGTACTGGGAGGTGGGGTTCCTACGAAGTTGGAAGTCTAAACGAAGTTGGAAGTTGTATTTCTTTCCTCAGTGTGAACGATTGGCAACGGCACCGATACATAAATGTGTTTTCTGGAACTCCAACTTGTCTTTCATCTGATGATGTGCTCGTAGCGAGCACGAAAGTACTCATGTTGTTTTAAACCATGTAAATAGATTTTAACTTGTGTGTGTGATTTTAGTTATTAAAGTTTGCATGGAACTAGAACCATTCGGCAAGTTTGTACATCGTGCGTTAACAGCAAGCTTTTTACCCTGAGTAGTCTATGTGGCACGAAATCCTTGTTTATTATCAATTTGGAAATGCTAACTGCCGTTTATATTGGGTTGGTACAGATGAAGTGTGCAAACTGAGAGTTCAATGTGCAAACCCTCATAAAAATAGGAATCACCTACCCGCTTAGTCAAAGTAGTTCCTCTCATAGTGAGAATAATTGGTAGTGAAACGCGCGACACACAAAACATAGAATAATTCTTGATGTCCACATATCACGCTTAAGCTACGTTAAAATTTATAAGTGGTGGGGCGTTTCGGTAGTGATTTCTATCTTCATCAGCCATGGAATGAAACACGTGGTATAAGCATCAGTTGTTGCCAGGCTGGCAACAGCTGCTGCTTATACCACGTAAAACTGATGTTTATGCCACATAAAACTGATGCTTATACCACATAAAACTGATGCTTATATCACATGTTTCATTCCATGGCTGATGAAGGTAGAAGTCGGCCGCCCCAGTGGCGCAGTGGTCTAAGCGATGGCCTCTGATCATTCGTCCGAAAGGGGTCTGGGTTCGAATCCCGGTGAGGCATGGATGTTGTGTTTGTCTTACGGCACTGGCTCTCTCCCTTCCCTTGAACCAGTGACCCTAAATTAGGGACGGGCGACTGCTTATAGCCCATTGAGTTGCTCACGGTAATCGTTAAACCTCAAATAAAAAAAAAAAAAACGTCCCACCACTTATAAGTTTTAACGTAACTTAAGCGTGATATGCGGACATCAAGAATTATTTGTTCTGGTGAAAAAATAATAATTGAATTTATTTTGAGCATATTGAATTGATTGTTATTTATTAAAAGCGTTATATTTATGCTGGTATTAAAATTCATATGGAAAATATAGAAAATTTAAAATTTGGGAGATGGGTGGATGCATTTCGAAACAAAACTGAAATTTTGAATAAGGCCATGAAACAATATAGAAAAATAAAATAAAATGCACCACTGAATTTGGTAACTCCCAAAAGTTACTATTGTATTGTTTGCGTTGTTTGCATTTGATGAGTAGATACACCTGAAAGTGTAAGAAAAGGTAACTATTGTTTGCATGTGTACCAAATTTGTAAACAATAAAATTCAATGGTATACAATGTACACGTGTAAATAACCTTTTGGAAGTGGCGATGATCAAATTAGCTAGTTAGGACAAAAACATTGATTTTACGGCTATAACCTCAGATTACATTCCCACCTCAGTCATTGCTGAGGGGGATGCACTTGAACCATGTGATGAAAATTTAAACTGAAAATACCTAAAACTTCACTGCACTAAGGTTTAGGTTTTTGAAAGGCCACTTGGCCTATATTTATTTTAAAAACTTAACAAGTTAAATTTTTAGGTCACAGATTTTATGCCTGGCCACAGGGCCCAATAAAAATAAACGGATGACAGGTTAGTTTCTTTCCAAGAAAAACTAGCACCAGGGACACTACTGATAAAAATAGTAAACACAAGAATTTCATTGTACTTCAAAGCACCAACACTTGATTTAACATGGTGTACAACTTAAGTATTTGAAGTGAAAATATCTCACACTCTCTCTCAAAAAAAAATATTATATGCATATGTGAACACTATATTGTTCTAATTAAATCGCTCGAACCAACCCTCTCAGACCAGACTTCCGAATCCACTTTTTAATTTTAAACTACTATAACAACTGCCAAAATTCTACGTATAATGAAAGTTAATTTAATAAAAGATTCTACCCTTCCAGGAAAATTTGTCTTAAAATCAGCATAACCCTGTCTTAAATCAACATTTGTCTTACAATCAACATTTCTAGCATTACCGGATACTCAACCCATTCTATACACCATACCAAAACCTAATGCACTAAATACCTTATTCAAATTACACAAAGTTATCATTAAATTGCTACACCGACAAGAGAATCTTACTTACACCATCATCATGAAAATCCAACATTTAAAAATTCCATACTATAATTTTTCCAGTCAACTGGCACCCATGTAATAATCAACTCGGGCATAAAGCCAAACAATCATCTCAACCAATGAGTCCCACATCTCAAGAAAAACACTATTTTTCGGGGAGAACAACAAAGTTTGAGTCTGAAGGCGGGAATGGGTCGTGAATCCATTCCCAGCTTATACAGTGTAGTGGAGCAAAGTGCGACCTAACCCTTTTCTGTTCCTTCACTCTGATTTGGGGACAACCTATATCACTCCCCTCATAGGTACCACCTCCTATGGACCGAACAAGCTTACTTGGGCAGAAAACAAATCCCCCAATTTGTTTCGTGCACCCTTTCAGACCCCGCGGCATTGTCTACATAGGGTAAAGTATCCCACAAGAGTTCTCTTGTCCCCAAAATATCTCTTCGTCCATTTTCCAGAAAATTCAACACATCACCCTTTTTCCCAGAAAATTACTTCTTATCCTATTTTCCCCAGGAACACACTTCATATCCTTATTTTCCCAGGAACACACTTCATATCCTTATTTTCCCAGGAACACACTTCATATCCTTATTTTCCCAGGAACACACTCATATCCTTATTTTCCCAGAAAATCACTTATCTTTATTTTCCAGGAACACACTGTACATATTCATTTCCCAGAAAATCTCAATAACACCATACTTGACACACTATACCAAACCTTACTTTATTTCCTGAAAAATCTATACATCACCATACTTCTTAGATCACTCTTTTCCTGAAAAATCTATCATCACTTCTTGAAGAAACACAACAGCTATTCGGGTTATTTTTTTTTCACACTATACATATGCTCATATCTGCCTGTATGCCCAATTCTTATATTCTTTTCCCCATAAAAACCTGTTTTTCTAATCTACGGGCTGAAACTAGAAATTAGCCCTCACTAATACCAAAAATTAAATTTTAAAGAGTAATTTAGCACCTAAATTTACCAAAACACTAAACCAAAATAATTACCAGCCTACAAGAAAAATTCCCAACTACATGGCACCTACGCTAAGTTCATAAATACAAATTCTACTTCACAAATACAAAAATCACCGAGCACAAAAAGAGTTAAATTTCACCTAAGAGAAATACTGGTCTGGAGAGGTGTTCGTTCCGAAATAACTTAATATTCTTATTATATCATCTATCCCTACATGACCCAGAAAATTATCCACTTCCACTTCTTTGTTTCGTTTTGTTTTTCAATTACCTATCCACAGAAGATGACATGAAATTTATTTAAACAGCCTAAGATTTTAAAACCAACTCGTTTTATAATGTTAAAGAAACCACAACATAATACAAAAAAGAAAATGCCGAGAGAAATTTACCTTTAGGACTAGAGCAACAACACTTCCTGACAAGCACACTAACCGTCGATAATAATAAAAAAAAAAGGTTTCACAGCCTAATAATAGATAAAATAAATAAATAAAAAAAAAAAACTCTCCCTGAGAGAACACCACTGTCCCGGTTGATTTTCACTTCACCTCCAAGGTTGTTTTTTTTCTTTTCCTTTTTCTGCCAGTGTGTTTGGCCAACGAAACAGGAAACGGGCATTTTGGAACCCTGTTGGTGGACCCCTTGTTGTAATCAGTAGTGGGCCCAGCTCGACAATTCAGCATTCGAAGCATTCACAAGGCCGTCCATGATAGCCATGGCCTTCTCCCCGAAGCCTGGGCGCAGCCCAGCGTTAAAATATGGAGGCAGCAACAATAGGTGGACTTTTGGTCCTCAGGCATGTTGGGCTTGGAAATAAGAAATCGGGTCTGATCCTTCTCCGCCATCTGCATCCAACACGGCAGTCGACCGCTACTTGATAATTTGGGTGTATCAGCGGTCATTTCATCTCCGGCAATGAGATCCTTGAAAATAATCAATTTTTTTTTTTTCACACAGGGCCAACAGACCCCAGTGCATCTCATTCTGACTGCCTGACTGCCCCCTCAACGCCAAAAGGCGAGGAGAAAAAAACTCCGCCGTCCTCTCTTTCTCTGATGGCCAGCAAGAAGTCCAGAACAAAAGTGACTCTCAACGGATAAAACTCAGGGGTGCTTGAAACCGCTGACCCCTCTCATTGGTCGAAACTTCAGCCTAGCAACTAACGACTCTCCAACGGAATTTCACTCCCTCGCAAGCCAGGAGTGACACACTGACCTTCACACGTAGGCACCCCGCTTTTGACCCTGAGGTCTAAAAATAGATTTTGTTGCTGAATTCCCTACCCTAAAAGACGAAAAAATGTTACACTTTTGGTGACTTTCTCGACGTTTGGAAACAGGAACGCAAAAAATGGCGAATTCTTGCTTTGCAGAAAATCACTAATTTTAATTTTCTTTTTCTCTCGTTCCGTGATGTTAAACCAAAATTAATTTTGATTCTCTGAGCTGCACACCTACTCGCCTTTTCCTATCGCGATACAAGAACCGATAAATTAATTATTTTCAAAACCCCAAAGTCAGTTAAATCAAATATTATTCTTTTTTTTCTTTTTTTTTCACCAACATGAAATTTTGTTTTCCTGGTTGTGATTAAGACAAGCGAATTTTGCGCATGAATTCCCCTGCCTTTCAACCAGGAATTTTCTTCTAACGTATGTCATGGAAGAAAATTTTTGCATTAATTAATCTCTGATAAACCAACAGAAAGATTGATCAGGTCTCTCTGAAATTCACCAGAGGTTAAAATTTTCGCCATGACATATTCTAATGTAGTTCCTCTCTTCATCAATTTACTTCTGCCAAACAGATTATGAAGCTATGGATCCCTTGGCGATAAAACTCCAGTTTCTGTGAGGCAAAGAAGGTGGCAACGGCTTGATGCACAGCTTGGTTATTTGGGAAGGTTTTCTTTGCCAGGAAATGGTCCAGATTCAGAAAAAGGTGATAATCCGTGGAACCAAGATACAACCACATTTTGTAGCCTAACTGGTAAATTTGTTGGACAGTCTGTTGGGTGACACGTGGGCTTGCTTTATCAAGCAACAAAAAGACCCCAAGCATTATGAGCGAAACTGGCTATTTTGTATGGAAACGTTTGTGCATCTGCTGCGTTTCATCATAATAGTACCTACATTGATGGTCTCAACTGGTTGGTGAAACGAATGATAAATCAAGCCGACAGCAGACCACCATACGAGAACCAGCACTTTCTGCTTGTGTAGGAGTGGCTTTGGACAGAATTTAGGTGTATTGCTATTATCCAACCACACTCACACACTGTTCTGATAGCTTACAACTCTTATAGTGGACCCAAATTTCATCACAGGTTATGATCCAATGCAGGAATCCCTCCTGTCTGTGCTTGGCAAGGAGGGAAATGCACACCTCAAGGCTTCTGTCTGTTCGTGTGGCACCCAGATATCCATTATTAAAGCTCTTCGACTAATCCAAAAGCACACATATTTTGTATTCAATGGCATGATCCACCTTCAGACAGGAGAAGCTTCCATGGTCTCTCCACTTTCTGGAAGCCTCACCAAAATCGTCATGCAAGATCTAGAAGAAAAGGTGCTGAGCACGTGCCAACTCAAACCGTCCCTTTACCTCTGATATGTAGACAACATCTTAATCTTCTGGCCCCACCACAAGGATCTCATCAGTGCACTCACATATGAGCTTTCTGAACAATACCCAACAATAAAATTAACCATTGAATACGAGCAAAACGGTGGACTCCCGTTTTTGGACCCTCCTTTTAAGCGCCACCAAGACAAAAAAATTACCATGAAAGTATATAGAAAACCATCCACTGTCCCTGTCATCATACCTAAAGACTCTGCACATCCTATAAAGCATAAGCATGCTGCATTGAGATTCCTTGTAAAATGAGTGTTTATGCACTGCACTACTACCAAGGACAGAAACCATGAATTACGCCAAATATGCAAAATAGCCAAAGACAACGTATACAACGAACATGACTTGGATAAACATGTAAGAAAATACCTACTACATGGTATAAGCACCCTCATCAAGGAACCCAAAGAGATAAAATATGTTGAATCCATCCCATATTATCTGGTACTAACAAACATACTTAGGAAACACTGTCTGGATTTCGGCGATGTCACCAAAAACTTGTTCTCACTTGTTAAAAAAGACAGGGATCCTACTTGTGTTTATGACAGACATATCTTCTACAGTATACCACTTAAACACAGTAGCAACCGAAATGAGGACATGTTCTACATAGCATCAACCTTACGCTCCTTGCTCACCAGGATCAGGGAGCACAAATACTCTGATCTGACCCACTCTGATTCCACCTCATTGGCACGTACAGTCAACAATGGCACTCACTATCCTGAATGGACACAAAGTAAGATCCTAGCCACCGCAAACACTAGTAGGCCACTGCTACTTTCTGAAAGCTTACTCATCCACTCCCATGAATCCAAATGCTGTAACGAGGACATTCCTCTTTATATCCCGCTCCCGTGGTACCGCTAATAAGTAAAAATTGACTTATTCCTATTTACCACATGCCATTCGCATAAACAAAAATCTTGCCAACATCATGTGGCATACTAATGACGTAATCATCTTGTTCATAATACTTCTCATCTATATACACTTATTGTGACAAAAACTTTAACACATACGTAGATCTTGCATGTGTATGTATGTTTATTCTATGATAACTTGCATATCCCACAAGCCCGCAGTTGAATACCATCAAGTTCAAAATATGCTTTTGTTCCAATATTCAATTGTTATTGTTGTACCTGACAATGAAACGCACTGTTTCGAAAGATCTTGTCCTTTATTTACACTATATTGACAAACATCACCGGACACCCCTTCAAAAGTAAATGAACGTATGTGCTGTATTGTTAAGATGTGTGGTACAGCTGCAAACGGTATGAAAACAAGCCTGCAGCTGACCGCGATCATATCGCACTGTAAGGTTGAGTGAAAATGTCGCTGCGGGAGAGAACTGACTTTGAGAAAGGAAAGACTGTTGTTGGGTGTTATATTAGTGGGTTGTCCATAAAAGAAACTGAGAGGTGATTAAACATACCCAAGTCAACTGTATTGAATGTACTGAATAAGTGGAAGACACATGGGGTGCCTGAAGCAACAAAACATATCAGCAGGCCAGAGAAAATCGGTGATAGAGGACATCAAAGTCTCAGGAAAGTCATTACAGCTAATCGATGGAGTACTGCACAAGACCTCAGTGTACAGGTGAATAAAAATGCTGGAACCTTGGTATGTACATGTGCCGTTTGCAGAGCACTTCATTCCATGAGTTACCGTTATCATGCGGCTGCTCATAAGATTTTCATCTCCACTCGGAATTCTACTCGTCATTTAGCATGGTGTAAAGAACATTTATCGTGGACTGTAGATCAATGGAAACGGGTCCTATGGACTGATGAATCCAGATAGATGACCTATAAGTCTGATGGCTATATGTGGGTATGGCGGCAGCCGGGGGAACGCTATTTACCACAATGTACTGTTCCTACAGTGGTTGTGTGGCTGCTCATAAGCCTGGAATGGTGGTCGTGCAGCTGCTCATAAGTCCCAAGAATCAACTTATCTGCAATTCTGTTGAATATCTGTGGTGTCTCTTTCTGTATGATTTCAAAGTGTGGTTTGAGAAAAAATATGTATATCTTTTGAGGCACACAATGCTTTCACCAGATATATACTGACCTTGGGACATTGCTGTATGACACCATTACACTGTGGAGGAGTCAAATATGTCTACCTGCTGAAAGTAGACATTTCATTTGCACCAACCCAACAGATTAAGCAAGTTTAAGACAGGCATGGCTTTGAGAACAAAATCAGCTAATGGAGATAAGTAAAATTAGATATATGGGTAGTAAGCGAATCGTTTGGCAAGCTACAGATTAGGGGACATAGGTTAAAAATAAGAATCAGATAGGCGCTAGTGGATTTGGCTGAAGGAAAGTTTGAAAATCTTTGAAGCTTGAGGGAAAATCAGCAGATGTACATAGAGTTAACTGGAAAACTGCCATATGGAAGGGAGTTTTTCTAGAAAGAACAGAGTGCCAAGTACTCTTGTTATGGAACAGAGATATCACGGAAGAACTCATTTCTCTTGGCTATTAGAACCATAAGATTGTGATCTGTCATCTGGTTCCAGTACAAAGGAAGCCATGTGGAGCAACTTTGCCTTTTGACCTGATTTAGTATTCTGTACAGATAAATAAATGTCATATTAACAGTGTTGTGCTGCAAATTAAAATTCTGATCTGTTTGTATATCTTGAGTTTTATGTATAAGTTCCCATTAGGTTAGCACAAAATTAACACCACTGACATCCATAATTATGAACCAGCTGCCCACTTGATCGTGAATTTTTACTCTAAAAGAGTTCTAAAATAAATCATTCCACATTTCTGAAATATTCTCCCATGTTGTCATGGCTGCCTGCCTGCCTGTTGTGTGTGTGTGTGTGTGTGTGTGTGTGTGTGTGTGTGTGTGTGTGTGTGTGTGTGTGTGTGTGTGTGAAATAGTCAGAACTAGACTTTACACTTGAGCTTGTAATGATTGACTAGACTTCAAAGTAACTGGGAGGATTTTTTGTAAAATAATCGTAACTGGACTTTACACTCTAGCTCAAAATAATTCACTAGACTTCAAAGTAACTTGGAGGCTCTTTTTTGTGAAATAGAACTAGACTTTACACTATAGCTTGAAATGATTAACTGGACTTCAAAGAAACTGTGAGGCTCCCCCCCCTCCCTCCCAATTTTCTTGAAGTTTGATACGACAACAGTAAGTAAAAATATCTGGTAGTTTGTATTTCTTTTTGGAGCTAACCTCTGAATCTCAGAGAACAGCTTAGTGATATGTATGCATGTAATACCTCAACCATTTATGTTTCTTTATCGTAGTGTTCATAACACAAATATTTGGCTTTTTATGCTTGAGCCTATTTGATGAGCCTGTAAGTTCAGATTTCATAAATGATTATTTTTTGGATATCTGTGGTCTAGCAAGACTTGCCACATCATACATTCTTTACTTATAGCTTCAGTTACACAGTTATTGTGGTTTTCAATTCCTCCAGGGCTAGCTTGGTCAGTGTTCCCATGGTCCTTGGAAATCCTTTAAAGTCCTTAAGAAGTTCTTATTTTTTTAGAGGTGGTTGAAGTTCTTATTTTTGATAAAAAAAGTTCTTGAAAACGCTAATATGTATTTTTTGATGGTTGTTACAGTTCAGTGTATAAAGGTTCTAATTATATTACTCATGATGGTATCATGTAATATCAGCTTATGGCTTCTAAAAACTTAAATTATTTTCTAAAATTTTGCAAACTTCATTATCATACTTTATCTGCCTATTGAAGTTATATGTAGAGAGTATATTTGCACGTTTCTTTATTGCAAATGCAACTGACAGGAGTAGGAGTTGTCCTGAAATTCCTGATATTTTTTGTTGTTGTTTTCTTGGCCTTCAAGTTTTTAGTTTTTACTATTTTGTCCCAAAGCTTTTGAAAATTCGAAAGAATAATAATTCACATTCGAAATTTGACTGTCGTTTTTGTTTAATCGAAAGCAACTGCAATTGGCAATAGTGAATAAATACATCGCTCTTTCCACATTCCAGAAACACACAGCAACCGAAAAATTGTTTTTCAGCCGCCGCTGTGGAATCGAACCAACAGAACTCTCGGTATCGCGCCGAGTGCGTTACCTTTACGTAAAGGTACCTTTACTCGGCGCGATACCGAGAGTTCTGTTGGTTCGATTCCACAGCGGCGGCTGAAAAACAATTTTTCGGTTGCTGTGTGTTTCTGGAACGTGGAAAGAGCGATGTATTTATTAACTGTCGCCACGTATTTGGAATATTTTTACCTTGGCAATAGTGAAACTTTGCGTGCAACAAAAATTTTGATATTTCTAATATGAGACTTCTGCAAATTCTTTCACATGCTGATTGCACAAGACAGAAAAGCTGTGCAAAACAAAACATTAAATAAATCACAGCAAGCTGATTTATTTAATGTAAAAAAGTTCTTGTTGATTCAAGAAGATGCATCATACAAGCTCTTAGTTGAAGCTTAAAAAAAATTAGACATTGGTGTTAAATAAAATAATATGAGGGAATCATAGTGAGAAGAATTGGCAGGAAAACACGTAACACACAAAACATTAAAAGAATTCTGGAAATAGTGATCACACACATAAGTTACGTTGAAAAATTAAGAGCGGGGCGTTTCCGTAGCGACTTCTACCTTCATCAGCCATGGAATGAGACGTGGTAAAAGCGTCAGTTGTAGCCAGATTTTGAAAGCGATTTTGAAATCTGGCAACAACTGACGCTTTTACCACGTCTCATTCCATGGCTGATGAAGGTAGAAGTCGCTACGGAAACGCCCCGCTCTTAATTTTTCAACGTAACTTACGTGTGTGTGATCACTATTTCAAGAATTCTTTTAATGATATGAGGGAAGTGTGAGTTGCCCAGGTAATGCTATCTGTGAAAAATGAGAAACTGCATGAAATCGCAAAGAAACTAAGTGAAATTTGCCAAGCAATATCAAATTTAAAAAACAAAACAAAAAAACTTTCAAAGCCACAATAATATGTATTACTGCAATCAGAAGTTTAGGTTGCCTCCCAAGAATCAACTTATCCACAATTCTGTTGAATATCTGTGGTGTCTTTTTCTGCATGATTTGAATGTGGTTTGAGAATAAATATGTATATCCTTTTTTACTTGGTCTATTCTCATGTCCACTTAAGTAGAGAAAAATATGGTCTATTTAAATAATTTTTTGTGTGCAACATTTCTGCATTTCACATAATGACCATATATAAACCATGTTGTATGGCCTGAAATTTAAAACAAATCTTGTTATGATTTTTTTTTTTTTTTTGTCACACCATTCCTGAACTAAACAGATCAAAATAATTTTGGGATTGCTCTAATAATCCTTAAAAACTGTTTCTCTTTTGGGGAAAGGGTGGGAGGTGGGGTGGGAATCCTGCTGATGCATAATGACATAAAAATTAAACATTTTCTAGTTTTCTTTATTTGTGAATACGGTTGTAAGGTATGTTACTTGCTCCAAATCAGGTTAGGGACTGACACTTAATAAATCCTGATAAAATTCCACTCAGTCAGAGCTGTCCCATGATGTCACAATATTCAGAAAGGTTTTCTTCCAAAGCATGTTTATCAGAGAAAACAAATTAGATGGTGAAATTAGTAGGCGAGTGAATTCTTCATTGAAAGTTATAGCTGCTTTGAGAGGATTTCACAGGAATGATGAAGGTTCTCAAGAGAGTCCTGAATGGCTGTATATGAATGTGTAATTATTCCTACTCTGATTTATGGCAGTGAAACCTGGGTACTGCAGAAGAGACAGGAATTGTTTGTTTGCTGGAGAGATGCATTGCTTATGGAGAGCTTGTGGCAAGTCTTGCTCTGATCATGTGAGGAATGAAGATGTGTTGCGGTTGTGTAATATGACGCAAAATGTTGTTAGTAAGGTGGAGACTATGCTTCAGTGGTTTGGCAATGTTGAAAGGATGAGTGATGAGATGCTTACTAAGAAAAAAATTTCAGCCCAAGTGGCAGAAAAGAAAAGGGCAGAGGAAGGCCTTGGAAGTCATGGGAGGATCAGAATCAGGAGTGTCTGTGTTAGAAAAATATTATGAGTATGAAGTATAAAAGGTCTCATGTGCATCGTGTAATGGATCTGTGTGCCAAGATAGCTTTAATATATCATGTTTGATACAGCAACAGTAATTAAATTCTAGTTCCACCAGTTCAACATTTATCTGGCAGTTTGTCTTTCTTTGAGGAGCTAACCTCTGAATCTCAGAGAACAGCTTAGTGATATGTATGTATGTATGTATTTTGATTTGTTTTTACAGTACAGAGTAATCAGATACAATTTGTTTTCATTTTTGAGGTTAGAAATAATTATTTTGTAATAGTATTTCTAAATTATCACGTGCTTTGTATGGTGAGTGCATGAAAAAACTTAAATGCATGCTTTTCGAGAGTCTTTTTCAATTAAATTTTTGTTATGTTGCAGTTACATCTTACGTTGAAGCCCCAGCAGAATGGACACCTTGTGATCAAGGGTGTTGCATACAGTCTCCTTACTCAGAGCTACACACAGAAACCTGACAGTAGTAATGAAGTGGCAGAAAATTCTGTGCAGCAGAACTCTTATTCAACCCTGTCTTTACAAGGAAAACAGGTCATTGAATTAAAAGGTCCAAGAATGAATCGTACCACTGTAGAAAGAACAAGCAAAGTATATGCTACTGATCATAGGCTTAACGTTAAGGTTGTTAGTCCAATGCCAAAACTACAGGTAAGTATCTTTATCATTGCATACATTTCTGTGTATTCATTCGAAATGAAATTAGTGAATCGTACTCTCAGCCCTTTTTTATTACAGACCTCTTTATAACAGATTTCCGTTACATTGGATTACATTCGTGTGTAGCAGCTAAGGCATCTAACCATATCGGGGATACAGGATAAAGTTTATTGTGGAGCACTGAGTGACGGCTAGGTTGCTGGTGCCACTCTTTCCTAAGTGTTTGTTTGATTTGCATACTTCCCATTTGGACAGTCTTTACACCCCACCTCCCCCAATTTATTTTGCATCAGTGATTACGCATGACTTCCAGAGGGAGTGGTTTTGTAAAAAAGAAAGCATATCAGCTTAACTGTTAGCCAGAAACTAGAATCAATAAAGAAGTTAAAAGCTGATGATATGCTGGCATGCATATGTGAAGCATATATATGCCAGAAAGAAGCAAACATTGTCAGACATACGAGGGGATGCTGATAAGTTCTCGGCCTCACCAACAAGGAAATGGGCTAGAGCCATGAAACTTACAGACTATTCCACATATTCACCCCGAAGTTAAACACACTTGGCACACCGTTTCTGGAGTTTCTTTAACCCTTAAAAAAAAAATTCCGAAGTCTGATCACTCAAATACTGCTCCGCTGCTGATATCACCCCGAATCATTCGAAACATGCTTCCCTTTCAAACTTTTTTTAAGGTTTGAGAACAGGAAATAGTCTGATGGAGCAAGCTCTGGTGAGTAGGGTGGATGGTCTATGCACTTAAACCCCAGATCCCCTAAAACATCCATTGTCTTGCCAGCCTTGTGAGCCAGTGCATTGTCCTGCAAAAAGGTAACACCTTTTCGCAGTTTTTCTCGCCTTTTTTTCCCTCAATGCCTCCTTAAATTGGCACAGCAAGTTGGAATAGTATTCAGCATTTATTGTTTGGCACTTCGGGAGATAGTCAGTCAGTAAAACACCTTTCGAATCCCAAAAAAAACAGTTGCCACAACCTTTCCTGCAGACCTTTGAGTCTTGAATTTCTTTGGCTGTAGAGAACCCGAGTGCCACCTCTGCAGGAACTGTTGTTTCATCTCTGAATGGTAGTAATGTTACCACGTTTCATCAACAGTGGCAAGTCGCTGCAAAAAATTATCACCAGATCACTCAAAATGCTGCAAAACCGATTTGGAAGTGTTCACTCGTTTCTCATCGGCGTTCAAACATTTGGGCACCCACTTTGCTGACATTTTCTGCATATCCTAGTGCTCATGAATTATGAACCCAACATGTTCTCTAGATATCTCCAGTGTCTCAGCTATTGTTTTAGCAGAGATTCGCCGATCTGACAAAATCAAGTCATAGAACACGATCAACAATTTCGGGTGTTGTCACTGTTACAGGCCTCCCAGATCTTGCTGCATCTTCGGTCTCAAAGTCTCCATGCTGAAAGTTTGCACACCATTTCTTCACAGTGAAATATGAAGGGCACTTGTCACTTAATGTTTGCATCATACACTCATAGATTTCCTTTGCAGTTTTCTTCTGCAGGAACAGAAATTTCATGACAGCACGAAGTTCCACATTCGAAAATTCAGCGTTTTGCATTGACATGATTCAGTTCAGGATGTCAAACATTTGCAAAAAAAAAAAAAAAAAAAAACTATTAGTCTGAAAATTGGCACTTTGCAATACAAACGAACACTCTTTTTTTCGAGCTGCAGTGACAAAATAATGCTACAATTACAGGAAGTGGGTTAGGCTGAGAACTTTTCAGCATCCATTCATACATAAACCAAAGGACAAGATTACTGAATTTTCATTTTCTGCATTTTACAAATGGAATGTCACTCTTGGTGGAGCATCATATCTCCACTGGTTCAGAATAAACTTTTACCATATCTTCAGATTACTGCACAAATAAGCTCATCTGTCGTCTCCAAAATGTGAACAAAATTTCGTTAACTTTTTTATTTAGTTCAATGTTGACAGTATTTAGAGTGTTTTATTTTTATTGAGTGTTCTATTTGGTGTATGTTTATTTGTTGTGTTTTCAATAGTGTACATATTTACAGTGTATACTCGCATATAATGTGAGGCAAAATGTTAGTAAGGTGGAGACTAAAATCTTAGGTGGTTTGGCCACGTTGAAAGAATGAGTGATGAGATGCTTACTAAGAAAAAATTCAGCCCAAGTGGCAGGAAAGAAAGGCAGAAGAAGGCCAAGAAAGTCATGGGAGGATATCAATGAAGCCTGAGTTCAGAACAGATCATATGTAGAGGATTTTAGGAAGGATGTGTTTGACCCCAGGTCTTGAACAACCCTTAGAAATAGGAAGCTAATAGATTTGGGCTAGAGTGCCCAATAGGAAAGTGACTCGGAAGGGAAGTAGAAAGGGGGAGAAAAACGCCCTTATTTATTACCGGGGGCCAGTACCCGGGGCCCTGCAGCTTAACGTGCCCATCCGACACACAGCTGATATTTAGTGGTTCAAGCATTCGTACCTGCCTGGGTGGGATGGAACCCGAGGTCTTCTCCGTGGCAGTCACAAACTTTGACTACTACGACCCTAGAAGCCCGAGTTGTGCGGCAAGATTGCTTTAAAGGGAGAAGTTTAATACTTCAACAGTAAATAAATAATCAGTTAAAAAGTTATCTAATGGTTTGTATTTCTTTGTGGAGCTAACCTCTGAATCTAAGAGAACAGCTTATTGATATGAAGTGTAGTATAAGCCAAACGTTTTTGGAAGGAATCCTGCTTTCAAACTTTCAAAGTGGAGGGTTCGCTTATATGCAACTCGGTAAAAAATGCACCTGGACTTCTGAATTGTTACATGAATTCTTCTGCTAAATTTACCAGTGGGTTTGCTTACATTTTAGATTGTGGCTTTACACGCATCACTGCACGATAGTTCTCTGGCCTTTAGTCAGTTATATCCTTAGCTTGCTCCAAAAATTTTGAGGAGAGGGGATAATAAATGGTAGGTCTGGTTATTCTATGGATAATAAATGGTAGGTCTGGTTATTCTATGGATAATAAATGGTAGGTCTGGTTATTCTGCTCTCAAAACATCCTGGAGAAATGACACTCCTTCCATCTGCCAGTGGTGTACGTGCAATGCAAAAGGAAACTGATTACACACGGAAATAAGAAGAAAATTTCGGTTACGGAAAATTTTAAAATTTTCACATTCTGTTCTGCATATTTTACTTGTATCTATGGAAACATATATGTATGTATTCCTTAAAAAATCTGATCCTGCTTTGCCTTTCACTATTTATATCATGTAGTGGCACATGGAAAAAGCCGTGATCTCAAATTAAACAAGTTGCCAACAACTGCAGCATGAGGATTCATGTAACACTTCTTCAGAAGTACTTCCAAAAAATAAAATAAAATTTTGAAATATTTTTCCACCCTGAGTAAGATTCCTCCAGGAATAGGTGTCACTAATATAATAAGTGAAAAGCCTTATCTGGTTTCAATTTGAGACCATGAAATTTCTTGCTTCCAATACATGGAATACCTCTTTTTTTTCCGTTTGCAACCACAGGGCACCATCTTTCAAACTTGACACACTGTGAGTCACATCACATAAATCACTTAGTTGTTGAGGTGAGCCACAGTCAGGCATCTTCTGCTCCATGCTGGTGGAAGCCATCAGGCGCTATGCAAAAGCAAAGACCCAGTGTTTTACAAAAGGTGGGAACATGAAAAAGGCCAACATGGCCTTGTTACTTCTTGGGTAAAAGATTTGTGAAATGCAATTTCACCAGAAATCATTATAAAGTCTCAAAAAATGCTGCATAAATAATGCAATGGACGTTTCTGGAATTATTTGGAAACACCGATAGTGAATCGTTCTTTAAAGATTTTTACAATCTCAGAAATTTGCATAATTAATTTCAATAAATATATTTTCCAAAATCTTGAAATTTAAAGTCTGCTTGTATGTGGGTTAAGGTTTTTCAGAAATTTTTAGCTCTTGAAATAGGGGGTTGGCTTATTCATGTATATATGGTACTTATAAACCACCAATGAACAATATTGCCAGAACAGACCGCTGATAGTCAACTCAACTTTAGACTGGATTCCAAGGGACAAAAAGAGACCATGTGGAAGATGGATGGATGGAATTCAAAAGCATACAGGTGTGACATGGAGAAGATTGGCTCAGGACAGACCATTGCGGAAGATACTTGGGGAGACCATCCAGCAGTAGATTGATAATGGTTGATGATGATGGTGATGAGACCTAGACATAATTGACAATCAGCAATAATGGGCATCTTTCCTTTCTTATTGGTCCATTATAATGAGGGCTTACTATATGTCAAATAATGCAGATTGTAAAAGAACAGAAATATGGTACAGAAATTAAATATTTGAAAGAGTAAGCTCTTTGTGCATTTTTTGCTCTTTGAATATTGGTATTACATGTAAGACAGATTTTTGTTGTGCTGTTTGTAACTCAGATAAGATATCTGCATTTGTAATGTAATTACCAGCAGTATATTCACGGGCTAACGTATAAAACAATTAACAGATACTGAATGCCTTTATTTGCAGTATTATTAGGAAAATGCCCTTATTTGCAGTATTATTAGGAAAATGCTTTTATTTGCAGTATTGTTAGGAAATGCCTTTATTTGCAGTATTATTAGGAAATGCCTTTATTTGCAGTATTACTAGGAAATTAACAGATACTGAATGCCTTTATTTGCAGTATTACTAGGAAATTAACAGATACTGAATGCCTTTATTTGCAGTATTACTAGGAAATTAACAGATACTGAATGCCTTTATTTGCAGTATTATTAGGAAAATGTCTTTATTTGCAGTGTTATTAGGAAATTAACAGATACTGAATGCCTTTATTTGCAGTATTATTAGGAAAATGCCTTTATTTGCAGTATTATTAGGAAATGCCTTTATGTGCAGTATTATTAGGAAATTAACAGGTACTGAATGCCTTTATTTGCAGTATTATTAAGAAGAAAAAACTGACAAAAAGTTATTCATAATGTGTTAATCTGACGAATCTATGTATGTTGCTCGTATAGTAAATCCTACCCATTTAAAAAAAAATTCTTAGTTACTTTTTTCTAGCTTTGTTTAGCTAAATTTACACATATTAATTGTTTACAAGAAATATAGAGATTGAAATAATTACCCATCTCTGTTCATTTTTTTTATGGCTCATTAATTAACTTTGGTTTAAGTGAAGTAAGTTTTATATAGGCATGAAATAAATTGCAAGGTTTTCACAATTACATACGTAGCACATTCATTTGCATTTTCACTTCGAGCTCATCTTTCTTATATGATTAAGAAGAACTTGTTTTTAAAAAAACTAAACACTGTTAAAAAGTTACTTTAATACCTGCTACAGTTGGGTCTCTGGTTGGTTGGTTTTGTCATTTTGGTTCCACTCCACGTACATTTTAACCCAAGAGGCCCTTGAATACCCCTCAAGTGTCACTGTTTCTGAAATGGACACATATTTTGTTCTCCCTCAATTTGGCCTTTCATAAACTTAACAAATCTCCAGTTTTATCCATCAGGTCCATCAACTTGTTCTCAACTGAATCTTCAACCTTTTGTACTCACCCTTTTAGCCTATGAACTCTGCTATCCTTGTAACACCAGCATTGGGTACTTATTTTTTTTTTTTTATATAAACTTCTGTTTGTGAAAATTGCAACACCATGAAAGACTGCTGGTATTATCTTGAAACTTACAGGACATGTACAACAGGTTAGGATATACAAACGATTATTTAAATGTCAGTTAAAATATGCACACAGTTTCGGAGCAGCGCCCTCTGAACTGTCCAGTCTTCGTATAAAGAGCTGGCTCAAATGAGATGTTGCAATCAGTAAAGAGCTCACATTGAGTAGAAAAGGTGTTTCTTGTGTCTCACTATACCCAGTCCCCAAAGAAGGGTGTATTATGAACACCTGATGAACTTTGAGTGAGGAAGGATTGTTGGAATGAGGGAAGCTGGATTTTCCTACCACGAAATTGCCACTCGTACAGAACGAAACACCAATACAGTGATGTGAGCCTGGCGTCAGTGGGCTGGTGAGGCTCGGATGCATAGAAATCTGGAAAATGGACCGCAAAATCATCCGACTGCACATAATGACAGACATCTCTGCAGTACTGCATGGCAGTGACTGATTGTACACAGCGGCATCCACAGTGTTAGCGCAGCAGTGGAGCACTGTTACAGGTCAGTCCTTGTCCTCCAGCACACTTTGACATTGTCTGCTTAACAGAGGACAGGTCATTAGCAGCCTGTTGCTGTACATTCCTTTGACCCTCAACTGCAGATGCCTCAGTATGCAAGGGCATACTTGCCAACTTTTACAGATTATCCATAAAATTTATGGATTTCTGCTTAATTTGACTGGTTTATGGATACAGGTCTTTTTTACGAATTTTTTTAATATTTCAATCCCCTGCAACCATCCACTTAGATTTTCTATCGGACCTTACAAGCACTGGTCACACGAGGATGTCATCTTTGACTCGTTAGCTTTGTGATGTCGTGTGGTAGCTCTCTCCACGGGAGGGCTCAAGTGATGTGCCAACGCTAGACGCGTGCACAGTCTGCAATAGTGGCCGTCACATTCTGTATTTCCACAGCCCGACTCGATCAAGCGAGTGGTAACAGGTCATTAGCAGCCTGTTGCTGTACATTCCTTTGACCCTCAACTGCAGATGCCTCAGTATGCAAGGGCATACTTGCCAACTTTTACAGATTATCCATAAAATTTATGGATTTCTGCTTAATTTGACTGGTTTATGGATACAGGTCTTTTTTTTACGAATTTTTTTAATATTTCAATCCCCTGCAACCATCCACTTAGATTTTCTATCGGACCTTACAAGCACTGGTCACACGAGGATGTCATCTTTGACTCGTTAGCTTTGTGATGTCGTGTGGTAGCTCTCTCCACGGGAGGGCTCAAGTGATGTGCCAACGCTAGACGCGTGCACAGTCTGCAATAGTGGCCGTCACATTCTGTATTTCCACAGCCCGACTCGATCAAGCGAGTGGTAACGCTGATCGAGCGGCCCATGGTATTTCAGTCCCTGTTGACGCTAGTTCATTGTAGCAGTTGATTGGTCTCCTCTTGGGAGGGAAATCCCAGCCAATGAAAGAGAAGGGTAAACTCTGTGTGCAGAGTGTTGAGCAATGTTTTAGCAGCAAAAGAATACTTTCTTATGTGTGTTGTTTTTAGTGTGTGGTGTTGTTTCTTTGTTGTAGAGTTGAATTACCAGGAGGAGCGAGTTGTTAGTTTAGCTTTTATGCAAATCTATAAAGATGAGTACTAAAATTATACCATCTCAAAGTTATTTTCAAAGTTTTAAGGAAGAATACACCACAAAGTTCCAATGTATCAGGAAATCTAATAAAGGTGTAAAATTTGCATTTTGCAACATTTGCCAAAACAATTTTAACATTGCCCACGGAGTCAGAAATTATATTTTTTGTCATGTAAATGGTCCCAAACACAAAGGTAATGTGAAGTGTACTGATAGTAACTCCAAACTGACTACGTTTTTTAAAACAACTCGTGCGGAATTGTTGTTTAATTTTTTTTATACAACACAACGTGCCACTCAGTACTGGCAGCTATGCTGGTCCACTTTTTCGGCAAATGTTTCCAAAAAATGAAATTGCCAAATGTTATGGTAAGACCAAACCAATGGCGATTGTCCATGAAATGGCTTTAGATCGTACTTCCGCTGTTGTGAAACTTTTACAAGAAGGGCCATTTTCTGCAGCATGTGATGTAAGTCATGAAAGTGATTACAATATTATATAATCCTGATATACAAGATGAAGATTAGAAGGTATGTAACATACAGTTTTGAATGCAATGTGTAGGGACTCAATATTTCCTTTTTACAGGAAATGTTTGGTATTGAAACACCACAGGTTTGCGAGGCTAACATCGAACAAAATTGAGATTTTCCTTTATGGTTTTTTAAATTATTATATTAAACACAGATAATACTAGTTTAGTTATTGTGGCATATGCAGAGATTTTTACTGCATATTTATTAATATAATTATGTTTTGTTTTGTGGTAAATGGTGTTCACGCTAAAGTTTTACTGATACACATTTTTCAAAGTTAGCAAGTATGCAATAGGGTCTCGAATATAGACATTGCCACACTGATTGGTAACATGTTTTCTGATGAGTCATGATTTAACTTGATGCACCATGACGGTTGCATATGTGTTCAAAGACATCGTGGTGAATGGCACCTTGCAGTGTCATACCGGATCAATGCCAAGCAACATGGTTTTGGGGTGCCATTGGGTTCAGTTCACAATCTTGCCTGATACAAATTGAGGGAACCCTCAGCAGCCAGTGATACGTGGATGTTTTAGAGGCAGAGATGATCCTTTCCTTCAGAGTTGTCCTGGCGCTATATTCCAGCAGGACAATGCTCAACCACATGTGATCCGGAATGTCAAAGTCCACTTCCATGTACGGCAGATACCACTTCTTCCCTGGCATGCATATTCTCTGGATATGTCCCCAATCAAACATGTCTGGGACAGGGTAGTAAGTAACTGGCCCATCAAGTGCCTCTGCCAGTCCTCACAAATGAACTCTGGTCTCACATAGAAGCAGCTTGGCAGGCTATTCCCCAGTACGATATCAAAAACCTCTTCCATTCAATGCTGCACAGTGTAGAGACTATTATTATTGTTGTTTAAGGTGGCTTCACATGATACTGAGTTTTGAAGTGAAAAAATCTTGTATAGCTCTATAAATGTAATCAGTTATCTCCTGTCACATGAGGAATCTGTGATATAAATTTCATTTGAATAACACGATTATTTCTTGGCGTCGCAATTTTCACGAGCAATAGTGTATTTATTTATTTTATATTTATTTTATATTATATATTTACAGCACAGCTAGCTCTGTTTGTGAACTGAAGAAAAGTAATTTCTTATTCCTGAATGAAATTGAAGTTGTGTGATTCTAAAATGTGTTTAATTTACATTGTTCATGCACAGAAATGAATATCTGCACTCAAACAAGAATTTCCACTGCATAAAGGTGAATTTTTAGCTGGAATTTTACTTCGAGTTTTGTTGTGAGATTGACTAGAAAGCTGTTATAAGACATTTTTTGCTTTTGTTTTAAATGAGGGGTTTCGAATGTGACATTTTTATTTTAACAATGAATATGTGTTGCAGATTCCTTACTACCTTTGCGATGCATCAGATTTGTTTCCTTTCAGGTGAAGTACCTATCATTTCCTGATAGCCTGCTATGTGGAGAGGTGCAACAGATCTCCGTTGAATTTGCCAACATTGGAGAACGTGTGCTGCACAGGATTATAGTGGCATCCCCTACCCCAGGACTTTTCGCGTTGGGTAGCTCAGATTATGAAGCTTACGACCACTGGCAGCTGTGCAAAGCAGAACGCAGGAATGGGAAGCCTTCTCCCGTTATGGCCGAGTGGCAATACTGTGACTGGAAGATGGAAGTGACCATGCCACAGGGAGGTCCATGTAGACTCCATCCTGGAGAATCAATAACTCTTCCTATGTGGCTGAGGGGTCCGGATTCTCCTGGAGAATACAATCTTGACCTCCTTTTTATTATGAGACTGAACCTCCCCATCCACAATTAAGGTTTGTACAAAAGCATCAGGCATATTTATTTTGTTGTCATTCATTGATTTCAAACCTGCAAACCAAATGGATTATATGGTATTCATTCATGCATTATCATATCATACTTCTACACCCAAAATTAGGTGTTCAAATTGATGAGGCTAAATACTTGAATACAGAATATGATAAAATAAAAATTTATTTTACAAAGCAGAACCTAATATATTTTACAAAGCAAAATAAAAATTTATTTTATCATATCACATTTCTACACCCAAAATTGGGTGTTCAAGTTAATAAGGCCCACATTTGAATACAGAGTATGATAAAATAAAAATTTAATGCCAATTACACGTACAGATTCTCCCAATTTCCATTGTTCCATTGCAAGATCTGCCTCTTGACAGATCACTTCCTCTGTCACTAGTGACCAACTTTCACCATCAATCCATCTTGTCCCAGGCCTTCCCCTTGATCTATGACTAGCTATTTTGGTGTAATGCATCTTCCCAGAGCATCCCACACATGTTCTATGGGATTTAGGCTGGGGAAATGTGCTGGCTAATTCATCCACTGAATGTCTTCACTTTCCAACAGCTCATCAACAGCCACCATACGATGGGGTGTGGTGTTATCGTCCATTAGCATGAACTGTGGGTCAATGACATCTCGGAACAGATGAACATGGGAAAGGATTGCCTCATTACAGTAAGGTGCCACGGTTACAGTACCTCTTTCCAGTATCTGTAGCTCCATACATCCGTCGTTCAGAAAGCCTTTCCGTATGAGAACACTGACTCCGCCATATCTATCCCATTCATTGAAGTTTGGTGGCAATACTGAGTTCTTCCCTCATGCCAGATTAGCTGACATCCAGAATCTCTAGAGATTAAATCTCATCAGTAAAGAGTACTAAATGCCACTGTTCTGCTGTCCGGTCCTTTTGTTCTCTGGACCACTGTAAATGGTGTCTTCGGTGAGTAGTTGTTAGTGAAACACAGCGTACCACTACTGGTCGTCAGGAAAACAATCCACCTTTATGTAGTTTTCTGGCCACTGTAAACCACTATATTGTTATCCTGTGCTCATGTTCAGTTGTTTTGCAAAGTTGCTTGCTGTCCCTCTTGGCCTGTGGGAGCAGATAGTAGTCCTCACTTGGAATGTTGTTTTTTTTGTTGGACAACCACCATTGGTTTTTCGCACGGCTGTTTCTGTAATCCTGAAAGCCAGCCATGCATGTTACATGATTCTATGGGAAATACCAAATTTTCTTGGGGCACACTAATCGCAGTTTACCCCTCCTTTGAGCCTCCAAATTAATTATTCGACCACAAGTAAAATCGTCAAGATGTTCTCGATGAGCCATTTCGTCATCTCTTGTGCACAACAAACACGATCAAATGCTTGTAACACTTATGTTCACCATTTAGTAACTTCCGTTCAACTGATGCTATTGGACTGCACGAGCACATTTTGTTCTCACGTCATGCAAACCACACATCGCCGCCCCGGTGGCGCAGTGGTCTAAGGCGCTGGCCTCTGATCATTCGTACGTAAGGGGTCCGGGTTCGAATCCCGGTCAGGCATGGATGTTGTGTTTGTCTTACGGCACTGGCTGTCTCCCTTCCCTGGAACCAGTGACCCTAAATTAGGGACGGGTGACTGCTTATAGCCCATTGAGTTGCTCACGGTGGTCGTTAAACCTCCAAAAAAAAAAAAAAAAACCCACACATCATGCTCGATTGTTATGCATGTACTGTTGCTGTTGTTCCCACATGCAGTCCTAAGTTAATTTGCATTTGGGTGCTGCTCTACATATGGCATTATGTTTTAACTTCATCCTTAAGTTTTGCACACCAGTGTAGGTCCATGTTGTTAATATACCTCTTACAGATTCCCAGATGAGTTCTGCCTCACACACACTGGGTAAACTTCACAGCAGTTTTGTTAAGATCATTTTGTCATGCAGCTGGCTGCATGCTGTAGAAATGCTCATGGGCTTGTCCACAACCACTCACATTTCCAGACTTAAGGTTTTCTAAAAAATCTCTGTTGGAGTACTGAAATTACTTATGTTCCTATGACATGTTGATTCTTGCAAATCAGTGTTTTCAATCTATTTGGTTAGACTATTGGAACTCTTCAATACATTACCAACTGAGGTCATGGGAATGTATGTCCAGAGTAGCAGAATGTAGACGTAAGCTGTATGTGGATAGTTTCTAAATTATTAGAAGATTCTGCAGATAGTTTTTCTTTGTAGATTAAAAATAAAATAAAATAAAATGTTATCTAATTTTTCACCTCTTCTGAGTTCTTTTGTTTTTACAGACATTTCTGACCTCTAGGTTTTATTAAGGCCCATTCTCAATGCATAGGAACTGTATCAAATGTTTCATTTACACAGAAAGAATTTGAATTTTATTGCCAGGTTCCTCTTGCTATTGCCAGTTATTAAATTAAAATCTTTTCCTTAAGGATTTTGTAAGTCTACTAGTTTTGAATTAAGTTGTTGAAGATGTTGTTTATAATTTTTAAAGGTTCATCAATGGAGCTATTTTTCTGGATATCAAAACTTTCTTTAATTAGTATCTTGTTTTTATGAGGTTCCTAGCCCAATATTTTAATATTTTGCCATAAAGGTCCATTTCACACACATTGATGCACATTCAATTGTACTCAGGGATCGCATTTCTCCTAAAATTCCTAATATTTTGTGACCCTCCTTAAATTCCTAATATTTTGTGACCCTCCTTAAATTCCTAAAATTATAACTAAAATTTGCTATTATTCCTAAAATTTTCGTAAGCTTGTTTATTAAAAATACAACCGTTATTAGCGCCAATAAATTTACCATTACGGTAAGGTAAAAAGACCTGTTATTGTAGAAACACAGCCTATATGCTGTGCTGCTGAAGGGAGGGAAAATGACGCCATCAAGATGCACTTGCTTCGGGGCGGGCGCTCCACTTTTGTGCCTTCGGACAGTTTTTGAGAGTAACAAGAGATCTAAGGGAAAAGGGGACGGGTCATTTTCACCCCTGGTTTGCGCTTTGCAGACGAACTCCGTGGCACGCAGAAGATCATACTTTATTTTTGGACATGCCTCGTGGAACCTCCTCTTTCTGCTGATGTATTGCTATTGTAAACCGCAGGTGGGTGGAAGCAAAGAGGAAACATGTGGTCTCCTTCCGTAACCTCCGGTAATGACGATGGGATGGTAGCTGAGTGTTATCGTGGCAGGCAGTAGAGCACGTGATCATTAACCTTCGATCGTGCGTCGGCGACAGCGACCTTCGATACGCAATATATCTCGGCTCCGACTCACTTTGACTGAACTTGCGTGAGATGCGTGTGATAGTTTCTGGTTTTGTGTCTTTTATGGTGTTCTCTGTGCTGTGTGCAGGTTCAATTCTCTAGTGGTGACTTGCTTTTTTCTTTTTTTTTTTCTATCTTCTGACATCCTCGCAGCCAAACTTCGGGAAGTTGTCTGGTTTTGCAATATTGGAACGTGTTTTTGTACTTCCCTTTCATTTTCTGATTAGTAATACAAGTGTTTAAGATGCCTAAATCCAAAACGAAATTTCAAGATGCGTGGCTCGCCAAAGAATTGGACGGAATGAAGTTGAAAGAATGGTGTTCTGCAACTGAAACAATATTTTCTGCTAAGTGTATATTGTGTTCAGAAATTTTCAATATTTCTAATAGTGGCTTTTCACAAGCAAAAGCGCATTATAAAGGAAAAAAACATTTTGCAGAAATTTCAAAGTAAATTTCAAAATAAGTCCATCCTGAAAGCCTCTGGAGAACGGGATCTTCAGCCCAAAACAAATATTAGTGAAGTACTGAGTCATGATTTACAGTTGGCTAAAGCCGAAGCATTATGGGCCATGAAAGTTGCTAAGGACAATACGTCTTTTGTTTCATACACTGAAACAGTTGAACTTTTCAAAGAAATGTTTCCTGATTCTGCTATTGCAGCCAAAATGCAACTTAAAGAAAAAAGTTGCTTATGTGATATCACATGGATTGTCAAAATATTTTGAAGAGGATTTGAAAAAGACATTGCATCTAGTAGCCCAGGAAAGGTTACTATAGCATTTGATGAAACTACAAATACACAAGTGAAACGGCAGTTGGATGTGTATCTCAGGTACTGGTCTTCAGAAATAAATTCAGTTTCTTGCCGATACTTAACAAGCGTTTTTCTGGGTCATGCAACAGCAGATATTTTGCTAAAAGAAATTCTTGATGTGTTATCATCCTTCAATATTTTGTTGAACAGAATTATTTGTGTATCCATGGACAGCCCAAATGTAAATAAGTGCTTTTTATGCAAATTCAATGAAGTTGTAAAACAAGAAACAGGCCAGAAATCTTTGGAACTAGGTTTTTGCAACCTGCATGTTGTTAGTAATGCATTTAAAATTTTTTTGACAAGCTTAAATATAGATTTTGATGAATTTGCTACTGATATACATTACTTTTTAAATAGTGCTGCAAGACGAGAGGATTATAAATCTGTCTAGGATATAACATTGGTCACAGCCAAATTTCTTTTGCGTCATGTCAGCAACAGATGGTTAACCGTTGGTTCTGTAGCCCAGAGGCTCTTGGATCAATGGCTAAATATTACAGAATATTTTTTAAACTTCTTGCCATCTCAAAAAATATTTGAAAAACAACTGCGCAATTCGGCAAGGTATAAAAGAATTCACTGTTTCCTGAAAAATGAGCTTACTCCTTGCTATTTAGCATTAATTTCATTTTCACACCAAAATTTTGAAAAGTTTTCATTATGTTATCAGAGTGAAGAACCAAAAATACACCAGTTATATTCTGATTTAAATACTTTAATGAGGAATGTTATGGCTCAGTTTATCCAAGATGATGTTATTGCAGGGAAATTTGGAGAAGACCTAAAGAATGTAGATTTTGAAAACAAAAATTCATGGAAAAAACTAGGGGAGTTAGAAGTTGGTATGAAGACAAAAAATCTCCTCAGGAATGTTCAGGAGACCAGGCAGAAATTATTTCTCTTATATGTAAGATCATCACTAATCGCAACCACAAAATATTTAAAGTCAAATTTGCCATTCTGCAATCAAAAGCTAAGAGACATAGAAGTTTTAAAGGTAAAAGAACCAAAGAAAGAGTCAACTCAACTTTCAGTCACTGAAGGACTTTCGGAAATAACCAGAATTTCAAGTGTTTTGCATCTTTCTGAGGAACAAATTGATAGAGTAAGAGAAGAGTGGAAACTTTTAAATTGCGATAAGCCAACTCTAGATGAACTAGTGAAATTTTCAGAGGAAGGGCATATTCCAGTGCGGATTGATCATTACTGGCGTAATATATTTAGTATTAAAGACTCTAGCGGAAAAGAAAAATACTCAAATCTTGCTAAACTCATCAAGTCAATTTTAGTTTTACCTCATGGTAATGCTGATGCAGAAAGGGGATTTTCGGTTAACACTGCTCTGTTAAGGAAGGACAAGGCTAACTTAAAATAATATCATTAAGAATAGTTAAAGGGGCCATTAAACACTATGGATGTGTAAGTAAAGTTCCCATAACAAGAAATTTGTTAAATAGTGTTCGTGATTCACATAAATTTTATAAAGAGTATGTTGATAAGCTGAAGGAAGAAGAATAAAAAAAGGTAAAAGAAAGGAAGCAGAAAGAGAGTGAAAATAAGGAAAAGCAGCTAGAGAAAAAAAGAAAAGCTGAGTTTGATGACAAAATAAAAGAAAATGATGCAGAAATAAATAGTCTTAAAAAAGATAATGAAGCCTCCCTAGCAGTAATTCAAGAGGGAACAGAAAGAATGAGAAAAGCTGTAGAAAAACAAAATACTGTTGAAATAGCAGTTGCCTCTAACTTGATCATACAAGGTTCAGCTGAAATAAAGAAAACTGAAAGTAAATTAGTTGTGGTGGAAGCAGAAAAAGATAGGCTTATCAGGAAAAGGTTAAAACAATAATATGAAAAAAGTAATTCAGTGAACAATTGTACATAGTTCTTGGTTTTTAATTACCTTTTAGGATATTATAATTTAATGTGAAACCTGAAAACTTTACTGTGAAAATTGTGAATTGCTTCTGGTTCAACAGCATATTAATGTTCAAAGTGAAACTTGAATGTGGTAAATATACTTGAATATGATAATAGCACGTGAAAAGATAAGAACTGAGCATTAGAAGTAAATCATACTTAAACTTTAGACATTAGACGTTATGCAAAAAATTTGGGTGTGAACTTCGACCGTATATACTAATGGACTGTGCATTGGCAATAGCTGCATCAAAGCCGCCATGGCTCCAACATTGGGCACGTCATCATCAGACTCCAAATTTCGTGTAAAAATGCTGTTATGATTACTAATTTATGCTGCAGAACTTCAGTGTTTTCGGTGTATTATGTGAATGCTCCTCATATATAATGAAAACTATTCAGGTAAGTTTACTTATGAGCTATATACATGCATGATCGGGTTGTTTACATTTCGTGATTTATAACGTGATGAACATTTGCGAAGAATTTGGAACATGCATTCCATTTTTTTTTCTTAAGTTACTATATTTTTATATCAATAGCTGCAAGTTTCTGGTTAAGTAATTGAACTTTATTGACTTAGGTATTTAATTCGTTTCTTACCCATGAAAAATCATAGAACTTCCTTTACTATATCGCTCAGAACAACCATAAGCACAGCAGGTGTAACCCATCTTTTTGACTGATGTCATGTGATTTTATGTTGGAGCCAGAAATTTTGATGTCATGCGCAGTCTATCAGTATATATGGTTGAAGGGTGTGAAGCAAACTCTTTACAATGTATACAAAGTTGTTTTACTAGATGTATACAAATATACATCTAGTTTTTATTGAAATACACTCCTAAAATTTTCCTAAAATTTTTCTGAAAATTCCTAAAATTCCTACCTAAAATTTTCCAGAAGTATGCTATGATCCCTGTGTACTGTACTTATTTTGTCCTCATTGCAATCTGTAATGTTCTAATAATTATTTATTGTTTTATTAATTTTTCTTTCAGGCTGTCTTTGAATGAATGTTAGGGTTCATCTCCTGCCTATATCTGCAATGTACATTCTTTTGTACACATTATCTTGAAAACTATTACTTTGTAGTGCTAGAAATTTTGAGCAGAAATAAAAATGACCCATAGCTAATGTATGATGCAGTTATTATTCTGAAAAATTTGTTAGATTTTTTTTTAATTCAATTTATCTGACTCGAAAGCATTCCAATTTAACGCTAGATGGCACGATAAATTAGCATAACAGTGTTTCTGACTAGAAGCAACAAAATTTCCTATTTCTGCCTGATTTTTCTAATTATCTGAGCTAAATAGAAATCAATTAATAGGGGCAAAAGTGAGATTGGAGCCTTGTCTTCTATAGATCATCTTAAATCCCACTATACGTTCAATTTTTTAAGAGAAAATGTGTACGTTAGCAGAGAACCCCTGAATTTGAGCTATGGAAACTCTGCCTACTTACTAAGCTCTACCTACTTACTGAGCTCCACTCCCAAATAATGTCATTGGTTAAAACGTAACAGTGCACATTTTGTCTTTTTATTGTGAAGCCAATGAGGAACCACTTTTGGGGAGGTCTCCAATGATTCGCTGACTCAAACTTCTGGGACAGTCACTCAAGACATAAAAGTTATGCCCAAGGAGTGATTTTTTCTCCATCTATCGCAGAAGATGAACTCTAACACTCATTCAAAGACAACATTAAATTCTGTTATTGTGGTTCGAGCTTCGCGGATTTGCAGCAAGTTTTTGGTCTCAATGGTTGCATACGCAGATACATTTTATTTCTATACAACTCTGTGTATGTCTAATGCCACACATTGATATTTTCCTGGCATTAGCATACAATGTCCATTTGCCTTTGAAATACTAACTCCGTCTATGGGCATTCATCATTCAGTTCCAATGCATACTTTAGAGACTACATTCCCAAATAATCCTACTTTGTATCTCTGCACACAGTGTTTCGAGAACAAGAACAATCAAACGGGTGTAATGACCCTCACACTTTTCTGCTGTTTTATGTAAACATTAAATTATCCTTGGGATCCAGTGAGAGTCCACATTTTTATTGAAGTGGTCCTACGAGGTTGCGATATGTCCAACGGCAGCTTTCAGTCAGCAGTCGTAAGTGCAAGCATCCTGACATAACCTCAAGCTTCATGTGCATTTAAACATGCATGGCATCTGAAATACAAAAGGAGGGACTAACAACACCTATGACAAGGTGTTGTTAGTCCCTCTCTTTCAAAATGTATCTAAGGAAGCTAACTTTCCATGCCACACAAAACCATACGTGTAAAATAAAGAGTCCAAGCTTCTCATGTAACAAAATAGAAAAAAAGTTTAATGAAATTTCAAAACACAATCTTGCTTCCATGCTTATCGGTCGGTCTGACCAGTAGATGGAGTAATTTCTACTGATTTCTGTCCCCATTCACCAATACAACAGGAATCCTGACTGCTCCTTACAACAAGTTTAATTTGTTATCCTTTGTGCGTACTTTTGACACACTCAAGAAATACATCCTACAGCAACCTCAAATCAGCTGTCGTAAGAGCAATCAGGGCCTTCGTGTGCATTCAACATGAATGGCTTATGCAAAGCCCCACACTCCCACCAAACAAAGTTCTTATACTATCACGAATTCCCAGGAGCATTTCATCCTCATTGATTAGCTGTGCTAAGGTTTTATCTTTTTGCCAGGTTTACTTTAAAACTCTCAATGAATCTTTCTGCTCACACAAACGGCAAACATCGGCTGGCACATCAGTACAACACTTTAGATAGTACATCATCATCATTGTCAACTGTTATCAATCCACTGCTGGCTGAAGGTTTCCCAAGTTTCCTCCACTACTGTCTATCTTGAGCCAATCTCCTCCATGTTACTCTGGCATGTATTCGAATTTCATCCATCCATCTCCCATGTTGTCTTTTTCTTTCCCTTGGTATCCAGTCTAAAATTTTAGTTGTCCATTGGTGGTCTATTCTTCTGGCAACATGTCCAGCCCATTGCCATTCCAGGGATTTTATTCTTATCATGATGCCTTCCACCCTTGTCATTTTCCTTATCCATAACAAACTTTTTTGTTCAGTTCAGTGTGGTGAGTTATTACTTAACCCCCCCCCCCCAAGATAGTATGCATATATGTTAGTGTATACCACTATTCTTATTGTGAATCTAACATTGTTCACCTGTTTGCAAAGATATGGTTGGCACCCTCTTATCTAGGGACTGTGCTTGTCCCATAGTTGCTGCTGAAAATGGTGCAAATAAAGGAAAGTTCACAAGTGAATGTGAATATTGAAATATTGAAACATATTTACAAAATTTAGCCCTGAATGAAGTCAAAGAACCTTTTAATAGGTTTGCTATTTCATACAATAAATCTGCTGTTCTATTAGCTACTCTTTGTAGAAAAAGAAATGTTGATAACGTGGGATAAAGGAACTATATTCTGATGTTACTCACCTTATTTCCCAATATCTTTCAGGAGGTTTTCTTCTCATGCATACATTTCCAACACGTAATTTTAATTGTGGGATAAATGGTTTTTCTCAACTTTCACAAATTCCTGAAATTTAGTCTTAAATCATTTAAATTATTTTAGTGGTGTAAAAGGTATTAATGATTTCACCCTTGGTTATTTTTTTCTTTTTGGCTTATTACTTTGTTGTTAGACACTTTTTTATTTCTTCAGATTTCTTTTTCCCACTCAGAAGATTGTGTTAATTAGGGTTGCAGCCTTATGTAGTTGCACTTTAATTTGGTTTAAAGTATTTTTAGCATATAAATTTGGAAGAATTCATTATGTAATCTTCTCATTGTTAGTGTACAGATGCCATGCATTTTTGCTGATTACCACATAGCCATCCTTCAGAAAACTTGAAAAATGTCACCCTGGAACAGGAATTGAACCCACATCTCCCAGTTTACATTCAAGCACGCTACCGTTACACCACACAGGAGAATGAAGTTCCAATTGACTGGTGCTAAGCAGATGTAGCTTAAGAGTCCAATTGATGATCATTTCTCATACATGTCCAGATAAAAGGTTAATATTCCTCTGGTATTTTAGATCATAGAAACAAATGGATAGCAGTGCCCAGGAAGAAATTAATTCTTCACAAATACATGAAAGGCATACAAGGGTTGATTAAAAAGTATTGAGACTGTGTGCATAACTGTTAAATGCAGCGATGGAGCATAATGCCGTTTGGCAGGCTGTGACCTTGGAATCTACTGCATATGCGTCTGCCAAAAGAACACTGTTGGCACAGCATCTTTTGTGCTGTGGCCAGTTGTCTGGAGTCTGGTCTGATCGGTGTGTTGCATTAACTACACTGGCGGAAAGTGAAAAAAGAACACCAAGAAGGAATTGGCGGACGATCATGAAATTTACATATGTTAATTGTGTCGAGTTTACGTAGGTGTGATGTTAATTTCGGGACCAACCGGTGAGCGCTTACGCCACAGCACGACATAGTATGCAAATTATTGTCGTTGGTATTTGAGGAGTGCGGCGAAGTGAATGTAATCTGTCGTCGGCGTACGGACACGTGTGAAGACCCTGAAGAAGCTGCAATGCCTGGACATGGAAGACGTGTACAATTTCAGCAGTTATCGTACTTTGAGCAAGGTCATCTAGTCGGACTCCGCGAAGCTGGGTGGTCGTATCGTCGTATTGCGGAGCGAATTGGATGGGAAGTATCGGTGGTGGTACGATGGTGGCGTAGATGGTCCGAGGAACATTCCCACACGAGAAGACGTGGAACCGGGAGTCACAGACGGACTGATGACCAGACCGATCGACGCATAAGAACAGCGGCGCTGTCAAGCAGAACATCCACTGCGACGCAAATCCAAGCTGCCGTTGCACCTGAGGTGACTGTGCGAACAATCTGCAACCGTCTACTGGATGCAGGATTACGTTCATGTGTACCTCTGACTCCAGCCCACCATCAGGAACGGCTGCAGTGGTGTCGCCAACGTCTGCACTGGAGAACGCAATGGCGATCTGTCGTGTACAGCGATGAAAGCAGATTCTGCTTGGGAGCCTCCGATGGCCGTATGCGTGTTTGCAGACGCACAGGGGAGCATCTCCACCCTTCTTGCATCCGACAGCGACACACAGGGCCTACACCTGGTCTCCTGGTGTGAGGAGCGATCAGCTATCACTCCCGTACACAACTAGTGTTTGTACCGGGTACGTTAAACAGCACCTCCTACATCAACAACATCATCCAGCCCGTTGTTGTTCCATTTGTAAGGTCGGTCCATCGTGGTGTTTTCCAGCAAGATAACGCACGCCCACACACGGCACGTGCAACGCAACATGCACTTCAGGGTGTGAGACAACTTCCATGGCCTGCACGTTCACCGGATTTGTCCCCCATTGAGCACGTGTGGGATTTTATGGGACAACGACTTATCCGGTCTCCATGGCCAGCCACGACCATACCCGATTTACGCGTCCAGGTTGAGGATGCTTGGAACTCAATACCCCAAACTTACATCCAACATCTGTACGACAGACTCCATGCCAGAATTGCACAGTGTCATACTAACCATGATGTTACATGGAAATGTTATTTTTCAGTTTACCAGCAAATACAGCTGTATTTTGCCATAATGTTTTTATCACGTTATCCTCTGTATTCCGTTATTATGCTGTATAAATTTCATTGGTATCAGACGTCTCCTTCTTGGTGTTCTTTTTTCACTTTCCACCAGTGTATGTCTGGTAAGCTTTCTTAGGTCTTGGTGGGCTGTGGAACTTCCACTGTGAGGACTGAGCCTTTGTTTCTGGGTCATATCCATAAACCATCTTTTTCATAAAGTCTTCATTTCTGGCCAATTCAAACAAGTCAATGTCTGCAGACAATGGAGTTTCCTTTTGCTCATGCGAAAGGATTTTTGGAACAAATTCTCATGTGAGAGGATTTTTGGAACAAATGTCCCATCCCCAAATCTTCAGTAAGCATTGCCTGTATTGATCCAAAACTAAGGCCTAAGTCGTCACTAAGTTCTCCGATAATAATTCTGTGATTTTTTCCTCACAGCTGAATGAACTTCTTGGACGTTTCTTTCATTCCTGCTTGTTGAGGGCCTTCCACAGTGATAGACACTTTCATGGCCCTTTTCGAAACGTTTGTACTAGTTGTACACTCGTGGATGACTTATGCAGTCCTCACCATACACTCTCAGTAACTCGTCACAAGTTTAAATTTATAACAAGGAACAGTACATCAATTATGTAGAAAATAGTAAAACTGTACTAGTGATCTGATTTATTGGCATAGCAATATTGACAAAAGTCACCAGACACTCCTTCAAAAGTAAATGAACAGATCCGCTGCGTTGTTAAGATGCATGGTACAGCTGCAAACGGTATAAAAACAAGCCTGCAGCTGACTGCGATCGTATCGCACTGTGAGGTTGAGTAAAATGTCACAGTGGTAGAGAACTGACTCTGAGAAAGGAAAGATTGTTGGGTGTTATATTAGTGGGTTGCCATAAAAGAAACCGAGAGGTGTTTAAACATACCCAAGTCAACTGTTTTGGATGTACTGAATAAGTGGAAGACACATGGGGTGCCTGAAGCAGCAAAACATACCGGCAGACCAAAGAAAATCAGTGATAGAGGACGTCAAAGCCTCAGAAGAGTCGTTAGAGCTAATCAACGGGGTATGGCACAAGACCTCAGTGTACAGGTGAGTAAAAATGCTAGAACCTCTGTATGTGCACGTACCATTCGCAGAGAACTTCATTCCATGGGTTACCGTGGTCGTGTGCTTGCTCCATAAGCCTTTCATCTCCACTCGGAATGCTACTCGTCATTTAGCATGGTGTAAAGAACATTTATCGTGGACCGTGGATCGATGGAAACGAGTCCTATGAACTTATGAATCAAGATACATGATCCTTCAGTCTGATGGCCGTGTGTGGGTATGGCGGCAGCTGGGGGGACACTATTTACCACAGTGTACTGTTCCTACGGTCAAGTTTGGAGCTGGCAGTGTACTCGTATGGGGGCGGTTTTCGTGGTATGGTCCCGGCCCATTGGTTATCGTGGGTAAACCTGTTAACCAGCACGTCTACCTTGATGTTCTGGGCAATTATACCCTACCGACTCTGTGGCAATACTATGGAATCGAGCCTTGTTGGTACCAACAGGATAATTCACCGAGCCATAAAGCAGGGACTGTTGCAGCGTGGTTTGACGATAATTCTGTGCCGTGTGTGGACTGGCCAGCACAGAGCTCTGATCTTAATCCCATAGAGCACCTATTGGATGCAGTAAAACACTGCATAAGAAGTTTGGAACCAAGGCCTACTACTAAGCAACAGTTAGTGGCAGCACTATGTACTGAATGGAAGTGCATACCTATTGCTGTGTTCCAAAACCTTGTTGAAAGCATGTCTCAAAGGGTCAGTGCATTCATTAAGGCTAAAGGTGGACCGACACCGTACTAATGTATGTCAATAAATGCTATGTTGTGTTTCTATTCTAGGTGTCTGGTGACATTTGTCAGTATAGTGCATATATATTTCCAATTAAGTCTTTGTGGAAGTGAGAAAATGCAGAGTTTTTGCTGGTCCTTGATAAAGCCAAGGCTCAGTATTCTCGACACTTTCTACATTCAGTTGTTCTTTTTTTTTTTCTGTTTTTTTTTCTCTTTTTACTCACACCGGTCAATACATAACCTTTTCTATGTTGTACTTGGTGTGAGTCAAAAAATTTTTTGCTTCAGTCTCTTCTTAATAGAATATATATATATATATATATATATATATATATATATATATATATATATATATATCATCATCATCATCATCATTGTCAACCATTATCAATCCACTGCTGGACGAAGGTCTCCCCAAGTTTCCTCCACAACGGTCTGTCTTGTGCCAGTCTCCTCCATGTCACCCCTGCATACTTTCGAATTTCATCCACCCATCTCCCATGTGGTCTTCTTCTGGGTCTTTTCCTGTCCCTTGGAATCCAATCTAAAATTTCGGCTGTCCATCGATGATCTGTCCTTCTGGCAGTATGTCCAGCCCATTGCCATTTCAGGAATTTAACTCTGATCATGATGTCTTCCACTCTTGTCATTTTTCGGATCCACGAGTTCCTCTTCTTATCTCTCCTGGTTACACCAAGTATGCACCTCTCCATGCTTCTTTGAGTTGTCTGCAGCCTTTGTATGTCTCTTTTAGTTAAGGTCCACGTCTCTGCACCATACGTAAGCACTGGAAGGATGCATTGATCAAACACTTTTCTTTTAAGACATAATGGCATATTGCTCTTGAAAATTATGCTGTTTCTTCCAAAAGCTCTCCAGGCAAGTTTTGTACGCCGATTAATTTCTTCATCAATGTGACCCTCACTTGATATCTGCTGTCCAAGATAAACGTACGTGTCTGTTATCTCCAGCTTTTCTCCATCAATCGATAAATCTTCATTTCTTGTAAAAGCATTGAACATCACTTTTGTCTTCTGAAAGTTCATTTTTAATCCCACTTCTTTACTCTTGTCAGCAAGTTCCTGGATCATACTCTGCAGCTCTGATGGGCTAGTTGCAAAAATGACTACGTCATCAGCAAAACGAAGGTGGGTTAGATAATCTCCATTAATCTTTATCCCCTTGTTTTCCCAGCTCAGTGACTGAAAAACACCCTCCAATGTGGCATTAAAAAGCTTCGGAGATATGGTGTCACCTTGTCTCACTCCCTTTCCAATTTTTACGTGTGTTGTATTTTCAAACAGCCTAATCTTTGCACTTGCATTTTCATAGATGTTATTAATAATATTAATGTATGCATCTTCAATACCGCAGGTTTTCAGAGCCATTGTAACTGCTGATGGTTTCACCGAATCAAAGGCTTTTTCATAATCGATAAAAGCCATGCACAATGGAAGTTCATATTCCCTCGCTCTTTCAATTAGTTCTCTCAGCACGTGGATATGATCTATTGTGCTGTAGCCACTCCTGAATCCAGCTTGTTCTCTCGGTTGAGCCATGTCCAGTGTTACCTTCAAGCGGTGTGAAAGAACTTTAGTGAAGATTTTATAAACTACTGATAGGAGGCTGATAGGTCTGTAGTTTCCGAGATCCTCAATGTCACCTTTCTTATGTAGCAGGATCATTGTAGCGGTGTTCCAATCCTCAGGAATCTTTCCTTCATTAAGGCATCGAGTGAAAATTTGGGCGAGTACTGTTTCGATTTCTCCACTTGCTTCTTGTATGATGTCTACAGTAATTCCATCTTCTCCTGGAGCTTTTCCTCGCTTCATGTTCTTGATTGCATGTGCAACTTCTGCTGGAAGGACTGGAGGAACTCTGGTACTGGTATCTTTCATGATGTCTGGAGTGCATATATCATCCCTTTCATATAATTTGGAGTAGAAATCTTTCACTCTTGTCAAAATTTCGCCTCTATTTCTTGTTACAGAACCATCTTCTTTTCTCAGTGCCATAATCTGTTTTCTTCCCTTACTGAGATGTCCCTTTGCTATCTTTAGGCTTTGGCTGTTTTCAATTGCTTTCCTCACTAGTTCACAGTTGAATTTCCTTACGTCTTCAGTGATACTTTTTCTTACTGTCTTGCATAGCTCTATATATTCCACTTTGGAAGTCACATCTTCTTTAGTTGTCCTCATCTCTCTTCTTTTTTGCATCAACATTTTGGTTTTTCCTGATAATTTGTTCACATGCAACTTGTTCTTAGACCCAGCTAATTTTGTTGCTGTTTCCATAAGAGCTTTGGTTACTTTTCTGTTAACTTCAGAGATGTCCACTTCTTCCGATGTTAGGCCTTCTAAAGCAGAGAACCTGTTCTTCAGTTCTAACTTGAAGGTATTATGGTGTTTTTTAAGGTTGGTTATGTCAATAGATTTTGTTTGTCCTATGAGCTTGCCACGTTCAAGTTTAGTGTTGAGGTGCATCTTACATCTCACCAATCTATGGTCACTACCTGTGTTGAACTTGTTTAGCACACTGCAGTCTTCTATGACGAATTTTTTGTTACACATAATAAAATCAATTTCACTTGTCGTCCCATTTGGATGTCTCCATGTCCATTTCCTGTGTGGCTTTTTCTTGAAGAAGGAGTTCAAGATGAAAAACCCTTCTGCCTCTGCAAACTCAACGAGAGTATTTCCACGCTGGTTTCTGTTGCCATGACCGAATTTACCTACTGAAGTTTCATTCTGTTGCCGTTGCCCTATTTTTGCATTGAAATCTCCCATAATTATTTTCAAGTGCTGCTTACCTTTATTATTTAGATGACAAATTTCCTCATATATATATATATATATATATATATATATATATATATATACACACATACTCTCTATTAAGAAGATACCTAAGCAAAAAAATACATATATAATTTTGACTCACACCAAGTACAACATAGAAAAGGTTATGTATCTACCTGTGTGAGTAAAAGGAGAAAAGATAAAAAAATAAAATAAAACAACTGAATGTAGAAGGTGTCGAGAATACTGAGCCTTGGCTTTATCAAGGACCAGCAAAAACTCTGCATTTTCTCACTTCCACAAAGACCTAGTTGGAAATGGGTTTCTGCAAGGCCATAGATGCAAGTAACATTCCCACCTAAAATAGTTTTAAAAAATATATATATGTCATGTCCTCCGTAGAGTTGCATGACCTAGCACTAGTTAACAATTTCGCTTGCATCCATTAACCTTCCTGGCCCGACCCATGCTCTTCATCTGTTACTATTAAACAGAGAGAAGAAGATTAAAGAGAACTCAAGCTGTGAGAGTGACATAATAATTAGAAATAATTTTCAGCTATAACGAAATGCCAAATTCGTTTGAGAATTTAAACCTGTAAATCAATGCAAAAGAAATCCAAATTTTTACACTGCAATTAAAAAAGGAAATATTAATTTTTAAAAAACAGATTTTTGAAAGAAAACTTGAGTCTAAAACCCCCTACTCTACAACTTATGACAGCACGAAAACGAGAATAAGTTAAAGACAATAATTAACTAAAGAAAACTTTGTGAAAGTTATATGCCTTAAACAGTTAGTTGCAATATGTACAGAGTATTTCAGCAGTGCTTTAAGTGCATAATTAATTAGTTATTAAGAACTTAACTACTTTGAAAATACAGCGCATAGAAAAGGAACAAGCTTAGCCATCTTCTGTTCCTAGGTACCCCAAAAGACGCGCAAAGTTACAAAGAAAAGAAAAGAAAATACATACATATAGATGAATTACGGTGTTGGCATAAGGTCTCCTGCATCTTTGTATAATACGCTGAAAAAAAAAATACTGAAAAATCAGCCCTTTCCAGCGAAGCAGGTGTTTATGCGATCCCCTACAATATCCGGATGGCTCTAAACGATACTACATTGGAATGACAAAGCGTTCGTTTAGAATTAGGGTCAACAAGCATAAAAGGGACACAAAATATGGTAAAGTAGCCACGATCCTATCCAGAGAACTGAAATTCAAGTCTACTACTCCTACATGGGATGATATAAAGATATTAGCTACGTACTCTACCTCTGAATTCTGAATGTACAGTCATTCGGAAATCCTTGGAGATCATTACCAACAGTGATGCTTACACAACAGTGATACTTGCAATGATAGCGTCTCACTCAAGTTACCACAAATTTGGAACCAGTTCTTCAAGTAATGCCGTCTCCCTACCAGGATACAGTGTACATAACCAATGTGATACCTCATATCTTTAAATGAATATAATGTCATATCTGTTTATTGTCAAGTCAAGTCACTGTATTCAAATTGTTAAAGCGTTCTATTATTCAGATTGCAGTTTCTGTCTAACTTTTAAGCTTGGAAGTGCTTATTTATATATTCCTATGCCAATAAATCGGATCACTAGTATAGTTTTACTATTTTGTCATGAGTTTTTTTTTTTTTTTTGAAAGTATAACCAAGTTTCTGGCAGAATTTGACACAAATGTGTTGCTCAACTTCTCAGACATTGTTAATGCAACAAGCCAATCCGACTAGACTCCAAACAACTGGCCACAGCACAAAAGGCGCTGCACCAACAGTCTTCTCTCGGCAGGTGTATGTGCAGTAGGTTTCAAGGTCACAGCTTGCGAAGCTGCATTCTGCTCCACAGCTTCATTTAACAGTTATGCATGCAGTCTTGTTACTTTTTGATCACGCCTCGTGTATATGTATCTTCGTTGACAGATAGGTGCTGTACATTTTTACTGTTTCCCTGGTGGAACTAACATTAACCTTTATCTGTTCTGCAAGTGATTCTCAGATGCCACTGGGATGCAAATTATTTCACCTTTCTTTTTAATTAGTGTAGGTAAATTGGCTTTTAGAAAGTAACTTCGCATTGTTTGTTGAAGTAGGTGTTTAGGTTATATTAGGAGGTTGTTGTATGCTGAGGATTCATACACAGTGTCAATTTTCAGTGGTTTTATGACTTTATTGTTTTAGTCAGATCAGTATGCCTTGTAAAGAATTTGGAATGAGAATAAATTTTGGAAACTCAGATCACTGGCTCTGAGCTAAACACCAAAAGACATGAATTTTATGTACATGAAAAGGAGCTAGAGCCAGGTATTAGATTTTAATTATGCATAGATATAGTTTGTGATATGCTCAGAAAGCTTGATAAGGAGTTAGACAACAGACTTGGCAAAGTAAGCGCCTCATTTTAGCCGTATATTATTGTAATTTAAAAAGGGGATGAACTAGTTTGATGTATATAATCCAGTGTTTAAACCTACTCTAATATGTTTTTGGTAAGTTAGATGATAGATAAAGTTCTCATTAGCAATTAAAAAATAGTGAGGAGAGCTGCAGGGGAAAGTAGCAGTAAGACAGGATTAGTTGCACAGTTATTAGATTTGGGTTGGGCACTTCTGTATCTGATGAAATTCATGAAAACATTGGACTTGGTTGGCATGGAGATGAATGACATGAAAAATGTTATGTTTAAATTGCAGTCGACAAACCAGAAGGTAGATAGACATATAATGTGATTGATTAATGTCAAAAAAATCTTCAATAATTTAGCAGTTTGTCAAAGGCAGGATTTTTTTTGTTTACTTGTACAAGGTGGAAACAAAAATTTTGAAGCAGCATTAATGAGAATCTTTTTCTCCTTACACTGTATATATCACCCATACCTTGCCTTTTTTTTTTTTTTTTTTTTTTTTGTAACTATTAATATATTTGTAAAAATGTTTGAAGTGCCAGGCAATTCAGCTTGAATACTGTCTTTTTTTTTTTTTTTTTTTTTTTTTTTTTTGCAGGTATCAAACAATAATGTATGCATTTATGAGGCTGAAAAATATATCAAGTATAAGCTACAAAATATCAAATGCCATAGGTATAAGTGATCATGAACTAACAAAACAAAAATATTACTTACTTTCATTTTGTTTCATTTTACATATCTTATTGGGAGTATGTGCTCCCCTGCAGGCTTCCTCTCTTTTGAGCCTCACATTGTATGATAATTTAAATTGATTTTATTTATTTTGCTATGAATTGTAACAATTTAATCCCAATAGCATTTTTTTGCATTAGTGCTATTTGTTAACAGTACCAATTGTAACATTCAAATTATAATCACATTGTCACCAGTTTCAATTCAGATTATTAAAAATCACATTAAGTTATCTGTACAAAGGTTAGTTATTTAAAAACACAGTAAATGTTTTTATTGTAATTCTGTAAAAACTTTATTATAATTTGAAAACTCAGTAAATTTTTTTAAAAGTAACTAAATGTGATTTTGATAATTTGAATTGAAACTGCTGGCCATGTTGACATTGTTTAAATGTTAAAATAGGTATCATTAACAATTTAGCACTAATGCAAACTTTAAGAATAAATAAATTTAATTCAAATTATCTTAAAGCATGTAGCTGGAAGGAAGGAAGTTCAGAGGAAAGTAAATGTCTATAATAATGAAGTAAACTGAAGGTAAGTAATTTATTTTTACTTCATTATTTCATGATTGCTTATGTTTATGGCATTTGATATTTTAATTTTTGAGGGTATGTGAATATAATACTGACAGGGAAAATATATAGTTTAAATTTTGCCCTTGTATATTAAGTGTGTCAAATGTATGAGCATGTCAGCATTTGATTTTTATTACTGTTTATTAAATCAGTTGTGCTAGTTATCTTTAAGAAAAACAAACACCATATACACTATCTACCAACAAGTAATTCGACACCCCTGCAATCGACGATATCTGCAGTCCTGATACACGTCACGGCCGCCGCTGTCAAATATCGGGTGGGAAACAACAACGCAACCAGTGGTATGCAAGATTCCACGCAGTTCGGAGCTCTCTGATTTCGAGAAAGGTGTAATCGTCGGGTATCACAAAAATGGCCGATCCATACGTGACATATCCAGCGAGTTGAAGTACCGAAAGTCGACAGTGGCCTACATGATTGGCAAGTGGAAGATGAGAGGTGACTGTCAGAATGTGCCCCGATCCGGCAAACTCACAAAACTGGGAGTTAGAGACCGACGGGTGCTGGCCAGAGAAATTCGGAAGAACCGCACCAAATCGATGGGCCACATCCGCGAGGAGTTTCAACAGGCATCCGGGAGTGTTCTTTCGATGAATACCATCCATAAGGAAGCCCGTCTGCTCGGTTATCACGGACGTGCTGCCACCCACAAGCCTTTGATCACCAAGTCCAATAGCGCTGCTCGGCTAACGTGGTGCAAAGAACATCAGCAGTGGACCGTTGAACAGTGAAAACAGGTTCTCTGGAGCGACGAATCAAGGTTCACCCTCTACCGTTCGGATGGCAGGGTCTGGGTTTGGCGTCTGCCTGGAGAACGCCTCCTGCCGGAATGTATTGTGCCAACTATGAAGTTCGGCGGCATTGGAATTATGCTATGGGGGTGTTTCTCCTGGTATGGCATGGGACCCTTGGTCGCAATTCTTGGTAGACTCAATGCCGAGACCTACTGCACCATTTTGGATGACCATGTGCTTCCTATGTTGTGGCAGTTTTACGGGGTGGACCCATGTTACTTTCAGGATGATAATGCCACCTGTCATGTTGCGAGGTCCACCATGGCTTGGTATGGTGACAATGGGATTAATCGAATGGACTGGCCTGCGCAGAGCCCGGACCTTAACCCTATCGAGCACCTCTGGGATGAGTTGGAGCGTCGACTTAAAGGGTGCCGCCACCGTCTGAAATCGGTGAAGGAACTGACCTGTCTTCTCCAAGCCGGGTGGAAGAAAATACCGCTAGCCGTCGTACAACGCCTGGTTGAGAGTATGCCCCAGAGGGCCGCAGCTGTAATCGCCCCTCGTGGAGGCTCCACCAACTATTGAAGGTGAATAAACTTCGTTTTCCTTTGCTATCACAGGTGTCCAATTACTTGTTGGTAGATAGTGTAGTAACAGTCAGTCTAATAATGCCCAGTAGGTTTTTGAACTTTGAAATAATGGACTTCTGATTACTATGTATATTTTTCTAGTTGTTTGTTATTGTCTTTTAAAACTTCTATTTTAAAAAATAATTCTCAATTTTCTGATTTTTAGGCATAGGCTTCTGCAGCATTCAAGCATCCTTTTTGCCTATCCTTCTCTTGCCATAAGAGCCAGTGCTGTTAAGAGCTTGATTCTTGATGAACGGTTAGTTTCTAATAATCCAAGTTCTTGTGCCAACAGCTTACTGCTTTCATTAGAGGTTACCAACTTGAATGAAGTAAGTACTGACTGACTTTTGTGTATAGTATATTATACAAGGCAATCTATTTCCTCTTGTGATTTTTTCCCTTCTCATGCAAGAATTATGGTGTTTAGGAAAAGTTTTTGTCTTTAAATTGCAGTTGTGTTATTGATGTCCTGAGTCTGCTAGGATTTATTAAAGGAATGTTTTGCAAAGTATCCATGTTGTACCTATAAAGAGGTGGTACTTATGAAAAAAAGGTTTTCATCTTGTCGTTATGTAATTTTGCTGTGGCAGATATGCGTGTGTTGGTGGGGGAGGGGTGTCACATGGTACTCTAGTTGATAGAACAGGAGGTTATGTTGTATTACCGGAAATGACTATTCATAATTTTTTTGTTTCTTCATCACTTTCAAATTCATCTGTGTTCTGCACTCCTTAGACACATTCATTCCTTACCCTTAGGGGCAGTTGCTTCCTGGGTACAGAATTCCGTCTTTCGACAATTTCTAAAAACGTAAGTTAGATGGAACACTCCACTTTCATAATAGTTGTGCATGCTGAAAGCAAGGCCATTTCGGCAGCTGTATCTATATGAGATGATTTGCTTATATAATCTTCTGTGAATCCAATAAGCTAATTTTAAAATTGAATGGGAATCACTGTAGGATGTTATGGTAGCAGGACTTAAGCATCCAGAGCTGAACTAATCTCCAGTCTGCCTAAATAATTTGAAATGTGAATTTGACTTCAAAAATCCTATTATTTAAGGATTTCTAACTTACTAGCAAAACTTTTAGTACAAAAAAAGAAAAGAAGAAACAGGTGCAAAGTTAAGCTGCACACGTACCAGTGGGTAATTAAATAACATGCATTTTTTATATATTAGGTTGTTTCAGATGAAATGTTGGATTCTGTAGACTCGAGCATAAATATAAGTGAAATTTATCTAGGGTAAATATTTTTAAAATTGGTCTCCAACCTTCTTCCATACTGTGAAATATAATTTCAGTGGATTGTGAGGTTTCCAAACACCACCTGCTGAAATCATACTTAACCACATAGAATGAGGTAGAAATTTTATTTATATATATGCAGTGCTGTATAACTTCAAATTAAAAAAAAAAAAAACCCCGGTAGAAACAAAACATTAGTAAGTTGTAGATACAAAACAAAGTACAGTTGAACCTCAGTCATATGTTTCTCAGTTATACATTGTTCACTTTTAAATGAAATTCTGCATTAGTCCACATATTTTACTGTAGTTTCTATTGCTCTTTTAACTCAGTTATACATCATTCATTTATACGCTTTTTGCGATTATACATTAAAATTTGAATTTGAGATTATCAGAAATACGCCGTTCTTTATTCTTTTATATGTAATTTGATATATTACAACTTTGAGAGAATCAAAACAGCGTTGCTGTGTTCCTTCTCTGTGCAGCCAAAGTTGATCCTTTATTCTGTCAGAGAAGAGTATGTTGTTTACTTTGAAAAAATTGAGACAGTGTTGTTGTGTTCCTTCTTGGTGCAGCCAAAGTTGAACCCTGATCCCATCAGAGAAGAGTATGTTGTTTACTTTTGGATGAAAAATAGGTTTTACATTTCATAACTCACATACAACTTTGAGAGAACTAAGACTGTGTTGTGTTTCTTTTTGGTGCAGCCAAAGTTGAACCTTGATCCCACCAGAGAAGGGTATGTTGTTTACTTTGAGAGAATTGAGACAGCATTGTTGAGTTCATTCTTGGTGCAACCAAAGTTGAACCTTGATCCCACCAGAGAAGAGTATGTTGTTTACTTTGAGAGAATTGAGACAGCATTGTTGAGTTCATTCTTGGTTCAGCCAGAGTTGAACCTTGATCCCATCAGAGAAGGGTATGTTGTTTACTTTGAGATAATTGAGACAGCATTGTTGAGTTCTTTCTTGGTGCAGCCAAAGTTGAACCTTGATCCCATCAGAAAAGGGTATGTTGTTTACTTTCGGTTTGGATGAAAAATAGGTTTCACATTTCATGACTCACATACAACTTTAAGAGAATTGAGACAGTGTTGTTGTGTTCCTTCTTGTTGCATCCAAAGTTAAACCTTGATCCCACCAGAAAAAGGTATGTTGTTTACTTTTGGTTTGGATGAAAAATTGGTTTCGCGTATCATGACTCACATACAACTTTGAGAGAATCAAGACAGCGTTGTTGTGTTCCTTCTTGGTGCAGCCGAAGTTGAACCTTGATCCCAACAGAGAAGGTTATGTTGTTTACTTTCGGTTTGGGTCGAAAATTGGTTTCGTATTTCATGATACACATGTATTCGCTATTTAAAAATTGATAAATCTCTGGGGCGTAACTTTGTTACTCCACCATTTCATGACATAGTAGAATAGAATCTTAAATATGTCATTAATATTCAAGATTCCGGTTTAAAATGGATGCACTTAGGAAATGGAGGGGGAGGGGGGTACTGTTAATTCATTGGATGCACTAAGGAAATGAAGGGGGGCTGTTAATTCATTGGATGCACTAAGGAAATGGAGGGGGGGGCTGTTAATTCATGAGTTCCATACTGGAGCACTGGACTCAAATACTTAGTTGAGAGGACTTCATTTAATCTAGAATCGGGACTTTTATAGACAGATAGAATCATCAAAAGAAAAGTTCAATTTTCATGGTGTTTATGATATTTGCAATGTGATAAAATATTTTATAATTCATAACTTTTTTTTGCTGCCAATTCACTTTAAATAAATCATTATTAAGAAACATTTATACTCCTTATAAATTTTACAATAGTGTTTAACATTTTGGAATTTTGTTTATGCGTTTTTTTACATTTATACGTTTTTAAGGCCATTCCCTAGAAAAAAGTATAACTTGAGCTTTCACTTCTACTTAACCAGGATATTTTGTTTTACCACTTCACATTGAAAGTTCTAGATTGATTCTTATGTTTTTGCACCAAGCAAATATTTGGTCAATGTGGGCCCAAGTCTTTAACACTTTTTTTCTTTCTTTATCCCTTGGTAAAGAAACAGGGTGTTTCAATAAAAAGTCCATTTCATTCATTTTACTTGCTAAGTAAAAAATTAAATTTTCCACATATTTACTGTTTCTCACATTAAAAAGTATGTCTCAGGTGCTTAGTGCAAGGTAAATTTCATGCATAATATAAAAATGTTCCAGTAAAAATCAGTCATAATATAATTTAACAATGTGAACTCACTGTTCCTGCACGGAATTCCGCTTTTCTTTTCATCATTTGGGTTATTTTCGAGATCGATGCAACACTAAAGAGAAATTTTGAAGGATTTGTTGAGGGGGGGGGGTATATCATTTTTTGGTGTGAGGAATGGTATTTTGTTTTTCAAAACTTTCGAAAACAGAAGTTAAAGGAGTAAAAATTTCACCCGTAATCATGATTTCTTTTTCTCGTGATGTTTCTTCTGCACAGCATTATTGTTAAATGTAATTTTATTCCATAAATATTTGTATTTCAGCTTGAAAATGGAAGAAAAATTCCGAAAATGGAAGTTGGCACGAAGATTTCCCTGTGATATTCAGGCATGAGATTCTTCAGTGGATTCGAAGAATTCTGCCTTTTCCATCGTCATTCTGATGGTTCTCGTGATTGGTACTGAAATTTGGGAAGGATGGGTGGTGGTAATGATGGTGGTGGGGTTGTTTTCCAACGGTGGGCGGAATTCCGACTTTCAAAACTTTCGGAAACGGAAGTTTGACGGAGTGAAAGTTACTCCCATAATCGTAATCCTTTTTTCTTGCAATGTTTCTTCTACCCAGTAGTGTTAAATATAATTTTATTCCATAAATACTTGTTTTGCAGCTTCAAAATGGAGGAAAACTTTCCTAAAATGAAAGTCGGACAGAGCGTAGATTTCGCCGGTAGTCATAATTTTTTTCTTCTTCGTGATGTTACATTTATCCTGTGTCGCTGTTAAATGTTAAAATATATATATATATATATATATATGAATACAGTGATGTGCTCCAGCTTAATATTTACATAATAAATTTCAGTTAACAATGTTGTCTTTCTCACGCTGCGTTATATTCACGCTGTTTTGCAGCTCATTCTTATTTTTCACCCGTGTGTTTAAAAAGTTCAGTTTTTTTCCCCTTCGTCAGTCTCATTTATGCACAGCAAGAAACTCAAAAATTTATAAGATACGTAAAAGAAATAAGTCCGTGGAATGAACTATAAAACCTTGGAAAAAAAACTATACTAAAATTGCTAAAAATCTTCAATAAAATGATATTAAAATATCTAAAAGACACTACGACTCTCTTGAACGTATAACCATACTAGTTTCAGCTTATTTAATCATAGCCATCATCAATGGTTAGCTTTTACAAGTCTGTAGTGCCAGATGTTACATGTCCCCTTTGTCTCGAGCTACTCATTTCATTTACATATCATAGAAATTTTTGAGTTTCTTGTTGTGCTTACGGAAGTTATTTTAACCATTGCATTACAACTTGGTCTTTTATGTTATCGTTCACCACAATATAAATAGCTGCATTTGCCAATGAAATAGTATGGCTTGCAAGTGAACTCTGGATTTATAACATGATAAACAATAGGCAACTTCTCGATCTTTCCGGATATGAACTCTTGATTACAAGGATTTGCAGGAACAGTGGTGAGTTCACATTGTTCAATTATATTATGACTGATTTTTGCCGAAATTTTTTTATATCGTGCATGAATATTTATCTTGCATTACTGTGTGTCCTGAGATGTATTTTTTAATGTAAGAAACAGTAAATATGCGGAAAATTTCATTTCGTACTTAGCAGTTCTTTGAATCCACGTAATTGAGTTCTATGTAACTCACTCAGAGTATTTGAATATTGTTCATTTTCCTTTCACGAGCAAACTTTGCAGCTTAACTCAACAAACTAAAATCTGGGGCTCACTGTAGGAAGGCATGAAAGTGCAATTGCTGCTGTTAAACAGAAAGGTGACCAGCCCTGAAAGACAGTTTTACGCATGCCCAGTTCAGCGTGCATCTGCTCATTCATTACTGTTCTCCAAAGCTTTGTCAAGGTGATGAGTTAACAAAAGTTGCCTATGTCGCCCGTGCAGTATTCAGTGCACTCTAGTAAACTGATATGGAAGGCTGTAATGGGTTACCCAGTTACTCAACTATTGTAGTGGCTCACATTTGCTTTCAGAAAATTTGGGGACTGGTTACTAATACGGATTTTCTTTCAGAATTTTTCTAATTAAAAAGAAAATTATAATTTTTCATGCAGGGCTTAGCTCCAGATGCCCATAATAAATGGAAACCACTGCTTGGGCAGTTGGAAGATAATTTAGGAATTAACACAGCACGCAATGTGACTTGTGACGTGTAAATTTAATTAAATTCGATACTAAAATTGCTGGTATCGTTTAATTGAAACGTGTTATGGAGAAATATAGTAATATCATACACCTTAATAAAACTAATCAGTACGATGATCATTACGGACTTGTTCCTATTCAGGGAATGCTGCTATAAACTACAGTTCAGGCGAAGTTTTTCGAGACAGTTGAGTATTTTGTCGCATCGTGGAGAACTATTCATTTGGTTTTATGACATTTACAGATTGGACTTGTCACAGAATTTCTTACTTGAATTTGACGAATATACACTGGCGGAAAGTGAAAAAAGAACACCAAGAAGGAAACGTCTGATACCAGTGAAATGTATACAGCATAATAACGGAATATAGAGGATAACGTGATCAAAACATTATGGCAAAATACAGCTGTATTTGCTGGTAAACTGAAAAATAACATTTCCATGTAACATGGTTAGTATGAGGTTGAACTGCCATGAACTGCGTCACACTGTGCAATTCTGGCATGGGGTCTGTCCTACAGATGTTGGATGTAAGTTTGGGTTCTTGAGTTCCAAGCATCCTCAACCTGGACGTGTAAATCGGGGATGGTCGTGGCTGGCCGTGGAGAGTGGATAAGTCGTTGTTCCATGAAATCCCCACACGTGCTCAATGGGGGACAAATCCGGTGAACGTGCAGGCCATGGAAGTTGTCTCACACCCTGAAGTGCATGTTGCGTTGCACGTGTCATGTGTGGGCGTGCGTTATCTTGCTGGAAAACACCACGATGGACCGACCTTACAAATGGCACAACAACGGGCTGAATGATGTTGTTGATGTAGGAGGTGCTGTTTAATGTACCCGGTACAAACACTAGTTGTGTACGGGAGTGATAGCTGATCGCTCCCCACACCAGGAGACCAGGTGTAGGCCCTGTGTGTTGCTGGCAGATGCAAGAAGGGTGGAGACGCCCCCCTGTGCGTTTGCGAACACGCATACGGCCGTCGGAGGCTCCCAAGCAGAATCTGCTTTCATCGCTGAACACGACAGATCACCATTGCGTTCTCCAGTGCAGGCATTGGCGACACCACTGCAGCCGTTCCTGACGGTGGGCTGGAGTCAGAGGTACACATGCCAGAGGCACATGTGCACGTAGTCCTGCATCCAGTAGACGGTTGCAGATTGTTCGCACAGTCACCTCAGGTGCAATGGCAGCTCGGATTTGTGTCGCAGTGGATGTTCCGCTTGACAACACCGCTCTTCTTATGCGTCGATCGGTCCGCTCATCAGTCCGTCTGTGACTCCCGGTTCCCCCGGTTCCACGTCTTCTCGTGTGGAAATGTTCCTCAGACCATCTACGCCACCATTGTACCACCACCGATACTTCCCGTCCAATTCGCTCTGCAATACGACGATACGACCACCCGGCCTCGCAGAGTCTGACTAGACCACCTCGCTCAAAGTCCGATAACTGCTGAAATCATACAAGTCTTCCATGTCCAGGCATTGCAGCTTCTTCGCACGTGTCTGTACGCCGACGACTGATTACATTCACTTCGTCGTACTCCTTAAATACCACCGACGATAATTTGCATATTATGCCATGGTGTGGCGTAAGCGCTCACCGGTTGGTCCCGAAATTTACATCACACCTACGAAAACCCGATTCCATTAACATATGCAAATTTCATGATCGTCCGCCAATTCCTTCTTGGTGTTCTTTTTTCACTTTCTGGCAGTGTATATAGTTGTGACCCTGAATTAGGGACGGGCGACTGCTTATAGCCCATTGAGTTGCTCACGGTGGTCGTTAAACCTCCAATCAAAAAAAAAAAAAAAAAAAAAAAAAAAGAACATAATAGTGTATGTGCATATGTCTGTATATCATCCGCATGGGTAACTTTTGCAACGTGTTGCAATAACAATAGCAACGGATAGGTCATACATCTTTTAACTTCATATTATTTTATAAAATAAATGTCAGTAAATAATATTGTTGTCATCCGTTAGACTTACTATACTTCAATGACGTCTGTGTCCTTCGCTACTCGAGCAACGTGTAAGAGTTTTTTCTATAAGCATGTACATTTTTTATAAAGGTGTATGATATTACTATATGTAAATTTAAAACATCAAGGCTGCTGCCTATGAAGCACTGGTCATTTTGTAGCTGGGTCAGTTCTGAGGGGATTGTGTTGCAGTGAAGGGACGATGGATCACAGCCAAATCCATTTTATTTGCTATATGAGTTTAAACTTGCATACCGTGCATCAGAGGTAGCTCACAACATCAATACAGTATTTGGGGAAGGCACCATTAGTGAACCAAGACACAACATTGGTTTGCTAAATTCTGGTTTGGTGATATGAGCCAGAAGAAGCTATTGGTGATGCTGTGTTGAAGGCCTCGATGGAATCTGATCCATGTTGAACAGGACAAGAAATTGGTGAGAGTACACTATGCAACAATTTTCTGACACGGCCACGAGCAAAGGAAAGAAGATGGATAAATGGGTCCCACGTGAGTTGACGGAAAAGCACTAAACACAATGATCTGATGTCTCTTCATCTCTGCTTATCTGCAACCAAACGAACGCCGTTTTGTGGCACTTTGTCACATGCGATGAGAAATGGATATTGTATGACAATCACCGATGTTTGTCCCAATAGCTCAACAGTGGTGAAGCTCCCCTTGGGGTGTCACTTGGTCCATTTTTTTTTTCTTGACTGCTTATTTTAAAATATATTTGTATATATTTTGAAATATATGTGCATAATTGGAAATGCACTTTAATATGACAGAGATATTTTTATCACTTCCCAATGTTTTGGAAAATGTTTTCTTCGGGGTATTTTTATTTGCATCTTCAATATTTTAGCCACCTCCATATTAATAGAAATTGTGGGTGCTTCAGTGCACGGGGGACCAGATTTGAAAATGCCTGAATGAGAAAAAGATAATGAGTATGAAGTACAAAAGGTCTCGTGTGAGACGTGTCATGGAGGTCAGTGAAGTTCAAATTGTGTGATGAGATCACTGTAAATGGAGATATTTATACACCAACAGTAAGAAGTAAAGTCTATGATCAGAGAGTTTTAAACTTTAATCTGGCAAATGAGCTTTCTTTGAGGAGCTAACCTCAGAATCTCAGAGAACAACGTAGTGATTTGTATGTAATGATAAAGAATTAAACAAGATTAGGGAAAGTTTTATTTTCACTAAAAAAGAGGTTGTCCAGAAAAGAAAAAAAAACTGCAATGCAGTATTTTGGACCTACTCTTCATTATGGTATTGAGAGGTCAGTGCAAAGTATGAGGTTTCAAAATGATGACACGAGAGTGATAAAATGAATATTAGAAGGAAATGAGAAGATTTACTGGCAGAACAGAATTACCGTATTTTTCCATGTATAAGACGATATTTTTTTCAAAAAAATTTTTGGCCAAAAATTGGGGGTCGTCTGATACAAGGGGGTAACCAGTTAAGAGAACCCTGAGGTTACTGCGGCGAAACTGCCAGTACCTGTTATCCCCTCTCCCCACTACGACTTACAAATCTACTGAGTCACCGTCACACTGAGCCACAGGTATTTTTGCTAAGCTTCCTGAAAGTGGTGCAAAATTTCATAGTTTGTATCTTTAAAATGTTACCTAATTTCTAAGTAATATAAATTTCTAAACTTCTTTTTTTATATATATTACCTAATTTCTAAATGTACTTCAATGATATTACCCAATTTCTAAAAAATATCAAATGTGTCCTTTTTTGTAATAAAAATAGTGATTTCTTAATGTTCGGTTCGAAAAAGTAGGAGTCGTCTTATACACGGAAAAATATGGTAATGGTACAGAGATAGAACCAATCAGGACATTTCTCTTGTGGAAGAAAAAGTTCATTACAATATATTGAGGTAGTTTTGGACTTAGGATAAGATGGAAGATTAAGGATTACACCTAGACAGATGTGTTACACTATGTAGTTTTGCATCACAGACAAAGCAATAGATAGAGCTACAACTGGAAGGTTTGAAGGTGCAAAATCTTCATTAATGACTGATAAAGACCAATGAAGTTTGTCCGCAACAAGCATCCCCCACTCCACTGTAGTAAACTATGTCAATAACATGCCTGCACACCATATTGTATATCAATATGTGGGAGTCGAAAATTATTTTTTTCCATTTAGCACGATACTAACTGGAATGAGAATTAACTAGTTCCAACTTAATTTCATCTAGTCCCAAGCAAATTAGGATAACATAAAATACTAATTTCGGAAATGTTGATAATACAAAATATGGCATACAGACAAAACACTCTTCATCTGCCCTCCTGATAGAGTCCACCCACATGTAACTTCAGGGGCTGTTTTTTTTTTTTTTTTTCCGCTCCCAATTTAACCAGCACGAGGAGGACTGCAACCTTGATCAATGTATTGTTTTCTTCTGCCCTTTCCTCCACACCACAGCAGATGCAGTTCCTGAAATGGTAATGTTAAACATCAAAAGGTGTAAGGGCTCGGCAGCTTTATGCATACCTTATAAAAGAAAAGAAAAACGTAAAATATCTCAAAAACTACACCAGCTTAAGCAGCACAGCTTTGGAAAGACAAACCCCTTTTGGTGGTAGTCTTGGGCTAATAAAAATATTTTGCTGTAGTCTGAAAATAAAAACCGATAGTCCCCAACTACCAGATTTTGCAAACTCCTGGTATGAGATGATGCATTTATCAGTTTTATTTGGAATAAAGTGTTTTACTTAATAAAGAATTACTATGCACTTTCTGAACTTTTATTAGCAGGGATCGCATTCCTCCTAAAATTCCTAATATTTTATGACCCTCCTTAAATTCCTAAAATTATACCTAAAATTTGCTATTCATCCTAAAATTTTCGTAAGCTTATTTATTAAAAACACAACCGTTATTAACGCCAATAAATTTACCATTATGGTAACGTAAAAAGACCTGTTATTGTAGAAACACAGCCTATATGCTGTGCTGCTGAAGGGAGGGGAAAATGACGCCATCAAGATGCACTTGCTTCGGGGCGGGCGCTCCACTTTTTTGCCTTCGGACAGTTTTCGAGAGTAACAAGAGATCTAAGGGAAAAGGGGAGGGGTCATTTTCACCCCTGGTTTGCGCTTTGCAGACGAACACCGTGGCACGCAGATCATACTTTATTTTTGTACATGCCTTGTGGAACCTCCTCTTTCTGCTGATGATTTGTTATTGTAAACCGCAGGTGGGTGGAAGCAAAGAGGAAACATGTGGTCTCCTTCCGTAACCTCCGGTAATGACGATGGGATGGTAGCTGAGTGTTGTCGTGGCAGGCAGTAGAGCACGTGATCATTGACCTTCGATCGTGCGTCGGCGACAGCGACCTTCGATGCGCAATATATCTCGGCTCCGACTCGCTTTGACTGAACTTGCGTGAGATGCGTATGATAGTTTCTGGTTTTGCGTCTTTTATGGTGTTCTCTGTGCTGTGTGCAGGTTCAGTTCTCTAGTGGTGACCTGCTTTTTTTTTTTTTTTTTTTTTTCCATCTTCTGACATCCTCGCAGCCAAATTTTGGGAAGTTGTCTGGTTTTGCAATATTGAAACGTGTTTTTGTACTTCCCTTTCATTTTCTGGTTAGTAATGCAAGTGTTTAAGATGCCTAAATCCAAAACGAAATTTCAAGATGCATGGCTCGCCAAAGAATTGGACGGAGTGAAGTTGAAAGAATGGTGTTCTGCAACTGAAACAATATTTTCTGCTAAGTGTATATTGTGTTCAGAAATTTTCAACATTTCTAATAGTGGCTTTTCACAAGTAAAAGCGCATCATAAAGGAAAAAAACATTTGCAGAAATTTCAAAGTAAATTTCAAAATAAGTCCATCCTGAAAGCCTTTGGAGGACGGGATCTTCAGCCCAAAACAAATATTAGTGAAGTACTGAGTCATGATTTACAGTTGGCTAAAGCCGAAGCATTATGGGCCATGAAAGTTGCTAAGGGCAATATGTCTTTTGTTTCATGCACTGAAACAGTTGAACTTTTCAAAGAAATGTTTCCTGATTCTGCTATTGCAGCCAAAATGCAACTTAAAGAAAAAAAGTTGCTTATGTGATATCACATGGATTGTCAAAATATTTTGAAGAGGATTTGAAAAAAGACATTGCATCTAGTAGCCCAGGAAAGGTTACTATAGCATTTGATGAAACTACAAATACACAAGTGAAATGGCAGTTGGATGTGTATCTCAGGTACTGGTCTTCAGAAATAAATTCAGTTTCTTGCCGATACCTAACAAGCGTTTTTCTGGGTCATATAACAGCAGATATTTTGCTAAAAGAAATTCTTGATGTGTTATCATCCTTCAATATTTCGTTGAACAGAATTATTTGTGTATCCATGGACAGCCCAAATGTAAATAAGTGCTTTTTACGCAAATTCAATGAAGTTGTAAAACAAGAAACAGGCCAGAAATCTTTGGAACTAGGTTTTTGCAACCTGCATGTTGTTAGTAATGCATATAAAAATTTTTTGACAAGCTTAAATATAGATTTTGACGAATTTGCTACTGATATGCATTACTTTTTAAAGAGTAGTGCTGCAAGACGAGAGGATTATAAATCTGTCCAGGATATAACATTGGTCACAGCCAAATTTCTTTTGCGTCATGTCAGCAACAGATGGTTAACCGTTGGTTCTGTAGCCCAGAGGCTCTTGGATCAATGGCTAAATATTACAGAATATTTTTTAAACTTCTTGCCATCTCAAAAGATATTTGAAAAACAACTACGCAATTCGGCAAGGTATAAAAGAATTCACTGTTTCCTGAAAAATGAGCTAACTCCTTGCTATTTAGCATTAATTTCATTTTCACACCAAAATTTTGAAAAGTTTTCATTATGTTATCAGAGTTGAAGAACCAAAAATACACCAGTTATATGACGATTATGGGCAAAACAAGTAACAATATTAACAAATAAAGGTAACTTGATCACGCTAGTTACGTTAACTGAAACTTTTATAAAAAGTTCGTAAGTTGGAAGCTTTCGACCTTATCTTAGGTCTTCATCACGCCAATGGAGGACTAAGATTTTTGCCAGATTCTACATTTGAATTTTTCTTATTTTTGTTGCCAAAACTTAGAATTGATCTCCAGATCAACGGAATGTAGAGAGGAGATTCGGAGTTGCAAGTCATTGAGTTGAACATAATTTCTATGCTTTCACGGTAACGGAGGGCAAAACGATTGTCAAAAGACGCAATTCGTTTTGCTTCGTTCCAGTGGGGAACTGCAGATGTGTCTTCCATTGTCAAAATAGACAAGGCAGTATTGGGATTGGCTTTCGAAACATCTTTTCTATGTTCTAAAATTCTATGGCTAATGCTCCTGTATGTGCTTCCAATGTATAAGTTATCCCCAGTAGAAGAAGAGATAGGAATGCAGTAAACTCCTGGGAGGTTCAGGCTTTCAACTTTGTCCCTATCCCTTTGTAGAAGTTTCAAGATGTTTGGGGTAGATTTAATGGCAAGATGGTAACCAAAACTTCTAAAAAGAATCTGTAACTTATAAGCATAGGAAGGATGGTAAGGAACAGAACCACAGAATTTCAGGTCTTCTTTCTTGTGAGGAAGGAGGCATTCGATTTTCGAATGGTTTTCATATTTCTTTATGAGGGAGTTGACTATAACAGCAGGGAAACCATGAGAGAGGGCTATTGTAGAAATTTTGGAGAGTTCTTCTTGAAGAGAGAGTTGGTTGTTGCAAATGATATGAGCCCTGTGGATGTAGGACTTCAATGCTGCAAGTTTGTAGAGATGCAGGGTGCAAGATTTGTAGGGAATGATGTTAGTGGCCGCAGAAGGTTTTCGATAGACGGAACGAGTAATGGAGAGATCAGCGTTTCTGCAGATAGATACATCCAGGAAATCAATTTTGTGACAATCGTTTTGCCCTCCGTTACCGTGAAAGCATAGAAATTATGTTCAACTCAATGACTTGCAACTCCGAATCTCCTTTCTACATTCCGTTGATCTGGAGATCAATTCTAAGTTTTGGCAACAAAAATAAGAAAAATTCAAATGTAGAATCTGGCAACAATCTTAGTCCTCCATTGGCGTGATGAAGACCTAAGATAAGGTCGAAAGCTTCCAACTTACGAACTTTTTATAAAAGTTTCAGTTAACGTAACTAGCGTGATCAAGTTACCTTTATTTGTACACCAGTTATATTCTGATTTAAATACTTTAATGAGGAATGTTATGGCTCAGTTTATCCAAGATGATGTTATTGCAGGGAAATTTGGAGAAGACCTAAAGAATGTAGATTTTGAAAACAAAAATTCATGGAAAACACTAGGGGAAGTTAGAAGTTGGTATGAAGACAAAAAATCTCCTCAGGAATGTTCAGGAGACCAGGCAGAAATTATTTCTCTTAGATGTAAGATCATCACTAATTGCAACCACAAAATATTTAAAGTCAAATTTGCCATTCTGCAATCAAAAGCTAAGAGACATAGAAGTTTTAAAGGTAAAAGAACCAAAGAAAGAGTCAACTCAACTTTCAGTCACTGAAGGACTTTCGGAAATAACCAGAATTTCAAGTGTTTTGCATCTTTCTGAGGAACAAATTGATAGAGTAAGAGAAGAGTGGAAACTTTTAAATTGCAATAAGCCAACTCTAGATGAACTAGTGAAATTTTCAGAGGAAGGGCATATTCCAGTGCGGATTGATCATCACTGGCGTAATATATTTAGTATTAAAGACTCTAGCGGAAAAGAAAAATACTCAAATCTTGCTAAACTCATCAAGTCAATATTAGTTTTACCTCATGGTGACCAATGCTGATGCAGAAAGGGGATTTTCGGTTAACACTACTCTGTTAAGGAAGGACAAGGCTAACTTAAAAGACTCAACTATCATCATTAAGAATAGTTAAAGGGGCCATTAAACACTATGGATGTGTAAGTAAAGTTCCCATAACACGCTAAACTCATCAAGTCAATATTAGTTTTACCTCATGGTGACCAATGCTGATGCAGAAAGGGGATTTTCGGTTAACACTACTCTGTTAATTAAGGACAAGGCTAACTTAAAAGACTCAACTATCATCATTAAGAATAGTTAAAGGGGCACACTATGGATGTGTAAGTAAAGTTTCCATAACAAGAAATTTGTTAAATAGTGTTCGTGATTCACATAAATTTTATAAAGAGTATGTTGATAAGCTGAAGGAAGAAGAATAAAAAAAGGTAAAAGAAAGGAAGCAGAAAGAGAGGGAAAATAAGGAAAAGCAGCTAGAGAAAAAAGAAAAGCTGAGTTTGATGACAAAATAAAAGAAAATGATGCAGAAATAAAAATAGGCTTAAAAAAGATAAAGAAGCCTCCCTAGCAGTAATTCAAGAGGGAACAGAAAGAATGAGAAAAGCTGTAGAAAAACAAAATACTGTTGAAATAGCAGTTGCCTCTAACTTGATCATACAAGGTTCAGCTGAAATAAAGAAAACTGAAAGTAAATTAGTTGTGGTGGAAGCAGAAAAAGATAGGCTAATCAGGAAAAGGTTAAAACAATAATATGAAAAAAGTAATTCAGTGAACAATTGTACATAGTTCTTGGTTTTCAATTACCTTTTTAGGATATTATAATTTAATGTGAAACCTGAAAACTTTACTGTGAAAATCGTGAATTGCTTCTGGTTCAACAGCATATTAATGTTCAAAGTGAAACTTGAATGTGGTAAATATACTTGAATATGATAATAACACGTGAAAAGATAAGAACTGAACATTAGAAGTAAATCATACTTAAACTTTAGACATTATGCAAAAAATTTGGGTGTGAACTTCGACCATATATACTAATGGACTGCGCATTGGCAATAGCTGCATCAAAGCCGCCATGGCTCAAACATTGGGCACGTCATCATCAGACTCCAAATTTCGTGTAAAAATGCTGTTATGATTACTAATTTACGCTGCAGAACTTCAGTGTTTTCGGTGTATTATGTGAATGCGCCTCATATATAATGCAAACTCTTCAGGTAAGTTTACTTATGATCTATATACATGCATGATCGTGTTGTTTACATTTTGTGATTTATAATGTGATGAACATTTGCGAAGAATTTGGAACATGCATTCCATATTTTTTTCTTAAGTTACTATATTTTTATATCAGTAGCTGCAAGTTTCTGGTTAAGTAATTGAACTTTATTGACTTAGGTATTTAATTCGTTTCTTACCCCTGAAAAATCATAGAACTTTCTTTACTATATCGCTCAGAGCAACCATAAGCACAGCAGGTGTAACCCATCTTTTTGACTGTTGTCATGTGATTTTATGTTGGAGCCAGAAATTTTGATGTCATGCGCAATGTATCAGTATATATGGTTGAAGGGTGTGAAGCAAACTCTTTACAATGTATACAAAGTTGTTTTATTAGATGTATACAAATATACATCTAGTTTTTATTGAAATACACTCCTAAAATTTTTCTAAAAAGTCCTAAAATTCCTACCTAAAATTTTCCAGAAGTATGCTATGATCCCTGTATTAGTCATGCATATCGTTGTCTTGTTTTATGTAATTAAATACAATGCATGTTGTTTTTGAAGGAATATGTATTTTTTCAGGAGCTGTCAGAATTAAATGTTTCCCAAGTTTGCTGTGTCAGTCAAGAGTGGTGCCTCTCTACAAGTGATGAAAGCCTGTCGAAAGGTAAAACTGATCACAAATATGTCTTTATCATTGTTGTTGTGTCTGTTGGATATTATTTAGTAAAAATGTAGCAAGAGGTGTACAAATAATCATTTTCAACTGTGGGATGGTTTAGACATGCACAAAAATAATGTAGTAAGATTTAATTTTTTTCCTTCTTTATTCTTCATTGCAACATTTTTGAATTTTTCAATGATGGACATTTGTAGTAACAAAAATAGCGACATCTATTACATATGAACTTTGCAACATTGCATTAATCATGAGTAGCATATTTATCCGTATGTACGAAGGAAGGCATGGGAGGATCAGATTCAGGAGTGTCTGCATGAGAAAAAGATTATGAGTATGAAGTATAGAATGTCTTGTATGCAGCGTGTGATGGACGTCAGTGAAGCCTGAGTTGTGTGTCAAGATCGCTGTAAATGGAGAAGTTTGATATGGCAACAGTAAGTAAAAACTATCTGGTAGTTTGTATTTCTTTTTGGAGCTAACCTCTGAATCTCAGAGAACAGCTTAGAGAAATGTATGTGTATGTACGGTTGGCCTAAAAGTAATGCATTTTTGCTGATAACTCCTGTAATTTCAGAAATATTTATGCAAAAGTTCATATAAATCTAGATGTACCTTCTGTGTATATATAGACCTTTTTGTGTTTAGATTGGTTGATGCAGAGAATGATTATTCACCTAAAGGAAAGAACAATTATACTGGATTTTTTTTTTTAATTGAAAATTGCAAGGTGACAAAGATCATCCATATGATGCTGAAAAAGATTCATGGAAATGCGATAATCGACATCAGCAATGTCAAAAGATGGATGAAGTGGTTTCAAGCAGTAAATGTTCATGGAAATGCAATAATTGACATCAACAGCAGCAATGTCAAAAGATGGATGAAGTGGTTTTGAGCAGTAAATGTTCATGGAAATGTGATAATCAACATTAGCAATGTCAAAAGATGGATGAAGTGGTTTCCAGCAGTAAATGTTCATGGAAATGCCATAATCGACATCAGCGATGTCAAAAGATGGATGAAGTGGTTTCAAGCAGTAAATGTTCATGGAAATGCAATAATCGACATCAGCAATGTCAAAAGATGGATGAAGTGGTTTCAAGTAGTAAATATTCATGGGAATGCGATAATCGACATCAGCAATGTCAAAAGATGGATGAAGTGGTTTCAAGCAGTAAATGTTCCTGGGAATGCCATAATCGACATCAGCAATGTCAAAAGATGGATGAAGTGGTTTCAAGCAGTAAATATTCATGGGAAATGCGATAATCGACATCAGCAATGTCAAAAGATGGATGAAGTGGTTTCAAGCAGTAAATGTTCCTGGAAATGCCATAATCGACATCAGCAATGTCAAAAGATGGATGAAGTGGTTTCAAGTAGTAAATATTCATGGGAATGCGATAATCGACATCAGCAATGTCAAAAGATGGATGAAGTGGTTTCAAGCAGTAAACGTTCCTGGAAATGCCATAATCGACATCAGCAATGTCAAAAGATGGATGAAGTGGTTTCAAGCACTAAATATTCATGGGAATGCGATAATCGACATCAGCAATGTCAAAAGATGGATGAAGTGGTTTCAAGCAGTAAATGTTCAACGAAAGGCCATAATCGACATCAGCAATGTCAAAAGATGGATGAAGTGGTTTCAAGCAGTAAATGTTCAACGAAATGCCATAATCGACATCAGCAATGTCAAAAGAGCGCCGCCCTGTGGCACAGTGGTCTAAGGCGATGGCCTCTGATCATTCGTCCAAAAGGGGTCCGGGTTCGAATCCCGGTGAGGCATGGATGTTGTGTTTGTCTTACGGCACTGGCTCTTTCCCTTCCCTGGAACCAGTGACCCTAAATTAGGGATGGGCGACTGCTTATAGCCCATTGAGTTGCTCACGGTGGTCGTTAAACCTCCAATATAAAAAAAAAAAAAAAAAAAATGTCAAGAGATGGATGAAGTGGTTTCAAGCAGTAAATGTTCATGGAAATGCAATAATCGACATCAGCAATGTCAAAAGATGTATGAAGTGATTTCCAGCAGTAAATGTTCATGGAAATGCGCTAATCGACATCAGCAATGTCAAAAGATGGATGAAGTGATTTCCAGCAGTAAATGTTCATGGAAATGCGCTAATCGACGTCAGCAATGTCAAAAGATGGATGAAGTGGTTTCAAGCAGGAGAAACCTCAGTGGCCAACAAACAGCGGAGTGGAAGGCCTTCAACTGCAGTCATCGACGAAAACCAATGGCAAGTTGATGAGCTCATTCAAAGTGATCAATTTCTGACCATTCACGAGATCTGTGATACACTGTATTGTGGTCACAGTTCTGTGGAAACATTCATGGCATGAAGCCCACTTTGCACACACTTTTTGATATACCAGGGTACATCAGAATATGTGCAAAGTGGGTTCCATGCCAATTATTGAGGATCATCAGGACCAAAAGGTTGAACTGTGCAGATATCTGTTGAGGAGGTTTGAGATGAACCAGGACACTGTTCTTTCCAATCTAGTTACTGGTGATGAAACCTGGGCATCTGTTAATGACCTGAAGACAAAAAGCTCAGTGTATGGAATGACAGCTGAAGACCTCAGCTATGCCTAAAAAGTTCAAAACACAGCATTCAACAAAAAAAAAAAGTGATGATGACAATTTTCGGGGATGTCAGAGGCCTTATTCTTGTTGATTTCTTTGAACAAGATGTCATTGTTAACTGTTGCCGCTATGTTGACACATTAAAGCAGCTCAGGGAAGCTACCTGCAAGGAGAAACCAGATATGCCTGATTGTTGTCTCCTCCTACACCACAACAGTGCCTAACTTAATACCTCGCTTGAAACATCTCGAGCCATTGCCAAAATGGGCTGAACAGTAATCCCACATTCACCATACAGCCCTGTTTGGGCACCTTTTGATTTTCTGCAGTTCTGTTCTGTGAAGAGTCCATGGCCAACATTTGAAGATACAGATGAAATTAAACAGGCTGTAAAATCCTAGGCCAAACAACAGACTGTGGAATATTTCCAAACTGGTTGCACACATTGGGTTTTTGGGTTTAACAATCACATAAATGTTTGATTTCAGCTGGGGAGAGGAAAAGGGGGTTGAATAGCATCATTACATTCAACAGATTTCAGTGTATCTATGTACCAAATTTCATTAAAATACCTCAACTGACTTAAGAGTTATTTGCAAAGTGGCATTACTTTTAGCACAACTCTCGTAATGTGGTAGAAATGACAGCACCAGGGTGTCATTAGTACCAGGAATAGAAGGGACAATGACAACAAATTAATAATAATGTACCCAGATTATGCTGCTTTCAGTTCAGCAGATGTTTAACCGTGTACTAATGCAATGTAGAGGTACTTAAAGACAATGCAGGTAACAGATATACCAATGACAAAAACCATTTGTGTAGGGCTGTGTAGGTAGGATGCAAAAAGTAAGTTGGTTGACAAAATGAATTGCTATCCAAATAGGTCATATAGTAAGCAAGATTGCACGGTGTTTACATCAGTTAGAAAAAGTACCTCTATCCATTAGCATAGACATAACACAAAAATGAAAAGATCAGCTCATTTGGAGACGGGCTACTGCAAAACTCCTGTGCCACATCTGCTGCTGTTCAGCAACATGTGACTCCTGCTCATAATATGTTTTGTTTCTTTTAATTAATCCCTATGAGAGGCAAGTGATGAATTTGCATATAATTGCTTACCCTATAAAAACTACAAACACAAGTAATAAAATTTGCATATCAAGTAGCATATGACACCCGTTCCTCCATCTTAATAACTGCCGCACCACACAGTTGTGTCATCATAAAGCAAGGGGGAGCAACCAGTCAGGCAAAGCCCCATCTGTGAACCCAAAAGTTACAGGGAGAGGAACTAGTCAGGTGAAATTCCATCTGCATACCTAAAACTGAGGAGAGCCTCAGCCAGTCAGGCAAAGCATCGTCCACCCACCCAGATGTTAAGAGGAGAGCAACCAGTTTGACAAAGCACCATCTGCGCACCCAAATGTGAGGAGAGCAACCAGTCAGGTAGAGCATCATCTATGCACTCAACGAAAGTGAGGAGAGCAGCCAGTCACACAAAATGCCAACCACACGCCCAGCAGTGAGAAGTACAACCAATCAGGCAAAGTTTTATCTGTGTGCCCAAAAGTGAGGAGGAGAGCAGCAACCAATTAGGCAAAGCATCATCCGTGCACCCAGAAGCGAAGAGGAGAGCAACCAGTCAGGCGAGTCACTCTCTGTAGTCCAGGGAGGGAGACAATTTACACAGTCAGTACACCTGCATTGCATGTTATAGTCTTGATAAGGACCATGTAGTGGCATTTGGTGGAAATTGGATCATATGTACAGAACATCCAAGGCATCAATTGCCTCTAGAAGCCTGGTGCTACCAACTACTGTAATATTGAGAGCAAATAAGGCCTCTGATAGGGGAATAGCACCAAGTTCTGTACTCTCATGAGTCTTGTTCCTATTTAGATGCAACTTATGCCTGTGTAAGGATATGGCATCACCAAAGCCAGAGGTAGAATTCATTGCACATTTAGGTTTGTCACACTGCCTATACCATCAGTAGTATGATGTGGAATGCCATAAGTTATGACTCTGATCACATTTGGTGTTCATCAAAGGATGACTACAGTACATCAAGATGCAAATGATGTTCTAGAACCCCATTGCATGTCCTTCCTTTGTGTCACAACCATTTTCCATCTAGGTGATACGCATCCTGATTCAGCTTCTGTCACCCTATAATGTCTTCATCATGCGAACAGTCCAGCTTGGCTTATCAATGAATAATAAATGTTTCCATTATTTTGGTAAACCCTGTACGTTCCTTGGATTAAGGGTCTATGTGTTTTGTTGATTATTTAATACTGATTTAGGCACAAGGAAACAGCCAAATATGAACTGATGTGTATGTATGTAGATCAGGGGTTCTCAACCTTTTTGCCCCATGCACCCTTTTCACCATATGTCAGAAAGGTCATCCCCGCCCTTTCCAAAACTGTGAAAAATGGATTACCAAAATTAATAAATATACCACTGAAAATCTTTTTTTGTCTATATTAGTACATATATATTTATTTAGATTATTTTTATAGCAGAGTTTTATAAACAACAGTAGAAAATGTTGATGAATTTCAGAACATGAATAAAATTAGTTTTTTTATATTCGTAAACTAAATACTTAAATCTGGCTTAATAAAATGGCACATACCTCAATTAATAACAAATTCATTAACATGATTTGGGTATTGTAATCCATTTTGTATTCAATAATGAGAAACCTGTGATTGTTTTTCTTTGCCAATTCTTGGATACGCGGAGGAGTGCTTGAAAGAGCACAACGCAGGTCACTTTCAACCTCCAATCTACTTCGTTGTTTCGTTTTCATTTGCAACAGAGTTGAAAAGCCAGACTCGCAAAGATACGTCGACACAAATGGAAGCAATGCACGGATAGCTCTCTCAGCCACTCATGGGTAAGAGTCACACATCAGAGGCCAAAATTCTGTGACTGGTTTCTCATTAAACATGTCTCTTGCTCGCGAATCAGTCGTCAGTTCCAGAAATTCATCTTGAAAAGCATCAGGAACTTTTTCAACCGATAATTTGAATGGATTTCGCACTAAGTCCAAGTCTTCATCACAAAGTTCAGGAAAATATTGGCTGAATTCATTTTCTAGTGATTGTGGAATAACTTTTTTACAGGTCTTATAGAGGTTATTTTTCATGAAAGTTGGATGTCAAATTTTCGAACTAAAGCCTAGTTCGTCATCAGGACTACATCACGTGACGTAGTCCTGATGACGAACTAGGCTTTAAGTTCGAAAATTTGACATCCAACTTTCATGAAAAATAACCTCTATAAGACCTGTAAAAAAGTTATTCCACAATCACTATGAATAGAGGTGCCATAAATTCATTTACAACTTCATTTTCTAGTGCTGTCAAATGCTGTAAAATTTCATTTTTTGCAAATTCTGGAAGTACTTCGTTATTACCACTAGTAACAAGTATTGATGACAATTTCTCAAACATTGCAACATTTTTCATGTTTACTTTTCTCTTCCAATTTTCTAGTTTACTCATAAAAGCTTTCAAATAATCGATGAATTTTATTATGTTGGTATTTGTTCTTTGCATCTGAAGATTCAATTTATTCAGCTGCTCAAAAATATCAACCAAATAAGCAAGGCGCAAGATCCATTCCTCATCGTCTAACCAGGCAAAAAATTCCATCTTACCCTTAATTTCACAAAATATTTTAAGCTCATCTCTAAGCTCAAATACTCGCTCACTTATATTTCCTCTTGAAAGCCAACGAACATTTGTGTGGAGAAGAAGCAAATGATGGCCTGCATCCAGGTCAATACATAACTGCTTGAAAAGTCATGAATTAAGAGCTCCTCCCTTGACAAAATTCACAATTTGAATTGTTTGATCCAAAACCATCAATAGTGGAGCTGGAAGTGTTTTTGAGGCCAGTGCTTGACGATGGATCATGCAATGAATGCCTTTCACTTTTGGAGACAACTTTTTCACATTAACTTGAAATCCAGATTTTGTCCCCAACATAGCTGGTGCTCCATCTGTACAGCACCCACATACATTATACCACGAAAGATTTTCTGACTCAAAGAAAGATGAAACCTTTTTCAAAATATCTGAGGCCGTGGTAGTTGATTCTAGAGAACAAAAGAGAAACTCTTCTTTAAATGAACCTAAGTGCAGATATCTTGTGAACACCAGTAACTGGGAACACGATGCCACATCAGTCGATTCAAGTTGAATTGAAAATAAGCCAAATGCTGCACCCCTAATCTCCTGCATAACTTGATCCTTGATATCAATGGCCATGTCACTAATTCTCCTTTGAACAGTACTGTTTGATAGTGAAACTGCTGCAAGTTTTTTCTTCATTTCATTTCCCAACACAATTTCCACCATTTTGAGAGCACAAGGTTTGATCAAAGTTTCCCAATTGTATGTGGTTTTTTCTGCTTTGCTATCTCCAATGCTACGACGTAAGGAGCTTCGGTAACCTTGTGGTTCATTTCTTGAAATGCCCCTGTTGAATCCAGTTTCATCTTTTTCAGAGCATTACCCATGCTGCTCAAAAAAGCTTTTGTCCTTGTTCTTGTGTTGAGGATGAACATTCTGCAAATGTTGATTCAACTTGCTTGGTTTCAGGGAATCATTTGACAAAACTTTGCTACAAATAACACATTGAGGTCTGTCTTCTCCATTGACTTTAACGGATGTTAATCCATATTGAATATATGAATTATCATACGCTCTTTTTTTGACACTCATACTGTTCTACTATTGATAAATAAAAAGTTTACGAGGAAATAGTATCACAAGCCCTTCAGTGACAAAAATCCCCTCCCTCAACTACAACTTCCTTGCAAAGAATGAACGTGCAATAACAAGCTCCGATGTTACAGGGTGATATGAACACGTAGGAGTTTGTAAAAACTTGCTTTTTCCTTCTGTGCAACAAAAGCGCTTCCAACCGGTTTCGAGTGAGCGGTGACTTTGGCATCACGCCAGATTCCTCTCTTGGTTCTTCATAATTTTTTTTCTTCACTTGGTATGCAGCAGCGAGTGCCGCGGTGAAGTCAGGGGACTGAAAAGACGATGTGCCAGGCTGGCGCCACATTCTCCCCTTGAAACTATGAAATTCCCCCTAGGAAGGAATTCCCCACTAGTTGAGAACTCCCGATGTAGATGGACAAACTAAATGGGAACTTATCATTATATCTCATGTGATTTTATCATAAAGTTCACATACAATTACGTGACCACAAGGTTCTTCAGGAAGACGCTTTAACGTCTGTAATTCTGTTTTACACATTCTGTAAAGTGGATACAGTCTGTGGTGGTGCATTAACTTATTCAATTAAAATATAAATCGGTTAGAAGTCCTAAAGATGTTACTTACGGAAGTGCGTGTTCAGTCCAACGTCAGTAGTTATTGAGTTTCTTTGTCCAAAGTTGTATCTTGCTTCAATATGGTCAGTTGTTAGGGTTAGTTCGAGAGCCATATCGTTATAAGTTGTACCCTACTTCGGATATGTCCAGATGTTAGGGTTAGCTCCGTTCTGGCTGTGTCGACATCATATTGAATGGGTAAAGGTTTCCAGATAATAATTAAAGATTCTTAAGTTAAGAGCTACTATTTACATACAACTTGAAGTTCCACGTCGTACTTGGCCTTTAGGGCTATCTCGTCAATGCTGCACTCTCTTGGAAATGCTGAGGAAGTCTTCAAAGTTTGGTCAGGTTCATAAAAAATTCAAAAGCTTTAAAAGGTTCCAGTTAAAATCGTTATATACACCACCTCATACCGTCCACAGTCTCAATCACCGGACGCGCGTTTCACCTAGGCACTACCTTGGCATTTTCAACAGAGACTTCACACCCTCTGTCGAAGTCTGCTGTCTGAAAGTCACGTGTCCACAGTGCGCATGTCCCCATTTAACCCATTGCCAATGCCATCTAGTGTCAGGTCACATCAACTTTATCTTCATCTACGTCATTCTCACTCTTCCTTTTTCTCTTCCTCTCTCTCCTCTCCCTATTCCATTTCTTCTGTTTCGATCAGGTTTCTCCAAGCGTACGAAAGGTCATATGGACTGTTATTATTGCAGTTAAATGGTTTGGTCTTATTTATTATTACTGCTTCAGCTATTTGTATTGTTCTCATATTATTCTGCTGGTTTAATATTGTAATTCCTTCCCAATGGGTTATACATTGACTATCCAAACAGAAGTCAATAAGCGCTGTTTTATTCTCTCTTCTGCTCCAGTTCTTCATGTGTTCGGTCAATCTGATTTTAATATTTCTTTTTGTACTGCCTATATATTGTTTGACGATTTTATTTTGATTATTTATTATTGGTATAGGGTAGACACCCGCTTTTTGTAAGATTGGGGTCTTTCTGTGGTAGTTACTAAGAGATTTCGTTATATCTCTCATTTGTACATCGAAATCTAGTTCATATTTTTTACATGTTTTCTTCATAATAGTTGTGATCTCCGGTATATATGGTAATGATCCACAAAATTTTTTTACCTGTTGAGTCTGTGTACTCCTTTGTTGTTTATTTCTAGGGTTGCATCTATTAATAAGGTTATTTATTTTCTTCACATCATAACCGAAGTTTATTGCTGTGTTCTTTATCCAATTCAATTCATTTTTTAGTAGTTGGGTGTTAGATGTGTGAGTAAACGCTCTGTTGATATATGATCGGAAAGCTGCAAATTTGTAAGATGCTGGATGGTGAGAGTTCTCAGGAATGATATTAGTGATGTTGTCAGGTTTTCTATATACTTGGAAATCGATGTTATTTTGTTTATGAGATAGTAATATGTCTAAGTATGGTAAGATTCCATCCTTTTCTTGCTCCACTGTAACTTTAATTGTTTCCTAATAGCTAGTATATTCATCTATGTACATCTGTAGCTGGTTATCATCATGCTGCCATGCCATAAGGATGTCGTCCACGTACCTGCAATACATCGATGGTTGTGGTATATCTGTTTTCAATCTCATAGATTTTTCGATGTTCTGCAAAATCACCTCTGCCAACAAACCCGAAATCGGCGATCCCATCGGTGCTCCCGATAATTGTAAATGGGAACTTGTCTATTATTTTTGGCTACCAGATTTCAGTGCTGAATCGCCTTTAAATCAGATATATCTGTGTATTTCCTGCATAAATTATTTCTTTTAATTTACGTGATGATTATCTTGTCTTTGTTTAGGTTTAACTGTGATACATTCTCGAGAGAACCTTCATATGATGTTGAAGGCAGTAGGATTCGACTCCAAAACTGCAGGTGAGCTTTCACTACTTTTCTCCCTGTCTCTTGCAATTATTCTTGTGTAATTTTCATTATGTTGGACAATATAGTCATCTGTGTCTTTTGTTCTGAGTAAGTTGATCTCGCTTGGTTCTTAAAAACAAATGCAAATGTACTCATGCACACACGTATGGTTAGCAGTTAAAATATTGATATGTGGAGAAATTGGGGTTAGGAGAAAATTACTATTATGATGATGATGAACTTCTTATTCTTAAAAAATACAAACACTTTGACAAGTTTATATTCAGAACAAAGAAAAAAAAAAAGAGAGAAAGGCCAATGATCTATCTAAAACCCCAAAAAAGAAATTTTTATCAATAAAAAAACACCCGAGGTTCGATCCTAAAAACTCCCAGTAAATGGAAGGGGATTCCACCACCACCACCGACAAGAGAAAAACACGAACAACTGTTAGTGATTTGCTCAAACAGGTAATCCAGGTTGAACAGATTTTATTTCATGCCCTCAGGCAAGTGAATGAGAAAGTTTACAGTGAGTGCTAATTTTTCTTTTTGTTTAGATACTTTTTTTCTTTGCAGCTAGGCCAAAATCCAAGTTAATTAAGGTAATAAAAAAATATATAAAAACAATTTGGTCGACAGTTCAGTAATGCACAGTCCTAATATTGAAAAAAAAATCCTAAATCTTTCCTCACAAAATGTTTGGTCTGCAAACCAAACTTTCTTTTTTCACCTTTATGATTTTTGAAGTGAGAGAATCAGATGATGTTAGTTTAATTAAAAAAAAAAAAAATTGGCCTGCTTTACATCTCTAGGTTTTTTGTGTTACAGATTCGAAGTACCACAAGCCTAAAGCTTGTCTGTCATATGTGTTTTAGAATAACAACAAGTATGTTGACATTTTTCTTAAGCATAAAGTTATAACACACAGGTAAGTCGTTGTTTCTTTGAAAATAATAAAATGTTTGCACAACCTGGAAAAAAAGTGTTTTCTAATTTTTGTTACAACTCTAACAACTGTCCATAGTTCCTGCCAGAACTCCTACTGTGATTGCCAAAAAAGTATATGTATTTTAAATTTATGTCCCTTACTGGTAAAGATTAAAGTGTTAAGATGACTAGGCCATCGGCAAAGCAAATTCCCTCACTGAGCCAAAAACAAAAATTAATTTAATTCTCTAAGAACTTTTACCCTAAGGAAGGCATGCCATTACTATAACCAACTAGCTTAAATTTTAGACTACTTCCAGTTCCTCACATAGCAAAAATTAAATTCTTCCCAAAACAAAAACTTTTTATCCCCCCCCCCCCCCACCACCACCAACCACCACACACACACACACACTTTTTATTTTTCTTTACCGCTGAATTAATGAATTAAAATTTTTACATCATTCCTTTTTCAATCTAGACACGTTTTCAAATTAGGTGGTCCTCATTTATTTATTTTTTTCATTTCTCCTCCTTCCTTTTCTCCTTCTTTTTACTTTTCTATGCCAAAGTTTTTTTGTTGTTGTTGTGGTGTTGTTACGAGAGCCACCGGGGAAACGGAGCCTGATGTGTTTACGATGTCATGGTAGGTATTTCCCTTTTCTTTTCTTCTCCTTCCTTTTTTAACTTACTCCCAAAGCCCTGCCTTAGAGGTGTCACTCTCTCTCATGACAACAGGCGGCAGCAATGTTGCTGTTGCGGGGCTCTTACGAGGTGTAATGCCTGCTCGTGCCTTCGGTGATGCGTCAGGACAACTTCAAGTGACTTTAGCACTCCATCTCAATTTTTCTCTTCAAAACTCAGCAAAGTAATTTAGTGCCATGGGAAAAAGAAGGAAAGATCCTACCGTTCTTTGGCCATCGATGAAAAAGTCCCCGGTGCTGGAGTGCTATGGCCAGAGGGTCTTCATTCCAACCTTAGTTGTGCTGACGCCCCTTTCTTTTTTTTGAGGGACTGTCTCTTAGTTTCGAAGTATATGACTTAAGTGACTGAGCAACTCGCGGATTCTCGGTTCCTCGCCGAATCCATTGCGCACGCGTATGAAATGGCGGAAGGCAATTGGCCCGAAGTTAAGACGGAAGGCGGAGAGAGAGACGCAATTCCCAGAAAATAGGCGCTTTGCAATTCTCAGAGTTGAAGTGAACTCTGACCTGACCTCCCAAAAGAAAAAATGGCCAACGACGGAATTTCTCTCTGCGCACATGGATTAGCAGTTGGTAACAAATTTTGGGCCATTCTCCTGACATTTTATGCATAAATATTTGGCAAAAACCATTGCAGAGCTGGTGAGAAAGAACGCAAAGCATCCGACTGAGAACGGCGCCAGGGTTACAAATTATGATCGTGTTTTGGAGGAACCCACACCAAGCTCTCTGTAGACCTCCTTCCAGTTCATTTTGAACAAAGAAACTTCTAAAAACCTAGGCAAAAATGGTGACCACCTTTACAAATTCAGGAAAATTAACTAACATCTTTTATACCCTTATATTGCGCTAAATTAGTACGTAGCGCTTAAAGACCAACATTCGTGCCTCGCTGACTGTAAGGACAATATTTTTCCCTTTCTGCGATCGGAATTACGAAGAATAAGATCAAATGAATAAGAACTCTTTTTCCTGCAATTTATTATTAATTTCTTTTCTGTCCCGTTTACAAGTTTAAATTGAGTTCGCGATTACATAAGAATAACTTTGCTAAGATCTCGTTATTTTTTCCCCTCAAAAATACAGAATTACTCTTCCTAAATAGTCCTCTCAGAAAGTTAGATGCTGACATTACATATAGTTCTAATCACTAATAGTTACAAAATTAAAATCGATGCACAACTAAATGACGGTTAGTTATAGGTCACGGAAATAAGACACGACCCACATATGTTTTTCGTCACCAACCAGTTACAATACGATTAAAGATTACTTTACTAGATATTTATGATTATTTTAACATAATTATAGTTTACAGGTTAATATAAACAAAGAAATAGCAATTACATGACAGTAATTATGAAATTAATTATGCATGCTGCTTACGATTTTTATTTATTTTTCCCCGTCAACCTGACGTTTCGATCGTCAGAGTTGGCGACAAAATTACATATACTTTACCACTACATATGCTATGCAAAGCTACTATCTTAGGCATTAACTAATTTCATTTATACTACACTAAATACTAGATTTAAAGATACTTCACTAAATTTCTGCACACATTCCAACACTACACAATACAATGAAAATCAGCACTCGAAATAAAATGCAAAGAAAAGCACAACATGATACCTAGCATACATGAGATTCTTCCGCGAATTCGCGGAATTCCGCTTTTTCGGCATCATTTTGGTCATTCTCGAGGTCATTGCAAAAATGAAGAGACATTTTTCAGGATTTTTAAGGGGGGGGTCGTCGTTCCATAGAAAAATTAAAAAAAAAGCGGAATTCCGCGATTCCGCTTTTTTGGGGAGTAAAAGAACTAAGCGCTTTCTAGCTGAAAGCGTTGTTTTTGGAGCAGACGGGGGGGGGGGGGGGGGCAAGAAGAAATGTTGGAGGGTGGAGTCAGGAGCTCAATTCGTTTAATGTTGTCAACAATGGATGGGTTGTCAGTCACTTGAGCATCGCAGCGCAAAGGGTGGAAGCTCCGCCTACTTCGTGCGTTAGGGAAACTACCGCAGCCCTTTCCGTGTCTTGCGGGAAATCACCACTCTGCATTCTATCAGGGCCAAACTATCCGCTTGATTCTATCCGTGACGTCATCGCCAGAAACTCTCTCTTGTAATTTGCAAATGTACCCGAATGCGTTCCCGCTTTTCTGAGATCGTTCGAGAATCGAAGCTCTCGTGAATCCTCTTCCTACGGAGGATGCCAAAAAATACGGAATCTCCGTAATTATTACGGATTTCCCCCGGGATTACGGGTGACTAACAAAAAAACTATGGATATTCAGATTTTCGCTGTTATTAAGAAAGTTTTACTGATTTTGTAAATAATCGACGTAAAAGCCTCTGAACAAAGTTCGTAACACAGCCCTTTGTCTTTTTTTTTTTCTCAGGTGGTGGAATTTGTTTTGCTTGTTTCAAAGTGTGAACAAAAAAAAAAAAATGCCCGTCGTGCTTCTTTCGCCGTGGCCCGGGATTACGTCGACCTGAAGCGTCTAAATAAAGTTCGTGACGCAGCTTTCTTTTCTTAAATTCGTTCTACCGCCCCCTCCCCCACCCCCACCGAAGAGAAGGAATTTGTTTTGCTTGTTTGAAAGCTAAGTGGAAAGGAAGAATGGCGCCACGCCGCGGAATTATGTAGGCCTGGCGGTCTTCTTTTGCCGTGATCCGGAATTACGTTAGTTCGGATGTGCTTCTTTTGCCGTGATCCGGAATTACGTTGGTTCGGACGTGCTTTCGCTGTTGCCCGGAATTGCTTCTGCCCGATGCCTCTGAACCATGTTCGTGACGAACCTTTTTTTTTTTTTTCTAAGGAGGAGGAATGTGTTCTGCTTGTTTGAAAACTTAGTGGAAAGAAAGCACGGCGCACGGCTAGGATAACGTCGGCCCGAAGCCGCTGAACAAAGTTCGTGATGCAACTCTGTTTCTTTCCTTTTTTTTTTTTTCTAAGGAAGAATGTGTTTTGCATGTTTGAAAGCTAAGTGGGGGGGAGGCACGGCTTCGGGCCAGTATTACGTCGGGCCGAAGCCTCTAAAAAGTTCGTGATGCAGCTTTCCGTTTATTTTTATTTTTGTTTTTTTCCATTCTTTCTTTCTAAGAAGGTTGTTTTGCTTGTTTGAAAGCTAAGTGGAAAGAATGTGTCACGAGAGGCTCAAAAACAGGGTTAAAAACAAGAATTCGGCAGAGAAAATCTCCCCACTTGCTTGACGTTGATGGAGATTCATGTCACCATGTTCACAATGCAAGCAAAGCCATTTTATAAGGTTACATTGAGAAATACTTTATTGACTTCTTCAGTGACTAAAAACTAAGCTGTGGATATATGTTTCTAATTCTTGCAAGTTTCTAATTGCTTGACTAAATTCACAAACTTTCCTAGACAAATACTTAAATTTTCACCTCAGGATTTAGCTAGTAAAGATTCACATGAAAGTTTTAAATCTGATTTTTTTAAATATTTCATTTTATTTTGTTCTTAAATCTCTACTTTTCTATTGTGAATATAATAATGTGCTTCACTTTAATATTTACTTACATAATTTACAGAAAATAATTCCATATGGCTAGCGTACTCTTAAATATTGTATATATGCTGTATTTGAATTTGCTCACCGCGCGTTCGCGTGTCCCAATTTTCCACCCAGTTAAAAAGTTCAGCTTTTTTTGTCATCGGCCGGTCTCATGTATGACCTAGGCAATATTCATCAAACACTTGAACACTTGCTTAATTAAACTAACCAGTAATTTTGTCCTTACATAGCCATCAAAAACTGAAGGGCTAGCTTACCTTGACAAATCACAAATGCCAAAAATTTCACCACACTCATACAATAGAAATAAAGAAATTTACAGAGGAAAAATAAGGTTGAGAGAGAAGAAAAAAAGTGAAAGAATTTACCTGATTTTTCTTGACTTCCAAATTTTCTAGCCCCCTCTTTGCCAAAATGGGCTTGGGGGGGGGGGTAACAACACAGAGAGAAAAAATTCACTCTCATTGAGATTACGTGGATCTGGTAATGGGTTTTCCGATCAAAAAATATTTGGGGCCCCATTAATTCAGAGATCGGAAAACAGCACCTGATTAATGCCGAGTGATGCAAAAGTTGTGCAAAACTTTAAAAATCAATAATTCACGGAGTTTTGACAGTAATGCAATGAGGTTTGCACAGAATGACCTATGATTTTTTGTAAAACTTTTTAAAATTAGTTGGGCATTTTAGTTTTATTTATTGTTGCCATATGGCACTACAACTGAATGATTAATTGTAGATTATACAAGGTAAGTTGATGTAACGTCCACACAAGGTTACTTACAGTAATAAGTGTTCAATTTGATGCCCATCATTTGCGAGCGCTGCCTACAAACAACAGAAGATACCATGGACAGGATTAAACAGCATATCTATTGGTATGGCTGACACATGGTGTCAGATAGTCTTTCAACATCACCAATGAAATGGGACAATCTCTGTACTCCCGTGACTTCAGGTATCTCCATAACCGAAAATCACATGGTGTAAGAGCTAGAGAGCTGGGTGGCCATTCGTTTCAGAAATAATGGCTGATCACCCAATTTTCTCCAACCGTTGACTTCAGGATTTGACAGGAGATGCGAGTGCAGTGGCACTCCATCTTTCATGAATGTTACAGCATTCAGTGCATACCTCTCTTGCAAGTTTGGCATAAAGCTGTTTTGTATAATGCACACCTGTGATAGCGATGGTTTCGAAAGCAGTATCACGGATTGCCTCGAAGAAAAAGGGCCAATAATGAAAAACAGCGTGAACTTGCACCACAATGTGACTTTTGGCTGATAGAATGGAGTTTCTGTAACAGCCCAGAGATCTTCTGTTTGCCAAATTTGGAGGTTTTGTGTGTTTACTGCTCTGTTGAGAGCGAAGTGAGCTTAGTCTATCCAGAAAACATTTAGCAGCAGTTCTTGTTTTTATCCATTTCTTTGACTAAAGCTCATGTTGAGAATTGGCTTTCTAGTTTCTTAATTCAATTACTAAGCAATTAAATTAAAAAAATCCTAGTAATAATTCCCATAATAGAATCATAGTGAGAATAATTAGCAGGGCTAACATGTAACACAGTAAACATTAGAAGAATTCTTGAAATCGTCATATCGCGCATAAGTTACATTGAAAATTATAAGGGGGATGTTCCGGTAGCGACTTGTACCTTCATCAGCCATGGAATGAGACGTGGTAAATGCTTCAGTTGTTGCCATATTTCAAAATCGCTTTCCAACTAATAGGCATGTTAAAAGATGCGTCAGTATTGCAGGTGTTAGGGGTAAGGTAGATTTCAATGCTTTCATGGTACCCGAGGGTTTGCCGATTGCTGAACGTGGCGATCCGCTTAACATTTTGCCAATCGGGAATTGTGGACGTATCGCTGATGGTTAAAATTGAAAGGGAGGTGGAAAGGCTGCCTTTCTTAACATATATATGGGCTCTCCTCTTTCCCCCTTACTTGCTGAAATTTATTTGCAGAATATTGAAACATTAATTGTTGCCCCATCCCTCTTAAAACCCACAATTTGGTTAAGGTATGTGGACAACATCTTCATTATTTGGCCACACCAGAAACACTCTCTGTTTGAACTCATGTCCTCCATAACTTCAAAATTCCTGCATATAAAATTTTCTTCTCAAGAACAGGTAGACAACAATATTAGTTTTCTGGATGTTAACATCAACATCAACCCAGACTTCTCACTTGGCCTCTCTGTTTACAGGAAACCTTCTGCCACCCATAATATCATCCCTTACCATTCTTACACCTTTGGAAAATACAAATTGTCTGCTCTAAAGTCGTACATTCAGGGAACCAACCTTATTTGCAACAGCCATTCTGCTCTTCAAAAAGAATATCAGAACATCATCAATATTGGAAAATTGCATGGCTTTCCACCCCTCTTAGTACATAGACTAATTAAGAGTTTTGAATCACAGAATAAATCTAGTTTACTGCCTGAAACTTCCACCACCCATCATTTTGTTGGCACTTTGCTTTTTAGCCTGTCCTTCACTCATAAAGTTTGTTCTATTTTCAAGTCTTTTGGCTATAGGATTGCAGTCAAACAACCTCCATATCTTCTGAACCTCATCCTTAAAGACAGAGATCCCAATAAACCCCTAGAGTTACAAGGTGTGTACTCTATTCCTATCAACACTTCCACAGGCATTACCCACTATATTGGTAGTACTTACCACAGCATAAACCAGTAATTGATGGAACATATCGCTGATGTTAAGAAAGGCAGCCCTTCCACCTCCCTTTTAATTTTAACCATCAGCAATACGTCCACGATTCCCGATTGGCAAAATGTTAATAAGCGGATCGCCCCATTCAGCAATCGGCAAGCCCTCAGGTACCGCGAAAGCATTGAAATCTACCTTACCCCTTAACACCTGCAATACTGACATACCTTTTAACATCCCTATTATTTGGTAAACGATTTTGAAATATGGCAACAACCGACGCATTTACCACCTGTCTCATTCCATGGCTGATGAAAGTAGAAGTCGCTACCAAAATGTCCCGCTTATAATTTTCAACGTAACTTGCACGTGATATGATGATTTCAAGAAATCTTCTAACCCATTATACAAGTTATTGATTAGTAATATAATTAACAGACTGGAGAAGGAGAAGAGTTTTCTCCAAAAATTTGCAATTAAAATAAAAAAATTCCCTGTAAGAATTCCCATAATAGAAGTTTTTGATTAGTACTTCATTTATTTGTCGAAAAACCCATGTTGCAAAATATCTCCACTTCGCAAAATTGGAAGCTTTCAGTTCCTGAAGGTGTTGTTGTAAGGTTTTTGTCTGTGAAGGACTGGTCTTAGTGCTCTATTATGAAGACCCATCCAGATAACTACAACACACCATATGAACTCGCGTATGCATGGAAGAATGGTTTTTAACGTATATCATTATGATTTTAATGTCCATTGTGGTTTGAATTCAAAATTAACCAAGTCTGTGTCGAGATTATCATGCATTGATAAAGTTGTGAAGTGAGGTCGTTCTGCATTTGGACCGCAGCGTATAACACAGAAGGTTACGCAGAATTTTCGGCGCCATTTTGTTGATTTGCGGTAGTGAACAAAGGAACGACTGCAGAATGAATGTTAAGTAAGTAACATCTTTTGCCTTATAGCAGTATTATTGCATTTTATATACTATTACATGACTGTGCATCACCGAGCTCACAGCCACAAAAGTTGATGTGAGTAATAGAATAGAATATATAGATATGCACAAATAAAATTGATACAATATATCTATTTGCTTCAGTGAGGTGATAAAAATCTGTATTTCAATTTTGTATGATCTCTCCTATTTTGAAAACTTAATTTATTTATTTCAACAGCTGTAATTATGACAATTTTTTGGTGCATTTTAAACCTTCCTTTCTCTCACTCTCCTTTTTTTTTTTTTGAAGGGGAGGGGGTTAAGATTTTTCCTGCTTTGTGGTGTAAATTTTGATATTTATTATCACAATGTTTATCATATTTCACAAATTAAGGCAGGGGGAGGGTGTTGAGAAAACTAGTTTTAACAGGACAGGGCTGTTGCTCCAATTTCACTGGCCCCGTTACAATGATATCCATGGGGAGGGCTGGGGGGAGGGGGCTATGTGAAAGAATGAATGTCAGTGAAGCCCTCATATGGAAGAGCAGAAGAAAATAAATCAAAGAAATTTATGCATCTAATAAGACAACAACCTTCAAAGCAATAATAATCACACAAAGAAAATGAAAGAATATTAAAGGCAATCAAATGGTTGAACAAAATAACATATGCATTTTAAACCTTCCTTGAAAAATATCTGAAAAGTTACATACCTGCTTGGGCATGTGCAGAAATTATTTACCTGCCCAGGTAGCAAAAGCTGAATCCCAGGAAAATTTATCTTTTGAGATAACAAATTAGAACCCTGATTTTCTTTTAAGTTAAAAGATATGAACTTTTTTTTTTTTTTTTTACATGTTTTACCTTTCTGTTTTAAGGGTATTCAAAATGCTCAATGCACAAAAGCAGTGGTGTACTGGAAAATCCCCCCCCTGCAAAAATCTATTAGCACTCAATTAAATTTTTAATTCCACACTATTTATTAGGCTTTATAGGCGTTTTAATAATTAAAATTCTTTGGAACCTACAAGTATTTTGTGTAAAGCCAAAATTATGGCACTTTTTTACTGCGTGTAACACAAATGTGCATGCTGTAATTGAAATAGTTGCTTTAATTTTATGCCAGTAGAAAGTACTAACACAACAGTTACGCCAAAGTTAAATATATCATGCAAATTTTATTCTTTTAGAAAACTAAGGCCAGTGTCTTTGGAATGCTTCACGATCACACATATAAAACATTTAATTTCATATGACAGTGTCGAATGACATTTTCCAATTTATACAAAAATACAAAACATAAGTAAGCAAATAAATAAGTAACACAGTTAAGAATTGTGGTAACAAAAAAAAATGCTTAAATTATTAACTACTGAATATAAAAAACACACTTAACATAATGCTACAAGATTTTGTACATACTGTAGCAACCATTTTTCTCTTGCCACTGTTATATTTTTAAAAAAATGATACAAATCTCTGCTTCTTCCTGCGATAACACCTTTCAGTTCATTGTATTCTGAAGCATGCATAGTTACATGCAAACAATTGTGTTATGTATTACACTTTATCCTCGTTGATAAAAACTTTTCGTTCATGGAACTGATATTTCTTTCACATTCTCTTGTTAATATGCATGTATAGATGGCTGTTTAATATATTTATGGATGCATGCATGCGTGATGCCAAAATAGATAATAGTGGTTTATGTCTTGGTGATATCCGTGTGTGCAGATTGCTGTATGCTGATGACACTGTCCTGTTGGCAGAGAGCAAAAGTGAGTTGCAGAGTATGTTGACTCAGATGCACGAAGTTTGCATGAAATTCAAACTGAGTATAAATAAGGGAAAAACCAAAGTTTTGGTGTTTGAGAGAGAAACGGGTAGCACTGAATGTAATGTAAGTATAAATGGCACTGTGATTGACCAGGTGAGTGAATTTGTGTATTTAGGAAGCATGTTCGACAGAGAGAACGAGTTGGATGGTGAAATCAGTAGGCGAGTGAATTCTTCCTTGAAAGTCATAGCTGCTCTGGGAGGTTTTCACAGGAATGATGGGTTCTCTAGAGAGTCCCGCATGGCTGTGTATGAAACTGTAATTGTTCCTACTCTGATGTATGGCAGTAAAACCTGGGTATTGCAGAAGAAACATAGGAGTTGTTTGTGTGCTGGAGAAATGCGTTACTTACGTGGGGTTTGTGGCAAGACACGATATGATTGTGTGAGCAATGAAGATGTATTGCAGTTGTGTGATGTGAAGCAAAATGTTGTTAGCAAGGTGGAGACCAATATGCTTCGGTGGTTTGGCCATGTTGAAAGAATGAGTGATGAAATGATTACTAAGAAAATCTTTTCAGCCCAAGTGGCAGGAAGGAAAGGCAGAGGAAGGCCAAGGAAGACATATGTGGATCAGATTCAGGAGTGTCTGCATGAGAAAAAGATTATGAGTATGAAGTATAAAAGATCTTGTGTACGGCGTGTAATGGATATCAGTGAAGCACGAGCTGTATGTCAAGATCGCTGTAAATGGAGAAGTTTGATACGACAACAATAAGTAAAAATATCTGGAAGTTTGCATTTCTTTTTGGAGCTAACCTCTGAATCTCAGAGAACAGCTTAGTGGTATGTATGTATGTATGTATGTATGTATGAACTATTGCAATGACTGTGAGAAGGGGCCTCAGGTCTTTTGAAATAATTGCTTTCTTGCCATCCAGTTTTTATAAATTTTAACTGTGAAAAAAACAACGAAAAAGTAAGTTTCTTTTTAATACTTCTTTCAAAGCTGCCATAAAAAAATTCCGGTTATTTCTTTATTTATATAAAGTTTCTGCAAAAGATTCAGTAAAATGTTTTTGCTGAGGATAGAGACCCTCTTAGTTGTAAGGCTCCCCCACAATGCGGGGGTTGCAAGAGCTATCAGTTCGTGCCTGCGCAAAAGCTTGTATTTAAAGTTTTAATATGACGATGCTGGAATTGGTATGAAATGGAATGATAATGAAATTGGTACTTGAGAAATTTAGTGATTCTACCATGATCTTTAAGTTGAAGTTTTCACTCTTTGTCACTAAACTTTGGAGGCTAGTCCCATCAGAGGCATGCATCCCATCGCTGACTATAAACAACACTTAGAGCACAAGTACATATGGTTCCAATATCTGGACCTAGAGCATAATGTAATTTAAAAAAGTGATATTCTTCTGTCCTTGGCACCTGTAACCATAATGCAACTTCTGGTGGTTAGCAGTGAAATGAAACATGACATGCGACGATTGTCTTTTTTGTTTTAGTAGAAAATTCTATTCAAAACTTTGTCATTTTTAAATTAAATTGCTTGGTCTGGGCAACTAGATAGCTTTTTTACCTGCCCTGGGCATCTCGGGCATGGTATTTTTCAAGCCGTGATATGTAAAGTTTATGTTGAAAATTATTTGAATAAAGTTTTGGAATAAGATGTTTTCCATTTTTAAATCAGAATTTTGGTCTACTCTCAAATGACACCATATTTTTTGGAAATAAAACACACCCTTATTTTTTAAGAAAAAAATAAAATGGCATTTTCAAGATTTTTATTAAGAAAAAAATTATTTTGTTATTCATAAAAACATAACTTATGGATCATCAAATCCTTGCAGTTTGTGAAATTAGCAATGTGTGATTCCACTGATGAAATCAGCACAGAAAAACATCCATCAGCCAGTGGCGTACATGCACTGCAAAATTTTTCCGGATGTCACACCTTCATACAGTCAATGGGTGTATTAGTTTGGATGGTCACCCTCACCACATAGCTGACGTGCGGAAGTAAGGTGGCCTTGGTCAAAGTCTATCGGCATTTTGTGGCATGCAAACGATACTTTGGACAGAGAATTATTTTTTTCTTTAATCTAAAGCTTGTAAAGAACCGCTTGAAACAAAAAATACTGTCAAAGAAGCGAACGGGCTAACCTTTGCTCATAGTTGGCGAATACTAAGGAAGCGAGACTGTCGTCTGTTACATCAGGTTCCATTGTAAGCTGAAAATAAAAATAGGTTCCTCGAGTCAAAGTTCAAGCAAAATTTGCATGTTTCATGAATGTATGTTTCTAAATTTAAGTTACAGCTCTGCAGTGTTTATGTTACTGTGAATGAATAAGATTATGTTTTGTCTATGAAAGTTCTATGAACCAAAGAATTTATGGCAGCAACAATACTGCCAGTACTAATAAATTGGAACCCTAGTTTTCTAGTGGATATCCTAAGCATCTGTTGCGATGTTTTGTCCCTTCTTTTTCTATCACTTTGGCTTTTAAAAGAATTATGATTTTATGTCCGTTTCAAATCGCTGTGTACAACATGTGAGGTATGTGCTTAAAGTGTATTTTATGTCATTAACTGGCAAAGGCATGGGTATGCACGTATGTAGCATGATAGCAGGCCCAGCTGATCCTGTTTTACGTGGATTCCGTTCAATATTTTTTAGAAATTCAATTTTTTTACAAAATATCTGGTTTTGTGGTTTTCTTATTTCCTTTTCTTTTATTTATTTATTATGCATGCCCCCCCCTTCATTAATGATATCAGCGATCATTTCTCTCCAGCGTCAACACTGGCAGTGGAAGTTGGTAATGAAAGAGACAAATGTATTTTTGTTAAGAGAGTCCCACATGGCTGTGTATGAAAGTGTAGTTGTTACTACTCTGATGTATGGCAGTGAAACCTGGGTATTACAGAAGAAACAAAGGAGTCATTTGTGTGCTGGAGAAAAGCGTTACTTGTGGGGGGTTTGTGGCAAGACACGTTCTGATTGTGTGAGGAATGAAGATGTGTTGCAGTTGTGTGATGTGAAGCAAAATGTTGTTAGCAAGGTGCACACTAATATGCTTCGGTGGTTTGGCCATGTTGGAAAAATGAGCGATGAGATGCTTACTAAGATCTTTTTAGCCCAAGTGGCAGGAAGGAAAGGCAGAAGAAGGCCGAGGAAGTCGTGGGAGGATCACATTCAGGAGTGTCTGCGTCTGCATGAGAAAAAGATTATGAGTATAAAGTATAGAAGATATTGTGTACAGTGTGTGATGGATGTCAGTGAAGTGAAGCCAGAGTTGTATGTCAAGATCTCTGTAAATGGAGAAGTTTGATACAGCAACAGTAAGGGAAAATTATCTGGTAGTTTGTATTTCTTTGTGGAGCTAACCTCTGAATCTCAGAGAATAGCTTAGTGGTGTGTGTGTGTGTGTGTGTAGAACAAAAGGTATTATTATGTGAGATATATGATGGATGTCAGTGAAGCTTGAGTTGTGTGCTAAGATCACTGTAAAGGAAGGCGATGAGCTTTTTCTTGAAGAGCTAACCTCTGAATCTCAGAGAACAGCTTAGTGATATGTATATCATCATCATCATCATCGTCAACCATTATCAATCCACTGCTGGACGAAGGTCTCCCCAAGTTTCCTCCACAACGGTCTGTCTTGTGCCAGTCTCCTCCATGTCACTCCCACATATTTACTAATTTCATCCACCCATCTCCCATGTGGTCTTTTTCTGGGTCTTTTCCTATCCCTTGGAATCCAATCTAAAATTTCGGCTGTCCATCTATGGTCTGTCCTTCTGGCAGTATGTCCAGCCCATTGCCATTTCAGGGATTTAACTCTGATCATGATGTCTTCCACTCTCGTCATTTTTCGGATCCACGAGTTCCTCTTCTTATCTCTCCTGGTTACACCAAGTATGCACCTCTCCATGCTGCTTTGAGTTGTCTGCAGCCTTTGTATGTCTCTTTTAGTTAAGGTCCACGTCTCTGCACCATACGTAAGCACTGGAAGGATGCATTGATCAAACACTTTTCTTTTAAGACATAATGGCATATTGCTCTTGAAAATTATGCTGTTTCTTCCAAAAGCTCTCCAGGCAAGTTTTGTACGCCGATTAATTTCTTCATCAATGTGACCCTCACTTGATATCTGCTGTCCAAGATAAACATACGTATCTGTTATCTCCAGTTTTTCTCCATCAATCGATAAATCTTCATTTCTTGTAAAAGCATTGAACATCACTTTTGTCTTCTGAAAGTTCATTTTTAATCCCACTTCTTTACTCTTGTCAGCAAGTTCCTGGATCATACTCTGCAGCTCTGATGGGGTAGTTGCAAAATGACTACGTCATCAGCAAAACGAAGGTGGGTTAGATAATCTCCATTAATCTTTATCCCTTTGTTTTCCCAGTTCAGTGATTGAAAGACATTTTCCAATGTGGCATTAAAGAGCTTCGGAGATATGGTGTCACCTTGTCTCACTCCTTTCCAATTTTTATGTGTGTTGTATTTTCAAACAGCCGAATCTTTGCACTTGCATTTTCATAGATGTTATTAATAATATTAATGTATGCATCTTCAATACCGCAGGATTTCAGAGCCGTGGTAACTGCTGATGGTTTCACCGAATCAAAGGCTTTTTCATAATCGATAAAAGCCATGCACAATGGAAGTTCATATTCCCTCGCTCTTTCAATTAGTTCTCTCAGTACGTGGATATGATCTATTGTGCTGTAGCCACTCCTGAATCCAGCTTGTTCTCTCGGTTGAGCCATGTCCAGTGTTACCTTCAAGCGGTGTGAAAGAACTTTAGTGAAGATTTTATAAACCACTGATAGGAGGCTGATAGGTCTGTAGTTCCTGAGATCCTCAATGTCACCTTTTTTATGTAGCAGGATCATTGTAGCATTGTTCCAATCCTCAGGAATCTTCCCTTCATTAAGGCATCGAGTGAAAATTTGGGCGAGCACTGTTTCAATTTCTCCACTTGCTTCTTGTATGATGTCTATAGTAATTCCATCTTCTCCTGGAGCTTTCCCCGCTTCATGTTCTTGATTGCATGAGCAACTTCTGCTGGGAGGACTGGAAGAACTCTGGTACCTTTCATGATGTCTGGAGTACATGTATCATCCCTTTCATATAATTTGGAGTAGAAATCTTTCACTCTTGTCAAAATTTCGCCTCTATTTCTTGTTATAGAACCATCTTCTTTTCTCAGAGCCATAATCTGTTTTCTTCCCTTACTGAGATGTCCCTTTGCTATCTTTAGGCTTTGGTTGTTTTCAATTGCTTTCCTCACTAGCTCACAGTTGAATTTCCTTACGTCTTCAGTGATACTTTTTCGTGCTGTCTTGCATAGCTCTATATATTCCACTTTGGAAGTCACATCTTCTTTAGTTGTCCTCATCTCTCTTCTTTTTTGCATCAACATTTTGGTTTTTCCTGATAATTTGTTTACATGCAACTTGTTCTTAGACCCAGCTAATTTTGTTGCTGTTTCCATAAGAGCTTTGGTTACTTTTCTGTTAACTTCTGAAATATCCACTTCTTCCGATGTTAGGCCTTCTAAAGCAGAGAATCTGTTCTTCAGTTCCAACTTGAAAGTATTATGGTGTTTTTTAAGGTTGGTTATGTCAATACATTTTGTTTGTCTTATGAGCTTGCCACGTTCCAGTTTAGTGTTGAGGTGCATCTTACATCTCACCAATCTATGGTCACTACCTGTGTTGAACTTGTTTAGCACACTGCAGTCTTCGATGACGAATTTTTTGTTACACATAATAAAATCAATTTCACTTGTCGTCCCAATTGGATGTCTCCATGTCCATTTCCTGTGTGGCTTTTTCTTGAAAAAGGAATTCAAGATGAAAAAATCCTTCTGCCTCTGCAAACTCAACGAGAGTATTTCCACGCTGGTTTCTGTTGCCGTGACCGAATTTACCTACTGAAGTTTCATTCTGTTGCCGGTGCCCTATTTTTGCATTGAAATCTCCCATAATTATCTTCAAGTGCTGCTTACCTTTATTATTTAGATGACGAATTTCCTCATAAAATTCTTCAATTTCTTCTTCAGCATGACTTGTGGTGGGTGCATAAGTTTGAATAATCTGAGCCTGGTATCTTCTTGATAGTTGGATAACGAGTCGTGCAGCTCTGTCAGAGGAACTTTCAACTTCTACCACTTTATCCTTCAGTTTCTTGTTTATTATAAATCCAACACCACTAGTTCTGCCAGTATCTGTCCCACGATAATAGAAGAGATGTCCACTTTTCAGTTCAATGAGATCTTCTCCTTTTCTCCTTACCTCACTCAGCCCGACGATGTCCCACTTGATCCTTTGTAGTTCCTCTTCCAATTCAAGAAGCCTTGAATCAGAAGATAGGGAGCGTCCGTTGTAGGTAGCCAAGGTCAGCATCAAATGGCAGCCTAGTCCGGTCCTCCGGGGATTCTTAGCACCCTCTGCCTTCATGTTGCACTGGCCGCTGCCTTGGCCAGGTACATTCCAGCTGCCGGAGACTGAGGGCCAAGATTTAAGTTGTAGAGTCATTTTGGAGGTGTTTGGCCATAACTCACCACGCTGGCCAAGCGGGTTGGTGAGTGTGGGATAGCATTTCCTCTGATCCCGATGGTATAGTTATACCGCTCATTTGCGGTCGCCAGAGCCCCTTTAGTGGGAACAGGATGCACCATGAGAAGGCGGGGTTGACATTTGTCAAGGAGAGGCTGTGATGTTACGCATCACCTGACCTTACATCCCATATGTATATATATGTAATTAAAAAAATATGTTGTGCCTATGTAGGTATGAAAATCATTTTATTGTGTGTGGTGAGAGATACTGTGTGCACATTTCTAAATTTGTTTTTCTTTTCTATATTGCAGTTTCTAGTCAAAAAGTGAAGGTTTTTTCTCATATTCCATTAGGTAGGATAGAAGTAAGTATATATTTTAAGTCCTTATTTTTTTTTAATTATGAATGCTAAAAATCTAAAGCTCATATTGCTGTGACTTTTAATTTGTGTTATTCTGATGTGTGATACAAGGAGTAGTGTTTTCCTGAAATGAATATCAGTCCATCATTATTTGCACATGCTGTTTTTCAGTAAAATTTGCAAGACAATGAAGAGTGCCATTAACTGAAAGTATCCATACTGCAGTTACCCGTGTTATTTGCTGTTATGATTACCGTGTTTAGCACTTTTCAGCTAGCCTATTTAGTTATGAAGTAATTTTGTTGGTATATATTATAGTAATTCCATGTTGTAAACTTTTTTTTTATCATTAGTCATATGATTCCAAGTTGTAATCAATAATAATAGGCTGTGGTGTGATGATTGAGTTGCTATATTTTCCAATATCGGTTAGACAAACATGTGTATAATTCTTTGAATAAAGCTCATGTTGAAAATTGGCTTCCTAGTTTCTTAATTCAATTACTAATCAAAAGCTTTTATTATGGGAATTTTTACTAGGAATTTTTTTATTTTAATGGCAAATTTTTGGAAAAAACTCTTCTCCTTCAGGCTGTCTTTTGTTGTCACTTTTTCCCTGTCACTATCGCGGTTACGGTTAACTTTGACGGTTACGGTTATTTTTTACCAAAAGAAAGCTAAAAGAAGGAATAGAGATTGAAAAAAAATCTGAATTCCATCATCAATGCCTGCAGAGGATTATCCCTGCCTAACATCTGGCAGGATTTGGTGAAAAATAACCGTAATCATCAAGGTTAACCGTAACCGTAATAGAGACGGAAAAAAGTGACAACAAAAAGACAGCTTGAAGAAGGAGAAGAGTTTTCTCTGAAAATTTGCAGTAAAAAAAATTTCCTAGTAAAAATTTGCATAATAGAAGTTTTCTGATTAGTAATGTGTATAATTTCATGTTATAAATCTTAATTTGGACCTCAAAGGTTTTTTCAATTATGTATTTCTACATTTTGGTTTTCATTTTATTAATGTATACCTTAGTTAGTGAATACTAAAGAAATAGGATTTTAAAGAAATGCCACAGCTGATATCGGTTTAAAATTTTCTCCCAAAATCAACTTCAAGAAGCTGTAATATGAGGGTTGTTCAAAAAGTTTTTAGATAGTTGAATGTAAAAAAAGTATAGAAACAAAATTGCTGTAACATTTTTCAAAGCATTCACCCAAAACTGCTATTTGCTTTTTTATTCCATGGAGCCATGTTTTGAAACATGCTGACCATTGTTCTTTAGATATGGCTCTTACAAGTTCTTCATAGGCATCTATTGCCTCTTCTTGGGTGGAAAACCTAGTGCCTCACCTGTGATTTTTACGAGTGGGAATAAGAAAAAAAAAAAAAGGTACAGAGATAAAGGTATGGTGAATGTGGCAGATGTGGAAAAATTTCAGGTTTCTGGGTAGTGAAGTCTACAGTTTGATTTGCAGTGTGGGCAGTTGCATTGCCATGGTGCAAAAGCAAACCACAAGTGCCAGTCTTTTATCACCTTTCACACCATTTTTGTAGCACTTTAGGCAAAAATTGATGTTACCATTCATTGTGACCACCTTTGAAGAAGAAAGAAGCCACTTTTGTTTACAATGCTTCTTCCTTGTTTTACTTTTGTGGGTAGAGTCTCTTCTGTAAAACATCACTCAACAGATTGTTGCTTGGTTTTAGGCTTGTACATGTAAATTGATGTTTCAGCTCCTTTCAGGATGTCTGAAATACTCGCTGCTTGTCCTTTTTGAAATGTATTCAGCATAAAATGGCACTGATCTGTAAAAGTGTGCTTTTGCTCAATTCATAAGAAGATAAGGCAACCATTCTTGAACATCTCTTGCTTAGATGTTGGTGTTTGTGTAGGACATCATTCACACTCATTGAGTTGATCTTCTGAATATATAACATGGGGTCGATCAGCAAAAAGGTTACACACTCGAGCCTGCAGGAGAAAGGAAAAGTCACCAATCAAAAAGTGTTTGTGTGATGTGACAAAAGATATAAAGCACTATTTCTTGATGAAATCACTGCAATGATTCAGACATTTATCAGAACACACACGACCTGCTTGTCCATCTCAGACTGAAAAACTTCATGTCCCTGCTGATGTAGCCCATTTGTTGCAGCTGTTTTCACGTCATCGTCACTCGTGAAGCAAGTACCAGACAGGTGCTGTTTCATGGCAGGAAAAAGGTAAAAGTCACTAGGAGCCAAATTCGGGCTGTAGGCCGGATGTTTCCACACCTCCCATCGGAATTTGTAGAGCAAGTGCTGCATGGTGTTAGCGGTGTGCGGCTTCGTGCTATCATGAAGGAAAATGACACCATTGCTCAGCAGACCTGGTTGTTTTCATCAGATGCTCTCATGCAATTTTTTCATCATGGCACATTGCCAATCAGCGTTGATGGCGTGTCCATGCTCTAAGAAGTTCACCAAATGCACACCCAAAGAATCCCATTAAACGGATGCCATGATTTTTCCAGCAGAGAGTGTGGCTTTAAACTTCCTCCTTGGCAGTAAAGGAGCGTGTTTCCATTGCATGGAAGCTCTCTTGCTGGTGAAAACGAAGTGGTGGAATCATGTCTCATCCTCAGTCACAATATGGTCAGAAAAGCTCTGTCCGTCTTCAGTGTAATGCTGCAGGAATGTCAAACATGCAGTCATTCGTACAGCTTTATGATCAATGGTTAATGAATATGTCACCCATTTGGCACAAACCACAAACCTTGGAGAACTGCAAAACATCCACTTACAAGATGTTGAGCGACTCCATAGCTCAATCCTAGCCCGAATCCAATATGGTACAAATGTATCCTGCAGTCGCCTTGAATCATTTCCCAAATGGAAGAGATTCAATATCTCTATAATTTCTATTACTCACGTCAAAAAAGTGGTGTTGAGAGTATGGTGGTGCATAAAAATATTATTATAAATATATTGAAGTAAAACTAGGTAAAAGTATTTACTTACTTAAATGCTTCCTGAGGCCATCATTCTTTTACTCTAACGTATTGTAAGCTGGTTTAGCCTTGTCAAACTGTCACTTATATTCAGTTGTTATAGGCCTAATTGTTAGTGGTAGATGTTCAATGGTTATACATTGTAAATTGTCCAAGCAAGGGTGGCTATTGTAAAAAAGAAGGGTAAGCAACCTCAAAGCAATAGTTGGTCACAATATCAAAGCTGTATACTGTATTGTGAATTCAAAGATCATAAGTCAAACCAAAAATTCCATAATGCTAAAGGTGAACGCATTTAAAACCAAAGCAAACTTGTAACACATGAATGAATGACGAATTAAATATTTACACAATGTACACCACCTCATGTCCACGAGTGTCCTCGGATGCATTTCGCACCAGTCTTTTCCTAGGCATTATCAACGGGAATGATACGTATGTTAGTAACGTTCCGTATTTCCAAAGTCATGAAATTCACTGCGCATGGGTCAAGCTCTCTCCCGGCCTCAGGAAGCATTTAAGTAAGTAAATACTTTTCCCTAGTTTTACTTCAATATATTTATAATAATATTTTTATGCACCACAATACTCTCAACCCCACTTTTTTGACATGAGTAATAGAAATTGTAGAGATAATTGAATCTTTTCTATTCGAGTATTTCAACCACGTATAATACATGCGTGAGATTCTTCCACAGATCCGCGGAATTCCGCTTTTTCGTCATCGTTTGAGTCAATTTTCAAGATCTGTGCATAACTCAAGAGGAATGTGGGGGGGATACATCTTTCGAAATCTTTGAAAATAGAAGTTAAACGAAGTTAAAATCATAATTTCTTTTTCTTGCAATGTTTTGTCTGCCCAGTATTGTTAAATATAATTTTATTCCATAAATATTTGTAATTTAGCTTGAGAGCAGAGAAAAAAAATTCCAGAAACAGAAGTTGCACGATGTGAAAATTTCCCTGTAATATTCCGACAGGAAATTCTTCCATTTGTGCATTTGTGTGGTTCTTGATATTGATGCATCACTGAACATAATGGGGGGGGGTCTTTTCGGTTGGAGGACAGCGTTCCTACTTTTGAAATAGGGAGTTAGTTGGAATGAAAATTTCTCCCGTGATAGTTTTTTTTTTCTCCTGATGTCCTGCCCAGTGTTGTTAATTTTTTTTTTAAATATTTAAATAATAAAATACTTGTTTTTCACCTTGAAAATGGAAGTCGGATGGAGCAAAGATTTTGCCCGTAATCGTAATCCCTCCCGTGAGGCTTGTTCCTTCTATCCTGTGTTGTTAAATGTCAGTGATTTTATATTTCAAGTAGAGTGGTGTGCTCCAGTTTAATATTTACATAAATAAATTAAAATGAGAAATTCTGGCTTGCTCATTGTACATTATATTCACTCTGTTTTGCTACATATTCTGATTTTTCACTCAGTTAAAAAGTTCAGCTTTTTTTTTCTTTGTCAGTCTTGTGTATAATAATATGTGACTTCCAAATATGGAAGATGTACATGAAATATCAATATTGAATCATTTCGTCCACACATGCAGTGTTGATCTCTGTCATCAACAAACTTGGACATCCACTTTTTGTGCAATGTCGGTTCCCCACATCATCCCTGCCAGATTGAAACGAATGGCACCATTCGCCACGTGTTGTCGAGACATCACGTTGTCACCAGAAACTTCGATGAGCTGCAGATGAATTTTGGCTGAAGGCACATTCTTAGCCCATAAAAATCTTATCACTGCTCTCACTTCAACCTGAGACCATGTTTCCAACCACGTCCTCATTTTGTAATGCCACTGTGCATCTCACTCTGGGCACCAGAGTTCACAGAGGTGCCTGGAGCACTAGCGTCATCTCTTGAACGTACGTGTAATCTATGCCACTCTTACAACATTCTGCATTTACTTTATAGTGCTCACATGTAACACTTTTTCTGATCAACCTACATACTTAATAGAAAAAGGGAACATAGATTGAAAAACATTCTATCTCCCTCTCAACTCTTTTTGTGGAAGTGGTCTTGAATGATGTAGAAGAAAAAAGAATTTTAAAAATGCAAATAGAACCACTATTATACTGTAGATATGTCGAGAAATATTTATAATATCAGAAATGCAAAAAAAAGAACATAAGGAGTTTACAGAGAAATATACATTAATTCAACCTAATCTTAACTTTAGCCGCCCCGGTGGCGCAGTGGTCTAAGCGATGGCCTCTGATCATTCGTCCAGAAGGGGTCTGGGTTCGAATCCCGGTGAGGCATGGATGTTGTGTTTGTCTTACGGCACTGGCTCTCTCCCTTCCCTGGAACCAGTGACTCTAAATTAGGGACGGGCGACTGCTTATAGCCCATTGAGTTGCTCACGGTGGTCGTTAAACCTCCAATCAAAAAAAAAATAAAAAAATAAATCTTAACTTTAGAATTTGAAAAAAAAAAAAATTCTATATCATTTTTGAATGTTCAAGAAATAAAAACTGATGAAAATTAAAAGTCTATCATAAACCTTCATATTACAGTGTTTGTATCGTACAGTCCTAGTCATCCTACTAGCCATAAATTTAACAGCACACGTATTTTAATTAAAATGGTTTTTACACGTACAAGTATTCACAAATCGCAAAGTTTGGTATTTCACAAATCATAAGAATTCGATGACTCAGAAACTGTTATTTTTCTTAATAAAAAGCTTCAAAATGCTATATTTTTTTTATTAAATTTTCCTCAAAATATAAGAGGGTGTCTTATATTTTGAAAAAATACCCTGTACCTAATCTTGAAGTTCCTGTTTGTTTAGTTTTTAGATTCTCATGTTACAGATTTCAGCATGATTGATTTTATGATGCTGTCACCATTATTTTATTTGTGGTCCTATGAGAAACAAATATCTGAAAACTAATTTTGATTTTTTTTTTTTTTCAGGTAGACAGTAGTACAACACCATGGTCAGATTTCAGTTGCCGTTCAATGCTGAATTTACCAGACTTATTATCAATAGATCTCACTCGTAAAGCTTCGGAGAACAGTTGTGTAGCAGAGTTTGAAGGAAGTGATCAAGAAAAACGCCTGATTCTCCTATTAACAGTAATATGGAATGTAAGATATAGAATGTGTATTTTCTTTTTGCATAAGAACTCACAGTTTAATTTTGCCAGTTTTTATTCTGATATTGTTAAGAAATAATTGCACATGGATGTTGTGATTTGTAAATTTACATGTTATGCACCACAGGAGATCAGGTTATGAGTCAACGGCTGTCATACATATACATACATATCACTAAGCTGTTCTCTGATATTCAGAGGTTAGCTCCAAAAATAAATACAAACTACCAGATAATTTTTACTTACTGTTGCCATATCAAACTTTCTCCATTTACAGCAATCATGACACACAACTCGGACTTCACTGACATCCATCACACGCCATACACAAAATCTTTTATACTTCATACTCATATCTTTTTCTCATGCAGACACTCCTGAATCTAATCCTCCCATGACTTTCTTGGCTTTCCTCTGCCTTTTCTTCCTGCCACTTGGGCTAAAAGATTTTCTTAGTAAGCATCCCATCACTCATTCTTTCAACATTACCAAACCACTGAAGCTTATTAGTCTCCACCTTGCTAACAGCATTTTGCATCACATCACTCAACTGCAACACATCTTCATTCCTCACACAATCAGAATGTGTCTTGCTACAAAGCCCCCATAAGTAATGCATTTCTTGAGCACATGTATGGCAGTGAAACCTGGGTACCGCAAAAGAAACATAGGAGTCATAAGCAAGGTAAGACCGACGTGGGTCTATGAAAATTAACATAAGACTTTCCGCCCCTACACCTGTAATGAATCCACTCATAAGATGTTGCTGTAAGTATTTGACACTCAACAAATGTTAGCTTTTTGCAATTGTGAAGTTCAAAAATAAAATTCACGATACTGTAAAATCTACACCAGATAAAACTGAAAATGAATTAAAAACTTGCCGAAGTTTTAAAACGAAATAAAATCTTAAAGAAGAAGTAATCATCTTGACTATAAAGTACAAAGAAATAAATCTTCCGATTGTGAAGCACCTAACTAGTTTCTGCTAATATTCATAGCTATCATCAGTGGTAGGTGCACGGTCATTGTAACTACCGCACTCGCACGCTCAGGTATTCTGCTCCACCCGAACGCATGTTCAGCCCCGTCATGTAGACATTTGCGCATCATGGTTTGGGTTTTACTGCGCACCTTTATAGTGTTTGCATATTTAGTTAAATAGAACAATCTAGTAGCATTTACAGAGTAAAAATATGCACTTTTAGTTTAAGTATTATTTGATGTAAGCTGTTTTTTGTTGTTGTTTATCTTCTTGAAAAGTTTTTTCTCCTGTTCAATAAGGTACCTGAATATGAACTGAAGTTCTACTGGGCTATTAACATTACAGTTGTATCTTTTGGTTTTCTCAGTTACTACGGCCTCAGCGGTCAGAATCTGGGCATGTGATCTATGTGATGTTATAATTTTTGTGTTAGTCCAATGTTTTGCGTGAGTTTTAACAACACTGCAAATATGCCTCCTAAACAAAAAAAAATATGCTGAGAAAGTAGCTTTGCATAAGGAAGCAGCAAAAGAACGAAAGGCAGAGCAAGAAAGGGCCAGTTGGGAAAGTATGTCTGCTGTGCAAAGAGAAGGAAATCGGAATCGTCATCACGTAGCAAATATAACTCCTCAGCAAATTGAACGAAGTCGGGAATGACATCGAATTGCAGACATGTCACAATCGCAAATATTACGCCAGAGACATGGTGTTACAATCCGCCAACAAAATCCACGAACTGGAAACCAAGCTGTTCTGGATGCAGTTAATGTTGTAGAACCAAATGTAGATGCTCATAACTGTGGTTCCATGGACAGTATTTGCAAATTTTGTCATGCAAAACATTTTGTGGAAGAACAGCCATCTGACAAACTTTTTACACAATGCTGTCATAAAGGCAAAGTAAAATTAGAGATCAGCTCCTGTTATTCAGCAGTTAACGAAAGAACAGCATCAACATTCAAAAAATTTCATGGACAACATAAGATCATTAAAGAGCGCTTTGGCGTTTGCATCCATGGGAGCTAGCTTTGCTCCGCCTCTTGGATATGGTCCCTGTTGTTCCCGAATTAACAGACAAATTTACCATCAAGCAGGAGCTTTGCACCCAGCAAATGGGGACCAGAGAAAGTTTGCTCAACTGTATATATTGGACCCGGAAGAGGCTGTTGATCAAAGAATCAGGATTAGGGAAAACTCCCAGTGCAATCCAAGTCTGATGCAAGAGTTAAGCACTTTCATGTCTTAAAATAATCCTTTTGCTGACGCATGCAAAATGCTTTATGAAGTTGAACAAGAAAGCATTAATGATGCCACTCTGCATGGCGTTGAGCCGGCAAAAATAGTTCACGGAAAAAAACGAGAAATTGATACAGGGTTCACCGTTAGTGTGTACGAAAAATGTTGTGTTCCAAGAAGTGTTGACGAAATAGGGACTAAAGGTTTTACAAAACACATAACAGACAACCCGTCGTATCAAATTCCATAACGGACTGCTTGGGAAATTTTCAGAAAGCTGTGAGCCAACGTCACTATCTATTGACGTGGAACTCAAAAACTTTAAATAAATGTCAATAATTTTTGTACCATAAATTTTATTTTCCCCGTCATTATTGATGGGCTTTCATCTAGTCTTAAATGCAGATGAATATAATAACAAGATGACAGAAGCAATCAATAAGTTGGATGCCATCATTATAAAAAAAGACCCTGTTGACAGTATAATTAAGAACTTGGCTAATATAAAAAATCACAGTGACTTGCCTGCAGTTATTAAAAGTAGATGTAACCCACAAGTAGGAGCTTGTATACCAAATATTTTTGGCAAAATAAAAACGCATAAGAAGGATAGACCTATTAGGCCTATTGTTAATAAGAATTTATCTCCAACCATTAACTTGGAGAGAGCACTATTTAACTATCTTAAACCATTTTACAATTGCCATGAAGCCAGTATTACTAATGCCACTGAAGTTATCAATAGGTTAAAAACAATTAAAACCTCTAATTTCACAATGGCCAGTTTAGATGTCATCTCTCTATATCCCAATACCCCAACCGATATCGCTATCAATTTAATTAACTCCAGATTAGAAGAAGAAAATCTTACAGCTAATATCAGAAACAGTATTATATCTGCTCTATCGCTTATTACAAATAATAATTTTTTCAAATTTAATGGGACAATTTATAAACAGCAATATGGCACCCCAATGGGGTCCCCAATTTCAGGGCTACTGGCCGAAGTTGTCCTGCAAGACATCAAAAACAGAATATTAGATCATTCTAATATATACTTACCATATATATATATATATATATGATATGTTGATGATATTTTGCTATTCTGGCAGCACTCCAATCTTGAACTGGATAACTTCATTAATAAATTTAACAGTTATTATCCATCGATACAGGTTAGTAAAGAAATTGAAGTTAATGGCCAGCTAAACTTCTTGGATATCTCTATAAGCAATGATAACGGAAATATTGAATATTCAGTTTACCGGAAGCCATCATCTGTACAGGTAATTATCTCAAAGGATTCTACACACCCTTGGAAATACAAGACTGCAGCATTCTTCTTTTACATCAAAAGAGCCATTACACACTCATCCAATAAAATATCAGAGATCAAAGAGCTTAAATGGATTGAAAAGACTGCCCAAGAGTTTGGATATAATAAAAAATTAATCAAATCTTTATATAACAACATTACAGCCAGCATGCATCGTTCCAAAAATAACATTGAAAAAGAAAAAAGCAATGTTATGGAAAATTTCCATACTTAGCTCCTATTAGTACTATTTTAAAAAAGGAATGTTACAACCACAATATTAGCATAGCTAAACAGTCATTGATAACGGCGGTATACTTGCTACTAATAATAATACAGGTTGTCTGAGAATTATTGGACACATTACAAAATTATATAAAACAAAACTAAGCAGATAGAAAGAAACTGACTCAGGGATCGCATTCCTCCTAAAATTCCTAATATTTTGTGACCCTCCTTAAATTCCTAAAATTATACCTAAAATTTGCTATTCATCCTAAAATTTTCGTAAGCTTATTTTTATTAAAAACACAACCGTTATTAACGCCAATAAATTTACCATTACGGTAAGGTAAAAAGACCTGTTATTGTAGAAACACAGCCTACATGTTGTGCTGCTGAAGGGAGGGAAAAATGACGCCATCGAGATGCACTTGCTTCGGGGCGGGCGCTCCACTTTTTTGCCTTCGAACAGTTTTCGAGAGTAACAAGAGATCTAAGGGAAAAGGGGAGGGGTCATTTTCACCCCTGGTTTGCGCTTTGCAGACGAACTCCGTGGCACGCAGAAGATCGTACTTTATTTTTGTACATGCCTTGTGGAACCTCCTCTTTCTGCTGATGTTTTGTTATTGTAAACCGCAGGTGGGTGGAAGCAAAGAGGAAACATGTGGTCTCCTTCCGTAACCTCCGGTAATGACGATGGGATGGTAGCTGAGTGTTATCGTGGCAGGCAGTAGAGCACGTGATCATTGACCTTCGATCATGCGTCGGCGACAGCAACCTTCGATGCGCAATATATCTCGGCTCCGACTCGCTTTGACTGAACTTGCGTGAGATGCGTATGATAGTTTCTGGTTTTGCGTCTTTTATGGTGTTCTCTGTGCTGTGTGCAGTTTCAGTTCTCTAGTGGTGACCTGCTTTTTTTTTTTTTTTTTTTTTTTTCATATCTCCTGACATCCTCGCAGCCAAATTTCGGGAAGTTGTCTGGTTTTGCAATATTAGAACGTGTTTTTGTACTTCCCTTTCATTTTCTGGTTAGTAATACAAGTGTTTAAGATGCCTAAATCCAAAACGAAATTTCAAGATGCGTGGCTCGCCAAAGAATTGGACGGAGTGAAGTTGAAAGAATGGTGTTCTGCAACTGAAACAATATTTTCTGCTAAGTGTATATTGTGTTCAGAAATTTTCAACATTTCTAATAGTGGCTTTTCACAAGTAAAAGCGCATCATAAAGGAAAAAAACATTTGCAGAAATTTCAAAGTAAATTTCAAAATAAGTCCATCCTGAAAGCCTTTGGAGGACGGGATCTTCAGCCCAAAACAAATATTAATGAAGTACTGAGTCATGATTTACAGTTGGCTAAAGCCGAAGCATTATGGGCCATGAAAGTTGCTAAGGACAATATGTCTTTTGTTTCATGCACTGAAACAGTTGAACTTTTCAAAGAAATGTTTCCTGATTCTGCTATTACAGCCAAAATGCAACTTAAAGAAAAAAAGTTGCTTATGTGATATCACATGGATTGTCAAAATATTTTGAAGAGGATTTGAAAAAAGACATTGCATCTAGTAGCCCAGGAAAGGTTACTATAGCATTTGATGAAACTACAAATACACAAGTGAAACGGCAGTTGGATGTGTATCTCAGGTACTGGTCTTCAGAAATAAATTCAGTTTCTTGCCGATACCTAACAAGCATTTTTCTGGGTCATATAACAGCAGATATTTTGCTAAAAGAAATTCTTGATGTGTTATCATCCTTCAATATTTCGTTGAACAGAATTATTTGTGTATCCATGGACAGCCCAAATGTAAATAAGTGCTTTTTACGCAAATTCAATGAAGTTGTAAAACAAGAAACAGGCCAGAAATCTTTGGAACTAGGTTTTTGCAACCTGCATGTTGTTAGTAATGCATTTAAATTTTTTTTGACAAGCTTAAATATAGATTTTGACGAATTTGCTACTGATATGCATTACTTTTTAAAGAGTAGTGCTGCAAGATGAGAGGATTATAAATCTGTCCAGGATATAACATTGGTCACAGCCAAATTTCTTTTGCGTCATGTCAGCAACAGATGGTTAACCGTTGGTTCTGTAGCCCAGAGGCTCTTGGATCAATGGCTAAATATTACAGAATATTTTTAAACTTCTTGCCATCTCAAAAAATTTTTGAAAAACAACTACGCAATTCAGCAAGGTATAAAAGGAATTCACTGTTTCCTGAAAAATGAGCTAACTCCTTGCTATTTAGCATTAATTTCATTTTCACACCAAAATTTTGAAAAGTTTTCATTATGTTATCAGAGTGAAGAACCAAAAATACACCAGTTATATTCTGATTTAAATACTTTAATGAGGAATGTTATGGCTCAGTTTATCCAAGATGATGTTATTGCAGGGAAATTTGGAGAAGACCTAAAGAATGTAGATTTTGAAAACAAAAATTCATGGAAAAAACTAGGGGAGTTAGAAGTTGGTATGAAGACAAAAAATCTCCTCAGGAATGTTCAGGAGACCAGGCAGAAATTATTTCTCTTAGATGTAAGATCATCACTAATTGCAACCACAAAATATTTAAAGTCAAATTTGCCATTCTACAATCAAAAGCTAAGAGGCATAGAAGTTTTAAAGGTAAAAGAACCAAAGAAAGAGTCCACTCAACTTTCAGTCACTGAAGGACTTTCTGAAATAACCAGAATTTCAAGTGTTTTGCATCTTTCTGAGGAACAAATTGATAGAGTAAGAGAAGAGTGGAAACTTTTAAATTGCAATAAGCCAACTCTAGATGAACTAGTGAAATTTTCAGAGGAAGGGCATATTCCCGTGCGGATTGAGCATTACTGGCGTAATATATTTAGTATTAAAGACTCTAGCGGAAAAGAAAAATACTCGAATCTTGCTAAACTCATCAAGTCAATATTAGTTTTACCTCATGGTAATGCTGATGCAGAAAGGGGATTTTCGGTTAACACTACTCTGTTAAGGAAGGACAAGGCTAACTTAAAAGACTCAACTATAACATCATTAAGAATAGTTAAAGGGGCCATTAAACACTATGGATGTGTAAGTAAAGTTCCCATAACAAGAAATTTGTTAAATAGTGTTCGTGATTCACATAAATTTTATAAAGAGTATGTTGATAAGCTGAAGGAAGAAGAATCAAAAAAGGTAAAAAAAAAGGAAGCAGAAAGAGAGGGAAAATAAGGAAAAGCAGCTAGAGAAAAAAAGAAAAGCTGAGTTTGATGACAAAATAAAAGAAAATGATGCAGAAATAAATAGGCTTAAAAAAGATAAAGAAGCCTCCCTAGCAGTAATTCAAGAGGGAACAGAAAGAATGAGAAAAGCTGTAGAAAAACAAAATACTGTTGAAATAGCAGTTGCCTCTAACTTGATCATACAAGGTTCAGCTGAAATAAAGAAAACTGAAAGTAAATTAGTTGTGGTGGAAGCAGAAAAAGATAGGCTAATCAGGAAAAGGTTAAAACAATAATATGAAAAAAGTAATTCAGTGAACAATTGTACATAGTTCTTGGTTTTCAATTACCTTTTTAGGATATTATAATTTAATGTGAAACCTGAAAACTTTACTGTGAAAATCGTGAATTGCTTCTGGTTCAACAGCATATTAATGTTCAAAGTGAAACTTGAATGTGGTAAATATACTTGAATATGATAATAACACGTGAAAAGATAAGAACTGAACATTAGAAGTAAATCATACTTAAACTTTAGACATTAGAGGTTATGCAAAAAATTTGGGTGTGAACTTCGACCATATATACTAATGGACTGCGCATTGGCAATAGCTGCATCAAAGCCGCCATGGCTCAAACATTGGGCACGTCATCATCAGACTCCAAATTTCGTGTAAAAATGCTGTTATGATTACTAATTTATGCTGCAGAACTTCAGTGTTTTCGGTGTATTATGTGAATGCGCCTCATATATAATGAAAACTCTTCAGGTAAGTTTACTTATAAGCTATATACATGCAGGATTGGGTTGTTTACATTTTGTGATTTATAATGTGATGAACATTTGCGAAGAATTTGGAACATGCATTCCATTTTTTTTTCTTAAGTTACTATATTTTTATAAAGTTGCAAGTTTCTGGTTAAGTAATTGAACTTTATTGACTTAGGTATTTAATTCGTTTCTTACCCATGAAAAATCATAGAACTTTCTTTACTATATCTCTCAGAGCAACCATAAGCACAGCATGTGTAACCCATCTTTTTGACTGTTGTCATGTGATTTTATGTTGGAGCCAGAAATTTTGATGTCATGCGCAGTCTATCAGTATATATGGTTGAAGGGTGTGAAGCAAACTCTTTACAATGTATACAAAGTTGTTTTACTAGATGTATACAAATATACATCTAGTTTTTATTGAAATACACTCCTAAAATTTTCCTAAAATTTTTCTAAAAAGTCCTAAAATTCCTACCTAAAATTTTCCAGAAGTATGCTATGATCCCTGCTGACTGTACTAACTTACAATGTAACTACACAAGTTAATAAATTTTGATGCGAGATCCCTTGGTTTGCTCGTAGTACGTCCAAACGATACTCTATTTCATGCCATGTATTGGCAAGCATCTGAGGAGTTATGGAATTAATAGCAGCTGTGATACTTTGCTTCAGTTCCTGCAAATCAGTACAAGGCGTCTGATAGACACGATCCTTCACATAACCCCACATGAAATAATCCAATAGAGTTAGATCTGGAGAGCGAGGAGGCCACGGAATGGGACCACCACGCCCAATCCATCTGTTGGGAAAATAAATGCTCATTTAGGCACTTACATACACATGTTGACCTATGTGGAGGCTCTCCGTCTTGTTGGAAAACGACGTCATATTCTTTTGATCTGGGGTATAGCGAAATTTTCTAGCATATCCAAGTAAATGTCACCATTTATGGTTTTTCTCAGAAGAAGAAAGGGCCAATCACTTCTCTTTTTGATAGGGCGCACCACACATTAACTTTTGGAGAATCACATTCCAGTTCAATAGCAGTATGAGGCGGTTCACTGCGCCATATCCTACAGTTGTGACGATTCATAATACCTGATACATGAATTTGGATTCATCACTAAAAATTACAGTACTGAGAAAGTTTCGCCGTTTTCCACTCAATTCAGCATATCTACCGTGAAATCGTATCGCAGAGTGTGATCATTTACATGCATCTTTTGCACTATTTGAATTTTATAAGCATGGAACTTTAATTTCTTGTGCAAGATATCGTGAACTGTAGATTTCGGAATGCACAGTTCTCTGCTTGCTTTACGAACGGATTTCCTGGGGCTTCGTTGGAAACTTTCATTAACTTGGTCAACCATCTCACTACTGACGCTAGGCCTACCGGCTCCTCCACAATGTTCCACATTGCCAGTTTCTTTAAACTGTTTCATCCATCGCTTAATTGAATTTGTTGACGGAGGATTACAACCATACTCTAAACAGTACCGTCTTTTAACTTTAATGACAGACTTTAATTCCGCAAGCCATAACACACACATCACCTTCTGCCATACGGATGACATGACTACTGATTGCGCATTTCTCATACATTGCTCATCAGGCCACACCTAGCACCATCTATCCGATTCTGGGAATAACAATTCTGCAAAACAAAAATATAGAAACTGTGTTAGTAATATGTGACATAGAAAAACCGACAATGCTCATAGTTTTTTGTTTGTTTTTTGTACATAATTTTGTAATGTGTCCAATAATTCTCGGACACCCCGTAGATCTGGCGTTTATGTCATTCCAACAGTTAACAGTAATAACCAAAAAGACAAGGTATGTATCGGAAGTGCACGTAGAAGATTTTTGACTAGATTAAATGAACATATTACGAATTGGACAAGAAGAGATGAAAAAACTTTATTAATACAACATTGTATCAGAAACTATGAAACTCCAGATTGGACTAACGCAAACATTATAACATTGCATAGATCACATGCCCAGATTCTGACCTCTGAGGCCGTGGTCATTGAGAAAACCAAAAGATGCAACTGTAACATTAATAGCCCAGTAGAACTTCAGCTCGCATTCAGGTACCTTATTGAACAGGAGAAAAAACGTTTCAAAAAGATAAACAATAACAAAAAGCAGCTGACATCAAATAATACTTAAAATACAAGTGCATATTTCTGCTCTGTAAATGCTACTAGATTGTTCTGTTTAACTACAGATGGCGACACCATAAAGGCGCGCAGTAAAATCCAAACCATGATGCGCAAATGTCTGCACGACAGAGCTGAACATGCATTCGGGTGGAGCAGAATACCTGAGCATGTGAGTGCGGTAGTTACAACGACCGTGCACCTACCACTGATGATAGCTATGAATATTAGCAGAAACTAGTTTGGTGCTTTGCAATCGGGAGATATATTTCTTTGTACTTCCCAGTCAAGATGATTATTTCTTCTTCAAGATTTTATTTCGTTTTAAAACTTCGGCAAGTTTTTAATTCATTTTCAATTTTATCTGGTGTAGATTTTACAGTATCGTGAATTTTATTTTTGAACTTAACAATTGCAAAAAGCTCACATTCGTTGAGTGTTGAATACTTACGGCAACATCTTATGAGTGGATTCATTACAGGCATACATATGAAGCCCCTACAGCCACTACCGATATTGTAAGTAGATATAATCATTATTTCTTGATTTTAATTACTGATACTGTGCCTCATATGCATTTAACATCATTTAGTAAACTCCTGATTGCAGAACTTACATAACGTGTGAAACAGTAGTGTATGGCATTTAATGTTGATTAAGTTACAAAGTAAATAATCAGTTGAAATTTTATCTGTGTTTTTTTTGTGGAGCCAACCTCCGAATCTCAGAGAACAGCTTGGTGATATGTATGCATGTGTGTGAAGTAGTGAGTGTATATGTATTTGACGGTGATGTTTGAGCTCTCGTAATAAACATTTAAAAAACAAAAGGAAACTTGCTAATATGCCCAAACCTTCCTGCACATTGTGTAGTTTATTTGCCTTGTATTCATCTCTTTGTAGTTAATTTGAGGGATATGAATTTCACATAATTATAGGTGAATCAAATGTTTGTTGGTATGTATGACAAAGCATATTTTTGTGGCACAGTTCCAGGGAAATGATGTAATATTGATATTCTGTAACTGATGATTTTTGAATCTGCTGATCAAATGTTTGTTGGTATGTATGACAAAGCATATTTTTGTGGCACAGTTCCAGGGAAATGATGTAATATTGATATTCTGTAACTGATGATTTTTGAATCTGCTGATAATTATTTCCTGCTAATGCTTTAGTGATGCATGCAGTTCTCTGCACAAAATAGAAGTTACTGTCACTCACCTCAGTAAGGCATCAGTTTCCCTATGACAGCTGAGATACACACCCTGCCCTCCTGGATTGGCTTTGCATTGATGAATGATGGGCAGGTAGAGTAATTCATTCCCCCTATGGAATAATGACCAGTTCAGCTATCATATGGGACATTTTGTTCTGATCCTCACCCATTGTTGTAGATTTTTCAAAGGTATTCATAAGTTTGAAATCAGAACTCTGTATTAGCCAATCTAAACGAAACTTCTGCACATTCATGTTCGTGAACCAATTCACAAGGCTTTTTGCACCTGAAGAAGAAAAATTAAAGGGTGAGCTCAGAATGTTTCCAATAAATAAAAAATAGAGACAGCCTAACAATTTTGACCTTACCTTAAAAAAGGGAGGGGGTGAAAGAAAAAAGAAAACAGAAGGCCAGACTCACAGGTAGGGGCAACTACGAAACGATCCTTCTGCATTTGAATTTTGTAATCTGCAGGAAAGGTACCATCATGTTCCGCTTTCAAAAGTCACCAGGAGCAACACTCTGAAGCAACCAAACACTATGAAGGGAGAAGAAAATACAGCTGGTTAAATGAGTTGAAAATGCAATTGTATGACAGAGAAAAGCAGTGCATGGAATTCTAGAAAAGAAAAAAAGTCCAGAGCTTTTGCTACTCATGTGCTTCTTTTACATAAGTCACACATTACAGTGGGAAAGTGCATTGGACCATAGCAGCACAGGTGGCTGGTGTTGGAAAAGGGATGTGAAGGCAAACATTCTTCTTGGTTTGAAAACAAAAATGCTGTACAATAAATGCTTTAAAATTATGGAAAGTAGATTATACATGTTCATTTTACCGTTTCCTCTATGTAAAACATTTCTTGGCATGATTCTTTGTTATAATTCCTTTTTGTTGTGCAAAGCGAATATGTGCAGAATAATCACAAGCAACCAAGGGTCAAGCCAAGAAATGTTTTTATTTGGGGAAATGGTAAGTTAAATATTTCATGGTATCTTGCAGCAAAAGTGGCCTTCACATGTGATGGAAAACAATTGAAATTTTGTAAAACAAGTTTTATGATATAGGGTTTCATGATATATATTATCCTATTATTTTTCTTTGTTGTTCTTGATTTGGATTCCAGAGGCTGTGTTGTATTGTAACAAGCGCTGAAGTGAAATAAAAATGTTGCAGTAATTTTTTTTATTTGAAGTTGCAGCCACCAAGAAAACTTACTTGGGGTATTATTTTGTACTTGTATCTGTGTGTGTGAGAGAGAGAGGGTGTGTGTGTTTTCATTAATTTAACAGCCTTGAAATTATAGTTAAATAAAATGTATTATGTCTCATACAGGCAGAAGTCTACAGAAATGGAAAGAAATGCCTGGTTACTGGCCAACATCACGTACCTATCGAGAGGTGTAGCTCGTCTGTGATTCCAAATGCTGCCAATGTCCAGGTATGTTATCACCATTGCAGATAGTTTTTGTTTCATCATTAGTGGAGTGAATACTATATTTACTATAGTCGCAGGTACAACTATAGTAACCACACTGTCATTCATACACAGTAGAATGCGGTTTCCACTAGGATTGGTGGTTTCGATCAACACAACTGTTATTCATTTATGCCCATAATGCAAAAGCAGGAACATCAATGTATGATATTTAGGATATTTTTTATAGCATTGCTCCAGCATTCCCACAGTCCTTATAAATTCTTAAATTCCTTAAAATGTGCATAATTTTTAGGGTGCTTAGAAATCCATATTTTTGGCCAAAAATGACAAAAAGTCCTTATTTTTTCTAAGTGGCTGTATAAAATTCATAAGTTATGGTGTAGTGCCAAGAAGTTCTGCTGCCAATTGGCTATGTTGATGATGTTACATGACACCAGCTCAGCTAGAAGCTCTTGAGAGAGCTATGAGTAATTTGCTGAATAAAAGTGAAGGACTATGGGCTTAATCAAACATATCAACCCCCCCCCACACACACACACACACACACACACACAAGCTCCATCACCATGTGGTACTGATATTTGACTTTTGTTTTTTCGATTTTTGAATATGCAAAGAACAGTTATACTGAAGAAATTAAGTGTAAAATTGAAATCTCAAACACGTAATTTTGACTTTATATTATAGTTTTGCAATTAAACCACGAAATGATAATGTACAAAATTTAGATTTTGAACTCGTAACTTTAACAGTAGTTTTACAATCTGTGTTCTCCTTATTGCATTTGTTATTATCCTCTTAAATAGGAAAAACTGATTTTACCAGCAGAACTGCCTTTTCAGTTTTATAAATTATAATTTACTACATCCACAAACTTAAGTTATGTAGAAAAATAATACAAACTTCATCAGCATAATTCAATTTTGCATAGGTAAGTCATGTGTGTAAAAGTGTATTTGTGCATGTCATTGTTGCATATGCAATTTGGTGGGAAGTACAAAAGTGAAATAATGTGTCCTTAAAAAGTGCTTGGGGGTGAGGGGGCAATGGGAATTCTGGATACTAATCTTTTATCAAAATCAAATATGAGGTTTGTTAACTTCCCGTTTTCTGAAAATGTGGTCCAACTAATTCTGTACTTTCATATTATTTGCATCTTTAAGGTATTAAATACCAGCAAAGTGTGCATATGTACGTGCAAGTCATTAATGACATATCATTAAAGCAGCGTTCTGACAAGAGATCCAACCGAATCTCAAGTAAGGTACTTGGCTAGAATAAGAAATCACAGCACCTTGCCTAAAGAAATAAAGAAAGCATACCCACCTATGCGTACAGGAATACCAAAAATGTTTGCAAAAATAAAAACTCATAAGTCTGATACACCTATGAGAGTGATAGTATCAAAAAGGAATTCCCCATTAATAAAGCTGGAAAAAAATATCTACCAGCATTTGGCACCAATGTTCATGAAGACAGGGTTCACTGTGAGGAATACTTACGAATTCATTGAAAAAATTATAGTAATTAAACAAGATTTAAGTGAATATCATATGGCTAGTATGGATGTTCATGCTCTGTTTCCTAGCACACCAGTACCTCAGGCAATTGACATAATTGTTGAAAAATTATATAAGTTACATACAACGAATGAAGTACAATTGAAGAATTAAAATAAATTTTATTGTACATATATGAAAATAATATTTTTATGTTCAATAACAAGATATACAAACAAAATTATGGTGGACCTATGGGGTCACCATTGTCAACCTTATTTGCTGTAATAATAATGTGTGACATAGAAACAAAAATAATAAGTAAACTAGAAGATCCACCACTGATATACTGCAGGTATGTTGATGACATTTTTCTGTTGTCCAGGCTAAAAAATGATGAACTTGAAGACTTGACAAAAAAGTATAATGATATTTATCCATCTATTGAATTGACAGTGGAACAGGAACATAATAATACATTGGCATTTTTGGATATTATGGTAATCAAAACAAATGATAATACGCAATATAGAGTACATAGAAAATCATCATATATTCCTGTATTAATTAATACCTTTTCAGTCATCACACCCATTAACACACAAAAAAAAAATAGTGTTACAACACTAATTAAAAGAAGTTTAACCCACTCATCAAAAGAACAATATAAAAAAGAAGAAATTGAATATTTTGAAAAAATTGCACATGATTTTGGTTGCCCTAAACAGATATTAAAGAAATGGATTTATGAAGTAACTCAAGCAAATAATAAGGGCAATAATGATAAAAAAACTATTAAAATATGTAGGGGCAATTCCATATGTTGAAGGTATTTCTGCTGATTTAATAATGTTTGTGGCAAATATGACATACAAGTAGGAAATCGGGTACATACTATAAACAATAGTAATAAAAAACGAAAAAATCAGCCAACTAGATAGAGCAGGTGTATATGAGATTCCTATAAACCAGAAACCACCTTTGTCATATATAGGCAGCACTAAGAACAAATTAAAGTATAGATTGCACCAGCATATGAGTAATTGGAATAAAAAGAAGCTAAGACTGCATTAACCCAGTATTGTCTAGAAAATCACCAATATCCGAAGTTTGAAGATATTAAAATTATTAAGAGCTGTAAAAACGAAAGGCAGTTGAGAATTGCGGAATCAGTATTAATTGAAAACAAGAAAGATGACACCGAATTTTGGGGTGTAATAAGCACATCTTTTGAATCCGTTCTGATGCAAATCAAATTTATCAAAGCTATTCAAAGTCAATGGAACCGGTATGGAAAACAATAGTATCTGACGGAAGTAAGAAGTTTTTCAATCGGGTCGTTAATCCCTCAGATATTGCTGTAAACTATATCGTGAGCTTACAAACTCTTAGAAACTGAGTTATCGACAAAAATAAGATGTGACTTTACGTCCCTTGGTGGTAAAATCATGCATTATTTTAGGAAGAAAGTATTCACAAAAGGTTTATCCATATGAGTGGTATCGGTCCAAGAAAAAAAATTTTAGTTGAGTTTTCAGGAGCCCAGATTTTGCTACAAATACATCAGAAGTAGAGATTAACACTTATGACCCCCTGGTGGCCAAACCATTCTTTACCAAAGATTAGAAATTATGTGAAAAATATTTTCCGTCAGGTCTTGTATGCGATACAGGAAGAATTTTTCAAATCAGAGTTTTAGGAGCAGAAAACGCAATTTACCATTGTGCGCCCTAGCAGAAAGTCTATGATTTACTTGAAAATTTTGAATTTATAGGAAAAACATTTCGCATCGGAAACACTACCCAACAAAGAAGGAATTTTTCAAATCGGACTTTTAGAAGTAGAGATATTGACAAAAATAAGATATACATCTACGCCCCTGGCGTAGAAACCATGCATTATTTCAAGAAGAAAATGTTCCTAAAATGTTTGTCGACATGAGTAGTATCGGTCCACAAAAGACTTTTTTTCAGTCGAGATTTTAGAAGCTCATATTTTGCTGCAAATACATCAGAAGCAAAAATTAAGACTTACGCCACCTGGTGGCCAAACAATTTTTTACAAAAATTTAAAATTACCTGCAAACGATTTCCCATCAGTAGCTGTATCCGGTGAAGAAAGGATTTTTCAGATCGGAGATTTAGAAACAGAGATATAGGGAAAAACACAATTTACCTTTACGCCCCCTTGCGGAAAGTCTATGAATTACTTGAAAATTTTGAAATTATAGGAAAAAATGTCACACTAGAAACACTATCCAACAAAGAAGGATTTTTTTAAATTGGACTCTTACAAGTCGAGATATTGACAAAAATAAGATATACATCTACGCCCCCTGGCGTAGAAACTGTGCACTATTTTAAGAAGAAAATGTTTCTAAAAGGTTTGTCGACATGAGTAGTATCGATCTACAAACGATGTTATTTTCAATCGAGAATTTAGATGCTCATATTTTGGTGCAAATACATCAGAAGCAAGAATTTAATGTTTACGCCCTGGTGGCCAAACCATTTTTTTACAAAAATTAGAAATGATGTGCAAACGATTTCCCATCAGGAGCTGTATCCGGTGAAGAAAGAATTTTTCAGATCGGAGATTTAGAAGCAGAGAGATACAGGGGAAAACGCAATTTACCTTTACGCCCTAGCGGAAAGTCTATGAATTACGTGAAAATTTTGAAATTATATGAAAAACATGCGACACGCAAAACACTATCCAACAAAGAAGGAATTTTTCAAATCGGACTTCTAGAAGTCGAGATATTGACAAAAATAAGATATACATCTACGCCCCTGGCGTAGAAACCGTGCACTATTATAAGAAGAAAATGTTTCTAAAAAGTTTGTTGGCATGAGTAGTATCGGTCTACAAACGACGTTATTTTCAATCGAGAATTTAGAAGCTCATATTTTGCTGCAAATACATCAGAAGCGGAAATTAAGGTTTACGCCCCCCTCGTGGCCAAACCATTTTTTTTTTACAAAAATTAGAAATTGTGTGCAAACGATTTCCCATCAGGAGCTGTATCCGGTGCAGAAAGAATTTTTCAGATCGGAGATTTAGAAGCAGAGATATAGAGGGAAACGCAATTTACCTTTACTTCCCCTAGCGGGGAAAGTCTATGAATTACTTGAAAATTTTGAAATTATATGAAAAACATGTCACACAGAAAACGCTATCCAACAAAGAAGGAATTTTTCAGATCGGAGATTTAGAAGCAGAGATATAGGGGAAACGCAATTTACCTTTATGCCCCCTAGTGGAAAGTCTATGAATTACTTGAAAATTTTGAAATTATATGAAAAACATGTCACACGGAAAGCACTAACCAACAAAGAAGGAATTTTTCAAATCAGACTCCTAGAAGTCGAGATATTGACAAAAATAAGATATACATCTACGCCCTGGCGGAGAATCTGTGGAATATTTTAAGGAGAAAATATTCCGAAAAGGTTTTTCGATGTGAGTGGCATCAGTCCACGAAAGAATTTTTTCAATCGATATTTTAGAAGCTCAGATTTTAAGGCAAATACATCAGAAGCAAAAATTACCATGTACGCCCCCTGGTGGCCAAAGTATTCTTTACCAAAAATTCGAAATTATATGCAAAAGATTGTGCATCAAGAGATGTATCCGCTGAAAAAAAAAATTCAAATCGGAGTTTTAGAAGAAGAGTTATTGGGGGAAATGCAATTTACTTTTACACCCCCTAGCTGAAAATCTATGCGTAATTTGAAAAAGAAATTATATCCAAAATTTCAATTTACTTCCGATATTGGAGGTTATATTATTTAACGTGCATTAATGCATTTGCATTTTTGAACTTCACTTTTAGTTGGTAAAGTTCGATGAACACTTACCGCACGTGGGGCTTGGCTTTCAATTCATATTTCCGTTGTGTGGATGCGGCACGGGGGTTTTTTCATTTGGCCACGGAAATGAATAAATATTGAAATAAATGAGGATGCAGCAAAGGAAAAAAAAACTCAATTGGTGATGAGGCAAAATAAATTCCAACGGGAAAAAAAAAAAGAAGCGGACCCGTGGCCAAATGAAAAAACCCCCGTGCCGCATCCACATAACGGAAATATGAATTGAAAGCCTCCACATAACGGAAATATGAATTGAAAGCCAAGCCCCACGTGTGGTAAGTGTTCATCGAACTTTACCAACTAAAAGTGAAGCTCAAAAATGCAAATATATCCAAAATACTCTTCGACATAAATGGAATCAAAAGATAAAAGATTTTTTTCAATCGGATGTTTAGAAGCAAATATGTGGAATAAAATGTATTTTTGAATTCAACATCATCTGCATTTATGCCCTCTAGCGGCGAAATTGTACATCGTAAAAAAAAAAATTAAGGATCATCATTCGCATATTTCAAGCTTTCGAATGCAAGAAGAATTTTTCAAATCGGACCAATAGTTGCAGAGATACCGTGCATACAGGCGGACAGACAAACTGATAACATAAGCACGATCTTTTTTTACAAAAGGCGTGCTAAAAACAGATCAAGAGTGTGTAACATTAATGAGCCAAGCAACTTAAACAAACAGTAGAAGGCCTTAATAAAAATTGAACAACAATTAAGAGGGAAAAAAAGAAAAGAGAGCAGCACTGACAATAGATGGCGCCAGAGACACAAAGATGCAGAGATTGCGACTGAAGCCAGAACCTCAATGACTTTGCTCACTTGAGCTGTGGTAGGCAGAGAGACACATTGGCCTCCTGGTGACGACAGTGATTCTGTTGAAAGCGCTAGAGGATTGTGTACGGCAGGCTGAATGAGGTTGGCGTTTGCGGTAGGGTTCGTTCAGTGTTTGAAGCAGATGGAGCACTACTTTAGTCACAGTTGACAAGGGTTTGACTGCCAGGGAATGTAAATAGTGTAAGTATGTACATAGTGGTTTTAATTGAGTGTATGAATGTGTTGTATGTTGTGTACATTTGAGTGATTTTTATGGAGATGACGAGCTATGTTACATCTCAGATGGCAGAATGAAATCAGCGTTTTTTGTCCCGTGAATAAAAAAAATAAAAAATAAATAAATAAATAAATAAATTTAAAAAAATACGATGTTTCATGACCGGAAAAACAAATCTTATAAGCAGGGCTTTTTCAACCTTTGAAGGCCAACTACATTACATGATGTTATAATCGACGTGCATGAAGTGTAAAGCAAAAAAAGTGACCAAGAACTTTCGGGTAAGTTATTGGCTCTTTAATGATATGTCATTAATTCTGTACTTGTTAGAATCAATTTTTGTTGGCCATTTTTTTTAACATATGTACCCTAGTCATTGCCCCCCCCCCCCCATGTGAACTTCTTTCATTAAAACAATTATCAGCCAAACATGTAGAGCATTGCTATGGCAGCAGCCATTACTGGTTGCTAAAGAAACTTGCATCATTTTCCTGCAGCTAAGCCACAAAGAAGAAAACATAATGACAAAAAATGGCAGAAATCCTAACCACATAGCAAAATAACAACAGAGAGATTCCCGAAGTATTCCTAATATAATATTAGAAATTAAATTCTATGCTTTTTAAGTTATGTAAAGTTAAAATTTTTAACTTGAACATTTAACCATTTAGGGACTAGGGCCCTTGAATCTTGTGACACTCAGAATACCATAACACCCAAAACTGTCTGTTGCCTCTTTCACAATTCCCCCCACCCCCACCCCCAAGTTTACAATTTAACACTGAAGGATTTTTATTATTTGTGGTCCAGAGTAGCATTGATTCTGTAGAGTCCTAATAAGTTAAGTATTAAAAACCCATCAGTTTTTGACCTGATATTTGGATTTTATTATTTTTCTGATAAGGGTAGATGCTATTTACACTGATTTTTTGTTTTTATTCAGCCTCTAGATGCTGCTGTAATATCTGTTACTGCTGAAGACGAAGTAATTCAGTTAGATGCCACAGATCCTTGTCTAGCAGGCCCTTTGGTTGAATGTGTTATGAGCCATCCATTCCATGTACAGCATGATTTCAAGAGGAAAAGGTGAAATGGGCCTTTATTTTTTGCTTATAGATTTTCTTTAGAAACTTTGATATTCATGAATTGACAAATCTCTCTCATATTTTAACAGTTGTTTCAAATTTTTCTCAGGCATGTTCTGGTGATAACTACTTCTTAAAGAGAGTGTGCAACCAAACCAGAATTCTAGATGCTGGATGTTTTGCTATTGGGTTCAAAATCAGAAATTACATGGTTCCTGCACAACCTGGAAAACAGGGAGAGCCTGCAATTCTCAGGGAATTTGGAAGTGGTTCCAAAAATTAGAGGAAACTCAGGGATAACTGCTGCGTTTTTATTTATTTATTTATTTATTTAATAAGAGAATTGGGAAATTGAATTTTTTCACTTTGCCAAAAAAAAAAAAAAAAAACCTTCTTTTTCATTTTTCCAGACTTCCATTTGTAATTACTGCTTGCCTAGAATTTGATAAACGTTACTTTCAATATAATACATTATTCCTTAATTTTCATGCCTAAAGAAACACATCACAGGAAAACCAACCAACTAATGAATGAAAACCCTTTGTTGGTTGACTTTCTTGCCATATGTTTCTGTGTACAGGAATTCTTTCAGTTATTAAGCGTAGTTGTATTGTATTACAGAAAAAGAGAAAACTGAAACTAATCAACTGACAGATTTTTTAATGTGTAGGAACCATTTCTATGGGAATGTATTAACAAATTTTATGTTGGTGACATACCAATCAGGTTCACTAAAGATCGTGGAATTTTGGTTCCAAAAGTAATCTGTGTATTCATTTAATTATTATTAAAAAGCGGGTAGTTGTACCAGTGGCGTTTGGTCATTATGGGCATCTGGGGTTAACACCTGATAATATTTGTTTTTACTATTTAATTTTTATTTGCTTTTAATTGGAAAAATTCTGAAAGAAAATCTGTGTTAACCAGTTTCCAGATTTTCTGAATGCAAATGTGAGCCACTACAATAGATGAATAACTGGGTAACACATTACACCCTTTCATATCCATTTACTAGAGCGCAATGAATGCCGTGTGGTGATAGAGGTGACACCCATCAACTCATCCGTCACCTTGGCTGCCTTGACGAACTTTTGAGTACTGTAATGAATGAGCAGATGTGTGCTGAACTGTGCATGCATAAAACTGTCATTCGGTTTAACAGTAGCAATTTTGCTTTCGTGTTGTTGTACAGTGAGTGGCTGATTTTCATTTGTGGAGTAAGGCTGTAAAGTTCGTTTGTGTGAGTAAAATGAACAAAGGGACTTTTATTAGAACACTCTTAGTTTATAAAGGGATGAAGAGGAAAAATGTTAAAGACTTGGGCCCACATCAACCAAATCTTTGCTTGGTGCAAAAACATAAAAATCAGTCGAACTTTTAATGTGGAGTTTTAGAAAAATATCCTGGTTAACTCGAAACAAAAGCAAACATACTTTGTTTTGTTTCCACTGGTTTTTTGTTTTTTTATTAATGTTATACACCAGTTTATATGTTACGGCCAAAGCCCGAAGTCTAGTCACTTCACGAAATGACCGGCCACTTGTAGCTTTGGCCAGTTCATGTGGCCAAAGCCGAAAATATACAATAATTTACCAGTACTTTGGGCCTTGGCCGGCTAGTTCTAGATTTGGTCGTGAGAAACTGGCCAAAGTTAGAACTTTTGCGGAGCTGTGTAGTGGTGTGCTCTCCCTCCGACGTGATTGGATTGTCTGAGATCACATTCCATGATTGGTTGCAGAACGCTGTTGCCGGATAATGAAATTTCATTAAGAGCAGCAGCATCGAGTCAATCTTTAATTGGAGGCTAAAGATTTTCAAAATGTTTCTGTAGTAGAAAATGTTTAACAAATCGATGTAAGTGTAAACAAGCCAATAGGTTATGTAACTCCAAATGTCATAACAGCTCAGATTGTGCAAACAAGTAAAACTAAACAGATTTCCACACTAGTAAAATCCTCTCCTTGAAGTGATTTGTTTGGCTGTCATAATTGCATGTTATAAAATACATGCCATTATATTGTCAAACTGCACAAGCAAGTGAAAGAAAAAACCTGATCATAGTGTTAAGATCATCATTTCCTTATCTGTTTTATGTGATTTGTTCACCTTTGAGAAAATGCTTATAATTACTGTTCTATGTGGTTTTTTAGCACGTCTTTTGTAAAAAAAAGATCGTGCTTGTGTTATCGGTTTGTCCGTCTGTCCCCACGGAATCTCTGCAACTATTAGTCCGATTTAAAAAATTCTTTTTGCATTCGAAAGCTAGAAACATGTGAATGATGATCCTTCATTTCGTTTTTTTTTTTTTTACGATGTGCAATTTTGTCGCTGGAGGGCGTAAATGCAGATGATGTCGAATTCAAAAATACGTTTTATTCCACATATTTGCTTCTAAACATCCGATTGAAAAAATCTTTTATCTTTCGATTCCATTTATGTCGAAGAGTATTTTGGATATAATTTCTTTTTCAAATTACGCATAGATTTTCCGCTAGGAGGCGTTAAAGTAAATTGCATTTCCCCCTATAACTCTTCTAAAACTCCGATTTGAATTTTTTTTTTTCAGCGGATACATCTCCTGATGCACAATCTTTTGCATATAATTTCGAATTTTTGGTAAAGAATACTTTGGCCACCAGGGGGCGTAAGTGTTCATTTTTGCTTCTGATGTATTTGCCATAAAATCTGAGCTTCTAAAATATCGATTGAAAAAATTCTTTCGTGGACTGATGCCACTCACATTGATAAACCTTTTCGGAATATTTTCTTCCAAAAATATTCCACAGTTTCTCCGCCAGGGGGCGTAGATGTATATCTTAGTTTTGTCAATATCTCGACTTCTAGGGGTCCGATTTGAAAAATTCCTTCTTTGTTGGTTAGTGCTTTCCGTGCGACATAGTTTTCATATACTTTCAAAGTTTTCAAGTAATTCATAGACTTTCCGCTAGGGGACGTAAAGGTAAATTGTGTTTTCCCCTATATCTCTGCTTCTAAATCTCCGATCTGAAAAATTCTTTCAGCACCGGATACAGATCCTGATGGGAAATCGTTTGCACATAATTTCTAATTTTGGTAAGAAAATTGTTTGGCCACCAGGGGCGTAAACCTTAATTTCCGCTTCTGATGTATTTGCAGCAAAATATGATCTTCTAAATTCTCGATTCAAAATAACGTCATTTGCAGATGGATACTACTCATGCCGACAAACTTTTTAGAAACATTTTCTTCTTATAATAGTGCATGGTTTCTACGCCAGGGGCGTAGATGTATATCGTATTTTTGTCAATATCTCGACTTCTAGGAGTCCGGTTTGAAAAATTCCTTCTTTGTTGGACAGTGTTTTGCGTGTCGCATGTTTTTTTTATATAATTTCAAAATTTTCACGTAATTCATAGACTTTCCGCTAGGGGGTGTAAAAGTAAATTGTGTTTTCCCCTATATCTCTGCTTCTAAATCTCTGATCTGAAAAATTCTTTCTGCGCCGGATACAGCTCCTGATGGGAAATCGTTTGCACATCATTTCTAATTTTTGTAAAAATATGGTTTGGCCATCAGGGGACGTAAGTCTTAATTTCCGCTTCTGATGTATTTGCAGCAAAATATGAGCTTCTAAATTCTAGATTGAAAATAACATCGTTTGTGGACCAATACTACTCATGTCGACAAACCTTTTAGAAACATTTTCTTCTTAAAATAGTGCACGGTTTGTACACCAGGGGGCGTAGATTTATATCTTATTTTTGTCAATATCTCGACTTTTAAGAGTCCGATTTTAAAAATTCCTTCTTTGTTGGATAGTGTTTCTAGTGTGACATGTTTTTCCTATAAATTCAAAATTTTCAAGTAATTCATAGACTTTCCGCTAGGGGGCATGAAGGTAAATTGTGTTTTTCCCCTATATCTCTGCTTCTAAATCTCAGATCTGAAAAATTGTTTCTGCACCGGATACTGGTCCTGATGGGAAATTTTTGTACGTAATTTCAAATTTTTGTAAAAAATTGTTTGGCCGCCAGGTGGCGTAAGTCTTAATTTCCGCTTCTGATGTATTTGCAGCAAAATATGAGCTTCTAAAATCTCGATTGAAAAAAAGTCTTTTGTGGACCGATACTACTCATGTCGACAAACATTTTAGGATCATTTTCTTCTTAAAATAATGCATGGTTTCTACGCCAGGGGCGTAGATGTATATGTTATTTTTGTCAATATCTCTACTTCTAAATGTCCGATTTGAAAAATTACTTCTTTGTTAAATAGCGTTTCCAATGCAAAATGTTTTTCCTATAAATTCAAAATTTTCAAGTAAATCATAGACTTTCTGCTAGGACGCACAATGGTAAATTGCGTTTTCTGCTCCTAAAACTCTGATTTGAAAAATTCTTCCTGTATCGCATACAGGACCTGACGGAAAATATTTTTCACATAATTTCTAATGTTTGGTAAAGAATGGTTTGGCCACCAGGGGTCATAAGTGTTAATTTCTACTTCTGATGTATTTGTAGCAAAATCTGGGCTCCTGAAAACTCGACTAAAATTTTTTTCTTGGACTGATACCGCTCATATGGATAAACCTTTTGTGAATACTTTCTTCCTAAAATAATGCATGGTTTTCCCACCAAGGGACGTAAAGTCACGTCTTATTTTTTTCGATAACTCTGTTTCTAAGAGTTTGTAAGCTCACGATATAGTTTACAGCAATATTGGAGGGATTAAAGACCCGATTGAAAAACTTCTTTCTTCCGTCAGATACTATTGTTTTCCATACCAGTTCCATTGACTTTGAATAGCTTTGATAAATTTAATTTGCGTCAGAATGGATACAAAAGAAGTGCTTATTACACCCGAAAATTCGGTGTCGTCTTTCTTGGTTTTTTTTTTATTGTTTTTTTTTATTTATTTATTTATTTTTTTTTTTTTTTTTGTGACACAGGGAATACTTCCTAGAGATCACCTGGGACTTAGATCCCTACCAGTAGTACTGTAGGATTTTTACCCACTAAATCCTCACCTTTGGTCCACATAGGACCATTGAAGTAAAGGTAATTACTAACTTTGGCCAGTTTCTCACAGCCAAATCTCAAACTGGCTGTCCAAAACCCAAAGTACTGGTAAATTATTGTGTATTTTGGGCTTTGGCCACATTAGCTGGCCAAAGCTAGAAGTGGCCGGTCATTTCACAAAGTGATTAGACTTCGGGCTTTGGTCATAACATTTATATACATATATATAAACAAAATTTCTATTTTATTGTATGTGGTTAAGTATGATTTCAGCAGGTGGCATTTGGAAACCTCATAATCCACTGAAATTATATTTCACAGTGCAAAAGAAGGTTGGAACTTTAAAAATATTTTGCCCAAGATAAATTTTAGGTCACTGAGTTGTACCAAGTTCATTTATTTAATGAATATATAAATGCAAGAACAAAGAAAATGTAAAGCCACTCTGGAAGAACTTTTAGAACCACCTGGAAAACTCAGATTTCGTTTTTACTTTTCAGTGGGAACCTTATAAAAACTTTTGAAGTTTTGCACTTTTCCAGTGTTTATAAAAACCTGACTCAAGTAAATAAAAATTTCAGAGTTTGGTGTGTTTGAACTGCACAGTCTCTGTCACCTGTAATTTGCTTTCATAGTGTGAATAATTGGCAGTGAAACACGTAACACACAAAACATTAGAAAAATTCCATGTGACTTCTATTTTGGTAGTGACTTCTACCTTCATCATCCATTCATTCCATGGCTGATGAAGGTAGAAGTCACTACCAAAACATCCCACCACTTGTAATTTTATGTAACTTTTGCATGATATGTCAACATCAAGAATTTTTTTTATGATTTGCTTTCATTGTGTTGCCAATTTCAAATTCTTCAGATTTTATTAAATTTATTTTCTCAGTTGTCAGTTTTCTCACCAGGTAAAACAGAAACTTTGTTGTGAAAATAATAATAGGAAATATTGAAATTTAAGTGTGCTCTATAGTTTGTTACTGCTGTTCTATTGATTTGTGAAAGAACATGCAGAGAAATCCAGAAAGAGTTACATCAGGGAAGGTTCAAAAATATTATCTGTATCAGTGAAAACATATTTTTGTGATAGGAGATGGAAAGAAATATTGTTAACAACACTTTCATTAAACAATTTTGAAATAAAAAATCTGAAATATTGGTGTTGAAAATGGCCACTTGTTCCTTATTATTTTATATCTGCTTCCGAGGGAAGTCTTGACTGCTGTAAAAGTTGTGCAGAATTGAACGTTGATTGTACTGTATGTAGTAAAAGTTATAAAATTACTCTTCAATGTCAACCGCAAAATTGCCTTCATTAAGCAGATTATGCATGAAAAACAAAAGTGGAGGCAATGTATTTTAAACAGTTAACTACAAATCACTCTTCATTTCATTTTTTGTTTGGTACAACAAGATTGGCTAACCTTTAGAATATACCTTGCTTTTGTGTTGCTATCCATCATCATCTGGAGTTTTACAAGTGATCCTTCAGACCACTCAGTAGTTTTCTGTCCTGTCAGTACTATTCTCAGCTTTATGCCCCCCCCCATCCAAGGGAAACAGCTGTAGGTAACAACTTGCAGAGGTGACTGTTCTCACTTGAAGACATCATAGAGAAACGCAGCTCTTTACATTAGCAAATAGAAAATGTGTGGCAGAAAAAGAAATGATCTTACATCTTTGTGCAGCCGATGATAGAGTTCGTTGTCAGCTGGGAAGAGCAAATTTGTAGCCTTGTGCTTCATTTGGAATTTCTCTTGTGTTGTGTGATGAGCTCTTTGTCAGCGAGTATATGGAGTTTCAGGTACATTTTTAGTACGTCTTTTGAAAACAAAAATGTGTTTATGGTATCACTATGTCCACTCTGTGAACATCATATCTCTGAAATTATCATTCCAATTTGAAAAGTTGTTTTTGCTGTAAGCTTGAACTGTTAGAATGAGTATCCATTCATTTTGGACTTTTTCTAATGCATAACCTCGTCTCTAAGGGGGTGTAAATGCACATGATATTAAATTCAAAATATATTTTACTCTGTACAGTGACCAAAAAAAAAATGATACATAATATCATTTTTACCTTCTGATACCTCTTACCATGAAGGCCATTTTACATAGTTAAGTTTCTATCTGAAATAATGCATGGTGTTACTGATGGGGACATAAGTGTATATTGTATTTTCCTCTAAGTCTCTGATTCTAATCTGCTGTAAAAAATAGTAATAATAATAATTTCTTGGGAAAAATTCAAGTTTTGCTTGCTGCGCCCAAGAATTCAGTGTCATTTTTCTTGTTAAAATGGTGAGAATGAGAGATGTTCTGATAGGCATGTAATGGCTCTCAACCAAGACTGTCACCAACCAGCTGGGTGATTCATGTGCATGAAAAAGAGTATATCTGAGAAAGAGGAATATTCCATTTACATTGGCACATGGTTTGAACAAGTTCATCTTCCCCTAAATATGGTGATGACCTTTATGTAATGTTTTGCTCACTGCTGCTGTTATTATGAAACCATCATGGAAACTTCCAAGGGACGTACTATGATATGTTCAGGGATAGTTTGTGTCTGGTGTAGTTATTACAGAGATCTAGTCACTGATTACATGCTACAAATGCAGGAAACCCAAGGTAAGGTCAGAGGGCTGGAAATTGTTGTTGAGGTGAAGGAGGCTAAAAGTTGGTCATCAGAAGTACAACCACCCTGACTTATTGAGGATGGGGGGATTCTTGGTATCTTTGAGTGAGATTCCAAGAAGTTTAGATTTGGAATTTGTCCTGACAATTCACGCTTTGCTGACACTTTCATGCCGCTCATTCAGAAGCATGTAGAAAGTTGATCCACCATTGTGACGAATGATAGGCTGCCTATAATGATCTTGATTTCCTTGGATTTACTTTTTGTGCACTGCACCATTCAATGCAGTTTGTGGACTCCATTACTTCAGAGTATACGCAGAGCACTGGGAGCAACTGGCATCTGTTGAAATGCCAACTGGTCTTTGCAAACCTCCAACAAAATCCAGCTGATCACCTTTTGGAGTTTATTCCAGCAGAATTTTCAGCTTCAGCTGAACAACCATTTGATCTCTTAATCTGCATGATTAAGCATTACTATCTTGGGAGATAATGAACATTTCATTTTCTGGCAGGGTAGTTGTCTTTTCAATGACGAAAAGTCCCCATTTTGTCAGTAAGCCTTTTTTTAGGGTTCATCTCGATGAAAAAAACCCAAAAACCATGCAATGTAATTATGATTATTTTTTATGTAAGTACACACCAAAAGATTTTGTCAGAATGCTTTTGCAGGCATTCTCATTGCACAACTGATGGGTCCCCATCTGGCAGCATTCAGTAGCAACCAGAGTATAATTCAAAGCTTTACCCAAAAATCATGAATTAATGCAGCACAAACAAATGCACTCTGAAGTACCAAATAGCTCCAGCTTGTTTCACAGCCTTCTTGTGAGATAACCTACAAGATGTAATAAGTGTAGGAAATGGGAAATCAAAATGTTTATAATATTTGCCTTTGACATATTCATAGATTTCATATTGTAACATACACCGAGTTAGTTTTGCAGTATTAGGAACACCTCCCATTTTACATATTCAGAGCAATAATGAAGTACAGCGTGATATCAATGTCACATGCGGCTACTATAATTTTTGCACACCTAATTTCTGAATGTAATCAGTGAACATTTGTCAGTAACGGAAAAACATGGCAACTTAAGCCAATTTGACTGCAACTAGACAATTGGGACCTGGATGGCAAGTGCTAGTATTTCAGAAACAACCACACTTGTTGGATGCTTCTGTACTACTGTATCGAGGGTGTATGAGGACTGGATTCACCATGCACGTGGGAAAATTTATTTTCTATGCACTGTTTGCACAGCATCAAACAGTGTTTATCAAAAAAAAAAAAAAGTTTCTTTTATTTTGATTTGTGCTGTAATTCTTTGTGACCAGAGTAAAAGCTTTCTTCCTCTGTGCAATTGTGTGATACAGAGAAGATAAAGTAAAGATGCATTTGGTGTTTCTTTCATTTTTGACCGAAAACGTCTTACCCTGTGGGTCTGATATGGGGGAAACTATGCGAAAGTCGGTTATGATTTTGTGTATACCAGACAAATCTTAATAACTTTAAAACTATAACACATACCGAAATAAGCAATACACGGTTTTAAAGAGCAAGGATGAAAGAATGTCACGTGATATTAGCCTTGAGTGTGTGATGTCACACTGTGCCACAAGATGGTTGCCAAGTTGGAGTGGAAAATTACCGGTTCGCTGCGCAGCAAAATTAGTATAGCTGGCGAACGTGTATGCGTAGGACGTTGTGTGAGGTGTCATTTAACAGAGCTCGACGAGTTCTATAAAATAAAACACTCATAGTGACAATAGTAAAAGAACTTGAAAAAATATACAGTGACAAAGTGTTGAACTTGGGAAAATTTTCGTTAAAATTTCAAAAATGTCGAAATATCTTTAAAACAAGAAGGTAAATGCCTATCATAAACACTTACAAAGTGAAAGAAGAATAAATGAGGAATTCAAAAAGGCCCCTATGACAGCAGCAGAACGAATGTGGAGGACAAGACAGTGTCGAAAAGTTGAGGCGAGTACCAGTCGTGCAGACACCACAACGCCTAACACCAGTTCACAGGCAATGAATGTCGACAGTAAAATAGAACCGTTGAATGCGACGAAATACAAGCAGATGAGACGTTTCAGAATCGAGATTTAGCGTTTTATAACCCATTGGCGTCTGGCGACTAAGCACTTTGAAAAGTCATTCTATGGTAACAAGTTGGCTTTTGTTTGTGGAGTTTGTGATCGCATATGGAAAATGGCCCAATGCAGCTATGTTGCAATTCTCACAACAGGAATTAACAGACGACGTTCAACAATTTATGTTGTGCTCAAACTGCTGGACATCAGTAAAGCAAGGAAAGGTGCCAACGTTGAGTAAGAGTAACTGCTTCACGTATCCACCAAAGCCAACACACTTGACACCGTCGGATCCACTCGCTGAACGTCTAATATCTCTCTGACTACCGTTTATGCAGATTAGGCGTCTTTGTCATGAGGACAATTACGGTATTGTGGGCCAAGTGATTAACGTTCCCTGTGGTGTGGATGAAGTGGTCAAGCAAATTTTATCCAAGTTCAACACTTTGTCACTGTATATTTTTTCAAGTTTTTTCACTATTGTCACTATGAGTGTTTTATTTTATAGTACTTGTTGAGCTCTGTTAAATGACACCTCACACAACGTGCTGTGCATATACGTTCCTGAGCTATACTAATTTTGCTGCACTACGAACCGGTAATTTTCCACTCCAACTTGCCAACTATCTTGTGGCAGCGTGTGATGTCACACGCTCAAGATTTATGTCGCGTCACATTCTTTCAGCCTTGCTCTTTCAAACCATATATTGCCTATTTCGATATGCATTATACTTTTAAAGTTATTAAGATTTGTCTGGTATACACAAAATTGTAATAATATACCAGACAAATATCTTAATAACTTTAAAAGTATAATGCATACCAAAATGAGCAAGGACGAAAGAATGTCACGCGACATTAGACTTGAGCGCTTGACATCACACGCCACCACAAGATGGTTGCCAAGTTGGAGTGGAAAATTACCGGTTCACCGTACAGCAAAATTAGTATAGCTCGGGAATGCGTACGCATTCCCAAGCGATACTAATAAAAAAAATAAGACATGCGATTTAAATAAAATAAAAGACATGCAAGTTCATTGCGCTCATTTCTTTCTTACCAACCCTACAAACACTCCGCCCTGATAACACCTGCCTGTGTAAGACGTTTTCCGCCAAAAAACCTGAGCGGTAGTAACCCCAACACTACGTATCCCAATTTTTTTGTACGTATTGTTAATTCATATCAGGTATCAAAGAACTGGGAAGAGAAGAAAAGCAGGGGAAATTTGATATTTTGAAAATCTGATTTATAAAGTATTTTTCAAAAAGATGTTAGGGAATTTTATCTTTCAGTAAAAACAGTAACAACACTGTAATGTTGAAATGATTGAACTACGGACACTGTGTAATAATTTAATTCAGAAAACAACGTTTATTAATGTAATTTTCACTAATTAAAGCCTACTATAGCTTTCAGGTAAACTATAGTAGGCTTTAATTAGTGAAAATTACATGAATAAACATTGTTTTCTGAATTAAATGTAATGTGTTGAAATGTGTGTGACTGTACTCTTAGTGTATTATTGTTTGACAAAGTATAGTGGAGCAAAACTGTGTCTCTAAAGTTTAACTTTCCAATTTTAGGTTGGTTGTTGTGCCAGTTGAGTTTGTTGCTCACAGTACTAGCCGGACAGGAGTGCATGTTGTTGTGGATAACATAGGGTGAGAATTTTGCTCTTACAAATACTTAACTGTTTTCAGTTTCTGATTTTTCCCTCTAAAATTAAATCAAGGTAATTTCAGCTATGATGTGTTGTAGTGCATATTTTTTCTCTTTTAGTTATTAGTTCAGATCCAGATATTCTGACTCATGTTGTTAGCTTAAATGTTCTGTTATTTTCATGGCTTGAAAACTTGTATATTAAATTATAATAGTTGTGCCCCCTCCCCACCCCCATTTTCGATTCTTAAAAAAAAAAAACTATAAGGCATCATGTTGAATTGGTGCACGGAGCTCTGCATCTTTGACTGAGGTACTGTTACTGCTCTGAGGAACAGAGACAAGATACTGAAACCTCATGTGAGGCTTTTCAGAGGTGCTATGGGTCCAGAGATCGTATTTGTGAATGATAATGCACGCCCCCACAGAGCTCAGCTGGTAGATAACTTTCTCCAAAGTGAAAATATCCTACACATAGAGTGACCAGAGTTGTATAAAAGGAAAATGTATCTGCATACATGATTGAAACCGAAAACTTGCTACAAATTGGAGAACAAAACACTATAACAATAGAATAAAATAATTGAAAAAATTAATAAAACAATAACTTATTATTAGCACTAATTAATACAGACATTTGACGTGGACCAGGAACATCAAACAAAGGTCTTCACTCTTTCTACGTTCATAAGTGAGTCACGGAAAAATTCTCATTGGCCGTCACCGGGAATCGAATCCAGGGTCTACCAGTTACGTGCCGGATATGCTTCCCTTGACACCACAGCGGCCTCGAATTCCTCCAGACTTGCACCCGCTAACTGCCAAGCATTATGGCATGTTGCTTCTTGCAGCCCCGCACAATGCTAGGTATTCACCAAAGATGGTAAGCAGCAACTGAAGAAATAATTAGAATTATTTCTTCAGTTGCTGCTTACCATCTTTGGTGAATACCTAGCATTGTGCGGGGTTGCAAGAAGCAACATGCCATAATGCTTGGCAGTTAGCGGGTGTAAGTCTGGAGGAATCGAGGCCGCTGTGGTGTAGTGGAAGCATATACGGCACGTAACTGGTAGGCCCTGGGTTCGATTCCCGGTGGTGGCCAATGAGAATTTTCCATGACACGTGGAAAGAGCGAAGACCTTTGTTTGATGTTATTATTAGAGCATTACAGATTCCAGTAAGAATAAAATTAGTATATACATTATAATTGAATGTGCAGCAGTGTGTGTAAAATGGACCTTTATGGCAAAATACTAAAATATTGGACCGTGTACCTCATAAAAGCAAGCGACTAATTGAAGTTTTTATATCCAGAAAAACAGTTCCATTAGTGAAACTTCAAAAATTGTAAATAGCATTTTCAACAACTTAATTCCAAAATAGTATAGACTTACAAAATACATAAGAAAAAGATTTTAATTTAATAAGTGGCAACTGCAAGAGGAACCAGCCAATGAAATTTAAATACTTTCTGTGTAAACAAAATTTTTGATACAATTCCTATACATTGAGAACAGGCCTTGATAAAATCTAGAGGCCAGAAACGTTTGTGAAAGCAAAAGGACTCGGAAGAAAAAAAAAATAAGTGAAAGTTTTTCAAGTTAAATTAGAATTAAGTATATTAATCTGAGTAAAGTTTTGAGTAAGTGTTTTAATTGCTGTAAATATTTTTTTTATTTTAATCTACAAACAAAAACTATCTGCACTATCTGTGTACATCTACAATCTAGTACTCTTGGAGTGGCTAGGAAGGTCTCTGGGTACAAATCCAATAGAGAATGCATTGGATGCACTAGGGAGGTGAGTTGCATCTTGTCACTCCACCAATTACCATTCCAGAGCTTTGAAATGCTCTTTGTCAGGATTGGGACTTGTTGCCCACAGAGCTTTTGGAAACCTGATAAGCAGCATGAGAGAAGTTGATGCAAGCTTGCATGGCTTCAAGGGGTCACCACATCCCTTATTAAGCATAGTGCACCAACCTTTTCTTAATTTTATGTACTCAGCACAAAAAACACTGTGTTGTTGAATTTTGTAAATTTGCATAGGTTCATACTGACTATGAAACATCTAACTTCATGCTGAGAGAGTGATATCAAAGAAGCTTGAGTCATCAGGAATGTCAAGAAGCTTGACTTTTCTCTTTGGCTGACCTCCTTCTTGCCGAAAAACTGGTGGATTTGGAGGCTGTGAGAGGATTAGTAATAGTGCATTAGAGCTGAGCTAGGTAGTGAAATTAGCAAAAGCATACTGTCCATTTATATCATATGAAGGATGTGAAATATTACTTTGACAAATGCTGGTTGCAGACTAAAGCAAAGAGATAGAACAGGGTGGATTGACGGTATAAAATAGGCTATTTTTGATAGAAATAGTTGTTAGAGGCATACGATCTTGCAATGTACCTAGAGAAAATCCGTTGGCAGTCAGCATTAATGTGTTATTTTATTTTAAATTCTCTATGCTCAGAGTTTGTCTTTGTTGTGTGCATCCCCAACCTAAACAGAAATGAAGAGAAGATGTACAGAGGTTGGACAAAATGATGTTGGACCCCCATTTGCTTTTAATACATGCAGCTTCCAATCACCTTGGAATAGATTCACACAGCTTTTGAAGTCTCCATCAAGTCAGGTGATTGAGCTGGCCAGGGCAGATGCTGAAGTTCACCTTGGTGCCCTCAAACCAAGACTTAGCTGTTTTCTGTGTGTTTGGGCATAATAACATCATTGTTGGGTGACAACATTTGGACCGTACGATGCAGCTGTTCACCTAGAATATCCAAATACTTGCTGGAAGTAACTCGTCCGTGTAGGGTAATGATGGGGCCAGCCAAATAATAACATATGGCCGTCCAAATCATCACAGATCCACCTCCATGTTTGACAATTAAAACCAGACATTCTGAATTGTATGCTTCGTTGGGTCTCCATACATAAACTCGACATTCTGCTGGGAATAATATAAATGAGGACTCATCATACCAATATACACTCACAAACAATGAAATTTGCACCTAGAAGAAAACATGCTACAACCGCGCAACTTGACAGATAGCTAGAGTGTGTGCTGGCATGTTAATGATCCATGTTTGGTGCGATCGCGCATGACCGCACACCCTGTGGTGGCACTGTAAGCACGAACCGGCAGCCTTATAAACCGGCATGTAGTCGATGCCCCGTGAAAGCGAAAAGCACCGGCCTATGCAAGCAAGAGTACAGAGTGACAAGAATGCTGGGTAAATGCCAGAGACGTTGATTTATGCAACTTATGGACTGTGAGAAAGGCCTGATCACCAGGCTGAAAATCGCAGAGTGGTCGGCCTGCTACGTGGATCGTTCTGACCCTACCGTCCGACTGTGTTGTGAGCAGTGCCACACGGTGAAGTGGCTCTGGGCAGACCAGGAGGACCACTAGTAGAGTGGATCAACGGATCATGCACCAGGCATGAACGGATCCCATGGGGACCTGCTCCACTATACAGGCAGATGTAGTGGCTCCTGTGTGCCACGGACCATTTCCCGACGCCTCGTGGAAGCGAATCTGCGATCCCAGTGCCCCTTACATGCACTGCCATTAACACCAGAATGTTGCCGGCTTCGTTTGCAGTGATTCCGGGCCAGAGTGATGTGGAACGCCACAGACTGGTGACTTGTGGTGTTTAGTGATGAGTGCCGCTTCGTTTTGGGGACAGATGATCATCGTGTCCGGGTGTGGAAGTCCCCGGGTCAACAGCGCAATCCCAACCTTACTATCAAGCACCACACCTCCCCCACCGCAGGCATTATGGTCTGGGGAGCTATTACCTACGATAGATGATCAGCTCTAGTAGTGGTATGTGGATCATTGATGGGCCAGCAGTATGTGGATAAGATGCCAGCAGGATAATGCCCACCTGCACACGGGTCGGGTTCCCCAGGAATGCCTACGTCATGTCCGGAAAGTGGGCAGGCAATGGAAGTATCTGGACACTCCCCCTATGGAGCATGTGTGGGACCAGTTGAAATGCCAACTGCCGCTGTGCAGCACTTTCCAGCATTTGGAGCACACCGTCCAACACATGTGGGCCAGTCTGCCGCAGGACAACATCAGGCGTCTGTTCGCCTCCATGCCGGACCGTATTGCAGCATGTATCGCCGCACAAGGTGGTGCGGCGTGTTATTGAAGATGACCGGAGTGCGTGTCACAGATCCCCCTGTAATTGTCCTGCAGCTCTGTTTTTGCCATCATGTGTATCGTTCATCTGTACAATTACGTCCATAAAATTTTAGTTCAATCCGATGCTTCTTTCTTGGTGTGCAAATTTCATTGTTTGTGAGTGTACTACATTTCCAGGTTTTATGGTCATGATACCATCTTTTTCACATTGTAGCATTAGTTTCTGTGATTAAAAGTTTAGTAATTGCAGCTCTTTCATGGATGTTAGCTTTGTGATGTTCTCTTCAGGCTGTTTTTGTGGAAACGGGGTTGTCCAGGTGGATATTGAGTTCTGCTGTCACCTTTGCTGCAGTAGTTTTGTGTTGCTGAGACACAATCTTGGTTAGTGCTCGATAGTCCCTCTCATGCATTCTCAATTTTCAACCACTATTCTTCACCGACGAAGTCTTGTCATGCTTTGTGTATGAAGTCATAACCATAGCGACTGTTGCTCTTGAAATTCCAAACAATTTTGCTGTAATGGTTTCAGACACTCGTAGGCTCCCACGATTTGTCCTCTTTAGAAATCTGACAAGTCGCCCATTTCATCGACCACTTGTATGCACCACTGCTGAACACAACTTGTACGACACTGGCATACAAACTAGAGAAAATATACAAAAAGAAGATAAACAAAAGGTAATAGCAGTGTTTATTTTCTTTAGTGTAGCCTACACAAATAACATTAACCCCTATAATCATAGTGTTCACATTATTTTGTCCAACCTCTGTAGTTGTAGGGTGTGGTGAAGAGGGGGAATATCAAAAACTATAGGTTCAAGCTTAGATTTGTTTGTTACTGATTATAAGATTGTGGAACTTTCTGATTTGTAACCTGTCCTGCATGTTTTATGATTGGCTGCAAAGAAATGCCATTTTCTCTCTCTCTATATATATATATATCTTTAGCATTTCTGCAATGACTCAAGTGGGGACCCCCGATGATTCACACGTCCACATGCCACAGCACTTTACCTGGGCGAGTGGAAGCAGAAGGGAGATTTTCATCAAGCCTTATGGTGTGGTCCGTGTTCCATTGCGAGCTATGTTTTCTTCACCAGGAACATATAATTTGGGAAGCCTCAATGTGAATGTCAGCAGTGAAGGCAGTAGCACCTTGCATCAGTACCCAATGTCTCCTCATCTTATCATCATCAGTGCTTGTGATATGCCACTAGTTGACTGAAATCATGTTATTAGGAACTCTCCAGTGGCAAGTAACTCGAGATAAATGACTTTCCGATGTTAAAATAACTAACCATTTGTACAAAATAATTATTATTTAGGTTTGATTAAACTTGCACATATATAAATAAATATAAATAGTGAAGTATCATGGATATATGATTGAATCCTAGCTCATTATTATTCCTTGTGAATTTTATCTAATAAAGACATGGATCATACATTTTCATCTGTTTCAGCTTTGTACGTACTGTTTTTAGATGGATGATTTTCCTGTGTTGTGATGATAATATCTTATACATGCATGTATTACTAAACTGTTCTCTGATATTAAGAAGATAGCTCCTCAAAGAAGCATCTACCAAATCATAGTTGCTAATGGTAGATTTTACTTACTTTTGATGTATCGAACATCTCCTTTACAGTGAGCGTAGCACACAATTTGAGCTTCACTGACAGCCATCACATGTTTCACGCAAGACCTTTCATGGGTTGTCATTGTAAAGGATGTGAAGGAGAATCTGACAAAAAAATTTGGCACTTTCACAAAGTCAAAAAGTGAGAAGCAGTGTGCTGATTATTCCGCAAAATAGCCTTTGGGTAGCTCTCAGATGCAGTTTTTTATTAATATTTTGCCCACAAATGACTTAACCTCAATTAGATTTACTGTTGTTGTTTTCAATTTTGAAGATAGGAAATTGGATTTTAACTCCTACACATGCTTTTAGAGCAGTTAGGTGCCACAGTAGCAGCTCAAAAGCAGAACTATTTTTTGGATGGTGTGTGTGTGTGTAAGCACATACATGCTCATAGTATATACTTGCATATACCTAAACTAAAGGTTTTTGGAAGAAATCCTGCTTTCAAAGTTCAGTAGGGGGGGGGTTCAGTATGCATAATCGTATCAGAATAATATGACATACATACATATCACTAAGCTGTTCCCTGAGATTCAGATGTTAGCTTCAAAAAGAAATACAAACTTCCAGATATTTTTATTTATTGTTGTCGTATCAAACTTCTTCATTTACAGCGATCTTGACATACAGCTCGTGCTTCACTGATATCCATTACACTCCGTACACAAGATCTTTTATACTTCATAATCTTTTTCTCATGCATACACTACTGAATCTGATCCACCCTCCTCTGCCTTTCCTTCCTGCCACTTGGGCTGAAAAGATTTTCTTAGTAAGCATTTCATCACTCATTCTTTCAACATGGCCAAACCACCGAAGCATATTGGTCTCCACCTTGCTAACAACATTTTGCTTCACATCACACAACTGCAATACATCTTCATTCCTCACACAATCAGATCGTGTCTTGCCACAAACCCCACGTAAGTAACGCATTTCTCCAGCACACAAACGACTCCTATGTTTCTTCCGCAGTACCCAGGTTTCACTGCCATACATCAGAGAAGGAACAATTACTGTTTCATACACAGCCATGCGGGACTCTCTAGCGAACCCATCATTCCTGTGAAAACCTCCCAGAGCAGCTATGACTTTCAAAGAAGAATTCACTCGCCTACTGATTTCGCCATTCAACTTGTTCTCTCTGTCAAACATGCTTCCTAAATACACAAACTCACTCACCTGGTCAATCACAGTGCCATTTATACTTACATTACATTCAGTGCTACCCGTTCCTCTCTCAAACACCATAACTTTGATTTTTCCCTTATTTATACTGATTGAATTTCATGTAAACTTCGTGCATCTGAGTCAAAATACTCTGCAACTCACTTTTGCTCTCTGCCAACAGGACAGTGTCATCAGCATACAGCAATCTGCACACACGGATATCACCAGACATAAACCTCTATTATCTATTTTGGCATCACGCATGCATGCGTCCATAAATATATTAAACAGCCATGGTGACATTACATAGCCTTGTCTAACTCCTACACCAATGGAAAACCATTTTGATAAAACACCATTCACTCGTACACAAGCTCTACTACCAGCATACATGGCTTTTACACTATGAAGTAGATTCCCAGTAACACCATATTCATTCAAAATACCTTCCACAAAAGTGTCCTATTCACTCGGTCGTAAGCTTTCTCTAAATCTTTGAAGGCAGTAAAAACTTTCTTCCCAACAGCCAGATACTTTTCAATCATTGTGCGTAATGCAAAATCTGGTTAGTGCAGCCTTTACCAGGCATAAAACCACTCTGAACATCCCACACTTTCAATGATGTAAGACCTCGTTTTTTTTTCAATAACAACCTTACCAAACATTTCCCCTGGCACACTCAGTAGGCTAATACCACAATAGTTCTTGCATTCAGTCTGATCACCTTTTCCCTTATACAAGGGAACAATGATAGCATCCTTCCAATCCCGAAGGACCATTCCTAACTCCCAGCACAACTGGCAAATTTCAGTTAACCAGTCAATCATAGAGTCACCACCATACTTCAACATCTCTGCAGTTATGCCATCAACTCCCAGAGCCTTACCATTCTGAAGAGATTTTAGAGCTTTACACACTTCTTCTCTGGAGATCCCTCCTGTGCTTTTATCCCTCATTGTGTCATCATCTGCGTCTGTCTCGGAATAATCTTTGCTTTCCTGATCTAATAACTCACAGAAGTATTCATCCCATCTGTCACTTAACTCATTGGGCTCCCATATCATTTCCCCAATCTCATCACACAACTTACAACTTTGTTTCCCCTATTTTTCCTGAGTCTCATGTACTTCCAGAAGGACTTCCTATCTTTCCAAAAAGCCAGTTCATGCCTTTCCACTTTCTTCTTCCTATCTTTTGCCTTACTGTGGCGAAGCAGCTTAGCAGCTTAGCAGCTTCACGCTTCTTACAGCGATATTCATCCACAGATACTCTACCTTGCAGCATCCCCAAATAGGCTTCCTTTTTTCTCTTTACTGCCTCTTCAATCTCACTATTCCACCAAGCATCACCTCTATTGTTACCCACTATTATGGTGCCACAGACCTCTTTAGCAGCAGTGACAACACAGTTCTTAAAACATTCCCACTTCTTTTCTACATCCCTCTCACCAGACTTCAGATCCTTCAGTCGTTCTCTGAGTAAGTCAGAATACCACTGATGATCTTCAAGTAGCCTATCAACCTTTATTCTTTTGATCCTGGGTCTCTTCCTATTCCTTTTCTTCCAACCAACATTAAGTTTCACTCGTGACACTACCAAGTAATGATCCGCACCAACATCCGCACCTCTCATCACACGGGTGTCAACAACTAAGTGTTTCAAACGCTGATCGCAGACAACAAAATCTATCACACTCTTTTGACCAAGAGTACGATTTTCCCAAGTATATGTGTGGATATACTTGTGGTTGAAAAGTGTATTAGATACACACAAATCATTCTCAATGCAGAGTTCAATTAATCTTTCGCCATTATCATTCACACAAGGATCATTAAACTTACCCAGAACATTGTCAGAAATTGCATTCTGCACACCTACTCTAGCATTGAAATCCCCTGCTATTATAACTTTTTCTTTAGCACCAAACTGGCTCAAAACAGCTTTTAGCTCATCCAGAAATCTTCTTTCTTATCAGAAGGTTCCGAGTCACAAGGAGCATACACTACAACAATTCTCTGAAGTTTCACTTTCAAATGAATCCAGAGAATTCTCTCACTTACACAACTATAGTGAATCAAGTTGTTCTTCATCTTTTCACTTAAAATCACACCTACACCAGCCTGTCCTCTCATATTATCCAATACTCCAGACCACACACTCACCGTGCCATTCACTTCTTCTACCCCAATTTCCTTCTTTTTGGTTTCACTTACACACAGCACATCCAGTTTATATTTATTCATCTCCCCAATCACCTCACTCATCTTGCCATTTATACTTGTACTATTCCATACACCAATCTTACATTCACTCAGCCGAGATCGCTTTCTCATACGCCGTTTAGAAAGTCCAGGTCGATTCCGTGGTGGACCGTCCTTCTCAAGTGTGGTAGGTCCATCATATCCCTCGCTTGAGTCATTCTTAATATTTCTTTTTGTCTTTTTAATCAGGTAAGTACATCAGTGTGGGGGATTAGCCCACAGCTGAGGGTTCCAGTTGGTCATTCAACCTAAGGATTCTGGAACAAAACCCAGTGAGTTGGGGTCTTTTCGCCTATGTCACACAGAACTAGCTTGCACCTCTCCAAAATTCACAGAGGCCCTAGTTGCTGTTGTGTGTGCCATTGTTACCACGTAGCGCCCCGAAGAGGCAAACCCATCACTCACTATGACCGCCCGACTAATATGACCACCTACCTGATAATCGGAATAACCACCCTTGGCATGGGTGAGAGCTGCAAGACGGCGTGGCATGAATGCAGTGAGGCCCTGAAAGGTTGCTCGAGGCACACATGCCTATTCACACTGCAGCAGAGCACAGAGGTCCCGGAGATGAAGAGGTTGTGGGTTGTCTCGTCGAACCTGTTGATCCAAATAGTCCCACAAGTGCTCTATGGGATTGACGTTGGGTGATTTCGCTGGTCAATGGAGAATGAAGACATTGCTGTTGTGTTCCTGGAACCAGTCGTGCATCCCCTTAGCAACGTGGCAGGGCACATTGTTCTGTTGGTAGACACCATCACCTCCAGGGTAAATGTCCAACATGAAGGAATGCATGTGGTCAGGAGGATGGAGAGGTAGCCATTAGTGCTTAGGGACTCATTCAGTGGTACCAGCAGTCCCAGGTCATTCCAGGAAAACATCCCCCAGACATGCACACTGCCACTGCTGTCCTGTACTTGACTGACAAGTGTGTCTGGGTGTTGCTTCTCGTGTGTGTGACGCCATATCTGCCACTTCTGTGATGCAGAAACCTCGATTCGTCGGAGAAGGCAGTCCCATGCGAACTGCAGCCATCATTGCCAATGGACCTGGGTTAACATGGGCGCCTTAACGCAGCGTCTACTACAGAGACCCAAGCGTAACAGGGTTTGCTCTGCTGTTATTGAGGACACGTACCTTGGTACTTTCGTGGTCAATTGCTGCACTTCCGTGCGTCGATTGCCCTTTACCAGTCGACAGAGGCGACGTTCTCTTCTCGGGTTGATGGCCTTTGGGACTCCACAGTTATGACGTCGGGAGGTACTAGGTGTGTCCACGGTCCATACTTGCTACACCCTTACTACAGCACCTCGCGAACAGTCCATGAAATTCTGCTGTTTCTGAGATGCTTCCACCCTTAGTTCGGTTGCTGATGATAATTCCTTTTTGAACGTCCGTCAGATCACTACTTCTGCCCATTGTGCTCATGTAATGCACCATGGCTCATCTGTCGTGGCCGGCCACTTATATTTCCGTGTGGTCGACCTTGTCAGGTGTACTCTGTGTCGCGCCTGGGAGGGTACATTGTGATTCCGGGGGTGGTCACATTATTCTGATATGACCGTATATATATGCAGGTCAGTACAAAATAGGGCTGTACTTCCAAAGTGTTAAGTGAATTTTCATCATGAAATTTGCTGGCTGATTTGCTTACATTTTGGGTCACAACTTTCTGCAATAGTTTTCTGACCTTCTGTCAGTTATGTTCCACAGCTGTGTTCCCCATTTGGGGAGGGGGTAGGTATGGTTATTCTACTCTCAACACAGCACTCCTTCCTTCAGCCAATGGCATACATGTGATGCAAAAGGAAACATTGATTTCACACCAAAGAAGAAAATTATGATTACACAGAATTTTCACATTCCACCCTATGTAAAATATGTATGTATAAAAAAATTCTGACCCTGGTTTGCATTTCACTATTTATATCATATAGTGGTGTATGGAAGGCCACAGTCTCATAGTAATCAAATTGCTGACAACTGCAGAGGATTCACTTAACTTCTTCAGAAGTACTTCCAAAAATAAATAATAAAAATAGGAAAGTGGGTGCCACTAATATGACAAGTGCAAAACTTAATACAGTTTCAAATTAAAACCATAGAATTTCTTGCTTCCAAACAAAAAGGAATACCTAATTGTATCCCCTGTGCAACTACGGGATGCCATCTTTCAAACTGGGCATGCAATGAGTCAGACACCAGATAAATTACTTAGCTGTTGGAAATGTGTATGCAACCAATCGGGCATCTCTCCTGAGTTTCCACCGCAAGGGAGGGCTTGCATTGACACAACTGGCTTTGGAAGCCATCGGTGCAGTTAAACATGTTATGGAAGAACATAAACACGGTGCTTTATGAAAAGTGATAAATTGAAAACAGACAAGATTGGCTATAAGTAATGATCAAAAAGTTCCTGTTCAAGGTCGCTGCAAGGCCATGTATGACGTTGACGAAAGATTATATAAACAGGAGCACACGTGCTTGAAAACCTGGAAAGTCCTTGAAAATCATGATTACATTTTCAAGGCCTGGAATATCCTGGAAAAACTGGTTTTTTTTTTTGGTTTTTTTTAAAGCTGTCTTGAAAAGTCTTGAAATTTGAAATTAGTGCTTATAAAATGTCCTTTTTGGAAATCAGTGTTACCCCTTCTTTTTCTTTCTTCATTTTCCTCTTTGTTTTCAAGAAACCACGGCGTTGACCGGACGTGCCCCATTGTTTCCAGTGCCTGTTAGGAAGGGGAGCTGGTCATCTGGTCCTTGTTTAAATGTTTTTGCAGGAAACTTGCTTCCACCCCTCCCAGGCTTTGTTTGAATCAAGAGACTTCCGCTACTTATGATAAACATTAAGGAAACTATCTTTGTGAATTCTTCACAAAACTGACTGAAATTTTTACATTTACAATAATTGGATTAAAGAAACTTAATCCCAAAATTTCAAGTAAATCGATTAAAAACTTAGCATTGAAATTTTTTTATTACGGACAAGTATGCCTTTCTGCTTTGGGCAAACAGAGCGTGCAACGAGGTGTTGCCATACCAACAGTTGATTGGCAACCGATAGCACCGATGAATGAACCTTGTTTAGGAAGAAAGTGAACCACCTGTCACTGATTCCATCCATTGCTTTTGGACTAGGTGAAAAATTTCAGAAATCCATTTTCCCAAATTTTGAAAATAACATTAAGATTTTTACAATGGTTAAGGTACACTACAATGAAATTCTAGTGTACATTTTGCCAAATTCCGTTTGAAACTTTAGCAGATGCCAAAAAAAATCTTTGGTTGCATAATTGGATTAAAAAAGAAGAAACAGCAATTATAAATTACGGGAAAAGCAAGTGAATGATTTTTTTAGATGCCGTGGTTTATTTAAACAGTGACCCTTAAGAATTTTGCCGTGATAATTTGCGAACTATTTGAATTGCAAACATACATTTTTATTCAGACATCTGAGTTAACTGTTTTAATAAAAAAAAACATTTATGATTAAAAAAGTTTTCATTGGATTTAGGCGAAATTTGGCGGGTGAACATATTTTAGTAAATTACAACATTATGATGTAAATCTAGTCATTTCATCAAAAATCGGAGGAGTATTATATTTTTTCATTTTCTCCTATAATTAGGGTAAAGGAAGAAAGGCGCAACTTGACACTTCAGCAAGCTGCAGGTGGTGATTTATGGCAATGTGATTATGATTGAAGTTGGCAAACTGGAAGTAGAGATTCCTTATGCTAATCATTTTTTTTTATTTATGTAAAATACTTCAGAATCTCTCAGTTTATACCAATAAAAAAAACTGGAATTTATTTATATTTACATACATGAGATTCTTCTGTGGATTCCACCTTTTTTTGTCATCATCTGGATCATTTTTGCAATTGATGCAGAACTGAAGAGAAGGGGTGTAGAGTCGTTTTCCGTCTGCGGATGGTATTTCGTCTTTCAAAACTTTTGAAAACTGAAGTTGAACGGAGTGACTATTTTTCTGTAATCATAATTTCTTTTTTCTCATGATGTTGCCTGTGTCCAGTATTGTTAAAAATCATTTTATTGCATAAATGTTCGTATTTCAGCATGAAGCTGTAGGCAACGATTTCTAAAAACAGAAGTTAAGATGGTTCGAAGATTTCCCTGTAGTCTTCAGGCATGAAATTCTTCCATGGATTCAAAAATTCCGCCATTTCCGTTATCATTTTGGGCATTCTTGAGATCAATGCACAACTGAACAGAAATTTTGGGGGGTTAAGGTGGGGGAAGAGAGATTCGTTTGAAGACGGGATTCCGTCTTTCGAAAACGAAAGTTAGATGCAGCGAAGATTTCTTCCCTAATTTTTTTCTCGTGATGTTCCTTCTGCCGAGTATTGTTCTTAAATAACCCTTTATTCCACAAGTACTGCATTTCAACCTAAAAGTGGAGGAAGAAGTTTCCGAAAACGGAAGTCGGTCTGAGCGAAGATTTTTCCCGAAATTGCATTTTTTTTTCTTCCTGCGATGTTCTCACTATCCTGTGTTGTTGTTAAGTGTTACTTCCCCCAGAATTGTATGCACTTAAGCTTGATAAGGGAGGGGAAATTTTCCAAAAAAGAAGTGACAGAGTTTGAAAATTTGTCAGAATTGATGCATGGTGTTCAAAAGTATTCATATTCTGAAAGTCACACCGTTTATCTAAAGTATCAAAAGCTTTGATATTCATGCATTCATGGTCCTCAGGCTGAAAGTTTTTTCAGCATGATTGGATAAATTATTGTCATCTGAGGGAATAAAAGGGAAGACGAAGGACAAGTGGTGAAGAAATAGGAAGGGAATGAATATCAACAGAAAGAAAAACTAAGTAAAGATTGCTGTGCTGCTGCTGAGTCAACAAAAGACAAATATGGCCTTGGAACTTGCTGAGAAGAAAGCATCACAAGTAGAACATCAGCTCAATTTTTCACAAGTAAAAGAAAAAGAGAGAGGTGTTTGAAGCAGTGTCTTTTAAAATCACTTTGTTTTGAATTCAGTAATTTTATGTTGTGAATACATTGAACAATTCCATCTTGCTGGCACTGCTTTATATTCACACTTTCTTGTCGCATGTTCTAATTTTTTTCGCCTGATTAAAAAGTTCAGCTGTTTTGTTCCTTGGTCAGTCTCATATGTATTTAAGGATTTTATAAATAGTTTGGCTAGTTCCACATTTGGGGTAGCTAGCACTTTACAAATTTAACTTTGCAGTGGTTTTGATTTTAAAAAAAGTAAATTTAGGCAATTGTATTTGATTTGAAAAATAATTTTTGGAAGGTAATATGAGGCATTTTTTTTTTATTTTTTTTTTGCAGAATTTTAGTTTTTATTACTTTTTCTCCTTCCACGATGCACTGGCTGACATAGAGGTGGTTCGATTCTTTTGGATTGAGTAGTGGGCCAGGACTTTCTGATGACTTCTGTGATGAAACTTGTGGCCATGTTCCTAAAGTTACACTTTCTGTTTTAAAATTTATTGGTGCACCCATCTATGATTGTCCACTCCCAAATCATTTTTTGAGGTGCACAGTGATTCTCTGGCTTATGCTTTCTCATTTATGATTTAACATAACTATACTACAAATTGGGGGAAAATTTTTTCTAGCCTGGCACCTATTCTGTGTAGTAATTAAGATTTTGATTGCCTTCAACAGTCACATCCCGATATGCAGCCACCAGTGGCAGTCATTGGGAATGTTTAAAAAAATATGCATCCCTACGTATGGAAACACTTTTTATCAGGGGTGGAATTCAGCTGTGGGCACAACAGGCACATGCCCTGTTCAAAAAACAATAATAAATAAATAAATAAGTAAATAAAATAGAAAAAAAAATGATTGAGTAAGTACACAACTGCTTTGCTTTGCCTCTCGTTTCTACACTGGCGGAAAGTGAAAAAAGAACACCAAGAAGGAATTGGCGGACGATCATGAAATTTACATATGTTAATGGGGTCGAGTTTACGTAGGTGTGATGTTAATTTCGGGACCAACCGGTGAGCGCTTACGCCACAGCACGGCATAATATGCAAATTATCGTCGGTGGTGTTTAAGGAGTACGGCAGAGTGAATGTAATCAGTCGTCGGCGTACGGACACGTGTGAAGACCCTGAAGAAGCTGCAATGTCTGGACATGGAAGACGTGTACGATTTCAGCAGTTATCGGACTTTGAGCGAGGCCGTCTAGTCGGACTCTGCGAGGCCGGGTGGTTGTATCGTCGTATTGCGAAGCGAATTGGATGGGAAGTATCGGTGGTGTTACAATGGTGTCGTAGATGGTCCGAGGAACATTCCCACACGAGAAGACGTGGAACCGGGAGTCACAGACGGACTGATGAGCAGACCGATCGACGCATAAGAAGAGCGGCGTTGTCAAGCAGAACATCCACTACGACGCAAATCCGAGCTGCCATTGCACCTGAAATGACTGTGCGAACAAACCGCAACCGTCAACTGGATGCAGGATTACGTGCACGTGTGCCTCTGGCATGTGTACCTCTGACTCCAGCCCACCGTCAGGAACGACTGTAGTGGTGTCGCCAACGTCTGCACTGGAGAACGCAATGGCGATCTGTCGTGTTCAGCGATGAAAGCAGATTCTGCTTGGGAGCCTCCGATGGCCGTATGCGTGTTCTCAGACTCACAGGGGAGCGGCTCCACCCTTCTTGCATCCACCAGCGACACACAGGGCCTACACCTGGTTTCCTGGTGTAGGGAGCGATCAGCTATCACTCCCATACACAACTGGTGTTTGTACCGGGTACGTTAAACAGCACCTCCTACATCAACAACATCATCATCATCATCATTCAGGCAGTTGTTGTGCCATTTGTAAGGTCGGTCCATCGTGGTGTTTTCCAGCAAGATAACGCACGCCCACACACGGTACGTGCAACGCAACATGCACTTCAGTGTGTGAGACAACTTCCATGGCCTGCACGTTCACTGGATTTGTCCCTCATTGAGCACGTGTGGGATTTTATGGAACGACTTATCCAGTCTCCATGACCATCCCCGATTTACGCGTCCAGGTTGAGGATGCTTGGAACTCAATACCCCAAACTTACATCCAACATCTGTACAACAGACTCCATGCCAGAATTGCACAGTGCGACGCAGTTCATGGCGGTTCAACCTTGTACTAACCATGTTACATGGAAATGTTATTTTTCAGTTTACCAGCAAATACAGCTGTATTTTGCCATAATGTTTTGATCACGTTATGCTCTGTATTCCATTATTATGCTGTATAAATTTCGTTGGTATCAGAAGTCTCCTTCTTGGTGTAGTTTTCAAGCATCACACACTTTTTCACTTATGGATTTGTAACTCCACATTTTGTTTTACGTTGGTCCGAAATTTTCAGTGATCCCCAGAGCAGTTACTTTAGGACTGCTGTTAGTGATACACTGACAGGCAAGCACCCCATCCTGCTGGGCGGGGTTTTTTTCCAGGTGGGAAGGCTGTGCCCCACCTCCCCTTATGTGGCCTCCATCTGTACCGCCCTGCGTTTTTGGAGGATATAAATATCAGGGATTGTTTTACCAGTCTTCTGTTAGATGTGTGCCCTCCCCATTCTTAAATTCTTGATCTGCTTTTGCTTTATTTTATAATAATTTCAATTGTTATCAATAAACTGATTACATGGAAGATAAGGTAGTGCAAAATAGTGATGCAGCTAAAATGTCCGATTGAATTAATCATTGAATGATGCAGCTAAATGTCTGATTGATTGAGGGAAAGGATTTTCTGATAGGCCTTGCTGTAATTGCACCATGATTCATCTCCAATTAAAAACATTAAAAAGAAATGTAATGAGTAAAAAAGCACATTCATCCATTTACATCTTTTGTCATTTTTATTACTTAAAATTGAAATTACTTTAAAAAAATAATTTAACCATGGTACTGTAAAGCATAATCATCATCCTGGAATTTTTTTGTATATGTCCTGGAAAAGGCCTGGAAAGTCCTTGAATTTTTTTTCATCCAAAAGTGCACGAACCCTGTATAAAGGTTGTTAGTAATTTGTGAGGGCAAGAGCCAAATTGTGGCATAGTGTTTTGAAGAATATATGTAAAGCCATGAAATATATGTATTACATGGCCTATACACTGAGTGGCCACTTTATTATGACCACCTGACAGTTTTAGCCAAATGAGCTATGGCTGCACGCTGTTGCCGCCAGAGGGTGAGGCTAGTATAAAAAGGGAAAGCTTAGTGCCTGCGACAGTAGTACAAGTAATTTGTGGGTGACGAGACGGGTAAAAAATGTGATTTCACGGACTTTCAATGTGGGATGATTGTAGGAGCAAGTATCACCGAAACCGCCGCATTCGTGAAATGTTCCAGAGCAGCTGTTGTTAAAGGGTTTAAAGACTGGACTGTCAGCCAAAAAACTGGGTCTCTACGTGCAACATGTGGTCATCATCGACTAGTAATTGCTCGAGCGGAACGGAGAGTGTCCAGACTGGTAACAGACAACAGAAAGGCAACAGTGCAGCAAATTACAGACCATCTCAATCAAGGATCCCCTCAAATGATCTCTGCACGCATTGTTCGCCGTACACTGCATCAGATGGGATATGGCAGCCGAAGGCCTGTTCAAACACCTTTGCTTTTGCAGTTAACAAGAGAAAACGTCTGAGGTTCGCACAGGAGCACAAGGAATGGACAGTCGATAACTGGAAACAAATTATGTGGTCCGATGAATCACGTTTTCAGTTGCACCATGCCGATGGCAGAGTGAGAATTTGGCGGAAACAGCACGAAAGCATGGACCCCAAATGCATTGCTACAACCCTTCAAGCTGGTGGAGGAAACGTTATGGTTTGGGGAATGTTTTCCTGGCATGCTTTGGGCCCTTTAATTCGTGTTGATCAACGTCTGACTGGCACATCATATCTAAACATAGTTGTGGACCAAGTGCATCATGTCATGTGGATGGTTTATCCCAATCGCGATGGCTACTTTCTACAAGATAATGCGTCCTGCCATAGTGCTCGTATTGTACAGGATTGGTTTCAGGAACATGCCGGTGAGTTTGCTTTGCTTAGGTGGCCCCCACAATCTCCAGAAATCAACCCCATTGAGAATTTGTGGGATGAAGTTGAACGAGCCATCAGACAGCTGGATCCACAACCCTACAATCTCACACTCCCGGAAAGTGCTATTCATCAAGCATGGTCTCAGATTCCACCTATCAACATCTCGTGGAGTCCATGCCACGAAGAATCAACACAGTATTAAAGGCGAAAGGTGGTCCAACAAAGTACTGAGGGGATGGTCATAATAAAGTGCTCACTCAGTGTATATTAAGAATTTGTTATAAGTACAATGTACTTGCATATACTGTTTCACACGTATTTATTTATACATCATCTGGTCAACCCTCTATCGTATCTGGCCAAAACTTACTAACTTTCATGATTAAAAAAATACAGAAATTGTCAACATAAATCTAATAACTAGTGAAAAATAAAAGTCATAACTTACATTATATCAGGTGTAGATTGTTGAAGAATGCATTGCTGAGAATATAATATATTATATTAATTGCTGAGAATATAATATATTATATTCTCAGCAATGCATTCTTCAACAATCTACACCTGATATAATGTAAGTTATGACTTATTTTTCACTAGTTATTAGATTTATGTTGACAATTTCTGTATTTTTTTTAATCATTAAAGTTAGTAAGTTTCGGCCAGATACAATAGAGGGTTGACCAGATGATGTGTCATAGTGCGTTTGTTGAACATATACACATATTGATAGCATCATTGTTACTGAACACATCCAAAGCAGATGAATGAGCTGTTATTCTTTTCACTGAAGGAAAGAAACCTGCAAAAATTCATTGCAGACTCGTGGGGGTGTATAATGATGCGTGCTTGTCAAAGATCTCTGTTGTGAAATGGTGTAAAAATTCCATGGTCACAATACAACGCACGATTTGCAGCTGTTTGGGCATCCATCCACGTCAAATACCTGATGACATCGAGAATGTGAAAGCCACTATTCTCAATGATTAGCGAGTAACCATGCGTCAAATGGCCAGTTACTTCAACATAAGCTATGGAAGTGTTCAAAGCATCGTAGAGGGTGTAGAGCATCATAAAGTGTGCTGTCAATGGATCCCCTGAGCCCTCAATAGTGATCAGGAAATATAATTTTTTGTTTCAGAGGAATGAATTCACATGATGTATATTGTTACTTCCATGCGATTATGTGCTGTACAAAATCTCAACTATGGTGTGATCAAAAAGTATCAAGACTGGTTGCATAAATTCAGAAGTGCTTGGGCACAGGTTGACCTTGGAACCTACCCGTACTATGCCATGTCGTGAGTCGCATCTCTCCTGCGTGTCCAGTTTTTTTTTTTTTTTTTTTTAAACCTTGAAACCTACTGCGCATGTGCCATGAGTCACATTCGTCCCCGTGTCCAGTTTTTTTTTTTTTAACCTTGAAACCTACTGCGCATGTGCCATGAGTCTGCTTGTTCATTTTTTTTTTACTTTGGAACCTACTGCTCACATGCCGCAAGTCACATTTCCCCTGCTTGTCCAGTTTTTTTACAGTAGTGCTTTGTTCTCATGTGTGTGAAGACGTTCGGCGCATTTCTCATGTCGGAAAAAATTCAACGAATTTGCATCACAGATTTTGTCAAAAAACTTGCAAAGACCTTAAAGTTACCAAAAGTGTTGTACAAGTGGTATAAGTGTTTTAAGGATGGTTGAGGGTGATGAATGGTCTGGGAGGCCAACAACCAGCAGAAGTGAAAACAGTAATAAAAGAATATTACTTACATTTGAATTTTGGGGTAGGAGTGCTACCCAAAAATTCAAATGTAAGTAATATTCTTACCCTACCCTTCCTCAGGACTACAACTATAGTAGGTGTTGCCATTTGTGAGCTAAATTCCAACCTTTCAAATCATTTAATATTGTACCTCTTTTTCTACTTCCAGTCTTAGCTCATGAATGGCAACACCTACTATAGTTGTAGTCCTGAGGAAGGGTAGGAGTGCAACCCAAAAATTCGACTGTAAGTAATATCCTTTTATTCCCGAGTAAATCCCATAATTTTGGGAAATTTATAGTACGTATATTAAGTCTAGCAATAGCCATGCCATCAATTATTACCAAGTGAAAACAGTGTCGAATCTGTGCACAGTTGTGCGGGAAAATTCACCATATCACCATTTGTGAGTTATCTGAAGACTAATATTAGTTTTGGTTCAGTTCAGTCGATTCTTACGGATGATTTGGGTATGAGGCATATCTCAGCTGCTTGTGTGCATCAAAAACAATTAAAACTATTTAAAAGTTGTCATAACTGGTGATGAATCTTGGGTTTAGGGTATGACCCTGAAAGTAAGGTCCAGTTTTCACAGTGGAAGACTCCAAACTCTCCCAGACCCCAAAAAGTGCACCACAGCAACATCAAGACTATGCTGACTGTGTTTTCCAACCATGAGGAATTGTGTGTCACAAGTAGTCTTCATCAGGCCAGAAAATCAACAAGATGTACTACTGGCAAGTTTTGCAGCATTTAAGGGTCGCAGTTCATTGCACGAGAGTGGCGTGTAACAACTCCGCCATGACAGCGCGCCTGCTCATTCATCGCAACTTGTGCATCAGTTTCTTGCTAAGTACCACATTGCACAGGTCGACAGTCACCCTATTTGCCAGATATCACTTCTTTTTTTCCTCCCTTCCCCAAAATCAAATACCACTTGAAAGGAAAAAGATTTCAAGATACAACAGAATGTGACAAAGTAGCTAGCTGTTCACTATTTCAGAAGATTGCTTTGAGCAATGGAAACAGCACTGGGCAAATTATGTGTTTTCTGAAGGTGACTACTTCGAAAGTGATTAAGTATCAAATCTGCAAGTCTTGTACTTTTTTTTTTTTCAATAAATCCAGTCTGGATGCTTTTTGATCACACCTTGCATTATGCTTGTGGGTCTGTACTGAAAAAACTTTGAGCTAAGTTATACGTACATACAGATACATGTATATCACAGCGAATGCTATTATCACAACATAAAAAAACTGACAAAATGTATTTAATCTTCTACCACTTACTTCTTCAACTACATATTTTATTGTACTCCCTGGTTGAGTTAGACTTGTATGAGTGATCATACTTATCCAATGTTATCAACACCAGGAAATGTCTTGTCAAAACATAAGTCAACATATCAATATATTCACTCATTTGGAAATATGCATGATCACACATATTTATCACTAGAAACAATCAAACAGGCACAATGGAGGAGTCTATTTTGCTCTGGGTATAATACTAGTCCGATGTATTCACTCACATGGAAATATGTGCATTCTCCACTTCAGAACAGAAAAGTTGTCATACCAAAGAATGAGTTGATTTTGTTGTTACTTATCCCATGTGTTCACTTGCATAGAAATAATGCAATTTGTGTGACCATATTGCTGTAAAGTAGCTGCTACTACGCAACAGAGCACTCAAATTGGTTGCCATTGTGGCACGTTAAGACCGTCAGTGTCAGGATGCTTATTACACCTCACGTAATTCTAACCTGTACGACTAAACTACCTGAAAACCATGTTAAGACTGTCAGTGTTGGGTGTTAAGTGGGTTGGTGTTGTGTGTTAAGACTGTCAGTGTTGGGTGTTAAGTGGGTTGGTGTTGTGTGTTAAGACTGTCAGTGTTGGGTGTTAAGTGTGTTGGTGTTGTGTGTTAAGACTGTCAGTGTTTGGTGTTAAGTGTGTTTGTGTTGTATGTTAAGACTGTCAGTGTTTGGTGTTAAGTGTGTTGGTGTTGTGTGTTAAGACTGTCAGTGTTTGGTGTTAAGTGTGTTTGTGTTGTATGTTAAGACTGTCAGTGTTGGGTGTTAAGACTGTCAGTGTTTGGTGTAAAGTGTGTTTGTGTTGTATGTTAAGACTGTCAGTGTTGGGTGTTAAGACTGTCAGTGTTTGGACATTGTAGCCCTGGTTACTGCATCTTACATTACTGTTTAGAGGCTACAATGCCCAAACTTTGTACATGGTTTTCTGTAGGAGCTTAGCCGTACAGGAGAAAGTCTAATTGCGCAGACTATCACCCATGGTTGAAAAGGGGAAGGTTCCTTTTCAGCCTAGGAGGAGAAGTCCATGGCTGCACGTGGCAGCATAGAAGCATTCTGAACACTGATGGCTTAGGTTCTCTTGGATGCAGATGACTTGCTATGTATGTAACACTGGGCATTACTTGAGAAGAATCTATAAGTTGTCCGTGCTTGCAGCTTGTAGTCTTGCTTTTCAGTTGGGAAGCGACAATGAAGATACATTCTTCGTGCTCACAGCTTGTTCCATCTGTAGGACTGACAGTCAGTGTACAGGAATCCTCAGGTTCTTCAATAGTACACCTCTTACATGTGGAAAGAATCCACAGTAAGAAGTTCAAGAGCAGCATGTGCATGCTTCGACTATGATCCTGAAATGAAAATTGTGTCATAAGTTTACAGCAACATGCATTTGCAGAATTATGTTCACAGAAATTCTCAAAGACTAACCTGAAAACATGGGATGAAATAATTTTTATTCAAGGTTTCCAGTTATCTGAGTTTCATTGTTTTACTCCCTTATATTATGTCGAAGTTAAGATATTGATGTGATTAAAGTTTCATACAACGGGTATGCAACAGGATTATCCTTTATTAATATATATCAAATACGTGGAGATAATATAAAATGGACGATGTCATCGCTCTTTCCACGTTATTTTTTAAAAACAACGCATAGCGATTGAAAAATTGTATACTGGCACCGCTGGGATCGAACCCCAGAACTCTCTATAACTAGTAGAGTACGTTCGAATTTATGCTACGGCGGCAACAATTATCAGCGCCATGCGTGGTTTACCAGTCAGCATCTGACTACACGAATGCGTATTGATGGTCTCAGCAACTGAGATGGCGTCATCTGGTGGCATTTAACGCAACAGCTATTTAATTGTAGCTGATAAATTCAAAGGGCGATAGAAATGGTTAATATATATCAAATACGTGGAGATAATGTAAAATGGACGATGTTATCGCTCTTTCCACGTTATTTTTTAAACAACGCATAGCGACTGAAAAATTGTATACCGGCACCGCTGGGATCGAACCCCAGAACTCTCAATAACTAGTCGAGTGCGTTCGAATTTATGCTACGGCGCCAACGATGGAATCGCTCTTTCTACATTATTTTAAAAAATAACGTGGAAAAAGCGATGACATCGTCATCGCTCTTTCCACGTTATCGTCATCGCCCATGTTATTTTTTAAAATAACGTAGAAAGAGCGATGACATCGATGTCATCGCTCTTTCTACGTTATTTTAAAAAATAACGTGGAAAGAGCGATGACATCGTCCATTTTACATTATTTCCACGTATTTGATATATATTAACCATTTCTATCGCCCTTTGAATTTATCAGCTACAATTAAATAGCTGTTGCGTTAAATGCCACCAGATGACGCCATCTCAGTTGCTGAGACCATCAATACGTATTCGTGTAGTCAGATGCTGACTGATAAACCACGCATGGCACTGAGAATTGTTGGCGCCGTAGCGTGAATTCGAACGCACTCGACTAGTTATCGAGAGTTCTGGGGTTCGATCCCAGCGGTGCCGGTATACAATTTTTCAGTCGCTATGCGTTGTTTAAAAAATAACGTGGAAAGAGCGATGACATCATCCATTTTTATCCTTTATTATGTGTAGTCTGGAAAGTTCCAGATGAAACCTGTGAATACACGATGTTCAAAAAAATATATACATAAAGTGTGCATAAAGTAGCATGTAATTCCAGCAGTTGCAAAAAAGGATGGTAAACAAACAAAGTTTTTTTTTTTAATATCATATGTAGCTGGCAAGGGCATTAATGTAGACTAACATTAAGTGCCCTATTATTATGCAGACTAACACTTTGTGTTTCTTCCTCGTGACAGGCAAAAGGGCAACAATGCAGACATGAAATCTCCCATTTATGTTAAAAGAATTTAATATTTGTAAATATAAGATTGTGTGAATAAACATACACTTACCCTACTTTCTTTTTAGGAAGACCACTATATACAGCACATTGTCAACTCACAATATGAAAGTCACGTACCTTGTTTTTTATTATATATATATATATATATATATATATATATATATATATATATATATACTGAAGAGCAAAACTGAAGACTAAGGAAAAACTTTAGAATTAAAAACGAAAGTTGCAAGATAACCTGAAGATCAAAACGCGCAACGCAGCAGTCCTGAAAACTCAGAATTCACATTCTATTAAGAAGATACCTAAGCAAAAAATTACATATATAATTTTGACTCACACCAAGTACAACATAGAAAAGGTTATGTATCTACCGGTGTGAGTAAAAGGAGAAAAGATAAAAAAATAAAATAAAACAACTGAATGTAGAAGGTGTCGAGAATACTGAGCCTTCGCTTTATCAAGGACCAGCAAAAACTCTGCATTTTCTCACTTCCACAAAGACCTAGTTGGAAATGGGTTTCTGCAAGGCCATAGATGCAAGTAACATTCCCACCTAAAATTGTTTTAAAAAATATATATATGTCATGTCCTCCGCAGAGTTGTATGACCTAGCACTAGTTAACAATTTCGCTTGCATCCAGTAACCTTCCTGGCCCGACCCATGCTCTTCATCTGTTACTATTAAACAGAGAGAAGATTAAAGAGAACTCAAGCTGTGAGAGTGACATAATAATTAGAAATAATTTTCAGCTATAACGAAATGCCAAGTTCGTTTGAGAGAAAATTTAAACCTGAAAAACAATGCAAAAGAAATCCAAATTTTTACATTGCAATTAAAAAAGGAAATATTAATTTTTAAAAAACAGATTTTTGAAAGAAAACTTGAGTCTAAAACCCCCTACTCTACAACTTATGACAGCACGAAAACGAGAATAAGTTAAAGAAAACTTTGTGAAAGTTATATGACTTAAACAGTTAGTTGCAATATGTACAAAGTATTTCAGCAGTGCTTTAAGTGCATAATTAATTAGTTATTAAGAACTTAACTACTTTGAAAATACAGCGCAAAGAAAAGGAACAAGCTTAGCCATCTGCTGTTTCTAGGTACCCCAAAAGACGCGCAAAGTTACCAAGAAAAGAAAGAGTTAAAACCCGCAAAAATGTTAACAGACAAGCCAGTGCCTAAAAGCTGAAAAGCAAAAAATCAACAGAGAAAAAGTACATGAAGTACAAACATTGAACTTATAAAACCCAAATACAAGGAAGAGAGCTTACCTCTTGTGTGACAAAACCTTCTCCTCACAAGAGTAAAACATGGCTGACCTCTTCCCTAACGCTTCTGCCACTCCCTAGTCGCTGGGGGGCAGTGTGGGTGGGGCTGATGGCCTCCTCGTACAGAAAGAAACCAACTCGCGGAGATTTTAACCAGAGAAAAAAATATATAAACTTAAGACTGTGGATCTGTATGATCAGAAAGAGCAGAATTAACTCTCCAGAATACATGAGAAATATTATAAAATACACGAGTAGTGTATTTAATAATCTTTGCATGTATTAAATCACCTTAGTGAGCTTCTATAGATTAATCAGAATCTTATTAATTTTAATGTTGGTTTTACTATTTTTAGTATAGCTATCCTAGTGATGAATAACTAGTTTTCTTTTTTATTTATTTGTTTTTATTTTCTTTTATAAACAGATTTTTAACCTTTTTTTGTGATTTTGTTTATATTATTTAATTTTTTGTTTTAATAGGACCTTCATATCCATAGCACTAAGGTTCCTTTTAGTAGTTAATAGGCATCCTCTAGCCAACTTCCTTACGGCTTTGATTGGTCAAGTTTTCTTTCAAAAATCTGTTTTTTAAAAATTAATATTTCCTTTTTTAATTGCAATGTAAAAATTTGGATTTCTTTTGCATTGTTTTTCAGGTTTAAATTCTCTCTCAAACGAACTTGGCATTTCGTTATAGCTGAAAATTATTTCTAATTATTATGTCACTCTCACAGCTTGAGTTCTCTTTAATCTTCTTCTCTCTGTTTAATAGTAACAGATGAAGAGCATGGGTCGGGCCAGGAAGGTTACTGGATGCAAGCGAAATTGTTAACTAGTGCTAGGTCATACAACTCTGCGGAGGACATGACATATATATATTTTTTAAAACAATTTTAGGTGGGAATGTTACTTGCATCTATGGCCTTGCAGAAACCCATTTCCAACTAGGTCTTTGTGGAAGTGAGAAAATGCAGAGTTTTTGCTGGTCCTTGATAAAGCCAAGGCTCAGTATTCTCGACACCTTCTACATTCAGTTGTTTTATTTTATTTTTTTATCTTTTCTCCTTTTACTCACACCGGTAGATACACAACCTTTTCTATGTTGTACTTGGTGTGAGTCAAAATTATATATGTATTTTTTTGCTTAGGTATCTTCTTAATAGAATATATATATATGCGTAACATCACAGCCTCTCCTTGACAAATGTCAACCCCGCCTTCTTGTGGTACATCCTGTTCCCACTAAAGGGGCTATGACGACCGCCCATAGCGGTATAACTATACCATCGGGATCAGAGGAAATTCTATCCCACACTCACCAACCCGCTTGGCCAGCGTGGTGAGTTATGGCCAAACCCCTCCAAAATGATTCCACAACTTAAATCTTGGCCCTCAGTCTCCGGCAGCTGGAATGTACCTGGCCAAGGCAGCGGCCAGTGCGACATGAAGGCAGAGGGTGCTAAGAATCCCCGGAGGACCGGACTAGGCTGCCATCTGATGCTGACCTTGGCTACTTACAATGGACGCTCCCTATCTTCTGATTCAAGGCTTCTTGAATTGGAAGAGGAACTACAAAGGATCAAGTGGGACATCGTGGGGCTAAGTGAGGTAAGGAGAAAAGGAGAAGATCTCATCGAACTGAAAAGTGGACATCTCTTCTACTATCGTGGGACAGATACTGGCAGAACTAGTGGTGTTGGATTTATAATAAACAAGAAACTGAAGGATAAAGTGGTAGAAGTTGAAAGTTCCTCTGACAGAGCTGCACGACTTGTTATCCAACTCTCGAAAAGATACCAGGCTCAGATTATTCAAACTTATGCACCCACCACAAGTCATCCTGAAGAAGAAATTGAAGAATTTTATGAGGAAATTTGTCATCTAAATAATAAAGGTAAGCAGCACTTGAAAATAATTATGGGAGATTTCAATGCAAAAATAGGGCAACGGCAACAGAATGAAACTTCAGTAGGTAAATTCGGTCATGGCAACAGAAACCAGCGTGGAAATACTCTCGTTGAGTTTGCAGAGGCAGAAGGGTTTTTCATCTTGAACTCCTTCTTCAAGAAAAAGCCACACAGGAAATGGACATGGAGACATCCAAATGGGACGACAAGTGAAATTGATTTTATTATGTGTAACAAAAAATTCGTCATAGAAGACTGCAGTGTGCTAAACAAGTTCAACACAGGTAGTGACCATAGATTGGTGAGATGTAAGATGCACCTCAACACTAAACTTGAACGTGGCAAGCTCATAAGACAAACAAAATGCATTGACATAACCAACCTTAAAAAACACCATAATACCTTCAAGTTAGAACTGAAGAACAGGTTCTCTGCTTTAGAAGGCCTAACATCGGAAGAAGTGGACATCTCTGAAGTTAACAGAAAAGTAACCAAAGCTCTTATGGAAACAGCAACAAAATTAGCTGGGTCTAAGAACAAGTTGCATGTGAACAAATTATCAAGGAAAACCAAAATGTTGATGCAAAAAGAAGAGAGATGAGGACAACTAAAGAAGATGTGACTTCCAAAGTGGAATATATAGAGCTATGCAAGACAGTAAGAAAAAGTATCACTGAAAACGTAAGGAAATTCAACTGTGAACTAGTGAGGAAAGCAATTGAAAACAACCAAAGCCTAAAGATAGCAAAGTGACATCTCAGTAAGGGAAGAAAACAGATTATGGCACTGAGAAAAGAAGATGGTTCTGTAACAAGAAATAGAGGCGAAATTTTGACAAGAGTGAAAGATTTCTACTCCAAATTATATGAAAGGGATGATATATGCACTCCAGACATCATGAAAGATACCAGTACCAGAGTTCCTCCAGTCCTTCCAGCAGAAGTTGCACATGCAATCAAGAACATGAAGCGAGGAAAAGCTCCAGGAGAAGATGGAATTACTGTAGACATCATACAAGAAGCAAGTGGAGAAATCGAAACAGTACTCGCCCAAATTTTCACTCGATGCCTTAATGAAGGAAAGATTCCTGAGGATTGGAACACCGCTACAATGATCCTGCTACATAAGAAAGGTGACATTGAGGATCTCGGAAACTACAGACCTATCAGCCTCCTATCAGTAGTTTATAAAATCTTCACTAAAGTTCTTTCACACCGCTTGAAGGTAGCACTAGACATGGCTCAACCGAGAGAACAAGCTGGATTCAGGAGTGGCTACAGCACAATAGATCATATCCACGTGCTGAGAGAACTAATTGAAAGAGCGAGGGAATATGAACTTCCATTGTGCATGGCTTTTATCGATTATGAAAAAGCCTTCGATTCGGTGAAACCATCAGCAGTTACAATGGCTCTGAAAACCTGCGGTATTGAAGATGCATACATTAATATTATTAATAACATCTATGAAAATGCAAGTGCAAAGATTAGGCTGTTTGAAAATACAACACACGTAAAAATTGGAAAGGGAGTGAGACAAGGTGACACCGTATCTCCGAAGCTCTTTAATGCCACATTGGAGGGTGTTTTTCAGTCGCTGAGCTGGGAAAACAAGGGGATAAAGATTAATGGAGATTATCTAACCCACCTTCGTTTTGCTGATGACGTAGTCATTTTTGCAACTACCCCATCAGAGCTGCATAGTATGATCCAGGAACTTGCTGACAAGAGTAAAGAAGTGGGATTAAAAATGAACTTTCAGAAGACAAAAGTGATGTTCAATGCTTTTACAAGAAATGAAGATTTATCGATTGATGGAGAAAAGCTGGAGATAACAGACACGTACGTTTATCTTGGACAGCAGATATCAAGTGAGGGTCACATTGATGAAGAAATTAATCGGCGTACAAAACTTGCCTGGAGAGCTTTTGGAAGAAACAGCATAATTTTCAAGAGCAATATGCCATTATGTCTTAAAAGAAAAGTGTTTGATCAATGCATCCTTCCAGTGCTTACGTATGGTGCAGAGACGTGGACCTTAACTAAAAGAGACATACAAAGGCTGCAGACAACTCAAAGAAGCATGGAGAGGTGCATGCTTGGTGTAACCAGGAGAGATAAGAAGAGGAACTCGTGGATCCGAAAAATGACAAGAGTGGAAGATATCATGATCAAAGTTAAATCCCTGAAATGGCAATGGGCTGGACATACTGCCAGAAGGACAGATCATCGATGGACAGCCGAAATTTTAGATTGGATTCCAAGGGACAGGAAAAGACCCAGAAGAAGACCACATAGGAGATGGGTGGATGAAATTCGAAAGTATGCAGGGGTGACATGGAGGAGACTGGCACAAGACAGACCGTTGTGGAGGAAACTTGGGGAGACCTTCGTCCAGCAGTGGATTGATAATGGTTGACAATGATGATGATGATGATATATATATATATATATACTTAAGAGCAAAACTGAAGACTAAGGAAAAACTTTAGAATTTAAAACGAAGGTTGCAAAATAACCTGAAAATCAAAACGCGCAACGCAGCAGTTTTGAAAATTCAGAATTCACATTCTATAAAGAAGATACCTAAGCAAAAAAAGGCAAATATAATTTTGACTCACACCTAGTACAACATAGAAAAGGTTATGTATCTACCTGTGTGAGTAAAAGGAGAAAAGACAAAAAAATAAAAGGTGTCGAGAATACTGAGCCTTGACTTTATCAAGGACCAGCAAAAACTCTGCATTTTCTCACTTCCACAAAGACCTAGTTGGAAATGGGTTTCTGCAAGGCCATAGATGCAAGTAACATTCCCACCTAAAATAGTTTAAAAAATATATATATAAGTCATGTCCTCCGTAGAGTTGCATGACCTAGCACTAGTTAACAATTTCGCTTGCATCCATTAACCTTCATGGCCCGACCCATGCTCTTCATCTGTTACTATTAAACAGAGAGAAGAAGATTAAAGAGAACTCAAGCTGTGAGAGTGACATAATTAGAAATGATTTTCATCCATAACGAAATTCCAAGTTCGTTTGAGAGAGAATTTAAACCTGAAAATCAATGCAAAAGAAATCCAAATTTTACATTGCAATTAAAAAGGAAATGTTAATTTTAAACGAACAGATTTTTGAAAGAAAACTTGAGTCTAAAACCCCCTACTCTACAACTTATGACAGCACGAAAACGAGAATAAGTTAAAGATAATAATTAACTAAAGAAAACTTTGTGAAAGTTATATACCTTAAACAGTTAGTTGCAATATGTACAAAGTATTTCAGCAGTGCTTTAAGTGCATAATTAATTAGTTATTAAGAACTTAACTACTTTGAAAAAACAGCGCAGAGACAGCGCATAGAAAAGGAACAAGCTTAGCCATCTTCTGTTCCTAGGTACCCCAAAAGACGCTCAAAGTTACAAAGAAAAGAAAGAGTTAAAACCCGCAAAAATGTTAACAGACAAACCAATGCCTAAAAGCTGAAAAGCTAAAAAACGACAGAGAATAAGTACAAACATTGAACTTATAAAACCTAGAACCCAAAAACAAGGAAGAGAGCTTACCTCTTGTGTGACAAAAACTTTTCTCCTCACAAGAGAAGAACATGGCTGACCTCTTCCGCCACTCCCTAGACAGCTGGGGGGCAGTGAGGGTGGGGCTGATGGCCTCCTCATACAGCAAGAAACCAATGCGCGGAGATTTTAACCAGAGAAAAAAATATATAAACTTAAGACTGTGGATCTGTATGATCAGAAAGAGCAGAATTAACTCTCCAGAATACATGAGAAATATTATAAAATACACGAGCAGTTTATTTAATAATCTTTGCATGTATTAAATCACCTTAGTGAGCTTCTATAGATTAATCAGAATCTTATTAATTTTAATGTTGGTTTTACTATTTTTAGTATAGCTATCCTAGTGATGAATAACTAGTTTTCTTTTTTATTTGTTTTTATTTTCTTTTATAAACAGATTTTTAAGCTTTTTTTGTGATTTTGTTTATATTATTTAATTTTTTGTTTTAATAGGACCGTCAAAAAAACAAATAAAAAGAAAACTAGTTATTCATCACTAGGATAGCTATACTAAAAATAGTAAAACCAACATTAAAATTAATAAGATTCTGATTAATCTATAGAAGCTCACTAAGGTGATTTAATACATGCAAAGATTATTAAATAAACTGCTCGTGTATTTTATAATATTTCTCATGTATTCTGGAGAGTTAATTCTGCTCTTTCTGATCATACAGATCCACAGTCTTAAGTTTATATATTTTTTTCTCTGGTTAAAATCTCCGCGCGTTGGTTTCTTGCTGTATGAGGAGGCCATCAGCCCCACCCTCACTGCCCCCAGCGTCTAGGGAGTGGCGGAAGAGGTCAGCCATGTTCTTCTCTTGTGAGGAGAAAAGTTTTTGTCACACAAGAGGTAAGCTCTCTTCCTTGTTTTTGGGTTCTAGGTTTTATAAGTTCAATGTTTGTACTTATTCTCTGTCGTTTTTTAGCTTTTCAGCTTTTAGGCATTGGTTTGTCTGTTAACATTTTTGCGGGTTTTAACTTTCTTTTCTTTGTAACTTTGAGCGTCTTTTGGGGTACCTAGGAACAGAAGATGGCTAAGCTTGTTCCTTTTCTATGCGCTGTTTTTTCAAAGTAGTTAAGTTCTTAATAACTAATTAATTATGCACTTAAAGCACTGCTGAAATACTTTGTACATATTGCAACTAACTGTTTAAGGTATATAACTTTCACAAAGTTTTCTTTAGTTAATTATTATCTTTAACTTATTCTCGTTTTCGTGCTGTCATAAGTTGTAGAGTAGGGGTTTTAGACTCAAGTTTTCTTTCAAAAATCTGTTCGTTTAAAATTAACATTTCCTTTTTAATTGCAATGTAAAATTTGGATTTCTTTTGCATTGATTTTCAGGTTTAAATTCTCTCTCAAACGAACTTGGAATTTCGTTATGGCTGAAAATCATTTCTAATTATTATGTCACTCTCACAGCTTGAGTTCTCTTTAATCTTCTTCTCTCTGTTTAATAGTAACAGATGAAGAGCATGGGTCGGGCCATGAAGGTTAATGGATGCAAGCGAAATTGTTAACTAGTGCTAGGTCATGCAACTCTACGGAGGACATGACTTATATATATATTTTTTAAACTATTTTAGGTGGGAATGTTACTTGCATCTATGGCCTTGCAGAAACCCATTTCCAACTAGGTCTTTGTGGAAGTGAGAAAATGCAGAGTTTTTGCTGGTCCTTGATAAAGCCAAGGCTCAGTATTCTCGACACCTTTTTATTTTTTTGTCTTTTCTCCTTTTACTCACACAGGTAGATACATAACCTTTTCTATGTTGTACTAGGTGTGAGTCAAAATTATATTTGCATTTTTTTGCTTAGGTATCTTCTTATATATATATATATATATATATATATATATATATATATATATATATATATATATATGGCTTTTATCGATTATGAAAAAGCCTTTGATTCGGTGAAACCATCAGCAGTTACAATGGCTCTGAAAACCTGCGGTATTGAAGATGCATACATTAATATTATTAATAACATCTATGAAAATGCAAGTGCAAAGATTAGGCTGTTCGAAAATACAACACACATAAAAATTGGAAAGGGAGTGAGACAAGGTGACACCATATCTCCGAAGCTCTTTAATGCCACATTGGAAAATGTCTTTCAATCAATGAACTGGGAAAACAAAGGGATAAAGATTAATGGAGATTATCTAACCCACCTTCGTTTTGCTGATGACGTAGTCATTTTTGCAACTAGCCCATCAGAGCTGCAGAGTATGATCCAGGAACTTGCTGACAAGAGTAAAGAAGTGGGATTAAAAATGAACTTTCAGAAGACAAAAGTGATGTTCAATGCTTTTACAAGAAATGAAGATTTATCGATTGATGGAGAAAAAGCTGGAGATAACAGATACGTACGTTTATCTTGGACAGCAGATATCAAGTGAGGGTCACATTGATGAAGAAATTAATCGGCGTACAAAACTTGCCTGGAGAGCTTTTGGAAGAAACAGCATAATTTTCAAGAGCAATATGCCATTATGTCTTAAAAGAAAAGTGTTTGATCAATGCATCCTTCCAGTGCTTACGTATGGTGCAGAGACGTGGACCTTAACTAAAAGAGACATACAAAGGCTGCAGACAACTCAAAGAAGCATGGAGAGGTGCATACTTGGTGTAACCAGGAGAGATAAGAGGAACTCGTGGATCCGAAAAATGACAAGAGTGGAAGACATCATGATCAGAGTTAAATCCCTGAAATGGCAATGGGCTGGACATACTGCCAGAAGGACAGATCATCGATGGACAGCCGAAATTTTAAATTGGATTCCAAGGGACAGGAAAAGACCCAGAAGAAGACCACATGGGAGATGGGTGGATGAAATTCGAAAGTATGCAGGGGTGACATGGAGGAGACTGGCACAAGACAGACCGTTGTGGAGGAAACTTGGGGAGACCTTCGTCCAGCAGTGGATTGATAATGGTTGACAATGATGATGATGATGATGATATATATATATATATATATATATATAATATATATATATATATATAAAGGATGTAAGGTCAGGTGATGCGTAACATCACAGCCTCTCCTTGACAAATGTCAACCCCGCCTTCTCGTGGTGCATCCTGTTCCCACTAAAGGGGCTCTGACGACCGCCAATAGCGGTATAACTATACCATCGGGATTAGAGGAAATTCTATCCCACACTCACCAACCCGCTTGGCCAGCGTGGTGAGTTATGGCCAAACCCCTCCAAAATGACTCCACAACTTAAATCTTGGCCCTCAGTCTCCGGCAGCTGGAATGTACCTGGCCAAGGCAGCGGCCAGTGCGACATGAAGGCAGAGGGTGCTAAGAATCCCCGGAGGACCGGACTAGGCTGCCATCTGATGCTGACCTTGGCAACGTACAATGGACGCTCGCTATCTTCTGATTCAAGGCTTCTTGAATTGGAAGAGGAACTACAAAGGATCAAGTGGGACATCGTGGGGCTAAGTGAGGTAAGGAGAAAAGGAGAAGATCTCATCGAACTGAAAAGTGGACATCTCTTCTACTATCGTGGGACAGATACCGGCAGAACTAGTGGTGTTGGATTTATAATAAACAAGAAACTGAAGGATAAAGTTGTAGAAGTTGAAAGTTCCTCTGACAGAGCTGCACGGCTTGTTATCCAACTCTCGAAAAGATACCAGGCTCAGATTATTCAAACTTATGCACCCACCACAAGTCATCCTGAAGAAGAAATTGAAGAATTTTATGAGGAAATTTGTCATCTAAATAATAAAGGTAAGCAGCACTTGAAAATAATTATGGGAGATTTCAATGCAAAAATAGGGCAACGGCAACAGAATGAAACTTCAGTAGGTAAATTCGGTCACGGCAACAGAAACCAGCGTGGAAATACTCTCGTTGAGTTTGCAGAGGCAGAAGGGTTTTTCATCTTGAACTCCTTCTTCAAGAAAAAGCCACACAGGAAATGGACATGGAGACATCCAAATGGGACGACAAGTGAAATTGATTTTATTATGTGTAACAAAAAATTCGTCATAGAAGACTGCAGTGTGCTAAACAAGTTCAACACAGGTAGTGACCATAGATTGGTGAGATGTAAGATGCACCTCAACACTAAACTTGAACGTGGCAAGCTCTTAAGACAAACAAAATCTATTGACATAACCAACCTTTAAAACACCATAATACCTTCAAGTTGGAACTGAAGAACAGGTTCTCTGCTTTAGAAGGCCTAACATCGGAAGAAGTGGACATCTCTGAAGTTAACAGAAAAGTAACCAAAGCTCTTATGGAAACAGCAACAAAATTAGCTGGGTCTAAGAACAAGTTGCATGTAAATAAATTATCAGGAAAAACGAAAATGTTGATGCAAAAAAGAAGAGAGATGAGGACAACTGAAGAAGATGTGACTTCCAAAGTGGAATATATAGAGCTATGCAAGACAGTAAGAAAAAGTATCACTGAAGACGTAAGAAAATTCAACTGCGAACTAGTGATAAAAGCAATTGAAAACAACCAAAGCCTAAAGATAGCAAAGAGACATCTCAGTAAGGGAAGAAAACAGATTATGGCACTGAGAAAAGAAGATGGTTCTGTAACAAGAAATAGAGGCGAAATTTTGACAAGAGTGAAAGATTTCTACTCCAAATTATATGAAAGGGATGATACATGCACTCCAGACATCATGAAAGATACCAGTACCAGAGTTCCTCCAGTCCTTCCAGCAGAAGTTGCACATGCAATCAAGAACATGAAGCGGGGAAAAGCTCCAGGAGAAGATGGAATTACTGTAGACATCATACAAGAAGCAAGTGGAGAAATCGAAACAGTACTCGCCCAAATTTTCACTCGATGCCTTAATGAAGGAAAGATTCCTGAGGATTGGAACACCGCTACAATGATCCTGCTACATAAGAAAGGTGACATTGAGGATCTCGGAAACTACAGACCTATCAGCCTCCTATCAGTAGTTTATAAAATCTTCACTAAAGTTCTTTCACACCGCTTGAAGGTAACACTGGACATGGCTCAACCGAGAGAACAAGCTGGATTCAGGAGTGGCTACAGCACAATAGATCATATCCATGTGCTGAGAGAACTAATTGAAAGAGCGAGGGAATATGAACTTCCATTGTGCATGGCTTTTATCGATTATGAAAAAGCCTTTGATTCGGTGAAACCATCAGCAGTTACAATGGCTCTGAAAACCTGCGGTATTGAAGATGCATACATTAATATTATTAATAACATCTATGAAAATGCAAGTGCAAAGATTAGGCTGTTCGAAAATACAACACACATAAAAATTGGAAAGGGAGTGAGACAAGGTGACACCATATCTCCGAAGCTCTTTAATGCCACATTGGAAAATGTCTTTCAATCAATGAACTGGGAAAACAAAGGGATAAAGATTAATGGAGATTATCTAACCCACCTTCGTTTTGCTGATGACGTAGTCATTTTTGCAACTAGCCCATCAGAGCTGCAGAGTATGATCCAGGAACTTGCTGACAAGAGTAAAGAAGTGGGATTAAAAATGAACTTTCAGAAGACAAAAGTGATGTTCAATGCTTTTACAAGAAATGAAGATTTATCGATTGATGGAGAAAAGCTGGAGATAACAGACACGTACGTTTATCTTGGACAGCAGATATCAAGTGAGGGTCGCATTGATGAAGAAATTAATCGGCGTACAAAACTTGCCTGGAGAGCTTTTGGAAGAAACAGCATAATTTTCAAGAGCAATATGCCATTATGTCTTAAAAGAAAAGTGTTTGATCAATGCATCCTTCCAGTGCTTACGTATGGTGCAGAGACGTGGACCTTAACTAAAAGAGACATACAAAGGCTGCAGACAACTCAAAGTGGCATGGAGAGGTGCATACTTGGTGTAACCAGGAGAGATAAGAAGAGGAACTCGTGGATCCGAAAAATGACAAGAGTGGAAGACATCATGATCAGAGTTAAATCCCTGAAATGGCAATGGGCTGGACATACTGCCAGAAGGACAGATCATCGATGGACAGCCGAAATTTTAGATTGGATTCCAAGGGACAGGAAAAGACTTAGAAGAAGACCACATGGGAGATGGGTGGATGAAATTCGAAAGTATGCAGGGGTGACATGGAGGAGACTGGCACAAGACAGACCGTTGTGGAGGAAACTTGGGGAGACCTTCGTCCAGCAGTGGATTGATAATGGTTGACAATGATGATGATGATGATGATATATATATATTCTATGTATATATATATACACACACATTCTTTAGAAGGATTGTTATTCAACAACTTATTGCACTGTAATTACATAATGCTATTATTTTTAAAAAAATGTTTACTTTACCTTAAAAATACGTGGTCAGGTATGACAAATAAAAGTAAGTATTGGGTTGATACATAAGTTCATGCCATTTTATTTCACTAGTGTTTCCCAGGTCAGTAGTGATGGTGCAGATGGCCAGTTGTATATCAAAATGTAGCCAATAATATCGTGTGTATCTAAATCATATTGCATTGTGCGATTGTGGCTAATGTTTTTTTTTTTGTTTTTTTATTTTCAGGTCCAGAAGTGTCAAGTAGAGAGGAATGAACATTTCCAACATCTGCTCCTCTACGAGTTTAACACAGGCGATAATACGCAAAAAGTTCATGCACATGCATGTTTGCACGAAACTTAACAAGAGTTTCAGTAATAACGGCAGGTATTAATTTTTGTGGTCTGTTACAGTTTCTCGCACCATATACACCAATGAGCCAGTACATTATGACCACCTACCTAATAAGCTGTTGGACAGACACCCTTTAGCCAGCAAAACAACAGCCACTCAGCAAGGCATCGATTCAGTGAGGTGGCAATAGATATCCTGGGGTATCTGGTACCATAATGTCAACAGCAGGTCCTCCAGTTCCTGTACATTTCAGGGTGGTGGCGATTTAGCGCGAACCCGCTTTTCCAAGTTGAACCACAAATGTTCGATTGGGTTCAGGCCAGGGCATTAACAGAAAGTCATCAACATGTTCCCCAAACCACTCCTTGACGATTCTGGCAGTGCGGCATGACGCATTATCCTGTTGGTAATGCCCATCACCAGCAGGGAACACAGTTGCCATGAATGGGTGAACTTGGTCCGCAACGATGTTCAGATACCCGACAGCTGTCACGGATTGTGCTATGGTGATAATGGGGCCTAAAGTGTCACAAGAAAACATCATCCACTACCGCAGCTGTCCTGTTTTCGCCCAACAGTGCATCCAGGTGCCATAGCCTTCGTTGGTAATTGGCGTATCTGCGCTCGGCCGTCTACAAGATGCACCAGGAATCTTGATTCGTCAGACCAAGCGACTTTCTTCCAATCGTCCACGGCCCATTTCACGCGTTGTTGGCGATGACATGCAGTGAGCATGGAAACCCAGCTGGGTCTTCGGCTAAGCAGGCCTATCCGCAGAATGCTGCGATGAAGGGTGATTTGTCGCACTGTGGCCCTGCGGCTGCTGTGAACAATTGTGACAGTCTCCACTCCCCTCTGGCATCAGTGAGCTTCGGACAACATACTGCTGGACGACGGTTCGTCGTTTTTTATACGTACACTACAACCACTTTTGATGCACATGAACAACCCACACCGTTTCAGAGATCTTAGTTCCGAGAAGCCGTGCCATTCCAATTTGTCCTTTATCAAACTCCGATAAATCGGCAGCTTTTCCCATTCTGACTCTGAGCACTTGACTAACCGAAAGCCGGTGCTCAGGTTGTATATACAGGGTGCATAGGAAAGTCCCTTTAGCCTGAAATAACTTGCGAACGGAAAGTGGTACAGTTGTGCAAGTGAGATAAGGGTATAGGAAAGCGACTACGCCCGATCGAATGCAACCGATAGCAGCGCCCCTTAAGGCGAAATGCAGAAGCAAATTGAAAATGAAAAGAGATAGAGCAAAATTTCCAATTACAAAGTTGTAGAGCATCAATTAATTAGTGCAAAGCGACATTTGTTTCACACGGATAAGATAAATTGTCGCCTGAATACCCTAAAATATCCGAAATCGATGGGCGACGATTCGAATCTGCGTGTTCACATTTCGCAAATTTAGCCATATGCAAATACAGATTGTGAAGTTGTACCGTACCTACGATATAAAAACCAGTAGCAGGATGTACCCTAATCAGAAGTTTAGGTCTACGTACGCTGTGCGAGAATGGTGAGCTTCGCTAAAAAAAAATCAGGTGTATGGAGCAGCGCCTACAAGTCTGCTGGATCTATGTAGTCTTGTTACAGATGCTGGCAATAGTGTGACACCTTCCATGCTGAGGAATGTGCATGCAGAGTTACTTTCACGAATACAAATGTGTATTGCGGGCAATGGCGAACTCTTTGAATATACTTGACATTAACTTTTTATCACTGTGTGCCAGTTTGCCTTTTTTTTTGTTTTGTCTGACGTCATCAAACTGTGTTAACATAAGTACACATTTATGCAATAAATTGAGTGTATTTGCTCATACCTATGCCTGTTATCTTCAAACGTTCACACAAAGCATCGATTTCGGACATTTTAAGGTATTCAGGCGACAATTTATCTAATCCGTGTGAAACAAATGTCGTTTTGTACTAATTGATGCTCTACAACTTTGTGTTTGGAAATTTTGCTCTATCTCTTTTAGTTTTCGATTTGCAATGGCTAACTTCCGCATTTCGTCACTAGGGGCGCTGCTATCGGTTGCATTCGATCGGGTGTAATCGCTATACTATACAGTTATCTCACTTGCATAACTGTACCTCTCTCTCCGTTCCCAAGTTATTCCAGGCTAAAGGGACTTTCCTATGCACCCTGTATACTGCTCTTTGAAGTTCAACTGCCCCACTGTTCGGTCTCCAGGCACGCTCATTTCTAGAGGCTGGGGGTTATCATAATGGAATGGCTCCAGGGGAGGGCTGAGCCCGACCTGTGTTTCCTTTTGCCCGTCCTAGCAACTCGCACAACAGTATACTGCCGAATCTCTTTTACATCTTTTGCCCCACCACCTTATATCCTTCGCTCGATCTCTATCATCAGCCACCCCTCCCAACTTGCTTGTCTGGCTATGGGCCGGAATGGCTTATCGGTGTACACGTCTTCCATAGCTTGAGATGCGTATAGTGACTTTTTTTTTTTATCAGACCGACCATACATTTTGAGGAGCATCACTTGTGTCCTGCTCAAATGAATGGACTGACTTGTTGGCTCCAAACTTCTATCCCTATATCTCTGTGCTGAGCAGCAGTTCCTTCACATTTTCCTCCCAATGTTCACAGATAAGGCCCAAAGTGGGCCAATTGATTAGATCTGTTCCTGATATAGCATTACAGCAAAGATGTATGCTGTGTTCTTTGCACTTCCTCACATACCATCAAAATTTAAGTACAATGTTACAAATGCCAAATTCAAAGAAAGACACCACTGGACATTTTGCAAAATTTGAAAAAAAAATGAAACATAGGAAGTACTTAAAAGAGTACCAGTTATAGATAGGTGTTCTGTAATACAAGAAATATTTTATAAATTTTTGGTAGATATTTAAGCCCACACCAAGCAAAGAATGTTACAACAGGGTTCCCACCCATTTTCTCCCAAAAAAATAGAAACACGTTTTAAGGACTTTTGAGCACCCTACAAATTGCACACATGATTTAACTATACAAACTAAAAGTCCGTTGGTGAAGCCTGCAATGTTTGTGGATATAATAAATTAGAATTTATGCAATTTAAAAGACAGTTCTGCTGGTCAAATCAGTTTTCACATGAGAGAATAATCACATATGCAGCAAAAAGAATGTAAATCATAAAACTAGTTAAAAGTTACGAGATCTAGATTTGGATATTGTGCATAATTATTTCATGGCTTAGATTGTAAAACCAAAGTCAAGTTCGCCATGAATCACTGACAAGAGCTCCTCCTGCCCAGTGCTCTTCCACAAGCTTTCTGCCGACGACACTATCAATATCCAGCAACAAAAGTTGTATACACTACAATGTAACTTCTGCTTTTCATGCAGGCAATTAGGAATAAAAAATACATACTTTTTAAGCATTTTGCGGAATTTCTGGCAATAATTAAGGACTTTCAAGCACCCTAAAAAAAAAAATTAAGGATTTATAAGGACCGTGGGAACCCTATACAATGCTGCTTATTCTGATATTTCCATTTTGGCTGTTTAGCCTATTGCCATAAATTTATCTAGTCATACACCTGTTTGCCCTGGGTAATTTTAGAACTCTTTAAGCTCCTACAGTTTCACTGGTTTTAAATGATGGAGTCCTTGAACTTGCCTTTGATATAATAAAACTTGTGTGGGTGTCAGGATAAAATATTTCAAAGAATGTAAATCACATTTTGCTATGGTACATCAGACATAACAGACAAATGCTTCTTCTGAACATCCATTACAACATTTGAATGAGCTGCGCTATGGCTTTCCATGTAACTTAGTTAATCTGCTTTTCCTTGTTACATCTTGTAACAAGGAAAAGCAAATTAATCTGGCTCTTTCCCTCACACATTCCACTTTGTGTATGCAGTATGTTTTCAAAGTAGGTATATTCAGAAACATAGCATGCAAATGTAAAACATGTTACATAAAATGCAATTATTTTAAGATAAGTTGTGTAACTTACTTTTTTTCTTTTTTTATGTACCATGTCAAGAATATAAGTTTCTATAGTGCATCACATAAATATAGAGACAGAACAAATTCTGGAATAAAAAAGAAACGACAACGTATGTACACCTCATATTTATAGCAAAAATAGCATAGGACACACAGCTGCACAATAGTTTGACGGAAACATAATTCCAACGCCAAGTACAAGAAAAAAACAGAAATACGCTGTCTCAAAAATATAAAGACGCTAGTTATGAGCCCCTCCGGTACGAATAGCGGAGCTGTTGTTCCGAATAACACTGAAAACCCGATTGGGCATGCTGTCCACCAAGTGATGTAAGTATTCTGGAAGGAGTGCGTACCAGCTTCGTTCAATCTGCTCTTTCAATGCCACCACACTTGAGAACTGCCGTCCATTCGCATACACATAACGAGCGAGGATACCCCAGAGGTTCTCGATAGGTTTCAGATCTGGACTGAGTGCTGGCCAATCCATTATGGTCATATGATGAGTGTTAAACCACCTTTTTGTTGATGCAGACCGATGGATAGAGGCATTGTCTTGCTGGAACAGATAATCAACACCCGCTAAAGTTTCGGCAAACGGTGGAAAGTGGCTACTGAGTATGTCCTCATACGTTTTGGAGTTTTGCCTGCCTTGCAAAAAAGCGATATCCGTTGTCCCATTGAACGCAAAAGCTCCCCAGACCATCACAGATCCCCCTCCTTCCTGTCTGCTGAAAAAGGTGCTTGACTCGCGTCGTAAATCATGCCAATAGCAGTTCCAACCGTCAAGGCCGTCCAGGTTGAACTTTTTCTCATCTGAGTAAATAGTTGTGATCCACTCGTCCGTCCAGTGCATGTGGCTGCTTGCTCATAACAATCTAACTTCCTTGTGGCGCCGCGTGAGGTGTGGCAGACGGCGCTTTTTACGGAGCACAATGTTGCGACTTTCCTTGATTCGTCGATGAACTGTGTCCTTTGAGACGGTGACACCAACAGTCCGAGAAACCTGACATAGCGATAACCTTTGGGATGAAACTAAACCCACAATGGCCCGGTCATATCGTTTGGTTGTTATTCGAGGCCTTCCATGCAGTTTTCTGGCAGTTAACGCACCGCGTTTCGATAAAGTCTTATAAATGACTGCCCTACTCCTCCCCATGGCTTCACAAATTTTTGCTTCAGGCAATCCATTTGCTCTCAGTCTCCAAATCTTCTGCAACTCCTCCCCAGAAAATTGACTGTTGCGTGGCATTTCGGCAAATGAATGTTTGACGGCAGGTCCGCTGTCTTCTGTAGGCTGGACCGAATTATGGCCCATGCACGTGCGTACAACATGCTAATTTGTAAAGCTAATTTGCATGTGGCTACTTTACATAGTTGTCTTTATATTTAGGAGACCTAAAATTACACTATTTCACTTTGTGGTGTTCTTTTCATCTCGACGGATCGAAACGTTTGTTGTAGGGTTATGTCTAATTAGATACCACTTCAGCTTCCTACCTATATTCGCATTGCGTTCACGGCGCAAAATCGACTGTCTCTATATTTATGCGACGCACCTTACAAGTCAGTTCCTCATATAACAAGATTTTCTGAAGCCTGCAAATAAATGGACTGACTTCAGACATAAATGAGATTAACATTCTATAGCTTTAGCCAGTGATGGTCCACAAGTTATTTTACGCCACACAATCTCGTGTCATGCAATTCTACTGTAATATACAGAAACTCCTTCACGATGCAAAAGAAAGCTTAGGTTGTTACCTTTAAATTTGCTCTCAGTGCTGCACTTTTTTTTTTTTAATTAAGTAAAACTGAAATCTTCTCACTTTTTCCTTTTCCTCAGAATACAGATACGGGCAGTTGCAACCGCTGATGGTACCATTTATAATCTTGTTCGTTGATCTTTTGACGAAAGTGGTGTGCAAACTTAAGATATATTGACTTATTTTCTTGTACATGGTTCTGATTTGTTTGTTAAACCTTAAGTGTTCTCTTGAGTAGCAAATCTCTGCAAAATGGGTAACGAATATCAACCTTTTTATTTTAAATAAAACTAGCAGTTATGCCCGTTCTCCGAACGGTGAATCTATAAATTTTTTTATACATAAAATTAAAGGAATTTAAGATCCGTAACTGTTTCACGTATTAGAACAGGTTCGTGGCGTCAATGCATACGATTTGACGTAAAACGGATTAGGCTTTGACGCCCTTTAATTTTAAATCAAAATTTCACGGAATTTTTACAGCCTTTCGAACTGTTTGGTTTTTTGACTTCTTTTGGGTATCCGGAACTTAAGACTTATCAGCATGACAATTTTCAAATCTCCGGTTCATGTAGAAGTGGTCGAACAGTTCGCGAAAATTTCAAGCAGAGAAACGTTCGTTACCACCACTTTTATTTTATTTTATGCAGGCGGAAAATGCCGAACTCGAACTTTTAAAGCGTCGCTATGCCATTAAGCATTGAGTCATTACCAGTTTGATTGTAGCCTGTCCTTTTACCCAATGAGAAGAGAGTGCTAAAAATAGCTGCGTCACCATGGCAGCAGGTCACGGAACCAGAAGTTTCCCGCGTGGTTACCGTTGAAGACAGGAAGCCGTTCATTCTTTGAGTCTTAAAAAATGCTTAAAAATCAGAAAATTATTTTTCTTAATATTTTTTCGTTAAAAAAAGGGATGATGATAGTTGTGAGTTTATGCTGTAAAAATTGCAATGTGTTATGATTTATAATTTGCTAAATATTAGATTTTTTTAATCCCATCGCAAAATAGAGAATTTAAAAATTTAATTTCAATGAATCGCAAAATAGAGAATTTAAAAATTAAATCTAAATTCAAAAAAAAAAAAAGGGCGACAAGGTGCAAAAATTCGGCTATGGGCCTACATGCCTGCAAAGTTTTGTGGTTCTGTTGCTGTTAGTGTGTCCGGAACGCGACTTGATAGCACTTTTTTTTGCTTACCTTAACTTTGAAATACAACACTGAAATACGGCACTGGCTCTCCCTTCCCTGGAGCCATTTGCCCTAAATTAGGGACGGGCAACTGCTTATAGCTCATTGAGTTGCTCACGGTGGCTGTCCGAGAGTTTAGCAGTGGTCGTCCACGAGCAACCACGGCGGTGGACGGCCGGTATATTGTCCTACAAGCGAGAAGAGACAGACTGCAGGCAGCGGGAGAAATCGCAAGGCACACGCAACAGACAACTGGACGTCCGTTATCGCGTTTTACCGTGGCCAGGAGGCTGCACAAAGGTGGTCTATTTGCACGACGACCAGTACGGTGTGTGCCATTAACGCCTGCTCATCGGAAACGGCGGTTTCTGTGGTGCCAGGAACACAAGAACTGGGCACATCAGCAATGGGATCGAGTTCTCTTTACGGATGAGAGCCGATTTAGTCTGACGAGCGTTTCTGAACGTATACACATCTAGAGAGAGCAGGGAACACGCAATCACACCTCCAACATCATCGAAAGGGACCGGTTTGGGGCGGTATCATGCTTGGTAGCCGTACTTCCAAGGAGGTTCAGTCACTGGTGTCCGCTATTGTACCGAGGTTCTCCTGCCTCCCGTGAGTCTGTTTAGAGGTGCGGTGGGTTCTGAGTTCCTCTTCATGGACGACAACGCTACACCTCATCGTACAGTGGCTGTCGCAGAGCTGTTGGAGAGTGAAGATATTCAACACATGGATTGGCCCGCAAGTTCCCCGGACCTAAATCCAATCGAACACGTGTGGGACCTTCTCGGAAGACGCTTGACAGCACACGTCACCAGCCGCCAGCAACGATTCCGCAGCTGTTTTTTTTTTTATTGGAGGTTTAACGACCACCGTGAGCAACTCAATGGGCTATAAGCAGTCGCCCGTCCCTAATTTAGGGTCACTGGTTCCAGGGAAGGGAGAGAGCCAGTGCCGTAAGACAAACACAACATCCATGCCCGACCGGGATTCGAACCCGGACCCCTTACGGATGAATGATCAGAGGCCAGCGCCTTAGACCACTGCGCCACGGGGGCGGCGATTCCGCAGCTGTGATTGACGCTACTAGAGGAATGGGCAGCGATGCCTTGACAACCTCGTCCTCAGCATGGACAGGCGTTGTAAATCCTGCAACGCAGTCAGGGGTGATCATATCCCCTACTAAAGACTGGATTTTTCTTGGCAGTCGTCTGTCACATGGACGTTTCTGTTTTCTATCCAGTTGTGCTCGAAGCTACCTTTTCAATAAAGTGCCTTTGTATCCCTTGTTTGGACGGTTTTACTCACTTGTCCCATATTCTTACATCTTGGGGATCTTATGGTATGATTTGAGTCGATGTGGAGCAGTTCTGCACGACGTTACATTCGAAAAACCTTTTCTCGTCCTTAATTTTTGCACGCCAGTGTATATATATATATCGAGAGAGAGAGACTTATTTTCTGTTAAATGTTTATTTCTCTTGCACTGGTCATGGACTACAAAGCCTTTTTTATTGCTGTAAGTTAGTATCATTGAAATGACATGGCACATGGGTCAATTTTTGTTTTAAGGATGCTATTTACTTTTGTAATATAATCGCAGCATTTCTCATCTCCATTAAAATATGCAGCTCTATTTTTCTGTTCTCTAGTTTTCATTAGTGAATTTACAGAGAGAGAACGCATTTGGGGTCCTGGAAATGTACTCTAACATTTGCTTGAAGTGGTGTGATTTCTGGGTCTGCAAAATAGTCAGGTGAATATGTAATAGCAGTAAGCAATGTGCCACTAGGGAGGGAAGAGATGGAGTCAAGTATGGGTCGTAACTGGTTTCAGAAGCCGGGGGGAGTGGAAGGTCTTCAGGGTGTTTTTTTTTATTTATTTATTTATTGTACCTGGTGGTACAGAGACATGACAAACAGGCAGACATAGACAAGATACAGATGTTTCACTTCAACAAGTACATATCAAACATGGTTTTTACAGTATGCTAAATGGCCAACCGGGATTCTAACCCGAACCCATCTGGAACGAATGGTCAGGTGCCAGTGCTTAGACCACTGGCGGTTCCGGCTCTCTCTCTCTCCTCACCTACAAACTGTCTTTCCAAGAATACAAATGCAAGTTTTTCTTTTATTAATTTACTTCACCACCAAATAATTTATCTATGCCAAAAAGTAAAAACGCTAAAATATATAAAAAGAAAGAAAGTATACTGAACTTCCTTGCAATATAAAAAAAAATAAATATCTTTCTTTAAATTTGCTAGGTGGTGATTGATGAACAGATTACTTATCATTGGAGGACAAAATAAATCCCAGCTGAATTGGAAGAGCTATGAATATACACTGCTGGCCACCCAAAATGCAAAACCGAGAAGGAAGCACCCGATTGGCCTGAAATTCGCAGCATGCGTCGCCCGCGAGAGGACATGCAAACGATTAGCATTGCAGGGCATATGCAAATCATGTGCGCCCGGCACGCCACAGAGAAGCACTATAAGAAGGGTGCACAGAAGGCGGGGTGTAAGTAGTGGAAGTGTGTTGTGCTGCCGGACCTGTGCGTGGGAAGCTTCCTGATGCCTCGTCGCAGAATACGGCAGTCATTCCAGCACGTTTCGGAGTTCGACATAGGACGAATAGTGGCTTATCGCGACAGCGGTTTATCGTACTGAGACATTGGCGCTCGTGTGTGACGACATCCAGCCACAGTGAGGCGTGTATGGATTCAGTGGGTGCAGGAGGGATGGACGGACCGACGTAAGCAATTGCGGCAGCCGCGGCACACCACCGAAAGAGAGGACCGGCATGTTGTGCGGCGGGCATTGACGGCTCGCATCGCCACATCACGAACGTTACCGCAGGAATTAGGATGTGTTGCGCAACAACCTGTGTCAGTACGTACCGTTCGACGTCGTCTGCAGGAGCGGGGACTTATCTCACGGTGCCCATTGCTCCGATTACCATTGACGTTACACCACCGGCGAGTGCGGTGGCAGCGGGCCGTTGAACGCCGCACCTGGACTACGAAATGGCACGGCATTGTCTTCTCTGACGAATCCCGCTTCTGCCTGCAACACCACGATGGGCGGATCAGCGTGTGGCGGCACCGCGGCGAGAGGCTGTTTGACGCCTGCATTATGCATCGCCAAACCGGTCCGTCGCCTGGCGTTATGGTTTCGGGCGCAATTGGATATGATACCCGCACCCCTCTGGTATGCATCGCCGGTACACTTAACAGCCAACGCACCATCTCCGACGTTTTGGAGCCTGTAGTCCTCCCTTACATGCAGGACCTGCCAGCGGCCACATTTCAACAGGACAATGCGCGCCCGCACTTGGCACCAATCGTGCAACAATTCTTCACGGCCCACCAGGTGTCACTGCTGCCGTGTCCCGCCTGTTCTCCCGATAACCGATAATAGATGGCGCGACCTGTGCATTGACGTCAGACAAATGTTGGATTGCTTACTTATGGTTATGTTTTAGCAAGTATTAAGTATCTGATGCTATAACTTTGGGGGGATCGACCACCGTGAGCAGTCGCTCGTCCCTAATTTAGGGCCACTGGTTTCACGCAAGGGAGATAGCCAGTGCCGTAAGACAAACTCAGCATCCGTGCCTCACCTGGATTTGAATCCGGCCGAATTAACAGAATCCATCGCTTAGACCACTGCGCCACCGGGGCAGCTGCTATAACTTAAAGTTAGTTTTATCGATGTGGAAATTTTCATCTTTGGGAATACATTAAATGTAAAGAAGTTTTATCATTGGAAACATAAGGCAGAGATTTTAGATGGAACCACCTTAAACGCCGAATCAAAAATAATATGTGCGTGCTGTAGTTTTGGCAAGCATACTGCTGGCTATTAATAGAGGAGGAAATCTTATGCAATTTAGCCATGGTTCTGCCCACAGAGTAATTCTGCCTAAAAATCATCCCGACAAACGACTTTCGAAAAATCTGTGCAAGATGTGTCCAAAACTTTCTGCAGATGTGCAATTTTTTCAAACACCTACCAAGTACCAACATCTTTTAAACCTTCGTGATGGCGAAAGTGACGCCATTTTGAAAAGGGGAAAAAACAGGGTTCACTATCCTGAGTCGGAAAATAAATGTGTGAGTCGAGTTTGGTTTTAAAAACCGCCGAGAGGAAGCAACTCGTCACTGATATACGAGGTAAGCGTGGCTTTATTGATTTCTTACAACGGAAATCATATGCAGCATACTTATTAATGGCACGACAAATACATTCAATTATTCTAGACAGCACCTTACGGATATATTCATTTGTACACGTTCGAGTCACATTGCGATCACCAGCTAATATCCAGAGTAACCACCGTGTGCAGCGTGGACAGCAGCTAGTTGGGCTGAGAGTGACTATCAGTAAGGTGCTGGAAAATGTCTTCAGGTATGTGGAGCCATACTGACTGCAGTGCATCTGTCGGGTGGTGGAGAATCCATAAAGCGAACAACACGATTGAGGTGGTCCCACAGATGCTCAATTGGGTTTAAGTCTGGAGAATTAGGAGGCCAGGGAAGTACTTTGAAGTCTTCATCGTACTCTTCCAATCACTCTCAGACATTTCTAGCTGTGTGACACGTCGTGCTGGAAGATCCCATCCGCCCCAGGGAAGACAATCAGTATGTATGAATGTATGGGGTGTGCAAGGATTGATTCATAACGAATTCGGTCCATAGTGCCTTCCACAGGTATGAAAGGACCCAGAGAATACCACGAAAACATTCCCCAGACCATAACTCTGCCCCCACCAGCTTGTGTTCTTCCAGAAAAGGATGAAGAGTGTTTGTTCTCCAATGTTTCTCGCCTTATACGCCAACGTCCATCCGTTCGATGAAGCAGAAAACGTGACTCAGCGGAGGTTCAATTCCGATACTGCCATGCAAATGTAAGCCTTTTCTGCCGATGCACCTTTGCCAGCATAGGTGCAGTGACCATCAGTCTGCATCGGAGCCCCATACGCAGCAAGGTTCGATGAACTATCGTTTTAGACACTTTCAGTAGCCCCTTTAGTCATTCGGCCAGTGATTTGTTCCACTGTAGCGTGTCGATCCGCCCTCACGCACCTTCACAGCTGAAGTTCACCTCTCACATCAATGGCACGTGGTGCTCCGCTGTTTTCACGTCGCTTATTCGCAATGGTGCCATTTCTACAATCACGATACACTTTAACCACAGCAGCACGCGAACAGTTCACAAACTGCGCTGTTTCAGAACCCGAAAGCCGATAATCATCCCTCTTTGCAAATCTGATAAATCGCTCCTTTTATCCATGACAGCAACGAAATACATATATGTTTTCAGAATGCCTACAGCACACCTTATATACCCTCCAAGCCAGCTCTCTACACGTGCCTTCCTTCTTTCATTTGCTACGCGCTGTTGACGTCAAAAGTAGGAGGTGGTCACAATAATGTGACTCGACTGTGCATTATGTACGCAAGTTGAAGAAATATAAAAACGGCACATCAAGAAAGTTAGCCACGTAGTATCAATGAGTGTTAATAGTAAATCGCAATCTCGAACTGTAGCACATGGGCGTAAGAATACTTAGACCCGGCACTTTGTTAATGTAAGTGACTTTGAACTTAACCCAATTCAACAACAAGCATTGAATAGGGGTATAAAATTTGCGTATCCGACTGGTAGTAGTAATAACTACCGCGTTATTCCACAAATTGAGAACATTGTTGAGAAACTACCAGGAGGAGGAACGTGACTATGTACGCCATATCTCCAGACGCATTACCAGGTTCAAGCTTAGGCCTAAAAGACCCGAAAAACTACGCTACAGGGAAGATATAAAGCAATTAAAAGCTTTACATAACAATCGAGATATATCCATTATTAGAGCTGATAAATCTCAGCAAAAGATTATGAATAAATGAGACTGCGTTTCCAAAATGCTGGATACGATAGCAACGATACCACACGTCACTCTTAATTCAGATCCAACTGCCGCAATTATCACAGCTATTAATAAACTCAAGAATCACGATTCTTTGCCTTCATCCATAAAAAATGCATTTCACTCAACCACGGCACCTCGAGTTCCGGAGTTATTTGGAAAATTAAAGATCCGTAAAGAAGGAAACCCATTACGCACCTTGGATTCAGCGTATGCTAGTCCTACACGTCCACTCGAAAAAGCGCTAGCTCAATTTTTGTTACTTTTAACTAAAAATTCACAATATTCCGTCTCAAGCACACTGAAAGCTTTGGATATCATTCAATCTTCTAGACTCTAGCACACCTTTCTTTATGGCATCACTCGATGTGGTATCTTTATACCCGAACGTACGAGTTGATCAAGTACATTCCATTATTGAAATACGACTCGTATCAATGATTCTATACCCCAGTATGGATGTATTACAAGCTGTGCTTAATCTCTTAAGATTAGTCCAGAAGAGCACACATTTTGATTCGAGCGCCTATGAGATCCCCTCTCTCTGCCGTATTGACAGAGCTAGTTATGCAGGAGTTGGAGAGCCGTGTACTTCTGAATACGTGTCAATAGAAACTTGCATTGTATATTAGATATATTGATGGCATTTTGATTTTCTGGCCGCACCACAAATATCAACTAGTACAGTTTAACTTGTTGTCTTCGCAATTTCATACCATTAAAATTCACTATTGGATATGAACAAGGTGGTATCTTACAATGCCTTGACTTTAATCTGCATCGTGACATCAGTATAAACGAGCTCTCATATTCCGTATATCGAAAGCCTACCTCTAATACAGTCTTCATTCCAAAAGACTCTGTTCACCCAATGAAGTATTGTATATGTTTTCTTCACTTAACTTCCTATTTCGGCGAGTTTTTTCACATTCATCTAATATTGAGATCCGACGACGAGAACTTGACCGAATTTATAATATAACCGAAACACACGGATACTCTATAGAGACAGTTAAAAAGATCGTCAGAGGGATACAAGAAGTTGATTTCACAACGCTACATAGGGATATTAACTCAACACGTTATGTCGGATCTTTGGATTTTATTCCTGGCATTACCACTGTTTTAAGGAATGCATGTAAGCGGCACCATATTGATTTCGGTTAAAGTACTAGAAATATTCTTTCTATTGTGAGGAGTGACCGAGACACAATTGGACTACATAACAATGAGGGCTCTTGATGGTCTAAGTAAAGATTCAGCGTATATTGGCTCCACGCTACATTTTTTCACACTAAGATCTCAGACGATAAGTACACTGGTGTGCAAAAATTAAGGACGAAGAGGAGAAATTAGCATAAGAGCGGAACCAGCAGGCATAACGGACCGAAAGACCACTCAAGAGAGACTAGGGTCCGGTACGGTAGGGCATGCTCATATATGCAGCATGACGTAGAGGAGAGGGGGAGTGTCTGAAGGGTATAAAGCACACGGGCGGTGTACGCTCAGCAATTCGGTGAAAGCTATTACACGGTGTACATTGGTTTGAACGACGTCGAGTTGCTGCCGCCGTGTGATATGGCCAACAGGCAATCCAGTAGACGACATCTGGATGACTTTACCCGAGGTCGCGTCATTGGGAAGAAGGTTGAAGTGTGACTGAGGAGTTCGGAATCGCTCACTGCATCGTTTCACGAACTTTGAAAGCATTTCAAACGACAGGAACAGCTGTCCGAGAGTTTAGCAGTGGTCGTCCACGAGCAACCACGGCGGCGGACGACCGGTATATTGTCCTACAGGCGAGAAGAGACAGACGGCAGACAGCGGGAGAAATCGCAAGGCACATGCAACAGACAACTGGACGTCCGTTATCGCGTTTTACCGTGGTCAGGAGGCTGCACAAAAGTGGTCTATTTGCACGACGACCAGTACGGTGTGTGCCATTAACGCCTGCTCATCAGAGACGGCGGTTTCTGTGGTGCCAGGAACACAAGAACTGGACACATCAGCAATGGGGTCTAGTTCTCTTTACGGATGAGAGCAGATTTAGTCTGACGAGCGATTCTGGGCGTATACACATCTGGAGAGAGCAGGGAACACGTAATCACCCTTCCAACATCATCGAAAGGGGCAGGTTTGGAGGTGGCGGAGTTCTCGTTTGGAGCGATATCATGCTTGGTAGCCGTACCGACCTCCACATCTTCCAAGGAGGTTCAGTCACTGGTGTCCGCTATTGTACAGAGATTCTCCTGCCTAATGTGCGTCTGTTTAAAGGTGCTGTGGGTCCTGAGTTCCTCTTCATGGACGACAACGCTACACCTCATCGTGCAGTGGCTGTCGCAGAGCTGTTGGAGAGTGAAGATATTCAACGCATGGATTGGCCCACAAGCTCCCCGGACCTAAATCCAATCGAACACGTGTGGGACCTTCTCGGGAGACGCTTGGCAGCACATCACCAGCAACGATTCCGCAGCTGCGATTGGTGCTACAAGAGGAATGGGCCGCAATGCCTCAACAGCTCCTTGACAACCTCGTCCTCTGCATGGACAGACGTAAATCCTGCAACGCAGTCAGGGGTGATCATATCCCCTACTAAAGACTGGATTTTTCTTGGCAGCCGCATGTCACATGGACGTTTCTGTTTTCTGTCCAGTTGTGCTCGAAGCTACGTTTTCAATAAAGTGCCTTTGTATCCTTTGGATTCCTTGTTTGGACGGTTTTGCTCACTTGTCCCATATTCTTACATCTTGGGGATCTTATGGTATGATTTGAGTCTATGTGGAGCACTTCTGCACGACGTTACTTTCGAAATACCGTCTCGTCCTTAATTTTTGCACGCCAGTGTACAATGTACAGAATCACTCAGTCAACATCTCTCTCCCGGACCACAAATAAAGGTACACACTCACCGATGTAGACCGAAGCCGAGATCTTGGCAACTGCAAATACCCGAAGATCTTTGCTGTTTACAGGAAGCTTATTTATTTTTATTTATGGAACAGAATGTTGTAATGATGGATACCCCTTTGACAATCGCACTACCTTGGATAATGCTGTTGCGCCAAATTTTGAACAAGTGATAAGAAAACTATTGTATACTTCCTCTGCGACAAAAAAAAATGGAATTGGTGTAGTAATTACACATAATGTTCCAGGCGAGTGCGCACAAAGCATAACCTACGTCACGAACTCTGGCTTTCCCACCAGATAAAAACCGGGCTCTTGTAACACATCTTGTTCATTTTACCTGAAGATAAAACGCTAAAGTTTTAAAAGATCGTGTATGAGTATATTTTTTAACGAATTAAAGTTTTTGATTTAAGGGCTTTTAATTTATTTTTAATTCTACGAGTTATCGTGTACAGACGGCTTACCAAGAGTAGTATATGTCCCATACTATGGGACACATCATATACTACAAAAAACCTCAAAATCAGGCGTTTTTTGATTTTTCAGACCTCAATAATCACGAACATTTTAAGGCTTTTTATGAACAAAAACACCATATTTTCATTAAAAATCATTGATTTTTAGCATAAAATAGTCAAAAACATCAGATTTTTGAAAATTGAAGTTTTTACTCTGTTTTTCATCAAACTAGAGCATCATAAAAACACACATTTTAAGTCATTTTTGTGAACATTTTTGAACAATTGCAATCATTTTGAGCTTTGAATAGCTTTGAAAGTGATGAAATGATGGATTTAGTGATCAATAGAAAAGTTGTAAAACAAACTACTTTGCAAAGTCCTTTTTAAAAATGCATTAAAAAAGGGGCACCCAAAATGGATACCCCTTATAGAAAGATTAAAAATTTAGGAAGATAAAAAGTGTAGGAAGATTAAAGTTCTAATTCAAATGGAATTAAAAGTATGTTATTTTTTCAATTTCTAAGTAAGGTTTAAAAATGTTTAATTCTAAATAAGACATGACTTGTATGCTTAATTCATCATTCTTTTTTCCTGATGCAAAGAGTATTAAAGGTTTATCTGTGTAGGCATCACTATTAAATAATATATTCTCCCCAAGTGTAATTAAAACTTCTGATTTCCCATTAGTATAATTAGGACGTAAATAAAATGTAATTTTCATATCCATATTTTCACTCAGTTTCATATTTCTGTCAAGGAGATTGCTACTAAATTTCATAAAAACGACTGTTTCCCAGTAACGCATAGCACCAAGAGTATTATATGCTTTTTTATCTTCTTGAATTGTTGCATAAAATTTTTGATTATCCATGTAATTTTTATTAACTGCGTCATACATATCCTGAGGAGATGGAATATTCACTAGTCTTTTATTTTGAACATCAAACTTTTCATCTTTTAAAATTAAAACATTGTTTTCTAAATACCTCTTATTCACTGCATTCTTATCTGCTGTAGGATCAGCAACATTTCCTATTCTTTTACCTTTTGCATTAATTACATTCCCATCTTGAATATGTAAATATTTTTGATCCAAATTACTTAATTCACCTTTAAGTACAGCATCTAAATCTCTTATTCTTACAGCAGTTTCTTGAACAAAATCTGAAAAACTACCATTAATATTTTTTTCTATTTCACTTTTAACTTCCAGATTATTCTCTCTCATTTGTTTTAAAACATATTCTCTTGTAGTAACATCATGTTCATCTATAGGTTCTTTACAATTTTTTAAATTTTTTTCTTCCATATCATAATTACCATCATCTGTTAATTTAAATCCATTTCCAGGAGGTCCAGGTGGTCCAATTCCAAATTCTTCATAAGACGAACCAAAAGGGTACCAATTCATTTATTTAATCTAAAGTTTTCAAAGTTTTAAATTCCTTATTAGCCATATTAAGTGATCCTCTTTTTGTTTCATTCACGATGAAATAAAATCTATATGGTTTACCTGGATTTGATCCTAATCTCCAGTTAAATTCTAGTCTTAAATTCGAAATATTAGTATACTCTGGATGATTAGATAAATTAAAATAAAAGATTGGATACAATCTCGCATAATTTACATAACTTATAAGACATCCACTTTCAGTATTATGAGTATTTAATCCAGCTGCTAATAATTCAGAATAACATCTATTATAATCTAACTGCCCATCTTTAAAATTCGTTTTATAAATTTCTTCTGGAACTTTTTTATTATTACATAATATCCAGCATTCAAGGAGATCTAAATTATCAAAAACCATATTGTTCTGATTTTGATTGCTTTCTTTTTCTACATACTGTGGAATGACAAGAACACTTAACACCTCATCAGATGTAGTTCTTATATGACATGCACCACTTGATGTTGTTTGCTGATTACTTTTCTCAATTGAAGCAGAACACCAAGTAATTTCAATAGGTGTAGAATTCAAAGCTATACTTTTAAATTCAGCCTCAATGGATGGGTACAACTCTACATAAGGTAACCATAATTGAAAATCAGATATAATAACTTTATAATTGGGATTTGCAACATCTGTGTATAACATATCATTATGACTATTTCTTTGAAATTCAAATGTAACTTTTATATCAGAAATTAATCTTCTAAAATCGTTGAGGAATCCAAAAAGTTGTCTTAAAGGAATCCAAAATTTTATTACATTACTGTTTTTTGTTAAAAGCCATCTCTGTCTAAATCCTTTATTATAAGAGGCATTTTCTTTTAATTTGATATCTGATCCTTTCTTTACATCTTTATTAGGATCATCTATTACTATTTTATCTTTATCAGCTGATTCTGATGTATCAACATAATACATCATATTTGTAGCCTCTGAAGTGGAATAATCTTTTGTGAAATTTATAAGTCCATTAATTTGATGAATTAATGAAGCACATTCAATATTAGAATCAGTTTGTTCTTTTCCTATAGTTAATGAAGCGGATCTAAACAGATTCCCACCATTTACAAATGTAACATTATCAGCTCCTATAGTATCATTATTATTTTTTACTATTTTACTTTCTAAGCATATATAACCGTTACTATATAATATAGGTGAATTTGTATCTTTAATAGTAAACTTATATTGATCAGATTCTTTTACATTAGTACTATCTTCATTATGTTTTATATATTCATACTTAGCAATTTTATTACTATAATAATCTGGAATAGATTTTAAGTCCCAAAGTTTTTCCATTTATTAGGATAAAAAACTCATTTATACCGTTTCAAACCAGATCCATATCGATCCTGAATTTTCTTCTTAGCTAATATATCATTAACAGTTACAGAGGGTTTAGATAATATATCATTAACAGTTACAGAGGGTTTAGATAATATATTTTCAAGTTTATTTTGAATAACTTTTTTAGTTTTATCTTCAATTGATTTACCTAAAACTTCTAATATTTTTTTCCCAACAGTTTTGATTCCTTCAGTGAAGATATTACCACCATATCGTTTTGCATATAATCTATGTTTGTTATAATTCATTTATTAAGCTGAAAAGCCTGCGCTTAAGCTAAAATTAATCTATATAAAACTCTCATATTATTCAAGTCTATCAGTTCATTATCTTGATTCGTGATATACATTCGAATTCTATGAATATAATTTCGTCTATTAACAGGTAAAAATAAAGGATTTATTTCATCAATTTTTATTAAACTACCAGGAGGATTAGATGGCGTAAAAGAATATAAAATATCTGAATTAATATTATTATATAAAGTTCCTGTAATTACATCACAATGAATATGTATGTCATCAACTCCTCTAGAAATGTTTGCCATATATTTTCCTTCTTGATGATTATCTTCATATATTTCTGATTCAAATCCTAAAATTTCATGTAATTTACTCTCTCTAAGATCAATTTTATATTCATCTTTTAATTCAATTATAAAGCGCTGTGTAGCAAAATTAGCTTTAAATTTAATTGGTGGTTCATCTCCAAATCGTTTTATTAAAAAGTTATTTAACTCCCTTAATGTGTAATTTCCATTATCTAAAGTTATTTCATGCCATAAACTACCATCAAAATACTTAAATGTATTATTTTCTTCATCAATATTGTTCCATGAAACCCACATAGACATAGATTTTAAAGCTATTTTTGAATTTTCATTAACAGGAATAGGAGGGACATATTCAATTGTAAAATCTTCTGATTTCTCAAAATTTTTGAATCTAAAATTAACATTTATTAAGCACAAAATCTTCATTATAACCACTTGGTTCTTGGGTAAAAGAATATAAAACTTCAACAGGTGATTTACCTTTATTCCTTTGAGTTATGTATTTCATACAATAAAAACCACATTTAACAGATGTTGGTTCTTGTAAAAAACTCGAATTATATCTAATTCCTTTATTAGATGTTTCAAGATATTTTACAATATTTTTAGGTATGAAAATGTTATTCAATTTAATGTCTTTATATTTATATTCTCCAAATGGATCAAAATATTCCACAAAATTATATTTAGGATCATTATAATAACACACCCAATGAGTCCCAGGTCCTGTAGATATATCTAAATTAACAATTCCACTTTCAAATATCTTAATCTTTTTAGGTAATAAATCTGATGTAAATACACCCCTGAATCCTTTTACATCTTTCATATTTTGTTCTATCGTTTTATTGGATATACCTCGTAATTCTGAAGAACTCCCTTTCCAGAATGTTTTTTTTTAAGGTTACAACCTGATCCAGTTACTTTACTTAAAGCTTTATTCACACCCCAACCTGCAGCACCAGATAGAGCTCCTGTTGCTAAACTAGTAAGAATAGGAATTAGAAAGGGTAGAAATCCACCGTTCTTCTTTAACTGTGTCTTACTTATAGTTATTCGTTTACCGTTTTTAATTTGATTAATTTGAGTTTTTGTTAAATACATATCATGATTAGCACTTTTAGTTTTATCAATTTGCAATGTAATTTCTTCACCTTTCTTTAATGCTGATTTTAATTTATTTTTCTGACCTTCACTCAAATGAACTCTAGTTTTAATATAATTACTCATTTATTAAGATAGAAATTTTGAATAATATTGTTTTACTTGCTCATTAGTCATTTTACCCTCTTTCAATAATATATCTAGTATTTGAACTACTTGGTTATATACTTTCTTATTTTTAGTTCCCTTACATATTTTATCTGTTAATTTATCTAAAATATTAAGACCCTCACCCATATAGTAATTCCCCATTTTGAGAGCTTCTAATGCTGTAATATATTTTCGAACCTCAACCATTTTATAATCGAAACGATCAATTTTTTTCTGTAATTTTTTCTTTTTTTCTTCATCTTTAGTATTATTAAATGCTTTTACTTGAGGACCTTTTAGACGTCCGATTTCGCTGTTTTTTTCATTTGCTTGATTTATTATTTCATCAATCTCTTCATCAGATTTATTGACTAATTCTGAAGGTAAATCAAATCCCAACTTTCTTTTAATAAGTGATATATTCAAGTTTTTGTTTAAGTTAATTTTATGAATTCCTGCTTCTCTCTCATACATTTCTTTAGCATCTGAAATAGGTTCTTCAACATCTTCTAAGGCAGGAATTCTTGAAGATTCTCCAATTGGTTGAAATGAAAGTTCTTCAATTGCATCTTGAATAGCTTTTAAATTTTCTTTTCTAGATACATCTTGATATTCTAATTTTTCAACTATAGGTTTATGAAATTTTGTGATTGCCTCTTCATATCCTAAATCTTCTAATTGCTTTTCCTTATTTCGTTTTCTTAGTTCAGCATTTACTTTTGCTAATTTTAATAAATCTTGTATCACTTTACTCATTTATTTAACTGAAAATTTGCTTCCAAACAAATTATTTTACTTCCAAGCAAATTATTTTACTTCCAAGCAAATTATTTTACTTCCAAGCAAATTATTTTACTTATATAAATGGAAGATTTTGAACAAATTGAAGAATATTTATCTTTTGCTGAAATGGCATTATATCTAGCTGAATGTTATTTATCTCAAGGAATACCAGCTGAAGACTTATTATTTGAAGCTGAAATGTTTATTGAAGATGCTGAATTTCTATTAAATAAATATGATTAAGCCTTGCAGCATTAAAATAAAAGATTATTCCGAACCAGAAGAATTTATAGATCCAAATCAAAATCCAATGTTACCTATTCATCCTTTTAAACTTTTAATAACAGGATCTTCAGGATGTGGAAAAACAAATTTACTATTAAATTTAATATATGATCATTTAAATTTTGATGCATTATTCATATGTGCAAAAGATATTAACGAACCTAAATACTCTAAATTAAAAGAAAATTACTCAGTGTTTGATGATATAGAAGAGGAAGACATTTTAAAAATAAAGGGAAAGAATAAAAATAAGTTATTAAAATTATTTAAAAAGTTTAAGAAAGAAACATTATTTAGTTCAGACATAAATGAATTTATTACTGTAGATGACTTAGATCCTTCATTAAAAAATCTAGTTATTTTTGATGACTGTGTAAAAGAAAAAGATCAAAACGAAATTGAAAAATTTTTTATAAGAGGAAGGAAGAAAAATGCATCCATTATTTATTTATCACAGACCTATTATTCAACACCTATTGATATAAGAAACAACTGTGATTACTTTATATTTTTTAAACTTCAGCACAGAGAAATTAAACAAATTATTAGAGAAATTGATGGTGATTTTAATATAGATCCTTATCAAAAAAGTATTAAAAAACCTTATGATTTCTTCATGTTAGATTTGAAAAATCCTCATATGAGATACAGACATAACTTTGATCCTATATAAATGGAAGAATATTTAGAAAAGAAAATGTATGTATACAGAAAAAGTTTTAATTACTATAATAAAATTAGTATATCATTATCAGTAGGCAAATTTATATTTAGTGCTTCAGGTTTATCAGCTTTTGCATTTATTCCTTTAGCAGCACTTTCTTTAGGAGCAGGAGTCATTGAAGTTGTCGATAAAACTCTAAATATTTCAGAAAGAAAAGAAGAATATAAACAAGCTTACAAATTTTATAAACAGATATTAAATTTAATAAACGCTAATTCAATTTCAGAACAGGATGCTTACGTTAGAGAAGAGGATTTTATAAAAAATATGAAGTATTTTCCTTTAGAGAAATATGTAAAACAAACGCAACTAAATGGTTATAGATATGTAAAATAGATTTACACTTAAATAAATGGAATTACAAGGAGGTGATATAGTAGGATGGTTACAAGATAAATTAAATCCGCCTGAAATGCATATACCTGGTTACCAGTATTGTGGTCCATTTACAAAATTAGAAAAGAGATTAAAAAGAGGTGATCCAGGAATTAACAGAGTTGATAAAGCTTGTAAAAAACATGATGTAGCTTATAGTAAAACTAAAGATACTAAACAGAGACATATTGCTGATCAAGAACTCTTAAACGATTTAGATTCAATTGAAAATACTACAAGTGGATTCTATCCATTAGGAGAGAAACAAGCTAAAGCTGTTATAAAACCAATTATAAAAGCAAAGAAAACATTTGGTTTAGGAATTTCATCCTATATGTATTGCTTAAAGTGCAAACAGAAAACTGAAACTAAAGATATTCAAGAAACAGTAGCTAAAAATGGAAGACCGATGGCAAAAGGAAAGTGTAAAGTTTGTGGAACTAAAAAGAGTGTTTTTTTAAAGACGTAGACCTTAAAAATATTTATTATACACCAGAAACTGGTTATTGTGGTATTAATGAATTACAAAGAAAAACTAAATTACCCAGGAAAGATATAGAAGAGTTTTTACATCAACAAGATGTATATACAAAACATAAACCACTTATTCATAGATTTAAAAGAAGAAGAATTTATGTTTCTCATGTCAATGACCAATTTCAAGCTGACCTTATAGATATGCAAGAATTTAAATCCTTTAATAATGACACAAATTATATTTTATCAGTGATTGATATATTCAGTAAATATGCTTGGACAATTCCGATTAAAAGAAAAACAGGTGAAGAGGTAACTAGAGCATTTAAAAAAATATTTAAAGAAAGAAAACCAGAAAAACTTCAAACAGATAAGGGTACAGAGTTTATAAATAAACAAACTCAAAAGTTATTCAAGGATGAAAATATTCACTGGTTTACAACTGAAAATATTGAGATTAAATGTGCTGTTATTGAAAGATTCAATAGAACTTTAAAGACTAAAATGTGGAAGTATTTCACAGCAAATAATACTAGAAAGTGGATAAATGTACTAGATAAATTAATTAAGAATTATAATAATTCTTATCATAGATCCATTAAAATGACACCTATAGAAGCAAGTAAGGAAGAAAATGAATTAAAAGTTTATAATAATTTGTATAAAGAAAAAGAGAAAAATAAACCAAAATATCAAAAAGGAGATAAAATAAGAATTTCAAAATATAAAAGAGAATTTAAGAAAGGTTATCTTCCAACATTTACAGAAGAAATATTTATAATTTCCGATATATTGAACACAGATCCTCCGACATATAAAATAAAAGATTTAAATAATGAAGAAATTACAGGAACATTTTATGAAAAGGAACTGGTTAAATATGATAAGAAAGATGAGGTTTATAAGATTGAAAAAATTATTAGAAAGAAAGGAAATAAATACTTAGTTAAATGGTTGGGATATCCTGATGAATTTAACAGTTGGGTTGACGCTGTAATTTGAAAAATTTTTGCAAAACGCCCTTTCGGTGGAGGGTCTATGCTTCATTTTTTTTTATTTATTTGCACCTGGCCAGCCAGGTGGGCGTTAACTCTTTCGACCCTCCACCGCACACACTCTCTACCATCAGATGTTATTCACGCACACGCTCTACCATGAACCAAACTTATTTTCAAAGTTTGAACAGGGAGCCATTCTACCGTATCGAGTTTCGAACCTGAGACCTTTTGCATGCATGCCTGACTCGCTACCACTCGGCCAACACAGGCCGATGAATTCTTGCTTGAAACATATATTTATGTCGAAGCTTGGCTATGATCCAAAGTTGTTACGTAACGAAGAACTGCTTTTTTCCGAGGACACGTTACGTAATCGCGCGCCGCGGAGAATATTGGCAGCGATTCAACTTATGTAAACATTTTCGCTCGCAGCTTATCAGTGTTATGTAATGACTGTTTTTTGCAACTAAGAAAGAAAGAGAGATAATGCCTTGTGCTGACATCTATATGTGAAAGAAAAAACTGTTATATGAAAATAATGAATACTGACGATATTAAAAGAATAAAATGATATCTAATAAATGGCTTCATTAAAAGATGTATGTTATGAAAATATTAAAGATAATTATTATTATGGTCTCTTTGGAGATTTTAAATTAATAATAGATAAAAATACTGGATATTTTAAACTTTGTAAAGATGGAGGTAAGAGATTTAAAAAATGGCTTCAGAAGATTTAATTAAAGATATTTCCACGGCTGGAATTCCAACCATGGGAAAAAATGATGTAATATATGAAATTAAAGGTGGTTTAACTGAAAAGTATAATGTAAATGGTTCTTATGTGTCTGATGATAAAAATTGTGGTGGCCCGAATTCGGGCCGCCATAAAAATGATCAATTTGGTTAAGAATTTAGACGGCCCGAATTCGGGCCGTGAAAATATACATGAAATAAGAGGTAAAACAGCAATAAAATATAACTTTAATGGTACATATGTCAGTGAAGATTTAATTACAAATATAGCTTGTTGGGTTTCAAATGATTTTTATGATAAAGTTAACAAGATTGTTAAAGATTATTATGTTAAAAAATTAAAAAGTTTTTAATAAAATGATATCTAATAAATGAATTATTTTAATGAAGAAACTAATTACTTTTCTTCTTCAGAAGAAGAACAAATTGAAATTCCTGAAAATTTTAAAAAAGTAATGAAACAAATAAAGAAAATGAAATATGATGAAGAGGAAGACTGTTATTATATAGATTATAATAAATATTTAAAAAGTAGATATGTTAGTAGAATAAGATATTTTAATCAGTTTAAAAGAAAAAGTAACCTTAAATTTAATAAGGAAGCAGAAGATTTATTTTTAAAATTACTAGATTTTATGTACTATGAGAAAAATTTAAAATATACATATTTTATTAAAAAAATTTGTGACTATTGTAATATATCAAATGATATTAAAATTAATATAAATCCAAATAATGAAAAGATCTGGGAAGACTTTAAAGCAGCAAACTTTTCAGCTTAAGTATTTATAAAATTTGTTTCCTAATAAATGGAAGACAAAACATGCACAAGTTGTAAACAAACAAAACCTATTGATGAATTTTATGTTCAACATCGTTATGGTAAAGTTGATAGACAGCATTTTTGCAAATCTTGTCAGTGCATAATTTTATATAGAAAAATAAATTGTGATTGTGGTAAACAATATACTTATACTCATAAACAAAGACATTTAAGAAGTAAATTGCACAAACGTCGTTTAGCTTTTATCACTTTTTGATTTCGAAAATCCCTTTATAAATTTACTCCCTAATAAATGGATAAAACTTTGAAGCCAATTATTGTGCATCTTAAAAGTGCTCTGAATGCTATTAGTGTTCAGAAACTTAGAAATGTTTTAAAAAGATTAAATATCAAAAAACGAAATGTAAAAAAAGATGATTTAATTAAATCGTTGATAAAATATATTAGAAAGACAGGTGATTATAAGTCTGTTTTAGTAGATATCCTTGGATTAGATACATCAGAATATTTAGATAGAAAAAGAAAAATATTTATTAATCATCCAGAGAGAAGAAATAGAATTAAAAATTATTTGATTCTTTTAACTTGAAATTCAAAGATAACAAACTGAAACCAAGAAAAGAAAAGAAAATTAAAACAGCTGTAAATCTTGAAAAATTATTTAAACCTGATTATGAAATTATTGAAACAAAAGGAAAATATATTAAAAAATATATGGTACATAGAAAGAATTATAGAGTAGCTGGAGTAAACATTAAACCTGAACAATATTTCAATATTTTACAAGATATATTTAGAAAAGCAATTGGTAAAATTCATGGAAAAGTAGATATAATAGTATACAGTCCTAATCTCAATAAACCATTTCATGATAAAATGATGTCAACAAATGATGCTTATGAATATTATATATATAAATTATCTGATCAAATAGAATATAAAGAATTAGATATTACAGACTGTATATTTGATTTTAATGTGGTTGAATTACCTGAAGGAGGAAAACATTTAATAATAGTTAAAGAAGACGATATTGTAAATAAAAGAAGTATATGCCAAATAAAAAATAATGATAATATTTGTTTAGCTAGATCAATTGTAACAGCATTAGCAATTCAAAATCCTGAGGTGTTATGTAATAAATTAAACCATGAAAAAATATCAAAGAATGATATAACATATATTAGAAAAGGTAGAGTTTTACAAAAATCATTAGCTGTAAAATTACATGAACTATGCAATATTCCATTAGAAATATGTTGTTTAGAAGAGGTTAAAATATTTGAAGAATTCTTAGATATTCAAATTAATATATTTTGTAGAGAGAATTTTAACGAAAGAATATATAGTGGTACTTATAAACCTACATGTATCTATATATTTAAAAATAGAAATCATTTTGATGTTATTACTTCTATTAAAGGATTTTTAGGTAGAAGAAATTATTGTGATTACTGTCAAATAAGTTATGATAAAAAAGATAAACATAAATGTCCTCTTAAATGTGATAGATGTTTTACAACAGATAGCAAATATTGTAATAGTGATGAAATATTTTGTAAAAAATGTAATAGATTATTTAAAGGTAAAGAGTGTTTTATATACCATGAAATGAAAGATAAAAAAGGTATAAGTGTTTGTAATAGTTTATGGAAATGTTTAAACTGTAAACGAATTATTAATCAATATGAGAGGAAATCAAAAGAACATAGATGTGGTGAAAAACGATGTAAAAACTGCTGGCAATGGGTTCTAAATGATCATAAATGTTTTATGAAACGTAAAGATACAAAAGGTGGTAAATGTATAAAAGACTGTGTTGAAAATATTCCATTTAAAGATAAATGGTGTGAAAAATGTAAATATGAATATACTGAAAAATATTTCTTTTTTGATGTTGAAACGAAACAAGAAACAGGAATTCATGAAGTAAATCTAGTTATAAATCATGGTTTTAAAGGAGATGAAAATATATTTAAAAATGAAGATGAATATTGTGAATGGTTATTTGATAAAAAACATTACGGCTATACAGTATTAGCACATTATGGAAAAGGATTTGATTTTCAATTCTTAGCTAAGTATTGTTTTAAAAATAAAATTGAAGTATTCACTATATATAATGGAAATAAACTTAATTATATGCAAATTCCTTGTTTAAATATGAGATTTATTGATTCTATTAATTTTACATTAGTTCCATTAAGAAATTTTCCTAAAACATTTGGATTAGATGAACTAGCAAAAGGATATTTTCCTCATTTATTCAATACATCAAATAATCAAAATTATGTAGGTCTATATCCTAAAAAATATTACTATGGTTATGATAGTATGACATCAGAACAGAGAGAAATGTTTGATAAATGGTATAATACTGTAAGACATGAAACATTTGATTTTCAAAAAGAATTCATTAAATACTGTAGATCAGATGTAGATATTTTAAGGAGAGGATGCTTAGAATTTAGAAAATTATTTTTAGAAATTGCAAACATAGATCCCTTTAAATATGTTACATTAGCAGGTGTATGTATGGCTATTTACAGAGATAAATTCCTAAAAGAAAATACAATTGCTGTTGATGACGATATAATTCATAAAGATAAATATAGTAAAAAATCTATTGTTTGGTTAGATTATTTATCTCAGAAACATAATATTAATATTCAACATGCTTTAAATGGTGGAGAAAAGAAATTAAAATTAGGTAATAAATATTATAAAGTAGATGGATTTTATAATAATATAGTGTATCAGTTTCAAGGATGTCACTGGCATGGATGTCCTAAATGTTATAGAGAATCAACTATAAATATTCAAAATCAGATATGTATGAAAGACTTATATAATAGAACAAAAAAGATAAATAAGAAGATAAAAAATAATGGATATGAATTAATTGAAATATGGGAATGTGATTTTGATAATAATAAGGAAATTAAAAAATATATGAAAACTGAATGGAATAGAGATTTTGTAGATCCTTTAAATCCTAGAGATGCTTTTTATGGTGGTAGATGTGAACCAACAAAATTGAAATATGAATTCAAAGGAAATGAAAAAGGTAGATATATAGATGTGTGTTCATTATATCCAACAGTTAATTATTTTGATAATTATCCAATTGGTCACCCTACAAAAATATTTAATCCTAAGAAGTATGATAAGAAATGGTTTGGATTAATAAAATGTAAAGTCTTACCACCTAGGAAATTATATCATCCTGTGTTACCATATAAAGGCGAAAAATTAATATTCACTCTATGTAAATCATGTTCTCAAACTATAAAATGTAATCATTTTAAATCGAATCAAATTGTAGAAAAGAAAAGATGTAAAGACTGTTATGAAGTCAGAAATAAAGAATGTAATCATAAAAGAGACGAAAGATGTTTCACTAGTACATGGACTACTGATGAAATGAATTTAGCAATTAAAAAAAGATATAAAATTTTAAGAATATATGAGGTTTGGAATTTTGAAAATAAAACTGATGAACTATTTAGAGATTACGTTAAAATGTTTTTGAAAATTAAATTAGAAACTGATGATAAATGGTCTGAAAATTTTAAAACTGAAAAGGAATATAAGAGATGTGTTAAAGAAAAATTAGATATAAAATTAGAAAAAATAGAAAAAAATCCTGGTTTAAGATTTATAAGTAAGATATGTTTAAACTCTTTATGGGGTAAGTTTGGACAACGAAAAAATATGAAACAAACTGAATATGTAATGGAATTAGAAGATTTTTATAGAATTATATTGAATGATAATATTAAGGAATTAAACATGATATTCATGAATGACGATTGTGTAGAAATGACTTATAAAAAGAAAGACCAATATGCCGAAAATAATTTTAATACAAATGTTTATATAGCAGCATTTACAACTAGTTCTGCAAGAATAAGATTATATAAAATGCTTGATAAATTAGGAGATAAAGTGATATATTATGATACCGATAGTATTGTATATATTGAAGATGGTACAAATAAAATAAAAACAGGATGTATGTTGGGTGAATGGACTGATGAATTAGGAGATGATAAACATATGAAATCATGGATATCTGGAGCCTCTAAAGATTATGGATATATATTAAATGATGGAATTGTAAAAGGAAAAGTTAAAGGATTTAAAATGAGTTATGAGAGTGAAACTGTTTTAAATTTCGATGAGAGAATGAAAGTAATTACAGGAGAAACAGAGTATTTAGATGTGAAAAGTAATCAATTTCAAATTCAAAAAGATAGAAATATTATGGTTAAGAAAACAAATAAAAGATACATGTTTGGATTTGATAAAAGAAGAATTTTAGATGATTATAATACTGTGCCTTTTGGATATTAAATCTTTGAATGTTTTAAACTTCTGAATTTTTAATCTTTCTATTTATAAAAATTATTCTATATAAATGGATGACATTACACTGATTTTCAATTTTCAAGGATTTATTCTTCCTAATAAAAGTATAATCAGAGAGATAAGTTGGTGTCATTTACATCAACCTGTAGGGGAAACAATTCAAGTATTTGAACCTCATTATATATTAAATGATAGAGAGCGAAGAATTATATATAAATGTACAAGAGATATTCATGGATTAAAATTTAAAAGATTTCCAGATCAAAAATCTCTATGGATAAGTACTGATGAGATTAAAAATTATATAAAAAACTTGTATGAATATTATGGTGGTAAGTTTGTATATAAAGGAGGAATAATGGAAAAACAAATATTTGATGAGTTAGAAATTCCTTCTATAGATCTTGAATTAACTAAATGTGCAAAAATTTTAGGTACTGGATGCTCTATGTATAGATGTATGTTTTACAAGAATTGTATTTCAAAAAAATGAAACCTTATAAATGGATTTATTAGGAGATATGAGAGCTCTCTTTACTGATCGTAAAGGAATCAAATATAGTGATGATATAAGATGTTTATCTCATTTATGTGAAGATTTAATATATGTGAGTAAAGATTATAATAATGAATATCCTGATCTTATTAAATTGATTGCTAAATATCTTAAAAAGATGCATAAACTAATTTTGAAAATAAGAACAAATGAAGAGGTTAAAAATAAAGGATTAGAAATATTTGATGAGATTACAAAAGAAATTACATTTGTGACAAATATATTTTAAAAATATTTATAAAAATGTTTCCTAATAAATGGATGAATTCAACAACATCAGATCATATCCTGAAACTTTCAAATTAAAAGATTTGAATACAGGAAAATATAAACTCATATCATTGAAAAAAATCCAAACAAAATTTGGAGATACAACAATTGCAAAATTAGAAGTTAATGATGAAGAAAGAGATTATTTTCTTAAAAAATGTCATGGAAAACTGTCAGATAAAACAATTAAAAAACTCAATAAAGGTAATTATGTTTTTAACTTTAAAGGCAAAATTGATGATAAATATTATGATTATGAATTAGAACTTTAATCTTCCTACACTTTTTATCTTCCTATTTTTTTAATCTTCCTATTTTTTTAATCTTCCTATAAGGGGTATCCATTTTGGGTACCCCTTTTTTAATGCATTTTTAAAAAGGACTTTGCAAAGTACCAATTCAAAGTAGTTTGTTTTACAACTTTTCTATTCATCACTGAAACCATCATTTCATCACTTTTAAAATCAAAGCTATTCAAAGTTCAAAATGATTGCAATTGTTCAAAAATGTTCACAAAAATGACTTAAAATGTGTGTTTTTATGATGCTCTAGTTTGATGAAAAACAGAGTAAAAACTTCAATTTTCAAAAATCTGATGTTTTTGACTATTTTATGCTAAAAATCAATGATTTTTAATGAAAATATGGTGTTTTTGTTCATAAAAAGCCTTAAAATGTTCGTGATTATTGAGGTCTGAAAAATCAAAAAACGCCTGATTTTGAGGTTTTTTGTAGTATATGATGTGTCCCATAGTATGGGACATATACTACTACCAAGTTTATATGAATTTATCAGTATAATTCCTTGCATTACTCCGGTTTGATGACAGACCGCGTAGATTCTCTGGCTTTTACAGTTGAACATTCCTGTTTCCTTTCGTACTTTAAACGTGTGTATATAATGTTTTTAAAGTATATTCAGAAACATACAGTATAACCGTAAAAATGTAAAACGTGTTGTAATGAAATGGAAACATTTGACAAAGAGTTTTGTAACTTACTTTACATACCAGCTAGAGTAGAAGCTCAGTTCCTCAGATTACTATGTGGAGACTACAAGCTCGGTCCCTCGGACAACTCTATAGAGTTTCCGAAACCTGGAAATAAATAGATCAGTTACTTCAAACTGATGTAATATAACTTTTAGATGATACTTCAGCTTTGAATAATGCTGACACTGTAACTTAAGCTTGTTGCTTCCTAAAAGGTGTTTCATAGTCGGTACAACAGTATACACCTGAATTTTTTTCAAAGAGCATTCGAAAGTTGGGTTCAACGATGGCGCAAATGCATCGATTGTGATGGAGACCATGTTGACTAGTACCTTTGTATAAAGGAAGAGTTACTCTTCCAACATGTGCAATTTGAACTTTCGTCTGTTAATATAAAAAGTGCTCACTTTTGCATTACTTTCGGTACAACCCTGGTAATACACAGCTTGTAATTGTGTTTATGTATGGAGAGAATTAAGATAGTTTTAGTTTTGCCTCGTATGATTTCTGCTCAATCATGAACAACGGCTAGAAGACAAACAGATTTCAAGGGAAAACATTTCAGGTCGCTGTGTACAGCGGGATCGGCGAGACAGTTTCAGCATTTTCAATACCATCCACATACTCACTCACTCACTCCTATACCTGCTCGCACTTGGAACCGTTAATGGGCGAAATCCACTGTGACTTAAGCAAAAAAGATGCACCAAGAATACAATGCTAAATTATCAAAATTTCCAAGACAAATCTGGGAATCTTAAGTTTTTAAATCATGTTCTTTTAAGAACAGTGGAAAATACAGTGACTTTATGAAAACTCTACAGGTAATTTAATAATTTGAAGAATGCATTAGGTATTGTCACAAACATATTGCTAGTTTCTTATTTTAACGGACTTCAGTAATTATTCTCCGTCATGAGCCGCGGATGGCTTAGTGGTTAGCGAGTCAGACTATCAATGCAAGGGCCTCAGGCGCGAACCTGGGCTCATCTTTCAAGAGATGGTGTGATTTACTAACACAATCGCGGAATATCCGCCGTGCATCGGACGAGCACGTTAAGTAACGGCCCCCAGGCTGGACCCACTGGTTAAATGGGTATCCTTTCCTATGCCCACCCTGAAATTCTCTCACCCCTCTATGTGCAACATCGTACTTGTACGGTGGCGCCATCAACTGTACTCTAATCTCACTACAAGCTGTTCTGTCAAAGTCGCTAGCCCTGCTCTCATTCCTTCCGTTTCTGTGTCCTGCCCAAACGGACACAATAGGTGGCTGGGATCTAAAACTCTACTCACTGTGGACAGAAGTCCAACAAGAAAATGACAAATAATATTCTCCGTCATAAGTTCTTTGGGGGGCACCACTCAGATATGTTAGCCTTGGTATAGCCCATTCAGATCTCTTAACCTAGGCGCCCACTAAGGCCTTATTCCGGCCCTGATCGTCAATTGCCCACGGATTACAACTGCTCAGGATGATAGGTATGTAGCACTTAACACAGCAAGATGTAACAGGTTGATGTCAGCGAGAGCGCTTGCTTTAGAAGCTGCCTGCGGTTGGTGGATCAGCTATTTACTTTTCTTTTTCAACCACGTAAAATTGAACATTTATCACTTTTTGCTCTTGTTTGTCTCAAACTACAGCTGTGGATTTAAGTTTCTTGTGAGTTGATATTTTGACGAAAATGGTGCGCAAACTTTATTTAGATATAACTATCTCGTTCTCTGTTTTGCTTTTCTGCTTAGTTTCAAGCATTTTCATGGATAATATGAATTTAACGTTTTGCACGGGGGGTGGGGTAAGGTTAATCGTTCTTTAAATCAAAATGGGAAGATATTCTTTTAATTTTAAAAGAAAATTACAGGTTTCAGCAATTCTTAATATTTTTGCAGGTGTTATTTTAAAGAATTTTAAATTCGAATTACATTGCGCAACAAATCTTGTGAACGTGCTATGAATCTCGAAAAAATATTTTTGAATGGTTAAAGTACAAAGCTGCTGAACACAAAGCACTGAATGATCCAGGAGAGGAGCGCCCCCCCCCCCCCCCCGAAACTTTAGTCTATTTTATAAATCCTTTCTGTTGAAAACTGCGGAATCATAATTTCAAGTTAATATTTTCTGTTCTTTATTAATCTGCAAGAAGCAGCTTCACCACGACGAAGGTGGGGGTAGTTTCCCCCGGGCGACGAAAAGATGGAACGATGTTGCTGCTAAAATTAAAACTGAAAATGTCCCACAGCAAGTAATTTTATGGTAAGGAACAGCGAACCAGCAGCTCAGAACTGGGGGGGGGGGGGCTATTAGGAGGGCTAAGCATCTACGAATGGGACACAAATTTTTAAGTGCTAGACAGAAATTTTTCCAAAAATTCCGTTCACAGAGAATTCACCCGACGCAGACGTTATCCTCAGTAAAAGAAATTAGTTTTTGGGTCCGTAGCCTACTGTATGAGGTACTTATTCAATATATTAGGGGTATGTAAAAGTTTCCGCCGTTTTAAGGAGAAAGGAACAATCAGGAAACCAGTACACATTTATTCAACGAAATATTGACCGTTAGCATCAATGATCTTAAATGTTGACCGTTAGCATCAATGACCTTTTGCCGTTTTTCAGGCAACAAATAAATGCCCCTGTGATAGGACTCTAGTTTTGAGCTGAAGAACGCAGTGACAAAATTTTCCACCTCTGGAATTGTTGTGAACCACTGTTGGTTGGGCTGGGGAATATTGCATAGAGCGAAACAAATAAAAGTCTGAGGGTGCAATGTCCGGGGAGTAAACCGGGTGCGGTAAAACCTCCCAGTGTAACTGTTCAAGGGTTGATTTCGTGTTGGCACTGATATGTGGTCTGGCATTATCGTGTAGCAGGATGAGTGGGCGGCGTTCTTTACCTGTCAATGGGCGTTTTTGCTCGATTGCAGCGTTCAGTTTCAACAACTGATCGCTATATCGTTGTGCATTGTTTTCCCGGTTTCAACAGTTCAAAGTACAGCACTCCATGCGTATCCCACCACACACACAAACACAACAGCACCTTTTCCCCGTGAATATCCTGTTTTGTAGTGGATGTTGATTGTTGGCCTGGGTCGACCCATGGTCGCTTGTGTACGGGATTGTCGCAATAGACCCATTTTTAATCCCTGGTGACAACCTTTCACAGGAAATTTTTCCCTTGAAACCTTTTCAGCAACGACATGCAGATGCTCAATTGTTGACCAATATTATGCTCCGTTAAAGTATGACGAACCCATTTACCAATCTTCTGGATCTTCCCCAAGGCCTGTAGACGCCGTACCACCGTCGATTGAGCCACTTTCAAACGTTTCGCCAGTTGCGTGGTCGATTGTATGGCATCCTCTTGCAACAGCGATTCCAGCTCCTCGTCTGCGAGTTCCTGTGGTCTACCTGCACGTGGCTTGTCTTCCAAGCTTAGATCACCTTTCTTAAACCTTGCAAACCATTCTCTACGTGTCGAGAATGGTTTGCAGATGCCCAATTGTTGACTGATATTACGCTCCGTTAAAGTATGACGAACCCACTTACCAATCTTCTGGATCTTCCCCAAGGCATGTAGACGCCGTACCACATGCAGATGCCCAAATCGTTCTCACCCATAACCGTTTCGCCATACGCCGGACATATTGAACCGTTTGCTTCATTCGCACTTTTCCCTAAATTAAACATGAATAACAAACAGTGCCGCAAATGAACTTTATCGACCGCGAGGCTTGGCTTCATGTACGAACTGACAGCAGGGGTCGCCGGCCGGTTAGACTCCTACAGCGCTCGCTAGCGGGGGCTGCGGAAACTAATGCATACCTCTAATATGTATGCATGTAGTACTGGGAACCATGGATGCGAATCTCCATGGCCTTTATCAAGTTACTATTTTTTCGCAGTTTTAACTTACTTAAGTCGTATTTTTGTTTGTGCTTTTTAACAATACGTGAAATTCAAATTCTCAACTTCAATGCCTGCAAAAACATTTCTCGGTTTCTACAGAAAAATAGTAAATTCCTGCTGCTTTTCGAATAACACTACAGATTATTTTTGCGAGTGTACTTATTTCCAAAGAAATCAGTCGAACACATGCATATGTTACCACTAAGGTGTGAAACCATTATTTTATGAAATAACTGCTTTTTTGCAAAAAATAGAGAAAGAAACAAAAATTGTTCTGAGAGACCATTTAGGACTACAACTAGTTATTTTGTGGAATATGATCAACTACCCAAGTTAATGCAGAGAATATTTTTAATGAGTGTGTGGTTTAAACCAGATACCACGTGACAAGAGAGTCAACTGAGTTGCGCGCGCATCCACCAGTTGCCACGTTGCAGTTTGCCACATGATCTGCTTATTTGTGTGTGAGCTCCGGGTTTGTTTTTTTATTTTTGTTTTTCGAATCTTGTTACTAGCTTGAGTTTGCAGTTGTTTCTTTTGTACTGTGGAGTTATTTGTAGTACGAATGAACCCTCAGACTGTTGAAACATGAAAAGAAAGGACTCAATGGAAAAGAAAATTATTATAGCTTACCGTTTCATTTCAGGAAGTATATATGTATTTCATTTCCTGAACAAAATCTACTTATAGCTGTTTCAACTGAAAGAATAAGCACGGAACTTTCACCCTAAACCTCGCTGTTTCACTCTTTAATAGCTTTGGAGCTTGAGGATTCAGTATTTTTTTTAAAATAGTGATATTTTATTTTTAATTTATTTCATTGGAACGCCCAGTTAATTTATCACCTAACTGAATTTGATATCTTGGAAGTGATACATATAGTGAATAATTTATCAGCTTTAAAGTTACTTAGAAATTGTCATCTATGAATAAATACCTAACAATTTAAAAAGAAACTGATCAAACATTAATTTCAGTTAGAACAGGTATGGGTTTTGCCATGATTCCGAAACCATTATTTCTTCCTTGCTTGTGAACCGTTTAATATTTTTAATTCCTCAAAAATCAGATCGGAGGGCGTGTAAAGTACAACGTATCTCATGCGTCGCGCATTAAAAAATATACGAGAATTCATGGAAAACAATATTTTCTTTAAAAATTTACATAGTCATTATTAAATCATAGGAAAAATCAATATGAGGGGGATAAACAAAACTTACCTGCTTGTAGTTCAGTGTTGGATGTTTGGTAAACGTCTCGTGCACCTTTCATTTTGAGGACAGTTTTTCCTAAGTTATCAGAGATTATTTCAAAGCTTGAGTTTTGGTTAAGTTTAGATAAGGAGCATGAATGCCCATAAAAAAACGAAAATCAGTTTATCGCAGTGTGCGCGCAAAGGGTAAATAACGAAATCGCAGTACCGGTAGAAAATTATCTCTCTGCTGGGCTGTTTTGTTCTCATTGTCGATAACTAAAACTAAGATAACGCTGAGCTACGAATTTAAAGTCGCCGAAACTAAAATTGAAAACTGATTTCTAGGAAGCTGATGAAACTTTTTTTTTTTTTTTGATGAAATAGTGAACTGCAAATGCTTCTATATGGGGCATGAAACTGAACTGAAAGGTTCCCATTTCTTTCCTTGCCTCTAGTGATTATAACGGATGTCCAAATTAAAGCAGGAAACAAATGTATTGAGTTAATAAAAGTTATAGCCAGTGACGGCTCCTCTATTGGTGCACATGAGCACGTGAACCCCCAAAACAGAAAAAGGGAAAACGAAAGAAAGAAATTGAAATATAACAAGTTAAATAAAATAAAACAGTAAACACATATCCAGGTTTTGCCAATTTCGGGACGAGTCCAACCTCCTTCCCCTCTAAATACCCTGGCAGGACGCGACTGTAATGGTATAAAATTCGAAAGTTAGCAGCACAGATCGGCCGCCCTTACGTCGATCGCAGGTGGGATAGAAGAAACTTGAAAACCAGTTTCTCCGGTGGGAACAGGAGGCACGTGTGTGAGGAATAAGCGCCGCTCATAAGCTTTCAATTTGCACAGTCTTCAGTGTGCGAAAGCTCACGCAAATGGATTGGTAGTTTGTTATTCGTCCGCATTCTCCCTTGGTTTGCGACAATAAGTGGTTAGTGTAGTTGTTTATCAGTTATTAATCTGTTTATTAGTTTTTATAGGTTAGTTTTATTGTTGTGTGTAAGAACATGTGTAAACAGTTAAGATGGCACTTAGTAAAATCAGTGTTTCTGAGCTAAAGCAACTACATTTTTCAACGTTGCCGCTGGAAAGAAAAATTGAAATTAAAATGATCAGGCCAACACCTAGGCTTAAGCTGATCCAGGTGACAAAATGTAAAACTAGAGATTTCAAAAGTGAATTCAAACTCGACTTATATGAGAAATATTCATGGATTTGTGGATGTGAATTAACTAACAGGCTCTTTTGTTTTCACTGTCTCCTGTTTGCAAAACAGTGGTGATTCAAGTTGGGTGACAGTGCATTTCGTTCGAATGTTAAAAAACACAATGAGCAAGTACCCAAAAATCGTTATGTTCTTTCCAAAATTATTGACTGTATTCTGTTTTGTGGCGCATTTGAGCTAGCACTTCGAGGACATGATGAACGCGATGATTCATTAAATCCAGGCGTTTTCAGAGGTCTTATAAACTTCTCAGAAGAACTTGATGCATCTCTAAAAGGCCATCTCACTAATGCCACTGTTTTTAAAGTAACATCAAAAGAAATTCAAAACGATTTATTAGACTGTATGCTCACTGTTTGCCAGAACCACATAAAAAATGAAATCTCAAAAGCAAGTTTTGTAGCAGTGATAGCAGATGAAACTACTGATGTTTCATCCGCTTCCCAATTGGTTGTCGTTTTTCGATGCATTTTAGGTAACGGACAGACCAATTCAGAGATTCTGGGAATGCACTAATCCCCCTGGACATGATGCAGAATCTATCGCTGAATGTATTTAAGCAAGTTTGGAAAAAGTTGTAGACAAAGCCGAGAAATTGATATCGTAGAGCTATGACGGTACAAACGTGATGAGTGGTCACCACGCAGGTGTTCAGGCTATTATTAAACGTATCTATAAGAATGCACATTTTGTGCATTGCTACGCACATCAGCTCAATTTGATTGTCGGCCAAGCAACCATTCAGAATCAACAAGTTCGAGTTAGTTTGTTTTCCAACCTAAGTGACATTACTAACTTTTTTTTTTTTTTTGATTGGAGGTTTAACGACCACTGTGAGCAACTCAATGGGCTATACGCAGTCGCCCGTCCCTAATTTAGGGTCACTGGTTCCAGGGAAGGGAGAGAGCCAGTGCTGTAAGACAAACACAACATCCATGCCTCACCGGGATTCGAACCCGGACCCCGTTCGGACGAATGATCAGAGGACATCGCTTAGACCACTGCGCCACCGGGGCGGCACTAACTTTTTCAGTAACTCTCCACAGAGGATTGCTATTCTAGATGAAACTGTTAGAAAAAGGATACCTCATGGTTCAGCCACCAGGTGGAATTTCAAGAGTCGAACCATCAATACAGTGTATGAATACAGTGAACAATTAACTGAATGCATGGAAAAAATAGAGTCATCATCGAAACAATAAATCAAGCAGGGGCTATTCCTGTGGCGGCGGAACCATCCTGGCCTCCAGGGCCCGGTTAATAATTTTAGCCAAGATTTTTTATTTATTTTTTCATTTGGCATATGTGCGATTTTTTGTTGTGATATACCTTAGAAAGTTCCTCTAGGTAAGTGGTCAGGTGGTCCTAATCCCTAAAAAGCTCCTTAGGCATTCTTTTTCTTCTGTTTGTTCCGGGAAGCGGGAAGGGAGGGGAGTGCACCACGATTCGAAATTTCGGGCCCGGTCAACGAACTTCGCTTTCCGTCGCCCCTGGGATATTCGGCGTATGTTGGAAGACTGTGTTTGCGTTTTGGCTTAGTTTTTTTTACAATATTATGCCACATGTGTGTTATACAACCAGCTTCAGAAAACACTAACTGATGCATCACTCATTCGAAAGCATGTAAACACTTTCCAGCAGTCAATGGAAAAAGAATGGACACAGTGACCATGAAGTTATCAGAAACAGAGAAAACATCAAAGAAAAGGAAGAGAGAAAATATTCACAAATAAAACTGTGGCAGCTAAAGAGATATGTGATGTTATCATCGAATCAAGTAAAAGATAGATTTTCTTTTATATCTCACTACTCTGCTGTTTCTCTTCTCCAAGCTGAAAAATTTCAGGAGCACGAGAAAAAAATTCCAAATCAGCTTGTTGAGCAAGCAACAGATGTTTATCCCATGTTACAGAAGGATCGCCTGAAAACTGAACTAGGAGTAATTTACAGAAGACCAGATTTCAGAAATATGAATGGTGCCATTAGTCTTCTACAGTTCGTTACAGAAAATAACTTGCACACTACGTCCTCTGTGACCTACAAACTGTTGCTAGTGATTTCTACTATTCCAATGACAACTGCTGAGGCCGAGAGATGCTTCTCAACTTTCAAACGAGTCGAGACATTTTTAAGAAGCATCATGAATGAAGAATTTTTAAAAGAACAAAAAAATGTCTTATTTGTTCTAAATTAACAAGAACAGATAAGACATTTGCGCCCCTAGCGAGAAAACAGTACTATTTTTGACAGTAAATGTAAACAAAACGTTTTGGAATAGATATGCTGTAGCTTTCTTTTGTCAAGAACAAAGCGATTGATCAGAAATTCGATGCGTACTTTTTCTTTGAACTTGTTAGCGTTTGTCTGTAGAATTAACACGGCAATTTCTCGTAGGGTTTAGACGCAACTACCTATGTCCCAACATAGGATTTTGTGCTGTGTATCAGAAAAAGGAAGTCATATTATATTGAAACTAGAGGCTAAGGTATGACACAGGGTTTGCCACTCAAAGCAGGGGACGTTCCTAAGCTATGCCACTCTTTTTGAGTGCTCTTTATTTCTTTTAATTTATCTTGTACATCCTCCCTCTTTACTTTGGCTTCTTTCTTATCCTCCGCTACTGTTCCCACTAAATTTTCTTCTAAAAACTAAGTATTTTATAGGGTTTTCTTTTTCGAAGAAATTGATTTTTGCTATACAAATTTTCGAGAAGTGGCGATGCCCATCTTCAAGGCTCAGTATGTAGTGCCATTCCTGTGATAAAAAACAAACCTTTTTGGTCATTTAATGTATTTCATCCTCTTCTGTCTGTTTCTAAACCTATTTTTTAAATGATGTTGGTGTGCCAATACTTCCACAGAGTCCTAATTCCCTTTATTCTGTGTTCAGTGGAACCTTCGTTGTACGTTTTTATACGGGTTGGCCTTAAATGTATAAATGTAAAAAACGGATAAATGAAATCTCAAAATTGTAACATTGTAAATTTTTGAATGCTTACAAAGAGAAAAATGAAGGAAAAAAAACCCCACATAATTTTGGATTATGCTAATTTGTAATTTAAGACATATACGCCAGGGGCTTACATAGAATGTTCTTTCGGGAGGGGGGGGCGACAAAAAAAATTGAAGTTTTTGAAATCCACCGAAACAAAATTAAAGTTAATGACAAAAAGTAAAAAATTAAAGCATTTTTTTTCTAATGTAAGTTGATGCATTTTTTTCTAACGTATGTAGCATTTTAACCAAAAACTGAAAAAAATGAAACACTTACAGGGAGCCAAGACCTCCTGACACCCCTCTAAATACGTAAATACGCCCTTTATATACGTATATATCTTTAATACTTTACGAATGTCTACTCTTACTTGTCCCTCGTACGCTTAGTTTATCCATGAAAACTTAAAACCGACTCAGAATACTGAAAACATTTTGTTTAAATGTATATTAGATCACGAAATTTCATAAATGATGTGTTTTGGCGTGAAAGAAGAGAAATAAAACATGGAGGTTTTGTGGGCGCATAAAATGTTTTAGCAAGGGCCCAGCAATGGGATTCTGAAAGGGTTCCTTGGTCGATCGGGAAGTACTATAATTCAACTGGAAGAAATTGGCATCGGCAAACTACATACAGATGAGTTCATTAGTATGTAAGTTGGTTCGCATACTTCAGAATTTCTCAGTCCTGCAGAAACTTTTCAAACTGCCCAGAAATTCGCGAGTACTTTTGCAGATGCACATACTAAAAAAAAAAAGCTTAGTAGGTCATACTTCAACTTCTGAGTAATATGCGTGGATGAAAATGAAACTTGCGGGCACGGGTTAGAGTCCCGGCTGAACCATGGGTGGTTTTTGTCTTACAGCATTGGTTCTCTCCCTTTCCCGGAATCAATGATCCTAAATTAGGGAAGGGCAACTGCTTATAGTAGGGGCGTATTTAGAGGATGGCACAAACGGCTTTGCCCCCCCCCCCCCCCCCCCCGGAAAGTGTTCATTGCGACTTACATTAGAAAAAATGCTTTAATTTAATATACAATAGAAAATGATGCTTTAATTTTCGCTTCTATTTTTTATTAACTTTTATTTTGTCCTCATGGATCTTCCATTTTTGTCGACCCACCCCGAAAAAAATTCCATTTACGCCCCTGGCTTATAGCCTTTAGAGTTGCTCGCAGCGGCTGTTAACACCCCCCCCCCCCCCCAAAGAAAGAAATGAAGCTAGAGGGAGAACTAAAGTTTTAGTTTTGAAAAAGTCCATGATCAAAATCATTGGGTGATAAAAAAGGGAAATAATACAATGAACAGTTGAACAGCAGGAAATGGGCGTATCTATTATCTTCAACGCAAAACTTTCGGTTTCGGTGCATATCTGGTTACGGCAACATGGTACTTCACGATTGGTCGAAATTGGTTGCTGGGCGGGGAGTCGTGGGATTCAACCACGGTGTTGCAAAAACAATGATTCACTTGCTGCAGTTTTCATTGAAGAAGAAACAACGTTTTCTTAAGGTTTCCGAAAAGTAAGTGCTAACGTTCTTATTCAGGAGCATTACTTTCCCAGGAGTTATTATTGGCAGACTGTTTCTCAATTCTGGCAGATGCTATCTGGCCACTATGACCGATTTTATTATTTTTAAAAGTACACATTTATTTTAAGCACTTTAGAAAGCACTAATGTTTTGTCTTTAAAATCACCAGATCTTGATCATTCAAAATGTCTTTCCAAAATTTGCAAATTGTAGAAGCACTCTGATTATATTGCTTTGTTTTCCTGGAAGTTCTCGAAGTACCTTCTGATTATGTTATTTGAATTATTGTACATTTGTTTTTTGTTTGTTTGGAGGTTTAACGACCACCGTGAGAAACTCAACGAGCTATAAGCAGTCGCTCATCCTAATTTAAGGTCACTGGTTCCAGGGAAGGGAAAGAACTAGTACCTAAGACAAACACAACATCCATGCCTCACCGGGATTCGAACCTGGATACATGTCGAATGAATGGTCAGAAACCAGCACTCAGATCACTGTGCAACCAGGGCGGCGTATTATTGTACGCAGACGGTAATACCATACGGAAAAAATTCCAAACTTTTTTTTTTTTTTTTTTCTTGTTAAAACACCCAACTTCCTTCGGCCGTAGCTGGGAGAGATAGGCTGGCTTTGTGTAAAAGTTTTTTTTTTTTTTTTCTGGAATGAATAGTTTTTATTCGCATGCAATATTTTTTTCAGAAGTATAGCCGTCCATTGGAACTAGCGCTAAGTATACCAATGGCACGTGCAAAAATACTAAGGGCATTCTGAAAGTAATGCCTCGTCCCTCATAAGATTTGTATTTGTAGCAGCAAAAATGTGAAACTTGGTGGCAAAATACATGGACATATTGTTAATAATGCTAGCCTATTCAAAGTATTGTCCATCACTTTCTATACATTTCCGCCATCTTTTGGAATTTTTCCAAAATGGATTTTTTGGTAAAATCCATTTTGGAAAAATTCCTGAGGCTGTCGTTTCACTAATGAGTTCACAGCCAGTTTAACGTCCGTCACATCGTCGAAACGTTCCCCACGAAGGGTGTTTTTCAAATGGGCAAACAGGAAAAAAATCTGAGGGAGCCAAATCAGGACTGTAGGGTTGGGGCATCACCGTCCACCCCATTTTGGTAATAGCCTGTGAAGTCACCATTGAGGTGTGGGCAAGTGCGTTATCGTGGTGTAAAACACACTATGCAGTGGAATATCACGAGTTTTCCCTCTGATAGCTTCCTTTAGCTTCTTCAGTGTCTGCACATAGTGAGCACTGTTTATTGTTGCAACTCCTAGATGGTGACACGACGATCAGCTGTGATAAGGTCTTTCACTCGTTGCCTGTTGGCATCTGTCACTGTAGTTGTGGGTCTTCCACTCCGTTGTTTGTCAGACACTGAATTTTCTTCCTTTCGAAATCCATCTTCAGACATTACTGATATCGATTGTGGCAGCTCTGTACACTGCCAGGAGTCCTCTGGGGATGTTTGGAGCAGGATGTTTGGATCAGTCTTTTTCCAGGAATTCAATTACAGCTCACTGCTTTTCTCTGTCATTCATGATCTTTATTTCCGATTTAAAAAAAAATGTGTTCCCACATTGGTAACATATATAGTACATTTCAGTGCAGTTTCGTTAAAATCACTTCAAAATTTCAAAAGTTATTAAAGAGAAAGCATTACTTTCAGTATGCCCCTTGTATAAACATCCCGTTTTTATAATCACGATGAAAAGATTATGCTGCTGAATTTAACCCATACATGAAAAAATTAACTCAAAATAAACTATTGAAGAGAATGCAATAATAATAAACTAATGCTACGTGAGCTTTCCGGAACCGTAAGTAAAAGTTAAGCCTTTCATTTCATAAGTCATGTTATATGTGCAGTTGGCAAAGAAGCAGCGCCGCCCCCGGTGGTGCAGTGGTCTAAGCAATGGCCTCTGATCATTCTTCCGAAAAGGTTCCGGGTTCGAATCCCGGTGAGGCATGGATGTTGTGTTTGTCTTACGGCACTGGCTATCTCCCTTCCCTGGAACTGGTGTCCCTAAATTATGGACCAGCGACTGCTTATAGCCCATTGAGTTGCTCACGGTGAACGTTAAACCTTCAATCTCCCCCCATCCCCGTCAAAAAAAGCAGGGGTGAAAGTTAAAGATTCCGTTTTGAGGGAACGCAATATTCAGTATTTAAAAGTCTTGGGGCGATTTTTTGGTTGGAGATTTAACAACCACAGTGAGCAACTCGATGGGCTATAAGCAGTCGCCCTTCCCTAATTTAGGACCACTGGTTCCAGGGAAGAGAGAAAAGTGCCGTAACACAAACACAACATCCATGCCTCACCAGGATCCGAACCCTCGGACGAATGAGCAGAAGACCACTGCGCCACCAGTTCGGCGGTGCGAATTTGCACACCAGATGCTCGAAATGGAAATTTTGAAGAGCCGGTATGCTCATATTTAGTTAAAAATCATCCGGCAAAAATACCTTCTCCAGAAAATCTCCAAAACTGAAAATGTAAAAATAAAATCCCTGGTAGAAAAACTCCCTTGTTTGAAAATGTAATAGACAATTTCCGTGGAACCATAATTCAGAAAAGATGGCGGTCGATTTCAGGTGGTTGGTTTGTGGATTCAGCGGGTATTACTCATGCTACACCGAGGACTGAGGTTAAACTTGTTTACCAGGAGGAGTCTATACCCCGGGACTAACGGATTAACGAGACTTCCGAACCTCGGCTAATCATTAGTGATACAGCTGGACTTGAACCTAGAACTTTAAATCGCGAGCCGAGAAAGCAGCTGCCTTCCAATAGGGACTTTCATGAAGTAGAAAGTTGGGCAATTAGAACCTCCGCAATCAGAATGAACATTCAGTTATAAATTAATAGCAATCTCACTTCCCTCAAAAAATAAAAATAAAGTCCAAAATAGGAAACGTTTATACTCATTGTTGCAAAACTAATCTGTGTTTAATCTATTATTCCCAATTTTTCATTCTGTGAAGGAGTTCTTCTAATTGAATGTATTAAATTAATGATATAGTAAAAATTACAAATACTTGTAATTGGGATGATCTGGGGCTTTGGCAAGATGTGATCATGCGCTATGGGTAGCTTCATTTCCATCTTTGAAGGACTGAACGTACACTGACGTGCCAGAAAAACTGGTACAGACGAGCTTATGCAAAATACATAGCAACGTCACCTATGCGCGTACTCGGTTGCGTACGCCAGTGCGTATATAAAGCGATAGACATCCTTGCCAGCAGTCAGGGCTGTTTTCGGCATGAGAATGACAAGTAATAACGATTTAAGCGATTTTCAACGTGGTGTCATAGTTGGCTGTAGTGAGATGGGCCATAGCATTTCGGAGGTAGAAACGAAGTTCGGATTTTCACGGACGACCATTGCAAGAGTGTACCGTGACTACAAGATTCCGGCAAAACCTCCAAAATACGATACCAGTGTGGCCGTAAAAAGACATTGGGTGAACGTGACCATCGTCGGCTGTCAAGAATCGTTTCACGCGATAGGCGTGCAACACTCTCGCAGGTATCATCGGAATTCAATGCTAAAGCCTCAACAAGCATCAGCGTCCGGACTGTGCAACGTACCCTGCACGATATGGGCTTTCGGAGCCGACGCCCAACTAGAGTCCCCTTGATGGATGCACGACACAGAGCTATGCGCCTCGCTTGGGCATGGCAGCACCGCCACTGGACATTTGATTTGATGACTGGAAAAAGTAGCCTGGTCTGACGAGTCGCGTTTCCACTGTATCGGACATATGGAAGGATTCGTGTGTGGCGCAAACCCAATGAAGCCATGGATCCCGCTTGTCAACAGTGAACTGTACCGGCCGGTGTGGGGGGGGGTCGTAAGGTATGGGGTGTGTTTAGCTGGACTTCACTGGGACCCCTGGTACGTCTACAAACGTCTGACCGGCTAAAGCTATGTGCGCATCCTTTCTGACGAGGTACACCCGTTCATGTCCTGCATTCATACTGATGGGTTGGGCCTGTTCCAACAGGACAATGCACCTCCACACAAGTGTCGGGACGCCACATTATGGTTAGTGGAGCATTCATCTAAGTTTGGGGTGTTGCCATTCCAACCTAATTTCCCAGATCTGAACGTGATAGAACACATTTAGGATGCCACGCAACGCGCTATCGAACACAGGAATCAGAGACCTCGGAATAAACCGGAATTGTGGAACGCTCTGCAGGAAGTATGGTGTGCATTGCCTACAGCATATTTTCAGAAGCTAGTGGAGTCCATGCCCCGTCGTATTTCCGCAGTCCTGCGCTCCCGTGGGGGACCTACCAAGTATTAGACTGGTGTACCAGCTTTTCTGGCATTTCAGCGTATATATAGCTCATATGTACACCATTCCCCTAACCTTTACGGTTTCCACACAGCTACTTCTCCAAAGCACGAGGCATATACGGTTTCTATATTTAAGAATGTGCGCTCATAAGTCAGGGACGAGAAAAAAATATTTCTGCTGTTCCCACTACTAAAATTAGTGCTGGCATGTAAATTTCGGGTAAAAAGAGTGCCGGTATGCCATACCGGCCCATTTCGAGCACTGTTAGAAACAGAAAAGAAAGACAAAGGAGGAGAAGATTATCCTGTCTCATAGTCTTATATAGGCGTAGATAGGATATTCACTCAGAAAAAGCTCAGATGTCATTGTTTTCAGAGGATATTCCTTCGTAAGTTTAAGTAACCGTCAGCTGCTGTTATAGTTACGACACCACTTTAAACAACTATAGGGAATGCCGTCCTCTTCAAAAGTCAGCGCTGATTTGGTAAGTGGCTATACATCGAATTGTTGCTATTAATGAAGGTTATGCATCAAATGTTAACTATTAATGAATTACTATCATCTTTCTGTTCGGTGTTCTAAAGCTCTCGCTAATTCACAGTTCCGCCCTGAGGGATAACATACGGGATATAACGAAAGCAAAACAGTCGAATGAGAGCACCTCCTCCAGCTACGTGTCGGTAGCTAAGAATCTGAAGAACAAATTATATGGTGGCAGGGCAAAAACTGACAACCGCAAAACCAAAGTTCTAAAATTTTGAAACATACAATTCTTACAATCCAAATAATTTGACTGAAAAAAGAAAAGAAAAACCCTTTTAGTCAGATACCACTCACCACTGGCGTACCGGAAAAACTCGAGGCACACACCCCCTCCCCTCGCAAGAAATATGCATTTTCGAGGCCCTTTTCCGAAAATCTATTAGGTTTCTGTTACTAAAAATTTTAACTTCCATGGTTTTAACTATAGGCTTTATGGGCGTTTTAATAATGCATGTTCTTTGGAATCTACGAGTATTTTTCGTAAAACCAAAATTATTACACTTTATTGCACGAAACACAAATGTGCACATTATAATTAAAAAGACTGCCCTAGTTTCATACAGATACAAAGTAAAACTAAACACTTAACCCAAAGTTAATCATATCATGCAAATTTTATTCTTTTACAGAACTATAAGGCCAGTCTTTGAAATGCCTCACGATCACACTCACATAAAACATGCAACTGCCGCGTGACAGTATATCTAAAATGAACTTTTCCGATTTATACGAAATGCAAGAACATAAGTAAGCAAATAAATAAGTATTGCAGCATAAAAAACTTAAAACTACTTAAATTATTTACTCATTAATATAGAAAACACACTTGACATAATGCCACAATCTTTTGCACACAGTAAAAGTTTTTTTCTATTAACTGTTATAAAAAAAATGGTACAGGTCTGTTTCTTCGTTCTTGCAAAAAAAAAAAAAAAAAAAAAAAAATCACCTTAGTTTATTATATTCTGAACGTATTTATGCGCAAGCAATTGTAATACATAACACCTTATCCTCATTGGTATAAAAATCCCACTAATTGAACTGGCATTTCTTTCACATTTTCTTGTTAACATACATGCATAGGAACTATTGTTGGTTATTGTGTGTGTGTTGGGCAATACAATCTAGTTTGCTGTATTTGGGAGTTTTGTTGGTTTTAACTCAGTTGATTTTAATCTTAAATTTAATTAGTTAAAAAGCAAACTAGATTTGCAGAAACCCACACGTTTCTGGTCTTTGTAGAAAAGTGAGTGATTTTCTTCATTGCCCCCTGACGAAGTCATTAAGGAATCAGTCATTGGTCTACATCTGTGTTCTTCTGTTCGCATTTTTTTTATTATTTTTTTTCTTGGCTTTGCTTGTTTCGGAGCTTGTTTGCTTCGGACTCTTGAGGTTGGTTTAGTTTTGTTCTTGGTTTTTATTTCTTTTATTTTTCCTCATTTTTTACAAAAAAAAAAAATGTTTCTTCGGGTTTTGCTTGTTTCTGCATTATGGTTTGATCTTTCTTTTTGGCAGCCTTTGGCGCATTAGAATTTCAAATGTTTTTCGGTAGGGTCTGCGCTTTTGGTTTTTGACTATACATGGATGTATGTCCTGAGTGAATCTCAATTCCCCTGAAGTGAGTAGTCAAGCCAAACGTCCTGCACATATAAAATGTACGCATACATGGTCTGATTAATTATTTTCTATTATTAAATTTTATATTTTAGTTTGTCATTAAATTTTATATTTTAGTTTGTCATTAAATTTTATATTTTAGTTGTTTTTGAAATATTTGTACTTATTGATATTGACAAGGTGGATTATTCCATTACACCAATCTCTGGTAATCAATAATTCTTTGTTGGGTTAGAGTGTTAGGCATTGATAACAAAAACGCATTTCCGTTTCTAGTTCGATAGTCATGACCCAGTGTTCAGATGAATTAAATATTGATACCTGTTCTCCTTTAATACATAAATCCTAATAACATATATTGCCATAATTTCTCAATATCTAGGAATCCATAGCTATTAATCCTACCCCCATATTCAAATTAATTCCCCTAAAATTATTTAAAATTTTGATCGCATTTTGTAATGATTTTAATTTATTTGAATTAGCCTTAGTAGTTTGATCCCATACTAATGAACAATAAGTCAAACATAAATAAATCGGACTAATACAGTATTTTTAATGTTTTAGTTGTTAAATTATTTGAAATTATCTTTATTAAACCCAAAATCTGCTCAAAATAATAAGTAGTTTCTGGCTAGGAAACAAATTTATAAAATATTTTTCTCGACATCGATGCTTCTAATAGTCCTATTTGAAAATCTGTTTTCGTGTTGGTCAGTGTTCATAGCGAGGAATGTTTTGCCTTTAATTTTTGTTTTCTTAATGCATAATTTTGCCACTGGAGGGCGTAAGTGCATATTTCTGTTGATAACATACTGTATTTGCACCCGTATCTGCGTGTCTAAAAATCCCAAAAGTGCGTAAATTCTATTTAAGGGAGTATCGCTCATCACGAAAAATATTTTTGCCCAAAATAATATCAAATTCAGCTGTTAGGGGAACCAACGTCCATATATATATTTTTTTTTCCTCGACATCTCTGCTTTAAAAAATTTTTAAATCGGTTACAATTCACTTCGTGGAGAATTTTGCAAGATACTCTTGGATTTTTCATAGTGCATAGTTCTGACGCTAGGTTATGTCAGTGTGTTCTGGTATTTCTCTTCTTTGGAACTGTACCTCCACTTTTAAAACTCCTATTGAAAAAAATACTTTTACATCCTTTGGGATATGGTAACGATTATAAGCATTATTCTCTTTAAACAGTGTACAGTTTCATCTCTAAGGGTGCATATGTGAAAGGTTTTCCTTGCAATCTCTGCTTTTAGAAGTATTTGAAAAATTCTTTTTCCCTCACCTTGCTCCAGTTATGGAGAAATTTTGCGCACATTTTCTACATTTTCTTAATCCACATCAGGAGATTATTAGCTACAAGTAGCCGACCCACCAAAGCCTCATTGCTAACGCTACTCATCGGTAGGGGCGGCCAATGGCATTTGCCGCCCCTTGTACAAGATTTTTTTTATTCATTTTTACATGAAATAAGTACCTTTAGCAACATTTTCTATTTCCTGTAAATTAATAGTTTGCATAAAACTTGTCTCATAAAACTGAAGAGAAAAAATGTATATATAGCAAAAAAAAAAAAAAAAAAAAAAACAGTAAAAGCATCAGATAAAAAACAACTTTGAAATTCTAAAGTGCCCAAGGCTGCACAAAAGAAAGATCGAAACATATGCTGATATAATGCTAAACCAACGCAAAACAGTAAAGAGAAAAAAAAATTAAAATAGAGAAAAAAATAGGGAAAAAAAATTATGAAAAATGCCAAAACTTCCGAATCAATCGAGCACCGGAGCAATCTAAAAACAAAAACAAATTTTCCAAAAACTAGAAGAACACAAGGATTGCATGTCGTATGACAGTCTCTTATGGCTTCGTCAGGGGCAAGCATGAAGAAAATCTCTCGTATATCCTTTGCAGCAAACTAAATTAGCAGAAACCCACACTTTTCTGGTCTTTGTACATATACGAGAGATTTTCTTCATGCTAGCTCCTGACGAAGCCATAAGAGACTATACGATCTGCAATCCCTGTGTTCTTCTAGTTTTGGGAAAATTTGTTTTTCTGTTTTTTGTTTGCTCCGGTGCTTGCTTGGTTCAGAAGTTTTGGCATTTTTCTTTTCTTCTATTTTTTTTTCTCTATTTTAATATTGTTTTACTTTTTTCATCAAAAAGAAGTCATCGCTCTTTTTACGTTTATAAGTGAGTCACGGAAAAATTCTCATCGGCCGCCACCGGGAATCTAACCTAGGGTCTTCCAGTTACGCGCCGGACATGCTACCACTGCGGCCTCGAAGTTCTCCAGACTCGCATACGACTTCGAAGCCGCTGTGGTGCAGTGGTAGCATGTCCGGCGCGTAACTGGAAGACCCTGGGTTAGATTCCCGGTGGCGGCCGATGAGAATCTTTCCGTGACTCACTTATAAACGTGGAAAGAGCGATGAATTCTATTTGATGTTCCTAATCCACGTCAACTGTGTATTGTTTTATTTTTTTTCCACTATTTTTTTTTTTTTTTTTTGGTTTTAGCATTGTATCACCATATGTTTTGATCTTTCTTTTGTACAGCCTTGGGCGCACTAGAATTTCAAAGTTGGTTTTTATTTGATGCTTTTACTTGGTTTTTCTGCTACGTTTTTTTTTAATTTATAATTTTCAGCTTTGCGCGATTTTAATTGAAAATTTGCTTTGCCAGTCTGCCTCTAGTTATTTTTGTTTTCTAATTTGTTTTGTTTTTGAGTTGAGGTTTATTAATTTACTATTTTTAAGTTTTTCTGGAAGAGTAGTGTTTGTTTGTTTGGCGGGGTTTTGCATGGAAGAAAGCAATGGTGTCTTTGACAACGATAGGGGTTGAGTCCGATTCAGCTCTCCTAGTTACTCCCACTTGGGTAGGCTAGCTCCCTAACCCTATGTGAATTCTAAAGCTGGCAAAAAAAGATCTCTTATTATGCAACGATAAACGCTGACTCAATTGCAAGTCCGTAAATCCTAAGCTACCATATGGGCATAAACAACTAGCACATGGCAATAAGTTTTGAAAGGTATTTAATTCCATCTATAAACTTACTTGAACCATTTGAGATTTGATTTACATTGGGCAATCTAAGAATCCTCTGCATCTCAGAATTAATGGGCACAGGTCACTGGTCAGCAAGTTTCAGGCTGTCAGAGACAGTGGGCAACACAGTTCCTTTAGGCTTTCCACCCATGAACTTGAGCATTTCCATCTCCATGGTTTTGATAATGTGCAAATTGAGGTACTGCACATTATCCCAAATCTGGAAGACAGGCTTGCAACAGAATCAATTGAAATTCTTAAATAGCAGGCCTTTATGTTTGAAGACAATAAACACTCTCGGTTTAAGATGGCTGTTAGAGAACTGTTCTCCTCGTTTCCCCAACAGGGTTGTAGCAAAGGCAATAGAGGGAAGAGGCTGGTTAAGTCTTCCATTAAAGTTAATTTCAATGAATTAATTCAGACTATTCTTGAGTTCAAAAATAACCACAAATTTGTTAAAAATACTGTCTCACTTCTTAAAACTTTTAAGCACACTGTGCTAAAATCCTTTTTAAAACCTGGAATTCTCAAGCTTGTAATATAGATTCACATGTGTTCACTCTTGTTTCAGATATTCTGAAATATATTCTCAAAGATAAAATCTTACCCAAGTCAGTTTCCAAAAACTATTACTATTAGATTCCTCAATAAATGCTATGACTCGCTCAAAATTAGAAAATTGTTCTATAATAGTACTGGCAGCTTTCCTATTCCTTATCACCAAACAGTTGTAAGTTTCAAATGTGTTAAAATGCTGGGTTCTTATGTTAAGAATTACAAATCACCTTCTGCTCTTACTCATTTAGCTAATCTTAGCTGTAATTGTAGTAACTATCATGGTACTGTTTTTTTTTATAACTTTCATAAGCACATAATCACTGGTAATTTAGATTTTATAGATAATCCTCATCTAAGAAGGATCTTATGTCTTGGTGCTAAGTTCAGGCCATCTTTCCACCTCTCTAAAGAGAGAATTAAGTTTGATTTTTATCAGGATTTAGAAAAGTTTATTGTCAAAACTAGCTTAGCCTACAATCTGTCAATCGGGGCCTTTGCTGAATGGAAATGCAATATTATTCAAGGTTTTAAGGCAAGTTTAACTGATCAAAATTTTTTTTTTTTTACGATAACAGCCTAACTCTTTCCCTAGAGATAAAAAAAAAACTCTTTCCAGATTACAAGAAGAATATATTTTTACCACTACAGATAAAGCCAATAATAATTCTGCAATTGTTTGTAAAAAATGTTATCATGAATTAATTTCTCAGAAGCTGAACAATAAAGTTACTTATCAGCCTACTTCAGTTTCCGGTAAAGAACTTACTAATAAGTTCAGAGCATTTTACAAGCAACTGGGGCTTAGATTGGCACACAGTTATGAACCTGAATTTCCTTACCTTTTTGCTACTGCAAAATTTCATAAGGAACCGGTGTAATTCAGATTCATAGCTAGTGAGACCAAAAGTCAAAAAAAGTAATAAACCAGTATTTTGCATCAGTTTTGAACAAAGTTTTAACCCTAATTAAATTCAACGTAAATTTAACATGTAAGAACTTCTGGGTTATTAAAAGCAATAACGAGGTCATTTCTGATATTCTAGATGTTAAGCCTGCAGAGGCCAATAGCTATGACTTTGAAAACCTGTACACCAGTCTCCCAATAGAGGACATTATCAGTACCCTTAAGTTACTCTTTGTAGAATTTAAGATATCTAGCACTATTTCGAAAATTCTTGGCATACACTTCTAAATTGCTGCATTAAAAATAATTTTCTTCACTTCAACAATAAGTTTTACAAACAGGTTAATGGAATCCCAATGAGCTGCTCACATCCCACTAGTGTATGCAACTTATTCTTGTTCTTCAAAGAATCAGTTCATGAAGTCAAATTCTTCTAATCCTGATAGTTACTTACGTACTTACCGACACATTGATGACCTTTGCTTAAATAATTCAGGAAAGCTAGAAAAAGATTTTTCAGCTATTTATCCTAATTGTCTTAAACTAAATAAAACCAATGACAATAACCAAGTTCTTCATTTTTTCGATTTAGCCATTAATCTTACTTCAGGCAACCCTGTTATCAGCCTTTATGATAAGAGAGATCATTTTAACTTTAAAATAGTCAAATATGGTATGTGATGGAGTAATATTTCCTGTAAGGTAATAGAAAATGTATTTATTTCACAAGTCCTAAGGCGTAGCTTAAATTCCGAACTAGAGAAACGTAGCTTAAATTAAAGAGTACGTAGCTTAAATTCCGAACTAGAGAAACATGTTAAAGTTTTAATCAGTTTATTGATAACCAAGTGCCTAAAAACTTCTTAAAAGTTGCATTAAGGAAAATAGTTCTCAAATATAGAGTTAGGATGGAAGACTTACTTTGAATCTTGGTGACCGAATGAATCTTCTAAATTTTTTTTTTTTTTGATTGGAGGTTGAACGACCACCGTGAGCAACTCAATGGGCTATAAGCACTCGCCCGTCCCTAATTTAGGGTCACTGGTTCCAGGGAAGGGAGAGAGCCAGTGCCGTAAGACAAACAACATCCATGCCTCACCGGGATTCGAACCCGGACCCCATTCGGACGAATGATCAGAGGCCATCGCTTAGACCACTGTGCCACCGGGGCGGCGAATCTTTTAAATTAAAGCTAATTTTAGAGGTTTAGATGATGTGGTCATCTACATTTTTTAGGAACCTATAAATACCCTATTTTTTTCCCTCTCCTTTGATTCAAAAAAGTTTATAATTAAAAAATCTACAAAAAAAATACATAAAACTCTTATATGAAGCTATATATAAAAAATATATGTATAAAAATTAAAAGCAAATAAAAATAGTAATATTGAAAAATTAAAGGTTTGGGAAGGATACTGCTATTTGGATTATTCAAATACTTTTAAAACTTCTGGGAACAGAGGTATAAATTTCTCTATTCCCAGGAATTGCTTTCTAGTATTCTGGGTTGCACATGCAACTTCGAAGCAGTTTTTTTCAGTAAAATACTTCTTGAAGTTTCTTGCATTATCTCCCCTTAGGAAACGCACTAACTTTCAACTTCCCTGGAAGGTTCTACGGTTGTCCGCCAGCGGCCCTGCGACTAGAACTCTCATTTCAAATTGCCTATTTAAAGAAGTAAGTTGGTAGCTCAAAGTGCTGCCTTGGTTTCGTATGTTTGTACTTTTTATTTTGAATCTTTTTTTTTTTTATTTATTTGGGTTCTTCATCTACCTTTTTTGAAGTTTGTTGTTAGTTTTGGAGGCACTTTTAGTTTTTTCCGCACGTCCTTAGGTCCGCGGTTTGGGTTCCTTTGTTGCCTGTAACCACGTTTTGTTACACCCTTTAGGCTTAGGGATTCTGGCTGATATCTGATTGATTTGAACAATTTGTAAATATTTTATCTTTTACTAGCAATTCTGTATGTTTTATTTCTTATCTTTTATTTTTAAGGTTGCTACATCTATTTGAAGTGAAATGCATATTCGTTATTGCTAGGTAATGTCCTTTGCTTATCTTCTTAAGTACTTATTGTGTCTGCCTTGGGATTTTCTCTTACTTCTTTGAGGTTCGCACTTCGGTTCTAAGGATTCCATCTCCCCTATTACCACAGTGTTTTAATTCTCAGCTCCTTGGCTTGTATTTTTTAAATTTAATTTTTCAAAATTTTAAAGTCGTTGGAACATTTGTTTCTGAATAAGTAAACCTTTTCTTTAGGCAATGCTATTCACTTTTCATAAGTTAATGATTTTCTTCTCTTGTTTTGTAGTGGGTATTAGTCTTTTGAAATGTTTGCATGAATTCCCTTGGGCTGGCTATCGTTAAGTGTGCGTCTGGCAATGTTATTTGGTTTACTAGTAGTGGGTTATTTGACCCTGTTAAATTTGTTGAATTTTCCCTTAACTTTAATTTTTCCTTTGTAGCAAATCCCACACTTTTCTGGTCTTTGTAGATATATATTTTCTTCATGCTTTCCCCTGAAGAAGCCATAAGAAACTCTTTCCTACGATCTGCAATCCTTGTATTCTTCTAGTTTTTTTTTTTTTTTTTTTTAGTTTGCTCCAGTGCTCGCTGGGTTCGGAAGTTTTGGGATTTTTCATTATCTTTTTCTCTTTATTTTTTTGCTTTGGGTTTAGCATTATATCAGCATATGTTTTGATCTTTCTTTTGTGCAGCCTTGGGCGCTTTAGAATTTCAAAGTTGGTTTTTATCTGATACTTTTACTTGTTTTTTTTTTTGCTATATATATTCTTTTAATCATTGAACTGGAAAAAAAAGGGATAAAGATTAACAGATTACTTAACTCACCTTTGTTTTGTTGATGACTTAATCATCTTTGCAACTACCCCTTCAGAGCTGCAGAGTATGATCCAAGAACTTGCTGACAAGAGTAAAGTGGGATTAAAAATGAACTTCCAGAAGACAAAAGTGATGTACAATGCTTTTACAAGAAACGAAGATTTATCGATTGATGGAGAAAAGCTTGAGACAGCCAATACCTACATTTATCTTGGGCAGCAGATATCAAGTGAGGGTCACATTGATGAAATTAATCGGCGTATAAGACTTGGATAGAGAGCTTTTGGAAGAAACAGTACACTTTTTAAGAGCAGTATGCCATTATGTCTCAAAAGAAAAGTGTTTAATCAATTCATCCTGCCAGTGCTTACGTATGGAACAGAGACATGGACTTTAACTAAAAAAGACATACAAGGACTACAGACAACTCAAAGAGGCATGGAGAAGTGCATGCTTGGTGTAACCAGGATTTCCGAAAATATAAGAGGATAAGAAAAATGACAGGAGTGGACGACATATGACCAGAGTGAAGTCACTGAAATGGCAATAGGCTGGACATGTTGCCAGAAGAACGGCCCACCGATGGACAACCGAAATTTTAGACTGGATTCCTAGGGACAGAAGAAGACTCCCACGGGAGATGGATGGATGAAATTCGAAAGTATGCTGGAGTGACATGTAGGAAACAGGCTCAAGACAGACAAAGAAACTTGGGGACCATCCAGCAGTGGATTGATAATGGTTGATGATTGTAGGGCCAGACATATCAGTTCTTAGAAAATACCTTTTGTTTCCCGCCGTATAGCGAGCTACCTCCTCGGCTTTACTATACGATCTGGCTATCAAGGCGGCGGAAGGCGTCCTTGCGTAGAACAATAATTACCTCAATGAAACTCAGTCCAGTACACGGAAATAAAAAAAACAGCAAGATTTTATTATTCCGATAACATTTGATACACGGGTTTCCGATGGCTTCCCGCTCAAGGTCCCCGTGCTGACCACGTGCTACTTTTTCACAATTCTTTCCGCGATACCCGGTGGACGAAGGAATCCTCCTTCCCGTTCACCACGCTGTACTTCTGCGATGCCCGTAGCCCTTTCGTCAAACCGGTGTCCGAACTGGGACCCTCTCTCCTTGACGACCGAAGCTTAACTGTCTCCCACTAAATTCTCTTAGCCTTTTCGGTCCTCTACCACGCATGCGCAAGAAAACCTCGTTACCCCGGTCAGCACGTGAAATACCTGAGCTCAGGAATGTCGTCGGATACCCTCGGGCAATTACAACGGCACGTATACAAAAGCGGTATGACAACTTGTTTAACAGAAGCACTCGAGCAGCAGACTCTTCAAGGTCAGGTGCCCCAGGCGTTTATGCACCCCTCCTTGCTCAAACATAGGATTAAAATTGTTCCACGTGGTGAAGAATTTTCAGTTCTTTGTTAAAACCACAAAATGGCGGAATGAAACGTCCGTCCGCACGTGTTTATCACAACATTAAAATTAAATAAATTGATAACTGATAGCTTGATTGCGGGCGACCCTTACAATGATGATTATATATAAGGTTCTCATATGGGTACATATACAAAACTAAAAGCAGAATTCGAAATAACTGGTTTTCGTATTAAATAAAAATATTTTTTCCTATAAACTAAAAACTGAAGCTTCAGGAAAGCATACCAACATGCGTAGTTTCAGCTGAAATTAACTTTCGCAGTTTTGCCTGGGAAAAATGTTGCCTGGACTGATGAGTCGAGATTCACGTTGGTACATGCGGATGGCAGGATACGAGTACGGCGCAAACCACATGAATCGATGGATCCTTCTTGCCAGCAGGGTACTCTTCAAACTGGTGGGATTGGCATTCTCGTCTGGGGACTGTTTACGTGGACTGAAATGGGACCCCTGGTACGTGTGACATCGTCCCTCACAGGTCAACATTACCGGGATATCCTGGACGACCATTTGCTCCCGTTTGTGCGTCTTCAACATCCCACTGGGGACCTCATCCTGCAACAAGACAATGCAGCTCCCGAATTGTATCCGAATGGTTGGATGAACACTCCACCGACGTGGCCTCGCTTCCTTGGCCAGCTAGGTCACCTGACCTCAATCCCATCGAGCACATCTGGGATGCCATCGAGATAGATGTTCGAGGCTCTGACACCCCTCCAAATCTTCCTGAACTGTGGGAGCTTGTTCAGGGGTCGTAGATCCGTATGCATGGCTTCCCAACGCTTCAGGTGTCTTGTCAAGTCCATGCCGAGAAGAATCGCCGCCGTCATCAGGGCGAAAAGTCGTGCTATACGTTACTAGACAGGTATCTCTAATTCAATTGCTCTTCAGTGTATATATATGGAAAGCTTCCAAAATATAAAGTTTGGTGTCTGAATCTGGCTTGTCAATTAAGTTCTGCTTCTTCAAAGAGAAATTTATGGTCCTTTTCGTAACAGTGTTTAGTTATCGATGACTTCTTTAGATCACAGTTCCTAATACACGTCTTGTGCTCCTTCAATCGAAAACTTAAGGCCTCTACAGGTCTGTCCTATGTACGAAGTGACACATTCACATGGAATTTAATAAATTCCCCACTAGTTTTTATCATCAACATAGTCCTTTGATCCTAAAAAGTTCACTTTAATTTTAAAGTGATTCTTAAACCCATAAGTAAAGGTTTTGAGAATTTTTTAAACTTTGAAGGCAATATCACGGGAAAATGGAATGATGGCAAAATTCTCTCGTAATGGGCGCATCACAGGAGCTCACTGGGAGATAAGCTTCGGTTTCCGGAATTTTCTTAGTGCCTTTTCTATAATGGAAGGGTTGTAACCTCGTTGTACTGCAACGCGTTTAAGAAAATCAAGTTCTTTTTCCAAACAGTCTTTATCCGGACTTATATGCATTTAAAGAATATATATACTTTTTTTTCTTGAAATAGCACGACGTCTGCCGGCCCAAAATATGGTAGTATCCTGGCAGTCCGCGCCTACGCACTGTGTGGAATTCTCCCGGTGGTACAGGGAGAGTTCCACGCATAACAAGCCGTTGCTGCAGGCACATTTTACCAAAAAAAAAAAAATCAGCCGTCTGTTTCCTACAATATGGACAGCGCGCTCACCTGATCTGAACCCAAGTAACTTTTCATTTTGGGGACATCTAAAGAGCATCGTCTGCCGTGGTCACATAGCAAACTTGGTGGACCGCAAGGCAAACACATTATGCGCCACATCCACAACATTTCCAGTGAAACACTTTGATCTGCGGTTGAACATGCTATTTGCCGCCCCGATGGCGCAGTGGTTTAAGCGGTGGCCTCTGATCATTCGTCCGAACGGGGTCGGGGTTCGAATCCCGTGAGGCATGGATGTTGTGTTTGCCTTACGGCACTGGCTCTCTCCCTTCCCTGGAACCAGTGGCCCTGAATTAGGGACGGGCGACTGCTTATAGCACATTGAGTTGCTCATGGTGGTCGTTAAACCTTCAAAAAAACATGCTATTTGGAGATTTCAGCATGTTGCAGAAAACTGAAGACAAAATATCGAACATGTTATGTAACCACAAAATGTGCCTTCTGTACAATTAATATTTTTACATTTTTCTCTACAGTAATAAAGTGCCACTTATTCCCCTGGAGGCTTGTTTTGGAACTAATTTTGTTTTTTCGTCAAACATTCCACTGCCTCAGATGTTTCAGTACCTTTCCTGAAGCAACATAAGGCAGGTGGGGTAATATCAAATTTGAAATCATTCCGAGCAATTGTTCCACTTGTAGCGTAGTGCTCTTTGAAATGTGAACTTTAATTATGGACATCCGATATATTACATTTTTAAGTAAAAGAAATATTTTTTCATATCAGCTATTGCTCTACAAAAGCATAAAGACTCCAACACAAATAAGATATCCGCTTATCAATATACTGTTAATCACCTCAGCAACATCGAATTCGGAGAACACTAACAGATAAACATAAGTTGAAAATCCGTTATTTTTTTCAAACAGATAAACTGTGATTTTTGACGTTTTGACTCAACCTCGATATCTGTACAAAGATAATTGATATCACGAGAATATTTCCGCGAGTTGCTTTTATGAAAACAATGAAATGAAATCATTAAGAGGAAATAAGCCATTTTTTAACGGCCAGTGTAAACACGAACACACTACATATTTAATTTTGTACCGTCCTGCTCCGAGAAAAAAAAAATTGTAACAATTACAATTTCCTAAAAACGGGTTTTTAGAAAATGCAAAATATTGTCCTTTCATCACTTTGGTATCACCAGATAAAAATACATACGCTTTTCACATTAATGGAAGATTAATCATTAATTTAACTGATAGTTTAACTTTTTCATGCTAGATGAAAGACTATCATCAGTCTGTTACTATACTAATAAATAAAGTTTCTGTTGCCAGCTCTCCAGATTAACTTTTTTATACATTGTGAGAAAAAAAAAAAGACTTCGAGATTTTGAACAAAAAAATACATTTTGGATTTCCTTGAACATAACTATTTTCAATGCAGTGTCTGTGCCTGTGTGTCTGCTGTTTTTTTTTTTTTTTTTTTCCTTTCCTTTCTTTTTTTGCCACCTTAACTCAAAAACTATCGCAGCTATCGAAACGAAATATAACATTTAGGGATTTTGTGATACTCTGGCGTGATGATGAGATTTTAGTTGAAATCGGAGAAACCAAAATAACTGTTCCCCACTAAAAAATTTCTTTCGTTTCCAATATCTTGATTTACATACACTCTTTAAAAAAAAAGCAAAAAAAAAAAGCCGAAGCACCCAGAAGGAATCATCCAATCGAGATGAAAATTGGTATGAGCAATGTTCATCTATAGGAAAAGAAATAATTGCAATTCCAGAGCTGTTCGGCCATTTATTCGGATAAAATAGCCACACGAGTGGAACAAGTCAGTATGTTGTAGCGCCACCTCTGGCTCGGATACAAGGGGTTACCCCGCGTGGCATAGACGCACACAGTTCACAAATACTGTCCTGAGGTATAGCATACCAGATCGTAACCAAATTGCGGGCCAGTTGGACGACATTCCGGGAGGGCGTCCCGTCATCTCCCAAAGATGTTCGATCGGCGAGAGGTCGGGCAACCGGGCTGGTCATGGAAAGATGTCGACATTACGAAGTTAGGTCTGGGAAAGCCATGCCCCGTGAGTGGGCGGGCGTGGTCCTTTTGAGAAATTACTCGGTGGTGCTACGACAGAAATGGCAACAGGTCACAGAATGTCGACATACCGTTGAGCCGTGAGGGTGGGACGGAGGTCGACCAAGGGTGTCCGGCTCTCGTAGGAAATAGCTGCCCATACAGTCACTCGGTATGTAGGCCGTGTGAGATTTCACGGTAAAGGCAGGATCCGTGCGCTTGTAGGCTCGTCTTCAGACTCGTATGCGCTGGTGATAGGCGCCAAGTGCAAACCGTGACTCATCACTGAAGATAACACGACCTCACTGGACACTATCGACACTAATGCAACCTGTGCCGGCGATGCTCTCTGGTTAGTGGTAGGCGGCGGAATGGCCTCCTCGAATGTAGTCCCCGTGCCGCAAGTCGTTTGGCAACCGTCCGGATGGCCACTTCCGTACCTGGAGAAGATGCAACATGGCCTCAGATGGTTGAGAGCGACGAATTCGGTTCTGTTCGTGCGGCTTTCACAATCACTTGATCCTCGCGCTGTTGTTTCCCTCGGACGTCCACTGCCCGTGTACTGCTGGGTTGTGCCCTCCTCGTGCACTGGCGACAACATTGTCCGATTGCCGCGTCGCTTCGATCCAAATGCGTGGCGATACGGCGACTTGACTAACCGGCATCTCTCAGCACGGATCCGACGTTGATACATACTCACCCTGCGTGCAAGCTTCGCTCTTGGTATCTCTCCTCGATGCGTGGTTCCCATGCGCTGTTACAAGCCACTGTTTCGCCATTGGTCGTTATCTTTTAATCATTTGCATATTTGGCCCTGCAGTACTTGCATGCGGAGTTTAATGAGGATAGAAAGACATTCTTAGGGTGCTTCGTTTTTTGTTTTTTTTTTTTCTTTGCAAAGAGTGTAATTCAAAAACTATGAGAACTGGGTGTTGGTCTAGATCTTTTAGATGCGGGCTCAGTGTTGGTAAGTTAAGTAGAGCTTAAAATAAAAGTCATACAACAACTGCCGGTTTGCCTTGAGCATTTAACGGAAAAGAAATAGTGGAAGTTACAAGTGGGAAAGCTTTTGTTCAGGAAAAGTCAGAACTTGATAATGATGGCGGCTGAAGCATTTTTGGAGAAGCAAAAAGAAAAAATATATATTATGGAAGTAGGGTCCATCATCGGTGCCCTTCCTGTAAATCTGTCTCTGCTTATAAGAGTACTGAATCTCATTTCTCAGTTTAATAACTGGAATATGAGTACCGCTCATTTGACCGAAACTCACTTGACAGAAAGGTGTATTTTACCGTAGTCTCTCCGAAATGATCATTTCAACAATATTTTCATTAAAAAAATCACTTCACTAGAAGTTCATCTTGCCGAATTGATAATTTTCTCTAATTGGTCGTTTAATCAGGGGGGGGGGACACTGAACCACGCGGCTCATCTGAAAATCGTCAGCTTGAATCATTACATGTTCAAGCTGGTAAGAGAATTCTCAATCTGCAGATAAATCCATTGTACATATATGTGCACATTGAGATAATTTCCAATCATACAGGTTGCTCATAAAGGAAATTTCATATTTTTATTGATGAACCAGATTGAAATCGCCTGTAGCAACTGATACACCGACAAACGTTTCTTTAATGACTGACGGTGGTGGGTCTTTTGCAGACGATGATAAACTACCGTAGTTCCATCTAGCAGTTTGCTGAGTAGATGAGTGCTGAAAGATGACCGCAGTGTCCACTGGAATCGGATCTGTAGCCCAAACTCAGAAACTTTTTTTCACGAGATTTAATCGCTACCATCAACATCTCAGAGTTATGAGCAGTCTCTAGTTACTAATTTTGGGCCCATGTTCCAGAGAGAGGATCTAGTCAACTCCATGAGACAAGCACAGTAACCACACCTCATCGAGACTTGAAGCCGGGCCCAACTCGGACGAATAGTCGGAAGCTAGCACCTCAGACCACTCTGCTACCTGAGTAGCCCGAGAAACTTTCATACACACGATAGAAAGTATTCATAAAGTACCAGAACCACAAACTGGAAAGCAAATTTTCAAGCGACCGAAACTGCTGGACACAAGAGAAGCTGTGGTTTGCCAAGCATTGGAAATAAAACTGTAGAGCAATTATTTCCGCGAGTCTAATGGCGTAGGAGGGGCTTAATGGCGCTAATGCACTTTTTTGTTCAAGGCTTAGTGACATTAAGGCACTTCCTCGTTACATGGTAAGAGAAGCTGATCAAACGAATTTTTTAGGTGATCACGGCATATACAAAAATATGGGAATACTGTGTTCAATAGTTACACGGATGAGACAGAACAGTCTGAATACACACTAGGATGCCGCACGAGTACAAGCATTTTATACATCATGTCACCCTGAGAGTGTACTGTTGTAGAAGGTAGGGAATCCAGATCACAGCCTCGCCGTGGAATGCAAGAACAATATCAATCCGCGTTGCACTACACTCCCGCCATGCCCTTTCTGTCAAGCAATGACTCCCATACCGACCCCCTCCCACTGCACACCCAAGCGGGATTAAACCGATCATTGAAATTAGTCTTAACACCACGTATCAGATCAGATCATATGTAGAGGGTTTTAGGAAGGGAGTGTCTGACCCCAGGTCTTAAACAACCCTTTGAAATAGGAAGGTAGGAGATTTGGGCTAGACTGTCCGATAGGAAAGTGACACGGAAGTAGAAAGGGAGAGGAAGACTCCCTTATTTATTACCGGGGAGCCAGTACCCGGGGTCCGACGGCTTAACGTGCCCATCCGACGCACGGCGGATATTTAGTGGATCGAGCGTTCGTACCTGCCTGGGATCGAACCTGAGGTCCTTTCCGTGGCAGTCACGAACGTTGTCCACTAGGCCATCCGCGTCCCTCAACACCGCGTAGAAGAGAAGGAGCCTTATACAGGGATCTCTTTCAAGAGAAATAGTGGGAATAAAACAGAATAGGAATGTGGTGGGGGGGCGAAATTCGAAGAAATTCTTCCCCTACTTCTGCTTAAGTGCCCCTTTCCCCTGGCGTTTTCCCGATTGTCAATTTACAGTCTCTGTATTACAAATGTGGGAAGAAGCCCCCCTCCTCCTTTCTAAAGTTACGGACATTTCCCTGCTGAACAGTCAGTAGCCGAAAGTGCGAGGCTCTTGATTGAGTAACTTCTCATATCAAATCTATAGCCAAAAGGCTCCGACACTTTGCAAATTTGTGTTAAACAGCAATTTTGCCCCATAAACTGCTGAGAAAACAAAAATGGATTCTGACTAATAATTCTGTTACTTTTCGATCTAAACGACAGAAACTACATTTTTTAGCAGAGGTAACTGTTTCGAACTTTCTACAACAGTACACACTCATCGGTTGACTCCAAGTATAGCAGAAGAACCGGAACTCCTTTGTTAAGAAAGCAGCCCTCAAAATAAAATCGTCGTAGGTGGTTTATCTATAGGTTAAGATTGCACTACTAGGAGGAAGAACCGAAGAGAAATTAAATTAAACGATCACAAACGCTGAAAACAAACATTTTTCGTTTATGAAACGCATTTCAACAAACCAACTCGCCATCGCGAATCTGTTCTGACATAAATGCACTGTAAAATAAAAAGTGGTGTGAATTCACGCAATTTTTTTTGAAAATAACGTGCAGCAAAGTCGCCGGTAGGTGTCCACCTTTTTCAGAAATTTCGGTTTTCTAAAAGTGTCCGTTTATTTTAACTTCCGTATTTTCAGATTTTCCGTAGTCAGAAAGTCAGTTTATTTCAGAAAAATCCATTTCAGGTTTTTCCATGCTTAAACTGAAATTCCTCAAAATTGACGACCCTGCATTTTACAGCCGTTACCCCAGATAATCCTTCCGCTGCAGTCTGGTTCGAACCCCCGTCGTTGGGGTTAGTTCATCTGGTAACGCACGCCTTTAACCACTGAGCCACAAACTCTCTGAAATCCGAATCACGTACATCGTAAAACAAATTGCGTTACTATGATTTTTTTTTTTTTTTTTTTTTTTTTTGTCATTAATGCGAGTGATTTAGTCATTTTATTTTCCGTTGGAACTTATTATTTTTCTGAATAGGTTTGTAATAATTTAATTTTTTTCTGTAACAGGACTTTTCACATATTAAGCATTTTTCGAAGCAACAAAATGCTTTGCAATTTCATTTTTTTAAACTGACAATTACTTTCAGTTATCTTTGAAAAAGGTGAAATGTACTTTTTCATAGTATTATTTCACGAAAAAACTACTAAATATAAAATTTACTGTTGATAGCTATAATAGCTTTTGTCTTAAGTTGTCCAAACACTCACAAATAGACATCGTATAATCATCCGTACCCGGTTTCTTACAGTAACGCAATACGAGTATATAATAAATAGCTGGTGCACAAAATAGGGGAGAGGAGAAAAAATATCCTGTGCCACAATAAACAAAATTCATGCGATATACTATCCACAATATCCGATCTATGGCTACGGAACCTCAAACTTCGACAGACGATTGAAATTTGAAAGTTAATCATAAACCGCAAGTATTCTCACTAATTGCTCCTGTTACCGATAGTTTCTCGTCATACGGATACAGAAAAAGTGAGAATTTAGTTTTTCCAATAATATACGAAAGAAATTGCTGAAAGGTTTCTGAAAAATCAGAATTCTCCCTTAGTATGAGAAATCTGAAGTTCAGGTTTCTTTGTCATTTCACGGAAAAGGTATCAGAAATATGCTTCGTTATAATTCACGAAAGAGATGACGGAAAGTAGCTTGTGAATTTCAGAAAATTTTGTAGTGTGCAATTTCCTACGCTATATTTATCCAATTCCTTATGCGTAACACGCAAGAAACATACACGGAAGTGCCAAAAAGAAAAAAAACTGGTACAGACGAGCTTATGCAAAATACATAGCAACGTCACCTATGCGCGTACCCCGCACGGGGATAACTGGTTTTCCAGTTATTTGGGGAGCGGCGCCCCCACGGCCCGAGCTGACCTTGTGACGGTTTTTTGCTTTTTTTGTTTTTGTGCTTTCACGTTACCGCAGGGACAGCTGTTCATCCAGCTGATGGGGAGTAGCGACCCCACGGCCCTAGCCGACTTGTTATGTTTGATTCATCCCATTAGAACTTTGTGTTGCCACCACCTTGACAGCACCCGCCTCAGTTGTTGGTTGCTGAGGTTGTGATTATGCGCCAGCCCTTTCCTTTCCTCTGGCTTTCTCTCCCTTTCCTGTTTTTACTTTCTTCTCCACTACCTGTTCTCCTTTTCTACTCCATTTTCTACTCGACTTGCTTCTCCATTTTCTGTTCCTCTCTTGTTTTTCCGGGCTGGTTTGCTAGACCTACCTGCACGTTTGCCGTGTGCGGTGACCCGTAAGGTGGAAAAGGGGATGCTGGAGGCTGAGGTTTCTGGTGGCCAGGTTGTTGTTGTCGCCAGTCGCCAACACTCCTCTTTGCCCCCTGCTTCACCCTAAACGGGCGGCTAGGAACTAACCCACTCCTAGTCAATCGGCTTGTTTTTTCGTACAACAGGGTGAGTTTGGGGATAGTGCGGGCATGCCAAAGGGGTGTTACCGAGACCTGGGAAAGTCTCGGTACTCGCTGAGCGCATGTCTGACCTATCAACATGCTATATCCGTTGCTTAACCCTAGAGTCGTGTCCTGCGTCCAATTGGGCTTGCGGACCTCCGGCTCTCCCCTGTTGGGCTCGGTTGTGGGCGGGGAAATCGGCGGACGAACTTTTCAATTCTATTTATGGATAACAAAAAAATTTCCCAAGAACTTCAAACAAAGCGGCCCATTGAGGAAGGGTCACCCCCTCCCAACAAGAAACCTACACCTGATTCTGCCAATGTTCGGTTCTTTTGCATCCACTCCTTGGACGCTTCAAACCCATTAAACACCAGAAGCCCCTTCTGGATAAATAAAGCATTGCAATCAATTGCCAGCTCTCCTAAGAGCGTTAAGAAGCTCCAATCTGGAGATCTTGTCGAGATGTCGAGTCCCAGATATGCTACAGTGCTTTTAAACACCACCTCTTTTTTAGATTGTCCAGTAAAAGTTACCCCTCACGGCTACCTCAATTCCTCACGAGGTGTTATCTCTTCTCAAGACCTTCTGGAGTGCAGTGACCAAGAACTTCTGGAGGAACTGAAAGACCAGCAAGTGAGTGCAGTCCGGCGCATCCTATTTCGGCGAAATGGCCAATCTGTCCCATCTCGAAACGTCATACTGACCTTTAACACCCCATCCCTGCCAACATCAATCAAGGCAGGGTATCTACACCTTGAAGTGCGCCCCTTCATACCAAGTCCTCTACGGTGCTTCAAATGCCAAGCATATGGTCACTCCCAGCAGTCTTGCAGGAGCACTGCCCGGTGTGGGCGTTGTACTGCAACAGACCATACTTTGCAAGATTGCCATGCCGAAGCAGAGCTGTGCTTCAACTGCAAGGGATCTCATGCAGCATCATCGAGAGACTGTCCAAAGTGGAAAGAGGAAAAAGAGATCCAACGCATTAAGACCGTTGAGGGAATCTCCTACCCAGAGGCCAGAAGAAAGGTCGCCCCAAACCAATCAAATCGGCGATCCTATGCATCAGCGGTTGTTGCAAGGACTACAGTCGGTACCCAGACTGATAGCCAAATCCCAGTGAATTGTCCCTACAAGCTAGACGACATCATAGCTGCTGGTCTGGCAGCACTACAATCCCGAGCTAGGGACGCGAAAGCTCCAACAACCACTGTGCCTAAACCTGCTGCAACTAACACCAGCACCACCGGAACTTCAACAACCCCAGGAGGAAAGAGAAAGGAAAAAGAAAAGGAGAAGAAATCTCCAAACTCCCATCATAAGAACCAGGATCGGGCAAGATCATCTGCGACACAGGAACCAAAATACCGCCCCATTTTACCACCAGAGACTACAGGGCGTCGGACAAAACAGTCCCAAGCGCAAATGGACATTGCAGACGAAATGATGGAATCGGACAACTTTTAGTTGTCCCAGTTTTTCTCGGGTTTTGTTTTTCGTTTTTCTTTTTCTCATTCACCACAATTCAAACCATGGATCAAATCGTTCAGTGGAACTGTCGAGGCTTTCGAACAAGACATGACGACGTGAAACATCTGCTTTCGTCATACTCTCCGGTGTGCCTTTGCCTCCAGGAGACAAAACTTAAACCATCAGACCTCCTTTCAGTTCGAGGCTACAGTGCATTTCGGAAAGATAATGTTTCAGGAGATATTGCTTGCGGGGGAGTTGCCATCCTTGTCCCCCACAATGTTCCAGTTTCTCCCGTTGCGGTCTCAACATCTTTACAAGCCGTTGCGGTGCGTATCTCCATGCCTGTGCCTCTAACCGTTTGCAGCATCTATCTGCCGCCGGATGAGGACGTGAGCGTGTCCGTTCTTGAGAGCTTAGTTGGGCAGCTGCCGTCACCTGCTCTTGTTCTGGGTGACTTCAATGCTCATAATCCATTGTGGGGTAGTGTCAGAACAGACACACGAGGCCGTAGGATCGAATCTCTTCTTTCCTCGACCTCTTTGTGCCTGTTTAACACCGGTGCTGACACTTACTTCCACGAGCCTACACGAAGTTTCAGTGCAATCGATTTATCTTTGGGTCAACCATCGGTTATGGCCGCCTGGTCGTGGACGGTGTGTGACGACCTCCATGGAAGCGACCACTTCCCAATTGTACTTAGGTATAATGTGAGCGTACCATCTTCTGCCTCCCGCCCTCCTCGTTGGAGGATGGATCGTGCCAAGTGGGAGGTCTTCACACCGTCCGCAATGATATCTTTTGCCATGGTGACCCGGGGGTCAATTGACGCAGCTGTTACTGATGTCACAACGTGTATCATTCAGGCAGCAGATCTCTCTATCCCAAAAACATCAACGACGCTCCCAAGACGTCCGAAGCCTTGGTGGAACTCTGATTGCGCAGCGGCTAGGAGAGTTCAACATAAGGCCTGGTGTACTTTTCGGCGTTATCCGACCGATGCTAATCTTGTTAAATTTAAAAGAGCAAAATCTTACGCTCGGTTGGTGCGTCGACGAAGCAAGAGGGAGTCTTGGATGAAGTACGTTTCATCTATCAATTCACGTGCCAGTTCAAAAACTGTTTGGGAAAAAATTCGTAAGATCCGGGGAAACTATAGTTCCCGCCAAATTTCAATTCTTGAGAATAACGGCTGCACGTATGCTGAAGTTGGGGAGATTGTGGATTGCTTGGGCGAAGCGTTTGCCTCAATTTCTAGTTCTCAGGCGTATCTCCCGCCCTTTCCGAGGATTAAAACAACCGCGGAACGCCAGAAATTCTCCTTTGCGCCTTTTTATAACACTCAGTATAACTCCCCCTTCAGCATGGTTGAATTACAGGTGGCTCTGCATCGGTCCGGCGCAACATCTGTCGGTCCCGACGACATCCACTATGACATGATTCGTCATCTCTCGCAGTCGTCTCTCGAGAATCTGTTAGTGCTTTTCAACCGCATTTGGTTGGAGCAGTTTCCCGGACTCTTGGCGAAGAGCTTTTGTTTTACCTTTTCCCAAGCCTGGCAAAGACCCCAAGTCTCCCTCTAGTTATCGGCCAATTGCCCTCACTAGCTGTCTGTGCAAAATCCTTGAACGAATGGTTAATTCCCGGCTAATTTATTTTCTTGAAGAACATCGAATACTGTCTCCATCACAAAGCGGCTTCCGTCGTCATCGTTCAGCTCCTGACCATCTCCTGCTCCTTGAGAAGTCTGTTCGTGAGGCGTTCGTACGTAGGCAGCACCTGGTGTCTGTATTTTTTGACATCGAAAAAGCTTACGGTAGAGCGTGGCGTCACGGTATCCTCCGTGACCTCCACGAAAGTGGGTTGCGGGGAAACCTGCCAACCTTCATTGCCAACTTTCTTCGTAACCGTGTGTTCCAGGTGCGCCTGGGTACAACGCTGTCCGCCTTTTTCCATCAAGAACAAGGCGTTCCTCAAGGCAGCATTCTTTCGGTGACTCTGTTCATCCTCCGCATTAATTGTTTACTCAAAAATCTTCCTCCTGCGGTTTCGGCTACCATTTATGTTGACGACCTTCACATCTTCTGTTCGTCATCCAGCATGCATTTCGTTGAAAGGCAGCTGCAGTCTGCAATTACCCAGATTGTTAAAGCGGCTAACAATAATGGGTTTGTTCTTTCTCCCGACAAGACAGCCTGTGTCCATTTCTGCCGGAGGCGTGGCCTCCATCCTGATCCAGAGCTCTATTTGGACCGTGCAGCCATTCCAGTTTTGCCGGAAACCAAGTTCCTTGGCTTGACCGTTGACCGTGCTCTCACCTTTCGCTCGCACGTTCGACGACTTAGGACTTCCTGTCTGAGAGCCTTGTCAATCCTTAAGATCCTTGCCTCAGTCTCCTGGGGTGCAGACAGGACTTCTTTGTTCCGTATTTACCATTCTCTCATTCGGTCTAAGCTGGATTATGGCTGTATGGTGTATGGCTCTGCGCGTCCTACCGTTCTCCGGCCGTTGGATACCATCCACCATCAAGCGCTGCGTCTTTGTACGGGAGCCTTTCGTTCGTCACCCATTCCCAGCCTTTATGCCGACGCGAACGAACCGTCGCTTCATTTACGCCGTCTGCAGCTGTCCCTTCAGTTTTACCTGAAACTTAAATCACTCACAGACCATCCTTTATACGATGCAGTTTTTCATCCCCAGCATGCTCGTTTGTTCGAGATCCGTCCCTCGTGCATTCGAACCTTCGGTCTTCGTATGGCGGCCGTAGCTCGTGATGCAGGGCTCGACTTGTCACTCGTTGGAGAGACCAGGGGCTTTGAGGATCCCCCATGGCATCCTCTTGGTGTCATGGTTGATACCAGCTTTACATCTTTTGACAAGTCCTCAACCCCTGCGTCAGTGTACCAGCAGCTCTTCGCTGAACACCGTTACGTCAATGCAGACTTTATTCCTGTTTTCACCGATGGATCTAAGGCGGCTGGTGTTGTTGGATCCGCCGCCGTCTGCGTTGACGAAGTTTCTGTTGCCCGCATTCCTCCTGAGGCCACGGTGTTTTCGGCTGAGATGCATGCTGTGTATCTTGCACTTGTTCACGTGCAGTCGAGCTCTCATCAGCGTGCTATTGTGTACACTGATTCGTTGAGTGTTGTGCAATCATTGTCATCTTTGGATTTCACTGGCCACCCCCTTCTTTTTACCGTACGGAGACTTCTTCGTTCTTTGTTCGAGGCTGATGTCCAGATTCGGTTCTGCTGGATTCCTGGGCATGTTGGGATCCCAGGGAACGAGTCTGCTGATGCTGCTGCTAGATCTGCCTCCTCTTTGGTTGTCACACCGTTGCCACTGTTCCACCGTGATTTTCGCTTTCTTGTTCACGATCATATCAGACGAACGTGGCGGGGTCTGTGGGACCAACAGGTGGAGAATAAACTGCACCGTGTTAAACCCATCCTTGGAGTCTGGAAATCATCGTGTCGCCGGAACCGTAGGGAAGAAGTTGTTCTTGCGCGTCTCCGCATTGGGCATTGTCGCTTCACGCATAGCTATTTGCTGTGTGGCGACGCTGCCCCAATGTGTGAGGCGTGCGACTGTTTACTCACCATCTCATGTTTTATGTAGTTGTGTTCGGTTTTGTAATAATCGGTTTCACTATTTTCAGTCTCATCTGCTGGACGAGGACGCAGCTACGCTTCAAAAACTTTTGGGCGACCACTGCGACACTTTCGCAGTATTTTCCTTTTTAAAACAGATTAACTTTTTAAAACTTATTTAAAAAAAAAAAAAAAAAGTTATATAATAAATATAATAGTAAACTAATAAAGTTATATATAAACCTAATTAACTAACTAGTCTTCACATCTTTCATCATCCTCTTTTCTAACTTTTACTAAGCCCGTCTGCTCTTAATCATTCTCCACGCTTTTAAAAATCTTTAGCTGATAGTTCTGTGTCTGGCGCTCTTTGGCCAAACCTGGCCCTTGCGCCGCTAAAATCAACTAACTAACTAACTAACCTATGCGCGTACTCGGTTGCGTCCGCCACTGCGTATATAAAGCGATAGACATCCTTGCCAGCTGTCAGAGCTGTTTTCGGCATGAGAATGACAAGTAATAACGATTTAAGCGATTTTCAACGCGGTGTCATAGTTGGCGCTCGTGACATAGGCCATAATATTTCGGAGGTAGAAACGAAGTTCGGATTTTCACGGACGACCATTGCAAGGGTGTACCGTGACTACAAGAATTCCGGCAAAACCTCCAACCTACGACACCAGTGTGGCCGTAAAAAGACATTGGGTGAACGTGACCATCGTCGGCTGTCAAGAATCGTTTTTTTTTTTTTTTTTTTTTTTTTGATTGAAGGTTTAACGACCACCGTGAGCAACTCAATGGGCTATAAGCAGTCGCCCGTCCCTAATTTAGGGTCACTGGTTCCAGGAAAGGGAGAGAGCCAGTGCCGTAAGACAAACACATCCATGCCTCATCGGGATTCGAACCCGGACCCCTTTCGGACGAATGATCTGAGGCCATCGCTTAGACCACTGCGCCACCGGGGCGGCCAAGAATCGTTTCACGCGACACTCTCGCAGGTATAATCTGAATTCAATGCTGGAGCCTCAACAAGTATCAGTGTCCGGACTGTGCAACGTACCCTGCACGATATGGGCTTTGGGAGCCAACGCCCAACTAGAGTCCCCTTGATGAGTGCACGACACAGAGCTATGCGCCTCGCTTGGGCACGGCAACACCGCCACTGGACATTTGATTTGATGACTGGAAACAAGTAGCCTGGTCTGACTAGTCGTGTTTCCAGCTGTATTGGGCAGATTGAAGGATTAATGCGTGGCGCAAACCCAATGAAGCCATGGATCCCGCCTGTCAACAGGGAACTGTACCGGCTGGGGGGGGGGTGTCCGTAATGTGTTTAGCTGGACTTCACTGGGACCCCTGGTACGTCTACAAACGCCTGTGAGCGACCAACGCTATGTGCGCATCCTTTCTGACGAGGTACACCCGTTCATGTCCTGCATTCATGCTGATGGGTTGGGCTTGTTCCAACAGGACAATGCACCTCCACACAAGTGTCGGGAAGCCACATTATGGTTAGTGGAGCATTCATCTGATTAGGAAATCCAACAGAAGTCATCGCTCTTTCCACGTTTATAAGTGAGTCACGGAAAAATTATTATCGGCCGCCACCGGGAATCGAACCCAAGGTCTTTCAGTTACGCGCCGGATATGCCACCACTGCGGCCTCGAATTCTTCAGATTCACAGACAACTAACTGCCAAACCAAATGGCAGGTTGCTTCTTGGAGCCCACGCACAATGCTGGGGATTCACCAAGGATGGTAAGCAGCAACTGAACAAATAACTAGGTGGCGAATGAATAAATAGCACACACTATTGACATGGATTAGGAACATCAAACAGAAGTCATCGCTCTTTCCACTGTTATAAGTTAGTCACAGGAAAAATTCTCATTGTGGTGCAGTGGTAGCATGTCCGGCGCATAACTGTAAGACGCTGGGTTCGATTCCGGTGACTGCCGATGAAAAGTTTTCCGTGACTCACTTATAAACTCGGAAAGAGCGATTACTTCTGTTTGATGTTAATTACCTTTTAGTTGCTTGAAAATGTAATAAAAGTTCCAATATTATTAATGTATGCAGTAATATTGGAGCTTCACTATATTGTGCACTTTACTGCCAGCAATATGTACAATATATGAACACTGTTATTATTAAAAACATTACAATTTATTTCGCATAAATTTTAATTGTACCTTTTTCCCCACTTGTGTATTTTTTGAAAATTTTATTTCTTTCTTTTAAAAATTCAGTGATAAACTTAGTTATGGGTGGGGCCCTTTTTGTCTCCTGGCAACCAATATTTTTAGACCCAGTCCGCCACTGGCTACAGTGCTCAACAGCTCGGAACAGATCGATGAACGAGCCTCCTTTTGGTCATCATTCGGAATGGGGGGGGGGAGGTTACCAGTCTAACATTAAGTTTTTGTTTTCCCAAATCATCGCGTAGAATCTCATGACAGATAGACTTACTCATGCCCATCAACTCAGCCAAAAATCTCACTGTAATTCGGCAATCTTTCTTTAACTGATTACCCACTTCTTCGGTTTTTCCCGCTGTCCGCACACTGGAGTATCGCCCAGATCTCGGATCATCATCAAATGATTCCCGCCAGTCACAAAATCGTACATACCACTCGAAAACTCTGTTGCGGGATAATGCTGCGTCTCCATAAGCTTCTTTTAACATTCTGTAAGTTCCAGTAGATTTACCAAGTTTCCAACAAAAACAGATGTTTACTCTCTGCTCTTCCATGGCTAAAATGAAACGAGATCATTTGCTATGACTCCCTTAATAATTCCCATCTGCCGCTTGTCGGTACAGGTAGGTATAAACCGGTCTCCAGCTGTTCGCTGATTGGACAAGAGCTGCGGTCTTCTACTATACAAGTCATATTTTTATCCCACTATTGTTACGTCATCATGCGGTCAGTCCTGTAACGACCACCATGAGCAGCTCTGAGGGCAAACGTCAGTCCCTAATTTGGGGCCACTAGTTCCAGGGAAGAGACAGATCCAGCGTTGTCAGGCAGGAGCACCATCTATGCCTCATCCGGGACTAGAGCCCGCGCTCGTCTCAGCGGAACGATCAAAAGCCAGCAGCACGGACCAAATGCCCATTATGGGGCTGGCTCCCCAGACCGATAAATTGGCCTACCACCACGGTTACCAAACATTAATTTCTTTTTCCGGAGTTCTTTTATGGTTAGTGTGTACCAAACAAAAGTTCTACATCATTCACCTATACAAACAAGAATCAGGAAGCTGTAGAAATTATCACTACTGGTATTCTTGAAACCACATGAAAAGAAATTGAGAATTGTTTAAATGTTCTGCCTCCAATGAATGCACGAAGGTATACTAAACATGCACACATAATTTACCTAATTGCACAATCCTAAAAGTTAAGTGTTTTCTTCATGCTACAGGATGTCCGAAAAATAACTGTGCACTGAAAGTAACACCATGTCGAACTGGTTCTTACAGGTGTTGGAACTGGGCCCCACCGATGTCCAGACATGTCTGCACACGCTTCTGCATGTTGGTGAAGACCTTTCTCTTTGCGACTGCTTATAGCCCATTGAGTTGCTCACGGTGGTCGTTAAACCTCCAATCAAAAAAAAAAAAAAAAGAAGACCTTTCTCAAGGTATGTGGCATGATTTGTTGAATGCGGGTAGTTATTGCAGCCTATAGTTCTTTAAGTGCATGCGGATCACCTGCGACAGGTAATCTGACAGGTGGAACCATGCCTTATCTGTAAAGAAAGTCACGTCCAGAATGCCCTCACCTTCTTCAGACAGGAACCTGCAGTACCGAACACGGGACTCGTGATCTGTTTCTTTCAGCTGATGCACGACACACTTCGTACGGGCGGAAATGCAACTTCCTTTTCAGAATATCGTGAGTTGTACTCTTTGGCCCATTAGTTTGTTGTGACAGCCGCCTCCCGGACTTGTGTGGACTCCTCTGTACCCAGTCCTGTACAGTCTATTCTGCCGTTGATGGCCTACCGGGACTGGGACGTCCAGAACACTGCATTTTCCAGCAACTTCGCTATGAGATGACGTACCACATTACAGTGGGAGACTTCTGAAACACGAAGTTTCCAAGCAAACTGTTATTGCACTTCGTCCGGGTACTTGTCATGGTGAAAGACATGTTCCACCAAAAACACTGTGTTTAACCGTCACCACCATTGTCCTTGTGCCGAAACGAGTGACCAATCGACACGTCGTGTTCCGTCGATCAAGCGCTCAGAAATGATCTTCGCTCGGAATGAGAACTGCGCGCACCTTGGGGTGGAGAGACATGAAAGGCTACCAGACAGCACTTCCAAGTGGCGGGTCACTTCTGCTGTGATTCCATTCAAAATTTCTTTATTATTGCATTACTACAATTCGTACATTCAGTGCACAGTCATTATTCAAACACCTTGTACATGTATAGTGCGTACTGCATTTTTTTTAACAAAATCGCTGATCTTTTATGGACATTGTATTTTTAATAGATATGAATACATGAAGTTTCTGTCTTTTTCTGTTGTAGGTCTCTGAACATTTTCTGAATTGCCTTAAGGAAAGCTCCAAAGACAGTCTATACAAGGAAATATTCATAAGTAGCGATGGAAGCGTTCTCTTCTCTAACTACGTCGCAGAACGAAGTTAATCCTCTTGAACCGTGGAAAGCCATACTATAAGAGGTTATCATCCATTAGAGCCGTGTCTTCCTACTGTCAGTACTGAAAATATTCTCACAAGTACGTACTGTCTTGAATCCTGCGCAACTTTCACGCAAGACTGGGCTTACCGTCTACAGATCATGACCTGTCTTCGTAATACAGATTCACTTTCCAGTAAGCAGCAGATAAAGGTAGGATGTGTACTTCCTACACCACTTCAGGCTGCTCAAGCTATTGTCCAGCAGTAACTAGATTTCCCACTACTTCATCGTCAAGCGAGATTAAGTCAAACTGGAATTTGGGAAAAGCACAGATGGGGTAACTAGTCCTTCGAAGCCCAATCTCAGTATTTTTTTGAGTGATTTAAAAACAAGGCCGATCCCTTTAATGTCCTTAGCGAAAAGCATACACTCTCATGCATTAAACAAAATGAATATCACTCTGCTATTGTGTCATCCTAGTGATTTTGGTGCATCTTTCAAGTAGTTTCACTTTTCAGAAATATCCTCTGACCCAGAGCTTTACGGGTGAAATGCTCGACTACATATTGCTACATCTATAGAGCAGGTAAAGTGACGCACACACCATGTCGCCAATCGAAGCTTAGAACATCCCAGAAGGTCGACACCGTGTCGAAAATCGAATCTTGGAACATTCTGGAAGGTCAATACCATCTAGAAAATCGAAGCTTGGAATATTCCAGGAGGTCGACGAATACATCCGACATAGAATACAGCACAGAACCCATCACAGGAGTTTGTGCTTTAAAATGTTATGCAACATTGCAGAATATTCCCCTGATTAAAGTAAAACCGGTGCGATTGATATACAATACCTAGAAGATGGGTGCACGAGTTTGTGAATATTGAAAGAAATTTATGATTAGAACAGCCTAAGCCGTACTCACAAGCAGTGTTGATGTGGAAATTTTTTAGTGTTTTTAAAGCTTCCAGCGAAATCTTGTCTAAAATTTGAAATTTATGTGTTGACTACAACATGTGTGCGTGTGTAATGAGTTGCGTAAGTTCAACTCTTTTTTTTTTTTTATCATTTCAACCGCTATGAAATAATTTTATCTACGACAGTAGCCTCAGCCAATTCATATGAAGTATATTCTTCAATGACAGTAGTCAACATCAATGTCGAGGAAATATTTTTTTTTCTATGATAGAAGTCAGCACCAGTTTTCTTTCAAAATAATTTATGGAAATGAGAACCATTCTTGAAGAAAAAAAGTCTATGGCAGCTTTTTTTTTTTTTTTTTTTAGTTTGTGATTGGAAAATCTAATTTTCTAGATGGTATTTGAAAATTGGAGGCTGGGAGGAACGACCTGTGTCTCCAATTTAAAATTCCTGTGCAAAGGGAAGGGGGAAAATCCAAATCGAACACAAACCAGGTCGGTTGATTATCGATTTTGAATCCAGTTCCTCCTAGAGAGAAAAAAAACACGCTCCACTGTCGCATCCTGATGGCGGGAAAAGCCAGCTTTTAGATTCCACGGGTCTGATTTATTTGGTGAAGGAATACTTATTTCTTTAAATATTTGTTTTTCAGAAGCGTATTTTTTTTTTTCGAAAAGTATTAGTTGCCTTTGATTGAAAAGTTACGTCCGAATTACGGAAAAAAACACTCGAAACTTAATAACTGTAGCTATATACTCATTAAACTCTAAATGGGCGTCAAATTATGGAATTTTTATCCAATTCCAAAGTCGAATTTCAAAATTTGAGATGCACGCACTTAACTCTTAGTTTTATTTCATGCGTAAAGAATGTTGAACATTATCTTTCATCACTTAGAGGGATAAGGAACTACTGCTGTGCGTTTAAACATCGATAAGTCTCAGTTGGCTTGAATAATCTTGCAGTCCCCCCCTCACGTTTAGTTTGAAATGGGCATTCCCATTTTTCTGTGTAGAAGTAAAAAGTAACATACAGCAACAAGAGAGTATTGCACAGCTGGTGATAAGTTAAAGTCAGAATGCACTGGACAGTTATTACGAAAAATAACCTTAATCAATGAAACTAACTTATTTTAGATCACAAATTCTTTCTCAGTAATATTTAATTTTCTTGTGGTAGTTTTCAGAAAACGATTACCAGCTGCATTGTGTTGATATCGTTGTAGAAGGTGCTTAGACTTGGAAATTTCAAAAGAGTGTGAATAACTTCCTTTGAATAGCAAAACATTTTGCTGCAATGGACCGGTCGTAGGAAGCTTACTTTTACTCATTAATTCCTCAGTTATATTACTTACGAGAGACGTTCAGTAAGTTCTAAGCCTGACCTCGAAAGCAGTGGCTGGCGGCAGATGCAAGTATTGCAAAGTGCTATGTCATCCTTCAGTTATATGACAGTCACGCCACGTCGCTGTGGCAGTATTTGAGACGGCGCCACAGCGCATTGAAGTCTCTAAGGGGACAATGGATGACCTACAGATGAAATTGTGGAACAGAGCGGTAGTTGAATTTTTGACGAAAATGATAAAACGCCACTCAGTATTCATGAATGGATGGTTCGTGTGTACGCCGATGGTCCACCTTCATATGCCACAGTCAAAAGACGGGCTGCTCTCTTTAAACGTGAAAGAGATTCGTTGGAAGAAGGCTCTCCCACGAGGGACGCTCATAGGAGGTGACCACGGACAAAATGTGCCAGAAAGTAGACGACATCGTGATGCCAAACTGGCGAATCCGTGTTGTACAGATTACTGAGGGACTAAAGTTAAGTTCCAGCAGTGTTTGAACCATTTTGCATTAAAGGGTAGGGAAGTCAAAGGTCTGTGCCAGATTATTTCCTCGAATGTTGATACCTGAGATGAAGAATGATAGTGTTGAAGCAAGTCTGATTTCAACTTGACCGCATTAACCGCCATCCAGATGACTTCTATTCGTGCATTGTGACTGGTGATGAGACGTGGCTTCACAATTGGGACCCCTGATACTAAACAAGACAGCATGCAGTGGAAACATCATGGATCACCACCAAGGAAGACTACTCTCCCAGAACGAGGGGCGCTCATAGGAGGTGACCACGGATGAAATGTGTCAGAAAGTGGACGATATCGGGATGTCAAACTGGCGAATCCGTGTCGAACAGATTGCTGAGAAACTAAAGTTAAGTACCAGCAGTGTTTGAACCATTTTGCATAACAGGTTAGGGATGTTGAAGGTCTGTGCCAGGCGATTTCCTCGAATGCTGATACCAGAGATGAAGAATCCAGTTGCAGCAAGTAGGTTTCAACTTGACCGCATTAACCGCCATTCAGATGACTTCTATTCCTGCATTGTGACTGGTGATAAGACGTGGCTTCACAATTGGGACTCCGATACCAAACGAGAGAGCATGTAGAGGAAACATCATGGATTACTACCACCAAAAATGTTCGAAACAACCATCTGGAGGAAAGATTATGGCCACCATTTTTTGGAACTCAGAATGGTTGTTACTAATTAATTGCTTGTCTCATAAAAGGACTATGAATGCTGCCCATTATGCCGCGTTATTGCGACAACTGCTGGAAGCCATCAAGAGCAAACTGCGAGGAAAATTGCAATGGGGTGTTCTTCAAAACAATGCTCCAATTCACTCTTCCGGTGTTTCCATACAAGCTTTGACAAAATGTGGCTCCAGCTGTTTCCCTATCAACCAAACTCACCTGATCTCTCCCCGTAGTGATTTCTTCCTCTTCAAAAATTTGAAAGACAATTAGCTGGGTAGGCGTTTAGCAGGATGATTGTGAATTGAAGGAGGCAACGAATTGTTGGTTTGAGTAGAAAGATAAAACGTTTTTCGCAGCGAGGATTCGCCAACTCTATGATCGATACAAGAAGTGTACCCAAGTCAGTCGAGGCTATGTGGAAAAATAAAGGTGCATTCTAAACTAAAGGCAACGAAGTGTTGGTTTGAGTAGAAAGATAAATCGTTTTCCGCAGCGAGGATTCCCAACTCTATGCTCAATATAACGAGTGTACCCTAGTCAGGGGAGGCTATGTGGGAAAAAAGAGATGCATTTTTGAAAAAAAAAACTTCTTTATATGTTAGGCTTAGAACTTATTGAACGCTCTACGTTTTTTTTTTTTTTTTTAAAGGTCCTCAAAACTTATGTGAAATACACGCACGGGTGGCTCTTCATAGCAGAAAACATTTGTTTGCTTGGGCGTTTAATGACAACCGTGTGCAACTCAATGGGCTATAACCAGTAGCTCGTCCCTAATTTAGGGTAAGTAGTTCCAGAGAAGGGCGAGAGCCAGTGCCGTATGACAAACACACCATTTATGACTTACCGGGATTCGAACCCGGACCCATCTCGGACGAATGGGAAGAAGCCAGCGCTTAGACCACTCTGTTAACGGAGCGGCAAAAAACAAACAAACTTGAAACCTACCTGGCATATGGTCACAGAGCCACTCTGCCACTGTGACAGTGGCAGAGTGTTACGAAGTGTTGGCTTCAGATCGTTCGTTTGAGATGTGTCCGGGTTCGAATCCCAGTTGGACATGAATTTTATGTTTGTCTTACGTCTCGGCTCTCTCTCTTCCCTGGAACCAGTGACCCTAAGTTAGGGACAGGAGACTGCTTACATCCCACTGAGATGCTCACGGTGGTCGTTAAACCCCACCAAACAAAAACCAAAAAAAAGTGTATATGATCACAGAGGAGTGGGTCCGCTCATGCAGTTCCTTTTTCAGGATGTTCAGAGAAGTAGGAGCTGTATGCACCCGTGATCGGAAGGTATATGCGCCTCTGCTTATGTCATAAAATATGGCCCAGAAGCGTATATGCACTAAACTCTTCAAAACTCATTTACTGCATATTCTTACAAGAATTTCAGGCTTATAATGACGCAGCTCGAAACGTGTGTTCTCGAGGTGTTTTTAAGAATGACGTATTCTTTCAGTCGAACAGTCTTATTATTATGGGGATTCAACGACTACTGAGAGCAACTTGATGGGCTATATAAGCAGTCGCCTGTCTCTAACTTAGGGTCACTGCCTACTGGGAAATAAGAGCCAGTGTCGCAAGACAACACAACATCCGCATGTCACCGGGGTTTGAACCCGGACCCATCTCGAAAGAATGGTCGGGCCAGCGCTTTGACCGCTGCGCCACCATTCTTCAGGCTGACCGTAAATTGTAATCCTTTGTGTTTGCTAGGTCTCCAGGTTTTCTGAGAAACTAAACGATTTAGTTAATGAACCACTGTCACGGTCTATTTGCGTATTACGTTGTTTCTTGTAGATCAGTATGCTTATAAAGTTGCGTTTTCTATATAAATTTGCTGATTACGTTGTTTCTTGCATATAGAGTAAAACTAAGTTCTGCCAGCCAGGTAAGAGAATGTTCATGCGGGTTGCTTATAAATATATATATGAAGTCATATGCACATAACACAACCTGCAACTTTTCTGTCAGTTCAGCATTCATGTAAATAACGCATCTTCATCCTTGCTTTTCTGATCTTCATTTGCCATGAAATGTTTTGTATCGTGTGTGACCGGTATCTTTATCTCATTTTCTAATATGTTATACCGCGATTGCAGTAACCAGGGCTTACAATGTTGAAACCGTTCGCACAACGAAAAACAAAACACGCGACAGAAAATGTTCACGTGCAATGAGCTCGTGTTTTGGTTTAGTAAATAATAGTGTTTTGAAAGACTAGTTCAACATGGAAGACATGCGCTCAAAGTGTGTGTGTGTGTGTTGCGTTGTAAAACGTAATAATCTCGCTAAACGTTAAAGATGAGCTCAAAATGTGCATGGTGGTGTAGGACGTAGTAATCGTTGAACACTAAAAATACTTTTATTTCCCTCAAAAGTGTGCTACAACGTAAAAATCGTCCAACACTGAAAACCATGAGCTAAATGTACATCGACGAACCTTAACGGCAGAACTGGAAATTTTGAAAAAGTAAGTTTAACAAGACAGTAAGGTTTGCTCGTCCCGCCTTCCTTGCAGACAAATAATCGTGACGTCACAGTCCTAACGTGTGAATCATGCATCCGAACTGTAGCTATGGAGGAAGCTATCTTGTCAACAGTTTTTATAACTCGAACACAGAACAAAATCTTATGCAAAAGTACATTTACATTAAATACGGAACTTCAGTCATGTGAATATTTTAGTAACAGAGATTTCAAAAATACCTCCCACATATTTTCGTTACGTAACGGGCGGGAAAACTTACTTTTAAATGTTAATATACTTACGAGGGGAATTTTGGCTGTGTTTATATAAATTTAGAAGGAAAAACGCACAGCAGGACATATTGTAATATAAAAGTTTTTTTTTTTTTTTATGAGGAATACGAAAAACATCTCTGCAACATTCCCCAAATTTTTAAAATTAAAAATTGAAAATATTCTGCATTAAAAAATCTGGTAGAATTTATTAAGATTATTCCAGCTGGTTTACGAATAATAATTTAGACACGCTGCTAGGATGCAGTGACGTCACAAAGCAATCACCGAAAGTGTAGGATGAGCATAACCTTACTAACCTTGATGAAAAAGTAGCAAGGAATTTTTCAATGATTTTTCAGGATGAGCATAACCTTACTAACCTTGATGAAAAAGTAGCAAGGAATTTTTCAAACGTGACTTTTATAAGCACTGATAGGAAGGAAACAGTTTATGCATTATGCAACTAGCAGGAAAGCCAAGCATTGTTAAAACATCACACATTTTGAAACTCAATTCTGCATTTTTGAAGACCAAAGGTTGTGAATCATCACTGCCCCGGTGGCGCAGCGATCTAAGCGCCGGCTTGACCATTCTTCCAGGACGGGTCAAGGTTCGGATCCCGATGAGGCACGGATGGTGTGTTTGTCTTGCTAGCTATTTTACTTCCTTAGAACCAGTAGCCCCACCACAGGTGCAGGCGACTACCTGTAATATCCCTTTAGGCGGCCACAGACACACACGTTTGAATAACACGTTTGTGTGTTACGCCAGCAAACGGCGTTTTTTATGCCTGAGGCGGCATGTAGCGTGGAGGGAAGAGAATTTCACGCAAGCGCTGAAGAGCTTCACTCCACACTACATGCCGCCTCAGGCACAAGACTCCCATTTGTTGGCGTGAGACTCAAATGTGTCATTCAAACGTGTGTGTCTGTGGCCGCCTTTAGAGCTGCTCATGGTGGTTTACCCCTTCCCCCCAAAGCTTAAAAAAAAAAAAACTCCTTCCCGTTTTTAAATCCTCAAATAAATAAATTCTGAAATTCTTGTAAAAATATGCAGGAGGTCTTTCTACCGAAGAATGTTCGACCTGAGCAATCCAGATTTTTAAACATCAAATACAGATTTATCTTTCCTATTTTTTTTTTTTTTTTTTTTTTTTTGTTTACTTTTCTCATCACATTGAATTACTAAATACAGACAATTTCCGATAATAGCGATATTCTCAAGATTTGGTCCATTGCAGCTGAAACAATCTAGCGTCGAACTTCTTTGTGTATGAAAGAGACACTTTCAAATTCAGCTCTTCGTTTGCACGACCGCTTATTATGATTGGGCAAAATTACTAAAACTTATCAAAATGCTGTGTTCAGTGCTTTATACTCAACCTTAAGGCTAATCTTACGGATTTTAAAAAAAAAATCTAGTTAAACTGCTAAAATAATGACGTAACAAAATATTTTAAACTAAAAAATTACATCAGCAGGTTCCCCATTACGAACCCCATTTTTTTTTCTTTTTTTTGCCAAGTGCAGTGCTAACCTTTGTTGTACTGTTTTCTACTTCACATCTTCAAGTGTTTATGTTTCTTCAAAATTTTGCAAAATAAAAGTAACTGCATAAAAGGAAAATATCTGCAACATTCCTTATCCTAAAATATTTTACAAGCTTGTCAAATTTCATAACTTTCCTTTTCATTCGTATCGAACTCTTAAATCCTTTCCGACAGATTAGCGAAAATTCATAATGTACGGAAGACAGTGGCGTTGAGCTAATTTGAGAGCAAAACACTGACAAAATCTTAACAAAGAACATATTTCCTCGAGAATGTTGTTCTAGCGTAAGAAGAACTGTGAATTTACATTAGTGATGTGAATTTACTCAGCACTTAGTAAGTGTGAACATAACTAAAGCAAGACAAAATTCTTCCGTTACAGGGAAGTATTTCAAGTCATTTCCTTTCCTATATGCTTATCATTTTATCAATAACTATTTTTAAGTTGGCATATTTGAGACAGATTTTCTTATTTCCCGGTGCTTTTTAGTTTCTTATTCTCTTTTCCTTTTTTTATTTATGATTGCAGGAATTTTAAGTGACCAACTTAAGTTTATGAGATCTATCGTGATATCTGTAGTGAACTTGCCATTCCAAAATTTCAGCGTTTTCAATTTAATTTCAGCCTGCATAATTTAGATAATGAAAAGTTTAATTCCTTTATTAATGTGAGATAGACCTAAAAAATGAATTAAAAAAAATAAAAATTCTGCTGAGCAACGTCTCTAAAATACTCTTCCAATGGTTTTGATTTTCCGAATTATAATGCATTTTAACAAATTTGTGAGTGATGAAATGTGTTATTGTTAGAACATACGTGTAGAGAAAATCTTAATACATTACTAAACGAAACAGGGCAGTTGAGGTTTTCCGAAGCTTTGAACTGATCAAAAGCTGACGAAGGAATAAATTGCTATGTATATGACTGTTCTTTTCAGCTAGTGATGGAATGTTATACCAAAATCAATTATTCAGTTTGTGACTGCTCAACCGTAAAATAGAATGTTATATCATAACCAATTGTTATATTTGTGACTATTCAATTACGTATAAACTGGAGTGTTATATCAAAAGCAATTATTATGTTTGCGACTGTTCAACTATAAACTGGACTGCCATATCAAAATCAATGTTTGTGGCTTTTGAACTATAAATTGGAATGTTTCAGCAATTTCATCAACTAAAAAACAGGAATATATCAGAATAAATTGTTATGTTTGTGACTATTCAATTATAAATTGTGTTATATCAAAACCAATTATGTATTTGCAACTGTTCAACTATAAACTGAAATATATCAGAATCAGTTATGTTTGTGACTATTCAATTATAAATTGGACTTATATTAAAATGAATTAGTATGTTTGTGGCTGTTCAACTATAAACTGGAATGCTATATCAAAATCAATGTTTGTAGTTTTTCGACTATAAATTGGAATGTTTCATCAGAGGCAAATGCTGTTTATTTTTTCAGGATTGTTTTTAACTAAAGATTTGATTGTTATATCAGGATCAGTCACTATGTTCGTAATTATTCTTTATAGCCACAGTTGGCACATTGTATCTGAATAAAAGACTTCTTTTCAACTTTGGATTAGAATGTTGTATAAGAATCAACTGTCGTAGTTGTGACAATTTCAAAATACTTCTTGATTTGTAAAATTTGAGCCATTAATTTAATAAAACCGTTTCATCTGTAGTTTCATTTTTCATTATGAAATATAACGGAAGTTTAAAATCATTTCTTTCCCAAAAAATTGTTTGATAATATCTACGTCAAAAGTGTTTTTAAATATAGATCTTAACTAAAAGACATTACAGAAGCTGCGAAAAACAAAAAGCATGGAGAGATGCATGCTTGGTGTAACGAAGATAGATATGAAAGAATTCGTGAATCTGTAAAATAACAAGAGTGGATGATGTCATGATCAAAGCAAAGGTCTTCAAGTGGCAATCTGCTGGACATATTACTAGAAGAACCAACACTGGACCAATAAAATACTGTATACCAAGGGACACGAAAAGATGACCCCGCCCCACCTCAGGCGCCATGGGCTTCAGCCTTCCCAACTTTTCTTTGAGCCCATACTGTAGCTCCCCAAAAATATTTAAGCAGTTAGAACACAGGGAGAGTACAACCATCTAAGATTTTAGGAAACCTGGATAAATGTTTGAATTTTTCATGGTCAAGGAATGTTTTAACATAAAATAAATTTCCTTTGTTAAATTCAGTGTTGTACTCCTTTGAAATGGAGTGAATCCTTTGAGACCGCCCCGGTGGCCAGTGGTCTAAGCGATGGCCTCTGATCATTCATCCGAAAGGGGTTCAGGTTCGAATCCCGGTGAGGCATGGATGTTGTGTTTGTCTTACGCCACTGGCTCTCTCCCTTCCCTGGAACCAGTGGCCCTAAATTAGGGACGGGAGACTTCTTACAGCCCATTCAGTTGCTCACGGTGGTCGTTAAACCTCCAATAAAAAAAAATCCTTTGAGTGCACATGTGGAAGAACAGTAAAAGAACATTTTTTCGTAATTATCATTTAAAAAATTGAGATATTCCTTTTCAGGTTACAGACTAAAATTCTACACAGCCTTATGACAACAAACATTGAAAAGAGAAAAATTGCGAAAGTAAGCTAAAATCGCGAAGAAAGAATGACATTAGCAACGCAGGGTTAAATTTATTTGAAACGGAACTTTTTGGCAAAATTTCTGCAAAGCACTTCAAGATATTTGCCCCCCCCCCCCTTCGAAAAAACACTTAAAAGATAAGTGAAAGAAATTCGAAAACATACCAGAGTGACATGGAAGGCAGCGATTCAAAAGATATATACTGTATAATATACCCTGAGTTAAACAAATATATATAGAGTAGTATTGGGCAGAATACACCAATAATACGTAGTATGCGCAATCGTACTTAAAACTCCGTTTATTATTAGGTGTAGATATATATGTTACCGGCAATATATGAAAACCAGGCATTCTATAGAATGCCTTGGCAATGTATAGAATGCCTGGCGTTTTTAGGCAAAGTATGAAATTTTCAAATATTATATATACTTTACCTAGGCATTCTATACAATTCTAAGCATTCTATTCATGAAAAGGCTTGCCGCCCCGGTGGCGCAGTGGTCTAAGGCGTTGGCCTCTGATCATTCGTCCGTAAGGGGTCCGGGTTCGAATCCCGGTCAGGCATGGATGTTGTGTTTGTCTTACGGCACTGGATCTCTCCCTTCCCTGGAACCAGTGACCCTAAATTAGGGACGGGCGACTGCTTATAGCCCATTGAGTTGCTCACGGCGGTCGTTAAACCTCCAATCAAAAAAAAAAAAAAAAAAAAAAAGGCTTATTGAAAAGACGTATATGAAAAGAATTAAAACAGAAAATATGAAAGTGTTCCAAAGAAAGACTGAAAACAGAAATATATTCAGTCTTCCGAAGAAAGACTGAAATGCAAATGGTGAATTCTTCGTCTTCCGCGAGTGCTGAAAGTCAATTACCTTGCCACGTTACATTAGAAAGTAGAAATATCATTAGTGGGAGTATTTTATACTTTACTTCCGAACAAAGACTGAAATGCAAAGGGCGAATTCTCCGTCTTACACGAGCGTTGAAAGTCACGTGCCTTGCAACGTCACATTAGAAACATCATTACCGGGAGTATTTTTTTACTTCACTTCCGAACAAAGACTGAAATGCAAATGGCGAATTCTGTCTTATAGGCGAGCGTTGAAAGTCACGTGCCTTACAACGTCGCGTTAGAAACATAATTGACGGGAGTATTTTATACTTTGCCGGTTTCTGTTTAGGCATTGTATAGAATGACTAGGAAATGTGTGAAATATTAACAATTTCATACTTTGCCTAAAAACGCCAGGCATTCTACACATTGCCTAGGCATTCTATACATTGCTGGTAACATATACAAAGATAAACTTCCGAGCTTTCACCACCATACGGGTGACTTTATGAGGCAAACAGCTCAGTGTGAACCTCTCATTCTTCACACTGAGCTGTTTGGCTGACGAAGCCACCCGTATGGTGGTGAATGCTCGCAAGTTTATTCTTGTAGATATCGACACCTAATAAACGGAATTTTAAGTACGATTGCGCATACACTGAGTTAGCTTAGTGTTAGGAACAGTGACGCACACAGAATTTCCATCAAGGGTGTTGTCCAAGAAGAAATTTACTGGACAAGCAAAATTGCTATATTTTTTATATCATCATCATCATTGTCAACCATTATCAATCCACTGCTGGACGAAGGTCTCACCAAGTTTCCTCCACAACGGTCTGTCTTGTGCCAGTCTCCTCCACGTCACCCCTGCATACTTTCGAATTTCATCCATCCATCTCCCATGTGGTCTTCTGGGTCTTTTCCTGTCCCTTGGAATCCAATCTAAAATTTCGGCTGTCCATCGATGATCTGTCCTTCTGGCAGTATGTCCAGCCCATTGCCATTTCAGGGATTTAACTCTGATCATGATGTCTTCCACTCTTGTCATTTTTCGGATCCACGAGTTCCTCTTCTTATCTCTCCTGGTTACACCAAGCATGCACCTCTCCATGCCACTTTGAGTTGTCTGCAGCCTTTGTATGTCTCTTTTAGACAAGGTCCACGTCTCTGCACCATACGTAAGCACTGGAAGGATGCATTGATCAAACACTTTTCTTTTAAGACATAATGGCATATTGCTCTTGAAAATTATGCCGTTTCTTCCAAAAGCTCTCCAGGCAAGTATTGTACGCCGATTAATTTCTTCATCAATGTGACCCTCACTTGATATCTGCTGTCCAAGATAAACATACGTATCTGTTATCTCCAGTTTTTCTCCATCAATCGATAAATCTTCATTTCTTGTAAAAGCATTGAACATCACTTTTGTCTTCTGAAAGTTCATTTTTAATCCCACTTCTTTACTCTTGTCAGCAAGTTCCTGGATCATACTCTGCAGCTCTGATGGGGTAGTTGCAAAAATGACTACGTCATCAGCAAAACGAAGGTGGGTTAGATAATCTCCATCAATCTTTATCCCCTTGTTTTCCCAGCTCAGAGACTGAAAAACACCCTCCAATGTGGCATTAAAGAGCTTCGGAGATATGGTGTCACCTTGTCTCACTCCCTTTCCAATTTTTACGTGTGTTGTATTTTCAAACAGCCTGATCTTTGCACTTGCATTTTCATAGATGTTAATAATATTAATGTATGCATCTTCAATACCGCAGGTTTTCAGAGCCATTGTAACTGCTGATGGTTTCACCGAATCAAAGGCTTTTTCATAATCGATAAAAGCCATGCACAATGGAAGTTCATATTCCCTCGCTCTTTCAATTAGTTCTCTCAGTACGTGGATATGATCTATTGTGCTGTAGCCACTCCTGAATCCAGCTTGTTCTCTCGGTTGAGCCATGTCCAGTGTTACCTTCAAGCGGTGTGAAAGAACTTTAGTGAAGATTTTATAAACTACTGATAGGAGGCTGATAGGTCTGTAGTTTCCGAGATCCTCAATGTCACCTTTCTTATGTAGCAGGATCATTGTAGCGGTGTTCCAATCCTCAGGAATCTTTCCTTCATTAAGGCATCGAGTGAAAATTTGGGCGAGTACTGTTTCGATTTCTCCACTTGCTTCTTGTATGATGTCTACAGTAATTCCATCTTCTCCTGGAGCTTTTCCTCGCTTCATGTTCTTGATTGCATGTGCAACTTCTGCTGGAAGAACTGGAGGAACTCTGGTACTGATATCTTTCATGATGTCTAGAGTGCATGTATCATCCCTTTCATATAATTTGGAGTAGAAATCTTTCACTCTTGTCAAAATTTCGCCTCTTTCTTGTTACAGAACCATCTTTTCTCAGTGCCATAATCTGTTTTCTTCCCTTACTGAGATGTCCCTTTGCTATCTTTAGGCTTTGGTTGTTTTCAATTGCTTTCCTCACTAGTTTACAGTTGAATTTCCTTACGTCTTCAGTGATACTTTTTCTTACTGTCTTGCATAGCTCTATATATTCCACTTTGGAAGTCACATCTTCTTTAGTTGTCCTCATCTCTCTTTTTGCATCAACATTTTGGTTTTTCCTGATAATTTGTTCACATATAACTTGTTCTTAGACCCAGCTAATTTTGTTGCCGTTTCCATAAGAGCTTTGGTTACTTTTCTGTTAACTTCAGAGATGTCCACTTCTTCCGATGTTAGGCCTTCTAAAGCAGAGAACCTGTTCTTCAGTTCCAACTTGAAGGTATTATGGTGTTTTTTAAGGTTGGTTATGTCAATAGATTTTGTTTGTCTTATGAGCTTGCCACGTTCAAGTTTAGTGTTGAGGTGCACCTTACATCTCACCAATCTATGGTCACTACCTGTGTTGAACTTGTTTAGCACACTGCAGTCTTCTATGACGAATTTTTTTTGTTACACATAATAAAATCAATTTCACTTGTCGTCCCATTTGGATGTCTCCATGTCCATTTCCTGTGTGGCTTTTTCTTGAAGAAGGAGTTCAAGATGAAAAACCCTTCTGCCTCTGCAAACTCAACGAGAGTATTTCCACGCTGGTTTCTGTTACCGTGACCGAATTTACCTACTGAAGTTTCATTCTGTTGCCGTTGCCCTATTTTTGCATTGAAATCTCCCATAATTATTTTCAAGTGCTGCTTACCTTTATTATTTAGATGACAAATTTCCTCATAAAATTCTTCAATTTCTTCTTCAGGATGACTTGTGGTGGGTGCATAAGTTTGAATAATCTGAGCCTGGTATCTTTTCGAGAGTTGGATAACAAGTCGTGCAGCTCTGTCAGAGGAACTTTCAACTTCTACAACTTTATCCTTCAGTTTCTTGTTTATTATAAATCCAACACCACTAGTTCTGCCAGTATCTGTCCCACGATAGAAGAGATGTCCACTTTTTAGTTCAATGAGATCTCCTTTTCTCCTTACCTCACTTAGCCCCACGATGTCCCACTTGATCCTTTGTAGTTCCTCTTCCAATTCAAGAAGCCTTGAATCAGAAGATAGGGAGCGTCCATTGTAAGTAGCCAAGGTCAGCATCAGATGGCAGCCTAGTCCGGTCCTCCAGGGATTCTTAGCACCCTCTGCCTTCATGTCGCACTGGCCGCTGCCTTGGCCAGGTACATTCCAGCTGCCGGAGACTGAGGGCCAAGATTTAAGTTGTGGAATCATTTTGGAGGGTTTTGGCCATAACTCACCACGCTGGCCAAGCGGGTTGGTGAGTGTGGGATAGAATTTCCTCTAATCCCGATGGTATAGTTATACCGCTATTGGCGGTCGTCAGAGCCCCTTTAGTGGGAACAGGATGCACCACGAGAAGGCGGGGTTGACATTTGTCAAGGAGAGGCTGTGATGTTACGCATCACCTGACCTTACATCCCATTTTTTTTTATATAGATACATGTAAATCTTATTCTGACTACGGCTAAGTTAAATAAATAAATAAATATATATTTGGCAATATCCCCTCATTTTCAAGAAACCAGTCCCGCACACGCCATGCAGTGTGGTAGGGAGCCGGGTCGTGTTGGAAGAGACAACGGTTATTTCCATAATATTGCCATATTATTGTTAGCACAGAATTATCCTGAACGTTGAGGTACACTTCAGAGTTCATGGTTTATAATAACCAACAGGCCGAGTCCCATCCACGAAAAACAATTCCATACCTTGATATAACCTCCGCCGAACTGAACAGTTCGGAGAACAGTCCGACGAAAAACGTTCGCCGTGCTGTAGCCAAATCTAAACGCGTAGACCAGATTGGAAGACTTAAAAACTTGATTAATCACTCTAAAGGACAGCTTTCCAGTCGCCAACAATCCAGGTACGACAGGAGACACAAAACGCCAAACGGCACTTCGCATTCATAGTAGTGATGTGCGTCTTGTGTGCCGCTGCTACAGAATAATAACCCACACTGTGCAACTCTGTGGGTAGTTATGGTACTAACCGAGCCATTGCAAGCATTTCCTACTTCAGTCAGCAGCGATGGAAACGGCAGAGGAAAAACGAGATTTCTTAACATTTCTTACCATGGCTTTTCTGTCGCTTTCCCTCAGTTTCTACTGCTTTCCTCAACATTTTTTTTTTTTTTTTTTTTTTTTGCTATCGTTGCACCGTCCTGCCTCCATCTCTTCACGACATCACTTACAACTGATTTTGGTGGGTTTATTTTAGCTGCAATGCTCTGTATGGAAACGTTACTCAAATGACATCCTATGACCAGCCCACGCTGGAACTCGGGAAGTTCACGTTCTTTGCACTTATGCAAATATTTTGTAGCGTCAGAATTCACTTGATAATATAGTGTATGTATATATGTACGTTCTTAATGAATGTTAGCATAAATCAACACAGATGAACACACAGATTAAAAAATTATCTGAAGTAGTAAGATAAATTCAGTAATCATTGAGCTTAAGACGTTCATAAATATAACGATCATTATGAAAACTAAAATTAAGACGGACAGAGAAATAATTGATCATAACGAAAATACTAAATTTATAAAGCCATGCACAGAATCTGTTTTTTTTTTATTATTTAGAAATCGTCGGAATGTATTTTAAAAGGAAATAATTTGTTTTAAGGACTCGGGCCTTCTTGGGAGGGATCCGGACCCGGCTGACCCTCCCGGTGTGTGCGCCACTGGTTAGGAACAGGCCGTTTTACATATTTGGCGTAATAACGAAGTGCTACGTGATATCAACGTATGGTGGGGCTACTATAATTTATTTTTATTTGATTGGAGGTTTAACGACCATTGTGAGAAACTCAATGGGCTATAAGCAGTCTCCCGTCCCTAATTTAGGGTTCCAGGGAAGGGAAAGAGCCAGTGCCGTAAGAAAAAACATCCATGCCTAACCGGGATTCGAACCCGGACCCCTTTCAGACTAGTGATCAGAGGCCATCGCTTAGACCACTGTGCCACCGGGGTGGCTACTATAAATTGTGCACACCTATCCTCTAAGCAATAAAGCCGCGGGTGGCCCAGTGGTCAACGTTCGTGACTGCCACGGAAAGAGCCTCAGGTTCGATCGCAGGCAGGTACGAACGCTCGATCCACTAAATGTGCGTCGGATGGGCACGTTAAGCCGCCGGACCCTGGCTCCCCCGGTAATAAATAAAAGAGTCTTCCTCCCCCTTTCTACCTCGCTTCCGTGTGACTTTCCTATCGGGCACTCTAGCCCAAATCTCCTAGCTTCCTATTTCTAAGTGTTGTTTAAGACCTGGGGTCAGACATTCCCTTCCTAAAATCCTCTACATATGATCTAAGCAATAAAAAAAATAAAAAAAAGCGTGATGGGTAAACGGAAGGATTTATTGGACTTTTAAAAAAGACAGACTGTGAGAACTTGGAGAGCAGGTGCCTGGATTTCTCAAACGGCTGCAATGGTGGGTTGTTCGCGAGCCGCCGTAATTAAAGTGTGTCAGGACTGGTGTGAAAATGGTCAGACAACGACCTGGAGGTAAAACTGCATGGGACAGCGAAAGGTTGATACTACTCGTACAAGCCAACAGACGCAGCACTCATCAACAGTTGACTGCCCAATACAACAGAGGTCAACCCGGAACAATATATGTCATGATCATCCGTCATACGCTTGCACGTATGGGCTATAAAACAGAAGCAGAGGCGAAGCCGACGACATCCTCTTCTAACCACGGTTCATCGAACGCAGAAAACTCGCCTGGTGTAAAAATCATTCAAGTTGGACGTCTGATGGCTGGGGGAAAGTGTGCACAGCCCCGGTGACGCAGTGGACTAAGCGATGGCCTCTGATCATTCGTCCGAAAGGGGTCTGGGTTCGAATACCGGTGAGGCATGGGTGTTGTGTTTGCCTTACGGCATTGGCTCTCTCCCTTCCCTGGAACCGGTGACCTTAAATTAGGGACGGGCGACTACTTATAGCCCATTGAGTTGCTCACAGTGGTCGTTAAACCTCCAATCAGAAAAAAAAGTGTGCTGGTCTGATGAGTCGCGTTTTGTACTCCACTCCGTGGATGGTCGTATACATATTTGGCGGAAACAACGTGATGCACTCGATCCATCCTGCATGGTATCCACAGTGCAAGCCGGTGGAGACGCTTGTATGGCGTGGGGCATGTTTACCTGGCAGGCACTTGGACCCCTGGTGCATGTGGAACAACGTATGACTAGTGTCCACTATCCTGTATTGCTTGCTGGCTCTGTACACTCAGCAATGTTTTTTTTTTGATTGGAGGTTTAACGACCACCGTGAGCAACTCAATGGGCTATAAGCAGTCGCCCGTCCCAAATTTAGGGTCACTGGTTCCAGGGATGGGAGAGAGCCAGTGCCGTAAGACAAACACAACATCCATGCCTAACCGGGATTCGAACCCGGACCCCGTTCGGACGAATGATCAGAGGCCATCGCTTAGACCACTGCGCCACCGGGGGCCCAGCAATGTTGCAACGGTGTCTTACAAAATGACAAAGCGCCAGTGGCGTCGGAACTCTTTTTAGACAGCGGGTAGGGGGGGGGAGGCAAGATATCGGAGAACAAAATTTTTCACCCTGGCATAAAATTTTTCGTACTACTGTAAAAGAAGACTTGCTGCGTTCGTTAAGAAAATTTTATTTTTTCGATTGAACATTAATCTATAAAAAACACTTTTCATATCCATATAGTTTATCAATGTAAAGTAATTGTACACATGAACGGCGTTAAACTATAGATCTTGGTACTTCCGGATTGGTACGAATTCCGCAGGAATTATAGTCGTAGACGCTATAATTAAACATTGAAGGAACTTTTATTTCATTCCTCACCCTACTTCATTTCCCTATTTATTTGTACTCATTTTTTTATTACAGAAAGACTAATTTTTTACACATCTAATGAGACAAAACATTACGGTCTTCAAACGGGAACCAGCCCTCTAGACATTTCTTGTCTCAGGAGTGAGTGACATTAAAAAATATTCAGATTTCTAGATAGTAGTTCATGGTAAAAAATCAAGAGCAATACTCAATTTTTATCAAAATGGACTTAGAAAAACAAAACAAAGAAAACCGAATGCTTGAGATCTCCAATCACAAACATGTGTAATTTGAAAAGGAAGAAAACTGAGGGAGCAAATGTGATGTTTTACTCCCACACTCATTTTTGTGCGGGGGCAACTGCTCCCTCTGCACTCGCGGTTCCGACGCCGCTGCAAAGCGCCAAGCCGCACATGTCCGATGATGTTGCGCAGGAATGGTCTGAGGAACACAGTTCAGACTTCCAACACATTGATTGGCCTCCGAACTCAGATATCAGTCCAGAAAAGATAAATCACAGACACTTGTGGAACACAATGGAACGGCATATCAGGCGTCTGGATACACCAGATCACCTCCATACCTGCACTGAAGGCCGCATTTCACACAGTTGGCCACACCTACCACCTGCATCTTATTGAATCGATGCCACGTCGGATAGCTGCTGTACTGAGGGATGAAGGAGAAGCTACGAAGTATTAGGTAGGTGGCCATAATTCAGAGATCACTCAGTGTATATCATCGTCAACCATCATTATCAATCCATTGCTGGATGAAGGACACCCCAAGTCTCTTCGGCAACTCTCTGCCTTGAACCAGTCTCTTCCTTTTGGTCTGTTGAACATACTGCTGAAGAACTGGTCCGGTGATGCTTCTTCTAGCAGTAGTATGTCTAGCCCATTGCTACTTTAAGATTTTTCATACTTTGATCGTAATGTTATTCATTTACCGTATAAAAGTTCACATTAGTACCCACTTTTTTAATATATATGAATATGCACTTAGGTTCATAAAAAAAAAAAGAACACCTGAAAAGAGTCTAGCTACGAATTTGATTTTTACAGGATATGCTAATCGGGCAATATCGCAGAAATTATTTTTACAGAATATGCTAGCATTTCTGTATCATACGTGCACTAGTACTGCTTCTAGACAAGTCAGATAGTGCAACGGTACACACCAAAAACCTGCCATTTTTCTGTTATGAGCGCCACGTAGCCCGGCTGGCATGTTAATACTTGGCCATCCAGGGCCGTGGAGAGCGAGCTCGAGCCCCAGTGCATTAAAATCTCCGGGCCACCTCACCTCGGCTCCTCCACTAACCACATAATCCATATTTCCGTTTCCTCACCCACCCACCCACCATCCCCCTACTTCCCGACAACCCGACTGGTTGCAACTCTTCAATCTTTTTTTTTTGCGGTGGATAATTTTTCATATTCTCCTCTACGTAAACAAATCCTCGAACCCTACCTTTCGAGAAAAGAGTTCTCAGAAAACTCTTTAACATATCTACCGACAGATATTCTTATTTTTCTTAGTACTTATTCATAATCACATGTTTTACCTTTCATTTTTAGAGTGTAATATACGTCTAAAGATGCAGCCTCTGGGAAAGTATCCACACAGAGTTCTCATAAGTAAACATTAAATTTTATGTTTTCTCTTTTAAGTTGCCGCTGTGAACAGAGCGACTTCATCAGTTATTGGAATAAAGGAAAATAAACGAAATCGGAATTACGCACAAAGACACTATATTCATTTATAAAAATTGCAGCAATGCGAAAATAATGAGTTGAGCATAAAATAAAAAGACAAAAGATGCCGGCTTCTGGTTGGAAACACAAAGTAACAAAATCTACATGATGAAAATTGTCTGCAGCCTTTGATGACTAGCAATAACGTTACAATGGTCTGTGTCGGCGACTAGCAAAGCAACACAGAGAACCCACTGTGTGGTGTCGGCGTGTCGTTGGAAAGAAAAGAAGAAATGAAAAACATAATATGGAGAGCTCGTTTGATTTGCCACAGGTAACCCACGCACGTGTTGCAGTTAGCCTGGAAACTCGAGTAACTTTTTTTTTTATTATTATTGTATTTAAAGCAAGTTTTGAATTTATTAATTTTTTACACTTGTGACAAATTACGCACTTTTACGCGTATTTTACGCGTCACGTAGAAAATATTTTTTTACGCGTAACTTCCCAACCCTGGTGACGGTATAGCTTGAAAAATATTCGGACACCATAAAATAATTAGAAAAAAATTACTTTAGAAACGGGCTCTGGGCCCCACCCCGGTGCTACAGCACCCCCCCCCCCTCTCGTCAGGCCTGTAGTCAGCAGTTGGTAAGGATGCCTCGTTGTCGTGTAAGACAGTCGTACAATCATATCAATTAGTTCGACATTATCTGCACGAGAGGCTGCAATACTTCCGTCCGGGATATTGCCTGTCGTGTGTGGGGGGCAGTGTTTACGTCGTGGCAAGAGAGTGCAGGGAATGGTACGACGAAGAGCGTAGGACACGAAGAAAAGGTTCTGGACGTCGTACACAGACAACGCCAAGGGACAACCGTGATCTCACGAGGATGCTTTTGAGTGACCGTTCTGCATAATCAACGGCGTTGGTTGAGCAGTTTCGAACTGTGACTCATTCTCCGATGTCAACTGTAACAGTACGTTGCCGGTTACTACAGTTCGGACTGCAGATTCGTCGACCCCTCCGCAGGCTGTCTTTAACACGGCAGCAACTGACTGCCAGGCTTCAATGGTGCATTGAATGAAGAGAGTGGCATGACGAATGGCACAATATCGTGTTCTCGGACAAAATGCGCTTCTGTTTAAGCAAAAAAATGGCCGCATATCTGTCTGTCGACGGTAGGAGGGAGGAGTGTCGAGAAGAGTTTTCTCGCTAGGAATACCACACCAACACGAGGAATTATGGCCAGGGGTGCTATCAGGTACGAAAACTTCGTGAGAGTCCGTACCTCCATAACATAACCAATGCGCGTTATATCAATGACATTCAACGGCCAGCCGTCCTTCCGTACCTGCAGGAAGTATCCGGGGCCATATTTCAGCAGGACAATGCCACACCGCATGTTACAGCGACAGCACGTGCCTTCTTCAGGGATAACAATGTTTCACTTCTGCCGTGGCGGGCTAGATCGCTGGATTTATCACCCATAGAAAATATCTGGGAGACCCTCAAACGACGGGTACAGCGGTAAGACCGTCCGACAGCAACTCTTGAACTTTGGACGCGGGCCAATACAGTCTGGATGGCTATTCCACAGGACACCATTCACACATTATTTGATTCGATGCCGTATAGCAGGTGGTGCAAGCCAGGTGGCCACATCGACTATTAGCTACTTCGACGCACTTGCTACCTATGACACTGGAATGCTAACCATTTGTTCTGTATTGACTAATGAACATATCCGTAAAAATGAAAGTCGTATATCGACTTCTTTCAAGTGTTCTGGGTATTTTTTTCATTTATGAACACCAGTATGTTTGGTGTAAGAAAGGAGGTAACGTATATGCTAGGATCTAAAAAATAAAAAACTGAGTGGATCGAAAAATTATATAAAAACACTAGCGAAGTTACCCGGCGTTGCCTGGAATAGCCAAAGTTTATTTTCAAGTAACAAGATAAATTGCACTAGAAAAAAATCCTACCATGTTGAACAACGCTCAACTTTTATGAGATATATCGTTTGCATTTTTACCCCTTTTTTCTCTGTGGGCATTGGCCTTTTTCATTGTCTCCGAAGAATATTATTGTAATGAAAGATTTTCCAAATAGAGAGAAGGAAAATATGCCCAATTTTGTAATATTTATTATTTTTAAGACGTTTTTACACTTTACAGCCTGTATTTTTACATTGTTCCTGAAAACCTGTGGAACGTTGAACATAGAATGTTCATTGGCAACAGCATGGAGACCGCTAGCACTTGTTTCGCTGGGCTAGTGGTGATTCAGAATGCCCGACTGGTGTGTTCATTGTAAAACTTGTTTAAAAACGACATTTATGCTTTTTCCACCTGGAGCATAGATCAATGATTTGGGGAACCTACTCTTGAGCACGCTACGTATAACCGCACATGGGAAAAATACGGTGCCTCCAAGTTAATACCAGCGCACTTGATTGACTGGCCCTGTGCCTTGTTGATGGTGATACCAAATGCCAGCCTTACTGGGAACTGTAATCTCTTAAAAGTGAAGGGCGTATCTGTTGGAATCAGCTGAATGAGAGGAATGAATACGTCATCGCCTTTTCCCTTCCTACTAGATACTGTCGCTTGTATGACGTTCAGCAACATTGTTTTGACACAAAGTCTCGTACCATTACATAACCTATAGGTGGGTCGAGATTCCGAAGCAACATGATGGGTGAGCCAACTTTAAGTGGCAGTCGTCGATCACGTTGTTCGGTTATCTCACTCGCTCGAAGTAATTTTACTTTCTTTCCTTTCGGCTGAACTTGTCCGATGGATATTTCACCACACCTTTTTGGAGGCATTTCACCACACATGATGAAAACAGCACTTCAAAATTATTCTCCCACGCTGAATCACAAAGCAGTACTTTTTTGCACCTGCCGTTCAGACACCTTATCACAATTTACAATGGCTGTTCTGAACCCTAAAAACTCGAAATAGCAAACATATGCAACAATGCACTTCCTGTACTCCGCATTCAGCTTTCTAGAATGTAGATAAGACACTTTCTAGAAAATCGCTTAGAAAACCGTTGAGAATGATGTATAACCATTCGGACTCTTCCTCGTATGCCTGAACCGAGGAAGCTTGCCAGGAGTGAGGAGTCACCTGACGACCGTGGCTCTGACACGCGGATTAATACGCCAGCAGCCGACTTTCACTCAGTCTATAGAGCGCCCCGTAAAAACACATTTGACTTTTTTTATTCCCTTAGGGATGGAACTACGAACTTTAAGTCGCTCTAAAAACTCGAAATAGCAAACATGTACAACAATGCGGCCCGCGGATGGCCTGGTGGACAACCTTCGTGACTACCGCGGAGAAACTCAGGTTCGATCACAGACAGGTACGAACGCTCGAACCACTCAATATCCGCCGTGCGTCGGATGGGCACGTTAAGCCGTCGGACCCCGGTTACTGCCCCCCCGATAATAAATAAGGGCGTCTTCCTCCCCCCTTTCTACCTCGCTTCCGTGTTACTTTCCAATCGGGCATTCTAGCCCAAATCTCCTAGCTTCCTACTTCTAACGGTTGTTTAAGACCTGGGGTCAGACACTTTTTCTAAAATCCTCTACTGATGATCTGATGTACAACAATGCACTTCCTGCAACCCCGCATTGGGTTTTTTTTTTTTTTTTTTACGAATTTTCCAAAATTGGACGTCAGTCATTGTTTACATTCTCTCGGAAATCGATTTCTCGGCTTTAATCGATTTCTCGGCTTTGTTTAACATACATCGCTGGGAATGGGGTTTCTGTATCTTCCGCCGCTGACCTTATGTATGTTCCGCCGGTGTTTTTATTTATTTTATTTTTTTAGGAATTTCCAAAAATCGGACTCTTCTCCGTATGCCTGAACCGCAGAAGCTTGCGAGGAGTGAGGCGTCACCTGACGACCGTTGCTCTGACACGCGGAGTAATACCCTGACAACCAACTTTCACCAAGTCTTAGAGGGTCCCGTAAAAACACATTTGACCTCTTTTGATCCCCTTAGGGATGGAATTTCTAAAAATCGTCCCGCCTGTATTTTACTCTGGGTGATTAAGAGTATGTATGCCAATTTTGGTGCAAATCCATCAAACGTTTAGGAACGTATGCGGACCAAACACACAAATATCCAAACATACTTCCACTTTTATATATACATATAGAGAGATAATAGTCTGAAAGAGTAAAGGTTCTGCAATGAGGTGAATATAATTTTGTTTGCTTTAGTTTTGTTTTGAGCTCAAATATTTTCATTCATCAAATTATATGCAACGAATTAAAGAAATTAGTCCAACTTTTAGTAACCATTTACCTACCAGAGTTGGTACTAATGTGCGCTTTTACACTTACATCCACATCACTAGATGATTCAAATGCTATAAGGAGTTGGGCCATTGCTTCAAGAAAACAAAATCACCTTAATGGGGAGAGACAAGTGTACGAGCCCCAAAGATTCTCCGTGCCCCGACTTAAATTGCGGGCGAGTGTTCTAATCCCCAATACTTTTCTACATACAATCTCGTAGGTATCTAAATTATAATCGCCGCAAGGCCAGTCTGACTATGGAGTGAAAGGCACCGAGTGTGTACTTCCGCTGCAAAATATAGTTCCATTCTAAAAGATCCTACTCGAGCTTGACCTGGGACTTAAAAAAGTACACAGTTGAACTTCGCTCATACGTTTCTCTAGGCTATGGCCTTAAAAACATAAAGTTAAACAAATTAGTAAAATCATGCAATGCATTGATTATGATACGTTTTCATCATACCAGAAGTCATTACTCAAATTGTGAAACAATGGCTGTGGAATAAATCTCGCTCCTGTGCCCTGAACTTTGATCCCATTTCAATGATATTCAACAGAACCAGTTCAGTATACTTCCGGAACAACATACTAAAGTTTTGTCGCAATAGAAATCATTTTTAGTCAAATTATGAGGATAATGACTGTGGAATAAATCTCGCTCCTGCGCCCTGACCTTTGACTACATTTCGATTATATTAAACAGAATTGGTTCTGTATACCTCCGGAACAACATACTAAAGTTTTGTCGCAATCGAAGAATTTTTACATAAGTTATGACGCATAAGAGCGATAGAATAGATCCCGCTCCTATGTCCTGACCTTTGACCCCATTTTGCCCATTTTCTACAGCGTTCCTTCCCAGGTTGTCCCCTGCCATATGCTAAAATTTCATCGAAATCGAACCATTTTTACGCGAGTTATCGTGAGGACAGACAGACGGACAAAGCTGCAGCATATACACTTCAACCTACGGTTGGAAAACGTAAAAAACCTGTGAGGGAAATTTCAAAATTTTAAATACTACTGTAAGTTTCTGGAAGCTTCCAAAAAGAAAAAAATTACGCTAATTTGTAATGTAAGACAAATATACATGAATACTTCATTTTCTATCTTAAGCCTATACCTACTTTAATTTTTTTTATTATAATTTCATTATAAAAACAAGGTTGTTAAAAAAGTTCTGTACGATTTCATATTTTCATAAACAAACTTGCCTTTGAAATGCTAGGTAGTAAATTGGAATACGATTTTGTTTAATGTTCAATACCTTTAACACATCCTTTACTTACAAGCATCAGTCTTTTTTTTTTCTTTTTTTTTTTTTTTTTGATTAGAGGTTTAACGACCACCGTGAGCAACTCAATGGGCTATAAGCAGTCGCCCGTCCCTAATTTAGGGTCACTGGTTCCAGGGAAGGGAGAGAGCCAGTGCTGTAAGACAAACACAACATCCATGCCTCACCGGGATTCGAACCCGGACCCCTTACGGACGAATGATCAGAGGCCATCGCTTAGACCACTGCGCCACCGGGGCGGTCATCAGTCTTTTCAAAGCAGTTTGTAACTAGTTGATTTAGCATTAGTGCCGAGTAAAATATTCAATAATCTTTGCTTCTTTCAAATTTCTTGAAATCAAAGAAAAGAACTGCGAACGTTATTTCGTAAAGTTTTAGTTATATCATCTATTTCATGGATAAAAAAAAAATTCTGTCTCTGTTCTTTCAAATTTATAACACACCGGGTTACCTACGAAAGTAACACAGAGCCAATGTATTTCTGATATAATCTGAAATTCAACGTACAATCGGAAAAAGCGTATAAATGTATTATGCACATAAAATTTTTATAGTAGGCTGCACCAAACAGTAGTGCTACGTCAACTGCACAACTTTTGGGGAAAAGATAAACCTTTGTATGATGGATGAAACAAACGTAATGAACAGTTTAAGTATTTCGTACAAGTAATCTAAGGGTGAACCAGGCTGTGTCTGTACGATGTGCAAAACTAACTATGTTCAAATTGCAAAGTTAGAAACTTTATTTACAATTAAAAACACAAGTCAGTTAAAATACCGCAAGCAAGATCTTTCAAGGCCGCAGCGGCCCCATCAGCAGGCTTAGTGCCACAGTCATCGAGCAAGCATGCAATAAATGCAATGTAATAGTTCCATGATGCAACAGTCATCAAAAGTCTCTGTTGCCAAACGTGAATGTCCAAAATCATGTAAGACATGGCAAGGAACGCATACCATCCGCTGTAGGAAACAGATTCGATTAGTGTCTGGAATGAAACTAGGCAGATCGATATTACAGCAGGTATTACCAAATTTAGTAATATACAAACTTTCTGACAAAAGTTATGTACGTTTGTTACACGGTGATGCAATAATACTGATATTTTCCCAATCAGGTAGATAATTTCCTTGATTCACAGTTTTGGTCAGAGCTGCGAGTGTAGAACCAGTCCTAAGAGCAAATTTATGTTCTGCTACGCGAACACCAAGGGGCCGAAGCGTGGAGCCTATATAGAATTTCTCAGTAAAGAGGGGGTCTCGAGGAACTAGTGGAATGCAGTACATTCCAAGTTCATTGAGAATCGGTACCGAATCTCGGTCATTTTTAACAAGTGAGAACACATTCGTGGTACGGATCCCAAAATCCAAATTATGTATTTTTTACAAAATTGCTTCAAAATAGAGACAGTGGGCGGGACATAGTCAATAGAGCCAACAAAACGGGGACATGAAACCTCAGGAAGAAGTGTGGTAAAAGGAAACCGCCTAAAATTGAGCAATAATTCAAAAAATGTTTCTGAAGAGTAGCCAAAAGTATGAGCAATCTGCAACACTTTAGACAGTTCAGCACGGCGAAGCCTAACCGAAGAAGAATGGGAAAAGGCACGTTTTTATCAAAAAACGTAAAGCTGAAAGTTTGTAATTCCGAGGATGAAAAGACGAGAAGGAAATAATGACAGGAGAAAAGATGGGTTTTCTATAAACAGAAAATGAGACCTTATTAGAGGTAAGGTCACGAGAAAGAACGAAATCAAGGAAAGGCAAGGGACACTCAACCTCCAGTTCCAACGAGAACCTAATACATAGATGGAAATTGGGCCGATAAGGCTTCGGTAAAGGAATTAAGTTGCGTAACCGAATGCTGCCAAAAAACCAGAAGGTCATCGACATACCTTAAAATTAATGATGGTTGATAAGGGAACTCAGCCAAAACTTTTTCTTCTAGAGACTGAAGAAGTAATTCTGCTAACACTTGGGATAAGGGGAGCCCATAGGTGTACTAACCCTTTTGTTGATATACCACATTAGCGAAACGCAAGAAGGAGCGACCAGCTATAAGCTTCAAAGCTGAAATAATAGCTGCCGCTTCGACCGGGGAAACAGACAGATCAGACACCAATTTCTCAGCAATAATGGTATGAACCTGGTTCAAAGCGACGCAGGGAAAAAGGGGAAACTACGTCTAAAGAAGCCATGAAAAACGGGGTCCCAGAATTCTCGAATGTTTTAAGGCGAGCCAAGGCCTGAGAAGAACTGAATTGAAATAGTAGATGGCAAAGCAAATGATCTCAAAAAGGTGGCTAACGCTCTCTCAAGGGGGCGGGTCGGGTTAGCATACCCCGAAACCAAAAGCCTCAAAGGGAGATTAGGCTTATGGGTTTTTAACTTACCGAACGCTTCAGGAACTCTGGGTCCATTTGGCGGGGGGTGAATCTTCGAAGAAATACAGGTAGCAAGTTGCCTTTGGGTCTTAAGCTTCCCGAAGGCTGCGATGGTAGCAGCGGTAGGGTCGGACCCAAGAACCCTATGTGGGACTTGATTGATAGCTTGAAGCATCTTGGATTGATAATCACTTCTGTTCAGGATAATGACCTGTTGACACATGTCTGCTGATATAATAGACAGTTCCGGATTCTTTGATAAAGTGATCAATTGTTCTCTTTCAAATTTCAATTGTGGCGAAGATCTGGTAGGCTTCGAAACGGCTCCGATAATAGATTACCTGGCACAATCTTGATCTCCAGCAAGAAAGGCAGATATAATATTTTCCACCTGGGGGAGACATGCAAAAGGTGGAAACCCCTCATTGAGCGTAGACTTTTGGACATCAGAAAGGAGAACCGAGCTCAGGTTGAGGAACGAAGGTTGAATGAACCCCTGCACCTACAGTAGTAATCCCTCGGGTGGTATTCAGTCGAGGAGCAGAACATTGTCCAGAAACCAAGTCACATATTTTATGAATATGTCTCTGATTAATTATGGTCCACTTCAGATTGAAGGGAAGTGAATAAAATCAGCAAGCACTTACCCAGTAAGATGTGATGTGAAAGTTTAGCGAAATGAGAATGTGCATTATAGAACTTACGGTTGAGAAGATCCAGTAAGCTACGCTTGCGTCGAATTTCTATCGCCAACACATGGACATCTCGAGACGAAATAGCACGGCAACGTATCTTGAGGAATTTAGGAATCACTTGCAAAGAGCGACAGTTGACACGGAAGTTGAGATGAGCTCCCTCCACTGTGACCATAAGACGAAGAGAACAGAATATCTTTGCTGCCTGCTCCATCACTGTACACTTAAAACAGGTAAACTAAAATATAGTTACCTGCACAGTTCAATATGCAGCTTAATCAAGGTGAACAGTTTAAGTATTTCGTACAACAAGTAATCTAAGGGTAAACCAGCTGTCTCTGTACGATGTGCTAAACTCACTAAGTTCAAATTGCAAAGTTAAAAACTTTATTTACAATTAAAACCGCAAGCAAGATCTTTCAAGGCCGCAGCGGCCCCATCATCAGGTTTAGTGCCACAGTCACCAAGCAAGCAGCATGCAATAAATGCAATGTAATAGTTCCATGATGCCACAGTCATCAAAGTCGCTGTTGCCAAACGTGAACGTCCAAAATCATGTAGAACATGTCAAGGAACGCATACCACCCGCTGTAGGAAACAGATTCGATTAGTGTCTTCCACGGGCGGGGAATGTTTCGTTTGTTTGAGAGATTCGATTAGTGTCTTCCACGGGCGGGGAATGTTTCGTTTGTTTGAGAGATTCGATTAGTGTCTTCCACGGGCGGGGAATGTTTCGTTTGTTTGAGGTTTAACGACCACCGTGAGCAACTCAATGGGCTATAAACGGAGGGCAGGGAATGAAACGAGGCAGATCCATTTTACAACACGTATTACCTAATTTGGTAATATTCAAATTTTCTGACAAAAGTAATGTACGTTTGTTTTACGGTGATGCAAGAATACTGAGATTTTCCCAATCAGGTTGATAATCTCCTTGATTCATAAAGTTTTTAACTTTGCAATTTGAACATAGTGAGTTTTGCACATCGTACAAAGACAGCCTGGTTCACCCTTAGATATAAACCTGAGGGTGGAGCAGTGGTCTAAGCGATGGCTTCTGATCATTCGCTTAACGGAGGGGTCTGGGTTCGAATCCCGGTAAGGCATGGTTGTTTGTGTTTATCTTTCGGGAGTTTATTCGCTGAGTTCCTTGTTCACCTATGTACATTGCTGACGTTGAAACACAGAATGTCTATACTGTATATATCTGTCAACCAATTCCAATATATGCTCAATATATATGTCAATGTATCTGTCAAACAAGTCCAATAAATAATTTAAAATTTTTTAAAGTCCCAATCAAAAAAATAATAATAATAATAAACATGGGGCAATGGGTGCGGTATGGTATTCAACCTGAATGGTGCAACTTTGCACCATACCATAGTATTTCATGCATCACACAGTGGTTTATCTTTTTCCCAGAAGTGATTCGACTGGTGTAGCACCACTTTTTGGTGCAGCCTACTACAAATTTTTTAACAGTGTACAACCGAATTAGAAAAGTGATACAATCGGGACTAGAATTCCATATAAATGGGAAGGCTCCACTGTAGTTCTAAATGTTGTGCATACCTACATTTATAAATTGAAGATCTTAGTTTCGGGCGAGATCAGTTTTTCAAAACAATACGCACACTAGTCTTTTGGAGACGTGATTGTCATTTCTGTCAATCTGTTATGTGTATCTGGGGGATATTTACTGCAGGTGGGGTGTAAACGAACAGTCAAGTGATTTGGGGGCACTATGCTTTGCACCTTTCTTCCTGAGAGAGAAATCGCTGATAGAAGGATTAGCGGAAAGTTTCCTTTTGTTCTGCCTCCCGTCGTGGTGGCACACCCTGAGGGATTGTGGATGGCCGGCCCTCGATACGTCGCACCGCATTAGTGCGGAGAAATACTGAAAAACCATGATATCTCATTGGTGAAAAGGTTCCCCTATCGTGCACTCCATATTCAAGTTAGGTTTGTCCAGAGTATAGTCGTCAGAGCTTAGCCCGAGCCCGCATGATACATAGGTGGTGTGTTGGTCTTATCGCACTGGATCAGTTCCTTACCTGGGACCAGTGGCCCCAAATTTGGGATGGGACACTGGCTATACCCTTCACAGTTACTTATGGTGGTCGTTAAGCCCCCCAAAAAACTTAATGAATCCCACCTGACACACACCCCCTCTTTCCCTTCCTCAAAATTCAAACTTTTGAAACATACGCCGATGTCAACGATCTTAGATTTCCAGTAACTTGGACGAATACACGTAATTCTTACATGGGTTTTCTGTTTTGTCAAACATCGCAATGATTGAATTAATTGATAGTGTGGTTTTTTTGTTTTTTTTTAATTGAAGGTTTAACAACCACCGTGAGCAACTCAATGGGCTATAAACAGTCGCCCATCCCTAATTTAGGGCCACTCCTTCCAGGGAAGGGAGAGAGCCAGTGCCGTAAGACAGATACAACATCCATGCCTCACGCGATTCGAACCTGGGCACTTCTCGGACGAATGGTCAGAAGCCAGCGCTCAGAGCACTGCGTCATCAGGGCGGCGTCGCCTTTTCTCAAAGATAAATCAATGAATGGTAGAATGCCACTGATTCTTAATCCCTGAACTTTGAAACAAGCAATTAAGATGAGAACTTATAGTCCGCCGCAGCCTAAAGTCATACCCACATGAGCTATGGATGACGCTGCCCGAGGGTTTGTCTACACATTGAAAATTTTGGCTCAAGGAACACCCCCCCCCCTTGTTTCTGGATTTCAATACCCTAAGAATATCTATTGTTATCAGAAGTCACCCGCATCCATTTCTGTTGCTGTTGGAGGTTTAACGACCACCGTGAGTAACTCAGTGGGTTATAAACAGTCGCCCGTCCATAATTCAGGGTCACGGATGGCCTAGTGGTCAATGTTCCTGACTGGTTGTTCGTGAAAGTCTCAGGTTCGATCCCAAGCAGGTACGAATGTTCAAACCACTAAAATATCAGCCGTGTTTCGGATGGGCACGTCAAGCCCCCAGATCCCAGGCACTGAGCCCCCCCCCACCTCCAAGGTTATAAGTAAGGACCTCTTCCTTTCTATCCCGCTTCGGGCCGCGGATGGTCTAGTGGTCAACGTTCGCGATTGCCACGAAGAAACCTCAGGTTAGATCCCAGGCAGATACGAACACTCTAACCACTAAATATCCGCCGTATGGGCACGTTAAACTGCCAGACCCGGGGTGCTACCCCCTCCCCCGGTTATAAATAAGGGCGTCTTCTTCCCCTTTTCTACCACGCTTCCATGTCACTTTCCTATCGGGCACTCTAGCCCGAATCTCCTACTTCTAACGGTTGTTTAAGACCTGGGGTCAGAAACTCCCTTCCCAAAATCCTCTACATAAATATCTAATTTAGGGCCACTGGTTTAGAAACGGGAGAAAATCAGTATCGTAAGACAAACACAATATCCATGCCTCACCGGGATTTGAACCTGGGCTCATTTCGGGCAAATCGTCAGAAGCGAGCGTTTAGACAATTCGGCCACAGGATCGGCCTATCTTCCAAATTTACACTGAAGAGCAATTGAATTAGAGACAGCTGGCGTTATGCAAATGTGGCGCTGTGGGCGGCCCTGTAAACGGAAACGACATGACGTATACAGCGATCCGACAATATAAGGAGTGATGCGACGGGAATCAGTAAGAGTCGGACGCAGTATGGGTAAGACGAATGATCTAAGCGCATTTGATCGAGGGCAAATTGTCGGGGCCCGACGAATGTGTCACTCCATCTCGGAAGTCATGCAGCCACTGGGATTTTCACGAGCCACTGTGTCACGGAGGCACCGTGACTACATCGAATCCGGTAAAACCATCCCTGCAAGGGGCCAACTGCCGTATACAACAGCGTGTGGATGAGCGGGGTCATCGTCGGCTAACTCGCATTGTAACAGCGGATAGACAGGACACAGTGCAAGAAATCACTCGGCAATTTAACGCTGCTGCACAAAAACGTGTAAGCAGCCGCACCATCCAGAACCATCTCTTCGCTATGGGGTACAGAAGACGTCGTCCCACGGGGGTACCGCTGCTGACCGCACATCACAGGGTGCAAAGATTGGGCGACTGGACCCTAGACATGTGGGAAAATGTTGCCTGGACTGATGAATCGAGATTCACGTTGGTACATGTGGATGGCAGGATACGAGTACGGCGCAAACCACATGAAGCGATGGATTCTTCTTGCCAGCAGGGTACTCTTCAAGCTGGTGAGGGTGGCATTCTCGTCTGGGGACTGTTTACGTGGACTGAAATGGGACCCCTGGTACGTGTGACATCGTCCCTCACAGGTCAACGTTACCGGGATATCTTGGACGACCATTTGCTCCCGTTTGTGCGTCTTCAACATCCCACTGGGGACCTCAACCTGTAACAAGACAATGCACCGTGCCATCGCTCCCGAATTGTATCCGAATGGTTGGATGAACACTCCACCGACGTGACCTCGCTGTCTTGGCCAGCTAGGTCACCTGACCTCAATCCCATCGAGCACATCTGGGATGCCATCGAGAGAGATGTTCAAGGCTCTGACTCCCCTCCATCAAATCTTCGTGAACTGTGGGAGCTTGTTCAGGGGTCGTGTATTCGTATGGCTTCCCAACGCTTCCGGTGTCTTGTCAAGTCCATGCCGAGACGAATCGCCACTGTCATCAGGGCGAAAGGTGGTGCTACGTTCAGATGTAACAAAAAAAAATGAAACATTAGATCTACGGGTTAAAAAAAAACCGTTTCCAAGGCTATAAAGTATAGTATGTCATTTATTTACACAGGTAGATACGTGCTTTAATGACGGGGATAAGTTTTTTTTATAGGTGGATACGTGCTACACTAATACCGCCCACCCCACCCAAGCGGGGATTAACTTCGGAGTGGGTGGAACTACGGGAAACGCTCGTGAGGCATGAGGGAGCAGGAAAATTAAGAAAAAAGAAAGAAGTCCTAAAATGACGATCTGGGAGGAAGCGGTGGGGACATTTTTACGAATTTTCTTTATGACCCAATTAAAATACGTACGTAGATCAGATTGTTATTCACAGTTTCTCCCAACTACTCTGATTTCAGGACTAAACTTTGCCTTACTCTGTTTCGAGACGTTACAGATGCTAGACAATATGACAATAGCAAAAAACTAACAAAGAATATTTCCATGTTTTTTACCCCTGCTGTCCCTTTATCTCTCTCTCTCTCTCTCTCTCTCTCTCTCTCTCTTTTACTGAACCTAAATCAATGTAATAAGTATTTTAAATCCTCCGTACTAAGTTTGTAAATTTTTTTTAGAAAAACTGAAAACAAAGTATTGCGAAGTTAATCATTTACGATCTTCGTTACTTTAAAGGTCATTATGGTTGGCGGGGGGGGGGGCGATCGCCCCAGTCGTCTCCCGCTCGATCCGCCACTGCCTCACAGGAAGTATATTTCACTTCCTTTGAGGCCGATCCAGCCACCACTGCAAAATGCGACGAAGCAGCTGTTCGGTGGAGATGACTTCAAAAAACGATTCGAACAGTGGAAACAGCGCTGGACTAAGCATGTGGCTTATGAAGGGGAGTACTTCAAAGGTGATTAAGATTCAAATCTGTAAGTCCTGTGTGCGTGCGTGTTTTTTTTTTTTTTCCTTTTGTAGTTAATCCTGTCTGGATACACCTTGTATATGTCTTACTCCGCTGCTTTGGACAACTCCTTTCATGCATATGAGGAGTACACACTAGTACTGAGACAACCCCAGCCCTAAGCAGGGCTCGGACTGTCGAATATCAACTGCGGTTCGGACTTGGGCGGGCTCACACGAACAGAATATTTTCTTTTGTTTTTAAATGTCAATTTGCATGATTTAACATATGAGACTTTTATTATACTTTCTAGTTGTTAGAGAATTCTTAGAAAACTGGGTGAGAGGAGTGGGGACCCTGGAGGGCTATTTATTCCCGGCTTGGGTAGCAACTGCCATAGGCCACGGTTTAGTAGATTTCTACGCAGAAGGAAACGTTTCTTCAAGAACTATAGATAGTAGACAACACGCCGACGAAATGTTGTCCTCTATTCCCTCGCGGAAGCTTCCTGCTAATTCTATTGGACAACGTACAAAGACTGCAGCGCCGCCCGACCTTTCCGGAAGTCCGAATCAGTTCAGGAGAAAGTAGATACTCAAAGAAAATCGTGAGACCATTCTGTACAAACAGATAGATGTACCTTCTCACTCCCCAGTTGGAAAAGACATCAGTTGATTGCAGAGGAAAGAGTGGAAATCTAATGTCTTTAAAAAACAAAATACTGAAGTGCATCATTTTATATTTAAATTACAATTTTCAGTGACTTTATTTACCCGTTGTACATTTCTTTTATGCTACTTGGAGCATAAATTTACGCTCCTAGTACGTCCGTTCTAGAAGGGCGATCGTTCCCTTCCTCCCCCCCTCTCGGTTGCTACGGCGCTGGCAGGATGAAAGAAGGAAACAAATAAAATAAAAGAGGACCAATATTCTTCCGTTGGGCCACGACAGTATTTAAGATATCCTTTGCCAGCTATTACAAACGAAAATCGAAAGCATCTGAAACTGCTTTGGGTAACGACGGAGAGCCTTCTTAGCTTGCTTACTACGATTACAGCATTTTGCCCTTTACTCGATTTTAAGAAACGTTTCATTTGGTCATCGTCTTTTTAATTCTGCTGCTGCAACGATACATTTATCATCTTGTCTTGTATCTGGCGCTCTTTGTCCAAACATGGCCCTTGCGCCATTGAAATCCAACAACCAACCAACCATTTATCATCTCTGGGAGGGAAGAGGTAGTTTATTGCTGTTTAACGGTTTTTTTATTGGAGGTTTAACGACTACCGTCAGCAACTCAGTGGGCTATAAGCAGTCGCCCGTCCTTAATTTAGGGCCACTAGTTCCAGGGAAGGGGAGAAGCAGCGCCGTAAGACAAACAACATCCATACCGCATCGGGATTCGAACCCGGACTCATCTCGAACGAATGGTCATAAGCCAGCGCTTTGACCACTGCGTCACCGGGGCAGCCAGAGGTTATTTAAGATCATAGAGGTTCGTATCTGATGAACCTCGCAACTGCTTGAGTGTAAACCAGGGGCGTATATATAAAAAAAAAAAAAATTCGGGGGCGGGGGTTGAAAAACGGAAGATTTTGAAATCCATCAGAACAAAATTAATGAAAAATGGAAGAAAAAATTAAAAAAAAATTATAATGTAAGTTGATGCGTTTTTACTAAATTAAAGCATTTTTTCTACTAATGTAAGTCGCATTTTAACCGAAAACTTTAAAAAATGAAACACTGTCGGGGGAAGGCCCCTTAGCCCTCTCTAAATACGCCCCTGAATTGTAAATCATAAATTTTTGCTGAAATTCCTATCCGATAATATACTTAGCACCTGAATAACCCCTTCACACACACGCACACACTTAGTCTTTAAATAATTTGTTTCCCTCCAGGACTGACTCGCTGAGGAGTCGCTGCCCCATTGACATAAACCAAAATTAATTTCAAAAACTACAATCACTTGGATCAGAATCAAAGTCGTTACTACTTAAAATGCAGTTAGATATAAATGCCTTTCACTCTTCGCTGTAATTCAGTTCAGTGCATGCTCCATGCGGACCAAAAGAAGTCTCTTTTACGATTTTTTTTTTAAGCTATAAAATTTTAGTTAAATTTCAATCTGTGACTGTAAGGTTTGCGTGCTTAATTGCCTAACTGTATCGTCTTGTCTCTCTATCGTGAGTACTGTATTTTGCGAACATATATATCATTCTTTATGGAACAGAATTCAAAACGGCTAGTGAACAGAATCAGCAAATAACACTTACGAAACGAATCCAACGCTTTATACTGTAACCACTTGTACTTCAAGGTAATCCTTGCCAGAATATTATCTTGCTGGTTTTAATCCAGACAACAATCTTAATACAATATCATTCGTTCGTCGTTCACATATAACTCGGCGTACCATTCGTTCAACACATCTGCGCGAGCATCTGAACAACAACCATTTTAGAACTTTCCTCTCTATTAATTCAATGTTTACCTTTTGTCATATTCCGACTCATGATGCCAAAATGAAATGGCTCTTATCGGAAGTAATGTATTGTTCAGCAGAAAACGCTTAACGAGAAGAAAACAAATTTACATAACAACACAGACACTCAAAAGGAAAGTTAAATGAAGATTTTTTTTTTTTTTGATTGGAGGTTTAACGACCACCGTGAGCCACTCAATGGGCTATAAGCAGTCGCCCGTCCCTAATTTAGGGTCACTGGTTCCAGGGAAGGAGAGAGAGCCAGTGCCGTAAGACAAACACAACATCCATGCCTGACCGGGATTCGAACCCGGTCCCCTTACGGACGAATGATCAGAGGCCAGCGCCTTAGACCACTGCGCCACCGGGGCGGCAAATGAAGATTTACGTTACATCACAGAAACACGAAATAGGGGTAAGCCAGTGGCATAGTCCTATAAAAACTAGTTTTCCTCGGGCATAGAGCACGCAATATAAACATATATCTATAATTATAATTAAGAATCTGTGTGTGCATCTTTCACTGCCAGGAAATCATCGTAGACCCAAAAAATTTGGCTAGTTGAGTTTCATTGCCCATCCCGGTGGCGCAGTGGTCTAAGCGCTGACTTCTGGCCATTTAACCGAGATGGGTCTGGGTTCGAATGCCGGTGAGGCATGAATGTTGTGTTTCTCTTATGGCACTGGCTCTCTCCCTTCCTTGGAATCAGTGATCCGACCGAAATTAGGGATGGGGCGGCTGCTTGTAGCCCATTGAATTGTTCACGGTGGTCGTTAGTCCTCCATTAAAAAAAAAAAAACAAAAAAAACAATAGCCAGTCGAGTTTTTTTTTACTGAAGGTTTAACGACCACCGTGAGCAACTCAATGGGCTATAAACAGTCGCCCGTCCCTAATTTAGGGTCACTGGTTCCAGGGAACGGAGAGAGCCAGTGCCGTAAGACAAACACAACATCCATGCCTGACCGGGATTCGAACCCGGACCCCTTACGGACGAATGATCAGAGGCCATCGCTTAGACCACTGCGCCACCGGGGCGGCAACTTTCCCTTTGAGTTTCTGTGTTCTTATGTAAATTCATGCCTCAGCGGGATTCGAACCAGAACCCATCTCGGATGAATGGTCAGAAACCAGCGCTTAGACCATTGCACCACCGGAGCGGCTTTTCTTTGTTGTTCGAGCTATAGCGGATTTGAATGGTCAGAAACCAGCGCTTAGACCCATCTCGGATGAATGGTCAGAAACCAGCGCTTAGACCATTGCACCACCGGAGCGGCTTTTCTTTGTTGTTCGAGCTATAGCGGATTTGAATGGTCAGAAACCAGCGCTTAGACCATTGCGCCAGCGGAGCGGCTTTTCTTCGTTGTTCGAGCTATAGCGGATTTGAATGGTCAGAAACCAGCGCTTAGACCCATCTCGGATGAATGGTCGGAAACCAGCGCTTTTGCCGCCCCGGTGGCGCAGTGGTCTAAGGCGCTGGCCTCTGATAATTCGTCCGTAAGGGGTCCGGGTTCGAATCCCGGTCAGGCATGGATGTTGTTTGTCTTACGGCACTGGCTCTCTCCCTTCCCTGGAACCAGTGACCCTAAATTAGGGACGGGCGACTGCTTATAACCCATTGAGTTGCTCACGGTGGTCGTTAAACCTCCAATAAAAGAAAAAAAAAAAGAACCCTGATCCATCTCGGACGCTTAGACCACTGCGCCACAGAGGCGTCTACCAGTTTCTGGTGCAATCATAATTCGAATTTCTGCTTCAAAATATTCAGTTGCTAGTTGCTCATTTTCAGAAATGAAGATAGGGGAGGGTGAGGAAAGTTCTGTAGTCCGTTCAACTAAAGAAGAATGCGGCCTTATTTGACAACAATGGAGCCCGCGATTTTTCTTTAAATGTATTGATGAATATGGATGTCGTTTTTCTATAGTTGGATGGATAAGGATGTCGTGTTTCTTTATTTGGATGGATAAGATGAGAATTTCTTTCACATTGTTGAAGATTCTCCTGGGGTTATTCTATCATTACTGCGACTGCGAGCCACGACTTCCAGATGCATTCAGTCCGTTTGATATGGAGCACAAGTAGCTGCCAAAGGCTGTTTATGTACAAACGCCGGTCAATAAAAACGGAGAGTAATTTTTTTTTGAGTTGGCAACAGAGCGAAGGGGGAAATAACCATGTAGACGACTAACTGAATTAAGGAAGTGTCTATGGCAACAGTTATTAGCCATGGAAGACGGTTCTGGTTTTCTTATTGCGCAGTTGTTTAAGGTACGTCTGCATTTTCGCTATACAGCTATGGAGGTGAGTGATTCAGAGTTAAGAAGTGAAATGCGTTGTGCAATAAAATTTTGCTATCGTTTGGGTAAAACGGCTCCAGAAACAGTTGATTTAATGAAAAAATTACAAAGATGAACGTTTGAGTGAGTCAACGATTTTTAGATGGCACCATGATTTCAAAAAAGGGCGTTTGTCAGCAGAACTCGCTCTTACGCCTGGTCGATCTGAAAGTGTTATTACGCAGCGTATTGTTACCATTGTTTAGGCAGTCCTGCAAGAAGATCGACGAATGACGTGTGAAGACATAGCGGCGTCAATTAATATTTCAAAAACGTCGGCATTCTGCATTCTACTCGACAAATTACTGCTGCATTGTGTGTGTTCCACATGGGTACCTCATCACCTGACTAGAGATCAATTGTTAGCCAAAGTTCAGGTGTGCCATGAGTGGAAACAAATGACTGCAAAGGATCCAAACTCTCTACACACAGTAATAACGGCCGATGAAACATGGGTACACTACTTCGACCACCTCACGAAGCGCGCAACGTGTTTCTGGAAACGCACAGGCTCACCTCCTTCGAAAAAGTCCGCCAAACCAAATCAGCTGGGAAGGTGATGATGATAATTTTCTTTTATCATAAAGGTGTAGCCTACCAGCATGTCGTTCCTCCACAAATTACTGTCAATGCTGAGTCTTGAAGCGTCTGCGACGACACATATCGAGTAAGCTACAGGAACTGGAGGATAAGTGGACCCTACACCATGATAACGGCCGCCCACATGCCTTGTGTTTAACAGTTTGTTACGAAACGCAGGATTGAAATCAAGTCCCAGCCTGCATACAGTAGTGACCTCGCCCCGTACGATTGCTGGTTGTTTCCAACAATGAAGGAGAAGTTCCGTGGCACAACATTCAACACAAATGCTTACGTTATTCAAGCTGTACAGGGGTCGCTAAAGCAGCTTCCACAAGATGCCTTCGCCACGTGCTTAGAAAAGTGGATTTAACGATGGGACCGTTGCATATCATCCGAGGGAAGATACTTTGAGAAAGAATAACATATTTTGCTGTACCTATATTTCTTCATTTTGTGTGATTTTACCCTCAGTTTTTATGGAACGGCCGTTGTATATATACATAATGCTTGTGTGTGTGTGTGTGTGTGTGCGCGCGCGCGCGGTGGCGTGTGTGTTCGTTTTGCTGATGACGTAGTCATTTTTACAATCCTCCTTCAGAACTGCAGAGTATGATCCAGGTACTTGCTAACAAGAGTAAAGAAGTGGGGCCGCCCCGGTGGCGCAGTGGTCTAAGCAAAAACTTATGACCGACCATTCGTCCGTGAAGAGTCCGGGTTCGAATCCCGGTCAGGCATGGATGTTGTGTTTGTGTTACGGCACTGGCTCTCTCCCTGTCCTGGACCCAGTGACCCTACTTTAGAGACGGGCGACTACTTATAGCCCACTGCGTTGTTCACTGTTCATTTTTAATCCCTCTTCTTTTTTTTTCTTATTAAAGGTCGTTAAACCTTCAATTAAAAAAAAAAAAAAAAAAGAAGAAGAGGGATTAAAATGAACTCCAGAAGGCAAAACTGGTGTACAATGCTTTTACAAGAAATGAAGATTTATCGATTGATGGGGGAAAGCTGGAGATAACCAATACCAACATTTACCTCGGGCAGCAGATATTATATGCGAAGATTACATTGATGAAGAAATTAATCGGCGTATAAAACTTGGTTGGGGAGATTTTGGAAGAAACAGTGCATTTTTTAAGAGCAGTATGCTATTATGTCTCAAAAGAAAAGTGTCTAATCAGTGCATCTTTCCAGTGCTTACACACAGAGCAGAGACGTGTTTTACCTTAACTAAAAAAGATATACAAAGACTGCAGACAACTGAAAGAAGCATGGAGAGATGTATGCTTGGTGTAACCAGAAGAGATAAGAAGAGGAACTCGTGGATAAGGAAAACGACAAGAATGGAAGACATCATGATCAAAGAAAAATCCCTGAAATGGCAATGGGCTAGACCTATTACTAGAACAACAGGCCACCAATAGACAACCGAAATTTTAGCCTGGATTCCAAGGGACAGAAAAAGATCCAAAAGAAGACTACGAGGCAGATGGGTGGATGAAATTCAAAAACATGAAGGAGTGATACAAATTGACAATGATGATGATGATGTATATACGTAACTATTGAATTAGTAATCCATATACAACTATATTGACAAAAGTCACCTGACACCTAGAGGAGAAACAAAACATAGCATTTATTGACATACATTAGTACGGTGTCGGTCCACTTTTTGCCTTAATGCAAGACATGCTTTAAACAAGGTTTCGGAACACAGCTATAGGTATGCGCTTCCATTGAGTACTAACTGTTGCTTAGTAGTAGGCCTTGGTTCCAAACTTCTTATGCGGCGCTCTAATTCATCCCTAAGGTGCTCTGTGGGATTAAGATCAGGGCTCTGTGCTGGCCAGTCCACACACGATACGGAATTATCGTCAAACCAAGCCGTAACGATCCTTGCTTTATGGCTCGGTGCATTATCCTGCTGGTACCAATAAGGCTCGGTTCCATAGTATTGCCACAGAATTGAAGGGCATAATTGTCCAGAATATCAAGGTAGACGTGCTGCTTAACAGGTTTGTCCACGATAGCCAATGGGCCCGGACCATACCACGAAAAACACCCCCAAACGAGTATACCACTGCCAGCTCCAAACTTGAGCGTAGGAACAGTACGCTATGGTAAATAGCGTTCCTCCGGCTGCCGCCATACCCATACACGGCCATCAGACTGATGGATCGTGTATCTGGATTCATCAGTCCATAGGACCCGTTTCCATTGATCTACGGTCCACGATAAATGTTCTTTACATCATGCTAAACGACGAGTAACATTTCGAGTGGTGATGAAAGGCTTATGAGCAGGAAAACTGTAACCCATGGAATGAAGTTCTCTGCGAATGGTACGTGTACATACCGAGGTTCCAGCATTGTTACTCACCTATACACTGAGGTCTTGTGCAGTACTCCGTCGATTAGCTGTAACGACTCTCCTGAGGCTTCGACGTCCTCTATCGCTGATTTTCTTTGGTTTGTCGGTAGGTTTTGCTGCTTCAGGCACGCCATGTGTCTTCCATTTATTCAGTATATCCAAAACAGTTGACTTGGGTATGTTTAAACGCCTGTCAGTTTATCTTATGGACAACCCACTAATATGACAGCCAACAAGCTTTCCTTTCTCAAAGACAGTGCTCTCCCGCCGTGACATTTTCATTCAACCTCACAGTGCGATATAATCACGGTCAGCTGCAGGCTTGTTTTTATATCGTTTGCAGCTGTATCGCGCATCTTAACAACGCAACGGATCCGTTCATTTACTTTTGAAGGAGTGTCCGATGACTTTTGTTAATATAGTGTATTGAAGAAATTAATCGGCGTACAAAACTTGCCTGGAGAGCTTTTGGAAGAAACAGCATAATTTTCAAGAGCAATATGCCATTATGTCTTAAAAGAAAAGTGTTTGATCAATGCATATTTCCAGTGCTTACGTATGGTGCAGAGACGTGGACCTTAGCTAAAAGAGACATACAAAGGCTGCAGACAACTCAAAGCAGCATGGAGAGGTGCATGCTTGGTGTAACCAGGAGAGATAAGAAGAGGAACTCGTGGATCCGAGAAATGACAAGAGTGGAAGACATCATGATCAGAGTTAAATCCCTGAAATGGCAATGGGCTGGACATACTGCCAGAAGGACAGATCATCGATGGACAGCCGAAATTTTAGATTGGATTCCAAGGGACAGGAAAAGACCCAGAAGAAGACCACATGGGAGATGGGTGGATGAAATTCGAAAGTATGCAGGGGTGACATGGAGGAGACTGGCACAAGACAGACCGTTGTGGAGGAAACTTGGAGAGACCTTCGTCCAGCAGTGGATTGATAATGGTTGACAATGATGATGATGATGATTTAAGATAGAAAAACAGATGGGGGGCGCAATATTTTGTGGCTTGCCCCGGGCGCGTAAACGCCTAGTTACGCCTCTAGAAAGCGGTGCATCGTTTAGGGCAGGAAATATGAATGCACTATTTTTCGTAGTGAGCGGTATCTAATTTTAAAAAATCATGGGGCTAGGATAAGTGGAATGATTGCAAATATGTTTCAAACATAAATATGAACTTACGCCCCGTAATGGTAAAAATTGTTCATTAAGGTTTTTTTTTTTGGGGGGGGGGGGTGGAATTAACAAACAAAGTGAGGGCTGTAAGCAGTTCCATGTTCCTAATTTTGGAAAGGTGGTCATGGAAGGGGTAGAAACACAACATTCATGCCTCACCAGGATTTGAACCCAGACCCATCTCGGACGAATGGTCAGAAGTCAGAGCTTAGATTACTGCGCCACCGGGGACTCTATGAAAAGTTGGAAATGGCATGCAACATAGCTTTCACCATGAACGCTATCCGTCTCAAAAGCATTTTCTGAAATTTGACCATTAGTGAGGAATTTTGGGGGAAAACGCAATATACATATATACGCACCCTAGCGGGAAAATTGTGTATTACTTTGAAGAGGAAACAGGCGTAAACATTTTCTTGAGTAGTATTTAACTGAAAATCATTTTTCAGTTGCGCTTTTAAAAGTGTTGACATTCCTGAAAATATGTTGCAGAAAGAAATACAATTCTTTTGGCTCTCTAATGGCAAAACTGTACTTTGCAAAAAAAAATTAGAAGTAACGTGTAAAATATTTCCTGCGATCAGCGCTATCCAGTGCAAAAAGAATTTTTCAAATTGGACATCTAGAAGCAGAGATATTGGGTTAAATATGGTATACCTTTACGCCCTCTAGAGGGAAAACGGTGCACTATTTTAAGAAAAAACTGAGCAAAATAAAATAGTCTTTGTAAAAAGCATCGAAGTAAAAAAAGAATTGTTTTAATCAGATTTTTAGAAGTAATGATATGGAAAAAAAAATATTTTCATTAAATAGCATTTGCGGTACGCCACCTAGCGGCAAAGTCATGCATTGGATTTTATACGTAATTTTGTGCTAGTTCCGATATTTTTCTGTAGTTTCTATAGTTTATTCAATTCAGTTATATGTAATTCATTTATATGATTTTTTGCGATTGTACGTGAAATTTTAAATTTCAGATTATCAAAAAAAAAAAAAAAAATACAAGGTTCTTTGATTCCTTTATAAATAACCCGGAATGTTACAATTTTGAGAGATCTAAGACAATGTTCCTTTTTTTTTTTTTTTTTTTTTTTCTTTTCAGCCATGGAATAGATCATGCAGCTAAAAATTTACTAAAAACGTTCACAATTCTCTGTTTTCTCCAAAATCAAGGAATTTGAAGCAGCAATAGATCAGTGAATATTTTACTCGGCACTAATGCTAAATCAACTAGTGGACAAACTGCTTTTTAAAGAGTGATGCCTGTAAGTAGAGAATGTGTAATGGGGATATTCAATATTTAAAAAATCATATTCGGATTTACTATCTAGTACGATTCCGAAAGTTGTTTTTTTTTTTTTTTTTTTTTTTTTTGTCGTACATTAAAAAGATGAAATCGTACAATGAAAATAGATTAGAAGAAACAAACACAAAAAGTCAAAATAAGCATAGGCTTAAGGTAATAAACAAAGTATGTATGTGTATATGTATGTATATATTACATTACAAATTAGCGTAACGTAAAATTTCGAGTTTGTTCCTCCCCTCTCGAGCTCTCTTTCTTTTTGAAGGCATTCAGAATTTTACAGTAGTGTTTAATATTTTGAAATTTCATTTAGCCGCCCCGGTGGCGCAGTGGTATAAGCGCTGGTGTTATGACCATTCGTCCGAGAAAGATCCGGGTTCGAATCTGGGTGAGGTATGGATATTATGTTTGACTTACGGTCATGATTCTCTCCCTTCCCTGGAACCAGTGGCCCTAAATTAGGGGCGGGAGACTGCTTATAGCCCACTGAGTTGCACATGGTGGTCGTTAAACCTCCTGTCAAAAAAAATCATTTAAACGTTTTTTTACATTAATACGTTTTTTAAAGCTATCTCCTAGAAATACGTATAACCGAGGTTCCACTGTATGTACGCAGGCGATGAATAGGCTGATAGCAGGGCATCGTAACGATGTATCGCAATGGACGAAAATGGGTAAACGTGGTGATCTGAGCGACTTTGATCATTGACGTATTGTCCACAGATGGGTCATTCTGTCGCCAAGTGGTAAGAATCTTAGGGTTCGAGGGCAGTCGTGTCAAGGCTGTACCGCCGTACTAGCGTCCAGAGAGCAAGCGGTAGCCAATCACACGGCATTGATGACTGGGGAATACGTAGACTATCCACTCTTGTACAGACCGACAGCTTGACAACGGCGGCGCAAATCGCATTCAGGTTTAATGTCGGAGGTCTAAATAGCGTTAGCGAGCGAAAGACACAGCGCACGTCCCCAGCAAAAAGTCTTGCAGGGCCAGCACTGCCATCAATGGCCCAGCACTATGTTGCCGCTGCCGAACCGTCAATAAACTGTCCGGGAGGCCAACAGAAGGGCCAGCAGTTGGCACCCCATCAGTTGTCATATGCCACAACAGGGCCATCAGTTATCCATCACAGACAGTAGCTGCCACAAGTGGCCCTTCAGCGGCCCTGCAAGCAAATGATGGCCAGCCTAATCTGGTCCGCTAGTTTGTCTGACGTAACTGATGGCTTGCCGAATCTTGTCCGCCAATTTCCCAGTAGTAGCCATAAAAAAAAAATCAAGGATAACCGTAATTTCCCAAAGCTGCAGATGAGTTGTAGACAATGCTGCAACAGGCACGGCTGGTATTACCTCCAGAAACCTGGTGGGGTTGAGAACATCAGATCCATGGATCCTGGACCGACGCCGCGAGATGAGTTGTGGACAATGCTGTAACAGGCACGGTATTACCTCCAGAAACCTTCTGGCATCTGGTGGGGTTGAGAACATCAGATCCATGGATACTGGACCGACGTCTCGAGATGAGTTGTGGACAATGCTGCAACAGGCACGGCTGGTATTACCTCCAGAAACCTTCTGGAATCTGGTGGGGTTGAGAACATCAGATCCATGGATCCTGAACCGACGCCGCGAGATGAGTTGTGGACAATGCTGCAACAGGCACGGTATTACTTCCAGAAACCTTCTGGCATCTGGTGGGGTTGAGAACATCAGATCCATGGATCCTGGACCGACGTCTCGAGATGAGTTGTGGACAATGCTGCAACAGGCACGGCTGGTATTACCTCCAGAAACCTTCTGGCATCTGGTGGGGTTGAGAACATCAGATCCATGGATCCTGGACTGACGTCTCGAGATGAGTTGTGGACAATGCTGCAACAGGCACGTCTGGTATTACCTCCAGAAACCTTCTGGCATCAGGTGGGGTTGAGAACATCAGATCTATGGATCCTGGACCGATGTCTCGGGCGGAGTTGTGGGCATTGCTGCAACAGGCACAGCTGGTATTACCTCCAGAAACCTTCTGGCATCTGGTGGGGTTGGGAACATCAGATCCATGAATACTGGACTGACGTCTCGGTTGTAGTTGTGGACAATGCTGCAGCAGGTATGGCTGGCATTATCTCTGGAAACCCTCTGGCATCTGGTGGAGTTGAGAACATCAGATCCATGGATCCTGGACAGTCTCAGGCGGAGTTGTGGTCATTGCTGCAACAGGCACGGCTGGTATTACCTCCGGCATCTGGTGCAGTCGATGCCTCGACGTGTACAGATTCGTCGAGGCATCAACTGCTCTATTGCTCACCTAGAGGAGGACCGTCACGATATTAAGTAATTATCTCTAATGTTTTGTCCATTGAGTATATTGTCAGAGTCAGGCACTTAACCGGCTAGCTCCTGACACTAGTAACGGTAGAAAACGAACTGGAACGATGAGCTGTATTAAGGAAATTCTACGCTTCACAGCACGTGAATTGCGAAATAGTTTGTATTTGAAAAACTGTGGTCATCTCTATTAACGAAATTTTGGCTACAATGTCTGCACACAGGGAGTCCAGAAGATGCCGGCAGATAAACACGAAGAACCCCAGTGTGTTACCTGCAGAGACTCCAACGTTCATCGAGTTTTTCATCAGAAAAATTTGTAGTTTTTGGCTGGTTGCAGTAACGAATAAAATTATATTAAACATCCTTGTAGCAGACAAATAGGAGGAATGAAGACATCATAAGGCCAGTGTAAATTCATAAAAAAGTGAATTTTAGCTTAAAAAAAACTGTCCCAAAACTGAAGACTTTCAGTAGGAAATACTAATGTCACCCGTATTTTTTTCTTGGAGTTTTCTTCAAACATCCTAGTATGTTCCAATAGGAATCCTGCAGTAAACATTTGCCTTCATATGCTGGAAGTAGTTCAAACAATTACGTACTGTAGGATTCTCAAAGTACATTTTTTTAATGAAAACGAGAAAAAATGCAAGTGCCATCTGTTACCCACAGGAAGGCAATTAGTTTTTTGTATATTTTCTGAATTTTCAGTACTAACAATTGGTATATTTCCATGACTTATTATACTCACGGACAATGAAATTTGCGCACCAAGAAGGAAGCATCGGATTGAACTGAAATTTTATGGACGTAATGATACAGATGAATGATGGCAAAAACAGAGCTGCAGGACAAATACAGAGGGATCTCTGGCACGCAGTCCAGTCATCTTCAATAGCGCGTCGCATGGCCTCGTGAGACAATACATGCTGCAATACGGTCCGGCATGGAGGCGAACAGACGCCTGATGTTGTCCGGCGGCAGACTGGCCCACACGTGTTGGACAGTGTGCTCCAAATCCCGGATAGTGCGCACGGGGGCAGCCGGCGTTTCAACTGGTCCCACACATGCTCGATAGGGGACATGTCCAGGGAGCGGGCAGTCCTGGGCAACCTGAGCCGTGTGCGGGCGGACATTATCCTGCTGGTATAGCGCACCTGAAATCCTGGCTAGGAATGGGAGCACATGGGGCCGTAGGAACACATCGACATACCGCTTGCCCATCAATGATCCACGAACAATTCATAGATCTGATTGGCTATTGTAGGCAATGGCTCCCCAGACCATAATTCCTGCAGTGGGACATGTATTGCGCTCGATAGCGAGGTTGGGTTTGTGCCGTTGACCCGGGGACCTCCACACCTGGACACGATGATCATCTGTCCTCAAACCGAAACGGCACTCATCGCTAAACCACCACACGTCGCCAGTCTGTGGCGTTCCACATCGCTTTGGCCTAACACCACTGCACACGGAGCCAGCGATGTTTCGGTGTTAATGACACCACATGCAAGGGGCACTGGGATCGCAGATTCGCTTCCGCGAGGCGTCGAGAAATGGTTCGTTGGCACACAGGAGCCGCTACATCTGACTGTATAGTGGACCGGGTCCCCGTGGGATCCGTTCGTGTCTGGCTCACAATCCGTCGATCCCCTCTACCGGTGGTTCTCCTGGGCCGTCCGAGCCGCTCCGCCGTGTGGCAGTGCCGTCACGTGTCCATTGCTCTCAACACAGTCGGACGGTATGGTCAGAACGATCCACGTGGTGGGTTATACGGCGCGCCGACCACCCTGCGGTTTTCAGCCCGATGATTAGGCCTCTCTCAAAGAAGGTAAGTTGCATGAATCGACGTCTCTGGCGTCGAATTGGTATTCTTGTCACCTGCACTTGTTTGTCGGCCTATGCTTTTCGCTTTCATGGGACATCGACTACACACCGGTTTATAAGGCTGTCGGTTCGTGCTTGCAGCGCCACCACAGGGTGTGCGGTCATGCGTAATCACACCGAACGTGGATCATTTGCATACCAGCAACCACTCCAGCTATTTGCAAAGTTTCACGGCTGTAGCATGTGTTCTTCTAGGTGCGCAAAATTCGTCGTCCGTGAGTGTAGTATAAGAAAGTGTAGTGATCGATCGAAATCAGATTTCCGGATTTACACGTTTTGGCATTCAAGGAACAAGATTTCACCATTTTGGATAGAAAATACTGAAATGTTGGGGCCCAAATTGTGGGCGCATCGCAGACTCTACATTCTGCAATCTTAGTTGCAGAATTTCAGATCATAAGTATAATTTAAAGTCTGGTGCTCCCACTACAGATATGTCAAGATTGTGTTCACACGGTACCCATTTTCCGCTCTGGCCCGAGGCCAAAATCTTTGATGCTCCAAGACTAACACCTTGTTTGTTACTGTTCGAAAGCCTACTGATTCACAAGTTAAAACCCATGTGTTGTAACTACGATTACCCTACTGTAATCTCGCTGCCTTCGAAAACTTTGGTAGATGGGGAGGTACAATCTGAACTATGAATACTGGACACTCACCTAATATTATAGTTTTAGTGTTTTGTGAACTCCATGTCTTCATTGGTCGTCTACTATCAAGCAATTCTTACGTCACTGTTTGTATTTATACCATTTGGTTCTGGTCTAGTCGGCAAATGCATTCACATCTGAAGACGAGTTAGTTGCTTACTCGAAAGATGTCATGTATATATCAAGTTTTTAGCCAATGTGTTTTTAACCATTAAAGTTTTTAATCGTGCGTAAGACGGCCTTTATTTTTTTTACCTACTGATAATTTTAGCACGACCTGCATATGATTTCAGTTTAAAAGAAAATGTCGTGTTTGTTTATCCAAATCAAATTTTAACGTCGTGCTACGCAGACAAAAACTCCCTTCCTTCAAGCCAGCGACTTTGCCTTGCACTCCTCTCCCACAAAGCAGTCGTCGCCCACTCCTAGAGGTCTGCACGGGTCTAATTTGATGACCCCCCCCAAGCCCGTGCGTTTAAGGCCCAGCCCATTTCAAATATCAGACACAAGGCCCGGCCCCGTCAATTTCAGCTCTTATTTAGGCCCAGCCCGTGATATGCCATTTGGTATTATTTTGTCTTTCTATTGTATTTTATTAAAGTACGAAAATTAAATAATGAAATGAGATATTATTGAAAATATTTAGTTGAATGTAAGCTTAAAAATATTATCTAAACTTTGACAATTACCGAAAAATATAACCTTTAAAAAGAGAGAAAAGGGAAGACTACGCGCGTTCAGAATCTCCCTTTCTCTAAACTTGTGAGAGATAACACTACAAAAGTCAATTTCAATACAGATTAGAGATAGAAGAAAAAAATCCATGTTGTCCCACTCTCTCATACAAACATGTGCGCGCACACACACACATCCTGACCCCACTGCAGACATCCTCCGTCCCCCACTCTACACAATACACACACTCGTTCGGGGTCGACTCTTTTTTATCAAGCCCCAAAATGGTTTTACCATCTTAAAACACTATGAGTGTCTCTTGGAACAGTTAGATAAACAGTTAAAGACACCAGAAAAACAGGGAACACGAATTTATTCTTTCTTTACCATTACGGTAAAAACAATGGGTCGACTTGGCCCAGTACGGTCGTGTCTGGGGAAAAGCCCGGCCCGTTGCTTTGTTCTCTAAACTAAAAAAGGCTCGGCACGGCCCGTGCAAATTTCTAGCCACCTCTGCACTTTCACTGTTCCACCGCAGTCCTAAGAGTGCTGGTGTAGCTTTAGACTCCGCTTTTCGTGTTTAAATCCTGTATTTTGTAAAGAAAATAAACAGCAGAGCAATTAGTAGTGACCCCTCAGTTAATTCCTACCCACCTTTCTCATTAGCCACCCTGCCCATACAAACATGAGGATTAAACTAAAGATTTGGAAGTGTGGAGAACAATTGCATTTTAATGGTTTTGCGGATGCTATTTTGATAACCTTTTTTGGAGGCGTAAACACCTCTTCCTAGAGAAAAATACATACGGATACATGAAAGAAAACACAAGACTTATTTCTTATTACTTGGCAAAGTCCAGATTATATTTTAAAGTTAAATGCATGTATATTGAAAAATGGCACATTTTAAACTGGGTGGGAAGCAGGGTGGGCAAGACAAATTTCAGGGTGGGGCATCTCCTTGGCGACGTCTCTGTACGAGCAGTTGAGCGAGTTTGAGAGGACGTATATTTGGGCTGAGAGAGGCTGGTTGGTCAAGTCGTCGTATCAACAGGCATTTGGGTCGAAGTGACGCTGCAATCGGACGATGTTGAAGCTAATGGGTCAAGAAGGACACAACCCAGCGGCTCGCGGGCAGTGGACAGCCGAGAGCAATGGCAGAACGCGAGGATCGACCGATTGCAAGCTGCACGGACAAAACTGAATTCCTTGCTCTCAACCATCCGTGGTCATGTTGCGTCGTCTACAGGTACAGAAATGGACATCCGGACAGTTGTTAGACGACTTGCAGCACGGGGACTACATTCGAGAAGGCAACCCCACCGCCTACCACTGACCATGTCCGGCACCGGTTGCAGTGGTATCGTACCCGATCAACGTGTCATAATGTCCAGTGGCATCGTGTTGTCTTCAGGGATGAGTCACGGTTTAAAAATGGCGCCGATGAACAGCGCATGTGTCTAGAGACGAGCCAGCCAGCGCACGGATCCTGTTTTTACCGTGAAACGGCACACCGGGAGTGACTGTCTGGGCAGCCATTTCCTACGATAGCCGGACACCGTTGGTAGACCTCCGTCCTACCCTCACGGCTCAACGGTACGTCGACATTCGACCTGTTTACAGTTCTGTCGCAGCACCATCGAGCAAATTTTCAACAGAATAATGCCCGGCCACACACGGCACGGCTCTGCCAGGCCCGCCTCCGTAATGTCGACACCCTTTCATGGCCAGCCCAATCGCTCTACCTCTCACCGATCGAACATGTTTGGGGCATGATGAGACGCCACCTACGCCCATCGCGGAATGTAGACGAACTGGCCCGCAATTTGGACACCATCTGGCATGCTGTACCCCAGGACAGTATCCCGAAACTGTATGCATCTATGCCAAGCCGGGTAATCGCTTGTATCCGAGCCAGAGGTGGTGCTACAACGTACCGACTTATTCCACTCCTGTAGCTGTTTTATACGAATAAATGGCACAACTGCGCTGGAATTGCAATCGTTTCCTTTCCTATACATGAACATTGCACATACCGATTTTCATCTCGATTGGACGATTCCTTCTGGGTGCTTTCATCGGCCAGTCGAAAAATCGCAAATCTAGAACACCCGAGGACAGCACATTATGCAAATGACGTGACACTGACGTGAGCCATAAAGGAACATTTCTCTAGCATTCGCTTTAAAAAACATTTAATATTGTTTTGAATACAGCATTTTATAATTTGCGGATGCTACACAGCTTGGAAACAAATATAAGGCCCGTCGTTTTTTTTTTTTTTTGACGTCACAGCCGAAATCTTTATATTTTGTCATGATGGGATCCTAGTGTCGCGTGTCGTGAATCTTTGTAGGCCGGTGAGGTTGGTTACGGAACATACAACTGTTAGACAGAATAATGTGAACACCATGCTCACAGACGTGATTTTTAATGCAACTGCGTACGTCGCAATACGCAAAGGTATTCAACACTTGTTGGTTGTAATAGCTTTGTTTAGAACCTCAAGGTCCTGTTTAAGTTCATTTAAAGTGTCTTGTTGCAGAATTTCTTTCAGGCTGACGACGAAATGAGCGATCTAACGGACTTCGAAAGAGGGCTAATTGTTGATGGCCGGCTAGTTGGTGCCACCGTACAACAATCGCCAGGGTATCGAGAGCTAGTGTGTCTAGCTTCATGAAAGCATACCATGTGATCGGCAAAACCTCGTCGGCGATACACAAGAGCTGCCGGAAAACAACCCTGACTGATTGAGACAGGAGAGCATTAATCAGGAGTGTTACTCGCAATAAGGCCATGGCGCCGAAAATTAGTGCGGAGTTCAATCTGCATCTCCCAGTATCAACGGATACAGTGAGAAGGGAACTTTTTTTTGGGGGGGGGGGGTTGGATGTTTAACGACCACCGTGAGCAACTCAATTAGCTATAAGCAGTCGCACGTCCCTAATTTAAAGTCACTGGTTCCAGGGAAGGGAGAGAGCCAGTGCCGTAAGGCAAACGCAACATCGATGTCTCACCGGGATTCGTACCCGGAGCCCTTGTGGATGAATGATCAGAGGCCATCGTTTAGACCACTGCGCCAGCGGGAACTGCATAAACAAGATATTCATGGCAGAGCTGCTATTGCAAAACCTCTGGTGACCCGGGTGAATGCTCAACGGAGACGGCAGTGGTACCAGGATCATCCAACGTGGACTGTCGATGCATGGAAGGGTGTAATGTGGTCGGATGAATCCAATTCACACTACTCGTATTCCCCACCGCAGGACGTGTTTACATGGTGAGAACACCATCAGAAGCGTACAACCCAGACTCTCTGCTCCCAACAGTGCAGCATGGTAGTGGTGATATCATGGTTTACAACAGGTCCCTTGATCACCTTGAAAGTACGAATGCCTAGCAGGGCGTACGAAACTATTTTGGCCTACCCAAGTTCATCCAATGGCTCAGGCATTGTTTCCTGCAGGGGATGCAATCTGTCAAGATGATAACGCCCCAATTCACAGAGCTCGGAATGTCCAATCATGGTTTGAAGAACATGGAGTCGAATTTCCACACCTTCCTTGGCCTCCCCAATCACCAGACTTAAACATCATCTGTGGTCTGTGTTGGAAAACAGAGTAAGGACCCGTTATCCTCCTCCTGCATTTCTCAAAGACCTGGAGCAGTTTCTGCCCGAAGAATGGTGTAACATCCCACTAACCACCATCTAGGATTTGTATGCGACCATTCCGAGGAGGATTCAGGCGGCTTTGGATGCCAAAGGTGGTCCCACACCCTATTAGGTACGTAAAACCTTTTCCTAGGTGTTCATGTTATTCTAACATCTGTATATTAAAAAAAGACCCAGGGCACCACATGGGAGAAAAGTGGATGAAATTCGAAAGCATGACGGAGTAACGTGGAGACTGGCTCAGGACACATAGTTATCGAAGAAACTTTGGGAGATAATCCAGCAGTCAATTAAAAATGGCTGATAATATATGACGAGTGACCACCCCTATCAAAAGTGGACGCGGCCCGTTGACCACGTGATTTGTGAGGGCACGTACTATATATACGGTGCGAGTGAAGCAGTAGGTAGTAAAATTCGGGGCGTGATGGGTAAACGGAGAGTTTTCGGACTTTGAGGAAGGACAGATCCAGCTCGGAGAGGCGCCTTGATTTCCAAAACGGCTGAGCTAGTGGGTTGTTCGCGAGGTAGTTAAAGTGTATCAGGATTAGCGTGAAAATGGTCAATCGACGGCCAGGAGGCAAAACTGCACAGGGAGCGAAAGGTTGTTTTTAAGGATGGTCGTCGGGTCCGACGACTCCTACAGGCCAAGGAGACGCAGCACAGTTAAAGAGTTTGATACTATCCGGGCTGACCTCTGTTTTGCCAAATACAACAGAGAAGAGTATCTAGCATGACTATGCGTCGCACGCTCTCATGTATGAGCTATAACAGCAGACATCCTCTTAACCACAGTTCATCAGCGCAAAAGACTTAGCAGATGTCAAGATCGTGCGAGTTGGGTGTCGGGTGTCTAGGTTTTTTAACCAAAAGTGAGCTGGTTTGAAGTCACATTTTACTCCACGCTGTTAGCGGTCGTGTCCGTATTTGGCACAAACAACATGAGGCACTCTATCCATTCTGCAGGGTCTCCACAGTGTAAGACGGCGAAGGCGGTTATATGGTGTGGGGCATGTTCACTTGGTAGGAACTTGGATCCCTTGTGTATATTGAACGACGTATGGCTGGTGCCAACTATTGTGAATTGCTTGCTCTCTGTACACCAAAGAGTGTTGCACTTTTTCTTAAATGGCGATGGAGTCTTCCAAGATGACAATGCACTGACCTACATGTCTAATGTCGTGCAAGAATGGTTTGAGAAACAGTTCAGACTTCCAGCATATCGATTGGCCTCCGAACTTCCCCGATATCAATCCAATAGAGCAGCACTTGTGGGACACTATGGAACTGCACATAAAGTGTCTGGATAAACTAATCACCCCTAATTGCATTGAAATCCACATTACACTAAACTTGGTTGGCCGTACTTCCCAACTGCTGCTGGCATCTTACTGAATCGTCACGCTATACAGCTGCCGCACTGAGGGTTAAAGGACGATTCTGCGATCACTCAGTACAGATACTGACAGAATGAGTCCTTCCCAACATTATTTTGTTTTGATTGGAGGTTTAACTACCACCGTAAGCAACTCAATGGGTTATGAGCAGTCGCCCGTCCCTAATTTAGGGTCACTGACTCCAGGGAAGGGAGAGAACCAGTGCCGTAAGACAAACACAACATCCATGCCTCACCAGGATTCGAACCCGGCCCCCTTTCGGACGAATGATCAGAGGCCATCGCTTAGACCACTGCGCCACCGGAGCGGCACACCATTATTTTCAGCAAGAATCGCCCAATTTAAAAACGAGCACTTCCATCAGCATTTTTAAAAAATCTGGAATAAATATATGTTTATATGCACTCATACTTGAGGTACAAATAAACCTTTAAAATTTTTTATCTATTTTATTGTTCAGGGGAGGCCTCTAAGTGATTTTTTTTTTTTTTGATAAAAATACTTTTCGGGTTTTTGATGTCCTTGAAAAACTATTCTTCATCCAATCTAAATGGGACTAACCCCATGTTGCTCAGTAAGATATGCTTTTTCTAATCATCTACTTATGTTGACTGAGCTATGTTATGAAGGTACCACAAATTTAGTTGGAAATTATACCCACCACCATTTTCTGGATACTCTCATTGCCCGTAACTGCAAAGCTTATTTCTCCACGTCTAACTGTTTATTTAAATAAAGTGTCTTGTTGAGCAGTTTCAAAACCTTGAAATTTGGATGGAGAAATAAAATGTTTTTAAATAATCAGAAATCAATTTTTTTTATTTTTTTTTCAATTTTGAAACACATTTTCTTAAAAGTATGTCAATTTAAAAATCTGAAATTTCCAGATTTGGAAGTATGTAAAGCCCTACAAATTTCTTTACAGAAGAATTATGTAAATTTTTAACACATTTTTGAAACTGCGAAAATGAACGATTTTATATGGAAGCAATAAATCTTTTTTTTTGTTTTTTACTCAGTGTAGTCACCACAGAATGTTTTTATCCTTTTTTAAAAAGAAATAAATTCAGATACACTTAATTTGTGTGTGTGTGTGTGTGGAGGGGGGGGGGGGGGGGCAGAGGGTTGAGCAGATATAGGAGTAGCAATATATGGAACTCATTTTTAATTAATTTGATATAAGATCTAGTGTAAACATTTTATCTGAAATATTTTGTGATCAAAAAGCAGTTGATTAAAAAAAAAATTAGCCTATAAGAACTAACAAGAACCAAAACAGACAATAAACATCCACTCTAAATAATAAAAGGAACAACATGCAAAATGATAAATGTGTCATCCTTGAAGATTTTGCAGAGAAGTATGTTTTCATGGTCCAAGATGAAATACCCTCACCATTGGGTAAAGAAAACAAGTTACTCTCCACTCATTTATTGTTCACCATAAAAAAGAGGTACTGAAAACCATTCTGTGTTGACTACTTCGGTCACATCTGCAGTCAAGTCCATTTCACACACATTGCTACTAATTTTGTCCTCACTGGAATCAGCAATGTTGTAATAATTATTTACTGTTTTATTAATTTTTCCGTAAATCATTTTATTCTATTGTTATCATTGTTTGCACTTCATGGGCTTTTTTTTTTTTTTTTTTTTTTTGATTGGAGGTTTAACGACCACCGTGAGCAACTCAATGGGCTATAAGCAGTCGCCTGTCCCTAATTTAGGGTCACTGGTTCCAGGGAAGGGAGAGAGCCAGTGCCGTAAGACAAACACAACATCCATGCCTGACCGGGATTCGAACCCGGACCCCTTTCGGGCAAATGATCAGAGGCCATCGCTTAGACCACTGCGCCACCGGGGCGGCCTTCATGGGTTGCAGAAAGTTTTTTGTTTCAATGGTTTTGTATGCAGATATATTTTATTTTTATACAAATCTGCTGTGTATTCCTTTCAGAGAGAACTCCTTCAACATTCTTTGAATAAAGCTCATGATGAAAACTGGATTCCTAGTTTGTTAAATTAAACACTTAATCAAACACCTAATTATGGATTTTTCTTCTAGGAAATATTTTAATTAAAAATGCAAAGTTATGGAGAAGACTGCCTGAAGGAGAAAAGTTTCTCCGAAAATTTGCATTTTTTATTAAAATATATCCTAGAACAAAAAAAACAGATTAGATGTTTGATTGATTACAGTAGGAGGAAATGGGAATTTATTTATTTAAGGAAACAAAGTTTTATATTTTACTGATGGAGCTGGTGGGCAAGTATACAGGAAAGAATACATTAACTTTTGCCATCACAAAACAGACTTTGGCATGGAGGCAGAATATGGCACTTTTTGCAACTTCACATAATGAAAACTGGATTCCTAGTTTCTTAAATTAAACACTTGTGATGAGATGTAATTGTGGGATCTGTAAAGCACTTAGTGTAGTAAGGCCAGTATATTCAGCAGGGGCCAGAAAAAGCCAACCTGAATTCTAGTGATATGGTTGAATTCTGCAACAACAAAGATTCCTTTATGTTTATGGTGCAACAGCTGAAAGAGTTGACAAGTATTTAATACAAGAATTATAGGCACATTGCACACAAACTTCTTATATTGGACACAAGTTTCTCTCCCTGGATAAGGAGACCAGGCAAGTCTACTTTGTCTCCAGATCTCAGGGATATGAAGACAATAAAGTAAAGAGAGGTTTCTCAGTTGGGCCCATGAGAAAGAAAACTGCAATTATAGTAAAATCAAATCACCAAGTTGCCTATAACTATAAACAGAATTAGCGGATTGCTGTTGTTTTGGAAATTAACTTTACACCATGGTTCGTACTCTTCCAAGCAAAATAAATTCAAGCACTTTTTTTTTTTTATTGAAGGTTTAACGACCACTGTGAGCAACTCAATGGGCTATAAGCAGTCGCCCGTCCCTAATTTAGGGCCACTGGTTCCAGGGAAGGGAGAGAGCCAGTGCCGTAAGACAAACACAACATCCATGCCTCACCGGGATTCGAACCCGAACCCCGTCCTAATGAATGATCAAAAGCCATCGCTTAGACCACTGCGCCACCGGGGCGGCAAAGCAAGCACTTTTCAAACCCGAATAATCATACGTGTGTACTGTCGGTCGGTAGGTAGGTAGGTACAAACCATTAATCTTAGCTGGGTCTGGCACACCTTCAATGACCTGCCGTTACCACTTGCCCACAGTTCATTTATATTATTAACTTTGAATTGCCCCTATGTTTTGGTATTTTTCAAAATAATTTCATCTTGTGGAATATTTTGAAAGGGTATATTATTTTCGTATTAATTTGCTAGTATAACACTTATTTGTTTGCATTAACCTTTTATTTTTGATGCATTCTTTTAATGCAGTCAGGAGGCTAAGGGTCCATGATGAAGCACAAGCAATTCCTGGAAGTTCCACCCTCCGGCAAGAACGCCTCCCTAACACCAGTAAACAGATGCCCATCATGATTTGTGAATACATCATTCGACTTATTTTATTCCCATGGCTGTTGCTTTACTCTGTAGTGATACCAAAGCCAAGGTACCAGCTGTTCACACACTCACCTGAGTTGAAAACAAGTTCTGCACTATTTGATCATCTTGGCATTTTTATTGGAACTACACAGATATCTCCTATACAACTTTTTAGCATAAACATTATTTTACACATTATCTTTCATATCAAAACTTAACAAACGAAATTTTTTCTCAAGTACTATTTACACAGCCTTAAACATTTTCAAGTACTTTCAAGGACTTGAAAATGAACTTTTTTTATTCAAGGACTTTTCAAGGTTTTCAAGGACCGTACAAACCATGTAGAACAGGAGTGCTTTGTGAATTTTTTCATCCAAAAGGACTTGGAACTTCATTCAAACTCAGTGAGAATGACAAAGTGTGGGTACCTAATGGCTAAATCTTTTGAAGTCTTGACATTTGTGAAGCAAACAATGCCTACTGGAAAGAAACTAAATGAACTAACGCTTTTACTGAAGGAAAGAAGAGAAACTGTCTAACTTAAAATACTCGTAAAAGCAACTACACAAACATGAAAACTTTTTAATACACTACAACAACTTCCTCATTAACCATGATAAGATGTTCTACGAGAAACAATTATGTAGTTATTTTTACAGAAAGGAACAAAAATGTACACAATTTTGAAACTTTCAATTTGAACTCATGCTGTACTCACGGACGCTTTCCAACTGATTAAGGTAATCAAAATTCAACTATCCTTTTCATATTATTTCAAGTGAATGTTTATTGTGTGTTTTGGTTCTTGCTATTTCACACTAAAATTGTTACTTTAGGCTCTAAGGTCAGTTTATATATATATTAGCATTAACAGACTTTTGATCACTCAAGATTTCACATAAAATGTTTACTGTAGACCAAATTCTTAATACCAAAAATTAAAAATGAGTTCCTTATGTTGCAACTCCTATCGCAGCAACTCCCCATGCTTAAAAAGTGCATTTTGTGCTAAGAAAATGGGATGTGTCCCATCTGGATTGGATGAAGAGTTTTTGAGAACATTTAAAACCTAGGAAGCACCGTTTTTACCAAAAAATTTCAATTTGTGATCACTTAAATAAAAAAAATAAAAAAATGTAATTTTGATCAGGAAGGATTTTCCAAATTTCACATCAGATTGATGTGAAATTTGGAAAATCCTTCCTCTTCCTTGTCTCAACTTACTGTGGCTGACACTTCTGCTATTCCACTTTGGTTCGATACAAAAAAGTTGGTTTCCTTCCAAAATCGGTTTGCTCTGAGGTTAGAGAAAGTTTGGAAATTTTTATTTTCAAAAAATTGCAACTCTGAGCTTCCCATTTTCATTCCATACATCTGGAAATCCCTCATTGCATCACGTCACCCAGAGTTACCATTACAAAATTTACCTTTCTAATCTGGCAACGAAATACATCGTAGTCGCACTGATGAAGGCCATAGAAATATATTTGCCTTAAAACTTTTATATGTAACTTAGCGTGTTCTACACTACCATGTTCTTAATTAGTGACTTTTGTACGACTTTCAAAAGTCTTTTCTACGTTTGGGATTTTCATGATCAGCACAGCAAGCAGACAGATTTACATATCCTGCAAATTTGCTTACATGGCAGAGTGAACAATGAAGTGCCAATTTTCAATATTTAATTTCACTTAAAATGTACATTTTCTCTTAGTCACTTCTTGAAATTATTAAAGGGCAGAGCAAACTTTTCTTTTGTTTAAAGCAAAATTGATGTTTAACATCAGGATAAAGAAAACTACTTCACAGGAAATGGAAGACTGATGCGGAATTGGAAGTTCTGATTTTGAACTTTACTTTTGTGCACAAAAGGAAAAATGCTTGCTCTTTTTGTCTGTTGATATAGCAAGAAGTGACAAAGAAACCATGCATTATCAGATAAATTAAGCTAAGTTCTGTCATCAACTCCAAGGAAACAGGTTTCAGAACCAGTATGAAACTCAAAGGAGGCAAGAGTCGTCCTTGTGGACTTCATGGTATAAGGCACTATAATCAGTTCTATGCATTCGTAACTTGTTAGAAGTCTAATGCTGAAATTACTGTTTCTCATGTTATATAGATCATGAATGGATAGGTTACCCCTAAACAATAACATGTGGTAGGTAAAATTAAAGGAAATTTTGTTAATAACATAATTCACTGAAATTCAGAAAGTAAAAAAATTATACTACTTACGGTGGACTGATGATATATTACTATTTTCAGCACTACTAGATATTATCTTCAGATATTGTCTTGAGTTGAACAATAAGTGATAGGCATAATATTTTATGCGAAGTTCGTATTATATGCTGTTGTATGAATGAGCTGTACAGAACTGAACGAAATGCTATGTATTTCCAACTATTACTTGTGAAGATTTTCGGTAAATGTTCCAACTATTACATATGTAGATTTTTGGTAAACAGCATACTGTATTTTTGGGCTTTTATGTTGTTTGCCGAAAATCTACATATGTTCCAACTATTATTTATTTATACATGCACTCCGTTCTTCTTTCCTTTTGTGTGAACTTGGGCGTTATGTTTTTATAAAAAGTTTCTTCCAAGTACTTATCCATATTTAAAAATATTTTTCTCTATTGACAAAACAGCCAAGCTGATCAAGTGTACATGTCCTTGTGTGGCCCTAAGATATGTCTTGATTCTTTTTAATGCAGAAAAACGTTTTTTGGCAGTTGCGAATGGAAACTTTAATTTAGGTCTGCTAATTTGTACACCTCAATAAACATAATTGTCTAAATATTCAATTTCATGTAACAAGAAATGTTTTTTACTAATTTCTTTTTGTATTCATGAAGTGAATAAAATGCCTTCAATTCGTTTTTTGAGTTGAACTGTATCAAAATTTGAAGCATACAGGGATCATAGCATACTTCTGGAAAATTTTAGGTAAGAATTTTAGGAATTTTAGGAATTTTTAGAAAAATTTTAGGAAAATTTTAGGAGTGTATTTCAATAAAAACTAGATGTATATTTGTATACATCTAGTAAAACAACTTTGTATGCATTGTAAAGAGTTTGCTTCACACCCTTCAACCATATATACTGATAGACTGCGCATGACATCAAAATTTCTGGCTCCAACATAAAATCACATGACAACAGTCAAAAAGATGGGTTACACCTGCTGTGCTTATGGTTGCTCTGAGCGATATAGTAAAGAAAGTTCTATGATTTTTCATGGGTAAGAAACGAATTAAATACCTAAGTCAATAAAGTTCAATTACTTAACCAGAAACTTGCAGCTATTGATATAAAAATATAGTAACTTAAGAAAAAAAAATGGAATGCATGTTCCAAATTCTTCGCAAATGTTCATCACATTATAAATCACAAAATGTAAACAACACGATTATGCATGTATATAGCTCATAAGTAAACTTACCTGAAGAGTTTTCATTATATATGAGGTGCATTCACATAATACACCGAAAACACTGAAGTTCTGCAGCATAAATTAGTAATCATAACAGCATTTTTACACGAAATTTCGAGTCTGATGATCACGTGCCCAATGTTTGAGCCATGGCGGCTTTGATGCAGCTATTGCCAATGCGCAGTCCATTAGTATATATGGTAGAAGTTCACACCCAAATTTTTTGCATAACGTCTAATGTCTAAAGTTTAAGTATGATTTACTTCTAATGTTCAGTTCTTATCTTTTCACGTGTTATTATCATATTCAAGTATATTTACCACATTCAAGTTTCACTTTGAACATTAATATGCTGTTGAACCAGAAGCAATTCACGATTTTCACAGTAAAGTTTTCAGGTTTCACATTAAACTATAATATCCTAAAAAGGTAATTGAAAACCAAGAACTATGTACAATTGTTCACTGAATAACTTTTTCATATTATTGTTTTAACCTTTTCCTGATTAGCCTATCTTTTTCTGCTTCCACCACAACTAATTTACTTTCAGTTTTCTTTATTTCAGCTGAACCTTGTATGATCAAGTTAGAGGCAACTGCTATTTCAACAGTATTTTGTTTTTCTACAGCTTTTCTCATTCTTTCTGTTCCCTCTTGAATTACTGCTAGGGAGGCTTCTTTATCTTTTTTAAGCCTATTTATTTCTGCATCATTTTCTTTTATTTTGTCATCAAACTCAGCTTTTCTTTTTTTCTCTAGCTGCTTTTTCCTTATTTTCCCTCTCTTTCTTCGAAAATAAAAGCATAACACACAGCGCGAAAACTAGCTCATAAATAGAATATTTGAAACACTCTCAATGTATGCACTCTCAATTATTAGGGATGGTAGAGGGGAAGGGAATAGAACTATCCAAAATTAGCATGTTTTCGTTGCGCTAGGGCGCTTAAGCACGGCTGAATTCCTTCAGATACCCCCAATGTTCAAATGATTGAAATGTGCTGATGTTCATGGAATGAAATGGTTGATCAGCTATGATGACCGCATAAAAGTTCGGGGTGGGGGGGGGCTTTATTTTTTATTTTTTTAGTTTATGCAACATTTTACATCACTCCAGTATTTATCTTGTCATCATCAACAATCGCAATGCAACTACCGCTTACGATCGCGGATATCAGCAACCGAAAATCTGCCATATCTCTAAGTGATATAACACACAGTATCCTATTACAGTGTATTGTAATTGAAAAAAAAAAAAGGATGTGGAAAAAAGAAACTTTCAGAAATTAAGATCATCAAGTCATGCGTTTCAAAAATCCGTTTTCCTTTATAACGTTTGAAAACATGTTTTTGCTTTTTTACCTGTAGTGTAAATAAAAAAACTATGTTGATTTTTTTTTATGGAATCAGACGTCCGTATGTCTGATTGTCTTCATCTGAGTTCACACTTTAGCTACTGTGTACAAGTAGACCTATTTTTCAGCTCAAAAATATGTAGTTTTGTATATATTCACAGTATAAGTCATTCCTTATTCCCACAGAACTGAATTCAGCATATGCAAAATGAAGATCATCAAGACCCGCCCAACACTATGTTTCTGATTGTCTGCTGTTTATATTCAAGAAATGCAAACATGGATCAATGGTGAATGCAGCAACTATGATTTTTATTTATTACCAAGAAAAAAAAAAAAAAAAAAAGAGCCGTGAAAGCTGTAAAGCTGAAACGGATATTTCTCTCGAACCCCCCCCCCCCATGCACAAAAACATTCCAATTAAGATCAAACAGCAGGAGGACGCGTCCACACAACACAACCTTTGGAATTACCTGATGGAATGGCTTCTTTTGATTTGGCACATCGCCATAAATCACCACCTGCAGCTCACTGAACTGTCAAGTTGCATCCTTCCTCCTTCACTTTAACTGTAATAGAAACTGTAAAAAAAAAAAAAAATGCTCCCCAATTTTCGACAAAATTAAATTACCAAATTTACGTCATGATGTTGCAATTTACTAAAATACGTTTGTTTATCTGCTGAATATTGCTTAAATCCATTGAAAACTTTTTAATTATAGATGATTTTTTTATTAAAACAGTAACTCAGACGTCTGAATAAAAACGTGTTTGTAATTCAAATAGAGTCCATATCATCACAGAAAAAAAATTTAAGGATCACTCTGTTTAAATAAACCATGGCATCTAAAAAAAATAATTCACTTGCTTTTCCCGTAATTTATAATTACTGTTTCTTTTTTTTCAATCCGATTATGCAACGTTTTTTTTTTTTTTTTGCATCTGCTAAAGTTCCTAACGGAATTTGGCGAAATTTGCACTAGAACTTTATTGTGATGTATCTTAACTACTGTAAAAATTTTACTGTGTTATTTTCAAAATTCAGAAAAATGGATTTCTGAAAATATTCTCTTAGTCCTTTAGTGCTGTGGAAGTGATAAACAGGTGTTTGCTTTCTTCCCAACCAAGGGCTTCAGATCAGCGCTCCCAGCTGTCAATCAACCGTTGCTATGGTAACACCCTTTCTGCTGGAGGCTCACTCTGTCCAAAGAGGCACACATACTTGTCCATAATAAAAATTACCAATGCTATCTTTTAAAGTTTTAAACCGATTCAACTGGAATTTTGGAAGTGAGCTTCTGTAATCCAATTACAGTGAATGTAAAAATTTCAGCCACTTTCGTGAAAAATTCGCAAAGATAGTTTTCTTATTTTTTATCATAAGTAGTGGAAGTCTCTTGAGGGGAGGGAGGGTGGCATGCACATAAACAAGAAGATGATGAATGTGTTGTTCAGGCATACTCCTCACTGGTGGATGCCAGCTGACTTGGTACATACGCGACCCCCTGCAAATGCTAAATGCCTCTTCTTTCCCCTTCTGTTCTCAATTGTCGGACGGACATCAAGCTCCCCTTCGACCTACTAGTAATCATCCAATTTTATTGCACTGGAAGTAGTGCCTTTTTTTTCTTTTTTTTTCCCCCAGCCAAATTAGGATTTGGTGCACATCGGAAACCGCTGCCGGTGGTTTCTTTGAGAACAGAGAAAAGGAACTTTAAAAACTGAAGGGGTAACAGTAACACGATTTCCTAAAAGGGCATAAAAGCACTAATTTCAAATTTCAAGGCTTTTCAAGACGGCATTAAAAAAACACCGTTTTTCCAGGATATTCCAGGCCTTGAAAACGTAATCATGATTTTCCAGGACTTTCCAGGTTTTCAAGCACGCGTGCGCACCCTGCGTAATGGTAAATTTATTGGCGTTAATAACGGTTGTGTTTTTAATAAATAAGCTTACGAAAATTTTAGGATGAATAGCAAATTTTAGGTCTAATTTTAGGAATTTAAGGAGGGTCACAAAATATTAGGAATTTTAGGAATTTTAGGAGGAATGCGATCCCTGAGCATAGGTTTTCTTAAATTCTGACAGTTGATGTTCAAGGAAAGCTTTTAAGCTTTCAGAGAATTTTTCAAAACAGTTCAAATCCAACAAAGCAACAAATTTAAGATACAAAATCACCGATTTTAATTCATCGACACTTCACACAACTGAAACAACTCTCGCAAAACGTGCTGTTACGGGTGGGAGCACACGAGTGACTAAGGTAGTCTAAGTCTTCTCTTTTCCCTGCGAACCTTTGCTGAAAGCAATGGCCTATTCACCCTTCATCCGCTCCTTAATAATGTCATGGAAACGCTAGCCGGCGATCACATCCAAAGTCTTCGAATCACACAGCAAAGACTGCTAGAGCTGTTTGTGTCACAATGACACCACCCCTGCACTAGGAGGCCTTTTGGTCTTTGCCTGCCAGACTGATTCTCTTAGTCAAAAGATGCGAATCTGCTTATAAGTCACTGGTGTAAGCGCATGCATGCATGCGTGCGCACGTGCGGTATCTTTTATGCAAAACAAATGCTAGCCCAGAATCTGCAATATTGTCATTCACACCAAAACCGAGTCTCGCGAGAAACTTCCCTCAGAAGCCCATGGCAGACCTGGCAACCTCCAGGCATGAAAGTGGGCAGTGATAGAAAAAGCTGAACTTCCACGAGCGCCGGGGGGGGGGGAGGGGACAAAGTGCTGAATCTGGCATTTCACTCTCTAATGTATACAACCATGACATTTAGGAATTGGTCACACGCCTACCAACTAAATAGATTTAATGTATGCATTTTGTTTCAAGAGAAAATTAAATATATAGTACAATATAATGTAATGGAGAAAATTGCTGATGAGGTCATATGCATAGAAAATTACTCACCTTAGTACAGAACGATGTCTTTAATCAAATGTGGAAATTAATCAAATGTCTTTATAAGATAACAACGTTGTATGGAAATGAAATCTTGTGAAGGTTTGAAAAACTTCAGACATGTTTGTTGATAAATAATAAAAGTTTGATGAAGAATAAATGTTCATTCTTGATTTGACGCAAAATTATTAATGAAGAAATATGATAAATGCTTGCGAAAACATTAGGCATTTTGTAGGTAAACAATAAAAGTCATTCACAACTAATGAAATTTCATTTTCTTAAGTTGTTTCTGTCTAACAATTTGTTCTAACCTTTTATGAATAAGCCGGCTACAGTTTTCTTTCTCTTGAACCAATTCATTTTATTTTAATTTGCTGCATAAGTTATTAGAGATATTTAGCTCCTTTCATCTTCTTTTCATTTCTTCCTTATCTTGTAATTCTTTCTTATATTTTGAATATGATTTCATATTTTGGCATAAATCTCTATTTACAGGGTCATGAAAATAATCGTTTTTCTTAAAAAATTTCAAGGCTAAAAATTCCAAAAAAATCCTTACCTGATTCAGTAGCTTATATTTCATGGTTTGAACAGATGAAAATAATTCAATTTTCATGTTGATGGATTCTTTATCAAGTACCTCCCACACCATACTAAAGGAGTTTTCTACTTGAGAGACAGGAAAACAACTCAATAATGCCTTCATTATTTTTGAGAGGGCACTGAATTTGTTTAACTTAAAAAGTGCATGTTTTGGGATTCACTGAAATTTATTTATGTAAATATTAAACTGAAGCACATCACTGCATCCAAAGTTTAAAATTACTGACATTTAACAACAACACAGGGTAGAGGGAACTTCGCGCGAGCAGAAATTATAATTGCCTGCGAAATCTTCGCTCCATCCGACTTCCGTTTTCGGACATTTTTCCCTCCATTTTTTCAAACTAAAATACAAATATTTATGCATTAAAATGAAATTTAATAACAATACTGGGCAGAAGAAACATCGCAAGAAAAATAAATTAGGATTAAAGGGGGGGGGGATCTTTACTCCGTTGAACTTCCGTTTTAGAAAGTTTTGAAAGAAGAAATACTGTCCCCAGATGGGAAAGACCCGTATACCCCCCCCCCTAAACAGCTTTTCAGTTTCACATCGATCTCGAGAATGACCCAAATGATGACAGAAAAATGGGAATTCCACGAAATAATATCATGTATGAGTAAGATGTAACTAAGAAATGGAAAAACACGAAATTTATGGAAAATGAAAAATGGATATTGCGTTGCTCACTCTGCCGTGAAACAATTTTACGGGGCACGAAAACGGGGCGGATTCTGCCACGGACGGATTAAATACTGATCTAGAAATTTAATTTTGTTTAATAAAAGGGAAGGGGGCGAAAACGATTGCTCTCTATTGATTAGTTTTGAAGAAGTATGCATTAGAAATAGGGTAACATGAATTTCATTAGAAACATTTCTTAAAAAAAAAAAAAAAAGTTTGTTCCGGGGGGGGGGAGCTTAGTCGAAAAAAATTAATATGAGGAAACGGAAAACGAAGTGACATTCTCAACACCCAAGAAACATTCCCGAAAATATTTAGCATAGCGGACTTACGATTTCCATAGCACACTCTATGCTTTCCAACGTCGGCAGCGGACCGACGACTTCCATCGATGATTTCCATAGTAACTACATAAAATTCCTAGTACTTGGAGTCGCTGAATCGTTCTTCCCACCGCATGGACTTACTCAGCGTCAAGCGCAAGAGTGAGCACGGAGAATTTACTATACTGAAGTCCTGATGATGACGACGGGGAAACAGAGGTTCTGGTGCCCAAAGGTGCAAAACCTGCCTTTTGTAGCAAGACGGCGCAAGTCTTTTGCTTTGGCACACTTTGGCACAGAATTTCCATTCCTGGAAGAGGTGACTTCATTCCCAGCCGTAACCATCCCGGCGTTCGAAGTCATTACAATTTTGCTTTCCACAAGAGGGAGGCATACCCCCCCATAAAAATTTTATTGCATTTTTGGAATAATATCGGTAACACCAAAAACAGAACAGAAAAAGCGGATTTCCGCATTTTCGCGGAAGTCTTTCATGCCTGAACCTCTCAGAACCAAAAAACGTAACACTCAAATAGAAAAATCGTAGCATGACGTGTGCTGATATTTGAACTCTATTTCAGCTATATAAATTCTCGATAGTGTAAGGTGTAGCGATATAAATTCTTGATGGTTGCAGGTGTAAGGGGAGGGAGGTTGCTTCGAATAAACAGACACTTGTCCACATTCCAGAACCGACCAATCAGCAGCTTTAAATTAAGTACGACAAGGAGTTGAAAATACAAATTAATCTCGAACATTTATATACAAAACGAGTTGGGATTCATCCATTGGTTGCCGATTGCACTTCACTTGACTCTAGTTTCCCAACGGAAATAAAGCAATTATTTCTGTTAAAAAATTCCCCTGCCTCTAGTTTCCTAAGAGAAATTGGAAACCTCTCCAAGAAAAAAATATTTTGAAGGGGGGGGGGCAGGTTACACGTAAATTTTTCCCTACTTCTGTCTGAAAAGAGGAGGAAACGTGACTTTTATTTTCAAAATCGTATTTTTGGAAACAAAATCATTATTGTACTGCAACATGATTTATCGTACTCAATATGATAAAATCGTAACAGTTGGCAGGTCTGACATAGCATAAACAAGAAAATTATGAACTTTAGTGGTAGACAGATCAAATAATGAACTTATTGTATTACACAAGATGAAATTTCAAAATTAAAGTTGGAATGTAACTCAAAATTATCACGACATAACCACATTTACTTCACTGAAATTTCTCAGAATTTCCCTATTTTAAAACTTAAAGATGTGTAAAGTAAAACAACACATTATTAGTAGGGTAGAGACATACTTTGAGGTGATTTGGCAAAGTTGAAAAATGAGCAATGAGGTACCAAGAGAAATTATTCTGGGAAAGGTAGGACAAAGGCAGAAGAAATCATGGGACCAGATTCAGAAATTTCTGCAAGAAAAAATAAATATATATATATATGCTGTACAAAAGCATCTCATGTGAGATGTGCAACGGATGTTGGCTTATGAGCAATGATCAACGTAAATGGAGACATTTGATACATCGAGAATAAATATAACCTAACACCATGAGTAATTATGATTTAGCAGTTGATCTTTCTTATAAAAGCTAACCTCTGAAATTTAGAACAGCCCAGTGAAATCTGTACATGTAGATTTCAGTAACAAGTAGTGACTACAAAACACATTAAAAGACAAAAAGTGAATGAAACATATTTACAAATAGGTATATTTATTGTTAACATTCATGCTATCAGCACATTAAGAATGTTTATGCTTTTTGCAACATATGTTCTGCAAATGTACACAGGTTTGCACATTTGCTACTCTTAAACTGAATTACAATAAAATTCCTTACAAAGGATTCTACATAATCCAGCTACATAAAGCAACTATAACATACAAAAATTGTAACACAACATTTGTATGCAAGAAACAGATCAGAGCATGTTTTCTTGCTCTTTTTCTGAAAAGGTGCAACACCAATTTCACTCAGAACAAGTGAAGCACACTTCACTGAAAACACATCACATGACCACTACTCATGTACATTATCACTAACAAGTGACATGTTAAGATTTTAATTCGTTAAGACCGTCAGTGTTCAGAAGTACAAAACGTATCTTCTAGGGACTACCTGCACGACAACACCCAAAGGCGACCGTGTTAAGACTGTCAGTGTTTGGGGTTAATGATATATGTGTTGTGCGTTAAGACTGTCAGTGTTGGGTGTTAAGACTGTCAGTGTTTGGTGTTAAGACTGTCAGTGTTTGGTGTTAAGACTGTCAGTGTTTGGGGTTAATGTTGTACATGTTGTGCGTTAAGACTGTCAGTGTTGGGTGTTAAGACTGTCAGTGTTTGGGGTTAATGTTGCACGTGTTGTGCGTTAAGACTGTCAGTGTTGGGTGTTAAGACTGTCAGTGTTTGGGGTTAGTGTTGTACATGTTGTGCGTTAAGACTGTCAGTGTTGGGTGTTAAGACTGTCAGTGTTTGGGGTTAGTGTTGTACGTGTTGTGTATTAAGACCGTCAGTGTTTATCCCATTGTAGCCCTGGTTACTGCACCCAAATAGCACGGATTAGGAACTACAATGAGCAAGTGTCTAACACAGTCCCCTAAGGGATTCTGGCGCACAGGTAGCCAGGGATTTTGCGCAGACTATCTCCCATGGCTGAAAGGAAAATTTCTTCCCTTCAGCCTAGGAGGAGACGTCCATGGCAAAACATGATACATCATTACCCTGAACACTAACAGTCTGGGCACTGTACCACACACAAGAAAACTCATTGTTACAAGATCATCAGTCAGACAAATCAAACACCTGATGCTTTAATGAGGAAGTCCAACTTTTCTCTGGAATGTCTTCTACACCTTCCACATCCCTAGAAGAAGAAAGAACTTAATGTCAGCATTTGAAACTGTGTTAGAAGTTTATCTCAAAATTTAATAAAAAATATAAAAAAAATATAATTGATTATAGTAGTACTCAACAAATTACTTTTAGCACAAGGAAACCTGAAGGACAAAATACCCGTAACATATTAATACTGGAATGTTTTTTGGTTGGTTTTTTTTTCACTTCTGAACCTTGCACATTTTTTGAATGAAGCTTTTTCCAGAATTACTGAAGTATTTTCTGAAGTAGGAAATACTGTAAGTACTTTCTTTCACTTCAAATCCTCTGAAAGGCCTAAGTATACCATTTTATTTTACAAAATATGTATTTAATAAAAGGCCCATTCCATTTTAAATCAGGCAGAAGCCTGCTAGGTGACCCTTAGGAATTTTCCTGGAAAAAATATATTTGAGAGCCCTAGCCATAAAACAAAAAATACCACTTTTATTTCTGAAAAAAAAAATTGTATGCGAATTATGACATTTTAATTTAAAACATGCTGCAGCGAAGCCTTCACAGCAGAAGAAAATTTCCCACTTTTAGGAATTAACTCATAAAACTTCAAAGCTACAGCTTATTATTTTTTTAATGTAGGAAGCATAATGTGGGGGCCTTAATATGCACACTTACTTTTAATATGGCTGTGCCTTACATTTATGCAAAAAAAAAAAAAAAAAAAAACCCAGCAAAATGTAAACACATCCAAAAAGTGCAATTTTTTTTAGAAAATTATACATCCACCCATCTCTTGTGTGGTCTTCTGGGTTTCTTCTGTCCCTTGGTATCAAGCCTAATTTAACTGTCCAATGGTGGTCAGTTCTTCTAGTGATATGTCCAGCCGATTGCCACTTGGAGGTTTGCACTTTTATCATGTCACCAACTCTTGTCATTTTCCTAATCCATGCATTCCTCTTGCTATCTTTCCTGATTACACCAAGCATCTATCCCACCCCCACACACACATTTACCATATTTGCCAGCGTATAAGATGCACTTTTCCCCCAGAAAAATACTGTCTGAAAATGGGGTGAGTCTTATACACCGGCAAATATATATTTTTTTATTTAGGATATGCATAGTACGTACAACAGTTACAACCCATGTGAACTGTTGCCTATGCTAACAGTCATGCGACCACCATCGGACCAATCCATTTTAAAAGGTAGGAAGGTCAGTGCACACACTCGCTGTGGAATGAAAACTAACGAGAGAAATTTACTAGCATTAGCATGATAAGTTCTTATTGCCACATTGAGAGCAAGGCTTCACAGCTGATGAGCATGTTTGAACTGGCCAGCGTAGGATTTCGATCGACCGAAACAGTAGTTATTGTACGCATAGTGTTTTTCCTGGCATAGTATGGTGGCTCTTGACTATGTGGAAATCAGTTCTTATTTAAAGTTGCAGTAAATCAAACATTTCTATTTTATAAGTCATGTCCCACAGGCAAAGGAATCACTGATTTCTCTGGTTGAACTTCAAGGTGTTCCAGATTTATGAACAGAAATAACCTTCGTAAGCATGTTAGAACAAAAATAGCACAAAAAATGCTAGCTGAATATGAGGATAGTGTTATTGAGTTTCACAGATACTTCATTAATGCCAAAAAAACTAGGAAATTTCAAACTTTCACAGATAGCAATTATGGATGAGGCCCCCCCCCCCCCCCCCCTAGTTTGACTTTTCTTCAAACAAAACAGATTCCAAAGGTGCAAAAACTGTTATTGTCAAAATGTCTGGTCACGAAAAAAATTATATTGTTGTTTCATCATGCTGTGCTGATGGAATAAAATTGCCACCTTTCTTGGTATTTAAGAGGACATTACCCAAAGAAAAATACCAACACAAGTTTCTGTTTATGCTCACCCCAAATTTTGGATGGATGAAGGAGGAATGAAATTGTGGATAAAAAAAAGTGTGGTCTAGGCATCCTGGTGGACTGCTAAAAAAACTTCCTTGATGATGTGGGATCAATTTCGATGTCACAAAACTGAAGATGTTAAGAATAAACTTAGTGAGATGAAAACTCAGTTAGCTGTAATTCCAGGAGGTTTAACAAGCCAGCTTCAACCTTTAGATGTTTGTATTAACAAACCATTCGAAGGATTCATGAGGGTGAAGTGGAATAGCTGGATGCAGTGTCCAGATTTTGATGAGACTTTACCAGGAAGGAAGGAAGAAGCCTAGTATTTCAAAAGTGTGAATGGGTTAAGGCATCATGGGATGAAGTGAAACAAAAAACTGTCATAAAATCATTTAAGAAATAAGGCATTAGTAAAGCTCTCGATGGTTCTGTGGAAGATGAATTGTTTGAAGACAGCGGTAGCTCGGTTTCTGTGATTTCAAGTGATGGATTGCCTAGTTCTGAAGAAACATCTCAGGTTCTGAGTGAAGATGATGAGTAAAACATTCAAAGGTAACCATATTGTTCTTTATGTTTTATTATTATTATTATTATTTTGTTGTTGTTTGTACTTGAATATTCTTTGTTTTTGTACCTAATACATTTTACCCACCAATTGTATGAAAACTACAGTACTTTACTTTTCAATACGAAATGCATTTTTTTTTTTTTTTTTTTTTTTTTTTCAGAAAACACCTTTGGAAAATGGGGTGTCTTATATGTTGGCAAATATGGTATTTATTTTACATTACAGTCCTCCTGAGCTACTACTGCTCAGCTTCTTACTAAGAAAATTTTTCATGTGAAATGTACTATGGTTAGGCTGAGTATAAAAAAAATTACAACTGAAATACTGCCTTTTTTTTACTAGCATATAATGACTATTGCGTACCAAACTTTCAGATTTTTGGAAATCTTGGCCTTTTTAAAATATTAATTTTTGAAATCTGACAGTTTTTCTTGAATGTTTCATTTTCAGAGTTCCCACTCAACAGTAAGGAAAAAAATTCCCAACTTTTCTAGATGGTTCTGAGAATTTTTCCAGAGCGGCAAACCAAACCACATTGTCACAAATTATTACATTTCCTTACATTCTTGCTAGCATTTCTCACCAAAGCACACATTTGTTAATTCTTTAAATAACTGTGCTTTATACCTGCTTGTTATCAAAAACAACTAAATGCATGAGGCATGTTATTTTTGGTACCATAATTCCATGATCTTTTCTGAACCTGAGTGATATATGCTCACGTAGAATTTCATGGTTAACACTCGCACATTAAAAAATTCCTTCCATTCATGAATTTTCTCACCAAAGCATACATTTCTTAATTCTTTAAATAACTGATCTGTACACAATTACCTGATTTTCATTAACTAAATGTATGAGGCACATTATTGTTGAACCTGAGTGGTATACACACCAATGATCTTTTGTGAACCTGAGTAGCATACTGCTAAAGATCTTTTGTGACCCTGAGCGGTATAACTACCAATAATCTTTTATGAACCTGAGCGGTATACTGCCAATGATCTTTTGTGAACCCCAGTGGTATACTGTCAATGTAAAAGTTAACACATTAGAATTCTTAATATTGTCATATCACGCATAAGTTACATTGAAAATTATAAGTCGTGGGACGTTTTGGTAGTGACTTCTACTTTCATCAGCCATGCAATTAAACACGTGGTAAGAGCATCAGTTGTTGCCAGATTTCTAAATCTGGCAACAATTTTGATTGCCCCCTCCCCCAATTCCAGCACCCCTTTCTCCTCGTTGGAAAAAATTTTGGTAAATGCGTAGATTAGTGTCCTAAATTATTTAGTCGGAAAAATTTTAGGACCTGGAAAAAGTGTGACATACAGATTTTAGAGTATGGAAATTAATTGCAAATGGTGCAGAAATTTCATATTTTAAATGTGTTTTAAAGATTTTTATCGTAATATTTACATGTTAAGTGCGATGCTGTGAAGAGATGCTGCGGTAGGCCTAACGCATCGCTACTGCGATGATGCCAAGCTTTGCTCCGTTGAAAAGAAGATTTGCTGTGGCGTGTAATTCACGCACTGATGACTACAAGTGCAGCCGCATACGTTTTTGTCAGGGGAGCGAAGCATCGTGTACTCATACGCTACAGAATATAGTTCATTCATGTTTTGCCATTGTTTTTAAAGCAGATGTTGAGAAATTTTTCGTTCTTTCACATATGATTCCCTGATTCAAAATAGAAAGTACTAATATGCTTTTATATATTGTGCAGAAAACTGGGGAACTATATAACTTTCGGTTCGGGTTTGAACGACTTCCATTCGTAGCTGATGTGTTACTGCACTTTTGGTTCTTCTGTTAATAGCTTGTTTGCAGGTCAGTTTCTACCTTTTACATATGTATCTTTTGCAAATCTGAGAGTTTTCATTCAGTTTTTCCTGCCAACAACATACAGGACACAACAAAATAAAGGGTGGATGATGTAGTGTTACGCTACAGAAAATAGTTCCACAACATTTATCGATCTCCTGCCAAAAACGTAACCTCTTTCCCTTGTACTCTTCCACCCGTGATTTCGGCACAGCAACAAGCCTTCCTTTTAATGGACCAAAGCCTCACATCTTTGCCGAAGCGATGCATGAGACCTACCACAGCTTCTCTTCAAAGCGTCAAACTCACAAGTTAATATTATGATAAAAATCTTTAAAACACATTTAAAATATGAAATTTCTGCACCATTTGCCATTAATTTCCATATTCTAAAATCTGTATGTTGCACTTCTTCCAGGTACTAAAATTTTTCCGACGAAATAATTTAGGACGCTAATCTACACATTTACCAAAACTCAAGCACATAGGCAACTTCTGCAATATATTTGCAGTTTACGGTAAGTCACAACAAAAACGTTTCTTTCACAATGTCACTCTGTGAGGACCAAAGTGCTAGAAATCACTGAGAACAAGTCAAGAGTAAAAAATAAAAAGTATGAGGTAGCACTTAAAAAAAAATAATACAGTTCTAAAAAGGTTGCAGGTTTCTTGTGAAAAATGTGAAGACAGGTGTTGTAGTGGAAACAAAATTCATCACTGCATCATGTCGAAATATTCAGTGTGCAGCGTATTCTTTTCAGTTAACAAAACTTGCAACATAAGCACACCGCACAAAAATTAGTCACCCCTAACAGAAATTAAAGTAGAAAGTTACCAGTTGCACAGAGGGCATCACGATAGCATTGGTGGAAGATAAATAGCACTGACGTGGTCTACAGGATCATTTGCCTCAATGCAGTGGTGAAGAGCAACGCGTGTTGAATTTAGTCTGCAATATGAGTCATAAAGACAAATGTTACCGTGTGGCAAAAGGAGCCATCGTTTTTGGCCATGCCCATGGACCCAAAGTGAATGAAGTTGTGCAACTTGCTGGTGTGTTGAAGCGTACTGTCCAACGGGTCTACGAACAGCGTAGTTCACAGTCAACTGAAAATCGGAGACATAACTGTGGTCGGAAAACGTTTCTTGCCTAGTAACTGCAAATCGGTTTCAAACCAGGCAACAATTACTCCAAACAGTCAATGAAAGTCCACTCCAACCAATTTCCGAAAGGCCACTGCGACTAGAACTGCATGCGATGGACATCTGGAGCAGAGTACCACAGAAGAGGCTTCTTTTAACAGCAAGTCACAAAGTCACATGTTATCAAGGGGCTCAAAGGCACCAAAACTTGTACTGTGGAGGATTAGAAATGAGTAATTTAATTTGAGGATTGGAAGCGATTAATATAGTCTTATCTTTGTTTGTACTCCAATGATGGGAGGCGATAAGTGCATCACAGGCTCAATGAAGCCTTTAATCCTGATTGTGTCGAAGGTATTGTTCAAGCTAGAGGAGATTCTGTGATGTTTTTCATACCACAAAATGGGCTCCTTCATTGCAGTGACTACGAATTTGAACCAGCATGCACATCAGGCCAAGAGGCGCCATCACCCGTTATTAGGCAAGTTCTGCCAGGGGTGACTCATTTTTTTGTTCGGTGTACTTACTTCCAAATGCTTTGATAGCTTTGTATTTAGTATACCTTTATTTTAATAACTTTGTTCTTCAGTTCCAAAGTTAGTTTTACATAAGGAAACTTTACTCAGCAGAGAGCCAAGACCCATTAAATTGCACTTATGGAAATTATCCATTTTTCATCTTGTTTTCTAAGAACTACACCCTAGAAAAAGCATGACTTTATTCTGCAGCTGTTAGTTCTGTTTTTTTTTTTTTTTTTTTTTTTTTTACTGCTGAAAGCTTTGTACTAATGGTTAGAAAGTTTCTTACCACAGTAAATTTTTTGCCTAAATGGACTGATTTGGTACACCTCTTTTCATTTCTTCTGTTCCACAGAAATTTGTGCTTTCATTACCATACTATTAATAACCTCTTTTCTACTTTAATGTGAGTGATCATTCACGTCTGTATGGGATATGAACTTTCTCTTTAAGTGTAATTTCAAGAAACTTAAAAAGAATACAAAATACAAGACCGAAGTATGGGCTCATCAAAAGCACAGAGTACCAAATGAAAAATATTTGATCTGGTGGTAGAGTACTTAAAAGTCACACCTGAAAACTAAAAGTTAACAAGTTTTGTTATAAGAGCTACATACTAGCTGCATTAAAAAAGTTAGGTTGTAGTACGTGAAAAACTCCAGGGTCTATAAAAGTCAACATCCTAGATTAAATTTTGACAGAAACTATTTTTTTTTATCAATAGTATTATTAAAATTGCATATATCTGAAATACTACAAAAAATGTTATTACAGGACCAAATCTAAGTATTTAAAAGCAGTTTCAGCCAGGGGTTGGGGGTGTTTTTTTTTTTTTTTTCACAAAAACAAAGCTTTTTGCTATTGTTAAAATTATACTTGTACATATCTTAGATCTTTGTATTTGAATTTTATTTTGTATATATATCTAGGATCTTTTTATTTCAGTTCTATTTCCCAAAGCTTTAACTCTGTCAATATAGCTCTTATAAACTGTTAACCTAATAATTTCAAGCAATGTTTTATAACTTTTGCTATAGCTTTTTTAATTTTTATGGAAGACCTTCAGAATGAAAAAACAACACACTTTGATATTTTTTCTAAGAGTACGCAAAATTTCTTACTTTTCATCATTTCATCAAATGTAGTAAATCGTAATTTCACCAAATAAGTAAGTCATAGTAACTTCACCAAATGTAGTAAAATCGTAGTAACTTCACCAAATGTAAGTTATAGTAACAAAACGAAGTTCACAACCTGAATGGGGAGAAAAAATTCATATCATTTCAAAATAATTTTTACTTTTCTATATTCATCATATTGCAACTAACTTGAGATGATTAACACAATTAAACACAGTAACTACCTATAACAATAAAATGGCTTTTCTGTCTGTCTCCTAGGTTTGAAATTTGGTATAAGCTCACAGAAACATGTGTGTGTGCACATTGGAGACATCTTTTTGAAATTGAATTTCATAAAAACTTAATTTTTTGATAGTCCTCACAGAAACACTGAAAACAAAACTAAAAATACACTACAGTACATTCATTCTCCTGGAAAGCTTGCATATCTAATACATCCTGATTTTTTTATTTATTTTTTTTTTTTTGCACAATCTAATCAACATACACCGATACGCTGAATAGCCTATTATCACAAAATGTCATTTGGAGGGGAGGGGACATACCGTATATACTCGCATATAAGTCAAGAAATTTGGGACAAAATGAGAGCTTCAAAGTAATGGGGTCGACTTATACGCGGGGTCTAAAAAATCGTAAGTCCAAAAGTTCTTCCCGTGAAGCAAAAGGCAATCCATCCCAAAAGAAATAAAAATGCTGATGCGGTATTAATTACGAAATCGCAACCCTCCGAAAGAAAAGAAAAAAAAAAAAGAAAGAAAGAAAAAAAAAACACCGATGTGGTAGAATTACGAAATCGCGACCCTCCGAATTTCTCCGCGCTTTGAAAAGTCTCCTCTCTCCTAGCTTTGCGTATCCACAGCGCAGTTACAGCCGTGCATAGAAAGCTCCGCCCTACCGACTACCAGTTGATTGCGCTGACCTTCGACGTAACGGAGCCATGCGACAGCCAGTGTTAGGTGTTGCTTGTTCTTAATCGCATGTGTCTCGCTTCTCCTATTATGGGTGACACGGATTGTGTAAAGAAACGGATGTCCTATAACGCAGAATTCAAGTTGAAAGTGTTGGCGTAAAAAAAACCCGGACTTGGTGAAAATCCCAAAATCGCAAAAGGCGCTGCGCCGTGGAACGACATCTTTCCCAGAGCTGGAAAGTGTCTTGAATGATTGGATTGTGGGCTGCAGACAAAATGGTAACATTGTAACACGAAATGGTATACGTTTGCGAGCAATGAAGCTCGCAAAAGATGAAAAGTTTGCAGCCGCAAATAACACTTTTCGTGCCTCACCAGGTTGGTGCACAAGGTTCATGAACCGCTATGGGTTGTGTCTACGCCAGCGCACCAAAATTGCACAAAAGTTAAATCGTGACCTCGAAGCAAAGATAATGGAATTTCAAAGGTATGTAATTCAAAAGAGAAAAGAGACTGCTTTTGAACTTTCCCAAATAGGGAACATGGATGAAAACCGCCTTGTGTTTCGACCTTCCTGGAAACAAGACGGTGAACCAAAAGGGCGAAAAAAATATCTTGATCAAAACGACTGGCCACAAAAAATCCAGTTTCATGGTTGTTCTTTCCTGTTTGGCCAACGGCAGTAAGCTACCTCCGGGTAATTATTTTCAAACGCAAAACTCTGCCGAAAAGCGTTGTCTTTCCGTCTGGTGTGCTCGTTCGTGCCCATGAAAAAGGATGGATGAAGGAATCCGGAACAATTAACTGGTTAAAGAATGTGTGGAACAAAAGGCCAGGTGCACTTGTGAGGAAACCTTCTCTTTTGGTGTGGGATATGTTTGTTGCACACCGTTGTGCAGAAGTGAAAAAAACTGCAGAAAATTCAAAAACAACTCTTGCTGTCATCCCAGGTGGGTTGACATCTGTTCTTCAACCACTAGATGTCTGCCTTAATAAGCCCTTCAAGGACAATGTGCGGAGGTATTGGGCAGATTGGATAAGTTTCCGATTTGCCGACTGAAACCAAGGGCGGAAATCTAAAGAAGCCGGATATCGTTTCGATTGCGCGATGGGTCAAGGATGCTTGGGATGTGATACCTGCGGAAATGGTCGTGAAATCATTCAAGAAATGTTGCATTAATAACAAACTTAATGGCACAAAGGATGATGAGATTTTTATGAGTGATGATGACAGTGATTCTGATGACACAGGCATAGATGGGAATACTGACGTTTATGATGACGCGCCGATGACAAAGACTTTTTTGAACTGTTTGGAGAGTCTGACTCGGAATCAGATTTTGAAGGGTTTCGATGAAGTTTTTGGGTATGCAAATTAAATTTAGTATTATATATATAATTTTTTTCGTTTTCAAATGTTTTTGAATAAATTCATTGAAATTTTTTTTCTCATTCCGGGATCGACTTATACGCGAGTTTCTGATTTCTTACGATTTTTTCCTCTGAAAGGGGGGGGGGGGTCCGACGACTTATACGCGAATATATACGGTAGCTGTTGTTTGTCACAGTGTGTGTGAACACTGCTCTGGAATTCTAAGTGAGGAGAAAAATGGCTGTCACCTGGGGAAGAAAAAGTGAAATTTCACATGAAACCCCTTCTATTAAACAGATGTGCTGGGTTTTTTTTTTATTGGAAGATAGTACAATTAACAAATGTTCAGGCAAAAAGCAGTCTATTGATAACTTTAGGAAAATCTAGACACCACTGACCCATATGACAAATAACATATATTTTGTTAAACCTGGGCATAAAGAGACAAACTATCACATTTGCCCCCTTAGTTTCCTTCCTTTGGCATTCTATCCACAATCATAAGTATCTGGATTTTTTTTATTTTTATTTAGTTCCTGCCACTCTGAATTTTTTTAATGCCATTCCTGAAAAATGGGTTATTTTTCTCACCTCTGTACAGCACAAGAAAATAAAAATAAACTTCCCATAAAGCAAGTCTTATTTTTAAAAAATTATTCATCCTGAAAGTTATTTTAAGTACCAGCAAGAACATTTCCAATATTGTTTGAGCAGGGTTCGACAAATCTGGCCCTGGCGCCCGATTTACTATTTCTCCCCCCCCCCAGATTTCATAATTTGCAGTAAATACTATAACTTGTTGTATAGTCCATGGATCATCTGTTAAAAAGTTATAAATTTAGATTCACAGGATAATGCATCAGTAGAGAAAAGGAAGAAATATGTTTCTGCTGAAGTGGTTTAAGTAAAAAGAAATTACTGCAAATATACTTGATTACCTTTTGTTTCAGCATCATCACCACACATTATGTTGATGTGTTATTCTTTGAAATTTGACTTTGTTTCACATGGTTCCTAAGACCAGGAACACCATTTGTCGAGCCCCACATTTAAGTATATTAAAATCTGTCTTTCTTTAAAGAAAAAGAAATTGAAGTAAAAGCAAGAACAGAACATCTTTAACAGCAAGTTATTTTACACGCAACATTGCCACTATAGTTCTTATGGAATGCGTACATGGTGTGGAGGCATCCAAATCCTTCCAGTTCAACATTGAATTAAATGTGCAGAGCATGAAAAATAACTGAAAGTTACATGCCCTTCCAGGCATGCGCAAAAATTATTTACCTGCCCAGGTAATAAAAGCCGGATGCCCAGGAAAATTGTATCTTTTAAGATATGTTAACAAATCAGGACCCTCATTTTTTTTAAGTTAAAAAATACAAACTTTTTACATTTTTTGCATTTCCGTTTTAAGGGTCTGTGTTCAAAATGTTGAATGTGCAAATGCTTGTATCTCAAGTCTTAAGATGATGCTGAAATTGGTATTTGAGAAATTTAATGATTTTGCCATGTTCTCTTTTGTTGAAGTCTCTGTCCTTTGTCACTGAACACCAGAAGCTAGTTCCATCCAGTTGCTGACTACAAACAATATTTAGAGCAAAATTACATGTTCCAATTTCTGGACCTAGAGCACGATATACTTTTTTTTAAAAGAAATGATATTCGGATACACTTTAGACTCAGCCCCCGTCGTCTGCTTCAACCAAATCGCGGATGGAATCACTGGAAATGGCACGTGTAGCAATAGGTGGCACTGCTTGCACTCAGTGTTTGCTCCCTCGCTGTGTGTGTTACGTAATCGCTCTTTGCTCAGTGCGTGAGCCGTGCTTCCAACCGAACGAAGATGTTCCACAGGTCATCCAATGAGTTTGTGAGTGGATATGTGTCATCGTTTAGGACAATTCAGGTGTAGGAAGAATCATGTTAAAGGGAAAAGTGAGCAGTGTTCCCATTTACTTGGGACGTGGTTTGAATCTGCTTGTATTTCTCTTGATAAGGTGATGACTTGTATATTGTTTCGCCAAAGGATTTTCCTACGATGATGCAATTGAGGAATCTTCCCAGGGTGGGGTTTCCACATCCTCTGCAACAGTCAGTGACTATTATCAGTCTTGCAGAGGAGTTTATGGTAGCCTACAAACAAGTCGAAGGACAGCTTGCAGGCCCTGGTGTGATGGTAGAAGTGGATGAGGCGAAGGTTGGGAAGCTGGAAGAATCATCTTGGTCGTCTCGTTGAGGGATCTGCCCGAAGAATAACCACTCTGCTCAGACATTGCTGCCACTCATCCAGAAACATGTTCAACCTAAAAGTACTGTAATGACGTATCAATGGGCTGCGTACCGCAACCTCCCATTCTGTGCTTTCCAACATCTGTCAGTCAACCACTCGCTCAATTTCGTTGATCCGACTACAAGGGCACATACTCAAGATGTTGAGAGCAATTGGTGGCCCCTCAAACGCACACTATCTAATGGAATTCACAAAGACTACTTGGCAGACCACATTCTGGAATATTTATTCCGACGAAATTGTACTCTTTCCTCTGAACAGTGTTTTGAGGTGATGATTTGTATCAAACAGTTTTTCCTCAGTACATAATGTTTTCCACTTCAATATTCGTACTAGATACAGGTTCTCAATGAGGAGGAGACACTTCTTTTCCGTTGTTATTAAATTTAACACCACCCAAACTATTCACATTCCATAAACCCATTCCTTTAAAAAATAACCTACGGCGCATATCTCGGGTCTTTAACACTCGCCTCGCACAAGCCACACACCGATTACATAATGCATGCAGCGAAGGAGCAAACAACGCCGACGCAGCTGCAGCGCCACCTACAGCGAAACGTTTCTCCCGTGATTCCATCCGTGTGTTGGTTGAAGCAGACGACGGGGGCCGAAGTTTAAAGTGCATCCTCATATTCTTCAGTCCTTAGCATACTGTAACTATAATAATACTTCCAGTGATTAGCAGTAAAATGAAGCGGCATGTGACGACCGTTTTTTTTTGTTGTTGTTGTTGTAATAGAAAATTCTATTCCAAACTTTTTTTTTTTAATTTAGTTGCCCGGACAACTAGATTTTTTACTTACCTGCCCAGGCCAATAATTTACATGCCCCAGGTATCTTAGGCATGGTATTTTTCAAACTCTGATGATAATCCCTACATCAGCATTATCACAAGTATTATATTGGTCTAGATTTAATTGATTTGATACTTTTCTCTGTAGCATTTTCCAATGATGTCAGCAAGCCTTGTTTTACAACAGTGCAATACGCATATAATGATATTTATGAATAAAACTTGTATTTATCCTTCCATGTGCATATAAATGTGTAAGCCAATATTAACATGCATATTGTATGTAACTCACCATTCTTGTCATGTCAAGGAGTCCCACATTCCCAATGACATTTCATACACGTGTTCATAGCCTTATGTCCAGTATCCAGTTCAAGGATATGCCAACTTTTGTTGATTCTTTTCAAAAGGAATAATTTCCAAATCAAATAATACAACACCGCACTAAAAACTTGACATAATGCACATTCACACACCTCCTCAACTCACGAAAAATATCATCACCTATCTACAAATATATGCACATTCACACACCTCCTCAACTCACGAAAAATATCATCACCTATCTACAAATATATTTAAAATGAACGATACATAATGCTAATTTGAAAAACCTTGACACGCCACTAATTTTCATTAAAAACTTGACCACACCTAACATATATTTGAAAATTCCAAATTCACAACTAATACATAATTTACAAAAGATAATTCCTTCATGCAACAATTCCTCATACTAATACGTAATTAACAAAAACATTCAAACTCAAATATTTAAAAACAATGCTGTTAAAATCATCAACTAAAAAGTAGTATCCCTTCCCTTGGGAGACGGCCATGCTTTCTTCGAGCACATTTGCCAACATCCGTGGGCATCCGAAGATGGCCACGGGTGTGGGCGAAAGCAAAGAACATCTAACTGAGAAGTTAAGGCTCAACGACGTAACTAGTGCCGCCATATCTTAAGAGTTAAAAAGCAGTGCACAGAAGCCAACATACATGCTAATGCCGGAGAAGAATGCGCATGCGTGTTTCTGTTGACTTGAATTCTTTGGGTAAAGAATAGTCAGCCAAGCTACTCACAGCACATGATTGTTACCTTCTCAGTGGCATAATCACTTTGCAAATTGGATATGTTAGTTTTGTTATGCATTGGGTTAGTTAAGGCATTTGTTTGTTTTTCAGTTTTTCAGAAACATTTTCAGTAATGCCGAATACTAGGGAATGTCTGCATTTTGTACAGATCCTTAGGCCTAACTATAAAATTTAATTTAAATAGTAATACTGTTATTGCATATTTTTCTCACCAAAATAAGGGATGAATGGGATATCAGAAAACAGCAACAAAACAAAAAAAAACTGCTCTAAGCAAATAGTCATCAGATCGAAGGAAGCCATCGTGGATCCAAAAAAAAGCTTTACTGCCGTAGTCCCTCAAACCTGTTTTGCTCCTGAATGTTAACTTTCCTGCAGAGCATACAGCAACAAAACAAAAAAAACTGCTCTAAGCAAATAGTCATCAGATCGAAGGAAGCCATCGTGGATCAAAAAAAAAAAAAGCTTTACTGCCGTAGTCCCTCTAACCTGTTTTGCTCCTGAATGTTAACTTTCCTGCAGAGCATATTACCTCTTAAGATGTGGTGGCGCTGTTGTCGCCTGTTTTATGTTATCTCTATGAAAGTTGGCGTTCAAGTTTCGTATTCTTTGGTGAAAGTGCTCGAAGAAAGCATGGCCGTCTCCCGAGGGAAGGGATACAACTTTTTAGTTGATGATTTTTAACAGCATTGTTTTTAAATATTTAAGTTTGATGAATGTTTTTGTTAATTATGTATTAGGTATGAAGGAATTGTGTATATATGTGTTAGGTATGGTCAAGTTTTTTTAATGAGAATTAGTGATGTCAAGGGTTTTTTAAATTAGCATTGTGCTGTTCGTTTTAAATAGATGTGCGTTGTATTATTTGATTTGGAAATTATTCATTTTGAAAAGAATTAACGAAAGTTGGCACACTCTCAAACCGGACACAAGGCTATCAACACGTGTATGAAATATTATTTGGAGTGTGGGACTCCCTGACATGGCAAGATAGGTGAGTGACCTAACAATATGCATATTAGTACAATAAGCTGTATTCTCTAACCCATTTTTTTAAATACATATCCAGCCCCTGCTGTCTACCTATAGTTCATGCCCCTGCTCATAATTCAATTTTAGGAAATATGATGACACACAAATAGAGCTACATTTAAATGTAACTTTAGGCCAAGTACAGAGAAAGGGGCCCACAATCTTTTCACAAAATGAAGAGGGATCTGTTTAGCACCCTAAAATCACTTTTAAATGTAAAGAGCTTTGCATTTCACTCATTAAGTTTTTAAAACTCTGAACACTGCAAATGTAGACACATTAACAGCATTACGCCAAAACCCATGAATCAGCATTTTCGGCTGTTTACTCTCAACTGCAGTTGCTGGATTAGTATATGCCTCTTTACACTATGCCAAAGGCAGAAACACGAACTCTAATGCAAAAGTGGGCAAAAACGTACGTATGATTTCGCAAAACGGCAGAATTAACATTTGCCACTGTCCCAAATCGCGAATCTTTAGACGCGATTTCTCCAAACTTGTATTTTGTAAATTTGCGGTTTTGGCATAGTGCCAACAATATCTTATGATTTCATGAAACATTCTGCAACTGTTTCCCTATCTTACATTCAAACTTCCCCCAAAACACAACTGCACATACAAGCACATCTGCAGCACACACAAATCCCTTACCATTAGTTATTTCAATGAAGTAGGTTATACTCTGTCACATATTGGTGCAAATTAGCACTCGCCAGATGGCGATTAACTGGCAACTTTGGAGATTAAATTTATTTTAGTGGTCATCAGTTTGGCCATTTGTTATTTTTAGTGCCAATTTACAAAAGTATAATTCAGACATAAAGGTAAAAGAAAGTGAAATCAGTCCTAAATAGGGATGGCAAAAAGCCTCTATGTTTTTGAACATCGAAGTTTTGCCACCATAATCAATGTTTAAACCTCGATGTTGCAGAACCCTTGTAGTGCGACAACAATTGATTTATCAGCCTGAGCATGTTGTGCTAAAGCGCAGTGGGCTGAATGATCAGCCCTCAATTTTGACCCGAGTAATTCCCAAATCGGACAGCAGATATCGGTGTGAAGATCATACCATTTATTAATCATACGGTTTTGAAATGAAATCTCCACAAATCATAAAGTTAAACAGCAATATTATTGAAAAAATCCTGAGAATACACAGTCTGTATGAATCATATCATAAGTTCACGTTCACTATAGTCTTTCCACGCACCTTCACCACGTGATGGGAAAAAGGCAAATTTTAGCCAAAACTTTTTCTACTACAGTTGAGGCAGGGCTGTTCACGTGGAATTGTGGGTGAAGTATAGAATGTTACACTATCGGAAATCAGTTTTCCGAGTCCCGTTCAAAGTGCAATAACAGGCAACTCGTGGTCCAGTGACAACGGCCTGTTTTTGTTTTTTTTTCTTGCGGACTTTGTCGTGCAGGAGAATGAAATATGTTTTGTTACTAGAAACTCTTCACATTATCCATTTCTCTTTCCCCAAACAAACTGACGCAATTGCAAACTCAACGAATTACGAATATCCCCCACCCCATTTTTTTTATTATGCTGGAAGCTTTTTTTTTGGCCACTAAGATTTGTTAAACCGGCCAGATTATTTTTTTTTTTTTGCCACTAATTTTTTTGGACTTACCGGCTACTGGCCACTTGGCTAAAATTCCAGCTTGCACCTATACTGTCACACTAAGTACAGTTCACAACCTAAATGGAAAAGAAAAATTCATTACTTTCAATGAATTCCACTAACATTCATCTTATTAAAATGAATTCCACTAACATTCATCTTATTAAAACTAACTTAATGACCATTACAATGCACAATAACTTGAACAATCAGTATTAAAAATGTGAATAGATGTTGGATAGCGTTTCAACCAAGGTGTGATTAAGGAAATCAGACTTTCCTCTAAAAAGAATGCCTTCCATTGGAGGCTATCGACACAGCATAAGATGTTCTATCCAGGCCGCGCGAATGTCAATCGCCAGTTGCCAAATGGCGACCAAATATTTCCTAGTGGCTAATAAATTTTTTTAGTATAGTAGCCAATGATGGCGAGTAGATTTTTCTCCCAAGTGGGCAAACTATTTTGTCCAACTTTTCCCCCAATAGGACTCAGCAATGTATCGATACATCGCAAAAAAAAAACCAGGCGTGAATTTAACATCATGTTATGGTGTTTTGACTGACGAAACTACGATTCATCACCATCATGATATAAATGAATGCGATGTAATCGCCATCGCGCCACCAAGCCGTGACCAAGCACTGTTGTTCAAACCGGTTTTCCCAGTCCGAGACATGTGAATATCGTCTGATCCTCATGCATGCATGCGTCTCTGGTTTAGTTTCTCACAGTGTCTCGTTCCAGACGCTACACGAGGGGATTGCTTGTTAGAAATTCGCCTGCCAGGCAAGTAATCGTGGACATTGTAAGGGTACCATCACGATGCTTAAACAGGTTTCTTATCGGGCCTCCGATGCTATTAAGAGGCTGCGTGTTCTACGCGTTGGATTTCGGAAATTCACCACAGCTTAGCAACAATAAGAAGTATGTGGCAGGGTTTTTTTTTTTTTTTTTTTTTTTTATGTGTATACATCTTTAAAATTTGACCAGTGCTAGGTGGCCAGTACAGAAAGTTGAGCATTACAAAAAAAAATGGGCATAGAGTTCGGTCTAATAATTTTTATATTATCAACGCGAACCAAACCAACTTGGTGTCATTCAATAGCTAAGAGAACAAAGACTTGTTAATGACCTTGAGTTACCACGCAGCGATAGACGGTGTGTGTGTGGGGGGGGGGGGGGCTTCCCGCTGCAAACTTGTAATCAGTATAACTCGGCACTGCAAAACGCTATGACGTCGAAATTGGTCTCAAACAAAAGCTAATGTCGATTTAAAACACTAGAAGTGAAATCAAATACAGTGTTGGTTGCAAAACTTTTAGATCGCAGTTGAAAATTTTAAAAATTTCACTATGTCGGCATATACTCGTCGAAAAGCCAAGCAGAAACACATCGAACGTAGTCTACGCGGAAGAGCAACTCGTCAGTTTTCAATAAACACCGCAATGTCTGCAACAGAACGCATGAGAAAGTATTGGGAGCAAAAGAAAATTGCTGCGCGTCGCGCACTGGCACTTCAGCGGCAGCGACGCACGAGCCCATTGACGTGGAGCATCAGCAATGAACCTCATAAAAACCAGTAATTGGGCATGTCTGAATAGTGACACTTTAAACGACTTAATGACGATTAGATGCCATGGCACTTCAATTGAAGATTTTGATCCTCAAAATGCAATTTAATTGTGGTGAGCAGATACTTTTGATGGAAGATCAGACACAGTACATATCAGTGGTAAACTGTATCAACATTATTATTAGTGCCACTTTATGTACATATATCTTAGCTTTTGTTCCTTTGTTTTAAATGTTATTAAAGAAATTAGACATCTAAATTCAATGACCCCTCAAAAATAAATTATGTATGTGTAAATTAAAATAGTAAGAGTAATGATATTACAGCATTGAAAACAAATTGTCAAAAAATCAATCATTTTGGAACAAAAGATATGCAATATTTGCAGTCAATCTAATGATCCTGTGCAGTAACTCTTCTGCATCTGTTTTTATAAAGTTAATGGGGGAGGTGTCTTTAATTAGAAAGAAAAAAAAACATGCACCCATTTAATTTCATAGAAACGTAAGTAGAGAAGTTACTGAATTATTATATTTTTAATTTCGTATGGCCAGTAGATTTTGTCATTTGGCTAGTAGAAATTTCAGCAGTTTTGCAAGGGCTGGTTCTATCGTAAATGTAAATCAGAAATGGGCACTTTTTTTACCTTGCACTGGTGTCTAGAAGTTATGGTGCAATGGTTAACAAAGCTTTCTCCAATCAAGCAGGGAGACTACTTGATTCTTTTAGTACATCCTGTAATTTCAAAGCTCTACAACAAATTCCAAGTTAGTGGAATGAATAGCTGCTTGGAAATCTGTTCTGGGCTGGCCCAAGAAAGAGTACCCCTCTGAAGATAATTAATGACTACATAGCCAGACACAATCAGAAAGCAGTCCACATTTAGATCTCACCACAGCCAAGCATCTCTACAGTGACCAGAAAGTTTTATCTGTTTTTATTCCTGTACACCTGCTGCAGGCGCACCATTAGATGCTAACAACAGGCAGGGGGCTGCCGAAGCTCACTGCATGATGTAGTTTTGCATAGCAACCCACTCTGTCAACATAAGGCCTATGAACATCCATCACAGTGGGATGAATAAACCAGCTCTGTGGCAAAAGAACGCAGGGCTACCTTTTACCACAGGTAAATGCTGGAGGAGGGGGCGTGGTTTGAGGGGCCAATTTTCATTATTACCTAGTCGCATGCAACAACTGACTAGAGAAAAGATTCCCGCATAAAATGCAAAATGCGATAGCATAAAGAAACCTGAGAAATATTTATATTTCCCACAGAAGCTAGCATTGTGGCATCGCTTAGAAACTGGAGGCCTGTCAAAACTCCTAACAAAAAGAGGATGTGAGCCATGTTCATAGTAGAATACAGATGTACACATGTATGCAGATAGTTTCCAAATTATTAGCAGATTTTGCAGATAGTTTTTCTTTGTAGGTTGAAAAAATAAAAATGTTTTTACAGCAATAAAAATTTCTGGGAACTGAAGTGGGATGGAGCGAAAATTTTCTGCCACAATCGTAAAATGGAGGCAAAATTTTTCGCCAACGGATCCTAATGGCAGCGAAGATTTCTTCTGTAACAATATTTTTTTTTTTTTGGTTATGTTCTCTCTTGTCTTGTATTGTTGGTCTCTCTTGTCTTGTATTGTTGGTAAATATAATATTTTATTCCATTGATCTTTGTGCCTCGGCTAGAAAATGGAGGTAAAATTCTAAGTACAGAGGGCAGAGTGGTGTTCTTGATCCTAATTATAATTGCAAGTTTTGAGTTTCTTTCTTATCTTTTTTAATCTGCACCCACAAATTTTTGTTTTTCACATCTAGTAGCTATCTCCCCCAGATTTACTGTGGCACCATATCTGTCGCAGACTGGTCAGGAACTTTATGCTATGGGGATGGTCATGTGATACAGGGACATCTGCAATATCAATGCAATGCCCCATGCCTGTGAAATTGGTTGGTATATAGATTTAATCTTGCCAGATGATGACATGCATCCCTATACACACTTTTACACATATCTTGTACAAGGTGCACAACAAAAAAAGCAGCACACAATTTCTACAAACCTCAATCCAATATGACATAAACATAGAAAACGAGTGAAACACACAGTCACGTATGGTAAAAGGTTCATTTAGCGGTAGCTTTCAGTCGTCCTACACCTTCATCACCCGCAATCGACTGAATGGATTGGTTATAAACATCTCACCTCCAGCCACCCCTTGTCGATTTCCTCCACTAAAGAGTTCATTAAAACCTCCCTCCTAGCATGAACCCTCTTGATAAAAAGTTCACTCTGGATGTAGTATCTCTCTTCTCTTCAGTCCCTCTTTTCCACTCTCATATATATGCTGCTAGTACAATTGCTCAAAAAAAACAATCACTCTCTGGCCCACTAACAACAAGAATTGTACGACTGCCTTCGAACTCTGAGAGATCTTAACTGTTTGAAGTTCAAGAATAAATGCTACTGTCAGCAAGAAGGACTTCTGATGGGTTCACCTCTCTCCCCACTTCTGGCTGAAGTTTCCATGCAACATATCGAAAAAACACATGGAACACAATCTACAACCTTTCATTTGGCTTCGCCATGTTGATATTTTTGTAATTTGGCCACATAATACAACTGACCTTGAATCTCTTCTTGAAAAGATTTCCCCAGAGTTCCCATCAATAAAATTCACCATCAATGAAGAATCACAGCAAGGCATTGACTTCTTGGATGTCCATCTGACAAGGCAAGGGAATAATCTCAACAAATCTGTCTACAGAAAACCCTCTGCAGTAGCAAACATAATCCCATTTTCATCCCACTCCTAAACTGCTCACAAATTTGCAGCCTTAAAAACTTATGTTAATCATGCCAGGATTGTCTGCAACACTGAATCTTTCTTCAATGAAGAAATTAACACCATAAAGAAAATTGCTGAAGCCCATCCGTTCCCACGTTCTACAATTGAAAAATTCCTCCAAAATTCTTATTTGAAAAATCTGTCTACTCTCTCACCAATACTAATGGAAAAACCACCATTCATTGGTTCCATCCCTTTCCATGGTTCCTTCTCTTATAAGATATGTAAACTTTTCAAAACTATGGGCTACACTCTCACAGTGAAACCAAACCCTTCTGCAATAATGTGCCTGCTTAAAGACAGGGATCCTGTCTCACCCCTGGAGTTGATGCTATTCCCATTTCAACTTGTTCTGGTTTCTCAGTGTATATTGGAAGCACATACCGAAACTTCAATACAAGACTTGGTGAACACAAAAAGAGATGTTTCCAGTGGTCTTCCAAAGACAGCTTTATCTGCACTAACCCTTGAAGAACCCTTTGCAGTTCCCATTTGGAAAGAAACTAAAAAAGTTGTTCCATTCATCAACAAAGCATCTCTGCATTTTCAATAAAGCATAGAAATTTTGTTTACCAAAAACTGCAATTCAGAGACCCCTCACCAAATTCCATTTTTTTGGATCTCTCTTCTAAAATCTGGTAAACATTTCCAACACCCCAAGTTCAAATTGTAGTTCTGGCAACCAGCCCATCGTGGGTGATCAAGGTCGTAGGATGACCGAATGCTACCGCTAAACGTATGTGACTGTGTTCACTCTGTGCTAGGTGTGTTTTTTTCTCGTTTTCTATGTTTATGTCGCGTGAAGCCCAAGTTTTAAACCAATATGACATCATGGGAATAATACACAAACCAACATCATGGAGAATTATAAGCATATTTTGGATAACTATATGGGGTGTCTACAGATTTTGCAACTGCACATTCAAAACATGCATGCATACCTATACATTTCAGTGGGTGCTACACAGGAACAAAAGCAGATGGAATTCTCCTTACATTCTAATAACCCATGGGCAGAAAGAAGAGCTTCCATATTCAGCCAGGAAATAATTCTAAAACGAATGGCAGAATGTTAGGACTCACTACTAGCCTGATTTAAAACAGTTGTACAGTTGAAATTGTGTAATCATGAAATCAAGCCATTTGCAACTATATGACAAGTTTGAATATTTTGCAAATTGCACAATGCATGGTGCAGAATCAATTTATCTCATATGAAATCACTCACTACAATTTGTATTGAGAAATCTGAATTTCAAAAAAGCTGATAAAAAATAAACGTTTTATGTTGTCATATTGAGATAATAAAACCAAAATGTGCATAAAGTACATAACCAATTCATTTGCATTTCTTTATCTCCTTTACCGTAACATTACCTAAACTTTTGAAAAATCAAAATTATAAAAAATTAACCAAAAAGTATTTCCGTTATTTATTAGCCTACCTCATAGAAATTACATTTCGTACAGGAATAATAATCGATCAAACAATGAATATCTTCCCAGCACAAACAGAATGTAGATAAAGCTCCTGCTATTTTGTAATTAATCTATAGAAGCTTATTTTTAACTACTTTTGGCAGAAGCTGAAATAAATGAGCAAGCAAGCATACAGACAGACAGATAGATAGATAACAGAAAATGTGTACAGAATATGGCCACGTAAGGGACTTGGAATGGCTGGAGTGGCACAAAACGTGGAAGGGGACTCGTAGCAGTGACAAACTAACTATGTTACTGAGGTATACAATTGCTGCACAATTACGATGTACTACTTGACTGTTCACCTCCCCTTGTACTGGCCACTACACCCAAAACCTCAGTAGTCATCTTTAATTAATCATCAAATTTGTTACACCGCTCAGGAGGCAACTCCTAAAATGCTGTCAGGTAAAAATGCCCGTACATATTTCCGCTTAGCATCTAGAATTTTACCTGTATGGTTTAAAAAAAAAGGCTAGGCTAGGCTATGCCTCTTCGAAAACCTACCTAGTTCCTAAGATGCATACAAAGTACTGGAGTACCTTAAATATAATTTCAGACACTTCGTCGACTCACACATACAATTCAGAAAACAACTTACCCTGCAAAATGTTCCTACAAGTACTATTCCGTTAAGAGTCTCATGCCCCACACACTCTGATGTGCCTTTATCACATCAGCCTCCTCTTTCTACATTACCAACACCGTGTGACGTGACGCGAAATTACAGTTTCAGTTTGGGAAATTTCTTTTTGACTTCAGATTTTGAGTTTTAGTTCAGTTTGGCAAAGATTAGCGCGTGCGCATAAAAGCGCGGAGAGGCACTGCTGGGAAGTAGACAAATGGGGGACTGGGAGTTTTCGGGCTGATATAGCGGTGCTGTGTAGGTGAAAGAAACTATTTTCGTTCGTCCATCCGAGGTACGATCAGCTCTGTGAAAACTCGCCAAAGTGATTTAAAAAGGTAAGAAACGTTACTGTGTTTTACTAAAATGGGAAGAAAACGTATTAGAGTGTGGCGCTGAAGTTGCGCGAATGATGTAATGAACAAGCTATGGAACTTTGTAGAGAGTATGTGAGTCAGAATCAGGCGAAACTTTTAGAAATATTGTAAAATGGTCGTATGTTATTTCGCAATTAATATATGTAAAAAACGTGGCGTAATCGTGATGTAGGTTATTGATATTGTTAGTAGTTTCGTGTATAAGCGTCTGCTGTTTATTATCGATTCTGTAGTTCATTTCTGGCTTAGAAGGGGACCGTTCGGTTTCGGAAACTAAGGAGCCGAACAGCCCTCGTTTTCTTTTTTCTTTCTTTCTTTCTTTTTTTTTTTTTTTTTTTTCTTGCCCAATCAGTTATTTTTATCCAAATATTGTTTTCGACATGTAGAACGAAAAAAAAATATTAAAAAGTCATCTTTTTAATGCAGATCTGCAATGTCCTGCGTGTTTTTGATTAGGTTTTAAACTGTTATTGATTTCTACGTAGTTTAGCCACAAGTTAAAAGTGTAAAATCCATATGTAATGCAAAAAGCCCTGTCTTGAGCCCCAAGTTTTCCAATTTGACAAGTTGATATCCATTTTCGGCTAGCCTTTCGGATGATGAGTGCATCAAGTACTTCCGTTAACGGGGTAAAAAAACTTGTTTAAATTATTTAGCATTTGATTTATGTACAACAAAGTCATATTTTTCTTTACAAAATTGCTACTATTAGCATACTAATTAAAACAAAAATCCGCACGAAATAAATTGATGCGCTGATAATCAAAATGCTAACCCCCGTTTTCTATGCATGGGGCGAATTTACAGGAAAGCCAACGCAGCCCAAGTGCGGGGGCCCAACGATGGTGGAGGGCCTCAAAAACAATGATTTAGATTTTTTTTTTTTTTAATTTTGCTTCTAATAAAAATGAAAAATCATACAGCAAGGGATAAGTTCGCTGTTCTGGCTTTGGGAAGATTGGGGGGGGGGGGGGGCACGATTCCGCTGGAAATCGAAAGACGTCATCTACAAGTATGAGTTTACTAGCTTAAATGCAGATTCACTAATCTCGCTGTAAGGTAATATTACTTAATGCTACATCACAAGTAAGCTTAGAAATTTTGATATTATTTCTGGCCAATTTTTTTAGAAGGTTGTGGACATTTAGTTCGGTGTTTTATGTAACCCCCCCCCCCCATATTTCCTTAAACCCCCCCCCCCATTAAGTTTAAGAGATAATCGTACAGGTAAAATGGCATTTGAAAACGTGTTTTACAATGCCATTTTACCTGTAAAATGGCATTTGAAACGTGTTTTTTCTTATCGTACAGGTAAAATGGCATTTGAAAACGTGTTTTACAATGCACAGGAATAGATTTCATCAATGTTCAGACTGTCTGTAAGGGAACTAAACTATCAGTGGGGTGGAATCTGGCACCGCATGTAACATAAATGTCAATTAAAGCAGTACCATAAACTAGCATTACATAACATGTCAAAGTAGTGTGGTTCAGTAGTCATTTTTTATAAAAGCTCCAACTTTTCTTCCTAAACAAAAGGCTTTCCACTTTTAACATCAGCCATTTCCTCCTTATCAGGGTATCCCAAAAGCCATCAGTATTAAATTTCGTCTTGATAGTTATAATAGTTTTTGAGTTGTGGTGAACACGAGCAACACACACACACAGATTAGAGACATCACCATGAAAATAGTTATATCATATGTTCAGGAGAGGCCAAAATGGGTATTTCTGTTGAAATGTGGCCTATTTGTTTTTGCAATTACAATACTTTTTTGCACATTAGTGTTAGAGAGTAAAAATGCATGGGTTATATTTTAAGGATGCCTGACAAAGGGGGGGGTGCCAAACTGATGCTGTGCACAGGTCCCAGTAACTCTAAATCGGCCACTGCTATTATCCAAAAAAAAATTATTTTTTCATTACAGAAAATTGTTTAATTTGAAAACTAAATGTACCACGTAAGTGTGTCGGTTCGATTTGATACTGTAGACATAGTTTGTACAATGCCATTCGTTCACAGGAATAATTTTATTCGGTATGCTTGCGCAGCAGACTGATTTCGTATCATGAGATCACAGACTACTGTACAAAATTCATTTCAGGAAGATATTCGGGGTAATTATATGTGGCCGCTAATCTATATTAGTACCTTTTATTCTTGCACAGAAATCTTCGAAAGCATTGTGAAACGAACCAAACAAAAAAGCAATTTTTTTGCAAAAGAAGCCTATTAAGCAATTCAAGCTTAAAGTCAGCAGGTAATCGTACCACATTGTTTTACGTTGATTTGCAGACAAGTATAAAACTAATTTTTGAACAGAATGCTAGGGTTTTACAAGCTATTATATATTAATTTGCAAACAAATATAAGTAATTTTAACAAGCAGAAATTTCTACTGAAAACTAATCCGGTAAATGTGTAGATTAGCATCCTGAATTATTTCGTTGGAAAAATGCTAGTACCTGGGAAATGTGCGACGAACAGATTTTAGAGTATGAAAATTAATGGCAAATGGTGCAGAAATTTCATATTTTAAATTTGTTTTAAAGATTTTTTTTGTAATATTGACCTGTGAGTACGGTGCTGTGAAGAGATGTTGCGATAGGACTAATGCATCGCTACCGTGACGATGCCATGCTTTGGTCCGTTGAAAGGAAGATTCCGTGTGCTGTGTAATTCATGCGCGGATGAATACAAGTGCAGCCGCTTAGTTCTTGCCAGGGGAATGCAGCATCATGTAATCATGCGCTACAGAATATATTTAATGTTTTGTCATTGTTTTTAAAGCAGATCTTGAGAAATTTTTCGTTCTTCAAGATTCGAAATAGAAATTAGTAATATGTTTTTCCGTATTGTACAGAAAACTGGGGAACTATAATTTTCGGTACTGGTTTAAACAGCTTCCGTTTGTAGCTCATTTGCTATGTCACTGCACTTTTGGCTCTCCTGTTAATAGCTTGTTCGCAGGTCAGTTTCTATTTTATGCATATGTATCTTTTGCAAATTTGAGAGGTTTCATTCGGTTTTTCTTGCCAACAACGTACAGGACACAACAAAATAAATGGTGGATGATGTAGACCTATTTTCTGTAGCGTATCACTACAAAATTTATCGCACTCCTACCAACAATGTAACCTCTTCCTCTTGTACTCTTACGCCCGTCATTTCGTCACAGCAACAAACCCTCCTTTTAAACAACCAAAGCTTCCCGTCTTTGCCAGGGTGATGCATTAGGCCTACCACAGCTTCTCTTCACAGGTCAGTATTATGATAAAAATCTGGTAAAACTTTGACGTTTGGCCCGGAAATAGTTTTATGAAGCGACGATAGATGGCGACATGTTATTGCTACATCATGAAGCGTTTTGTTACATTGTGAAAGTGGCAAAGGAAGCGAATGATATGGATTAAAGGTGGTCCTTAAAAGGACCTTTTTGAATGCTCATTGTGGCATATGTGTGAAATATTTATTTTCATGGGAGAATTGTTTTTCTTCATGAATATGAAACTGTGTAGCTAGCAGAATAAAAAGAAAGAAAAGTTTTATCTGCAAGGGAAGAACTGTCTGATCACAGAAATCAAGACTTGAAAGCAATGTTGATAGGAAAGACGGCAATTCCGTCGAAATAAATATTTGAGAATATGGTCTGCCAAGTACATTTACATTGTAAGGCTACCATAAACTCTGAGACTAGTTGTCTGCAATACGAATACCAGTCACTAACTATCTCAGTGGATGAGGTAACATTGCCAAGTGAGGTTTCTTCAATCGCCTTATCGTAATGACAATCCTTTGATGAAACAATACGTCAGAATCGTCACTCTATCAATAGGAATATGAGCATAAAAAAACACATACCAAGTGTATGGAAATAATACTCATCATTCCCTGAAGCATGCTTCTTCCAACACGTGAATTGTCCTAAACAATGAGATGCATTGATACGTAGAATCATGAGATGTCCCTCAGAACATCTTTTAGAGGTGGAAAACAAATCCTGTCCTTCACACCAGGAAATAAACGTTTCCGGAACCTTCCCAACTTCATTAAGGAACCTTTTCCAATTCCACATATCACAGGAGCACAGATCGAAATATAAGTTACGTAACACAGGAGCAGAGACGAATATGAAACTAGCTATAACGAAAAGCGGAGGAGAGGGGAAGTGCTATCGTGGCACCATCTATTATTGCTTTTGGAACTAGCTGTTGGCCGAGCGGGCCAAACGTGGAAATTTAGCCAAAAATCTGTAAAACACATTTAAAATATGAAATTTCTGCGCCATTTGCCATTAATTCCCATACTCTAAAATCTATACCTCACATTTTTTCCTGGTACTAATATTTTTCCGACGAAATAATTTAGGACGCTAATCTACACATTTACCACTAATCCAGTTAAGCTGCCTGCTCATTAAACTCACCCCTGATTTTGCTTGCACCACATAATTTTGTTTTTTGCACCGCATAATTTTTTACTGATTTGTAAACTACGAGACATTTTTTGAGAGAAATGCTTTGCTTTAATGAGCCATTAATCTCACTGAAAACTAACATAGTCGAATCTTATTGATTTGTAAACAAATTGTGAAAGCATAAAAACATATACACAGATGATCAAGACTGTTAAAAGACGTGTTTTTCAATTTTTCTTTAATGGGACATGTTTACTATTCCAACTGCCTTTAGGACCTTGTTAGCCACCTCCCTTTAAACTGTAACTTTTTGCCTGATGCTCACAAGTTGCAGATTTTATCGTATTGTGTAAAATGGATTTTTTTCTTTAAATTGCTACAGTCTGTCATCCACTAAGGCATCCTAGTGACATTTTGGTGTGGACCTCATTGAACTGCCTCTCAAAATTACACAGTAATTTCTAAATCTGCACTCCCAATGTACAAGAACTTTCTGTCCTATGTTTTTAAAGTGATCCCCACAGAAGCATGTTAGATAAGCCATCCTTGAATAAGTTTCGTGGAAGGTTTAAGACAGTAAGTAGCTACTTTCCTCCACTCTCCTAAAAAGAGAATACCATTTGTGAGATGTCCTTAGCTGACATAAATTGACAGTGTTTATGATTTTATTGCATCTTACAAGTGAGATTGCTGATGTGTAGGTGCAAGGCTGAACTGGATAAAGAGCAAGCTATAACTTTAACCTTGAAGACAATAGACTTTTGGTGATTGGACAGTGGATGTAAAAGATAATTTCTGCCATCAGATTGCACTGCGTCCCAAGGTTTAAACAATATAGTTTCTGCCTTATTTGAATGGCTGGATTGTGTTTGTTAATAAAATATCACTGCAATTTTAAACAACATGTTGTTTTTTAACAACAAAATACATTCCATTTTCAATACAGTTTACTGCAGTTTGCCGATGTACATAGGCTTCAAAAGAGAAAATTTAGTAAATGTCGTTTCATGAACTCCCATCAGATCAGCCCTGAAGCAGATGTGGTAGAAAACAATATCTTGGTAGGATTTTCAACCAAATGAGGAGTCGCCATCGAGTGTTGTTTATGGTAAGCATTTTCACTCTGATAATTATGTACCTAATGTGTGGTCTAAACAACTAAAGGGAGATGTACCATCGGTATATTTCCGAGTTATCCACATCATACTGAAAGTGTCTCCTACAAAAAAAATAGCAGACGTGTTCTGAAAAGAAGAAACGCCGCCACACATAGGTACCTTTACTAGTACAAAAGTGAAAACAAGAAGTGTAACATACTTGAATAATGCAGAGTTGTTGATTCATTTTGTAAATATTGTCAGGAATGACTTAAATGACTAATTTTTATCACGTATTACTTCATCAGTATACATGTAGGCTTAGCTAACCATGATAATGAGTTTTATAGAAAAAGAGCCAATCTGCATGTTTCATTCTGCAAACTATATGATAATTTTATGACCTATTAAACGAGGACAGATTTTTCATTTACCCATATGATACAAGTTCAGAAAGTTAATGAAATCCATATGTTTAAATGACGTAAATCAGTGGCGGCGGAACTGTCAGGTCCCGGGCCTAGTCAATAATTTCAGCCAAGATTTTTATTTTTATTTTCGCATTTTTATTATTATTTCTTTTATTTGGCATATGTACGATCGTTGTGATGTGCCTTAGAAAGTTCCTCTAAGTAAATGATCAGGTGGTCCTAATTCCCAACTAAGCTCCTTAGCCATTGTTTTTCTTCTGTTTGTTCTGGGAAGCGGGAAGGTATGGGGTGCACCAGGATTCGAAATTTTGGGTCCGGTCAATGAACTTGACTTTCCGTAGCCCCTGACGTAAATAATGATACAAAAACAATGCGTGTTTATGAGTCATACGCCAATAGATGGTGCTGCTTCCCGACTCCTAAATTTTGTTTTCGCTTAATGTTACAGCCTGGTAGGTGATCCAGTTCGACCTTGGTAGGTCCCACCCCAATGAGCAGCTTTCGATCACCTGTTAAAATTGAAGTTTACTAAAAAAATGTATGAATTATCTTGTTTGTATGCATTGGTTCCCAACCAAATACTAATAGTTAAACTGCCTGTGTCTTACATTTTCACTGATCTATATTTTGAGGTTACTCACCTTTATTCCCAAAATCTTTTAGGAGGTTTTTGTCTCTACACATTTCCAACACGGTTTTTTTTTTTTTTTTTTTTGAAATGTGTAGAGACAAAAACTTCCTAAAAGATTTTGGGAATAAAGGTGAGTAACCTCAAAATATAGATTAAGTCTAAATAACACGTGAATAATTAAGCAGCTAGATAACATTTGACATTTGCAATGCTGTATGGATATATGATATCCACTGATGTTGTACTCCTTCATAAAAAAACATTTCTTGGTAATAATTGATGATATGGCTATTCCTAGGCTTAATAAACTACAATTTTTTCAAAATTACACTTTTTTATTGTTATTTTTATTTTTATTTTTTTGCTAAGAAATAAAAAGACATTATTTGGGTAGTACCTTTGTTCTTCAAAAAACTCTTTCTTGTTAAATCCTTAATATATAATCTCCTGAGATTACAGATTTTTTTTTTTTTTTTACAGATCCTCCTACTATACTAAAAAACTCAAAAAATCTCATAGTCAAGTTAGAAGGCCTTTCTAAATTTGAACGGCGTGTTCTGTGCCAAAGCTCCAATGAGCAATTGATTTTGAACCTTGATCTGACCTTCCAGGTTTTACAATTTACCTGTATACCTGTAAAATTTACGAAAATGCGGCTTGTTTTACAGGATAAATGTTAATTTTACGGATTTAGTGGTTCTCTCAGATTTTTTTTTTTCTGATGGTTTTCACTCACCATTAGAAATTTTTTAGCACGTCTTTTGTCAAAAAAAGATTGTGCTTATGTTATCGGTTTGTCTGTCCGTCCGTCTGTACCCACCGTATCTCTGCAATTATTAGCCCGATTTGAAAAATTCTTTTTGCATTCGAAAGCTTGAAATATGCAAATGATGATCCTTTATTTCATTTTTTTTTACGATGTACAATTTTGCCGCTAGAGGGCGTAAGTGCAGATGATGTCGAATTCAAATATACGTTTTATTCCACATATTTTTGCTTCTAAACATCCAATTGAAAAAAATCTTTTATCTTTCAATTCCATTTATGTGGAAGAGTATTTTGGATATAGTTACTTTTTCAAATTATGCATAGATTTCCTGCTAAGGGGTGTAAAAGTAAATTGCATTTTTTTCGATAACTCTTCTTCTAAAACTCCGATTCGAAATTATTATTTTTTCAGCGGATACATCTCTTAATGCACAATCTTTTGCATATAATTTCGAATTTTTGGTAAAGAATACTTTGGCCACCTGGGGGCGTAAGCGTTAATTTTTGCTTCTGATGTATTTGCCATAAAATCTGAGCTTCTAAAATATCGATTGAAAAAATTATTTCGTGGACTGATGCCACTCACATAGATAAACCTTTTCTGAATATTTTCTTCCTAAACTTTTCCACAATTTCTCCGCCAGGGCGTAGATGTACATCATATTTTTGTCAATATCTCTACTTCTAGGAGTCCGATTTGAAAATTTCCTTCTTTTTTGGATAGTGTTTTCCGTGTGACATGTTTTTCATATAATTTCAAAATTTTCACGTAATTCATAGACTTTCTGCTAGGGGGCGTAATAGTAAATTGTGTTTTCCCCTATATCTGTACTTCTAAATCTCCGATCTGAAAAATTCTTTCTGCACCGGATACAGCTCCTGATGGTAAATCTTTTGCACATAATTTCTAATTTTTGTAAAGAAATGATTTGGCCACCAGGGGGCGTAAACCCTTATTTCCGCTCCTGATGTATTTGCAGCAAAATATGAGCTTCTAAATTCTCGATTGAAAATAACATCATTTGTAGACCGATACTACTCATGTCGACAAACCTTTTAGAAACATTTTCTTCTTAAAATAGTGCACAGTTTCTTCGCCAGGGAGCATAGATGTATATCTTATTTTTGTCAATATCTCGACTTCTAAGAGTACGATTTAAAAAATTTCTTCTTTGTTGGATAGTGTTTCTAGTGTGACATGGTTTTCCTATAAATTCAAAATTTTCAAGTAATTCATAGACTTTCCGCTAGGAGCGTGAAGGTAAATTTCATTTTCCCCTATATCTCTGCTTCTAAATCTCCGATCTGAAAAATTCTTTCTGCACCGGATACAGCTCCTGATAGGAAATCGTTTGCACGTAATTTCAAATTTTTGTAAAAATTGTTTGGCCACCAGGTGGCGTAAGTCTTAATTTCCGCTTCTGATGTATTTGCAGATAAATATGAGCTTCTAAAATCTCGACTGAAAAAAATCCTTTGTGGACCGATACTACTCATGTCAAACATTTTAGGAACATTTTCTTCTTGAAACAATGCATGGTTTCTACGCCAGGGGCGTAGATGTATATCTTATTTTTGTCAATATCTCTACTTCTAGAAGTCCGATTTGAAAAATTCCTTCTTTGTTGAATAGTGTTTCCGATGCAAAATGTTTTTCCTATAAATTCAAAATTTTCAAGTAAATCATAGACTTTCCACTAAGGTGCACAATGGTAAATTGCGTCTTCTGCTCCTAAAACTCCAATTTGAAAAATTCTTCCTGTATCGCATACAAGACCTGATGGAAAATATTTTTCATGTAATTTCTAATGTTTGGTAAAGAATGGTTTGGCCCCCAGGGGTCATAAGTGTTAATTTCTACTTCTGATGTATTTGTAGCAAAATCTGGGCTCCTGAAAACTCGACTAAAATTTTGTTTTCTTGGACCGATACCATGCTCATATGGATAAACCTTTTGTGAATACTTTCTTCCTAAAATAATGCACGGTTTTCCCACCAAGGGATGTAAAGTCACATCTTATTTTTGTCGATAACTGTGTTTCTAAGAGTTCGTAAGCTCACGATTCCGTTTACAGCAATATCTGAGGGATTAAAGACCTGATTGAAAAATATCTTTCTTCCGTCAGATACTATTGTTTTCCATACCGGTTCCATTGACTTTGAATAGCTTTGATAAATTTAATTTGCGTCAGAACGGATTCAAAAGATGTGCTTATTACACCCGAAAATTCTGTGTCATATTTCTTGTTTATTTAATGTAATCCACTTAAAATAGAGCACCAATGTAAGCTACAAATAAACTTCTCAGTTGTCGAAACTTGTGTTTTTGTGGGAAACATTGGTGCGCAGTTTTCCCACCATGTTTTAGTTTGATGATTGTGTGTTATTTCATATGATAAAGAGAGAGAGCTTGTGACACTTGTAAACTGAACTGCCCCAGCTGGGCTTAGGTAAAGCATTGTTCATCCCCCAAGTAGCAACTTCTCAGTAGGCGCCAGCATTGGAGCACTTGTCTTTTTATTCCTAGTTCAAAATGCTATCTCCGAGCATAGTTGTAGGGGAAAAAATTCAAACAGAGTTTAAATCTGCGGAATTTTTGAGCCCAAATCGATACCCAACATGACTAAATTCAACAAAAGCTACCAGTTTTGTGAAGTTAAAAATCCATTTGGGACATGGTTTTGTAATTTTTTCTCTGGCAATAAATTTGACCTAATGGAAGATTGTGGTATAACAGGAAGTTAAAAATATAAATCCATTGTTCATTCCATATGGGGCTTTTCCAGCAATGATTTAGTTTGCTGGTTTATGAGTAAGTTCCTATGTTTTCCAACCATAGGTTGAGGAAGTGTAATATACTCCAACTTTGTCCGTCATCTGCACGATAACTTGCATAACGTCTTAGCTTGATTCGACAAAATTAGTATGTTGAGGAACATATAATTTGTTGAATCTGTACTGAAAATAGTCAAAGGTCAGGACATGGGAGTGGGACTCATTCTTCCGCCCTTTAGCATGATGACTTGCGTAAAATCAAACAAAGCATGATTATGATAAAATATCGGTACACTGTTCAGTACCCATAGTAGACCAATCCTATTGAAAATGGTTATTTATCAGCAGTCACATGGGCAGGGCTTGACAAATATGTTCTAGATCTAGGAGCCAGCTCCAAAATTTAGGCGCCAGGTGAAACAAAGTCAATATCGCATGAACAAAAACATGTTTGGTTATGACGCTGGAACGAAAAGTGATAAACCATATTTGCTGTCAATTTTTTTTTCTTTTTTACCCAAACCACTTATTGTAAAATAAAGTTCCAATTTGATTCACAATTTTCTTTTTCTATTCTTTTTGTAGATCTCAAAAAAATTAAAATTTCAGATTTAGATTTTATTGAAATGCTACTTGTGGACGTCATATTTTGTACATATTAATTCAAAGTACCATATTTTTTTTTCCCTTCATGAAATCCGCAAGGGCAATCCAAAGGCTGTGAAAAAAAAAATCCCACACATATTTCGCAGATCAGGAAATTCTGAGAAAAACAATTTTTCCCTTCGCATAATCTGTGGCATTATATTAAAAAAAAAAAAAATGACAGTCCAAACCTGCCAACAATGGCAACAGCCTTGTTACTAATAAACTAGTATTGCGTAGCATACATAGACTCTATTTTACAAAATGATCCATCTCTTTGTAAAAAAACAAATATGAGCCCCAACAAAACGTTACAACAAACAAGACTCTAATGAAAAAAACTTAACACAAGAGAAACGCAAAATTGATACCCCAACAAGGGCATGATCGCAAGATTTAAGTTTGAAACTTTCACCAGTAAAAATCAGTAAGATGTGTTCAGAATTCCACAATGCCTGACAGACAGGAAATCCAAGCAAGTGAATGCGCAGTGCACGAACCTCCACTTACCATATGATCATACTGTCTCTAAAATTGCAGTTTAAGACAAGATGAGACCAAAGAATGGGGAGGGGGAGCTGAACATTTTAACTGGTGAAAAGTGTGAAAAATCAAAACAGACAGCAAGAATGTGGACTACTGTTAGTCTGTGTTTTGTTGACTCTGCAACTGCACAGCATAGATTTCTTAATTATTCTTTCTGCTATCATTCTCTCCCTACTTCTTCATTGTCGCTTTTCTTTCTTTTCTTAATTTTTGTGCCCTCTGATAACAACCATCAGCCTGAGAACCAAAGCTTCAATGATATCAAAGCTTCAACTATTTCAGATAAATGGTGTAACTTTGGGAATATTAATACTCTTGAATACCATGCATCAATTTTTCCAAAATCTCCAACTTCGTCACACTTCCGTTTTTGGGAATTTCCTTCTTCCCTTATCAAGATTAAATGCAAAAACTTGTGGGGCGGGGGGATATTTAACAACGCTGGAGAGTGGGAACATCACGGGGGGGGGGGGGGGGGGCAACAGCGATTACGGGAATTTCGTCCAACTTCCGGTTTTTAAAATTTTTCTCCCACATTCAAGGTGAAATGCACAAATTTATGCAGTAAAATATTACTTAAAAATACTGGAGACACAGGCAACATCGCGAGAAAAAAAAAATTACAATTAAGGATAAAATCTGAACTCCGTCGACTTTCTGTTTTCGAAAGCTTCGTTAAAATGGAATTCCGTCCTCCGACGAGCAATTTATCCCCCCTACACACACACACACACACACACAGTTCTGTTTACTTGTGCGTCATCTCCTGAGTGGCCAACATAACGAAAAAGGTGGAATTTCTTGAATTCGCGGAAGAACCTCAAAGTCTGAAGATTAGGAGGCAATTTTCGCAGCGTGTAACTTCTGTTTCCACAAATTCTTGCCTACAGGTTTCAAGTTGAAATACGAACATATATGCCATAAAATGATATTTAACAAGAATACTAGACACAAACGTAACATCGGGAGAAAAAAATTACGATTAGGGCAAATTCTTTTTACTCAATTTAACTACTGTTTTCAAAAACTTTGAAACATGAAATACCGTCTCCAGACGGAAAATGACCCAACCCCCAAATTTTCTTGTTTTGGATCAATCTTGAAAACAATCTAAATGAGGAATAAAAAAAAACAAAAAAAACCAGAGAATTCCTCGAATCCGCTTAAGAATTTTATGTATATCATAAAATAATAGCAAAATATTTTTTTAAAACAAAGTGAAAATTCGTAGAATACGTAGTTAGACAACTAAATCCGTAGAAAATATGGACATTCCGTAGTAATTGGCATGCGTAACATAACAGTCGTATAATCGGCATTATGTGATCCACACCTATCATGTTAATCGTGAATCGTAATTACCGACAGAAATCTGCAATTCACAGGACCGACTCAGAATCCAAAAGACGCAAGAAAAAAATAATCGTCTTATTGAAAAAGTAACTCATTTTGAAGTATTTTTGTGTTACTTTTAAGTAAAAAACGAACTAAAATCGCTAGCTGTTGCCGCATTATCGCAGTTCATTAGTTAGACTAAAAAATCCATTGAAATTGCGGACGGTCCATAGCATTGTCTTATTTCTGAATACATATCAACTAAATACCGGAAAAAAAAATCCTTAACTAATACAATCAGCGCGCCAAAACTAGGCGATACAATTCGCAGAATGGCTACACGCTACTGAATAGCTCTGCGGGATTCCCGAGAGTCACAGATTCTCACACCCCGCGTAGGCTTCCGCACGCGCAAATAGTAACGCCTTCCTTGCGTCATATTTCCTGTCAAAATACTTCTAAGTAAAAGAAAAAATATATATTCTTACATTCTCTTTGCAGTCTTCTATCTCGCTGTTACGTTATATTTTTTTCGGTTACCGCATTTTTGGTACTTTCCCAATAACACCACCTCTCCTGACAATTACCTCGCAGACTTTTTAAAACGACTCACCGTTTTTTGTTTCTTTTTACCGGTGTCCGCAGCACCTAAATTTATAACCTTTTAATAGATAATCTATGTATTATACAACATAAATTACGGCATTTACAGCAGTATATTACGAAATCTCAACTAAGAAGAAAATCAGGCGCCACGGCCCGAATTTTAGGCGCCCGGGATTTGTCGAGCCCTGCACATGGGGACAGTGTGCACGTGCACAAGATTTGGTCATCAGAATTTTCGCATGATAACTTCCATGGAAATTAACCGATTTGAATGAAATTCTTAATTATAAAACAATGTATCTGTGGTAGCTTTTATTTTAGAAATTAATAGTTGCATAAAAAATTGTTCTATAGTAAAGCAAAAACACGCAAAATATACAGCATATATCAATAAATGCATACTAAGGGGAGTAAAGGATTCATAAAAAAAACAAAGTATCTAAGAGGAGTTTAATCTAGGAAAGGAGTAGACTTTTTTGTTACTTTATTTGTATAATAACTTTGAAAAAAAAAACACTTTGTTTCGTAACTTCTGTTAAATTGAATTGTGTGATTTTTAGACTTTCATTTCCTAAAACAAAATACTTATTTTCTAAACTTTGTCATGCTTGGCCATTTTTTTTTCAGAGATATTAGATTGGAGTTTAAATCCCAGTTGTTCCAACTTTACAGAGAGGTAGGGGATGAGATGGGGAGGAAATTGCTAACAAAATAAGTGGCTGATTGGTCCCGGCAAAACGTAATCCAGAGGGTGATGAGCCCAGATTGTTTTTGTGAAGGAATAACTAGAAAAGTGCTCTATTTGGTAAGGGGGGGCAGGGGGAGACAATTATCAAAACAGTGTCATTTGGAAGTATTAAAGGATGCTGCTAAAGGGGTCAAATTTAGCAAAACTTTTAATGCTGCTGCAAGGCATGCGTGTGAGTGAGGAATGATGGGGAGGGAGGAGAGAGAAGGGGAACCCTAATGGATGACATTCGGAACTAAATCCTAAACCTGTGTTTCTAGATGAAAGAGCCTTTCAGTTGATCGCATTGTAACCAAGTGCTTTCCTAAGCTGACTAGCTCGATCGGATAACTTTGTACTTGTAATTGGTATTTTCTTTTTCCTGCAAACTCCAACTCTTTTAAAGTGTTACTGTATTAATGTAGCAATTTTTTTATGTTTTTTTTTCAGATGTTAATAAATTTGCTATGGGCAGCAATATAAGGGGGGGGGGCAGTACTATCAAACATTCTGTGAAGCATGTTCTGCAGAATTTCTGTGTATTGTGAAATCTTCAAAAAATGGAAAATATGCATTTTGCATGGTGAAAGGAATGATATTACAAATCATATATAATATACAGCATATATCAATAATATATGCTGTATATTATACAGAGACTGCTGGGTTTTTTTTTTTTTTCAGTTTTCGCTTTTTTTAAGCATTATTTTGGAATTTGTGTAAAACATTAATTTTTGTGAGAACATTATGTGTGGATTCAAGGAACTTAACCGTGGACCTAGCCATTAGGCAATAATAGAAAATCACTTTTCCAGCCTTTTTGACAACTTGGCAGGAGAATAGTAGTAGGAGACATAAAGTAATAAACATGGATGGGATCAAACAATTTCACTTGGTCAAAAAAATTTATAAGTGTCAAACACAAAATTAATGAATGCTCTTGTTCTATGGATTAGCCAGATAATGCAGGCATGGGGTTATTACAGATAAAGTTATTTGTGAAAAGCTAGAGAGTTTGGGAAAAAAAACACCAACTTCAACTACAGTAGTGGCTACAACAAAGATTGAAAAATAAACACTGATTATCACTGAAAATACTATGTCTGACTATGAATTAAAAGATGTGCATAGCATGGATGATTTTTTTTTTTTTTTTTTTTTGTAAGTTGATGCAGATAAATCAGTTTCAAACAAAAATAAGAAAGGTTGAGAAAAACACGTAAAGATAGAATAACAGTTTGCTGGATAAGTGCTATGAGTCATGAAACATGTTGCTTTTAAGAATTTTCACTGTACTATTACATGCAGTGATGTATTCAGGCATCTTTTCAGGGGTGCTTAGCCCCCCCCGAAATCCATGACCCCCCTAGGTTTTTGTTTTGGATGATCTCCCCTTATGTGTAATCTAATTATTTTCATTTATGGCTGAATATTTGGAAAAATTAATTAAATGGAAAAACTTAAGAAAAGAGGGAAAATGTAATAATACAGTAATAATAAAAAAGCATCCACATGGACTTTAGTCTGAAATTTCTATCATCCTTCAATAAAACATTAAACAGTCCTTGCTGAAGGGGTGATTTTTCACACACTGACAACTCAGACTACATCCATAATAAAAACCCAATTCCACAGAGTAGAGATGTTTGCACTGCATATTTTGGAAGCTGGCATTCAGCTTTATTTCAGGCTTCTGGATGCCAACTTTCCGTGTATACGGTTAAGCCTCAGTGTAGCTAACATGATGCTAGTGCTTCTAATACAACAAAATATTTGCTAATTAATTTTTAACAATAGCAAATTATGAGAAATTATTCCCATAAAAAGTTTCTTCTTTTCTCTGGTGGTGGGTGATTTACGCTCTGTGAGGATAAAGAAATTGAGGCGCCTCAAACTGTCATCCACACACACAAACGGTTAGTTAGTTTTTTTGTTTTTTTTTTACTATGTGCTAATTTAAATAATCTTAAGGGACTGAAACCAAATGGCAGGGGAATGGTTTACACCATACGTTTTGGGTTGTTTTGTAATGATTCCTTAATACTCAGAAACACGCTTGTAGTAAGGCGAGAGTTGGGAGTGGTGGATTTTCTCTAGCACAGCAAATTTTACACCACCAATTTTACACTTCCTCAATATTTTACACCACCCCATGGTGAAATCAATGGTGCATTACTGAATTAAAGCAAAGGACATTTTTAATCATTTGTATGTGCAGATTTCTTGGAACTTGCATTTGCGATATACGAGCATACAATTTTTTTATATGTGTTAATGTATATATGAATTTGGAAATATTCTGGTTGGATAATGCTTACCTAGGCATTCCATTTCTAGCGATGATTCACTTTTCTCGCATGTTTTCGGGTCTTCGTTGAAGTTATTGTCCTATTGTCTGTTGTATGTGCAGCAACCATTCACATCAAACACACTGCTTTGGGTAGAGTCAGTAGATCTTCACTTTAGGATTCAAAAACATCAATTCTTTACCGTTATTAACGCTCTAAATTTTTCGCCCAGTCTTTGGGCATCCTCAGGAGGACTTTTCCACCGATGTTCGTGGTTTATTTCTCGTCAATGGAATCTGATACCCCAAGTTGCCATTCATCGAATAAGCTGTTTTAGATACTTTTCTTGATCAAACCTAGACGGCGCCATCTATGTTTCATAAATTCTACCCCCTCCCCCTCAAATGGTCGTTGATGTCGTCTTTCCGTATTCTTCTTCTTTTCATTTCCTATCCCCGTTTCCTTGTCTTTTTTGTCGATTTTTCTTATGTTGTTCTTTTTCTTGTCTTATTAGCTCTTTCCAAAGGCTAGATAATGTATTAGGGTCATTCTGGTTACACACCCTTGTTTTATTTTTATAAATTAGGATCGATTCCTCCATTCTCATTTGTCTCTCTGATTTTTTATTCCTTTTTAGCATTTTAATTTTTAGCATTTTCAATGCAGGTTTTGCTTCTTTTTTTTTTTTTTTTTTTTTTTTTTTTGCCTGTTAGATATGTGTTGTTTTAGCCTTTTTTTTTACCTGTTTTTAGTACTCCCTATGTATGATATTGGGGGTATGTGTGCAATGGGAATTTCGTAAGACCCTGATTCCTCTAATATTTTGCTCTCAGTTTTTTTGTTAATAGTCAGATTTTTCAAGGTGTTCACTGAATTTCCTAGTTGTAAGTCAAATTTGGCGCATTGCTTATTAATTTCTTTACTGACACCTTCCAAGTAAGGGAATGCACCTATATATTTTAATTTATTTTTTCTCACCTTTCTTTGATTGTAAACTTCTTGGTCTTCATTTCTCTTAGCCATATGTTTTTTACTCTCGTATATCCATTTTTATAAAGCTTATTAGGGTAACCATAATCTTGTGATATTTTCAAGATAAAATCAAGCTCTTGATTCTTTAGCCTATTATTAGAAGTGTGCGTATACGCTCTTCGAATCAAGTTTACTATGTTATTTTTTTATGGATAACAGGATGGTGCGAGGAGTATGGAATAATTACCAGAATGTACATTGCTTTCCTGAAAACAGTGTATTCAAACTTATTTTTATTAAGTATAATGTCTAAAAATGGCAGACTATTATTCACTTCAAATTCAAGCGTCAGTTCAATGGTGTTGCAGATTACGTTGAATCGATGAGCTAGATCTTGTAGCTCGGTATTGTTGAGTTTTGAAATAATTATGATGTCATCAACATACCGAGCATGTAGTAGTGGTTTTTCAGGTAGAGTTTGAATCATTTTTCTTTCGATGTACGCCATTATCACTTCTGCGTACAACGGCGACAATGGGGATCCCATAGGGACACCTTGAGTTTGTTTAAAAATACTTCCCTCAAATTGGAAGATATTGTTTTCTTTAATGAAGTATAATGTATCGTTTAATTCTTTCAGTTGTGTTATATTTAGCTCTTTATTTATATTTAATTGTGGCATGATCAACTCAAATGGCTAGCTCGACAGGAGTATTAAGGTATAACGCTTTAACGTCCATGGAGGCCATTGTGACGTTCGTAAGGTCTTGATTTATCTTCTTGATCTTTTCGATAAATTCGTAGCTATTCTTTAAGGTAAATTGATTCCTCATAAAAATTGGGGATAGATAACTGTATATCTTTTTTTAGATTGATGAGAGGGGATTTTTTTTTCGAAAGAATCAGTCTTAATAGAGTGTTTTCTGTATGGGTTTTAATTTTCGAGAAAAATTTTGGCATCCCTGCACCCATTGGTGGGTTTGCATTTTTTATTTCTGCAGATAAACTACTATGGTTCCTTACTTTAGTGAGGAAAGTTACTTGTTTGTCTGCGGGATCATTATTGCTGACACGTTCACACTTTAACTCAGAGATCACTGTCTGCATTTTATCATTATATTCAACCATGTCCAAAATAACAATTTGTCCTGTCTTGTCCGCTTCGCAAAATTTAATCGCAGGGTCTTTACATAAACTTAACAGTTGTTGTGTGTGTCATACTGCAACTTATTGACCGGGGGAGGTAGAATTTGTGAAACATAGATGGCGCCTGCTAGGTTTAATCAAGAAAAGTATCTAATACAGCGTATCCGACGAATGGCAACGTGGGGTATCGGACTCCATTGACGAGAAATAAACCACGAACATCGGTGGAAAAGTCGTCACGCTCCTGAGGATGCCCAAAGACTGGGCGAAAAACTTAGAGCATTAATAACGGTAAAGAATTGATGTTTTTGAATCCTAAAGTGAAGATCTACTGACTCTACCCAAAGTAAGCAGTGTGTTTGATGTGAGTGGTTGCTGCACATACAACAGACAATAGGACAATAACTTCAACGAAGACCCGAAAACGTGCGAGAAAAGTGAATCATCACTAGAAACGGAATGCCTAGGTAAGCATTATCCAACTAGAATATTTCCAAGTTTTTAAATAATGCACGTAAAAATGAATAGTAGCTTTTGTCCGATCGATTTCTAAGTCGGAATATGAACTGCTAATATGAATTGTATATATATGAATGACAAACTTGTGATTATATACATATAAATCAGTCAACAAATTTCAGACCCCTCAAATTTGTACACAACCAACCACCCATCCCCAGAAAAGAAACTCTGAATACAATGCTGATTGCATGAGCTGTAGAACATTCAATGAAAAGGCATATCCATCAAACAAGGAATATAAGGACTGGCTGGAAAAATTCAACTTTGACATGAAATGCGAAAGAAAGTCATTTCTTTAGACAGTGCTCCATGTAAAAAAATATCAAAATTTCAGTGATGTTAAGTTAAGTTAGTATTTTTACCACACAATGCTATGGAGAAAGTGACAAAAAAAATCAAAGTTTTCAAAAGCATAAAAAAAGATTCCAGGTTAAAAAAAAATGTCATAGAAATGATGAGCAAAAAATTACCATATTTTTTGGCATATAATCCAGGGTGGCGTATAATCCACCGACGGTAAAATTCAGCATGAGAAAAAAAAAGTCTGTGTATAATCTGCAGACAAAATTAATAGTAAAAGTAAAAAAAAAACCATGCGTAATCCACACAGTTTTATAATAAATAGTACAAAAAGGTAATTGCCAATATTTCCGCCAAAATGTTTTTTTTTTTTTTTTTTTTTTTTCGCAAATAGTGAAGAATGCGATCAGCAGCACGACCCCAGCATATTTATAAGGCATAGATGCACAAATATTTGTTAAAGTGACCTTTTACATGTAAGTATGTGTGTAACGTAACATCTGTTGCCTAATTTTTGCATAGCTTCAGAAATCCGGAATTTTCATAAATCCGACACTTGTTCAGTCACGTTGATGCTGGATTTTTGAGGTTTTACTGTATATATGTACTTTCTTTCCATTTAATGAGTTTTAAAAAATATATAAGCGCTGATTTTTTTTGAAAATTTAGAAAAGTTGCTGTTATAATACCCCGCAACTTTCAGACGGTTGTTATATATATTTTTAATATCTGTGGTAATCATGCTGTAACTCTGAGTAATGCTTAAATTACATCAACTGAAACACTGGATTTCAGATTGTAATAATTTGTGATGGTGTCAAAATTCTCCCCCTTCGGTCTTGGAGCTGCAGCAGAAGTGCCAGTCATTCTCTTTGAAGTAGAGCAAAATAAACAAGTGGGAGTGGGGTTGAAGCCTCGGGGAAGAGGGGGAGTGACATTACAGTGATCACTCATGCAGCAATCCAATGTTCTATGGAATGGAAACAGCACTCCCCTATTCAAGGTCAATGCGCTTTGCCGCAGGTAATGTTTTCTCCCTAACTTTAACAAAGCAGCAATCCCGTTGCTGAGAGGAAATGTCTACACACACATACACACAAGATGCTTTTGTCAAAGCCAAGGGGGAGGGGATATGTGGATGCAGTGACACTTTGAATTATTGTCGAAAACGTGGCATTTTTAAAGGTTTGATGTGATACAGATTTCCCTCATTATATGGCACAGTATGAAGAGCAAACTGCTTCATTTTTTAAGTTTATGGGGGAGGGAGGAAAAAAAAGCTCCATATTATCTGCAGTGGCTAGAATTTAAACTTTTAGGAACAGATAAACTGTGGATTATGTGCCGGAAAATACAGTAATTGAAATTTTGCCAAGAGATGCAGTTTATTTTATCAAAAGAGCATAGGATCCTCAGTAAGTCAGGAAACAACTGGAAATCACTAGAAACATTGGATTTTCACTCAGTCAGGAAACAATTGGAAATCACTGGAAACTTTTGATTGGCAAAGGAAAGAAATACTAACAACTCTTTCAAATGCAACAGATCAAGCTCTTAACAGTTGAATTTTGCTGAAGCACGTTTCGTTTGTACCATGTCATCAACGTAATTTTTAAAGATGGTTATGATGAGCTGGCATTTAAAGAAGTGGAAGATGCTGACATAATTAGTATATTTAACCCTAAAAATCTTCCTTCTAGTGAATCTGGTTTGGATGATGATGATGAAGCCATTCAAAAAGAAGCAGTATTGTGTATAGAAGCTAAGGCAAATCTAGTCAAAGCTTTTTGAAGAGCAAAGTGCAGCAAATAAAGCAATTGTAGATGTTGCAAAACTAGAGAGAACTGGATAGAATTAGTGATGATTAGAAAAAGAAAGCTCAGAAGACAATTTGCCGCTTTTTTCAAATCCTCATGAATTTTATTTGATCACTGTTTTCAATCTTTATGTTGCAGCTACGGGCTTGCACAGAGCAGAAAGTGTTTTTTCCACAGAGTTATTCCAAAATTTGTGTCCAATCCATGTTTATTTTAAAAGAAATTTTTTTACCAACACTTGTTCATAGAGTAAAGTGGAGTTTTCATTTGTCAAAATAATGGGTAGACTAAAAAAGAAGTCTCCTGAAATCAAAAGTGTTTCCTAGCCGTAACTCAAAGAAAAAGAACTTCTTTGAACTGTGGCCATCAAACAAACTGTGACAAATGTGTACAACAAAGAAAACCTGAGAAAACAGTGGTATACACTGTGAAAATATGTTAAAATTACAATAGAGGAAACTGTAGTGAAGCTCATAGTAAATATTCCCGTAACCATTAACATGAATATTATTATTTATAATTAAATCTACTTTCCTTATGTATTTGCAGCACATACTTCAGTGGCATTCCAGTCTGTCATTCTCAGTCCACAACTGCCCCCACCAAAGCAAGCTTCTATAGACGTATCATATCCAGTTTGAGTGGTTAGCTCAAAGCTGGGAAGGACAACCTCGGGCCAAAAAATGCGTTTGGAAGGGAAGCATCCATGCATTCAGATCCCACATCCAGGGGTGCCTGTGGAAAACTCTGGAAGAACCTTAGTCTGGGGTTTGAACCCTGCATATAGCATGTGTTAGCTAAACATGCTATGCTGGTGGTATTTGCAACACATGTGCAGGTCATTTCTAGGATAACTCCTTCCCCCCTTCACCCATATCATTCATACCTCATTATTTTACCCTGCTGTTGACTAGAAATGTGAATGTTTTTTTTTTCATTTATAATTAAAACTGCTGTCTTATGTACATATTTTAAAAATATGGTATAATAGGGGATTTCATAAATATGATCATGCCTGCCATTCTTGCGTCCTGGGAACAGATTTCCATCTTTTGAAAATTTTGGAAACCTGTCATGATTATCAGATTATTCTAAAACTCTGCCCCCCCCCCTTTCACTTTTCTTTTTCCTCTGAAAATTATACAAAATCATATTTCTGTGATCACTAAAATTGTGAGTTGCACGAACTGTTTTAAAAATTTGATGCAATTGTATACGCCAAGTTATCTAGATTTTGTTGCTGTAGTGTATGTAGTTGGTAAAAGATTCTTTTCCAGATTTCATTATGTTTCTGGGTGTTTGCAAAATGTCTGTCCACCGGCTAAGATTTCTTGGAATCGGCAGACCCACCCATTCTAGCGCAAATGAAAATATTTCATGATTTCCTACATTTTGAATTTTTCTGACAATTTTTTTATTTATTTCTCTTCCTGAGTGTATTCCTCATTTTTGTTTTCTGATAATTTTAATTTCTTATCTATTTCATAATGGTGTAAAAAAGTGGCTTGGTATTTTTTTTTTTTTTTTTTTTAGGAATTTTTGTTAATGAAATGCATGTTCTATTTGGACAGTCTCCTGCAAGACGAATTAAAGGAGGGAGCTTGCATTCTAACCCCCCTCCAATTTTTTGAAGCTAAATAATTTCAAACTCACTTCTTTATCTGTCCATGACAGAATCAGCACTGTGCCTGTTTTCATAGTAGACTGATAAGCTATGGCATTGGCAATTTTTGGAATTTATTTCATAGAAAATGCAGGCTTTACCATCCCTTAGTCACCTCTTGCTGTATCAAAGAACAGAGCAGGCATTTTCCCATTTGCTTAACAGATAATTAAAAGTTCAGAATCGCCACTTCCTATTCATTGTGCAGATAAAATAACTTTGTGTGTCTTGCTAGATGACGATAGACAGCTGAATTTTGATATCTAACTTCAAATTCTCTTTAAATAAAAGGGAAAATGCTCATGCCTGTAGTTTCTTAATATAGCAAACAGTGGCTAATAAATGGAAAAACATTCATTTTCAGCAAAATGAAAGTTTAAAACGCAATTTTTTTCTCACTGTGCTGTGAAAACAACTGTATGGGTCAAGGAAATATTATAGTTTCTAGCACTTGCAGGGTGAGTTGTAATTTTCAACTTTATTTGTGCTCTAAAAAAAAGAAAAAGAAATGCTTTCATTTGTGTTGGTTATCGCAAGAAGAGACTATATATATATAAGGGATAAGAAAAATGTTCATTCATTTAGAAAATATATTTTAAAAATGCGGTCATATTTTCAGTGATATCTGGATCAATAGAATAAGCAAAAGTTTTATCTTCAAGGAAATATTTATTACTAGATATGTTTTTGATATTTTTACAAATCATATGTAATTCCTTTTCACCTCCTCTCCTTCCTCTATGTCTAAAGAGGGTTTCAGTTCTGAGTAATTGTCAAATGGCCCAAGAATTTGGAAGTTCTGATTCATATCAGTGTTTAAATAATTCTATATCAGTGTTGAAGTAATCATCATTTGTATATGACTGGTATCTAGTTTTTTTAAATCCCTTCTTTTTAAATGACAAATTTATTTTCTGCCGGTGTGTGTGTGTTAATTCCCTAATAGTGTTTTGTCTATGAAGCTGTAAAGTTTGTTTGGAGGATGTGGGGGGGGGGGTGCTGTCTGTATAATCCTTGTCACATTGACTGATAGGGGCCAACGTGAGCACAACTCAATGTTCAGACTTGGCTTGAGCTCCTTAGTGGCACCCATGAATATGTCTATTGGTAGGTTCACAGAGTATTCAGAGATTTTGAACTGTAAAATTTTGTTTAATGTTCCGGAGCTCACGAATAGCAGAGTTCAACTTGCAGAGCTCTGTTGTCCTGGGAATGTATCAAATGACTATTTTAAAACTGACATCTAGTTATTGTTGTTGTTTTTTTGTTTTGTTTTTTTGTCAATTTTATTAGGTTTCAAGTACTTCCAATATTGGATTTCGTAGGAAAAAGTCCGCTATTGAAAAGTTAATTCGTTTTTTGACGTGCATTAATGCAATTGCATTGTTGGACTTATTAAATCCATGTTGAACACTTACTGCACATGTTGGTTTCCGTATTTCTGTTGTGTAGATGCGGCATAGGGGTTTTTTTTTCATTCGGTTGCTGTTCCTTTTTAATTGGCCTCATCACTAAATGAATTTTTTTCCCTTTGCTGCTTCTACATTTCGATACGTTTTTACCCAAGTACTTTTCGGTAACGTTCCGTTACCGTCATCTAGGGACGTTTTGCTCCGACCTACACGGACCGTGTCTGCAGAGCATTATGTGGTTCTCGTGAGCTGCATCTGTTCGCGGCTATCGCTTCCTCTCTGGCATTGTGGCGCCATCTCTTGTTGGCCAGCGATCTCATTTTTCGAACTTTTTCGTTTTTTGCTCAATTTTAATTAAATTCCTCCAGCTGTTTCTTAAAATATTAGGGTTATTGTGGTTGCAAACTTTTGCTCTATTTTTTTCTATTATTACCGACTCTGCTATTCTGAGGTGTTTCTCGGATTTACAGCTTTTTATAACTTTTATATTTTCAAATTTAGGATATTTTTGGTTAGCCAGACAATATTGAATAACTGTTGTGTTTTCTTCTTTTTTCTGCCAATTTTTTACATGTTGTTTTAACCTGTGTTTAAGCTTATTTTTGGTACTTCCTATATATGCCATTGGAGGGTTTTCTGTAATAGGAATTGAGTAAATACCTGCTTTTTCTAACATTTTTATTTTTTCATTATTTTTGATTACTACGTTTTTGATAGTATTTACTTTTCCTCCAATTTGAATGTTATGCTTTTTACAAATATTATTAATTTCATTAGTAGTACCTTTAATGTAAGGAAAACCATTTAGATATTTGATTTCATTTTTATTTATTACTGCATTATTTTTTACTTTCTTAAGTACTTCTGTGTTCCATTTTTTTATTAAATGGTTTGGATAACCAAAACTACCTGCAATTTTTTTTATGAATTTAATTTCTTCATTAATAAACTGAATATTTTCAGAGTGCGTATATGCTCTTTTAATTCATGTTTTCAGACTATTGCATTTTTGTGGATATGGGTGTGCCGAGTTGTACGGGATTAGAACAGGAACTACTGAACTTTTTCAATAAACTCTGTATTGCAACTTATTAGTGGATTTTATAACTTGTACGTCCAAAAAGGCTATTGTGTTGTTTTTTCCTTTTCTACTGTAAGTTCTATTGTTGGGTATAAAGAGCTGTAACATTTGGTTAATTTTCTTAACTCTTCTTCATTCGGTTTTGATAGAATGAAAATGTCATCCACGTATCGACAGTATATTTCTGGTTTTTCTTCCATACTCTGTATGACATTTTCTTCAGTCTCGTTCGTCACAACCTCAGCATATAAAGTTGATAATGGTGAGCCCATTGGGCCTCCTGAATTTTGCTTGTAAATTTTGTTCTTGTATGTAAATACATTGTTTTCATATAAATAGAATAAAACTTTTTTGAATTCTTGAGTTTGTGTGTCATTTAATATTTTAAGAGTATGTAACTTCTTAATGACAATTTCAATAGCTTCTGGAACAGGAGTGCTTGGATATAATGCTTTAACGTCCATGCTTACCATATGTGTTTGAACCTATTGTTCATGAAAACGGGTGCAAGGAACCTGTAAATGTTTTTCTCCAATGTTATCAATGGTGAGTTGTTGTTTTTTTAAACAATCAGTCTCATTGGAGCATCTTCTTTGTGTGTTTTTATCTTTGCTACAATACGTGGTATGCTTGCTTCCATTGGTGGAAAAGAGCGCTTGATTTCATCAGGTAATGTGCTATGATTTCTTATATTCGCTAAGAATTTAATTTGGTTATCAGTTGGGTCTTTCTTTATTTCAGTACAGTACAGTTTAATTCTTCTATTGCTCCAGTCATTTTTTGTTCGTATTCGACTGTGTTGAGAATAATGATTTGGCCGGTTTTGTCTGCTTCACAGAATTTGATATTTGGGTCATTTTTCAGTTCCAATGGTTTTTTTTTTTTTTTTTCATATTTTAATTTTTTTCTCTATATAATTTTTTTGTTTTTGGCATTATATTCTTTTAGAATTATTCTATATAATTTGGATAGCTTCTGGAATTATTCTATATATTTCCAGAAGCTATTGAAATTGTCATTAAGAAGTTACATACTCTTAAAATATTAAATGACACACAAACTCAAGAATTCAAAAAAGTTTTATTCTATTTATATGAAAACAATGTATTTACATACAAGAACAAAATTTACAAGCAAAATTCAGGAGGCCCAATGGGCTCACCATTATCAACTTTATATGCTGAGGTTGTGATGAACGAGACTGAAGAAAATGTCATACAGCGTATGGAAGAAAAACCAGAAATATACTGTCGATACGTGGATGACATTTTCATTCTATCAAAACTGAACGAAGAAGAGTTAAGAAAATTAACCAAATGTTACAGCTCTTTATACCCAACAATAGAACTTACAGTAGAAATGGAATAAAACAACACAATAGCCTTTTTGGACGTACAAGTTATAAAATCCACTAATAAGTTGCAATACAGAGTTTATCAAAAAAGTTCAGTAGTTCCTGTTCTAATCCCGTACAGCTCGGCACATCCATATCCACAAAAATGCAATAGTCTGAAAACATTAATTAAAAGAGCATATACGCACTCTGAAAATATTCAGTTTATTAATGAAGAAATTAAATTCATAAAAAAAATTGCAGGTAGTTTTGGTTATCCAAACCATTTAATAAAAAAATGGAACACAGAAGTACTTAAGAAAGTAAAAAATAATGCAGTAATAAATAAAACTGAAATCAAATATCTAAATGGTTTTAATCAAATATCTAAACATTAAAGGTACTACTAATAAAATTAATAATATTTGTAAAAAGCATAACATTCAAATTGGAGGAAAAGTAAATACTATCAAAAACATAGTAATCAAAAATAATGAAAACATAAAAATGTTAGAAAAAGCAGGTATTTACTCAATTCCTATTACAGAAAACCCTCCAATGGCATATATAGGAAGTACCAAAAATAAGCTTAAACACAGGTTAAAACAACATGTAAAAAATTGGCAGAAAAAAGAAGAAAAAACTGCAGTTATTCAATATTGTCTGGCTAACCAAAAATATCCTAAATTTGAAAATATAAAAGTCATAAAAAGCTGTAAATCCGAGAAACACCTAAGAATAGCGGAGTCGGCAATGATAGAAAAAATAGAGCAAAAGTTAGCAACCACCAACCACAATGACCCTAATATTTTAAGAAACAACTGGAGGAATTTAATTAAAATTGAGCAAAAAAATGAAAAAGTTCGAAAAATGAGATCGCTGGCCAACAAGAGATGGCGCCAGAACGCCCAAGAGGAAGCGATAGCCGTGAACAGATGCAGCCCACAAGAACTACATAATGCTCTGCCGACACGGTCCATGCAGGTCGGAGCAAAACGTCCCTAGATGACGGTAACGGAACGTTACCGAAAGTACTTGGGTAAAAACGTATCGAAATGTAGAAGCAGCAAAGGGAAAAAATTCATTTAGTGACGAGGCCAATTAAAAAGGATCAGCAACCGAATGAAAAAACCCCCTATGCCGCATCTACACAACAGAAATACGGAAACCAACACGTGCAGTAAGTGTTCAACATGGATTTAATAAGTCCAACAACGCAATTTTATTAGGTATCTCTTTCAATATAATTCCTTTCCATAGATAAAACTCGGGATTTAGGTTCCTTGATTGTACATACCCATGCACATTTTATTCGTTTTAATTTTCAAGAAATTGGTTTTTGGTGCAAAAGCAAGATTTTTGCTTAGAGCCCCATGAGAAAGATAAATATGAGAAACTTACAGTTTAAATTGCTTAAGTCTAGTCATCTACGGAGCCATTTGGTTCTGTGTGTGACAGAAGAAATTACACTAACAGAATACAGTATGATGCTTCCTGATCCCTCTTACAAATCTAATTGTTCCTTCCAATTGAAAATAAAAGTCATTGTATGTTTCATTAATAGTATGTTTTCTGTTGTAATCTTGGGTAATATGAACAACAAAGATATGTGATAATCTAATGATAGGGAATACTGTCTTAGGTTTTCAGCATGTATTATAAAAAATATTTGCTGTTGGTGGGTGTATAAAAATGTTTGCTATTCATAATAGTCTGTCTATAGGTATATACACTCATCGTCAAAAAAATAGTTGCACCCAGAAGGAAGCAACCGACAAGAATGAAACTTTGTGGGTAGGTTTAACATCGTGAGATAGGCAAATGATTCAAGTACCACGCTCGGCCGTGCGTGTGACGCAAGCAAGTAGGGGTCATAGAGCTGCGTCTGCCCAACTATATAAGGACATCCCATTGTGCGCTTTTGCCATTCTGACTCATGCTGTTGTGTTTGCATCCTTTGCAAGTGAAGTATGCTTTGAAGAAAAGTTCAGAAGCAATTCGAGCAGTTAGAGAGGGGCAGCATCAGCGAGCTCTGGGAAGCGGGATGATTTTATCGCTGTATTGCGCGAGCTATCACCATAGCATACTTTTGGTGACAGTTGATAGAACAAGGCATGCAGCAGCGACAGGAAGGGTCTGTGAGACCTAAGCAAACTACGGAGAGAGAGGACTGACGGGTTGTCGGACATGAACAAAGTGACCCAACAGCCACAATTGCAGACATTCAGCAAGCAGTGGTACCCTCCATGCATCGCCCGATTAGTGCCAGCACCATTGGCTGACGGCTGCATGGTGTAGAAGTACAAGCATGCAGATTGTTATGACGACTGTCCTTAACACCACTGCATCGTTGCCAAAGATTGCAATGGTGTCATGCCAGACGATTATGGAGCCACTCAGAATGGCAGCGGGTGATCTTCAGTGACAAGTCCCGCTTTTGTCTTGGAGGAGACGACCAACGAATGCGTGTGTGGAGGCACCATGGTCAGCGCCATGTTGAACGTTTTTGTCGAGTGTCACACGTCCAAAAGTCATGGTGTGGGGTGCAATTGCCTACGATTCCAGATCACATTTGGTGTTCATTACAGGCACTTTGACAGCCCAAAGTTACGTTAATGAGGTCCTGCAACTAGTGGCCGTACCTTTTCTGAACACTCACTCCAGTGCAAATTTCCAAAGGACAACGCGCGTCCGCATAGTGCTGCTGTCTCGAGAGCTTGCCTTCAAGGCACCGACACTCTGCCATGGTCAGCCACGTCGCCAGACGTATAGCCGATGGAAAATGTGTGGGATGCTATTAGACACACTCCAACCTTATTGCACAATCTGCAGGAACAGCGTGAAAAGATTCAAGCTGCGTGAGATGGTTTATTCCTGCAATAAGCAGGACACCATTAGGAACCTGTTCAACTCCATGCTGTGTGAGCAAACATGGCGGCCCAACGCCATACTGAGAGACACTACTTATTGGTGCATATCTCAATAAATATTGCCCATATCAGTCTCAATGTTTAATTATTTATTGTTCCTAATAACCTTTACCTTCCTCCTGAATAGCATTGCAATCCGACACGTACTTCTGGGTGCAACTATTTTCTTGACGATGAGTGTATATGTTTACTATTAGTAGTAGTCTATTGGTGGGTATATATACAATTTTTACTATAGAATTACGTGGGGTATATAAAAAAATTGCTACTGGTTGTAGTCCACCTAGGGGAGTACATAAATTTTCTGTCATTGGAAGTTTATAGCTATATAAAATGTTCTGCCATTGGTAGTATTATATATATTTTTACTATTGGTAGTAGTCTATCTGTGGGTACATAAAATTTTTTACTAATGGTTAGTAGTATATCTGTGGGCACTGTCAGGATACTTGAATTATAAGAACAAACAATCCAAATCTTTGGTGTCAGTCCAGTGCATGAACTTACTGATAGATCATGAGTGTGCATAGCCTGATATTTCATTCCATATTTTGTTTCATGTCACTGCTTCTATAAAACTGACTTAAGAAATTCTTTTTACTGTGGACTCCATGCTTCCATGACAGGCATTTTGTTGTTTCTCATAGCCCTTTAATTATAAGATTTAATATGTCAGTAAATGTTTGGTGATTTCTACATTATCACACTTTCTTTTGGATACGAAGTCTTGCTCATTGCCCCTGGAAATTTTGAGGCATGTTCCACTAAACCAATATTTTTCCTGATTATTTCAAGAACTTGCTTATGAGACACTTTGTCACTTCTACAAAACCAAATGAAATTCTTATGAGAATAATCTGATTTTAAAAAAAGGGGCACCAAGAGGATATAACAGTAGATATACTAATCGAAAAATGTATCTAAACTGCACCACCATTAAAGGTTGTTTCCAAGCTTCGTTAGAATGGAGCTAATGCTAAAAAGGGATTTTTGTTTCATGGAATTTAGTATGTGTGTGAAAAAACTGTCCTGTTAAAAATTGCTACATTTTACATATATATATATATATATTTTTTTTTTTTTACCTTAAATTTGTTGAAGTTACCAAGAAGGGAAGAAATTGTTACATATGCTCAACTCACAGACTTTTAAGAGGGCTGACTGAGAGTTTGCCTAAGTGATTATTGCAGTTCACTAATGCTGGTGACATGTGGAAAGAAGAAAACATACACATGTTCTACAACGTTCACAAAACTTTCCAGAAATTTCAATTAAAGACACGACCAACCACTTCTTCCCGCATCAGAAACATACGGAAATCTCAAGCAAATTTTCTTTTTGAAAACAGTGTTTAAGAAGCATGCTATTTAATTTTATTTATTATGAGTTGCAGGACATTTAAAAAAATCTCAATATTCATGTTTCCTTTCTCCAAAATGGAAAAAAAATAAAAAAAAATTTTTTAATGAAGTATTGGAACATTTGAAGCAAGACAGTACAATCACATGCACATTCAACTGGGAAAGGCAGAGGTGTAGCTCACCATGAGTTTTCTGAGTCCCTTTGAAAACTGAGAGAAACAATTGATGAAGTTTTCTATTGTCAACTGAATGGCCCATAACTGTGATGTCATTGCACTCTATGCATAGTGGCTTCAAAAACAGTTTTTTGAGAATTGTGCCTCTAAAAACACACTGAAAAAATATTGGGACAAGGCCCTTTTTGCTGTTTTTTCCCCCCAATTTTTTTGCATGTTCCTGTCATGCATGAGAATGCAATCTTACTGTTAAGCTTTTATCTGAACCATATTCAACAGAATTTCATTTGGGGAGGTAGGGGGGGTTAAGGAGTTCTTATTGTGTATTTTTATTCCAAGTGCCCAAATTATTTTATAACACTTGTTTTCACTGTTATCATTAACAGCAACTGCATGCTGTCAGCCAAAGGTAAGTAGAACAGCTTGGTACAGTTTGTCAGATTTTTTTTCTGTGTTATATGTAACTGTGTTAAGTTTTGTAATATTGCACTAAACTGCTTTGTCTCAATACCCTTGCTAATTGTAGTTTTTCTACTATTTGATGCTATTTGTTTATTATCTGCAATTTTGTCTTTTCCAGATTTGTATCCATTGACAGTTTCTTTGAAACACTGACTGGCCATCAAAATTGCAAACACATCTTTGAGAGGCACAGCTCTCTGGTCAGACATACACTTTGCAAACCTGGAGACTGTCAAAAGCAGTGCCAAAGATTAAAATGTTAAGTACAAAAGCATCAAAATGTTGAACTGTCTGCAGCTGTGAAATTGAATATACAGCCTTTGGAAGCACTGAGTGACCATTCTTTAATTTACAAATACGTCTGTTCTTTGAGAGGTATAGTTCTGGTCAGTAAGACATGCATGTTTTTAAATTTGGAGACTCAGTAGCAGAGCAAAAGAGGTGAATTTTAAGGACAAAAGCACCAAAATGTAAACTGTCTGCAGCTGTTAAGTTGAACATACACCAATTTGGGGAGCAGCTTTAAAATTAAGAGGACCAGAATGCCAAGTTGTCAGAATGGACAATGCTAAAAAAGAAAAAGAAACAACATGACTTTACTGTGTATCTTGCACATAGACTGTTTACCAGTCTAAATGCTGCTTTCTTTTTGCTTTAGGTGAACAGTAGTGGTGAGTATGAAAGTGGGTTTAGCTGAAGGATGGGTAGAGGAAATGTGCTGTCTGTGCAGCAGTGTTGTTTCTCCTTACTCTTCAACAAAGTTTTACATATTTGTTTTCTTCAAGATGGTTTTCAGTAACAATTTTTAATTTTCAAATGGAGCTGAAAGTAAGTAGTACCAAAAAGAATTTTTTGTAGTAAGAACTTCAAGAAAAATTCAAGTTACTTTTCCTATGTACTCTTCTCCTGAAGTACCGTTATTTTTTATTACATTCATGTTTTGAGTTAATTGCTTTTCCTAGTACTGTTTATTAGTTCTAATTTGTTAGTTGTTTTTATATTTACCGTGTATGCTAACTTTTAAGAGCAGTGGTTTTCATTTAATAAAAAAAAAAAACAAGCATGTTAACTCTTCCCAAGTAATCAATGATACTGGTTAGCCAAGTTGTCAAATAAGTCTCTTTAAATTTTGGTAGATAGTCATGGAAAAAACACTGTCAAAAAGGGGAATTTAATATTTAAAATTTTTATAATTGTGATTTAAAATTATATTCAGCCAGCAAATTTTTTCAATATTGAATGTTTATAATTATATAAAAATAAAGGTTGTTTATTTCAATATAAATATTAAATGGTCTGGTAGATTGATATATTTAGGTTTCAGGTGAGTTTATTGTGTCACCACAAGCTTTTCACCCTGCTTAAAAAAAAAGTTAAATAATTTTGACCAGAGTGCATCAAAATAAATTAAAGACTGATATTTTTTTGCATACATTTGTTTTTATTAAAATTTAGTTTTCACACTGGTGGAGCTCTAATACTCCAATAGCTCAGTGAAAACTGATGAAAAATGCAATGCTTATTATTAATGCTCATAATTTCCTAAAATATATTTGAGCATTGTCTCTCTTTAGCATGCACAAGAGCCAGCAGTAGTAGTAGTAGCAGTGTTATGTTTTCCATTAACTTCTATCTAAAACTGCCCCCTTTAGTTTTAAATTATGTTAAACGTGATGTAAAAACTTATTTGGTACTTAACAGTTTACATTATTTTCTTTTGCTTTTGATGGTCACCAAGGAGTGGGTCCGCTCATTTCATTCTTCATCAAAGAATTGATGTGACACCCGTGACTGGAAGGTAGGTGCCTTTCATGTGTAACCCACATGATGCCTGCACTAAACTCCTTATTTTTTTTTCTCTTTTTGTTGCTTTGAAGCACATGTAAGGCAAGAAAGACAGAAAAAAAAGACCCTGCATTTTTTGCAAGAATTCGTGTTCCTTAAAAGCTTGAGCAGCCTTCTGGATGCATTGCTGAGTTTTGGGTACTTTAATAACTGAAGCAATGAAGGCTAAAGTCCTTCTTACCCATAACTTCCTAGTAAACTTTACCATTACATAAAAATCAATGCCGATTTAAAAAAATGGTAGAAAGGAGTAAATAAAAAACATAATACACCAAAATGTTACATATAACAATCAGAACAGCATGAAATAAATAACTCTTAAAAGTGTTTCATTGTGTTTAACATTAACTCATTAAAAATACTTTAAGCTGCAACATATATTTCAGAAAGGGATGGCTACCACATGAGTATCAACTGGTACGGTAGCAATCCTTTTCTGGATTTAAAAAAAGATTCAAGTTGTAAGAGCTGTAATAAATACCATGGTAATTGTTGCTATTACACTTGTGTAGGAGGCTATCTTACATTTGTGTAGTGAACTAACAGTCGTGTAGTACGCTACCTTACACACACGTACTGGATGTTGCATTTCTGTTAGTATTCACTATAATCTCGGACATGATACATTGTGATAAAATATATGCTGTCATGGTGAGGTGAGTGGTGAATGGCTTCAGGTGTGCTTTACCATGTAGTTGAACTGTGATAGAATTCTTCATGTGCTCTTTGTGTTTTCAGTTTTTTTGTGCTGCAATTCCTGCAAAATCAAACTTACTTTAAAGCAGTAACCAGGTCTACAATGGATTCTGAAACCTGAGGAGCACACGCCAGTTCCGTGAAGGTACATTCTAGTTACATTACAAAAAAATTGAAACAAGTCTTCTGCATTTTGTTCAAATTGTTTTTTAATGTTACTAGCATTCATGTCCAACTACCTTCATTTATTTATTACATGTGTGTTGCATACTTATCACTAGTTCCATTTTTTTTTCTCAAAGTTTTTCAAATACATCTTTTCTCATTAAAATTTTATGGAAGCTGCACAACTAGAATCCAATCTTAAGGAACAATGCATTTCTTGCAAAAAATACAGAATACTACTAATCTGCCAGAGAGTGTTCCCATCCCTACCCTACACATCAAACATTACATGCCCTTGCATTAAAATTTTTTGATCCACTTCAGAACTGCACTAACATCTTTATAGACAGTGATGCACCCAGTGCAGATCTGACTTGTCTGTTCTTGTAAAACATTATACATGATCTACATCGTGTAGTGGTGCCCCCCCTTACATACATACATACATACATACACACTCTTTGTGCAGTGTCTGGTTTCAAATTTGGCTCTTGTGTGGTCTGGCAGAGAGGGGATGCCAGCACAGTAAGCAGTGGGAAGATTTTTTTCTTTTTTTTTTCTTGATGCAATGGTCCATGTTAATTCTGTTGCAATCACAACTCAATTTGTGACATCAAATCCTTATTTCAATTAAATAATTGCTGATTAAACCAATATATAAATACACAACAAGAACCAACGCAAGTAAACTAATATAGCAGAGGGGAAACAATGTATTTGAGAACCTTCTTAATACATATTATGCTTTTAGTTGTGTTACAAACCTACTGAAATTGTAACATTGAATAATGACTATTCCAATTTATTTTGAAACAAATATTGTTTTGAGTATCTTCAGAAATGATTACACTGTGTTGAAATTTTTTTACATTAAAGTGCCATTCTAGTTTAATTTGAGTATCTGATATTTAAAGGTAAAGGGAACTTGTTTGACTCTTGGTTATATTCAATTATATCCCCTTATTGAAATTTTAATATTGTATTTACATTTCAATTCATTTAAAAAACTTTTTGAATTACTTAGATTACTGAAAGTTCCATGACATACCCTGTGTTGGCTGATCTTTAGATAATGCAATGTGCTCCTTTATTAACAATATCATTTGCTAATTGAACAATATTTATGTATAGTAACACATACATTCATGCCAGTAGCTACCATATTTTAAATGCTTTGAAAATTAAAAAGTGGCATGCTTATTTATAGGTTTCTTCATATGTCAGTAGACAGGTTAGCTCTGCTGTACCATATTTAAAATGCTTTGACTGGCAGAAATCCTTGCTAAATCTGTTTTGAGGTTAAAAATTCCGCATGTAAAGGTATGTATATACACGGTCAAGTCACATTATTGTGACCACCAGCTAATATCCAGAGTAACCGCCGTGTGCAGCGCAGACAGCAGCTGGACGGACTGGGGGTGATTCAATAAGGTGCTAGAAGGTGTTCACATTATGTGGAGCCATGCTGACTGCAGTGCATCTGACAGCTGCTGGAGGGTGCGTGGGGGAGGATCCATAGAGTGAAGAACACGATCGAGGTGGTCCCACAGATGCTCAATTGGGTTTAAGTCTGGGGAATTAGGGGGCCAGGGAAGTACTTTGAAGTCTTCATCGTGCTCTTCCAACCACTCTCGGACATTTCTAGCTGGGTGAAACCTCGCATTGTCATGCTGAAAGATCCCATCCGCCACATGGAAGACAATCAATATGTATAGATGTACGTGGTCTGCAAGGATGGATTCATAATGAATTCGGTGCATAGTGCATTTCCACAGGTATAAGTGGACCCAGAGAATACCACAAAAACATTCCCCAGACCATATCGCTGCCACCACCAGCTTGTGTTCTGCCAGCAATGGTTGAAGATTGTTTGTTCTCCAATGTTTCTCGTTGAAGAAGGCAATCCTTTGCCAATCAGTGGAGGTCCAATTCTGATACTGCTGTGGAAATGTAAGCCTTTTCTGCCAATGCACCTTTGTCGGCATAGGTGCAGTGACTATCCGTCTGCATCGGAGCTCCATACACAGCAGGGTTCACTGAACTATCATTTTAGACACACTTCCAGTAGCCCTTTGATTCATTCGTCCAGTGAGTTGCTCTTCTGTAGCGTGTCAATCTGCCCTCACGCACCTTCGAAGCCGACGTTCACCTCTCACATCAATGGCACGTGATGCTCCACAGTTTTCATGTCGTTTATTCGCAGTGGTGACATTTCTCCAATCACGGTACACTTTAACCACAGCAGCATGCAAACAGTTCACAAACTGCCCTGTTTCAAAAATATTGCCACCCTTAACCTGAAAGCTGATAATCATCCCTTTTGGCAAATCTGATAAATCGCTCCTTTTATCCATGACAGCAACAAGTGATATGTTTTCAGGTTGCCTGCAGCACACCTTATATACCCTCCAAGCCAGCTCATGACACATGCCTTCTTTCATTGGCTACACGCTGTTGACGTCAAAAGTAGGAGGTGGTCACAATAATGTGACTAGACTGTGTATATTTGTTACATATCCATACCAACTGAATCTATTCAAAAATTTAACTACAGTAGTGCAAATTAAAGTAAAATAAGCACTTACATGAATACATAGTTGCTGCAAATCCTGAAACAGGCATGTGAAAGTACTTTTAGGAAAAGAATCTTTTCTTTTGGTTTATATTTTTGTTTTCTTAATCTTCACTGAATGACTTAGTGCAATAAATGCCACATTAAATATTGAATTAAATTTTGTTAAAAAAAGATATCACTTAGCATTCTCTCCATTGTTAAATCAGGGTTTCATTAAATTTTGTTTGTTAAAAATGATCAAATTAGCTTTGTATTAACATAATACCAAACAAATCCTCCTGTTTTGCTTGCTAAATACAGGCTAGTCATAACTGGGTTTTGCTTTGCCAAAAAAGAACAGATTTGTATCAAAGTAATTATATTCATTCTCTATTGTTTCATCTGTACCTATTTCTAGAGTTAACTGTGTACCCTTTTATCTAAAGCTCTGCCAACTTGCTCATTGTTATCAAATAATGTCAACAGAGAACTATAACATGTTTTGTTTTTTTTAATTCATTGCTGATTTTTACTGTGTAGTGTTTTTTTTTTGTTTTTTTATGGAATGTGAGTGTTTACTGTGGTTTTGAAAGAAGAGGCAAGATGGTCTAGGCAGAGAGATAACTGACTGCAGAACTTTGAAGGTGCTGAGAGTGCAAACTGGAAAAGAGCCAATTTGGAATTACAACACTGAAAAATCTTAACAATGGCCTTCTACGGGCCTCAGCTTTTTGTTATTAAGCAGCAACACTGTCTAAGTATGGTTCCCGGATAGTGTATCTATACTCACGGCAAAGCTAACCTGATTATAGAGTTGATGGTACAGAGTGTGTACTTCCACTGCATAATATAGTTCCAGTCTAATGTGATAGCTGTATTAGAGTTTGACTGTGGCTAAAAAAGCACATAGTTTTTCTAAACATGCGTACCTACATTAAAAAAAATTATCTTTCAGTCTTGTTTCCAAGAGTACAGATATCCATGTTTTGGTTACACCATTGTCATTTGTGTCTATTGGCCATGTTCTTTAAAAAGGTTATACTCAGAGAATATTTACTGTAGGTGGGTGGTAAGTGGACAATCAAGTGTTACTCCTTTCTTCCTGGGTGAAAAATTGCTAATAGAATAATGAGCGAGAAGTTTACTTTTGTTCTGACTACCATCATTGTGACACTCCCTCCCACCATAGTGGTGTACTGCACCTCATTAGTGCAGAGAAATACTGAGAAACCATTACATCTTTTGTGAGAATTGGTCTTTTCAGCTTCCAGCCCATAGTCAGGTCAAGTTTGCTCTGGATATAGAAGGAACTGCTTAACAGGCTGATTTTGCTTGATAATAAAAACAGCTTTCCCCTCCCCCTCGAAAAAATGTCTGTTGCTTTGTAGTGGTCACGATTATTTGAATCTAGGAGCGTATCAAAAGCATCTTGAATCCAAGATCCCTAGTTGTTTTGGGGCTGGCTTGCATAATTGTCAGCAAAGAACCCTGTTTTGTAAATGATATAGTTCATTGTGAAATCAAATTTCAATAAACATTCAAAGCATTTGTGTACATACTGAAAGATTGCAAGCTGCAGCCCCTTTGATGATACTTGTTTTACAGTTGAGAAAATTATATCGTGCATGTATGGGGAAGGGGGATTATTAAAGCTGTTTTAAGATATTACATTCTCTTTTCCTTTACATTTTTGTCCTTTTGTTATGTCTCCTTATTATAGAGTAAACTTCCATTAATATCATTTAATTTTGGTACACATGTCATTTGTGTCATTTAGTAAGATGTTAATGGCTCTTCAAAAGGCTGTACGATAGCTTCCTTTATTTTTCTGCTGTACATTTCAGAGTGACAGCATTTCAATAGAATAAATTGTATGTTGCCTATGAGTGAAGCATCATATTGGCCTTCACTGGACCTTGTGATGAGGAATGTATTTGCCTTTTCCTTTCTATTTGTGAAAAATTATATGTAATGCATGAAAACGCAATCAAATCTCATAAATGATCAATTAGTGTAGTAACAAAGATATTTTAATTTGCTAAGATTTCACCTGCCAATGGGAGGCTTTATCAAGGCAAGTTACGTCTGACAAATGTAGAACATAATTGGGGTTTAAAATTAAAATGTTTATACTATTTCAAACATAGGTTTTTTCTCTGGATTTTAGTTTAAAACTCCAAATGGGTTCTATATTCGTCTAATGTAACTGGCTTGATAAAGTCACCTGCTGGCAGATAAAAATTCGGCTAATTAAAATGTCGTTAGCTCACCAATTGTGGATTTCTGAGACTTTGTTGTCTTTTGGACAATATCCTTAAGATTTGTTTGTATCAGGTAATGAAATTGTTATGAGAATGTGAAGATTTCCAAAGAATATGTATTGCTATTATTTTTATATTGCACTGTAATTGTAGCTTATGTTCCATTAAAGAAATGAAGTCGTGCTTTGTAAATTGAGTACATGTACAAAAATCCATAAGGTGTATAATAAAGGATGTAGGAGACAACTTGTGTTCATTTGCACTATCTGTTATATAGATTATATAGTAAGATACATCACGCACAACATCTACAACTGTACTTACTCGAAGTAAAACATGTTGAAAAGAAGTGCAATTGTAATTCTTATAACATATTAAATAATTTCTTTGTCTGTTTCACGGAACAACAATTTTTATTATGGAAGTTGTCATGGGAGAAAAGAGTTCAGTGTTTTGCCAAAGGCGTGAACTTCTGCTTAGTCTAGAGTTGAGCCTGGATTTGAGTTCTGGATAAGGCATGGAGCGTTTGTCTTGCGATGCTAGTTCTGCCCCTCTGAGACCAGTGTCCCTAAATTATGGATGCAGGATTCCTTATTGCCCTACTTGTAGTCATTAAATCACAAAACAAATTCTGGTCATCCAGTTCTGCTTACAGCACAGGATGATAAATATGTATACTATATGTTACTGCATAGTAATTGGCTATTGCAGAAAGTTCAGTATAGGTAATCTTGTTCAGAGTTTTTGTTGGGCAAGAAGAATGGATGATATTAATGACACAGGAACACTGCCATAGAAATCACAGCAAACAAACTAAATATGTGTATCATGAAGTTCCTTAGCAAGCAATAGTACATTTCTAAAACAGATATTTTGGTGACATGCTGGACACATTGTAATGCTACCTCTTGTGTAGAATCAAATATGTTGTTGGTCTTAACACAAGCCTTCCTTTTGTTTTTCATTTTGGGTTACATGTTTTTAAAAAAATGATAGTAATTTAAATTACAAACTAATGATTTTGTTGGTGTCAGTGTATAACAAAGTTTAAGGGACCTGATGCAAATTTCATTATATTAAAAAGAAAACAATGCAGTACGAATACAATACATAATATGTATATAATAGTACACAAGTGTGTGAATAGTTCACATGGAAAAATGCGCTTAAGATACAGTTGAGGTTTTTCAACACTCATTATATCCAAAACCAGGAATTTGGACTTCATAATAAATAATTTATCATGTAGTTTTTTCCTAAATTGAGGGGAATTACTGTATTCCTCTAGCTCAGTGTTTTTCAATCTTTTTCTCTTGGTGTATCACCTTTTGTGTTCTAATAATCATAAGTACTACCAATACCTAAAATTCCAAAGGTAAACGGGGAAATAATTTTTAACTCGGTTCATGTTTAAAAAACTTGCCTACCCTTCTTTTCTCGTGCCCGTGCATACCACTGGTTGAAAAACGCTGCTCTAACGTAATTAGATACGTCCAGTGCTTTGACGTTGCTTTTGTTTTCATGGTATTTTTACAGTAGTGTTGTATGTAACATCACTGCAAATAAAAATGTAGGTGTAACAGTGCTGAGATGGGCTGAAGCCAAGCCATGCCCAGGCTTGGGGCTCTGAGAGAGACAATTTTCTTTTAAAAAAAACAATGTGATTTTGTATGACTTGGGGTATGTGTCATTCCTTACACTTTCCAGTTGGAAAAAGAATTCATCAGCAGCTAGGTCTGGGTGAGGAGTGAGAATTCGGAAGGACTGTTTATTCCAGGTTTGGATAGCAAATGCCATAGGCCATACATTAGTGGATTTCTGCGAAGAAAAAGCTTCTTCAAGAAGTACATACTAGATAGTACACCGACGATATTTTGCTATACCTCCAAATGGCAGATCCATGCTAATTCTATTGAATAACATACATACGTTACAGTGTTGTGATCATTTCGAATGCCTCACACCTGAAGCACTTCAGGAGGAACCGAATGATCCAAGAAAGTCTGAAGCTATACTATACAGTTCCCTTTTGTACTCCCCAGTTAAGAATAGTGTAAAGATCGAAAATTTGAAAGGTAATGTACCTTGATATATGCATCCTCTATAATTCCCATTAAGTTTTTTCAGTACTTAATTAGAGGAAGTCATTAATTACTAGAGTGAAATTTTTCAAGAGCAATTTGCCACTATATCTTAAAAGTAAAGTGTATAATCAATGCACCTTTCCAGTTCTTATTTATGGGTCAAAGATGTGAACCTTAACTAAAAAAAGATATTCAGAGGCTACAGATGACTAAAAGCATGGAGAAATGCATGCTTGGGTGGTATAACTAAAAAAGAGATGAGAGAGTTCATGGCTCAGGAAAATGGCAAGATCTGATGATAATGAAGACCGTTAAGTGGAATGGGCTAAATGTATACTGCTAGAACTGACCCCTTTTGGACAGCTGGATTCCCTGGAACAGGAGAAGGCCACATGGGAGATGGGTGGATGATTTGCAAGCATGCTGGAGTGAAATAGTTATGAAAGTTGTCGAAGAGGCTTGGAGAGACTTTCATCCAGCAGTAAGCTGATGGTGATGATGATCTGCCCTAAAACCTGACTAACTTATGCTGGGAATTAAGCCTAATGAAAATCCCAAATGATCACTTGCAAAAGCTAATATAAAATGACTTGGTCAGAAAAAAATAGGCAAGTGAAACTAAAAGAGATTAAATATTGGGTTGTCGGGAAAGTCATGACGTATTTTGGCACCCGATGGCGGTTGGGTGGTTTTGGGAGTATTAGAGGTATGCTCTGTTATCGCTATGGCATTCGACAGGTGCCAGTTCTAGCTGCAGTTTAAAAGGAATAGTGAGCAATTTGGTTGATTTGCGGAGATATGAGATCAAGTTGAAGATGGAAGACCAAACTGTGCATTTTCGCCATATTTTACTTCTGTAAAGGGAAGAACACGTGTCAAGCTTGTGAAAAGTTGCGTAAAGTGTACGGTGATAATGCTCTACAAGAACTTCAGTGCCAGCGGTGGTTCGCAAAATTCCAAGATGGTGATTTTGACCTCAATGATGCTCCTCAGTCCGGGAGGCCAACCGAGGTTGATGACGACCAAATCAAGGCATTGATCGAGTCAAACCCACATTACAAGACACGAGAGATTGCAGATACATTGCACATCTATCATGCAAGCGTTCACGACCACCTGAAGAAGCTGGGATACGTAAGCAAGCTCGATGTGTGGGTTCCTCATGAACTCAAAGAAGCTCAATTGACGGCGTGTATAAACATTTGCGATATGCTCATTAAACATGAGGAAAACAATCCTTTTTGAAGCAACTGATAACTAGGGACGAAAAGTGGATTGTGTACAACAATGTGCTGCTTTGCCTCAAAGGACATTCATCAGCGGAAGGTTCTGGTCTCAGTGTGGTGGGATTTTAAAGGTGTATTTTTTGAACTCCTACCACGGAACTACACAATCAATTCGAATGTGTACTGTCGGCAATTGGACAGTTTGAACGAATCTAGAAACGTCCAGAGCTCGTTCATCATAAAGGTGGTGTGTTTCATCATGACAACACGAGACCACACACAAGTTTGATCACCCGCCAAAAATTACTGGAGCTTGGGTGGGATGTCTTGCCACACCCAGCATACTCGCCTGACCTTGCGCCGTCAGACTTCCACTTGTTTCGCTCTCTTTAACAGTCCTTGCATGGTATAATGTTCAATTCAGATGAGGCTGTAAGTACAGTTTGTCACCACGAAAGACAGGTCCTTCTATGAACGAGGCATTCTGCAACTCGCTGACAGATGGCAAAAGGTTATCGAACAAAACGGGCATTATATCATTGATTGATCTTTGTTCTTTCTATCAATAAACGACCTCTGCAAAACATGGCTAAAATACGTTATGACTTTTCTGACAACCCAATAGCAACATGATTAAAGTATTTTTTAAAATATATCCAAGTCTGGTACTGTTCAAAGACACAACAGCAAGATGGGCTTAGGTTGAAAGCTCAATGTTTGAACTCTAAGCAAGTCTTTAAACATGCACATGCTCAGTAGTTTGCCTGTAATACTACAAGAGGATCTAGCATTGTTCTAAGATGCAATGGGATTACAAGAAATCCCTGAAGTGGACAGGTTATGTGGGTGTATTATAGGATAAGCTTTCTACCTGCACTTGGTTGCCTAGAAAAAATTGTGTTGCGGTTGCCACCATATAATAACCATAATACTGGTTTGTACTGTTAACAAATTAGTGGTGTCAAACCAACTGACAGCTATTACCTTTCCTTTATAAATTATTCTTGTATGTTGTGATTGCCTGCTATACTACATAGACCAATACGAATTGCCTAGAAAAATACTACTGTGAGGTCATCAAACTATATCTTGATGACATCCTGAACTTCTTAAAAAAAAAGTATTGTGAGGCCACCCTATACCTACATTATTGCTCTACATTACACTGACAAATTAGTGTTTTTAAGCCACACAACATTTACATAAATGCTCAAAATCTGCATTAAAAAATTTGTGTTTTGTGGAGGCTACCCTGGAGTATCTAACATGATCATCAGTGAATTCAAAAACTTCCATTTTTTGTTCGCATAGGATTGGGGGGGCAAAAAAAATAGAAGTTTTTGAAATCTACTATAGCAGAATTAATGAAAAATAGAAGAAAAAATTAAAGCATTTTTTTTTTAATGTAAGTTGATGCATTTTTATTAAATTAAAGCATTTTTTTTAACATTTTTTTTAAGTTGCATTTTAACCAAAAACTTTAAAAAATGAAACACTTTTGAGAGGCAAGGCCCCCTTATGATGATCATGAAATGCTTAAGCAAACTAGTGTTTTTGGAGGGGATCACAGCACAATATCTACTGATATGAATTACTTAAATTAGTGAGGGAAATCTATAATACCTACATCAGGGTTCCTATGGTCCTTAATTTCTTTTTAGGGTGCTTAAAGTAATTTTTACCAGAAATTTCCCAAAGTGCTTAAAAAGTACTTCGCCCCCACCTGACTGCTTACATGAAGTGCAGGAGTTGCAATGTAGTGTGTACAATTTCTGCTACTGGTTGACTGTTGATGATGATGCCCATGGAAAAGCACGGGGCAGGAGGAGCTCTCATCTGACTCATGGCCAACTTGACTTTGACTTTGATTTTGGTTTTACAATTCAAGCCATGAAATAATTATGTGTAATATCCAAATCTAGATTGATCTTGTAACTTTAACTACAGTTTTACGATTTACATTCTTTTTATTGCATATGTGATTATTCTCTCATATGAAAACTTATTTGACCAGCAGAACTGTCTTTAAATTACATAAATTCTAATTTATTACATCCACAAACTTGAATTACATGCAACAATATTGTAAGCTTCATCAACAGACTTTAGTTTGCATAGTTAAGTCATGTGAAAAAGTATATAGTGTATGTTATTTTTGCGTGTGCATTTTGTAAGGCCCTCAAAAAGTGCTTATATTTTTTGAGAGAAAATGAGTGGGAACTCTGTACATTGAATGCTCCGAATTTCTCAAAACAATTACGTGTTGTGGGTGCCACCCAGCAATACTGAGTGCAACTATTCTGCACCTACAACAAGGTATTTTTATTAGCATTTTCTGACTTGTGTTAGTATCATAAGAATTGTTTATGAACCACAGTCATCTCTTCTTCCTCTGCACACTACAAACTTCTATTTCAGTTGCATTTGATCGATTTAACATGCTTGTGTAAGCTTAGTTCCTCTAATAATTTTTGACTTCATTGCTTCCTCTAATTACTTTCAGTACCATAAATACTTAACAGGAATTATAGAGGATAAATTCATTAAGGTACATTACCTCTCAAATTTTCGATCTATACACTAGATCATGGTCAGGAGTTCTTGTGTCTTACTACTTTCACAGTAAGACGCGAGAACTCCTGACAATGATCTAGTGTATAAATGGAAAATTTGAGAGGTAAGGTACCTTAATTAATTTATTCTGTATAAGTCCCGTTAAGTATTTATTAGTTCCTCTGTGTACTCTTGTGCAAGTTATTTCAACAGTTAGAATACCATCTCAATAGATCCATTCCCTTGATTTCTAGTTATAGCATCCTAAACAAGTTTCTAGGTTTTCATTTTGTGACCTAAGGAACATTGCACAAATTTCCTGAAATAAGTTCTTAATTTAGTACCATATTTCTCTTTGTATAACCTGGGGTGGAGTATAATCTGCAGATGATGAAATTCAGGAAAAGAAAAAAATATCCTTCATGTGATCTGCTGTGGCACATAATCTGCATTTGTGATCCTGAACCGCAATTAACTTCAGAAATGTTACATCTCATGTTATGACTTAGCAGTCCAAGGAACTATAGGGTGGGGGGCATCGGAGGTGTAACTAGGCAATTTTGTGCCTAGAGCAAACCATAAAATATTGCACCCCCATCTGTCTTCTTACATTGCTAATTTAATAGTGCATATTAGTATCTGTATACATAAACATAGTATGCGGCATAACTAGGCATTTTCTGCACCCAGGGCAAACCAGCAACTATTGTGCCCCCATCTGTCTTTTTGTTTAGGGTTTAAAGACCAGCGTTCATTTTTTTTTTTTTTAATTGGAGGTTTGACGACCACTGTAAGCAACTCAATGGGCTATAAGCAACCACCTGTCCCTAATTTAGGACCACTGGTTGCAGGGAAGGGAGAGAGCCAGTGCCGTCAGACAAACACAAAATCCATGCCTCGCCGGGATTCGAACCCGGACCCCTTTCAGATGAATGATCAGAAGACGTCGCTTTGACCACCGGGCAGCCGGGCGCAGTTCTAAGGGCTATGAAGCAGTTCATTGTCCCTAGTTTAGGGACACTGACCCGAATGAGGCATGGATGGTGTTTTTCTCCTATGGCAGTAACTCTCCCTTTCTAATTTTAATCAGATTGTAAGCAGTGAGTTTTGTACCCGGGGCAGTTGCCCCGCCCTAGTTATGCCTCTGCCTGCTATTTTAAAGTGCTTGTCATGCTTTGATGGGAATCAAGGGCAAAAATCAAAGAGTTTTTTCAGTATTACTTCAGTTACATAGTTAGTTCTGTGGTTAGATTCTGTAGTGTGCATTTCTGTAATTAGACCTGTGGCATACATGAATGTGTATGACACTGAGTTTCCCACAGCATGCGATTGTCTGCAAGAGCAAATAATACTGCCTCTGTCATATCTTATTTTTGGCTAAAATACTTCTAAGTAAATAAAAAAACTTTCCAGCTGTTTGCAGATCTCTATCTTCGCATTGCATTACATTTTCCGATTATCATCGCCTTTTTGGTAATTTTCCAAATACATGATCTCTTCTGACAATTACAAGGTTGTTGTTTTTTTAAATCAAAGTGCTGCAAAAAAGTTTTTTTTTCTTAAAGCAGCATATTGTGCGTCAGCATATAATCCACAGAATCTAAACGTACAACTTGATTTCAACTGATATTCTGCAAATTATGCAACAAAAATTACAGTACATGTGCAAGTGTTAGTCCTGTACATTTTTACATCCTCTTTCCAAAATAAAAACACATCGTTAATATGTAAATAACCCAAAAAATCATTTTATGCAAGGAAAACAAGAGGTGATACCATAAGCCCATGGAATTTACTCTAGAATCAAAATTATGTTGTCCATAAGTAGCATTCTTTGTGAGGTAGGTTAAATGTTCCCCATGAGCATCTAAGATTGGAAGGAGAAACCTGTTTCTGGTTCCATGGAAAAGACAGAACCAGTGCTGTATGGCTGACTTGAGAAGTACTGCTCTATCACGACAATGCCATGCCTCGTACGGCTCAATTGAACAACTGTACTGGGAACTTCTCGAACATCCACCTTACAGCCCAAAGGGATTTTCACCCGGTTTGGTCTGCTAAAAACTCATCTTGGTGGCAAATGTTTCGCAGATGACAAAGAGGTTGAACGTGGAGTGCAAATGTGGCTGAGACACCAGACCGAAGACTTCTATGCCCCAGGTTTCAAAACACTGATAAAGCGATGCGATAAGTATATCAATATTGATGGAAATAATGTTGAGCAATAAGGGTAAATGGAATAATAGTAACAAATGCTTTTCAAATTCGTATCTCACTGTGTTTTAAATAACTGTTTGTGACTTCTTTACTGACTTCCCTTCATATAAAAGCTTCATGCAAGATTATACAATAGAACATACAGATGGTTGCCCTGTGGTAGCTATGCATTCTGGCTAAATGGGCACAGGTTCATGTCCTGAATAAGATATGAATGGTATATTTGTCCTATGGGGCTACCTAATTCTGTCCCATCCTAGGAACTGTTACTCCTAAAAAGGCAACTTGGATGTTGGATGTACATGGGGGTCATTAAACCCTGAAACAAAAAGAGGAGAGAGAGAGAAAGAAGACATGGAACAAGGTCTCGTTCTTTTTTCAATTCTAGTTTTGTAAATTACTCTGACCTGCAGTGGCATATATTCGAGGCTAGCTGCGAAGCCCAGAAAATGCACAAATAAAAGCCAATTAAATATACACAAAATAAAAGTAATTAACAATGTTATTAAGATATGTCAATGTTTTTACTGCGAAAAAAACACATGCGGATTCGCTCCTTTGACTAAGTCTGACGAGCGAAGACCAACGGCATAATGCAAGCAGCTCTTCCAGTCTTCGCTATTCTGATTCAAAGACCTTCGATACCATCTCCTGCGATTGTTTCCATGACAACATGAATGAACGTATAGAGGGGAATGGACCATTGCTTTGTGCAATGGTTTGCTCAGAAAAGAGACGTCGCCTACCTCAGTCATTCGTATGCTTCCGACTGCAACAGTATGTGTTTCGTGATAGTTTCAGTTTGTGTGAAGTGTCAATAAATTAATAACTGTGGTATTATATCTTAAATTCATGGCTTTGTTGGATTCAAACTGTTCTGATAAATTTTGTGAAAGCTTCCCTGAACATCTACTGTCAGAACTTAAAGAACTCGATGCCTCAAATTTTGATACAGCTTGACTACAAAATGAACTGAAGGTGTTTTATTCCCTTGGTGAATACAAAAACAAACTAGTAAGAGACATTACTTGTTACATAAAGTTAAATACACTGGCAGAAAGTGAAAAAAGAACACCAAGAAGGAATTGGCGGACGATCATGAAATTTACATATGTTAATGCGACCGAGTTTACGTAGGTGTGATGTTAATTTTGGGACCAACTGGTGAACGCTTATGCCACAGCACGGCATAATATGCAAATTATCGTCGGTGATATTTAAGGAGTACGGCGAAGTGAATGTGATCAGACGTCGGCGTACGGACACATGCGAAGACCCTGAAGAAGCTGCAATGCCTGGACATGGAAGACGTGTACGATTTCAGCAGTTATCGGACTTTGAGCGAGGTCATGTAATCGTATTGCAGAGCAAATTGGTCGGGAAGTATCGGTGGTGGTACGATGGTAGCGTAGATGGTCTGAGGAACATTCCCACATGAGAAGACGTGGAACTGGGAGTCACAGACGGACTGATGAGCTGACCAATCGATGCATAAGAAGAGTGGCATTGTCAAGCAGAACATCCACTGCGACGCAAATCCGAGCTGCCGTTGCACCTGAGGTGACTGTGCGAACAATCCATAACCGTCTACTGGATGCAGGACTATGTGCACGTGTGCCTCTGGCATGTGTACCTCTGACTCCAGCCCACCGTCAGGAACGGCTGCAGTGGTGTCGCCAGCGTCTGCACTGGAGAACGCTATGGCGATCTGTCGTGTTCAGCAATGAAAGCAGATTCTGCTTGGGAGCCACCGATGGCCGTATGCGTGTTCGCAGATGCACAGGGGAGTGTCTCCACCCTTCTTGCATCCGCCAGCGACACACAGGGCCTACACCTGGTCTCCTGGTGTGGGGAGTGATCAGCTATCACTCCCGTACACAACTAGTGTTTGTACCGGGTACGTTAAATAGCACCTCCTACATCAACAACATCATTCAGCCTGTTGTTGTGCCATTTGTAAGGTCGGTCCATCGTGGTGTTTTCCAGCACGATAACACACGCCCACACACGGCACGTGCAATGCAACATGCACTTCAGGGTGTGAGACAACTTCCATGGCCTGCACGTTCACCAGATTTGTCCCCCATTGAGCACGTGTGGAATTTTATGGGACAACTACTTATCCGGTCTCCACGATCATCCCTGATTTATGCGTCCAGGTTAAGGATGCTTGGAACTCAATACCCCAAACTTACATCCAACATCTGTACGACAGACTCCATGCCAGAATTGCACAGTGTGACGCAGTTCATGGCGGTTCAACCTCGTACTAACCATGTTACATGAAAATGTTATTTTTCAGTTTACCAGCAAATACAGCTGTATTTTGCCATAATGTTTTGATCACGTTATCCTCTGCATTCCGTTATTATGCTGTATAAATTTCATTCGTATCAGACTTCTCCTTCTTGGTGTTCTTTTTTCACTTTCCCACAGTGTAAATTGGACATAGTGAATAGTGAGGTGTACAAATTAGCAGACCTAGTATTAAAGTTTCCACCAACAACTGCAACTGCCGAAAGAAGTTTTTCTGCATTAAAAATAATCAAGATATATCTTACAGCCACACAAGGGACATGCACATTCGAGCAACTTGGCTGGTTTGTCAATAGAGAACAACATTATTTTTAAATATGAAAAACTACTCGGAAGAAACTTTTATGAAAACGCAACACTCAAGTTCACACAAAAGGAAAGAAGAATGGAGTTAGTGTACAAATAAAGTATTCAAATCCAAATCCTCATAATTATTTGGTATCATGTTAGCTATAGCATGGACCTAAAATAAGTTACTTCTATTACTTAACAATTAAAAATTAAACTTCGCAATTTTTAAAAAACCGTACTGGGGGGGGGTGCTAGTGAGATAGCCCAGATCTCGGACCCAAGATACGCCACTGGTGACCTGGCATTGTAAATGAAAACTTTTTGTTGACAAAATAAAAAAATGCAGTTCAAAAAACAAAAGATTTTAAAAAGTTCATATAAATTTTCACTAATGATAGTGGAACATATTTCTACTAACCCGTAACATTCCACCATGTCTTCGTCTTCAAAATTAAATCCCACAAGTCGTAGAGCAGCCATCAACCCAATAATCAATTTTACCCTACACACCTGTCGGTACCGTCTCTACCTCTTGAGTAACTAATACCATTGGTACACTAATCTTTCATTATAAAACTGGAATATCTATTCATAAGGAACATAAACACATCCCCCATAGCCCCATGAAAGCTATCATCACATGTTAGAACCAGAACATGAGGCCCAAAGCATTGTATGTATTCAACAAATTACTATGGCAACATTACTTTCAGATATCATAACACATCCTGACATAAATGCCTTTGAATTAATGAAGACATGGCAAATCCTAGTGAAGAATTATTGTAGTTAATTGTGCATCAGCAAGTGAGCTGAGGAGTGAATACTCCAGCTGTGTTACAAATTATTTTAAAAAAGGAGTTAAGAAGCAAACTACTAAATATTCAAGTAGAGAACTAAAATTACTAAAAGAATTTAAAAATAACGAAGAAATTTTAGCCTTGAAGGCAGATAAGAGCAGAGCATTAGTTCTACTAGAAAAAGAAAAATACTTAGAAAAAATGCTTGAAGAATTGCAGAAACCGTTATGTGAAGAAATAAAAGCTAACCCAGTAGACAGCACTATAAAAAAACTTTTCTAAATTACTAAAAACTTTGTGAAAAAATGATCAACTTTTTGATAATTACAAAAATTTTGCAAAATTGCACTTTAGAGTCCCCCAGTTATATGGTACTACTGTCAAGATTCATAAGCCAGGAACCACTTTACATCCTATAGTGGACACTAAGTTTTCCCTCTTGTCTAACCTCTCCTACTATCTCCTAAAACACCTGAATAAGCTGTTTTCCCCACCTCAAGCACTTATTAAGAATTCAAAAGAGCTGGTCAAAAAATTGAGAGAACTCCCGATAATAGAACATCCATTACTTGCAAGTCATTATGTAATTTCAATGTATACAAATATTAACCTGGACCTTCTGATAGAATTTCTAGCAGATGACTTTGCAGAAAAGATAGTGTTCCTAGATCATGATAAAGAAAAGCTCATAGGACTTTACGAACTGCTGTTATTTTCTTTCAAACATAACTTTTTTCAATTTCAAGAGAAATGCTACAAACAAACTTCTGGCTTAGCTATGGGTTCACTGCTATCTCCTTTTCTAGCTAACTATTATCTGGGCAAGCTAGAAGAAAGAATAATACTCCCACAGCCATCATTGTTCTGCCTTAACGTTAGATATATGGATGACATCCTGATAATAGTAGACCAAGCAGAAAAATCTCTGTTAATAGACATACTTAACCTATTCAACAACCTAGATGACTCTCTTAAATTCACCCTGGAAGTGCAACAAGAAAATAGCTCAATTTCCTAGATATGACACTCTCTGCCAAAGAAGGAAAAATCTCTACATCACTCCATAAAAAACCTACTGGTTCTCAAAAAATGCTAAACTACCAAACATACCATCCATCCTACATTAAATATAATGTAGCCACACAGTTCCTAGAAAAAATAGAAACTTTAGATTCTACAGTAACTTCCAAAGAAATCCATAAAAAAGAATTAAAGAACACACTGACAGATAACAATTACCTGGAAAACTGGATAGAAAAAATTTTTAAAGAGAAAAAAGCAAAGTCAAGCCATAAACAATCTGATAATAACATTAAACTCACTAGAAAAATAACTTACCATAAAGGGTTGTTTGAAAGGCTGCAGAGAAATGCCTTAACTTCCATATTTGTCTTGCTCCTCACTTACACAATAAAATTAAAAAAAAAATTCCTCAGTTTAAACAAAAAGAAAATAATATGCTACTACAAGAAGGAGTTATCTACAGTGTAAACTGCAATTGTGATAACAAAAATGTAAGAGAAACTGGAAAACAGCTCCGCACCCGTGTAGCTGAACACAAAGCCGCAATTAAGAACATTACAAGCAAAACAGGCCTATGAACTGGGAATCTTTAAAAATTCTTGCACACCAACAACACTATCTAAAACGGAAGCTTGAAGAAAGTCTACACATTGAGAGAAGAAGAGGTTCCATGATTAACGAATATAGTGGAATGATATTACCACTTGAGTGGCAGCACCTTCTATCTTAGTCAGTCCTGAAGAATTATTGGGGTACAACCCGAAAATTTTACAAAGTGAAAACTTATATCCTAGTAATCCCCGTAATATTTCTGAAGTTAACAGAAAAGTAACCAAAGCTCTTGTGGAAACAGAAACAAAATTAGCTGGGTCTAAGAACAAGTTGCATGTGAACAAATTATCAGGAAAAACCAAAATGTTGATGCAAAAAAGAAGAGAGATGAGGACAACTAAAGAAGATGTGACTTCCAAAGTGGAATATATAGAGCTATGCAAGACAGTACGAAAAAGTATCACTGAAGACGTAAGGAAATTCAACTGTGAACTAGTAAGGAAAGCAATTGAAAACAACCAAAGCCTAAAGATAGCAAAGGGACATCTCAGTAAGGGAAAAAAACATTATGGCACTGAGAAAAGAAGATGGTTCTGTAACAAGAAATAGAGGCAAAATTTTGACAACAGTGAAAGATTTCTACTCCAAATTATATGAAAGGGATGATACATGTACTCCAGGCATCATGAAAGGTACCAGAGTTCTTCCAGTCCTTCCAGCAGAAGTTGCACATGCAATCAAGAACATGAAGCGGGGAAAAGCTCCAGGAGAAGATGGAATTACTGTAGACATCATACAAGAAGCAAGTGGAGAAATCGAAACAGTACTCGCCCAAATTTTCACTCGATGCCTTAATGAAGGGAAAATTCCTGAGGATTGGAACAACGTTACAATGATCTTGCTACATAAAAAAGGTGACATTGAGGATCTCAGGAACTACAGACCTATCAGCCTCCTATCAGTAGTTTATAAAATCTTCACTAAAGTTCTTTCACACCGCTTGAAGGTAACACTGGACATGGCTCAACCGAGAGAACAAGCTGGATTCAGGAGTGGCTACAGCACAATAGATCATATCCACGTACTGAGAGAACTAATTGAAAGAGCGAGAGAATATGAACTTCCATTGTGCATGGCTTTTATCGATTATGAAAAAGCCTTTGATTCAGTGAAACCATCAGCAGTTGCAATGGCTCTGAAATCCTGCGGTATTGAAGATGCATACATTAATATTATTAATAACATCTATGAAAATGCAAGTGCAAAGATTCTGCTATTTGAAAATACAACACACATAAAAATTGGAAAAGGAGTGAGACAAGGTGACACCATATCTCCGAAGCTCTTTAATGCCACATTGGAAAATGTCTTTCAATCACTGAACTGGGAAAACAAAGGCATAAAGATTAATGGAGATTATCTAACCCACCTTCGTTTTGCTGATGACATAGTCATTTTTGCAACTACCCCATCAGAGCTACAGAGTATGATGCAGGAACTTGCTGACAAGAGTAAAGAAGTGGGATTAAAAATGAACTTTCAGAAGACAAAAGTGATGTTCAATGCTTTTACAAGAAATGAAGATTTATCGATTGATGGAGAAAAGCTGGAGATAACAGACACGTACGTTTATCTTGGACAGCAGATATCAAGTGAGGGTCACATTGGTGAAGAAATTAATCGGCGTACAAAACTTGCCTGGAGAGCTTTTGGAAGAAACAGCATAATTTTCAAGAGCAATATGCCATTATGTCTTAAAAGAAAAGTGTTTGATCAATGCATCCTTCCAGTGCTTACGTATGGTGCAGAGACGTGGACCTTAGCTAAAAGAGACATACAAAGGCTGCAGACAACTCAAAGTAGCATGGAGAGGTGCATGCTTGGTGTAACCAGGAGAGATAAGAAGAGGAACTCGTGGATCCGAAAAATGACAAGAGTGGAAGACATCATGATCAGAGTTAAATCCCTGAAATGGCAATGGGCTGGACATACTGCCAGAAGAACAGACCATCGATGGACAGCCGAAATTTTAGATTGGATTCCAAGGGACAGGAAAAGACCCAGAAGAATACCACATGGAAGATGGGTGGATGAAATTCGAAAGTATGCGGGAGTGACATGGAGGAGACTGGCACAAGACAGACCGTTGTGGAGGAAACTTGGGGAGACCTTCGTCCAGCAGTGGATTGATAATGGTTGACAATGATGATGAATCCCCGTAATGCACAATTAACTACAATAAATGCCTTGTTTAATAAATGTTAGGTTAAGGCATAAACTATTGAATTGAACATGGTTACATAGATATAATCAGTTTTTTTAACCTTGTAAATGAATAAATAAAACAATAGATATACAGTGAAACCTCTCTTAGCGACCACCCCTCATTATGCGTTTTTCTGTGGAACCGATTTCAAAACCCATAGCGCTAATGCTAACTTTCCCCCTATTAAAAGACCGCTCATCCCCTCTTAATGACCAAATTTGCATAGGACTGCTGCACAAAAATTGCGTTGTCCGGATTACCATTCCCGCTGAAAATTTTCTATGTACCCTGGAACCATGAAACAATAAATTAAACAAATGTGCATTAGTATAAAGGGGTTCCTTTAAATAGCTAGAAAGTTTCCTCCTGCATGAAAGTGAAGGGGGGTGAAGGAGTTCTCAGCAATGACAGGCAATTCTAATTGTTTACGTAGTAGTAACATAAAGAAAGACGGAGACTCCGTTCCCACACTTCCTACAAAGGCTGAAAAAGGGAGTGACAGTTAAAACTCATCACTCACTTTTACCCCTTTTTGCTTTTTGGCCGGACAGAGGGCACATAAGAGGGATAACTGTCCTAAAGGGGGGGGATTAAGAAACTATTCTATGAGCTGAAAGAAAAGTCATAAACTTAAGCAGACACCATTACATTCGTTTTTTAAATGAATTGGTTTAGACCACTGGAAGTACCTTCCAAATGTGTAACTGTGCTACATATGTTGTAGAATTTATTATTTATGCACATACTGTACTGTAAACAAACTAGAATGCATCATGTTTGGAATGTAGCAATTCAGAGTATGTAATTTATAAAAGTTATGCAGTATGTTTACAAAGGTTTAATCTTAAAACTGTTTATTGGATATGCCATTAAAACCTTCCCCTATTTAGCAACCAACCCTCTGAACAACCGTTTTTAGAACCAGCAGTGGTCACCTTAGAGAGGTTTCACTGTATATCTTTCACTGAGAGTTACCATGCAACTAGGAATTTATGTCATATTGTCTATAAGCTAATTTGGCGAGCTTCAGACTTGAACACCAGTATTACAGCTTGCTCAAAAACTCCAAATTCATATCACCACCATTGTGTTTCACTCATCTTTAAAGCTGGCGGCAACAATTGGTGGGTTTTTTTTTCCAAAGCTTTAACAGGTAATGCAACCCCACAGTTTAAGAAGAAAAATCAACTGATAATGAGTTTTGTACCCAGATACCAACATGAAGACCTCATAAATATAAGAGTATCTTATATTATAATTTCCCTCAAATGTATAGTTATGCAATAATTCATCATGCACCAGGCAGATAAGAGTAGAACTTCAGACCTAGCAAGTGTGTGGTTTTGCTGTTTGTAGAATGGGCAGGAAGCAAAATACAAAAAATTCAACTTATATCATGATTGCACTGAAAAGGAAACTAAGATGACTTACATTCTCATTTGTTGCTTTATCGTTTTTTAATGTGTGTTTATTTAAGGGACTACATTAGAATAAAACCATATGTTCCAATCTATTAAATAAAACCATTTGTTCCAATCCTCCACTTGGAACTTCTTCATACACAACATAAGTAACAATATTCTTCACTAATACATGGAAAATCTACTTTACTTTCAGCAATCAGATTACAGTGCTGAACGGCTTTTAGTTCACAGATCTCCACGTAACATCTCTGAAAACTTGAAATTGCATCATCCTAGAGTAGGAATCAAACCAGCATCTCCCAATTTCCATTTGAGCACAGATAAGATGACCTTAACTTCTGTGAAGATATCTGATGCACTAGATAATTTGTGATCTATATTCGCTCCAAGATTTGAAATGGTTGCCTTTAAGGTACTACGAGAAAGTACAGGATTGTTTCTATTAGAGCAAATCTGAAGCTGCTTTAGATTCCTAAGCCATAATTGCTCAGCTTCAGTTACTTGTAACTTCATTGTCCTGGATGGTGTAACAATAGAATGCTAAGTTGGAAATAGCTAGATATTCATTCAATTCCTGCTCCAGGGTGCAATGCAAGTTTTCTGAGGCGATCAACATGGCGATTAACAGTGAATTAAAATCAATTCAGTATTGCAATCTGATTGCTGAAAATAATGTTTTTACCCATTTTGCCCAAGCCTAAAATCCAGAAGCCCTTTACCAGCTGGCTAGTTCTTTTTCTTTTCCCTATCAAGGCTTCACCAATCTTAATGGCTAACTCTGGCCTACCAATCTTCCCATCTGAATCCCGGGATAGCAGCATGTCAACTGAAACTAGTTGTAGTAAAGCAGGCACATATCCAATAATTTTGCTTGGGGGGGGGTCTGAGTCCGAGCAAAAACAGAATAAATTATATATAACAGATGTAGGTGGCAAGTTAGTATTGACCATGTGCCATACTAACCTGGCACATGCATAATGTTCATTTTACTATGCCACATCTCTTGGGGGAGAGAGGGGGAACCCTGAGATTATAGAGAAATTTTTAAACTGATATAATAGAAATAAAATAATAAATTACGGTTGCTACTAGGAATATTAAATGAAAATACCAAATGCGAAATTTATAGAAATATATTAAACTGCCAATTTAAATTGCACAGAAATTTGCCTTGAAGATCATTCATAAACAACCTGTTCTATATTCATTCATGAATTTTAATAGACTACATAAAGAAGCTGAAGAAGTTCTTTACTGCCTTTATTTAATGTGTAGGTAGCCGTAGGCCCTGGCATGGGTTCAGGGTAGGGGCATGTGTGGAGGGCGCATGTGCCCCTGCCTAGTTACAGATTTGTTTATCGCTTCCTCTAAAATAATTTTGTGGACAATTATTAAAAAAATCTACATTTTTGCTGTTGGTGAGCAATCTTTGGGAGGGGTCTGGACCCCCTCCTTGGATATGTGCCTGTAATCAAGTGATAAATCCATTCTGAAGTGATAAAAATCCACTCTTAAACAGTTGCAAATGACACTGTGCTGGACCAGGGTTCCCACTCATTTTGTCCCAAAAAATGTAAGGACTTGAAGCACCCTATAAGATTTTTTAAGGACCTTACAAATAGCACACATGAAAATAACGTACAAATATGCTTTTACACATGACTTAACTATGCAAATTAAAGTATGCACATTAAAGTATGTTGATGAAATTTACGATACTGTTGAATATAATTCAAGTTTCTGCCAACATTACATGGCATAATCATTAATACACTCAACCAGCAGCAGAAGTTGTATGCGCTTCATTGTAACTTCTGCATTTCATGCAAGCAGTTAAGAAGAAAAAAAATTACTTTTTGAACACTTTGAGGAATTTCTGGGAAAAATAAAAAACTTAAAGCACCCTAAAAAAATTAAGCCCTTTTTAAGGATCTATAAGGACCATGGGAACTCTGTGGACTTGCCTGAATTCTCTCATTCGGCATGTTTGGTTATGAAATTCTCAATGAAGTAGAATGAAAAAGCATCATCAGTGTGTCGACAAGCACATGAGCATTCTTAAACAATGTTCCTACACTGCAAGCAGACTCCTCATTTATACGGTGTGTGATTTTTCCTAAACCCTGAATCACTCTATTCTTCACAAGGCACTAAAGAAATGCAGAAGTTCAATGGATGAAATTGCTGTGTAAGCAATGTGGCAACCAGACGCAAACACCACGATCAAAAGTAGAATTTAACAACAACAACAACAAAAATTTATTGTGACTAAGACTGCCTGCCTCCTCCAAATTTCACAGACCCTTCCAGAGAAAAAATTTGCATACTATATCAAAAATCTATATGCATCAAAATACAAGATTTCTTGACATATTATGATTTTGAGTCTACATCAGCTACAATAAATAGTATTTGGAAATCTTATTAAAAAGAATGAAGGAAATTTGATGTGTTCAGATATGAAGATACAAGGTGAAATCAGGAAGTATCCAGACTGCATTTATTAACAACAACAACAACAACAAAAATACAAGACTTACAAATTTGAAACCTAATCGCCTTCTAGTCCCCTTCTGAAGCCACACATTTAGCCCAGCACTATTTCCACTGCTCAAAGCATTTTTTTGAAGTCGTCTTCTTAAATAGCAAACAGTTGCTTCATAGCATTCTGCTGTACCTCCTCAATATCTTGAAAATCTTTTTAGGGACTTCTTTTATAGCCATAACAGGGATTTATCCACACCCCGTAATGGTCCTCCAACAAATCAACACATCCTCAAATTTCTCAACACACCCTTCCCCATAAAAAATATCAACACTCCTCCATTTAGAGGTGTGTAGCACGCATGTAGAGATATATACACAGTTGAATCAGAATAATAAGACCACCCCTGAAATCACGGTGTACCTGTCACAGGTCAACCACACAGCAATATAAGTAGCTGGCCTGGACAGACGAGCCATAGTGCATCACGTGAACACAATGGGCAGAGGTAGTAATTTGATGGACGTTCAAAAAGGAATGATCATTGGCTACTGTGCGAAGGGTGGAAGCATCTCGGAAACAGCAGATTTCTTGGGCTGTTTGTGAGGTGCTGTAGTAAAGGCTGCGCCAAGAGTGGACCACTGGCACATGGAGTACCTCCCAACATCATAACTGTGAAGCCCTAAAGGCCGCCGACCTCAGAGGAGAATGTCATCTCCGTCGACTGGTAAAGGGCAATTGACGCACAACAGTGCAGCAACTGACCATGCAAATGAATGCTGAGGCACCCAGGTACGTGCCCCCGATAACAGTACAGCAAACCCTGTTATGCATGGGTCTCCAGAGTCGATGCTGCATCAAGGCACCCATGTTAACCCAGGTCCATCGGCAATGATGCATGCAGTTCGCATGGGACTACCGTCATTGGACAGTGGAAAAGTGGGGAAAGGTTGCCTTCTCCGAAGAATCAAAGTTTCTACTTCACAGAAGTGACGGACAGTGGCATATACAACATTAGACACCGACACCCAGACATGCTTGCCAGTCAAGTACAGGCTTGCAGTGGCAGTGTGCACGTCTGGGGGATGTTTTCCTGGTATGACCTGGGACTGCTAGTACCACTGGATGGGTCCCTGAATGTCAATGGCTACCTGTCTATCCTTGCTGATCACATGCATCCCTTCATGTTGGATGTTTACCCTGGTGGTGATGGTGTCTACCAACAAAACAATGCACCCTGCCATGTCATTAAGGGAGTGCACGACTGGTTCCAGGAACACGATAGCACTGTCTCCATTCTCCCTTGGCCGGCGAAATCACCAGACCTCAATCCCATAGAGCACTTGTGGGGCTATTTGGATCGACAGGTTTGATATGCAGACCCACAACCACATCTCCAGGACCTCCGTGCTCTGCTGCAGTCTGAATGAGCACATGTGCCTCAGGCAACCTTCTATGGCCTCTTGTCCATGCCACGCCATCCCACTGCTGTCATCTGGGCCAAGGGTAGTTATTGCCATTATTAGGTAGATGGTCATATTATTCTGATACGACCATATATACCATTGAACCTCAGTTATAATATATTTCTCAGTTATAAGTAGGGCTAGGATTTATATTTAATAAAATTTCAAAATTATACATCAAATATTTATTAAAAATAAGTAGAAAAAGTGACTAACATATGAAATGTATTTCTTTTTATATTCCTTAATAATTATCTATAATTTCTTTACTTATACAGTCATAAGAAATTTAAAAATTACTTTACAATTTTTTAATTACCGGCACTTTATTCAACCAGGGTTTTCAACTAACTTACTGCTTTACCAGTAGACCATATTGCTGTCTTAAGCACGAAGAACAAGACATAACCCATTTCAACACGAAATAAACCAGGTCAAATCATCGCAAGCTGTGAAAACATTTTTTTTACTTACGAGAATTAAAAACTTGTTTAAGAGGTTAAAATGATTAAAACAATGTGCGAGATCTTTCGGGTCTGTCTTTACATACCCATCCTCAGGCACAACAAGAAAACTCTCACGGGGGACGCTGGCTTATATACGCACCTCTGTGCATCAGCAAGATACAACGCATGCGCCGTACTACAAGGTCGGGTATGCTTTACACAGAAAGTAACAAATGAAAATATGTACAAATGCATGAAAAGAAATACAAATGGCAGTAAGTAAGTAATCAAAACATATTTACAGTAGAAGTGGGATCTTCCAACAGGAACCTCCGGGAGCAGGTATGATTTGCGGGGTTTCTTCATTACAACATTGTTCGGCAAAATCATAAATATATAAACTCTCCAAAAAAAGCACTGCGGTTTTAGTTCTGGCCGAGCACAGTAATTCAGCATCATTCCATAGTGGGAAATAATCGCCTTTGTTGACTGTTCTGGATAAAGCCGTTGTGGATGAATGGGTGCGAACATTGTATTTATGTTCGGAGATTCTCACCCCGAGTGACCGACAAGTTGATCCGATGTAGGCTGTCATAGGGAGAGAGTCATCAACAGATTGTAGTGGCACGGAATATACACCATATTTTTCCATGATTGAGATATGGTCACGATCAGACTTGACCAAGTTGAAAAGGCGTTCAGAAGAAATGCCGAAACTGTAGTTGAACTTACAACACGTCCTATAGAGTGTGGATACTATGGTGGGGTGGTATGGAATAGAGCCAACAAACCGGATGACAGGCAATTCACGTTGGGTTCTGAGTGTGGTGGAGCTATGGCGCTGAAACTTGCGAAGAGTGTTAATGAAATATCGGTGGGGATATCCGGACGACCACCCCACCATAGTATCCACACTCTATAGGACGTGTTATAAGTTCAACTACAGTTGGAATAGAGCCAACAAACCGGATGACAGGCAATTCACGTTGGGTTCTGAGTGTGGTGGAGCTATGGCGCTGAAACTTGCGAAGAGTGTTAATGAAATATCGGTGGGGATATCCGGACGACCACCCCACCATAGTATCCACACTCTATAGGACGTGTTGTAAGTTCAACTACAGTTTCGGCATTTCTTCTGAACGCCTTTTCAACTTGGTCAAGTCTGATCGTGACCATGTCTCAATCATGGAAAAATATGGTGTATATTCCGTGCCACTACAATCTGTTGATGACTCTCTCCCTATGACAGCCTACATCGGATCAACTTGTCGGTCACTCGGGGTGAGAATCTCCGAACATAAATACAATGTTCGCACCCATTCATCCACAACGGCTTTATCCAGAACAGTCAACAAAGGCGATTATTTCCCACTATGGAATGATGCTGAATTACTGTGCTCGGCCAGAACTAAAACCACAGTGCTTTTTTTGGAGAGTTTATATATTTATGATTTTGCCGAACAATGTTGTAATGAAGAAACCCCGCAAATCATACCTGCTCCCGGAGGTTCCTGTTGGAAGATCCCACTTCTACTGTAAATATGTTTTGATTACTTACTTACTGCCATTTGTATTTCTTTTCATGCATTTGTACATATTTTCATTTGTTACTTTCTGTGTAAAGCATACCCGACCTTGTAGTACGGCGCATGCGTTGTATCTTGCTGATGCACAGAGGTGCGTATATAAGCCAGCGTCCCCCGTGAGAGTTTTCTTGTTGTGCCTGAGGATGGGTCTGTAAAGACAGGCCCGAAAGATCTCGCACATTGTTTTAATCATTTTAACCTTTTAAACAAGTTTTAATTCTCGTAAGTAAAAAATGTTTTCACAGCTTGCGATGATTTGACCTGGTTTATTTCGTGTTGAAATGGGTTATGTCTTGTTCTTCGTGCTTAAGACAGCAATATGGTCTACTGGTAAATCTTAATTAGCACGACAAAAGCTTCCACTCATAACTTACTGCTATTACAACTAGAAACAACATAGCACTTTAGGGTGTCAAAAAAAAAAAGCTGCTCTTGTTTTCTCTCAAAATACCTTTAAATTGGCTGAATGACCTTAAAATGGCCCAAGGTGATGGCCAAAAACTTAAATCCCACTATATCCAATGGCAAGAATCCCTTATCTTTTAGAACAGCACAATTGCCAGTTCAAGCTCCCTGGAAAATGCTTTTGATAGTTGTAATAGTTTCTAGGCCTGGATTTTTTTACAACACTATTCATCTTGTGTTTTATAATTTCTCCAATGTGGCCAGGTACCTTTCCTAAAATTTCAATCATCTCTTCAAATTTATTCAAATTATTTATCAAAGAAGCACTTGAAGTTTCAAGTTCTGTGATGGTCTGATCCCAATGCAGTAGAACGTTAAAAATCTGAACATTAAAAATCCGAAACATCAAAAAATCCAAACAAGCCCCCCCCCCTCTCCTCTTTTTTTTTTTTTTCTGGGTGGTGAAAATTTTAAGTATAGTCCATTCATCTAAACTTGGCACTTGACAATGGAATCGCCTAATTTTGGGGGTGCAGCATTTGGGGGCGACGTGTCAAAGGTGGAGGTGACTTCCAATACTCAGAGACAAAAGGCGAAAACTTCCCCAGTCACTTGTTTCCTGCGGGGCTATGATTTTAATACCCCTTATCATGGCAGAACTAACCCTTGTTTCAGCCTCACTGTATACTGTGAGCCTGGAGGAAAGTTATTTCCCCTGCACTCAGCATAAAGTGCACCCCTTGGCAACCGGAATGAGCTTGTAATGATTGGTAATTTCTAGAATTTGTACTTTATGTTTAGAAATTTCATGGCAGTAGTAAAAATGGCAAACTTTTTTCATATTACATAGTAACAAAAAAAAATATTTGTCTTATGTAAATTTTTTTTTCAGTTGCTTATTTTTGGTACATGTATTTGATACTCAAAGACATATACTTAGACATGTATTTGGATAATACATGGTCGAATCACATTATTTTAACCACCAGCTAATATCCAGAGTAACCGCCCTGTGCAGCACAGATAGCAGCTGGACGGGCTGGGAGTGATTCAATAAGGTGCTAGAAGGTGTTCACAATATATGGAGCCATGCTGACTGCAGTGCATGTGACAGCTGCTGAAGGGTACGTGGTGGAGGATCCACAGAGCAAATAACACGAATGAGGTGGTCCCACAGATGCTCAATTGGGTTTAAGTCTGGGGAATCAGGTGGCCAGGAAAATACTTTGAAGTCTTCATCGTGCTCTTCCAACCACTCTCGGACCTTTCTAGCTGTGTGACATTTCACATTATCATGCTGAAAGATCCCATCCGCCCCAGGAAAGACAATCAGCATGCATGGGTGTACATGGTCTGCAAGGATGGATTCGTAATGAATTCGGTCCATAGTGCCTTCCACTGGTATGAGTGGACCCACAGGGAATGCCACAAAAACATTCTCCAGACCATAATGCTGCTCCCACTAGCTTGTGTTCTTCCAGCAGTGGTTGAAGAGTGTTTGTTCTCCGATGTTTCTCGCCTTATGCACTAACGTCCATCATTCGATGTAGCAGAAAATGTGACTCATTGGAGAAGGCAATCCTTTGCCAATCAGCGGAGGTCCAATTCCGATACTAAAATGCAAATGTAAGCCTTTTCTGCTGATGCACCTTCGTTAGCATAGGTGCACTGACCATCCATCTGAATCAGAGTCGCATATGCAGCAGGGTTCGCTGAACTGTCATTGTAGACGCACTTCCAGTAGGCCCCTGGCTCATTCGGACTCTGAGTTGTTGCTCCACTTTAGCTTGCCGATTGGTCCGCACGCACCTTCGAAGCTGACGTTCACCTCTCACGTCCATGGTACATGGTGCTCCAGTTTCCACATCACTTATTCACAATGGTGCCATTTCTCTAATCATGATACACTTTAACCACAGCAGCATGTGAACAGTTCACTAACTGCGCTGTTTCAGAAATACTGCCACCCTTGGCACGAAAACCAATAATCATCCCTTTTTGCAAATCTGATAAATTGAGCCTTTTATCCATGACAGCAATGAGTGATATGTTTTCAGAATGCTTACAGCACACCTTATATAACCCCCAAGCCAGCTCACAACACGTGCCTTCTTTCATTGGCTACTAGCTGTTTATGTCAAAAGTAGGAGGTGATCACAACAATGCGACTCGACTGTGTATACAGGGTGTTCATTAACTGTTTTGACAAAAGAAGAGGGGTGATAGTACCCATCAAGACTAACAATATTTACAATGGAACCTAGGGTCGCATTCCACTCTGAGTGTCAGAAAAGAGTAAAGTTAGATGTCCAAGTTGAACTTTCAACAGTGCAAAGAAAGAGAATCAACGACATCATAAGTTGCACAATCCCATTTATGGATATCAGGGACAGACTCAAAGCAGATGCTCAAAGTGGCGGCCATGGGTGCCGTTGCACAATTCACACCGGCAAATGAAAGACTGGCGCACCCTCTCAAAGACTCCTGGTGTTGTGTTTATCCTGTCTGCTGCAACAATTCTCACGACGAGATCTTCCACGGAGTCCACAGGCGTCTCGTACACCAATGATTTCATGTGCCCCCAGAAGAAGAAGTTCAGTGGGTTTAAGTCCGGTGAGCGTGGAGGCCATGCCACAGGTCCGCCACGTCCAATCCATCATGCAGGATATGTGGCATTCAGGAAGTGTCTACTGCACCTTGATAAGCCAATCAGCTGCAACTGTAGATGCTGCATCTTTTCTCTGGTAATATGCATACGGTAAATGCTTGACGGTGATGTTCTGGCAATGTGCTACTTTTCCGGCATGAAAGAAATGACGTCTGAGATAACAACTTGTGCTTGTTGGACATATTTCGAAGTTACTCTTTTCTGACACTCAGAGTAGAATGCGACCCTAGGTTCCATTGTAAATATTGTTCGTCTTGATGGGTACTATCACCCCTCTTCTTTTGTCAAAACAGCTTACGAACACCTTGTATACATTAAAATTATTCTAGAAGCAGAAAAAAACAGCACATTGAACAAGAGTCCAATGACATTTGCATCTGCTTTGACCTCCAGAACACCAGCACCAAACCAGTTAGTTCTTGTAAGGCGGCTGACGACATCAGACCACCTCCTCAGCACTCCTGCAAAGGGGAAGCTTTACAGGGGTCTTATAGGCACAACCTTAAGTGTTAAAAAAGCACCAAACCAGTTAGTTCTTGTAAGGCAGCTGACGACATCAGACCACCTCCTCAGCAATCCTGCAAAGGGGAAGCTTTACAGGGGTCTCATAGGCACAACCTTATGTGTTAAAAAACCTTGAGTTACACCTACCACTGACAGTAGTGTTGACTTGATACACCAGTAGATGTTACATTTGTAATGCAGCACTCTATACAGGCATAAGAGCTTGCATTTACTGTGTAACATCATCATTACCAGTGGAGCACAAATTACAAACTGTTCTAGAGCTGAAGAACATACTGTGGAGGAAGTTCTCAAACTATCTGTTTTGAAATGAACAATTTGAACAAGTGAATAAAGAATAATGTACGTCCAATTCAACCACATTATTGCAGTATACAGCAGTGCTCACAGGCAGGAACTGCTGATGAGCATCACACCTAGTCACTAATTCATATGAACAGCAAAGTTGCTATGGAATTGCTATGAACAGTCAATGAAGGACCACATCATCCTGTTTCCAAAAGAACACTGCAAAAGGAATTTTATTCCATAGAAATTTTGTGCCAAGTACCTCGTAAAAGAACCCAACTAACAGGGGCAAAAGCAGCCTTGTTGTAAAGGTTTAACATGCTATAAACATTTAACTGAATATTAATTTATCCTTTTTCAGTTAAATCCATTCAATAGTGGTTTGACTGTTGGAACTTTTTACAAGTTATAGTTCCTTAGTGTGAAATACAATTTCTCAGTTCGAAGTTATTAGTATTTACTGCAAACAAATACCTCGGTAATCAAATGTAATTCAAGGAAAAACTACACGTACCTCTCAGTTGTAAGTGGTCGATGTTCGAATCGTTTGTACGGTTGTTCTCATCAGGCTCTTGAGTTTAGACTTTTAAGAAATTAGTCGGCACATTTTCTTCATGGGTTATCAAAATTGGAAAGACAAATTAATGTATTCGAGGAATTTTCAAGACTATTACTTGACTAGGGTATATTTTAGTTGAAATACGAGAGACACACGAAGACAAAGGAGTTATGGAATTACGCTGGAAAACTACGTCGAGAGACAAAGGATTATGAAAATTTAAAAATATCGTAATACAAGACTAAAAGAACCATGAAAACTTTAAAATCTTGACAATAGATAAAATCTAACGTTGAATTACCACGCCATGACCCAGGAACAAAGGAAACACGAAAAACGTCAAATACCTTGAAAAACGTAGGTGTGGATTACTCGAAAAATTCTTCGCATGAGAAAATGCAATTACCAAAAAATCACGTTGGACCTCTTGGTTGTACTGTCCGATGCATTTCGGCAGATCTGTCTGCCATCTTCTGGGACCTCTGGTCTTCTGTTCTCTCTGCAGTCCAGGTTGATGATGCCACGTATTCAGTCTAGGAATCTTTGTTTTTACGTGTTATACGTCATCGAACGTGTTGCATTGCCACCTTTGGGATTTGAAGACTCAGTAATTTTTTCTTATCACTTTAGGTCTGTCTGTTCGCATTGTTTCTGTTCCGTTTGCCTTCCCATTTTTTGGTCTCTTGTTCCATTAGTATCTTCCATGGAATTAGCATTTCCACTCCAGTACTAATGTTGCAGTTGGGTTTTTTTTGTTTTTTTCAAATACTATTGCCTGAGCAAAACGGATAGTCTTTTCGGTTGGTAAGCCCATCCGTTTTGCCGAGGCAACAGTAATTGAAAAAACCAACTGCAACATTAGAAGTGGAGTGGAAATGCCGATTCCATGGAAGTTACTAATGGAAGAAGAGACCAAAAAATGGGAAAGCAAACGGAACAGAAACAATGCAAACAGACAGACCTAAAGTGATAAGAAAAGATTACTGAGTCTTCAAATCCCAAAGGTGGCAATGCAACACATTCAATGACGTATAACACATAAAAGCAAAGATTCCCAGATTGAGTATGTGGCATAATCAACGTGGACTGCAGAGAGAACAGAAGACCAGAGGTCCCAGAAGATGGCAGACAGATCTGCTGAAATGCATCGGACAGTACAACCAAGAGGTCCGCCGAGATTTTTTGGCAATTGCATTTTCTCATGCAAAGAATTTTTCGAGTAATCCACACTTACGTTTTTCAAGGTATTTGACGTTTTTCGTGTTTCCTTTGTTCCTAGGTCATGGCGTCTTGTACATCTTAATCCAAGGCAATTCAACGTTACATTTTATCTCTTGTCAAGATTTTAAAGTTTTCATGGTTCTTTTAGCCTTGTATTACGATATTTTTGAATTTTCATAATCCTTTTAGTCTCTCGACTTAGTTTTCCAGCGTAATTCCATAACTCCTTTGTCTTCCTGTGCCTCTCGTATTTCAACTAAAATATATCCTAGTACAGTAATAGTCTTGAAAATTCCTCGAATACATTAATTTGTGTTTCCAATCTTGGGATCCAGTGAAGAAAATGTGCCGACTAATTTCTTAAAAGTCTAAACTCAAGATCCTGATGAGAACAATCATACAAACGATTCGAACATCGACCACTTACAACTGAGAGGTATGTGAAATGTTTTTCCTTGAATTACATTTGATTACAGAGGTATTTTTTGCAGTAAATACTAATAACTTCCAACTGAGAAATTGCATTTCACACAAAGGAACTATAACATGTAAAAGTTCCAACAGTTAAACCACTATTGAATGGATTTAACCGGAAAAAGATATAACGTACATAAAACATGTTTTTTAATCTTGATACGTCGAGAAATACATGCATATCTGAATATTAATGAAAAACTTATCTGGTCAGTTGATGCAAGACAGAGTGCATGCAGGAGTAATGAAGCCTTCCAACTGAATTACATCCAAAGTGTTATTTAAAGCTGAGGTGAATCTGTTCCAAGGATGCTTTACAAACCATAACTTAGGCTCATTAGTTAAGAAAAAACATTTAAATCACGTAGGCTGATTAGGTGGTGCTTTTAGTCTATCATTTGAAGGGCCAAACACAGCATAGACACCACAATGACAACAGCAGGCTGCACATTGCTACAACCTTAACTGGGACACTTGGACTGGCCCACTAAATCACCAGATTTGAATCCTAGTGAGCAACTTGGGAACTATCTTGAACACAAGATGAAACTCCACCATCCAGGTGAATTACGTGTGCCATTTTGGAGATTCGGGCAGAACTGAAATAGACTATCCAATGGCTAGAGGGATTCATACCTGACAGCACTGCTGTTATAATTCAAGCAAAGGGAGGTGTTATGCAGTACTACATGAGAAACTGTACAGAGAAATGTAATGGCAGCTAGGGAGCAGTTGCCCCCAAGCACAAGTTTATGTAGGTGTCAGAAAGGTTGGACAGATGTTGCTGCAAAAGTTAAAATGTGCCATGGCTAGTAATTTTGTAGTATAAAAACACACTTTTAACATGCAGATAATTCCCTTACAATCGAATGCTTACTTTCTTTTTTACCAGAATTCAATGAACTGGTGCATCCACCGAGGAGGGGGCTTTGGGGCTTTGGGGCTTAAGCTTAAGCCTCAAAGAGATTAAGGACGTACATCAACTCTTTATCTATCTAATGTGTACATTATATATATATATATATCATCATCATCATTGCCAACCATTATCAATCCACTGCTGGACGAAGGTCTCTCCAAGTTTCCTCCACAACAGTCTGTCTTGTGCCAGTCTCCTCCATGTCACTCCCGCATACTTTCGAATTTCATCCACCCATCTCCATTGTAGTCTTCTTCTGGGTCTTTTCCTGTCCCTTGGAATCCAATCTAAAATTTCGGCTGTCCATCGATGGCCTGTCCTTCTGGCAGTATATCCAGCCCATTGCCATTTCAGGGATTTAACTCTGATCATGATGTCTTCCACTCTTGTCATTTTTCGGATCCACGAGTTCCTCTTCTTATCTCTCCTGGTTACACCAAGCATGCACCTCTCCATGCTACTTTGAGTTGTCTACAGCCTTTGTGTGTCTCTTTTAGTTAAGGTCCATGTCTCTTCACCATACGTAAGCACTGGAAGGATGCATTGATCAAACACTTTTCTTTTAAGACATAATGGCATATTGCTCTTGAAAATTATGCTGTTTCTTCCAAAAGCTCTCCAGGCAAGTTTTGTACGCCGATTAATTTCTTCATTAATGTGACCCTCACTTGATATCTGCTGTCCAAGATAAACGTACGTGTCTGTTATCTCCAGTTTTTCTCCATCAATCGATAAATCTTCATTTCTTGAAAAAGCATTGAACAACACTTTTGTCTTCTGAAAGTTCATTTTTAATCCCACTTCTTTACTCTTGTCAGAAAGTTCCTGGATCATACTCTGCAGCTCTGATGGGGTAGTTGCAAAAATGACTAGGTCATCAGTAAAACGAAGGTGGGTTAGATAATCTCCATTAATCTTTATCCTTTTGTTTTCCCAGTTCAGTGATTGAAAGACATTTTCCAATATGGCATTAAAGAGCTTTGGAGATATGGTGTCGCCTTGTTTCACTCCCTTTCCAATTTTTATGTGTTGTATTTTCAAACAGCCGAATCTTTGCACTTGCATTTTCATAGATGTTATTAATAATATTAATGTATGCATCTTCAATACCGCAGGATTTCAGAGCCATTGTAACTGCTGATGGTTTCACCGAATCAAAGGCTTTTTCATAATCGATAAAAGCTATGCACAATGGAAGTTCATATTCCCTCGCTCTTTCAATTAGTTCTCTCAGTATTTGGATATGATCTATTGTGCTGTAGCCACTCCTGAATCCAGCTTGTTCTCTCGGTTCATCCATGTCCAGTGTTACCTTCAAGCGGTGTGAAAGAACTTTAGTGAAGAATTTATAAACCACTGATAGGAGGCTGATAGGTCTGTAGTTCCTGAGATCCTCAATGTCACCTTTTTTATGTAGCAGGATCATTGTAGTGTTGTTCCAATCCTCAGGAATCTTCCCTTCATTAAGGCATCGAGTGAAAATTTGGGCGAGTACTGTTTCAATTTCTCCACTTGCTTCTTGTATGATGTCTACAGTAATTCCATCTTCTCCTGGAGCTTTCCCTCGCTTCATGTTCTTGATTGCATGTGCAACTTCTGCTGGTAGGACTGGAAGAACTCTGGTACTGGTACCTTTCATGATGTCTGGAGTACATGTATCATCCCTTTCATATAATTTGGAGTAGAAATCTTTCACTCTTGTCAAAATTTTGCTTCTATTTCTTGTTACAGAACCATCTTCTTTTCTCAGTGCCATAATCTGTTTTCTTCCCTTGCTGAGATGTCCCTTTGCTATCTTTAGGCTTTGGTTGTTTTCAATTGCTTTCCTTACTAGTTCACAGTTGCATTTCCTTACGTCTTCAGTGATAACTTTTTTGTACTGTCTTGCATAGCTCTATATATTCCACTTTGAAAGTCACATCTTTAGTTGTCCTCATCTCTCTTCTTTTTTGCATCAACATTTTGGTTTTTCCTGATAATTTGTTCACATGCAACTTGTTCTTAGACCTAACTAATTTTGTTGCTGTTTCCATAAGAGCTTTGGTTACTTTTCTGTTAACTTCAGAAATATCCACTTCTTCCGATGTTGGAGGGGTTTGGCCATAACTCACCACGCTGGCCAAGCGGGTTGGTGATATATATACATACACACACACCCTCCCCCAACAGGAATTCCTGGGTGTGCCACTGGTTCAATGACCACCATTAGCTACTCTATGAGCATCTGCCCTTCCCTGATTTAGGGCAAACAGTTCTGCTATTAGTCAAATACCCCCCCCCCATTCCTCCCTTGGGACTCAAATCCAGGCCCATCTTGGATGAATGGTCAGAATCCAGTACCTCAGACCTCTCAGCCATAGGAGTGGCAATTAATTGTTTTCAATTTTCCATTTTGTTACACGCTGTGTGTTTTCAGTGCTTCTTTATTCAGCTCAGCACTGACTCATTCATAACATACTCCTTTTTTTTTTTTTTTTTTTGCTGTGTAATCTAGATAAAAGTCAATGTTTTTAAATGTATTACAATATGAAATTAAATTTACTGTGAATAAACTTTCAGAATATATTTAAACACTGATTATATGTTTCTCTATTATACATTGAATTCCTGCAGTCTCGGCAGACTACGTTATGCACTAACGTTAATTTATTTCAGTTGTATGTTATTTGTTGTATTGTAAGTTTTACTTATTTGTTTTCATTTTCTAGCTAAAAGGGAAAATTATTTTTGAACCTTTGAACAACAAGGAGAACCACCCACTTTTTTTTAAAACATGAACTTACCCAATCTCCTTTTTCAGTAATTGCTGCCACAGGCCTCTATCTAGTGAGGACAGTTATATGTTGTGGAATATTTTGAACAGGGTGAATTGTTAAAAATGGAAGTTGGCAGTTTGAAAGCTATGAACTTTGTAGCCATGGCAAAGGTTTTACCACAGATGGTAAATAAAAAACTGTTTGACCGTGCTGGATTCCATTCATAGGTCTCTTGCAACTGGGAAATTCAGAATCGGTAATAACACTCGTCGAGTTTAAGCACAGAAACTTTTGAAAATTATGCCAGCTGTGATTCTGAACTTGCAACATCATTACTTTTGATAACTGATTAAAATGAAAGATGGTGAGAACAGCAGTGACAGTGATGATGAAGATAGTATCACTTTACAGGTCTCTACAAACACCAAATTTTGCCCAAGCTCTTGCTGCCTATAATGTGATGAAATCAATTTTCATTAGTCATGACAAAAATGAGAGTACTCGGAATGCTCTCACTACAGTGTACAATGAACTTAGTGCATTATGTTCAAAAATTTAATTTCATGCTCAACTGAAAGTATTTTAAAATTGTAACTGAAAAACAATGGTCCTACTGTTAATATGATTTACACTACAAATTGGTAAAAATACAACACACTGCATACACTATATTGACAAAAGTCACCAGACACCCCTTCAAATGCAAATGAACGGATCTGCTGGGTTGTTAAGACGCGCGGTACAGCTGCAAACGGTATAAAAAACAAGCCTGCAGCTGACTGCAATCATATCGCACTGTGAGGTTGAGTGAAAATGCTTCGGCAGGAAAGAACTGACTTTGAGAAAGGAAAGATTGTTGGGTGTTACATTAGTGAGTTGTCCACAAGAGAAACCAAGAGGTGTTTAAACATACCCAAGTCAACTGTTTTGGGTGTACTGAATAAGTGGAAGACACATGGCGTGCCTGAAGCAGCAAAATGTACCAGCAGACCAAAGAAAATCAGTGGTAGAGGAGGTTGAAACCTCAGAAGAGTCGTTACAGCTAATCGACAGAGTACTGCACAAGACCTCAGTGTACAGGTGAGTAAAAATACTGGAAACTCGATATGTACATGTACCACTTGCAGAGAACTTCATTCCATGGATTATTGTGGTCGTGCAGCTGCTCATAAGCCTTTTATCTCCTCTCGGAATGCTACTCATCGTTTAGCATGGTGTAAAGAACATTTATAGTGGACCGTAGATCAATGGAAACGGGTCCTATGGACTGACAAATCCAGAGACACGATCCATCACTCTAATGGCCATGTTTGGGTATGGCGGCAGCCGGGAGAATGTTATTTACCACAGTGTACTGTTCCTATGGTCAAGTTTGGAGCTGGCAGTGTACTCGTGTGGGGGGTATTTTTCGTGGTAAGGTCCCAGCCAATTGCTTATCGTGGACAAACCTGTTAACCAGCACATCTACCTTAATATTCTGGACAATTATGCCCTAACAACTGTGTAGAAAGACCATGGAACCGAACCTTGTTGTTACTAGCAGGATAATGCACTGAGCCTTAAAAAGCAAGGACTATGACATGGTTTGACGATAATTCTGTATTGTGTGTGGACTAGCTAGCACAGAGCCCTGGTCTTAATCCCATAGAGCACGTATGAATTAGCACGCTGCACAAGAAGTTTTGAACCAAGGCCTACTACTAAGCAACAGTTAGCGGCAGCATTATGTACTGAATAGAAGCGCATACCTATCGCTGTGTTCCTAAACCTTATTGAAAGCATGTCTCGGAGGGTCAGTGCATGCATTAAGGCCAAAGATGGACTGACACCATACTAATGTATGTCAATAAATGCTATGTTGTGTTTCCTCTTCTAGGTATCCGGTGACTTTTGTCAATATAGTGTATCTATTTCATGAATTGTTTGTGTGAAAGTAAATTAAGGAATAATATTCCATTAGTGGTAAGTGCATCAAACATTCACTTTCTACGTTTAATACTATAAATATATGAACCTCTACATTTTTAAAATGCAGAGGTTTGTATATTTTATAGTAATATTGTTAAAATTTGAAGTTTGGCATATATGTTTTTCACAGTTATGCATTTTTTATTTTGGCCTCTTGAAAAAGGAATAATTGATAAATAGTGTGGAAGAAATATTCTTCACATAATATGTGGAAATACATCTGAATTATTAACACACCAGACATCTGTGTAATGGATAGCATGCTCGAATGGAAATCGGGAGATGCAGGTCAGTTTGCCACTCTAGGGTGATGTAAATTTCAATGTTTTCTCATGTGATTACTGTTACATGAGAAACAGCAATATACACGTGATTAAGAGATGTCTAATTGCTGTGTTAATCATTCAAGTATAATCGACGCTTTACAGTATATTCAATATAGAAATGGAAAATTCTTCTTTGGGTAAGTGCATACTAAAAACAAAACCACTTTATCATCTGTTGTTTTCCAAGAGAGACAAATTATGTGTCTTGTCCCAGACAGCAGTCACTGTCACTACACCACTGTGAACTGGTGACCAATTTTTTGTCTGGTGAGCTTACTATTGTAATATTAGGTGTACAAATAAGTTTTAAAGTGTTTTTTATGTGGCGTATACCACTAATTTACATATCCGATATTCCCACGCGTTGTTGTCATGTGACCATAACTGGTCCAGATTATAAAATGTAACACAGAACTTTGCCCATCAGTCAAACGCACTTGCACATTGGTAGGTGAAAGATGGCAAGTGATACTGCATTTATTCAACACTGCGTTTGTTACGAATTTCATCAAGGAAAAAGTGCTGCAAAAGCATGTGCATTGATCTGTTCTGGAAGAGAATATTGTATCGAAAAGCATGTGTGAGTTTGGGTTTAGACACTTTAAAGCAGGTGATTTTTATGTTAGCGATCGAGAAAGTAGTGGTGTGCTGCTGAAGGTTACACATGAGGAACTTCACACATTGCTGGATGAAGATTAGTCTCAAATGCAAAAAGAACTAGCTTAACAACTGGGGGTAACTCAACAACCCATTTACAATTGTTTACACACAATGGGAAAGATTCAGAAGGAAGTAAAATGGGTGCCACATGACCTGAGCCAGAGGAATAAGGATGAGCATGTCATGAAGTGTTTTAATCTGTTAAATAAACAATATAGTCTTTCCTGTGGAAAATCATTATGGGTGATGAAAACTGGATATGGTACGATAATCTCAAACACAAAAAACACTGAGTACACCCCGGTGAAGCGATGTTGAAGTCGTTGCTATTATGAACTATTGGAACAGGGTCAAACTGTTTCTGCTGATCACTACAAGCAACAATTACTACGATTGAACCAGGAAATCTGTCGGAAACGTCCATTCACAGGCAAAGGATTGTGCCCCGTGAAATTACTGCATGACAACACTAGGCCACATGTCACAAAATCAGTCAGGAAACGTTATTGACGCTTGGCTGGGAAGTTTTGGAGCACCCGGCGTATAATCCCGACATAGTTCCTTCAGACTATCATTTGTTCCGATCGATGCTACATGGTTTAACTGCTGCACGGTTTTGGACATGTGACGAAGTGCAAAAATGGGTTGACAACTTCTTCGTGTCACACGACGAAGTATTCTTCATGGCTGGAATAGTCAGCTGCCTGACCGATGGCAGAAGGCGATAGATAATGACGGCGCACATTTTGATTCGTAAAGGTATTGTTATTTTCTCTCAAATTACATGTTGCATTGTCTTAAAATGCTTTAAAACTTATTTGTACACCTCATAAAAGGTTGAATGAAGCGCTTTGACACACTTTAACATCAGATTTCTCTGCTAAGTCTCACATACACAGATTCAACTTCTATACATTAAATAAAATTTATGATTTAAGGTTTTAACAAAAATGACTCAATTTCATCCCATTTGTGAAACAAAAAATATTTTGTCGAAGTGTAGTTTACAATGTTTCAGAATTTATATCTAAAATCATAATTGAAGAAATTAATAAATTTTGTATCTTGCATAATGTCACAACACAGAAAGACTTGTAACATTCCAAATTTATTCATTATAAATTATTACATTGGTTGCCATGACTTCAGCACCAAAACATCACTAATGACAAAAGTTCAGGTGTTTTCAATAATTGTTAGAAATCTGAACTGCTAGATTTAGCGGCATCTACTAAAATTACATTTTAACTGCCCATCAAGATCTTGCAACAGATCACGTGAAACTTTTTTGTTTTTGCACGAATACCATGCAGGAAAACCCTAAACAATGCAGTAGGGTACTCTGCGTATATCATCCTACATTTAAAATTAAGTTACCTCACAAAATCATGAGGTTAGTTAAGACAGTCAGTGTTCCGCTCTGAGTTTCACCGATCCGTGTTAACCCCTTCACGACAACCCTGGTAAAGGACCGTGTTAAGACTGTCAGTGTTTGGTGTTAAGACTGTCAGTGTTTGGTGTTAAGACTGTCAGTGTTTGGCCATTGTAGCCCTGGTTACTGCTCTTTAAAAGAGGGTTCTAGGGTCTACACATGACCAAACCTGATACACAGTTCTTTACTAGGGAATTGTGAAGGGGTCTGGGCAAATTCTAATCTAGCAGCAGATTTTTTGCGCAAGACATTCCCCCATGGTTATACGAACAGGATGGCACTGTCTTCAACCGTGGGGGACGGGCCCAGTGTGAAATCCTCACAGCGGAATCTGCAAGTACGGATGACATTGACTCCTTGGAGACTGACAGCTGCTTCATATTTCTACTTGAAACACGAGTACACATTGATTTCTAATTTACTGGCATCATTTTCTAAACCTAGAATGATAGAAGAAAATTCACAGTTACACTATGATCAAGGATTTTTCAATGCAGTATTGAATAATTGCACTACTTAAAATGACTAATAACAATCCTATTCAGTCCATAGTAAAATAATACAGAAGAGAAAACTTCTAAAGTCACATCTTTTCACCAGAAACTACATGAAGCAGGCTATAGAATTCAATGAAAAAAATCTATAAATTAGTTCTCAAAAATACACTAAATATGGAAAAGTTGCCAAACACCCAAACCATAAAGAGATCAAAAGAGATCATAACAGGAAGAAAATACTTACTTGATCCACTTTTTGGTCTGAAATACATGCATTAAGCCTCCTAAGCATTGAAAAGTATCTGCAGGTATGCGCTTCCATTCCTCTCTGTAAATGAATTTATGGCACCTCCATTCATAGTTTACTGTGGAAGTAACTATGTTATGGGTCTTATTGAGGTAATTATTTAAAAAAGTTGGTGGTCAAATTTTTGAACTAAAGCCTAGTTCATCATCAGGACTACAGCACTGGAGTAGTTGCTGTCACTCAGTCGGAAGTGTCCAAGCACAATTATCATTAATTGTGGTATTTCTCGCTATTTCCATCCCTTCTTCTAGTTTCCTCTTTACTAAGTTTGATTGGTGGGCGATTCTTCTTACTGAGTCCCAATTTATGGAAGGTCAACTTGCTTGTATACGTCTGTCTGTCTAGCCCCATTTTGTTACAAATGTTCCTATAGCTGCTTGGTGTTCTTTCATTCAGACTTTAATACTCCTTCCTGTTTCTCCTATATAGCTGAGCCCACAGTTACAGTCGATGCAATATACTACTTCTTGCAATTGAATGTCTGTTTATTTCTGTTTTAGAGCTGGCAGGAACTTCTTTAACTTGTTATTTAGATCTGGGGCAAGTCTGATATTGTATTTTGCTCCAATCCTCTTCAGTTTTTCAAAAAGTTCTTTGTGGTACATAATTTTGCTGGTTAATTTCAAGTTGTTCAACTTTCTGCTTATTTTTGTCACGTTTCTAAATAACTTCTTAATAAATGGGGAGGGGTAATTGTTCCCTGCCAATATTCTTTTTAATTCTTCTCCGTGAATATCTTTTTGAGCATCTGAAGAGAAGAGGACTTCAATTTTCTCCAAAAATTGTCTCGCCGTATTACACTTAATATAGTCAAGGTGAAATGAGCAGAAGTCTAACATCTTTCCTGTGTTAGTGAGTTTTCTAAAAAGCTGAGTGAAGATTTGCCCCTCTTTTGAGGTCAAGGTTTTTTGTTTGTTTTTTTATTGGAGGTTTAACGACCACCGTGAGCAACTCAATGGGCTATAAGCAACCGCCATCCCTAATTTAGGGTCACTGATTCCAGGGAAGGGAGAGAGCGTGTTCCCTAAGACAAACACAACATCCATGCCTCACCAAGATTCGAACCCGGACCCCTTTTGGACGAATGATCAGAGGCCATCGCTTAGACCACTGCACCACCGAGGCGGCGTCAAAGTTTGGAAAGAGATATTACAGGCAAACTTCAGGACTCACAATGGGTTCTCCACTAGCACCTCTGCTAGCAAATTATTACATGAGAAAACTGGAGGCAAAAATCCTTGTCCAACTTTTAATATTTGCTCTCTTTGTAAGATACATGGATGATGTCTTGTTTATTGTAAATAATGTGGACCCAATCTCTACCCTCTGAGATTGTGGCAGAATTTAACTCACTGGAAAATTCTTTGCAGTACACCCTGGAACTGCAAAAAAAAGAAAACCATAGTATCAATTTCCTAGATTTAACCTTGACCTCAAGAGAGGAGAAAATCTTCACTCAGCTTTTTAGAAAACCCACTAACACAGGAAAGATGTTAGACTTCCACTCATTCCACCCTGACTACATTAAGTCTAATATGGCGAGACAATTTTTGGAGAAAACTGAAATCCTTGTCTCTTCAGATGACTAAAAAGATATTCACAGAGAAGAATTTAAAAAATATTGGAAGAGAACAATTACCCCTTCCCATTTATTAAGAAGTTATTTTGAAAAGCGCCAAAAAGAAGCAGCAAGTGAACAACTTGAAATTCACCAGCAAAATTATGTACCACAAAGGACTTTTTGAAAAACTGAAGCGGATTGGAGCAAAATATATCAGACTTTCCCCAGATCTAAATAACAAGTTAAAGAAGTTCCTGTTAGCTCTAAAACAGAAAGAAACCGACATCAAATTGCAAGAAGTAGTATATTGCATCGACTGTAACTGTGGGCTCAGGTATATAGGAGAAACAGGAAGGAGTATTAAAGTCCAAATGAGAGAACACCAAGCAGCTATTAGAAACATTAATAACAAAACAGGGCTAGACAGACACATACAAGCAAGTGGGCACTCTACAAATTGGGACTCAGTAAGAATAATCGCCCACCAATCAAATTTAGTAAAGAGGAAACTATAAGAAAGGATGGAAATAGTGAGAAGAAGTACCACAATTAATGATAATTGTGGTAGGACACTTCTGACTGAGTGGCAGGAACTACTCCAGTGCTGTAGTCCTGATGATGAACTAGGCTTTAGTTTGAAAATTTGACCAACTTTTTAAAATAATTACCTCTATAAGACCCATGAAGTAGTTATTTTCATTCCTCTTTGTAATGCCTTTGCCAGCTATAAAGGTGAAGTAGGATGATTTTCCAAAGTTGGGATGCTTAATTCACCTCACAGGTGTTCAGTGGGGTTTAAATAAGGGTTCTGCAAAGGACAGTCCAATAATGAAACCTTATTTTCCACAACCCAGTTGGTAACAACTGTGTGGCAGGGTGCATCATCATATTGATACGAGCAGGACTCTCCTCCATTGTACTGCCACAGTGATGGAACTGAATTGTCCAGGATGTCCAGGCAAGTTTCTGTTCTGCATTAAGTTTTTTTACAGCACCACCAATGGATCAAGTTTGTTCCATGAGTAACAGCCCCACACAAGAACACTCCCACCTCCAAAACTTGTGTGGGGAGAAAACTGTGCACTCCAGTAAGAACCATTCAATTGGCATTCTCCCTCATTCATATATAGCCATCTGACTAGTATATTGTGTACCCTAATTCATCAGTCCACAAGGTCCCTATTGTTCTATACCCCACGTGTGTGTGCCTGGTGCTTGTTGCACCATGACAAATGAACAACAGCATTCTGTGGAGTGATGTGGGATTTGTTAGTAGTGGCATGACCATGAAAACCCACTGCATGGAGCTCCCTGAGAACGGTTCTTGTATAAATGAGATACCAGAAGCCATTGTGGCATCAAAACCAGCCCTTACAAAACTGCCGAAATTTCAACTAGCCAATGATACAAAAGTAATAATGATACAAAATTGCATGATACAAAAGTAATAAAATTTAAAACTCATTGAGAAAACCCTCTATCCCACTAGCCACTAGTGGGATAAAAAATTTTACTAGCCAAATGACAAAATGTACTGGCCATGCAAAATTGAAAAATAATAATAAATCAGTAACTTCTCTACTTACATTTCTATGAAATTAAAGGGGGAACGTTTTTTTTTCTTTCTAATGATTAGCTTCATAAAAACAGATGCATAGCAGTTACTGCAAAGTTTCATAAGATTAACCACAAATATTGCATATGCTTTTGTTCCAAAATGATTGATTTTTGACATTTTATTTTCAGTGCTGTAATACCATTACTCTTACTATCTTAATAGTTTACCCATACATAATTTATTTTTGAGAGGCCATTGAAGTTAGATGTCTGACTTCTTTAATATTTAAAACAAAGGGACAAAAGCTAGGATATATATACATAAAGTGGCACTAATAATGTTGATATAGTTTACCACTGATATATACTGTGTCTGATCTTTCCATCAGAGGTATCTGCCCACCACAGTTGAATAGCATTTTGAGGATCAAAATCTTCAATTGAAGGGCCATTGCATCTAATCATCATTCAGTCATTTAAAGTTTCACACTTCAGACATGCCTGATTACTAGTTTTTATGAGGTTCATTGCTGAAAAGACATGCTCACAAGGAGCAGTACAACACAACATTAGATGTAGCAGCTGTATCATCTTAAAAACATTGCCATAACAGTTTGTTTCTTTTTTGTTCAGCATATATGTGGCTAAACAGAGATTGAAAGGTAATTCTTTTACCTGTAGATGACATTATACTTTGTGCAATGTAAGGTCAGGTGATGCGTAACATCACAGCCTCTCCTTGACAAATGTCAACCCCGCCTTCTCGTGGTGCATCCTGTTCCCACTAAAGGGGCTCTGACGACCGCCCATAGCGGTATAACTATACCATCGGGATTAGAGGAAATGCTATCCCACACTCACCAACCCGCTTGGCCAGCGTGGTGAGTTATGGCCAAACCCCTCCAAAATGATTCCACAACTTAAATCTTGGCCCTCAGTCTCCGGCAGCTGGAATGTACCTGGCCAAGGCAGCGGCCAGTGCGACATGAAGGCAGAGGGTGCTAAGAATCCCCGGAGGACCGGACTAGGCTGCCATCTGATGCTGACCTTGGCTACTTACAATGGACGCTCCCTATCTTCTGATTCAAGGCTTCTTGAATTGGAAGAGGAACTACAAAGGATCAAGTGGGACATCGTGGGGCTAAGTGAGGTAAGGAGAAAAGGAGAAGATCTCATCGAACTGAAAAGTGGACATCTCTTCTACTATCGTGGGACAGATACTGGCAGAACTAGTGGTGTTGGATTTATAATAAACAAGAAACTGAAGGACAAAGTTGTAGAAGTTGAAAGTTCCTCTGACAGAGCTGCACGACTTGTTATCCAACTCTCGAAAAGATACCAGGCTCAGATTATTCAAACTTATGCACCCACCACAAGTCATCCTGAAGAAGAAATTGAAGAATTTTATGAGGAAATTTGTCATCTAAATAATAAAGGTAAGCAGCATTTGAAGATAATTATGGGAGATTTCAATGCAAAAATAGGGCAACGGCAACAGAATGAAACTTCAGTAGGTAAATTCGGTCATGGCAACAGAAACCAGCGTGGAAATATTCTCGTTGAGTTTGCAGAGGCAGAAGGGTTTTTCATCTTGAACTCCTTTTTCAAGAAAAAGCCACACAGGAAATGGACATGGAGACATCCAAATGGGACGACAAGTGAAATTGATTTTATTATGTGTAACAAAAAATTCGTCATAGAAGACTGCAGTGTGCTAAACAAGTTCAACACAGGTAGTGACCATAGATTGGTGAGATGTAAGATGCACCTCAACACTAAACTTGAACGTGGCAAGCTCATAGGACAAACAAAATCTATTGACATAACCAACCTTAAAAAACACCATAATACCTTCAAGTTAGAACTGAAGAACAGGTTCTCTGCTTTAGAAGGCCTAACATCGGAAGAAGTGGACATCTCTGAAGTTAACAGAAAAGTAACCAAAGCTCTTATGGAAACAGCAACAAAATTAGCTGGGTCTAAGAACAAGTTGCATGTGAACAAATTATCAGGAAAAACCAAAATGTTGATGCAAAAAAGAAGAGAGATGAGGACAACTAAAGAAGATGTGACTTCCAAAGTGGAATATATAGAGCTATGCAAGACAGTAAGAAAAAGTATCACTGAAGACGTAAGGAAATTCAACTGTGAACTAGTGAGGAAAGCAATTGAAAACAACCAAAGCCTAAAGATAGCAAAGGGACATCTCAGTAAGGGAAGAAAACAGATTATGGCACTGAGAAAAGAAGATGGTTCTGTAACAAGAAATAGAGGCGAAATTTTGTTGACAAGAGTGAAAGATTTCTACTCCAAATTATATGAAAGGGATGATATATGCACTCCAGACATCATGAAAAATACCAGTACCAGAGTTCCTCCAGTCCTTCCAGTAGAAGTTGCACATGCAATCAAGAACATGAAGCGAGGAAAAGCTCCAGGAGAAGATGGAATTACTGTAGACATCATACAAGAAGCAAGTGGAGAAATCGAAACAGTACTCGCCCAAATTTTCACTCGATGCCTTAATGAAGGAAAGATTCCTGAGGATTGGAACACCGCTACAATGATCCTGCTACATAAGAAAGGTGACATTGAGGATCTCGGAAACTACAGACCTATCAGCCTCCTATCAGTAGTTTATAAAATCTTCACTAAAGTTCTTTCACACCGCTTGAAGGTAACACTGGACATGGCTCAACCGAGAGAACAAGCTGGATTCAGGAGTGGCTACAGCACAATAGATCATATCCACGTGCTGAGAGAACTAATTGAAAGAGCGAGGGAATATGAACTTCCATTGTGCATGGCTTTTATCGATTATGAAAAAGCCTTTGATTCGGTGAAACCATCAGCAGTTACAATGGCTCTGAAAACCTGCGGTATTGAAGATGCATACATTAATATTATTAATAACATGTATGAAAATGCAAGTGCAAAGATTAGGCTGTTTGAAAATACAACACACGTAAAAATTGGGAAGGGAGTGAGACAAGGTGACACCATATCTCCGAAGCTCTTTAATGCCACATTGGAGGGTGTTTTTCAGTCACTGAGCTGGGAAAACAAGGGGATAAAGATTAATGGAGATTATCTAACCCACCTTCGTTTTGCTGATGACGTAGTCATTTTTGCAACTACCCCATCAGAGCTGCAGAGTATGATCCAGGAACTTGCTGACAAGAGTAAAGAAGTGGGATTAAAAATGAACTTTCAGAAGACAAAAGTGATGTTCAATGCTTTTACAAGAAATGAAGATTTATCGATTGATGGAGAAAAGCTGGAGATAACAGACACGTACGTTTATCTTGGACAGCAGATATCAAGTGAGGGTCGCATTGATGAAGAAATTAATCGGCGTATAAAACTTGCCTGGAGAGCTTTTGGAAGAAACAGCATAATTTTCAAGAGCAATATGCCATTATGTCTTAAAAGAAAAGTGTTTGATCAATGCATCCTTCCAGTGCTTACGTATGGTGCGGAGACGTGGACCTTAACTAAAAGAGACATACAAAGGCTGCAGACAACTCAAAGAAGCATGGAGAGGTGCATGCTTGGTGTAACCAGGAGAGATAAGAAGAGGAACTCGTGGATCCGAAAAATGACAAGAGTGGAAGACATCATGATCAGAGTTAAATCCCTGAAATGGCAATGGGCTGGACATACTGCCAGAAGGACAGATCATCGATGGACAGCCGAAATTTTAGATTGGATTCCAAGGGACAGGAAAAGACCCAGAAGAAGACCACATGGGAGATGGGTGGATGAAATTCGAAAGTATGCAGGGGTGACATGGAGGAGACTGGCACAAGACAGACCGTTGTGGAGGAAACTTGGGGAGACCTTCGTCCAGCAGTGGATTGATAATGGTTGACAATGATGATGATGATGATGATACAATCGCAAAGGTTGGAATAGCAAAGATACATATACTATGGCAAAGATCAAATATACCATGGTAAAGATAACATTATAATATGGCAAAGATTAAATATACCCTGGTAAAGATAGCATTATACCATGGCAAAGGTTGTTTTAGTAAAGTTGACCCTTTGGTCACTCCATGCTGATCCGTCAGCAGATTGAATTTCTCTCGAAGCCCACCTTCACTTCCATTCATTTTCGAAGCAGCTGTAGAAACATGGGCGAGAAAACTGAACTTGATATTCATTCACAAGTGGGAAGGAGGGGAGGGGGGATGGACAAAATAGTTGCTCACTTGGGGAAAAAATCTACTGGCCATCGTTGGCTACTATATTATAAAAATTACTAGCCACTACAAAATATCTGGTAGTCATTTGGCCACTGACATTCGCAAGGACTGATCAAAACATAAAACTGCCATTCACTGAACAATTTTCACCTGTCTCTTTACTCTTTGGTGGTCTGTCAGGAATTTTTTGGGTCTGCTGGCACATTTTGATGGCTGGGGGTACCATCACTTTGCCTCAGTGATTCAGTATATCCAACACAGCTGACTGAATGCTTAATTGTTTTTCTCTCTTATGAAAAGGCAACTGATGTGGCATCCCACAATCATACCTCTCTCAAACTCCACGCATTCACGTCACGACATCCTGCCATCAAGTAAATGCAGTACGATGGCCATAGCTTCCTTTTACACCATCCCACAATTATTTGTATATCATAATGTACGGATAACTTATGTACTGTGATTCTAGAGGGATGTCATGTGACTTTTGCCTACACAGTATGCAGTTTCAAAGATAAAAGGTCATATAAAAAGTCACCAAAGAACATTAAAGTTAGAATGACTATGTGAACGAATCCATGTAGTGCTAAACTACACATGTCTGACGTTCGTTAAGTAGATCTTGGTTTTGGAGAAATTTTCCTGCTAGAGAAATATTGCAAAAATGTAAATCTCCAAACTCTTAATACCCTGATAACTCTGGTGAGGGTTTTCTCAATGAGTTTTAAATTTTATTACTTTTGTATCATGCACTTTTTTTTTGTTCTGAAAGAGCATGCATTTTTCATATGCTTTACAAGAAACAGATTAAGTATTGTTTCCCAATGAAAATAATAGCGTACATATTAGATTATAAGAACTATTAAAATCAGAAATTAAAATAAAATATTTGATCTTACTAATCAAAAACTTTTATTATGGGAATTCTTACCAGGAAATTTTTTATTGAATTTTCAGAGAAAACTCTTCTTCAGGCTGTCTTTTGTTTTTGCTGTCCCCCCCACCCCACCCCCGTCACTACCGCAGTTACAGTTAACCTTGATGGTTACAGTTGTTTTTCATCAAATCCTGCCAGATGTTAGGCAGGGATAATCCTCTGCAGTCATTGATGATGGAATTCTGATTTTTCTCAATCCCTATTCCTCCTTTTAGCTTTCTTTTTTGAAAATTGCTCTGGAAACTGATGCCTAACAACTGGCAGGATTTGATGAAAAATAACCATAACTGTCAAGGTTAACCGTAACAACAATATTGACAGGAAAAAGTGACAACAAAAGACAGCCTGAAGAAGAAGAGTTTTCTCCGAAAATTTAATAAAAAAATTCCTAGTAAGAATTCCCATAATAGGAGTTTTTGATTAGTAATTGAATTAAGAAACTAGAAAGCCAATTCTCAACATGAGCTTTATTCAAAGAATAATAGATCTTTTTAACCACAATATATCATACAAGAGAAAAATCTTGCACAAATGTACCCTAATCATACAAGAGAGATTATTACATCAATGTAATATATAACAGAAATTTTGTAATACTTCTGAAAATCAATTAACACTTCCTTGGCAAGTGTATCATGGTACTGAAATCATTCCACTGAACTATACTGCACACTGCATTATAAAAACTACTTATATTTACTATTTTTCAGTGGGTGGTCAAGGTTTCCCTATTAATACTGCACATTGAAAGAAAAAAATACAGTAATACCTTAGAACAGAATAAATAATAAAAAGCCCTTTTAGTGAATTCTATATTTATAATTGTAAAAGTGAGTTGCGGTGTATGTTAGCCCAGATACACAAAGTGCGCATGAAATTCAAACTAAGTGTAAATAAGGAAAAAACCACTTATGGTTTTTGAGTGGGAAAGTGTTAGTACTGAATGCAAGCTAAGTCTAAATGGCACAGAGACTGACCAGGTGAATGAGTTTGTATATTCAGGTAACATGTTAGACAGAGAGAACAAATTAGAAGGCGAAATTAGTAGGCAAGTGAACTCTTCATGGAAAGTCATAGCTGCTTTAGGAGGATTTCACAGGAATAATGGGTTCTCAAGATAGTCCCAAATGGCTGTGTATGAAAGTGTAATTGTTCCTACTCTGATGTATGGCAGTGAAACCCGGATACTGCAGAAGAGACATAGGAGTCATTTACGTGCTGGATAGATGTGTTACAGGAGGTTTGTGGCAACACACGCTCTGATCATGTGAAGAATAAGATGTATTGTAGATGTTTAATGTGAGGCAAAATGTTGTTAGTAAGGTGGAGACTAATATTCTTAGGTGGTTTGGCCATGTTGAAAGAATGGGTGATGAGATGCTTACTAAGAGAATTTTTCAGCTCAAGTGGCAGGAAAGAAAAGTAGAGGAAAGCCAAGGAAATCACAGGGACCAGATTCAAGAATGTCTGCTTGAGAAAAACAATGAGTACAAAGTACAAAAGGTCCTGTGTGCAATATGTGATGGACATCAGTGAAACTCAAGCTGCATGCCGAGATCACTGTAAATGGGTATGTCTGATACACCAATAGTAAGTAAAATCTAGTTTCCATCAGTCAAACTTTTATCTGGCAGATTGTCTTTTTTTGATAATCTAACCTCTGAATAACAGAGGGCAGCTTAATTATATATATGTATGTAATATATATGAACACTATATTGACAAAAGTCACCGGACACCTAGAAGAGAAACAACAACATAGCATTTATTGACGTACATCAGTATGGTCTCGGTCCACCTTTGGCCTTAATGCATGCACTGACCCTTCGAGACATGCTCTCGGCAAGGTTTTGGAGCACAGCGATAGGTATGCGCTTTCATTCAGTACATAATGCTGCCGCTAACTGTTGCTTAGTAGTAGGCCTTGGTTCCAAACTTCTTGTGCAGAGATCTAATTCATCCCATACGTGCTCTATGGGATTAAGATTGGGGCTCTGTGCTAGCCAGTCCACACACAATAAGGGATTATTGTCAAACCATGCCATAACAGTCCTTGCTTTATGGCTCGGTGCATTATCCTGCTGGTAATAAAAGGCTCGGTTCCATAGCATTGCCACAGAGTTGGTAGTGCATAATTGTCCAGAATATCAAGGTAGATGTGCTGGTTAACAGGCTTGTCCACAATAACTGATGGGCCCGAACCATGCCACAAAAAAACACCCCCACACGAGTACACTGCCAGCTCCAAACTTGACTGTAGGAACAGTACACTGTGTAAATAACATTCTCCCGGCTGTCGCCATACACACACACGGCCATCAGACTGATGGATCGTGTATCTGGATTCATCAGTCCATAGGACCCATTTCCATTGATCCACAGTCCACAATAAATATTCTTTTCATCATGCTAAACGACGAGTAGCATTCTGAGTGGAGATGAGGCTTATGAGCAGCCGCACAACCATGGTAACCCATGGAATGAAGATCTCTGCGAATGGTACATGCACATACTGAGGTTCCAGCATTTTTACTCACCTGTACACTAAGGTCTTGTGCAGTACTTCGTCGATTAGCTGTAACGACTCTCTTGAGGCTTCAACGTCTTTGTATTCTACGCCAAGAAATTTTGATTTTTAGTACAGTTATACTATTTTGAGCATAATTTGGTGTACAGTTCCTACTTATTATACTGTACCAGCTGGCCTGAAGTTCAGCAATGGAGCAAGAAGACACTGGCATGAGCCAGCAAATGCTGTGTTTCACTAAATCCGAGAAATGTTCAATGGGTTTAAAATCTGGGGATTCCAGATGCCAGCTTCTAAGGAGCTCACAAAATGCTTAAATATAATCCTTGAATCCTTCCTGCACAATGTGGGCATTGTGGTATGGATTGTTGCCTCACTGAAGGAATCCCACACCATTTAAATACATATCACTAAGGAGGACAACATTTGGTTTGAAACAATGCCCATCTACGATCAGGCAGTAAGGGTGTGTTCAAAAGTTATGAGGGGATCCGTGATGTCCACAAGAAAAATCCCCATACCATGATGCCACTGCTTCCAGCCTTTTCCCATCTGACCATAGAGTCTGGTAGCAGCTGTCCATCTACATGGTGTCTTAACAGACCCCACCACCATTGGTGTTTTAGAGCTGGAATCATTGGACATGCAATTCATTTTCCAGTCATCATTCAGTTACAGTGCTTCCTTACACACCACAAGCAGAATTGCCAATGATAGTTATCATAGGTGCATGAAAGGCTTCCAGATCCTTAGGACCACCCACAAGAGTTTCAACAGACTGTATACTTAAAAACATTTATCTCAGCCCTGGTTGAAGTCTGCTCTTGAGTGATAGATCATGAGCTACCTGTTGCTCTGGGCAGTACATGACAACTATCCTCCTTGACTGTCAACCACTATTGTCTTCTTTTTCTAGTATATGTGGATGTGCACTCCTCTTTGGACAATTCCTACCATACTTCAACATGGTAGCCTTTGAAAAACCAACAAAGCCTGTGGCTGCTGAGATGCTGGCTCTGCCTTTCTCATATAGACAACCACTCTACATTCAAACTCTGATAAGTCCCATCCCATTTCCCACTGCACATGATTTGTACCAATGAACTAACATGCCCTTCCCATGCTGGCAGTATATATTCTGCACTAGTTAGTGCCTACTCTGTCACTTGCTGCAAAACACTCTCCACTGATGGACACAGGGATGACCACATTGATCTGGCACATGAGTGTAAATCGGTCTGGTTCCACATTACGATTAAAGCATGACAAGTAAGGTGCTTGAAACAACTTTACAGTCGACTGTGTATAATGAGCAAGTTATAATGGCAGTAAAAACAGGATTCTTGGAGAACGGCTGTTTCGTCAGACTTAAAAAGCTTGCAACATGGAATCTGATACATACAGGCAGCAAAAATCGAGTAATGCATTTTGCAGAATGGTTTTAGATAAGATGCATGGAACAGAGTGAATATAGGCATACTATGGTCATGTGGAAGAAGCTCAACAGTGGTGTGGGAGTCACCCTGTGGTTAGCAGAATGTGTAACTACTATGAATGCATACAGCAACCTTTTAAACTCTCAAGGTATGCAAATCTACTATTCTGCATCTCTGCAAAAACATTTCTCAGCAACAAAAGTTCTCAGGTCTCACAGAATATGAATCGCCTTCATGGGATGATGGAATCCTCACTTTGTGTACCATTTGGATTTAGCCCTCTGTGACTTTGTTATTCCCAAACATGGAAAGAAAATTATGAGGAAGTCGTCCACTTCCCCCATGTTTAACTGTAAAACTGAATAGATATCATGCAAGATAAAATGTGACAGATATATTCAATCACTTGGGGGGAGGGGGAGGGCAAGAAATAACCATGTGATTAAAGCCAACACACAAAATAAAGAGATGCCAGCTTCTTAAAATGTGGGTATGCTTGATTTTGGTGGATTTTTTTTTTCCATGTCAGTAACTTAGCCAATTGTCAGCATATCTTATGAACAAAAAAATTCCTCATACTATCTTTTAGTCCATTTGGACACATATGCACTTTTTTTTTTTTAATATTTTTTCTTTAAACTCACACATTTTTAGTAGACATAGTCATCAATAATATACTCCACTTACTCTGTATAGGACAATTATTATTATGGAGTCAAGTGACTTCAGAATTTGTACCGACTTTTTTTGCTTGTTTGCTGCTAAGAATAACAATCTGTTATGGTCTAGATAGCTATTCCAAAGGTAAATAACCTAACTGTTTGGTTCCAGTTTTCTTACTTTTGCTTCCGGGTTGGTTTCTTTCCTTACCTGAGAGACGACTTCCATGCAAAACATAATTTTCAGTCAACCAAATCCAGTTACTAAAAGATATATATGAGATATATGAGGATGGCTGAAGGTTGACCTGGAATTTTTATTGTGACTATGTTCTGTACTAATTGCAACTGAATCCACACAGTAAATATGTGCAAGTCTCCTGTTTGTACCAGTAGCAGTTTTGTGCATGGGGCACATGCAAGGTATTGTGGGATGCATGGAGTCTATTGGGTATCAGTGAGTGTGGAACACATACATTACATATCACTAAGCTGTTCTCTGATATTCAGAGCTTAGCTCCACAAAGAAATACAAACTACCAGATAATTTTTATTTACTATTGCAGCATCAAACTTCTCCATTTACAGCGATCTTGACATACAACTCAGGCTTCACTCATATCCATCACACGCCATACACAAGATCTTCTATACTTCATACTCAATCTTTTTCTCATGCAGACACTCCTGAATCTGATCCTCCCATGACTTCCTTGGCCTTCCTCTACCTTTCCTTCCTGCCACTGGGGCTAAAAAGATTTTCTTAGTAAGCATCTCACCATTCATGCTTTCAACATGGCCAAACCACCGAAGCATATTAGTCTCCATCTTGCTAACATTTTGCTTCACATTACACAACTGCAACACATCTTCATTCCTCACACAAACATAACATGTCTTGCCACAAACCCCCTGTAAGTAATGCACTTCTCCAGCACACTAACAACTCCTATGTTTCATCTGTAGCACCCGGGTTTCACTGCCATACATCAGAGGAGGAATAATTACACTTTCATACAAAGCCATGCTTGAGAACTCATCATTCCTGTGAAAACCTCCCAAAGTAGCCATCATGACTTTCAATGAAGAATTCACTCACCTACTAATTTCACCATCCAATTTGTTCTCTCTGTCAAATATGCTTCCTAAATGCACAAACTCATTCACCTGGTTAATCACTGTGCCATTTAGACATATTACATTCAGTACTACCAGTTCCTCTCTCAAAAACCATAACTTGGGTTTTTCCCTTATTTATACTCAGTTTGAATTTCATGTGAACTTCGTACATCCGAGACAACATACTCTGCAACTCACTTTTGCTCTCTGCCAAAGTGAGTTGCAGAGTAAGTTGTCTCGAACAGCATTATATTATTAAATTTCTTATGAAATAAATGGTGAAATCCACCAATATTTTGCAGATTGCAAACACAGTATGGGATAAAACACTGTTGCAGGGAAGTATCTACTATGATTGGTGCAATAAGTTTTCAGAGGGCCAAAAGGAGTAGAAAATGAACAGCAAGAACATGATTCAGCAACTTCTGTGCCCTAAGTGAACATCGATCATGTGCAACAAGTTATTTTGGGACACAAGACCATAATGGCACAAGACACATGTGCAACTCAGTGCTGGTGAGTACATAAAAAAACTTTCCATGGGAACCTACAGTTGAGAAAAGTGTATGCATGTTGGATACCAAAGGCATTGACATTTTTTTTTTTTTTTATCAGAAGTCACTTGATGTCACCACTGCATAGAACTTAGGTATTACAAAGGGATATGCATTTTTTCAGCAGATAATGACCCTTGATGAGGTTTGGGTTAATTATTTCACAAGAAACCAAGCAAGCCAGTTGTTAGTTCCACCACAAGGATTGATTCCCCACTGAAAAAGAAATGCAAGGCAGTGCCATTTCCAGGGAAGCTAATAGTAACTACATTCTGATAATCAAACAGGGTACTCCTAGCAGATTTTCTTGCATGGGAAGCAACAGTGAATGTATAGTATTACACTACCCTCATAAAAGAGAAATTTTGGCCCGTCATCCACGAGAAGAGGCCACAAAAATTGTTGAAACAGGTCAGCCTGCTGCATTGCAATGCTAGGTCATGCACAGCTCATGTGAAGACAGCTGTGGCATCAATGGGCTGAGAACTCAGCCATCCCCCATACAGTCCTGACTTTGTTCCAAGTGATTTCTACCTGTTCAGTCCACTTAAAAAGCATTTAGGAAGAAATTAGCTGCAGATGAACTACTATGAAAGCGTGTCCTACTGTGGCTATGACAGCAACTCAAATCCTTGTACATCGCTAGAACACAGAGTTTCACAGACATGGGACAATTGTATTAATGTTAAGGAGAGTACCCAGAGAAGAAAACATAGTTTGGTAAGTATACTATTTATTTCTTTTGTAAAAAAAAGTTCAGATCAGCCTAGAATCACTTATGTACATCTTAAAAGATACACTGATCTGTTCTGTACTGCCATGAGAAAGCACAAATAAGTTTAGAGTTAAGTACGTGAACAACATGCATGGTACATGTTAGTAGGCCAGCGATGTTGTGTATTTGCTCTTCAATGATAACTGTACCAACTGAGACTTCAGAAGATAACAGATATAGCATGTACTGTTTAGGTCTCTTTTAAGAGATCACTGTCAGGAGACTTGTTAGGAGATACAGTGGGGTGCTCAGAGATATTCCAACTACCATCATCTCCTATTTTAATCTTAATTTCACAAATTATGGAAACCAACTTTTGGAATTTCCATGCAAAAACAGAATGCTTTCAAGCTTGTGCACATCCATTCAGTATTTGTGAAAGTTCAAAACAACTTGCATTAAAAAATACTTCTTTATGTACATATATGTAAGACAAAAACATCTGGGTGGGGTTATTAAGCACCCCCTCCACACACACACAGTTAACACCTATGAAGAAAGGTATGTACAAACATGAATCTCTGTACTTAACACCCTTGTACCTGAAAGTAATAAAATATGGAATAATATTTTACTGCCCAATACATCTGAATAGGCATAAAACAGATAAAAGTCAACACAATGAGTTGCAGAATCTTGAATAACTAATGAGCTCCTATCACATCATTTTCACATCAGCAATTTCAAAGCCTGCAACACCCATAATTCTGTTCTGTTTCAAACTTTTCAATGATAATTATACTACAGTTTGAAATTTAGAATAACCTGCACCGGTGGTAAAGCTGTTCATTCATCCAAGTTGGGCATGCAGAGGCAAAACTAGGACGAGGCAAGCAGGGTGGCTGCCCCGAGCACAAAAATAACTATGTACAATCAAACTAAAATTGGAATTTAAACTTTAGCACCAGTTTCTGGTACAGTTTTCTCCTTGCATTTCGTCATTTGTCTACTTGCAGGATTTTCTTATATGTTCAAGGGCGATCCACAGGGCCCTCTCAATGGGATCCGGACCCCTACCAAAATTTTTTGCCTGCGACATTTTTTTTTTGTTCTCATACAGTCAATTTAAAATAGCACTTTTTGCGACATAATTATATGTAGTTTGTGCATTGTTTTTACCTTTACATTTATATAATTAATCAGGTTAGCTGAAGTTATTACAACTTTATTTGAATGCACATACATCATGTGACACCTTCAACATTGTTTTCTCTGATAGTCAGGGGCGGATTTCCGGCCAGGCGCACGCCTAGGGCCTCGCTGTTTCAGGGACCCCGAAAACATATAATTGGATTTTCAGTTTTGGTTTTCGCGGACCAAAGCAAATCAATCCTTAACGCGACTTCTTTGTATTGTCAATTGATATTTTACTTTCTCATATTAATAATAACATATTTTTTCTTGCTGTAGCTGATATTCCGAATTTACGAGTTCTTATCGATGTACTTATTTTGAAATGAACAGTTAAAAGGATTTTGAGTTCCTTTTAGTGGTTGGTAAAGAAGGTATTCACGCTTCCTACACTTTTCATTGTTTAAGGTGAATTCTTAACTGGCCTGCTATGCTTAAAATTGCTTTCATGCTACTTTCCCTTGGCATCTGTGTTGGACGTTGGAACCTTCCCACCTTCTTCCCGAGTTGCGATGAGGAGTACTTGTCAAAAATTTCCTGATGATCGGCCGTGTTAGCTGTTAATAGTTCTTTTCCTTCGTGGTAGGATAATCAATGAAGAATAAAATATTCTTCACAGGATAACTCTTCTTAGGACAATCAAGTTCTTTCTCGGCCCTAATCCCTCTAAATCATCCTAAATGAAAAGAGTTATTAATATTTAGGCTGCAAAAATAAAGAAATTTGAGAATATCACACTATCTTATTTAATAGTTGTAATTTATATTGTATTGCAACAACATTTTCTCATTACTTTCTGCTCCCTTGGTTTAATACTGATAATTATCAAGTATTCTCACCTTTTCTATTCCTTAAATCGACTTAAAACTAGCTTTTGAAAAAGCAATAAAAACGTTTCAATGATACTCTTACTCAAAAACCTGCAATTCCTACTTTTCCATTTTCAAACCGGATCTTTTGCATTTAATTTGTATGCTTCTGCTAACTGCAGTGCAGGTATAAATGGGATACTGGTATTTAAAGTGCCAAACCTAACATCCATTGATTCCCTATTAGCCTCAAATTTCTGTTTACAATAACTGCAGTTCATGAAGCATATGGGATATTAAAGGTGCCAAACCTAATATTCATTGATTTCCTATTAGCCACAAAAATAATTTTTGAAATATCTCTGAAATCAAAAAATTCAATGTGCACGGACAGACAAAATTATTACACTAAACTATTTCTTACAGAACGTTTTAATAATAGGAAGCAATGGCATTTAAAAAAAAGTAAAAACCGTTTTCCTGACCCCCCCCCCCTTTTTTTTGTTAATCTGACGGATGAAAATTTCTGAAGGGATAAGGGGAGGGGGCCCCTGAACCTTTTAGCGCCTAGGGCCCCAAAAGATCTAAAGTCTCCTCTGCTGATAGTCACGCCTTGTGTGAGACAGACAGATAGATTATCACATTTTCCAAATTCATGAAGTCTTAAAGTTTGACTTCATGTAGATCCAAATTCTCATTCATTTTTAGCTGTCAAAACTAGACAGATTATGTGCAAATACAGTGGCAATCTTTTGATTAAACTTCATGATCAACATATAGGAGTAATCTGAATTTTATCAGTGCCACATACATAATAAAAACTATAAAAACAGAAACAAATCAATGCTGATACTTAAACACACATGCAAAACAAGAGCTGTGCTCATAAGACTCACCTCTGATAAACGTTTCAGACCTTTACTATAAACTTTTCAGACCTTTGCTCAGTCAGATAAACAAAGTTATGTGATAACATGATTCTAGAAATCTGCAAATGAAAAATCCTACGGTTCAATACCAAGTTCATGAATTATAGCTACAAAAATGTTTTACAAACAAGTTCAAATTATAATTGCAAAGCATTCTTATATGCTTTGAGTTTCAAATTTGGAAAACTGTTCTAAAAAAATTCTCAAGCAGCTGGAGACACAATAAATTGCTATAATGAAGAGATAATTTAACCTTAAAATGAATTGAAGTAATCAATGCCTCAGCAAGTATCTACTATAAAAGGTACAGGACAGAAGCTTGTTTTTCATTCATTACTATATCACATTTTTCATGCTACTTGTTACTGGATGCACAGAAATAGTGAAAAACTGGTCTAGGGGTGCAACCCAAGAGAGAGTTTAAGGGTCAAAACTCCCCTCCAGAACTTAGTAATTTTTTTATTTTTTAGGATTCACATCAGCAGTGCTATTTTGCTCTATCTCAGTTTAATTTAATTTTCCTCTCCAATGAGCAACGAAGATCAAAATGAAAACATTCAGCATTCCCTCATTTATGTATTTACTTATTTGTCAGGCTTCCTATCTGTAGCCAGACCCTAAAGTACAGACAACACTATTATTCAACTTTTTTACTGACCATATATTCCAAGACAAGAAGCAAGAAGTGAGATAAAATTGTCCTTATAGAGCCATTTGACTAGGGTCGGGGTTAGTAGAACGGTGTACCCCCCCCCCCCCCCAGCTGTTCTACCCTCCTACAGTAGGACAAAATGAAAGTTTTTTCCTGTTACTGGCTGCTCAGCACTGAAATTTGCTGGGTAAAGTGAATGTTTATGGTCAAGCCTTCAGTTCCATGACCAGCATTCCCTCTTTTCTAGAAGTTTGCGCATAACAATGAAACATAACAGAAAAATAAAAATAAAACATAGTCACCATTGGTCATTCAGATAGGTGATACTCCAGGAAAAAAAAAAGATGTTTCTTCAATGAATTGCCTTATATTATGGTTGTTGTTATAATGTGTTAGCATTACTTTTATGTAATTAATCCTAATGGAATTTATTTCACTTATTTTATTACACATGATTTTGTTAAATTCTGTACTTTAACTTGCTCAATAAGAATACTTATTTTGAGGATACCAATTAAATATATGGTGATTCTAATTAACTTTCTTTTCCCCAAAGGTATCAGTAATATATCAATATTGCACGAAATTTATTGGTGATATATATGCAAAGGGTCAGTTTAAACTGTGGGAATAACAAACCCTAATCAAATTCCAGGGTCATTGTTAGACTTCGAAATCAGTGTGAATAAATATTATTTTTGCTCGGAAAAGTTTCAACTTTATTTATGAAACACTGAAGAAAAAAAAAAATTCAATGCTTTTTAGTGCAGGTTACAAAGGAATTTGTGCCCCCACCCCAAGAGTTGTATAAAAATAAAATCTATCTGTGTACACAACCATTGAAACAGAAAACTTGCTGCAACCAGTTAAGCGTGCACACCATGATAACAATAGAATGCGATAATTTACAGAAAAATTAATAAAACAATGAATACATAATAGGGCATTACAGATTCTAATGAGGACAAAACAAGTGCATTACAATTGAATATGCAGCAATGTGTGTGAAATGGACCTTTATGGCAAAGTATTAAAATACTGGATTGAAACAAGACTAAAGAAAGTTTTTATATCCAGAAACAGTTCCATTAAAAAACCTTCAAAATATATAAATAGCATTTTAAGCAACTTAATTCAAAAATAGTAGACTTATTAAATTAAAATAATTTCTTTATGTATTTTGTAACTGGCAACTGCAAGAGGAACCTGGCAATAAAATTTTAATTGTGTGTAAACGAAAATTTTGATACAGTTTCTACACATCGAGAACAAGCCTTGATAAAATCTAGGGGCCAGAAATGTCTGTAAAAACAAAAGAACTCAAAAGATGTTAAAAATAATTAAAAGGTTTTCAAGTTAAAATCGAATTAAGTATATTAACCTGAGTAAAGTCTTGAGTGTTATAATTGCTGTGTAAAACATTTTTTTTAATATACAAGCAAAAACTATCTGCAAAATCTGATACATAATTTGGAAACTATCTGCGTATAGCGTACACCTACATTCTGCTACTCTGCACATTCCCTGAATTTGACTTATCATACTACTGGTAAACCAACAAAATAACAAGGCAATGACATGTGTTAGTAGTGTGAGATATAAGTAAGTAGAATAATCTCCAACTTTTTTCTGGCTGTGAACATTGTCTTAACTGTTTCACAAAATTTATAATTTTTGCTTACAAAAATTGTGCTGGAACAATTTCTTTAAAGAAATATGCTATTTTTGTTTACCTGAATAAAATTTTATTAATGTCCTGAAATGCAGACACAATATCTACTCACTTTAACTTCCTTCCATCAAGCCAGTTACCTCGCCCTGCACTCCTCTTCTCTAAAACAGTTGTCAGCCACATCCCTCCCCATCACTACTCTGAAAAAGTCCTAAGAATGCTGTCATAACTTTACACTCCACTTTCTGTGTTTGAAAATTCTACTAGCACAAACAAACAGCAGAACAATTTAAAATTACCTCCTTCAGTGAATTGGTATCCATCCTCCTCAATTGCCTTGTGTCATAATAGCATAAAAAAAGGTTTAAACTAAGGATTTGGAAGAGTGGAGAACAACTGAATCTGCAGACACTATTTTGATAACCTTTTTAGGAGTCAACCATGGACTTCCTAGGGGGAAAAAAATATGTAGGGCTACACAACAAAAAACACGAAACTCATTAGTACTTGGCAAAGTCCACATTATATTTTAAAGTTAAAAAAAATTTCAAAAATGGCACATCTTGAACTGGGTGGGTGGCAGGGTGGCAAAGAAAAAATTTCATTGTGGGCTCCAGCCCACCTTCACACCCCTTTGACGACATCCATTTGGCTGATTCCATGCTCTTACAGCACTGAATCATTACAGTAAATTTTATAAGTTACTTGCATTGTTTACACCAATATGTCTGCAGATTCTCTATATGGATATCTATTAAATCCCAGAAAGCAAGCAAGTCTGACCTTTGAGGAGCTACCCTCCGATTCTCAGGTAACATTTTAGTATGTATATGTCCTGCACACAGAAGCAACATATGAAATTTTACATTAATTTTGCAAATTTTCAGGGGGTCCTTTTTCTCTTAATTTTTTTACTACCAAGACATTTTTGTACAAAACTACACTAGGAGGTGTTAAGATGATAATCTGTTTAGAAATTAAAGCAGTTTACACACTGTTACCCCTTGTTCCATAGATGAACTAAAATTGTAGTTTCAGTGACAAGGCACACTTTCCCTGTGAATTCTAATGGTGTATAAAATATGAAATAAAAAGTTAGAAAAAATGTACATCCAATCACAGGAAAAATCATATAAATAAAAATGCATCATTCATTGTAATAATGAATCTGACAATCTAACATTTAACACCATGTAGATGTTAATTGTTTTGCCCAAAGACAGGTGAGATTAGAAATTGGCAAATGGAAATAGAAGATAAAAAAAAGTATATAAAGATTCTACTGCAATATAATTCAAAACTGAAAAAAAGAATGGCATCTATATGAGCTTCCAAGAATGCCAAAATTGGGAAATGGCAATTAATATTAACTGTTTCTACACTCCAAAACTGAAAAAAAGCTGCAAATCTGATCAAGATTAAGCTATTTGAAAAATGATAGAAAAGAATTCATCCATGTGCTCGGGAAATTGCAGCAACCACTGAGTCACATACTGAAGTTGCATTATGCAATTTCTTAATTGACAACTTTTTATATGCACCAAAGAGCCATTACATTATGACCACCTACCTAACAAGCTATAGGACCCCTTTAGCTTGTGAAACAGTGGCCACTTGGTGAGGCATTGATTCAATGAGGTGGCAATAGGTATGCTGTCGACATTATAGGTATACCATAATGTCAACAGCAGGTCCTCCAGTTCCTGTACATTTTGGGGTGGTGGTGATTTAGCACGAACCCACTTTCACAGGTCGAGCCACAAATGTTTAATTAGGTTCAGGTGAATTTGGAGGCCATGGAATTAACAGAAAGTCACCAGCATGTTCCTCAAACCACTCCTTGACGATTTTGGCAGTGTGGCATGGTGCATTATCTTGTTGGTAATGGCCATCACCAGCAGGGAACACAATTGCCAAGAATGGGTGAACTTGGTCCACAATGAAATTCAGATACCTGACAGCTGTCAGGGATTGTGCTATTGGGATAATGGGGCCTAAAGTGTCCCAAGAAAACATTGCCCACACCATAACACCACTGCATTCAGCCTGTTTCCACCCAACAGTGCATCCAGGTGTCAGTCTCTCCGTTGGTAATCGGCATATCCACGCTCTGCCTTCTACGTGATGCACCTGGAATCTTGATTCGTCAGACTAGGCCACTTTCTTCCAATCATCTGCAGTCCAATCTCTATGATCTTGTAGGCTCATTTCATATGCTGTTGGCGACGACATGCAGTGCGCATAGGGACCTGGCCGGGTCTTCAGCTTTGGAGGCCCATACGCAGAAGACTGCAACAAACTGTGTGCAGTGACACACATTGCCCTGATCACCACTGTTGTAGCTGCGGGTGATTTGTTGCACTGTGGCCCTGCAGTCACTGAGCAATGCACAAGTCTCCGCTCCCCTCCGGCATCAATGAGCTGCAGATGACACACAGCTGGATGAACCGTCACTCACTAAAGTGGCATGTGAACAACCCGTAAGCTGTGCCATTTCCGAGATTGTAGTTCCGAGGTGCTGTGCCATCACAATCTGTCCTTTAGCAAACTCCAATAAATCGGCAGCTTTTCCCATTCCGACTACGAACAACTACTAACCAAAAGTCGGTCCTCAGTTGTATATAGACTGCTCTGTGAAGTTTACCTGCACCACCGTTTGGTCTCCAGGCGCACTCATTTCTCTAGGTTGGGAGGTGGTGGTCATAATGTAATGGCTCATTGGTGTAGAAACACCTAGCAAACAAAAAAAATATATTTTATTGCAACTTCCAATGAAAAATAATCACTGTCATAGCTGCACACATATAGGGGGGCAAGAGGGGGTATTTACCTTCCCCTGGAAATCGGACCATGTCTTTCCTGTTCTTGGAAGGTACTAGAGATTTTCCCTGATAGCACCACTACTGACAGATAAATTTTTCTGCATAACTTCTGGATGTATGTGTATGCAGCAAAAATAGGAAAAACATTGGAAATTTCCAGTAGAAAAAGCAAAAATTTACAGTACAAAATAATAATGAAATTTTCCTTTGCTTGTTGGAGAACTGCATACATACACATATAGTTTGGAAAAGTATGAAAGGCAAAGAAATGAAATATATTTCACCCTCTGCACCAACTATTTACAGAGATCGGAAATTTTTCCAAGAAATTTGTCTTGAGTGTTCCATGGTGAATGTGACATCAGTGACCAAATGGATCAAATGAATGATAAAGAAATTTCCTCATTAACCTAACATGCTACATTATTTCTATCCATCTATTTTACGTAGATTTTGGGCTTTCTGGTTTCTAATTTATGTGTTCAGAGTGTGGTAAAAATGGTTAGATAACAAGGCACAGCAGAAATTTGCATATGGTGTTTACGTTATTTGCAGTGGCAATTTTTGCTTGCCTCCTCCTGAAAACTAAACTATGGGAGCCCATGATCACTGCAGTTATTTGTCAGTAAATATTTTTTTTCATTCAGTACACGTATTCAAAAGTGATTTTCTGTAATTTCATTAGGCCTATAATGCTAATCAAAATAAAACGCAGCGGAAAATCGGTACCGATTAGCATCTAAGCTACACTATGTGTACAAAACAAGTAATTGGACACTAAGTAAATAGAAAAACGGTACTGTATCTACATCAGTAGCAAGTAGGTCCTCAATTTGCAGAGATTACAGTAGCCACCCATCGAGGTAAACTGTCCACAAGTCCATGAAGTACGGAGAGCGGAATGTTTTTCCATTCCACCTTGAGTACATTGATCAATTCTGTCATTGAAAAAAGTCATGTTAGCCTAGACCTCACCTGTCATTCAAGTTCATCCCATAGGCGTTCAATGGGACTGAAGTCTGGGCTCTGAGCACGCCAGTTAATCTACAAGACCCGATTTGTCTCATACGAATCCACTGTAGTTCAAGAAACATAACAAATGACATTATCATCCTGGAAGAAACAATTGTGTCTGTATAACTGCCACAACTTTGGGAGCATGGAGTTTTCCAGGATATCTCTATACAGCACAGATTTTATGTTGCCATGAATAACAACCAGTGGATCCACACCATACCAGCTGAAACAGAGCCATACCATAACTCTACTACCTCTTTGCTTCAAAGCAGGCAGTTGTACACTCCGGAAGCAGACGTTCTCTGGGTAACTGCAAAAACCAGACATGACCATCCAGTCAAATTAATGCGAGTGGGATTCATTGCTCCCTAACATTTACCTCCAATGTCTAATTTTTGTGCTGCTGACACCATCGTAGCAGCGTGGCCTTTTTGGTCTTTGTGGTGAGAGGTTTATGGGCGGTTGCTCAACCATGATACCTGAGCACATGGGCCTCTTTTCGAAGCGTTTTGATGGAGATTGTAACATCTGTGGCCATCTGGAACTTGTACTATGGCATGCATTGGCCAGGACCTGGTTTTCCAGATCTATAAAATATATAATCACAAATTATCAACTGCCAACATATTTTCAGGAAGGTTGGTTATATTTTGCATTTTCTTAGTCTTTTCATGAAGTATAAAGAAGTGTTGAAACCAGTTAGGAATAACACATCTACTAGCAAAGGTGGAATCTTACGCAACTCCCTCAAATAAATAGCATTGAAGACTACATCCGCAATGAATCTTATTTACCTAATGGCAACCTTGAGGCTCCAATAGGCTTTTAATGGTAACCTTGAGGCTCTTAATAGCAGCCTTGAGGCTCCAATCTAACCCTGGTGTTTAGCAATCAGTATATAATGCTTCCAATAGTACAGTAAGTACCTGACTTAGGTGGTTTCGGAGTTACATGGTTGCATCTTGTAGCGCATCTTCCACTTACAACTATGACTATGAGTTAGCACTGGTGAAGGGCTGCCCGCTGGATGTGAAAACAGTGATCATCTGCAATTGCTTATTGACTGCATGCATCGACACACAGTTACACCATTTTGTGAAATTTGAAGCTAAGCGAATGTCAGAATGCTTCAAGAATGATCAACCAAGGACTAGCTGGTTTTAAGGCTCAGGATCCAGATTCTGAAACATTCATGAAAGTGTTTGGAGCCGTGCATGATGAGTTCGCTTGGTATAAATTTATGATGTGAAAAGAAAGACAACTGCACAGATGTTCTTGGGCAAGTATTTGAAAGCATCCTCAACATCGATGGAGCCAGGAGCACATTAATATATAGTTTGTAAGAGTGTAATGTCCAAATACATATGTTCTAGTATGTTGCATATTTATCACTGTAAGCAAGCGCGTTTTCTTTCAATTACATGTGCTGTTATATTTCAGGATTAATGTGCACTTTTTCTTTGATCTTTTCATGTACTATAACAATAGTTTAGCTTTGTCTCTTGAAATGAACATGCATGTCAGTGATTCACCATAATTAAGCACCTTTCGACTTACAGTTTTTTGACATACAATGAAATCTTCAAAACGAATTAACTGTGTAAGTCAGGGACTTACTAAACTCAGTTTACAGCCATGAAAGAAAACTTCAGCTGAAATGAAAGAATTCTATAGCATTACATTAAGGCACACACTGTGCAATATGCAAATATGCAACACTGGTGTCAGTGCTCTATTAACTAATACCCGTTACACTCCTACTTCATTCAAAAACTGTGGAATTTTAATCCTTTGTGAAAACTCCACATGGGAAATTCATAAATTGTGCAACAAGGATTTCTGAACATTGTACTGCTCTCAGTTTCTTTTATCAGATATGTGCCATTTTTATGCGGACAAGACAAATGCCAAATAGGGTATATTATTCTCTCTCAATTTGCAACCATGAAAACAATATAAATAGGCTGTGGTGTGCTACCAATTTGCAGACAGTGAGTAAATGTTGTACAAGGCACTGTATTAAAAACAAAAAATTTCATAAAATAAAAAAATACTTTTCAACTTGATACAACAAACATTTATTCAAAAGGCAACACTACAATTATGTTTAGTTAGAAAACAGGTTTTCAGCTGCATTTTAAAATATACGAAGTGTATTCATTTTTGTTGAGAAATTTTGAAAAAGTAAATCTTTTCTACAATAGACTTTCAGAAGTTTAGAACTGATTCTGTATCATTTGTTAAATGGTTCTGTGTATAAAAAAAAAAGGGGGAGGGGTCCACCAAATTCCTCAATTACAGAGAAACCCCATTTATGTTTTTCAAGAGACCACATAAAATTGATGCACAACTGAAAAAACATACAACAAAATGAAAAATTAAACATTAAGGGAAATTCAAAATTTTTGGATCGGTGATATTTTTCACATTTTACATACCAATAAGAAAAACATAAGTGAGAAATGTATAAATGGTGTTCTACTGTACTTGCCTACAAGTTTTATTTCTATTGACACAGCATGAGATTTTTAAAGGAACTTGCTAACAGCCAATAAAGAACTATAATTTCTGTAGCTGGTCAAATTCAGACAAAAATTTTAGAAAAGGGTCATCCATCCACAGTTAAAATACCCCCTCCCCCTTAGCACATCTCTGATCCTAGACATGAGGAGTCCTGGGGCAGTTAATTTTATTCACAAAACAGCATACCACTCCAAAACTGCAATTACCATTTTGTGTTCTCTACTTGTTCTTTTGAATAATGAATATTTTACAGATATAACTTTAACAGTTAGTTTTATGTTCTAAAATTTCTTTGATTCAGTTGACTTTCAGTCACAGAATTGTTCCCTTCAAAAATTGTCACACTCCATTTGAACCAGATTGCTAACTCTAAAATTAAACATCATATGACCTTTCACAAATGTAAAGAGGCAGTGTAGATTGGCAGAGGGTTTTTCCCTGCCACAAAAAAAAAAAAACAGGAAACAATAAGCAGTCGAATTTTTGTTATGAAAGGGCGGCAACTTTACATGCAATATTGGTAATTTCTTTATGGTAGTTTTCCTATACTAAAAGAAAACCTGTTACATGATGGTATTGATATGGTCCATAATCTTGCTTGATTTTAAAATTGGAGATGCACAATCAAAATGCCATTTTACTTCATTTTTTGGGAAGAGAACAAATCTGGCTGATGAAAAACAAAATTTTTGGAAATAAAATGGAATTATAACCACAAAGAGCATGTGGGTCAAATAACGGCAGGACTTCTCTCAGGACTGTAGCTAGAGGTATTGGCGCCCGGGCAAGTAGTAAAATTGGCGCCCCCTGCCCCAGTCCAACTGGAACAGGCAATGGTGTTAGATTTTATTATATACCTGTTTGCAGATATAGTACAATACCTGTATAAAAAATATTGCGATTTTTATTGTTATTTGCAATTATTGTCTCATATATAATTTGCTAATTGTATGAAATAGTAATAAAATGTAAATGTTTTTTGTATAAAATATTGCTCATAATATAATATTTTAAAAAAAATTACTTATATTGGTAATCCTATTCAATGGCCTGTGGTGACTATGTGAGCTTCAATAGGGATTATTGAAGAAAGAAAAAACATTGAACATAGTTTGAATGAAGAATACTTTTTATTTATAATTAAGTGCTTATGAACAACTGAAAAAATAAGTACAAGTAGCATTTGTTTAAAATTATGCTTAAGTCTTAACAGAATGATTTTGTATTTACAAATGTACCTTTCGAGCTATAACAGCAACAAAATCATTTATTTGATCATAATTAATAGTTTTTGGCAATATCTTTTTCTATTGACAGAATTGCCAGGTGCGTTAACCTCTCTTGTCCCATTGATGACCTTAAGTAATTTTTTATTATTTTCAGCTTACTAAAACCTCGTTCACTAGACGCATTAGTAATTGGTAATGTTAAGAATAATCTGAAAGCAATTACTAAGTTCGGATAAGATGTAGCAAGCGACATTTGGTGGATTAAATTTAATAGGTCAAGAGAGGTTGCTTTTGAAAAATCCTGATTTTTTTAGAATAAAGAAGTGGCCTGAAACTTAAAACTAGCTATTTCCCCCTCTATTTCAGTAGCATCCAGATCCTTATCATATTTATTTGCTAAGCGCATTGCACTAGCCTTCAACTCTTCTACGGTCATAGATTGAAAAGACTTGCCCGTTAAGAAATTAAAGTCATCTAACACTTCAATCAAACATTTATAACGCCATTCCATTTGTTCTAAGACTTTGTCCAAAACAGCATAAAAGTCCATACTGAACCTTTGTTTTCCTGTCAAAACAGTGTCTTCACTTTCTTCCAATGTCAGTAGTTTCCTCTTCCTTGCCCTTTTCTCCTCGAAGAAGCCGTCAAGAGATGTTGCGGCACAGATGTCCGATGCTTCGCCCAGTATAACATCAATCCCTGTATCCCGGATGTCTTGTAAAGCAGCTTTCAATCCTGTCAAGTGACTAACTGCACAGTCCACGGTCATATCTTTGCGCTGTAGTTGTTCATTAACGCGAGATATCTGATTTAGTATTTTGTCCCACATAACAGAGTAACAAACAAACTTATAATTAATTTGTTTCAGAAGATTTTTAACCACTGATAAACAGTCATCATGGAATTGAGGGTTGTCCGAAATTTCCTCTAAGGCTTCGAGGACTTTATCAAGCTGTGAATAAAGTGCATGAACAGCAGAGTATTTGGATGCCCATCTTGTATCACAGTGACGCTTGAGAGTGGTAGAAAGTTTGTTGGATAATATTTCCCACATTTTGACATTGTGAGCAAATATTTTGTACAGTTCTTGCACTGTGCCAAAAAATGTGATAATATCTGAAGAGACTCCAGCAGCGTTAACACCAATCAAGTTCAATGAATGAGTAGCACATGGTATAAAACGTGCATGGCTGCAAATTGCTTGTATACGGGCCTGGACTCCTGAATACTTCCCTGCCATGTTTGAACCATTATCGTATGCTTGCCCTCGGCAATTACGAATGTCAAGCCTATTGGCTTCTATTTTTTGTAGAATTTCTTCGATTAAACCAGCCCCAGTCGTTTCAGTACATTTTATGAAATCCATGAAACTTTCTTCAATAGAGCAAACATCCTCTGAAACTTTCACGTACCTAATAATCTGGCACATTTGTTCCTGATGGGCTACATCTGGTGTACAATCAAATGAAATTGAGAAATATTTTGCCTCTCTTATGTCTTTTAGTATTTCTTGGCGTACAGTGTCACCTATTAAATTGATGAACTCGTTTTGAATTGTTGGGGAAAGGTAATTTGGAATTCCTGGTTTTTCTTTGGCTATGGTAATATACTCTTTTAGCTGTTTATCATAATGAGAAACAAACTCTAGCAAATGTAAAAAAATTCCACATTTGTCTTCACCTAGCTTTGTACTTGAACCTCGAAAGGCCAAGTTGTTGACTGAACAAAACAAAATGCAATCGACATTGATTCTGAGAATGTGTGCCATTTCTCTTTTTCTTTTGTATTAATTTGCTATAGTTCAGTATCAATTGCACAGCCCTCTTTAATCCTTTTTTCAAAGCTTTTCCAGGAAACATAGCACTCACGGTGCTCTACAGAATTTTCATGCTCTGGAATTCGAGGGTGTAATCTTTTCCACTGAGAAAATCCCACTTGTGGATTTGCCAAACGTGATTTCAAATGCTTTCCAAATAGCATGCAAGGGAAACAATAAATAACTTTTGTTGCTTCACTGTAAACTAACCAATCCCGCTCTCCATTCAAAAGTTTTTTGTGGAACCAATTTCCTGTAAAATGCCTTTTTTCTGCATTAAATGATAAAAGAAAATTACCATTTTTATTTTGTTCTGGACCGTGTTCAACTAACAAGCTTCTCACATAGTCATTCAAATCAGGCCATGTTGTGGGATCATTAAAATTAAGTTGAATTTTGGTTTGTTCATCTTCCAAATCCTGTTCCTGTACACCTTCATAAGGACTCAATGTTGGAAAGGATGGGTTAAAATAAGGTGTAGAATCATCTGAATGCACACTAGCACTACCAGTTATATTCTCAGTTACTTCAGTAACGTTTTCATTTTCTAAAAGTGTTGATGTAGATGGCTTACTTTCAATCACTTGCTGTAGTGGGAGCGCAGCGGTTGAGGGATCCACCTTCTTTACCTATCCCAGTTTTTGCCACTGCTTGGCTTGGACTGCGTTATCCGCCTCTTGTTGTTTTTTTCGTTTTCTGCCTTGTGCTCCAGACAACTTTGTAGGTCCTATTTCGACACACACGTCACGTGGCACAGTGCACTAATTCAGCGCGCTACTCAATCAATCAAGCTATACAGGCAACGTTAAGCAAACAAATGTCGTCACAGTGTCACGGCAATTATTGCATTTAAACTGTCGCAACCTTAACAGAGTAATGTTTGTTCCACGCATGCGCACTGTAGGCTTCCCTGTCGACGAATCGTCGCCATCCGTCATTCGTTCTCAATACACGTAAGGAGTGATGGATCATGGACAGAGGAGGCCGTGAAGGTCACAGCACCCGTCGCCTACATTTCATCCCCTGAGACATGCAGCCGTGGTCGATGACGTACCTGCACTGGCCAAAAGCCTGGGAGCTTTCTGTCAGAGCACCACATGAAAGGCACTTTCAGTCAAAGTTACTACCGTATTTACCCGATTACAGTGTGTCATCTACTGCAAGGCGCACTCAAATATCAAAAATTATTTTTTTGGAAAACAAAAGTTCATGATTTTGGGGGGCCTAAAAATCAGAAAACATTGATGTTATAGTATAAATTGGATAATTTTAAATGAACATTTTCTGTTATGCATGCTCTTTCTTTAAAAAGTATTTTGCTTAATATAGCAAATATACTTTTCTGATCTCAAAATCAAAAATCATATGATTTGAGGTAAAATGCTGGAATTACAATGCATCTTTATATGTCTTCTGGTGTCCATTTTAAAATCTGTTTCTTCTCGCTAAGAGCATCAGTTTGGGTTTTCAGTGTACAACTTAAATAAAATACAACGTGAAACAAATATGATACACCAAGAAAAAGTGCTGGCGTAAAACACCGCCATAACAGAGGGAAGTTTTGTCCTGGAGGGAACTGAGCTGAGCCAGAAGGTCAGCGTGATGACGTAGAAACAAGTACACTACCCATTTTTTACCCAACCTTTCACACACGGGTCGGTGTTCAGCACTTCAAAGGGGCGTACGAGCCCTTTCCCTCTAAAGTCCTGGCCTACACTAGCTGCTGCGCGCGTCTCAAATGTTTCATAAACATAGCAACTAAAATGTACTGTCACACCCAAGCCAAATCAATCCGAATATTTGGCGTTCGGACGATTGGAGTTCTCCTTTAATTTAGGTTTCATCTGGTCGCCATTTTATTCTTAAAGCATACAGAAGTTTAAATTTTATACATTTTTTTAATTACGCATATAAATTAATTTCACATTTTTTACATTTATATAAAAAAAATCTACGTCTCGATGGCACCCCCCTCCAGCTCGGCGCCCTACTGCCCCACCCCACCCCACCCCATCCCGCTACGGCTCTGCTTCTCTGAAGTATTACACGATTCCATCAGCAGTAGTTACTAGCATTTTAAGTTTTAGACCATAGCTCTCTGTATATTATCACTACACGATAGTTTTCTGACCTTTTGTCAGATATATCCTCACCTGTGGAACAGGGTTTTGTCAAAACAATGAAAACTCCAATTGTGGCTGGAGTACACGCAATGCACCATATGGAGACCACGGGATGTCAACGAGATGCGAGGCATATAAAGGAGTGCAGTAAAATATCATCTATCCTGTAAGCGCCACAGTTGCAGGTGAAACAGATGTTGGAGTAATTTTCAAAAATGTCCGATCTCAGTAACCTCAAAAAAGGCATGATAATTGGTGCACATCTTCCAGTAGCTTCAGCAACTATTAAGGCAGAAAAGGTAAGTGTAACATGAGGAACTGTATAAAAGATTATGACAACCTATCAAAAAAGAGCATGGCGTTGCCTCCAAACATGCAAATTGTGGATGCAATACAAAGATATCAAATACATAGGCGAACATTAGCACCGACTGTACAATGGAAGCACAAATAGCAGAACACCAGTCAGAAAAATCCTATTTCTATCATAACAGTTCATTGGGAACTCCAACGTGCCAGTACTTACAGCCATACTACAATCCACAACCCTCGTGAGTACGAACATCAATGCAAGAAAACGTGTAAGGTGATGCAAAGCACATATAAACTGGACTGCTAAAAACTGGCAACATGTTACCTAGTCTGATGAATCATGCTTCACATTGTTTCCCACCACTGGTAGATTCTATGTCCACTGCCAAAACATACCACCCCAACAGTTTGGTTCCAACTATGAAGAAAGGAGGTGGATCCCTGGTGCTGTCGGGTGCCATATCATGGCATTCCTTAGGGGGCCATTGGTTATTCTGCTGGGTTGTATCACATCTGCAATGTACAAATCCTTTCTAGGGGGGCCACCAGCACTCAATGTTGCAGGCATTGTTCCCTAATGATCGTCCCAGGTTTTGAGCAGATAATGCACCTGTGCATGGTGTGAAACATGTAAAGTTGTTTCCAGAGGATGAGATAAAGCAGCTACCCTGGCCACCTCAATCTCCAATTCTCAATATTACTGAACATTTGCGGGAATATCTGCAGCAAAAGGTTAGATCACACTTTTCATCTCCAACATCACTGGCACACTTGGGACATATTTTACAGGAAGGGTGGTCCCAAATTGCATCATCATGTGTGCAGGACTTGTGCAAGTCTCTTCCAAGTTGAATTGCTTCTGTACTGAAAACCTAAGGTGGGCCTACAGCTTATTAATAAAAAGTTCTCCTCAAACAATTAGTGTTTCCATTATTTTGATAAAATCCTGTAAGATTATTCTGTTCTCAAGACATTGTAAGGAAATGCCACTCCTTCCATCAGCCAATGGAGTGTGTGCAACAGGAAGAGACACTGATTTCACACCAAAGAAGAAAATTACAATTTTAGAAATTTTTCACATTTTATTCTACGTATTTTATTTATATTCATTGAAAAATGTAAGTGTGAGTGAGTGAGAGTGTGTGTGTGTTCTTAAAAAAATCAGCCATTTTGCATCTCATTGTGGAACTATTTACAATAGATTCCAGTTAATTGGGCCATCAGTTAATTATGGCAGCCACTTATTTGGAACAACTCTTGAACAACTCTTACTCATCCAATCATTTATCCCTTGGATTACATCTCAGGGATAAAGCTTCTCATAATTAGGGTGGCTACTTAATTGGGCCAAAGTGTTCTAGCCTTGGTGTGTCCCAATTAACTGAAATCTACTGTATATCACAGAGTGACACTCTGAGAGCAACAATCTCAAAAATAAACAAACCCAACTGCAACTTCCACACAAAAATTCACATAACACTTCGTGTGCACTTCACAAATTACCACTATTCAAATACGCAAGTGACAAACAAATGGCTGTTTATTTGCAGTTCTTGTGTGTGCTTACTAGCAAATATACTTGGCTGTCCAAAGCACTCTTATAATCACCCTACATATGTACAAACATTTTTAGCACTTTTGGTTGTTTAGTACTCATCCAAATCATTTATGCCTTGGAAGACTCATATACCCAATTCAGTCATAAGCGCAGGCTTGAAAAATTACTGGGGGTTCCAGAAATTTTTAATCGAATTACCCATGCTTTTTTCAAAGGATTTAAGTCTAATTTAAATTTCATTTAGTCAGATTATCTTGCACAACATGACACCTAAAATGCCAAAATGAAGCAAATTACAGTTTATTACAGAAAAATATTTTTTTCTAGATAATTATTTATTTCATTTATTTTGCTTTTGTGGGTGCGACATTATTATAAGCAATACACAGATATTGTGTGAATTTCCAACTCAGTTGTCTTTATAAAAGTAACAAACACATGCAAAATTTATTTTTAGGCATTTTTACCAATTTCAAAAATTCCAACAAATTTTTTCTTCTAATGATTTGCGAGTTAAAATACGAGGTTAGAAGGGAGAGGACATGGATGGCATCAGCCTCATGCCCTGTGTTTTCCGTGGGCTCCACTTCTTATCAGCTGTGTATGCCCAACTTGGACTGCTTCTGTATTTCTCTATGGGGAAATTGTCAACTTTGAAGAGGTTTTAGAGATACTTGTGCAGCACATACAGTCAGGAAAAAATGAGACTGAAATACACATGCACATAACTAAAAATCTGCAAAAAAAAATTACAGAAATAATGTTTAGTATTTTCTAAAAAAAAAAAAAATTCAAACAAAATTATGCTTCTTAGAGAGGAAGTGCATATTGCGCATCAGCCATCACGACGACCTTGCTAAAGCTGTGGGAGCCTCGTTGACCTTCAGGGATTGCTGCAGAGGGTAAGAGACTGCCGCTATCAACTTGTGCAGGAAGTGACGTCACGTCATTGAACCTCTCCACCCGAGGGCGCAAGAAACCAGATCATCAGATATTGCTTCACCATTGGCGGCTGATGCCATCTCCTCTCTCTCTTCTAACCACCTTGGTCCCCGACTGTCCGAAAGATAGGGTGGGTCAACTGACTGTACAACATATTCCAGCCTTTATCACTATGACCTCGAATAGGTTCTCGTGTTCGTATGTAGAGCTAGACTTTTGTATTTTGTGGGAACCCAGACAAACTGAAGAATTTTCTTTTTATAAAGGAGGCAGTTTTAAATGCTTTTAAACAATGGTACTTAAGGTATTTTTTGTTGCATCAAATTTGATGAACGCGAACAAACACCAATTCTTTTTTGAAGCACAATAAACAGCCTGAGGGATAAAATTTCTATACATGCATTATATATATATATATATATATATATACAGGGTGATTCATAAAGAAGTATACAGTTTCAACGCACTATAAAACAAGAACAATGCAAGATATTTTATGTTACCTATAACAGAATTGTAGGGGAATGTTTAAAGTTTTTTTAGAGACAGTCACAGATGTTCTATGTGCGCACCCTTAGTCACACATTGAGCCTGTAATCCATTGCAGCCCAAACGCGAGGTAAGATATAGGAATCAAGTGCAGTGATAGTGGCTGTGATACGCTGTTCCAGCTCCGCTAGATCAACAGGAAGAAGGGGAGGGGCGAATACCTTGTCCTTTACGTACCCCCACAGGAAAAAGTCACAAGGTGTTAAGTCAGGACTTCTGGGTGGCCATTGGGTCAATGGCGTGTTGTAGTCCGCTGCTCGTCTAATCCATCGGTGAGGAAATGTGTTGTGTGACTAAGGGTGCACACATAGAACATCTGTGACTGTCTCTAAAAAAAAATTGAAACATTCCCCTACAATTCTGTTACAGGTAACATAAAATATCTTACATTGTTCTTGTTTTATAGTGCGTTAAAACTGTATACTTCTTTATGAATCACCCTGTATATATAGGTAGTAAACTGGGAATTAATAATAAAAAACTTGAATTTCAAACAAAAAACAAAATTTATGCATATATGCATACGTGTATTTTCCCCATGAAATACACGTAAAAAAAATGAGAGGTTCGAGGAACCCACAATAAAATTATTGAGGGTTCAAATAGTGTCTCGAACCCATGAAGTCGGCGCCTATGAATTCAGTTACTAGCTCAAAGAAAAAAAGATGACCCAGAACTATCTCAAAAGCAAAGTCCAGCATCAGATGAACTTAGACCTTCAATGCAAGAACCAAAGTCTAACCATTCTGACTATCAAGTAACAACATGAAATACTAGTGTTTCTTTGCTAGCAAAACATCGTATCAATATAACATCCTATTTCATTGTAAACAGTAGAGATTTGACCACTTCCCTCAAGTTTTAGGAGCACTTAACACATACCATGATTTCTTATAGTCTTCAGCAAGTAAAGACTCAAATTCACAAAAAAAGAATACAGTGATTTTCAGTTTGTGTGTATGTGTTCGTATTGCTTACGGCTAGAAGGTAATTGGATTTGCTTACGGCTAGAAGGTAATTTGCTAATTATACTTAAGCCTGATATTATGAAAGGAAATAGAATTCTGAATATCTGTCATTTGCCCTGGAAATTTTATGGTGAAATACATCTTCCTATGGTCACACATGTCCATTTTAAAATACAGAAGAAAAACTGTTTTATATTTTATACCGAGATTCATATTTTTTACATGAAATATGGATTTGGGTTTGCTTAAGGCTAGAAGGTAATTGTAATTTGCTTAAGCCTGATATTATGATAGGAAATAGAATTCTGAATATCTGTTATTTGCCCTAGAAATTTTATGGTGAAATACATCTTCCTATGGTCACACATGTCCATTTTAAAATACAGAAGAAAAACAGTTTTATATTTTATACCGTGATTCATATTTATTTTTTTTGAAATCTGGATTAAAGGTTGTTTTTAAACACTACTTTCTGTATGCAATGGAAATAACCCAGAGTAATACTGTATACAACATAAAGATCATGCAAACAAAGGTTATGACATCCCAGGGAGTAATATCGCCTCTCCTTGACAAATGTCAACCCCGCCTTCTCGTGGTGCATCCTGTTCCATCTAAAGGGCTCTGACGACCGCCAATAGCAGTATAACTATACCATCAGGATTAGAGGAAATGCTATCCCACACTCACCAACTCACTTGACCAACGTGGTGAGTTATGGCCAAACCCCTCCAAAATGACTCCACGCCACCAGGTCCCTCAGTCTCCAGCAGCTGCAATGTACCTGGCCAAGGCAGAGGCCAGTACGACATGAAGGCAGAGGGTGCTAAGAATCATCGGAGGACCGGACTAGGCTGCCATTTGATGCTGACCTTGGCTACTTACAACGGACGCTCCCTATCTTCTGATTAAAGGCTTCTTAAATTGGAAGAGGAACAACAAAGAATCAAGTGGGACATCCTCAGGCTAAGTGAGGTAAGGAGAAAAGGAGAAGATCCCATTGAACTGAAAAGTGGACATCTCTTCGTGGGACAGATACTGGCAGAACTAGTGGTGTTGGATTTATAATAAAGAAACTGAAGGATAAAGTTGTAGAAGTTGTAAGTTCCTCTGACAGAGCTGCAGGACTCGTTATCCAACTCTCGAGAATATACCAGGCTCAAATTATTCAAGCTTATGCACCCACCACAAGTCACCCTGAAGAAGAAATTGAAGAATTTTATGAGGAAATTCGGAATCTAAATAACAAAGGCAAACAGCACTTGAAGATCATTATGGGTGATTTCAATGCAAAAGTAGGGCAACAGCAACAGAATGAAACTTCAGTTGGCAAATTTGGTTATGGGAACAGAAATCAACATGGAAATACTGTTGTAGAATTTGTAGAAGCAGAGGTTTTTCATCATGAACTCCTTTTTCAAGAAAAAGCCACACAGGAAATGGACATGGAGACATCCGAAATTTATTTTATGAGTAACAAAAAATTTGTCATCGAAGACTGTAGTGTGCTAAACAAGTTCAACACAGGTAGTGACCATGGATTGGAGAGATGTAAGATGCACCTCAACACTAAACTCGAACATGGCAAGCTCATAAAACAAACAAAATGACCAACCTTATAAAACACCATAATACCTCCAAGATGGAACTGAGGAACAAGATTCTCTGCTTTAGAAGGCCTAACATTGGAAGAAGTGGATATTTCTGAAGTTAACAGAGAACTCACCAAGGCTCTCATGGAAACAGCAAGAAAAATATGTGATACTATGAACAAGTTACATATGAAGAAAATTTCAGGAAAAACAAAAATGTTGATGCAAAAGAGAAGGGAGATGAGGACAAATAAAGATGTAACTACCAACGAGGAATATACATATAGAACTATGCAAGACAGTGCGAAAAGGTATCACTGAAGACATTAGGTGAGGAAAGCAATTGAAAACAACCAGAGCCTAAAGAGAGCAAAAGGACATCTTAGTAAGGGAAGAAAACAGATTATTATGGCTCTGAGAAAAGAAGATGGTACTGTAACAAAAAATAGAAGCAAAATTTTGACAAGGGTGAAAGATTTATATTCAAAACTATATGAAAGGGATGATACATCTATTCCAGACATTACAACAGGTACCAGTGCCAAAGTCCCTCCAATCCTCCCTGCAGAGGTTACATATGCAATTAAGAACATGAAACGGGGAAGAGCTCCAGGAGAAGATGGAATTACCATGGACATTATACAAGAAGCAAGTGGAGAAATTGAAACTACACTCGCCCAAGTTTTCACCAGATGTCTTAATGAAGGGAAGATTCCTGAGGATTAGAACAATGTTACAATGATCTTGCTTCATAAAAAGGTGACGTTGAGGATCTCAGGAACTACAGGCCCATCAGCCTCCTTTCAATGGTTTATAAAATCTTCACTAAGGTTCTTTCACATTGCTTGAAGGTAACACTAGACATGGCCCAACCACGAGAACAAGCTGGATTCAGGAGTGGCTACAGCACTATAGATCATATCCATGTACTGAGAGAACTAATTGAAAGAACAGGAGAATATGAACTCCCATTATGCATGGCTTTATTGACTATGAAAAGGCCCTCGATTCCGTGAAACAAAACCATCAGCAGTAAGAACAGCTTTGAAATCCTGTGGTATTGAAGATGCATACATTAGCATTATTAATAACATGTATGAAAATGCAAGTGCAAAGGTTCGAATATTTGAGGATACAGCACAAATAAGAATTGGAAAGGAAGTGAGACAAGGGTGACACCATATCTCCCAAGCTCTTTAACGCCACATTGCAAAATGTCTTTCAATCATTGAACTGGGAAAACAAAGGCATAAAGATTAATGGCGATTACTTAACTCACCTTCGTTTTACTGATGATGTAGTCATCTTTGCAGCTACCCCTTCAGAGCTGCAGAGTATGATCCAAGAACTTGCTGACAAGAGTAAAGAAGTGGGATTAAAAATGAACTTTCAGAAGACAAAAGTGATGTACAATGCTTTTACAAGAAATGAAGATTTATCGATTGATGGAGAAAAGCTTGAGACAACCGATTCCTACATTTATCTTGGGCAGCGGATATCCAGTGAGGGTCACATTGATGAAGAAATTAATCGGCATATAAAACTTGCCTGGAGAGCTTTTGGAAGAAACAGCATAGTTTTCAAGAGCAATATGTCATTATGTCTCAAAAGAAAAGTGTTTAATCAATGCATCCTGCCAGTGCTTGTGTATGGAGCAGAGACATGGACCTTAACTAAAAGAGACATACAAAGACTGCAGACAACTCAAAGAAGCGTGTACAGATGCATGCGTGGTATAACCAGGAAAGATAAGAAGAGGAACTCGTGGATAAGAAAAATGACAGGAGTGGACGACATCATGACCAGAGTGAAATCACTGAAATGGCAACGGGCTTGACATGTTGCCAGAAGAACGGAACACAGATGGACAACCAAAATCTTAGACTGGATTCCGAGGGACAGGAAAAGACCCAGAAGAAGACCCCATGGGAGATGGAAGGATGAAATGCGAAAGTATGCTGGAGTGGCATGGAAGAGACAGGCCCAAGACAAACAATTGTGGAAGAAACTTGGTGAGACCTTTATCCAGCAGTGGATTGATAATGGTTGATGATGATATTAAATGTGATGGTGTGGACTGTGATTAAGAGTGATAAGTGGATGCATAGCTCTACAAAATCATAGATTAAAGTCCTTGTAGAGTATGTGAAATACTGCATCTTATTCTAAACAGTTTTATAGAATCTTTACCATACAACTTCTGTATACACTACTGACAGTACAGACATGCATAAATGTAGCTTGGACACTCACCAGACCGATATACATACCACCACCACTGATCCAAGAAAAATACAATTATTTTTGGCAATACTCCAAAATTATAAATCACTCCTGTAACTTTGGCGTATACCACTGCAAATAATAACATGAAAGTGAAGACTGGTTCACACACCAACCTGACCAACTCAGAGAAAATTTAATTTCAGACATTATCTTAAAAAATACAAGAAATGGGATAAAACATGCTCGAGTAAACTCATGAACCAATCGCAAATCTCAGCACATCTGCGTAGGACATACCATAAAAAGGCCGTTTACGTTACCAGTTGTTAATCAAGAGTAGGATTTTTTCTAAAACGAAATGGGGGGGGGATAGATAGATAACAATCAGAAACTGATAAAAACTTTGTGGCCATAATTTGGTAGCACCCGAAAATAGCTGAGTAAGCTATGCTAGAAAATTTACTTCCAGGGCCCAAGTTAAATAAATGGTTTGTATGCTGCTGTATTTCCTCCCAAAGTAGCAGTTCACCTTCATGTTTTATCATTCACAGCTCATGGGAACTGAACAAAATGTCACACCAATATTGCCGCTTGAACTCGATTTTGTTTAAACGTAAAACCATTTCAATCTATTCATCATGGGACTTATTGCAAGAATGTTACTTACGCTCGACCAACGTTTCTTTTTGCCAGTCCTAGATTCACCAAATGCACGACCTATTTTATATATTTTGCCTGACCTCAATTATCAGACGCCCCTAACGAACTTTCCCGTCTGGCTACAGGCCTGGTTAATTTTTGTACGTGCAGTGTAATTAGTTTTATTTTTAAAATAGGACATCGCTGGCATTTTTTATATTGAAAAAAAAAAATATTTAGAATTTGCATCTTACCAAAAATGCCGTGACTTACCGTAACGAAAAATTTATCCATAAACAGAATCGTAATACCGTTAGTGATTCAATTCATCCAATTCAACAAAATTCCCACTTCAGTCTTTTGGTCCTAAGCAACCTAAGCAGCTAAAAACTTTATCAGAAAAAGAGAATGATACGCAACAACTCGTGGACAAAAAGCGTAATTGAGTAACAGTCGCTAAATTAACAATTAAACAAATCACGTCAAATACATCATGCACGGAATCTTCAGAACGTAGTAGATTACACTGAAAAAAGAAACTGCAAACCTTACACAGAACAGGGTAGCCGAAAACTTAATGCCAAATCGTTAAGAAGTGCTTCTACGTGCCTTTATAAACCCACTACATGCCAGCAGATTAAATCTCTCGTCAGGTCGCGCCCGTCGTGACTCAAAAGTTTCACTTCGTGTTCCCAACACATGCGCAGTTCAGATTCCCCCACTGTAGTGATTCAATTTCGGTTTGAGCAACGATTTCTGTTTTGGTTTCGCTTGCATAACAGTCATTTTATTTCCACAGGTGTACTCACTTTACTGGATATTAATTAGCAATAGTCTCATTTTTTGCTACGTGTTGGTAGACATTTCGGCAGTTGATTTGCACCTTCGTCTTCGTGTTTGTAAATAAATAGTGCTGAATTTTTACATTATATCATTCTACTTCTGAGCTAGATACATGACAAAATTTATCAAACATCTAAGTCACTAAATTTTCCTTAGCGGGGTTCATTTGAACTACGATCGTGAATCCTCCCAACTGATCGAATAATATGCCAGAAATAGTTATTTCCATCTAGTAAGTAATATATGCCTAGAGCCCATTTAAGAGGGGGCCAAGGGTGCTGCAGCCCCGAGCCCCGCTTTTTCAAGGGACCCCAGAATTATGCAGGGTGCTTGAAGAATTCACAAAGTTCTGCAGTTTTTGTTTTTTTAATTTGCAGATAGCACAGCAAAAACTATAAGAAGCTGCCTTGTGAAGAAATTTTCTATTTCTTCCCTCTTAGGAGTCCGCAAAAAGTATAGTCGCCCCCAGTCCATCCTCAAACCTTTCAAAGGCATTACAGATGTTTTGTACGCATCTGTAATTGGGGGAATTTTTCATACATTAAGAATTCATTAGAATCATGATAATTGAATCATGTTATTTCGCCCACTACTGCGATATAATTTCAACAAGCCGAACCCTGGGGGAAGGGGAATAAAGCAGAACTGAACTGGTATCTATTTTTCAACCATGCATTTTTACATTTCTAACACTGATTCATTCGTGAAGAATAATGGGTTACACACTTCAATGTGGCGGGGATATTTTTATGGCTTCTTCAGTATACTTTGGGAATGTTTTCTCCTGGGTATTTTTATTCGGCCACCCATAGTGAAATTCTAGACGTGCCACAATTACTGGGGCCCCAAAATATTGTCCAGCCTCCGGCTCCTTAAATCACTCCGTAAAGGTTATGCTAAATAATGTAATAGAATCCGCCTTCCTTTTTTTTAAATTATAAATGTTTTGTACAATTTTGTTTTCTACTTGGCTTTTTTTTTTTTTTTTTTTCGGTTAAAGAAATAAAACTAGTTTCAAACCCTTGGGATAAAACTAGCTTTTTTTTCTTCACGGGGAAAATTGTCCTTTTTTTTAACACACGACAGATTTAGTGTTTCGATTAAAAAACAAAAAAATCACGAGAGGTAAAGATGTATCTTTTTTTCGTAAATCACTCCGTCAAAGCTTAAGCGAAATAATGTGATAGCATTTTCTCGCTCCATTAACTTTCGACGTAGGCGAATCAGGAAGTTTGCTCCAGGTGAATCCCTCCCCTCTAGCAGGTGTAAGTTGTAGGCCAGACAAGAATAGGCGAAGCAAGAATTCTTTCCTCGCCTAAAATGGCGGAACCCATTAACTTTCGACGTACGAACAATAGGCCAATCAAGAATAGGCGAATGCGGAAGACACGCTCAAGCCCAAATCTTCTAGCTTCCTATAGGGTTGGTGCGAATGAAATGTCCGGCAAAGGGCACACGTGGACGGCGAAAACGGAAAAGTAAGACAACTTTCCTACGCAAAATAATCCCCCTCGGCATCGACACATAGTTGCCATCTGTCCGGCAAGGCCATGATCCCGGAAGGAAAAAAGTCTTGTGGCTGGGGCCCGAAGAAGTCATCAACAGCACATTGAACCTCATTGTCTGTCGTGCACTGTTTCCCGGACAGGAAGGGATCCAGGCGACGAGGCAGTGCTTCGTATCCCAAGGCACTTAGTGTCAGCATCGTTCGTTGTGCGACATGAGGGTGAGCGTTGTCCTGTAGCAAAAGAACATCATGTCTGTTGAACAAGTCCGGTTGTTTCTGTGGCAATTTCCGGCGCATCTGGTGTAATTCAGCACAATAACGTTCTGCAGTGATGGTTTGGCCTCTTGCCAAGAAAATCCGATGAATTATCCTGGCTGTGGACCACCCGAAAAAGAAGCATCATCTTCTTGGTGTGTAGGGGTGGCTTAGGATGCCATCCAGCAGGCTGTGCCTTGCTTAACCATTGTGCAGATCTTTTCCGATTATTATAAAGGACCCACTTCTCGTCGCAGGTGACGATTCGATGCAGTAGAGGCTCCTGTTTATTCCTGGCAAGCAGCGACTTACAGACTTCCGAACAACTGTCGTGTGGTGGACACCTACCTCTGCCGCTCTCTCACGACACGTTTTTCGGGGGTCCGCATCAACCATACGCAACAGAACATCGTCAGAAATGGCAACAGGTCGGTGACCACGCGATTAGTTTTGCAGGTCCGTATCTCCGCTTCGAATCTTCACAAAACATCGATGAATGGTTCGTTCGTTGATTGTATTCTCCCCAAACACTTTGTTAACGTTTCGAGCGGCAATACTTACAGAATGGCCCAGTTTAAATTCATACAGGAAGATGACTCTCAAATCCGGCGTCTGCATGTTTCCTTTGCAAGCCACATTACGTCCAAACAAACCACGCTTGAACCTTGTTCTTCAGATCAGATCAGATTATATGTAGAGGATTTTAGGAAGGGTATCTGACGCTAGGTCTTAAACAACCCATAGAAATAAGAAGCTAGAAGATTTTGGTTAGAGTCCCTGATAGGAAAGTGACATGGAAGCGAGGTAGAAAGGGGGAGAAAGACGCCCTTATTTATAACCGGAAGGCCAGTACCCGGGTTCCGATGGCTTAACGTGCCCATCCGACGCACGATGAATGTTTATTGGTTCGAGCGTTCGTACCTGCTGGGAACGAACCTGAGGTCCCCCAGTGACAGTCACGAACGTTGACCACTAGGCCATCCGCCGCCCCTGAACCTTGTTCTTCACACACGTGCTAGCTATTTATAGTAACTCTGTGACGTAATACGGTTCCATTCCGCTGTGGTGGGGGCCTGTCTCCACTGCTCATTCGCGTCGGACATTTCATTCGCACCAACACAATATTTCTAAGGGTTGTTTAAGACCTGGGGTCAGACACTCCCTTCCTAAAATCCTCTATACATATGATCTGATCTAATCTGAATTTAGGGGCATTGGGTCCAGGGAAGGGAGAAAGCAGTACTGTGAGACAAGCACAGCATTCGAACCTGGATTCATTGCGGTCGGATAGTCAGAAGCCAGCGTTTAGACCGCTGAGCCACCTGAACGGCCAAAACTATTTACAAAAAGTGGAAATTTCACTAGCTTCTCTGATTTTTTTTTTTTTTTTTTTTTTACATCTGCTAGTGCGGTTTTCTCTCACTCCGCCAGCTGTCAACAAGTGCGGATTTCTGACTAGGCGTAGCTTGTGGGCAGTGTTACATTCAGAGAGTTTTTCTCGGGGGGCAATTACAAATTTTGAGGGGGCTGAAACTTGTTGAGTGATTATATACATATAATCATAATTTTGTTATTTATAATATATAAAAACATTTTAAATATACTATAAAAATTTTCTTATGCTCGTATATCGCAAATGCAAATTCCAAGTAATCTACACATATACACTGCTGGCCACCCAAAATGCAACACCAAGAAGGACACGAGATAGCAAAGCCAGATTTACTAAAACACATAACAACAGATACAAAGATGAAACGATTGAGCTTACAGGCCCGTGCGACTTGCGGAACACGCAGACATCAATACTTCGTGTGGCCCCCATGGCTGGCAATAACGGCCGCTACACGCCGCGGCATCGAACGAAAGAGGCTTTGGATGTGGGCTTGGGGTATGTCGGTCCAGGATGCTTCCACACGTTGCGACAGTTCATCAGGCGTAGCCGCGGGTGGTGCTTGTCGGGCCACTCGGTTGCCGATCAGCGACCAGACGTGTTCGATGGGCGACATATCAGGAGAACAGGTGGGCCACGGCAGAGTGACACCTGGTGGGCCGTGAAGAATTGTTGCACGATGCGTGCCACGTGCGGGCGCGCATTGTCCTGTGGCCGCTGGCAGGTCCTGCAGGTAAGGGAGGACTACAGGCTCCAAAACGTCGGAGATGGTGCGGTGGCTGTTGAGTGTACCGGCGAGGCATACCAGAGGGGTGCGGGTGTCATATCCAATTGCGCCCCAAACCATAAAGCCAGGCGACGGATCGGTATGGCGATGCATAATGCAGGCGTTATACAGTCTCTCGCTGCGGTGCCGCCACATGCGGATCTGACCATCGTGGTTTTGCAGGCAGAAGCGGGATTCGTCGGAGAAGACAATGTCGCGCCATTCCGTAGTCCAGGTGCGGCGTTCAACGGCCCACTGCCGCCGCACTCGCCGGTGGTGTAACGTTAATGGTAATCGGAGCAATGGGCGCCGTACGACAAGTCTCCGCTCCTGCAGACGACGTCGATCGGTACGTGCACACAGGTTGTGGCGCAACACACCCTAATTCCTGCGCTAACGTGCGAGCCGTCAATGCCCGCAGCACAACATGCCGGTCCTCTCGTTCTGTGATGTGTGCCGCGGCTGCGGCAATCGCTCACGTCGGTCCGTCCGTCCCTCCTGCACCAACCGAATCCATACTCGCCTCACTGTGGCTGGATGTCGTCGCACACGGGCGCAGATGTCTCGGTACGATAAACCGCTGTCGAGATAAGCCACTATTAGTCCTCAGTTGAATTCCGAAACGTGCTGGAATGAGTGCCGTATTCTGCGACGAGGCATCAGGAAGCTTCCCACGCACAGGTCCGGCAGCACAACACACTTCCACTACTTACACCCCGCCTTCTGTGCACCCTTCTTATAGTGCTTCTCGGTGGCGTGCCGGGCGCACATGATTTGCATATGCCCTGCAATGCTAATCGTTTCCATGTCCTCTCGCGGGCGACGCATGCTGCGAATTTCAGGCCAATCGGATGCTTCTTTCTTGGTGCTGCATTTTGGGTGACCGGCAGTGTAAGTGATTAAAAAATGTAAAAATGTTATACCTTTACTTTAATTCAGTAATACACCACGGATTTCACCATTGGGTGGTGAAAAATATTGAGGATGTTAGTAAGATAACGCTGTGCTGGAGAAAATCCCCCCTCGAACCCCCCTCCGTTAGGAGTGGTAAAAATGTCCTCGTCTTGTTATAAGCGTGTTTCTGATTATTAAAGAATCATTACAGTGTTACCTGAAAACATATGGTGTAAACCATTCCTCTGCCGTTTGGTTTCAGCCCCTTTAGATTAGCACATAGTAGTAAAAAAAAATGTTTGGTTGCTAGTTTGAGGGGCCCGTTTTTGTTGTTGTTGTTGTTCTTGTTTTTGTCACAGAGTACAAACCACCTTCTGCCAGATAAAAAAAAAACACTTTTTATTGGAACAATTTCTAATATTTGCTATTGTTAAAAATTAGGTAGCAAATATTTTGTTGTATTGGAAGCACTGTCATGTTAGCTACACTGAAGTATACATGAAAAGTCAACATCCAGAAGACAGAAATAAAGCTGAATGCCAGCTTCCAAACTATGATGTATTGCAGTGCAAACATCTCTACTTTGTGGAATTAGGTTTTTATTGCGGAAGTAGTCCGAGTTGTCAGTGCTTCAGAAATTGCCACTTCAGCGAGGACAGTTTGTTTTTTTGAAGGATGATAGAAATTTACGATTGAAGTCTATGTGGGTGATTTTTTTATTATTATTATATTTTCCCTCATGAAGTTTTTTTTTAATTAATTTATCCAAATATTCAGCTATAAACGAAAACAGTTTGACTAAACATAAAGGGAGATCGTTTAGAAACCTATGGGGGGGGGGGCGCTCATGAATTTTCGGGGGGGGGCTAAGCACCCCCGAAAAGATGCCTGAATACATCACTGCTTGTGGGCCCCCCGAAAACGTATAATTGGATTGCCAGTTTTGTTCTGGTTTTCACGGACCGGAAGAAATCAATTCTTAAAGCGACCACTTCATTTGTATTGTAAATTGATATTTTACTTTCGCCTATTAGTGACACATATCTTTTTTTTTTTTTTTTTTTTTACTTGCTGTTGTTACTCCAAAATTCCAAAATTTCCAGTTCTTATTGATGTACTTCTTTTGAAAGGAACAATTAAAATACACTCACCGACATGAAATTTGCTCACCAAGAAGGTAGCATCGGATTGAACTGAAATATTATGGACGAATGAATGATACACATGATGGCCGAAACAGAGCTGCAGGACAATTACGGAGGGATCTGTGGCACGCAATCCGGTCATCTTCAATAGTGCGTCGCACCGCCTCGTTCGGAGATACATGCTGCAATACGGTCCAGCATAGAGGCTAACAGCCGCCTGATGTTGTCCTGCGACAGACTGGCCCACACGTGTTGGACGGTGTGCTCCAAATCCCGGATAGTGCGGCATGGCGGCAGCCGGCATTTCAAATGATCCCACATATGCTCGATAAGGGACATGTCCGGGGAGCGGGCAGGCCATGAAAGTATCTGGACATGACGTAGGTAGTCCTGGGCAACCCGAGCCGTGTGCGGGCGGACATTATCCTGCTGGTATAGCGCACCTAGAATCCCGGCCAGAATGGGAGCACATGGGGCCGTAGGAACACACTCCACATACCGCTGGCCCGTCAATGATCCACGTACCACTACTGAGCTGATCGGCTATCGTAGGCTATGGCTCTCCAGACCATAATACCTGCAGCAGGAGAGGTGTGGTGCGCGATAGCGAGGTTGAGATTGTGCCGTTGACTCGGGGACCTCGATATCCGGACACGATGATTATCTGTCCCCCAAACAAAGCGGCACTCGTCGCTAAACACCACACGTCGCCAGTCTGTGGCGTTCCACGTCGCTCTGGCCTGGCACCACTGCACACGGAGCCGGCGATATTTCGGTGTTAATGGAAGCACACGTAAGGGGCGCTGGGATCGCAGATTCGCTTCCGCGACGCGTCGGGAAATGGTTCGTGGGCACAGGAGCCGCTACATCTGCCTGTATAGTGGACCAGGTCACCGTGGGATCCGTTCTTTCTTGGCCCACGATTCGTCGATCCTCTCTACCGGTGGTCCTCCAGGTCCGTCCGGAGCCGCTCCGCCGTGGGGCAATGCCGTCATGTGTCCACTGCTCCCAACACAGTCTAACGGTATGGTCAGAACGATCCACGTGGCGGGCTATATGGTGTGCCGACCACCCTGCGGTTTTTACCCGGGTTTCCGTCCTCTCGCAAAATCCGTACGTTGCGTAAATCGACGTCTCTGGCATCTACCCGGCATTCTTGTCACTCTGTACTCTTGCTTGCGTCGGCCGGCGCTTTTCGCTTTCGTGGGGCATCGACTACACGCCGGTTTATAAGGCAGCCGGTTCATGCTTGCAGCGGCACCACAGCAGGGTGTGCGGTTATGCGCACTCGCACCAAACGTGGATCATTGTCATACCAGCGTGCACTTTAGCTATTTGCAAAGTTTCGCGGTTGTAGCATGTTTTCTTCTAAGTGCGCAAATTTCATTGTCCGTGAGTGTACATGTATTTAACTTTCCTAATAGTGGTTAGTGAGAGAAGGATTCACGCATCCCACAGTTTTCATTGTTTAAGGCGAATACTCAACAGGTCTGCTGTTATATAAATTACTTTTAAGGTACTTCCAGCTGAAGGAAAACATTTGTGTTGGACCCCTCCCCCCCTCGAGTTGCGATGAGAAATCCTTGTAGAAACTGTTTCGGGAGTGTTTGCTATTTGTTGCCTTTTCTCTTTAGGCTAGGGTAATCAAGTTCTTTCTCAGCCCTGATTTCCTTAAACCAGCCTATATAGACCAAAAGAGTTAATATCTACGTTGAAAAAATAAATAAATTCGAGAATATCACACTATTTACGTAGTGCGATCAAAAAGTTCCGAAACTAGGTACGTAGCGCGCCAACAGATTGCAGTACGCGGATGCGCGAGCAGCGGTCGTTGGCAGTGACATTCATGAGTCATTGTGACGAGTGGCGTCGTTCTGTGAACATCGGGATCTGTGCTACTCGGTGTTTGGTGACCACGTGCAGAACACAGCTGCCATTTTGGTACGGACTGCAAACTAGAGCAGCTAGCGAACATCAAATTCTGCGTCAAACTCGGCAAATCGGGAACGGAGACGCATGAAATGTTGCGGCAGGCTTATGGCAATGAAGCAATGAGTCGTGCGAGGTGTTTTGAGTGGCACTTGCGCTTCAAGAGCGGCCGAACGGCATTGGAAGATGACGAGAGGTCAGGGTGACCGTCCACTATAGTAAAACCCCCGAAAAAATGGACAAAATTATTAGGGAACTGGTGCATGAGGATCGTCGGAGAACCATTCAAGACATTGCTACCATCGTCATTGTGTCATACGGAGATGTTTTGCGGCGTCTTAGGAAGAACATTCGCCGCAAACGACCTGAAATGTGGCGCAGGGGCGATTTTCTGCTCCATTACGACAATGCAGCAGCTCACAGAGCGTTAGCAGCACGCCAGTTTTGCAGCCGCAACAGCATGACTACCTTTCCTCGCCCGCCTTACTCGTCGGATTTGGCCCCTGAGACTTCTTCCTGTTCCCGAAGATGAAGCTGAAGCTCAAGGGTCGCCATTTTGAAACTGTGGACGAGATTCAACGCGAATTGCAGACGGTGCTTGAAACGATTCGCGAACAGGACTTCCAGGGAGCGTTCCAACAGTGGCAAAAACGCTGGCAGCGGTGTATCGCTGCCCAAGGAGACTACTTAGGTGGAGATCATAGCCAGGCTTAAATAACATAAGTACTTTGTTGTATATCGGCCTAGTCTCGGAACTTTTCGATCGGACCTCGTATCTTTTTCTTATTTAATAGTGTTAAAAGAAATTTCTATTATATTGCAACAACATTTTCTTACTACTTTCTCCTCTCCTGGTTTAATACTAATAATTATCAACTATTCACCTTTTCTATTCCTTAAATCGAAATAAAACTAACTTTTGAAAAAGCAATAAAAGTTTCAATGATACTCTTACTGGAAAAATTGTAGCTCCTACTTTTCCATTTTCATACCAGATCTTTTGCATTTAATCCTTATATTTCTGTTTCTCATAACTGCAGTGCAGGTATATAAAATCAAATCTCACGCATATTTTTGGCAGAATAAAATCAATGCAGATCTTCTCAATTTTCCGATGAAAATAACAAGAAAAACATGCTTTCAAGAAACTCTGCACATTCTCGCTTTTCCTGCACGAACTGATGAAATTCTTACTGTCCAACTTTCTTGGAACTGGCGGTTGCCATCGACAGCTGAATCTCTTCAACTTAGGGAACTGTTCGTCACAGGAGCACTAATGCACGAAAAGTCCTCCACCCTTTTCAAGTTAAGAATTGTGCACATATTTCATTTTACCCGTATTTTCAAATGTGGAGGATTTTTCCGGTTTCCAAAGTCTTCAGGTATTTTATTTTTGCTTGACACCATGCCCGCTGCCTACTACGTCTGTAATTTGCTCATAACATAAAAAAAAGAATATTACTTTCCAAAGCCGAAGCAATGGAAAGAGCACGTTTTGTAATTGAAACGCATTCCAATTTTATGACAATTTATACGCAAGTACTGATAAATTTAGCGAAATCCCATTTTCAGTGTCCTTAGCGTCAAATTTGCCCAAGTAACTTGCAACTGAAAAGGTGCTAAAGTAATCAGTTTTGCCTAACGTATGAAACTTAAAAAGAACTTTTGCTGTAACTGAAATGGTCACTTTGTAGCGTAAAGCTAAAATTTACTAAATGTCCACTTTGAGAATTCCTAGCGGGAAATATATGAACTATTAGTGAAATTTAAAATGGGCAGTATTTAATGAATTTGTATATCCTGTCATTCGCAAAAATAATTTTTGAGATATCTATGAAAACCAAACTCTTTAGTCTTCAGCGCCTCTAGAAGATAATTAATGAACTAATTGCAAAATTTAAATATTTGAGAAGAAACAATGAAGCCTAGTCTGAGAGGCACAAAAATATTTTTTTCTCTAAGTTGAGTAGTTTCTTCATAACAGAACTTTTATTTGTTTTTGAATTTTCGACTTTGGCAGCCTTTAGCGCTTATTTAACTCGTGAAGTACAAAGGTAATTTAGAATGCCAAACTTAATATCCTTTGATTTCCTCTTACCGCAAAAATAATTTTTTGAAATATCTCTAAAAACAAAAAGTTTGATGTTAAAGAACAGACCAAGTGATTACACTAACACTGTTTCTTACAAAACGTTCATTTAATAGAATAGCATTTTAAAATGCGTAAAATCTTTTCTTGATTTTCCTTTTTCTTTTTTTTTTTTTTTCTTTTTATGTTAAGACGGACGAAAAATTCCGAGACTATAAGAAGGGGAAGGGGGGCACTGATTTTTTTAGCGCTTAGGGCCCCGAAAGATCTGAAGTCGCCTCTGGCTGTCAATCAGCTAGGAGGCTGATCCACAAATTCAAGGTACGTTTCACTTTCTCATGCATGGTTAGGTGTTCCAAAGCTCAATAATTCCAAAAAATTGGAAGTACAGCAGCCAAGATGTCGACTGAAAGGAGAACACACAACGGTGTGTGTGTGTGTGTGTGTGTGTGCGTGTGTGTGTGCGTGTGTGTGTGTGTGTGAAATGAGGTGGGGCGTCTTTGATCTCGTAAAGATTAAAAAATACAGGGTGTCCGAAAAATTACTGTGCACTTTATCTCGCAAAACAGCGACCGCTCGGCGAGGCATCGATTCGATGAGGTGGATATAGGTATCCTGGGGTATTTGGTACCGTAATATCAACAGCAGGTCCTCCAGTTCCCCGTACATTTCGGGATGGTGGTGATTTAGCAAGAACCTGCTTTTTCCAAGTCGAAGCACAAATGTTCGATTGGGTTCATGTCAGGTGAACTTGGAGGCCAGGACATTAACAGAAAGTCACCAGCATGTTCCTCGAACCAATCCTTGACGATTCTGGAAGTGTGGAATGCCGCATTATCCTGTTGCTATAATGGCCATCGCCAGCAGGGAACACAGTTGCCATGAATGGGTGAACTTGGTCGGCAACGATGTTCAGATACCTGACAGCTGTCAGGGATTTTGCTATTGGGATAATGGGGCCTAAAGTGTCCCAAGAAAATATCACCTAGAGCACAACACCGCCGCCGCCGGCCTGTTTCCGCCCAACAGTGCATCCAGGTGCCATAGTCTCCGTTGGTAATCGGCGTACCCGCACTTGACCGTCTACGTGATGAACCAGGAATCTCGATTCGTCAAACCAGACCAGTTTCTTCCAATCATTCATGGTCCAATCTCGATGATCTTGGGTCCATTTCATGCGTTGTTGGCGATGACGTGCAGTGAGCATGGGGACCAGGCTGGATCTTCGGCTACGCAGGCCCATGCGCAGAAGGCTGCGATGAACTGTGCGCTGTGACACATTGCCCTGATCGCCACGGTTGTAGCCGCGGGTGATTTGTCGCACTGTGGCCCTGCGGTAGCTGTGAACTTTGCGCGACAGTCTCCGCTCCCTTCTGGCATCAATGAGCTGCGGACAACACAAACGGAGGAACGACGGTTCGTCGTTTGACCATCTGTGCACCACTTTTGATACGTACTCACTTTAGCGGCACGTGAACAACCCACAACCGCGCCGTTTCCGAGATCGTAGTTCCAAGGCGCCATGCCATCACAATTTGTCCTTTATCAAACTCCGATAAATCGGAAGCTTTTCCCCAATCTGACTCCGAACACTCTACTAACCGAAAGCCGGTTTTCGGGGTGTATATATACTGCCCTGTGAACTCCATCTGCGCCACCGTTCGGTCTCCGGGCGTATACTCATTTCTTTAGGCTAGGGATGGTCGTAATGTAATGGCTCATTGGTGTATTTAAAATTGTGCAGAGCGACACAGAGCCGCATTCAAATTTTTTTTTTTGTTTATATAATCTTCCCATATATCTTTCATGTTACATTCTTCCTGTTATTTAAAATTGTTCAGATTATGCAGTTTTAAGCAGTTTTAATGTAAATTGATTTTGGAAATTAGCAATGAAAATTAAAAAATAATAAGTAAAAACAACGAATCACATTTTGAAAATTTTGAGAGTATTTTTCTCTAGTCCGTTCACCACTAAGGCACTTTTTTACGCTTTCCAACCGTAGGTTGAAGAAGCCTATATCCTCCAGTTTTATCAGTCCGTCCGTCTGTCTGTCCGCACGATAACTCGCGTAAAAATTATTCGATTTCGATGAAATTTCAGTATGTGGTAGGGGACCACCTGCGGACGAACCCTATTGAAAATGGATGAAGTGGGGTCAAAAGTCACGAAATAGGAGCGGGATTCATTCCATTGCCCTTATGCGTCATAACTTACGTAAAAAAGGTTCGATTTCGATGAAATTTTAGTATATGGTAGGGGACCACCTGGGGACGAACCCTATTGAAAATGGACGAAACGGGATCAAAGGTCAGGCCATAGGAGCGGGATCCATTCCATCGCCTTAAGGCGTCATAACTTACGTAAAAATGCTTCGATTGCGACAAAACTTTATCATGTTATTTCGGAGGTATACTGAACCGGTTCTGTTGAATATCATCGAAATGGGATCAAAGGTCAGGGCAAAGGACTGAGATTTATTCCACAGCCATTATCCTCATAACTTGAGTGATAACTTGAGTAATGACTTCTGGTATGTTGGAAAACGTATCATAATCAATGCATTGCATGATTTTACTAACTTGTTTATTTAGAACTATACATCACTGCTCATCGTAGTGGCTAAGTTGGATCACCAGCAACTCAAGCGCAAATCGGGAGATGCGGGTTCAATTGTCGTTCCACGACGATTAAATTTTCAAATTTCTGTGGTTACATTACATGGAAAGAATAGCTTGATTTATGTATATACAGTATTAATTATTCCATGTATTTCCAACTTGAATAGGAAGATGCTTTCCGAGTAGAGCTTGGAAAAAATTCCGTTGACGGTTCACTCACAAGGGTGCCTTACGACGTTCTGTTGACGGTTCCCTCACAATGGACCTTACGACGTCGTAAGGTTCCCTCACAATGGACCTTACGACGTCGTAAGGTTCCCTCACAATGGACCTTACGACATCGTAAGGTTCCCTCTGGAGCACCTTACGACGTTCCTCTCAGGTTTAATGACCACCGTGAGCAACTCAATGGGCTATAAGCAGTCGCCGTCCCTAATTTAGGGTCACTGGTTCCAGGGAAGGGAAAGAGCCAGTGCCGTAAGAAAACACAAGGCATCAAAAGCACTTGGGCAAACAATTTTATTTTCTCAGCTTCTCTTACTAATTCAGTACAAGTTGGAACCCTTATTTTTTCTAACCCAATAAGTTGGTCAGGTGTCAAAACCACTTGGGCAAACAATTTTATTTTCTCAGCTTCTCTTACTAATGCAGTACAAGTTGGAACTTGGAGTGGAACCCTTATTTTTTCTAACCCAATGAGCTGGGCAGGCATCAAAACCACTTGGGCAAACAATTTAATTTTCTCAGCTTCTCTTACTAGTGCAGTAGAACTTGGATTGGAACCCTTATTTTTTATAACCCCCCCCCCCATTTTTTATCACCGTTCTTTCAGCAATTGATTTTAAATAAAAAAAATATAAAAAGCATTTCATTAATTAAAATTTTGGTTTTATAAAAAGTGAGAAGCTCAAACTTATTTCTGGAATAAAAACTGCAAATTAGGAAAAGCATGTTTACGCATAATACACAGTTCCTTTGCATATCAAAATACCAAGTAGAATAAGAAACAAAATAACAACTAAATGCAAAATAATTAGTTCAAATAGAACAAGTTAAGAAAAGTGTTGTTTTGACTTTTGAGAACCCGAATTTTACTTATTTATTATTATTTTTTTGGCAGGTAATAGATTTTCGACTTATGAAAATCAATTAGGGATTTGGGAATTGTAATCTAAAATGCTCACTGCGTAGAGGAAGTTAAGTCGCTGAGCGGCCGCGCGCGCTCGCAGCTTAGGGAGGAACATTCGCTGTAACACCTCAAACTTCAACTGGGTAATTGTTTGTTGAGTTGCCAATGCCGTATGTGGATGAGCGTTGTCGTGCAGCAACAGCACTTTTTCGGATATAACATTCCTCGTCATTTTGTGCGAATTGTTGGTTTTAATTTGTCTTTCAGCAAGTCACAATATGACCGACTGTTAATTGAGTCACCTTGTGCTTGACAGTGTTCAACGATGGGTCCTTTCATGTCAAAAAAAGAGTCAGCATTAATTTTCGTTCCGAAGAGACAATTTTGAATTTCTTTTTGCAAGGGAAGCTTCGATGTTTCCACTCCAAGCTTTGCCTTTTGCTTTCGGGGTCGTAATGATGGACCCATGTTTCTTCCCCAGTGACAATCCTATCCAGAATACTGGGATCTGACTCATACCGCTGCAAAAAATTTCTGCCAATTTCCAGACGCCGCTGCTTGTGCGCATCAGACAACTGCCGTAGCACCCATCTGCCCCATACTTCATGATATCCGAGATCGTCATGCACTATTGAGAATGCAGAACCATACCTAATGTTTACCTTTTGGGCGATCTCAGACAGAGTAACCCGGCGATCTTCTTTAAGGAGCGCATTGATGCAATCCAGGTCCTTTGTGCTAGAAGTCGACGGACGGCCCGAGCGAGCTTCAGCAAACACATGCATTCTACCGGCTTGAGACTTTTCTATCCACTTGTACACATATCTCTGGCCCATGCCCTTGTCCTTCCCATATTGCACAAGCATCCTACGATGAATTTCAGCGGGTTGCACACACTCAGCACATAAAAATCTCACTACACTTCGCTGCTTGACGATGGAGCATTCGACAAACGAGCTGCCATACGCCCTTACAACTGCTGGGTAACTGCGGTTAGAAGATCAGCGATTGCATCCGCCACGTGTCAAGGTCACGTGCTCTCCTCTCCCAAAATAGCAATCTGCCGCAGCTCTGCTTGCCTACGTAACGAGAGCTTTGACCTTACCTTTTGATTCACCCTCGTACATATACTTTTTAATTATTAGCCCTTTTTTATCGTATAGCACAGTTGGCAATAGCCGTTAGTTCGCATGAGTTCCTCAGTTTTAGCTTAAAGTAAGTTTACCATAATGCAATAATTTTTCCTCTTTTTAGAACGCCTTTTGTAAAAACGTGCTTATGTTATCGGTTTGTCTGTCCGTCCGTCCGCTCGTCTGTCTGTAGACACCACATCTCTGGAACTACTATTAGTCCGATTTGAAAAATTCTGAAATGTGCGAATGATGATCCTTGCATTCCGGTTTTTTCTGATCGCAACTTCGCCGCTAGAGGGTGTAAATGCAGATGATATCGAATTCAAAATACATTTTATTGCATATAACATATTGCTTCTAAATATCCGATTGAAAAAATTCTTCCTTTCTTTCGATGCCATTTATAACAAACACTATTTTAGTCAGTTTGTTTTTCAAGTAATGCATAGATTTTCCGCTAGGGGTGTAAAGATAAATTGTGTTTTCCCCGATATCTCTGCTTCTAAATGTCCTATTTGAAAAATTCTTCTTGCATCGCATACAGCTCCTGATGGGAAATGTTCTGCATATAATGTTTAAATCTTGGTAAGGAATGTCTTGACCACCAGTGGGCGTAAGTGTCTATTTCTGCTTCTGATGTATTTGCAGCAAAATCTAAGTTCCCGAAAATTCGATTGAAAAATTATTTTGTGGACCGATACCGCTCACCACGGAAAACGTTTGAGAATAGCTCCTGCCTAAAATAGCGCATAGTTTTTCCGCCAGCGGGCGTAGATGTATTAATATATCTTAGTTTTGTCGACATCTCTGCTTCTAAGAGTCCGATTTGAAAAATTCGTTCTTTGTTGGAGAGCGTTCGCGGTGCGAAATATTTCTCATACAGTTTCAAATTTTTTAAGTAATTCATAGATTTTCCGCTATGGAGTGTGAAGGTAAATTGCGATTTCCCCGATATCTCTGCTTCTAAAACTTCGATTTGAAAAATTCTTCTTGCATCGCATACAGCTCCTGATGGGAAATGTTCTGCATATAATGTTTAAATCTTGGTAAGGAATGTCTTGACCACCAGTGGGCGTAAGTGTCTATTTCTGCTTCTGATGTATTTGCAGCAAAATCTAAGTTCCCGAAAATTCGATTGAAAAATTATTTTGTGGACCGATACCGCTCACCACGGAAAACGTTTGAGAATAGCTCCTGCCTAAAATAGCGCATAGTTTTTCCGCCAGCGGGCGTAGATGTATTAATATATCTTAGTTTTGTCGACATCTCTGCTTCTAAGAGTCCGATTTGAAAAATTCGTTCTTTGTTGGAGAGCGTTCGCGGTGCGAAATATTTCTCATACAGTTTCAAATTTTTTAAGTAATTCATAGATTTTCCGCTATGGAGTGTGAAGGTAAATTGCGATTTCCCCGATATCTCTGCTTCTAAAACTTCGATTTGAAAAATTCCTCTTGCATCGGATACAGCTTCTGATGGGAAATGTTTGTTATTATATTTTCTAATTTTTGGTAAATAATGATTTGGCCATCAGGGGCGTAAGTGCTTATTTCTGCTTCTGATGCATTTGCATCAAAATCTGAGCTTCCGAAAACTCGATTGAAAAAATTACTTCGTGGACCAATACCGCTTACCTCAAAAAACCTTTTCAGGATACTTTATTCTTATAATAACGCATTGTTTTTCCACCAGGGGGCGTAGATGTATATCTTATTTTTGTTGTAAGTGTCCGATTTGAATTTTTTTTTTCTTTGTGGAGAGCTTTTCTGCTGTGAAATCTTTCTCACATAATTTCATTTTTTTCTTAACGCACAAGTTTGCCACTAGAGGGCTTAAGCTCATGGTCCGGTTAAAAGCAATATCTGCGGGACTAAAAACCCGATTAAAAAAATTATTTTTCGGTCAGATACTACTGACTGCGAAAACTCTTTGTGTATATTTTCTTCCCAAATAAAGCACAATTTCGCCACTAGGGGTGCCAAATTTTAATATCTTTTTCTTAATATCTCTGTTTCTAAATGTGCGATTAAAAAAATTATTTCGACACTAGATGCCATTAACCTTGTAGAAACACTTTAATGTCAGTATTTGAGGAGTTTTGTGGCCCACAGTTTTGTCGATACGTGGTGTTTCTGTACTTCTGTTTGCAGCTGTATTTCCACTTCTAAAAATCCCATAGAGAAATTTCTGCCAAAACAGAACAGCTTTGGGTAGTTTCCGATAACTGTTCTAAATTGAAATACGAAATGCCAAAAGGAATTTTTATTACTGTTCAGGCTTCTGGTACAGGGATGCAAAACCCCTTCTTCTTCAAAATCATTCACATCAAACTTAAACATCTTCATCTCCAAGTCAGTGTTCTGCAATTCTTTTTTTTTAGTACTGTATTTATGAGCTGTGCGTGCTCGTGTGTGCGTGCGTGTGTGTGCACATTTTAATTCTTCATGCATGAATGAGCTTTTCTTTTTATTTCCTATGTTCAGTAATTTACTTTAAAACACGTCTGAGAATTGATTATATGCTACTAATGGAGCCTACGTTTTCCTAATTAACTATTACAGCATTCATTACGCACTGATTACATTGTTTTCCGTACAGCTGATGTTATTTCATTTCATAACACTATTCTTTGTATCAAATTAGAAACATGAAGTTATTTTTATTATCGGTTCGTGATGTGGCTATCATTCCATGGACTTAGATCTCAAACTGAAATGTAGTTTTACCAACTACCAAGTCCAAGTGTTTCTGTTCCTGATGTTTCCTTCATGAACACTTTATCGGTATACAGCCCAATTTTAGAACTTGGTAAATTCATTTAATTGAAAGTACAGTTTTCAGTAGTATTCTGAAAAGTAAAAAAAAAGTACGGTGATGAAATAAAAGTATGCATTATGTTTGTAATCAGTATCAATCATTTTCAGTGCACTGCTGGATGAAGGTCTCCCCAAGTCCCTCAGCATAACTCTGTCCTGAGCCGTTCTCTACCATGTAACTCCAGCATACTTTCAAATTTCATCCACCCATTTCCCATGTGGACAGATGAAGTGCAAGTATGATTTTATTTATATCCCGTCTATCTATTTGTCCGGTCACAGGTACAATATAACAACAAGATCAGTAGGCCAAATCTTCCTTCGTTTTCGTTCTTTTTTTTTTTTACTGGCACACAAGAGTGGTAATCCATACCACTTATTTTACTAAATTACACGCTCATTGTATTGAAAACTTTCTTCTACATGTTGCTAAGAAACCCCAGTTTAGGGCATCTCAGTGAGAACATTTCCCTGATCAATAGTCTTTACAAAATTTCCCTGATGTGTGGTCATCAGGAAAAGTTCCCCGATATGTGTTTGTTAGGAAAATTTCCACGCGATCGGTGGTCATTAGGAAATTTCCCCGATCGGTCGTAAGGAAAGTTTTCCAGATTGGTGGTCCTTAGAAAAATTCCCCGATCAGTGGTCGTTAGGAAAACTTCAACGATCAGTAATCGTTAGGAAATTCCCCGACCTGTCGTCGTTAGAAATTTTCCCGATCTGTGGTCGTTAGAAAATTCCCTGATCCGTGGTCGTTAGAAAATTCCCCGTTCTGTGGTCGTTAAGGAATTTTTCCGATCCGTGGTCGTTAAAAAATTCCCTAATGTGCAATCGTCGGGAAATTTCCCCTGGTCGGTGGTCGTTAGGAAATTTCCCTGATCTGGGTTGTCAGGAAAATTGCCACTACCGGTGGTCGTTAGTAAATTTCCCCGATCGATGGTCGTTAGGAAAAATTCCCTGGTCGTTCAAAAAATTCCCGATGGACGGTGGTTAGAAAATTTCCCCGACCGATAAAAGAAAATTTCCCCAGATAGTAGTCGTCGGGGAAATTCAGCCGGTCGGTGGTCGTTCGAAGAACTTCCCCGATCGGTGTCGTTAAAAAAATTCCAAATCTTTGGTCGTCAGGAAAGGTTTCCCGATCGATGATCGTTAGAAAATTTCCCCAATAAGTGATCGTCAATAAAATTTCCCAGATCAGTAATCGTTAGAAAATTTCCCCAGGGTGTGGTCATCGGGAAGAAATTTCCGATCGGTGGTGGTTGAAAAATTTCCCCGTTTGGTGGTCGTTAGAAAATTTTCCCCTATCGACGGTTAGAAAAAAAAATTCGATAAGTGGTAGGAAATTCCCCCAATGGGCGGTCGTTAGCAAAATTTCCCCTATGGATGTTAATTGGGGAAATTCCCCGATTAGTGGTATTTTAAAATTTCCCTGATCTATGGTAAAGACTTTTTTTCGAAGGGTGGTCGCCAAGAAAGTTACATTGATGGGTGGTCTTCGAAAATTTCCCCCGATGGCTGGTCGTTGAGAAATTTTTCGCGATACGACGTCGCAAAAAAATGAACCGAACAATGATAGGAAAATTTCCTCGATCTGTGGGGTTTTGCAAAATTTCCCCGATGGGTGATCATTAGGAAAATTTCCCCGACGGCAATCTTTAGGAAATTTCTCGATCTGTAGTTGTCGGGAAAATTTTCCCGATGGTAGCCGTTAAAAATGTTTTTTTTTGTTTTTGATTGGAGGTTTAACGACCACCGTGAGCAACTCAATGGGCTATAAGCAGTCACCCGTCCCTGATTTAGGGTCACTGGTTCCAAGGAAGGGAGAGAGCCAGTGCCGTAAGACAAACACAACATCCATGCCGCACGGGATTCGAACCCAGACCCCGTTCGAACGAACGATCAGAGGCCATCGCTTAGACCACTGCGCCAACGGGGCGGGTAAAAATTTCTCCAGTGTGTAGTTAAAAAATTTCTCCTATGGGTGGTCGTTAGGGAAATTTTCCGATGTGCGGTCGTAAGGAAAATTTCCCTGATGTGCGGTCGTAAGGAAGATATCCCTGATGTGTGGTCGTTGGGAAAATTTCCCCGATGTGCGGTCGTTAGCAACATTTTCCCGATTGGTGGTCGTTAAACATTTCTGCGATTGGTGGTCGTTAAAAATTTCTGCGATTGGTGTTCGTTAAGAAATTTCACCAATGTGAGTTCATTAAAAATTTCTCCGATCGGTGGTCGTTAGGAAAACTTCCCCAATAAGTGGTAGTTAAAAATATTTTCCCGATCGGTGGCTGTAAGAAAATTTCTCCGATAGGTAGTTGTCAAACAATTTCTCCGTCCGATGGTTGTAACAACATTTCCCCGATTGATGGTCGTTAAACAATTTCCCCGATCGGTTGTCGTTAGGAAAATATATGAACCAGTCTGAAAATTCACACTAACAAAAGAACTGCTTCCCGTCGTTGAAAACTTTGGAAAACTGTCACACTCTCAGGTGTTCCTCGGAGGAAATGCAATTCGTGCACGACCGGGTCGTGACGACCCCTTAGGGTAAAACAGGCAACGGTTTTCCTGTTTGGCAGTTTACCGGCTACCTAATTAGAATGCTGGATTGCGAGTATCGAAATTTTTATTATAATAAATCGGACTGGAAGACGGATGCGTCAGACCACACTGAGGGTATATTATGACGGGTTGTCTTTAAGTAGAAAAGCAAATCTTTAATTTTACTTGTTTTAATAAAATTTTATATGTTTCATTGAAACACATTAATCACACTTCTACTTATTTACTACGACCAGCATTTGAAAACTCCTCCGATTTGTAAGGCATTCATGCGTGTGTATTCACGTTCACAAAGTGTTTTCAAATGCTCTTAAAAAGAAGTTGTAGAAAAACTATTTTTCAGAAAAATTTGTTTTATTTATATTGAACACTTTTTTAAAATTGTAACTGTAGCTAAGTACTTTTCCAAAGTAGTTTCTCTAACACTAATCGTGAAGAAGATATCACTGCCTGTTTTCGTACTCAGGCCTGACACAAGCAATCCGCTTCCTCAATCGTTCCAAATAGGATGTGTAAGCATTGCCAGCGACAGTGTTACCTTCTGGAATGAACTCGTGATAAATATTGTCTTTGCTGTCGTAAAAACACGCAAGCATTGCCTTGATTTTGGACTTCTGCAACCTTATCCTCTTTCCTTTCTGTGATTGTAGTGACTTCCAATGAGCACTCTGACGTTTCGTTGCAGGATCATAACGAAAACACGATGTCACGTCATCTGCCGCAATGCTTTGGATAAAATTTTGCATTGTTTCTGCAGTTTCCAAGATGTCTGCGTACTCCACTTGTACATGTTTCTGGTTGTCTGACAAAGCATGCAGAGGAAAAACAAGCCCAAACTGCCCCCTCCTCCAATCTTGAAATAAAATTTGAAGAATTATCTGTGTATCAACACCGAGCTCACATTTCAGCATCCTCAAGGTCACACAACGATCACTTTTTATAATTTTGCGAACAAGTATCTTCATTAGGTTAACTTTTTTATTACAAGTTAGTGGTGTGGTATGGTGAGTACTGGAGGCTGCTCCGGCTCCGAATGGAATTTCAGGAGTATCACCACCTCCCCACACACACACACAGAGGATGGCCTTGTGGTGTCGTGTTTGCGAAGGTTCTCAAAAGCTGGGTGCTTTGCTTCCTGTCCTCTGGTCCTGTAGCCCCGGTTGCTTCGGAATATTTCTTTTTTTTTTTCTACCTTTCCCTCACTTTCTGTTTTTCTTTCTTATCGAGTTCACCTATTCTCATCTCTTGTCTTTTAATTTCCTTACGGCAATTGTAGATCTAGTGTCAGACACTCTCTTACAAAAACCACTTATTCAATTCAATTTAAGTTGTTTTGTGAAAATTGTGGCAATAAGGTAGTGAGTGGTAGTAACTGAGTATGCCCCACCTCAGCAGGCGAGACCCGTACGTACATCAGACGGACTTTGAGCAAAGCTGATGTGTTGGACAAAGGAAAGGCGGACTTTCCTTCCGCGACATTGCCACTGGTGTTGGATGAGGCGCGAGCACAGTGATGCGAATATGGCGTCAGTGGGAAGAGGTATGTCTGATGCACCGACGTGAAGGATCTGTAGCCTAGCGACGGACGAATGCACGGGAAGACCTTCATCTCCACCGTTTTACATTTACCGATCGAACAGCCACGTCCCAAGCGTTAGCATAACAGTGGAAGTCTATACAAAATCAAGAAGGGTTGTCTGTAAGCTTTGTCCAACACCGTTTGCTTCATAGAAGCATCGCTGCTCGCCGTCTGTTGCTTTGACTTCTCTTGACCTTAAACCACAGACTCAGTGGCTGCGATGGAGCCAAGAACGCAGACATTGGCTCGATGAGCAGCAACGCAGAGTGTTTTCCGACAAATCGCGGTTCATCCTGATGACCCTGGATGGAAATATTCTTGTTAGTATGGCGATAGTGGGGTGCACGGCTGCTGGAGGCATGCATTATGCAGCGTCATACTGACCCGACACCTGGCGTTCTGGTGTGGGATTCTGTTCGGTTTCATTCACGTTTCTTTCTCCTAAGCATTGCAGGAACCATGACCAGCCAGCGGTACATACCGAAATTTGTGGAGGCTGAAGTGCTGTTATATCTGCAGACGGTCTCCTGTGCCATCTTTCAATAGGACAATGCCTGACCAGTGACCACATGCGGCACGGAATATCTCAACTAGATAAAAGATTTGCAGAGACTGACTGTATTTGCGGGTGCTCATGACAGTGGCAGCTCGTCAGATGAAGTGAAAGAAGCCACCTCAGCGATAATTTATGAAAAGAAAAATATTTCGGATGATTTAGCGGATTATTAAAATCAGTTATTTTTTTCGTTTACGAGAATGATTTCTGGAAAAAGTTGTAGCTTTGAAATGAAAGCTCTCCCATTTCTAAAACCAAGCTAGAACTGTGAGCACGCCGTTTCAAATGACTCTACGAACTGATGAACCGAAGTCCTTGTAACAGCGCATAGGCCATGTGAAGAGGTAAAAGCTGCAGTTCCAAATCATTTCACTCCCGCAACGTGAAGAGCACCGACGTAGGAACGTGGTGTTGCCGCAGTGGTCTGAGCGATGGCCTCTGATCATTCGTCCGGAAGGGGCCCGGGTTCGAATCCCGGTGAGACATGGATGTTGTGTTTGTCTTACGGCACTGGCTCTCTCCCTTCCCTGGAACCAGTGACCCTAAATTAGGGACGGGCGACTGCTTATGGCCCATTGAGTTGCTCACGGTGGTCGTTAAACCTCCAATAAAAAAAAAACAAAAAAAACTGGTGTTCCTGAATAAGAGGGTTGCTACGACAACCAATGACGTCAGTGAATGAGATAAAGCCGTGGCCCGGACCACTGGTCGTCACTTTTTTTTATTGGAGGTTTAACGACCACCGTGAGCAACTCAATGGGCTATAAGCAGTCGCCCGTCCCTAATTTAGGGTCACTGGTTCCTGGGAAAGGAGAGAACCAGTGCCGTAAGACAAACGCAACATCCATGCCTCACCGGGATCCGAACCGGGACCCCTTTCGGGCGAATGATCAGAGGCCAACGCCTTAGACCACTGCGCCACCGGGGCGGCGGTCGTCACTTCACCTCGATCGACTGAAGTCAATCGATCACCTCAGTCGAGTGAAGTGACAGCCTCGGTAGTGCGATTTTGGGTTTAGACGATTCTGGTTTCGTCCGTTGTGTATCTATAGTAACTGCGAGTGTGAGTTTCAGTTCTGTTTCTTTATTATTCTCCGTGTGTTCTGGACTCGTGCTTTTGTTAAAAAAATGAATCCGGAATATGATACAGTGTGCACGTTGTTGAAGATAAATAATGTGCATAAAGATGAATTCCAAAAAGTGTATGAATTGTTTTTTTTTCTTTTTTTTTTTTCATTTCTTACTTTACTCTCAACCACTGTGCCAGTAGAAAGTAGTTTTTCCTGTTTGAAAACGAATAAAAAATTACTTAAAGAACAAAAGTACACTATTTCTCAGTAAAGGCTATGACTGTTATTCAATATCACCATACAAAAAGGACTTCTCCCCGAACTTGTTGTTAAACAGGCGTTTTACAATGACATAATTGACCGCTATGCTTCCTTTAAAGATAAAAGAATTGACCTTCTTTATAAGAAAGTAATACATTTTTTCAGGGATTCTCATTTTGTAGCAAACACTACATCCCAGCAAAAACACAAGTGCTGGGAAACTGCTGGCCATCAGCTGGCGGTGATGGGTCACTGCTGGCTGAAATCTGCCGCTCACGGCCCGGTAGTGGTCCGTTGGTGGCAGCGCTATCAGTTGGCGAGCCATTGATGGCCCTGCAGCATCGCCGTGAATTGTGGGCCTCCAAGCAAGTGCCACTAGTGGCCCGTTGCTGGCAACCAATGCAACCCCCAACAGCAGGTGGAAGCATCGGGACTGCGCATGCGCAGAGGTAACACTAGCTGTGTCTCTCATGGCACCAGTTAGTTGAAGACGACGCTATCTCCATCGTGTTATTTTAGTGGATGTTAAGAAAAAATCCATATGTGGAGAGGCGAATTAATTTCCTAATGGAATTTTACGTCGACGAAGATATCAGATTAAGCGGCGAAATACTAGATTACAGCCATGAAATACACCCACTCCATTCCCATGAATAGCAATTCATGGAATGGAGTGGATGAATAACAAGAAATAATTTGAAACCGCTTGAAACACATATCCTGGAAAATCATTAAAACAGCGTTTGTTGGGAAAAAAAAAAAGAATTATACGCGTACAAAATTTATTAATTACTTGAAAGAAAAAAAAAAGCAACGCTATGTGGTGTACTCATCCATGGGTTGAATACACAAGACTGGGAGGAATTCGCTTCTAAAAATAACGAGAAGTAAAATAAAATATCTTTTACTCTTTAAAACAAATGTAGCTTCGGAGAACGGAAAGGAAAGACACAACGTTAGAAATGTAACAGAATGTGACATGAACCTGTGTAAGCCGCCCCGGTGGCGCAGTGGTCTAAGGCGTTGGCCTCTGATCATTCGTCCGTAAGGGGTCCGGGTTCGAATCCCGGTCAGGCATGGATGTTGTGTTTGTCTTACGGCACTGGCTCTCTCCCTTCCCTGGAACCAGTGACCCTAAATTAGGGACGGGCGACTGCTTATAGCCCATTTGAGTTGTTCACGGTGGTCGTTAAACCTAAAAAAAAAAAAAAAAAAAAAAAAAAAACCCTCCAATCAAAAAAAAAAAAAAAAAAGAACCTGTGTAAATATATATTAATTCAACAATCTCCTTTCAAGACAATAAGGACAGTACAAAACTTTGGAAAACGACTGTAAGTATGTACACGACTTGAAAATGAGTGAAGTTCCCTTAAGGTAAAAAAAAACTATCGTTACGTTGAAAAAATTAATTTATCAATTATATGAAACTGACTTTTATGAAAAATCCCTTTCATGAAAAATACCTCTCAATATTGTAAAATGAAAGAGGGAAGCATTCGATTACAAATTGCATACCAAACAGATAGCTTCCAGCAGGTGTCTGAGCGTAGTGAATTAGTCCGGTCGGTAGCGAGCGCGGCTTCCACGCAAACGGCCCATTATCAAATCTAGTCAGATGCAAACGGGTGTTTGCCGCCCCGGTGGCGCCGTGGTCTAAGGCGTTGGCCTATGATCATTCGTCCGAAGGGGTCCGGGTTCGAATCCCGGTGAGGCATGGATGTTGTGTTTGTCTTACGGCACTGGCTCTCTCCCTTCCCTGGAACCAATGACCCTAAATTAGGGACGGGCGACTGCTTATAGCCCTTTGAGTTGCTCACGGTGGTCGTTAAACCTCCAAAAAAAAAAAAAAACGGGTGTTTTTCTGGTCGGTTGAGAAAATTTCCCCAGCGCAGTTAATAAGTTTCGTAAGGGTAGAAAAAAAAAATTGTAGATTTAGGAAACTGCGGTTATCCTTGTTTTTTTTTTTTAATTATTATGGCTACTACTGGAAAATTGGCGGACAAGATTTGGCAAGCCACCAGTTACGTCACGTGGTTGCTGGCTGCCACTAACGGCCCACCAGCGGACCACATTAGGCTAGTCATCATTTCTGGCACGTGCTTGCAGGGCCACAGAAGGGCCACTTGTGGCAGCTACTGCCTGTGATGGACCACTGATGGCCCTGTTGTGGCATATGACAACTGATGGGGTGCCAACTGTTGGCCAGCGGTTGGCCTGAACTGCTGGCCCTTCTGTTGGCCGCCCGGACATTTTATTGACGGTTCGGCAGCGGCAACATAGTGCTGAGCCAGCGAGACGGTTTTTGCTGGGTTCTGTTTATCAGGTCAGGAGCCGCCACTGGTTCATGATGGAACGAAATTTTTTCATTTTTATTCAATATCTGGCAGTCATAACATGCACTATGAAACGTAACATTTATGATGTCGGAAAGAATAAATGTAAGCTGGCTGAATGGTTATAGAAGCTTATAGCTATTTGTTGGAGTAGGGGTTGTTTAAAGTTCCAAATGAGGCACTGAAGGCGCATTTGTCCACCTCCTTGCATTTGTCCTACAGCAGCGCAGATTCTGCGCTTTCGTAGATCCAGTGACCACAAATTATGGATAAGTGACTCCTTAAAAAATTATGGGGGTCTAATAACTTCGAAAAAAAAAGAAAGAAAACTGAAACGTGACACCAGTAGCCTGCAGGCTACTGGCTGGTACGATTGGACCTGGGGTTTGAATCATGGTAAGATATGGATGTTGTTGTTGCTTTTTATCTTAGCACTTTTTTCCCCCTCTCTGAAAGCAATGGCTGTAAAGTTTGGGTCCTTGTTGTTCTTTTGTTTTAATTTCAGAGTTGAGCTGCTGAATGACGGTGTCAGTGCTATTGTCACATAAGCAAACGGATGTTAAACAAACGAGAATGTAAGCCAAGTCAAGCTAGTATTTGGAATTGTTGCTATCATGGTTGCTATAGTAGCGACAAAACTTTTCTTTTCACTCTTTTGATCACCTTGTAATCCATTTTGATCATACTGTCATACTCATCGGTTGTTTACCACGTTAGCAGATTGAAGGTGAGAATGCTGAAATAGAAAGAAGCATATAAAATGTTTCTGTTATTAGTCATTTTTGCAATTAATACTAAATATTCAGAGTAAATAACGATTTAGTTATGCATTTAATCTCTTAATTTCATCTTGGACATGATTTGCCATATTAACCAAGAACAATGCCACACATTCATCTAAATCTTTAACGAGTTAGTGTACCTTTATTATTGAATTGAAGTTTAAGACATACAACTAACTGCTTAATATTTGAATATTTCTTTGGGATGAATGTTTATGGTATTTCGAAAGGTATGATTTATTTACCTTTGTTCTTGTTGAAGGTTGTGGCTATCTATATATGTATATAAAAATTGAATGTTTGTATGACCGCTATACGAATCTACAGTTTTCAATTTTGAATCACCAAATTTGGTATACTATCTCATGGTACTATAAGTTAGACTGTAGGCAGTTTTAAAAAGAGGATCCCTTACAAAATTTTCGTGAAATCTACAGTTTTCAATTTAGAACCACCAAATTTGGTATACTATCTCTTGGTATCCTAACTTAGACTGTAGGCAGTTTTGGGAAAGGGTCGGAGCCCTGGGTTAGTCAAAGATCGAGGTCACTGGGGCCCCATAAAATATTTTTTTTAAATCTACAGTTTTCAATTTATTTTTTTATTTTTATTTTGGCAGAAATATTACTGCATCCGCTAGTCATTGACAGTGACTCTCATTAATTTGGAGGAACCCTGCTTTTCACATGGACACGTTGGCTGCTCAAGGGTTGGCAATCCTAAAAATCTCTACATTTTTGCTCCCAATGGAAAAACCAAAAATACTGTTTACCAAAAAAACAATAACCTAAATTAATTAAAATAAATTTACTGGAAAATTACAGGAATATCTTTTTAATTCAGTAACTTTCACTCGCTGAACATGATGATTCCACGCATAATAATATTTACGTGGGAAATACGTGGTGCCCCTGCTAGTCCTGAATATTTGTCCCTTTTTGTTTAAATATGTTCTTTCCTTTTCTAATGGAGAAATATTGAAAGTTACTGAATTATTTTGTCAGGGTTGGTTATTTTTTTCATTGTGTAGCACATTACATTAAGTTAAGTGAATAAACATGTTTATTGATTATTTTTATTTCAGTACTACAATTTCATAAATATCTCTCTGTACTTCCATACATATAAATTTTGAAATGTAATATTTCTTCTCTCAAAATTTGAAATGGTCCTGACTTATCAACCGCATAATGCTCACCCCAGCTAGCTCTTGATCAGCTGGAAGCAACCATAATTAAAAGGATTTGACATGAATTTGCTCATAGTGTACCAACAGTGTTGAATTCGGAAGAAGTTATATATTAACTTTTATTGCAAGCTTCCAAAGAGGCCAATGTGTAACTTAGAACGTAATATTTTGTTTACTTAAAGGTTCAATTTTCCGTGACTCACTTATAAACGTGGAAAGAGCGATGACTTCTATTTGATGTTCCTGGTCCACGCCAACTGTGTATTTATAATCCAATAGATTTCAGTAATGCTATTTTTTGCAAAAAAAAAAAGTGTTTTCCACTTCGTATCTTCATGTAATTTACTTGATATTTGTGAATCTTGATTAGTATGTCTCCGAAATGTCTTACGTTATCATGGTATCATGTTTCATTCAGAATTTCCCAAAAATACACGAGCTAACTTTGATTTATTTCCTGGATGCTGACCAGATCAGTTTATGTGACAGAACAATTGCTACAAACATCATTTCTGCATAAGAGTTTCTATGAATAAACAAGTGTAAACATTTGTAAAAAATTCAAACTATCATGAATGCCATTTCAGCATGAGAAAAAGAGATAAAAATGTAAAGTGTCGCAGACAGTAATTTGACAAGATTTACATTGAATAAGTAGACATAAAAATTTGTAAAAAAATCAAACTGTATTGCAACAGTAAAGACTTATTATCATACAGCACTGCTCCCCCCTCTCCCAACAGCATATGACTTCATGGTGGCTAATTTTTTCTATCTAAATATCTTCTTCACATAATCTTGAGGGCAACTGTGGACAAAACAAAAGTTATTGTGATTGACTAACTATATGAAAAACAATAATATACAGAAAACTGCAATACAGTACTAGTACTGTGAAACCTCTGTTAATGGACACCTCTGAGCAATGGCAAGTTTTGATTGGAATAGCTGTCATATGGTTAACATTAATGATAACCTCTTAATAGCAGTTGATAGACGCCCTTGTCAGTCCCAAAAGAGGTTTAACGGACATCTTCTTCTTGATGATTTTACAAAGTTCTTTCAATCGATACTTCGGCGAGAGGGATAGTATAGGGGCATATAATATCATTGCTAAAGGAAGTATGTCCAGAGAAGGATGGTTGGGATTCTTCCATGTACAATGATGTGTTTAAATAAAAAGAAGGGAGTTAAAGTTATGTTATGTGTGAGGTGAACTCCAGCTCCTGTGTATGTTTCAGTCGCACCCTGAGGGGAGGGAGGGGGATGTTGCTAGTGCCTAAAATGTTATCCGTTGGTGGTGGTATAGCTTTGTTTAGTTCCTGTAGGTTCTGCTCCTATTTTCGGCGTGTATGGGCAGGTAACTGTGCAGTTCGACTTCACTGTCTAACATTTTTCTTTTTTTCTCTTTCTCGTAGCATACCCTAAAGTTAATCTCTTAAGCATGCCATTTCTAAGGAGAAGCTTAAGACACGCTTTCCTAAAATCCTGTGCACCATGATTTTTTTAATTGATATTTTGAGTTTTATTCAGCATTCTGCATTTGGAGAAAGCTCTGAAAACCTTTTCTTTGTGCGTAAGCTTTGTGCAGTTATTCTCTTTTTGTACCAACACAATTGAGTAACAATGTTAATCTATGCCTAACTGCCGAACAATGGCACCTCCCAACGATGGGTTTTTTTTTCCCCGGTTTGACCAGCAACTGTTATTCGGAGGTTTCACTGTACTACCTCTTTATTCACTTTTCAAACACTTCTATGCACAAGCATAGTGTACTTCTATACATATGTATAGGGGGAGGGGGTAAGACAGAAATTAATGTTATCCTTTGGGGGAGGGTACAAAAAAGAGTAACCTGATGTTTTTCTTTTTAGGGAGCAGCCATTCTTGGAAACACAAATTTTAGATCTCTTAAGTGCTTAACAAACTTTGTATACTTTGTTCTTTAACCACTGCTGATAATGAACAATGAGAAACAGTTCAGCTTATTTTTGACAAAATACTAAGTTTTCTGAAAAGTGAAATCCTCAATTTTGCTATAAATTCTTTTAAATATTGCAACTCATTTTGCTGATACATGAATAATGTTATATAATTACCATCTTTTTCAGTTCAGCTGAAGTTGAAAGAGCTTTCTGCCTCATGAATAATACTGCAGCACATCAAATAAGCCTGCTGCTTGTTGAAAATATTGCAGACTTCATGACCATATATGTATCATTAGAAAGCCAATTCAGGAATGGAATTTGTCCTGTTCATAAAATCTTAGCTTCGTAAAGGTAAACACACAGCCAATGACAGCAGAATCCGGGGGAATACAATAAAAATCAGAAGAGAATTTGGAGTTTGCTATGAAAAAGGTAAACTACTTTTCAGCAATTTAAATTTTAATATAAAATTTTCTATTTCCATATGTTGCTTATTAAAATTGTAATAAATTGTGTTGAAAAACATAAAAATACAAATAATACATTCCCAAGTATTGCTCAAACAATAAATTATAGAATTACTTGTCCATCTGATATATATCACAAACAATACAATTTCCTTTGTCTGAATGTTTGTCCCACTTTGGTGGTGCAGTGGAAAGAGCGCTTGCCTGTTTTAATATTTATTGTCAAATCCCTGCCTCAATTAATACACTTGTTTTGTAATTATTGTAATGTTCATGAAACATACTTTCACATTTGGAACACATCTGTTTCACTTTGATGAAAAATTGTTTCCGATTCTGTGTCAGAATAATTAAGATTCTCGATGATGAACAGACATTCATGAAAAAAAACTGTGATCAAAGAAATACTTAATAAATAAATTATTTGAAAAATTACTTTACATATCTTATTTTTCCCTGTCATTATTGACTGCCTTTCACCTAGTATATACATATATATTTGTATACATACATATATGTCACCAGAGTTGTATAAAAATAAAATGTATCTGCATACACAACCATTGAAGCAGAAATCTTGCTTCAAACCGGCAAATCACGATAACAATACAATAAGATAATTTAAAGAAAAATTAATAAAAAAACAGTTATTAGAACATTACAGATTCCAATGAGGACGAAATAAGTACTTTACAATTGAATGTGCAACAATGTGTGTGAAATGGACCTTTACGGTAAAATGTTAAAATATTGGACCATGAACCTCATAAAAGCAAGAGACTAAAGAAAAAAATTGTATCCAGAAAAACAGTTCCATAATGAACTTTAAAAATTATAAATAACATTTTCAACAATTTAATTAAAAATAGTAAACTTACAAAATACATAAGGAAAAGATTTTAATTTAATAACATGAGGAACCTGGCAATAACATTTGAATTCTTTCTGTGCAAACAAAACTTTTGATACAGTTCCTACACATTGAGAACACGCCTTGGTAAAATCTAGAAGATTAAAATGTTTGCAAAAACAAAAGAACTTGGAAGATGTGAAAAATAATTGAAAGTTCAAGTTAAAATAGAATTAAGTATATCAATCTGAGTAAAACCTTGAGTAAGTGTTTTAATTGCTGTAAATAGCATTTTTATTTTATTTTTAATCTGCAAGCAAAAACTACCTGCAAAACCTGCTAATAATTTGGAAACTATCTGCGTACACGTGTACGTTTACATTCTGCTGCTCTGCATGTCACTAAGCTGGTCTGTGATATTCAGAGGTTAGCTCCTCAAAGAAACAACTTACTGTTGCTGTATTAAACGTCTCCATTTACAGAGATCTCCGAACACAGTTCGAGCTTCACTGACATCCATCACACGTTGCACAACAAGGTCTTTTGTACTTCATACTCATTATCTTTTTCTCATGCAGACATTCCTGAATCTGGTCTTTCCGTGGTTGTCCTTTACCTTTCTTTCCTGCCACTTAGGCTGAGAAAATTCTCTTAGCAATCACCTCATCACTCATTCTTTCAACATTGTCATACCACCTAAGAATATTAGTCTCTACTTTATATAATATAGTATATATATATACTTATAAAATCATTACTGTAATGGAAAATTGTAATACATTTTCATTTCAGGGATTGTATTAAGTGTAAACCCCTTTGGTAAATAATATATCAATACAGCATTGCTAATGTCTATATTCACTTAGCTGCTTCTAATATTAACATGCTATTTAGAATTCAGATAAACTCTGAGATTACTCACGTTTTCACCTAAAATCTTTCAGAAGGTTTTCATCTCGTTAACAAACATTTTGAACACGTCAGTTTGTTTGTTACGACATTGTTCGAGGCTTTAATGCATTCTTTAAAAACTTGTGAAATTCTTATTTTCTCTTGTAAGCATGTGCCAAACCATATGTACAGAAAGATCTTTTGAAAACATGAATACAGATATCGAATTAAAATGCAACTCATTTAAGAACCTGTAATACACAATTCCTTAAAAAAAAAAATCCTTTAAAAAGCTCAAACATCCTGTTAAAATTCCTTGGCCACAATTTTTTACACATCAAACCAATTGATTAATGAAGAAATCCTAAAAAGAACCAACTCATCTGAAAAGAAAAAAAAACACGATCCACCAGCAAATTCAACCCTCTCCCCACACTGCAACAACATTCTCTCTGAGTACTTTCTGCCTCCTCTGAGGCCATTATCAAGCAGTGCCTGCAACGACCAACTGCTCTCATTGCCCTCCAACGCAGCGAATGTTCTAGTCCTCGTGTTGTATCTCCTCATTCACAGATCTGCAGCGGTGGCGCCATCTGTTGGATGATCCAGCTGCAATTTTTTTGTTCTGTTTCAACAATCTATATTCTAGGGCAAACTATTATTATTTTTGTATTATTTATCTTCCTTTAATTTGTCATACTAATGTCATATCATCCCCTCATTTTTTTTGTTTTTCCGTCCTTTTGGTTTTCTATTCAAATTAATTCTTTCCAGTGTTTAAACTGTTAGGGTCGTTGAAATTACATAACCTGTTCCTGTTTTTTTCAATCAGTATGGTTTCCGCCAATCTTAAATGCCTTTCAGTATGACAATGCTTGATAATTTTTATTTCTTCAAACTTTGGATATTGTTTATGTTTGATACAGTATTAGATTAATGCAGTTTTTGCTTCTTCTTTTTTGCTAATTTTTAAGATGCTGCTGTGGACGATATTTTAGTTTATTTTTAGTGCTTCCTATGTATGATATAGGGGGACTTTTACTTATAGGGATTTCGTAAACTCCAGCTGTATCTAAGCATTTTATATTTTCTTTATTATCGAGGACAACATTTTTAATGGTGTGCACTTTATTGCTGAATTGTAAGTTATACTTATTGCATAATTTATTTATTTCAGCTGAAATTCCTTTTATATACATAAGTGATCCAATGTATTTAATCTGCTTATTATCATTTCTCCTTATGTTTAAAGTATTAATACAATTGTTTTATATTTCAGTAATCCATTTTTTAAATTTTTTATTAGGATACCCATAATTTTTTGCAACTTCTTTAATATATTTCAATTCTTCATTTTTATAATGCATATTTGATGTGTGTGTGAAAGCTCTTTTAATTAAAGTTTTTATACTATTACATTTTTTGAGCAAATGGATGATATGAATCATATGGTATAATCACAGGTACATACAACAATTTTCTGTGTACTTTATATTCCAATGTATTAGATCATTTAATAATTTGTACATCAAGAAAAGCCAAGGTATCCTGCTGTTCGAATTCAGTTGTTAACCCAATGGAGGTATAATCTTCATTAAACTTTTTAGCCAAGTCTTCTAATTTTGTGTAATTCAGTTTTGATAAAATAAAAATGTTGTCTACTTATTTACAGTAGATTAATGGTGGTCCCTTCATATTTCTTACCACTTTGAATTCATTATCTGTCATAAGAACTTCTGCAAATAGTGTGGAAATGGGTGAACCCATTGGTCCTCCTGTATTTTGTCTAAATATATCTTCAAATACAAATACATTATTTTCATATATGTGTAACATTGTGTTTTTTAACTCTAGTACGTACCTGTATTTCACTTAGAATTTTTTGTTGTATTAGTACAGTAATATTGTCTATTGCTTGTGGAACTGGAGTATCTGGATACAAAACCCTTTCATCCATATTGACCATTTTGTAAAATTGCAAATTTTGTTTAATATCTTTAATTAAGTCAATGAAATCATAAGTATTTTTTTAAACTGTTTTACTTTTTCATAAACATGGGTGCAAGAAAATTATAAATATTTTTTTCTAATGAAATCAAGGGTGAATTCACTTTTGATACTATCAACCTCATTGGCACTTCAGGTTTATGTGTTTTGATTTTAGCATAAACCTTCGGTATACCGGTTCACATTGGTGGGAAAGATTTCTTTATTTCCTCTGGCAGTGTGCTATGATTTCTTATCTTTGCCAAGTATTTTATTTGGTTTCAGTTGGGTCTTTATTGATTACTGTACAGTTTAATTTTTCTATTGCTTTATGAATTTTATTATTATAATCATCTGTGTTCATTACAACAATCTGTCCTGATTTATCTGCTTCACAAAATTTAATGCTATTGTCTTCTTTCAGCATCAATAATTGCTTCCTTTCATATGTAGCTTCTTCAGATGATAATTTTTTTTATGTTTTTCATTAAATTCTTTTAATATAACTATATAATTTGAAAGTTATATCATCTTTTTCTGTGCGTGGTATATTCCTTATAACATTTTCCATTTGCGAGATGAATTCTTCAGTTCTAGGTAAGTCCTTTGGTAAATATGTATTTTGGGTGATGCCACTGTGCTTATCATATTTTACTGATATTGAAATCTAAAGTCAATAGCAATGCAAGTAATTTAAGGTAAAGTTTTTGACGCTTTAAGTTAATTCTTTCGTTTTCACACAAAATGTGAAGAAAGTGAATTGCTTATGAACATCACTAATGAGCAGGGTTGATTTCATAGGTTATCTGGTCTAAGTCCTGGAAGGAAATTGCAGAATGTCGCTGAGTAAATTGGTTAAATAAAGTTACCAAAAGGCATGGTGAACATTTGGTATCTACGTATGTATTGATTTTGTGCCTTGTTTGATACACATGTTGCAGAGTGAAACTTCTACAATATAAACACACCAGACAAAAAATTAGTCATCCCTAGGAGAACTTACCTAATAACAGGTGACAGTGCCTCTTGCTTTGACAACAGCTTGAATCTGGTGTGGTAGAGACTCCATGAGGTTATGGATGTATTGAACATTTTCAGCCACTCGTGCGTCAATTGGTCCCGAAGTTCTGCCAGAGTATGTGGGTGTCTATTCCGACATTTCACCTTCTGTTCCATATGATCCCATTGATTTTCAATAGGATTTGGCGGGCCAGTCAAGGTGAGACAGTGTTGCTGATTGTTTGTTGTGCCACTCAGACACAGTTTTAGCCCTGTGCACATGGCAATTGTTGTCTTGGAAAACAGGAATGGCAATGTGGTGACAGGGCTGTAGCCAAACTCTATACTTAGGGCAGGCTCAATAAAATTTAGGGCATGCTCAAAAGCTATCAGGGATCGCATTCGTCCTAAAAATTCCTAAAATTCCTAATATTTTGTGACCCTCCTTAAATTCCTAAAATTAGACCTAAAATTTGCTATTCATCCTAAAATTTTCGTAAGCTTATTTTTATTAAAAACAACCGTTATTAACGCCAATAAATTTACCATTACGGTAAGGTAAAAAGACCTGTTATTGTAGAAACACAGCCTATATGCTGTGCTGTTGAAGGGAGGGAAAAATGACGCCATCGAGATGCACTTGCTTCGGGGCGGGCGTTCCATTTTTTTGCCTTCGAACAGTTTTAAAGAGTAACAAGAGATCTAAGGGAAAAGGGGAGGGGTCATTTTCACCCCTGGTTTGCGCTTTGCAGACGAACTCCGTGGCACGCAGAAGATCGTACTTTATTTTTGTACATGCCTTGTGGAACCTCCTCTTTCTGCTGATGTTTTGTTATTGTAAACCGCAGGTGGGTGGAAGCAAAGAGGAAACATGTGGTCTTTTTCCGTAACCTCCGGTAATGACGATGGGATGGTAGCTGAGTTATCTTGGCAGGCAGTAGAGCACGTGATCATTGACCTTCGATCATGCGTCGGCGACAGCGACCTTCGATGCGCAATATATCTCGGCTCCGACTCGCTTTTGACTGAACTTGCGTGAGATGCGTATGATAGTTTCTGGTTTTACGTCTTTTATGGTGTTCTCTGTGCAGGTTCAGTTCTCTAGTGGTGACCTGCTTTTTTTTTTTTTTTTTTCATATCTTCTGACATCCTCGCAGCCAAATTTCGGGAAGTTGTCTGGTTTTGCAATATTGGAACGTGTTTTTGTACTTCCCTTTCATTTTCTGGTTAGTAATACAAGTGTTTAAGATGCCTAAATCCAAAACGAAATTTCAAGATGCGTGGCTCGCCAAAGAATTGGACGGAGTGAAGTTGAAAGAATGGTGTTCTGTAACTGAAACAATATTTTCTGCTAAGTGTATATTGTGTTCAGAAATTTTCAATATTTCTAATAGTGGCTTTTCACAAGTAAAAGCACATCATAAAGGAAAAAAAAGTTCCCATAACAAGAAATTCCCATAACAATAAATTTGTTAAATAGTGTTCGTGATTCACATAAATTTTATAAAGAGTATGTTGATAAGCTGAAGGAAGAACAATCAAAAAAGGTAAAAGAAAGGAAGCAGAAAGAGAGGGAAAATAAGGAAAAGCAGCTAGAGAAAAAAAGAAAAAGCTGAGTTTGATGACAAAATAAAAGAAAATGATGCAGAAATAAATAGGCTTAAAAAAGATAAAGAAGCCTCCCTAGCAGTAATTCAAGAGGGAACAGAAAGAATGCGAAAAGCTGTAGAAAAACAAAATACTGTTGAAATAGCAGTTGCCTCTAACTTGATCATACAAGGTTCAGCTGAAATAAAGAAAACAAAGTAAATTAGTTGTGGTGGAAGCAGAAAAAGATAGGCGTATCAGGAAAAGGTTAAAACAATAATATGAAAAAAGTAATTCAGTGAACAATTGTACATAGTTCTTGGTTTTCAATTACCTTTTTAGGGATATTATAATTTAATGTGAAACCTGAAAACTTTCTGTGAAAATCGTGAATTGCTTCTGGTTAAACAGCATATTAATGTTCAAAGTGAAACTTGAATGTGGTAAATATACTTGAATATGATAATAACACGTGAAAAGATAAGAACTGAACATTAGAAGTAAATCATACTTAAACTTTAGACATTAGACGTTATGCAAAAAATTTGGGTGTGAACTTCACCATATATACTAATGGATCTGCGCATTACAATAGCTGCATCAAAGCCGCCATGGCTCAAACATTGGGCACGTCATCATCAGACTCCAAATTTCGTGTAAAAATGCTGTTATGATTACTAATTTACATTGCAGAACTTCAGTGTTTTCGGTGTATTATGTGAATGCGCCTCATATATAATGAAAACTCTTCAGGTAAGTTTACTTATGAGCTATATACATGCATGAACGGGTTGTTTACATTTTGTGATTTATAATGTGATGAACATTTGCGAAGAATTTGGAACATGCATTCCATTTTTTTTTTCTTAAGTTACTGTATTTTTATATCAATAGCTGCAAGTTTCTGGTTAAGTAATTGAACTTTATTGACTTAGGTATTTAATTCGCTTTCTTACCCATGAAAAATCATAGAACTTTCTTTACTATATCGCTTCAGAGCAACCATAAGCACAGCAGGTGTAACCCATCTTTTTGACTGTTGTCATGTGATTTTATGTTGGAGCCAGAAATTTTGATGTCATGCGCAGTCTATCAGTATATATGGTTGAAGGGTGTGAAGCAAACTCTTTACAATGTATACAAAGTTGTTTTACTAGATGTATACAAATATACATCTAGTTTTTATTGAAATACAATCCTAAAATTTTCCTAAAATTTTTCTAAAAATTCCTAAAATTCCTAAAATTCCAACCTAAAATTTTCCAGAAGTATGCTATGATCCCTGAGCTATATACTTTTTACCTTTTTTTGAGCATTACTGAAATTTTACAAATTTCAACTCCAGACTAAGTACCTTATCTAGGTACATCAGGCACAAAAGTACCATTTTTGATTAACATAAATAAAAAAACAAGAAACATTTTGTAAAATAAAAATATATTTATAATTGTTGCTTACCAATAGAAAATCAAAATAGTTGTAGTTGTCAGTTCTTTTGACCATTAAATTTTCTCAAAAGTAAGTCCATGTCAAGAGGTTATGTGCGGTTTTGTTCGAATGCAAGAAGAGTCCAATTCAATATTCATTGGTGGCACATCAAAAGCCGCTGTGGGCAGTTAATTCTCGTTAAAACAGAAAAGGTAGATTCACAAGTAGCCGTACTACAGCCGAAAGTCTTGGCTGTGGCCAGTAAATTATAAGTACCTCTGAAGACTACTCACTGCTTAAAAACTTCATCAAAAATTACTGAATTTTGGGTTTTCTTTCTTCTGGGTTTGTATGAATCTGTTGACTACTGCAATTTCTTCTGAAGATGGAAGTTTGATGCCTAAAGTTTGCAAATATTTGACTTTGTCTAAATCAATATTTTCATCTTCAGCACTGGAAACTGCAGTTAGGAGTTTTTAATTTTCTACGAATCATTGGCAGGACAGGCGCCAAATATTTTAAGGCAGGCAGGGCAGGCCGTGGCTGCCCTGGCGTCCTCCTGGCTACGGCCCTGCACTGTGATGCTGCTCCTGGAGATGTAGGACAAAGGGCAAGACTTTGTCGTTTAGAATGTGGAGGTACGCATGCTGGTTCAGATTCATCGTCACTGAAACGAAAGGGCCCATTTCGTGGTACGAAAAACATCCCCAAAACATCACAGAAAAACCTCCAGCTTGAACAACACCTTCACCACAATCAGGATTAAAGGCTTCGTTGGACCTGCGATGAACTTGTCGCCTCCTATCATTGGAGTACAAACAAAAATGTGACTCATCAGACCAAATTACTAATTTCCAATTCTCCACAGTCAAGTTTTGATGCCTCTGAGCCCATTGATAATTTGTGACTTGCTGTTAAAGGAGGCCTCTTCCGTGGTACTCTGCTCCAGATGTCCATCGCTTATCACAACGTTCTTTCGTAAATTGATTGGAGGGATTTTCATTGACTGTTTGGAGCAATTGTCCGGTTTGAAACTGATTTGAAGTTACTAGGCGTGAAACGTGGAGGCGGTTCTGTTGGTGAGAATCGTTTTCCGGCCACAGTTACGTCGTCGATTTTCAGTTGACTGCAAAGCACACCACTGTTTGTAGACACGCTGGACAGTAAGCTTTGACACACCAACAAATTGGGCGACCTAATTCACTTTGTGTCCGTGCTCACAGCCAAACATGATGGCTCCTTTTTGCCACTCAGTAACGTCTGTCTTATGACCCATATTGCAGACTAAATTCAACACACATGTTGCTCTTCACCACTGCACAAGACAGAAATGATCCTGTAAACCGTTAGGACAGTGCTATTTATCCCCCAACAATGCTATCACTGCACTCTCTGTGCAACCGGTAACTTTCTAAGCTTCAGGCAGTAAGGTCTCAGTTCATGTCCTGCAGCCACTCAGGAACCTACTAGGGTTTTGAAGTCATGTTAAGTCATTGCTACCATCGTAAACAAGGAGAATCTAACATGAGAACAATGACTATCTCCCCCATTTTTTGAGATTTTGGTCCAGTTCATTTAGGGTGTCATGTATAATAAGCAGTTCCCAAATGGGGGTAACAACCAAACAGAAACAGTATAAATAAATTTTGTAATAACAAATTAAAAAGGTATATTAAACAATACCATTTATGTAGTGTAATGGATTAGTTACTGAAAATATTAAAGGAAAGTGTTTTCCATGCTTATAATGAACTCAATACATAATTTTACTGCAAGTTGTGGTTCTCAAATCAAAATTCATTCACTCATAAAAACTTACTACAATTTTCCCACTAAAAATATTGTGATTTTATTTATGATAGCTTATCAGTTGAATAAACGGTATGTTACTTCTGGTATTTTATTTTGTTTTGCTTTGTTTATAAATCATCTAATCATCTGTTTTTAAGATTTTTCAGCTTTCCATTAACTTGCATTCAAAACAGAAAAATGGTTCTGCGTAAGTTCCTATTAAATTGCCAAAAAAAAAAAAAAAAAAAGAGAGAGAGAGAGAGAGAGAGAAAACCGCTTCTTTGTGCTGATTGGCCAACACTCAAAGGTACGCCTTTGAGTGCAGGGTGGCTACTGCAGTTGCAGCTCAAGAGAGGGCATGAAAAATCACTGCTTACAATCAGATTAAAATCAGAATTAAAACTTTTGCACCAGTTTCTGGTACAGTTTTTTTGTTGTTGTTGTTCACACCATACCTTGTCATTTGTTCATATACAGAATTTGCTTACAATATGTTTTGTCAATTTCAGTAGACTTAACAACTTAAAATTTGCATTTCTTCCTCAAAATGTTCAGGGGATATTAGTTCTTGATGCTCAATAATAAAGGCACAACTGTGCGTACAATGCAAGATAAGGATGTTTTAACATTGTAGAAAATTCACTGGGAGCTATTTGATTATTACTTCAATTGTGAACCATGGCTTGATGCTGTTGTCTCTTTGATGTGGTACTGAAGATTGAAGCAGTTGGGAAAAGTTGTACAAACAGTCACAGTTTAATTGTGCATCCCCCATAGAGATAACGTTGGGGTGTGTTGATATTGTTTTGTCAAACAGTGTACACACACACACACACACACACACACACTTACTATTAAATTAGTAATATATACGCTGAAGTGCCAGAAAAACTGGTACATACGACCCTATGCAAAATACATAGCAACGTCACCTATGCATGTACTCGCATAGGTGACGTTGTCTCTTTGATGTGGTACTGAAGATTGAAGCAGTTGGGAAAAGTTGTACAAACAGTCACAGTTTAATTGTGCATCCCCCATAGAGATAACGTTGGGGTGTGTTGATATTGTTTTGTCAAACAGTGTACACACACACACACACACACACACACACACACACTTACTATTAAATTAGTAATATATACACTGAAGTGCCAGAAAAACTGGTACATACGACCCTATGCAAAATACATAGCAACGTCACCTATGCGTGTACTCGATTGCGTCCGCCACTGCGTATATAAAACGATAGACATTCTTGCCAGCTGTCAGAGTTGTTTTCGGCATGAGAATGACAAGTAATAACGATTTAAGCTATTTTCAACGCGGTTTCATAGTTGGCGCTCGTGAGATGGGCCGTAGTATTTCGGAGGTAGAAACGAAGTTCGGATTTTCACAGATGACCATTGCAAGGGTGTACCGTGACTACAATAATTCTGGCAAAACCTCTAACCTACGATACCAGTGTGGCCATAAAAAGACGTTGGGTGAACGTGACCATCGTCGGCTGTCAAGAATCGTTTCACGCGATAAGCGTGTAACACTCTCGCAGGTAGCATCGGAATTCAATGCTGGAGCCTCAACAAGCATCAGCATCCGGACTGTGCCACGTACCCTGCACAATATGGGCTTTGGGAGCCGACGCCCAACTCAAGTCCCCTTGATGGGTGCACGACACAGAGCTATGCGCCTCGCTTGGGCTTGGCAACACTGCCACTGGACACTTGATTACTGGAAACAAGTAACCTGGTCTGACGAGTTGCGTTTCCAACTGTATTGGGCAGATGGACTACTTACTAGGTACTACTATGCAGAACTGGGCAGTGTATTATCAGATCCAATATGGCTAGGGTTCTCAGTTTTCTTGAAGAAGGTTTTAAGCAAAAGTTACACAAAACACTTTTTTTTTCTGTTTCTTCATACTCTCATTTGTAGCAAGTTGATTCTGTTAACACCTTTGCAGATTGCAGAGCTCCCTTTGTTATTTGGACCATTATCCTTTAGTGTCTTCAAAGCCACCAACTTTTGATTTAAAGAATTTGCGAGAAGCTTGACTGTCAAAATCTTTGTGGTAGGTAAGAGTTTGTACTATTTTTGTTATCTTCATCATCTGCCTCTTTTCTGAGTTCTTTTTGCATTTCCATTAGTGTGGACTTTACTCTCTGACATTAATGTGCACTTGACTCCCTAACTTTATTTGAACTGTGAATTAAATGTGCATGTGTTAATAATGACCAGGAAATTCTGATATTGAATGTTCTGATATACACAGATCCTGACCATTAAGGCATGGTACGAGACCCGTTCAAGAAAGATTTGCATGGAAATTTATAAACATGTATGTACGAACCTGAACTGCATATGGCTGTGCTCCTTTTCAAAGTAATCTCTGAAGGCAATGCGCTTGTCCAAATGTTGCTACCACACCTTAAAGATATGCTGGAAGCCATCTTTGTGCATCCCTTTCAGAACTGTGCCCTGAAGCTTTGACCTCTTCTGTTAACATAAGCATATGTTCTTGCAAGTTCTTTTTGAGAATTGGGAAAAGAAAAATCACAGGGTCCTAAATCTAAACTGTATAGAGGATGTGGAACCATTCCAGCATTTTTTTCATCCAAGAAGGTAGTGACTTTTTGCGTCATATGAGGACGAGTGTGATCATGGTGGAGTTTCCAACCATTTTGATGAATGTGCAGATGCTTCTTACGGATATGTGTAATCAGCTTTGTCAAAACAGACCTGTAATAATCCGCATTAACTATGGTATTCAGTGGCACGAAATTCTGGTACACCATTCCTTGGTAATCAAAGGAAGTGATTACCAGAATATTCAAAGCAAACTGAATTTACTTGTACCAGTTACTGGTCATCCATGTAACACTTCTCAGAAAACTTGAAAATCTCATTATCCTGGAGAGGGGTTTGATTCCCGCTCTAGAATGATGAGATTTTCAAGTTTTCTGAGATCTGTTACATGGAAGTAGTACAAGTAAATTCAGTTTGCTTTGAATATTCTGTCGATTTCCCATGTATTATGAAGAATATTTCTTCCTTCATTGATTTATCTGTGGTACAGGTGACCTCTGACCTACATCTGTCCGGATGGGAATTAGATCAAAGCTCGGTGTGGAAGCAGGGATGCTTCAACTAGCGAAAATCTGAGGACTTTCAGATTCCTATATCTCAGTTGCTTGGAACTTCACTGTCCTGGGTGGTGTAATGATTAGTATACTCGACCGGCAATCAGGAGATGCGGGATTCGATTCCCCCTCCAGGACGATGAGATTTCGAAGTTTTCTGAGAAGTGTTACATGGATTACCAGTAAGTGGTATAAGAATTGCTTTAAATATTGTGTCGATTTTCCATGTACAGGGTTTTCGAGAATTATTGGACACATTGCAAAATTATGTACAAAAAAAACTATGAGCATTGTCTGTTTTTCTATGTCACATATTACTAACACGGTTTCTATATTTTTGTTTTGCAGAATTGTTATTCCCAGAATCCGATAGATGGCGCTAAGTGTGGCCTGATGAGGAATGTATGAGAAATGCGCAATCAGTAGTCATGTCATCCGTTCAGCAGAAAGCGATGTGTGTGTTATGGCTTGCGGAATTAAAATCTGTCATTAAAGTTAAAAGATGGTACCGTTTAGAGTGCAGTTGTAATCCTCCGTCAACGAATTCAATTAAGCGGTGGATGAAACAGTTTAAAGAAACTGGCAATGTGGAACATCGTGGAGGAGCCGGTAAGCCTAGCGTCAGCAGTGAGACGGTTGACCAAGTTAATGAAAGTTTCCGTCGAAGCCCCAGGAAATCCGTTCGTAAAGCAAGCGTAAAACTGTCCATTCCGAAATTGACAGTTCACGATATCTTGCACAAGAAATTAAAGTTTCATGCTAATAAAATTAAATTAGTGCAAAGGATGCATGTAAATCATCACACTTTGCGATACGATTTCACTATGGATATGCTGAATCGAGTGGAAAACGACGAAAACTTTCTCAGTGCTGTAATTTTTAGTGATGAATCCACATTTCATGTATCAGGTATTATGAATCATCACAACTATAGGATATGGGGCAGTGAACCGCCTCATGCTGCTAGTGAACTGGAACATGATTCTCCAAAAGTTAATGTGTGGTGCACCCTATCAAAAAGAGAAGTGATTTGGCCCTTTCTTCTGCGAAAAAACCATAAATGGTGACATTTACTTGAATATGCTAGAAAATTTCGCTATACCGCAAATCAAAAGATATTACAACATCGTTTTCCAACAAGACGGCGCACCTCCACATTGGTCAACATGTGTACGTACGTGCCTAAATGAGCATTTCCCCAATAGATGGATTGGGCGTGGTGGTCCCATTCCGTGACCTCCTCACTCTCCAGATCTACCTCCATTGGATTATTTCATGTGGGGTTATGTGAAGGATCGTGTCTATCAGAAGCCTTGTACTGATTTGCAGGAACTGAAGCAGCGAATCACAGCTGCTACTAATTCCATAACTCCTCAGATGCTTGTCAATACATGGCATGAAATCGAGTATCGCTTGGACGTACTACGAACAACCAAGGGATCTCGCATCGAAATTTATTCACTTGTTTAGTTACATTGTATGTTAGTACAGTCAGTTTCTTTCTATCGGTTTAATGTTTTGTTTCATATAATTTTTTTATGTGTACAATAATTCTTGGACACTCTGTTTTATGAAGAATATTTTTTCCTTCATTGATTTATTGGAAGTGATTAGCATTACCTTTCCAGAAGATTCTAGCTCCATCATGCTCATCCTCTAGGTTTTATTAAAATTCCTAGGTTTTTGAAAAATGCCATACATAGACAGACACATGACTTACCTTTTGCAATAATAGATCAGTTTCATCCAAGGGGAAAAATAGAAAATAAAATTACTGTATTTACCTGTGTATAATACGCACCCTAATTTTAAGAAGGAAGTTTGAGTAATAAAAAAAACATGACTTGAGAGCTCTGAACTTTTTTTATTTAACTCAAGACTCCACGTTTATTAATATTTATACCACTTTAAAGGCAAATTTCTTTTTTTTTTTTCGCCTTATAAGTGGTATAAATATTAATGAACATGAGTGTTGAGTTACCTAAAAAAAGTTCAAGATCTCGTGTGTACAGCTTGTGATGGATGTCAGTGAAGCCCGAGATGTAGAGGTTATCTTCAGGCACTTAAAAAAGGTAGATCAGGATTCTACCTCTTTTTTTTTTTTTTTTTTCTTCTTGTGTGTGAATCTTCTTTCCAAAGAAAATGAGGATCAAATTCAGGAGTGTCTGCATGAGAAAAAGATTATGAGTATGAAGTATAGAATATCTTGTGTACGACATGTGATGGATGTGAGTGAAGCCCGAGATGTATGTCAAGATCGCTGCAAATGGAGAAGTCTGATACAGCAACAGTAAGTAAAAATTATCTGGTAGTTTGTATTTCTTTGTGGAGCTAACCTCTGGATATCAGAGAACATCTTAGTGATATGTATGTATATATAAGGCAAATAATACGAAAGAAAAAGCATCTGTTTGAACGAAAAAACTTGGATATTACACCTGATTTTAATCAGAATCACTATTATCTTGGAAAGTGATGAGACAGACTAAAAAATTAAAAATAGCCAGAAATCTGGGTTCCTTAAACCAACGCCATTTGCCAATAATGCATGGTCATCGTCGCGAGAAATGATACCCTCAAACCAGCACGACAAGACCACGCATGCATTAACGATTTTTATCACCAACCGTCAGCCACGGAGTTTGGACGTCACCGGAAGTTTCATCATGTTTTCCCCGAGAAGATGCTTCTTAAGTAGGTTGTGCCGTGAAAGCAACTTAATGAGAGCAGACGCGTAGGCTTAACGTGGCAGCTCATGTCTGCTGCAGAAGCGAGTGAGGTTACTTTCAGGCACTTAAAAAAGATATCAGGATTCTATCTCAATTTTTTTTTTTTTTTTTGTGAATCTTCTTTCTGAAGAACTGAAGATTGTATTGATACCACTTTTAACAAGATCCATCAGAAAACAGAAGATATATGTATTCTAGAAGTGTCTGCAGTTAGAGTAAAGTGATACCAAATACGTTGACATTTGGCAACGTCGGGATGTGTTACACTCTGCAGCAGTATTCATTTTACCTAAGTTTAAAATAAAAAAAGTAGTATACTCGTATAACATGCAGGCAGAATTTCAGCCCTAAATTTTTGGAAAAAAAGTGCATGTTATACACCGATAAATACGGTAATTGAAATTCACATCCCATGAATCACATAAATAATAAACAGTTCTCAAAAATATTAGGAAAATTTTATATCTGCTTAAAAATTTTAATGTGTGTGTGTTGGGGGAGGGGGCTTTTGTACTAATCATAAAAATTCTAGTCATAGATTCAAAGCACAAAACAGCATTTAGAAATGTTTCCTAAAGATAATGATAGACAATTATGTGTAGCATACATGACATTTCCAAAATCACTGAATGCGAAGTGAACTTTTTTGAAACTCTTAGAAACTTTTAGAGCAGGTATTGTCCCTTTCAATGACTCCAACTCTGGGCTATTATATTACCCTATGGAACGAGACCCTTCTGAAGTAATTCTTCACAAAGTACTTGGTTCTCTTATGAATATTTAAAAGTCAAAACTGTGTGTGTGTGTGTGTGTGTGTGTGTGTGTGTGTGTGTGTGTGTGTGTGTGTGTGTGTGTGTGTGTGTGTGTGTGTGTGAGACAGAGGGAGAGAGAGAGAGAGAGAGAGAGAGAGAGAGAGAGAGAGAAATAATTATTGCCAATGAATGTAACAAATGATAATGATCCAAAATACTTATTCTGTCCTCTGAAAAAGTTTTTTTTTTAATTCTGTGATCTTTTAGATGTTTATGTTAATCTAAAAAAAGCAATGATAGGAAGTCACTAGTGCCTTATTTATGTTTCTTTAAACTTTTAAATTTGCAGAGTCAATATAAATAGCCATTTAAGGTAAAAAATTTACTGTACCAGCAGTAGACATCATAACACCTGGCAGTCATGTTTGTTAACCATGCATTTCCATTGCATTTACCTGTAAATCTTTCATTGAGCTTAGGAGCAAAATCATCTGTATGTGACAGAATTAATAGCTATGCTCCAGATTTAACAGTATTCAAATTCTGCAGTAAGCTTGCCTTGATTATTTAAGTATCCAAAGTGCACTCTCTCACAGGTTATCTTAGCAACATATTGTTGGTATTATGGCTGACAACTCATAAATGCTGTCTTCAGTTTCAGAAGTGTTTTCCTGGAATATTTTTCTGAATTTCATGAGTGTCAAATTTATCATGAATGCCTAAAATCCTGAAATTATTAGTAGCATTGGTATCTGAGTTTTAAATTCACACCAGTGGAGTGTTTTCATATTTCCTATTTTAAAAAGAACTTCAGATGCATTGAGTTTTGCCATTAGTGAATTTGCTGCAACCTATAGTTACCTGACAAAATGAGGATATTTATAGTTTCATGCTACTGTATCTTCTGTTTATTATTTAACCTGAGCTGGCCTTTAGCATAGGCAAGCAAGGTGACTGCATAGAGCCACCATTTTTAGCGGCCGTGGAATTTTACTCATATGTTGATTTTTTATCATTATCCAATTTTTAATCTATATTATCTTTGAAAAAAAAAGAAACAAATGAAATCACTAAAAGTACAAACACTTCATATATTCCACAACATATTTTTTTTAATATTAGTTTCCTGTCATTGAAGAAAATATGTGTTACTCAAATATGATTGAAAATTTATACATGGTCAAGTCACATTATTGTGACCCAGCTAATATCCAGAGTAGCCGCCGTATGCAGCACGGACAGCAGCTAAATGGGCTGGGAGTGACTCAGTAAGGTGCTTGAAGGTGTTCACAGGTATGTGGAGCCATGCTGACTGCAGTGCCTCGGACAACTGCTGATGGGTACGTAGTGGAGGATCCATAGAGCGAACAACACGATCAAGGTGGTCCCACAGATGCTTAATTGGGTTTAAGTCTGTGGAATTAAGGGGCCAGGGAAGTACGTTGAAGTCTTCATCGTGCTCTTCCAACCACTCTTGGACATTTCTCGCTGTGTGACACGTCGTGCTGGAAGATCCCATCCGCCCCAGGGAAGACAATCAGCATGTATGGGTGTACCGTGTACATGGTCTGCAAGAATGGATTCATAATGAATTTGGTCCATAGTGCCTTCCAGAGGTATGAGTGGACCCAAAGAATGCCATGAAAATATTCCCCAGACTACAATGCTGCCCCCACCACCTTGTGTTCTTCCAGCAGCGGTTGAAGAGTGTTTGTTCTCCAATGTTTCTCGCCTTATACGCCAACATCCATTCGTTCGATGAAGCAGAAATTGTGACTCATCGGAGAAGGCAATCAGCGGAGGTCCAATTCTGATACTGCCGTGCAAATGTAAGCCCTTTCTGCCGATGCACCTTCGTTAGCATAGGTGCAGTGACCATCCGTCTGCATCGGAGCCCCATACGCAGCACGGTTCGCTGAGCTGTTGTTTTAGACACACTTCCAGTAGCCCCTTGGTTTTTTCGGCCACTGGGTTGCTCCACTGTATCGGGTCGATCAGCCCTCATGCACCTTCGCAGCTGACGTTCACCTCTCACATCAATGGCATGTGGTGCTCCGCAGTTTTCACATCGCTTATTTACAATGGTGCCATTTCTCCAATCATGATACACTTTAACCACAGCAGCACGCGAACAGTTCACAAACTGCGCTGTTTCAGAAATACTGCCACCCTTGGCCCGAAAGCCGATAATTATCACTTTTTGTAAATCTAATAAATCGCCCCTTTTATCCATGACAGCAATGAGTGATATGTTTTCAGAATGCCTGCAGCACACCTTATATACCCCTCTAGCCAACTCACGACACGTGCCTTTATTCATTGGCTACACGCTGTTGACGTCAAAAGTAGGAGGTGGTCACAACAACGTGACTTGACTATGTATTTTAATGATTAAGACCCACACAAGTTTTTATCAGTTAAAAGTGCTAACAGAGGCTGCCAAATAAATCTTTGCCTTGAGCCACCAAAGCACTAAGGCCCAGGGTATGTTTAAGACATCATAAGGACTACTCTGTAATTTATACTGCGTCATTACTTTTTCACTATTCTTTTTGTTAAATCCATTCAGTAGTGGTTTAACTGTTGGAACTTTTTACATGTTATAGTTCCTTTGTGTGAAATGCAATTTCTCAGTTGGAAGTTATTAGTTTTTACTGCAAAGAAACATCTCGGTAATCAAATGTAATTGAAGAAAAAATCTTTCACGTACCTCTCAGTTGCAAGTGGTCGATGTTCGAATCGTTTGTATGGTTGTTCTCATCAGGCTCTTGAGTTTAGACTTTTTAGAAATTAGTCGGCACATTTTCTTTACGGGGTCCCAAAATTGGAAACACAAATTAATGTATTCGAGGAATTTTCAAGACTATTATTTGACCAGGATATATTTTAGTTAAAATACGAAAGGCACATGAAGACAAAGGAGTTATGAAATTATGCTGAAGAACTATGTTGAGAGACTAAAAGGATTATGAAAGTTTAAAAATATCGTAATACAAGACTAAAAGAACCATGAAAACTTTAAAATCTTGACAAAAGATATTATCAAATGTAACAATGTTGAACTATTTGGAATTAAGATGTACAAGATGCCATGACCCAGGAACAAAGGAAATACGAAAAACATCAAATACCTTGAAAAACGTGTGAATTACTCAAAAAAATTCTTTGGGTGAGAGAATGCAGTCAGCAAAAAACTTTGTTGGGCCTCTTGGTTGTACTGTCCGATGCATTTCGGTCGATCTGTCTTTCATCTTCTGGGACCTCTGATCGTCCGTTCTCTCTGCAGTCCACGTTGATTATGTCATGTACTTAGTCTGGGAATCTTTGTTTTTATGTATTATACATAATCAAATGTGCTGCATTGCCACTTTTTGGATTTGAAGACTTCAAATATTTTTTGACGTATCAAGATTTATTGCCACTTTTGGGATTTGAAAACTCTTCAAATCCAAAAAGTGGCAATGCAACACATTCGATGATGTACACTATAACACGTAAAAACAAAGATTCCCAGACTGAGTATGTGGCATAATCAACGTGGACTGCAGAGAGAAATGACGACTAGAGGTCCCAGAAGATGACAGACAGATCTACCGAAATGCATCAGACAGTACAAGCAAGAGGTCCGACGAAGGTTTTTGGTGATTGCATTTTCTCATGCGAAGAATTTTTCGAGTAATCCACACTTACGTTTTTCAAGGTATTTGACGTTTGTCGTATTTCCTTTGTTCCTGGGTCATGGCGTTTTGTACATCTTAATCCAAAATAGTTCAACATTGTTACATTTTATAATCTCTTTTGTCAAGATTTTAAAGTTTTCATAGTTCTTTTAGTCTTGTATTACAATATTTTTAAACTTTCATAATCCTTTTAGTCTCTTGACGTAGTTCTTCAGCGTAATTTCATAACTCCTTTGTCTTCATGTGCCTTTCGTATTTTAACTAAAATATATCCTGGTCAAATAATAGTCTTGAAAATTCCTCAAATACATTAATTTGTGTTTCCAATTTCGAGACCCCGTGAAGAAAATGTGCCAAATAATTTCTTAAAAGTCTAAACTCAAGAGCCTGATGAGAACAACCATACAAATGATTCAAACATCGACCACTTGCAACTGAGAGGTACGTGAAAGATTTTTCCTTTAATTACATTTGATTACCGAGATGTTTCTTCGCAGTAAATACTAACTTCCAACTGAGAAATTGCATTTCACACAAAGGAACTATCATGTAAAGTTCCAACAGTTAAACCACTATTGAATGGATTTAACTAAAAAGAATAACACATATAAAACGTTTTTTTAAATCTCGATACGTCGAGAAATACATGCATATTACTTTTTCAGCAACTGTAGTCCACTTAGCATATACTATTTTCAGTAGTCATCAGTGATAGAAGACTTTATTGTGTTCTGCAAACCAAATTTTTTGGCTTTACAGACCTCTTCATCATTTGTAAAATGTGCTGTATGTTTTCAGGAGCAATGAATAGCTCAAGAATGGCATAGAATGATTAAGAACAGATTATAACCATGCACTTGTACCCAGGAGCAGAATTATGTTCAGTAATTTGCAACACGACTTCCAAGGGTTGTAAATGTTCTGCGGGCAAAGCATGCAACACTTTGACCAAATTTCATTAAAAAATATTAAATAAAGTGAATCAATCACAGTAAAATAAACAAGCATTAAAAAATTACTTACCATCAGTTGAAACCCCTTGTTACATACAATAATATAAACCTGTTATTTAAATGAATTAAATTTATTTAGAACCAAAGCATGCACTTAAAATTTGAGATTCTGTCGGTAACTTTTGAAGTTAAGTAGTATGCAATTGACACAGACGAACAATTTACAAAGTGTATGTGGTAATTTTGTCCATACATAGAAACTAGGGCAGCTTTTAGTATTTTTCAGGCTGATTTGTGTCCAGACAGTGCTCTGTTTGACAATATAAAAATTTGTTTATCATTTGTTCCAACTATAACATCTCCGTCATTAGTATTGGATATTTTACTGACAATTTTGCCAATTGCTGAACTACAGGATTCACAAATTGCTTCAGAAACAGATAGAATAAAAACAACAAACTTAATAAATTTTGGGATCTCTGTTTTTATTTCATTTACAGCTTGTTTTGGGAGAGCTTTCATCTGGAAAAATGTTCCACTTTTCCTATTTTCTTGCACATTTCTACAGACCCAAGTGACAAAAACAGTGTACTCAAAGAATAAATCTTTTCTTTTTCTTCCTCAGAGTGTGGAACACATAAAAAAACCTTTACAAATTCAATGAAATTGGAAAGATCTTCAATTTCTGTCTTCTGCTTAGAATTGACATAAGTTATTGGAAATAATAAGTATTCAGTAGAATACCTGCTATACTATGTCAACAGTTTCCTTCTAAACATCTCTTGCTATTCCAAATGGTAGGTGTGTATGTGTGTATGTGAGGGGGGGGGAGATTGGTCAGTGCTCCTGGCAGATGGGCAGTGTTGCCAGAGTATACTGTAGACAAGAGGAGTGAAGATGTGTGGCGCACAAACAAACACTGAGCTTGCTAAGCTAAGATTTAAAAAAAAAATGTTCTGCAGGGGATTGAAATTTAAGATTAAACAAAAAGTGGCCTATAGAATAATATTCTGCAAGGAAATTAAAATCTAAGATTAAAAAAAAGTATTCCAGGAGGCATTGGAATCTAAGATAAAAAGAAATGTTCTGCAAGGGGACTTTGTTCTGTGACATACATCACATTTTTAAGTAATTTCTGCTTCTGGACACTTGTGTAGACCAGCACAGTTCCTCCTTTAGTTAAAAATGCAACCATATATATAATTTCTCCCATTACTGACTAGCAGAAAAAGTTAACTGATTGAACTCCATTAATTAGTATCCATGTGTGCTTCATTTTTACATTGTCAGAGAATGCTGCAATGCTGACAGTCACTGTCAACATTCATGAATATCCATGTGTGCTTCGGTTTTACATTGTCAAAGAATGCTGCAATGCTGACAGTCACTGTCAACATTCATGAATATCCATGTGTGCTTCCTTTTTACATTGTCAAAGAATGCTGCAATGCTTAAAGTCACTGTCTACATTCATGAATATCCATGTGTGCTTCACTTTTACATTGTCAAAGAATGCTGCAGTGCTGACAGTCACTGTCAACATTCATGAATATCCACGTGTGCTTCGTTTTTACAGTCAAAGAATGCTGCAATGCTGACAGTCACTGTCGACATTCATGAATATCCATGCGTGCTTCGTTTTTACATTGTCAAAGAATGCTGCAATGTTGACAGTCACTGTCAACATTCATGAATATCCATAGGTGCTTCATTTTTACATTGTCAAAGAATGCTGCAATGCTTAAAGTCACTGTCTACATTCATAAATATCCATGTGTGCTTCACTTTTACATTGTCAAAGAATGCTGCAATGCTGACAGTCACTGTCAACATTCATGAATATCCATATGTGCTTCATTTTTACATTGTCAAAGAATACTGCAATGCTGACAGTCACTGTCAGCATTCATGAATTAGCTGCTCTGGTGGTTGAGTGATCAGAGGCACTGATTTCTTATTAGTCATCTGAGCTGGGCCTGTGCTTGAGTCCAGAATAAGGCATAGGTGCTGTGTTTGTACTAACAGTGCTGATTGGTTCTATCTCTTCCCTGTAACCATTACCTCTAAATTAGGGAAGTGTGCTTCCATATATTCCTAGATATTTATAGGATTCATTAAACATTTAAACATACATACAACGGCTTTGAAATCCTGCAGTATTGAAGATGCATACATTAACATTATTATTATTAATAACATCTATGAAAGTGCAAGTGCAAAGGTTCGGATATTTGAGGATACAGCACAAATAAGAATTGGGAAGGGAGTGAGACAAGGTGACACCATATCTCCCAAGCTCTTTAACACCACATTGCAAAATGTCTTTCAATCATTGAACTGGGAAAACAAAGGGATAAAGATTAATGGAGATTACTTAACTCACCTTCATTTTGCTGATGACATAGTCATGTTTGCAACTACCCCTTCAGAGCTGCAGAGTATGATCCAAGAACTTGCTGACAAGAGTAAAGAAGTGGGATTAAAAATGAACTTTCAGAAGACAAAATCATGACCATCTATGAAAGGTCTATGAAAGATACAATGCTTTTACAAGAAACAAAGATTTATCGATTGACGGAAAAAAGCTTGAGACAACCGATTCGTACATTTATCTTGGGCAGCAGATATTGAGTGATAATGAAATTAATCGGCGTATAAAACTTGGATGGAGAGCTTTTGGAAGAAACAGTACAATTTTTAAGAGCAGTATGCCATTATGTCTTAAAAGAAAAGTGTTTAATCAATGCATCCTGCCAGTGCTTACGTATGGAGCCAAGACATGGATCTTAACTAAAAAAGACATAGAAAGACTGCAGACAACTCAAAGAAGCATGGAGAGAAGCATGCTTGGTGTAACCAGGAAAGATAAGAAGAGGAACTTATGGATAAGGAAAATGACAGAAGTGGGCGACATCATGACCAGAGTGAAATCACTGAAATGGCAATGGGCTGGACATGTTGCCAGAAGAATGGACTACCGATGGACAACCAAAATTTTAGACTGGATTCCAAGGGACAGGAAAAGACCCAGAAGAAGACCCCATGGGAGATGGAAGGATGAAATTCGAAAGTATGCTGGAGTGACATGGAGGAGACAGGTCCAAGACAGACAATTGTGGAAGAAATTTGGGGAGACCATCTAGCAGTGGATTGATAATGATTGATGATGGTGATACATATATCACTAAGCTGTTCTCTGAGATTCAGAGGTTAGCTCCACAAAGAAATACAAACTACCAGATAATTTTTACTTACTGTTGCCGTATCAAATTTCTCTATTTACAGTCATCTTGACATACAACTCGGGCTTCACTGACATCTATCACATGCCGTACACAAGATCTTCTATACTTCATACTCATAATCTTTTTCTCATGCAGACATTCCTGAATCTGATCCTCCCATGACCTCCTTGGCCTTCCTCTGCCTTTCCTTCCTGCCACTTGGGCTAAAAAGATTTTCTTAGTAAGCATCTCCTCACTCATTCTTTCAACATGGCCAAACCATCGAAGGATATTAGTCTCCACCTTGCTAACAACATTTTGCTTCACATTACACAGCTGCAATACATCTTCATTCCTCACACAATCAGAACGTGTCTTGCCATAAACCCCCTGTAAGTAATGCATTTCTCCAGCACACAAACAACTCGTATGTTTCTTCTGTAGTACCCAGGTTTCACTGCCATATGAGTAGGAACAATTATACTTTCATAGATGGCCATGCGATACTCACTTGAGAACCCATCATTCCTGTGGGAACCTACCAAAGCAGCCATGACGTTCAATGAAGAATTCACTTGCCTACTAATTTCACCATCCAATTTGTTTACTCTGTCAAACATGCTTCCTAAATACACAAACTCATTCACCTAGTCAATCACTGTGCCTATTAGACTTATATTACATTCAGTACTACCAGTTCCTCTCTCAAAAACCATAACTTTGTTTTTTTCCCTTATTTATACTCGGTTTGAATTTCCTGCAAACTTCGTACATTTGGGACAACATATTCTGCAACTCACTTTTGCTCTCTGCCAACAGGACAGTGTCATCAGCATATAGCAATCTGCAAACATGGAAATAACCAAGACATAAACAATTATTATCTATTTTGGCATCACGCATGCACGCATCCATAAATGTATTAAGCAGCCATGGTGACATTACACAACCTTGCCTGACTCCTACACCAATAGAAAACCATTTTGATAAAACACCATTCACTCTTACACAAGCTCTACTACCAGCATACATGGCTTTTACACTGTTAAGTAGATTCCCAGTAACACCATATTCATTCAATATTTTCCACAAAAGTGTTACTCGGTTGTAAGCTTTCTCTAAATCTATGAAGGCTGCAAAAACTACTTTCTTACCAACAGCCAGATACTTTTCAATCATTATGTGTAATGCAAAAATTTGGTTAGTGCAGCCTTTACCAGGTGTAAAACCACTCTGAACATCCTGCACTTTCTCTGAAGTGAGATCCCGTACTTTTTCAATAACGACCTTACCAAACACTTTCCCTGGCACACTTAATATGCTAATACCACGATAGTTCTTGCAGTCAGTCTGATCACCTTTTCCCGTATATAAGGGAACAGTGATAGCATCCTTCCAATCCCGAGGGACCATTCCTAGCTCCCAGCACAACTGGCAAATTTCAGTTAACCAGTCAATTACAGTCACCACCATACTTCAACATCTAGGCAGTTTTCACGTTTAAACAAAAAATCAGTAAAAATAATCAATAGTTTTCTGATACTCTTTGTTGATAATTTATGCTGTGCATCTTTGTGGGTGTGAAATAAAACAATTGATCTGAGAGTATGCATTTATTTACATATAACACGTTGCATTTATTTGTGTACAACCACTGAGCCAGAGTACAGTACAAACTGAGTGCAATTAAATCTGACTTTTGTGAATTGCTGGCATTGAGTGGTACTTAGGTAGGTAGGTTAATTAGTGTTATTGTCGTAAAGCCAGTGAAAGAAGATATGTGTCATAAAAGTAAATATATACTAAACTATGGTGGCAGCAGTAGAAAGTATTTTGACTGTTTAGTTTTTCAAAAACAATATTTTTGTTACTATATATTATTCAGATTTACATGAACATAAGAAATGATCCTGACACTGATGAAATGTATTTTAATGTAGCTACGAAAGTCTATCTGCGTGTGCGCAAGTTAAAATCCGACCTCAAGATAGAAAGAAAACCTGAATTGCAAGTGTATTAGTGAGGGGGGTTGGTAACTTTTGGTCTAGGATATCTACAGGTTACACACCCCATCATGTTATACATCATTTTAAAGCTTTCGTCAATAGCAGGAAATCTCCCCTGCAGTGGGGTCGAGATGAAGCCAAATTTCGCATTGAAACACCATTTTCAGAGCATCAAAAAAGGCATTTTAGTAATGGCTTTTATCACATGTGGTATTAAGTTTTCGTAAATCACGCAGATTGCAACGAAATAGTGTTACTACAAATTCTGAAGATGGCAATCCGATTTTTGGTGTAAATCTGGCAAGAAATGGTAAGTCAGATAATATCTGAAAACTTGACAATTTCATCGTCCTGGAGAGGGACTCGAACCCGCGTCTCCCAGATAGCGCACAGGTATGCTAATCCGTGTTTCTTTCATGATTTATCTGCTCCTCCGGGCAATCACGGGATATCACGCTAAACATGAATGCCAGTTGCTTCGACTGGCGAATCCTGTGATGGTTTTATTCAAATTAATTGGAAACTTGAGACTTGGTCGTTGTGGGTGGTGTAGTGGTTAGCATACCCGGGCACTATCTGGGAGACGCGGGTTCGAGTCCTGCTCCAGGACGATGAAATTTTCAAGGTTTCGGATATCTGAGTTACCATCCTTGTCACATTTACACCAAAAATCGGATTGTCATCTTCAAAATTTGTGTTGTATGGTGTAATCCCGTATTTCTTTCATGAAATAGTGTTACGTTTTTGTAAAATGTGATGAAATAATGTTCCATATAGTGAAATATATCGTTGTGTAAAAATGAAATTAACTATTGTTGCATCACTTCATGGGACAGCATAAGACACGATCAGATTTCAACAATGGTTTCGACATTGACACTGTTACCCATTTTTATTATATTAAAATTATTTACTTTACTACTGTCGGTAAAGATGCATAGCATCAGAAATCATGCACTATCACTAAGGCAGTAATTCTGTCGCGGCACGAATTTTAGAGATTTTTCTGTAATTTCGCGAATATCTAATATATCCGCGAATTTCAGATTTTTTGCCTAATTTTTATTATAATTTTGTGATTACTGTATTTTTCATAATTAAATAGTTTTAATACTGCCGTCGTTAGAATTTACACGAAAAATATACCGCAAAGTAATTCTTGTGGAAAGTCCAAACCAGAGCTTTTGAACCTTGAATTACCTCTCAAGATTGTTCTTTACGAAGATACTCTTTTCGAACAAGCTTGACGGGTAATTGAAGATCACATGCACTCTGGTGAAGAGTGCACATGTTGTCTTTCATGATTACCCCCGCTACTGTTTAATGACCTTTGCGACTTGCCGGGCTAGTAAACTGGATGTTGTCAGTTGTGTTAGTAATTTTAGCTGGGAAAGTAGCTCACAGAAAAGAGTGTTTCGCAGACGCTTAGCTTAGAAAATGTTTGCTTTTGTGTGAGTAGTTTATGAAGTTTCTAGATATTGTTTTTTAATTTTGAGAATGAGCTACGTGAGCATCACTCAATGGGACTTTTGAAATTAACTGGTGCCTTTTGTGCAGCTAACATTCCACTTTCCAAATTGGATAACCCTAGATTAAAAAATTACTTGGAAAATTTGTTGAAAGATATTGGTGTTATTCCAAATGCAAATTGGATGCGGAAATGTTATTCGCCAAAAATATATTATATTCACAAGCAATTAGTGAAAGTTTTTTCTAAATTAGTATCCGGTGTAAGCATCGTAGCAGAAGAATCAACCGATTCAGAAGATAGATACATTTTGAATATTCTTGCTGTTCCATTAGCTGAACCAAATGTTGAAAGCTGCAATGATGAAACCTTTTTGAATGCAATCTTCCTTGAGTTCATCACTTTGGAATCCGTAAATTTTAAAGCAGTCAGCGAGGCAATAATACAGTACTTCAGTGCGTTAATAAAGTATGAAGTACCTTTTGCTAATATAACCACTTTTGTGACAAACAATGCATCTTACATGGTGTCCATGTCCAAAGCTTATGGAAAGAGCCTGAAAGCTGTATTTTTGAATGGTGTTCATGTCACCTGCAATGTGCATCTTTTAAATCTTTTGGGCGAAATTTGGCAGAATGAATTTGAAAACGTCAACTCTTTAGTAGTTTCTGTTAAACATACCTTCACAGCTTGTCCCTCCCGTAGAGGACGTTTTCGACTATTTTTGCAAGAGAAGGGCAAAATACCTTACCACCAGTACCTTTGCAGACTGGATGGAACAGTTGGTTTGAGGCCACACATTTTCACTGAAAACATTTAGAAGACTACGCAGAGATTTTTAAAAAAGAAAAAGACAACAGTAGCAGTAGTATTGTGGATAAAATAATTGGGTATTGTCAAGATAGGAATTTACAAGAAAATCTGCAGCAGGTTGAAATTCATGCGCTGTATATCAAAATGCCGTCCACTTAAATGGAAATCTTGATCTCGTGTAACGGCGTTGATAACATTGCCAGAATTCTAATGGTTTATAAATTAAGTATCAATTTTAAAAACTTATAAAGTTATAAATGCTTATTTAATTACATACTAATCATTTGTATTACAGCTTCGTAACTTGGTAGACCTTTTTTTTTTTTTTGAAATGTTAGTGTATATCATCAGCCGCGAACGTTTTTACGAAATTTCATAATTCACCCCGCGACCGCTCCACGAGTTTTGCCTCTTTTTCCGCAATAAAATTACTGCCCTAATTATCACTGTGGGTGCATAAATCACCAACCCAATTAAAGGACTTAAGAGAGGGACACCAGTGTCCGTGGTGAAGAAATGGTACTCAGTAAAATTACAGTCTTCAGAAAACTTTGATAGTCGAGGCATTGTACAATTGATTACTACTGATTTGTTCAACACAAAACAAAATAACTGGAGGCACACAAAGAAAATATCAGGTCATCCCATAAGTAATGCAGTTTTCCGCATGCCCAACAGAACTTCTCCCTCTAGCGACCAGCCTTTAAAGTAGACCACAGCCATGATTAGATGTATCATATGGCTTATAAGACGTATCACTTGAGACTGAGAACAAGAGTTGTACATGCATCCATTGAGCCGTTAAACTGCAAGGGAAATAGCAGTGTCTGAAAAACACGTCAGGCGCATTATGTTGTATGAGTTTAACCAGGGACATGTAGCGACATGAATCATCAATACCGTATATGGTCAGGGTACTCCGGATGTCAGAAAGTGTCAACAATGGTTCCAGAAATTCTGAATGGGGAGCAGCACCCTCACGTATATGCAATGCCAAGAACGACCTGTTGAGCTGGATAAAGATGTGCTGAGAGCTGCTCTCGAAGAGAATCCACAGGCAACAGTTGAAAAATTGGCCACGTTCATCCATTCAACTGTTCACAGGCATCTACAAGACCTTGGTTATGCGTCAAAACTGGGTAATTGGTTACCCCATGAGCTCACTGCACAAAATCTGCAACAGTATGTGGACATTTGCACTTCCTTGCTCTCCCGTGAAAGGAGGGAGCCGTTTTTTTGCACAGAATAGTTACGGGAGATGAAAAATGGATTCTTCACCACAACATTAAGTACAAACGTCAGCACAAAAGACGTCACATTAAGCACAAAAGATGTCTATTTGGTGGGATATGCAAGGCATAAGTCATTACGAGCTTCTGCCACCAAACAAAACCATTACAGGGGAAGTCTACTGTCAGCAGCTACAGCGTCTATGCAGTGCCATGCAGGACAAACGTCCAGCACTCCTTAATCATAAAAGGATGTTTATCCACCAGGACAACGTAAAGCCACACACGGCCAAAGTTGCACGAGTTCCCCATTTAGCATATTGCCCTGACATTGCTCCATCTGATTACCATCTGTTTTGCAGCCTCCAACACCATCTTGCTGGGAAAACACTTCGAAATTTCGAAGAGGTGCACCAAACCATGTTTGGCTTTTTTGAATTGAAACCCATGAAATTCTACAAGTTTGGGATTCAAAAACTTGTTTTAACAGTGTAAGAACGTTGTCAGTGCCGGGCAGTGCTGTATTCAGGCATCTTCTCGGGGGTGCTTAGACCCCCCCCGTACATTTCCTCTTAAATTTAATCTTTTTTTTTTTTTTTTCGTTTATAGCTGAATATTTAAAGAAAAGAAACTATTAAAAAACAACTTAAAAAATTACAAAAAATATTCTAATAGTAAACAAAAACAACCACATGGATTTCAATCTGAAATTTCTATCGTCCGTCAATAAAACATTTAAACAGTCCTCGCTGAAGGGGCAATTTTTCAAACACTGGCAACTCGGTCTACTTCAGTAATAAAAACCTAATTCCACAGAGTAGAGATGTTTGTATTGTAATACATCATCACATTTTGGAAGCTGGTATTCAGTTTTATTTCAGTCTTTTGGATGCCAAGTTAGCATGTATACGATTAAGCCTCGGTGCAGCTAACGTGACGTTATTGCCTCTTATTCAACAAAATATTTGTTACCTAATTTTCAACAATAGCAAATTATTAGAAATTGTTCCCATTAAAAGTTTTTTTTCTTCCTGGTGGTGGGTGGTTTTACACTCTGTGAGAAAGAAAAAAATCGAGGCACCTCGAATCCAAACATTTAGTTTCTTTTGACTACTATTTGCTAATCTAAAGGGGCTGAAACTAAGTGGTAGGGCAATGATTTGCACCATACGTTTTCAGGTAACCACTGCTAATGCTTTGTGGGAGGGGGTGTAGGATTTTCTCCAGCACAGCGTTACCTTACTAGCATCCTCAATATTTTACACGACCCCATAGTGAAATCTGTGATGCATTACTGAATTAAAGTAAAGATATAGCATTTTTACATTCTTAATGATTTGTATGTGTATATAGATTTCTTGGAATTTGCTTTTGCGATGTACAAGCATAAGAAAAATTTTATACTCCATTTAGAATTTTTATATGCATTAATGAACTATAAATAACAAAACTATGATTGTATGTATATAATCAGTCAACAAGTTTCAGCCCCCTCAAAATGTGTAAATACCCCTGGAAAAAATTCTAAATGTAACACTGGTGCCGGGGGCTCTGATTATAATGATTAAAAGATCTGTTCCAGGTATTATATGTTTGTTTTCTTCACACGTTGGTTTACCTTATGACGAGTAGTAGCTTTTTAAACATTTTACTTAATTTTTCTAAAAGAAGGTATATTTTTCCTTTTTACTGCTTTGCAGAGAGAGTGCAGTTTACTTCAAAGCCAGATGTCTGCCAAGGTATCTCACCTAGGCAGCACACAAGAAGAAAAGCTGTAGCAGGACAAAAAGATTCCAGAGGAAAATAATTGTACAGTTGCTGCAGCGCTGCTTCTTTGATCACATATTTGCTGCTTGCACACTCCATGTCCAGGTGATGAGAAAAAATGCATCAAGTTCCTTCTACTTCTGAGGCCCTGATTTGCAGGTGTTTGTTTGTCTTGACCTCCAACTTCCTGGAGTACTGAACTATATTAGGTAATGGAGTAACTTCTTTTGCCCTTCAGAAACACTTTGTTCAGACGAAACCCCCCCCCCCACTAATTTAGAAGTAAGCTTGGAATGATAAGCACAGATCCAAAAATAATGCTGTCACCATTATAACTGGTTCTTTTGTATTGTACCAAATACCTGGCCATAGAATTTATCAAATACTCTGTATATTTTGGTTTATGAAGTATGTTCACATTTTCTGATATAAGTGTACTTTATGATGGATACTTAAAACGTTTTATTCAGGAAGCCAAAATAGATTATTTCTTTGAATGGCGTTTGTTTAGAAACAAAAAGGTGAGAAAGAACAAATGCCCTTGCTTATCAAATATATATTTATAAATAACTGGTCTAAATATCATTGCTTCAAAGGGTAAAATAATTAACCATTTGAAGTACTATGCAAATGATATGCCCATTTCAAGATCTAAAGAGTAATTAAAAAACTAAATATATTAATGTTAAATAACAAAACTATGTAATGGAAATCAATACTCCTGTGACCAATCTTTTGTGAATGGAAGATAAACTTTTACATAATAGTCGCAGGGAAGTCACTGGATTATATGGATCCACATAGCTACGCACAATTATTGTAGATGAATTAAGCGACCTAGAATGTACTAAGCACAGGATCTCCAAATTGTCCAGACCAGCTGAGAAATATATCAAATAATAAAGAAATATAATAAAACCTCGTTTACACGATCTAATTGGGGCCATTGTGCCATTAGAAAATCGAAAATTCCGGATAACTGAGAACACTGTGTACCGGTCACTAATCATAACTAAACCTAGAATTTCACCAGGCCCCTCAGATGCAGGATTTCGTGTTGATGTCGAATTTTTCTGTCTGTCTATTGCTCGCGTTAAAGTCCCGATTGCCTCCTAATTTCTAATTCAGCGCAAGTACTGTTTCCATTACCACTGATCCAGATAGAGGCACCCCTTTGCTTCGTTTCTGGGTGAACCATCTGTACAAAATACTGATTCTTCGTAATCCGCTGTTTTCGTTTTGCGTGACTGCGCACAATTATCATCCAGTGATGAAGCAAATTTTTCTGGCCGCCCCGGTGGCGCAGTGGTCTAAGCGATGGCCTCTGATCATTCGTTCGAAAGGGGTCCGGGTTCGAATCCCGGTGAGGCATGGATGTTGTGTTTGTCTTACGGCACTGGCTCTCTCCCTTCCCTGGAACCAGTGACCCTAAATTAGGGACGGGCGATTGCTTATAGCCCATTGAGTTGCTCACGGTGGTCGTTAAACCTACAATCAAAAAAAAAAAAATTCTGCACCAAGCTTCATATTGACGATAGTTGATACACTGGGGTCAAATACCTTCGCCTGTTTCGTCGTTTCACTTCCGGTCACTTCACAATCTGAATTTTTTTTTCCATCATCAAAACGACACGCTTTGGTTTGGTGGATGTAATCTTACAGACCAGTTAGCATACTTTCAGTATGAGGCAAACCCAACAGCAACCTGAAAATATACAGGTTATCAGAGGGTTTTGTTGGCGTCTGCATGGTTGAAGAAAGATCTCCAAGGTGGTCTGGGTCTATTCCAGTCCTTCGGTATCCAGTCTAATGTTTCAGTTGTCCAACGGTGGTCAGTTCTAGGAATATGTCCAACCCTTTGCCATTCGAGGGTCTTTTCTTTAATCGTGATGCCATCACCTCTTGTCTTTTTCTTGATCCGTGAGTTCTGTGATCCTGTTTTTCAGCGTGGAGAGATTCGTGCTTCGTATAAACCAAGCACGGATCTCTCCACGCTTCTCTGAATTGTCCGCAGCCTGTGTATATACAGGTAGATCTCTGTATAGACCGTGTGCATTGACGTCACGAAATCGCGATTCGCATCACTTTTTCGCCTGCTGCTTTCTTGAAGAACAACTGGTGTACAAGTGAGATCAAAGATGCATTACATGTAAGCTGACCAGAAGTCACCAATTCTTGAGGACAGTCCTCGAATTTAGTTTACTGTTCCCAAAATCGTCTGATGCCTTTGGGGACGCAAATTGTCCTCAAATTTTGATGTTTGTCCTTGAATTTACACTTCCTCATTAGCTCGTTAGATTTCTAATGAAAAATTTTCTTAAAAATAGTTTTCGTTGTACTAATTTTCCAACATGTTTCTTGTGAAAAGAAATTTTGACTTTTTTTTTCTTTCCGAGTTTAACGACCACCGCGAGTAACTCTAAGTACTATAGAGCCTTTGCGCCGGCGTCATTTTTGACGTCACGGTTACTTCCGGGTGGTTAAGAGAAAGTTCGGCTGCTAAGGCACCCATAGGATTAACATGGGAAAGCAATTTATGGACCCTCTGTCATTCGACTGTTTGAAGTTTTAGAAATGGTTAAGAGTTGTGTGGCGTATGGGTGTTTCTCAAAGTACGAGTACGGTAGTAGAATTTTCTTTTATCGCTTTCCAAAGGCAGAAAAATGCCTGATTATTAGGAAAATAGCCATAAATCGTAAAGCATGGTCACCCGGGCCAACAGGATCTGCAGTAAACACTTCATTTCAGGTATCGTAAATCTGCATATTTTACTACGTTAATAATCGAATTTATATCGGTACATTTTCTTGCTCACTCGTATGTATTATTTTCAAGTTTTTACATAAATCCTTGTTATTCTGTTTAAAATGCTCTGAATGCATGACGGATTAACTTTGCTGTCGAATCGGAAATTACTATGTTTTCGTGAACTTTCAAGTTTTTGTACTGTTACTGATTTCTAAATACGGAAACGGGTGCCTTTTTTCCCGAACCGAAAATTAAGGATGTTATACGTCCACACAGAATTAGAGGGTGCTTTCATGCATTATTGTGTCCCGTATTCTCGGATCTGTTTTTTTTTTTTTTTTTTTTTTTTTTGTGAAAAAATAGTCCGTTTTTCGGGATATGACAAGTTGATATTTTCTTTTTTTTAATTGCAATACACACTGGAACCAGTCAGAAATGTAACAACTTACCTTAGACCGGATGGGGAATTTTTCGTTTTCAGTCTTCAGAATTAATACATTTCTAACCCACCCATTGGTAAAATATTTATATGCATCAAGGATTTTATAAGGTTTTAAAGCTTTTCCGGTATAACACGAAAAACTGCCTACTGAATAGTTATAAATATCGTGATCGTTCAGATCAGGGAGGACCATAGCAACACAAACTTCCAGACGATGAAAATATCTTTCAGGTATGTCATATGGATCTTCTATGCCATTATTTCTAAGTTTTTCTTCGTAACGTTGCTTTTCCGCCACATTAAGATGGCAAACTTTGTCAGAAAGAACAGTTTTTTTTATTCTTTTTACAGCAGCAGCAGCCATTGAAAAACATGGAGAGAGACCAGCTCTGGTACTTTCTAACCACCCGGAAGTCCAGCAGACAATTTTGTGACGTCACGTGATTGCTTTATAAGCAATCACCTGTCTCTAATTTGGGGACATTCGTTCTAGCGAAGGGAAAGAGCAAGTGCTGTAAGACAAACACACCATCCATGTTTCAGTTGTGTCTTGAACCCGTACCCACTTGTACGAATGGTCAGTGGCCAGCACTAGAACACTGAACTACTGTATGACGCGGTCCAATTTCGGCTGTACTTGATCTACGTTTCTCCAAAAACTTTGGCAAAATGAAAAATTCATCATGCAATTAGTTTGGTGTGCAGCTTGATTTTAATTCGGCACATATACAAGGTAAAGCATTTCACTTTTGCTAATGTTCTGGCCATCATAATTCTACTTTGTGAATACAAATTACCAACATTCTACAAGATATATCCTTTTAAGACATAAATTTTCATATGTAATATCACACTTATTGAAGCAATGCAGTTTTATGACAAAAAGATTTGCATATTTATTTTGAGTACGTATATATCCCCAAATAAACTGCCAATTTGAGGATGCCACGACCTTTTGTCCTCAAATCAGTGTTCCAATATCTGGTCACCTTAATACATGGACTACGTAAGTGGGTTATCTGACGATCAAAAATAGCTTTATTCTGATAAATTAAAGTTATTGTGCAATTGTGGTGACCCATATGTAATTCCATACTCATTTTTCAGGAACAATATTGAGGTCTTGCCACGAATAGAACACGGCGATATTGTTAATTGTTTCGTTTTTGGCACTAACGCCTTCACTTCCGAGCAAATGAAATCGTACAAGTCATTCATAAAGAAAGGTTAATTACAGTCTAAAGACCTTCATATAGTTTTTGTAGATAGCGCATCAGTAAATTTATGAACATGCCTGTTACAAAATGTAAACTACACACTCTGATGTTCCTTCGTTTTCGGTCATCAGTGTCAACTCTGCTGATACGTAATAACTACCAATTTTGGCGCTCCTGAATAATTTTTTTTATAATTCTGATCCCACTTCGTTCACTCAGATGGTAATCTATATTAGGACACATCATTATCTCTCCCACTTCGGTTACCGCAGCCGAAAATAGCACATAACACCATCTTCCTTAACGATCCACAATGCAAATCCAAGCAGTGTTTGTACACCAGTTGATCACCAAGGAGTCTGCTAGGATGGTTTACGTAGCTGTGACGTCATATTCATACGGTCTATATACGCGGTTGCGTTATCCGCTTTTTCAGATTTACGCGATTCCGTGGTGACGGTTAACACTACGAGGAAACAATAATGGGTTTGCGCATCTTTCGATGTTTTTGTCAAGACGTGAGTGCTCGCTCAAATCAGATCAGTAAAGCTGCGTATGAGAGGATCTACGATGTCAGGAAAAAGGAAAGAAACTGTCTTTCGAGGGGAGAAGCGTGTACGAAGGTCGTATTCGTTAGAAATAAAGCTAGAAGTTCTGGATCTCTGTGAGAAAGGTGAGCGTATTGTTGACATTCAGCGTGCTTTGGGACTTAGCGAATCCACTATGAGAACTATTCCATGACAATGCGGAATCAATTTGAAAAAGTGCTCAATCTTCAACTAACTTGCGTGTAACTAGAATGACTAAATCTCGCTCGGTGGCGATGGAAAGAATGGAGAAGATGCTAAGCCATTGGATTGAACATCATAACCAGCAGCACATGCTTCTTAGGAGAGCAGCTACTCAAGCTAAAGCTAAAGAGTTTGTATGCAGATCTGACGAAAGAAGAAGATGATCCAGCACCTATGTCTCTTCAGAAATTCATCAGAGGAACTGGACTAACTGCAAAAACATCAGAATCTTCTGATGAGATGAGCCAGAAGCTTACTACTGTATTTAAGATGTGAATTAGACTTTCTAAAATTACAGTGGACTGTTACGTTACACGTGTATTCAGCATTAACATTCGTAAATACTTTACGTACACACTATTTTCAGGGTACTATGTACATATTTACATAGTATGTATAGGTATTATATTTTGATTTTCTGCATTAAAATTAAGTTTCAGAATGATATCATTGTTTGTTTGTAATCTAAATACTATATAACCCGATTATTTTAAACTGAATTTGTGAATAAGAGAGAACCTAACCCTATTCTATTGTTCGTATAAAATGCCTCCCGTTTTACGCGAATTCGGTACACACGGCTATTTCCCGGAACGTATCTATCGCGTATACCGAGATCTACCTGTATATGTTTTTCCGCACGGCATCACAAGGCAATAAACAGCTTAAATTTATGTGAACTCATTTTTAAGCGTTCCATGTTCCGGAACTTCAAATGACTTTTGACGGGTGCAATATCGGTTACAAAACGAAACCACTGATTTGCATGTGACGATTAGTTTATTTTATCACTTGCGGGCAAGACTGAAAGCAATGCAATGTACCACTTTATCACTTCCTCCTTTGTACTACTCCGAAATCGGATCTTATCTTGCATGTGGAAATGAAACAAGAAAAGCACGGTGTTATCAGTTGAATGATTTGAATCTCATTAACGTTTTTCACTGATGTAGACTGTGATGGTTTGCAAAGATGATTAGCGATCGTTTTCCAAGAAATTAATATCGCCTCCCTTTGTTTGTAGTAACATTAAGTGATTATAGCTTGGAATAATTAGCAGGGATCTTTAAGTTTATTATGTATTGATAATCATACACTGTAAAAAAATTCTGAAATTCACAAGTCCGTGATTCCTTTCGTGAATTAACGAAGCATATTTCTGATACAACCGTTTCCGTGAAATGACGGAAGGAAACCTTAATTTCACGGATTTTTCCAACGACAGGAATATTCTGAATTTTTAGAAACCTTTCCGTAATTCCTTTCTTATAATAACGGTAAAACACCGTTCTCACTTTTTCCGTATCAATATGACGAAAACAATCTGGTAAGAAGAGAGATTCGCAGGAATATTTGAGGTTTGATTGACAGTTAAATTTCAATCGTCTGGCAAAGGAACTGGTTCTGAAGTTCTGTAGCGATATCGGATATTGTGGGTAGTATATCGCATGCGGGATGTAAGGTCAGGTCATGCGTAACGTCACAGCCTCTCCTTGACAAATGTCAACCCCGCCTTCTCGTGGTACATCCTGTTCCCACTAAAGAGGCTCTGACGACCGCCAATAGCGGTATAACTATACCATCGGAATTAGAGGAAAGGCTATCCCGCACTCACCAACCCGCTTGGCCAGCGTGGTGAGTTATGGCCAAACCCCTCCAAAATGACTCCACAACTTAAATCTTGGCCCTCAGTCTCCGGCAGCTGGAATGTACCTCGCCAAGGCAGCGGCCAGTGCGACATGAAGGCAGAGGGTGCTAAGAATCCCCGGAGGATCGGACTAGGCTGCCATCTGATACTGACCTTGGCTACGTATAATGGACGCTCCCTATCTTCTGATTCAAGGCTTCTTGAATTGGAAGAGGAACTACAAAGGATCAAGTGGGACATCGTCGAGCTAAGTGAGGTAAGGAGAAAAGGAGAAGATCTCTTTGAACTGAAAAGTGGACATCTCTTCTACTATCGTGGGACTGATACTGGCAGAACTAGTGGTGTTGGATTTATAATAAACAAGAAACTGAAAGATAAAGTTGTAGAAGTTGAAAGTTCCTCTGGCAGAGCTGCACGACTCGTTATCCAAGTCTCGAGAAGATACCAGGCTCAGATTATTCAAACTTATGCACCCACCACAAGTCATCCTGAAGAAGAAATTGAAGAATTTTATGAGGAAATTCGTCATCTAAATAATAAAGGTAAGCAGCACATGAAGATAATTATGGGAGATTTCAATGCAAAAATAGGGCAACGGCAACAGAATGAAACTTCAGTAGGTAAATTCGGTCACGGCAACAGAAACCAGCCTGGAAATACTCTCGTAGAGTTTGCAGAGGCAGAATGGTTTTTCATCTTGAACTCCTTTTTCAAGAAAAAGCCACACAGGAAATGGACATGGAGACATCCAAATGGGACAACAAGTGAAATTGATTTTATTATGTGTAACAAAAAATTCGTCATAGAACACTGCAGTGTGCTAAACAAGTTCAACACAGGTAGTGACCATAGATTGGTGAGATGTAAGATGCACCTCAAGACTAAACTCGAACGTGGCAAGCTCATAAGACAAACAAAATGTATTGACATAACCAACCTTAAAAAACACCATAATACCTTCAAGTTGGAACTGAAGAACAGGTTCTCTGCTTTAGAAGGCCTAACATCGGAAGAAGTGGACATCTCTGAAGTTAACAGAAAAGTAACCAAAGCTCTTATGGAAATAGCAACAAAATTAGCTGGGTCTAAGAACAAGTTGCATGTGAACAAATTATCAGGAAAAATCAAAATGTTGATGCAAAAAAATAGAGAGATGAGGACAACTAAAGAAGATGTGACTTCCAAAGTGGAATATATAGAGCTATGCAGGACAGTACAGAAAAGTATCACTGAAGACGTAAGGAAATTCAACTGTGAACTAGTGAGGAAAGCAATTGAAAACAACCAAAGCCTAAAGATAGCAAAGGGACATCTCAGAAAGGGAAGAAAACAGATTATGGCACTGAGAAAAGAAGATGGTTCTGTAACAAGAAATAGAGGCGAAATTTTGACAAGAGTGAAAGATTTCTACTCCAAATTATATGAAAGGGATGATACATGTACACCAGACATCATGAAAGGTACCAGTACCAGAGTGCTTCCAGTCCTCCCAGCAGAAGTTGCACATGCAATCAAGAACATGAAGCCGGGAAAAGCTCCAGGAGAAGATGAAAATACTGTAGACATCATACAAGAAGCAAGTGGAGAAATCGAAGCAGTACTCGCCCAAATTTTCACTCTATGCCTTAATGAAGGGAAGATTCCTGAGGATTGGAACAACGCTACAATGATCCTGCTACATAAAAAAGGTGACATTGAGGATCTCAGGAACTACAGACCTATCAGCCTCCTATCAGTGGTTTATAAAATCTTCACTAAAGTTCTCTCATACCGCTTGAAGGTGACACTGGACGTGGCTCAACCGAGAGAACAAGCTGGATTCCGGAGTGGCCACAGCACAATAGATCATATCCAGGTACTGAGAGAACTAATTGAAAGAGCGAGGGAATATGAACTTCCATTGTGCATGGCTTTTATCGATTATGAAAAAGCCTTTGATTCGGTGAAACCATCAGCAGTTACAATGGCTCTGAAATTCTGCGGTATTGAAGATGCGTACATTAATATTATTAATGACATCTATGAAAATGCAAGTGCAAAGATTCGACTGTTTGAAAATACAACACACATAAAAATTGGAAAAGGATTGAGACAAGGTGACACCATATCTCCGAAGCTCTTTAATGCCATATTGGAAAATGTCTTTCAATCACTGAACTGGGAAAACAAAGGGATAAAGATTAATGGAGATTATCTAACCCACCTTCGTTTTGCTAATGACGTAGTCATTTTTGCAACTAACCCATCAGAGCTGCAGAGTATAATCCAGGAACTTGCTGACAAGAGTAAAGAAGTGGGATTAAAAATGAACTTTCAGAAGACAAAAGTGATGTTCAATGCTTTTACAAGAAATGAAGATTTATCGATTGATGGAGAAAAGCTGGAGATAACAGACACGTACGTTTATCTTGGACAGCAGATATCAAGTGAGGGTCACATTGATGAAGAAATTAATCGGCGTACAAAACTTGCCTGGAGAGCTTTTAGAAGAAACAGCATGATTTTCAAGAGCAATATGCCATTATGTCTTAAAAGAAAAGTTTTTGATCAATGCATCCTTCCAGTGCATACGTATGGTGCAGAGACGTGGACCTTAACTAAAAGAGACATACAAAGGCTGCAAACAACTCAAAGCAGCATGGAGAGGTGCATGCTTGGTGTAACCAGGCGAGATAAGAAGAGGAACTCGTGGATACGAAAAATGACAAGAGTGGAAGACATCATGATCAGAGTTAAATCCCTGAAATGGCAATGGGCTGGACATACTGCCAGAAGGACAGACCATCGATGGACAGCCGAAATTTTAGATCGGATTCCAAGGAACAGGAAAAGACCCAGAAGAAGACCACATGGAAGATGGGTGGATGAAATTCGAAAGTATGCGGGAGTGACATGGAGGAGACTGGCACAAGACAGATCGTTGTGGAGGAAACTTGGGGAGACCTTCGTCCAGCAGTGGATTGATAATGGTTGACAATGATGATGATATCGCATGCATTTTGGTTACTGTAGCACAGGTTATTTCATCTCCTATTTCCCATTTTGTGCACTAGCTATAATATATTGTATTACCGTACCAGGTATTTAAAGTCTTGTGCAGGGGAATGTACAATGTCTATGTACCAGTCTGTGAAGTGCTTAAGACAAAAACTATTATAGCAATCAAGGGTAATTTTTTTTTATTGGAGGTTTAATGACCACCGTGAGCGACTCAATGGGCTATAAGCAATCGACCGTCCCTAATTTAGGGCCACTGGTTCCAGGGAAGGGAGAGAACCAGTGCCGTAAGACAAAAACAACATCCATGCCTCATAGGATTCGAACCCGGACCCCGTTCGGACGAATGATCAGAAGCCATCGCTCAGAACGCTACGGTTACATGTTGAAGTATCTTATTGTAACGGTTACATGTTGAAGTAACTTTATATTTAGAAGTTTTGTGAAATAAAACTACAATTCACCATTTCTGAAAGATAAGTGAAAATAATTGTCAATTAAAAAAAGATCTCAAGTTCCAAACCATTCTGTTGCTTTGAAACATCACGTTGAAAAAAATAATTAGTGATAAGTCCTACAGAAAAAAATAAAATTATTACAAGCATATTAAAAAAATAATCTCCAACAGAAAATTTAAAAACTAAATCACTCGCATTAATGGGGAAACAAAAAAGAAATTCAGCATTGCGAGATTAGTTTTACCGTGAACGTGAGTGCAGTTCCTAAGACTTTCTGGCTCAGTGGTTAAGACGCGTGGCTTGTGTTGACCTAACCCAATCGACCCCCGTCACGGGCGTGAAAGGATTTTTTGGCGCTAGGGCTGAAAAATTCAGCACCATCTATTTTGCGAAATTTCTGTATAAATACGGGAAAACTTGAAACGTACTTTTCTGAAATGAACGGAATTACTGACTACGGAAAATCTGTTAAAATACGGAAGTTAAAAAAAAACGGGCACTTTAAAAAAGGAAATTTCGTTAAAAGACGGACACCTACCGGCAACTTTGCTGCACGTTATTTTCAGAAATTTTCCGTGAATTGACACTATTTTTTACAGTGTAGTAATAAATCGGAAGATAAAAGCCCAAGCGCCGCCTGGTGGCGCAGTTATCTAAGCGCTGGATTCTGACCGTTCGTCTGAGATGACGTGGGTTCAAGTTGCGATGAGGCACATGGATGGTGTGCTTGTCTTATTCCGACTGCTTATAGCTCTTATCAGTTGCTCGCGGTGGTCATTAAACCCCTAAACAAACAAAAAAGGAAACTCAAATGGTAACGGTTACATGTTGAAGTATTTTCAGAAAACTATACTGAATTATTATTTTTGCGTTCCGCTAACCGAATGATCAGAGCCGCTGATTTCCGGCTAGTCCAGCAAATTGGATCCAGGTTCGAGTCTTGATGATGCATGAATGATGCTTATCTTACGGCGCTGGCTCTTTTTCCCTTCCGGGCAGCAGATAGCCTAGTGGTCAACGTTCGTGACTTCTACGGAGCAGTTTCAGGTTCGATCCCAGGCAGGTACGAACGCTCGAACCACTAAATATATGCCGTGCGTCGGTTGGGCACGTTAAGCCGTCGGACCCCGGGTACTGGCCCCCGGTAATAAATAAGGGTGTCTTCCTCTCCCTTTCTACCTCGCTTCCGTGACACTTTCCTATCGGGCACTCTAGCCTAAATCTCCTAGCTTCCTACTTCTAAGGGTTGCTTAAGACCTGGGGTCAGACACTCCCTGAAATCTCCTACATATGATGTGATCTTTCTCTTCCTTGGAACCAGTGGTCCTAAATTAGGGACGGGCGAATGCTTATTACAGGCCTAAGAGATTCATGGTGGTCGTTTAACCATGAAGAAAAAAAAAATCATAGCTTCGTCTGGAATCCAGAAAGTAGAAGATATTCAGGTGCTACTCTAGTAGAACCGGGTTCAAGATATGACGTTTGTGGTTGGTTCTGGTTCTTTCTTATTCTTGGAATGATTATCATTAAACTAATTGTGAGCGATTTTAACGGACGTGTAACGTTCGCGGGAATCGGTAACGAGAATGGGTTGAAAGTAAATGAGTGACTAAGAGCAGAAAATGCGAAATAGCTGTCCCGCAGCAATACTAGACGCTGTAGAAACATCTCATAGCTCAGTGGTCTAAGTGTTGGCTTCTAACTAGTCTGGGTTCGAATCCCAGGTGAGACATGGCTGGTGTGTTTGTCTTGTGGCACTTGCTCTCTCCACTCCATGGAACCAGGTACCCTAAATTAGGGACGGGTGACTATTTACAGTCCACTGAGTTGCACACGGTAGTCGCCCCCCTCCCCCAAATCTCGTTTAGTATCGTTTCAGTGAACTTCGAACGTTACGGATGCATGATAATTTTTTTTCTCCGATGTTGACTATCTCAGAAATTGTTCAAATCAGAAGGTTCGTTTATATTCTTTGGAGACACAAAAGCTGTATCTAGACTATTTCACCAAGAAAAGCATCCCTTATATATATTATTTTCGATGTTTAACGGTCACCTTTAAGACTTTCATGCAGTTTCCTTTCCGTGATTTCGAGCTACTCAGTCCATGGAAGGGGAAGAGTTAGCGCATATGACTAACACACAACCAATGCCTTACCGCCGGATCCAAACCTGGGCTCAGTTTGGACAACTAGCTATAAATCTGACCACCTCAGCCACCGAGACAGCCACAAACTGCAGTGAAACTTTCATTAACGAACACCTCCGAACAACGGCAAGTTTTGATTGGTACAGAACAGTTGCCGTAGGATTAACAATAACTTCCAAAGAGCGGAACCTCTTAACAGCGGCCAACGGACACCCCAGTCAGTCCAGAAAGAGATCGAACGGACACGTTGTCCTTTAAAATTTTACGTACTTCGGAGAAAGTGATAAGATAGGAATAAAGAATGCTACTGTTCCTCGATCTCGATGGGTTGTATTACGGCAAGTGTAATGATGTGCTTAAGTGAATAGAAAGGAGTTAACGTTTAGTTCTACGTGAGGCGAACTCCAGCTCTTGTGTATGTTTCATTCGCAGCCTGGGTGGTTGTTGGTGCATGAAATGTTTTCCGTTGGTGGTGGTATATCTTTGATGGTCCTTGTGGGTTTTGCTCCTATTTTTCGGCGGGCTGCTAGCTACCTGCGCAGTTCCCCTTCACTGTCTGGCATTTTACTTTTTTATCCTTTCCCTTAGCATGCCCAAAACTTAACCTCGTAGTTTAATATTTCTAAAGGGACGTTTGAGACAACGGGTCAGACACCACTTTCCTAACATTTTCTATACCGTGATTTTATTTTAAATTGTTATATTGCATTTCATTCAGCATTCTACCTTTGGGGAAAGCTCTGAAGCTATTTTCCTTATGTGTAAGCTTTGTACAGTTATTCCCCTTTTGTACCAAAGCAACGGACTAGCAATACAAATTTGAAAGATGTGAATCCGTTTATTGGTGTAAATAGACTAGCAATGTTAACCTAGGCCTAACCTCCGAGCAACGGCACCTCCCAACAACGGTCACATTTTCCAAGTCCGAGCAGCGACCGTTATTCGGAGGTTTCTATGTACTTGACACCTAATTAATTTATTGGGTTGGTGCGAATGGAATGTCTGGAGCGAACGATTAGTTGAGACAGGCCCCCCATCACAGTGGAATGGAACCACCCACAGGTGTTGCGGGTATTACGTCACAGAGTTACTATAAATAGCTAGCACGTGTGTGAAGAACAAGGTTCAGAGGTGGTTTGTTTGGACGTAACGTGGCTTGCAAAGGAAACATGCGGACGCCATATTCAAGAGTTATCTTCCTTTATGAATTTAAACTGGGCCATTCTGTAAGTATTGCCGCTCGAAACGTTAACAAAGCGTTTGGGGAGAATACAGCCAACGAACGAACCATTCGGCGATGGTTTGTGAAGTTTCGAAGCGGAGATACGGACCTGCAAAACGAATCGCGTGGTCACCTACCTATTGCTGTTTCTGACGATGTTCTGCTACGTGTGATTGAAGCGGACCCCGAAAAACATGTCGTGAGAGAGCGGCAGAGGTAGGTATCCACCACACGACAGTTGTTCGGCGTTCGGAAGTCTGTACGTCGCTGCTTGCCAGGAATAAACAGGAACCTCTACTGCATCGAATCGTCACCTGCGACGAGAAGTGGGTCCTTTATAATAATCGGAAACGATCTGCACAATGGTTAAGCAAGGCACAGCCTGCTGGATGGCATCCTAAGCCACCCCTACACAACAAAAAGATGATGCTTCTTGTCGGGTGGTCCACAGCCAGAATAATTCATCGGATTTTCTTGGCAAGAGGCCAAACCATCACTGCAGAACGTTACTGTGCTGAATTACACCAGATGCACCGGAAATTGCTGCAGGAACAACTAGCTTTGGTCAACAGACATGGTGTTCTTCTACTCCGGGACAACGCCCGCCCTCATGTAGCACAACAAATGATACCTTGGGCTATGAAGCACGGCCTCATGCTGCGTACTTGTCTCCGACAGACTATCATCTGTTTCGTCGCCTGGATCACTTCCTGTCCGGGAAACAGTTCACGACAGACCAAGAGGTTCAACGTGCAGTAGTTGACTTCTTCGGGTCCCAGCCACAATACTTTTTTCCTTCCGGGATCATGGCCGTGCCGGACGGATGGCAACTATGTGTCGATGCCAAGGCGTGTTATTTTGCTTAGGTAAGTTGTCCTACTTTTCCGTTCTCGCCGTCCACGTGTGCTGGTCCTTTGCCGGACGTTTTATTCGCACCAACCCAATATATAAATTCTGAGTATATCTTATTTTAGTTAACAAAAATTCCCAGTCCCATCAAAAGAACAAGAAAGATGACACCGAATTTTCGGGTGCAATAAGCACGTCTTTTGAATCCGTTCTGACGCAAATAAAATTTATCAAAGTTAATCGAAAACGCAACCTATGTGCCCTCTAGCAGAAAGTCTATGATTTACTAGAAAATTTTGAATTTATAGGAAAAACATTTCGCATCGGAAACACTATCCAACAAAGAAGGAATTTTTCAAAGCGGACTCCTAAAAGTAGAGATATTGACAAACATAAGTTATACATCTACGCCCCCTGGCGTAGAAACCATGCATTATTTCAAGAAGAAAATGTTCCTAAAAGGTTTGTCGACATGAGTAGTATCCGTCAACAAACGACTTTTTCTTGCAATAGAGATTTTAGAAGCTCATATTTTGCTGCAAATACATCAGAAGCAAAAATTAAGACTCACGCCACCTGGTGGCCAGACCATTTTTTACAAAAATTAGAAATTATGTGCAAAGGATCATCAGGAGCTGTATCCGCTGCAGAAAGAATTTTTCAAATCGGATTTAGAAGCAGAGATATAGCGGAGGGGGGGGGGTACCTTTGCGCACCCTAGCGGAAAGTCTATGAACAAAGAAGGAATTTTTCAAATCGGAAAAATAGAAGTAGATATATTGACAAAAATAAGTTATACATCTACGCCCCCTGGCGGAGAAACTGTGTAATATTTTAAGAAGAAAATATTCCGAAAAGGTTTATCGATGTGAGTGGCATCAATCCACGAATGAATTTTTTCAATCGATATTTTAGAAGCTCAGATTTTATGGCAAATACATCAGAAGCAAAAATTAACACTTAGGCTCCCTGGTAACCAAAGTATTCTTTACCAAAAATTTGAAATTATATGCAAAAGATTTTCCATCAGGAGGTGTATCCGCTGAAGAAAACATTTTTCAAATCGGAGTTTTAGAAGAAGAGTTATCGGGAAAAATTTAATTTACTTTTACGCCCCCTAGCGGAAAATCTATGCGTAATTTGAAAAGGTAACTATATCTAAAATATTCTTCGACATAAATGGAATTGAAAGATAAAACAATTTTTTCAATCGGATGTTTAGAAGCAAATATGTGGAATAAAACGTATTTTTGAATTCGACATCATCTGCGTTTACGCCCTCTAGCGGCGAAATTGTACATCGTAAAAAACGAAATGAAGGATCATCATTCCCATATTTCAAGCTTCCCAATGCAAAAAGAATTTTTCAAATCGGGCTAATAGTTGCGGAGATATCGTGGGTACAGACGGACGGACGGACAAACCGGTAACATAAGCACGATCTTTTTTTACAAAAGACGTGCTAAAACACCAAACGCAATTTCGTGTTCTGGACTTATCCAAAACGTCTTTCAAAAAAAGAAAAAAAAAAATGTTGAAACCAGGGAAGACGACATCGAATTGTTGGGTGGACGTATTTTGTATTGTTTCTACACGGAGCCAAAATTTTCAAAACGGATTATTTTTGGAAAGGGAGAAATTCTGCGCAAAATAAAATGCAATTACACACCCTAGCTAGCGGTGTTATTTAAAATTCATAATGTGCACAGTGTTCTTCCTCGTTAAATGCTACCAGTTCCAAAAGTATTTTTTCAACCGAATTTCTCTAATCGGTACAGCATTCAGAAGCAGAAATAGCTACTTACGCCCTCAAACAACAGAAATGGGTGCTACGAAAAATAAAAAAATTGTGCATAAAATCTTCCACATAGAGGAAGATACCCGAATTGATTTTTTTCAAATCGAAAAATTAGAAGCAGAAATACCGAGGAAAACTAATAAAACTTTATTCTCCCTATCGGAAAAACTACGTGTTATTTGAAAAAGAAAGTGAACTGCAAAACATTCTTCATAGTGAAGAGTATCCGCCTAAATGAAGACTTTTTAAGTTGGATATACTGTTGCAAATACAGGGTGTCCCACTCTCTACTTTACCCAAATTTTTGTTAATAACCGTGAATAATTACAGTAATTGAATGATATTTGGTAAGAACATACCTTCATCCATGGAAAACAGAACCATATCATAACAGATGTTGAAAGTGTCCGCCCTGTGCATCGAGACAGGTTTGAACACGAGACTCCATATTTCGGAATAACTACAGTAATTGAATGATATTTGGTAAGAACATACCTTCGTCCATGGAGAACAGAACCATATCATAACAGATGTTGAAAGTGTCCGCTCTATGCATCGAGACAGGTTTGAACACGAGACTCCATATTTCGGAATAATTACAGTAATTGAATGATATTTGATAAGTACATACCTTCATCCATGGAAAACAGAGCCATATCATAAGAGATGTTGAAAATGTCCGCCCTGTGCATCGAGACAGTCTCGTGTTCAAGCCTGTCTCGATGCACAGGGCGGACACTTTCAACATCTCTTATGATATGGTTCTGTTTTCCATGGGTGAAGGTATTTTCTTAACAAATATCATTCAATCACTGTAATTATTCACAATGTTATTAATAAAAACTTGGGTAAAGTAGCGAGTGGGACAGCCGGTAGAAACGGGGCGTCAGTGTGTTTCGATTTGCAAGAGTAAAACGATCATTGTTAGGTTTAGAGAACGATTGTTAGGTTTAGAGAACGAAGATCTTGTGTGTGGCATTAATACTTTAATGCACACTGGTGCTCAAAATTTAAACAACAACCACATAAACCAGGTTGACAGAGGAACCCTGATCTGAAATCACGTTAAATGGTACACGAAAAGCCGGTTATGTAAAACAGCAAATGCTGTGGCCAATAAACGAACTACGGTGCAGAAGAAGCCACGGGACAAAGAAATTTGTTTCGTGGCTTCTTCTGCGCCGCAAGTGCATTCGATAGATAAGGGATTCAGATAATAGTCTCAGAGAGTTCTTTTAGATGATTTATTACGGTGGAGAATTATAGGAAGATGAGAAGCAAGATAGTCTCAAGCTGAAGTGGCCAGATGGTTAAATGTGTATCGATCACTTTCTGACTCTTCTGGAGACAATTTCGGGACACTGAAACCGCTCGAGGAGACTGGGGAAGGACGTCCTGGGGTCACGTCTGCTCGACAAGACAGCTTATTGGTGTCAACCTGTGGTGTAGCCAGAAATTTCTTAAGAAAAGGGGGGTCCATGGATTTGGTTCATTGGTGAAAGACTCATATATTATATATCGCTTCATGTTCGTACTCAGTCCTCCTTATCGCTTTAAATTCGTACTCAGTCCTCCTCAAGGGGGTCCGGACCCAAGGACCCCCTCTCACCTTGGCTACGCCTCTGGTGTTAGCCACTAGGTACAATCCAAGGAACACGGCACGTTAATTGGCCAACATGCTCACTACGGCAGCTGGGTGGACTGCATCCTGACATACGGCATACCAAAAATTGCGTAACAGTTGTCTGTATGCAAGACGGGCTCTTGTGTGTGTTCAATTGAGCGCATTCCAGAGGAAAACTGGCTTGTAACAGGGTTGTCATTGAAAACACCAAGAACCCTACGTTCATCGGAACCACCAAGAATGGGCAAGCGTGCTCTTTACCGATGAGAGCAGATTCTCGGAAAATCTTCATATGGTGAAAACGTGGGATACTGTGTAAGCCAATGAACTTTCGGGAACGTGACTGTTTCGGAGGCGGTGAAATAATGGTTTGGTCCGAATCTATGTCAAGTCGTTCGTCTCTCTACGTAATAACCAGAGACAACCGTCGATATATAACGGCTGCCCGATATCGCGAAGGCATCCTCATGTTCGTCTTTTTGGAGATTCAGTATATGCGGATTACCTGTTACTGGATGTGAAAACACACATTTGCCGGTTACAGATATAGAACCGCATCCTTCTGCTCCGGAGCCGAATGCTTTCCCAATTAAGCTACACCGATGGAATTTATCGCTGTAACTTTGCCGTCTTAGCATCTGCTTCACCCAGGGTGTGCACGATTTAAATCGTGCTTTAAATCAAATGATTTAAAAAAATCACTGATTAATCAAATATTTTTATTATTTTTATGATTTAATCAATTTTTATTTTATTATTTTTATGATTTAATCAATTTTTATTTTATTATTTTTATGATTTAATCAATTTTTATTTTATTTTTTTACTTTTTATATCACCATTTAAAACTTTCAACAAAACTGGAGTTAGCATTAGTTTTAACATGATCAGTCAAAGTGGCTGAAGGGAAAAAATAAGTTTTAAATCCTTGTGGAAGAACTTTCATGCTGGTAAACAAAACTCAAAGCATGGTACATGTTGACAGGTTACAGAGGGCATATGCAGGGCTTGGGCATATGTATCTTATTCTAAAGTACAGTGTGTATCTAAAGTCTAGAAGTAGGGATTAGCCATGTATGGCTCTTTGAATAGAGATTAGGGAGTGGACTCTTCAGCTTCAGGGCAAAAGGGGTAACTGCAATGCAAGTTGTAGGGGTAGAAGAAGAAGGAAGACTAGTACAAGAGCATGTTGCTGTTCATTGTTTGCCTTTGTTCATCTGTACTCAGTTTTATACAGAGAGCATTTGTATTTTAATAATAGCCAATGCCTTGTATGTTCTTATATACTTTACAAATATGTCTGCTGGGAGAAAGAAAGATCCAATTTGGTGCTATTTTACTGAAAGCTTGGAAAGAAAGGACGTAGGGCAATATGTAAAAGTTGCAACAAAGAAATGCAAGGTTTAATTCCTCGAATGAAAAGTCATCATTTAACATGTCATAAGAAAATTCAAGTGGATTCAGAATAATTAATAACATAATAATAAAAAAGAATGCACATGACTTATTTCGGCGACTGAAGCCAATTTCTGTAGCTTCGGATATAATCCAAAACGATAACTGCAGCATTGCTGATGCTGTTGGAATTTAGAAAAAAATACAAGAGCTGAAACTGAAAGATTTAGGAAAATCAAGCTCAAAATGTTTCAAGTGCTGTAAACAAGCGCTAACACCAGCCCACTTTTCAGCTTATCTTTTTCACCAAAATTTGATGCTAAAGATTTAAATGCAGAGGAAAGAGATGAAGCAATTAATTTTGCTAAACAAAGGTATGATGACAGTGGATTAATAAGCATTTTACTTAAATTCATGATTTCTGCCGAACCTTTTAACGGGGTGTTGTTCAAATAAAAACTGTGGAATCTTTGAACACACTGGACTGATGGAGGTCATTAGCTTTGCTAAAGGACTGTGTTTCTGGAAAAGGACTTGAAGCTATTGAAGCACTTCACACATGCGAAACTACATCTGCTGGAGTGGAGAGAATGTTCTCTACTTTTGGACTCGTGCACAGTAAACTCAGGAATCAGCTGGGGGTAGAAAAGGCTGCTAAATTTGTGTTTTTATTTAGATCTTTAAATAGAAAAAGTGCTTAAAAATTAACTGATTACCTATACCTACACTGTCTCATGTTTGCATTAGAAATATTACTGCAACTGGAAAAATGCACGAATAATTTAAAATTATTTTTGTAGTTATTAATTTTTAGTTAATTATTTTTTTGTAATTAATTGCTTGTGTTTTAATGCTTAGGATTAAACCTAAAAATCAATTTAAATAAAAAATCTGATTTAAATTTAAAAAATCCGATTTAAATAAAAAAAATCGGATTTCTTTTTTTTTCTTTTTTTTTTAAGTCATGATTTTTATACACCCTGGCTTCAACCTAGCTGTAGAACGTCAGGTGGACGACAATGTCCGGCCTCTTTGGTTAGGTAGTCAATGCATATTTTAAAAGCGAAGATAATAGTACGTCTGGATTGGCCCGTACGGTCGCCAGATCTTAATTCGATTGAGCATGTTTGGAGAACTTTAGGAGAATGAATTGTTGTTTGCCCACGTCATTCAGCTCTACAGGACTTAATATATGCTCTTGTGGAAGAATGGGACTTATCCCGCAGTCTCTTGTGGACACCCTCATTCAACGCGTGGTTCGGCGCTGTGAAGCTTGCATTGTTTTCCGTGATGATCATATTCCGCATTGAAGACTGGTACCATTTTTTTTCTTTACTGATTTATCTGATTTCGTTTCTTGTTTCATCTCACTGGTTTTTTTTTGGGTTTTTTTTTTTTTTCACAAGGCCATAATGTTGGCGCATTTCCATACACCTTAGTTATTTTGTGTTCACAAGTGTGAAACATTGTATCGCATAGCATTCGTAAAGTTCCTTTCCTTATGTTCATTACTTTGTCTGTTAACTAAATTTTTGTGGTTATTGCTTTAATTTTGTGCACCAGTGTATATACACCAACTTCAATTACTTGAAAAATGTTTTCGTCATGAGTCAAATTAATGCCAATTTACCTTTTATGCCCCAGGTGTCTCAGTGGGATATAAGAAAAAACTGGTATTAGTTTGATAATTTAGGAAACCTTATTCAAGCGGCGAAATAATAGTACGATATTACTGCACCGTTTGAAGAAAAAACTGTCATGACTGATGCTCAATCTTACTCATTAATAATATAAAACTGAATACATTTATTACATCAAACCAGGGCCGTAGCCAAACTCTATACTTAAGGCAGGCTCAATACAATTTAGGACATGCTCAAAAAAGTAATATACTTTTTACCTTTTTTTGAGCATTACTGAAATTTTACAAATTTCAACCCAGACAAACTACTTTATCTAGGTACATCAGGTACAAAAGTACCATTTTTGGATTAACATAAATAAAAAAACAAGAAACATTTTGCAAAATAAAAATACTTTATAATCGTTGCTTACCAATAGAAAATCAAAATTGTTGTAGTCGTCGGTTCTTTTGACCATTAAATTTTCTCAAAAGTAAGTCCAGCATGTCAAGAGTTTCTGTGCGGTTTTGTTCGAATGCAAGAAGAGTCAAATTTGACATTCGTTGGTGGCACATCAAAAGCCGCTGTGGGCAGTTAATTCTCGTTAAAACAGAAAAGGTGGATTCACAAGTAGCCGTACTACAGCCGAAAGTCCTGGCTGTGGCCAATACGTTATAAGTATCTCTGAAGACTACTCACTGCTTAAAAATTTCATCAAAGATGATTGAATTTGGGTTTTCTTTCTTCTGGGTTCGTATGAATCTGTTGACTACTGCAATTTCTTCTGGAGATGGAAGTTTGATACCTAAAGTTTGCAAATATTTGACTTAGTCTAAATCAATATTTTCGTCTTCAGCACTGGAAACTGCAATTAGGAGTCTTTTTATTTTCTATGAATCATTGGAAGGACAGGCGCAAATTTTTTCAGGGCAGGCTGCATCAAACAAACAAACGAGTGAAAAATGCCATCATCCCTGTTGAAATGATTCTTGCTGCACGCACACAAGTGCAAAACTGAACGGCCAACTGCATCACAGAAAATTGCGTAGTTGCTGTATGAACTCATGTGACTGGAACGCCCTCTGCTAGACGATTCCGCAGCGTCACTCGTTCCATCTTTTGGTTGAATCTTCGCAGTCTCACTAGTTGTAACTTCTCTCTAACTCGTCACTGAGCAAGGTAATGTTATCCATTTGGTCAGGGACGTGTTTAGAGGGGAGGCTGGCCCCTCGAAAGGGTTTTATTTTTTATATTTTTGGTTAAAATGCGACTTACATTAGAAAAAAATATGTCTTAATTTATAATATGAGTGCATCAACTTACACTAGAATTTTTTTCTTCTATTTTTCATTAACTTTTATTTTATTTTAGTGAATTACAAAAACTTCCATTTTTCATCTACCCCTCCACCAAAAAGGTTCTATATACGCCCCCGCATTTGGTTGGCATATAAAGCGGCTGTGAGTTCTATTTAACTGGTGAAGATAATATTAATCACTGATGATTCATGAAGTGGTAGTAAATTATGACCCATACTTCCCTATACTCCAAGTCACCCCAAGAATGTACTATTGTGGAAGGTACGGAACAGCTACTCCGCTACAAAAAGTAGTCCCTAGCGTTTAGAACGAAAAGCAACAGAATTATTGCTTATCATTTTTGTTTGCTAAGCAGTTAATCGGGAAAATTGCTATTTAAGACAAATTCTCGAAATGGCAGATCGTTTTAGAAATACACTGAAGTGCCAAAAGTCGGGATACGTACCTACTGTCGTGTAGGAAGTACCTCCTCTAACCCGGCGAAGTGCAGCAACTCGACGTCACATCGATTCCACAAGTGTTCGGAAGACTTCTGGAGAGATGTTGAGCCATGCCGTCTGAATAGCCGACCACAGTTATCTGGTATTTGCACGTGCAGGATCTTGTGTGCGAATGGACCTTTCAACCACATCCCATAAGTGCTCTATTGGGTTCATGTCGGGCGAACTTGGTAGCCACACCATCCGCCGAAACTGTTCAGAATGCTCCTCGCAGGGACGTGCCAAGCGGGTGTTCAACGGGTGCGAAGCACCCAGGCGCCAGATTTCGGGAGGGAGGGAGGACGGCCGGCAGGATGCCTCAATCAAATTTTACCGTTGATGAATTAACATCAGTGACGTGGGAGCAGTTAAGAAAACGTTTTAGTGTGAGAAACCGTAATTTACGTGGCACATTTAGTTTTTTAGTAAAAATAATTCATTATACACAGTCGAGTCACATTATTGTGGCCACCTCCTATTTTTGACGTCAACAGCGCGTAACCAATGAAAGAAGGCACGTGTCGAGAGCTGGCTTAGAGGGTATATAAGGTGTGCTGTAGGCATTCTGAAAACATATTAGGGCCGCGGGTGGCCTAGTGGGCAAAGTTCGTGACTGCCACGGAAAGAACCTGAGGTTCGATCCCGGGCAGGTACAAACGCTCGATCCACTAAATATCCGCCGTGCATCGGATGGGCACGTTAAGTCGTCGGACCCCGGGTACTGGCCCCCCGGTAATAAATAAGGACGTCTTCCTCCCCTTTCTACCTCGCTTCCGTGTCACTTTCCTATCGAGCACTCTAGCCCAAATCTAGCTTCCTATTTCTAAGGGTTGTTTAAGACCTGGGATCAGACACTCCCTTCCTAAAATCCTCTACATACGATCTGATCTGATCTGAAAACATATCACTCGTTGCTGTCATGGATAAAAGGAGCGATTTATCAGATTTGCAAAAAGGGATGATTATCGGCTTTCGGGCCAAGGGTGGCAGTATTTCTGAAACAGCGCAGTTTGTGAACTGTTCGCGTGCTGCTGTGGTTAAAGTGTATCGTGATTGGAGAAATGGCACCATTGCGAATAAGTGACAGGGAAACTGCGGAGCACCGCCTACCATTGATGTGAGAGGTGAACTTCTGCTGCGAAGGTGCTTGAGGGCCGATCGACACGCTACAGTGGAACAACTCACTGGCCGAATGAGCCAGGGGGCTACCGGAAGTGTGTCTAAAACGACAGTTCAGCTAACCCTGCTGCGTATGGGGCTTCGATGCAGACGGATGGTCACTGCACCTATGCTAAAGAAGGTGCATCGGCAGAAAAGGTTTACGTTTTGCCCGACAGTATCGGAATTGGACCTCCGCTGATTGGCAAAAGATTGCCTTCTCCGATGAGTCACGTTTTCTGCTTCATCGAACAGAAGGACGTTGGCGTATAAAGCGAGAAACATCGGAGAACAAACACTCTTCAACCATTGCTGGCAGAACACAAGCTGGTGGGGACAGCGTTATGGTCTGGGGAATGTTTTCGTGGCATTCTCTGGGTCCACTAATACCTGTGGAAAGCACTGTGGACCAAATTCGTTATGAATCCATCCTTGAAGACAGTGGCGGCTCGTGAGTACATCTACAGGGGGTTCACAATTAATAATTTGCAGTTTTTTAGATACACTGTGTCACACACTTGTGTGTTACTTACAATATTCATATAATTTAGGCGCTGCTATACCTTGACGTAATGTATTAATTTTGAAACGAAATGTTATTATAGATATTACTGTACTGTAACTGTTTCACAACTTAATAATAAATGATTACTTTATTGATCATACTTGTTATAATATGCTAATTGTTCTTTTTTACTGAAACAATTATTTTCATTTAATTTTATAGTAAAATAAACGCAAAACAGAAAGCTTGTTTTAAGTGTTAAATATTTAGATAGTTAGTCATAAGGCCTCATGCTCTCAATTATTAGATTAGATTATTAAACACACAGAAAAAGGGAAATAATCAAAGTATATGATGGTAAGGTCTAGTATTTACTTACACAAATTTACTTGGATGGTAGCTTACACAAATATTTTCTTTAAGTACAGTTTTTGTAAACAAAGTCCATCCTTCTATCTTTTCTTGACACAAAAACATCAATAACTCTTTCATTGAAATTATGGATGTTAGAAATCATTTCCTTCTCGATTGCAAGCATGGCTAAAGCTGTAAGCCTCTCTTGTCACATCGTAGACCGCAAAAATGTCTTTATCCGTTTTAGGGTTGAAAAACACCTTTCAGCTTCAGTAGTCGTCATTGGTATTGTTGCAATAATTAATAACAGTTTATAACTTTCAGAAAATGATGACAATAAGTTGTTTTCAATAAAAAACTGTAAAAGACTAACAGCACCACGCATGTTTCTGAAATCAGTTCTTTTGTAAATGATTTCAAGCTCTGTCTTGAGACGATTTTTTTCAAGAAATGAATATACATTTACTGTATCTTCAAGCAATTTCTCGGGGAATTTCTGTTCAAACTCTTCAAACTTTTGTGATTCAAAAAGAGATACAGCTGAGCAAGATGTTGTGAATGAAAATCTTGTTTTTATTTGCGTTGTAATAATGTCACAGGTTTCCTTGGCAGCCACTGTTCTACTTAAGTAAAAATCTTCTTCACGTCTCGATCGTTTAGGTGCATTTCCTATGTACTGATTAACCAGCTCTGTCACTTTGTCCATGTTACCTCTTTCCTTATCAATGGCTTTGACGAAGTGGTCAACATTGGCTTTAGTTCTCACAGCATCAGTGTAAGTTAGCTGTAATTGGTTGTACAAAATATCCACATGTGGCATCAATTTGTGAAAAACAGAAAGCCAAAATATGAACTTATTATCTCTAAGGAGACGAGCCAGAGCACCAGCTTTAATTATGGTGGTTGGTTGCTTATAGGTTGATTGGATTTCCTCCATTCATTCAATTAATTTCTCTCTGTACTCAAGAACAGTATTAACAGTTCTGCTCTTAAAATTCCACCTTGTAGCTGACGCCCGAGGTATTCGTTTGCCAACTATCTTGTCCAAAACAGACACTCTCTGAGGGGAATTCGAAAAAAAAATTGTTATATCACTTAAGTCCGAAAAAAAAATTCAGACATCTTGGTTTTGGCTTGTTGCTTGAGCTACAATCAAGTTCAACTGATGAGCGTAACAGTGAACGAAAAAAGCATGTTTATAGGTTTGTTGCACTATGGTTTGCACGCCAGCATGGTGCCCACTCATTACATTCGCACCGTCATAGCTTTGAGATACGAGTTTTTCTGAATTTTGCACAACATAATCTAAACTGGTACAAATACATTTGGTTATAGATTCATCGTCGTGCCCTTCAGGGTTTTCCAATTTCCAAAATCTTTCAAATGGTTGCCCATTAGCTAAAACATAGCGGAAAACTATAACTAACTGAAATACAGACGAGACGTCTGATGTTTCGTCCGCAATCAAAGAAACATACTGTGCAGTTTTTATTTCTTCTATTATGTTTTCTTGACATACAAAAAGCATACAATCTAACAATTCATTTTGAATTTCTTTCGAGGTACCTTTAAAGACAGTAGCGGTACTAAAGTGTTCTTTCAAAGATGAGTCAAGTTCTGCAGAAAAGTTTACAAGCCCTTTAAATATGCCAGGATTTAAGGAATCGTCATCCTCACGATGACCTCGAAGGGCCAACTCAAATGCACCGCAAAATTTAATTCAGTCTATAAGCTTAGAAAGGACATACCTATTTTTAGTCACTTGTTCATTGTGCTTTTTAATATTTTGTCGATAAGCACTGTCAAGCTGCTGACGAACGTCAACCTTTCCCAGCAAATTGAAATCCAATGTAGCACTTATGTGTCCATGAGAACTTGCGTGTTTTTTAATATTTTGTGTCAAATGAGCTAAGTCACAAACGCCGTTTTTCACCTAAGTAGGATCGCCCTTTTCACAGGAAAATAACAAACAAGGAAAACAAAATATTTTGTTTGTTTGTTCACAACCACAAAGCCAAGGAATTTTTTCGTATAGCTCTTCTTTAAATTCTCTTTTAAAAGTTCTAGATTTTGATGTCGATGTTTGACTTATACACTGCCGGACAATTGCTAAGGACGGATGACAATAGCACCGACAGCAACCATAAAATGGAAGGCAGGAAAATGTGGAAATTAGCATAAGTGCGGGATACAGTAAGACGTGTTGTGCGTATGCAAATTTTGGATTGACGAACTTGTTCGTGACGTCATAGCGCTGATAAGAGATATAAAGGATTTGACGCGCATTGACCGTTGTTGTTCAAACACAAAGTTGAAAGAGAAAGAATCAATTGACGAACTTGCAATTTTCAGTATGTCTTCCCGACATCACCTGGATGATTTTACGCGTGGCCGTATTATTGGCAAAATTGAAGAAGGGCGAAAAATAACAGATGTTGCCAGGGAGTTTGACGTCAGCCACAGTGTTGTTTCAAGGCTTTGGAAATAATTTCAAACAAATGGAGAGTGTAGCAAACGTCACGGGGGAGGTCGTGTTCGCAGTACAACACCTGCAGAAGATCGGTACATAGTGCTATCAACAAAAAGACACCGGCGCAGCACAGTAGTGAGGTAGCAAATCAGTTTATGGCTGCTACTGGCAAGCGGATCTCCCGAAAAACTGTCGCCAGACGTTTGCATGAAGGAGGACTATACGCCCGCCGTCCTGTTGTGTGCATCCCATTGTCCAGACATCACCGTACCGCCCGTTTGCAATGGTGCCATCAACATCGCAATAGGACTGATAACGACTGGTCTGCTGTCCTCTTCTCAGATGAGAGTAGATACAGTCTATCGTATGATTGTCGACGACAACTGATCTGGCGTGATAGTGGTACTGCATATTGTCCAGCAAACATACAGGAAAGGGACCGATATCCGACATGTAGTGCCATGGTATGGGCTGGCATCATGATCAATGGCCGTACGTCCCTCTATGTGCTTCCAACTGAGACTATGACTAGCCAACGATACATTAATGATGTTCTGCTACCTCATGTTCGCATGTTCCGTGGTGCTGTCGGTGATAGATTCATTTTCATGGACGACAAAGCAACATGTCATCGAACATTCGCTGTCCAGGTGTGTCTTGAGAGCGAGGATATTCAACGCCTCGTATGGCCAGCACGTTCTCCAGATCTGAATCCCATTGAAAATGTGTGGGATGCTTTGGGGAGGAGTCTTGCTGGTCGCCAATGCCCTCCAATAAACAAGGACACCCTCATCCGTGCACTGACAGAGGAATGGGATAAATTACCCCAACAGATGTTGATAATGTTGTGCAAAGCATGACACGACGTGTGGAATCTTGCATCGCCCTCCATGGTGGCCATATCCCGTATTGACATCTTACGCCGGAACGCCTGCGGACGGTAATTGCATTTTTTTCACGTTTACGTATTCTGCACAAAATGGCCTGTTTGTCCCTTGAACACGTTCCAAAGCCTTCTGGATTTCAGAGCACAATAAATTGTCTTTCTTGTAATGTCCTGGCATTCTGACATTATTTTATTTCACTTGGCATCCAACCACACTTACTTTTTTATGCGCTATATAGCCGTTTATGATCCGTCCTTAGCAATTGTCCAGCAGTGTATTAAGTCGGGGCGTTGGCCTGCCCCTCTCTTTTATTGCTATTTTAACTTCTACGGGTAAATTGCCAAACGCTACTTCCTTTAAATTACTAACTGAGTACTTACAGGTACTTTCCATTATTGTACAGTAAATAAAAACAACAGTTCACTAGCTACACTACAATAGATAAACTGTAATAAGTGTAATTTCAACTAAAACTTTATCACCAAAAAAATAATCGAAACTGGAAACTCCAAAACACAAATGTAACACGCGCGCAATGGTTAGGAGCATTCCCCGTCAACTACAGCGTGCAACACTGAGCTGAGCTGCGTCACAGGCAGCTCATCGGTATTCTCCGTTAAGCCGCTTGTAGATATGTTTCCCCCACTACCGCGAGCAAATGGACTCGCCCGTCTTCGCATATCCCGTGCGTCCAGCATCGAGAGCGGCACATTCAGTCCGCTCCGCTCCTAGCCACCGGCGCGTCATTACACTTAACCTCACTTTGCGCGCCCTACGCTGTTTTTCATGTCAGCTCTTTTAAACTTACTGAAGATAAGCCATTTAGTACTGGGTCAATAAAGATGTATTATTTTTCTACTTTTTATAGGGGGTTCACGTGCTCTTGTGCGCTTATGGACGAGACGCTACTGCTTGAAGACCACGTACACCCATAAATGCTGATTGTCTTCCCTGGGACGGATGGGATCTTCCAACACGACAATGCGACGTGTCACACAGCTAGAAATGTCCGAGAGTGGTTGGAAGAGCACGATGAAGACTTCAAAATACTTCACTAGCCCTCTAATTTCCCAGACTTAAACCCAATTGAGCATCTGTGGGACCATCTCGATCGTGTTGTTCGCTCTATGGATCCTCCACCACGCACACTCCAGCAGCTGTCAGATGCACTGCAGTCAGCATGGCTCTTATACCTGTGAACACCTTCCAGCACCTTATTGAGTCACTCCCGTCTAGCTGCTGTCTGCGCTGCATATGGCGGTTACTCTGGGCATTAGCTGGTGGTCACAATAATGTAACTCGACCGTGTATAATTCAATAGAAAGCGACTTGAAATCAGAGAATAATTTTTATTCTTTCGTTGTGTCACAGATACCGCGGGCAAAGCACTAACTAATTTTTTTTCTAATTTTTTTTTTTTTTTAAATCATGAAGATTTCAGCATTCATGATATGCGTGGCCATCGCTATGATAATGAAGTCAATATGAAGGGAAAAAACAATAGACTTAAAAAAAACACAATTTTTCGTCCTAAAACCCTTATGCATTTTATGTATCGATACTTTGAGTGGCCCGTACTTTAAATCTGGTCGAAATAACAACGAAAAAATTTCTGTAGAAATTGTGAACATTAACAGCATTGTTCAAGAAATACTGTATATGCTTTCTAGTCTGAATTATCTCACCGTTGACAAGCTTCCATAGTTGACTGTAAAACCGTGCTATAAAACAAGGTGAGAAAACAGGATCGATGCAATAAGGGCAACGAGGACTGGAGTACAATTTAAATATAATCCACAATACATTATATTAGTGCTTTAACGAACCTTTTAAAGAAGTGAACCACGAAATTTAACCAATCTTTCTTAGAAAAAAGAATTAAAAAAAAACAACAACATGCAAATTTATTTGTTCCAGAAAGATTTGGTACATTCTTTCTTCAAAAATTAATGCCAGTAGCAAATCAATGCCAAAATCTGTTGTAGTTATATCAAACATAATAAAAATGTTAAAACATGTAAATGGCTGTTTAAAAGAATGTAGAACTCGTGGGAGTTTTAGAGGAAATAGATTGTGAAACAGAATTCTGTTGAACAGGTTAGACCACGTAGAAAGAAAAAAAAAAGAAAAAAAAAAGAAATTTTTGGTACCAAAATACGGATGACGATCTGCCAAGAAATAAATAAAAAAGAACTTTCCTGTTTGTGATACAACGATAATAATGAACACGATTAACCAGACTTTTAAATGAGCTTTATTCTTTATTGACACTAAGCAGAGACATAAAAATAGAATATTGCATGGAGTTACAAATTAAATTGTCAGGTACTGCACAAAAAAGAATTTGATATAGTTGCTTCAGATTTGTATGACTAAATTGAAATTCTTTGCACTTATGTTAAGCATCACACGAACCCATAAAATGATTTAGACTAGAATACACATTTTCAAATGACTCATTAATATGTTTTCCAAACAATTCAGTAGCTTTAAGAATATTTTTGATGATGCCTGTAGCAGAATACAGTTGAAAGGAGAGGGAGGACACGTGCCCCATGTTAAGTTGAAATTTTTTTTTGAATTCTGTGGATTTTTACACTGCCTGAAAATAAACATATTTCACTTTTATTTTTACTGTTAAGCTTGAAATAAAAAAAAAAACTTTAAAATTACAATGTCTCTTTTTCAATTCCATAGAATTGATAGCTGTAATAAATAAGGTGCACAAAATCCTCTTTACAGATTTTTACTGTCTGTAACAGCGGCTTACGGGGAAAGATCTTTTTCCAAACTTAAAATCATGAAAAGTAACTTTTGATTAAATATGGAACAGGAACGACTTTAAAATATAAGTATCGATAGTATTGAAAATAAAATTGCTACACTCAGATAATTCGGACATTGTTGAAAAGTTTGTAACAAACAAAAAGAGCTACAAAAGTTAATTTTTTATTTTAGCTGAAACTATGTATGTTTGTGTGCTTTCTTGAAGCTTAAACTTATAGTTCATGGGGGAAAATATTTTTATTTAATGCTATAAAACCAGTTATTTCGAATTCTGCTCTTAAAAGTATAGTTTTACAGATTTTTTTCCTTCAGTTTTATCTCTCTCTATATAAAACAGACTGTGTGTGTGTCTGTCGGTCGGATTTCACATAGAATTAGGCGACCTAGAACGACGAAATTTGTTATGAAGTTACCTGTAGACATCTTCTGGAGCACCTCGAAGCAAATTTTTTTTTTTATTTGAGTTTGATTTTTAGTTATTTAATGTTACGCGTTTCTACCCGATCTGAGTGTGTCTTTCCGCTTTGTTGACATCAACCTGATCACACCGAACGTTAAGGCGTGCAGAAAAGTAACGTAAATTTTAGTAAATTTTAAAGGTAAATTTTAGGCGTTTCTTTTTTAGAATTCCGTTATGACTATTTTCATTCGTAAATACATTTATTACTCCCTTTTTTGTAAGTGTTGTTTGCCGATTGAATTATGACCTTGAGGGCGGAGAAGAAAAATAGAACGTAGTTTTTTAATCTGCGTTATGAATTCAAAAGTGTCATACGTCAGAAGGTCATCATACTGTGATGACGTTGTGAGCTAGAAAATAGAACATTGTTTTAACGTAATTCTAAAAAAGAAATGGCTCAAATTTATGGTGAACTACTTATCTTCGCGTTGGGTGTGATCAGGTTGCATGTAAAGAAAGCGGAGAGGCACATGTGTTTTGTTAAGCGTTGTTTACCAATTGTAGCATGACATTGAGGGCGGAGAAGAAAAAAAGAAAATAGAACGTTGTTTTTCAATCTCCGTTGTTAATTCAAAAGTGTCATTCGTCAGAAGGTAATCATACTATGCCTCAACCTCCCAGAAAGAAACAATGTGTAAGAAGAACACAAAGAATGGATAGAGAAAATCAAAGAAGGAGAAGAGAACAAGAAACAGCAGAAGAACGAAGAAGAAGGCTGGAACAAGGTAGGACTTTTACGGCGCAATCGAGGGCACAGGAAACACTCCAGCAACGAGACACACGACTTCAGCATAATCGACTCACTACGGCTAATGCTCGGTTGAACATCTGGAGAGAAAAAGAAAATGCAGCATTCGTCTACAACCCGTCCGTGGATTACGCCTCTGATCCATCATGTGTCATTGAATCAATGTCATTAACGTGTCAATACTGTGCAGCCATGAAATGGAAAGGTGAAGCCCCAGGTATGTGTTGTAATGGTGGGAAGGTTCAGTTGCCGTTATTGCAGGATCCTCCGGAGATATTACGTATGTTTTTGACTGACAGCGATTAGCGGTTAATGGCGTGTTTACGAAGACCAGAGGACCCAAATCGTGCCACGTAAAGACATTCCACACATGTATGGAATCACCACCAGCTTGCACAGTGCCTTGTTGACAGCTTGGGTCCATGGGGTCTGAGCCACACCCGAACCCTACCATCAGCTCGTAACAACTGGTAGCGTGACTCATCCAACCCCGCCACATGTTGCCAATCTTCCAGGGTCCAATTACCGTGTTCACACAATGCCTTGTCAACAGCTTGGGTCCTTGGCCTCATGGGGTCTGCACCACACCCGAACCCTGCCATCAGCTCGTAACAACTGGTAGCGTGACTCATCCAACCACGCCACATGTTGCCAGTCTTCCAGGGTACAATTACCGTGTTCAAACAATGCCTTGTCAACAGCTTGGGTCCTTGGCCTCATGGGGTTTGCGCCACACCTGAACCCTACCATCAGCACGTAACAACTGGTAGCGTGACTCATCCAACCACGCCACATGTTGCCAGTGTTCCAGGTTCCAATTACCGTGCTCACACAATGTCTTGTTGACAGCTTGGATCCATGTCGTCGTGGGGTCTGTGCCACACCCGAACCCTACCATCAGCTTGTAACAACTGGTAGCGTGACTCATCGGACCACGCCACATGTTGCCAGTCTTCCAGGGTCCAATTACAATGTTCACACAATGCCTTGTCAACAGCTTGGGTTCTTGGCCTCACGGGATCTGCGCCACACCCGAACCCTACCATCAGCTCGTAACAACTGGTAGCGTGACTCATTCAACCACGCCACATGTTGCCAGTCTTCCAGGGTCCAATTATCGTGTTCACACAATGCCTTATCAACAGCTTGGGTCCTTGGCCTCATGGGATCTGCGCTACACCTGAACCCTACCATCAGCTTGTAACAACTGGTAGCGTGACTCATCGGACCACGTCACACATTGCCAGTCTTCCAGGGACCAATTACCTTATTCATGAACCCAGGTGAGGCGCTGTGTCCGATGTTGTTTTGTTAACAAAGACACTCTGGTCGGTCTGTTCCCATACCCCATGGACGCTAACTTACGCTGCACTGACCTGACGGATATGTATATCTCTGGTACCTCCTGCATTGAACGTGGATGTTATTTAAGCCATTGTCGCTTGTCTGTTAGCATGGACAATCCTGATGAGACGCCGCTGGTCACGGTCATTCAGCACCTGTGGTCGGCCACTGCGCTGTACAAGGTGGGTGGTAATGCCTTACATGAGTACACACGGATGGCACAGTGGATCGAGGAATGTTGAATGTCCTCACATCTTCTAAAATTGAATGTTCCTTCCATCTGGCTCACAATACCATGCCTCATTCAAACTGCGATAACTCACGTCGGCTTGCCATAATCCTACTGGCGGTTGTTCAACCTGATTCACAAGATTACACCTCGGAACTGATAAGAATCGTGGCGTGCGTCGAAGTCTTTATATGACAGCTGCGCCAGTTAAAGATTTGCATACTGCTATCACATGACTTTTGGCACTGCAGTGTTAGATTTCATATGAGAAGTTACTCAATCAAGAAAGTTGCACTTTCGGCCGCTTACTGTTCAGGTGATAAACGTGCGTACCTTGGAGAGTGGTGATGGGTTGAATGGGATAGAAGACTTCTTCTACCTTCGCAACACAGAGACAATAAGTTGAATAAAGCAGCCGTTGGTGAGAGAGAGAGAGCGCGCGAAGAAGAGAAGAAAAGGCGAGAGATGCAATTGGGACGTACCACTGAGGTAAAGCAAGAGTCAAAATAGCAATTTACAGCGAGAAGCTTTTACCGGCGGAATTCAATCGGTAGAGTGCCTGACTCCGGAGAAGAAAGATGTAGTTCCGAATCCCATTATTGGCAGAAAAGGGCAATTTCGCTATACAGTGAGCTTCGGTGATGTCATAAGTCCGTAAATGGGGGCCAGGGCCTTTGTCAGGGAGGGGTTTGGAGGGTTTAAACTCCGCGAAATACCGTACTTAAATAGTGGGCAGATAGATCCATATACTTGTGTAAGCAGCATGGGAGCCGATTTTAAAAACTATTGGGGGTCCGGGAAATTTTCAATTTTTGAAAATAAAAATTTCAATCTGAAATTTTTAATTTTGAAGGGTAAACAATCCCCGTGCTGTACATGTCGAAACTGGTGTAGTTAAAATTATAGGAAGAAATTTGCCAAAACTCAGGTAGTAATTAGCTAGGAATACGTTCTTTTTGAAGAAGTCGACAAAATCAGTCAGATTTCACGATCGAAAAATTTCAAAAACATAGATCTGTGTAACAACAACCTTTTCTCATTTGTAACCATAGTCCTTTTGTTTTTAAGGGAAGTCTGGGGACAATAAATAATCTGAGTCAAAAATTTCTATACAAACTTTCATAAAACTAGTAAATGGGAAACTAAACAACGTAAACCAAAATGAATGCACATCAGCACGTATTATACATGTATTGCCCAAAATGCTCGAACTCTGGTGGTTCGAAAAGGGCTTCGGACCCCCAAAGTCGGCGCTTATGATAAGTAGTATAGCATGCAAGGCAATATCTGAAAAAGGGGAGTATTAGATAAAAGAATTTCATGTGCAAGTAAAATGTGACAGAGAAAAAATTTAACATATGTATAACGTACAGTGAAAATTAATTTTCAAATTCAGAAACCCTCCCCGAAAATTCCTTCTGGCTACGGTCCTGATTGGGGCAGTGCGGAAGTAATGCTCGACAGGAAGAATAGGAGTAGAGTATAACGCGGATTAATACCGTTCTTGCTTTCCACAAAGACACTGTGAGCTGGTTATTCCACCTTCCTCAATAGTACACTCTTCGGGTGATTTGGATTACGGCTGTATCACTTTCATAGTTACAAAGGGTGAGTCAAATGTTTTGCAATATTTGCATAAACGCATGTGCTGCGGCGGGTACGTCACGTGTTTAAACTAGTTGAAGTCGCGTACTGCAGTCAGTCGAAAAGGATACAAAATAGTAGTCGTTGCTGTGAACACCATTGCATGTCGTCGTTCTGTCTGTGGTTGGGACGCCTAAAAGATGAACAACCGAAACCGGCTAATTAGAGAACTTCTGCTTTACGAGTTTCAGCTCCGTCATAACGCTGCTTAAGCAAGACGAAACATTTGTCATGCGAAAGTGGAAGATTCCGTGGACCACAGCACTGCAACCAGATGGTTCAAGAAATTTCGCTCAGGTGACAGAATCCTCGACGACCAGCCAAAGTCAGGTAGGCCCCGAACCGTGGATTCGGTGGCCGTGCGCCAGGCCGTAGAGGCAAATACGACAACCAGCACTTGGAGATTATCAGGTGAGCTGGGCATATCACAGACCACCGTGGTTTGTCACATTCGGGACCTCGACAAGGTCTGCAGGAGCTGCCGCATCGTCCCTCACAAACTGACGCCAGTTGAAGCAAACCGCCGAGTGGAAATGTGCACGAAACTCCTGGAAAACCAACGCGATGTGCGTTTCATTAAGAGAATTGTTACGTGCGATGAAAAGTGGGTATATTTCCGTAATCCTAACACACAAAGGCAGAGGTTGTGCCCGGGCCAGCTTCCTGAACCTGTTACCAAACGTTGGCGCTTCGAGCACAAGGTAAATGCTCTGCGTCTGGTGGAATTTCGAGGGGATAATCCTTCACGAATATGTTCTAGACGGTCGTATCATCAACGACAACCTCTACTCTGAACAGCTGGAGCCGATGTATGCCGTTTTAGAGGAAAAGTACCAGGCACTGATGAACAGAAAGCGCGCTCTCCTACAGAAGGACAACGCTCGGCCTCATACTGCGCGAACGACCCTGGCAAAACTCCAGCAACTTGAGGGCATCGAACTGATGCCACACCCAGCATATGGTTCGGATCTTGCCCCGTCGGATTGTTACTTGTTCCGGTCCATGGCTCACGTCCTTAGTGGGCGGCACTTCAACAACCAGCAGGAAGTGGCAGCTGGGGTGAAATAGTTCTTTGCCTCGAAGGACAAGAAGTGGTACCGCCGCGGAATCGAAGAGCTGGCAGACCGATGGCTAAAGACGGTGCAACACGATAGCCTATACTTTGAATGGTAGTCAGCTTTCGTCGTAAAGGTGCGTATGAAGACATAAAGTGATCCAAATATTGTAAAACTTTCGATTCACCCTCCCTATATTAGCCATGTTCTTGACCCAGCATTATGTACTCTTACCTGTTACGTCGCTGATCAGATTATAGATAAAGCAAATTGGAAGTTTCAGGAAGCAGTCTGAAGAATGGGAAATTAACACTTCAGTGAGCAAGAGGAGTAAGTTGCTTATTTTAGACGTAGAAACAAGCAAAGCTAATCAGCAATGCCAATATCGAAACCATTGTGTGTTCAGATGAGTTATCAGTAAAATACTACATCGTCTTTCTATTAAACAATCAATATCTGCTGAAAACATGAGAATAGTATCTCCGTCGAAAGCCTTATCCACCCCTTTCTGAGCAGCGGTCACGTTGATCAGCAAAAACGTAGATGGAACTGGATATGAATCAAGTGGCGTTCCACTTGTACATCTTGATAATAATAGTAATAATACGAAAAAGGAAAGGTAAAAATTATCTTGTTTTTCTGGAATGGAATCCTCCGATACTTTTGTATTTTGTATCGCCTTTCTTCGACACAGAAACAATAACATTAACAAATGAATTTATCATGGATTGATAATTGTTATCAAAACATTTGAAAGGTCCTTTAGTCGGTGTTAATAACAACTGCAAGGTGTTCATTACACTGAAAAGCAATGAATTAGAAATACCTGTCTAGTAACGTGTAGCACCACCTTTCGCCCTGAAGACGGCGGCGATTCGTCTCGCCATGAACTCGACAAGACACCGGAAGCGTTGGGAAGCCATACGGATCCACGACCCCTGAACAAGCTCCCACAGTTCACGAAGATTTGATGGAGAGGGGTCAGAGCCTCGAACATCTCTCTCGATGGCATCCCAAATGTGCTTGATGGGATTGAGATCAGGTGACCTAGCTGGTCAAGGAAACGAGGTAACGTCGGTGGAGTGTTCATCCAACCATTCGGATACAATTCAGGAGCGATGGCACGGTGCAGTGTCTTGTTGCAGGATGAGGTCCACAGTGGGATGTTGAAGACTCACAAACGGGAGCAAATGGTCGTGTAGAATATCCCGGTAATGTTGACCTGTGAGGGACGATGTCACACGTACCAGGGGTCCCATTTCAGCCCACGTAAACAGTCCCCATACGAGAATGCCACCCCCACCAGCTTGAAGAGTACCCTGCTGGCAAGAAGGATCCATCGCTTCATGTGGTTTACGCCGTACTCGTATCTTGCCATCCGCATGTGCCAACGTGAATCTCGACTCATCAGTCCACGCAACATTTTCCCACATGTCTAGGGTCCAGTGGCGATGTTCCCGCGCCCATGCTGATCTTTGCACCCTGTGATGTGCGGGCAACAGCGGTACCCTCGTGGGACGATGGCTTCTGTACCCCATAGCGAGGAGATGGTTCTGGATGGTGTGGCTGCTTACACGTTTTTGTGCACCAGCGTTAAATTGCCGAGTGATTTCTTGCACTGTGGCCCGTCTATCCGCTGTTACAACGCGAGCTAGCCGACGATGAACCCGCTCATCCACAAGCTGTTGTCCACGGCAGTTGGCCCTTGGAGGGATGGTTTTACCGGATTCGATGTACTCACGGTACACCCGTGACATAGTGGCTCGTGAAAATCCCAGTGCCTGTACGACTTCCGAGATGGAGTGACCCATTCGTCGGGCCCCGACGATTTGCGCACGATCAAATGCGCTTAGATCCTTCGTCTTACCCATACTGCATCCGACTTTTACTTATTCCCGTCGCATCACTCCTTATATTGTCGGATCGCTGCATACGTCATGTCGTTTCCGTTTACAGGACCGCCAAAAGCGCCGCATTTGCATAACGCCAACGGTCTCTAATTGAATTGCTCTTCAGTGTATATACCAATAGGGCCGATTGGAACTTTTGCGAGACCCGAGACTAAATTTCACTCTGGAGCCCGGAACAAAATTTCACTGCGTGCTTTAGAAAATAAATTTCCAATCGAATAAAGTCGTTACGTGAAAAATATCGTCCGTAAAGGACACACACGAAGTAAAATTATTATTTCGAAGAAAATTGGAGGGAGGATTGAAAAGTAACACACAGCCATTTTTTTCTCTTTGCTGTTTGCAAGTAGCAGGTTGCAGTTTGGCAGACAACGAGTTTGAATATCACGCTAGAGACCGGTTTGGCTGGATCAGGTGTCGCCGTGGTGGAAGACTGTGAACGACGGCACAAAGGTGTCGCGTGTGTTAGCATCGTCTACGAATGAAGAGCAACGCAGTGTAGTTCGATTTCTGTGGGCTAAACGGAAACCGCCGACGGAAATTCACAACGAAATGGTCGAAGTGTATGGTGGCGATTGCCTGAACCGCAGCAACATCTTATTTTAGACGTAGCAGCGTCATGGCCGAGTTCAAAGTTTCTTTGCAGAGGGCCGTGGCAACCTTACCGATTCGCCATGTTCCGGTCGACCTGTAACTGCGTCATCACCTGCCACTGAGAGAGGCATTAAACAGGCAATTCTGAGTGACTGGCGGATTTATCAGCGCACATTGGAACAGAAGTTCAACATTTCGTACAGTATAGCGACGATATTGTGTATGACAAATTGCAATTTCCCAAGGTCAGTGCGCGATGGGTGCCCAAGAACTTGACTGACGACCAGAAGGGACAGAGAATGATGTTATCTTTGGATCACTTGATGCATTACGCAAAAGGACATGCATTTCTGGCAGGTGTAATGACGGGCGATGAGTCCCTGGCATACCACTACGCTCCTGAAACAAAGAAGGCCAGTATGGTTGGAAGCATTGCAACTCCCCGCCACCAAAAAAAAAAAAAAAAAAAAAAAAATTCAGAGTAACCAGATCTGCACAAAAAGTCTTCATGACTGTGTTCTGGGACAAGCATGGCGTTCTCCTGCTGGAGTTTCATTGAACGGAAGCCACAGTGAATGCCAAAACCTACGCGAACACATTGACAAAGTTGAGTCGTGCCCTTCGTGACAAAAGACCCGACAGAGACTATGCAAATGACAGACTGCTTGCACAACACGTTTCTGACAAAATTATACATTTTGTCTGGGAGGTGCTCCAGCACTCACGGTACAATCTGGACTGACTACTTCGGACTTTCATCTGTTTGGTCCATTTAAAAGATCCCTGAGCGGCCAACGCTTCGATTCCGCTGATGAAGTCAAATCGCTGTTCCTCAGCTGACTATTTGCCCACAAAACGAACTTTTATGAACAAAGTATACTAAAACTGGTACCACGCTGGGATAAACGTCTCGAGCGTCTCGGTTCTTATGTTGAAAAATAGCTAAGAAATGTCTATACGCCCAGAAAACGGACTTTTATGAACAAGGTATACTAAAACTGGTATAACGCTGGGATAAATATATCGAGTGTCTCGGTACTTATGTTGAAAAATAGCTAAGAAATGTCTATACGCCCAGAAAACGGACTTTTATGAACAAGGTATACTAAAACTGGTACCACGCTGGGATAAATATATCGAGTGTCTCGGTACTTATGTTGAAAAATAGCTAAGAAATGTCTATACGCCCAGAAAACGGACTTTTATGAACAAGGTATACTAAAACTGGTACCACGCTGGGATAAATATATCGAGCGTCTCGGTTCTTATGTTGAAAAATAGCTAAGAAATGTCTATACGCCCAGAAAACGGACTTTTATGAACAAGGTATACTAAAACTGGTACCACGCTGGGATAAACGTCTCGAGTGTCTCGGTACTTATGTTCAAAAATAGCTAAGAAATGTCTATAGGCCCAGAAAACGGACTTTTATGAACAAGGTATACTAAAACTGGTGCCACGCTGGGATAAACGTCTCGAGCGTCTCGGTTCTTATGTTGAAAAATAGCTAAGAAATGTCTATACGCCCAGAAAACGGACTTTTATGAACAAGGTATACTAAAACTGGTACCACGCTGGGATAAATATATCGAGTGTCTCGGTACTTATGTTGAAAAATAGCTAAGAAATGTCTATACGCCCAGAAAACGGACTTTTATGAACAAGGTATACTAAAACTGGTACCACGCTGGGATAAATATATCGAGTGTCTCGGTACTTATGTTGAAAAATAGCTAAGAAATGTCTATACGCCCAGAAAACGGACTTTTATGAACAAGGTATACTAAAACTGGTACCACGCTGGGATAAACGTCTCGAGCGTCTCGGTTCTTATGTTGAAAAATAGCTAAGAAATGTCTATACGCCCAGAAAACGGACTTTTATGAACAAGGTATACTAAAACTGGTGCCACGCTGGGATAAACGTCTCGAGCGTCTCGGTTCTTATGTTGAAAAATAGCTAAGAAATGTCTATACGCCCAGAAAACGGACTTTTATGAACAAGGTATACTAAAACTGGTACCACGCTGGGATAAATATATCGAGTGTCTCGGTACTTATGTTGAAAAATAGCTAAGAAATGTCTATACGCCCAGAAAACGGACTTTTATGAACAAGGTATACTAAAACTGGTACCACGCTGGGATAAACGTCTCGAGCGTCTCGGTTCTTATGTTGAAAAATAGCTAAGAAATGTCTATACGCCCAGAAAACGGACTTTTATGAACAAGGTATACTAAAACTGGTACCACGCTGGGATAAACGTATCGAGTGTCTCGGTTCTTATGTTGAAAAATAGCTAAGAAATGTCTATACGCCCAGAAAACGGACTTTTATGAACAAGGTATACTAAAACTGGTACCACGCTGGGATAAATATATCGAGTGTCTCGGTACTTATGTTGAAAAATAGCTAAGAAATGTCTATACGCCCAGAAAACGGACTTTTATGAACAAGGTATACTAAAACTGGTACCACGCTGGGATAAATATATCGAGTGTCTCGGTACTTATGTTGAAAAATAGCTAAGAAATGTCTATACGCCCAGAAAACGGACTTTTATGAACAAGGTATACTAAAACTGGTACCACGCTGGGATAAATATATCGAGTGTCTCGGTACTTATGTTGAAAAATAGCTAAGAAATGTCTATACGCCCAGAAAACGGACTTTTATGAACAAGGTATACTAAAACTGGTGCCACGCTGGGATAAACGCCTCGAGCGTCTCGGTTCTTATGTTGAAAAATAGCTAAGAAATGTCTATACGCCCAGAAAACGGACTTTTATGAACAAGGTATACTAAAACTGGTACCACGCTGGGATAAATATATCGAGTGTCTCGGTACTTATGTTGAAAAATAGCTAAGAAATGTCTATACGCCCAGAAAACGGACTTTTATGAACAAGGTATACTAAAACTGGTACCACGCTGGGATAAATATATCGAGTGTCTCGGTACTTATGTTGAAAAATAGCTAAGAAATGTCTATACGCCCAGAAAACGGACTTTTATGAACAAGGTATACTAAAACTGGTACCACGCTGGGATAAACGTCTCGAGCGTCTCGGTTCTTATGTTGAAAAATAGCTAAGAAATGTCTATACGCCCAGAAAACGGACTTTTATGAACAAGGTATACTAAAACTGGTGCCACGCTGGGATAAACGTCTCGAGCGTCTCGGTTCTTATGTTGAAAAATAGCTAAGAAATGTCTATACGCCCAGAAAACGGACTTTTATGAACAAGGTATACTAAAACTGGTACCACGCTGGGATAAATATATCGAGTGTCTCGGTACTTATGTTGAAAAATAGCTAAGAAATGTCTATACGCCCAGAAAACGGACTTTTATGAACAAGGTATACTAAAACTGGTACCACGCTGGGATAAATATATCGAGTGTCTCGGTACTTATGTTGAAAAATAGCTAAGAAATGTCTATACGCCCAGAAAACGGACTTTTATGAACAAGGTATACTAAAACTGGTACCACGCTGGGATAAACGTCTCGAGCGTCTCGGTTCTTATGTTGAAAAATAGCTAAGAAATGTCTATACGCCCAGAAAACGGACTTTTATGAACAAGGTATACTAAAACTGGTGCCACGCTGGGATAAACGTCTCGAGCGTCTCGGTTCTTATGTTGAAAAATAGCTAAGAAATGTCTATACGCCCAGAAAACGGACTTTTATGAACAAGGTATACTAAAACTGGTACCACGCTGGGATAAATATATCGAGTGTCTCGGTACTTATGTTGAAAAATAGCTAAGAAATGTCTATACGCCCAGAAAACGGACTTTTATGAACAAGGTATACTAAAACTGGTACCACGCTGGGATAAACGCCTCGAGCGTCTCGGTTCTTATGTTGAAAAATAGCTAAGAAATGTCTATACGCCCAGAAAACGGACTTTTATGAACAAGGTATACTAAAACTGGTACCACGCTGGGATAAATATATCGAGTGTCTCGGTACTTATGTTGAAAAATAGCTAAGAAATGTCTATACGCCCAGAAAACGGACTTTTATGAACAAGGTATACTAAAACTGGTACCACGCTGGGATAAATATATCGAGTGTCTCGGTTCTTATGTTGAAAAATAGCTAAGAAATGTCTATACGCCCAGAAAACGGACTTTTATGAACAAGGTATACTAAAACTGGTACCACGCTGGGATAAACGTCTCGAGCGTCTCGGTTCTTATGTTGAAAAATAGCTAAGAAATGTCTATACGCCCAGAAAACGGACTTTTATGAACAAGGTATACTAAAACTGGTACCACGCTGGGATAAATATATCGAGTGTCTCGGTACTTATGTTGAAAAATAGCTAAGAAATGTCTATACGCCCAGAAAACGGACTTTTATGAACAAGGTATACTAAAACTGGTACCACGCTGGGATAAATATATCGAGTGTCTCGGTACTTATGTTGAAAAATAGCTAAGAAATGTCTATACGCCCAGAAAACGGACTTTTATGAACAAGGTATACTAAAACTGGTACCACGCTGGGATAAACGTCTCGAGCGTCTCGGTTCTTATGTTGAAAAATAGCTAAGAAATGTCTATACGCCCAGAAAACGGACTTTTATGAACAAGGTATACTAAAACTGGTACCACGCTGGGATAAATGTCTCGAGCGTCTCGGTTCTTATGTTGAAAAATAGCTAAGAAATGTCTATACGCCCAGAAAACGGACTTTTATGAACAAGGTATACTAAAACTGGTACCACGCTGGGATAAATATATCGAGTGTCTCGGTACTTATGTTGAAAAATAGCTAAGAAATGTCTATACGCCCAGAAAACGGACTTTTATGAACAAGGTATACTAAAACTGGTACCACGCTGGGATAAATATATCGAGTGTCTCGGTTCTTATGTTGAAAAATAGCTAAGAAATGTCTATACGCCCAGAAAACGGACTTTTATGAACAAGGTATACTAAAACTGGTACCACGCTGGGATAAATATATCGAGTGTCTCGGTACTTATGTTGAAAAATAGCTAAGAAATGTCTATACGCCCAGAAAACGGACTTTTATGAACAAGGTATACTAAAACTGGTACCACGCTGGGATAAATATATCGAGTGTCTCGGTACTTATGTTGAAAAATAGCTAAGAAATGTCTATACGCCCAGAAAACGGACTTTTATGAACAAGGTATACTAAAACTGGTACCACGCTGGGATAAATATATCGAGTGTCTCGGTACTTATGTTGAAAAATAGCTAAGAAATGTCTATACGCCCAGAAAACGGACTTTTATGAACAAGGTATACTAAAACTGGTACCACGCTGGGATAAACGTCTCGAGCGTCTCGGTTCTTATGTTGAAAAATAGCTAAGAAATGTCTATACGCCCAGAAAACGGACTTTTATGAACAAGGTATACTAAAACTGGTACCACGCTGGGATAAACGTCTCGAGCGTCTCGGTTCTTATGTTGAAAAATAGCTAAGAAATGTCTATACGCCCAGAAAACGGACTTTTATGAACAAGGTATACTAAAACTGGTACCACGCTGGGATAAATATATCGAGTGTCTCGGTACTTATGTTGAAAAATAGCTAAGAAATGTCTATACGCCCAGAAAACGGACTTTTATGAACAAGGTATACTAAAACTGGTACCACGCTGGGATAAATATATCGAGTGTCTCGGTACTTATGTTGAAAAATAGCTAAGAAATGTCTATACGCCCAGAAAACGGACTTTTATGAACAAGGTATACTAAAACTGGTACCACGCTGGGATAAATATATCGAGTGTCTCGGTTCTTATGTTGAAAAATAGCTAAGAAATGTCTATACGCCCAGAAAACGGACTTTTATGAACAAGGTATACTAAAACTGGTACCACGCTGGGATAAACGTCTCGAGCGTCTCGGTTCTTATGTTGAAAAATAGCTAAGAAATGTCTATACGCCCAGAAAACGGACTTTTATGAACAAGGTATACTAAAACTGGTACCACGCTGGGATAAATATATCGAGTGTCTCGGTACTTATGTTGAAAAATAGCTAAGAAATGTCTATACGCCCAGAAAACGGACTTTTATGAACAAGGTATACTAAAACTGGTACCACGCTGGGATAAATATATCGAGTGTCTCGGTACTTATGTTGAAAAATAGCTAAGAAATGTCTATACGCCCAGAAAACGGACTTTTATGAACAAGGTATACTAAAACTGGTACCACGCTGGGATAAACGTCTCGAGCGTCTCGGTTCTTATGTTGAAAAATAGCTAAGAAATGTCTATACGCCCAGAAAACGGACTTTTATGAACAAGGTATACTAAAACTGGTACCACGCTGGGATAAACGTCTCGAGCGTCTCGGTTCTTATGTTGAAAAATAGCTAAGAAATGTCTATACGCCCAGAAAACGGACTTTTATGAACAAGGTATACTAAAACTGGTACCACGCTGGGATAAATATATCGAGTGTCTCGGTACTTATGTTGAAAAATAGCTAAGAAATGTCTATACGCCCAGAAAACGGACTTTTATGAACAAGGTATACTAAAACTGGTACCACGCTGGGATAAACGTCTCGAGCGTCTCGGTTCTTATGTTGAAAAATAGCTAAGAAATGTCTATACGCCCAGAAAACGGACTTTTATGAACAAGGTATACTAAAACTGGTACCACGCTGGGATAAATATATCGAGTGTCTCGGTACTTATGTTGAAAAATAGCTAAGAAATGTCTATACGCCCAGAAAACGGACTTTTATGAACAAGGTATACTAAAACTGGTACCACGCTGGGATAAATATATCGAGTGTCTCGGTACTTATGTTGAAAAATAGCTAAGAAATGTCTATACGCCCAGAAAACGGACTTTTATGAACAAGGTATACTAAAACTGGTACCACGCTGGGATAAACGTCTCGAGCGTCTCGGTTCTTATGTTGAAAAATAGCTAAGAAATGTCTATACGCCCAGAAAACGGACTTTTATGAACAAGGTATACTAAAACTGGTACCACGCTGGGATAAATATATCGAGTGTCTCGGTACTTATGTTGAAAAATAGCTAAGAAATGTCTATACGCCCAGAAAACGGACTTTTATGAACAAGGTATACTAAAACTGGTACCACGCTGGGATAAATATATCGAGTGTCTCGGTACTTATGTTGAAAAATAGCTAAGAAATGTCTATACGCCCAGAAAACGGACTTTTATGAACAAGGTATACTAAAACTGGTACCACGCTGGGATAAACGTCTCGAGCGTCTCGGTTCTTATGTTGAAAAATAGCTAAGAAATGTCTATACGCCCAGAAAACGGACTTTTATGAACAAGGTATACTAAAACTGGTACCACGCTGGGATAAACGTCTCGAGCGTCTCGGTTCTTATGTTGAAAAATAGCTAAGAAATGTCTATACGCCCAGAAAACGGACTTTTATGAACAAGGTATACTAAAACTGGTACCACGCTGGGATAAATATATCGAGTGTCTCGGTACTTATGTTGAAAAATAGCTAAGAAATGTCTATACGCCCAGAAAACGGACTTTTATGAACAAGGTATACTAAAACTGGTACCACGCTGGGATAAATATATCGAGTGTCTCGGTACTTATGTTGAAAAATAGCTAAGAAATGTCTATACGCCCAGAAAACGGACTTTTATGAACAAGGTATACTAAAACTGGTACCACGCTGGGATAAATATATCGAGTGTCTCGGTACTTATGTTGAAAAATAGCTAAGAAATGTCTATACGCCCAGAAAACGGACTTTTATGAACAAGGTATACTAAAACTGGTACCACGCTGGGATAAATATATCGAGTGTCTCGGTACTTATGTTGAAAAATAGCTAAGAAATGTCTATACGCCCAGAAAACGGACTTTTATGAACAAGGTATACTAAAACTGGTACCACGCTGGGATAAACGTCTCGAGCGTCTCGGTTCTTATGTTGAAAAATAGCTAAGAAATGTCTATACGCCCAGAAAACGGACTTTTATGAACAAGGTATACTAAAACTGGTACCACGCTGGGATAAACGTCTCGAGCGTCTCGGTTCTTATGTTGAAAAATAGCTAAGAAATGTCTATACGCCCAGAAAACGGACTTTTATGAACAAGGTATACTAAAACTGGTACCACGCTGGGATAAATATATCGAGTGTCTCGGTACTTATGTTGAAAAATAGCTAAGAAATGTCTATACGCCCAGAAAACGGACTTTTATGAACAAGGTATACTAAAACTGGTACCACGCTGGGATAAACGTCTCGAGCGTCTCGGTTCTTATGTTGAAAAATAGCTAAGAAATGTCTATACGCCCAGAAAACGGACTTTTATGAACAAGGTATACTAAAACTGGTACCACGCTGGGATAAATATATCGAGTGTCTCGGTACTTATGTTGAAAAATAGCTAAGAAATGTCTATACGCCCAGAAAACGGACTTTTATGAACAAGGTATACTAAAACTGGTACCACGCTGGGATAAATATATCGAGCGTCTCGGTACTTATGTTGAAAAATAGCTAAGAAATGTCTATACGCCCAGAAAACGGACTTTTATGAACAAGGTATACTAAAACTGGTACCACGCTGGGATAAACGTCTCGAGCGTCTCGGTTCTTATGTTGAAAAATAGCTAAGAAATGTCTATACGCCCAGAAAACGGACTTTTATGAACAAGGTATACTAAAACTGGTACCACGCTGGGATAAATATATCGAGTGTCTCGGTACTTATGTTGAAAAATAGCTAAGAAATGTCTATACGCCCAGAAAACGGACTTTTATGAACAAGGTATACTAAAACTGGTACCACGCTGGGATAAATATATCGAGTGTCTCGGTACTTATGTTGAAAAATAGCTAAGAAATGTCTATACGCCCAGAAAACGGACTTTTATGAACAAGGTATACTAAAACTGGTACCACGCTGGGATAAACGTCTCGAGCGTCTCGGTTCTTATGTTGAAAAATAGCTAAGAAATGTCTATACGCCCAGAAAACGGACTTTTATGAACAAGGTATACTAAAACTGGTACCACGCTGGGATAAATATATCGAGTGTCTCGGTACTTATGTTGAAAAATAGCTAAGAAATGTCTATACGCCCAGAAAACGGACTTTTATGAACAAGGTATACTAAAACTGGTACCACGCTGGGATAAATGTCTCGAGCGTCTCGGTTCTTATGTTGAAAAATAGCTAAGAAATGTCTATACGCCCAGAAAACGGACTTTTATGAACAAGGTATACTAAAACTGGTACCACGCTGGGATAAATATATCGAGTGTCTCGGTACTTATGTTGAAAAATAGCTAAGAAATGTCTATACGCCCAGAAAACGGACTTTTATGAACAAGGTATACTAAAACTGGTACCACGCTGGGATAAATGTCTCGAGCGTCTCGGTTCTTATGTTGAAAAATAGCTAAGAAATGTCTATACGCCCAGAAAACGGACTTTTATGAACAAGGTATACTAAAACTGGTACCACGCTGGGATAAATATATCGAGTGTCTCGGTACTTATGTTGAAAAATAGCTAAGAAATGTCTATACGCCCAGAAAACGGACTTTTATGAACAAGGTATACTAAAACTGGTACCACGCTGGGATAAATATATCGAGTGTCTCGGTACTTATGTTGAAAAATAGCTAAGAAATGTCTATACGCCCAGAAAACGGACTTTTATGAACAAGGTATACTAAAACTGGTACCACGCTGGGATAAATGTCTCGAGCGTCTCGGTTCTTATGTTGAAAAATAGCTAAGAAATGTCTATACGCCCAGAAAACGGACTTTTATGAACAAGGTATACTAAAACTGGTACCACGCTGGGATAAATGTCTCGAGCGTCTCGGTTCTTATGTTGAAAAATAGCTAAGAAATGTCTATACGCCCAGAAAACGGACTTTTATGAACAAGGTATACTAAAACTGGTACCACGCTGGGATAAATATATCGAGTGTCTCGGTACTTATGTTGAAAAATAGCTAAGAAATGTCTATACGCCCAGAAAACGGACTTTTATGAACAAGGTATACTAAAACTGGTACCACGCTGGGATAAATGTCTCGAGCGTCTCGGTTCTTATGTTGAAAAATAGCTAAGAAATGTCTATACGCCCAGAAAACGGACTTTTATGAACAAGGTATACTAAAACTGGTACCACGCTGGGATAAATATATCGAGTGTCTCGGTACTTATGTTGAAAAATAGCTAAGAAATGTCTATACGCCCAGAAAACGGACTTTTATGAACAAGGTATACTAAAACTGGTACCACGCTGGGATAAATATATCGAGTGTCTCGGTACTTATGTTGAAAAATAGCTAAGAAATGTCTATACGCCCAGAAAACGGACTTTTATGAACAAGGTATACTAAAACTGGTACCACGCTGGGATAAATGTCTCGAGCGTCTCGGTTCTTATGTTGAAAAATAGCTAAGAAATGTCTATACGCCCAGAAAACGGACTTTTATGAACAAGGTATACTAAAACTGGTACCACGCTGGGATAAATGTCTCGAGCGTCTCGGTTCTTATGTTGAAAAATAGCTAAGAAATGTCTATACGCCCAGAAAACGGACTTTTATGAACAAGGTATACTAAAACTGGTACCACGCTGGGATAAATATATCGAGTGTCTCGGTACTTATGTTGAAAAATAGCTAAGAAATGTCTATACGCCCAGAAAACGGACTTTTATGAACAAGGTATACTAAAACTGGTACCACGCTGGGATAAATGTCTCGAGCGTCTCGGTTCTTATGTTGAAAAATAGCTAAGAAATGTCTATACGCCCAGAAAACGGACTTTTATGAACAAGGTATACTAAAACTGGTACCACGCTGGGATAAATATATCGAGTGTCTCGGTACTTATGTTGAAAAATAGCTAAGAAATGTCTATACGCCCAGAAAACGGACTTTTATGAACAAGGTATACTAAAACTGGTACCACGCTGGGATAAATGTCTCGAGCGTCTCGGTTCTTATGTTGAAAAATAGCTAAGAAATGTCTATACGCCCAGAAAACGGACTTTTATGAACAAGGTATACTAAAACTGGTACCACGCTGGGATAAACGTCTCGAGCGTCTCGGTTCTTATGTTGAAAAATAGCTAAGAAATGTCTATACGCCCAGAAAACGGACTTTTATGAACAAGGTATACTAAAACTGGTACCACGCTGGGATAAATATATCGAGTGTCTCGGTACTTATGTTGAAAAATAGCTAAGAAATGTCTATACGCCCAGAAAACGGACTTTTATGAACAAGGTATACTAAAACTGGTACCACGCTGGGATAAATATATCGAGTGTCTCGGTACTTATGTTGAAAAATAGCTAAGAAATGTCTATACGCCCAGAAAACGGACTTTTATGAACAAGGTATACTAAAACTGGTACCACGCTGGGATAAACGTCTCGAGCGTCTCGGTTCTTATGTTGAAAAATAGCTAAGAAATGTCTATACGCCCAGAAAACGGACTTTTATGAACAAGGTATACTAAAACTGGTACCACGCTGGGATAAATATATCGAGTGTCTCGGTACTTATGTTGAAAAATAGCTAAGAAATGTCTATACGCCCAGAAAACGGACTTTTATGAACAAGGTATACTAAAACTGGTACCACGCTGGGATAAATGTCTCGAGCGTCTCGGTTCTTATGTTGAAAAATAGCTAAGAAATGTCTATACGCCCAGAAAACAGACTTTTATGAACAAGGTATACTAAAACTGGTACCACGCTGGGATAAATGTCTCGAGCGTCTCGGTTCTTATGTTGAAAAATAGCTAAGAAATGTCTATACGCCCAGAAAACGGACTTTTATGAACAAGGTATACTAAAACTGGTACCACGCTGGGATAAATGTCTCGAGCGTCTCGGTTCTTATGTTGAAAAATAGCTAAGAAATGTCTATACGCCCAGAAAACGGACTTTTATGAACAAGGTATACTAAAACTGGTACCATATACGAGTGTCTCGGTACGTTGCCTAAGGAAATGTCTATATGCTGGACTTTTATGAACAAGGTATAGTAAAACTGGTACCACGCTAGGATAAATGTCTCGAGCGTCTCGGTTCTTATGTTGAAAAATAGCTAAGAAATGTCTATACGCCCAGAAAACGGACTTTTATGAACAAGGTATACTAAAACTGGTACCACGCTGGGATAAATGTCTCGAGCGTCTCGGTTCTTATGTTGAAAAATAGCTAAGAAATGTCTATACGCCCAGAAAACGGACTTTTATGAACAAGGTATACTAAAACTGGTACCACGCTGGGATAAATGTCTCGAGCGTCTCGGTTCTTATGTTGAAAAATAGCTAAGAAATGTCTATACGCCCAAAAACGGACTTTTATGAACAAGGTATACTAAAACTGGTACCACGCTGGGATAAATGTCTCGAGCGTCTCGGTTCTTATGTTGAAAAATAGCTAAGAAATGTCTATATACAGAAAACGGACTTTTATGAACAAGGTATACTAAAACTGGTACCACGCTGGGATAAATGTCTCGAGCGTCTCGGTTCTTATGTTGAAAAATAGCTAAGAAATGTCTATACGCCCAGAAAACTGACTTTTATGAACAAGGTATACTAAAACTGGTACCACGCTGGGATAAATGTCTCGAGCGTCTCGGTTCTTATGTTGAAAAATAGCTAAGAAATGTCTATACGCCCAGAAAACGGACTTTTATGAACAAGGTATACTAAAACTGGTACCACGCTGGGATAAATATATCGAGTGTCTCGGTACTTATGTTGAAAAATAGCTAAGAAATGTCTATACGCCCAGAAAACGGACTTTTATGAACAAGGTATACTAAAACTGGTACCACGCCAGATAAATGTCCTCGAGCGTCTCGGTTCTTATGTTGAAAAATAGCTAAGAAATGTCTATACGCCCAGAAAACGGACTTTATATGAACAAGGTATACTAAAACTGGTAACCACGCTGGGATAAATGTCTCGAGCGTCTCGGTTCTTATGTTGAAAAATAGCTAAGAAATGTCTATACGCCCAGAAAACGACTTTTATGAACAAGGTATACTAAAACTGGTACCACGCTGGGATAAATGTCTCGAGCGTCTCGGTTCTTATGTTGAAAAATAGCTAAGAAATGTCTATACGCCCAGAAAACAGACTTTTATGAACAAGGTATACTAAAACTGGTACCACGCTGGGATAAATGTCTCGAGCGTCTCGGTTCTTATGTTGAAAAATAGCTAAGAAATGTCTATACGCCCAGAAAACGGACTTTTATGAACAAGGTATACTAAAACTGGTACCACGCTGGGATAAATATATCGAGTGTCTCGGTACTTATGTTGAAAAATAGCTAAGAAATGTCTATACGCCCAGAAAACGGACTTTTATGAACAAGGTATACTAAAACTGGTACCACGCTGGGATAAATGTCTCGAGCGTCTCGGTTCTTATGTTGAAAAATAGCTAAGAAATGTCTATACGCCCAGAAAACGGACTTTTATGAACAAGGTATACTAAAACTGGTACCACGCTGGGATAAATGTCTCGAGCGTCTCGGTTCTTATGTTGAAAAATAGCTAAGAAATGTCTATACGCCCAGAAAACTGGACTTTTATGAACAAGGTATACTAAAACTGGTACCACGCTGGGATAAATGTCTCGAGCGTCTCGGTTCTTATGTTGAAAAATAGCTAAGAAATGTCTATACGCCCAGAAAACGGACTTTTATGAACAAGGTATACTAAAACTGGTACCACGCTGGGATAAATATACGCCTCGAGTGTCTCGGTACTTATGTTGAAAAATAGCTAAGAAATGTCTATATGCCCAGAAAACGGACTTTTATGAACAAGGTATACTAAAACTGGTACCACGCTGGGATAAATGTCTCGAGCGTCTCGGTTCTTATGTTGAAAAATAGCTAAGAAATGTCTATACGCCCAGAAAACGGACTTTTATGAACAAGGTATACTAAAACTGGTACCACGCTGGGATAAAATGTCTCGAGCGTCTCGGTTCTTATGTTGAAAAATAGCTAAGAAATGTCTATACGCCCAGAAAACAGGACTTTTATGAACAAGGTATACTAAAACTGGTACCACGCTGGGATAAATGTCTCGAGCGTCTCGGTTCTTATGTTGAAAAATAGCTAAGAAATGTCTATACGCCCAGAAAACGGACTTTTATGAACAAGGTATACTAAAACTGGTACCACGCTGGGATAAAATCTCGATATCGATGTCTCGGAAAACGGACTTATGTTGAAAAATAGCTAAGAAATGTCTATACGCCCAGAAAACGGACTTTTATGAACAAGGTATACTAAAACTGGTACCACGCTAGGATAAATATATCGAGTGTCTCGGTACTTATGTTGAAAAATAGCTAAGAAATGTCTATACGCCCAGAAAACGGACTTTTATGAACAAGGTATACTAAAACTGGTACCACGCTGGGATAAACGTCTCGAGCGTCTCGGTTCTTATGTTGAAAAATAGCTAAGAAATGTCTATACGCCCAGAAAACGGACTTTTATGAACAAGGTATACTAAAACTGGTACCACGCTGGGATAAATATATCGAGTGTCTCGGTACTTATGTTGAAAAATAGCTAAGAAATGTCTATACGCCCAGAAAACGGACTTTTATGAACAAGGTATACTAAAACTGGTACCACGCTGGGATAAATGTCTCGAGCGTCTCGGTTCTTATGTTGAAAAATAGCTAAGAAATGTCTATACGCCCAGAAAACAGACTTTTATGAACAAGGTATACTAAAACTGGTGCCACGCTGGGATAAATGTCTCGAGCGTCTCGGTTCTTATGTTGAAAAATAGCTAAGAAATGTTTATACGCCCAGAAAACTGACTTTTATGAACAAGGTATACAAAAACTAGTACCACGCTGGGATAAATGTCTCGAGCGTCTCGGTTCTTATGTTGAAAAATAGCTAAGAAATGTCTATACGCCCAGAAAACGGACTTTTATGAACAAGGTATACTAAAACTGGTACCACGCTGGGATAAATATATCGAGTGTCTCGGTACTTATGTTGCAAAATAGCTAAGAAATGTCTATATGCCCAGAAAACGGACTTTTATGAACAAGGTATAGTAAAACTGGTACCACGCTAGGATAAATGTCTCGAGCGTCTCGGTTCTTATGTTGAAAAATAGCTAAGAAATGTCTATACGCCCAGAAAACGGACTTTTATGAACAAGGTATACTAAAACTGGTACCACGCTGGGATAAATGTCTCGAGCGTCTCGGTTCTTATGTTGAAAAATAGCTAAGAAATGTCTATACGCCCACAAATCAGACTTTTATGAACAAGGTATACTGAAACTGGTACCACGCTAGGATAAATGTCTCGAGCGTCTCGGTTCTTATGTTGAAAAATAGCTAAGAAATGTCTATACGCGCAGAAAACGGACTTTTATGAACAAGGTATACTAAAACTGGTACCACGCTGGGATAAATATATCGAGTGTCTCGGTACTTATGTTGAAAAATAGCTAAGAAATGTCTATACTTCCAGAAAACGGACTTTTATGAACAAGGTATACTAAAACTGGTACCACGCTGGGATGAATGTCTCGAGCGTCTCGGTTCTTATGTTGAAAAATAGCTAAGAAATGTCTATACGCCCAGAAAACAGACTTTTATGAACAAGGTATACTAAAACTGGTACCACGCTGGGATAAATGTCTCGAGCGTCTCGGTTCTTATGTTGAAAAATAGCTAAGAAATGTTTATACGCCCAGAAAACTGACTTTTATGAACAAGGTATACTAAAACTAGTACCACGCTGGGATAAATGTCTCGAGCGTCTCGGTTCTTATGTTGAAAAATAGCTAAGAAATGTCTATACGCCCAGAAAACGGACTTTTATGAACAAGGTATACTAAAACTGGTACCACGCTGGGATAAATATATCGAGTGTCTCGGTACTTATGTTGCAAAATAGCTAAGAAATGTCTATATGCCCAGAAAACGGACTTTTATGAACAAGGTATAGTAAAACTGGTACCACGCTAGGATAAATGTCTCGAGCGTCTCGGTTCTTATGTTGAAAAATAGCTAAGAAATGTCTATACGCCCAGAAAACGGACTTTTATGAACAAGGTATACTAAAACTGGTACCACGCTGTTATAAATGTCTTGAGCGTCTCGGTTCTTATGTTGAAAAATAGCTAAGAAATGTCTATACGCCCAGAAAACAGACTTTTATGAACAAGGTATACTGAAACTGGTACCACGCTAGGATAAATGTCTCGAGCGTCTCGGTTCTTATGTTGAAAAATAGCTAAGAAATGTCTATACGCCCAGAAAACGGACTTTTATGAACAAGGTATACTAAAACTGGTACCACGCTGGGATAAATGTCTCGAGCGTCTAGGTTCTTATGTTGAAAAATAGCTAAGAAATGTCTATACGCCCAGAAAACAGACTTTTATGAACAAGGTATACTAAAACTGGTACCACGCTGGGATAAATGTCTCGAGCGTCTCGGTTCTTATGTTGAAAAATAGCTAAGAAATGTCTATACGCCCAGAAAACAGACTTTTATGAACAAGGTATACTAAAACTGGTACCACGCTGGGATAAATATATCGAGTGTCTCGGTACTTATGTTGCAAAATAGCTAAGAAATGTCTATATGCCCAGAAAACAGACTTTTATGAACAAGGTATACTAAAACTGGTACCACGCTGGAATAAATGTCTCGAACGTATCGGTTCTTAAGCTGAAAAGTAGCTAAGAAATGTCTATTCGCCCAGAAAACGGACGTTTATGAACAAGGTATACTAAAACTGGTACCACGCTGAGATAAAGGTCTCGAGCGTCTCGGTTCTTATGTTCAAAATTAGCTAAGAAATCTATACGCCCAGAAAACGTTATCATTTTCTGACATTGCCTCACAATAACTAAAATTCACAGAAAAAAAGTAATGATTTCTCATGGATCATTTTATTTTAGAGTACATATCTACCCTTGACTACAATGCATGGTTGGCATCGGTGGGCCATGCTTTTCACGAGATTGCACAGAAGATCCTAAGGGAGGTTTCTCCATTCGTCTTTCAGCGTCATTCATCATCATCATCCTCGTTGTCAACCATTATCAATCAACTGCTGGATTACAATGCATGATAGGCATCGGTTTTCACGAGATTGCACAGAAGATCCTAAGGGAGGTTTCTCCATTCGTCTTTCATCGTCTTTCATCATCATCATTGTCAGCCATTATCAATCAACTGCTGGATTACAATGCATGATTGCCATCGGTGGGCCATGCTTTTCACGAGATTGTACAGAAGATCCTAAGGGAGGTTTCTCCATTCGTCTTTCAACGTCATTCATCATCATCATCGTTGTCAACCATTATCAATCAACTGCTGTTATACAATGCATGATTGGCATCGGTGGACCATGCTTTTCACGAGATCACACAGAAGATCCTAAGAGAGGTTTCTCCATTCGTCTTTCAGCGTCATTCATCATCATCATCATTGTCAACCATTATCAATCAACTGCTGTTCTACAATGCATGATTGGCATCGGTGGGCCATGCTTTTCACGATTTCGCACAGAAGATCCTAAGGGAGGTTTCTCCATTCGTCTTTCAGCGTCATTCATCATCATCATTATCATCATCGTTGTCAACCATTATCAATCAACTGCTGTTCTACAATGCATGATTGGCATAGGTGAGCCATGCTTTTCACGAGATCGCACAGAAGATCCTAAGGTAGGTTTCTCCATTCGACTTTCAGCGTCATTCATCATCATCATCATCATTGCGAACCATTATCAATCAACTGCTGGATGAAGGTCTCCCCAAGTTTCTTCCACAATTGTCTGTCTTGAGCCTGTCTCCTTCATGTCACTTTCGAATTTCATCCATCCATCTCCCATGGGGTCTTCTTCTGGGTCTCTTCATGTCCCTCGAAATCCAGTCTAAAATTTTGGTTGTCCATCGGTGGTCCATTCTTCTGGCAACATGTCCAGCCCATTGCCATTTCAATGATTTCACTCTGGTCATGATGTCGTCCGGCCCACTCCTGTCATTTTCCTTATCCACAAGTTCCTCTTCTTATCTTTCCTGGTTACACCAAGCATGCGTCTCTCCATGCTTTTTGAGTTGTCTGCAGTCTTTGTATGTCTTTTTAGTTAAGGTTCACATCTCTGCTCCGTATGTACGCACTGGAAGGATGCATTGATTAAATAAACATTTTTGCCAGGCCTTTTGGGGGGCCAGGTGAGGGATCGCGTTCAGCAATGCGCCGCCCCAGAGTGTCCTAAGCATTTTCGACTGGATTCAGGTCGGGGGGACTACGCAGGCCAGTCCATTCCATTCTAGCCCCTTGCTGTCAACAGTACATCAACATATGATGAACGATGAGGACGGGCATTATCGTCCATAAAAACGAAAGAATTTTCCACAGCACCACGAAACAGCCTTACAAGTTTTAAAATGACCACGTGACATTAACACTGGGCATTCAGTGACCCTTTCTCCAACACTAGGAGCTCCGTACGCCCATTGATCACAATCCCAAACTAGACCATTACTCCACCACCCCTCTAATAGTCTATTTCTACGATGTTCTTGGCTGAATATGCAGTGCGGGGTTCTCGTCAGATGTATTGCAGCCTAGAGTCAGACGATAAACAAAACCTGCGTTCGTCTGTAAACAGAACATTGGCCTCTTGCTCTTCACTCCACGTGAAGTATTCGCAACACCATTGATACCGAGTTGTTTTGCGTAATGGGGTCAATGAACACACTGTACAAGTTTTTGAGCATACAATCCGAAATTATTAAAACGCCTTGACCCGATTTGAAGCGATATTTTGGTATCCGTGCTTGAATCCAGCTGTTTTGCTGATTTGCCAGCAATTATTCGGCGAGATCTTCTAGCCGTTACAACAATATAACGATCTTGTGATAGAGTAGTTTTGAGTGGTCGACATCTTCTGGACCTTTTGGTAGCTGTTCCAGGTTCAGAAAAGTATTTCCAGAACCGTGACAATACGCTCTAGGCAATTCCGAACTACTTCGCTATGTCACTCATTATCCGCCCTTCTTCAAGCTTGACAACAATTACGCCCATGGAGAAAATCATCAAATGAGTTCTTGTAGATAAACAACAAGTCGCCATAACAACAAAAAAGGCAGATCCACACTTCAACACCTACAAATCAAACGATTTCTTCCCACTCACGTTTCAGCTTTTATCGCCGATCGGTAGTACACAGCTGCCACGTGATTCCTGGCAATTTGCATATAACTGAACTCTCTCGCATAGCTTGCTGTTACGTGTTTCGATGACGTCAGAATGTTTTTACCGTTAACCAAGTCCGAAATTTAGCTTTTTGTCGTTGATCCTTAATTCTGGGACATGCGTGTATAATGCGGTTGCATTTATTAAGAATTCAAGTTAATACATTACTTATCATATTCTCACTTCTATTATAACCTCCTGGGAAAAGACAGAGTTAAAATTAAACACTTGTCGCAAATTCATACCCGAAAGTTTTTCTGAAGAATTATTATAAGTCATGCTAAAAAATTAAATTTGGAACTCAAGCGAATTGAAATGTTAACTTTTTCAGTTATGTAGAGAAAGGAGAAAAAACTTTCTTGATAAATTTAAGAAATAAAAAAGCAACAGCAATGTTTTGAGAGGTTTAACGACCCTTGTGGGTATCATCATCATCATCATTGTCAACCATTATCAATCCACTGCTGGACGAAGGTCTCCCCAAGTTTCCTCCACAACGATCTGTCTTGTGCCAGTCTCCTCCATGTCACCCCTGCATACTTTCGAATTTCATCCACCCATCTCCCATGTGGTCTTCTTCTGGGTCTTTTTCCTGTCCCTTGGAATCCAATCTAAAATTTCGGCTGTCCATCGATGATCTGTCCTTCTGGCAGTATGTCCAGCCCATTGCCATTTCAGGGATTTAATTCTGATCATGATGTCTTCCACTCTTGTCATTTTTCGGATCCACGAGTTCCTCTTCTTATCTCTCCTGGTTACACCAAGTATGCACCTCTCCATGCTTCTTTGAGTTGTCTGCAGCCTTTGTATGTCTCTTTTAGTTAAGGTCCACGTCTCTGCACCATACGTAAGCACTGGAAGGATGCATTGATCAAACATTTTTCTTTTAAGACATAATGGCATATTGCTCTTGAAAATTATGCTGTTTCTTCCAAAAGCTCTCCAGGCAAGTTTTGTACGCCGATTAATTTCTTCATCAATGTGACCCTCACTTGATATCTGCTGTCCAAGATAAACGTACGTGTCTGTTATCTCCAGCTTTTCTCCATCAATCGATAAATCTTCATTTCTTGTAAAAGCATTGAACATCACTTTTGTCTTCTGAAAGTTCATTTTTAATCCCACTTCTTTACTCTTGTCAGCAAGTTCCTGGATCATACTCTGCAGCTCTGATGGGCTAGTTGCAAAAATGACTACGTCATCAGCAAAACGAAGGTGGGTTAGATAATCTCCATTAATCTTTATCCCCTTGTTTTCCCAGCTCAGTGACTGAAAAACACCCTCCAATGTGGCATTAAAGAGCTTCGGAGATATGGTGTCACCTTGTCTCACTCCCTTTCCAATTTTTATGTGTGTTGTATTTTCAAACAGCCTAATCTTTGCACTTGCATTTTCATAGATGTTATTAATAATATTAATGTATGCATCTTCAATACCGCAGGTTTTCAGAGCCATTGTAACTGCTGATGGTTTCACCGAATCAAAGGCTTTTTCATAATCGATAAAAGCCATGCACAATGGAAGTTCATATTCCCTCGCTCTTTCAATTAGTTCTCTCAGCACATGGATATGATCTATTGTGCTGTAGCCACTCCTGAATCCAGCTTGTTCTCTCGGTTGAGCCATGTCCAGTGTTACTTTCAAGCGGTGTGAAAGAACTTTAGTGAAGATTTTATAAACTACTGATAGGAGACTGATAGGTCTGTAGTTTCCGAGATCCTCAATGTCACCTTTCTTATGTAGCAGGATCATTGTAGCGGTGTTCCAATCCTCAGGAATCTTTCCTTCATTAAGGCATCGAGTGAAAATTTGGGCGAGTACTGTTTCGATTTCTCCACTTGCTTCTTGTATGATGTCTACAGTAATTCCATCTTCTCCTGGAGCTTTTCCCCGCTTCATGTTCTTGATTGCATGTGCAACTTCTGCTGGAAGGACTGGAGGAACTCTGGTACTGGTATCTTTCATGATGTCTGGAGTGCATATATCATCCCTTTCATATAATTTGGAGTAGAAATCTTTCACTCTTGTCAAAATTTCGCCTCTATTTCTTGTTACAGAACCATCTTCTTTTCTTAGTGCCATAATCTGTTTTCTTCCCTTACTGAGATGTCCCTTTGCTATCTTTAGGCTTTGGTTGTTTTCAATTGCTTTCCTCACTAGTTCACAGTTGAATTTTCTTACGTCTTCAGTGATACTTTTTCGTACTGTCTTGCATAGCTCTATATATTCCACTTTGGAAGTCACATCTTCTTTAGTTGTCCTCATCTCTCTTCTTTTTTGCATCAACATTTTCGTTTTTCCTGATAATTTATTTACATGCAACTTGTTCTTAGACCCAGCTAATTTTGTTGCTGTTTCCATAAGAGCTTTGGTTACTTTTCTGTTAACTTCAGAGATGTCCACTTCTTCCGATGTTAGGCCTTCTAAAGCAGAGAACCTGTTCTTCAGTTCCAACTTGAAGGTATTATGGTGTTTTTTAAGGTTGGTTATGTCAATAGATTTTGTTTGTCTTATGAGCTTGCCACGTTCAAGTTTAGTGTTGAGGTGCATCTTACATCTCACCAATCTATGGTCACTACCTGTGTTGAACTTGTTTAGCACACTGCAGTCTTCTATGACGATTTTTTTTGTTACACATAATAAAATCAATTTCACTTGTCGTCCCATTTGGATGTCTCCATGTCCATTTCCTGTGTGGCTTTTTCTTGAAGAAGGAGTTCAAGATGAAAAACCCTTCTGCCTCTGCAAACTCAACGAGAGTATTTCCACGCTGGTTTCTTTTGCCATGACCGAATTTACCTACTGAAGTTTCATTCTGTTGCCGTTGCCCTATTTTTGCATTGAAATCTCCCATAATTATTTTCAAGTGCTGCTTACCTTTATTATTTAGATGACAAATTTCCTCATAAAATTCTTCAATTTCTTCTTCAGGATGGCTTGTGGTGGGTGCATAAGTTTGAATAATCTGAGCCTGGTATCTTTTCGAGAGTTGGATAACGAGTCGTGCAGCTCTGTCAGAGGAACTTTCAACTTCTACAACTTTATCCTTCAGTTTCTTGTTTATTATAAATCCAACACCACTAGTTCTGCCAGTATCTGTCCCACGATAGTAGAAGAGATGTCCACTTTTCAGTTCGATGAGATCTTCTCCTTTTCTCCTTACCTCACTTAGCCCCACGATGTCCCACTTGATCCTTTGTAGTTCCTCTTCCAATTCAAGAAGCCTTGAATCAGAAGATAGGGAGCGTCCATTGTACGTTGCCAAGGTCAGCATCAGATGGCAGCCTAGTCCGGTCCTCCGGGGATTCTTAGCACCCTCTGCCTTCATGTCGCACTGGCCGCTGCCTTGGCCAGGTACATTCCAGCTGCCGGAGACTGAGGGCCAAGATTTAAGTTGTGGAGTCATTTTGGAGGGGTTTGGCCATAACTCACCACGCTGGCCAAGCGGGTTGGCGAGTGTGGGATAGAATTTCCTCTAATCCCGATGGTATAGTTATACCGCTATTGGCGGTCGTCAGAGCCCCTTTAGTAGGAACAGGATGCACCACGAGAAGGCGGGGTTGACATTTGTCAAGGAGAGGCTGTGATGTTACGCATCACCTGACCTTACATCCCCCTTGTGGGTATATAAGGATATTAATAGTCGGTTGTCTCTAAATTAAGGTAATTGGTTTCAGAGAAGTGGCACAACCAGCGACATTGGACAAACACACTACCCGTGTCTCATCCTGGACTCGAACATTTAGCCAGATACCACATTTCGGACAACTAGACGCTAAGGCATTTAGTCAGAAGCCACATCTCTAGCAACTGAGCCCTTAGGAGTTTAGACAGAAACCAAACCTCTGACAACTGGGCCCTTAGGCATTTAGCCAGATGCTACATTTCTGACAACTAGGTCCTGAGGCATTTAGCCAGAAGCCACATCGCTGGCAACTGTGCCCTTTGGCGTTTAGCCAGAAGCCACACCTCCGACAACTGAGCCCTTAGGCATTTAACCAGATGCTACATTTCTGACAATTAGGAACGAAGGCATTTAGCCTGAAGCCACATCTCTGACAACTGTGCCCTTAGGCGTTTAGCTAGATAACACACCTCTGGCAACTGTGACTTTAGACGTTTAACTAGAACCCACATATCTGACAAGTGGGCCCTTTGACGTTCACCTAGAAGTCACATCTCTGACAACTGCGCCCTTAGGCTTTGTACCAGAAGGTACATCTCTGACATCTGGGCCCTAAGGCGTTCAGCCATATCTCTGACAACTGGGCCCTTCGACATTTAATCGGATGCTACCTTTCTGACAACTAGGCCCTAAAACATTTATCCAGAAGCCGTATCTCTGACAATGCATTCAGCCAGAAGCCACACCTCTGACAACTGGGCCCTTAGATATTTAACCAGATGCTACATTTCCGACAATTAGGAACAACAGCATTTAGCCTGAAGCAGAGGCGTAACTACCACCACGCAGGCGAAGGGGCAAACTACAGTTGTCAGTTATAGTTTTATGAAAAATTTCAAACACGCACAATAATTAACCCAAAGAATCATATTTTGCTTTAAGATATATACTGAAGAGCAATTGAATTAGAGACCAGGCGTTATTCAAATATGGCGTTGTCTGCGGCCCTGTAAACGGAAACGACATGACGTATGCAGCGTTCCAACAATATATGGAGTGATGCGGCGGGAATCAGCAAGAGTCGGACGCAGTATGGGTAAGACGAAGGATCTAAGCGCATTTGATCGTGGGCAAATTTTCGGTGCCCGACGAATGGGTCACTCCACCTCGGAAGTCGTGCAGGCACTGGGATTTTCACGAGCCACTGTGTCACGGGTGCACCGTGAGTACATCGAATTCGGTAAAACCATCCCTGCAAGGGCCAACTGCCGTGGACAACAGCATGTGGATTAGCGGGGTCATCGTCGACTAGCTCGCATTGTAACAGCGGATAGACGGGCCACAGTGCAAGAAACCACTCGGCAATTTAACGCTGGTGCACAAAAACGTGTAAGCAGCCACACCATCCAGAACCATCTCCTCGCTATGGGGTACAGAAGTCTTCGTCCCACGAGGGTACAGCTGCTGACCACACATCACAGGGTGCAAAGATTAGCATGGGCGCGGGAACATCGTCACTGGACCCTAGACATGTGGGAAAATGTTGCCTGGACTGATGAGTCGAGATTCACGTTGGTACATGCGGATGAAGCGATGGATCCTTCTTGCCAGCAGGTTACTCTTCAAGCTGGTGGGGGTGGCATTCTTGTCTGGGAACTGTTTACCTGGACTGAAATGGGAGCCCTGGTACGTGTGACATCGTCCATCACAGGTCAACGTTAGCGGGATATCTTGGACGACCATTTGCTCCTCTTTGTGCGTCTTCAACATCTCACTGGGGACCTCATCCTGCAACGAGACAATGCACCGTGCCATCGCTCCCGAATTGTATCCTAATGGTTGGATGAACACTCCACCGACGTGACCTTGCTTCCTTAGCCAGCTAGGTCACTTGACTTCAATCCCATCGAGCACATCTGGGATGCCATCGAGAGAGATGTTCGAGGCTCTGACCCCCCTCCATCAAACCTTCGTGAACTGTGGGAGCTTGTTCAGGGGTCGTGGATCCGTATGGCTTCCCAATGCTTCCGGTGTCTTGTCGAGTCCATGCTGAGACGAATCGCCGCTGTCATCAGGGCGAAAGGTGGTGCTACACGTAACTAGACAGGTATCTCTAATTCAATTGCTCTTCAGTGTACAGTATACTTAGCTTTGCCGAAGTAAATTCCTAGGTTCAATTTTAAAACACTGGATGTTCTACAGATTGAAAGCGTTCGGCTCTTGACTACGAGTTGTAATACGATTGCTCTGCAATGGGTTGTAAATAATATGATCGCTCTCCAATCGCCCCCCCCCCTCTCTGCGCTGCTGAGGAAAAGCGGGAGGCCACAGTGGGATTCCCCGTGGAGGATGTGGGAAAACAGTCAGTTACCTAGATTTACGTGCACGACAGGCGCCAACATTTATTCACAGCAGCCACAGATCTGCGTCTATAAGAGGGTGATTTCTTCGAGGGATTTATTTCAGTTTTGGACAAAGGAATTACTTGTATTGTTGAATCTATTACTTAAAAAGTTAAAACTACAGGGCTTTAGGTACGGCCCTTACTTTTCCGGACACTCTCCCAGACTTCCTAACCCCTCCACCCCCAAATCACCACACACGCACACACACAGCGAAAAATGCATCCTCTCTCGTGTTCGAAATCCTGGGAGAATAACTGTTCTGAAGTAAACCTTGCGGGGATGGGGGGGTGCGCTCGTTGTGCTACTTCAGCCACTGGCCTGAAGCTACATCTCTGTGCCCTTAGGCGTTTAGCTAGATATCACACTAGACAACTGAGCTCTTAGGGGCATTTAACCAGATGCTATATTTCAAACAATTAGGAACTAAGGCATTTTTCAAAAACTTACATGTTTTGCCCGCCGAAGAAGATACCTCCTGGTTTCAATAACAAAGAAGTTATTTTTGTATTTCCACTGTACAGTTCATTTACTGACGCTTAAATGTTTTAAATTTTCTTTCATCAGAAGCACTAACTTTGCGATCAGCTGAAACTTTTGTGTAATTGTTCGAGCATATGTTTGCAAACGTTTTAATAAATTTGCTGAAAAATTGTTTAAAGAAATCCACTTTTACATTGAATGCACTTGCTGAAAAAGGAGACGTCTTTACTTTTCTCAAAAATTTTTTTAGTTAATTGTAGAATTATGAAATGCTGAGCATGGGATTTAAAAAATAAATCTTAATACTTTTTGGATAGAGGTTTCCGAAAGTTTATGCATGCTACCGAAATGGCATTAACGAGAGATATTTTACGCCGCGCGTCTGTTAAGCAAGTTAAAATACTCTTTATCATTTATTAAATGTTACTTTACATCATCACAAGTTCTCTGTAAAAACAAGAAATAATGAACTTTCGAGACTTCAAGCACTTTAAAGAATGCCCGGGAGGTAAGGGGACAGCCCTCAGAAGGGACGGTGACGGCCAGGTTCTTCAAACAGGGGCCCGGGTGCAAAAAAAATTTGGGGCCCTAAAAAATCTGAATAATAAGAGACATAAATAAAATGAACAAAAAAAATTGTATTCGAGGAGACTCGTTCTCAGTTTGGATGTGTCAAGAGAAACTCCTAAAAATAATGTGCTGTTATTTGTAGTCGTTTCGTTAGGTTTGCGAGTAAACAGAAACTTTAAAGAGCCCATAGAATTGAGTTTCTAACAGTATTAATTGATTCAGTTTCATACAGAGATTTCTGTAATACACGATAAGTAGAAAATGTTACGTTAGCTATTTGTGACCTCAGTGACGAAAGCTCATACTCTTCTGCAGTTGTTAAAAAACTAAAACAAAGTTCAAGGAACATCAATAAAAATGTATCATAGCCAGCCTAAAACGTTTAATATATGTTACCTAATAATCGCTACCCTTTTTTTTATTGATCCACATATTGAAATTTAAAGATATTGATCGAAAAAGGCAGCCACATCATCACTACTCAGTGTGATGTTATGATCTCAGTCGTCTCACTGCGTCTCACCAACATGGCGGCGAAGGCTGTGACGTCAGAATTGTGAGGTTTCGCTGGCTTCATTTTGATTACACGAGGGCAATGGAGGACCCTTACTCCATCTATTCTAACCTTCTTGGCTCACCCTACGTAATTTCAGAAGAAAGTGCATGGGGGCGTTAACAAACGCCAGTTCGGTTACGCCCCACCCCCTGATGTTACAACAATTCAGATTGGGTTTACAACTTGATTTTAACCAGTTAACTTCGTTAAAAAATTTATTTTCAATTTTCTTCGGTTTCGTCACACACACACCCTTCTTTTTCATTTTCCGGGGCCCCTGCAAGTCCTGGGGCCCGAGTGCCTTGCACCAGCTGCACCCCCCCCCCTTGTGGCCGGCCTTGGTCACGGCTCTACTCGTGTGCCGCTGGTAACACCTCTGCAGAGGAGACGCGTCGTGTAGTCCGATGAATCTCGAGCTGACGACAGCATGAAGCCATGGCCACGCCGTGCCAGGTCGGCTCTGTTCCAGACGGTGGTGAATCTGTGATGGTTTGGGGAGCCTTCTGCTGGGACACAAAAGGTCCTTTAGCGTGTCGTACAGTAAGGTGATCAGATATTGGAACACTGATTTGAGGGCAAAAGGGCGTGGCGTCCCCAAATCGGCAGTTCATTTGGGGCGGTGTCGCACGATTCGTCGAATAATGATTGGTCGACAGTAACGATTGGTCGGTAGCACGATTGGTCGACATAACGATCAGTCGACCGTAACGACTGGTCGACAGCACGATCGGTCAACACAAAGATTGGTCGAGATAACCATTGGTTCAGAGGATTATGGTTTACATTTGCAGTGATACCTCTCAAAACGTAACGTTCCTTTTTGGAAATCATATCTTTTAGAATGTAGTCCTCAGAACGTACAGCATTATAACATATTTATTTCCTTGTTTGAAAAGTCAGAGCATCACTATAACTATTCAAAAAAATTTTACGTGCCTACAATTACCTTAATAAGAGCAATGAGTGAAACTTACCCCTACCAGAAGGTCCGTTCTCACTGAAAAAAATACATTTCTTTGCACGTTTATTTCCATTCTAATATCCACAGTTGGTTTGAGCTGCTGGTGCGGAGGTTTAGGATCAAGCATCATTGCAGCAGCATGGATTAACAAATTACTCACTCAGTCAAATAAAAGAACAAGTTGAAGACAACATAAAACCGTCGCACCAACAGCCCAAACCAACTGTGGATATTAGAATGGAAATAAACGTGCAAAGAAATGTATTTTTTCAGTGAGAACGGACCTTCTGGTAGGGGTGAGTTTCACTCATTGCTCTTATTATAACATATTATTTCCAAATAGGCCCCGTGTCATCTTTTGTACTCTAAGTAAAATCTATATAGAGGGCCTTCTGAACAATGTTATTTCCGAAAGGGCCCCGGGGCACTTTAGGTAAATTCTATATTTATTTGTGTGTTCAAAAAATCTCAACTGAGTAATTCCATATTTCTTTGTGTGTTCAATTAATCTCAACTGAGTAATTCCATATTTATTTGTGTGTTCAATTAATCTCAACTGAGTAATTCCATATTTCTTTGTGTGTTCAAATAATCTCAACTGAGTAATTCCATATTTCTTTGTGGTTTCAAATAATCTCAACTGAGTAATTCCATATTTCTTTGTGGTTTCAAATAATCTCAACTGAGTAATTCCATATTTCTTTGTGTGTTCAATTAATCTCAACTGAGTAATTCCATATTTCTTTTTGTGTTCAAATAATCTCAACTGAGTAATTCCATATTTCTTTGTGTGTTCAAATAATCTCAAGTGAGTAATTCCCTATTTCTTTATGTGTTCAAATAATCTCAACTGAGTAATTTTTATGAGGGTAGGGTGAATTGACCCCCCCCTCCCTCCAGGTTCCTAAGAGTGCTTGAAGGAGAACATCTCGGATACACTGACCGAATTTAGCTGTCCAGAATATAAAATTAGTGAAGTTGCGATGGAGCTGACCGCCACCCAACCCCCGCCATCCCTTAAACTTTTGTGTCTAGTTACCCTAAACTCGTATGAACCTGCATGAAAATTCAGAGAAACAAAAGAGCTCCTTTCCGTCGTTAGGCACCTTGGGGAAACTGCGAACTAGGAAAATTGCAACACATTCAAAGCGTTTCTCGGAAGAACGGGGATTTGTGCTCGTCCCCTTAATGAAAACCATGTGGCAATTTTCCGGTGGGGCAATTTTTCTGTGTGTGGCAATTTTCCGGGTTGCTGAAAGATGTGTGGCAATCTTCCGGTGGGGCAATTTACCGCCAAACTGTTTGCACTTATTCGATTTTTTTTTCCAAGTTCCGTTGATCATTTTATATCGACCAATGTCGACTAATCGTTATATCGACCAGTCGTTACTGTCAACCAATCGTTATGTCGATCAAACGTGCTGTCGACCAATTGCTACGTCGACTAATCACTACTGTCGACCAATCGTTATGTCGACTAATAATTTCTGTCGACCAATCGTTATGTCGACCAATCGTTACTGTCGGCCAATCGTTATGTCGACCATCCGTTTGTCGACCAATTGTTATATGTCCCCATTTGGGGACATATTATCATCATCATCATCATCATTGTCAACCATTATCAATCCACTGCTGGACGAAGGTCTCCCAAGTTTCCTCCACAACGGTCTGTCTTGTGCCAGTCTCCTCCATGTCACTCCCGCATATTTACGAATTTCATCCACCCATCTCCCATGTGGTCTTTTTCTGGGTCTTTTCCTGTCCCTTGGAATCCAATCTAAAATTTCGATTGTCCATCTATGGTCTGTCCTTCTGGCAGTATGTCCAGCCCATTGCCATTTCAGGGATTTAACTCTGATCATGATGTCTTCCACTCTCGTCATTTTTCGGATCCACGAGTTCCTCTTCTTATCTCTCCTGGTTATACCAAGCATGCACCTCTCCATGCTACTTTGAGTTGTCTGCAGCCTTTGTATGTCTCTTTTAGTTAAGGTCCACGTCTCTGCACCATACGTAAGCACTGGAAGGATGCATTGATCAAACACTTTTCTTTTAAGACATAATGGCATATTGCTCTTGAAAATTATGCTGTTTCTTCCAAAAGCTCTCCAGGCAAGTTTTGTACGCCGATTAATTTCTTCATCAATGTGACCCTCACTTGATATCTGCTGTCCAAGATAAACATACGTATCTGTTATCTCCAGTTGTTCTCCATCAATCGATAAATCTTCATTTCTTGTAAAAGCATTGAACATCACTTTTGTCTTCTGAAAGTTCATTTTTAATCCCACTTCTTTACTCTTGTCAGCAAGTTCCTGGATCATACTCTGCAGCTCTGATGGGGTAGTTGCAAAAATGACTACGTCATCAGCAAAACGAAGGTGGGTTAGATAATCTCCATTAATCTTTATCCCTTTGTTTTCCCAGTTCAGTGATTGAAAGACATTTTCCAATGTGGCATTAAAGAGCTTCGGAGATATGGTGTCACCTTGTCTCACTCCCTTTCCAATTTTTATGTGTGTTGTATTTTCAAACAGCCGAATCTTTGCACTTGCATTTTCATAGATGTTATTAATAATATTAATGTATGCATCTTCAATACCGCAGGATTTCAGAGCCGTGGTAACTGCTGATGGTTTCACCGAATCAAAGGCTTTTTCATAATCGATAAAAGCCATGCACAAAGGAAGTTCATATTCCCTCGCTCTTTCAATTAGTTCTCTCAGTACGTGGATATGATCTATTGTGCTGTAGCCACTCCTGAATCCAGCTTGTTCTCTCGGTTGAGCCATGTCCAGTGTTACCTTCAAGCGGTGTGAAAGAACTTTAGTGAAGATTTTATAAACCACTGATAGGAGGCTGATAGGTCTGTAGTTCCTGAGATCCTCAATGTCACCTTTTTTATGTAGCAGGATCATTGTAGCATTGTTCCAATCCTCAGGAATCTTCCCTTCATTAAGGCATCGAGTGAAAATTTGGGCGAGTACTGTTTCAATTTCTCCACTTGCTTCTTGTATGATGTCTATAGTAATTCCATCTTCTCCTGGAGCTTTCCCCCGCTTCATGTTCTTGATTGCATGAGCAACTTCTGCTGGGAGGACTGGAAGAACTCTGGTACCTTTCATGATGTCTGGAGTACATGTATCATCCCTTTCATATAATTTGGAGTAGAAATCTTTCACTCTTGTCAAAATTTCGCCTCTATTTCTTGTTATAGAACCATCTTCTTTTCTCAGAGCCATAATCTGTTTTCTTCCCTTACTGAGATGTCCCTTTGCTATCTTTAGGCTTTGGTTGTTTTCAATTGCTTTCCTCACTAGCTCACAGTTGAATTTCCCTACGTCTTCAGTGATACTTTTTCGTGCTGTCTTGCATAGCTCTATATATTCCACTTTGGAAGTCACATCTTCTTTAGTTGTCCTCATCTCTCTTCTTTTTTGCATCAACATTTTGGTTTTTCCTGATAATTTGTTTACATGCAACTTGTTCTTAGACCCAGCTAATTTTGTTGCTGTTTCCATAAGAGCTTTGGTTACTTTTCTGTTAACTTCCGGGGACATATACGTACTCAAAATAAATATGCAAATATTTTTGTCACAAAACTGCATTACTTCAATAAGTGTGATATTACATATGAAAATGTATGTCTTAAAAAGATATATCTTGTAGAATGTTGGTCATTTGTATTGACAAAGTAGAATTATGATGGCCAGAACATATTAGCAAAAGTGAAATGCTTTACCTTGTATATGTGCCGAATTAAAATCAAGCTGCTCACCAAACTAACTGCATGGCGAATTTTTCATTTTGCCAAAGTTTTTGGAGAAACTTAGATCAAGTACAGTCGAAATTGGACCGCGCCAGTAGTTTAGTGTCCTAGTGCTGACCATTCGTACAAGTGGGTACGGGTTCGAGTCCCGACTGAGACATGGATGATGTGCTTCTCTTACAGCACTTGCTCTCTCTCTCTCTCTCTCTCTCTCTCTCTCTCTCTCTCTCTCTCTCTCTCTCTCTTCCCTAGAACGAATGTCTCCAAATTAGAGACAGGTGACTGCTTATAGTCCTTAGAGCTGCTCATGGTGATCGTGAAACTCGGAAAAAATAAAAATAAAAAAATTCAAAATTTCTTTTCAGAAGAAGCATGTCGGAAAATTACTACACCGAAAGCCACTTTTAAGAACATTTTTCATTAGAAATCTAAAAGGCTAATGAGGAAGTGTAAATTCGAGGACATTTGAGGACAAACATCAAAATTTGAGGACAATTTGCGTCCCCAAAGGCATCAGACGTTTTTGGGGACAGTAAATTAAATTCGTGGACAGTCCTCAAGAGGTTATAGACCTGTACAGTAAACTGGTCAGCTTACTGTACAGGTCTATAACCGCTGCGCGCTACCAGCGTGTGCTGGCAGATCACCTACACGCTTTCATGGCCTTCGTGCATCCTGCGGCCGATGGTCTGTTCCAGCAGGAAGGACAATGTGCAGCCACACCGGGCCGCAACCACCGAGGCATGGTTCGAGGAACACTTATCTGAGTTTGGAACCATCCAGTGGCCTCCAAGGTTCCAAGATTTAAACCCTGAAGAAGCTCTCTGGAATGCCTTGGAGCGGAACGTCAGATCCATGGATCCTGGACCGACGTCTCGGGCGGAGTTGTAGACAATGCTGCTACAGGCATGGCTGGTATTACCTTCAGAAACCCTCTGGCATTTGGTGGAGTTAAGAACATCAGATCCATGGATACTGGACCGACGACTCGCGATGAGTTGTGGACAATGCTGCAACAGGCATGGCTGGTATTACCTCCGGAAATCCTCTGGCATCTGGTGGAGTTGAGAACATCAGATCTATGGATCCTAGACCGACATCTCGAGATGAGTTGTGGACAATGCTGCAACAGGCATGGCTGGTATTACCTCCGGAAACCCTCTGGCATCTGGTGGGGATGAGAACATCAGATCCATGGATCCTGGACCGACGTCTCGAGATGAGTTGTGGACAATGCTGCAACAGGCATGGCTGGTATTACCTCTGGAAACCATTAGGTATCTGGTGGAGTTGAAAATATCAGATCCATGGATCCTGGACCGACGTCTCGGGCGGAGTTGTGGACAATCCTGCAATACGCATGGCTGTCCTTACCTCCGGAAACCCTCTGGCATCTGGTGGAGTTGAGAACATCATATCCTTGGATCCTGGACCGACGTCTCGCGATTAGTTGTGGACAATGCTGCAACAGGCATGGCTGGTTTTACCTCCGGAAATCCTCTGGCATCTGGTGGAGTTGAGAACATCAGATCCATGGATCCTGGACCGACGTCTCGGGAGGAGTTGTGGACAATGCTGCAACAGGCATGGCTGGTATTACCTGTGGAAACCCTCTGGCATCTGGTGGAGTTGGGAACATCAGATCCATGGATCCTTGACCGACGTCTCGAGATGAGTTGTGGACAATGCTGCAACAGGCATGGCTGGTATTACCTCCGGAAACCCTCTGGCATCTGGTGGAGTTGAGAACATCAGATCCTTGGATCCTGGACCGACGTCTCGCGATTAGTTGTGGACAATGCTGCAACAGGCATGGCTGGTATTACCTCCGGAAATCCTCTGGCATCTGGTGGAGTTGAGAACATCAGATCCATGGATCCTGGACCGACGTCTCGGGCGGAGTTGTGGACAATGCTGCAATAGGCATGGCTGGTCTTACCTCCGGAAACCCTCTGGCATCTGGAGGAGTTGAGAACATCAGATCCATGGATCCTGGGCCGACGTCTCGGGCGGAGTTGTGGACAATGCTGCAACAAGCATGGCTGGCATTACCTGTGAAAACCTTCTGGCATCTGGTGGAGTTGAGAACATCAGATCCATGGATCCTGGACTGACGTCTCGGGTGGTGTTGTGGACAATGCTGCAGCAGGTATGGCTGGTATTACCTTCGGAAACAATCTGGCACCTGGTAGAGTTGAGAACATCAGATCCATGGATCCTGGGCAGACGTCTCGGGCGGAGTTGTGGACAATGCTTCAACAGGCATGGCTGGTATTACCTCCGGAAACCCTCTGGCTTCTGGTGGAGTTGAGAACATCATATCCAAGGATCCTGGACCGACGTCTTGAGATGAGTTGTGGACAATGCTGCAACGGGCATGGCTGGTATTACCTGTGGAAACCTTTTGGCATCTGGTGGAGTTGAGAGCATCAGATCCATGGATCCTGGGCAGACGTCTCGGGCGGAGTTGTGGACAATGCTGCAACAAGCATGGCTGGTATTACATTCGGAAACCCTCTGGCATCTGGTGGAGTTGAGAACATCAGATCCATGGATCCTGGACCGACGTCTCGGGTGGAGTTGTGGACAATGCTGCTGCAGTTATGGCTGGTATTACCTCCGGAAACCCTCTGGCACCTGGTAGACTTGAGAACATCAGATCCATGGATCCTGGGCAGACGTCTCGGGCGGAGTTGTGGACAATGCTGCAACAAGCATGGCTGGTATTACATTCGGAAACCCTCTGGCATCTGGTGGAGTTGAGAACATCAGATCCATGGATCCTGGACCGACGTCTCGGGTGGAGTTGTGGACAATGCTGCTGCAGGTATGGCTGGTATTACCTCCGGAAACCCTCTGGCACCTGGTAGACTTGAGAACATCAGATCCATGGATCCTGGGCAGACGTTTCGGGCGGAGTTGTGGACAATGCTGCAACAAGCATGGCTGGTATTACATTCGGAAACCCTCTGGCATCTGGTGGAGTTGAGAACATCAGATCCATGGATCCTGGACCGACGTCTCGGGTGGAGTTGTGGACAATGCTGCTGCAGGTATGGCTGGTATTACCTCCGGAAACCCTCTGGCACCTGGTAGACTTGAGAACATCAGATCCATGGATCCTGGGCAGACGTCTCGGGCGGAGTTGTGGACAATGCTGCAACAAGCATGGCTGGTATTACATTCGGAAACCCTCTGGCATCTGGTGGAGTTGAGAACATCAGATCCATGGATCCTGGACCGACGTCTCGGGTGGAGTTGTGGACAATGCTGCTGCAGGTATGGCTGGTATTACCTCCGGAAACCCTCTGGCACCTGGTAGACTTGAGAACATCAGATCCATGGATCCTGGGCAGACGTCTCGGGCGGAGTTGTGGACAATGCTGGAACAAGCATGGCTGGTATTACATTCGGAAACCCTCTGGCATCTGGTGGAGTTGAGAACATCAGATCCATGGATCCTGGACCGACGTCTCGGGCGGAGTTGTGGACAATGCTTCAACAGGCATGGCTGGTATTACCTCCGGAAACCCTCTGGCTTCTGGTGGAGTTGAGAACATCATATCCAAGGATCCTGGACCGACGTCTTGAGATGAGTTGTGGACAATGCTGCAACGGGCATGGCTGGTATTACCTGTGGAAACCTTTTGGCATCTGGTGGAGTTGAGAGCATCAGATTCATGGATCCTGGGCAGACGTCTCGGGCGGAGTTGTGGACAATGCTGCAACAAGCATGGCTGGTATTACATTCGGAAACCCTCTGGCATCTGGTGGAGTTGAGAACATCAGATCCATGGATCCTGGACCGACGTCTCGGGTGGAGTTGTGGACAATGCTGCTGCAGGTATGGCTGGTATTACCTCCGGAAACCCTCTGGCACCTGGTAGACTTGAGAACATCAGATCCATGGATCCTGGGCAGACGTCTCGGGCGGAGTTGTGGACAATGCTGCAACAAGCATGGCTGGTATTACATTCGGAAACCCTCTGGCATCTGGTGGAGTTGAGAACATCAGATCCATGGATCCTGGACCGACGTCTCGGGTGGAGTTGTGGACAATGCTGCTGCAGGTATGGCTGGTATTACCTCCGGAAACCCTCTGGCACCTGGTAGACTTGAGAACATCAGATCCATGGATCCTGGGCAGACGTCTCGGGCGGAGTTGTGGACAATGCTGCAACAAGCATGGCTGGTATTACCTCCGGAAACCCTCCGGCATCTGGTGGAGTCGGTGCTTCGGCGTGTAAAGACTGTTATCCGCGCCGGATTAGGACTAACATGCTATTATGAAGGTATTTCTAATCTTCTGTCCATTGAGTGTATTTCGCAAAACTCCTAAATACAAAATTCTTTTCTTGATAGCTACAGTATAATAAATTTTGTCTTAAAGGCTCCACAGACGGATACATAGGCATCATATCATACATGAATGATTGCAATCACCTGTACAGTAATTTCAATACTCGGTTTCTTACAGTAACACAATATGCAATAACTAGTGCATGTACTGGGGGAGATGGGAAGGAATATGTGGTGCCGCAATAACCAAAATTTCGTGCGATATGTTATCCGCACTATCCGATCTCGCTACAAATGTTCAAAATCAGATCCTCCGACAAACGGTTGAAAAATAATAGTTAATGAAACCTCAAGTATTCGCAGGAATCGTTACTATTACTGAAAATGTTCCGTCATATGAATGCGGAAAAAGGGAGAACAGAATTTTCCTGTTAATGTACGAAAAGAATTGCGGAAAGGTAAAATTCAGAATTTTCGTGATGTTCGAACCTTCCGTGAAATTCAGATTTTTTTCCATTATTTCACCGACTAAAAAGGTTGTATCAGTCATTTCACAGAAATATCAGGAATATTCTTCGTTAATTGACGAAAAGAATCAAGGAAAATGGATCGTATATTTCAGAAAATTTTGTAGATTTGCTGCTATTTTCTACAGCGAAGGAGTTTGTCTCGTAAAACCCCTCCGCCCAAAAGTCCTGTGCGCATGCGCAGCGTTGAAGTATTGAATTCTAACATTTAACGTTCAGTTGCTTCGTATCTGGGTTATGTTTGAGTTTAGAAGCGCGATAACAGGTTATATTTAAGTGCTTTCAATGGGTTTCTTCAGATTCTACAACCTTTGTTTGGTCAGTTTTTATGAAAAATATTATTCATTCTTTTTATTAAGTAATTTTTTCGATTTGACATGAGATTACCTCCCAAGTCTGCAGAATTTTATTGATATTCTTCTTAAATTGACTTCTGGCCATGCTGTTTGGGTTATCTGTTTTTCTATTTGTGACTGTTTATTTTTCAAGTATTCCAAGTTCGAATAGTTCGCATTCATCCCGCTAGGATGCATATGAAATACACTGTCCTTCAGTAACGTTAAAAGGGCAGACCGGAAACATCGGTTACAGCTAAAAATGCGAATATGCACGTGCACCGCAGCAAAATGATCAAATGACGTAATAATACACGTACGTCATTCACACACCATGGAGTAATAAACCAAGTGAAAGGAAACACCTGCCACAGCTGTCAGCTGGTGGTACCCTGAAGGGCGAAGGAACCAACGTCTTCATAAAGTGTATATGTACGTAAAGAACTTCGATCACATCTTGAAACTGCATTACTGAATGCATGTTTGCAAAGATGTTGTGCAAAACGATTTAAACCTCGAAAATCTGCCAGTAAAATTTTGCGATTTTCGCGATATCAGCTGCACAGATGTGAGATAAACGAAAATTTATTTTATTGTTAGATATACTGGAATCAGAAAATCCACAGAGCTGTAATTTTACACCAAACATCTTTTCAAAGTAAATAGAACGTTTAAATGTTTCGGTCTGGGTAATATAATTCGATTGAAATGGGCTGTGAACAGCACACCAAGCTGTACTTGCCAACTTGAATTTCCTCAATACTCAACATGCATGAAAGCTACTCGTATTTGGGGTTTTACTTAAAGTCGATAGAAAAATATTTTCTTGTTGAGTGGAAGCGCTTTCTACACTGGTGTGCAAAAACTAAGGACGAAGAGGAGAAATTAGCATAACAGCGGAACGAGCAGGCAGAACGGACCGAAAGACCACTCAGGAGATAGACTAGGGTCCGGTACGGTAGTGCATGCGCATATATGCAGCATGACGTGGGGGGGGGAGGAGTGTCGGAAGGGTATAAAGCACACGGGCGGTGTACGCTCAGCAATTTGGTGAAAGCTATTGCACGGTGTACATCGGTTTGAACGACGTCGAGTTCCTGTCACCGTGTGATATGGCCAAGAGGCAATCCAGTAGACGACATCTGGATGACTTTACCCGAGGTCGCTTCATTGGGAAGTTGGAAGAAGGTCGAAGTGTGACTAGTGTGGCCGAGGAGTTCGGGATCACTCACCGCATCGTTTCACGAGCTTGGAGAGCATTTCAAACGACAGGAACAGCTGTCCGAGAGTTTAGCAGTGGTCGTCCACGAGCAACCACGGCGGCGGACGACCGGTATATTGTCTACAGGCGAGAAGAGACAGACGGCAGATAGATGGAGAAATCGCAAGGCACATGCAACAGACAACTGGACGTCCGTTATCACGTTTTACCGTGGTCAGGAGGCTGCACAAAGGTAGTCTATTTGCACGACGACCAGTACGGTGTGTGCCATTAACGCCTGCTAATCGGAGACGGCGGTTTCTGTGGTGCCAGGAACACAAGAACTAGACACATCAACAATGGAGTCGAGTTCTCTTTACGTATGAGAGCCGATTTAGTCTGACTAGCGAATCTGGATGTATACACATCTGGAGACAGCAGGGAACACGCAATCACACCTCCAACATCATCAAAAGGGACCGGTTTGAAGGTGGCGGAGTTCTCGTTTGGAGCGGTATCATGCTTGGTAGCCGTACTGACCTCCACATCTTCCAAGGAAGTTCAGTCACTGGTGTCCGCTATTGTACCGAGGTTCTCCTGCCTCACGTGCGTCTGCTTAGAGGTGCTGTGGGTCCTGAGTTCCTCTTCATGGACGACAACGGTACACCTCATTGTACAGGGGCTGTCGCAGAGCTATTGGAGAGTGAAGATATTCAGCGCACGGATTGGCCCGCAAGGTCCCCGGACCTAAATACAATCGAACACGTGTGGGACCTTCTCGGGAGACGCTTGGCAGCACGTCACCAGCCGCCAGCAACGATTCCGCAGCTGCGATTGGCGCTACAAGAGAAATGGGCCGCGATGCCTCAACAGCTCCTTGACAACCTCGTCCTCAGCATGAACAGACGTTGTAAATCCTGCAACGCAGTCAGGGGTGATCATATCTCCTACTAAAGACTCGATTTTTCTTGGCAGCCGCCTGTCACATGGACGTTTCTGTCTTCTGTCCAGTTGTGCTCGAAGCTACCTTTTCAATAAAGTGTCTTTGTATCCTTTGGATTCCTTGTTTGGACGGTTTTGCTCACTTGTCCCATATTCTTACATATTGGGGATCTTATGGTATGATTTGAGTCGATGTGGAGCACTTCTGCACGACGTTACGTTCAAAAAACCGTCTCGTCCTTAATATTTGCACGCCAGTGTATAATGTTTAAAAAATTTTTAATGTGCGATAAGTTATAAAAGACTATATACTCGTATACATGCGGAGTAGGATCCAAAGGTTCGGGGACAGCGCCTACCCGCGACAACGCAAGCATGTAGTTAAAGTTACGGTCTAAAATGCATCCCGCCGTCCCTCCCCTCCGTAGTCAGAATGGTTTGGCCCATGGAAAGTGATTGAAATGCGCGCGCAGACGTTTGCTGCTATGGTTAGTAGTCTGTCTTCTGCGACGTCAAATCAGCTGCACAGATGTGAGAAACGTGGCTTTTGAAGAGCAGCGTTGTAACATTAAATTTTGTCAGCGTTTGAGTAAAACAGCTGCAGAGACCTTAGAAATGCTTTCGAAGGTGTACGGTCACTCTACGATGGCGAGATCGAAGGTGTACGAGTGATATCGGCGTTTCAGAGAAGGCCGAGAATCCATCGCAGATAATGAGCGCTCTGAGTGAGGAAAACATTACGATGGTGGCGCAGTGTGTTTGTCAAGATCGTCGCCGAACCACTGAGGAAATCGCTAAAGCAACTAACTCAGCGGAGACTACACGCCAGTGCATTTTGATGGAGGATCTTAGCATTTACCGCGTGTGTCAGCACATTGTCTCTCGCCTTTTGACCTCCAAACAAAAGAATGAACGGATATCGGGCGAATTAATCGACAAGGCGGATATCGATCCTATGTTATTGGATAACATATCGCAGTTGATGAAACGTGGTGCTACTTGTTTGATATTCAGCCAAAGCGTTCTTCAACAACACGGAAATCACCGTCTTCACCGCCATCAAAGAAATTCAGACAGGATCGTAGCAAAGAGAAAGTCATGCTGGAGGTGTTTTTTATTTCTCACGGCATTATCCATTCGGAATTTATTTCTGAGAGCACAATGGTACCTTCTCAATGACAACGCGCCTGTACATCAGTCTCTACTGGTCACAGAGTTTCTCGCCAGAAACCGTACTAATGTGCCTCCATATCCCGCCTATGCACCCGATTTAGCCCCCTCCGATGTTTACCTCTTTTTACTGATGAAACAAAATCTGCAAAATAAAATATGCAAGCGTGGTGTAAATTTACATTTTTGCACATGAAATGTAATTAATAAGTTATATTTTACACCTATATGTTACGCAATTATAATCACTACATGCGTGCATTTAAGTACACTCTCGGACAATGAAATTTGCGCCCCTAGAAGAAAACATGCTACAACCACGAAACTTTGCAAATTGCTAGAGTGCGTGCTGGTATGCAAATGATACACGTTTGGTGCGAGTGCGCATGCCCGCACACCCTGTGGTGGCTCTGCAAGAACGAACCGGCAGCCTTATAAACCGGCTTGTAGTCGATGCCCCCATGAAAGCGAAAAGCACCGGCCGACGCAAGCAAGAATACAGAGTGACAAGAATGCCGCGCCAGAGACGTCGATTTACGCAACTTACAGACGTTGTGAGTGGCCTGATCATTGGGCTGAAAACCGGAGGGTGGTCGGTGCGCCGTATATAGCCGACCATGTGGATCGTTCGGACCATATCGTCCGACTGTGTTGGAGGCAGTGGACACGTGACGGCACTTCCACACTGCGGAGCGGCTCCGGACGGACCAGGAGGACACCGGTAGAGAAGATCGACGGATCGTGCGCCAGCAGAAAACAGATCCCACAGGGACACGGTCCACTATACAGTCAGATGTAGCGGCTCCTGTGTGCCCACGAACCATTTCCCGACGCCTCGCAGAAACGAATCTGCGATCCCAGCGCCCCTTACGTGTGCTGCCGTTAACGCCGGATCATCGCCGGCTCCGTGTGCAGTGGTGCTAGGCCAGAGTGACGTGAAACGCCACAGACTGGCGACGTATGGTGTTTAGCGATGAGTGCCGCTTCATTTTGGGGGCAGATGATCATGGAGTCCGGGTGTGGAGATTCCCGGGTCAACAGCACAATCCCAACCTCGCTATCCAGCGCCACACCTTCTCCACTTCAGGCATTATGGTCTGGGGAGCCATTGCCTACGATAGCCGATCAGCTGTAGTAGTGGTACGTGGATCATTGACGTGCCACCGGTATGTGGATGAGATCTTACTGCCCTATGTGCTCCCATTCCTGCCCGGGATGCCAGGTGCGGTATACCAGCAGGATAATGCCTGCCCGCACACGGCTCGGGTTTCCCAGGACTTCCTACGTCACGTCTAGACACTTCCATGGCCTGCCCGCTTCCCGGACATGTCCCCTATCGAGCAAGTGTGGGAACAGTTGAAACGCCGATTGCCGCCATGCCGCACTAACCGGGATTTGGAGCACACCGTCCAACACGTGTGGGCCAGTCTGCCGCAGGACAACATCAGGCGTCTGTTAGCCTCCATGCCGGACCGTATTGTAGCATGTATTGTCGCACGAGGCGGTGCGACGCGCTATTGAAGATAGCCGGAGTACGTGCCACAGATCCCTCTGTAATTGTCCTGCAGCTCTGTTTTTGCCATTATGTGTATCATTCATCTGTATCATTACGTCTATAAAACTTCAGTTCAATCCGATACTTCCTTCTTGGTGCGCAAATTTCATTGTACGCCAGTGTATTTGCAGCATTCCTTGAAACAGTGTTTACAGGAGCTCATTTAGAAGCCATCTACACAGTATTTTTAGCACGTCTTTCGTAAAAAAAAAGATCGTGCTTATGTTATCACTTTGTACGTCCGTCCGTTCGTCCGTGCACACCATACCCTGAATGTCGAAAAACAGCTCCAGCATGATCTCGTTTTGCTGCGTTCTGGGCGTAATTTCTGTTTGCGTGGAGACGATGGCGATTGTCACATAGCTGATGCCCGCTTAGTCTGCGGATCGAAAAGGAAGCACAATTTTTCATCCTCTTAGTCTGCGGATCGAAAAGGATTAAGCACAAATTTTCATCCTCTTAGTCTGCGGTTCGAAAAGGAAGCACAATTTTTCATCCTCTTAGTCTGCGGATCGAAAAGGAAGCACAATTTTTCATCCTCCGTTTTGATTCTTCTGAGAAATTGTGGGTCTTGGTTGGTGGCGGTTATGAGATTGCTCGCCATTGTGGGTCTTGCGGTTGGTGGTGGTTATGAGATTGCTCGGTCTTGGTTGGTGGCGGTTATGAGATTGCTCGCCATTTCCATCCTATGGCCAACTGATCTTCAGTTAACATGCGTAAAACGATGTGTTGATACACCCGGTGCATCTTCAGATCATGTTTCAGTATCTGTTGACATGTATAGTTTCCGACATTCCAGCAGCCTCTGCTACTTGCTCCATCGTCTGTTGTCTTTTGGCTCGTACGCTGCCGCAACCTTCGAAAAATGTTTTCACCCGTGCGAGCTGTCACTGGCCGCCCGCTTCGTTCTTCGTCTTCGACCTCCTGTCTGCCTTCTCTGAAGCGTCGATGCCAATCTAATGTTTGCGCCCGAGACAGGGTGTTTTCTCCATACACTTGCTTCAACGTCTCGTGAGATTCTGTTGGATTTTTGCCCACACGAGCGCAAAACGTAATGTTAAGCGCTGCTCAAAAAACGCCATTTTTCATCAATCGTCGAACACTGCGTAAGTTGCTCATAATACCCGGATGTACCGCAGCGAGCGCGTGACGTAGGTGGACGAAACCAATTTCCCTGTGAGGGGAGATAATGTCGTAACGTAATCCAATAATCACCGTGGGTATGTGACACACGTACTTTGCCGTATACATGCGCAGTCCGGGAACGTTTGGATCCCACTTCGTAGAAGTAAACGGTTGGCTTCGCTCTACTGTGTGAACAGTGGATAAATAATTCAACTGATCAAAATTCCAATGGCCAAATGAGAGAATTTTTTGAAGGGAACCACCAATTTGAGCCCACACACTCTCAAAAAGATTATCTGTGGGTCTAGGACAGTGCTCGAAATGGAAATTTTGAAGTGCCGGTATGCTCATATTTAGCTAAAAATCCTCCGGGAAAAATACCTTTGCGAGAAAATATCCCAAACTGAAAAAGTTAAAAAAAATTCCCGAAAGGAAAATTACTTTGTTTGAAAATGTTATTGAGAATTCTGTGGAATACCATATTGCACCATAAATCAGAAACGATGGCGGTCGATTCGAGTTGGACGGTTTCTGGATCCCAGCGAGCGCTCCTTTTGTTGCACCGAGGACTGGGTTTAGACTTGTTCAAAACGAGGTGTCTCTACACTGTAAGAAATAAGTGGTGTGAATTCACGGAAAATTTCCGAAAATAGCGTGCAGCAATTTTGCCGGTAGGGATCCGTGTTTTTCAGAAATTTCCGTTTTTAAAAGTGCCCGTTTATTTTAACTTCCGTGTTTTCACAGATTTTCCGTATAGACAGAAATTCCGTTTATTTCAGAAAAGTCCATTTCAGGTTTTACCGCATTTAAAATGAAATTCCGCAAAATCGACGAACTTGTACTTTTCAGCCCTTACCCCAGATAATCCTTCGCTGACGTCAGGATTGAAGCCCTGACGTTTGAGCTGGCTCAATAGGTAAATCGTGCCTTTAACAACTGAGCCACACGCGCTCGGCACTCCGCATCACGTGCATCGTAAAACGAATTCCGCGACGATGAAATTTTGTTTTATGTCATTAATGCGAGTGATTTAGTGATTTCATTTTCTGTTGGATCTCATTAATTTTCTGAAGGTTTGTAATATATATATATATATATTCTGTAGGAGGACGTTTCACAAATTAAGCATTTTTCATCGTGATTTTTCGAAGCAATAAAATGCTTTGCAACTTGATTTTTTAAACCAACAATTACTTTCAGTTATCTTTGAAAAAGGGAAATGTACTTTTATATAGTATTATTTTACACACACACATACGCACACACAAAGAAACTAAATATAAAATTTACTCTTGAGAGCTATAATGGCTTTGGTCTTAAATAGTCAAAAGACTGATACAGAGACATCGTATATCATCTGTGCAATTAGTACCCGGTTTGTTACAGTAACACAATATGTAATAAATAGCTGGTCCACTAAATAGGGGAAAAGAGAAGAAGTATCCCGTGCCACAATAAACAAAATCCATGTAATGTGCTATCCACAATATCCGATCTCGCTACGGTACTTCAAAATTCAACAGGCGATTGTAATTTTAAAGTTAATCAAACCTAAGTATTCTCACGAATCGCTTCAATTACCGGTAATTTCTCGTCATACGGATACGTAAAAAGTGAGAACGGAGATTTCCGTTAATATACGAAAGGAATTACGGAAAGATTTTTGAAAATTCAGAATTTTCCGTTAACACATCTCTAAAACGGTAATTTACCGTCAATGTACGAAAGAAACTGCGGAAAGCTTTCTGAAAATTCAGAATTTTCCCGTGGTACGAAAAATCCATGAAATTCAGGTTTCTTTTTGTCATTTTTTTTGGTTGGAGGTTTAACGACTGCCGTGAGCAACTCAATGGGCTATAAGCGGTCGCCCGTCCCTAATTTAGTATCCCTGGTTCAGGGAAGAGAGAGAGCCAGTGCCGTAAGACAAACACAACATCTATGCCTTACGGGATTCGAACCCGGACCCCTTTCGGACGAATGATCAGAGGCCATTGCTTAGGCCACTGCGCCACTTTTTGTCATTTCACGGAAAAGGTTGTATCAGAAACATGCTTTGTTGATTCACAAAAGAAATGACGGAAAGTTGTCCGTGAATTTCAGAAAACTTTTTACAGTGTGTCCTGGGACCAACGGATTAACGAGATTTCCGAATCTCGGCTAATTATTAGTGATTCTGCTGGACTTGAACCCAGATTTTTAAGGTCAGGAGCAGAGAACGTAGCCCCCCTTTCCAATAGGGAATTTTCATTAAGTCGGGTAATTAGAACCTTCATAATCAGAATGAATATTCAGTCTTAAATTAATAGCACACTTTTTTACCCATTAAGATTCCCACACAGCCATTTCTCAAGGGAACAAGGCACATAAGGTTTCTATGTTTTAAAATGCGCGCTCGTAAGTCAGGGACAAAATAAATAAATACGAGTAAATCAAAAAGTAAGGTCAATGTTGTCGTATATTAAAGAAACTAAGAGGCATACAGATAGCAATTACTTTATTTCTCAATGAGTTTTGCATATGAAATATGCGTTGAACGACATAGTTCCCCTGTCGTTCAACGCATATTTCACGTCTGTCTACAAGCTTCTGGATTCCTGCAGAGAAAATGTTTTGGGTTGTTCCTGCAGCCACGAATGCACCGCTTCCTCTACCTGGGCATCACTTTCAAAACGCACGGCGCTAGATCGCGGCTATAAGCACGATGTAGTAACACCTCAAACTTCAACTCGATAATAGTTTATCGAGATGCCAATGCCGTATGTGGACGAGCGTTGTCGCGCAGCAACAGCACTTTTGTGGATAATATTCCCCGTCGTTTCGTGCGAATTGCTAGTTTCAATTTGTCTTTCAGCAAGTCACAATACGACTGCCTGTTAATTGAGTCACCTTGTGCTTGATAGTGTTCAACGATGAGTCCTTTCATGTCAAAAGAGAGAGTCAGCATTCATTTTCGTGCCGGAAGGACAACTTTGAACTTCTTTTTGCATGGGGAGCTTGAATGTTTCCAATCCACGCTTTACCTTTTGCTGTCCGGTTCGTAATGATGGACCCATGTTTCGTCCCAGTGACAATCATCTCCAGAATACTGGGATACCGCTGCAAAGAATTTCTTCCAATTTCCAGGCGCTTCTGCTTGTGCGCATCAGACAACTGCCGTGGCACCCATCTGGCACACACTGTATGATATCCGAGAACGTCATGAACTATTGAGAATGCAGAATCATAGTTAATACTTACCTTCTGGGCGATCGCAGACAGCGTAACCCGGCGATCTTCTTTAAAGAACGCATCGATGTGATCCAGACGGTCCATTGTGCGAGAGGCTGACGGACCGCCCGAGCGAGCTTCATCAAACACATCCATTCTACCAGCTTGATACTTTTCTATCCACTTGTTTTGTAAATATCTTATATGAACCGAAAATTTGTGTTTCCGGGTCTTATAGTAATTATTAACACCGAAAACTCTATAGTTAGAAATAAATATCTTCACTTATGGATCTAAATATCATTACGCACTTTATAATCCATAGTTGATATCAAGCACATTGTCGGTGTGTCAACAATGTGCTTCATATCAACTATGGATTATAAAGTACGTAATGGTATTTAGGTTCATACGTGAAGATATTTATTTCTAACTTGACTTTGATTGTTGATTGGTGGTTTAACGACCACTGTGAGCAACTCAATGGGCTATAAGCAGTCGCCTGTCCCTAGTTTAGGGTCACTGGTTCCAGGGAAGGGAGAGAGCCAGTGCCTTAAGACAAACACAACATCCATGCCTCACCGGGATTCGAACCCGGACCCCGTTCGGACGAATGATCAGAGGCCATCGCTTAGACCAAGGTTAATAGACAGTAAGGTTTGCTCATCCTGCCTCCCTCGCAGCGGAAGTGCCGGTCCCTTACGTAGTGACGTCAGTGTACCACACGACGCAGACAGCAGGACGGATAGATTGTTAATACAATTGAAGCACTCGCGGGAGAAATGTCAACAACGTTTTACTCAAATACGCTCTGAATCTGAAAGCTTGCAACCAAGATGTAATGCAAAAGCACATCTGTAATATAATCAGGAAAAACGGACATCCATGTGTAAACCGAGAATGTGAAGAAACTTATTATGCATTTCTTTCATTTTTTTTTCAAATGTGTTTAATCTAAATATCTAAATAGGATATTGACATGACACTAAGGAAAAGTGCAAGGGACAGTGATTATACCTTCTAATTTATTTATGTGCAACTGTAATACTGTCTTTAAATAAATTCAAAAGAAGGAAAAAAAACTTATAAGATTATGCTGTCAGAACCTCATGAAGAAATCCTTTTATGCGGAACAAATAAAAACTTGAGTAGCATTCCACTAACTTATAATGAATTAGCTTTATTTTGCTTTCCGCTAAGCTAATTATAATGAATAAGCTCTTTCTACTGAGCTAAGTATAATGCTTCTGCTACTGAATGATATGCTTGTACTAAGCTTCAAATAGTGAATTCAAATGGTTGTTGTTACTAGTTAATTAAGAACATGAATAAAGTCTCCTGCTAGTAGTGTAGTAATAGTGTTGAACAAACTTATAACTGGTAGTAATGTTGTAGCAGTAATTGGAATGTATAAAGTCTTAACGCTGGTTGTTAATGGTAATAAACTAATGATATAAACCTAACAGCCAGACAGAGGTCTGACAAAAACTATTAATTGAGAAAGACGTACTTACTCAAAGCTTTTTTATTATGCAACTCTTGGTCATCCAAAGCACACACACACAACTTGTTTCACAATAATGAAGAATCAAACTAATGGCATAGAACGAAACTCTCTCCTCTAGTATAACAACAAACGATCTCCCTATAACAACAAAATCTCTCCTTATAACAACAAAATCTCTCCTTATAACAACAAAATCTCTCCCTTCAATAACAAACTCTTCCCCTCGCTATCGATGAACGCGCCTATATATACTGGCTACCACCACGTCATGACTTACACTCATTGCCAGATCTCATTCATCGGGTGAAATAATACTTCGTTCAGTAAGAAGATAATTTACATAGTAAAATAAAATAACCAGAGATAGTAAAATCAAAAGGAAAGTGAATATAGAGTATACGTTACAAACTTGCTTAATTAAAAAGTTGGAAATTAATTTCACTAAATGCTCTGTTATTATTTGTAACTAATCGCTGAACAGAAAAGTTAAAATCATGGATCTTTGCAATTTTTGTTTGTTTGTTTCTTTAGTCATATTTTATTCGCTAAATTTTGAGAACTTTAAGAATCGGGACATTATTTAACGTAAAAAAAATTGTAGGGCGTTTTTCTTCCAACAATGGTAGGGCGTTTTTTCTTCCAACAACGCGCATCTGCGAGAAAGTGTTGTAAGCCTCATTCAGAAGTTGAAATTGCTGTTGATTGTTACCTAAAGCACATCGGAATGGTTTGTCTGAGAATGGTTGCCTCGAATTCATTGTATCAAAAAATCTGTCAACAAGAAGAATAAAATTTGCTGCTTCATCATCTTCGGGAAATAAATATTTGATGGCATTTCCAACACGCTCCGAAAGCAACTGTACAGCATAACGGACAATCTTCCTATTTGCTCCTTTAACACGTATGTGTGTTTCACTCATATTATACGCTATTTTTAATTCCTTACTGTCCTTCTCTAATAGCTTTTCAAATAGGGAGCAATTTATCACTATATTTCTTATTTTTATGCCACTGTCCAAAATATGGTTTCGCAATAACTTTACCATATGCGGAATGTCAGCAAATACATTTATATGTCTGTTTTTGTCGAAAGGATTTTCAAAGAACGGACTCTCAGGCGATATAGCCAATTCTTTCCATAATTTCTGGTTTAAAGCTCCCAGATCTGAAGTAAGAGCAAATACAGGAAACATGATATTTTCTACGGCACAAATTACTTTTATTAATATTTCTCTGAGACTGGAACCACTAACGTCAAAATCGTAAAATACTGGTTGTTTCCAGGGATTAACAAGTCCTCTTGCCATGAATACCAGTACGTACCAACACGGTCCTATAACTTCATCTGTTTCAATATTATAGCACATTTTGCTGGAAACTTTCATTTCATCTATAGAAATTACACATGTTCTTTCGGCTTCAGTCATTTGCATTCCTTGGCTCTGCATCAGTTTTAAAGTTGTGGCTTGAATTCCAGGTGAACATTTAATTGTAGCTACCCATCGGCGCAACGTTGACAAAGCAGGAAGCGGAATATTAACTTTATTTCTCAAGTAGTGATATGCTCTCCTGGAAACAGTTCTTAATGTTATTGCAGCTGCAATATCAGTAGAATTAAAAAACAATTCGTTTTTGGCCTAACAAAACCCTTATCTATCCTGGAGTAAACACTGTAGAAAGCTAATTTTTTATGCACATTTCTCTGTCTTTTTTCTCATCTTTCCGTAACCTTCGCAATTCTGATAATTCTTTATGCATTTGATTCTGTTTTACTTTTTACTTTGAGGACTTTTACACGTAAAGTTAGACTATGGTTTGAAGAGCTCAAATATAATATTTGTTTTTTCAGCTTTTCATTTTCCTTCATCAAAATATAATTTTCCTTCAATAGAATTTCATTTTCTGTTTTCAGGTCTTTCATACATTCAATTTCAGTATTTTCATCATTGGCACTCCACATGTCTTCCAAAATTTCCTCTGCATTATCAGAGTTTATCAAATCGCCAACACTATCAGTTCGTTTCCTTTTCTCCTGTCTGTTCTTTCTTTCTGAATTAGAATTTACATTAAAGTTTCCCGGGAGGTTTAAACTTGGTACAGCTGTGTCCTTTAGCATTTTGCGGATAGGCAAACCTAGAAGTTCATTCCTTAAATCGCGTTCGTAGTCTTCCTCAGGAAAATGTTCCGAACAAATAGCTGAATTCATTTCGTTGAAACTGTCAGCTCGTTTGCATCTCAATTTCCCTGTTTTACGCTAAACTTCATTTTTCGGAAACCTATGGTAATGAATGCCATTCCTTCTGGTTTTCGAATAATAATTTTGACACGTTGCTATGGCGCACGAACCAGGCATGTTCAGTATGACCAAGGAAAAGATCATTTGTTTGCTACAAATACCTAGCTTCAAATGAGACAATGTAGTTTCAGACCCTGAACCAGAAAAACGAGAGCAAGCAGCTTTAGGCGGATGGGGTGTGCAGATCTCCGGGACTGTGACGTCACGTAGGCGACCCCTGAGACAGTGCTCAGCGGAAGTGTTGGATAAGCATAACCTTGGAGTCTACTAACCTTGCGCTTAGACCACTGCGCCACCGGGGCGGCATAGATGTTGTTTGACGGTTTTTCTGGGTTTTTTTTTTTTTTTTTTTATTGGAGGTTTAACGACCACCGTGAGCAACTCAATGGGCTATAAGCAGTCGCCTGTCCCTAGTTTAGGGTCACTGGTTCCAGGGAAGGGAGAGAGCCAGTGCCTTAAGACAAACACAACATCCATGCCTCACCGGGATTCGAACCCGGACCCCTTTCGAACGAATGATCAGAGGCCATCGCTTAGACCACTGCGCCACCGGGGCAGCGTTTGACGGTTTAACGATCACCGTGCGCAACTCAATGGGCTCTAAGCAGTCGCCCGTCCCTAATTTAGGGCCACTGGTTCCAGGGAAGGGAGTGAGCCACGGCCGTAAGACAAACACAACATCCATGCCTCACAGGGATTCGAACCCGGACACTTCTTGGAAGAATTTTTTTTTTTTTTGATTGGAGGTTTAACGACCACCGTGAGCAACTCAATGGGCTATAAGCAGTCGCCTGTCCCTAGTTTAGGGTCACTGGTTCCAGGGAAGGGAGAGAGCCAGTGCCTTAAGACAAACACAACATCCATGCCTCACCGGGATTCGAACCCGGACCCCTTTCGAACGAATGATCAGAGGCCATCGCTTAGACCACTGCGCCACCGGGGCAGCGTTTGACGGTTTAACGATCACCGTGCGCAACTCAATGGGCTCTAAGCAGTCGCCCGTCCCTAATTTAGGGCCACTGGTTCCAGGGAAGGGAGTGAGCCACGGCCGTAAGACAAACACAACATCCATGCCTCACAGGGATTCGAACCCGGACACTTCTTGGAAGAATTTTTTTTTTTTTGATTGGAGGTTTAACGACCACCGTGAGCAACTCAATGGGCTATAAGCAGTTGCCCGTCCCTAATTTAGGGTCACTGTTTCCAGGGAAGGGAAAGAGCCAGTGCCGTAAGACAAACACAAAATCCATGCCTGACCGGGATTCGAACCCGGACCCCTTACGGACGAATGATCAGAGGCCAACGCCTTAGACCACTGCGCCACCGGGGCGGCCTTGGAAGAATGGTCATAAGCCAACACTTAGACCACGGGCCACCGGAGCCGAAAAGTTGTCGTTTGAATAATATTTTGGTTTGGAAAAGAACATGTTCCATGCATTTCATATTGTTTAAATTTGGTAAAAATATGTGTGGTCCTTTTTACTACAGAGGTTGAGTCTAAAGTTTTGCAATATTTGCATAAACGGATGTGCTGCGGCGGGTACGTCACGTGTTTAAACTAGTTCAAGTCGCGCACTGCAGTCAGTCTAAAAGGATATAAAGTAGTAGTTGTTGCTGTGAACAGCATTGCATGTCGTCGTTTTGTCTGTGGTTGGGACGCCTAAAAGGTGAACAACCACAACCGGCTAATTAGGGAACTTTTGCTTTACGAGTTTGAACTCGGCGATAACGCTGCTGAAGCTACAAGAAACATTTGTCATGCAAAAGTGGAAGATTCCGTGGACCACAGCACCGCAACAAGATGGTTCACGAAATTTCGCTCAGGTGACAGAAACCTCGACTATCAGCCAAGGTCAGGTAGGCCGCGAACCGTGGATACGGAGGCCGTGCGCCAGGCCGTAGAGGCGAATCCGACAACCAGGACTCGGAGATCATCAAGCGTGCTGGGCATATCACAGACCACCGTGGTTCGTCACCTTCAGGACCTCGGCGAAGTCTACAGGAGCTGCCGCACTGTCCCTCACGAACTGACGCCAGCTGATGCAAACCGCCGAGTGGAAGTGTGCACGAAACTCCTAGAAACCACACGCGATGTATTCGTTTCATCAAGAGAATTGTTACGTGCGATGAAAAGTGGGTCTATTTCCGTAATCCTAATACACAACTGCAGTGGCTGAGCCCGGACCAGCTTCCTGAACCTGTTACCAAACGTTGGCGCTTCGAGCACAAGGTAATGCTCTGCGTCTGGTGGAATTTCGAGGGAAATAATCCATTACGAATTTGTTCCAGACGGTTAAACCATCAACGCCAACCTCTACTCTGAACAGCTGGAACGGATGTATGCCGTTTTAGAGGAAAAGTACCCGGCATTGATGAACAGAAAGCGCGCTCTGCTACAGGAGGACAACGCTTGGCCTCATACCACGCGAACGACCCGGGCAAAACTCCAGGAACTTGAGGGCATCGAACTGATGCCACACCCAACATATAGTCCGGCCCTAGCCCAGTCTAATTATTGCTTGTTCAGGACCCCCATCAGATTATTACTTGTTCAGGAACCCCATCAAATTATTACTTGTTCAGGTCCATGACCCACGTCCTTCGTGGGCGGCACTTCAACAACCAGGAGGAGGTGGCAGCTGGGGTGAAGGAGTTCTTCGCCTCGATCAACAAGAACTGGTACCACCGCGAAATCGAAGAACTGGCCGACAGATGGCTAAAGGCAGCGCAACACGATGGCCGATACTTTGAATGCTAGTCAGCTTTCGTCGTAAAGGTACGCATGAAGACATAAAGTGATTCAAATATTGCATATAAGATGTTATATGCAATATTCTCACCCTCTGTAGTACTCTCCAAAGATAGAGGGAACAGAATTTTTTTCTAGTTATTTTCTGACTATATAAAGTGCTCATTTTTATTATTAATCATTAATATTTGTGCATTTTTGTACGTGTACGTAAATAAATAAATAAATAAATAGTTCTTTTTTATATGTTTGGTACTAATGACTAACTTTATTTTTTCAGTGATCATTTCTTACTGCCTCCCCTGATGCATCGATAACATCTTTCGTTAGCACTCTGCACAATTGCTTCTTTCTCTTATCGATTACATAAGTCGATAAGATTTAAGTGATGATTACGTCTTGTGTTAGAAGGGTTTTCCATGAATCAGAAGACATGCCACGCAATATATTTCAACGTATTTACCGCAGCAGCAATTTCGTTTTTCCGCTGTCTCACTTGCAGATAATGGTGCAACTAAACCAGACAGTGTAACATGAGTATAAAACTTATTGGCATATTTTCTTTTAGCAAAAAAACAAACAAGCCCACGTCTATTAAGTATTTTAGGTAGAAACATCGTCTGCTCTGTGGTGTTGGTGGTGAATTCCTGTGAAATGAGGTCATCGCCGCCGTTGACCTTAACCAGCTTCTATAGAGCATCGAGCCAAGGTTTCTAAAAGAATCAGTTGGCGGGCCACATTTTTTTTAGCATGTCTTTTGTAAAAAACGATCTTGCTTATGTTATCGGTTTGTCCGTCCGTCCGTCTGTGGACACCTTATCTCTGCAACTATTAGTCTGATTTAAAAAATTCCTTTTGCATTGGGAAGCCTAAAATGTGCGAATGATGATCCTTCATTTCGTTTTTTTTTCTTTTTTTACGATGTACAATTTCGCCGCTGGAGGGCGTAAATGCAGAAGATATCGATTTCAAAATACATTTTGTTCCATATATTTGCTTCTAAACATCCGATTCAAAACATTCTTTTACCTTTCGATTCCATTTATATCGAAGACTATTTTAGGTTCATGTCACTTTTTCGAGTTATGCATACATTCTCCGCTAGGGGTCGTAAAAGTAAATTACGTTTCCCCCTGTATCTCTACTTCAAAACTCCGATTTGAAAAATTCTTTCTGCAGCGGATACAGCTCCTGATGGAAAATTTGCATATAATTTCTAATTTTTGGTACAAAATGGTTTTGCCACCAGGGGAGTGTAAGTGTTAATTTCTCCTTCAGATGTATTTGCAGCAAAATCTGACCTTCTAAAATCTCGATTGAAAAAAATACGTTGCAGACCGATACCGCTCACATCGATAAACCTTTTCGGAATATTTTCTTTATAGAACCATGCATAGTTTCTCCGCCAGTGGGCGTTGATGTACATCTTATTTTTATCAATATCCCGGCTTCGAATGGTCCGATTTGAAGAATTAATTCTTTGTTGGATAGAGTTTCCGGTGCGACATGTTTTTCATATCCATAATTATAAAATTTTCAAGTAATTCATAGATTTTCCGCTAGGGGCGTAAAGGTAATTGGCGTTTTCATCGATATCTCTGCTCCTAAAACTCCGATTTGAAAAATTCTTTCTTCTCCGGATACAGCTCCTGATGGGAAATGATTTGCCTATAATTGGAATATTTGGTAAAGAATAGTTTGGCCACCAGGGGGCGTAAGTGTTAGTTTCTACTTCTGAGGTATTTGCAGTTAAATCTGAGCTCTAAATTCTCGATTCAAAAATTATTTCGTGGACCGATACCGCTCACATCGAAAACTCTTTTCGGAATATTTTCTTTTTAAAATAGTGCATGGTTTTCCCGCCAGGGCGGCATAGACGCATATCTTATGTTCGTCGATATCTCTGCTGATAAGAGTCCGATCTGAAAAAAACTTCTTTGTTGGAGAGCGTTCCCGCTGCAAAATGTTTCTCATATAATTTAAAAAATTTCTAAACGCACAGGTCTGCCACCAGAGGACGTAAGTTCACGTTTCCGTTTACAGCAGTGTCTGCAGGACTAAAAACCCGATTTAAAGACTTCTTTCTCCGGTCACATACTACTAACTATGCAAACTCTGTGTATATGTTTTCTTCCTAAAATAATGCACAATTTCTCCAGTAAGGAGCGCAAATGCTTAATCTGTTTTTCTTAATATCACTGCTTCTTGTACATGTGCGATTTAAACAATTCTTTCAACACCCGATGCCATTTACCTTGTATAGCACTTTAGGCTTGTATATGAGGAATTTTGTAGTTCACATTTCTGTCGGTAGGTGGTGGTTGTGTACTTTAGTTTGCAGCTGTATCGCCGCTTCTAAAACGATACCAAAAACAAAACTGGCGATCTAGTTACAGGTTTTTGGGGCGCCTCCATCTTTGAGGCCCTAGGCGCGCGCCTAGTCGGAAATCCGCCTCTTGGAACTAAATATGTAGATATTTGTATTTATGGATGTTTTATTGATTGCAGAAACCGATTGATTGTTTTCGAAACTAGTTCCATTGACTTTGAATAGCTTTGATAAATTTAATTCGCGTCAGAACGGATTCGAAAGACGTGCTTATTTTACATATGAAAATTCGGTGTCATCTTTCTTGTTTTTTAATATATTTAAGATGATGTAAATATAAAGATGTTGTGCTTAATTTGTTAAATCTTTAGCCTCTTTTAATTAATATTACAGCAGTTGCAATTTGAAAATTAAAAAAAACGAGAAAGATGACACCGAATTTTCGGGTGTAATAAGCACGTCTTTTGAATCCGTTCTGACGCAAATTAAATTTATCCAAGCTATTCAAAGTCAATGGAACCAGTATGGAAAACAATAGTATCTGACGGAAGAAGGAAGTTTTTCAATCGGGTTTTTAATCCCTCAGATATTGCTGTAAACGGAATCGTGAGCTTACGCCCTATGGTTGCAGACTTGTGAACATGAATTTATATGAGAAACATTTCGCGCAGGAAACGCTCTCCCACACAGAAATAATTTTTCAAATCGGACTCTTACAAACAGAGATATCGACAAAAATAAGATGTGACTTTACGTCCCCTGGTGGGAAAATTTGCTACAAATACATCAGAAGCAGAAATTAACACTCATGCCTCCTGGTGGCCAAACCATTCTTTACCAAATATTAGAAATTATGTGAAAAATATTTTCCATGAGGTCTTGTATGCGATACAGGAGGAATTTTTCAAATCGGAGTTTTAGAAGCAGAAATAACGTAGAAAACGCAATTTACCTTTGTGCCCCCTAGCGGAAAGTCTATGATTTACTTGAAAATTTTGAATTTATAGGTAAAACATTTCGCATCGGAAACACTATCAACAAAGAAGGAATTTTTCAAATCGGACTCCTAGAAGTAGAGATATTGAAAAAATAAGATATATATCTACGCCCCTGGCGTAGAAACCATGCATTATTTTAAGAAGAAAATGTTTCTAAAAGGTTTGTCGACATAAGTAGTATCGGTCTACAAACGAAGTTTTTTTCAATCGAGAATTTAGAAGCTCACGTTTTGCTGCAAATACATCAGAAGCGGAAATTACGATTTACGCCCATGGTGCCCAAACCATTTTTTTTCTACAAAAATTAGAAATTATGTGCAAACGATTTACCATCAGGAGCTGTATCCAGCGCAGAAAAAAAATTTTCAAATCGGAGATTTAGAAGCAGTGATATAGGGGGGAAACACAATTTACCTCTACGCCCCCTAGCGGAAAGTCAATGAATTACTTGAAAATTTTGAAATTATATGAAAGACATGTCACACTGAAAACACTATCCAACAAAGAAGGAATTTTTCAAATCAGACTCCTAGAAGTAGAGATATTGACAAAAATAAAAAAAATAAGATATACATCTACGCCCCTCGCGGAGAGACTGTGGAATATTTTAAGAAGAAAATATTCCGAAAAGGTTTATCGATGTGAGTGTTATCAGTCCACGAATGAATTTTTTCAATCGATATTTCAGAAGCTCAGATTTTATTACGAATACATCAGAAGCAAAAATTAACGCTTACGCCCCTTGGTGGCCAAAGTATTCTTTTCCAAAAATTTGAAATTATATGCAAAAGATTTTCCATCAGGAGGTGTATCCGCTGAAGAATTTTTTTTTCAAATCGGAGTTTTAGAAGAAGAATTATCGGGGGAAATGTAATTTACTTTTACGCCTCCTAGCGGAAAATCTATGCATAATTTGAAAAAGTAACTATATCTAAAATGCTCTTCGACATAAATGCAATCGAAAGATAAAATATTTTTTTCAATCGGATGTTTAGAAGCAAATATGTGGAATAAAACGTATTTTTGAATTCGACATCATCTGCATTTACGCCCTCTAACGGTGAAATTGTACATCGTAAAAAAAAAAACGAAATAAAGGATCATCATTCTCATATTTCAAGCTTCCCAAAGCAAAAAGAATTTTTCAAATCGGACTAATAGTTGCAGAGATATCGTGGGTACAGACGGACGGACAAACCGGTAACATAAGCACGATCTTTTTTTACAAAAGACGTGCTAACAACTTACGAGTACATTTAATTAGAGCATTGTTGACGACTAAACTTCTGTAATATGCGCCCACTTCGATGATTGTCGTTGGAAGTCGAAGTACGTACAATACTGCTTGAGAAAATTGCAACACCAAAAATGAATCGCGCTATTCAAATGAAATTTATATCACAGGTTCCTCGCGTTACAGGAGACAACTGATTACATCGGTCTCGTTCATTTCGTCGACACTCAATATGCCAACAGTCGATTCCTCAAAATTTTCGTAAAATCTACAGTTTTCAATTTAGAACCACTAAATTTGGTATACTATCTCATTGTACTCTTACACCAACTTAGACCATAGACGGAAGAGGTTGGGGACCGGGGTCAAGGGGGCCCCATACAACATTTTCGTAAAATCTACAGTTTTCAATTTAGAACCACCAAATTTGGTTTACTATCTCATGGTACTTTAACTTAGCTCGCAGATAAGGTATTGGACTGCAGAATTGTGTTGCAGTTCTTAAGTAAAAAATGGACATTTTTTAGAAAAAAAAATTATGGGGCTCCCTTTACCCTGACCTCTTCCAAAAACCGTGTACGGTCTAAGATAGAGTACCATGAGACAGTATACCAAATTTGGTGGTTCTGAACTTTTTTTCGGTTTTTTTAGGAATCGATTGTTTGCATATACTGTATAGTGTCGACGAAGTGAACCAGAACCGATTACATTTGTAGTTTTTCACTTCAAAACTCAGTATCGTGTGAAGCAGATGCGTAGCTAGGCATTTCTGCGCCCGGGGCAAACCATGAAATATTACGCCCACTCCATCTGCCTTTCCATTTCTAAGTACAGTAAAACTTCCGAATATCGGACATCAAAGGGAAAAGAAAAACTGTCCGTTATTTAGAAGTGTCCGCTATTGAAAAAATCATGCTTTATGACACCGTGTTATGTTTATAACGTAAAAGTAGTTTTAAAGATAAGTAAATATAAACATGTAAATGTAATACATAGAGCAAACTTGTACTAACCATTATTAAAAAATATCCATCAAAACCTAAGAAGCAAAATAATCAAGTATTGTTGTTTGCCTATTATTCGTGTGGAATTTTGTTTTCTAAATGAATTTCTAGCCAGCCGCCTGTAGCTTTGAATTCTGTGAATCCTAATTCGTGTGCGATTTCTAAAACCTTTTGACGAATTAAAGTCCCTGATAAAGGTATGTTGCTGGCTCTAGCACGGCAAAACCATTCATAGGTACGAGTGCCCACAGCTAAACCATCAGTTTTTTGGGAAAGCTCTCTTAATTTTCTGGATGCCATTACAATCTTGCCAAGACTTCACTTTCGTTTTTCCAATGCCGAGTTTATCTTCTAAAACGCGCACACTTAGTCTTTCCTTTTCACTCAGCTCCACTATTTCAACTTTTTCTTTTAGAGTCAAGCGCTTACGTTTGTGCGACATTTTAAAAACGATGTTTGAGAAATCTTTGCTTCACAGCTCGCTTGATGAGAAAAACCTACATGGTTGAGCACTGACCTTGACCTTACCAAACAACAAAAGGTGAGTCCCTTCCCCCCACACCTGTATTGTGTTTGCATGTATTGTAATCCGATTACCGTTCCCGAATTTGCCCTGGAATTAGCCGGCACTGGTCCCCATTTCTGGGGTCTCACCCAAGGAGGTTAGAAGAAGAGGAGGTGAAGGGACCCGTTTTGACTGAAGCCAAAACAGATCAGCTGTTTCTGCTCTCTCTCTCTGAGGTGGTGGGAGTCTGCGCTGCGAGAGTTCGGGAACGTGACGTCACTTCCTGTGGCTTAAGCAGTTTTGCTTAGCGCATGCAAACCGAGGATGGAAAGAAGGAATATTTCGGACTTCTTATTTCTTAACATTAGGCTTTTGGTTATATTTTAAACATGGTTACTTGCACATGGGCAGTATGCATGGTTACTTGCACATGGGCAGTAAGTAACCATGCGCACTATGCACTTCCGCTCAAAAAATCATTATTTTGCTCAATTTTTTAAAGAAATACCAACACATATATTCCTGTTTTTCTGGAAATTTTTTATTATGGGAATGAATATTTCAGCCTCAATTTTTTTCATGCCTGTGTGGGTAGATAAGGGTCCGAAAAACCCGTTCAAAACCGCGATTTCCCCATAGAGATATACAGGAGATTCTTAGGTTGGGCGCATTGGCGTAGTCAGCTGATCAAAAGTGGAGTCACGCCAGAAGCACAGGGAGAGGGGCTGTTGCCAGCTCCTCTTACTTCTAATCTCCTTGGTCTCACTCCATTGGGGGCATCTGACCTGAAGAGCTAGAAGGCAGTTTCTCCTCCTTGGTTTCCCCTGGTCAACATGGGTGTCGCACGGCTCTGTGGCCCTGTGGGTGTCGTCGCATTTGTGACCGGGTTGAAATGGTAGCATATGCGACCTGCAGGGACATAAAGGAATGGGGAAGAAAGGAGGGAGGCGATATTAGGTTTTCACCACCTGGGGTCTTCCAACGGTCAATGCGACCGGGGTTGAAAGGTTTCCCCGAATATCGTTTCCCCTAATGCATAATCTTGCCCTAAGGTTATTTTGCCTTCCCTCTGCTGGCTTACTCGTTTTCCATCAATACTTTGTTTGAGGATAGGGTGAGAAAAGGGCAAATCTACGATTTTGGTCGTTTGTAGACAACATGGTATGACAACTTCGGATAGTTTCAAACAAGAAACGCAGTACAATACCATTCCGGACAAGGATTTCAGGCTGCAGTTAGCGTTGGTTTATTCTGAGTGCCATTCAATGCTTAATAAATGCCGATTTAATTAGTTCTTTAACAAATTACGTATTACATGTATCTTATTTTCAATGCCAAGAGTGTTTTTAAGTTTTTAGTTCTATGTCAAACTGTATATAAATGTTATTGTAGCTATGCTTCTGCCTACCAGTTAGGGCAAAATATATGTATGTAGTCCATATGTATTAAGAAAGCATGACGCTCTTCCTTTGCAAATTCAAATAGGAATACCAATATAAATGAGAACTGAACGTGACGTTGTGGAATTAATCGTAACTTTGACCGAACTATTAGGGGAAACGGGAATCGTAACTTCTGACCCAACTATAATAGGGGAAACGGGAACTGCAGTAGCAATTTTAGGGGTACCGGGAATCTATGTGTATAACATAGGGAGAATGGGCCTCAACGAACCACCCGATAATCGGGGAAACGAGAGGACACCGTTGAAAGGTCAGATGGTAAGTGGGTTCAGGGCCGAGTTGATCACGTTTGTAGGAATTAATTGAATAAACAATTTTCACACTATTTAATTTCTCTCACTTTATATATGAATTACCATTGAAATTTTTGCAGTAACAGAAATTTTAAATTTTGTCAGCGATGGTTTGATATTTCCGTAATTATTTCGTTTTTCACAGTCTTGAAAAAAGAAAATGAAATTTGGGAACATTTGGATTTCCTTTCTTACTAAAAGCGAGGAAACTTGCCATTAATTCTGAATGCAGCTATCGCAATAAAATTCGCACATGAATGGAATAAAATCTCCGGCAGTTTGTCGTAGGGTAAGTACTATGGCTATTGCTTGGGAAAAGGAAGTGTTTTATTTTTTATATACAGATCAAGTTTTACTAGGGGTATCTCCAGCTGCCCTCCAGAAACATGAGTAAAACCTTATTTTGTAAATACAAACAATACGACAATTACAATAATTATCAGACTTTTGCTAAAAAAGACTATTAAACAGGAAATGGTGATGTCGGTATACCGATAATTTTAGGTTTGGGACACTTGGTTATTTTTTGCCAACAATGAGCCGCAAAAAATCTGCTTACGGGGCTGTTTATGGATCTCCAGTCTGATACTGAGAGTTCGTATGAAGATCAGTAATTTACAACAGCTATTTCTGCAGATTTTTTAGGAGTAACAATTCCGGGTACGTAACTACGTATAAAATAATCTATGAGGAATTAAAAGAGCAATACATGAAGGTAGGAATATTTTCTGGGGAATGATATTTTCTACATTTTCTAACCAATTGTTATTATGTGGTTGTAATAAAGTCAGAGCATAAATAAGCTATTCTTAAAAATGACAAATGAATCAGAGCCATATTATTATTTAATATTTTCTGGAGATCTAAAATTCATGTGGGAGAAACCGCGAGTCCCCAGACATGCGTTCAATACACTGAAGTTCTATCGCGTTCAAACTGAAGTACGTACTTTGGTACAAAGCAACTTCTTTTACGATGTAGAGAAAACGCATTTCCGTAGTTCACGTGATGGTCGCAAATACTAAGCCCTGCACAAATACTACCCATTTCGTCACGCCGCATCGTCAGCAGCTCCCTCCCTCCATCTGACCTCCCTCAATTCTTTCCTCATCCCTCTGCGTTAAGCCGGTCGCATTTACTACCATTTCAACCCCGGTCGCAAATGCCAAGGTCTTTAGATGGGCTCATTGCTTTGTGTTTCTGCTCCTTGAAGATGAAGTGGTCCTCGGCTGTGCCCCTCAGTGACGTCACGGGGATGCATGTCACTTGTCAGTGCGTGATGTAAAGCGCCCGGTGGATGCTGTTAACCCACGTTTGTTGCATTCGCATTAGTTATCTGCTGTTTGTATTTCTGACATCGAATTTTTTTATTTAATTTCTGTAGTATATCGTTTTCGTACAATGGCTTACTGCGCTGTTGCTACGTGCCGAAATACCTGCAGGAACACGAAAAGGCGAAACATAAGTTCTCAGTTTCCCTCGAAACGACCCAATAGTTCAAAAAACTGGATGAACAGGTGTCTCAGAGCAGATTCTTTTAATTTGAATCAGCTATACCAACAGTCAATTTATCGAGATCAAACGCTGCAAATGTCACTGCAAGAGGTGAAAGACAAAGAAAGAGAGAAATACTGCATGCTGCTTTTGATAGTCTTAAAAATCTTAGTCCCCAAAAAGGTCTTTTGCAGAAAATGTGGCCTCAATTCAACCTGCAGCAGATGAAGAAACAAATTTCTGCGTGAAATGTGATATGTTCCAAAAAAAAAAAAAAGTTAATTTTTTAAATGACAAATTGTCAGTAACGGAAAAATTAAATTTTCTGATAACAGGAAACAAAAAAAAGGATATTTTAAAGAGCTTTTCTAGCAAATCCAGAAGATGGAATCGTTCGCGCAGGCTTTTATTAAAACAATTCAGAGAACTGAAAATTAAGGTAAAAAAACAAAATACGAAAAATCAAAAATTGAAAAAAAAAATGAAAATGAAAATGCTTTCGAAACATACTTACAAAAACACAGGTAACCTCTCTTGTAGAGGGTAAGAGTCGAATTACATGGACACCTGAATATCCGAAACGTTTCACAAAAATTACAGTAGCCGAGGTTTTGTTATTAACAAAAAAACATTATTTTCGCGTTTGATGAAAATGATACATATATCATCATCATCATCATTGTCAACCATTATCAATCCACTGCTGGACGAAGGTCTCCCCAAGTTTCCTCCACAACGGTCTGTCTTGTGCCAGTCTCCTCCATGTCACTCCCGCATATTTACGAAGATACATATATATATATATATATATATATAAAAGAGGAAACAATCAATGATTTATTCACTCCTTTAGTTTCTTTAAATCATTTGACCATTTTATTTCATATTCGGGAGCTCAGTAGTCGTATTTATCATCAGAGTTCCCCGCACAGAGCAAAGCAAATGTGATTCCTAACACTCAGCGATGCATGCCAGCTACGTCACCAGCCGCAACTTCCGGGGACAACTGAAATCTGCCGTACGAGCCAGCTCTTGTATCTATACTCGGGGCAAAGCTATCCTGACAATGAGGCAAATATTACGGTTCCTTTTCACTCCCAGTTTCCAGTATTACTCCGCACTAATGGTGTGCAATTAATCTTCGCTCCGAAATTTTGCCAGGGAGCTTCTCCCACAAGCCCCCAGGGCTGCCTGTCACCGTGCCCTGACCATATCCCCAGTACCACCCCACCACCCCCCAGAAACGCGCGCGCACGTTGCAGACCGGTAGTGACTGGCAGATGCCATTGGAAAAACCCGAAAAGACACAAGAATGTTTTAAAACAACAATCAAGAAGGACACAAGCGAAATTCCGTCGGAAACACTTATCTCGCCATCACCCTTCCGCTAATGACTCCCAAACCCCCACAGCAATAAATATCCCCTGGGCTGACGGCTTAACTCTGACCCAATGAAGAATGCTGTGACAGAGGACGATCAGTGACGTCACCAAACGCGAACTTCTGTATTTTTTAGAAATGCCGCTGAAACTGAGATCTGAATTTTTTAAATGCACATACATACACACAACGTATTGAACATCTGTGTACTTTTTAAGTGCCAGTTGAAACTGGAGTACGCAGGGGCGGATTTCCCACTAGGCGCGCGCCTAGGGCCTCAGAGCTTGAGGGGCCCCGAAAACGTATAATTGGATTGTCAGTTTTGCTTTGCTTTTCACGGACTGAAATAAATCAATTCTTAAAGTGACCACTTTATTGTCAAATGATAATTTGCTTTCTCATTTTAAGTTTTCCCATTGTTATCGATGTACTTGTTTTGAAAGAAACTGTTAAAATAACCTAACCTTCCTTTTAGTGGTAGGTGAAACAAGAATTGACGCTTCCTACACTTTTCATTGTTTAAAGCGAATACTTAGCTAGCTGTGATATAAATTACTTTCATATGACTCCCAGCCAAGGAAAAACATCTGTGTTGGAACTTTTTACCTGTTTTTCCTGAGCTGCGATGAAGAGTGCTTGTAGAAACTGTTCTGATGATCCGGGGTGTTTGCTGTTTACTACCTTTTCTCTCTGGAGTAGTATAATCAAGTTCTTCCTTAGCCCTAATCTTCCTACACCACCCTAAACCAAAGTAGCTAATACAATCTTCGCTAAAAAGAAAGAAAGAACCAAAAAAAAAAAAAAAAAAAACGAAGCACCCACAAAGAAGATGAAAATTGGCATGTGTAATATACATGTATAGGAGAGGAGATGATTGCAATTCCGCAACAGTTGGGCCATTTATCCGGATAAAACAGTTACACGAGTAGAAGAAGTCAGTAAGTTGTAGCGCCACCTCTCGCTCGGATACAAGCAGAAAGCCAGCGTGGCAGAGACACAAACAGTTTACGGATACTGTTCGGAGGTATGGAATGCCAGATGGTGTCCAAATTGTGGGCCAATTCGCCGACATTCCGGGATGGGTGTAGGTGGGGTCCCATCATGTTTGATTGGTGAGAAATCGGGTGATCGGCCTGCCCTAGAAGGGTGTCGACATTACAGAGGCAGACCCAGGAGAGATGTGTCGTGTGTGACCGGGTATTATCCTGTTCCAAAATTCCTCGGTGATGTGCTACAAGAAGGGCAACACAACAGGTCGTAGAATGCGTCAACTTACCGTTGAGCCGTGAGGGTAGTACGGAGGACTTCGAAGGGTGTCCAGCAATCGTAGGAAATAGCTTCCTAGACAGTCAGATCGGGTGTCCGAGCCCTGTGCCGTTGCACGGTAAAGGCAGGATCCGTGCGCTGGTCGGTTCGTCTCCAGACACGCATGCGCTGGTCATCGGCGCTAAGTGCAAACCGTGACTCATCACTGAAGACATGACACCACTGGACATTATCCCTCGTCGATCGGGTCCGACACCACTGCAAGTGGCGTCTGCGATGCTCTCTGATCAGTAGTAGGCGGCGGATTGGCCTCCTCGAATGTAATCCCTGCGCCGCAACTCCTCTAACAACGGTCCGAATGGCCACTTCCGTAGCTGTGGACGGCGCAACATGGCCACGGATTCTTGAGAGCGACGAATTCGGTTCTGTTCGTGCAGCTCTCACAATTGCTCAATTTTCGAGTTCCGTCGTTGCCCTCGGCCGTCCACTGCCCGTGTGCCGATGGATTGTAGTACCCTGTTCGACCCATTGGCGCCAACATCGTCCGATTACCGCGTCGCTCCGATCCAAATGCCTGGCGATACGGCGACTTGACCAACTGGCTTCTCTCAGCCCAATTATATATCCTCTCTCAAACCCGCTCGAGTTCTCGTGGTGTACATAGATCCGTCGTCGTGGCATCCTCACAGTCTGGAGGTTAATCCAGCAATTCGCTGTGACAATTGTCCGGTTCGTCGACGCATTTTTTTTTTTTTTTTTTTTTTATTGGAGGTTTAACGACCGCCGTGAGCAACTCAATGGGCTATAAGCAGTCGCCCGTCCCTAATTTAGGGTCACTGGTTCCAGGGAAGGGAGAGAGCCAGTGCCGTAAGACAAACACAACATCCATGCCTGACCGGGATTCGAACCCGGACCCCTTACGGACGAATGATCAGAGGCCAACGCCTTAGACCACTGCGCCACCGGGGCGGCGTCGTCGACGCATTCTACGACCTGTTGTGTCGCCCTTTGTTCTTGATATACCCTTTTGGATGCGGTTCTCATGCGCTGTCGCAGGCAGCTATTTAGTCATTGGTCGTTATTTTTTAATTAATCATTTGCATATTCGGCTCGGCCCTAAGGTACTTACTTGCATGCAGAGTTTCATTAGGATCAAAGGACTTTCTCAGGGTGCCTCGTTCTTTTTTTTTTTTTTTTTCATCACAAAAAGTGTGTGCGCTTAGGCTGCAAAATAAAGATATTCGGAAATGTTGCACTGTTTATCTTTTTCTTATTGACTTATTGAATAGTGTTAAAAGAAATTTTTATTGTATGGCAATAGCATTTTCTTATAGCTTTCTCCTCCCCTAGTTTAATACTGATAATTATCAAGTATTCTCACCTTTTCTATTCCTTAAATTGACAACAAATTAATATTTGAAAAAGCAATAAAAGTTTTGGTTTTTTTTATTGAAAGTTTAACGACCACCGTGAGCAACTCAATGGGCTATATATAAGCAGTCGCCCGTCCCTAATTTAGGGTCACTGGTTCCAGAGTAGGGAGAGAGTCAGTGCCGTAAGACAAACGAAACACCCATGCCTCATCGGGATCCGAACCCGGACCCATCTCGGACGAATGGTCATAAGCCAGCGCTTAGACCACTGCGCCAACCGGGCGGCCAATAAAAGTTTCAATGATACTCTTACTCGAAAAACTGTGGTTCCTACTTTTCCATTTTCAAGCTGGATCTTTTGCTCTTAATCCTTATGCTTCTGTTTCTGATAACTGCGGTGGAAGCATAAGGAAAATCTTACGAATCTTTTTGACATAATAAAAGAAAACGCAGACCTAATTTCCTGATGAAAGTAATAAGGAAAAATGTTTTCAAGAAACTCTTCACACTCTCGCTTATTTGCACTGACTGATGAAATTCTTACTGCCCAACTTTTTTGGTCCATGAAATTCTTACTGCCCAACTTTTTTGGTCCATGACATTTGTCTAATCTTTTCGATTTAGAGAATCGTTCGCCACAAGAAACCTCCTCTACGAAAAGTCATCCACCCTTTTTAAGCGAAGTACTGTGCACAAATTTAAATTTAACCCGTATTTTGTAACGTGGAGTACTTCTCCTGTTACCAGTGTCTTCAAGTATTTTACTTTTGCTGGATACCATGCTCGTTGCCTACTAATTTGACTAATTTGCTCATAACGTAAAAATAAGGCGATTTTCTAAAGCTGAAGCAATGGAGAGGGCATGTTTTGTAATTAGAACTTATTCCAGTTCCATGACAATTTATACGAAATGTATTGACAAATTTAGCGGAACTCCATTTTCAGCGCCCTTAGCGTTAAATTCGCCAAGTAACTATAGCAACTGAAGATGTACTAATGTAGCCAGTTTTGCCAAACGTGTCAAACTCAAAAAGAACTTTTGCCGTAACCGAAATAGTCTCTCGTAGCGTAAAGCTGAAATTTATTAAATTTCCAATTCCAGAACTACAGGAAAATTTATGAACTGGAAGTGAAATTTAAAATGGCCAAAATTTAATGAAATTTTATGTCCTATCATTCGCGAAAATAATTTTTGAAGAATCTGTGAAAACCACATTTGTTGTCCTTCAGTACCTCTAGCAGGAAATTAATGAACTGATTCGAAAATTTAAGTATTTGAGAAAGAACTGTTAAGCCTAATCTGAGAGACACAAAAATATTTCTTCACAAGAGAACTTCAATTTCTTGAATGTTCGACTTTGGTCGAACATTCAAGAGTCGTAAATTCATAAAGAATATGGGATATTTAAAGTGCCAAACTTAATGACCTTTGATTTCCCAGTAGCCGCAAAAATAATTTTTGAAATATCTGTAAAACAAAAAGTTCAATGTGTGCGAACAGTCAAACTGATTACATTAACACTGTTTCTGACAAAACGTCGTAATATTTTATGATAGAATCGCATTTCAAAAAGCGCAAAAACATTTTTCTTGACTTTACTTTTTTTTGTTGATCGGACGGATGAAATTTTCTGAGGCGATAAGAAGAGGAAGAAGGGGCCCCAGAATCGTTTAGCGCCTAGGGCCCCAAAAGATTTAAAGTCGCCTCTGGGAGTGCGAGCTTTTAGACCGGAACTATTTTATGCAGTGGAAGTATACACTCTGTAGCCTTCATTTCAACACTGGTGAGCACGAACGCTAGTCCTTTTCCCAGCGATTTCGGCCACTTACCCAAGGTTAGTGGCCGAAATCGCAAATAGCACTTGGCACCCTAAAATTTACAAGGCCTAGAGAACAAGACGGTTAGGATAGAGAATGAGGAAGTGTAAAATAACAAAAAGGAAAAACATTGTGAGTTTAGGCGAATCACACCCCTAGGAATTCCTAGAATCAAAATCAAATTGTCCGTTTTATTGTACTTTAAGTTTGTCCGCGACCGTTATTTAGAATGTCCGCTATTAAGAAGTGAATGCCCCATAAGAAGCCATGCAGGGCCGCGGGTGTCCAAGTGGTCAACGTTCGTGACTGTCATGGAGGTAACCTCAGGTTCGATGGTGGAGTGGGTGTAGCGTACGTGGGCGAAGCGTACAACCCAAAATCGTGGGCGAAGCGTACACTTCGTCGGTTGGGTTATCCCCCTGGTTGCCATCCCCCTTGCACGCGCAGGCCGGGCCGCCTCCAGGGCTGGTGAACACGTGTAACAAACACGTACAATTGGGGTTGTCATTAGCCGGGTCCGTTTCAGTGTGCGTTCATTTGTGCGCTGCGATTTGAAGTGTTTGTAATTATTTCCTTCAGAAGAACATATTATATTGTCATGGAATCTGGTGAATTGTTATCAACTAGAAATGGAAAACCTTGTTTGATAGCAGATGGCTACCAACACCGATTGCATAGAAAAAGCAAAGAATGTATCAGTTGGCTATGTACAAAAGAGAAAAAGAACAGATGCAGGGGAAGTATTAAAACGAATTTTAAATATGAAATAATAAGTCGAACGGATCATTCTTGTGTGCCAAATATTGCAGAAATAGAGGTAAAAAAGACAATGGATATCTGTAGAAAAAGAGTTAGAGACGAAGTTTCAGTACCAGTGCATAGGATTTTTCAAGAAGAAATGAGAAATATTTATTCAAGAGGATATGACCTAGTAACTGAAGTACCAATATATGGAAATGCCAAAACTTCACTGTGTGCAGAAAGAAGAAAAGTATTAGGAAGTACTCAAAACCCTACAGAAAGTAATGATATTGTATTTCCTGAATATGTTCTTCACCTATCGAACGACGAAAGTTTTCTTCGATTGGATTTTACAAATAATTATGGGAAAAGAATTCTCGTGTTCGCAGGTGAAAACGTTAAACATCTTTTGACAAGTGGAGACACCTTTTTTTGATGGAACATTCAAGAGTTGTCCGAAACAGTTCACACAATTGTATACTGTGCATGTTGATTGTGGAAGCACGGCACTTGAAGCAAATGTTTATCCTGTGATATTTGCATTATTACCCGATAAACGAGAAGAAACATATTATGCTTTGTTTAGCGAATTAAAAAGTTGGTGCCCAGAATGGACACCAAAAGTTATAAAAGTAGATTTTGAAGTAGCAGCAATTTCAGCAATAAAAATGATCTTCTCTAAAACAACAATATCTGGTTGTAATTTTCACTACAATCAATGCTTGTGGCGAAAAATCCAGGAAGTAGTACTCGTGACGGAATATAAATCAAATGAAGAGATAAGGAAGATATGCAAAATGTGTTCGGCATTAGCCTACATACCACTTTCAAATGTAGAAGATGCATGGCTTATCATAATGGAAGATACTCCAAAAAACGGTAAGTTATCCACATTTCTTGATTATTTCGTTGAACAATGGATGGATAATTCTATTATTCCTGTCGAGATCTGGAATGTTCATGGTCAGCGCCATAGGACAAATAATGCAGTAGAAGGTTGGAATTCGAAATTAAATAGAATTATTGGCAAAAAGCAACCAAATGTTCATTTTTTAATTAAGACCCTGAAAGAGGAATCCGAATATGTCTCGTTTTTGCTAAAGTCTAAAGAATTAGGAGAAACTGTTGGAAAAAGGAGAAAAGTTTACATAAAATTAGACGAAAGAATAAATAATATTATAACGGAGTTTGAAAAAACACAAAACCTGCGAAAATGCTTAACAGCTTTAAGCTATGCAACAAAGATAGATTAATTTAGTGGTGAACCAATGCTAAATAAGGCATTGCCCAGTCACAAGACTGGGGAAAAACTGTGGGGGAAAGTTTGCAGTAAAATACAATTGAAAATCACATTTTCAAAACAAACATGTACAATTTTGTTATTATGTACTTTGTAAATTGAATGACGGCTCCAATTGTATTTCACTTAATTTTTCTGTATTTTCGTATGCGTTACAAATGAATTTCAAATAAAAAAAAAAAGTAATAAAATAAAATTAAACAGCTCAAATGATTTTTTTTTTACTTTCATAGATTCCTTCTGGTAAAATTTTTTTATAGCTATAAATGCGAACTGTAAACTGTGGCCATAAAACCAACTTGTATGAGTTACGAAAGAATCCTCAAAATTTCTCCCTCCCCTCCCTACCTTCCAAACATGCTGTACGCTTCGCCCACGGTACGCTTTGCCCACGTACGCTTCGCCCACGTAACCGGTTCGATCCTGAGCAGGTACGAAAATTCGAACCACTAAATACCTGTCGTGCGTCGGATGGGCACGTTAAGCCGACGGACCCCGGTAATAAATAAGGGCGTCTTTCTCCCCTTTCTACCTCGCTTTCCTTGCCGTTTGTGCGTCTTCAACATCCCACTGGGGACCTCATCCTGCAACAAACAATGCACCGTGCCATCGCTTCCGAATTGTATCCGAATGGTTGGATGAACACTCCACCGACGTGACCTCGCTTCCTTGGTCAGCTTGGTCACCTGACCTCAAACCCATCGAGCACATCTGGGATGCCATCGAGAGAAATGTTCGAAGCTCTGACCCCCCTCCATCAAATCTTCGTGAACTGTAGGAGCTTGTTCAGGGGTCGTGGATCCAACGCTTCCGGTGTCTTGTCGAGTCCATGCCGAGACGAATCGCCGCCGTCATCAGGGCGAAAGGTGGTGCTACACGTTACTAGACAGGTATCTCTAATTCAATTGCTCTTCAGTGTGCATCAATAGCATAGATCGCACTTCGAAAATAACGTAATTCGCGTAACCACATATTCACCACACACGAGCAACTGTTGTATCGTTGTTTTTATCTATCGTTCTTGTCTCATACATTCATACATCACGTTCATACTGACCTCAAGAGTGTTTCCAACAGTATTCGTTTGAGGAAAAAGATGTCACATTAAGTTTGGAAGTATCAGCAGAACAAACTCAAATTTACATAGGGAAAGAAACTAAGAATGAAAGTTTTTTTTTAAAGTTAATTTAGAATATACGTCACAGCAACTAGCGACCAGTTCCCTGTTAAGCAGACGACGTCGAACTGTACTAGAGGACAAAACCTGGCCTGTGACAGTGCTCCGCTGACGCGCTTGCGCCGTGGATGTCGCTGTGTGATCGGTCACTACAATGCGGTTGAGGTGTCTGCCATCCAACGCAGTTGTGTGATTGTGCAGCCCATTTTCCGGATTTCTGTGCGCCCGAGCCTCATCTGCCCACTGACGCCACGTTCGAATATAGCTGTTCTGGCGTTTCGACACGTATGAGTGGCAATTTCGTGGTAAAAAATCTAGCTTCTCTCATCCCAGCAATCCTTCGTAGTCCGTCAGGTGTTCATAATTCAACCTTCTTTGACGATGGGGCATAGTGAGACACAAGAAACACCCTTTCGACTCATTCTCGGCTCACTGATTGCAGCAACTCGTTGGAACCAGGCTCTTTATACCCAAAATCAGACAGTTCAGTTGGCGATGCTCCAAAACCGCATGCGCCTTTTCACTATCATTTTAATCATTTACATGTTCCAACATATTATACATATCCTGTAAGTTTCAAGCTAATACCATCAGTCCTTCATGGGGTTGCAGTTTTCACAAGCAGTAGTAGTGCGCGATCACAAAGTTCCGAGACTAGGTACGTAGCGAGCCAACAAATGGCAGTACGCGGTTACGCGATCAGCGGTCGAGGGCAGTGACCTTCGTGAGTCATCGTGCCGAGTGGCGTCGTTCTTTCAACATCGGGAGCTGTGCTGCTCGATATTTGGTGACCACGTGCAGAACACAGCCCAGATTTCGGTATGGACTGAAAACTGGAGCAGCGAGCGAACATCAAATTCTGCATCAAACTCGGAAAATCGGGAACGGAGACGCATGAAATGTTGCGGCAGGCTTATGGCAATGAAGCAATGAGTCGTGCGAGGTGTTTTCAGTGGCACTCGCCCTTAAAGAGCGGCAGTGGAAGACGACGAGAGGTCAGGGCGACCGTCCACGAGCAAAACCACCGAAAATGTGGACATTCATGGTGCACCGTGAATTCGTCCCCCAGGGCTAGACCGTCACCGCCCTTTTTTACTGCGATGTTCTACGGCGTCTTAGAGAGGACATTTGCCGCAAACGACCTGATAATGTGGCGCATTGACGATTTCCTGCTCCATCATGTCAATGCAGCAGCTCACAGAGCGTTAGCAACACGCCAGTTTTGCAGCCGCAACAGCATGACTACCCTTCCTCACCCTCCTTGCTTGCCGGATTTAGATCCCCGCGACTTCTTTCTGTTCCCGAAGATGAAGATAAAGCTCAAGGGTCGCTATTTTGAAACCGTGGACGAGATCCAGCGGGAATAGCAGACGGTGCTCGACACGATTCGCGAACAGGACTTCCAGGGAGCGTTCCAACAGTGGCGAAAACGCTGGCAGCTGTGTATCGCTGCCTACGGAGACTACTTTGAGGGAAATCATAGCCAGACGTAAGTAACAAAAGTACTTTGTTGTATATCAGCCTAGTCTCGGAACTTTTTGATCGGACCTATTGATGTATTCTGCCAACACCGCCCATCGAAGGGATTTACAGGAATCATTGTTACAAAGTGTGACTGTTACAATAATGGAACTAAGGAACTTACACCTCACGATTATACAACTTGAACTATTTATTCCGTTTTTACTGGTGTAACAATTTACAAAAACACACAATGACTAAGTGCCGAGCTTTCATACTCCAAACGGGAGGCTTTCTCAAGGCCAGTGAACACAATAATGTCTTCCGGAACGACAATAATTTGAAATCTTGTAGCGCGCATCTACTGCGTGTCCAGGTGATACTGCGTCTCGCGGAAGGTGGTGTCTCGCGAACTGCCTCTCAAGATATTAGAGTAAAAAAAGAGAGGGAGAGACAGAGAGAGAGAGAGAGAGAGAGAGAAAGAGTGTTTGAAAGGCATTTCGCCCGATGCGGTTGATGCGCTCTACAAGATTTCAAGTTATTGTCGTTCCCGAAGACATTCTTGTGTTCACTGGCCATGAAAAAGCCTTCCGTTTGGAGTGTGAAAGCTCGGCACTCAGTCACTATGTGTTTTTGTAAATTGCTACACCAGTAAAAACGGAATAAATATACTGCTGGCCACACAAAATGCAACACCAAGAAGGAAACATCCGATTGGCCTAAAATTCGCAGCATGCGCCGCCCACGGGAGGACATGCAAACGATTAGCATTGCAGGTCATATGCAAATCATATGCGCCCGGCACGCCACCGAGAAGCACTATAAGAAGGGTGCACAGAAGGCGGGGTGTAGTGGAAGTGTCTTGTGCTGCCGGACATGTGTGCGTGGGAAGCTTCCTGATGCCTCGTCACAGAATACGGCAATCATTCCAGCACGTTTCGGAGTTCGACAGAGGACGAATAGTGGCTTACCGCGACAGCGGTTTATCGTACCGAGACATCGGCGCCCATGTGGGACGATATCCAGCCACGTTGAGGCGAGTATGGATATGGATTCGGTGGGTGCAGGAGGGACGGACGGACCGAAGTGAGCGATTGCCGCAGCCGCGGCACACCACGGAACGAGATGACCGGCATGTTGTGCGGCGGGCATTGACGGCTCGCATCGCCGCATCACGAACGTTAGCGCAGGAATTGGGATGTGTTGCGCAACAACCTGTGTCAGCACGTACCTTTCGACGTCGTCTGCAGGAGCGGGGATTTCTCGCACGGCGCCCATTGCTCCGACTACCATTGACGTTACACCAGAGGCGAGAGCGGCGGCAGTAGGCCGTTGAACACCGCACCTGGACTACGGAATGCTCGCACGACATTGTGTTCTCCGACGAATCCCGCTTCTGCCTGCAACACCACGATGGTCGGATTCGCGTGAGGTGGCACCGCAGCGAGAGACTATGACGCCTGCATCATGCATCCCCAAACCGGTCCGTCGCCTGGCGTTATGGTTTGGGACGCAATTGGATATGACACCCGCACCCCTCTGGTACGGGTCGCCGGTACACTCAACAGCCACTGCACCATCTCCGACGTTTTGGAGCCTGTAGTCCTCCCTTACCTGCAGGACCTGCCAGTGGCCACGTTTCAACATGACAATGCGCGCACGCACGTGGCACGCATCGTTCAACAATTCTTCACGGCCCACCAGGTGTCACTGCTGCTGTGGCCCGCCTGTTCTCCCGATATGTCGCCCATCAAACACGTCTGGTCGCTGATCGGCAACCGAGTGGCCCGGCAAGCAGCACCCGCAGCTACGCCTGATGAACTGTGGCAACGTGTGGAATCAGGCTCGACCGACAAACCCAAGCCCACATCCAAAGCCTCTTTCGTTCGATGCCGCGGCGTGTAGCGGCCGTTATTGCCAGCCATAGGAGCCACACGAACTATTGATGTGTGCGTGTTCCGCCAATCGCACGGACCTGTAAGTTCAATCGTTTCATCTTTGTATCTGTTGTTATGTGTCCAGTAAATCTGGCTTTGCTATTTCGTGTCCTTCTTGGTGTTGCAGTTTGGGTAGCCAGCAGTGTAATTCTGTGAGACTGTGTTGCAAGCGTAATACCGCACAGCACGATACTAAATCATTAGAAGATCCAAGACAAAATATGAGAATCTTAAACTTTTAACTCGGGTTCTTATGAGAGCAATAAAAGATTCTCTGACTTATATGAAAATTCTGCAGATAATTTATTAGTTTGAAGAATGCACTACTACGTATTAATTATCCCAAATATATTGCTACCGTTTCGTATTTTAAAGGACTTAATAACGATTCTCGTCATAATTCTTTGAAGGCCCACTCAGATGTCTTGGGGCCCACTCAAATGGATTAGCCTAGGGGGCCCACTAAGACCCTGTTATCCGGCCCTGTTCCCAACTGGAATGACGAAATAAAACACCACGACCATGCCCATTGCTTCTTAGCTGTGTAGGACTAAAGACTTATCGGGTTCGAAACGAAGATGCCAGATAAACCCTTTCAGCAATTAATTTCTTCCACTTGACTATCATTCGTTTGGTCTTTTCGTCGGTGTGACTTTTCCCAACTCTTTTCTACTTTTTATTTTTATAAAATTTATATCATCATCACCATCATCAACCATTACCGATTCTCTACTCGATAAAGGTCTCCCCAAGTCTTTTCTACAACTTTCTTTATTGGCACAGTCTATTCCACGTGACACTAGCATGTTTTCGGGCACTAGCATGTTTTCACCCATCTCCCACGAGGTCTTCTGGGTCTTTCTCCCTTGGTACCCAATCTGTTATTTTAGTTGGTCTGTTCTAGCAATATGCCCAGCCGATAGACACTTGAAGGACTTCATTTTGATCATGATGTCATCACCTCTTGTTATTTCCCTACTCCATGTACAGTGCAGCCTGTTTAGCAAAACCATCTACGATTCTGTAATAAACTGATCGCCTTGGCAGGTAACCACCAAATAAAGCTGTTCAATTTTTCAAAAACATCTCCCCTCCCCACTTGAAAAAAAAAACAAAAAAAAACGTGTTTTCATACAGCCAGTGACTGTTCTTTTCTTCTCTGCCATTTTGTTATTTAGAAATGTTATTCACTAAATCTCTCACTAACAGCCAGAAGTAACATTGAGAAATGGAGTAAAGCGTTAGGAACATGTGTAGCTTGTCGCAGATCGGGCGCTCCTACCACATGTTGCCCCGGAGTAAATGGAAGGTAACGAGATGTTGAACGTAACAACAGCACTACTGCGGTTGAACTTTGAAACATTCCTTCTCCCCTTCTTCCTCTTCCTTAGAGTCACTGAGGTTTTCTTATTCCATCGCGAACCATCCAGCCAGCTCAAACAATGCGGCCGCTGTGTGAGAAATCTAGATCCGTTAGGATGACGGAGGTGAACTCCTACGTGAGCTTCACGTTCTCGTTTAGGACAATTGAGAATCGAACATGCATGCCCAAGTTAACAGAAAGCCATGCCGTCTTCAGACAAACGTATAAGAACCTAACTGACCCTGAGGACCACTCACCATTTACAATCTCGTCATCGATGGTGACAGACAGAGAGACAGAAACAGGTGCATGTTTTTAAACTCACATTTTTTGTTATCTTTCCAGAACCTCCTAAATAAGATTTTGTTATAAATTCCGCAGGTTAGTGACCGAGAAATTCATGTATATTCTCTTATGCGTTTCAAAAATGGCTGCTCTTGGCCTGTCCTGCTGATGACCGCCAAATACAGGGGGACGTACATAAAACGTGCCCCGAATGTGGTTTGGGTTACAGTTGCAAAGTTATATACGCTCTCGTATATATATTTATTGGAGGTTTAACGACCACCGTGAGCAACTCAGTGGGCTATAAGCAGTCGCCTGTTCCTAATTTAGGGCCTCTGGTTCCAGGGAAGGGAGTGAGTGAGCCAGTGCCATAAGACAAACACAACATCCATGCCTCACCGGGATTCAAACCTGGACCCATCTCAGACGAACGATCAGAAGCCATCGCTTAGACGACTGCTCCCTGGGGCGGTAAAAAGTTATATTTCGTAGCTCGACGCTGTCGCTCATGCGCATATGAGTTCAGTAATCCTCCAAGCTCCGGGATACAGTCTGCAGCTGTCTGGTTGTGAGTCATGCCGTATTCAATTGAACAACACGTTTTTATTGTGGTGGAGTATGTTCCCACATGTTCTTTCGCTTTGGTTCCTGAATGATTTAAAGTAAAATATCCTGGTGCATGCCAACGTTCCAACCAACCATCCAGGACTGAGAGAAGAAATGGCGTTCAACTGGTTCTGTAATCAACGCACAAAAAGTGAAAGAACGAACTCTACGCACACTGGAAGCGCTCATCGACACAGCGAATTGTATCGAAAGAAGCCCCAACAAGTCAGCACACCGTTTATTCCAGCAGACAGGCATTACTCGTAGGTCAATTCGATTTAAAAATTAAGCCTTATTGTGTGAGCATTGTGCAGGAATTGACGGGGAAAAGAAGAGTGCTTAAAAAGGAAAAACGTGTCCATTTTACTGTCAGTGGCTCTTAGAGATGGTTTCTAAAGGACTGCTCTACCCATTTCTCTTCATTTCAACAGACAAAGCTTGGTTCCATTTTTCGGGGCATGTCAATTTGTAGAATACACGACACTGGGCTGCTAAAAACCCACACGAGGTCCAACAGAAACAACTCCATGATTTAAGAGTTGGTGTTTGGTATGAAGTGTCATGCCAACGCATCATCAGACCTATTTTTTCGAGAAGAATGTGAATACAGATGTTTATCTGCATATATACGAAGAGTTTGTAAGCTAGCTGACTCCACACGAACTCACTTATGCCTTTTTCCAACATGATGGAGTGACTGGCCATACCTCTAATCGTTCACTCGCTCAAATCGACAGTGATTTTACTAAGGAAAGGACAATCAGGAAAAGCTTACCGCAACAACCCTCGAACGTTGTAAGAGTTGGAAACCAACATATAGCAAGAGATCGCCCGCACTTCAGTCTCCGAATCGCGGGGCGTTTTCCTGAATATGCTTCGGGGGGGGGGGGGGGATTCATCGAGGGAAGTGGCGACCACTTCCAACATAGACTTTGAAAAGGTATGTAAAAATGCTTATAAACGTGTCAGTTGTTAACATTATAACCTTTTTTTTTTTAAGTTAAAAATGTCGTTTATTTACCACACCAAAAATGAAATGTACGGTACATTATGACCAAATGACCAATATTATGATCAATACATTATGACCAATATTATGACCATTACATTATGACCAATAGTCTTTTGCATTGGAGCCGGTTATATGCGCGCCATCCTGTAGTCCCTTGTGCATTGCTCATTTTGGTGATAATATTCCGTGCCAGACAAAACTGCCCGTTGTGGCAGGTGAATGCGGAATATGAGTAACCGCCAACATAGGCTTCAATTTCCGTTATTCAGCACGTGCATAAATCCTCAGTAATCTATTTTGGTGTTAAACTACCACAGTGAGCAAACCAGCTGGCTATATAAGCTGTCGCTCGCCCCTAACTTAGGGCCAGGGAAGGAAGAGAGCTACTTCCCTAAGACAAACACACCATTCATCCCTCACCTGGGGCTCGAACACGGACCCATGTCAGACGAATGCTCATTGAGCTGTATAAGCAGTCACTCGTCCCTAACTTAGGGCCACATGTGCCAGGGAAGGGAGAGAGCTACTTCCCTAAGACAAACACACCATTCATCCCTCACCTGGGGCTCGAACACGGACCCATCTCAGACGAATGCTCATTGAGCTGTATAAACAGTCGCTCGTCCCTAACTTAGGGCCACATGTGCCAGGGAAGGCAGAGAGCTACTTCCCTAGGACAAACACACCATTCATCCCTCACCTGGGACTCGAACACGGACCCATCTCAGACGAATGCTCATTGAGCTGTATAAGCAGTCGCTCGTCCCTAACTTAGGGCCACTGGTGCCAGGGAATGGGGAGAGCTACTTCCCTAAGACAAACACACCGTCCCTCCCTCACCCGGGACTCGAACCCAGACCCATCTCGGACGAATGCTTCGAAGCAAACGCTTGGTACTACTCGATCACCGGGGCGGTTTTAGCTGTTTAGTTCCGATGATGTCATCATCAAATGAGTGGATGAGGAGCAAAACATTTTTTTTTTCCTAATCTAGATTAAGGTGAATCAACGGAATGTCACGCACTTGTAAAGGACCCAAAATATGACTTTATGGGAGAATTTTTTCCAAGAGTGGCGACCACCCCCAAAGAAAACACATCACTTCAAACCTATTCAAGCCTCCCCCCCCCATTTTTTTTCCCACGCTACACCCATGTCTACGACCCTTTCTCATCCATGAACGTATATCAGTCATAAACCACCAGTGCTTCTGATACCGTCATAGAAATTACTGAGAAACAAAACTTCACAGAGAAATTGCTCTCAGCATCTCCAGTGCAAGGCAGGCACATCATAAAGTCATTCTCGGCATAGAAGCACGGAATTTTTACTGTTTCCTATGTTGCCATTTTTCCCTCAGAAACTTTGATGTATGACCTACATCCGTTCCTGGATGAGAAAGTGGCGTCGACGTTACGAGGAAGTACGGGATTATTCCGACTAGCGCAAATCTGAAAGATGTTTAGATTTCTGAGCTAGCTAGGCTATGCATAACTTCAGTCGCTTGACGGTTCATTGCCCTTGAGGTGTAGAGGTAGCGTACGCGAACGGAAATCGGGAGATGTTGCTTCTATTCCCATTCCAGGGCAATACAAATTTTTTGAAGGGGTGACTATCTGGAAAGCAATGAACTGTATTGAGATTCACATTAACATGTTTCTGAAACAGATGAATTTTCGTGCAAATGTAAACTGAAGGATTTGCACAGCGTTTCCCAATCCTTCTGCCATGCAGTATGGGATTTTAAAATTTTGAGGGCCTAGGCCAGTCTTGTTTGGAGCCCCCCCCCCCGTCCCCACCAAAAATTTTTTAACAAACTTAAATTAATCACCGATAATTTAGGGTATTGGGAGTCGCAGAATGTATAGGCGTAAGCTGTACACGGTTAGCTTCCAAATTATTATCAAGCAAATAGTTTTTGCTTGTAGATGAAAAAAGAAATGTTCTTTACAATTTTTTTCAGACAAACTTTCCTTTTTATAGACTAAATAAATATGTAAAACTAATAAACCACATGGGTGCGGTGCCCGCACTCAATAAGGAAAGTCTGATGGAAGTTGAACCATGTGAATTTTAACCACCTCATTTGTGGTAAAAGGTAAAATACGAATCTAGCCATTTTCGCACACATTGCTCAATCGTGATGTACATATTTTGTCCTCGCTGGAATCTGTAATATTCTAATATTATTTATTAATTTTTCTTTAAATTATCTTATTTTATTTTTTCCGTGGTTCGCACTTCGCGGGTTTTCAGCAAGTTTTCTGTTTCAATAACTGTGTACGCAGATTCGTTTTTTTTTATACAATTCTGATGGGGAAGAATATGTTTCATCAGAACGAATGCACTGAAAGGAAGTGAAAAATATTTACCCTATATTTAAATTTTAAAAAAAATACACTGTTGAATCAGCTACAAAGAAAAATAATAATTTAAAAACTCTGACTGCATTCAAGTTTTAAAATTCACCTTGAACTATTATTATCAATATTGATAAAAGGTTTTTAATGATACCACTTTTTACAAGTCCACTCCACTTGCTTTCATGGCAGCGAAGTCTTGAATGATATCTTCGAAATCAAGTTCTCAGCATTTGCAGCGAAACAGGTCAAACTAGAGAGTCTCAAATCCGTAAATGAGTACCTAAGATAGTTCTTAACTCTTTTAAGAACACTAAAAGACCTTTCACCAGATGTATTAAAAGTCATCACGCTCAGGAAAATTCTTCACACATTGTTGTGCCCAACCAACATGACGCATCGTGTCTTTAAATGAGAAATTGTATTCTCGTTTACTCGTTTATTACCTAGTCAAGTCACCGCGTTCAAATTGTTGAAGCGTTGTGTTATTCAGTTCACTGTCTACCTTCCTTGAAAAAGTCATGTGGTTGATGTGCAAAAGTCTAGGAACTTTGATTTCTATTTTACGCCAATAAATTCGGATTACTAATATAGTTTTACTATTTTAAGTACAGTTGGTGTACAGTTCCTCGTTATTAATTAATTTCGATAACTCCTAGAATTTCAGTGCAACTGTAACAGAGTGATTGTAGTTCGGATTTTATACAGAATTCTGGATTTTTTTGCCGAATAAACCCGGAAATTCCAGAGAAAATGAGAAGTTCATATATTTTGTATCTGTAGAAAAAGCACAATTCGTACAATATGTCATAAAAACAAATACCACCGTCTATGTACGATATTTAATTAAAAGATGAAATCTATTTACAAATTAAAAACCTCCACTAGCACTTTCGGGGTAACATTTACCCCATCATCAGGTGGAACAGAGAGTTTAATGCAGTACTCGCGTACACTTATACAGGAGCGCAGCAATACACCATGGTATAGTTCTCAAGCGTCACAAGGTTAAGGTGTTGCGATCGCAACCGAGCAACGGACACAATTTCCGACTTTAGTTACACATAATACAGATTGTGTTGCACAGTTAAAATTGTCAAATTTACATGTTATTGTTTTTATTCAATCATTTAATAATTATAATTTAAAGTTCAAAACGGCGACATGGCTTTTCCAAACTTTTGGTATGTCCACTGGCGTGTTATCATTACAGCACCTGTCCCCTAAGGCTTCAATGTACAGGCTTTCAGTAAAGTGTAGTGAGTGTACGTACGCAGGGGTGTTCAGCAGTCTAATGTTCGCCCAGTTTGGTTGCATAGTTCCATTTACGACGTTTCTAGATAGTGCCGTATTATTGCGGAAAGTTCAAATATCATACTTATGTTCCTGAACACGAATACCCAAACTTCTCCGTGTCGAGCCTACATAGTTACTGACGTGTTCTCCTGTTGAGGTGTCTAACAGTGGTATGTTGTACACTCCCCATTTGCTCAAAATATCGGTTGCTGCCTGATCTTATCTAACTGATGATATGAGATTCTTTGATCGGGTACCGAATTGTATGTTATGCTTTGAGCATATGCGTGACATTGCGTTAGTGATGTGTGGTACTGGCCCAATGCTCCCAAAAACCGTTTGCTAGGCTTTGGTTCTTGTTTTAGACTTATGGTTCTTTCGTTGCTAATTCTGCAAAATAATCTATTAACCAAGCGAGAGTTTTCTATACAGTCTGAAATAAAGTTTATTTTTAAATTGGCGGACAAACACAGATACCCAAGGACATTGGTTAATAGATTATTTTGCAGAATTAGCAACGAAAGAACCATAAGTCTAGAACAAGACCCAATTCTTAGACTTTTAATTTAAAGTACAGGAAATTATAGTTTTTGCAGAATAAACCAGTTTGTAAAAGTAAAAACAAATCCAAAATTTTAATCCCGTAATCTAGAAATAATGAGCTTATCGACGACAAATATTCGTCGATCAGGCGCGTGAGGGGCGATAATACAGAGTAAGTACAACTAGTCCAAAATATGGTAAACCGTTGGGACATTACAAGAAGGATATGCAAAGTAGTATTAGAAATTCTAGTATCACATGTTGTAAACTGTGGGACTACAAAAAAAAAAAAAAAAAAGAAAGAACGTTATGACATTAAATAATTTGTAGAAATTCCAGAACTTAGTGAAAATTAAAGGTGAGAAGAAAGTTTGATTGCGCTGATGTAGGAGGGAAAAAACAGAAAAAATTGATGTGTTTTCGCAAAAAAAGATGAACTTTTAGAATTCATCAACCTATTCTTTTATAAAACAAGTTAGTTTTTTTTAGATTTTATTCTGTTTAAAAAGTAAAATGCGAACAAAAGTTGTTTTTAAGCTGTTTTTAAATTCATGATTGCTTTACTTATGTCAGGAATTTATTTATCCACAGAATATGTAAGTTAGATTATTTATAGAAAACTGTTTTATAAGTAACACATGTAATCCAAAATAATCAGTTTGTTCCCTAAGCGAACTCAGCATACATACACTAGCGTATGTATGCTGAGTTCGCTTAGACGAGACTTTTTTAGAATGTAACGTCGTGCAGAAGTGCTCCACATCGACACAAATCATACCATAAGATCCCCAAGATGTAAGAATAAGGGAGAAGTAAGCAAAACCGTCCAAGCATGGAATCCAAAGGATACAAAGGCACTTTATTGAAAAGGTAGCTTCGAACACAACTGGACAGAAGACAGAAACGTCCATGTGACAGGCGGCTGCCAAGAAAAATCCAGTCTTTAGTAGGGGATATGATCACCCTTGACTGCGTTGCAGGATTTACAACGTCTGTCCATGCTGAGGACGAGGTTGTCAAGGAGCTGTTGAGGCATCGCGGCCCATTCCTCTTGTAGCGCCAATCGCAGCTGCGGAATCGTTGCTGGCGGCTGGTGACGTGCTGCCAAGCGTCTCCCGAGAAGGTCCCACACGTGTTCGATTGTATTTAGGTCCGGGGACCTTGCGGGCCAATCCATGCGTTGAATGTCTTCACTCTCCAACAGCTCTGCGACAACCACTGTACGATGAGGTGTAGCGTTGTCGTCCATGAAGAGGACCCACAGCATCTCTAAACAGACGCACGTGAGGCAGGAGAAGCTCGGTACAATAGCGGACACCAGTGACTGAACCTCCTTGGAAGATGTGGAGGTCAGTACGGCTACCAAGCATGATACCGCCCCAAACGAGAACTCCACCACCTCCAAACCGGTCCCTTTCGATGATGTTGGAGGTGTGGTTGCGTGTTCCCTGCTCTCTCCAGATGTGTATACGTCCAGAATCGCTCGTCAGACTAAATGGGCTCTCATCCGTAAAGAGAACTCGACCCCATTGCTGATGTGTCCAGTTCTTGTGTTCCTGGCAACACAGAAACCGTCGTCTCCGATGGGCAGGCGTTAATGGCACACACCGTACTGGTTGTCGTGCAAATCGGCAACAGAAACTGTAACGTACCAGGAGATGTGACGTACCTGCCAGAAGGACGCACACGACATAAAGGCAGATAGGAATCAGAATAAAACGTCCGCGTAGCTCAATTGGTAGAGTGACTTATTCCGGAATGAGGGGACCCGGGTTCGAATCCTGGCGCGGATAAAAATGACGGAGAAATTTACTTCGTTATAATGGCGCCCGAACTATCCGGATGACCCGACCGTTCAAAATCTCGCAATGGTGTGATGTTATTTCCACACCGCGAGATAGGAAAAATAAGAGAATCCCTTCTCCAGCATTTCGAATAAAAAAAAAATTAAGGGGAGATGATGTAACTTACCAGGAGATGTGACGTACCTGCCAGAAGGACGCAGATAGGAATAAGAATAAAACGTCCGCGTAGCTCAATTGGTAGAGTGACTTATTCCGGAATGAGGGGATCCGGGTTCGAATCCCGGCGTAGACCAAAAATGACGGAGAAATTTACTTCGTTATAAAACCAGCGGGGAAATACCCTCGATGAGTTTGCAGAGGCAGAAGGGTTTTTCATCTTGAACTCCTTTTTCAAGAAAAAGCCACACAGGAAATGGACATGAAGACATCCAAATGGGACGACAAGTGAAATTGATTTTATTATGTGTAACAAAAAATTCGTCATAGAAGACTGCAGTGTGCTAAACAAGTTCAACACAAGTAGTGACCATAGATTGGTGAGATGTAAGATGCACCTCAACACTAAACTTGAACGTGGCAAGCTCATAAGACAAACAAAATCTATTGACATAACCAACCTTAAAAAACACCATAATACCTTCAAGTTGGAACTGAAGAACAGATTCTCTGCTTTAGACCTAACATCGGAAGAAGTGGATATTTCTGAAGTTAACAGAAAAGTAACCAAAGCTCTTATCGAAACAGCAACAAAATTAGCTGGGTCTAAGAACAAGTTGCATGTGAACAAATTATCAGGAAAAACCGAAATGTTGATGCAAAAAAGAAGAGAGATGAGGACAACTAAAGAAGATGTGACTTCCAAAGTGGAATATATAGAGCTATGCAAGACAGTACGAAAAAGTATCACTGAAGACGTAAGGAAATTCAACTGTGAACTAGTAAGGAAAGCAATTGAAAACAACCAAAGCCTAAAGATATAGCAAAGGGACATCTCAGTAAGGGAAGAAAACAGATTATGGCACTGAGAAAAGAAGATGGTTCTGTAACAAGAAATAGAGGCGAAATTTTGACAAGAGTGAAAGATTTCTACTCCAAATTATATGAAAGGGATGATACATGTACTCCAGACATCATGAAAGGTACCAGTACCAGAGTTCTTCCAGTCCTCCCAGCAGAAGTTGCACATGCAATCAAGAACATAAAGCCGGGAAAAGCCCCAGGGGAAGATGGAATTACTGTAGACATCATACAAGAATCAAGTGGAGAAATCGAAACAGTACTAGCCCAAATTTTCACTCCATGCTTTAATGAAGGGGAGATTCCTGAGGATTGGAACAACGCTACAATGATCTTGCTACATAAAAAAGATGACATTGAGGATCTCAGGAACTACAGACCTATCAGCCTCCTATCAGTGGTTTATAAAATCTTCACTAAAGTTCTTTCACACCGCTTGAAGGTAACACTGGACATGGCTCAACCGAGAGAACAAGCTGGATTCAGGAGTGGCTACAGCACAATAGATCATATCCACGTACTGAGAGAACTAATTGAAAGAGCGAGAGAATATGAACTTCCATTGTGCATGGCTTTTATCGATTATGAAAAAGCCTTTAATTCGGTGAAACCATCAGCAGTTACAATGGCTCTGAAATCCTGCGGTATTGAAAATGCATACATTAATATTATTAATAACATCTATGAAAATGCAAGTGCAAAGATTCGACTGTTTGAAAATACAACACACATAAAAATTGGAAAGGGAGTGAGACAAGGTGACACCATATCTCCCAAGCTCTTTAATGCCACATTGGAAAATGTCTTTCAATCACCGAACTGGGAAAACAAAGGGATAAAGATTAATGGACATTATCTAACCCACCTTCGTTTTGCTGATGACGTAGTGATTTTTGGAACTACCCCATCAGAGCTGCAGAGTATGATCCAGGAACTTGCTGACAAGAGTAAAGAAGTGGGATTAAAAATGAACTTTTAGAAGACAAAAGTGATGTACAATGCTTTTACAAGAAATGAAGATTTATCGATTGATGGAGAAAAGCTGGAGATAACAGACACGTACGTTTATCTTGGACAGCAGATATCAAGTGAGGGTCACACTGATGAAGAAATTAATCTGCGTACAAAACTTGCCTGGAGAGCTTTTGGAAGAAACAGCATAATTTTCAAGAGCAATATGCCAATATGTCTTAAAAGAAAAGTGTTTGATCAATGCATCCTTCCAGTGCTTATGTATGGTGCAGAGACGTGGACTTTAACTAAAAGAGACATACAAAGGCTGGAGACAACTCAAAGCAGCATGGAGAGGTGCATGTTTGGTGTAAGCAGTAGAGATAAGAAGAGGAACTAGTGGATCCGAAAAATGACAAGAGTGGAAAACATCGTGAACAGAGTCAAATCCCTGAAATGGCAATGGGCTGGACATACTGCCAGAAGGACAGACCATCGATGGACAGCCGAAATTTTAGATTAGATTCCAAGGGACAGGAAAAGACCCAGAAGAAGACCACACGGGAGATGGGTAGATGAAATTCGAAAGTATGCGGGAGTAACGTGGAGGAGACTGGCACAAGACAGACCGTTGTGGAGGAAACTTGGGGAGACCTTCGTCCAGCAGTGGATTGATAATGGTTGACAATGATATATATATATATATATATATACGCTATCCCCTCTCTGTGCTATATATATACTCTACACCCTCTCTGAGCTATATATATATATATATACTCTACCCCCTCTCTGAGCTTGGCACTTCTCTAAAGCCGGCCCTGCCTAGAATAGGGCGACCCATCGGGAATTCTCCTTGTGTCCCACTCCGCGCCTAGATGCCTATATGTACGCAATATTATTTTAACAAAATCATGCAGACAACTCGTCCCTCCAATTTCAAAAATTCTGATCTGCTCCTGCATGAGATTCATTCGCAGTAAGTAAGTTTACAAGTCGAGCGCTTCATGGTAAATAGAACAGAATCTCATCCCATACTACACAGCTTTTATAATGCGCTACAAATAAAACTTCCCTTTAATTTTTGTCGTTACGCTATTAACCAGAGGAAGCGTGCTAAAGAGGAAACATGAGATAAGTGCGCATAACGTAAGAATTATAAAAACGGTGCAATAAAATAATTGCAGTGCGCTCTTGACTGTATTTTCCTTTGTTTAAACGCCGAACCCGTCAGTTATAATGTTCTGATTTCAACCTCCATGTAGAGGAGAGTATTTTGCATATTTGTCGTTTCATCCGAGTGTTTGAATAAAGCATAGAAGAGTTGCTGATTCATAGAGCCGACAACCATTTTGTTTTGTTCCCTAGAAAAGTAGACGCAATGTACGTGTACAAATGTCATTTCCTTCTGGAATTTCTAGCTGGAGCTTTCTGTTTCAGTTTGAAAGGAAATGACGTAGTTGGCTCTTCCGGGAAGAAAGCTCGTAAAAAAAAAGAAAAGCAAAAAACGCCCAAATTAAGCAACTGCTTGGCTGTTTGCTTCTACTCGTCTCTCTCTCTCTCTCTCTCTCTCTGTGTCAGTTCCTCTTTCTGCAAGCGCTATCCGGGAGCGTAACTTTCCGTTTAAATTTTTCTTTTTTTTGTTTTTGTTTGTTTGTTTCTTTCTTTTTTTTTTTTTTTTTGTTGTTACTTCTGCTTTTCAAAACTGGGATAGGCTCCGTGCCATTGTTGTCCTTTGGAGTTCGTTTCGTTTCGAAAACGAAAGTAAATGGAGATTATTAACCGTCACCAACGTCTGTGTTATCACTGCGGCCTTCGGCTTTTCAACCTTTTTTTCCTTATTTTTCTCGTAGGCTTTATGTCATTGTTACTCATTTCTATATTATTTTTATACATACGGGCCTCTGCAGGAGCGTATACAGATTTTTTCGCGGGGGGGGGGGGCGAAAAAAATGGGAGTTTTTCAAATCCACCTGAACGAAATAAAAGTTAATAAAATATAGAAGATAAACTTATTTTTTTTTTTTTTGTAATGTAAGAGTTGATGCATGATACATTTGTATTAAATTTAGGCATTTTTTAAAAATGAAAGCCGCACTTTAACGAAAAAAACATTGAACAAATTAAATACTCCCTCGAAATACGCCCCTGGGCCTCTGAGTCTTTCGTCTTGGGATAAAATAGACCCCCCCCTCCCCTCCTTTTTTTTATTTTTTTAGTGAATCAGGAAGTTCGGAGCTCTTTTATTTTTATTTTATATCAACAAATTTGAGCTGTATTCCATATATTTTTTAGCTCACCTTTTAAATAAAGGAACGATATCATAGTATCACAACATCCCTCCTCCTTTGAACGCTATATTTCTTCAACTGTTCGATTTGAAAATTTTTCTTTTGCATTGAGAAGCGTGAACTGTCTAACAATGTTCCCACTGGCGCAGCCACAGGTTGGGAGGTATAGGCGCCGACTATAGGGGGCAAGGTGAAACTTGCCCCCTAATAATTTTACTAGGGGGGGCATTGCCCACCCAATATTTTTCGTCCTGTTTAATTAAATAATCGCTTTGACCTCATAAAGCGGACCAAGCTCCATTTTATGAAGCCAAAGTGGTTTATTTCCGAAAAATTAATAAATAACAAAATAAGTAAACTTTTTTCCCGCATATAAGGCATTGCTTATTTGATACTGATTGTCAGTCCCGTAATTTGTTCGGCATGTTCTCGTGATGTTTAAAACAATTATGAAAAATAAAATGAATAAAAACACAGAAACGTATAATCTCTAGCGCCTTTATGTGTCTATTTATTTTTTGCGCTTCTCGTTCTTTGTTTGAGTAACAGCGCTAATTTTTCACATTTTTGACAAACGTTTGGAAACAAAATCTCTCGGAATATTTTTATAAAATCGCAGTCTGAATTTCTTTTTTAAAATATTAATATTCAGCAAAAGAATATTTCTGTTTCCTTGTTCATTTGTTGATGAGCAATTTCAGTTGCGTTTTAAAATATACGTAGAATCTCATATTTTGTCTTTTTACTCCCTTATTTTTATTTTCTTCTTGACAGTGGAAGAGACGTATCCCTCCTACGTCTGATTTCTTAACGCCTGTCTCCTCAATATTTTGGTGAAGTCGGCGCCCTTGGTGGGGGCTTTGGGGTTTAAACCCTCCAAAGCCCCAAAGAAATTAAGAACGACGTATTTAGACTCTTTTTATCTATCTATCTAATGTATGCACTATATATATGTGCATATTATACATATATGTATACAACTATTAAATTATAGACCACTGCTTAGACTGCTTAGACCACTACGCTACCATGATGTATACATATATATATATACATATACACTCCCAAGTATAGACAGTAAAAAAAAATTATTTAACAAGAACTAAAACAGTATAGAAAACTTCAAAGCCCAACAGGCATGAGTAACAATAATATAAAGTGATAGCAAAACTGTGAGTTCTGAATATTCATAACTGCTGCGTTGCGCGCCATGATCTTCAGATAGTTTTTTATGCAAATTTAGTTTAAAATTTTTTAGGTGTAAAATTTAGTCTTTGCTCTTAGGTATATATCATCATCATCATCATCATCATCATTGTCAACCATTATCAATCCACTGCTGGACGAAGGTCTCCCCAAGTTTCCTCCACAACGGTCTGTCTTGTGCCAGTCTCCTCCATGTCACTCCCGCATACTTTCGAATTTCATCCACCCATCTTCCATGTGGTCTTCTTCTGGGTCTTTTCCTGTCCCTTGGAATCCAATCTAAAATTTCGGCTGTCCATCGATGGTCTGTTCTTCTGGCAGTATGTCCAGCCCATTGCCATTTCAGGGATTTAACTCTGATCATGATGTCTTCCACTCTTGTCATTTTTCGGATCCACGTGTTCCTCTTCTTATCTCTCCTGGTTACACCAAGCATGCACCTCTCCATGCTACTTTGAGTTGTCTGCAGCCTTTGTATGTCTCTTTTAGCTAAGGTCAACGTCTCTGCACCATACGTAAGCACTGGAAGGATGCATTGATCAAACACTTTTCTTTTAAGACATAATGGCATATTGCTCTTGAAAATTATGCTGTTTCTTCCAAAGCTCTCCAGGCAAGTTTTGTACGCCGATTAATTTCTTCACCAATGTGACCCTCACTTGATATCTTCTGTCCAAGATAAACGTACGTGTCTGTTATCTCCAGCTTTTCTCCATCAATCGATAAATCTTCATTTCTTGTAAAAGCATTGTACATCACTTTTGTCTTCTGAAAGTTCATTTTTAATCCCACTTCTTTACTCTTGTCAGCAAGTTCCTGGATCATACTCTGTAGCTCTGATGGGGTAGCTGCAAAAATGACTATGTCATCAGCAAAACGAAGGTGGGTTAGATAATCTCCATTAATCTTTATCCCTTTGTTTTCCCAGTTCAGTGATTGAAAGACATTTTCCAATGTGTCATTAAAGAGCTTCGGAGATATGGTGTCACCTTGTCTCACTCCTTTTCCAATTTTTATGTGTGTTGTATTTTCAAACAGCCGAATCTTTGCACTTGCATTTTCATAGATGTTATTAATAATATTAATGTATGCATCTTCAATACCGCAGGATTTCAGAGCCATTGCAACTGCTGATTGTTTCACCGAATCAAAGGCTTTTTCATAATCGATAAAAGCCATGCACAATGGAAGTACATATTCCCTCGCTCTTTCAATTAGTTCTCTCAGTACGTGGATATGATCTATTGTGCTGTAGCCACTCCTGAATCCAGCTTGTTCTCTTGGTTGAGCCATGTCCAGTGTTACCTTCAAGCGGTGTGAAAGAACTTTAGTGAAGATTTTATAAACCACTGATAGGAGGCTGATAGGTCTGTAGTTCCTGAAATCCTCAATGTCACCTTTTTTATGTAGCAAGATCATTGTAGCGTTGTTCCAATCCTCAGGAATTTTCCCTTCATTAAGGCATCGAGTGAAAATTTGGGTGAGTACTGTTTCGATTTCTCCACTTGCTTCTTGTATGATGTCTACAGTAATTCCATCTTCTCCTGGAGCTTTTCCCCGCTTCATGTTCTTGATTGCATGTGCAACTTCTGCTGGAAGGACTGGAAGAACTCTGGTACTGGTACCTTTCATGATGTCTGGAGTACATGTATCATCCCTTTCATATAATTTGGAGTAGAAATCTTTCACTCTTGTCAAAATTTCGCCTCTATTTCTTGTTACAGAACCATCTTCTTTTCTCAGTGCCATAATCTGTTTTTTCCCCTTACTGAGATGTCCCTTTGCTATCTTTAGGCTTTGGTTGTTTTCAATTGCTTTCCTTACTAGTTCACAGTTAAATTTCCTTACGTCTTCAGTGATACTCTTTCGTACTGTCTTGCATAGCTCTATATATTCCACATTGGAAGTCACATCTTCTTTAGTTGTCCTCATCACTCTTCTTTTTTGCATCAACATTTTGGTTTTTCCTGATAATTTGTTCACATGCAATTATATATATATATATTAGGGTGGTCCTTATTTTTGAAGTTCTGAAATGTTGTTGTCTGAACCTCCTATGTTGTTCTACCATATAAAAAAATATTTTTTGTAAAGTTTCAGGCAGATATGATTATATTTAGAGCATTAGAGGTCGCTCAAGTCAGTTGAAATATTCACTTACTGTATTATTCCCGTTACCTGACTTCTCCATTCACCTTCTCTTGTCTTATTTGACTTCAGTGTCAATCAAATAATCCACATAAATAAGGTAATGACTGTTTTTATTTTTATTTCATATAGTTGGAAAATTCCGTACAGTTCCAGAAACAAGCTTGCCTATATAAACCTTGAAGAAGACAATTCGTAAGAGTTGTAGGGCTGTTGTTAAGGAAACTGCTGTGTTTTGGGAAAAGGTCAGTATTTCCATTCGCCATGAACAGGATTGTATCAAGAAATTGGAGAAGCTTCATGAAAAGTGGCTCAAGCTGAAAAAAATTGCAAAAGGAAAACAAAACGTGTTTACAAGTGTACAAAACGTGCCTACAAGTCCAAAAAAAAAAAAAAAGCTATGCTTCGGTTGTAACGTATACTCTATATTCACTTTCCTTTTGATTTTACTATCTCTGGTTATTTTATTTTACTATGTAAATTATCTTCCTACTGAACGGAATATTATTTCACCCCGCTGAATGAGATCTGGCAATGAGTGTAAGTCATGACGTGGTGGTAGCTCGTATATAGGCGCGTTCATCGAGAAGTGGTTGTTGCGTTGAGTTGTGTTGTTGCGTTGTAGTTGTGGTGGTTGGTGTAGTTGGTGTGTTGCGTTGCAGTGTGTTGTTATGTAGTAGTGATATATGAGTGCCTTAGTTGACCAGGAGTCATCATAATAAACAAGTTGTTCTGTAAGTTCAGTCTTTTTCAATTCTTAGTTTTGTCAGACCTCTGTCTGGCTGTTAAGGTTTATGACTTTGATTACTTAATATAAATAACCAGCGTTGAGACTTTGTTTAAGTTCATAATTAACGAGTAACAACACCCTTTTGGGAATTCATCATTTTGAAGCTTAGAGCATTATTCATTCATAATAATTAGCTTAGCAAAAAGATAAACAAAGCTAATTCATTATAATTGGCGCCCGAACTTTCTCGAACACGAGATCCTGACTATTATTACCCATGGCTTCCTTACCTGAGACAACTGCAAATTTCCACCTTCCGGCAAGTCTCGAGGGTAATGGTGTTTTTTGGACAATTTGTACGAAGCCTGTGGCTCTGACTTGGATATGAATAATCTACACATACCCACGCATTCTTCACCATTTCGGAATGCACCAGCTTCTTATCACTCTGAGTCGCGGGTCGTAGCTGAGGGAATTCAATCCTCTCAGCGAAGCAGAATGCTTGCCCATTTCGTGCCGCATGCAGGAACAATTTATTTCAATGGTTTGGAGGGGTCTTTAAAGTTCCTCGAAGATCTGGAAGACCATTTTGATTTATATAATATTCCGGAAGACTGCAAGGTCCAAATTGCCGGAACTTGCTTGAGAGATACCGCCAAGACCTGGTATCGGCAGTGGCGAGGGTCGAACCCGGATTCTCATTATGAGAATTTCCGTGCAGAATTCTTGGAGGTCTTTCCTTTCGGCCTCAGTCGAGCTAGCCTTGCTCAACAGCTGTTTTCTCGTCAGCAGGGTCCCAATGATAGCCCTGTTGCATTTGCGTTGGAAACTACACGCCTATATAATCTATGGGATCCACATGCCAGTCATGTTGACATGTTGGATACCCTCGTACAGCAGCTCGACCCATTCTTACAAGATTTTCTTGAGGTTCGACACCCTACCACTATTCATGAATGCCTTCGCCTCATACGCACGTATGAAGAGCGACATGGCAAACATGCTTCAACTCACCATGCTCGGGCACCCCGCGAGGCTTATTCCGAAAACCCTCAGCGGCATAATAGACAAAACTTTCAGCGCGAGCATACACACGTGCCCACCCAAGCTTCATACGTTCCACCACACAGAAAGAGTGGCGAACCAGCAACGAGTTTCGGAGCAAGCTACGGGGTATCGTCATAATGCACAGTATGCTCGACCCCGTTCCACTCAGCAGCATTCGGAACGTTATCATGCTCAGGGCAATAATAATTTTTCTGCCCGTGCTGAGGGCAGACGTAACGAAAATGAAAATCTCAACAGACACGCGGAGTCCCCGACGCAGGGTGCACGCAATTTTCCTTATCGTGAAAATTTTCCCGATACCCGGCAGGGTCGAGGTTTCCGACCACATGATAACACCACCAGAATTCCTTTAAACTTCCACAGGAAGTAGACGAAGGGTCGGTCCTGCTTCCTGATACCAAACATCCTGACCCTAAAACAGTATTAGTGACTGTTCAAACTCCTCAGTTGCCTGATGTATTCTTGACACTTGAAGACATTATTGTCGAGACAAAGTTCGACACTGGGTCTGAGATATCAGCCCTAAATACAAAGTTTTGCAATGATGTTTTTTCTGCAATACATGTTCAGCCTGCAACGCAGTATTTGCGAGGTGCAAATAACGAAATCTTCAGTATTTCAGGAACTGTCACATTATCTTTAGGGCTGGGAAAAGCTCGTTTTACACATTCTTTCCTGCTTATAGACGAGCTACCCGTGAAATGTCTCATGGGTATGGACTTTATTAACAAGTTTCAAATAACTTTGAATTTTGTACAACATGTGATTTCCTTTCCGGAACCTGTCGAAATGATTCCGACGGTTCCTGTAGATATTACGAGTTTATTGTTGAGTGACCAATTGAATGAGGGGCAACGAGACCAGCTTTCTCTCCTTTTACAGGAAAGCCCTGGTTTATTTTCGGATCAACCTGGTTTCACACAGGTGGTTTATCATGTTATTGACACTGATGGTTCGAAACCCATTGCGACGAAACCTTACCCTTGTGCTCCACATAAAAAACAGGAAATGCAACGTCAAATTGCGGAAATGATTAAGCAAGGCATAATCAGGGAGTCAACAAGCGCCTGGGCTGCTCCTGCCTTCTTGGTTCCAAAGAAACAACCAAATGAATTTCGTTTCGTGACAGATTTTCGCAAGCTCAACCAAGTCACAAAAACAATCAATTATCCCTACCTGTCATGTCACATATTCTAAATGACTTGTCGTCAACCAAATGGATGTCAACTTTGGATTTGGCGAGTGGATATTGGCAGGTGGCAGTACATCGGACTCGGTCGATAAAACAGGCTTTGTGACTCCTTTTGGGGCCTATGAATATTTACGTATGCCTTTTGGTTTAGCTTCTGCACCTGCTACTTTCCAAAAGCTTATGGACACGGTTCTCAGACCTGTCCTGGGTACCCATGTGCATGTCTATTTGGATGATATTATTATCACATCAGAGACTTTTGACGAGCACCTTTCTCTGCTCAAACAGGTGTTCCAACTTATATACAATGCTGGCTTGACGTTGAAACCTAGTAAATGCCAGATAGCGAGGGACGAGATTGTATATCTGGGGTTGAAAATTACTCCCCACGGCTTATTCACTGATAATGAAAAAATTAGGCCTATTGCTGACTTTCCTCGGCCTAAAACAGCAAAAGAACTATCCCGCTTTCTGGGAATGACCGGATGGTATCAGCAGTTCGTCCCCGCTTATGCTACAATATGTGAGCCATTGTATGCTTTAAAGCGTAAATACAGAAGTTTATTTGGACACCTGAAGCTAACGCTGCATTCGAAACACTGAAGTCTGCATTGACTCAGCCTCCGGTGTTGGCTTTCCCGGATCATTCTAAAGAATTTGATATTTATACTGATGCATCCGGAGTTGGTCTTGGTTGCGTTTTGTCACAAGCTGGGCATCCAATAGCTTTTGCGTCTCGTACTTTAGCCAAAGCTGAACGCAATTATTCAGCTACGGAACGTGAATGTCTTGCTGTTGTGTATGCACTGAATAAATTTCAATGTTATCTTAACGAATTGACAGTTAACATAATTACGGATCATTCTGCCCTTCAGTATTTGAATTCTGCTAAACACCTATCTCAAAGACTTATGAAGTGGGCTCTGCAGTTACAAGAGAGCAATATCAAAATTTCGTATCAGCCAGGTAATAAGAATCAATTACCGGACGCATTATCTCGCGTTCCGATTAGTGGGGTCCCCACCGAAACTACTCCTGGATGTCAGCCTTTGCTTCTGATAGCTGATATCACATCCAGAGAGCAGATAATGGCAGAATTAATAAATGATCCAGATTTTGGGGATATTTACAATTTTTTGCTTGCGGGTTCGCCCCTACCAAGTGATCCTTCTCTGGCTGGAAGGTCACAACATTTTGAAGTAATAGAGGGTCTTCTTTATTATACAAAGTCTCGGACTACTAGGGCAGAGTTTCGCCCATGTATTCCGCGAACCCTTAGAATGGCTCTTTTAAATGAATTTCATGACAAACCTCTTGCAGGCCATTTAGGTATTCGCAAGACCCGTTGTAAATTGCGGGATGTTGCCTATTGGCCTGGCATGTACCAAAGTGTGCTCGCATACGTTCAATCATGTCACTTGTGTCAGATTAATAATTACCGTAATGTAAGACCGGCCGGTCACTTGAAATCTAGTTCAAGTTCTCATGTATTTGATATTATTTCCATAGATTTATTGGGACCTTATCCATTATCTGTTAAAAATAAAGCTCGTTATGTTTTAGTACTAACTGATAATTTTTCTAAATGGGTTGAAGTTTTCCCATTAAAGCCGCTACGGCTGAGATTATTTGTAATGTCTTAGTTAATGAAGTATTTTCTAGATATGGTGCACCTAATAAAGTAGTTTCGGATAATGGTCCTCAATTTATTTCTGACATTTTTGAAAGAATGTGTGCGAGATTACACATTAAACATAAATTCATTTCCCCATATCATCCCCAGAGTAATCCTGCAGAACGCGTTAACCGAACGCTAGTGAAAATGATTGCGACTTTCGTAATGGACCACCATGAAAGATGGGATGACCATTTAGAACTTTTGCGTTCGCCCTCCGCTCGTCTGTCCACGAGTCTACTAAAATTACTCCTGCAGAACTTTTTTCTGGGTCGCAAAATTAAAACCCCTTTTGAAAATTTAACGGGGATTATCGACGAATTCAACCAGCGCCCAACTCCGCAATCAGTACACATTATGGCAGAAAAAGCTCGTGTTGCAATGCTAGGAGCACAAGCAGCTCAAGCACGATATTATAATTCTAGGCGTAGGGAACCAGATCTTGTCGTTGGAGATCTCACTCTCGTGGAAACGCACTTCCAGTCTTCTGTTTCGCATACTTTAGTGAAGAAATTTGCACCCAGCTACGAAGGTCCATATCGGGTGGCAAATGTCTTTGAAAATAATATTGTTCTGGAGAAACCGAACAACAATTTTCAATATGTACATGTTGATCAATGTCGCAAGTATCACGAACGGGATATCGATTTCATTATCAATCCTACTCAACCTTCTGTTCCACAGACTCAAGAATCTATATCTCATGTTCAACTGCCAGAAATTGTGGACGACCCACCGAACATTTTTGACGAATCACCAGTGATTTTTCCTTCACCCTCCCCCTCCAGACGAGTTTCTACAACCGCAACCTGATTCTCCCGTGAGACCAAGGCTCGATTCGCGTTCGTCGAATACTAGTATCGTTCCTTTCCCTCCAACCATTGCCAAGACTATTGCTGCGCCGTTTCCGGCTAACTCTGCACCAACGCGGGATACTTCTTCTTTGAATACCTCATCGGAAAGTATTCCTATAGGCAAATCCAAACATCGCCCTGCACGACCGCTGAATTACAGCAGCGACTCAGAGGCGTCGGACATTTCGGATTTGTCAGTTATGAACCCAACATTTAATATTCCACACCGTCCAGCACCACCAAAAGCTGGGCGCAAACGTCACTTGTCTCCCCAATCTGCTTCGCCGCAACAGCGACGAAGGCAGAAATCTTTGCATCCGCCCGGGTTTCGCCCCTGGAACCTCCGTTCAGGGCAAACAGGGCCGATGCCTGCTACTACTATCATGCCCCGTGGGCGTAAACGAAAACAAGCGATGTGGCCGGAGACACGTCCCTCCAAAAAGATACTGGAAGGACACAACGGGCCCCAGCATCAAGGGACTTCATATCCAAAGCCTGGGGAGCCCGTTCCTCTCAGCCGCAGGGATTTCCGGACCGCCAGACTTCTGACGTTCCTGACCGTTCTTCTCAGCCGCAGGGATTTCCGGACCGCCAGACTTCTGACGTTCCTGACCGTTCTTCTCAGCCGCAGGGATTTCCGGACCGCCAGACTTCTGACGTTCCTGACCGTTCTTCTCAGCCGCAGGGGATTTCCAGACCGCCAGACTCCTGACCGTTCCTATCAGCCGCAGCAGGGATTTCCGGACCGCCAGACTTCTGACGTTCCTGACCGTTCTTCTCAGCCGCAGGGATTTCCAGACCGCCAGATTCCTGACCGACAACAGACCGATGTTCCATTACCGTCCCGGAAGAGATCCAAGCCACCTGATTTCCCCAGTCCCATTAGGCCTGGAAAACGTTTTCGCACTAGAATTTTTTATGCGTCCTCGAGATAAGTAAGTTCTCGTGGACAGGTTCTTTTCTCAGTTTATTGTTTTTCCTGCTCGACCAGTTGGCGTGTCAGAATTTCTTTTTTTTTCGTGTGGGCCTATGCATTCTTTTTGTGTATATATGTGTGTTTTTTTTTTTTTATATTTCTTCTATGTCCATCTACTAATCCACTTTTTTTATATATATCTATGTGTTTAGGGGGAAAATAATAAAATTGTTACTGTTAGAGCAGCTCCAGGTAAATTTCGCTGCTGATACAGTTGTTCTGTATTTCAACGCATGAGGCAAACGTAATTTGAAATGAAAATAATAAAATTGTTACTGTTAGGCAGCTCCAGGTAAATTTCGCTGCTGATACAGTTGTTCTGTATTTCAACGCATGAGGCAAACGTAATTTGAAATGAAAATAATAAAATTGTTACTGTTAGGCAGCTTCAGGCAATCTTCGCTGCTGATACAGTTGTTATGTATTTCCACGAATGAGGCGCACGTAATTTGAAATTAAAAAAGTGATTCCTGCTAGGCAGAATAAAAGGAAAGTATGCCGATGCAGGTTTGGTTTGTTCTACACTACAAATTTCACAGTCGAATACAGATTCGTAAATTGTTATGCCAAGTTGATAATGTAAATACGGCTACCACCAAACAACAAATCAAAAAAAAGATCGAGAAACGTCAATCATCGAAATGTAAGACTTACACTCCAAAATTGATAGGTTTTTCGGAAAAAAAAAAAAAAAGAAAAAAAAAAGAAAAAAAAAAGAGAAGAAAAATTAAGGGGGAGATGATGTAACGTATACTCTATATTCACTTTCCTTTTGATTTTACTATCTCTGGTTATTTTATTTTACTATGTAAATTATCTTTCTACTGAACGGAATATTATTTCACCCCGCTGAATGAGATCTGGCAATGAGTGTAAGTCATGACGTGGTGGTAGCTCGTATATAGGCGCGTTCATCGAGAAGTGGTTGTTGCGTTGAGTTGTGTTGTTGCGTTGTAGTTGTGGTGGTTGGTGTAGTTGGTGTGTTGCGTTGCAGTGTGTTGTTATGTAGTAGTGATATATGAGTGCCTTAGTTGACCAGGAGTCATCATAATAAACAAGTTGTTCTGTAAGTTCAGTCTTTTTCAATTCTTAGTTTTGTCAGACCTCTGTCTGGCTGTTAGGTTTATGACTTTGATTACTTAATATAAATAACCAGCGTTGAGACTTTGTTTAAGTTCATAATTAACGAGTAACAACACCCTTTTGGGAATTCATCATTTTGAAGCTTAGAGCATTATTCATTCATAATAATTAGCTTAGCAAAAAGATAAACAAAGCTAATTCATTATACGGTCCCTTAATGAAAAGGACGGGGTCGACGAACCTCTTAAACGCATTAAGCTGAGTGGCAAGATTTCTCGTGATACGAAAATTGAATATTTTGTGACAAAAAACACTACCAATTTCTTTAATTGCATTAATATCCCAAGAAAGTATTTAGATTTCGGTCCTGAAATGGCCAGCCCGGTGGCGCAGTGGTCTAAGCCATGGCTTTTGATCATTCGTACGAGATGGGTTCCGGGTTCGAATCCCGGTGAGGCATGGATGCTGTGTTTTTCTTACGGCATTTGCTTTATCCCTTTCTTGGAACCAGTGGACCTAAATTTGGCACGAGCGACTGCTTATAGCCCATTGAGTTGCTCACAATGGTCGTTAAACCTCCAATAATAAAAAAAAACAAAAACGGAGAATCAAGCACGAAAACAATATTTGTTACAAGTTGTAGAACAATATAGGTGTCGTTATCCCGATTGCAGGAGAAAAAAATTAATCTCAGATAACATTAATGGGACGACGCCATGACACTAAAAACGTGGTAATTCGGGGTGGTTACTTAACACACTAAACAAATTTTCCTAAAGTCGAGATCAAGCTAAACTGATTTCTACTACCAGAAAACGGTAGGTTAACAACTTTCATCAAAATAGTTACAGCCGTTTTTAAAATAAAATTTACATACATACAAAAACAGCTCCTTTAATAGTATGGGATAAGGGCGATGGAATGGATCCCGATCCTATGTCCTGACCTTTCATCCCACTTCATCCATTTTCAATAGGGTTTCTTTCCAGTGGTCCCCTACCACATACTAAAATTTCATCGACATCGAACCATATTTACGCAAGTTATGACGCATAAGGACAATGGAATGGATCCCGCTCCTATGTCGTGACCTTTGACCCCACTTCACCCATTTTCAATAGGGTTCGTCCCAAGGTGGTCCCGTACCACATACTAAAATTTCATTCGAAATCGAACCATTTTTACGCGAGTTATCGACAGACAGACGGACGGACAAAGCTGGAGCATAAATGCTTCTTTAACCTATGGTTGGAAAACGTAAAAAAGGGAAAGCTTAGTGCTTGTGACAGTAGTAGCAGTGATTTTGGGGGGACGAGATGGGTAAACAATGCGATTTGACGGATTTTCAACTTGGGATGATTGTAGGAGCTCTGAGCCATGGAGCGAGTATCACCGAAACCGCCGCATTCGTGAAATGTTCCAGAGCAGCTGTTGTTGAAGTGTTTAAAGACTGGACTGTCAGCCAAAAAACTGGGTCTCTACGTGCAACGTGTGGTCGTCATCGACTAGTGACTGCTCGAGCAAACGGAGAGTGTCCAGACTGGTAACAGACAACAGACGGGTAACAGTGCAGCAAATTACAGACATCTTAATCAAGGATCCTCTCAAATGATCTCTGCACGCACTGTTCGTCATACACAGCATCGGATGGAATATGGCAGCCGAAGGCCTGTTTGAACACCTTTGCTGTCTGCAGTTACTAAGAGAAAAAGTCTCCAGTTCGCACAGGAGCACAAGGATTGGACAGTCGATAATTGGAAACAAATTATGTGGTCCGATGAATCACGTTTTCAGTTGCACCATGCCGATGGCCGAGTGAGAATTTGGCGGAAACAGCACGAAAGCATGGACACCAAAGGCACTTCTACAACCCTTCAAGCTGGTGGAGGCAACGTTGTGGTTTGGGGAATGTATTCCTGGCGCGCTTTGGGCCCTTTAATTCGTGTTGATCAACGTCTGACTGGCACATCATATCTAAGCATCGTTGCGAACGAAGTGCATCCTGTCATCTGGATGATTTATCCTAATGGCGATGCTACTTTCAACAAGATAATGCGTCCTGCCATAGTGCTCGTATTGTACAGGATTGGTTTCAGGAACATGCCGGTGAGTTCACTTTGCTTAGGCGGCCCCCACAATCTCCAGATCTCAACCCCATTGAGAATTTGTGGGATGAAGTTGAACAAGCCATCAAACAGCTGGATCCACAACCCTGCAATCTCACACTCCTGGAAAGTCCTATTCATCAAGCATGGTCTCAGATTCCACTAACCACCTATCAACATCCCTGGAGTCCATGCCACAAAGAATCGACGCAGTATTAAAGGCGAAAGGTGGCCTACGAAGTACTGAGGGAGTATTAAAGGCGAAAGGTGGCCTACGAAGTACTGAGGGGGTGGTCATAATAAAGTGGCCACTCAGTGTATACAGGGTGCATAGGAAAGTCCCTTTAGCCTGGAAAAACTTGCGAACGGAGAGAGGTACAGTTCTGCAAGTGAGATAACGGTATAGTAAAGCAACTACGCCCGATCGAATACAACCAATAGCAGAGCTCCTAGTGGCGAAATGCGGAAATTAGCCATTGCAAATCGAAAACGAAAAGAGACAGAGAACATTTCCAATGACAAAGATCTAGAGCATCAATTAATTAGTACAAAACGACATTAGTTTTACACGGATAAGATAAATTGTCGCCTTAATACCCTACAATGTCCGAAATCGATGCGCAACGATTCGAATCTGCATATTCACATTTCGCAAATGTAGCCGTATGTAAATGCAGATTGCGACGTTGTACCGTACCTACGATATAAAAACCAGTAGCAGGATGTACCCTGATCAGAAGTTTAGGTCTACGTACGCTGTATGAGAATGGCGAACTTGGATTTCTGGGGTTACGTAAAAAATCAGGAGTATGCAACAGCGCCTAGAAATCTGTTGAATCTACGTCGTCGCGTTACAGATGTTTGCAATAGTGTGACACCTTCCATGCTGAAGAATGTGCATGCAGAGTTACTTTCACGAATACAAATGTGTATCGTGGGCAATGGCGAACTCTTCGAACATACCCGACATTAACTTTTTATCACTGTGCGCCAGTTTGCCTTTTTTGTTTTTGTTTTGTCTGACGTCATCAAACTGTATTGACATAAGTACGCATTTATGCAATAAATTGTGTGTATTTACTCATACCTATGCCTGTTCTCTTCAAACGTTCACACAAAAGGTCGCGCATCGATTTCGGACATTTTAGGGTATTCAGACGACAATTTATCTTATCCGTGTGAAACAAAAGTCGTTTTGTACTAATTAATTGATGCTCTACAACTTTGTAATTGGAAATTTTGCTGTATCTGTTTTCGTTTTGGATTTGCAATGGCTAACTTCCGCATTTCGCTACTAGGGACTCTGCTATTGGTTGCATTCGATCGGGCGTAGTCGCTTTACTATACTGTTGTTTCACTTGCATAACTTTACCTCTCTCCGCTCGTAAGTTATTCCAGGCTAAATGGACTTTCCTATGCACCCTGTATATACGCTGCTGGCCAACCAAAATGCAACACCAACGCCTGCATCATCCGATTGGCCTGAAATTCGCAGCATGCGTCGCCCGCGAGAGGACATGCAAACGTTTAGCATTGCAGGCATGTGCAAATCATGTGCGCCCGGCACGCCACCGAAGAGCACTATAAAAAGGGTGCACAGAAGGCGGGGTGTAAGCAGTGGAAGTGTGTTGTGTTGCCGGATCTGTGCGTCGGAAGCTTCCTGATGCCTCGTCGCAGAATACGGCAGTCATTCCAGCACGTTTTGGAGTTCGACAGAGGACGAATACTGACTTATCGCGACAGCGGTTTATCGTACCGAGACATCGGTGCCCGTGTGGGACGACATCCAGCCACAGTGAGGCGAGTATGGATTCGGTGGGTGCAGGATGGACGGACGGACCGACGTCAGCAATTGCCGCAGCCGCGGCACACCCCTGAACGAGAGAACCGGCATGTTGTGCGGCGGGCATTGACGGCTCGCACTGCCACATCACGAACGTTAGCGCAGGAATTAGGGTGTGTTGCGCAACAACCTGTGTCAGCACGTACCTTTCGACGTCGTCTGCAGGAGCGGGGATTTCTCGCACGGCGCCCATTGCACCGATTACCATTGACGTTACACCACCGGTGAGTGCTGCGGCAGTGGGCCGTTGAACACCGCACCTCGACTACGGAATGGCACGACATTGTCTTCTCCGACGAATCCCGCTTCTGCCTGCAACACCATGATGATGGGATACGTGAGTGGCGGCACCGCGGCGAGAGACTGTATGACGCCTGCATTTTGCATCGCCATACCGGTCCGTCGCCTGGCTTATGGTTTAAGGCGCAATCGGATATGACACCCGCACCCCTCTGGTACGGGTCGCCGGTACACTTAACAGCCACCGCACCATCTCCGACGTTTTGGAGCCTGTAGTCCTCCCTTACCTGCAGTACCTGCCAGCTGCCACGTTTCAACAGGACAATGCGCGCCCGCACGTGGCACGCATCGTGCAACACTTCTTCACTGCCCACCAGGTGTCACTGCTGCCGTGGCCCTCCTGTTCTCCCGATATGTCGCCCATCGAACACGTCTGGTCGCTGATCGGCAACCGAGTGGTCCGGCAGCCTGGACCGACGTACCCTAAGCCCACATCCAAAGCCTCTTTCGTTCGATGCCGCGGCGCGTAGCGGCCGTTATTGCCAGCCATGGGGGCCACACGAACTATTGATGTCTGCGTGTTCCTCAAGTCGCACGGGCTTGTAAGCTCAATCGTTTCATCTTTGTATCTGTTGTTATGTGTCCAGTAAATCTGGCTTTGCTATCTCGTGTCCTTCTTGGTGTTGCATTTTGGGTGGCCAGCAGTGTATATATATGGAGAAATTATTCTGTAGTGAAGTAAAGTAATAAAAAGAGTAAAAAAAACTACAACCTTGTGTCTGTATTTGTGGGAAAAGTTAGTTTGTAGATAAACACCGAGGTCCCATGACCCTTTAGTTCCCCCCACCCCTTTCCCGGGTTTGTGACCTAGCTACGGATTGCCATGCGTGAAATGAAATACTCCTCATAGTGAACGCTAATTATGGTATGCGATGCGATAAGAAGTTTTCAAATGAGACTTTGTGACGTACTATAGAGGTGAAAACATGTGTCAAGACGAGAAATCTGCAGCGAGACATTCTGTCCGCGTAGCTCAGTTGGGAGAGCGACTTACTCCGGAGTGAGGGGACACGGTTTTGATGGAACTTGTGTTTTTAGAATCGAAAACTGCTAGTAAAACGGAATATTCGTTTACGCCCCGCCCCCTAACAGAAAACGTTGCAATATTTGATGTTCAAAGTGCGCAAAGTGATCTCAATGGAAAGGGCTATTCAAAGAAAAATGAATTTTTTTCAGTAGAAATTTTAGAAAAAAAATTATGGAATAAAGTATATGTCAAGGCCAATAGCATCTGCTCCCCCTGCCGATAATGCATAATATGACAGACGCCCCCTAGCGGCAAGTTTATGCACTGGGAAAATAAAAAAGAAATGGTCAAAATGAAACGGAAATTCAGCGTAAAATGCTACCCATAGTGGAGGCCATGCGCGGATTGGGCCACCGGGACAATTCTCGGTGGACCATTCGAGAAATGGCCCACTTTCTCGAATTCTTTGTCCGGAATTTTTTGGAATGAACAAATCTTTCCATCGATGAGCCATTACATTATGACTATCGCCAGACTAAGGAAATGAGTATCCCTAGAAACCAAACGGTGGCGCAGGTGAAGTTCACGGAGCAGTATATATACAACCCGAGGACCGGCTTTCGGTTAGTAGAGTGTTCGGAGTCAGAATGGGAAATGCTGCAGATTTATCGGAGTTTGATAAAGGGACAAATTGTGATGGCACGGCTCCTTGGAACTACCATCTCGGAAATGACGCTGCTTGCATGTTGTTCACGTGCCGCTATAGTGAGTACGTATCAAAAGTGGTGTACAGATGGCCAAAAGACGAACCGTTGTCCAGCCGTGTGTCGTCCGCAGCTCATTGATGCCAGAGGGGACTGTCAAGCTATAAGGGGATGATGCTCTAGCCCAAATCTCCTAGCTTCCTATTTCTAAGGATTTTTTAAGACCTGCATGGGATCAGACACTCCCTTCCTAAAATCCTCTACATATGATCCGATCCATCACGATATCACTCCTCTACTCCCACACCTTCTCAACCTTGCTGACCACCAGACAAACGATTTCTGAATGAGTACTTTAAAACAGTAACCACGAAGAAAGGAGCAAGCTTACCAGGGCTGAGCTTAACGGCCAAACCATTATCTACGCACTTACCCTCAGGCTAACACAATTCTCCCCTCCCAGTAAATATCCCCCGTGTATAATCTATCTACGCACTTACACTCAGGCTAACACAATTCTCCCCTCCCACTCGCAGTAAATATCCCCCGTGTATAGTCTCTCTACGCACTTACCCTCAGGCTAGCACACAATTCTCCCCTCCCAATCGCAGCAAATATCCCCCGTGTATAGTCTATCTACGCACGTACCCTCAGGCTAACACAATTCTCCCCTCCCACTCGCAGTAAATATCCCCCGTGTATAGTCTATCTAAGCACTTACCCTCAGGCTAACACAATTCTCCCCTCCCACTCGTAGTAAATATCCCCCATGTATAGTTTATCTACGCACTTACCTTCAGGCTAACACAATTCTCCCCTCCTACTCGCAGTAAATATCCCCCGTGTATAGTCTCTCTGAAGCATAACAGAAGTGACAATGACGTCGCCAAAATGGAAATATTTGTATTTTTTAGAAACGCGACCGAAGCTGGGATCTTTATTTTTATAACGTACGTAGGTTCAACACTTAGAAGATCTATATATCCATGTCCTTTTTAGGTCTCAGTTCAAACTTGAACACGCTGGCTTTTCAACTGGAACTTGTGACGTGCCTGCACCGCAGGACGCACACGAGATAAAGGCAGATAGCAGCGAGAGCATACGTCCGCGTACCTCAGCTGGGAGAGCAACTTATTCCGGAATGAGGGGACCCCGGTTCGATGCCCGGAGTGGACAAAAATGACGGAGAAATTTGTTTAGTTATATTGGCGCCTGAACTTCAAGAATGACCTGCGCGTTAAAGTTCTCGCAATGGCGTGATGTTCTTTCCACACCGTGAAACAGGAAAAATAAGAGAATCCGTTCTTCAGCGCTTCGAAAACTAAATGTGCGTGATGTTACGTTCCACACACCAAATTGTCTGGGATTTCTCCTATGTACGTATTTCAGCGGATGACTGCCTATAGCGGTACTTGGTCCCGGCTCACCCGCGGACCATCCCCCCGGTTCACAGAAAAATACGCGGATTTCTCTGCCTTTTTCCGCTTAGCGAACTTCCGGTACTTTCATTATTTATTACTGCATGTTTTATATATTTTTTAAAGATCGATCAAATCTTAACATACGGTTCACAGAAAAATACACGGATTTCTTTGCCTTTTTTTTTTTTTTTTTTTTTTTTTTTGCGCTTTGCAAACTTCCGGTACTTTTATTATTTAATACTGCATGTTTTATATTTTTAAAGATCGGACTTGTCTTGAACTGTTGTTAAGTCTGTTGCAATAAAGTAATTTGATATTTTTACTAGTTGTGGAATCTCAGGAAACATTTGCTGGAACAGCGAACTTCGACAGAATCTATGGTAAAATCGACCGAGTATATTAGCATTACCCAGGGGATACCACGTGGAGGCTCACTCTTCATCCCCAAAAAGTTTTATTTTTTTATTTTTCTCTCATTTTAATTTTTTTCTTTTTTTTAGCTATTTTATTTTTTTCTCTCATTTTTATTTTTCATCATTTTTGATCTTATTTTATTTTTTTACTTAGCTTTTTTATTTTATTTTTCTAATTCTATTCCTTTTCTTGGCACTAATATTCTATCATTGCTATTTATTTTTTAATTAGTAAACAGTCATTTCCAGCAGTAGTATATATCCGTCTGAAATATCCTCGGATGGCACTAAATATCCTGTATATAGTAGTCTGACATATCCTCTGATGCCTTTTTTATTTGATATGATTTGACGGGTCGTGGTTGTGGCACAAATCGCATTGTAAAATAACGGAGGCACTGGTATTCAAGTACACTTTTGCCAAGCATTTGCGTTCTGTACAACGCCACTTCCACTGTGTTTCTACATCTTTATAAAATTTGTGTCCTGAATGCATCAATAATATCTTCCCTCTTTGGCTGTATATAAACTCCCTTGTTACCTCTGTAATCGCTATCTGAAGAATGACGCAATGCAACCACCACTACTGTTTTTGCAAAGGGTCGGCGGTGCACTGTCCAGCAGAGAGCATCTTATGCCGGAAGCTCCCTATTCCCCTCTTCTCCTAGAGGGGGAGAGCAAAAATGTGTGGGTCTTCTCTCTCCCGTCTTAGCAGCTGACCTATCAGATAAGGATCACAGATTGGGGTCAGTGCAGAAGACCCATGCCCGGTGTCATTTGCAGACAAGGGGGGGGGGAGAACGTCTCAAATGTGTACACTGCTAACACAATATGGGGAGACACACCCACAATAATCCCCTCCCTCTAATCCTTTTCTTGGAGTAGTCTCAAAAGCGGACAGAAGGAATTGTACTTCCCATGTGAAAAGGCATTGTAGCACCTGCGTTTATAATCCTGCGAACATGTGACTTGAGACAAAGCAGTCGTAAATTATTCACAGTCAAAACTATTCGTAATGAGGGCGATGGCGGAATTGGAAAATTATTGAAACTCAGAAGGGAAAGCCTTCTGTGATTTATAATGGCTATAAAATCCACGGGCGTATAAAAAAAAAAGGAATGCTTATCAATATTTATAATATAAAACAGTATGGATATTTTTGTTTGATTTATGATCTTTGACTACAACCTATACTCCAGACTTTTTACATATTGCAGAAAAATATCACCCCCATTATTCTTACTAATTTCTTGATGACTAAATTTAAAACATTGTGTTTGTAATTTAACGTTAATACAAGTAGCTAATTTCTGAAATATGTTCTATTTTTTTCATTTGCCTGCTATGTAAGGTTAATTTTATAATTTTCGCATTAATAGATCTTAAAATAAAAATAATGTTTATATGAGAATCAGTATATGTAACTTACATTTACCAAATTAAGTATTCACACCCTCTGGGTATGAGGAAAGAATGCCCACGGAAAAAACGCCCACGGAAAAATCGCCCACGGAAAAAACGCCCACTTTTCGAAAGTAGGAAAAAACGCCCACGGAAAAATCGCCCACAGACAAAATGCTCACGGGAAAAATATGTGATTGACTGATAAGTTTTTATGTCTGTTATAAACGGTGACAGGACAACTGGTCACAGACTGCTGGCCAAAAAATCGTTAGGGGTCATATAAAAATTGCGGTTTCTTCGCCACCTCACCTACATAACGGAAATGGGTGTAGGAGAATTGGCCACAAAAGTTCAAGGGTGGGGGGGGGGTTGTAAGTATTATCGATTTTTGGCCTACATTGAGAATTGAATTAGGAACTCCAAACAAATTTCGAGAAAACGTTCTATGTAAGCCAAGCGAGAATTACAGCATAATTCATGTATGTTCGGAAAAGGACCCTAAGGGGTGGGATTTTTTAATAACGCTGCACTTTTACGTAGGTACTAAATATTTACATAACATGTCAAGTTTGCAATATTTTTCTTTTACTTAATTAATTCTTTTTTTTTTTTTTTTTTTTTTTTTTTTGATTGGAGGTTTAACGACCACCGTGAGCAACTCAATGGGCTATAAGCAGTCGCCCGTCCCTAATTTAGGGTCACTGGTTCCAGGGAAGGGAGAGAGCCAGTGCCGTAAGACAAACACAAAATCCATGCCTGACCGGGATTCGAACCCTGACCCTTACGGACGAATGATCAGAGGCCAGCGCCACCGGGGCGGCACTTAATTAATTCACAGGCGAAGAAAAAAGTGTTGAATTGGCTTAGGCCTACGGCCTATTAATTAATGTATGGATTGAATGTATGGTGCATAAGTAGAAGCGCAATATTATTGACAATTAATACAGACATTTGACGTGGAATAGGAATAGCTGTGGTGCCGTGGAAGCATATCCGGCGCGTAACTGGAAGACCCTGAGTTCGATTACTGGAGGCGGCCACTGAGAATTTTTCAGTGACTCACTTATAAACGTGGAAAGAGCGATGACTTGCCGCCCCGGTGACGCAGTGGTCTAAGGCGTTGGCCTCTGATCATTCGTCCGAAAGGGGTCCGGGTTCGAATCCCGGTCAGGCATGGATTTTGTGTTTGTCTTACGGCACTGGCTCTTTCCCTTCCCTGGAACCAGTGACACTAAATTAGGGACGGGCGACTGCTTATAGCCCATTGAGTTGCTCACGGTGGTCGTTAAACCTCCAATCAAAAAAAAAAAAAAAAAAAAGAGCGATGACTTTTGTTTGATTATTGACAATACTTGTATACTTGTTATGTAAATTTTACGAATATGGGAATGACGGAACGAAAACTTTTAGAAGGGCCTAAACGTTAGTCCTAATATTATTTTGTGCCTGAGTAATACCGCAATATTAATAATTTGATGTGTTACGTAAACGTTATGAATATAACATCGTTAGAATAAAAACTGTTAAATAGGCCAAGGCCTAGGACTTATGACTTAAGGGCCGCGGGTGGCCTAGTGAAGAACCAAATAAGATTGTTAACTTTCAACTTCCTACTGTAGAGTAGCTACTTTCTTAAAAAATTCCAGTTCGGCTGTACTATAATAAATTTGTGACTATTCTTATTTTTTAAAGTAAGGTCTTAATTTTTATAAAACTATGCATGTTTATTATTTAACTATATCAATTAAAAAAGAAATCATTAAAAGTCAGATTATGTTATTTATAAATACTTTTAAAGTTTAATGCATTTAATTGTAAAAGCGATTTTCGTAAAAGCCGCAGTTTACTGATATAACTTTGTGTAATGTGCTTTCTTTCCACTGTTGTCTGTTGAGTACGGCGAGCGGAAGGGGGGGGGGACATCTGTCTTTCGTCAAAGTGGTACTTTGCAGCTGCAGCTTGAACGTTTGCTAGCGACTGCACCCCAAATTACAAGCGATATATGTCATTTAAATTTATCGGTTGGCCACCGGTCAGGGTGTGTCTTCCCCGTGAGTAGTATAATCTCAAGTTACAGGCATACTTCTTTTCTTCCCAGTGTAAAGAAAAAAATACGCACTAACACCCATCCTCACTGCTATAATATACATTTCCCTCACTGCTATAATATACATTTCCCTCACTGCAGTGTATTAGCAATCCTCTTCAGTTTATGCTTGTTTTGTTCACCAGCTACTGGATGGGGTGGTTATATGATAATTGTGAATTATATAGAATTTCTTGTCCGACCCGGAGATTTTCATCATTCACATGTCTTCAGATAATGTGTCGAGTTGTAGCTGCTAATTGCCGAGAATCTCCCGATCGGACGAGAAATTGTTCATATCTTACACTTTTGGTATTACCCCCCCCCCTTCGCCGACAGGTTTCCAGAGAGTGACATGCGCTAAGAAAATTTGTCGAGTTGCAGTTTCTAAATGCTGAAGATCTCCAGATCGGAAGAGATATTCTTGATATTCACGATTTTGGTATTACCCCCCCCCCCCCCGACTAGTTTCCTGAGGCAGCAGATACCCTCAGATAATTCGACGTGTTGTAGCTTGTAAACGCTGGAAATCTCCCGATCTTACCAGAAATTCTTTATATTTCATATTTTAGATTTTAAGCACCCCCTCCCCTCCCCAGACAAATTCCCTGGGTTTGCACATACTCGCAGAGAATTTTTTTATTTGTAGTTTCTAGAAAAATATCGTATAGCAGTTGGCTTGAAGACAACGGTGAATCATTAGTGTGTTTTTAAATAAATGTTGCATAAGACTTTTTTTTTTTTTTTTTGATTGGAGGTTTAACGACCACCGTGAGCAACTCAATGGGCTATAAGCAGTCACCCGTCCCTAATTTAGGGTCACTGGTTCCAGGGAAGGAGAGAGCCAGTGCCGTAAGACAAACACAACATCCATGCCTCAGCGGGATTCGAACCCGGACCCCTTTCGGACGAATGATCAGAGGCCAACGCCTTAGACCACTGCGCCACCGGGGCGGCGTTGCATAAGACTACCACGGCTTTCAGGCCAAGACCATACAACCTCTACAGTCAATCAGTGCAATCCGAACTTTCCTCTCATATTTGTAAGGTTTGCAGAAAATATTTTACACATCAAATTATTAATATTGCGGTATTACTTAGGCAGAAAATAATGTTAGTACTAACGTTTAGGCCTTCTAAAAGTTTTCATTCCGTCATTCCCATATTCGCGTTATGTAGGTGAGGTGGCGAAGAAACCGCAATTTTTATATGACCCCTAACGATTTTTTGGCCAGCAGTCTGTGACCAGTTGTCCTGTCACCGTTTATAACAGACATAAAAACTTATCAGTCAATCACATATTTTTCCCGTGAGCATTTTGTCTGTGGGCGATTTTTCCGTGGGCGTTTTTTCCTACTTTCGAAAAGTGGGCGTTTTTTCCGTGGGCGATTTTTCCGTGGGCGTTTTTTCCGTGGGCATTCTTTCATACAATCCACCCTCTGGCCCGGTTCCATGAAAAAGAAGGGGGGGGATAGTAGCCCCTGCTGAAAAGCAATTATGAACCTGTGCTCTAGGCTAAGACATCTGAGTAGTCCCACAAATTAAGACAGCTGAGTGGGCCCTCAAAGAATTTACCTATGAGGGAGAATCATTATGAAGCCCGAAAAATACACGAAACTCTATCAATATGCTTGTGATAATTAATTCCTAGTGCATTCTTCAAACTGATTAATTACCTGCAGAGAGTTTTCATAACAAGTCGTTGTATTTTGTATTGTTCTCATAAGAACATGAGTTAAGGTGGATCCACTTCAAATTTTTGCCTTGTATTTCCAATGGGCAAACTTCTGTAGCCATTTTCTTCACAATTAATATGTTTCCAAGGATGAAAATTTAAACATTGATTAAAATAACTTCATATTATGGCCTAGTATACTTAATATTTTCTAAACCTTAGCCATAATTATATAAAACATCAATAACTTCTCCTGTGGTGGTGTTGAGAACAGAAAGTAGATGGCGCGACCGTACTTTGAAGACGTCAGTAGACAAACAAACCCTGGATTGCTTAATTATGGTTAAATTTTAGAAAATATTAAGTATACTGGGCTATAACATGAAGTTATTTTTATCGATGTTCACATTTTCATCCTTGGGAACGCATTAAGTGTGAACAAAATGGCTACAGAAGTTTTCCCTCCACCCGTGCCCCACTGGCAGTGGCAGACTAGCCCCTGAAAGTTATTTTGTGAGGTCCGCTTTTCGGAGAAATTATCCAGGTATCTCATCCCTAAGAAAACGATATGCCAACATGGTGGTTCCACCGAAAACCTCTGCCTTATGTTTCCAATGGTAAAACTTCTTTACATATTTTCTTCGCAATTAATGTATTCCGAAGGATGAAAATGTGCACATCAATAAAACTAATTTTAATTTATAGCATGGGATACTTAATATTTGCCAAAACGTAATCATACTTGTATTACAAATAAATCATTTTTCTTTGAGTAATGTTCAGACCTGTTAATAGATGGCGCGACCTGTACATCGATGACGTCAGTAGACAAACAAATGTTGGATTTCTTAATTATGGTTATGTTTTAGCAAGTATTAAATATCCCATGCTATAACTTAAAGTTAGTTTTATCGATGTGCAAATTTTCATCCTTGGGAACACATTAATTGCGAAGAAAATATGTCAAGAAGTTTTACCATTGGAAACATAAGGCAGAGATTTTGGGTGGAACTACCTTAAGATTCTTAGATTTTGTCTTGGATTTTCTAATGATTTAGCGTTGTATACTTTTCTTGTTGCATCGTTTTTGTTATGCAAGGTGAAGCCACAGAGGGCCGCCCCGGTGGCGCAGTAGTCTAAGGCGTTGGCCTCTGATCGTTCGTCCGTAAGGGGTCCGGGTTCGAATCCCGGTCAGGCATGGATGTTGTGTTTGTCTTACGGCACTGGTTCTCTCCCTTCCCTGGAACCAGTGACCCTAAATTAGGGACGGGCGACTGCTTATAGCCCATTGAGTTGCTCACGGTGGTCGTTAAACCTCCAATCAAAAAAAAAAAAAAAAAAAAAAGAAGCCACAGAGGACTTCGACCATTAACAGTTCGAGGAGTTTTATTTTTGAAAAGAAAAAAAAAATTTTCAAAGAAAAATACCTACTGTGGAATTTTGTGCTCGCTGCTGGTGCCAGCGAAGTGAAAAATTATTTGTCACACAAAAATACTGCCGTCTCTTTCTTAAAGCAAAGAAGATTTCCACCGACCGACGATACCATATCATAAAACGATACTTTCTTTGCATTTGTTTTCAGAGCGATCGTCCAGAGCAAGACATTGGCAAAAACGCCTGTCGCCTGCGATCCTGCTTGCGATTGTGGGACACTAATTGGTAATCGCATATATAGTCCCTTATGTGGCGTCTCCCATTCGACCAATGAGAAGCGTTGTTAGAAAAGGTATCTCCTTCTACTGTGATTTCTTGTACGGTGACGAGAAGGTGGTCGTTTGTTGACAATTTTACAGCTGATTCAGTGTTTTAGCTCCTAATATCTTCTTATTTTCAATTATTACTGTTAGGAATTCTGATTCAACAATTTCTCAGTGTTGTTTATACCACAAAGATGCTTGTTATTGTATGGCTTACAGCATCATTAATCAATATTTCTTTAATTGTGCTTTATTTACCGGGTTTGTCATCAGCATTTCGCATTTAGGCAGATATCCGAACACCTCCATTGGTGGTTGAAAACAGCTTCATAAAAAATTATCATGAGTGCCTAAAATGTGTGTGATTTTGAACATCGTTATTAATGGAATTCTCACGAAAGACAAGCATCAAATCGGCTGGGGAAAAATTCGTTTAAAATTTCTTTTAGTTGGATTTCTGCTGTACAATTCATTTTTTTTTTTTTTTTGAACTTTTCTTTTACTACACGAGCAGTCATGATCTTGGATTGCTTTCAACTTACTTTTGTTCAATGAACAACCCTGATGACACTCTAATGTACAGTGATCAATGGAAATAAATGGCATGCCATCAAATGATATCCTGTTTTCAACATTGGAATTTTTTTCCCTTCGAGGAACATAAAATCCTTCTTCATACCTGTAATATCACTTAACTGGGCTTGCCCAAGATTGTGAACTGCACCACGTTTTTTAATATAATTTGTATTAGTAGAAATCTCGAAGTTTCGGATAACGTTTAAAGCATCTTCTAACGAAAAAACGTTTCCAAAGTAATCATTAATAGAATGACGAAAACTTGTTAAAAATAACTGTCAAAATTCATTTTAACAGTTATTTTTAACAGCTAAATTGAGCTAATTATCAATTCAAACCACGCACGCACTAACTGACGACAAACAGAGAACTTCAGAAGTAAAGCGTACAAGAAATCACAGTGGAAGGAGATACCTTTTCTAACAATGCTTCTCATTGGTCGAATGGGAGACGTCACATAAGGGACCGTATATGCGATTCCTGAGGATTGGAACAACGCTATAATGATTCTGCTACATAAAAAAGGTGACATTGAGGATCTCAGGAACTACAGACCTATCAGCTTCCTATCAGTGGTTTATAAAATCTTTACTAAAGTTCTTTCACACCGTTTGAAGGTAACACTGGACATGGCTCAACCGAAAGAACAAGCTGGATTCAGGAGTGGCTACAGCACAATAGATCATATCCACGTACTGAGAGAACTAATTGAAAGAGCGAGGGAATATGAACTTCCATTGTGCATGGCTTTTATCGATTATGAAAAAACCTTTGACTCGGTGAAATCATCAGCAGTTACAATGGCTCTGAAATCCTGCGGTATTGAAGATGCATACATTAATATTATTAATAACATCTATGCAAGTGCAAAGATTCGGCTGTGTGAAAATACAACACACATAAAAATTGGAAAGGGAGTGAGACAAGGTGACACCATATCTCCGAAGCTCTTTAACGCCACATTGGAAAATGTCTTTCAATCACTGAACTGGGAAAACAAAGGGATAAAGATTAATGGAGATTATTTAACCCACCTTCGTTTTGCTGATGACATAGTCATTTTTGCAACTACCCCATCAGAGCTGCAGAGTATGATCCAGGAACTTGCTGACAAGAGTAAAGAAGTGGGATTAAAAATGAACTTTCAGAAGACAAAAGTGATGTTCAATGCTTTTACAAGAAATGAAGATTTATCGATTGATGGAGATAACAGACACGTACGTTTATCTTGGACAGCAGATATCAAGTGAGGGTCACATTGATGAAGAAATTAATCGGCGTACAAAACTTGCCTGGAGAGCTTTTGGAAGAAACAGCATTATTTTCAAGAGCAATATGCCATTATGTCTTAAAAGAAAAGTGTTTGATCAATGCATCCTTCCAGTGCTTACGTACGGTGCAGAGACGTGGACCTTAACTAAAAGAGACATACAAAGGCTGAAGACAACTGAAAGCAGCATGGAGAGGTGCATGCTTGGTGTAACCAGGAGAGATAAGAAGAGGAACTCGTGGATCCGAAAAATGACAAGAGTGGAAGACATCATGATCAGAGTTAAATCCCTGATATGGCAATGGGCTGGACATACTGCCAGAAGGACAGACCATCGATGGACAGCCGAAATTTTAGATTGGATTCCAAGGGACAGGAAAAGACCCAGAAGAAGACAACATGGGTGATGGGTGGATGAAATTCGAAAGTATGCGGGAGTGACATGGAGGAGACTGGCACAAGACAGACCGTTGTGGAGAAAACTTGGGGAGACCTTCATCCAGCAGTGGATTGATAATGGTTGACGATGATGATATGCGATTACCAAGTAGTGTCCCACAATCGAAAAACATTATACATGACCTTCTCTGCGTGGTGGTTCACTCTCTCACACCCCGCGTGCCACATTGTAAGACTGAAAGTTACTTTTCACATCGCAACTTCTGCATTGAACATTCTTTTTTTTTTTTTTTTTTTGTCGATTGAAGGTTGAACGACTACCGTGAGCAACTCAATGGGCTATAAGCAGTCGCCCGTCCCTAATTTAGGGCCACTGGTTCCAGGGAAGGGAGAGAGCCAGTGCCGTAAGACAAACCCAACATATATGCCTCACCGGGATTCCAGACCCCTTTCCGACGAATGATCAAAAGCCATCGCTTAGACCACTGCGCCACCGTGGCGGCGTACTGAGTATTCAGAGGCTTTCGTTTGACGTGCTGACATTCCGTTCCATTGCATGTCGTGTAGGAATTAATGCCGTATTTGTTCAAATGGATGAATTTAATATTAAAAAGATTGAAAAAGTCGTCGAGGCCAACAAATATGTGCTTGTTAAAAACAAAAAGGGGAAGAGTGAATGCTGAAAGTTGTTTCGTCTCATTAAGAAATCAGAACATGTTACACAGGAACACCAACTTTTTTTTCTTTTTTTTTTTTGATTGGAGATTTAACGACCATCGTGAGCAACTCAATGGCCTATAAGCAGACGCACGTCCCTAATTTAGGGTCACTGGTTCCAGGGAAGGGAAAGAGCCAGTGCCGTAAGACAAACACAACATCCATGCCTCGCCGGGATTCGAACTCGGACCCCTTCCGGACGAATGATCAGAGGCCATCGCTTAGACCACTGCGCCACCGGGGCAGCAACACCAACTTTCACATATTCTGAAACTTGATATGTTAGATAAAAAAAAAAAAAACGCCAAAAACTGAAATTAAACACACAATAAGTTACTTAATTCAAAAATTTTGACTGTAGCAACATCAAAATTAAGTGGAACAGCCTTAACAATACTGCGGGAGATACTTTTTGACTCTTGCAGATGTGTTTTAAAACATGTGTGAAACAGTTAGGTTAATGAAGGACGACAATTTCAACACTTTCTGTAAGTGAGTAAATTATACGTTTCCGTGATACACTGCTGGCCACCCAAAACGCAACACCAAGAAGAAAGCATCCGATTGGCTTGAAATTCGCAGCATGCGTCGCCCGCGAGAGGGCATATGCAAATCATACGCACCCGGCACGCCACCGAGAAGCACTATAAGAAGGGTGCACAGAAGGCGGGGTGTAAGTAGTGGAAGTGTGTTGTGCTGCCGGACCTGTGCGTGGGAAGCTTCCTGATGCCTCGTCGCAGAATACGGCACTCATTCCAGCACGTTTCGGAATTCAACTGAGGACTAATAGTGGCTTATCGCGACAGCGGTTTATCGTACCGAGACATCTGCGCCCGTGTGGGACGACAACCAGCCACAGTGAGGCGAGTATGGATTTGGTGGGTGCAGGAGGGACCGACGTGAGTGATTGCCGCAGCCGTGGCACACCGCCGAATGAGAGGACCGGCATGTTGTGCGGCGGGCATTGACGGCTCGCACCGCCACATCACGAACGTTAGCGCAGGAATTAGGGTGTATTGTGCAACAACCTGTGTCAGCACATACCGTTCGACGTCGTCTGCAGGAGCGGGAATTTGTCGCACGGCGCCCATTGCTCCGATTACCATTAACGTTACACCACCGGCGAGTGCGGCGGCAGTGGGACGTTGAACGCCGCACCTGGACTACGGAATGGCACGACATTGTCTTCTCCGACGAATCCCGCTTCTGCCTGCAACACCAGAATGGTCGGATCCGCGTGTGGCGGCACCACGGCGAGAGCTGTATGACGCCTGCATTATGCATCGCCATACCGGTCCGTCGCCTGGCGTTATGGTTTGGGGCGCAATTCGATATGACACCCGCACCCTTCTGGTACGCATCGCCGGTACACTCAACAGCCACCGCACCATCTCCGACGTTTTGGAGCCTGTAGTCCTCCCTTACCTGCAGGACCTGCCATCGGCCACGTTTCAACAGGACAATGTGCGCCCGCACGTGGCACGCATCGTGCAATAATTCTTCACGGCCCACCAGATGTCACTGCTGCCGTGGTCCGCCTGTTCTTCCGATATGTCGCCCATGGAACACGTCTGGTCGCTGATCGGCAACTGAGTGGCCCGGTAAGCACCACCGGCGGCTACGCCTGATGAACTGTGGCAACGTGTGGAAGCAGCCTGGACCGACATTCCCCAAGCCCACATCCAAAGCCTTTTTCGTTCGATGCCGCAGCGTGTAGCGGCCGTTATTGCCAGCCATGGGGGCCACACGAACTATTGAGGTCTGCGTGTTCCGCAAGTCGTACGGGCCTGTAAGCTCAATCGCTTCATCTTTGTATCTGTTGTTATGTGTCCAGTAAATCTGACTTTGCTATCTCGTGTCCTTCTTGGTGTTGCATTTTGGGTGGCCAGCAGTGTACTTTTATATGATTTCTATATAACCTACGGTACCCACTGCGGTGAGACTTTGAACGCCCTGTGCGTATATATGATTATGTATTATTAATTATACATGATTACGTATTATAATTATACATGATTACGTATTATAATTATACATGATTGTGTTTAACTATTCAGTAAATTGAGTTTTGAATTTATAGTTCAAAGCAGTTTTTCCGGGTCTGGCGACATGGAACCTTTACCTTTACTGAGTCACTGCCTTGAAATCTGCTCGTCTTCTAGCTTCTGTTTATAATCGAGTGGAAGTCATGCAAGACAAAAACTATTTTTTAAACTTCTGTCTCTCTATAAATATACAAACTATGCATTATTTGGGTGTAGTGGAATGCGTTCTGGGCCCTTGGTTATGACATCAATCATGCCTCCTGGGCCCCTAGGCTGAAGCCCCTTTAGATCCCCCTTTAATTTGGCCCTGCTCAAGTGACAATGGGCCGGACACATATGCCAGAATAACTGACCACTGTGTGGCTAAATGAAATCTAGATCGGGACAGGAAAAGACCCAAAAGAAGACCACGTGGCAGATGGGTGGATGAAATTCGAAAGCATGCTGGAGTGCCTTGGGAGAGATTGGCTAAAGACAGAAAGTTGTGATAAATATTTCGGGAGACCTTCATCCAGCAGTGGATTGATAATGATTGACGATATGTACACAGTCGTGTCAGATACCCCCGGAATCACAGTGTATCCACCCAGACGCGTCAGACGGTCTGGCACACGGAGATACAAACGGCAGGTCAGGACAGATGAGCCATAGTGCGTTACGTGAGCACAATGGGCAGAGGTAGTTGTTTGACGGACGTTCAAAAAGGAATGATCATTGACTACCGCGCCATGGGAGGAAGCATCTAAGAAACATCAGACTTCATGGTTGTTCACGAGGTGCTGTAGTAAGGGAGTGCCAAGAATGGAACTCTGGCACACCGAGTACCTCCCGACGTAATAACTGTGGAGCTCCAAAGACCATAGACGCCAGAGGAGAACGTTGACTGGTAAAAGGCACTCAACGCAGCAATTGACCACGCAAATGAACGCTGGTGCACACAGGTAGGCATGTCCCCGATAACAGTAGAGCGAACCCTGTTACGCATGGGTTTCCGGAGTCGACGCTGTGTCAAGCAGTAGAAACCTCGATTCGTCGGAGAAGGCAACCCAGGTTCATCGGTAACGACGCCTGCAGTATGCATGGGACAACCATCATTGGGCAGTGGGAAAAGGTTGCCTTCTCCAACCAATCGAGGTTTCTACTCCACAGAAGTGATGGGCGGGGGCGGATACGGCGTCAGGCACACGAGAACCAAAAACCGGACACGCTTGTCGGTCATGTACAGGCTGGCGATGGCAGTGTGTATGTCTGGGGGATGTCTTCCTGGTATGACCTGCGACCACTGATATCATTGGATGGATTCCTGAGCGCCAGTGACTACCTGCCCATCCTCGCTGACCACATGCCTTCATGTTGGACGTTTTCCCTGGTGGTGATGGTGTCCACCAACAGGACAATGCCCCATTCCGCGACGCTAAGTTGGTGCGTGACTGTTTCCAGGAACACAACAGCGATGTCTCCGTTCTTCCTTGGCCGGCGAAATTGCCCGACCTCAATCCCAAAGAGCATATATGGGACTATTCGGATCGACAGGTTCGATGTGCCGACCCACAACCACGTCATCTCTGGGACCTGCTCCGTGCTCTGTTGCAGTCCGAATGGGCTCGTGTGCCTCGGGCAACCTTTCAGGGCCTCATTTCCACGCCGTCTCGCCTTTGTCATCTGGGCCAAGGGTGGTTTATACTCATTATTAGGTATAGATAGCCATATTATTCTGATACGACCATATACACTGGCGGAAAGTGAAAAAAGAACACCAAGAAGGAATTGGCGGACGATCATGAAATTTACATATGTTAATGGGGTCGAGTTTACGTAGATGTGATGTTAATTTCGGGACCAACCGGTGAGCGCTTACGCCACAGCACGGCATAATAGGCAAATTATCGTCGGTCGTATTTAAGGAGTACTGCGAAGTGAATGTAATCAGTCGTCGGCGTATACGGACACGTGCGAAGACCCTGAAGAAGCTGCAATGCCTGGACATGGAAGACGTGTACGATTTCAGCAGTTATCGGACTTTGAGCGAGGTGGTCTAGTCGGCCTCCGCGAGGCCGGGTGGTCGTATCGTCGTATTGCGGAGCGAATTGGACGGGAAGTATCGGTGATGGTACGACGGTGGCGTAGGTAGTCCGAGGAACACTCCAACACGAGAAGACGTGGAACCGGGAGTCACAGACGGACTGATGAGCGGACCGATTGACGCATAAGAAGAGCGGCGTTTTCAAGCAGAACATCCACTGCGACGCAAATCAGAGCTGCCGTTGCACCTGAGGTGACTGTGCGAACAGTCCGCAGCCGTCTACTGGATGCAGGATATAACGAAGTAAATTTCTCCGTCATTTTTGGTCTACGCCGGGATTCGAACCCGGATCCCCTCATTCCGGAATAAGTTGCTCTACCAATTGAACTACGCGGACGTTTTATTCTGATTCCTATCTGCCTTTATGTCGTGTGCGTCCTTCTGGCAGGTACGTCACATCTCCTGGTACGTTACATCATCTCCCCCTTATTTATTTTTTTTATTTATTTTTTTTTTTTCTGAAATGCTGGAGAAGGGATTCTCTTATTTTTCCTATCTCGCGGTGTGGAAATAACATCACACCCTTGCGAGAATTTGAACTGTCGGGTCATCCGGATAGTTCGGGCGCCATTATAACGAAGTAAATTTCTCCGTCATTTTTGGTCTACGCCGGGATTTGAACCCGGATCCCCTCATTCCGGAATAAGTTGCTCTACCAATTGAGCTACGCGGACGTTTTATTCTGATTCCTATCTGCCTTTATGTCGTGTGCGTCCTCCTGGCAGGTACGTCACATCTCCTGGTACGTTACAAGGACTACGTGCACGTGTGCCTCTGGCATGTGTACCTCTGACTCCAGCCCACCGTCAGGAACGGCTGCAGTGGTGTCGCCAACGTCTGCACTCGAGAACGCAATGGCGATATGTCGTGTTCAGCGATGAAAGCAGATTCTGCTTGGGAGCCTCCGATGGCCGTATGCGTGTTCGCAGACGCACAGCGGAGCGTCTCCACCCTTCTTGCATCCGCCAGCGACACACAGGACCAACACCTGGTCTCCTGGTGTGGGAAGCGATCAGCTATCACTCCCGTATACAACTAGTGTTTGTACCGGGTACGTTAAACAGCACCTCCTACATCAACAACATCATTCAGCCCGTTGTTGTGCCCTTTGTAAGGTCGGTCCATCGTGGTGTTTTTCAGCAAGATAACACACGCCCACACACGGCACGTGCAACGCAACATGCACTTCAGGGTGTGAGACAACTTCCATGGCCTGCACGTTCACCAGATTTGTCCCCCATTGAGCACGTGTGGGATTTTATGGGACAACGACTTATCCGGTCTCCACGGCCAGCCACCACCATCCCCGATTTACGCGTCTAGGTTGAGGATGCTTGGAACTCAATACCCCAAACTTACATCCAACATCTGTACGACAGACTCCATGGCAGAATTGCCCAGTGTGACGCAGTTCATGGCGGTTGAACCTCGTACTAACCATGTTACATGGAAATGTTATTTTTCAGTTTACCAGCAAATACAGCTGCATTTTGCCATAATGTTTTGATCACGTTATCCTCTGTATTCCGTTATTATGCTGTATAAATTTCGTTGGTATCAGGTGTCTCCTTCATGGTGTTCTTTTTTCACTTTCCGCCAGTGTATATGTATATATACGACTCATTATCCAACTATCGAGAAGATACCAGGCTCAGATTATTCAAACTTATGCACCCACCACAAGTCATCCTGAAGAATAAATTGAAGAATTTTATGAGGAAATTCGTCATCTAAATAATAAAGGTAAGCAGCACTTGAAGATAATTATGGGAGATTTCAATGCAAAAATAGGGCAACGGCAACAGAATGAAACTTCAGTAGGTAAATTCGGTCACGGCAACAGAAACCAGCGTGGAAATACTCTCGTTGAGTTTGCAGAGGCAGAAGGATTTTTCATCTTGAACTCCTTTTTCAAGAAAAAGCCACACAGGAAATGGACATGGAGACATCCAATTGGGACGACAAGTGAAATTGATTTTATTATGTGTAACAAAAAATTCGTCATCGAAGAGTGCAGTGTGCTGAACAAGTTCAACACAGGTAGTGACCATAGATTGGTGAGATGTAAGATGCACGTCAACACTAAACTGGAACGTGGCAAGCTCATAAGACAAACAAAATCTATTGACATAACCAACCTTAAAAAACACCATAATACCTTCAAGTTGGAACTGAAGAACAGATTCTCTGCTTTAGAAGGCCTAACATCGGAAGAAGTGGATATTTCGGAAGTTAACAGAAAAGTAACCAAAGCTCTTATGGAAACAGCAACAACATTAGCTGGGTCTAAGAACAAGTTGCATGTGAACAAATTATCAGGAAAAACCAAAATGTTGATGCAAAAAGAAGAGAGATGAGGACAACTAAAGAAGATGTGACTTCCAAAGTGGAATATATAGAGCTATGCAAGACAGTACGAAAAAGTATCACTGAAGACGTAAGGAAATTCAACTGTGAACTAGTAAGGAAAGCAATTGAAAACAACCAAAGCCTAAAGATAGCAAAGGGACATCTCAGTAAAGGAAGAAAACAGATTATGGCACTGAGAAAAGAAGATGGTTCTGTAACAAGAAATAGAGGCGAAATTTTGACAAGAGTGAAAGATTTCTACTCCAAATTATATAAAAGGGATGATACATGTACTCCAGACATCATGAAAGGTACCAGTACCAGAGTTCTCCCAGTCCTCCCAGCAGAAGTTGCATATGCAATCAAGAACATGAAGTGGCGGAAAGCTCCAGGAGAAGATGGGATTACTGTAGACATCATACAAGAAGCAAGTGGAGAAATTGAAACAGTACTCGCTCAAATTTTCACTCGATGCCTTAATGAAGGGAAGATTCCTGAGGATTGAAACAATGCTACAATGATCCTGCTACATAAAAAAGGTGACATTGAGGATCTCAGGAACTACAGACCTATCAGCCTCCTATCAGTGGTTTATAAAATCTTCACTAAAGTTCTTTCACACCGCTTGAAGGTAACACTGGACATGGCTCAACCGAGAGAACAAGCTGGATTCAGGAGTGGCTACAGCACAATAGATCATATCCACGTACTGAGAGAACTAATTGAAAGAGCGAGGGAATATGAACTTCCATTGTGCATGGCTTTTATCGATTATGAAAAAGCCTTTGATTCGGTGAAACCATCAGCAGTTACCACGGCTCTGAAATACTGCGGTATTGAAGATGCATACATTAATATTATTAATAACATCTATGAAAATGCAGTGCAAAGATTCGGCTGTTTGAGAATACAGCACACATAAAAATTGGAAAATGAGTGAGACAAGGTGACACCATATCTCCGAAGCTCTTTAATGCCACATTGGAAAATGTCTTTCAATCACTGAACTGGGAAAACAAAGGGATAAAGATTAATGGAGATTATCTAACCCACCTTCGTTTTGCTGATGAAGTAGTCATTTTTGCAACTACCCCATCAGAGCTGCAGAGTATGATCCAGGAACTTGTTGACAAGAGTAAAGAAGTGGGATTAAAAATTAACTTTCAGAAGACAAAAGTGATGTTCAATGCTTTTACAAAAAATGAAGATTTATCGATTAATGGAGAAAAACTGGAGATAACAGATACGTATGTTTATCTTGGACAGCAGATATCAAGTGAGGGTCACATTGATGAAGAAATTAATCGGCGTACAAAACTTGCCTGGAGAGCTTTTGGAAGAAACAGCATAATTTTCAAGAGCAATATGCCATTATGTCTTAAAAGAAAAGTGTTTGATCAATGCATCCTTCCAGTGCTCACGTATGGTGCAGAGACGTGGACCTTAGCTAAAAGAGACATACAAAGGCTGCAGACAACTCAAAGGAGCATGGAGAGGTACATGCTTGGTATAACCAGGAGAGATAAGAAGAGGAACTCGTGGATCCGAAAAATGACGAGAGTGGAAGACATCATGATCAGAGTTAAATCCCTGAAATGGCAATGGGCTGGACATACTGCCAGAAGGACAGACCATAGATGGACAGCCGAGATTTTAGATTGGATTCCAAGGGACAGGAAAAGACCCAGAAAAAGACCACATGGGAGATGGGTGGATGAAATTCGTAAATATGCGGGAGTGACATGGAGGAGACTGGCACAAGACAGACCGTTGTGGAGGAAACTTGGGGAGACCTTCGTCCAGCAGTGGATTGATAATGGTTGACAATGATGATGATGATGATACTCTGATACGACTGTGTATATATACAGTACGAATATCATCATCATTGTCAACCATTATCAATCCACTTCTGGATAAAGATCTCCCCAAGTTTCTTCCACAACTGTCTGTCTTGAACCAGTCTCCTCCATGTCACTCTCGCAAGTTTTAAAATTTCATACATCCATCTCCCATGTGGTTTTCTTCTGGGTCTTTTCCTGTCTCTTGGAATCCAGTCGAGTCTAAACTGGATTTATATACTGTATATACACTGGGTGGCCACTTTACTATGACCACCCCCTCAGTACTTCGTTGGGCCACCTTTTGCCTTTTTTACTGCGTCGATTCTTCGTGGCATGGACTCCACGAGATGTTGATAGGTGGTTTGTGGAATCTGAGACCATGCTTGATGAATAGCACTTTCCAGGAGTGTGAGATTGCAGGGTTGTGGATCCAGCTGTTTGATGGCTCATTCAACTTCATCCCACAAATTCTCAATGGGGTTGAGATCTGGAGACTGTGGGGGCCACCTAAGCAAAGTAAACTCACCGGCATGCTCCTGAAACCAATCATGTACAATACGAGCGCTATGGCAGGACGCATTATCTTGTTGAAAGTAGCCATCGCTATTGAGATAAACCATCCACATGACAGGATGCACTTGGTCCGTAACGATGTTTTAATATGATGTGCCAGTCAGATGTTGATCAATACGAATTAAAGGGCCCAAGGCATGCCAGGAAAACATTCACCAAACCATAACGTTGCCTCTACCAGCTTGAAGGGTTGTAGCAATGCATTTGGGGTCCATGCTTTCGTGCTGTTTCCGTCAAATTCTCACTCGGCCATCGGCATGGTGCAACTGAAAACGTGATTCCTCGGACCACACAATTGGTTTCCAATTATCGACTGTCCAATCCTTGTGCTCCTGTGCGAACTGGAGACGTTTTCTCTCGTTAACTGCAGACAGCAAAGTTGTTCGAACAGGCCTTCGGCTGCCATACCCCATCTGATGCAGTGTATGACGAACAGTGCGTGCAGAGATCATTTGAGAGGATCCTTGATTAAGATGTCTGTAATTTGCTGCACTGTTGCCCTTCTGTTGCCTGTTACCAGTCTGGACACTCTCCGTTCCGCCCGAGCAGTCACTAGTCGATGACGACCACACGTTGCACGTAGAGACCCAGTTTTTTGGCTGACAGTCCAGTCTTTAAACACCTTAACAACAGCTGCTCTGGAACATTTCACGAATGCGGTAGCTTCGGGGATACTCGCTCCATGACTCCGAGCTCCACAATCATCCCACGTTGAACGTCTGTCAAATTGCATTTTTTCCCCATCTCGTCCCCCAAAATCACTTCTACTTCTGTCGCAAGCACTAAACTTTCCTTTTTTATACTAGCCTCGCCATCTGGTGAAAACAGCGTGCAGCCATAGCTCATTTGCTTAAAACTGTCAGGTGGTCATAATAAGGTGACCACTCAGTGTATATATATACACACACACCGATGAGCCTTTACATTATTACCACCTATACCTAATAAGCTGTAGGACCCCATTTTGCCCGCAAAACAGCAGTCAATCGGAGAGGCATGGATTCGATGAGGTGGCGATAGGTATCCTGGGGTATCTGGTTCCATAATGTGAACAGCAGGTCGGTCCTCCAGTTCCCGTACATTTCGGTGTGGTGGTGATTTAGCGCGAACCCGCTTTTCCAAGTCAAACCACATATGTTCGATTTGGTTCATGTCAGGTGAATTTGTAGGCCAGGGAATTAACAGAAAGTCACCAGCATGTTCCTCGAACAACTCCTTGGCGATTATGGCATTGCGCATTATCCTATTGGTAATGGCCATCACCAGCAGGGAGCACAGTTGCCATGAATACGTGAACTTGGTCAGCAACAATGTTCAGATACCTGACAGCTGTCAGGGATTGTGCAATTGGGACAATGGGGCCTAAATTGTCCTAAGGAAACATCGCCCACAGCATAACACCAACGCCGGCCTGTTACCGCCCAACAGTGCATCCAGGTGCCATCGCCTCCATTGGTAAACGGCGTAACCGCACTCGGCAGTCTACGTGATGCACCAGAAATCTTTATTCGTCAGACCAGGCCACTTTCTTCCAATCATCAGTGGTGCAATCTCGATTATCTTGGGGCCCATTTCCTGCGTTGTTGCTCTGGTTGTTGGCCATAACGTGCAGTGAGAATGGGAACCCGGCTGGGTCTTCGGCTACGCAGGCCCACGCGCAGAAGGCAGCGATGAACTGTGTGCTTTGACACGTTGCTCTGATCACCACTGTTGTAGCTGCGGGTGATTTGTCGCACTGTAGCTCTGCGGTCGCTGTGAACAATGCGCGACAATCTCCGTTTCCCTCTGTCATCCATGAGCTGCGGACGACACTCGGCTGGACGACGGTTCGTCGTTTGGCCACCTGTGCACCACTTTTGATACATACTCAGTACAGCGGCACGTGAACAACCCACAAGAGGCGCCGTTTACGAGATCGTAGTTCCGAGGTGCCGTGCCATCACAATTTGTCTTTTATCAAATTCCGCTAAATCGGCAGCTTTTCCCATTCTGACTCCGAACACTCTACTAACCGAAAGCCGGTCCTCGGGATGTATATCAGGGTGTCCCAGAATTGGACACATTACAAAATTATGTACAAAAAAACAACAACTATGAGCATTGTCTGTGTTTCTATGTCACGTATTACTAACACGGTTTCTATATTTTTGTTTTACTGAATTGTTATTCCCAGAATCCGATAGATGGCGCCAGGTGTGGCCTGATGAGGATTGTATGAGAAATGCGCAATCAGTAGTCATGTCATCCGTACAGCAGAAGGCGATGTGCGTGTTATGGCTTGCTGAATTAAAGTCTGTCATTAAAGTTAAAATACGGTACCGTTTAGAGTATGGTTGTAATCCTCCGTCAACGAATTCAATTAAGCGGTGGATGAAACAGTTTAAAGAAACTGGCAATGTGGAACATCGTGGAGGAGCCGGTAGGCCTAGCGTCAGCGGTGAGACGGTTGACCAAGTTATTGAAAGTTTCCGACGAAGCCCCAGGAAATCCGTTCGTAAAGCAAGCAGAGAACTGTGCATTCCGAAATCGACAGTTCACGATATCTTGCACAAGAAATTAAAGTTCCATGCTTATAAAATTCAAATAGTGCAAAAGATGCATGTAAATGATCACACTCTGCGATACGATTTTGCTGTAGATATGCTGAATCGAGTGGAAAACGACGAAAACTTTCTCAGTACTGTAGTTTTTAGTGATGAATCCACATTTCATGTATCAGGTATTGTGAATCGTCACAACTGTAGGATATAGCGCAGTGAACCGCCTCATGCTGCTATTGAACTGGAATGTGATTCCCCAAAAGTTAATGTGTGTTGCGCCCTATCAAAAAGAGAAGTGATTGGCCCTTTCTTCTTCTGCGAGAAAAATGGTGACATTTACTTGGATATGCTAGAAAATTTCGCTTTACCCCAGATCAAAAGATATGACAACGTCGTTTTCCAACAAGACAGCGCGCCTCCGCATTGGTCAACGTGTGTACGTAAGTGCCTAAATGAGCATTTCCCCAACAGATGGATTCGGCGTGGTGGTCCCATTTCGTGGCCTCCTCGCTGTCCAGATCTAACTCCATTGGATTATTTCATGTGGGGTAATGTGAAGGACCATGTCTATCAGACGCCTTGTACTGATTTGCAGGAACTGAAGCAGCGTATCACAGCTGCTATTAATTCCATAACTCCTCAGATGCTTGCCAATACATGGCATGGAATCGAGTATCGCTTGGATGGACGTACTACGAGCAACCAAGGGATCTCACATCGAAATTAATTAACTTGTGTAGTTACATTGTAAGTTAGTATACAGTCAGTTTCTTTCTATCTGTTTAATGTGTCCAATAATTCTCGGACACCCTGTATAGTGCTCTGTGAACTTCACCTGCGCCACCGTTCGGTCTCCAAGTGCGTTCATTTCTCTAGGCTGGGGGTGGTCGTAATGGAATGGCTCATGGGTGTGTGCATATGTATATATACACTGACGGAAAAAAAAAATCCGAACACCACGAAAAAATAGTTGTAGAGGAATGAAATGGCGGCAATACATTTGTATAGGTAACATATTTAATCGATTAAGGTTTCAAGATCACAGCTTATTGTAAGCGCGAGAAGAGCCATTTTAAATGTGAAATGCTGGTACATTAATAACCGGTGTAACCGCCAGAATGTTGAATGCAAACACGCAAACGCTCATGCATTCTGTCGTACCGGTGCTGGATGTCAGTTTGTGGGATGGAGTTCCATGCCTGTTGCACTTGGTCGGTCAATACAGGAACGGTTAATGCTGGTTGGGGGTGACGCTGGAGTTGTCTTCCAATGATATCAAATACGTGCTCGATTGGTGAAAGATCTGGTGATCTAGCAATCCACGGCAACATGTCGACACTCTGTAGAGCATGTTGAGTTACAACAGCGGTATGCGGGCGAGCGTTATCCTGTTGGAAAACACCCCTGGAATGCTGTTCATGAATGGCAGCACAACAGGTTGAATCACCAGACCGACGTACAACTGTGCCGTCAGGGTGCGTGGGATAAACACGAGAGTGCTCCTGCTGTCATAGGAAATTGCTCCCCAGACCATAACTCCAGGTGTAGGTCCAGTGTGTCTCGGCCGCAGACAGGTTGGTTGCAGGCGCTCACCTGGCCTCCACCAACACACGGCCATCACTGGCACCCAGGCAAAACTGGCTTTCATCAGAAAACACAACAGATCTCCACTCCGTCCTCCAATGAGCTCTAGCTTGACACCACTGACGTCGCAAACGGCAGTGGTTTGGAGTAAGTGGAATGCACACTACAGGGAGTCTGGCTCGGAGCTGTCCTTCAAGTAACCGATTTGTAACAGTTCGTTGTGTCACGGTGGTGGCAACTGCAGCTCGAATTGCTGCCGCAGACGCGGTACGATGCGCCACGGCCATACGCTGTACACGGCGGTCTTCCCTCTCAGTAGTGCCACGTGGTCGGCCGGAACCCGGTCTTCTTGAGGCAGTACCTTCCCTTGACCACCGCTGCCAACAATCATGCACAGTGGCTACATTCCTGCCAAGTCGTTCTGCAATATTGCGGAAAGAAAATCCACCTTCTCGTAGCCCTATTACACGACCTCGTTCAAATTCCGTGAGCTGTTGATAATGGCTGCTTCGTCTTCTTAAAGGCATTCTTGACTAACATCAACACCCTACGTCGAATCTCAACGATAACTAACGCTCACGAACGTTACAGCGCGTATTTACAGCAAACCTGCTTTGCATGTTCCGACGGGCGCTACTAGCGCCACACGTATGCGCCGAGCGCAAAATTTGCATAGACGTCATCTTACAGATGTACTCTCACCGCCTACCAACTGTCGTTTATCTAACACAACCCCTTCTTGGTGTTGGGATTTTTTTTTTCCGTCAGTGTATATATATATATATATCATCACCATTTTCAACCATTATCAATCCACTGCTGGACGTAGGTCTCCCCAAGTTTCTTCCACAATGGTCTGTATTGTGCCAGTCTCCTCCATGTTGCTCCCGCATACTTTCGAATTTCATCCGCTCATCTCCCGTGTGGTCTTCTTCTGGGTAGTTTCCTGTCCGTCGGAATCCAGTCTAAAATTTCAGCTGTCCATCGATGGTCTGTCCTTCTGGCAATATGTCCAGCCCATTGCCATTACAGGGATGATTTTACTCTGATCATGATGTCTTCCACTCTTGTCATATGTATGTATATATATACGAGTGTACGACTACACTGTAGTCAATGTTTAAGGTAGTGGAGGTAATTCTGAACCAAAATCGTAGATAGTCACTTGAAGACGAAAGGCCACCCCCGGTGGCGCAGTGGTCTAAGCGATGGCCTCTGATAATTCGTCCGAACGGGGTATGGGTTCGAATCCCGGGTGAGACATGGATGTTGTGTTTGTCTTACGGCACTGGCTCTCTCTTCCCTGGAACCAGTGACCCTAAAATTAGGGACGGGCGACTGCTTATAGCCCATTGAGTTGCTCACGGCGGTCGTGTTAAACCTTCAATAAAAAAAAAAAAGACGAAATACCTTTTTTTCTTTCTTTATTTTGGGGGACTTAATTTTTTTTTTTTTTTTTTTTTGATTGGAGGTTTAACGACCACCGTGAGCAACTCAATGGGCTATAAGCAGTCGCCCGTCCCTAATTTAGGGTCACTGGTTCCAGTGGAAGGGAGAGAACCAGTGCCGTAAGACAAACACAACATCCATGCCTGACCGGGATTCGAACCCGGACCCCTTACGGACGAATGATCAGAGGCCAACGCCTTAGACCACTGCGCCACCGGGGCGGCAAGGGGACTTAATTAACTATCACTATGAACGACTGAAAGGGCTATAAGCAGCCGCCCGTCCGTAATTTAATGACACTGGTTTCAGGGAGGGGTGAGAGCCAGTACAGGTTTTTAACCCTGCCTAGCTAGAATCGGATTCGAATCATGATTCAAATTCCGAGCGAGTATGGATCTCTCTCTTCCCTGGAACCAGTGACCCTAAAATTAGGGACGGGCGACTGCTTATAGCCCATTGAGTTGCTCACGGCGGTCGTGTTAAACCTTCAATAAAAAAAAAAAAAGACGAAATACCTTTTTTTCTTTCTTTATTTTGGGGGACTTAATTTTTTTTTTTTTTTTTTTTTTTTGATTGGAGGTTTAACGACCACCGTGAGCAACTCAATGGGCTATAAGCAGTCGCCCGTCCCTAATTTAGGGTCACTGGTTCCAGGGAAGGGAGAGAACCAGTGCCGTAAGACAAACACAACATCCATGCCTGACCGGGATTCGAACCCGGACCCCTTACGGACGAATGATCAGAGGCCAACGCCTTAGACCACTGCGCCACCGGGGCGGCAAGGGGACTTAATTAACTATCACTATGAACGACTGAAAGGGCTATAAGCAGCCGCCCGTCCGTAATTTAATGACACTGGTTTCAGGGAGGGGTGAGAGCCAGTACAGGTTTTTAACCCTGCCTAGCTAGAATCGGATTCGAATCATGATTCAAATTCCGAGCGAGTATGGATGGTGCATCCGTACCTCGTTCGGGATTCGAACCCGGACCCAACTCGGATGAATGACTTGAAGCCAGCTCCTCGTACCACCCGGCCAGGTCTGTTTGTTTTTGAGTGTCTTATTATTTTTCTTAAGCTGACGCATTTAAATAAAACAAGAAATTTTATGTTGAAGTTAAGAAGGGAGGAAGTGATGTACGTATGCTTCCCGACTTGTGCGATATAACTCAAAGCAGGGGCGTCCTGCCCCCCCCAAGCGTTTCATTTCCTTAATTTTTTGGTAAAACTGCGACTTATATAAAAAAAAAATGCCTTAATTTAATAAAAATGTATCAATGTACATTTAACAAAAAATGCTTTTAATTTTTTCTTTTATTTTTCATTAAGTTTGTTATTTTGTTCTGGTGGATTTCAAAAATCTCCATCCCCCCGCCCCGAAAAAAATTCTACATACGCCCCTGCCTCAGCGCCCCCCCCCTTCGGCTATGTATCTATGAGCACCTAGTACTAAATCGGTAGCCGACCCTTCATATAGAACACCAGAATCCAAGGAAGGGAATATAACCAGGTTCGTGAAGGCACATAGCAGGGTTGTATTTAGAGGGGGAGGGGAAGGGGGCCTTGGCCCCTCCGAAACTGTTTTATTTTTTATGTTTTTGGTTAAAATGCGACGTTACATTATAAACAAATGCCTTAATTTAATAAAAATGTATTAACTAAAAAAAATGCTTTGACTGTTTCTTCCATTTTTCCTTAACTTTTATTTTATTCCGGTGGATTTCAAAAACTTCAATATTTCGTCGTCCCTTACCCTTGAAATTTTCTTTATATACGCCCTTGGTACAAGATCTGAAGTTACACATTCCTATATTAGGGTTGCTGCTTTGAGGGAAATTAAAACGGCGCCATTCCTTTGTTTCACCCGGAACTTGACCTTAGGTTCTTGTGTGACGCAAAGAAGGGGTTTGAAATCATTGATAAATATTATTTTGCTGAGCAGAGAGAGAGAGAGAGAGAGAAAGCTAGGAAGATTTCTTTTATCCAAAATCAGGCAGAAATCCGGCTGATAGCGGTGCAATAGCAAGTATTACTTCACCATTCTTGCTCAAGCGATCTGACATGAACGAACCCAACCCTAAGGGTTCAGCTAGTTGCTTGCTCATCTGACTTTCGAAACAGAGCAGGCAGGACGTTTCTGTTTTAGAGGGTTTCAGTTCCGTTATCTAGCTTAGCGGGGGCGACATGCCGTAGTCACGTGATCTCCTCTGTGCACGTTGTTTGTGAGAAGGAAGAATGAAAACTAGAAGCAGAGCCCGAAGGTCAAATGTTAGTGATATCCCGCTGCGGTTGGTGTTGCACTCTGGGCTCTCGGAGTAAAGTTCCTTTCCTAAATTCGCTTTATCTGTTTTTCTGGATTGCTTCTCGACAATCGTTGTACAAGTTGTGAAGTCATCGTTTTCAGGTAACCGTTTTCTTTTAAGTTATAAGTGCCGTTCATTTTGACTGAGACAGGATGTACGTGTAGTCCTTTGATTTCCGTAGTTTCGTTATTGAATTGATCCACTTAGAGGATTAATGGGTTGAGGCAGCAGAACACGTGCACATAGTCCGCCCACATCTTTGTTCTTAGGGTAAGCTTAATTTCAAAATTTCTCTCGTCCCTGCTATATAAATTCGTTACCCTCGTTTTTCATAGTGACCGGAGATTCACTTTGTAATGTTAATTTGCACGTGTTCTGTGGGGTTGACTTTTTTTTAAACGGCAATTGTTTGAATGAAGTTGCACGTGATTTTTAGGAAACCAATTTTTTTCAACGTGTATGAGAGAAATGGTGTACTAACTAATGCCTATTGTATTACAACGAATCAGCAGAAGGAAAATAACTTTGTACCCACTCCCCAAACAAAACAAAACCATCAGGCCTAGAATTCTTAATTTATTGTGCCGTTGTAGACACATTGCTGAATGTTCATTTATATACACATTGCTGAATGTTCATTTATATTTGTATGAGTTCTAGAAAAGACATTTTCCAGCATATTATGGTCCAATTTTCAGGTTATTAATGAATTGAACTAGACTGCACAAAAAAAAAATCGAAATATAGTTACGATAAGTTAGTTACAAGAAACTGCCATACACAAATATTGAGTAAATAAAAAGGCAAGACAGTCCTTCCCCCTTTAGGTTCTGTTGTTTGTCCATTACTTAAGGAGTATATTCTATGCCGAGGAATCTGTGTGTAGCCTGTTAAATATAAAAAAAAGGTCTTTCAAATGTAGCGAAGTTATGAAAAACAAAAACTTACATGAACTAATTTAAACCTAAATGTAAAAGCAAATGTTTGACATAAAGGTATATTGTACGCTTTTGAGCTTTTACTGGACTCAAAAACAGCTACTACTGAAATTTTGAAGGGATTTGGATGTAAAAAAAATTGTGCAGTACCCCCATATGCATAGAAAGGTTAGTTTTTGTTTCTGTTTGTTGCTGAAGGGATTATGTATGCAGCAAGCATGTTCATATGGTGTGACATTGATTGTAGCATTGTGTTTTCGCTTTACATGGTTATTTTACCAAGTTCTTCTGGATACATGCATTTTGTAGTTGTCACTTAGTGTTGTTGAACATGTCTGCATTGCGAACAGTTAAATTTGTGCTCCAAGTATTCAAGGTGATGACTCAATTCCATTGTATTTTTTGAGTTTTCAACAACAGTTTGATTATGTTATGCTTTCATGTACACTGTAAGAATTTTTTTTTTTTTTTTTTTTTTAAGTTTAGTCTGTGGCTGCTGTGAGGAAATTCCATTTTGTAAATTTTAGGCATAGTGAAAGTTGTCAAATATCAAACTTTTGAAGAAATTGTTTGCTACCTTCAGTGGATATACCAGTGCATGGTTTGAACTTGAACTCTTTTTTTGAAATTAAATTTGGGAGTTCACACACATGTAAATTGGAAAAGCTTTTATTTGTCCAAGTTCTTTCAAATTCAGTGTTCAAGGCTCTCGACAGCCTGCCTAACCGTATAAGTCTTTCCTTTCGAATTATGGGCAACTGGCATGTTCTTTTGCTGCAATCCCTTTGCATTATTTTAGAACATCCTCCACTTGTACCAGGACTAGTATTCAGCATAAGTCCCAACTAGGGACAGGGCGGGATTACAGAGGGTAGGGGGTCTATAGAGCTGCTGTTGCATTGTTATCAAGCTGGTCATAGGGACCCACAGATTTTAAAAAAAGTGAGTACTTTGTGAGATTGTCTGGTTCCTTTTAAAAAATCAAGAGAATGAATATTTATACTTACATAAGCAAGTAAATGTAATGCACATTGTTTGACACTCTTTGAAAGCAATATTTAAAAAAATCAAGTATTGACAATTAAATTTTATCATTTTCAACAAAATTTTATCATATCAGAACTACATAAAGGCATTTTAAGTCAGCTCAGAACACCAGAACAGATTTTATTCTTCAAAACAGGAACTAACTGTGTGATGCTCCTGAACAGTTTTTTTTACTTTTAATGAACAATCATTAAAGTAAGTAACACAGCAATCAGACATAGCTGAATTGACTGTAATTAGTTTCACACGTGAATCAAATCACATCAGAAAACTTTAAAATTTCATCGCCGTGGAACGGAATCAAACCCGCCGCATCTCCCGATTACCGTTCGAGCATGCTATCCGTTTCACCACCCACGTCTACGAATTCACAAATATCTGAGTGTTAAAGAGTATTGGAACTCTCCGACCGCATTCTTAATTAATGCAGATTCTGCTGCCATCTAGCGTTGTTAAGTAAATCTCCAGATATATAAAGAGTGGAAGAAATTTCCCCATAATACATGGCAAATGAGAAGAATAGATGAATATTTCTTCCACTCTTTATAATCACTGAAGTAGACATACAACTTTTAGTAGAGTATAATCATTCACAGTGCTCTTGTGAAATGTAAGTTTGTTTTTCAAATTTTAAATTTCAACTGTTTCAATATTGATTAAAAGAGCTGAAAGGTTTGATAAATTAATCAGGACATTTGTACTTTTACCTAATCTTGACGGACGGTGCATTGCTGGCTGTTTACGTTCTTTCCCTAATCCTCAGAAATTTTACTTTTGCCAAATGACGTAAAAAAGAATCCAAAATAAAATGTGGGTCCCAAAGGATGTGTAGAATTTGTAATTGTGGGCCCAGTTTTTGTTTTGGGGTAATTTACGCGCTATAAAGTGTCGGTGGCAGCACTAGTGTTAGGAACTTTAACTGATAGTTCTGTGTCTGGCGCTCTTTGGCCAAACCTGGCCCTTGCGCCACTAAAATCAATTAACTAACTAACTAACTGGTCTTAGGAACTACAGCCTTGGGGCCCACCATTACCAAGGGCCCAGGAGGCATGTCTGGGCAAATAATAGATAAAGAGAGAGGTTTATAAAATAGTTTTACTTTTGTCTTTTATGATTTCCATATGGTCAGTAACAGTGGCTGAAAGACGAACAGATTTTAAAGTACTCGCCAAGGTTTCATGGCGCTGCTTTGGCCTCGCCTTATGAGGCCAAAGCTGTGTATGACAAGATAGTTTCATCTTTTTCACTCCCATCCACCCTCAACTCCCAATTTGCACTTGGAATTGTTAATGGTCAAAGACCCCTGTGGCTTCACATTATCACATTACATAACGAAAAAGATGCACTAGGTAAAGCATTCAACGCTAAATTATTAAAAAATCTAAGACAAAATCTAGGAATCTTAAGCTTTTAACTCGTGTTCTTATGAAAACAATGGAAAATTCAGTGACTTATTAAGAAAACTCAGCAAATAATTTATTACTGTAAAAAATGCAACTATGTATTAGTTATCACAAGCATATTGCTAAATTTCATGTTTCAATGGACTTCATAATGATTCCCCATCATGCGTTCTTTGGGGGCCCGTTAAAGCCTTAATCCAGCCCTGACTGGGTGGGGGGAGCAAGGTGATCCTTACCCCTCCAATAGATTTACTGGGAGGGTAGTTCCCACCCAATATTTTTCGTCCTGTTTAATTAAACAAGTTTTTGTGTGTATGTCGTTTCGAGATATGCAATCCGAAATATTTCTATAGAGACAAAATGTTTTGCTGTGCTAAATTATTTAGGCTGCCGTGTGCTGTGCTAATTGTAAAAAAAAAATGCATTTCTTCTATTAGAAATGTATTGTTCTTTTATAAGGTGGACCATGCTCCACCTTATGAGGCCAAAGCAATTTATTTCCAAAAAGTTAATAAATAAGTAAAAGCATTTTTCACGTTCAGCATTGCTCATTTGATAAGAAACTCTATTGCCAGCCACATGTTGTGTTTGACATGTTCTCATGATATTTTGTAAATGTTTAAAACAATTATCAAAAATAAAATTGAAGAATCGTATCATCTTTAGCCTTCTACTTATCTATTAATTTTTTGAGCTTCCCATTCTTTGAGTAACTGCACTAATTTCTCATAATTTTTATAAATGTTTGGAAATAAAATCTCTGTATATTTTAATTAAATCATAGGCTGAATTTTATTTTTCAAAATGTTCACATTCAGAAAAAAAATTTTCCTTGTTTATTTGCTGATAAGCAATTACAATTGTGTTTTAAAATATACGTCCAATCTTATAGTTTATCTTTTGCCTCCCTTTTTTTTTTTTATTAATTCTTGACAATAGAAGAGATGCACTCCCCTCCCCCCAATAATTGAAGTTGGCGCCTCTGGCATACAGGTTTTAAAGTTTCTGCAAGGAAATATACCATTCCTAACAACAACAAAAAAAAATGCTACATGCTTATAAAATCAGTAAACATAAACACTTTTTTTTTATTGGAGATTTAACGACCATTTTGAGCAACTCTGAGGGCTATAAGCAGTTCCCCATCCCTAATTTAGGCCCACTGGTTCCAGGGAAAGGAGAGAGAGCCAGCACCATAAGACAAATACAACATCCATGCCTCACTGGGATTCAAACCTAGACCCATCTTGGACGAATAATCAGAAGCCATCGCTTAGACCACTGTGCCACCGGGGTGGCAAACATAAATACTTTAAATATGCTCTTATGTACTAAAATATATTGCATAGTGTTGGAAATGCATATTTCTTGTACCCATATAGTGACAAAGTCTAGTAATTTACTTCGAAATTTGATTTTTGGTTAATACTGACTTAGAATCGTGCGAGCTTTCTTATTTTCACTGCGACAAAATCTTTAACTGTTTGACATAAAGCTAAACCATCCCAAATTTCTGTCTCGGTAGAAATTATTGCTAGCCCATCAAATTAGCTGCAGTTCATATTTAAAAAAGGAAAATAAGTCTTGCTGGATGTGGGACTGATATATTGGGAAACAAAGTGAACTTTTTACGAGAAATATAAAACAAAAAGCACGTCTTTAGAAGGCAGTTGCTCTGGCTTTTTTTTTTTTTTAAGGTTTTCACCAGGATTCAAATTTTTTTTTTTTTGTTGCTTAGTGTTAAGATAGCATTTAAAGGTAATTGCCAATATTTATGCCTAAACATTTTTTTTTCAAATTGCGAAGAAGACAGTTTGCAATGCAACTGTCTCTGTGCCCAGCCTCAGCTAGGTCCTCCGCCCCCCCATAGAGAGGACTTACTTATATAAGTTGACATTCTTAAGATAAGTAAATAGTGACTGCACAAAAAAATTTAACAACAAATTCAAGTTTAACTGTTTAATGGTTTAATGAAATCTCAAAATAATTAATTCCAAATTATCACAATTTTTACGTTAAAGGCTAGGAATACATTTACCTTGAAATTATTGATCATGTAGAAGAAACGTTCACAACTCTGACACGATCATAATTCCCACATGCCAGTCCTTGAGTAAACGTCCCTCAACAACACGTACACAAACTGGAACATAAAGCAATCATCCTAGGACTTCAGCAAAGGCAGATCAATACATCAGGTGGTCCACATCATCAGCAAGAGTTCAGTGTAGACCTCCCTCCGCTGCACCTACGTTCACAGGCAAATAGAAGAATCAAAACTGGAACACCAGGCTCTAGTTCAACCGAGTCTGTTGATGAGGTTAATCCAATAAGCATGGTGGTCCACATCAGCAGGAATTCTGCATAGACACCCCTCCACTGCACCGATGCTCACCAGCAGGCAGAAGAATCAAGACTGGAACACCAGGCCATAGTCCCACCAAGTCTGTTGATGAGGCTAATCTAAGAAACACGGAGATCTGCATCAGCAGCAGGAGTTCAGCGTAAACTCCTCTTCGCTGCACTGACATTCACCGGCAAACAGAAGAATGAAGACTGGGATTCCAGGCAATAGTCCAACCAAAATTGTAGATGAGGTTAATCCATTGCACCTGGTAGTCCACATCATCAGCAGTGGTTGAGCGTAGACATCTCTCCGCTGCACTGACATTCACCGGCAGGTAGAAGAATTAAGACTGGGCTTTTAAAGATACCTATTTTTGTGAAATTTTGCCAAAAAAGTTGAAAAAACCCTCAAAAGTATACAAAGGTCCAAAGTAGTGTCTTGAATAATTTGTTCACAATGAATGACCTCACTATGAATGATGAATGATTCACTCTCGCCACCGTGAGTGATCATTCCGCCATTACTGCAACACACACTGAAGTTGCTGCATGTTTAACTGGATTCCGCCCCCATAAGTTTGGAAATGAGTTCCCATTAAGAAAAGTAGTGTCAAGAAATAATAAGTGTCAATCGTTATGCAAGTGAGTAGTCAGCTAGGAAATAATCGCAAAACTTAAGATTGGGAATGATATGTGAACACCAGTCATTTGAATGGTGTGCCTGAATCTTTCGCTCATGACAAATTATTCATCGTGAATGGATGAAGATCTATTGTAATGGATGAAGGTTACACTCTTTGGGCAGTTTGCCAAAAGGAGCCGTGAATGATCATTCAATCTACCATCACTGCAATGCACACTGGCCCGTAGCTCAGTTGCGGCGATGTACGTCGCAGATTTATTTTGGTCCTGCAGACTAAAACGATATCTCCAGAACCATGTTTGATCCTCTTGCAGACTCATGATCACAGATGCAAGTTTATCGTCTTTCAAAATTTCTGAAGACGAAAGTTGAGAAAGTGAAGATTTCTCTCGTAATATGGTTTAAAACTCAGGCTTCACGCGACAATAACGCATAAACATATGAAACTAGCGAAACACACAGTCACGTATGGTAAAAGGCTCGTTTAGCGGTAGGAAAAAAGGCATCCCTAGAAAAGTATGGTAAAAGGTTCGTTAAGCTACAGCTAAACGACCTTTTACCATACGTGACTGTGTGTTTCGCTTGTTTTATATGTTTATTCTCCTGTAATTGTAATTTGTTCTCTCTCGCAATGTTCCCATGATGTATCAAGAAAGAATTGTCTGGTATTGTTGTTCAATATCATTTTATTAGGTAAATGTTTGCAGTTAAGATTGGAATGGAGGAAAAGTTTTCTAAAACGGAAGTTGGACAGTGCAAAAATTTCTCCCGTAATCGTAAAATGCAGGCAAAAACTTGTAACACAAAAGCTAAAATCAGCAAAGATTTCTCTCATAATACCCCCACCCCCCGCCGGATTTCCCGACACTGTATTATTGTTTTGTCATCATTTAATTACATATACGTTTGTATTTGAGATTGAAAATGGAGAAAAGAATTTCGAAAAACTGAAGTAGGTCAGAGAGAAGATTTCTCCTGTAATCATATAATCTTTTTTCTAGGGATACCTTTTTCCCTTATTGTTGTTAAATATAATTTTTTTCCATAAATCTTTGTATTTGAGCTTAAAAATGGTGGCAAAATTCTAGGTACATAGGGCCAGAGTGCTCTTGATCCTATTTATCATTGCAATTGCTGTAATATGGTAGGCACTCCCAGGAATTCCTGTTTGGGGGGAGGAGGGGGCTATATATACATATAGTACACATACATAATGTGTGTGTGTGTATACATGTATGTATATATATGTATAGTACACAGTTGAGTCACATTATTGTGACCACCTCCTACTTTTGACGTCAACAGCACATAGCCAATGAAAGAAGCACGTGTCGTGTCGTGAGCTGGCTTGGAGGGTGTATAAGGTGTGCTGTAGGCAATCTGAAAACATATCACACATTGTTATCATGGATAAAAGGAGTGATTTATCAGTAGAGTTAGGATTCATGCGTGTACATTTTTACAAAATTGCATGCAATTTTTCTTTTCTATTGCGTGCGATATTAGGGTCATTCCATGCCAAATCAACCAAAAAATTTCAATATTCAACCTGACCATCTCAGATTTCAATGAAACCTTCAGGGATCATTCTCCCTAATGATATAAATGAGAATATATTTTGAAATTTTTTTTATCATATTGGGTTTTCATGTAATTAATTTTTAAAATTTTGAAAAATTGTTGTTTTTTGGCTTGCATAAACCTTTTCAATCTTGAATTTCTCAAGTTCTATAAGGCCTAGATAGTTGTTTGCCTCATCATTTTAAAGAGAATTTCATCAGTTTTAATTTGATATGCAACTTGACTATGCTTGGTGATTTTTTTTAATTATTTTTTTTAAGGTAGTGTTTTTTAAAATGAAAATTTTTTTTTGTAATAATTATAAGCTTTAAATCCTGAAACTTTTAGAGTGGGATCTGAATGGGATAGGGAGACATGGCAAAAAACTTAAGTTACTGTGTAAGTAATAATGGATTATAATTCTCGTTTTAGTAGTTTTACATGAAAACAGACGCAGGTTTAAAATCTACATAATACATCATACTAATACATAAACATAAAACAAGGGAAGGATAGTCCCAACAGGCAAAAAGTTTTACCTGGTAAAATTAATAAAAGTTTTTTTTAGTTAGCAGCACTCAGAGTTGTAGTTAAGCCAAAATAGCGACCTCTTAGTTCTTTAATTTAACAAATAATTTCTTGCATGCCTTTTTGGTTTCTGAGTCTGTAAGTCGATAAACTCTTCCTGTAGCTGTTGTAGGATCAACTTTTGTTAGAACCTCACTTTTATGCACAACTAGTATGTCAGTAAATTGTGGGTATTTGAAAGATGGGGAAGGGCCATGTGGTTCCAAAAAACTTATTTTTACTTCATCTCCTATTCCTAACACACAACTTAACCACCACTTGTCTGAGTATTGGCATGTAACAATGTCATTAATGTCCAGATCATCATCAGCTGAAACTATTTCTACACTTGATTCCTCTGAAAATGAGTAGCTTTTCACTAAAACTGTCTCATTCACAGGACTGTAACTGTGAAATTGTTGAGTACCCTTTATTGTTGTTGCTGCTGCAAACCTACTCTTCAAGGTCTTTTCCTCTGCCTCATATTCGTCTGTAGTGGAATACAAAAAACTGATGTTGACAATATTGTCTTTAGCCCAATCGTAAAGTTGGCGAGGGGTCATAATTTGATCATTGTAAACCATTGGTAGACCGGCCAATGCCGCTAATCGGCAGTTCCTCCGACACCATCACATGCATTTTTTCCATGTGATGATGCAAAGACATTTCATTCCGCCTTGATGCCAAAATCTTGCTCATGATGGCAGAGGTTGAGAAAGTTTGATTTGTTTTTGTACTGTGATGATGCTCCATCTGAAAAGTAATTAAGCTTTTCTGGTTTATGGATTAGCAGACTATTTACTCACATGCTATCCCTAATTTGTCTGTAGGTTTAGTAAATCATAATCTGTAACAGACCCTAATGTAAATTGGTTACCTTATAGCCAATGTATTTTATTTTTATTTATTTTTTTACCTTACAAAAGTTAAAGGTAGCAATGTAGCCCTAACTGGTATTTAAAACAATATCATTGGTACCATAACGCCTGATCCCATTGAGATCCCACTTTAAAAGTTTCAGGATTTAAAGCTTATAATATTACAAAAAAAAACATTTTTTTTTTTCAAAAATTAAAAAAAAATTATCTTAAAATTTTTAACTTTTTTCACCAACCATAGTCAAGTTGCATATCAAATTAAAACTTATGAAATTCTCTTTAAAATGAGGGGTCAAACAACTCTTCTAGGCCTTATAGGACATGAGAAATTCAAGATTGAAAAAGTTTATGCAAGCCAAAAAATGACAATTTTTCAAAATTTTAAAAATTAATTACATGAAAACCCAATGAGATAAAAACATATATTCATTTACAAAAAAGTATATCACTAGGGAGAATGATCCCTGAAGGGTTTCATTGAAATCTGAAATGGTCAGGTTGAGTGACTGGTTGATTTGGCATGGAATCATCCATTAAATGTAGAGCTACACAAAATTTTAACTTTCCCGATCTTTTAATGTAATAAAAATAAATTACTTACCAGTTATTTCTATATAATTTTTTCCTTTTTTATTCCATTCAAAGTAATTCTGTCGCACAATACAGATTTTTTTCAATGTTCTGGAAAATCATATTCTGCCGCTTGTCAGTCAAAAAGTCTTTGTACTGAGAGAAAGATCTCTCCACCTCCACGCTCACTAAAGGCGCAAACTTAGTCTTTATGCGAATGTCAAGATCTTGGTTCTCACTGACGAAGGCAATGACGTCTGGGTTCTTCTGAAGATAATTTTCCAGCTTTGTCTTGGCAAAACATGGCTTTCCACTTCCTTAAAAATCTTCCACTGTATTTGGTTTTTCTAGGTTTTGTTCTTCAAGCTTCTTGATGCTGTCTACAATAAACTTGTAGTTGTATGCCTCATACAACTTTTTCCAGATCCTTACTGCCCACGAGACTCTTGATTTTTGTAACTACTGCACTACTACCATCTTCTTCAAGTTAGACAATGAAATCCTTGATCTTGGCAAAATTTAGACAGTAGTATACCACAGCAGAGATCCAGGTGCCCCACCTGACCATCTCAGGCTCTGGAGGAAAGGCAAGTTGGGAGGTTTGCTGGAACATATTGATTCACGCTGGGGCCTTAAGCAGCACTTTCTTCATTAATCCAATGAACTGGTTTACAACTTCATACTTTTCCCTCACGGCTTCACAAACTCTATGCAAGGAGTGCCACCAAGCAGTTAACTTTTTGCAAGTTGGGATAGAGAGGCTTCAGGTGCGAAAATGCTCTCAAGCATCAGACGTCTGATCTGTGACCACCAACCATACCTTGTCGTAATTAATTTCTGGCCACAACTTCGAACAAGCATCGTTGAATGCCTGCATTATGGTGCTATTATTTGTTTTCTCCAAATGATACATTTTGAATAACATGAAGTGAGATGGTTCTCCCTTCAAAGGAGCCACAAGAATGGAAAGGACATACCTCTTTTGAGCGTCTGTTGTTTCGTCCAGAATGAATGCTACTGGAGAATATCCTATAATGCTTTTGATCTTAAGTATAGTGGCATCATAGTTCACATCCGCGTAGTTCTTCCTCAGAGTGCTCTCATTTGGGGATTTTCCTTTACGTGTATTTTTCCAGAAATCCTTTTAGGGAAGGATGGTTGACTTTAGACAAAGGGATTCCTGATTCCATTAGAGCAGCTGCAATATCAACATTAAACTGGTTGACTTTATTGGTTTTCTTAGATACTTGTCGAAAAGCTTCCGCAATGAACGGACATTTTGTATTGCTTTCCTTGGTTTTTGTCCTAATTTCTTTGTTCTTCAAACAGAAGTCATCGCTCTTTCCACGTTTATAAGTGAGTCACGGAAAAACGTGGAAAGAGCGATGACTTCTGTTTGATGTTCCTGATCCACGTCAATTGTATGTATTAATTATTCTTTGTTCTTTTTGGGAGTGACTGATTCCATGTGTCTCTTCAAAGGTAGCTTTTGGTGTTTATCATTCACCCTGATTTTCTTGTCACATTATGTACACAAAATCAAGAGTACCATCAGTTTCAAATCCCTCATTTTTAAACTCCTTTAGAATGCTGTAGAATTTAGATTTTCCGATTTTACTCATTTTTGCATTGTGTCTATTTGTTGCTGAAGGGAGAGAAAAAGAATGCGAACTAACCCATGAGCACGCTGCTTTCTTTTTTTCTTTTTTCTTCCTCCTCCTTCTGGACTGCACTTATTTCATTGCCCAGGAGAGAAATGAATGCACTAATCCGTACTTCTGCAACTTTCCCTTCCTCATGGTTTCTCTCTGAGATACACATAAAAAATGGTAGATTAACGGTAAATTTTACCTAAACAAAATAAATTTTGGCGTTCGTTTTGGGTGCAGATATTTTTGTTTTGCGTGCAAGATTCAAGATTGCGTTCAGAAAGGGCTTTTGCGTGCTAGAGAGTACACATAAGGGGTGTTAAAATAAGTTGATTTTACATGTTTATGATCAGATTTGGAATCTATACACGTGCCCGCATAAAATTTTGTTCTGCGTGCTGAACGCAGAAATCCTATCTCTATTTATCAGATTTGAAAAAAAGGATGATTATCAGCTTTTGAGCCAAGGGTGGCAGTCTTTCTGAAACAGTGCAGTTTGTGAACTGTTCGCGTGCTACTGTGGTTAAAGTGTGTCGTGATTGGGAAAATGGCACCATTGCAAATAAGCGATGTGGAAACTGTGGAACACCATATGCCAGTGATGTGAGAGGTGAACGTCTTCAAAGTTGTGTGAGGGCTGATCGACATGATACAGTGGACAACTCACTAGCTGAATGAACCAGGGGTAGAGGGCTACTGGAAGTGTGTTTAAAGTGACAGTTCAGCGAACCATGCTGCGTATAGGGCTCCGATACAGACGGATGTTCACTGCACCTATGCTAACGAAGATGCATCAGCAGAAAAGGCTTACATTTGCATGGCAGTATAGGAATTAGACCTCCGCTGATTGGCAAAGGATTGCCTTCTCCGATCAGTCGTGTTTTCTGCTTCATCAAACGGATGGACGTTGGTGTATAAGGCGAGAAACATCGGAGAACAAACACTCTTCAACCACTGCTGGAAGAACACAATCTGGTGGGGGCAGCGTTATGGTCTGGGAAATGTTTTTGTGGCATTTTCTGGGCCCACTCATACCTGTGGAAGGCACTATGGACCGAATTAGTTATAAAACCATCCTTGCAGACCACGTACACCCATACATGCTGATTGTCTTCCCTGTGTCCTTGTGGCGGATGGGATCTTCCAGAACGACAATGTGACATGTCTTACAGCTAGAAATGTCTGAGAAGACTTCAAAATACATCCCTGGCCCCCTAATTCCCCAGACTTAAACGCAATTGAGCATCTGTAGGACCACCTTGATCGTGTTGTTTGCTCTATGGATCCTAAACCACGCAGCCCCCAGCAGCTGCACGCACTCAGCATGGCTCCACATACCTATGAACACCTTCCAACATCTTACTGAGTCGCTCCCAGCCCGTCTAGCTGCTGTTCACTCTGCACACGGCGGTTACTCTGGATATTAGCTGGTGGTCACAATAATGTGATTCGACCATGGTACTTGACCAGATAAACTCGACTGTGTAGACATACATGGTAGAGTCTTATTCGAAATGGCGCCATTTCTCCACTCACAACACACTTTAACAACAGCAGCACGCGAACAGTTCACAAACTGCACTTTTTCAGTAATACTGCCACCCTTAGACAGAAAGCCAATAATCATCCCCTTTTGTAAATCTGATAAATTGTTCCTTTTATCCATGACAGCAACGAGGGATATGTTTTCAGATTGCCTACAGCACAACTTATATACCTTCCAAGCTAGCTCAAGACACATGCCTTCTTTCATTGGCTATGTACTGTTGACGTCAAAAGTAGGAGGTGGTCACAAATGATGTAACTCGACTGTGTGTATATATATATATATATAGTATACTTAAGAGCAAAACTGAAGACTAAGGAAAAAAATTTTAGAATTTAACACGAAGGGTGCAAAATAACCTGAAAATCAAAACGCGCAACGCAGCAGTTTTGAAAATTCAGAATTCACATTCTATAAAGAAGATACCTAAGCAAAAAAATACATATATAATTTTGACTCACACCTAGTACAACATAGAAAAGGTTATGTATCTACCTGTGAGAGTAAAAGGAGAAAAGATAAAAAAATAAAATAAACAACTGAATGTAGAAGGTGTCGAGAATACTGAGCCTTGGCTTTATCAAGGACCAGCAAAAACTCTGCATTTTCTCACTTCTACAAAGACCTAGTTGGAAATGGGTTTCTGCAAGGCCATAGATGCAAGTAACATTCCCACCTAAAATAGTTTAAAATATATATATATATAGTCATGTCCTCCGTGAGGTAGCATGACCTAGCACTAGTTAACAATTTCGCTTGCATCCATTAACCTTCATGGCCCGACCCATGCTCTTCATCTGTTACTATTAAACAGAGAGAAGAAGATTAAAGAGAACTCAAGCTGTGAGAGTGACATAATAAATAGAAATGATTTTCAGCTATAACAAAATTCTAAGTTCGTTTGAGAGAGAATTTAAACCTGAAAAACAATGTAAAAAGAAATCTAAATTTTACATTGCAATTAAAAAGGAAATGTTAATTTATAACGAACAGATTTTTGAAAGAAAACTTGAGTCTAAAACCCCCTACTCTACAACTTATGACAGCACGAAAACGAGAATAAGTTAAAGATAATAATTAACTAAAAGAAAACTTTGTGAAAGTTATATACCTTAAACAGTTAGTTGCAATATGTACAAAGTATTTCAGCAGTGCTTTAGGTGCATAATTAATTAGTTATTAAGAACTTTACTACTTTGAAAAAACAGCGCATAGACAGCGCATAGAAAAGGAACAAGCTTAGCCATCTTCTGTTCCTAGGTACCCCAAAAGACGCTCAAAGTTACAAAGAAGTAAGAGTTAAAACCCGCATAAATGTTAACAGACAAACCAATGCTTACCCAAAGCTGAAAAGCTAAAAAACGACAGAGAAAAGGTACATAAAGTACAAACATTGAACTTATAAAACCTAGAACCCAAAAACAAGGAAGAGAGAGCTTACCTCTTGTGTGACCAAAACTTTTTCCCTCACAAGAGGAGAACATGGCTGACCTCTTCCGCCACTCTAGACGCTGGGGGGGCAGTGAGGTGGGGCTGATGGCCTCCTCATACAGCAAGAAACCAACGCGGAGATTTTAATCCAGAGAAAAAATATATAAACTTAAGACTGTGGATCTGTATGATCAGAATGAGCAGAATTAACTCTCCAGAATACATGAGAAATATTATAAAATACACGAGCAGTTTATTTAATAATCTTTGCATGTATTAAATCACCTTAGTGAGTTCTATAGATTAATCAGAATCTTATTAATTTTAATGTTGGTTTTACTATTTTTAGTATAGCTATCCTAGTGATGAATAACTAGTTTTCTTTTTTATTTGTTTTTATTTTCTTTTATAAACAGATTTTTAAGTTTTTTTTGTGATTTTGTTTATATTATTTAATTTTTTGTTTTAATAGGACCGTCCATATCCATAGCACTAAGGTTCCTTTAGGTAGCTAATAGGCATCCTCTGCCAACTCTTACGGCTTTGATTGGTCAGAATCATATTATTAACTGTAGAAAATTAAAGCAGATCTGCCAACCTTACTCTATTATTCAGAATAATTTTTCTTAAAGAACTTTAAGAAAAATTATTCTGAATAATAGAGTAAGGTTGGCAGATCTGCTTTAATTTTCTACAGTTAATAATATGATTCTGACCAATCAAAGCCGTAAGGAAGTTGGCTAGAGGATGCCTATTAACTACCTAAAGGAACCTTAGTGCTATGGATATGACGGTCCTATTAAAACAAAAAATTAAATAATATAAACAAAATCACAAAAAAAGCTTAAAAATCTGTTTATAAAAGAAAATAAAAAACAAATAAAAAAGAAAACTAGTTATTCATCACTAGGATAGCTATACTAAAAATAGTAAAACCAACATTAAAATTAATAAGATTCTGATTAATCTATAGAAGCTCACTAAGGTGATTTAATACATGCAAAGATTATTAAATAAACTGCTCGTGTATTTTATAATATTTCTCATGTATTCTGAGAGTTAATTCTGCTCATTCTGATCATACAGATCCACAGTCTTAAGTTTATATATTTTTTCTCTGGTTAAAATCTCCGCGCGTTGGTTTCTTGCTGTATGAGGAGGCCATCAGCCCCACCTCACTGCCCCCAGCTTCCAGGGAGTGGCGGAAGAGGTCAGCCATGTTCTCCTCTTGTGAGGAGAAAAGTTTTTGTCACACAAGAGGTAAGCTCTTCCTTGTTTTTGGGTTCTAGGTTTTATAAGTTCAATGTTTGTACTTTATGTACCTTTTCTCTGTCGTTTTTTAGCTTTTCAGCTTTTAAGCATTGGTTTGTCTGTTAACATTTATGCGGGTTTTAACTCTTACTTTTCTTTGTAACTTTGAGCGTCTTTTGGGGTACCTAGGAACAGAAGATGGCTAAGCTTGTTCCTTTTCTATGCGCTGTCTATGCTGTTTTTTCAAAGTAGTAAAGTTCTTAATAACTAATTAATTATGCACCTAAAGCACTGCTGAAATACTTTGTACATATTGCAACTAACTGTTTAAGGTATATAACTTTCACAAAGTTTTCTTTAGTTAATTATTATCTTTAACTTATTCTCGTTTTCGTGCTGTCATAAGTTGTAGAGTAGGGGTTTTAGACTCAAGTTTTCTTTCAAAAATCTGTTCGTTATAAATTAACATTTCCTTTTTTAATTGCAATGTAAAATTTGGATTTCTTTGCATTGTTTTTCAGGTTTAAATTCTCTCTCAAACGAACTTGAATTTTGTTATAGCTGAAAATCATTTCTATTTATTATGTCACTCTCACAGCTTGAGTTCTTTTAATCTTCTTTCTCTCTGTTTAATAGTAACAGATGAAGAGCATGGGTCGGCCATGAAGGTTAATGGATGCAAGCGAAATTGTTAACTAGTGCTAGGTCATGCTACTCTACGGAGGACATGACTTATATATATATATTTTAAACTATTTTAGGTGGGAATGTTACTTGCATCTATGGCCTTGCAGAAACCCATTTCCAACTAGGTCTTTGTAGAAGTGAGAAATGCAGAGTTTTTGCTGGTCCTTGATAAAGCCAAGGCTCAGTATTCTCGACACCTTCTACATTCAGTTGTTTTATTTTATTTTTTTATCTTTCTCCTTTTACTCACACAGGTAGATACATAACCTTTTCTATGTTGTACTAGGTGTGAGTCAAAATTATATATGTATTTTTTTGCTTAGGTATCTTCTTTATAGAATATATATATAGTATATGTATAGTAGATATATATTATGCACACATGTATTGTGTATTTATATATACACTGGCGGAAAGTGAAAAAAGAACAAGAAGGAATTGGTGGACGATCATGAAATTTACATATGTTAATGGGGTCGAGTTTACGTAGGTGTGATGTTAATTTCGGGACCAATCGGTGAGCGCTTACACCACAGCACGGCATAATATGCAAATTATCGTCGGTGGTATTTAAGGAGTACGGCGAAGTGAATGTAATCAGTCGTCGGCGTATGGACACGTGCAAAGACCCTGAAGAAGCTACAATGCCTGGACATGGAAGACGTGTACGATTTCAGCAGTTATCGGACTTTGAGCGAGGTCGTCTAGTCGGACTCCGCGAAGCCGGGTGGTCGTATCGTCGTATTGTGGAGCGAATTGGTCGGGAAGTATCGGTGGTGGTACGATGGTGGCGTAGATGGTCAGAGGAACATTCCCACACGAGAAGACGGGGAACCGGGAGTCATAGACGGACTGATGAGCTGACCGATCGACACATAAGAAGAGCCGCGTTGTCAAGCAGAACATCCACTGCGACGCAAATCCGAGCTGCCGTTGCACCTGAGGTGACTGTGCGAACAATCCGCAACCGTCTACTGGATGCAGGACTACGTGCACGTGTGCCTCTGGCATGTGTACCTCTGACTCCAGCCCACCGTCAGGAACGTCTGCAGTGGTGTCTCGAACGTCTGCACTGGATAACGCAATGGCGATCTGTTGTGTTCAGCGATGAAAGCAGATTCTGCTTGGGAGCCTCCGATGGCCATATGCGTGTTCGCAGACACACAGGGGAGCGTCTCCATCCTTCTTGCATCCGCCAGCGACACATAGGGCCTATACCTGATCTCCTGGTGTGGGAAACGACCAGCTATCGCTCCCATACACAACTAGTGTTTGTACCGGAGTACGTTAAATAGCACCTCCTTCATGAACATCATTCAGCCCGTTGTTGTGCCATTTGGAAGGTCGGTCCATCATGGTGTTTTCCAGCAAGATAACGCACGCCCACACATGGTACGTGCAACGCAACATGCACTTCAGGGTGTGCGACAACTTCCATGGCCTGCACGTTCACCGGATTTGTCCCCTATTGAGCACGTGTGGGATTTTATGAGACAACGACTTATCCGGTCTCCACGGCCAGCCACGACCATCCCCGATTTACGCGTCCAGGTTGAGGATGCTTGGAACTCAATACCCCAAACTTACATCCAACATCTGTACGACAGACTCCATGCCAGAATTGTACAGTGTGACGCAGTTCATGGCGGTTCAACCTCGTACTAACCATGTTACATGGAAATGTTATTTTTCTGTTTACCAGCAAATACAGCTGTACTTTGCCATAATGTTTTGATCACGTTATCCTCTGTATTCCGTTATTATGCTGTATAAATTTCGTTGGTATCAGACATCTCCTTCTTGGTGTTCTTTTTTCACTTTCTGCCAGTGTATATATACGTATAAATACGTGTATAGTATTGCACATAGTGTATACATTATGTATATAATAGACACTATACGTATTGTTTTAGCATGTAAAATCTTTTTGAATGATTAATTTGTGAGGCATGTTGCTCATAATCTCCTAGGAGGGGCTTAAGCCCACCCCCATGGATGCACCAATAGTTAGGCATTTTTTAGATAGAAGAAATATAAGGGGGTCAGTTCTTTTCTCTCTTTTTTTAAATATCTGCCTGTGCATTTTTTGCTTTTCGTTTTTGACATTTCGTAGTTATTTTGCCAAATGACCATCCACAGAATATTTAACCAGGAACTTTCTGCTATGGGGGCACTGTAATCGCAGCATGTTTAACTTTATTCCACCAGCATGAGTTCAGAAATGAATTCCCAATATGAAAAGTAATGTTGAGAAATAATGTCAATTGTTGTGTGAGTTGGCAGTTAGTTAGGAAATAATGGTGAAACTTAAGAATGGGAACATGTAAATGCCATTCATTAAAATGGTGTGCCTTTAATAGTCTCAGCTGATCATTCATTGTGAATGGTTGAAGAGCCCGCTCTCTTTTGGGCAGTTTGCCAAACAGAGTGGCCTTGAAAGTTCAACACAGGAGTCCTGCAGTAAATGATTTATTCAGTAGGCATAGTGACACCCTAAAAATTGGATTATTATTCAGTTGAATGATCATCTGTGAATGACGAACTCTGAAGAAGAAATAATTTATGCCATCACTAGTGTGGATTCATAGATAAGATGACCATTATCAGATCAGGATTTGTAAAATTCCATTGCCTAGATGAAAGGTCATCAAAATGGCCATTGCATAATATGCAAATAAGAAATCCAATTGCTTGGGTGCCACCAGCTTGCCTGAATTTGTGTGATGTTTTCCACTGCTTTTACTTTGGTGCCTTTTCTCCTCTTTCATGATATACATAACAAAAAACTTCAGGTACAAGTCATACAGGACTAAAGTAGCTGGAGTAAGGAATATCAAAATTTCAGCATCTTTTTGTATGTACTGCAAATTTAAATTTCTTTCATTAATGATTCCCCTCCCCCCTTTTTTTAATCTATTGTTGCAAACTATGTCTTCAGGATACTGTGTCTTTATGCTGTGTTTTCACCAAATAACCATTGTAGACAGCCACCTGATACAACAGTGGATGTAATTTTTTTTAAAGTCAAAATTTTGTAAAATTAAAAAAAAAGAGGAAATCATTAAGAAAATTGTGACAAAAATAATGCAAGAAACACCAGCTGAATGTACATATGTTTTTTTTTCTTTCTCTCTCCATGCCTGATTGGGCATGAAAAAAAAAATTGAGCACTTCCTCTGGATAAAAAGCTTTTAAAAAAGGTTTTGGTTTTAATTTCCCATTCACTTTTACTATTCAGAGGCTTCCTCCCTCTGCTTTATTTAATAAAATTAATGAGAGAGTAAAGTCATCCATTTTGACTTTTACTCTTCAGAGAGAGTAAAAGTCAAAATGGATGATTTTGATAACTGAATTGCCCATACTATGCTAGTGTAGTCTGAAAAGAAAGCTCATGTAGCTTACAACTGAGCCCAATATGAGCTCTGTTGACCATTTAGGTCTACAGTTATTGTCATGTGTGATAGGCTTTGGCAGAGTTTAAACTGGCTCAAAAGATGCTGTAGCAGAAATGCTCAAATGAAGGAAAAAGTTGTAGCAAAATGCTAAAGAAATCTAGCCTCTTTTGCCAACGAACTGATATGCTACGAATCGTCGTAGTGGACGACCTGAGGCGTGACGAATTGTCGTTGTCAACGAATTGATGCTGGCAACGAATTGGCGCGCCACCATCAGACCGAACAATGGATGACTGAGTTTCCACTGTATGACGGAATAATTTTACTCACGAATTCAAATTTTCAGAACACAACCACCTCTGTGATATTTAAATGTCTAGCACCATTTTGCGATGGACAGTAATTTTCTCGCGCGTTTTAGATTAATTCATTGTATTTTGCGAAAATAGCGACCATAGCTTAATCTCTGGACTGATAGGCATGGTAGAAGCAAACATACCATTTTTGTAAATTTCAAAATCCTATAACTATGAAAGCATTGTATGTAGGAAGCTAAAATTTTACACTGATTAGTTTCTTCACAATGACTGCAAGTTCACCAGTTTCATGAAGAAAATAAAAAGGATTCAAGTTTAAAATGTTACTTTTTGTGATGATCTGACATGGAATTTACCCATAGGTGAGTTCATGTTTCACTGCTAGGTGCAATTTATGAAATGTTTAACCCCCCACCCCCCTGATTACCTTCTAGATCTGCTACTGGGTTTGTAGGTTCTGGGCAATTAAGTATCTTCAGATATGTATGTGCTAGGGTCTGTATTGAATATCCAAGAATCCAGTTTTCTAACAATTCTCTTGTCAGATGTTTTTAAGATTTTATTTACATCTCTTAACTCAGCTGAATAAATAAGTAAATTGTAGTTTGCCTATTCTTAATCTGCATGGTAAAGGTCAATAATGCTTTTATGGTTAATTATGTTGTGCAATGAAGCTTTGATTAATAGATTGTTCAATAATTTTGGTATATTTTGCAGGTTGCATGTTAGCACTAGTTTCAAATCAGTGTAAAGAAGATGAGAGCCGGACGCCGGTTGGTTGAAGATTTCCTTTTGCCTGCTCTAAACGATCAAAGGTATGGTGATCTGTTGAAGTGGGAAGACCAGGAAAAATTGCACTTTAGTATCCGCTGGAGTCATAAAAATGCTGCCAAGTGGTCTTTGGAAGATACCCAAGTATTTCAGGTAAGTTTTTAGCAATATGTTTTAACCTTATAAATTATATCTCAAGTGTAATAAAAGTCTAAAAAGAAAATATTGAATATTCTGGGCAGGCAAGGACTGGGCTGCTGTACTCTGGGCCAGTAGACCCCATGATAATTAAAAGAAAAAAAAACATCATATATTGACAAACCCTGAAGATGACAATCCGATTTCTGGCGTAAATGTGACAAGGATGGTAAGTCAGATAATATCCGAAAACCCGAAAATTTTCATCGTCCTGGAGCGGGACTCGAACCCGCGTCTCCCAGAAAACGCCTAGGTATGCTAACCACTACACCACCCAGAACGACCAAGTCCCAAGTTTCCGATCAATTTGAATTCAACCATCACAGGATTCGCCAGTCGAAGCAACCGGCATTCATATTTAGCGAATCTGGAGGTTAATAATCCTATCCCGTGATTGCCCGGAGAAGCAGATAAATCATGAAAGAAATAAGGGATTACGCCATATAATACAAACCCTGAAGATGACAATCCGATTTCTGGCGTAAATGTGACAAGGATGGTAAGTCAGATAATATCCGAAAACCCGAAAAATTTTTTTTTAGGAAAATTTTCGGGTTTTCGGATATTATCTGACTTACCATCCTTGTCACATTTACGCCAGAAATCGGATTGTCATCTTCAGGGTTTGTATTATATGGCGTAATCCCTTATTTCTTTCATGATTTATCTGCTTCTCCGGGCAATCACGGGATAGGATTATTAACCTCCAGATTCGCTAAATATGAATGCCGGTTGCTTCGACTGGCGAATCCTGTGATGGTTGAATTCAAATTGTTCGGAAACTTGGGACTTGGTCGTTCTGGGTGGTGTAGTGGTTAGCATACCTAGGCGTTTTCTGGGAGACGCGGGTTCGAGTCCCGCTCCAGGACGATGAAAATTTTCGGGTTTTCGGATATTATCTGACTTACCATCCTTGTCACATTTACGCCAGAAATCGGATTGTCATCTTCAGGGTTTGTATTATATGGCGTAATCCCTTATTTCTTTCATGATTTATCTGCTTCTCCGGGCAATCACGGGATAGGATTATTAACCTCCAGATTCGCTAAATATGAATGCCGGTTGCTTCGACTGGCGAATCCTGTGATGGTTGAATTCAAATTGATCGGAAACTTGGGACTTGGTCGTTCTGGGTGGTGTAGTGGTTAGCATACCTAGGCGTTTTCTGGGAGACGCGGGTTCGAGTCCCGCTCCAGGACGATGAAAATTTTCGGGTTTTCGGATATTATCTGACTTACCATCCTTGTCACATTTACGCCAGAAATCGGATTGTCATCTTCAGGGTTTGTATTATATGGCGTAATCCCTTATTTCTTTCATCATATATTGTGTTTCACCATGCTTATGGAAGAAAATTATGTTATGCTAAAAATACACAATTTGTTTACCACCTTAAAAGCTTCAGAAAAAAAAAAAAAAAAAAAAAAGAAAAGATGACCTGCATGCCAAATGATCTGTAAATTAAACACTTTTTTTATGCAACACCTTTCCCTGACTTTCTAAGTTAAGCTACATCCATTTCAACACCAGCAGAAAACAGGTGTTTTCCACTGGTGCATATTCCAGTATGTCTTGCAGGTAAGCTTGTTCTGACAGCAGTACCTGAGGGATACTGCATATGAGAAGTTTTTAAGGCCATGTCTGGAGTGTGGTAGATGAAACTTTACCTGCCCAGGGCAATCAATAATTTACATGCCCCAGGCATCTTGGGCACAACATTTTTCGTGCTGTAGAACAATGTATTGTGTGCAGTTTCATATGGGTATGAAATATTGTAAGCATTAATCAGAAAATAATAGAAATGCATATGAGAAGTTTTTAAAGGCTGTTATTAACTTCAAAATGGTGGTGTAGTAAATCGTTTTTGCTTAAAAAAGATAACTGAAACTGCAGCAAATGAATTTGTGTGACTATAATGACTAGTTTTTTTGTTTTTTTTAATACCTTTTCAATAAATGTGAAAGTAGCATGTGTTGTGTTATTTGGGTGATCGAAGTCCTTATAATGTTTAAATTTTTATTCTCATTCTTAATCTGTAGAAATGATGGAGAAAGAAGGGTGGAAAGAAACACCTTATATATGTTGTCTTAAATTTAGGAAAAACTTGTGAACAAGCTTAATAATATGTACTGCTGCTTGTGTGGGTTTAGTAATTAGTTAATGTCTGGCTTTTTGAATGTTGCTTTTGGGAAAATTAGGTTCTTTTATCCAGTGTTAAGAATCGATATCCAGCACATGAATCAACAAAAGCAAGAAAAAAATTTAAATGAAAAAATGTAGTTTAGGCTGCCCCGCACGGGGATAACTGGTTTTCCAGTTATTTGGGGAGCGGCGCCCCCACGGCCCGAGCTGACCTTGTGACTGGTCAACATCTGATGTCATGCCACAGCTTGTTTTTTTCTTATTTTGGTGCTGTTGGTGTTTGCAGGGACGGCTGTTCATCCAGCTGTTGGGGAGTCGCGGCCCCACGTTCCCGAGCTGGTCTTGTGTCTCGCTTTTTCGTTTTTATTTATTTTCTCCACTGGCTAGTTGCCCGTGTTGTATTCTCTACCTAATCGCTACCACGTTATGTACTAACACCCCGGTCTTGTGGTTTTGTTACCCTCCACCACTAACTGATTTATATTAACCGCTCAGTTCGTAGGTTGCTGCGATTCCGTTTAGGTTCCCTTCCAGGATTTGTCTTCTTTAGATTTCTTTTTTTTTCCTTTTAGCTGGTTTGGGTGCTAGACCTACCTGCATGTTTGCCGCGTGCGGAGACCCGTGAGGCGGAAATGGGATGTCTGGCGGCTGAGGTCGCAGGGAGACCGGATAAGTGCCTCCTGTGTACCAACACTCCTCTTCGACCCCGGCTTCGCTGTAAACGGGAGGCTAGAGACTAACCCACCTCTAGTCAGAAGTCTTGTACCAAGTTGTGTGCAGGGCTTTAGCGGCTTTTTTGTCGTATAGCACGGCAGGGTGAGCCCGGGGCTGTGGGATCATGCCAAAGGCGTTGGCATGACGGTACCCGGAGGCCGAAGTGTCCGCCGAGTGCGTGTGATCACAGCCAACGGACTATATCTGCAACGTATAAGCTCCAGAACTGTGTCCAGCGTCATTTTCTTGGCTTGCAGACCTCCAGTTCTCCCTTGTAGGGCTCGGTGGTGGGTGGAGTAGTCTGCAGACGAATCTTCCTCCTTTTTTTCCATGGGTAAAAAGAACAAAAACTCCAAGTTTAAGTCCCCTGACAAAATGATAGTTGCCAACGACACTCCTTCGTCTTCTCAACCTACCAAGTCTCATACCCTTAAACGGTCTTTAGACCTTGACCTGGACCAAGAATGTGGAACCTCTTCTTCGGCAGCTGTACCAGTCGCTCCGAAGCGTCGTCTCCCTCAATTGCTGTGACTACGCATGCTACTCACTTGCTTGTAGAATCCATCGATCCGAATGAGAGACTGTCCACCAGATCTCCCTTTTTCATTTCTAAAGCTTTGGACGCTGCGGTTGGCCCCTTGAAGTCTGTGAGGAAGCTTCGCTCTGGGGACCTGCTTGTCCAAACTTGCAGTGTTTCTCAGAGTAACACTTTTCTGAACCTCACTAGTCTTCAAGGCATTCCTGTGAAAGTGACACCTCACCCGTTTCTTAACACCTCTCGGGGTGTTATTTCGGAGTTTGATCTCTTGCCATGCAGTGAAGACGAATTCGTGACTGAACTTGCTGATCAAGGTGTTATTGCTGCACGTCGTATGATGTTCCGGCGTGATGGTTCCATGATTAAGTCAAAAAATGTCATCTTGACTTTTGACTCCCCGAAAGTTCCGACAGAAATCCAAAGCAGGCTACTTGGTCTGTGCAGTTCGCCCGTACATTCCCAGTCCTCTGCGCTGTTTCAGGTGCCAGAGGTACGGGCATTCACAACGATTCTGTAAGAGTTCCGCTCGTTGCGCTAATTGTGGCTCCGGTGAACATGACGGGGAAGGTTGCACTTCTGCGGCCTGCTGTGTTAACTGCGGTGAGGCCCATGCAGCTTACTCCCGCAACTGTATGAAATGGAAGGACGAGATGGCGATCCAGCGCCTCAAGACCCTGGAAGGCCTCTCGTACCCTGCTGCCAAAGCCAAGTTGGGTATTCCCAACACCCGACAGCGTAGTTTTGCCGCAGTTGTTAAGTCTCTGCCACAACCCGTGCAGCCCTTTGTTCCGCGCCTGTAGCTCTCGCAGCGCTTGCCAAGCGATCTACAGCTGACCAAGCGACACAGGTGTTTTTCCCCGAGCTCGCGATTTTTCGACTACCTGATTCTGGGCCTTCTCTTTGCAGCCGACCCTCTCTTCCAGTTTAAAGCAGAAAGCCTGCACGTGCGGACGACCCGGCCCTCAATCCGCAAAGGTGTGCAGTGTCCATCCAACTGTCTCGGCCTCAGCGAGGTCCCCACCCTCAACCAACATTATAGAGGAACATAGGGGGAGGAGAGTGACAGTTCGTCCCCAGCCTCAAACAACATTGCAGAGGAACATGGGGGAGAAGAGAGTGACAGTTCGTCCCCGCCTCTGCCAGCATTGCAGGGGAGTGTGGGGGGAGGAGAGTGACTCATCCTTTGTGTAGTTCTGTTTAAAAAAAAAAAAAAAAAAAAAAAATTATAATTATAGTCAATTAATAAATTTTTATATAAACCTAATTAACTACCTTGTCTTCACAGCTTTCATCATACTCTTTTTCAACTTTTACCAAGCCTGTCTGCTCTTAATCATTTTCCACGTTTTTTTTTTAAAATCTGTGGCTGATAGTTCTTGGTCTGGCGCTCTTTGGCCAAACCTGGCCCTTGCGCCAATAAAATCCAACAACCAACCAACCAACTAGTTTAGGCTGCAGAGATATGAAGTTTTGCCTTTATAGTTCTGATTTAAATACCCTGTTTACTTCTGTGATGATTGGTTAAAATGAAGAAAACAGAGAAAAGGAAAGAAAATTTGATATGTTATCTACTGCATTTGCCAGGAGTGGTTTTTATCTTTATGGCTCCACTTGTCGCTTTCCGTTTGCCTAAGAAGAAAAGTAACTTCCTTGTGACATCTGATGCAACCACAAGTGTGCAGTTACCTTTATCTTATGAGGAGAGTTATCTACGCAACAAGATTTTTATTTTATTTTTTATTTTTTTCAGCTATGAACCTACAGGCTGGTTTATCTCAAGGATTTTTAAAACATCAGTGCTCATTATCAGTTAGTGAAGTGCTTTGTCATTATTTCCAGTTTTATTTTCTCACATAGTTCCTTCTAGAATAACAGACAATTGTAGATTGTTTTAGTGGATGGTCTATGGGGATCTATAGAAAAAAATGTTCAAATAAAAAAAAAAATTAGTTGTTTTTCTTTTTCATGAAGTGAGTGCTGCAAGTACATTTGCAGTGTATATTTTGTATGTAGTGGAATTTTTTTACTTCCTTGTTTGCTTTTTTGTTGCCTATCTGTTTTAATATTTTTCATGTTACACTCATAGCTCCCATTATCAAAATGAGTGCAAATACAGTCGAACCCACAGAATTGAGCCCTAGGCATAGCATAAAATGAGGCCCCCAACCTGTCCACATTCTTGAAATTTTGCCACTAAATATTATCAATTGCTTTAAAAGTTAATTTAATAAATGGGACACTGTGCAGGGATAACTAGGAAATAATATATAATTTTATTAAATCTTTATATTAGCAAAAAAATTTGCACTTTAAAATATAGATGGGTAAGTAAAACACTATTTAATAGTTTAGTGTTGCAATTTTTGCATTTAATTATGTAATCATTCAAGTATTCACAGATGCTAAGTTATTCATTCTCTTTTAATTTTATTTTTAACCAATGAACATTATTTAGACTTGGCACAGACTGATTTTGTGGAGGACAAAGTGAACTTCCATGTAGCTGATTAATCACCTGTAATGTTTGTACCATAAATGCTTAACAGGAATTATAGAGGATAAATTTATTAAGGTACACTACCTCTCAAATTTTTGATCTATACACTAGATCATCGTCAGGAGTTCTTGCATCTTACTACTTCCACAGGTCTGGCGACCAAGCCAGACCTGTGAAAGAAGTAAGACGCAAGCGAACCTGTAAGAGCAGCAAACCTGTTTGCAAAGGGCCAGGTCAGGAGTTTTTGTGTCTCACTACTTCCACAGGTCTGGCGACCAAGCCAGACCTGTGGAAGTTAAGTGTTTATGGTACAGAAAGTAATTAGAGGAAGTCATAAATTGCCTATAATACAAGGAGTGTTCAAATGAAAAGGTACGAAACGACACTGTGAGTATAAATGAAGACTCTATTCAAAGTATACATCATAGGCCGTAGCACAATGATCCCATTGATTAACGAGCCGAAGGATTCCTTGTTCTCAGAATTCCTGTGGCCGTGACGAGACCCAGTCCTGCACAGCGTCCTTGAGTTCGTCGTCCGAGTGGAAGCGCTTCCCTTTCAGATGTTTTTTCAGGGGACCAAACACATGGAAATCGCAGGGCGACATGTCCGGTCTGTAGGGCGGATGGTCAAGCTGCTCCCACTGGAACTTGGCCAGTTCCGCGTGTGTGACCCTGGAGACGTGTGGACACGCGTTATCGTGGAGCAGAACCACACCCTCCGTGAGCAGCCCCGGTCTTTTGTTCTTGATGGACCTGCGTAGGCTTCGGAGTGTCTCACAGTACACATTGGAGTTAATGGTTCATCTGTGCTGGAGGAATTCAACAAGTAGTGGACCTTGGACGTCAAAAAGACGGTGAGCAACACCTTGCCTGCTGACGCCACGGCTTTGAACTTTTAGGGGTGACGATGCATGCTTCCACTGCATGCTGTCCCGCTTTGTCTCTGGCTCGTAGTGATGGCACCAGCTCTCATCACCTGTGACGATCCGCTCCAGGAAAGCGGGGTCTTCATGATACCGAAACAGATGTTGAAGTGCTAGCCCCATACGCAGTTCCTTTTGCTGGTCGGTGAGCTGCTTCGGAACCCACTGCGCGCACACCTTCCGATAATGCAACCTGTCGTGAACAATTGTCCACACTGTTCCAACGCTGACATCCACCTCCACCGCCAACATTCGCAATGTGACACGCCGATCACCTCTTACTAGGTCGTCCACCTTGTCGATGAGATTGGCCGTGATGACTGTGCTTGCCTGGCCTGGTCTCGGGACATCAACCAAACTCTCACGGCCTGCACGAAAACGGGCACTCCATTTTCTCACTGACTTGTCGGACACACAGTCTTCCCCATATATGGTCACCATCCGGCGATGAATAGCGGCCGGTTTAACACCTTACGATGTCAGAAATCGGATAACGCCTCGCTGCTCCTCAATCGTTGAATTTTGCAATGTGAACGCCATCCTGTCCTCACACGCACTGCCGCGTCAATTGGGCGGCGCTCTTTATAAGAGCCTCTGCTCTCTCCTGCGCATGCGGGGGCATGCTCCGATCCATGCCGGCGACTCCAATCGCATCCCTAGATGTGTCGCTACGTTTTCCCGTAGCGGCATAGGCAAATATGTTAACGGTTACGTTCTTATGACGTTTCGTACCTTTTCATTTGAACACCCCTAGTATGTTCAATGTTATAGTAGAATAATTCTATTAACAGAGGAATGACACTTAGATTTGAGCAAACATGCATGACTGGACAATTCTCACACTCAACAATTGATACTTCACAATATGAAGTACTCAAAGCTTCTACAAAGTGTCTTAGCAATGCAAAACCTCTCATGTATAATATATATAGGAATATAGCACTTTTATATTTCATCTGCAAGTTTCATATGAAAGTAACACAGCGTCACTGAGCTGCAGTCGAAATAAGGTGGTAATAGAAGAGTCTAGAAAAAACACCAGTGTTAATCTTCATTTCAGGAAAAAAAAAGGCTTTTTCCCTCCTGAAAATGTTTTTTTAAATCCTCCAAATGTGGTGGGCAGATACCTCTGATGGGAAGATCAGACGCAGTACATATCAGTGGTAAACTGTATCAACATTATTAGTGCCATTTTATGTACATATATCCTAGCTTTTGTTACTTTGTTTTAAATATTATTAAAGAAATTATACATCTAACTTCAATAGCCTCTTGAAAATAAATTATGTACATGTAAATTAAAGATAGTAATGATATTACAACACTGAAAATAAATTGTCAAAAAATAATTTTGGAACAAAAGCATATGCAATATTTGCAATCTAATGATCCTATGTGTTTGGTCGCTCTACTCTGCATCTGTTTTTATGAAGTTAATGGGGGAGGGGTCTCTTATTAGAAAGAAAAAAAGAATATTCACCCATTTAATTTCATAGAAACATAAGTAGGGAAGTTACTGCATTATTTTATTTTATTTTTCTTAACTTTGAATGGGCAGTAGATTTTATCATTTGGCTAGTAGAAATTTCAGCTGTTTCACAAGGGCCACTATAGTGAAAAAAAGTTGGGGGTGCTTGCTCCATCTCTACAACTGCAGAATATCCTTGATTTCCACTTAAGACCACCACATGTGTGTGTACAAAGTCTGCATTAAAACTGGCAGCTGCAGGCAAAATGTGACTGTAAGCAGGCCATTGATGTTTGTAGTGAATGCCACCTCTCCCGTATTGTAACATTGGAACAAAAGGTCCCATTAGAGAGGATAATTTTTGCATTCCATGATGAGACACCTGTGAAGGTTTGTGTCTTGTTAACTGCTCGTCACAGGGCTATGAGACTGTAATGGGTAAAGGATCAATGCCACTGGACTGCAGAAGGCTGGAAACAGGTAGCATGGTCTGATGAATAAAGTTTCCAGCTTCAACGTAATGACCAGAGGGTGTGTGCTTGGGTTAGACCCGATGAGGCCATAGACCCCAACTGTCAAGTCAGGGTTTTATGGGTTGGGGCCCCTTGTACTTATCAAGACCATCACCATAGCACAAGGCTATGTTGACATACTCTCTGATGACCTGTACCTTCTCATGGCTGTTGATTTCACACAGCTAGAGGCATTCTTTCAACAAGACAACCTGCAGTCTTGTTGCACCCATTTGGCAAAGGACAGATTGATGGACTATTCCAGTATGTTCATAACCTACAAATGGCCTTTCATTTTAATGTGAACCCAACGGCACATCTGTGGGATGGAGTGAAGCAATGCATTAGAGCCTGAAACCCACTACCAGCAGCTCTTGGGTTTTTACAGACAACTGTTTTGGAATTCTGAGCCACAATATACCACATGTATGTTCCCAACAACTGGTTAGGGCAATGCCATGAAGTGCTGCTGCTGTTGTGAGGATGAAAGATGGGCCCACATGTTGTTAGGTGGATATGCATAATAAATTCAAGGTCCACATGACACCTGGATTTTGACTTCCCTTTTTCTTCAGGCCTGAAAAGTTCTTCATTCTTAATATTTTTGTGAAAAGTCCTGAATTTTTTTCTTGCAATGAAAAACATTTTTTTTAAATGTTTTGATTGTTCGCATCACTTTATTTTAGCTACCTGCGGCATCTGCTCATGATGACGTCACTTCCTTCGATGGAGTGTAGAGACATGATGTCATCCATCTTGTGTGATGCTGCAGTGCAAGATGTTTCTGAGTGCCGTATTTCCAGCAATCTTGGTTTGTGACATAGCAGCTGTGTGCAGTTGGATCACAACAGCATGTGGAAACCTTTCCATGAATCCAAGATGACCATTCCTTTAGCATATACTTTCCTCAATGAAGAACAGCATGTGGAAACCTTCCCACTAGTCCAAGATGGACATTCTTTCAGCATGCACTTTCCTCACTGAAGAACAGCATGTGGAAACCTTCCCATGTGTCCAAGATGGACATTCTTTCAGCATGCACTTTCCTCACTGAAGAACAAACAGCATGTGGAGACCTTCCCACGAGTCCAAGATGGATATTCTTTCAGCATGCACTTTCCTCACTGAAGAACAGCATGTGGAAGCCTTTGCAGGAGTCCAAGATGGATATTCTTTCAGCATGTACTTTCCTCACTGAAGAACAGCATGTGGAAACCTTCCAATGAGTCTAAGATGTCCATTCCTTTAGCATGCACTTTCCTCACTGAAGGAAATAAATGGATATGTGGCCTCCCTGCAGCTAATGTGCGTGGAATAGGGAATCTTCAGTGACATGGCAAAATTGTTTTATATCATTATCGGGGCTTGAAAAATACCATGCCAGAAATGTTCAGGGCATTGTAACTTATTGGCCTGGGCAGATAAAAAAAAGTTTTTTTTTTAACTGAACAAATAAGAACCCTTTTTATTTCTTTTCTGAAATCTTGAAAGATAAATTTTCCTGGGCATCCAGCTTTTACTACCTGGGCAGGTAAATAATTTCTGCACATGCCCAGCTGAACATGTAACTTTTCTGATATTTTTCAAGCCCTGATTGTTATTTTGCTAGGTTCCAGATTGTTTCATATAAGTTTTATACAGAACAATTTTGCCACTTCACACTGTGTAACAGCATAATTCTGTAAGACTTTAGAAGAATTCTAAATGCATATAGTAAATTTCACCTCAATTTGGAAAATAAGAAACAAAGCACATATGATTCTAGCAAAAAATTAATATGATTCTAGCAAAAAATTAATATGATTCTAGCAAAAAATTAATATGATTCTAGCAAAAAATTAATATGATTCTAGCAAAAAATTAATATGATTCTAGCAAAAATTTAAGCTCATGGAATTTTTCAATGAATTCTTTGAGAAGTCCTGGAATTTATTTTCTGTATATGTGTATGAACTTATTTAATAGTATTAGACTTTTTAACAGTCTTAAATAGTATTAGATTTTTTAACAGTCTAAAAAGTAACACAATTCTTGCCGTATAATTTTGCATACTTACTGTAATGGAAAAAATATTTTATAAATAACTTCATAATGTTGATGGAATTTTTTCTGCAAGCAAAAGTAATTTTTATATTTTGATTATTAATCATAAGAGTTTATTTTGTACAATAACTGCTGATGTAATTTATTTCAGCCCAAGTATGGATTCAAAATTTAATAAGCTATTAATTCTCTCAATTTATACTATGACTTCACTTTAGAATTAATTCTAGTTCTGATTGAAACATAAATCCAAGGTATAAAAATTATTTCCGTGTACACTGTAAAGAAGAGAATAAATCAGCACGTTATTAATTTTCAGAAATTAAATGTAATATGTTTAAATTTATCCACGAGTTGGACTGCAGAATCACAGAACTACTGCCAAACTAATTTTCATGACATCATACTTCTGAAAAAATTTTAATCTAATTAAAGTGCCTCTTAATCTGCTTATGTTTGGTTATATATGTATGAAGAATTAAATGTGTGATTTTCTTGTGCCAACCACACAGCACAACTTACTTCAAGAAAATCAGCTAATAAACTGCAGCCTAATTCTTCATAAATGAAAGTGGGGGGAAAAATTATTTTCAAATTTCCTCTGTCTTGTAATAAAAATTACATTGAGCAGATAGGAAACTGGATGAAGAATGCTCAGGGGATGTTGAAAATAAAGAGGAGTGCACTTGCAACATGTTGATTCACATGTATATATAATCATCATCAACAACCATTATCAATCCACTGCTGGGTGAAGGTCTCCCCAAGTTCCTTCCAAAACTGTTTATCTCGTGCCAGTCTCCTCCATGCCACTCCCGCATGCTTTCGAAGTTCATCCACCCATCTCCCATGTGGTCTTCTGGGTCTTTTCCTGTCCCTTGGAATCGTATCTAGAATTTTGGTTGTCCATTGGTGGTTTGTTCTTCTGGCAACATGTCCAGCCCATTGCCATTTCAGGGATTTTACTCTGATCATGATGTCTTCCACTCTTGTCATTTTCCATACCTTTGGGGGTTTGACTATAACTCATCACACTGGCAAAGCGGTTTGATTAGTGTGAGATAGCATTTCCTCTAATCCCGATAGTATAGTTATATTGCTATTATATATATATATATATATCATCATCATCATCATTGTCAACCATTATCAATCCACTGCTGGACGAAGGTCTCCCCAAGTTTCCTCCACAACGGTCTGTCTTGTGCCAGTCTCCTCCATGTCACCCCTGCATACTTTCGAATTTCATCCACCCATCTCCCATGTGGTCTTCTTCTGGGTCTTTTCCTGTCCCTTGGAATCCAATCTAAAATTTCAGCTGTCCATCGATGATCTGTCCTTCTGGCAGTATGTCCAGCCCATTGCCATTTCAGGGATTTAACTCTGATCATGATGTCTTCCACTCTTGTCATTTTTCGGATCCACGAGTTCCTCTTCTTATCTCTCCTGGTTACCAGAAGCATGCACCTCTCCATGCATCTTTGAGTTGTCTGCAGTCTTTGTATATCTCTTTTAGTTAAGGTCCACGTCTCTGCACCATACGTAAGCACTGGAAGGATGCATTGATCAAACACTTTTCTTTTCAGACATAATGGCATATTGCTCTTGAAAATTATGCTGTTTCTTCCAAAAGCTCTCCAGGCAAGTTTTGTACGCCGATTAATTTCTTTCATCAATGTGACCCTCACTTGATATCTGCTGTCCAAGATAAACGTACCTGTCTGTTATCTCCAGCTTTTCTCCATCAATCGATAAATCTTCATTTCTTGTAAAAGCATTGAACATCACTTTTTGTCTTCTGAAAGTTCATTTTTAATCCCACTTCTTTACTCTTGTCAGCAAGTTCCTGGATCATACTCTGCAGCTCTGATGGGGTAGTTTGCAAAAATGACTACGTCATCAGCAAAACGAAGGTGAGTTAGATAATCTCCATTAATCTTTATCCCTTTGTTTTCCCAGCTCAGCGACTGAAAAACACCTTCCAATGTGGCATTAAAGAGCTTCGGAGATATGGTGTCACCTTGTCTCACTCCCTTTCCAATTTTTATGTGTGTTGTATTTTCAAACAGTCGAATCTTTGCTCTTGCATTTTCATAGATGTTATTAATAATATTAATGTATGCATCTTCAATACCGCAGGTTTTTCAGAGCCATTGTAACTGCTGATGGTTTCACCGAATCAAAGGCTTTTTCATAATCGATAAAAGCCATGCACAATGGAAGTTCATATTCCCTCGCTCTTTCAATTAGTTCTCTCAGTACGTGGATATGATCTATTGTGCTGTAGCCACTCCTGAATCCAGCTTGTTCTCTCGGTTGAGCCATGTCCAGTATTACCTTCAAGCGGTGTGAAAGAACTTTAGTGAAAATTTTATAAACTACTGATAGGAGGCTGATAGGTCTGTAGTTTCCAAGAGATCCTCAATGTCACCTTTCTTATGTAGCAGGATCATTGTAGCGGTGTTCCAATCCTCAGGAATCTTTCCTTCATTAAGGCATAGAGTGAAAATTTGGGCAGTACTGTTTCAATTTCTCCACTTGCTTCTTGTATGATGTCTACAGTAATTCCATCTTCTCCTGGAGCTTTTCCCCGCTTCATGTTCTTGATTGCATGTGCAACTTCTGCTGGAAGGACTGGAGGAACTCTGGTACTGGTATCTTTCATGATGTCTGGAGGTGCATGTATCATCCCTTTCATATAATTTGGAGTAGAAATCTTTCACTCTTGTCAAAATTTCGCCTCTATTTCTTGTTACAGAACCATCTTCTTTTCTGAGTGCCATAATCTGTTTTCTTCCCTTACTGAGATGTCCCTTTGCTATCTTTAGGCTTTGGTTGTTTTCAATTGCTTTCCTCACTAGTTCACAGTTGAATTTTCTTACGTCTTCAGTGATACTTTTTCTTACTGTCTTGCATAGCTCTATATATTCCACTTTGGAAGTCACATCTTCTTTAGTTGTCCTCATCTCTCTTCTTTTTTGCATCAACATTTTCATTTTTCCTGATAATTTGTTTACATGCAACTTGTTCTTAGACCCAGCTAATTTTGTTGCTGTTTCCATAAGAGCTTTGGTTACTTTTCTGTTAACTTCAGAGATGTCCACTTCTTCCGATGTTAAGGCCTTCTAAAGCAGAGAACCTGTTCTTCAGTTCCAACTTGAAGTTATTATGGTGTTTTTTAAGGTTGGTTATGTCAATAGATTTTGTTTGTCTTATGAGCTTGCCACGTTCAAGTTTAGTGTTGAGGTGCATCTTACATCTCACCAATCTATGGTCACTACCTGTGTTGAACTTGTTTAGCACACTGCAGTCTTCTATGACAGATTTTTTGTTACACATAATAAAATCAATTTCACTTGTCGTCCCATTTGGATGTCTCCATGTCCATTTCCTGTGTGGCTTTTTCTTGAAGAAGGAGTTCAAGATGAAAAACCCTTCTGCCTCTGCAACTCTCACAGTATTTCCACGCTGGTTTCTGTTGCCGTGACCGAATTTACCTACTGAAGTTTCATTCTGTTGCCGTTGCCCTATTTTTGCATTGAAATCTCCCATAATTATTTTCAAGTGCTGCTTACCTTTATTATTTAGATGACAAATTTCCTCATAAAATTCTTCAATTTCTTCTTCAGGATGACTTGTGGTGGGTGCATAAGTTTGAATAATCTGAGCCTGGTATCTTTTGAGAGTTGGATAACAAGTCGTGCAGCTCTGTCAGAGGAACTTTCAACTTCTACAACTTTATCCTTCAGTTTCTTGTATATATATATATATATATATATATGTATATATATGTATATACCCAAGAGCAAAGTCAAAGACAAAATTTTACCTAAGAATTTAAAACTAAATTTGCTAAAAAACCTGAAGATCATGATGCACAATGCAGCAGTTATGAATTTTCAGAATTCACATACTATTCAGAGAGGAGACAGATGCAAAAAAAATCTTTATCTGGTACTAAAACAACAAAGAAATACTCAAAAACCAACAGGTATGAGTAAAAAGGAGATAAAGTAATAACAACCTGAATGTAGAAAGTGTGTCGAGAATGCCGAGCCTTTGGCTTTATCAAGGACCAGCAAAACTCTGCATTTTCTCACTTCCAAGACATAGTTGGAAATGGGTTTCTGCAAAGCCATAGATGCAAGTTAAAAGCCCACAAAAATATTTTTATAATTAACATAACTTCCTCAGAGTTACATGAGGAATCATTTAGTTAAAGTTTTTGCATACATCTATAACTTTCCTGGCCCAACCCACGCTCATCATCTGCCACAAAAAGCAGAAAAAACTATTACAAAAACCACAAGTTGTGAGAGTGTCTGAATAAGCCATCAAAATTATTCAGCTAAAAAACACGTTGCCAAGCAGCCTAGCTGCCTAAGAGAGATTTTAAACATGAATAACAGTACCAAAGTACTACAAAGTCTTATGCTTTGTGGTGAAAAATCTTTATCCAAAATGCCATAAAATAAAAAAACAGAAGAATAAAAATTTGTTTATAATGAGATTCCTAAAAGTAAACAGGATTTTGGTACCCACAACTTACTCAACAACTGACTTCACAAGAAAAAAAAAATAATAAAAATAAAAAGATGCTTTGGAAAAAATTATATGAAGTTAAAAATTAGTTGCAATATTTACAAATATTCCAGTAGTGCCTTAAGAGTATAATCATGTAGATATTATGTTCCTACCAACAATGAAAAACATCGTTGACAACAAGAACAATAAAACGGCTAACTACTCAAACAAAGTGCCCCAAAATCACGCTAAGAACTTAAAAAGTTAGCAAAAATGCTTGCTCCTAATTCTTGATGCTTAAAAACTAAAATTTCTGCCAAGAATGTTCATTAATTAAACTTAGAACAAAGTAAGTATAAGAACAAAGATGAGAGCTTACCTTCTAAACCATACTTGTTGCTCAAGTGTCAAAAACATGGCCGAACTCTCTTCTCGGCCGCTCCCAGGAGCAGGGTGGTGGTGGGGAAGGTTCCCAACTTTTCTCCGCAGAAAAGACCCTGCCCGTTAAATTTCTACCAAGAGAATTATACAACTAAGAATGAAGTTCTGCTTGTTATATATATATATATATCTATATATATATATATATATATATATAGTAGATAGAGAGAGAGAGAGTTTCAAACATTAATTTGGGATAAATATAATTTTGCCATAAGGACTCTACACATTATTTATTTTTTCCGTGTGTTTGTGTGTGGCTGTTCTTTTGTTTGATTTTTCAAATGAAAAGGTTTACTAATTTTTCTGTGTCCCAAATGATTTCCATCTATATATTGTGCTTGAGCACGCTTGTAGAAAAGAAAAGGTGTTTTACAATGCCCACTGTGTACTGTGTAGTAGTTAGTGTGGTTGTAGTTTTGTTTTAATATTAGCAGTGTTATTTATTTACTTATTTATTTTTTCATAGGATTGGGACAAAATGAAAGGACATCATCGTCCAGAAATCAAGGGGTATTACATGCAGGCAAAACAACGTTTTCGAGCTGCCCTTTATAAGTTGAACACTGTCAAGAAACTAAAATCTGAAGATAAGCATGTCAAAAAATACCAGCTGGTGGAAAAATACCAGTTACTACTAGAAAATCGAAAGAAGAGGAAGGAATCCTCAGTGAATGAATTTGGTATGTTCATTTTTTTTTTTTTCCTGTTTTGTGTATGAGTTAAAACCTACAACATTTGCAACTTTTTTTTTTTTTGTGTGCTATCTTGTGTGAGTATCATCCCTTTTCCTTGAAAATTAATTTACCCAAATCTCCAAATAATATTCTTGACAAATTTCAAAGCAGTTTAGAAATTTTGTTCAGCAAAATGAAATTCCCACGACTTCTGAAGACTTAAGGTATAAAGCTTTTTCACACCAGGCATTTCTCTGAAAGAAAAGTTTGCATTTTCCAGTCGAATTTTGTAATGCCTTTAAAGCTCAGAAGTGTGTAGGAAATATTAACAAACTTAAATTCACCACAGATTTCCAAAATTTCTTTGTATTTAATATTGTTACAATAAGGCAACGAATGCTCTGAGATATCCATGTGAAGTTTGGGGAGAATGCCTTTGCAGACACCAGTAGCTCATATCTGAAATCCCCCAATATGGGCACCTGATTATGGCTATCAAGTTGTACTGGCCAAAAGCTTTTCAGACATGGCAGATATGGAAAAAGCACACTAAAAATGGCCCTGTTTACATCAAAGGTGGAGAAAAACAATGACCAGCTTAAGAGTACCATGTCTTTCTGACTGCCTGGAATTTTTTCCCACCTGGAAAAAGATCTTTGTAAGCACAAGTGGTCAAGAAGTTTACTCCAGGAAAAAAGATTGTGGGTGGTAGGTGCAGTTTCCCTGACTGACTAGTAAAGTCCTGCAACTCTGCAGCATACATCAAGCCTCCAAAAGTCAGCAATGCCCAGCTAGGCAGACTGCCAAGTGAAAGCAGCCATGTTGAGCTGGGAAAACGTCAGTGCCTGATTCCTGGGAGGTAACGTGAACTGAGGGATAACGTGACACACCTTTATCTCACAGGTCTCTCTGTGAGCATTCTTGACTAGTGTATGTTTGTGTGCATGAATAATAAATAATCTTTGCCAGTTCTCTCAAGTGCACAGTTACAAAGTGTTTTCTAATGGACTACCGATGGTTACAACAGGAGTGGCACCAGAACTATGAGTAGACCTTTCTTTATTTCTTGCATGTAAATATCTGCCTGTAGTCAGTTGAAGAGAACTCTTTGAGAACATACCCTCATTGTCCCTGAAGAATATTTGTATATACAGTATACACTGAAGTGCCAGAAAAACTGGTACACCAGTCTAATACTTGGTAGGTCCTCCACGGGAGCGCAGGACTTCAGAAATACGACGGGGCATGGACTCCACTAGCTTCTGGAAGTATGCAGTAGGCAATGCACACCATACTTCTTGCAGAGCGTTCCACAAATCGGGTGTATTCCGAGGTCTCAGATTCCTGTGTTCGATAGCGCGTTGCATGGCATCCTAAATGTGTTTTATCACGTTCAGACCTGGGGACTTGGGTGGGAATGGCAACACCCGAAACTCAGATGAATGCTTCTCTAACCATAATGTGGTGTCCTGACACTTGTGTGGAGGTGCATTGTCCTGTTGAAACAGGCCCAACCCATCAGCATAAATGCAGGACATGAACGGGTGTACCTCATCAGAAAGTATGCACACATAGCGTTGGCCGGTCACAGACGTTTGTAAACGTACCAGGGGTCCCAGTGAAGTCCAGCTAAACAGACCCCATACCATTACGGACCCCCACCAGCTGGTACAGTTCCCTGTTGACAGGCGGAATCCATGGCTTCATGGGGTTTGCGCCACATGCAAATCCTTCCATATGCCCGATACAGTTGGAAACGCGACTAGTCCGACCAGGCTACTTGTTTCCAGTCATTAAGTGTCCAGTGGCGGTGTTGCCGTGCCCAAGCGAGGCCAATAGCTCTGTGTCTTGCACCCATCAAGGGGACTTGAGTTGTGCGTCAGCTCCCAAAGCCCATATCGTGCAGGGTACGTTGCACAGTCCAGACACTGATGCTTGTTGAGGCTCCAGCATTGAATTCCGATGATGCCTGCGAGAGTGTTGCACGCCTATCGTGTGAAACGATTCTTGACAGCCAACGATGGTCACGTTCACCCAATGTCTTTTTATGGCCACACTGGCATCGTAGGTTGGAGGTTTTGCCGGAGTCATGGTACACCCTTGCAATGGTTGTCCGTGAAAATCCGAACTTCGTTTCTACCTTCGAAATACTATGGCCCATCTCGCGAGCGCCAACTATGACACCGCGTTGAAAATAGCTTAAAGCGTTATTACTTGTCATTCTCATGCCAAAAACAGCTCTGGCAGCTGGCAAGGATGTCTATCGCTTTACATACGCACTGGCAAATGCAACCGAGTACACGCACAGGTGGCGTTGCTATGCATTTTGCATAAGCTCATATGTACCAGTTTTTCTGGCACTTCAGTGTATGTATGTGTACATTTTTGCCCCTACTGTGAATAATTACTGTTTTCCTTAATTGATCTGGCCATTCTTGGCCTCTGGCTTAAACCATTTCTTGAGTTTGGTAGTTATATGAATTTTTAGTCATTCCTATTGTGAATTTCAAAATAATCATCGAATCTAAGTTTTGGAGATTTGTTCATTATTCTTGTACCACACTTGGGTATTCAGACGTGCCAAGTCTCTGGATTTTCAGCCCTTCCTCCCGCCCTCCAGATAATTGTCAAATTCTCCTGATTTTCACTGAGAATTAGCCATTAGGATGGTCGAAATTCCATCAGCCACCATGTTTTTGAACCACCTGTGAAATCATTTTCTTTCTGCGTCGATGCAAGGTGGCATTACAGTAATCAGTTTCGTACTTTTCCTCTCCTCCTATCTGCAAAAAGAAAGCTGCCTTGGTGGCACCGTGATCTAAGCGCTGGCTTCTGACCAATCAATGGTTTGTGATGAGTCGGAAAAAATTTGCTTTAAAAAAATTTCTCCCAGTCCGATTGTCATATGACTCCTTCAGCAAAGAGCTCACCTGCTCTGGCACTAGAATGCCGGGGAGGGTCAGTAATTGATTGACGGGAGGGTCAGTAATTGATTGACAAATGGGAGCTGCCATGTCTTTTCTTTATAGTTCAGTCTTTCAGCACCTCACCTCAACAGAGCCCAGCACGTTCTAAGTGATGATATAAACAGTGAGTTGCAGCGAATTCACTTAACGACAAAAGGGAGTAGTTACAGTTGGCTCACCTTGTAATGAAAGGGGATGTTAGTACGATGCTTTTTGTCATTTTCACTTTCGTGCACAACCTAAAGAAGAAACGAAAAATTGTTGGCTGCTATTTTATTCTTAAAAAACAACATGGGGACCATTTTAGGTTTTCATTATCTTGCAGAATTGACGTGCCTGAAAACGAATTTCAATAGAATAGTTGATTTCTGTGGGTTTTTTTTTTTCTTTTTCTCCAGAACTTTTAGTGGACCAATGATACTACTTCTGGAAAATTGTTCCTGTATCATGTCGATAAAAAATAAGTAAATGAGCTCTCGTGTGATTTTATGAGATGTAAAGATGTAAAAATTTCCTGATTTTCAGGTTTTGAAGGTTGGCATGTCTGGGCATTGAGGATAATTTTTTTTTCTTTTTTTTTTTTTTTTTTGTCAGAGATGTTAAATGTAAAAAGTGTTTTTTTTTTTTTTTATATAGAGGTGTAAGACCTTTATGTAAGACCTTTATATTAACATCTCATGGGGAAAAAAAAATCAATCCTCTTCAGATCTATCTGAATCTCGTAGCTATAAATGTTTGGCTTATAGATGTCAGTCTTTGAAAATTTACATTTCAGATTGTAGGTAGATTGCATAGACAAAGTAAGAGGTTCATTGTTATCTCTCTTTTATTTTTTGTGGGGGTCACTTATTCTTTGCAGCAGAACCAGTATAATTACATATATAGTAATCCTTTGGGCCAAATCTGAATCTCATAGCTATAAATGTTTGGCTTATAGATGTCAGAAATGCTGATGAGGAATGCTACTTAAAAAGGTTATTCAGTTGTGAAATGAAGAGGTAGGCAGCTTTAATCAAGCAATCTTCTAGCTAGGCTTCTGAAAATCTAATATGTTGATTCCTGTTGTCATGCACATTTGTTTGGAGAAGACTTAATCTTCCCTCACGAACTTGAGTGAGCTTCTTTAAAGGTTTATCTAGAAGTTTATGCTGTTCCTAAATTTAGAAGCAGCAGTTGGGACGTTACAACACAGCCTAATGCATCTCAAATGTACCAGTGCAATAATAGATTAATTTTAAACTCTTTATCAGTTTCTGGAATGAAAGCCTAGAGAGAGAGAAATAACAAGTACCCATATAGCTGCTCTTGTTCTGTGCATATGTTTATGTATTTCAAGCAGGGCACCAGCTGTCCTTATAAATCCTTAAAAGGTGCGTATTTTATGTTTGGTTGCTTAGAAGCCCTCATTTTCTGCCAAAAAGTACTTATATTTTTTCCTGACTGGCTGTGCAAAATTCAGAAGTTACAGTATAGTGCATAGAACTGCTGTTGATTGGCTGTACTAATGATTACATCATATGACGTCAGCTGAAAACCCATGGGATAGCACAGGGAGTGTAAGATAAGTAATTTGCCGAAAAAAAAAAGGTGAAGGACCATGGGCACATCCATCAAATTCTGTCCAACAAGCCTGTCACAATATCTTGCTACTGACATTTCACTTTTTTGCAATTCCCTTTTTTGTATGTGTACACTGGTTGACGATTACTAAGGAACAACCGCATTTTAGAGTAAAACAACAAGTGGGTGCAACTCTTTTGGAAAAATTCAAAATAGAAACAATACAGAGGCCAATAAATTTATTATTTACGCTGAAGAACAGATAATTAAACAAATGCAAGATACACGATCTACCAACAAGTAATTGGACACCCCTGCAATCGACGATATCTGCGGTCCTGATACACGTCACGGCTGCCGCCGTTAAATATCGTGTGGGAAACAACAACGCAACCAATCGCATGCAAGATGCCATGCAGTTCGGAGCTCTCCGATTTCGAGAAAGGGTAATCGTCGGGTATCACAGAAATGGCCGATCCATACGTGACATATCCAGCAAGTTGAAGTACCCAAAATCGACAGTGGCCTACGTGATTGGCAAGTGGAAGATGAGAGGTGACTGTTGGAATGTGCCCCGACCCGGCAGACCCACAAAACTAGGAGTTAAGAGACCGATGTGTGCTGGCCAGAGAAATTCGGAAGAACCGCACCAAATCGATGGGCCACATCCGTGAGGAGTTTCAACAGGCATCCGGGAGTGTTCTTTCGATGAATACCATCCGTAAGGAAGCCCATCTGCTTGGTTATCATGGACGTGCTGCTGCCCACAAGCCTTTGATCACCAAGTCCAATAGCGCTGCTCGACTAATGTGGTGTAAAGAACGTCGACAGTGGACCGTTGAACAGTCGAAACAGGTTCTCTGGAGCGGCGAATCAAGGTTCACCCTCTACCGTTCGGATGGCAGGGTCTGGGTTTGGCGTCTGCCTGAAGAAAGCCTCCTGCCAGAACGTATTATGCCAACTGTGAAGTTCGGCAGCAATGAAATTATGCTATGGGAGTGTTTCTCCTAGTATGGCACGGGACCCTTGGTCGTAATTCTTGGTAGACTCTACGCCGAGACGTACTGCACCATTTTGGATGACCATGCGCTTCCTACGTTGTGGCAATTTTACAGGGTGGACCCATGTTACTTTTAGGATGACAATGCCACCTATCATATTGCGAGGTCCACCATGGCTTGGTATGGTGACAATGGGGTCAATCAAATGGACTGGCCTGCGCAGAACCCGGACCTTAACCCTATCGAGCACCTCTGGGACGAGTTGGAGCGTCGACTTAAGGGGTGCCCCCCCCCCGGTCCGAAATTGGTGTGAAGGAACTGGCCTGTCTTCTCCAAGCCGAGTGGAAGAAAATACCGCTAGCCATCGTACAACGCCTGGTTGAGAGTATGCCCCGGAGTGTCGCAGGTGTAATCGCCGCTCGTGGAGGCTCCACCAACTATTGAAGGTGAATAAACTTCGTTTTCCTTTGCTATCACAGATGTCCAATTACTTGTTGGTAGATAGTGTATGTACAATGTGAGTTTTCAAGTGGTTTGACTCGATGACCAAAACAAAAGCTTTAAACAATATTGACTATCAACAATGTATCGTCAGGAGAGGGATACAACCTCTTGGGACTGCAATATACATATTACACCTGTTGGGTGTGCTTAGAATGAGAGCATTTAAAAGTTCTGTTGAGATTTTGTCCCACTCTTCTAAGAGCATCCCCCATGCGTGCTCTGTTGAAATGAGGTCGGGCTAGTAGGCAGACCAGTCCATTCAGTAAATATCCTTGCTCTGCGGTATTTCAGATACCTGAGTCATTACCTTATCTGCAGTAGCTAAATTAAAGAATCATAGCTCTCTACCAAGTTCAATAAAGAATGCCATGTATACAGTCACTGGACCAAGAATACCTGAGTTATTTGGCAAGCTTAAAATACATAAAGATGGACACCCTCTCCGACCACTCGTTTCTGCGCACTCCAACCCAACGAGACATCTAGATAAGGTGTTAACGCAATTCCTATCCCCTCTAATCAGAGGTTCACAGTACTCAATCTCCAGTACTAATCAAGCCTTGGACTACATCAAATCATACAGATCTGGCAACCTACCTTTTCTAATGGTGTCATTAGACTTCATCTCCTTATACCCGAACTTTCTAGTCACAGTGGTGCACTCTATTATTGAATCACGACTCAAAAATATGACAAACATTTCGGCACAAGAAACCCAATCAGTGCTCAATGCCCTTAGACTGATCCAAAAGCGTACGTATTTCCGATACGAAGGTATCACATATTGCCAAACAGAAGGAGCTCCAATGGGTTCCCCTTTATCATGTATCCTAGCCAAAATACTGATGCAAGAGCTGGAAAATGTTGTCTTGCTATCGGCACCACACAAACCAAGCTTATATATTAGGTACATCGATGATATTTTAATTTTCTGGACACCTGGACGAGACCTGTCAACACAGTTTGTTGATGCTTTTTCTTCACAATATCCATCCATCAGTTTCACTACTGAGTATGAACAGGACCATAAGCTGCCGTATCTAGATTTTATGTTACAAAGTAATCAAGATACTCATAACATAACGTACTCTGTGTACCGAAAACCAACCTCCCAAAAAAATTATCATCCCAAGTAATTCAGCTCACCCCATGAGCCATAAACTGTCCAGTTTTCAATTTTTGGTTAAAAGGGTGTTCTCACATTCATCAAGCATAGATGCATGCAATAAAGAATTGGATCACATATTAAATATAGCCGTAAAAAATGGATACTCTAAAGAAACCATCTACCGTATAGTCAACAAACTACAACACTCCTCCAGCACAACCTTAATCAGAACCACATTATCAAACAGGTTTGTCGGTACAATGGACTATATACCCGGCATAACAACAAGGCTTCTCAATGCTTGTAAAAGGAACCACATAAAATTTGGTGAACGCACCAAAAACATCTTTTCAATAGTCAAAAATGATAGAGACCCCATTGCAATACAACGTCGACATGGCGTTTACCTTATACCAATGAAGCCGAATGATGAGCATGAAGAAACAGCATATATAGGATCTACACTGCGAACCTTGCACACAAGACTCTCTGAACATAAGTATGCCGTTAAAATTCACTCTGAAGAAACCACGTTATCTAGGACAGTAAACAAAGGAACACACACCCCGGTATGGAATGAATCTAAAATATTGGCAACAACTAACACTAGAAGATCCCTGCTGCTTAAGGAAAGTCTCTTTATTTACGAATATGATAAAAAGTGTTGCAACGAGGACCAACCCATCACGATCCCGACTCCATGGACAACATTATTTCGGCCAAGTCAAACCCAATAATAATACTCGCTAAGATTTTCTTTTGACTTGTTAATGTATGAGCAAATAACACTTGCAGTTGTATGATACTCAGTAACAACTCACGCGCTATTGACATCACGCGAATGTTTATAAAATACGTTACCCATTTTTTAAACTGCTGTAATATAAACATAAAGTTTCTAATCTTTGTTGATCAGCTAATACCTGAAGATGAAATGCTTGGCGTTTTGAAAGATCTAGTAGTGTGTGATTAATCAAATAAAGATATTTATCTGGTTGCAGGTGGTTTTAAGATCTTTTTCGGATTTGAATATTTAGATTCAAAATCTTCATCGTGTATAGACGGTAAAATAAATATAACTAGGATCTCTGATCCACGAAATTAATTACTGTCTTCCATTCATCATTATGCCTGCCCACACTAGGACTCCATGGCCAGCATAACTGAGTTGTTCAAGGATGTTGTGAGATCGCTAGCATGTTCCACACTCTCTCCACAGCAGCTGATGTCCTTAGGTTCACTCGATAAACTGAAATGACTCTCATCTGAGAGCATCACTGTGGACCACCTCTGACTGTTGCATTCTCTATGTGCTTTACACCACTTAACCGGGTGCCACGATGCTGGGATGATAACACATTTCACAGGCATACAACCCGATCCTGTTCAATTGTCAACTGATGTTCAACTCGACACCTGGGTTCCAGTTGCAGCATGTAGATAGGCCTGCAGTGAGCTGTGCTGATGTAGCAGTTTTGTTTCATCGAGCTATGAGAGATACATATCGGTCTTCTTGTGCTGTTGTTGCCCTTTTACGGCCTCTATCATGCATCCAGAGTCATGTTCCTCTGGTTTCCACAGCTTTTTAAAAACGTTTTATGACTCCTTTTGCAACACCCATGTCTCGAGCAATTGCTGTTACTCTTTGTCGTGCCTCGAGCCATCCAACGACCTTTCCACGGTTGTAAGCACTTAAATGATAACGATGAGACATTTCGTACCGAGCAAAACAAAATTTTGTTGAAAGAATAATAAGCTGTTATCGTTACCTTTACGACGGTCTGACTTAGAGGGAGTGTTACCCCTTAAATATCCAGCCGGCCAGTCTCCATTTATGTCTGACATTAGTTAACACACTACATAGCACCATCTATTAACTTTTTCCCATATTTATAGTGTGCTTCATTGATGTTTCACTCTAAAATGATGTTGTTCCTTAGCAATTGCCAACCAGTGTAAGATATCAATTATTCAGTTATACTGTGAAAAAATTAAGTGCAAAACTGAAATATTGAACAGGTAATTTTGGATTTGCAACTTACACCAAGAGATGTGCAAAATTCAAACCTTGAACTCACAACTTTTACTGTAGTTTTACAATTTACATGCACTTTATCGCATTTCTACAGGTGGAAGTTTCGAACTTAAATCTCGCAATGTTGCCTATTATACCCTTGCCAGGGGAATCAACTTTTTGTTTTGCACGTGTTAAGTTTGTTTCATTAGTGTCCTTGTTTGTTATAATATTTTGTTGTGGTACATATTTCTTTTCACAAAAAGATGGATAGTTTCGTAAGAAAGCATCTATGTGTGCCCGCAATAACACTAGTGACTACTGACAAGGTTTATGCCAATGTTGGCAGGTATGACTTCATCTGATCTTCCCAAACTGAAAGGCTTAGTCAAAATTTCTCCTGACAGCACACTAAAAGCAAAATTTGAGAACATGTCAGTTTGTGATTTTTGTACAGCAGCTTTCAAAGAGTTGAAGGAAGTAATGAAATTACTATTTCAAAGTTTCTTCCATTTCCATTGACTTGTGTGAACAAGACTTCTCTGCACTGACATCAGGGAAGACTATTGCATGGATCCTTGATTGTTGCACTCACTAACACTCTGCTATAAATTGAACTACTAGCTTCAAAAAATAACACACATTTTATGGACATTTCACAATCATATAAATATCACATTTTTTAATATCGAACAATGCTGTTTGGTAATTCTATATAAATGTCATACGAGTTTTTTCTTGATGTAAACAGAATAATAAATCAATGTTATTGTATTATGTGATTATTTCTTTTCCTTCAACATTAGTAGGCTATTACCAGAGTTGTATAAAAATGAAATGTATCTGCATTCACAACCGTTGAAACAGAAAACTTGCTGCAAACCCACGAAGCGTGAACCAGGATAACAATTGCAATAAGATAACTTAAATAAAAATTGATAAAAAAATAAAAATTATCAGAACATTACAGATTCCAATGAGGACAAAATAAGTACATTGCAACTGAATGTGCAGCAATGTGTGAAAATAAGCCTTTACCGTAAAATATGAAAATATTGGACTATGAACCTCACAAAAAAACAAGAGACTAAAGAAAGTTTTTATATCTAGAAAAAGTTCCATCAATGAACTTTCAAAAATAATAAATTGCATTTTTAACAACAATTCAAAAATAGTAGACTTACAAAATACATAAAAAAAAAAAAAAAAAAAAAAAAAGATTTTAAATTATTTCTGTGTAAACAAAATTTTTGACACAGTTCCTATACATTGAGTATAGGACTTGATAAAATCTAGAGGCCGGAATCGTCTGTAAAACAAAAGAACTTAGAAGATGGGAGAAATAATTGAAGGTTCTTCAAATTAATTTACTTAATAGAATTAAGTACATTAATCTGAGTAAAGCCTTGAGTAAATGCTTTAACTGCTGTAAATCACATTTTTTTTTTTTAAATCTACAAGCAAAAACTATCTGCTAATAATTTGAAAACTATCCACGTACAGTGTATGCGTGTATGTCTTCATTCTGCTACTTTGGTTATTACCTGTAATTGAAAAAAAAAATGGAGGTATGTAAGCAAAAAAGTTTGACTACCAGTGCTTTAGAGGGAATGGCTAAACATAATTTTTGTCAAAACTTTCTAACTTTTTTTACATGTAATGTTTCCATGGCAGTTCAGTACATTTATAGATATCTTCTTCTTCTTGGTTACTCAGTCCAAGGACTGGTTGGTCAGTAGATGCAGTCTGTCTCTCCATTCCTCTCTATTCTCTGACGTTCTCTTCAAGTCATGGTATGTCCTAGTATTAGTGTCTTGGAGTAATTGTACCACAAAACCATTCCTTGGTCGTCCTCTTTCTCTCTTGCTTTGAATTTTACCTTCCAAAATTTTCAAAATCGGGCCTCCATGGCACAATGTGTGTCCTATCCATAACATTCTTCTTCTTTTTAACATGTTGATCAGATTCCTGGGTTCTCCCACTCTCTCCAAGACCTCCTGATTAGTCTTTCTATCGAGCCAGCTTATTCTCTCCATTCTTTTGTAGCTCCACATCTCAAATGCCTCCAGCCTCTTCACTTCCCTCTTGGTCAATGTCCATGTCTCAGAACCGTAGAGAGCTACTCACCAAACATATGCCTTTAAAATTCTCTTCCTCAGTTTTAGATCTATATTTTTGAATGTCAGTAGTCTTTGATTCTCTCTAAAAGCCATTTTTGCAATCCCCAGTCTCATTCTAATTTCCTTTTCACATCTCGCATCTTCAGTAATAATTTGACCCAAATAGTCGAATGATTTAACTTGTTCGATGCATTGTCCTTTCAAGTTTAAGGAAAGCCTGTTTTTTTTTTTCTTGTTTTTATTTATCTTCATTCCATAGATATCCGCATTTTTGTGTATTTTTGACATCATGCGCTGTAATGGCTTGGCTGATCCTGAAACAATTGCCTGGTCATCAGCAAACTTAATGGCCTTAATTCTCTCTCCATTAACCCAAACTCCTTTGCTGGTGCTCCCCAAGGGCTGATCCATCATAACTTCGGCATAAATACCAAAAGGGCAGGTGACAACAAGCATCCCTGCCTTACACCTTTATGTATTGCGATTGGATCAGTCATTCCTCTTGAATTGAAATCAATGCTTCCTGATTTACATAGAGATTTTTGATAAGCTGGATACTGTTACCATCCATGCCAAGTCTCTCTAGGATTGGAAAAAGTTTTGTCCAAGTCACTCTGTCGAAGGCCTTCTCATAATCAATGAAACAAATGTAGAGGGAACGCTCCCTGTCAATAATTCTTTCTGCCAGGAATCTCAGGGTGCTAATCGCATCCCTAGTACCCTTTCCTCTTCTAAATCCAAATTGGTACTCTCCCAACGCCTCTTCCACCTTAAAATTCAATCTCTTTTTAATAATCTTCAGCAGAATCTTCGATGCATGTGAAATTAAGCTTATGATTCTGTACTGTTCACACTCTGTTGCCTTAGGTTTCTTTGGTATAGGAATTATTATGGAGGTCGAATGGTCAACAGGCCAAATTCCTTTTTGATAGCAACAATTTACAAAGATGAATAATTGATTAATTAAAGCTTCGCCAGATTCTTTAAGTAGTTCGATGGGTATCTCATCTACTCCTGGAGCTTTATTGTTTGGAATTGATCTAAGCGCCTTCTCAAATTCTTCTCTTGTAATTTCCTGTCTCCTCTCTATTCCATCACTGACTAAGTATGAATTTGACCGATTTGGTTCTTGTTCCTTCTCCTCATTATATAGTTCTGACACACATTCTTTCCACCTCTCTTTTTTCTCCTTTGGGTCAGTCAGGTGCTTTCCCTGTTTGTTTTGAATGGTACTGGATTGCACTCCTTTTTTCCTCTGTGCCGTGCTTTTGATAGCCTTGTGAACAAGGTCTGACCGGCTCTGGTTTTCCATTTCTTCTATTTCTTCACAACGATCCATCCACCATTTTTCTCTTGCTTTTTTACATTCTCTATCCACTTCATTTTTTAGTTTCTTATACACAAATGCTCCTTGTTCTGTGTTAATATTTTTCCATTTACACCTTTCTTCCATTTTGACTATCACCTCCGGTGTCAGCCATTTCTTTCTAATTTCTAAGGTTTGTCTTCCGATTGTTTCCTTTGCAGCATCTATTACTATGTTTTTTATCATCTTCCAATGTTGTTCAGGTTCTTGAATGTCCATCTGAACTGCTTCAATACCATTTATAATCCTGGTCTGATAATTCAGCCTTATATTTTTATGTCTTAACACCTCCAGATTAAATTTTATTCTTATCTTTGGTTTTTCTATCTATCTTCCATTTTAAATGATAAGTCATCATAAAGAGGTTATGATCGGAATCAACATCTGCTCCCGTGTAGGCTATCGACTTTTTCATTTTTCCTATCCCCTGGGCTTTTCCATGTATATCTTCTCCGTCTATGAACTTGATTCCACATATTTTTAATTACTAGTTTTTCTTGTTCACAGAAGTTGATCAACCTTTGTCCTCTCTCATTTCTCAGTCCCAATCCGTATCTTCCGAGGATATCTCCTTCCGGACCTTCCCCCACCACAGCGTTCCAGTCTCCCATTAGGATTACATTGTCAACTGATTTTGTATTCATACATATTTTCCACTTCCTGGTCATCATGTCTTGTAGTCGGCATGCAGACTTGAACTATCACCGTATCAACAGTTCTTGTAAACAGCCTGATCATAATCGCTCTGTGGCTCAATACATCCTTTATGGCAGCCACAGACTGCGTATTCAACAACAGAGCCACTCCTCCTTGGCCATATTCACTTCCAGAATGAATCACGTGTTAGTTGTCACACTGAAATTCTCCTTCCTCCTTCCATCTAGTCTCAGACAGTCCAAGAATATTAATCCTGTGCTTCTCCATTTCTCTTTTAATATTTTCCAGTTTGCCCATTCTCATCATTGTACGAACATTCCATGTTGCAATATTTGTGTAGGGATTTTGCATGATGTCGACCTCAGAAGCCCTGCCTCTTCTCCTGCTGGGCCTGACTCCAAGAAATGTCCCGGGATCAGAGTTGCCAGAATCATTCATTTGCTGAGACTTTTCCATTACTGATTACTTGGGAGTATAATGTGGTAGTTTCCCCTTGCTTTCCACATCGCAGTGATGAAACCTTCTGGTCCACTGGGCCTAGCTTGCATCTCGCTGGACAAGAGCCAATCGAACATATCTTTAGTCTCCAGCCCATTCTGTAAGTGCTGCTTCCCACTTACAGGATTTGATTTCAGAGTTATTCATCTCCTAGATATCTCTCTTAGTCTGGCTTCTACCTCACGAAGACCTGTCCGGCTTGGGTGTCCCTGCTGGTAGTCAAACTACCGCTGGCATAGCTCTCGGGGTTGTCAAAGCACACAAGCGCCCCCCCCCCCCACACACAACAAGGTGAAGATACCATGGGGGGGTGACCATTATAGATATATATGAAATTTTGTGACCATTATAGATATGCGGTGCTGAAATAAAACTGGTTTATGTCTTAAGAATTTCTGTGTGCACAGGTTGTGGTGTATGATCATGAGACTCCTATTGTTCAAGAGCAAAAGTTGGTGAGCATATTGTTCACAATGAGTGAAGTATGTATGAAATTCAAACTGAATATGAATAAGAAAAACAGAGTTAGCAGGGTGTCTAGCAGTCATGAAAGTTACAAATTCAGAAAAGGGTCATGAAAGGGAAGAAAAGTCACAAATTTTGCTTTGGAGTCGTGCATTTCTTGTTAGTAATTATTAATTTTCTGGTGGCAATCTAAGTAATTCTCCATGCACCAACAAGCAAAAAAGATTTTAGCATTGAAATACGTGTACAAAATGTTTGCAAAATTTTGTGTCCAATTTAACAATCTATTATACTGCTTATAGTCATTGACATTTTTTAAATATAAATGTTGAAAAAAGGTTTGTGATGAAATTGTTTAGCACAATGTTGAATATTTCAACTTCAGGTGCAGTCAAAGTCATCATCATCATTGTCAACCATTATCAATCCACTGCTGGTCGAAGGTCTCCCAAGTTTCCTCCACAACGGTCTGTCTTGTGCCAGTCTCCTCCATGTCACTCCTGCATACTTTCGAATTTCATCCATCCATCTTCCATGTGGTCTTCTTCTGGGTCTTTTCCTGTCCCTTGAATCCAATCTAAAATTTCGGCTGTCCATCGATGGTCTGTCCTTCTGGCAGTATGTCCAGCCCATTGCCATTTCAGGGATTTAACTCTGATCATGATGTCTCCCACTCTTGTCATTTTTCGGATCCACGTGTTCCTCTTCTTATCTCTCCTGGTTACACCAAGCATGCACCTCTCCATGCTACTTTGAGTTGTCTGCAGCCTTTGTATGTCTCTTTTAGCTAAGGTCCACGTCTCTGCACCATACGTAAGCACTGGAAGGATGCATTGATCAAACACTTTTCTTTTAAGACATAATGGCATATTGCTCTTGAAAATTATCCTGTTTCTTCCAAAAGCTCTCCAGGCAAGTTTTGTACGCCGATTAATTTCTTCACCAATGTGACCCTCACGTGATATCTGCTGTCCAAGATAAACGTACGTGTCTGTTATCTCCAGCTTTTCTCCATCAATCGATAAATCTTCATTTCTTGTAAAAGCATTGTACATCACTTTTGTCTTCTGAAAGTTCATTTTTAATCCCACTTCTTTACTCTTGTCAGCAAGTTCCTGGATCATACTCTGTAGCTCTGATGGGGTAGTTGCAAAAATGACTATGTCATCAGCAAAACGAAGGTGGGTTAGATAATCTCCATTAATCTTTATCCCTTTGTTTTCCCAGTTCAGTGATTGAAAGACATTTTCCAATGTGGCATTAAAGAGCTTCGGAGATATGGTGTCACCTTGTCTCACTCCTTTTCCAATTTTTATGTGTGTTGTATTTTCAAACAGCCGAATCTTTGCACTTGCATTTTCATAGATGTTATTAATAATAATATTAATGTATGCATCTTCAATACCGCAGGATTTCAGAGCCATTGCAACTGCTGATGGTTTCACCGAATCAAAGGCATTTTCATAATCGATAAAAGCCATGCACAATGGAAGCTCATATTCCCTCGCTCTTTCAATTAGTTATCTCAGTACGTGGATATGATCTATTGTGCTGTAGCCACTCCTGAATCCAGCTTGTTCTCTCGGTTGAGCCATGTCCAGTGTCACCTTCAAGCGGTGTGAAAGAACTTTAGTGAAGATTTTATAAACCACTGATAGGAGGCTGATAGGTCTGTAGTTCCTGAGATCCTCAATGTCACCTTTTTTATGTAGCAAGATCATTGTAGCATTGTTCCAATCCTCAGGAATTTTCCCTTCATTAAGGCATAGAGTGAAAATTTGGGCGAGTACTGTTTCGATTTCTCCACTTGCTTCTTGTATGATGTCTACAGTAATTCCATCTTCTCCTGAGCTTTTCCCCGCTTCATGTTCTTGATTGCATGTGCAACTTCTGCTGGAAGGACTGGAAGAACTCTGGTACTGGTACCTTTCATGATGTCTGAAGTACATGTATCATCCCTTTCATATAATTTGGAGTAGAAATCTTTCACTCTTGTCAAAATTTCGTCTCTATTTCTTGTTACAGAACCATCTTCTTTTCTCAGTGCCATAATCTGTTTTTTCCCCTTACTGAGATGTCCCTTTGCTATCTTTAGGCTTTGGTTGTTTTCACTTGCTTTCCTTACTAGTTCACAGTTGAATTTCGTTACATGCCTTCAGTAATACTTTTTCGTACTGTCTTGCATAGCTCTATATATTCCACTTTGGAAGTCACATCTTCTTTAGTTGTCCTCATCACTCTTCTTTTTTGCATCAACATTTTGGTTTTTCCTGATAATTTGTTCACATGCAATTTGTTCTTAGACCCAGCTAATTTTGTTGCTGTTTCCATAAGAGCTATGGTTACTTTTCTGTTAACTTCAGAAATATCCACTTCTTCCGATGTTAGGCCTTCTAAAGCAGAGAATCTGTTCTTCAGTTCCAATTTGAAGGTATTATGGTGTTTTTTAAGGTTGGTTATGTCAATACATTTTGTTTGTCTTTATGAGCTTGCTACGTTTCCTGAGTTTAGTGTTGAGGTGCATCTTACATCTCACCAATCTATGGTCACTGCCTGTGTTGAACTTGTTTAGCACACTGCAGTCTTCTATGACGAATTTTTTGTTACACATAATAAAATCAATTTCACTTGTCGTCCCATTTGGATGTCTCCATGTCCATTTCTTGTGTGGCTTTTTCTTGAAAAAGGAGTTCAAGATGAAAAACCCTTCTGCCTCTGCAAACTCTACGAGAGTATTTCCACGCTGGTTTCTGTTGCCGTGACCGAATTTACCTACTGAAGTTTCATTCTGTTGCCGTTGCCCTATTTTTGCATTGAAATCTCCCATAATTATCTTCAAGTGCTGCTTACCTTTATTATTTAGATCACGAATTTCCTCATAAAATTCTTCAATTTCTTCTTCAGCATGACTTGTGGTGGGTGCATAAGTTTGAATAATCTGAGCCTGGTATCTTCTCGAGAGTTGGATAACGAGTCGTGCAGCTCTGTCAGAGGAACTTTCAACTTCTACAACTTCATCCTTCAGTTTCTTGTTTATTATAAATCCAACACCACTAGTTCTGCCAGTATCTGTCCCACGATAGTAGAAGAGATGTCCACTTTTCAGTTCAATGAGATTTTCTCCTTACCTCACTTAGCCCGACGATGTCCCACTTGATCCTTTGTAGTTCCTCTTCCAATTCAAGAAGCCTTGAATCAGAAGATAGGGAGCGTCCGTTGTACGTAGTTAAGGTCAGCATCAGATGGCAGCCTAGTCCGGTCCTCCAGGGATTCTTAGCACCCTCTGCCTTCATGTTGCACTGGCCGCTGCCTTGGCCAGGTACATTCCAGCTGCCGGAGACTGAGGGCCAAGATTTAAGTTGTGGAGTCATTTTGGAGGGGTTTGGCCATAACTCACCACGCTGGCCAAGCGGGTTGGTGAGTGTGGGATAGCATTTCCTCTAATCCCGATGGTATAGTTATGCCGCTATTGGCGGTCGTCAGAGCCCCTTTAGTGGGAACAGGATGTACCACGAGAAGGCGGGGTTGACATTTGTCAAGGAGAGGCTGTGATGTTACGCATCACCTGACCTTACATCCCGCAGTCAAAGTATGACGAGTTATATATATAATATCATCATAATAATCAATCATTATCAGTCCACTGCTGGATGAAGGTCTCCCAAAGTTTCTTTCACAACTGTCTTGAGCCAGTCTTCTCCATGTTACTCCGGCATGCTTTCGAATTTCCTCCAACCATCTCCCATGTGGTATTTTTCTTGGTCTTTTCCTGTCCCTTAAAATTTACATCGGTGGTCCGTTCTTCTGGCAACATGTCCAGCCTATTGCCATTTCAGGGATTTTACTCTGATCATGATGTCTTCCACTTTTGTCATTTTCCTGATCCTCGAGTTCCTCTTCTTATCTGTCCTGGTTGCACCAAGCATACAGGCTTTGTATGTATTTTTTTTTTTTTTTTTTTTTTTTTGTGTTAAGGTCCATGTCCTTGATCAGTATGTAAAAACTGGAGAGATGCACTGCTGATTAAACACTTCTTTGCTCTTGAAAATTGTGCTGTTTCTTGTTAAAGCTCCCCAACCAAGTTTTATGTGCCTATTAATTTCTTCATCAGTGTGACCCTTCCGTGATATCTGTTGCTCAAGGTAAATGTAGGTGTTGGTTACCTCAAGATTTTTCCATGTACATATATACAGAAAACTTTCTTAAATTGTCATGAAAATTGGTCATGAATTTGCATTTCCCAAATTTGGTAGACACCCTGGTTAGAGGTTTTAAGCAGTTATTTTGTTTCTAACTTAGGTTGAATTTTGTGTACTACACAGCACATAATGTTTCAAAATAATTTCATTTAACGACCATATAACCTTTTGTTTGTAATGTTTCATTTGAAATTTACTGTGAACATATAAAAATCATGATTTCAGAATTTTTAACTAAATGAAATTATTCAGTGAACATTTCGATAAGTCTCACAGTTTATCATTAACTAGTGATATGTCATAAGTCTCTTGCAGTTTATCATTAACTAGTGATATTTTGCACATTTATTATGTAAAAAGTTTCTAATTTGTACCCTCAACGATGTTACATTGAAGTTTAATAATTCTGAAATATTCCTTTTAACTGGTTTGAAAATCTTATTCTAAAAGAATTTTGTTTTTTTTATTTTGGAATATATAGTTTTTGTCTTAGACATTCCCCATATTTTTGTGATTGTTAATATTTTTGAATATATTTTGTGCAATTTGCAGGTAGTAGCATCAAATCTGAGCCTATAGTTGTGGATGAGAACCAAACCTGCATTCCAACATCAGTCATTCGCTGGAATGATGGACATACAGATCACCCACCAGAACACAGTTACCAGAGGACTCCCCCAGTTGTGCTTCATAAAGTGCCTGATTCATCTACTTTGAATTATTCCATTCCTAAATGTAATAATTCTGATGAAGAAATATTGGACTTCAGCCATCGTTCCTCTCCATTACTTCAAGAAAACCGTGTCACATCTGTTCAGGAGCAGAATTTAGTGTCTAGTGTGAAAACTGAGCCTGAAATATCCCAGTCATCTTCCGGTTCCACGTCGTTGCGTAGTGGCTTTGGAAGAAGCATCCCAGACTACAGTAATGATTTAGATAGGAGCAGGGAATTCTTTGCACGGTTAGAGTTAGTGCAGCGAAGCAACATTAGAACTTCCAAATCTTCTGGAAATGATCTTGTGCCAAACAAAAGGATTTGTATTTCTCCAACAGAATCTGTTTTGAAGCCTGATGAGGAGTCCAGAAATAGATGTTGCTATGAAATAGAGAGAGTGGACTGTGCTACAAAATTGAAGACTTTGGTCTCTCAGTCTTTTGAATTATTCGATCAGTGTGAAAGCAAAAACTTAAGTAATGGAACCACTTCTGCACCAAATGCCACTACACTAGGACAGAATCTTGTACCTCCTGAAGTCAGTAATTTGGTTGAGTGTGTGCGCAAATCTGAAGAAAAGCATGAATTGCCCCAAAGAAAGCCTTTGGTTGATGTTCCAAGAAAAGCATCAGGAAGCCCACACGTACCTATTCCACCGTTGCCTGGGTATTCAAAATCTAGTGTCATACCAAGGAAAACAGAAACTCAGCATAATGTTTTTCTCATCAGAGAATGTTCAGCTGTCACCAAAACAAAATCCAGTGCAGTGGTAAGTTCTCATTACTTGAATAATGTTTTCTCTGTGTATCTGTAACCCTTATTGTACACAAAGTTAAAAAAAAATAATTCTTGGGTTCGTGGAATGTTCATCTGATGTTCGGAATTGTGTACATGTCTTAGTGAGGTGAAACTTTTTCATACATCAAATTCAGAAACTTGGCATAATTTCCCAAATTCATATATAAGTAATATGTACTAGAGTAATGGCTTTCCTTAACAAATTTTCAAGGAAAATTCTTCCAATTTACAGCACTGTGTAGAATAATTGTATAATTAGCTGCATTGTTCTTGGCACTGGTGGAGTTGAACTTTTAAGATCTAATCTGTATGTTGATTTTTAGTGGAGTAAATGGCCTGTGTTCAGGGTTCCATGTTGCTTAGAAGTCGTGGAAAACTTATTTTGAATTTGCATTTGTAAGGCCCTTAAGTCCTTATTTTTTAAAAACAAATTACTTAGTTTTTATCTGTATACTCTTTTGTGTGCTTAAATGTGTTCAAATTTGCCATGCTTACCTGAAGTTGAATTCTGGCAACTGGACTTTGCACTTGACCATCAGAACCAGTTTTGGAGTTCGAACATTCAATGTCATTTCAATCAGAAGGCTGGAAACTATTATGTTGAAATCAAGGCAGTCCTTGTCAGTCTTCTCAGCTGTCTCGTACCCATTACCAGCTTTCATATTTATATACGTAGCAGCCCACCCTGTTTCACTATGAAAACTCTTGATTTAATAGCAGAATCTCTTGAATTTTATGAAATTTCATTAAGAGCCTGCAAAGATACTGTTTTTTATTTTAATTTTGCAGTTCATTTTATATTTTTTTTAAACTTTGTATCTCCTAGCAACAGAAACTGTTTCTGGCATTTCCAAGGCCTTGCAGGATGTTTATATAGCAAAATTTCTTTGGGTAATTGTGAAAATGGCTGGTACTTTATTTTTGCTTTCTGGTAAGTATGTGTAACCATGGATGAAAATTTTCCATCCTTGGGTGACATAAGTTAAACACAGCAAAATATTTCTTGTGTGACACACTGCTGCTTGTTGAAAATGTAACAGATACTGCAGCAAGCATTGGCTTCTGACCATTTGTCTGAGATAAGTCTGGGTTCAAATCCCAGTGAGACATGAATGTTGCTTTTATCTTACAGCACTGGCTCTCTCCCTTCTCTGGAACCAGTCACCCTAAATTGGATGGACGACTGCTTTAGCTCATTGAGTTGCTTGTTGTGGTCATTAAACCTCCAAACAAAAAGTAACACCAATTAAGACCTGAGATACTGAAGTGAAATTTATTGATTACACACAATACAAGATGTAAGTGATCAGAAATGCAGACCTGTAAGTGATATGGAACACACAATACCTTGTGTACCCACAACAAGTGGTAATAATGACTGGAAGGGGTTCTGGATGTTGCATTGCAGAAGGTTATTCCATACTATCTCAGTTTGCACCTTAAGTTCATCTCTGGTAACTGGTGGCAGAGGCGAGCCAGGTGTGAAGGCGACCATGTTTTGCTCACTTATTCAATAGGTGACAAATCACACAAACACACTGGTCATGAGAAATGTGGCTCACGTTGAGCATCCAAGAGCTATAAGACATTGCCTGCCACATGATCGGGCATTGTCCTGTTGAAAGATGGCACCTGTCATGTCTGCAGGTATGGCAGCACTTCAGCCTCTACAACTTTTGTGATGTACCTCTGGCTAGTCTTGGTTCCTGCAATGCATAGCAGGCGAGAATGGGAATGAAACACATCACCCCACACCACAGCACCTAGTATCAGGTCTATATGATGCTGCATAATGCATGCCTCCAGTAGCCATTCACCATGGCATTGCCTTACAAGGATACATCCATCATGGGTTGTTAGGTTGGAATCACAATTTGCAAAACAGTGTTTGTGCTGCCATTCATCACGCCAGTGTTTGTGCTCAGCCTCATTGCAGCAGCTGTGGTTTGAGGTCAAGGGCAGTTGAAGCAATGGGTGGCAAGCAGTGATTCCTCTCTGGAGCAAAAGTTGTCAGACCGCTTACAGACAACCCTTGATGTGATACAGACCTCCACTGTTGTACTAATCTTCATGATTTGCCTATTCGTTTCAACAATCCTCCTGTGCATTTGTCTATTGCTGGGCTCCAGATCCCTCGTATCGGTGAGTCTTTTCACTGACACCGTTTTTGGATTATGGTGCCTGTGTTCCATCTAGCAGGAGCAGCAGGGTAGCAGAAAGTCCGCTTTAATTCAGTTCAACGCATCAGCCTCGCTCAAATTCTGTCAGCTGTATGGATTTCATCTGCTGCGATGGGACAATACTCTGTTGCTACCACTACCATACTGCTACAATTCCCTTGGATCAACTGTGGCAACTTGCCCTATGCATTCTGCTTTTATACCTCCTTTGGAACAGCTACAAAGGTGTAGCCGTTACAAATGATTTGCAGGTGTACTGTGTTTGTAACCATTTGCACCTCTTGGCATGACCTACCCATCCTGTGAGTTTCAGTCAGACCACACACTCTTTTCCTGGTGCTACATTTTCAAGAAACACCAGTGGATATATTTTTTTTCCTCGCAATATTCCCTCAGTCTGTTTTTATTAAATATGTATAGAGAAACTGGAAATTAAGATTCTAGAGTCCTTTAAACAATTTGCTTTGTTGCTTAAAAAGTGCTTAATTTTTTTCTTAAAAATTAGTGTGAACCCTGGTGTTCTTTAATCCTATATTAATGGATTCTGTATAAATAATGTTTGGAGTTGTAAAACTGAAGAGAAGCTTAGCTGACCAGCTCAATGTGTATAATATACTATGAACCATATGCAAAATAATTGACCCAACTCAAGGAAATGGGTGAAAGGACTCCTAGCACTGCATCACGAGCATAATGTAGATTCATTGCCACTGAATATTGCAACCATTATCAAAATAATATTCAAATAAGGGTAGCTGTTTCACTTCTTCTGGTCCATACATGACAGAAACATGCTCGTGACCAATGACCATGCCAATCACAGAATATGAATGGCAATAGCTTCAGGATCACGCACAATTCTTAACAGTCTTGCTCATAACTTCCTGTTTAACATTTAACTTAGCTTGGTAAATATTTTTGCTTCTAGCAAGCCTCTTTTGCAATTTTGACCGGAAGCCATCCCCTGCAACTTAACAGCAGTGAAAAACAATCTGTAAAATTTTTCAACTACCGCTATATTTCTCTCTCACAAAGTTGTGGGTGACACCATTCTCTTTTATACAGTTTACCATAAACTTAACGAGAAAAGCATTAAACCTTACCTCACTAGTCATAAGTATTACAACGTGTATTATAGCAGCAAACAGCCCTTTCGAATGTCAGTAGCCAGTGGCCAAATGGCGATTAGATATTTTGTAGTGGCTAGTAATTTTTTTAATATAGTAGCCACTGATGGCCAGTAGATTTTTTCCCTAAGTGAGCAACTATTTTGTCCAACTTTTCTTCCCACTTGTGAATGAATATAAGTTCAGTTTTCTCCCCCGTGTTTGTGCAGCTGCTTCGAAAATTAATGGAAGTGAAGGTGGGATTCAAGTGAAAATCTGCTGACAGATCAGCCTGGAGAGACCAAAGGGTCAAGGTTACAAAAGCAACCTTTGCCATGGTATACTTTGCATAAACTATAATGTTGTCTACAGGTAAAATAATTATTTTTGAATCTGTTTAGTCACATATATGCTGAACAAAAATAAGCAAAGTGTTATGGCAATATTTTTAAAATGATGCAGCTGACAAATGAGCCTCATAAAAAGCGAGTAATTGGGCATGTCTGAATAGTGACACTTTAATGACTTGATGATTAGATGCAATGGCCCTTCAATTAAAGATGTTGATCCTCAAAATGCTATTCAGTTGTGGTAAGCAGATATCTCTGATGGGAAGATCAGACACAGTACATATCAGCGGTAAACTGTATCAATATTATTAGTGCCACTTTATGCATATATATCCTAGCTTTTATCCCTTTGTTTTAAATGTTATTAAAGAAATTGGACATCTAACTTCAATTGCCTATTGAAAATAAATTATGTATGTGTAAATTAAGTTAGTAACAGTAATGATATTACAGCACTGAAAATAAATTGCCAAAAAATCTCATTTTAGAACAACAGCATATGCACTATTTGCAGTCAATCTAATGATCCTATGCAGTAAGTGTAACTGCTCTGCATCTGTTTTTATGAATTTAATGGGGGAGGGGTCTCTTATTAGAAAGAAAAAAACATTCACCCATTTAATTTCATAGAAATGTATGTAGAGAAGTTACTGAGTTACAATTTTTTTTTAACTTTGCATGGCCAGTAAATTTTGTCCTTTGGCTAGTAAAATTTTTATCCCACTAGCCACATTGGCTAGTAGAAATTTCAGCAGTTTTGCTAGGGCTGGCAGCAATGCTATATATCTATGAAAGCTAAGGACAATAGTTTTTTTATACTAAAACTCACCATTTTGCCTATAACTGCACAGGGAAATACATATCCAACATGTGTAACCTCTGACATCTGTTTTGGGACAATTCCAGTGGAAAGCATTAAACATAAAATTAAAAATCTCATTTTCATCTCAAACATTCCACATACTCACTATATACTAATACTAACACATAAGTAAAGTGAATGTAAAATTAAAGGTTTAAGCTACCTACACTTCAGTTTAAAATATCTTCATTACTAACCTAACACTAAACAAGTATCTCTAATTTGGACAAAACATTATTACTACTTATCAATTACAACTATTCAAATCAACTAACAATTTAAAATTTACACACATTCAGAGTGAATGTGAGCGTTTTGCCAACAAGGACACTAAGTGTTGAAAGTAAAGTTTTTAAGTTTGTTGTGTGTAAATTTTAAATGATTAATGTATTTGAATAGTTGTAATTGATAAGTAGTAGTAATGTTTTGTCCGAATTAAAGAGATACTTGTTTAGCGTTTGGTTAGTAATGAAGATTTTTTAAATTGATGTGTAGGTTTTAGCTTAAACCTTTTTTTAATTTTACTTTCATTTTACTTATGTGTTTGTATGTAGTGAGCATGAGGAATGTTTGAGGTGGAAATGAGATTTTAAATTTTATGTTTAATGCCTTTTGTGCTTCCGACCAGAATTGTCCCAAAACAGATGTCGGAAGTTTATACGTGTTGGATATCTATTTCTCGTGGAGTTATGGGCAAAATGGTGAGTTTTAGTACAAAAAAACTACATTGTCCTTAGCAATCATAGATATATAACTATTCTCTTTGTTACTCAAGATTCAGTTTTTATTACATGAGAATGGGATTTTGCAAATATGAAGTTTTCTCTCCGCTTGTGAGTGTGAAGAATTCGACTGCAGTTTATTTGCTGATTTTTGAAAAGTATGTTGTGAGCTGTGGTCGCAGAAAAAATTACTTGTTCCCAAGTAAAAAGATAACCGCATGATGGATAGAATGCTGTTCAGCTTTGATGGGCTTTTGAACACTTTTATTTATATCTCAGACTGCAACTTAACTTTTTTTTTTCCTTCTTGGTACATGAGGTCATCCTACATCAAGGATCATTTACTACACATTTCAAGTTAAAGCCTTTCTCTGCCATTTTGGAAATATTCTGTTAAATAGTGATTTCTTATTATTATTTTCTGAATTTTGATATATTTCAGTTTGTTTCACATGTTGCCAAACTAACAGCAAAGTGAGAGAGTTTTGAAATCTGTATGTATTACTTTCCAAGTGAATTCCATAATTTTTTTTTATCTGCTGACGAGGATTTTTAAGCAAACTTTAAAGTGCTATAACATAAAAACTGTGATATTCAAAGTTAAAATTGTATTAGTTTTGTTTCTCCATAAGTATTATCTCCCTGCCAAATATCATGAAATTCTGTGATGGGTGCTGTCATGGTCTGGTTGAACAGACTCACCAACTGGTATTGAGCAACCTTTACATATTTTGTTTAAACTTTTGAATAATAAAGTCGAACCCATGTGTAACAAAGTTGAAGAGTAAGTTTAAAAGCATCTGATATATGTAAACTTCATTATAAGCCAACATATATGTCATGTTGAAACTAGTCACTCATGAACTGTTTATTAGTTAATTGAAAGTAAATAGTAATTATCAATTAAAACTGTAGCTCACAATAAAAATATGAATAAGATCTGCAGTAAGCAAAATAATTAATGTAAAAAGTACAGTAACTGCAATAAACATGAAATTTCATCGATTACATTTGTTTTGTTTAACCATGCCAGAAATATGAATCAACTGTTCCTTGTTATGATAGCAGCCATTACTTTTTTTTCAACATCCTCTAATACAGTGGTTGAAATGTTTCTAGATGCAGAATAAACTCTAAGATTTTTTAAACTAAACTTTCAGTAGCAAGTCTGTTTAAAGTTGTTTTCTCTTGCATAGTGATTCCTTCATCCCTTGACTGATCATCATTCTTGCCTTGAATGTGCTCATTATGTCCATATCTGTGTGAATTCCCTCTGTTTTTTTATCTGTACTTGACAAACCATCACTGAATTTTGGTTTCAGTTCATCATTGTGTTTTAAAATTGTACAAAGAGAATTTGGTTGAATACCAAAATTTCATTTTTGCTACTTCAAGATTTATGCTGGTTTAAAGCTATAATTTTTTAACTTTGTAAGTACACTGCCCAGACTATTTAGTATCTGAGCAGTTGAAATCCAACTAAGTTTACCAAATGTGACTAGCATCATTCTTTGTTATTTAAAGGACTCTACTTCAACACCCTTTGAAGAGAGGGTTGAATCCAAACTAAGAATCATATTTCTTTTGTGATATAACTTACTTTGTGTCCTGTCCCATACAAAAATAAAGGTTTGCAGAGGTCCTGCTGAGCAGAAATTAAGTCTCTGAAAGGTGGCAAGGCAAAGGCATAGAAAACAGCATTTGCAGGAGGAGGTGTGCATATGCATGCATGTGTGTGCACCAGTGGTGAGGAAGTAAAAAAAAAAAAAAAAAAAAAAAAAAAAGAATTATTGGGATATGCATTGTAAAGCAAATTCAGTCATGAACAAATTTTAATAATTTAATGGTAAAATAATTTTAAAAATCCCCTCATGTTTGAATATAACATCAAAAACATGCTGTATTCAACCACAACCAGATTATTAAAATTCCAGATAATTATTTTCCTTTTAAAATTTTGATTTTGAAGAAAAACGTGTCCTTTGAAGACCCTATTCCTACTTATAAATCATTCTGAAAGTTGAAATGTGCACATTCCACATAGCAATTTTCGTAGTTTTTGGTCAGCAGTCTCCTACTGCGCAATGGTATTAGGATCCCCTGCTTGAGAAGATGCCTTTTTAATGTTGACCTATGTGAACCAGTACTGGCAACTCATGGAAGATAAACATGGGTGGGCCCCGGTTTCGGAATATCTCTGCCAGAGAATCGCTTTGTAGTCTGTGTCATTATGTTGATGTGAAAAAGATGAGCCATCACAGTGCATATTAGTGTCTCCTTCAAGATCTCAAAAGGAAGGTAGGGCCTACCAATGACCTTGGCCTCCAATGCCAATGACCTATGTCTAACTGTAGTCAGCTTTAGGTTCATTTATAAGAGTGCTTGGTCTGGCAATACTTTTCTTACATTAGAGAGAATTTTGCTGTCATTTCAGAGAAAACACCTGGATATAAGGAAACTTTCCTTTTTAGTGGAAGTAATGTTTCAGACAGAAATAAAACTTCAAATGAAGTTAACGATTATTATTCATAAATACCAACATTTTTTTCATTTGTACCAAAAGAATATAAAAAAGTGGGCCATTTCTCTAGTGGTCCCTGGTGGGCTAATCTGCCCCTGTTTCTTATCTTCATGAAAACTGGCCTTTCTGTAAAGGGAGCCATGACATGGTATAAATAGCATGTAATATCTAGAAAAAGAAAGGTGAAAATTGGGTAAATGGCATTTATTTTGTTTTGCTGACAACCATGCTGAAGTTTGACATATTAAGTTTCTCCAATTGTTCATAATATGTGGTTCAAATAAAGGAGGTATTATCAAGGGATCTATAGAAACTTAGTTTTTGCAGAACTTCATATTATGCAAGGTCTCTCTCTATTTGTGGGTGTGACTATATTAATGAAAAAGAAAAGGCTGTATGATGTTGGGAAAGATCGTTTAATTGTCCAGAGTGGTTTCTGCCAGAATAAAAAATGATGTTTGCATTGTGTGCTAAAAGTTGAAATAATTTCATTGTTTCTTGAATTGTGTAATAATCTTATTAGTGTGAATAAAAGTTGTCATTACGTAAGTTACACTTCTTGATTATTGGTACCCTCAAGGAAAATATACTAAGTTTTTGAAAGTGCCTTAAGTAATAATTTGTGAAGCCTTTTTTTTTTCATTCTGCTAAATTATATACTGGCTCACAATTTTTCCAGTTCCATAGAATCGCATATGAAGTAATTGACAATGTGTCTTAAGTGTAGTTTTGTCAGATGTAAGATATGTGACAAAAAAAGTTTTTTTTTTTTTTTTTTTTTTTGCTTTGGGTCAGAATTCAATGATTGAATTTATTTTTCCTAGTGAGTGGAAAATTTGAAGTAAATTCTAACATATCTTTTTCAAAATTGTTCTATTTTCCAGATATGTTGTTGGGAATGATCAGTAAAACTTGGTGATCTCAAGAATGTATTAGATTTTAGGGAAGGGAGGTTCTGTTTTTATGTAAATTAGTCTGTTCATAGAAGTACATAATACTCTCATGATTTTAAGTCTATAGTGAGAAGTACCTTTTCAAAATGAGAACATGTAGAAGTTTCAAAAATGTTTGCTATTTTCTTACTTTCAGTGTCCTTTGTGAGAAACTAACAAACTCATTGGAAGATCCAAACCTGCCAAGGTTAATAGAATTTCTCATGCGTTATGATATGTTAAGAAATGGATCACTACCATTTTTAAAATGTTAGGTTTTCATAAATATGTTGCCAATTAAAATACAAGAAAATGAACTGATGAAACTGCTCTTTCTGTTCTGTATGCTTATGTTGGTCTTATTTGTTTATATTCCAGAATAAGATGGCATGGCAGAAAGGAGATTCCATTCCATGTGCTGTTGATGGGCCTTTGAACTTATCTACAAAGCCAGATTGCCATTACAAGAGTGAGAGTCCTGGGTGCACTGACAGGTGAGACAAAGCTATTTCTGTACCAGAAGTTATTTCAGTTTTGCAGTGATGTGCGAGGGGTAGTATGATGAGTTGCCGCTTTGCAGTGATAGGCGAGGGGTAGTATGATGAGTTGCCACTTTGCAGTGATAGGCGAGGGGTAGTATGATGAGTTGCCACTTTGCAGTGATAGGCGAGGGGTAGTATGATGAGTTGCCACTTTGCAGTGATAGGCGAGGGGTAGTATGATGAGTTGCCACTTTGGATTGCAAGCAGAATAAAACAACTCAGCATTTTAGGACAATCTCAGGAAGGAAATGGCAACTTATTTAACCCCTCCTCCAGCAATGACTACCAAATTCAAAAGTTTATTTCATTATTTATGAAAAGTTCTGTGTTTGTGTGTTTGGTCTAAAGTTGGGATAAGGGGGGGGCTTTCCTGTCGGTGATGATAATGATAGTTCCACAGGAATAAGTGACAAAATCACAATTTCTGATGGATATGACATGAAGCATGAGCAGAGTACAGAATTGCTGTGGCACATAATGCTCTTGTTTGCTGCATACGTTTTCTCTCAGTACATCAGGTTACGAAAAGCAAATTTTTTTACGTTTTTCATCTAGTGGTTTTTCATGATGGGATTAGGGTGATACTGGTTTCACTCAGCTGACCAGCAGCTAACAGTCCTTAGGGTGAAACTCCCCTACAGAGGGAAGATTTATCTTAGAGCATGTTGAAGTTACCAAAGCCGATATTGTGATGTGACGTAACAGTAACTTTGCGCCTGTTTGTCCCCAAGCGTTGCTTTGATCATAACATGGCTAACTATGACACCTTAATATATATATATATATAGACACCTTAATATATTTTTTGGAATGGTACTAATTTCCATTAAGGGATCCATGAGTTTCTTCATGCAATCTATGTTTTCCAGTTATTTATCTTCTTAAGTTGCCATATCAGTCACAAGAGGCATGCACTTTTGATGTTTAAATTTGTCAAAATGAAATCTGAAAGTCGGTACACACCTGTTGTGATGCTTGGGCAATTGCCATGTGCAATAGCACGTAAAGTTGTTTACATGGTATAGGTGTCGTGTGCTACATGTTAGTTAGAGCAGGTGCTTGCCCTACCAAATATTTTGTATGAAAGTATATTTGGTTTACCAAAGTTTAAGGAGTATTTCCCCCTTAATGAAGATTTTGTGATATTGATAAATCGAAGTCGTGTTTTCAAACTGATTTTTGTGCGTTTTGGACTCTACTGTTCTTCTATGCTACACTCTTGCTCTCTACTCAGTTCAAAAATAATTTGTAACCAAATGAATTTGTGCTAAAAAAAAGGATTGTTCATATCTTAATCTCTGCAAGATCTGTTTGTAAAGTCGAATAGAGTCACGCACAACTGAGATAACACCTTGGCTGTGAAAACAATTTTACGTGCTATTGCAAATGGTGTCTGCTGAAGCATCGCAGTGGGTAGGTACCAATTTTCAAGTTTGATTTTGACAGATTTAAACAGCAAAAGTGTGTGCTCAAGTGATTGATATGGCATCATAAGGCCACACATAACTGGAAAACATGGGTTTCGTGAAGAAACTTGGGTAAATTATATGAAGCTCTTAATAGAAACTAGTACCTTTTGGAACTGTTACTTTTGGTCACTGGTCATAATGGTGACAATGATTTCTTTGTAATGGTGATACAAATTCCAGCTCGTCTCTAGGGCTTGATATTGAAGCACTTAATAAATTTTTTCAGTAGATGCCAAAAAAGTTGGTTGTAACTGAAGTCTGAATGGTGGCTAAATATGAAGGATAAAATAATAAATATCCTGTTCCATTATGGGATGAGGACTCATGTTTCAGACACACTCCAGATAATGTTCAGAATTATCATTTTATGATCCCAAATACTCCAAGTAATTAACTTTCTGGGTGACAAGTACAGTATTCTTTGATTCACGTGAGTGCATAATGCTAGTCTAAATTTGCACATTGTGGTATGTGAGTAACTGTTTATTGCATTAAAGTTGGAAGTACAATATATTGCTTAAAATATGAAATCAGTTCAGACAATGATTTTTTTCCTCTTGTATGAGCAAAATATTTCGAATAGCTTCCTGATACGTTACAGTAATAATGATTAAATGAATGTTGCTGCTGGCGTTGTGGTAGTGTGAATGGATTTGACATAAGCTCATACAATAATTGTGGTATTCTGGTAGGTTTCCAGTAATATTGTGCCACATTCCCAGCTTGACCTAGTCTTTGTGACAACAGCTATTGGATTTTCTACCCAGTGGACATTTCTTCCAAAAATTACATTCATTCTAGGGGAAATGGTACAAAATGTAAGATATGGTTGTCGTATTTCATACACTTGAAATATCAGAATGTCGGCTATTCCTCTGCATTTGAAAGAAAAAGGCAATCATAGACTGAAATGAATTAGTTATTTCCCTAAGGTTTATTGTATTGAGTTCAATTTCTTACTTAGATATAATTGTTCCCTGACAAGGGCATTACTCTGCAGAATTGTCAGTACTCCCCCTGTATTCTTAATTTACCAGAAAAGATAAGTTTTGTATTTTGATAATGTGTACAGCTGTCATATCTGATTAATGTATACTCCCAAAAATATACTGATGTGGTGGTGAATTGTTATGAATGTTCTACTGTGCATTCATGCTTAGAACATAGTGTTAACCTCTTCATTTCTTGTTAGCTTATCTTTATACACAACTGGTATAAACACAATGTACACTACTGTTTGTGAGAATTGCAACACCAAGGAAGAGCCATGCTATTCAAATGAAATTTATATAGAAGATTCTTCATGTTACATGAGATAACTGATTGTATTTGTTGAGCTATACAAGATTTGTTCACTTCAAAAACTTGGCATTGTGGGATTGAGCAATAGCCTCTACAAATTGTGGCATTGAATGGAAGAGGTTTTTAATATCATCCTGGGGAATAGCCTACCAAGCTGCTTCCATGCAAGACCAGAGTGTATTTGTGGTGATTGGCAGAAGTGCTTGGTGGCCCAGTCGCTCAGTTACCATCCCTCGGACATGTTCAGTCGGGGACATATCCAGCGAACGTGCAGGCCAGGGAAGAAACGGTATCTGCCATGCATGGAAGAGGTCTTGGACATTTGGGGCCACATGTGGTTGAGCATTGTCCTCCTGGAGTGTAGTGCCAGAACAAATTTGAAGGAAGGGTATTGCCTCTGAAACGTCCCTCATGTATCACTGGCTGTTGAGGGGTTCACTCAATTCATAGGCAAGATTGCAAATTGAACCCAGTGGCATGCCAAACAGTAACGCTGCAAAGTGCCATTCACCTCAGTGTCTTCGAACATTTATGTGACCATCATGGTGTAACAATTCGAATTGTGACTCATCAGAAAAAACGAATTGTTGCCAATCAGCGTGCCAATGTCTGTGTTCTAGATCCCATTGCAGCCTGAGGCATTGGGTTGAGGGTTAAAGGAATGCACAGCAAAGACCAGTCTTCTGTTAAGCAGACAATGTGAATACTGCTGTGTGATCGATCACTGTTATGTGGTAGAGATGTGTGTCATCCCGTGCAGTCATGTGATTTTGCAGTTCATTTCCTAGATTTCTCTGTGTCTGAACCTCATCTGTCTACTGATACCACATTCGCATCATTGTACTAGTGTTTCGTCTCATAGGAGTGGCAATTTTGCTGTAAAAAAACCCAGCTTCTCTCATCTCAACAATCCTTCTTTGCTCAAAGTTCACCAGGTGTTCGTAATGTGATATCTCATTTGAGCCAGTTCTTTACACCCAAAACTGAACAGTTCAGAGGGTATTATTCAAAACCCACATGCACATTTTCAATGACATTTTAATCATTTGCAAGTCCCAACCTGTTGTACATATCCTGTAAGTTTCAAGCCAATACCAGTTCTTTCTTCGTGGTTGTCTCAATTTCACAAACAGTAGTGTGTATTTGAATTATAAGACTTGTATACATACATATCACAAAGCTGAGATTCAGAGGTTAGCTCCACAAAGAAATACAAACTATCAGATAATTTTTACTTAGTGTTGCCGTATCAAATTTCTCCATTTACAGAGCAATCTTGACATGCAACTCAGGCTTCAGTGACATCCATCACACGACACACACAAGATCTTCTATACTTCATACTCGTTATCTTTTTCTTATGCAGACACTCCTGAATCTGATCCTCCCATGACTTCCTTGGCCTTCCTCTGCCTTTTCTTCCTGCCTCTTGGGCTGAAATTTTTTTCTTAGTAAGCATCTCATCACTCATTCTTTTAACATGCCCAAACCACTGAAGCATATTTGTCTCCATCTTGCTAACAACATTTTGCTTCACATTACACAACTCCAACACATCTTCATTCCTCACACGATCAGAACGTGTCTTGCCAGAAACCCCACATAAGTAACGAATTTCTCCAGCACACAAACGACTCCTATGCTTCTTCTGTAGTACCCAAGGTTTCACTGCCATTCATCAGAGTAGGGACAATTACACTTTCATACACAGCCATGCGGGACTCTCTTGAGAACCCATCATTCCTGTGAAAACCTCCCAAGGCAGCTATGACTTTCAATGAAGAATTCACTCTCCTACTAATTTCACCATTCAATTTGTTCTCTCTGTCAGACATGCTTCCTAAATACAAAACTCCTCATTCACCTGGTCAATCATGGTGCCATTTAGATTTATGTTACATTCAGTACTACCAGTTCCCCACTCAAAAACCAAAACTATGGTTTTTCCCTTATTAATACTCAGTTTGAATTTCATGCAAACTTCATACATTTGCGACAACATACTCTGCAACTCACTTTTACTCTCTACCAACAGGACAGTGTCATCAGCATACAGCAATCTGCACACAAGGATATCACCAAATAACTCATTTGAGCCTGCTCTTTATACACAAAAACCAAACATTTCAGAGGGTACTATTTCAAAACCACATGCACATTTTCACTGACATTTTAATTCATTTTCATGTTCCAAAGGATTGTACATATCCTGTAAGTTTCAAGCTAGTACCAGTTCTTTATGGTTGTCTCAATTTTCACAAACAGTAGTATATTTGAATTATAAGACTCAAAACAGTGTTTTATGGTTAAGTTGCTGCCCTCCAGCATGGAGTCTGTCCCTTCCATGGAATCAATAGGCCTAAATTAGGGGCAGATGGTTCTCTATTAAGCCTTAGTGCGCAAGAGATTATTAATTAAACCAAAAAAGGAAAAAAAAGCTTTCTGACAGGGGAAAAAAAAAACTGAGAAAAAAACTTCACCAGTTTATGTTTCTGTATGATGTGCAATGACATCAGATGCTTATATCAAACATAGCACAACATCTGATAGGTTATGCTGGGTCCAACAGCAACCATGATCGCTGTGATACCTAATGCATGGGAAGCAACACTCTGAAGAATGAGGAGGAGCCCTATGATTCAGTCCACATCCACTCTGTCAGTTACCATTACTAGCCATTCACTTAGTGAAAAAGGATAATGTTTCAAAAATGGAGATTCAGGTAAAATAATGTTGACAAGCTGATAATAGGTTTAATCTTTATTTACAGAACAGCATAAATCTACAAATCTTTATTACAGAACAGCATAAATCTACAAATCTTTATTACAGAACAGCATAAGAAGCCACCAACTTTAATGGTATTATAAACATATCTTTGAAAAAAATTTGAAAGCTGTTATACTAAGATGCATTTTGAACCGCACCCCACCTTTAATGTGCAGTCAATGGTTTTGTAGCAAAACATAAATTTATTCAATCTAGTTGGGAGATTTTGTGCCATCTTGGTCAAAGAGCTGGTTTCTGATCATTTGTATGATCAGAAACCAGCTAGGCCCAGGTTCGAGTCTCGCATGGGTGGTGTGTTCCTCTTACTGTACTGGCTCTCTATAGCCCTTAAGAGGTGGTTAAGTCTGAAAAAGAAAAAAATGAAATTCATTATCATTGATACAGCAATTAATTTTTTTTTAAAACAGTATCAAAATAGAATATGAGGTAAGCACAAATATATTGCCATGCCCTTTGTGGCACAATAGTACACCTAAGAAAATAAAAGAAATACTGATTAGGAGAATTTCTGTATTTAGAAATACTGATGCCAATTGCCACAGTCTTTGCCAATTCAGAAGAAATTTTCCATTCTGACCTATAGGAGCTAAGGTTTTAACCTAAGAATTTGTATTTATGCCACACAGCAGAAATATTTTTCATCATAAAAGCTTATATACACTTTTAAAGTTCATTGTAATAACGGTTGGGTACAAAAAAATTTGAAACAAACTCCTAGTTGCATTGATATTTTGACATATGTCAATGTACTTTCACACCACTTGCTGCTAAAATTTAACATTGTTCAAAGTAGGAAGTTTAGAGAAAGTTTTTAATCCTAGTTTCAATTATTGAATGCAAAAGACATTTATGTAATCTTGCTTCTGGTTAGAATATATCAAACTAATTGTCAAGCAAGTGTGCAGCATGAATTTTCATGATTATTGACACCTTGCTCAAAAAGAAATTAAAAAAAAAAAGAAATTTTTAAATACACTACTGTTTGTGAAAATTGCAACACCAAGAATTGCACTATTCAAATAAAATTTATACTACAAATTCCTCATGCTATAGAAGATCACTGATTACATTTGTAAAGCTACACAAGATTTTTTTTTTTTGCAACTGCTTCAGAAATTTCTCCATCTAGAAACCTCTTCATCCATCATATTTTTATGGACGGTGTGTGTGTGTGTGGGGGGGGGGGCACATCTTTATGGACGGTGATAATCAGTGAAAATCAAACGTCCATAAAGATGAGCATTCCATGAAGGTCATGAGATGTCATTAGATGTGCATTCCATGGGATGTCATTAGATGTGCATTCCATGGGATGTCATTAGATGTGCATTCCAGGGATGTCATTAGATACATCTAATGACATCCCATGAGGTCCTGGAAGTCATGGGATGTCATTCGATGTGCATTCCATAAAGATGTACATTCCATGAAGGTCATGGGATGTCATTAGTGGAGTCAATGCCTAAACATCCATAAAGATGTGCATTCCATTCAAATCAAACATCCATAAAGACGTGGGGTGGGGCACATCTTTATGGACGTTCGATTCAGAAAATATTTATTGTTTTAGAAAATGGGTGAAGTGAGGTCACCATTTTTATGAACAGTGGAGGCACCCCTTAAATTTATACCATAGATTCCTCATGTTATAGAAGATCACTGATTACATTTGTAGAGCTACACAGGATTTTTTTTTTTTTTTTTTTTCTTCAAAACTATATGTGAAGCCACCTCAAGCAAAAATAACGGCCTCTCACAGTGTGACATTGAATGGAGGAGGGTTTTTGATATTGTCCGAAGGAATAGCCTACCAGACTGCTATGTGAGAACAGAGTTCATTTTGAGAGGCACGTGATGGGCCAGTCACTTGGCTACCATGTCCCAGACGTGCTTGATTGTGGACAGATTTGGCAAATTTGCAGGCCAGGAAAGAATCTGTATCTGCCATGCATGAAAAAGGTCTTGGACATTCCAGCCCACATTTGGCTGAGTTTTGTCTTGCGGGATAGTGTCAGAACAACTCTGAAGACGTCACCTCTGCTTCTAAAACGTTTTTGATGTATCACTAGCTGTTGAGGGTTCCCTCAATTCTTATTAGGCGAGACTGCGAATTAAACTCAAAGGTACCCTAAACCATGACACTTGGCATTGGGCTGAAATGACGCTGCAAGGTGTCCTTTACCACTATGATTTTGAGTGAAAACATGACCTGTTCCCAGTCAGCGTGCCAGTGTCTGAGAACCCATTGCAACCTGAGGCACGTATGGTTGAGGGTCAAAAGTATGTGCAAAGACCAGTCCTCTGTTAAGCAGATGTTAAAATGTGCTGGAGGACAAAGCCTGACCTGTGACAGTGCTTCACTAACACCGTGGATGTCTCTCCGATCAATCACTGTCGTGCAGTAGATGTGTCTGTCATCCCATACAGTCGTGCAATTTTCTTGGATTTCTGTGCATCCAAGCCTCATCTGTCCACTGATGTCACATTTCCATTACTGTACTGGTGTTTAATCTCATGTATGGCAATTTTGCAGTAGGAAAATCCAGCTTCTCTCATCCCAACAATCCTTCCTCGGTCAAAGTCTGTCAGGCGTTCATAATTCGACTTTCTTTGACGACGGGGTATAGTGAGACACAGGGAACACGCTTTTGACCCAGTGTCGGCTCTTCGCTGATTGCAACATGTCATACCTGAGACTGGACAGTTTAGAGGGTGCTGCTCCAAAACTGTATCCACATTTTCAAAGACCAGTCCTTTGAGATTTTAATCATTTTTGCTGAGATTTTAATCATTTGCAAGTCCCAACCTGCTGTACATATCCTGTAAGTTTCAAGCTAATACCAGCCTAGTCCATGTTGCAATTTTTATAAATGGTTGGGTATATAAAGGATGTGGAGGTACCCTGTCTTCTCGGTGACATGTATGGTGATGCAGAAGCCCATATTCTTCAAAGAACTCTGAATTGTCCTTGTAATGCAGTGGTCTAAGCCAGTGTTCCGCAACCTTTTTGTACTCGCGGCACACCATAAATTATTCATGACTCAACACAGCACACCAAAATGTTAATCCCCTCAAAAACGTATATGACACTATTAATATAAATAGGTAAATGCATTTATGGCACCTCTATTCATAGTGATTGTGGAATAACTTTTTACGGGTCTTTTAGAGGTTATTTTTAATGAAAGTTGGTTGTCAAATTTTCGAACTAAAGCCTAGTTCGTCATCAGGACAAATAGTCCTGATGACGAACTAGGCTTTAGTTCGAAAATTTGACAACCAACTTTCATTAAAAATAACCTCTAAAAGACCCGTAAAAAAAGTTATTCCACAATAAATAGGTAATGTAATCAACCTATTATTATTATATATATATTATTAGACAGAAATTGGCTCATGCATTTATTAACAATTTATGAACTTTAATTCACTGTAGAAAATACAAGAAAATACACTTTTCTATTACTTTTAAAGTAAATAATTCTACTCATACCTTCAATGTGATACCTGCAGCTGCTTAGCTGCACACAGGCGGCTGATCTGTGATGGAACCGTTGACAATGCAAGTCTCATTTCTTCATCGACGGATTTGAGCCTCTCCCTTTTTGATGTTTTAATTTCAGTCAACGTCGAGAAGCCCAGTTCACACAAATATGTAGTTGAAAATGGCAATAAGCACATTAACTGCCATCTCGGGGTTAGCCGGGTATTCACTCCTTATTGCCTACCAAAATGTGTCCAAAGGCACTTGGAGAAGTTTTAATTTCAATATTCTGTCTGCTTTTAATCTGCAAGAAGCAGACAGAACATTGAAATTAAAACTGTATATTAATCAGAAGAGGTATTGAATTCACAATGAATTAATCACGAACCCAGTCGAAATCTTAAACATTCTCTCCAAGATACTTCTACTGCAAGATTTCTAAATGTTTTTTAATTAAGTCCATCACCGCTTTGTTACAGTCTGGAACATCTCAAACTACCCATTTTCAATTCCCTGTATCCATAAATTCAGCTTATTCACAAATCCTTGAACTAGTCAAAAGACTTCCGTTCCTACCTTGCATTTTTCTGTTCAGCTCATTCAAGTGTACGAAAATATTGAAAAGATATGCCAACTTACATACCCATTCATCATCTGCAAATAAATCCGCGTACTCATGCCCCTCAACAGTCAAAAATGCATGTACCTCCTCTTTAAGTTCAAATATTCATGTTAACACTTTTCCTCGTGATAACCACCATACTTCTGTATGTAGCAGGAGTACAGTGGTGTGAAAATTAGACAGAAACTGCAGTTTCTGTCTAACTTCCTTGAAAAAGCCATCTGGTTGATGTGCGAAAGCTTGGAAATGCTTATGTGTCTATTTCCTACGCCAAAAAATTGGATCAGTGGTATTCAGTTTCTGTCTAACTTCCTTGAAAAAGCCATCTGGTTGGTGTGCGAAAGCTTGGAAACACTTATGTGTCTATTTCCTATGCAAATAAAACAGATCACTAGTATAGTGTTACTATTTACTACTTAATAGGTGTACTGTTCCTCGTTATCAATTTGAATGAGACAATGATAGCATCATAATAGGATTCACTTGTGTACTTTAGCTACAAATCCTTTCAGTCTGCCTGTCATAGAAGCGCCCGTCTGTACAAACACTACCGTAATCCCTCCATTTTAATTCATTATGGAGCACATATTCATTAGTCGCACAAAATGTTTCTTCACCGATGGCTCGCTCGGGAAGTTTTTTGCAAAAAAAGAAATTAGTTTTAATTACATCTTCATCGATGTACTAAATGTAGGCAAGAAGTTGTGCGTGGCCTCTGATATCAGTGGACTCGTCGATCTGAAGTGAGAACTTCTGACTGCTGTTGATTTTCTCCTTCATAATGTCTTCAATATCACTGAACATGTCCCTAACTCAGCGACTGATTGTGTCGGCAGAGAGAGAGGAATTTTGAAATTTCACTAGCAGCTTCCTGAACCCAGGACTATTTTCACCATCTCTTTACAGGCAGGCATTAACAACGTTTCAGTTATTGGGTGTGGTTTTTTGGCCTTTACAATAAGTTCGGCTATCTTATAGCTAGCTAGCTTCCTGTACTTTTTCCGAAATACGTACAGTTGCAGTCATGAACGTTGCTTGTTTTTTGCTTTGTTACAATAACTGACGAAAATAATTGTTATCTTTGCTTGACAGATAAGAATGTTTTGTTGACAAATGTCATTTAAATTTTTTGGGAACCATGGCAGCATTACCAAATTTTCACCACAAATGATACACTCGGGGATTGGGCATGTTTTATATCACCACACCAAAATAAAAACAAAATAAAAACATAAGATAAATATTTATCACTATACTGTCTGTGCTCTAATTTTTGTTTCTTTTTTTCGGGCTCAATGCTTTCACTACTTGCACTCATGGACGGAACACTCGGTACAAGAAACTTGTCCATCTTGAAAAATAAAATAGTTTAATAGTAATAGAACTGATTAGCAATCACAATTTTCAAACTACTTCCAAGCACAGCTGTGGTAGAACTGAAATAATTGTAAGATGTGGGACCTATACTCTTCAAAGGGAAGAAGGGACACATATACAGACTTATTTAAAATAAAGTCTAACAATGGCTGGGTGCATCGGTACAGGAAAAAAGTAATAAAGTTGAAGTACTAACAAACGGACAAATACCAAAATAACGTAATAAAATAATAAAAGACTGAAAGTTTTGCTAATCCCAGCACTTTTAGGGAAAAGCGTACACAGAACATGTGGCAAGTGTAACAAAGAAGCCACATAGCACAGCGGTAGAGGCGAGAAATACAAATATATCAATAAGCAAAACTACAATATAACAACAACTATGAGTAAATAATTTACATTTCATTTCTTAGAATACTTAAAAATTTGTTGCATGTGATAAAGAATAAACAAGCATCATCTTATTTAATCAGTGCAGTGGCAGAGAATGAAAATTCAAGCATATAAAACACAGTAACTGGGATAAAATTAAAAAATAAATTTCAACAAGTTCTTACAATAGGATAAAAGTTCACGTCGCACCTTTCACCTTGTCTGGGCACACCGGTTGCGGAACACTGGTCTAAGCGATGGCTACTGACCATTCGTCCAGGTTCAAATTCTGGTGAGGCACGAGTGTTGTGTTTGTCATACAGTACTGGCTCTATTCCTTCCCTGGAACCAGTGGCCCTAAATTAGGGACAGATGGCTGCTTATGGCCCACTGAGTTGCTCATGGTGGTTGTTAAACACCCAATCAAAAAAAAAAGGGGGTGAACTCTGAATTGTGACTATTCAGCCAAGTGACAGGCTAAGTAAATCACGAGAGGAACAGCCTTAGGAATGCCTGCAAAAGATAATTAGTATAAGGTACAAAAAGTCTCTTGTGAGGCATGTAATGAATGTCAATTAAGCTCAGGTTGTGTGCCAAAAACACTAGATGTTTGATACTTCAACAGTAAACAAGAGCTATCAGTAACTTCATTCGAGCAGATCTTGCTTTAAAGGGCTAAACTCAGAACATCCTAGTGATATGTATTGTGCATGCTAACATTAATTTGTTGGAGCTCTAAACAGACATTCAACTTTCTTGAAGCTATTTTATAGTATTTGCTGATATTAGTGTCTGTTGTATTTAATCATATTTTGCTTCTTTTAAAGAGTAGCAAAAACTGAACTTTGTTCAAGATGCTGTATTTTCAGCTGTTTAATGTATAATTTTTTTCTCTTGTTTTTTAAAGGTGAAACTACAAATGGAGAAACACAGAACCGTCTTGAAGATTTTATAGAAGGAGCAAGGCATTAAACTATATGAATAGCAGAGTTGCCATTGGAATTTATTTGTTTTTGTTTCTACAAATTTGTTATTCCCAGAAATGGACTACTGTGGATTAAGCTTTACAAATATGCCATCACAACAATGGTGTGGAGCCATTGTTTCTTACTTAGTTTTTACAAAAGCTACAATGATGAAGTTTATGTTACAGTGCAAATTTTCATTGTGGTTTTCTGTTATGCCATAATCTTTGTAAATACATTTAAGCAGAATATGCCTTTTAGATTAACTTTTTATTCTTCTGACTTCTTCATTTCTATCGACAGTTAGTTTGAGGTTTATGAAAGAAATGAGAAAAAGCACTGGTACTGGAGTGTGGCTTGAGTACATGTAACAGTCCAGGAGAGCTGTGGCTATGTGCAGAAAAGTCTGGGAATGTTTCAGAAATACATGTGGTCTGCCCAGGATGTACGCAGATAAATCCCCACAAAAGGAATTATGTAACTGAATTCAGCTATTCTTGCGTATGAATGTTCCAAGATAAGTAGTGCAAGTGAAAGTTGCTACTTTATAATAGTTGTGGTGTTCCAATAAGTTTGAAGACAGCATTATGTACTGGCTATTTTTCTTTTTTAGAGGAAAGAATTTCACAAACTGAAGTAGTTTGAAGATGTGAGTGGAAGAGGCACAGGTTGAAATTGTTAAGTGGATAATGTCAGCTAGTCAGTACTATAACTTGTTAAAGCTCTCCTAGAAAGAAAGGATGATAGTATCTGTTTTCATGCACTTAAGAGAAAATATCTGGCAATTATTTCCTTGTGAGTATACGAAAATTCATTTTGCAGGGAAATTCAGAAGTTACTTGCTATGGACAATGATTTAAACCAGTGGTTCTCAATCCAGTTGAATCCATCCCCACTTCTTTCTAAAAGTACTTTAATAATTTATGCCGTATATGTATATATGTTCAAAAGTAAATAGTTAATCTGTGCAGGTATGTAATAGGTGATAAAAGAATTGACAATGGTGTAACAAAATGTTACACATGAAATCTTCAAAAAATGCATACAAAGCAAAACATGAAACATAGGAAATATATTTGCATTTACTGTCAGTGGCTGCCTTGAGCCTGAATGCTGTCTCAATACATTGATAGACTCATATTTTAAGTAATTGGTAGAATACTTGTAACACTTCTTTTTGTTCTCCATACTTTTGTATTGCAAACAAGAAGTGCATTCATCATTTACCTGGGGGGGGGTAATGCTATACAATTCACACAAATGAGATTGAAATCTGTAAGAAATGGCTTCAAGTTTAGTATACATTGTAGCAAGGAATGAGATCTTATTTGATGTTCCTATAAGGAAATGAAATTGCCGATTGAAGGAAGAAATGCGCTTCCAATGGTTCATTGATAAGTACCCTGCTAAGCAAATGATTTTATTGCTAAAATTTTCACCAAGTGTCAAGCTTACAGAAATAATTTCTGCGTTTTTTAGTTTTTTTTTTTTCATCTTGGAACAAATTCGCACACGTTCTCAGTTTATATTTTGCCTGCCACTGCATGTTTCACGAGAAAACTTTGTAGTTGCCAATCTCACATTAGCAATTCAGTATCCAATTGCTTATATTGGATTACTGTAGTTATTTATCGATTAAAAATTTCGGTCTCTTGTAGTTTTTGAGGACTCATTCATAATTATTATTCACTTTATAATTTTAAGAAATGATTTCATTTCATTTGAATTCAAAAAATTTTTATTCTTGTTAATGTAGGGTGATTAAAAAAGTCTTTCAACCCATTTTTTTTTTTATATGTAAATGTGAAGCTAAACTTTTTAGCACAAAGCCTCTTCTCAGAATCTGTTTTTTGAGCCAGATTGGCATGCACCAAATTTTTTTCTGCAATAAACTTAAAAATACACTAAAGTGCCAGAAGTCATGGGTTACAAACCTAGTATTGTGTAGGACCTCTAGCCCAGCGAACTGCAGCAACTCCACAAGTGGCCGAAAGACTTCTGGAGAGGTGTTGAGCCGTGCTGTCTAAACAGCCGCCCACATTTTCCTGGCATTTGTAGATGCAGGATCTTGGGTGTGAATGGACCTTTCCACCACATCCCATAAGTGCTCTATTGAGTTCATGTCGGACAAACATGGTGGCCATGCCATTCGTTGGAACTGTCCAAAATGCTCCTTGAATCAATTTTGGACAACCTGGGCTCGATGACATGGTGCATGGCCTGCCTGGAAAATCCCATCGCTGTTGGGGTACATGAAGTCAATGAAGGACTGCAAATGGTCACACAGCAGAGCAACAAAGTGAGTACTGGTTAATGACGTGTTTACGAGGACCAGAGGACCCAACCCGTGCCACGTAAAGACACCCCACACATGTATGGAAACGCCACCAGCTTGCACAGTGCCTTGTTGACAGCTTGGGGTCTGCGCCACACTCAAGCCCATCAGCTCGTAACAACTATTAGTGTGACTCATCAGACCATCCAGTCTTTCAGGGTCCAATCACTATGTTCACGAGCCCAGGTGAGGCGCTGTGTCCCATGTTGTGTGTTAACAAAGGCATTCTGGTGGATCTTCTGCTCCCATACCCCATAAATGCTAAATTACACTGCACTGACCTCATGGATATGTCTCTGGTACCTCCTGCATTGAATGTGGATGTTATTTGAGCCAATGTCGTTTATCTGTTAGCATGGTAAATCCTGGTCAGACCCTGCTGGGTCTTGGTCATTCAGCACCCGTGGTCGGCCTCTGCACTGTCCACAGTGGGTGGTAATGCCTTCCATGAGGTATTCTCGGTACACACGTGATACCACAATTGAGGAATGTTTGCACAACTTCAGAAATTTAATGTCCCATCCATCAGTCTTCCACTGCCGTGCCTTGTTCAAACTCCAAACATTCATGTCGGCTTGCCATAATCCTACTGGTGGTTGTTCAACTTGACTTACATGAGATTACACCTCGCAACTGATAAAAATCGTAGCATGTATTGAAGCCTTTATATGACAGCAGCACCAGTTAAAAATTTGCATACTGCTATCCCATGACTTTTGGCACTTAAGTGTAATATATAAGGTCAGTAATTAAGAAATGACTGGCCCACACCTGTATTAGATAACCTCAATAAATAAAAAGACAAGCTATAGATATAAACAATCTTGAAGATATTAAACAAATATCCCCCCCCCAGCTTCAGTTTCATGTAAAATCATGATAATATGCAACAAGTAATGTATAGTATTATAAGTGCAAGTTTAAAAAAAGATTATATATTGTAAAAAATATATGTAAACAAGATTTGAAACACAAGGCAGAAACTCAGGATAAAAATATATCCAAAAATAAATGATACAAGAAGAGATAATGTAGATATGAGCTGTTTGCTTAATATCTTCATAGTTGTTAGGCCTATGGCTTGGCTTGTTTTGTTTTTTATTATTAGTAGTATTCAAAATATCTATTATGGGTTGTGGAATTTTCTGATTAAGTCAAGCTATATCAAGTTCATTAAGCCCTGAAATTAACAAAAAATGTGTATAATCTGACAGGGATTTTAAATGGTAAACACTAATGATGGGAGGCAACTTTATTTCTTAACAGTGATTTGTGTAACGCTATTGCGATAAGTCCCCGCAAGAGCACATAGAAAAAAATATGCTGAAAACATTGGGAGGTCATGGAATTAACTTTGCAGAAATGGTGTGGGAATATGACTACAAGTTTGTATTTAAAGGACACGTCATTATGAGCATCTAATTCCAGTGCCAGTATAGACACCAGCAGTATAAGTTGGAGAATTTCAGATGTTTTTAAAGTGAAGTACAGGGATATTTATGTGCAAGATACATTTTTGCATGGGGATTTTTTATGAGAATTGCTTGGTATTACAGGGAGAATTGTCTTGATCTTGGCTTTTTCAAGTGAGTGGATGCATGTGTAATCGTTATGAATTTCCGTTGCTTAGTATTTTGTGTACCACATCAAGATTGGCTCACTTTTACATCAGATTTATCTCCAGTATACTTGCAATAGCCTGCCAGTTGACACCTGCAGTGGTTATTTGGAAGTCATGCCATTAGTCCCATAGTAAAGCTTCTTAATAAATAAGGTGTGCTCCTTCCCTGGCACATAGACCATTTGCCCCATTGTGTAGCACAAGTAATGCAGTTTGGCATTAAATAATCAATGAGAAATGTGCTGGTTTTAAATCCTGCACTTTTTTTTCACTGCTTTTGTTGTTTCAGAATCTACGTGGAAGGGCCTCTGTTTTAATCTAAAGTGTGATTGTTAATCATGTAAAGACCAGCTTTATAATTCTTCCATAAAAAGTGCAAGCATGGCTGAAAGAAATGAAATTGAAAAAATTGGCACTTCAGTTGTGCCCTTCTGCAAATTTTCAACTGGTTATTTGTATGTAGGTTGTTAATACATTCTGTCGTCCCAAGGGCCTGATTATACTTGAAGAAACTTGTACCGGAGTTTCTACAGTACTAGCACCCTTTGGCTACTTTTGACAGTTTTTGTACATAAAATTATTTGATAGTATTTTGGATTTAAAGATGAGTCATCCTTTATAAAATGTGTTCAAAAACACATGCAGCAAGTGAAAAACACTTCACATACTGGTCAAGTAGAGATTTTCAAAATAAATAATCAGTTCCCACCAATTTTTGTGTAGTGAGTGTTTGCCACTCTGCACTCTAGGTTAATCAAATAACATGTTAGTGAAAGCTGCAATAAAAATGTTGGTTTTATTTTCTGTTTTCATGCATAAAAACACAAGAACAATGTACTGGCTGAGTACAATTCTGTACTTTGAACAAAATTCAGAGTAAAAATAGTTTTCAAACTTCTGGTTTAATAAAATAGTTATAGTAGTGCAGAAGTTTTATGTTTATGATTTTTTTTAATGAAACAGACTTCTTGCCATTGCTTAGTCTCTTGCTGTATTGATTAGATTTTTTTTTTTATCTTGGCAAAATAAAGCAGGGGCAACACTGATATTTTAACTTTAATTTCACTTAAAATTCAAAATCAAGACTGCCTGTGCCGGGAAAAAAATTTTAACTACGAAAAATGGAAATGACTGAGGCAAATACAGATTTTGAACTTTAATTTTAATTTAAAAATAGAGAAGTGCTTGCTCTGCTGACTAATAGCAATAAGGGACTAAAGAATGGGAAACATGCTTTTCATTGGAGAAAATTCATTAAATGACACACTGCAACATGCTGCCATATTACATCTGTGGAGTACAGCATGAGGTTAATTCTGAACCCTTTATAGACTTGTAAACCGACCTGAAAAAGCGACGCATATACCCGAGTGGCCAGTTTATTGGCCTTTGCATCTACCATTATTACCCTATGACCCAGTATAACGGGCCATGAATGAAAGGGTAGGGGACAAGCAATGTTTTATTTTGCTGAAAGGAAGATTCATAACCACCCAAGTGGTCAGAATGCTGATCTAGTTAATTATTGGAGCAAAAAGACAATGTAGGGAATGAGAATGTATGTTTAATTAGGAAAATTAATAGGACATGAAATCGTGCACAAAGTCTCCCAGTGACATGCTTCATGATCAGATACTTCCACTGTTGTATGTAGGCAATGTTGAATGTAACTTAAATGGCCATTGGTAGGATTCGCTGGAAAGAAATGTTTCCCTGCATCAGCTGGTCCATTGAAATTGTTACAGAGACATCACATGATTCACTGCTGAATACAGACTGGTGTGCACTCAAAATACATATTAGCTTTAAAAGTTTCATTGATTTTTAAGCATTGTAAAAAAGAAAATCCAATCTTGGAAGTGAATTGTAATTAACTGAAAATTTCACATTTTCAACATCCACTTTTTAGCTGTTCGGTGGTGCCTTATTGGAAAACTAAATTTGGCAGAAGTGCAAATGACAAGTCAAATGGTCTTAACAGCCATGTGAAAAAATGCCTTTGAAAAAGCAATCTGAAAAAATTTTTTAAAGAGTTATTTTTTCATATTGCAATAGCTAGATTTCCACCTCCAAAAATACATTTGGTTGTGGACCACAGATTGATCAAGCATTTTTTAAAATTTTGTGAGTAAGATGAAAAATGTTCAGTGTGCATTAGTAAATTCGTTGAAACTGTAAGTTAAAAACACTAAAGGGACATGAAATTGTTTTTTGCTGTCCTATTGTTTGGGACCTTAATTTTGCTAGATTTTCCCTTGCTAAGTGCGTGCAGTTAACTAACTAGTCAAAAGAAGCTTTGTAATATTCTGTGCCTTAAAAGGTTTGTATCTATGCCATAAATGGGTAGAATACTCTCAAAAGTGTTTCATATTCAATGGGCAGATGTGTTTTATTAATAATACCAGTGAAAGTGGAAATAAATCTGTATATGTGTAATATTAGTCAGTTCAGTAAATTAGTACAATATTTCTTGTCTACCATACATACTGTTATCAGCCCCATAAGAAACTTCAGTAGAATATTTCTTCAATACATACTTTGAAAGAAGTTATGCAGAAATACATAATCTATGACAAGCACATGAAAAATTGGTTGTCTTTCAAATTGCTACTTGTACAGAGATTAAAATAGCACAGCCATCAACTGTTTTAGTCAATAAATATGTCAACTTTCCAAAGTTCTAGAAGTAAAGAAAAATGTAGTTGTCAACATTTTCATTTTTTTTTCTTCTAAATTCTGCTGCCTAAGAAAAAATAGAATCCAAACTTTTCAAATTAAATATGTCTATGTTCAGCTGTGACAAAAAGCTGCTTATGAAGTTTGTCAGGTCCCGCTGAGTTCGATCTGCCACTAGGCCTTACGGAATCTGAGTATCTCAAACAGGCCTGACTTAGGTTCTTTTGAGTGCCGTCGAGTTAAACTCTATCGTTGAAAAAAACTGGAATGTGTAGTCAGTAATCACGACAATGAATAACTCCAATAACAAGTCCTTGGTTAGCCAAAACAAAGTTTAATATTTGAAAGAATAAGTTCCGTTCAATTGGCTATCTCTATCTCCACTTGCCAACAGTTTCCAGATAGCGAACACTTCACTATCTCACGATATCCTGGAAGACCCTCCGCCACGTGGCTTTGAGTCGTTCCCTCGAAAACTCCGGTCAATCTCTTATCGCCGAAAAAACCCTGACTCCTCTGTCAGTGAAAAACGAAAAACCCCGAGAGGTCTAACCGGCACTCTCGGCTTTAAAACACGAAGTCCAACCCGTGGAAGGTGAAACACGAAAAGCCTCTTAGCGAACGTGTCGCTTCCTTTTATATCCCCCCCTCCCTTCCCGCCTGTGGAAATCCTGTTGGTGTGGAGTTAGCCTTTCACCGGAAGTGGTGACCTTTGACCTATACATCAGACCCGGTCGCGGTCGACGGATCTTGCTAGCACGTGCTTCGTTCGGTTACATAATCCAGCTTACCAAGGAAATGGTGCCACGTGCGTTTGAATTTACATTACATTGCCTTTGAAATGAGAAATATTTACAGAAAATATTACTACATGGAAATAATTAGTGGGGCCCGACTCCATCACCTTACAAAGTGAAACATAAATTTTTGGGTGTTTTCACTTTTTTTTCACTGTGTGGATTGTACAAGGTTTGTCAGTGTTTTCACTACTTTACATTTTGAAGAAACAGATATTTTACACAGTGTTGCTGTCTCTTTTATGTTTCATATTAGAACTTTCAAGTAACTAATAAAACAGTTTTTGTTATGTTAACACATTGGCCACTACTGAATGTTAGTGTTTTCTGGATCATGTAATTTTTACTGTCAAGGTGCATAATTTCTTTGTTATGATACAGAATGATCCAAAGTGATTACCTGGGGCAGTGGTCATTGAATATTTTCATAGTGGCAATACAATGTATTATCTAAGCATTTGTAATGAGGTGTGAATTTTTATGTTTTGAAACCAAAGATTGTTTTGTGAAATCAAGTATGACATCTACAAAATTATTGATGGGTGAAAGCTCCCAGAAAATGTAAATATATTCCATAGAGCATAGATTGAATTTTTATGCAGAGTGAGATTTCTAACTACTTTCACTCTGCTTTTTACATCTTGCCTTAGCATTTTCCAAACCACATTTCTTGTATCTGGAGTTTGTGTAAGCACATTTTCCAGAACTTATTACCTTAAACTTTGTGTTGCATTTCACATGGATAAACCTGTTTGAAAATTTGCTTTTTATGAAGTTTATGCTTTACTGCCATTGTATGGTAGGTACATCTTTTGGGAACCAATTACTGTGTCTGATTATTTCTTTTTGAAGAGATGGGACTATGAAATGCTGCATATTGTAGTATAGAATTTTAGTACTATAGATTCCAGTTAATTGGGACACATCAGGAGTAGAACACTGGCTCAATAAAGCAGCTGCCCCAATTATGCAAAGCTGTATCCCAAAGAGGTAATTTGAGTTCTTCCAGATTTGTCCCAAATAAGCACTGCCCCTATTAACCCATGGCCCAATTAACTGGAATCTACTGTATTTACATTCATCACTTGAACTTATGCCTTATACCATAATGTATATGAATGCTGTATATGCAGCTTAATGTAAATTTAACTTCTACAAAGGCTGCAGGTGTAAACTGTGTATGTTCAGGAGTGTATAAACATTGTCATTGTTAGGAATAAACATTTTGCATTTGTTTATTTCCAGTAATAAGTGCATTTGTATAGTAAATACATTAACAGGTTTTTCCTGGTTTTACGCACTGCATGAAATACAGTTCCAAAACAAGCGCATGTCTTAGCAGTGTATTAAGCTTCTTTTAAAAATGTGGTTACAGTTTTAAATCTTAATGAAAAATTGTATTTGAACGGTTTCAAACTGTGACCATTGAGTTTGCGATATGAAATGTAATGTATACGTTAGATGTTACTGCATTTTTTGATATGTACACTTTGTATTATTTGTACTCAAACATGTTAATCCAGTGCTAAATTTGTTTTGTGTTTTTAGCTGTAGGAAATTATGTATTGTATGATAGTTTACTGCAGCAGATTAAAACCTGTTATTGTGGAAGGTTGTGTGCATAAAGTTTGGTAGAATATATTCTTGTCCTGGGTTCATCACTAGGTCTTTCAGTTATGTTGCCAGATTTCAATGAAATATTTTTAATGCTAAATAAAAAAATATATAGACTATGGTGTTTTCTGAATGCTAGTTGATGTTATTAAACAATTCTTCTGAAATAGAAGAACAGCCTATTAATGAACCTACCCTATTTTTTTTAAAGAATTATTTAATAACATCAGCTAGCATGTGTGGGAATAACCCTAGCCTATATATATGTTGTTGTTTTTTTATTTGGCATGGGCAATATCTTGAAATGGAATCTGGCAACAATTTGAATTCAATGTTGACAAACTAAGAACTGAATTCAAAACATTAAGGCCAGAAGTGTCTAATAAACAAACTCAGGACAAGGAGAGTAAGGGACTTCAATTGATTATAGTTGAAAAATTAATGAAAACTCTTGGACATGTTTTAAATCTTCTGTCTGTGGGTAAACAATGAATTCTGTCCTTTGTGATATACAGAAAGTTGTTTTTTTTTTCAATAAACTTCTAGAAGCAGGAATAAACTATAGAAACAGCTGGGTATCCTTACTTGCATATCAAAAGGCATGCAGTAAAAAATTTTTTAATGAGATCTTGAAATATCCGTGCTGATTTAGCTGAAACTAAACAAGACGCACTGTTTTTGCAAGATAAAAATATGAGAAGTTAAAAACTACTGATATATTAAAATAAGACTTGTACTAAGTGCAATTAAAATTACAGTTAAAAGCACGAGACCTTACTGGGCTACGGCCCCATCATCAGGTGTAACATTAATTCACAATAATTAGAGCAACAGTAATATATAGACAGAGAAATTATTTTGGCTCACTGTGGTATGTTCAAGTTCAGAGATGAGTTGTTCCTGACTGTTAGTACAAGTTTCCATATGACAGTAATAATCGAAGGTTGATCATCATTTAAACATGCACATTAATGCTGTATTCCACAGGCACCATTTTTGGGATCTCACCAGCTAAACTGGGACGAGACATGCATTCATACATCTAAGTCCAGCACTTTGTTTGCAGAGAGTTTGATTATGAATTTGGGTCTTCTTGCTGCAATGACGATAAACCTTTGATTATTACTGCCGTATGGAAACTTGCACTAACAGTCAAGAATAACTCTTCTCTGAACTTGAACATACCACAGTGAGCCAAAATGGTTTTTTCCTCTTAGTTGTTTGCGCATACCAACTGCGTCGTCTAATCACGTGACGGATTTCTCGATGTATATACATTACTTTTGCCCCAGTTATTGGGCATTAATGTTACACCTGATGATGGAGCCGATGTGGCCCTGAAAGGTCTCATGTTTTTAACTGTAATCTGTAGTTTTAATTGCACTTAGTAAAAGTCTTTTAATAATATCAACAGTTTTTAACCTCTCTATTTTTAATTAATAACAAGGAACAATACACCAATTGTACTTAAATAGTATAACTATACTAGTGATCCGAAATTTCTTGGCGTAGAATAGAAATAAAAGTTTCCAAGCTTTTGCACATCAACCAGATGGCTTTCTCAAGGAAGGTAGACCTGGATAATAGAACGGTTCAACAATTTGAATGGTAACATGACAATAACGAATAGATGCGAACGAAATCAGGTATTCAAAGATGCGAGGCATTATGCTCATTTTGGCACACTGAATCCTGGAAGGAAAACCAAGAGGCAGTCACTATTTGAAGAACTGGTTCCAAACTCTAGGCAACTCCAGTGAGACGCTATCATTGCACGACTCGCTGTTGGTTATGATCTCTAAAGTTTCGCGAATTGCAGTAGATTTTGGGGTGGAGTAGGAAGCTAATTTCTTTACGTCATCCCACATAGGAGTAGCGGACTTGAACTTTACTTCTCTGGATAGGGCCGTGGTTACTTTGCCATTCTTTATGTCCCGTTTTTTTATTCTACGCCAAGAAATGTCAGATCACTAGTATAGTTATGCTATTTAAGTTCACTATTTTTTTTTATTGTGCAGAAACAGTATATGCTGTGTTTAGTTCCAAAATTTGTTAAATTTAGAGCATTTATGTGAACTACACATTGCTGTATTCCACAGGCACCATTTTGATTTGTATATTGCAAAACATTTCAAAATAAAAATGGTGTTAGGAAGTGTTGGATTAAAATTACTGCATGTGGTGTCAAACATCCATGCCCATCTCCAGAATGAAGTTTTTCTCTCTTAAGTTTAGGAGTGACTGGTGTGTTATAGCATAAAATATTTTGCTTGCCTGTCACACAGTCGATGGGAAAGTGATTCTATCAACTTTATGCACTGTATTTTAAAATTTCTAAACTGCTTCAGGTAATGATATTCATGTAACTTAGTTTTTACATTTTTTAAGCTTGTTCCTTCTTACCTGTAAATGGGTAACTGTCAGAATAATGTTTTGCACTGCATATTTTATGCAAGTATTTTAGGTTCTTTGTGCTAGCTATCTTTTGCAGAAGTGAGCATGAGACTCTTAACATATGTTTTTTTGTGAGGTAAAGCTTGAGTGTGGTTGTAATCATGTTGAATATTCATGTCAATTTTGTTTAGTACAAAGAAATGTACAATTACTATTTTTTGAGGATATTCAGCATAAGAATTGTTTTTCACATTGTAATACATTATGTGTGTCTGAAATTATACTGTATATGAAGAGAGACAAAGGAAGAAAAAAAAAAAAAAGACGTTCTAGTCAAATAAGTGCAAATATGAGATCATTGTGCCTTAACAAGATGTTCCTTTCTTGGCTCAGGATCATGTTACTTTGTTATTTCTGGAAAATAAAGTAATACTGTAATGTTCTTTTGTGTGACAAGTAATTTTTTTGTGATGTCTGAGTACAGAATGGTTTACAATTGATTAGGCTTGCGCCACTTCGTTAATTGTTGAAGATGTAAAGATTTGGAAATGTTAAGGTACTAATGTCAACATCATTCATGGGATTCCTCCACGGATTCACGGTATTTCACTTTTTTTTTTTTTTTTTGTTATCATTTGGGTCATTCTCCCGAGAGATCGATGCAAAACAAAAGAAATTTTGGAAGGATTAGTCTGGGGACGGTATTTCGCCTTGGAAAACAAGGAATGGAGTGTAGGTTTTTCCCGTTATATATATTTTTTCTCGCAATGTTACTTCCATCCAGTATTATTTTGTTGCAAAAATGTTTGTTATTTCAGCTTGAAACTGTAGGCAACAATTTCTGAAAATGGAAGTTAGGTGGTGCGGAAATTTGCGTGTAATCTTCAGGCATGAGATTCATCCGCGGATTCGAAGAATTCCGCCATTTCCGTTATCATTTGAGCCACTCACTCGATCGATGCACAGCTGAACGGAAATTTTTTTTAGAGATCAATGCTGTGTTTTCCGTTGGAGGATCCGAAATTCCATCTTTCGAAAACGGAAGGCAGACAGAGGGAAGATTTCTCCCGTAGTAATATTTTTTCTTGCAGTGTTTTTTTCAGCCCAAAGTATTGTTAGATATTTTATTCCATACATATTTGAATTTCTGGTTGAAAATGTAAGATAAATTTCCGAAAACGGAAGTCTGACGGAGCAAATATTTCATCCGTAATACCCCCCCCCCCCCCGCGCACGATGTTTCCACTCTCCTGTGTTGTTGTTAAATGTTACTTTCCCCTATAAACATGTGCATTTAAGCATAATAAGGGCGGGGGGGAAATTTCTGAAAACAAGTGACAGAGTTTGAAATTTTTTTAAGAATTGATGCATGATGTTCAAAAGTATTCTCTCAAAGTTATATGGGTTATCTAAAATAGTAAATGCTTTGATAACAGTATTCTTGTGGTCCTCATGCTGAAAGTTCTTTTCAGTATAATAAAAAAAACTTTTCATCTGAGGGCATAAAAAAAAAAGGAAAGCCACAAAGAAATGCAGAGCAAAAGCTATCAGCAAAAAGAAAAATTAAACAATTAATTCTATACAGTGGCAGAGTAAACGAAAGACGAGTATGATTGTGGAACTTGCTGAGAAAAAGCAAGGCTTGCTTGGAAGAGAAAACTAAAGCTGATGTTCTAGGAATTACACAGGGGTGATTATAGTCCGGATTTTTTTTTTTTTTTTTTTTGCCAATTAAACTGGAGGAAAATGAGAAGTCCTTATATTTTGTATCTGTTAAAATTATTCTTATACTTGTAATTTAAAGTAAAGGAAATTATAGTTTTTGCAGTATAAACCAGTTTATAAAAACCCAAAATTTCAATCCTGTAATCTAGAAATTATGCGCTTATCGACGACAAATATTCGTTGAAAAGGCGCGCTAGGGACAATAATACAGAACGATACTGCAATGGTTATTTGAGACAATACTGACACAAATCAAACTGTTCTTCCAATTTGAAAACTTCACCGTCATGGAACGGGAATCAAACTCGCATCTTCCGATTTGCGTTCCAGTATGCTAACCATTGCACCACCCAGAACAAAGAAATCCAAACAACAAGCGCTACGATGGGAAAAGTTTGTTTCGACTAGTGCAGTGAAAGTCTGACGTCTCAGATCAGATTCAGTTGTTTGGATTTCATTATCCTGCGTGGTAATGGTTAGCATACTAGAGCGCAAATTGGGAGATGCGGGTTCAATTACCGTTCAGGACGATGAAATTTTCACATTTCTGTGGTTATGTTACATGGCAGAACAGTTTGATTTATGTCAGTATTAATTATTCCATGTTTTCAACTTGATATTTACTTAATACAGAGCGAGTACAACTGGTGCAGTGGTCTAAAGCGATGACTTCTTATCATTCGTCCGAACGGGGTCTTAGTTCGAATCCCGGTGAGACATGGATGTTGTGTTTGTCTTACGACACTGGCTCTCTCCCTTCCCTGGAACCAGTGGCCCTAAATTAGGGATGGGCAACTGCTTGTAGCCCTTTGAGTTGCTCACGGTATTTGTTAAACCTCCAATTAAAAAAAAAATGGTAAATAGCTGGGACAATTACAGGAGAGATATGCAAAGTAGTATTGAAAAATCTAATATCATTGTTGAAAACTGGGGGACTACAGAAAAAGAACATTGTAACATTAAAGAATTTGTAGAGATTCCAGAATGTTGTGAAAAGTGTAAAAGAAAGTTTGATTGTGCTGATTAAGAGGGGGAAAACAGACAAAATTGATGTTTTCTCAAAAAAAGAATGAACTTTTAGAATTCGCTAACCTATACTTGTATAAAACAATGTCATAGGAATTTATTTCTCTACAGAATATGTAATTTAGAATATTTATGGAAGATGTTTTAGAAGTAACACTTGTAGTCCAAAATAATCTGTTTGTATCAATAAGCGAACTCAGCATACACATTACTTTTGTCTCGCTGTTTTCAGGATTTTGGATTTGACCTCACAATTGCCCATGAGTACAACAAAAGAAAAAACAAACTGAAGCACTGTCTCATTTTATTTTGTTTGGATTTCAGTAATTTTATATCGTGAATACAGTGCTGTGCTCTAGACGGATTCACCTAAACTCTTTGCCATCTATTTCCAATGGGAAAACTTCTGTAGTCATTTTCTTCACAATTAATGCGTTCCCAGGGAGGAAAATTTGAACAGCTATAAAAATAATTTCACTTTTTTCACTTTTTTTTTTTTTTTATATTGGAGGTTTAACGACCCACTGTGAGCAACTCAATGGGCTTAAGCAGTCTCCCATCCTAATTTAGGGCCACTGGTTCTGGGGAAGGGCCAGTGCTGTAAGACAAACACAACATCCATGCCTCACCGGGATTCAAACCCAGACTCCACGAATGAATGATCATAAGCCAGCACTTAGACCACTGCGCCACCAGGGGGCCCATTAATTTTTGGACTTCAGTCAACACTTGTGTCCATCCATGCAATAGTCCGGAATGTTTAGAATGATTCGAGCCATTTAGATTAAATATTCTAACATTAATTTAGCTGAAAATGTTGCAAAGTGAGCTTGCTGGTTTATTTCGAAATTAAAAATCAGCATCTACAATTCTCAATTGTTGTCAGAACATTTAATCTAAGTGGCTCAAATCATTCTAAACATTCCAGACTGTCGCATGGATGGACACAAGTGTTGATTGCAGTCCAAAAAGTAATGAAATTATTGAAAAAATGCGACGTAATAACATTTAATAAGTCATATGTAGATGTGGTGCCATCTATTTTTTGGTCTCAACACTACCAAAGAAAAAAATATTAATTTTTAATATAGTTATGATTAAGTTTTAGAAAATATTAAGCATACCAGGCTATAATATGAAGTTATAGCCTAGTAGTATACTTAATATTATACTTTATCGATGTTCAAATTTTCATCCTTGGGAACGCATTAATTGTGAAGAAAATGTCTACAGAAGTTTGCCCATTGGAAATACAAGGCAAAGATTTTAGGTGGATCCACCTTAATGCGTGATCCGACAGTTTAGTCTCGTTCTTGTGATACGAACATTCTATTAAGGTACGAGTGTGTTTTCATATAAGTCGGCGTTCCTTTTATATGATCATTTAAAAAAAAAAAAAAAAAAAAAAAATCCTTGCGCTGCTTTTCCTAGCTAACCACGAGAAGTTCCTCAGCGCCGCTAAGCCTAGAGAAAAAGTGCCTTAGTGTCGTTAAGGCTCTTCTACACCACTCTGTACAATCCATAATCAATATACCACAATATTCACCTTACCATTAATCTTTCTGGGATCAATGCGACATCTGTTGCTGCTGCTTCGCGATAATCTTGAGCCATGGTGGCTCCAGCGTCGTTTCTGCAAGGCGCAATGCAGCATTAATGTCCATTATGTTCCTGTGCTTTGTTCTGATTGCAGAAATGGCAGGAAAGTTTTTCTCGCAATAAATGCGTGGTCGAAAAAGTTACTAATCAATTTAGAGCTTTGTCGCTGAGACTTGATATTCTTTCTCCATAGTACTCCAGAACTGAATCGGAGATTTGGATCACCCCAGCCTAGAGAAATGAACGCGCCTGAAGGCCGAACGGTGTCGCAGGTGAAGTTCACAGAGCACTATATATACAAGCCGAAGACCGGCTTTCGGTTAGTAGAGTGTCCGGAGTCAAAATGTGAAAAGCTGCCGATTTGTCGGAGTTTGATAAAGGACACATTGTGATAGCACGGCGCCTCGGAACTACGGCGCGGCGGCGCAGTAGTCTAAGCGATGGCCTCTGATCATTCGTCCGAAAGGGGTCCGGGTTCGAATCCCGTGGGGCATGGATGTTGTGTTTGTCTTATGGCACTGGCTCTCTCCCTTCCCTGGAACCAGTGACCCTAAATTAGGGACGGGCGATTGCTTATAGCCCATTGAGTTGCTCATGGTGGTCGTTAAACCTCCAATCAAAAAAAAAAAAAAACGGCGCGGCTGGGGGTTACGTGCTGCTGCTGTAGTGAGTACGTATCAAAAGTGGCGCACAAATGGCCAAATGACGAACCGTCATCCTCAGATCATTGATGCTAGAGGGGAGTGGAGATTGGTCACAGTTCATCGCAGTCTTCTGCGCATGGGCCTGCGTAGCCGAAGACCCAGCCGTGTCTCCGTGCTCACTGCACATCGTCGCCAACAACGCATGAAATGGGCTCAAGATCACCGAGATTAGACCGTGGATGATCGGGAGAAAGCCGCCCCGGTGGCGCAGTGGTCTAAGGCGTTGGCCTCTGATCATTCGTCGGAAGGGGTCCGGGTTCGAATCCCGGTGAGGCATGGATGTTGTGTTTGTCTTACGGCACTGGCTCTCTCCCTTCCCTGGAACCAGTGACTCTAAATTAGGGACGGGCGACTGCTTATAGCCCATTGAGTTGCTCACGGTGGTCGTTAAATCTCAAAAAAAAAAAAAAAAAAAAAAAAAAAAAAATCGGGAGAAAATACCATCGTCTGACGAATCAAGCTTCCTGGTGCATCACGTAGACGGCTGAGCGGCGCGGAAACTCTGATTACCAACTGAGGCTATGGCACCTGAATGCATTGTTGGGTGGAAACAGGCCAGTGGCGGCGGTGTTCTTGGGACACTTTAGGCTAAGGTCTGCACGGGGCCGGGCCTTCAATATTTAGTGTAAAACAGACTGGCCGAGCAGGGTTTTTTTTTTTTTTTTTTTAATGAGCAAAACAATCGCTGTGCAATGCCTTTCTCGTTTGGAAAACTTGCAACATACAGCAGCAGGAAAGATTGAATAATTTCCGCTGATGGAAAAAATAGAAGTTTTACGACATCCTGCCCTCCTACAAAACAATTGGGCCGCCTCGGTGGCGCAGTGGTCTAAGCGATGGCTTCTGATCATTCGTCCGTAAGAGGTCCGGGTTCGAATCCTGGTGAGGCATGGATGTTGTGTTTGTCTTAAGGCACTGGCTCTCTCCCTTCCCTGGAACCAGTGACCCTAAATTAGGGACGGGCGACTGCTTATAGCCCATTGAGTTGCTCACGGTGGTCGTTAAACCTCCAATAAAAAAAAAAACAAAAACAAAAACAATTGGAGTGGGTATGCTCTCTTAGTTTTTTAATGTGAATGTGGTCCCTCCTCTCATGCCTCAGGGCAGGCTATTAACTGCAGCATTTCTAAACCGGGCCACCCGTTCGCAGACGATCTTTTTTATTGTTCTGGTCGGCGGCACTTTGTTCTCTAGATGTGTGAAAAGCTTTTAAGTTGTCTTAAATGGCACGGGAGAAATGGGCTGGGAGAAACTTACTTCTGTGTATAAATCTGTGCCGTATTTTCCCAATTTGTACTCTCAGGCAACCGTTTTCAAAACTTCTGTGACACTGATTAGCTGGGCAGTCTGTCGTTGTTTTCCCTTAATATATGCTCAGTCCAGTGTTGCTGCTAAATAACTCTTCCATACTTATTATGGAGTTTAAAAAAGCGAAAAAAATCGCTTCCGGAGAATATGTGCTTGTAGACAATGAATGTAAAGGGAAAAAGCGATATTTGGAAATATTTTAAATTACTGTCCGGTTCTGAAACTATATAGTCGGCCGGTAAACGTTGTGCAGTGCACTAAATGCAAAAACTTTTTGAGTTACGATAGCACAAAGCCTGGAGTATCGCATCTTAAGCGGCACAAATGTGCTCCCCACTCACACACGAGATACATATTGGGTTCCAGCGATGTGATATGCGTACTTTTTGAATTAACCTTCCTCCTTATCCCCAAGGATATTTCCGGGTCCGGCGGTAGAGAATGATAATTTGAAAAGCATGGAAATTATCCTTTTCATGCAATATTTTTGAGTATACAAGCCTTCCTCCTCCTCGGACGTCACGTGACTTATACAGAGTCTCAGAAATATTCTGAATTAACGTTTATTGTAATAGAATACGTGTAGCAATTAAGGAAACAAAAACTCTTCAGGAGTTTTTCTTCTTTCCGAGTGCACCAGGTGTCAAATTCGTGTTTCTAGTAATTGTTGAAATTTTACGGCCCGGGCCTTGGAAACAGAAGAAATATACGGGCCGGGCTTTCCAAATTAAGGCCCGTGCAAACCTCTACTTTAGGCCTCATTATCCCAATAGCACAATCCCTGACAGCTGTCAGGTATCTGAACATCGTTGTGGACTCTATTCACCCATTCATGGGAACTGTGTACCCTGCTGGTGATCGCGATTACCAACGAATAATGCGCCATGCCACACTACCAGAAACATCAAGGAGTGGTTCGAGGAACGGGCTGGCGACTTTCTATTAATGCCCTGGATTTCAAATTCACCTGACATGAACCCAAACGACATTTGTGGTTCGACTTGGAAAAGCGGGTTCGTGCTAAATCGCCACCTCATCGAGACGATGCCTCGCCGAGTGGCCGCTGTTTTGCGTGTTAAACGGAGTCCTACAGCTTATTAGGTAGGTGGTCATAAAGTAATGACTCATCAGTGTATATATCGATACCAGACTGGCATCAGAAGGAAGTTCAGTAAAGCTTTCCTTGTCCTGGTGGCAGGGACGGCGCCAGAAATTTTTCAACGGGGGAGGGAGAATTATGCTTTATATATATGCTGCTGGCCACCCAAAATGCAACCAAGAAGGAGGCATCCGATTGGCCTGAAATTCGCAGCATGCGTCGCCCGCGAGAGGACGTGCAAACGATTAGCGTTGCAGGGCATATGCAAATCATGTGCGCCCGGCAGGCCACCGAGAAGCACTATAAGGGTGCAGAGAAGGCGGGGTGTAAGTAGTGGAAGTGTGTTGTGCTGCCGGACCTGTGCGTGGGAAACTTCCTGATGCCTCGTCGCAGAATACGGCAGTCATTCCAGCACGCTTCGGAGTTCGACAGATGACGAATAGTGGCTTATCGCGACAGCTGTTTATCGTACCGAGACATCGGCGCCCGTGTGAGACGACATCCAGCCACAGTGAGGTGAGTATGGATTCGGTGGGTGCAGGAGGAACGGACGGACCGACGTGAGCGATTGCCGCAGCCGCGGCACACCACCGAACGAGAGGACCGGCATGTTGTACGGCGGGCATTGACGGCTCGCACCGCCACATCACGAACGTTAGCGGAGGAATTAGGGTGTGTTGCGCAACAACCTGTGTCAGCACGTACCGTTCGACGTCGTCTGCAGGAGCGGGGACTTGTCGCACGGCACCCATTGCTCCGATTACCATTGACGTTACACCACCGGCGACTGCGGCGGCAGTGGACCGTTGAATGCCGCACCTGAACTACAGAATAGCACGACATTGTCTTCTCCGACGAATCCCGCTTCTGCCTGCAACAACCCGATGGTCGGATCAGCGTGTGGCGGCACCGCGGCGAAAGACTGTATGACGCCTGCATTATGCATCGCCATACAGGTCCGTCGCCTGGCGTTATTGTTTGGGGCGTAATCGGATATGACACCCGCACCCCTCTGGTACGCATCGCCGGTACACTCGACAGCCACCGCTACATCTCCGACATTTTGGAGCCTGTAGTGCTCCCTTAGCTGCCAGCGGCCACGTTTCCACAGGACAATGCGCGCCCGCACGTGGCACGCATCGTGCAACAATTCTTCACGGTCCACCAGGTATCACTGCTGCCGTGTCCCGCCTGTTCTCCCGATATGTCGCCCATCGAACACGTCTGGTCGCTGATCGGCAAGCACCAACCACTGCTACGCCTGATGAACTGTGGCAACGTGTGGAAGCAGCCTGGACCGACATACCCCAAGTCCACATCCAAAGCCTCTTTCGTTCGATGCCGCGGCGTGTAGCGGTCGTTATTGCCAGCCATGGGGGCCACGCGAACTATCGATGTCTGCGTGTTCCGCAAGTCACACGGGCCTGTAAGTTTAATGGTTTCATCTTTGCATCTGTTGTTATGTGTTCAGTAAATCTGGCTTTGCTATCTCGTGTCCTTCTTGGTGTTGCATTTTGGGTGGCCAGCAGTGTATATATCTATCTATCTGGCAGAGCTCATTCCTGGGCCAGCCAGATTCAGAAACCTCTTCCTGGCTGTGCGAGGAATAAGCTCTGTTTTGGGCAAATGCATTTACTGTTCCTTGAAAATGCCGCTGCTACAAAAGAAAAAGAAACTACTAAATGCATCTACTACACTCAACTTGCTATAAAATTAGATATTCTTCTAATTATTTACATGCATATGAGCGTGTGTGTGTGCCAGCATTACTTAGTTTTTAAGTAAATACATTTCTCTGGCAATAAAGACCAGAAGTAAAAGCATTAGTAAATTACAAGAAAATTATTTTTAAATAACCCCTGAGAATAAAATATGTCCTGTAAGGCTATTAAGGTTTTGATTGGAATACATATAGTTAGCCTTTCCGTTCTCTATTAATATTAAGAGGATTTCTGAAATGATGTGAAATATAAAATATTTACCTTCAACAACTGACCATCCCATTTCATACACAATTTATTTTCGAAACGTCTCAGTGCATTGGCATATCTAACAGCAATGATAAAAGGATAATAAAGGCAGGGAATCTCATTTGTAAAGTCTACAGCCGGGTATCCACATCGCGCGACAAAATGTGACTGAAATCTGATAACCAAAATCAACTAATATTATTTCATGTCAAGGTGAAATGAATATAAGAATTTTCATGAAAGAAATACGGGATTACGCCATATAATGCAAATTTTGAAGATGACAATCCGATTTTTGGCGTAAATGTGTCAAGGATGGTAAGTCAGATAATTGAAAATTGGAAATTTTCAAGTTTTCGCTTTTATAATTTGATTTATCATCCTTGTCACATTTACGCCAAAAATCGGATTGTCATCTTCAAAATAAGAATTTTCTTTCAGTGCAGATTAATACGTCGATTTTTATGGGTTGCGTCAAATCGATCAACGACTTCGCTTAAATCAATTCGTTTTGCAATTGCCGACTCTATAGTTAAGGCAGCGAGATTATGTAGACGATCGTTAGCCGTTCGATTTCCGAGATAGGTTTTCAACCTTCTCATGCATGAGAATCTTCTTTCGCAGGATGCACTAGTCACTTGTATGGTTAGTGTAATGACTGCAAGCTTATACGGCTCATGAAAAGCTAATTTGTATTCCTCCAAAACTTCAGCTAACTTACTGAGAGTTTCCGCACAATGCATTTTCTTTCTTTTTTCATAACGCTTTATCATTCTGGGTAACAAGGTGACCTCCGATTCCACACTATGGCGCATTTATAGTGCTCGGCAAGAGGCCTTGGATCGTCGATAAATAAAAATTTCTCATTTCTGGGTTCCAAAGAACTGAAACCACGAATTAATGCAGTATGTGTTGCAAAACGTCTTTTGAGTTCTTCTTCTTCTTCTTTCTTCTTGATTGGAGGTTTAACGACCACCGTGAGCAACTCAATGGGCTATAAGTAGTCGCCCGTCCCTAATTTAGGGTCACTGGTTCCAGGGAAGGGAGAGAGCCAGTGCCGTAAGACAAACACAACATCCATGCCTAACCGGGATTCGAACCCGGCCCCGTTCGGACGAATGATCAGAGGCCATCGCTTAGACCACTGCGCCACCGGGGGGCCTTTTGAGTTCTTCATTGATTGTGTCCAAAAACAGGTATATAAAAGTGCATCCGAAAATCTTTAGTTAATAGGATATCCTGAGTCGAAACTTCAGAAACATACTTCGCCAGTTGTGGTGGAAGTTTTCTCTCCTCCTTGATTTCTGTTCACTGAACTCTTCCAAACCGTTCGCGTCTGCAATATTTGTTGCCTCATCAAAATGTGTAGCAAACTCTGCCTCCGAATCCCGCATGGTAGAAAAAAAGATGCACTGTTGTTTCAATCATTATCCGCTTTGTGGACACTATCGCTTAATTTACTTTTCTTCTTCTGATTAATACTTGTTCGAAAAAAATCATGGATTGATCATTTCGCGGACATGTTATTTCAAAGTTTGGCTTGGGAAGAAATACCTCACTTTCATGTATCACGCACAATACGCGCAAAAACATACCTCAAGCAGGAAAATGAGTGTAACCACTAACTAGCCAAGAGAAATTTCGCTCACTGTCTGGTGGTGACCGCAGACGCCGATCACTGTCTGCTGTTTTCACCAATCGTGGTAGCGCCCACTATTTGTCATAGTGTGCGAGGGCACCAGGGCGGGGATGAGATTGGCAGAGTGATGCTTATTCAACTTTACAACCCAGTGGCATGAGCCGCGGCATCGGATTGACGATGATCTTCGAACTTCCGGCTGGGCTTCGACTTCTGTGTGCCAAAGCGGAAGCGCAACATGCAAGTAAGGTTTCCCGTCTGAGTCATGTATCGTGGTTGGAGAAACGTAATTTCATAATGCTACCCTTCTCCCATTAACACAGAAGAACATGCAGCTCCGATAGTAAAGTGCACTACATTTTCTTCATTTATCCAAGAAATTCTGGGGGCTCGCCCCCCCCTTCTCGTGGTGCCGTCCTGTCTCTGCCTGGTGGGTTAGCCTGTAGAAGTTCAGATCTTATGTGATGAGATTAATGATCCATGCTTCCTTTAATCTTCCGTGACAGGTGTTAAAAAAAATATATTAGTCTAGATTCAAAGGGAAAAGAAAAAACAATAAACCTCTCGGACCGGCGCTTGGGAAACACTGCTCTACATAAAAAACAAAATTCTGGGTTCCCTGATTTTTAGATCACCTTGTATTTGATTTGTTTTTTTCATTCAGAAAGAGAGATTGCACTCCTGTACGTCAAATACGATACAACACACAATCGAACTCTTAAAATAATGGCACAGTATGCCTTTAACGGAAACCCGCCCACAACAGAGTCAAATGATCTCTTTGTAGTAACGTAGTTCTGCGAGTTTTGAATTGGGTAATGACTGTCGTGCTCAGACTAGGCGGCTGCACGCACAAAATGCGAAAAATTCTGTCACAGCTGTGTGGTCTGAAGCTGGATGCTGTCTACGTCACATGTGATCGAAATAAACGTAGTCCGTACAATATGATTTGCAGCCTAATTTTGCGTATGCTGTGTTTTGTTGTCGTGACAGCAGACAAAACATAAACTTATCCAGAAGCGAATTCTCGCGCGTTCAAGGTTACCGATAAAATTAAGAAAAAAAAATGCCTTTTGTGCGCATAGTAACATTCAAATCGGAAGCTGAGATCGATTTCGTTTTCGTTAATATAGAAGAAAATTTGCTTTGTTCACTCGTACGCTCTTTCTCTCTGTTTTGGTGCTCAGGTTCAGCATCTGCTTTATATGCTGGGAAGCTAAATTATTTTGTTAAAAGTGAGAATTTCTGAAAACGTCAAGGCGTTCTTAAAAGCGGAAAGCTTCATTTATTTAAACCAGATGAGAGTGCGTTTTATTCAAGTGCCTATTGACAGATGCGTTGTAGTTTGGTTTCCTCTAATTTTACTTACCAGGGTGATATAAAGCAGAAAACTGCCACAATATATAGGTGAGTAGAACCCTAAAATTTTAAAAACCATTTTCAATGTCTTGGGTTACAAACAATTCCGAATGGGACAGGAAGTAAAGTAAAACTTGCATGGCAGGGTGTGCTGGATTGGCGAAAAATATTTAAATGGAGGGTTATTCGAAACTGATGTTTTGACAGAGGAATAGTGAAAAATGGTGGGTGAATTGTGAAGAATAACAGAACTTTTAGGCTGTAGATTTCTAATCTAAATGCTATGCATTCCGACGGTTACAATTAATGTTTTTTTTTTTTTTTTGAGGGGGGGGGGGTTCCGTTTCTGTGTGTATCTTTCTTAAGCACAATTAATATACCGTATTATCCATAATGCAGTATTTGGAGAGTTTGTTAAAAAAAGAGTTTCCATAAATGACACCCGCAAAAAAAAAAAAAGAAAAAAAAAACAATGATCGAAAACACGTATTACAATGATGGAAAACATTATGATGATTACAATGATGGAAAATTCTATATTTGGGCTTGGACAAAATTTGAAGGTCACTGCTCCGGCCCGATGGCGCAGTGGTCTAAGCGCTGGTTTATATGATCATTCGTCCTCGTGGTTACGGATTCGAATCCCGCTGAGGCATGGATGTTGTATTTGTCTTACAGCCCTAGCTCCCTTCCTTCCCTGAAACCAATTGCCCTAGATAAGGGACGTGTGACTGCTTACAGCCCACTTTTTTTTTAATTGGAAGTTTAACTACCACCGTGAGCAACTCAATGGGCTATAATGCAGTCGCCCGTCCCTAATTTAGAGTCACCGGTTCCAGGGAAGGGAGAGAACCAGTGCCGTTAGACAAACACAACATCCATGCCTCACCGGGATTCGAACTGGACCCCTTTCGGACGAATGATCAGAGGCCATCGCTTAGACAACTGCGCCACCGGGATGGCTTATTATATCCCATTTGAGTTGCTCACGGTGGTCGTTAAACATCCAAACGTCGCCTTGGTGGCGCAGTGGTCAAAGCGATGGCTTCTGATATTTCGTCCGAGGTGGGTCCGGGTTCGAATCCCATGAGGCATGGATGCATTTGTCTTACGGCAGTGGCGGATCCAGCCGGGGACGATCACCCCCCCCTCCCCGTAAATCCTAAAATGTTTACGTTTAAAGTAGCGAAGATCGTAAATGATTAACTTTGCATATTTTGTTTTCAGTTTTTCTAAAAAAAAATTGCAATTAAACTTAGTACAGAGTATTTAAAATACTTATTACATTGATTTAGGTTCAGTAAAAAAAGAAAGAGAAGGGAATAGAATAAAAAGAGAGAGAGAGAGAGAGAGAGAGAGAGAGAGAGAGAGCGCAAAAGATAAAGAGAAAATAGGGACAGCGGGGTAAAAAAACATGGGGATAGTCTTTGTTAGTTCTTTGCTATTGTCTAGCATCTGTAACGTCTCGAAACAGGGTAAGGCAGAGCTTTGTACTGAAATCAGACTAGGTGGGAGAAACTGTTAATAACAATCTAATCTACGCACGTATCTTAATTGGGTCATAAAGAAAATTCGTAAAAATATCCCCACCGCTTCCTCCCAGATGCTCTTTTTAGGAATTCTTTCTTTTTTACGCTTTCCAACCGTAAGTTGAAGAAGCGTATATGCTCAAGCTTTGTCCGCACGATAACTCGCGTAAAAATGGTTCGATTTCGATGAAATTTTAGTATGTGGTAGGGGACCACTTGGGAACGAACCCTATTGAAAATGGACGAAGTGGGGTCAAAGGTCAAGACATAGGATCGAGATCCATTCCATCGTCCTTATGCATTATAACTTACGTAAAAATCTTCGATTGAGACAAAACTTTATCATGTTGTTCCGGAAGTATACTTTGCCGGTTCTGTTGAATATTATCGCAATGGGATCAAAGGTCAGGTCATAGGAGCGAGATTTATTCTGCAGCCATTATCCTCATAACTTGAGTAATGATTTCTGGTACGTTGAAAAGCGTATCATAATTAATGCATTGCATGATTTTACTAACTTGTTTCTTATTTTTCCTGCTCCCTCACGCTTCACGGGCGCTTCCCGTTGTTCCACTCACTCTGAAGTCAGTCCCTACTTGGGTGGGTTGGGCTGGGAGGGAGGCAGCGTGACTAATACGGGGTAATTTTCGGCATCTCTTGCTACTAACATTATATATACACTGAGTGGCCACTTTATTATGACCACCCCTCAGTACTTCGTTGGGCCACCTTTTGCCTTTAATACTGCGTCGATTCTTCGTGGCATGGACTCTACGAGATGTTGATAGGTGGTTTGTGGAATCTGAGACCATGCTTGATGAATATGACTTTCCAGGAGTGTGAGATTGTAGGGTTGTGGATCCAGCTGTCTGATGGCTCGTTCAACTTCATCCCACAAATTCTCAATGGGGTTGAGATCTGGAGACTGTGGGGGCCACCTAAGCAAAGTAAACTCACCGGCATGTTCCTGAAACCAATCCTGTACAATACGAGCACTATGGCAGGACGCATTATCTTGTTGAAAGCAGCTATCGCCATTAGGATAAATCATCCACATGACAGGATGCACTTCGTTCGCAACGATGCTTAGACAGGATGTGCCAGTCAGACGTTGATCAACACGAATTAAAGGGCCCAAAGCGTGCCAGGAATACATTCCCCAAACTATAACGTTGTCTCCACCAGCTTGAAGGGTTGTAGAAGTGCATTTGGTGTCCATGCTTTCGTGCTGTTTCCGCCAAATTCTCACTCTGCCATCGGCATGGTGCAACCAAAAACGTGATTCATCGGACCACATAATTTATTTCCAATTATCGACTGTCCAATCCTTGTGCTCCTGTGCGAACTGGAGACGTTTTTTCTCGTTAACTGCAGACAGCAAAGGTGTTCGAATAGGCCTTCGGCTGCCATATCCCATCTGATGCGGTGTACAGCGAACAGTGCGTGCAGAGATAATTTGAGGGGATCCTTGATTAAGATGGTCTGTAATTTGCTGCACTGTTGTTCTTATGTGTCTGTTATCAGTCTGGACACTCTCTGTTCCGCCCAAGCAGTCACTAGTCGATGACGACCACACGTTGCACGTAGAGACCCAGTTTTTTGGCTGACAGTCTAGTCTTTAAACACTTTAACAACAGCTGCTCTGGAACATTTCACGAATGCGGCAGTTTCGGTGATACTCGCTCCATGGCTCCGAGCTCCTACAATTACCCCACGTCGAAAGTCTGTCAAATCGCATTTTTTACCCATCTTGTCACCCAAAAATCACTTCTACTACTGTCGCAAGCACTAAGCTTTCCTTTTTTATACTAGCCTCGCCCTCTGGCGGCAGCAGTGTACATCCAAAGCTCATTTGCTTAAAACTGTCAGGTGGTCATAATAAAGTGGCCACTCAGTGTACATACCAACGTTATAAAAAAACATTACATAATGGTTTCTGCTCCCTTTTTGTACCCCCCTAGAGCAAACTTCTGGATCCTCCCCTGACTGGCTCTCTCCCTTCCCTGGAAACAGTGACCCTAAATTAGGGACGGGCGACTGCTTATAGCCCACTGAGTTGCTCACGGTTGACGTTAAACATCCAAACATCCAAACAAACAAACAAACAAACAAACAAACAAAAAGAGCAATGCATAAATCAAAATGTTAACAAGCTAATTTCAACTTTGCAGGGGCGTTAACAGAAATGCTTTTCCTTTTTTCTTTCCTTTCTGGGTAGGGAAGCGCATAAATATCCCTGCAAATTTGCTATTTGAAAATCGGGTGTTCGATAACATGATTACTTCTTCACTTCCCCTAACACTCCCAAGGAGGTTATATTACTGGAGACACCACTGGCTCTGCCGCCATAGGTCACAGCTAATCTGTGGTGTGGCGTCACAAGCAGGCAAAAAATGAATTAAATTATACCGTTGATGAAACAGTAAGCTTGTGTATCATTGATAAAGATTATTGAATTACTCATTTTATCTGCTTTTACGCTTAGAAGCTTTTGTTCCATTGGTTTTCAGGCAGCTTCTCTTCTGCGGCTGCGTCGTGCCTGCTCATGACGTCAGTTGCAGCACGGACGGTGACTTATGGCGGCTAATGCTGCGTGGATAGGAGTGGTGTCTCCAGTAATATAACCTCCTTGAACACTCCCATTTCCCACATACCTTCATGCCTGCTTTACGATTAGCGAATTTGGTATGACTCTATCGATGACAAAGAAAGTAGAATACTTTTCTTACTTTCGATATATGTATCTAAATTTATGAGAATAGAACTTAAACGCAATGACCGCCCCTGTGATATATCATCAGTGCCGTGCAGGGTCACGAAATTTGTTTTCGAGAATGTTTTGTATCAGGAAAAGCTGCTATTTCGTCTTTTTCTGACGACAAACTTTCCTGCTAGATGGCGCTAGTAAAATTGATACTTTGACCTTCAGCCCAGTTCGTTCAGTACAAGAAGGTTAACCCTCCTTGGTTCAGTAGTAAGAAATTTCTTTCGTGCAACTTTTTAGATTAAAACAAAAAATGAGTGGCAACAGTATAGAGTATTCTGCAAGTGCAGGTAATAGAAGTGAGCAGATGGAAACTTGGAAAGGAAAGCTGTTACCGTAGCACAAAAACTCGCAGTGATAAATCGGTTTCAGTAGAACGAAGGAACATGTGATCAAAGAATATCTAACTGATAAGAAGGTAAGGCTCAGCGAGACGTAACTAGCGCCACTATATTATGCGGCAAAGAATTACTACACAGAAGCCAACATTACAGGCTGATGCCGCAGGATGCCGAGCAGACTGAGTTAGACTGAGTATGCGTGTTTGTGTTCAAAGAATATAAACGCTTGTTTGTGTTGGCGTTTTGTTCAAAGGTTTTGTTGTTCTCATCTAGATCTGCGTTTATATTACAGCCATGAAATACACCCACTCCATTCCGATGAATAACAATTCATGGAATGGAGTGGATGAATAACAAGAACAAATTTGAAACCGTTTGAAACAAATATCCTGGAAAACCATTAAAACAACGTTTGCTGAAAAAAAAAGCTATCGTTACGTTGAAAAAATTAATTTATCAATTATATGAAACTGACTTTTATGAAAAATACCTCGTAATATTGTAAAATGAAAGAGGGAAGCATTCGATTACACAATGCATACCAAACAGACAGCTTTAAGCATACACTCAATAGTGGCGAGTTAGTCCGGTCGGTAGAGAGCTCAGCTATCACGCCAGCGGCCCAGGTTTGAACCTACTCAGATACGAACGGATGTTTTTCCGATCTGTTGAGAAAATTTCTCCAGCGCAGTGCGTTTAATTTACAAACTTCGGAAGGGTAGAAAAAAAAATTGTAGCTTTGGGAAACTGCGGTTGTCTTTGCTTTTTTTTTTTTTTTTTTTTTTTTATTATTATGGCTGCTACTGGGAAACCAGCCTCAGCATTTTTGACATTTAAGGTATATTGTAAATATGAAATTCATGCCAAGCAACCTGGTATTACTACGGTGCTTAAAGTGAGAATAAAACTGCTAAAATTTCCTTAAAATAATATTAATTGCTAATGTATATATTTGTTTCACCAAAAGAAGGGACAGGAGGGATACTCAGAAAAGAACAACAAAAAAAAAAAATGCTTTAGTAGACCCAATGAGACCGAAGGAAACAGTCGCAGATCAAAGCTTAGCTTCCTTTCCGTGAAATAGGCTTCCCGTCCCGTGTCTCCTACGCTTTTTGCGCCTGAATGTTAACTTTCCCGCAGAGCATCTGCTGCCGCATTACATGGTGGCGCTGCTGTCGCCTGTTTTACATTATCTCTACGAGAGTTGAGCTTCTTCACGCGAAGCGTTTATATTCTTTGATGTGATGTCATTCGGTGAATAATACTTATCGGGTGAGTGTTGTGAACTTTTATAAAAGATCTGATTTAAAAAATTGTTAAAATGAATTTGTTGTTTATTATGCTTGCTTCCCTCATACTTATCTCTCACCTTTTTCCATCCGCCTCGTACTTTTACATCTGCCTCGCACTTTTACATCTGCCTTGATCAGCATACACAACTGGCACACATTTTTTACACTAACTAAAACAACAGATGGGAAATAAAAACTAGTTAACCATGGTGTCTTCATTCTACTTACTGATCTTGACAGCTAGTACCCACTAGACCACTAATTGTATATGATGTTATGAACCTTTACTGTGCTTCTAAAACAGCTTAAATTGCATACGCAGTAGCTCTTTTCCAAACGGGGAAAAAAACCCCTCACGCTTGGCGAAGCAAGGGGAAAAGGGGAACTACCTTGGGCGCGAAACAGCCCATCGTTTCCCCCTTCTCCCCAATATTTAAAGCCGTTAGAACGCATGGCGATTGAAATCGTCTAAAATTTGGGGGAACTTGGATAAAGGTATGTGAATTTTGTGCGTATGTCCGACCACACGATAACCCGTAAAAATCGTTCGATTTCGATGAACTTTTAAGTATGTGGAAGGGGATCACCTGGGAAGGAACCCTATTGAAAGTGAACGAAATGGGGTCAAAGGTTAGGACATAAGAGCGGGATCCATTCCACTGCTCTTATGCGTCATAACTAACGTAAAAAAGGTTCGATTTCGATTAAATTTTAGTATGTAGTAGGGGACCACTTGGGGACAAACCCTATTGAAAATGGGCGAAATGGGGTCAAAGGTCAGGACATAAGAGCGGAATCACTTCCATCGCCATTATGCGTCATAACTTACGTAAAAATTCTTCGATTTGGATGAAATGTTAGTATGTTGTAGGGGCCTGCCTGGGGATAAATCCTGTTGAAAATGGGCAAAATGGAGTCAAAAGTTAGGACACAGGAGCGGAATCTATTCCATAGCCCTTATGCATCATAACTTACGCAAAAATGCTTCCATTGCGACAAAACTATATCATGTTATTTCGGAGGTATACTGAACCGGTTCTGTTAAATATAATCGAAATGAGATCAAAGGTCAGGGCACAGGACAGAGATTTATTCCACAGCCATTTTCCTCATAGCTTGAGTAATGATTTCTGGTATGTTGGAAAGCGTATTATAATCAATGCATTGCATGATTTTACTAACTTGTTTTCACGTTGTTCGCCGCATTTGTCATGTCGGAAAAAATCATCAACGAATTTGCATCAGATTTTGTCAAAAACTTGGCGAAACTTAACAAAGGCACGTGCTTAAAAAGTTACAGAAAGTCTATGGGGAGGTTTGTATGAGTCATGCTCATGCACATCTTTATGAGTGGTATAAAGATCGTCGTGAAAGTGTTGAGAGTGATGAACGGTCATTGTTTTCACTTAGGCCGCCAACCAGCCAAAGTGAAAACAATGTCGAACTTGTGCGCACAGCTGTGCGGAAAAATCGCCGAATCACTATTATCTGAAGACTTCAACATTAGTTCCAATTCAGTTCAATCGGTTCTTACGGACAATTTGGGTATAAGACGCGTCTCAGCTAAATTTGTGCGAAAACTGCTTTCAGCTGAGCAGGGACGTCGCAAAGGGGATGCGAGGGTGGACTTGAACCCACCCTGAAATTTGTCTCGCCCACCCAGTTCAAAATGACCCATTTCGCAGTATATTTAACTTTACATTATAATATGGACATTACCAAGTAATTAAGTCCTGTGACATATTTCATGTAGGCCTATGTATTTCCCCCTAGGATGCGAGTTGTTTACGTCTCCCAAAAAAGGTCATCAAAATAGCATTCGAAAGGGCCATGAAAATTTAATTGTTCTCCACTTTTCCAATTCCTTAGTTTAAGCCTCTTTTTTGTGTTTGTATGGCCAGAGGGCTATTAAAGTGGGTGGATTGGAATTCACTGACGGAATCACTACTTATTGCTTTGCTGTTTGTTTTCTTTACAAAATAGAGGATTCCAACCCGGAAAGTGGAGTCTAAAGCTACACTAGCGCTCCTAAGACTGCCCGGGAACAGTGAAAGTGTAGGGAATGGCTGATGACTGCTTGTAGGAGAGAGGAGTACACGGCAAAGTAGCTGGCTTGAAGGAAGAAAGTTAAGGAGGGAGAGGTATTGTGTCTGCGTGGCACGACGTTAAAATTCGATTTAGATAAACAAAAACGACATGTTTCTTTAAATAAATTTTTCAAGTACAGTACTATTTTTCGTAAGCAACAATTCTGAAAAGCAATTTAAGACTATGCATTCAGTCATGGCCGTAGCCAAACGGGGGAGGGGTCTTAGGGACTGGTATCCCAATCAATTTTTCGCAATTGAACTTCAACAAATAATGTTTTTGTTTTTTATTTGGCCTTATACGCCCATTGTGGAGAATATTCTCTACATTTGGCACTAGGGGATTCTTGTACAATTTCGTGTATATGAAACTGTATAGGCACAGTTCAGTCTGTTGGAACTTTTTTAGCTCATCTGCGAAAAATAACGAAGTTCTCAAAGGTTTCATCAAGCAAGTGTTACCAGCTTCCAGGCACACGACGTTAATATCAATGTGCGAAACACGTTGGGTTTACAAGCATGAAGCTTTAGAGATGCCGAGAAATCTACGCTCCAATAGTTCTATCTTTACAAGCATGAAGCTTAGAGATGCCGAGAAATCTACGCTCCAATAGTTCAATCTTTACAAGCATAAAGCTTAGAGATGCCGAGAAATCTACGCTCCAATAGTTCTATCTTTACAAGCATGAAGCTTAGAGATGCCGAGAAATCTACGCTCCAATAGTTCAATCTTTACAAGCATAAAGCTTAGAGATGCCGAGAAATCTACGCTCCAATAGTTCTATCTTTACAAGCATAAAGCTTAGAGATGCCGAGAAATCTACGCTCCAATAGTTCAATCTTTACAAGCATAAAGCTTAGAGATGCCGAGAAATCTACGCTCCAATAGTTCTATCTTTACAAGCATAAAGCTTAGAGATGCCGAGAAATCTACGCTCCAATAGTTCTATCTTTACAAGCATGAAGCTTAGAGATGCCGAGAAATCTACGCTCCAATAGTTCAATCTTTACAAGCATAAAGCTTAGAGATGCCGAGAAATCTACGCTCCAATAGTTCTATCTTTACAAGCATGAAGCTTAGAGATGCCGAGAAATCTACGCTCCAATAGTTCAATCTTTACAAGCATAAAGCTTAGAGATGCCGAGAAATCTACGCTCCAATAGTTCTATCTTTACAAGCATAAAGCTTAGAGATGCCGAGAAATCTACGCTCCAATAGTTCTATCTTTACAAGCATAAAGCTTAGAGATGCCGAGAAATCTACGCTCCAATAGTTCAATCTTTACAAGCATAAAGCTTAGAGATGCCGAGAAATCTACGCTCCAATAGTTCTATCTTTACAAGCATGAAGCTTAGAGATGCCGAGAAATCTACGCTCCAATAGTTCAATCTTTACAAGCATAAAGCTTAGAGATGCCGAGAAATCTACGCTCCAATAGTTCTATCTTTACAAGCATAAAGCTTAGAGATGCCGAGAAATCTACGCTCCAATAGTTCTATCTTTACAAGCATAAAGCTTAGAGATGCCGAGAAATCTACGCTCCAATAGTTCTATCTTTACAAGCATAAAGCTTAGAGATGCCGAGAAATCTACGCTCCAATAGTTCTATCTTTACAAGCATAAAGCTTAGAGATGCCGAGAAATCTACGCTCCAATAGTTCTATCTTTACAAGCATAAAGCTTAGAGATGCCGAGAAATCTACGCTCCAATAGTTCTATCTTTACAAGCATAAAGCTTAGAGATGCCGAGAAATCTACGCTCCAATAGTTCTATCTTTACAAGCATAAAGCTTAGAGATGCCGAGAAATCTACGCTCCAATAGTTCTATCTTTACAAGCATAAAGCTTAGAGATGCCGAGAAATCTACGCTCCAATAGTTCTATCTTTACAAGCATAAAGCTTAGAGATGCCGAGAAATCTACGCTCCAATAGTTCTATCTTTACAAGCATAAAGCTTAGAGATGCCGAGAAATCTACGCTCCAATAGTTCTATCTTTACAAGCATAAAGCTTAGAGATGCCGAGAAATCTACGCTCCAATAGTTCTATCTTTACAAGCATAAAGCTTAGAGATGCCGAGAAATCTACGCTCCAATAGTTCTATCTTTACAAGCATAAAGCTTAGAGATGCCGAGAAATCTACGCTCCAATAGTTCTATCTTTACAAGCATAAAGCTTAGAGATGCCGAGAAATCTACGCTCCAATAGTTCTATCTTTACAAGCATAAAGCTTAGAGATGCCGAGAAATCTACGCTCCAATAGTTCTATCTTTACAAGCATAAAGCTTAGAGATGCCGAGAAATCTACGCTCCAATAGTTCTATCTTTACAAGCATAAAGCTTAGAGATGCCGAGAAATCTACGCTCCAATAGTTCTATCTTTACAAGCATAAAGCTTAGAGATGCCGAGAAATCTACGCTCCAATAGTTCTATCTTTACAAGCATAAAGCTTAGAGATGCCGAGAAATCTACGCTCCAATAGTTCTATCTTTACAAGCATAAAGCTTAGAGATGCCGAGAAATCTACGCTCCAATAGTTCTATCTTTACAAGCATAAAGCTTAGAGATGCCGAGAAATCTACGCTCCAATAGTTCTATCTTTACAAGCATAAAGCTTAGAGATGCCGAGAAATCTACGCTCCAATAGTTCTATCTTTACAAGCATAAAGCTTAGAGATGCCGAGAAATCTACGCTCCAATAGTTCTATCTTTACAAGCATAAAGCTTAGAGATGCCGAGAAATCTACGCTCCAATAGTTCTATCTTTACAAGCATAAAGCTTAGAGATGCCGAGAAATCTACGCTCCAATAGTTCTATCTTTACAAGCATAAAGCTTAGAGATGCCGAGAAATCTACGCTCCAATAGTTCTATCTTTACAAGCATAAAGCTTAGAGATGCCGAGAAATCTACGCTCCAATAGTTCTATCTTTACAAGCATAAAGCTTAGAGATGCCGAGAAATCTACGCTCCAATAGTTCTATCTTTACAAGCATAAAGCTTAGAGATGCCGAGAAATCTACGCTCCAATAGTTCTATCTTTACAAGCATAAAGCTTAGAGATGCCGAGAAATCTACGCTCCAATAGTTCTATCTTTACAAGCATAAAGCTTAGAGATGCCGAGAAATCTACGCTCCAATAGTTCTATCTTTACAAGCATAAAGCTTAGAGATGCCGAGAAATCTACGCTCCAATAGTTCTATCTTTACAAGCATAAAGCTTAGAGATGCCGAGAAATCTACGCTCCAATAGTTCTATCTTTACAAGCATAAAGCTTAGAGATGCCGAGAAATCTACGCTCCAATAGTTCTATCTTTACAAGCATAAAGCTTAGAGATGCCGAGAAATCTACGCTCCAATAGTTCTATCTTTACAAGCATAAAGCTTAGAGATGCCGAGAAATCTACGCTCCAATAGTTCTATCGTTACAAAATTTGCAAGGTATAAAAAATCGCAAATCCTCCCAAAAAGCTCATCAGCTATTAAGTGCTATTACCCAAGGCCAGTTTGTAGTCACACTGTGCACACTTGACCTTGTATTTTCGTGGACATTAACGCCGTCGAAAACTCTTCAAAACGTTTACTGCGATTTGACGACATCATTGGAACATATTGATCTCGTGGTAACTTCCCTCGACCATCTAAGAAGTAACGCCATCGATAAATTCAGTGTTATTTTTAATGCAGCGTCAAAATTGATCACATAAGTTAATGGAGTTATCACAATGCCAAGAGTTACATCCAGGATGATTCAAAGAGGGAAATATTTCATCAGAAACTCCAGAAGAATATTTCCGGAAAAATCTTTTCGTGTCATTTGTTGACCACGTGCGAACACAAATTAACGATCGATTCGAGACTCACAAGGCATTAGTCATAGCGCTTCAAATATTTCTACCTCATCATGTTACGAAAAAGAGCTAACGACTTGCAAAGGATTTTATGAAATACTTCCAGAGAGCAGTAATCTCATAGTCCGTTTGGCGAAACAAATGGATCAACGTAGACGTTAATTCAAGACCTGGTAACGCAATAGAGGCCCTTTTACAATGCGACTTAAATCTTTTCCCCAACTCACACACGTTGCTATAGATTCTTGCTATAATTCCGATTTCCACAGCTACGCCAGAGAGGACATTTTTAACACTTAGACGATTGAAGACATATTTAAGAAACTCAACGGGAGAAAACAGACTGAGTAGATTAGCACTTTTAGCAACCCATTGGAAAACTGAGGTGCAACCGGACGAAATTTAAAATAGGTTTGTTAAATCTTCAAGGCGCGCTAATTTTTAATAACGTGAGTGAAAATGTAAACCTTATTTGTTCTTCTTAATGTAAAAATTTCTTGAATTTGCTGATTTGTACAAATTGTATTATACTTATGTTAAATGTTTTAATGTTCGCCTTAAAATTTTAAACTTTCTATCAATACACATAACATACTGTAATTGTTATTGCTTGTATCAAAACATTGGTTCAACATAATTTTTAAGTCATTAAAAACAGTTATCTAAAGGAATTACCTCCCGTTGTGTTTGATCTATATTTATTGCAAATTTATAGGCGGAAATTTTACAAGTAATGCAAATTTATGAGGAAACTTTTACAGTTACTAATCTCAAAAATGGGTGGGGGAGAAAACGATTGGTATAGCTTTTTGAATTGTAAACTAAAAAAATTTTGTTTCACATACATACACAGATCTGACTAGTTATGCTACTGGTCTGACTAGTTATGCCCCCCCCCCCCCGAAAAAAAATCTTGGCTACGGCCTTGCATTCAGAGCAAGCAAAAAGTTGAAGGCGACACTTTAGTAACACTTGCATCTTACACCAGTGGCATAACTAGTCAGATCTGTGTATGTATGTGTGTGTCCATGTGGAGGGGAATGCACGAATTCCTTTGTAGTCGGTAGTGAAACGCATTCAAAATTTGTTCTTTCAGTGTTTCGTAGAAAAAAGTTGCTGTCAAGCTTGCCCCACCAAAAATAATCCTCGCCCATCCTGATTTCGAAGTTTATAGTGACGTCCCTGCATCTGAGCAAAAACAGGCCCGTGTTTCAGCTGATAGTGATCTGCTTGAGGGCTTCGAAAACAACGAAACCTTTTAAAAACTATCAAAACTGGTGACGAACCGTGGGTTTATTGGTATGACCCCAAAACTAAGGCCCAGTCTTCACAGTGGAAGACCCCATACTCTCCCAGACTCAAAAATGCACGGCAGAGTTGCAGCAATGTCAAAGACGATGCTGACTTTTTTTTTCAATGATGAGGGAATTGTTCATGAATACGCTCCATCAGGCCAAACAATCAAAAAGGAGTTCTACAGTCAAGTTTTACGGCGTTTGAGGGACGCAGTTCGTCGCAAAAGAATTCTCCGGCATTGCATGAGAGTGACAGCTCCACCATGACAATGCGCCTGTGCATGTACCGCTACTTGTGCAGCAGTTTCTTGCTAAGCACCGCATTGCACAGGTCCGACAGCCACCCTTTTCCCCAGATCTCGCTCCCTGCGACTTTTTTTTTCTCTTCCCCAAAATCAAATACACTTGAAAGGAAAAAGATTTCAAGATGTTGAGGAGATGCGACGAAGCAGCTGTATTTCAGAAAATTCTTCAAAAAATGCTTCGAGCAGTAGAAACCAGAGTTGGAAACGGGTCAAAATTTTTGGATCCGGACCCGACCGGACCCGGATCTGTAACTGACTCTGACAAATCTGCTTTGAACTGTATTATACATATATACAGGGCTTTAAAAAAGTCTATCCGCAGTGGGTATCTTAGGTTTTATGGAAATCAAACAAATTTATGATAGGAACGTATAATTTTCTCACTTTCTTAGAGGAAGTATTGAAACGTCCTTCATTTGCAAAACATAACCTAACTGTTTTACGTTTTCAGACATTTGTGAGAAACAAAAAGTCCCTACGTATAGTAATGTTAAGGTTGTCCCACCTAATTTTGATGGGGGGACAGTCAGATTTTTTGAATTAAGCAACTTTTATGTTTAATTTCAGTTTTTGTTGTTTTCTTTATAGCATACCAAACTTCAGAATACGTTTCACAACAACGGCAATTTTCACAAGTTACTGATGATTTGAAAGTTTCCAAAATGTGGATGTTGTTTTCATCATTGCCCCTCAGAAGGAAAGGATACTCTTCCTTCGTATTGCAGGACAAATCAGTTTTCAGTCCGCGGGCACCAGTATCTGGCACAAAATTCCACAGTGCGCATTTTTCTTTGAATTTTTTTTCTTTTCGCTTTTCAAAAATGAAACTGAAGTGAAATCGGGTCAGAAACACCTTGACCCGACCCCCTAGAAATTGTCGACCCACTGACTCGTGACCCGTTTCCATCTCTGGTGGAAACAGCGCTGGGCTAAGTGTGTGGTTTCGGAAGAGGATTACTTCGAAGACGATTAAATCTGTAACTTTTGTACTTTTTAGTAATACTTCTAGGATACTGTGGAAAACGCATAGCACTAAATGTACTGTATATCGTACTTATGCATACCATTTTCTTCAATGAAAATATATTCGATTTATCATAATCATCCTACTGTTCCAGCATATACAATGTGTTCAGGCACATTATTAGCATAGACCATTTAACAATAAATAGGTAACACATTTTAATATTTGTGGCAATAACCTTTTGCCATCTGTTTCTGTGCATTGCAAGACTTTCTGCTTCCAATAAATACCGTACGAGATCACCAACGGCTGATTGTACTTCTTAAATCCATCTTCTCTTATGTCTGCTGCTTGTTCTGGATTCTAATATCACAGAATATGACATTTGTGTAGGCATCGCTGAAGTAACACAGTGGACCACCCCAATATGTTCTCTTTCACTTTTTTTTTCTACTAAAGAAGCACCCAACGTGAATAAGCTAAAATTGCAAAGATGTAGTGACTAGGAAGTTCGCATCGTTGGCTCCTTCCGCCCAGTGGCACAGTGGTCTAAACGATGGCTTCTGATCATTCGTCCGAGATGGGTCCGGTTTCGAAACCCCAGTGAGGCATGGATGTTGTGTTTGTATTACGGCACTGGCTTTCTCCCTTCCCTGGAGCCAGTGGCCCTAAATTAGGGACGGGCTACTACTTATAGCCCACTGAGTTGTCCACGGTGATCGTTAAACACTCAATAAATAAAAAAAAAAAAAAAAAAAAATCCATGGCTCCCAGTACGACATACATTGAATACTGTAGAGACTAGCTCAAGATAGACCGTTGTGGAACAAACTTGGGGAGACCTTCATCCAGCAGTGGATTACATTGGCAATGATGATGATGATATATGGTGTAACCAGCAAAATATAAGAGAAACTCTTGGATCAGGAAACTAACAAGAGTGGAAGGCATCACGATCAGAGTAAAATCCCTGAAATGGCAATGGGCTGGACATACTGCCAGAAGAATCGACCACCCATGGACAACAAATTTTCACTTTAAGGACTCCTAGCGGAAAGTTTATGAACTAGTAGTGAAATTTAAAATGGGCAAAATTTAATGAATGCTTATGTCCTATCATTCGCTAAAATAATTTTTCAAAAACCTGTGAAAACCAAATTCTTTGGATTTCGCACCTCTAGCAGGAAATTAACGAACTAATTGGAAAATTTGAATATTTGAGAAGGAACAGTTAAGCCTAATATGTGAGGCACAAAAATAATTTTCCCTCTAAGTTGAATGGTTTCTTCACAATAGAACTTGAATTTTCAACTTTGACAGCCCTCAGCGGTAAATTCATGAAACATATGGAATATTTAAAGTGCCAAGTGAAATATCTTTTGATTTCCTACAGCCACAAAATTAATTTCTGAAATACGTATCTCTAAAAACAAAAAGTTCGATGTGCTCGGACAGACAGTGATTACACTAGCACCCTTTGTTACAAAACGTTCTAATTATAGGAACATAGAATGACATTTTAAAAGCGTAAAAACCTTTTTCTTGACTTTACTTTTTTTTTTTTTTTTTTTTTTTGGTTAATCTGACGGATGAAAATTTTTGAGATGATAAGAAGGGTAGGGGGCCCATGAATCTTTTAGAGCCTACGGTCCCAAAATATCTAAAGTCGCATCTGGGTATTATTACGTTTTCCTGGATATCTTTGCTTCACGACATCTCGTCACACCAAGCAATAAAATGAAGGAGGCGTCATCTATCGTCATTAAATCTAAGTAAAAGCATGTTTCTAATTTTTTTTTTTTTTCGGCTTTTTGGTAGCAACAAGTAGAAACAACTAATGCATCAGCAAGTAGAAACAGAGGCGTTTTGACTAATGAATTTAAGAAGACTACGTTTACGTCATTTGACTTTTTTTGTTTTGTTTTACATTACAGTATTTGTTTTTGGTTTTCAGAACTAAAACAATGCTGTAGGTTTTTTATACGAAAAGCAGTTTTTTTATTAAAGACTTACAATACTAATCCAATGATTAATATTAGAAAAATTGTTTAAAAATGTTTTTAATCGATTTAAAACGGTGCGCCACTCAGAAATAATATATGAGTAAGCCTCTGTGGTACAAAAAAATCAACTTCGCATTTCTTTATCCTCTATTTTGTTTTGCTATGTAAATTAATTATTTTTAACTGTCATATTTATAATTTTTTTCTTCTTTTTTGTCGGAATGTGGGAATCAGATTTTTATCGAAGGATGCAGTGCCATAAACCGTCGGTGCAAATATCGCTTTTTAGCACGTCTTTTGAAAAAAGATCTTGCTTATGTTACCGGTTTGTCCGTCCGTCCGTCTGTACCCACGATATCTCTGTAACTATTTGTCCGATTCGAAAAATTATTTTTGCATTGGAAAGCTTAAAATATGCGAATAGTGATCCTTTATTTCGGTTTTTTTTTTTTTACGATGTACCATTTAAGGCAGATGATGTCGAATTCAAAAATACGTTTTATTCCACATATTTGCTTCTAAACAACCGATTGAAAAAATTCGTTTATCTTTCGATTCCATTTATGTCGAAGAGTATTTTAGATATAGTTACTTTTTCAAATTACGCATAGATTTTCCGCTATCGGGCGTGAAAGTAAATTAAAATTTTCCCGATAACTCTTCTTCTAAAACTCCGATTTGAAAAAATTTTCTTCAGCGGATACACCTCCTGATGGAAAATCTTTTGCATATAATTTCAAATTTTTGATAAAGAATACTTTAGCCACCAGGGGGCGTAAGCGTTCATTTTTGCTTCTGATGTATTTGCCATAAAATGAACTTCTGAAATATCGATTGAAAACATTATTTCGTGGACTGATGCCACTCATATCGATAAACATTTTCGGAATATTTTCTTCTTAAAATAGTCCGCAGTTTCTCCGCCAGGGGGCGTAGATGCGACTTGACATTGGCATTGATCATCCTTTTGTTTACCGTTTTGAATTTTGAATATCTGGAACTCTCTATTTACATTACATTGTATTTCTTCCTAATGAAGCCGCCCGTTAGTGGTGAAAGCTAACGTTGATTCATGTGTTTTTAATACAACTTTAACCGGATATTTTTTAGTGGGATTGGAGTGCTGAATTGTGTTGCAGTTCTTAAGAGTAAAACATGGAACTTTTTACGAAAATTTTGGAAGGGGTTGGGCCCCACCCCTTCCGAAAACCGTCTACGGTCTAAGTTCGAGTACCATGAGATAGTATACCAAATTTGGTGGTTCTAAATTGAAAACTGTAGATTTTACGAAAATTTTGTATGGGGGCCCCTTGACCCTGGGCTCCGACCCCTTCCAAGAACCGTCTACGGTCTAGGTTAGAGTACCATGCGGACATTTTCTGGACCCTGTTGACATTATGACTGTGACGACATTATGACCGTGTCGACATTTTGAACTGTCGACATTACGACCCTGTCGACGTTATGGGGACATTTTGACTGTCGACATTATGACCGCCACCGCACAGGTGGCGTTCGACGCGATAAAAACCTGGCGAGGTGTCTTGAGGTACCGTCGCTTAATCACTGTGCTGGGCGGTAACGTTATAAACTCCAGAGCCTAACTACTGTGATGGAAAGGGACACCACTGAGTCGAAGTCCTGAGCTTCAGGGGTCAACAGCGCACTTTCTTCCGCTTAATATTTCCTTCATTTGGTTTCTGAGTCATTCATTTGGTTTCTGGATCAATGATTCGGTTTCTGAATAATGTATTCCGTTTCTTAATACTGTTTTCTCTTAACGAATAAAGTATTCGGTTTATGAATAAAGTAAAAGTATTCGGTTTATGACTAAAGTATTCGGTTTATGAATAAAGTAAAATTATTCGGTTTATGAATAAAGTATTCGGTTTATGAATAAAGTAAAAGTATTCGGTTTATGACTAAAGTATCGATTTCCGAAAAAGGTATTCGGTTTATGACTAAAGTATCGATTTCCGAATAAGGTATTCGGTTTCCGAATAACTACTCGGTTCACGAATAACGTATTCGATTTATGAATACTTCTTGCTCATCACTACGGTGACCCGGGCACTGATAAAGCTCGGTATTACACCTGCTGCTATAGGGGACGCTTACAGTCACTCATTGGCTGAACGTTGTTGCTATACTATGACGCGGAGATGGAGCGGCGCACGCGGGAACTAGTGCTCACATCAACATTAAGTATTTCAAAATCATATGATTTGTGTTTGTTTATTTTTCAGAACGGAGTTTGACATCTGCGCACAGAAGTTCTTACACGAGGAGGGAGTTAATCAGGAGAATGAGATTTCGTTGAGAACTGCAGCGATTAAACATTCAGTCGGGACGGGACAAGGTTTCGTTAGGTGCAATTGCACCAAAACCTGTTCACCGAACAGGTGTATATGTAAAAAAATCCATACTAAGTAAATAAACGTGCTAAGTACATAATAAGTCATAATTTATTTAATTTCCCCTCGATTTGTCTCCATATCCTATAGATTAAAGTGCAAATGCAGTTCGAATTAGTAAAGACTAGGCCGAACCAGTTTGTCCTGGAAAATGCAACTTTAATTCAGTATAATCTAGTTCGGACTAGGGCAAACCAGTTTGTCATGGAAGCTCCAACTTTATTTCAGTATAATCTAGTTCGGGCTAGGCCAAACTGGGAGCTCCACCTTTACTTTAGTATAATCTAGTTCGGACTAGGCCAAACCAGTTTGTACTGGAAGCTCCACATTTAACCTTTATTTCAGTATAATCTAGTTCGGACGAGGCCAAACTGGAAGCTCCACCTTTATTGCAGTATAATCTAGTTCGGACTAGGCCAAACCAGTTTGTGCTGGAAGCTCCACCTTTAACTTTTATTTCAGTATAATCTAGTGCAGACTAGGCCAAACCAGTTTGTCCTGGAAGCTCCACCTTTATTTCAGTAAATCTAGTTTGTCCTATAGCGCTTCGGATAAACTAGTTTTCTTTTTTTTTTTTTTTATGATCGGAGGTTTAACGACCACAGTGAGCAACTCAATGGGCTATAAGCAGTCGCCCGTCCCTAATTTAGGGCCACTGGTTCCAGGGAAGTGAGAGAGCCAGTACCGTAAGACAAAGGCAACATCCATGCGTCACCGTGATTCGAACCCGGACCCCTTTCGGACGAATGATCAGAAGCCATCGCTTAGACCACTGCGCCACCGGAGCGGCTGAACTAGTTTGTCCTAAAATCGGGTTTGGTAGGTAACATACATACTGACAACAGCAACTATGAATTATATCATGAAAAATGTTTTTATTAAACTGTTTTTAGCTTCAAGCTGAGAATTTGAGAACCATTTCATAACGCTTTAAGAAATGGGTTTTTGCTCAAAACACCTTTTAAAATGCTTTCGATAGCTTTGGATAAAAACTTAGAAGTCCGAGATGGCAACTTATGATGATACAAAGACTGTGAATTATAAATGGATTTCATTTTATTTAGAGACACTTTCTCAGCTTTTACCATCACTTTCGAGGAATTTTCAAGTTGAACGGTAACTTTTAAAATACAAAGAAAGCACTTATATTTTCAGAAGTGGAAAGTCAAAGATAATCGAATAAAATTCTCCGAAATGGGTAACATTATCTCCAGAAAATCCAGGGAACGGGGCATCTGCTTGGATCATGGATCATGGATGAGGTATTCGAGGAAAATACACTTTTTTTTTTGAAATATTTAAAAACGCTAAACCATCAGTGTGCCTTCTTAGGAAAGGAACGTTTTAAAGAGAAAATTTAGTTCAGTATAGCGCGAATCATAGCAACGTGATGCGATTTATTGCTGCCCACACAAGTCTCCTCAGCAATACAAAACTCGGCATTGGAATTTACCCATGAGTGTTGGTTTCGATGTTTTAAGTCCCGCCGCAATTTTTAACTCAACTTTGGAACTCAATCCGGAAGTTAATCCCGTTTTGCCTGCAACGCATACGTACTGCTATTATAAATTCCATGACACTGTTCAGAAAATGCACATACTGGCAACAACAACTATGAATTATAGCTTAAACTTTTTTTTATTCCTTCTAACACAATTACTCTGTTTCTTACATTTGACCAGCCACGTAAAACTAGAAACTTTCATACACTGCCTAAGTTCAACATTGGAAAAGTTCATAAACACTGGTTCCTATAAATTACCGAAAATTACCCAGAAAAATCGCGATTATTTGTGAAAGAAGAGATGGAAATGCACGAAATTTACGAATATGACGTGAAATGTAATGCGAAGTCAGGATATACACTGCTGGCCACCCAAAATGCAACACCAAGAAGGACACGAGATAGCAAAGCCAGATTTACTGGACACATAACAACAGATACAAAGATGAAACGATTGAGCTTACAGGCCCGTGCGACTTGCGGAACACGCAGACATCAATAGTTCGTGTGGCCCCCATGACTGGCAGTAACGGCCGCTACACGCCGCGGCATCGAACGAAAGAGGCTTTGGATGTGGGTTTGGGGTATGTCAGTCCAGGCTGCTTCCACACGTTGACACAGTTCATCAGGCGTAACCACGGGTGGTGCTTGCCGGGTCACTCAGTTGCCGATCAGCGACTAGACATGTTCGATGGGCGATATATCGGGAAAACAGGCGGGCCACGGCAGCAATGACACTTGGTGGGCCGTGAAGAATTGTTGCACGATGCATGCCACGTACGGGCGCGCATTGTCCTGTTGAAACGTGGCCGCTGGCAGGTCCTGCAGGTAAGGGAGGACTACAGGCTCCAAAACGTCGGAGATGGTGCGGTGGCTGTTGAGTGTACCAGCGATGCGTACCAGAGGGGTGCGGGTGTCATATCCAATTGCGCCCCAAACCATAACGCCAGGTGACGGACTGGTATGGCGATGCATAATGCAGGCGTCATACAGTCCCTCGCCGCGATTCTGCCCCACGCGGATCCGACCATCGTGGTGTTGCAGGCAGAAGAGGGATTCGTCGGAGAAGACAATGTCGTACCATTCCGTAGTCCAGGTGTGGCGTTCAACGGCCCACTTCCGCCGCACTCGCCGGTGGTGTAACGTCAATTGTAATCGGAGCAATGGGCGCCGTGCGACAAGTCCCCGCTCCTGCAGACGACGTCGAACGGTACGTGCTGACACAGGTTGTTGCGCAACATACCCTAATTCATGCGCTAACGTTCGTGATGTGGCGATGCGAGCCGTCAATGCCCGCCGCACAACATGCCGGTCCTCTCGTTTGGTGGTGTGCCGCGGCTGCGGCAATCGCTCACGTCGGTCTGTCCGCCCCTCCTGCACCCACCGAATCCATACTCGCCTCACTGTGGTTGGATGTCGTGCCACACGGGCGCCGATGTCTCGGTACGATAAACCGCTGTCGCGATAAACTACTATTCGTCCTCTGTCGAACTCCGAAACGTGCTGGAATGACTGCCGTATTCTACGACCAGGCACCAGGAAGCTTCCCACGCACAGGTCCGGCAGCACAACACACTTCCTCTACTTACACCCCGCCTTCTGTGCACCCTTCTTATAGTACTTTTCGGTGGCGTGCCGGGCGCACATGATTTGCATATGCCCTGCAATGCTAATCGTTTGCATGTCCTCTTGCGGGCGACGCATGCTGCGAATTTCAGGCCAATCGGATGCTTCCTTCTTGGTGTTGCATTTTGGGTGGCCAGCAGTGTAGTATGCAAATGAGTAGCGATGACATTGGTTTTTGAAAATGAGCTCCAGAATACAGTGGGCTGTTGCGGAGGTGAGCGATACATCGTTTGCGGAGTGTAGAGAAAGCATTTTGAGAGAGCAAAATTTCTGTAATGGCAGCGAGATATCATTTAGCAGATCAACTGAGCAATCGAAAGGCTAGAGGCAGGCCAGAGTCAGGTGGAAGTTGCAAGATGGCTGGGTGTGACTCCTGTGATCCACAGAATCTGCCACCAAATTCAAAATACTGATTCAGCTTCACGACAATACAGCGACGGACGTCATAAAGACACAAGATCAGTAGGTGGATTAACTGCATGGAAGAACAAGACGGCAAGCTCGACTTAACTATGATCTGCCCTTCCTGCGGCTACAGGAATGGCGGCATTTGCTTCCACTTTGAGCAAAAGGCTTCACGAATCAGTACTTTATCATAGGCGATCAGCACCTACGTCCTGCTTACTCCCATCACATGGACGGGACAAGACTTCACGTCAATTAGACTGAAAACAAGGGGAGGCTTTAGTCTTCACAGATGATCTAGATTTGCTTTAGTCTTTGCAGATGAGTCTATATTTGCTTTAGTCTTTACAGATGAGTCTAGATTTGCTTTAGTCTTTACAGATGAGTCTAGATTTTTTTAGTCTTTACAGCTAAGTCCCATTCTTGCGGCAACAGGAACGGCGGCCTTTGCTTATACTGCGAACAAAAGGTTTCATGAATGAGTACTTTATGCTAGGCGACCAGCACCTGTGTCCTGCTTACCCTCATCACAGGGACGGAACAAGACGTCATGTCAATTAGACTGAAAAGAAGGGAGGCTTTAGTCTTCACAGATGAGTCCAATTCCTGCGGCTAGAGGAACGGCGGCAGTTACTTCCACTGTGAACAAAAGGCTTCACGACGGAGTACTTTATGCTAGACGGCCAGCACCTGCGTTGTGCTTACCTCCATCACAGGGACGGGACAAGACGTCACGTCAATAACACTGAAAACAAAGGGAGGCTTTAGCCTTCACAGATGAGTCGCTTTACCTGCGCCTACAGGAACGGCGGCACTTGCTTCCACTGGAAACAAAAGGCTTCACGAATGAGTACTTTATGCTAGGCGACCAGCACCTGCTTCCTGTTTACACCCATCACAAAGACGGGACAGGACTTCACGTCAATTAGACTGAAAAGGGAGGCTTTAGTCTTCCCAGATGAGTCCAGATTTGCTTTGCAGAGGAGAGTTCAGGCGTGTCTCGATTTGGAGAGAACGAGGGACACACTGTCGTCCCTCTATGACCCGTGAAATAGACACTTATTGTGGTGGTGGAGTCCTGGTTTTGGGGTGGCGTTTCTTTAGGTGACTCACAGATTTCTGTCCTTTCAAGAGGAACCATGAATGCTCGACACTACAGGGATGATGTTCTGAAAATACGTTCGCCCTTATGCACATACTATAGGAGGGGCATTTCTCGTAAAAGAAGATAACGCTCATCCACACCAAACCAAGCTGATAGAATAATGTCTCCAAGAGAAGAACATCGTCCACATGAATTCGCCAGTCAGCTCAACAGACCTCGATCCAACCGGGCATGTCTGGAATACTCTAGAGAGACTTGTTTCTGACCTCAACCCTTTTCCGCAACATTTGGAGGGGCTTAGACAAGCTTTGCACTATCAAAGGACGAAGCTATTTACTCAGCTCCTAGACACCGTCATCAACAACATGAAATATCGCTGTAAGACCTGCATTACTGCGAGAGTTTAACACACTACATATTTAGGTGCTTTAGCTATTTCATTTTGGCACCTTATTTTTCACCTAGTTCTTATGTGGAGATTTTGTCGAAATGAAGTGTTTCGTAAGAAATGTTTTAGGGTATTTCTCTGACGTATTATACAGGTCCTCACAAATTTTCATAACATTTCATCGTGTATTTTTTGAGTTATCGCGATTTTTCAGTTTTCACTTTAATGAACGGAAACCTTTTTGGGGTTCCAAACAACGGAGCCCCAAAATGCTCCGTCTAAGAGTTTAGACATTGTCAGTGAAATTTTGATGGCTTAGTAACATTTTTACAATGAAGGAAGAAATGTTCTTCATAATACATAGAAAACTCACAGAATATTCAAGCAAAACAAACTGAATTTGTTTGTACCACTTACTGGTCATTCATGTAACACTTCCCAGAAAACTTGAAAATTTTCTCTCAAGTTTTCTGAGAAGTGTTACATGGATGACTAGTAAGTGGTACAAGCAAATTCAGTTTGCTTTGCTTGAATATTCTGTAACATTTTTACACTGAGGCTCACTGAATTAGGAGCACCCCTTTGCAAAGTGGGTTATACCCAGTAATTGCGTAACGGTGAGGATGGCATGGTCTGTAAATTAAAGGGATGTACACTGAAGTGCCAGAAAAACTGGTACACCAGTCTAATCTAATCCCCACGGGAGCGCAGGACTGCAGAAATACAACGGGGCATGGACTCCACTAGCTTCTGGAAATATGCTGTAGGCAATGCACACCATACTTTGCAGAACGTTCCACAATTCGGGTGTATTTCGAGGTCTCGGATTCCTGTGTTCGATAGCGCGTTGCATGGCATCCCAAATGTGTACCATCACGTTCAGACCTGGGGACTTGGGTGGGAATGGCAACACCCCAAACTCAGATGAATGTTCCTCTAACCATAATGTGGCATCCTGACACTTGTGTGGAGGTGCATTGTCCTGTTGGAACAGGCCTAACCCATCAGCATGAATGCAGGACATGAACGGATGTACCTCTTCAGAAAGGATGCGCACATAGCGTTGGCCGGCCACAGCCGTTTGTAGATGTACCACGGGTCCCAGTGAAGTCCAGCTAAACACACCCTATACCATTACAGACGCCCCACCTGCCAGTGCAGTGCCCTGTTGACAGACGGAATCCGTGGCTTCATGGGGTTTGCGCCACACACGAATCCTTCCATCTGCGCGATACAGTTGGAAACGCGTCTCGTGAGACCAGGTTACTTGGTCTAGTCATCAAGTGTCCAGTGGCGGTGTTGCGGTGCCCAAGCGAGGGGCATAGCTCTGTGTCGTGCACCCATCAAGGGGACTCGAGTTGGGCATCGGCTCCCAAAGCCCATATCGTGCAGGGTACGTTGCACAGTCCAGACGCTGATGCTTGTTGAGGCTCCAGGATTGAATTCCGATGATACCTGCGAGAGTGTTGCACGCCTATCGCGTGAAACGATTCTTGCCAGCATACGATGGTCACGTTCACCCAATGTCTTTTTACGGCCACACTGGTATCGTAGGTTGGAGGTTTTGCCGGAATTCTTGTAGTCACGGTACACTCTTGCAATGGTCGTCCGTGAAAATCCGAACTTCGTTTCTACCTCGGAAATACTATGGCCCATCTCACGAGCGCCAACTATGACACCGCGTTGAAAATCGCTTAAATCGTTATTACTTGTCATTCTCATGCCGAAAACAGCTCTGACAGCTGGCACCTGTAACTTGATTTGTCATTTTCTTGTAGGACTTGCGTCCGCAGTGAGTAGAGTTTAGGTCCCAGGGAAGGAATGAGAGCAAGTCTAGCACCTTTGACAGAACAGATTGTAGTGAGATTAGAGTACAGTAGAGGGCGCCACCGTACAAGTACGATGTTGCACACAGAGGGCTAAGAGAATTTCAGGGGAGGCATGGGAAAGGATACCCATTTTAACCAGTGGGTCCAGCCTGGGGGTGCTCGTCCGATGCACGGCGGATATTCAGCGATTGTTTGTAAATCACACCATCTCTGATGGATCAGCCCAGGTTCGAACCTGATCTGACAGCTGGCAAATGATCATATGTAGAGGATTTTAGGAAGGGAGTGTCTGACCCTAGGTCTTAAACAACCCTTAGAAATAGGAGGCTAGGAGATTTGGGCTAGAGTGCCCGATAGGAAAGTGACACGGAAGCAAAGTAGAAAGGGGGAGGAAGGCGTCCTTATTTATTACCGGGGTGGAGGGGGGGGGGGAGTGCCCGGGGTCAGACGGCTTAACGTGCCTTTCCGACGCACGGCGGATATTTAGTGGATCGAGCGTTCGTACCTGCCTGGGATCGAACCTGAGGTCCTTTCCGTGGCAGTCACGAACGTTGCCCACTAGGCCACCCGCGGCCCCTGACAGCTGGCAAGGATGTCTATCGCTTTATATACGCACTGGCGGATGCACCCGAGTACGCGCATAGGTAACGTTGGCACGTTGCTTATGTATTTTGCATAAGCTCGTCTGTATCAGTTTTTCTGGCACTTCAGTGTAAATTCAACCAAAGGGTGTAAGCTCACGATTCCGTTTACAGCAATATCTGAAGGATTAAAAACCCCATTGAAAAACTTCTTTCTTCCGTCAGACACTATAATTTTCCATACGAGTTCCATTGACTTTGAATAGCTTTGATAAATTTAATTTGCGTCAGAACACATTCAAAAGACGTTCTTATTAAACCCGAAAATTCGGTGTCATCTTTCTAATTTTTTTAATGGCCTCACCACGTCACAACTCCCAAAGCATGTGTCCCTTTGTGACTCAGCGGGTAGCATGTTCGTCTTCAGTTGAAGACGAGGTTTTTGAAGACCAGCCTCATCTTCAGTTGAAGACAACGCTGGTTTGATCTTCACTAGGTGCAAATGGAAAGAATTCGAACATGTCCTCATAGAACATGAGCTGTTGTATGTGCTGCCATCTGTCAATAATGCTGTTGACTTGTACCAACATTTCCCTAAGACAATTATTACAGCAAGATTTCTCTTCCGCGAATTAATACCAGTGGTGCATCCACAGGGGTGGCCATGGGCGCCGACAGGGGAGGGTCACCTGACCCCTGTATAATTATTTTTTACCTTTATTTTATTTTATTTTATTTTATTTATTACTTTTTTTACACTCACAGAACAGGACCACAAGGAAAGTTGGAGTTTGGGGCGTTTAATTTAATATCAAAATTTTATTGGAAATTTGGAATTGGAAAACTATAACGTGAAAGCGGTAAACCTAGCAAACTGTAAGGTAGTACGCCCAAACAAGTTCCACTCAGGGTGGTGTGTGCTGAACTTAAAAAGGCTTGGCGTGGCCCTGCTCGACACTGTTCATTATTTTGAAAACAGTTACCAATGTACATGATAATACATGACTATTACTAACATACACTTTCTTCAAGAGCAGCATCAATTAATAATAATAATAATAATAATAACAATAATAATAGTAATACGTAGTAGTACTAGTGTTCTAGTGTAGTAAGTAGTAGTAATGGTATTAATGTTTCATTTTCATTAATTTTCTACATATTAGCCAAAGCTTAATTAATTACACTTGACCCCCTTGAAAAATTTTCTGCAACGCCCATGGGCGTGGCCAATGGGGTCCGCCCCATTGGGCTGACAGCGGAAAATCATTAAGTCGAAGTTTGAAACAAAAACTCACAATACGCGATCTACATGTATGTACTTCTTAATCATGTACCGTATAATTACAACATACAATAATTACAAGGGAATAGTTCTGTTTAATAAATTTAGAAAAATCTAACCAGAAAAAGAATTTATTCTACTGCTTCTTCTAATCATTTAACTTTCTTGTACTGTAACATTAGTAGTAACTGGTGATGTATGGATGTTGTGTTTATCTTATGGCACTGGCTCTCTCCCTTCCCTGGAACCAGTGGACCTAAATTAAGGACGGATGACTGCTTATAGCGCATTGAGTTACTCGGGGGGGGGGGGGTTCGTTAAACCCCCAATAAAAAGCAACTAGTAACTGGAAAAGAATAAATGTACAAAAGTCAGATCAGATCATACACTGACGGAAAAAAAAATCCCAACACCACGAAAGTTGTAGAGGAATGAAATGGCGGCAATACATTTTTATAGGCAACATATTTAATCGATTAAGGTTTCAAGATCACAGCTTATTGTAAGCGCGAGAAGAGCCATTTTAAATGTGAAATGCTGGTACATTAATAACCGGTGTAACCGCCAGAATGTTGAATGCAAGCACGCAAACGTTCATGCATTGTGTCGTACAGGTGCTGGATGTCAGTTTGTGGGATGGAGTTCCATGCCTGTTGCACTTGGTCGGTCAATACAGGGACGGTTAATGCTGGTTGGGCGTGACGCTGGAGTTGTCGTCCAATGATGTCCCATACGTGCTCGATTGGTGAAAGATCTGGTGATCTAGCAGGCCACGGCAACATGTCGACACTCTACAGAGCATATTGGGTTACAACAGCGGTATGCGGGCGAGCGTTATCCTGTTGGAAAATACCCCCTGGAATGCTGTTCATGAATGGCAGCACAACAGGTTGAATCACCAGACCGACGTACAACTGTGCCGTCAGGGTGCGTGGGATAACCACGAGAGTGCTCCTGCTGTCATAGGAAATTGCTCCCCAGACCATAACTCCATGTGTAGGTCCAGTGTGTCTCGGCCGCAGACAGGTTGGTAGCAGGCTCTCACCTGGCCTCCTTCTAACCAACACACGGCCATCACTGGCACCCAGGCAGAACCGGCTTTCATCAGAAAACACAACAGATCTCCACTCCGTCCTCCAATGAGCTCTAGCTTGACACCACTGACGTCGCAAACGACAGTGGTTTGGAGTAAGTAGAATGCACGCTACAGGGCGTCTGGCTCGGAGCTGTCCTTCAAGTAACCGATTTGTAACAGTTCGTTGTGTCACTGTGGTGGCAACTGCAGCTCGAATTGCTGCCGCAGACGCGGTACGATGCGCCACGGCCATACGCTGTACACGGCCGTCTTTCCTCTCAGTAGTGCCACGTGGCCGGCCGGAACCCGGTCTTCTTGAGGTAGTACCTTCCCTTGAGCACCGCTGCCAACAATCATGCACAGTGGCTACATTCCTGCCAAGTCGTTCTGCAATATTGCGAAACGAAAATCCACCTTCTCGTAGCCCTATTACACGACCTCGTTCAAACTCCGTGAGCTGTTGGTAATGGCTTCTTCGTCTTCTTAAAGGCATTCTTGACTAACATCAACACCCTATGTCGAATCTTAACGATAACTAACGCTCACGAACGTTACAGCGCGTATTAACAGCAAACCTGCTTTGCATGTTCCGAGGGGCGCTTCTAGCGCCACACGTATGCGCCGAGCGCGAAATTTGCATAGACGTCATCTTACAGATGTACTCTCACCGCCTACCAACTGTCGTTTATCGAACACAACCCCTTCTTGGTGTTGGGATTTTTTTTCCGTCAGTGTATGTAGAGGCTTTTAGAAAGGGAGTGTCTGATCCTAGGTCTTAAACAACCCTTAGAAATATGAAGCTAGGAGATTTGGGCTAGAGCGCCCGATAGGAAAGTGTCACGGAAGCGAGGTAGAAAGGGGGAGCAAGACGTCCTTATTTATTATCGAGGGGCCGGGGCCCGTCGGCTCAACGTGCCCATCCGACGCACGCGCGGATATTTAGTGTTTAAAGCGTTTGTTCCTGCCCGGGATCGAACCTGAGGTTCTTCCGTGGCAGTCACGGACGTTGACCACTAGGCCACTGCGACAGAGATGGAAACTGGTCACTGGTCAACGGGTCGACAACTTCTTGCGGGTCCAACGGGTCGGGTCAAGGTGTTCCTGACCCGATTTTGACCCGGTTTCATTCGCGTTTTATTTTTGAAAAGAGAAAAATATATTCCAAAGAAAAATGCGCGTTGTGGAATTCTTTAGTCGATACTGGTGCCCACGGAGTGAATAATGATTTGCCATGCGAAAATATTGTCGTCGCTTTCTTACAGCAACGAAGATTTCCACCGACCGACGGACGTTTGACACACCGACACCATATCGTAAAAAGATACTTCCTTTGCGTTCTTTTACAGTGCGATTGTTCAGGGCAAGGTACAGACAAACGCCATTTGCCTGCTTCTCAGCTGATTCACTCTCTCCGTGCGAAGTTCACTGAATGACTAAGAGTTACTTTTCACATCGCATCTTATACATTGAGCATTTAGAGGTCTTCAATTGATGTGCTAACATCCCGTTCCCATAACATGCCATGTCGAAATTAACTCCATATTTGTTAATATGGATGGATTTAATATTAAGGAGGTTGAGAAAGGCGTCGAGGCCAACAAATACGTGCTTGTTCAAAACCACAAGGGGAAGAGTGAATGCTGGAAATTGTTTCGTCTCATTAAGGAACCGGTGAATAATTCTGTGATGTTTCGTCTTGCTTGTTGTTCAAAATGTGGAAAGTGTATAATTACAAAGAAAGATGTCGACGGTGTAATAAAAGATTATGGAACCAAAAAAGTATGCGCACCTCCATCAAAGGGTCCGTTACAAACATCTGCGATGTTTTGTAACGGACCCTATGAAAGTATGCGCACCTCCATCAGAGCGTGGAAAGGGTGAACAATCTAAATACGTTAAAAAAACAAAAACATTTGTGCAATCTTAAATAATGATTCCCATTTGTAATATACTCACGGTCATAGTCAGCCATCACTTCTGGATTACGCAAAATAGTGGTACTAAAAATGGCACTAAAATTTCGCAAGTAACCAAATTTTATTATTGAAAAAGTATTTGTTCTTAAATATCAAGAGGTTATTGGGATGAATATATATTACGCTCTTTCTGATCATACAGGTCCACAGTCTTAAGTATATATATTTTTTTTCTCTGGTTAAAATCTCCGCGAGTTGGTTTCTTTCAGTATGAGGAGGCCATCAGCCCCACCCACACTGCCCCCCAGCGACTAGGGAGTGGCAGAGATGTTTGGACGTTTGGGGAAAAGGTCAGCCATGTTTCCTCTTGTGTGGATAAAGTTTAGTTGCTTAAGAGGTAAGCTCTCTTCATTGTCTTTAGGTTTTAGGTTTTATAAGTTCAATGTTTGTACTTCTTGTACTTTTTTTCTCTGTTGTTTTTTGCTTTTTAGCATTTAGGCACTGGCTAGTCTGTTAACTTTTTTGCGGGTTTTAACTCTTTCTTTTCTTGGTAACTTTGCGCGTTTTTTAGGAAACTTAGGCCCAGCAGCTGGCTAAGCATAGTTCCTTTACATTGCGCTGTATTTTCAAAGTAGTTAAGTTCTTAATAACTACTTAATTATGCACTTAAAGCACTGCTGAAATACTTTGTACATATTGCAACTAATTGTTTATGTCATATAACTTTCACAAAGCATTTCTTTAGTTAATTATTGTCTTTAATTTATTCTCGTTTTTGTGTTGTCAGAAGTTGTGGAGTAGGGGGTTTTAGAATCAAGTTTTCTTTCAAAAATCTGAGTTTTAAATAATTAATATTTCCTTTTTTAAATGCAATGTAAAAATTTGGAATACTTTTGCATTGCTATTCAGGTTTAAATTCTCTCTCAGGCGAACTTGGCATTTCGTTATAGCTGAACATTATTTCTAATTATTATGTCACTCTCGCAACTTGAGTTCTCTTTAATCTTCTTCTTTCTGTTTAATAGTAACAGATGAAGAGCAGGTCGGGCCATGAAAGTTATGGATGCAAGCTAAATTGTTAACTAAAGCTAGGTCATACAACTCTGCGGAGGTCATGACATATATATATATTTTAAAACAATTTTTGGTGGGCTTATTACTTGCATCTATGGCTTTGCAGAAACCCATTTCCAACTAGGTCTTTGTGGAAGTGAGAAAATGCAGAGTTTTTGCTGGTCCTTGATAAAGCCAAGGCTCGGTATTCTCGACACTTTCTACATTCAGTTGTTTTATTTTATTTTTTATCTTTTCTCCTTTTACTCACACCGGTAGATACATAACCTTTTCTATGTTGTACTTGGTATGAGTCAAAAAAAAATATATATATTTTTTTGCTTAGGTCTCTTCTTAATAGAATGTGAATTCTGAATTTTCATAACTGCTGCGTTGCGCGTTTTGATCTTCAGGTTATTTTGCAACTTTCGTTTTAAATTCAAAAGTTTTTCCTTAGTTTTCAGCTTTGCTCTTCAGTATTATATATATATATATATATATATATATATAAATTGAGTTTCGAATTTATAGTTCAAAGCAGAATTGTCCGGGTCAGTTACGGGTCAGGAATTTTTGACCAGTTTCCAACTCTGATCCGCGGCCCTGCACAAAAGTCAACCTCCTTAATTGTTATAGCACCTATTTTGTACGGTAAACTTAGGGTGGGTCACCCCACCTTGGAAAAATTCTGTGCCCCGCCCCCTTCCACCCACCAGGGGGAGAATTTCTGGGTACGCTACTGATTAATACTATTATTTTCCATGAAAGAATAAATTCGGTTTTGTGGATCTTGTGAGCAGGATTCCGCCCGAATTCTAAGTATATCATCTTCAAATATTAATTTCCTAGCTTAAATGCAGTCGGACTAAAAATTATTTTGAGAGTAATATTACTTCATTTGTATTACACTGCATGTGAGCTCAGAGATATAGATACGCGTGTTATTTCTGGAAATGAATATTTTGGTTTTTCTTCTTAATGTACCATCTCGTAACGGAGGTCGATGACCACCTTGGCAAAACTTCTACGATCGGCTGCAGCTCTAAAAAGATGTTCGATGTTCATACCAGTCCACTCCTAAATATTGTCCAGCCAGGTTATTCTTCTTCCCCTTGTTCTTTATCCTTCTATTCTTCCTTCAATAGTCAGCTAGGGGATTTTATATTTGTTATTTCTGAGTAAATGTCCAAGGCATGCAGTTTTCCTTCTCTTGATGTTTATTAACAATTCGCGGCTTCCCTTTATTTTTTTTAGAACATTTTCACTTGTTGCTTTATCCGTCCAAAGGATCTTCAGAATCTTTCTGTAAACCCACATTCAAATGTTTCTACTCTTTTAATGGCGGTGGAGTTTCGCGTCCATGTTTCATCGCCATACAGTATCACAGCCCAAATATAGCACTTCATCATGCGAATACGAAGATCCAGGTTTAAGTTAACATTATATAGTATAGACTTCATTTTAAGGAAGCTTTGTCTCGCCGTTTCTATATATATATTTTTTTTAATTCGGTATTTAACATGACCGCCCCTCTCTCTCTTAACATTTCTTTCGACGTATGACTACGTCTAACTCCGCGAATAGAATGGGGCGACTTACGGCCAACCGCCTGAGACAAAAATAGGTCCCGATTGAAATCATTATAGCATTAAAAATACGTGACGCATACTAATCGTGTTAGCATATTCGTGAACAACATGGAGCCCAATTCGCGTACTGCGCAATACACCGTGTGCGCGACGTTCCCCTCACTCCCCGTGCGCGGGGGAGATGATGGAATATTTCTGGGTGTCCCGCCGCGTTTGACTCAGTCTACCTCTGCAACCGTGAGAACAAAACGACTGAGCGTGGTATCGTTTTAAAGCTCTCGACGAGATCTATTCAAATATACGAAAAGCATTTCGCAGTGGTTTGAACTGAACATTTAAAAAATTGTTTTCTTGTGAACGCTGAACACTTTTAATAATATCGCTGTTTATCTGAACAACGGTGAGTGCAAAACGACTGTGCGTGGTAACGTTTTAAAGTTCTCGACGAGATCTATTCAAATATATAAAGAACATATCGCAGTGGTCTGACTAAAATTTTTAAAAACTGTTTTCGTGTAAACGGGTTAACATTTTCGACAATGCTGCGGAATTCGCAGAATGAACGCAAGCAGAAGTGGAGAAAATCAAAACGAGAGCCAACAGTAGTGATGAAACGTCGGGTAATTCCTGTATCGATCTGCTTTGTGTTCGCCATGTATCCAGCATTATTTGTAAAAATTATGTAAGCTACTTTTCATGTAACAGACCTGTGTTCGCTATTACAAATTAAATAAACGCTTTGAAACCATTCTCGACTATAGCTCATTTGGATTCACCGATCTGCAAGTTGTAGTCCTAAGTTCCAAACTGACGGCTCAATCAGAACTGAGCCTACCTGGGCTGTTATTATTTTTTTCGCATTGTTTAATTTAAGAGACAATCACAAAATTGTACCATACGAGTAAAATGGTACCGAAAAATCCAGTTTTGTCAGTCTAATCTATTTCACCCATGTTCGGGATCTTTAGGAGAACTGTATAAGTGGTGTGAAACCTGATGACACGGGACAGCAGACCCCACACTGCATGTAGCATAAATGCCAATTAAAGCAGTGTCATAAACTAACAGTATGTAACATGTTAAATGCGAATGCTGTGCTTAACCCTTTAAGCGGCCGATGTATCTGGACCAAATGCTGCTGCCCACACTTTTCTGCGCTTCCCAAACCTATATGTTCTCATAGAGGTCTGGATTTACAAAGCTGAGGCAAAAACGATTCCTTTCACCTTTTCAGCCGAGAAGTACCAACGACAAACCTGTCACTAGTCGTAAATCTGCTCCGTCTGTCTGTCTTTTTCTCTCTGTCTCTGCATTTCTCCGTCCGTCTCTTTCTCTCTCAGATCAGATCATATGTAGAGGATTTTAGGAAGGGAGTGTCTGACCCAGGTCTTAAACAACCCTCAGAAATAGGAAGCTAAGAGATTTGGGCTAGAGTGCCCGATAGGAAAGTGACACGACACGGAAGAGAGGGAGGAAGACGCCCTTATTTATAACCAGGGGGCCAGTACCCGGGGCCCGACGGCTTAACATGCCCATCCGACGCACTGCGAATTTTTAGTGGTTCGAGCGTTCGCACTTTCCTGGGATCGAACCTGATGTCTTCTCCGTGGCAGTCACGAACGTTGCCCACTAGGCCATCCGCGGCCCCTCGTCCTCTATCTCTATGTTTCTCTCTTTATCTCTATCTTTCTCTCTCTCTCTCTCTCTCTGTTCTAGTACCCTATTCCCTGCTTCATGATTGAAGTCTCGATGGGAAACGGCTAGAGTCTCTGGCGCGGACATCATGTCATTGTGGGTAGAAACAAGTGATTCAAACATGCAACTCTCTCTGATATGTAAAATCATTCGTTTTCACATCGTTTACTTCTCGACAGCGAATTCATTCATTCGAGCTGATATCAGCACATTTTGTTAACACCGAGTTAATTCGTTTCAGCTGGTTAAGGGGTTAAGTCATCATCCTTATAAAAGTTCCAAATTTTTTGCCTTAACAAAGCTTTCCCACTTGAAACTTTCCTGTTTTTCCGTCAACGAACGAACGAAAGATAACTTGGACTTTAAAAAATTAAGTAATTAAGATAAGCAAAAATGCCTGAAACAATGACCACTAAACGCGCCCTCCTCCCCATAAATGAATAAAATTTAAGTTAGCGGGACAAGGCTGAGCTAGCATGAAGGTCTTTGCACAAGAAACAGAAAATGTAGGGGTGAGCCAGAAACAGATCAAATAAATAAAGTGGGAAGCTTAAAAAAAGAAAAAAAAAACTAGCTGGTAACCCCTCTTTTCGCATCCCAGAAAGCACAGAAAAGGGCAGCAGGAGAAAGAAGAACCAAGAATCTTTTTACCACGTCTTTTGTAAAAAAAGATCGTGTTTATGTTACCGGTTTGTCCGTCCGTCCGTCTGTACCCACGATATCTCCGCAACTATTAGTCCGATTTGAAAAATTATTTTTGCATTGGGAAGCTTGAAATATGCGAATGATGATCTTACATTTCGTTTTTTTTTTTTACGATTTACAATTTCGCCGCTAGAGGGCGTAAATGCAGATGATGTCGAATTCAAAAATACGTTTTATTCCACATATTTGCTTCTGAACATCCGATTGAAAAAATTATTTTATCTTTCGATTCCATTTATGTCGAAGAGTATTTTAGACATAGTTACTTTTTCAAATTACGCATAGATTTCCCGCTAGGGGGCGTAAAAATAAGTTACATTTTCCCCGATAACTCGTCTTCTAAAACTCCGATTTGAAAAAAAATTTCTTCAGCGGATGCACCTCCTGATGGAAAATATTTTGCACATAATTTCTAATTTTTGGTAAAGAATACTTTGCCCACCAGGGGGCATAAGTGTTAATTTTTGCTTATGATGTATTTGCCATAAAATCTGAGCTTCTAAAATATCGATTAAAAAAATTCTTTCTTAAACTAATGCCACTCACATCGATAAACCTTTTCGGAATATTTTCTTCTTAAAATATACCACAGTTTCTCCGCCAGGGAGCGTAGATATATATATTATTTTTGTCAATATCTTTACTTCTAGGAGTCCGATTTGGAAAATTTCTTCTTTGTTGCATAGTGTTTTCAGTGTGACATGTTTTTCATATAATTTCAAAATTTTAAAGTATTTCATAGACTTTCCGCTAGGGGGTAGAAGTAAATTGGTTTCCCCCTATATCTCTGCTTCTAAATCTCCGATTTGAAAAAAAAATTCTGCACCGGAATACAGCTCCTGATGGGAAATCGTTTCCACATAATTTTTAATTTTTGTAAAAAAATAGTTTGGCCACCAAGGGGCGTAAATCTTAATTTTAGCTTCTGATTTATTTGCAGCAAAATATGAGCTTCTAAATTCTCGATTGGAAAAAACGTCGTTTGTAGACCGACATTACTCATGTCGACAAACATTTTAGATACATTTTCCTCTTAAAATAATGCATGGTTTCTACGCCAGGGGCGTAGATGTACATCTTATTTTTGTCAATATCTCTACTTCTAGGAGTCCGATTTGAAAAATTCCTTCTTTGTTGGATAGTGTTTCCGATGCGAAATGTTTTTCCTATAAATTCAAAATTTTCAAGTAAATCATAGACTTTCCGCTAGAGGACACAAAGGTAAATTGCGCTTTCTGCGTTATTTCTGCTTCCAAAACGCCGATTTGAAAAATTCTTCCTGTATCGCATACAGCTCCTGACGGAAAATGTTTTCATATAATTTCTAATATTAAGTAAAGAATGGTTTGGCCACTAGGGGGGCCATAAGTGTTCATTTCTGCTTCTGATGTATTTGCAGCAAAATCTGAGCTCCTGAAAACTCGACTACAGTTTTTTTTTCTTGGACCGATACCGCCCACATCGAAAAACCTTTTGAGAGTACTTTCTTACTAAAATAATGCATGGTTTTCCCACCAGGGGACGTAAAGTCACATCTTATTTTCGTCGATATCTCTGTTTCTAAGAGTCCGATTTGAAAAATTATTTCTGTGTTGGAGAGCGTTTCCGGTGCGAAATGTTTCTCATTAAAATTCAGGTTTTTCTTAACGCACAAGTCTGCAACCAGAGGGCGTAAGCTCACGATTCCGTTTACAGCAATATCTGAGGGATTAAAAACCCGATTGAAAAATTTCTTTCTTCCGTCAGATACTATTGTTTTCCATACTGATTTCATTGACTTTGAATAGCTTTGATAAATTTAATTTGAGCCAGAACGGATTCAAAAGACGTGCTTATTACACCCGAAAATTCGGTGTCATCTTTCTTGTTTCATTTTCTAATCGTTCCTGGGTCAAGTTCGTCCTCTGGAGAATAAGAAAGAGATTGCGCTTTAAAATTCACAGGGACAGGAATCTGAGGATGACTTTGAACGGGTAGGTCTTGCAAAGCCCCTTTCCCAGTTGCCCTTTTACAAATTACCGAACCTCTACGGGATGCCCCAGAAATGCACTTCAGAAATCTGTGGAATCCCAGAGGCTTTGACATAAAGCATGAAAAAGCCGGATTTTGTCATCAGGGTATCACAAAAACCCTAAACAGAAAATTTCGTCCTGGTAGTAACAATTTATATACTAGCTTTTTTGGCGGCAATAAACTTCACAACCAGGCACCTCTGTAAAACAAGTCAAATCATGCTACGGGGGAGCTCAAAATGTATTTATGTTGAAATCTCGAAGTCGAATTTCTTTTCCGGTTACAATACTTTTTCGTATACTATGAGAAAAATTAAAATGAGGAAAAGGGATATGCGGCAATAAAAGTGTTACTATTCGAGGATGGTGGGGGAAAGTGAGGAGGTAGGCTAAATCGATGCTCTGCGCAGAGCCCATGTAACACTAAATCCGCCACTGAAATTCCGGTGTCCGACGAAGCACGTTTCACAGAAAGATAATCTGTGTTCCCCTACACTTCGGACGAGGTTCCATAATATTCATCATCAACCATTATCAATCCACTGTTGGACGAAGGTCTCCCAAAGTTTCTTCTACAATGTTCTGTCTTACGCCAGTCTCCTCTGTCACTCCAGCATGCTTTCAAATTTTATCCTTCCATCTCCCATGTGGTCTTCTGGGTCTTTTCCTGTCCCTTGAAATCCAGTCTAAAATTTCATGATCAAAGTAAAATCCCTGCCGTTTCAGGGATTTTACTTTGATCATGATGTCTTCCACTATTGTAATTTTCCTTATCCACGAGTTCGGGGACTGAGGGCCGAGTCGTAAGTTGTGGAATCATATTTGGGAAGCAGGGGGTTGGCCGTAACTCACCACTCTGCCCAAGCCCGTTGGCGAGTGTGGGATAGCATTTCCACTATTCTCGGTGGTATAGTTAGTTATACTGCTATTTGTCGGTCGTCAGAGCCCTTTTAGTGGGAACAGGATGCACCACGAGAAGGGGTTGGCTTTTGTCAAGAGAGGCTATGATGCTTTTGGGCATCACTTGACCTTGCAATGTGACACACATACACACTCAACTGACAAAACGTTAGAGATAGCTACCTAATAGAGTATTGGCCCTCCTCTAGCGCGATAACAGACGAAGCATCGACTCCACCACATGGCGGGGGTAATGCCAGTCATGCCTGTTGCAGAACTGTGTCCGCAACTCCACCCGAAACTTCATTCTAGGATCTGATGTTCCGCTTGACGGCATCTCAGACAGCTTCAACAGGGTTTAAATCCCGGGACATTCGGGAACCACTGGATGCCAAGCCATACCTGCGGCTTGGCATCCAGTGGTTCCCGAATGTCCTCAAGCCATACCTGCGTGGTTGCAGCCCGGTGCGGTGGAGCATTGTCATGCTGTAACAGACAATCGGCCGCACATGTGAGAAGGCCATGAAAGCATATACCGTATTTTCGTGCGCATAGTCCGCCCCGCAGATAGTCCGCAAGGAAAAAAAGTCGTATTGACAACGACAAAATTTCCGAGATAGTCCGCGCCCACAGATAGTCCGCAAGGAAAAAAGTTCGTATTGAAAACAACAAAATTTCCCAGATAGTCCGCAAGGAAAAAAGTTCGTATTGAAAACGACAAAATTTCCCAGATAGTCCGCAAGGAAAAAAGTTCGTATTGAAAACGACAAAATTTCCCAGATAGTCCGCAAGGTAAAAAAGTTCATATTGAAAACGACAAAAATTCCCAGATAGTCCGCAAGGAAAAAAGTTCGTATAGGAAACGTCACAATTTCCCAGATGGTCCGCACCCGCAGATAGTCCGCAAGGAAAAAAGTTCGTATTGAAAACGTCAAAATTTGCCAGATAGTCCGCAAGGAAAAAAGTTCGTATTGAAAACGACAAAATTTCCCAGATAGTCCGCAACAAAAAAAAGTTCGTATTGAAAACGCAAAAGTTTCCAGATAGTCAGCACCCACAGATAGTCCGCAAGGAAAAAAAAGTTTGTTTTGAAAACGACAAAATTTCCCAGATAGTTCGCAAGGGAAAAAAGTTCGAATTGAAAACGAAAAATTTTCCCAGATGGTCCGCAAGGGAAAAAAGTTCGTATTGAAAACGACAAAATTTCCCAGATAGTCCGCAAGGAAGAAAAGTTCGTATTGAAAACGACAAAATTTCCCAGATAGTCCGCAAGGAAAAAAAGTTCGTATTAAAAACGACAAAATTTCCCAGATATTCCGCAAGGAAAAAAGTTCGTATTGAAAACGACAAAATTTCCCAAATGGTCCGCAAGGAAAAAAAGTTCGTAATGAAAAGGACAAAATTTCCCAGATAGTCCGCAAGGAAAAAAAGTTCGTATTGAAAACGACAAACATTCCCAGACAGTCCCCAAGGAAAAAAAGTTCGCATTGAAAACGTCAAAATTTCCCAGATAGTCCGCAAGGAAAAAAAGTTCGTATGTGAAACGACAAAATTTCCCAGATAGTCCGCGCCCACAGATAGTCAGCAAGGAAAAAAAGTTCGTGTTGAAAACGACAAAATTTCCCAAAGGGTCCGCAAGGAAAATAAGTTCGTATTGAAAACGACAAAATTTCCCAGATAATCCGCAAGGAAAAAAAGTTCGCATTGAAACCGTCAAAATTTCCCAGATGGTCCGCAAGGAAAAAAGTTCGTATTGAAAACGTCAAAATTTCCCAGATGATCCGCAAGGAAAAAAGTTCGTATTGAAAACGACAAAATTTCTCAGATAGTCCGCAAGAAAAAAAAGTTCGTATTGAAAACGCAAAATTTCCCAGATAGTCAGCACCCACAGATAGTCCGCAAGGAAAAAAAGTTCATATTGAAAACGACAAAATTTCGCAGATAGTCCGCAAGGAAAAAAAGTTCATATTGAAAACGACAAAATTTCGCAGATAGTCCGCAAGGAAAAAAAGTTCGCATTGAATACGTCAAAATTTCCCAGATGGTCCGCAAAAAAAAAAAAGTTCGTATTGAAAATGTCAAAATTCCCCAGATGGTCCGCAAGGAAAAAAAGTTCGTATTGAAAACGACAAAATTTCCCAGATAGTCCGCACCCACAGATAGTCCGCAAGGAAAAAAGTTCATATTCAAAACGACAAAATTTCGCAGATAGTCCGCAAGGAAAAAAGTACGCATTGAATACGTCAAAATTTCCCAGATGGTCCGCAAGGAAAAAAAGTTCGTATTGAAAATGTCAAAATTTCCCAGATGGTCTGCAAGGAAAAAAAAGTTCGTATTGAAAACGACAAAATTTCCCAGATAGTCAGCACCCACAGATAGTCCGCAAGGAAAAAAGTTCATATTCAAAACGACAAAATTTCCCAGATAGTCCGCACTTCCAAACTTTAAACAAAATAAGTAACTTAAATTTGTCACTTGCCCGTTTTTCTCTTCCATTTCACCAACCTTTAATCCATAAATGTTGGTAAAAATGCTGCGTACTGGCAAAGAATTTGGCAAGACTTACGGTACCGTATTTGTCTTTAGCCAATAAAAACAGCATACAGTTCCAAATTACAAATTTAATATGTACAATACATGTACAAAACGATAGATAAATATTTTTTCAATTAATGAATTGTCTGACAGAAAAAAAAAAAAAAAAAAAAAAAAAGAGAGAGAGAGAAAGAGAGATTCTTAATCGTCGATTTTCGTATCGCTGTCACAGTGAAACGTATTGGAATACTCGTCCAACGGTTCCCCGCCATCAATTTCATCATCAGACTGCCTTTCGGCTTGAGATGAATTTTCATTGTCGCTTTGAGCGGCGCGTTCAAAGGCCCCTAGGAATCCATTCTGGATGACAGATGTAGGGACAGAATTCCAGGCATCCACAGCCTAGTTGCACACATCGGAATATATCGCCCTTCGCCTGTGACCTCTTGGTGTGTAGGAATGAAGTCCGTCACGCATCCATTCTTCCCATTTTATTCTAATGGCCGCCTTAAAACTACAGTTCACACTCATGTACAATAGCTGTAAAAGTTTTGTAACAAATTGGCTGGAAATCTTGCATTTCAACAAAAGACTTAGAAGATCACACTCATCATGAATGTCAGGGACATAGGGGGTAAAATTCCTAATCTTAATTCCCTGAAGCAGTTGTCAAACATGTACCGGTTAGCTGAGGAGGCGAAGGCTAGTATGTGTGGGGGAGATGGGGAACAGACTAATCTGTTACTTTACAGTACAAATGGCAGTCCTTTGAGGGCACTTTTTTTTCTTAATGATACGGTATTTCTAGAAAAAAAAAAAAAAAAAAGAAAGAAACAGATAGCCCGCAGTCTCGTAAAGTCCGCACTTGCCTCTTATGCTGAGAAAATTCACAGTTAGTCCACGGACTATACGCGCGAAAATACGGTATAGGTGATCTGTTAAAAAGTTCATTCTTATCTTTGTTCTAGTTGTTAACTTGCAATTGCTAATAACTCCGTGGTGGTTGATGATCATAGTAATTAACACGTAATAACCAAATGATAATAATTGTATGCAAATAATTCTTGCGATTCGTAAATATGTCTAAGAAACTTTTATTCTTTTCTTCATTTAATTGCCAGCAAAGGTTGTCCGTTAGCTGTGCTTTATTTTCTCACTCCCCCGCTTTCGATCATCTCTCGCGCTGTCGTGAAATCCCCTCACCTCCCGGTCCACCTAAGACCTTCCCGTCTCCCCTGGGGCAATCACCTCGTCGTACTTTTCGTGACCGCTCGCTTCCTAAACCTAGAGACAACTGTCTTCTCGCCTCCTTCTTCCCTGTCTCCAAAAAATGCCATTAAGCATATCCTAAAATTCCCCGTGAGAAGGAACCACACCGCCCTCGGCAAATCTTAAGCCTCAAAGTAAAATGTGAGGGGCTAGTGCATTTGTCGGCACCATTGAAATTGAAACCTGAAAAGCATAAAAAGAGGCGCGATAGAGTTAATCTCCATTCAACATACAAAGGGCAAATACTAAGCTTAGACAGAATGTCGTCTTAGTAAGTAACCGTGCATCCGGTGTCTAATGGGGAACTGACTCTGAGAAATTTATCTCACGCTTTGTGGAAAACAAAGGAAAGGGAGCACGAGATGGAAAAAAGATTGCATTTTGAAATTTTATATGAAATCCTAAAACCCCGTATAAAAGCACATCCTGGTAGCGCGCAGCGGTTTACGATCTCTGCACACACGCTAGGGAACCTAATGTGTCCTACAAGAAGGCTTCTCAAACCATTACAGAGCCACCACCGCCTTGAACAGCGCCGACGTTGCACATGGCCTCATATTGTCGACGCCACACCAGCACCCTCCCGTCAGCTCGGTATAGCTGAAAACGAAATTCATCTGAGTACACGACGCGGTGCCACTGTTCAGAAGTCCAGTTTCAATATTTCCGGGGACAGGCGAGGCGTAATATCTGATGAGGAGCAGTGAACAGGGGCCCGTAGCCCATGGTACGGAGCATGCGCCGTACCGTCCACTCGCTGACACTGCTTGGGCCACCGACATTTAACCCAGATGTGATTTCCGCCGCCATTACCAAGCGGTCGCTCTGTACGACCATGGATTATCTACTTCGACCCCTGGTATTGATGGCGTGTGTTTAGCCGCAGCTCGCTCTCTGGGCGTTGGTATACCCTAGGGTTCTTACCAGTTACCACTTAGACGATAGAATGACCCCTCAGTCTTGCGCCGACAATGCACCCACAATCTAATTCGCTCAGATCACCGCGTTTACCCACTTTCGTCGATAGCGATGCAGTGTTGGGAAGATCAGATCATATGTAGAGGATATAAAAAGGGAGTGTCCGACCCCAGGTCTTTAACAACCCTCAGAAATATAGGAAGTTTGGGCTAGAGTTCCCGATAGAAAAGTGACACGGAAGCGAGGTAGAAAGGAAGAGGAAGACGCCCTTATTTATTACCAGGAGGCCAGTACCCGGGACCCGACGGCTTAACGTGCCCATCCGACGCACGGCGGATATTTAGTGGTTCGAGCTTTCATACCTTCTGGAATCGAACCTGAGGTTTCTCCGTGGCAATCACGAACGTTGACCACTAGGCCATCCACAGCCCCAGTGTTGGGAAGCACTGCTGTTCGCCTATTTATCGCCTGCGTTCGGTTTGTCTGTTCCACACTGCGTGGGGGTGCCGATTACTTTGAAACTGGGGAGAGACAGAGAGAGAGCATTTGGAAGAAACAGTACATTTAGTCATTTTTGCAACTACCCCTTCAGAGCTGCAGCGCGTGATTCAGGAACTTGTAAGAAAGTAGGATTAAAATGAACTTTCAAAAAACAAAACTGATGTTCAATGCTTTTACAGGAAATGAAGATTTTTCGATTGATGGGGAAAATCTGGTGGTAACAGATACCTACTTTTTACAATGATGAAAAAATTAATCAGATTATGCAACTTGGTGGGAAAGCTTTTGGAAGAAACAGTACAATTTTTCAAGAAAAATATGCCATTATGTCTTGAAAGAAAAATGTTTAATCAATACATCCTTCCAGTTCTTACGTACGGAGCAATGCCATAAGCGTTAACTAAACAAGTTAGTAAAATCATGCAATGCATTGATTATAATACACTTTCCAACATACCAGAAATCATTACTCAAGTTATTACTCAAGTTATGAGGATAATGGCTGTGGAATAAATCTCGGTCCTGTGCCCTGACCTTTGACCCCATTTCGATGATATTCAACAGAACCGGTTCAGTATACCTCCGAAATAACATGATAAAGTTTTGTCACAATGGAAGCATTTTTACGTAAGTTATGATGCATAAGGACTATGGAATTGTTACAGTGGACACCCCCCCAACCTAAAACCTGAAGAAAACTTTAAAATTTGTCCGCCATGTCGCGTATTGTATGAGGCAGCTAGGAATCACAGTTCGGCAGGCTCACATGTTCTTTTACAGTTCAGTTTTTTTTTATTTATTTCTCATTTACGTTGTTTTTTTCTTTCGGCTGTTCTCTAAAATTAATTAACAAAATTGCGGGATAATTAGGAAGTCGCTCCAATGCTCTTGAAGGCAAGAAACGCAATATTTTTGCCATTTTGAATTGTTTCTACCTGTGGGAAAAGGTAGCACTCAATGGTTGCTCTGGAAATTGATAAGAGCAAAGCGATAGGCCCAGAAGAGGACTTCTGGATTTCTTGAGGAGGGGCCGATGTTACGACCCACCCCCGCCATTAATTTAGTAATTAATGGGCGTGGTTGATGTGTGAAATTAATTAAGTATTAATTATGTTCGAGGCTTGATTGGAGTTTAAAAGTGTAAACAGCAGATAAAGTTTTATCTGGGGGTTTGGAAAGAAAAGAGGCGAAGAATTCTCTCTCTGGCTGGGTGGTCTCAGAATAGCTCTGTTAGGTCATAAATATCAGGGCGCAGCTGACGGGAAACTAAGCAACACGGAATGGTACCTTTCGAAGAAGGGTCCACTTGAGTAAATGAATGAAGATGGGGACAAAAGGTTTAGCGAATAATCGTAAATTCGTCGATTGTTTGGGGCATTTTCGAGAACAATTGCTCTCTGTGTGGTCCGTGCAGAAAAATAAGAGTTCGCACTTAGCGTGAAAATAAGGAAGAAAGTTCAGTTGTCTGTACGCTCTCCGATGTGAAAGGCTGGATGCCTTGGATCTGCAAAAATGAATTGGGAAAAATGAAGCAGCAAACCTCCCCGCATTTGGTAAGAAATGGAGACAACTCGAGGCGGCTGATGGAGATGCCAGATTGCCATAAAGACAGCGGAATGCCTAAATCCGCGTGATAAAGCTGCAATTTCTAGGCTGGAGCGTAATGGAAATCAGCGACTGTTTGGCCTAATGAAAGTCAAGTTACAGGGGAATTAAGAAGTCTGCGAGTGGACAGTGGTCATTCCAATGAGAAGCGAAGCCAAGCAAAGTCGGGTTCGGATGCCAACCACTGCAGTGTGGAATCGTCACCCCCATTCATCCCCTACTGTGGAGGAAGTGAAGAGACGCGCTTGTCTTACGGGGCGAAGCGAGGCCCCATGTGTGCGTGTGTGTGGTCACGTAAGCAGCGAAGCCACTACGTGTAAGTGCGACGGGATAAAAACATGGCGAAAGAAAAATATGAGCGTAAGAGCTGTGGCTTCGATACCTAACAAATATACAGGTGAAATGTTGAGTTGCTGATATACGCTTAAGGTAAAAGCACGTCTGATTTCGCTCGGCCGAGAAAATTAATCTCAGGGCTGGCGGTCGCAACTCGATAAAAAAAATTGGAAACAAAACCTGCGAGTGGCATATTTGAACTGCGTACTCAGGCAGGGTAGATGTTATGCTAACGGAAAGGAACTGACTGAATTGGGAATGAACGGTCAAAAAGGACGGAAGGTAGCGACGGACGGAATCAACTATAGCAGCAGCGGAATTGAATGTGTTCCACTCTCCAAGCAGTTGATGGTCAAATTTATTTCTTCACGACAACAGAAATCATTTCCCAGGAACACAGAAAATCAATCTTGGAAACCGCAACAGCAGATGTGAGAGGGCCTATTTTACTTAACGGCCACCTTCAAATCGTCACGAGAATAGATCAGTGTGCACTCTAATCATTGCAACAAAGTGCGGCGTGATATTACCATTTTAATTGTGTGATTCATTTACATCAAGCGTCAAAATGAAGTGTTGAATCATCGGTGCTGCCACATGGTGCAAGTGTCCGTGTGTGTGTGCGCGTGTTTTTTTTTGTTGTGTGATATTATGTGATGCACGCTGGATTTGCACAGCAAAGTCACGAAACTGTAAGTAGATGAATATTTCCTTTTTCTTTCTTCGCACATCTGCGAACTTGTGCCATCCCGACACCCAAAGCTGCATGGACATAGATGCAGTAATGTTGAGTGACTGAACCTCAGTGGAAATACCTGCACATACAGATTTCAATTTCTTACAGGGCCCATTTCCTGATTATTTTTTACATGAATAAGGGAGAGGGTGTGGCCACAAATTCCGCTGGGCGGGACAGTTTCTTTTAACTTTGGTTCAGGGCCAAAGCGAGCGGGGAAGGGATCTGCATGTGCATGCTTATTAGATTTAGTTAATTAACTCTGGCAGTATTTCGCACCTATAATCTTATACCGCAAATTAACGTGCTTGTGTATTTTGTGTCGCGAGTATTTTTAATGTGATCGTTTGCATATAATTTTTTTTTCATTCTCTAAGCAATTGTATATGAATATCACCTGCAGCTCTATTTAGTGTGTAAACGAGTAGTATCTCTTGTTCAGATAGTCCGGTGGAGACTCAGTCGGCTGCGTTATCCGACAGTAAAGTGTGACACCGTATGCTGCCCACATATGAGGGGCAATTGTCTATGCGCCTAGAGAGCGCCGGATCTGTTTAAATCTCGCAGAACGTTATTAAATGTTGTGTTATGTATTTGAGAATCATGTGTTATTTGCGAAAGTGAGTGTTGTACTGGCTGGTTGGGGATTGAATGTACCGGAGTAAGATCCGGACCACTACACTCAGTCACGAATTGGTGATTGCGGGTGAACCTCATCACAACTCTGATCCCAAAGTATCATTTTTTTTTAGATTATTTTATTTTTTATTTGTTGTTGTTATTTTGTTCACAAGGTGGATTCACCCAAGCCTTATCCTTCGGGTCATTCTTCAACTTTCATTTTTTTATGTTCTGGTGTGAATCTTTGAGTGCAGCAGTGCACCTGAGATTCTCACCTGGTGCCGTGGCCAACTAAATTGTACTTCAGGTCCCAAGCACCGTTACCGGCCGACTTGGCAGGAACACTGCTAGTGCCGTGTAACAGAATAGATCCCGCTCCTGTGTCCTAACCTTTCACCCCATTTCGCCCATTTTCAATAGGATTCGTCCCCAGGCAGGCCTATACAACATACTAACATTTCATCCAAATCAAAGATTTTGTACGTAAGTTATGACGCATAATGGGAAGAAAGTTATTCCGCTCCTAATGTCCTGACCTTTGACCCCATTTCGCCCATTTTTCAAGAGGGTTCCTTCTCAGGTGTTCCCCTACCACATACTAAAATTTCATCGAAATCGAACGATTTTTACTCGAGTTATCGTGCGGACGGGCATACGCACACAACGTGTGACGTAATAGGCAGATGGGAATCGCGACCATCTGCTCGAAAGAGTGTGACGTCATAAAACTTCAATAGGATCCACACACAACGCGTGACGTAATGAGACAGACGACGTAACTGCACGCCAACATTTCAATCTCGAGATTGTGACGTCATAAGATTTCTAAGCATGAGCAACATTGATGGGACGACGTCATGACACTAATAAAATCGTGGTAATTCGGGGTGGTTATTTAACGCACTAAACGAATCTAAACGAATTTTCCTAAAGTCGAGATCAAGCTAAATAGATTTCTAGTACCAGAAAACGGTAGGTTAACTACTTTCATCAAAATCCTTAGAGCCGTTTTCAAAATAAAATTTACATACATACAAGAATTGCTCCTTTAATAGTATGGGATAAGAGCGATGGAATGGATCCCGGTCTTATGTCCTGACCTTTAACCCCATTTCGTCCATTTTCAATAGGGTTCGTCCCCAAGTTGTCCCCTACCACATACTAAAATTTCATCGAAATCGAACCATTTTTACGCACGTTATGACGCATAAGGACAATGGAATGCATACCGCTCCTATGTCCTGACCTTTGATCCCACTTCACCCATTTTCAATAGGGTTCATTCCTAGGTAGTCCCCTACAATATACCAAAATTTCATCGACGTCAAACCATATTTACGCAAGTTATGACGCATAAGGGCAATGGAATGGATCCCGCTCCTATGCCTCGACCTTTGACCCAATTTCGTCCATTTTCAATAGGGTTCGTCCCCAGGTGGTCCCCTACCACATACTCAAATTTCATCGAAATCCAACCCTTTTTACGTGAGTTATCGTGCCGACAGACGGACGGACGGACAAAGCTGGAGCATATACGCTTCTTCAACCTACGGTTGGAAAGCGTAAAAAAAGACATACAAATAATGCAGACGACTGAAAGAACCATGGAGAGATGCGATCTTGGTGTAACAAGGAAAGATAAGAAGAGGAACTCTCGTGGATCAGGAAAATGACAAGAGTAAAAGGCGGCATGATCAGAGTGAAATCCCTGAAATGGCAATGGGCTGGACATATTGCTAGAAGAACGGACCACCGATAGACAATTGAAATGTTAGACTAAATACCAAAGGACAGGGAAAAACCCAAAAGACCATGTGAGAGATGGGTAGATGAAATTCGAAAATATGGGTGACGTGGAGGAGACTGGCTCATGACAGATCGGTGTAAAAGAAACCTGGGGAGACCTTCATCCAGCAGTGGACTGATAATGGTTGACAATGATATATGTGGAACCTCGAATCGTTTAAGAATTATTTTTATATCAATATACGTGCAATTATTTTTTTTATTAAAGAACGCAAATGACGAACGCGGTTATCCTCACTGAAGTTAACAGTGAGATCAACGAAAGGGAATCGAACCAGTGTCCCCTCACTCCGGAGTAACTGGCTCTCCTAACTGCGCTACGCGGACAGAATGCCTCGCTGCAGAATTGTCGTCCCGACACATGCTCTCACCTCAGTAGCACGTCACAGCTAATTGAATGGCATGCCATAAAACGCATAGGAGAGGCATTCTGGGTCTATAGATTGTAAAGACATCTGGAGCAAACAAAGAGAATTAGTAAAGGTAAATTGCAGGAGGGCGGAGTCACAGAGCTCGGACCATGCACTGTCCACCCACGTCATTCAGCAAATCCCACTCCCACGCAATTACATTATATGCATTGGTATGGAGACAAAAGTATCCACACAACGATACATTTGGCATTAGGAAAATGTAGTACTAAATTATTCTGCATTTAAATTCTACAAGTAATGAACCTTTGACATTACAAAAATTAGGGAAGTGTGGAATGTTGAGTGACAAACTAAAGCCAAAAATGGCTTCCCCGTCCTCATACGATTTCTAAGCCCGTTCATTATCTCATAGATATATGCCGACGAAAGTAGAACACTTTTGATGGCATTTTGCTTATGGTTTTAACTGCTTGAAATTTCGTGGGTGCACAATATCAGCTGGCGTTTACTGTTTCTCTATCATCATCATAATTTAACCCTTTTATTTTAGTAAGTTGGTCTTAGGAAAAATTGTGTACTTAGCGAATAGTTTTCTCTCTGTTCATCTAGTCCTTTTTTTTTTTTTTTTTTCTGATTTAAGTTCTTAAAAATTGTGTACTTAGCGAATAGTTTTCTCTCTGTTCATCTAGTCCTTTTTTTTTTTTTTTTCTGATTTAAGTTCTTAAAAATTGTGTACTTAGCGAATAGTTTTCTCTCTGTTCATCTAGTCTTTTTTTTTTTTTTTTTTTTTTTCTGATTTAAGTTCAGTAGACGCAGTCGTCAATAATATACCTTACGGTCCAAGAAAAATATTATTATGGCATTAAATGACTAAAAAAAAAATTATTTTTTTCTCTTTTGCTCAAGAGAACATGTTCCAAACTGTTCCCGCCGCCCCGGTGGCGCAGCGGCATAAGCGATGGGACTTCTGAACATTCGTCCGAAATAGGTTCAGGTTAGAATCCCGATGAGGCATGGATGTTGTGTTTTGTTTTTTGGTACTAGCTCACTCTCTTCCCTGGAATCAGAGGCCCTAAATTAGGGACGCTCAACTACTTACAGCCCAATGAGTTGCTCATGGTGGTCGTTAAACCCCAATAAAAAAATAAAAATAAAAACTTTCCAAGTGAAACCAGTCATAGATTGAATCCTGTTTCTTGAATTCTTTTATCACCTGAATTACGAATTCCATATTAATGCAAAGCGTATAACACGGTTACTAAAAACTCGTGTATGCTGCACAGTGGTCTAAGCGTTGGCTTATAATCCATGCGTCCGAGAAGGGTCCGGGTCCGGATCCCAGTAAGGCATAGGTGTTGTGTTTGTCTTACGGCACTGGCTCTCTTCCTTCCCTGGAACCAGAGGCTCTAAGGGACGGGAAACCTAACGTGTCGTTCACGATGGTCGTTAAAAAACTACTCAAAAAAAAAAAAAAAAAAAAAGGTAAAAAAAAAAAGCCCATAACATATCCGTTCTTTGCAGTTATGTGAAGCCTCAAAACTGATTAGGGGGTGCTTTTAGCAAGCGGCACATATCGCATTCATTTGCATGTGGGACGAGGTATGATTTTAGAGATCAAAATAAGGAAAACTAGATTTGTTAATTCGACTTCGTATTTCGTTTTCTTCACAGATAATAATAGCATCTCAAATGCACGTATTAAGGCAAGTAAACACATTTTCGTAATGCTCTATCAACTTCTGTCTAATCCGACATATCTTTTTCCCCGTCATTCCACAACGTACCGCCCTCCGATACGTCGAGTGAATTTGAGATCCAGCATTTCCTGTGAGACTTTTGATATCAGTTCTTGAGAAATGCTGCTCCATGCAGCTGACACCTTGTTGATACGTGCAGCATTAGCGCGTTGAATGCACCTGGTTGAGATCACATTACCATATTCGGAGGTCAGTTAGTCGATATACAGTTTCTTCATACGATCTTTAAATGGATTGTTTACGCTTATCGCTGCAAACATTCTGGGGACTGAAAGTAAGAGATCCGTCAGGAATCATAAGAATGCTCTTGTTTTTCACGTGATCTGTAAAGTGTCCCCTTTGAATACGTCCATCACGACGGTAGCTTTAGCAATGATAATCGACAACGAAGCCATTCTGAAGAAACGCTTTTACAGCGTTGTAAATCCGTTTATTTTCGTGATGTAATCAATATGCATAAAGATTCACCGAGCTTACTTTCGCTCTCCACTCGGAGGCGTTTTCAGGCAATGGTAGACATAAAATGTACCTTTTCAAGGCAATTTAGCATTTTCTGTCTACCATTGCCTGCTTAATGAATCTTTATGCATAAAGGATTAATGCGAAAGCTTAATGAATCTTTATGCATAAAGGATGTATCTAGAATTTTTTTGGGGGGAGCCGAAGATTGAATTTTTTTAAATGCATCAGGACACAATAAAAGTTAATGAAAAATAGAAGAAAAAATTTAAGCATTATTTTCTAAGTAATAACGAGGAACTGTATACACCAATTACACTTAAAAATAGTATAACTATATTATAGTAATCCGAATTTCTTGGCGTAGATTATAAGTTTCCAAGCTTTCTCACATCAACCAGATGCCTTTTTCAAGGAAGGTAGACAGCAAACTGAATAATAGAAAGCTTTAACAATTTCAAATTTCACCGCGTTCAAATTGTTGAAGCGTTCTATTATTCAGTTTGCTGTCTACCTTCCTTGAAAAAGCCATCTGGTTGATGTGCGAAAGCTTGGAATCTGATTTATAATCTACGCCAAGAAATTCGGATTACTAATATAGTTAGACTATTTTAAGCATTATATTATATTGTAAGTTGTTGCATTTTTATTGAATTAAAGCATTTCTCTAATTAAGTCGCATTTTAACAAAGAAATGACACACTTTCGGGGTGGGGGTGGGGTGGCAAGGCCCCCTTGGCTCCCCCTCTAAAGATACCCCTGTTATGCAAATTACACCATGAAAATAATCGATTTTACTACGCTATAAGCGTTTCTTGAGTATTCTCGATCTGGGTATTTAAAATAACGTTACCGATGCTTTATCAGGGCATAGAGCAGAGTTGGAAACGGGTCAAAAATTTTGAACCTGAATCCGAACGCCACATTATTGGACCCGACCCCGATCTGTAAGTGATTCGGACCCGATCTGGACAAATCTGCTTTGAACTATAATATATATACAGCGCGTTCAAAAAGTCTCTCTGCAGTGGGTACCTTAGGTTATATGGAAATCAAACAAATGTACAAGGGTTGACCGGAAAGTAATGAGACTTTTCCTGGGCCAATCAGAAGGGTCGGACGGCGGTCTCCGGGCGTGACGGGTGGCGGGGTATGTTAAGTAAACGATCAATGTCTCGTCAGTTGGCTCTGAGATTTTACAGAGTAAGGATCTTTTGCGAAGTGGACAGCTGTGTGAGCGCCGTGTAACGGTCAAAATGCAGAAGAGTGTCGAACAGCGATACGTTCTAATGATGCAGGTAACTCGGAGTCTGCATACATCGGCTCTACATCCAGGAAATTACAGACTAGAATTATGGAACACAAATATAGTGTCCGCAATGGTGCACTAAACACAGCGTTGGCAAGGACTGTTTGCGGAGGAGGATATGAACCTGAATGGGACAAAGCGGCTGTAGTGGTGACCCATTAAGTAAGTCAGCTTTGTTATTAGCTGAGAGTTTGTTAATTCTTAAGAATATGGTCTGGTGCTGCAATGATGAGGTTCCACTATCTGTATCGGGAGTATGGAAAAACCTCATACAGTCGGGACGTCACAACCCTATTCCTCACCGTGAATGCTGACTCAATTTCATAGGGCATTAATTGCTGACGTCAATAGTGTGTTGAACTTTAATCATGCGTATACGGCAATCTGGCAATGTGCATGTTATATTAACCTGTGTGATCTCTAGGTCGTATTCATTTCATCTGAGGATGGTCCTAAAGTAGGATTAAAAGCACTCATGAAATTAGTTTTAACTTATCATTAAAGGTTTTTAAAGGCCATTTTCGTCATTTTTATCGTGTATAAAACGGTATGTTCATAGTTTGGTGATAACAGTACGATTGGTTTTTGGTGATGTTTGGTGATTGGTGAAGCGATACGTGGTAAAGTTTTGTGTTAAACTTGAAAAATCCGCGACCGAGATGCTTGCTATGATACAGAAAGCCTATGGGAAGGATGCTTTATCGAAAGCACAAGTGTTTCGGTGGCACAAAAAGTTCACAGAGGGAAGAGAGAGCGTCGAGGATGAGCCACGCCCAGGGCGCCCTTCAACGTCACACACTTCGGACAATTTGGAAAAGGTGAAAGCGGTTTTGGACTCTGACCGACGTCTGAGTGTTAGATTGGTAGCAGAACATGTACGACTCGCGAAATCCATTGTGCATGAAATCATCACGCAAGAATTGCAGATGCGGAAAGTTTGCGCCAAATTGGTTCCTAAGGTTTTGACCGATGAACAGAGGAACAACCGTGTGTCGATTTCTTGTGTGCTTGTGGACCGTGTGAGGAGTGAACCTGTTTTTTTTTTTTTTTTTTTGAGAAAGTGATAACAGGTGATGAAACCTGGGTCTTTGAGTACGATCCGGAGACGAAAAGACAGAGCTCAGAGTGGCACACTCCCGAGTCTCCTCGACCAAAGAAGGCTCGAATGTGCAAATCGAAGATGAAATCGATGCTCATTGTCTTCTTTGACTGTAAAGGTGTTGTCCATAAGGAGTTCGTACCACCCGGAAAAACATTCAACGTTGCAACGCTGCCCCAACTCCCATACACCCCGGACTTTGCCCCGGCTGACTTCATTTTGTTTCCCCGGCTCAAATCCAGCTTGAAAGTACACCACTTTGGGACTGTTGCAAACTGCCGTGACGAGTGCTTTGAAAGCGATCCCTATTCCCGACTTCCAGGCAAGCTACGCGGCGTGGCAGAACCGCTGGCAGCGGTATATTGATGTTCAAGGATGTTATTTCGAGGAATTTTAAAGTTATGTAAGTATAACTTTAATTAAACGTCTGTTATTGAATGAGTCTCATTACTTTCCGGACAGACCTTGTATTATGGGAACGTATAATTTTCTCACTTATTTACAGAAAGTATTGAAACTGTCGTCCTTCGTTTGCAAGACATAACCTAACTGTCTGTGTTACACATGTTTTCAAACACACCTGCAAGAGTCAAAAAGTCCCTCCGCAGTAATTTTAAGGATGTTCCACCTGATTTTGATTACGCTAAATTCAAAAATTTTGAATTAAGAAACTTGTTGTATGTTTTAATTTCACTTTTGCTGTCTTCCTGATAACATATCAAGCTTCAGAATAAGTTTCACGGCAACACCAATTTTCAAAGGTTTATGATGAGCTGAAAGTTTCCAAAATGTGGCTGTTGTTTTCATCATTGCTCCTCAGAAGGAAGGGACACTTTTCCTTCTGAGGACACTCTTCTTTCATATTGCATGATAAATCATATTTCAGTTCGCGGGCACCAGTATCGTGCACAAAATTCCACAGTGAGCATTTTTCTCTAAAAAAAACATTTACCTTTGCATTTCAAAAAAAAAAAAGAAAATAAAAAGAAACGGAAATAAAACCGGGTCGAAATTGGGTCAGGAACACCTTGACCCGACCCGTTTGACCCGCTAGAAATAGAAATTGTCGACCCGTTAACCCGTGACCATCTCTGGCATGGAATCCTTGACTTATAAACTATAGGCATTTTATATCTACCATTGCCTTGAAAAAACCTCCCAGTGGAGGGCGAAAGCTTGGTGAATATTTCTGCATATTAATTACACAACAAGAATAAACGCATTTAGTATGCTATAAGCGTTTCTTGAGTATCCACGATCTGGTGTATTGGGTTGTCGGAAAAGTCATGACGTATTTTAGCCATGTTTTGCAAAGGTCATTTATTGATAGAAAGAACAAAGATCAATCAATGATATGATGCCCGTTTTGTTCGATAACCTTTTGCCATCTTTCAGTGAGCTGCAGAATGCCTCGTTCATAGAAGGACCTGTCTTTCGTGGCGAAAAACTGTAAACGGTGCTGATTTACAGCCTCATCTGAATTGAACATTATACCAAGCAGGGACTGTTGAAGAGAGCGAAACAAGTGGAAGTCTGACGGTGTGAGTACGCTGGATGTGGCAACACATCCCACCCAAGCTCCAATAATTAGTGGCGGGTGATCAAACTTATCTGTGGTCTCGCGTTGTCGTGATGGAACAGAACACCTTTACGATGAACGAGCTCTGGACGTTTCTGGATGATGAATTCGTTCAAACTGTCCAATTGCCGACAGTACACATTCGAATTCATCGTTTGGTTCCGTGGTAGGAGCTCGAAAAACACACCTTTAAAATCCCACCACACCGAGACCAGAACCTTCCGCTGATGAATGCTTGCTTTGGATGTCGTTTGAGGCGAAGCAGCACGTCGGGACCAAGACCGTTTGCGCAGCACATTGTTGTATACAATCCACTTTTCGTCACCTGTTATCAGTCGCTTCAAAAAAGGATCGTTTTCCTCACGTTTAATGAGCATATCGCAGATGTTAATACGCGCCGTCAATTGAGCTTCTTTGAGTTCATGAGGAACCCACACATCGAGCTTGCCTACATATCCCAGCTTCTTCAGGTGGTCGTGAACGCTTGAATGATAGATGTGCAATGTGTCTGCAATCGCTCGTGTCGTGGAACGTGGGTTTGACTCGATCAATGCCTTGATTTGGTCGTCATCAACCTCGGTTGGCCTCCCGGACCGAGGAGCATCATTGAGGTTAAAATCACCAGCACGGAATTTTGCGAACCACCGCTGGCACTGACGTTCTTGTGGAGCATTATCATATTACACTTTACGCAACTTTTCACAAGCTTGACGCGCGTTCTTCCCTTTTTCGGGAGTAAAACAGTAAAATATGGCGAAAATGCAGAGTTTGGTCTTCTATCTTCAATTTTATGTCAAATATCCGCAAATCAACCAAATCGCTCACTATTCCTTTTCGACTGCAGTTAGAACTGGCACCTGTCGAATGTCATAGCGATAACAGAGCTGCGCATGCCTCTAGTACTTCGAAAACCGCCCAACCGCCATAGGGTGCCAAAATACGTCATGACTTTTCCGATAACCCAATATTTAAAATAACGAAGCCATTCTGTTTTCAGCCAGGCTCATTGTTGTTCCAGCCTTTCTCGTGACATTGAATTACATTTTATAGCACCGGCTTTGCCCGGTATGTATGGAATACGGAATCTGTAGAATCAAACGGACCAAAAGCGTTACGGAATTATTTAAGACGCGTCCTGGAGACACAACATTAGAACACTGACTGAACAAAATTCGTTAACAATTTGATATCAACGATCAAATGCATCACGTGCTTTCAGTTGTCTTGTAGGGGCGAATCTCTGTGATAAAAAAGTTAAAAATATATCTTTGCGAATATTTTATGAAACTGGCTGAAATTTTAATGAACACCATAAATCGTTAATAGGAACATGACTTCCAAATTTCGCCTAAATCGGTAAATAACTTTTTAACTTAGCGGTCAAATTTTTATTAACCGTTTCTGCGTTTATATTTCTTTTCACCCATGAATTAAAAATAACATGCCTATTTTAAAAAGTTTTGACCGGATTCCGGTGAAATTTTGAGGGACTCCTCTTATTACCAATTCATGGTGTTGATAAAAATTTCAGCCAGTTTCGTTAAGATGGCAAAGTTTGTTTTTGCATTTTTTTATGCACAGTTCTCAAAGAACACAAACACCCATGGACGTGCCGCGGCGATGAATGCAGTCACGTGCTTTCAGATTTGGAACAGGTAACGATGACGTGCCAAACGACGCTGGCTTTATTGATTAGCTTATTAATTAATTTATAACTTGTGAACGGAATAACTTAGAGATTTTGAAATAGTTGCGTTCAACTAGAAATTCCAGTATTAATAAGCTAAGGAAATTTCACGATGCCACAGTTCGGCGTTCGAGAGTTTTTGCTGCTTCAGACCAACAAACAGACGTTTTGTGTTTTATATACACTGGGGTGCAAAAATTAAGGACGAGACGGTTTTTCGAATTTAACATGGTGCAGAAGTGCTCCACATCGACTCAAATCATACCATAAGATCCCCAAGATGTAAAAATATGGGACAAGTGAGCAATACCGTCCAAACAAGGAATCCAAAGGATACAAAGGCACTTTATTGAAAAGGTAGCTTCGAGCACAACTGGACAGAAGACAGAAATGTCCATGTGACAGGCGGCTGCCAAGAAAAATCCAGTCTTTAGTAGGGGATATGATCACCCCTGACTGCGTTGCAGGATTTACAACGTCTGTCCATGCTGAGGACGAGGTTGTCAAGGAGCTGTTGAGGCATCGCGGCCCATTCCTCTTGTAGCGCCAATCGCAGCTGCGGAATCGTTGCTGGCGGCTGGTGACGTGCTGCCAAGCGTCTCCCGAGAAGGTCCTACACGTGTTCGATTGGATTTAGGTCCAGGGACCTTGCGGGCCAATCCATGCGTTGAATATCTTCACTCTCCAACAGCTCTGCGACAGCCACTGTACGATGAGGCAGGAGAACCTCGGTACAATAGCGGACACCAGTGACTGAACCTCCTTGGAAGATCTAGAGGTCAGTACGGCTACCAAGCATGATACCGCCCCAAACGAGGACTCTGCCACCTCCAAACAGGTCCCTTTCGATGATGTTGGAAGTGTGATTGCGTGTTCCCTGCTCTCTCCAGATGTGTATACGTCCAGAATCGCTCGTCAGACTAAATCGGCTCTCATCCGTAAAGAAAACTCGACCCCATTGCTGATGTGTCCAGTTCTTGTGTTCCTGGCACCACAGAAACCGCCGTCTCCGATGAGCAGGCGTTAATGGCACACACCGTACTGGTCGTCGTGCAAATAGACCACCTTTCTGCACCCTCCTGGCCATGGTAAAACGCGATAACGGACGTCCAGTTGTCTGTTACATGTGACTTGCGATTTCTCCCGCTGTCTGCCGTCTGTCTCTTCTCGCTTGTAGGACAATATACCGGTCGTCCGCCGCCGTGGTTGCTCGTGGACGACCACTGCTGAACTCTCGGACAGCTGTTCCTGTCGTTTGAAATGCTATCCAAGCTCGTGAGACGATGCTGTGAGTGATCCCGAACTTTTTTTTTTTATTTTTTATTTTTTTTAAGGTTTAACGACCATCGTGAGCAACTCAATGGGCTATAAGCAGTCGCCCGTCTCTAATTTAGGGCTCCAGGGAAGGGAGAGAGCCAGTGCCGTAAGACAAACACAACATCCATGCCTCACCGGGATTCGAACCCGGACCCCGTTCGGACGAATGATCAGAGGCCATCGCTTAGACCACTGCGCCACCGGGGCGGCGATCCCGAACTCATCGGCCACACTAGTCACACCTTCTTCCAACTTCCCAATGACGCGACCTCTTGTAAAGTCATCCAGATGTCGTCTACTGGATTGCCTGTTGGCCATATCACACGATGGCAGCAACTCGACGTCGTTCAAACCGATGTACACCGCGCAGTAGCTTTCACCGAATTGCTGAGCGCACACCGCCCGTGTGCTTTATACCCTTCCGACACTCCCCTCACCCCTACGTCATGCTGCATATATGCGTATGCCCTACCGTACCGGACCCTAGTCTATCTCCTGAGTGGTCTTTCGGTCCGTTCTGCCTGCTCGTTCCGCTGTTATGCTAATTTCTCCCCTTCGTCCTTAATTTTTGCACACCAGTGTATTAGATAACCTTTCTGTTTGGTGTTGGAATTCGCTACTCCGAAGCGGCAGTTTTTCCAAATGAACAACGGCGGCCAGCTTATCACCGCAACATTGCCGTTTGAAGCACACGTCACCCGCAGTAGTTCGTTATCTATGCCATGTCACGTAGTTCGTTATATGCCCCCCCCCGTTTCTGGTCGACCGACAACCATAATGGAAGCACCAGCTCATTCCAGAAGAAGGATTTTTTTGTAATTCCGTACGCTGTATGCAAGAACGAACCCTATTGAAAATGGGTGAAGTGGGATCAAAGGTCAGGACATAGGAGCGGGATGCATTCAATTGCCCTTATGCGTTATAACTTGCGTAAATAAGTTTCGATGAAATTTTAGTATGTGGTAGGGGACCATCTGGGGTCGAACCGTATTGAAAATGGGTGAAGTGGGGTCAAAGGTCAGGACATGGAGCGGGATGCATTCCATTGCCTTTATGTGTCATAACTAGCGTAAATACTGTTCGATTTCAATGAAAATTTAGTATGTGGTAGGGGACCACCTGGGAACGAACCCTGTTGAAAATGGGTGAAGTGGGGTCAAAGGTCAGGACATAGAAGCGGGATGCATTCCATTGCCCTTATGCATCATATCTTGCGTAAATATGTTTCGATTTCGATGAAATTTTAGTATGTGGTAGGGGACCATCTGGGGTCAAACCGTATTTAAAATGGGTAAAGTGGGGTCAAAGGTCAGGACATAGGAGCGGGATGCATTCCATTGCCCTCAGGCGTCCTAACTTGCGTAAATATGATTCCATTTCAATGAAATTCTAGTATGTGGTAGGGGACCATCTAGAGACGAACCCTATTGAAAATGGGTGAAGTGGGGTCAAAGGTGAGGACATACGAGCGGTATGCATTCCATTGCCTTTATGCGTCATAATTTGCGTAAAAATGGTTCGATTTCAATGAAATTTTAGTATGTGGTAGGGGACCACCTGGGGACGAAGCCTATTGAAAATGGGCGAAATAGGGTCAAAGGTCAAGACATGGGATCGGGATCCATTCCATCGCCCTTATGCGTTATAACTTACGTAAAAATGCTTCGATTGAGACAAAACTTTATCATGTTGTTCCGGAAGTATGCTTTACCGGTTGTGTTGAATATCATTGAAATTGGGTCAAAGGTCAGGTCATAGGAGCGAGATTTATTTTACAGCCATTATCCTCATAACTTGAGTAATACATAATTTGAGTAATGATTTCTGGTATGTTGGAAAGCGTATTGTAATCAATGCATTTCATGATTTTACTAACTTGTTTTTTTTTGTTTTTGTTTTTTGGCTTTGTTTGCTCCGGAGCTTGTTTGCTTCGGACTCTTGAAAGTTTGTTCAGTTTTGTTTCAGATTTGTTCTTGGTTTTTATTTGTTTTACTTTTCCTCTTCATTTTTTTTTATAAAAAAATTTCTTCGGGTTTTGCCTGTTTCTGTATATGTATATATGGGTTTTGCCTTTTTCTGTATATGTATCATCATCATCATCATCATCATGTCAACCATTATCAATCCACTGCTGGACGAAGGTCTCCCCAAGTTTCCTCCACAACGGTCTGTCTTGTGCCAGTCTCCTCCATGTCACTCCCGCATATTTACGAATTTCATCCACCCATCTCCCATGTGGTCTTTTTCTGGGTCTTTTCCTGTCCCTTGGAATCCAATCTAAAATTTCGGCTGTCCATCTATGGTCTGTCCTTCTGGCAGTATGTCCAGCCCATTGCCATTTCAGGGATTTAACTCTGATCATGATGCCTTCCACTCTCGTCATTTTTCGGATCCACGAGTTCCTCTTCTTATCTCTCCTGGTTATACCAAGCATGCACCTCTCCATGGCTGCTTTGAGTTGTCTGCAGCCTTTGTATGTCTCTTTTAGTTAAGGTCCACGTCTCTGCACCATACGTAAGCACTGGAAGGATGCATTGATCAAACACTTTTCTTTTAAGACATAACGGCATATCGCTCTTGAAAATTATGCTGTTTCTTCCAAAAGCTCTCCAGGCAAGTTTTGTACGCCGATTAATTTCTTCATCAATGTGACCCTCACTTGATATCTGCTGTCCAAGATAAACATACGTATCTGTTATCTCCAGTTTTTCTCCATCAATCGATAAATCTTCATTTCTTGTAAAAGCATTGAACATCACTTTTGTCTTCTGAAAGTTCATTTTTAATCCCACTTCTTTACTCTTGTCAGCAAGTTCCTGGATCATACTCTGCAGCTCTGATGGGGTAGTTGCAAAAATGACTACGTCATCAGCAAAACGAAGGTGGGTTAGATAATCTCCATTAATCTTTATCCCTTTGTTTTCCCAGTTCAGTGATTGAAAGACATTTTCCAATGTGGCATTAAAGAGCTTCGGAGATATGGTGTCACCTTGTCTCACTCCCTTTCCAATTTTTATGTGTGTTGTATTTTCAAAGAGCCGAATCTTTGCACTTGCATTTTCATAGATGTTATTAATAATATTAATGTATGCATCTTCAATACCGCAGGATTTCAGAGCTGTGGTAACTGCTGATGGTTTCACCGAATCAAAGGCTTTTTCGTAATCGATAAAAGCCATGCACAATGGAAGTTCATATTCCCTCGCTCTTTCAATTAGTTCTCTCAGTACGTGGATATGATCTATTGTGCTGTAGCCACTCCTGAATCCAGCTTGTTCTCTCGGTTGAGCCATGTCCAGTGTTACCTTCAAGCGGTGTGAAAGAACTTTAGTGAAGATTTTATAAACCACTGATAGGAGGCTGATAGGTCTGTAGTTCCTGAGATCCTCAATGTCACCTTTTTTATGTAGCAGGATCATTGTAGCATTGTTCCAATCCTCAGGAATCTTCCCTTCATTAAGGCATCGAGTGAAAATTTGGGCGAGTACTGTTTCAATTTCTCCACTTGCTTCTTGTATGATGTCTATAGTAATTCCATCTTCTCCTGGAGCTTTCCCCCGCTTCATGTTCTTGATTGCATGAGCAACTTCTGCTGGGAGGACTGGAAGAACTCTGGTACCTTTCATGATGTCTGGAGTACATGTATCATCCCTTTCATATAGTTTGGAGTAGAAATCTTTCACTCTTGTCAAAATTTCGCCTCTATTTCTTGTTATAGAACCATCTTCTTTTCTCAGAGCCATAATCTGTTTTCTTCCCTTACTGAGATGTCCCTTTGCTATCTTTAGGCTTTGGTTGTTTTCAATTGCTTTCCTTACTAGTTCACAGTTGAATTTTCTTACGTCTTCAGTGATACTTTTTCTTACTGTCTTGCATAGCTCTATATATTCCACTTTGGAAGTCACATCTTCTTTAGTTGTCCTCATCTCTCTTCTTTTTTGCATCAACATTTTGGTTTTTCCTGATAATTTGTTTACATGCAACTTGTTCTTAGACCCAGCTAATTTTGTTGCTGTTTCCATAAGAGCTTTGGTTACTTTTCTGTTAACTTCAGAAATATCCACTTCTTCCGATGTTAGGCCTTCTAAAGCAGAGAATCTGTTCTTCAGTTCCAACTTGAAAGTATTATGGTGTTTTTTAAGGTTGGTTATGTCAATACATTTTGTTTGTCTTATGAGCTTGCCCCGTTCCAGTTTAGTGTTGAGGTGCATCTTACATCTCACCAATCTATGGTCACTACCTGTGTTGAACTTGTTTAGCACACTGTATATGTATATATGTATATAAATAAGATCAGGGGCCCCGAAAAATGTGACGGCCCAGGGCCTCCAGAAGTGTTAAGACGGCACTGATTAGGTAGGTGGTCATATTATTCTAATATGACTGTGTATATCTCCTTTGCTTCTCGGCCTGATCTTCCTTGGGGGGCATTCTGGGCCGTCGTACTTCTCTTTTCTATTTCCAGATAGGGGATGTAGTGAGACCGCAAGGGTGTGTGATACCCCTTCCGAACAGGCAATCGTCTGGAAAACTAACTAAATGAAATTCGCTTATTTCCAGGCATTCTTTTCTGAAAATAAAAATTTCAGTCATCCTTGTTCTTTCCCGAAGTCGTGGATGAGCTTTACAACCAACGATCTTCCATATTATTCACCTTCTCCCTGTGTATAATTTCTTTCCCCTTTTTATTTTTATTTTGTGTGGTGGTTTGAGAGACTTCTCTGAAAATTATTCACTAATTTTTCGAATTCTGTCCTGCTACTGCAATTTAAAGCAACCGGTGGGTGGGGTGGGGTGGGGTGGTGGTGGTGGTGGTGGGGGTGATCCATTGCTCTAAACCAGTGGTTCTCAACCGAAGGTGAGTCACGGACAGATTTCGAATGGGTTGCCATTCTATCTGCACGAATATTACCAAAATACAATATTTTAAAGTCACTGAAACGTAAAAACAAAATAATTAAACAATCCGTTTTGTTCATAACTGCACGCAACTATTCCTAAACGGTAGTGCTCATCAGCCGTCTGTTTTCTATCCTCCAGGGGTCTATTAAACTGTACTAGTTTTCACGTCGGAAGGGGAAATTTTAATTTCGATGTCGCGAGGATGTACAGGGTGTCCATAAAGCCGTAGCGAGGATATCAATTTCGATATTGCGAGGATGTCAATTTCGATGTCGCGAGGATGTCCATAAAGTATTTCCCACATTACAAAAATTAATATAAAAAATCTATGTAAGTAAAAATAAAATGGTTGGTAACATAATATAGCACTCATAAAGTTTTTTTCCAGTTCTTTAGGTGAGCGCTACTGCTGAATAAGAGGAGTATTTAATCGATAATGGCTTCCATGCAAGAAAAAGTGGCGTGCATGTTTTGGTTCCATGAGACCAAATCGGCAGTTACTGCTCAGCGTCATTTCAAAAAAGAATACAGAGCCGCACCGATGGCGCAGTGGTCTAAGCGCTGGCGGATGACCATTCGTCCGTGAGAGGGTCCGGTTCGAATCACGGTGAGGCATGTATGTTGTGTTTGTCTTACGGCACTAGCTCTATCCCTTCCCTGGAACCAGTGGCCTTGAATTCAGGACGGGCGACTGCTTATAGCCCATTGAGTTGTTCACGGTGGTCGTAAAACCTCCACTCAAAAAGAATACAGACGATCACCACCGCACCAAAAAAGCATAAAGGCTTGGTATGAAAAATTTAAAGCAACGGGTAGTGTTGGCGATCTCCGCCGAGTGGGACGACCACCGGTTACACAAGAGATAGCTGCAGCTGTTCAGGATTTCAAGGAATTACTTTCATTGTTGATATCAAGAAATCCTTTAGAAATTCAAAATCAATACGAAAAGATAAAAAATGTCTTCACAGGCGACTCAAAAATTATTCAAAATGAATTAATTGAATGTATTTCTGAATATATAAACGATCACGTTAAAAATGAAATAAATGAAGTTCAATGCTTTTCTATTCAAGTAGATGACACCACAGACATAAATCGGACTTCTCAGTGCTCTTTAATAATAAGATTTGTTGATTCGGAAGGTGTATTGGCTGAGCGATTTTTGGGTTTCCACGACATGAGTGGAGATCGAACGTCAGAAGCTTTATACAAAATGTTAGGCAAAATTTTGGAACAATTCGATTATCAACACAAATTAATAGGACAATGTTACGATGCGGCAAGTGCAATGTCTGGACACTTGGACGGGCTCCAGAAAAAAATCAAGGATAAAGCTTCTGAAGCTATTTTTGTTCATTGCTTAGCACATCGTTTGAACCTTGTATTACAGCAGAGCAATTCTAAAATTTCCCAGTGGCGTATATTTTATGCAAGCCTCACTGGAATTCCTTCGTTTTTTCACCACTCAGTGAAGCGATCTTATACACTCACATCTACAACCGCAAGACGCATACCAACCATAACAAAAACTCGATGGTCCTCCACTTCGAAGTTAGTAAGTGTAATTGTTGAATATTGGGATAAATTGAAGGAAGTATTTGAATTTCTGACAAATAGTGAACAATCAGACAAAAAATCAATTCTACTTGCCAAGGGTTTTTTAAACGATATGGACACTTTTGAATTAACATTTTTTGCAATAGTATTTAATGAAATTTTTGGCCCCACCGATCTATTATTCGAAATTTTGCAGAAAAAATCACTAGACATAAACTACTGTGTAACTCAAATTAAAAAAACTCGTGAAATTTTGAGTCCTAAAAGGAACGATGAAGTATTTGAAACACTGTTTGGAAAAGCTAGCAAAATCACAGAAATAAGCAGATCTAAACGGGAATATGCTGCTCTTACACAAGAAACAAGTTTTCAAAATTATAAACAATTGGACTTTGAAATTTTAGACCACATTCTTATGGAAATGGATATAAGATTTCAAGACTGTGAAAAACTTCAATTTGTTTGTCTTGCTGACACAACCAAATTCGAACAATTTAATGCAAGCTTTCCCTCTCACGCTTTTGAAAATCTACAACATTTTTACGGAAAAATATATACTAAACTCCAGCGCCTTAAAATTTAACTGAGTCTTGTATATGCCAACGAAAAATTAAGGAATATATCGACTGAAGAACTTCTTCGAGTGCTTCATGAAGATAAAGACATTTTTACAGAAGCTTATAAATTGGTTGCCCTCATTTTAACCATTCCATCTACAAGTGTGTCAGGGTAAAGAAGTTTTTCTTGCCTTAAAGGAATACAAACTTACTCAAGAAACACTATTTCTCAAGATAGACTTGCTTCTTTGGCAAATATTTCTATTCAGAAAGATATTTTATTGATGCTCACGAAGAAACAACCATTCTATGACGATATAATCGACAAATTTGCAGCTTTAAAAGAAAGAAGAATTGATCTAATATACAAAAAATAGGTCAGTCCTCATATAGTGATTTTCATTGAAGACAGTAGATATCTTTTCATATTGCTCTTGTAGCTCTTCACCTATTTTTTCAACGACGAGCCGCCACTGGTTAACACCAACAGAAAGGGTCACACATGAAGCAACGCGAAAGATCTCAAGCGACTCGGATATCCCGCAGAGAAAGTTGACAAGAGAAAGGAATATACATCTTCCAGAAAACTCCAAGTTCTCACCCTTTGCCGACGAATCACAGGGATCCCATTTAGGGATGTAAACCAATACCGAATCGAGAAGAGGAGGCCTCAGCTAATGAGGGTGAGCCATTTTGGGTAGGGTAAAGGAAACCCAACCCCTTCGGAAATAGACGGACGCGGGAGAGGATTTTTTTTATGATTAGATTTTTAAATGCAGTAGTCACGAAGAGACTAGACGTAGTTTGAATATTTTTTTTAAAATGCAGAGATAGATGGACGCGGAAGGGAAGTTTGGGAGAGATTATGAAATAGAGAGATAGACGAGTAGTAAAGAAAATGCAGAGCTATACGAACAGTCAAAGAATATACTATAGTATTCGAGCAGTATACTAGATATGTAGTCAAGCAGCAGTTGAGACTTGCAGAGTCAAGTTTAAGAGAAGCAGAGAAGTTTAGTGAGGACACAGAGAAAGGGACACGGACTCCAGACACGAAACGAACAAGATGTTATGACACTTATAAAAGAGGTGGACTGATTGTGGTGACGCAAGGGTTGCAGAAGTGACAGAGTTTCGAAAGAGATGATGTTTCCGAGACTGGTAAAGAGCCAAGCGTTGACGCAGATGCAGAAGTTAGAGATCAGAGACTAAATGAACATATTTCAGGACCGGACAGAGTCCTAGTTAAGGAAAGGGATAGTCGATTAAAATCCAACCCTAACTGTCGACGACAAGTACGGCGGGACTAAAACCGACGGGATGATTAGAAAATTATTTGGTGAGATTTATTTGTAATTTCCAATATCTTGTTAGCATGAGTATGCATGATCTTGTCTCCTATACATCCTCGGTAGGAAAGTTAATTTTCTCTTGCAAGTGCTAAATATATAAAAGTCTTCTTATATCTTGTGAAAGGTGAAATTTAGAATAAGAGTACAAAATTCAAACTTCTTAATTAGCTGGCGGAAAGTGAAAAAAGAACACCAAGAAGGAGACGTCTGATACCAACGAAATTTATACAGCATAATAATGGAATACAGAGGATAACGTGATCAAAACATTATGGCAAAAATACAGCTGTATTTGCTGGTAAACTGAAAAATAACATTTCCATGTAACATGGTTAGTACGAGGTTGAACCGCCTTGAACTGCGTCACACTGTGCAATTCTGGCATGGAGTCTGTCGTACAGATGTTGGATGTAAGTTTGGGGTAATTGAGTTCCAAGCATCCTCAACCTGGACGTGTAAATCGGGGATGGTCGTGGCTGGCCGTGGAGACCGGATAAGTCGTTGTCCCATAAAATCCCACACGTGCTCGATGGGGGACAAATCCGGTGAACGTGCAGGCCATGGAAATTGTCTCACACCCTGAAGTGCATGTTGCGTTGCACGCGCCGTGTGTGAGCGTGCGTTATCTTTGCTGGAAAACACCACGATGGACCGACCTTACAAATGGCACAACAGCGGGCTGAATGATGTTGTTGATGTAGGAGGTGCTGTTTAACGTACCCGGTACAAACACTAGTTGCGTACGGGAGTGATAGCTGATCGCTCCCCACACCAGGAGACCAGGTGTAGGCCATGTGTGTCGCTGGCAGATGCAAGAAAGGTGGAGACGCTCCCCTGTGCGTCTGCGAACACGCATACGGCCATCGGAGGCTCCCAAGCAGAATGTGCTTTCATCGCGGAACACGACAGATCGCCATTGCGTTATCCAGTACAGACGTTGGCGACACCACTGCAGCCGTTCCTGACGGTGGGCTGGAGTCAGAGGTACACATGCCAGAAGCACACGTGCACGTAGTCCTGCATCCAGTAGACGGTTGCGGATTGTTCGCACAGTCACCTCAGTTGCAACGGCAGCTCGGATTTGCGTCGCAGTGGATGTTCTGCTTTACAACGCCGCTCTTCTTATGCGTCGATCGGTCCGCTCATCAGTAAGTCTGTGACTCCCGGTTCCACGTCTTCTCGAGTGGGAATGTTCCTCGGACCATCAACGCCACCATCGTACCACCACCGATACTTCCCGTCCAAATTCGCTCCGCAATACGACCACCCGGCCTCGCGAAGTCCGACTAGACGACCTCGCTCAAAGTCCGATAACTGCTGAAATCGAACACGTCTTCCATGTCCAGGCATTGCAGCTTCTTCAGGGTCTTCGCATGTGTCCGTACGCCGACGACTGATTACATTCACTTCGCCGTACTCCTAAAATACCACCAACGATAATTTGCATATTATGCCGTGCTGTGGTGTAAGCGCTCACCGATTGGTCCCGAAATTAACATCACACCTACGTAATCTCGACTCCATTAACGTATGTAAATTTCATGATCGTCCGCCAATTCCTTCTTGGTGTTCTTTTTTCACTTTCCGCCAGTGTATATAACTTGGTTAAAGTTAAAGAAATCTCCACCGATCCATGTACTAAATTTTAAGGAAGCACTATCGAAAATAAATTCTTTATTCTGTATTGAAATTTACCAGAGTTTCTCAAATCTTTGTAACTTCAAAATGAGTGAATCTTTGTTTGTTTAAACCAGAAACGCTTAACTAAAATAATCTCAAAATTCTCGATAGAATAGCAACTCCCAGATTTTAAGAAGTTAATTTTTTCGCATTTAGCAAATCCCGTCACCGGATAAAAGTCCCAATCTAACATCATGAGTTTCTTAAATTTTAAGCGGCATATGGAGGAATATGGGTTTCCCATGTTCTCCCATATGAAACACAACGCAATGCACCCGTCAACCCTGAGCTTGGAGACCCTCAATTAGGGAACCCAACCTTGCAGTGGACACCCATAGGCGGAAGATAATAGAGGATAAAGAGTAACGAAAATTTACGGCCTTTTAAAAATTCATCCCACTGCAGCGAATAAGACGCAGCAGATGGTTCGCTCACCCAACGGGGGCGGTAATATAATCTGTGATGTCTGCCGTTTTTTTTTTTTTTTTCATTGGAGGTTTTTTTTTTTTTTTTTTTTTTGATTGGAGGTTTAACGACCACCGTGAGCAACTCAATGAGCTATAAGCTGACGCCCGTCCCTAATTTAGGGTCACTGGTTCCAGGGAAGGGAGAGAGCCAGTGCCATAAGACAAACACAACAGCCATGACTCACCGGGATTCGAACCCGGACCCCTTTCGGACGAATAGTCAGATGCCATCGCTTAGACCACTGCGCCACCGGCAATGTCTGCGTTCACATGACTTTTACGTTTTACTTTTTAAACGCCAAAAGTCACGTTTTTTTTTTTGTAGCAGTGATAGTAGTGTGATGGCGGGATGTGTTCGAGAGAGAACGTTTCAGTGGTACAACATAAGGATTGTGGTTAAAGGATTAGTGGTGGGGATGTTGTTATTTATTGTGTCGAAGTTGTTTTTTTTTTTCTTTTCCAGGGAGTTGGGGGGGGGCTTTTTTCATTCTACATTGGTACCAACAATGGATTTAGGGGCCTTGTGACCTCCAGCAGGGGTGGAAGTAAAAAAAAATATGTAAAATTATAAAACATTTAAGTAAACTTATGCCAAAAACTGGAATTGCAGTTTCTTTGAACGATCAGAATACTTTACTATAACAGAGGTACGTACAAGAAAGTAAAAGCTGCGCTTTATTTGAGCGTAAATGGAGAACATAAGGGGCGTAATTTAAAGTCCTCCCCCAAGCTTGTTCCGCTGGTGACGAGGTACACCAACAGTGATAAGCGGCATCGCTGTGGTAGGAACTTTGAGAACTACTGCTTGGCAAACACGTGTTTTACATGCGAACACGCGGTAGACAAGGGGAATTTCCCTTCGCGAGCGATGTGCGCAGGCGAAGGGAATTTCCCTCGGCAGATGAACGGCAGAGAAGGTGCATGGCGGGAACTCTTACTACGTCCCGTGACGTCACAAAGTAGTAAGTTCGGAATTTTCTTCCGAGCGTCCGTGTGCGTTCGATTATGCGTTCGATATCTTGCCGGCTGCCAAACGGCGAATGACCTTCTGTTTCAGCTGCCTGGCGGAAACGCGATGCTTGAAAGAACGGATGAATGTTGGTTGCGTCTCTCCGATGCAATCTTAAAGGAGAGAGAACCTACTTGTATTTTGTTTCCGTTCTTCTCTTTAAACAGTAGGTGCGATGCGTCAACAAGCAGTTTTGTATCCGAAATCAACAAATACATTGATTACATCGCGCTAATATGTGTTGTATTATTTAGGGCACACATTTCATTTTAAATCTTTGGCACAAACTTTTTTAGCTGAAGCCTTCTATAATTACCACGCCAGTAGCTCAGAACTGGGGGGAACTGTTAGGGCGGCTAAGTATCGTAGGGGAGGGGGCAAACATTTTGAAGTGCTTGGCAGAAATTTGGACTGATAATTCAGTTCATGTAGATTTTACCTGACGCTGATGATTTATCCCCAGTAAGTCCGTAAGGGGTCCGGGTTCGAATCCCGGTCAGGCATGGATGTTGTGTTTGTCTTACGGCACTGGCTCTCTCCCTTCCCTGGAACCAGTGACTCTAAATTAGGGACGGGCGACTGCTTATAGCCCATTGAGTTGCTCACGGTGGTCGTTAAACCTCAAATAAAAAAAAAAAAAAAATCCCCAGTAAAAGAAAACATTTTTTAGGTACATGTTGTACATAGTACTGGGAACCATGTATACGAACCTCTATGGGATTTTAATTTGCTATTACTTCGTAATTTTAGCTCACTTACGTAACTTTTTTTTTCATCTTTCTTTTATATTTGCTGTTATAAGGCAGTTTTTGAATTTTGGTTTGAAATCTGATTAGGAATCTCACTGTTTCCCTCGATAAACGGTAAAAATACCCCGGGAGAAAATGAGAAAATACCCTTGAAAACTGAAAAGCGGAAAAAATGTCCCCGGAAAAAATACCCTCGGGAGAAATACCCCCAGAACAAACGGTTCACTGTAAACTGCCACACAGGAACACTGATGTGTGGCAGTGTTCTGGTGTGGCAATTTACCGGCAACCCTGCCACACACCTTTCAGCAACCTGGCCACAAAAGTTCAAGGGGGGGGGGGGCGCTATAAAGATTGCCGTTTCTGCGCCTATATTGAGAACTGAATTGGGAACTCCAAACGAATTTCGAGAAAACGTTCTTCCATGTAAGTCAAGCGAGAATTGTACTTTAATTTGAAGAAATAAATTGCCGAGGATCCGAGGTACTTTTGGTGGTGGTGGTGGTGTGTGGGGGGGGGGGGGGGTCAATCCCCAACTTCCGTAATATTAGATTCTGGGCCGCTGGAGTCTGTCCAGGCTGTTCCCTTGTGAGTGTATACAGGCTGAGTGTATCCAGGCTGTTCCCCTTGAAGCGTCCGTGAGGTCCGTGAGTTTGGCGGGAGGGGTTCCCCAAAATGTTAAAATGGACGCAGAACTGTAAACATTAGAACCATGCTTTACATAATGATTCTGTACACGATGACGAATTTTCAGGAGGGTGGGGTGCAAGTTTCTAAGAGCGCAGACAAGTGTTCAAGTCAGGGGATTTGCTCGCAGTTTCTATGTTTCATGTTGTGTTTAATGGTAAGCTATGTATGCCCTTCCCCCTCCCCTAGAAATTTGGTGAAGCCTGTGAAAGGGATACGAGGTGCTTGGTTTGGAGGGCTCTACCCCAACTTCCGTAATTTTATATTCTGGACCTCTAGAGTCGGTCAGTGCATCCTCGATGTTCCCTTGAATAGCTCTTAGATGGGAGGGGGGGTTACCCCACCCTCCTGAAAATTCATGGTCGTGTACAGAATCATTATATAAAGCATAGTACTAATGTTTACAGCTCTACGTCCATTTTAACATTTTGGGGGAAGCACCCCCCAGCTCACAGCTCATGGACCTCGCGGACACTTGAAGGGGAACTTCCTGGATACACTGACAGACTGCAGCGGCCCAGAATATAATATTACGGAAGTTCAGGGTAGAGCCCCCCCCCCCCCCCAACCAAGTGTTACTCGGATCCTCGGCAATTTATTTCTTCAAATTAAAGATCAATTCTCGCTTGGTTTACATGGAACGTTTTCGCGAAATCCGTTTGGAGTTCCCAATTCAGTTATCAATGTAGGCCCAGAAACGCCAATCAGTTATGTTTTGTTAAAAATAAATCCCCCTTTGAACTTTTGTAGCCAAGTTGCTGAAAGATGTGTGGCAGGGTTGCCGGTGAATTGCCACACTGGAACACTGCCACACATCAGTGTTCATGTGTGGCAGTTTACAGTGAACCGTTTGTTCTGGGGGTATTTCTTCCGGGGGCATTTTCCCAGCTTTTCAGTTTTCAGGGGTATTTTCTCCGGGGGTATTTTTACCTACATCCCTCTTAGACATTATTCAGAAAATTCACTAAGTTGCGGTGGTAGAGGTACACATAACATCGTCAACAGTTCGACGAATAGTGAGGTTGCATCACTCAGAAATTTAGAGAACCAAGCTTCAATTGCGTACGAACCCTTTACGAGCAGTTATGTAGAAAGGACTTAGCGGCGCAAAGCTACTGTACTCTTCGTGGTTAGATGGTAAATGAAGCTGGACCAAGGACTTTTCGTAGATGATCGTGTATGCAAAAAAAGGGAAATCTGTGCTCTGTGTACAAACACACTATTATCTGAAACGAATGTTTAAATTTCAGGGATGCCAGCACCGGTGGTTAAGTGGTTTGAGGCTCTGGACTCTTACAATTCGCTCTTATTGGGTTCTGGCTTGAGTCCAGCAAGAGGCATGGCCCAGCAAAAACAGTGTTGCTGGGCCAGCATTCAAGCCAGCACTGGCGTCCAGCAATGCCAGTAGTGGCCCAGCACTATGGTGCCGTTGCCCAACCATCAATAAAATGTCCCAGCGTGCGGCGGCCACTACATGGGCCAGCAGTTCAGGCCAGAAACTGGCCAACAGTTGACACCCCATCAGTTGCCATATGCCAGAACAGGGCTATCAATTATCCATCACAGGCAGTGGCTTCCACAAGCGGCCTTGCAAGCACGTGCCATAAATAATGGCTAGCCTAATGTGGTTCGCTAGTTTCCCGGCAGTGGCAGCCGGCAATCACGTGACGTAACTGATGGCCTGCCAAATCTTGTTTGCCCATTTCCCAGTAGTAGCCATAAAAAAAAAAAAAAAAAAAAAAGATAACCGCAATTCCCCAAAGGCACAACCACTATGTTTCCCCCTACGAAACTTAAGCTTGACGGAACGGCGTTAGGGAAATTTTCTCAGCAGGTCCTGAAAAGAGCCCATTTGGATCTGACTGGCATCGAATCAAGGCCAGCCTTCTTGCAAAGCGATCGCTCTAGCCACTACACTGGTTCGCCACGCACGAGCCTTTGCGTAAAGCTGAGCCTCGTTCCTCCGCGATGTGAAACTAAGGGTTCTCTTTTAATTTTACAATATTGCGAGGTATTTTTCATAAATGTGCGTTTCATATAATTCATAAATTTATTTTTTCAACGTAACGATTGTTTTTATTTACCTTAAGGGAACTTCACTTATTTTCCACGAGTGTACGAAATTAAAGACTTTTGCAAAGTTTTGTGCTGTCCTTGTGGTCTTGAAATGCAATTGTTTAATTAATATATTTACCCGTTCATGTCACATTCTGTTACATTTTACGTTGTATATTTCCTTTCTGCGGTCCGAAGCTACATTTGTTCTAAAGAGGAAAGATATTTTATTTTACTTGTCGTAATTTTTAGCAGCGAATTACCCCAATCTTTGTGTATTCAACTCATGGATGAGTACATTATATCAACGTAGCGTTTTTTTTGTTGTTGTTGTTTTTTTCAAAATGATTGATACATTTTGTAAGCGTATGATTCTTATTTTTGTTTTTATTTCAACAAAACGATTTCTTAATGTTTTTCCGGGACTTTTGTTTGAAGCGGCTTAGTGTATATCAAAACGAAAGATTACACAGAATATTTCTTGTTATTCATGGGAATGGAGTGGGTGTATTTCATGGCTGTCTGTATTCTTGACTCATTGTGCGTTAGTGCAGGAATCTTGCTACGAAATGAGTAATGTATATAAGGACAAAGTCCTCTATTGTATTGTTACACACGTATAGTACATGAGCCCAAAAACGACAAATTGACTTCGATGAAAATGGAATATTTATATCTGAACCTAAGAATATCTTTACATATACAATATATTTACATTAAATTTTGAAAGCTTATGTAAGTTACAGCCAGTGAGACATAAAATCAGCAATGGGTATATGGAGCAACGCATATTGCGCTCGCCTTATTTCGGCTTCAGTCCTGCTGGTTTGCAAAAGTCTGGCGTAAACATACCTATTACATTTCAGTTCAATCTTGCTACTTGTCCGGTATCCACTGTTGCACCACACCATTAAAAGATATTCAATGTTCACAGTTCAACACAAACACGAACAATTGCACAATTCTAAAAGAAGGGGGTGATGAGTTAAAATCATTCAAAGACTGTGGTTAAAACTAGACTTAATCGACGCATCTAGAATTTCAGCATTGAAGTATTTCACTGTTCGATGCCAAATTATTGTGAAGTATCAATATTAAAAAGTCAACAAGTCGTTCCCCGATTGCCCGGGCATGTTTCAGGCTACTTTGTGTCCATCTTCAGTGGTCGGGTGCAAGAGATACCCATCTGGTTTTATTGCGCTGACTACCTCCATGTCATTAGTAGACTCATCGCCCATTGACCCTGTGTCTGTACGTAGGTTGGTCTCGTGATTTTCGACATATCCTATTGTTGCACCATCTGGTGTTCATTTTATGTAATTTCATTAGTCATCGTTATTGGATGAGACATTTTCAATAAATTTAGTTTTTATGTTTTTTTCTTCTGTTTCTTTTTTAGTTTTTATGTTTTTTTTCTTCTGTTTCTTTCTTTCTTTTTTTTTTTTTTTTTGTTATTATGTACCGCCATGCAAACGGCAATTCAAGTGGTGTCTGTTCATTACAATTAAATCCTCTGGTTTTTTTTTTATTACAATAGACTCAGAACACAAAATCTTCTTATGTGTATTATGCTTAGTATATATTTTTGCATTTTCCCACACGAGGATAGAATTATTATTAATGCAATAGGTAATACGAGATGTTCGTTGTTCACCCTTTTTCCAATTCCTCTTGTGCTCTTCCATTCTTCCAACCAGCTGAAATTCATCGTAGGATGCTTGTGTAATATGGGCTGGACAGGTGTATGAGTCAGAGGCATGTGTACAAGTGGATAGAAAAGTTTCAAGCCGGTAGAACGAATGTGTTTGATGAAGCTCGCTCGGGCCGTCCGTTGACCTCTCGCACAAAGGATCATCTGGATCGCATCGATGCGCAGTTATCTGATGCGAACAAGCAGCGGCGCCTGGAAATTGGCAGAAATTGTTTGCAGCGGTAAGAGTCAGATCCCAGTATTCTGGAGAGGATTGTCACTGGGGACGAAACATAGGTTCATCATTACGACACCGAGAGCAAAAGGCAAAGTATGGAGTGGAAAAATCCGAGCTCCCCATGTAAAAAGAAGTTCAAAGTTGTTCCTTCCCAACGAAAATTAATGCCGACTCTTTTTTGACATGAAAGGACCCATCGTTGAACACTAATCAAGCACAGGGTGGCTCAATTAACAGTCGGTCATACTGTGACTTGCTGAAAGTCAAATTGAAACCAGCAATTCGCACAAAACGACGGGGAATGTTATCCAAAAAAGTGATGTTGCTGCACGACAACGCTCGTCCACATACGGCATTGGCAAATCAACAGACAATTATCGCGTTGAAGTTTGAGATGCTACCACATCCTGCTTACAGCCCCGATCTAGCGCCGTGCGACTTTCATATCTTCTGGCCTCTGAAAGACTCTTTGCGAGGCCGCCGTTTTGAAAGTGATGTCCAGACACAGGAAGCGGTGCATTCGTGGCTGCAGGAACGATTACGTGCGGGAAGCGACCGTGCGCCAAGCGACCCTGTGGAAAAATTCCTGAAAAGAATCCAATACACAGTTATGCTTCCAAAAAAATTAGAAATAACTGGTACTAGATCGAAGGTATTCTTCACACATGTTGAAGAAAGCAAGAATTGGTATCAGGAGTTTCGCAAAAAAAAAAAAAAAATTAATTAAATAAATGATCGGCTCTTATTCTGCCTTCTTTTTAAAAAAGATTATAAATAAAAACCTTGATTGTGGCCTTTTTTTTTTTTTTTTTTTTTTTTTTTGTTTTCTATGTTTACTCAAATTGAGTAACTAAAACCTCATTCGGTGAAAATTTGTGTTAAAACCACCTCAGCTATGGTTACATGGTAGGCACGAATCAGCAAACGTAAACCTGAGAAAAAATTTTAAGCCAATGTAAAAGAATCTGTTCTCTGATTGGCTGTTGAGTAATGGAGCAAATAGCCGACTCCAAGAGAAAAACTGAGCAAACGACCAGTTTTGTTTTATCAGGTGCTGAACGTCGATGTCTCTCTGTGAAACTTATTTTGTGTGTGCTGTCTTTTTTATTTCAAGTTCCCATTTTCCCATGTCCCCCCCCCCTTTTCCCCCTGTACTCATCTGTGGCAGCGGTGTTTACCGGGCATTTTCTGCGGAGAGATGTAGCTCGGAATAGCTTGCTGTTGCAGGGCAACTTACAACTTCACTAAACGGAAAACCGTATACTCCTTCTGCTCTAATTTTTCTATACTCTTCTTTAGTGCTTTTCTATCAGGGCAGTCTGTTCCCTACTCTCTTATTTTCACTTTCACCTGCCAAAAGGCGCATATAGCGCTGTGGGTTCGGGTCTCTCAACCTAAGCTAGGAACTCTTCTTCTTCTTCGCGACCCTGCAAATCGAATCATTTTTCATATATATATATATATATACACAAATCGTAGTCAAATTATTTACATCTAATTAATTAATTACTTACATCAATATAATATATATAAGTAAAATGATTCGATTAGCAGGGTCGCTTCGTCGACGATGGAACATAACAGGGTCGCTTCGCGCAGGACACCGCAGGAACAACCCGAAACATTCTTCTCTGCAGGAATCCAGAAGCTTGAAGACATATAAAAAATATGCGTTGAACAACAGGGGGACTATGTTGAGAAATAAGGTAATTGTTATCTGTATGTCTCTCAGTTTCTTTAATGTACGACAACATTGACCTTACTTTTTGATTTACCCTCGTATTTACAGATCAATAGTCAAAAGGGCAAATACATCTCCGTTATGTTTAGGTTTTGTTTAAATACTAAATCGCAAGAACGGAAGTTCTACAATTTTGTTCAATCCAGCTCATTGCACCTTGCGTATCCCCCCTCCCCTCCCCTTCCACCTCCGCTGAATGCGGAGATATATAGACTACAACCGCCGACCAAAGTGACGCTACTTTTTATTTTGAAAAGACGTGGCGAAAAAATACCTTGAACGTGTACTAGTGTCAAGTCTTCTGAAAAGATGAACTCGTTAGTCCTCAGAAATGGACGCTATTTTATAAAATCAAAAGAGAAAAAAAATTGATTACTCAATGAATCATCGATTCGTTGGTTATCGTAGAATGAATGCTAACAGAGGAACGTTACTTTCCTTTTTTGTAACCTTACTCTACGTCCGATCTTGAAAGATTTTGGGAAATGGAAGCTGGAGGTCAGAAGTCACAAAAGTGTGAGTCACTTTGATCAAGAGAATATTCTTCTTCCGAGTGCAACAATTCCCTTCACTTGGCTTCGTGCCATCACTACTCGGACGAAATCGGCTGCTGGTAAGTTCGAATTTGGCGTATCAACACCGGAAACGTCTGATTTCACTCGCTGGGAGGAAAAAGTCACGATTCTGCCCATTGTACTGACCAAAGCTCACGTGGAGTACGGGGAACCTGTAAGCTTAACCAAAAAAAATAAAATAAAAAAATGCTGCAATAAGATCGCGTTTCACATTTACTTTTTACTGTTCATTTTCCAGAACACACGGCCGACTGCTGCAATTTCCTTATTATGTGAATGAAGACAAGGTTCGGCTTTTTGCAGCAAGGTCACACCATGGCTTTCAGATGAAGCTGGGAAACTAGTTACTATCTCATTAGAGTATTCTTATTTTCCCTTTTAGCTACTTGCATAGCAGTTCACAACTTTGCATGCGAATTTTGTTTTTTATTTTAAGTTTCCTCAATGGATCATTTTATTAGGAACTTCCATCGGTTTCGAGTAAAACTAACAAAGGAAGAAACCCATCTAAACTTCCTTCTTTTTACTCCAAAATTTCTGAGAATAAAGCGTTTATCAATATCTAGACGAGATGCAAATATATTAAATACAGCGGAACGTAAGAGGCTTCTCAACGAAATCAGGCAAAAAAAAGGGGCCTCAGGTTACTTGCAGAGATTTTATTCTGCTTCTTACAACTGGCGCAAAAAATGCAACCCGTTATGTTTGTCCGGTTACTTATTACTACCACAGCAATTTGTTGTAATCGACTTGAATAACTTCAAAAAACCCATATTCATAAACTATGTAATTTGGTAGCTGAAGAAGTCTTTTGTCGACAACCCCAGTGTAAGACATGTAAGCACAACCTGTTGCTAGACTGCCTACAGTTATTAACCAAAGTGATATCCAAGTGAACTGTACAAGTTTCTGCTCTCAACCGCGGCATTAAGTTTGCGTATCCCCCACCACTACATTTAATAAAATGCAGGTAATCACTCAATCTGAAACCATTATTATGTCTCTCCCAACCCCGAGCAGTGATGTATTCAGGTACTTTCTCGGAGGCGTTTAGCCCCCCCCCCAAAAAAAACCCTCCATGACCCCCCCCCCCCCCCCCGTAGGTTTTTGTGTGATCTTCCCGTATATTTAGTCTGTTTTCGTTTATGGCTGAATATTGGAGAAATTAAATAGGAAAACTTAAGAAAATGAGGGAAAATATTATAATAATAAAAAAAACATTTTTCAATAAAGCATTTAACAGTATTCGCTGCAGGGGCAATTTTTCAAGCACTGACAACTCGGACTACTTCCACAATAAAAACGTAATTCCACAGAGTAGAGATGTTTGCGCTGTAATACATCATATTTTGGAAGCTGGCATTCAGCTTTGTTTGAGTCTTGCTGCATTCCGACTTTCCATGTAAACAGTGGCGCCCATATGAGTACTTTTAGGGGGGGGGGGGGCTAAGAAAAATCCTTACCTCCTTCAAGGCTGTCAAACATTTTACTACATTACAAGATACCAAAATACAAAAAAAATTATTGATACAATCAATCATTAATATCTTATTATTTTTAAAAATGCTTTGAAAAAAGGTTTCGTCTATTTTAGTGTTTTAAATTTATCGAAAATTTGGCTATACCAACGGCTAGAGCCCCCCCCCCCCTTAAGGGCGCCCTTACGGTTAAGCCTGAGTGTAGCTAATCAGACGCTAGGGCTTCCAAGACAAACAACAAAATACAGTATTTGCCACCTAATTTTTAACAATAGCAAATTGTTAGAAATTGCCCTCCCCCCAATTTTTTCGTCCTTGCGGTGTGAGGTTCACACTCTGACAAAAAGAAAAATCGATACCCCACAAACTGGCATCCAAACAGTTAGTATTTTTTTTTTCTACTACTGTGTAGACCGGTCGCTCTGATACCGACCAGGTGAGAGTTCCTAGTGTGATACTTGGTTGAGCAATACTGCACTGCACTGTAAAGCAGAACTGAAGATTTCAACCGCGAGACGGGGTTACAACCCGATCTCGCGATTTTTCTTTTTAGAAACGGATCTCCTTCTGTTCCCCAGAAATTAGTGCAGTGACGGGACTTGGTGAAAACGCCCTTGTGAGGGCGAAGTTCCGTTCAGCCCGCATAGAGACTCTGGTATCAGTTTTGGGTACGTCGACGCCGTTCTGGTGCCGCGGACGAAGGGGCCATTTGATCCCTCTCCCGCCCAAAGCCCAAGAGCCCGGCTTCTAAGGTTTGACTAGAGTGGGAGAACCTCTGGGTGCCCACTCAGTACTTAGAAGAAAATTTTGTGTTTTTCATCTCTCTCACAGAGATGTCAACTACCCAGAAGGGTAGAGTGAAACCTAAGGGATCAGTCCCCAAATCGTCCGGGACATCCCGGACGCAGAAGGTAGCAACGGCAGAAGCACTACCAAGCCCTGTTGGCAGTGCTTAATTGGTTAGCCCCTCTTCCGAGAACAGCCGGAAGGTAGAGCCCAAGCCGGGGGGAAACCGTCAAAGACGCTTCCCCCAGCGAAGGGCTCTAAAGCCGCTACACCCACGAAGGGAACCTCGACTGAGCAGCCTCAGTCAGCTAGCGGTGTAAGCACCCCTTGCCAGTTCCGCCCATGGCAAGGACGGGTAAAACACCACCCCAGCCCGAACCCTTTCGGGCTCCTAAGGGGTCGTCCGTGGGTGGCCCAGATGTGTCTTTGGTGGGAAGCACGCATCCCAGGACACCCCCGGTGCTTACACCCGAGGCGTTTGTGAACCACATCCTCGACCTCACCCGAGAAGTTGAGTCCGTTCTCTTGGACTAGCGGGTCACTTCCTCAGGGAGAAAGAAGGTGAAAGCTGCCCTGAGCAGTGTCAGAAAGGCTTGTTACGAGCAAGCAGCACGGGTAGCCTATGTCGAAGGCAGGCTGTCCGTGCGGGATGAGTCGGGCTGCGAAGCCGACGCGAAAGTAGTTTCCTACGCCGAAGTGGCCAGGAAGGGGTCTAGCAAGGCGAAAGGGCCTTCGCCCGCCCCGATTGAGATTAAAAGAAGAAGGTAAAGTCGGGAGACAGGAGACACGTGCTTTTAGTCTACCCGACAGTTGAGAGTGCGTCCTCAGAGGACACTAAGAAAACCCTGAAAACTGCAGTAAACCCAACTAAACTGCAGATAGGGGTCAAGAGCTTTCGGAGCATAAGGAAAGGAGGGGTCGCGGTGGAGTGTTCCCATCCCGGGGAGCTCGACCGCCTTGCCCAAGAGTTGAGAAGCAATCCGCTGACCAAGGATTGCACACTCCCAACGGCCCCACGAAAGAGAAATCCCCGGTTGATAGTGTATGGGGTCGACGGGGATCTCTCAGGGGAAAGAGTTCGAGCAGGCGGTTTGCGAGCAGAACCCAGAGCTCGAGAACGGGTTGAAAGCCTGTTTTCCCATCAAGGGCAAGGGATATAGGGTCCACTGGGTGGTAGACGTGGAGCCCAAGGCCTTCAAGCACTTGGTGAGGCGGAAGACACTGAACTTGGGTTGGTCAGTGCTCCGCCTAAAGGAATTTTTGAGGGAGGTCAGGTGCTTTCGGTGTAATGGCTTCGGCCATTTCCGAGGCAACTGCCCCGAGACAGAAGCAAGGTGCGGCAATTGTGGTGAAGTTGGGCACCAGCACCACCAGTGTGCAGCCGCACCGAAATGCAGCAACTGCAATGCTGCGAATGCCAAGTTCCGCCTGAAGTTGGACGTCTCACACTCCAGCTTCAGTAAGACATGCCCTAGTCTCATTAGGGAACTTGAGCAAAGGAAGAGTCGAGTCAACTATTGTTAACGGATGGTAGTACCCTTGGAGGTACGCAGCTCTCGATAATGAGTTTTTCGGTCTATTGACCAAGGTGTTTGAGTTGACCCTGGCCCGGGGTCATCACCACAGCACTGGCCCTAGCTCTGTGAACAATGTAAATATTTCAATTTGTGTGTTTTTTTAGTGTCTGAATATTGTGAGAGGGGTGCATGAGACCCTCATAGTGAATGTGCATGTACTTTTGCTGAGTTTCAAAATAAAGGACAGTAGTCCCAAAAAAACTCGCGTTGGCTGGCGATCTCCCGGCCACGAGATGAGATATTTTGAAAAAGTTGCTTGCCCCAACTGCCCATAGCACGTCGAACACACGGGTTGTGACAGAAGGGTGTAAGGTACCGGTCCCGTGGGGGAGGCAGATCCCCACAGGTCACTAGACTGAATCTGTCTGAGTGGAAGACTGTGGTTTCCGGTGACTGACAGGCTAGCTGTCGGAACGCCGTCAGGGATCTTATCAATCCCAAACTATTCGAGAGAGTTCCGCATTTCCCTGCGAAGTCAGCACTTTGACGGTGCAGGTAAAGTCATCAGCTAGTATTACTACTGTGTGCTGCTCTAAATAATCTAAAAAGGGGCTGAAACCAAATGGCATGGGAATGGTTTACACCATACATTTTCAGGTAACACTGTAATGATTCATTAATAATCAAAAATACGCTTGCAGTAAGACGAGGACATGTTTACCGCTCCAAACGTTTTTTTTTTTTTTTTTTGGGGGGGGGGGTCCAACACAGCGTTATCTTACTGTCATCCTTAATATTTTATACCACCTCATGGTGAAATCCGTGGTGCGTTACTGAATTAAAGCAAAGGTATAGCATGTTTACATTTTTAATCACTCGTATGTGTATTCTCGGAATTTGCATTTTTGCATTTGCGATACACATGCAAAAAAAAAAAAAAAATTATACTCTATTTGAAAATGTTTTATGTTTTAATATATATATAACAAAATTGTGATTATGTGTATATATAATCAGTCAACAAGTTTCAGCCCCTCAAAATTTGTAATTGCTTTCCCCGGAAAAAACTCTGAATGCAACACTGCCCCTGAGAGAGACACCCCCGCCAGGTTTAATGTTGTTAGGGCTTTGAGGACTATCAATGGAAAATTGCGCAGAACTCTGGATTATCAATCCTGTAAGAATGAAAGTAACCAACTACGACTACTGGCAATAACTTCCGCCGATAATACCACCCAAATTATTCAAAATTCTAATGAATAAACAAGATTATAACCTAAAAATGCATAAAGCAATTGAAGATACGTATTCCACACAAGAAAGTCTCAAGGAATCCTACTTCAGCAGCCATCGCAGCTATAAAGCAAACTTCGTAACCACGGATCTTGCCCTTCAGTATTTCATCTCGTATGCACCCACCATTGTACCCCCTCAGTTGTTTGGCCAAGTCCAAACACAGCCCCCTCCGTCCCCTTGTTTCCGGTTGGCAATCCCCTATTGGACCACTGGAAAAAAGTCTTGCCATCTAACTTAAATCTTGAATCGCAGATTCCTGTTTTTCTGTATCACTCAACCCAGGCTCTGGACAAAATCAGATTATTCAACCACAAACACACTGGCTTCTTCATGGCTTCATTGGACGTGGTGAACAAAATGTACCCGTTCCAAACAGTGGCGTAACTAGCACCTCCCGCAGCCCCCGTAGTTGCGGGGGTAGCGCAGGTAACCAAGGGGCGTACCGCAGCTTCCAGTTATAGTTTTTTTGAAAAAATTCGAACATGCACAAAGACAAACGGTGGCACAGTGGTCTAAGCGCTGGCTTATGCCCATTCGTCCGTGAAGGGGTCCGGGTTCGAATCCCGGTTAGGCATGGATGTTGTGTTTGTCTTACGGCACTGGTTCTCTCCGTTCCTTGGAACCAGTGACCCTAAATTAGGGAAGGGCGACCGCTTATAGCCCATTGAGTTGCTCACGGTGGTCATCGTTAACCTTCAATAAAAAAAAACCAAAAAAAAAACCAATCAATCCAAAGGTTCATATTTTCTTTTAAGGTACATTTAACTTTGCGTAAACAAATACCAAGTTCCATTTTTAAACAACTCTATGTCCTACAGATTGAAGCTATTCGTTTATTCGTCCCTTTGGCTCCGAGTTGTTATACGATCGTTTTCCAATCGCCCTCTTTCTGCGCTGCTGAGGAAAAGCGCGAGGCCACATGGGGATTTTCCATGGAGGATGTGGGGAAACAGTCACCTAGGATTACGTACACGACAGGCGCAGATATGCCATGTACAAGAGGGTGATTTCTTCAAGTGATTTATTTTAGTTTTATACAAAACAATTATACACTGAAGAGCAATTGAATTAGAGACAGCTGGCGTTATGCAAATGTGGCGCTGTGTGCGGCCCTGTAAACGGAAACGACATGACGTATGCAGCGATCCGACAATATAAGGAGTGATGCGACGGGATTCAGTAAGAGTCGGACGCAGTATGGGTAAGACGAATGATCTAAGCGCATTTGATCGTGGGCAAATTGTCGGGGCCCGACGAATGGGTCACGTCATCTCGGAAGTCGTGCTGGCACTGGGATTTTCACTAGCCACTGTGTCACGGGTGCACCATGAGTACATCGAATCCGGTAAAACCATCCCTGAAAGGGCCAACTGCCGTGGACAACAGCGTGTGGATGAGCGGGGTCATCGTCGGCTAGCTCGCATTGTAACAGCGGATAGACGGGCCACAGTGCAAGAAATCACTCGGCAATTTAACGCTGGTGCACAAAAATGTGTAAGCAGCCACACCATCCAGAACCATCTCCTCGCTATGGGGTACAGAAACCGTCGTCCTACGAGGATACCGCTGCTGACCGCACATCACAGGGTTCAAATATTAGCATGGGCGCGGGAACATCGCCACTGGACCCTAGACATGTGGAAAAATGTTGCGTGGACTGATGAGTCGAGATTCACGTTGGTACATGCGGATGGTAGGATACGAGTACGGCGCAAACCACATGAAGCGATGGATCCTTCTTGCCAGCAGGGTACTCTTCTAGCTGGTGGGGGTGGCATTCTCGTCTGGGGACTGTTTAAGTCGACTGAAATGGGACCTCTGGTACGTGTGACATCGTCCCTCACAGGTCAACGTTACCAGGATATCCTGGACGACCATTTGCTCCTGTTCGTGCGTCTTCAGTATCCCACTGGGGACCTCATCCTGCAACAAGACAATGCACCGTGCAATCGCTCCCGAATTGTATCCGAATGGTTGGATGAACACTCCACCGACGTGACCTCGCTTCCTTGGCCAGCTAGGTCACCTGACTGCAATCCCATCGAGCACATCTGGGATGCTCTCGAGAGAGATGTTCGAGGCTCTGACCCACTCTATGAAGAAATCTTCGTGAACTGTGGGAGCTTGTTCAGGGGTCATGTATCCCTATGGCTTCCCAACGCTTCCGGTGTCTTGTCGAGTTCATGCCGAGACGAATCGCCTCCGTCATCAGGGCGAAAAGGTGGTGCTACACGTTACTAGACAGGTATCTCTAATTCAATTGCTCTTCAGTGTATGTATTATTAAATCTATTACTTAAAATTTAAAACTACAGTGCTCTAGGTTCCGACATTACTTTTCCAGACACTCTCCCAGATTTCCTGACCCCCCTCCCCCTCCCATCCACTACACACACATAGCGAAAAATGCACCCTTCCTCGTGCTTGAAATCCTGAGAAAATTACTGAGCTTAGGGACGCTAAGGTAAATCTTGACCGGGGAGGGGGGGGGCACGTTGCACTTCAATTAGTACACCATCGTTCCTTTTTTCAGTTTTACCAGCCAATTAGAAGGAGCCCATTATCCCCGATTTTGGCGGAGATTATCCTCCACAGCACTTCGAACAGATCTTGGAAAGTACCTCAGATATGTCGACGACATTTTGATTTTCTGGTATTCGACTCTTGAAGAATTGGACCGTTTTGCTAATGCTTTTATCCTTTACCTTTCCCTACCCTTAAATTTACGACTGAGACGTAATCAAATCACTCTTTACCTTTTTTAGATTTTCTGTTTCACGAGACCCGGAATCTCAGTCTTTATCCATCTCTGTTTACCGCAAACCATCAGCTACTTCAGTGTTAATACCCATGGCTTCTGCTCATCCCCTTCATTACGAACTGTCTGCTATACATTTTTTACTCCGACGTGCGTTCATGTATTCGTCCTCTATTTCACTACGCCAAGAAGAATTCTCTAAAGTTTTTTGACATTGCGGAGGACCATGGTTACCCTAGAACAATCATTTACAAGGTTTTGAAGGGAACAGAGAGATCCGAATTGGCCACTTTACAATGAAACTAAACCAAATAAATATATGGGCTCCGTCGATTTTCCTCCGGAGCTCTGTTACCCATTAAGAAATGCATGCCACAGAAACCATTTGGACTTTGGGATTAGAACATACAACGTACTGTCATTAGTTAAAAAACACCGTGACAGTAAACTCTTTGAAGAAAAATATGGTGTTTACTCGATCGCAATGAGACCTGTGGAGCCGACCTGCGCACAACAAGTCTACATAGGTTCCACCACTCGTTCCATTAAGACCAGACATAAGGAACATAAGAACAGCGTTAAAATGAACTCTCAAACCACTGCTTAATCACGCTTAACCAGCACAGGAGCTCCTTTTCTGCACTGGACTGAAACCTCTATACTGCCAACCCCACGCTCCAAATTTAAGATCCAATTTATTGAAAGTTTATTCAGTTTTTAGCTTTATGAATTCCTGCTGCAACGACGACGTGCCGTTTAACATTCCTAAACTCTGGAGACAACTGTTACGAACGAATGATTAGTCATACATTTTCGTGTCTTCGGACGGTAAGAATGCCTTCTTAATTACATCATTATGCCAGAATTTTAATGACATTATTTGTTACTTTTTGTTCTCTGTTTGGGTGTCAATTGAGTCCCATATTTCAGCCTAGTGCGCATTGGACAATCTGACGTCACATGTCGTCACTTCCCATATATATATATATATATACAGTATGGACTGAAACCTCTATACAGTATGGACTGAAACCTCTATACTGCCTGGGATGCAAGGTCAGGTGATGCGTAACATCACAGCCTCTCCTTGACAAATGTCAACCCCGCCTTCTCGTGGTGCATCCTGTTCCCACTAAAGGGGCTCTGACGACCGCCCATAGCGGTATAACTATACCATCGGGATCAGAGGAAATTCTATCCCACACTCACCAACCCGCTTGGCCAGCGTGGTGAGTTATGGCCAAACCCCTCCAAAATGATTCCACAACTTAAATCTTGGCCCTCAGTCTCCGGCAGCTGGAATGTACCTGGCCAAGGCAGCGGCCAGTGCGACATGAAGGCAGAGGGTGCTAAGAATCCCCGGAGGACCGGACTAGGCTGCCATCTGATGCTGACCTTGGCTACTTACAATGGACGCTCCCTATCTTCTGATTCAAGGCTTCTTGAATTGGAAGAGGAACTACAAAGGATCAAGTGGGACATCGTGGGGCTAAGTGAGGTAAGGAGAAAAGGAGAAGATCTCATCGAACTGAAAAGTGGACATCTCTTCTACTATCGTGGGACAGATACTGGCAGAACTAGTGGTGTTGGATTTATAATAAACAAGAAACTGAAGGATAAAGTTGTAGAAGTTGAAAGTTCCTCTGACAGAGCTGCACGACTTGTTATCCAACTCTCGAAAAGATACCAGGCTCAGATTATTCAAACTTATGCACCCACCACAAGTCATCCTGAAGAAGAAATTGAAGAATTTTATGAGGAAATTTGTCATCTAAATAATAAAGGTAAGCAGCACTTGAAAATAATTATGGGAGATTTCAATGCAAAAATAGGGCAACGGCAACAGAATGAAACTTCAGTAGGTAAATTCGGTCATGGCAACAGAAACCAGCGTGGAAATACTCTCGTTGAGTTTGCAGAGGCAGAAGGGTTTTTCATCTTGAACTCCTTCTTCAAGAAAAAGCTACACAGGAAATGGACATGGAGACATCCAAATGGGACGACAAGTGAAATTGATTTTATTATGTGTAACAAAAAATTCGTCATAGAAGACTGCAGTGTGCTAAACAAGTTCAACACAGGTAGTGACCACAGATTGGTGAGATGTAAGATGCACCTCAACACTAAACTTGAACGTGGCAAGCTCATAAGACAAACAAAATCTATTGACATAACCAACCTTAAAAAACACCATAATACCTTCAAGTTAGAACTGAAGAACAGGTTCTCTGCTTTAGAAGGCCTAACATCGGAAGAAGTGGACATCTCTGAAGTTAACAGAAAAGTAACCAAAGCTCTTATGGAAACAGCAACAAAATTAGCTGGGTCTAAGAACAAGTTGCATGTGAACAAATTATCAGGAAAAACCAAAATGTTGATGCAAAAAAGAAGAGAGATGAGGACAACTAAAGAAGATGTGACTTCCAAAGTGGAATATATAGAGCTATGCAAGACAGTAAGAAAAAGTATCACTGAAGACGTAAGGAAAATTCAACTGTGAACTAGTGAGGAAAGCAATTGAAAACAACCAAAGCCTAAAGATAGCAAAGGGACATCTCAGTAAGGGAAGAAAACAGATTATGGCACTGAGAAAAGAAGATGGTTCTGTAACAAGAAATAGAGGCGAAATTATGACAAGAGTGAAAGATTTCTACTCCAAATTATATGAAAGGGATGATATATGCACTCCAGACATCATGAAAGATACCAGTACCAGAGTTCTTCCAGTCCTTCCAGCAGAAGTTGCACATGCAATCAAGAACATGAAGCGAGGAAAAGCTCCAGGAGAAGATGGAATTACTGTAGACATCATAAAAGAAGCAAGTGGAGAAATCGAAACAGTACTCGCCCAAATTTTCACTCGATGCCTTAATGAAGGAAAGATTCCTGAGGATTGGAACACCGCTACAATGATCCTGCTACATAAGAAAGGTGACATTGAGGATCTCGGAAACTACAGACCTATCAGCCTCCTATCAGTAGTTTATAAAATCTTCACTAAAGTTCTTTCACACCGCTTGAAGGTAGCACTAGACATGGCTCAACCGAGAGAACAAGCTGGATTCAGGAGTGGCTACAGCACAATAGATCATATCCACGTGCTGAGAGAACTAATTGAAAGAGCGAGGGAATATGAACTTCCATTGTGCATGGCTTTTATCGATTATGAAAAAGCCTTTGATTCGGTGAAACCATCAGCAGTTACAATGGCTCTGAAAACCTGCGGTATTGAAGATGCATACATTAATATTATTAATAACATCTATGAAAATGCAAGTGCAAAGATTAGGCTGTTTGAAAATACAACACACGTAAAAATTGGAAAGGGAGTGAGACAAGGTGACACAATATCTCCGAAGCTCTTTAATGCCACATTGGAGGGTGTTTTTCAGTCGCTGAGCTGGGAAAACAAGGGGATAAAGATTAATGGAGATTATCTAACCCACCTTCGTTTTGCTGATGACGTAGTCATTTTTGCAACTACCCCATCAGAGCTGCAGAGTATGATCCAGGAACTTGCTGACAAGAGTAAAGAAGTGGGATTAAAAATGAACTTTCAGAAGACAAAAGTGATGTTCAATGCTTTTACAAGAAATGAAGATTTATCGATTGATGGAGAAAAGCTGGAGATAACAGATACATACGTTTATCTTGGACAGCAGATATCAAGTGAGGGTCACATTGATGAAGAAATTAATCGGCGTACAAAACTTGCCTGGAGAGCTTTTGGAAGAAACAGCATAATTTTCAAGAGCAATATGCCATTATGTCTTAAAAGAAAAGTGTTTGATCAATGCATCCTTCCAGTGCTTACGTATGGTGCAGAGACGTGGACCTTAACTAAAAGAGACATACAAAGGCTGCAGACAACTCAAAGAAGCATGGAGAGGTGCATGCTTGGTGTAACCAGGAGAGATAAGAAGAGGAACTCGTGGATCCGAAAAATGACAAGAGTGGAAGACATCATGATCAGAGTTAAATCCCTGAAATGGCAATGGGCTGGACATACTGCCAGAAGGACAGATCATCGATGGACAGCCGAAATTTTAGATTGGATTCCAAGGGACAGGAAAAGACCCAGAAGAAGACCACATAGGAGATGGGTGGATGAAATTCGAAAGTATGCAGGGGTGACATGGAGGAGACTGGCACAAGACAGGCCGTTGTGGAGGAAACTTGGGGAGACCTTCGTCCAGCAGTGGATTGATAATGGTTGACAATGATGATGATGATGATATACAGTATAGTAAAAAGGCTACAAGAAGAATCAAGCAAAAACCAAGTACAAATTTGAAATTCCAAAGCGCCAATGGCTGCATAAAAGAAAGATCAAACCACAACATTAAAAACATGCAAAACTCAGAGAGCAACATTTTTTGAAAAAACGAAAACAAAACAAAAAATTCCGAGAACGAGCAGAAAAACAACCACCTATCCCCAACCGTCCAAAGCAAACTAGCTCCAAACGATGGAAACCAAACAAACATAAGAACGCAGGGAAGCATATCAATGACTGATTCTCCGATGGCTTCGTCAAGGGCAAGCATAAAGAAAATCGCTCATTTATCTACTGAGACCAGTGAATTGTGGGTTTCTGCCAATTTAGTTTGCTATAAGGACAGATTAAATTTAAGGTTAAACTTGTCAAATTAAAAAGGGATTTCAAAACCAACCCAGCAAACTAAATAACATTGCCCGGCAGCACAACAACCAAGATAAGCTCAACTTAATACGAAATGGAAGGAAACCGTTCACCCCAAAATATTGCAAATCCAGGGAGAATTAGAACTAAAAGAGCAAAAATCTTAACCAAAGAAAAGTTAAAAAAAGATAACATTTATCCTGCCACAGTAAAATTTGTATCCTGCCACAGTGAAATTTGTATCCTGCCACAGTAAAAATGAAAACCAGAAAAATTCAAAATAAATTTAAACGAAAAGGAGAGAAATTTTGCAATTTTGAAAAAAGGCAGATTTTAATCAAAAATTTTAAGAAAATAATTAGCAAAAGGTGCACAAGGAACAATGTACAGTTGTAATATCCGAGAGTGAACCCAAAGAACCCAGTTGCATGCTACAGATAAGCATTGTAAATGCCCAATACCCACAGCAAAATTCATTAAATAAGGTAAAGTTTAAGTCCAAAGAGCTAAGTTGCAAGTCTCAGAGAAGTATATTATATGCCCAAGACACACAAGAAATCATTTAATAGATAGTAAAGTTTAGTGCACATCTATAATAAACGAAAATTCACTCTATATCCCAAAAACGTTAAGACAACCTACATAAAAAATAAAAAATGAAATTACATGTGATGCAGAGCTTTGTTGGTACAAGTTACATTATTTACAAAATATTGTTCTAATCATTAAACACACAGGAAGGCCCAAAGCCTCCGAAAATTGAACTTGCATTTCGTATTAAGTTGAGTTATCTTGATTGTTGTGCGGTCGGGCAATGTTATTTAGTTTGATGGGTTGGTTTTGAAATCCATTTTTAATTTGACAAGTTTAACCTTAAATTTAATCTGGCCGCCCCGGTGGCGCAGTGGTCTAAGGCGCTGGCCTCTGATCATTCGTCCGTAAGGGGTCCGGGTTCGAATCCCGGTCAGGCATGGATGTTGTGTTTGTCTTACGGCACTGGCTCTCTCCCTTCCCTGGAACCAGTGACCCTAACACGGTGGTCGTTAAACCTCCAATAAAAAAAAAGAATTTAATCTGTCCTTATAGCAAAACTAAATTGGCAGAAACCCACAATTCACAAGTCTAAGTAGATAAATGAGCAATTTTCTTTATGCTTGCCCTTGACGAAGCCATCGGAGAATCAGTCATTGATCTGCTTCCCTGCGTTCTTCTGTTTGTTTGGTTTCCATCGTTCGGAGCTAGCTTGCTTCGGACGGTTGGGGATAGATGGTTGTTTTTCTGCTCGTTCTCGGAATATTTTGTTTTGTTTTCGTTTTTTCAAAAAATGTTGCTTTTTGAGTTTTGCATTTTTTAAATATATATATATTCCGATCCTAGTGACTGTTCCATTGTTAGCACATCTGAAGTTGGGCCCTGGTGGCCTGAAAGATCTCATGTATGTACTTTAGTTATGATCACTTTTATTAGTGTATGCACACTTAAATATTTTTAACGGATCAAAGTTTTTAGTACAACACTTCGTTTTGGACATCGTGCATAGACGGTCCTTTAAATTTAGAGTTTAATACATGTACACGGTCGAGTCACATTATTGTGACTACCAGATAATATCCGAGTAACCGCCGTGTGCAGCGCGGACAGCAGCTAGACGGGCTGGGAGTGATTCAATAAGGTGCTGGAAGGTGTTTACAGATATGTGGATCCATGCTGACTGCAGTGCATCTGACAGCTGCTGAGGGTGCGTGGTGGGGGATCCATAGAACGAACAACACGATCGAGGTGGTTCCACAGATGCTTAATTGGGTTTAAGTGTGGGGAATTAGGGGACCAGTGAAGTACTTTGAAGTCTTCATCGTGATCTTCCAACCTCTCTCGGACATTTCTGGCTGTGTGACACGTCGCATTCTTGTGCTGGAAGATCCCATCCGCTCCAGAGAAGACAATCAGCATGCATGGGTGTACGTGGACTGCAAGGATGAATTCATAACGATTTCGGTCAGTAGTGCCTTCCATAGGTATGAGTGGACCCACAGAATGCCACAAAAACATTCCTCAGACCATAACGCTGCCCCCGCCAGCTTGTATTCTGCCAGCAATGGTTGAAGAGTGTTTATTCTCCGATGTTTCTCGTCTTATACGGGAAAGTCCATCCGTTCGATGAAGCAGAAAACGTGACTCATCGGAGAAGGCAATCCTTTGCCAATCAGCGGAGGTCCAATTCCGATACTGCCGTACAAATGTAAGCCCTTTCTGCCGATGCACCTTCGTTAGCATAGGTGCAGTGACCATCCGTCTGCATCGGAGACCCATACTCAGTAGGGTTCGCTGAACTGTGGTTTTAGACACACTTCCGGTAGCCCCCTGGTTCATTCGGCCAGTGAGTTGCTCCAATGTAGCGTGTCGATCGGCCCTCACGCACCTTCGAAGCCGACGTTCCTCTCTCACATCAATGGCACGTGGTGCTCTGCAGTTTCCACGTCTATTAGTTTATTCGCAATGGTGCAATTTCTCCAATCACAACACACTTTAACCACAGCAGCACGCGAACCGTTCACAAACTGCGCTGTCGCAGAAATACTGTCACCCTTAGCCCGAAAGCCGATATTCATCCCTTTTTGCAAATCTGATAAATTGCGCCTTTTATCTATGACAAATCTAATAATTGCGCCTTTTATCAATGAGTGATATGTTTTCAGATTGCCTATAGCACACCTTATATACCCTCTAAGTCAGCTCACGATAGTGACTTCTTTCATTGGCTACGCGCTGATGACGTCAAAAGTCAACAGCAAAATTTACGAATCACAATGAGAATTTCAGAGTTTCATTTAGCATGAGCAATTAAAGGCGTATTGATATCTTACATATATAAAAACTTTCTTCACGAGCGAAAAATTTCTGGTGAGGCGGTGCCTCACTTACCTCATCTGGCGAGCTGCCCATTTGCCTCGATTGCCAAAGAAGCACTGTTCGCAATCCGCAAGTTCTCGCGTGATCATAATCACCACAACAGCACACACACACACACACACACACACTCTTGTATCGATATCGTTTCTATATCATCCGATGTGAAAGGTACAGACAGCATTTTATCACCTAACTAATAATCCCGTAGCTCTAATATTGTGAACGAATCTTTGTTGCAAAAACGTTCCTTCAGCATTCCATTACGTCCAAAACGACCTAGATTATCTTTTCTACTTCTTTCAATCAGAGGCGTAACTATATACGTAGAGTGCGTAGCGGCAGCGCCGGGCGTAGCTCAAGAGAGGGCGCAAAAATCACTGCTTACAATTTGATTAAAATGTAAACTGAAAGTTTTGCTCGAGTTTCTAATCCAGTTGGTTTTTCGCGCCATACTTTGCAATTTCTGCTCGTACAGACTTTGCTTGTAATATGCTGCTTACATTCAAAAATGAAAGCGCAATTATAAGTACATCGCAAGATAAGGATGTCATTCACACTGTTGAAGATTCTCTGAGGGCTATTCTGTCCATTACTACGAGCCTCGACTGCCAAACCAGCATTCGATTACTTTGATGTGATACCGAATGTCCAAACTTCGAAGCAGTTGGGGAAAGATGTAGAAGCAGTCACAGTTTGCGTAGTCTGATGGTACCTCACACATAGAGATAACATTGGGATGTAACAAATTTTTTTGGGGGAAGGGGGTGGGCAGAGCCGTAGAGAGCGAGCTCGGGACCCAGTGCAATATAAACTCAGGGCCCCCCACCTCGGCTCCTCCAGTAACCACATAATCCATATTTCCGTTTTCTTACCTACTACCCCCGCACCCACCATTCCCATACTTTCCGACAACCCGACCAGTTGCAACTCGTCAATCTGTTTTTGCGGTGGATAATATTTCATATTCTTCCATCCGTAAACAAACCCGCCGCCCCGGTGGCGCAGTGGTCTAAGCGATGGCCTCTGATCATTCGTCCGAACGGGGTCCGGGTTCGAATCCCGGTGAGGCATGGATGTTGTGTTTGTCTTACGGCACTGGCTCTCTCCCTTCCCTGGAACCAGTGACTCTAAATTAGGGACGGGCGACTGCTTATATCCCATTGAGTTGCTCACGGTGGTCGTTAAACCTCCAATAAAAAAACAACAACAAAAAAACAAAAAAAACCCCTCAAGCCCTCCCTTTCGAGTGAAGAGTTTTCTCAGAAAACTCTTGAGCGCCATATCTACCGATAGACCTTATTTTTCTTAGTACTTTTTCATAATCATCACATTTTTCACCTTTCATTTTTAGAGTGTAATATACGTCTAAAGATGCAGCCTCTGGGAAAGTATCCACAAAGAGTTCTCATAAGTAAACATTAAATTTTACGTTTTCTCTTTTAAGTTGCCGCTGTGAACAGGGCGACTTCGTCGGTTATCGGAATAAAGGAAAATAAACGGTCGGAATTAAGCAAAAAGATACTATATTCATTTATAAAAATTGCCGCAATGCGAAAATGATGAGTTGAGCATAAAATAAAAAGACAGAAGATGCCGGCTTCTGGTGGGAAACACAAAGTGACAAAATCGACCTGAAGAAAATTGTCTGCAGCATTTGATGACTAGCAATAACGTTGTATATCATACACAATGGTCTGTGTCGGTGAGTAGCAAAGCAACATAGTAAACACAATGTGTGGTGTCGGCGTGTCGTTGGAAAGGAAAGAAGAAATGAAAAACGTAATATGGAGGGCTCGTTTAACCCACGCACGTGTTACAGTTATCCTGGGAACTCGAGTAACATTGTAACACTTCGTTTTTAGCACGTCTTTTGTAAAAAACGATCGTGCTTATGTTATCGGTTTGTCCGTCCGTCTGTACCCACGGTATCTCTGCAACTATTAGTCCGATTTGAAAAATTCTTTTTGCATTCGGAAGATTGAAATATGCGAATGATGATCCTTCATTTCGTTTTTTACAATGTACAATTACGCCGCTAGAGGGCGTAAATGCAGATGATGTCGAATTCAAAATTGCGTTTTAATCCACATATTTGCTTCTAAGCATCCGATTGAAAAAAATATTATATCTTTCGATTCCATTTATGTCGAAGAGTATTTTAGATATAGTTTCTTTTTCAAATTACGCATAGATTTTCCGCTAGGGGGCGTAAAGGTAAATTACATTTTTCCCGATAACTCTTCTTCTAAAACTCCGATTTGAAAATCTTTTTTTCAGTGGATACATCTCCTGATGGAAAATCTTTCGCATATAATTTCGAATTTTTGGTAAAGAATACTTTGGCCACCAGGGGGCGTAGGTGTTAATTTTTGCTTCTGATGTATTTGCCATAAAATTTGAGCTTCTAAAATATCGATTGAAAAAATTCTTTCGTGGACTGATGCCATTCACATCGATAAACATTTTCGGAATATTTTCTTCCTAAAATATTTCACAGTTTCTCCGTCAGGGGGCGTAGATGTATATCTTATTTTTGTCAATATCTCTACTTCTAGTAGTCCGGTTTGAAAAAATCCTTCTTTGTTGGATAGTGTTTTCCGTGTGACATGTTTTTCATATAATTTCAAAAATTTCAAGTAATTCATAGACTTTCCGCTAGGGGGCGTAAAGGTAAATTGCGTTTCTCCCTATATCTCTGCTTCTAAATCTCCGATTTGAAACATTCTTTCTGCACCGGGTAGAGCTCCTGATGGGTAATCGTTTGCACATAATTTCTAATTTTTGTAAAAAAATGGTCTGGCCACCAGGCGTAAATCTTAATTTCCACTTCTGATGTATTTGCAGCAAAATATGAGTTTCTAAATTCTCGATTGAAAAAAACGTCGTTTGTAGAGCGATACTACTCATGTCGACAAACCTTTTAGAAACATTTTCTTCTTAAAATAGTGCATGGTTTCGCCAGGGGGCGTAGATGTATATCTTATTTTTTTCAATATCTCTATTTCTAGGAGTCCGATTTGAAAAATTCCTTCTTTGTTGGATAGTGTTTCCGGTGTGACATGTGTTTCATATAAATTCAAAATTTTCAAGTAATTCATAGACTTTCCGCTAAGGGGCGTAAAGGTAACCTGCGTTTCCCCCTATATCTCTGCTTCTAAATCTCCGATTTGAAAAATTCTTTCTGAACCGGATACAGCTCCTGATGGGAATATTTTTGCACATAATTTCTAATTTTTTGTAAAAAATGGTTTGGCCACTAGGTGGCGTAAGTCTTAATTTCCGCTTCTGATGTATTTGCAGCAAAATATGAGCTTCTAAAATCTCGATTGAAAAAAAGTCGTTTGCTGACCGATACCAAAGAATATCTAACTGAGAAGAAGTTAAGGCTCGGAGAGACGTAACTAGTGCCGCCATATCTTAAGAGTTAAAATGCAGTGCACAGAAGCCAACATACAGGCTGATGCCGGAGCAGACTGCGCATGCGTATTTCTGTTAACTTCAATTCTTTGAGTAAAGAACAGTCAGCCGAGCTACTCACAGCACGTGATTGTTACCTTCTCGGTAGCATAATCACTTCGCAAATCGGATATGTCAGTTCTGTTACGTCAATTGGGTTAGTTAAGGCTTTTGTTTGTTCTTCAGTTTTTCAGAAACATTTTCAGTAATGCCAAATCCTAGGGAATGTCTGCATTTTGTACGGATTCTTAGGCCTAACTATAATATTTGCTAAAATTTAATTTAAATAGTAATACTAATGTTATTGCATGATGCATATTCTTCTCACCAAAATAAGGGATGGGAGGGATATCAGAAAACAGCAACAACAAAGAGCTGCTCTAAGCAAATAGTCATCAGATCGAAAGAAACCATCGTGGATCAAAGAAAAGCTTCACTGCCATAGTCCCCCTAACATGTTTTGCTCCTGAATGTTAACTTTCCCGTAGAGCATATTACCTCTTAAGATGTGGTGGCGCTGTTGTCGTCTGTTTTACGTTATCTCTATGAGAGTTGGCGTTCTTCAAGCTTTATATTCTTTGCCGATACTACTCATGTCGACAAACCTTTCAGGAACATTTTTTTCTTAAAATAGTGCATGGTTTCTACGCCAGTGGGGCGTAGAAATATATCTTACTTTTGTCAATATCTGTACTTCTAGTAGTCCGATTTGAAAAATTTCTTTTTTGTTGGATATTGTTTCCGATGCGAAATGTTTGTCCGATAAATTCAAAATTTTCAAGTAAATCATAGACTTTTCGTTAGGGAGCACAAAGGTAAATTGCGTTTTCTGCTCCTAAGACTCCAATTTGAAAAATTCTTCCTGTATCGCATACAAGACCTGATGGAAAATATTTTTTACATAATTTCTAATGTTTGGTAAAGAATGGTTTGGCCACCAGGGGTCATAAGTGTTAATTTCTGCTTCTGATGCATGTGTAGCAAAATCTGGGCTCCTGAAAACTCGACTAAATTTTTTTTTCTTGGACCGATACCGCTCATATGGATAAACCGTTTGAGAATACTTTCTTCCTAAAGTAATGCATGGTTTTCCCTTCAGGGGACGTAAAGTCACATCTTATTTTTGTCGATAACTCTGTTTCTGTAAGAGTTCGTAAGCTCAGGATTCCGTTTACAGCAATATCTGAGGGATTTTTTTTTTTTTTTTGGTTGGAGGTTTAACGACCACCGTGAGCAACTCAATGGGCTATAAGCAGTCACCCGTCCCTAATTTAGGATCCCTGGTTCCAGGGAAGGGAGAGAGCCAGTGCCGTAAGACAAACACAACATCCATGCCTCACTGGGATTCGAACCCGGACCCCGTTCGGACGAATGATCGGAGGCCATCGCTTAGACCACTGCGCCACCGGGCACTGTTGTTTTCCATACCGGTTCCATTGACTTTGAATAGCTTTGATAAATTTAATTTGCGTCAGAACGGATTCAAAAGACGTGCTGATTACACCCGGAAATTCGGTGTCATCTTTCTTGTTTTTTATTGTATTTAAAAAAAGTTTTGAATTTATTACATTTATGACATAAATTACGCATTTTTACGTGTAATATTCGGACACCATAAAATAATAATTAGAAAAAAATTACTTTAGAAACGGGCCCTCTTCCCCCTCTCATCAGGCCTGGAGGTGGGGTTAACGACCACCATGAGCAGCTCAATGGGCTGTTAGCAGTCGCCCGTCCCTAATTTAGGGCCACTGGTTCCAGGGAAGGGAGAGAGCCAGTGCCGTAAGAGACAAACACAACATCCATGCCTTCTCAAATGAATGGTCAGAAGCCAGCGCTTAGACCACTGCGCCACCGGGGCGACAATTTTGTTTTGTTGAGCAGTATATATACGGTCGTATCAGAATAATATAATCACCCCCGGAATCGAAGTGTACCCGCCTAGGCGCGTCACAGAGTGCACGTGACAAGGTCATCAACTCGGAGAAATAAGCGGCCTGCCAGGACAGATGTGCCATAGTGCGTGACTTGAGCACAATCGGCAGAGGTAGGAATGCTCGTCAGCTACCGCGCCAAGGATGGAAGCATCTCAGAAACAGCAGACTTCGTGGGCTGTTCGCGAGGTGCTGCAGTAAGGGTGTACCAAGAATGGGCCGCCGGCACACCGATTACCTCCCGACGTCATAACCGTGGAGCCCCAAAGGCAATCGACGCGCAACAGTGCAGCAATTGACCACACAAATGAACACTGGGACACTCTGGTACGTGTTTCCGATAACAGTAGTGCTGACCCTGTTACGCATAGGTCGACGGCGCGTCAAGGCGCCCATGTTAACCCAGGTCCATCGGCAACGATGCCTGCAGTTCGCATGGGACTACCGTCATTGGATAGTGGAAGAGTGGGAAAAGGTTGCCTTCTCCGACGAATCGTTCTCCACAGAAGTGACGGGCGGTGGCGGATGCGGCGTCAAACATATTACCACGCCAACGGTAGTGCGATGGACGCGGAATACTTATTAAATCGTCTAACTGGATAAACAGTAAGGTTGCGTCCCCCTAAATTTAAGGAACCCAATCTCAAAGTTTACGGACGTCGCGTTGTGTTTCATATAGGTTCGTTACGAGGTATTCGTAAAAAACCCATATGCCGCAAATTATGAATTAGAAAAATATACACAGCCTAGAAAAGTTTGCTACACCAGGTTAAGTAATTACCATGCTTATTATAAGAAAAGTATGTTGAATTAATCAAATGCAACCTTCAGGTGGAGGTCAAATAAAAGTTATGTTAAATTAAAAGGATAAAAGTTGCCATGTTGACTGGTCCACTGCTGCGTAAGCCTGTTATACCCCTGAGCTTAAATTTGAAATAAATCCCTCAATCTATCTACGAGGAGGCATAGCGACCATGCATATGCATATATTCAGATAACATTGGAACTGGAATTGGAGAAAACAACATCATCTTACCTTACTTCTGTTGGGCTGGTGCTCTTCTCGATCTCTCAGGTGATAGAGTAAGATTCTTCGGGTATGCTGGCTAAGAACTTTGCTTCATTCTTGAACTCCTACTGAGTGTCACGTCTCCACATGTATCTATGCTCCTGATTTCTTATAAAGTTACCTCCTTTATAAGAAATCAGGAGCATAGATTCTATATCTGACTCTTTATATCTCTTCCTGTACGACAATATATCTCTACATATCTATATATCTATCTCTATGTCAGTATCTTTCAATCTCAGTGTCGGTATCTTAATCCCTTGCTTACGATTTTTGTGTGTGTACATTTGCGTCCCTTTAATTTCCCACGTGGTAGGGGCGTGCGCTCAGCTCTCTGGGAGTTTTCCGCCTGGGGTATGGATTGGTCAGCAGTATTGACCAGTGCTTGACCTTAATGGTTATTGGTTGGCCCCTGAGCCACTCAGCTACCCTTTAGCGACAGCTGGAGTATTGGGCAGGTGAGGTTTGCGCACTTTAAATGGGACATATTTTCTGGGACTTGGTGAATAGCGAAAGATTTGTCGGGCTTCCCTCTGACAGAGTTACGACTTTCTTGTGACACCTCAATGTATTTTACGACTTTTGCTGGTGCCTACTTCTAGAGGAGATGGTCGTAAAACGTAAATTTGCCTATTCATCTGACCGAGGTTTGGACTTTTGCATGTGCAGTTCTGAAATACCGGGATGTTTTGTCCTACCAGCAACGCTAGCACTGGGGCCATTTCATAAATTTCGTGGATACCGTGCTTCTTCTCACAAGAGTGAAAATAAGAGAAATTCCTTGGTCCCTCCCTCGGGTGTCTGAGGGAACCGCCATAAACCGCCTTGACCACCTACGCTTTATGCTCCAATGGGGAAAAGGGGGCATGAGGCAGGGAAGGGAGCAAAGGAAAAAATATTTAGATTAAATAAAAAAAAATTAAAAGTAAATTACACCTGGTCCTTGTAATTAATTAAACCGCCAAAGCAATGTGGCCCGAAATACGAAGTAGTTCCGCGGCAACGGATATACGAGAACCAAAACCCGGACACGCTTGTCGGTCAAGTACAGACCAGCGGTGGCAGTGTGCGTGTCTGGGGAACGTTGTCCTTGTATGATTTGGGACCGCTGGTGCCACTGGATGGGTCCCTGAACGCCAGTGGCTATCTATTTATCCAAGCTGATCACATGCATTCCCTCATGTTGGACGTTCACTGTGCTGATGATATCTACCAACGGGACAGTGAACCGTGCCACGTCGCTAAGGGGTGCGTGCTTTGTTCCAGGAACACGGCAGCGATGTCTTCGTTCTCCCTCAGCTGGCGAAATCGCCCGACCTCAATCCCATAGAGTATATTGTGGGACTATTTGGATCGACAGGTTCGACGTGCCGATTCACAACCACGTCATCTCCGGGACCTCCGTGCTTTGCTGCAGTCCGATTGGGCACGTGTGCCTCGGGCAACCTTTCAGGCTCTCATTGCATCCATGCCACGCCACGCCGTCTCACCGCTGTCATCCGGGTCAAGGGTGGTTATTCCCATTATTAGGTAGGTGGTCATATTATTCTGATACGACTGTGTATATACATGTGAAATACCAAGAGACATGGAGATGAAATATATTTTGTGCTTTTCCCGGGGCACAGAAATGCCTAGTTACGCGTCTGCTTTCAATTATCAGCCATTTTTTCTTACGCGAGGTTTAAGGCCAATCATGAACAACTTTAAGGGTTACAAGCAGTCGCCCTTTCTCCTAATTTGATGCTACTGGTTCCAGGGAATGAATAGATAACAGAGCCATCTGACAAAGCCGCCCCGGTGGCGCAGTGGTCTAAGCGATGGCTTCTGATCATGCGTCTGAAGGGGGTCCGGGTTCAAATCCCGTTGCGGCATGGATGTTGTTTGTCTTACGGCCCTGGATATCTCCCTTCCCTGGAACCAGTGGCCCTAAATTAGGGATGGGCGACTGCTTATAGCCCATTGAGTTGCTCACGGTAGTCGTTAAACCCCCAATCAAAAGAAAAATAAATCTGACAAAGGAACGAACCAACCATGCCTCATCCGAAACTCGAACCCTTTCCATCTTGAATTGAATTATCAGAAACCAACGTCTCGGGCCAGACGACTACCGCGGCTGCTGTTTGTCTATACTGCTTTCCAAGTTGATTTGACTGCAATAAATGCTCGGATACCGTATACACGAAGTGCCGCCGAAACACAAAATTGTACCATTTCTGGTACTACTGGAATTGCACGAAATTCAGAAATCAAATCACTCGGTTAAGAATTAAAATTCGATTCATAAAATACAATTTACCCCATAAAGTTATATTCGCGGCCTTGTATTGTTCCGGGCGACCTCATGAAGGCGAACTGATTTGACAATCATATTTCAATGTAAAACAGATATCCATCCAGTATTACGCAAAAGATATAACTAATCGCTTTCTGACCCAACAAAAGAAATCGCTTTCTGATGATAACATTTCTATTTGAGCTGAATATTTTGTCGATATCACTAACGACTTTGTTTTTTAAAGAACTGTCTTCGTGTTAAAAAAAAAAAAAAAAAAAGCAGCGTAGAGTAATATATTCTGGAAAAAGTACGCTGAGTTCCGTTTTCTCACTCCACAAAACGCGCCTCAACCCGAGTCCGGCAAGCCATTAGTGGTAGCGTGAGCTCGTTTCTGACACGTCAAACGTTTTCCATATAAGAAATTCCAAAATGAAATAATAATAAGCTATTTCTTTCCTTTTTATTGCACTTTGAATAATGAATCGTACACCAATAAGCCATTCCCTTAATTCCCCCCCCCCAGCCTAGAGAAATGAGCGCGCCTGGAGACCGAACGGTGGTGCAGGTGAAGTTCACAGAGCAGTATATAAACAACCCGAGGACGGCTTTCGGTTAGCAAAGTGCTCGGAGTCAGAATGGGAAGAGCTTCAGATTTATCGGAGTTTGATAAAGGACAAATTGTGATGGCCTCGGAACTACGATCTGGGAAACTGCGCGGCTTGTGGGCTGTTCACGTGCCGCTGTAGGGATTACGTATCAAAAGTGGTGCACAGATGGCCAAACGACGAGACGAATCGTCGACCAGTCGTGTGTCGCCCGCGGCTCATTGATGCCACAGGGGAGCGGACACTGTCTCGCATTGTTCGCAGCGACCCCAGGGCCACAGTGCGACAAATTACCCGCAGCTACAACAGTGGTGATTAGGGCAATGCGTCACAGCACACAGTTCTGCGCATGGGCCTGCTTAGCCGAAGACTCAGCCGGGTTCTCATGCTCACTGCACGTCATCATAAACAACGCATGAAATGGGCACAAGATAATCGAGATTGGCCCCTGGATGATTGGAAGAAAGTGGCCTAGTCTGACGAATCAAGACTCCTGGTGCATCGTGTAGACGGCCGAGCGCGGATACGCCGATTACCAACGGAGGCTATGGCACATGGGTGCATTGTTGGGCGGAAACAGGCCGGCGGCGGCGGTGTTATGTTGTTGGCGATGCTTTCTTGGGACACTTTAGGCTCCATTATCCCAATAGCACAATCCCTATCAGCTGTCAGGTATCTGAACATTGTTGTGGGCCAAGTTCACCCATTCATGGCAACTGTGTTCCCTGCTGGTGATGGCCATGATCAACAGGATAATGCGCCATGCCACACTGCCAGAATCGTCAAGGACAGGTTCGAGGAACATGCTGGTGACTTTCTGTTAATGCCCTGGCCTCCAAATTCACCTGACATGAACCCAATCGAACAATTGTTGTTCAACTTGGAAAAGCGGGTTCGCTCTAAATCACCACCACCTCAAAATGTGCGGGAACTGGAGGACCTGCTGTTGACATTGTGGTACCAGATACACCAGGATACCTATCAATTCCTCATCGAATCGATGCCTCGCCGAGTGGTCGCTGTTTTGCGGGCTAAAGGGGGTCCTATATCTTATTAGGTAGGTGGTCATAACGTAAGGGCTCATCAGTGTAGAGCCCCCATAGGCACATCAAGTAACTACATCGGACTTCTTTGTAACATAGCTATCATGTTAGCCACATGGCTTCTTTATCCGAAAGTTAAGTTTTAGGATTTAGAACCTCTTTGAAATAATCTATATTCATAAAAAACATATGCATTTTTGCTCTTCTTTTTCAGGTGGCCAGATGGTCTTATTCATTTTGTCATACGACCGCCACTCCTATGTCGTTTTGACCTGTGGCCGCGATCCAGAAAAGATGAAAAACTACTGTTGTATACAAACTCATATTATATTTCATCGAAATCTGGCAATTTTCTTCCATACTCTGGCGATTCAACCTAAGAGTGTACCAATGTGGAAGGTGCGGAACAGCTACCTCCGCTATGAAAAGTAGTCCCTAGCATTTAGAGCGAAAAATAACATTTTTGCTCAGAATTTTTTTTTTTTGTTCAGAAGTTTAAATAGCAAAATTGCTATTTAAGAAAATTTTTCAAAATGGCAGAGAGCGTTTTAGAGATATGTTTGATATGAGAAATTACTCAATCAAGAGCATCTCCCACATTCAACCGCTGATTGTCCAGCGGGAAAATGTACATAACTTGGAGGAGGGGGAGCTGCGGGTGGAAGCGATAAAAGACTTCTCCCAACATTTGTAGCACAGAGATGTAAATTGACAATCGAGGAATGTGAGGGTGTGCTTAAGAGACGTAGGAGAGGGAGAGCAGTGGCGTAACTGCCACCACCGCAGCTGGGGGGGGGCGCAGGTAACGAAGGGGCTTACTGCAGCTGCCAGTTATAGTTTAATGAAAAAAATTCGAACACGCACAATACTTTACCTAAAGAATCATATTTCGCTTTAAGCTATATTTACTTTGCCTAAATAAATGCCTATAGTTTCAGTTTTAAAACACTGAATGTCCTACAGATTGAAAGCATTCGGCTCTTTGACTTCGGGTTGTAATACGATTGCTCTGCAGTGGGTTGTAAATAATACGATCGCTCTGCAATTGCCCTCTCTCTGGGCTGCTGAAGAAAAGCGCGAGGCCACAGTGTTTCCCCGTAGAGGATGGGGGAAAACAGTTAGTTACCTACGATTACGTGCACAACAGACGTCAACATTTATTCACAGCAGCCGCAGATCTGCTATGTGTAAGAGGGTGATTTCTTCGAATGATTTATTTTAGTTTTGGACAAAGCAATTACACGTATTATTAAATCTATTACCTAAATAGTTAAAACTACAGGGCTCTGGGTACCACCATTACTTTTGCAAACACTCTCCCTGACTTTCTAACCCTTCTCTCTCCCCCCCCCCCAAACCACCACACACAACATACACCGCGAAAAAGCCATCGTCCCTCGTGTTCGAAATCCTGGTGGGAAATTACTTTGCTTAGGGGTGCTTAAGTTAAACTTGCGGGGGGGGGGCACGTTGTGCTAGTTACGCCACTGAGAGAGAGAGAGAGAGAGAGAGAGAGAGAAAATAAAGGTGAATACAACGAGCTTCGGTTAGAGCATAAAGCCGAAAATAAGGGGGTGGGAAGGTCAGTGCAGGAATGTGATGCGTATTGAACCCGTTCTTGTGTTTTTCCGGAAACGCTGTGAGCTTCCTAACCTGCCTTCCACATTAGCTTGACATAACGCTTAGGTTGACATGAAGAATAGTGAAAATATGGAAAAAAACGAAAAAAATGCCTTGATCACGTACGTATCGGGAATTTCTGTTAATGGGGGGGGGGGGTTGTCAAGAAAAATTGCATATACACTATATTGTCAAGTCACCGGACACCTGGAAGAGAAACACAAGAAAGCATTTATTGACATACATTAGTACGGTGTCGGTCCACCTTTGGCCTTAATGCATGCACTGACCCTTAGAGACATGCTTTCGACAAGGTTTTGGAACACAGCGATAGGTATGCGCTTCCATTCAGTACATAATGCTGCCGCTATCTGTTGCTTAGTAGTAGGCCTTAGTCTCAAACTTCTTATGCGGCGCTCTAATTCATCCCATAGGTGCTCTATGGGACTAAGATCAGGGCTCTGTGCTGGCCAGTGCATAGACGATACAGAATTATCGTCAAACTACGCCGTAACGCTCCTTGCTTTATGGCTCGGTGCATTATCCTGCTGGTACCAACACGGCTGGGTTCTATAGTATTGCCACAGCGTTGGTAGGGCATAATTATCCAGAATTTCGAGGTAGTCGTGTTGGTTAACAGGTTTGTCCACGATAACCAATGGGCCGAGACCATACCACGAAAAACACCCCCACACAGGTAGACTGCCAGCTCCAAACGTGACCGTAGGAACAGTACACTGTGGTAAATAGCGTTCCCCCGGCTGCCGCCATACCCACACACGCCCATCAGACTAATGGATCGTGTATCAGGATTTATCAGCCCATAGGATCCGTTTCCATTGATCTACGGTCCACGATAAATCTTCTTTACACCATGCTAAACGACGAGTAGCATTCCGAGTGGAGATGAAAGGCTTATGAGCAGCCGCACGACCATGGTAACCCATGGAATGAAGTTCTCTGCGAATGGTACGTGCACATACCGAGGTTCCAGCATTTTTACTCACCTGTACACTGAGGTCTTGTGCAGTACTCCGTCGATTAGCTGTAACGACTCTTCTGAGGTTTCGACGTCCTCTATCACTGATTTTCTTTGGTCTGCCGGTACGTTTTGCTACCTCAGGCAAGCCATGTGTTTTCCACTTATTCAGTACATCTAAAACAGTTGACTTGAGTATGTTTAAACGCCTCTCGGTTTCTCTTATGAACAACCCACAAATATAACACCGAACAATCTTTCCTTTCTCAAAGTCAGTTCTCCCCCACCGCGACATTTTCACTAAATCTCAAGTGCGATATCATCGAGGTCAACTGCAGGCTTGTTTTTATCCTGTTTGCAGCTGTACTGCACATCTTGACAACGCAGCGGATCCGTTCATTTGCTTTTGAAGGGGTGTCCGGTGACTTTTGTCAATATAGTGTATATACACTGAGTCAGCTTTGCATTAGGGACACCTTCCAAATAACGCGTTGGTCCACCTTTCTGTGCAATCGCGGCTCGCAGACGCCTTGGCATAGCCGTCTTAAGGGGTGGGCCAACGGGGCTAGTGCCCAGGGCCCCCACCTGAACTAGGGCTCCCAACGCCCCAAGAGTCCTATGGGTTTACAAAAATCACCACTCACCAGAAGGTTATTTTTTTTTTATTTAAAGAAAAGAAGAAACACCAATGTAGAAAGTTAAAAGTCCTTCCGCCTTTTTTTATTTTTTTTATTCAAACCTTGCTCGTAGTTTCGATTTTCCGAGGAGGCAGGAGAAAAGTTAGGTGTGAAGGTGGTTCTTTTTTGACAAAATAAGAAACAAAACAAAAAAAAAATACAGAAAAAAAAAACGACCTCTCTCCCGATCCCCAGTGTGGGTCAGGCTTGAGTGTAAGGCCACGCACAAATCGCTATTTTTCCCGAATCACTTTCTGCTTTTAAACACTCAATTGTGTTGCCTATCTCTACGAAGAAGTGCACGTATGTATGTTACTGAGGTTAGCCTACCTGGTCATATATATATACAGGGTGTCCGAGAATTATTGGACACATAACAAAATTATATAAAACAAAACAGTAAACAGATAGAAAGAAACTGACTGTACTAACTTACAATGTAACTACACAACTTAATAAATTTCGACGTGAGATCCCTTGGTTGCTCGTATAGTACTTCCAAGCGATACTCGATTTCATGCCATGTATTGGCAAGTATCTGAGGAGTTATGGAGTTAATAGCAGCTGTGATACGCTGCTTCAGTTCCTGCAAATCAGTACAAGGCGTCTGATAAAATAATCTAATGGAGTTAGATCTGGACAGCGAGGAGGCCACGGAATGAGACCACCACGCCTAATCCATCTGTTAGGGAAATGCTCATTTAGGCACTTACGTACACACGTTGACCAATGCGGAGGCGCGCTGTCTTGTTGGAAAACGACGTTGTCATATCTTTTGATCTGGGGTATAGCGAAATTTTCTAGCATATCCAAGTAAATGTCACCATTTATGGTTTTCTCGCAGAAGAAGAAAGGGCCAATCACTTCTCTTTTTGATAGGGCGCCCCACACATTAACTTTTGGAGAATCACGTTCCAGTTCAATAGCAGCATGAGGCGGTTCACTGCTCCATACCTTACAGTTGTGACGATTCACAATACCTGATACATGAAATGTGGATTCATCACTAAAAATTACAGTACTGAGAAAGTTTTCGTCGGTTTCCACTCGATTCAGCATATCCACAGCGAAATTGCATCGCAGAGTGTGATCATTTACATGCATCTTTTGCACTATTTGAATTTTATAAGCATGGAACTTTAATTTCTTGTGCAAGATATCGTGAACTGTCGATTTCGGAATGCCCAGTTCTCTGCTTGCTTTACGAACAGATTTCCTGGGGCTTCGTCGGAAACTTTCATTAACTTGGTCAACCGTCTCACCGCTGACGCTAGGCCTACCGGCTCATCCACGATGTTCCACATTACCAGTTTCTTTACACTGTTTCATCCACCGCTTAATTGAATTCGTTGACGGAGGATTACAACCATACTCTAAACGGTACCGTCTTTTAACTTTAATGATAGATTTTAATTCCGCAAGCCATAACACACACATCGCCTTCTGCTGTACGGATGACATGACTACTGATTGCGCATTTCTCATACATTCCTCATCAGGCCACACCTAGCGCCATCTATCGGATTCTGGGAATAACAATTCTGCAAAACAAAAATATAGAAACCGTGTTAGTAATACGTGACATAGAAACACAGACAATGCTCATAGTTGTTGTTTTTTTGTACATAATTTTGTAATGTGTCCAATAAATCTCGGGCACCCTGTATATATATATTGAATCTTTGCTGTTTAAATTAAATAACAATGATGAAGGACGCATATCGGCATTTTTGTCCGGTGCATCATATTGATCATATTGTCCGGAAACGAGGCTTGTTGGTTTATTTCTTCTGCTTTTTTAATTTGATTTTCGTTGAATAATTTGTAGAATGGGGAAGAAACATATCTTTCAGCACCAATTTTCTTGTAATTTGCTAAGCAACTAAATGTGAGTGCATTTGGTACACTTAATGGAGTTCTACAATTTTGTCACGCACCATTTTTCATTCAAGTGGTGTTTAAAAAGTTACCGGACATTAAATGTTTCTTCTCTGAGATAACATGGTGATGGTGGTGAATATACGTAAGAATTCTCATATGTTGTATATACATAACTAGCTTTACTACTTGGCTTTGCCCGGGATTTAGGCTTATTAATTTCATATTCCCTTACATGTCACTGAAAAAATCGGGAAAAGAATTGATGCTTGCAAGAAAGAAAAAGCTGATTTCACAAATTCGGTCATTACAAATTATTTATTCACAGTGTGATTATTTCGGCACTTGGCCGTACACAACATTTTTGGTTTCTCCTTCATCGGCGACAATATATAAATTTGTTGGATCCTTTGCTCTTGTCATTCCGACATACAGCTGTAGAATCAAACGGACCAAAAACGTTACGAATTATTTAACACGCGTCCAGGAGACACAGCATAGGAACACTGACTGAGCAAAATTCGTTAACAGTGTGTTATCGACGTTCAAATGCATCACGTGCTTTCAGTTTAAGACGTCTTTGAGGGAGGAATCTCTGGAATAAAAAAGTTAAAAACGTATCTTTGCGAATATTTTATTAAACTGGCTGAGATTTTAATGAACACCATAAATCGTTAATAGGAACATGACCTCCAAATTTCGCCTGAATCGGTAAATAACTTTTTAAATTAGCCAGCAAAATTTTATTAACCGTTTCTGCGTATATATTTCTGTTTACCAATGATTTAAAAATTCCATGCCTATTTTTAAAAGTTTTGACCGGATTTCGGTGAAATTTTGAAGGACTCCTCTTATTACCAATTCATGGTGTTGACAAAAATTTCAGCCCGTTTCGTTAAGATTTCGCAAAGTTCGTTTTTGCATTTTTTTATGCACAGTTCTCAAAGAATCGAAACACCTGTGGATGAATGCAGTCACCTGCTTTCTGATTTGGAACAGATAACGATGACGTAGCAAACGACGCTGACTTCATTTATTATCTTATTAATTAATTCATAACTCGCGAACGGAACAACTTAGAGATCTTAAAATAGTTACGTTGACCTAGAAATTCCAGTATTAATAAGCTATGCAAATTTCATGATGCCACAGTTCGGCGTTCGAGAGTTTTTGCTGCTTCAGACAAACAGACGTTTTGTGTTTTATATGTAAGATACGTAATTGTAATACCATGTGTGAATAAAAAAAAATAACCACATATTGCAATAATACCATATGTTGTATATACGTATATACACTGAAGTGCCAGAAAAACTGGTACAGACGAGCTTATGCAAAATACATAGCAACGTCACCGATGCGCGTACTCGGTTGCGTCCGCCAGTGCGTATATAAAGTCATAGACATCCTTGACAGCTGTCAGAGCTGTTTTCGGCATGAGAATGACAAGTAATAACGATTTAGGCGATTTTCAACGCGGTGTCATAGTTGGCAACAAAGTTCGGATTTTCACGGACGACCATTGGAAGGGTGTACCGTGACTACAAGAATTCCGGCAAAACCTCCAACCTACAATATCACTGAGGCCGTAAAAAGACATAGGGTGAACGTGACAATCGTCGGCTGTCAAGAATCGTTTCACGCGATAGGCGTGCAATAAGCATCAGCGTCCGGACTGTGCAACGTACCCTGCACGATATGGGCTTTGGGAGCCGACGCCCAACTCGAGTTTCCTTAATGAGTGCACGACACAGAGCTATGCGCCTTGCTTGGGCACGGCAACACCGCCACTAAACACTTGATGACTGGAAACAAGTAGCCTGGTCGGAGTCGCGTTTCCAACTGTATCGGGCAGATGGAAGGATTTGCATGTGGCGCAAACCCCATGAAGCCATGGATTCCGCCTGTCAACAGGGAACTGTACCGGCTGGTGGGGGGTCCGTAATGGTATGGGGTCTGTTTAGCCGGACTTCACTGGGACCCCTGGTACGTTTACAAACGTCTGTGACCGGCCAACGCTATGTGTGCATACTTTCTGATGAGGTACACCCGTTCATGTCCTGCATTTATGCTGATGGGTTGGGCCTGTTTCAACAGGACAATGCACCTCCACACAAGTGTCAGGACACCATATTATGGTTAGAGAAGCATTCATCTGAGTTTCGGGTGTTGCCATTCCCACCCAAGTCCCCGGGTCTGAACGTGATAAAACACATTTAGGATGCCATGCAACGCGCTATCGAACACAGGAATCCGAGACCTCGGAATACACCCGAATTGTGGAACGCTCTGCAAGAAGTATGGTGTGCATTGCCTACTGCATACTTCCAGAAGCTAATGGAGTCTATGCCCCGTCGTATTTCTGCAGTCCTGTGCTCCCGTGGGAAACCTACCAAGTATTAGACAGGTGTACCAGTTTTTCTGGCACTTCAGTGTATATAAATAAGATCAGGAGCCCCGAAAAATGTGACGGCCCAGGGCCTCCAGAGGTGTTAAGACTGCACTGCGCCTAGGAATAGATTCTAAAAGGTGTCGAACATCCTCCATGAGTAGCCTGACCCATGTCCGCTGCATCAGCTCCGTCAGTTCACGCTTATTCCCTGGAGGACGACCAGAAGTTCTCACACCCCGTTCTAGCATATCTCACAAATGTTCAATTGGGTTACAGTCAGGGGAGTTTGTGAGCGAAAGCAATGTGCCGAATTCGTTGTCGTGTTCCTCCAACCACTGAGTAGTAATGCGAGCCCGATGATTCGGCGCGTCGTCTGTTGAAAGATGGCACTGTAGTCCGGGTAAAGCTTCTGCACATATTAATGGAGGTGGTCGGCTGACAGGTCACTGTAACGCCCGCGATTCAGTGTTTGTGGGATGATAACCAACGGCCTTAGAGCTTTCCAGAAAAAAGTTCCCCAGACCAGAACACTATCTCCACTGGCCTATTGAACCCCAACTGAACAGACAGGGGGTTATGTGACAGCGCTCGCTACCCCGAGCCTGCACATTTAGGTGGAAAATCAGTTTCCGAATTTATTTATTCATTTAATTATTTATTTACTTATTTATTTATTTCTTCATTTATTTATTGATTCATTTTTATTAATTCGGGTAATTTTTGAGTAAACAGCGGTGGCGTCACCATGGACGAACCGACTTTGTAGTATGTTTTATTGGGGTCATCAAGGTGTCCACCGTGTCTGGCTTCCACAAAGCGTAGTTCGAGAAGTCAGACTTTTTGGAACCAAAACTAACAGTTTTATTGGGTTAGGATTTATGGCCCGGTGGTTATATCACGCGGCTAACGTAACTTGAAGAGCTGTTCTCGGAATTTTCGCGGGAACGGGTAGCAATTTTGACCCTCTAACGAATGGATGAACTAAATGTTAATTCTAAGACCAGTAGGATTTAGGCTTGGAAATTTAATTCGGGGAAGGCTTGCGTTTCCCAGCTAGTGATTGGATGATGGGGTAATTTTGAGGTAATGGGGGTCTTCTTGGAGGTTGTCGAAATTTTTCCAAGGGAAAGGAGACTTCAGCACTTTTACTTTTTTCACAGCGTGCATCACTTTCACTTTTTTATTCCTTGTGACTTGTCACTTGGTATTTTGCCGTGAACGCTGGTGACTGTCCTTCATGACTGTCACTGTCACCTGTCTGTCCTTCATTACTGATATCCGTGCGTGGCCCAAGACTTGGATGGAAGACAACCACCAGACGAGAAATCTCCCGAGCCAGGAGTGACCAGCGGCGCGAACCCTGGGACTTTACCTAAGAGGCGAATATCCATGTGCCAAAGCAGCTATATAACCCAAGATTGAACTTTCATTTGTGTGTAATCACCAGGGGTCCATAACTCGGATGATGCCGGTTAGGCAGTGCGATCTCCAGGCAAGATTGGGAATTGAAGGTTGGAATTCCATCCTATTCTTTCTTTTGGTGTCCCCTCATAATATGTGTTTATCAATCAGCGTAATCTAAGGTCTTCCGCTAGAATTAATAATGTTTCTTTATAAGCGAGTTGTCAGTGAGTACGAGTTCCTATCAGAAAGTCGGTATCATTCTTGCTAATATCGTGTGTTATTTTAGCGAAGTGTTCACATAAATATAAATGAGTAAAAGATGACTGCGAGTTATACATATAACAACTTACATTCTTGAAGTAATGAGCCCAGGGTCCTAAACTATTGTGTGTGTGTGTATCTTTATTACTATGCCGAAACATAGCTAATAAATTGTTTTCTATGTTAATTTGCCTACGTACAATCATGAGTGTTTCTTTAGTTGCAAATTGTGTGCTCAACCCTGGATTTTTGGAGATAATATATATTTTACGGCAGGGACTCAGAAATTCTTTCACTTATATTTTTTTTTCTTTTTTTAATTCTAGACGAACACGAAAACATTGCGGCACACAGCAGACCTTTTGATTCCCAAAGGAAAATCTGCTGTGTGGATCACAACGCCCCGTCAGTGGATCCTGAAGCTGCGTCAGCCCTAAATCAGGGAATCGCAGAATCACAATCCACTCGACACATCCTTGTTTCTATGACGTGCCTGTCAGCAGGACGCACACGACATAAAGGCAGATAACAGTCAGAACGAACGTCCGCGTAGCTCAATTGGTAGAGTGACTTATTCCGGAATGAGGGGACCCGGGTTCGAGCCCCGGCGTGGACAAAAATGACGGAGAAATTTACTTCGTTATAATGGCGCCCGAACTTCCCGGATGACCCGGCCGTTCAAAATCTCGCAATGGTGTGATGTTATTTCCACACCGCGAGATAGGAAAAATAAGAGAATCCCTTCTCCAGCGCTTCAAAAAAAAAAAAAAAGTGTGTGATGTTGTATTCCACAAACTAGATTGACTGGGAGTTCTCAAGTGTACGTTCTTCAGCGGATGGCTGCCTGCAACGATTCATGGTCACGGCTGACCGTGGGCCATGCCCCCGGCCCTCTTTCGGGAGGGGGAGATGTGACGTACCTACCAGCAGGACGCACACGACATAAAGGCAGATAGCAGTCAGAACGAACGTCCGCGTAGCTATATATGATCACTTACTAGTTATCTTAAACCCTTTGTTATAAGATATGCAAATAAATATTTGGTAATTATCACAAATTTTATTTCGTTAAGTTTTTGGGGATGTCAAAAAAAAAATAAAAAAAAATGCTCATTTGAAAATCTGGTACCAGCCGTCTTGGTTTTCGCAGTAAGTGCTAACAAACAGACATTTTGCTGATTTTCTTCCCGCTTCCGTTTGTTTATTTTATCTCGAATGTTTGGTATTCGCGTCTCTGAATGTCTCAAAGGACGAGGAAAGATTGGATGATTCGTGAGAAACTCCTCACACACACACACACACATCAATGGCAGACCCCGCGATGCGATTTGTACGTTTGCTAGGGCGGCAAGGATCACAGAAATTCTCTCTGCACGTGCGAGCGTGAATGGCACTGTTGACAGCATGCTATACAGACATAGGAAGATGCCAGCCCCGCGATATAATTTTTCGGATATCATTTATTTTTGCATATCCGACTTGACGCATATATGGCAGAAAGCGCCGGTTCAAAGGTTGAAGTACGTTCCACAAACCCATTCAGATGGATTTTCCCAGAGTTCGTTCAATATTTCATTGAATGCGGAGTCTCAGACAGTTAAAAGTCGTAATTCGATAGCAACTGTTCTTAAATGTCTATAAGTATAAACCACGTAAGTCAACTGCACTATCGTTTATAGTTGAAGTTAATTAACTGACGAAAAGTCTTCGGACTCCCAGTGATTTATATACTGCTTACTTTGTATTCAATATCAAAATTCACTTCGATATTTTGTGTATCGGATCAATTACCCTGCAATAATTCAGACGCCGCCCTGGTGGTGTAGTGGTTTAAGCGCTGGCTTCTGACCGTTCGTACAGTGGGCCCGGGTTCGAGTCTCGTGTGAGGCATGGCCAGTGTGTTTGTTAAACAGCAATGGCTCTTCCACTTGTGACGTACCGCTGCCTCAGAAGTGACGAGCATGTCAATACGGCGAAGATGCAGTGATAAGCTTCATTGGTATAGTTTAGTTGGGAGAACAAGAAGAACTTCCCTGCTTCCCCCTCCTCTTGGGGGGAGGAAAGGAAAGCTTTCCCCCGACTGGGAATCCGCTGCTTCGCCTTCCGTGAAAGGAGGGAGATCCAGCGGGGGGTGACTGGGGCAATCGCCCCCCAAAAGTCGGGTTTTCCTTTTTAAATGACCAATATACAAAGGCTCTTCCATAAAAACTGATAGTAAAAAAAAACACAAAATGAAGAAATATAGGTACAGCAAAATATATGTTATTCTTTCTCAAAGAATCTTCCCTCGGATGATATGCGACGGTCCCATCGTTCAGTCCACTTTTCAAAGCATGTGGCGAAGGCATTTTGTGGAAGCTGCTTTGATCAAATGATCAAATGTAGAGGATTTTAGGAAGGGAGTGTCTGACCCCAGATCTTAAACAACCCTTAGAAATAGGAAGCCAGGAGATTTGGACTCGAGTGCCTGATAGGAAAGTGACACGGAAGCGAAGTAGAAAGGGGGAGGAAGACGCCCTTATTTATTACCGGGGGCCAGTACCCGGGGTCCGACGGCTTAACGTGCCCATCCGACGCACGGCGGGTATTTAGTGGATCGAGCGTTCGTACCTGCCTGGGATCGAACCTGAGGTCCTTTCCGCTGCAGTCACGAACGTTGCCCACTAGGCCACCCGCGGCCCAATGGAAGCTGCTTGAGCGACCCCTGTACAGCTTGAATAACGTCAGCATATGTGTTGAATGTTGCGCCACGGAACTGCTCCTTCATTGTTGGAAACAATCAGAAATCGCACGGGGCGAGGTCAGGACTGTAGGCAGGCAGGCTGTGGCATGATTTCAGTACCGCATTTCGCAAGAAACTGTTGGACACAAGCAGCCACATGTGAGTGGGCTGGCGTTATCGTGGTGTAGGGTCCACTTGCCCACCAGTTCCGGTCGGTTAATCGATATGTGTCGTCGCAGACGCTTCAGGACTGAAATGTAATACTCAGCATTGACAGTAATTTGTGGAGGAACGGCATGCTGGTAGATTACACTTTTATGATCAAAGAAAATTATCATCTTCACCTTCCCAGGTGATTTGGTTTGGCGGTCTTTTTTCGGAGGAGGCAAGCCTGTGTGTTTCCAGACACTCGTTGCGCGCTTCGTGAGAAGGCCGAAATCGTGGACCCATGTTTCATCGGCAGTTCTTACTGTGCTTAGAAATTCTGGATCCTATGCAATCATTTGTTTCCACTCATGCCACCCCTTAACCCTGGTTAACAATTGTTCTCTCGTCAGGTGATGAGGTACCCATCTGGAACACACACACGATGCAGCAGTAATTTGTCGCGTAGAATGCGGAATGCCGACGTTTTTGAAATATTAGTTGACGCCGCTATGTCTTCACACGGCATTCGCCGATCTTGCAGGATTGCGCAAACATTGTTAACAATACGCTCCGTAACAACACTTTCAGGTCGACCAGTCCTAGGAGCGAGTTCTACCGACAAACGCCCTCTTTTGAAAAGCATGGGGGCCATCTAAAAATCGATGACTCACCCCAAACCTTTGTAAGTTTCTGTTCATTAAACCAACTGTTGTTGGAGCCGTTTTACCCAAACGATAGCAAAATTTTATCGCGCAACGCATTTCACTTCTTAACTCTGAATCACTCACCTCCAAGCTGTATGGCGAAATGCGGACGTACCTTAAACAACTGCGCAATAACAAAACCAGAATCTTCTGCCACAGCTAATAACTGTTACCATCGATACTTCCTTAATTCAGTCAGTCGTCTGCGTGGTTATTTCTCCCCTTCGCATTGTTGCCAATAAAAAAAAACTCTGTTCTTATGGAACGGCCTTTGTGTAGTAAATAATTAATGCATTTATTTTTGTAAAATTATAGTAATAAATCCACAGATTCTCGTAAAAGTTTTCGTAACAACTAAAATATGCTGTAAATTTGGAGATAAAATGCTCTTTTCTAGCTTCAGGAGAAAAACCAAACTAAAGAAACCAGAGGTTCAGAAACAGAGAATGATGAAAGCGGAAGTGAAAAGAGACTGATTGATCAGCTTTGTTGGGTCAGTTTTGTTCTGTTCTTTTAGCATTGTTTGGCATCACTGTAGAAACTGGGAGGAGAGAAAGTCGCCGTGCGGGGTAGGGTAGACTTGGGAGTACGTGCGACAGAGAGCGAAGTACCTCGATTGGGCCATAAACAAAAACTAGTGACAAATTTACAAGCTCGAAATTTTCCTATTACATTAAATCTTAAGTGCCGTTGTGCGATCCCACGGACCGCATCAGTTATTAATGTATGTTTTGTTCACATAGGCAATAGACCCAATGACTTGTACCTTCTAGTACCTTCCAATATATTATTAGGTGTACAAATAAGTTTAAAAGCGTTTTAAGACAACGCAACATGTAATTGAGAGATAACAATACTTTTACGAATCAAAATATGCGCCGTCATTATCTATCAGTCACCTTCCGCCATCGGTCGGGCAGCTGACGGATTCCAGCCATGAAGAATACTTCGTCATGTGACGCGATGAAGTCGTGAACCCATTTTTGCACTGCATCACATGTCCGGAACCGTACAGCAGACAAACCATGTTGCATCGATCGGAACAAATGATAGTCTGAAGAACTATGTCTGGACTACACGCCGGGTGATCCAAGACTTCCCAGCCAAGCGTCAATAACGTTTCCTTGACAGATTTCGCGACATGCGACCTAGCGCTGTCATACAGTAATTTCACGGGAAGCAATCCTTTGCCTGTGAATGGACGCTTCCGACAAATTTCCTGGTTCAGTCGCAGCAATTGTTGCTTGTAGCAATCAGCAGTAACAGTTTGACTTTGTTCCAATAGTTCATAATAGAGCACACCCTTCATTTCCCACCAGATGAACAACAGAACTTTCTTAGAGTGAATATTGCGTTTCGGTGTCGAAGTCGTTGCTTCACCGGGGTCTACCCAGTTTTTTTGCGTTTGGGATTGTCGCACCATATCCACTTTTCATCACCCGTAACGTTTTCCACAGGAAAGACTTTCTGTGTTGTTTATTCAACAGATTCAAACACTCTATTCAAACACTCAAACACACGCTCATCCTTGTTCCTCTGGCTCCTCAGGTCTTGTGGCACCCATTTTCCTACCTTCTGAATCTTTCCCATTGCGTGTAAACGATTGGAAATGGTTTGTCGAGTTACTTCTAGTTGTTCAGTTGTTCTTTTTGCGTTTGAGACGAATCTTTATCGAGCAATGCTTGCAGTTCCTCATGTGCAACCTTCTGCGGGGCGCCGCTATATGTTCTCGATCGCTGACATTAAAATCACCTGCTTTAAACCGTCTAAATCAAAACTTACACGTGCTTTTCGATACGATATTCTCCCCAAGAACAGAACAGATCGATGCACATGCTTTTGCAGCACTTTTACCTTGATGAAATTCGCAACGAATGCAGTGTCGAATAAATGCAGTATCACTTGCCATCTTTCACCTACCGATGTGCAAGTGCGTTTGACTGTTGGACAAATTTCTGTGTCACATTTTATACTCTGGACCAATTACCGTCACATGACAACAATGCGGGGAAATGTCGGATATGTAAATTAGCGGTATACGTCACACAAAAAACGTTTTAAAACTTATTTGTACACCCAATGTTAATTAAGCAATCTGCAAGCATGCTTTGTTGGGTAGTATATTTTTAGCACGTCTTTTGTAAAAAAAGATCGTGCTTATGTTATCGGTTTGCCCGTCCGTCCGTCTGAGGACACAATATCTCTGCAACTATTAATCCGACTTGAAAACTTCTTTTTGCATTGGGAAGCTTGAAATATGCGAATGATGATCCTTCATTTCGATTTTTTTATGATGTGTAATTTCCCCACTAGAGGGTGTAAATGCAGATGATATCGAATTCAAGATACATTTTATTCCATATATTTGCTTCTAAGCATCCGATTAAAACTGAAAACAAATCATTTTACCTTTCGATTCCATTCATGTCGAAGAGTATTTTAGGTAGTCACGTTCAAGTTACGCATATATTTTCCGCTAGGTGGCGTAAAAGTAAAGTGCGTTTTCCCTGATATATCTTCTTCTGTAACTCCGATTTGAATTCTTTTTTTTTTTTTAGAGGATACAGGTCTTGATGGGAAATCTTTTGCATATATTTCTAATTTTTGGTAAAAAATGGTTTAGCCACCAGGGGGCATAAGTCTTAATTTCCGCTTCTGATGCATTTGCGGCAGAATTTGAGATTCTAAAATCTCGATTGAAAAGAAAATCGTTTGTGGACCGATACTACTCACGTCGATAAACCTTTTCGGAATATTTTCTTCTTAAAATAATGCATGACTTCTCCGCCAAGGTGGGTAGATATATAGCTTATTTTTGTCAATATCTCTACTAGTTCCTTCTTTGTTGGATAGAGTTTCCCGTGCGAAATGCTTTTTATGTAATTTCAAAATTTTCAAGTAACTCATAGATTTTCCGCTACGGTGTGTTAAGGCAAATTGCGTTTTCCCCGATGTTTCTGCTTCTAGAGCTCCGATTCTAAAAATTATTGTTTCGCATACACCTCCTGATAATAGGGAAATGTTTTTCATATAATTTATGATATTTGGTAAAGAATGGTTTGGCCACCAGGGGGCATAAGTGTTAATTTCTGCTTTTGATGTATTTGCGGCAAAGTCTGAGCTCATGGAAACTCAACTGAAAAAAATTATTTCCTAGACCGATACAGCTCACATCGAAAAACCTTTTGAGAATTCTTTCTTCTTAAAATAATGCATGTTTATCCCCACCAGGGGTCGTAGATGCATATCTTATATTTGTCGATATCTCTGCTTCTGAGAGTCCGTTTTGAAAAATTCTTTCTTTGTTGGAGAGCGTTTCCGCTGCGAAATGTTTCTCGTATAATTTAAAATTTTTCTTAACGCACAAGTTTACAACCAGAGGGTATAAGTTCACGATTCTGTTTACCAGAGCCGGATGGAGTTTTTGCGGGGCCTGGGGTGAAATTTCATTGCGAGAGCCCCGGAGCAAAATTTCATTTCTGGCACTAGGAAATAAATCTCATATTTTAATAAAGTTGTTTTGTGAAAAATGTCCGTAAAGAACACACACGATGTGAAATTCACAAATTTCACTGTGACAGAAACGAAACCTCATCCCTCTACTCCGGAGCTCAATGTTTTACCAATTAAGCTAACCGACGGAATTTATCGCTGCAACTTTTCCGTCTTGCCATGTGTTTCACCTTTGTAGTACGTCATAATGAAAACTATCATAAAGACAAAATGTTTATCTCAAAAAAATATTTGCTTCAAGCTTAAGTAAGAAAAAGACCATAATATGGATTGAAAGTTCCGAGAGAGAGAGAGAATAAAAACTGTTAAAATCTACGATTTTCTTTCCAGGACAATGGGGTTGAGGTTGTATTATGACTCTAATAAAAACTTCTTCACAAAATGATAAAAAGATCCCTGCGTAGCGAAAATTTTTGTATTGTGAATTCTTCAGTATAGGAAATAATCAGGATTCCCCTAAAATAAATTCTTATAAATAGTTTTTTCCCATGATACATGTTTTAGTGCATTAAAAATGCAAAATGGTATAAAATCAGTCAGGGATCTTGATTGATTTTAAACGGGCCATATATGGATTACTTTTTTAATTTCTAGTAATGTTTTTAAAGGCACTAAATAAATGGCCTCCATGTGTAGCCCGAAACCAACTTTGATATTGATCTTTTTATTTCTGTAAATTTAAGTATCTAGTTTGCACGCAAATTGTGAAATAAACACTGCTGGCCACCCAAAATGCAACACCAAGAAGGACACGAGATAGCAAAGCCAGATTTACTGGACACATAACAACAGATACAAAGATGAAACGATTGAAATTACAGGCCCGTGCTACTTGAGGAACACGCAGACATCAATAGTTCGTGTGCCCCCCATGGCTGGCAATAACGCCGCTACACGCCGCGGCATCGAATGAAAGAGGCTCTGGATGTAGGCTTGGGGCATGTCGTTCCAGGCTGCTTCCACACGTTGCCACAGCTCATCAGGAGCAGCCGCGGGTGGTGCATGCCGGGCCACTCGGTTGCCGATCAGCGACCAGACGTGTTCGATGGGCAACATATCGGGAGAACAGACAGGCCACGGCAGCAGTGACACCTGGTGGGCCGTGAAGAATTGTTGCACGATGCGTGCCACGTGCGAACGCGCATTGTCCTGTTGAAACGTGGCTGCTGGCAGGTTCTGCAGGTAAGGGAGGACTACAGCCTCCAAAACGTCGGGGATGTAGCGGTGGCTGTTGAGCGTACCGGCGATGCGTACCAGAGGGGTGCGGGTGTCATATCCAATTGCGCCCCAAACCATAACGCCAGGCGACGGACGGGTATGGCGATGCATAATGCAGGCGTCATACAGTCTCTCGCCGCGATGCCGTCACACGCGGATCCGATCATCGTGGTGTTGCAGGCAGAAGCGGGATTCGTCGGAGAAGACAATGTCATGCCATTCCGTAGTCCAGGTGCGGCGTTCAATGGCCCACTGCCGCCGCACCCGCCGGTGGTGTAACGTTAATGGTAATCGGAGCAATGGGCGCCGTGCGACAAGTCCCCTCTCCTGCAGACAACGTCGAACGGTACGTGCTGACACAGGTTGTTGCGCAACACACCCTAATTCCTGCGCTAACGTTCGTGATGTGGCGATGCGAGCCGTCAATGCCCGCCGCACAACATGCCGGTCCTCTCGCACAGTGGGGTGCCGTGGCTGCGGCAATCGCTCACGTCGGTCCGTCCGTCCCTCCTGCACCCACCGAATCCATACTCGCCTCAGTGTGGCTGGATGTCGGCCCACACGGGCGCCGATGTCTCGGTACGATAAACCGCTGTCGCGATAAGCCACTATTCGTCCTCTGTCGAACTCCGAAACGTGCTGGAATGGCTGCCGTATTCTGCGACGAGGCATCAGGAAGCTTCCCACGCACAGGTCCGGCAGCACAACACACTTCCACTACTTACACCCCACCTTCTGTGCACCCTTCTTATAGTGCTTCTCGGTGGCGTGCCGAGCGCACATGATTTGCATATGCCCTGCAATGATAATCGTTTGCATGTCCTCTCGCGGGCGACGCATGCTGCGAATTTCAGGCCAATCGGATACTTCCTTCTTGGTGTTGCATTTTGGGTGGCCAGCAGTGTATAAAAGTAAGGGCCACAAAATGATGAAATTTAATTTGCTATTTTGTGAATGCGGAAAATATTAAGGTAGTTACAATAATCACTTGAAATTGAAATCTGCAAATCTCAGTATTTGTACGGCGAAGGGCGATATTCTATTCGGAAATGAGGGGCATTGGAAACAATAAAATAATAATAAAAAAAAACGTTTTTTTAAGGGCCTCGTACCCGAAAACTTACACACAAAAATATTGTTTGTAAAAAATTCTACCGTAAATGATTTTTTCCTAAACTACGAGGCCCCTTGAAGGCGCGGGGCCCAGGGCGACTGCCCTGATTGCCCCTATAGTCCAGCCGGCCCTGCTGTTTACAGCAATATCTGCGGGATTAAAAACCCGATTGAAAAACTTCCTTCTTCGGTTAGATACTATTGTGCTTTGATAAATTTAATTCGCATCAGAACGGATTCAAAATACGTGCTCATTACACCCGAAAATTCGGTGTCATCTTTCTTGTTTGTTGATGTAGCTGTCCCATGGACCGCATGACGCAACTTACGTATCGCAAAACGTTTCGTTCAAAGCTGTGCCGTAAGTTGCGTCGTACGATTCAATAAACGGTACGATGCCACTGATGCGTAGAAAAAATATTGACCTTCTTCTAAGTTTCAGTGGTTGGGTTTGGGAAAAATCGTCTGACGTTTTAGATCGTTGTTTATCGGAAATAATTGGTTTTTATATCTGCATAAAAGAAGGAGTGGATGCATGGATGAAAAATGTAGTAATTAATAATCGTACCAGACGTTTGCTGTATTTTTTCGAATATCAGATATGAGTACAGTGAATGCATATATTCTGTACGAGTCTCATATTAATCCGGATCATCTATCACGGTTGGATTTCATGAAATCTATAGCTAAGGATCTTAAAATTCCATATCTGAAAGAAAGACTGGATAACAGGAGACTTTCAAAGAAATTGCTTTTGTCCATGAAATGCATCCTGGGAATCAGGAAAGAGGAGCACATTAGGAATGCAAAAAAAAAAAAAAAAAAAGGATGAAAAGATAGCAAGAGAAAATAGAAAAACGTGCTTCTATGTCCAGCGGCAAAGAAGCGCAAAACTGCCTATTAATGTTCTTCCTGCAATAGACCAACACCCCTTGAGTGTTGCCAAAAAATATGCCTCGAGTGCGCAAACTCAGATTCCGAAAGCTAAACGTGTTGTCAGTTGAACGCTTGCAGTTTTCTAGAAATTCTCGCTAATACTTAGTTTTTATGAATAATATTTCATGAATAGCAGATATGCAGTCTTAGAAGTGTACGTATTTTATTATTAAGAGAATTTAAAACATTATGTATGATTCAGATTAAAATTTCTGGGTTCCAACAAAATGGCGAGCTTTTCAGTAATAAAATTTTAAAATATAATTTTTTTTTCTCACATTTAGGTCTCAGTGTGTTATTAAAGTGCAAAACAGTAATGAATATTGTTCTTTCTGCAACAGGTCTTTATCTAGGGTACAATACAGATAGCGGTTCCCCTGGACCACACGACGCTCTTTACGTACTAAATATGCACGACGCCACTTACGGGTTAATTTATCGTGAATAGAAGGAATCAAACTTTATTTTGAAAGATTTTATCCAGACGTGAGATTTAAAAAGTATCAAGTTGGTTTCCTCGAAAAGCGAGCACAATTTAATGCCATTAAAATAGTGGCGTTTTTTTAGTTCATGTTCGCAGTTCAGAAATTAAGAGCAGTTATTTTAATGAAAATGTTTAAAAAGCCTTGTAATTCTAGACTGGCAGCGCTGAATGTGTGTGTGTGTGTCCTACATACTTTTTTTTTTTTTTAAGACCGGAGTAACCGTGATCTTCTTTGCCCAACCCTCGTAGTGACTAATTGGCAGTAAGGAAGGGGATCACACAGCTTGTATGATAAGTCACAACATCCTGTGTCGTCAGTTTGAATGAAAGGTAAGAAAAAGCGCCAGAGCAGTAACAAGAACTGCGTCCCTTCGTGTTGTTAAAAGAATAACGAGCGCGTGTGTCTCCGTTTTGTGTTATTTTACTTTGTCAAAGAGGCATATTTTCTTTTTCCTTATCAGAGCATCAGATTCATTTCACCTGATAAGCTCTGGGCATGATATTCCCGGCGACCGCAGTCTTTTGCGCGAGTTATAACATGAAACACTAAGCTTTCCTTCCCTAGACTGAATGAGTAGAGGAACAGATAAACAAATTTTATGTTGTGATTTCGGAGACTCGAGAAACTCTGACGTTCAATGTAAGCACACACACAGACACGTATTTACTATTTTTTTTCTTTTTTTTTTTTTCGGTCCGTGTTTCGGTGCAGAGCTGTAACAGCATACGGAGCCCATCCTCGGTTTATCGGAGGGGAAGGGGGAGGGAAAATCCAACAGAGAAAAAAAGTCCGTTGAAATAAAATCCAACTGAAAGCGAGCCAACGAAAAAAGTTTCTCATGTTTAAATAATTCACATGTGAAAATCTGTTTTTATATGTACATCACTAAAAAATTCACAGAATTTTTTTTTTCGGAAACCACACTTTACCTACTCTTAGACAGTGGCGCACACACGGGTAGGATCCGTCGGGTCCAGACCCCCTCTCCTCCCAAAAAAATAATTTTCTGCTTTATTTATGAGATGAAGGAAACATTGATACTTCTTTAAATTACCTCATCCCTTCAACTGCTGCTATAATAAAAAATATCTTTTTTCGTGTATTTTTCTAATTTTAATAATTGCCTTTTGCCGTTCCTTCTGTATTTTTAAAAAGGACAGAAACTAGCTCAGTGTGATGTGATGATATCAGTCAAAGAGTGTTACTATTTTGCTTCCTACATACTGTATTAGCTCCTACTTGACGACAATGTCAAACTTCCGTGAAGGGGACCCTAGTGGAATCCAGCAGGGGTTGAGTTACTTCCGGTTTCACACTCTCCCATCCACAACCAATTTCTATGTCCATTATTTTGGAAACGAATATCTCAGGTCTTAATTTTAAACAAAGCTTCAAGTGCAATCTTTATGTGTAGCCTATTCGCTTACCTCGCAGGGCGCTTATGGAGCGCTAATGAGCACCTTATTTCCTACAGCACGATTTCATAATTCGAAGAGCAATACCGCAAATATTTTTTACGTAATTTAATAAAAAATAATGAAAAACACAACAGAATGGAAATTCAGAAAACAAAACACCTCTTGTGTTTTGCTACTCACTAAGAGACTAACAGCGAATGATTTTTCATTTTTTTAAGCGCGTGGCGAATGACTTTTCCCTCAGAAGCATGTCACGTCTTTTATTGTAAAATCATGGATTATTTAGTTTTAGAGTGGTTCAGTTCGTTCTGAAAAGGAAGTTCGACAACTACGCATATGGTGGACCACACTCTTGAGAAATATCTGTGTGCGCCACAGCTCTTAGGGTATGAGGAAAGAATGCCCACAGAAAAAATGCCCACGAAAAAAACGCCCACGTTAATCGGAATGCTTCCTCCGCTCAACTATATAACGTTATCTAACATTATAAGGCCATCGTAGTTTGTTTTCAAAATGGCGGAAGGCGTCCTTTGTTCAAACGAACATTTGTGAGTGTGGTGTGTGCTTGGCTTTTTCAAGAAGAGTATCTACGCATATGGTAAAGAATCTCCAGCATTCTTTTCACGCGGCATTAGGGAGTGGCGCATAACAGGGAGAGCAACTTTTAACGAAATCCTTGGACTGTATGAGGCTCAAACACACGATAAATAAAATGAACTCACAAACCAGGCATCGCATAGGCTACGTACTGGTGTCAGGATGCACCAGACGGGTGTAGAAGAACTGGCCACAAAAATTTTAAGAGGCCGTATAAAAATTCCGTTTTTTACCGCTTCGTAGCGACGTTGTCAGAGGTTGGTTATCTGAGTCACGTAAAGAATCCGTAATTTCGTATTTCTTTAATTAATTGCGATATTTAATGCAATTCTTTATAAAAAATGTTTATAATCTGCAACTCAATAAAATAATTTCAGGGTTTATAAATACAGCTCAACAAATTATCTGCAGGTATGTGCAAACTGAGGAAACCTGTCGGAGGGGGGGACGGCTTAATACCAAAAATATAAAATATAAAGAATTTCTGGCCCGATCTGGAGATTTTTGCCGTTTACAAACTACAACTCTACAAATCCTCTGTATTTTATATTTTCAGTATTAAGCCTTTCCCCCCTACCGGTTTCCTGCGTTTGCACGTGCCCTCACAGAATTTGTTGAGGTGTACCTCGAAAACACTGAAAATCTGCTCTTGGTTGGGCTACAAAGTTTTCATATTTAATATTTCTAACATTAACCCCCCTTCCACAGAAGGTTTTCTGCGGTAGCAGATGCCCGCAAAGAATTTGTTGACCTGTAATTTATAAATCCTGAAATTTTTTTGTTGAGTTGTAGATTATAAACATTTTTTATAAAAAATTACGTTAAATATCACAATTAAGAAAATGCGAAATTACGGCAACCTTATGTGACAGATAACCAACCACTGTAGACATGGCCACGAAGCGGTCAAAAACGTAATTTCTATACGGCCCCTTAAACTTTTTGTGGCCACTTCTCCTACACCCATTTTCGTTATGTAGGTGAAGTGGCCAAGAAACCGCAGTATTTATACGACCCCTAACGCTTTTGTGGCCAGTTGTCTGTGACCAGTTGTCCGAACTCCTTTTATAACAGACATAAAAGCTTATCAGTCGACAGTTGACATATTCTTTCTGTGGGCATTTTTTTCTATTTTCGAAAAGGTGGCATTTTTTCCGTGGGCATTCCTTCATGCATTCGCTCTTAGACAATGTAGTATGATGAAGAGAGTGGGAAAGTAGAAAGTAAGAAATCAACGTTGGGCACTTTAACTGATATGATGTGTAACCAGCGGCAGATTTCCAAATAAACGCTCTAGGCGCGTGCTAGAGCCCCCAGCGCTTGAAGGGCCCCGAAAATGTTTAATTGGATTGGAAGTATTGTTTGGATTTTCACAGACCGAAACAAAAAATCCATACCTAAATTTTCCGATGAAAATAAGAAAAATGCTTTCAAGAAACCACATTCTTGCTTTCTTGCAGTGACTGATGGAATTCTTACCTTTCTTGGTCCATGGCATTCGTCTATGCCAAAACTCCTTCACGAAAAGTCATCTATCCTTTTCCAGGTAAAAGCTGTGATGCATAAATTGCATTTTATTCGTATTTTCTAATGTGGAAAAGTTTTCCGTTTGCCAAAGTCTTCAAGTATTTTAATTTTGCTTGATACCATGCTCGTTTCCTACTAATTTCCTCAAAATGTAAAAAGCAAGATGATTTTCCAAAGCTGAAGCAATGGAAAGAGCACGTTTTATAATAGAAATACGTTCCAACTTTATGAAATTTTATGACAATTTGCACGCGATGTACGAAATTTCATTTTCAGCGTCCTTAGCGATAAATGTGCCCAGAAACTGGCAACTGAAAAAAAGGTATCAAAGTAGTCAGTTTTGTCTACCGCATCAAACTCAAAAAAAACCTTTCGCTGTTAACTGAAACAATATCTTCGTAGCGGAAAGCTAAAAATTACGAAATTTCCATTTTAGAACTCCTAGCGAGAAATTTATGAACTAGTGGTGCAATTCAAAATGGGAAAATTTTAATGCATTTTTGTTTCCGATTTTTCTCAAAAATAATTTTTGAAAAATCTGTGAAAACCCAAACTTTTTGGCTTTCAGCGCCTTTAGCTGAAAAATAACGAACTAATTGGAAATTTAAATATTTGAGAAGGAACAGTTAAGCCTAATCTGAGATGCACTAAAACAACATGTTCCTTTAAGTTGAATAGTTTCTTCTCAACAGAACTTTATTTTTTTTTAAATTTCGACTCGACAGCCCTTAGCGGTATTTAAAGTGCCGAAATTAATATCCTTAGTTTCCTGTTGGCCCCAAAAATATTTTTTGAAATATCTCTTAAAAACAAAAGGTTAGATATGCACGGGCAGAAAAAGTTATAACGTTTCCTACGTAACGCTATAATTTATTGGGATGAATACATATATTACGTTTATATGTACATATATATAAATTGAGTTTCGAATTTATAGTTCAAAGCAGATTTGTCCGGATCAGATCGGGTCGGGTCCGAGCCCGTAATTTTTTTACCCGTTTCCAACTCTCGCGTACACCCCACCCTTCTTGAGTCTTCTCAAGCTGGATGGCTACAAGGGGCATCCAGCTTGCTGAATTTCTCTCAGCACGATATAGGATAATCAGTAGCAAATGTCATTGAAATTCCCATTTCCTCTTTCTCCCATCGGAACTGGAGACAGTGCAGAGAGCAAGTATTTTAAACACAATTCGTACAGCGCGGTAGTTGACCGATGGAGGGAAAACTTATCAGTTGCCGGCAACCCGTCACACAGGAAAACTACCACACGTCTTTCAGCAACTTGGAAAACTGCCACATGCTTTTCATTAAGGGGACGGGCACAAATTGCTGTTCCTCCAAGGAACACTTTGCATGTGTGGCAGTTTTCCAACTTTCCGAATTATGTGTGGCAGTTTTCCAAGGTGTCTAACGACCGGAATGAGCTCTTTTGTTTGTCTGAAATTTTCATGCCTTTTATACGAGTTTAGGGCAACTGGCCACAAAAGTTCAAGGGGGGGGAGAAGAGGCATAAAGATTGCCGTTCCTTGGCCTATATTGAGAATTGAATTGGGGACTCCAAACAAATTTCGAGAAAACGTTCTACTCGTGTGTAAGCCAAGCGAGAATTGTACTGTAATTTGAAGAAATAAATTGCCATGACTTAGTACATTTCTCAAAACTACAGTATTCGACGAAACACGAAACAACGAATTTACGGTACAGCATGACTCATGCTGTGTTCAGAAAAAAAAAAACGATAAAGTGGGATTTTTTAATAACGATGCACTTTTACTTAGGTACTAAATATTTACATAACATATGTCAAGTTCGTAATATTTTTCTTTTACTTAATTAATTAATAGGCCTTACACCTTGGCCTTTTTAACAGCTTTTAATCCGCCGACTTCATATTCATAAAGTTTACGTATCAAATCAAGTTAATAGCATTGCGTTTTTACTTAGGCACTAAATATTAATTCATAGGCCCTAGGCCTAGGCCTCTTTAATAGTTTTTATTCTACCTATTTCATATTCATAACGTTTACATATTAAGTCAAGTTAGTAGCATTGTGCTTTTACTTAGGCAATAAACATTAATTCATAGTCCCTAGGCCTAGGCCTTTTTAATAGCTTTTACTCAACCAGTGTCATATTTACAACGTTTACACATCAAATCAAGTTAATAGTAATGCTATTTTACTTAGGCACGAAATATTAATTCATAGGCTCTAGGCCTAGGTTCTTTTAACAGTTTTTATTCTACCGATGCCATATTTACAACGTTTACACAATTTCAAGTTAATAACACAGCGCTTTTACTTAGGCATTAAATATTAATTCATAGGTCGTAGGCCTTATAAACTTTTTTATTCTACAAATGTCATATTCACAACGTTTGCACATCAATTCAAATTAATAATATTGCGCTTTTACTGAAGCACGAAATTTTAATTCACAGGCCTTAGGCCCTTTTTACCAGGTTTTATTCTGACTGTCATATTCATAACCTTTACATATCGGCACAAGTTCATATGTAGCGTTTATCAAAATTTTCTGAAAAGGCCAGGCCCAGTGCCTTATAATTAATGTTTCGTGCCTAAGTAAAAGCTCAATATTATTAACTTGAGTTGATATGTAAATGCTGTGAGTATAACGCTAGCAGAGTAAAAGCTATTAAAATGGCCTAAGCTATTAAATGGCCTTTACTGCCTAAATAAAAGCACAATGATATTAACTTGACTTGATATGTAAATGTTATGAATATGACATCGGTAGAATAAAAACCCTAGGCCTAGGTATTAACATTTCATTCCTAAGTAAAAGCGCAATGTTTTTTTTTTTTGGTTTAACGACCACCGTGAGCAACTCAATGGGCTGTAAGCAGTCGCCCGTCCCCAATTTAGGGTCACTGATTCCAGGGAAGGGAGAGAGCCAGTGCCGTAAGACAAACATAACATCCATGCCTCACCGGGATTCGAACCCGGTTCGGACGAATGATCAGAGGCCATCGCTTAGACCACTGCGCCACCGGGGCAGCAAAGTGCAATGTTATTAACTTGATTTGATGTGTAAACGTTGTGAATATAACATTGATAAAGTAAAAACTATTAAAAAAGGCCTAGTGCCTACGAATTAATATTTACTGCCAAGTGAAAGCACAATACTATAACTTAACTTCATACGCAAACGTTGTGAATATGACATTGGTAGAATGAAAACACGTAAAAGGCCTAGGGCCTAGGGCCTGTGAATTCATTTTTCGTGACTAAGTAAAAGCGCAGTGCTATTGATTTGATTTGATATGTAAACGTTATAAATATGAAGTCGGCGGATAAAGCTGTTAAAAAGGCCAATGTGTAGGGCCTATAAATTAAAGATGTGAGCCAGTTTTTCTATGAGGCAGTTTTTCTGTGTGGCGGTTTACAGTGAACCAAACTTATCTGATCTTTGCTGTGCCCTCATTACGTTTGCTCGATCAGTTAGTTAAAATCTTTCTGTGCTTCTGTTATTATTATTTTTTTATTCTGTAGTTTTCATAATCTTTTAATTTCTTGAATCGCGACTGCGATTAATTCAGTAGATTCTTTGTTGAGACGACAATTTTCTTCAAGAATATTTAGAGTGAAAAATGACGTAAAATCCTTAGGATTCTTAGTCAAAGTAAAAATAAATCCTAAGTAAAAACTTTAGGATTCATGATTCTTGGAGAGGTGCTAAAAATGAAGCTTCATCCTTCATACATTTTTGCATTTCATAAACCCTTATAGTAAAATACGTAGAGTAATTTAGTTAATTCATATATAATTAATTCATATTTAAATTCTTCAAAAGCGCATTGAAAATCACAATAAAATTACAAGGTTGATTTTGTACATTGAACAAAGACACCGCAAAAATATTTCCCTTTAAAACTACGGAAATAAAAACGTATTTTTCAAAAAACTTACTAAATAAATATTTTTTTGATGATCCAGAGCTGAATGTTTTCTCGGTAAGTGAGGTCGTTGCAGGTTAATAAATCCGTATATTCTGCAAAATATTAGGCTTAATATTTTATCGAACATACAGGGTGTTTCAAAAAGAATGACCCGATTTCAAAGTAGTATATTTAATACAGCAAATGTGGGATAGTTACAAAACAAAGAGTCAAATATGAAGGAAGGTCTAAAGTTTCACTCACCACAATTACAAATGCTCAATGTGCCCTCCACCTGCTGCACGGACAACATCAAGCCGATAGCTGAATTCATCCCAAACGCATCGGAGAGTGTCTTCAGTCACAGAATTTACCGCGGCCGTGATTCTCGTTCGGAGCTCATCCAAGTCAGCTGGTAAAGGGGGAACATAAACACGATCTTTTACGTATCTCCATAAAAAAAGTCACATGGTGTGATGTCTGGAGATCTCGGAGGCCAAGCGTGTAGTGCCAAGTCATGGGGTCCCCTGCTTCCAATCCAACACTGAGGCAATGTGTCGTTTAGAAACCGACGAACTTGGAGGTTCCAGTGTGGCGGTGCGCCGTCCTGCTGCAAAATGTAATCTTCAGAGTCATCCTGCAGCTGTGGAAGTAGCCAGTCCTTCAGCATTGCAAGATAGGAGTTGCCCGTAACCGTGTTGTCCGCAAAAAAGAAAGGGCCATAAACCTTTCTAACAGAAACCGCGGAAAAAACATTCAGTTTTGATGAATCACGTTCATGTTGGAGAGTTTCATGTGGATTCTCCAGTCCCCATATGTGAACACTGTGGCGCGAAACTTTCCCGCTTACATGAAAGGTTACTTTATCGCTAAAAATCAACCTTTGTACGACGGTGTCGCCCTCCAGCATGCCCTCTAACAGAGTTGCACAAAAATCTTTCTTTTCGTTTCGTTTTGTCACCTCCACGAAGAGCTTACACCAGTTGCAATCTGTACGGCTTCAGCAGCAAACGTCGTCGTAAAATACGCCAAACAGTCACATGAGAGATGACAAGTTTGCGGCTCGCACGACGAGTAAACTTCCGTGGGCTTCGCTGAAACGCCTCGTGAATTCGTTGCACATTCGTCGCTGAGGTGGTTGGTCGTCCAGGACACTTTCCACCATGTTTCTTCAAATTGTCGATACCAACGACGAATGCTTTTGCCCACTGGTGGAGCACTGCCGTACCGCCGTTTAAACGCACGCTGCACCGTAATCACGGACTTGGTCTAGCTAAGTTCGAGCACACAAAAAGCCTTCTGTTGCCTCGACGCCATCTTCTCACTCACTAAGCGTAGCAGCTGTTTGGACGCTCGTGCTGCCATCTAGCGGTAGTCATAACAAACTCTGGGCCACGCCCGTAGACATGATATGAGTCGCATTCATCGGTGGTTCGTGGTTGCCGAGATATCCACTTTTCAAGTGGGGACATTCTTTATGAAACACCCTGTATATGGTTATAAATTTGACCACTAACACTAAAAAGGCGATAACGTAACTACTGACGCTAAAAAGGTGAAGAAAATGATTAACAATTCATATAAATTTGCATATAATAAAGGAAAACATCTGGAGTTGTTTTTAATTTTCCTTTATTAACATTTTTTAATTTCGACTGCGGAAATTAGACTGGATAACACTCTAATTTCTTTCTTCTCAGCACTTCTATACAGTGGCGCACTCAGTGGAGATGGCCCAGGTGCCACAGTCCTCCCCATGAGATATCATTTGGCCCATCATTCTTTGCTCCTGGCTTCTTACTTTTAAATATACAGTAGATTCCGGTTAATTGGAACATCGGTTAGTCGGGGCACCCGTTTATTTGGGACAATTCTTGAACATCCCCAAACGAGTTCTTTTGGATAAAGCTTCGTATAATTGGGGCAGCCGCTTAGTTAAGCCTAACTGTTCTAATCCTGATGTGTCCCACTTAACTGGAATCTATTGCATTTGTAGTGTATTGGAGTGTAGAACGTGGCTATGTAAACATCTGATGTTTGGATAACCAGTCACCGTGCCTGGAGCTTACATCTCAACAAGATTAAGGTTAGGAGACCACGAAGGCAGCTGTCATGATTCAATCCCATGATTTTCCAGCTCTTGAAGCATGCTCCAGGCACGGTGACTGATTGCAATATTGTCGAGAAAACGGAATGTGTGTCCAATAGTAGCGTGAAATAGTGTCACAATGGGCACAATTATCTCGTGTTTGTGCACGGAGGTATTCATGTTGCCTCGACAAACATACAAGGGGGTATGTCCATTAAAATACACTTCTGCCCACACCAGAACTGACTGCCGGTGGAAAGGGTGGACGGACTGCACATGGTTGCATTCGTGTGCCGGATCTCATCTACACGTGCCGTCGTCGCGTATCAAGATAACGTCTGTAAAAAGTACATGTCCTCGTCGCGTATCAGAATATTCGTCTGTAAAAAGTACATCGCGCCATTCTGTATTTCATGACATGTGCTGGTGCTGTCGGACCCAGGTACATCTTTGAACACAGAGAGATGATATCAGTGCCATACATCTCAGCGGATTCCTTGCTCTCAGTCCGTACTCATGAACACTGTTTCGTACCGTTTGAGTACATATTATGACACCAGAAGCAGCTCGAAGTGATTTCCGGAGTTGGCTATTGGTGACACTAGGTCTTCTCCGAGCACTTACTGTCAGTTAGCGATCTTGCCTCCTCTTGGTTATCCTCGGCGAGTACTCCTGGATCGATCTGCAACATTTCCATGCTGTAGAAATCTTGTGCGTAGCCGACTTACTACACTTTGCGAAACTACTAAAGCAGCAGCCACGTCGATCTACCGTACAACTACTTGTGACACATGCCAGCAGCCCTCTTTCTGTTGTCAATGCTTAGACTGGACATCATTTCAGGTTAATCCCACACTGAAGGCAGTACATTCAGCAAACTTCTAGAACAAGTGGTGAAGCGACCTATTTTCCACTCCCGCTGGTTACTTTTATCGGAGCTTGCACGTCACGTGCTGTGTCGACATGATGCTAATTTGCATATATGCTACCCACGCTGATAACCAATCTTCGGTATATAGTCGCTAAATTGCATATCACATCGTACTCCCTTTGAAAGATTAATATACCTAACTTTTTGTGACCGGTAGTGTGTAAAAAGATTCATGGCAATGCGAGTGTATGTGTGAAGAAAGCTTATTTTTAAATCTCTTGGTATCCACTTGTAGGAGGTGAAAGGTTACGTGGTTCAAAAAAAAAAAAAAAAAAAAAAAAAATCGGTTGCTATGTGTTTCTGGAACGTGGAAAGAGCGATGTATTTATTTATTTTACTGACGCCACGTATTTGGAGGATTTTCACCTATAAATTACCATTAATAATAATAAAAAAAAAAAAAACCTGAACTACTTCTGGTAATGAATTTTTCTTTATTGGAGATTTTAACGACCACTGTGAGCAACTCAACGGGCTATAAGCAGTCGTCCTTCACTAACTTAGGGTCACTGGCTATAGGGAAATGAGAGACCCCGTTCCGCAAGGCGAACGCAACATCCATACCTAACGAGGATTTAAACCCGGACGAATGATCAGAAGCCAGCGCTTAGACCACTGCGCAACCGGTGCGGAATGAAATATTTCAAAAATAAAATTTTTGTTTGTTTGTTTCGGCATTTAAGGACCACCATAGGCAACTCTGTGCTATGAGCAGTCGCCTGTTCCAAATTTAGGGCCACTGGTTTCAGGGAAGGGAGAGAAGTAGAGCTGTAAGACAAACACGCCATCCACGTTTCATTCGTAGACTCTAACCCGACCCCAACTTGTACGAATGGTCTGATAGATGCATAAATCTAAAAATTCATCTCTTTAAATGCGTGATTCTAAATTATTCAGTTTTAGAATCATGCATTTAAACTGACGAAGAAAGAAAAAAATGACTTGATCAAAAAAATAAAAAACATAAAGTGCTTTTCGGAAGCATACTATATAATGAGGGGTTGTCCAAAATAATGGAAACACCTCGCTGAAAACAGTGACTTTGGTATGTGCTGCTTTTTGCGTAAAACGAAAATGTAGCTACAATTTTTTGTAAAAAAGTGTCGCTTATAGTCTCAAGGGTATGTGTGATTGCATTGTAAATCGGTGTTTGCATAATTTCGTTCCACGTGAAGCTCCAATGAGTGATCTGTCTGAGTTCCAAAGAGGGCAGATTGTAGGAGTCCGTCTGGTTGGTGCGTCGGTAACTACAGTAGCACAGGTATTGGGGGTATCGAGAGGTACCGTGTCGAAGGTCATGACAGCATACAATTTTCCCGGCACAACATCATCTGCGAGACACAACTGTGGAAGGAAAACCAAACTCACTGCGAGACACAGGAGGACATTAAAGAGGATTGCGACCGCAAAGAGGAAGACAACGGCGACCAAAGTGACTACTGAGCTTAATGCACATCTCCAAAACCCAGTGTCGAGCCATATCATGCGAAGGGAATTGCAAAAGCACAATATTTACGGCAGAGCTGCGATTGCAAAACCCCTGGTGTCACAGGTGAATATGAAACAGAGACTACAGTGGTGCCAGGAACATAAAACGTGGACTGCGGACTGCGGATCGATGGAAACATGTCTTGCTTTCCGATGAATCAAGATTCTCACCATTCCCCACCACAGCACGGGTTTACGTGTGGAGAACCCCCGCAGAAGCCTATGACCCAGACTGTCTCCTTCCTATACAGTGAAGCATGGGAGACGGTTCCGTAATGGTTTGGGCCATGATTTCGTGGTTTGCAGCAGGTCCTATTATCACCTTACACGGACGGATCACTAGCGGTGACTATGTCACTATTTTGGCCGACCATGTGCATTCAATGGTGCAGACATTGTTTCCGCCAGGGGATTGCACCTTTCAAGATGATAATGCCCCGACTCACAGAAGTCGAACTGTTCAATCATGGTTTGAGGAACGCGATGATGAAGTTGCACACCTTCACTGGCCTGCACAATCACCAGACTTAAACATCATTGAGCCCCTGTGGTCTGTGTTGGAAAACAGAGTGCGATCCTCTTATCCTTCTCCGGCGTCTCTTAAGGAATCGGAGCAGTTTCTGCAGGAAGAATGGTACAACATACCACTTACCACCATTCAGGACTTGAATGCGTCCATTGCAAGGAGGATTCAAGCAGTTTTAAATGCCAAGGGTGCTCCCACACCGTATTAGGTGCGTAACACCTATTATTTCAAGGTGTTTCCATTATTTTGGACAATCCCTGTACATGCATACAAATAGACACAAGTAAACAGCATACAGTGGCACGCTGATTATTATACATCTCTCAATTTAAAACACGTATAACTGTACAACGTTCTTAAGAAAAATTAACCGTGTGTTTAATTATATACCGGTCTTGGTATTAAAATCCTGCCACCAATTAAATCGTACGCCTAAATGGAGTAAAATCGACGGTCTAAGAACAGAATTGAGCGCGCGCGCGCGTGTGTATAGAGTTATTTTGCGTCCTGAACTCTATATCACCAAAGGGACTCGATCACTGACGTCTAGAGCACCTACTTGACTCCTGAGTTGCAGCCTGAGAAGCATACACTCCGGCAATCAGCGACTTCGTGACTGCAAAATCTCAGGATCCCCTGCGGCCTCTGACAATTCTTCTGAGATGGGTTTAGGTTCGAGTGCCGATAAGACATGGGTGATGTATGCACTGAGTGAACATTGAATTGTGATCACACCTATCAATAGTAGGTGCGGCCCGATGATCACGTGACTTCCGAGAGGGCGCGATTAGTCGACCGACGTAGCATGTGGAAAACAGTAGACTGTAAAATTCGGAGCGTGATTGGTAAACGGAAGGATTTATCAGACTTTGAGAAAGGGCAAATTGTGGGAGCTCGGATGTTCGCGAGCAGCCGTAGTTAAAGCGTATCACGGCTGGCGTGAAAATGGCGAAACAAGGACCCGAATGTAAAACTGCACAGAGCAGCGAAAGGTTGATGTGAGCGCCGTTACAAGACTCGTACAAGCCAACAGACGTAACACTGCTCAGCAGCTAACAATACTACAGAGGTCAACCTGGAACAGTATTGTTTTGGTGGAAAAAAAAAAATTGAATTTTAATTTGATTTGAGACTATATTGATTATATCGAATTGATTGTTATTTATCAAAGGCGTTATATTTATGCTGGTATTGAAATTCAAAATATGGAAATTATAGAAAATTTAAATTTGGGAGATGGGTGGATGCATTTCGAAACAAAAATATTTTCTACGTACTAGAAAAGGCCATGAACATCCTAAACAAAAATGCATCTGAAAATTTACATTCCACAAGAAGTTATTGTAAAGTTTGCGTTGCTTGTGTTCACGCAGAGTTGAGTCACCTGAAAGTGCAAAAATAAGTGAATATTGTTGCCTGTGTATGAAAATGTATCACTATAAGTCATAGGATAAAATGTACTCGTTCAACAACAACTTGTGGAGGCGGTGAAAGTCAATTTAAAAGGATAGGACAAAAATTGCAGCTATGAAATACCTTATACTACCAGTATTCGGATCGATAGCCTTAGTCAAGCTAAGGGGGAGTACATGGGACCAAGTCATGGAAGACAACAGCACACAAAAATTTTTCACACTGCACTCATTTTGAACTTTTTTTTGAAAGGCCACTGCCTGTATTTATTATTTTTCTTTAAAAACTTAATAAGTTAATTTAGTGGACAAACAGATGGTATTTCCTTTTTTTTTCTGTTTGCTTAAACACAGCAGTATAAAAACAGAATCTCAATTTTCTTTCTATTTCTATTTGGCCACTGGCCTTATGAACAGCACAACTTTACATATTTCAACACAGTTGGTTTGAACACTAGGCATGCATCCAAAATTATACCATGATTCACATAGCTTAAAAAAAATACTGGATTATTTTTAATTCTACAAGGTGGACAAATTCTGTTCTTTTGAAACGTACTCTCTTCTCTCTCACCCAGTTAGCTCAATGACCAATTTACAATTTTACACTTATTGATTTAAATTTAAACAATCTTAGCAAACTCCGCAATCTCCCAGACCAGATTCAAAGACTTCAATTAAATTTACAGTTATTTTAAGAGCCACAAATTATACTTTAACAAATCTACTATCAGCAAGTAAACAAACCAAGTAAATTATCCTCAAAACAGAATTTACACTGAGCACAAGCATTAATTAACATTACATAACCCATAGAACTATCCTGAATGAACCTACTTCACTTATAAAGAAACCTCACTAACTAATCTTAAAAATTATCACTATTCATAACATCAACATAATTCAGAAATTCAAACAATCTTCTTGCACTAGCTTGCTCATAAAAATCACCTCACTCTGCACTTCACATAATAGCTCAGGATACTTAATAACTCTACACTGTAAACAAAAGCTCAAAATACCAATTAACTAAATTTCCAAACTAAATATCAAGTTCACTAACACCAACAACCAGAATTTAGAATTTACATCCCTAGCACTACAGCAAATCATAAACAAATAAATTTAGATACTTTAAATCACCAAACAAACTTAAATTTAACACCTGCAGTGAATTACTGAGGTAGCGGTGAGGCAAATACTCTCAGTTCAGACACTACCCTGGGTTTTGAGAACCAACACAGGAAGAAAATACCAAGTCAGGCTGAAGGCGTGAAATTGGGTCGTGAATCCACTTTCAGCCTATGCAAAGGGAAAGGAAAAAATCCTCAAGTGTGACACATCATCATCAGGCACAGAATTTCCTCTAACATGATCTCACCACATTTCTTGAAGCAACGCTCGACCGACCCTCGCTGGCAGTACATATCTCCGTGAGCAGCGAAACTACTGGGGGGTTTGAAGACAAGTTTTCCCCCAAAAACCACGTCTTCAAGGATCTCCCCCTTTTCGAACCAATGCATGATCCCACCTTGATCAACCACGCCTGCAAGAGCCTGTCGTACTTCAACCCTAAATACTCCAGGCACATCTGGCCCAGAACTAACACACTATATCTCAGGAAAAATTCACTTATCTCTGTATATATCCCAAGAAATTCTAAATCACAGTATCCACATATATCCCAGGAAAATTCACTTATCTCTCTCTATATATATCCCAAGAAATCCTAAATCACAGTATCCACATATATCCCAGGAAAATTCACTTTATCTTTCTATATCCCAAGAAATCCTAAATCACTATATCCACCTATATTCCAGGAAAATTCACTTATCTCTCTCCACATATATCCCAGGAAAAATCACTAGCAAGGAAACTCTTCTGCACCATGGCAATGCGCAGGTCCACTTCAGACAATAACACTGACCATTTACATAACCCACTAAATATTTTCACCTTATTGAAAATTAAAATTACATTTAGACTTTTAACCTTATAGTAAAAACAAGAAAATTTAGGCCAAAGAAAAGAACAATTAATACTGGAACTGGTGAGCAAAAGTGTGTCTTCTCAACCCATGATGTTCATTCTTTTTGTGAAATACTAAACTTGAGAACAAAAAAATACTTTAACTTCTATTCTGCACATATCGCACCCTGGTGAAAATTCCCTTCTCAGAGCCCTCTGCCCTAGAACAAGTTCCCTGCTTGCCCTAAGATCACCCCTTTCCAATGGGAGATTAACACTCATCTGGAGCATGTAAAATACTGGTCCTCAATTAACACTCCTACCATCTCAATTTCGACACTCAACACTCCAAGAATGTAAACAGCACTTTAGGTTTCCAATTTCATCACACTATAATATGTTCCCAAAATTCCAATATAAATCATCCCATAATTTATCTTCACTCAAAAAAAAAAAATAACTCAACGCTGTAAAAAGGCTAGAGAAAAAAATGTTTACAATTATTTTATCAACCACGACATCACAATAACACTGCTTTTCAATTATCACATGCCCAACTAAACTATTATCGATGCACCAAAATTTACTGTGCTCAAACAATAAACCAAATTTTTCCGATACATTAAAATTTACTGGCCTGGGAAGTTGCTAAACTACCAGACATGACAACACAAAAAAAAAACATAAATGAAAGCATCTTCAACTCCCCTCTCTTTTTTTTGTCTTGCAATATATTTTTCCGACAGCCCCCAATTTTAAAATCAACTCGTTTTATAATTTTAAAGAAACCACAACATAATACAAAAAAAGAAAATGCCGAGAGAAATTTACCTTTAGGACTGGGGGCAGCAACACTTCCTGCCAAGCACACTAACCGTCGATAATAATAAAAAAGTTTCACAGCCTAATAATAGATAAAATGAATATAATAAAAAAAAAAAAAAAAAAACTCTCCCTCAGAGAACACCACTGTCCCGGTTGATTTTCACTTCACTTCCAAGGTGCTTTTTTTTTCTCTTTTTTTTTTTTCTCTTTTCCTTTTTCTGAGGCAGCGTGTTTGGCCAACGATACAGGAAACGGGCATTTTGGAACCCTGCTGGTGGACCCCTTGTTGTAATCAGTAGGGCCCAACTCGACGATTCAGCAGTTAAAGGCGGTATCTTCTACAAAGCCGTGCATGCCCCTTTTTTTTTTCGGAACTTCCAGTGTCTGGTTGAACTGGCTTGAAGAGTTCCTTCCATATTGAACCGAGTAGTAACAGCATTCGGGTTGCGCTGGCAGAAAATTCTCCTGCGGAGATCAATTCACGGTAGTTATTACTTTTCTTTTTATTGCAGTTCACTCCTCCGTCGTCCACTAGGAGAGGAGGAGAGGGTTGAATCTGCAAGCATTTCCTCTCCAGTAATGAGATCCTTGAAATTCAATTTTAACTGTTGTCCGTTTAGATTTCAATACGAAATTTTCCTTCTTGCCGCCCCCTCCTCCGCCAAAAAGGCGAGGAGAGACTCGGCTGTGTCCTCTTTCTCTGCCGGTCAGCAAAAGTCCAGTACAAAAGTGACTCTCAACGGATAAAAACTCTGGGGTGCTTGAAACCGCTGACCCTCTCATTGGTCGAAACTTCAGCCTAGCAACTCACGGCTTCCCAACGGACCCTTCACTCCCACGCCTCGAGTGACCTCTGACCTTCACACGTGCAGACCAAGCTCTCCTTTTTTGACCCTGGGGTCTAAAAATAGATTTTGTTGCTGAATTCCTTACCCCAAAAGACGATAAGATGTTACTTTTGTGCGACTTTGGAAACAGGAACGCAAAAAATGGCGAATTCTTGCTTTGCAGAAAATCACTAATTTTAATTTTTTTTTCTTTTCTCTCGTTCCGTGATGTGAAAGTAAAATTAATTTTGATTCTCTGAGCTGCACACCTACTCGCCTTTTCCTATTGCGATAAAAGAACCGATAAAATAATTATTTTCAAAACCCCAAAGTCAGTTAAATCAAATATTATTCTTTTTTTTTTTTCACCAACATGAAATTTTGTTTTCCTGGTTGTGATTAAGACAAGCGAATTTTGCGCATGAATTCCCCTGCCTTTCAACCAGGAATTTTCTTCTAACGTATGTCATGGGAGAAAATTTTTGCATTAATTAATCTCTGATAAACCAACAGAAAGATTGATCAGGTCTCTCTGAAATTCACCAGAGGTTAAAATTTTCGCCATGACAGTATGTGTCGTGACCATGAGTTACACGCACACGCGTATGGGCTGTAACAGCAGACGACCCCAACGACATCCTGTCCTGACCACAGTTCATCGGCGCAAAAGACTTGCGTGACGCCCGATGGCGTACTGGTCTAAGCGATGGCTTCTGATCATTCGTCCGAGATGGATCCGGGTTCGAATCCCGGGTGAGGCATGGATGTCGTGTTTGTCTAATGACGCTGGCTGTCTCCCTTCCCTCGAACAAGTGGACCTAAATTAGGACCGTCAGACTTCTTATAGCCCTTTGAATTGCTCACTGTGGTCGTTAAACCTCGAATAAAAAAAAAACTTGCTTGGTGAAAAAAATCATGCAAATTGGACATCGGACGACTGCAAAAAAGTGTGCTGGTCCGACGAGTCACGTTGCTTACTCCATTTCGTCAATGGTCGTGTAGGTATTTGGCGTAAACAACATGAGGCATTCGATCATCCTGCATGGTCACCACAGTGCAAGACGGTTGAGGCGGTTACATCGTGGCATGTTGTACACCCAGCAATGTTGCCTTTTTTCCCGAATGGCGGCGATGTCTTCCAAGATGACAATGTACCGAGCCACAGGTTAGGCTCATAGTCAAGATTCTACAGGTGGATGGGCGACTGTTTTTTCAGGAAGGGGGGATATGTTGGGCATATGTACTGGTGCGCGGTTGTCTTTTCCCCGCCGAAAATGCGAGGGTGGCGATCCAAAGTTGGCGTCCTCGCCCATAGCTATGGGCCTAGTCCCCAATGTAGTGAAGGAATGGCTTGAGGAACACTGTTCAGATTTCCAGCATATCGGTTGGCCTCCGAACTCCTCGATATCAATCCCATAGAGCACTTGTGGGACACCATGGAACGGCATATCAGGTGACTGGATACACCAATTAACTCCATACTTGCATTGAAGGCCGCATTACACACAGCTTGGTTGACCTTACCTCCCAACTGTTTCCGGCATCTTATTGAATCGAAGTCACGTCGGATAGCTGCTGTACTGAGGGCGAAAGGAGGACCTACGAAGTACCAATCACCTCCATACCTGCATTGAAGGCCGCATTACACACAGCTTGGTTGGCCATACCTCCCAACTGCTTCTGGCATCTTATTGGATAGATGCCACGTCGGATAACTGCTGTACTGAGGGCGAAAGGAGGACCTACGAAGAACCAATCACCTCCATACCTGCATAGAAAGCCACATTACACACAGCTTGGGTGGCCATATCTCCCAACTGCTTCCGGCATCTTATTGGATAGATGCCACGTCGGATAACTGCTGTACTGAGGGCGACAGGAGCACCTACGAAGTACCAATCACCTCCATACCTGCATTAAAAGCCACATTACACACAGCTTGGTTGGCCATACCTCCCAACTGCTTCTGGCATCTTATTGGATAGATGCCACGTCGGATAACTGCTGTACTGAGGGCGAAAGGAGGACCTACGAAGTACCAATCACTTCCATACATTGAAGGCCACATTACACAGAGCTTGGTTGGCCATACCTCCCAACTGCTTCTGGCATCTTATTGGATAGATGCCACGTCGGATAACTGCTGTACTGAGGGTGAAAGGAGGACTTACGAAGTACTAATCACCTCCATACCTGCATTGAAGGCCACATTACGCACAGCTTGGTTGGCCATACCTCCCAACTGCTTCTGGCATCTTATTGGATAGATGCCACGTCGGATAACTGCTGTACTGAGGGCGAAAGGAGGACTTACGAAGTACCAATCACCTCCATACCTGCATTGAAGGCCACATTACACACAGCTTGGTTGGCCATACCTCCCAACTGCTTCTGGCATCTTATTGGATAGATGCCACGTCGGATAACTGCTGTACTGAGGGCGAAAGGAGGACTTACGAAGTACCAATCACCTCCATACCTGCATTGAAGGCCACATTACACAGAGCTTGGTTGGCCATACCTCCCAACTGCTTCTGGCATCTTATTGGATAGATGCCACGTCGGATAACTGCTGTACTGAGGGCGAAAGGAGGACTTACGAAGTACCAATCACCTCCATACCTGCATTGAAGGCCACATTACACACAGCTTGGTTGGCCATACCTCCCAACTGCTTCCGGCATCTTATTGGATAGATGCCACGTCGGATAATTGTTGTACTGAGGACGAAAGGAGGACTTACGAAGTACCAATCACCTCCATACCTGCATTGAAGGCCACATTACACACAGCTTGGTTGGCCATACCTCTCAACTGCTTCCGGCATCTTATTGGATAGATGCCACGTCGGATAACTGCTGTACTGAGGGCGAAAGGAGGACCTACGAAGTACTAATCACCTCCATACCTGCATTGAAGGCCACATTACACAGAGCTTGGTTGGCCATACCTCCCAACTGCTTCTGGCATCTTATTGGATAGATGCCACGTCGGATAACTGCTGTACTGAGGGCGAAAGGAGGACTTACGAAGTACCAATCACCTCCATACCTGCATTGAAGGCCACATTACACACAGCTTGGTTGGCCATACCTCCCAACTGCTTCCGGCATCTTATTGGATAGATGCCACGTCGGATAATTGTTGTACTGAGGACGAAAGGAGGACCTACGAAGTACTAATCACCTCCATACGTGCATTGAAGGCCACATTACACACAGCTTGGTTGGCCATATCTCCCAACTGCTTCCGGTATCTTATTGGATAGATGCCACGTCGGATAACTGCTGTACTGAGGGCGAAAGGAGGACTTACGAAGTACCAATCACCTCCATACCTGCATTGAAGGCCACATTACACACAGCTTGGTTGGCCATACCTCCCAACTGCTTCCGGCATCTTATTGGATAGATGCCACGTCGGATAATTGTTGTACTGAGGACGAAAGGAGGACTTACGAAGTACCAATCACCTCCATACCTGCATTGAAGGCCACATTACACACAGCTTGGTTGGCCATACCTCCCAACTGCTTCTGGCATCTTATTGGATAGATGCCACGTCGGATAACTGCTGTACTGAGGGCGAAAGGAGGACTTACGAAGTACCAATCACCTCCATACCTGCATTGAAGGCCACATTACACAGAGCTTGGTTGGCCATACCTCCCAACTGCTTCTGGCATCTTATTGGATAGATGCCACGTCGGATAACTGCTGTACTGAGGGCGAAAGGAGGACTTACGAAGTACCAATCACCTCCATACCTGCATTGAAGGCCACATTACACACAGCTTGGTTGGCCATACCTCCCAACTGCTTCCGGCATCTTATTGGATAGATGCCACGTCGGATAATTGTTGTACTGAGGACGAAAGGAGGACCTACGAAGTACTAATCACCTCCATACGTGCATTGAAGGCCACATTACACACAGCTTGGTTGGCCATATCTCCCAACTGCTTCCGGTATCTTATTGGATAGATGCCACGTCGGATAACTGCTGTACTGAGGGCGAAAGGAGGACTTACGAAGTACCAATCACCTCCATACCTGCATTGAAGGCCACATTACACACAGCTTGGTTGGCCATACCTCCCAACTGCTTCCGGCATCTTATTAGATAGATGCCACGTCGGATAACTGCTGTACTGAGGGCGAAAGGAGGACCTACGAAGTACCAATCACCTCCATACCTGCATTGAAGGCCACATTACACACAGCTTGGTTGGCCATACCTCCCAACTGCTTCCGGCATCTTATTGGATAGATGCCACGTCGGATAACTGCTGTACTGAGGGCGAAAGGAGGACCTACGAAGTACTAATCACCTCCATATCTGCATTGAAGGCCACGTAATCCATTGAGACCCATCGTGTCAAGGAGGTCCGCCCCGACGTACTGTTTAGAGAAGGCACTATACAAATTTCTGGCTAATTATCTTCCCGAATCGGACTTTATAATATCTTCCACTGTATAACGAAGTAAATTTCTCCGTCATTTCTTTCCACGCCAGGATTCGAACCCGGATCCCCTCATTCCGGAATAAGTCACTCTATCAATTGAGCTACGCGGACGTTTGTTCTGATTGCTATGTGCCTTTATGTCGTGTGCGTCCTGCTGGTAGGTACGTCACATCTCCCCCCCCCCCGAAAGAGGGCCGGGGCATGGCCCACGGGTCAGCCGTGACCAAGAATCGTTGCAGGCAGCCATCCACTGTAGAACGTGCACTTGAGAACTCCCAGTCAATCTGGTGTGTGGAATGCAACGTCACACACATTTTTATTTTTCGAAGCGCTGGAGAAGGGATTCTCTGATTTTTCCTATCTCGCGGTGTGGAAATAACATCACACCGTTGCGAGATTTTGAACGGTCGGGTCATCCGGATAGTTCGGGCGCCATTATAACGAAGTAAATTTCTCCGTCATTTTTGGTCTACGCCAGGATTCGAACCCGAGTCCACTTATTCCGGAACAAGTCGCTCTACCAACTGAGCTACGCAGACGTTTGTTCTGATTGCTATGTGCCTTTATGTCGTGTGCGTCCTGCTGGCAGGTACGTCACAACTGTAGACTTTATGATGAAAGTTAAACAAATTTCTGCCCGACAAAGCGACATTATCGGCAGTTTCGACGTCGTTTCTCTTTACCCTTCGGTACCTGTGCCAGAAGCCATCGGAGCGTTAAAAGAAGCCATAACTTATTCGTCACTTTATTCCCAGGAGTCCTGCCACGGCATCTTCAAATTAATGGACTTGGTCTCAAGTTCCAGCTACTCCAGTTTCCAATGACAAATTTACAAACAAATAAATGGCGCTCCGATGGTATTATCCCTTTCAGCCGTCCTCGCGGAAGCAATACTTCGTCCAATTGTGCAATATATATTCACCAACATCACCCCGAGATCTACTACCTGGCTAAGATATGCGAACGATATATTCTTCATATGGCCTCACGGAAAGGATACGGTCCCGATTTTTCTGGATAAAATCAGTGATATTCACCCTACTATCAATTTCACTATGGAGCTCGAACACAATGGCGCATTGCCTTGTCTGGATGTTTTACTGAGCAAATTACCTGAAAATCGCCTTCGCACACAAGTCTATTATAAACCCACATCCGTACCTTACCTGATGCTCGGCAACTCATTCTGCCCCGTTGACTACAAGACAGCTTCATTCCGTTCTCGAATCCGAAGAGCTTTTGCAGTCTCATCAGATGTTCCTTCTAGGCAATGTGAATTGCGAAACGTTATCGAGCTGGCCACTGAGGCAGGATACACCCCGAACCTGGTACATCGCCACATCGAGAAAACCCGAACCAGTCGTACTAATCTTTCGAAGCCGCAGTTACGCTACCTGGGATTAATTCCTTATATACCAAATGCTTCCTATCAGCTCAAGAACGCACTCAAGAAGACGAACCTCGGTGTTGGCACCAGATCTCCGCCATCTTTATATACCATGCTTAAGGGAAACACTGAGAAGTCCCCACCTTCCAATGAGAAATGATTCCGCGTGCTAAACGAGCATAACGCCTCGTGTCTTTGAATACCTGATTACGTTCGCATCTCTTCGCTATTGTCAAGTCAAGTTACCGCGCTCAAATTGTTGAAGCGTTCTATTATTCAATTTGCAGTTTGCTGTCTACCTTCCTTGCGACAGACAGCTGGTTGATGTGAGAAGCTTGGAAACTTTTATTTCTATCCTACGCCAAGAAATTTCGGATCACTAGTATAGTCAAATTTTTGATAAATTTAAAACACTAAAATAGACTATACTTTTTTTAAATATTTGACAGCCTTGAAGGAGGTAAGGATTTTTCTTAGCCCCCCCCCCCCCCCGCGCGCCACGTTTTCAGAGTAGGCACGAGCGATCAGATGATGTGTCGAGTTGTAGCTTGTAATTGCTGAAAATCTCCCGATCGGACGAGAAATTTTTCATATTTTACACTTTTAGTATTAACCGCCCCCCCCCCCCCCACCAGGTTTGCTCAGTAGGTTCATGCCCTGAGAATGTTTCCAGTTGTAGTTTGTAAATGCTGAAAATCTCCCGATCGGACGAGAAAATTTTCTTTTTTTACACTTTTAGTATTAACCCCCCCCCCCCCTGACAGATTTTCTGAGTAGGCACGTGCCCGTAAATATTTAGTGCCTAAGTAACTTACGGCGAACATTTTCTCGGTCAAAATCTTACTATTGGGCCAAGAAACGGCAATTGGTATACGGCCTATTAAACATTTGTACCCAAAAGTCCGCCCCGTCTATCAGACAGAAAATCTTAAATATGTCTCAATTTCTTAATGATTATGAGATATAAGTGAAAAAAATTTTGTGCACACCACTTGCTCAAGTAGGGAGAAATATAGGAACACTATAATTTTTAAGGCAACGCAAATTTCATTCCTTTAAAAGGGAATGTGCCCAAATGTCCGAACCCCCACGAAGCGTTCAAAAACGCAATTTCTATACGACCCCTTAATTTTTTTATAGCCAGTTCTCCCGAGCCACTTCTACACCCATTTTCATTATGTAGATGAAGTGGCCAAGAAACCGCAGTATTTATACGACCCCTAACGCTTTTGTGGCCAGTTGTATGTGACCAAATTCCAACTCCGTTTATAACAGACATAAAAGCTTACCAGTAGAGAGTTGACATATTTTTTCTGTGGGCATTTTTTCCTATTTTCGAAAAGTGAGCATTTTTTTTGTGGGCGTTTTTTCCGTGGACATTCTTTTCGTGGACATTCTTTTCGTGGACGTTTTTTCCGTGGGCATTCTTTCATACATACGGTGCTCGACGAAACAAAAGAATTAGAGCATGACTCACTATGTTCGGAAAAGGACGATAAAGTGGGATTTTTTAATAACGGTGCGTTTTTACTTACATTAGTTCAATTCTCATTATCGTATAGGGCCAAGAAACGGCAATTTTATACGGCCTCTAAACTTTTGTAGCCAGTCGTCCGTGTGACCAGTTGTTCGAACCCCATTTCAAAACTCAAAAGAAACAAATTCATCAGAACTGCCACGAATTTAAAATTCTTCGAGCTATTACCACAGGAAAGAAAAGATTTAGGGAGGTATAAATAAAAAAGGCACATTTTTTTTGTTAACGTCTCTCTCACAAGTTCCCACATTTTTGAGGAATTTTAGGAATTTATTATTTGAGGAATTTTTTGAATCACTGTTGAACGGTTCCGTAACTTCTTCGATCTCTACATAATCTTCTGGCATCAACTTAAGCAGAATCGGTATATTTAATTCACTTTTGTGACCTTAAACTTCATTATCCTTCAGATAATAAATTCCAAATTGGCATGTAAAATGTGCAGGTCTTTCTGTACAGGCACATTTACATTAAAATATTTTATACAGTATGTTTCTTATGTAGCAATTATCAACTCTTTATTAAATCATACGCTGTTTTCACGAGTTTAGAACAACTGGCTTACTTTATTTCCCCGAATTAAAATGCAATTTTCTCTTGATTTACATACAGCGTTTTCTCGAAATTTATTTGAAGTTCCCAATTCAATTCTCATTATAGGGCAAAGAAACTGCAATTTTTTATACGGCCCCTCAAACTTTTGTGGCCAGCTGTTCGAACCCCGTTTTAACAATACATGTTGTAAATAGTAATTTTATAAAAGTGCTGCAAGGAAAATAGAAGCGTTAACTGTGAAAAAATTCAAGAATGCCCAGTTTATGAATTCTTTTCAAACCTATGTTGTTACTAATCATTTAATGGGTTTGGACCGAGTTTAGGACATTTGGGCACACGGACAACTGGGCACATTTCCTTTTAGAGCCATGAAATTGCGCTGCGTAAAAAAATTATAGTGTTCTTATACGTATTTCTCCCTAGCAAGTGGTGTGCACAAAATTTGTTTCACCCATATCTCATTATCATTAAGAAATTAAGAAATACACTGGCGGAAAGTGAAAAAAGAACACCAAGAAGGAGACGTCTGATACCAACGAAATTTATACAGCATAATAACGGAATACAGAGAATAACGTGATCAAAACATTATGGCAAAATACAGCTGCATTTGCTGGTAAACTGAAAAATAACATTTCCATGTAACATGGTTAGTAGGAAGTTGAACCGCCATGAACTGCGTCACACTGTGCAATTCTGGCATGGAGTCTGTCGTACAGATGTTGGATGTAAGTTTGGGATATTGAGTTCCAAGCATCCTCAACCTAGACTCGTAAATCGGGGATGGTCGTGGCTGGCCGTGGAGACCGGATAAGTCGTTGTACCATAAAATCCCACACGTGCTCAATGGGGGACAAATCCGGTGAACGTGCAGGCCATGGAAGTTGTCTCGCACCCTGAAGTGCATGTTGCGTTGCACGTGCCGTGTGTGGGCGTGCGTTATCTTGCTGGAAAACACCACGATGGACCGACCTTACAAATGGCACAACAACGGGCTGAATGATGTTGATTTAGGAGGTGCTGTTTAGTGTACCCGGTACGAACACTAGTTGTGTACGGGAGCGATAGCTGATCGCTCCCCACACCAGGAGACCAGGTGTAGGCCCTGTGTGTCGCTGGCGGATGCAAGAAGGGTGGAGACGCTCCCCTGTGCGTCTGCGAACACGCATACGGCCATCGGAGGCTCCCAAGCAGAATCTGCTTTCATCCCTGAACACGACAGATTGCCATTGCGTTCTCCAGTGCAGACGTTGGCGACACCACTGCAGCCGTTCCTGACGGTGGGCTGGAGTCAGAGGTACACATGCCAGAGTCACACGTGCACGTAATCCTGCATCCAGTAGACGGTTGCGGATTGTTCGCACAGTCACCTCAGGTGCAACGGCAGCTCGGATTTGCGTCGCAGTGGATGTTCTGCTTGACAACGCCGCTCTTGTTATTCGTCGATCGGTCCGCTCATCAGTCCGTCTGTGACTCCCGGTTCCACGTCTTCTCGTGTGGGAATGTTCCTCGGACCATCTACGCCACCATCGTACCACCACCGATACTTTTCGTCCAATTCGCTCCGCAATACAACGATACGACCACCCGGCCTCGCGGAGTCCGACTAGACGACCTCGCTCAAAGTCCGATAACTGCTGAAATCGTACACGTCTTCCATGTCCAGGCATTGCAGCTTCTTCTGGGTCTTCGCACGTGTCCGTACGCCGACGACTGATTACATTCACTTCGCCGTACTCTTTAAATACCACCGACGATAATTTGCATATTATGCCGTGCTGTGGCGTAAGCGCTCACCGGTTGGTCCCGAAATTAACATCACACCTACGTAAACTCGACCCCATTAGCATATGTGCATTTCATGATCGTCCGCCCATTCCTTCTTGGTGTTCTTTTTTCACTTTCCTCCAGTGTATATCTTAAAGCAAAATATGAATCTGTAACGTTTGAAATGAATGTGCGTGTGCGTGCGCGTGTTCAAATATTGCGTGTTCGAATTTTTTCATAAAACTATAACTAGCAGCTGCAGTACGCCCCTTCGTTATCTGCGCCCCCACGCAGCTGCGGGGTTGGTAGTTATGCCACTGGTGTCAGCGCTCGGAAACAATGCTTGAACTCAAAACAGGAGCCAGCTTACAGTGACGTAAGGCCCTGTTATCTGTTTGGTGGGATATGCGGGGTGTCCTGTTTCTTGAGATGCTGCCCGACACCATCATTATACCCGCTGATATGTACTGCCGTCAGCTCGACGATTTGCACGGATCGCTCACGTCGAAACGAGCAGCACTGCTGAACCGCAATGGCGTCCTCCTTTACAGCAGGATGGAGGGAGACCTCACGCAGTACAAATGACCTGTCACAAGATCAGGAACCTGGGCTTGGAGCTACAGCCGCACCCACTTTATTCCTGGGACATTTCCCCTAGGGACTACTACCTTTTCCGATCGTTGCACCATTTCCTGGACGGACAGCGGTTCACCAACTGGGAGGATGTCAAACACGCACTTACCCACTTCTTTGCGTCCAAGCTGCCACAATTATACAGGGACGGTATCCAATAGCTGCCCAGACGACAGGAGCAGGTAGTGGAAAACGATGTCGAACGCGCACTTACTTATTTCTTTGCGTCCAAGCAGCCACAATTCTACAGGGACGGTATCCAATAGCTCCCCAGACGACAGGAGCAGGTAGTGGAAAACGATGGCGAACGCGCACTTACTCACTTCTTTGCGTCCAAACCGCCACAATTCTACAGGGACGGTATCCAGTAGCTCCCCAGACGACAGGAGCAGGTAGTGGAAAACGATGTCGAACGCGCACTTACTCACTTCTTTGCGTCCAAGCCGCCACAATTCTACAAGGACGGTACCCAATAGCTGCCTAGACGACAACAGCAGGTAGTGGGAAACGATGTCGAACGCGCACTTACTTATTTCTTTGCGTCCAAGCAGCCACAATTCTACAGGGACGGCATCCAATAGCTGCCCAGACGACAAGAGCAGGTTATGGAAAACGATGTCGAACGCGCACTTACTCACTTCTTTGCGTCCAAGCCGCCACAGTTCTACAGGGACGGTATCCAATAGCTGCCCAGACGATAAGAGCAGGTAGTGGAAAACGATGTCGAACGCGCACTTACCTCTTTGAGTCCAAGCCGCCACAATTCTACAGGGACGGTATCCAATAGCTGCCCAGACGACAGGAGCAGGTAGTGGAAAACGATGTCGAACGCGCACTTACTTATTTCTTTGCGTCCAAGCAGCCACAATTCTACAGGGACGGTATCCAATAGCTCCCCAGACGACAGGAGCAGGTAGTGGAAAACGATGGCGAACGCGCACTTACTTCTTTGCGTCCAAACCGCCACAATTCTACAGGGACGGTATCCAGTAGCTCCCCAGACGACAGGAGCAGGTAGTGGAAAACGATGTCGAACGCGCACTTACTCACTTCTTTGCGTCCAAGCCGCCACAATTCTACAAGGACGGTACCCAATAGCTGCCTAGACGACAACAGCAGGTAGTGGGAAACGATGTCGAACGCGCACTTACTCACTTCTTTGCGTCCAAGCCGCCACAATTATACAGGGACGGTATCCAATAGCTGCCCAGACGACAGGGGCAGGTTGTGGAAAACGATGTCGAACGCGCACTTACTTACTTCTTTGCGTCCAAGTCGCCATAATTCTACAGGGACGGCATCCAATAGCTGCCCAGACGACAAGAGCAGGTTATGGAAAACGATGTCGAACGCGCACTTACTCACTTCTTTGCGTCCAAGCCGCCACAGTTCTACAGGGACGGTATCCAATAGCTGCCCAGACGACAAGAGCAGGTAGTGGAAAACGATGTCGAACGCGCACTTACCTCTTTGAGTCCAAGCCGCCACAATTCTACAGGGACGGTATCCAGTAGCTCCCCAGACGACAGGAGCAGGTAGTGGAAAACGATGTCGAACGCGCACTTACCTCTTTGAGTCCAAGCCGCCACAATTCTACAGGGACGGTATCCAGTAGCTCCCCAGACGACAGGAGCAGGTAGTGGAAAACGATGGCGAACGCGCACACTTACCTCTTTGAGTTCAAGCCGCCACAATTCTACAGGGACGGTATCCAATAGCTGCCCAGACGACAGGAGCAGGTAGTGGAAAACGATGTCGAACGCGCACTTACTTATTTCTTTGCGTCCAAGCAGCCACAATTCTACAGGGACGGGATCCAATAGCTCCCCAGACGACAGGAGCAGGTAGTGGAAAACGATGGCGAACGCGCACTTACTCACTTCTTAGCGTCCAAACCGCCACAATTCTACAGGGACGGTATCCAGTAGCTCCCCAGACGACAGGAGCAGGTAGTGGAAAACGATGTCGAACGCGCACTTACTCACTTCTTTGCGTCCAAGCCGCCACAATTCTACAAGGACGGTACCCAATAGCTGCCTAGACGACAACAGCAGGTAGTGGGAAACGATGTCGAACGCGCACTTACTCACTTCTTTGCGTCCAAGCCGCCACAATTATACAGGGACGGTATCCAATAGCTACTTTTCTGTGGCCTTGCATTTGCAGACATTACTTCCTTTCCAGCCCAATATTTTTACGGCACTTCTTTTTGTGTACAACAAATTTTGTCCAGCAGAGCAATTTCATAGCCCTAAAACTGAATGTGACCTGTGGCTAGCTGTCTGGTCACCAATTGCCCTAAATTCATCTCGGACGAATAATCAGAAGCCATCGTCTCGTACTACGCGACTCCCGGGGAGGTGACTCAAACGGTACGCAGACGGACAAGGTAACGTGTCTTCATTAAACCGACTCAGGCACATTTCTGAATATTAGAAGATGAGAGTTTGAACATACAGTGTATAACCACTCATATTAACCATTTTATTATGTCCTTTAACGACCATTACCCTAAAATCTTGTATCATTCTATAGGCCTATACTATAAGGCCCGAAACTGTCTGTTGTTGGCCTTCTTTGTTTAGTAGCAACAATGGTGACTGATGGTGACTCCTGCTGATCCTTCATGGGTCATGCAAATTTAAACAACACGTAAGGGTAGGAAATCTGACTCACTCTAGACAGGTGTTTCGGGCGGCTCTGGTCGTTTGTATGTACGGGCGTTATGGTCGTTAAAGGGTTGAAACATTTGCTTTAACTATATTTGAAAAAAAAGGGGGGGGGCAACTATGATTATGTATGCTATTATTTTTATAATCTATACTAATATATAAAGAGAGAAATTTTGTGTGTTTGAGGTAATCTCAAAAACTACTGAACCGATTTGGATAACTCTTTCGCCGTTGTGAAGCTTATTTCTTTCCGGTGGACATAAGTTATTTCGTCTATTTTTTATTATTTTTGGCTGTACTACCGAAACAGATCGCTTTCAAGTAGTTTCCGATTTCTCGTGTATCGTTCCCTCTTTGTTTGCATACAACCTGATCATACCCAAGGTAAGAGAAAGTAATTCACGATAATATATACGTTTTTTTTGTACTAATCTCGAAAACTACTGAACCGATTTGGATAATTCTTTCACCGTTGGGAAGCATACTTCTTTCCGGTTGACATAGGCTATTTCGTTTATTTGTTATTATTTTTGGCAAAATACCTAATCAGAACGGTTTGATTCCAGTACATAGTAAACTGGAAAGCATTGTAAGATCTATTAATGAATTAGTTGACAAAATGTATCCTAATGTACAAAATCTGCTCCAAAGAAGTCACAACTGGATGTGTGAACGAGCTATCGTATCTCAAAGGAATGCATCTGTTGATGAAATAAACGATGATATTTTGTAAAAAGTGCCCGGAGAATACAGAATTTGCACATTGATCGATACTATCGTTAACTTGGATAATAACAAATAAACGAAATAGCCTATGTCAACCGGAATTCTAAATTTTTTTCATGAATTCTTAAATTTTTTTAATCCTCAGAATTTACACCACCTTGTCTCAAATTGCAAGTTGGCGTTCCTATAATATTATTATGAAACCAGAATGCTCCAAACCTGTGCAATGGTACAAGATTACAGGTCAAAGCGCTGCGTAATAATATTATTGAAGGCATTATACTAACTGGGCCAGCAGCTGGACAAATGGCACATATACCCAGGATCCCGATGATTCGGACGGACTTGCCTTTCACGTTCAAAAGATTAGTTTCCTATTAAACTATCCTTCGCTATAACGATCAACAAATTCCAGGGCCAAACATGTGGGATTGGATTTGCGTCAAGAATGTTTCCCGCACGGACAGAGTTAGTCAACTAGAAAAACTCCCACACTTTGTCAAGATATCCCAAAGAAACGCAATTTGTATGCATCCCCTCATAGTATGAGAAGGTGTGGGAGTTTACCTTGATCCCTAAATACTGCTAAGCTAGCTCAGTTAGTGTGCTTTTCAAAGTTACTGAATTATTTCATTTGCAGAAGGAAAAGTAACTGGCAAAACGTGCTGCACGGTTGTATCCGTTTACAGCTTCAAACCAGTAAGTAGCGTATCTAGAAGCTCATCGTGGGGGGGGGGGGGTTGCTTCGATCTAAAAGAAGGGACTTTGTGGACTACAGACCTATCAGCCTCCTATCAGTGGTTTATAAAATCTTCACTAAAGTTCTTTCACACCGCTTGAAGGTAACACTGGACATGGCTCAACCGAGAGAACAAGCTGGATTCAGGAGTGGCTACAGCACAATAGATCATATCCATGTACTGAGAGAACTGATTGAAAGAGCGAGGGAATATGAACTTCCATTGTGCATGGCTTTTATCGATTATGAAAAAGCCTTTGATTCGGTGAAACCATCAGCAGTTACAATGGCTCTGAAATCCTGCGGTATTGAAGATGCATACATTAATATTATTAATAACATCTATGAAAATGCAAGTGCAAAGATTCGGCTGTTTGAAAATACAACACACATAAAAATTGGAAAGGGAGTGAGACAAGGTGACACCATATCTCCGAAGCTCTTTAATGCCACATTGGAAAATGTCTTTCAATCACTGAACTGGGAAAACAAAGGGATAAAGATTAATGGAGATTATCTAACCCACCTTCGTTTTGCTGATGACGTAGTCATTTTTGCAACTACCCCATCAGAGCTGCAGAGTATGATCCAGGAACTTGCTGACAAGAGTAAAGAAGTGGAATTAAAAATGAACTTTCAGAAGACAAAAGTGATGTTCAATGCTTTTACAAGAAATGAAGATTTATCGATTGATGGAGAAAAGCTGGAGATAACAGACACGTACGTTTATCTTGGACAGCAGATATCAAGTGAGGGTCACATTGATGAAGAAATTAATCGGCGTACAAAACTTGCCTGGAGAGCTTTTGGAAGAAACAGCATAATTTTCAAGAGCAATATGCCATTATGTCTTAAAAGAAAAGTGTTTGATCAATGCATCCTTCCAGTGCTTACGTATGGTGCAGAGACGTGGACCTTAACTAAAAGAGACATACAAAGGCTGCAGACAACTCAAAGCAGCATGGAGAGATGCATGCTTGGTATAACCAGGAGAGATAAGAAGAGAAACTCGTGGATCCGAAAAATGACGAGAGTGGAAGACATCATGATCAGGGTTAAATCCCTGAAATGGCAATGGGCTGGACATACTGCCAGAAGGACAGACCATAGATGGACAGCCGAAATTTTAGATTGGATTCCAAGGGACAGGAAAAGACCCAGAAAAAGACCACATGGGAGATGGGTGGATGAAATTCGTAAATATGCGGGAGTGACATGGAGGAGACTGGCACAAGACAGACCGTTGTGGAGGAAACTTGGGGAGACCTTCGTCCAGCAGTGGATTGATAATGGTTGACAATGATGATGATGATGATCCCCCACACACACACACCATGAACTCTTGCAGCGCTGCTACGGCTCCAAGCTGGCGTGTTACTAATGCTTTGAAAGCTGCTGCATTGTCGTGGTGGAGCAGGAAATCCGATCCCAGAGGTGAACGTCGCCTCAGTCAACTCGTAAAGGGAAATCGACGCCCAACAGTGCAGCAATTCACCACGCAAATGAACGCTACATTTCATCTCCAAATGTACAGCCAAATGTAGTTGTTATGACAAGTTTGACGAAAACCTGTGGCTTTACTGCTGTAATTTTTCACAAATAAATGCATTAATTATTCAGAAACGAAGAACCTGCTGGGGAGGAGGGGTGTGCCCCAGTCGACCCCACTGGATCTGCTACTGCTTCAAACAAAAACTTCTCATATTGTTGACCAAGGGAAAGTGCTCTACATAAAAAGTTCTCAACATGCACCACATACTGGTGTACAAGAGAGTGGTAAGAAAATTGACACTTAACTCTTCCATCGATGTGTCTCCGCTAGTTTGTGGTTTCCAGTGTCGTCAATGCGTTGAGGACCGCAGCCAACAGCTGAGGGCTAGGTGTTTGTAATCAATCCATGATCTCTATCTACAAGGAGTCAGTTACGGCGCCGATCTTCGGCTACAACACTAAGTAATGTTGACAGCACACGGAGAAGGAACCATAATAGGCAGTTACGTAACTACGCAGCAGCAGCTAAAGCTTAACTGATAATTCAGTAGAAAACTGCGCATAAAACTGCAAGCTAAATGAAAAGTGGAAGTAAAAGTTCGTTTCGAGGGGGCAGCGGGGTGCGACTGGGGGCGATCGCTCCTTTAAAGCTGGTTTTTCTTTTTTAAAATGGCCAATATCTAACTAAACAACTAATTTATTTTTTGCAAAAATTAGTAATAAATCCACAGGTTTTCGTTACAACTAAAATTTGCTGTTAATTTGGAGATAAACGTTCTGTTTTGGCTTCAGCAGAAAAGAAAAAGTAGAGGTTCAGAAAGCGGAAGTGAAAAGAGATTTTGACTGATCATGAAGTAAAATGGGTGCGAGTTTTATTATTCTTTTTTTTTTTTTCTTGAGCTTTGTTCTGTTTTTCTCTAGTATTGTCTGGCTTCATAGTGATTGGGAGCAGGGGAAAATCGGGGTTCAGAGAACTGGCCACATAAGTTTGGGGCCGTATAAAAATTGCCGTTTATTGGCACTATAATGAGAATTGAACTGGGAACTTCAAACAAATTTCGAGAAAACCTTCTAGCCGCCCCGGTGGCGCAGTGGTCTAAGGCGCTGGCCTCTGACCACTGCGTTGGCTCAGTCCTCAGCCGTTGGCTGCGGTCCTCAACGCATTGACGACACTGGAAACCACAACATCCCGTCGGGCGTGGATGTTGTGTTTGTCTTACGGCACTGGCTCTCTCCCTTCCCTGGAACCAGTGACCCTAAATTAGTGACGGGCGACTGCTTATAGCCCATTGAGTTGCTCACGGTGGTCGTTAAACCTCCAATAAAAAAAAAAAAAAAAAAACCTTCTATGTAAGCCAAGCGAGAATTATACGAGGGTTGTACCGAAAGTAATGCAAAAGTGGGTATAACTTATTTATTAACTGACAGAGATCGTTCAATTGCACATGTTGGTAGAGTAACTCTTCCTCTATACAAAGGTACTACTCAACATAGTCTCCATCACAAGCGATGCATTTGCGCCATCGTTGAACCCAACTCTCGAATCCTCTTTGAAAAAAATTCAGGTGCGGACTGTTGTACCCACTTCTTCACAGCCACTTTCACCTCGTCTGTGTCATCAAATCGATGTATCCAGAGACTGTTCTTCATGGGACCGAACAGGTGGAAGTCGGAGGGCGCCAGATCTGGACTGTACGGTAGACGGGGGACCACCGATCAGCCTAATTCTCTGATCGCCTGATTTGTTGCCAAAGATGTGTGTGGTCTCGCATTGTCATGGTGAATGTGGATCCTTTGCAGATTCTTGTTCGGTCTATTCCTCCTTATCGTTTCTCTAAGCTTCTCGAGTGTCTCAATGTACCGCTTGCTGGTCACGGTACGGCTACGTTCCAGAAAATCAAGCGGAATGACACCCCTGTCATCCCAAAAAACAGTCACCATGACTTTCTGTGCTGATCCCTGGCTCTTGTGACTTTCTGTGCTGATCCATGACTTTCTGTGCTGATCCCTGGCTTCTGTGAAGAGGCGAGGCGCCATTCCATGGATTTATTCTTCGTTTCCGGATCGTAAAGATACGCCCACGTTTCATCCCCTGTCACCAAATCGAAAAAAATGTGTCTTCATTCGCGTCAAACTCTTCCAGAAGATCAGAGCGGACCTCCACCCTCCTCTCTTTCAAATCTGCAATGAAGAAGGGTTACTGTAGAGAAGGAGTTACTCTACCAACACGTGCAATTTGAACGACCTCTGTCAGTTAATAAAGAAATTATACCCACTTTTGCATTAATTTCGTTACAACCCTCGTACTTCAATTTGGGGAGAGATAAGCACACTAATGAATACAAAATGAATTGCTTAACAAATTTGTTAAGAAGCTTTCAGCAAAAGGGGAGGCAGCTCCTTTTCGACATTTTGTGGGAAATAAGGAAAAACTCTTTATAAAAAATACGGTTTAACTGAGGTTGGCAAAAGAATTCCCCACTGTAAAGACAACATTATCTCTAATAAATGCATGTATTGTTTGAATGTTTTGTCACTAAAATGAATATAGGATAAATATTAAAAAATGGAGCTGCTCCCTTTTTCCACCAAAATGTCATAAATTTCATTAAATTTCGCATTTAGTAAAGGATAGAAAAACTAAATAATGTTAATAAAATGTGTTTAATGACCACTAAACAACATTACAAATCTCTTTGTTAATAAACAAATTATTACAATTTTATTCATCGGACTGCATCGTACTTATACCAAACGGCGATGGGGGCAGCTCCCAAAACATTAATATCTCACCCATTTATTATAGGATCTGCCTCGTTCTGGCACCAATCGATCCGGCATATATTTCTTAGATTAGTAAACATGTTAAGTAAAAATCGACCAAAAATGGAGCTGCCGCCCTTTTTGCTGCAAACTCCTAAACTACGGTGTTCGACGAAACAAAGGAATTACAGCATGACTCATACTATGTTCGGAAAAGAACAATAAGGTGGATTTTTTTACGCTTTCCAACCGTAGGTTGAAGAAGCGTATATGCTCCAGCTTTGTCCGTCTGTCTGTCTGTCCGTCCGCATGATAACTCGCGTAAAAATGGTTCGATTTCGATGAAATTTTAGTCTACAAGGTTTGTCCGGAAAGTAATGAGACCACTTTTCCTGGGCCAATCAGAAGGGCCGGAGGGCGGAGTCTCCGGGCGTGACGGGTGGCGGGGTATGTTAGGTAAACGATCGATGTCTCGTCAGTTGGCTCTGAGCTTTTACAGAGTGAGGATGTCTTGCGAAATGGACAGCTGCGTGAGCTTCACGTAACGTTCAAAATGCAGAAGAGTGTCGAACAGCGGTACGCGGTAAAGTTTTGTGTTAAACTTGAAAAATCCGCGACCGAGACGCTTGCCATGATACAGAAAGCCTACGGGAAGGATGCTTTATCGAAAGCACAAGTGTTTCGGTGGCACAAAACGTTCACAGAGGGAAGAAAGATTGTCGAGGATGAGCCAATCCCAGGGCGCCCTTCAACGTCTCACACTTCGGACAATGTGGAAAAGATGGAAGTTGTTTTGGACTATGACCGACATCTGAGTGTTAGATTGGTAGCAGAGCATGTAGGACTCGCGAAATCCATTGTGCATGAAATCATCACGCAAGAATTGCAGATGCGGAAAGTTTGTGCCACATTGGTTCCTAAGGATTTGACCGATGAACAGAGGAACAACCGTGTGTCGATTTCTCGTGAGCGTGTGGACCGTGTGAGGAATGAACCTGGTTTTTCGAAGAAAGTGATAACAGGTGATGAAACCTGGGTCTTTGAGTACGATCAGGAGACGAAAAGACAGAACTCAGAGTGGCACACTCCCGAGACTCCTGTGACGTACCTGCCAGCAGGACGCACACGACATAAAGGCAGATAGCAATCAGAATGAACGTCTGCGTAGCTCAGTTGGTAGAGCGACTTGTTCCAGAATAAGCGGACTCGGGTTCGAATCCCGGCGTAGACCAGAAATGACGGAGAAATTTACTTCGTTATATAATGGCGCCCGAACTATCCGGATGACCCGGCCGTTCAAAATCTCGCAATGGTGTGATGTTATTTCCACACCGCGAGATAGGAAAAATAAGATAATCTCTTCTCCAGCACTTCAAAAAATAAATGTGTGTGACGTTACATTCCACACACCAGATTGACTGGGAGTTCTCAAGTGCACGTTCTACAGTGGATGGCTGCCTGCAACGATTCGTGGTCACGGCTGACCCGTGGGCCATGCCTCCGGCCCTCTTTCGGGCGGTGGGGGGAGAGATGTGACGTATCTGCCAGAAGGACGCACACGACTTAAAGGCAGATAGCAATCAGAATGAACGTCTTCGTAGCTCAGTTGGTAGAGCGACTTGTTCCGGAATAAGCGGATCGGGTTCGAATCCTGGCGTAGACCAGAAATGACAGAGAAATTTACTTCGTTATACTCCTCGACCGCAAAGAAGGATCGAATGTGCAAATCGAAGATGAAATCGATGCTCATTGTCTTCTTTGACTGTAAAGGTGTTGTCTATAAGGAATTCGTACCACCCGGACAAACGGTCAACGCTGCAGTTTACGTGAAAGTGCTTCAACGGCTGAAGAACAGAGTCGCGCGTCCGCCCGGAGATCACCACCACTTGGGTTATACACCACGATAATATGCCGAGCCATGCGTCGCTGAGAGTGAGAGAGTTTCTGGCGAAACACAACGTGGCAACGCTGCCCCAACCTCCCTACAGCGCCCGGACTTGGCCCCGGCTGACTTCTTTTTGTTTCCTCGGCTCAAATCCAGCCTGAAAGGACACATTTTGGGGACTTTTACAGACGCCCAAACTGCCGCGACGAGTGCTTTGAAAGCAATCCCTGTTCCCGACTTCCAAGCAAGCTACGCAGCGTGGCAGAACCGCTGGCAGCGGTGTATTGATGTTCAAGGATGTTATTTCGATGAATTTTAATATTATGTAAGTATAACTTTAATTAAATGTTTGTTATTGAATGAGTCTCATTACTTTCTGGACAGTCCTTGTATGGTAGGGGTCCACATAGGGACGAACCCTATTGAAAATGGGCGAAATGCGGTCAAAGGTCATGACATAGGAGCGGAATCCATTCCATTGCTCTTATGCGTCATAACTTGCGTAAAAATGGTTCGACTTCGATGAAAATTTGTTATGTGGTAGGGGACCACCTTGGGACAAACCCTATTGAAATGGGCGAAATGGAGTTAAAGGTCAAGACATAGGAGCGGGATCCATTCCATTGCATTTACGCGTCATAACTTACATAAAAATACTTCGAGTGCGACAAAACTTTATCATGTTGTTCCGGAGGTATACTGAACCGGTTCTGATGAATATCATCGAAATGGGATTAAACATCAGAACACAGGAGCGAGATTTATTCCTCAGCCATTATCCTCATAACTTGGGTAAAAATGCATCTATTGCAACAGAACTATAGTATGCTGTTCCTGCGGTATACTGAACCAATTCTGTTGAATATAATCGGAATGGGGTCAAAAGTCAGGGCACAGGAGCGAGATTTATTCCACAGCCATTATTCTCATAACTAGAGTAATAATTTGAGTAATGATTTCTGATATGTTGGAAAGCGTATCATAATCAATGCATTGCATGATTTTACTAACTTGTTCAATAACGCTGCGCTTTTACTTAGGCACTAAATATTTACATAAGATGCCAACTGCCAAGTTATTAATATTTCTCTTTTGCTTAGGTACTAAATATTAATTTATAGGCACTACGTTTAGGCCCTTTTAACAGTTTTTACTGTAACGATGACATATTCATAGCGTTTACATATCAACTTAATAATATTACGCTTTTACTTAGTCACTATATATTAATTCATAGGCCCTTTTAACAGTTTTTATTCTAACGATGCCATATTCATAACGTTTACCTATCAACTCAAGTTAATGATATTGGGCTTTTTCTTAGGCACTAAATAATTATTATACAAGCAATTGTCTTTTTCCATATCTTTGGAAAACAAAATTACGGAAATGAAAAAATTAGTAGGGTAAATGCAGCATTTGTTTTTCTTCGTAGTTGCTTTTTTAACACGTCTTTTGTAAGAACAGATCATGCTTATGTTATCACTTTCTTTGTCTGTCCGTCCTTCTTCTTTGGACGCTATATCTCTGTAACTATTATTCCGATTTGAAAGTTTTTTTTTGCATTGGAAAGCTTGAAATGTGAGAATGATGATCTTTTCGTTCCGGTTCTTTTCCGATGCCCAACTCCGCCGCTAAATACAGATGATGTCCAATTTAAAATACATTTTGTGCCCTATACAGTAGACTCTCGCTAATTCGGCCCACGATAATCCGGACCTTCCATAATTCGGCCTCTTCCACCTTGCGTGGTTTTTGATTGCAGAAATCGTGTTAATATCAAACCGGAATGAATTATACTTCATACACGAGTGAAGTTTTCAATTTAAAGGTTATGTTTTGTTTTTAATTGGCACTAGCGTTCATGTAATTCAATTTAAAATAAAAGTAGGAAGGATCCTCAAAATAATTAATAATATTACAAAAAGTACCTTCATTAAAGCAGACAAAAATCTGTGACATGTTTCGAAGTGACCACTTAGAAAATGCAAGATTTCATCTGTGCTGTATTGCGATTGTACGTTTCTTTTACTGTGTATAGTACGTATACATACATATTGTGCTTTACCGTACTGATAGTATGAAAAGTTAATTTCATTGTTGTAAATGAGACAGTATAGTACATCGTGTTCTTTTACTATTATCATATCCTTGTCTCTTATTTGTTTTTTTTTAATTCATATGTACTACACATAGTAAATTTGTAATTGTAACATTAAATTTAATGAAGTATTAAGCTGAATTTTTATGCACTCTCAGTAATCCGGCACTCTCGCTAATCCGGCACCCCTCTGTGCAAGGAATGGCCGGATTAGCGAGAGTCTACTGTATTTGCTTCTAAATATCCGATTGAAAAAATTATTTTTCCTTTCTATGCTATTTATATCAAAGACTATTTTAGGTACAGTCACTTTTTCAAGTAATTCATAGATTTTCCGCTAGGGGCGTGAAGGTAAAATGCGGTTTTTCCGATATCTCGGTTTTTAAAAGTATGGATTCGAAAAATTTTACTTGCATCGGATACAGCTCTTGATGGAAAATGCTTTGTATATAATTTATATATTTTTGCGTAGAGAATAAGTTAGCCACTTGGGGGCGTAACGGTTTATTTCTGCGTCTGATGTAATTTGCAGTAAAATATGAAGCTTTTGAAAACACGACTGAAATTTTTTTCTGTACCGATACCGCTCACATAGGAAAATCTTTTGAGAATACCTTCTGCTTAAAATAGTGCATAGTTTTCCCGCCAGTGGGCGTAAATGGGCCACGATTTGAGCGAAGTGAGGAAAAAATCGGTTAACAAGTAAGAAAATGGCCATTTTTTTCGCAGCTTCGTTCAGAATTGAGTCTGGGGTCCTCAAAACGTTCATTCAATCCTCTAAATTTATAAGATTAAAAAGAAGATATACTGTGAATATACGCTGTGAAACATTGGCGTAGGAAAGGGAGGGGCTCAGAGGGCTGAAGCCCCCATTGGATATCATTTTTCTTTTGAACGTCGAATCACATGACTTCCTTTTCTCTTTTAAAGCCGAATTTCATACCTTGTTCATTAAAAATAGCAAGAGGAATCTGAAAACTGATAAGACTGACTCAAATCACATTTTTTTCCAACGAAGTCGCGGATTTTTTTCGAATCCCTTTGAATTCGTTTCATTGGTGCATTTTTCCACGTGCAAGCAACACACCCACAGGGTTCACTCGCTGTCGCTCACCCTCGTGAAAGGTGCCTTTATTAACAACTAGCAGGGGTACCCGGTATTTCCCACGTTAATTTAATTTTTGTCCTAAAAAGAAATGAAATGTAAAAGAACTAACTGTCACGACCGACGCAGAATGTTATGATGCAGTAATATTTCTGACCCCCCCCACCCACACACACGAAAAAAAAAAATGTTGAATATTGTGGTGACTGATGTCTCGTCGGGTGATGTATCGTTTGAAGTGGCCAAGGCCAAGTTAGATAATTTTGAAGATAAGAACCTGGATACCTTATATGCTGCTGTGCCTATACTGCTTACTATAGGCTGGAAAGGAATGCCAGATTTATGTATTCTAGGGAGGGCTTAAAATCCAGCACAATGGGCTTATGAAAGCTTAAATTTTTTATTTTTTTTTATGTTTTGGCTCAGTTTCCAAGTTTTTGATCAATTTCTGTATTTCTTTTAATTGTTTATCTGAAGGATCATTCTTTATTTCTTTGTAAGGTTGTCATAATGCTTTTTGTCTAAAAGAACCACCTGACCTGACCCCCTTTGTCAGCTGTAGTGACGATTAAATTAGAATTTGAGCGCAATTCTTTAAGCTCTTTAATTTCTTTGGTGGTTAAATTGAGTCTAGGCTATGTGTAGCGTGATTTGCGATTATCACTTGGCTGATGCAATGTCTATTTGTTTTTCTTCAAAGTTGAGGCTGCTTTTTATTAGACATTCGTCAACTGACGCAACTATGTCTGAAACCGGTATCTTTCTTGAAATAGCAAAGTTTGAACTATATCGTCTAATTATATCTAAGTTTCATATCTAACTAGCTTTACTACCTTGCTTTGCCAGGGATTTAGGTTTATTAATTTCATATTCCCTTATATGTCACTGAAAAAATTGGGAAAAAAATTGATGCTTGCAAGAAAGAAAAAAGCTGATTCACAAATTCGGTCATTACAAATAATTTATTCATAGTGTGATTATCTCAACACTTGGCCGTACACAACATTTTTGCTTTCTCCTTCATCGGCGACAATGTATAATTTTGTTGGATTCTTTGCTCTTGACACTCCAACATACAGGCTGTCTGTAGAATCAAACGGATAAAAAGCGTTACGAATTATTTAACACGCGTCCTGGAGACACAACATTAGAACACTGACTGAACAAAATTCGTTAACAATTTGTTATTGATGATCAAATGCATCACGTGCTTTCAGTTTCAGACGTCTTTGAGGGGCGAATCTCTGGTTAAAAAGTTAAAACGTAAATTTCAGCCCGTTGTTTCGTTAAGATTTCGAAAAGTTCGTTTTTGCATTTTTTTATGCACAGTTCTCAAAGAATAGAAACACCTGTGAATGTGCCGTGGCGATGAATGCAGTCACGCACTTCCACGTTTGGAACGGGATAACGTTGACTTAGCAAACGACGCTGACTTTATTGATTAGCTTATTAATTAATTCATAGCTAGCGAACGGAACAACGTAGAGATCTTAAAATAATTGCGTTGACCTAGAAATTCCAGTATTTATAAGCTATGCAAATTTCACGATACTACAGTTCAACGTTCGAGAGTTTTGGCTGCTTCAGACAAACAGACGTTTTGTGTTTTATATATAAGATTATATCTAAAGTTTGAATCAAGTTTCTCATTTCAAGAATCGTGCCTATTGTCCCTCTTCGCAGAAAGCTCGCGTCATACTTTTATTGCGTTCTTTCTGAACAATCAAAATCAGGAATCGAATATTCAAATTTTGAAACGACGCGTCAATAATTTGATGACGACTTCGATGTCTTGTCCCTACAAGGTTTAGTCGCCTGCACGATGGTTCCTTAGAACTCCGACAAACGGGAAAGGAAAGGTATCAATAGTGAAGGTATCAATAGTTTTTCTCCTTTTTCGCTGTACATAAACTCCATGCTACCGCAGTAGGTCCAACAGACTGCGAGAGGAGGAGGAACAGGTGTTCAGACAGGAAAGATTATACTGAAAACAGTGATGAAGTTAGAGTTAGAGAGTGTATGCATCACCTAAGACTTATGTTAAGGGGATGAATAAAACTAAATTTCATACTTCAGCGTGGCACCTACTTTTATATCCCTACGTTAAAGCCTTACTTCGCTGTGTACCTTCTGCAGCTGAACCCCTTGACCTACTAACTGTTCTTCGGGGTGTTGTTCAACTGCCCTCAGGAAACTCCGAAAAGGCTGGCCCGGTGGCGCAGTGATCTAAGGGTTGGCTTATGATCATTCGTTCGTGAAGGGTCCGGGTTCGAATCTCGATGAGGCATGGATGCTGTGTTTGTCTTACGGCACTGGTTCTCTCCCTTCTCTGGAACCAGTGACTCTAAATTAGGGATGGGCGACTGCTTATAGCCCATTGAGTTGCTCACGGCGGTCGTTAAACCTCCAATCGGAAAAAAAAAAAAAAAAAAAAAAAATCCGAGAAGAGTCAGTTGCATTCAGACTCTCCCGGTTCATGGGCTAATTGCGCTCAAGAGACACCCTTTTCCATCCCCCCCCCTCCTCTCCACACCAAACTTCTCCTTGGCGGTAGATTAGCCTACTGCACTCAAAGAACCAAGGGATACTAAGTGGAGTTTGACTATTCTCTCTTCTCCCCAAAAGTTTTATTATTATTTTTTTCTCTTTTCTCGTTTTAATATTTTTTTATCCCTTTTCTAATTTGTTTTGATGGCCGATCCGAAGAAATATCGCCTGTTGCTTTTCGCTTAACACTGTTTGATACGATTTAACGGGACAGTAGTTTTTGTGGGCAATGGTTATGCCACAAATCAGATTGTAAAATAATCGAAGCACTAGTGTCCACGTATAGTTTTGCCAAACATTTGCATACTATATAACGCCACTTCCATCTTATCCCAGTTTCTCGATTTTTATAGAATCTGTCCTGAAGGTATCAATAGTTTTTCTCCTTTTTCGCTGTATATAAACTCCATGCTACCTCTATAATAGCTGTTTGATGAATGATGCAATGGTACCGCTGTTTTTCAGTGAGTTGGCGGAGCATCTTATGCCGGATGTTCCCTGTTCCATCATCCGGTTCTTCACATTCCTCTTGTAGTAAACAAGGGGTAAGGGCTGAGTGAGTGTAGTAGATTTGGAATGCAACTGACCTATCAGATACGGATCAGCGATTGGGGTGAGTGCAACTGACCCAGGCCCGTTCTTCGACCCACCGTGAAAACTGCCTATATTAAGCTGAAGATGTGAGAATTTCTTGATTCCTTTCTACAAAGGTCATGATCCATTTTCCTCCTCGCAGAGCAATAAGTCATAAAACTGAACTCGGCGATTCCCTCGAATGGGACAGTTAAGAAACGAAAGAGTGTCCTGCATCATTAACGCAACTGCACGGAATTGGAAAAAATGGGACCGTCTGCAAATAAGCTCTAAGAAAAAGGGAGATGATATAAACGCAACATATTCAAAATGGTTATTACAGTTTACTGTTAAATTTGGTTACATCAGAAGCCAACGCCTGTGACCACTCGGCCTCCAAGGACTCGAACATCGTACCTGTCGGAGGATGAATGGACAATGCGATACTCTTAACACAACATGCTTTTTGCAGAAACGACGCAATAAAAAATATCTCCTGACTAGTTAATACAGACATTTAACGTGGACCAGGAACATCAAACAGAAGTCATCGCTTTTGCCACGTTTATAAGTGAGTCACGGAAAAATTCTCATTAGCCGCCACTGGGAATCGAGCCCAGGGTCTTCCAGTTACGCGCCGGACATGCTTCCACTGCACCACAGCGGCCTCAGATTCCTCCAGACTCACATAGTCTAACTGCCAAGCCACTTGGCAGGTTGCTTCTTGGAGCCCCGTACAATGCTGGGGATTCATCAAAGATGGTAAGCAGCAACTGAAATGCATAACTAGAAGGCGAATGAATAATAAGAAGCAACCTGCCAAAGTGGCTTGGCAGTTATTGTATGTGAGTCTGGAGTAATTCGAGGCCGCTGTGAAGCAGTGGAAGCATGTCCGGCGCGTAACTGGAAGACCCAGGGTTCCATTCCCGGTGGCGGCCAAAGAGAATTTTTCCCTGACTGACTTATAAACGTGGAAAGAGCGATGACTTCTCTTTGATGTCTCCTGACTAGTGTTTGTTTTTTTCTCGTCATAAGTTTCACGCCATTTTATTTAAACTTAGGTGTGGTAAATCGCAAGTCAAATTTAAGACACAATAAACATAAATACCCACAGTCAGCAATGTTCCCTTTCAGCTGCGCGCATGCGCTGCCGCGGAGCAACTTAACTTCCTCTGCGCAGCTGAAATATCTTCCGCGCAGTAAGCATTTTAGATTAAAATTCCCAAATCCCTGAATTAATTTTCATAAATCGAAAATCAACTACCTACAAAAATAATAATAAGTAAATAAAATTCAGGATCCCAAAAGTCAAAACAACACTTTTCTTAAATGCCTTTTGCCTCCTTCTAAGTTCGTCTCATTGTCCTCTTCATTCTCAAAGTTTCCTTGCAAAGCAGTCTCGTGCGAGCAGGTAGCGAATGCGAGAATGCGGATTAGTGATTTTCCCAGGCCGAGAAAGAGGTAGATATTGAGTCTTTTTCTCAAAACAACACATCAACGCCAGCCAATCGCAGCAAACCGTAACCAAGTTCATCGAGTTCCTCACTTTTTATAAAAAATAAAAATTTTAATTAATGAAGTGATTTTTAATATTTTTTTTTATTTAAAATCAATTGCGAAAGAATGGTGATAAAAATGGGATTAGGAAAAAATAAGGGTTCCAATCCAAGTTCCAACTTCTACTGCGTTAGTAAGAGAAGTCTAGAAAATAAATTTTTTTGCCGAAGCGATTTTAATGCCTGTCCAGCTCATTGGGTTAGGCGCGCATTGCCCATGGCTGCTTAGAGGGAATATTGACAGTCAGCAAAATTTGAAGAGATCTATATTTTAATTCTAAAATTTTTTTTACTGCGAGTCCTATTTTGAAAGAACGGCTGAACGTAAAGATATGGTTGAGGTTCAAAATAAAGGTCTTACCATGTAGATGTGCCATTCGAAGAGAAAAATGAGATTGGGGCAACGGTTCGGGTGTTATGGGGCGGTAAACTTCACATGTAAAGTCTATGGGAGAAGCGTGCGGTTGACTAACGCGCTGTTGAAGGCGTAAGCATGGAGGAACTGAGATAGTCTGAAGTCTTCTCTTTTCTGAGCGAACCGTTGCGCAAAGCAGCGCTAGCAGGCATTCGTTTCAAAGTTCTTCTCACCGGAACAGCTAACACTCTCGACGACGTGATTGCGTTATGCCGTTGGACTGTGTCGATGTATATATACAATTTAATATTAATTCGATCCAGTTTATTCACGTAGGTAAGACGTTTCCCATTACGTACAGATGTAAATAAACATTCCGTTGACCATTGTTAGTGAAAATATTTAGAATGTACATATTGAGTTGCGCCATCTTCATTCTATAAGGTTTTTTACTGGGAGACCTATTTTGAGAGAACTGCTGAACGTAAAGATATGGTTCAGGTATCAAAATAAAGGTCTTACCATGAAGATGTGCCAGTCGAAAAGAAAACTGAGATTGGGGCAACGGTTCGGGCGTGACAGGGCGGCAAAGTTCCCATGTAAAGTCTATGGGAGAAGCGTGCGGCCCTTATCTACATCAGGCGCCCAGTTCAGTGTCAGACTTGGTGTGTGCGTGGTGTTCTGTGATCAGTCCTAAAGTAAGTAAATACTTTATTGCATAGTTACCCTTAACAGAATGTCTCTCCCGCAGAAAAAAAAAAACAAGAAAAAAAAAACCGTAAGAGCCTTACTGGAAGGCGTGAGCGGTCAATGGGTCGCAACTATGTGTCTCAGCCGAGAGAGAATGAAGAGTATTCGCAATGCGAATCTCATTCCAACCACATTTACAAACACAGTTGTGACTGAAGATGACAGTGAAAGAGTGTGCTGTTCAGTTGAATTTTTGCACACGATCGAGATGAGTGGGCTTTCGCCTCACATTTTACGACTGAAAAAGGGTGCAGTCGTGATGCTCATCACGAACCTGGCCGCCCAGGTGGCGCAGTGGTCTAAGCTCTGGCTTATGATAATTCGTTCGGGAAGGGACCGGGTTCGAATCCCGGTGAGGCATGGTTGTTGTGTTTGTCTTACAGCATTGGCTCTCTCCCTTCCCTGGAGCCAGTGGCCCTAAAATAGGGAAGGGCGACCTTATGACCCATTGAATTGCTCACGGCGGTCGTCAAACCTTCAGTCAAGAAAAAAAAAACAATAAAAAACGCAAACCTGGACTATTGTCTTTACTGAAGTGGTTGAATGAATTTGTCAATCAAATAAAGTTTACATTTGTTGTTTCATATATGAGTTTATTCTTTTCAAAAAAAAAAAAAAAAAAAAAAAACTAACCGCCGATTCCGGCGGTTTTCATCTAGTGCTATTTAATAACGCTTTCGCTCTGACGTTATCAATTCTTGTAATTCCACGATAATTTGTTTCATTTAATAACAAAAGTGTATTAGCAGACGGGGTGGAATGGAAGCATTTCACTTCCGTCGTCTTATCAGTGATTCATTCAACTCTTGAAGGATGTCAGCTAACAAAACATCCCGTCGATTTTACTTCATGTGATACAGTAAAACGATTTATTTATTTATTTATTTATTTCCGATTATTTCCGGTTGGAGTGTGTTGGCTTACCTCTCCTTTTCGCGTATGATAATGTCATAGAGTAATTCTTTATTCAATATCGTCCACAAATACGAGTAGCCGTTAATTATGTCAAATGAATGCTGTAATGTGTCCCGATGTTATTCTGTGCAATAAGTGAAAGATACCAATGGCAGCTCGCATTCTTCGCAATTTGCAAAAAAAAAAAAAAAAAAAAAAAAACAATCGTTTTGGCGATTAATAAAAAGTTTTGGCGAAAATATTGGCGATTATCTTTTTTTAATGACGTCTAAGCAAAAACAATTTTAAAAAAAGATTATTTTTGCTCTGACGTCATGTCACATTTTACTTCAGCAGTGCTAAGGATATTTTAAAAATTAATATAGAATCTTTTTATACGATCATATTTGTGGATTTCTTATCTTTTGATGTGAACCATCAACCAATATTGTACGACTCATGTGAAATAGTTATTTAATGAAAGTTCTATAGGTAATAAAGTGCAATTTTTCAACATCTGTATTTTTTTTACACTAGTTCTTTTAGAACCAAACCACAGAATAAATGTATTACCCAATTTTTCAATTAATTTGAAATTTATCCTCTCAATAATTCATTGTTTGGAAATTTTATAGGTAGTAATGAGTTTAAAACTGAAAATAAGTGTGTGTATTTCTTTCTATTAGGATTCCGGATCTATAACATAATATTTGTTGCTTAATTGAAAAAAAATCCAAAACCTATTGTTTTTGTACTATTGAATATTACAAACACTTTATGGTTTTCATATTTCCAATGGAGAGTGAAAAAAAGAATTGGCGACTTCAGATTACATTTGGCGAAAAATGAATTGAATTTGGGGAATGGGTTGGTGTAAACTTTAAAACAGCCAGAGCAACCGTTGCAATGGTATAAATAACGAATTGGGATACTGATATCTATACCGTTGCTGCCCAACCGTAGCTAGTGCTAAATTCTAGGGAGGCTAGAAAATATTTAGGTATTTTCATAAATTAATTTTGACCTATATTTTAGGTTAAAATATATTATATTATATTATATTACTAGACGAAACCCGTCGGAATCGACAGTTAGTTTTTTGTTTTTTTTGTTTTTCGTCTTTTGAAAAGAATAAACTCATATGAAACAACAAATGGAAACTTTATTTGATTGAGAAATTCATTCAACCACTTCAGTAAAGACAACAGTCCAGGTTCGTGATTTTTTTTTTTTTTTTTTTTGGCTGAAGGTTTAACGAACACCGTGAGCAACTCTATGGGCTATAAGCAGTCGCCCATCCCTAATTCAGGGTCACTGGTTCCAGGGAAGGGAAAGAGCCAGTTCCGTAAGAAAAACACAACACCCATGCCTCGAACCCGGACCCCTTCACGGGCGAATGATCAGAAGCCATCGCTTAGAGCACTGCGCCACCGGGGGCGGCCAGGTTCGTGATGAGCATCACGACTGCACCCTTTTTCGTTCGTAAAATGTGAGGCGGAGGTCCAGTCATCTCGATCTTGTGCAAAAATTCAACTGGATAGCGCACTCGTTCACTCTCATCTTCAGTCACAACTGTGTTTGTAAATGTTGTTGGAATGAGATTCGCGTTGCGAATACTCTTCACCCGTGGGAATCGACGGTTAGTTTTTTTTTTTTTTTTTAAAGAATAAAGTCATATGAAACAACAAATGTAAACTTTATTTAATTGACAAATTCATTAAACTACTTCAGTAAAGACAATAATCCAGGTTCGTGATTTTTTTTCTTGTCTGAAGGTTTAACGACCACCGTGAGCAACTCAATAGAACAGTCGCCTTTAATATTTTCACTAACAATGGTCAACGGAATGTTTATTTACATCTTTACATAATGGAAAACGTCTTACCTACGTGAATAAACTGGATCGAATTAATATTAAATTGTTTACATACATCACACAGTCCAACGGCATAATGCAATCAGGTCTTCGAGAGTGTTCGCTGTTCCGATGAGAATAACTTTGGTAAGAATGAATGCCTGCTAGCATTGCTTTGCGCAACGGTTCGCTCAGAAAAGAGAAGAATTCGGACTGTCTCAGTCCCTCCATGCTTATGCCTTCAACAGCGCGTGAGTCAACCGCATGCTTCTCCCAAACACTTTACATGCGAACTTTGCCGCTCAACAACGCCCGAGCCGTTGCCCCAATCTCATTTTTCTCTTCGACTGGCACATCTACATGGTAATACCCTTATTTTGATACCTCAACCATATATTTACGTTAAGCCGTTCTATCAAAATAGGACTCACAGTAAAAAACATTATAGAATTAATATATAGATATTATATTATATTATATTATAGCAGTATTTATTGAAAGTTTCATAAGCGTAGCAATAATTTTTCAGTTATATAGATGCACATCCCGAGCATATCTCCTTTCTTGATTCCCTTAATGGCACCAAAAGTGGAAGTACCCTCGAGATGTTTTTGTTTGGTTTTGTTTTAGAATGAAATGACTCAAAAACTGTTTAACGGATAAAGACGAAATTTGATATTTTCAAGCTTTGTTTAAAAAAATGTTTATATCCAATTAGGTTGAAATTGAACAAAAAAAAAAAGTATCCTTTAATAATGCGAAACTGTTGTTCGTTTCGTCTAGGCTAGGTGATTAAAAAAAAAAAACATTCGGACAAAGTGTTTTTAAAAGCTCCAAAGAAAAATCGTTCAAGAACGACCAAAGATAACATACTGATAAATTTTTATGCGATGAATAGTCAATTTACTACTAACTGAAAGCTGTCTTAATCGGAAATTCTATAGAATGTAATTAATTCAACGGAGAAACGTGTTTTCGAGCTGATACAGGGGTCTACAAATATCATACATATCTAATAATGGTATGCTTTGCATTACTTTTCTGTTGGGTCTAAACTTTTAAGACATCTAGATTCTCCTCCTTTCGCGCCATGACTAGGTATAATTATATCGATTGTATGTATTGGCCTTCCATTGCGTAGTGTGACGCGTTTGAGGTGTTTGACTTGCTTTTCAATGTATGTGCTCCTTTGATTCGTATTTTTGCGTTCTAACGTGGATATTTATTTGTGACAAAACTTTTCCAACAGATCTCACTGAATGCAAAGAGTTTCAAAAATGAACTAGGACAAGCCGCCAACGATAACCGATAACTCGGGTAACAGTTGGCAAATTTTGAGCGAAGCCATTGCAAAATCTAAGCTCATTGAGGCGTCTATTATAACAAATTCGAAAAAAAAACGAACGAGCAAAATTTATAACTTCCAGAACAAAAGTACGAAACATTCTAAAAAAGAAATGCCTAAAATTTATCAAGAACTACTTTCCTTCATGCCTTTACGTTGGTTGTGATCAGGTTGCATGTAAACAAAGCGGAAAGACACACTCAGATTAAAAACCATGCACGTTTTGCATTTTGTGTCGCGAAAGACAGACACACACGCACACACACAAACTTCCTTTTATTATTATACATTAAGTAAGTGTTGAGCTAACAGACAGTCTTTCCATTTCTTCGTTTTTCAATTCAAACGATTTTTTTTTAATTAATGTTTGTGAGCCAACTTTCTTGAAACGGTTCAAGTAAAAGGCCACCTAGTTTTAATTGAAATTCCACAATGACACGGAATTTCGGGAATCGGAAGGCGTCAAAACCTGACCATGGACGATGCATGCCAAAAATCGCGGTGATTGGATGTATCATGTCGTAGCTATGCCCGAACAACTAATTGTGCCGAGTCACGTATAGAGAGTGGATTTTTTCAATTATTATTAAAATTGGTCAGTTTTTTAATGGCCATTATTTTTATACGACACGACCAATCACCATGATACAAATCCTATGTCACTCACCATGTCCTTCTTGTCTTTTCACCATGTCCATGTCTCTGTGGCAAGTGTCACCGCGATCGGGTGAAGATCTTTGGAGCAGATAGGTAACAAACGACCCCTTCTCAAAACCCGGAACCCCCTAAAAATGCAAGTTTTTGGACGATTATTCCTCAATGACACGGAATTTCGGGAATCGGAAGGTGTCAAAACCTGACCACGGACGATGTCCAATCGCATGCGAAAAACCACGGTGATCGGATGTGTCATCTCCAACCTATGCCCGAACAACTAACTGCCTCGAGTCTCGTAAAGAGAGCTCCGCTGAGCTCAAATATCGCAGTATTACTGGGAATGGATGGACATACCGTGTACGATTGCAACAATTTATAGAAGCACAAATTGATTTGCGAATTGTATTGCTGTATTTTAAACAAGCTTCTGTGCAGAACATGGTCTTGAAGCAACTGATTTACAGGCTTCCCTCTCAGTCAGATCGATAATAGCGTTAAATCACCCATCTCTCACGTCTTTTCTGTCCTAGGTATCCAGTCTAGTAATTCAGTTGTCCAACGGTGGTCAGTTTTTTAAGGAAGTGTGAAACTAAAATTCCTTTCTTTGCTTTGTGCGAATATGGCGTGTGCTAATTATTATTACCAGAGGCGTAACTAGGGCGGGGCGGTAGCTCCGGGCGCAGCTCAAGAGAGGGCGCAAAAATATCTGCTTAGAGTCCGATTGGAGTTGGAAATGAAATCTTTGCACCAGTTTCTGGTGCAGTTTTTTTCGCGCCATACTTCGTCATTCTCCCATTTATAGAAATTTCTTATAAATGTTTTGCCAGTTTCAGTTGCCTTTGGCAACTTACAAATCATATTTTTTCCTCTAAATGTTCACGGTTGTTAGTTGCTCACATTTAGAAATGAAGGGGTTGTACATGTTAGGTGTGCAACTTAATTCTCGGCCACAGGCACGACACGTTGAACGCAAATTATAGCAAATCGAATACGTACCTAATCAAGGAAATAATCCCCGTCGTGTTGGATACATTTGAGCCATCAGTAAGGGAGCTGCCGAAAGCCACTGAGGAAAAAAGAGGGCTGTTTCGAGTTGACTTGTGTGGACCTCCTAGACAGAAGTGAAATGCGTATCACTCAGGTGACGTTGCAGGGAGCGAAAGAGGTGATAATCCGACGGGACGAAGTCTGGAGAATACGCCGCTTGGGACAAAATCTCCCATCCCAGGTAGGTGATCGTGTTTAAAGTCGTTTTCGCGGTGTGAGAACGCGTGTTATCCTGAAGCAACAGTCCCCACCTTCTGCCCTTGCTGGCGTATGGCATTTGCTCCTCTATTGCGTCACTCACACGAATGAGTTGCTGACAATAACGCTCAGCATTGACCGTTCCACCAAGTTTGAGCAACTCATAGTGTACGACACCGCGTTGATCCCACCACAGGCACAGCAACAACTTCCTGGCATGGATATTCGGTTTGGCAGTACTGGTGGTAGGCTGACCTGGATAAACCGACGATTTGCGCCGCTTAGGATTATCGTAGAGGAGCCACTTCTCATCACAGGTCAAAATCTTGTGGATGAAATCCTTCTTGAATCTGGAGAGCAAGGACACAGCAACATCGTAGCGCCTAGACTTGTTCGTAGGTGTGAGTTGGTGGGGCACCCAACGGCCCTCCTTGTGAATCCGTCCAAGCTTGTGCAGGCGCTTTGCAATGGCTTCTCGTGTTACTCCGAGTTCCTGGGCAAGCTCTGACTGTATGCGACGGGGATCCACGTCCAACAGTTGTTCCAAATCCTCATCGTCAACTTTCTGTGGCTGTCCCGAACGTTCTGCATCACAGAGATCGAAATTTCCCTGCTTAAACCGCTGGAACCGCTTCTTACACGTACTGTAGGACACAACAGTCTTACCCAAAGCAGCACGGATCATTTGCTGTACTTCCGCGGCACTTTTTTTCAGCTGAAACGCGAACAGGAGGCTGTGCCTCAAATGTTGCTTCTCGAACGACATTGCGTTCACTGTCAACTTTCGTCCATTATGTCACTACAAATGTGAGCGGTTATGGTTGACTGGAAAGCTGTTGGATGGCACTGCAATCAGCCATTATCGCACACAGCGATTTGGATTTGCCGACGTTCTATGATCGCTTGTGGTTAGGGGCCGAGAATTAAGTTGCACATCTAATATATCGCAAGCTAAGGATATCGTTGACGTTGTTGAAGATTTCCTGGGGGTTTGGACAAAAGTGATTGGACTATGCAAGTAAACAGAAAAATATTATATTGTATTTACATCAGTAGTGGGTAGGTCATCCATTTGCAGAGATTACAGCAGTCAACCGTCGAGTTAAACTATACTCAAGTCCATTGAGTACGGGAAGAGCGGGATGTTCCGCCATTCCGACTCCAGTACATCGACCAACTCCATCAGCAAAGAAGGTCGTGTTGGTCTAGACCTCACCCGTCGTTCAAGTTCACCCCATAGGTGTTCAATAGGATTGAGATCCAGGCTCTGAGTAGGCCAGTCCATCCACGAAACCTGATATTCCTCATACCACTCCATCGTAGCCCTGGAAACATGACAAGTGGCATTGTCGTCCTGGAAGAAACAATCGTCATGCATGTAGAACTGCCGCAACGTTGAGAGCATTGAGTTATCCAGAATATCTATATATAGCACAGAGTTCATGTTGCTATGAACTGTTAAGGAGATTTTATACTAGGTTTTAGGATATGATATTAATTCTCATTTCGCAACTTTTATTTCGTTTCGTGCGCCTTTTCCTTTGTTTCCACGAAGCGTGAGAGAAAATGTGCTGTGTCACTCCTCCATTAAACATCGGAAGCACGGGTCATTTAGAGACGCCAGTTTGTCTCATTTTTGAGTGTACACCTTTATGTGTTGCAAGAGGATTAGTATTGTGCTCGTTTGATCATTTACATCTTTATTTCAAAGCAGCCGACGGAAAGCGCAAGCCCCCTTAACGTTTACCTTGATGCTTTGTATTAGTCGATACCGGCGTATTTCTCACTGCAACTCGGGAGCTGATGGGGTTTTGTGGAGGCAGCAGGGGAGTTAGGTGGTAGCAAAGGGAGGGGGGCGAATACAGTCTTTTTTGGAGATTCGAAAGCGAGCGGTCGTATGGGCACGAGGTTCTTCTCCGTAGGGAGAGAAAAGGACGAGGCAAATGCCCGATGCACGATTTAGGGAAGGAAATCTGAGTTTGACAGCAGCGAGAATGAATGATAGAAAAGGCTGATCCAACCTTCTGCATTTAAGTAAAAGGAAAAAATAAACTTCTTTATAAGAGATTTAAAAAAGGATTGTAAAAAATTATTAGTTATTACTATTAGTTATTTTACTGTCTTCTACCACGCAAGCTTTGCAAATTAACACCAACCACGTAAAGTATAACAACCAGTTGACCCACAGGGTACCAGCTGAAACAGTTACATCCCATAACAACACCGCCTCCGTGATTCACGGTCGGTACCGTACAATTTGGAAGTAGGCCGCCCCGGTGGCGTACTGGTCTAAGGATGGCTTCTGATCATTCGTCTGAAAGGGGTCTGGGTTCGAATCCCTGTGAGACATGGATGTTGTGTTTGTCTTACAGCATTGACTCTCTCCCTTCCCTGGAACCAGTGGCCCTAAATTAGGGACGGGCGCGACTGCTTATAAAAAAAAAGATCCAAATCTGGAAGTTGACGTTCTCCGGGTAACCGCCAAACCCAAACACGTCCACCCGATCGGAATAATGTGAAGCGGGATTCGTCGCACCAAAACACCTGTCGCCACTGCTCAAATGCCCAATTTTGTGCTGCTGACACCATCGCAGCCGCGTGACTTTATTGGTCTTTGTGAGGAGAGGTTTATGGGCTGCTGCTCGGCCATGATGCCCGAGTGCATGGACCTCTCTTTGAAGTGACTTGGTGGTGACCATAACATCTGTGGCCATCTAGAACTCCAAGTGCTATGACGTGCATTGGTCAGGACCTGGCTTTCCGGATCTCTCTCTGCAGCTTCGTGGATCTTTCAGGGCGAGGTGAATTCCTGCAATGTCCCGTCTTCTTCCACTTTTGATGACAAAGGCCAAAGTGGATTTAGAGACCTGTCAGACATCATCAATGCTTCGTATGCTCATATCTCCAACTGAGCAGCCTATTATAACGCGCTTTTCAAACCCGGAGAGCTCTCTCCTGTAGCCAATTTGTCAGCGATTGATCTGAGCATGATCATGATGATCATATGTAGAGGATTTTAGGAAGGGAGTGTCTGACCCCAGGTCTTAAACAACCCTTAAAAATAGGAAACTAGGAGATTTGGGCTAGAGCGCCCGATAGGAAAGTGACACGGAAGCGAAGTAGAAAGGGGGAGGAAGACGCCATTATTTATTACTGGGGGACCAGTACCCGGGGTCCGACGGCTTAACGTGCCCATCCGACGCAAGGAGGATATTTAGTGGTTCTAGCGTTCGTACCTGCCTGGGATCGAACCTAAGGCCCTTTCCGTGGCAGTCATGAACGTTGCCCACTAGGCCACCCTCGATTGATCTGAGCCTACTCCCGTTGCCATTTTTATACCTTATCGACCACGTGTCTGCTGTGGGAGCACACCATTCCGCCTGCTTTTGGAGAGTCCAATCACTTTTGTCCACATAGTGTACCATAAGTGCGGCGGCGAGACACAAGCTGCATTCGGTCTGTTTGGTGTGGTAGCGTCGTACTGATGGTACGAACTAGTGGAAAAAAAGTTGCACAGACAGTCGTAGTTTGATTTTTCTTTTTATGTGGAGCAGTTTAACGACAACCGTGAGCAAGTCACTCAATGGGTTATAAGCAGCCGCCTGCCCTTGATTTCAGGCCACTTGCACTAGTGACAGTAGAGAGCCAGTGCCGTAGGACAGACATACCATCTACAATCCAGGGTTTGAGACCGAACACATGATTAGAGGTAAGCGTCCCTACTTTATATAAGTTCCCTGGTTAAACGTCCCTAATTTAGGACCCCTGGTACCAAGGGCCCTAAATTAGGGATGGGAGACTACTTTATGGACCCTAGGGTTGCTCATCGTGGTCGTTAAACCCCAAAACAAAACAAAAGCTTATGGGGGCCGCAATATTTTGTGGTTTTCCGCGGGCGCTGAAATGCGTAATTATGTTTCTGATTATTACATTCGAAGGGTCTTTCGCAGGGGTGGCTCAGAATCTCCTGGCGGTCCCCCAAGCTACGACCTTGTGTCCAACTAGGGGCCCGCGCAACGAAATTATGCGGCCTGCAAATGGACAATAAATCGAATTTCATTTCTGACTGAAAAAAGTTGTGATCAGATCTGAAATGTTACAGTGTATTGTACGTCAACAAACAGAGGCATAACCAAGAATTTCTGCTCTTGGGGAAAACCACAAAATACTGCGCCCCCATTGGTCTTTCTATCTTATTGCTAATGTAATGGTGTATGTGAGTATACAGTATATCATCATCATCATCAACAACCATTATCAATCCACTACTGGATGAAGGTCTTCCCAAATTTCTTCCACAATTGTTTGCCTTGGGCTTGTCTCCTCCATATCACTCCAGCATATTTCAAATTTTATCCTTCCATCTCCCATAGGGTCTTCTTCTGGGTCTTTTCCTGTCCCTCGGAATCCAGTCTAAAATTTCGGTTGTCCATCGGTGGTCTGTTCTTCTGGCAATATGTCCAGCCCATTGCCATTTCAGTGATTTCACTCTGGTCATGATGTCGTCCACTCCTGTCATTTTTCTTATCCACAAGTTCCTCTTCTTATCTTTCCTAGTTACACCAAGCATGCATCTCTTCATGCTTCTTTGAGTTGACAGCAGTCTTTGTACGTTTTTTTTAGTTAAGGTTGTACGTCTTTTTTAGTTCTCTGCTCCGTATGTACGCCCTGGCAGAATGCTTTAATTAAGCACTTTTCTTTTGAAACATAATGGCATACTGCTCTTAAAAATTGTACTGTTTCTTCTAAAAGCTCTCCATCCAAGTTTTATACGCCGATTAATTTCTTCATCAATTTGACTCTCGCTCGATATCTGCTGCCCAAGATAAATGTAGGAATCGGTTGTCTCAAACTTTTCTCCATCAATCGATAAATCTTCGTTTTTTGTAAAAGCATTGTACATCACTTTTGTCTTCTGAAAGTTTATTTTTAAGCCCACTTCTTTACTCTTGTCAGCGAGTTCTTGGATCATACTCTGCAGCTCTGAAAGGGTAGTTGCAAAGAGGATTACGTCATCAGCTAACGAAGGTGAGTTAAGTAATCTCCATTAATCTTAATCCCTTTGTTTTTCCAGTTCAATGATTGAAAGACATTATGTAATGTGGCGTTAAAGAGCTTGGGAGATATGGTGTCACCTTGTCTCACTCCCTTTCCAATTCTTATTTGTGCTGTATCTTCTAATATCCGAACCTTTGCACTTGCATTTTCATAGATGTTATTATAATGCTAATGTATACATATTCAATATCGCAGGATTTCAAAGCCGTTGTTAGTGCTGACGGTTTCACAGAATCGAAGGCCTTTTCATAGTCAATAAAAGCCATGCGTAATGGGAGTTCATATTCTCTTGTTCTTTCAATTAGTTCTCTCAGTACATGGATATGATCTATAGTGCTGTAGCCACTCCTGAATCCATCTTGTTCTCTTGGTTGGGCCATGTCTAGTGTAAGCTTCAAGCGATGTGAAAGAACCTTAGTGATGATTTTATAAACCACTGAAAGGAGGCTGATGGACCTGTAGTTCCTGAGATCCTCAATGTCAACTTTTTTATGGAGCAAGATCATTGTAGCATTGTTCCAATCCTACGCTCAATTGGGTTTAAGTCTGGGGAATTAGGGGGCCAGGGAAGTACTTTGAAGTCTTCATCATCGTGCTCTTCTAACCACTCTCGGACATTTCTAGCTGTATGACACTCCGCATCGTCGTGCTGGAAGATCCCATCCGCCCCAGGGAAGGCAATCAGCATGTATGGGTGTACGTGGTCTGCACGGATGGATTCATAACGAATTTGGTCCATAGTGCTTTCCACAGGTATGAGTGGACCCAAAGAATTCCACAAAAACATTCCCCAGACCATAACGCTGCCCCCAGCAGCTTGTGTTCCTTGTGTTCTTCCAGCTGTGGTTGAAGAATGTTTGTTCTCCGATGCTTCTCGACTTATACGCCAACGTCCATCCGTTTGATGAAGCAGAAAACCTGACTCATCGGAGAAAGCAATCCTTTGCCAATGAGGGGAGTTCGAATTCCGATACTGCAAATGTAAGACTTTTCTGCCGATGCACCTTCGTTAGCATAGGTGCAGTGCCCATCCGTCGGCAACGGATCTCCATATTGCAGGAGAGTTCGTTGAACTGTCGTTTTAGGCACACTTTCGGTAGCCCCCTGGATCGACGCGATACAGTGGAGCAGTGTGAGTTGCTCCACTGTAGCGCGTCGATTGGCCCTCACGCACCTTCATAGCCGACGTTTACCTCTCACATCAATGGAACGTGGTGCTCCGCAATTTTCACCTCGCTTATTCGCAATGGTGTCATTTCTCCAATCACGATACACTTTAACCACAGCAGCACGCGAACAGTTCACAAACTGCGCTGTTTCAGAAATACTGCCACCCTGGTCCTAAAGCCAATAATCATCCCTTTTCGGAAATCTGATAAATCGCCTCTTTTATCCATGACAGCAACGACTGATACGTTTTTAGAATTCCCAGCCTACAGCACATCTTATATAGCCTCCAAGCCAGCTCACGACACGTGCCTTCTTTCATTGGCTATGCTCTGTTGAAGTCAAAAGTAGGAGGTGGTCACAGTAATGTGATTCGACTATGTATATGCTAATTAGGATTTTCGAGGAATCTTAATTAATAAAATTTGGGTAACTTGAAAATAATTGGCAAAATCGATATAACCCCACAGGTAAAGTCCCTCACCGGAAAATTCGCTCACATTGGAAAATTCCCCCATAGGAAAATGTCCCTACGAAAATCCCCCCCCCCCACCTTTTTCAGTCAGGGACATTGCACAAATTGAACTTTACACAAAATATCTCATGTGCAGGAGATTACCGGGGTCACCATTTCCATTTTTAAGCAGTTTAAAACAAATTGAAGCCTTGCAAGCAGCACAAATATTTGTGGGAAATTACCGGGGTTAGCATTTTCCTTTTTACGGCAATTTATAGATTTTTTGTAAGTACCAGTAAAATGTGGGTGAAATTTCCGGGCTCGGCATTTTGACTTTTACCGTAGACGGTCTTATGCCGACAAGGAAATTTTCCCCAACCTGCCAGCATGCTGCCTGTAAGACCACCTGTTACTATAAATTGTAGTAAAAGTCGAAATGCCAATCCCTGAAATTTCCCCCATATTTTACTGGTACTTGCAGAACATCTGTAAATTATGGTAAAAATCGAAATGCGAACTCCTAAAATTTCCTCCACCATGCTACTTGTACACCGATGAGTCATATATGACCACCTATCTAATAAGCTGTAGGACCCCCTTTAGCCCGCAAAACAGCCAGCACTCGGAGAGGCATCGATTCAATGAGGTAGCGATAGGTATCCTGGGGTATCTGGTACCATAATGTCAACAGCAGGCCCTCCAGTTCCGTACATTTCGGGGTGGTGGTGATCTAGCGCAAACCCGCTTTTCCAAGTCGAAACACAAATGTTCGATTGGATTCATGTCAGGTAAATTTGGAGGCCAGGGCATTAACAGAAAGTCACCAGCATGTTTCTCGAACCACTCCTTGACGATTCTGGCAGTGCGGCATGGCGCATTATGCTGTTGGTAATGGTCATCACCAGCAGGGAACACAGTTGCCATGAATGGGTGAACTTGGTCCGCAACGATGTTCAGGTACCCGACAGCTGTCAGGGATTGTGCTATTGGGATAATGGAGCCTAAAGTGTCCCAAGAAAACATAACCCACAGCATAACACGGCCGCCGTCGGCTTGTTTCCGCCCAACAGTGCATCCAGGTGCCATAGCCTCCGTTGGTAATCGGCGTATCTGCGCTCCGCCGTCTACGCGAAGCACCAGGAATCTTGATTCGTCAGACAAGGCCACTTTCTTTCAATCATCCACGGTCCAATCTCGATGATCTTGGGCCCATTTCTTGCGTTGTTGGCAATAAAGTGCAATGAGCATTACGACCCGGCTGGGTCTTCGGCTACGCAAGCGCATGCGCATGCGCATAAGGCTACGATGAACTGTGTGCTGTGACACATTGCCCTGATCGTCACTGTTGTAGCTGCCGGTGACTTGTCGCACTGTGGCCCTCCGGTCGCTGTGAACAGTTTCCACTTCCCTCTGGCATCAATGAGCTGCGACGCACACAGCTCCATGGACGACGGTTCGTCGTTTGGCCATATGTGCACCACTTTTGATACGTACTCACCACAGCGGCACGTGAACAACCCACAAGCCGCACCGTTTCCGAGATCGTAGCTCCGAGTCGCCGTGCCATCACAATTTGTCCTTTATCAAACTCCGATAATTCGGCAGCTTTTCCCATTCTGACTCAGAACACTCTACTAACCGAAGCCGGTCCTCGGGTTGTATATACGTTTACTGCTCTGTGAACTTCACCTGCGCCACCGTTTGGTCTCCAAGCGTGTTCGTTTCTCTAGGCTGTGGGGTGGTCATAATGCAATGGCTCGTCGGTGTAATATTGTCTGTTACTATAAACTGCTGTGTAAACGTCGAGATGCCGAGTCCGGAAATTTCCCCCACATTTTACTGGTACTTGTAAAACATCTGAAAACTGCGGTAAAAATCGAAATTCCGACCCCGGAAAGTTCACCCATATTTTACTTGTACTTATAACACATTTGCAAATTGCCGTAAAAATGGAAATGCCAACACCGGAAATTTCCTCCACATATTTGTGCTACTTGTAAGGCTGCTACAGTTTGTGTTAAACTGCTTGAAAATGGAAATTGTGACCCCGGAAATCTCCCCCACATTCGATATTTGTGTGAAATTCAATTTGTTCACGGTTCCTGACTGAAAACTGTGGTGGAGATTTCCGTGGGATAATTTTCCTATAAGAGAGATTTTCCAATATGGTGGAATTTTCCGATGGGGAATTTACCTATGGGGTACTTTACCGTGATTCAACACCACCCTTGATATAACGCCATAATGTAATAGGACAAACACTGGCAGTACATCACGTGTTGACTGTAATAATTGGAGGTGTGACGAATCCTAAATTTTCTCGAATCCGATTCCGAATCGTAAAAGGATCTCGAATCCTTCATATAACAATAATTATAAGAAAAAAAAAAGGGATGGGGGAAAGAAAAGACTTCCACTAAACATTAAAAGCTTTTATTTAAAGCAAAATTTTAAATCTACACTGCTCGCCACCCAAAATGCAACACCAAAAAGGACACGAGATAGCAAAGCCAGATTTACTGGACACATAACAACAGATACAAAGATGAAACGATTGAGCTTACAGGCCCGTGCCACTTGCGGAAGACGCAGACATCAATAGTTCGTGTGGCCCCCATGGCTGGTAATAACGGCCGCTACACCGAACAAAGAAGCTTTGGATGTGGGCTTGGGGTATGTCGGTCTAGGCTGCTTCCACACTTTGCCACAGTTCATCAGGCGTAGCCGCGAGTGGTGCTTGCCAGGCCACTCGGTTGCCGATCAGCGACCAGACGTGTTCGATCGGCGACATATCGGGAGAACAGGCGGGCCACGGCAGCAGTGACACCTGGTGGGCCGTGAAGCATTGTTGCACGATGCGTGCCACGTGCGGGCGCGCACTGTCCTATTGAAACGTGACCGCTGGCAGGTCCTGCAGGTAAGGGAGGACTACAGGCTCCAAAACGTCGGAGATGTAGCGGTGGCTGTTGAGTGTACCGGCGGTGCGTACCAGAAGGGTGCGGGTGTCATATCCCATTGCGCCCCAAATCATAACGCCAGGCGACGGACCGGTATGGCGATGCATAGTGCAGGCGTCATAGTCTCTCGCCGCGGTGCCGCCACACGCTGATCCGACCATCGTGGTGTTGCAGGCAGAAGCGGGATTCGTCGGAGAAGACAATGTCGTGCCATTCCGTAGTCCAGGTGCGGCGTTCAACGGCCCACTGCCGCCGCCGCACTCGCCGGTGATGTAACGTCAATGGTAATCGGAGCAATAGGCGCCTTGCGACAAGTCCCCGCTCCTGCAGACGAGGTCAAACGGTACGTGCTGACATAGGTTGTTGCGCAACACACCCTAATTCCTGCGCTAACGTTCGTGATGTGGCGGAGCGAGCCGTCAATGCCCGCCGCACAACATGCCGGTCCTCCCTTTCGGTGGTGTGCCGCAGCTGCTGCAATCGCTCACGTCGGTCCGTCCGTCCCTCCTGCACCTACCGAATCCATACTCGCCTCTCTGTGGCCGATGTCGTCCCACACGGGCGCCGATGTCTCGGTACGATAATACGCTGTCGCGATACGCCACTATTCGTCCTCTGTTGAACTCCGAAACGTGCTGGAATGACTGCCGTATTCTGCGACGAGGCATCAGGAAGCTTCCCACGCACAGGTCCGGCAGCACAACACACTTCCACTACTTACACCCCGGCTTCTGTGCATCCTTCTTAGAGTGCTTCTCGATGGCGTGCCGGGTGCACATGATTTGCATATGCTCTGCAATGCTAATCGTTTGCATGTCCTCTAGCGGGCGACGCATGCTGCGAATTTCAGGCCAATCCTATGCTTCCTTCTTGGTGTTGAATTTTGGGTGGCCAGCAGTGTATTTGGTATCATATTAGCAATAGTATGAACGTAAAATTTAGAAAGAAAAATGTTACTTGTATTACTTAACAATTAAAAAATAAAATTCGCAATTTTTAAAAAACAGTATGGGGAGGCGGAGGGGGGGGGAGATAGCCGAGGTCTCGTACCCAGGATGCTCCACTGGTCAGAACTCGTCATCTGACAAAAATTCTAACAAATATCACTCTGGAAGAAGAACCAAACGCCAAGTTCTTAGGTTAAGATTCGAATGAAGAAAAAAGCGCGAGGATTCGAATGTCACATCCCATCCCTAGTAATAATCATAAAAAAAATCGTTGATTGAATGATGAAAGTTCAGACGTGGTGATATCAGGAACAAAAGCAGAAACAATAATAAAAGCAAAATAACTTGCATCAATTGGGAATACTTTCAAATGATAATTTTGCGGCGGAGTAAGAAACAAGTAACGGAAATTAGTTATCGTTTGAAGTGAGAGCTATAGCATACACGAATTCTGGCTGGGTCGTATATTATCTATTATTATTTACCCTTGTGGGCTTGGATGCTTGAAGAGATCGCGGTGCCGCATAGTCGGTGACCTTCGCGCAGTCACGTGACCACCCCTTCTTACAGACATGAGACGGCTAACTGAAACCAAAACCATGGAGTCTGCAGCATTTTCGCTATTGGATTGTGCGTTTCAGTTTGGAGAGGTGAGACAGGCAGCAGGAAGGCATTTCTACAAACGTGTCTGTTTTGCAGGGACATTAATTAAGCGCAGGATTCATGTTTTTATTTGACGAAACGATAGTGGGTTAACATATTCTTATGTGAAGAAATATCAACAAGGCAGAATTGCTAGCTAGCATCTCTGTGTATGCTGGATATGTCAGAAGGGTGAAAATTCAAATCGAATGTTATGGAGAGACTTCAAGTAGCGATGAAGCAATGGAGATAGCACGAATTTACCTTTTTCCCCCCCCCCCTTCCTTTCACAGCAGCAGCAGCAAATATTGGAGATTCACCCGTTAATTTGTCAAATAAACTGATTGATTCATGGCGCTAAAAAAAAGTCCGCTACGACTAAAGAAAGAAAAAAGGAATATTAGGCAGTGTCGTTTAAAATATGTAAGTATTATGTCCTTTTAATTTTTAGTGAAAGTATCAACGACTGACAAAAAAGTGTAAAAGCATTTCAATTCAGTATTATGCATATGCGTAGCGTAATCGAAAATTGGGTTAATTTTATAATAATAATAATAATTATTATTCCGACGCAACGCGTATGGTATTTATTATGTACTTAGAGCGGTTACTGAAAATATGGCAGTGTGTATTTTGAAAATACTGTTTTCACAGGGCTGGGGCAACAAAACTTTTTTTTTTTTTTTCTTTTTTGGCGACATTGGCAAGAAATGTTTTGGTCAGATCATAAAACTTGTGCTGTTGTAAAACAAAATGTTATGACGTCAGTAGAATATGCTTCGCATGAAACGCTTATAGCGATAAAATACAAATTAATGCAAAAATTGAGTTGTATATCTATCTCATGGGATAGGACTTTTCGATATAAAAAAATTTACTGATTTCATAAACGAGGTTAAATTGTATTTATTCTAATACTACAAGAACCGCAGCTCTGTCGTTATACTTCAAACAGCATACCTTTAAAAATATATGCAATTTCTTTCTCTTCTTTCCACTGCTTTCTGGTTTTATTTTTTTAATAAAACTGTTATTGTATTACACTTAGATGACACATAAAACTTTCCTGCTCTTTTAAAAATCACAATGACTTTCGGGCATTTAGGATATGTGTTTTTTTAATTTGGCTGGTACTTCGTTTACTTTTTTTTTCTCAAACCAAATACGCGAGGAGAGTTTAACCCAGGTCTCAGGAATGACATTTATAACAAGTTAGTAAAATCATGCAATGCATTGATTATGATACGCTTTCCAACATACTAGAAATCATTACTCAAGTTATGAGGATAATGGCTGTAGAATAAATCTCGCTCCTATGACCTTACCTTTGACCCCATTTCGATGATATTCAACAAAACCGGTAAAGTATACTTCCGGAAGAACATGATATGGGTTTGTCTCAATCGAAGCATTTTTACCTAAGTTATGACGCATAAGGGTGGTGGAATGGATCCCGCTCCTATGTCCTGACCTTTGACACCATTTCGCCCATTTTAAATAGGATTCGTCCCCAAGTGGTCCCTTACCACATACTAAAATTTAATCGAAATCGAACCATTTTTACGCAAGTTATGATGCATAAGGGCAATGGAATGGATCCCCCTCCTATGTCCTGACCTTTGACCCTATTTCGCACATTTTTAATAGGATTCGTCCCCTGTTGATCCTTTACGACATACTAAAATTTCATGGAACTCGAACCATTTTTACGCAAGTTATGACGCTAAAGGGTGGTGGAATGGATCCCGCCCCTATGTCGTGACCTTTGACCCCATTTCGCTCATTTTCAATAGGGTTGGTTCATCCCCAGGTGGTCCCCTTACCACATACTAAAATTTCATGGAAATCGAACCATTTTTACGCAAGTCATGACGCATATGGGCAGTGGAATGCACCCCGCTCCTATATCCTGACCTTTGACCCCATTTCGCTCATTTTCAATAGGGTTCGTCCCCAGTGATCCCCTACCACATACTAAAACTTCATCGAAATCTAACAATTTTTACGCGAGTTATCGTACGGACGGACAGACGGACAAAGTTGGAGCAGATACGCTTCTTCAACCTACGGTTGGAAAGCTTAAATAAAAGTTAGCGGACGTGCTGTTTACTGACTGGTATGAAATCGTGGCATTACCGTACGGTTATGCGATGAGTAAGAAACAGTGCTGCCGTTCTACGGATTTATAAGTACATCTACTGTTTTTGACCCCTGTCTACTAATAGATTTTTTTCCTGTTCGAAGACCTCCTACAGCATCAGGGACATGCTACCTAACAATATCTGCATTCTTTCAGTACTCACCGTCTACTGATCAAATAGACAGGACTCACCTAAGAATTGATCTGAAGAGAAAAACTGACCAAAACTAAATTATTCAGCACCTGCTCTACCTATTATATTTTTAAATTCATACTGGCTGTTATGAAATATTTTTTATTCTAAATTATTAGTGTGTTATAGGAAGATTTTCCCTAATTTTGTTGAAACACAGAGTATTAAGAAAACATCTATAGATCGAAATCTGTGTTAATGATACTTTTTTGAGTACAGCACTTATTTCACATGCTTTTGGGAACATCTGGGTATCATTGAGTAGAAGTGTAAGATTATAACTCTTTGTTTTTAGGAAGACAAGTGGAACAAATCGAGCTGTGTCTACGCTAAACGGCAAATGCCATGATTTTTGACACCAACATTAATTTTAATAATGAACAATGTTTTTTTTTTTGATTGGAGGTTTAACGACCACCGTGAGCAACTCAATGGGCTATAAGTAGTCGCCCGTCCCTAATTTAGGGTCACTGGTTCCAGGGAAGGGAGAGAGCCAGTGCCGTAAGACAAACACAACATCCATGCCTGACCGGGATTCGAACCCGGACCCCTTACGGACGAATGATCAGAGGCCAGCGCCTTAGACCACTGCGCCACCGGGGCGGCTGAGCAATGTTTTATAAAGCTGTTTATCAGTAATATCATTTCAGAAAGCGACTCAGGATTGTATTATTTTAAATTTTCATTCCGTTTAATATTAGTTTGGGTAGTAGTAGTGCCGCCACTGTGGCGCAGTGGTCTAAGCGATGGCTTCAGATCATTCGTCCGAAAGAGTTATGGGTTCGAATCCCGATGAGACATGGATGTCGTGTTTGTCTTACGGCTCTGGTTCTCTCCTTGCCCAGGAACCAGTGACCCTAAATTAGGAACGGGCGACTGCTTATAGCCCACTGAGTTGCTCATGGTGGTCGTTAAACCTCCAATCAAAAAAAAAAGTAGTAGTAGTATTGCATATGTATTTGACACGCCAGTAGATTACTTAAGTGGTCCTTCATATTGAAATTACATCCAATAATGCATTACATTTGTGAGGTGGTTCATATTTCAAGCAAGAAAATCTGATCTGATTTTTTTAACTCTGGTCTACTGATTTTAGGTAAAAGCCTCTGGTAACTCTGGTTAGAAATACCCAACCCTTCCCAAAATTACTTATATGCGCAGCCCTTAGCTACCTGTGGAAGTAATAGAAGATACTGTACGTGGTTATACAGGGTGATTCATAAAGAAGTATCCAGTTTCAACGCACTATAAAACCAAAACAATATAAGATATTTTATGTTACCTGTAACAGAATTGTAGGGGAATGTTTCAAGTTTTCTTAGAGACAGTCTCAGGTGTTCTATGTGTGCACCCTTAGTCACATATTGAGCCTGTAATCCATTTCAGCCCAAACGCGAGGTAAGATATCTGCATCAAGTGCAGTGATAGTGGCTGTGATACGCTGTTTCAGCTCCGCTAGATCAACAGGAAGGGGAGAGGCAAATGCCTTGTCCTTTACGTACCCCCACACGAAAAAGTCACGAGGTGGTCAGGACTTCTGGGTGGCCATTGGGTCAGTGGCATGTTGTAGTCCGCGGCTCGTCCAATCCATCGGCGAGGAAGATGTTCATCGAGATAATCTCGCACGTCGCCTAACCAGTGCGGTGGTGCACCACCCAATTGGAGAATAAAGTTGTCATTGTCGTCCTGCAACTGTGGCATCAACCAAAGACTTAACATATCCAGAAAAGAGCCTCCCGTGACAGTTTTCTCGTGAAACAAGAAGGGGCCGTACAATTTCTTTTTGGACACTAACCCAATGGCCACCCAGGACTCCTGACTTACCATCTTGTGATTTTTTCCTGTAAGGGTACGTAAAGGACAAGGTATTTATTACCCCCTCCCCATCCTGTTGAACTAGCGAAGCTGAAACGGCGTATCACAGCCACTATCACTGCACTTGATTCAGATACCTTATCTCGCGTTTGGGTGGAAATGGATTACCGGCTCGATGTGTGTCGTGTGACTAAGGATTCACACATAGAACATCTGTGACTGTCTCTAAAAAAACTTGAAACATTCCCCTACAATTCTGTTACAGGTAACATAAAATACCTTACATTGTTCTTGTTTAATAGTGCGTTGAAACTGTATACTTCTTTATGAATCAATCTGTGTATTATGGCCAAATCTCTATAAAAAGAAAAATTATCCCAATTTCTTGACTATTTCGTTGAGCAGTCGCCGGACAACAGAAATATGTCTATCAAAATGCGAAATGTTTATAGACAGAGACACAGGACGAATAACGACGTAGAGGGTTGAATTCAAAATTAAATTAGATTATAAGACAAAAACGACCAAATGTGAAGTTGCTAGTGAACATTTTAAAGCAAGAAGCAACGAGTGATTCACAGAGTTTGAAAGCTAAGGAACTGGGACAAGTAGAAGAAAAAAAGGGGGAAATACACTCACCTGGACAGAAGAATCGAAAATATTATTACGGAGTTCGAGGTTCAAATGACCAGGGAAAATGCATGACAACAGTCTTAAGCTACGTTACCAAAATGCATAAGAAATACGCGGTCGAGTCACATTATTGTGACCACCAGATCCAGAGTAACCGCCGTATGCAGCGCGAACAGCAGCTGGACGGGATGGGAGTGACCCAATAAGGTGCTGGAAGGTGTTCACAGGTATGGGGAGCCATGCTGACTGCAGTGTATCGAACAGCTGCTGGAGGGTGCGTAGTGGAGGATCCATAGAGCGAACAGCACGATCGAGATGGTCTCACAGATGCTCAATCGGGTTTAAGTCTGGGGAATTAGGAAGCCAGGGAAGTACTTTGAAGTCTTCATCGTGCTCTTCCAACCACTCTCGGACATTTCTAGCTGTGTGACACGTCGCATTGTCGTGCTGGAAGATCCCATCCGTTCCAGGGGAAAAAATCAGCATGTATGGGTGTACGTGGTCTGCAAGGATCGATTCATAACGAATTCGGTCCATAGTGCTTTCTCCAGGTATGAGTGGACCCAAAGAATGCCCCAGATCATAACACTACCCCCACCAGCTTGTGTTCTTCCAGCAATGGTTGAAGAGTGTTTGTTCTCCGATGTTTCTCGCCTTATACGCCAAAGTCCATCCTCCCGATGAAGCAGAAAACGTGACTCATCGGAATAGGCAATCCTTTGCCAACCAGCGTAGGTCCAATTCCGATACTTCGGTGCAAATGTAAGCCTTTTCTGTCGATGCACCTTCGTTTGCGTAGGCGCAGTGACCATCCCTCTGCATCGGAGCCCCACACGCAGCATGGTTCCCTGAACTGTCGTTTTAGATACACTTCCGGTAGCCCCCCCAGGTTCATTCGGCCAGTGAGTTGCTCCATTGTAGCGTGTCGATTGGCCTTCACGCACCCTCGAAGCGACGTCCACCTCTACATCAATGGCACGTGGTGCTCCGCAGTTTGCACGTCGCTTGTTCGCAATGGTGCCATTTCTCCAATCACGACACACTTTAACCACAGCAGCACACGAACAGTTCACAAACTACGCTGTTTCAGAAATACTGCCATCCTTGGCCTGAAAGCAGACATAGTCATCTCTTTTTGCAAATCTGATAAATCGCTCCTTTAATCCATGACAGCAACGAGTGATATGTTTTCAGAATGCCTACAGCACACCTTATATACCCTCCAAGCCAGCTCTCAACACGTGCCTTCTTTCATTGGCTACGCACTGTTGACGTCAAAAGTAGAAGGTGTTCACAATAATGTGACTCGACTGTGTATATTTCTTTAATTATTTTAAGAGATGGGTATTTCTTAGTCATGGCGTAACCATACCGTCCGCTAATGCCACGATTTTCCTACCCGTCAGCAAACGCCACAATACCTTTAAAAATTTAGACCTCCAGGCGGTTTATAATAAGCACTGAAAATGTTTATTTTTATAAGCAGGAATTTTATGTCACTGAAAAAAAATCCAAATAATTATGGGCGTGTATGTGCGTAAAATGAATTTTTTACCCACATACACGCCCATAATTTTTTTTTAAACGCACGTCCGTTTGAAGGTATGTAACACACACACACACACACACCTATTCATTTTTTTTATCGTAGTCGGCGTCTATGGTCGTATCGATCGTGGTCGTCACGAAATTATTAAATTTTGGCTGCCGTTTATTTGAATTTAAACACGTTAAGTATATCGCGGATCTGACTCACATTAAACATAGCCAGTGATGTGAGTGTAGCATTAATAGTGTGACATTTTCTGTACGCGCATGTGAATACGAAGATATTCTGTTTCGCGAAATATGCATATGGAGATAACACAGTGACAGGTCCAAAAAAAAATTGATCGGGGTGGGGGATATCCTATGCTGCTGCTCATATATTTAAAAACATCTTTGGTTCATGTACGCAATAGAATACGAACAGGAAGAACAACGCGAACAAACAACAATGCGACTTACGCTGATCATCATACTACTTTTCCTTTTAATCGAATCATTATTTTCCCTCGAATAAGAGGGATGTGTGATATATTTCAATTTTAATTCAAGTGAAACAAAACATTTCAAATATCTTGCAGTTGTTAAATTAGCCCCGAAATTTGTAAGGAATCCTCGTTTTTTGTATTCTAATTTTTGAAAACACCACCCACCATTCTTCCTCTGTTTTTAGCACATCTTTTGTATAAAAAAGATCGTGCTTATGTTATCGGTTTGTCCGTCCGCATGTAGACACCATATCTTTGCAACTATTAGTCCGATTTGAAAAATTCTTTTTGCACTGGGAAGCTTGAAATATGCTAATGGTGATCCTTTATTTCGTTTTTTTTTTTTTTTTAGATACAATTTCGCTCGTAGAGGGCGTAAATGAAGATGATGTCGAATTCAAAATACATTTTATTCCATATATTTGCTTCTAAACAACCGATTGAAAAAATTATTTTATCTTTCCATTCTATTTATGTCAAAGAGTATTTTAGGTATAGTTACTTTTTCAAATTACGCATAGATTTTCCGCTAGGGGGCGTAAAAGTAAATTACGTTTCCCCCGATATCTCTTCTTGTAAAACTCCGATTTGAATTTTTTTTTTCTTCAGCGGATATAGCTCCTGGTAGAAAATCTTTTGCATAGAATTTCTAATTGTTGGTAAAGAATAGTTTGCCACTAGGGGGCGGATTTTTGCTTCTGATGTATTTGTTTATAAAATCTGAGCTTTTAAAATCTCGATTAATTTTTTTTTTTTTTTCGTGGACCTATGCCACTCACGTCCATAAACCTTTTCGGGATATTTTCTTCTTACAGTAATGCATGGTTTCTCTGCCAGGGGGCGTAGATGTAGATCTTATTTTTGTCAATATCTCTGCGTCAAATGGTCCGATTTGAAAAAATCTTTGGATAGAGTTTCCAGTGTGACATGTTTTTCATATAATTTCAAAATTTTTAAGTAATTCATAGACTTTCCGCTAGGGGGCGTAATGTTAAATTGCGTTTCTCCCCGATATCTCTGCTTCTAAAACTCCGATTTGAAAAATTATTTCTGCACCGGATACACCTCCTAATGGGAAATCCTTTGCATATAATTTCTAATTTTGGTAAAAAAAAAAAAAAAATGGTTTGGCCACCAGGGGGCGTAAGCCTTAATTTCCGCTTCTGGTGTATTTGCAGCAAAATCTGAACTTCTAAAATCTAGATTGGAAAAAATTCGTTTGTGGACCGATACTACTCACGTCGACAAACCTTTTAGGAATATTTTCTTAAAATAGTGCATGGTTCCTACGCCAAGGGGCGTTGATGTATATCTTATGTTTGTGAATATCTCTACTAGTTCTAAGAGTCCGATTTGAAAAATAAAAATTCTTTCTTTGTTGGATAACGTTTCTGATGCGAAATGGTTTTCGTATAAATTCAAACATTTAAAGTAATTCCTAGACTTTCCGCTAGGGGGCGCAAATGTAAATTGCGTTTTCTGCGTTATTTCTCTACTAAAACTCCGATTAGAAAAACTCTACCTGTATCGCATACAGCTCCCGACAGAAAATGTTTTTCATATATTTCTAATATTTGGTAAAGAATGGTTCAGCCACCAGGGGGCATAAGTGTTAATTTCTGCTTCTGATGTATTTGCAGTAAAATGTGAGCTCCTGAAAACTCTACTGAATTTTTTTTTCTTGGACCGATACCGATCAAATCGAGAAATCTTTTGAGAATACTTTCTTCCTAAAATAATGCATGGTTTCCCCGCCAGTGGGCGTGGATGCATATCTTATATTTGTCCATATCTCTGCTTCTAAGAGTCCGATTTGAAAAATTCTTTCTTTGTCGGAGAGCGTTTCCGCTGCGAAAAATATTTCTCATATGAATTCAAGTTTTTTTTTAAAGCACAAGTCTGCAACCAGAGGGCCTAAGCTCACGATTAGATATTGCTGTAAACGATTCAGTTTACAGCAATATCTGCGGGATTAAAAACGAGATTGTAAAACTTCTGCCAGATACTACTGTTTTCCAGATTGGTTCCATTGACTTTGAATAACTTTGATGAATTCAATTTGCGTTAGAACGGATTCAAAAGACGTGCTAATTACACACGAAAATTCGGTGTCATCTTTCTTGTTGCCTCTATAGTTGATAAACATAGATATCTTGCATGATTTTTTCGGTTTTTCATTTGTTATTTCATTGTTATAAAATGGCTGTCGTACGTAGTACAAAAACTCAATCTAGCAGGGACAGCAGTGTTTACAGGGTTATTCACCGAGTTTAACGAACCCTGTCTGTCTCCAGGGTTCGTTAGATCTTCGCTTGTAGAGAATTCAGAAATTCTGGGGTTTTGCCTGTATTTTCCACGCTGATGAAAATAAATAAATAAAAACCCCAGCTAAAATTAAAGAGTCATTCTTTTGCATTGAAGAATATGTTTATTCCATGAAGATGTGAGGAAGATCTTTAAGTTTTGTCCTGATTTCTTTGTATTATTAACCCGATGATTCGCTTTTGTTCATTATTAGGTTTTCCCCAGTTATCTCGCTGTTGAGTTTTCATTTCTAAATTGAATTTCTGTTCGGTCTCACTTTTCGGTATCGGACATTCTAAATCTCTCCTTCCTCCCGTTTCGTTTCTTGTGACGTACTACAGAGGTGAAAACATGTATCAAGACTACAAATATGCAGCGAGACATTCTGTCCGCGTAGCTCAGTTGGGAGAGCGTGTGACGTACTACAGAGGTGAAAACATGTGTCAAGACGACAAATCTGCAGCGAGACATTCTGTCCACGTAGCTCAGTTGGGAGAGCGTGTGACGTACTACAGAGGTGAAAACATGTGTCAAGACGACAAATCTGCAGCAAGACATTCTGTCCACGTAGCTCAGTTGGGAGAGCGTGTGACGTACTACAGAGGTGAAAACATGTGTCAAGACGACAAATCTGCAGCGAGACATTCTGTCCGCATAGCTCAGTTGGGAGAGCGTGTGACGTACTACAGAGGTGAAAACATGTGTCAAGACGACAAATCTGCAGCGAGACATTCTGTCCGCGTAGCTCAGTTGGGAGAGCGTGTGACGTACTACAGAGGTGAAAACGTGTCAAGACGACAAATCTGCAGCGAGACATTCTGTCCGCGTAGCTCAGTTGGGAGAGCGTGTGACGTACTACAGAGGTGAAAACATGTGTCAAGACGACAAATTTGCAGCGAGACATTCTGTCCGCGTAGCTCAGTTGGGAGAGCGTGTGACGTACTACAGAGGTGAAAACATGTGTCAAGACGAAAAATCTGCAGCGAGACATTCTGTCCGCATAGCTCAGTTGGGATAGCGTGTGACGTACTACAGAGGTGAAAACATGTGTCAAGACGACAAATCTGCAGCGAGACATTCTTTCCGCGTAGCTCAGTTGGGAGAGCGTGTGACGTACTACAGAGGTGAAAACATGTGTCAAGACGACAAATTTGCAGCGAGACATTCTTTCCGCGTAGCTCAGTTGGGAGAGCGTGTGACGTACTACAGAGGTGAAAACATGTGTCAAGACGACAAATTTGCAGCGAGACATTCTTTCCGCGTAGCTCAGTTAGGAGAGCGTGTGTCGTACTACAGAGGTGAAAACATGTGTCAAGACGACAAATCTGCAGCGAGACATTCTTTCCGCGTAGCTCAGTTGGGAGAGCGTGTGACGTACTACAGAGGTGAAAACATGTGTCAAGACGACAAATTTGCAGCGAGACATTCTTTCCGCGTAGCTCAGTTAGGAGAGCGCGTGTCGTACTACAGAGGTGAAAACATGTGTCAAGACGACAAATCTGCAGCGAGACATTCTTTCCGCGTAGCTCAGTTGGGAGAGCGTGTGACGTACTACAGAGGTGAAAACATGTGTCAAGACGACAAATTTGCAGCGAGACATTCTTTCCGCGTAGCTCAGTTGGGAGAGCGTGTGACGTACTACAGAGGTGAAAACATGTGTCAAGACGACAAATTTGCAGCGAGACATTCTTTCCGCGTAGCTCAGTTAGGAGAGCGTGTGTCGTACTACAGAGGTGAAAACATGTGTCAAGACGACAAATCTGCAGCGAGACATTCTTTCCGCGTAGCTGAGTTGGGAGAGCGTGTGACGTACTACAGAGGTGAAAACATGTGTCAAGACGACAAATTTGCAGCGAGACATTCTTTCCGCGTAGCTCAGTTAGGAGAGCGTGTGTCGTACTACAGAGGTGAAAACATGTGTCAAGACGACAAATCTGCAGCGAGACATTCTTTCCGCGTAGCTCAGTTGGGAGAGCGTGTGACGTACTACAGAGGTGAAAACATGTGTCAAGACGACAAATTTGCAGCGAGACATTCTTTCCGCGTAGCTCAGTTGGGAGAGCGTGTGACGTACTACAGAGGTGAAAACATGTGTCAAGACGACAAATTTGCAGCGAGACATTCTTTCCGCGTAGCTCAGTTAGGAGAGCGTGTGTCGTACTACAGAGGTGAAAACATGTGTCAAGACGACAAATTTGCAGCGAGACATTCTGTCCGCGTAGCTCAGTTGGGAGAGCGTGTGACGTACTACAGAGGTGAAAACATGTGTCAAGACGACAAATATGCAGCGAGACATTCTGTCCGCGTAGCTCAGTTGGGAGAGCGTGTGACGTACTACAGAGGTGAAAACATGTGTCAAGACGAAAAATCTGCAGCGAGACATTCTGTCCGCATAGCTCAGTTGGGATAGCGTGTGACGTACTACAGAGGTGAAAACATGTGTCAAGACGACAAATCTGCAGCGAGACATTCTTTCCGCGTAGCTCAGTTGGGAGAGCGCGTGACGTACTACAGAGGTGAAAACATGTGTCAAGACGACAAATCTGCAGCGAGACATTCTGTGCGCGTAGCTCAGTTGGGAGAGCGTGTGACGTACTACAGAGGTGAAAACATGTGTCAAGACGACAAATCTGCAGCGAGACATTCTTTCCGCGTAGCTCAGTTGGGAGAGCGTGTGACGTACTACAGAGGTGAAAACATGTGTCAAGACGACAAATCTGCAGCGAGACATTCTGTCCGCGTAGCTCAGTTGGGAGAGCGACTTACTCCGGAGTGAGGGGGACAAGGATTCGATGACCGTCGAGGACAAACTTGTGTTATCACATTGGCGCCCGATTGTGGAAAAGGGATCCACTGGCCGTTGGGTTCTTCGAAAAATGTGTGATGTTTGTTTTACACATTGTTTGGAATTAATTAAGAATTCCTACTACGCTTCAAAAAATAAAATAAAATAAAATAAAAGTAAGAGGGAGATGATGTGACGTATTAGGAAGGTAAAGCACGTGTTTAGACGACAAATCTGCAGCGATACATTCCGTCCGTGTAGCTTAGTTGGGAGAGCAACTTACTCCGGAGTGAGGGAGGCGCGGAATCGATCTTCGTCACGGGCAAATTTGTGTTTTCACTACAGTACGGACCAAATTTAGTAACTGAATAAATATTACATTCATACACTGTGTACCAGAAAAGCATTTAACTGTTTTTTTTTTTTTTTTTTTTTATATTGGGCGTGACATTTTTCTTTGCTGAGAACAGTTTTCTTAGCACAAAATAAAAGCATCTATAAAAATAAGAGGAGGAAACCCGGGTCTTCTCTACCCCCTCGGTATTGACACTTCTATTCACTTACTGCTTGACTTAATTATCAGTAGCGTTCTTTATTATTTAAAACGTGTGTAGGCAGCTTTCAGAAACACTACGTAAAATTTTTCTCTTCGTATTTACTCCCTCGAAGTGAAACAAAATTACTCAAATAAATTTCAAGAATGATTTACTGACAGTTTACTTTTATTTCAGCCGCACTTCACTCAAGCATAGCTCCAATAGCACAATAAGCACTTAGTCGAATTAACGTAAGTTAGGAAGCAGACAACTTGATTACCTCCAACCCAAATGTATAACAACACAACTCGAATGTACGCAGACTTCAAGTAAACACAGTTTCAGACAAATGAAGCTTGCACCTCACATTTGCTGCTTGCTTCAACATTATACACTGCCGGACAATTGCTAAGGACGGATGACAATAGCAACGATAGCAACCATAAAATGGAAGGCAGGAAAATGTGGAAATTGGCATAACTGCGGGATACAGTAAGACGTGTTGTGCGTATGCAAATTTTGGATTGCCGAACTTGTTCGTGACGTCATAGCGCTGATAAGAGATACATATTACCACGCCCCCGGTAGTACGGTGGTCGCGGAATACTTAATCATCGTCTAAGTGGATAAACAGTGAGGTTGTGTTCCCATAAATGTAAGGAACCGAATCTCAAAGTTTTCAGACGTCGCGTTGTGTTTCATAATATAGGTTCGTTACGAGGTATTCGTAAAAAACCCATATGCCGCAAATTGTGAATTAGAGAAATATACACAGCCTATAAAAGTTGGCTACTCCAGGTTAAGTAATTAACACTGTTTATTATAAGAAAAGCATATTTAAGCAATTACAGCCTTCAGGTGGAGGCCAAATAAAAGTCACGTTAAATTAAAATAATAGAATTAGCCATGTTGACTGGCCCACTGCTGCGTAAGCCTGTTACACCCCTGAGCTTAACTTTAAATTAAATCCCTCAATCTATGTCGAGGAGGCATAGCGACCATGAATATGTATATATACAGTTAACATGGGAAGTGGAATTTGGGGAAAAGAACGTCATCTTACCTTCCTTCGGTTGGGTTGTCGCCCGTTGAGGTCCCATGCTGGCAGGAGAAAACTTTCGAGGATGCTGCCTCCGGATCTATCTATCGCGTTATATGGTTACTCAGCCTCTCTCTTATCATTGGTATCCTCTCTCTTTATATATCTACCTCGCTCTACCTAATTCTCGCTGAATAATCTCTCTGACTAGCTATCCTCTCATTCTCGAATATCTACGAATATGTCCTCCGAATACTATACGTGAATAAACATCTGTATCGATATCTGTCTGTGAATCACCGTTCCCGACTATGTCTTTTTCCTGTATATATATTTCCGTCCCTTTAATTTTCCACGTGGTAGGGGCGTGCCTACCACCCCCTAAGAACTCTTCGCCTGGGGGTCTGCATTGGTCAGCTGAGCTGACCAGTGCTCGAGCTTAGTGGCTATTAGTTGGCCCTTTGGTCCACTTAGCTACCTTTTCGCAGCAGCTGGCATGTTGGGAAGGTGAGGCTCCTTGCGAATTCCATGGGACATAATTTCTGCGCTCGGATGAATAGCGGAGAATTTGACGGGGCTTTCTTCTGACAGTTACGACTTTCTAGTGACACCGCGATGTACTTTACGACTTTCGCTGGTGCCTCCTTCATCGAGGAGATAGTCGTAAACCGTAACTCGCCTATTCATCTGAAAACATTCCGGTATTTCAGGAGTTGCATGTGCCCTCCTGAAATACCGGGATGTTTTGTCCCACCAGCAACGCTAGCACTGGGGCCATTTCTTAAATTTCGTGAATGCCGTGCTTCTTCTCACAAGAGTGAAAAGAAAATAAATTCCTTGGTCATTCTCCACGGGTGTTCGGGGCAAACCGCCTTGACCACCTGGGCTTTCTGCTCCATTGGGAAAAAGGGGTTATGAGGCAGGAAGGGAGCAAAGAAAAAATAATTTAAATTAAGTAAGAAATAATTAAAGTACATTACTCCTGGTCTTTGTATTTAATTAGGCCGCAAACAATGTGACCCGAACTACACTGACGGAAAAAAAAATCCCAACACCAAGAAGGGGTTGTGTTAGATAAACGACAGTTGGTAGGCGGTGAGAGTACATCTGTACGATGACGTCTATGCAAATTTTGCGCTCGGCGCATACGTGTGGCGCTAGTAGCGCCCCTCGGAACATGCAAAGCAGGTTTGCTGTAAATACGCGCTGTAACGTTCGCGAGCGTTAGTTATATTTGAGATTCGACGTAGGGTGTTGATGTTAGTCAAGAATGTCTTTAAGAAGACGAAGAAGCCATTATCAACAGCTCACGGAGTTTGAACGAGGTCGTGTAATAGGGCTACGAGAAGGTGGATTTTCTCTCCGCAATATTGCAGAACGACTTGGCAGGAATGTAGTCACTGTGCATGATTGTTGGCAGCGGTGGTCAAGGGAAGATACTGCCTCAAGAAGACCGGGTTCCGGCCGGCCACGTGGCACTACTGAGAGGGAAGACCGCCGTGTACGGCGTATGGCCGTGGCGCATCGTACCGCGTCTGCGGCAACAATTCGAGCTGCAGTTGCCACCACAGTGACACAACGAACTGTTACAAATCGGTTACTTGAAGGACAGCTCCGAGCCAGACGCCCAGTAACGTGCATTCCACTTACTCCAAACCACTGCCGTTTGCGACGTCAGTGGTGTCAAGCTAGAGCTCATTGGAGAACGGAGTGGAGATCTGCTGTGTTTTCTGATGAAAGCCGGTTCTGCCTGGGTGCCAGTGATGGCCGCGTGTTGGTTAGAAGGAGGCCAGGTGAGCGCTTGCAACCAACCTGTCTGCGGCCGAGACACACTGGACCTACACCTGGAGTTATGGTCTGGGGAGCAATTTCCTATGACAGCAGGAGCACTCTCGTGGTTATTCCACGCACCCTGACGGCACAGTTGTACGTCGGTCTGGTGATTCAACCTGTTGTGCTGCCATTCATGAACAGCATTCCAGGGGGTGTTTTCCAACAGGATGGCGCTCGCCCGCATACCGCTGTTGTAACCCAACATGCTCTACAGAGTGTCGACATGTTGCCGTGGCCTGCTAGATCACCAGATCTTTCACCAATCGAGCACGTATGGGACATCATTGGACGACAACTCCAGCGTCACCCCCAACCAGCATTAACCGTCCCTGTATTGACCGACCAAGTGCAACAGGCATGGAACTCCATCCCACAAACTGACATCCCGCACCTGTACGACACAATGCATGAACGTTTGCGTGCTTGCATTCAACATTCGGGCGGTTACACCGGTTATTAATGTACCAGCATTTCACATTTAAAATGGCTCTTCTCGCGCTTGCAATAAGCTGTGATCTTGAAACCTTAATCGATTAAATATGTTACTTATACAAATGTATTGCCGCCATTTCATTCCTCTACAACTATTTTTTCGTGGTGTTGAGATTTTTTTTCCGTCAGTGTATGAAGTAGTTCAGCGGCAACACAACGGAGAAACCTCAGGTTCGATCCCAGTAGGTACGAACGTTCGAACACAAAATATCCGCCCTGCGTCGTATGGGCACGTTAAGCCGTCGGACCCGGGTACTGCCCCCCCGGTGTTAATAAGAGCGTGGCCCCCCTATTCGTCATATGAATGACAGTTTGTATAATTATACGTTTTCTCATTCTTCCCATTGCATGTTTGGGCCGCGGATGGTCTAGTGGTCAACTTTCGTGATTGCAATGGAGAAACCTCAAGTTCGATCTGAGGCAGGTACGAACGTTCGAACCACTGAATATCCGTCCTGCTTCGGATGGGCACGTTAAGCCGCCGGACCCTGCGTACTGCCCCCCGGTGAAAATAAGGACGTGACCCCCTATCTATCATACCAATAACAGTTTGTATAATTATGCGTTTTCTCATTCTTCCCATTGCATGTTTGGGCCGCGGATGGTCTAGTGGTCAACTTTCGTGATTGCAGGAGAAACCTCAGGTTCGATTCCAGCAGGTACGAACGTTCGAACCACTAAATATCCGCTCTGCTTCGGATGGGAACGTTAAGCCGTAGGACCCTGGTACCCCCCGTAATAATAAGGACGTGACACCTCCACCCCCCCAGTTTCGGTAACGCGTAGACAGATGACTCCTCTGCCTCAAGCTAGTCACGGCGAGGCCCTGACTAACTTTTGAGTTATCCTAAGCCGAATAGCCGATGCAAACTAAGATGTCCGTTGTTATGGTATCATCGTGTGAGGAGAAACGAAAAGACCTTTAAGACACATAGACTGGAAAACGGTAAGTTAACCGTGCGATATATGCGAACATCAGCGTTGTACGGCAAGAATCTGTCACATCTCATTGTTTACTTAACGCGTTCGCGTATTTATATCAGTTACATCCATTTTTTTTATATACTTAACCAGTAAAATTTATTATTTTTTCTTTTTATAATAGTATGTATATATTGTAAAGTATTTCAGAAAATAATATAGCCAGATCTAATGACCTAAACAAATTTTTAATTAAACAAAACTTTTTAATGATCTACAAATGTTTCAATATAAACAATTATCTTTTCCAACACTTTTAATCCCCAAGATTTGAAATTGTCTAAACTCCAAATTACGTGAAGAGTGCATTTGTTTATATCATATTTAATTTTATTTATTTTTTCTCCCGTTCAACAGCTATTACGAACTCATAATAAATACCGCTGGAAAACCTTCAATTAAAAGTTTTGTTCTCTGCAACTTCTCTTATTAAACAAATAGCCACATTAAAATGATTTTTGACATTAGTTAGAGTGTGTATAACGAAGTAAATTTCTCCGTCATTTCTGTCCACGCCAGGATTCGAACCCGGATCCCCTCATTCCGGAATAAGTCACTCTACCAATTGAGCTACGCGGACGTTTTATTCTGATTTCTATCTGCCTTTATGTCGTGTGCGTCCTTCTGGCAGGTACGTCACATCTCCTGGTACGTTACATGTGAAATACGAATTTAATGCAACAAGATCACGCAGTTTGCAAGTAGCTGAAGACGGAATATATTTTACACGTAGGACAAACGACGTTTCCCATTAGTTATTTCATATCCCCCCTCCAATTACGATAATGATGTTTTCTTTAATCGTAAGTTAAAAGGCATAACGTCCAATTCATCCCCCATTGAAAAAAATTAATACGCAGTATTGTAACAACGTTAAACAAGGAGGTTATATTACTGAAGACACCACTGGCTCTGCCGCCATAGGTCACAACTAATCTGTGGTGTGACGTCACAAGCAGGCAAAAACGAACTAAATTATACCGTTGATAAAACAGTAAGCTTGTGTATCATTGATAAAGATTATTGAATTACTCATTTTATCTGTTTATACGCTTAGAAGCTTTTGTTCCATTGGTTTCAAAGCAGCTTCTTTTCTGCGGCTGCGTCGTGCCTGCTCATGACGTCATTTGCAGCACGGACGGTGACTTATGGCGGCCAATGCTGCGTGGATAGGAGTGGTGTATCCAGTAATATAACCTCCTTGACGTTAAATTCCTTCTTTGGCGCAGGTAAAAGAGCTTAATTAATGTTGTTTACATAGGAAATATGACGCTTTATTTTGCCATACAAGCACTGCGATCAAAATGTCGCTAGCTGCTGCCACTCATTTACACAAGAACTTCCAGTCTATGTATCTTGAAGGCCTATGGTGGAAATTCTGTAGGATAGGAAGTGAAAGGAGAGCAGTTTGGAAGAAGAGGTTCACATCGAATTCCACTTTCTCAGATCACCAGCAGTCCTCAATCACGTGACTCCACAGCGTTCAATGACTCAAAGGCTTCTCGAATAGCGCTGGTTGTTTATGAAACATAAGATTTGCTGATGCAACGCAAAATTCGTTAGCGATTTGCACGTAGTTTCAGCGGTAGAATACAGAAAATTTTTTTTCCAGATGATTAGGTTTCAGAATAGAAAGCAAAGAACAAGATTTTAATCAGTGGTGAAAGTAGATGGTTTGTTTTGGGAAACGCAATGTTTAGTGTTTAAAATGAATTTATAATTCAGCTAAAAATGACTATATCACAAAGAGCATGTGAAGGAGTTTCGTTTTCTTAACTGAGCAGCTAAAAAAATGTGAAAACATTTAATTTCATTTATTGTTTTTCCTACCTAATTGTACATAGAGCACTTATAGTAATAAATGAGCATATTCAGTTTATCGACGTTGTGCAGTGTATCAAAAGGACAAAAACTACGGTAATTTAAACTTAGAGAAGAACAGCTCAGAGAGTGTTCATTCCTAAGTTACCACAAAAACTGCTGTTTTAAACAGTTAGAGGAAAATTCTTAACGTGATGTCTACGTCAGCAAAGTTACCGGCATCTAGCGAAGTTTTTATGATGAGTATACTGAGTCTGCGAGGATTTCAAAACGTATCATACGACGTCACATGTTCTCGCAACAGACAGACCAGCGGGCGCCAAGTCGGAGTAAGACGTTTTTTGTGAACACTATACACAGCTGCCGTCGGCGCTAAAAAGGAGCAAGGGTAAAACAGCATGACCCCCCCTTCCCACCACACACTGAGAGTGTTCATTGGGCGTGCTACCATTTTCACTGAACCCTCTGCTGGTCGTTCGTCCTCTAATGCCGCTTCAAGTTACGGCCAAGGATTATCTTTTCGCGCTCCTTCTTTGACGAACCCAGCGAACTGTCATCTTCTTACTGTCTGACTGGCTGCCTTCTTTTAGGGCACTTTCTTCCGAAGACGCATTAAGGTAAACAAATTCCTTTCTTCGGCCCTTATTCTAAGCTATTTTGCCTTATTCTCTAAGCCATTTTCAACCTGGAAATTATTCAAATAGTAACAGCTATTTCATTTGGTCGCAAGGATGTAATCAACATATATTTATTTATTTATCATGGGTTTGGTTTAACACATTCGCTGCAGCGACGTTTTTCGGTGATTTTTTTGTAGTGCGTTACGACCCAATGGTGGGACGTAGACTGTTTCAATACAGTGTTGTATGTCCCACCGGTGGATCGTTTAAAGCTATATATATATATATATATATATATCACCACTATCATCATCAACCGTTACAATTCACTAATGGATGAAGGTCTCCCCAAGTTTCTTCCACAATTGCCTTCTTGAGCCTGTCTCCTCCATGTCACTCCAGCATACTTTCGAATTTCATGTATCCATCTCCCATGGGGTCTTCTTCTGGGTCTTTTTCTGTCCTTCAGAATCCAGTCTAAAATTTTGGTGGTCCGTTCTTCTGGCAACATGTCCAGCCCATTGCCATTTCAGTGATTTCACTCTGGTCATGATGTCGCCCACTCCTGTCATTTCCCTCATCCACAAGTTCCTGTTCTTATCTCTCCTGGTTACACCAAGCATGCACCTCTCCATGCTTCTTTAGTTGTCTGCAGTCTTTGTACGTCTCTTTTAGTTAAGGTCCACGTCTCTGCACCATATGTAAGCACTGGAAGGACGCATTGATAAAACACTTTTCTTTTAAGACATAATGACATACTGCTCTTAAAAATTGAACTGTTTCTTCCAAAAGCTCTAAATCCAAGTTTTATACGCCAATTAATTTCTTCATCAATGTGACCCTCACTTAATATCTGGTGCCCAAGATAAATGTAGGTATCGGTTGTCTCAAGCTTTTCTTCATCAATCGATAAATCTTCGTTTCTTGTAAAAGTTCATTGTACACCACTTTTGTCTTCTGAAAGTTCATTTTAACCCCACTTCTTTACTCTTGTCAGCAGCGGCGGATTTACCACTAGGCTGCGGCGTAGGGGCCGCTGGTGTAAAGAATCAAAACAAGAATTACTATTGTTTACTTTCGTGTTATAAGAATGCATCGTGTGTCAGGTTCAAATGTAGGTCTAAGGTTTCAAAATGTAAAGTGTTGCTCCTTAATAAGCATGAACCTCTTTGTCTATGTTAAATTTTTTTATATAACCTTTAATTTAATAACAAGTCAAATCAAAATAATTTTTATTTAAATAATACTTATTTAACAATAAAATTATAGTACCAATTATTATATTCTTAACTTAAAGATAGGTTTATTAGAAAATCTTATAGGAACAAATTCAAATATGGGTGGCCTGGTGGGGAGGGGCCGCATAGAATATTTGGCCTAGGGCCTGAAAAGCCTTAAATTCGGCACTGCTTGTCAGCAAGTTCCTGGATCATACTCTGCAGCTCTGAAGGAGTACCTGCAAAGATGACTACGTCATCAGCGAAACGAAGGTGAGTTAGATAATCTCTATTAATCTTTAGCCCTTTGTTTTCCCAGTTCAATGATTGAAATACATTTTGCAATGTGGCATTAAAGAGTTTGAGAGATATGTTGTCACCTTATCACATTCCCTTTCCAATTTTATTTACAATACAATACAGTACAATTATTTATTACACACATTTACAACTTACAGTTATATGAAAATGCTATACATCAGGAGGAATCTGAACACATTGGTTGTAAGGCGATTCCCCCTATCAGATGTAAAAAAGAATAAAACATATGGCATATATGAAAGCAAGTAAGATGGTTATAACAGAAGCACCACTGTTGCAGCATGCTTGGAACTACAATTTATTGGTAGATTTGAGATTCGTTATGGAGATCAGGGTGATTTACAATGTAATTTCGCAGAGACAAGGAAAACGTTTTGATATTTTCCAGGGATCTGATGCTCTCTGGGAGATTATGCCATAGGATAATGGCTTTATACACTATGCTATTTAAACCATAATTAAGTCTAACACACGACTGACATAATTTGTTGTTAGCAACAGATCTGGTGAAGATAGAATAATCCAGATATTTGATGTCAGATTGAAAAACAGGCAGTTTAAGATGCATTATTTTAAAAAACATGATACCTAGTTTCAAGGTAAAAATTTCATGAATTTTTAGAATGTTTAGTTTTAGAAATAATGGTTTTGAATGAGACATGTAATCTGTGTTCAGCATAAAGCGAACAGATTTCTTCTGTAATTTGAGCAAGCATAACTTATTGTTTGCACTTATATTTGAATACCAAGATTCCAGACAATAGGAGAGATGGGTATAAATAAAAGCATTGTAAAATGTTTTTAGGACACTGATAGGGAAGAGATGCTTAATTTTACCATGCAGGCCAACCTGTAAGGAAACTTTTTTAAAACAAACTGAACACGCGTATTTCAGTTAAAGAATTCATCAAACCAAACACCAAGATACTGAACTTTGTCCACAATTTTAAGGGAGAGATCATTAATCCTGACTGGAAAGTTATTTATATCCTCTCTTTTATGAACGTTCCGGAAATATACGGCGTTGTTTTTTAGAATATTAAGTGATAATTTGTTAGAGCATAACCAATGAGATAAATTTGATAGATCATTATTGATCATTACCTGTAACTTATGCAAATCATGACATTTTTGAAAAATGACAGTGTCATCAGCGTATAAGCAAAGCATGAGTTGATTACAGGCACAGAGGAAGGTCATTAATATATAACAGGAACAGTAACGGCCCCAATACCGAACCTTGAGGCACTCCACATGACATATTAAGTAGATCGGAGTTTATTTTATTTGCAGTGACATACTGTTTGCGATGAGAGAGGTAGCTCATTAAGAGGGAAAGAATTTCGCCACGAAAACCGTATTTGGGTAATTTATGTAACAGAATGTCGTGATTTACCGTGTCGAAAGCTTTTGGGAAATCAATAAAAACACAAATAGTATAATAACTGTCATCTAGTGCTTCGGAAATGAAGTTTGACAACTTAGCAACAGCCATTTCAGTAGATGTTTCTTTGCAAACCGAACTGTTCCAAAGAGATACCGTGGGTGTGTAAAAAATCAACCATTCTGTTGTGAATAGACCTTTCAAAAATCTTACTCAAAACGGGTAACAAAGATATCGGTCTGTAATTACAGGTAGATTCCCTATCTCCTTTTTTTTTAAATAGGAACAACCTTAGCAATTTTCAAACTGTCAGGAAACTGACCTGAATAAAAACTCAGATTAATAATATGTGTTATAAGTGGTACTAAAATAGAGATCGAGTCTTTTATCACTCTGCTATTAACATTGTCTGAACCAGCACTTCTACGTATCTTCAAATATCCTAACTTTTGCACTTGCGTTTTCATAGATGTTATTAATAATGCTAATGTGTGCATCTTCAATACCGCAGCATTTCAAAGCCATTGTTACTGCTGATGGTTTCACAGAATCGAAGGCCTTTTCATAATCAATAAAAGCCATGCATAATGGGAGTTCATATTCTCTTGTTCTTTCAATTAGTTCTGTCAGTACATGGATATGATCTATAGTGCTGTAGCCACTCCTGAATCCAGCTTGTTCTCTTGGTTGAGCCATATCTAGTGTTACCTTCAAGTACATATATGATGGAGATATATTATTAATTTTTGTATTATTATTATATATATATATATATCCTGATACCCACGGTAGAGTTATATATATAAACTTTTTTTTTCTCCTCTGAAAAAAATTTAGAAGTTATTGTTTTAGCACAGGAGGATAGCGCTCATTTCTGGGTGCCACACACGAAACACACGCGTTACGATCCACGGGTGGATCGTAATGTAACGCAGTGAAGGTGTTAAAGGATCAAGGGAAAGTACTGCATTCCGCGTGAAATACGTTTGCGAACTCTGGCTTACACTCGTTGCGGAAAGAACATTGTTTTCCACTCGGATGAGAATAGCACTATATTTGTATTTGACACTGTATCTGCTCCTTTGAAAGTTCCGTTTAGAAATTTTTTACAACAGCTGATTCATGCAATCCTCCAAGTAATAATAATAATAAAGTTTTACAGCTGATTGATGCCTCCTCCAAATAATAATAATAAAACTGCGCAGTCGTTGTTTATAGCAAGTTTCTGTCTTCCATCAAAAGGCCTTTAGTTCAATATGACCGATGCTTCGATATCGTTTTTTTTTTGTTTTCTTTGTTCCTCATGCAGTGGAGTCCATTTTTTTTTTTTTTTTTTTTTTCCTCATGCAGTGGAGTCCATTTTTTTTTTTTATTTGCTGGCGATGTCATGCTAACCAAGGTCAGTAAAGGACAGATGCGTCGGAACCGAGGGGGCAGCTGCTCCCGTACTCATTTGTGGGTGGTATGTAAATTGCGAACTAGAGTGTGTAAATTGCGAACTAAAATCAGACCGCCATTAAAACTCTATATGTAAATTGCGAACTAAAATTAGACCGCCATTAAAACTCTATATGTAAATTGCGAACCAAGGCCCATCCATGAGCGCTATTTGTAAATTCCGAACCGTCTTCTCTGAACATCTGTTGGAATTACCTAAGCTAGCTCGTCTGTTTTGATTGCTTTGCTTTAGATATATCTTTTGTTGTTCGACAAGTTTTACGATGGAAGTGACGTTCTCTATCTCTGAAAAAGGAAAAGATTTGTTAATCGTAGACGCCTACACTTACTGCAAAATAAAGATATTTTCGTGAATACATTGAATTAAGTACAAATGTACATATACTAAATTTGGAACATCACACAAAAAAAATTAACATGGCCCCTGCGCAAGGATGACAAACCAGTTTTGTTGTTTTTGTGAATACAATGAACTACGTACAAATGTACACATAGTAAATATCGATCACAGAGAAAATTAACATGGCCGCTGCGCAAGGATGACAAACTAGTTTTGTTGTTTTCGTGAATACAATGAATTAAGTACAAATGTACATATACTAAATATGGAACATCACAGAAAAAAAATTAACATGGCTCCTGCGCAAGGATGACAAACTAGTTTTGTTGTTTTCGTGAACACATTGCTTTAAATTGTTTTACATTGTTTCAATCATTATTTTTTCATACTGGTTTATTTTTTGATATCGTCAGAATGGGCGCAGAAAAGTTGGTTCGCAATTTACACATCGGGTCTAGAAAAGTTGGTTCGCAATTTACACATCTAGGGGGTCTTGGCTCTTAGTTCGCAATTCACATATAGGGGTTGAGAGCGGTCCGGTTTTAGTTCGCAATTTACACACTCCGCATTTGTGTGTAGGGGCAAAACATCACATCCCCCCCCCCCACACACACACATACTCATTTTTCTTCTTTTCCAATTATGTCCGTAATTGGAAATCGGATAAGTATTTGAATTTTTTTTTCAATTCTCTGCCATTTAAAATCTCTTTTGGGAAAACAAAATATTATTCGATTTCTACTTCGATTATTAACATTAAGAAATCGTAAATATTAGGTGTACAAATAAGTTTTAAAGCGTTTCTTGTGTGACGTATACCGCTAATTTACATATCTGACATTCTCCCGCGTTGTAGTCATGTGACTGTAACTGGTACAAAGTATAAAATGTGACACAGAATTCCCAACACTCAAACGCACTTGCACATCGGTAGATGAAAGATGGCAAGCGATACTGCATTTATTCGAAACTGCATTCGTTACGAATTTCATCAAGGTAAAAGGGCTGCAAAAGCATGTGCGTTGATCTGCTCTGGGGAAGAATATTGTATCGAAAAGCATTGTGAGTCAACCTTAAAAACCTACCGACCACTTTTGTATCTTAGTTGATGGTAAAATTTCCTAACTGCCCACCGGTGCCGCAGTAACTCAATTTAGCGCAAGTGCGAAATAATTTTTAGAGCAGATGGTTTGTAAAAAATATGTATTTAAATTGATCTTTTAATTTATACTTTATGTACAATCGTGGCCAAAAATTCTGCACCAGTAGACGGAAAGTCACATTTTTGATGCTTGAAGTCAACTTATACAGCGTAATGGTACAGTCAGGAATACATATTATACATCATTTTAAAAGAAATTTTATGCTGAATTCAAATATTTTTACAGAATGTTATTATCAGTAACAGAAGTGAAGTTGCACGTAAAAGTACAGCGTCTAGTTATAAAAAGCAAAAAATAGTGGAATTTGTGAAATTACTGTACAGTACATTATTTAAACTTGCAGGACACTTGGAATAACTTACCAACAAACAAAATACGCTTTAATATTTAATTGGATAACCACGGTTTTTTAATAACAAAGTGCACCTTCTTGGCATGGAACTAATGAGCTTCTATTGGTGATAACACGGTGCCATACGGCCCTTACAGACTCAGTTAATGCTGTTTTAGATGTGGGTCCTTGTTGATGGATCTTTTGCTTCAATCTCACCTACAGATTCTTTACGGGACTAAGATCCGGTGACTGTGCCGGCCAATGAAGTTTTCTTATAACTTTTCGATTAAACCACTCGTCAACCAACTTTGATCGATGACATGGCGCGTTATCGCCCTGAAAGATAAAATTCCGCAAACCCATGTCTTGTGCAGATGGTAGTAGTTTGGACTCAAAAATATCCACATATTTCGATTCATTCAATGTGCCATCAACAATGTGTAGACGGCCAACACCACTGGCCATAACATCATTTGGGTGCTTGATTGTTGGCTGGGTGCAGCATGCCTTATATCTTTCACCAGCCTGACGACACACATAATTATTCCATTATTAGCGGAAATAGTAACAGTTGTTTCATCACTGAAAATAACTTTTTTCCATTCATCAACAGTCCAATTCTTGTGTGCCTTGGCCCAAGCAATTCTTTTAAGCCGTTGTTGTTCAGTAAGGAAAGGTTTTCGAGCAGCTTTTCGTGCAGTGAGTCCATTTTCTTACAGCCTACGACAAACTGTACGTGCAGATGCAATAATGCCTACTTCATTCTCCCACTCATTTCTTAAATCAGGGGCTGTTTTAAAACTTGATTCTAAGGAACGACGAATCAACATGCGATCATCACATTCGGTACACAGCCTTGGTCGACTTGTTCTTTTTCTGTTTCCCACACATCCAGTTTCTGCACCTCTTTTAATGGTGCGTAAGACAGCGGAATGATCACAGCGACATTTAACAGCAAGTTTGGCACCTTGTTATCACCAAATGAGAACCAGAGAAGCTCATTAGTTCCATGTCAAGAAGGTGCACTTTGTTACTAAGAAACCGTGGTCATCCAATTAAATACTAAAGCGTATTTTGCTTGTTGGTCAGTTAATTCAAGTGTCCTGCAAGGGTCAATAATGTATTGTACAGTAATTTTACGTTGTACACTAATTTCATAAATTCCACTATTTGTTGAAATTTATGACTAGACGCTGTACTTTTGCGTGTAACGTCACTTCTGTTACTGGTAATAACATTCTGTAAGATATTTGAATTCAGCAGAAAATTTCCTTTAAAATGATGTATAATATGTATTCCTGACTTTACCATAAGTTGACTTCAAACATCAAAAATTTGACTTTCGGTCTACTGGTGCTATAGACTTTTGGCCACGATTGTATGTTTAGACATAGATAATTTCAATTTAATGAATTTCTGCATTTCCATCGATACAGCGCCTACTAGTGCGGGAGCTGCTTAAATTGAAGAAAATGAAAGTTGGTTGGTTGGTTGGTTAGTAGATTTTATTGGCGCAAGGGCCATGGTTGGCCAAAGAGCGCCAGACACAAGACAAACAGACAGAATTAAAAAACGGGGCATAAATCCCCAAATCTGGCTGACCAAGTAAAACCGAACCATGAGTACGAAGGAAGGGCCAAAAAAGACAATGAAACAAACAGTATGAAAAACATGGTACAATGGTGAGAAACAAGCCGATTAAGTAAAACTGAGGAATGAGAATGATAAAACACACCACGAAATCGAACACAACTACACATAGGATGAGTCACCAGGAGGGGGACGAACTGTCACTCTCCTCCCCCCTACGTTCCTCTGTAATGTTGGTTGAGGGTGGGGACGAACTGACACTCTCCTCCCCCTATGTTCCTCTGTAATGTTGGTTGAGGTTGGGGACGAACTGTCACTCTCCTCCCCCCAATGTTCCTCTATAATGTTGGTTGAGGGTGGGGACCTCGCTGAGTCTGAGACAGTTGCAATGTTGGTCAGTTGGACCGCGACAGTTGGATGGACACTGCACACCTTTGCGGATATAGGGCCGGGTCTTCCGCACGTGCAGGCTTTCTGCTGGGAACTGGAAGAGTCGGTCGTCTTCAAAAGCGAAGGCGCAGACGCAGCTGGTCGAAAAAGCTGGAGCTCGGTAAAATCCACCTGTGTCGCTTGTTCAGCGGTAGATCTCTTGGCAAGGGCGGCGAGAGCTACAGGGCGCGAAACAAAGGGCTGCACGGGTTGTGGCAGAGACTGAACTACTGCGGCAAAAGTACGCTGTCGGTTGGTGGGAATACCCAACTTGGCCTTGGCAGCAGGGTACGAGAGGCCTTCCAGGGTCTTGAGGCGCTGGATCGCCATCTCGTCCTTCCATTTCATACAGTTGCGGAAGTAAGCTGCATGGGCCTCACCACAGTTAACACAGCAGGCCACAGAAGTGCAACCTTCCCCATCATGTTCACTGAAGCCACAATTTGCGCAAAGAACTGCTACATGAACGTTGTGAATGCCCGTACCTCTGGCACCTGAAACAGCGCAGAGGACTGGGAATGTACGGGCGAACTCCACAGACCAAGTAGCCAGCCTTGATTTCGGTCGGAACTTTCGGGGAGTTAAAAGTCAAGATTACATTTTTAGACTTAATAAAGGAACCATCACGCCGGAACATCATACGACGTGCAGCAATAACACCTTGATCTGCAAGTTCAGTCACCAATTCGTCCTCACTGCATGGCAAGAGATCAAACTTCGAAATAACACCCCGAGAGGTGTTAAGAAACGGGTTAGGTGTCACTTTGACAGGAATGCCTTGAAGACTAGTGAGGTGCAGAAAAGTGTTACTCTGAGAAACACTGCAAGTTTGGACAAGCAGGTCCCCAGAGCGAAGCTTCCTCACAGACTTCAAGGGGCCAACCGCAGCGTCCAAAGCTTTAGAATTGAAAAAGGGAGATCTGGTGGACAGTCTCTCATTCGGATCGATGGATTCCACAACTAAGTGTGTAGCATGCGTATTCACAGCAAACGAGGGGAGACGACGCTTCGGAGCGACTGGTACAGCTGCCGAAGAAGAGGTTCCACATTCTTGGTCCAGGTCAAGGTCTAAAGATCGTTTAAGGTTATGAGACTTGGTAGGTTGAGAAGACGAAGGAGAGTCGTTGTCAACTATAATTTTCTCAGGTGACTTAAATTTGGAGTTTTTGTTTTTGTTTTTACCCATGGAAAAAAGGAGGAAGATTCGTCTGCAGACTACTCCACCCACCACCGAGCCCTACAAGGGAGAACTGGAGGTCTTCAAGGCAAGAAAATGACGCTGGACACAGTTCTGGAGCTTATACGTTGCAGATATAGTCCGTTGGCTGTGATCACACGCACTCGGCGGACACTTCGGCCTCCGGGTACCGTCATGCCAACGCCCTCGGCATGATCCCACAGCCCCGGGCTTACCCTGCCGTGCAATACGACAAAAAAGCCGCTAAAGCCCTGTACACAACTTGGTACAAGACTTCTGACTAGAGGTGGGTTAGTCTCTAGCCTCCCGTTTACAGCGAAGCCGGGGTCGAAGAGGAGTGTTGGTACACAGGAGGCACTGCTCCGGTCTCCTGCGACCTCAGCCGCCAGACATCCCATTTCCGCCTCACGGGTCTCCGCACGCGGCAAACATGCAGGTAGGTGTTGCACCCAAACCAGCTAAAAGGAAAAAAGAAATCCAAAGAAGACAAATCCTGGCAGGGAACCTAAACGGAATCTCAGCAACCTACGAACTGAGCGGTTAATATAAATCAGTTAGTGGTGGAGGGTAACAAAACCACAAGACCGGGGTGTTAGTACATAACGTGGTAGCGATTAGGTAGAGGATACAACACGGGCAACTAGCCAGTGGAGAAAATAAATAAAAACGAAAAAGCGAGACACAAGACCAGCTCGGGATCGTGGGGCCGCGACTCCCCAACAGCTGGATGAACAGCCGTCCCTGCAAACTCCAACAGCACCGAAACAAAAAACAAGCGGTGGCATGACATCAGATGTTGACCAGTCACAAGGTCAGCTCGGGCCGTGGGGGCGCCGCTCCCCAAATAACTGGAAAACCAGTTATCTCCGTGCGCGGAAAATGAAAGTTAAATGTGAAGACAAATAAAGCTTATTGAAATTACCTTTAAATAATAATTAATAAAATCCTTGAGGCTGATGCTGCGAGACTAAATATTTGATATCTGGTTCGATTTTCGTAAGGAACAAACAAAGATCTTCTCTTTCGGTGATATTCGGATGGTTTCTCTGTTTCGTGATAATATGATTAACAGCACTAATATGCTTGATTCTACAAGATGTGAGGTAGGGAAAGGTATCAATAAATTAAATATCATTTTCCACATATCTGGATATAACGCAGGCATTTTTTTATTTTGCCGGAGTTTTTGGTATCCACCACTTCGAAATTATATTTGCTCTCTTCATCGTATTTAAGTTCTAATAGTTCTTCTTGAAAAGTTATATCAACCTCAGCAAAATTTGCAATAAAATGATTTATCGTCCAGTCATACACCTTCAAGTTCAAAATATCTTTATATCGTTTTTCCATATCCAATTTAAGTTTGTCGAAGTGGCTACTGAACCTTACAATCTCCTCTGGAGTTACATCATTTATAGATGACGATTCGGGAAACTGATGAAATTCTCTCTTCAAAAGATTATGAAGGAGAAGATCAGGTTTCTCGATAAATAATTACACAATATTTTTGTAACTGATAAGAGTTATATTGGCTCCTTGAGGCAGCAAATTAATTTCATTAAATCTCTTGAAAATGTCTGTCAAATAAAAGGCATCATTCTTTACTGTTTTTAATTGTTGACAGAGACCAGCCTCATTATTACTTTTCAAAAAACTGTATGACACTATCATATAATGCTACAAAACGAGACACAACAATGGACAAAAGCTCCCACCGCCCACAATGAGTAACAACAGACAAAAAGCCCACCGCCCACCATGAAAGCTTGAATCGCCCACTAGTGGGCGGCAGGGACGAAGTTGACAGCTACTGTCCTAGACGAAAAGTTACCAAACCCCATCACGAACACACTCGCGATTCAGCTTTGCTTTCTCTCTTGAGGTCGGATTTTAGCTTGCGCAGTGGACACTCATAGCTACATCCCATTTCATCAATGTAAGTGTCATTTCTTACGTTCGTCTAAATCTGAATATACACAGTCGTATTAGAATAATATGACCACCTACCTAATAATGGGAATAACCACCCTTGGCCTGGATGACAGCGGCGAGACAGGACGCAATGAGGCCGTGGAAGGTTGCCCGAGGCACACGTGCCCATTCGGACTGCAGCAGAGCACGGAGGTCCCGGACATGACGTGGTTGTTCGACGGCACGACGGAACTTGTCGATCCAAATAGTCCCACAATTGCTCTATGCGATTGTAGTCGGGCGATTTCGACGGCCAAGGGAGAATGGAGACATCGCTCTCGTGTTCCTGGAACCAGTCAAGCACCCCCTTAGCGACGTGGCACGGCACATTGTCTTGTTGGTAGACACCATCACCACCAGGGTAAACGTCCAACAAGAAGGGATGCATGTGGTCACCGGTGATGGAAGGGTAGCCATTGACCTTCAGGGACTCATCCAGTGGTACCAGCGGTCGGTCCCAGGTCATACCAGGAAAACATCCCCCAGACATGCACACTGCCACCGCCGGAATCCCGGAAAATATCCCCACATTCGGTAAATTGACCCATATTGGAAAACTGCCCCATAGGAAAATTTCCCCACGGAAATCTCCCCCACCTTTTTCAGTCAGGGACCGTGCACAAATTGAATTTTACACAAAATATCGAATGTGGGGGAAATTTCCGGGTTCACCAATTCTATTTTCAAGCATTTCAAATCAAACGACAGCCTTGTTTACAAGTAGCACAAATATGTGGGGCAAATTACCGAGTTCGGCATTTCGATTTTTACTGCAATTTACAGATGTTTTGCAAGTATTATTGCCATGTGGGGGAAATTTTCGTGTTCGGCATTTGGATTTTTAACTAAGTGTATACACTACTGGCCATTAAAATAGCAACACCAAGAAGGACAAAAAATAAGATAGCCAAACTGAGTTTATTTATATCTTATAGTGCGAGGATTACATGATTAAAATTTGAGGTAATTCGGATGCATAGAACGTACAAAAATCAGTACGGAGAGTAGCCACTGTTACAGTGGACACCCCCCCCCATCCTAAAACCTGAAGAAAACTTTAAAATTTGTCCGCCATGTCGCGTATTGTATGAGGCAGCTAGGAATCACAGTTCGGCAGGCTCACATGTTCTTTTACAGTTCAGTTTTTTTTTATTTATTTCTCATTTACGTTGTTTTTTCTTTCGGATGTTCTCTAAAATTAATTAACAAAATTGCGGGATAATTGGGAAGTCGCTCCAATGCTCTTGAAGGCAAGAAACGCAATATTTTTGCCATTTTGAATTATTTCTACCTGTGGGAAAAGGTAGCACTCAATGGTTGCTCTGGAAATTGATAAGAGCAAAGCGATAGGCCCAGAAGAGGACTTCTAGATTTCTTGAGGAGGGGCCGATGTTGATTACCCACCCCCGCCATTAATTTAGTAATTAATGGGCGTGGTTGATGTGTGAAATTAATTAAGTATTAATTGTTCGAGGCTTGATTGGAGTTTAAAAGTGTAAACAGCAGATAAAGTTTTATCTGGGGGTTTGGAAAGAAAAGAGGCGAAGAATTCTCTCTCTGGCTGGGTGGTCTCAGAATAGCTCTGTTAGGTCATAAATATCAGGGCGCAGCTGACGGGCAGCCTATGCAACACGGAAAGGGAAAGAGGAATACGTATCGAATGAGCCACTTGAGTAGGAATGAATGAAGATAGGGGACGAAAGGTTTAGCGAATAATCGTAAATTCGTCGATTGTTTGGGGCATTTTCGAGAACAATTGCTCTCTGTGTGGTCCGTGCAGAAAAATAAGAGTTCGCACTTGGCATGAACATAAGGAAGAAAGTTCAGTTGTCTGTGCGCTCTCCGATGGGAAAGGCTGGATGCCTTGGATCTGCAAAAAATGAATTGGGAAAAATGAAGCAGCAAACCTCCCCGCATTTGGTAAGAAATGGAGACAACTCGAGGCAGCTGGAGATGCCAGTTTGCCATAAAGACAGCAGAATGCCTAAATCCGCGGGATAAAGCAGAAATTTCTAGGCTGGAGCGTAATGGAACTCAGCGACTGTTTGGCCTAATGAAAGCCAAGTTACAGGGGAATTAAGAAGTCTGCGAGTGGACAGTGGTCATTCCTATGAGAAGCGAAGCCAAGCAAAGTCGGGTTCGGATGCCAACCACTGCAGTGTGGAATCGTCACCCCCATTCATCCCCTACTGTGGAGGAAGTGAAGAGATGCGCTTGTCTTACGGGGTGAAGCGAGGCCCCATGTGTGCGTGTGTGTGGTCGCGTAAGCAGCGAAGCCACTACGTGTAAGTGCGACGGGATAAAAACATGTCGAAAGAAAAATATGAGCGTAAGAGCGGTGGCTTCGATACCTAACAAATATACAGGTGAAATGTTGAGTTGCCGATATACGCTTAAGGTAAAAGCACGTCTGATTTCGCTCCGCCGAGAAAATTAATCTTGGAAACCGCAACATCAGATGTGAGAGGGCCTATTTTGCTTAACGGCCACCTTCAAATCGTCACGAGAATAGATCAGTGTGCACTCTAATCATTGCAACAAAGTGCGGCGTGATATTACCATTTTTAATTGTGTGCTTCATTTACATCAAGCGTCAAAGTGAAGTGTTGAATCATCGGTGCTGCCACATGGTGCAAGTGTCTGTGTGCGTGTTTTTTTTTGTCGAGTGATATTATGTGATGCACAACGGATTTGCACAGCAAAGTCACGAAACTGTAAGTAGATGAATATTTCCTTTTTCTTTCTTCGCACATCTGCGAACTTGTGCCATCCCGACACCCAAAGCTGCATGGACATAGATGCAGTAAGGCTGAGTGACTGAACCTCAGAGGAAATACCTGCACATACAGATTTCAATTTCTTACAGGGCCCATTTCCTGATTACTTTTTTACATGAATAAGGGAGAAGGTGTGGCCACAAATTCCGCTGGGCGGGACAGTTTCTTTTAACTTTGGTTCAGGACCAACGTCAGCGGGGCAGGGTTCTGCATGTGCATGCTTATTAGATTTAGTTAATTAACTTTGGCAGTATTTCGCACCTATAATCTTATACCGCAAATTAACGTGCTTGTGTATTTTGTGTCGCGAGTATTTTTAATGTGATCGTTTGCATATAATTTTTTTTTTATTCTCTAAGCAATTGTATATGAATATCACCTGCAGCTCTATTTAGTGTGTAAACGAGTAGTATCTCTTGTTCAGATAGTCCGGTGGAGACTCAGTCGGCTGCGTTATCCGACAGTAAAGTGTGACACCGTATGCTGCCCACATATGAGGGGCAATTGTCTATGCGCCTAGAGAGCGCCGGATCTGTTTAAATCTCGCAGAACGTTATTAAATGTTGTGTTGTGTATTTGAGAATCATGTGTTATTTGCGAAAGTGAGTGTTGTACTGGCTGGTTGGGGATTGAATGTACCGGAGTAAGATCCGGACCACTACACTCAGTCACGAATTGGTGATTGCGGGTGAACCTCATCACAACTCTGATCCCAAAGTATCATTTTTTTGAGATTATTTTATTGTTTATTTGTTGTTGTTATTTTGTTCACAAGGTGGATTCACCCAAGCCTTATGCTTCGGGTCATTCTTCAACTTTTCATTTTTTATGTTCTGGTGTGAATCTTTGAGTGCAGCAGTGCACCTGAGATTCTCACCTGGTGCCGTGGCCAACTAAATTGTACTTCAGGTCTCAAGCACCGTTACCGGCAGACTCGGCAGGAACACTGCTAGTGCCGTGTAACATTAATGATGCCGTTGTCCCAGGATCGATACCTATATTTTGCAGCTAGCGGAACAACACTCATGTTCGTAAAATAAGTGCGAATTGACTGCCATTACTATTTTTATTTAGTTTTGTTCGGTGCGAATTTTGTATAATTTAGCATTAAGTAAGCCTTAAGCTGTTTTCTAAGAACTGCCATAATTTTAGTGGGTAAGAAAAACAAAATGGCTAACACGAAAAAATCGTCATCTGCGAGTCACATGGATTCAGATGATTCTGGTGGTCACTCTGACGGAGAACATGTGAGCACTGGGGCTGCAATTGTTCCCGGAAGAGAGTACACCTGTTACAAGTACAGCGGGTACATCACAGCTGAGACAAACGGCTTTAGCCGCACCTATGGTTTACGGTGAGCAAATAGCGGGATGCATAAACATGTTGAGGCTATTTACAGGCACTGATCCGCTGTATCGTGCTAAACACTTTTTTCAGGATGTCGAAAGTGTAGCGATGGTGGGTAGATGGAGTGAGCAAACTAAACTCGCGATTGCAAAATCTAAATTTCGGGAGAGAGCTGCTGAATTTCTATCTGATAGCGATGAGCTGAGGGCAGAAACCGAACCCTTTGCAGCGCGAACCCGCATGATTGTGGATCCCTTACGAGTGCAGGGAAGCCAGGTCAAAAGTCCTCCAATCATTTCGCGGGCGTAGGAGCATCGAACGTGAGAGATCTGTGGAACTCGTGGATTCTCGAGCTATGCCTCATATTTAAATTTTTTTTCCGCCTATCTCGACGGGTAGCAATGAACGTGTGATGAAATCCTTAAACTTTCCTTCCACTCCGGGCACTTAAATCCGGAATTAGGTGCCTTGCGACGGTGGGAAAGGGTTGAGTGTTTACAGTTAAAAAAAAAATAGAGTGATTGGATGAATAAACTTCATCCAGTCACCCCTTTTTTTCTTTCATGGGGGGATGGAATGTTACAGTGGACACCCCCCCCATCCTAAAACCTGAAGAAAACTTTAAAATTTGTCCGCCATGTCGCGTATTGTATGAGGCAGCTAGGAATCACAGTTCGGCAGGCTCACATGTTCTTTTACAGTTCAGTTTTTTTTTATTTATTTCTCATTTACGTTGTTTTTTCTTTCGGATGTTCTCTAAAATTAATTAACAAAATTGCGGGATAATTGGGAAGTCGCTCCAATGCTCTTGAAGGCAAGAAACGCAATATTTTTGCCATTTTGAATTATTTCTACCTGTGGGAAAAGGTAGCACTCAATGGTTGCTCTGGAAATTGATAAGAGCAAAGCGATAGGCCCAGAAGAGGACTTCTAGATTTCTTGAGGAGGGGCCGATGTTACGACCCACCCCCGCCATTAATTTAGTAATTAATGGGCGTGGTTGATGTGTGAAATTAATTAAGTATTAATTGTTCGAGGCTTGATTGGAGTTTAAAAGTGTAAACAGCAGATAAAGTTTTATCTGGGGGTTTGGAAAGAAAAGAGGCGAAGAATTCTCTCTCTGGCTGGGTGGTCTCAGAATAGCTCTGTTAGGTCATAAATATCAGGGCGCAGCTGACGGGCAGCCTATGCAACACGGAAAGGGAAAGAGGAATACGTATCGAATGAGCCACTTGAGTAGGAATGAATGAAGATAGGGGACGAAAGGTTTAGCGAATAATCGTAAATTCGTCGATTGTTTGGGGCATTTTCGAGAACAATTGCTCTCTGTGTGGTCCGTGCAGAAAAATAAGAGTTCGCACTTGGCATGAACATAAGGAAGAAAGTTCAGTTGTCTGTGCGCTCTCCGATGGGAAAGGCTGGATGCCTTGGATCTGCAAAAAATGAATTGGGAAAAATGAAGCAGCAAACCTCCCCGCATTTGGTAAGAAATGGAGACAACTCGAGGCAGCTGGAGATGCCAGTTTGCCATAAAGACAGCAGAATGCCTAAATCCGCGGGATAAAGCAGAAATTTCTAGGCTGGAGCGTAATGGAACTCAGCGACTGTTTGGCCTAATGAAAGCCAAGTTACAGGGGAATTAAGAAGTCTGCGAGTGGACAGTGGTCATTCCTATGAGAAGCGAAGCCAAGCAAAGTCGGGTTCGGATGCCAACCACTGCAGTGTGGAATCGTCACCCCCATTCATCCCCTACTGTGGAGGAAGTGAAGAGATGCGCTTGTCTTACGGGGTGAAGCGAGGCCCCATGTGTGCGTGTGTGTGGTCGCGTAAGCAGCGAAGCCACTACGTGTAAGTGCGACGGGATAAAAACATGTCGAAAGAAAAATATGAGCGTAAGAGCGGTGGCTTCGATACCTAACAAATATACAGGTGAAATGTTGAGTTGCCGATATACGCTTAAGGTAAAAGCACGTCTGATTTCGCTCCGCCGAGAAAATTAATCTTGGAAACCGCAACATCAGATGTGAGAGGGCCTATTTTGCTTAACGGCCACCTTCAAATCGTCACGAGAATAGATCAGTGTGCACTCTAATCATTGCAACAAAGTGCGGCGTGATATTACCATTTTTAATTGTGTGCTTCATTTACATCAAGCGTCAAAGTGAAGTGTTGAATCATCGGTGCTGCCACATGGTGCAAGTGTCTGTGTGCGTGTTTTTTTTTGTCGAGTGATATTATGTGATGCACAACGGATTTGCACAGCAAAGTCACGAAACTGTAAGTAGATGAATATTTCCTTTTTCTTTCTTCGCACATCTGCGAACTTGTGCCATCCCGACACCCAAAGCTGCATGGACATAGATGCAGTAAGGCTGAGTGACTGAACCTCAGAGGAAATACCTGCACATACAGATTTCAATTTCTTACAGGGCCCATTTCCTGATTACTTTTTTTACATGAATAAGGGAGAAGGTGTGGCCACAAATTCCGCTGGGCGGGACAGTTTCTTTTAACTTTGGTTCAGGACCAACGTCAGCGGGGCAGGGTTCTGCATGTGCATGCTTATTAGATTTAGTTAATTAACTTTGGCAGTATTTCGCACCTATAATCTTATACCGCAAATTAACGTGCTTGTGTATTTTGTGTCGCGAGTATTTTTAATGTGATCGTTTGCATATAATTTTTTTTTATTCTCTAAGCAATTGTATATGAATATCACCTGCAGCTCTATTTAGTGTGTAAACGAGTAGTATCTCTTGTTCAGATAGTCCGGTGGAGACTCAGTCGGCTGCGTTATCCGACAGTAAAGTGTGACACCGTATGCTGCCCACATATGAGGGGCAATTGTCTATGCGCCTAGAGAGCGCCGGATCTGTTTAAATCTCGCAGAACGTTATTAAATGTTGTGTTGTGTATTTGAGAATCATGTGTTATTTGCGAAAGTGAGTGTTGTACTGGCTGGTTGGGGATTGAATGTACCGGAGTAAGATCCGGACCACTACACTCAGTCACGAATTGGTGATTGCGGGTGAACCTCATCACAACTCTGATCCCAAAGTATCATTTTTTTGAGATTATTTTATTGTTTATTTGTTGTTGTTATTTTGTTCACAAGGTGGATTCACCCAAGCCTTATGCTTCGGGTCATTCTTCAACTTTTCATTTTTTATGTTCTGGTGTGAATCTTTGAGTGCAGCAGTGCACCTGAGATTCTCACCTCCGGTGCCGTGGCCAACTAAATTGTACTTCAGGTCTCAAGCACCGTTACCGGCAGACTAGGCAGGAACACTGCTAGTGCCGTGTAACACCACCATGGATATGAATAACCGCTGCCAGACGGTTCGGCACAGAGTCGAAGAGACTCTGGATGTCACCTTGGGGTATTGCATCCTGTGAGGCTTTAATTGTGTGCCAGAGTTCATCTACTGTAGTAGCCTGTGGTCATTGTCGGACCACTCGCTCCACGACCGGGGACGAGACGTTTTCAATAGGCGAAAGATCTGGTGATCGCGCCGGCCAAGGGAGTAGTGGAACATGCTGGGCATCAAGGAAATGTCGGACGTTGCCTGCTACGTGCGGTCGCACATTGTCTTGTTGGTAGGTGGCCACCCGGAGGCCCTGTACATATGGAACAACCACAGGCTCTAACACCTCGGAAATGTAACGGTGGCTGTTCAAATTTCCATCTATGCATACTAGACGCGTGCGGGATGCATATCGAATGGCACCCCATACTTCAGGTGCTGGACCGGTATGACGCTGCAAAATGCAAGATTCCAAGAGCAGGTCTCCACGGATACGGCCATTATGGTGCTGGATGCAAAAGCGGGATTCGTCGGAAAAGACGATGTCATGCCATTCCCGCGTCCACCTGCGTCGTTCAGCGCACAATTAGTGCCTCAGACGCCTGTGCTGTAGAGCTAAAGGTAGGCGCAGCAATGGGCGCCGTGCAAACAGTCCATGCCGCTGCAAACGACGTCGCACCGTACGCCCGGACACTTGTAGACGTGCCACAGACCCTAATTCGTGAGCTAGGGTCCGTGATGTGCTGGTTCGATCCCTAAGGGCAATGCGCATAACATGTCTGTCCTCTCGGGCGTTGGTGTGTCGGGGCAGTTGTGATCCTTCCCGTCGCTCTGTCGTACCCTCCTAAACCCATCTATTCCAAATTCGCATCACAGAGGTCGGATTTCGCCCAACGCGAGTATCAGTTTTGCGGCACTATAACCCACAGTCTTAGTACGCTACAATTTTGCCGCGATCGAATTCCTACACGTGCTGGGAAGCATTCTGTCTTCTAACACGAGGCCATCCTGAGACCTTCTGCGAGAAAAAACCGCGAACAAACACAATTCCACTATGGAAAAACCGCTCTCTAATCTCCCTCTTATACTGCTTCCAGGTGGCGTTACTGGCGCAAACGATCTGAGCTGCGCTGCTACTCAAATGCTTGCGCTACCATACGGCACGCATCATGCAAATTTCAGGTCTGTTGGATGCTTCCTTCTTGGTGTTGCTATTTTAATGGCCAGCAGTGTGTACACTGAGTTAAAATCCAAATGCCGAACCCGGAAATTTCCCCCACATGACAATAATACTTGCAAAACATCTGTAAATTGCAGTAAAAATCGAAATGCCGAACTCGGAAATTCGCCCCACATATTTGTGCTACTTGTAAGGCTGTCGTTTGATTTGAAGTACTTGAAAATGGAATTGGTGAACCCAGATATCTCCCCCACATTCGATATTTTGTGTAAAATTCAATTTGTGCACGGTCCCTGACTGAAAAAGGTCGGGGAGATTTCTGGGGGAGGGGGGGGATTTTCCTATGGGGCAGTTTCCCAATGTGGGGCAATTTACGGAATGTGGAGGAATTTTCCGGTTGCCAACCGCCGCTGTGTACTTGACCGACAAGCATGTCCGGGTGTTGGTTCTCGTGTGTCTGACGTCATATCCACCACCGCCCGTCACTTCTGTGGAGTAGAAACCTCGATTCGTCGCAGAAAGCAACCTTTTTTCCAGTGTCCAATGATGGTAGTCCCATGCGAACTGCAGGCGTCGTTCCCGATGGACCTGGGTTAACATGGGCGCCTTGACGCAGCGTAAACTCCGGAGACCCATGCGTAACAGTTTTCGCATGGATTGTTATGGGTTGTTGGGTTGCAGCGTCGACCCACGTGTAACAGGGTTCGATCTACTGTTATTGGGGGCAGGTACCTAGGTGCCTCAGGTACGTGTCCATTCTTGGTACATCCTTATTACAGCACGTGGCGAACATCCCACGAAGCCTGCTGTTTCTCATACGCTTCCACCCTTGGCACGGTAGCCGATCATCATTCCTTTTTGAACTTCCGTCAAATCACTGCCTCCACCCATTGTGCTCGCGTAACGCACTATGGCTCATCTCCGTGTGGTCGACCTTTTCAGGCGTGTACTCTGTGAAGCGCTGGGCGGGTACACTGTGATTCCGGGGGTGGTTATAGTATTCTGATGCGACCGTGTACAATAATAATAATAATAATAATAAATATTGTTTTCGAAAATCTAAACAGTCCAAATACTTACTATCGCCGCTGTCATAGATATGTGAGTCATAAAAGTAATAAATATTTATTTTTATGACTCACGTATCTTCTTTCATTGGTTTTACGACAATAACGTTAATTAATTTATACCTGCCTAAATACCGCTCAATGTGATGGATTAGTTAACCTTATTGTTTGTTGTTATGATTTAAATCCACTTAGTATGTACCGGACTGTGTCTCAGTGTGGTCGTGAGTGACGCGAATAAATGCAATGCCTTATAGGTAAATAAATATACATTCTTGAATCATTCATCTTATTTCACACCCACAAAGATCTTGGCATGCGAAAGATGCATAGCATAAATTATGAACAAGTAGTACCAGGGTACTCTCTCGATTATTTTTTTCTCTGTTCGTCATTAACATATTCATTCATTACCAGCAAAGGTGCCCAGCGTTGCATGGGTTTAACAAAAAAAAAAAAAAAAAAAAAAAGCATTAATCAGCTCTAGGCCAGAGCTTTATGAGTTTTCCTGAAATTCTGATTAAGGTACGTATATTGCAGGGAAAGTCTAGATTGAAATATGTTCCAATAATGGAAAGAGAAGCATTTAAAAAGAACAAAATATATAATTCTGCCTGAACAACTAGATGAAACCATCAGTCTTTATTTTATTAACCGTGAATAGAGGGAATTTGAAATATTTGAAACATCTACACCTTTCCATTGCGTTGTTCTCAGTGTAATGTACAGTTCTTCCGAAGTACAAGTAAGTTAAGTTTATCCTTGGAGGGCCTCTAGGTCAACGACGTTGGACATTTTTCCATTTGGAATCAAGATGAAGAGGTTTTACGTTTTGCAAACTCTAACGACTACCATGAGCAACTCAATGCGCTATACCGGTCCCTAATTTAGGGCTACTGGTTCCAGGGAAGGGAGTGAACCAGTGCTGCAAGACAAACACGACATCCATGCCTCATTGGATTCGAACACGAACTCATCTCTGAAAAATTGCCAGAAATCAATGAACGAAGGAATATTCCTCCTAATACATAAGAAATCAACAGAACATTCAAAGCAAACAGGATATAAATTCTGAATTTGCTTGTACCGCTTACTGGTCATCCATCTAACACCTCTCAGACAACTTGTAAATTTAATCGCCCTTGATTGGGAATCGAACCCGCATTTCCCGATTTCCGTTCCAGTATGCTAACCGTTACACCACACAGGACAGTGAAGTTCCAAGCAACTGAGACTAAGCAAACTTAGCTTAGGAATCTGGACATCCTCAGATTTTCGCTAGTCGAAGCATCCTAACTTCCATATAGCGTTTTGACCCATCTCCCATCTAGAATGAATATTCCATCGATTTCCCATGTATTATGAAGAATATTTCATCCTTCATTGATTTATCTGTGGTACTAATGAATTCCGACCTATTTTGGGTTGGTGCGAATGAAATGTCCGGTAAAAGACCAGCACACGTGGACGGCGAGAATGGAAAAGTAGGACAACTTACTTCGGCAAAATAATCTCCCTCGGCATTGACACATAGTTGCCATCTATCCGGCAAGGCCATGATCCCGGAGCGAAAAAGTCTTGTAGTTGGGACCCGAAGAAGTCATCAACTGCACATTGAACATCGTTGTCTGTCCTGAACTGTTTACCGGACAGGAAGTGATCCAGGCAATGAAATCTGTCGGAGACAAGACCGGAGAGTAGGCAGGATGAAGCAGTGCTTCATAGCTCAAGGCACTTAGTGTCAGCATCCTTCGTTATGCAGCATGAGGGCGAGCGTGGTCCTGGAGCAGAAGAACACCATGTCTGTTGACCAAAGGTGTTTGTTCCTGCAGCAATTTCCGGTGCATCTGGTGTAATTCAGCGCAATAACGTTCTGCAGTGATGGTTTGGCCTCTTGCCAAAAATCTCCGATGAATTATCCCAGCTGTGGACCACCAGACAAGTAGCATCATCATGTTGGTGTGAAGGGTGGCTTAGGATGCCGTCCAGCAGGCTGTGCCTTGTTTAACCATTGTACAGATCGTTTCCGATTATCAGAAAGGACCCACTTCTCGTCGCAGGTGACGATTCGATGCAGTAGAGGTTCCTGTTTATTCCTGGCAAGCAGCGACTTACAGACTTCCGAACAATTGTCGTGTAGTGGATACCTACCTCTGCCGCTATCTCACGACACGTTTTTCGGGGGTCCGCATCAACCACACGTAGCAGAACATCGTCAGAAACAGCAATAGGTCGGTGACCACGCGATTCGTTTTGCAGGTCCGTATCTCCGCTTCGAATCTTCACAAAACATCGATGAATGGTTCGTTCGTTGATTGTATTCTCCCCAAACACTTTGTTAACGTTTCGAGCGGAAATACTTACAAAATGGCCCAGTTTAAATTCATACAGGAAGATGACTCTCAAATCCGGCGTCTGCATGTTTCCTTTGCCAGCCACGTTACGTCCAAAAAAAAAAAAACCACGCTTGAACCTTGTTCTTCACACACGTGCTACCAATTTAATTTATAGTAACTCTGTGACGCAATACCCGCAACACCTGTGGGTGATTCCATTCCGCTGTGGTGAGGCCTGTCCCCACTGCTCGTTCGCGCCGGACATTACATTCGCACTAACCCAATACATCCATCTCTGGATGGCAGATGGGTCTAAACGCCATGAGGAAGCTAGGATGCTTCAAATAGCGAAAATCTGAAAATGTTCAGATTCCTAAGCTTAGTTTGCTTAGTCTTAGTTGCTTGGAACTTCCCTGGCCTGGGTGGTGTAACGGTTAGCATACTCGAACGGAAATTGGGAGATGCAGGTTCGATTCCCGCTTCAGGGCGAAGAAATTTTTAAGTTTTCTGAGAGATGTTACATGGATGACGAGTAAGTGGTACAAGCAAATTCTGAATATTCTTTCTGAATGGTCAGAAGTTTGCGCTTTCCAATTAAATTTACGTGTGTGGCAGAAGCGGTTGGATAACATGAATGCACAGGAATATTTGTATACATTATTCGTAGTGGCAATTTGTGTTTGCCCCCTCCTAAAAATTACACTATGGACGCCCATGGGTTTGCAGTACATGATTTTTTTTTTTTTTTTTTACTTTTTAAATTATAGAAATAACACGAAAAATTACCCTGAATAAGCCCCTCAACACTATAAACCGTTTCCTTTCCTCTTATTATTTATAAATATATGCGTTTAGTATATTTGAAAAATCTTGGTTTCTTCATATACTATATGTATTCACAAAGCGGTTAACTTCACCTGTAGATAATGTAAATAAACGCTGACTGCCATTTTCCAGTCGTTTCCTCTTTCAAACCTTTAGTTTGGATACACGAATTAACCTTGAGAACGAGCTTTATCCGAGTCAGGCTGTACGCCAACAGCTCTTGAAATCGAAATCCAGCTTCTGAGAAACCTCAGCACCGTGAGAGTGTTTACAGTTAACGTAACGGCAGAGAGAATTTTTCCCATGCCCAAATCACCTGACATTCAAGTAACGCAGCTTTTTCTGAAAACGTGAGAACGGAGCGAGTTTTGTATTACGATCTGCTGTTGCTGGGGGAAAGGGTAAGCATTCTTCAGGTGTACGTTCATTCGTTTTCACCAACGAAATACGCCTCTCGGATATTTTCTGTGCACACGAATGCCAAAAAACTTAAGTATACACAATGCGTGTTCTGAAACTGTTGCTGCAAAGTGAATAAAACATTAAAAAACAAAAATTAAGGACAGGGAAGTTATTTTTTTAATGCCTATAAGTGTTTGACATACCTCAGCTTTCAACAGCTGCTCTGAAAACTTCGGTAGAAAGCAGAGGGGCATGTTTAACAATCTCATTTGTTTAGCACATCTTTTGCATAAAAAAGTCGTGCATGTTATCGGTTTGTCTGTTCGAATCTATCTGCGGACGCCAATCTCTGCAACTATCAGTCCGATTTCAAAAATTCTTTCTCCATTGGGAAGCTTGAAATGTGAGAATCATGATCCCTGCATCCCCCACCTCCACCCCCGATGCGCAAATTCGCCGCTAGAGTGCGTTAATGCAGATGATATCGAATTCAAAATACATTTTTATTTCATGTATTTGCTCCTAAATACCCCATTGAAAATATTCTTTTTCCTTTCAAAGCCATTTATATCGAAGACTATTTTAGGTAACGTTTCGTTTACTAGTAATGCATAGATTTTCCGATAGGGGGCGCAAAGTTAAATTGCGTTTTCCTCGATATGTGTGCTTCTAAAACTCGCGATTTGAAAAATTCTTTCTGCATCGGATTCAGCTCCTGATGGGAAATGTTTTGCATATTGTTACACGGCACTAGCAGTGTTCCTGCCTAGTCTGCCGGTAACGGTGCTTGAGACCTGAAGTACAATTTAGTTGGCCACGGCACCAGGTGAGAATCTCAGGTGCACTGCTGCACTCAAAGATTCACACCAGAACATAAAAAATGAAAAGTTGAAGAATGACCCGAAGCATAAGGCTTGGGTGAATCCACCTTGTGAACAAAATAACAACAACAAATAAACAATAAAATAATCTAAAAAAAAATGATACTTTGGGATCAGAGTTGTGATGAGGTTCACCCGCAATCACCAATTCGTGACTGAGTGTAGTGGTCCGGATCTTACTCCGGTACATTCAATCCCCAACCAGCCAGTACAACACTCACTTTCGCAAATAACACATGATTCTCAAATACACAACACAACATTTAATAACGTTCTGCGAGATTTAAACAGATCCGGCGCTCTCTAGGCGCATAGACAATTGCCCCTCATATGTGGGCAGCATACGGTGTCACACTTTACTGTCGGATAACGCAGCCGACTGAGTCTCCACCGGACTATCTGAACAAGAGATACTACTCGTTTACACACTAAATAGAGCTGCAGGTGATATTCATATACAATTGCTTAGAGAATAAAAAAAAATTATATGCAAACGATCACATTAAAAATACTCGCGACACAAAATACACAAGCACGTTAATTTGCGGTATAAGATTATAGGTGCGAAATACTGCCAAAGTTAATTAACTAAATCTAATAAGCATGCACATGCAGAACCCTGCCCCGCTGACGTTGGTCGTGAACCAAAGTTAAAAGAAACTGTCCCGCCCAGCGGAATTTGTAGCCACACCTTCTCCCTTATTCATGTAAAAAAAGTAATCAGGAAATGGGCCCTGTAAGAAATTGAAATCTGTATGTGCAGGTATTTCCTCTGAGGTTCAGTCACTCAGCATTACTGCATCTATGTCCATGCAGCTTTGGGTGTCGGGATGGCACAAGTTCGCAGATGTGCGAAGAAAGAAAAAGGAAATATTCATCTACTTACAGTTTCGTGACTTTGCTGTGCAAATCCGTTGTGCATCACATAATATCACTCGACAAAAAAAAAACACGCACACAGACACTTGCACCATGTGGCAGCACCGATGATTCAACACTTCACTTTGACGCTTGATGTAAATGAAGCACACAATTAAAAATGGTAATATCACGCTGCACTTTGTTGCAATGATTAGAGTGCACACTGATCTATTCTCGTGACGATTTGAAGGTGGGCGTTAAGCAAAATAGGCCCTCTCACATCTGATGTTGCGGTTTCCAAGATTAATTTTCTCGGCCGAGCGAAATCAGACGTGCTTTTACCTTAAGCGTATATCGGCAACTCAACATTTCACCTGTATATTTGTTAGGTATCGAAGCCACCGCTCTTACGCTCATATTTGTCTTTCGACATGTTTTTATCCCGTCGCACTTACACGTAGTGGCTTCGCTGCTTACGCGACCACACACACGCACACATGGGGCCTCGCTTCGCCCCGTAAGACAAGCGCATCTCTCTTCACTTCCTCCACAGTAGGGGATGAATGGGGTGACGATTCCACACTGCAGTGGTTGGCATCCGAACCCGACTTTTGCTTGGCTTCGCTTCTCATTGGAATGACCACTGTCCACTCGCAGACTTCTTAATTCCCCTGTAACTTGGCTTTCATTAGGCCAAACAGTCGCTGAGTTCCATTACGCTCCAGCCTAGAAATTTCTGCTTTATCCTGCGGATTTAGGCATTCTGCTGTCTTTATGGCAAACTGGCATCTCCAGCTGCCTCGAGTTGTCTCCATTTCTTACCAAATGCGGGGAGGTTTGCTGCTTCATTTTTCCCAATTCATTTTTTGCAGATCCAAGGCATCCAGCCTTTCACATCGGAGAGCATACAGACAACTGAACTTTCTTCCTTATGTTCATGCCAAGTGCGAACTCTTATTTTTCTGCACGGACCACACAGAGAGCAATTGTTCTCGAAAATGCCCCAAACAATCGACGAATTTACGATTATTCGCTAAACCTTTCGTCCCCTATCTTCATTCATTCCTACTCAAGTGGCTCATTCGATACGTATTCCTCTTTCCCTTTCCGTGTTGCATAGGCTGCCCGTCAGCTGCGCCCTGATATTTATGACCTAACAGAGCTATTCTGAGACCACCCAGCCAGAGAGAGAATTCTTCGCCTCTTTTCTTTCCAAACCCCCAGATAAAACTTTATCTGCTGTTTACACTTTTAAACTCCAATCAAGCCTCGAACATAATTAATACTTAATTAATTTCACACATCAACCACGCCCATTAATTACTAAATTAATGGCGGGGGTGGGTCGTAACATCGGCCCCTCCTCAAGAAATCTAGAAGTCCTCTTCTGGGCCTATCGCTTTGCTCTTATCAATTTCCAGAGCAACCATTGAGTGCTACCTTTTCCCACAGGTAGAAATAATTCAAAATGGCAAAAATATTGCGTTTTTTGCCTTCAAAACATTGGAGCGACTTCCCAATTATCCCGCAATTTTGTTAATTAATTTTTGAGAACATCCGAAAGAAAAAAAAAACAACGTAAATGAGAAATAAGTAAAAAAACTGAACTGTAAAGAACATGTGATCCTGCCGAACTGTGATTCCTAGCTGCCTCATACCATACGCGACATGGCGGACAAATTTTAGAGTTTTCTTCAGGTTTTAGGATGGGGGGGGGTGTCCACTGTAACATTCCATCCCCCATGAAAAGAAAAAAAAAAGGGGTGACTGGATGAAGTTTATTCATCCAATCATTCCATTTTTTTTTTTTTTAACTGTAAACACTCAACCCTTTCCCACCGTCGCAAGGCACCTAATTCCGGACTTAAGTGCCCTGAGAGCGGAAGGAAAGTTTAAGGATTTCATCACACGTTCATTGCTACCCGTCGAGATAGGCGGAAAGAAAATTTAAATATGAGGCATAGCTTCGAGAATCCACGAGTTCCACAGATCTCTCACGTTCGATGCTCCTACGCCCGCTTTTATCTGCGCTCGATGCCAAATTCTTGCGTTTCACTGTCTTCGAGTTCCTTCTCAACATCGTAGATAATCGTGGTGTCACAGTCTTCCTGGGGATCCACTATAATGTCGACTGCTCCCCGTCTGTCAGTGTGTGGCATGGTGTTACTAGCCCTTAACACCCGCCCGTAATCATCCCTTGGTCTCAGCGACGCCCGCGAAATGATTGGAGGACTTTTGACCTGGCTTCCCTGCACTCGTAAGGGATCTACAATCATGCGGGTTCGCGCTGCAAAGGGTTCTGTTTCTGAGGGAGGCGGAATTGCTGCGGAGGGCGTTGGGTCGCCCGACTGTAGCATCCACATTGGGCTCTCCCATTCATCATCTTCATACAATTCTGCATCTTCGGACTCCCATGTGGTTCGTGCGAGGTGCTGTGACTCAGGTTCATCTCCCGCATCCCGAACTGTTTCCTGGAAATGCCACGTGTCGAATACCCTTCTCTGTGGGGCTTTAAAGATCCTATCAACATGGGTTAGGCGAGGACGCCTCATATCGTTCACCGGCACAATTTTGAAGTTAACTGGTGAAGTCTTTTCCACCACTCTAAAGGGTCCTATGGACGGTTTCATCAGCTTGCGCGATCTTGCCTTGGACGCCGAAGGGTCGTGTTGATAAACAAGATCACCCACCTTGATTTGCTTATCTACTGCCGTCCGTGCCCGATAGTCCCTTGAGTTCTGGGCTGCCTCTTCAAGGTTATCGCGAACAATTCTGAATGCTTCCTGCATTCGCATAACCAAGCTCTCTGCATCATTCGGGTGCTCAGAGTAGCTCCAAGGGATTTCCTCGCTCAGCAAATGCCCAGGCATATTAAAGTCCCTTCCAAACATGAGGAAATTGGGAGTTTCCCTAGTAGCGCTGTGAGTGGCCGCTCTGTACGCCATAGCTACAAAATCTGTAAACTTATCCCAATCTTTCCCAGTCGGAGAACAGTAAAGCGCTAAGGAGTGCATCACTGTACGGATACTTCGTTCCGCTTGTCCGTCAGTCTCCGGATGCCTCGGGCTCGTATTCAGTTTCTTAATGCCTAATCTTCTGTAGAGTTCGGACATTAATTCTGACAAAAAGTTCGTTCCTCTGTCAGTCAACAAAGTATGAGGTACACCATGTCTCGCTATAACGTGCGTCGAGAATTTTTCAGCTACTTCTTTGGCTGTTTGAGATTTTAAGGATTAGCTCAATATACTTGGTAAAAGAGTCGGTGACTACCAATAGGTACTTGTTCCCGTTCTCTGTCGTGGGAAGAGGTCCTGCGATGTCCATGGAAATTTTGGACCACGGAACTGGCACTATTTCCGGGGTAATTAAACCCGCCTTTTGGTTTCTCTTGTAGCCCCGGCGTTTTAAACACTCCTCACAACTAGCAGTGTAATTTTTTACATCAGCAAACATATTGAGCCAAAAATATTTGAGTCTAATTCGCCCCAATGTCTTCTCAAACCCTAAGTGCCCTGCGCTTATACCATCATGCTCAGCTCTCATTACCTCAGACTTTAGAGAGTCAGGCACCACCAACTGTTCAGTAACAAGTCTGCGTGGACTGTTTTTGGCTGGCAAGGAAAAATGATATAGCAGGTCGTCACGCATGAAGTAGGTATCTGTGATTTTATCAACAGCAGAGTAGTCACGCCCCTCGATGCAATCGATTACTTCGACCAAATTCGGGTCTGCCCGTTGTGCAGCCTTTATGGCCTCAGCATCAAATGTAGGGCCTGGAGCCGCATCACTTGCTACCACTGCTGCAATATGCCTCGACAACACATCCGCGTTTGTATTCTTCTTCCCTGGGCGATACATTACATCAAAATCATATTCGGATAGACTGAGATTCCACCTAACAAGCCTAGAGTTGGGAGTCTTTAGCGTCATCAGCCACTTTAAGGGTCTGTGATCAGTTATAACTGTAAACTGCCTACCCACTAAATATTCTCGCCAATGCGTGATGGATGCAACTATTGCCAAAGCCTCTTGCTCAGTTGCGCTGTAATTTTGTTCTGCGGGATTAAGTTTTCTGCTGAAGAATGCAATAGGATGTCTGACGCCCTCTTCGTCCTCCTGCTCGAGTATACCCGCAATAGCCAATTTGGATGCATCTGTGGTCACGAAGAATCTTTTCGAGAAATCTGGGTAAGCCAACAGCGGCTCACTTATGAGCGCCCTCCTCAATTGCTGGAAGGACTCCTCACACTGCTCATCCCACATAAATTTTACATTTCTCCTGGTGAGATTTGTCAAAGGTTGGGCAATGGATGCAAAATTTTTGATATGGCGCCTGTAGTAGCCCGCCATTCCCAAAAGGCTCGGACGTGCTTAACAGTGCGTGGGGCTGGAAAATCCCGTACGGCCTCCACGTTTTCAGGGTTTGGCCTTACTCCTTGACCATCCAGAAGGTGCCCAAGATATGTAACCTCCTTGGTCGCAAACTCACATTTACTTGGCTTAATTTTAAGCTTGTGCCTTCTTAAACGTTGGAAAATTAACTCCAATTTCTCCAAGTGTTCATTTAAGGTCTCAGATGCACACAAAATATCGTCCACGTACACTAGAATGCCATCATCACGCTTGTCCAAAAACAATGAGTCTAGAGCTCTTTCAAAGGTTGCAGGACTGTTGCACAATCCAAACGGGAGACGGTTCCACTCGAAATGGCCAAATTCGCAGGAAAAAGCAGTTTTGTGCTTGTCTTGTTCCCTGATTTTGATTTGATGATACCCTGCCAAAAGGTCTATTTTCGAGAAAATTCGGCATCCATGCAAAAGAGATAGGGTCTGTTGTATTCTGGGGACTGGGTAACTGTCTTTTCTGGTTATCTGATTCAATTTTCTAAAGTCACAACAGAAACGATATGAATTGTCCCGTTTTCGAATGAGGACAATTGGGGAGCTATATGGACTATCCGACTTAGAAATAATTCCAGCATCCAGTAATTCATTCACTTGATCTTTTAATTCAGGTCTAAGAGCATGCGGAACATTGTATGGGCGAAGCTTAAAGGGTTTGTCATCTGTTAGATGAATTTCATGTTCAGCGAGGTCAGTGCCCTGCAAATCTATGGGATACCGTGCAAAAACATCGGAATATGTCATCAGTAATTCCAAAACCTTCTCACGTTCAAAATAATTCAAATGCTCCAATTTAAAATCACTGGCAGACACAGGCAAAGTACCGCGCTGCGTTACACTATTTCCCGTGAATTCTGAGTGATTTCCACAGGTTCTACTTGAAATAGCTTAGTATGTTTGTTTAACCAAATAGGGGAACTACTAGTGTTTGCTACTTTTACATCATATAAACCACTTGATGCGACATTATTAACAGACCGTGCCAAAAGTAATCCATCTTTGCGTGCACGTGGATGCGGTTCAAACAAGACAGTCTGTACTCTCATACGAAGCGGTGTTCCCAACTTCACTTGAAGGAACATTTCTGCGTTGGGAGGGACACAAGTTTTCTGCGCCAGGAGGCAACAGTCACCCCCTCCTCAAGCATATCGTCCGCGTCCCTCTCTTTCTGCGGAGAGCACCGCGTGGGTGGGGGTCGGGAAACAACAGCTGATTCGAATGGGCAGAGAAGGTTAGGTGATGTGTTCGCATCGCATCAATTCCTAACAATGCTGAGTAATTTTCACTCAGCGGGTATTTTGACACATGGGCTTTGACCAAGATATTTCTTCCTTTGATTCGCAGGTTAACGTTGTAACATCCTAAGGTTGGAATGATTTCCCCTGTGATGCTTTTTATCCTTAAATCTGAATTGATGGGAGTCAATTTCCTGCGACCTTTCAATCTTAAATAAGCATCTTTCGCCAAAAGAGTTACCGAGGATCCCGTGTCGACTAATAACTTAATTTTGTCACCTTCGAGATCTGCGTTAATAATCGGCAAATTGTCCCCACTTTGAATAGAAACATAACGCACCTGAGAGGATTTAAACTCTGACTGGGCCGAGATACCTCTTACAAATCGACCCTTATTTAGTTTAAAGACTTATTCTTGGAATCTGGTTTCTGTGTACCAAATTTTCCTGATACCTCGTAATGAGAATCTCTTCCACTTCCTCTGCTATATACCTGTTTGGGTATTGTCTCCGTCCTATTTGACCCATCCAAATTAGGGCACAACCGGATCACGTGGCCTTCTAATCCACACCCAAAGCACACAATTCTACTTTTGCTGCGCCGTGTTTGTTGCGATCCACAATTCTCCTCGAGTGAATCATTTCGATTACCGAAACCCCGGCGATCATCTGGCCTTGTTTCCTTCCATCTAGCTCGTTCCGCCCCGAAGAGCTGGGGTTAGATCGCTGAAATGTCTCTCTATTTCTCTCATTCCCTTCCGATTTCCTGTCTTCTCTTCCCTGAGAATTCCCGACTAACTGCCCTACCGTATTCTCCATGGCTTCCAAACGCGACAACATCTGTTGCAAAGTGCGGAGCCAGCATTACCGACTCCTCGTCCCCTCTGCCTCCTTCCACCGTATTCACCGAAGTTTTTCTACCCATGAGTGCTAAATTCTCCTCCTCTTGAATTGCGATGAGAACTGCAGCATCCAAAGTTTCCGGGCATTTTGTTAGTACCCAACGCCTAATCGATTCAGATAACCCTGAAATAAATTGGCACATCGCTTCTTGATCCCTGTGCTTCCTTGTCTCTTCGGACATATCCGACTTATGACCATGATATTTCGTAGCTGCGCTCTTAAGACGTGTTGCGTACTGCCGAACATCTTGTCCTGGCAATTGCACACAATTCATAAACTGCTTCATTCGCGTTACCAATGGCTCTTCGGCTTGGAAGCGATCAATGACAAGCCGTTTAAAATTTACATATTCGGTTTCAGCCCTCAGCTCATCGCTATCAGATAGAAATTCAGCAGCTCTCTCCCGAAATTTAGATTTTGCAATCGCGAGTTTAGTTTGCTCACACCATCTACCCACCATCGCTACACTTTCGACATCCTGAAAAAAGTGTTTAGCACGATACAGCGGATCAGTGCCTGTAAATAGCCTCAACATGTTTATGCATCCCGCTATTTGCTCACCGTAAACCATAGGTGCGGCTAAAGCTGTTTGTCTCAGCTGTGATGTACCCGCTGTACTTGTAACAGGTGTACTCTCTTCCGGAACAATTGCAGCCCCAGTGCTCACATGTTCTCCGTCAGAGTGACCACCAGAATCATCTGAATCCATGTGACTCGCAGATGACGATTTCTTCGTGTTAGCCATTTTTGTTTTTCTTACCCACTAAAATTATGGCAGTTCTTAGACAACAGCTTAAGGCTTACTTAATGCTAAATTATACAAAATTCGCACCGAACAAAACTAAATAAAAATAGTAATGGCAGTCAATTCGCACTTATTTTACGAACATGAGTGTTGTTCCGCTAGCTGCAAAATATAGGTATCGATCCTGGGACAACGGCATCATTAATGTTACACGGCACTAGCAGTGTTCCTGCCTAGTCTGCCGGTAACGGTGCTTGAGACCTGAAGTACAATTTAGTTGGCCACGGCACCAGGTGAGAATCTCAGGTGCACTGCTGCACTCAAAGATTCACACCAGAACATAAAAAATGAAAAGTTGAAGAATGACCCGAAGCATAAGGCTTGGGTGAATCCACCTTGTGAACAAAATAACAACAACAAATAAACAATAAAATAATCTAAAAAAAAATGATACTTTGGGATCAGAGTTGTGATGAGGTTCACCCGCAATCACCAATTCGTGACTGAGTGTAGTGGTCCGGATCTTACTCCGGTACATTCAATCCCCAACCAGCCAGTACAACACTCACTTTCGCAAATAACACATGATTCTCAAATACACAACACAACATTTAATAACGTTCTGCGAGATTTAAACAGATCCGGCGCTCTCTAGGCGCATAGACAGTGCCCCTCATATGTGGGCAGCATACGGTGTCACACTTTACTGTCGGATAACGCAGCCGACTGAGTCTCCACCGGACTATCTGAACAAGAGATACTACTCGTTTACACACTAAATAGAGCTGCAGGTGATATTCATATACAATTGCTTAGAGAATAAAAAAAAATTATATGCAAACGATCACATTAAAAATACTCGCGACACAAAATACACAAGCACGTTAATTTGCGGTATAAGATTATAGGTGCGAAATACTGCCAAAAAGTTAATTAACTAAATCTAATAAGCATGCACATGCAGAACCCTGCCCCGCTGACGTTGGTCGTGAACCAAAAGTTAAAAGAAACTGTCCCGCCCAGCGGAATTTGTGGCCACACCTTCTCCCTTATTCATGTAAAAAAAGTAATCAGGAAATGGGCCCTGTAAGAAATTGAAATCTGTATGTGCAGGTATTTCCTCTGAGGTTCAGTCACTCAGCATTACTGCATCTATGTCCATGCAGCTTTGGGTGTCGGGATGGCACAAGTTCGCAGATGTGCGAAGAAAGAAAAAGGAAATATTCATCTACTTACAGTTTCGTGACTTTGCTGTGCAAATCCGTTGTGCATCACATAATATCACTCGACAAAAAAAAAAAACACGCACACAGACACTTGCACCATGTGGCAGCACCGATGATTCAACACTTCACTTTGACGCTTGATGTAAATGAAGCACACAATTAAAAATGGTAATATCACGCTGCACTTTGTTGCAATGATTAGAGTGCACACTGATCTATTCTCGTGACGATTTGAAGGTGGGCGTTAAGCAAAATAGGCCCTCTCACATCTGATGTTGCGGTTTCCAAGATTAATTTTCTCGGCCGAGCGAAATCAGACGTGCTTTTACCTTAAGCGTATATCGGCAACTCAACATTTCACCTGTATATTTGTTAGGTATCGAAGCCACCGCTCTTACGCTCATATTTTTCTTTCGACATGTTTTTATCCCGTCGCACTTACACGTAGTGGCTTCGCTGCTTACGCGACCACACACACGCACACATGGGGCCTCGCTTCGCCCCGTAAGACAAGCGCATCTCTTCACTTCCTCCACAGTAGGGGATGAATGGGGGTGACGATTCCACACTGCAGTGGTTGGCATCCGAACCCGACTTTGCTTGGCTTCGCTTCTCATTGGAATGACCACTGTCCACTCGCAGACTTCTTAATTCCCCTGTAACTTGGCTTTCATTAGGCCAAACAGTCGCTGAGTTCCATTACGCTCCAGCCTAGAAATTTCTGCTTTATCCTGCGGATTTAGGCATTCTGCTGTCTTTATGGCAAACTGGCATCTCCAGCTGCCTCGAGTTGTCTCCATTTCTTACCAAATGCGGGGAGGTTTGCTGCTTCATTTTTCCCAATTCATTTTTTGCAGATCCAAGGCATCCAGCCTTTCACATCGGAGAGCATACAGACAACTGAACTTTCTTCCTTATGTTCATGCCAAGTGCGAACTCTTATTTTTCTGCACGGACCACACGAGAGAGCAATTGTTCTCGAAAATGCCCCAAACAATCGACGAATTTACGATTATTCGCTAAACCTTTCGTCCCCTATCTTCATTCATTCCTACTCAAGTAGCTCATTCGATACGTATTCCTCTTTCCCTTTCCGTGTTGCATAGGCTGCCCGTCAGCTGCGCCCTGATATTTATGACCTAACAGAGCTATTCTGAGACCACCCAGCCAGAGAGAGAATTCTTCGCCTCTTTTCTTTCCAAACCCCCAGATAAAACTTTATCTGCTGTTTACACTTTTAAACTCCAATCAAGCCTCGAACATAATTAATACTTAATTAATTTCACACATCAACCACGCCCATTAATTACTAAATTAATGGCGGGGGTGGGTCGTAACATCGGCCCCTCCTCAAGAAATCTAGAAGTCCTCTTCTGGGCCTATCGCTTTGCTCTTATCAATTTCCAGAGCAACCATTGAGTGCTACCTTTTCCCACAGGTAGAAATAATTCAAAATGGCAAAAATATTGCGTTTTTTGCCTTCAAGAGCATTGGAGCGACTTCCCAATTATCCCGCAATTTTGTTAATTAATTTTTGAGAACATCCGAAAGAAAAAAAACAACGTAAATGAGAAATAAGTAAAAAAAACTGAACTGTAAAAGAACATGTGATCCTGCCGAACTGTGATTCCTAGCTGCCTCATACCATACGCGACATGGCGGACAAATTTTTAGAGTTTTCTTCAGGTTTTAGGATGGGGGGGGGGGGGTGTCCACTGTAACAATATAATTTATAATTTTTGGTAAACAATGATTTGGACACCAGGGGGCGTAAGGGTTTATTTCTGCTTCTGACGTATTTGCAGCAAAATATGAGCTTACAAAAATTCGATTGAAAAAATTATTTTTTGAACCGATACCGCTCAGCTCGGTAAACCCTTTGAAAATACCTCTTGCTTAAAATAATGCATAGTTTTTTCCGTAAAAAAAATATGTATAACTTATTTTTGTCTATATCTCTGCTTCCAAGAGTCCGATTTGAAAAATTCTTGTTTTGTTGGAGAGGCGTTTCCGGTGCGAAATGTTTCTCATATAATTTCAAATTTTTCAAGTAATGCATAGATTTTCCGCTAGGGGTGTAAAGTTACATTGCGTTTTCCCCGACATCTCTGCTTCTAAAGTTCCGATTTGAAAAATTCTTTTTCACCGGATACAGCCACTGATAGGAAATGTTTAGAATATAATTACTAATTTTTGATAAAGAATGATTTGGCCTCCAGGGAACGTAAGTATTTATTTCTGCTTCTGCTGCGTATTTCCAGCAAAATCCAAGCTTCTGAAAACTGGATTGAAAAAACTTCCATCGACTCATCCAACTCACCTCGGAAAACCCTTTCATAATAGTTTCTTCTTAAAACAAAGCATAGTTTTCCGTCAGGGGAGTAGATGTGCAGTATATCTCATTTTTTATTTATTTTTTTATTTTTTTCGACCTCTCTGCTCCTAAGGGTTTGAGTTGAAAAATCCTTTCTTCGTTGGAGAGCGTTTGCGGTGTGAAATGTTTCTCATGTAATTTGAAACTTTTCTTAGAGCACAAGTGTGCCACTAGAGGACGTAAGTTCACGTTTCCGTCAACAGCAATATCTGTGAGACTAAAAAGCCGATTGAAAAAATTATTTTTCAGTCAGATACCACTAATTATAAAAGCTCTTTGTGTGTATTTTCTTCCCAAAATAATGGTCAATTTCGTCGCTATGTGACGCAGATTTTTAATGTTTTTCTCTATATCTTTGTTTCTACATCTGCGATTTAAAAATATTTCTTTTGACACCGAATACCATTTAGCTTGTTTAACACTTTTTAGGTTTGTATTTGAGGAGTTTTATAGTTCGCAGTTCTGCTGCTAGGTGGTGTTTGTGTACTTCTGTTTGCAGCTGTCTCTCCGATTCTAAAACCTCATTGAGAAATTTCTTTGTTTTATTGTTGCCATTCGCTACAATAAAGACATGGAGCATTATCCTCTATAATTTATGCACAGCTTTCCCGCTAGGGGCGTAAAAGTCAATCTTTTCCTCACTATCTCAGCTTCAGGGAGGCGTATTTCAGAAATTCTTTTTCCTTAGCATAGCTTTTGCCATGAGGAATATTTTTCGCCTATTTTGAACTTTTCCATTATGCAAAATTATTCAGCTAGAAGACGTAGAGTTATATCATGTTTCATTCTGTATTTCTTCTTTTAACTGTGCAATTTGTAAATCTCTTTGTTTCTGATACCTCCTTCAGCTATGAGAAACTTTTTGTGCATCATCTGTTAATTTTCGTAACATAGTTTTAAGCCGCTGGTGAAAGTAGCTGTTCCTATTTATCGATTGTAGAAATCTGGTTAATATTGTTTTTCTAACTGGTTCCATTGACTTTGAATAAATTTGATAAATTTTGTACGCGTCGGAGAGGAATCGAAAGAAGCGATGGCCTCTGATCATTCGTCCGACAGGGGTCCGGGTTCGAATCCCGGTGAGGCATGGATGTTGTTTGTCTTACGGCATTGGCTCTCTCCCTTCCCTGGAACCAGTGACCCTAAATTAGGGACGGGCGACTGCTTATAGCCCATTGAGTTGCCCACAGTGGTCGTTAAACCTCCAATCAAATATATATATATATATAACTCACGTATAAACCTTCCGATACAGTATTATAATCCAAATTACCAGGATAAGTCAAAAGTTCGTCCCGTTTGCAGCTAAGAAGTTTAATGATGCCAGAGAGCCATACGCACTCACCTCGTTGTGCAAAGTACAGGCCGTTGGTTTATACAGTCTTTGCCAACGTTCCACCAGAGCCACGATCCCACGGAGGTACCACTCGGCAGGCTGTCGAAGATAGAAACTCTGCCAGATTCCACAACCACTACTGAAGCAAAGTGTGCCTTCCTTGTAGGAAATGGGCCATGGAGCGAAACAGTTTGTAGTCGGAACGGGAAAGATCTGAACTGTATGGAGGATGAGGTTGGATCTCAACACCTTTCAGTTACTGGAGGTTTCAGGAGACCATTTTGGAAACATGACTAGTGATTTTTATGGTATCATCCACTTGCAGCAGGGCCGCTTTCTATTCATGAGTGCTGGGTAGCGTTGGAGCAGAGCATCATAGATCCGTTGTAGTGTAACCAGGGTATCAAAGATTTTAACAACGGTAAATTTTAATAACCATTTTGAATATGGCAAGATTTAAATCAGCTCTTGTTTCTTAGCGCTTATTTCGACGCGGTCCCATTTTCCTAAATTCTGTGTAAACTGCCTAAATGATGCAGGACATTCTCTTTCGGTTCTTAATTGCCTGATTCGTGGAAATCGCCGAGGTCGGTTTTATGACTTTAGTCTGCGAGTACGGGGGTAGAGGAGAGGTTAGCGTTCTTTACTATTTGCAACATGTACACTGAAGTGACAGAAAAACTGGTACACCAGTCTAATACTTGGTAGGTCCCCCACGGGAGCACAGGACTGCAGAAATACGACGGGGTATGCACTCCACTAGCTTCTGAAAATGTGATGTAGGCAATACACACCATACTTCCTGCAGAGCGTTCCACAATTCTGATGTTTTCGGAGGTCTCGTACTCCTGTGTTCGATAGCGCCTTGCATGGCATCCCAAATGTGTTCTATAACGTTCAGATCTGGGGACTTGGGTGGGAATGGCAACACCCCAAACTCAAATGAATGCACCTCTAACCATAATGTGGCGTCCCGACACTTGTGTGGAGGTGCATTGTTCTGTTGGAACAGGTCCAACCCAATCTGCGGGAATGCAGGACATGAACGGGTGTACCTCGCCAGAAAAGATGCGCACATAGAGTTGGCCGGTCACACACGTTTGTAGACATACCAAGGGTCCCAGTAAAGTCCAACTAAACACACCCCATACCATTACGGACCCCTCACCAGCCGGTGCAGTTGCCTGTTGATAGGCGGGATCCGTGGCTTCATGGGGTTTGCGCCACACACGAATCCTTCCATCTGCCCGATACAGTTGGGAACGCGACTCGTCAGACCAGACTACTTGTTTCCAGTCATCAAGTGTCCAGTGGCGGTGTTGCCGTGCCCAAGCGAGGCGCATAGCTCTGTGTCGTGCACCCATCAAGGGGACTCGATTTGGGCGCCGGCTCCCAAAGCCCATATCGTGCAGGGTGCGTTGCACAGTCCGGACGCTGATGCTTGTTGCACGCCTATCGCGTGAAACGATTCTTGACAGCCGACGATGGTCACGTTCACCCAATGTTTTTTTACGGCCACACTGGTATCGCAGGTTGGAGGTTTTGCCGGAATTCTTGTAGTCACGGTACACCCTTGCAATGGTCGTCCGTGAAAATCCGAACTTCGTTTCTACCTCCGAAATACTATGGCCCATCTCACGAGCGCCAACTATGACACCGCGTTGAAAATCGCTTAAATCGTTATTACTTGTCATTCTCATGCCGAAAACAGCTCTGACAGCTGGCAAGGATGTCTTTCGCTTTATATACTGGTGGACGCAACCGAGTACGCGCATAGGTGATGTTGCTATGTATTTTGCATAAGCTAGTCTGTACCAGTTTTTCTGGCACTTCAGTATATGTATGGTTACTGAACACTACATAAAGTTTGTTCTTCTAAAGTGCTTCACACTTTTAAGGTGAAACAGGAGTCAGTCAAGAAACCTCAAGAAAAAGTTACATACAGTTCGTCTTTATTCAGCCAAAACTCCGTTGGCATTTCACTAATGCAGCACTACAGCTCGGTCATTCCACGCCAAATCGTCAGATGCTATCCACCACACCATCTCCGATTCTTACGATTTTTTTTTCATAAATAGATCATCCCAAGGTATGAAAATCCTGAAAATATTTTTTTATTTCCCGTAGATTAGAAGATATTAATTTTCGAATTCTGGTGAATGGCAGGCCTTAATCGCGTAAAAATGCAAATAGCTCCATTGTTTGCATAAAAAAAAAAAGTATCAAAATCACCACTCCTTCGTAATTTCTTCCAAGGAATCGATTGGTGCATTGCACGAATGTCTATCTTCTTTAGTTTTTGAGTTACATGCAACGGGAGAGCCTTTTTTCAAAACGTAAAAAAGCAATGTAGTACATACAGCACTTGAAGATCGCAATTATTTTTCGTTTTTAAAGAAAAGTTTAGTCTAACAATTGAAGAAAAAAAAACCTTGGGCTTTCGCGTGCGCGCTGAGAAAATAATTTTTAAATATGGTGCACGGCTCGTATTTTGACAAGCTGTGAAACCGCGCGCGGCGAATAGCTTTGGCAGGCAGCCGCGGCAGTGGATGTTGGCCTTCGGACGGTCGGCAGATCAAGATACCATTACACGCGTTGGTCAGATCGCAGGAGAATTCGCTGTGATGCTTGAAGGAGGAAGGATAGTGAATTAATGTTATGTTTAAAGGCATTTCAAATAATATAACTGTAAAATATTACTAAAAGATCATTTCACGCCAAATCGTCAGATGCTAAGGTTACACACAGATAACGCATAAAAATTATGCAACAGACGTCGGAAATACTGTATTTTGGTATTCTTACCAATCAAAGACGAGAAGAACTAATATGAACATTTTTTTTTTTTTGCTGCCGCCCCCGGTGGCGCAGTGGTCTAAGCGATGGCCTCTGATCATTCGTCCGAAAGGGGTCCGGGTTCGAATCCCGGCGAGCCATGGATGTTGTGTTTGTCTTACGGCACTGGCTCTCTCCCTTCCCTGGAACCAGTGACCCTAAATTAGGGACGGGCGACTGCTCATAGCCCATTGAGTTGCTCACGGTGGTCGTTAAACCTTCAATAAAAAAAAAAAACTTTTTTCTCCCCGTATAGCTTAACGATATACAGTACTGACGCTTATAAATTTTGCAATTGACGTTGAAAACAGTTTTTGGAATATTGATTAATGATTTCTACAGCTCACGCAATATCCGACAGAATTTTTAGACGTGAAATAGTTCTATTTCAGGAATTAATAAATTGTCTAGTTGTCCACGTCTGCCGTAAGAGAAAATGATCAAGGAATGACAGCTTGAGAAATAAAGTAATCGGGGATATTCTTAAAGATCTCGGTGCCTATTCTTGCGAGGTAGAGGAGATATGTACTGCGTTTTAGTTAACGTCAGATACTTGACGATCACAGATGATGACGTTAGCAAGGCTCAGTCAGCGTCGGGTTAGAAAAAATGTTATCGATTATTTTCCGGTTATTTAAATGAACGAGTATATCTCGCAGTTGTCATCTTGCCTGTTTTTTATTTATTTAGTTTTTTACTTCAGTTGCTTTTTTAAAGATTACGCGTCAGGTGTGAGCTCACGAAACTCTCAAAAGCTCATATGAAACAAAACGCACCACAGCACCCTAAAATAAGAAAAACACAGTTTAACTGTTCGTGGTGTAGCCCAAAAATAGGAAAATACAGTTTGACGGTTACACTGAACGAAAAATTTTATGCCTCCTATAATCACATCCCGGTGTCAGAGTGGTAGCAATTGGATTTATTCCCGTTATTATTATTTTTTTATTCATCAAGCCAATAAATTTAGAAATAATGAGAAATATTAACAGACCTCGAAAGTAGGAGTACGTTTTCGTTTACGAATTTATAAAAAACAAGTATGGAACTCGTGTTACTATTTAGCGATGGTAATTTGTCAGCTCTGTTTTATGAGCTTCTGTTATCAGTAGTAACGCAGTAATCGTCCTCATATTGACAAGTTACTTTAATTGTCTCTTGAGTTAAGAATTATATTTTTTTGTTTTGTTTTTGTTTAACTCATTACGCCACAATAAAAATGCACAAAGACGTTGAAAAACTAGGCAGCAACTTTCAAATCGCAAGAGAATAAAAGAGATCTGAGGAAATACACTACGGAGCTTTTCACTTGCGGTGCTCTCTCTTAGAAATTCGTTCTCTGTTTGCGAGAGGTCGTAAATTAGGATCTGAGGGATTCGAGGTCTGGGACTATCCTGTCTTTAAAAAAAAAAAAAATAGAAGCAAGCGTGTCGGCCATAGCACGGATAAAAAGAGTAAATCGTCTCTAAGAAAAATAAACAGTTCTACATCTGTGGCGAACAGAAAACGTCATACCATAATGGCAAATATGTTAACAAACGCAGGACAGTGGCGACGCTAGCTGCTCGGAACTGTGTGGGCCATTAAGGAAGGGTAAGGGGGCTAAACGTGATGGGAGAGGAGGCACACACTTTGAAGTGTTTGGCAGAAATTTTAGCAAAAAATTCCGTTCATGGGCACTTTACTCGACGCTGATAATGTTATCCCTAGTCAAAAAAAGTTTTCAAGTGAATACTGTACGTAGCATTTATTCAACGTATGTAGTATGGGAACCATGGATACGAATCTCTATGGGAAGTTACTATTCGCAATTTTAGCTTACTTAGGTCTTTCTCTCTCTCTCTCTCTCTCTCTCTTTCATAAGGCTATATATGAAGTACAGTTTGTAACCTGGCAAGGAATCTCTCTCTGATCGTTTTCAACTATAATTCCAAAACGCGTGTTTCTGCTGCGCTCTTAGAAATTTGTTGTGGAATGCCATTTTGCTTTTTTATTTAAGAGGCTACAATTCATAAACTTCCATAAGCCGAAAGTTTAGAACTGATTGGTTTACATCGGTGACACGAACATAAAATTTTCTCGCGGGTCATATTTAGTTTCCACGCTACAGAAAAAGTATATTACCTTCACAGAAAATAATCGGAGATTTTGCACGCGCATATAAAATCTTCCTAACACTTTTTTGTCAACATCATTTTTCATCCTGCGGCAAATGGCAAGTTTATACTTTTTTTTTCAATTGGAGGTTTAACGACCACCGTGAGCAACTCAGTGGGCTATAAGCAGTCGCCCGTCCCTAATTTTGGGCCACTGGTTCCAAGGAAGGGAGAGAGCCAGCGCCGTAAGACAAACACAACATCCATGCCTCACCGGGATTCGAATCCGGACCCAATTTGGACGAATGATCATATTCATATAAGCCATCGCTTAGACCACTGCGCCACCGGGGCGGCAAGTTTATACTTAAGGATATCTTTACGAGAAGCAATAAATTTGCGGGATGTTGATCAAACAAAGTGAGCAAAAGGTCTGGAGCGTCAGGTCATTTGCAGTAACCCTCTGCAAACAACATCTAAAAAGGAGAGAGGCTTCATTTCATCGCCGGCATGATAAATCTGAAAACTAAGCACGACGGACCTTTTTATCCATGTATACATACATACATACATAATCGCCAGAACAAAAAAAAAAAGAAAAAAAAAGCTGATTAGAAAAAAAATACAAGACGATTCCCAAAATTAGCCGAAGAAATTTACCACGATCTCTGGTCTAGAGCGAAAGCATTGGCAGCAACCCCCCCCCCCCCGATAATTTTGGTTTTGCATCGATTTCAAGAAATGATTCAGATGATGACTCAAAACGCGGGAAAATCTCGCGAACGCTGTAAAAAACCTGTAGATATTAAATTTTATGACAATCGCCAAATTCGTTATCGGAAAAAAAAAAAAAAAATGCGTTGCACGGAAGCTCAACTTCCTCTTGTCTGATTTGATTAAGTATAATCAAAAACTAACATGGAAGTTCTTTTTTTTTTTGAGGTTTAACGCCACCGTGAGCAACTCAATGGGCTATAAGCAGTCGCCCGTCCCTAATTTAGGGTCACTGGTTCCAGGAAAGGGAGAGAGCCAGTGCCGTAAGACAAACACAACATCCATGCCTCACCGGGATTCGAACCCGGACCCCGTTCGGACGAACGATCAGAGGCTATCGCTTAGACCACTGCGCCACCGGGGGCGGCCATGGAAGTTCATCACAACGTTGTGAGACATCGAAATATAAATATCGTTCATGAATGAATCATGCTTTTGTAAAATAAATAATGGCCGCCCCGGTGGCGCAGTGGTCTAAGGCGCTGGCCTCTGAGCATTCGTCCGTAAGGGATCCGGGTTCGAATCCCGGTCAGGCATGGATGTTGTGTTTGTTTTACGGCACTGGCTCTCTCCCTTCCCTGGAACTAGTGACGGGCGACTGCTTATAGCCCATTGAGTTGCTCACGGTGGTCGTTAAACCTCCAATAAAAATAAATAAAGAATTCCTTTCCTTCAAAACGTGAGTTCAACAATACATGCGTCCGCGCGATGGGGTGATGGGTGGGATCGCTTCTTGCGTGCGGGAGGAATGCCGTTCTTCTTCCGGTACCAAGTATCCGCACAGCCGTGGCCACAACGCTGCGTGCTTCGCCGATTGCGCTGTTGCCTTGACAATGCACTGGCGATGCACCATGTTTAAAAATCATTTTCTCGGCGCTCAGGCGAAAGCCCATGGTTTGTTTTTCTTCATTTGATAGATTAAACCTTACTTTGCAAAGAATAATAACTACAGCTTTCTAAGTGCTGTACTACATTGCCGTTTTAAGCATTGAAGAAAGGCTCTCTCATTGCTCATAACTCAAAAACTAAAGCAGATAGAAACGCGTGCATTGCACCAATGGATTCCTTGGTAAAAATTAAGAAAGAATGATGATTTATGTATTTCTTTTTACTCTACATAACGGAGATATTCGCGTTTTCACGCAAAATATGTCCGCCATGCACCAAAATTCAAAAAAATCATATCTTCTAATCTATCGGAAATAAAAAATTGAAACTTTCAGGGCTTTTATAAGTTGGGAGTAGCTAGCTACCCATTAAAAAAAATCGTAAGAATCGGAGATGTGTTGGTGGAAAATTAATTCAAAATCTGACGATTTCGCGTGGAATGACCCAACTAACAACTCTTCCATAGTAATCAATTAATGTGAGTTAGTAAGCGAAAAACTTGATTAATGGAAACACCAACACCGAAGATACAACACGCAGATGTCAGGTAAATGCAACTTGCACGATTATAGCATTATAATATCCACCACACGGCCCTTTTGGTTGCTGCCTCAACATTATACACTGAGTGGCCACTTTATTATGACCACCTGACAGTTTTAAGCAAATGAGCTATGGCTGCAAGCTGTTTCCACCACAGGGCGAGGCTACTATAAAAGGGCAAAGCCTAGTGCTTGCGACAGTAGTAGAAGTGATTTTTGGGTGACGAGATGGGTAAAAAATGCGATTTGACGGACTTTCAACGTGGGATGATTGTAGGAGCTCTGAGCCATGGAGTGAAAATCACGGAAACCGCCGCATTCGTGAAATGTTCCAGAGCAGCTGTTGTTAAAGTGTTTAAAGACTGGATTGTCAGCCAAAAAACTGGGTCTCTATACGTGCAACGTGTGGTCATCATCGACTAGTGACTGCTCGGGTGGAACGGAGAGTGTCCAGACAGGTAACAAACAACAAAAGGGCAACAGTGCAGCAAATTACAGACCATCTTAATCAAGCATCCCCTCAAATGATCTCTGCACGCACTGTTCGCCGTACACTGCATCGGATGGGATATGGCAGCCAAAGGCCTGTCCGAACACCTTTGCTGTCTGCAGTTAACAAGAGAAAATGTCTCCAGTTCGCACAGGAGCACAAGGACTGGACAGTTGATAATTGGAAACAAACTATGTGGTCCGATGAATCACGTTTTCAGTTGCACCATGCCGATGGCCGAGTGAGAATTTGGCGGAAACAGCACGAAAGCATGGACCCTAAAAGCATTGCTACAATCCTTCAAGCTGGTGGAGGCAACGTTATGGTTTGGTGAATGTCTTCCTGGCATGCTTTGGGCCCTGTAATTCGTGTTGATCAACGTCTAACTGCCACATCATATCTAAATATCGTTGCGGACCCAGTGCAACCTGTCATGTGGATGAATTATCCCAATGGCGGTGGCTACTTTCAACAAGATAATGCGTCCTGCCATAGTGCTGTTATTGTACAGGATTGGTTTCAGGAACATGCCGGTGAGTTTACTTTGCCTAGGTGGTCCCCACAATCTCCAAATCTCAATCCCATTGAGAATTTGTGGGATGAAATTGAACGAGCCATCAGACAGCTGGATCCACAACCCTGCAATCTCACACTCTTGGAAAGTGCTATTCATCAAGCATTGTCTCAGATTCCACAGACCACCTATCAACATCTCGTGGTCCATGCCACGAAGAATCGACGCAGTATTAAAGGCAAAAGGTGGCCCAACGATGTAATGAGGGGGTGGTCATAATAAAGTGGCCACTCAGTGTATATCTCTAGTTCTTACCTGTCACATGCATACGTCACGCCCTCTGACCTCAGAATTGTTGCCACCTTCATTCCGCGAGAAAGAAGGTATAACGTTAAGGTTGAAAACGCTAAGAAAGAATGAAGTCAAATTTACACAGAGAAAGCAACTTAAAAATGAAACTTAATTTAGAATATACGTCACAAGGGGAAGTGGACAATGATCTTTGTACGAGGGTATCAAGAAAATATCACATCTCGAGTTTAATAGGAGGCAGTTTTCACTGTGGGCCGAAGAAAAGTTGATTATTCGGAGGTTCAGCAGCAGAAAATATGCACAGGAAGTAAGGTGTTGAGATAGGGTACACTGTAAAAAAAATTGTAGGTTTTACGGTTTTATACCGTTTTCCAGGGTGCCAACAGTAAACCGTAAAATCTGCAGTTTTATGCCGTGTTGGAGCAAAACTATGGCTTCGCTCCAACACCGCATTTAATGAAAAAAACAGCACAGAATTTGGCTGGAGCGAGTCACAGTCCAAATAATCACGAAAACACAAAAATTTGGCTGGAACGAATGTGTTGATTGTGTTGGAGCAAAGCTATAGCTTTGCTCCAACACGGCATAAAACTGTAGATTTTACGGTTTTGTGTTGGCACCCTGGAAAACGGTTTAAAACCGTAAAATCTGCAGTAATTTTTTTACAGTGTAGGGGGTTATGAAGTCGTTCAAGAAAGCAGAACAAAGCAGAGAGCGGTTGGGAAGATTTTTCCTGCGGGTCGTGAAAATGGCGGGAAAAGGAATGCCCTCTGTCGCGAAACCAGAATGAAAAACGGTCCTAAAAACGTAAATTTATAAGGAGAAAGAAGCCCGACAGAATCATAAGCAGAAAGGGACCAGCAGGATAAAGCTTTGAAGATCCCTCCGCTTTATTAACTGAATAAATCGGGAAAAAATACAGGCAAAACCCCAGAACTTCGAAATTCTTCACAAGCGAAGGTCTAATGACCCTTTGAGACAGGGCACTCAAACAAACTCAATGAGCAGCCATGTAGCTGCAGTTGTTCGGCATAGAAGTTCCCGTCCACAGCCTGATCATTTGGGACGAGTTTCCAGTACACAGTACCCTCAAAATTCCATCCAATGCACAGCATGGCTGTATTCTCGAACAGCTTCCTTTTGCACCACTGGCTGTGCTACTTGGCGTGGTCAGAGCCACTGCATGGTTCCCTTTAGGAATATTCCCTTTTCATCACCTGCGATGATACAACGTCCAAATCTATCGTCCTGTGCATTTTACAGCAATCTGCGACAGAGAGCGGCACTTTGTTTTGCCTTGGGGGTAACAGTTCAAGAGAGTAGAATTCGATGCCGCCTGGAGAAAAAATCAAGCTGGTTCAGGTGACGAACGATGGTGCATTGGGAAGACTCCACCTCAGCTGCTAATTGTCATGTAATTGTACCGGGTTCAGTGTCACAGCTTCAACCAAGGTGTCAGTGTTGGTCATATACAGGGGTTGGAAAGAATTATGTGGACACCTAGGAAAATAATTTCTTACGTACCTAGTAGGGTGTGCGACCACCTTTGGCATTCAAAACCGCCTGTATCCTCTTTGTAATGGACGCGTACAAGTCCTGGATGGGTGGTTAGTGGGATGCTACACCATTCTTCATGCAGAAACTGCTCCAGGTCCTTGAAAGATGCAGGAGGAGAATAACGGGATCTTACTCTGTTGTCCAACATGATGCTGTTTTAGTCACGATGATGTTTAAGTCTGGTGATTGGAGAGGCCAAGGAAGGTATGACAGTTCGTCTTCATGTTCTTCAAACCATGACTCGACATTCCGAGCTCTGTTAATTAGGGCGTTATCATCTTGATTGATAGCATCGTCTGCAAGAAACAATGTCTGAGCCATTGAATGGACTTGGTCGGGCCAAAAAGTTTTTTTTTTTTTTTTTTTTTGATTGGAGGTTTAACGACCACCGTGAGCAACGCAATGGACTATAAGCAGTCGCCCGTCCATATTTTAGGATCACTGGTTCCAGGGAAGCGAGAGAGCCAGTGCCGTAGGACAAACACAACATCCATGCTTCACCGGGATTCGAACCCCGACCCTCTCTCGGACGAATGATCAAAGCCCATCGCTTAGATCACTGTGCCGCCGGGGCGGCCCAAAATGGTTTCATACGCCCTACCAGCCATCCGTCTTTTCAAGGTGATCAGGAAACCTACTGAAAACCACGGTATGACCGCCCAGAGTATGACAGAACCACCACCATGCAGCACTGTTGGGACCTGACAGCCTGAGTTAACGCTTCTGACGGTGTCCTCCACCCGCAAACATGTCCTGCTGTGGAAAACAATGTGAATGTGGATTTATATGACCACATTACATCCTTCCATGCATCGACAGTCCACGTTGTATGATCCTGGTACCACTGCCGTCTCCGTTGAGCATTCACCCGGGTCACCAGAGGTTTTGCAGTAGCAGCTCTGCCATGAATATTTTGTTTATGTAGTTCCCTGCGCACTGTTTTCGTTGAAACTAGAGGCTAGAGATGAAGACTGAGCTCCGCACTACTATTCGGCGGCGTGGTCTTATTACAGGTAACAATGCTCTCTTGTCTCTATCAGACTGGGTCGTTTTCCTGCCGCTTTTGTGTTTCGCGTACGAGGTTTTCCCACGGACGCGGTATGCCGCCATGACGCTAGACACAGTAGCTCTCGATACCCCTACTACCCTAGGGACTGTTGTCATGATGGCAGTGGCGTAACCATGTTTCAAAATCTGGGGGGTCCGATCACATATATACACACATTATATAAATACATATACACTGAAGTGCCAGAAAAACTGGTACAGATGAGCTTATGCAAAATACAAAACAACGTCACCTATGCGCGTACTCGGTTGCGCCCGCCAGCGCGTATATAAAGCGATAGACATCCTTGCCAGCTATCAGAGCTGTTTTCGGCATGAGAATGAAAAGTAATAACGATTTTAGCGATTTTCAAAGCGGTGACATAGTTGGCGCTCGTGAGATGGGCCATAGTATTTCGGAGGTAGAAACGAAGTTCGGATTTTCACGGACGGCCATTGCAAGGGCGTCCCGTGACTACAAGAATTCCGGCAAAACCTCCAACCTACAATATCACTGAGGCCGTAAAAAGACATAGGGTAAACGTGACAATCGTCGGCTGTCAAGAATCGTTTCACGCGATAGGCGTGCAACAAGCATCAGCGTCCGGACTGTGCAACGTACCCTACACGATATGGGCTTTGGGAGCCGACGCCCAACTCGAGTTTCCTTAATGAGTGCACGACACAGAGCTATGCGCCTCGCTTGGGCACGGCAACACCGCCACTGGATACTTGATGACTGGAAACAAGTAGCCTGGTCTGACAAGTCGCGTTTCCAAGTGTATCGGGCAGATGGAAGGATTCGTGTGTGGCGCAAACCCCATGAAGCCATGGAACCCTTTTGTCAACAGGGAACTGTACCGGCTGGTGGGGCGTCCGTAATGGTATGGGATGTGTTTAACTGGACTTCACTGGGACCCCTGGTACGTCTACAAACGTCTGTGAGCGGCCAACGCTATGTGCGCATCCTTTCTGACGAGGCACACCCGTTCATGTCCTGCATTCATGCTGATGGGTTGGGTCTGTTCCAAGAGGGCAATGCACCTCCACACAAGTGTAGGGACGCCACATTATGGTTAGAGGAGCATTAATCTGAGTTTGGGATGTTGCCATTCCCACCCAAGTCCCCAGATCTGAATGTGATAGAAGACATTTGGGATGCCATGCAACGCGCTATCGAACACAGGAATCCGAGACCTCGGAATACACCCGAATTGTGGAACGCTCTGCAGGAAATATGGTGTGCATTGCCTACAGCACATTTTCAGAAGCTAGTGGAGTCCATACCCCGTCGTATTTCTGCAGTCCTGCGCTCCCGCGGGGAACTTACCATGTATTAGACTGGTGTACCATTTTCTGGCACTTCAGTGTATATATATGACGATCCCCGACTCTGAAAATCTGGGGGTCCTGACCCCCAACCCCCGACCCCCCAGTGGTCACGCCTATACACGGAGGTAGCTACTAGCCGGCCACAAACAATTAGCCCTCTTTCGAAGTCCGTTAGGTCGCTCGTTTTGTCTTCACCTTGAAAGAAATTTTGCAACAACACACTTTAAATGCACTTAGACACGACCTTGTGATTCTAAACAAAGCTATTACAACCAAAAAGTGGTTGATACCTTTGCGTATTGCGACGTACACAGCTGCATTAAAAGTCATGTCTATGAGTGTCGTATTCACATTAATTATTCTGTCCAAATCCTCTAGACCTTCGCTAGTCTTCGAGACTGGTGTACGCAGCATTAGAACTCCGGAGCCATTTTCGTGCAGTACTACTGTCTACTGTTTTCTCGCTTTTAACTGCACAGATTTCACTTGCTGCTTCTACCGTGTTTAACCACTTTTTCCAATAATGGAGTAAGAACACCAGAATAGCATCTTTATCTCCCTCTATCCTCTCCTGACTTAATAAAACAATGTCGTTCCGTGCCAATTGCACGTCATCAGCCTCGTGTGTTCCACACCAACGCGGTACCCAGTCGACGCATGCGCACGTTTCGCACACAGGCCAAACATTATGTGTAGCTTGAAACAGAAAGAATTTTTTTTTTTTACTCACTTTGGTATTAGTTTTTGATGAGAAAGTGTTCATAGCAATCCGTATTCTTTCGAGGAAGAATATGATATACCTATTTTTATATAAATCTATGGCAATGGGCTGGACATACTGCCAGAAGGACAGACCATCGATGGACAGCCGAAATTTTAGATTGGATTCCAAGGGGCAGGAAAAGACCCAGAAAAAGACCACATGGGAGATGGGTGGATGAAATTCGAAAGTATGCGGGAGTGACATGGAGAAGACTGGCACAAGACAGACCGTTGTGGAGGAAACTTGGGGAGACCTTCGTCCAGCAGTGGATTGACAATGGTTGACAATGATGATTTAGTATAAAAAACTTGATGTAAGTAATTAATTAATTAAATGTAAATAAATAATTTGACTGCGATTTATATATACACACACTGACGGAAAAAAAAATCCCAACACCACTAAAAAATAGTTGTAGAGGAATGAAATGGCGGCAATACATTTGTATAGGTAACATATTTAATCGATTAAGGTTTCAAGATCACAGCTTATTGTAAGCGCGAGAAGAGCCATTTTAAATGTGAAATGCTGGTACATTAATAATCGGTGTAACCGCCAGAATGTTGAATGCAAGCACGCAAACGTTCATGCATTGTGTCGTACAGGTGCTGGATGTCAGTTTGTGGGATGGAGTTCCATGCCTGTTGCACTTGGTCGGTCAATACAGGGACGGTTAATGCTGGTTGGGGGTGACGCTGGAGTTGTCGTCCAATGATGCCCCATACGTTCTTGATTGGTGAAAGATCTGGAGATCTAGCAGGCCACGGCAACATGTCGACACTCTGTAGAGCATGTTGGGTTACAACAGCGGTATGCGGGCGAGCGTTATCCTGTTGGAAAACACCCCCTGGAATGATGTTCATGAATGGCAGCACAACAGGTTGAATCACCAGACCGACGTACAACTGTGCCGTCAGGGTGTGTGGGATAACCACGAGAGTGCTCCTGCTGTCATAGGAAATTGCTCCCCAGACCTTAACTCCAAGTGTAGTTCAAGTGTGTCTCGGCCGCAGACAGGTTGGTCGCAGGCGCTCACCTGGCCTCCTTCTAGCCAACACACGGCCATCACTGGCACCCAGGCAGAACCGGCTTTCATCAGAAAACACAACAGATCTCCACTCCGTCCTCCAATGAGCTCTAGCTTGACACCACTGACGTCGCAAACGGCAGTGGTTTGGAGTAAGTGGAATGCACGCTACAGGGCGTCTGGCTCGGTGCTGTCCTTCAAGTAACCGATTTGTAACAGTTCGTTGTGTCACTGTGGTGGCAACTGCAGCTCGAATTGCTGCCGCAGACGCGGTACGATGCGCCACGGCCATACGCCGTACACGGCGGTCTTCCCTCTCAGTAGTGCCACGTGGCCGGCCGGAACCCGGTCTTCTTGAGGCAGTATCTTCCCTTGACCACCGCTGCCAACAATCATGCACAGTGACTACATTCCTGCCAAGTCGTTCTGCAATATTGCGGAGAGAAAATCCACCTTCTCGTAGCCCTATTACACGACCTCGTTCAAACTCCGTGAGCTGTTGATAATGGCTTCTTCGTCTTCTTAAAGACATTCTTGACTAACATCAACACCCTACGTCGAATCTCAACGATAACTAACGCTCACGAACGTTACAGCGCGTATTAACTGCAAACCTGCTTTGCATGTTCCGAGGGGCGCTACTAGCGCCACACGTATGCGCCGAGCGCGAAATTTGCATAGACGTCATCTTACAGATGTACTCTCACCGCCTACCAACTGTCGTTTATCTAACACAACCCCTTCTTGGTGTTGGAATTTTTTCCGTCAGTGTATATAAAATGATTCGATTAGCAGGGTCGCTTCGTCCACGAACGAATATAACAGGGTCGCTTCGCGCACGATTTTCCACAGGGTCGCTCGGCGCACGGTCGCTTCCCGCACGTAATCGTTAACTTAGCGTAATCACAGAGCGTGATCACAGTTTGGGCATAACTGCGCAACCATCAGCAGAGTTGGCAAAGGGTCAAAAATTTTGGACCCGGATCCGGTAATCACATAATTGGACCAGACCCGAACAAATCTGCTTTGAGCTGTAAATTCGAATATACACTGTATTGACAAAAGTCACCGGTCACCCTTCAAAAGCAAATGAACGGATCCGCTGCGTTCTTAAGATGCGTGGTACAGCTGCAAACGGTATGAAAACAAGCCTGCAGCTGACCGCGATTATATCGCACTGTGAGGTTGAGTGAAAATGTCGCGGCGGGAGAGAACTGACTTTGAGAAAGGAAAGATTGTTGGGTATTATATTAGTGGGTTCTCCATAAGAGAAACCGAGAGGCGTTTGAACATACCCAAGTCAACTGTTTTGGGTATACTGAATAAATAGAAGACACATGGCGTGCCTGAAGCAGCAAAACGTACCGGCAGACCAAAGAAAATTAGTGATAGAGGACGTCGAAGCCTCAGGAGAGTCGTTACAGCTAATCGACGGAGTACTGCACAAGACCTCAGAGTACAGGTGAGTAAAAATGCTGGAACCTCGGTATGTACACCTACCATTTGCAGAGAACTTCATTCCATGGGTTACCGTGGTCGTACAGCTGCTCATAAACCTTTCATCTCCACTCGGAATGCTACTCGTCGTTTAGCATGGTGTAAAGAACATTTATCGTGGACCGTAGACCGTAGACCAATGGAAACGGGTCCTATGGACTGATGAATCCAGATACACGATCCATCAGTCTGATGGCCGTGTGTGGGTATGGAGGCAGCTGGAGGAACGCTATTTGCCACAGTGTACTTTTCCTACGGTCAAGTTTGGAGCTGGCAGTGTATTCGTGTGGGGGTGTTTTTTGTGGTATAGTCGCGGCCCATTGCTTATCGTGGACAAACCTGTTAACCAGCACGTCTACCTCGATATTCTGGACAATTATGCCATGCCAACACTGGGGCAACACTATGGAACCGAGCCTTATTGGTACCAACAGCATAATGCACCGAGCCAAGGACTCTTACGGCGTGTGTTGACGATAATTCCGAATCGTGTGTGGACTGGCCAGCACATAGCCCTGATCTTAATCTCATAGCTCACCTATGGGATGAATTAGAGCGTCCCAGAAGAAGTTTGGAACCTATCTTCTGATTCAAGGCTTCTTGAATTGGAAGAGGAACTACAAAGGATCAAGTGGGACATCGTCGGGCTAAGTGAGGTAAGGAGAAAAGGAGAAGATCTCATTGAACTGAAAAGTGGACATCTCTTCTACTATCGTGGGACAGATACTGGCAGAACTAGTGGTGTTGGATTTATAATAAACAAGAAACTGAAGGATGAAGTTGTAGAAGTTGAAAGTTCCTCTGACAGAGCTGCACGACTCGTTATCCAACTCTCGAGAAGATACCAGGCTCAGATTATTCAAACTTATGCACCCACCACAAGTCATGCTGAAGAAGAAATTGAAGAATTTTATGAGGAAATTCGTGATCTAAATAATAAAGGTAAGCAGCACTTGAAGATAATTATGGGAGATTTCAATGCAAAAATAGGGCAACGGCAACAGAATGAAACTTCAGTAGGTAAATTCGGTCACGGCAACAGAAACCAGCGTGGAAATACTCTCGTAGAGTTTGCAGAGGCAGAAGGGTTTTTCATCTTGAACTCCTTTTTCAAGAAAAAGCCACACAGGAAATGGACATGGAGACATCCAAATGGGACGACAAGTGAAATTGATTTTATTATGTGTAACAAAAAATTCGTCATAGAAGACTGCAGTGTGCTAAACAAGTTCAACACAGGCAGTGACCATAGATTGGTGAGATGTAAGATGCACCTCAACACTAAACTCGAACGTAGCAAGCTCATAAGACAAACAAAATGTTTTGACATAACCAACCTTAAAAAACACCATAATACCTTCAAGTTGGAACTGAAGAACAGATTCTCTGCTTTAGAAGGCCTAACATCGGAAGAAGTGGATATTTCTGAAGTTAACAGAAAAGTAACCAAAGCTCTTATGGAAACAGCAACAAAATTAGCTGGGTCTAAGAACAAATTGCATGTGAACAAATTATCAGGAAAAACCAAAATGTTGATGCAAAAAAGAAGAGAGATGAGGACAACTAAAGAAGATGTGACTTCCAAAGTGGAATATATAGAGCTATGCAAGACAGTACGAAAAAGTATCACTGAAGACGTAAGAAAATTCAACTGTGAACTAGTGAGGAAAGCAATTGAAAACAACCAAAGCCTAAAGATAGCAAAGGGACATCTCAGTAAGGGAAAAAAACAGATTATGGCACGGAGAAAGGAAGATGGTTCTGTAACAAGAAATAGAGGCGAAATTTTGACAAGAGTGAGAGATTTCTACTCCAAATTATATGAAAGGGATGATACATGTACTCCAGGCATCATGAAAGGTACCAGAGTTCTTCCAGTCCTTCCAGCAGAAGTTGCACATGCAATCAAGAACATGAAGCGGGGAAAAGCTCCAGGAGAAGATGGAATTACTGTAGACATCATACAAGAAGCAAGTGGAGAAATCGAAACAGTACTCGCCCAAATTTTCACTCGATGCCTTAATGAAGGGAAAATTCCTGAGGATTGGAACAACGCTACAATGATCTTGCTACATAAAAAAGGTGACATTGAGGATCTCAGGAACTACAGACCTATCAGCCTCCTATCAGTGGTTTATAAAATCTTCACTAAAGTTCTTTCACACCGCTTGAAGGTAACACTGGACATGGCTCAACCGAGAGAACAAGCAGGATTCAGGAGTGGCTACAGCACAATAGATCATATCCACGTACTGAGAGAACTAATTGAAAGAGCGAGGGAATATGAACTTCCATTGTGCATGGCTTTTATCGATTATGAAAAAGCCTTTGATTCGGTGAAACCATCAGCAGTTGCAATGGCTCTGAAATCCTGCGGTATTGAAGATGCATACATTAATATTATTAATAACATCTATAAAAATGCAAGTGCAAAGATTCGGCTGTTTGAAAATACAACACACATAAAAATTGGAAAAGGAGTGACACAAGGTGACACCATATCTCCGAAGCTCTTTAATGCCACATTGGAAAATGTCTTTCAATCACTGAACTGGGAAAACAAAGGCATAAAGATTAATGGAGATTATCTAACCCACCTTCGTTTTGCTGATGACATAGTCATTTTTGCAACTACCCCATCAGAGCTACAGAGTATGATGCAGGAACTTGCTGACAAGAGTAAAGAAGTGGGATTAAAAATGAACTTTCAGAAGACAAAAGTGATGTTCAATGCTTTTTTAAGAAATGAAGATTTATCCATTGATGGAGAAAAGATGGAGATAACAGACACGTACGTTTATCTTGGACAGCAGATAGCAAGTGAGGGTCACATTGGTGAAGAAATTAATCGGCGTACAAAACTTGCCTGGAGAGCTTTTGGAAGAAACAGCATAATTTTCAAGAGCAATATGCCATTATGTCTTAAAAGAAAAGTGTTTGATCAATGCATCCTTCCAGTGCTTACGTATGGTGCAGAGACGTGGACCTTAGCTAAAAGAGACATGCAAAGGCTGCAGACAACTCAAAGTAGCATGGAGAGGTGCATGCTTGGTGTAACCAGGAGAGATAAGAAGAGGAACACGTGGATCCGAAAAATGACAAGAGTGGAAGACATCATGATCAGAGTTAAATCCCTGAAATGGCAATGGGCTGGACATACTGCCAGAAGAACAGACCATCGATGGACAGCCGAAATTTTAGATTGGATTCCAAGGGACAGGAAAAGACCCAGAAGAAGACCACATGGAAGATGGGTGGATGAAATTCGAAAGTATGCGGGAGTGACATGGAGGAGACTGGCACAAGACAGACCGTTGTGGAGGAAACTTGGGGAGACCTTCGTCCAGCAGTGGATTGATAATGGTTGACAATGATGATGAATGATGACTCTGATAATGATGTCTTCCACTCTTGTTATTTTCCTTATCCACAAGATTTTTTTGTTTTTATTTTATTTTATTTTGGATTGGAGGTTTAACGACCACTGTGATCAACTCAGTGGGCTATAAGCAGTCGCCCGTCCCTAATTTAGGGCCACTGCTTCCAGAGAAGGGAGAGAGCCAATGCCGTAAGGTAAACACAACATCCATATCTCACGAGATTCGAACCCGGACCCCTTTCGGACGAATGATCAGAAGCCATCCACGAATTCCTCTTTTTATCGTCCTTAGTTACAGCAAGCATGCTCCTCTCTATGCTGCTTTCAGTTGTCTGCAGAGATTTTTTTTTTATAGTTAATGTCCACGTCTCTGCTCCGTACGTAAGCACTGGAGTGATGCATTGATTAAACGCTTTTCTTTTAAGACACTAGCAGTTATACCCGTTCTCCGAACAATGAATCTATAATTTTTTGAACATAAAATTAAAGAAAGGAAAAGCAATGAAGGGTAAGAAAAGTAATTTAAGATCCGTAACTGTTTCACGATTTAAAACAGGGTCGTGACGTCACTGCATACGGTTTGACGTAAAACGGATCAGGCTTTGGCGACCCTTAATTTTAAATCAAAGTTTCATGGAATTTTTACAGCATTTCAACATTTCTGTCATAATTATCTTTAAACCTATCATCATTTTGAACAGTAAAGCTAAGTCTCCCTTTTGAACTGTTTGGTTTTTAGACTTTTTTAGGTATACAGACCTGAAGGTAAAACAGAGACTGTTCCAAAGCAAGTTGCCATTTTTTTCTCGGACTTTTCTAGGCATTTGGAATTTAAGACGTATCAGCATGACAATTTTCAAATATCTAGGTCATTCAGAAGAGGTCAAACAATTCGCGAAAAATTCAAGAAGACAATGTTTCAAAGTGGCCATTTTTTTTTCTCCGGTTTCTTCTAGGTATTCGGACCTTAAGATCTAAAAACATGACAATTTCCAAATCTCCAGGTCATGTAGAAGTGGTCGAAAAATTCACGAAAATTTCAAGCAGAGAAATGTTCCATAGCCACCATTATTTATTTTTATTTTATTTTATGCCGGCGGAAAACGCCGAACTCTAAAAGCGTCGCTACGTCATTAAGCATTGCATCATCACCAGTTCGATTGTAGCCTGTTCTTTCACCCAGTGAGAAGAGAACGCTAAAAATAGCTGCGTCACCATGGCAGCAGATCACGGGACCAGGATTTTGCTGCGTGGTTAACTCTGAAGACAGATAAAACGTTCGTTCCTTTCCTTTGCGTTTAAAAAAAAAATACTTAAATATCAGAAAAGAGCGATGATAGTTGTGAGTTTATGCTGTAAAAATTGCAATGCGTTATGTTTTATAGTTTGCCATATATCCGTTTTGTAAAATGGATCTCATCGCGAAGTAGATAATTTTGTGAAATTTAAAAATTTAATTTCTCGTAAATAAATCGAAATTCAAAATAAGGGCGGCGAGGTGCAAAAAAAAATTCGGCCATGACCTTACATGCCTACAAAATTTTGTGTTTGTGTTGCTGTTAGTGTGTCAGGACACAGAAGCGAGATTTATTCCACTGCCATTATCCTCATAACTTGGCTAAAAATGCTTCTATTGCGATAAACATTTAGTATGCTGTTCCGGGGGTATACTGAACCAATTCTGTTTAATATAATCGAAATGGGGTCAAAGGTCAGGGCACAGGAGCGAGATTTATTTCACAGCCATTATCCGCATAACTTGACTAAAAATGCTTCGATTGCGACAAAACTTTAGAATGTTGTGGGTACACTGAACCAATTCAGGTCAAGACACAAGAGCGAGATTTATTCCACAGCCATTATCCTCATAACTTCACTAAAAATGCTTCTATTGCGACAAAAGTTTATCATGTTATTTTGGAGGTATACTGAATTGGTTCTGTTGAATATCATTGAAATGTTATCAAAGGTCAGGACATGGGAGCGAGATTTATTCCACAGCCATTATCCTCATAACTTGAGTAATGATTTCTGGTATGTTGGAAAGCGTATCATAATCAATGCATTGCATGATTTTACTAACTTGTTAGTTAAGGTCCACGTCTCTGCTTCGTACGTAAGCACTGGAAGGATGCACTGATTAAATACTTTTCTTTAAGAAAAAAACATGCATGTGAGAGAGAGAGAGAGAGAGCTTTTGAAAATGGTCTTGGAAATTGTTAATTTGTCCTAAAATTCCATGTCCCAAATTGGTACACACCCTATCCTGTTCCTTCTATTTAACCTTTGAATTAAATGTGGTGTATTTCGTCTTTCATTCTATATAATATGCAAAATTGGTTTTGTAACAACAAAAAAGTAAAATTTGATTAATGACCTCAAAATTTACGACGTTATTTTTTCAGTCTTAGACTTTGTAATAAATTCTAAAAAAAAAAAAAATTAATTGTGTGGTTGTAGTGTGGCAACAATTTCACCGAAGAGTAATGAAGGATTTTGTAAGAATTGAAACTGTTCTCCTTTAATGAAAGCACTGAATTGACCGTTAGAGATTGACCGATAAAAAGAGGACAATAAAACCCCTCATTAAGTATTACTTTCACAATAATAATAGTAATAATTATATAACCGCGGCACGCCCCGTTTGGGAACTTGAGGGCATAAATTTTTGTTGCTGAATTTCGATCGACTAAGTGGCAACAATGACATTGGGTTTCCTAGTATAAGCGACCTGGTCTCATCGTTGGGACTCGAAAGCGTTGTGTTTCATACGAGCTCGTACAAGGTTGTCGCAAGAACTCATACGTCGCAAAGAAATTAAGTTAAAAAAAAACAACATTTCAGTATCATGCTTGAAATCGTGGTATCTTCAAAGAAAGAAAACCTGTTTACTCTAAATTAAACCCAAAACCGACACTCGTACTCATTTGCAGAGCAGCGAGAAGAAAAACACGTTGTTTAAAGAAACAAATATAGAATTTATTTGTGCATATTTCTTAATTTATGTACAAATTAATGGTGGGACCAGATTAAGTTATATTAAGACATCGCTACAAAAGAAAGTTACAGTTTAGCCTGAGAATTATATAGAAATAGAAACGTTCTTAGCAATCCAGCTATTCGGTTGTCGGAAAAGTCATGACGTATTTTGGCACCCGATGGTGGTTGGGCAGTTTTGGAAGTACTAGAGGCACGCGCAGCTCTGTTATCGCTATGGCATTCGACAGGTGCCAGTTCTATCTACAGTCTAAAAGGAATAGTGAGCGATTTGGTTGATTTGCGGATATTTGACATCAAGTTGAAGATGGAAGACCAAACTGTGCATTTTCGCCATATTTTACTGTTTTACCTCCGTAAAGGGAAGAACGCGCGTTAAACTTGTGAAAAGTTGCGTAAAGAAGTGTACGGTGATAATGCTCTACAAGAACGCCAGTGCCAGCGGTGGTTCGCAAAATTCCGTGCTGGTGATTTTGACCTCAACGATGCTCCTCGGTCCGGGAGGCCCACCGAGGTTGATGACGACCAAATCAAGGCATTGATCGAGTCAAACCGACGTTACACGACACGAGAGATTGCAGACACATTGCACATCTATCATTCAAGCGTTCACGACCACCTGAAGAAGTTTGGATACGTAAGCAAGCTCAATGTGTGGGTTCCTCATGAACTCAAAGAAGCTCAATTGACGGCGCGTATAAACATCTGCGATATGCTCATTAAACGTGAGGAAAACGATCCTTTTTTGAAGCGACTGATAACTGGTGACGAAAAGTGGATTGTGTACAACAATGTGCTGCGCAAACGGTCTTGGTCCCGACGTGCTGCTTCGCCTCAAACGACATACAAAGCAGACATTCATCAGCGGAAGGTTCTGGTCTCAGTGTGGTGGGATTTTATAGGTGTCGTGTTTTTCGAGCTCCTACCACGGAACCAAACAACCAATTCGAATGTGTACTGTCGACAATTGGACAGTTTGAACGAATCCGTCATCCAGAAACGTCCAGAGCTCGTTCATCGTAAAGGTGCAGTGTTGCGTCACGACAACGCGAGACCACACACAAGTTTGATCACCCGCCAAAAGTTATTGGAGCTTGGGTGGGATGTGTTGCCACACCCAGCATACTCGCCGACCTCGACTTGTTTCTCTCTCTTCAACAGTCCTTGCGTGGTATAACGTTCAATTCAGATGAAGCCGGAACGCGAACTGATAGCATTTCTTTTTGCTTACCTTAACTTTGAAATACAATAGCTCTTGAAGTATTGTCAGAATCGAAAATCGGTTTATTTCAGCTTGTTCTCCAAACAATTTTCTACAAACGATGTAAATTTCATATTTTTGTGTTCAATACTTTTTGCGCTGTGAGCTACGAAAGCGCGAGTGTCGCGAAATTTCTAAAACAGCGGCGGCGGCAGAGGCAGTTACTTTTTTTTAGAATAGAAAAGTAATAGAATCTTCCTCTTAAAAATTGTACTGTTTCTTCCAAAAGCTCTCCAACCAAGTTTTATGCGCTAATTAATTTCATTACTGTAATCCTAGCTTGATATCTGGTGTCCAAGGTCATCTCTAGATTTTCCCCATCAACTGATAAATCTTCATTCCTTGTAAAAGCATTGTACATCAGTTTTGTGTTCTGAAAGTTTATTTTAATCCCATTTCTTTACCCTTTTCAGCAAGTTCCTGGATTATACTCTGCAGCTCTGAAGTATTATTTCAAAGACCCCTGAAGGGTTCTTTGAAATATTTATTTTCTATTCAAAAATAAAACAGAAGTAAAACCGGGTCCAAATCGGGTTTTAGACCCGTTTCCATTTCTGTCCATCAGAATATAATAACTGGTGTTGTTCGAGGGGACAAAGAACAGGAGACCTGTGTGCTGTTTTTTTGTTTTGTTTTTATTTATATACATATATAGCAGTCAAGTGCAAAGAATTTTACAATGTGCAATACATTATAACCAGGGGCATACATAGAATTTTCTTCCGGATGTTGAGGGAGGGGTGAGGCAAAAATGGAAGTTCTTGAAACTCAGCAGAACAAAATAAAAGTTAATGAAAAACAGAAGAAAAAATTAAACCACTTTTTCTCTAATGTAAGTTGATATGTTTTTACTAAATTAAAGCATTTTTCTTCTAATGAAAGTTGATATGTTTTTACTAAATTAAAGCATTTTTCTTCTAATGAAAGTTGATATGTTTTTACTAAATTAAAGCATTTTTCTTCTAATGAAAGTTGCATTTTAATCAAAAACATAAAAAAAAAATACTTTCGGGTGGGGGCTCCCTTGCCCCCCTCTAAATACGCCACTAATCTTAATATTATGTTAAATGTGTTTTTTTATATTCGAGAGTAAATAACAAATAGTTTTGCCTTTTTTGCGCTACAATGCTAAGTTGTTACGTATTTATTTGCTTACTTAGTATAATTACTTTCTGTATTTTCATATATGTCGGAAAAGTTTATTAGACACTGTGACATGGAAGTTAGGTGGTTTTGTGTGTGTGTGTGTGTGTGTGTGTGTGTGTGTGTGTGTGTGTGATTGTGAGGCATTTCAAAGAGGCTGGCCTTGGTTAGAGAAATGTCCATCATGATATGATTATAACTTTGGAGTAAGTCTTTTGCAGCACTTAGTAGTGGTATAAATCTAGGACAATTACACTGACGGAAAGTGAAAAAAGAACACCAAGAAGGAGACGTCTGATACCAACAAAATTTATACAGCATAATAACGGAATACAGAGGATAACGTGCTCAAGACATTATGGCAAAATACAGCTGTATTTGCTGGTAAACTGAAAAATCACATTTCCATGTAACATGGTTAGTACGAGGTTGAACCGCCTTGAACTGCGTCACACTGTGCAATTCTGGCATGGAGTCTGTCGTACAGATGTTGGATGTAAGTTTGGGGTATTGAGTTCCAAGCATCCTCAACCTGGACGCGTAAATCGGGAATAATCGTGGCTGGCCGTGGAAGCCGGATAAGTCGTTGTCCCATAAAATCCCACACGTGCTCAATGGGGGACAAATCTGGTGAACGTGCAGGCCATGGAAGTTGTCTCACACCCTGAAGTGCATGTTGCGTTGCACGTGCCGTGTGTGGGCGTGCGTTATCTTGCTGAAAAACACCACGATGGACCGACCTTACAAATGGCACAACAATGGGCTGAATGATGTTGTTGATGTAGGAGGTGCTGTTTAACGTACCCGGTACAAACACTAGTTGTGTACGGGAGTGATAGCTGATCGCTCCCCACACCAGGAGACCAGGTGTAGGCCCTGTGTGTCGCTGGCGGATGCAAGAAGGGTGGAGACGCTCCCCTGTGCGTCTGCGAACACGCATACGGCCATCGGAGGCTCCCAAGCAGAATCTGCTTTCATCGCTGAACACGACAGATCGCCATTGCGTTCTCCAGTGCAGACGTTGGCGACACCACTGCAGCCGTTCCTGACGGTGAGCTGGAGTCAGAGGTACACATGCCAGAGGCACACGTGCACGTAGTTCTGCATCCAGTAGACCGTTGCGGATTGTTCGCACAGTCACCTCAGGTGCAACGGCAGCTCGGATTTGCGTCGTAGTGGATGTTCTGCGTGACAACGCCGCTCTTCTTATGCGTCGATCGGTCCGTTCATCAGTCCGTCTGTGACTCCCGGTTCCACGTCTTTTCGTGTGGGAATGTTGCTCGGACCATCTACGCCACCATCGTACCACCACCGTACCACCACCGATACTTCCCGTCTAATTCTCTCCGCAATACGACGACACGACCACCCGGCCTCGCGGAGTCTGACTAGACGACCTCTCTCAAAGTCCGATAACTGCTGAAATCGTACATGTCTTCCATGTCCAGGCATTGCAGCTTCTTCAGGGTCTTCGCATGTGTCCGAACGCCGACGACTGATTACATTCACTTCGCCGTACTCCTTAAATACCACCGACGATAATTTTCATATTATGCCGTGCTGTGGCGTCAGCGCTCACCGGTTGGTCCCGAAATTAACATCACACCTACGTCAACTCGACTCCATTAACATATGTAAATTTCATGATCGTCCGCCAATTCCTTCTTGGTGTTCTTTTTTCACTTTCCGCCAGTGTATTTTAATTACAACGTGCACATTCGCGTTATACGCAGTAAATTACAATAATTTGGGTTTTACGAAAACTACCTGTAGGTTCCAAAGAATTTGAATTATTGAAACGCCAATAAAACCTAGTTAACGGATATGGAATTTAAAAATTTCTGTAATTATTAGGTGTACAAAAAAGTTTTAAAGCATTTTTTGTGTGACGTATATACCGCTAATTTACATATCCGACATTCCCCGCGTTGTTGTCATGTGACCATAACTGGTCCACAGTATAAAATGTGACAGTTTGCCCAACAGTCAAACGCACTTGCACATCGGTAGGTGAAAGGTGGCAAGCGATACTGCATTTATTCGACTCTGCATTCGTTACGAATTCCATCAAGGAAAAAATGCAGCAAAAGCATGTGCATCGATCTGTTCTGTTCTGGGAGAGAATATTTATCGAAAAGCACATGTGAGTTTTGGTTTAGACAGTTTAAAGCAGGCGATTTTGATGTTAGGGATTGAGAACGTAGCGGCGCCCCCGCAGAAGGTTGCACATGAGGAACTGCAAGCATTGCTGGATGAAGATTCGTCTCAAATGCAAAAAGAACTAGCTGAACAACTGGGGATAACTCAACAAACCATTTTCAATCGTTTATGCGCAATGGGAAAGCTTCAGAAGGAAGAAAAATGGGTGCCACATGACCTGAGCCAAAGGAACAAGGATGAGCGTGCCATGAAGTGTTTGAATCTGTTGAATAAACAACGCAGAAAGTCTTTCCTGGATAAAATCGTTACGGGTGATGAAAAGTGAATATGGTACGGCAATCCCAAACGCAAAAAAACCCCTGGGTAAACCCCGGTGAAGCAACGACTTCGACACCGAAGCACAATACTCATTCCAAGAAAGTTTTGCTATTGTTGGATCTTACCTTTACAGGCTGATGTGGCCGCGGCACCGGGTGAAGTATCGCCTGCAGTGAAGCACCCGATATCTCCACCGAAAAAAAAATAAATATCTAAATAAAAATAAAAAAAACTAAAGAAAATTTTGTCAAAAATTTTGCTCTCCTCCTCTGCTGCTAGGGGCTAGCAAGGAGTTTTCCTACTTGCGTTGACAACCGAAAATTCTGCAACAACAAATTAATTATCTGATTCCAATAATTAATAATGACCTCCCATAATTAATTATAACACATTAATTATTAACTTCCCGCAAAACCCGTACCGCGATTGGGCGTGGATGCCTGGATTTAACTCCAGCACGTCCCAATCTACCGAAAATCACAGCAACGCACACACACACTCGAAAAGATACCCAACGCTCATTTCACGTACGCTTGACATTTAATATCCAACGTTATATTATATACACTGCCACCTTTATCCATGAAGTGGCACAAAAATCTGCTGAGATGAATGTATGGTGGGCTGCTCTATCGGCAGCTTAATTATGCACACTGATTTAAGCATTTTATCACTGATTAAACGATAACACTGATTTAACTAACTCTGATTTAACAATTAACACTGATTTACACTGTTCACTGATGAAATTCTAGCATGCACAATAAACAAATAGAGCGAAGGAAACATGTGAGAGATTATCCAAAACATTTAAATACACACTTTAGAAAACTATAATTGAGTACGAGCGTGGGTACCAGCAATTAAAATGATACAGTAATTATCATGACTGCCGCAGTTTAATTATAAGCTAAATATAACTATACCATTACACACACCTGCATAGGCTTGATGCCAAATTAGCAGGGAAGAGCTCTTAAAACTTATGGCCATAACACAAATAAAAATCACGAATAAAATGTGTTGGAGGCCTCCGCTGTCGTGCGTATTCATTTTTACAGGGGACAGAGTTCTATATGCTGTTCACTGTCCGACGGCACTTGTACGTCGTGAGCAAAAGTTCGTATAAAGAACACATACCTTGGCAACCGTTGTCTGAGGTCCTCAGCGCAGAGAAGTGGCAAGAAATGTCCTGCCTTTTTGTCTATGTAGACCGCCTAGGCAAAAGTGCACTAATGTCGACCTAGTATCGGTCGAGAAGTCCACAGGACTGAGATGTCCTCGTTTAAGAGGGGATCATTCATAGCAATCCTTACTTGCTCGCTGCTTCTTTTTCCGAGCTCTCCCAGCGGTCAGCTCTCAGGCCTAGGTTCCATGCAGCTCGCTGGTGCTGTTCTCGTGCGTGTGTCTGGCTTTGCCACCGTCCTGAGAATGCCCCGCCGCTTGTTTTTCTCTTCTGCTCGTTTCTCTCCTCTTTGTCCTGTCACAGGGCTTCTCTTAGCCACTTGAAAAGGGATTTATCACCTTGTTTTCAACTGTGGGTGATAGTCGGTTCCCCCTTATCCCGTTCACTTCGGAGAAAAACTGCAACCACCGAATGTCTCTTGGCTTGCAGAGGGACTTTTGGGGGTGAGTTTTGCAGTCTTTCGTTAGTTGAAAATGCACACGACTGTTGCTATGAGTCCGAAATAGAGATGGTCTGTTGCCATGTGGCCTTTCACAATTCTCGTTTGCCAGAAGGCTACGAATTATGCACTTATCAAATACTGAACAAATTTTAACAATGGCAGTGATGAACAAATTAGAGGATCAATTACCGTAATTAATTATAACTATGAGTGCTGCCTTGCAGTTACATCGAAACACAACTTTACCGCATAAATGAAATATAAAAATTTTCCACAAGTTAGGCTGCACCCTATAACAACACTATGCATCTGGTGGAATATGAAGGGTGTGCTGTATTATGAACTATTGTAACAGTGTCAATCTGTTACTGCTGATCGCTACAAGCAAAAATTGCTTCGATTGAACCAGGAAATCTGTCGGAAACGTCCATTCATAGGCAAAGGATTGCGTCCCGTGAAATTACTGCATGACAACGCTATAGGCCGCATGTCGCGAAATCTATCAAAGAAACGTTATTGACGCTTGGCTGGAAAGTTTTGGAGCACCCTGCGTATAGTCCCGACATGGTCCCATCAGACTATCATTTGTTTCGATCGATGCAACATGGTTTGTCTGCTGTACTGTTCCGGACATGTGACGAAGCGCAAAACTGGGTTGACGACTTCATCGTGTCACACGACGAAGTATTCTTCATGGCTGGAATCCATTAGCTGCCTGACCGACGTCGGAAAGTGATAGTTTAATGACGGCGCATATTTTGATTCGTAAAGGTATTATTGTTTTCTCTGAAATTACATGCTGCGTTGTCTTAAAACGCCTTAAAACTTCGTTGTACACCTAATAAAAGCTTACAGATTTTCACAAAAGGGCTTCAAGGTTGTGTTTTTTGTTATATTTTTTTTCTCTCTTTTTTTTTTTTTTTTTTTGTGGTTGGATCTCCCCAAGTTTTTTTTTTATACGCCACTGAGTCAAACATCAAAGCACGCCGTCCGTTGTTCTGGAGACTGGCAGGGTATATTTTTGATGTCGCGGTTTTATACTACAATGTGCGGTGGAATCTTGTTTATTATTTTTATTTTTCATTCGCTTTGTTTCGGCGGGCTGTCGATCTTTTGACCTACCGCCACGTTTAGAAATTCTTCGCGTTTTGACTTAATTGCTTGCTTGGTTGCACGGCGGTGTGCACCTGCATTTTCCCAAAGTTTTCTGGCGCACTACCTGGTTTAGTACTTTTTATTTTCATTTACGAACTCATAAAGTCGTCCTACATCTTTCTGAGATATTTTCAACTAACGGTACGATGTAACATTTACATGATGGCCATTTTCATTGCGCTTTATGCGGTTTGTTTACCTTTAGGTAGCCAACATGGACTTCGTCTTTTTCCAGGAAACGGGAAGTATTCGAAGAAGGGAAGCGGGGGGGGATCTATACCGTCCAGTAGTAACTACAGCAACGGAAGACCGTTACCTGTTGTTAACAGGCCGTCGGAAGGCGGGCTGTAAACAACATTTAACGGTCGACATGAGAAGCTCTCGCTGGAGGCTGAGCGACAAAATGCTACTCAGCCTCCAGCGAGAGCTTCTCATGTCAACGGGACACAGGTTATCAACTCAAACCATTCGCAATCGCTTTCACCAAGGTGGTACGCAGACCAATGGTGTGTCCCTTTAACCGCACGACACTGTACGGCCCGTAGAAACAGGGCTGAGGAACATCGTGGTTGGGGAGCACGGGTAGAATCAAGTTCTCTTCTCTGACGAGTCGAGGTTCTGTCCGGAGTCTAACAATCAACGAGGTTTTATCTAGAGGGAACCTGGCTCACGAAATAACCCAGCTTTGTGCAATAAACATCACGTTACGGCGGACACGTATTGATGCTCTGGGCAGGCATAAATATCGGTTTACGTACGTAACTGTCCGTCATCCGAAAAGGCAGCTGAGGGCCCAAAGATAGAGAGGCGAAATTCTCAGACCTATTGTCATACCGTAAGCTGCAGAATGCAGTATGTATTAATATGCTTGTGATAATTATCACAAGCATATCGCAAGAGTTTTGTGTTTTAACGGACTTCATATTATTCTCCATCAAAAGTTCTTTGGTGACCCACTCAGATGCCTACGACCCACGAAGGCCTTAATCTGTCCCTGGAAACACACTATGAATTTTCTGCTCAGCATGTTGTTCGGCAGTATGCTTTTGAAGTCCTAATTGTCATCACGCGCAATGTTTTCCTACTTACATTGCTGAAGAGCAAGTGCAGGTTAGTATACTGCTTAGTGTAGAAAGGATTGTGCTACTTCGATATTTGTTGTGACAAAGTTATAATGCACTGATTGAAATGCTAAAAAGCGTCCTACTACTTGATTAGAGGAAATAAAGACTTGGAAAGATTAAATACTGTCTTATATTGCCACCTGGAGGTTCGTATTCTTAATTGCCCAGTGAACTGTTTCATACAGAATTAATGACTTTCATCTGCACGAAAAGTAGAGCTATCCACATTTTAAAGTAATTCAATAAGTCTTAGTTTATTTGGTTTTAGTAACAAAAATTGCAAGGGAAACATTGTTTTTCTAAATCTCGTGTGAACGCCATGAGAAACCCCTACAGAAACTTCAATGACGTAAACTCTAAATTAACATGCAGTTGTAGTTGCTTTCTGTATGTTGAGTACATATGTTCGAGAACATTATCTTTAAGCGTTTTCAACCGTAACGTTATATCTTCTCGCTCGCGGAATGATGGTGGCAACAATCTTGAGGTCAGAGAGCGTGGTCGTACGCATGTTGATAGATAAGAACGAGATATATACGTAGTTTCAATCACGAAAGTTGACCACTAGACAATCCGCGGCCCATTTCTGGGGAGGAGGGAAGGGGGGGTACCCGGGGTCCGACGGCTAACGTGCCCATCCGACGCAGGGCGGATATTTAGTGGTTCGAACGTTCGTACCTGCCTGGGATCGAACCTGAGGTTTCTCCGTTGCAATCACGAAAGTTGACCACTAGACGATCCGCGGCCATACAATGGGAAGAATAAGAAAACGCATAATTATACAAACTGTCATTGAGATGATGGTCTGTTAGTGTAACACGGTGCTAGCAGTGTTCCTGCTGAGTCGGCCGGTAACGGTGCTTGGAACCTGTCGTACAATTTAGTTGGCCGCGGCACCAGGTGAGAATCTCAGGGGCACCGCTGCACTCAATGATTCACACCAGAACATAAAAAAATGAAACGTTGAAGAATGACCCGAAGCATAAGGCTTGGGTGAATCCACCGTAATATTTTGGGTGAATCCAAAAATAACAACAACAATAAAAAATAAAATAAAATAAAAAAATGATACTTTGGGATCAGAGAGTTGTGATGAGGTTCACCCGCAATCACCAATTCGTGACTGAGTGTAGTGGTCCGGATCTTACTCCGGTACATTCAATCCCCAACCAGCCAGAACAACACTCGCAAATAACACATGATTCACAAATGCACAACACAACATTTAATTACGTTCTGCGAGATAGAAACAGATACGGCACTCTCTAGGCGCATAGACAATTGCTCCTCTTATGTGGGCAGCACACAGTATCAGGCTTTACTGTCGGTTGGCGCAAGCCGACTGAGTCTTCACCGGACTATCTGAACAAGAGATACTACACGTTAACACTCTAAATAGAGCAGCAGGTGATACTCATATACAATTGCGTAGAGAATGAAAAAAAAATATATGTGCAAACGATCACATTAAAAAAAATACTCGCGACACAAAATACACAGACACGTTAATTTGCGGTATAAGATTATAGGTGCGAAATACTGCCAAAGTTAATTAACTAAATCTAATAAGCATGCACATGCAGATCCTTTCCCCGCTCATGTTGGCCCTGAACCAAAGTTAAAAGAAATTGCCCGTCAAAGCGGAATTTGTGGCCACACCCTCTCCCTTATTCTCGTAAAAGATCAGGAAATGGGCCCTGTAAGAAATTGAAGTGTGTATGTGCAGGTACTTCCTCTGAGGTTCAGTCACTCAGTATTGCTGCATTTTTGTCCATGTAGCTTTGGGTGTTGGGATGTCACAAGTTCGCAGATGTGCGAAGAGAAAAAAAGAAATATTCATCTACTTACAGTTTCGTGACTTTGCTATGCAAATCCAGTGTGCATCACATAATAAAACAAGATAAACACACACACACACACACACACACACACACACAAACACTTGCACCATGCGGCAGCACCGATGAATCAACACTTCACTTTGACGCTTGATGTAAATGAAGCACACAATTAAAATGGTGATATCACGCCGCACTTTGTTGCAATGATGCGAGTATACACGGATCCACTCTTGTGAAGATTTGAAGGTGGCCGTTAAACAAAATAGCCCCTCTCACATCTGCTGTTGCGGGTTCCGAGACTGATTTTCTGTGTTCCTGGGAAAAGATTTCTGTTGTCGTGAAGAAATAATTCTGACCGACAGCTGCCTGGAGAGTGGGACCCCCTCACTTCCGCTGCTGCTATAGTAGATTCCGTCCGTCGCTACCTTCCGTCCTTTTTGACCGTTCATTCCCAATTCAGTCAGTTCCTTTCCGTTAGCATAGCATCTACCCTGCCTGAGTACGCAGTTCAAATATGCCCCTCGCAGGTTTTGTTTCCATTTTTTAACGAGTTGTGACTGCCAGCCCTGAGATTAATTTTCTCGGCCGAGCGAAATCAGACGTGCTTTTTCTTTAAGCGTATATCAGCAACTGCCGACCGAAAACGACGCTCGAATTCACCCCCTATTCTTTTCGGCGATTCTATACTCTTAATTGCCCATTGTCCCTCGCAGACGTCAGAGTATCTTTCTTGCTGACAGAGTTATGTGTCTGCTGAGGGTCTCTTGGCCCACCCACTGAAGTAAACATACGGACCACAGCGTTAAGCTACAAGCGGAAAGAAGAAAAAAAGAAAAGTGAAAATCCACTTCGAACCATGCTGCTTCCATCCGCATTCGAAAGCACATTTCCCTAGTTCGTTTTGCACCCCCTCGAAGACTCTTGAGATAGGAATTTTTACGTTTCACTTCAGGGCTATGTGTGAGTTCTAGCAATTCAAAATGGCAAAATATTACGTTTCTTGCCTTCAAGAGCATTGGAGCGACTTCCTAATTATCCCGCAATTTTGTTAATTAATTTAGAGAACAGCCGAAAGAAAAAAACAACGTAAATGAGAAATAAATAAAAAAAAATCTATGAACTGTAAAAGAACATGTGAGCCTGCCGAACTGTGATTCCCAGCTGCCTCATACAATACGCGACATGGCGGACAAATTTTAGAGTTTTCTTCAGGTTTTAGGAGGAAGGGGGTGTCCACTGTAACAATATTGACAAAAGTCACCGGACACCTAGAAGAGAAATACATCATAGCATTTATTGGCATATATCATTACGGTGTCGGTCCACTTTTGGCCTTAATGCATGCACTGCTGACCCTTCGAGACATGCTTTCGACAAGGTTTTGGAACACAGCGATAGGTATGTGCTTCATTCAGTACATAATGCTGCCGCTAACTGTTACTTAGCGGCACTATGATTCATCCCATAGGTGCTCTATGGGATTAAGATCAGGGTTCTGTGCTGGCTAGTCCACACACGATATGGAATTATCGCCAAATCACACCGCAACAGTCCTTGCTTTATGGCTCGGTGCATTATCCTGCTGGTACCAACAAGGCTCGGTTCCATAGTATTGCCACATAGTTGGTAGGGCATAATTGTCCAGAATATGAAGGTAGACGTGTTGGTTAACTGGTTTGTCCACGATAACCAATGGGCTGGGACCATACCACGAAAAACACCCACACACGAGTACACTGTCAGCTCTAAACTTGAGCGTAGGAACAGTACACTCTGTGGTAAATAGCGTTCTCACAGCTGCCGCCATACCCACAAACGGCCATCAGACTGCTGGATCCTGTATCTGAATTCAACAGTCCATAGGACTCGTTTCCGTTGATCTACGGTCCACGATAAATGCTCTTTATAAATGTATATATAAACGAGGAGTAGCATTCCGAGTGGCGATGAAAAGGCTTATGAGCAGCCGCACGACCACTGTAACCCATGGAATGAAATTCTCTGCGAATGGTACGTGTACCAGTACACTGAGGTCTTGTGCAGTAAGTACTCCGTCGATTAGCTGTAACGACTCTCCTGAGGCTTCGACGTCCTTAATCACTGATTTTATTTGGTCTGCCGGTACGTTTTGCTGCTTCAGACACGTCATGTGTCTTCCACTTATTCGTTACATCCAAAACAGTTGACTTGGGTATGTTTAAACGCCTATCGGTTTCTCTTCTGGACAACCCACTAATATACCACCCAACAATCTTTCTTTTCTCAAAGTCAGTTCAGCTACATTTTCGCTCAACCTCACAGTGCAGCTGCAGGCTTGTTTTTATACCGTTTGCAGCTGTACCGCGCATCTTAACAACGCAGCGGATCCGTTCGGGGGTGTTCAGTGACTTTTGCGAATATAGTGTATACACAAGCATATATAGACATCAAATCGCTTCTTTACAAAATTTGGTTTTAGTTATCTTTCATAACTTATGTATGTTTTGGGCTGGGTCTTCACCTCACAAACATTGTAACCCAGGAGCCGCCATTGGCCCACTTCTGTTTCGGTCTCTAAATTCACATGTATCTCGATGTTTCATGATCGAATTATGAATAGCAGTCACATTCACCTTTCTGCTTATGGCACGTTCGGAGTATCCTTCATGTATAGGTGCAAACTAAAATTTTAACCAAGTGGCCAGTTGGCAGGTAAGTCCAAAAAAGTTAGTGGCAAAAAAAAAAAAAAAAAAACTGGCCGGTAAGTTAACAAATCTTAGTGGCCAAAAAGAAGCTTCCAGCATAATAAAGGAAAAGGAGGGAGGATTAATAGGAACTTTAATGTAACTGCTATTATTTACATGCATCTCTTTATCTGAACATAAAGGCCACTCAATGCGCAAAATGAAAACATTTTGTGATTTTTTTTTTCTTCTGGGTTTACTCATTTCCTAAACATCGATAGTATCGGCGGAAATTTACTATGTGTCAGTGAAAACCTCGATGTTTTGATGCTTTTGCTGATAAGCCGACGAATTCGTACTTTTCCATCTGCAGCAGTAAATAAGCACATTGGTGGGTAAAATCTCTACTCAATATAATGGTGATTATTCACCAAATCAAATCGAGTAATCAATAATATCTGTTAAAACGCTCGATGTATGGGTGGAAACCTCGAAACCTCGATGTTTTTTTTTTTTTTTTTTTTTTTGACGTATCGTTCCTGTAGCATCGAGGAAAAGAAGAAAAGAACTCAATTTCGTCCATGAAACATCGTCCAAAACAGCCAATTAACGACATAAAAATATGGTGTTCCCTTCCTCTTTACAAAACTGAATGCAACAAAAAGAAATTCATTTTCTTTACGTAGAAATTATGTTCAAACATGGGTAATAAAACCTCGATGTTAATTGAATTTTGTTTAAAAATTAATTTTACGTGAAATAATTTTTTGGAAATAGAAATTATAAATTCAAAACGAATTTTCAAAGACTATTCTGCAGAAAAATGAGGAAATATGATAACTCCCTTAATTTTGAATATACTCTTATAGATTTATGTTATTCTAAAGTGATTCAAAATCATCACTGCCACTTGACAAACTCTCACTCTCATTACATCTAACTATTTCAAGATTTCCTTACAAGCTGATGTTATTCCAAGATGATTCAAAACGCACGTCTGCAAATACTGAGGAAAAAGCTGTCAGTAAAGTTCGTTCTCAGCTATCAAACGAAATTGGAAAAAGATGTGGGGGGATTCGTAATTCGTTGAGTTTTGCTATTGTGTCGGTTTGTTTGGGAAAAACGAAATGAATAATGTGAAGAGTTTCTAGTAACAAAACAGATTTCGTTCTCCTGCGCGACAAGGTCCGCAAGAAAAATAAACACGCTGTTGTCACGGGACGAGTTGAGCGTTATTGCACTTTGAAAGGGGCTCGAAAAACTGATTTCCGACAGTGTAATGTTCTACAATTCATCCGCAATCCCATGTGAACAACCCTGCCTCAACTGTAGTAGGAAAAGTTTTGGCTGTAATTTGCCTTCTTCCCGTCACGTGGTGAAGGTACGTGGAAAGACTACAGCGAACGCCAGCTTACGATGGGAAGACTGTGTATTCTCATGATTTTTTCAATAATATTGCTGTTTGACGGTATGATTCGTGGAGATTTCATTTCAAAACAATATGATTAATAAATGATATGATCATTCACACCGATATCTGCTGTCTGATTATAGTGGCGGCGGAACCGCCCGGGCCCGGGCCTGGGCCCGACCAATAATTTCAATAATTTTAACCAAGATTTTTATTTCTATTTTTTTTATTTGGCGAATGTGCGCTTTTTTGTTGTGATGTGCTTTAGAAAGTTTCTCTAGGTAAGGGGCCGTCCATGAAGTACGTCCGAGATTACAGGGGGAGGGGGGTTCCTGACAACCGGACCAAATGTGACATGGGGGAGGGAGGGGGAGGTGTAGTCATTCGGGCAACCAGCGGCAAAAATATAGTGAATGGTATGTCTTCGTTTTCTTTTTCGCCTCTTTTCTTCTTTGAATAGTTAAAAAAAAGGTATGAAATATTTCAAATTAATATTAAGTTCTCGTATTTGTCCTACCAAATCTATCGTGTTTTGTGGATGCTATGATCGGGAGTGTTGAAAACCTTGTGTGCGTGCGTTCGTTTGTAGATCTTTATTTCAAAATGATAAAGTTCGGGTGGCGTTTGGGAATAAATTAATGCCTAAATAATAAATATTTTCTGGATAAAAACTAAATATATGGAAGATTCCTTTAAATAATTACATATTTTCTTTCTGTTTCTCAACGGACTTCTGAAAGCAGTTGTCAAAAATAAAGGGGGTAGTGGGAATTAGGACGTACTTTTTAGGGGGGTGTCAACAATCGGACAAAATGTGACATGGGGAGGGGGGGGGGCGAGTCTAAAAATAGTAAAAATCCCGGACGTACTTTATGGACGGCCCCTAAGTGGTCAGGTGGTTCTAATCCCTAACAAAGCTCCTTAGGCATTGTTTTTCTTCTGTTTCTTCCGGGAAACGGGAGGGGGGGTTGCACTACGATTCGAAATATCGGGCCCGGTCAACGAACCTCACTTTCCGCCGCCCCTATCTGATTCGGGAACTACTGGGGTCAAAATCGAAGACTGATCATTCAGCCCACCGCGCTTTTGCACAACACACGCATGCAGATGAATCGATCGGGTTCTGCAACATCGAGGTTTAAACATCGATTATCGGTGGCAAAACTTCGATGTTCAAAAACATCGAGGTTTTTGAACATTCCTGGTTAGGACTGGTTTCACTTCCTTTTACCTTTACTTCTGAATTAATATACTTTTGTAAATTGGCACTAAAAATAACAAATGGCCAAATTGGCGACCACTAAAATAAATTTAATCGCCAAAGTAGCCAGTTAATCGCCATCTGGCGTGTGGCGAGTGCTAGTTTGCACCTATACCTTCATGATATAAAGCCACTATTTGTGCTCTCTGAGTAACAATGACGCTTTTTTGCCCACTTTTCGCTATATAGAAAATACGTACAAAACCTCTCTGCATGAAAACCAGAAGCAAACTGACGCTCACACGCTTCCTCCAACTCTATCGGCAGCAGCCGCTGTAGGATGATGTAACACCGACAGGAAGTTGAGTAATACAGACAGTAGTAGCTTATGCAATCGGCAGAAATCTCCTAATACCAACAGGTGGTTTTAAACTTTTGCAAATGACTGTATATAATCAGTCACCAAGTTTCAGTCCCCTTAAAATTTGTAATCCCCCCCCTTCCCCGGAAGAAACTGAATGCAACGCTGCACGCCAATTGCACGACCTAATTGCCGAAGTTTCAATTCCGACAAAAAGCGATGCAAAATTACTTTCCGTAGGCACATACTTTTTGCAGCAGGCTGTCAATGAAGCGTCAGCACCATGAGTTTGAGTAGACCATGCACCCCAATTGGTCGGCGCCGTACGTCCTTTGGCATAGGCGAGCAAGGTGGCTGCCTAGGGTCGCCAGTTCAAGGGGCCGCGGATTTTAAATATTATCGCTCGGGTTCCGAATTGGGTTCACCCGGCGTAATATTGGGAACCAAGGGGGTGTCAAGTAGATTGTGATTCTGCGATTCCCTGATTTAGGGCTGACGCAGCTTCAGGATCCACTGACGGGGGGCGTTGTGATTCACACAGCAGATTTTCCTTTGGGAGTCAAAAGGTCTGCTGTGTGCCGCAATGTTTTCGTGATCGTCTAGAATTAAAAAAAAAAAAAAACATAAGTGAAAGAATTTCTGAGTCCCTGCCGTAAAATATATATTATCTCTAAAAATCCAGGGTTGAGCACACAATTTGTAACTAAAGAAACACTCATGATTGTACGTAGGCAAATTAACATAGAAAACAATTTATTAGTTATGTTTCGGCATAGTAATAAAGATACACACACACAATAGTTTAGGACCCTGTGCTAATAACTTCAAGAATGTAAGTTGTTATATGTAGGTGTTAAACTTGCAGTCATCCTTTAATAATTTATATTTATAACAACACTTCGCTTCATAACACACCATATTAGCAAGAATGATAACGACTTTCTGACAGGAACTGGTGCTCATTTACTATTCGCTTATAAAAAAGAACATTATTAATTCTAGCGGAAGACCTTAGATTACGCTGATGGATAAACACATATTATGAGGGGACACCAAAAGAAAGAATAGGATGGATTTCCTACCTTAACATCCGAATCTGGCATGGAGTCCGCGCTGCTACTTTGCCTTCATCCGGGGTAGGGAGTCCTTGCGGTTACGTTAGTAAAGTTCTTTAGGTGATAGTGGATATTTCACAGGAATACTGGATATTTTACTGTCAAGGGGTAGATTCTTATGTTTCGGAAGGTCCTAGTTGTCACGTCCGGTGGTCATCCCAGCTAGATTCGTCACTCATCTTTTCCCGCTGCTGCAACCCTCGTATGGGTCCTCATCGTTCTCAGCAAGGTCCGTTTCCCTAAAAACCTCGGTTGAGATCCTCCATCCGCGTCGGGAAATGGTACGGAGTTACGGGTGCTTTAGTCCTGCCGTAGTGTGTATTAGCGATTAAGTTGCCAGTCTCTGAGAAATCATGGCGATGACCAAGTTTTTGGGCCACGCACATATAAAACCGAAATGCAGGCAAAGGGCAAAGTTTTATACAGCAGGTGACAGTCGTGAAGGAAAGTCACCAACATTCACGGCAAAAAAAAAAAAAAAAAAAAAGTGACAAGTCACAAGGAATAAAAAAGTGAAAGTGATGCAGTCCGTGAAAGAAGTGAAAGTGTCGAAGTGATTCTTTTCCCTTTGAAAATTTTCGATAACCCCCAAGAAGACCCCCATTACCTCAAAATATCCCATCATCCAATCACTAGCTGGGAAACGCAAGTCTCCCTGAATTAAATTCCCAAGTCTAAATTCTACTGGTCATAGAATTAAAATTTGGTTCATCTATTCGTCAGAGGGCCAAAATTGCTACCCGTTCCCGCGAATATTCTATAATGAATTAGCTTTGTTTATCTTTTTTGCTAAGCTAATTATTATGAATGAATAATGCTCTAAGCTTCAAAATAATGAATTCCCAAAAGGGTGTTGTTACTCGTTAATTATGAACTTAAACAAAGTCTCAACGCTGGTTATTTATATTAAGTAATCAAAGTCATAAACCTAACAGCCAGACAGAGGTCTGACAAAACTAAGAATTGAGAAAGACTGAACTTACTGACAAACTTGTTTATTTCCAAAGACTCTTGGTCAACTAAGGCACTCATATATCTTGTACATAATAATGAATAAACTTTCCTCTTATAGTACACACACTCTCATAACAACCCCTCGCAACGCCAACACATCAACCTCAACAACACAACACTCAACACAACACCCTCAACCTCGATGAACGCGCCTATATACTAGCTACCACCACGTCATGACTTACACTCATTGCCAGATCTCATTCAGCGGGTGAAATAATATTTCGTTCAGTAGGAAGATAATTTACATAGTAAAATAAAATAACCAGAGATAGTAAAATCAAAAGGAAAGTGAATATAGAGTATACGTTACAATTCTGAGAACAGCTCTTCAAGTTACGTTAGCCGCGTGATATAACCACTGGGCCATAAATCCTAACCCAATAAAACTGTTAGTTTTGGTTCCAAAAAGTCTGACTTCTCGAACTACGCTTTGTGGAAGCCAGACACGGTGGACACCTTGATGACCCCAATAAAACATACTACAAAGTCGGTTCGCCAATGGATGTCGCCAGCTTTGTCTATCTAGTCTTACGCTATGCGACGCCTTGTGCGGGGAGAGGGGGACAAAGAAGAAAAAAAGAAGAATCACCCGAAAGTGGGGCTAATGGCAAAATAGAATAAAAGTGGAAACGTACTATTTACTCAAAAATTACCCGAATTAATAAAAATGAATAAATAAATAAATAAAGAAAGAAATAATTAAATAAATCAATAAATTCGGAAACTGATTTTCCACCTAAATGTGCAGCCTCCAGGTAGCGAGCGCTGTCACATAAACATACATCGATTTTCTGTCATCATCCAATTTTTTTTTATCTGTATTATCTTTAAATAAATAAATAAAATCACTAAAAAGATAAATAGTCAAACAGTCAAAGTACGCTTTTTCTCTTGTCCCACTATTTTTTTTGGGGGGGGGGGGGGGGTGCCGCTAAGTGAATCTATATAAAAACAGCTGTTCCTCTTCTTTATGCTTTACAGCGAAGTTTGGTTTCTTTTCCGCCGGCTTTACATATAAAACAGAGTATTGAAGATATTTCGAAATATTTTAAACAGAAAATTCAAAATATTTCTCAGAGTAAACGACAGCACAGACGCGGATATATTAGGTGTACAAATAAGTTTTAAAGCATTCTAAGGCAACACAACATGTGATTTGAAAGAAAACAACAATACCTTTACGAATCAAAATATGCGCCGTCATTACCTATCACCTTCCGCCATCGGTCGGGCAGCTGACGGATTCCAGCCATGAAGAATATTTCGTCGTGTGACGTGATGAAGTCATTAACTCATTTTTGCACTTCGTCACATGTCTGGAACCGTACAGCAGACAAATTAGATGTCTGCACGGGCCTAATTTGGTGAGCCCGGCCCTAGCCCGTACGTTTAAGGCCCAGCCCGTTTGAAATATCAGACACTCGGCCTGGCCTGGCCCGGGCCCGTCAGTTGCAGCTCTTATTTAGGCCTGGCCCGGCCCGTGATGTGCCATTCAGCATTATTTTGTCTTTCTATCGTATTTTATTAAATTGCGAAAGTTAAATAATGAAATGAGATGTTATTGGAAATATTTAATGCCGCCCCGGTGGCGCAGTGGTCTAAACGATGGCTTATGATCATGCGTCGTAAAGGGGTCCGGGTTCGAATCCTGCTGAGGCATGGATGCTGCTTTTGTCTCATGGCACTGGGTTCTCTGGAACCAGTGGCCCTATAAATTAGGGACGAGCGACTGCTTATAGCCCGTTGAGTTGCTAACGGTGGTCGGTTAAACCTCCAATAAAAAAAAATATTTAGCCTAAAAATATTAACTAAACTTTGACGATTATCGAAAAATATAACCTTTAAAACGAGAGAAAAATGAAGTCTAAGCGCGTTCAGAATCTCCCTTTCTCTGAACTAGTAAGAGGTAACACTACAAAAGTTAATGCCTATACAGATTAGGGATAGAAGAAATGATCCATGTCATTCCCCTCTCTCATACACACACACATACACCACTGCAGACATGCCTTCATGCCCCACTCTGCACAACTCACACATACTAGCTCGGGGTCGAAACTTTTTTGGTGTCAACAAGCCCCAAAATGGTTTTACCATCTTAATACGTACAGATTGGTAAAAACATTGTGAGTGCTTTTAGGAACAGTTAGATAAACAGTTAATAGGGACAGTTAAACAGACCAGGAAACACCGGGGAACATGACCTTTTTCTTTCTTTACCATTGCGATAAAAACAATGGGTCGGCTTTTTCCCAGACACTTACGACCGGCCCAGCCCTGTCGTAAGTGTCTGGGAAAAAGCTCGGTCCGGTCGTAAGTGCCTGGGAAAAAGCTCGGTCCGGTCGTAAGTGCCTGGGAAAAAGCTCGGTCCGGTCGTAAGTGCCTGGGAAAAAGCCCGGCCCGGCCCGTTGCTTTGTTCTCTAAACTAAAAAAAGGCCCGCCCCGGCCCGTGCAGATCTCTAAGACAAGTAGCATCGATCGGAACAAATGATAATCTGAAGGGGCTATGTTGGGACTATACGACGCCGGGTGCTCCAAAACTTCCCAGCCAAGCGTCAATAACATTTCCGTGACCGATTTCGGGACATGCGGCCTAGCGTTGTCATGCAGTAATTTCGCGGGACGCAATCTTTTGCCTGTGAATGGACGTTTCCGACAGATTTCCTGGTTCAATCGCAGCAATTGTTGCTTGTGGCGATCAGCAGTAACAGTTCGACCCTGTTCCAATAGTTCATAACAGTGCACACCTTTCATATTCCGCCAGATGCACAGTAGAACATTCTTGGAGTGAATATTGCGTTTCGGTGTCTACGACGTTGCTTCACCGGGTTCTACCCAGTGTTTTTTGCGTATGGAATTGTCGTACCATATCTACTTTTCATCACCCGTAACGATTTTCCCCAGGAAAGACTTTCTGCGTTGTTTATTCAACAGATTCAAACACTTCATGACACCCTCATCCTTGTTCCTTTGGCTCAGGTCATGTGGCACCCATTTTCCTTCCTTCTGAAGCTTTCCCATTGCGCGTAAACGATTGAAAATGGTTAAGTGTTATTACCCCCAGTTGTTCAGCTAGATCTTTTTGCGTTTGAGACTAATCTTCATCCAGCAGTTCTTGCAGTTCCTGATGAGCAACCTACGTTATCGATCGCTAACATCAAAATCACCTGCTTTAAATTGTCTAAACCAAAACTCACACGTGCTTTTCGATACAATAGTCTCCCCCAGAGCAGAACAGATCAATGCACATGCTTTTGCAGCACTTTTTCCTTGATGAAATTCGTAACAAGTGCTGTGTCTAATAAATGCAGTATCATCGCCTGCCTTCTTTCATCTACCGATGTGCAAGTGCGTTTGACTGGTGGAAAAACTTCTGTGTCACATTTTATACTCTGGACCAGTTACGGTTACATGACAACAACGCGTGGGAATGTCGGATATGTAAATTAACGGTATACGTCACACAAAAAAACGCTTTAAAACTTATTTCTACACCTAATACATGATACATGTCTGCTTGCAGAATTAAAATCATTAATTAGCATTATACCTGAAGATTCATCCCCAATACAGTTATTACGTTATCTTTATGAGAGCAGGTTAAACAAAGCATTTGCGAACGTCTCGATTGACCTGCGGATATTACTAACGATTCCCGTCACCGTTGCATCAGGAGAGAGAAGTTTCCCAAAATTAAAGCTTCTCAAAAGTTATTTGAGATCGATAATGAAACGATTAATCGGGCTATCATTAATATCAGTTGAAAATGATATTGCTTCGTTTTTAGACCTATTTCAAGTACTTGCAGATTTTGCTTCTGAAAAAGCAAGAAAAGTGACTTTTTAAACCATTAAGATAACTTTCACAGTATCTGTAGAGCATTGTACACAAAAATATACTTTAAAATTCAGATTAGAATAATTTTTTTAGCAAATTATAAAAAGTATTACACTCTAGGAAAGCATTTTTTTTTTCTCGTTTGAGTTTCCTACAACAGTTGTAAACAGTGTGATTAACGTTAAAACCTTGAGTTATGTGCCCAAAATTTTATGCAGGAGAATAATCACGAAACAGCAAGCAACTTGTAACGTACCAGGAGATGTGACGTACCTGCCAGCAGGACGCACACGACATAAAGGCAGATAGGAATCAGAACAAATGTCCGCGTAGCTTAATTGGTAGAGCAACTTATTCCGGAATGAGTGGACCCGGGTTCGAATCCCGGCGTAGGCCAAAAATGACGGAGAAATTCACTTCGTTATAATGGCGCCCGAACTATCCGGATGACCCGACCGTTCAAAATCTCGCATTGGTGTGATGTTATTTCCACACCACGAGATAGGAAAAATATGAGCAGCACTTCGAAAGAAAAAAAAGAAAAAGAAGGGGGAGATGATGTAACGTACCAGGAGATGTGACGTACCTGCCAGCAGGACGCACACGACATAAAGGCAGATAGGAATCAGAACAAATGTCCGCGTAGCTTAATTGGTAGAGCAACTTATTCCGGAATGAGTGGACCCGGGTTCGAACCCCGGCGCGGATAAAAATGACGGAGAAATTCACTTCGTTATAAACTATGACATTTACAATTAAGCGTAATGTAGGGTAGCGTTCAGAAAATTTCAGGTAAGCCTGCTCATATATTCAATAACAATTTTGTGCATTTTTTTAAATTTTAGTTTCCTGCCACTGAGGGAAAAATACTTTATTCAAATATGATTGAAAACTGATATTTTAACAATTACGCATCATGCACGTTTTTCAGTTAAAAGTACTATTAGGGGCCGCCGAAGTAGTAAGGCCGGCCATGGCCGTACGCCCCAATAGATAACGAATTAGGTTGGTCCTATTCTTATCTTGAGACGCTAGAATGTTGCAGTGAGAGAGAGAGAGAGCGAGCAGTGTTTTCTAAAAACCGAAAGTCCCGACAAACTAAACGAAAATCGAGCCGGAAAGTTGCTTTTATCGAACTGAGTTGGTAACCTTTGAACCCCGCCGCATAACACGATCCGAAAGCGGAACAGAAGCGCAGCTCGCTCGCTACGGAAAAGGAATAAAACGGCAATGCGACCTTTGCAAAAAAATTTCTCTTTGATACAGGTGTATCTTTTGTCTGGAAATTGTTCATATATTTGGGTGTGCCGAAGGCGTTCTAATGATAATACGAGGCTTGTACCGAAAGTAATGCAAAAGTGGGCATAACTTTTTTATTAACTGACAGAGGTCGTTCAAATTGCACATGTTGATAGAGTAACTCTTCTTCTATAATAACCCTTCTTCTTCATTGCAGGTAAATAATGGATTACAAGTAGAATGAACGTGTTGTCATTGAGTTCTTGACGAAGGAAGGGTGCAGGCTGTCCGACATCCACAGAAGGCTACATAATGTTTACGGAGATGACACCATTGCCAAGAGCAGTGCACAGAAGGATGAAGAAGTTCAAAGAAGGAAAAACCAGCACGCAGTGGGGGACCACCATCTGCGACCACTGACACCAATCGTCAGCGAGTGTATGAATTGATTCGCGCGGAGAGACGATTCACAATCCGTGAGCTTGTTGCGCAACTGGACTGTGGTCACAATGCCATACAGAAGTTGGTGGAAGACTTAGGGTATCGGAAAGTGTGTGCAAAGTGGGTGCATCCGCAGTTGACACCCGATTTGAAGGAGAGAAGGGTGGAGGTGTGCTCTGATCTTCTGGAAACGTTTGAAGACAATGAAGACACGATTTTTTTATCTGGTGACAGGGCATGAAACGTGGGCGTATCTTCACGATCCGGAAACGAAGAATCAATCCATGGAATGGCGTTACACCTCTTCACGAGGGCCTAAGAAGTTCAAGAGCCAGAAATCAGCACAGAAAGTCAGCCCCTGTCATTCTGCTTGATGTTCTGGAACGTGGCCGTACCGTGGCCAGCGAACGGTACATTGAGACACTCAAGAATCTTAGAGAAGCCATAAGGAGGAAGAGACCGAGCAAGAATCTGAAAAGGATCCACATTCACCATGACAATGCGAGACCACACACAACTTTGGCAACAAATCAGGCGATCAGGCTAGTCGTTGGTCCCATCCACCGTACAGCCCAGATATGGCGCCCTCCGACTTCCACCTCTTCGATCCAACTGGGGACAACGATTTGATGACACAGACCGGATGAAAGTGGCTGTGAAGAAGGGGGAACAACATTCCAAACCTAAATTTTTTCAGAGGATTCGAGGGTTGAGTTCAACTATAACGGAAATGCATCGCTTGTGATGGAGACTATGTTGAGTAGTAATTTTGTGTTGAGAAAGAGTTACTGTATCAACACGTGCAATTGAACGACCTCTGTCAGTTAATAAAAAAGTTATGTCCACTTTTGCATTACTTTTGGTACAACCTTCGTATAATATCGTGCCGATCACTAAACCAAAACAGAAATCTGACAATTCGGTAACTAAGTTTACCGAAAAAAAAAAAAAAATGTTCTGTGGGAGAAACGGGGTGTTTTAACAGCTGAGTATGCCAAAAATGTGAATTCCATGCAAATAATGTAACAAATGCAATAACCTCGTCCTTAACGCCGATCCAAAATCATTATATATAACTGTGTCAATTTCAAAAAATCAGTCCTCTGAATGAACAGTGACCAACTGAATATTTCACTAACGCCCCAGTGGTGCAGTGGTCTAAGTGCTGGCCTCTGACTATTCGTCCAACATTGGGTCCGGTTTCGGATCATGGTGGGGCGTGGATGTTGTGTTTTTCATATGGTACTGGCTTTCTCCCTTCCATGGAATCAGTGGGCCTAAATTAGGGATAGGCTTATAGCCATCGAGTTTCTTAGGATGGTTGTTAAACTCTCAAACAATAACAACAAAAAATATACTTCGGCTAATGACGTAAAATTTTTTTTAATACAATAGACACTTGCTAATCCGGCCCTTAATGATCCGGCCCGGGCTATTGGATCCGGCCGTGACGTAAAAGAGGCGGGGTTCCGCGCCTTGTGAAGTCAGGAGCGTTGATTATTTTTAGACCATCCGTTGCTACCTGAGCCGCATTTCATCTGTGCTGTATTACAGTTGTAGGTTTTTTCTTACTGTGTATAATACGTCAAGGCCGTAACTAGACTTTAGTTTCGGGGCGGGGACGGGGGTGAAGGGGGGGGGTAAAAATATTTCACAGCAGAAATGTAATCTGCATATCTATCTTAAGTATACATAAGATTGTTAATGCTGTCGAGACACGATTAATAATGGGAATAATTGCAACTTTTAAAAAGACGATACTTTTATTTACAATTAAAACCAGCTGTAACCAGTAGCAAGATCTTTCAAACCCACTATGGGTTCGTTATCAGGAACAGTGAGGGTAAAGCATCGTGGTTATACACTGAAGAACAATTGAATTAGAGACAGCTGGCGTTATGCAAATGTGGTGCTGTGGGCGGCCCTGTAAACGGAAACGACATGACGTATTCAGCGATCCGACAATATAAGGAGTGATGCGACGGGAATCAGTAAGAGTCGGACGCGGTATGAGTAAGACGAAGGATCTAAGCGCATTTGGGTAAGACGAAGGATCTACGCGCATTTGGGTAAGACGAAGGATCTAGTGGGCAAATTGTCGGGGCCCGACGAATGGGTCACTCCATCTCGGAAGTCGTGCAGGCACTGGAATTTTCACGATCCACTGTGTCACGGGTGCACCGTGAGTACATCGAATCCGGTAAAACCATCGCTGCAAGGGCCAACTGCCGTGGACAACAGCGTGTGAATGAGCGGGGGTCATCGTCGTCTAGCTCGCATTGTAACAGCGGATGGACGGGGCACAGTGCAAGAAATCACTCGGCAATTTAACGCTGGTGCACAAAAACGTGTAAGCAGCCACACTATCCAGAACCATCTCCTCGCTGTGGGGTACAGAAGCCATCATCCCACGAGGGCACCGCTGCTGACCGCACATCACAGGGTGCAAAGATTAGCATAGGCGCGGGAACATCGCCGCTGGACCCTAGACATGTGAAAAAATGTTGCCTGGACTGATGAGTCGAGATTCACGTTAGTACATGCGGATGGCAGGATACGAGTACGGCGCAAACCACATGAAGCGATGGATCCTTCTTGCCAGCAGGGTACTCTTCAAGCTGGTGGGGGTGGTATTCTCGTCTGGGGACTGTTTACGTGGACTGAAATGGGACCCCTGGTACGTGTGACATCGTTCCTCACAGGTCAACGTTACCGGTATATCCTGGACGACCATTTGCTCCCATTTGTGCATATTCAACATCCCACTGGGGACCTCATCCTGCAACAAGACAATGCACCGTGCCATCGCTTCCGAATTGTATCCGAATGGTTGGATGAACACTCCACCGTCGTGACCTCGCTTCTTTGGCCAGCTAGGTCATATGACCTCAATCCCATCCAGCACATCTGGGATGCCATCGAGAGAGATGCTCGAGGCTCTGACCCACCTCCATCAAATCTTCGTGAACTGTGAGGGCTTCTTCAGGGGTCGTGGATCCGCATGGCTTCCCAACGCTTCCGGTGTCTTGTCGAGTCCACGCGGAGACGAAGCACCGCCGTCATCAGGACGAAAGGTGGTGCTACACGTTACTAAATAGGTATCACTAATTCAATTGCTCTTCAGTGTATATCAGTGGTGTCGGAACTCTTTTTTGACAGCGGGGGCAAGATGTCGGGGAACAAAACATTTCACCCTGGCATAAAATTTATCGTACTACTGTAAAAGAAGACGTGCGCTAACTTCAGTACGATAATTTTCTGAATTTTTTTTTTCGATTAAACATTCATCTATAAAAAAATTTAAAAAATTCATATCCATATAGTTTCTCAATGTACGCATGAACGACGTTAAGCCATAGATCTTGACACTTCTGGATTGGTACGAATTCCATAGGAATTGTAGCTGTAGACGCTATAATTAAACGTTAAAGGAACTTATATCTCCTTCCTCACCTTACTTCCATTTCCCTATCTTTTTTTTATATGGAAGACTAATTTTTTACACCTAATGAGACAAATCATTGCTGGTCTTCAAACGGGAACCAGCCCTCTGAACTGTTTAATGGGGCTAGCATTTCCTGGCGTCTCAGGAGTGAGTGACATTAAAAAAATTATTCAGATTTCTAGATAGTTCATGGTAAAAAATGAAGAGCTATACTCAATTTTTATCAAAATGAACTTATAAAAAAAAAACCCGAATGTTTGAGATCTCCAATCATGAACACATGTAATTTGAAAAGGAAATAAACTGAGGGGGCAAATGTAATGTTTCGCCCCCACCCCTAATTTGCGTGTGGAGGCAACTGCCCCCTCTGCCCCCGCGGTTCCGACGCCGCTGGAAGCCTCCGCAATCGTCGATGCTTTAAAACTTGGGGTACGACGTTCATTTTTCAGATTTAACAATATTATTTACCGCCAAAATGCAGGTACACGCATGGGTTCACCACTATCGGTTCTTTTAGACGAGGTGGTATTACAACATTTAGAAAATAAAATTCTTGAAGAGTGCCCCCTTAAAACCGTTACTTTTTCTCAGGTACGTTGATGATATTATTGTATTCTGGCCTCACTCTGTCTCTGCTCTTTACGATTTTGCTAAATTGCTCCCCACCCCTTTCCCCACCATAAAATTTACGATCGAACTCGAAACACGGGGCCCGCTACCTTTCCTCGACTTTTGTCTGCATCGTAACATACCTAACCGCTGAATCTGTTTTTCGGTGTTTAGTCAACCTTCTGCACCACCCACGTTGATCTCATTATCATCTGCTAACCCTACACAACACAAGTCTGTCGCCTTATCCTTTTTGTTTCAGAGAGTGTATTCACACTGATCATCTATCAAACTTCGGAATAAGGAGATTAAATTCATTTTTAATCTGGCTTCTCAGTTTGGGCTACCCTCGCGATTTTGTTGTACGTCAGCTTCAACAGTGTCAACGCTACTTTAAGAAGTAACGAGGATGTTGACAGGTACATTGGATCTATGGATTATGTCCCATATCTAATTCACATCTCAAAGAATGCTTGTCATAAGCAAGGCATGGATTTTGGTATAAAGACAATAAAGTTATTTTCATTATTAAGGAAGGATCGTGACGAAGTTAGTATGCTTCAGAGACATGGTGTTTATCCCATCCCGCTTAAAGCTACCGACCCCAATGCACATGACACTAAGTATGTGGGATCCACACTTCGGACAATTGATACACGTGTATCTGAACACAAATACAACGTTAGAACTCGTTCGAATGCCACAGCTTTATCTAGGTTGGTTAATCAAGGTAATCATGTCCCGGAGTGGAATAGCACTTCGTTAATTGCACCAGCTACTACAAAATCCGATTTATTGTTCACACATAAAGTTTGTACATAAATATCTTTGCTGACCGCTGTTGTAACTATCACGTGCCATGGATTCTACCGACCTCATGGAAATATTTTATATCAAATCATTGTACACACCATCAGAACTCATAACCGTGTTTTGTAGTTTATTTGCATTATTTGTACATGTCAAATGCGCGTGTGTGAAGGGTTGGAGCAACAACTTGCCGTGCTGTTGCATTGTGGGTGATTGCTTTCGGCTATACAGTATAACCACGATGCTTTACCCTCACTGTGCCTGATGACGAACCCATAGTGAGTTTGAAAGATCTTGCTACTGGTTTTAGCTGGTTTTAATTGTAAATAAAAGTATTGTCTTTTTAAAAGTTGCAATTATTTCCATTATTAATCGTGTCTCGACAGCATTAAGAGTCTTATGTATTTCAACTGGCACGACTCGAAAAAGAGCCTTGGATATTTATCCTAAGTACAGTAATACCATGAAGTCACGCGACAAGTGGGACTGACAATAAGCGCGTAAGTCGAATTCGCCTAGGTCGGGGTACAATTTTGCGTACAAATACGTATAAATATTAGTTAATTAAAACCAAAAGGTTTAGAAAAACACCTATCTTTTGTTAAAAATGTAATCAAATCACAGTTATTCCTACGTAATACATACACTGAAGTTCCAGAAAAACTGGTACAGACGAGCTTATGCAAAATACATAGCAACGTCACCTATGCGCGTACTCGGTTGCGCTCCACCAGTGCGTATATAAAGCGATAGACATCCTTGCCAGCTGTCAGAGCTGTTTTCGGCATGAGAATGACAAGTATAATAACGATTTAAGCGATTTTCAACGCGGTGTCATAGTTGGCACTCGTGAGATGGGCCATAGTATTTCGGAGGTAGTAACGAAGTTCGGATTTCCACGGACGACCATTGCAAGGGTGTTCCGTGACTGCAAGAATTCCGGCAAAACCTCCAACCTACGATACCGGTGTGGCCGTAAAAAGACATTGGGTGAACGTGACCATCGTCGGCTGTCAAGAATCGTTTCACGCGATAGGCGTGCAACAATCTCGCAGGTATCATCGGAATTCAATGCTGGAATCTCAACAAGCATCAGCGTCCGGACTGTGCAACGTACCCTGCACGATATGGGTTTTGCGAGCCGACGCCCAACTCGAGTCCCCTTGATGGGTGCACGACACAGAGCTATGCGCCTCGCTTGGGCACGGCAACACCACCACTGGACACTTGATGACTGGAAACAAGTAGCCTGGTCTGACGAGTCGCGTTTCCCACTGTATCGGGCAGATAGAAGGATTTGGGTGTGGCGCAAACCCCGTGAAGCCATGGATCCCGTCTGTCAACAGGGAACTGTACCGGCTGGTGGGGCGTCCGTAATGGTATTGGGTGTGTTTAGCTGGACTTCACTGGGACCCCTGGTACATCTGCAAACGTCTGTGGCCGGCCAACGCTATGTGCGCATCCTTTCTGAAGAGGTACACCCGTTCATGTCCTGCATTCATGCTGATGGGTTAGGCCTGTTCCAACAAGACAATGCACCTCAACACAAGTGTCGGGACGCCACTTTATGGTTAGGGGCGCATTCATCTGAGTTTGGAGTGTTACCATTCCCCCCTTCCAGTCCCCAGATCTGAACATGATAGAGCACATTTGGGATGGCATGCAACGCGCTATCGAACACAGGAATCCGAGACATCGGAATACACCCGAATCGTGGAACACTCTGCAGGAATTATTGTGTGCATTGCCTACAGCATATTTCCAGAAGCTAGTGGAGTCCATGCCCCGTCGTATTTCTGCAGTCCTGCGCTCCCGTGGAGGAGCTACCAAGTATTAGACTGGTGTGCCAGTTTTTCTAGCACTTCAGTGTATATTAAAACATAAAAGACTTGCATAAAAGATAGTTATTTCGACGTCGATGGCTCCATAAAATCTAACAGACTCGTCTGACGGCACAATGCCTTTTCCTTTTCACGCAAAATTTCTTCGTAGCAAGCTAATGAATTTTTTTATTCCTTGCCTTGTGGCTGCAATCCGGTCCTGATTAGAATCCGTGTTCTGCAAAATCTTTAACACGTTTTCAATCAATTCTGTTAAGTTTGCAATAGTCATGTGTTGTTCTGGTAGAACTGGGTGTACGGTGTCGAACTCTTCAGCAGCGCTTTGCTCACGCATCTCTTTGAGCTCATCAATTGTAAGCTCCTTGTTATGTGAATCTAACAGCTCGCTGACATCTTCACTGTCGACTTCCAAATCCAATTACCTAGCAAGGTGGGCAACTTCTTCTATTGCCTGAGTGACTTGATCGGTTTCTGGCATCGTTTCCTCCTCGCACTGAAAAAAGAACGAAGTTTTTTCCACACACCATTAAAGGTTTTTAGGGATATTTCAGCCCAAGAATCTCCGATGATCCTTACGGCATCTAAAACATTAAACTGTTTCCATACTCTTTAACAGATAGTTGATCATTTAGCCTCATAGCTTCATCCAGTTGTGCAAACGAACGTCGCGTGTAGTACGCTTTGAATGTTTTGATAACGTCTTGGTTCAACGGTTGAAGTAAGCTGGTTGTGTTTGGAGGCAAGAAAACAACTTTCACCCGTGGTTCGAAATCAATTAGAGTGGCAGGCGGGTGACCGGGTGCATTGTGAGTAATGAGCATCACTTTAAACGGAATTTTTTTAGACTGGCAATAACGTTCGACTTCAGCTGTAAAGTGGTGACCAAACCAGTCTTCAAAAATGGAATATGTCACCCAAGCCTTAGGATTTGACTTCCAAATCACTGGCAAACCAGCTTCAGATTTATTTTTTAGAGCTCTTGAATTTTTGGAGCGATAAATTAAGAGGGGTTTTAACTTACAATCACCAGCTGCGTTCCCACCAACCATCCCTGTCAATCGGTCTTTGGAAGCTTTAAAGTCAGGAAACGTGTTTTCTTCACGCGCTATAAAAGTTATTTTGGGCATCTTCTTCCAAAATAGGCCGGTCTCGTCTACATTAAATATGGTTTGACTGCTATAGCCACCTTGATAGCCTTGAGTGTCTTAGGAAAAGAAGACGCAGCTTCTTTATCAGCGCTTGCTGCCTCTCCGGTCTCCGCGATCCTGTGCCAGTTACAGCGATTTTTAAATCGGTTTAACCAACCATTGCTGGCTACGAAATTTTCACCTTTAGCTGCTTTCCCAGTTTCTACTTTTAGCCTCTCAAAAATCAGCTTGGCTTGGTTACATATGGTGTTCTGATTGACTGGGCAATTCTTCACTCTTACTTGATTAACACACCATAATTTAAGCATCGTTTCCATCTCGGCGATAATCCCATGACGCTTGCGAATTATGCTTGAATTCAAGGACTGGGCATTTTTCACAGCTGCGATAATTTTTTCTTTATCTTTTATGATTGTTCATACTGTGCATTCAGGTAGATGAAACTTCTTTGCTAGCCCACAAATTTTCATTTTGCCATCAAAATCTTTAATGATGTTGTGTTTAAATTCCAAAGTCAACGTTTTCCTTTTCTTTGCTAGATGTACAAGAATCAGACTTACTTCGTTTGGACGACATAATTGCAGTTCGTATTACGTACGTTGTTTTAAACGACACAATTTTGCATCTAACACAAAACAATCTCAAGTTACGTCGATCGTGAAAATCGTGTATATGTGATTTCGCGTGAAACACGTCCGTACATGTCACTGCAAGTGCGACAGCGTCAAACGCGGGAGGAATGACTGGATGAATTTGTGCGAAACACGTCCTGGGCGGTAAGGGGCGAAGCGGGAGCGCAGTATTAAGAAATCGCGTAACTCCGAGTTCGCGTAAGTCGGGGTATTACTGTATCTATCTATCTATCTATCTATCTATCAGAGCCGTAACTAGACTTTCGTTTTGGGGTTGTTTTTCCACAGCAAAAATCTATCTATCTATCTAATCACTTATCAAAAAATAAACTCTTTAGTTTATTAGGATTAATTAGCGAGTAACAACACATGAACTTACTCAGTATTAACAGAAAAACAAACTGAACAATATGAGACAGAGATCACATGAAAACAACAAGATTACTCAGGAGACAGGATAAAAAAAAAAAGCAAGTACAGTCTGAAAAATGAAGATTATAAAAAATTTGAAATCTCCGCCAGGAAGCGGATCTTAACAATAACGATAGATGAAGCCACCATAACAAGGGACTTGGACGCTGAATTGGCCGTCTAATAGTTGCTATCATAGCAACGATGGTAATTTTCGTGCACTTCTCAGCATTCGAGTTTCTTCTGGGGATTCTGCGCTTGCAAAGCATCTCTAATTAGGCGCAGCAAACGCGCAATATACAATGGTGTATTTTAATTCAAAACTAATTTATCAACATTTGCGGAAACATTATTCAGGATACAATAGTAAAAAAAAGTTAATGCTGCAAAATGTTTCACCCGTGATAGCGGACGAAACGACGGACATTTTGCAGATCGAACAAGTGTCAATATGCCTACGGGATACAATCACTTCCCTGCGCTCTCACATTTCTAAACACAACCTTCCCAGTCTGACATCTTGATGTTATAAAGAGACAACTAACTACGATTCCAACTGCCATTTTTTTCGTCTCTCTTAGCACGATAAATAAATAAATATTGGGTTGGTGCGAATGAAATGTCCGGTAAAAGGCCAGCACACACGTGGACGGCGAGAACGGAAAAGTAGGACAACTTACCTAGGCAAAATAATCCACCTCGGCATCGACACATAGTTGCCATCTGTTCGACAAGGCCATGATCCCGGAACGAAAAAGTCTTGTGGCTGGGACCCGAAGAAGTCATCAACTGCACGTTGAACCTCGTTGTCTGTTGGGAACTGTTTCACAGACAGGAAATGATCCAGGCGACGAAACAGATGACAGTCTGTCGGAGACAAGTCCGGGAGATTAGGCACGATGAGGCAGTGCTTCATAACCCAAGACACTTAGTGTCAGCATCGTTCGTTGTGCGACATGAGGGCAAGCGTTGTCCTGGAGCAGAAGAACACCCTGTCTGTTGAAAAGCAGGTTGTTTCTGCTGCAATTTCCGGTGCATTTGGTGTAATTCAGCACAATAACATCAAAGTACTTCCTTGGCCTCCTAATTCCACAGACTTAAAAACCCAATTGAGCATCTGTTGGACCACCTCCATCGTGTTGTTCGCTCCATGGATCCTCCACAATGCACCCTCCAGCAGCTGTCAGATGCACTGCAGTCAGCCTGGCTCCACATACCTGTGAACACCTTCCAGCACCTTATTGAGTCACTCCCAGGCCGACTAGCTGCTGTCCGCGCTATACACTGAAGAGCAATTGAATTAGAGACAGCTGGCGTTATGCAGATGTGGCGCTGTGGGCGGCCCTGTAAACGGAAATGACATGACGTATGCGGCTATCCGACAATATACGGAGTGATGCGACGGGAATTAGTAAGAGTCGGACGCGGTATGGGTAAGACGAAGGATATAAGCGCATTTGATCGTGGCCAAATTGTCGGGGCCCGACAAATGGATCACTCCATCTCGGAAGTCGTGCAGGCACTGTGATTTTCGCAAGCCACTGTGTCACGGGTGCACCGTGAGTACATCGAATCTGGTAAAACCATCCCTGCAAGGGCCAACTGCCGTGGACAACAGCGTGTGGATAAGCGGGGTCATCGTCGGCTAGCTCGCGTTGTAATAGCGGATAGACGGGCCACAGTGCAAGAAATCACTCGGCAATTTAACGCTGGTGCACAAAAACGTGTAAGCAGCCACACCATCCAGAACCATCTCCTCGCTATGGGGTACAGAAGCCATCGTTCCACGAGGGTACAGCTGCTGACCGCACATCACAGGGTGCAAAGATTAGCATAGGCGCGGGAACATCGCCATTGGACCCTAGACATGTGGGAAAATGTTGCCTGGACTGATGAGTCGAAATTTATGTTGGTACATGCGGATGGCAGGATACGAATACGGCGCAAACTACATGAAGCGATGGATCCTTCTTTCCAGCAGAGTACTCTTCAAGCTGGTGGCGGTGGCATTCTTGTCTGGGGACTGTTTACGTGGACTGAAATGGGACCCCTGGTACGTGTGACATCGTCCCTCACAGGTCAACGTTACCGAAATATCCTGGACGGCCATTTGCTCCCGTTTGTGCGTCTTCAACATCCCACTAGGGACCTCATCCTTCAACAAGACAATGCACCGTGCCATCGCTCCCGAATTGTATCCGAATGGGTGGATGAACATTCCACTAACGTGACCTCGCTTCTATGGCCAGCTAGGTCACCTGACCTCAATCCCATCGAGCACATCTGGGATGCCATCGAGAGAGATGTTGGAGGCTCTGACCCCCTCCATCAAGTCTTCGTGAACTGTGGGAGCTTGTTCAGGGGTCATGGATCCGTATGGCTTCCCAACGCTTCCGGTGTCTTGTAGAGTCCATGCCGAGACGAATTGCCGCCGTCATTCGGGCGAAAGGTGGTGCTACACGTTACTAGACAGGTATCTCTAATTCAATTGCTCTTCAATATATGAGCATTAATTTATGTTAGTTGCGCTCTGTGTTTCTTCAGATTTCTCAACTGAGGAATAATCACAGGATTCACGGCATAAAAAATGTAGTAAAAAAATAATAACTCCAAGTATATGCAGGGAGGGAATGTTTCATGAATTTCGTCCCATGTAGAATGAGTACCATACTACCATTTGCATTATTTGAAAGGTTTAACCTTTTTTTTTAAAGAACTTGTGAAACCTAAAAGCATATGTGTACTCATGTGCAAATTATACTTACAGGTTTTCTCATTTATTTATTTTTAACATAGAAAATCATCTTAGTTAAAACTGAAATTAGTTCTGCAAAGCGCTTTGTAAACTTCATACTCCTGGAAACTCAAATTCTTGGGCTGATAAGCACCGAGCTTTTTTAAGTGAAGCTTTTCTTTCAGATTTAAAGCAAAGAACGGAGATTTTAACAAAATATCCACTCCATTCATTGTACTCGACAAGCAAAAAAGTCACGACACAAAGGAACAACACATCACCGAGAGAGACACACACAGAAAAAACAACTAACTGAACTTTGCTACGATATTTGAAACCCTCCCGCCACCCTTGAGCTTGGTCGGGGTAAGCTGCTCTGTCAACCCACGGCGTTAAGGAAATGGATACTCTCCCGGCCAATCAAATTGGTGCTATCTGGCCCCCCAGTTTGTTTTTTTGCACACGCGGCTAAGGCAGTGTTGTATGTAGGTCATCATACTGAATGAGACGGGGAGGAAATCGTCTCCTCTTCGCTTGCGTAGTGATATTACTGGGGCCTGTTGGAGCTGACCCCAATAACCTTACACTCTGAACGCGATCTCTTTCCTCAGGGAATAGTTTTTCGTTTTTGAAGGAAACTTTTCCCTTAGGTAATGGTTTTTGAAGGGAAAGGTTTATCACCATGTAGTTAAGAGAGAGAATAAGAATCAGGAAAAAAAATTCTAGAAATAGAAATTTTTAGGTGGGACCCGGCCCCTCTGGCCTCCAATGACGAACCGCCCCTGCATTTCAGTGATTTCATTCTGGTCATGATGTCATCCACTCTTGTCATTTTCCTTATCCACAAGTTCCTCTTCTTGTCTTTCCTGGTTACACCAAGCATCCATCTCTCCATGCTTCTTTGAGTTGTCTGCAGTCTTTGCACGTCTTTCTTAGTTAAGGTTCATGTCTCTGCTCCGTACGTAAGCACTGGCAGGATGCATTGATTAAACACTTTTCTTTCAAGGCATAATGGCATAATGCTCTTAAAAATTTTACTGTTTCTTCCAAAAGTTCTGCATTCAAGTTTAATACGTCGATTAATTTCTTCATCAATGCGACCCTCACTTGATATCTTCTGCCCAAGATAAATGTGGGTATCGGTTGTCTCAAGCTTTTCTCCATCAATCGATAGAACCAATTTCACTCAGACTTACCATGTTCATGACAATACAAAAATCACAAAACAATGAAAGTCAAATCATGAACTATAAATACCCCCCCCCCACACGCAAATGTAGTCGGCCACTGGGAACCAATCCAGTGGCCGACTACATTTGTGTGTGGACAAAACAACACATAAACCAAAATTAAAACAGTAAGTGATACACATCTGCACAATGTAAACATAATCCCATAAACACTGTTAGCAACAATTCCATGTTAGATTACCTCATGTGACTAAGTTGTAAATTATATTAAAATCTATAAAAGCCAATTTCACTCAGACTTACCATATTCATGATAACACAAACATCACAAAACGGTGAAAGCCAAATCACTAACTATAAAAATAATAATAATAATAATAATAATTTAGTTGGCGACTGGGAACCAATCTTCAGGGAAAGACATCCCCAGCAACCGACCAACTCAAGTCCAGGTTTCAATTGGAAAACAAAAAAAAACTCATGTTAATGAACTTAAGAAAAGAAATTCATTCTTACAGCAGTTGATAAATGCAACACCAACTATGCATTTATTTGCAAAAAAACTTTACTATAATATAGTCACTCGGAGATGTTTAATGACATTACTTACGAAAAGTGCTCCATTGATGTCAAGATCATTAGGAAAAAAAAAATTGGGATTTAGGAAATTACTTAGAAGTAGGAATTTCAACTTGGAATTTCCACATATATTTGCCACACCAAAGTTTCATAAAGAACCTATTGGTTTTATGTTCATCACATGTGGAATTGGCAATTATAATAAGAAGGGAAATACCATTTTTCAGAATTTGTTAAAAATTATTTTTGACAATATACCTGACTCTACTTGGATTATTCACAACCATAATAAAGTTCTTGATTTTATTGAAAAAAATTCCAGAAATATTATATCTGTCTACACCTATGACTTTACGAACTTACTTACGTCTATTAACTTGTTTGATCTAAAGAAGGTACTAGATTGGTAGTTCATAAAATATCAGGATCTCCTTGATGTCAAACAAAGTAAGAGAAACCCTTTGTAATATTTGTGTGTTCAACAATTACCTATTGTATTTGATAATAGAAATCTGAGTATACAAATTTGTGGAATACTCATGGGTACTTGTTTTAATTCATACACTCGACGTGGATCAGAAACACCAAACAAAAGTAATCACTCTTTCCACGTTAATAAGTGAGTCACGGAAAAATTCCCCATCGGCCGCCACCGGGAGTCGAACCCAGGGTCTTCCAGTTACGCACCGGACATGCTACCACTGTACCACAGAGGCCTCGAATTCTCCAGACTCACATGAGATTAACTGTCAAACCACACGGCAGGAAAACCCTGGGTTCGATTCCCGGTGGTGGCCAAAGAGACTTTTTCCGTGACACACTTATTAACGTGCAAAGAGCGATGACTTCTGTTCGGTGTTTCTGATCCACATCGAGTGTATGAATTAATTACTTATTCGCCTCCTAGTTATTTGTTCAATTGCTGCTCTCCATCTTTGGTGAATCCCCAGCATTGTGCTGGGGGCTCCATGAAGCAACCTGCTGTGTGGTTTGGCAGTTAATCTCATGTGAGTCTGGAGAATTCGAGGCCGCTGTGGTTCATTGGTAGCATGTCCAGCGCGTAACTAGAAGACTCTGGGTTTGAATCCCGGTGGCGGCCGATGAGAATTTTTCTGTGACTCACTTTTAACATGGAAAGAGCGATGGCTTCTGTTTGGTGGTACTTGTCTTTCTAGTATACTAGCTAACCTATATCTCCAGAATAACAATGAGGAACAGTGATCCTTGACCAATATAATTAATTACAGATATCATCATCATCATCATTGTCAACCATTATCAATCCACTGCTGGATGAAGGTCTCCCCAAGTTTCTTCACAACGGTCTGTCTTGTGCCAGTCTCCTTCATGTCACTCCTGCATACTTTCGAATTTCATCCACCCATCTCCCATGTGGTCTTCTTCTGGGTCTTTTCCTGTCCCTTGGAATCCAATCTAAAATTTCGGCTGTCCATCGATGGTCTGTCCTTCTGGCAGTATGTCCAGCCCATTGCCATTTCAGGGATTTAACTCTGATCATGATGTCTCCCACTCTTGTCATTTTTCGGATCCACGAGTTTTTCTTCTTATCTCTAGTGGTTACACCAAGCATGCATCTTTCCATGCTACTTTGAGTTGTCTGTAGCCTTTGTATGTCTCTTTTAGTTAAGGTCCACGTCTCTGCACCATACGTAAGCACTGGAAGGATGCATTCATCAAACACTTTTCTTTTAAGACATAATGGTATATTGCTCTTGAAAATTACGCTGTTTCTTCCAAAAGCTCTCCAGGCAAGTTTTGTACGCCGATTAATTTCTTCATCAATGTGACCCTCACGTGATATCTGCTGTCCAAGATAAACGTACGTGTCTGTTATCTCCAGCTTTTCTCCATCAATCGATAAATCTTCATTTCTTGAAAAAGCATTGAACATCACTTTTGTCTTCTGAAAGTTCATTTTTAATCCCAGTTCTTTACTCTTGTCAGCAAGTTCCTGGATCATACTCTGCAGCTCTGATAGGGTAGTTGCAAAAATGACTACATCATCAGCAAAACGAAGGTGAGTTAGATAATCTCCATTAATCTTTATCCCCTTGTTTTCCCAGCTCAGCGACTGAAAGACACCCTCCAATGTGGCATTAAAGAACTTCGGAGATATGGTGTCACCTTGTCAAACTCCCTTTCCTACTTTTATTTGTGCTGTATTCTCAAACAGCCGAATCTTTGCACTTGCATTTTCATAGATGTTATTAATAATATTAATGTATGCATCTTCAATACCACAGGATTTCAGAGCCATTGTAACTGCTGATGGTTTCACCGAATCAAAGGATTCTTCATAATCGATAAAAGCCATGCACAATGGAAGTTCATATTCCCTCGCTTTTTCAATTAGTTCTCTCAGTACGTGGATATGATCTATTGTGCTGTAGCCACTCCTGAATCCAGCTTGTTCTCTCGGTTGAGCCATGTCCAGTGTTACCTTCAAGCGGTGTGAAAGAACTTTAGTGAAGATTTTATAAACCACTGATAGGAGGCTGATAGGTCTGTAGTTCCTGAGATCCTCAATGTCACCTTTTTTATGTAGCAGGATCATTGTAGCGTTGTTCCAATCCTCAGGAATCTTCCCTTCATTAAGGTATCGAGTGAAAATTTGGGCGAGTACTGTTTCAATTTCTCCACTTGCTTCTTGTATGATGTCTACAGTAATTCCATCTTCTCCTGGAGCTTTCCCCCGCTTCATGTTCTTGATTGCATATGCAACTTCTGCTGGGAGGACTGGAAGTACTCTGGTACCTTTCATGATGTCTGGAGTACATGTATCATCCCTTTCATATAATTTGGAGTAGAAATCTTTCACTCTTGTCAAAATTTCGCCTCTATTTCTTGTTACAGAACCATCCTCTTTTCTCAGTGCCATAATCTGTTTTCTTCCCTTACTGAGATGTCCCTTTGCTATCTTTAGGCTTTGGTTGTTTTCAATTGCTTTCCTCACTAGTTCACAGTTGAATTTCCTTACGTCTTCAGTGATACTTTTTCGTACTGTTTTGCATAGCTCTATATATTCCACTTTGGAAGTCACATACATCTTCTTTAGTTGTCCTCATCTCTCTTCTTTTTTGCATCAACATTTTGGTTTTTCCTGATAATTTGTTCACATGCAACTTGTTCTTAGACCCAGCTAATTTTGTTGCTGTTTCCATAAGAGCTTTGGTTACTTTTCTGTTAACTTCAGAAATATCCATTTCTTCTGATGTTAAGCCTTCTAAAGCGGAGAACCTGTTCTTCAGTTCCAATTTGAAGGTATTATGGTGTTTTTTAAGGCTGGTTATGTCAATACATTTTTTTTTGTCTTATGAGCTTGCCACGCTCAAGTTTAGTGTTGAGGTGCATCTTACATCTCACCAATCTATGGTCACTACCTGTGTTGAACTTGTTTAGCACACTGAAGTCTTCTATGACGAATTTTTTGTTACACATAATAAAATCAGTTTCACTTGTCGTTCCATTTGGATGTCTCCATGTCCATTTCCTGTGTGGCTTTTTCTTGAAAAAGGAGTTCAAGATGAAAAACCCTTCTGCCTCTGCAAACTCTACGAGAGTATTTCCACGCTGGTTTCTGTTGCCGGGACCGAATTTACCTACTGAAGTTTCATTCTGTTCCCGTTGCCCTATTTTTGCATTGAAATCTCCCAGAATTATCTTCAAATGCTGCTTACCTTTATTATTTAGATGACGAATTTCCTCATAAAATTCTTCAATTTCTTCTTCAGGATGACTTGTGGTGGGTGCATAAGTTTGAATTATCTGAGCCTGGTATCTTCTCGAGAGTTGGATAACGAGTCGTGCAGCTCTGTCAGAGGAACTTTCAACTTCTACAACTTTATCCTTCAGTTTCTTGTTTATTATAAATCCAACACCACTAGGTCTGCCAGTATCTGTCCCACGATAGTAGAAGAGATGTCCACTTTTCAGTTCAATGAGATCTTCTCCTTTTCACCTTACCTCACTTAGCCCGATGATGCCCCACTTGATCCTTTGTAGTTCCTCTTCGAATTCAAGAAGCCTTGAATCAGAAGATAGGGAGCGTCCATTATACGTAGCCAAGGTCAGCATCAGATGGCAGCCTAGTCCGGTCCTCCAGGAATTCTTAGCATCCTCTGCCTTCATGTCGCATTGACCGCTGCCTTGGCCAGGTACATTCCAGCTGCCGGAGACTGAGGGCCAAGATTTAAGTTGTGGAGTCATTTTCGAGGGTTTGGCCATAACTCACCACGCTGGCCAAGCGGGTTGGTGAGTGTGGGATAGCATTTCCTCTAATCCCGTTGGTATAGTTATACCGCTATTGGCGGTCGTCAGAGCCCCTTTAGTGGGAACAGGATGCACCACGAGAAGGCGGGGTTGGGCTAATTATATGAATTTCACCCACATGAAACCTGGACTTGAGTTGGTCAGTTGATAGGGATGTCTTTCCCTGAAGATTGGTTCCCAGTGGTCGACTACATTATTATTATTTTTTTATTTATTTATGGTTGGTGATTTGACTTTCAGCGTTTTGTGATTTTTGTGTTCCCATGAATAAGTCTGAGTGAAATGTATTTTATATACTAGCTATCTTTAATTCTTGCAGCAAGACGCAAAGAATTAGAACGAGATGCAGATGGTTTGACCTTACATCGTTTCTATGATTTGATATATGATATATGCACTATATTGACAAAAGTCACCGCACATCACTTCAAAAGCAAATGAACGGATCTGCTGGGTTGTTAAGATGCGCGGTACAGCTCCAAACGGTATAAAAACAAGCCTGCAGCTGACCGCGATCATATCGCATTGTGAGGTTGAGTGAAAATATCACGGCAGGAGAGAAATTACTTTGAGAAAGCTTAGATTGTTGGGTGTTATATTAGTGGGTTGTCCATAAGAGAAACCGAGAGGCATTTAAACATACTCAAGTCAACTGTTTTGGATGTATTGAATAAGTGGAAGACACATGGCGTGCCTGAAGCAGCAAAACGTACCGGCAGACCAAAGAAAATCAGTGATAGAGACGTCGATGCCTCAAGAGAGTCGTTACAGCTAATCGACGGAGTACTGCACAAGATCTCATACAGGTGAGTAAAAATGCTGGAACCTCGGTATGAACATGTACCATTCGCAGAGAACTTCATTCCATGAGTTCCCGTGGTCGTGCGGCTGCTCATAAGTCTTTCATATCCACTCGTAATGCTACTCGTCGTTTAGCATGGTGTAAAGAACATTTATCGTGGACTGTAGATCAATGGAAGCGGGTCCTATATACTGATGAATCCAGATACACGATCTATCAGTATGATGGCCGTGTGTGGGTATGGCCAAAACCCCCTGGAGAGAAAGCCCCAGCGTGCGAAATGCGAAGGGGTGTGACGTCACCGTCAGAGGGCCATCGCAATCCTTCTCTGCAGAGGGGTCAAAGGGCAAACGTAAGGGGATTGCCGATATTAGCTTCGCGTTCATGCGGCATTGGTCAGCGTTGAGCTTTCAGTTGTCGTCGTGCACGTGAATCAGCGTTATTATACAGCATGCGTGGAAGCCACTGTTTTCAGCTTTCCTAAAGATGAAAGCCTTCAAAGAAAATTGATTTCTTCCATAACAATAATGGATTTTGAACCCACCGTGAATTCAAAGCAAAGGTTAGTTAAGCCTAATTGTTCTCACGATAGAATGTTCTGCGTACAATTTAAGTTAAAGTAAGTTTAACTTGAGGTTCCGATTAGAGAACTATGAACTTGAATTGTCTACATTGAACTCTTCTACAAAGTAGCACTTTAATTCCTAGTTGAATTCATAGTCACATCATTCACATGTATAAGGATAGCTTCGAGAATATTGGCAGTGAGACGTTTCTCTCTGCAAGAAGCACATCGGGCAAAAAAAGAAAGTACTTATGCATAATGAAGGAACACATTTGTTGATGCTTGTGTTTTCCGTTTTTTGGGGGAGTCTAATGTGTTAATCGATATTTTCAATATCTGTTTCAGTTGAAAAATGAAAAAAAAAAAGTTTGCCTTACAATGTTATACTGCTGGAGAAAATTAACACCTTTTGTGTAAAATATGTTTTTACAAAGTTGGGAGAAAAAAAGGGTGTGACATTCTGATTTCCCAGCAAAAAATTTGCAATGTTTTGTGCATAATTAATTTATAATGTTTTTTGTTTGTTTTTTTTACTTTCTAGAAGTAGTTGCAAGATCTAAACACACGTCTTACCGTATTTTCAGGAAATATACTCACTAAATCAGAAATTTTGCTTTCGCGTTCGTTACGTAATTAGAGAACAGTCTTTTTTTCTTTTTCTTTTTAATAAATCGAACTCAAAGGGAATTTCTAAAAGTTTTAAGTGAAATGATTATGTTCATAAAGTCCTACAAATTTGCCATTCACGCACTTTAAAAAAATCATAGTTGCAAAAATGCTTAACGTAAAATGTTGGGCTTTTCATGTTAGGCGTGAAAAAACTATTATGTTTTTGTTCCTTTAGCCAAATTGAAGACTAAAGGAAAATTTTCCTGAAATACTTATTTTTAAAGCCCGTACTGAAATTGTTTCATAGCACAAGAGCAAAATTTTGGAATTCACAGATATCATTGCAGGAAACTGAGAAAATAAATGAAAACTAATGATCTAATCTTTTGATATCTAAGGATAAAAAGTACAGAGAAAAAAACGGTCAGTTTATTGCTGTGTGCTGGATTTGTCTAGTATCGCACTCGAGAAACTATTTCGCCGCCCCGGTGGCGCAGTGGTCTAAGGCGCTGGCCTCTGATCATTCGTCCGTAAGAGGTCAGGGTTCGAATCCCGGTCAGGCATGGATGTTGTGTTTGTCTTACGGCACTGGCTCTCTCCCTTCCCTGGAACCAGTGACCCTAAATTAGGGATGGGCGACTGCTTATAGCCCATTGAGTTGCTCACGGTGGTCGTTAAACCTCCAATAAAAAAAAAAAAAAAAAAAAAGAAACTATTTCTCTGCGTAAACACCGCGGTACTTCGTCGGCGTTTTCAGGAGCGGAGAGCTTGAGGGTCGAGTCGTTCGGCCCACTAGCTCTGACTTCACAGACCAGTTCGGAGGCTTTCTTAATCTTCAGGTAGTTTTGGTATGGCGGCAGTCGGGGGAACGCTATTTACCACAGTGTACTGTTCCTACGGTCAAGTTTGGAGTTGGCAGTGTACTCGTGTGGGAGTGTTTTTCGTGGTATGGTCCCGGCCCGTTGGTTATTCCAGACAACCTGTTAACCAGCACGTCTACCTCGATATTCTGGACAATTATGCCCTACCAACTCTGTGGCAATACTATGGAACCGAACCTTGTTGGTACCAGAAGGGTAATAATGCACCGAGCCGTAAAGCGAGGATTGTTACGGCTTGGTTTGACGATAATTCCGTATCGTATGTGGACTGGCCAGCACAGAGCCCTGATCTTAATCCCATAGAGCACCTATGGGAGGAATTAGAGTGCCGCATAAGAAGTTTGGAACCAAGGCCTACTACTAAGCAACAGTTAGCGGCAGCATTATGTACTGAATGGAAGCACATACCTATCGCTGTGTTCCAAATCCTTGTCGAATGCATGTCTCGAAGGGTCAGTGCATGCATTAAGGCCAAAGGTAGACCGACATATATATATATATATATATATATATGACCTCCCAAACATCGCACCTCCATTTAGAGGACGTTCCAAAGTACGAAGTACATGCGGTTCTTTATATCTACTACGAAATAGCGGACCCTCCAAATAATCATAAGACAGTTAAAAACATGAACATTAAACGAAAAAATCTGTGAAAGTTTGCTGAAATGATTTTGTTGAGCTCTTTGGGCTGAAATAGGATACTTTTTGTCCTCCAGATCCCCATTGCAAAAACTACTGGTCTCTGGTTTCAATTTGGTCGATCTCGTCTTAGAAGTTGGGAAAACAGGTTCTTTCAAAGAAGATTGGAAATTCGTTGTCAACCCAGGAGAAGAAGAGGTAGACTCCATTTTCGAACTAATTAAAACATGTTTTCAACTAATTAAAATAGGGTCTGAACAGTGAAGGAAATGCAAAAGATTTCATTACGATCGATGAAGATCTGTGTATCGAAGGGGAAACGAACAGTGTGCGTGAGTTTGTTGCTCTGAAAACATGGGAAGCAAATGATTTGATTGAGAAAGCATAGGAAGCAAATGATTTGATTGAGAAAGCATAGGAAGCAAATGATTTGATTGAGGATGCATCGGACGCAAATGATTTCATTGCGGAAGCATGTGACGTACTCTTCAGAGGTAAAGCACGTGACAAGACGACAAATCTGCAGCTCTGCAGCGATAAATTCTGTCCGTGTAGCTTATTTAGGAGAGCAACTTACTCCGGAGTGAGGGAGCGCAAAATCGAATTGCGTCACAGACAAATTTGTGTTTTCACAAGCATCGGGCGCAAATTATTTGATTGAGGAAGCATCGGAAGCGAATGATTTGATCGAGAAAGCATCGGATGCAGTTGTAAAGTTGTGTGATTTTTTTAAAGACGCTCGAAAGTTTAATGAAGTGAAGTTTTTTGTAAGCGAAAGGGATGTGGAAGGATCTCCACTATGGTAGAATTGAAAAATATATTTTGAGAAACATGCTACGAAGCCGAAAAAAAGTACTTAATAAGTGTTTTACATCGTAAGCCTAAATTGGTCTCAGAAGGCAACTTCCCGAATAGCAGGCAAATGTTGAAGTCCTGGGGTGCCCGGAATTTAGAGGTTTTAACAACTGCATTATATGGAAATTCCTAAAACAAAAGCAAAACGAGTGGCACTCGTTAGAGAAAGATGTGAACTTGAAATCGGAAATAAAATATTTTTTTCCCCTAAAAAAATCAATTTATAGGGTAGCGAGAAACAAAAAAATGCGAGTTTTCCGTCGCTCTTGTACACTGTCCTACTCTTCGTCAAGCACGGGAAACTGCATTTGATTATCACTTTATCCGCTCTCCCGAGTCTTGACCTTTGATTCCGTTTCATTTAGTAAAGGAAGGAGCCGTTGCTTACCATTAAGGTGCAACCAAATTAATAGGAGCTGTGGATGTTTGATATAGTCACAGATAAACATATCTTGATTGTTTTGATACAGTTTAGATTATTTTGCCGCGGGAAATAAACACACGCAGTCGTTGCGTCGATTTCCTGTGATAAGAAACCGATGCGTTGCTCACGGAATGTAAATACGAAAGGTACTAACTACGCTCTTCATTCTCGAAAACCAATTAAGAAACCCTCATACTCTTCTTTCACCTTCTGAAGGAGAAGCTTTTGTCACCTGAACCCAGTGCAGTGTTGTGAATATTTCCGATTAAGATCTCGTAATCGTGATGATTTTCTGCTGCATCATAGTTTACATATGCACTCCCATATGGCTAACAAATATCAGCCTTTGGTTCACAGAAATCCCTTTTTTCTTGTAAGGAAATCTTTCTTTCTTTTTTTTTTTTTTTTTGATTGGGGGTTTGATAAGCAACTCAATGGTCTGTAAGCAGTCGCCCGTCCCTAATTTATAACCACTGGTTCCAGGGAAGGGACAGAGCCAGTGCCGTAAGACAAAACGCAACATACATGCCTTATCGGGAATCGAACCCAGACCCATCTCGGACGAATGATCAGAAGTCATCGCTTAGACAACTGCGTCACCGCGACTTAGATAATTTCTTTTTAAAAATTTACATTCTGATCTATGATACGAGGCTCTAAAATTCTTCTAATTAGTTTTTTGCTTCAGTTTCTCGGTATTTGTTGCTTTTGTTTGTTTTTCGGTGAAGGGGGTGGGGGGTTCTAACGACCACCACCTGCATTTAGATTTGAGGACAACGGGTCCCAGGAGGGGAGGGCGCACGACCCATTCCTCATCCGAGACTCCGGCCCTGCTTGGACGATTAGCCAGAAGCCCGCACCTCCGACCACTCAGCCACCGGAACGACAGATTGGTTTTAAAGGAACATTTTATTACTGCGCCTTTGTCAGGTATCAACGAACTTCTACTACGTTTTATTTGCCGTAGTGGGAATAATTTAAATGGCCAAAATCTGCATAATAAATTCACCCCCTAAGATTTTGTTTAATGGTGTTGACAAGGAAAATGGGTTCCCTAAATAAGGGTCTCCAAGCTCAGGGTCGACAAGTGCATCGCGTTGTGTTTCATATGGAACAACATGGGTTTTCCATGCTCTTCCATATGCCGCGAAAGAAGTTAAATTAATGATCAAACGGTGGTACTTAAAACTTTAAACACTGTTGTGAAACCTGTGCATGAACTTTGGAGTATAAAACACACCTAACAATTGAGAAAATGTGCTCAAGGAGATATATGCTGGTATACTGAAATGACTCAGGGAGATATTTAAAACATTAAACAATTTATTCTTCAAATTTCGTTTTAATGTTAGGTACATGGAGTGCCGGTGGAGTTATTATTACTTAAATTAAACATTCTAGATTTCCTAAACTATACTTTGGTAACCGGATATTAAACCATTTATTATGCAAACACATCAGAAATTTCATAGACAACATTATCGATTATTCACTGTGACGTGCGTGCTCCGCAGAACGCACATGAGATAAAGACATATAGCAGTGAGAGCACATGTCCGCGTAGCTCAGTTACTCCGGAGTGAGGGGACCCGACTTCGATGTCCGGCGCGGTCAAACTTGTACGTTATATTGGCGCCCGAACTCGCTCGACGATATTCATAGAAGAAGTCAGAAATGGCAAATGTCACGGATCCTCTCAGTCTCTTTGACCACCATGTTGTGCCTAATAATTCTCCAGCAAATACTCCGCGCACTCAGCGTTATGCTCAGGGATCGCATTCCTCCTAAAATTCCTAAAATTCCTAATATTTTGTGACCCTCCTTAAATTCCTAAAATTAGACCTAAAATTTGCTATTCATCCTAAAATTTTCGTAAGCTTATTTTTATTAAAAACACAACCGTTATTAACGCCAATAAATTTACCATTACGGTAAGGTAAAAAGACCTGTTATTGTAGAAACACAGCCTATATGCTGTGCTGCTGAAGGGAGGGAAAAATGACGCCATCGAGATGCACTTGCTTCGGGGCGGGCGTTCCATTTTTTTGCCTTCGAACAGTTTTCGAGAGTAACAAGAGATCTAAGGGAAAAGGGGAGGGGTCATTTTCACCCCTGGTTTGCGCTTTGCAGACGAACTCCGTGGCACGCAGAAGATCGTACTTTATTTTTGTACATGCCTTGTGGAACCTCCTCTTCTGCTGATGTTTTGTTATTGTAAACCGCAGGTGGGTGGAAGCAAAGAGGAAACATGTGGTCTCCTTCCGTAACCTCCGGTAATGACGATGGGATGGTAGCTGAGTGTTATCTTGGCAGGCAGTAGAGCACGTGATCATTGAACTTCGATCATGCGTCGGCGACAGCGACCTTCGATGCGCAATATATCTCGGCTCCGACTCGCTTTGACTGAACTTGCGTGAGATGCGTATCATAGTTTCTGGTTTTACGTCTTTTATGGTGTTCTCTGTGCTGTGTGCAGGTTCAGTTCTCTAGTGGTGACCTGCTTTTTTTTTTTTTTTTTTTTCATATCTTCTGACATCCTCGCAGCCAAATTTCGGGAAGTTGTCTGGTTTTGCAATATTGGAACATGTTTTTGTACTTCCCTTTCATTTTCTGGTTAGTAATACAAGTGTTTAAGATGCCTAAATCCAAAACGAAATTTCAAGATGCGTGGCTCGCCAAAGAATTGGACGGAGTGAAGTTGAAAGAATGGTGTTCTGCAACTGAAACAATATTTTCTGCTAAGTGTATATTGTGTTCAGAAATTTTCAACATTTCTAATAGTGGCTTTTCACAAGTAAAAGCGCATCATAAAGGAAAAAAACATTTGCAGAAATTTCAAAGTAAATTTCAAAATAAGTCCATCCTGAAAGCCTTTGGAGGACGGGATCTTCAGCCCAAAACAAATATTAGTGAAGTACTGAGTCATGATTTACAGTTGGCTAAAGCCGAAGCATTATGGGCCATGAAAGTTGCTAAGGACAATATGTCTTTTGTTTCATGCACTGAAACAGTTGAACTTTTCAAAGAAATGTTTCCTGATTCTGCTATTGCAGCCAAAATGCAACTTAAAGAAAAAAAGTTGCTTATGTGATATCACATGGATTGTCAAAATATTTTGAAGAGGATTTGAAAAAAGACATTGCATCTAGTAGCCCAGGGAAGGTTACTATAGCATTTGATGAAACTACAAATACACAAGTGAAACGGCAGTTGGATGTGTATCTCAGGTACTGGTCTTCAGAAATAAATTCAGTTTCTTGCCGATACCTAACAAGCGTTTTTCTGGGTCATGCAACAGCAGATATTTTGCTAAAAGAAATTCTTGATGTGTTATCATCCTTCAATATTTCGTTGAACAGAATTATTTGTGTATCCATGGACAGCCCAAATGTAAATAAGTGCTTTTTACGCAAATTCAATGAAGTTGTAAAACAAGAAACAGGCCAGAAATCTTTGGAACTAGGTTTTTGCAACCTGCATGTTGTTAGTAATGCATTTAAAAATTTTTTGACAAGCTTAAATATAGATTTTGACGAATTTGCTACTGATATGCATTACTTTTTAAAGAGTAGTGCTGCAAGACGAGAGGATTATAAATCTGTCGAGGATATAACATTGGTCACTGCCAAATTTCTTTTGCGTCATGTCAGCAACAGATGGTTAACCGTTGGTTCTGTAGCCCAGAGGCTCTTGGATCAATGGCTAAATATTACAGAATATTTTTTAAACTTCTTGCCATCTCAAAAAATATTTGAAAAACAACTGCGCAATTCGGCAAGGTATAAAAGAATTCACTGTTTCCTGAAAAATGAGCTTACTCCTTGCTATTTAGCATTAATTTCATTTTCACACCAAAATTTTGAAAAGTTTTCATTATGTTATCAGAGTGAAGAACCAAAAATACACCAGTTATATTCTGATTTAAATACTTTAATGAGGAATGTTATGGCTCAGTTTATCCAAGATGATGTTATAGCAGGGAAATTTGGAGAAGACCTAAAGAATGTAGATTTTGAAAACAAAAATTCATGGAAAAAACTAGGGGAGTTAGAAGTTGGTATGAAGACAAAAAAATCTCCTCAGGAATGTTCAGGAGACCAGGCAGAAATTATTTCTCTTAGATGTAAGATCATCACTAATTGCAACCACAAAATATTTAAAGTCAAATTTGCCATTCTGCAATCAAAAGCTAAGAGACATAGGAGTTTTAAAGGTAAAAGAACCAAAGAAAGAGTCAACTCAACTTTCAGTCACTGAAGGACTTTCGGAAATAACCAGAATTTCAAGTGTTTTGCATCTTTCTGAGGAACAAATTGATAGAGTAAGAGAAGAGTGTAAACTTTTAAATTGCGATAAGCCAACTCTAGATGAACTAGTGAAATTTTCAGAGGAAGGGCATATTCCAGTGCGGATTGATCATTACTGGCGTAATATATTTAGTATTAAAGATTCTAGCGGAAAAGAAAAATACTCAAATCTTGCTAAACTCATAAAGTCAATTTTAGTTTTACCTCATGGTAATGCTGATGCAGAAAGGGGATTTTCGGTTAACACTGCTCTGTTAAGGAAGGACAAGGCTGACTTAAAAGACTCAACTATAACATCATTAAGAATAGTTAAAGGGGCCATTAAACACTATGGATGTGTAAGTAAAGTTCCCATAACAAGAAATTTGTTAAATAGTGTTTGTGATTCACATAAATTTTATAAAGAGTATGTTGATAAGCTGAAGGAAGAAGAATCAAAAAAGGTAAAAGAAAGGAAGCAGAAAGAGAGGGAAAATAAGGAAAAGCAGCTAGAGAAAAAAAGAAAAGCTGAGTTTGATGACAAAATAAAAGAAAATGATGCAGAAATAAATAGACTTAAAAACGATAAAGAAGCCTCCCTAGCAATAATTCAAGAGGGAACAGAAAGAATGAGAAAAGCTGTAGAAAAACAAAATACTGTTGAAATAGCAGTTGCCTCTAACTTGATCATACAAGGTTCAGCTGAAATAAAGAAAACTGAAAGTAAATTAGTTGTGGTAGAAGCAGAAAAAGATAGGCTAATCAGGAAAAGGTTAAAACAATAATATGAAAAAAGTAATTCAGTGAACAATTGTACATAGTTCTTGGTTTTCAATTACCTTTTTAGGATATTATAATTTAATGTGAAACCTGAAAACTTTACTGTGAAAATCGTGAATTGCTTCTGGTTCAACAGCATATTAATGTTCAAAGTGAAACTTGAATGTGGTAAATATACTTGAATATGATAATAACACGTGAAAAGATAAGAACTGAACATTAGAAGTAAATCATACTTAAACTTTAGACATTAGATGTTATGCAAAAAATTTGGGTGTTAACTTCGACCATATATACTAATGGACTGCACATTGGCAATAGCTGCATCAAAGCCGCCATGGCTCAAACATTGGGCACGTCATCATCAGACTCCAAATTTCGTGTAAAAATGCTGTTATGATTACTAATTTACGCTGCAGAACTTCAGTGTTTTCGGTGTATTATGTGAATGCGCCTCATATATAATGAAAACTCTTCAGGTAAGTTTACTTATGAGCTATATACATGCATGATCGGGTTGTTTACATTTTGTGATTTATAATGTGATGAACATTTGCGAAAAATTTGGAACATGCATTCCATTTTTTTTTCTTAAGTTACTATATTTTTATATCAGTAGCTGCAAGTTTCTGGTTAAGTAATTGAACTTTATTGACTTAGGTATTTAATTCGTTTCTTACCCATGAAAAATAATAGAACTTTCTTTACTATATCGCTCAGAGCAACCATAAGCACAGCAGGTGTAACCCATCTTTTTGACTGTTGTCATGTGATTTTATGTTGGAGCCAGAAATTTTGATGTCATGCGCAGTCTATCAGCATATATGGTTGAAGGGTGTGAAGCAAACTCTTTACAATGTATACAAAGTTGTTTTACTAGATGTATACAAATATACATCTAGTTTTTATTGAAATACACTCCTAAAATTATCCTAAAATTTTTCTAAAAATTCCTAAAATTCCTAAAATTCCTACCTAAAATTTTCCAGAAGTATGCTATGATCCCTGTATGCTGTACGTTTATATTGGCGCCCAAACTTCCAGGATGACCGGGCTGTTAAGTTTCTCGCAATGATGTGATGTTCTTTCCACACGGCGAGACAGGAAAAATAAGAATCCGTTATTCAGTGCTGCGAAAAAATAAATCAGTGTGATGTTACGTTCCACACACCAAATAGTCTGGGATTTCTCAAATGCACGTTCTTCACGGGGTGTCGTGCGCGAAGCGACCGTGCGCCAAGCGACCCTCTGGAAATCGTGCGCGAAGCGACCCTGTTATATTTTACCGTGGACGAAGCGACCCTGCTATATATACACACAAATCGTAGTCAAATTACTTACATCTAATTAATTAGTTACTGACATCAATTTTTTTATACTAAACACAAGTTTTTAATATCATTTTATATATATATACAAATCGTAGTCAAATTATTTATTAAGTACTTACATCTTCTGAATTTTGTAGCTTTTGTCCTTAGTCCAACTTGGTAAGATAGCTTAATTCTTTCAGGCATTTTTTAAGGTTTTTAAATTTCCTAATTTGACGTGTGATGCACAAACAATTAAAAGAATTAGCAGAACTTGGTCCAAAAAGGAAGAAAATGTGTATACAAGTAAAAGAACGCAGTCGTAGCATCATGGCGGAATTTGGAAATTCTAAAGACCTTAAAAAATACCTGAAAGCATTAAGCTATCAAAATTCAGAAGATGTAAGTACTTAAAAAATGTCTGAAAGCATCAAAACTCAGAAGATGTGAGTACTTAATTTATTAGGTGTAAATAATTTGACTACGATTTGTATACATATATATATGTAAAATGATATTTAAAACTTGTATTATAAGAAAAATTATTCGATTAGCAGGGTCGCTTCGTCCACGACGGAATATAACAGGGTCGCTTCGTCCACGACGGAATATAACAGGGTCGCTTCGCGCACGATTTTCCACAGGGTCGCTTGGCGCACGGTCGCTTCCTGCACGTAATCCTTCACGGGATGAATGCCTACAGCGACACATGATCCTTGCGGGAGGAGGGTGACGTGCCTGCCCCGCAGGACGCACACGATATAAAAGCAGAAAGCGGTGAGAGAACATGTCCGTGTAGCTCAGTTGGGAGAGCGACTTACTCCGGAGTGAGGGGACCCGGTTTCGATGACCGGTGCAGACAAACTTGTACGTTATATTACATATAAAACTGCTTCGGTGCGCTTGAGAATCACTTATAAAAACTATGGCTGAGACCCTTGGAAATTGACCTTGCATAGAACATGCAAAGCTATGGAGGCATGATTAGGAAATTAATGAGAAAGCAAGCATCTTACCCTTTTGGATGAGTCGTTGGTGCTGTAGCCTTTTGGACTGTGCCTTGGGCTTAGATGATTGTCAACTCTACGGTATTTCTGTATGAAGTTCCTTTTAACTTCCGACATTACTACTTCGTTGCGCCTATCTACTCTCTATCACTCTAATTACACTTCTGATCTCCTCTCTCTCTCTCTCATGGAGATCCTACTCTCATCTCTTGATGAAGCCTAAACTTATTTTCCTACATTATTCGGACTTTACTGCTGCCCTTCTGATGAAAATCTCGAACTAAACCTCGTGAAAATCTCGAGCGTCTTCTCTGATGAAAATCTCTTCTGGCAATCCCTTTTCGGCGTCCGAGGTCCGGCACGAAGGGGCGTAACCGCGCTCCCTCCAAAATGGCGTCGGGTTATGTCATTGGTCTCAGTAGGCCCATCCAGCCTGCGATTCGTGTACCACTCTGAATCTTCTCTTAAGATTCGTGGATGCTTCCCTTTTCAGAGAGCACGATTGGTACTGCAAAATGGCCCTTCCAACTGTTGTCCCCCCCCTTTCTTGCAGTAGCAGCACCTAACTTCTTGGACGCGAAAAAGTTACATATGGAATTTTGTTACGAGCCTTTCTCGAGTTTTTTGCCTTTTCAGGGAATCGACGGGATGTCCAGCGCTGTGTGGGGTTTTGGAAAGGCATAAGCCCCCTGAGAGTTATGACTTCCTTGCCTTAGAACTTTCACTAGAAAATGGGCGAAAGCGCTGTACCCAACCTGAGAATTTGACTATTGAGAATTTTTGACTATTGCAGGCCTCCTTCTCCCTTTCCTCCATCTGGGTGGCAGCACGCGTTCCCTGTGAATTGAAACAAAAGAAGTTCTGTGGCCTAACATAACTAAAAGCCAGCTGATTTCGGGGCAAAGAAAATTAAAATACTTTGAAGGAGAAGCATACAGCGTCAGTCATCTACAAGTGTGAGTTTACTTGCTTAAATACAGGCTCATTAAAATCGTTTTGGGAGTAATAATACTTAATACTACATTGGGACTTATTGGGGGGGGGCTTGCACCCGAAAGTGTTTCATTTTTTTTATGTTTTTGGTTAAAATGAGACATAGATCAGAAAAAAATACTTTAATAAAAGTTCTTCAACTTACATTAGAAAAAAAATGCTTTAATTTTTTTCCTCTGTTTTTCACTAACCTTTATTTTGTTCTGGTGGACTTCAAAAACTTCCATTCTTCGTCGGTTTCCCTCCAAAAAAAAAAAAAATTCTATATATACTCCTGATACAACACTACAACTGAGCTCAGAAATTGGAGTGTTATTTCTGGGCAGTTTTCTTAGAATGCAATGAATATTCTCCACTTGTATTCGGTATTTAATGTGACTGCCCATCTTGCCCATAAAATTTCTTATTCAGTCCAGTTTAAGAAGCAGTCACCAAGACTGTTACCGTACGAATAAAATGGCACCGCGAATGCTGATTTTAAGAGGTAAGGGAGCAGCCTAGCAAAAACACAAGTGTTGGGGAAACTGCTGGCCACCAGCTGGCAGTGATGGGTCGCTGCTGGCTGAAATCTGCAGTTCACGGCCCGGTAGCGGTCCGTTGGTGGCAGCGCCATCAGTTGCCGAGCCATTGATGGCCCTGCAGCATCGCCGTGAATTGCGGGCCACCAAGCAAGTGCCACTAGTGGCCCGTAGTTGGCAACCGATGAAACCCCAACACCAGGTGGAAGCAACGCGACCGCGCATGCGCAGAAGCAACACGTATCTCGTGGTACCAGTTAGTTGAAGACGACGCTATCGCCATCGTGTTATTTTAGTGGATGTTAAGAAAAACAAGCCTTATGTAGAGAGGCGAATTAATTTCCTAATGAAATGCCAAGTCGATGGAGATATCGGAATAAGCCATGGAATACTAGATTACAGCCGTGAAATACACCCACTCCATTCCCATGAATAACAAGAAATAATTTGAAACCGCTTGAAACAACAGTCCTGGAAAAACATTAAAAAAGCGTTTGTTGAAAAAAAACGAATTATATACGCGTACAAAATTTATCAATTACTTGAAAGAAGAATAAAAAAAAAAAAGCAACGCTATGTGTATATAATGTACTCATCCATGGGTTGAATACACAAGACTGGAGGAATTCGCTTCTAAAAATAACGAGAAGTAAAATAAAATATATTTCCTCTTTAAAACAAATGTAGCTTCTGACAACGGAAAGGAAAGATACAACGTTAAAAATGTAACAGAATTTGACATGAACGGGTAAATATATTAATTCAACAATCGCCGTTCAAGACGACAAGGACAGCACAAAACTTTCGAAAGCGCCTCTAAGTTGGTACACTCCTTGAAAATGAGTGAAGGTAGAAAAAAAACTATCGTTACGTTGTAAAAATCAATTTATGAATTACATGAAGCTGACATTTATGAAAAATACCTCGCAATATGCAAAATTAAAGACAGAAACATTCAATTACACATTCCGCAGGAAAGAGACAGCTTCAAGCACACACTCGTGTGTGGCAAATCAGTTCCGTCGGTAGAGAGCTCGCCTCACATGCAGCCAGTCCTGGTTCGTTTCCACCCAGATCCAAACGGGCGTTTTTCTGGTCTGTTGAAGAAATTTCCCCAGCGCAGTACTGTTATTCAGATGTTTTGTAAGGGTGGCAAAAAGGAAGTTGTAGCTTTAGGAAACTGCGGCTATCCTTAAATTTTTTTTTATATCTACTAATGGGAACTTGGCGGACAAGATTCGGCAAGCCATCAGTTACGTCACGTGATTGCCGGCTGCCACTGCCGGGAAACTAGCGAACCACGTTAGGCTAGCCATCATATCTGGCACGTGCTTGCAGGGCCGTTGAAGGGCCACTTGTGGCAGCTACTGCCTGTGATGGATAACTGATGGCCCTGTTGTGGCATATGACAACTGATGGGGATGCCAACTGTTACAGCCTGAACTCCTGGCCCTTCTGTTGGCCGCCCGGACGTTTTATTGACGTTTCGGCTGCGGCAACATAGTGCTGGGCCATTGCTGCAGTGCTGGCCCAGCAAGACTGTTTTTGCTGGGAGATTTCATCCATGTTCGGACACTTTAGGGGAACTGTGAGTAGGGTGTGGGATGTGCGTACCTCATAGTCAAAACGGCAAGTTGCAACGATGAACCTTTGCTGGGGTAGATCAATTGGTAGAATATCCCACTTCAGAGAAGAAAGGTGTGAATTCCATCACCGGCAGGAAATGGGCTCGTTCGCTGAATTGGCGCCCGAACGTAAAATGAATCACCTGGCCGTGAAGTTTGAAAAAAAAATGTGTGATGCTTCTCCACCCGTCGTCTGGAATTCATAAAAATTTCATCTACAGAGATCTACGGCTTGTCGACTGACCCGAAAGTCTGCGAATCACCTTTCTGATGGGTAGTGGGGTGGGGTGGGTATATGTGGCGTCTTCAGAGGTGACGCACATGTCAAGACGGCAAGTTGCAGGGATGAAACTTCGCCGGCGTAAATCAATTGGTAGAATATCCGGCTCAGGAGAAGGAAGGTGTGAGTTCAAATTCTATCACCGACAAGAAAGGGCAAATTTGCTATAGGTGGAATGTAATGATATGCGACAGCAGATTCCACGCAGCATGTAGCATAAATGTCAGTTAAAGCAATACCATAAACTATAGCCGTACGCTAATGCTGCGTACAGTACGTTAAATACTAGTATACTGTAGTACTTCAATGACCATCCTTATAAAACTCCGACTTTACTTCCTTTTTATCACTTGTAACTTCCGCTGCGTATATCTTCTTCATCAGGGTATCGCGAAACCCCTAAGCAATTTGTTTCGTTTTGATAGCGATAATAGTTTTTGAGCTAAAGGTGTGGACACACACACACATACCAACGTGAAAATTGCCAATATATGATCGGGGCAACCGTAAATGTGTATTTTTGTCGAAATCAGGATGCCGAATTTTTCTGCAATTAAAATACTTTTTCATGCATTAGGAGAGTAAGGAAGGGGTATGGATACAGCAACAAAATAACGTTATTTTTCAAGGATCCAGCCAAAGTGAGGAGGGGGAAAAACCAATGCTATGCGCTGAGACCCGGTAGCTATAAATCCGCCGTATATGTGACATACCTATTTCAGAGGTGACGCATATGACAAGACGGCAAAGTTGCAACCACAAACTTCGTCTGTGTAGCATACTTGGGAAAGCATTCGGCTCCGGAGAACGATGCCATTTCGATTTCCGCCACCGGCAAAATGGTTTTAACGCTATATTGGCGTTCAAATGTAAAATGGATTTCCTGGCCGTTGGGTTCTTCGAAAAATGTGATATGTTCGTTCCACAAACCGTTTGGAATTAACGAGAATTCCTTCTTCTGCAGTGACATAGGCGTAACCAATGGGGGTCGGGGGAGGGCAGGACCCCAGATTTTCAAAGTCGGGGATCCCCAATGTAAAGGACTCCCCCCCCCCCAACTTTTTCGGGAATATAATCTTGGGGTCCACCTGCACCTAAAATTGCAGGCATCGCTCCCTAATCACCGTCTCTGGTTTCAAGCAGATAACGCAACCGTGTATTGTGCGAAACGTGTCAAGTTGTGGTTTGCTGAGCATGAGGATCAGGTACAGCAGATACTCTGGCCATCGCAATCTGCAGATCGCAATATTATTGAACATTTGCGGGAATATATAGAGCAAAAGGTCAGATCACACTTTTCACCTGCATCATTGGCACATTGGAGACATATTTTACAGGAAGAATAGCCCCAAATTCCATTATCATAGGTAGGTGACTTGTATACATCGATGAGCCTTTACATTATGACTACCTATACCTAATAAGCTATAGGACCGCCTTTAGCCAGCAAAACAGCGGCCACTCGGCGAGGCATCGATTCGATGAGGTGGCGATAGGTATCCTGGGGTATCTGGTGCCATATTGTCAACAGCAGGTCCTCCAGTTCCTGTACATTTCGGGGGGGCGGATTTAACGCCAACCAGCTTTACCAAGTCGAACCACAAATGTTCGATTCGGTTCACGTCAAGTGAATTTGGAGGACAGAGCATTTACAAAAAGTCACTAGCATGTTCTTCGAACCACTCCTTGACGATTTCGGCAGTGTGGCATGCCGCATTATCCTGTTGGTAATGGCCATCACCAGCAGGGCACACAGTTGCCATGAATGGGTGAACTTGGTCCGCAACGATGTTCAGGTACCTAACAGCTTCCAGGGATTGTGCTATTGTGATAATGGAGTCTAAAGGGTCACAAGAAAACATCGCCCACTGCATAACCCCGACGCCCTGTTTCCTCCCAATAGTGCAACCACGTGCCATAGCCTCCGTTGGTGATCAGCGTATCCGCGCTCGGCCGTCTACGTGATGCACTAGGAATCTGGATTCGTCAGACCAAGGCCACATTCTTCCAATCATCCACGGCCTAATCACGATGATCTTGGGCCCATTTGATGCGTTGTTGGCGATGACGTGCAGCGGGCATGGGGATTCGGCTGGGTCTTCGGCTACGCAGGCCCATGCGCAGAATGCTGCGATGAACTGTGTGCTGTGAGACATTGCCCTAATCACCACTGTTGTAGTCGCGGGGGATTTGTCCCACTCTGGCCCTGCGGCCGCTGTGAACAATGCGCGACAGTCTCCGCTCCCCTCTGGCATTAATGAGTTGCGGATGATGCACGGCTGGACGATGCTTCGTCGTTTGGCCATTTATGCACCACTTTTGATACGTACTCACTACAGAGGCACATGAACAACTCACAAGCCACGCCATTTCCGAGATCGTAGTTCCGAGGAGCCGTGCCATCCCAATTTGTCCTTTTTCAAACTCTGGTAAATCGGCAGCTTTTCCCATTCTGGCCCCGATCACTCTACTAACCGAAAGTCTGTCCTCGGGTTGTATACATACTGCTCTGTGAACTTCACCTGCGCCACAGTTCTGTCACCAGGCGCGCACATTTCTCTAGGCTGGGGTGTTCATAATGTGATGACTCATCGGTGTATGTCAATTCCAAGTCGAATTGTTTCTGTTCTGAGGACCGTGGTGGGCTTATTAATAAAAAAGCTCTCCACAAACAGTAACTGTTTCCGTTATTTTGATAAACCCCTGCACGAAGAGTGTCAGAAAAAACGCAACAGGAAAAGTAGGTGTCGCCTGATGGGCGAGTGGTCTGATGCGTGGGTTTCTGACCTTTCGAGATGGGTGCGGGTTCGAGTCATGGGTGGAAGGGATGTAGAAGGGGTTTAGCTCGCCTCAGCGGCGCTAAGCCACTTTTTATGGTTAAATGTTGTAAGAGAAGCTGGGCAAGGAATTTTTGCAAATGATCGTGTGTACAAAAATAGGTAAATCTGTGTTCTTTATGCAAACATAATGCTATCTTAACCAAACGTTTAAGGTGGACGTCAAGTAATTTTGCTTCCTATACTTCCGATGGAAAATTCTGTACACATTTTCTTCCCAATTGATGCGTTCCCAAGGATGACAATTTGAACATCGATTAAAATAGCTTCATTTTATAACTTGGAATACTTCATATTTTCTAAAACATAACCATAATTATATTAAAAATCAATAACTTTTCCTTTGGTGGTGTTGAAACCAGAAAAAAGATGGCGCTACCTGTACTTTGATGACGTCAGTAGACAAACAAATGCTGGATTGCATAATTATGGTTTTATTTTAGAAATATTAAGTATTCCAAGTTATAAAATGAAGATATTTTAATCGATGTTCAAATTTTCATCCTTGGGAACGCATTAATTGGGAAGAAAATGTGTACATAAGTTTGCCCATTGGAAGTATAGGAAGCAAAATTACTTGAGGTCCACCTTAAACTATAGCGATGACCGTCCCAGTGGTAGAGTGGTCTTAGGCGGTGGCCTCGGACTATTGGTTTTAGCCGGACCTTGGTTTGAGTCTATGAAGAGGTATGGGTGGATGCTCTTGGTCAAGGTGCTGTATCTGTCGTTACTCGAAACTAGGTGCGTGAAATTAGGAACGAGCGACTGCTTATTGCCCTCATCATGGTGATAAAGAAACAAACTAACAGAAAACACTGTATGGATGAAACAAACGATATAGTCTGATTATGCAGTAGGGGTTTCACGGATCCTAAGGGTTCGAGAGCACAAAGTCATTGTGTATTCTTTTTTCTTGACGACAGTTAAAAGAAAGTTATAGGTGGTGGATACGGGGCTAAGATTGCACTGCCTCGAGAGAAAGCGATGTTAGTGAAGGGCATTTCTATTAAACTGCTCCATATCGGCTCTAATAAAAGTTATTCACTGAGCTCACTCCATGCTTCTTCCTTATGGGCAACACAAAAGACATATCGTGCGTCCACATCATAATCTTTAAAAAAAAGAACTGCGCAATTAGTCACACTGAATTGATGTAACTGTTAGTTGCATTTGTTCAATGTGATTAGTATTTATTATTCACAATCAATATTTGGAATGGTGCAGAGCGACAGAGTGTATTTAAATAAAAAAATTAATATTCTCAGCATATGACGACCACGTAACCTTCTTTCTTTTATTTAAAATTGTACAATTTTAATATAAATTGATAAAAGTAATCAGTAATAAAATTTACTAAATAAATAAATTAAATCAGGGTTTTTTTCATTGGGCTTTTGAAAATTTTTTGAGGGTTTCTTGAGTTATCCTAATCAGTTCAGCGCTAAGGCACTTTTAAATTTAGAACTGCAGCACTGATTGGTGGTATGTTTATCTGATGGCACTAACTCTGTCCCTTCCGTAACCAGTTGCTCTAAATTAGGGACGGGCGACTGCGTATGGCCCATCGAGTTGCTCACAGTGGTCGTTAAACCTTCAATAAAAAAAATAATAATAATAAAAAATGAGTTTACAAAAAAAAAGTAAGTGGTGTGAATTTACGGAAAATTTCTGAAAATAACGTGCAGCAAAGTTGTCGGTAGGTGTCTGTCTTTTAACGAAAGCTCCCGTTTTTTTTTAAGTTTCATATTTTGTCAGATTTTTCGTAGTTAGTAATTCCATTTTATTCGGAAATATCCGTTTCAGTTTTTTCGTATTTATACAGAAATTTCGCAAAACTTTCAACTACGCCATTTTCAGATCCTTTCCGTTTGCATGTGATGGGGTTGGGTTTGAACCTGCCTCGTTTTAGACTGAAGACTAGCCTGTTACCACTTGAGCCAGGAAACCACGTAAATCTCCCTCACGTATCAGACAAAACTCTAGTTTCAGCTGTACTGGGTTTTTTTTTTTTTCTCCCTATTTATGCGGGAAATTTAGTAATGTTATTTTCTGTTGGAACTCATTATATTTGTGAATAGGTTCATAATAATGTAATTTTTTCTGTAGGAGAACTTTTTACAAATTATGTATTTTTATCATGAATTTTCGAAGCAACAAAGTGCTTTGGAACTTGAGATCTTATTAACCTGACAACGAATTTTAATTATCTTTGAGAAAAGGTTAAATGTGTTACTTTATAGTCTTTCTTAACAAAACTCGTAAATATGAAATTTACTCTTGACAGCAGTGGCGTATATTCGAGGCTAGCTGGAAGCCCAGAGAATACACAAATAAAAGTCTATTAAATATACACAAATAAAATTCAATTCTCAACGGTATTAAGATATGTCGATGCTTTCGCTGCGAAAAAAACACACGTGCGGATTCGTTTCTTTGACTCAATCTGACGAGAGAAGACCAACAGCGTAACGCAACCAATACAATACTTCCAGAGTCTTCGTTTTTCTGATTCGAAGACCTTCCATACAATCGTCTGCTAGCGTTTCCATGACAACATGAATGAGCTGGTGGAGTGTACGAATAGGCCATTGCTTTCGGCAACGGTTCACTCAAAAAAGAGAAGACTTCGGCTACCTCAGTCACTCGCATGCTTTCGCCTGCAACAGCGCGTGTTTCGCGAGAGTTGTTTCAGTTTGTGTGAAGTGTCAATGAATTAAAATCAGTGATATTATGTCTTAAATTCGTGGCTTTGTTGGATTCGAACTGTTTTGATAAATTTTGTAAAAGCTTCCCTGAACATCTACGATCAGAACGTAAAGAAACTCTATGCTTCAAAGTTTGATACAGCTCGACTAAAAAATGAACTGAAGGTATTTCATTCCCTTGACGAATACAAAACAAATCAGTAAGAGACATTACATGTTACATAAAGTTGAATAAATTGGACATAGTGTTTAGTGAGGTGTTCAAGTTAGCAGACCTAATATTAAACTTTCCATAAACAACTGCAACTGTTGAAAGTAGCTTTTCTGCATTGGAAAGAATCAATATATATCTTAGAGCCACATAGGGACACACTTTGAACTTGAGAACCACTTAATTGTTTTGTCAATAGAGAAAATCAGTCTTTTAAGTACGAAAAAGTACTCGGAAGAAACTTTTTATGAAAACGTAACATTCAAGTTCACACAAAAGGAAAGAAGAATGGAGTTCCTGTACAAATAAGTGTTCAAATCCTAATCCTCATAATTATTTGGTATCATGTTAGCAATAGCATGTACCTAAAATTTAGAAAAAAGTTACTTCTGTTAACAATTAAAAATTAAACTTCGCAATTTGAAACAACAACACCCAAGATACGCCACTTCTTGACAGCTATAATAGCTTTTGTATTAAGGGATCCACAGACTGATACATAGACATTATACTGTCACCTGTACTATAATTTAAGTACCTGGTTTCTTACGGTAACACTACACAATAGCTGATGCACAAAATGGGGGAAGGGGAGGGGAGGGAACGGAATACAGTCAAAACTCGTTATAACGAATTTTAAGGGGAACAGAAAAACATTCGTAGCAACGTATTTTCTTTAAAACGTTAATACGAAATTTTCGTTAAAAAGTTAGCACGTAGAAATTTTCACTACCCATAAGACTGCAACGCTGTAATTGCAAAATAGTGCCTATAGAAACAAGCAAAGGTAATTTATTTGTAATGGGAAGTTTTTTCTAAAGTAGTAACAAAATATATAAGCTTTAATTAATTTATAAGTAGGAAATTGCGTACTGTATATATTTTTACTTATATGTATGCACGTGCATACTGTATTTATTTTTTATCCTCCCTGATATTAAGAATTTACCTCTTTTATACATCTGAATAAAATACTGTCATATGCTTCAAGAAATAACTTACGTACATATTGCAATACATATCTTTAATTTTAAAGTAGTGTAATTAAAGTAATTTATTTAGTTCCATTTGATGCAGAGCAGGGTTATACATACGGCAAACTGTAAAACAGTTCAAACATACCTATTGGGTTTCGAAATACGATGTAAGTCTGTTTTCGCTTTTCCATGGTGTCTTCAGTTATAACTGTATTCACAATATTTACATAGATAGCTCCTAATTTCTTCAGTATAAAGTCCTCGGTTCTGTAAGTAGCAGTGGCGTATCTTGGGTCCGAGACCTGGGCTATTTCACCCCCCCCGCAGTACTTTTTTTATTGCAAAGTTTAATTTTTAATTGTTAAGTAATAGAAGTAACTTTTTTTTCTCTGAATTTTAGGTACATGCTATTGCTAACGTGATACCAAATAATTATGAGGATTAGGATTTGAACACTTATTTGTACATGAACTCCATTTTGATTCTGAATACTTTATTTGCACATGAACTACATTCTTCTTCTGAATACTTTATTTGTAACATGAACTCCATTCTTCTTTCCTTTTGTGTGAACTTGAGTGTTATATTTTCATAAAAAGTTTCTTCCGAGTACTTTTTCATATTTAAAAAGAATGTTTTTCTCTATTAACAAACCAGCCAAGTTGTTCGAATGTGCATGTCTTTGTGTGACTCTAAGATATATCTTGATTCTTTTTAATGCAGAAAAACTTCTTTCGGCAGTTGCAGTTGTTGATGAACAGTTTAATATTAGATCTGCTAATTTTTACACCTCACTAAACACCATGTCCAATTTATTCAACTTTATGTAACAAGTAATGTCTCTTACTGATTTGTTTTGTATTCATCAAGGGAATGAAACACCTTCAGTTCATTTTTTAGTCGAGCTGTATCAAATTTTGAAGCATAGAGTTCTTTACGTTCTGACCGTAGATGTTAAGGGAAGCTTTCACAAAATTTATCAAAACAGTTCGAATCCAACAAAACCACGAATTTAAGATATAATATCACTGATTTTAATTCATTGACACTTCACACAAACTGAAACAACTCTCGCGAGACACGTGCTGTTGCAGGCGAAAGCATGCGAGTGACTCTGCTAGTTTAAGTTTTCTATTTTCTGAGTCATACCCCTCCATACGCTCATGCATGTTGTCATGGAAACGTTAGCAGGCGATCATATTGAAGTTCTTCGAATCAGAACAGCGAAGACTCTGAAAGACCTGCTTGCGTTATGCCGTTGGTCATCGGTCACCAGACCGATTCTCGTAATCGAAAGAAGCGAATCCGCTCGTGTTTTTTTCGCACCGAAAGCATGGACATATCTTAATACCGTTGATAATTGATTTTTATTTTTGCATTTCCTGGGCTTCGCAGCTAGCCTCGAATATACGCCACTGGTAAATAGTATCCAACTTTCTCTAAACATTCAATTGCACTTACTGAAGAAACATCAGAATAATAATTCAGATTTTCCGACTCATCTTCATTAGGTGAAGCCTCATATTCTTCAGTTTTTTTTGGCCAAACGTGTAGTCACTTTTGTTGGCGTTCCATGGTAGCTAAATCGTTTGGATGTTTTAAGAGAGGGAGAAATCCCCTGCGTATAAAGTTGTGCTTGAGCATTTCCCCCAAGTATTTCGTTAAAAATGTTTCATATTTCTTATGTAAATACATACAAAAAACTAAACAAGTTCACGATTTTTTTCGTTGTAATGTACTTTTTGTTATATCGTATTTCGTTGCAACGTTTTATATTTCTTATATAAATAAAATAAACCAAACGAGTTCATGATTATTTTCGTTGTAACGTGCTTTTTGTTATATATCGTATTTCGTTAAAATGAGTGTTGACTGTATTACAATAACTAAAATTTGCTAAGCTATCCGCATAATCCGATCTCGTTACAGAACTTCAAAATCACATTCTCCGGCAGACTATTGAAATTTAGTAGTTAATCAAATTAAGTATTTCCGAGAATCTCTGCTATTACCGGAATTTTTTCGTCATGTGGATAGGATACGAAAAAAGTGAGAACAGAATTTTTTCGTTAATATACGAAAGGAATTGCTGGAAGGTTTCTCGACATTGAGAATTTTCCTGGCGTACAAAAAATCCATGGAATTCGGTGTTTTTTCCGTCATTTCACGGGAAAGGTTGTTACAGAAATATTCTTCATTAATTCAAGAAAGAAATCACTGATAATGGCTCGTGTGAATTTCAATTTTTTTTTTTTTTTACTCTGTAGATTCGTCATAGGTTAATTTTATTTCATTTTTAATGGTATTGTATGGTCGTTAAGTTCGCGTAACACGGCACATTGTTATCGAGATTTGCAGAATTTATTCTATGATGACGTATTCACCAAGATAATTTTCTTAAGTTTTATCTCTTCGCTGTGCATTTTCGAACTGCTTTTTTTTTTTTTTTTTTAATGGAAGCGTGTGACACCGAACGACATAATGTTCTTAAATCCACCTGAGCGACCTGACGCGCCGTCGATTTTGAGGTCTTCCGAAGATAAACCCTTTGATTTCCGAGAATTTCTAGTGCAACAGTTGCTGGCAGAATATTAATCTAATCAGTTGTCGCCGTCCTGTTGCGCCTGTAGCTGAGGCCAAGAACAATTAAAAAATGAATGCTGCAGTCAGCTTCGTGGAAATGTTGGAGTCTTTTCTGAGAATTGATAACACCTCGCTCTTGCTTCGGCAAACAAACACTGCGTTATTAGACTTCCAAAGCTGAACGTGAATACTGATATGCGTTGACTCTGGAAAACGGGCGGTGTACAAAATTCACCTGCTATCATTTTTTTTTCTTTTCTTTTTTTTTAACTTTTTGCTGTGCATCAGAAGGGAAATTCCCTTCATAATCCGTAATGTTACGTTCATGCTAATGGATAATAAAACAGTGTGAAGAATAAATTGATGTAAGGTGTAGTTTTCAGTTGAATGGAGAAATAAACTTTTTCTGCGAGCTGGTATAATAAGCTGCACACGTTTTGACCACCGTTCTTTGCTCATAATTCATGCCCAGAGCTGTAACTAGGGAGGGCCAGGCTGGTCGTCTGCCCCGGGCGCAGCTCCAGCGAGGGCGCAAAAATCACTGCTTAAAATTCGATTAAAATTGGAATTAAATTTTTGGACCCGTTTTTGGTAGGCTATTTTCGCTCCATACTTTGTCATTTGTACATTTACAGAAATTACTTATGCTTCTCCCGCGTTTCGGTAGCCTTAGAAGCTCAAAATTCTCATTTCTTCTTCAAATGCTCGGTGGATGTTAATTGCTTACATTAAGAAGTGAAGGTGCTGCTGTATAGTCCATCCAACTAACGAAGAACCCTGGTCTTCTTCGATAGCAATGAGGCCTGCGTTTTCTTTCAGATGTATGGACTATACGTGAGATGCAAGATAAAAATGTCGTTCACATTGTCCAAGATTCTGTGGAACTGTTCGATCATTGCTGCGGCTGCGATTACGATTGCCAGCTTGATTTGTTTCATTTTATGTGTTGCCTAAGAGCCGAACTCGTGAGCGCCTGGGAAAAGCTGTACAAACAGAGTTTGTTGGTGCCTCCAACAAACTATATGCTTGTACAGCATTTTGGAGTATGACGTTAATTCTGTTTTATAACATTGGGATATGACGTTAATTCTGTTTAGGCGTGTAGTGTACATACAGTATACTATATACACTGAAGTGCCAGAAAAACTGGTACAGACGAGCTTATTCAAAATACATAGGAACGTCACCTATGCGCGTACTCGGTTGCGTCCGCCAGTGCGTATACATGTATACAGCGATAGACATCCTTGCCAGCTGTCAGAGCTGTTTTCGACATGATAATGACAAGTTATAATGATTTAAGCGATTTTCAACGCGGTGTCATAGTTGGCGCTCGTGAGATGGGCCATGGTATTTCGGAGGTAGAAACGAAGTACGGATTTTCACGGAGGACCATTGCAAGGCTGTACCGTGACTACAAGAATTTCAGCAAAACCTCCAACCTACGATACCAGTGTGGCCGTAAAAATACATCAGGTGAACGTGACCATCGTCGGCTGTCAAGAATCGTTTCACGCGATAGGCGTGCAACACACTCGCAGGTATCATCGGAATTCAATGCTGGAGCCTCAACAAGCATCAGCGTCCGGACTGTGCAACGTACCCTGAACGATATGGGCTTTAGGAGCCGACGCCCAACTCGAGTCCCCTTGATGGGTGCACGACATAGAGCTATGCGCCTCGCTTGGGCACGGAAACACCGCCACTGGACACTTGATGACTGGAAACCAGTAGCCTAGTCTGACGAGTCGCGTTTCCAACTTATCGAGCAGATGGAAGGATTCGGGTGTGGCGCAAACTCCATGAAGCCATGGATCCCGCCTGTCAACAGGGAACTGTACCGGCTGGTGGCAGGTCCGTAATGGTATGGGGTGTGTTTAGCTGGACTTCACTGGGATCCCTGGTACGTCTGCAAACGTCTATGACCGGCTGCGCATCTTTTCTGACGAGGTACACACGTTCATGTCCTGCATTCATGCTGATGGGTTGGGCCTGTTCCAACAGGACAATGCACCTCCACACAAGTGTCGGGACGCCACATTATGGTTAAAGGAGCATTTATCTGAGTTTGGGGTGTTGCCATTCCCACCCAAAGTCTCCAGATCTGAACGTGATAGAACACATTTGGGATGCCATGCGACGCGCTATCGAACACAGGAATCCGAGACCTCGGAATACACCCGAATGGTGGAACGCCCTGCAGGAAGTATGGTGTGCATTGCCTACAGCATATTTCCAGAAGCTGGTGGAGTCCCGTGTGGGACCTACCAAGTATTAGACAGGTGTACCAGTTTTTCTGGCACTTCAGTGTATGTACTCATATATACATTAGTATTGCACACAGATATGGACCTTAACTAAAAAAGACGTACAAAGACTGTAGACAACTTAAACAAGCATGGAGAGATGCATGCTTCGTGTAACAAGGAGAGATAAGAAGAGGAACTCGTGGATAAGGAAAATGACAAGAGCGGAAGACATCATGATCAGATTAGAATTCCTGAAATGGTAATGAGCTGGACTTGTTGCCAGAAGAACGGACCACCGATTGACAACCAAAATTCTAGCCTGGATTTCAAGAGACAGGAAAAGACCCAGAAGAAGACCACATGGGAGATGGGTGGATGAAATTCGAAAACATGTGGGAGTGACATGGAAGTGACTGGCCCAAGACAGACCGTTGTGGAAGAAACTTGGAGACCTTCATCCAGCAGTGGAGTGATAATGGTTAATGTTTATGACATTAGTATTAAGATAAAAAGGCAGACGGGGGAGCAATATTTTATGATTTGCCCCGGGCGCAGAAATGCCTGTGGCAAACCATGAAATATTGCCTCTGTTCGTGCCCATTGGTATGTACGACATGCATATAATTAAGTCTCTGTTCATGCCCATTGGTATGTACGACATGCAGTGCTCGAAATGGGCCGGTATACGCCAGTATAGCATACTGACACCTGACACTTCTTTTTTTTTCTTAGTATTTCGTACCGGCACTTCTTTTTTTTTTTTTTTTTTTTTTTTGTTTCTAGTACTTCACATCGGCAGTTTTTTTTACCCGGAATTTACATACCGGCACTAATTTTAGTAGTCGGAACTGCAGAAAGGATTTTTTTTTTATGTCCTTACGAGCTCGCATTCTTAAACACAGAAGCCTTTTGGGTCTCGTGCCCTTGAGAAATACCATTGTTGAAACCGCAAAGGGTAGGAGAGTGGTGTACACATGAGCTATTCCAACTTCAATCCTTCAAAGGGTGGAAATATAGCTACCCATAGCACATGATCACATCTTGCCTAAGCTCCAGACCATCCCACTAAAGATGCCTTTAATTTTTATTATATAGTGCGTCGCATAAATATAGAGACAGAACAAATTCTCGAATAAAAAAGAAACAACAACGAGCTGAAATGTGCACCTCATATTTATAGCAAAAATGGCATAGGACACGCAGCTGCACAATAGTTTGAAGAAAACATAACAATTTCAACGCCAAGCTCAAGAAAAAAAAAAAAAAAAAAAACAGAAATACGCTGTCTCAAAAATATAAAGACTTACTAGTTATGAGGACCTCCGGTACGAATAGTGGAGCCGTTGTACCGAATAACACTGAAAACCCAATTGGGCATGCTGTCCACCAAGTGATGTAAGTGTTCTGGACGGAGTGCGTACCAGCATCGTTCAGTCTGCTCTTTCAACGCCACCACACTTGAGAACTACCGTCCATTCCCATGCACATCACGAGCTAGGATACCCCAGAGGTTCTCGATAGGGTTCAGATCTGGACTGAGTGCTGGCCAATCCATTACGGTCAAATGGTGAGGGTTAAACCAGCTTTTCGTTGATGCAGACCGATGGATAGCGGCATTGTCTTGCTGGAACAGGTAATCAACACCCGCTAGAGTTTCGGCAAACGGTAGAAGGTGGCTGCTGAGTATGTCCTACTACGTTTCGGAGTTTTGCCTGCCTTGCAGGAAAGCGATATCCGTTGCCTCATTGAACGCAAAAGCTCCCCAGACCATCACAGATCCCCCTCCTTTCTGTCTGCTGAAGAAGGTGCTTGGCTCGCGTCGTAAATCATGCCAATGGAAGTTCCAACCGTCAGGGCCGTCCAGGTTGAACTTTTTCTCATCGGAAAACGTAGTTGTGATTCACTCGTCCGTCCAGTGCATGTGGCTGCTTGCCCATAACAATCTAGCTTCCTTGTGGCGCCGCGTGAGGTGTGGCAGACTGCGCATTTTATGGAGCACAATGTTGCCACTTTCCTTGATTCGTCGATGAACTGTGTCCTTTGAGACGGTGACACCAACAGTCCGAGAAACTTGACGTAGTGATAACCTTTGGGATGAAACTAAACGCATGATGGCACGATCATCTCGTTTGGTTGTTATTCGAGGCCTTCCAGACCGTTTTCTGGCAGTTAACGCACCGCGTTTCAATAAAGTCTTATAAATGACTGCCCTAGTCCTCCCCATGACTTCACAAATTTTTGCTACAGGCAATCCATTTGCTCTCAGTCTCCAAATCTTCTGCACCTCCTCACCAGAAAGTTGACTGTTGCGTGGCATTTCGGCAAATGAATGTCTGACGGCAGGTCCGCTGTCTTTTGTAGGCTGGACCGAATTACGGCCCATGCGCGTGCGTACAACATGCTAATTTGTACATCTCATTTGCATGTGGCTACTTTACATAGTTGTCTATATTTATGAGACCTAAAATTACACTATTTCTATTTGTGGTGTTCTTTTCACACAATCCGGTCATCTCGACGGATCGAAACGTTTGTTATAGAGTTATGCCTTATTAGGTACCACTTCAGCTTCCTACCTATATTCGCATTGCGTTCACGGCGCAAAGTCGACTGTCTCTATATTTATGCGACGCACCTTATCATTAATTTAATATATTCATTTTGAAGAGCTTCTTCATAAACAGGGCCTGATTTACGCCTAGGCCCACAAGGCCGAGGCTTAGGACCCCACATTTTAGGGGGCCCCAGAATCACAACGAAAAAAATTATGCTTTTTTTTTATTGATTAATTATTATGAATGAAAAAAAAAGTATTTTTGTTTTGATACTATATACACCTCTCGAGAGAGGTTTTCCATTACTAAGGCACTTTGTAGAAGCTTTGAGTATTTCATATTTTATAGTATCAAATTTTAAAATTGCTTGTTTCTAAATTAAGTGAATGAATAATGTGCTTTTATGAGTGTGTGAATTACCCAGTTATGCATATTTGTTCAAATCTAAGTATCATTCCTCTGTAAATAGAATTATTCTACTATAATATGGAAGTTCACCTCTCCCCCCCCACCCAAATCAGACTGTACCAAGTCTAAAAAATGTTCATTGTTTAAAAATAAAATAAAAAAGGGATGAATAACTTAACATCTGTGGATATCTGACTTATTACATAATTAAATGTGAAAATAGCAAAACAAAACAATTAAATTGGTTTTTACTTACCAGTCTGTATTTTTAAGTGCGAATTTCCTTGCTAATACACATTAAGATTTAATAAAAGTAGATATTATTTCCTATTTTTCCCCGCACAGTGTCCCATTTATTAAATCAACTTTTCAATTAATTGATAATATTTAGTGGCGACAAATGTACTTATTCTTTCAAGAATGTGGACGGATGAGGAAGGCCTCACCTTGTGCTATGCCTAGATCCCGATTCCATGTAAATCGGTCCCTGTTCATAAAATGAAGAATTGGGAGGGATATGTAGATTAAACACAAATTTTAGTTTTGCAGCAAAGAGTATAAACTTTTTCCACTTCGTACTTATTATTATTTTTTTTTAGGGTTCAGATTGCTATTAAGTCTGAATATTCACTCTGATTACGGAGATTCTAATTGCCCGACTTCTTATACTTCCTGAAAGTCCCTGTTGGAAGGGGGCTACCTTCTTGGCTCGGAAACTTAGAGTTCTGGGTTCAAGTCCTGCTGAGTCACTAATAATTAGCCGAGGTTCGGAAGTCTCGTTAATCCGTTGGTCCCATGGTAGACTCCTCGTTTTAAACAAATTTAACCCCATTCCTAGTAGTGCTCGCTAGGATCCACAAATCATCCAACTCTAATCGACCGCCGTGGTTTCTGACTTATGGTGCAATAGTATTCCACGGAATTGCCAATTACATTTTCAAACAAAGGAGTTTTTCTTTGTTTGAAAATGTAAATTTTTTCGGATGATTTTCCCCTTAGTACGAGCATAGCGGCACTTCAAAATTTCCATTTCGAGCACTGACGACTAGAGATGAGCTCGGGCCCGGGCTCGGACTGGCTCAGAATTCATTAACTACAAAAAAACCCGGGCCCGAGCTCGGAATTACACATCTTGAATTTCATTACTGTAATTAATTCAACACATGTAATTCCGAGCCCGGTTGAATTACGAGTGTTGAATTTCATTGTGCATTTGTTACCATGGTGGAAGGATTTTCAATTTCCTAAGCTAGCTGCCATTGCAAGACAAATTTTGCTTAGCAAGACTTGCATTATGCATTGTCCAAAGCTATGGCTCAAGCAAGGATTAGTTTAAGGAGGTCTGGTATCGAAAAACTGGGAAAAAAATCACATTCCCACATTTTTTTGTATTTTATTAAAAATCAAGAATCTGATCTTTAAAATGATGTATTAATTTCCAAAATTGTGCACAGTTAGAAGTATTGTTATTTATTTTTTTTTAATTTCCTCACTCCCGCGATTTTTGGGGGTGACATTGGTTTTTAGTGCAGCAGGTCGAGTTTTAGAGAAAAGAAGATCAAGTTGAAGCGCTGAGGCATTAGATGCAATTCTATCTCTCTCTCTCTTTTCATTATGAACTTGATCTGGAAACTGCACACACGTATGATAAAATTGTGATTATTATACTATTAAGCGCAAAGCTTTGTTAATGTTACAAAATGCAGAATAATATTGTCTGGAATGCTTTTACGTTCTTTTTTTTTTAATTTCGGAAATTTCCCTACATGCTTTTTTTATATTCTACTACATCACTCTAAACTACCTTTGCCAATTAGCATATATGTAAATTATATTGCAAAGATTAGTTTTCTAGAGTCAAAATTTCAAACACTTGCACCTGTCGGTACGGCGTTGTAAGGTTTATAATGCTATTCATTCACAATAAAAGTAAATTTAGAAATCAAAAAGAAATAAAGAATGGAATTTTTTGTTTCTAAACGATTTTCTTTTCTTCAGCTTTTACCAAAATTACTGATTTCCCTGATACGGTCGGAAGGCACGTCGATTATTTATTTATTTTCAAATCCACATTTTAGAACATTTGCTATGCGTAGTATTTCTAAAAACATATTAATATTGTGAAGTGGATTAACTGAACTAAACTTTTTAAACTAATGATTTTTAAACTAATCCTTGCTTGGGCCTTATCTTTGGCCAGTGTATAATGCATAAATGCAAGCCTTGATAAGCAAAATTTTCCAAGAATCCGGGCCCGGGCTTAGCAAACACATGTAATCAAAGAAAGCGGGGCGGGCCCCGGCTCCTAAAATTGAGCCTGAACTCATCTCTACTGACGACATGGGATTACCAAAAAGATTTGGGAGTTCAACTCCCTTCCGCGAAATTTTTGTTTGAAGTTTTTTTAAATAATTAAATATATTCTGTTTTTAGTTTTTAAATTTTATCCTTTCTCAAATTATCCTCTAAGTATGCCCTATGATGATGATGACCGGTTTTGTTTTCGGGTATTTGCATATTAACGAATTACATGTATCCGTCCCTCCAAACACTTTCTGGCAGCGGCGTAACTTGGGTCCGAGACTTGGGCTATCTCACCCCCACCCCTCCCAGTACTGTCTTTTTTTTTAAATTGCGAGGTCAAATTTTAAATTTTAAGTAATAGAAGTAACTTTTTTCTCTAAATTTTAGGTACATGCTATTGCTAATATGATACCAAATAATTATGAGGAATAGAATTTGAACACTTATTTGTACATGAACTCAATTCTTCTTTTCTTTTGGGTGAACTACGTTTTAACAAAACTGTTTCTTCCGAGTAGTTTTTCATATTTAAAAATACTGTTTTTCTCTAATGACAAACCAGCCAAGTTGCTCCAATGTACATGTCCTTGTGTGGCTCTAAGATGTATCTTGATTCTTTTTAAGGCCGAGAAACTTCTTTCGGCAGTTGCAGTTGTTGATGGAAAGTTTAATATGAGGTCTGCTAATTTGTTCACCTCACTAAACACTATGTCCAATTTATTCAACTTTATGTAGCAAGTAATGTCTCTTACTGATTTGTTTTGTATTCATCAAGGGAGTAAAGCACCTTCAGTTCATTTTTTAGTTGAGCTGTATCGAAATTTGAAGCATGAGCTCTGATAGAGATGTTCAGGGAAGCTTTCACAAAATTTATCAAAACAGCTCGAATCCAACAAAGCCACGAATTTAAGATATAATATCACTGATTTCAACTCATTGACACTTCACACAAACTGAAACCACTCTCGCGAAACACGCGCTGTTAAAGGCGGAAGCATGGAGGGACAAGTAGTCCGGAAGTCTTCTCTTTTTGAGCGAACCGTTGCGCAAAGCAATGGTCCATTAACCTCCATACGCTCATTCATGTTGTCATGGAAGCGCTAGCAGGCGATCGTATCAAAGTTCTTCGCGTCAGAACAGCAAAGACTCGAAGACCTGCTTGCGTTATGCCGTTGGTCATCGCTCGCCAGACTGATTCTCATAATCGAAAGAAGCGAATCCGCTCGTGTTTTTTTCGCACCGAAAGCATCGACATATTTTAATACCGTCGATAATTGACTTTTATTTGTGCATTCCTTGGGCTTCGCAGCTAGCCTCGAATATACGCCACTGCTTTCGGGGTAATTCCACGGTGTGTGGCGCATAGGGAACGTTACCGCCCCTTTCGCCGAGCGGTCAGAGGCGCGGCTATTGGATAGTCCCCTTCCCGGAAATTTTCATTTGAAATTTTTTTTAAATAATTATACATACCCACCTTCGTTTTGGTGATGACATAGTCATTTTTGCAACTACCCCATCGGAGCTACAGAGTATGATGCAGGAACTTGCTGACAAAAGTAAAGAAGTGGGATTAAAAATGAACTTTCAGAAGACAAAAGTGATGTTCAATGCTTTTACAAGAAATGAAGATTTATCGATTGATGGAGAAAAGCTGGAGATAACAGACACGTACGTTTATCTTGGACAGCAGATATCAAGTGAGGGTCACATTAGTGAAGAAATTAATCGGCGTACAAAACTTGCCTGGAGAGCTTTTGGAAGAAACAGCATAATTTTCAAGAGCAATATGCCATTATGTCTTAAAAGGAAAAGTGTTTGATCAATGCATTCTTCCAGTGCTTACGTATGGTGCAGAGACGTGGACCTTAGCTAAAAGAGACATACAAAGGCTGCAGACAACTCAAAGTAGCATGGAGAGGTGCATGCTTGGTGTAACCAGGAGAGATAAGAGGAGGAACACGTGGATCCGAAAAATGACAAGAGTGGAAGACATCATGATCAGAGTTAAATCTCTGAAATGGCAATGGGCTGGACATACTGCCAGAAGAACAGACCATCGATGGACAGCCGAAATTTTAGATTGGATTCCAAGGGACAGGAAAAGACCCAGAAGAAGACCACATGGAAGATGGGTGGATGAAATTCGAAAGTATGCGGGAGTGACATGGAGGAGACTGGCACAAGACAGACCGTTGTGGAGGAAACTTGGGGAGACCTTCGTCCAGCAGTGGATTGATAATGGTTGACAATGATGATGATGATGATGAAACCGTGTTTAGTTTTTAAATTTTATCCTTTTTTCAAATTATCGTCTAAGTATGCCTATGATGATTGGTTTCGTTTCGGGTACTTGAATATTGACGAATTACATGTATTCAAATAGTTTCGGGGTAATTCCACGGTGTTTGGCGCATAGGGAACGTTACCGGCCCTTTCGCCGAGCGGTCAGAGGCGTGGCTATTGGATAGTCCCCTCCCCGAAATTTTCATTTGAATTTTTTTTTTAAATGCTTATGCCGTTTTCAGTTTTTAAATTTTATCCTTTCTTAAATCATTATCTAAGTATGCCTAATGTTGATTGGTTTTGTTTTCGGATGCATCAATATTAACGAATTACATGTACCTGTCCCTCCAAACACTTTTGGAGAACTTTCACTACGTGTGACGCATAGGGATCGATACCACCACCTTTCACCGAGTGGTCAGAGGCGCGGGTTTCTGGATAGTCGTTTGAGTTGTGTTCAAGTGTATGATGGGCATGGAATCTTTGCTTGTCCAACGTCGCTGGCTCTCTCCCTTTCCTGGAACCAGTGGCCCCCAAATTAAAGACGGATTATCACCGTAAGAGTTGCTCATGGTGGTCGCCAAACCCTCCAAAATTAATAAAGAAAAAAAAAAAAAAAGCGCTGGGATTTCAGTAGTCCTCCGAATTTTTTTTTTTTCTGAAAGAAAAGACCATTTAAAAAAATAATTAATCGTACCCCTTTTTAACTTTATCAGCAAATTTTCATCTAAGTAATCTCACGATGCTGATTGGTTTTCGAGTGCACGAAAATATGCCAATCCCATGCATGTGCGTCCCACTTTCTAACATTTTCAGGGTACATCCATACTGTGGGATGCATAGGTATCGTTTTCCCCTCCCCGGTACCAGAATGGTCAGATGTGATGACTTCTGGGTAGTCGTCTGAGCTCGCCCTGGGTTCGAGTGTCGGATGACGGATGGGCGGTGTACTTGTGTTTTGGTACTGGCTTTGTCCTTCCGTGGAACTTGTCTTTTGCTATGTTAGGGTAAGGCAACTCATATGCTGGGGTGGAGGGGAGGGGGAGAGTTAATTCGTGCTTAAGCGATTTTCCGATTAACATGAAATTTGATATAAATTGTGTGACGTGTTTCACACCTGTCAATCAGAGGGTACCAGTTTCCCCCTCACAATTAACATCCCTTCGAGATATAAATCAAGAAGTTCGTGGAAGTGGCCGTTGCGATAATAATTGTCTTTCTATCTCATCTGATTACGTTTCGTATCTTTTTTATCTAGTCAGGGTGGTATCTTCCATCCTATGAGAGCTTCCAGATTTATTTTCGCATCAGACAGAAACAACCATGAGCGGCGCCGACGCCCCAGTGCAAGAGGGAACTGATGCGTTTATCAGTACAAGCCGGATTATATGTACTAAAAATAGCAAAATATGCATACACATAAGCACTAAACGTTCACCTAAAATGAAAAATATGCATTCATATTTTGTTTATTTATCTCCAAACAAAAGCTGGCCGCCCTAGTGGCGCAGTGGTCGAAGGTTTTTTTTTTTTTAATTATTATTATTATTATTGAAATTTTAACGACTACCGCGAGCAACTCATGGTCTATAAAAAGTCGCTCGTCCCTAATTTAGGGCCACTGGTTCCAGGAAAGGGAGACAGCCAGTGCCGAATGATCATAAGCCAGTGCTTAGACCACTGCGCCACCAGTGCGGCTTTCGATCATTTGTCCGAGACGGGTCCAGGTTCGAATTCTGTGAGGCATGGATGTTGTGCTTGCCGCCCCGGTGGCGCAGTGGTCTAAGCGATGGCCTCTGATCATTCGTCCGTAAGGGGTCCGGGTTCGAATCCCGGTGAGGCATGGGTGTTGTGTTTGTCTTACAGCACTGGTTCTCTCCCTTCCCTGGAACCAGTGACCCTAAATTAGGGACGGGCGACTGCTTATATCCCATTGAGTTGCTCACGGTGGTCGTTAAACCTCTAATCAAAAAAAAAAAAAAAAACCTCCAATAAAAAAAAAAAAAAAAAAAAAACATGTGCTTGTTTTACAGCATTGGTTCTCTCCCTTCCCTGGAACCACTAGCCCCAAATTAGGAACGGGCGACTACTTATAGCCAACTGAGCTGCTCGCGGTTGTCCTTAAACCTCCAACAAACAAATTTTAAATGCGGTTTTTGATTCAGGAAAATATCTTTTTTTTTTATTTATTGCAGGTTTAACGGCCACCGTGTGCAACTCAATGGGCTATAAGCAGTCGCCCGTCACTAATTTAGGGCCACTGATTTCAGGGAAGGGAGAGATTCTGCCCCGTAAGACAAATACAACATCCATGCCTCACCGGGATTCGAACCCGGACCCTTCTCGGTCGAACGCAAATATATTTTTCACTGCCCATTGCATTGTTCTAATAACCGTAACAATGAATCGTAACGCCTGTCGAGTGCAATCCTCTTTGCCCCACGTCTTTGTTTTTGTCAAGCATAGGAAGCTTACCCGTACCAGCTAAGTTTGCCTGGAATCAACGAGATAGAAATTTCTATCTCGTTGCCTGGAATCCCTTAGGCTGTGAATGCGATGACGGTGGGACTTACTTCAATGTTTCCATTCGCAGAAATATTTTATCATTAAAACAGTTCTGTTTTAATCTAAATCACAAGATGTTAGTGAGAAATAACAGAAAATATATTTTTTTCAAGAAATTATTTCATCTTTAGCGTCATATTTTATTAGTCCACCACATTTTGCATACAAAGTTTTTTTAGCTAGTCTTTTTAGCCATTTAAAATTCTTATTGTATCCTCTCATTCCAAATATATACTATTGAAGTCATATTACGTGCCACTGGTGTCACATATTCACTTCTTTTTATTAATTTAAACAAACAGATAAATAACAATATTTTTTTTTCGATTTTTTTATTGGAGGTTTAACGACCACCTCACGTGAGCAACTCAATGGGCTATAAGCAGTCGCCCGTCCCTAATTTAGGGTCATTGGTTTCAGGGAAGGGAGAGAGCCAGTGCTGTAAGACAAACACAACATCCATGCCTTACCGGGATTCGAACCCGGACTCCTGTCTGACGAATGATCAGAGGCCATCGCTTAGACCACTGCGCCACCGGGGAGGCAAATAATGACAATAATGATAAGGCATTATCAAATCTTAAATTACAAGCATGATAAGTACGAAAATTGAACACTATTTAAAAATTTTGGGTCTTTTTTTTTTTTTTTTCACTTTTGCAGACTTTTTATTGCTTATTTTGAACTTTTGTTTTTAACAGAATTTTTAGGATTTATTTTCTACACAATTTTTTTTATTTTTTTTTATTTTTTTCTAATAATTCTTTTTCTAATTCTTTGTTCATTAAAAATATATTTTTATATTTAAAAATATATTTTTATATTTAAAAATATATTTTTATATTTAAAAATGTATTTTATATTGAAGACATGTATTTAAAAATATATTTTTTTGATAATTCTTTTTTAATTCATTTTTTAATTATTTTTTCTTTTTTAATTTTTTTTAATTCTTTCTTTTTTTTACTTTTTTAAGACTTTTTTTCACACAATTTTTAAAAAAATTTTAGATTTTTTTAGGACTTTTTTTTTCACTTTTGAATACTTTTCATATCCGATTTTGATACTTTCAGAATGACTGAGTTGGTAACACTGTTTCCGATGCTGTGTTTCTTCCTGCCACTTGTTGAGGAAGGTGGTTCATTATATTCCGTGGTAGAAAGATTCTTCCCAAAATACGTGGAGATATGCCGGAATCGTCAATGCAGCAATCGGACATCCCTGAATTGCCCGTATTTACTGTTCTTCACGTAAATATTAATCACATCAGAAAACTAGAAAATTACGTCGCCCTGGACATGCTCCAAGGGAAATCGAGATATGCGGGTTCTATTCACGCTCCAGGACGTTGTAATTTTCAAGTTCTCTAATGTGATTGATGTTACGTGAAGGATAGTAAATACAGGTAATTGAGAGATGTCTACTGTATTAACGATTCTGGTGGTTTATTATCTTTTTATTAGCTAGATTTTTGTTCATTGAAGATCCGTCGATCTACCCCCCTAGCTTCATTTTTTTTTCTTTTTATTAATAGTTTTGGAATTTGCTTGCTTTTCCCGGTTTCGACTTTTTTTTTTCAAGAAAACATATTAACTGAGCATAAGTTAAAAGACCAAATAAACTATAAAAACGTTTCGCTTGAAATATGCATATTCACGAGTGATTTGTCCGCCCGCTTTTTGTATTTACGTGCACGACCATCAAAAATGGCTAAAATATACAAATAAACAGGTGCATATAATCAGGAATCCAATCATGAGGAAACGCCAGCACGATATGCATTTCCAAAAGTCGAACTACAAAATTATCTTTGCATTCGATAGCTGTGAATCGAGAAAAATGCAAAATTTGCTGTGAAAGCGAGGTAAGAAAAGAGGATAAGATCTTATTGAACTGAAAAGTGGACACCTCTGTTACTATCGTGGGACAGATACTGGCAGAACCAGTGGTGTTGGATTTATAATAAACAAAAGACTGAAGGACAATGTTATTGAAGTTGAAAGTTCCTCGGACAGGGCTGCCCGACTCGTTATCCAACTCTCAAAAAGATACCAGCCTCAGATTATTCAAGCATAAGCACCCACCACAAGTCATCCTGAAGAAGAAATTGAAGAATTTATGAGGAAATTCGGAATCTAAATAACAAGGGCAAACAGCACTTGAGGATCATTTTGGGGTGATTTCAATGAAAAAATAATGCAACAGCAACAGAATAAAACTTCGGTTGATAAATTCGGTTATGGGAACAGAAATCAGCGTGGAAATACTCTCGTAGAGTTTGCAGAAGCAGAAAGGTTTTTCATCATGAATTCCTTTTTCAAGAAAAAAACCACACAGGAAATGGACATGGAGACATCCGAATAAGACGACAAATGAAATTGATTTTATTATGTGTAACAAAAAATTCGTCATCGAAGACTGCAGTGTGCTAAACAAGATCAACACAGGTAGTGACCATAGAATGGTGAGATGTAAGATGCACCTCAACACTAAACTCGAACGTGGCAAGCTCATAAGACAAACAAAATGTACTGACATAACCAACCGTAAAAAAACATCATAATACCTTCAAAGTGGCGCAGTGGTATAAGCGATGGATTCTGATCCTTCGTCCGAAAGGGGTCCGGGTTCGAATCCCGTGAGGCATGAATGTTGTGTTTGTCTTACGACACTGGCTATCTCCTTTCCCTGGAACCAATGACCCTAAATTAGGGACGGGCGACTGCTTATAGCCCATCGTAGTCGTTAAACCTCCATTCAAAAAAAAAAAAAACAAAAAAAAAACACCTTTAAGTCGGAACTGAGGAACAGATTCTCTGCTTTAGAAGGCCTAACGTCGGAAGAAGTGGATATTTCTGAAGTTAACAGAGAACTCAACTAGGCTCTTATGGAAACAGCAACAAAAATAGGCGGTACTAAGAACAAAGTTACATATGAAGAAAATTTCAGGTAAAACGAAAATGTTGATGCAAAAGAGAAGGGAGGTGAGGACAAATAAAGACGTAACTTGCAACGTGGAATATATAGAGCTATGCAAGACAGTGCGAAAAAGTATCACTGAAGACAAGGAAATTCAATTGTGAACTAGTTAGAAAAGCAATTAAAACAACCAAAGCCTGAAGAGAGCAAAGTTTTCACCAGATGTCTCAATGAAGGAAAGTTTCCTGAGGATTGGAACAATGCTACAATGATCGTGCTACATAAAAAAGGTGACGTTGAGGATCTCAGGAACTACAGGTCCATGAGCCTCCTATCAGTGGTTTATAAAATCTTCACTAAGGTTCTTTCACATCGCTTGAAGGTAAGACTAAACATGGCTCAACCAAGATAACAAGCTGTATTCAGGAGTGGCTACAGCGCTCGAGATCATATCTATGTGTTGAGAGAACTAATTGAAAGAACAAGAGAATAACTCCCATTATGCATGACTTTTTATTGATTATGAAAAGGCGTTTGATTCCGTGAAACCATCAGCAGTTACAATGGCTCTGAAATCCTGCGGTATTGAAGATGCATACATTAGCATTATTAATAATATCTATGAAAACGCAAGTGCAAAAATTCGGATATTTGAAGATACAGCATAAATACGAATTGGAAAGGGAAAGAGACAAGGTGACAACATATCTCCAAAACTCTTTAATGCCACATTGCAAAATGTCTTTCAATCATTGAACTGGGAAACAAAGGGATAAAGATTAATGGGGATTATCTAACTCACCTTCATTTTGCTGATGACGTAGTCATCTTTGCAACTACCCCTTCAGACCTGCAGAGTATGATCCAGGAACTTGCTGACAAGAGTAAAGAAGTGGGATTAAAAATGAACTTTCAGAAGACAAAAGTGATGTACAATGCTTTTACAAGAAATGAAGATTTATCGATTGATGGAGAAAAGCTTGAAACAACCGATACCTACATTTATCTTGGGCAGCAGATATCAAGTGAGGGGTCACATTTTTGAAGAAGTTAAACGGCGTATAAAACTTGGATAGAGTGTTTTTGGAAGAAACAGTACAATTTTTAAGAGCTGTATGTCACTATGTCGTAAAAGAAAAGTGTTTAATCAAGGCATCCTTCCAGTGCTTACGTATGGAGCAGAGACATGGACCTTAACTAAAAAAGACATACAAAGACTGCAGACAACTGAAAGAAGCATGGAAAGATAAGAAGAGGAACTTGTGGATAAAGAAAATAACAGGAGTGGACGACATCATGACCAGAGTGAAATCACTGAAATGGCAGTGGGACTGGACATGTTGCCAGGAGAACGGATCACCGATGGACAACCGAAATTTTAGACTGGATTCCGATGAACAGGAAAAGACCCAGAAGAAGACCCCATGGGAGATGGATGAAATTCAAGAGTATGCTGGAGTGACATGGAGGAGACAGGCTCAAGACAGACAATTGTGGAAGAAACTTGGGGAGACCTTTCTCCAGCAATGGATTGATAACGGTTGATGATGATGATGATATATACAAACAACAACCAAAGCAAATCACTGAAAGAAGAAGACACCTGACTCGGGAAACCACAGCCATAGACCGAAAAATCAACCAGGATAAAAAGGAAGGATTATAGAAATATGGCAGCTGCCATCGATGGCTTCTTCGGGGGTTAGGTACGGTACGGATAACACCTCTCATACCTTTAAATTTATGTGACTATTGTAATTTACCTTATATATTTACATATATTAGGTGTACAAATAAGTTTTAAAGCGTTTTAATTCAACGCAACATGTAATCTGAGGGAAAACAACAATAGCTTTACGAATCAAAATATGCGCCGTCATTATCAGTGACCTTCCGCCATCGGTCGGGCAGATGACAGATTCCAGCCATGAATAATACTTCGTCGCGTGACACGATGAAGTCTTCGACCCTTTTTTGCAGTTCGTCACATGTCCGGAACCGTACAGCAGACAAACCATGTTGCATCGAACGGAACAAATGATAGTCGGGACTATACGCTGGATGCTCCAAAACGTCCCAGCCAAGCGTCAGTAACGGTTTCTTAACCGATTTCGCGACGTGACGTGCGGCCTAGCTTAGTCATGCAGTAATTTCACGGGACGCAATCCTTTGCCTGTGAATGGACGTTTCCGGCAGATTTCCTGTTTCAGTCGCAGCAATTGTTGCTTGTAGCGATCAGCAGTAACAGTTTGATCCTGTTCCAATAGTTCATAATAGAGCACACCCTTCATATCCCACCAGATGCACAGCAGAACTTTCTTGGAGTGAATATTGCGTTTCGGTGTCGAAGTCGTTGCTTTATCAGGTGTTTTTGCGTTCGGGATTGCCGTACCATATCCACTTTTCATCACCGTAACGTTTTCCACAGGAAAGACTTTGTGTTGTTTATTCAACAGATTCAAACACTTCATGGCACGCTCATCCTTGTTCCTCAGGCTCAGGTCATGTGGCACCCATTTTCCTTACTTCTGAATCTTTCCCATTGCGCGTAAACGATTGGAAATGGTTTGTTGAATTTTGTTCAGCTAGTTCTTTTTGCGTTTGAGACGAATCTTTATTCAGCAATGCTTCCAGTTCCGCCTGCGCAATCTTCTGCGGGGCGCAACTACGTTCTCGATCGCTAACATCAAAATCACTTACTTTAAACCGTCTAAACCAAAACTCACACGTGCTTCTCGATACAATATTCTCTCCCAGAACAGAACAGATCGATGCAGCAGCCCTTTTTCCTTGATGAAATTGGTAACTAATGCAGTGTCGAATGAATGCAGTATCGCTTGCCATCTTTCACCTACCGATGTGATGTGCAAGTGCGTTTGGCTGTTGGGCAAACTTAGTGTCACATTTTATACTCTGGACCAGTTAGGACATGAGGACAACGCGGGGGAATGTTGGATATGTAAATTAGCGGTATGCGCCACACAAAAAACGCTTTAAAACTTATTTGTACACCTAATATATATTTCAATTTGAAACGTATGTGCGTAGGTCGTACAAAAAGTAACGGGACTGACAACATAGCGTCAAAACAAACCCACGGAGGAAAATGCAGCGTCGGAGCATCTGCAAGGTCAGCCACTTCACGACGTGTCGTTACAGCGCTCCGCTAGTTCATTCCTGTACTAGACGGCGTAGGGTTCAGAGATGTTTGTGTAACCCATTATGGATTTGAAACTGGAGTGAAGAGCAGCTGTAAAATTTTGCGTGTGTTTGAATGAAACCGCTTAAGGCTGTCTTTGAATGAGTGTTAGGCTTCATATTCTGCGATAGATGGCGCAAAATATCACTCCTTGGGCGTGGCTTTTACGTCTTGAGGGATTGTCCCAGAAGTTGGCGTCAGCGTATGACTGAAGACCTTACTATATTCAGAATGGCAGCGGTCTCTCGTTGGCTACAAAATGAAAAGACAAAATTCGCGCTGTTACGTTTTAACCAATGACATTGTTTGGGAGTGGAGCTTAGTAGGTAGGCGTAGTTTCTGTCTCAAATTCAAGTGTTTTCTGGTAATGTACACATTTTCTCTTCAAAAAATGAACGTACAGTAGAAATTAAGATGATCTATAGAAGAGAAGATTCCAATCTCACTTCAGTGCCCATTCTTTGGTTTCTATTTGGCCTAGATAATTAAAAAAATTAGACAGAAATGAGAGATTTCGTTTCTTCCACACAGAAACACTGCCAAGCTAACTTCTGGCGCCCTCTAGCGCCAACTTGGAATACTTTGGAGTCAGATAAATTGAATTTAAAAAAAATTCTAACAAATTTTTCGGGAAAATAACTGCGACACGTATTAGCTATGGGTCGTTTTTATTTGTGCTCAAAATTTTAAACTCTACAAAGTAATAGTTTTCGAGGAAAATGTGTACAAAAGAATTTGCATTACAGATATAGGACAGAATTTCTGTTACACTCATTCAGAGACAGCCTTAAAACAGCCGATAAGGAAGATGTTTCGTCCCGTGTAAGAGTTTGAGTGGCACAAGAAACTTGTGAATGGTGAAGCTTGTCAGGAAGGTGCGCCACGCTCCTGTAGGCCTTCGATATCGATTACGGGGATACATCCACGTAATCGATGTATATGTATAATACCATCCACGCACTCCTGCGGGAATACCGCCGAATGTCCATTGAGGATGTCGCTAATGTGATGCAGATGTCCGTTGATGACATTGTGGGAGAAACAGTTTGGGGTACCGAAAAATCGGTACAAAGCGGATTCCCAACTTGCTCAAGAATGAACACAAGGAAAATCGTGTTATCACTTGTCGCCAGTGGAAGTGCCGTCTCGACGTAAGCCACATTTTTTGGGTCGAGTCGTCACATGTGATGAAACATTTTTTCATCATTTCTATCCAGGAGTAAAAGAACAGAGCACCCAATGGAAACACCCACAGAGTACCCGATCCGAGAAAGCAAATGTTCAAGCAAGACCATGCACCTGATTTTCTTCGATAAAAAAGGGAATTGTGTATGATCCTGTTGTTCCACAAAGAAAAACTTTTACCGGTGCCTGTTATTCTGAAGTTCTTGAACGTAATCTAATGAAAAAAATATTCCCAAAACGCCCACAATATGAGCAAACTCTTTGGATTTTGCATCAAGATAATGCTTACCCAGCAGGTTATCCAAGATCTAGGCATCGAAATGATAGTGCACCCTCCGTGTTCACCGGACCTGGCGCCGTGTGACTTCCACCTATTCCCTGAAGTGAAAAAAAAAAAAAAAACTTCGTGGGCACCGTTTACATGAAATACTGAACCGAACAATGCTGTGATGGGTATTCTGAATCGTATGTCGTGGAAGGGCTTCGAACACACCTTCCGGAAGTGGATAGAATAGTGGGACAGGTGCATTCAGGTAGAGGGAGAATACTTCGAAACTATTTTAATATTTTTACTGTATTACACTTCTGCCCCATGTAAAATCAATCTCGTTACTATTTGAACGACCCTCGTATATGGCAGTCAGATGTTTCTTTTTTAGGTTTTCTTACTCCAAGTCAAGTCATTGCACCATAAAACGTATGTACGTAAGTCTTCACTTTAGTCTGCTACATATTTTGTAGATATACTTCTGAATCATTTCAGCGTGCACAAGGTTTCTAAAAATATCAATATCTATTGTTCCAGTAAACCATGTTAATAGTTTGCTGCCTTGTTTAGGGAAGCATTTAGACAAACGGGATGCAAAATAGAAACAGCACAAGACTAAAATAACCATGCATAGCTAGGGGGGGGTATTCCTGGTTTTAACTATCGTTAACTGTAAAAAATTCAACAGTTCTCGATTTTTTAAAGTTTTTCCCATTTGTAATCTATATGTATAAAACTGAATGTTTCTTTGTTTGTGTGTCCGCAGTACAAATCTACAGTTTGCAATTCAGAACCACCAGATTTGGTATACTACCTCATGATGCTCCAAGTTAGACCGTAGACGGTTTTTGGAAGGGGTCAAGGGGTCCCCCATACAAAATTTGCGTAAAATTTACAGTTTTTGATTTAGATCTACCAAATTTGGCATACTGTCTCATGGTACCCTAAGTTAAACCGTAGGCACATTTCGGAAGGGGTCGGGGCCCGGGGTGAAGGGGGCCCCCACAAAAGTTTCGTAAAATATGCAGTTTTTAATTTAGAACCACCAAATTTGGTATACTTCTTCATGGTACCCTAACTTAGACCGTAGACGGTTTGGGGAAGGCTTCGGAGCCCGGGGTGGAGGAGCTACACAAAATTTCCGTAAAATCTACAGTTTTCAATTTAGAACCTGTAACGTACCAGGAGATGTGACGTACCTGCCAGAAGGACGCACACGGCATAAAAGCAGATAGGAATCAGAATAAAACGTCCGCGTAGCTCAATTGGTAGAGTGACTTATTCCGGAATGAGGGGATCCGGGTTCGAGCCCCGGCGCGGATAGAAATGACGGAGAAATTTACTTCGTTATAAACCACCAAATTTGGTATACTATCTCATGGTACTCTAAGTTAGACCGTTGACGGTTTTTGGAAGGGGTCGGAACCCTTGGTCAAGCCCCCCCCCCTTCTCACAAAATTTCTGTAGAATCTACAGTTTTCCATTTGGAACCACCAAATTTGGTATACTATCTCATGGTACCCTAACTTAGACCGTAGATGGTTTTGGGAAGGAGTCAGAGCCCTTGGTTGGTCGGAGCCCGGAGTTAAAGGGCCCCTACACAAAATTTCTGTAAAATCTACAGTTTTCAATTTAGAACCACCAAATTTGGTATAGTATTTCATGGTACTCTAAGTTAGACCGTAGACGGTTTTTGGAAGGGATCGTGGTCAAAGGGCCCCAAACAAAATTTTCGTAATATCTACAGTTTTCAATTTAGAACCACCAAATTTGGTATACTTCTTCATGGTACCCTAACTTAGACCGTAGACGGTTTGGGGAAGGCTTCGGAGCCCGGGGTGGAGGAGCTACACAAAATTTCCGTAAAATCTACAGTTTTCAATTTAGAACCTGTAACGTACCAGGAGATGTGACGTACCTGCCAGAAGGACGCACACGGCATAAAAGCAGATAGGAATCAGAATAAAACGTCCGCGTAGCTCAATTGGTAGAGTGACTTATTCCGGAATGAAGGGATCCGGGTTCGAGCCCGGCGCGGATAGAAATGACGGAGAAATTTACTTCGTTATAAACCACCAAATTTGGTATACTATCTCATGGTACTCTAAGTTAGACCGTTGACGGTTTTTGGAAGGGGTCGGAACCCTTGGTCAAGCCCCCCCCTTCTCACAAAATTTCTGTAGAATCTACAGTTTTCCATTTGGAACCACCAAATTTGGTATACTATCTCATGGTACCCTAACTTAGACCGTAGATGGTTTTGGGAAGGAGTCAGAGCCCTTGGTTGTTCGGAGCCCGGAGTTAAAGGGCCCCTACACAAAATTTCTGTAAAATCTACAGTTTTCAATTTAGAACCACCAAATTTGGTATAGTATTTCATGGTACTCTAAGTTAGACCGTAGACGGTTTTTGGAAGGGGTCGGGGTCAAAGGGCCCCAAACAAAATTTTCGTAATATCTACAGTTTTCAATTTAGAACCACCAAATTTGGTACATTATCTCATGGTACCCTAAGTTACACCGTTGGCGGATTTCGGAAAGGGTCGGGGCCCGGAGTCAAGGGGGTCCCATACAAAATTTTCGTAAAATCTACAGTTTTCAATTTAGAACCACCAAATTTGGTACACCATCTCATGGTACCCTAAGTTAAACCGTTGGCGGATTTCGGAAGGGGTCGGGGCCCGGGGTCAAGGGGGTCCCATACAAAATTTTCCTAAAATCTACAGTTTTCAATTTAGAACCACCAAATTTGGTATACTATCTCATGGTACTCTAAGTTAGACCGTAGAAGTTTTTCGGAAGGGGTCAGAGCCCGTGGTCAAGGGACCCCCATACAAAATTTTCGTAAAAAGTTATATTTTTTAATTTTATTTAAGAACTGCAATACAATTCTGCACTCCAATACCCGATCTACGGTCTAAGTTAGAGACCGTAGATAACAATAACGTTCAGAAATATTCATTTAGTGGTGTATTAAAAATACAAATGAATAAACGTATGCTTTCACCTCCAACGGGCAGCTTCATCAGTCAGAAATACAATGAAATGTAAATACAGCATTCTAGATATTTAAAATTCAAAACGGTAAAAAATAAAAGGGTGATCAGTGCCAATGTGAATTCGCATGCATGTGTCATGGCGAAAATTTTAATCTCTGATGAATTTCAGAGAGACCTGATCAATCTTTCTGTTGGTTTATCAGAGATTAATTAATGCAAAAATTTTCTTCCATGACATACGTTAGAAGAAAATTCCTGGTTGAAAGGCAGGGGAATTCATGCGCAAAATTCGCTTGTCTTAATCACTACCAGGAAAACAAAATTTCATGTTGAAAAAAAAAAAAAAAAAAAGAATATTTGATTTAACTGACTTTGGGGTTTTGAAAATAATTATTTTATCTGTTCTTTTATCGCGATAGGAAAAGGCGAGTAGGTGTGCAGCTCAGAGAATCAAAATTAATTTTGGTTTAACATCACGGAACGAGAGAAAAAGAAAATTAAAACTAGTGATTTTCTGCAAAGCAAGAATCCGCCATTTTTGCGTTCCTGTTTCCAAAGTCGCACAAAAGTAACATCTTTTCGTCTTTTGGGGTAAGGACTTCAGCAACGAAATCTATTTTTAGACCCCAGGGTCAAAAAGGAGAGCTTGGTCTGCACGTGTGAAGGTCAGAGGTCACTCGAGGCGTGGGAGTGAAGGGTCCGTTGGGAAGCCGTGAGTTGCTAGGCTGAAGTTTCGACCAATGAGAGGGGTCAGCGGTTTCAAGCACCCCCAGAGTTTTTATCCGTTGAGAGTCACTTTTGTATATTTGACTTTTGCTGACCGGCAGAGAAAGAGGACACAGCCGAGTCTCTCCTCGCCTTTTTGGCGGAGGAGGGGGCGGCAAGAAGGAAAATTTCGTACTGAAATCTAAACGGACAACAGTTAAAATTGAATTTCAAGGATCTCATTACTGGAGAGGAAATGCTTGCAGATTCAACCCTCTCCTCCTCTCCTAGTGGACGACGGAGGAGTGAACTGCAATAAAAAGAAAAGTAATAACTACCGTGAATTGATCTCCGCAGGAGGAATTTTCTGCCAGCGCAACCCGAATGCTGTTACTACTCGGTTCAATATGGAAGGAACTCTTCAAGCCAGTTCAACCAGACACTGGAAGTTCCGAAAAAAAAAAAAAAAAGGGGCATGCACGGCTTTGTAGAAGATACCGCCTTTAACTGCTGAATCGTCGAGTTGGGCCCTACTGATTACAACAAGGGGTCCACCAGCAGGGTTCCAAAATGCCCGTTTCCTGTATCGTTGGCCAAACACGCTGCCTCAGAAAAAGGAAAAGAGAAAAAAAAAAAGAGAAAGAAAAAAGCACCTTGGAAGTGAAGTGAAAATCAACCGGGACAGTGGTGTTCTCTGAGGGAGAGTTTTTTTTTTTTTTTTTTATTATATTCATTTTATCTATTATTAGGCTGTGAAACTTTTTTATTATTATCGACGGTTAGTGTGCTTGGCAGGAAGTGTTGCTGCCCCCAGTCCTAAAGGTAAATTTCTCTCGGCATTTTCTTTTTTTGTATTATGTTGTGGTTTCTTTAAAATTATAAAACGAGTTGATTTTAAAATTGGGGGCTGTCGGAAAAATATATTGCAAGACAAAAAAAAGAGAGGGGAGTTGAAGATGCTTTCATTTATGTTTTTTTTTTGTGTTGTCATGTCTGGTAGTTTAGCAACTTCCCAGGCCAGTAAATTTTAATGTATCGGAAAAATTTGGTTTATTGTTTGAGCACAGTAAATTTTGGTGCATCGATAATAGTTTAGTTGGGCATGTGATAATTGAAAAGCAGTGTTATTGTGATGTCGTGGTTGATAAAATAATTGTAAACATTTTTTTCTCTAGCCTTTTTACAGCGTTGAGTTATTTTTTTTTTGAGTGAAGATAAATTATGGGATGATTTATATTGGAATTTTGGGAACATATTATAGTGTGATGAAATTGGAAACCTAAAGTGCTGTTTACATTCTTGGAGTGTTGAGTGTCGAAATTGAGATGGTAGGAGTGTTAATTGAGGACCAGTATTTTACATGCTCCAGATGAGTGTTAATCTCCCATTGGAAAGGGGTGATCTTAGGGCAAGCAGGGAACTTGTCCTAGGGCAGAGGGCTCTGAGTAGGGAATTTTCACCAGGATGCGATATGTGCAGAATAGAAGTTAAAGTATTTTTTTGTTCTCAAGTTTAGTATTTCACAAAAAGAATGAACATCATGGGTTGAGAAGACACACTTTTGCTCACCAGTTCCAGTATTAATTGTTCTTTTCTTTGGCCTAAATTTTCTTGTTTTTACTATAAGGTTAAAAGTCTAAATGTAATTTTAATTTTCAATAAGGTGAAAATATTTAGTGGGTTATGTAAATGGTCAGTGTTATTGTCTGAAGTGGACCTGCGCATTGCCATGGTGCAGAAGAATTTCCTTGCTAGTGATTTTTCCTGGGATATATGTGGATATAGTGATTTAGGATTTCTTGGGATATAGAGAGATAAGTGAATTTTTCCTGGGATATATGTGGATATAGTGATTTAGGATTTCTTGGGATATAGAGAGATAAGTGAATTTTCCTGGGATATATGTGGATGCTGTGATTTAGAATTTCTTGGGATATATACAGAGATAAGTGAATTTTTCCTGAGATATAGTGTGTTAGTTCTGGGCCAGATGTGCCTGGAGTATTTAGGGTTGAAGTACGACAGGCTCTTGCAGGCGTGGTTGATCAAGGTGGGATCATGCATTGGTTCGAAAAGGGGAGATCCTTGAAGACGTGGGTTTTGGGGGAAAACTTGTCTTCAAACCCCCAGTAGTTTCGCTGCTCACGGAGATATGTACTGCCAGCGAGGGTCGGTCGAGCGTTGCTTCAAGAAATGTGGTGAGATCATGTTAGAGGAAATTCTGTGCCTGATGATGATGTGTCACACTTGAGGATTTTTTCCTTTCCCTTTGCATAGGCTGAAAGTGGATTCACGACCCAATTTCACGCCTTCAGCCTGACTTGGTATTTTCTTCCTGTGTTGGTTCTCAAAACCCAGGGTAGTGTCTGAACTGAGAGTATTTGCCTCACCGCTACCTCAGTAATTCACTGCAGGTGTTAAATTTAAGTTTGTTTGGTGATTTAAAGTATCTAAATTTATTTGTTTATGATTTGCTGTAGTGCTAGGGATGAAAATTCTAAATTCTGGTTGTTGGTGTTAGTGAACTTGATATTTAGTTTGGAAATTTAGTTAATTGGTATTTTGAGCTTTTGTTTACAGTGTAGAGTTATTAAGTATCCTGAGCTATTATGTGAAGTGCAGAGTGAGGTGATTTTTATGAGCAAGCTAGTGCAAGAAGATTGTTTGAATTTCTGAATTATGTTGATGTTATGAATAGTGATAATTTTTAAGATTAGTTAGTGAGGTTTCTTTATAAGTGAAGTAGGTTCATTCAGGATAGTTCTATAGGCTATGTAATGTTAATTAATGCTTGTGCTCAGTGTAAATTCTGTTTTGAGGATAATTTACTTGGTTTGTTTGCTTGCTGATAGTAGATTTGTTAAAGTATAATTTGTGACTCTTAAAATAACTGTAAATTTAATTGAAGTCTTTGAATCTGGTCTGGGGGATTGCGGAGTTTGCTAAGATTGTTTAGGTGCCGTAAATTTAAATCAATAAGTGTAAAATTGTAAATTGGTCATTGAGCTAACTGGGTGAGAGAGAAGAGAGTACGTTTCAAAAGAACAGAATTTGTCCACCTTGTAGAATTAAAAATAATCCAGTATTTTTTTTTTTTTTGTAAGCTATGTGAATCATGGTATAATTTTGGATGCATGCCTAGTGTTCAAACCAACTGTGTTGAAATATGTAAAGTTGTGCTGTTCATAAGGCCAGTGGCCAAATAGAAATAGAAAGTAAATTGAGATTCTGTTTTATTCTGCTGTGTTTAAGCAAACAAAAAAAAAAGGAAATACCATCTGTTTGTCCATTAAAATTAACTGGTTAAGTTTTTAAAGAAAAATAATAAATACAGGCAGTAGCCTTTCAAAAAAAAGTTCAAAATGAGTGCAGTGTGAAAAATTTTTGTGTGCTGTTGTCTTCCATGACTTGGTCCCATGTACTCCCCCTTAGCTTGACTAAGGCTATCGATCCGAATCCTGGTTTTCTAAGGTATTTCATAACTGCAATTTTTGTCCTAACCTTTTTAAATTGACTTTCACCGCCTCCACAAGTTGTTATTGAACGAGTACATTTTATCGTATGACTTATAGTGACACATTTTCATACACATGCAACAATATCCACTTATTTTTGCACTTTCAGGTGACTCAACTCTGCTTGAACACAAACAACGCAAACTTTCCAATAACTTCTTGTGGAATGTAAATTTTAGATGCATTTTTGTTTAGAATGTTCATGGCCCTTTCTAGTACTTAGAAAATATTTTTGTTTCGAAATGCATCCACCCATCTCCCAAATTTAATTTTTCTATAATTTCCATATGAATTTCAATACGAGCATAAATATAACGCCTTTGGTAAATAACAACCAATTCAATATGCCCAAAATGAATTAAATTTAAATTATTTTTTTCCACCAAAACACATGCGACATGACGTATGTACATTGCATTTCAATGTCACATGATTCTCAGAAGCGCATGCCAGATGTACAGCAGTTTTATAAATGCTTCCACGAAGGTAAGTATTTCCATTCCTCTTCCTTTCTTTTTGTTTCGTAAAAGTAAATTAACTAAATCAATTTTTTTTTCATATTTGCAGCCATCCCGGCTCCTTTTTTTTTTTTTTTTTTTTTTTTTGGCAGAATCATTGCCGGCAGTGACTGGCATTAATTTGGAGAAACCCTGCTTTTCACACGGACAACTAACTCTACGTCTCCTGCTCAAGGGTTGGCAATCCTAAAAATCTCTACATTTTTGCTCCCAACGGAAAAACCAAAAATATTGTTTACCGAAAAACAAAAACTTAAATGAATTAAAATAAATTTACTGGAAAATTACAGGGATACCTTTTTCATTCATTAACTTTCATCCGCAGAACTTAATGATTCCACGAATAGTAATATTTATCCGGGAAATACCGGACACCCCTGCTAGTACTAGATATAAAAGGCCTAAATATTGGGTAGGTGCGAACGAAATGTCCGGCGCGAACGAGCAGTGGATAGACCCCCACCACAGCGGAATGGAACCACCCACAAGTGTTGCGGGTATTACGTCACAGAGTTACTATAAATAGCTAGCACGTGTGCGAAGAACAAGGTTCAGGCGGGGTTTGTTTGGAGTTAATGTGGCTTGCAAAGGAAACATGCAGACGCTGGATTTGAGAGTCATCTTCCTGTATGAATTTAAACTGGGCCATTCTGCAGGAATTGCCGCTCGGAACGTTAACATAGCATTTGGGGAGAATACAGCCAACGAACGAACCATTCGGCGATGGTTTGTGAAGTTTCGAAGCGGAGATACGGACCTGCAAAACGAAGCACGTTGTCACTGACTTGTCGCTGTTTCTGACCTTGTTCTGTTACGTGTGGTTGAAGCAAGCGAACCCCTGAAAAAGTCCTGAGATAGTGGCAGAGGTAGATGTCCACCATGCGACAGTTGTTCGGCGTCTGGCTGCGCTGGGTAAGGTGAAAAAGCTGGACATGTGGCTGCCGCATGAGTTGACAACTGCCAACAAGACTAGGCGTTTGGAAGTCTGCACGTAGCTGCTTGCCAGGAATAAACACGAGCCTCTACTGCATCAAATCGTCACCTGCGATGAGAAGTGGGTCCTTTCTGATAATCGGAAACAATCTGCACAATGGTTAAGCAAGACACATCCTGCTGGACGGCGTCCTAAGCTAAGCCACCGTTCACACCAAGATGAGGATGCTACTTGTGTGGTGGTCTACAGCCGGGATAATTCATCGGAGTTTGTTGGCAAGAGGCCAAACCATCACTGCAGAACGTTATTGTGCTGAATTATACCAGATGCACCGGAAATTGCTGCAGAAACAACCGGCTTTGGTCAACAGGACAACGCTCGCTCTCATGTCGCAAAACGAACGATGCTGACATAAATGCCTTGGGCTATGAAGCACTGCCTTATCCTTCATATTTCCCGGACTTGTCTCCGACAGGCTATCCATCTGTCTCGTCGCCTGGATCACTTCCTTTCCGGGAAACAGTTCACGACAGACAACGAGGTTCAACGTGCAGTTGATGACTTCTTCGGATCCCAGCCACAAGATTTTTTCGTTCCGGGATCATGGCCTTGCCGGATAGATGACAACTATGTGTCCATGTCGAGGTGGATTATTTCGCCTAGGTAAGTTGTCCTATTTTTCCGTTCTCGCACGTGTGCTGGTCTTTTACCGGACATTTCATTCGCACCAAACCAATACTTCACTATAGAAAAAAGTATCAGCATTCGAAAAATTTGCTTTTATTCAACATCTTCTCCGAAGATTTTCTCAACACTCTCTCCAATTTGAAATTCCTGGATAAACTCCTGCTTCCTAGACATTCTTAAAATCACAGAAAGAAATCTGGTGCACTCAAGAAGAGATTACCAGCTCAACTAAGTTATATAGATCAGAAATAAAAAGAACAAATTGCATAGTAAGCAACTTGGATTTCTTTAAAATAAATGTAGACAATAAACTGCTTCACAAAATGGTTCAAGTGTTGAACCGTTCAACACTTTACACAGGGTGTTCGGAAAGTAACTACACACCGTTTTCAACGTAAAAAAAGGAATTGTCTTTAAATTACAATTCGTTTAGTATTGTGACCATTTTACTTACATATTTAGTCCGCTACAATAGTTATTAAAAGTTTCATCCAATAACATCGAAACAAGACTGAATTCGTTTCATTTTATTCTCAAAAATCTTCCTCAGCACTTCGTCTGCCAGAAACTTTACCAGAAATTATTTTTGGGAATACATCTTTTAAGTGATTAAAAATTGCTTAAAATTTGATTAATAATATTTTTCTGTTATTAATTCATGGTGTAAGTATTGCTGCGACGCTTTCAATTCACAAAAATGACACCTCTCCTAGCCAGTGGCGCACTCAATGGGGGCGGCCTGGGGGTCCGGACCCATCCCTTGAGTTAATACTTGGTCCTTCATTCCTTTTTTTTTTTTTTTTTTTTTTTTGGCTGTTTACTTTTAAATATACACCGCTGGCCATTAAAAGTGAAACACCACGAAGATCGCATTCCAGAGACTCGAAAGTTGGCAGAAGGGCAGAACACGGAAGCACATGTAAATGATTAACCGGGCAGCACATATGGAAATCATGTGGGGCAGTAACGCCCCCTGGAAATCGTATAAGAGGAGTGAACAAGAAGCCGGTGTTAAGTACTCGAAGTGTGTTTGCTCGCCGTTCCTGACCACGGAAACTTGCAGCATTCCCTGTCGAAGACAACGGCAGCTCTACCAGCAGGTTTCCGACATCGCGGAGGAATTGTGGCATATCGGGATTGCGGTTTCTCACTCCGCGACATCGGTGCTCGTATGGGACGGCATGCGGCTAAGGTGGGGAGAATATGGCGTCAGTGGGTAGCGGAGGAACAAACGCACCAAGGTGCGGGACCCAATGGCCCCGTCATACACCCCCGAACGAGAGGACCGGCATCTGGTGTGCATGGCTTTGACGGATCGCACAGCCACATCGATCACCATAGCTCAACAGTTCGGGTATGTGGCACAATACCCAGTCTCCGCACGGACGGTTCGACGTTTTCCGCAGCAGCGGGGCATTTTTGCACGGCGCCCATTGCTTCGGCTACCTTTGACAGTACAACACCTGTGTCCGCGCCTGCAATGGTGCCAAGAACGTTGCGCATGGAGGAGTGAATGCCAAGGCATCGTGTTTTCCGAAGAATCCCGCTTCAGTTTTCAGCACCATGATGGACGATTCTGCGTCTGCCGGTACCGCGGTGACCGGTTGAGTGAGTCCTGCATTATGCTGCGCCATACCGGTCCGGCACCCGGCGTTATGGTATGGGGTGCCATTGGATTCCACTCCTGCATGCGCCTCGTCCGCATTACTAGTACGTTGAACAGCCATCGTTACATCACTAGGTGTTGGAACCTGTTGTTATACTATATCTTCAGGGACTGTCTAGTGACATTTACCAACAGGATAATGCGCGACCGCATGTGGCACCCATCGTCCAAGACTTCCTGGATCGCCACCATCTGCCACGTCTTCCTTGGCCCGCTCGGTCCCCGGATATGTCGCCTATTGAACACGTGTGGTCCATGATCGCGGACGACTGGCACGCCAGCGAGCACCTCAGCTACAACGGAGGAACTGCGGCATCGCATCGGAGCTGCTTGGATGGACATTCCCCAAACCAGGGCCGGATTAAGGCCTTAATGGGCCCCTGGGCTAAGACATTTGAGTGGGCCCCAAGGCTGAGACATCTGAACAACAGGCCCCCTAAGAACTTATGACGGGGAATCATTATGAAGTCCGTTAAAACACGAAATTGTAGCAATATGTTTGTGATAATTAATACGTAGTGCATTCTTCAAACTGAATAGTTATCCGTGGAGTTTTTCATAGTAAGTTACTGTACTTTTCATTGTTCTCATAAGAACACGAGTTAAAAGCTTAAGATTCCCACACTTTGTCATGAGATTTTCTAATGATTTAGCATTTTCTTAAATCATCTTTTTTGATAAATGCAATGTGAAACCCCCAGGGGACTTCGACTATAAACGGTTCCAAGCACACATTGGGAGGTGTGCGTGGATGGAAAAGGTGAAATTGTCTGACCTGTATCTCCGACCCCGCTGTGTACACAGCGACCTGAAACCTTTACCCTTGGTGAGTCACTGCCTTGAAATCTGTTTGACTTCCAGCTTCTGGTTCAGACTAAGTGGAAATCATACGAGACAAAAGTAAAACTATTTTATAAACCTCTCTCTCTCTCTCTGTGTCTGTGCCCTGGCACTCCTCCTGGTCCCTTCGTCATGGTTGGCCCCTATAGACCCCCCCCCCTTAATCCGGCCCTGCCCCAAATATACGGTTATGTATAATGCTTTGCCGTTGTGTGACACTACTTGGTAATCGCATATACTGTCCCTTATGTGACGTCTCCCATTCGACCAATGAGAAGCGTTGTTAGAAAAGGCATCTCCTTCCACAGGGATGTCTTGTACGCTTTACTCCTGAAGTTCTCGTTTTGTTGTCAGTTAGAGCGTGCGCGGTTTGAGTTGATAATTAACACAATTTTGATGTTAAAAATAACTGTTAAAATGAATTTTGGTTTTCGTCATTCTATTAATGGTTATTTTGGATCCGTTTTTTCGTTAGAAGATGCTTTTAAACGTTATCAAAAACTTCGAGATTTCTACTAATACACATTATATTCAGAAACGTGGTGTAGTTCACAATCTTGGGCAAGCCCAGTTAAGTGATATTAAAGGTGTGAAGAAGGATGGTATGTTAGAAGGGAAAAAAAATTCCAATGTTAAAAACAGGATACCATGTGATGGCACGCCATTTATTTCCATTGATCACTATACATTAGAATGTCATCAGGGTCGTTCATTGAACAAAAGTAAGTTGAAAGCAATCCAAGATCATGACTACTCGTGTGTAAAAGCAAAGTTCAAACAAGAACAAACAAAAAAAAAAAAAATGAATTGTACAGCAGAAATCTAACTGAAAGAAATTTTAAACGGATTTTCCCCCAGCCGATTTGATGCTTGTCTTTCGTGAGAATTCCATTAATAACGATGTTCAAAATCACACGCACGTTTTAGGCACTCATGATAAATTTTTTATGAAGCTGTTTTCATCCACCCTATGGAGGTGTTGGGATATCTGCCTCAGTGCGAAATGCTGATGATAAACCCGGTAAATAAAGCACAATTAAAGAAATATTGATGAATGAAGCCATGCAATAACAAACATCTTTCTGTTATAAACAACACTAAGAAATTGTTGAATAAGAATTCCTAACAGTAATAATTGAAAATAAGAAGATATTAGGAGCTAAAACACTGAATAAGGCTGTAAAATTGTCAACAAACGACCACTTTCTCGTCACCGTACAAGAAATCACAGTGGAAGGAGATAACTCTTCTAACAACGCTTCTCATTGGTCGAATCGGAAACGTCACGTAAGGGACCGTATATGCGATTACCAAGTAGTGTCCCACAACGGCAAAACATTATACATGACCCAAATATACACTGAAAAGCAATTGAATTAGAGACAGCTGGCGTTATGCAAATGTGGCGCTGTGGGCGGCCCTGTAAACGGAAACGACATGACGTATGCAGCGATCCGACAATATAAGGAGTGATGCGACGGGAATCAGTAAGAGTCGAACGCAGTACGGGTAAGACGAATGATCTAAGCGCATTTGATCGTGGGCAAATTGTCGGGGCCCGACGAATGGGTCACTCCATCTCGAAAGTCGTTCAGGGACCGGGATTTTCACGAGCCACTGTGTCACGGGTGCACCGTGAGTACACCGCATCCGGTAAAACCATCCCGGCAAGAGTTAACTGCCGTGGACAACAGCGTGTAGATGAGCAGGGCCATCGTCGGCTAGCTCGCATTGTAACAGCGGATAGACGGGGCACAGTGCAAGAAATCACTCTGCAATTTAACGCTGGTGCACAAAAACGTGTAAGCAGCCACACCATCCAGAACCATCTCCTCGCTATGGGGTACAGAAGCCATCGTCCCACAAGGGTACCGCTGCTGACCGCACATCACAGGGTGCAAAGATTAGCATGGGTGCGGGAACATCGCCACTGGACCCTAGACATGTGGAAAAATGTTGCCTGGACTGATGAGTCGAGATTCACGTTGGTACATGCGGATGGCAGGATACGAGTACGGGGCAAACCACATTGCCAGCAGGGTACTCTTCAAGCTAGTGGAGGTGGCATTCTCGCATGGGGACTGTTTACGTGGACTGAAACGGGACCCCTGGTACGTGTGACATCTTCCATCATAGGTCAACGTTACCGGGATATCCTGGACGACCATTTGCTCCCGTTTGTGCATCTTCAACATCCCACTGGGGACGTCATCCTGCAACAAGACAATGCAGCTCCCGAATTGTATCCGAATAGTTGGATGAACACTCCACCGACGTGACCTCGCATTCTTGGCCAGCTAGGTCACCTGACCTCAATCCCATCGAGCACATCTGGGATGCCATCGAGAGAGATGTTCGAGGCTCTGACCCTCCTCCGTCAAATCTTCGTGAAATGTAGGAGCTTGTTCAGGGGTCGTGGATCTGTATGGCTTCCCAACACTTCCGGTATCTTGTCGAGTCCATGCCGAGACGAATCGCCGCCGTCATCAGGCCGAAAGATGATGCTACACGTTACTAGACAGGTATCTCTAATTCAATTGCTCTTAAGGGTACATCCAAGGTCTCTGCCTCTCGATGCTGGGCCATGGTGGCTACACCAGGTACTGGCCTCCCCGGCACCGCAGTAGTCTAAGCGATGGCTTCTGTGCCTTCCTCCGAGATAGATCCGGGTTCGAAACCCGTGGGTCATGGATGTTGTGTTTGTCTTACGGTGCTGGCTGGCTCTCTCCATTCCCTGGAAACCAGTGACCCTAAAATAGGCACGGGCGAATGCTTATATCCCATTGAGTTGCTCAGGGTGGTCGTTAAACCTTACAAAAAAACACACACACACACAAAAAACACACACAAAAAAAACAAAGACACCAGGTACTGATTATGTGTTCCCCTCGTCATACCGTGCTGTATTCTTATATTCGATTCACTCTTGTATCATCTGCTTTCTGTACAATAAATGTGGCTTCGATATCTCTTGTCTTTCGTGGTGTTGCACTTTTAATAGGCCATCATTGTATTTGTACATTTTCCTAAACATATATTTTACGAATAATTGCTTGCCTTTATTTATGTTTCCTCCGGGTTATTCAAATTTGCATTTTCAATATTATGAGCCACCCTCATAAAGAAATTCTGGGTGTGCTCCCGGCACATCCCTGTGGTAAAACCGAAGAATGACCGTCGCATAATTAGAAAAATTGGATACCTCGTGGAGCAAAATACCCTTGGCCCTAATAAAACTCCTTTCGTTTCCCGCACTGTTGGCGACCATCCAGGACCGGATTATGTCACGATATGGCCCGGGGTTGGTACTGAATTGTGGCCCCTTGCAGAAAAAACTTTACCTATTTCTGTAAGTCATTTTGCCATCAATTATTTTTGGTGAAACATTGAAGGGTTATCTTTGCTGGGGAAGAGTGTAATGTTGGCAGAAAGAAATTATTATATCTCTATTATTATTGCTATAAAAGCATAATTATTATTTTTAGCACGGCTTTTGAAAAAAGAGATCGTGCTTATGTTACCAGTTTGTCCGTCCGCTTGTCCGTCTGACCTTCCTTCCGTCTGTGGACAACATATCTCTGCAGCTATTTGTCCGATTTAAAAAATTCTTTCTACACTGGAAGCTTGAAATGTGTGAATGATTATCCTTTATTTTGTTTTTTATTTTATTTTTTACGATGCACAATTTTGCCGCTAGAGGGCGTAAATGCAGATGATATCGAATTCAAAATACATTTTATTCCATATATTTGCTTCTAAACATCCGATCGAAAAAAAATTTCACCTTTCGATTCCATTTATGTCGAAGAGTATTTTAGGTATAGTTACTTTTTCACGTTACGCATAGATTTTCCGCTAGGGGGCATAAAAGTAAATTGTGTTTCCCCGATATCTCTGCTTCTAAAACTCCGATTTGAAAAATTCTTTCGGCAGCGGATACAGCTCCTGATGGGAAATCTTTTGCATATAATTTCTAATTTTTGGTAAAAAATGGTTTGGACACCAGGGGGCGTAAGTGTTTATTTCTGCTTTTGATGCGTTATAAGTAAAAATCGTCAAAAACAAAAGCAACATAATAAAATAATACATTTCTTTGCTGTGAAATAGGAAGCATAGTTACTGCAAGTAAAAATGATCAATAATAAATGAGTTGTAATATTAAGATAATGCATTTCTTTGCTCTGAAATGCGTGTATGGCTATTTTCCGAACATCTTGTACAAAAATAAGTATTCCGGTGAAGTAACCAGGGCCGAATTAAGGGGGGGGGGATATCTATAGGGGCTATAGTCTTAGGGCGTACGAGGCATGCTTGAGCAAGTAATAGGTATATAGGTAGAAAGAGAGAGAGGTTTATATAAAATAGCTTTACTTTTTGTCTCGCGTGATTTCCACTTGGTCAGAAACAGATGCTGAATTTATTTATTTAATTTCTTAATTTCGATTTCAAGGCAGTGACACAGTGACTCGTGTCGCGGTGTACAGTGGGATCGACGAGACAGCTACATCTTTTTCACTACCATTCATTCACCTACACCTCCCAATTTGCGATTGGAACCGTTATTGTTCGAAGTCCCTTGTGGCTTCACACTGCATAACAAAAAAGATGCACTAAGAAAAGCATACAACGCTAAATCATTAAAAAATCCAAGATACAATCTAGGAATTCTAAGCTTTTAATTCATGTGCTCGTGAGAACATTTTGAAACAACAAAATAGTTTTGTTGAGCGGTTTTGTCGATTTATTTTGTTGCTTTAGCCAAACTCCATCGGAATTGTTTTGTTGGCAACACACAATTATTTCGTTTGCTATATTTTGTTAATTCAACTATATGGAGGTGGCATCGACCTTACGCCAAAGCGCACGTGATTACTAGCTACTCCATACGGGCACTACCAGACTACCACTGACCAGAAGAATCTCGTTTTGCGCTTAAGATTTCGTTTTGAATTTTGGCTGACTGCGAATTTTTATTTGCGATCAGGAACCGATCGCAAATAAAAATTTCCACGTGAGGTAATGATAAGAGTTGTAATTTATGTATAGAGCTTGATTTCATGTATAGGCTATACAGGGTGCATAGGAAAGTCCCTGTAGCCTGAAATAACTTGCGAACGGAGAGAGGTACAGTTATGCAAGTGAAATAACGGTATAGTAAAGCGACTACGCCCGATTGAATGCAACCGATAGCAGCGCCCCTAGTGGTGAAATGCGGAAGTTAGCCATTGCAAATCTAAAGCGAAAAGAGATAGAGCAAAATTTCCAATTACAAAGTTATAGAACATCAAGTAATTAGTACAAAAGGACATTTGTTTCACACGGATAAGGTAAATTGTCACCTGAATACCCTAAAATGTCCGAATCGAAGACGCCCTTATTTGTTCCGGGGGGGGGGGGGGGCAGTACTCGGTGTCCGACGGCTTAACGTGCTCATCCGACGCAGGGCAGATATTTTGTCGTTCGAGCGTTCGTACCTGCTCAGGATCGAACCTGAGGTCCCTCCGTGGCAGTCACGAACGCTGACCACTATGCCGTCCGCGGCCCCCCTCTCCCAACTAAGCTACACAGAGACTGTATCGCTGCAGATTTGTCGTCTTGACGCGTGCTTTACCTCTGTAAAACACGTGTCAAGACGACACACAACTGGTGTAATATTGGCACGAGAGGAAGATGACATAAATTATCTCAGAATTACTTGCAAACCGAATGCAAACTTAAAACTGGAAAATTCCGTAGATTCACATTAATTACGAAGGTGTATCAGTAGGTAGGAATCAAAATCAGTAGTATGGCAACACATGCGTAATATATATGTTCGCAGTCATCCAGGCGCGATGCTATGGGTGAGCTTCAGCCTACCCAACTATCTTTTTGCCCCCCCCCAACATTTAAACAATGAATACAACCATCTAAGATTTTAGTGAGTTTCGATAAATCTGTGAACTGTTCGTATAAACAGATTTTTTTTTCTATGCATGAATTTTTTTTGTTAAATTTAGTGTATTATTGTTCGAAATGGAGGGAACTCATCGAGGGAATGTCTAAGAGCAGGGATTTTACCCTCCCCCTTCCCCCCACACACATACATAGTTTCTTCCTACACACCCCATAAGAAATCTCAACATCCCTCTATTTGAAAGTATAGCAGAGTTGTCAACAACAGTTAGCATTTACATGGATTTCCCAGGGTCTCGGAACTGGGGGAGAGGGTGCTGTAAACTCACCGAGGGGGGGGTCGGTGTTCAACAACAAACTTCATCCACGAATACAGTTGCAAGTTTTGGTTTGTATGTTCGTTCCTTTTGCTAATTTATTTCGCTAGTGAACAATTTTTCCACGCTGAATAGTAAAAATAAAAATAAAATTCAAAATATAAAGGGGGGGGAGGGGGACTGAACTCCCTTGAAATATAAAAAATAAATCGCATTATCAGAATTTCTTTGACGATGACTGAGTTGTAGGGTCATTATTGTTGGAGAAAAGACAACTCTCAAATGACATGAAAAAAACTATTTACTATTCAAGTTCCTTTCCCTTGATCATTGCAGTGGCATCAGGCAGTATTCGATGCTGAAATTCGACGCTTTCTTCTCCATCTTTAATCGCATATTCTCTTTCGCTTTTGCTCGAAGATAGTTTCTTCTTATCGTGGTCAACAGTCAAACCTCCCTTTCCCACTCACAAACCAAAAGCCCTGAAATTCTCGCTAACAAACACTTCTTCTCTCACACATGCATAGCAAAATCATTCCTACTTGCTGCAAAACAATAAACAGGAAGATATCAAAAGCTTTCTCTCTCTTTCGCAAAGATTTCCCTTAGCATTGTTTTACTAGGGCGAAACATTTAGCTAAAACGTTCTCCTGACAACACTTCTTTGTAGAAAATTAACTACGCGGAGAAGTTATTTAAACAGCAGCTTAGCATTTCATATTGTTATTTACCAAGCAGGTGCGTACTGACAACTCCCGCAAACTCCGCAGGGCGGGGTCACGACTAAGGGAACCTCTATATAGCCACAGCAAAAATATTTTACAAAATTTTTGGCGGAAATTTCATATAAAGCTGGTTAAGGAAGTAGCGGTAAATTTTGACGGCAGCTTTGAAAGAAGTATTAAAAAGAAAAGCACTTTTTTATTATCAGTAAATAAAGTAAAATATTTAGAAATAAATTTCGCGGTTTCAGTTCATTAAAACTGGATGAAGGAAAAGTAGCTACTCGAGATGACTTGAGGCTCCTTTTTGCAGCCACATCGAATGTGAAAGAAACATCAATAAATGAAATTTTTATACCAATGAGGATAGAGTTATGTACACTGGCGGAAAGTGAAAAAAAAACACCAAGAAGGAAGCGTCTGATACCAACGAAATTTATACAGCATAATAACGGAATACAGAGGATAACGTGGTCAAAACATTATGGCGAAATACAGCTGTATTTGCTGGTAAACTGAAAAATAACATTTCCATGTAACATGGTTAGTACGAGGTTGAACTGCCATGAACTGCGTCACACTGTGCAATTCTGGCATGGAGTCTGTCGTACAGATGTTGGATGTAAGTTTGGGGTATTGAGTTCCAAGCATCCTCAACCTGGACGTGTAAATCGGGGATGGTCGTGGCTGGCCGTGGAGACCGGATAAGTCGTTGTCCCATAAAATCCCACAGGTGCACAATAGGGGACAAATCCGGTGAACGTGCAGGCCATGACAGTTCTCTCACACCCTGAAGTGCATGTTGCGTTGCACGTGCCGTGTGTGGGCGTGCGTTATCTTGCTGGAAAACACCACGATGGACCGACCTTACAAATGGCACAACAACGGGCTGAATGATGTTGTTGATGTAGGAGGTGCTGTTTAACGTACCCGGTACAAACACTAGTTGTGTACGGGAGTGATAGCTGATCGCTCCCCACACCAGGAGACCAGGTGTAGGCCTGGTGTGGGCCCTGTGTGTCGCTGGCGGATGCAAGAAGGGTAAAGACGCTCCCCTGTGCGTCTGCGAACTCGCATACGGCCATTGGAGGCTCCCAAGCAGAATCTGATTTCATCGCTGAACACAGCAGATCGCCATTGCCTTCTCCAGTGCAGAAGTTGGCGACACCACTGCAGCCGTTCCCGACGGTGGGCTGGAGTCAGAGGTACACATGCCAGAGGTACACATGCCAGAGGCACACGTGCACGTAGTCCTGCATCCAGTAGACGGTTGCAGATTGTTTAGTCACCTCAGGTGCAACGGCAGCTCGGATTTGCGTAGCAGTGGATGTTCTGCTTGACAACGCCGCTCTTCTTATGCGTCGATCGGTCCGCTATTCAGTCCGTCTGTGATTCCCGGTTCCACGTCTTCTCGTGTGGGAATGTTCCTCGGACCATCTACGCCACACATCGTACCACCACCGATACTTTTCGTCCAATTCGCTCCGCAATACAACGATACGACCACCCGGCCTCGCGGAGTCCGACTAGACGACCTCGCTCAAAGTCCGATAACTGCTGAAATCGTACACGTCTTCCATGTCCAGGCATTGCAGCTTCTTCAGGGTGTTCGCACGTGTCCGCACGCCGACGACTGATTACATTCACTTCGCCGTACTCCTTAAATACCACCGACGATAATTTGCATATTATGCCGTGCTGTGGCGTAAGCGCACACCGGTTGGTCCCGAAATTAACATCACACCTACGTAAACTCTACCCCATGAACATATGTAAATTTCAATCGTCCGCCAATTCCTTCTTGGTGTTCTTTTTTCACTTTCCGGCAGTGTATTACAACCGTTTGTACAAAACTGTGCATCCTTCAGAATGTAATGAGCTAAAAGGTGTTCTTCGTGGAAAACGTTTTACTACATGTAAACTATTGTGGTATGACGTTAAATGTGTTTCATATTCAAGAGTAAATAATTTAAGAAGTTTTACTTTTTTGTGCCACAATCCTTGATTGTTACTTGCTTATATTCCGTATTCTCGTATAAATCGGAAAAAGCCCTTCTTACCCTTAGGCACTGTCAGATGTTATTTACGTGTGGTGCTTTTCGTTTTGTGCAGTTGCCGTTGTCTGATTGTCGGCAATTTACATCGTTTCTCATCATGTTTCTGTTTCGTATATTACCTTTTTTACGCTTTCCAACCGTAGGTTGAAGAAGCGTATATGCTCCAGCTTTGTCTGTCTGTCTGTCCGCACGATAACTCACGTAAAAATGGTTAGATTTTAATGAAATTTTAGTATGTGGTAGGAGACAACTGGGGACGAACCCTATTGAAAATGGATGAAATGGGGTCAAAGGTCCGGACATAAAAGCGGGATCCATTCCATCGCCCTTATGCGTCATAACTTACGTAAAAATGTTTCGATTGCGACAAAACTTTATCATGTTGTTACCGAAGTATACCGAACCGGTTCTGTTCAATATATAATCGAAATGGGGCCAAAGGTCAAAGCACAGGAGCGGGATTTATTCCACAGCCATTATCCTCATAACTTGACTAAAAATGCTTCTATTGCGACAAAACTGTGGTATGTTGTTCCAGAGGTATACTGAACTAATTCTGTTGAATATCATCGAAATGGGGTCAAAGGTCAGGGCACAGGAGCGAGGTTTATTCCACAAGCATTATCCTCATAACATGAGTAAAAATGCTTCTATTGCGACAAAACTTTAGTAAGTTGTTCCGGAGGTATACTGAACTAATTCTGTTGAATATCATCGAAATGGGTCGAAGGTCAAGGCACGGGAGCGAGATTTATTCCACTGCCATTATCTTCATAACTTGAGTAATGATTTCTGGTATGTTGGAAAGCATATCATAATTAATGCATTGCATGATTTTACTAACTTGTGATGTTATTATGGTTTTGATGCTGCTTTTGTTTCTGATGTAAATCGTTTGGCATGGCGCTCTTGGACCCACTGGCCCTTGCAGGAATGAACTCTAACCAATGGCAGGTATGTGTTTTATGTGTATACTCGTAATGGATTTCAAAGAGGATTGCCCTAGTTCCCTAAAAGAATAAAATTTGCATTACCTACTACCTTTTTATGGGCGATCATTTCAATTACAACGTGCACATTCGTGTCACAATAAAGTGCAATAATTTTGGTTTTACGATAAATACCTGTAGGTTCAAAAAAATTTGAATTATTGAAAAGCTCATAAAACATAGTTAATAATGTGGAATTTAAAAATTTCAGTAATTAAAAGCTATTATTTCTCAAAAGGGCCTTTAAGAACCTCTGAGCCCACCGGCGAGTCATGGCACAGCCCCCCCCCGTGCGTCCCGCGAGTGCACACACGCATATAACTCCATTTTACCACAAAAAATCTAAAAATATTGCTAGGTATATCTTTTCTTTTTCATCTCAAAAAATACAATAAAAAATGTCTTGTACTGTGTTTTAGCAATACATTTCCATATGCAATTGATATACCCTATTAAGTTTAGGTAAAAAGTCCGTCATATAAATAAGAAGGGAAAAGAGAAAATAATTATGCGATATTAATCCTGGATCTTGAAACAGTGGAGTTTAAGTAGAAGCACGTAGTTTATATCAAAGTCATGTGAAATTCAAGGTATTGGTGCATTTTTCTGACTTTCAGTAGATTCTCATAAATAAAAAAAATAATCAATATAAGTATTTATTGTAAATAAATCAAATAAATAAATTAATTTCTAAAAATAATACCGAAAAAGAAACTGTTCTCAACAAAAGCACCTAAATGTCTTCAAGTAGGTGGCACATCGGTGGTATGATTTATACTTTAGTGACCCAGACTAAAGCCACGAGGTTTTGAGGGAGGAGAATAATGTAAGATTCAAGAAGGACTTTAAACTTACCGTTTGTGGCTCATTTTGTTTGTTTGTTTTATTGGGGTTAATAACGCAAGAGTACACACACACACACACACATACACACACACACATACACACACATCGATGAGCTATTCCATTATGACCACCCCCAGCGTAGAGAAATGAGCGCGCCTGGAGACCGAACGGTGGCGCAGGTGAAGTTCACAGAACAGTATATATACAACCAGAGGACCGGCTTTCGTTTAGTAGAGTGCTCGGGGTCAGAATGGGAAAAGCTGCCGAATTATCGGAGTTTAATAAAGGACAAATTGTGATGGCACGGCGGCTGGTAACTACGATCTCGGAAACGACGCAGCTTGTGGGTCGTTCACGTGCCGCTGTACTGAGTGCATATCAAAAGTGGTGCACAGATGGCCAAACGACGAATCGTCGTCCACAGCTCATTGATGCCAGAGGGTAGCGGAAACTGGCGGGCATTGTTCACAGCAACCGCAAGGCTACAGTGCGACAAATCACCTGCAGTTACAACAGTGGTGATCAGGGCAATGTGTCACAACACAGAGTTCATCGCAGCCTTCTGAGCCTGCGTAGCGGAAGACCCAGCCGGGTCCCCATGCTCACTGCACGTTATCGCCAGCAACACATGAAATGGGCCCAAGATCATCGAGATTGGAAGAAAGCGACCTGGTCTGACGAATCAGGGTTCCTGGTGCATCACGTATAGACAGCTGAGCGGGGATACGCCGATTACCGCAATAACAGAGGCTATAGCACCTGGATGCACTTGTTGGGCGGAAACATGCCGGCGGCGGCGGTGTCATGCCGTGTGCGATGTTTTCTTGGGACACTTTAGGCAACATTATCTCAATAGCGCAATCCCTGACAGCAGTCAGGTATCTGGACATCGTTGAGGACCAAGTTCACCCATTCATGGCAACTGCCAGAATCGTCAATGAGTAGTTCGAGGAATATGCTGGTGTTTTTCTGTCAATGTCCTGGCCTTCAAATCCATCTGACATAAACTCAGTAGAACATTAGTGGTTCGACTTGGAAAAGCGGGTTCGCACTAAACACCACCACCCCAAAATGTACGGGAACTGGAGGACCTGCTGTTGATATTAAGGTACCATGTACCCCAAGATACCTATCGCCACCTGGTCCAATCGATACCTCGCCGAGTGGCCGCTATTTTACTGGCTAAAGGGGATCTTACAGCTTATTGGGTAGGTGGTCATAATATAATGCCTCATTGGTGTATATACAGTAATTATACATATAGTCTTTTTTATTATCATATAGCACAGTTGTCAACATCAATTTGTATGTACACGAACTTTTTAGCAATATCTTTATTTCTCTTTGTTTTATTTGTGTGAAGTCTGTATATACAGGGTGATCATAATTAAAGTATCCCTAGTCAACACTCTGTGGAGAGATATCTAGCTGTCCAAACGCAACCAGATTTGGTATGCTGACAATTGAGGACATGCGGAAGAGATTTCCGAAAAAAAAAGTTCCAAAAGTCACCAGTAGGAGACTTGTGGCGCTGCAAGCTGCGATACTATAGATAATTTTCGGCTCTACGTGGGAAACGACACAAAAATCAACACACGTGTTGCGGTCAAGACGTTTTATTGTCTCCCGTATTTAATTGCACAAGGGAGAGATTGTGCAATTAAATACCGGAGACACCTTAGCGGTGCAACCGGTACTGCTCAACGTGGGCGCCATTGTTAAATTGCAAAAACTGAAGTCGATGAGCTGCAGTGTGTTCAACGGCCGAACGTAACTGATTATTGTCTTTCATTTCAACAGTGGAATCTGTTGAAATGCATGAGGATTTTGCAATGCCCAAATGCGACAGTTATGCGTGTTGACTGTTCCATTGAGGTGAAAATGCGCCTCGTCACTCCAGAAGATCTCCCATGGCCACGCATCGTCCACTTCCATTCTATCAGAGAAGGTCAATGCAAAAGTCAGTCGGGCGTCCTTGTCACCGTCAATTAACTGTTGTGTGTGGCTGATCTTGTATGGAAAAAATGCAACACCTTTCTCAGTACCTTCCACACGGGGCACATCCAGCTTCCGTGACACTGCGCGTGCATCACTGCAACCTGGTACACATTATCCATGGAGCAATCCACAAGCGCCGTGGTGATATCTTCAACCACTTCTGGAGCTATAGGTTTGCGCCCTCGCCCTGGTTGAACACGTAGACATCCAGTTTCCTCAAAACGAGCAATCATTCTTCTGAGAGCACATGGAATCAATGGACCTCGGGGCAAATTCTTACGACGTCGGAATTCTCGAAGCGCAGCGGCAGCATTGCTCGCGTTTTCATAAAACAGCTTCACTAGAAGAGCGCGTTCTGGCAATGTGATACCCATTGCGGTTGAAGGAATACGAATGGCATTCATGATGATGATCATATGTAGAGGATTTTAGGAAGGGAGTTTCTGACCCCAGGTCTTAAACAGCCCTTAGAAACAGGAAACTACGAGATTTGGGCTAGAGCGCCCTATAGGAAAGTGACACGGAAGCGAAGTAGAAAAGGGAAGGAAGACGCCCTTATTTATTACGGGGGTGGGGTACCCGGGGTCTGACGGCTTAACGCCCCTATCCGACGCACGGCGGATATTTAGTGGATCGAGCGTTCGTACCTGCCTGGGATCGAACCTGAGGCCCTTTCCGTGGCAGTCACGAACGTTGCCCACTAGGCCACCCGCGGCCCCGAATGGCATTCACCATGCCTAGGACAGTTTTATACCGTGGAGTCGCCCGTAGCGCGTGTGCTTTATGCAAATGACATGCTTTCTTGTCGCTCATAGCGCCACAAAGACTCATTTCCCTCGTAGAGCCGAAAATTGTCTATATTATTGCAGCTTGCAGCGCCTGAAATTCCCTGGTGGTGACTTTTGGAACTTTTTTTTTTTTTTTTTTTTTTTTGCGGAAATCTCTTCCGCATGTCCTGAATCGTCAGCATACGTAATTTGGTTGCGTTTGGACTGCTAGATATCTCTCCAGAGAGCGTTAAATAGGGATACTTTAATTGTGGTCACCCGGTATATAGCAGTCTAATGTGTTTTTCAGTTTTTCTTGTTTGAATTGTATGAGCATTGTTCAATAAGTAATGAGATTTTCTGCCTGAAAAAGTCAAAACGTAACATACCTAAACCTAAAAATAATCGGCGCCAGCATTTAGACAGCAGTCCCATCGTTGCACAAATCCTTCTATTCCTGCTTCATAAAAGGAGGCAGGTCAAAAGTTTGCACGGGCCTAATTTGGTGAGCCCGGCCCAAATATTAGACACTTAGCCTGTCCTGCCCGGGCCCGTCAATTGCAGCTCTTATTTAGGCCCGGCTCGCGATGTGCGATTTGGTATTTTTTTGTCTTTCTATTGTACTTTATTAAAATAAGAAAATTGAATAATGAAATGCGATATTATTGAAAATATTTAATTGAATGTGGGCCTAAAAATATTAACTAAACTTTCACAATTATCGAAAAATATAACCTTTAAAAGAGAGAGAAAAAGGAAGACTAAACTCGCTCAGAATCTCCCTTTCTCTGAACTAGTAAGCGGTAATACTACGAAAGTCAATTCCTATACAGATTAAGGATAGGAGAAAAGATCCATGCTTCCTACTCTCTCATACAAACACACATACACCCTACTCCACTGCAGACACTCCCCGTTCCCCACTCTACACAACACACACACTCGCTCGGGGTCGAATCTTTTTGTTGTCAACAAGCCTCAAAGTGGTTTTACCATCTTAATCCCAACAGATTGGTAAAAACACTGTAAGTGTCTCTCCTTGCTTTTCTGATTACGTCCTGGGTTATGTCATGGAAGTAAGTAAAGCCAACAAAACAGTTAAATACATCATGAAATCGGGAAGACTACTTTTTTCTTTCTTTACCATTGCGTAAAAAAGAATGAGTCGACTTGGCCCGACCCTGTCGTAAATGTTCCAGCCCGGCCCGTGCAGACCTCTAAGGCAGGCTGCTGCTGCAGCCAGTTATCTACAGCTTCACGCAGCTGATCATCCGAAGCGAAACGTTTGCCTGTGAGAATTTTTTTGATAGGTCCAAAGATGTGAAAATTGCAGGGCGATAGGTCAAGACTATACGCCGGATGTTGAAGTACTTCCCAGCGAAAGCGATGCAACGTCCTTTACCTGTGGTAACTGCCGCATGCGGCCGGGCGTTATCATACATAATACCCTGAGTGAGGTTGCCAGATCTCTTGTTTTTGATGACTTGTCGAATCTTCATTAAAATTCGACAGTATCGTTTGGTAGTGATGACTGACCCGTTTGGTAGCCACTGAAGAAGCAATGGTCCTCGATGGTCAAAGAACAGGATTAACATCACCTTGCCTTCGGAAATGGTGGACCGTGATTTCCTCGTCGGTGGTAATGACGCTTGTTTCCACTTCATGCTCTGGCGTTTCGACTCTGGCTCGAAATGATGACACCAACTTTCATCCCCGCAGCAAAATTGCGTAGCAGGAAATCTTCACCTTCTTCATGGTAGCGGAACAGCTGCTGTAACGATAGTCCCATTCGGTGACTCATCTTTTCATCGGACAGATGTATTGATGCCCACGTAGCGCAAACCTTACGATATTCAAGGTTCGATATATCGCATTGACAGTTCAATGCTCACACTCCCACTGTTCACCAGTTCTCGGATCGCGATTCTTCGGTTGGTCTTTACTACAGCATCCACACGTGCGGTTGTCGTCATTGAAACAGCACGGGTTCCGCTGGTATACTGAACCAATGCTGTTGAATATCATCGAAATGGGGTGAAAGATCAGGGCACAGGAGCGAGATTTATTCCATAGCCATTATCCTCATAACTTGAGTAATGATTTTCTGGTATGTTGGAAAAGCGTATCATAATCGATGCTTGCACGATTTTACTAATTTGTTTTATAACTGAGTCAAAAGATTTTTTTTTCTATGCGTAAAACATTGTGGCACTGCGATTTTTATATTCCACAGTAAAAAAATTAAGTAGTTTTACGTTTTTTATGCTACAGTTCTTATTCGTTACTTAGTTATTTGTATACTTATGTTGTGACATTTCGTATAAATCGGAAAATTCATTAGACACTGTCACACGGCAGTTTCATGTTTTGTGTGTGCAATCTTGAGGCATTTCAAAAAGCAGGCCTTAGTTCTTTAAAATAATAAATTTTGCATGAATGATTAATTTTGACCTACTTTGTAGCAATTTGTATCGGTAACCAGGGCAAGCATTTTAATTATAACGTACACATTTGTTTCACGCAATAAAGTGAAATACAGTAATTCTGATTTTCCAAAGAATTTGATTTATTAAAACACCTGTAAAGCCTAGTTAATAATATGGAAGTTAAAATGTTGAGTAATTGAAAGCTAATAGATTTTTGCAAAAGAGCCTCGAAAACATTTTTTGAGGGGGGTCGAGTTTTTCCGGTACGTCACCTGGCTCTAGCCTTGCTTAAGGAGCATTTAGACGAGAGAGATAGAAATAACCCCAAAACAAAATACCGCGTGTAGTATTTGGTAAAACGATTCTTAGCTATGCTCTAACCTTATCAACTGTTAAAAAACAAGCAGTTATCCTTTCAATCCTAGATTTAAAGCTTAAATATTTCACACTAAAAATTTTCAGCTTTTGAAACATTTCCTTTTATCCAACACTCCCGCGAAAAGTTTTTCAGCACCCCCAAAAGTTCTCTATATCCCCTCTCCCTTCCCCATATAAATTTTCTGGATAAACCCCTGCACTACAGGAACATAGGTATCTACCGGTGAATACCTCATGTATTGCCTCATGAAAATCATTCTGCTGTATCTTGGATGAAAGGAAATTGTTGAAAAATGCTATACATACGAAAACAAATCCAGTCCTGAACAAATTTGAACTAAACTTTAGTAGTGAAAGGATTTCCAAAACCCTCTCGATATATAATGTAGCATCAAAAATAAAAATAAAATGAGTCTCTTGAAAACCCCACATTTTCACCTAAATCATTATGAAGATCATTCTGAAAGTTCAAACGTATATATGTCCTATGAAATTAATTTTTATATTTATTTGGCCGCCATTTTACTGCGCAATCGTATTGGTATCTTCTCCTTCAGTAAACGCCTTTTTGACTCATGTGAGCCAGTATTGGTAGATTGTTATTTCTTTTAAGATAAATGTGGGTATGAAATAATAGCGTATACAATAAAAGAGAAATCTTTGCCGTAATTTTACTGATTTTTGAAAGAAAACAACAACAACAACAACAAAAACATTCGAACTCAAGTAACTTTTCACTTTCTTAAAACACTTCTCTCATCAAAAGAGGTGAAATGCAGCATCCTTCCACTGAGATTATTGTCTCATCACCCGTAAGTTTTAATTCACATATTTCAGTAATTACTTATGGAAATCTGGATGCATTAGATACGGTCCAACAATTTTAAATTTTGCTTAGTTGAGTTTTTTGTACAAAGAGCTTAGCCTCGTTCGGATCAATTTCTGGATAAAACGCACAGCGTAATCATTGATTTATAAATTTTTTACCAATACATCATTAATAAATTTCGTTTCTTTTTAATTTTTTGCGGTACGAAAAATTAGGTAAGTGTGATTAATAATAATTAGTTATGTGTTTTTCTTGTGCTTTAAATTTTTTATTCGTTTTCGATTCAAAAACCTAAAATTTAAATTGCAAAGGCAACGTAAATATGATGTGATTGCACAAATTTCAAATATGTACAGTATACGTATATTCCCTTCAAAAGCTGTGAATAATCAGAAGTGAGTGTTGAAACCCGCCTTTCACTAGTCCTTAACATATAAAAATTGTTAGGTATGCATAAATAGGTGTGATACTTAATTTATTTTGGCATTTTCCTCCGTCATTCAACATAACTCTTTTTTTTTTTTTTAAAGCGATCTTTCAGTACCACCTTTACGTTTTTTTTCTTTTCTTTTTACCGTTATTGAGACATTCCAGGTTGATTATCGCACTTTCACCGAATCCTAAATCACGCCGTGTCAAGGGCCCGTAGCCAGACAAGCAAGTTACGAGGGGCGGCTGATGATTGAGATCGGGAGAAGGACATAAAGTGGTCGGGCAAAAGATGTAAAAAAGGTAGGGCACTATACTGCTGTGTCAGTCGCTAGGACGGGCAAAAGGAAACACAGGTCGGGCTCAGCCCGGCCTGGCCATCCCCTTGCTACGGCCCTGCGCCGTGTACATCAGTCTCACTTCATGCTAGCTTTGAAATGCCATTGCCACACTATAGAGAGAAAAAGAAAGCAACTACGCAGCACTATCGCCTTCTTTGAACATGCTGTCGTGCCGAATATAGTAGTGTTTTTGCTCTTCGCTTAAGGCAAAAACGGGGGCGTCGGGATGCGTTTCGGATGTCGGAGTATATCTCTGAGGGAGAATCGCATTGTTCTATGTCAGTCCGTGAATAGGGAAGGGGGTGGGTGTGATGGGTCATCGTAATGGGAACTATTGTCCCTCTCAAGATTTAAAAAAGGGTAAGGCATAACAGGCTACAAATCTAATGACGTATGTCTTCAGCTTGATTATTTTATAACAGCTTGCTTGGTCCAGCGGCATTTTTCTCAAAGAAATACAGATACCCCTGCTATGTCCTTTCAGAGCAAACGTCCAACAAAAACAGAAGGAGAAATGTTCTTTTTTTTTTTTTTTTTTTTAAAGGAAATAACCGTTTCAGGCAGAAATAAATGCCAAATGAAATAAGCGATTATGATTCACAATTTGCAAAATAATTATACACCCGTTCCCAAAAATTCAGGGTCAAAGAATACAAGAAAGTAGGTCATTTCTTGAGTGGTCCACCGGGAAGTGTCCCGGTGTCCCGGTGGGCCAATCACCCCTGGGTACAGTCAAAAAAACAGTTACGTGGTCTGCTAAGGCCGTGGGGATGCCATCCCTCAATCAGCTGAAGCTCTGGTTGCCGGTTAACAACCACACAGGAAAACTACCACACGTCTTTCAGCAACTTGAAAAACTGCCACAGAAAAACTACCACATATTTTTCATTAAGGGACCGGGCACAAATTGCTGTTCCTTCGTGGAACATTTTGAATGTGTGGCAGTTTTCCAAGGTACCTGCTGACAGGAAGGAGCTCTTTTGTTTGTCTGAATTTTCATGCCGGTTCTTACGAGTTTAGGGCAACTGGCAACAAAAGTTCAAGGGGGCGAGGGGCGGGTTATAAAGGTTGACGTTTCTTGGCTTATTTTGAGCATTGAATTGGGAACTACAAACAAATTTCGAGAAAACGTTCTATGTAAGCCAAGCGAGAACTGTACTTATATTTGAAGAAATAAATTGCCGTGACTTAATAGTACATTTCCTAAAACTACAGTGTTAGATGAAACAACGGAATTACAGCATGACTCATACTGTGTTCAGAAAAGGACGACAAAGGTGGGTTTTTTTAATAACGTTTCACTTTTATTTAAGCACTAAATATTTACATAGCATGTCAAGTTTGTAATATTTTACTTAATTAATTCATAGGCCCTACACCTTTGCCTTTTTAACAGCTTTTAATCTGCCGACTTTACATATTAGCGTTTACATATTAGCATTGCGCTTTTACTTAGCACTAAATATTAACTCATAGGCCCTAGGCTCTTTCAACAGTTTTTATTCTACCGACGCCATATTCACAACGTTTCATATCATGTCAAGTTAATAATATTACGCTTTTACTTAGGCACTAAATATTAATTCATAGGCCTTAGACCTAGGCCTTTTAAAGAGCTTTTATTCTGCCAATGTCATTTCCACAACGCTTACACATCAAGTCAATTTAATAATATTGCGCTTTTACTTAGCCACGAGATTTTAATTCACAGGCCCTAGGCCTAGGCCCTTTCCCCAGTTTTTATTCTGACTGTGTCATATTCATAAACTTTACATAACGGTACAAGTTAATATGTTGCGCTTATTAAAATTTTCTAAAAAGGCCAAGGCCAAGGGCCGATAAATTAAGATTTACTGCCAATATGAAAGCACAATACTATTAACGTTACTTGATATGTAGACGTTGTGAATATGACATTGGTAGAAAAAAACTGGTAAAAGGGCCTAGGCCTATGGCCTGTGAATTAATATTTCGTCCCTAAGTAAAAGCGCAAATTTATTAACTTGACATGATGTGTAAACGTTGTGAATATGGCATCGGAAGAATAAAAACTGCTAAAAGAGCCTAGGCCTAAGGCCTATAAATTAATACTAAGCGCCTAAGTAAAAGCACAATGCTATTAACTTGATTTGATATTTAAACATTATGAATATGAAGTCGGCGGATTAAAAGTTGTTTAAAAGGCCAAGGTGATGTGACGTGCCTGCCCAGCAGGACGCACACGACATAAAGGTAGATAGCAATGATAACGAACGTCCGCGTAGCTCAATTGGTAGAGCAACTTATTCCGGAATGAGGGGGACCTGGGTTCGAGCCCCGTCGTGGACAAAAATGGCGGAGAAATTTACTTCGTTATAGTGAATTAAGTAAAAGAAAAACATTACAAATTTGACATGTTATATAATAGTGCCTAAGTAAAAGTGCAGCGCTATTAAAAAATCCCACCTTATCGTTCTTTTCTGAACACAGCATGAGTCATACTGTAATTCCATTGTTTTGTCGAACACTGTAGTTTTAAGAAATGTACTACTATAAGTCGCGGCAATTTATTTCTTCAAATTAAAGTACAGTTCTTGCTTAGCTTATACAGAACGTTTTCTCGAAATTTGTTTGTAGTTCCCGATTCAGTTCTCAATATAGGCCAAGAAACGGCAATCTTTATACCCCCCTCCTCCTTTAACTTTTGTGGCCAGTTGCCCTAAACTCGTATGAACCGGTATGAAAATTCAGACAAACAAAAGAGCTCCTCCTGTCGGCAGGCACCTTGGAGAACTGCCACACATAATTCGGAAACTTGGAAAATTGGCCCCACTGGAAAACTTCCACACATTCAAAGTGTTCCTAGGAGGAACAGCAATTTGTGCGCGGTCCCTTAATGAAAAACATGTGGCAGATTTCCAATGTGTGGCAGTTTTCCTGTGTGGTGGTTTATGGAGCTTCAGCTGACCCCATGCGGGTTTGCTCATTTTCCATAACCGCCCATGGGACAATAAGCTTGGTCGCGTTGTATCTTTTTTAACGCGAATGAGATACCTGGATAGGCCTACAAAAAAGAAGAGCACTATGTTTAAATTTGCTTTAAACTACAAGTGCCCCCCTTCCGCGTTACCTTTCTCTCCCTCTCCTTTAGATTCGGCAAATCTTAAAAGGAAAATAGAAAATACGCTCTCTGCAGTGTGACTCGGAGTGTGGAAATGGCGTAACACAGATATCTTGGGCGACTCGGTCAAAACGGTTTTTGTCGGTGGCTTCCAGCGAAAGCTGGGTACGCCCAGGGAATAAAACGTCTCTGCAAGTGACGAACACTGTTTCATCCGTATACGCTACTCCTCTTTTTTTTTTTTTTTTTTTTTTTGGTGGGGTGGGGATTTTTTTATATATGTTACGTTTCGAAAAGAAAAAAAAGTTTCCCTCTTCCCTGACCCTTAGCAGCAACAAATCCGGGTGCTCATATGGAAGAGAACAGCTTTTCCTGTTAATTAATTTTAAGAAATAATTTCTGTTGAGTTATCCATCGTTCATGAACTATTATTTCAATTTTACTTTTCTTAAAAACGTACCAGTACACGAATAAATAAGGTAAAAGTATTTGGGCTTATAATGAAATACAAAAGAAATTTCCATAGATCACTGAAAATCAAAGTTCTGGGAATTTAGAACGTCCATTCTCCAGAGGGATTTACTCCCCCCCTTTTGCCAGGTAAGTTCCTGAGTATCTACTTCCGCAATGCAATTTTTTTTATAACTGATACCTATGTACTCGGATATAGCAATATGTTTCTTTTTTAATTTTTCTTGTTTCAAGCATATGTTCCATGTATCGTTGCAACCAGGGCTGGTTGCAACCCCGAAGCATAAGTGCGAATCTCTTCCTTTTAGTCTGCTTATAATTTTGCAGATAAGCTTCTGAATCATTTTAGCGTGCACAAGATTTGTGAAAATATCAATATCTATTGCTTTTATTAAAATTATTTATTATGGTTGGGGGTTTAACGACCATGATGTTGAGGATTTTAGGAAGGGAGTGTCTGACCCCAGGCCTTAAACAACCCTTAGAAATAGGAAACTAGGAGATTTGGGCTAGAGCGCCCGATAGGAAAGTGACACGGAAGCGAAGTAGAAAGGGGAAGGAAGACGCCCTTATTTATTACCGGGAGGGCCGGTGCCCGATGTCCGACTGCTTAACGTGCCTATCCGACGTACGGCGGGTATTTAGTGGATCGAACCTGAGGCCCTTCCCGTGGCAGTCACGAACGTTGCCCACTCGGCCACCCGCGGCAACAGGTTTAACGATCACCGTGAGCAGTCGTCCGCCCCCTAATTTAGGGCCACTAGTTCATGGGAAGGGAGAGAGCCAGTGCCGTAAGACAAACACAATATCCATGCCTCATCGGTATTCGAATCTGGACTCATCTCGGACGATTGATCAGAAAGCACTGCCTAGACCACTGCGTCACCGGGCATCACCTATTGTTTCAGCAAATTATTTTAATAAATGTTGCTTTTGCGTTGTTTAGAGGAGCATTTACACGTAAGAGATTAGAAATAATAACAGAGCGAAAAAAAAATAAATGTCCCCTATTTTGAAAAAAAAAAAAAATCCGATTTTAACCATTCTCGGCTATCAAAATTGCTCAATAGTTTTCAATTTTTTAAACTTTACCCCAATTTTAATCTTAGATTTAAAGACTACATGTTTTACTTTAAAAAAAAAATCTTCCTTCGATCCCCCCCTCCTCCTCCCACACACCCAATTTTTTCAATACTCCCAAAGGTTTTCTAAACTTACAAGTGATATATATTTCATTAAAAAGTTTTGTTCGGTAAGAGATTCCTTTGTGTTCATACAGATTTCAAACATAAGAAAAAATTTTTTGACTTTAAGTTGGCGTTTTGTTATGTAAAACAGTTTTACTTTTTTAATAAAAGCGCGCCCTCCGCTTTTAAATGTCTGGATTCGCCAGTATGTAAGAGAAAAACGTTTTCCACATAAATTACGAAGTGTCGGAAATACTACGTTCTCGGTATTCACCCGTTCAGTATTTAATTATGATAAACAATGAATCAACTCGTGAGCTTCCGCAAAAGCGCCTCGTTCGTTTCTGCAGCATTTGTTACTCTTCTGACAGTTCACAATCCGTTAGTTCACGAAAACGGCTCAACTTGTGCAAAGAATATAGTTACACATTAATTTCAATGTAACAGGAATAAAATTACGTGTAAACTAATGAATTGCTAATTTTTGTGCTGTATTTAAGCGGTAGGGAAGTTACTGCTGTATGTATCATAGTATTATGGGCAGAATCTAGAGGAAGCTGTGAGGCTTCGTCAGTGGTTAAAAGTGCTCGCGTTGGTAGGTATCACTCCGCGTAGGGAAAGTCCCTTCCCGGTTGCTACAGAAACTCTCGGCAGACGGAGAGAGCAACTCCAGTGATTCGGTTGAGTTCGTATCTTGTGGTCTGGATAAATCGCGATCAACTTTGTTGTAAGGAAGCCGAGCGTTCGAGGTGAGTGAACGATGATCTTTTTTTACTATTATTATCACCTCTCGCAAGTTAAAGAGCGGTCGTGATTATTATTATTATTATTTATTTATTTAGTGTGTGAAATCATTGCAATGCGGCACCTGTATTTGTAACTGATGTCCGTAATGCCCGCCCGTTTTGGGATGCGAAGATATTTTCTAAATTGCATGGTGCTGGGGACTTTTTCAAGGGTTTCAGTGTCTTAGTAGTTTAGGTGTAGTAGCATTAGTGTCGAGCAATTTAATGCCTTAGAATTAGTCCATCTTTAATAAAATCGATAACAGTTTTCCACAAGTGCACAAAAATAGGGAAGCATTTATTATTATTTTTAAAAACACAGGTGTAAGAAGGTGGGAAATAACATAAGTATTCGTATTTATACGTACGGCAGTAGTAGTTTTTCAAAAGTTTGCGATGAATGAATAATAGGAGTATCATGTTCCTCCCACATAGGAGCAACAAAATGTTTCGGTTTGTTGTCGGTTAGTCCACGTGTGTGTTTATTTGGGAAACGCTTTTCCTGCGAGGTGATGGAGCTGCCGTTTAGGGAGGAGAGCGGTGTTGCTCCCTAAGATAAATTCTAATAACGGCACAGTGAGTTGTTGCGTATAGAGTGACAGGTTTTGGAAAAATAATAATGCATTCCAGCATACGTTTTTTTTTGTGCTTGACATACTATGGCATTGAAAGCTGAGCAAGTATCGTCCAGTCTTTCGCTTCAAGCGCGACCTCGTGGGACAATGTTATCATAGATTTGTCTTATAAAGCTGAACTGGGAAATTTCGAGCGGAACCAATAATAATAGCATTTTGAGTGTGATTAATTTCAACACATTGAAATACGAGAGAGGAAAAAAGGAAACTGATTGTAGCGGTTAATTGATATAAGAAATATAGTCTGGACTCTTTTATCTCCTAGATTTCCAAAAGACATTGTTATGCATAATAAAATGTGATATTATTTAAAATAACATTTTAACAGAGTGAACGCTGTTGAATTTTCTTGTACCAATCGAAGTGGCGTTCTGGTCGATTCAATCACCGCTTTCAATCCACTATTTTAAAACATCGTCCATATCAGCGTCTCCCACGGTAGAGGTTTTATTTGCAGGTTCAAACTTTTAATTCAAAATAGTGTATTGTTAATTTGGCAATCAAATTTCTTTTGTTTTGGGAGGGGGGGGGGTTATCGACCGCGTGACCAAATGGAATCTGTGTCCCACCTTTAATTTAGAGCCATTGGTTCCAGGGAAGGGGAAAAATCAGTGCAGCAGAATAAGCACACCATCCATCCATGTACCACATTCGGGACTCGAACCTGGCTGGACCCATCGCGAACGACAATCGGATGTTCGGGGGTTGTTGCGGACGCAGTGTAGTATCATTGGGTGTCATTGAAACGTAAGGAAAACAGCTATAATCCCGCCCATTCGCCTGTGATCAGACTTAACGTTTGGTTTTTTGGCTAGCCATCCGATTATTATCAGCATATCAAGTAAATTTTTACATTTCGTGCGAATTTTTTGAATTGGAAAGTTGATAAGTCGAGAAAAAGTGAGGTAATTTGTTCTGTTGAAATGAAATGTTGGATAATAAAATTATTGCTAGTTTTTTGCTCCGTTATTTCCGTGTATTGCGTCCAAATATTTGTTCAAACTGGAACGTAGCAGTTTTGAAAAAAAAAAAAAAATGTTTTGTAGAAATGAAATGTTGAATAATAAATAATATAATTTTTTATTGCTCGTTTCTTTACCGCAATAACGGAATTACTTGATGCACTAGTAATGGGAAGGCTAACAACTGCAAAAAAAAAAAAAATAAAAAAAAATGTGGTATAATAATCTATTGAAAATGATTTTTTTTTTTTACTTTGTAGTTATGGTTAACAATTTTTTGGAACTGTTTGTGTTTCTGTTTCATAACACAAATAAGGACAAGCATAAAATATTTTTAGGGGCTTCTTTTAGGAAACAGGAAATATGGTTAAATCATAGGCATGGACTATGGGGAGGGGGGAGGCAAGGTGAATCTTTCCACCTCAGTAATTTTACTGGAAGGGTAGTGCCCAACCAATATTTTTCATCCTGTTTAATCAAATAAGTTTTGTTTTTGCGTGTGTATGTCATTTTTGAAATTCATAAGTTGAAATATTTCTATAGAGAAAAAATGTTTCCCCATGCTTTTCAGGCTATGGTGTGCTGTGCTAATTGCAAAAAATGCATTTCTTTCCTTTATAGCAATGTACTACTCTTTATAAGGTGGACCAAGGTCCAACTTAGGAGGCCAAACCAATTTATTTCCAAAAATTAATAAATAAGAAAATCAGTGAAAACTGTCTGTTTCTACCTCTCTCTCTTTTACCCCCCACCCTTCCTTTCCACAGCCTCTCCCCATATTCAGCATTTCTCATTTGACAACAAACTTGATTTCCAGCCCCGCATTGATTGATTGTGTTCTGATTGATTGTGTTCGACATGTTCTTGTGATATGTGGTAAATGTTCAAAACAATTATCAAAAATAAAATAAATAAAAATACAGAAACATACAACCCCTCTGGCACCTTTATCTGTTTATTTTTGCGCTTCATGTTCGTTTTTCGAATAACTGCACTAAATACTCATGTTTTTCATAAACGTTTAAAAATAAAAATCTCTGGATATTTTTATAAAATAAGCTGAATTTTATTGTTGTTTTAATATTAATATTCAGCAAAAGAATATTTTTGTTTCCTTATTCATTTACTGATAAGCATTTAAACGTCGAACGTCGTAGTTTATCTTTACGCCAATTTTTCTTTTTTCTTCCAAAAAAAGTGAAAGAGATGTACCCCTCACACGTCTGATCTCTTCACGCCTGATTTCCCAATAATTTGGTGAAGTCGGCACCCCTGGGTTAAATATATTTATATACGTATATCGAACCAGATTTCAGAAAGACAGAAACATAGTTTCTTTATGGTGATGATCTTGCTCGCCTCATTTGTGTAATATTAATATTTTCCTGTGTTCGTGCCAATCAGTGTCAAATTATTTTAAAGTAGTTAAATTTATGATGACTGTGATACCAACCAATTAAATTTAGTAAAATAAACTTTTAATACATTTAAAGTCTGTCATAGTCAAGAAATAACTGTCATGTTATTTAGTAAAACAATTACTTTCACTGTTGTTATAAGTTAATATTGCCCACTTGTGTAATGTATTTTTTTCATCCCACTTCTACAGTAACACTCCTCACAAGTTACATCTCAGTACCATACAGTACAGCCCAGATTCATCCAGAAATTTAAAATTGAGGAAATCGCTGGAAAAGTTCTTGGGGGTGGGGGGTGCAGTTTTAAGTTTTTTAGGGATCAGTTGAATGAACAGATTTATTAAAGGTTTACAGTGAAATATTTAGGCCTGGTACAAAAATGGGGAAGACTTAAAAAATGGATAACAGTTGAATTTTTTATGGTTAACAATGGTTAAACTAGGAACCTTTTCTCCAAAACTACCCATGATTATTTGATTTTTGTGATATGTCATTTGTCAGTGCTTCCCTGAACAAAGCTGAAGCAAAGAATTATTAAGATGGGCTGTTGAAACAGTAGGTATTGATATTTTCACAAGTCTTGTGCATGCTGAAGTGATTCAGTACTTCTGCAAAATATGTAGTGGACTAAAATGAAGACATACATTTATAGGTCTCATGGTTTCAATAACTGACTTTAAACATATGATTCAAAGAAGAAAAAACTATAAAGGAAATGGCTGTATATATACTTCAAAAAAATTAAAAAAAGAAAAATTATGTTATTGTTGTAAAAGGTAACTCTTATTTCAAGGTAAAATTGAGGAATTCATGTAAGAGCTGACAGCTGTGCTATGTAATAATAAGAAGGACTAATACTTAAAAGTTGAAAAGGATGTGTATAAAAGCATGTGGAATAACATGGAGGAGACTGGCACAAAACAGACCATTGTGGAAGAAACTTGGAAAGGCCTTCATCCAACAGTGGATTGATAATGGCGATATATGTGTTACACCCCTTCAAACAGAGCCATGGGTGTTTAAATTTTTTTATGGGAGGTTCTAAGAAATTTAAAGGGATGTGTGAATTCCTGGGGCTCAGAATATTTCAGAAGTTTGGCATATCATGCTATCCGTTCCCAGTATTGCAAGATGTATAATATTATGCTAGTAACTTATTTTAATGAAGAAATTCTCTTCACAAAGATAAATTATGATGTGTATTAGATCCCAATTATTGTGATTTCATAAATTTGCATTTTTCTGAATATTTGGGAAAAGTGAAATTGATCATGATGAAAATTTTCCTGATTTCAATAGTGAATGTGGTTCTAAAACTGAGTCACGATAATGAACATTCAAACTGTCACAGTGTTGAAAGTTGAAAAGAAAACTAAGCGTGGATAAAACAAGTACTTCCAATAAATGAAAAACACAACTGTTTTATTAAACTTGAAGAGCATAAGTAGAGCTCAGTGATAGCACTCATCATGGAAAGAGGAAAAAATATTTTCCAGTTTATATGTGGCATTTTTCAATATTAGAAGTAGTGATTTTCTGATACTGTTGGTTTTTACACCAAAAAAAAAAAAAAAAAAAATCAAAAGTAGTGAGCTTATTTTTTAAGTTATCACAGTTACAAAAATTTAAAGCATGTTCTTTATTTTGGTATGAAGAAAGAATGCTAACTAAAAAATTGCCTGCAGAAATTGCTGACAGAAAAATGCCCATTTATGCCCATTTCTTGAAAACAGAAAATGTTGCCAGTTTGGTAACTGGCAACAGTGTGAGAAACTGGAAACAGTTTGAGGAATCTAGCAACAACATTTAAAATTCTTCAGTAGTAAACAAAACTTTTGTTAATCCTTCTATACATTGAGAACAGGCCTTGACTAAAATCAGGAGGCCAGAAACATCTGTAAAAATCCCGAAGAACCCAGAGGGAAGGAAGATTAAATGAAATTTCTTCTTCAACTGGAACTAGAACTAAATTAATATATCTGGGTAGAGCCTTAAGTGATTTAATGCCCACTTCTTGAAAATAAGAAAATGCATCAGCTGTTGACTGATATGTTGCACTAGTACTTCAGGTGGAAGTTATGTTGCCCCCAAGACAGATGTGCACACACGAAGAGTAAGTAAATGTCAGAGATGCCCATAGCAGTTGCATTGATTTCACGTGGGATGCTTATTTATAAGTGCATTTTTTCATAAGTGGATTTATTGAATGTTATACACCAGAAGACAAAGCTGAACTTTTTGAAATGAGACTATTAATACTGTTATTTAATATCTTCCCTAGTTTTAGTTGTTGATGAATTATTGAGAAATACCTAAGAAACATTCATTTTGACCATTGGTCATAATGTGAGTTTTTTTTAAAAAGATTGATCATGATTTTCTCGCATTGCTTGGGAAAATAAGCAGACTCTTGAAGAAAAGCTGGCACCTGAAAATTTTGGGGTTTTGTCTATCTCTGCTGTTAAAAGTTTGTGAAGTATGCTGGTGAATATATTTTTGTCTCCAAATCTACAGAGTTTTCTTCAGGAAAAAGTACAAAGGGCATCCTGAAAGTAAAGCCTCGTCCCTCATAAGATTTTTATTTGTAGCAGCAAAAATGTGAAACTTGGTGGCAAAATACTTGGACATATTGTTAATAATGCTAGCTTATTCAAAGTACTGTCCATTACTTTCTATACATTTCTGCCATCTTTGAACCCATTGGTAAAATTCATTTTGGAAAAATTCCTGAGGCTGTCGTTTCACCCATGAGTTCACAGCCAGTTTAGTGTCTATCACATCGTCAAAATGTTCCCCACGAAGGGTGTTTTTCAAAGGGACAAACAGGAAAAAGTCTGAGGGAGCCAAATCAGGACTGTAGGGGTTGGAACATCACTGTCCACCCAAATTTGGTAATAGCCTGTGAAGTCTCCATTGAGGTGTTGGGATGTATATTATCATGGTTTTAAGCAACACTATGAAGTAGAACATCACATCTTTTCTTTCTGATAGCTTCCTTTAGCTTCTTCAATGTCTGCACATAGTAAGCACTGTTTATTGTTGCAACTCCTGGATGGTGACATGACGATCAGCTGTGATGAGGTCTTTCACTCATTGCCTGTTGGCATCTGTCACTGCAGTTGCAGGTCATCCTCTCCATTGTTTGCCCGATACTGAACTTTTCCCCTCTCAAAACCTCTTCATCCATCTTTGGACGTTACTGAAATTGATTGTGGCAGCTTGATACACCACCAGGAGTCTTCTGTGGATTTCTGGAGCCTTGCATCGCTCTTTTTCCAGGAATTCAATTACAGTTCGCTCCTTTTCTCTGTCATTCATGATTTTTATTTACAATTCTGAAAAAAATGTGTTCCCACATTGGTAACGTCAGTGCAGTTTCATTAAATTCACTTCAAAATTTCAAAAGTTATTAAGGAGGAAGCATTATTTTCAAGATGCCCCTTGTAGTTGTGTGCAATCAATTTTTTTTATTTATTGACTATCATCCTGTTCTTGCTCATTCAAAGTCATACACTGATTGATGTTATGTGTTTAAAATATTATGGTTCTCAGTATTTCATTTGTGATATGATCTTACACTATGTGCTATGTTTATTTTTGTGTGTTATGTTCATAATTATTCCTTATATAGATGCCGAAACAAGAACCGAGGCTAGTGGAAGATTTCCTGATACCAGCTTTAAATCAAAACCAGTTTCCTGGAAACTTAATGTGGGAGAATGTTGAAGCTAAAATTTTTCTACTTAGGTGGTGTCATAAAAGCTCCAGTACTTGGACTGAAAATGATGCTTCAGTTTTTGTGGTAATTTTTTCTTTTTTGTTCTGAAAATATACATTTAAAAATTTTTATTTTTGAAATGAAATTATGGTTAAAAGTGTAAATTTTTTTTATCAATTACATATGTACTAACTGACAGCATAGTTATTACAATATTCTTACGTAAAACCCATAAACATGTGTCAAGTACTGACACATGTTTATCAAATAAACAGTAGGACGCCTTCGATTTTACAAGCTCGTGGTAAACTTGAAATTATTATTATTATTATTATTATTTGACATAGAAATATTGAAGTGATTTTTTTCTATGGCGTTTCTGAGCTGAATGACATTTTTTGCATGCTGGCTAGAATGCTAGCACAATTCACATGTACTTCAGTCATTCAGAAAGGGAATCGTAGATGATTTGATTGATAACTACCAGACACACACAGAATTTAGATTAAATTCCATCATTAGGACTGTTAATTTTTCTGAGGCTTACTCCAACTATTAATTTTTTAACCTAAAAAATATTGCTTTCTAAGATAACCAGATGCTTTCAGAATTAAATATTTTCCTGTGACACTTCTGATTCATGTGCTTCCTCGTGATATCTTGGAATGCTGCTGGTTCATATGGTCGTGCAGTGGTTGCCCTGGCTTTTTTCAAGTTCTCGCCAACCCGTTTGCCAAATTCAATTTTTTTTCACAAAATTTAATCTAAAGTATTGCCAAAACGCTTTTTTCTTTGCAATTTGCAAAGAAAGCATGTTTGACAGAGAGAACAAATTAGATGGTGAAATTAGTAGGCAAGTGAATTCTTCATTAAAAGTCATAGGTGCTTTAGGAGGTTTTCACAGGAATGATGGGTTCTCAAGGGTCTCGCATGACTGTGTATGAAAGTGTAATTGTTCCTACTCTGATGTATGGCAGTGAAACCTAGGTACTACAGAAGAAACATAGGAGTCGTTTGTGTACCAGAGAAAACATTGCTTATGGGTGATTTGTGGCAAGACATGTTCTGATTGTGTCAGCAAAGAAGATGTGTTGCAGTTGTATAATGAGAAGCAAAATATTGTTATCAAGGTGGAGACTAATATTCTTCAGTGGTTTGGCCATAATGAAAGAATGAGCGATGAGATACTAAGAAATTTTTTTAGCCCAAGTGGCAGGAAAGAAAGGCAGAGAAAGTCATGGGAGGATCAGATTCAGGAGTGTCTGCATGAAAAAAAGATTATGAATATGAAGTATAGAAGGTCTTGTGTACAGCATGTGATGGATGTCAGTGAAGCCCGAGTTGTGTGTAAAGATTGTTATAAATGGAGAAGTTTGATACAGCAACAGTAAGTAAATAATCAGTTAGAAATTTATCAGGTAGTTTGTATTTCTTTGTGGTGCTAATCTCAGAGAGCAGCTTAGTGATAAGTGTGTATATGTAATTTGCGAATAATGTGATCTGCAGCATGGCCCATGGTTCTGCGTTAAAAATATTTAAATAAAAAATACAAGGCTATTCAGAATTATATTTTTGGGGTTTCAGTAATTGCTTGTGAGTAGTGCATTTAACACATGACAATTATAGCCATATTGGTGGATAGCAAAACACTTAAGTCATTTTTTTAATTCCTGCAGTAGCTTATGGGTGCACCCACCAGATGACATCTGATCGAAAGGAAAAAAACTTTTTGTGTCCTGATTTTCTCTAATGAAGCAACCATGCATTGGTGCTGAAAAGTTTGTAGACACAACATTCGAATTTGGGGGGCTGAAAATCCCCGTTGTTATGTTCAACATGAGTGTGACATTGCCAAAGTGAAGGTCTATACCCAATTTTTCTTTGCTGGAAAGACTGTCATGTGTGTAATTTATCTGGATATGCTCGGTTTATTACTACTACCCCTGCTGCGGGAGGACAGTGCTAAATTTATGCTGCAACAAAATGGAGCTCATTTCAAACGGGAAGTCAGGGCATTTTTAAACCACTGCTTACTGCAGTGATGGATTGAACGTAAGACCGATGTTAATCAGAAGTTCCTGTACTGGCCACTTCGTTCCCAGACTTAATTTTATGCAATCTTTTTATGTTGGGGCTACGTGAAGGATCAAGTATTTGTTTCTCTTCTACCTGTGACTATCCTGTATCTTGATAGGTATCAATCACCAATGCCATTTAAACCAGCAATGCTGAGATGCAATGCCATGTATGGAAAAAAAAATGGACTTCCATGGAGATACATATATGACAAATGATAAAAGGCACTCATATTGGGTATTTGTAAGGTACAGAGAATGATAAAAGGCACTCATATTGGGTATTTGTAAGGTACAGAATAAAAGTTGATGAGTTTACTTGCACAATTAACAAAAAATTAATTATGCTCCTATCTCAAGTATAGTATGTATGTATGGTGGTTTTAGGTATCACCAATGCAATTTAAACCATCAATGCTGAGATGCAATGCCATATATGGAAAAAATAGACTTCCATGGAGATACAATATGAAGAATGATAAAAGGCACTCACTCATATTGAGCATTTGTAAGGTACAGAATAAAAGTTGGTGAGTTTACTTGCACAATTTACAAAACATTATGCTCCTATCTCAAGTATAGTATGTAAGTAGCATTCCTTGTAAAACCCTTTTTTTTCACATTTTAATGTATTATCATCATCATCATCATCATTGTCAACCATTATCAATCCACTGCTATACGAAGGTCTCCCCAAGTTTCCTCCACAACGGTCTGTCTTGTGCCAGTCTCCTCCATGTCACCCCTGCATACTTTCGAATTTCATCCACCCATCTCCCATGTGGTCTTCTTCTGGGTCTTTTCCTGTCCCTTGGAATCCAATCTAAAATTTCGGCTGTCCATCGATGATCTGTCCTTCTGGCAGTATGTCCAGCCCATTGCCATTTCAGGTATTATACTGTATTTTAACTGCCACCTGATGATGTGCTGGAGGCTGGAACGAAAGATCTTGTGTTGTGAAATTTAAACTTTCATTTTTAATTGTAATTAAAGTCATTACCATCAATCGCTTTAATTTGGAAGTTGTGTGTTATATCGTGCAGTGACGGCAACTTTTATTAAACTGGTTCAGTGTTTGTTTTGAAGATATCTCCACTTGTAGAATTGAGGAAAATTAAAAAAAAAAAAAAAAAACTACCTCAAACAACTTAATACATATGCACTGAAGTGCCAGAAAAACTGGTACACCAGTCTAATACTTGGTAGGTCTCCCACAGGAGCGCAGGACTCCACTAGCTTTTGGAAATATGCTGTAGGCAATGCACACCATACTTCCTGCAGAGCATTCCACAATTTGGGTGTATTCCAAGGTCTCGGATTCCTGTGTTTGATAGGGCATTGCATGGCATCCCAAATGTGTTCTATCACGTTCAGATCTGGGGACTTTGGATGGGAATGGCAACACTCCAAACTCAGATGAATGCTCCTTTAACCATAATGCGGTGTTCTGACACTTGTGTGGAGGTGCATTGTTCTGTTGGAACAGGCCCAACCCATCAGCATGAATGCAGGACATGAACGGGTGTACCTCGTCAGAAAGGATGCACACATAGCGTTGGCCGGTCACAGACGTACCAGGGGTCCCAGTGAAGTCCAGCTAAACACACCCCATACCATTACAGACCCCCCACCAGCCGGTACAGTTCCCTATTGACAGGCAGGATCCATGGCTTCATGGGGTTTGCGCCACACACGAATCCTTCCATCTGCCCGATACAGTTGGAAACGCGACTCATCAGACCAGGCTACTTGTTTCCAGTCATCAAGTGTCCAGTGGCGGTGTTGCCGTGCCCAAGCGAGGCGCATAGATCTGTGTCATGCACCCATCAAGGGGACTCGAGTTGGGCGTCGGCTCCCAAAGTCCATATTGTGCAGGGTACGTTGCACAGTCTGGACGCTGATGCTTGTTGAGGCTCCAGCATTGAATTTCGATGATACCTGCGAGAGTGTTGCACGCCTATCGCGTGAAACGATTCTTGACAGCCGATGATGGTCACATTCACCCAATGTCTTTTTATGGCCACACTGATATCGTAGGCTGGAGGTTTTGCCGGAATTCTTGTAGTCACGGTACACCCTTGCAATGGTCGTCCGTGAAAATCCGAACTTCGTTTCTACCTCCGAAATACTATGGCCCATATCATGAGTGCCAACTATGACACCGCTTTGAAAATCGCTTAAATTGTTATTACTTGTCATTCTCTTGCCGAAAATAGCTGCGACAGCTGGCAAGGATGTCTATCACTTTATATATGCACTGGCAGACGCAACCAAGTACGCGCTTAGGTGACGTTGCTATGTATTTTGCATAAGCTCGTCTAGACGTACCAGTTTTTCTGGCACTTCAATATAATTGTCATATAATCCATATAATTGTCATATAATTTTTTGTTAATATAATCCATGGACCATAAAAAAATTCAGGAAAAATGTGTGTAACCCCTGGCAGCTGCTATCTTTAAAATCTTTTTGTATTACTTTCAGGTAAATAAGAGCTTAAAGCACTAGTTTTTTAGCATTGCCACAGTTCCCTAGTTATACTTGGCAGTTCTGTAATTTAATTTTGTGGTGCACAGTTCTGTATTGCAGCACCCGTGAACATGTGTCTGAGTTTACTACACGATTGTCCATGAGAGCAAATAATAAAATAATACAAAGTGGGAAAAAAAAAAAAAAAAAAAAAAGGCTTCTTTCCAACTGTTTATTGACTTCTATTTTTGTATTACATTACATTTTCTGTTGTTTAATGCATTTTTGGTGATTTTCCAAATATACAACCTCTCCTGACAATCACAACAGTATGATTTTTTTAAAATCAGTTCCACAAATACCCCCTTTTTTTTCATTTAAAGTGGTTCATTTTCTACAGAGCCAAATTTATAACTTTTTTTTTGAGCAGACAATCCGCATATTATAAGACAGAGATAACAGTAATTAGTAAACGTTACCATTATATTTGGGGTGAAAGCATTTTTATGTTAAACTTTGGACTATGGCTAACCTGCAGACAAATTTACTGTATATCAAAACCATCACTGAATTTTGGATTAATTTAATTTCAATCAAAATTTTCTTTTGACATTCAGTGCCTCTGAATGTGTCGCTAGAACATTAAAAAGTTCTATATAAAAATAAGTGTGACATGCCTACCACGCATGCAGGATGCACGTGAGATAAAGGCAGATAGCACCGAGAGCATACATCCGCGTAGCTCAGTTAGGAGAGCGACTTATTCTGGAATGAGGGAATCCAGGTTCGATGCCCGGTGTGGACAAAAATGATGTAGAAATTTACTTCGTTATATAAGTGTGTGCAGCATACTATATTCAGTTTTTAGATGTATTGTTATAAAGCATTAGTATTTGAGGCATAAGAGTTAGCTAACCATATCCAAATTATGGGGAAATTACTTCAAGCAAGCCTGTTATGTTTTTCAATGAATGCCAGCTTTTTTTTTTCAGTTCGGAATATTACTTAATCGTTAAATCGTTACTTGGATCTTTTTATTGAATAAAAAAATATCACTTGAAATATTACTTAACCATTCATTGCTAATAATACCTTGTGTTTGCCTTGTAATTGTTTATTTCTGTGCTTTGTAGGGTTGGGATAAACTGAAAAACCGGTACCACCCAGAGCAAGAACAGTATATGATGCATGCAAAGCAGAGATTTAGATCAGCACTGTACAAGATAGATACCATAGAGATACTCCATTCTGCTGAAAAATCAATGAAACGATATCGCATTGTGAAGAAAAGTAAGCAAGCTGCTTATTTTGAATATCGTTATGTGTAAGAAAAGTCCTTTTCATTTCTATAAACTAATGGTTATGTTATAATTTAAATTATGATTGGAAGAATAATATAGATATCTAATTAACAGTTCTTCAGTACTTGGATGTACCTCAGTTTAAGAAGGTGTGGTACTGAAAACTGATGTAATCAGAATTTTGACTGTAGTGGTTAGCTATTTTTTCAGTTGATAGCGGGATCATATATGCTATATAAATTGTATTATACATGATTACTAAGCTAATATGCTATGGTATATGCCTAAAAAAAAGTTACCATCAAATTATTCTGTACAACACTTTTTTTATTCAAATGCTACTTCTTTAGCTCAGCTGCACTGATTAAAAGTTCATCAACTATATGATATCTTGCCATTAGCTTATATAAAATATTGGGTTGTCGGAAAAGTCATGACGTATTTTAGCCATGTTTTTCAAAGGTCATTTATTGATAGAAAGAACAAAGATCAATCAGTGATATAATGGCCGTTATGTTCGATAACCTTTTGCCATCTTTCAGTGAGCTGCAGAATGCCTCGTTCATAGGAGGACCTGTCTTTCGTGGCGAAAAACTGTACAAGGTGCTGATTTACAGCCTCATCTGAATTGAATGTTATACCACGCAAGGACTGTTGTAGAGAGCAAAACAAGTGGAAGTCTGACGGCGCAAGGTCAAGCGAGTATGCTGGGTGTGGCAACGCATCCCACTCAAGAAGCTTGTGTGTGGTCTCGCGTTGTTGTGATGGAACACAACGCCTTTATGACGAATGAGCTCTGGACATTTCTGAATGATGGGATTCGTTCAAACTGTCCACTTGCAGACAGTACACATTCGAATTGATTGTTTGGTTCGGTGGTAGGAGCTTGAAAAACACACCTTTAAAATCCCACCACACCGAGACCAGAACCTTCCGCTGATGAATGTCTGCTTTTGATGTCGTTTGAGGTGAAGCAGCATGTCGGGACCAAGACCGTTTGCGCAGCACATTGTTGTACACAATACACTTTTCGTCACCAGTTATCAGTCGCTTCAAAAAAGGATCGTTTTCCTCACGTTTAATGAGCATATCGCAGATGTTTATATGCGCCGTCAATGGAGCTTCTTTGAGTTCATGAGGAACCCACACATCGAGCTTGCTCACGTATCCCAGCTTTTTCAGGTGGTCGTGAACGCTTGAATGATGGATGTGCAATGTGTCTGCAATATCTCGTGTCGTGTAACGTGGGTTTGACTCGATCAATGCTTTGAATTTGGTCGTAATCAACCTTGGTGGGCCTCCCGGACCGAGGGGCATCGTTGAGGTCAAAATCACCAGCTTGGAATTTTGCGAACCACCAACTGACGTTCTTGTAGAGCATTATCACTGTACACTTCATGCAACTTTTCACAAGCTTGACGCGCGTTCTTCCGTTTATGGAAGTAAAACAGTGAAATATGACGAAAATGCACAGTTTGGTCTTCCATCTTCAACTTGATGTCAAGATTTTAAGATTGTTGAATGGTAAAATAATAGCTTTGCAATCCATATGTAATCCAGTCGTTATTGTATGGTACATAATATGTACAACGTTCAGTAGTCATGCAACACATAAGTTGAAGGTAGTCCAATTTGCATATTGGTCATAAAATCACACTATAATGGTGACATCTATTTACAATGATTATTGAATGGTAAAAACTATAGATTATAAGAACGAATTAGAAAAATCCAAAAACAATGAAACAAAGGCCAAGTCAAAAATCCGAAAAAACCTTTAAGTAGATTTCGTAATGAATGCCAATGAACTTCCTCACAGTGCATGAGCCACGTACATGCCGCTGACTATATGTGGCTTAAATTAAAAAAAAATGCATTAAGGTAGAAGATGCTTCAAGACAAAGCTGAGGAATTCATGTAAATGCTAACTAGTATTGACAACTATGCTATAAGATAATAAAAACGACTAATTCTTTATACATATATCATCATTATCAACCATTATCAATCCACTGCTGGATGAAGGTTTCCCCAAGTTTCTTCCACAATTGTCTGTCTTGAGCCTGTCTCCTCCATGTCACTCCTGCATGCTTTTGAATTTTTCGAATTTCATCCATCCATCTCCCATAGGGTTTTTTTTTCTGGGTCTTTTTCTGTTTCTTGGAATCCAGTCTAAAATTTCAGTTGTCCATCAGTTGTCTGTTCTCCTGGCAACATGTCCAGCCAATTGCCATTTCAGTAATTTCACTCTGGTCATGATGTTGTCCACTCCTGTCATTTTCCTTATCCACAAGTTCCTCTTCTTATCTTTTCTGGTTACACCAAGCAAGCATCTCTCCATGCTTCTTTGAGCTGTCTCCAGTCTTTGTATGTCTATTTTAGTTGAGGTCCATGTCTCTGCTCCGTACGTAAGCACTGGAAGGATGCACTGATTAAACACTTTCGTACTGCTCTTAAAAATTGTGCTGTTTCTTCCAAAAGCTCTCTATCCAAGTTTTATACACCGATTAATTTCTTCATCAATGTGACCCTTATTTGATATTCTGCTGCCCAAGATAAATGTAGGTATCGGTTGTCTCAAGCTTTTCCCCATCAATCAATAAATCTTCGTTTCTTCTAAAAGCATTGTACATCGCTTTTGCGTTCTGAAAGTTCATTTGTAATCCCACTTCTTTACCCTTGTCAGCAAGTTCTTGGATCATACTCTGCTGCTCTGAAAGGGTAGTTGCAAGGATGACCACGTCAGCAGCAAAATGAAGGTGAGTTAAGTAATCTCCATTATTCTTTATCTCTTTGTTTTCCTAGTTCAATGATTGAAAGACTTGCAATATGGCATTAAAGAGCTTGGGAGATTTCCATTATTCTTTATCTCTTTGTTTTCCTAGTTCAATGATTGAAAGACTTGCAATATGGCATTAAAGAGCTTGGGAGATTGGGTGCCACCTTGTCTCACTCCCTTTCCAATTCTTATTTGTGCTGTATCTTCAAATATCCGAACATTTGCACTTGCATTTTCATAGATGTGTGTGTGTAAAACAAAGTACAATACAAGAACTAAAAACAATTTAAAAAAAATTATATTTTTTATGTAACAATTTTTGTAATTCGTTTTGTCCATATATATAAATACATGTACACATATCAGGAAACAAAATAAAAAATGCATAACTATAAAAAACGTATAAGCCAAACTTCAAATTTTAACACAATATTAGTACTTCATATATTTTATTTCTTGTTATGGGGAATAATTTCCATTCAAACGTGTAGCTCATAACATATATATCGATTATCCTCAACCAGTTAAACTCGCTTTTTACCACGTTATGTTCTGGATGTCAAAAGCAAAAATCTCTTGTATTTAGAAATGATACTATTGTAAAATATAATAAACTGTACTTACAAAGTTTTGATGGTCCTCTTCCTTTTTATTGCTTTCATTTTGAAGTTAATGTAATATGTCATTTTCAGTCATGTAAATTTTGTTGACATATTCTCTACTGCAGGTCCCTTGAAGACTTTTTTCATCTCCTAAGGTGAGTATGTATGGTTTAAAAATGAAGTCTTGGTTAAAAACCCCATGCAAGACGAAAAAGTCTGAAACTATGAAAACAATGCTAACTTCAAAACCTTAAAAAACATCTAGAAACTTCCTGCATTCCTCCAGGGTTTCATAGAAGACCACAAAGGTGAGTATGCAAGGCCTAAGAAAGTCCTTGGTTGAAATCCCAATGAATCGAATAAGACCTAAAAACTATGAATTCGCAAACTTCAAAACATCTAGAAACTTCCAGCGGTTCTCTGTGCTCTCCGTGTAGTGGCATGCTCAGTTTGGGAATCTTTGTGTGTTATACATCATCGGATATGTTGCGTTGCCACTCCTATGATTTGAAGACTCAGGATTTTTTTTTATGTTTGCGTGTTTGCCTTCCCATTTTTGTTCTTTTCTTCTATCAGTATCTTCCATGGAATTAGCATTTCTACTCCACTACTAATGTTGCAGTTGTTTTTTTTGTTTTTTTTTTCAATTATGATTGCTCCGGCGAAACGGATGGTCTTTTCGGTTGGTTGTTTGCAGATAATTTCAATATTTTCAAATTCTGGCATTGTGTTATTTTTTTATGCAATATTGTACAAGTGCTATTTTTCCTCCTTTTTTTCCCCAGTTCTTTATATGTTGTGTCAATCTTGTTTTTAATTTGTTTCTTGTGCTTCCTATGTATTTCACTCTATTGTTGTTGTTGGTTGGTTTAATTGGAATGCTATAATATATACTCCTGCACTGTCCAATAATTTTGTTTTTTCTCTGTTATTGATTATTATATTCTTGTAGTCTTTTACTGAAATTCCAATATCTAGATGTTGTTTTTGCATTCCTTTTTGATTACATTTGTAACGTGTTTTATGTATTGAAATTTACCACAATTTATACAAACTGCAACATTATTCAACCTTATGAAATACCTGTGCAATGGAAAATACTTATTACCGACGAAATAAATAAAAAAAGGAACAGAGTTTAATCGCCAATAATGACACCACCAAAGGCATAATGAACTAAATTACGTGACAACGAATCAACACCGAGAGGGGAGGAGGGATCGACAGAAGAAAACTCCAAAGAACTGCAAGTGACAGCCATTTGCAGTCATGCCAAACTCTGAAGATGGGCGTGAGCCCGAAACACATGTAAGTTCCGCCTTAGGGGAAGTGTCCTTCGACACAGCACGGAGGACGACTGGAAGTTTCTTGATGTTTTGAAGTTTGCGAATTCATAGTTTTTAGGTCTTATTTGATTCATTGGGATTTTAACCAAGGACTTCCTTTCTTTCTTAGGCCTTGCATACTCACCTTTGTGGTCTTCTAAAAAAGACTGGAGGAATGCAGGAAGTTTCTAGATGTTTTTAACTAAAATGTTTTAAAGTTAGCATTGTTTTCATAGTTTCAGACTTTTTGATTTTCATAGGGTTTTTAATCAAAACTTCGTTTTTAAACCATACATACTCACCTGAAAAAGTCTGATGAAAAAGTCTTCAAGGGACCTGCAGCCGAGAATATGTCAAAAAAATTTGCATGACTGAAAACGACATTACATTAATTAAGTTCAAAATGAAAGCAATAAAGGAAGAGGACCATCAAAACTTTGTAAGTAGTCTTTTTATTATATTTTACAATAGTATAATTTCTAAACACAAGAGATTTTTGCTTCCGATGTCCAGAACATAACGTGGTAAAAAGCGAGTGCAAATCCTTAACTGGTTGAGGATATCAGAAAGTCATGTCATGAACATGTGACATGTTCAGATGTGACTGGTTATAAATGTGTGTATAAGAAAATTGTATTAAACTCATTTCATGAGTATATTTAAACTCTGTACACATTTTGGTTAGAGTTGTTTCAGAAATTCACGTTTTGATGTCGTGCTGTACTTATATCTGTCGCAGTGCGTGCAGTATTTGCAGAAGGGAAGGATGTAATGGCATGAGGACCGCACGTTGTCCAAATCACTCCAATGTGGAAATTGATGAAACATTAGAAATAGTCCTTTATTACAGGTTACATGCAAGAACCCTTTTAAAAGTTACATATTTTATTACAGATGATACTAAAAAATAAGAATAAATGACAGAATCTAAATGTTCAAGTTAGGTATGTAGATGTGTAGTCGAATGGAAAGTGTGTTGACACTTAAGCTTAATTTGGCAGTAGATAAGTCCCATTAGTTGACAGTTCTGAGTTGTAGGGAGAGGGGTCTGGTCCCTCTGAAGACTTCCTGCTTGAATCAACCCGAACACATGAACTCTCAGCGAAAAATAGTTGCATGAAGAAACAGAATGTTTTAAAATATGACGCTTGTATGAAAGGTAAAAGAGTGAATAATATATACTAGTTAAAACACATGTACATTCATTATTTGCTGCGAGAGAAGGGAAAGAAGAATGCAATACAGAATGTTATCTCTGAGCTGTATCTTTGCTAACGAAAGTTGCAGCATATCCTCAAAGAGCACGTTGAGAATAATCGATATACAATATTAGTAGACAAAATACAAACCTCTATATTTCAAAAATACTGTGTTTAATGTAGAAAGCAAATGTTTGATGCGCTTACCACTAATGAAGCATTAATTATTCCTTATTAATCAACTTTAATTTTCACACTAACATTTTCTGAAATATATGTGCTGTTTCATATTTTTATGGGTGCATAGTCCAGCTCAGATTAACAGAAACTCAGATCAACGTTCATGACTGCCACGGGAAGGGCCTCAGGTTCGATCCCAAGCAGGTGTGAACGCTAAATCCACTAAATACCCGCCGTGCGTCGGATGGGCACGTTAAGACGTCAGACCCCGGGTACTGGTCCCCCGGTAATAAATAAGGGCGTCTTCCTCCCCCTTTCTATTTAGCTTCCGTGTCCTTTCCTATCGGGCCCTCTAGCCCAAATCTCCTAGTTTCCTATTTCTAAGGGTTGTTTAAGACCTGGAGTCAGACACTCCCTTCCTAAAATCCTCTACATATGATCATGATCATGGTCACTGTTTTCAGTGAGGTGTTTCCATTATTTTGGACAACCCCTGTATATATTTTAGGTATGGTCTTGAGTTGAACAGTAAGTAGTAGGCCTAATCTTTAATGCGAAGTTCACATTATTTGTTGTTGTGCGAATGAAAATATACAGATGAGCTTTACAGGAATGAATGAAACGCCCTGCAAACAAATTTTGAACAGATTCATTGAAGTTGAAAGTATATAGGCGTAGCCAAGGGGGTGGTCCTCGGGTCCAGACCCCCCCTCTTGAGGGGATATTTAGTATGAATTTAAAGCGATATATATGCATACATAGAGCTTTCACCAATGAAGCAAACCCATGGACCAGTATTTATGTTCCAAAAGTTATTCAAAAAGTTTAAACTACAAGGCTTTAGGTAAACCCCTTACTTTTTCAGACACTCTCCCTATCTTCCTGACCCCCCCTCCTCCCTGGCCCTAACCACACACACACACACACACACTGCGAAAAATACATCCTCCCTCGTGTTCCAAATCCTAGGGAAATTTTTGTGCTTGGGGGCGCTGAAGTAAAACTTGCAGGAGCACACACACATTGTGCTAGTTACACTACTGCACGTTGTGCCACAGTGTCCCTTCTTTTGGCTTATATGATACGGTGCAAGCCTTCCCTCACCTCTAGCATTGATGATCTGTGATTAGCCCACACCTTGCTAGTGGTTCATGGTTTTTACCTCCTTGGACCACTCTTTGAAGGTATTAATTAACCACTGCTGATCGTGTAGTGCCCCACAAGCCTTGCCATCTCAGAAATGCTCTGACCCAGTTGTCTGGTCATTAGAATTTGGCCTTTGTCAAACTCTAGAATTTGGATATTTGTCAAACTTTAGAATTTGGCCTTTGTCAACCTTGTTTGAATCTGCCGTCTTTCCCATCTGAAGAACAAGAATTGCGATGATTAGCAGAGCTCAGTATCAGGTGTTATTATTCCTATCATATTTCATGACCTCATATGCATCATAATTTACCTGCAGTTGTTTTGATTTGATTAAAGACCCACTGGTCACAATGCTTTGGCGCTTCAGTGCACGTGTGTTACAATTTCAAGTAAAGGCATGTTAATATTTTTTAGGGGATGGGGTGGTAGTGGAGGATATTGTAAATCTCTGTATCTGAAAACTCTCCCCGGAAAATAAGGACACCTGATCAGTGTATGTTCCAAAATCAGGAATTACCTACCTAAACATCATATTGTATGCTTCTGGTGTGAAGAAGTGGAGAATGTAGTTCTGAGTAAGAAAACAAGTGGCGGATGTTTGTGAGTAAGAAAGCAAGAGCTTTTCCACCATCATGAATGATGTTTTATTGCTCTGAATGGGAAGGAGAGGGGAAAGAAATTGGTGTGACAGTGCAGTTTCTTTGCTCTGAATGGGGAAGGGATTATGTTACATGCAGGTGGTTTTGCATCATTGTTGTGTTGTGTTTTATACTAGCAAATAGCAAAATGATTCAAAAGCTCAAACATTTTAAAGTTTTAAATGCGAAACATTTTAGGTAATGATAAATTTCATTATTGAACCAGGACATAATGAGCTCATGCTAAGTTCTGCATAAATAGAAGATTTCGTAGGTCCCTTGAACTCCATAATATTTTCCCTTGTCATTCAAACTGCATATATTATGAACAATTTATTTAGGAAAAAACCACACATATCGAAGTTTAAAAGAGTTATGCAAGCAAAACAAGTGGCATTCACCAGTTTATTTTTGCCCTTCCTATTTATCTCACTGGAAGAATTAGAAGTACTGGCTATTGACAAAAGCCATTGGTTCCCCTTACAGACAAACCTGTTTACACAAAGACAAAAATGCTTCAGTTCTTTTTTTACTTCCTCCCTCTCCCACCTTTCTGCACATTGATCTGGATTAAGGCAATCAACAATGAAATGAGTAGAAAAAGATGGGAGATTATTATAGACAACTGTATGGCCCTCATAACTGATGTGGTTTTAAAAAAAAATTCTGTCTTCCCCATAACACATGGTGTGTCGTACTACAGAGGTGGCGCACACGTCAAGATAGCAAGTAGCAGTGATAAGCACTTGTCAGTGTGGCTTAATTGGGATAGCATTCACCTCCAGAGCATAAAAATGTGGCGTTACTAAAATTTTGTCAAAAATGTATGATGCCAGTTTTTGTCACAACATTAAAAAAATGAATAAAAAAACATGTGGATTTGATTCCTGGCAGCAGCAAATGGCTTTTACGCTGTATTGGTGTCCAAACATAAAATTAATCTCTTGTCCATTGGGTTCTTCAAAAAATTGTATGATGTTTGTCCAACACATCGTCTGAAATTAGAATTCCTTCTTCTACAGTGAGCTCTCCTTCAAGCGTGATTTGCTGGTTGACCAGGAAATCTACTATTCTGTCCCAGCCCTTTTCCAGGGGTGGAGGTATATGAGATGTACCAACCTCAGAGGTGATGCACATGTCAAGATGGCAAGTAGCAGTAAAATGCCCTTGTGGGCATAGCTTAATTGGGAAAGCATTCAGCTCCAGAGCAGTAGGATGTGGGCTAGAAACAGCCACCAGCAGAGAGAGGGCTTGATTTTCACGTTGGAAATGTGTAATGTTCGTTCCATACATTATCTGGAATTAATAAGAATTCCTTCAACACTTCAAAAAATGTGTGATGCTTCTTCCACACCTCGTCTGGAATTATTGAGAATTCCCCCTCTTCTACAGAGAGTTACTTGAAGCATGGTTTGCGGCAGACCCGAAGCCTGCGATTTTGTGCCCTGGACTTTGGGGAAGGGGGGGGGGAGTACCTGTCAGTGTAGCTTAATTGGAAAAGCAATCGTCTTTCTGAAGCAGAAAGATGTGAGTTCAATCTTCGCTATTGGCAAATTTGGAGATCTCAGTAGATCAGGGAATAATAGAAAACATGGAAATTCTTTCCAAAAAGTTGTACTTTGGAAAGCTCTAATAAAGTTAGAAAAATATTAAGCAAGAGTTATTGATGTTAGAATGGCATGTGTTATGCTAAGCTGTGCTTGGAAAGCTATTTCAAAACTGCGGGAAAAACGCCAGTTTTGGAAGTCTTCCACGTGAACGAACACTAAAAATGTATCTGCAAATGAGATTGAAGATAGAGGAACTGAAAGTGATAAAGATGATGAAACTTGGAGTCATTACATCTGATGTTTCTTTCAAGATTATGTGATCAAGGAACTCTCGGCAGAATTGCTAAACACACATGTGAACATAGTGGAGAACATTCAAGGCAAGAATGACGATCAGCCAAGAGATAAAAAAAAAAAATCACTGTAGAAGATTTAAAAAAAATCATTGTAGAAAAGGAAACCACAGGGAATCACCATAAAAGAGATAACAAAAATAAATCATCATAGAAAATAATTTCTAACAGACCTGTTATTGAGATATTAGGAAATCTTAAGAGTTTATTTCACATCTTAAACACATCTTAAAAGTTAAGCTTTAGTATTACGGGGATCACTGGGATGAAACTTACTTTCTGTTGTCAAATTGTTGGGTTGCATATAAACCCATCGTTAAGACTAACTCAAGTGAGCAGGTGTTGCCACTTGTGATGTAAAAAATCTTTCTTTCATTAATTGTGGCTCCTCTTTCAACTTGTAGACTTATTTTTCTTTTCTTTCTTTTCATGAAGTGCTGTTGATTTGATAGAATTTTTTTGGAGTCCCAGGTAATTGAATGTCCAGCTAGTGTTCTGAATGTGTCTGTTGAGTCCTACCACTGTTGCAGAGGAAGTTGAAAAACATTTAGCAGTTGCTATCGTAATAAGCACACAACACGAGCAACAATTCACTCATATTTTTGATGTAGTGTGTTAAACAAAAAAAAAAAAAAAACTGTTGGCTTTTGACTAGTTGTGCAAAATGGGTCTAGGTTCGAATCTTGGGTGAGGCATGGATGGTGTGTGTCGTTTGGCACTGGCTCTCTCCCTTCCCTGGAACCAGTGGTCCTAAATTAGGGATGGGTGACTTGCTTATAGAACATTGAGTTGCTCACTTTGGTGTTGTTAAATCCACAAACAACAATAACAATGTAATATGCCAAAAATAGCCCTATTTTATACATGGTGGAGTCACGTTATTGTGACCACCAGCTAATATCCAGAGTAACCTCCATGTGCAGCATGGACAGCAGCTAAACGAGCTGAGAGTGACTCAATAAGGTGCTGGTATGTGGAGCCATGCTGATTGCAGTGAATCTGACAGTTGCTGGAGGGTGCGTGGTGGAGAATCTATAAAGCAAACAACATGATCGAGGTGGTCCCACAGATGCTCAGTTTAAGTCTGGGAAATTAGTGGTCCAGGGAAGTACTTTGAAGTCTTCATCGTGCTCTTCCAACCACTCTCGGGCATTTCTAGCTGTGTGACACGTTGCATTGTTGTGCTGGGAGATCCCATCTGCCCCAAGGAAGACAATCAGCATGTATGGGTGTACGTGGTCTGCAAGGATGGATTCATAATGAATTCGGTCCATAGTGCCTCCCATGGGTATGAGTGAACCCAGAGAATGTCACAAAAACATTCCCCAGACCATAAAGCTGCCCCCGCCAGCTGGTGTTCTTCCAACAATGGTTGGAGAGTGTTTGTTTTCTGATGTTTCTCGCTTTATACGCCAACGTGCAGCCGTTCGATGAAGCAGAAAACGTGACTCATCGGAGAAGGCAACCCTTTTCCAATCAGAGGAGGTCCAATTCCGATACTGCTATGCAAATGTATTCCTTTTCTGCCAATGCACCTTCGTTGGCATAGGTACACTGACCATTCGTCTGCATCAGAGCCCCATGCGCAGCAGGGTTCAACTGTCGTTTTAGACACACTTCCAGTACACCCCTGGTTCATTTGCCCAGCGAGTTGCTCCACTGTAGTGTGTCGATCGGTCCTCACTCACCTTCGAAGCCTATGTTCACCTCTCACATCAATGGCACATGGTGCTGCGCAGTTTGCATGTCACTTATTCACAATGGTGCTATTTCTCCAATCACAATACACTTTAACCACAGCAGCAGGCAAACAGTTCACAAACTGCACTGTTTCAGAAATACTGCCACCCTTAACCCGAAAGCTGAAAACCATCCTTTTTTGCAAATCCCATAAATCGCTCCTTTTATCCATGACAGCAACGATTGATATGTTTTCAGAATGCCTACAGCACACCTTATATACCTTCCAAGCTAGCTCACAACATGTGCCTTCTTTCATTGGCTACGTGCTGTTGACGTCAAAAGTAGGAGGTGGTCACAATTATGTGATTCAATTGTGTATGTTCAGATATTACAAAGTTTACATACCAGTAGGTTCAAAGAGTTCCGTAAGTAGTTAACCCTGTGCAACTATACATTTTTACCAGCACTCATACAAAGATTTAAATGCAGATTGTGCAAGCCCTTTTTTGCCACAGCCTTCCAGTGCCTCCATCGCAGCTCGTTGCACTTCTTTGGAACTTCAGAAGCATCACCCTTAAGCAAATTCTTCATCTGGGGAAAAAGGATAAAGTCGCACAGGGCGAGATCAGGGGAATAAGCTGGTTGTGGAAGAATGGGAATGTGATGTTTGGACAGGTAATCGAACACCATGAGGGATCTGTGAGCCAGGCATTATTGTGATGGAGCACCCACGAGTTGGTCTTCCAAAGATCGGGTCACTTGCGTCTCACTGATTCTTGGAGATGTTTCAGGACGTTGACATACTCTTCTTTAGTGACTATAGGACCATGTTGAAGGAATTCCTTGTGCAAGATCCTCCTTGCAATCGAAGAAAACTTTTAACAAGACCTTTCCTTTGGAGCGGTCAACCTTGAACTTTTTTGGTCGTGGTGATGACGGTGATTTCCACACTTTTGACTGTTGGTTGGATTGGGGGTCATACAGAAAGCACCAAGTCTCATCGCCAGTGATAAATTGATTCAAGAGAACAGGATCTGAATCCACTACATCGATGTTATCCTGCAAACTTGCATGCGCTCATCCATTTTTTCTCGTGTCAGATTCACGTGATGCATGCCCAGTTTCTCTGTTAAAATTGGCATGGCAAGTTACAACTGAGGTGCTGGCAACTTCTGTAATTGCTGCAACAGTTTTTCGACGGTCATTTTTCACAATTTCTTTGACAATGGCGATTTGTTCATTCGTTGTAGATGTTGAAGGTCGTCCTGAGCTCTCATCACCCTCGATACTCTGTCGCCCATTTTTGAATCGTCGATGCCACTCATAAACTCTAGCTTGACTCATTGCACTCTCACCGTACGCTGACTTAATTATTTGAAAAGTCTCAGCGAAAGATTTTCCGAGCAGAACACAAAATTTTACACTTGAACGCTGTTCAAAATTCGACATCGCTGTCCTCGTGACGGAAAGCATAGAATGCCTGTAATCATGAACTATGCTGTACGTGTTGGATTTGGATCAGATCGGTTCTGGCTGGTTGGTCACATGATGCTCTTCACTTGCTCAGCGGGGAATGGCGTAATTCACTGACATTTGGCAAATATTCAAAAAGTTCCGGAACTTTTTGAACATACTGGTATATTGAATGTTTTTACTCTCCCTTCAACTTTTTTATGAAGATTCTACTGCAATTTTACTCTTAATAAATAAGTATTAAATGAATACATAAATTTAGTACATGCAAGTAGTTTGTGCTTTTCATATAGTTGTATTTTATTTTACTTTCAACTTGCAGGTACAGGAGGTAGGAAGAGAAAGTCATCATCACACCATGTGCAAGAAATCCCCAATTCACCATTGCCTTCAAGCGACGAAGCACCTTCCATGTATTCTGAAACAGCGATGGATGAGGAGCAGTTGTCTCCTGCTAGTTCCACTAGCAACTGGGACTCAGAGGAATCTTTAAATTTGTTTGTTAGTCCAGAAGGTGCGCTGCACCTGTCATGGTGTGGTGATAACTCAATCCTAAATGTGGAACAGCAGATGGAAGAATTGTTGTTGAGGCCAAGTTCTGAACAGAGAGAAAATGTGCTTCAGGAAGCTGAAATATCGTCTAGCACCAGTTTTGAAGAGCTGAGAAATGTTGTGTGTGATGAAGCTGCAACAACACCTTCTGAAGACATGGGAAATGTGAGCAACAATTTCCAATTGGCAGGCCTCTCTTCCGAGGAGTACATCCGAATTCCAGAAGCTCAAGGACAGTATTATGCACAGAATATGTTGCCTGAACCTGCTAGCACAAACTACAGTAGTGGGCCATCTTATGATTCCGCTCACATGACTTATTTAGTGAACTACCTAAAAAATACAGATACTACACCTATGCCACCCAGTGATGCATCATCTGCAGTAACTTCATCCATTTATGATGTAAGTGTGGATTTTGGTTGTTAATTATTAGAGTAGTTCTGTTGTATAACTAACTTTTCTGTAAGTTGAATCATTTTATGGCAGTAAGATTCTCATTTAGAAACAAAAATGCCAATGAAGAACTCTTGGGTGGAATGAGCTTTTCTTCCAGAAAAAGTATGATAAAGTACTACTTTATCATACTTTTTTCTGGAAGAAAAGCTCATTCCACCCAAGAGGAGTTAGCCAAGAATGATTACAAGTGATAAATAAAGGAAGTAATTTCAATCTATCCAAAGAAAATATAAATACAGAAAAATTGGTAATTGAATTGGAAAGCATCTGCAGAACTTTAGAAAAAGAGGACCAAATTAAAGCAGACCTCCTCAGAAAAGATTACTACAATACAATCGAAACAGTACTCGCCCAAATTTTCACTCGATGCCTTAATGAAGGGAAAATTCCTGAGGATTGGAACAACGCTACAATGATCTTGCTACATAAAAAAGGTGACATTGAGAATCTCAGGAACTACAGACCTATCAGTGGTTTATAAAATCTTCACTAAAGTTCTTTCACACCGCTTGAAGGTGACACTGGACATGGCTCAACCGAGAGAACAAGCAGGATTCAGGAGTGGCTACAGCACAATAGATCATATCCACATACTGAGAGAACTAATTGAAAGAGCGAGGGAATATGAACTTCCATTGTGCATGGCTTTTATCGATTATGAAAAAGCCTTTGATTCGGTAAAACCATCAGCAGTTGCAATGGCTCTGAAATCCAGCGGTATTGAAGATGCATACATTAATATTATTAATAACATCTATGAAAATGCAAGTGCAAAGATTCGGCTGTTTGAAAATACAACACACATAAAAATTGGAAAAGGAGTGAGACAAGGTGACACCATATCTCCGAAGCTCTTTAATGCCACATTGGAAAATGTCTTTCAATCACTGAACTGGGAAAACAAAGGGATAAAGATTAATGGAGATTATCTAACCCACCTTCGTTTTGCTGATGACATAGTCATTTTTGCAACTACCCCATCAGAGCTACAGAGTATGATCCAGGAACTTGCTGACAAGAGTAAAGAAGTGGGATTAAAAATGAACTTTCAGAAGACAAAAGTGATGTATAATGCTTTATACATCACTTTGTCTTCTGAAAGTTCATTTTTAATGAGAAAAGCTGGAGATAACGGACACGTACGTTTATCTTGGACAGCAGATATCAAGTGAGGATCACAACCCACATACTTCTGCTTATATAGCAGATACATGGATGACATCTTATTTATAATAGATAGCTCAGAAATTATTCCAGAAAGAATTCTAGACTCATTCAATGAATTAGATGATTCCCTTAAGTTCACTATTGAACTTCAAAAAGAAAGAAGAATTAACTTCTTAGATATTACTATCTATTATGAAGATGAAAAATTCCTCACTAGTTGGTATAAAAAACCAAAGAATACTAATAGACTATTGGACTTCAATTCCTATCGTCCAGTTTCTATTAAGAAAAATGTAGCAAGTCAGTTTTTAGAAAAAATTAATAAAATAGTTTCTACAGCAGATAAAAAAGAAGCCCATAAAGAAGAGCTTAAAGTCATACTTGCAGAAAATAACTATCCTAAAGAAGAAATTGAGAAGCTTCTGAATTTTAATGGTATGAAGAACCCGCAAAAGCAACAAGTAAAATTCACTAGAAAAATTTCTTATCACAAAGGTTTATTTGAGTCTTTAAAGAGAATTAGTAAGAAGTACAATATTAGGCTAGTTCCAAGTTTAGAGAACAAAGTTAAAATTTTTTTCCCTAAAATAGTTCAAAGAGAAGAAGATATTTTAAAAATGCAAGGAGTAGTCTATGAAGTAAAATGTAGTTGTGGACTATCTTACATAGGTGAAACAGGTCGCAGACTAGAAACTCGTATAGCAAAGCATAAAGCAGCTATAAAAAATTGCTCCAACAAGACTGGATTAGATAGGCATGTTAGAGAAACTAGTCACAGCATGGATTGGAATTCCCTTAAAGTCATCAGTTTCCAAAGCAATTTTCAAAAAGGAAACCTGAAAGAAGGAATAGAGATTGAGAAAAATCAAAATTCCATCATCAATGACTGCAAAGGATTTTCCCTGCCTAACATCTGGCAGGATTTAATAAAAAATAACCTAAACCGTCAAGGTTAACCGTAACCGCAATAGTGACAGGAATAAGTGACAACAAAAAGACAGCCTGGAGAAGGAGAAGAGTTTTCTCCAAAAATTTGCAATTTAAATGAAAAAATTTCCTAGTAAAATTCCCATAATAGTTGTTTTAGATTAGTAAGTGAATTAAGAAACCAAGAAGCCATTTCTCAACATGAGCTTTATTCAAAGAATGATAAAGTTGTTTTTAACAAATGTAATTCGCAGCTTTTTAGAGCAGGTTTCTTAAAAGGTTAGTTTTCACTCATTTCTCTTTGGATATTGTTCTTTATTATATGCACTGCATAGTGGCTCCTTTGTTAATAATGGGGAATTGTTTTTGCTCATCTGTATTACTCAGCTGTTTTTAATTTTTTGCTAGTGAAGCAGTTTTAAAACATTTCTTTTCTTTACTAATATTTTGTTCAAAATTTTGTAATGCTTTTAAACCTAGCAACATAATGTGAGTTCTTGAACCAGTCTTATAATGTTTGCTAAAAACTTAAGAAAAGCCCAAAACTATCAGCTATTAATTTTTATGCAAGATAACAATTCTGTTTTTGAATTAGCAGAAAACATTTTCTTACATAATGTTAGAACACAACTATGTCGCAGTAAAAAGAAAAACGTATTGTTTGAAACGTTATGTAAATCATCTGTCACAAGAGTTTTGTTCATACCTTTGTTGCTGAGCAAATAATACTCCTGTAGGTTTTGTACATGGTGAATAGCTTGATTGTTATTGGAGGCAAAGATCATCTGAACTCTTTTTGTTTGTCTATGTAGTATGGTTTATATAAAAGCTATTAATTTTTAATGTGTTGAATTATATAGTTGCTTGAGATTTGTGTATACTATTACTCCCTTTATTCTCCTAAGAACTGACTGTAAAACTTCTTTATTTGAACATTTTATCATGTTTCAGAAAGTGGAAGATATTTTATGTTTGAAAGTGTGATAAATGTGAGAAAAGAGCTACCAAGAGTTCCTTAGGTAGAATTTAAATTCACAGTAAATTGTGAGTTGTAGCACCAAAGTAATAACAAAATCAATATAATATAATTCGTGTTTATTGGTGTCCAGTAGGAAAATATAATCTTCCCCGCAAGCTTTCCCTATCAATGGACGGCTTTTTCAGGCGGTTACAAAGAAAACAGAATCAATAGTTAAAAAAACTAATACTTTGATTCTGTTTTCTTTGTAACCATCTGAAGCTGTCTGTGCATTGACGGGGAAAGCTTGCGGGGAAGATTATATTTTCCTATAGGACACCAATAAACATGTAATGATTATATTATACACTGCTGGCCACCCAAAATTCAACACCTAGAAGGAAGCATCTGATTGGCCTGAAATTTGCAGCATGCGTCGCCCGCGAGAGAACATGCAAACGATTAGCATTGCAGGGCATATGCAAATCATGTGCGCCCGGCACGCCACCAAAAAGCACTCTAAGAAGGGTGCACAGAAGGCGGATTGTAGGTAGTGGAAGTGTGTTGTGCTGCCGGACTTGTGCGTGGGAAGCTTCCTGATGCCTCATCGCAGAATATGGCAGCCATTCCAGCGCGTTTCGGAGTTCAACAGATGATGAATAGTGGCTTATCACGACAGCGGTTTATCGTACCGAGACATCGACGCCCGTGTGGGACGACATCCAGCCGCAGTGAGGCGAGTATGGATTCGGTGGGCGCAGGAGGGACAGACGGACGAACCGACCGACGTGAGCGATTGCTGCAGCCACGGCATAACACCGAACGAGAGGGCCGGCATGTTGTGTGGCGGGCATTGACGGCTTGCACCGCCACATCACAAACGTTAGCGCAGGAATTAGGGTGTGTTGCGCAACAACCTGTGTCAGCACGTACCGTTCGACGTCGTCTGCAGGAGCGGGGACTTGTCACACGGTGCCCATTGTTCCGATTACCATTGACGTTACACCACCGGCGAATGCGGCGGCAGTGGGCCGTTGAACCCCGCACCTGGACTACGGAATGGCATGACATTGTCTTCTCCGACGAATCCCGCTCCTGCCTGCAACACCACAATGGTCGGATCCATGTGTGGTGGCACCACGGCGAGAGACTGTATGACGTCTGCATTATGCATCGCCATACCGGTCCGTCGCCTGGCGTTATGGTTTGGGGCACAATTGGATATGACACCCGCACCCCTCTGGTACGCATCGCCGGTACACTCAACAGCCACCGCTACATCTCCAATGTTTTGGAATTTGTAGTCCTCCCTTACCTGCAGGACCTACCAGCGGTCATGTTTCTACAGGACGTGGCACGCATTGTGCAACAATTCTTCATGGCCCACCAGGTGTGTCACTGCTACCGTGGCCCACCTGTTCTCCCGATATGTTACCTATCGAACACGTCTGGTCACTGATCGGCAACTGAATGGCCCGGCAAGAACCACCCGTGCCTTTCGCCTGATGAACTGTGGCAAGTTGTGGAAGTAGCCTGGACCGACATACCGCAAGCCTACATCTAAAGCCTCTTTCGTTCGATGCCGCGGCGTGTGGCGGCCTTTATTGCCAGCCATGGGGGCCACACGAACTATTGATGCCTGCGTGTTCCGCAAGTCGCACGGGCCTGTAAGCTCAATTGTTTCATCTTTGTATCTGTTGTTATGTGTCCAGTAAATCTGGGTTTGCTATCTCGTGTCCTTCTTGGTGTTGCATTTTGGGTGGCCAGCAGTGTATATATTGGTTTTGTTAAATTCACAGTATTGAAAGATATTTGTGGAAGTCTGAATGAGACTGCAGATCTGCATGTACTCATGGCTTTTGGTTCATGTTAGGCAATGCGAGGTATATGCAGAAAATTTTCTGCACATTTGGAAATCAACTGTCAGTAAAAGACTGTTTCCTAGCAACTGTTGCTAATAGATTGTGTTTCCTGGCAACTGCTTCTGGTAAAAGGCTATTGTGTTTCGTAGCAACTGCTTCTGATAATAGACTATTGTGATTCCTGGCAACTGCTTCTGATAATAGACTATTGTGTTTCCTAGCAACTGCTTATATGGAATAATTAGCCCCACATATAGTTGTGGTTGCTGCTGCAGATTCTCTTCTTCCATCCACTCTTCATGCCATTATTGGTACAATACTTCATTACCATGTTAGGTCTTATTCTTGTTAGCTTTCCAGAAAGCTGCATGCCCATAACTTTGTGTCTCATGCGTACCTTTACAATTCTCAAAACCTCATCGTACCACGTCTTTATACCCCTGTTGCTCTTTCTTAGCTGATAAATTCATCTCGTTTTTAAATCTACCCTTTCTTGTGAATGAAAAACTATGATAGATTTTGAATTTAGTAACATGAAGGTTCTTACATAATAACAGAACCACAGATCCACCTTGTCATCATAATATAGCTTATTCCGCTAACATCTTGTCAAACAGAGATCATCACTCTTTCCACGTTTATAAGCAAGTCATAGAAAAATTACCATTGGTTCCTAGTCCACGTCAAATGTCTGTATTAACATCTTGTCATTGGCCCAAATCTCAGCACTGCATACATTGCTAGTGTTACTTAAAAGCCTTAAAACCTCAACTTCTCAGCCACATTGTATCTTCCTGTCTCACAGCACACCCTGACGTTTTTGTACAGTTCCTCCATCCTAATTGCACTTTGTGGTTTAGTTGCAGTCAAAACATTTATTGAGAAGCTAATTAAATTAACATGCAAATCAAATTAAGAAATCTTAATTTAGTGGAACTTAAAATGTATGTAGCTCTTACACCTGCTTTTGTTTTTTATTGCTGAACTGCATATGTTGTGCTGTAAATATTGTAAAGTAAATCTCCATAGCCGTGGTTAGTGGTAATACAGTGGATCAGAGAATGTGAGAAAAAGTTTAAATGTTCACCTCACACTTGTTATACAAGTTGTATCATTTTCAACAAATTGCTTAAAAGCAAAGTTTCACTGACTATAAATACCTTGTTAACTATGGGATTTTTTATTCAGCCTCTCAGTATCTGGAATGCTCCAAAACTATCAATGTCCTGTATCAAATAAATTTAATTTTAGTGCCAAGTAACGGGGGGGGGGGGGGGGGGTCCATATGATCATCCATTTTAGTGTTATAAATTATAAAACTGAGATTTGTTATGTGTAGTTATTCAGGTACTTTAAAATGGGATATTGTTTTATAAGAAAAAAAAGTAATGATCAAGGATTTTTGCCATCAAAATGTCTCTTATCAAACATTTCTAGAAAGACCAAGAAGCATCTCATTTCTAGTAGTCTGTATCCCAGTTGTGGAAACTATGGAATGATAACTTTTGTGTTGTTAATTTTATTTAAATAGCAATCTTGCCCATTCTCTGAATGGTGAATCTGTAAAATAATTTTTTGAACATAAAATTAAGGAAATGAATAAGTAATTAAGGAAAAGAAAAGTAATTTAAAATATAAACTGTTTAATGATTTAGAACAGTGTTGTGACGTCAATGTATGGTTTGACATAAAATTGAGCAGGCTTTGGTGCCCCTGTTGAAATTTTCAAAGTATTTCAATGATTCTGAAAAAAATATTTAAACCTATCAGCATTTTGAAACAGTAAAGCTAAGCCACCCTTTTGGAAGTGGTAGAAAAATTCAAGCAGACAATATTCCAAAGTGGTTTTTTTTTTTTTCTATTATGCTTTTGCAAGTAAGTATCTCTGGATTTTTTAAGGCCTACCAACATGACAATGTTTAGATTTCTAGGTCATTTAGAAGTGGTCTAACAATTTGCAAAAGCTCAAGCTGACAATGTTCCAAAGCCGCCATTTTTTTTTCTTGAACTTTCTTAGGTATCCGGACCTTCAGACCTATCAGCATTCCAATTTTCAGATCTCTAGGTCATTTAGAAGTGGTCAAACAATTTGCAAGCAATTCAAGCAGACAATGTTCCAAAGCTGACTTTTTTCTGTTTGTTTCCATACTTTTCTATGTATATGGATCTTAAGACTTATATGCATGCCAATTTTCAGATCTCTAGGTCATTTAGAAGTACTAAAAAAATTTGCGAAAAATTCAAACAATGTTCCAAAGCCGCCATTTTGATTTCTTTTTCTTTTTCTCTCTTCTTTTTTTTTAGATTAAGACCTATCAGCATGCCGATTTTCAGATCTCTAGGTCATTTAGAAGTGGTCGAAGAATTCACGGACCAACACACTCGCATTTTCCCTCTTTGCGTTTTATATACGAGGCAAAAGCCTATATTTACATAGGTATTTACATATGCTGTCAGAAACACATGGAACTGTAAAGGCGTTGCTTCGTCATTAAGCATTGCATAATTACCAGTTTGATTGTAGCCTGTTCTTCACCCAGTGAGAAGAGAGTGCTAAAATAGCTGCATCACCATGGCAGCAGGTCAGGGGGACCAGAACTTTCCTGCATGGTTACTGTTCAAGATGAAGGAATCTGTTCGTTCCTTTCCTTTGCATCTTAAAAAATGCTTAAAAATCAGAAAATGATTTTTTTCTTAATTTTTTTAAAGAGGGATGGTAGTTGTGAGTTTACGCTATAAAAATTGCAATGCGTTATAATTTATAGTTTGCCATATATCCGTTTTTTTAAATGGATCCCATTGTGAAATAGAGAATTTTCTGAAATTTAAAAATTTAATTTCTCGTAAACTAAATCAAAATTAAAAAAAGGGTGACGAGGTGCAAAAATTCAGCCATTGCCCTACGAAGTTTCGTGGTTCTGTTGCTGTTAGTGTGTCTGGAATACGAACTTTTATGCTTACCTTAACTTTGAAATACAATAGCTCTTGAAGTATATCGCCAGAATCGAAAAACGGTTTATTTCAACATGTTCTCCAAACAATTCTCTACAAACGATATAAATTTCATATTTTTGTGTTCAATATTTTTTTGCGCTGTGAGTTAGAAAAGTGTGAGTGTCACAGGATTTCTAAAACAGCGATGCCAATGGCAGTTACTTTTTAGAATAAAGATATGCTTCACTGTTTAGTTGGACTTATGCTTTGCTGTTTAGTAGGAACTCTGTAAAAATTAGTAAGCCAATCTAAACAGTGAATAAGTAACTCTGCCTCCGAGACATGACGTATGTAGCACCAGTAACCAACACTGTAAATAATGGGTAAACACTCTGAACAGCCTAACTCACAGAAGCAACAACATTCACTGCTTTCCTGTGGACCAGGAGCACAGAGTCCCAGCAGCAATACCATCTGTGTCGCAGACAATTTTTATGACAAAAATCCTTAAAAAATGTGTTAGTCTAGTTGTCTTTTACAATAAATTCTAATTGTCTTTTATAATAAGTTCAGTATTTGCAACTCCTTGAATAATTTATTACTATGGACATCGCAAGTGTGCATGCTAATCTAAACGAACACAAGATGATTAAAAGCAAATTTTGATTAACACTGTAAGATGTACCTCTACATTATCTTGCCCTGAATCAACATTACTTCTTCAATTTCTATCTACTAGAGATTTAAGCTACTTGAAGGAAATTTTCATTGCAGTGTCATCTTTAGGCCTAAATTACAGATATTAAAATACTACTAAATCAAGACAAGAAAATAATGGTGATTATTATCTGGGACTTAAAGTTATAAAAGTATTTTACTTTCTTCTTAACTATAACTACACACAGTATTAACCATATTATTATGTAGTGAACAAAATTATAAGCAGTACAGCATACTTACACTGCACTTTTTTTTAAAAATCTGGATTTTTGTTTGCATGTAAAACTTTGATTTCTATTTCTTAAGTTTAGTGTGGAAACTCTGCTGAAGTAGTGGGTTGAGTCATCACGATTACAGATTTTTCTTGTTTATTTGTCTTCATGAGAAAGAAAAATTAGGTAGTGAAATGCAAAATCATCATGTAAGAAGGACATTTTGTGTAAGTGAAAACTCATGTACAGGGGTTGCTTGTGTAACAAGGGTTGAGTGCGTTGCAGTGATGAGATACACAATAAATTTTTATCACATACTTTTATATGAGTGGGAGGGGTACTTAAACATTCACCTGTCACTAGATAGCAGGCATGTAGTGTATAAAAATATATATCCATAGTTTTTTGCACTTTCTTTAGTCATAGTCTGTGCAAACAAATGCTAAAATAAAGTTGCACCAATGCCTACTAAACAATAACTTTCCTCAGCTTTGCATGCACACACACACACACACACACACACACACACACATTCTCTCTCTCTCTCTGATCACATGGTCCATGTAATTTTTTTTCATGAATTTCATGTCAGATATTTTCTTCCACACCTAACAAAGTGGATGATACAAGACATCTCTCCCTTTTTCTCTCTCACTCTAAATATATTATATATAATAACTCCAGTTATATCCCATGTCAAAGGTCTTGTGATGTATCTTTGCATTGTTGTGGAACTTACTGCACATTGTCAGGATATCTGGAGTTTCGTTTTGCTGTTGCATGCCTAAGGTTCTCTCTTTTGAATGCAAAAAAATTGAATGAAAAGTATGCTTTTTGCTACTGAAGGAAAGTTTAATTTTTAAAATTTAGTTGCATAAGTAGTAATAATGTGTAACAGTTTATTATAGTTTCAACTTACTGTCTTTCTTTCATGATTGATATGTATGCCATTTCTTCTGACAGGGTGCTTGTCTTTCTCCTCCATTTTTGGAAGATAATCTAGATCTGGAGGAGATGTTGGGTAAGTGCCCACCCATTATACAATAATGTTTTCCAGTTTGTTTTCTTGTTAATAAATTGGGTGCAGTTGTGCTCATAGTACATACAGCAACAATTCACTTGCTCAGTGTTTCTTAGCTATATTTCTATTAAGATGCCTGCATTCTATTTTATTCAGTAATTAAAGCAAAAATAGTATTGGAAAGGTGGTCTTATGCTTTTGTTAATGAAGGAAAATCAGGACAGAAATAACAGAAAATGACAGAATATTCCATTTCGTGCAGTTCTTCATTAGTTTGGTTGATGTCTTTCTGAAGTATTTTAAATCATTATCAGCACAGAATTGCTGCATTTTCAACTTTTTCCTTTTTAGGCTATCCTTCAGATACTTGAAAATTACATCACCCTTAAATAGGAATTGAACCTTAATCTTCTGATTAGCTTTCAAGTACACAACTATTAAAATACTCTGGGGCAAGCAAAGTTCCAAGTGACTGAAGCTAAGCAGATGTAGCTTAGGAATATGAACAACCTTTGCAGAGGTAGCTTAGGAATATTAACAACTTTTGCAGAGGTAGTTTTGGAATATGAACAACCTTTGCAGATGTGTGCTAGTCAAAAAAATCTGGTGCTTCATTGTAGCACATATAAATAACCATTTCCTCATCCATGTGCAAATATAGATCAAATACTTCCAGTGTTTCAGGTTATTGACATCAATGGGAAGTGAATCATTTGAACACATAATTCTTCACAGTTATGTGAAAGTCATATATATAAATATCCTTATTGGCATACTGTATATGTGCTGTATTAGCTACCATTTTCCCTTGCAGCCATTCTTAAGAAAACTTGAAAATTACATTGCAGCACTGGAATGGGAATCTAACCTGTGTCTCCAAATTGGTGCTTAAACATTTCTCCTAACGAATAAAGCCTGTTTTCAAGAGGACAAAGGTGTTGCCATCTATCAGTAGAGTCCATTGTACCACCCAGGACAACAAAGTTTCATGCAACTGAAGCTTTTCCCCTGATGAATTATACCTGTTTCCAAGGGAATGAAGGTGCTGCCAAAATGTCAGTAGTGTCCATACCACCCAGGACGAAATTTCAGTCAACATAAAGCTTTCCCCCTAACGAGTTAAGCCTGTTTCCAAGATTACAAAGATGTTGCCATTTATCATAAGTGTCCATTGCACCACTCAGAACAACAAAGTTAAGTAGATGAATCTTAATGATCTCAACATTTCCAGATGTGTGCTAGTCGAAGCAATCTGAAGCTTCATTGTAGTGTCAACAACTATTTTCTCATCTATGTACATATATAGGTTATAAATCTGTGTACAGATACAGGTTCTGAAGGTTGGCTACATGGGAAACAATAGACTATACATCACATGTGCTGATAAAGAGATTTGTATATATATGCCTTTCATGTAGTTGTGAAGAATTATTACTTCGTAGGGATTGTCTTCAAATTGCAGTATTTTTCTGGCACATTTTTCTTAACATCATCAGGTGTTTCATGTGCAGCTTCATTTGTGAATTTTTTTGTAATCTAGGTATCAGCCTCTCCCTTGACTTCTGCTGCTTGGGAAATTAAAAAAAAAGTTTGCACCATATGACATGTCATAGCTACATCACCCAACCCCTCTAATGCAGTGGTAGATCCAGAAGCTAACCTTAGAGGGGTGGTTGCTCTGGTCTAAAAAAAAAAAAAAAAAAGAGATCGATAGTTTTTTTTTTTTTTTTTTAGAAGGGTCACACACACACGAATAAGTTGGTACAGCTGTCCAGTGGCAACACCAGCTGTTCAGAACTGTGTGGGTTATTAGGGGAGCTACTAAGCATGATGGGAGGGGGCACAAATTTTCAAGTATTTGGCAGAAATTTTGGGGAAAAAAATTTGGTTCATGTGCATTTTACTCAATGCTGATATGATAATGTTATCCCTAGCAAAAAAAAAAAAAAAAAATTCAAGTGAATACTCTATGTAGTATTTGTTCAATTTATGTAGTATGGGAACCATAGATATGAAACTCTATGGCAAGTTACTATTTCTTTGCAATTTTAGCTTACTTAGGTCTTTCTTTTTTTGGCTTTCATAAGGCTGTTTATGAATTTTATTTAGTTTGTAACTTGACAATGAATACTTATTTCTCTCTGTATCGTCATTTGAAACTATAATTACAAAAATGGTGTGTTTTTGCTGCTCTCTAGAAATTCATTCAGAGGTGTTCCTCCTTTTCTCATAAGTGCAGACACTAATGTTAACAAAAAATTCATTTTATATAACACAATTGCAGTGAATTCGAGAAATTCACATATATTTATCCAAGTTCCCTATAATCTTAGATGGTTGCAAACACTGTATGTTCCAACTGCTTAAATATTGGGGGGCTCTAAAAAAAGCAGTCCACCCACAATGTCGTGCCTGTAGCTTCCCTTCCTTCTTGGCATTGCAGGGCTTTTTAAAAACTTTTTCCTTCAAAAAAATATTCTAAATTTTTAAATCACAAAGTGGGAAAAACAAGTGGAAAATCAACACTATTCTCATGGCATTCAGTTGGCTGCTTTGCAAGGAAAAAAATCACCTGGTTTTTAAGCATCAAGTCAGGATCAAATATTGTAAAATAAATTCTATTTGGACAGCTTAATTTAATAGAAAATTTTCCAGCTTGGATCATCAAATCATGCTTAGGCAATATGACCTGTAAATTCCTTGTTGAAATATTAATTTATTCTTTTGCAATACATGACGGGTCGTGCTGCCGATCGCATTCTTTGCAATTTGTGAAAAAGAAATAATTTTGGCGATAGAAAAAAAGTTTTGGCGATTACCTTCTTGTACTGTTATAACACTTTGGCAAAAAAAAAAAAAAAAATTAATTTGACGAATAAGTTGGCAAAAACTTTAAAAAAAAAGCAGGGCAACCCCTATATGATTTTGATTTCCACGTCTTTTGAAAGGAACTTCTGTTTACTTCATAAAGTCATCCTGCACCATTCATTGTCTTGTTGGTGTTTTTCTCGCAGAAGTTTGCAGAAATATTACATTGAACAAAGCACACTCATTGCCTTTCACGATCAGCTAAAATCTCTTTTCTCTTTTGCAGTCAGCTTACTTTGTTTCTGAACCAAGTTTTTTTTCTGCTCTCTCTCTCTCTGAAGCTAGAACAGAACATTTAATCTCCGAATTCATTGCAAAATTTTTATTGTTATAAAAGCTTTTACAAAAATCTGCATTTAATGCTATAATTTCACAAAAATTAATTATTTATTCTTGGTCATTTAAAAAGGAAAAGTCTGCCTTAGGGAGTTGCCCCAGTTATCCTCCCATTGGATCTGCTACTGCTCTAATGTCTGTCTGTCTCTATGTGGTGACAAGCTATGTTTGTAAGAATCTTGATGTACACAATTAATTATACCTTAAAATAGGCAGAAAAAAAAGTCGATCAAGCTTCTTCCCAAAAATTTAAGCTTATTTCCAATAGAACAAAGGTACTGCCATTTATGAATAGTGTCTGTTTTAGAAGTGTTATGTCTTCAGTGTTTCTTTGAAGATTTGCTAAACCTAAAAAAAAAAAAAAAAAAGTAAATCTGAATTTGAAGAAAAGAGCTCTGAGGTACATGCTATTGTAGATGCTTCTGGGCATTTGTGCCAGGCTTTCTCGTAGTTATTTTCTGTAGTGGACCAACACACAGACACAGCCCATTTTATTATTATAGATGCAACATTTACCCTCATTCAGGGGAGTTAAAGGAGGCTAAACTCCCCCCTCCCAAAGTGTTTCATTTTCCTTGTTCTTTTTTTTTTTTTTTTTTTTTTTGCTAAAGTTAGACTTAAATCTGGGGGGGGAATGCTTTGATTTAATAAAAATGTGTCAGCTGACAAAAAAAAATCTGCCATAATTTTTTCTTCTATTTTCTATTTTTCATTAGCTTTTATTTTGTCCTGTTGGATTTCAAAAACTTCTATTTTTTTCATGCTCCCACCCCCAGCAAAAAAAAAAAAAAAAAAAAAAAATTCTGTACACACCCCTGCTCTCAGTTAAAGCCTTCCCCCCCCAAAGCAGTATTCATTTTAAGAATTCAGTTAGTCTCCTTCTCAAGGTTTTTTGGTCTTTTCATTTCTATCCGGGCCTGTTTACAATATTTTACTGAACTCCTTAAAGCGTTATGCCTTCACGAAAGCAAAAACTGATGCTTTTCTCATTCCATTTCTATTCACATAATAATCTATTATGTTATAGATTATGTATCAGAGCTCAAACATATGGGCCTTACTCCTAATCCATATGAGGTAAGGTGCCTGTGGTATAAGAGAAGCTCATGGTTTTTTGTTTTTTTTTCATCCTGAAAATGTCTCTACAGTAAAAAAGAAACAGAACAAAAGTTTTTTGCATCACATAGAGGTGCTTATAACTTAAAGTCCAAGATGTTTTTTTTTTTAAAGCCCTATGGTAAATCTTCTTTTTTATGCACTGCCTCTTTTAGCAAAATCTAAAAGAAGGTGCTTGTAATGTCAAGATGATTCTTTTGTGCACTGCCTTTTCATCAGCCCAATTCCAAAAAAGACTGTTATTGTCCTATGGGTTCCTTAACATGTTATGCTGAGGGCTCATTATATGTTTTGTATGTTCATTTTTATGAAGAATGACTGAGTGAGTAAAGACCCTGGTTTTTTATCCCCTGTAAGGCCCCTAAGGCAAAGGAAATTGTCAAAAGGTTAGAAATGTTTGCTCTGTATAGATATTCAAGATTCTTTAGAACTGCTAACAACAGGTTGCACATACAAGTTTTTGATCCTGAAAGGGTGCATCTGATGCAAAAGCCCAAGATTAAATTTCATTTTGTGCATTGTTTCCTAAAATTAGTTAAGGCATATTTATTGCTTAAAGAATAAAAAAAAAAATACGTGAATGAAATAATTACAGTACTAACTGAATTTTAGTATATATGATCTGTTTTCTGTATAACCCCTTACCTGACACTTGTTCCCTTACCTGACACTTGAGTGTATGTATGCAAATTGATGGCCATGTTCTCAAAATGTCACCTAAATGAACATAGCTGCTAGTTTTAGATTTTGTTATGTTCATATTTATTGCACTATATTGTGTTCCCTGAAGTATTCATGAAGAAATGTTCAAATAAAAAGTGTATTTTTTAAAGTCAGTTCTTGGGAGAATAATAGTGCATAACAAACGATAAAATATTCCCTTGTGTAAACTTTAACTAATTTTGCAAGTTTGTTTTTACGAGGTCCAATCAAAAAGTTCCGAGACTAGGCCGATATACAACAAAGTACTTACGTTACTTAAGTCTAGCTATGATCTCCCTCAAAGTAGTCTCCTTGGGTAAGTGATACACTGCTTCCAGCATTTTTGCCACTGTTGGAACACTCCCTGTAAGTGCTATTCGCGAATCATGTCAAGCACTGTCTGCGATTCGTGCTGGATCTCGTCTGCGGTTTCAAAACAGTGACCCTTGAGCTTCAGCTTCATCTTCGGGAACAGAAAGAAGTCGCAAGGGGTCGAATCCGGTGAGTAAAATTCACGGGGCACAACCCCACGAATGTTGAAGAACACGATGAGCATGCTTTTGGTTGCACTCAGGACCTGTTGGGCCTTTTTCGGTCTCATGGAGATGCCGGGCTTTTCCACTGCAACGAATGTTGTTTGGTCTCCGGGTCGTAACCATAGACCCAAGTCTTGTCCCGATTGATGGCCCACAACAGGAAAGTTGGTTCATTCACCACCTGCTGACGAAGATCTTGACAGAGTTCGACACGGAGGGCCTTCTGTTCAGGGTTCAGAATCTTTGGCACAAACTTTGCAGCAATGCGGTGCATGTTCAAAACCAGACGTCGGAATTTTTGCACTGTTCCGTATCACACATTGATGATGGTAGTAATGTCTTGAATGGTTCTCCGACAATCCTCATGCACCAGTTCCCTAATTTTGTCCACATTTTTGGGGGTTTTGCTCATGGATGGTTGCCCTGACCTCTCGTCCTCTTTCAGTGCCGTTCTGCAGCCCTTGAAGCACGAATGCCACTCAAAAAACACCTGACATAACTCATTGCTTCATTGCCATAAGCCTGCCGCAACATTTCATGCGTCTCCATTCCCGATTTTACCGAGTTTGAAGCACAGTTTGATGTTCGCTCACTGCTCTAGTTTGCAGTCAATACCAAAATCGCAGCTGTGTTCTGCATGTGGCCACCAAATATCGTGTAGCACAGCTCCTGGTGTTCACAGAACGACGCCACTCAGCACAATGACTTGTGAAAGTCACTGCTCGCACATCCGCGTACTGCCATCTATTGGGCCGCTACATACCTAGTCTCGGAACTTTTTGATCGCACTACATAGTATTCTTTAATCCTGTTTCACACATTGTAACATAGTAGGTCAATTCAAAGACTGCACATAAGATTTTGAGTTGTGTGCAGTGGTAGTGAACAGCACCATGAGTGTTTGAAGAAAATAATTTAAAAACTATCTACAGAGTATTTTTTCCCTCAAAATGTCACTTGCATTTTTACTGTACCCTGGTGTTGGGAGTTTTACTTCATTACAGGCGAAAAAATGTTTGAGGGATTGTAAAAAGCTGAAATATAGTTCTCTTAACCATATATTCTTCATTGTATTTCAGTTTACCTACTGCACAATTTTTTCAGAAATGCCACCCATGCAATTGAAGGGCAGGTGGGCATGGGGCCGAAAGTGTCCCAGATTTCATATTTTTCAATTTTTGAAATATTTGCGCAGTTTACCTGTATAACGAGGTAGCATGTGGATGGGACAAATTCTAAATTAAAATTAATTTATTTTCTATAAGATTTAAAAAATAAATTAAAACCAAAAATTGTTCACTGAACTGAAAAGTCAATGAATGACACAAACAGATCTGAATCGGAGTAAATTCGTGAGAGTTGTTCTCTGCAGAAATCATTTACCAGTAGAGTTAACCAGTGATACATACAGATCTATCTCATAATTCTCAAGTGCCATCCTCGCAGAAAACAATCAAGGGAAGTAAGTGTATGAATGAAATGAATTAATTGGTGCAAATTGTTTTAGTAAGATGAATCAGAAGAATTTTTTTGCAAAAGAAATGTATTGCTCATCTCTACAATAGAAAAGAACCTCGCCCAGGGTTTCTGAGGTCAGGTGTCATAACATCGGAGGGTACAATGCCTGGGAGACTTCTGAAATTTTACATCAGTGACATCATTCTGGTGTTCAAAAAATGTTTTGGATTTCTGAGCTTTTCAGATCATAACACTTTCTGGATTATTTCTTGTGTTCTTGAGAAATCAGGTAATTTCAATATTTCTTAATTGATTGAACTGGTGATGACTTGACAATGGATAATTACTAATGCAGAAGGAAGAATTTTGTTGCTGTTGTATTTATTCTGATTAGTTCTCCTTGAACTTGGAACTGGATTTTCTAGTTACTATAGTTGGTAGCAAATTCAAATGTAATTCAAGGAATCATGTGTTCAGTTGCTGATGCACAATATTTTCAAGGTTTTGTGGAGTAAGTACCCCACACATTATGGCTGCTGAAGGCATTCATTACCTTACTGTGTGCATCATCAAAATTTGCAGTGCTTATTTTAGAAAATAGGAATATTTCATCAGAACTTTGGACTGATTGAATGTTATGGTTTTCTAGGGACTGGAAATTAGATACATATTTGATTAGTAAGTAGATCTGCGAAAACTCAGTAGTTTTATTTCATCAGAAGTCTGAGCATAATTTCAGTCTTTATAAAGCTAGCATTCATTTTGTTTTAGAGCCACTTGCCAATTAGTGAATTCAGAAGTACCATCTGAGAAAGGAATGCCCAAGTTTGGTTGTCATTCACAAGTTTGGCCTTTAGCTTCGAAGTTCCTGACATGTCTTTTTTGCATTGTGGTTGTGATGCATTTTGAAGAAATATAAACATCGAAAAAGTAACACAGTTGTAGTCTTAGTGCAGAACCCTTACAATCTAGAAAGTTTAAGGTTTTGCAAGTTTTTCACCAAAAATTCAATATCTGAGGATTTACAAAGTGTAAAGTTCCTACTGCCAGAAACATATGGACAGACATGATAAATTGGTGTTATTTTTATGTAACCCATTTTTTAGCATTTTGTGAAAAGGAAAAATTTAGCTTGTTAACTTTTGAATCATGTGTTAAGAAGAAGAAATTTTGCTTGAAAGCAACTTCATGGGAATTTGATTTTGTTATAGTATTTTATGAGTAGCACAATGTTCTGGAAGTGATACAGTTCCACAAATACTTTCAGTAGGAAATTTTTCCATTGCTGTTTCCCCTCAGTTGGAATCACAGTGTAAGAAAAAAACTTAGCAAGTGATACAAATAAATGGATACTACATGGTTTTGCAATGTGGACTGATTTTGAAATGGGTCCATACGGATAACCCGTAACTTTGTAGTGTATGTTATTTATGATGTGTATGACAGGTTTATTTGTTTAGTTGAGATGTATGGATTGTCATATTGGCCATATGTTTTTACTGACAACACAATGTACCTTGCTATCTTGAATTAACATTCTTGTAATAAGAAAGACATCAAGATTAACAAAATAATGGTTTTGTAGAATTCTGGTTCTGAAACTGAAGAGGAAGTGATCATTTAAAAAATGTGGAACACTTGAAAGTGAACATTAACTGTAATAGAATTATGATTGAAGAAAATTGATCTAAGATTTGTAAAACTAATGTTTTGATTGCTCATTTTGGATATGGGTAGAAACACAAGTAAATCATTCGGGGTTTGGTTGCAAATATGAAATTACTGAAACTCTGCATTTGACTGAACAGTAGTTTATTTGGCAAGTTTATCGACACACTTATATAGCTGAAATGTTGCACATTTTTTAAAAATATTTTAAGTTATTTTTGTAACCTGATACAATGTTTAAAATTTGTGCTGTAGATCGAAATTTAGAGTTAAAGAAAAAACAGCAGTTATTAAAGGAAAAAAATACCAAGTTGTAATTATGTTGATATTGTTCTCAATTTTATATAAACAGTTCCAATTGAGACACCACGCCAAGAAAAAGCTGTAAATTCATCATTTGACTGCTATCTTGCATAGTGCGTGTACACCTAATATTTTTGAAGCATGCACAGGTTATTTTTCACCTAATAGTTCTTTAAGTGTGTTATTGTTGTGCAAGTGTGTCGTGCGATAATATAGTGCAATCCAGAACAACAGTAAGAACTGGCTATTTTTAGCAGTGTGAAATTTAATTTGGATGTGATTATTTTGTCAAATTTATGAAAGTTACTCACATAACAATAAGTGACTTTGCATTTCCATGGCTGATGTAATATGTTTGCTTTTCCAGATTATGATGGTGTCATTCCTGCACTGTGATGTTCATTTGTGAATCTGTAGAGAAAAGTGAGTAGATTTCATTATTCATCAGAGTTGGGACTGTTAAAAACTGTTAAATACTTTGTGAAAACATACAAATAGGAGTATGAAGAATGCCCTGTGACTGGAGCAAGAATCATGGTGAAGATGAAAGTTTTAAGAAGCAAGACTGCTTTTTTAAAAAGTAAAAACCGGTTAGTGTAGTTCTGCATACATATGCTTTAATGGAACTGTAATAGATTTATTTGCAGCTATGAGTTTAAAACGATAAATCACAATTATCTCTAGCTGGTGGCCATAATCAACTGCAAAGCAAAGTGAATGTAAGTGGGAACACCTGCTGGTTTCCTGCAGAATAAAAACATGTTTTTAGTTTGCTTTTCTGTTCAAGATACAGTAATTGTAAAGTAGAAAATGCTACACAGTTTCTTAAAATCTTCATTCATTTTTGCACTACAAACTAGGATGGTCTTCTTTCCTTGAAGAATTTGTATTATCATTGAGAGTGATTTTTGCCAAATAAGCTAGTCATCAAAAGTAAGGTGATATGAGATGCATAATATGATGTGTACACTATAGTTTTTCATTTGGTGTGATAGTAAACATTACTTCATGTATATAAAAGCAGAATTTATGTGCAATAAAGTCAGTCTTGTTAACCTGAGATGCCTGAGGTATTTCCATTACTAGTTTATCCTGTAATGTGTCAGAGTTCCAGTGTTGTGTTTTATGGAACCATAAGGGTGATTGAGATAGATTATTATAGCATTAAGTAGTAGTAAGGAAAACCTGGACTTAAGCTGTACATATTTGGATATTATCTAGCAAGTTAGGTGTTTTGCAAACACACATATGTCAAAACTCAAGATATATTTTCGGGATTCAAGATGCCATAATTAACTTGTGAATCTCCCAATTTCCGTCCTATTGTTAACACTAAACAAGGTGTGACAGTTCCAAAGCAACTGAGCCTATTAAATTAACAGAAATATGAACAAGCTTCCACATTGTGCTTGCCAAGACACCTGCCTCCACATAACAGATAACAACTCACCAGAAACAAGGATCCAGTAATTTTTAAAATTTGCTTGGATTTTCCACTAGAATGTAGTTTAATAACAAATTCTGAAGAGCATATTGCTTTCTTCTGAAATTCTGTTTCACACATTAGAATTCGTGTGCGAAGTTGTGTGTGCGGGGGGGGGGGGAGGTCTCCCTAGAAAACTTTATATAACGATAATAAAATGAAAAAAAACATTTCTCACCTTTGTTTTTCTTGGACTTCGCCAGGGTGTTCGCCGTTTGCAGTAAATATTGCCAATTCAATGATATTGACGAAAACTGGATGAATCAATATCCTATATTCGATGAAAAGGTATGAAACCAACAAAGGAATGAAAATACTTTAAAATTCTAATAAAATTCGGAATACAAGTTGAACTTTATCGGAATAAAATTTGAATAAAACCATGTTAAAAAATTGAACCATAAAACAGCAGTGATGAACCTTCTGAAAAGGACCCTCAAATATGCACATGTTGTTCCCACACACACTCCTCCAGCTCCAGCGCTCCACACGCGTTTCAACTACCGAAGACTATATCTTTGTCAGTGGTCGGCGATGTTTTTGCCCCAACTGCCTAGTCATCTATGCCATTTCTTGCCAAGACACGCCCTACTTCCACATCATCATTATTGTGCATGTTGTGGTGCGAGCCATCTGTTGGTCTTATGTATGAGTCCACCTGGTCTACCCTACCGTTTTTTGCCTTTCTCTTTCATTGTTTTCCTTGGTCAACCAAGAATCTCCATGCATATGATAGGTCATAGGGACTGTTATTGTTACAATTAGATTCCTTTGTCTTTTCAATCATAATGGCCTCGGATATGAGGATCTGTTTGTGGGTGTTGTGAGATGTAAGATGTTTTATATTAACCCACTTGGGCTCTGTATTATTATCCATGCAGTATTGAATCATAGCTGTTTTTGCTTGTCTTTTGTTCCAATTGTCCAGCTGTTCTTTCAATCTGATATTTAAACTTCTTTTTGTACTTCTGATATATGATTTGTTACATAGTTATTCTCTTTTGATGGTGCAGTTGGTATCTTATACCTGCTCTGTCTAAAAGTGATACTGGATCTCTGTGTTGGGTTATTATTTGTGCAATATCTTTAACAGTATCAGCAATTGTAAGGTTAGTTTGTTGGCATTCTTTTTTTATGATTCCTGTTATATTAGGGTGGTATGGTAATTTCCCACAGTATCTTAATTCTTCATTTTGAGTTTTTTTTTTTTTTTTTTTATAATTGCTCTTCGGTACTTTGCATTCCTTGTATAGCCTGCCTATGAGTTTTGTGTCATAACCAAACTCCACTGCAGTGCCTTTAATCCAGTCTAGTTCTGTCTTTTCTGCATATTGACTTGAAAAAATGTGTAATTGCTCTTTGTATGTAATACGTAAATGCGGATATTTTATACCTCCAAGGGTGATTTTATACCTGGTGAGGTATAAAATTCCCAGGTATAAAATCACCCTTGAAGGTATAAAATACCATCAAAATATACTGCACCATCAAAAGAGAATAACTATGATAACAAATCATACATCAGAAGTACAAAAAGAAGTTTAAATATCAGACTGAAAGAACATCTGGACAATTGGAACAAAAGACAAGCAAAAACAGCTATGATTCAATACTGCATGGATAATAATACGGAGCCCGAATGGGTTAATATAAAACATCTTGCATCTCACAACACCCACAAACAGATTCTCATATCCGAGGCCATTATGATTGAAAAGACAAAGGAATCTAATTGTAACAATAATAGTCCATATGGCCTATCATATGCATGGAGATTCTTGGTTGACCAAGAAAAACAACGAAGGAGAAAGGCAAAAAACGGTAGGGAAGACCAAGTGGACTCGTACGTAAGAAGATCAACAGATGGCTTGCAACACAACATGCGGAAGAACGATGATGACGTGGAAGTAGGGCGTGTCTTGGCAAGAAATGGCATAGATGACTAGGCAGTTGGGGCAAAAACATCGCTGACCACTGACGAAGATGTAGTCCTCAGTAGTTGAAACGCGTGTGGAGCGCTGGAGCTGAAGGAGTGTGTGTGTGAACAACATGTGCATATTTGAGGGTCCTTTTAGAAGGTTCATAAAACAGCAGTTCATCACTGCTGTTTCATGGTTCAATTTTTTAACATGGTTTTATTCAAATTTTATTCTGATGGAGTTCGAATTGTATTCCAAATTTTATTAGAATTTTAAAGTATTTTCATTCCTTTGTTGGTTTCATACCGTTTCATCGAATATAGGATAAAGTTTCGTCCAGTTTTCATCAATATCATCCAATTGGCAATATTTACTGCATGAACGGTAAACACTCTGGCGAAGTCCAAGAAAAACCGAAGGTGAGAATTATTTAACGTTTAAATGTTATTATTGTTATATAAAGTTTTTAGGGAACTCTTCAGAATTTGCTATTAACTTTTTACCACGTAGTTCTGCAACAGGCTTAACAGCTTACACAATATCTAAGAATGTAGTTTATTTTGCCGTTATACTGTGAACTGTACTGATAAAAAGCCTGCATGAAAAGACAATTTGCCTTTCAAAATTTGCAAGCTTAAAAAAACTACTCCAATAGAAAAGCTCATATTTAAACATTACTTTTGAAGTATCAGTAGAAATAAACAACCTTTGAGCTCTCTTTCCAGAATAGGGACTCTGGTTAGGTACTAGCTACTTTCAGATATAAAACTGCAAATCTATTAAGGAATCTCCAGTGTGAAACACATAGAAAGTGTGCACTTTGTGGTTCAGGTATGCCAGAGTAAACTGCTGTTTTTCCCACATAAAAGTTTTCTGAAAAGTTGGCTACGTGGAGTTTAAAAGTGCTATGCTATAAAAATAATTGCTTTCCATTAAAAGGACATCTCAAGAGCGTAATAAACTAAGCAGCCTCCATATATATATATTGTATTCTCAGTTTGGTTTGATAAATAGTATTACAGAGGAAATAAATAAATTGGATGTAATTAAGTCAAATTGATGAATAAGATTTTCTCAAATTATTTATATTAGTGTATTAGGCTTGGAAGAGAGGAAGGGCAGAAGTGTTTTAGCAGCTAAAGTCCATGAAGAAATAACATTTCATGTGAATTTCAGGTTCTTTCTTCGTGAATTTCTGCAGTATTAGTAACTAAATTAGCACATTTCATGTGAATTTCAGGTTCTTTCTTCGTGAATTTCTGCAGTATTAGTAACTAAATTAGCACAGTTCATATTTATCAGAAGTTTAGGTTTTGTGAATTCTGTTTGTTTAAATAATAGTAAATCCTTGTTACTCTTATTTTAAGATTAGAGAAGTTGTAACACAGCTGAAGTTGTTGGTGCTTCAAGAGATCAAAAGAGTTCTTCAAATTTCAGCAGCACAGAAACGAATGAATTTTAGAAAAACCTTACATTAATTTTTAAGTGTTGTCTCTTGGTAGTAAGAGTAGTTAGAGGTGTAGGTTTCTGGCAAGTCATCTGAGTTGGGCCAAGCAAGGTTGTCAAGTCCTGGATGAGATGTGCGTGGTTTGTTTGTCCTATGGTGCAGGCTCTGTCCCTTCCTGGAACCAGTGGCCCAAAATGGGGATGGGCAATTGCTTTTAAAACCTTTGGAGTTGCTCATGGTAATCTTTAAACCTTAAAGCACCAGACCCCCCTCAAAAAAAATAAAAATAAATAAATTTAAGAACATTCAAAAAATTGCATTCTCTCTCAATCTCTTTATAAGTGAAATGTAAAAGCACATTTTACACACACGCACAAAATTTTACTTTTAATTAAATGTAACTATTGTGTGTGTGTGTGTGTGTGTGTGTGTGTGTGTGTGTGTGTGTGTGTGTTGGTTGGTTCATAAAGTCAATTCAAAGTTGGGTGTTATTAACTGCCCAAATGCAGTAGCCTCATACTATCAGTAGGGGTTCATTTTTATAAAACCTAACATTGGCAAGCATAAGATTTTAAGTTAAGTAAATGGTAGTTGAGAACACGCTAAGTTACATATAAAAGTTTTTAAGGCAAATATATTTCAGCCATTGTTATGGCCTTCATCAGTGCGGCTACGATTTGTTTTGTTGCCAGATTGGAAAGGTAAGTTTTGTAACAGTAACTCCGGGTGACGTGATATAATGAGAGATTTCCAGATGTATGGAATGTAAATGGGAAGATCAGAGTTGCAATTTTTGGAAAATAAAATTTCCAAGCTTTCTCTAAACCTCGGAGCAAAACGATTTTTGAAGGAAGCCAACTTTTTTGTATCGGACCAAAGTGCAGCAGCAGAAGTGTCAGCCATGGTAAGTTGAGACAAGGAAGAGGAAGGTTTTCCAAATTACACATCAGATTTGTGTTCCTGAAGTCTTGAGAGAATTTTCTGGAATGAACTTCCTATGTACGCAGTTAATCCAACGTTAGTCACGATAGGGATTTTATACACTCCAGGAGAAGAAAGCCGAGGTCTTGGGTCTCTGCCATTATGGAAGATAACAGAAATTGAAGGAGAAAAGCGAATGGCAAGTCTATATCCTTCTCTTTTGAAGATACTGATGAGCATGTAGGTAGAACGAATATGGTAAGGGACAGAGCCAGCAAATATTAGTTCCTTTAAAGATCATAGAGATTAGAAGAAAGTGGCCTGGTCTGACGAATCAAGATTCATGGTGCATCATGTAGACGCCCGAGCTCGGATACGCCGATTACCAATGGAGGCCATGGCACCTAGATCTACTGTTGGATGGAAACAAACCGGCAGCACTGTTATACTGTGGGCAATGTTTTCTTGGGACACTTTAGGCCTCATTATCCCAATAGTACAATCCCGGACAGCTGTCAGGCATCTGAACATCGTTGCAGACCAAGTTCACCCATTAATGGCAACTGTGTTCCCTGCTGGTGATGGCCATTAATTACCAACAGGATAATGCACCAAGCCACACTGCCAGAATGGTCAAGGAGTGGTTCAAAGAACACGCTGGTGATTTTCTGTTAATGCCCTGGCCTCCAAATTCACCTGACATGAAACCAATCGAACATTTGTGGTTCGAGTTAGAAAACCAGGTTCACGCTAAACCACCACCACCCCGAAACGTATGGGAACTGGAGAACCTGCTATTGACATTAATGGTACCAGGATACCTATAACCATCTCTTTGAATCGATGCCTCACCAAGTGGCCTCCATTTTGTGGACTAAAGGGTGTCCTACAGCTTATCATGTAGGAGGCCATAATGTAATGGCTCATCAGTGCATCAATAATGTCTATTTACAGTGATATTGACTCGCAACTCGAGCTTCACTGACATCCATAAATTATGGTGTGTCAATCAAATTCATGCACCATTCAAATTTTTTATGAGCTTGCATATACAGAAAGTTAGGTTGGTGAGCACAGAAACTAGAACAGGATATCACATTGTATACAGCCAACTTAGTTCTTCAACTGACATCCTCATTCACAGAAGTGGTCTTGTGCAGAAAATTTAAGTTTACACCCCCATTTTTCTGCCAGTTCTGCTTCTAATTCCTTATTCAGCTTCCCTGCCTCATCAGCCTAATAGTTAAAATATGTTACCTGTTCAAGCACCCTGCTTTGAACTACATAATTAATATTTTTTGCTAGTTGTCTGTAAAGTCATAGGCTAATCAAAATCTAATTCTTTTACCTCGTCTGTTCATTATACTGCTGGCTGGTAGCACATGGTGCATCGTGCAATTCACACCAGTCGTGCAGTAGATAATGTTTCCGTTTGATCCACGAATAATCTATTCATCAGAGTTGTGCTCTTGAGGTGTGTCATGTGATCTGTTTTCACGTGTTGTGGTCGCGACCTCCTTTATGCCAAGACAATTCGATATTACTGGGGCAGTTACAACAGTAGTGCTGAATTCTGACCATTGGTCCTAGTTGGCCCACGTTCCTGGTCAAGGCATGGGTGATGTGTTTGTCTGGCCACACTGATTCTCCCTGTTCCCTTGAACCAATGGCCACAGATCAGATGTAGAGGATTTTAGGAAGGGAGTGTCTGACCCTGGGTCTTAAACAACCCTTAGAAATAGGAAGCTGGGAGATTTGTGTTAGAGTGCCCTATAGGAAAATGACATGAAAGCGAGGCAGAGAGGGGTAGGGAGACGCCCTTATTTATTACTGGGCCAGTACCCAGGGTACAACGGCTTAACGTGGCCACCCAATGCACGGTGGATATTTAGTGGTTCGAGCATTCGAACCTGAGGTTTTTCCATGGCAGTCACGAACACTGACCACTAGGCCCAGTTGCCACAAATTAGGGAGGGGCAACTACTTATACCCCTTGACGAAGTTGCTCACACTGGTATTCAACCACCCAATCAAATAAAAATAACGTGTTGGTCGCATGATCATGCATATCACAAAGCTTGTGGCGGGACAGAAGAGGCAGCAAGGTCAACTCAAATGTGTAACTTTGTACCTTTAGAAGCAGAAGATATAGCTGCTTTTAAAGTAGGAAGAATGTTACATAAACCAGTTTATTTTGTAGTTAGTGTCCTTGAAGACATCACTGAGAATTACCAAAGCATGATTACCATAACGTTTATGCATTAACATAGTCACATGATTACCATATTTTGGTGATGAAAGCACCATTATCTAGGTGTCTTGCTTTTTGCACTCATGTGGATTCTTGGAAACAAGATATAAAGAAAGTTGAGCATCAATTCAATAAATAAAAATTTCCTTATGTATTTTTTATACATTTGGTTGGTATTATAAGGACTATGATAACATCATCCATTATCACAGTAAGTGGTATTTATACTATATTTGTGTTTTTCTGACAGCTAGATTTTATACCTGTTTCATTTAACTTTCACCAGTTCTTTGACTAAAAATTTATGATGATTTGGTATAACCTTAAGAAGTTGAACTCTGGAAATCCTGTCTCATTTGAACATTACTGAAATCAACTTAATGAAACGTATTATTAATCACAGGTCTCCTGACTGGCACTTGACTCCTCTAGTCGAATCTACAAAAGTGACCGTATCATATTCAGAATCTGTGAAAACCAGTATCTTAAATTACATTTCTTAAAAATACCTTTCCACTATGATACATGCTGAGTACTCACTGAATTATGACCACCTCCTACTTAATAATACATTGTGGGCCCTTTTTCCTGGAGAAAAGCTACCAACCAGCAGGTATAGACTGCATGAGGCATCTGTACAGTTGTGTGGGGATCTGAAACTGAGCTGTTTGTATTATGGTCCACAGTTCTTGTATGAAGCAGGGTGGTGTGTCCAGTGCCTTACTTGGTATTCGACATTCCACAGATGTTCAATCGGGTTGAGATGAGGTGAGTTTGGGGGTCATTCGAGATGTCTCATATCAGCGCACTGTGTGTTAATTCATTGTACACTTCCTACATGATGGGAGGCTGTAACATAGAGCATTATTGTCTTAGAAGAACCCATCTCCCTGCTGGGTAAAGGTATGAAATTGTCAGCTGTAAATGTCTTGCAAGCAGTCCCTGGGCTGCCTGCCCCTGTGGCGCAGTGGTCTAAGCGATGGCCTGTGACATTCTTCTGAAAGGGGTCCGGGTTTGAATCCCGGTGAGGCATGGATGTTGTGTTTGTCTTATGGCACTGACTCTCTTACCATGCAAAAGAGATCCACAGCCTTGTACTGCTGATGCCAAATATGGACTCTACCATTGGCAGAATGGAGTACATATTATGATTCATCAGATCAGAACATCTGCCAATCTTCTTTGGCAAAAGGGATCCACAGCCTTGTGCTGCTGATGCCAAATATGGACTTCTACCATTGGCAGAATGGAGTACATATTATGATTCATCAGATCAGAACATCTGCCAATCTTTTTGGCACCAGAAGTGTCAATTACATTAAGGACTGTTAGGTGATGTTGTAGTATATCATTTCTGGCATTTATGGTTGATCCATATTGTATTGGGCCATCAACTGTGCTGCACTGATTGCCTCTGCACCAGGAGTCTTGCCTTGTTGTTCACCTCTAGAATTCATACCTTTCACCACCCTATACAGTTGTGTTGCTGATTGGTTGGCTGTTTCACCATTTTGGCACCACTCCTGTTACACTTTAACCACAGAGGCTCTTGAGCAACCAACCCACAAGGGTTTCTGTTTCCAAAATGGACTCACCAACTCATCATGCACCCACACTGGCTTTTTTTGTAAACTCCGATAAATTCTTGAAGTAATGAACATGATGGTTTTACCCACTTGAAAGTGAAGTAACGGACGAGATGATTAAGTCAAGAGTGAAGTAACGGATGTGATGACTTTACCCATCACGACCGTTACTTCACTCTCAACTGTACCACAACTTTGTAATTGCATACCTACTCATCCTCCTTGTTACATCAGTATCAGGTGTAACTAACTTTGCATAGAAGTGGTCATAATTCAGTCAGTACCTCTTTGTTTTTGTGCCTAAACATATTGTTAGTAATCAAAGTTAGTTGTTAAACCTGTTAAATGTATGGATTATTGTAAATTGTTATCTGTTTTAAGTTTTTATACAAATCAAAAAATTACTTATGCAATATTCTTGTCAGCTGCAAATTTTTATGTTATGCTATCTATGTATGTAGTTTCTCATCTAGTGTGATGTTTAAACCCAAGCACAGCAGATACATTGTGTGATAACACTTTTTTTTTTTTATGGATAAAATAATACAAGTACTTTGTGCGTGCACATAAAAGTAAAAAAAAAAATAAGTTTTTAACTTACTTTTAAAAATTTTAATGAAATTTTAAATATGTTGGCAAAGAGTTTGTGATACCATAGATTTAATTTGATGATAATTATTAACAGCCTTGAATAAAATAACAGTCCTTCTGTGTACGTAATTTGACCGCAAATTGGACAATTTTTGGAAAGGAATCAGGTAAAATGTAAAATAATGATTGTATCTTAATTTTTGCACAAGACTTTTTTATAGTTAAAGGCCTTCAAATTGAAAGCCTTCAGTTTCTTGATGATGATCACAACAGAAAACTGTATTTTTGTACAAATTTTTGTTCATATAATTATAGGAAAATATTTTGGCATATAAAATTTATTTTATACATGTAGCAGAGATTATTTTTTAATCTCTTTTGTTTTGTTAATATTGTGTTTAAGCAATCATGCCTTGTAAATAATGTTGTATAAGTGTACATTCCAGAATTTTTTGCTGTTACTTCTGTACCATGATCAAAATAAAACATTGAGATGAAAACTATGTGGCTGTATTATTCTATGACATCTGGTGTGGTGTATGCAAAAGCATGTTAGCTGTAGAGAAAATATAAATGGTGGTCACAGGAACTTTCATAAAGTCAAATTACAAAATCTTCATTGGAGCAATAACAATTAAGTCGCAGAGCAAGGTATTAAGTGACTTCATCTTGCAGCCTTTTGTTTTAAGTAGCATCTTTTATTATGTACAAGAAATATACACTGATGAACCATTACATTATGACCACCTCAGCTTAGAGAAGTGAGTGTGCCTGGAGACTGAACGGTGGTGCAAGTGAAGTTCACAGAGCAGTATATATACAACTGGCTTTCGGTTAATAGAGTGCTCGGAGTCAGAATGGGAAAAGCTGCCAATTCATCGCAGTTTGATAAGGAACAAATTATGATGGCATGGCGTGGATTGTTCACATGTTGCTGTAGTGAGTACGTAACATATCAAAAGTGATGCAGAGATGGCCAAATGACGAACTGTCGTCCGCGGCTCATTGATACTAGAGAAGAGCGAAGACTATTGCGCATTGTCCACAGTGCAACAAATAACCCGCAGCTACAACAGTGGTGATCAGGGCAGTGCATCCCAGCACACAGTTCATTGCAGCCTTCTGCGCATGGGCCCCCATGCTCACTGCATGTCATTGCCAACAACGCATGAAATGGGACCAAGATCATGGATCATTGAGATTGGATCGTGGACGATTGGAAGAAAAAGACGTGGTCTGATCAATCAAGATTCCTGGTGCATCACGTAGACGGCCGAGCGCGGATACGTCGATTACCAATGGAGACTATGCACTTTGATGGACTGTTGGGCAGAAACAAGGCCGGCGGTGGTGGTGTTATGCTGTGAGCGATGTTTTTTGGGGACCTTAGGCCCATTTCCCCAGTCCCTGACAGCTGTCAGGTATCTGAACATTGTTGCTGACCAAGTTCACCCAATCATGGCAACTGTGTTCTCTGCTGGTGATGGCCATTACCAACAAGATAATGCGCCATGCCACACTGCCAGAATCGTCAAAGAGTGGTTCAAAAAACAGGCTGGCGACTTCGTGTTAATGCCCTGGCCTCCAATTTCACCGGACACGAACCCAACCGAACATTTGTGGCTCGACTTGGAAAAGTGGGTTTGTGCTAAATCACCACCACCCTGAAATGTATGGTACCACATACCCCAGGATACCTATCGCCACCTCATCAAATCGATGCCTCACAGAGTGGCTACTGTTTTGCGGGCTAAAGGGGGTCCGGCAGCTTATTGGGTAGGTGGTCATAAAATAATGGTTCATCGGTGTAAGTGACTTCTTTTAGCTTGAAGCATGCTTTAAAAGTGCATATGAGCACAAATGTGAAATATTCATCACACAATAGAAGCAGCTATTTGAATAACCAAACATATAAAGAAGTTTCATTACTCTTTATTTCTATTAACTAGATTCCATGCACTGCATTCAATGAATTTCAGTCATATATAAAATTTACACTAAAAACACACAAATCGGGTTTAAGACTAATTTACTACAAATGTTTTTTGAAATGAAATTACATTCTTCATAATGATACTACTGCCTGTTCTTGAATTGATTATAGAAATACATCTGCTGGTCAATAAGTAACTTTGGATAATCATTGGTGGTTGATGAGGGATGTGTAAATCAGTGTCTCCCAAAGTCATTATGATCTCCTGACTAGCGAACACCATTTGGCACAGAAGTTTGAATAGAAAGGCACCACATCTGGAAACAAGGTCTGACTCGAAGGTTTGATTAAGTTTTGCTGGACACTGGGGAATAACAGGCAGTGAAGATCCATGGTCAACTTGAAAGAAGTCTGGATCTCAAGTTGTGAGCATTTCAAAATGGTGTTGAAAATTCACACAGGGTGAAATGTGTCGACAGCTGAGAAACACGGTGGCAGGCCTTCAAAAACAGATGTCATTTTGGCATATGTGGAGAGAAAGGCTACAAGAAGACAGATGGGTGTCTTAATCCAAATATTTTTGTAGGTACCACATCTACTTCCAAGTGAGACCATGTTTCCTGGAGGGTTGTTATTTTCACTTGAACCAGTTTTGAAAGCATGCCTTTTTATTCATGACTTTTCTGCTACACTCTAAATTGGATGATGTAATGATGTTGGGAAATGCCAATTTACTCCCTAATCCACTGCCAAAGGTCATTGGAAGTTACTTTATTGATCAGCCCTTGAACATGTTTTTGCGCTAATTTACAGCAACATATTCCATCTGAACTCGATTACAACAGTTCGATGTGGTGGATCTTCTTTACTTGTCAAATACTAGCAAAGATTTCCAAATGATCAGAATGCTGAGCTTGAATTGCAAGTGTTGGCTTTCAACAGTATTTCAATACTTTTTATTTGTGTGTATGGCAATATTATTGATGAAGGGTATGTGATCTGTTTTGTTCTTCCAGTTTGCTATTAAGTGAAGAACCTGGGAGAACATAAATGAGTTTACACCCTTACTGAATGTGATAACTCATGTAATTTGGATGCATTCTTCAACATTCCAATCATTTGAAAATATTTTGTGCCAAGTGAACAACACCCACCACATTTAACTCTTGCTATTGTATTATTATCTTTCAATGTGACCAGGGCTGATGTTTAACTTGGAAGATCTTGCTGTAAATTTAAATAACATACATAATAAATAAGCACAGTGAAAATATATTTCATCGATCTATCATTACACGAATTGCCTTTTTCTGAGAGAATTTTTCTTTTTTCAGTACAAAGTAATAGACAGACAGCACTCTGAATTACTAGTATAAACTTTTCTGGGAAGGGTGGTGGAGAACACCGCTATCATAATACAGATTACTTTACAGGGCATTTTTTAAATGTTTGGCCAAACTTTGGGGATTAAAAGTTTGGCCAAGCATTAAGTCATATAGACAGTTTCAGGAAAACTTTCCTACAGAGATATATGTACACCAGAGTTTGGCCAAGCATTAATCATGTAAACAGCTCCAGGAACTCTTCCTTAGATAGATACACACCAAAGTTTGGCCAAACATTTGTCAGGTAGACATAGCCTCAGGAACACTTTCCTACAGAGATACAAACCAAAGTTTGGCCAAACATTTGTCAGGTAGACATAGCCTCAGGAACACTTTCCTACAGAGATACAAACCAAAGTTCAGCCACACATCAGTCATGAACACATATCATAATACCGATGACTCCTATAGGGCATTTCCTACAGAGATACAAACCAAAGTTTGGCCAAACATTTGTCAGGTAGACATAGCCTCAGGAACACTTTCCTACAGAGATACAAACCAAAGTTCAGCCACACATCAGTCATGAACACATATCATAATACCGATGACTCCTATAGGGCATTTAAAAAATGTTTTCAAGTTTGGCCAAGCATTAGTCATATAGACATAGCCCCAGCAAAACTTCCCTACAGAGATATACACCAAAGAGAGGCAAAGCATTAATCATGTAGACAGCTCCAGGAACACTTTCTTAGAGAGATACACACCAAACATTAGTCATGTACACATAGCCCCAGGAACACTTTGTAACAGAGATACACACCAAAGTTCGGCCAAGCATTCATCATATAGACATAGCCCCAGGAAAACTTCCATACAGAGATATACACCAAAGTTTGGCATGTAGACAGCCCCAGGGACACTTTCTAACAGATATACAGGGTGAAAAGAAATGACCCCATAAACACCCCAAGGGGGTGATTCCTTGGATCAATTCAAGCATAAAATGTTCTATGACATTTTTGGATTTAGGGCTTAAGTTTTCCAGATATAAGCCCCCAGAGGTGCATGACATCACGTCCGGAATCGCCTGTTTTCGAGGCTTCAAGCACAACCATAGTGTCATGCAGGAAAGCTCGTGGCGGATGCCTGATTATGCAAGCTCAGTACCTCGGCAGTCATCATGACTGATTTACATATCGAAGTGCTCTCTGAGGCTGCATGTCATGCAACAGGGCGACCAATTCTGTTCATCTTGACAATTGCAGACATAACACGACTCCGGCTGTTGCTGTACTGTGATTGCAGCATCAGGCATCCGCCACATGCTTCCCTGCATGACACTCGGGTTGTGCTTGAATATACCAAAGTTTGGCCAAGCAATAGTCATGTAGACATAGCCCCAGGAATGCTTCCCACAGAGATGTGCAAGGTGTATAGTAAAGTCACACACCAGTATGTCACAGGCAAACAGAGGCTCATCCCAATGTGGAGCCAATGGGATTGATGTAAATACTAGCGAGCCGATCCCATTGGATTTACTTCAGTGCCCCTAGCAGTAAACTCAGCTCTACAAACACTGAACATATGATAGAGCAGAAAGGTAAATTGTGAAGTTGGACAGCATCACTTGTTTGCTACAAATCAGTCATAAAAAGTTGGGATCAATGGGCAAATTTGGGCTATACATTAAGGAGGTAGAAGTATCCAGGAGTATTTCAAAGCAGTGCAATATCATTGGATTGCTCTCTAAAGATGGGCAGAGAGGAAATCATGCTATGACAATCCTCTGAGTACATGTGATACAACATTGGAACGAATCTAGTCACTCTGGAACTACTGAGCATGGTTTTCAAAAAAAAAAAAAAAAAAAAAAAGAAATGTTAAGCATAGTTTCTTTTGTCTGGATATGATGACTGAGCATTAGTCATCAGTTCATTATGTCTTTCCCATATCACTTTCCTACATTTGCTACAGCACACAGTCTAAATCCACTTGATACCAACTTTTTATGACCAATTTGCAGCAAAGGAATGAAACTCTCCAGATTAGCAATTCACATTTTTGGTATTTGGTAAGCTAAGTTTAGGATTTCACCGCTAGAGGCACTGAAGTCGAGATGATGGGATTAGAGCCCTGTGGCACTTACAACAATCCATTGGTTCCACATTGTTATTAGCTGTGGTTCACCTGTGAAATTGCTGGTGCATGATTTGACTACATACCCTGTGTGAGAGCATCTCTGGCCCTACATATAACTTTTTTGTCAATAGAATTGGGTAGAACAAGTTCCCAAAATTTGGCTAAGCCTTTGGAAGAATCCAGCATTTTAACAATATACAAATAATAAAACCTACTTTTTCACCAAAAACAGTTCTTGCTCATAACATACAGGAGCTTGCAACTACATTCACTATAAGTAAACCTTAAAAATATTTTCAGGAATTTGCGATACACAGTAAAGTTTTAAAATGAAACTGGAAAACAGTCATATGCAAATATTCATAAAATCAAATTTCATTCCATTCAGGCCACATATAAAAAGCTGTAGTTTATACATAACAAGTTGTAGATGGACGGTATCATGAACAATTTTTGTGTATGTAAATATAAAAAACAATGCAGTGCACATTTCTAATCTACTGTGCCCGTCGCATAGTGTAAGAAAAAAGTAGTTAGCATTGTAGGTGACACTCCAGAGGATTGTCTTCCACTTCATTTTTCAGCTCACAATTTTTAAGTACTTGATTATTCTTTTCACTAAACTTCAAAATAGTTGCAAACATTGAACACTGAAGTCGAGATGATGGAAGTCCCATTATAATATTTTTGAAGTCCCATTATAATATTTTTAAACCCATTATAATATTTTCAAACAATAAAATAAGTTATTTACATAATTATGCAAGTGACAAAAGTTTCCAAGACAACAAAAGCAGGCAAGCTATATTTTTGCTATTAACTGATTAATCACAACTGATAACTGTTTGCATGAGCAGTAATTATATTATCACTCTTGGAAATATCTTGCATTATAAAGGCATATATGTATATATTACAGTCAACCCTTGATGTACCAACACTGTTTGTTATGTAACATTGTGTGTCAAACAAAAACAATCTAAAAAGAACACACAAAGTTTGAAAAACATAAAATAATCAAGTGTATACCAATGGCAAATTATGGAAAATTAAATACCAAATTAGTAAACATTTAATAAAGAATAACAAAAGCAGCCACTACAGTAGAAAACAAAGTAGCATATATAGCTAATAAAAAAACATACAGAAATACACAAGACAAACTGGAAAGAAAAAAATGTATATCAAATTCTACTTGTAACAGTAATTATATTGGACAAGCGTCTCTAAAATTGGAAATCAGAATTAAGGAACATTAAATGGCTATTAATAACAAAGATCAAACTAGTGCACTAGCAAATCATATACAGTTATGCAAATATGAACCTTTATGGGAAAAAATTAAAATATTGGACTATGAATCTCATAAAAACAAGAGACTAATACAAATAAGTTATTTACATAACTTATTTATTAGTCTCTTGGATGTAAGGTCAGGTGATGCGTAACATCACAGCCTCTCCTTGACAAATGTCAACCCCCGCCTTCTCGTGGTGCATCCTGTTCCCACTAAAGGGCTCTGACGATCGCCAATAGCGGCATAACTATACCATCGGGATCAGAGGAAATGCTATCCACACACTCACCAACCCGCTTGGCCAGCGTGGTGAGTTATGGCCAAACACCTCCAAATGACTCTACAACTTAAATCTTGGCCCTCAGTCTCCGGCAGCTGGAATGTACCTGGCCAAGGCAGCGGCCAGTGCGACATGAAAGCAGAGGGTGCTAAGAATCCCCGGAGGACCGGACTAGGCTGCCATTTGATGCTGACCTTGGCTACCTATAACGGACGCTCCCTATCTTCTGATTCAAGGCTTCTTGAATTGGAAGAGGAACTACAAAGGATCAAGTGGACATCGTCGGGCTAAGTGAGGTAAGGAGAAAAGGAGAAGATCTCATTGAACTGAAAAGTGGACATCTCTTCTATTATCGTGGGACAGATACTGGCAGAACTAGTGGTGTTGGATTTATAATAAACAAGAAACTGAAGGATAAAGTGGTAGAAGTTGAAAGTTCCTCTGACAGAGCTGCACGACTTGTTATCCAACTCTCAAGAAGATACCAAGCTCAGATTATTCAAACTTATGCACCCACCACAAGTCATCCTGAAGAAGAAATTGAAGAATTTTATGAGGAAATTCGTCATCTAAATAATAAAGGTAAGAAGCACTTGAAGATAATTATGGGAGATTTCAATGCAAAAATAGGGCAACGGCAACAGAATGAAACTTCAGTAGGTAAATTCGGTCACGGCAACAGAAACCAGCGTGGAAATACTCTCGTTGAGTTTGCAGAGGCAGAAGGATTTTTCATCTTGAACTCCTTTTTCAAGAAAAAGCCACACAGGAAATGGACATGGAGACATCCAATTGGGACGACAAGTGAAATTGATTTTATTATGTGTAACAAAAAATTCGTCATCGAAGACTGCAGTGTGCTGAACAAGTTCAACACAGGTAGTGACCATAGATTGGTGAGATGTAAGATGCACCTCAACACTAAACTGAACGTGGCAAGCTCATAAGACAAACAAAATGTATTGACATAACCAACCTTAAAAAACACCATAATACTTTCAAGTTGGAACTGAAGAACAGATTCTCTGCTTTAGAAGGCCTAACATCGGAAGAAGTGGATATTTCGGAAGTTAACAGAAAAGTAACCAAAGCTCTAATGGAAACAGCAACAAAATTAGCTGGGTCTAAGAACAAGTTGCATGTGAACAAATTATCAGGAAAACCAAAATGTTGATGCAAAAAAGAAGAGAGATGAGGACAACTAAAGAAGATGTGACTTCCAAAGTGGAATATATAGAGCTATGCAAGATAACACGAAAAAGTATCACTGAAGACGTAAGGAAATTCAACTGTGAGCTAGTGAGGAAAGCAATTGAAAACAACCAAAGCCTTAAGATAGCAAAGGGACATCTCAGTAAGGGAAGAAAACAGATTATGGCTCTGAGAAAAGAAGATGGTTCTATAACAAGAAATAGAGGCGAAATTTTGACAAGAGTGAAAGATTTCTACTCCAAATTATATGAAAGGGATGATACATGTACTCCAGACATCATGAAAGGTACCAGAGTTCTTCCAGTCCTCCCAGCAGAAGTTGCTCATGCAATCAAGAACATGAAGCGGGGGAAAGCCCCAGGAGAAGATGGAATTACTATAGACATCATACAAGAAGCAAGTGGAGAAATTGAAACAGTACTCGCCCAAATTTTCACTCGATGCCTTAATGAAGGGAAGATTCCTGAGGATTGGAACAATGCTACAATGATCCTGCTACATAAAAAAGGTGACATTGAGGATCTCAGGAACTACAGACCTATCAGCCTCCTATCAGTGGTTTATAAAATCTTCACTAAAGTTCTTTCACACCGCTTGAAGGTAACACTGGACATGGCTCAACCGAGAGAACAAGCTGGATTCAGGAGTGGCTACAGCACAATAGATCATATCTACGTACTGAGAGAACTAATTGAAAGAGCGAGGGAATAGAACTTCCATTGTGCATGGCTTTTATCGATTATGAAAAAGCCTTTGATTCGGTAAAACCATCAGCAGTTACCACGGCTCTGAAATCCTGCGGTATTGAAGATGCATACATTAATATTATTAATAACATCTATGAAAATGCAAGTGCAAAGATTCGGCTGTTTGAAAATACAACACACATAAAAATTGGAAAGGGAGTGAGACAAGGTGACACCATATCTCCGAAGCTCTTTAATGCCACATTGGAAAACGTCTTTCAATCACTGAACTGGGAAAACAAAGGGATAAAGATTAATGGAGATTATCTAACCCACCTTCGTTTTGCTGATGACGTAGTCATTTTTGCAACTACCCCACCAGAGCTGCAGAGTATGATCCAGGAACTTGCTGACAAGAGTAAAGAAGTGGGATTAAAAATGAACTTTCAGAAGACAAAAGTGATGTTCAATGCTTTTACAAGAAATGAAGATTTATCGATTGATGGAGAAAAACTGGAGATAACAGATAACTATGTTTATCTTGGACAGCAGATATCAAGTGAGGGTCACATTGATGAAGAAATTAATCGGCGTACAAAACTTGCCTGGAGAGCTTTTGGAAGAAACAGCATAATTTTCAAGAGCAATATGCCATTATGTCTTAAAAGAAAAGTGTTTGATCAATGCATCCTTCCAGTGCTTACGTATGGTGCAGAGACGTGGACCTTAACTAAAAGAGACATACAAAGGCTGCAGACAACTCAAAGAAGCATGGAGAGGTGCATGCTTGGTATAACCAGGAGAGATAAGAAGAGGAACTCGTGGATCCGAAAATGACGAGAGTGGAAGACATCATGATCAGAGTTAAATCCCTGAAATGGCAATGGGCTGGACATACTGCCAGAAGGACAGACCATAGATGGACGGCCGAAATTTTAGATTGGATTCCAAGGGACAGGAAAAGACCCAGAAAAAGACCACATGGGAGATGGGTGGATGAAATTCGTAAATATGCGGGAGTGACATGGAGGAGACTGGCACAAGACAGACAGTTGTGGAGGAAACTTGGGGAGACCTTCGTCCAGCAGTGGATTGATAATGGTTGACAATGATGATGATGATGATTACATCCAAAAAAAAAAAAAAAAAAAAAAATAACCAGTGCCATCAATGAGCCTTCAAAACTAATAAGTGGTGTTTTAAACAACTTAATCACAACAACAGAATTACAAAATACACAGTGAAAACATATCAATTTAGAAACTGGCAACAAAATTTAAATTCTTCAGGACTAAACAAAACTTTTGATAATCCTTCTATACATTGAGAACAGGTCTTGACTAAAATCAAGAGGCCACAAACGTCTAAAAAACCAAAGGAACTTGAAGAATATTTAGATTAACTAAAGATTCTTAAAGTGGAACTAGAATTAAATAAATATATCTAGGTAAAGCTTTGAGTAAGTGATTTAAATTATGTTTACGTAACCCAAATTTTGTTAATTATGGTTCATTGAAAATCATAATTAACATTAAATTAAAAACATGTGAATTAGAAAAAATGCATTTATATGCTGTGTACTTATATAAAGTGTGCACTGTTGTTCAAAGTTTCCCTTTCCATCTCAGATGTATCTTGGTATGCATTGAATGCAGAAATTTACTTTACATAGTAGGAAAACAGAGTTAACATTTCAATCATAAGGAAATTAATAAAAAATTATGTTACATTACTAAATCATTATCAAGTGAATATTAATAGCATTACACAAAATCACTTGACCTACCTTAGTTTATTTTAAAAACACCCTTGAGTTTTATTTGTGTTTTAGATTTCAGTGTATCGGGTTGGTGCGAATGAAATGTCTGGCGTGAATGAGCAGAGACAGGCCCCCACCACAGCGGAGTGGAACCACCCACAGGTGTTCTGGATTCACAGTTACTATAAATAGCTAGCTTGTGTGTGAACAACAAGGTTCAGGCATGGTTTGTTTGGACATAACATGGCTTGCAAAGACAACATGCAGACACCGGATTTGAGAGTCATCTTCCTGTATGAATTTAAACTAGGCCATTCTGCAGGAATCGCCGCTCGAAACATTAACAAAGTGTTTGGGGAGAATACAGCCAACGAACGAACCATTCAGCGATGGTTTGTGAAGTTACGAAGCGGAGATATGGACCTGCAAAATGAAGCACGTGGTCGCCGACCTGTTGGCTGTTTCTGAGAATGTTCTGTTACGTGTGGTTGAAGCAGACCCCCAAAAAATGTGTCGTGAAATAGCGGCAGAGGTAGGTGTCACCACACGACAGTTATTTGGCATCTAGCTGCGCTCCGTAAGGTCAAAAAGCTGGACATGTGGCTGCCGCATGAGTTGACAACTGCCAACAAGACTAGGCATTTGGAAAAAATCTGCACATCGCTGCTTGCCAGGAATAAACAGGAACCTCTACTGCATCGAATCATCACCTGCGATGAGAAGTGGGTCCTTTATGATAATCGGAAACAATCTGCACAAAGGTTAAGCAAGGCACAGCCTGCTGGATGGCATCTTAAGCCACAATAAGATGATGATGCTCGCTGTCTGGTAGTCCACAGCCAGGATAATTCATCAGAGTTTCTTGGCAAGAGGCCAAAACATCACTGCAGAATGTTATTGTGCTGAATTACACCAGATGCACTGGAAATTGCTACAGAAACAACCAGCTTTGGTCAACAGATATGGTGTTCTTCTGCTCTTGGACAATGAACGATGTCGACAGTAAGTGCCTTGGGCTATGAAGCACTCACTGCCTTATCCTGCCTATTCCCGGACTTGTCTCCGACAGACTATCATAACTATATATTTTAACTTCGGCCGGTGTTTATCTCATTCCTTTATGTAATAACTCTGGTTCCCCTGTATCACATACAACCTACTATGTAGGTAGTACTAAAAGAAGACTGAAATACAGACTTTCTGAACAACGCGCTTTGAGAAATCAAGTTCGTACCACAGCACTCACGAGAACTTGCCTCGACAAGAATCTAACACCCATATGGTCTGCTGTTAAACTTATTTGGGTTATGGAAATGAATGGTTGCTCAGATGCGGGGAAACTGTTGTTATTCACAGATTGTCAAATTCTTGCTGCAACGATGATTACCCTGTTAACCTACCTACCCAGACATTGGTTATAGCTCATAAACTCTATTGAACATTGCCAGTGTAATCTGACATCATAATCACAGCATTTAACTTCATGAGATCTTCTGACGTCTAGCTTGTTAACTGTACCTATCTTTTCATCCTTAACTGTAAGTTTGTTATGACGTCTGTGTATGTTATGTTGTCTTTCAAGTGGACATGTCATCTGTCTCTTACATGTCATCTGGTTTTAACTTGGAAACATCATGTAGCTTCTAATCACCTTATTTTACACCTGATAATGGAAACAAGTTGAGTTTCCCAAAAGTACTTGTGCATTTTAATGTTTTTAATGAATAAATGTGTCAACATGCCTGGACGGTAATTATCCTCACCTTGTGGACTTTTTTGGTGCGTAGTTCAAACATGCCTAGGTCATATTTGGTTAGTCCTAATATTATCATCTGTTTTGTCACCTGGATCAATTCCTGTGTGGGAAACAGTTCACAACAGACAAGACTTTTTTGTTCCGGGATCATGGCCTTGCCGTACAGATGGCAACTATGTTTCGATGCGGAGGGGGATTATTTTGCCTAGGTAAGTTGTCCTACTTTTCCGTTCTTGCCGTCCATGTGTGCTGGTACTTTGCCAGACATTTCATTCACACCAACCTAATAATTATTTTCAGCACACAATTTAATTTTGCAAGTTCATTTGAAATATCGCCATTCTGAGAGTTTGTATCAAGGAATATTCTTACGATTAGGAGACACTGATTCACATCTTGATTGAATCAGTGTCTTTAACATTAAGGTTTGCCACAAATGAATCACGGTCTGAAAAACGAAAAGCGAAGTCTCATACAGCTTGCAAGTGGTGGTACTTCAAGAATGTTTTGTGTTAGGAAAGGCAGGTTGGCACAGTGATATTGATTGGCAGATGCCAAGGGTGTGGCAGTACATTAAGGGATGCTTTATATACAGCAGGTCTGTTTAAGTCCAAGGAGTGGTATAGGGCAAGGGTGGTGGTAAATCGAGGACTGACTGTATATACAGTAAATTATTGTTAACTTTTAAAATGTCAAATACCATTTACAAATATGATTAGTGGAAATAGTGAAAAATTGAATGAGTACAATATTAATTCACTATTCCCCATGCAGCCACCCTCCAGAAAACTCAAAAATTACATCGCCTTGGAGCAAGAATCAAACCAGCATCTACCAATTTCCGTTTGAACATTCTGTTACATCATCCAGGACAACAAAGTTCCAAGTAATTGAAGCTAAACTGCATGAACAGGACTATTATTAAGCTAAGCAATTTTATCTTAAGAAGCTCAACAATTTCAGGTCTAATAATAATTAATGGCTTCCTCTAATTACTTTCAGTACCATAAATACTTGTACGAGAATTATCAACTGGCTTGTTTGCCAGTCCTGTGGAAGGAGTAATGATGATCTAGCGCAGGGGTCAGCAAACAATTTTTGTAAGAGGCCAAATAGTAAATATTTTAGGCTTAAATAACAGCAACAACAACAACAAAAAAAAAAAAAAAAAAAAAAAAACATGTTTTCACAAATTTACTAAACAAAATGTAATAATAATAATAATAATAATAAGTAGACTAAAAAAAAGACTACAGTTGTTTGAAATACAACTCTACTAATGAGAATAGAATTGCTTTTTTTGGGATAACATTTCACCAAATAGAGGTTCAGAGTTAAATACTCCCTATCATCAAAATTGATTTCCAATCATGAATGAAATCCTTGTCATATTTACACCCAAAAACAGACTATCATCTTCAAAAATTTTTTGGATTTCAAATATTCATCTGTTAATGCTGACCTGTATTGAGATTTTATGTATTTCATCTTTGAAATGTCTTTTCACACAATTAGGCCCTGCCAAATACAAATTTACACATATGATCTTAACTGTCCATCTTCATCGCTCGGATAGTATTTATAGAATTCTGTTAGATTCTTCTCTTGAAATTTGCCTTTTGGCATGTCATCACTTTGCAGATTAATCACTTCCCACTGAAATTTAGGTGGAAGCTCCTCAATTGTGCAGTCGAATGGATATTGAAATATGGAAAATCTTCTGCACTTGCGTCAAGATCCGAAAAACTCTGTTGGAACTGTAGTTTGAGCTCAGAAAATATATCCGCCTCAAATTTGAATAAATCGCATTGCGATGAAATATTCTGTTTTAAAGTTTCCAATTTTTCTGATCTTTGCTTTCCCGTGAGTTGTGAATATTGTGTTGAGTGCTTAGTCTGGTAATGACGACGTATATTGCACTCTTTTAAAACAGTCATTGCACAATAAACACAATACTTTGTCATCTAATTCGGTAACAAAATAATTCACACTCCACTGTGCCTTAAAAGCACGACATTCGAACTCCACTTTTCTCTTCTGGTTTTGGGAGTGACATGATGATGGATATGCAAAGGTAATTAAACGAGAACAAAATGTCACAGAATAGTGATACACATGGCACTGGAAACACTGCCGAATTATAACTGCATGGCGTCACAGCAGAGGCCGCCGAATGCAAAGCTATAGGAGTGCCACACACGGTTGTATCTCGCAACTCCGTTATAGCGCTCACTTTGACATTTTAAAGAATTTTAAAATGTAATATTCATTCTTAGAGCTTGCAGGCCGTACAAAAAGAGGCGGCGGGCCGGAATTGGCCCGCGGGCCATAGTTTGCCAACCCTTGAACTAGCGTATAGATCGAAAATTTAGAGCAACCACATGCTCCCTCATGTAGCATCGACGACTATTTTCAAATTCAGGAACGGGTTTTAGGTCACAAATCACTAGATTGAAAATGGTTGCTCTGGCTAGCAAAATGAAGTTGTTCATATTCCTAAGCTATAATTGCTTAGTTTTAGCTGCTTGGAACTTCACTGTACAAAAAATGAAAAGACAAATTTCTTTAGTTCGAATGCATTAATATATACACTGAAGTGCCAAAAGTCATGCGATAGCAGTATGCAAATTTTTAACTAGCGCTGCCGTCGTGTAAAGGCTTTGACGCATGCCATGATTTCTATCAGTTTCTGGGTGTAATCTTGTAAGTCAGGTTGAACAACTGCCAGTAGGATTATGGCAAGCCTACGTGAATTATTGGAGTTTGAACAAGGCATGGTAGTGGAAGCCAGATGGAAGGGACATTCAATTTCTGAAGTTGTGAGGACATTCAACATTCCTCGATCCACAGTGTCACGTGTGTACTGAGAATACCTCATGGAAGGCATTACCACCCACTGTGGGCAGTGCAGTGGCCGACCACAAGTGTGAATGACTGTGACCAGTGGTGTTTGACCAGGATTGGCCATGCTAACAGACAAGCAACACTGACTCAAATAACATCCACATTTAATGCAGGAGGTACCATAGACATATCCATTAGGTCGGTGTAGTGTAATTTAGCATCCATGGGTATGGGAGCAGAAGACCAGCCAGAGTGCCTTTGTTAACACCACGACATCAGACACAGTGCCTCACCTGGGCTCGAGAACATGGTAATTGGACCCTGGAAGACTGAAAACGTGTGGCGTAGTCCAATGGTCATGCTACTAGTTCTTACGAGCTGATGGTAAGGTTCGGGTGTGGTGCAGACCCCATGAGGCCATGGACCCTAGCTGTAAACAAAGCACTGTGCAAGCTGGTGGTGGTTCCATACATGTGTGGGGTGACTTTACATGGTATGGTTTGTGTCCTCTGGTTCTGGTAAACACGTCATTAACCGATAATCGCTTTGTTGCTCTGCTGGGTGACCATTTACAGCCCTTCATGGACTTCATGTACCCCAACCACGATGGGATTTCCCAGGCGGACAATGCACCATGTAACAAATATTCCAAATCATGAAGCAGATGAACATTTCATCATAAAAATACTATAATTCACCAAGGTTTTTTTTCCCATGGCAAAATCCTCAAAAAAATTACAGCACACACAGATAGAAACAGATATGTTGGTTTAATTCCTGCTCTAAAACAACAAAAATTTTACACAATGAGCAGGGAATCAACGAACTTCTATGCCAACAGATTAGTAGCTTGAAAATTAACTATTACACTCAAATTTTCCGGCTTAAACCTATCCCATTTACAACTGCAGTAATTTAGCATTGCAGATGGGCCAGGTAATAAGAAATTTATGACATAAAATAGTTATTCCCTGGTATTTTTGTAGACTTAAATTTTTTTAACCAAGACATGGCACCAAAGACTGTCACACTTGCATTCTAATCATAATTTCATTTTACAAGGTTGTACAGTGTATCCATGATAGGCATGATCAAAGAAAAATACACACAGAGAATAAATTAACAAAATTTGCAAAAACATTTGTAATTAGTCAAATCCAATATACTCTCAATGATCTTGGCTAATGGAGGGAGAAGGGATGTATAGGTAATTAAAAGATGTGAATAAACCAAAGTGTACAATTCATTGCATTTTGCAAACACTAATAACAAGTAGTTCATTAATTATCCAGATAATATGCATCTGGATAACTGAGAGCACATTATTTCAGACAGGTGGCTCACTCCACCTACACTGACAAAATACTAGTTGTTTGTATGTAGAGTAATACCTAAATGTCAGCAAGTCCCTGGATCACACTCCACAACTCCCTCAGAGTTGTAGAGTATGATCCAGGAACTTGTTGACAAGAGGAAACTTACAGAAAACAAAATTAAGGTGCAATGCTTTTACAAGAGCTGAAGAGTTAGAGGTTGATAAAACAGATATAGAAGTAACTGATACCTACATCTGCCTTGGATAACAGATATACAGGAGCAGCCACATTGAAGAAAAAATTAATAGGTGTATAAACTTGGCTGCAGTGCATTTGGAAGAAACAGTACAATTTTCAAGAGCAATTTACCAATATGTGTTAAAAGAAAAGTGTTTAATCAATGCATACTTCCAGTTCTTATGGATCAGAAACATGGACCTTAACTAAAAAAGACATACAAGAGGCTGCAGACAACTTAAAGCAACATGGAGAGATGCATGCTTGGTAACCAAAACAGAAAGGAAAAAGAACTTATGGATCAGAAGAATGGCAAGAGTTGAGGACATCATGATCAAAGTAAAAATCCTCAAGTGGCAATGGGACTGGACACAGGACAACTGAAATATCAGACTGGATACCAAGGAACAGAAAAAGACTCAAAAGGAGACCATGTGGGAGATTTGTGGATGAAGTATGTAGGAGTGACACAGAAGAGAATTGCTCAAGACAGGGTTTTTGGAGAGAATAGTTGATGAGAGATATGGTATGAAGATTCATATGACACACATAAAAAAGCATACATTACAATTATTAAATAACTTATGCCACTATCTCATCAAAGCAGCACATTTTAAGGCAAGTAAGATGCTCACTCCTCTACTAAAATGCCCCACTTCCATTATATAAAAAATGTAACCATCATATAATCATCAGCGGCAGTGAAATAGGCACAGACTTATCACACAATGTATGTCATAATAGGAACACAATGTTTATTTCTTTAAACACTGCTCTTCAACACATTTATTTCACATTTAAATGCTTACTACCCCCCCCCCCCAATGACTAGAATAAAAGCCTTCGCTAAGAGGAACAGCTGGAAAATGCCTGAATAGCTATTACCAAAGCAATAAGTATAGGATATGTTTTCTACATAAGCTGCAGTGTTGGGCATCTAGTAAGCAATTGGCATGAGTTACAGGTAATTACTGCCGTTGCATTATAAGTGCACATGCAACATCTGATTTGTTAAGTACACATATCATGTGGAACAGCATCTGTAAATATGCACTAAGTGCAGAAGTGCATCCATAAGCATGCACTAAGTGTGAAAAAGCATTGGCAATGAAATATAGAAGTTGATAAAAACTATATTTTTGGCATATTATACTGTATATGTTTAAGCGAGAGGTAAATATAATTGAAATTAATCAAAAATAAATCTTCACAAATACATGAAAGGTATATATACATATTATTTTTCAGTGAATATATGTACTTAACTGTTTCCAAAAAAATGTAGCCACCTCCTCATTGGAGTAAATGCTACTCGGGCATGGGGAAACATTACAAATGTATACAGGAAGGCCCATTCATCAGAAAGAACCTACCACAAATGGTTTGAAAAACATCAAGCTTTAGCAAGAAGTAGGGTTTACACCCACAGGAAAGGTTCAGATGCAACTACCTATGTACAATGGGACTTTCGTGCTGCATATCAGAAACAAGAAGTCACAGGTTGAACCTACAGTAGACAGGTCAGAGGTGTAGGATTGCTAGATTGAAAGTCCACGACATCACAATCAGCACTTCAAGAGAGAAAACAGGGGCGTGGAAAAGGAACAGATGACCTTATTTGTGTGGGGAGGGGGTCCAATACCCCTGGTCTGACAGTTTGACGTGTCCATCCAATGCAAACACAACCTACTGGGATTGAACCCATAACCACCTGGTGGGAAGGTGGTTACTTTGAACACAAGGCCATCTGCAGCTCAAAACCTATATTTTTGGCATATAGTACCAAGCTGGAGATGGCAGCCTCTCACATAAGCAGCATGCTAATAGGCCATTGAAGCTTCAATAAAGACATGGTAGAAGCAAATCCCATTTTGCCGGCAGAAGAAATATGTCTTATTTGGATTAACTTATCAGATCTCCCACTATCATCTTTTAGTAATATCCAAGACCAGTTGGTAGGCTCTACATGAACTGTCTTTGCAAAATCGCATGCCATGGGTCAACATCTGCCCTTTGTCTTGAGCAGTCAGTATAATATGCCATTTTTAGACAACACTGTTACCAGGGACGGAAAAGTAGCGTTAAAGGTAGATTGTGGTAGATAGATTTAAAGTAGTTCAATACCTGGACAAGCAGAAGTGCTCTGACCCACAAAGCATTATTTTGAGAGTTAGAAATCAAAGGAACTTGGTTACTATGACTCAACAAATCCATTACTGCTGAAATGTATTGTCACCAACTTCAGCATTTGAGTGCTGCTTTAGAGCATTATGTGCAAATGAAATGAGGATTATGCTTCACCAGGATAATGCTTGCCTTAATAGCACACAGAAGCATAACAAGAAGGAAACTTTGGCTGGAAACTACTTTTCTATCCACTGTATTTACTGGACCTTGCCTACATTGGATTTTTAACTTATTCTTGGGGTTGTGGCATCATCCTGATGTTGAAATTTTTCAAGTAGCCCATTTCTTACCAAATGCCTTTGGTCCTTGAATACTGATCTCCATTTCCCTCCTGCAGTTCTTTCTAATCACGTTTGGATTTAAAGCAGTTATCACATCAAATGTATTACATTTGTTTTTATCTGTATGTAACATTTATCTTGCTAGTTTTCCAAAAGTAAAATAAAAGACACTGCAGTTATTCGTGTTATGTGTTATCCAACAATGACCCCTAAAAAGCTCCTGATTCTTATATGCTCGTAATAATATACTGCGTAATTATAAAATAAGAGTCTGGGATTTATGACAAATGTATCACCAAAAATAAATGGCAACATTAACTGACAGTGTAATGCCATTTCATCAGGTTTGTGCCAGAAATTTCCAGCAGAAATAGGCAAACAAGTTTTTCCACTGCTAGGTGTGGCAGCTTTATAAAGCACAATGAAATTGTTTGTGGTCAAGAAGAAGCACTGCTACTGACAGCTGGTACAACAAGAATAGCAATTTAAACATTGCTACTTTTGCGGCTGCATTTCGAGAATGCCGATACTGCCACAACTTGTAGCATGTGTCTTGTACTAGTTGTGTGGCATGAGATTTAGTGAGGGAAATTTTAAGCAACAGGATTCACCTTCAATGCTAAACATCCATGAAGATCCCCACCATGAGTCAAAACAGTTGGAGAAATCCACCACACATATCAGACCAAGGAAGCTGCAATCCTCATGGAATCCCTAGGGCATGTGCAGTTGCCTGCCAACTTGACATTCCACAAACAGCTGTGTGGAAGTCTCTGCAAAATATCTTGAAAATATTCCATTACAAGCTATCCAAAATGCAACAACTTGAAGAAAGTGATGACACTAAGCATCTTTATTTTGGTCTGCAGTTTCTTACACAATTGGAAGCCAATTAGCAACAAATAGCCTTACAACATTTTGTGGATGCACAAAGCTCATTTCCTGGAATAAACACAATGAACAATGTGATTTGGTCAAAGGAAAATCCAGTGTTGCATCCAAAGTCCACTTCATTAAGTGGAAGTGACAATATGTTTCTGCTTCACCATAACCATACTGATGGGACCTTTTTTGAGGAAGAGATGGTGCAAGGGATATGGACATACACCATGACAGCATAACGATACCATACCTTTCTATACATGAAAGTGATTCCTACTCCATTGGAACAGATCATAGATACACCATTTTTCACACAAGATGGAGTGCCACCACATACTGGTCAGTGAGTAAACAAAATTTTATGACAGAAATTTTTGTGACAGTATAATTTCCAGACATTTTGCTTGTGAAAGGCCATCATATTCACCTATTCTGACTGCTGTAGAGTTACTTGAAGTCCTGTGTTTGGCAAGCAACAACAAGGGAATACTTAAACATTCCAAATGAAATGTTATGTACATACTGTACAGGATGCAATGTGCTGTCACCATGAATGGAGTACAAATCCAACACATAGTGTAAATTTTGTCTCCTATTTATTTTACCAGTATAGCAAAGCTGTGAGTGGTAAATTGTGTACAGCATCATAAAACCACTGTTTGATCTTCACCAGTCACCACAGCATTTTAACACTATGTGACAGAAAAATTAGTCTCACACAAACTGACATACCCCTACAAAATGCTTAAATGCATCCACCATAGGGTTTCCAATGTTTCAGTTCATATGGCTACTTACCTTCAGAGATATATCATATACATCATCACAAACCTAGGAAGTTGTTTTATAATCACCTGATATATATATATATATTTCAAATTTTAGAACCTTCTGGACTAGTAATTGCATAAAGCATTCCTTCGTGGGAATGAAAAAAGAGCCATTCACAAACGAACATTCAATTTTCACACTTAATGAGTAAATCATTTGCTGCAAAGAACTCGTGTTTATGACCAAAGCACTTTCAATGTCACAGCTCTTTTTGGCAAACTTCCTAAAAGAACACGGCCTCTTCAACCATTCATGATGAATGATTTGCCATGAGCAGGCTCATGGTGAACAATTTGAGCACATCATTCAAATGAATGTCATTCATGTATCATTCCCATTCATTATTTCCTAGCTGATTGCTGATTGCTCACTCACATAATGGTTGACACTTATTAATTCTCAACATTACTTTTCATATTGGGAATTCATTTCCAAACTCATGGGGGTGGAACAAAGTTAAACGTACTGCTACTTCAGTGAGTGTCACAGTAATGGCAGATTGAATTTCATTCACAGCTCTTTTCAGCAGACTGCCCAAAAGTGCACAAGCTTTTCTCCTTTCACGATGAATGACTCACCACCAGCTGAAATATTTGAACACACCATCCAAATGAATGGCCTGGTACATATCATTCCCATTCTTAAGTTTCACCATTATTTCCTAACTGACTGTTGATTGTTCCTCACGTAATGGTTGCCACTTGTTAATTCTAGACATTACTTTTCTTAATGAGAATTCGTTTTGGAGTTCATGAGGGCAGAATAAAGCAGGCTGCAACTTCAATGTGTGTTGCAGTAATGATGGATTGAACAATCACTCACTGCTGTGAGAGCAAACCATTCATTGTGAGTGAATTGTTCATAAATGGTCCATCACTATTCTAGACATAAGAATTTAACTGAGATCTCAATGCTATAACTTAAACATAAAATCAATTCAACATTCCACAGAGCCACCCAAAGTACATATATATATATATATATATATATATATATATATATATATTTCTTGGTCATCAACACCAGAACAATAAGCTATAACAACCATTTTAATAAGTTTAGAAGACTTACACACTAAACAATCCACAAATAAAACACAAAACAATAGTTAGGTTTGAACCTTGATACAAGCCACACAGACTAAACACATACTGATGTACAGAGGACATTTAATTGCATCTATGCAATATCTTCTCATAAAATTTGAAGTATAAATCTGTACATCCCAACTGTACAACTGGTTCAAGTTCAGCATATGCTGCAATTACAGATGATGTTTACACATTTTTAGAATGCCTTTCCAGAAATATAATTAATGTTTAAAATAACATTACTTCTTTCTTAAATGTTCTATCTGATAACCCTTTTCCAAGATAACAGGAAATTTCTTAAAATTGGTAGTGGTATTTTATTCCACTCCTCTTCCACTGCTTTCCATAGTCCAATCGTCGTTCTTCAGAAAGCGCTCTTTTTATCAGTCTGAAGGCACGATAGTCCATTGGTGACACATCAGGGATTTTGAAGGAATATGAGCTAAAGGTATTATAGACTTGATACCAGTCTTTTTTTTTTTTTTTCAAGAAATAGAGTGGTAGATCTGGATGTATGACTGGTAGCCTTATCCTGATGGATTTCTACACTTTGAAGACTATGTGGATAAAGGAATGATATTTCCTCTTTAAATATGGGAGTTAAAACATTATTTCAATAATATGTACAATTGATTTTAACATTCTTTTAAACTTTTCTTAACGTTAATTTCCCATTCTATGAGAAACCAGCAATAATCATGAATTCTTTACTGAAACTTTCTTTGGATTCTTAGAACCATGTATGCAAGTCTTTTTCTCTCTTTTGCGACAGTAAATCAACCTTTTTTTCTTACAGTCATTTACGTAGATCCTTGCTTTATCAATACTCACAATAAATTTCCATCTATCTCTGCCTAAGTGATCTTCATAAAGAAGTCTACACCGTGTTCTGCGCTCAGCCATGTGCCTAGGCAAAAGGCGGCGAACATTATGTTTTTTGTTTGTTTTTTCAGATTCAAATCTTTGTTTATTACCTTGTTTACAGTTGATAAAGAGATTTTTAATGACTTGGCAATTGTTCTTTGGGTCGATTGACTTTCTTAAAAGAGACCAACTTTCGAAATAATCGAAAAGTATGTACCTTCTTTGGATATTGGTTTGGTGTTCTTTTTCCTGTTAAAAGCAATGCTTAAATCTCCCCCTCAAAATAATATTGCTTATTTTATATTTAGAAATGCTAATTCCATGATCTTCATAGCTTTTATAATTACAGAATACGAATATTTCTCTTCATAAAGAGCAAAAACATAACCTTCTATCCACAGCTTGTTTACGTGCACCATTTTCTTAGCAGATGATATTTAACGGCAGCAGATGTTTCTTTATGTGTTCATCTAACACGCTGTTGCCATTTTCAATTCTTTGAACTTTTTTATTTTCTGTAATTTCTTATCAAAAATGTTCTAGAAATGTGTGAACATCCTCTGTACAAAAGGCAGTCAATCTAAGCATGTAGTTCATTAAGTACAAACAATAATGACTTTCCAGTATAAATGTTTTCTTTTGATTTACCACCAGTCATTCTGGCTTAAGGAAGTAGGTCACTTTTTATCAGAAAATTTTGGCAACCAGAAAAAAATTATTTTCTTATATTGTACATGTAAATGTTGTAAAATGACTAGCATCAAATGACTTATAAGTACATATTAACGTGATTCTTATTAAATTGCATAAAACTGGCATACAGACATGCACGAATGGCACAATAATTAATTCATTTCATAAATTATTTAAAACTGGGACACTGAAATAGTATGTACTTCATATGCAAGAATGGCACAACTAACTTATTTTATTTACATTACTTAACAAAATGAATTTGTCATCACAATTAAAATACCAAAAATTCATCATTATCACATTTATCAATACTGATTTATTTTCCCAAAGCACTGCCACTATTTACAGTAGAAGCAGATTTGTGCAGTTCAAGAATTTTGCGACATATGCACAGAAGAACCTGCTTATAAAGAGCCCATATTTAATAAGAACCTGGATTTAACAAGCAAAACATAAAACATTTTGTTTGGTATAGTGTTAATTCAGAACTAATTTGACGAACAAAATCCCCAGATTTCATTACAATTCTAAACTAAGTCCTTCTATTCAGATGGGTTAATTAATGAGGCAAAGAAATTTTGTGCATTGTCCTGGAATGGAGGAATAGAAATAGTGGCATACAGGACAAAATTGCAACAGCACAGGTGTAAATCCTGGTGCGCAAGTGGAAGAATGTTGATAGAAAAGTAATGGGGAGGGGGACATCAAATGCTCAATAAGTAAGTTGTGCAACAGACCCTCTCTGCCATCCACTCCTATGCCCAGTAGCAGATCTATAAGCACATGGGGGAGGTGTTCCAGTTTAAAAAACAGAAAGGTACTTTGTAGAGGGCACACACACACACACACATGCTATAAACTTACAGCATTGCCTCTTCCTGGCATTGCAAAGCTTTTCAAAAATTTCCATTAAAAAATTATTCTAATTTTTTTTTATTACAAACTGAGAATGAGAAATGAAAAATCAGCACTATTTTCACGGTGTTCAATTGCGCACTTTTTGAGGAAATCAACTGGATGCTTTTTAATCTCACATCTTAATAAAATCTTTTAAGATAAAGTTCAATCCCTTCGATTCAGATGGGTTAATTTAATACAAAAATTTCCAGCTTGGAAATTTTTTACCAGTTTCTGTTTATGGTGCAACTGTGGTACATACTTTGTTCTGCACACACTTTCAAGTCTACTCCACAAGGTGACTTTCCCTGCTCCCAACTACTAATGATGCCAGACAATACTAACAAAAAAAAAAAAAAAAAAAAAAAAAAGAAAAGAAAAAACAGCAGAACAAAGTTCACCCATTGTTTTTTTATGATCGGTCAAAATCTCTTTTCATTTCCACTCTCAGCTTTCTGTTTCTGAACCTCTAGTTTTCTTTTCTTTTGCTGAAGTTAGAACAGAAAATTTAACCTCCAAATTTACAGCATGTTCTAGTTGATATAAAAACCTGTGAATTTAGTACTATAATTTAACAAAAATAAATGCATTATTTAGATATTAGTCATTTAAATATGAAAAATCTGCTTTAGAGGGACGATCGCCCCAATTGTCCCCTTTCCCCACTAGATCTGCTACTGCCTAGGCCTTGGGAGTTTTTTTTTTTTTTTTTTCTAATGCTTCAGCATGATGTCTGATGATTCACTGCTACTATGTATTCATTAGTGCTTATTTTATTTTAATCTGCATTACTGTTAACTGATTGAATCTTTCAATCCAGTTATTATGGATAAATGTATAATATAAATATATATGTATATGCATATCCTCACATATTCATATTTTTACATGGTATGATTACCGTTGGTCCTGAGCTTATCATAATTGGATTCTTCTGTACTGCTAAAATTGATCTGATCACATGCAAACAAATAAAGTTGAATATTTTACAATAGGTATTCTGAACTCCTTTAATCAAGTATTGGATTCTTAGAGGCATTTAGAAAATTGTGAACAGGGATAAAATCTCAACCCCAATACATGCACCATTTTTCTTAATAGCTCATTCAAATTGAAGATCACATTTCCAACGTAGCTGATAAATGTTAAGCACATGAATAATTTGTCACAGTACACTAAAAAGTTTTGAGTACAATAAGGAAAAACTCATAAAAACAAAATAAAAAACAGACTCTAAAAAAAAAGGTAAGTTTCCTTTAAAATCAATTTACAAAGCATTAAACCTATCAGGCTAAACATGATTCAAGAATATTTTATGATTAAGTTTGGAGTTTCCATTAATGAGGAATATCACAGGTGTGTATATATCTTATTATAACCATGCAGAAGACTTGATTAAAAATAATTACAAATGAGCTCTCAATTGTGACCCACACTTAAATGATTCTTCAGGGGAAGAAAAAACTGTCATCAGCATCCTACATTCAAAAATAGCAACATCATCTGCATATTGAAATATAACACAAAAAAGCACCACATCCATTAGAATGTGATGGTTGGAGAGGTGAGAAATCGTGACAAAAATTAAGCATCATATTCCTAATATTTTCAGATTTCAGCATGGTGAATTATTATGCATAAAAATAATGGTTTTTATACATGATTCAAAATAAATAATCTCAATAAAATAGTAACAATGTAAAAGAAATACAACATTCCACAAACATAAATCAAATATGAAGTAAAATCATGCAGCTGAAGTCCTTATTCATGTGCAGAACGTCTTGTTGATTCCTTATGGTCACTTTCGCTCGAGTCTTCTTGATCATCTGTCAAAGTGGTGTCGGTATACTGCGAGCGAAGATTTGGGGCAGAGAAAAGTTTTCTGTTGGGTGGAGACAATGCTGGGGTGTGAAGCTCTTCCTGATTGTTGTGACCACGAACCATCTTGCTACCCAGGGAGTGACTTTGCTTCAAAGGACTTATTACTGGTGGAACTGAACTGCTAGTTGAACTACTAGGGCCCATGGCAACACGAACCATATCAAGCCTGGATTGTGCAGATGGTGTTCTCAGGCAGTTCCTGAAAACCTAAATGAAGATAATATGCTACATACTAAAAATGTTTATTCAAAATAAACTTAGATATGGCAAAGCAATTATTATTTTCTGATAATAACGCAGCACAAAATGTATCATCACACCCAATTTAAAGCCACAAATAAACAAACACACCACAATGGAATTTTTATTTTATGACTATTTCAATCCCCTTTGTCAATATGGTTGTAGAGTACCTTGGAGGAAAGAATAGAGTGGATGGAGGTGCTAAGATGTCTAATCCCTGAAGCGTTTTCCCTGCAACCTCCCGGTGACCTTGGAGCAAGAGGTTTTCGGCCACACCCCCTATAGCCCAAAAGGAGTCCAACAGTCTTACGGGAAGCAAGTGAAAAGTGATGCTCTTTTCAAACATTTATGTACTAATTTGTATCTTTTTTATTCATCTGAAGGATACCTTTTCCATTTAACAACATTGCATGAAGATCATCAAGGGAATTGCCTTAAATTAGAAAATATTAGTGTTTTGTCAAACCAAAGCTTAAGCATGAATGTGAAATCTGAAGAAATCATAAATTTGTCATCTGAAAAAGGAAGGGTTTTAGATAAAGATTGCAATGTAGAATCAGAATTAATTATAAATTATGAAAAGTTAGGAGAACTAACAGATAATGTTGAAGCCATTGTGGAATACTTATACACTGCTGGTTTTGTTGTAAGAAAACTTAAAAACAAACTGAACTGTGAGGAATGCGTTAGCACATTAGAGCAAGAAGTACCAATAAAATATTCAAGACTAAAATGTGATTTATTGAAAAACATAAAGAATAAGGAAAGTATAACTTTTCCTTCAAGTGATATTATGCGCATTTGTCTCCAATGTGAAAAAGTTTTGTGTCAATGAACTATTTAGAAATTAGATTCAAATATTAGTTCAAAACATTCACTTCTAACTTCAAATCCAAAAATATTAGACAAAAATCAAATAAATTGGTAATATTCAAAGACCAATGAGATTTTCTTTAAAGGCAAATTGTGAGTGATGCAAATGAAATATTGGGGGTTTCAAATACGTTACTTGGGGGGGGGGTATTTACCATGAATATTGCAAATTAATGCATTGTGGTTTTGTGTAAACTTAAGTGTAGGAGTGTCTTATATTGTGAAATTTTGCTGCGTTTGTTTGGTATGAGTTGTATATTTACTGTTTTATCTTTACATTTAATAAGAACATGAAAAGCAATAATGTATTTAAAATGGTACTATTTGTTTCTGGACACCCACTCTTTCAGTCAAAGACAAATGTAAAACAAGAAATGATGCAAGTAATAAAAAAGTTAATACAATATTTTCAGATGACTTGCTTGTGTCAAGATATTTACTTACTGTGTATAATACATGGGTAATCTGTGGCATTTTTCAGTTCATAACAATATCATGCTATTGATATTCATAAGAAAATTCTGTGAATCTGACTTTTTGTGGAAGTTAACAAATAACAATTTTTGTGTTAATATTCTGCCCAGTTTGATCTATTTTACTATAACTTAGTGTTCTTTTAGCGATTTCAGCAAATAGTTGAGCCGAAAGTGATGAAAATTTAATCCCCTTTGCATGAAATTTTAGGTTATGTAAACTTGTCTCCAAACAAGCAAAATAAGGACCAACTTGTTCTTTGGGCAGATAAGGGGCGTGGTTCTCCTGTTGAGCTCCTTCCACATTCCAAGGACATTTGAGAAACTGGCTTCAGCCTCGGCTGCGAGGGACATAGCTGTTGACATCTCCACCCTATTCTTTCCTCCAATGTAGATTACACTGTATGACTTTCATTGAAGATAAATGATGCCATGAAAAGAGGTGTTAAGAAAACTGTTTATTTTTAATACACTTTAGATCAATGAACAACTCACATGAAATAACATCAGAGATGATAGTGCTGTAGACAAGCAGAAAGTTTTACACTGAATGCAGGATTTGTACTTATTTACATAAAATAAATTGTAGGACCTAATTAAACTTCTTTTTCTTTCTAGGAATTATCAGTTTTCAAGCAACTTTCAAAAAAATAAAAAAATAAAAGAAGGAATAAAAAGAAATTGAGAAGAATCAAATTCCCTCCTTAATGACTGCAGAGGCTTGTCCATGCCTAACATCTGGCAAGATTTGGTGAAACCTAACTGTAACCATTAAGGTTAACTGTAACTGTGATAGTGACAGAGAAAGAGTGACAACAAGAGACAGCCTGATAAAGGAGAAGAGTTTTTTTTCCTAGCACACCAGTACCTCAGGCAATAGAAATAATTATTGAAAAATTGTATGTGCTACAGACAATGAATGCAATACAAATAGAGGAGTTAAGAGAAATTTTATTGTACATATATGAAAATAACATTTTTAAGTTTAACAACAAGATGTACAAACAAAATCATGGTGGACCTATGGGGTCACCACTGTCAACTTTATTTGCTGAAATTATAATGAGTGACATTGAGGAAAAAATAATAAGTAAACTCGAGGATCCACCACTGATATACTGCAGATATGTTGATGACATTTTTCTGTTATCCAGGCTAAAAAAATGATGAACTTGAGGACTTGACAAAAAAGTATAGTGAAATTTATCCATCTATAGAACTGACAGTAGAACAAGAACATGACAATACTTTGGCATTTTTGGACGTTTTGATTATTAAAACAGAGGAGAGTTTACAATTCAGAGTGCATAGAAAATCTTCATATATCCCAGTACTTATACCATTTCAGTCATCACATCCATTAACACATAAAAGAAATAGTATTAAAACACTAATTAAAAGAAGTTTAACACATTCATCAATTGAACAGTATAGAAAGGAAGAAATTGAATATATTGAAAAAATTGCATATGCTTTTGGATACCCTAAACAGGTATTAAAAAAATGGATTTATGAAGTAACTCAAGGTTACAATAAGGTCAAGAGTGATAAAAAACTTGTAAAATATGTGGGAGCAATACCATATATAGAAAATGTTTCAGCAGAAATTAATAAAGTTTGTGGCAAGTATGGCATACAGGTAGGAAATCAGGTACTTACTGTAAAAAATTTAGTGATTAAAAATGAAAAAATTAGCCAATTAGATAGAGCAGGAATTTATGAAATCCCAATAAACCAGCAACCACCTGTGTCATATATAGGCAGCACCAAGAACAAATTAAAGTATAGATTGAATCAGCATATTAATAATTGGAACAAAAAAGAGGCTAAGACAGCATTGACCCAATACTGTATGGAAAATCAAAAATGTCCAAGGTTTGAAGATATTAAAATTATTAAGAGCTGTAAAAACGAAAAGCAGTTAAGAATTGCAGAATCAGTGTTAATTGAAAAAAACAGATCAAGATTATGCAACATTAATGAGCCAAATAACTTAAACGAACAATGGAAAGCCCTAATAAAAATTGAACAGCAGCGTAAAAAGAAAGAGAGAAAAAAGAGCAGCAGGGACAATAGATGGCGCCAGAGACACAACGATTCAGAGATAGCGACTGGAGCCCAGGCCTCGATGGCTCTGCTCACTTGAGCTGCGGTGGGCGGATGAGACACACCTGCCTCCTGAAGATGACAGGGATCTGTCGAAAGTACTAGAGGATTGGATGTGCGGGGCTGAATGGGTGTGACAATTGCAGTGGGAGTAGCAGAAGTTGTGAAACAGAAGGAGGAGAGTTCCATAATTAGAGTTGACTAAGGTTTAATCACCTGTGAATGTAAGGTTTATGTACATAGCTTTTACTTGAATTGTATGAATGAGTTGTATGTATAATTTTTATCGAATTGACAAGCATTATAGTAACATACTATAAGGCAAAGGAAAAAAAACGATGTTTCACACCCGAAAATAAGAAGCGTAAGCAAGAGGTCTGTAAACCTGTGGAAGCCCAGTTACATCACGATGAATTGACGTGTTGGAAGTGTTTGGTCCATTGGAGGTTACCATGATCTTTATGGTGAGTGGTTATTCCTCATGGTTTTTTCATTTATGAATTGCACGTAAACTATGCGCACTTTGCAAGAGGTTAATACCTTAAAAGTGCAAATATAATAATTGAGTTTTTTTTTTTTCAAAAATTTGCAATTTAAAATAATTAATTCCCAGAAAAAAAAAAAAACTATATCAGAAGTTTAATTAAGTGCTTAACATAAGCTCAAATTCACAGAAATTCAAGGACTTTTTCAGGAGTTCATTGAAAAATTCCAGGAGCTTAAATTTTTGCTAGAATCATAGTGCTTTGTATTATATTATGCAAATTGGGGTGAAATTTACTATGCATTTGGAATTCTTATGAAGTCCTATGGGTTTTGCTGTTACAGAGTTGTTCTTGAGTGGGTGTTACATCTACGATGAAGTGGCAAAATTCCCCATATAAAAACTGCTCTGTATAAAACTTATATGAAGCAATCTGGAACCTAGCACAATGGCAATAATACAAACAATTTTGCCATGGCACTGAAGATCACTTGTTTCACAGTCATCTATTCCCAAGCCAGATATCTATCTCCTTCAGTAAAGAAAGTGTGTGCAAGAAGGAACAGCCATCTTGGACTCTTGGGAAAGTTTGCACACGCTGTTATGATTCCAACTCACAGATATCATATACCAGAAGCTAGATCGGACACCCAGCCCATGAGGCGTGATAATGTAGGTGCCATTTTCTCTATTTAAGCAAGGCTACTTTTCATTAAGTCAATGGGATACAAGTTTGGTACTGTGATTTGCTATTTATATTCAGATTCTAAGCAGTTAGTGTACATTTAGCGGGGAAGTCATAATATTTCAGTAAAAAACAATAATATTCCTTAGTGCAAAATACAAAACCAAGGCTCTTGTAGAATATTGAAGTATTTCAGATTTGGCCAGGCCTTAAATTCAAGAGAAACGACATATTCCAGTCATCAGCGATACACATAAAAAAAAAAAAAAAAATCACACAATTTTTAATTTGTTGAGAGATAATAGAATTTATTTTGACGTTTCTTGTTAATGAATGCTTATATTTAGTGCATTTTTTTTTTCATTTGGTTGCATGTTTGCCCTAATAAATACTTTCAAATATCAAAAACTGAAATCTCCTTAGTGCATAACATGCTGAAATATCAAAAATTTTAATAAAATTAATATTTTTGAACAAACATGAATTAATCAGAATAACACAGGTAACAGCAAGTGAGGAAAAAGGTTCACATTATTTCAGTTTCTCTATGTAAAGTTGTGGAAGCCATTATTTTTTTGGTTCAAATGAATAGTTTCCTGGATTTAATAGCTACCTATTGATTTCAAATGTATTATTTGCTTTTTCATTATTGTAAATCTTCACCACATTACTGTTTTAAAAATGTTTTCCAGTCATTTTCCATATTTGCATACAATACCAGCTTTAAATTTATCTTGTTAACTAATGCATTCCCAGATGTATATTTTTTTCCAGCATTGGGAAAAAGGCAAATAATTAAGCACAATTATATTTTCGTCTCTCAGCAAATAATTTATATCTGAGCAAGCTTTCACCATGATTTACACAATAACCAAGTCCATACTACCCTTTGTAATATGTCCCACTCTGACATCTTGACTTGCTCAATGTGGCTCCATGGTCTCACAGTGCAAGCATATGCTCAACAGAGCAGACAGCCAGTCTAGTCCCTTATATGATACCTGTCTCCAGCTGCACACAGCTCTTATGCCACATACCAAGGTGGCTGGAAATTTGGCACTTATAAACTTTGCACTCCAACATTACATGAAATGAAAGAGATGACATCATGTCTCCATACTCCACAAAACGAAGTGATGCTATCATGAGCAGACACAGCAGGTAACTAGACAGGGCTGGATTAAGGCCTTAGTGGGCCTCTAGGCTAAAACATTTGAGAGTCTCTCTCTCTCCGCAGGCCAGTCCATTCGATTAACCCCATTGTCACCATACCAAGCCATGGTGGACCTCACAACGTGACAGGTGGCATTGTCATCCTGAAAGTAACATGGGTCCACCTCGTAAAACTGCCACAACGTAGGAAGCGCATGGTCATCCAAAATGGTGCAGTAGGTCTCGGCGTTGAGTCTACCAGGAAATACGACCAAGGGTCCCATGCCATACCAGGAGAAACACCCCCATAACATAATTCCACCGCCACCGAACTTCACAGTTGGCACAATACATTCCGGCAGGAGGTGTTCTCCAGGCAGACGCCAAACCCAGACCCTGCCATCAGAACGGTAGAGGGTGAATCTGGATTCGTCGCTCCAGAGAACCTGTTTCCACTGTTCAACGGTCCACTGTCGATGTTCTTTGCACCACGTTAGCCGATCAGTGCTATTGGACTTGGTGATCAAAGGCTTATGAGCGGCAGCACATCCATGATAACCGAGCAGATGGGCTTCCTTACGGATGGTATTCAGTGAAAGAATACTCCCGGATGCCTGTTGAAACTCCTCGCGGATGTGGCCCATCAATTTGGTGCAGTTCTTCCAAATTTATCTGGCCAGAACCCGTCGGTCTCTAACTCCCAGTTTGGTGGGTCTGCCGGGTCGGGGCACATTCCGACAGTCACCTCTCATCTTCCACTTGCCAATCACGTAGGCCACTGTCGATTTTGGGTACTTCAACTTGCTGGATATGTCACATATGGATAGGCCATTTCTGTGATACCCGACGATTACACCTTTCTCGAAATCAGAGAGATCCGAACTGCGTGGCATCTTGTATGCGACTGGTTGCGTTGTTGTTTCCCACACGATATTTAACGGCGGCGGCCGTGACATGTATCAGGACCGCAGATATCGTCAATTGCAGGGGTGTCCAATTACTTGTTGGTAGATAGTGTATAAGAAGTCTAAATGGCACAGTGATTGACCAAGTCAATGAGTTCATGTATTTAGGAATCATGTTTGACAGAGAAAACAAATTGGATGGTGAAATTAGCAGGCAAGTGAATTTCTTCATTGAAAGTCATAGCAGCTTTGAGAGGTTTTCACGGGAATGATGGATTCTCAAGAGAGTCTCGCATGGCTGTGTATGAAAGTGTAATTGTTCCTACTCTGATGTATAGCAGTGAAACCTGGGTACTACAGAAGAAACATAGGAGTCGTTTGTATGCTGGAGAAATGTGTTACTTACATGAGGTTTGTGGCAAGACGTGATGTGAGGAATCAAGATGTGTTGCAGTTGTGTGATGTGAAGCAAAATGTTGTCAGCAAGGTGGAGACTAATATGCTTCAGTGGTTTGGCCATGTTGAAAGAATGAGTGATGAGATGCTTACTAAGAAATTTTTTTTTACCCAAGTGGCAGGAAGGAAAGGCAGACAAAGGCCAAGGAAGTCATGGGAGGATCAGATTCAGAAGTGTCTGCATGAGAAAAAGATTATGAGTATGAAGTATAAAAGATCTTGTGTTTGGTGTGTGATGGATGTCAGTGAAGCCCGAGTTGTGTGTCAAGATCGCTGTAAATGGATAAGTTTGATACGGCAACAGTAAGTAAATAACCAGTTAAAAATTTATCTGGTATGAGTTCACTCATTCATAATATCATGTTGAGCATACTAAATGACGTGTTTTATATATTACAATGATATGGAAGACTCGGGAGCATTGATTTGCATGGTAGACAAGCAATAGAATTTATATAGAAGCTTTTGATCACAACCTTTTTTAAAATGTATGGATGATAAGGACAGAATAATTGGACCAAGGACGAAATTTTGAGAAAATATGGTGGAAATGGAGGGTCACGATACGATGGTCATATATCGAACCCATCCATTGCTGTGACCATGATAATACAATATAATGGACACTGCTTTATCTACAGAAAGGAAATTTACATTCAAATGCATGAAATAACAAGAAACCTACAGGCAAGAATGAATAGGAAGTGGACATAAAGAACAGAGGAAATAAATAACCAGCTATAACAATAGTAAGTACTTATATAATGGATTAAACTGTGCAGTACCAATTGCTCCTTTTAAGATAACATGTTAAAAGACCCAATAAGGGCATGTTACATATTAAACAATTTCTTCTTTCGAGGTGTTCGCCTTTGAATCTGATAGTATAATAAATGTGTATAACAGAAGATATGATAGTAAGATGATTTTGCTATTGAATAAGATTTTTTGGTAGTTTGTATTTCTTTGTGGAGCTAATCTCTGAATCTCAGAGAACAACTTGGTGATATGTATGTATGTATCATCATCATTGTCAACCATTATCAATCCACTGCTGGACAAAGGTCTCTCCAAGCCTCTTCCACAACGGTCTGTCTTGTGCCAGTCTCCTCTATGTTACTCAAGCATACTTTCGAATTTCATCCACCCATCTCCCATGTGGTCTTCTTCTGGGTCTTTTCCTGTCCCTTGGAATCCAATCTCAAATTTCGACTGTCCATCGATGGTCTGTTCTTCTGGCAAAATGTTCAGCCCATTGCCATTTCAGGGATTTTACTCTGATCATGATGTCTTCCACTCTTGTCATTTTTCGGATCCACGTGTTCCTCTTCTTATCTCTCCTGGTTACACCAAGCATGCACCTCTCCATGCTACCTTGAGTTGTCTGCAGCCTTTGTATGTCTCTTTTAGTTAAGGTCCACATCTCTGCACCATACATAAGCACTGGAAGGATGCATTGATTAAACACTTTTCTTTTAAGATATAATGGCATATTGCTCTTGAAAATTATGCTGTTTCTTCCAAAAGCTCTCCAGGCAAGTTTTGTACGCCGATTAATTTCTTCATCAATGTGACCCTCACTTGATATCTGCTGTCCAAGATAAACGTACGCATCTGTTATCTCCAGCTTTACTCCATCAATCGCTAAATCTTCATTTCTTGAAAAAGCATTGAACATCACTTTTCCCTTCTGAAAGTTCATTTTTAATCCCACTTCTTTACTCTTGTCAGCAAGTTTCTGGATCCATACTCTGCAGCTCTGATGGGGTAGTTGCAAAAGTGACTACGTCATCAGCAAAACGAAGGTGAGTTAGATAATTTCCGTTAATCTTTATCCCTTTGTTTTCCCAGTTCAGTGATGGAAAGACATTTTCCAATGTGGCATTAAAGAGCTTGGGAGATATGGTGTCACCTTGTCTCAAGTGCCATTTTCAATTTGTATGTGTGCTGTATTCTCAAACAGCCGAATCTTTGCACTTGCATTTTCATAGATGTTATTAATAATATTAATGTATGCATCTTCAATACCGCAGGATTTCAAAGCCATTGTAACTGCTGATGGTTTCACTGAATCAAAGGCCTTTTTATAATCGATGAAAGCCATGCACAATGGAAGTTCATATTCCCTCGCTCTTTCAATTTGTTCTCTCAGTATGTGGATATGATCTATAGTGCTGCAGCCACTCCTGAATCCAGTTTGTTCTCTCTGTTGAGCTATGTCCAGTGTTACCTTCAAGCGGTGTGAAAGAACTTTAGTGAAGATTTTATAAACCACTGATAGGAGGCTGATAGGTCTGTAGTTCCTGAGATCCTCAATGTCACCTTTTTATGTAGCAGGATCGTTGTAGCGTTGTTCCAATTATCAGGAATCTTCCCTTCATTAAGGCATCGAGTGAAAACTTGGGCGAGTACTGTTTCAATTTCTCCACTTGCTTCTTGTATGATGTCTACAGTAATTCCATCTTCTCCTGGAGCTTTTCCCTATTTCATGTTCTTGATTGCATGTGCAAATTCTGCTGGGAGGACTGGAAGAACTCTGGTACCTTTCATGATGTCTGGAGTACATGTATCATCCCTTTCATATAATTTAGAGTAGAAACCTTTCACTCTTGTCAAAATTTCGCCTCTATTTCTTGTTACAGAACCATCTTCTTTTCTCAGTGCCATAATCTGTTTTCTTCCCTTACTGAGATATCCCTTTGCTATCTTTAGGCTTTGGTTGTTTTCAATTGCTTTCCTCACCAGTTCACAGTTGAATTTCCTTACGACTTCAGTGATACTTTTTCGTACTGTCTTGCATAGCTCTATATATTCCACTTTGGAAGTCACATCTTCTTTAGTTGTCCTCATTTCTCTTCTTTTTTGCAGCAACATTTTGGTTTTTCCTGATAGTTTGTTCACATGCAACTTGTTCTTAGACCCAGCTAATTTTGTTGCTGTTTCCATAAGAGCTTTGGTTACTTTTCTGTTAACTTCAGAGATGTCCACTTCTTCTGATGTTAGACCTTCTACAATAGAGAATCTGTTCCTCAGTTCTAATTTGAAGGTATTATGATGGTTTTTAAGGTTGGTCACGTCAATGCACTTTGTTTGTTTTATGAGCTTGCCATGCTCGAGTTTAACATTGAGGTGCATCTTACATCTTACCATTCTATGGTCACTACCTGTGTTGAACTTGTTCAGAACACTGCAGTCTTCCATTACAAATTTCTTGTTACACATAATAAAATCAATTTCACTTGTCCATCCATTGGGATGCCTCCATGTTCATTTCCTTTGTGGCTTTTTCTTGAAAAAGGAGTTCAAGATGAAAAACCCTTCTGCCTCTGCAAACTCTACGAGACTATTTCCACGCTGGTTTCTGTTGCTGTGACCGAATTTACCTACTAAAGTTTCATTCTGTTGCCGTTGCCCTATTTTTGCATTGAAATCTCCCATAATTATCTTCAAGTGCTGTTTGCCTTTATTATTTAGATGACGAATTTCCTAATAAAATTCTTCAGTTTCTTCTTCAGGATGACTTGTGATGGGTGCACAAGTTTGAATTATCTGAGCCTGGTATCTTCTTGAGAGTTGGATAATGAGTCGTGCAGCTCTGTCAGAGGAACTTTCAACTTCTATAACTTTATCCTCCAGTTTCTTGTTTATTATAAATCCAACACCACTAGTTCTGCCAGTATCTGTCCCACGATAGTAGAAGAGATGCTCATTTTTCAGTTCAATAAGATCTCCTTTTCTCCTTACCTCACTTAGCCTGATGATGTCTCACTTGATCTTTTGTAGTTCCTCTTCCAATTCAAGAAGCCTTGAATCAGAAGATAGGGAGCGTCCGTTGTAAGTAGCCAAGGTCAGCATCAAATGGCAGCCTAGTCCGGTGTTCCGGTGATTCTTAGCACCCTCTGCCTTCATGTTGCACTGGCCGCCACCTTGGCCAGGTACATTTCAGCTGCCGGAGACTGAGGGCCAAGATTTAAGTTGTGGAGTCATTTTGGAGGGGTTTGGCCATAACTCACCACGCCGGCCAAGCGGATTGGTGAGTGTGGGATAGCATTTCCTCTAATCGCGATGGTATAGTTATACCGCTATTGGCGGTTGTCAGAGTCTCTTTAGTGGGAACAGGATGCACCATGAGAAGGCGGGGTTGACATTTGTCAAGGAGAGGTTGTGATGGTAGGATACACATACATACATACATACATACATACATACATACATACATACATACATACATACATACATACATACATACATACACATGTATGTATGTACATACATGTATGTATGTATGTATGTATGTATGTATGTATGTATGTATGTATGTATGTATGTATGTGTATCCTATATATATTTCTTTGATTTTTCCCCCCACCACTAATTAGAATTTTATTACACATTGCTTATTATTATAACCTTTCTCAAAAACACATATTTATGCACTCAAAAATCTTATTTGAATTCTGAAATATTGAATGGATTAAAATATAATGTAGACAATGAAAGTTTGTACAAATATCAGATAAAAAACACAACAACAAAAAAACATTAAAATTGAAATCAGGAATGATACGTTTTGAAAATATACATCAAAGCAAAGTCCAACCTCACACTCTGCATCAAAATCTTTGCTTTTTTGTGTGTAGGGAACAGGGCAGGGGTTTATCAATAAGAGTCCTTTCTATCAAGTTAGGATGGTTGCTAAAGTGACAAACTGTAAGTTTCAAACAAGAGGGAGCAAAAGCAAAACAAAACCTAGGGATTCTACCACTGATGCCATCTGTTAACTACAAAAAATTATATCCAGAAGTTTCAGAAGGGAGGCTATGCAGTAACTTTTTTTTTTGTTGCTGTTGTTTTGGAACTTATTGACAACCATAAAAGGACATAGAAGTTCTGACTTTTCATATTGTTTTGTTTGGGTTTAATTCTTGGCAAAAGGCATCAAGGCATCGGTGTTAGGTTTGTTCTACTGGTCCTGTTCTCTCCCTTCTCTGGAACCATTAACTTTAAATTAAGGATGGGTGGCTCCTTATAGCCTGGGAGTTGCTAAACTCCAAAAGCAAATGCGTACAAGTATGTGTGTGTGCAGAAGGAAAGAAACATCACAAAATGCCATCAAAACACAAAGAATGCTATTTCTACGAATATGCAAGTAATATTGAATACTGGAGTTACAAGTGCTTCCTGCAGAAATTGCAGATAGCAGACTTTTATTTACACTTGCTGAGATAGAAATTTCAGGCAAGAAGTTGAAGGGCTCATGCATGGTTCATACGCTTTTTCAATCACAAAATTCCAGGACTTTTCCAGGACATTTCCAGGACTTTTGGATTGTTCTCCAGGACATACAATCCAAACGCTCTTACTTAAAATATAATGAAACCATAGGTCTGTTCAACCTGTAACCTACAACAAACAATTTCTTACATGCTTGGGCAAACTGAATGCAGAATGTTAAAAATGTTGTCCACTGCAGCTTATCAGAAACTTAGAAACACGGATAAATACTGAAATACCAAAACTGTCACTGAAAATGTGACCAGGTTTAATATCTACTAAATACTGCACTGATTTTGAGAAACTTTTATTTCTACTTTGGCTTTAGTTCAATTATTGAAGCAAATTACAGAATAAAAAAAACATAACTTAAAAATACATAGGTATGTGGCATTACTCTTCAAATGCTTTCATATACCACACAATCAATACATAAAATATTATTTATATTTAATTATTTTGAAATATTGCTTCCATTGGAAATTTAAGGGTAAGGTAAGATGAAATATTTGGAACTTTTTCATAGGGCCAAAGGGATTGTTATTTCTTAAACACATAATCATGGGGACAAGTATTTGTGTTACATTTGATTTAGGGAAGGAATTTTCAACATAATATTGATGCTGTAGCTATGTTTTAAATTTGTACTTGCCAGCAAGCCAAGTATGCACAAAAATTTCCAACATGAAATGAAAGAGAATAATGAGAAAACCTTAAATACCAGGGCTGTGTACAACAGCATTTATCAATGATCAAGGCAATTTAACTGAGCATGGTTAGAAAACTAATTATAGAAGATGCAAAGTGATTAGTTTGCTCAAAAAATACTAAGAAACAGTTAGATTTAAGTTTCTGATGTTAGAAAGCAATCTAATTTTATGCCAAATTTTTATATAAAGCATCCATTAGCAAATTTCAGTAAAGGTCAAAATAACCCCCCCCCCAAAAAAAAATCAACTACTTACTTTCACCAGTGGCTAAAAAGTATGCTACAAAAATTAACAAATGGCGCAAAAAACAATGACAGAGATAGGCTGCAAATGGAAGTGCATACACGCGATCCAGCGGCAGAATTGTGAACCACAATCCTCCTCAAATACAAACCTAAAGTGTTCCATAAGGATAATGGTATCTGTTGTTAAAATATTCTTTTCAATCGGACATTTAGAAGTACAAATATGGAGACAAATAGATTAAATATTTGCGCCCCCTTGCGGCAAAATTGTGCATTATTTTGGGAAGAAAATACATACAGGGAGTTTTCATAGTTAGTAGTATCTGGTTAAAAGAGAATATTTTTCAATCGGGTTATTAGTCCCGTAGATACTACTGCAAACGGAAACATGAGCTTACGTCCTTTAGCGGCGCACTTGTGCATTAAGAAATATTTGAAATTATATGAGAAACATTTCGCACTGAAAATGTTCTGCAACAAAGAAAGAATCTTTCAAATCGTACTCCTAGAAACAGAGATGTAGGCAAAAATAAGATATACGTGTACGCCCCTGGTGGAAAAATTATGCACTATTTAAGCAGGAGGTATTCTCAAAAAGTGTTTGGAGGTCAGCGGTATCGGTCCACAGAGGAATTTTTTCCATCGAGTTTTGAGCTCAGATTTTATTGCAAATACATCAGAAGCAAAAATAAACACTTTTGCTCCCTGGCGGCCAAACGATTCTTAACCAAAAATGAGAAATTATATGCAAAACATTTCCCCTCAAGAGCTGTATCCAACGCAGAAAGAATTTTTCAAATCAGACTTTTAGAAGCGGAGATATTGGGAAAATCGTGATTTACAATTATGCCACCTAGCGGAAAATTATTAGTCCTGTAGATACTGCTGCAAACGGAAATGTGAGCTTACGCCCTCTAGTGGCGCACTTGTTCGTTAAGAAATATTTGAAACTATATGAGAAACATTTTGCACTGTAAATGTTCTCCAACAAAGAAATAATTTTTCAAATCGTAATCCTAGAAACAGAGATATGGACAAAAATAAAATATACGTGTACACCCCTGGCGGAAAAATTATGCACTATTTAAGCAGGAGGTATTCTCAAAATGTTTTTGGAGGTGAACGGTATCGCTCCACGGAGGAATTTTTTCAATCGGGTTTCTAGCTCAGATTTTATTGCAAATACATCAGAAGCAAAAATAAACACTTACGCTCCCTGGCGGCCAAAACATTCTTTACAAAAAATGTGAAATTATATACAAAACATTTCTTCTCAAGAGCTGTATCCAACGCAGGAAGAATTTTTCAAATCAGACTTTTAGAAGCGAAGATACTGGGATAATCGCGATTTACCGTTATGCCCCCTAGCGGAAAATTTATGAATTATTTGAAAAAGGGAGTGTAACTAAAATAGTGTTCGATGTAAATGTTGTCGAAAGGAAGAAGAATTTTTTTCAATTGGATATTTAGAAGCAAATGTACGAAATAAAATGCATTTTAAATTCAATACAATCTTCATTTGCGCCCTATAGCGGCAAAGTTGTGCATCGAAAAAAACCCCGAAACAAATGGATCATCATTCTCACATTCTAAGCTTCCCAATACAAAAAGAATTTTACAAATCGAACTAATAATTGCTGAGATATGGTCTTCGCGGTCGGACAGACAAAGCGATAACAAAAGCATGAGGCCAAAAAATGCTAATAATGCTGCTTCAGTCCTCCTAACAGACAAAAAAAACCCAACAGGCCCCCGCATTTCGCAGGGGTGGGGAGGAAAATTTGTCAGACATAAGTTATGTCATTAGAAAAATCCTCAACTACAAAACATTGCACAGAGACAAAAAAGACTGGAATGGATAAAATTCCAGGACATGTAGCAGAATTTTAGGACATTTCCAGGACAAAATGGAATTCCAGGACTTTTCCAGGATTTCCAGGATGCGTAAGAACCCTGTCATAGGCTGAATTTACTACTAATAAATGTTATGTCATACTATGAAACTAAACTTTACATAAATGCATCATGATAATATCACCGAATGAGTCATAAACATTACAAAAAATACCTCCATGTCATTATCCACATTGATTTGGGCAATGGCTTGGTAAGCTTCTGTGTATAATTCCAGTGCTCTTGCGTGGAACAACATTTCAATAGTAATGAACTCCAAAAAGGACTCCTAATAAAAAAGTCACAGTAAAACTATTAGTTAAACATGATGCACATTTTAATGCTATAAAAATGAAGATATCAGTAGATCTACAGAAACAGTAGAAATGGTAACATATCAATATAATATTTTTGAAACCAGGTTACTCTATTTTTGTTTCTGTTTAAAGAAAAAGGAAAGTATTACCATGGATGCCAATATGGGGAAGGGCAACAGGGGGCACTTGCCTTTCTCTGCAAATTGTACCATGCCCTTTTTGTTTTTGGAAGGTACTACATAGATTTTTGCAGTAACACTGATTCTTATCGCTGATTTTTCTGTAGAACTTCTGGATGTGTGTGTATGCAGTGAAAATACGAAAAACGTTGTGAATTTAGAAAAAGCAGAAATCAGCAGTAGAAAGTAATAAATAAAATTTCCTATTGCATGTTGGAGAACAGCCAATGGGTTATATTCAAGGCTAGTTGCAAAGCCCAGAGAATGCACATATAAAAGTCAATTAGCAACAGTATTAAGGTATGTCGATGCTTTCGCTGTGAAAAAAACATGTGCGGATTTGCTTCTTTGACTCAGTCTGGCAAGCGAAGACCAACAGCATAACGCAAGCAGCTCTTCCAGAGTCTTCGCTGTTCTGATTCGAAAACCTTCAATACGATCGCCTGCTAGCATTTCCATGACAACATGAATGAGTGCATGGAGGGGAATGGACCATTGCTTTGTGCAACGGTTCGCTCAGAAAAGAGGACTTTGACTACCTCAATCACTCGCATGCTTCCACCTGTAAGAGCGCGTGTTTCGTGATTGTTTCAGTTTGTGTGAAGTGTCAATGAATTAAAATCAGTGAAATTATATCTTAAATTTGTGGCTTTGTTGGATTTGAACTGTTTTCATAAATTTTGTGAAAGCTTTCCTAAACATCTACTGTCAGAACTTAAAGAACTCTATGCTTCAAATTTTGATACAGCTCAACTAAAAAATGAACTGAAGGTGTTTTACTCCCTTGATGAATACAAAAACAAATCCATAAGACACATTACTTGTTACATAAAGTTGAATAAATTGGACATAGTGTTTAGTGAGGTGTAAAAATTAGCAGATCTAATATTAAAGTTTCCATCAACAACTGCAACTGCCAAAAGAAGTTTTTCTGCATTAAAAAGAATTAAGATATATCTTAGAGCCACACAAGGACATGTACATTCGAGCAACTTGGTTGATTTGTCAATAGAGAAAAACATTCTTTTTAAATATGAAAAAGTATTCGGAAGAAACTTTTTATGAAAACGCAACACTTGTTCACACAAACGGAAAGAAAAATGGAGTTAATATACAAATAAAGTATTCAAATATCTCAATCCTCATAATAATTACTTGGCATCATGTTAGCAATAGCATGTACCTAAAATAAGTTACTTCTTGAAAGAAATACGGGATTACGCCATATAATACAAATTTTGAAGATGACAATCCGATTTTTGGCGTAAATGTGACAAGGATGGTAAGTCAGATAATATCTGAAAACTTGAAAATTTTCATCGTCCTGGAGCGGGACTCGAACCCGCGTCTCCCAGAAAACGCCTAGGTATGATTTATCTGCTTCTCCGGGCAATCACGGGATAGGATTATTAACCTCCAGATTCGCTAAACATGAATGCCGGTTGCTTCGACTGGCGAATCTTGTGATGGTTAAATTCAAATTGATCGGAAATTTGAAACTTGGTCGTTCTAGGTGGTGTAGTGGTTAGCATACCTAGGCGTTTTCTGGGAGACGCGGGTTCGAGTCCCTCTCCAGGACGATGAAAAATTTTCAAGTTTTCAGATATTATCTGACTTACCATCCTTGTCACATTTATGCCAAAAATCGGATTGACATCTTCAAAATTTGTAAGTTACTTCTATTACTTAACAATTAAAAATTAAACTTTGCAATTAAAAAAAAACAGTCCCTGGGGGTGGCGGGGGTGGGGTGGGGGGTGCAGGTGCGACAGCTCAGGTCTTGGACCCAAGATACGCCACTAAGAACAGCATATATACATACAGGGATGTAAGGTCAGGTGATGCGTAACATCACAGCCTCTCCTTGACAAATGTCAACCCCGCCTTCTCGTGGTGCATCCTGTTCCCACTAAAGGGGCTCTGACGACCGCCAATAGCGGTATAACTATACCATCGGGATTAGAGGAAATTCTATCCCACACTCATCAACCCGCTTGGCCAGCATGGTGAGTTATGGCCAAACCCCTCCAAAATGATTCCACAACTTAAATCTTGGCCCTCAGTCTCCGGCAGCTGGAATGTACCTGGCCAAGGCAGCGGCCAGTGCGACATGAAGGCAGAGGGTGCTAAGAATCCCCGGAGGACCGGTCTAGGCTGCCATCTGATGCTGACCTTGCCTACGTATAATGGACGCTCCCTATCTTCTGATTCAAGGCTTCTTGAATTGGAAGAGGAACTACAAAGGATCAAGTGGGACATCGTGGGGCTAAGTGAGGTAAGGAGAAAAGGAGAAGATCTCATCGAACTGAAAAGTGGACATCTCTTCTACTATCGTGGGACAGATACTGGCAGAACTAGTGGTGTTGGATTTATAATAAACAAGAAACTGAAGGATAAAGTTGTAGAAGTTGAAAGTTCCTCTGACAGAGCTGCACGACTTGTTATCCAACTCTCCAAAAGATACCAGGCTCAGATTATTCAAACTTATGCACCCACCACAAGTCATCCTGAAGAAGAAATTGAAGAATTTTATGAGGAAATTTGCCATCTAAATAATAAAGGTAAGCAGCACTTGAAAATACACTGCCGGACAATTGCTAAGGACGGATGACAATAGCAACGATAGCAACCATAAAATGGAAGGCAGGAAAATGTGGAAATTAGCATAAGTGCGGGATACAGTAAGACGTGTTGTGCGTATGCAAATTTTGGATTGCCGAACTTGTTCTTGACGTCATAGCGCTGATAAGAGATATGAAGGATTTGACGCGTATTGACCGTTGTTGTTCAAACGCAAAGTTGAAAGGGAAAGAATCAATTGACGAACTTGCAATTTTCAGTATGTCTTCCCGACATCACCTACATGATTTTACGCGTGGCCGTATTATTGGCAAGATTGAAGAAGGGCGAAAAATAACAGATGTTGCCAGGGAGTTCGACGTCAGCCACAGTGTTGTTTCAAGGCTTTGGAAATCATTTCAAACAAATGGAGAGTGTAGCAAACGTCACGGGGGAGGTCGTGTTCGCAGTACGACACCTGCAGAAGATCGGTACATAGTGCTATCAACAAAAAGACACCGGCGCAGCACAGCTAGTGTGGTAGCAAATCAGTTTATGGCTGCCACTGGCAAGCGGATCTCCCGAAAAACTGTCGCCAGACGTTTGCATGAAGGAGGACTATACGCCCGCCGTCCTGTTGTGTGCATCCTATTGTCCAGACGTCACCATACCGCCCGTTTGCAATGATGCCATCAACATCGCAATTGGACTGATAACGACTGGTCTGCTGTCCTCTTCTCAGATGAGAGTAGATACAGTCTATCGTCTGATTGTCGACGACAACTGATCTGGCGTGATAGTGGTACTGCATATTGTCCAGCAAACATACAGGATATCCGACATGTAGTGTCATGGTATGGGCTGACATCATGATCAATGGCCGTACGTCCCTCTATGTGCTTCCAACTGGGACTATGACTGGCCAACGATACATTAATGATGTTCTGCTACCTCATGTTCGCATGTTCCGTGGTGCTGTCGGTGATAGATTCATTTTCATGGACGACAACGCAACATGTCATCGAACAGTCGCTGTCCAGTAGTGTCTTGAGAGCGAGGATATTCAACGCCTCGTATGGCCAGCACGTTCTCCAGATCTGAATCCCATTGAAAATGTGTGGGATGCTTTGGGGAGGAGTCTTGCTATTCTCCAATGCCCTCCAATAAACAAGGACACCCTCATCCGTGCACTGACAGAGGAATGGGATAAATTACCCCTACAGCTGCTTGATAATGTTGTGCAAAGCATGACATGACGTGTGGAATCTTGCATCGCCCTCCATGGTGGCCATATTCCGTATTGACATCTTACGCCGGAACGCTTGCAGACGGCAATTGCATTTTTTCACGTTTACGTATTCTGCACAAAATGGCCTGTTTGTCCCTTGAACACGTTCCAGATTTCTTCTGGATTTCAGAGCACAATAAATTGTCTTTCTTGTAATGTCCTGGCATTCTGACATTATTTTATTTCACTTGGCATCCAACCACACTTACTTTTTATGCGCTATATAGCCGTTTATGATCCGTCCTTAGCAATTGTCCAGCAGTGTAATTATGGGAGATTTCAATGCAAAAATAGGGCAACGGCAACAGAATGAAACTTCAGTAGGTAAATTCGGTCACGGCAACAGAAACCAGCGTGGAAATACTCTCGTTGAGTTTGCAGAGGCAGAAGGGTTTTTCATCTTGAACTAATTCTTCAAGAAAAAGCCACACAGGAAATGGACATGGAGACATCCAAATGGGACGACAAGTGATATTGATTTTATTATGTGTAACAAAAAATTCGTCATAGAAGACTGCAGTGTGCTAAACAAGTTCAACACAGTTAGTGACCATAGATTGGTGAGATGTAAGATGCACCTCAACACTAAACTTGAACGTGGCAAGCTCATAAGACAAACAAAATCTATTGATATAACCAACCTTAAAAAACACCATAATACCTTCAAGTTGGAACTGAAGAACAGGTTCTCTGCTTTAGAAGGCCTAACATCGGAAGAAGTGGACATCTCTGAAGTTAACAGAAAAGTAACCAAAGCTCTTATGGAAACAGCAACAAAATTAGCTGGGCCTAAGAACAAGTTGCATGTAAACAAATTATCAGCAAAAACGAAAATGTTGATGCAAAAAAGAAGAGAGATGAGGACAACTAAAGAAGATGTAACTTCCAAAGTGGAATATATAGAGCTATGCAAGACAGTAAGAAAAAGTATCACTGAAGACTTAAGGAAATTCAACTGTGAACTAGTAAGGAAAGCAATTGAAAACAACCAAAGCCTAAAGATAGCAAAGGGACATCTCAGTAAGGGAAGAAAACAGATTATGGCACTGAGAAAAGAAGATGGTTCTGTAACAAGAAATAGAGGCGAAATTTTGACAAGAGTGAAAGATTTCTACTCCAAATTATATGAAAGGGATGATACATGCACTCCAGACATCATGAAAGATACCAGTACCAGAGTTCCTCCAGTCCTTCCAGCAGAAGTTGCACATGCAATCAAGAACATGAAGCGGGGAAAAGCTCCAGGAGAAGATGGAATTACTGTAGACATCATACAAGAAGCAAGTGGAGAAATCGAAACAGTACTCGCCCAAATTTTCACGCGATGCCTTAATGAAGGAAAGATTCCTGAGGATTGGAACACCGCTACAATGATCCTGCTACATAAGAAAGGTGACATTGAGGATCTCGGAAACTACAGACCTATCAGCCTCCTATCAGTAGTTTATAAAATCTTCACTAAAGTTCTTTCACACCGCTTGAAGGTAACACTGGACATGGCTCAACCGAGAGAACAAACTGGATTCAGGAGTGGCTACAGCACAATAGATCATATCCACGTACTGAGAGAACTAATTGAAAGAGCAAGGGAATATGAACTTCCATTGTGCATGGCTTTTATCGATTATGAAAAAGCCTTTGATTCGGTGAAACCATCAGCAATTACAATGGCTCTGAAAACCTGCGGTATTGAAGATGCATACATTAATATTATTAATAACATCTATGAAAATGAAAGTGCAAAGATTCGGCTGTTTGAAAATACAACACACATAAAAATTGGAAAGGGAGTGAGACAAGGTGACACCATATCTCCGAAGCTCTTTAATGCCACATTGGAGGGTGTTTTTCAGTCGCTGAGTTGTAAAAACAAGGGGATAAAGATTATTGGAGATTATCTAACCCACCTTCATTTTGCTGATGACGTAGTCATTTTTGCAACTACCCCATCAGAGCTGCAGAGTATGATCCAGGAACTTGCTGACAAGAGTAAAGAAGTGGGATTAAAAATGAACTTTCAGAAGACAAAAGTGATGTTCAATGCTTTTGCAAGAAATGAAGATTTATCGATTGATGGAGAAAAGCTGGAGATAACAGACACGTACGTTTATCCTGGACAGCAGATATCAAGTGAGGGTCACATTGATGAAGAAATTAATCGGCGTACAAAACTTGCCTGGAGAGCTTTTGGAAGAAACAGCATAATTTTCAAGAGCAATATGCCATTATGTCTTAAAAGAAAAGTGTTTGATCAATGCATCCTTCCAGTGCTTACGTATGGTGCAGAGACGTGGACCTTAACTAAAAGAGACATACAAAGGCTGCAGACAACTCAAAGCAGCATGGAGAGGTGCATACTTGGTGTAACCAGGAGAGATAAGAAGAGAAACTCGTGGATCCGAAAAATGACAAGAGTGGAAGACATCATGATCAGAGTTAAATCCCTGAAATGGCAATGGGCTGGACATACTGCCAGAAGGACAGATCATCGATGGACAGCCGAAATTTTAGATTGGATTCCAAGGGACAGGAAAAGACCCAGAAGAAGACCACATGGGAGATGGGTGGATGAAATTCGAAAATATGCAGGGGTGACATGGAGGAGACTGGCACAAGACAGACCGTTGTGGAGGAAACTTGGGGAGACCTTCATCCAGCAGTGGATTGATAATGGTTGACGATGATGATGATGATATACATACAGTAAAGTATGAAAGGCAAAGAAATGAAAACCATATCATCCTCTGCAACAGCTATTCACTGCTGGTCAAAGATCCCTAAGTTTTTCCCAGAAATTGTTCTTGAGGGTATTTTCTCATTCTTGATGACCAATTGAGTGATCTCTGGGCTTTTGTGATGCAAGTGACACAAGTGGCCAAAAGGATAAAAATTTTGACAAAGAAATTTCCTATTGCCCTAACATTTTGTCTAACTTCATTTACTCAACTTTTTTATGTAGTTCTTTAGGTCTTCTGTTTTCTACTAAAATTTATGTGTTCAGTATGTGGTAAAAAAATGGTTGGATAACAAGAAGGCATAGTGGAAATTTTCATATGGCATTTGTAAATGTTATTTGTAGTTACAATTTCTGTTTACCCCTCCTGAAAACTAAGCTATGGGAATCTATGTATTACCATACAGAGATTTATCATGTGTGTCAACCCACATCACTCCCTTCTTTTAAGCACGGCATATACTTGCGTATCAGCCAACTTCCTATTTCAAGAGCTAAAAATTTGAGAAAAATCCTGACCCACATATAAGCTAACCTTAGATTTCAAAATTTTGGAAAATATATTTATTGAAATAAATTATGCAAATTTCTGAGATTATATTCTGTAAAAAAAAAAAAAAAAAAAAAAAACTTCACAGTACGATTCAATATTGAAGTTTCAAAACAACTCCAGTAACATTCATTGCATTACTTATGCAGCATTTTTGAGACTTTATCACCATTTCTGGTGAAATTGCATCCCACATTTCTTTCATCCAAGAAGTAACAAGGCCATTATGTCGGCCTTTTTCTCTAGTTACTACCTTTCATTAAGCACCTATTCCTGTACGAATCCTATTCTGGGTGGAAAAATATTTCATAATTAATTTTTTATTTATTGGAAGTACTTTTCAAAGAAGTGTTATGTGAATATCACGTGTTGTTGTTGGCAATTTGTTTGCTCTGAGATCGGGGCTTTCAGTGTGCCACAATGTGATATAAATAGTGAAATGCAAAACAGGGTCAGTTTTTTTAAGAATGCATACATATAAGTTATATTTCAATGAATACATGTAAAAGATGTAGAATGGAATGCAAAAAAATTTTGTAATCTTAATTTTTTTCTTCAGTGTGAAATCCATTATCTCCTTTTGCATTGAGTGCATGCCATTGGCATATGGAAGGGGTATCATTCCTCCACGATGTTTTGAGAGCAGAATAACCATTCCTTCCAGTTATAATCCATAGCTATGCCCTCTTTAAGGCAGGGGACACAGCAGGTATCACTACACGAAAAATTTCAAATGGTCAGAAAACTATCGTGCAGTAACATGTGGAAAGCCGCGGTCTAAAATGTATCTGTCAGTAAATTCCGCAGGACAATTCACAGAAGTCCAGCTCAATTTTTTACTGACTCGCATATAAGGCAACCCCGCAATTTTGAAAGCAGGATTTCTTCCTAAAACTTTTGGCTTATATCTGAGTATATATGGTAGCTTACTTATTCACACTAGGCAAGTGTATTATCATAATATCAATTCACAGCCATGGCTCTTTTGATATGAAAAGATTCAGATTTCTTACCCTGTGGCTTTTATGCTAATGTACACTTTAAAACTGCCTCTCTAACAAAAACTGAACTTAAAAAAAAAAAAAAAAAATGCTGAAAACAATCTAGGTTTTGCAAAACTTTTTTCTTGTCCTGGGGAAGCATGCTGTCATTAAAATCAAATTACTTTGGCCAGAATTTGCAAATAAAAATTTAAGGGGAACTGCAATCTAGTACATGTTGCAGGGAAAACTGCAACATGTACTAGATAACTAAATCTTGTAATCTTGTACATACATGTGACTGATGAAGAATAAAAAAGCTGAACTTGTTAACCAGGGGAAAAATTAGAACATGTGGCTAGAAAGTGTGAATATAATGTAACATGAGCAAGATGGATTGTTCACTGAAATTTATTTATTTAAATATTAAACTGATGCATATCATTGTATTCTCAACATAAAATCATAAGTTTAAAACAAAACAAAATGGTGTTAAAAGACATTGCTTCAAACAGTTCTTTTTTCTTATTGTACTTGCTAGACTATCAGCTTAAGTTTCTTTCCACAAGCAAGCCTTGCTTTCTTCTCAGCAAGCTCCACAGCCATATTTGTCTTCTGTTGACCCTGCAGCTGCACAGCATCCACTGCTTAATTTTTCTTCTGATATCTTTCCTTTCTCATTCCTTTATTATTGCCTTTATTTCTCTTTTTTTTTTTTATGCCCTCTGACAACAATATTTTCCTCCATCATGCTGAAAGAACTTTCAGCCTGAAGACTGTGAATGCATGATACCAAAAAGCTTTCACTATTTCAGATAAATGCTCTAACTTTGAGAATATTAATACTTTTGAACATCATGCATTAATTTTTACAGATTTTCCAAGTTCATCACATCCGTTTTTGGACATTTTCCCTTCCCTTACATTATGGGAGAAATCGTCACTCACCTCAACTTCCATTTCAAAGCTGAAATACAAATGTTTATAGAATAAAATTATATTTAATAAAAATACTCAACAGAAGAAAAATCTCGAGAAAAAAATTATAATTATGGGAGAAATCTTCACTCTGTCTAAACTTCCACTTTCGAAAGTTTTGAAAGATGGGATTCTGTCCTCAAACAGAAAACGACTCCTCGGCCACACCAATCTTCGAAAAATTTCTGTTCAGTTGTGCCGCAATTTCAAAAATGACTCAAATGACAACAGAAAAAGTGGAATTCCTGAAATCCACAGAAGAATATAATGCCTGAAGATTACAGGAAAATTTTTGTGTCGCCTAACTTTCATTTTCAGGGGAAATGTTGCCTACAGTTTCAAGCTGACATACAGACATTTTTGCAATAAAATGACATTTAACAGCAATACTGGACAGAGGCAACATTGCAAGAAAAAAGAAATTACTATAATACAGTCTGGCATATAATAATGTACTGTATGCTTCTAAAAACCTGTTCATCATGTAAATTAATTGCTCAGTGTATCAACATTATTTGTCTGCTGCTAATATGGAAGGATGAATTTAAATGGTTACTTAATTTTTTTAAAACGTTAAAAAACTGGGTTACCTGTTTCTTTGTTACACCTTTCTTAGGCTGTTATCCAGTGTAATTAATCTTCTGTAACCCCATGTGACAGCTGAATATTGCTATACCTATGTCATCGCTGTGAATGACAGGAATTACAGTAAAGATCACTATCTTCAAAGGTTCTGGGGGTAACATCCTAAAATAAGAGATTTTAACTCTTTGAATAAAACTCATGTTGAGAATTGACTTCCTAGTTTCTTAATTCAATTACTAATCAAAAACTACTATTATGTGAATTTTTACTATGTTACTAGGAGACTTTTTAATTTTAATTGCAATTTTCGGGAAAACTCTTTCTCCTTCTTCAGGCAGTCTATATAAAAAAAAAAAAAAAAAAAAAAAAAAGACAGCCTGAAGAAGGAGAAGAGTTTTCTCCAAAAATCTGCAATTAAAATAAAAAAAAATCCTAGTAAAAATTCCCATAATAGTAGTTTTTGATTAGTAAGAGATTTTAGTAAAAATGCAGATTAATGTGGAAACGTCAAGATTCACAAATCAAACTGGAGGATCCAAAACATAGAACTAGTAAGAACCCATGCAACACTACATCCAAGTTTTCAAAAAACATAAGAGGCTCAATAAAAATGACTTGGAATGAAAAACAAAAGGGTTTAAAAAAGCATGTCCAACAAATGGATAGTGTTAAAAGCCTTTAAAAACTAGGAATATAAAAATCTACATATATCCATCTCAGTGAGTCAATAACATAGACCACTATATGTAGATTTTCATATTCCTAGTTTTTAGGATTTTAACGCTTTCTATTTGTTTGACATCCTTTTTTAAACCCTTTCGGTTTTTATTCCAAGCCATTTTTATTGAGCCACTTATGCTTTTTTGAAAATTCGGTAGTAGTGTTGTATGGGTTCTTTACTGAGACTACTAGTCCTATGATTTGGACCCTCCAATTTGATTTGTAAATATTGACATTTCCACATTAATCTGCATTTTTACTAAAATCTCTTATACATTAGCCATGGAACCTTTGACAATAGTGAATTTTACTGTAATTCCTGTTATTCACGACGATGTCCTAGGACGATCTTAATCTGTCACAAGGGATTACAGAAGATTGATTCCACTGAATAACAGCCTAAAAAAAGCTGCAACAAAGAAACAGATAATCCAGTTTTTTAAGATTTAAATTCCTTCCATCCATATTAGTGGTGGGCATATAATGTTGATATAATATACACTGCAGTGGCGACTTTTCAGGACTTAACCTATTTTATTTGAAATAAGATTTTATTAAATAGTTTCGTATAATATATTATTTTTTTGCCTTTATTGAGTGCCAAAATACCCAAAATTTTGATTAGATATCACTTCACAATGCGCGTTCAATACAGAAAACAAGTCCTTATACGCAAAACAGTTCAAGTGAAGAGCTGAAATGAGAATGCTTGGAAGTCTGCAGTTTTCGTCCGAGTGAACAACATTGTCTGTAATTTATTGCAAACTCCGTTCAATCGGTGGAAAGTTGAAAATAAAAGAGACATTCAAGAACGACCGACGGATTCACTGACATTTGTCGCCAAGAAAGAAATCAAGAAGAGCGGTAAATCTTATAATATTAATTTTAAAAATTGTTGGTTTACTGAATATAAATGGCTTTGTAGCCCTTCTGTGTTACAAAAATTATTTTGTTGGCCCTGCTTATATTTTAGTAATAAAATTCGGCGTGGAATAAAGACAATTTTCAGATTTCTTAAATATAAAACGGTCACTTTACAAACGTGGTGATTCTAGCGAACACCTGAAATGCGAATTAATGCTAAATAATTTTGAAAAGAATCAGAACACCATTGCCGATGCCCTGAGGGAGAATGCTAGGCTTTTGAAAATGCATTTCAACGAAAGCATTCGTTTAAATAGACTTTTCCTGCAGAGAATGATTGATGCAATACTGTATTTGAGTAAACAAGAACTAGCATTCCGTGACCATGACGAAGGCATTGACTCGATAAATCGTAGAAATTCAAGGAATTGATTTCAGTGTTGATATCAAGAAGTCCTTTAAAATTCAAAATCAATATGAAACGATAAAAAAATGTCTTCACAGGTGACTCAAAAACTATTAAAAACGAATTAATTGAATGTATTTCTGAATATATAAACGATCACGTCAAAAATGAAATAAATGAAGTTCAATGCTTTTATATTCAAGTAGATGGGAAGACATAACCAGACTTCCGAGTGCTCTTTAATAATAAAATCTGTTGATTCGGAAAGTGTATTGGTTGAGCGATTTTTGGGTTTCCATGGTGTGAGTGAAAATAGAACGTCAGAAGCTTTATACAAAATGCTAGACAAAATTTTGGAACAGTTTGATTTTCAACACAAGTCAACAGGACAATGTTATGATGGGGCAAGCGTAATGTCTGGACCCTTGACTGGGCTCCAGAAAAAATTAAGCATAAAGCTTATCAATCTGTTTTTGTTATTGCTTAGTACATCGTTTGAACCTTGTATTACAGCAGAGTTTTTCTAAAATTTCTAAGTGTTGAATATTTTTTGCAAGCCTCAGTGTAATTCCTTTGCTTTTCGCTTCGCTGAGTGGTGAAAAAACAACACACTCACATAAACAACCGCAAGAGGCATGCCAACCATAACAGAAACTCGATGGTCCTCCACTTCGAAGTTAGTAAGTGTAATAGTTGAAGATTGGGGCAAATTGAAGGAAGTATTCGAATTTTTCACAAATAGTGACCAATCAGACAAAAAATCAATTCAACTTGCCCAAGGGTTTTTAAATGATACGAACACTTTTGAATTTACATTTTTGGTAATAGTATTTAACGAAATATTTGGTTCACTAATCTATTATTCGAAATTTTGCAGAAAAAATCACTAAACATATACTGTGTTATTAAAATAAAAAACAACTTATGAAATTTTGAGCCATAAAAGGAACGATGAGGTATTTGAAACACTGTTTGGAAAAGCTAGCAAAATCAGAAATAAGCAGATCTAAACGGGAATATGCTGTACTTACACAAGAAACAATTTTTCAAAATTATAAACAATTGTATTTTGAAATTTTGTACCACATTCTTATGGAAATGGATATAATATTTCAAGACAGTGAGAAACTTAAACTTCAATTTCCCTGTCTTGCTGATACAACCAAATTCGACCAATTTAATTCATGCTTTCCCTCTCACGCTTTTGAAAATCTACAACATTTTTACGGAAAAATATTTACTACACACCAGAGCCTTAAAAATGAACTGAGTCTTGTATATGCTGATGAAAAATTAAGGAATATATCGACTCATGTACTTTTTCGAGTGCTTCATGGAGATAAAGGCATTTTTACAGAATCTTATAAATTGGTTTCTCGGATTTTAACAATTGTATCTGCAAGTGTTTCAGTGGAAAGAAGTTTTTCTTGCCTTAAAAGAATACAAAATTACTCAAGAAACACTATTTCTTCAGATAAACTTGCTTCTTTGGCAAATATTTCTATTCAGAAAGACATTTTCTTGATGTCACGAAGAAACAGCCATTTTATGACGACATAATTGACAAATTTCCAGCTGTAAAGGGAAGAAGAATTGATCTAATATATAAAAAAATAGGTAAGTTCTCATTATTACTTTTTTCATTGAAGACAGTAGATATCTTTTCATATTGCCCTTGTAGCTCTTCACCTATTTTTCCTACCATGAGCCGCCACTGAAACACTGAACAATTAATTTACATGATTAACAGGTTTTTAGAAGCATATAGCAGATTACTATATTTCAATTTACTTCCGATATTGGAGGTTATATTTTTAACGTGCATTAATGCATTTGCATTTTTGAACTTCACTTTTAGTTGGTAAAGTTCGATGAACACTTACCTCACGTGGGGCTTGGCTTTCAATTCTTATTTCCGTTATGTGGATGCGGCATGGGGGTTTTTCATTTGGTCACGGGTCCACTTCTTTTTTTTTTTCCCGTTGGTATTTATTTGGCCTCGTCACTAAATGAGTTTTTTTTTCCTTTGCTGCATCCTCATTTACTTTCATAATTTTTTATAACCCTAGTACTTTCAGTAATACTCCATTACCGTCATCGAGGGGACGTTTTGCTCAGACTAGCACGGACCGTGTCAGCTGGGCATTTCGGTGGTCCTCGCGGGCTGCTTCTGTCATCGGCTATCGCTTCTTCTTGGGCGTTGTGGCGCCATCTCTTGTTGGTCACTGATCTCATTTTTCGAACTTTTTCATTTTTTTGCTCAATTTTAATTAAATTTCACCAGCTGTTTCTCAAAATATTAGGGTCATTATGGTTGCAAACTTTTGCCCTATTTTTTTCAATCATTACCGACTCTGCTATTCTGAGGTGTTTTTCGGATTTTACAGCTTTTAAAAAAACACCTCAGAATAGCAGAGTCGGTAATGATTGAAAAAAATAGGGCAAAAGTTTGCAACCATAATGACCCTAATATTTTGAGAAACAGCTGGTGAAATTTAATTAAAATTGAGCAAAAAAATGAAAAAGTTCGAAAAATGAGATCAGTGACCAACAAGAGATGGCGCCACAACGCCCAAGAAGAAGCGATAGCCGATGACAGAAGCAGCCCGCGAGGACCACCGAAATAAATGCCCAGCTGACACGGTCCGTGCTAGTCGGAGCAAAACGTCCCCTCGATGACGGTAATGGAGTATTACTGAAAGTACTAGGGTTATAAAAAATTATGAAAGTAAATGAGGATGCAGCAAAGGAAAAAACTCATTTAGTGATGAGGCCAAATAAATACCAACGGAAAAAAAAAAAGAAGTGGACCCGTGACCAAATGAAAAACCCCCATGCCGCATCCACATAACGGAAATAAGAATTGAAAGCCAAGCCCCACGTGCGGTAAGTGTTCATCGAACTTTACCAACTAAAAGTGAAGTTCAAAAATGCAAAAGATTACTATATGTTAGACTATATTACAAACAATCCACATGTTTGTCAATGATTTTGTTCCTTGTACAAATTGTTTTTATGAGGAGTCATAAATCATGAGTTTAAAAGAAATTAAAACTACAGAGAAAATCTATATACTCCATTTAACTTCCATTTTTTTTAACTCTTGAAAGATGAAATACCATCCCCAAATAGAAAACAACCATCCCCTCTTTTCCCACTAATCCCCCAAAAAGTTCACTTCAGTTTCGCATTGATATAGAGAATGACCCAAATGATGACGAAAAAAGCAGAATTCCGCAAATCTGTGGAAGAATCTCATGTATGAGAATTAGTGTGAACTGACAGAGTTACTGCAGTGGACACTGATCAAGTTATATATGGAGAATGTTCAACACCTTGTAGAATCCATTCCTAGGTGTCTGCAAGACATGACTGCACAGAAGGTGGAACAACATGTTATTAGGTAGGTCTTCACTAATGCAAAGCTAATTCAGTATATGTACAATATACATAGTATAAAATAAAGTCCCCGGTAAGCATCTGTCTGTTTGTTCGGAGTAATCTCGAGAATCGCTGGACGGATTTTGATGCGGTTTTCACGATTCCATAGAGCATTTGTCGAGGAAGGTTTAGGTGTACGAAACATTAATCCATGATAAAAGGGAGCCGAAGAGTAACGATTTTAGTGACAAGTCAAAGAAAATACCACCGTTCGCATTCTTTCGTGGATTCCACTGCCTAAACAACGATGCGTAGCGACCGGTTTACGAAAGTTTTTTGCTCATTGAGAAAAAGACACGAGGTGCATGCGCGGCGGCCGTTGGGGAAAAGACGCGAGCTGCATGCTCCGTGGCTGGTCTGATAGCATGTAAGGCCACAGACTAAATGCGTAGTTACATCAGACGCTGAATAATTGGTTTATCGGCACTCGCACAGACTAAATGCGTAGTTGTTTTCGTCCACACGTATGTATCTCCTTGAGTAGCTCTTTAATTAAAATTTAAATGAGGAGAATTCAAATTCGTGCAGAAATAGTCTAAAATAATCAAGGTAGTTGCCTTCAATGCCTGATCTTAATAACAAAAGTCACTCACAATACAAATTTAAATTCGTTGGCTGAATTTAAAGATTTTATTGTAGTATATATAAGTATTAGAACTTTCAGGTTTCTCTAGAATCCATCATCAGATACAGAAGAAGAAATAAGTTTAAATATAGTGTTATGTGACATGATATAGACATCAGATAATAATATGACATAATGTCACGTGGCATTAAAATTGTCAAACAACGTGGCATGTATCATGAAATAAAGAAAATGGAATGCAGGTATACATACAATACTGCATTGCAAAAATAAAGGAAGGTTAGTAAGTAACTAAATTAATTGTATTGTTCTCATCTGGAGAACAAGGAGCACCATAGCAGAAATCGAGATTAAGTGATTTCATCCTCAGTTTGCCTCGTATTCGGGTCGTAGTACATCAGACGCTAAATAAATTTGTTTATCCCATCATAATGAAACTTTCCAAGAAACAGAATCTCGATTGGCAAATGACAGACAAAGAATGGCTTTACAAAGAGAAAGACAGTCGCCTGGTGAATGTAATAATTGTCTCTCTTTAGATTTGCCGTAAATTCTAAATTGCAACTGTGCGAAGCCGGGCCGGGTCGCTAGTATACTTATATGTAGCTTTTTTTGTGATAGTACACAACACACACACATACTTACTTATCAAAGTCTGTTTCGTTTGTTCAATCAATTGCTAATTTATTAAAGGATTCAATAAACACAGATCTTAATTCACATGACATGGCAGTCATTTAACTATTGAAGATTTTGTTTATGAGAAATTTTGGTATTTAATTTGCCTTTTGATGCTTCTATATCCGTGGAGTAACAAAAAATTTTTGGCCCTTAAAAATATAACTCCCACCTCCCTGCTTCTGTTGTATTTGAAAAAAAAAAAAAAAAAAAGCGTACATTTTAACTTCTAAAACCCTTTAAAGGAAGTTTTTGTATTTTTATAGACATAGTATATTATAGATATTTAAATAAAAACAATATTTCTACTTTTTTCATTGGCAACGTCTATCTAAATATTTTGGTATTTAATTTGCCTTTTGAGCTTCAGTGGCAATTAATGAAAAATATTTCAGCTGTTGCTGGCACAATGTATTTAGCAGATAAATTTTGATTATTTTCAGCTTGCTAAATGTTCTTTCAGAAGTAGCTACTGTAAAAGATAGCGTTAGATATCAAACGAGTGCAGCAGAGACATCTGAATAACTACATGACGCACTGTTAAACTTCATTATTATAATTTCTGTGAGTTCTTTTACTGAATTTATTCACTTACTTTCTTCTTTTATAAATCTATTTGAAAAAGTTGAATGGAGGAATTTTTACTTACATCTTTGTTATGATTTTTGCAAATTGTGCACATTTTATAATCAGTTTCTGCTAGTTTAAGCAAGTCCTGAGGCTACAAAAATGCAAAATCATTATTTTTTGCATGCTGATAAATCTTTCTCTAATCTGTCTTATATAAATATATTTCTAAAGTTCTATACAACACGTTTACCCCGAATGTGTCTTCAGCTCTTTTAAATCTGTAATCCAATGTTTGGCATCATGCCAACGACATCCCCTGCACTGCTGACACCATGGCAGATGAGTGGACTGATGGGCTGTAAGGCACTCTTCTCTAGCTTGGTGTTTATACTTAATTTTCTTCTATCTTGAAGAGCTTTCCTTTATGTTTTCACTTCATCTGAGTTCTTTTGTTTTCACAGATGTTTCTGGCCTTTAGATTTTTTAATGAAAAGCTTTTAATTTAATAACTGGCAAACAGCCAATTATATTTAAAATTTTCTGGTGTTTATAGTTATCCCCCCCCCTATCTTGTACCTCTCATCTTTCTTTTTTGTAGGTGGATCTGAGTTGAAAATTTTATCTTCTTTCAGCCCCCTAACATCATGGGGACCTTAATCATTACTCAACAGTGCTTAATTGTAGTTATTCCAATGCTCCCTATGATCTCTAAAATTATCCACATTAAAAAGAAAAATATCCACATTAAAAAGTGCTATCCAGACATTTTTCTGACAGTAATTAGAAGTTTTAGGGTGCACTTAATACAAAGCTAAAGCATATTTGATGCAACATATAACTCTTTTGAAATATCTGGGTTCTTTCTCACAACATTTGATGTACACAGAATTCACACAAGTAACTAGTGCTTTTTTTTTTTTGCCGTAGAGAAAGTAATATAATACACACAAAAAACATAGGCTTAATTTTTTTCTATCTCACAGTTTGCAGTTAAAATTTCAAGATAAAATAATTTGCCAACCACAACATATGGTAGAACAAAATGCACACATAATTTCATTTATATGCAAACTGAATCACATACAGTGAAGTGAATAGGCAAGAAAACAACAGAACGAAAAAATTATAACACTCTCAAGAAGTTACCATACCTTTATGTCACGCAATTTTTGTTCTTCAAATGCCTCTATTCGATTTTCTAACATCTTGGTTGATTCTCGTGACTCAGTTACAGCTGCCTGGTAATCCTTTTCAGCCTAAAATAACAATAACAATAATAATAATACAAAGAAAATTTCGCAATAAATGGACAAGAGTAATTAACTCTTTTTATCACGCAAACAATAACAAAAATTATACACAACCAGGCTGAAGGCAGAAACTTCACAAGGACTTCTTTGCAACCAAATTCATAGAGCTTCAATTAATTGAACAAAAGCTTGAAGACTGGAAACATGTTGGCATTAAAAAATGGTATCTATCTAACATAGAGATGAAACCAAATGTGACTTACATCGACCTACTTATTCAACATGGGGAGATACAATTAGACAGAATAAAAACATTATAGAACCCCTCCCAGAAAGGAAATTATCAATACTAGCAACTGAACTAACTCCCATTATAATGAGGAGGAACATCTACTTAACAAATTTGAAGAAAACCTGCTACTTAATGAAAAGACAGACCCATTCACAAAACTAAAAATTCCCAAAACTTAAAAAAAGAAAGATCAGCTTTTTGACACAATGAATAAAATTATACATAACATCCTGAAGGATAAGGAAAATGAACATTAAGCAATAAATTTGGCAGTTCACTGTGAACATTTACTGTAATCTAATTTAATGGATGAACTCTGTGCCTCCCTGATCAAATTAAGCATAGTCAAATCTCTCTATTCTAAAAAAGTAACTGCCGCTGTCTTAAGAAATTTTGTGACACTCTTGCTTTCCTAGTTTACAGCACAAAACGTATTGAACACAAAAATATTAAATTTACATCGTTTGTAGAGAATTGTTTGGAGAACATGCTGAAATAAATCGTTTTTCGATTCTGGCGATACTTCAAGAGCTATTGTATTTCAAAGTTAAGGTAAGCAAAAATGTGCTATCAGGTCGCGCTTCGGACACACTAACAGCAACAGAACTGCAAAACTTTGTAGGCATGTAGTGCCATGACCGAATTTTTGCACCTCGTCACCCTTTTTTTGAATTTCGATTTAATTTACGAGAAATTAAAATTTTCAATTTCACAAAATTCTCTATTTCGCGATGGGATCCATAAAAAAAAAACTGATACATGGCAAACTGTACATCATAACGCATTGCAATTTTTACAACATAAACTTACAACTATCATCCCTTTTTTATAAAAAAAAAAAAAAAAAATTTAAGAAAAAGTCATTTTCTAATTTTTAAGCATTTTTTAAAGACGCAAAGGAAAGAAACGAACGGCTTGTCTGTCTTCACGATAACCACAGAGGAACGTTCTGGTCCCGTGACCTGCTGCCATGGTGATGCAGAGAATTTGTTATGCATTCGTTCTGGTGGTAAAGCTATCGCAGTTGTTTAATGGTTTAGCATAACGGTTTACGGAAATGCTTTTCGGATCACTTTCGTTTTCCTTAGTGGTAAATTTAATAAGTGCTACAAGTTCAAATGGCAAAAGTCCGTCCTTCCAAAAAAAAAATAATAAAAAAATAACGACAGTAAAAAAACTTGGGAACTTCGGAATGGTGGCGGAGCAAAGTCCTTCAATAAAATAGAAAGAAATTGAAAAAAGTTCCGCAAAAATCCAACAGGGAGTTCACCAGGAGAAAAACAAAAACTGTAAACAAGCCGCCATCTTGGATGAGATATACTTGAAGATCGGGCTGCAGGGCCCGAGCGCTACTCTGGAAATGAGGGAAATGAGTGTAGCGAGCCTAGAGGTGCAGCCCCTAGGGTGGGGGAAAAATGAATAAAGATTTTGGAAGTTATGTTTAAACAGAAGAATTGCAGATCTCTGCACGACGATAGGAAAATTAACAGCGCTTCTAAGAAACAGAAATAACTCAAAACTCATTAAATATATGAAGAAAATCAAGCTGATAAAATATGAAGAAATATAAGAGAGCAAACTGAGAGAGTATATGAATGAACTAAAACAGACCCTTAAGCAAAAAGATGTAGACTGAGGAGATACAATTAAGTATTTTAAAAGGAGAAAACAAAAGAATTCTTTACTTATCAAAAAGCATTTTACAGTAATCTAAACAAAATACACACTTCTGAAGACACTGAAAACTCTTCTCCAGCAAAAGAAGGTGCAGAAAAGTACTGGGGTAGCGTATGGACCTGAAGCAATACAAGCACACACAAAACTTCTTGGGTAAAAACTATTTAACAGGAAGCTGAGAAATGGCAAGGCATTTTTTGACGCACTTAATTTTAATGAAATAACCAATGCAATGAAATTCTCAAAAAACAAACAAACAAACAAACAAAACGATAGAAAGCCACAGGAGCAGGCAATATACATGTATACTGGTGGGGAAAATTTATGTTGGGAGGTACACCATTTTCCAACCAATTTTTATTTTAATGAAACACTTATACACCCAAATTTCTTACAACTCTGGCACTATTACTTTACTTCACAAAGGCAGACACAGATAAAGTCAAACAGAAGAACTATTGACCAATTACTTGGTTTCTAAGTATTTAATTTTTTTTTTTTACTTTCATCTTTGATCATAAGCTTTACAAACATTGTAAAAAGAATGAAGTATTGTCATGGGAATAGAAAGGATGCATTAAAATACGAATGCAAATAAGCGGTCACCCGGTCACCACTGGTGTATAAGTTTTTTCAGCTGGCTGCCAGTTTTTCTTTTCCTTGAAGGCCAGCGAAAAAGTTCCGTCCCTTTTACTTTTTTTTTCTGAATTACTTTCAAAGAACACACATCTATACTTTAATGTCAGGTCGAAGGGAAATAGCTTTAACTGGAGAGATTGAATACTGATTTATGGCAGCAGTACCACAGACTCTATACATCTTTGGCATCAGAGCTGAGACACCAACAGGTCAAGCAGTGGATCTATGAACTTCCACCTGTCAGCGCAGGTGAACATCGTGGGGCATGACATCATCAATACCAAAGGTGGATAGATGATATTCATCAAGTTGAAAAAAAAAATGAAGCAAGAGGAGCTTCATTTTAAAGTGACCAACAGAAAATAATCGAAGCTGGTCAAATTTATTTGAAATCAAGGTTTTCCAATTCAAAAACAACTATTATTGACGATTTAAAAGTATTCGAGACTGCAACTTGGCCATTCGGAAGAAAATTAGCTGCCTTTGGAAACACAGAGCAAATGAAAATTGCCAAATGTTTCAAAATTCCTTGCCTGATTTTGAAGATGATGAAATTCTTGAAGAGTAGTACAACTTGAAACACACATTTACTGATCTTCTTTCTCTTTGTGACATCATGCAAGCAACTCTTTGTGACATCATGCAAGCATGCTATCAGTCAACCAAATGAATGGCTGTCTCTACGAATTACATGGAACTACTACTGTAAATTTAGAATTACTGTATCTTCAGCAAGCTTATGACTGTAGCAGAGTGCAGTCTTGTTTCAACAGCTAGCTGTGAATGTGGCTTTAGTGCTATGAATAATATTAAAAACAGTACAACGTTCCTGACTGTCCACAGAGACAACAAACAGTTTAATGAACATTAACATAAATGGTGTGAGTTTTCAAGGATTCAATCTGACTCCTGCAGCGAATTACTGGTTTTCAACTGCAGTTCAGATGCCACATTTTTAAGCCATAGTCAGGATTATTAAAAATCAACTAAGACCTATGGTAAGAAATAAAAGCCTATTTTAATTTAGGCCACCAGTTTTTTTAATGAGCCACTAAAAATTTCATACTTATTTGCATGGCTGCATTAAAAAATGCTTTGGGTGCAAAGAACAACTAATCAAGTAATTTTGAAGTATTTAGAATTACATGGAACTACTACTGTAAATTTAGAATTACTGTAATTCTAAAGTACACAAACATGAACACAAAGTAAAAAAAAATCAGCGTCTGCTACATTGACTATCATAAAGCATTCGATTCTGTACCACATGACTGACTTCTTAAAGCTCTAAATGTATGCAAAATTCATCTTAAGACTATTACTGACAAAACAGTATAACAAAACAGAAATGCTCTTTCTCCAAAATTAGCTAACAGTCTAGTAAAAGATCCATGCAAATTTTGGAGCAAATTGGTAGAGACAGCCATTCATTTTTAACTGGAATATCCTGCTGCTTCACTTCTTAACACATTTGCATACCTTCATGTCTCCAATAGCAGTAAACAGTCTTCATTTAGTCCATTCCTTGCATTCCATTCCATATTGTACGCTAAAATTTCTTTAGTTGTTAGTGGTTTAATCATATTTTGCCTGTTATTAATGACAAAATCAAATATAAAACTTTTAAACTCAGTTTCATCATGCAAAACGAAAAGCCTGAAAAATAAAGAAAAAAAGCGTACCTCTTCATGAGCAAATTTAAGAGAATTAATTGAATACATACCTGAAGGGCAGAAATGTACAGGAACAGTGATTTTTAAAACAAATTACTTACTTTGGCTTCACTCAGTGGGAAAATTTATTAAAATTTTAATCCAAAATAGCAGGAGACAAACAAAAATGTGGCAATTAATGACTATTATTATTATTATTATTATTTTTATGACAAATATTTCAGATCTCTAATAGTTCAATAAAACCTTGATGAAAAGTTAGAGATCTCAAAATAGTATAACTATACTAAAAATCCGAAATTTGTTGGTGTAGAATACAAATAAAACTTTCCAAGCTTTCGCACATCAACAAGATGACCTTTTCAAGGAAGGTACACAACTAACTAGAAGCATTTATATCCGATTCTGGATTTATAATCTTACGAAGGAATCCTCTAAATTCTAGGATTGCACAGGTAAAAAGAGCTGCGAGGTTAATTGCTATTTCGGATGATCTCAAGAAATCTGCCAAATTACCGCCTGGCCCTCAGATCCCAAAACTCTTCGGCAGACTTAAACACTACAAGCCCGGCAATCCATTGAGACCGACCATGTCCAGAAGATCTGCACCGATGTACCATCTAGAGAAAGCATTATCCAAATTCCTAACTAATCACCTACTAGAGTTGGACTTTATAATAACTTCCACTCTAGATTTTATCATGAAAACCAAGCAGCTCACTGTTCAACAACACAACATTATCGGCAGTTTCGATGTAGTTTCTCTTTAGTCATCGATCCCCGTACTGGAAGCCATCGGAACATTGAAAGAGGCTATATCTAGTTCATCAGTTTATTCTCAGGAGTCTTGCCTCAGCATCTTCAAATTAATGGACTTGGTCTCTAATTACAGCTACTTCAGTTTCAGAGGGCAAATTTATAAACAAGTAAATGGCGCTCCGATGGGACCTTCGCTTTCAGCCGTCCTTGCAGAAGCAATACTTCGCCCCATTGAGCAACATATATTCGCCAACATTACCCCAAGGCCTACCTGGCAACAATATGCAGACAACATATTTTTCATATGGCCACACGGAAAGGAGACTCTTGTTTTTCCTCGATAAAATAAATTATATACACCCTACGATCAATTTCACCATGGAGCTTGAACACATTGGTACCTTACCTTATCTCGACATCTCAGTGAGCAAATCGCATGACAACCGCCTTCATACGGAATTCTATTACAAACCCACATCTGTTTCCAACCTGATGCTCCGCAGTTCATTCTGCCCTGATGATTACAAGACTACCTCCTTCCATTCTCAAATTAGAAGAGCCTTCGCTGTCTCATCCAATGTCCATTCTAGACAATCCAAACTAAAAAAACATCGTCGAATTGGGCACTGAGGCAGGATATACGTCAAACCAGATGCATAACTTAATCGAGAAAGCCAGAACCAACTGTGCTAATACTTCTATGCCGCAACTTCATTACCTGGGCTCTATTCCCTACATACCAAATGTTTCCTATCAACTCAAAAACATGCTCAGGAGGATGAACTTCAGTGTCAGCATAAGGTCTCCAGCATCTTTATATACGATGCTTAAGAGAAATACTGACAAGCCCCCTCTTCTCAATGATACAGGTGTTTATGCCATCCCACTAAAATATTCAGGCGGCTTCAGGCGATACTACATCGGAATAGCCAAACGTTCATTTGGAATTAGAATCAGCAAACATAAAAGGGATACAAGAGATGGAAAAATAACCACTGCCCTATCAAGAGAGTCAAGTTCAAGTCCACCGATCCTATATGGAGTGATGTAAAGAAATCAGCTTCATACTCCACACCCAATCTACTGCCATTCGCGAAACCTTGGAAATCTTGACCAGCTGTGAGGCTTGCAATGATAGCGTCTCTCTGGAGTTGCCACGTATTTGGAATCAATTCTTCAAATAAGGCTGCGTTTTCTACCATAGTACCGCGTGCCCAACCAACGTGACCTCGTTTCTTTGAAATATCACGTTTGCTCCTATTCATTTATTGTCTAGTCAAGTCACCGCGTTCAAATTGTTGAAACGTTCTATTATCCAGTTTGCCGTTAGCTGACTACTTTCCTTGAAAAAGCCGTCTGGTTGATGTGCAAAAGCTTGGAAAGTTTTAATTGTATTCTACACCAAGAAATTTCGGATTTTTAGTATAGTTATACTACTTTGAGTATAATTGGTGTACAGTTCCTATTTATTGAGCTAGAGATCTGAAGTGTATGTCATCTATAAATAATAAAACAAAACGTGTGTGTGTATGTGAGAAAGAAACGGGGTTCAGCCATAATTCCTCAATAAATCATGGTGGACACTTCAAACTTTGGCACATTGTTTTTCACTGCTGTCCAAGTACCAGTAAGATGGCTTACGTTGGTATTTCAAAAAGAGGTTTGATAGAAGCAAAAATACTTATATTTTTCAAAGAACCAGAAGGATAGCTGAGAATGAATATGTGACCTTGAATGTGCATTCATGCTTTGCCTTTGGCACCTGCTTCAAAATGTTCTCATAATGCGCTTATAATGAGAAGTAAAACAACTTTCCTTATTCAAGCATTGCTAAATTCATTAAAATAATTCTTGAAAACTTCATCACATGCGTAAGTTACGTTGAAAAATTATGAGCGGGATGTTTCAGCAGCGACTTCTACCTTCATCAGCCATGGAATGAGACACGTGGTGTAAAAGCGTCAGTTGTTGCTAGATTTCAAAATCGCTTTCCAAGTAATAGGGATGTTAAAAGGTGCATCAGTATTGCAGGTGTTAGGGGTAAGGTAGATCCCAATGCCTTCGTGGTATCCGAGGGCATGCGAATTGCTGAATGGGGCGATTCCCTTAACATTGTGCCAATCGGGGTCGCGGACATGTCGCTGATGGTTAAAATTGAAAGGGAGGTGGAAGGGCTACCTTTCTTAACATCAGCGATATGCTCCATTGAACGCCGGTTTACGCTGCGGTAAGTACTACCAATACAGTGTGCAACACCTGTGTAAGTGTTGACAGTGACAAAGCAGACACCCTGCAAATCTAGGGGCCCATTGAGATCTCTGTCCTTAAGGATGAGTTTGAGAAGACGTGGAGGTGGTTTGACTGCAATCCTGTAGCCAAAAAGACTTGAAAATAGAGCAAACTTTATGAATGACTAAAGGACAGGCTAAAGGGCAAAGTGCCAACAAAGTGATGGGTGATGGAAGGTTCAGGCAGTAAACTAGATCTATTCTGTGATTCAAACCTCTTGATTAGTCTATGCAATAAAAGGGGTGGAAAGCCATGCAATTTGCCAATGTTGATGATGTTCTGATATTCTAGTTGAAGAGCAGAATGGCTGTTGCAAATAAGGTTGGCCCGGTGAATGTATGACTTTAGAGCAGACAGTTTGTATTTTCCAAAAGTGCGAGAATGGTAAGGGATGATATTATGGGTGGCAGAATGTTTCCTGTAAATCAGGCAAGGAATGCAACTAAGATTCTTCCATTTACAGCAAAATAATAGCTGTAAAAATACTTGCACAACAAACCAAAGCAATGGATGAAACATCTGCAACATACCTGTGCCTGAAGTTAAAATCAAGGAAAAAGATGTACTAATACAAATACAAAAACACATAACACAATACAAATTCAAGTTTCCAAATTTGTAAAATCACACACACACATACACAACTATACAGAATGCTATGAGAAATATGGAATAGGTTCTAAGCCTAACACATCTGCACCTTGTATTTCACCAACAGTGAATCATCATTAACAGAGAAGTTGATGCATCAAATATATTTAAACTAATAAACTATATCAAGAATTATTTTATCGGTGTAAAAGTATCAAACAAACTTTGTCCAGCTTTCTCACATCAGCTTGATGGCTTCATCAAGGCTGACAGAAAACAAAAATTGAATACTAAAACGTTATAACAATTTTAACCCTTAAGTGATGTCATGCAGTCCCACAGACCGCATCAGTTGTTAATGTACGTTTTATTCACATACGCAACAGGCTTGTATCTTCTAGTACTTTCCAATATATTACTAAGCAAGCAATTTGCATGAATGCTTTGTTAAGATCACTATTGGTAGTATATTTTTTATTGATGCAGCGGTCTCATGACTAGACAATACTAAAGAGTGATCAGCTATGAAGAGTGTCCTGCATTTGAAGACACAAGCTTCCAATCACATTTAAAAAAACCTTCAATAATTTTATAATACTCCAAGTGTCAACCAAATTTTGGAAATGCAATTTCATAACCAATCAACAATTTTCATGACCATTTTTAAGAGACTTCTGAGTGTGTGTGTGTGTGTGTAAGGGCACTCTCTCTATATATAGAAGGACACACCATCTCTCTCTCTCTCTCTCTCTCTCTCTCTCTCTCTCTCTCTCTCTGTATATATATTGGTATGTCGGGATGCAAGGTCAGGCGATGCACAAACATACCATAGCCTCTCCTTGACAAATGTCAACCCCACCTTCTTGCGGTGCATCCTGTTCCCACTAAAGGGGGTCTGACAACCACCAAATGGTGGTATAACTATACTACCAAGATTAGAGGAAATGATATCCCACACTCACCAACCCACTTGCCCAGAGTGGTGAGTTATGGTCAGTACCCCCCCCCCCCAAAAAAAAAAAAAAAAAAAACCAAAAAAACAAAACAAAACATGATTTCACAACTTCAAACTTGGCCCTCAGTCTTCAGCAGCTGGAGTACCTGGCCAAGGCAGTGGCCAGTGCAACATGAAGGCAGAGGGTGCTAAGAACCACTGGAAGACCAGACTAGGCTGCCATCTGATGCTGACCTTGGCTACATTTAATGCACAATCTCTATCTTCTGATTCAAAGCTACTTGAATTGGAGGAGGAACTCCAAGGGATCAAATGTGGACATCGTCAGGCTAAGTGAGGTAAAAAGAAAAGGAAAAGATCAATTGAACTGAAAAGTGGACATCTCTTCTACTATCGCAAGATAGATACTGGTGGAACTAGTGGTGTTGGATTTATAATAAACAAGAAATTGAAGGACAAGGTTCTGGAAGTTGAAAGTTTTAGCTTATGCACCCACCGCAAGACATCCTGAAGAACGTTAGAGGAAATTCGTCATCTAAATAACAAAGGTAAAGCAGCACTTGAAGGTCATTACGAGTGATTTCAATGCAAAAATAGGGTAACAGCAACAGAATGAAACTTTGGTATGTAAATTCCGTCATGGAGACAGAAACCAGCATGGAAATACTCTCATAGAGTTTGCAGAGGCAGGAAGGTTGCTCATCATGAACTCTTTTTTCAAGAAAAGCCACATAGGAAATGGACATGGAAGCATCCTAATGGGGTGACAAGTGAAATTGATTTTATTATGTGTAACAAGAAATTTGTCATTGAAGACTGCAGTGTGCTGAACAGGTTCAACACAGGTAGTGACCATAGAATGGGGAAGTGTAAGATGCACCTCAACACTAAACTCGAACGTGGCAAGCACATAAAATAAACAAAATGTATTCACATCACCAACCTTAAAAAATATCATGCTACCTTCAAATTGGAACTGAGGAACAGGTTCTCTACTCTAGGAGATCTAACATAAGAAGAAGTAGATATCTCTGAAGTTAACAGAAAACTATCCAAGGCTCTTATGGAAACAGCAAGAAAAATAGGTGGTACTGAGAACAAGTTGCGTATGAAGAAAATATCAGGAAAAATAAAAATGCTGATGCAAAAGAGAAGGGAGATGAAGACAAGTAAAAATGTAAATTACAAAGTGATATATATAGAGCTATGCAAGACAGTATGAAAAAAAGTATAACTGAAAACACAAGGAAATTCAATTCTGAACTAATGAGAAAAGCAATTCAAAACAACCAAAATGTAACTTACAAAGTGGAACATATAGAGCTATGCAAGACAGCATGAAAAAAAGTATCACTGAAAACACAAGGAAATTCAATTCTGAACTAGTGAGAAAAGCAATTGAAAACAACCAAAACCTGAAGAGAGCAAAGGGATATCTTAGTAAGGGAAGGAAACAAATTATGGCACTGAGAAAAGAAGATGGTACTCTAACAAGAAATAGAGGCAAAAGTTTGACAAGAGTGAAAGACTTGTACTCAAAACTATATGAAAAAAATGATACATTTACTCCAGACATTATGAAAGGTACCAATACCCAGCAGAAATTACATATGCAATTAAAACATGAAATGGGGAAGAGCTCCAGGAGAAGATGGAATTATCGTGGACATTATACACGAAGCAAGTGAAGAAATTGAAACTAGACTTGCCCAAGATTTCACTAGATGTCTCAATGAAGGGAAGATTCTGAGAACCAGAACAATGCTACAATGATCTTGCTACATAAAAAATGTGACACTGAGGATCTCAAGAACTACAGGCCCATCAGCCTCCTATCAGTGTGTAGCAGACCCGTATAACTTCGAGTCCCCTAGTTTGGTTCAGCTGTTATGTCTCCACTGCATCCATGAAATCCTTCATTACCACATTATTAATTCGCTAGATTTGCGAAAAATCATAATCAACAACTGTAAATACATGGATATAAAAATTAACAACTTTATTACAGGATCTACGTCCTGACTGAAGTACACTGACATCTATAATACAGCAGCACTTCAGTAACATGTTACCATAACTCTGCGTCCGACCAGCACACCTTGCCTTGTGCTCTCCTTGTTGGCATCCAATGCTAATCTCCCCAAGACCAAACCAGTTTTTTCTTTCTCCAGGAGTATCAAGGACACCAGACTCAGCACTAACCTGCGCTGACGTCAGCAAGACTTAGTGAATGTGCAAAGTACAGCTGACATTAATATATACAAGAAAATGTAATCACGATGTTATAACAAGAATCCTTACACTGTGTTTTATAAAATCTTCATTAAGGTTCCTTCATATCGCTTGAAGGTAACACCGGACATGACTCAACCGAGAGAACAAGCTGGCTTCAGGAATGACTACAGCACTATAGATCATATCCATGTACTGAGAGAACTAATTGAAAGAACAAGGGAATGTGAACTCCCATCATGTATGGCTTTTATTGATTATGAAAAGGCCTTTGATTCCGTGAAACCATCAGCAGTTACAATGGCTTTGAAATCCTGCTGTATTGAAGATACATACATTAGTGATATAAAGCGATTTCGTTCTAATTTTAAATCTCGGTCACTATGACCATGTGTTATAGTGTAAGTATACTTGTATCAAATAAAGTGGATTAATATGGCACATGATGTAAAAAAAAATAATTAGTGGAAGAACAAAAGAAAAATAGTATACACAAACATTAAAATTTGCGTTGTCAAAGTATCTGTTAACTAAACCTTACCCGGCTCAGATCCATGAACTCTGCTAAGTGCAGAGGTGATTTATGAGCTCAAAAAAAAATCTACACAAGATTTACCTACCAATACCTTGGATTTACTGAACACACATAAACAAGTAATAAGGTGACTCAAAATTTTTTTAGTTGTAAAAACTGACTAGCAGTTACATTTAATGTTGATCAGGTCTCTCGCCTGATCAGAGTTTTGTTGAGAATTTTACAGATTTTTTTCTTTGGTTTTATTTTCACAAAGCACCCACGAATGCCAAAAATGAGTTTTAGAGTCTAATTTCAATTTTGTTGGGTGTATATTTCAGATTGATCATACAATTTTCTGATTTGCCTGGTATTCAAAATTTTAACATTTCAATTTGTAATTCATTTTTATTATTAAAATGTCAGTGTGATTCAATTATCATTTGTTTAGTAAGAAAAATGTGTTCCACACTTGATATTTCCTTTTTTTTTAATTATTTTCACAAAACATCATGCACAATACAAAAGAACAATACACTTTGGCCCAAACTAAAATGAGCACTGAGGTTTCTCAGCATGTAATGCATTACGACTGCTTCTGAATTTTTTCTTTGTTTTTATAGTATTTGTGTTACTTAAAAAAAACTTAACTCTCCCCCATTTTATAATACCCGATAAATTTCATTTTTCACAACTATCACTCATGTTCTCTGTGCCATTACTTGATACATTAAGATTTTCTGGTACACCATAATAATTTCAAATAATCACAGACTTCTACAATAATTACATCCTTTTGACAACCCAGTTATCCTCTAACAAATATTTTTTCCTGAGAAAAAAAGAAAAGTCTGTTGAAACAGGAAGCCATAAAATGAATTTAGATCAGAAGGTTTACCTTTTCTTTCTCTGGGCAGTGGTATTTCAAGGGAGAATGGCGGGCGTCATTTCTCGACCTCGATTCTTTTAGGCGGTCTTGGCTCTCTTCATTTTTCTTGGGTGGAGTAGTGAAGCAACAACAACAAAAAAATAATATGGCCGTCTAGGCTTCTTTCAGCCTTGGTTTAGTGTCAGAGTTAGGTGTCGTTGATCATTCCGAGTGGTTAGCACTGGTAGGAGCTGTTTCCACTACGTGTCTGATGGGTGCAATCAGCAACCTCCTCCGGTACGTCTGCGCGGGAGAAAACAAGTAATCGGGTGCTGAACTTCAGACCCTACTGGATTAGGACAGCCGTGGTTTAAATTTTACACTTCTGGCTTCCAACATCGAGCAATGGAGCAGGGACTCTTCCTTCCAAGCAGCAGCATGGTGCCTTAGTCGACCCATACAAGCAAAAGCAGGAAAGTATGTGGGATGTTGACCCCACAATCAACAGGAGTAAAGTGAGTGAGAGTGAACTCCCCCTCGTTTGACCAAACTTTCACAAACCCCTTTCGCGCCTGCGCCAAAAAGGGCGCCATGGCTTTCAGCTACGCTATTGGCTGAAAGTCATCTTTCATGCTCTCTGTAACTCGAGGGAAGGATTTACGAGGGTGTGTTGGGGGGATGAAGAACCTGTTAGTCATCCATGGCTCTTGACCATGACTTGGCAAACATTCTTGAAATTCCACCTGCTATGCCCTGGGGATTTTATTGTATTCAAGTTTTGCAAGGTGACCTCTTCCAAAGGAATTTCTGGACTTACAGGAAGCAAAATTCTCATCTCTGATTTTGGTGACTCCCTGTCTAGTGAAAAAAAAAACAAAAAACGAAATGGTGCAAATCCTGGGGATCCCTAATATTCACAAGAAATTTTACATGAACAATTAATATTTCTTGAAACGCAATACAAAATTTTTCACATCATTTCATTTACAAATTGCTGAATAAGAAATTTTAGAATTCGGGAAAAAAATTAATTTCCTTAAAAAAAAAATCATTCTACTGACATAGTGCACGATTCTATACCTAATTTTGTTGTCTTGCTAACACACCTGAACTTCTGTACCAATAAATGCTTCTCACCATACACTATATCATCATCATCATCATTGTCAACCATTATCAATCCACTGCTGGACGAAGGTCTCCCCAAGTTTCCTCCACAACGGTCTGTCTTGTGCCAGTCTCCTCCATGTCACCCCTGCATACTTTCGAATTTCATCCACCCATCTCCCATGTGGTCTCCTTCTGGGTCTTTTCCTGTCCCTTGGAATCCAATCTAAAATTTCGGCTGTCCATCGATGATCTGTCCTTCTGGCAGTATGTCCAGCCCATTGCCATTTCAGGGATTTAACTCTGATCATGATGTCTTCCACTCTTGTCATTTTTCGGATCCACGAGTTCCTCTTCTTATCTCTCCTGGTTACACCAAGTATGCACCTCTCCATGCTTCTTTGAGTTGTCTGCAGCCTTTGTATGTCTCTTTTAGTTAAGGTCCACGTCTCTGCACCAGACGTAAGCACTGGAAGGATGTATTGATCAAAAACTTTTCTTTTAAGACATAATGGCATATTGCTCTTGAAAATTATGCTGTTTCTTCCAAAAGCTCTCCAGGCAAGTTTTGTACGCCGATTAATTTCTTCATCAATGTGACCCTCACTAGATATCTGCTGTCCAAGATAAACGTACGTGTCTGTTATCTCCAGCTTTTCTCCATCAATCGATAAGTCTTCATTTCTTGTAAAAGCATTGAACATCACTTTTGTCTTCTGAAAGTTCATTTTTAATCCCACTTCTTTACTCTTGTCAGCAAGTTCCTGGATCATACTCTGCAGCTCTGATGGGGTAGTTGCAAAAATGACTACGTCATCAGCAAAACGAAAGGTGGGTTAGATAATCTCCATTAATCTTTATCCCCTTGTTTTCCCAGCTCAGCGACTGAAAAACACCCTCCAATGTGGCATTAAAGAGCTTCGGAGATATGGTGTCACCTTGTCTCACTCCCTTTCCAATTTTTACTTGTGTTGTATTTTCAAACAGCCTAATCTTTGCACTTGCATTTTCATAGATGTTATTAATAATATTAATGTATGCATCTTCAATACCGCAGGTTTTCAGAGCCATTGTAACTGCTGATGGTTTCACTGAATCAAAGGCTTTTTTCATAATCGATAAAAGCCATGCACAATGGAAGTTCATATTCCCTCGCTCTTTCAATTAGTTCTCTCAGCACATGGATATGATCTATTGTGCTGTAGCCACTCCCTGAATCCAGCTTGTTCTCTCGGTTGAGCCATGTCCAGTGTTACCTTCAAGCGGTGTGAAGAACTTTTAGTGAAGATTTTATAAACTACTGATAGGAGGCTGATAGGTCTGTAGTTTCCAAGATCCTCAATGTCACCTTTCTTATGTAGCAGGATCATTGTAGCGGTGTTCCAATCCTCAGGAATCTTTCCTTCATTAAGGCATCGAGTGAAAATTTGGGCGAGTACTGTTTCGATTTCTCCACTTGCTTCTTGTATGATGTCTACAGTAATTCCATCTTCTCCTGGAGCTTTTCCCTTCATGTTCTTGATTGCATGTGCAACTTCTGCTGGAAGGACTGGAGGAACTCTGGTACTGGTATCTTTCATGATGTCTGGAGTGCATGTATCATCCCTTTCATATAATTTGGAGTAGAAATCTTTCACTCTTGTCAAAATTTCGCCTCTATTTCTTGTTACAGAACCATCTTCTTTTCTCAGTGCCATAATCTGTTTTCTTCCTTTACTGAGATGTCCCTTTGCTATCTTTAGGCTTTGGTTGTTTTCAATTGCTTTCCTCACTAGTTCACAGTTGAATTTTCTTACGTCTTCAGTTATACTTTTCCTTACTGTCTTGCATAGCTCTATATATTCCACTTTGGAAGTTACATCTTCTTTAGTTGTCCTCATCTCTCTTCTTTTTTGCATCAACATTTTCGTTTTTCCTGATAATTTATTTACATGCAACTTGTTCTTAGACCCAGCTAATTTTGTTGCTGTTTCCATAAGAGCTTTGGTTACTTTTCTGTTAACTTCAGAGATGTCCACTTCTTCCGATGTTAGGCCTTCTAAAGCAGAGAATCTGTTCTTCAGTTCCAACTTGAAGGTATTATGGTGTTTTTTAAGGTTGGTTATGTCAATACATTTTGTTTGTCTTATGAGCTTGCCACGTTCAAGTTTAGTGCTGAGGTGCATCTTACATCTCACCAATCTATGGTCACTACCTGTGTTGAACTTGTTTAGCACACTGCAGTCTTCTAAGGCAGAATTTTTGTTACACATAATAAAATCAATTTCACTTGTCGTCCCATTTGGATGTCTCCATGTCCATTTCCTGTGTGGCTTTTTTCTTGAAGAAGGAGTTCAAGATGAAAAACCCTTCTGCCTCTGCAAACTCAACGAGAGTATTTCCACGCTGGTTTCTGTTGCCCTGACCGAATTTACCTACTGAAGTTTCATTCTGTTGCCGTTGCCCTATTTTTGCATTGAAATCTCCCATAATTATTTTCAAGTGCTGCTTACCTTTATTATTTAGATGACAAATTTCCTCATAAAATTCTTCAATTTCTTCTTCAGGATGACTTGTGGTGGGTGCATAAGTTTGAATAATCTGAGCCTGGTATCTTTTCGAGAGTTGGATAACAAGTCGTGCAGCTCTGTCAGAGGAACTTTCAACTTCTACAACTTTATCCTTCAGTTTCTTGTTTATTATAAATCCAACACCACTAGTTCTGCCAGTATCTGTCCCACGATAGTAGAAGAGATGTCCACTTTTCAGTTCAATGAGATCTTCTCCTTTTCTCCTTACCTCACTTAGCCCCACGATGTCCCACTTGATCCTTTGTAGTTCCTCTTCCAATTCAAAAGCCTTGAATCAGAAGATAGGGAACGTCCATTGTACGTAGCCAAGGTCAGCATCAGATGGCAGCCTAGTCCGGTCCTCCGGGGATTCTTAGCACCCTCTGCCTTCATGTCGCACTGGCCGCTGCCTTGGCCAGGTACATTCCAGCTGCCGGAGACTGAGGGCCAAGATTTAAGTTGTGGAATCATTTTGGAGGGGTTTGGCCATAACTCACCACGCTGGCCAAGCGGGTTGGTGAGTGTGGGCCAAACCCCTCCAAAATGACTCCACAACTTAAATCTTGGCCCTCAGTCTCCCGCAGCTGGAATGTACCTGGCCAAGGCAGCGGCCAGTGTGACATGAAGGCAGAGGGTGCTAAGAATCCCCGGAGGACCGGACTAGGCTGCCATCTGATGCTGACCTTGGCTACGTATAATGGACGCTCCCTATCTTTTGATTCAAGGCTTTTTGAATTGGAAGAGGAACTACAAAGGATCAAGTGGGACATCGTCGGGCTAAGTGAGGTAAGGAGAAAAGGAGAAGATCTCATTGAACTGAAAAGTGGACATCTCTTCTACTATTGTGGGACTGATACTGGCAGAAATAGTGGTGTTGGTTTTATAATAAACAAGAAACTAAAGGATAAAGTTGTAGAAGTTGAAAGTTCCTCTGACAGAGCTGCACGACTCGTTTTCCAACTCTCGGGAAGATACCAGGCTCAGATTATTCAAACTTATGCACCCACCACAAGTCATCCTGAAGAAGAAATTCAAGAATTTTATGAGGAAATTCATCATCTAAATAATAAAGGTAAGCAGCACTTAAAGGTAATTATGGGAGATTTCAATGCAAAAATAGGGCAACGGCAACAGAATGAAACTTCAGTAGGTAAATTCGGTCACGGCAACAGAAACCAGCGTGGAAATACTCTCGTAGAGTTTGCAGAGGCAGAAGGGTTTTTCATCATGAACTCCTTTTTCAAGAAAAAGCCACACAGGAAATGGACATGGAGACATCCAAATGGGACGACAAGTGAAATTGATTTTATTATGTGTAACAAAAAATTCGTCATAGAAGACTGCAGTGTGCTAAACAAGTTCAACACAGGTAGTGACCATAGATTGGTGAGATGTAAGATGCACCTCAACACTAAACTCGAACGTAGCAAGCTCATCAGACCAACAAAATGTATTGACATAACCAACCTTAAAAAACACCATAATACCTTCAAGTTGGAACTGAAGAACAGATTCTCTGCTTTAGAAGGCCTAACATCGGAATAAGTGGATATTTCTGAAGTTAACAGAAAAGTAACCAAAGCTCTTATGGAAACAGCAACAAAATTAGCTGGGTCTAAGAACAAGTAGCATGTGAACAAATTATCAGGAAAAACCAAAATGTTGATGCAAAAAAGAAGAGAGATGAGGACAACTAAAGAAGATGTGACTTCCAAAGTGGAATATATAGAGCTATGCAAGACAGTACGAAAAAGTATCACTGAAGACGTAAGGAAATTCAACTGTGAACTAGTAAGGAAAGCAATTGAAAACAACCAAAGCCTAATAAAGATAGCAAAGGGACATCTCAGTAAAGGAAGAAAACAGATTATGGCACTGAGAAAAGAAGATGGTTCTGTAACAAGAAATAGAAGCGAAATTTTGACAAGAGTGAAAGATTTCTACTCCAAATTATATGAAAGGGATGATACATGTACTCCAGACATCATGAAAGGTACCAGTACCAGAGTTCTCCCAGTCCTCCCAGCAGAAGTTGCACATGCAATCAAGAACATGAAGTGGCGGAAAGCTCCAGGAGAAGATGGAATTACTGTAGACATCATACAAGAAACAAGTGGAGAAATCTAAACAGTACTCGCCCAAATTTTCACTCTATGCCTTAATGAAGGGAAGATTCCTGAGGATTGGAACAACGCTACAATGATCTTGCTACATAAAAAAGGTGACATTGAGGATCTCAGGAACTACAGACCTATCAGCCTTTTATCAGTGGTTTATAAAATCTTCACTAAAGTTCTTTCACACCGCTTGAAGGTGACAACTGGACATGGCTCAACCAAGAGAACAAGCTGGATTCAGGAGTGGCTACAGCACAATAGATCATATCCACGTACTGAGAGAACTAATTGAAAGAGCGAGGGAATATGAACTTCCATTGTGCATGGCTTTTATCGATTATGAAAAAGCCTTTGATTCAGTGAATCCATCAGCAGTTACAATGGCTCTGAAATCCTGCGGTATTGAAGATGCGTACATTAATATTATCAATAACATCTATGAAAATGCAAGTGCAAAGATTCGGCTGCTTCAAAATACAACACACATACAAATTGGAAAGGGCACTTGAGACAAGGTAACACCATATCTCCCAAGCTCTTTAATGCCACATTGGAAAATGTCTTTCAATCACTGAACTGGGAAAACAAAGGGATAAAGATTAACGGAAATTATCTAACTCACCTTCGTTTTACTGATGACGTAGTCACTTTTGCAGCTACCCCATCAGAGCTGCAGAGTATGGATCCAGGAACTTGCTGACAAGAGTAAAGAAGTGGGATTAAAAATGAACTTTCAGAAGACAAAAGTGATGTTCAATGCTTTTACAAGAAATGAAGATTTATCGATTGATGGAGAAAAGCTGGAGATAACAGACACGTACGTTTATCTTGGACAGCAGATATCAAGTGAGGGTCACATTGATGAAGAAATTAATCGGCGTACAAAACTTGCCTGGAGAGCTTTTGGAAGAAACAGCATAATTTTCAAGAGCAATATGCCATTATGTCTTAAAAGAAAAGTGTTTGATCAATGCATCCTTCCAGTGCTTACGTATGGTGCAGAGACGTGGACCTTAACTAAAAGAGACATACAAAGGCTGCAGACAACTCAAAGCAGCATGGAGAGGTGCATACTTGGTGTAACCAGGAGAGATAAGAAGAGGAACTCGTGGATACGAAAAATGACAAGAGTGGAAGACATCATGATCAGAGTTAAATCCCTGAAATGGCAATGGGCTGGACATACTGCCAGAAGGACAGACCATCGATGGACAGCCGAAATTTTAGATTGGATTCCAAGGGACAGGAAAAGACCCAGAAGAAGACCACATGGAAGATGGGTGGATGAAATTCGAAAGTATGCGGGAGTGACATGGAGGAGACTGGCACAAGACAGACCGTTGTGGAGGGAACTTGGGGAGACCTTCGTCCAGCAGTGGATTGATAATGGTTGACAATGATGATGATGATGATGATATATATATAAATTTAAGTTTTAAAATGAAGTGAATAATTTAGTTCACGCATGTTCTAATTTCACTCATAGACTAAAAGTAATTTTAAGCCATTTATATATGTTCAAATCCTTTCTAGCTCTTGTTCCAAAGACACATACATATACAGTACGCGTACAAAAACTATAACTACACAATTTCCACTAAAATCCATGAACCAATGTTTAAGAAAGTGGGGAAAAAAATGTTTTTTATGCAGCTCAGTTCGCCTCAAAGAATGAAATCCAGAAAAAGATTAATGAGAGGAAAAATTTGAGGAATCACTCTTGGAGACAAGAATGCGTGGATGTGTGATTTCTTTTTTCGCATAGTGGAACCAAAGACTGGGCCCTAATCTTCAACACCACTAATAGAAAAAATAACATCAACACATCATTAGCATTATTAATAACATCTATGAAAATGCAAGTGCAAAGGTTCAGCTATTTGAGGATACAACACCAATAAAAATTGGAAGGGGAGTGAGACAAAGCATATCTCCCAAATTCTTCAATGCCACATTTCAAAATGTCTTTCAATCACTGAACTGGGAAAACAAAGGGATAAAGATTAATGGAGATTATTTAACTCACCTTCATTTTGATGATTATGATGTCGTCATTTGTGCAACTGCCCTTTCAGAGCTGCAGAGTATGACCCAGGAATTTGCTGACAAGAGTAAAGAAGTGAAAATGAACTTTCAGGAAACAAAACTGATGTCCAATGCTTTTACAAGAAATGAAGATTTATCGATTGATGGGGAAAAGCTGGAGATAACCAATATCTACATTTATCTTGGACAGCAGATATCAAGTGAGGGTCACATTGAAGAAGAAATTATAATTGGCATATAAAACTTGTTTGGAGATCTTTTGGAAGAAACATTACAATTTTTAAGAGCAATATGCCACTCTGTCTTAAAAGAAAAGTATTTGATCATTGCATTCTTCCAGTGCTTACGTACGGAGCAGAGACATGGACCTTAACTAAAAAAGACACACAAAGACTGCAAACAACTGAAAGAAGCATGGAGAGATGCATGCTTGGTGTAACCAAGAAAGATAAGAAGAGGAACTCGTGGATAAGGAAAATGACAAGAGTGGAACACATACTGATCAGAGTAAAATACATGAAATGACAATGGGCCAGACATGTTGCCAGAAGACTACAGATTGGACAACTGAAATTCTAGACTGGATTCCAAGAGACAGTTCGAACTACCAGCACATATCCATCATAAGTTAAAGTATTCTTTAGTGAATCAATGTAGATGGTTAATAAAAAAGCAAATAACATAATTTATGTCTTCAACATAGCTGAAAACATAAATTAAAAAAAAAAAGCAGGTTACTAGTTCATTGGTGATTATTTACAAATTTACTCTAAGCATTCTCATGTTTTCACATGAGAATGCTTTTTTATGATGAAACTTGATGCTCTTTCCATTTCTGCCACAGGAAATAATATTTTAAGTAACATCATATATATAAATGAGAAAAAAATGTAATGAAGCAATATTTTTTACTAATACATGGTATACACATATGCATTGCTCTGGAGTGGGAATCAAACCAGCATTTTCCAATTGCTGTTTATATCTATATATATCTATGAAACAGTGCTATTATCTGAAGCAAGTGGTGATTTGTGATTTATATCTGTACCTGGATGAGAAAAGTTGCTGAAACTACAAAGAAGCATCAGATTGCTTTGACTAGCACAAATTTGAAAGTTGTTCAGACCTACAATTGTTTAAGCTTCTGTTACTTGGAACTTCATTGTCCTGAGTGGTGCAATGGTAGCAGGCTTGAACAGAAATCAGACGTGGGTTCGATTCTAGCTCCAAGGCCATAAAATATTCACGCTTGTGTGGACCCATGGGAGAAATTCATTGCAGAAGTTCCTGGCTATTATCAATGCATCGTACAGAGAAATCAAATTTACCAAGGAATGTGAAGCTAATAGTCTGTAGTCTTTCCTAGATGTTCTCATTAGTAAAACACACACTAGAGTTCTTCGTATTGAAATCTACTACAGTACGTGCCAAGTCTTATTCTCCCTATATCTGCCTGTCCAGATGCCCACAAATATGCTCTTTTTAGACATTGAGCCAGAAGAACCTTTACAATTGCCTCTGAACAAGCTGCTTGTGAATAGATATTTGTGGTTTAAGATCCCTCACCTCCTCTGCCGAGTTCAATATGCAGAAGTTCAACAACATTATTAAGACAGCCGAGGTCACCAATAATAATTGCTGCCCTGTCACTTCAAATTGTTCTTTGCAATACAATGAATCATCTCTCTCCTAGGTATCATGTTTTTCATACTTTCTCAAAAACTCTTTAAGAAATTTGATTTTGGTATCACTGGGTTTTGTACCAGAATCCTTAGGTTGAATGACCAACTAGAACCTTCAGCTGTGGGCAAATCCCCCACACTGATGTTCTTAACTGATTAAAAAGACAAAAAGAAATATTAAGAATGACTCAAGTGTGGGATATGGTGGACCTACCACACTTGAGAAGGACGGTCCACCACGAAATAGACCTGGACTTTCTAAATGGCGTATGAGAAAGAGATCTCGGCTGAGTGAATGTAAGATTGGTGTATGGAATACTAGAGGTATAAATGGCAAGATGAGTGAGGTGATTAAGGAGATGAATAAGTATAGACTGGATGTGCTGTGTGTAAGTGAAACCAAAAAGAAGGAAATTGGGGTAGAAGAAGTGAGTGGCATGGTGAGTGTGTGGTCTGGATTATTGGATAATGTGATAGGACAGACTGGTGGTGTAGGTGTGATTTTAAGTGAAAAGATGAAGAACAACTTGATTCACTATAGTTGCGTAAGTTAGAGAATTCTCTGCATTCATTTGAAAGTGAAACTTCAGGGAATTGTAATTGTTGTAGAGTATGCTCCTTGTGACTCCGAACCTTCTGATAAGAAGGAAGATTTCTGGAATGAACTAAAAGCTGTTTTGAGCCAGTTTGGTGCTAAAGAAAAAGTTATAATAGCAGGAGATTTCAATGCTAGAGTAGGTGTGCAGAATGCAATTTCTGACAATGTTCTGGGTAAGTTTAATGATCTTTGTATGAATGATATTGGTGAAAGATTAATTAAACTCTGCATTGAGAATGGTTTGTGTGTATCTAATACGTTTTTCAAGCACAAGTATATTCACACATATACTTGGAAAATCGTACTCTTGGTCAAAAGAGTGTGACAGATTTTGTTGTCTATGATCAGCGTCTGAAACACTTAGTTGTTGACACCCATGTGATGAGAGGTGCGGATGTTGGTACTGATCATTACTTGGTAGTGTCACGAGTGAAACTTAGTGTTGATTGCAGGAAAAGGAATAAGAAAAGACCCAGGATAGAAAGAATAAAGGTTGATAGGCTCCTTGAAGATCATCAGCATTATTCTGACTTATTCAGAGAACGGCTGAAGAAGCAGAAATCTGGTGAGAGGGATGTAGAAAAGAAGTGGGGATGTTTTAAGAACTGTGTTGTCACTGCTGCTAAAGAGGTCTGTGGCACCACAATAGTGGGTAACAATAGAGGTGATGCTTGGTGGAATAGTGAGATTGAAGAGGCAGTAAAGAGAAAGAAGGAAGCCTATTTGGGGATGTTGCAAAGTAGAGTCTCTGTGGATGAATATCGCTGTAAGAAGCGTGAAGCTGCTAAGCTGGTTTGCCAGAGTAAAGCAAAAGATAGGAAGGAGAAAGTGGAAAGGCATGAACTGGCTTTTTGGAAAGATAGAAAGTCCTTCTGGTGGAAGTACATGAGACTGAGGAAAAATAGGGGAAACAAAGTTGCAAGTTGTGTGAAGAATGAGATCGGGGAAATGATATGGGAGCCCAATGAGTTAAGTGAAAGATGGGGGTGAATACTTCTGTGAGTTATTAGATCAGGAAAGCAAAGATGATTCTGAGACAGATGCAAATGATGTCACAATGAGGGATGGAAGAACAGGAGGGATCTCAAGAGAAGGAGTGTGTAAAGCTCTAAAATCTCTTCAGAATGGTAAGGCTCTGGGAGTTGATGGCATAACTGCCGAGATTTTGAAATATGGTGGTGACTCTGTAATTGACTGGTTAACTGAAATTTGCCAGTTGTGCTGGGAGTTAGGAATGGTCCCTCGAGAATGGAAGGATGCTATTATTGTTTCTTTGTATAAGGGAAAAGATGATCAGACTGAATGCAAGAACTATCATGGTATTAGCTCACTAAGTGTGCCAGGGAAAGTGTTTGATAAGGTTGTTATTGAAAAAGTACGGGGTCTTACATCAGAGAAAGTGTGGGATGTTCAGAGTGGTTTTATGCCTGATAAAGGCTGCACTAACCAAATTTTTGCATTATGCATGATGATTGAAAAGTATCTGGCTGTTGGTAATAAAGTTTTTGCTGCCTTCATAGATTTAGAGAAAGCTTACGACTGAGCGAATAGGACACTTTTGTGGAAGGTATTGAATGAATATGGTGTTACTGGGAATCTACTTAATAGTGTAAAAGCCATGTATGCTGGTAGTAGAGCTTGTGTACGAGTGAATGGTATTTTATCAAAATGATTTTCTACTGGTGCAGGAGTTAGACAAGGTTGTGTAATGTCACCATGGCTGTTTAATACACACTGCTGGCCACCCAAAATGCAACACCAAGAAGGAATCATCCGATTGGCCTGAAATTCGCAGCATGCATCGCCCGCGAGAGGACATGCAAACGATTAGCATTGACGGGCATATGCAAATCATGTGACCCCGCCACGCCACCGAGAAGCACTATAAGAAGGGTGCACAGAAGGCGGAGTGTAAGTAGTGGAAGTGTGTTGCGCTGCCGGACCTATGCGTGGGAAGCTTCCTGATGCCTCGTCGCAGAATACGGCAGTCATTCCAGCACATTTCGGAGTTCCACAGAAGACGAATAGTGGCTTATCGCGACAGCGGTTTATCGTATTGAGACATCGCTGCCCGTGTGGGACAACATCCAGCCACAGTGAGATGAGTGTGGATTCGGTGGGTGCAGGAGGGACGGACGGACCGACATGAGCAATTGCCGCAGCTGCGGCACACCACCGAACAAGAGGACCGGCATGTTGTGCGGCGGGCATTGACGGCTCGCACCACCACATCACGAACGTTAGCGCAGGAATTAGGGTGTGTTGCGCAACAACCTGCGTCAGCACGTACCGTTCGACGTCATCTGCAGGAGCCGGCACTTGTCGCACGGCACCCATTACTCCAATTACCATTGACATTACACCACTGGCAAATGCGGCGGCAGTGTGCCGTTGAACGCCGCACCTGGACTACAGAATGGCATGACATTGTCTTCTCCGATGAATCCCGCTTCTGCCTGCAACACCACGATGGTCAGATCCGCGTGTGGCGGCACCGCGGCAAGAGACTGTATGACGCCTGCATTATGCATCGCCATACCGGTCCATCGCCTGACGTTATGGTTTGGGGCGCAATTGGATATGACACGCACATCCCTCTGGTACGCATCGCTGGTACACTCAACAGCCACCGCCACATCTCCGACGTTTTGGAGCCTGTAGTCCTTCCTTACCTGCACGACCTGCCAGCGGCCATGTTGTAACAGGACAATGCGCGCACGCACGTGGCACGCATCGTACAGCAATTCTTCACGGCCCACCAAGTGTCACTGTTGCCGTGGCCCGCCTGTTCTCCCGATATTTCGCCCACCGAACACGTCTGGTCGCTGATCAGCAACCGAGTGGCCTGGCAAGCACCACCTGCGGCTACGCCTGATGAACTGTGGCAACGTGTGGAAGCAGCCTGGACCAACATACCCCAAGCCCACATCCAAAGCCTCTTTCGTTCGATTCTGCGGCGTGTAGCGGCCGTTATTGCCAGCCATGTGGGCCACACGAACTATTGATGTCTGCATGTTCCGCAAGTCGCACGGGCTTGTAAGCTCAATCATTTCATCTTTGTATCTGTTGTTATGTGTCCAGTACATCTGGCTTTGCTATCTCGTGTCCTTCTTGTTGTTGCATTTTGGGTGGCCAGCAGTGTATTTATGGACGTATGCTTGTGTGATGCCAAAATAGATAATAGTGGTTTATGTCTTGGTGATATCCGTGTGTGCAGATTGCTATATACTGATGACACTGTCCTGTTGGCAGAGAGCAAAAGTGATGATTTGCAGAGTATGTTGTCTCAGATGCACAAAGTTTGCATGAAATTTAAACTGAGTATAAATAAGGGAAAAACCAAAGTTATGGTATTTGAGAGAGGAATGGGAAGCACTGAATGTAATGTAAGTATAAATGGCACTGTGATTGACCAGGTGAGTGAGTTTGTGTATTTAGGAAGCATGTTAAACAGAGAGAACAAATTGGATGGTGAAATTAGTAGGCGAGTGAATTCTTCATTGAAAATCATAACTGCTCTGGGAGGTTTTCACAGGAATGATGGGTTCTCTAGAGAGTCCCACATGGCTGTGTATGAAACTGTAATTGTTCCTACTCTGATGTATGGCAGTGAAACCTAGGTACTGCAGAAGAAACATAGGAGTCATCTGTGTGCTGAAGAAATGCGTTACTTACATGGGGTTTGTGGCAAGACACGGTCTGACTGTGTGAGGAATGAAGATGTGTTGCAGTTGTGTGATGTAAAGCAAAATGTTGTTAGCAAGGTGGAGACCAATATGCTTCGGTGGTCTGGCCGTGTTGAAAGAATGAGTGATGAGATGCTTACTAAGAAAATCTTTTTAGCCCAAGTGGCAGGAAGGAAAGGCAGAGGAAGGCCAAGGAAGACATGGATGGATCAGATTCAGGAGTGTTTGCATGAGAAAAAGATTATGAGTAAGAAGTATAAAAGATCTTGTGTACGGCGTGTAATGGATATCAGTGAAGCTCAAGTTGTATGTCGTCAAGATCGCTGTAAATGGAGAAGTTTGATACGACAACAGTAAGTAAAAATATCTGTTAGTTTGTATTTCTTTTTGAAGCTAACCTCTGAATCTCAGAGAACATTTTAGTGATATGTATCAAAGCAACATTGGCTCTGCTCACCACCAATACAGACCATGCATCTTTGACTGCAGATGTTGCTGTGTACTCTATACCTTTGGAGTACTTGGATGAATCTGTATGATATCATTATACTGGTATAACCACGAGGTCTTTTAACACAAGGCTAAAAGGGCACAAACATGATGTGATGCAGGAAAATTGACTATTGCTTTACCATGACAAGTCAAGATCCACACTGCTATTTCTGTATAGAAATGTAAGAGCCAAGGCATACAGAGAAACTGCTGAGATCCTCACCAAACAGAAGATCTGCAACAACAACTTCTCTACCAACCCTCCTAGTATTTCACATGCACTTCTGGGTGTTCCAAACTCTTAAAAAAATCTTCAGTTTAGTATTGATGTTGCCAGCCTAACATTTCAATATGAGCACCTGTAATGTTTTTTATACAGTGGACGGCAGATATAACGCAGTCCGTTATACTGTGGAATCAGATATAACGCGGGTCAGATCGTGCCCCCAAACAAAACATATACACAGACAAATACACACTCAAATTCAGATATATTGTTGGTATCTCTATAACGTGGTTACTGCCTTGTCCTTGCATACTTGCGTTATAACAGGCTTCCTGTGTATGTTGCTTAGATTCGAATTCTTAGCCAGAATATCTTTTTTTTTAGTTCAGTGTCAGCAACTACTTGATGAAGCCACCCATCTAGTGTGCGAAAGCTTCCATGAGGTTCTTATTTGTTTACGCCAACTAAATGGATATTTTTATGTTACAACTGTACATATGTTGAAGAGACCAATATGCTCAACAGGAAAGCCAACATCTAGTTTGGTTTGAATTCTTAGTCAGAATCCAGTTTGTTTACATTTGTAAGACTATCAAAATCTCCGACTAACATGACAGTTATCGATCATATCTGCATCCCACCCTAATGTCCTAACGTGGGGTTGAGTGGAAGACAGCTGTGACACAATTAGTGAGAAATCACATGACTATAACACAGTCATGCAGCCTCAAACTAATTTCTTTTTTACAAGATGCATTGCTATGATTAGCTAAGTTTAACATGGCTACTGATGGTAGAATGAATACAAATGAGCTAAAAATCAAATTACATGAAAATTTTGTGACCTTTCACCAGTCATTGCACAGTTGTTCTCTGCTCCCACTAAGTGAGTGCAACTATGGATAACAACTATTGCACATGTAGTCAAAGGTTTTGATAGTGGTACAAACATAAACAGAATGTTAGCTTTCCTTCTGAGCACTACTCAATAAATTTATAATGAAGTCATATGAAGACGTGAAATATTTTGTGCTTCTGCAATGAAAAGAAAACAGCAACTATCATCATAAAAAAGCATTCTCATGCAAAAACAGTGCAAAACAAGTAAATCTGATTTGCAAATAATTACCAGTTTATCTTTTCTTAAATTTAAAATTAGTGTATCACTTTTTGTAAGTACTTCAGTTTGCCAGTTGTGTGCACACATGAAATATAAGCAGTGATATAAAACTTATTTCTAGGTATGAGATCCATTGTGGGCATGCTTGTTGAGTCCTTTCATAGGCAATTAATTCAATAAGAGGAAACACTAAACTGGGTACCACAAAATTCCAATTACATGGGAAAATCCTGTTTCAAAGACAGATGAAATTTTTTGATATATATGTTTGACATATAAATATAAAAAAAGGATACTATTTGTTGCCAGTTTGGTTTTTTTCCTTGACACTTTTCGAGCTGTTGTTTCTTTGACAGTTCTCGGGATTGAACTGTTGAGTTGTGTTTCAAATCCACCTATACACATGACAAATAAGTGAAAACAGCACACAATACAATTTACAAGTTCACTCAAACTAAACAATAAAACACAAAATACCACTGCAACAAAAAATGGCTGCAACCATCAATGGTGGAAAGAAAAAGTATGTGAACAGAGATACATAAATAACAATTGGGTTGAATGCAGATATAAGAATACTATAAACATAATCTGATATTAATATAAGAAAAACTACGTGAAAAATCTTTAGTCAAAAATCATATGGTATCGTCTTAATTCATAGAGTTATGAACATGGAATATCACAGTAAAGTATTATTAAAACACAGATCCTTTAACAATTCTATCATGACAAATATTATTTAACTAAAGAGGAAGCACATGGCTGTTGTCTCCTGATTAGCTGAGGATAATATTTTACAAACTCAAGTCATCACTGAGGACAAATTACTTACATAGGTTTTACTCAGGCATACAAGACTTTGAAATTTTTTATTCCAAGAGTTTCTGAATTGCTGAGTTTATTATATCATTATAATTTATTTTTTCATTTTGTGATTTAAAGAACCCCATGGGCATCAAAGGCTATAATGAGTTGACTGTCTGTAATTTAGGGTCACTGGTTCCAACAACTAGTGCCACACACAAAAAAAAAAAAGGCATACTTGTGCTTCACCTGAGACTCTCAGTTTATTATTACATTGTGGGGAGTGTGTGTGTGTGTGTGTGGGGGGGGGGGGGTGAGCCCTATGTGCATCTAAGGTCATAAGTAGTTGGCTGTCCTAATTTAGGGTAACTGGTTCCACAGATGGGACAGAACCAGCATTGTAAGACTAAACTCATGTGGAACTCAAACCAAGACCAAATCTAGCAAATTAACCAGCCCACATCTCTGATCACTTAGGACTGGTGTTTTTTATAAAAGATTTCTTTTGTTTTTGCTTTAGGGTTGACCACCATAAGTATACATATAATTTTGAGGGCTATAAGCAGTTGCCCATGCCTAATTTAGGGCACGTGGTTCCAAGTAGCAGAGAGAGTTAGCATAGTGTGAACAAACATATCACTCATGCCTCATCTGGGACTTGAACGCAGGCCCAGCTCATATGAATGGTCAGAAGCCAGCATCTCAGACCTCTCAGCCACTGGGGTGGCTATAACAGATGTTTAAAGCCAATTGTTGTTTATTGAGCTCTGTCTTCAGTGTTACATAGAAACAATGAAAATGTTTAGAACATTTTGAATAAACAGTTTTAATACATTCATGAGAAAGCTCAGCCAATTGTAAAGGCAGTAAGATATTTTTTCAGCATCTGAAACACAATTCTGTGCACTGATCAAGACATGAAGTATCAAACAGTATCAGTTCACCCCTACATTTTCTGTTTCTTGTGCAAAGCAAAGTGCTTCACGCTAGCTCAGCCTTGTACCGCTAACTTAAATTTTATTTATTTATGGGGAGGGTAGGGCTGTTTCAGTGGTCATTCTGATTTAGGCATTTTTACTTATTTAAATTACTTAATTTTTTAAAGTACAAGTTATCTTTCATAGACAGAAAAACAGGGAAGTTTCAGTGGGGAAGCCTTTGTTAAGGCAAAAAAATATTGGAACTGTTATAAGGATCTACCACCGAGTTAATTCGGCTGAAACCAATTAACTCGATGCTAACAAAATGGGCTAATATTAGCTCGAATGAATGAATTTGCTGTCTGAGAAGTGAACGAGGCTGAAACGAGTGCTTTTACCCATCAGAGAGATTTGTATGTTTCAATCACTTGTTTCTACCCACAATGACATGATGTCCATGCCAGAGAGACTAATTGCATGATGTGCACTAATCGCATGATGTGAACTTGCGGCACTGCCCCTTCCTGGCATCACTAGGCTTTTTAAAAATTTCAATTAAAAAGTGTTCCTAAATTTTTTAAATCACCAAAATCTAATAAGAACTGAAAAAACAGTATTATTTACATAACGTTCAATGGCCCACTTTTCGGGTAACCAACTCGATGCTTTTCAAATCTTATGACTGGGGATAAAAATTTTCAAAATAGAGATACATACATTTATACATATCATTAAGCTGCTCTCTGGGATTCAAAGGTTAGCTCCACAAAGAAATGCAAACTACCAGATAAATTTTTTAACTCTTGTCGTATCAAACTTTTCCATTTACAGCAATCTTGACACACAACTTGGGCTTCACACTGACATCCATCACAAGATCTACACAAGACCTTCTATACTTCTGCTTAAAATCACATTCTCCTGCAGACAATCCTAAACTTATTCTTCCTATGATTTCCTTGGCCTGCCTCTGTATTTCCTTCCTGCAACTTGGGCTAAAAAAAAAATTCTTAGTAAGCATCTCATCACTCATTCTTCCAACATCGCCAAACCACAGAAGAATATTAGTCTCCACCTTGCTAACAGCATTTTGCTTCACATTACACAACTGCAACACATCTTCATTCCTGACATGATCAGAATGTGTCTTGCCACAAACCTCCCCATAAGTAACGCATTTCTCCAACACACAAACTCCCATGTTTTTTTTGTAGTGCCCAGGTTTCACTGCCATACATCAGAGTAGGGGAAATTACACTTCCATACACAGCTATGCAGGACTCTCTTGAGAACCCATCATTCCTGTAAAAACCTCCCAAAGCAGCCATGACTTTCAATGAGGAATTCACTCGCCTACTAATTTCACCATCCAATTTGTTCTCTCTGTCAAACATGCTTCTTAAATACACAAGCTCATTCACCTGGTCAATCACTGTGCCATTTAGACATATTACATTCAGAGTACTACCAGTTCTTCTTTCAAAAACCATAACTTTGGTGTTTCCCTTATTTGTAATCAGTTTGAATTTCATTCAAACTTCGTACATCTGGGACAACATACTCTGCAACTCACTTTTGCTCTCTGCCAACAGGACTGTGTCATCAGCATACAACAATCTGCACACACGGATATCACCAAGACATAAATCATTATGCGTAATGCAAAAATTTAGTTAGTGCAGCCTTTACCAGGCACAAAACCACACTGAACATCCTACAATAGAGATCAATTCCTTCTATTTCAGATAGGTTAATTTAATAGAAATTTTTCCAGTTTGGAAATTTGTTACTAATTTTTGTTTATGTTCAAATCAGGGTATGTACTTCGCTCTATCAACCACACTATCTCACACACACTTCGAAGTCTACCCCACACGGTGACTTTTCCTGCTCGTAATTACTAATAATGCCAGACAACACAAAAAAAAAAAAAAAAAAAAAAAAAAAAAAAAAACAAACGGAACAAAGCTCACCCATTGGTTTTCATGATCATTCAAAATCTCTTATCTCCAAATTTACAGCAAATTTTAGTTGTTATTAAAACGTTTACAGAAACCTATGGATTTATTACTGTAATTTTACAAAATGTATTAATTAATTATTTAGATATTGGCCATTTAAAAAAGTGAAACCTGCTTTAGAAGGTGATCGCCACAGCTGCCCTTCCACCGGATTCGCTACTGGTATCAGTGGTGCTAAAAGAAATAAGCAGAGCATTGCATTTTAGAAAGGCTGTCCAAAATTGAGCTCCATGAGCTTATCAACAAGCATTCTTACATTTTGCAGCTGTTTTTACATGTTCACAGCTATCTTAGCTGTTCTAGTCCTGGCCTGAATAATAAAATTACACACAAAAAACATTTTCCTCCACCCGCAAAACAAAAGTAAGACAATGCCTTTCTACAAGGAGATGTAGTCTACGTTGTAAACTGCAATTGTGGGGGAATCTATGCAAAAGAAACTAACCCATGTAGCATAATAGCAAACAGCTGTAAAAAATATTGCCAGTGAAACAGGACTTGACAGACACATTCAAAACACTGGACATTCAGTTAACTGGGACTCCATAAAATTTCATTCACATCAACAGCACTTGGTGAAAAGGCAGTTGGAAGAAGATGTACAAATTGAAAGAAGAAGAAAAGGAGACACAATTAATGACCAGAAAGGCTAGACATTACTACATGAGTGGCAACACAAATTTGCTAGAGGCAGTTATGACAATGCATTGGAGTACAACACAAAAATCTGATGCACAATAATAAAAATTCATCCTAGTTATCTCTGTAAAATTAGTCAAATTTAAATTATAACATCATTATGGTTTATATAGTTTACTAAGATTTCGTTAACTCAGAAAAGTAATCTAAAACAGAATTTCATAAAACTAGAATATCATAATTTATGCATATTTTCAAAAATAATCTTTTTTCATCAGGCTTATAAGAAAACAATACACTGACAGAGGCGTAGCCAAGGGGGTCCTCAGGTCCAGACCCTTCTTGAGGGTGGATTGAGTACAAATTTAAAGTGATATATATATGTATTTGTGAGGCTTTCACCAATGAACCAAACCCATGGACCCCCTCCCCTTCAGAAATTTCTGGCTATGCCACGATACACTGACACTGTGATGGTTCTAGTTAAGCCACTCTTCCAGTAGCAACCAACCCATGCGATAGTTGATGGAGTCGTTTTCCTCAAATTCAAGTCATTCTTCATTTCTTCTTAACGATATTCTACTGATAACCAACAATTCCACGTGAATCCCAACTCATTTTGTAACAAGTTTTCTTTTATATATCTGCCAAATGCCAAATCCAGTTTGATTAGACATCTTTTTAATCATGATTAATGTTCTGAAAACTCAATTTTTGGTTGTTCCCAGTCTCTTCTTTGTATGAAAAAGCCCATAGGTGATAAAGTGACACAAAGTAACCACAGCAGCCATAATCAACATTGTAAAGAACTTCTTGCTTAAGCAAGACATGCTTTACATCAAGTTTTATTTCTGGTTTTAGATGAGATTTTAAAACTTTTTTTCAAATAAATTTTCAAATGTTGTAAGCTAGAACATTATTTTTTGAAGTAATGAAATAATTTCCTTCTATTTTGCACAGTTTTTTTTTTCAGTTCAAACAAAATTATTATGTTTTCAATGAAATGATACAGCACATTTGCGTCTGTAAAATATGCCACAAGTTGTAATCTAATGGTGTTCATGGAATTTCTGCACAGCTACATACGAAGGTTATCTTCTATATAAACAATAACAGACAATTGTGTTGGCACATACCCTGTATTTAATTTTCATGTCAGACTTTCCTATAGTACATGTGTCAGAAATTTGCTGATAACCTTTTTATGCTAATATAATATAATATAATATAATATAATATAATGATACATAGATAGATATATACGTAGGGTGTCCAAAAAGTTCTCAGCCCGAAAAGGAATGAAAAATCGTACATATAGGGTTGAAAAGATAACAAGTAGACACTATGTAATTTTTTGAACATGTAAAATAATATTTTTGAAAGTTTAATTTGTGATGTACGTCTTTCTTAATCTCTTTGGGACTTTGGGATAAAACCAGTAGACACTATGTAGTTTTTCGAGGTTGTAAAATAATATTTTTGAATATTTAATTTCTGATGTATGCTGCTCTTAACCGGGGTGTGTGGGTGTGGGGTGTAGGGTGTGGCTTAAGCCCCTCCCCCACGGAGTGTGGCGTACTATGGATTGTTAAAAATCCCTCCATAGTACTCCAAAAAAAAAAAAAACTTTCAGTTAAATAAATATTTAAAGCAATCAGAAATATATACTGTATTGACTGTGGTTTACTGGTCTTCATGTGATACCCCTCAGAAAACATGAAAATGACATCATCCTGGGGTGGAAATTGAACCCGCATCTCCCGACTTCTGTTCGAGTATGCTATTCATTACACACCCAAGTAGAGATGAGTTCGGGCTCAATTTTAGGAGCCTGGGAACAGCCTACTTTCTCTGATTACATGTGTTTGCTAATCTCAGAAAATTTTGCTTAGCAAGGCTTACATTATGCACAGGCCAAAGCTATGGCCCAATAAAGTTTAAAAATCACTAGTTTAAAAAGTTTACTTCAGTTAATCCACTTCATAATATAAATATGTTCTTCAAAACACTATGCATTAAAGCAAGTGTTATAAAATGTGGACTAGAAAATAAATAAATAATCGATGCACATGCCATTCGACTAACCAGGAGAATCAGTGATTTTGCCAAAAGCTGAAGATAAGAAAATCTTTTAGAAACACAAAATATTCCATTTGCTATTTCTTTTGGATTTCTAAATTTACTTTTATTTTGTATAAATTGCATTACAAAACATACAACTCTTTACAGACATGAAAAACTATTAGAAAGTACCAATCACTCACCCTAAAGATCATGGTAACCTCCATCGACAACACACTTCCAACACGTCAATCATCATAATGTTTCTGGGCTTACAAGGTTTACAGACATCTTGCTTACGATTCTTACTTCCGGGTGTGAAACATCGTATTTTTTTAGCCTTATGAGATGTTACAATAAAGCTTGTCAATTCCATAAAAAACCACACATACTACTCATTCATACAATTCAATTAAAAACTATGTACATAATTTACATAACCTTACATTCCTAGGTGGTTAAACCTTTGTCAACTGTAAGTATCAAACTGCTCCTTCTGTTTCACAACCCCTGCCACTCCCACCGCAAGTGTCACACCCATTCAGCCCCTCACACACAATCCTCTAGTACTTTCAACAGACCTCTGTCGTCATCAGGAGGCAGGTGTGTCTCACCCGCCCACCACAGCTCAAGTGAGCAGAGCCATCAAGGCACGGGCCCCAGTCGCTATCTCTGAATCATTGTGTCACTGGCGCCATCTATTGTCCCTTCTGCTCTTTTTTCCCCCTTTTTTACTAAGCTGCTGTTCAATTTTTATTAGGGCTTTCCATTGTTCATTTAAGTTACTAGGCTCATTAATGTTGCATAATCTTGATCTGTTTTTTTCAATTAACACTGATTCTGCAATTCTTAACTGCCTTTCGTTTTTACAGCTCTTAATAATTTTAATATCTTCAAACCTTGGACATTGTTGATTTTCCATACAGTATTGGGTTAATGCTGTCTTAGCTTCTTTTTTATTCCAATTATTTATATGCTGGTTCAATCTATACTTTAATTTATTATTGGTGCTGCCTATATATGACACAGGTGGTTGCTGGTTTATTGGGATTTCATAAATTCCTGCTCTATCTAATTGGCTGATTTTTTCATTTTTAATCACTAAATTTTTTACAGTAAGTACCTGATTTCCTACCTGTATGTCATACTTGCCACAAACTTTATTAATTTCTGCTGAAACATTTTCTACATATGGTATTGCTCCTACATATTTTACAATTTTTTTATCAGTCTTGACCTTATTGTAACCTTGAGTTACTTCATAAATCCATTTTTTAATACCTGTTTAGGGTAACCAAAATCATATGCAATTTTTTCAATATATTCAATTTCCTCTTTTTTATACTGTTCCATTGATGAGTGTGTTAAACTTCTTTTAATTAGTGTTTTAACACTATTTCTTTTATGTGTTAATGGATGCGATGACTGAAATGGTATAAGTACTGGGATATATGAAGATTTTCTATGCACTCTGAATTGCATATTATCATTTGTTTTAACAATCAAAATATCCAAAAATGCCAAAGTATTGTCATGTTCTTGTTATACTGTCAATTCAATAGCTGGATAAATTTCACTATGCTTTTTTGTCAAGTCCTCAAGTTCATCATTTTTTAGCCTGGACAACAGAAAAATGTCATCAACATATCTGCAGTATATCAGTGGTGGATCTTCGAGTTTACTTATTATTTTTCCCTCAATGTCACTCATTATAATTTCAGCAAATAAAGTTGACAGTGGTGACCCCATAGGTCCACCATGATTTTGTTTGTACATCTTGTTGTTAAACTTAAAAATGTTATTTTCATATATGTACAATAAAATTTCTCTTAACTCCTCTATTTGTATTGCATTCATTGTCTGTAGCACATATAATTTTTCAATAATTATTTCTATTGCCTGAGGTACTGGTGTGCTAGGAAAAAGAGCTCTCACATCCATACTAGCCATATGATATTCACTTAAAACTTGTTTAATTACTTTAATTTTCTCAATAAATTCGTATGTGTTCTTCACAGTGAACCTTGTCTTCATGAACAAAGGTGCCAAAAATTTGTAGATATTTTTTTCCAGTTTTATTAGTGGGGAATTTCTTTTTGATACAATCACTCTCATAGGCGCATCAGGCTTATGAGTTTTTATTTTTGCAAACATTTTTGGTATTCCAGTACCCATTGGTGGGTATGCTTTCTTTATTTCATCAGGCAAGGTGCTGTGATTTCTTATTCTAGCTAAGTACCTTACTTGAGATTCGATTGGGTCTTTTGCCAGAATGCTGCAATTCAGTTCCTCTATAGCTCTATTCATTTTTAGATCATATTCAGTTGTGTTTAATATTACAATTTGCCCTGTTTTATCAGCTTCACAGAATTTAATTGTTGGGTCATCTCTTAATTTAATCAGATGTTCTTTCTCATACTGAATTTTATCTAAATGATATTTCCTTTTATTACTTTTTTCATTAAATTCTTTTAAAACAATTCTATACAATTTACTTCTAAAATTTTCACGTTCTTCTGCTGGTACACTGCGTGCCATTTCTTCTAAGTTGGGTATTAATTCTTCCGTCTTCGGCAGGCTTCGTGGAAACGCAAATTTTTTACCTCTCTGCAAAACAAGCTCTTTGCGTGAAGCTCAAGGTCAAGTTGGATTTATTCTGATATACTTCATACATATTCTCCCGTTGTTCTTGTACACGTTGTCTGTCAATCATCACGTGCAACGTTTTTTCCATGACTGCCCTTGAGCATTTCTTTTCGTATTCCACGATGTCAAAAATTTCCCTGAAGGTTACATCCAAAATCTCATCTTTCCAATTACCGTCAAAATTTCTATACTTTTTATAACATATCAAATCGATTAAATGCAAACATTTCATATTCAAGTTAAAAATCAATTTCCTTTTATTGACAATTTCAGCTCTTAATCTCTTTTTTGGCACTCCTGGATATACTTTACAGACAGTCGCACGTGTTTTAAATAGTGACTCTAGAATGCTAAACTTTGCAAAGTAATTTATGTATATGCTAACTGGTAATGATAGTTTACAGTGATGTAGTAGAGTATAAAAAATGCATATAGAAATTTCCAAAAGACCTCCCCCTCCAAAGAAAAAGTATGAGCATTTCAGACTAGATTATTCTACATTTTACAACATTAACAAAGCTTTGCACATAATAGTGTAATAACCACAATATTATTCTACGTGTGTGCAGTTTCCAGCAAGTTCATCGTGAAAATTGCTTACCGTTTAAGCCTCTCGAAACTCCACAAAAAAAAAAAAAAAAAAAAAAAAAAAAAAAAAAAAATTGCATGTAAAGCTTCACCTTGATCTTCTTTAATCTAAAACTTGACCTACTGCACTAAACACTCTCTCACTAGCAGGACTACTGGCTGGTATACATAGTACAAGTCTCACAATGACAGCTTGCTTAGGAAATTGAGAATTCTTCCACTATGGTAACAAATCCACAGCTTCAAAGTGTGTTTCTCCCATGCGCAATTCTACATACTTACAAATTTCACCTGTATCAGGATCATGAATTTCAAACTCTTCTTCCAAATCTTTAAAAAAGCCTACTGATTTTTTTCCGGAATAAAAATCAGGAAAATGAAAAAAAATCATCGCTGAAGAAATCAAGCTACAGATCTAAAAGTGGCACCACCCATGTACTCACTAGAAATTCTTTCATTTTTGGTACCAAGTTTATAACAATAATATCCAAAGAGTTATTTTTAATTACAGTTTTTCGTGAAGGTAACTTATAAACAATGAAGGATATACAGTATATAAAGAATTCAGTACTGAAATTTAGCATGTGTAATGCCAAGCCCGGGCCCCGGGATTTCGGCTCTTAATGGATCCTGAGCCCGCCTGAGCCCAGTTTCCATAGACGAGCCCAGGATCGAGCTCATCTCTACACTCAGGACAATGAAGTTGCAAGCAGTGTGTAATGGATATCATACTCAAACGGAAATCAGAAGATGCGGGTTCGATTCCCACTCCAGGGCAATGTAATTTTCAAGTTTCCTGAAGGGTATTACATGAAGACCAGTAAACCACAGGCAATTCAGTACCCATTTCTGATTGCTTTGAATGCTCTAGTATGTTTCCATGTATTTCTGAGGAATATTTCTTCCTCAATTTCTATAATTTAAATGATTGTAAAAGCTATGCAAATAAGGCACTACTGCATATGTACTATGTATATACAGTATGTAGTATAAATTAGGTACATATTTATATACACTATCTACCAACAAGTAATTGGACACCTGTGATAGCAAAGGAAAACAAAGTTTATTCACCTTCAATCGTTGGTGGAGCCTCCACGAGCGGCGATTACAGCTGAGACCCTTCGGGGCATACTCTCAACCAGGCGTTGTACGATGGCTAGTTGTATTTTCTTCCACTCGGCTTGGAGAAGACAGGTCAGTTCCTTCATCGATTTCGGACGGTGGGGGCACCCCTTAAGTCGACGCTCCAACTCGTCCCAGAGGTGCTCGATAGGGTTAAGGTCCGGGCTCTGCGCAGGCCAGTCCATTCGATTAACCCCATTGTCACCATACCAAGCCATGGTGGACCTTGCAACATGACAGGTGGCATTGTCATCCTGAAAGTAACATGGGTCCACCCCGTAAAACTGCCACAACGTAGGAAGCGCATGGTCATCCAAAATGATGCAGTAGGTCTCGGCGTTGAGTCTACCAGGAAATACGACCAAGGGTCCCGTGCCATACCAGGAGAAACACCCCCATATCATAATTCCACCGCCACCGAACTTCACAGTTGGCACAATACATTCTGGCAGGAGGCGTTCTCCAGGCAGACGCCAAACCCAGACCCTGCCATCTGAACGGTAGAGGGTGAACCTTGATTCGTCGCTCCAGAGAACCTGTTTCCACTGTTCAACGGTCCACAGTCGACGTTCTTTGCTGCACCACGTTAGCCAAGCAGCACTATTGGACTTGGTGATCAAAGGCTTGTGGGCGGCAGCACGTCCATGATAACCGAGCAGATGGGCTTCCTTACGGATGGTATTCATCGAAAGAACACTCCCGGATGCCTGTTGAAACTCCTCGCGGATGTGGCCCATCGATTTGTTGCGGTTCTTCCGAATTTCTCTGGACAGTACCCGTCGGTCTCTAACTCCCAGTTTTGTGGGTCTGCCGGGTCGGGGCACATTTTGACAGTCACCTCTCATCTTCCACTTGCCAATCACATAGGCCACTGTCGATTTTGGGTACTTCAACTCGCTGGATATGTCACGTATGGATCGGCCATTTCTGTCATACCCAATGATTACACCTTTCTCAAAATCAGAGAGCTCCGAACTGCGTGGCATCTTGCATGCGACTGGTTGCGTTGCTATTTCCCACACGATATTTAACGGCAGCAGCCGTGGCGTTTATCAGGACCGCAGATATCGTCGATTGCAGGGGTGTCCACTTACTTGTTGGTAGATAGTGTATTTGTGTATGCATATTTTGTGAGTTGAATGAATAAACCAATTCACATTATGTTAAATTCCCCTTTCTTAGCTCTGACTGGTAAACTATAATATGCAGAGTTCTCAATTATCCAGAATTTTCAATTTTCTGATGGCACCAAGGTATGGATGACGTTTTACTGTAGTGGGAAACAAGAAAATTATTGGAAGACCAGTTGCTCCCTCCAAGTCATACATATATTTGGAGACAATCCATTTTAATTGTCTTCGGTATTCAGCACCACAGGAGACACATATCTGCCCATGAACCTTAGTAGGCCAATGTCCTTCTAATCTGAGAAGCTAAATCACCATCCTTTGTAACATGTGCACCACCTCAAATGCCATCATTAAGCTGTGCCACAATGTCCTTCAGATAACCACCTGCTTTGCAAACTGCATTATTCCACACAAGTGTTTGCTATTGTGTTTACTGAGTTAGATACATACTACATTGCACATTGCAGTGGTGTATTTTGCATCCGAGACATGGGCAGAATTCTCAAATTATCCAGAAGTAAAAATGCAAATTTGTACACTTCACTGCCAATTTGTACACTTCACTAAACTTTGTACACTTCTAATGCTAATTTGTACACTTCACTAAACATTTTTTCTAAAATTGTGAAGTTTAATTTTTAATTGTTAAGTAATAGGAGTAACTTTTTTTCTGAATTTTAGATACATGCTATTGCTAACATGATAGCAAATAATTATGAGGATTAGGATTTGAACACTTATTTGTATATGAACTCCATTCTTCTTTCCTTTTGTGTGAACTTGAGTGTTACGTTTTGTTTTCATAAAATGTTTCTTCTGAGTACTTTTTCATATTTAAAAAGAATGTTTTTCTCTATTGACAAAACAGCCAAATTGCTCGAATACACACGTTCTTGTGTGGCTCTAAGATATATCTTGATTCTTTATAATGCAGAAAAACTTCTTTTGGCAGTTGCAGTTGTTGACAGAAAGTTTAATATTAAGTCTGCTAATTTGTACACTTCACTAAACACTATGTCCAATTTACTCAACTTAATGTAACAAGTAATTTCTCTTACTGATTTGTTTTTGTATTTATCAAGGGAATAAAACACCTTCAGTTAATTTTTTAGTAGAGCTGTATCAAAATTTGAAGCATAGAGTTCTTTAAGTTCTGACAGTAGATGTTCAGGGAAGCTTTCACAAAATTTATCAAAACAGCTCAAGTCCAACAAAACCACGAATTTAAGATATAATATCCCTGATTTTAATTCATTGACACTTCACTCAAACTGAAACAACTCTTGCAAAACATGCGCTCTTATGGGCGGAAGCATGCGAGTGACTGAGGTAGTCTAAGTCTTCTCTCTTCTGAGCAAACCGTTGCCAAAAGTAATGGCCCATTCCCCTCCATCCACTCATTCATGTTGTCATGGAAACGCTAGCAGGCAATTGTATGGAAGGTCTTCGAATCAGAACAACGAAGACTCTGGAAGAGCTAGTTGCATTTTGTCGTTGGTCTCAGTCAAAGAAGCGAATCTGCATGCATTTTTTTTTTTTGCAGAGAAAGCATGGACATATCTTAATACCATTGTTAATTGACTTTCATTGGTGTATATTTAATTGACTTTTATTTGTGCATTATCTGGGTTTCGCAGCTAGCCTTGAATATACACCACTGCTACATTGTCAAACTGATACCATGAACATATTTCAGCTGAACATGACTCATACATATATGTTACATGTACACAAACAAATACTTTCAGAAGTCATACTTCAATACCTTTACAGCCTTGCATATTTTCCCATAAGATGAAAAAGGTCCCTGGATCACTTTGGCTTCTAGCCTTAAAATCTGAAAATATAATTTGAGAAAACTACACAACCTGGTGAAGCAAAGTTACACAAAATATCAAATTAAACAAACTGCAATCTAATAAATACAGAAAAAACTTTTACTATGAGTATCTGTCTGATGCCTTCGTATTTTAACAGCCAAGAATAAGGATCTGCAAAAATAGCTAACCTTCAAATTTCAAGAGTTTGAAGAACATCACTTTTTTGTGGTAGTGGTAATGCAGAGACAGTGGCGATGCCAGAAGTTCACAAACATGTCAGTTTTGGAAAAGTCTTTCAGTTGAACAATTATAACAATTTGCAAATGAGATCAAAGATAAACGAAATGAAAATGATAAAGATGACAAAACTTGGAGTCGTCTGAAAGAAAAAGGAGACACTGCCTCTGAAGTTTCTTTTCAAGATTATTATGTGAACACTGATGAGCAGCTCTCAGTGAAATTGAAAAACACAGATGTGGACATAGTGGAAAACAAAGAATAATAATCAGTCAAGCGATGAATAAGAAATCACTATAGAAGAGAAAATAATTTCAAAAAGACATGCTACTGAAATTTTAGAAAATGTTAGAGTTTATTCTGCATTCAGAAACATTTCAACCACTGTGTTAGAGGAAATTGAAAAAAATTAACAGCTGCTATCATAACATGCACACAAAAAAAGCAGCAATTGATTCATATTTTCGACATAGTGTGTTAACAGCAAAACAAATGTAATAGGTGAAATCCCAAATTTTTGCAGTTACTTTAATTTTCACATTAAAAGTTTTGCTTGTTACATATCTCATTTATATTTTTTTTTGCTGTAAAAAGGTTTCAATTAATAATTACTATTTACCATTGATTAATTTATAAACAGTTTAGGGTTGCCATAATGTAATATATGATAAAAATAGCCCTTTTTTATCTCTTCGGTTAAAACGAAATTCATGCATTTCTAAGTTTATCATGTGTTTCAGCTTGACCAGGATTGCCCCAAACTGATAATATCATTTTTTAGAATAACTGCTTAGAACTTTGCCCCAATTGCATTAGATTCTGTCTACATTTGTCCCAATTGTGAACTCCAAAAATATGTTAACCCTACATATATAGAACATTTTTAACTCTCCCTTCAACTTCAATGCATACATGTTTGACTGGATATTGCAGAGAGCATGGTCTATGGTCATTCAGTAATGTCCTAATACAGACAACTTTGAAATCCATCAGAAGATGCAGCGAAGTGTCGCAGCAAAGATTGCAGTCAGCCATGGCAGCTATCTCTGCTGATGACCGTCGACTCTTGGACCTCTTTGGGGCCTGTCTGCAAATTGCATTTTTAACAGTACCCTATGAAACACAGCCAATATTCGACCCATTTTTCTCTTTTAAACATAGCACAAATAGGTACAGTACACAAATACCAAAGGCAGGGTGTACCATAAAATGAATGCATGCTGATTATGAAAACCTTAAGTTGAAAAGTAGCTTTATTTTCTCTAGCTGACTCACTGTTTTACCTGCTGTCAGGGTAATAACATTTAATAATTTTTTTGGTATTAGTCCAGGGTCCACTCTGACACTGTATTCCAGATAGCACTGGTCCTAAGCTTTAAAACAAGTAGCATTATGTTTCTGTATCTCCATTAGTTCTGGAGATAGCCTTCACATTTTTTTTTTTTAGTTGCCTCACTGTTTTACCCGCTGTCTGAGTAATAAAATTTAATAACTTTTCTGGTATTAGCCCAAGGTCTATTTGGACCACATTCTACTTTTGATGTCAACAGCGCACAGCCAATGAAAGAAAGCATGTGTCATGAGCTGGCTTGGAGGGTATATAAGGTGTGCTGTAGACATTCTGAAAACATATCACTCGTCATTGTCATGGATAAAAGGAGCGACTTATCAGATTTGCAAAAAAGGATGATAATCGGCTTTTGGGCCAAGGGTGGCAGTATTTCTGAAACAGCGCAAGTTTGTGAACTGTTCGCGTGCTGCTGTGGTTAAAGTGTATCGTGATTGGAGAAATGGCACCACTGTGAATAAGTGACATGCCATTGAAGTGAGAGGTGAATGCAGGCTTCGAAGGTGCATGAGGGCCAATCAACATGCTACAGTGGAGCAACTCACTGGCCAAATGAACCAGGGGGGCTACCGGAAGTGTGTCTAAAATGACAGTTGAACCCTGCTGCATATGGAGCTCCGATGCAGGTGGATGGTCAGTGCTAGGGATGGGCGATATTTGCAAAAGTATCGATACCGATATCTTTTGATATTTCTGAGACCGATATATTGAATCGAAAATATCGGTATTGAAAGATCAATATATCGGATTGAATTTTCAATATTTTTCGATATTTTTCAATACTTCTGATCTCAATACGACTGATATTCTGGTTTATACTGCCTCAGGGTTATCGCTGAATCCGATCCGATCTGCTGTTGTGCTAAGTATTGGCTGTTGGGAACTTGGAACTAATTGGCTGTTGGCCAAAGCGAGCTGTTGGCCTGTTCGCACAAATCTCAGCCAGCACTAAATAAATAAAGCTTCTGTGCGGCGCCATTTGCAAATCTGTATTGTTTTATTGAATACAGTGCCAAAGTGTGTATAAATACATACACATAAACTATTCCTTACAGAGTTATCCGAAAATGATAGAATTGTATAACTTATTTTCATAGCAATTTTTTCTTTCTAAAACACGAAATTTATACTCTAGTTCCAGGGTTCTTAAAACGAGAGCTGCTGCTTCCTGCTAAAAGAGAGCAATTTTATTTGTCATTTATTATTACATTTTGTAGCTTAAAACTATCTTTATTGAAGATTGCAGCTCTCAAGCTGTATTTTTAGTGGTGTGAAAAACACGTAAAATATTGTTTTTCAGATCCTAAAATAAAAAATATATATACCAGAAAGTTTTGACGTAAAAATAAATAAATAAATCATGCAACAGAAGTGTGCTTGTAATCTGCAGAAATGCTGAATATACTTTCCAAAACCCAAAAGTGATTTTCTTGTTTCATGTGTGGGTATTGCTCGACGAGCATGGATATGGTTTCTGCCAAGAAGTTTCCAAAAATCCCAGTTGCAAAGGAAAGTTTTCATGAGTTTTTCATAAATGTGAGATTATGAGAAATATGTATTTCCAACATTTCGTGGAAAGGTAAGTTGAAGCTTCAGTATGGCATAAATGACAAAACAAACGTACTTACTAATCCCAGCAGACTGGAATCTTAACCATCAATTAACATGGGAATAACTGAATTATAGAAAGAATAACTTTTTTTATTGGTATGCAAATGTCAAAGTTAACATTATATCAGCTTGCAAGGAAATGTTATGGAAAAAAATCTTTAAAAAAACTTTGTTGTAATTTTTAGAGCATTTTGTATACATTTATATTTTTCAGAAGGTGTGAACAATGGTTTGCTATTTTTTTATCGTTTAAGACAGAACACAATGTTAATGGAGTATACAGATATAATTACTTCCATGGTGTAAGCTAAAATAGTTCCCATGGCATAAGCAAAATAATTTAAAGTGCTTATAATATGTTCACAAGTGACATTTTTGTTAAAAACAGTAATTAGAGTACGAATAATTTGTGATGGACTTTTCATAGAAAGCAATTATTTTTCCAGAAAGATATTTTAAAAAATGCTAACGATTATTAAGTCCTCTGTTAAAAATCGATTATAAAAATAAAATCATAAAAAATAGCATAATCCAAATTAATCAAGTATATATATTTACTAATTAATTAATGAAAGCCATACTAATTAATGTATGGAAAACATAAAAAATATCATAATCCAAATTGATCAAGTATATATTTACTAATTAATGTATGAAAGCCTGTCTCTTTTAGATAACATAAAAACGAATGGACAGTCAGAGGAAATAACATGCTGTAAGTGTGGGAAAATCAGCAGATCAAGACGAAAGTTAATTATGCTCATATTTTTACCAGATTATTTAATCACTTCAGGAAGTTTCACTATGTATTAACAAGATAATTATCAAATGATAATAAAAAAAAATTACGTCTGATATATACCTAGCCTGAATTACAACAAACTTTATACTACATAACTTGTAAGACATCAAGAAAGCTCTCGAAAAGCTGTTTTGCATTTCCTTAGCCAGCTGTTAAGATCTACGTACTTTATCACTAAAAAAAAAAAAAAAAAAAAAGAAATGCTTATCTTCAACTTCAAATTGTGTGTCATTGGTATGTATTTAATTCTGGTCAAAGTGCCAGTTTACTTAACTTCAAATATAATACTCATAGGCAAAAGAACAATCTACTATCGACCGTTCTTTAAATTTTCTTTTTGGGTGCCTACCGTCAACTAATAGTTAAAATTTTCAAACACCGAGGTTTTCAACACAGCGGGCATTTTCCCTTGTAGAGTTCTAGAAATCGGAAGGTGACATAATATCATGTGAATCTTGATAATGAGATCGCAGTTTGATAGTCCTCAAGCAACATAATTTTCGTGACATGCCAGAGGAAAGAACACAGATTTGATTCCACAAGTGAAATCACATCGGCCATTCGCTGATATATTGAATATCGCACTGATATATCAAAAACCAATATATTGATTTTCTGATATATCGAAACTTCGATATCAATACTATATATCGAAATATCGGGCGAAAATATTGATATTCCGATATATTGATAAATATCGCCCATCCCTAGTCAGTGCACCTATGCTAACAAAGGTGCATCAGCAGAAAAGGCTTACATTCGCACGACAGTATCAAAATTAGACCTCCGCTGATTGGAAAAGGATTGCCTTCCCCAATGAGTCACATTTTCTGCTTCATCGAATGAATGAACGTGGGCATATATAAGGTGAGAAACATCGGAGAACAAACACTCTTCAACCATTGCTGGCAGAACACAATCTGGTGGGGCAGCGTTATGGAATGGAGAATATTTTCGTGGCATTCTCTGGGTCCACTCATACCTGTGGAAGGCACTATGGACCGAATTTGTTATGAATCCATCCTTGCACACCATTTACACCCATACATGCTGACTGTTTTCCTTGAGTTGGATGAGATCTTCCGGCATGACAATGCAGCGTGTCACCAACTAAAAATGTTTGAGAGTGGTTGGAAGAGCAAGATAAAGACTTCAAAGTACTTCCCTGGCCCTCCTAATTCCCCAGACTTAAATCCAATTGAGCATCTGTGGGACCACCTTGATCGTGTTGTTCATTCTATTGATCCTCTACCACGCACCCTCTAGCAGCTATCAGATGCACTGCAGTCAGCAGAGTTGTATAAAAATAAAATGTATCAGCGCACACAACCATTAAAACAGAAAACTTGCTGCAAACCCACGAATCACAATAACAATAGAATAAGATAATTTAAAGAAAAATTAATACAACAATAAATAATTATTAGAACATTACAGATTTCAGAGAGGACAAAAGTACATTATGACTGAATGTGTAGAAATGTGTGTAAAATGGACATTAAGGCCAAAACTTTAAAATATTGGACTATGAACCTCATAAAAACAAGATACTAATTAAAGAAAATGTTTATATCTAGAAAAGCAGTTCTGTTAATGAACCTTCAAAAACAGTAGACTTATAAAATACATATTGAGAACAGGCCTTGATAAAATGAAGAGGCCAGAAACGTCAGTAAAAACAAAAGAACTCACTATCAGAAGATGTGAGAAATAGTTGAACATATTCACGTTAAGATAGAATTAAATATATTTATCTGAGTAAAGCCTTGAGTAAGTGTTTTAATTGCTGTAAATAACATTTTTTTATCTACAAGCAAAAACTATCTGCAAAATCTGCTAATAATGCAGAAAATATCCACATACAGCGTACGCGTGTACGTCTATATTCTGCGACTATGGCAGTCAGTGTGGCTCCACATACCTGTGAATACCTTCCAGCACCTTATTGAGTCAGTCCCAGCCTGTCCAGCTGCTGTCAGTGCTGCACATGGCAGTTGCTCTGGATATTAGCTAGTGGTCACAATAATGTGACTCGATGGTGCATTTCAGATAGCACTTGTCCTAAGCTTTAAAACAAGTGGTATTACATTTCTGTATCTCCATTAGTTCTTGAGATAGCCCTTTAGCTTTATTTTCTCTAGTTTCCTAACTGTTTTACCTGCTGTCAGGGATATAACATTTAATAACTTTTTGGTTTTAGCCCAGGGTCCATTCCAACAATGTACTCCAGATAGCATTTGTTCTAAGCTTTAACAAAAGTGGCATTAAATTTCTGTATCACCTTTAGTTCGGGAGACAGCCAATGTTAAGTAAAGCTGGTGTATACAGCATTCCCATAATAAACAACAATATTGACGAGCACACTTTTTATATTGGAAGCACAAAGCGCAACCTTGAAATTAGACTGTTTGAACACCTCAGGAATTGGAACAGATCAGAGTATAAATCTGCTCTGATCAATTACTGCATCATAAAAATAATGCCACCCCAAACTGGACTGAAATGAAAATCATTGTGTAGCACAAAACTTGGACGGAATTATTAATTGTAGAAGCCATTTGTATTTTTAAATATGACGAAAATATCTGCAATAATAACACACCTTTGGACTTATCGCATGCTTGGAAACATCTAATTGAAACAGAAAAAAGAATTAAGAAAAAGAATAAAAATTACAACAAGTAATAAGCTACTCTACAACCCAACAGAGGCGGCTTAGGAAAAGTTGCACTTTGACAAGTAGCATGACAGAGAAGAAACAAAGAACATTAACATAGTGGGAACGAATTCTACACACTGCACTTATGAATGCCCAATTGAGTGGGTGAAATGCATAGCGAGCATTATGATCGACGATACATAGGGAGAATATAACATGAACGATTATATCAGATGAGTTAAGCTAACAAACGACTCCTTCCTGTTATTTACTATTAGAACTTGGATAAGTTATTTCCGATTGTGCACAAACCACATCTTTGAATGAATCGTAGTATAAATATCCACCATTGCACTGCATCAGGATTAAACAAATCTTTAAAACGTGTTGAACAGAACAATAAAGTGACATGGTTTTTTTTTAATAAAAAAACGTTAAAGTCTAAGCCCTTGGTGTCAGCTTATTTGCATACACTGACTCCCTGCATTTCTTATTTGGGCATTCACTCGTTTTCCTGCTGCACAACTCCTTGGAACAAGTTAAGTTAATGTTACATATGCAATTTGCAGATGGGCCCCTTAGCTGTCCAAGAGTCGATGGTCGTCAGCGAAGAAAGCTGCTGCATCAGCTCGTGATCTATGCCGCGAGACTTCACTGCATCTCCGAGTGGATTTTAAAGTTATCTGTATTAGGACATTACTGGCCATTCCAGTACTTTCAGAGCATCAGGCAGAATTGGAGAAGTATGACATTGTGGGCCATTACTTTTGTCATGGTGTTCAAGTAGATTTTGCTGGTATCTGTCTGCTTGCCAGTTTATTCTTGACTTCAAGAGCCATCAAATATCTGAACATACTGTTCCGCATGACCTAACTGAGGATCAGAAGAAGGCACAGACGATAAGTTGTGGTGGGTAACGTCAGTTAGGAAGCCAAAGCTTATCCCATATTCCTCAACAGAATTGCTTACAGAGAAGAAAGTCAGAGGTATTTGAATGACATCCAGGAAACTGTGTGTGGCTCATTCTTCTGTGCAGGGAAACATTCCACAACAACAACAAAAACAATTGTAGTATTTCAGCAGGTCTAATATCCTAGAAAAAAGTCAGGCACAAAGTTTTCTGCGACACTCAAGGAATTGTGCATCATGATTTGATTTATTAAATGCCATATGTAATTAAAGAGTCCATTACTATTCTCTTGTAGCTTAACTCAAGGATTCTGTTAGTTCAGGGATGTTTCTTAGCCACAGAAATATTTAAAAACTCATGACTAATTTTCAGAATACACCTTATCATGTCTTCCACTCATGATTAGGGTGAATATGATTGACGAACTATTCTTAAAGAAAGATCCAATTATGATCACTGATGTTTTTCCCAGTCTTCTCTCAATTTTCAAACCTTCTAGCTTCTTTTTCATGATATCTAGCAGCATACTCATGATTTCAACTAATTCCAGATCATCTTATGTCTAGTTTTTTTAAATATGTCTATGTAATCCAGTTTTACAAGATTCATAACATCCAGACAACATGACTTTAAATCTCCAAAATGTCTTTTTAAAATGAAGTGATACTGCTTGGACCAATAGCTAGCTCATTGTTGAAACCACAGAAAACCCAGAGAACGATTAGTTTTCTTTAATCTATTATCTTGAAAAAATTATATTTTCCATCATCTTCAAAACATTTTTCACATTTTTTTCCTTCGGACACAGAAAACCAGGTGCTTTTCTTATGTAAAGCCTTGCTTCATTTCTATTGTTCAGAAATAAAAAAAAAACTATTTACAATGTTAAAACAGTATTTACAGTTGTTAAAAGGTACATTAAAATGCTATAAAACTGCCATGACAAAACGTTTCTGTACATAAATAAGCAATAGTTTTATAAAAACTTAGCAGTACATAAGGTTGATGATCATGTTAGTTCCATAGTTCTTGGTAAAATGCACTCTTCTCCAAGTTTGATATATTTGATACCCTGAGTCAAGTTTTGTGGCTCAATGGAGCTATATAATTTTCAAAGGAAAAAATAATTTTAAGTCTGGAACCCGAAATGAAGGAACACCCTTTATTCTATTTGACTGCCATAACATCTCTTTGGTGAGGTTTTTTAATTCATTACAACTGTGTCTTCACTGTTTTCTGGTGGCTTTCTCTCATAGGTAGATCAGTATGGTTTTGATGTCATGGTTTTTGTGAGACCATCTACTGAGAGATCCTCAAATCATTTGTTATTAATACATTGAGGGCAACTTATCATTTCATGGCCTTGCTCCCAGTTCAACATTTCCAGCACGTGAGTTGTGATCAAAATGTCGCATGTTTTTAGAGGCAGCATGGGGGCTATTCACTTTTCTTAAAGTCATTCACTTAATTATATTCTGTTCCTGGTCATGTAGGGTTTTTCGGAGATGTCATGTAGTAATCCTCAGTTACTCCTTCATTTTCATACAAAAATGCAGTCATGCCAAATATGCTCACTAGAAACATCTGCAGTCCTATTTACATATCAACACTAAAAAACACATTGTTTTTTTTTGTCATACATACACACCAAACTTCATTATACAATATATGCAATTCACAAATGCTCTATGAACTCACTATATACAGTTCATAGAGCATTTGTGGATGCTGAGTTCATAGAGCATTTGTGGATTGTATATATTGTAAAATGAAGTTTTGTGTGTATGTTTGGTGTGTATGTATGATGAAAAAACCAATGTTTTTTTAGTGTTGATATGTAAATAGGACCGCAGATGTTTCTAGTGAGCATATTTGGCATGACTGCGTTTTTGTATGAAAATGAAGGAGTAACAGATGATTACTACATGACGTCTCCAAAAAAAACCCCTACACGACCAGGAACAGAATATAATGAAGTGAATGACTTCAGATAAGAAAAGTGAATAGCCCTCGTGCTACCTCTAAAAACATGCGACATTTTTATCACAACTCACGTGCTGGAAATGTTGAACTGGGAGCAAGGCCATGAAATGGTAAGTTGCCCTGAATGTATTAATTACATAGTTGCATGTTAAATTTAAACCTTTAGATACTGGACATGTTCCAATATATAAGGTATTTACAATTTGTTATTAGGTTTTTCTTCTCTTTTTGTTATTGATCTTTTCTTTTCATTTCTGTTTCTTTTTGCCTATTTATGAGTAGTTTCCATGTATATGGAAGATCTATGCAACTATTATTATTACTACAATTCTTTGAATATTTTTCAAATTAAAATTGCTTTAGAATACCTGATTTTATCCTGTCTTTGATGCTGGAATAGATGTTTGGTATTTGTTAATAAAGTCAGGTTCAAAATTACTATTCTGACAATACTGAGTTAATGCCATGACTTTTTTTTTTTTTTTTACTTCAATTTATTATACGTTAGTTTTTCTTTCTAAATAGGAAACAAAAACAGGCTCTATTATAAAATTGTGAATTAAAAGTGTACGGAACAGTGATGGCATAAATCACTCCTCCTTTGGAGCTCATTCACCATTCACGCAAAAGAGCCATTCACGAATGATTATTCAATTTTCACCACTCCCAGTTGCCTTTCTACACTTACTGAGCAAATCATTTATTGCAGGGATCCCATCTTTATGACCACAACAGAAATGAGCAAACTGCCCAAAATAGCATAAACTTAGTTGGAACCCATTCATTATTCATGAATGAATCTCTGCTCATCATGGACACACCATTCACATTCAAGAGAAGAGTGGAAACCAGCATATTGCCCAAAAGAACATGAGTTTATTTGGAGCCATTAGCCATTCATGAATGAATCTCTGCTTATTACAACTACACCATTCACATGCAAGGCCACAGTGGAAATTGGTGAACTCCCAAAAGGGCATGAGCTTAGTTACAAACCATTCACTATTCATGAAGGGATCTTCGCTCATTACAAGCACACCATTTGCATTCAAGGCAAGAATGGAAATTGGCAAATTACTCAAAAGAGCAGGAGCTAAGTTGGAATCCATTCATGAATGAATCTCTGCTCACTGTGAAAACACTATTGGTATTTAAGGCCATAGTGGAAATCAGCAATCTTCCAAAACACTGGGAGCTTAGTCAGAACCCATTCACAAGTTAATCTCTGCTCGTCAAGAACACACCATTCGTATTCAAGGCCAGAGTGGAAACTGCACAATTCCCAAAAGAGCATGAGCTTAGTTACAACCCATTCACCATTTATGAAGGACTCTTTGCTCATTACAAACACATAATTTCATTCAAAGCCAGAGTGAAAATTGGCAAATTACCCAAAAGAGCAGGAGCTTAGCTGGAATCCATTCACAAATGAATCTCTACTGACTGTGAACACACCATTAACATTCAAGATCACAGTGGAATTTGGCAAACTTCCAAAACAGCAGGAGCTTAGTTAGGGAACCCATTCACAGTTCACGAACGAATCTCTGTTCGTCATGAACACACCATTCCCATTCAAGGAAAGAGTGGAAATCGACAAACTGCCCAAAAGAACATGCGTTTATTTGGAACCCATTAACCCTTCATGAATGAATCTGTGCTTGTTACAAATACACCATTCACACGGAAGGCTGGCCAACTCCCAAAAGAGCATGAGCTTAGTTACAACCCATTCACTGTTCATGAAGAAATCTTTGCTCATTACAAATACACTATTTGGATTCAAGGTCACACGGGAAATTGGCAAATTGCCTAAAAGAGGATGAGCTTAGTTGGAACTCAATCACCATTCACAAATGAATCTCTGCTCCTTGTGAACACACCATTAGCATTCAAGGCCAGAGTGGAAATTGCTAAGACCATGGGCTAGCTTAAAACACATTCACTGTTCAAGAATGTATCTTTGCTCATCGTGAAAACACTACTCAAGTGAATGACATTCACATTTCACTCCCATTCTTGCACTATATTTCCTAGCTGTTACCTATCAACAACAAAAAATGTACTAATTAATTCTCATATTGACAGTAAATAAAAAAAATGTACTGATAAATGAACAAAAAAAATTTAACAAAACTGCTTTTAAAGCAATAGCAAGTATCTCAAGAACAAAGCAGGCCTGGGCCAAAACAATAGGGGTACAGACAGAGGACATAATTCAGGTTGAATATGATCACCAAAATTTTTAAGCCCATAATCCTAAAAATAGAAGTTATAACCTCAAAGGTGAACAAAAGAGAAAACAATAAGTTAAAATTTCTTCCCTACAACAGTAAAAGGGCTAGAGTCATGGGAGCATGTCACCAAGGAACATAGCTCTTGAGAGCAGCAATTCCCTTTGGGGGGAGGGAAGAGGCAGGTGTTAAATTTCATGTATGGGCCACAGGTGATTCATAATGTAGGACAAAAGAAAGGAACAATCCTTAAGCAATACCAAGGAAGCATGGAGAAGAGTGTGGTGATCCACCTAATTCTAAGTAAGAAAATCCATGTTGTGCTACTGAGGGCAATGCATTAAAGGATGAGAAAAAGGAAGACACTTTGCATATGCGAGGGTATAAGCTTATGCATCATTGTACACCAATGATGGATGCCTCCCATCACAGACAGGCCTGATGAGAGGGGGGGGAGAGCTGTAGTACTGGGGTCTGGGCAGAGCCCGCTTCTTAAGTAATTTTTTTTCTAATTATTATTTTATGGTGTCCGAATATTTTTCAAGCTATACCCTCACCGAGGTTGGGTAGTTATGCGTAAAAATTATAGCTCACTCCACTCCAGCGTCTAAATACGTTAACTCAACAAAAACTTGGGAGCATCTTTCCCAACGTCTGTATTGCACTCCGAGTCTTCTGCACACTTCCTGTTAGTGTGGCTGAGGGCGAGCGACTGGCAAGAGTGAAGAATTTCTTGCGCTCTACCATGACTCAAGACAGGTTGTCATAGTTAGGAACTTTGGCTCTTGAGTCTCAACTTACTCGTCAATTAGACTTTCAGGACATAATCAACACTTTTGCTCATAAAAAGGCACGAAAATCCATTCTGTAGTAAAAGGAAAGGCGTTCTGTTTTGTAATGAAAAAAAAAAAAAAGTGTTTTTTCGAAAGTGTTTTTAAAATAAAATTTTGTAAATATATACAATACTTGATTTATATGTACTACTACAATACACATTAAAACATGTTATTTTTTAAAATTTCTTTTTAATTTAATTTTACTTCAATTTCAAAAAAACTTGACCTTGAAACTCTGATCATAATGTTGACATAATACTACCACTGTTTATTTGCAACAACATATCACTGATGTGTGGAGGGGAGATATGAAAAATTATCCACCTCAAAAAAAGATTGAAGAGTTGCAACTGGTTGGGTTGTCAGGAAGAAGGAGAATGGTGGGTGGGGAGTAGGTGAGGAAATGGAAATATGGATTATGTGGTTAGTGGAGGAGCCAATGTGTGTGTGTGAGGGGTGGGAAGAGATTTAATTGCACTGGGGCCTGAGCTCCCTCTCCACGGCTCTGCCCACAGAGACGTCTCTAGGGCAAAGCATAGATTCATGGTACACACTGGTGTTATAAGTAAAAAGAAGTACATAACACCTAGACTGGGAAGAAGGGAGGTAGATGAGTGCTGGTACTGTTAGACTGTTCAGAAAAATTTAAGCAATGAACCCTCCTCTGTCAAGAATAGGATCAGAGAACAGTGGAGAGTGAAAGGAAATCCACTTACAGCCAGTAAAAGCTGGGAAATGCATTAGCCCTGCCTGAATGGTTCCCCCTCCAATGATCTTGAAGGAGGATCTCTTATCATCTCAATGCTTAACAGGAAGGTACGTTGAAAAACATTAAGAGTTTGTACACATCTGAGACACAGAAACAAAGAACAATACCCATTTCTCACAGAGTGAGGCATATAAAATATTAAGCTGATAAGAACAGACACAAAGCGTTTATCATTTCTGAACTGGGGTGGAATATGGTTAAATGTGCTGCAACTCCAGCATCTGTTGCAGTAATAGTGGATTGAATTATTATTCACAGCTGTGAGAACAAACCATTCACCATTCAAAGTGAAGAATCGTCCAAACTTATGCGGATGAAATGAAGTTAAACATGCTGCGACTTTAGTATGTGTTGCAGTAATGGCATATTTAATGATCATTCACAGGGGTGAGAGTGAACCATTCAATTCACCATTCACAGTGAAGAATCATTCGAACTGATGCGGATGAAATGAAGTAAAACATGCTGCGACTTCAGTGTGTGTCGCAGTAATGGCGGATTGAATGATCATTCACAGCGGTGAGAACGAACTATTCCATTCACCATTCACGGTGAAGAATCATCCAAACTCATGCGGACGAAATGAAGTTAAACATGCTGCGACTTCAGCGTGTGTCGGGCAGATTGGATGATCATTCACAGGGGTGAGAGTGAACCATTCAATTCACCGTTCATTCATGGTGAAGAATCATTCAAACTCATGCGGACGAAATGAAGCAAAACATGCTGCGACTTCAGTGTGTGTCACAGTAATGGCAGATTGGATGATCGTTCACAGTGGTGAGAGCAAACCATTCCATTCGCCATTCACGGTGAAGAGTCATCTGAACTCATGGGAACGAAATGAAGTTAAATGTGCTGCAACTTCAGTGTGCGCCACAGTAATGGTGGATTGGGATATCATTCACAGAGGTGAGAGCAAACCATTCTATTCACCATTCACGGTGAAGAGTCATCCGAACTCATGCGGGGCGAAATGAAGTTAAATGTGCGGTGACTTCAGCGTGTGTCGCAGTAATGGCAGACTGAATGATCATTCACAGGGGTGAGAGCGAGCTATTCCATTCACCATTCACAGTGAAGAATCTCCTGAACTCATGCGGATGAAATGAAGGTAAACGTGCTGCGACATTCAGTGTGTGTCACAGTAATGGCGGATTGAATTATCATTCACAGGTGTGAGAGCACACCATTCATGGTGAAGCATCACTTGTGAATGAATAGTTCACGAATGGTACACCACTAGAAGGGAATTAGCTTTACCACAAAATCCAAAATTACACAATCTCTTTCTCTCAAAATTACAATATGTTTTTGAGAGTACTTACCAGTGCTTCCCTGTAATCCTCCAATGCAGATAAGGTAGTAGAAAACTGTTTGAGTGCAGTCTTCACTGACTGATTTAAATTCTCCTTCAGAGCATAATCCATAACAGTTTTTGACAAATCATCACCACTGTCTCTGAGATGGGCCAGTCTGTTAGCATATGCACCCACTTGGTGGCAGATGTCTGTAAAGTGCTTTTCCACCATTTTGATTCTCTCTTGAATGAAGTGGCTCTGAAGTTCACTAAAACAATGCATGTAAGAATTACCTAAACATGGCATTTTCACATATATATGAGACAAAAATCTGATACCAAATAAAAACCTTCAATTGAAACTGCATTTATTAATATACGATATATTGGGTTGACGCATAAGTTTATGCTGTTTTTTTCACTGCAGTACAGGAATGTATTACATCAGAAAGGAAAATGGAATCAATCAACTATGTATTCCCCCCCCCATTGTTTACGATGGTGTCCAAATGTCTGGATAGGTCTGCAATGCCATTCATGAAAAGTCATACAGGTTTTGCTGCAAAGAAATCCCCAAGGAAATTCTGGAGATCAACATCATTGTTGAACCTTCTGCCACAGAGTGCATTCAACAGAGATTGGAACAGGTGATAGTCTGAATGGGCGACATCTGGGGAATAGGCCGGATGTGGAACGATCTCCCATTTCATGTCCTGAATGGGCATTTCAGTCATGTTTGCACTGTGAGGGCGTGCGTTATCATGTTGGAGAAGGGCACCATGGCGCCGATGTGGCCGTTTCTGTTGAATTGCTCCCTCCACATGACAGAGTTGCTCACAATAGAGTGCAGCGTTGATGGTCTATTTCCTCGGCAGCATTTCCCAGTGAATAATGCCTTCCATGTCCCACCAGACACACAACATGATCTTCGCAGGATGAAGGTCATGTTTTGGATGTGGTGTGTGCGTCTTGTTTGGGCTTAACCATTTCCTCTGATGCCTGAAATTCACGTACAGGCACCACTTTTCATCTCCAGTAACAATATGTGACAGAAAAAGGTTGTGTTGCTGAGAACATTCACAATAACGGGTGAGCAAGGAACCACATATGGCAACACGCTGATAAAAAAAGAGTGGTAGGCAATTCATGTAACTAACAAACAAGTTAAGTAGATGGTAGTTGAGAACATGCTAAGTTACGTAAAAAAAGTTTTAAGGCAAATATATTTCAGCCATTACTATGGCCTTCATCAGTGCGATTACAATTTGTTTCGTTGCCAGATTGGAAAGGTAAGTTTTGTAACGGTAACTACGGGTGACGTGATGTAATGAGAGATTTCCAGATTAGGAAACGTAAATGGGGAGCTCAAAGTTGCAATTTTTGGAAAATAAAATTTCCAAACTTTCTCTAAACCTCAGAGAAAAACGATTTTGGAAGGAAGCTAACTTTTTTGTATTGGACCACAGTGGAGTAGCAGAAGTGTCAGCCATGGTAAGTTGAGAAAACCTTCCTCTTCCTTGTCTCAACTTACCATGGCTGACACTTCTGCTACTCCACTTTGATCTGATACAAAACAGTTGGCTTCCTTCAAAAATCGTTTTTCTCTGAGGTTTAGAGAAAGTTTGGAAATTTTATTTTCCAAAAATTGCAACTCTGAGCTCCCCATGTACATTCCATGCATCTGGAAATCTCTCATTACATCACCTCACCTGGAGTTACCATTACAAAACTTACCTTTCCAATATGGCAACGAAATGAATCGCAGTCGCACTGATGAAGGCCATAGTAATGGCTGAAATATATTAGCCTTAAAACTTTTTATACGTAACTTAGCGTGTTCTCAACTACCATGTACTTAACTAGCAACATGCTGATTCATGTTGTCCTTGGTGAGAGTGTGAGGCACCCAAAACACCAATTTCTAGACTTTTCCCATATGTTTCAGGTGTCACACCACTGTGACCTGATCACAGTCCATCTCAGTGACCAATTTACGTGTGGTTTGACGTGAATCCAAGTGGATGAGGTGGTTCAAACGATTCTCATCAAAGTGAGATGGATGAGCTGAGCGTGGAGAGTCGTTGAGGTCAAAATTGCCACCTCGGAACCACTCTAAACATTTGTGGGCTGTCCTTGGACCAATAGCATCCTACCCATACACAGCACAAATTTATCAAGTAGCCTCAGCGGCTGTGGATACCTTATTAAACTTGTAGCGGAGAAGATGTCGGAAATGTTCATTTCTCTCAACTCGACACTCCATACTTCTGGACCTAAAAACCAAAAAACCATTAGCCACAATCACACAATGCAATATGATTTAGATACACGATATTACTGGCAACATTTTGATATACAACTGACCGTCTGCATCGTCACTACTGACCTGGGAAACAGTTGTGAAATAAAATGGCATGAATTTAAGCATCAACCCAATAATTTCAAACTACGGCTTAAAGTTTGCAAATTGCAGTAATTTAATTCCATAGCTTTTAAAACAATGTGTAAGAAGTATAGTGCATGAATGGCAAGCACAATGTCACAAAACCACCACTGCAAGGAGAGGAAAAACCAAATTTCAGTCTGAAAGTCTAAAAAATTAATACCTCAAAATTTTTACAAAGAAAATTAATATTCTGCTCTTCAGAGTAAACACAGCTCCTAAGGGGTTATTACAATTCTTGGTATTTCATAAAGTACGTTACTTTTTCAAGTAGTTCTTTCTGCTTGCAAATGTTTTACAGATTCCAGAAGTCCAATTGTGAAAAATTGCAACTGGTTCCACTCACTGCAAAGAACATTGTGTATGGAGGTAAATCCATAAGCAAAGGCAATTTGTACTACAGGCAACAGCAGCCAACCAATGTTAACACGCCATAACAGCAGTTACACAAGGTGGCACCTGAATTGAATAATGTTACATGCCAGTCTGGCTTCTTTAGTGGGTGTGTAAACATGAAAGTTCTAATAAAAAACTACTATTATGGGAATTCTTACTAGGAAATTTTTAATTGCAAATTTTCAGAGAAAACTCTTCTCCTTCTTCAGGCTGTCTTTTGTTGTCACTTATTCCTGTTACTATTTCTTCTTCTTCAGGCTGTCTTTTGTTGTCACAAGGAATAAGTAACAGCAAAAGACATCCTGAAGAAGGAGAAGAGTTTTCTCCAAAAATTTGCAATTAAATTAAAAATTTCCTAGTAAGAATTCCCATAATAGTAGTTTTTGATCAGTAATTGAATTAAGAAACTAAGAAGCCAATTTTCAACATCAGCTTTACTCAATGAAAGTTCCTTTTTCTGTGTCAGAGAAAATTTTGTCAATGGGGGTAGAAATGTGACAAAGATTCCTCAGAGTGCCGTGCCTGTCAATGTTGTGAACACGTGTTGATCAAGTGAACTCTTTTATTCAAGAACGACAAATTACTGTCTGATATTTTAGACATAAATTATGGTTATGCCTACGAAATGGTGCACAATGACCATAGGCACTGACTATATGCATTCTCAGAAGCTTAAAAATGCCCCCATAGAAATCCGAGCCAGTGACATAGCCAGAAATTTCTTAGGGTGGGGGAATCTATGGATTTGGTTTTCATTGATGAAAGCCTCATACATGTTGACATCAATGTATAATAAATACTCTAAAATGCTCAGATTTCGACCACATATGTTTTTCTTATGCAACTCATTTTTTTTACAAAAATGTTGGTTACCATGGTTTACACCCGAACCCTTCAAATATCAATTAATGTAACATGTTAAAATACAATGGTTCAGTGGTAATCTTTATAAAAGTTTCAACTTTTCTTCTTAACAAAAAGGCTTTCCACGTTTAACTTCTACAACCCCCCCCTCCTTCCCATCAGGGTATCACAAAAGCCCTCAGTACTAAATTTCATCTTGATAGCTATAAAAGGAGTAGTTTTTGAGTTATGGTGACAGCAACTCCTCCCCCCCATTCACTCACACACACATACAGACGCCACCATGAAAATAGTCAAATCGTATTTGGGGGAGGCCAGAACGAGTATTTCTGTTGAAATCTGGATGTCATTTTGTTTTTACGATTACAATACTTTTTTATACATTAGTGGAAGGGAGTAAAAATGTGTGGGTTATATTTTAAGGATGCTCGGCAAAGTGGGAGGGGGGGGCAAAACTGACGCTGTGTGAAGGGCCCTGGTAACTCTACTGATCTCCTACTTAGTAGCACAAACAAACAGCAGAAAAATTAGCAAAGGCCCCTCTCAGTGAATGCATATCCACCCTCCTCATTTGCCCCTGGCCATACAAACATTGAAAAAAAAAAAAAAGGCTTTAAAAGCTAAAAATTTGGAAGAATGGAGAACAGCTGAATTTTTATGTTCCTGAGGATTTAAAAGCTAAGGATTTGGAAGAGTGGAGAACAGCTGAATTTTCATGTTCCTGAGGATTTAAAAGCTAAGGATTTGGAAGAGTGGAGAACAGCTGAATTTTCATGTTCCTGAGGATTTAAAAGCTAAGGATTTGGAAGAGGGGAGAACAGCTAAATTTTCATGTTCCTGAGGATTTAAAAGCTAAGGATTTGGAAGAGTGGAGAACAGCGGAATTTTCATGTTCCTGAGGATTTAAAAGCTAAGGATTTGGAAGAGTGGAGAACAGCTGAATTTTCATGTTCCTGAGGATTTAAAAGCTAAGGATTTGGAAGAGTGGAGAACAGCTGAATTTTCATGTTCCTGAGGATTTAAAAGCTAAGGATTTGGAAGAGTGGAGAACAGCTGAATTTTCATGTTCCTGAGGATTTAAAAGCTAAGGATTTGGAAGAGGGGAGAACAGCTAAATTTTCATGTTCCTGAGGATTTAAAAGCTAAGGATTTGGAAGAGTGGAGAACAGCGGAATTTTCATGTTCCTGAGGATTTAAAAGCTAAGGATTTGGAAGAGTGGAGAACAGCTGAATTTTCATGTTCCTGAGGATTTAAAAGCTAAGGATTTGGAAGAGTGGAGAACAGCTGAATTTTCATGTTCCTGAAGATTTAAAAGCTAAGGATTTGGAAGAGTGGAGAACAGCTGAATTTTCATGTTCCTGAGGATTTAAAAGCTAAGGATTTGGAAGAGTGGAGAACAGCTGAATTTTCATGTTCCTGAGGATTTAAAAGCTAAAGATTTGGAAGAGTGGAGAACAGCTGAATTTTCATGTTCCTGAGGATTTAAAAGCTAAGGATTTGGAAGAGTGAAGAACAGCTGAATTTTCATGTTCCTGAGGATTTAAAAGCTAAGGATTTGGAAGAGTGGAGAACAGCTGAATTTTCATGTTCCTGAGGATTTAAAAGCTAAGGATTTGGAAGAGGGGAGAACAGCTAAATTTTCATGTTCCTGAGGATTTAAAAGCTAAGGATTTGGAAGTGTGGAGAACAGCTGAATTTTCATGTTCCTGAGGATTTAAAAGCTAAGGATTTGGAAGAGGAGAGAACAGCTAAATTTTCATGTTCCTGAGGATTTAAAAGCTAAGGATTTGGAAGAGTGGAGAACAGCGGAATTTTCATGTTCCTGAGGATTTAAAAGCTAAGGATTTGGAAGAGTGGAGAACAGCTGAATTTTCATGTTCCTGAGGATTTAAAAGCTAAGGATTTGGAAGAGTGGAGAACAGCTGAATTTTCATGTTCCTGAGGATTTAAAAGCTAAGGATTTGGAAGAGTGGAGAACAGCGGAATTTTCATGTTCCTGAGGATTTAAAAGCTAAGGATTTGGAAGAGTGGAGAACAGCTGAATTTTCATGTTCCTGAGGATTTAAAAGCTAAGGATTTGGAAGAGTGGAGAACAGCTGAATTTTCATGTTCCTGAGGATTTAAAAGCTAAGGATTTGGAAGAGGGGAGAACAGCTAAATTTTCATGTTCCTGAGGATTTAAAAGCTAAGGATTTGGAAGAGTGGAGAACAGCGGAATTTTCATGTTCCTGAGGATTTAAAAGCTAAGGATTTGGAAGAGTGGAGAACAGCTGAATTTTCATGTTCCTGAAGATTTAAAAGCTAAGGATTTGGAAGAGTGGAGAACAGCTGAATTTTCATGTTCCTGAAGATTTAAAAGCTAAGGATTTGGAAGAGTGGAGAACAGCTGAATTTTCATGTTCCTGAGGATTTAAAAGCTAAGGATTTGGAAGAGTGGAGAACAGCTGAATTTTCATGTTCCTGAAGGATTTAAAAGCTAAGGATTTGGAAGAGTGGAGAACAGCTGAATTTTCATGTTCCTGAGGATTTAAAAACTAAGGATTTGGAAGAGTGGAGAACAGCTGAATTTTCATGTTCCTGAGGATTTAAAAGCTAAGGATTTGGAAGAGTGGAGAACAGCTGAATTTTCATGTTCCTGAGGATTTAAAAACTAAGGATTTGGAAGAGTGGAGAACAGCTGAATTTTCATGTTCCTGAAGATTTAAAAGCTAAGGATTTGGAAGAGTGGAGAACAGCTGAATTTTCATGTTCCTGAGGATTTAAAAGCTAAGGATTTGGAAGAGTGGAGAACAGCTGAATTTTCATGTTCCTGAGGATTTAAAAGCTAAGGATTTGGAAGAGTGGAGAACAGCTGAATTTTCATGTTCCTGAGGATACTATTTCCAGGGCTTGAAAAATATCTGAAAAATTGCATGCCTGACTGGCAGTGGCATATCTTGCAAAACCTGGGTCACCTGCCCCCAGTACCATTTTTTTTAAATTTTTAAATTGTGAAGTTTATTTTTCAGTTGTTAACTAATATAAGTAACTTTTTTTCTTAATTTTAGATTCATGCTATTGCCATCACAATACCATATTATTATAAGGATTAGGATTTTAACACTTTTTTGTACATGCACTCCATTTTTCTTTCCTTTTGGTGAAGTTGAGTGTTATGTTTCCATAAAAAGTTTCGTCCGAGTATTTTATCACATTTAAAAAGAATGTTTTTCTCTATTGACAAAACAGCCAATTTGCTCAAGCGTACAAGCCCTTGTGTTTCCCTAAATATAGTATGTTTTGATCCTTTTTAATGCAGAAAAACTTTTTTTCGGCAGTTGCTGCTGGAAATTTTAATATTATTAGGTCCACTAATTTGTGCACCTCAATAAACACGATGTCCGATTTATTCAATTCCAGGTAACTAGTAATGTCTCTTACTAAAATCGTTTTGTATTCACAAAGGGAATAATTAACACCTTAACACACATACACACGCAGTTCATCTTTATCACATTTAAAAAGAATGTTTTTCTCTATTGACAAAACAGCCGATTTGCTCAAGCGTACAAGCCCTTGTGTTTCCCTAAATATAGTATGTTTTGATCCTTTTTAATGCAGAAAAACTTTTTTGGCAGTTGCTGCTGGAAATTTTAATATTATTAGGTCCACTAATTTGTGCACCTCAATAAACACGATGTCCGATTTATTCAATTCCAGGTAACTAGTAATGTCTCTTACTAAAATCGTTTTGTATTCACAAAGGGAATAATTAACACCTTAACACACATACACACGCAGTTCATTTTTGAGTCGAACTGTGTCAAAATCTGAAGCATAGGGTTCTTTAAGTTCTGACAGCAGATGATCAGGAAAGAATCCAACAAATGCCAATTCGAATACAACAAATGCCACGAATTTAAGAAATAATATCACTAATTTTTATTCATTGACACTTCACGCAGTTGAAACAACTCTCGCGAAACACAGACATTTACGGGAAGGAGCATGCAAGTGACAAAGGTTTTAGTCAAAGTCTTCTCTTTTCTGAGTGAACTGTTGCCTAAAGCAATGGCCCATTCACACTCTATCTGCTCCTCCAAGTTATCATGGAAACCCCAACCGGCAAACGTATCTAAAGTCTTGGAATCACACAGCGAAGACTGGTAGAGCGACTGGTTGCGTCACAATGACACCATCCCTCCACTAGGACACCCGTTGGTCTTTGATCGCCAGACTCATTCTCTTAGTCAAAAGAAGTGAATCAAGCATATGTGGGTTTTTTTTTCAGGGAAACATCGACATAGCTTAATACCGTTGATAATAATTGACTTAAATTGACTTTTATTTGTGCATTCTCTGGGCTTCACAGCTAGCCTCGAATATACGCCACTGCTGACTGGGCATGTGTAGAAATATCTACCTGCCCTGGTAGTAAAAGCTGGATTCCCAGGAAAATTTATCTTTTAAATTAACAAATTAGAAGCCTTATTTCAGTTAAAAAATAGGATACTCTTTTTATTCAACTTTTGCTTTGCTGCCTGCATTCCAATGTTCAATGCACAAAATGGTGCACCCATCTATCTATCAGCCAGGCATTTTCATGTAGGATTTCCAACCACAGAGAAGGTTTAGGCCCAAACCACCTAAAGCGGGTCCGCCTTTTGAGCAGGGCACAGAAACGGAAAGAGTGAGAGCAAGTCTAGCGACTCTGACAGAACAGTTTGTAAGTGAGAGAGAGAGCACAGTAGATGGCGCCACCGTACAAATACGATGTCGTTTGGAAGATCATCCCAGGATTGAACCTGAGGAACCTCCATTGAGTCTTACTTGCCAACCACTAAGCCATCTGCAGCTCAAATGGTGCATTTTGCCTCACTCTCTCAAGTTATACCGGCGACCCAACCTCAGCAGGGACTGTGTGATATCTCGTAGTTGTTTACCCCACCCCGTCGCTAACTATAAACATTTACAGCTAAACTACATATGGCCCCTATTTCTGGAGCTACAGCATAATGTCTCTCTATTCTAAAAAAAAGTAACTACCACCGCTGCTGCTGCCGCTGTTTCAGAAATTTTGCGACACTCTTGCTTTCCTAGCTCGCAGCGAAAAACGTATGGAACACAAAAATATAAAATTTACATCGCTTGTAGAGAATTGTTTGGAGAACACACTGAAATAAACCGTTTCTCGATTCTAGCGATACTTTAAGAGCTATTGTATTTCAAAGTTAAGGTAAGCAAAAAGTGCTATCAGGTTGCGTTCCAGAACCCATAACAGCAACAGAACAACGAAACTTTGTAGGCATGTAGTGCCATGACCGAATGTTTGCACCTCGTCGCTCTTTTTCTGAATTTCGATTTAGTTTACAAGAAATTAAATTTCTAAATTTCACAAAATTGTCTATTTCGCGATGGGATCCATTTAAAAAAAAACCCGGATATATGGCAAACTATAAATCATAAAGCATTGCAATTTTTACAGCATAAACTTACAACTATCATCCCTCTTTCAAAAAAAAAAAAAAAAAAAAAAAATTAAGAAAAAGTAATTGTCTGATTTTTAAGCATTTTTTAAAGACACAAAGGAAAGAAACCAACGGCTTGTCTGTATTCATGATAACCACAGAGGAATGTTCTGGTCACGTCTGCCATGGTGACGTAGAGAATTTGTTATGCATATGTTTTGTTGGTAAAGCTATCTCAGTTGTTTAAGGTGGACGTCAAGTAATTTTGCTTCCTATACTTCCAATGGAAAAACGTCTGTACACATTTTCTTCACAATTAATGCGTTCCCAAGGATGAAAATTTGAACATTGATTAAAATAGCTTCATTTTATAACTTGGAATACTTAATATTTTCTAAAACATAACCATTATTATGCAATCCAACATTTGTTCATGTCTACTGACGTCATCAAAGTACAGGTCGCACCGTCTTTTTTCTGGACAATTAATGCGTTCCCAAGGATGAAAACATGAACATCGATTAAAATAGCTTCATTTTATAACTTGGAATACTTAATATTTTCTAAAACATAACCATAATTATGCAATCTAACATTTGTTTGTAATTAAAGAAATAATATTCTCTTGTTCTTGGAACTAGTTAACGAACAACTTCTGGTGATCTGCAGTGATATGAAGAATGGTGTGTGGCGACCATCTTTTTTCTTATAGGAGGAGAAATTCTCCACACTAAACCCTGTTTCTCCAAAACTTAGTTGCCTGTCCTGGCAACTAGATTTGCTTTTTATCTGCCCATGCCAATAATTTACATGCTCCGGGCATTTCAGGCATTGTATTTATCAATCATTCTATGGAGAAGTAAACAATGCACTTCCTAGGAAAAATACATAAGGTTACATGCCAAAAAGCATGAGACTCATTAGTTTTTGGCAAAGTCCAGGGTTATATTTTAAAATTGAACAAAAAGTTGAAAATGGCTCATCTTGAACTTGGTGGGGCAAAAAAAGTTTCAAGGTGGGCTTCAGTCTACCCTCTCACCCCCATGGCAACATCCCTGATGATGATGACTAAGGATACTAGTCCAGGGTTACATTTTAAAGTTGAACAAAAAATTGAAAATGGCTCATCTTGAACTTGGTGGGCAAGAAAACTTTCAAGGTGGGCTTCAGTCCACCCTCTCACCCACGTAGCAACATCCTTGATGATGATGACTAAGGATACTACAGGGTATTCGGAAAGTAACTGTGCACCTAGGCTACCGTTTTGTTTTCGCAATTATCAAGTGCAGTATGTGCCACCGGAACGTAATAAAGTGGATTCTCCCAGTCGCAGCCAATCGCGGGAACCCATGGGGCTCACTGCGCATGTGCAGCAAGCTGCTCGAAGTGTCGGTTGCCGCATTGCGGCAGTTGAGTTCTGAAGGTCAACAGAGACGAGTCGTTGTTACTGTAAGTATCGAAGTTATCATGTGTGCTGTTGTTGTTCAGTTTTTCGCACTATGGTTCTTTCAATTGCGGAATGTGTGTTTCTGGTTGAATACGTCTTTCGAGAAGGCAATGAATACACCGATTTAGTGCGGCAGCAATTTGCTGCCAAATTCCCAGACACACCTGTACCTCATCGTAATGTAGTTTGTCGACTTATTGAGAAATTTCGTGCGACAGGCTCAGTGTTCGACGCTGAACGAAGCGGGAGACCAACTAAACTTACCGATGTATATCAAATACGTGGAGAAGTTGATGGACATCTCTGACTCCCTGCTGTGGAGTCCATCAAAATCATTGCGCAAGTTGGCGCAAGAGGAAAATATCGGGCTTGCGACAGCGCATAAAGCGGTGAAAGAATCATTGCACCTCTACCCATACAAAGTAATAGCAGTACAACAATTGCAAAAGGCGGATCACGTAAAACGACTCCGGTACTGTGAATGGTTTAACAATTTTATTCAAACGAAAACTGTTGCTGTTCTTGATGTCACCTTCTTTACAGATGAGGTGTGATTCCACCTCTCTGGGTATGTTAACGCACAAAACACACGATTGTGGTCCACAGGGACTCCTCATGCTGTGTCGGAACCACCCTTGCATGACCAGAAAATCGGAGTGTGGGTCGCGCTATCCAGACGGCGCATTGTCGGGCCGTTATTCTTTCAGGACACTGTGAATAGTGCACGTTACTGTTCCATACTCCACGACTTCATCGGTCGCCTTGAAGAAGACGAAATCACCTACAGCTGGTTTCAACAAGATGGCGCTACTGCGCACACAGCTCACACCTATATGAAACTTCTGAATGAGGTTTTCGGCAAACGTGTCATCTAAAAAACCTATGGCCCTCTCGCTCCCCGGACCTTACTCCACCAGACTTTTTCTGTGGGGCGCAGCAAAATCTGCTGTGTATCGTGATCGCCCACACACGCTTGATCAATTACAAACTGCAATAACTACGTTCATCAGAAACATCTCACAAGCAGAGCTGCAGAAAGTGTTTGCAAATACACTGAAACGGGTTCAGCGCTGTATCGACGCTCGTGGAGATCACTTCGAACATTTTTTTTTAAGTGCATAGCTTAGGTGCACAGTGACTTTCCGAACACCCTGTAGAAACTGTATGCCAGGTGAATCCCGAAACAGCTGACCAATCAAAACAAACAACATTGTAAGGAGATTTATGCTTAGTTTTTGCAGCATTAGGAAGAAGATCCAGGTTAACTGAAAAGGAATCTCACAAGGGGTGAGACCTGGCTACAACATTTTGACCCTGAAAGCAAGAGAAAAATTACAAAATGGAAACACCTCTCATCCCTAGTAAAAATAAAATGCACAAAAGCCTCACAAAAATCTCGCTAACATTGTTTTGGGATATATCCATGAGCCTGTTTTAGAACATTATATGGAACATGAAAAAAATTTTTACAGTTCAATAAATTCAGCAATATTTAAGGCCAAGCTAAAACCAGCAATTTGTAACAAAAACAGAAGACTGTTGTCAAAACAATCTTTTGTTTTTGTTTTGACGTAGGACTACGTCTAACCCTGCGGATAGTATGGGGCAACTTACGGCCGACCGCATGTGACAAAAATAGGTCCCAATTGAAATCATTATAGCGTTAAAAATACGTGTTGCATACTAATTGTGTTAACATATTCATAAATAGCATGGAGTCCAATTTGCGTACTGCGCAATACATCGTGCCTGCAATGCTCCCCTCATTCACTGTGCACGGGGGAGATGATGCAATATTTCTGGGTGAGCCACCGTGTTTGACTCAGTCTATCTCAGCAACCGTGAGCACAACATAACTGTGCGTGGTATCATTTTAAAGCTCTTGACCAGATTTATTCAAATGTATGAAGAATGTTTTGCAGTGGTTTGAACTGAACATTTTAAAAATTGTTTTCTTATGAACCGGTGAACCCTTTTGATAATATCGTGGTTTATCTGGAAAACCATGAGTGCAAAACGACTGTGCATGGTATTGTTTTAAAGCTCCCAACAAGATCTATTCAAATATATAAATAACATATCACAGTGATTTAAACAATTATTTTTTTAATTGTCTTCATGGGAAAGGGTTAGCATTTCTGACAATGCCGCAGAATGAACGCAAGCAAATGTGGAGAAAATTAACACAAGAGGCAAGAGCAAGTGACGAGCAATGCAAGAAGCCCAAAGACTGCAGCCCAACAAAATCTTAGAGAATATCGAAAATGCCTGAAAGCAGCTGCTGCCAAACAAAAATGCAACACACCGATTGAACCCGTACCCAGCCCATCTCAAACTCTGCTTTATTTTCACAACGTATCCAGCATTATTTGTAAAAATTATTACCTTAGACCTGTATTGGCTATAACAAATTAAATAAATGCTTTGAAACCATACTTGACTACCTTTTTTTCAACTCCCTAATCTGCAAGTCATAATCCTACATTCCAAAACTAATGGCTCAATCAGAACTGAGCCTACCCAAGCTTTTTTTTTTTTTTTTTTTTATGAGTTGCATCATGGAAATGCTCACTCCCATACAGCAACTGCAACCATGGAAACAATTACAAACCTCAAGTCTGAGGTTCTTCCACATTCACCTTATAGCACAGACCTTGGACCAAGTGATTTCCATTTTTTGGCCCACTTAATGAACCATTACATGGTCAATAGTTTGGTAGTGATGAAGAGGTTAAAGATGCAGTGCAAATATGGTTTCAGGAATAGCAGCTCGGTAACATGTTATTTATACCATTTCATGAGCTTCACATGTGCCATAGTTTACCTGCCATTGCTTTGATTTGCATAAAGATGCACTGGTCATACTGTTTTAGCTCTTCAGTGTAATTTTAAGGGGCATAGTGTTTATGAGTGAATTTGTTCATTAGTGTTTTCACTGAATTTGATACACCATAAGACACCGCAAAACTTTCTGAAATTGAAATCTATTTTGAAATGCAACTATCATGAGTGTGTACATATCCTAGTTTTACTTGTGGATTTTAACTACATCACTGAACAATACCTAAGAAATAAGGGATTAATTTTGCCTGTTGAAGGTCACAATTCTTCGTGTAGTTTTTGTTAAGATTGATCTTAGTTTTCCCCTTGTATCTCTAGAAAAACATGTGCTGGCACCTCAAAATTTGGGAATTTTGTCTACCCCTTATTAAAATCCATTTTAGACATATCACATTTTGCGTTGTTGCCCACTACCCCCTTTTCTCTATATATTAACACATTCAGTACATGCTATTTCAATTTATGAAATGTTTTCACAGAAATTGAGGGCTTACTGTAATCGGTGTTTACGAAGGAAGAGAGTAGAAGGTGATGAAGAGATCATACGTGGTAAAATTATGGAAACAAACTGATCATATGAATTAATAAAGAAATAATCTCCACAAACACCTAGCAGGGATCGAAACTTATGTGGTATCATGTATTTGCATAAAACATGCATAACCACGACAAAATGTAAGTGCTTATTAATCTTATCCTAGTTAAATGTTACTAACAAGAAATGGTATGCGTTGTAACAGAAATTCCTGCAAATTGATGTACGATTCCTCCCTCTTTATTCAAACTAGAGCTCGGTAAGGTAGAATTTTACGATAATTATTTTGAACTTTGTGCTTCATACAAAGACATATTGAAAACAGTCAGCAATATTTAACATTTAGTTATCAGATACAACAATCTTTACCAACCTTGACTTTTGATCCATCGCCGTGCCCTCGGAAAATTTAAATCCCGTTCTTCAGTTCATCCGAGTTCAGCCGTTCAGCTCCCGATATAAACAAACAACGCTGGGGAGCAAAAAGTGATGCCAAACCTGATAAGTAATGTCATGGACGGTTGCAACGCACAGCAAATTGGCCACATCACTCATGGAGGCAGTAATCACTTCAAAAAATATTTCCAAAAGCGGACTCAATGCTTCCGCTGAAAAAAAGTGACAAATTCCAATAACTAAGAGGTTATGTTATCTTAATCGAAGTAAAATTAAGGAACCTGAGAAAAAATGGTTTAGTGATCAGAGAAATACACTTTGGGTTGACTTTCTAGCCATTGCCGTCGTCAAACTATGCCATATTTGCTTTCAGTCTCGGTTAATCTTTCAAACTTCCTTAAATCATCGGATTTCAAATAAAGAAAATTTGGGTAGTACTAGCTATCTGGGAAAAAAGGTTTCCAGGTTCTTGCCCCTCTATCGTAAAGCTCTCGCTGTGCTTCGGAAAGGCTAAGTTGGATTGTGGAACATGAGGCTCAGCTGCTGGTCCCAATATAAAGCCAAGCCCACAACTAGAATGGCTGCGTTCCTTTTTGCCCATCCTCCCGATTCACCCGTCCAGTTCCTCACCTTTTTTATATCTTTTGCCACACCTCCTTTATATTCTTTGCCCGACCCACAGTCTATAACACACCGTGGCCCGAATTCAATCATCAGCCGCTTGGCCGCTCCTGCAAACTCCTCTGCCTGGCTACGGACCTAATGTAAATACTCTTTGTTTTAAAAAAATTCACGCACTGTCTCCCTTTTTGTAGCTAGCATTACTTTGCAGTTCATGTCTCCCAGTATTTATGTTTCACCTCTAAAAAAATGGCCACGACATGATGCAGGAAGTCAGAATCGGGGATTCAGTACTTCCTAACCTACAGATGAAAGAGCATGTGACGAAGATCTGTCAACTGGATGAAACATAAATGTTTATGAAGTGAATAATGCATTCAGACGTGAAAAGTAAGATCAATAATGAAAAATGATGAGTTAACCATTATTTCAATGGCACAATTCTATTCTTTTTCATCACTGAAGACAGAGACAGACATACAGACAGACAGAGAGAGAGAGAGAGAGAGAGAGAGAGAGAGAGGAAGTATAGGGGCATATCAGCTCTTAAGGGTTCAAGTGACATCAGAATATCGTACTTTATATTATTGCTGCATTCTTAGAAAAGAAAAAAAAAACTAAAAAATAGCCATAATAATAAAAAGGAGACTATAGGAAGAAATTGCCACGAAAACCGAAAACCAGTTGTACCTATATAGTGCGAATAAAACAAGGGCCAATGCCCATCTGCAATTTTTGATTTATTTGTAATTTTTCGGTTTCATTTTGCCAGTCCTTTGAACTGTTTCAAGTAGAGGTCGGCCTTGTCCTATATTTTGCCATCAAAAGATAAAAGAAAAACTGAAGCAGTGTTTTTTGTTCAGCATTAAAATGATTCTATGCAGCCAAAACAAATGCTATTCGGATATCATCTTGTAACAGTAAAAGCATTGTGTTATCTTCTGCTCCTTTTTTTTTTTTTTTTTTTTTTTATCATATCCCATCGATAAATAATCAAACCACGCCTACGTGATATTCAGAGGTGGCGGCGCTGTACGTTTTTCCACTTCTGCTGCTGTTCATCTCTTTCGGTTTTTCATCTGCATCATAGTTCTTGGAATGTTTATGGATGGAGATGATTCTGTGTAGCCTTAATTTTGTAAATGAAGAGTAAGACATTGAAATTATGGGAGTTCTAAAACTGATTTAATCTCGGGTAGACAATGTTTCAAGTATTTTGATTTTACAACAATTTGACGAGTATTTTAGTAAAAAAATTTCGTGCGAGTGTGGTGAAATTTTGTGTTGATTTTTCAGTAAAATCCGAAATGAAGCATATAGTATACGAGAAATTAGTTCCCAAAGGTACTACACCTTCAGGAAGTTGTGAAAGTGTTAGTTCAGAACAGGTAAGTTATTCTATTTTTCTTCCATAGTACTTTTTTAATACCTGTTACCGATTTTTCTAGATCATAATGATGTGTCATTCCCACGCTCCAGTTTCTTTGAGATGCTGGTGGCACTGTCACCTCTTTTTAAAAGTACAGTGGTAAATTGAGGTGTTCTTCTTCTTCTTTTTTTAAATTGTGTTTAACAAGAAGAAATACTACTTAAATTGTGCGTATGAGATCTGTCGTACTATTTTTTTTTCATTCAGTTGTGTGTTAACTAAAGATGCTAAGTGGGCATAAATCGGGAAACTTGATACGTTAATAAATTGGAAGCGGTAGCTATTGCTATACAGTAGGCTAAGTGTGTGAGTATGCAAAAGAAAAGGATAAAAAAGCAACAACGAGAGAAACATTCTTGACTTGCATAATGATAAAATATAATATAGATTTTACAAAGTCTGTCCAACTGACTGTAATCCTGTATTGAAGTTCAAGTTTTCCAGCATAGTTTTCTTATCGTTTCTCTTCCAATAACTCTTTTCAGACATGATTTTCCCACTCTGAGGAATACACCTAACATGTTGACTTATCTTTTTAAGCTTACTGAGTGGAAAAAAAAAACACTTACAAAATCGTGCAGTCATGAATACCATTTAGGGGTTCATCCAGGAATTTCATACTGGAGGTCGCTGAATGTTTTTTGGGGGAGGGAAAGAGGGTATGTGTGTATGAAAGGAAATTGGGGGGGGGGGTATAAAAGGAAATTTTTGGGGGGAGGGAAAGAGAGGGGTGTATGAAGGGAAATTTTTAGAGGGCTGAAAATTTGTATTTTGAAATATTTTTGCTTTAAACCTAGTATTAAAAATTGGGAAAATTTAAAAACAAAGAATGGCTGTTTTTTTTTTTTTACGGTTAAGAATTATTGTATAAGTGGAAAACTTATTTCCAAAAACTACACACAGGTTAATTTGTTGAACTGATTTTGTTTTTTATCTCTCATGTCTAAATGTTTTCCTGAACAAAATTAGAACAATGAAGTATTAACATGGGTTTCTAAAAAACAGTAGATATTGATATTTTCACAAATATTGTGCATGCTGACATAATTCAGAAGTATATCTCCAAAATCTGGAATAGATTAAAATGAAGAAATACATATATTTTATGGTTACATGACTGACTTTGAGCATATGAATTAAACAAGAGAAACCAAAAAAGAAACATGACTACTATATTATAATATGTTATAAAGTATTGAATAATTATAATGTGAAACACACCATTATAATTATATCATATTTTTTTTTCATATACTGAAAATTCATACAAATACGTAAAAACATACCTCCTGAAAATTCTATGACGGTACACATTGTTGGTGTCCATTTCTTCATCATTAATATTCTGTCCACCTTGCAAGACTTCACTCCAAAAATGCAAGATTGACAGAATATTAATGATGAAAAAATGAATATATACTCTTAAGTTCTTCAATGGACTCTCAGTCCATTGAAGAACTTAAGAGTATATATTAAAGTAAGGATGTAATATCTTGTACATAGACTATTAGCTGTATATAAGTTTTTAAGGTTTTTAGAAATTCACAAAATTTGTGTTTTTAACATATGTTTCAACACATCGCATTGAAGAATTTTCTGGAAGCATAAGAATAATATGTATATGTTGGACGTGGACTTAATCCTTCGTGTATGTCAATAGTTGCAAAATATGTTTTAGAGTAAAGTCTTAAAGAATGGACAAAATATTAGTGATGAAAAAGCAGAAGCCGCCCCGGTGCCGCAGTGGTCTAAGCGATGGCCTCTGATCATTCGTCTGAAAGGGGTCTGGGTTCGAATCCTGGTGAGGCATGGATGTTGTGTTTGTCTTACGGCACTGGCTCTCTCCCTTCCCTGGAACCAGTGACCCTAAATTAGGGACGGGCGACCGCTTATAGCCCATTAAGTTGCTCACGGTGGTCTTTAAACCTCCAATCAAAAAAAAAAGAAAAAAGCAGATATATCTCTTTTTGGGGAATTCGCAGGAGAGATCTAAGAATTATCAGACCAACAATGTGTACCATCATAAAATTTTCAGGAGGTACGTTTTTACGTATTTGTATGAATTTTCAGTATATGACAAAAAATACGATGTCTGCTATATAAATGGTTTTAGAGAGAAAGAAAACTTATTGCACTATAGTAAAAGATACTTCAAGTAAAATCTAAGGAATTCATTTAAATGTTAACTGCTGTTGATACCTGTGCTATATGACAATCAAAAAGACATAAAAAAATTTTTAAAACTGTAGAAATATATGTAATTTTGTGTGTATGTATGTTACACCCAGTGTTGCCAACCATACTATAATTATAATACAGGAACTAGAATTTAGCTCACTGTACTATAAAAGAATAGCAAGTCTGTTATGTCACATAAATATCATGTAATACTATAACTTAATTATATGTACTATTGAAAACCTTAGGTTCATTTCTACTTTAATTTTTTTTTTATTTGTTGGTAATTTTGAATCAAAGCTGTTGTCTTTTGTGAAAATTGTGACCTGAGTACAGGTTACAGCTGGAGTGCAACTTTGCAACATAACTGAAACGATACATGAGACCAGATGCAGAATGTCTAATTGTTGATGAGTAAACCTTCCCTGTATCAACAAGTAAAAACAAATTTAAATGCTAATTTCTTTTAAAAATTTTAAATAGAAAAATAATTTTTAACATTTTAAATTTAGCTTAGTAGTTATAAAATCAGTCAAAAAAGTACTTAAAGTAGTCATAAAATCATCAGTCATAAATGTACTTAAATTAGGCATAAAATCAGTTATAAATGCACTTAAAACGTAACTAATACTAAACCAAAATAAAAAACAAATGAACTTGGAACAACTTTTTAAAATTTTTTAAATCATAAAAATGCATTAAAGAGGTGCTTTGTGATCTTCCCTTCCCTTGTATTTGATGTACTATGATTTTTATAAAAATACCATAGTTTTTGAAAAATAATACTGTACTTGCAATGTTAAAGGTTGGCAGCACTTGTTACACCTCTCCAAATAGATGGGTGTTGAGATCTTTTTATTGGGGAAAGAGGGTTTCTCATTTGCGGGAGGAGGTGGGGGGGGGGTGAATAAATGATTAAAGTCCTTCCTGATGCTAATAGCAATATTAATTATTATTATTATCTTTGTTATCCAAATAATTAAATCAACTGAGAAATATGATACATTTTCTTGGTGTGTAGAAAAATCTCAAAAATGGCATTTTTTACAGAAGTGATAATTTTGGCTCATATGGAGTTTTAGATATCAATATTCCTCTCTCAGTCAGTGAAGGTCATCATAATGAAGAGGAGCCATTATTATTTTGTTATTTGTTACTAATCATTTTGTGGCTGAAAATCTTTGCTACTACTATGCAAAGCAAATGAAAAAGAAAAAATGTCATGTAATATTGTATGTACTTCCCTAGAGCTACAGTGACATAAAAACTTTTGAAAGTTTCTTGCACCATTTCATCTGATTGCCAGAGCTGAAAAAACAAAAACTGTTGAGTACTACTTGACTGTATCTGTATAATTACCTACACATTGAAATTTTATGAGATGCCTACTTCTCCTGTGATATTCAAGTTATTAAAATTTTGTGGAGCACATCACAGGCATAGAATCTCATGCGGAGAGATGGAGATGTGTCCCCTGAACTTTTCTTTAGTAAGGATAAGGCCGTCCCCAATTGGTAAGGACCGTCCCCATCAACTTTTGGGTTTAGTTTGTCACCAACTTTTATTTTCTCTATATTTTCAATTTCAAGTGCTCATCATTTCTCAAATTTAAATTAAAATTCAGAGTAATTGAGTACTGTATATATATTTTTAATACCAAACTATTGTGAGGTTATTTTCGTCTTCCTACCAATGCATGTAATGTAATTGCATGGAAATGAATATACTGGATGACATGTAGTGGTGTATAAAAAAAAAACCCGAAAAAAAAAAAAACTTGCTGTCCCCCTCACAAAAAATATTTTTGAGGCCCTTTTGTGAAAATCCATGAACTTTCAATTAGTGAAAATTTTAAATTTCATATTATTAACTAGATTTTATGTGCATTTTAATAATTCAAATTCTTTGAACAATTTAATAATTCAAATTCTTCTACAGGTATTTTTCATAAAACCAAAAATTCCACTTTGTTAAGTGGAATTTCTAGAAAAATGCACTTTATTATTATATTATTCCACTTTATTATGTATAGCACAAATGTGCATATTGTAATTAAAATGATTGTCGTAGTTTTATACCAATACAAAGTACTACAAAACACTTGGGCCAAAGCTAATCATATCATGTAAATTTTAATCTCTTAGAGAACTAAGGCCAGCCTCTTTAATGCCTCACAGTTGCACACACAAAACACATAACTGGGCGTCTAATGACCTTTCCTGATTTATACAAAAAGACAGAACATAAGTAAGCAAATAAATAACAACTGAGAATTGTGGCATGAAAAAAGAAAAACTACTTAAATTATTTACTCTTGAATATAAAAAACACAACATAATGCCACAGTGTTTTGCACATAGTTAATATTTTTGTCTTGAGTGGGTTATAAAAAAAATGGCACAGGTTTCAGTTTCTTCATTCCCATAAAGAACCCCTCTTTTAGTTCATTATATTCTGAAGAATGTGTAGTTATATGCACAAAACTGTAACACATAACTGCTTATCCTCTTTGCTATAAAAATTTGATTCATTGAACTGATATCTCTTTCATATTCCCTTGTTAATATGCACATACATATATGGCTGTGTAAAGAGGCCTGAAGTCCTGGAATAGCTGTTTTTTCATCATACACTTTTTATAAACCAAAACTGTGAAAATTATTTCAAAATATTTTGCTAATTTATGGAACACCCCCAATGATGATGACAAACTCCTAAAAGGTTTAGTGTCCACTCAACCTAGAGCTTGCTGCGCCTCTTGGAGGGACAGAAAAAAGAAAAAGAAATTAGGGAGCAGGAACAGATTGCCCTGACAGGGAAGATCCAAGGAAAACCAGTGCAGAAAAGAAATAGAGTTTTAGGAGTATATGCTTGCCCGTTGAGTAGAGGAAGTTATAAGCTGGCATCTGGGTAAAGTTGATTTTCATGTTTTCAAGATCCTAACACTTGTTAATGGATTCTAAAGACCACCGTGAGCTACTTCCAATCTGTGTGTGCACTTATTGCATTTACTGCAAGATTCCTATTGGTATTTGAGGAAAACTAGAAAAAGAAAAAAATGTTAGCTCCACTTAGTGTTTCTCAACTTCAGAAGCAGGTCTGTGTCCCTGATAATGTTAAATAAAGCAGAAGAAAACAGTATAAGTTTGAAAAGAATGTGGTCATTGAAAGTGACCAGGTACTTCTTAAGGAATCAAAAACAAAAAATGTCCGATATCCTGACACGTATCGGGGGGGGATACAGCAGCAAGAAAAAACGTGAAATTCTGCATAGGTATCCAAAGAAATAGCATTTTTTTTTCTTGCTGACTTGTTTGGATGGAGTCCCTGATTATTATGCAATCTTCTGGATTTTTTTTCCAATCTTCTAGGTTTTCATTAAATTTAGTTGGCAGGTATGCATGTGGTTGGCCACAGCTCGCTCTCTGGGCGCTGGTACGTCCGTTGATGGTATACACGCAGTACAGCCTCGATACGGTTGCCCTTGAGAACCCTAGGGTTCTTACCACTAGGGCAATAGAATGACATATCTGTCTTGTGCCAACAATGCGTCCACAATGAAAGTTGCTCAGATGACCACGCTTTCTCATGTTTGTTGATTGCGATGCACTGTTGAGAAGCCCTGCTGTCCACATATTTATCGCCTGTGTTCAGTTTGGGTCAGTTCCACTCTGCAAGGGGGATGCCCATGTCAACTGCCCATCACCCCCATCTCTAATATTTTGTCTGCTGAGTGTATATATATGCATGCACGCACACACACACGCACACACACACGCACACACACACACACACGCACACACACACACACACACACACACACACACACACACACACACACACACACGCACACACACAAGGGCTTGAAATGTTCTATATAGTCATAATCCTCTTTGTCCCCTTCACTTTTGGTTCGTGTCTATGCCCATGTAACACATGCATCATTTCATTTGGTAAGTAGGGCTTTATAAATTTTGAATGCATACTTGGTTGCACATTTGACAACAGAACTTTTGAATTTTGTTGAGCATTTATGTTCTTTCATTTGATAGTTAGTACCTTTAAATTTTGTAGTCTGATTTCTCTGTTTTGTGTAATAATCAGAGCTTTTAAATTTTGCAATATCACATGGTAGGTAGGGCTTTAACATTTTGGCTACCCAAGTGGTTTCTTTTAGACATGCACATTAGTGATCTTCATATTCAGGGGTGTATTTAAAGGAGGGGGCAAGATGGCCTTGCCCCTCCCCCCAAAGTATTTCAGTTTTTTATGTTTTTGGTTAAAATGTGACTTACACTGGAAAAAAAATGCCTTATTTAAATAAAAATGCATCACCTTACATTAAAAAAAAATGCTTTAGTTCTTTCTTCTATTTTTCATTAACTTTTATTTTCTTCTGGTGGATTTCAAAAACTTCCATTTTTCGTCGGGCCCCCCTCCAGAAAAAAATTCTACTCGAACCCCATCCTGATTTAACCTTAGTTTAAAAGTGGAGAATCTAAACAACAGAACAAAAATATATTCATACAGTATGTCACTGTCAAGATTAAAAACTAAATCTTTTACTTGCAATAATCTTTCATATGCAGAGTGAAGAAAACATTTCTGTCTGGTGCCTTTGGGCCAGCTGTGGCATTTGCAGCAGTAAATTTGAGTAAATAAGTAAACAAACTTCTGCATCATATAGGAAAACATCACTCTCCACCATGTGTGCAGCAGGTAGTGATCATAAAGTTTTAAATTCTCTGACTTTTTAATTATAAATTTTAGCAAACATACCATCATATAGGATCACTAACTTTGCTAGTAAGTGTATGTGGTATGTGTAACCTAGCCACACCCTTTTTTTTTTTTTTTTTTTTACTCAGAGTGATTATTTCTGCTTAGATTGTCATTTTGCTAATAATAGCATGAAATGGATGTGTATAGAAAGGAAAAAAAAAAACTTCTTTAGTCGTACCGCAGTATTTCTTAGTTGTAGCATTCAATGCACCAAGAAGCCTTCCACATTTGTGGGTGGCAGCAGACTCTACAATTATCTTTATATAATTGAAGTTTTGTTTTTTAAAGCAATCAAACAGACTGCAGTTTCATTTAGTTCCTTTTCACTGCAGTATTCATGTAGAAGTATTATTAAGTATTAAAACTGTAAAACACAGTTAAATTACCGAAAAAATTTAGAGTAAGTAACCTTTCAACTGATAGCTTCAGTCTTTTTCAACCTGGTGACAGATGAACAATAGGTGGGGTAGATTGGCCCACTAGGATACCAGGACATTTCCCAGTGGACCTCTTGAGAAATTGCCCACTTTCTAGTATTCTATTTGTCTGATTTATTTGGAACCAATGAATAATTATTGTTAACTTCATTTGATTTGAACATTATGTACATATGTGAAAAGCTCTTTCCGTAAAAGAGAGAGAAAAAAAAAAGGAAGCTAACCACTATTAAATGTAGGTTGTTGAACTTAGAGCCCAGGATCATTGGTAGGCCCTACCTTTCTTTTGTAATCTTGAAGGAGACACTAGTACCTATTATGACACCCATCTTTTCAACCCCCTTATTCACAGAATAACGCAGAGCACAAAGTGTTTTTCCTGCAAAGACATTCCGAAATCAGTGTCCCATCCACATTTGTTTTAAAAGAAGCAACAATTTGCCAGTACTGGCTCTTGGGTCAAAATAATGGGTTGTCTTAAAAGCAGCATCTGCTGTAGGAGGAGTTGCCAATACCATTGCTTAGTAGAAAATCAATGACCAAATAAATACAAAAATTAATTGAAGGCCTTACGGCAGTAGTGGACTAATTCACATTTTGAGAAACACTGTTGCAGTTACTGAAGACACACATTCAACGATAGACTGGGTGTTAGCTCTCTCTCTCTCTCTCTCTCTCTCTCTCTGGGTTAAATAGAAAGTACAGTCACTTATCCATTTCCATCATTATTGCAGTAAGGTCTTCAATTGCTTAGGAAAACTGTTACATGGCATGCGCATGTTTGAACTTTCAGAATGATCTCCATGGTGATTTACTTGGAAATGGAGTTTCTCTTCAAGAGACTTTGATTTTGTCAAAACTGTATTTTTCAAAGGAAAATAATTATCTGATACCCCATTTTGAGCTTGCTTTGTGACCAGATTTTTAAAATTCTTTCATATTTAAATTATAGTAAAAAAATTTTCCATGGCTGGACTCATTTTACAGTGCATATTTCATCAGTTCTTTTTTATCCAGGATCTAATAGAATTTATCTAATGAGGGAATCTATGAGCTGTTCCGATGTATATTTTTGTAGTGGATCTCCAAGACTAAAATTCCTGGCCTCGTTTGGCTGTCCTAAGCCGCCCCTAGATGATGGTAAGTGGTTGCCAGATCTGCAAAGTCGTATTTGTTATTTTTCTTTTAAAATGGACTTCCATATTTACAGAATGATAAAAGGAGAATCAGATTTTAAGTTTTGGGGGCTGAGAAAAATTTCCTAACTTTCTCTCGATAACGTAATGAAAAATAATCAATAAACAGGCTGCAATTCATTTGGTGTCAGTCCAAAGAGGTTCAGCAGAAGTGTCTTCCTAAGTTAGGGTGGCTAATGAAATGTCAGAGTTTATGTTGTAGACATCGTTTATGTACTCCAATAAATAGCTGTTGATACTGCGAGAACTGCTTGCAGCTGTGTAGTAAATTTCCCTGGAAGATGTTGAGATCAGGATGAGGTAACTCAATAATTTTCCTGTGGCAGTTGTCAGTGGGTTTGTTTACAATTTAGACTGCAGATTATTCATTTTAAGATGAGGCATATCAGTTGTGTTGCCCCCCCCCCCCGTTCTGGATATAACAAAAGAGCATTGATCTAAGATGTACCACTTATTTAAAAAAAAAATAAAGAAATGTATTTCAATCAAACACAAATCAAAATACAACTGAGCAAATGTTACAAATATCTGAAATAACAATTACCTTCTTATTTCTTCCATTCAGTTATTTTAATTATATTTATCAATTCATTAAACTGGCCGCCCCAGTGGTCTAAGCGATGGCTTCTGGCCATTTATTCGTGAAGGGTCCGGGTTCGAATCCCAGTGAGGCATGGATGTTGTGTTTGTCTTACGGCACCGGCTCTCTCCCTTCCCTGGAACCAGTGGCCCCAAATTAGGGATTGGTGACTGCTTATATAGCCCATTGAGTTGCTCACAGTGGTCGTTAAACCTTCAATCAAAAAAAAAAAAAAAATCATTAAACTGTGTAGTAAAGACCATCTGAACCAACAAGGAACACCATTGGCTAATGAAAGTTATTTTGGCAATTTTTGTAGCTATGAATGAAAATATCCATTATATGAACAAGAACACTATTGGCTTTGGGAAGTTATTTTGGCAATTTTTGTAGCTATGAATGAAAATATCCATTATATGAACAAGAACACTATTGGCTTTGGGAAGTTATTTTGGCAGTTTTGGTAGAGTTGACTGAGCTGATTTGTTGTTCTTGTTTTTAAGGATTAATATAATGGATTGACTTTTTAGCTTTTGTTTTTAACCTAATCTCTTGTAACATGTTTTTAAAACCATGATTTTCTTTGTCTTGCCCTGCAAGGTCTTTCACAACTTTTAAATTTGGTTAGCTATTAACACATGCCAAACAGAAGTTAATGTGGTATAAATTATTTATACCAATATAACTATATTCTGTACCTAGTAGCTTACACAGAATTTCCACAGTGGAGGGAACCAAGAAGAAATCTACGGGACAAACACAAATTCATGGTATTATACAAATATACCTTATTCCAACTGCAGGTTAAATTAAAACAAATGCACATATATATGAATGCGTGTATTTTCTAATTGAATGTTGACATCACTGATGTGCACTCAGATAAAAGAAATTACTTTCTTGAGAGACAAATTTGATAATTTTAGGACTAAGTCATACAGAAAAATAAGGATCATTATGAAAACTAGAAATAAGACATATAGAAAATTATGAGAATATTAAGTTTATAAAATCTGCTGTAAGATTTTTTTAATTTAGCCATCATTGGAATAATGTATTTTAATAGAACATAATTTGTTTCCTTCATCTGATGAATGATAAAAAAGGGCACTCTCGGGAGAGGTCTGGACCCAGTGTATCCTCCCCATATGTGCGCCACTGTCTATACCACATATTTATGGTTATGATGTATATCCCACCTATATGTTAAATATCAGACTTGTATCTGGTCTTAACAGTAAAATAAAAAAATGTTATTTTATTAAACAATGTAATAGCTGTAAATGGAGAAGTTTGATATGGCAACAGTAAGTAAAAATTATCTGGTAGATTGTATTTCTTTGTGGAGCTGATCTCTGAATCTCAGAGAACAGCCTAGTGATGTGTATGTACAGTATGTATGTAATATCTGACTTTAACAAGAAGTTGCCATATTTAGCTGTATACCCTCTTCCCCACATACACACACAACTGGGCCGCCCCGGTGGTGCAGTGGTCAAGCGATGGCCTCTGATCATTCGTCCGAAAGGGGTCCGGGTTGGAATCCTGGTGAGGCAGGGATGTTGTGTTTGTCTTACGGCACTGGCTCTCTCCCTTCCCTGGAACCAGTGACCCTAAATTAGGGACGGGCGACTGCTTATAGCCCATCGAGTTGCTCACGGTGGTCGTTAAACCTCCAATTAAAAAAAAAAAAAAAAAAGAAACACACACACACAACTGGCACCAAATTTTCAGAAATCTGATGATAGCTTGGGCTTTGCTCATCATAATGTCCAACCTGTGCTGGAACACTAAAGAAAAAGTCTAATTATTGCTCAAGAATAAGTCTTTTTGGTACTGGAGTTCTGGACATACAAAGTCTGTTAAGTACCTGAGCTCTGGATAAGTCTCTCTGGTGCTAGAGTTCAGGATGTTAAGTCCAATGGGTGCTAAAGCATTTTACATACACACTTGCACATAAACCTGTAATATAAATTTTATTAAAACTGGGCATGCAATGTAATAGATGGTAGGTTTTTAAAATTGGGATGGATATATATGTTAATTAAGAAATCTTATAATTTTTTTATGCACTTTTTACAGTTATACACATTTTAATTTTGGTCCCTTGGAAGATGTTTAATCAATGTGCTACTGTATGTATTTTTGTGTGCCTCTGTATGCATGCATTTATGTGCATATATACAGAGTGGACAGTAATCATGGGATATCTCTTCTGATCATGCTCTCTAGTCACCATGGCTCCATGGGGAGGCACATTGTCCTGGTGTAACAATGCCCTGTATGTGAATGATGACCATGAATGGATGCTGATGGTCAGCAAGGATGGACATGTAGAGTGGATCATTAAAAGGTGCAGCTAGATGCAACAGAGGTCCCATCGTGTGCCATTTGGACACATCCCAGATCATAGCTGATCATCCACCTTCCTGAACAGTTCTTTGTTGACCTGTCATTTCAACGCTTCATGCGGTTTCCACCAGATCTGCACCCTCCCATCTGCACGAAAAAATGGAAATGAGACCCATTGGACTGGGAGACCCATCTCCAGTCATCCAAGGTCCAGTGCCAATGTTCTTTTGTCCAGTTGAGAAACACATGAGTCGTATCAGAATAATATGACCACTCCTGGAATCATAGTGTACTCGCCTAGGTGTAGCACAGAATGCATGTGACAAGGTTGACCATACGGAGATATAAGCGGCCAGCCAGGACAGGTGAGCCATACTCCGTTTCGTGAGCACAATAGGCAGAGTTTCAAAAAGGAATGGTCATCGGCTACTGTGCCAAGGGTGGAAGCATCTCAGAAACAGCAGACTTCGTGGGCTGTTCGTGAGGTGCTGTAGTAAGGGTGTACCAAGAATGGACCGCTGGCACACCGGGTACCTCCCGACGTCATAACTGTGGAACCCCAAAGGCCATCGACCCCAGAGGAGAACGTCGCCTCCGTAATGGCAATGGACGCGCGACAGTGCAGCAATTGGCCACGCAAATGAACGCTGGAGCACCCAGGTACGTGTGCCCGATAACAGTAGAGCGAACTCTGTTACGCATGGGTCTCCGAAGTCGACGCTGCGTCGAGGCGCCCATGTTAACCCAGGTCCATCGGCAACGACGCCTGCAGTTCGCATGGGACTACCGTCATTGGAAAGTGGAAGGGTAGGAAAAGGTTGCCTTCTCCGACGTGACGGGCGGTGGCGGATATGACATCAGACACACGAGAACCAACACCCGGACACGCTTGTCGGTCAAGTACAGGCCGGTAGTGCCAGCGTGCATGTTTGGGGGATGCTTTCCTGGTATGACCTGGGACCACTGGATGGGTCCCTGAACGCCAGTGGGTGCCTGTCCATCCTCGCTGACCACATGCATCTTTTCATGTTGGACATTTACACTGGCAGTGATGGTGTCTATACGAACAGGACAATGCGCCATGCTACGTCGCTAAGGGGGTACGTGACTGGTTACAGGAACACCACAGTGATGTCTCCGTTATCCCTTGGCCGGCGAACTCGCCCGACTCAATCCCATAGATCACTTGTGCTTGTGGGACTATTTGGATCGACGTGCCGAGGACCTGCGTGCTCTGCTGCAGTCCGAATGGGCACGTGTGCCTCTGGCAAGCTTCCTGGGCCTCATTGCCTCTGTGTCACGCCGCTGTTATCCGGGCCAAGGGTGGTTATTCCCATTATTAGGTAGATGGTCATATTATTCTGATACAACCGTGTACAGTCCATAATAACGCCGGAGAATTTGTCATTTTCATGTAGGACTTCCGTCCACAGGTAGTAGAGTTTAGGTCCCAGCCACCTACAGCGAGATCGCCTTTTGGGCAGGACACAGAAACGGAAGGAATGAGAGCAAGTCTAGCGACTTTTGACAGAACAGTTTGTAGTGAGATTAGAGTACAGTAGATGGCGTCACCGTACAAGTACGATATTGCACATAGATGGGTGAGAGAATTTCAGGGAGGACATAGGAAAGGATACCCATTTAACCAGTGGGTCCAGCCTGGGGCCCGTCACTTTACGTGCTCGTCCGATATTCAGCGATTGTTAGTAAATCACACCATCTCTGAAAGATCAGCCCAGGCTTGAACCTGGGGACCCAGCATCGATAGTCTGAAACACTAACCACTAAGCCATCCGCGGCTCAGTGTACAGTCCAGTGATGTGGCGTTAGCTATGAGACTCTGGTGAGTCGGCTGCTCTCATAACCTATTGTGGCTAATGCTCGCCTGATGGTATTGGTGGAGAGGTTTCTGGGACCTCCCCCTTTGAAGTGAGCGGTGATTTGTGTCACTGCCGCTCTCCGATTGGTTGCAACTGTGTGTGACAGACATCAATGGCCACGTTCATCCACCACCTTTCTCCGCCCACAGCTCTGTCCACGATGCGATGTTATACCGGAAATGACGTATTCCTGATACACTCGTGATATTGTTGGACGGGGATACGGCGATTGGTGTAGTAGGCCTACTTCTGCTGTAGAGTGACCTATGCGTCGAGCACCTACTATAACAGGGCTTGGAAGCCCGATTGTTTTTTTACTTCAAATTTTGTAATTTGGGGCAATACTGTAGTTTCATACATATAATACAAGGATTATCTGTTAAAAGTTATAAGATTAGGTTCTGCGGATAACACCGCTCGAAAAAAAAAAAAAAAGTTTTTGCGGCACTTTAATTTTTTTTAAATCCACGTGATGTCAGGATAGCTAGTGGCATTGGAAAAGAATCGAAAACGGAAAAAATATAACGCAGTACTCAGGTAGAGAGCCGCAAAAAGATGGAAATACAGTAAAACCTGTTCAAGACGAAACCTGTGTGAAAAGGAAACATGCCTACCACGCGGATGACAAGAGAATAAATGAACCTGGTAACAATGGAAAGTTTCCAGATGTTCCCCTGCTGTCAAGTATTTTAATTGACTACAAAACATCACTCGTTAAAGTGTAACAACGAATTCACACGTAACAAATATGCTGTAAGTTGTAAATAACATAGTTAATCAGAGAGAGAGAGAGAGAGAGAGAGAGGTAGGAGGGATAGAGACATGGACTGCGGAAGGTAGGGGACGCGGGGGTCTGGATTCCCTCTGGAATTTTATGGCCCCCCTCATTGAAGGGGTCCACCCAGGGAACATCTTAAAAATATGTGTTTCACATATAATGTACACTTTTTGTTTTTTAACGATTTCCTGGATACCGTCACCATGCTTCGCAGGTTTTTGGAAAACTCTTTATGTACACTTTTGGAAATTGATTTCGCACAAATAGTACTGAAAAGTTAATTCAATGCTCTGTTTTTCTCCTTAAAAAAGATCGCTAAAGAACTCTGAATTTCTTTAAAACAATAAGCAGGGCGGAGAAGGGGTCTCTCTCCTTCTCTTTGTGAGTTCTCCCCCCCCGGAGTCCGAATGTGTCTTACTCGAGATCAGGAAACCCATTAAATATTTACGTCTGAGAAATAAATAACTGAACAAATGAACTCGAACTGAAATTAAGCAGTGAGTATACTACTTGTGCACAGAGCACCACAGATCTTTCTTAGTGTTTTGTCACATAGAAGATAAACGATTCTGGGCGAATGTGCGTGCGTTTTCGGCCGGGCATATTGCTAGAAAACTGGCCGTGTTTGAGCAACTGAAATATTAGATATAATATCAAGAGGCAGGAAAAGACCCAGAACAGGACCATGCGAAAGATGAAGCAGAGACATTAATGTATTTTCATCATATGTGGATGAAACACGAAAGCCTGCTGGAGTGACTTGGAAGAGACAGGCTCAAGACAGAAAGTTATGGAAGGTACTTGTGGAGACCTTCATCCAGCAGTGGATTGAAAATTGTTGCTGAAGATGATATGTACGAGTATATACTCATCTACCCGACGTTGTTTTATCTCTTCTCTCTCTCCTTACTTTTTTAAATTGTCTTCGCTCTCGGCGAAGTTGAACCCCCCCCATGTGAAAATATTGTTCCGCCGCCCATGGATAGAGAGGGGATGGAGAGGGAGGTGGAGGGAGAGAGATGGAGGGAGGAGGAGGAGGAGGAGGAGAGAGAGAGAGAGAGAGAGAGAGAGAGAGAGAGAGAGAGAGAGAGAGAGAGATTGCTTTTGAGTTGTTTACACAAACACAAAATGCAGCACATCCACTGTTTGGCTTCTTCTTAAGCACCTGCCGTTACTCACGTTTAGTTCATGTGACCAGCGTTGCTCTTTTTGCTGGATGCAAAATCTTCACGGCTGGCCATTTCGTACGGATTTCAGTGAAGACGCTTCGATTTAATTGTCTTAACATTTATTCATGGAAATGATCATTTACAATCTTTGCTTGCTGTGAGTTGCCTTCGTTCACTTGCCTCTTACCATGGCATCAAATAATTAAGTTCTCGATTTGGATACGAAGTTATTAAAATGCACGACAAAGTGTGAGTACCAAGCATTTGACAGAGAATTTCAATGCCAGAACAATACAAATTTATGATATTGCAAAGCGAAAAAATACGAATTTACATAGCTGTGGCCTAAAGGTAATAAGTAGTTCAACGAAGAGAAAAATGCGGAAAGCCAGAAATGAAGAGACCGGAATAGTCGATTGAATAAGATTGTCTGGGAATGGTTTGTTAGTGCAAGAGCGAGAAATTTGCCAGTTTCAGACCTTATGGTGCAGACACGAGCAAGAGGAGATGTAGCAAAAAAAAAAAAAAAAAAAAAACTTTAAAAAGTGTTCCATGCCTCAAAAGGATTGTTAGAGTTTTCGAAATAGGCACGACATTTCGTTCAAGGAAGCTTGTCGTGAAGCGTCATATGTCAAAGGGAAAAGTTTCGAATTGAATACGAAAATTATCAACATCAAGCATTGCAAAATATTTAGGATATTCGAGATTTTGCACTTCTCAGAGGTGACTTGGAATTATTTCAGTTAATGAGCAGTGTGCATGCTGTCGCTGAGCGTCATTATGGTAAGTGTTACTGCACAGAAATTGATTTTGGATTATTTAAAAAAAATAGAAGTTTGTGGTTTTTTGTTGATTTAGGTACTACGAACGATACATTCTCTTAAGTAATCGCTAATTATGTAGAATCTGTTATTAACATGGCAAAAATTCAAATGTTCACATTTTAATTGACTTCCGTGGATGCACTTACTAAAACAGAAACCTGTCTAAAACGGACAATTGCTCCAGTCCCGTGGATTCCGTCTTTGACGGGTTTCCCTATATTACACTTTTGCCAACAAGACACGAGGGTTGTACCGAAAGTAATGCAAAAATGGGCATAACTTTTTTTAATTAACTGACAGAGGTCGTTCAAATGCACATGTTGGTAGAGTAACTCTTCCTCTATACAAAGGTACTACTCAACATAGTCTCCACACGCGATACGTTTGCGCCATCGTTGAACCCAATGCTCGAACCCACTTTGAAAAATTCAGGTGTGAACTGTTGTACCCACTTCTTCACAGCCACTTTCACCTCATCTGTGTCATCAAATCGTTGCCCCAGAGACTGTCTTCCATTGGGTCAAACAGGTGAAAGTCTGAGAGCGCCTGATCTGGGCTGTACGGTGGATCGGGGACCACCCACCAGCCTAATTTGCTGATTGCCTGATTTGTTGCCAAAGATGTGTGTGGTCTCGCATTGTCATGGTGAATGTGGATCCTTTTCAGATTCTTATTCGGTCTTTTTATCCTTATGGCTTCTTTAAGCTTCTTGAGTGTCTCAGTGTACCGCTTGGTGGTCACGGTACGGCCACGTTCCAGAAAATCAAGGAGAATGACACTCCTGTCATCCCAAAAATTCTGTGCTGATTGCTGGCTCTTGAACTTCTTTGGCCTTGGTGAAGAGGTGTGACGCCATTCCATAGATTGATTCTTTGTTTCCGGATCGTAAACATTCACCCACGTTTCATCCCCTGTCACCAGATCGAAAAAAAACTTGTCTTCATTGGCTTCAAACGCCTCCTTCAGATCAGAGCAAATTTCCACCCTTCTCACCTTCAAATCGGGTGTCAATTGCCGAGGTACCCAGTACTACCCACTTTGTACACACTTTCCAATACCCTAAGTCTTCCACCATCTTTTGTATGTCATTGTAACCACAGTCCAGTTGCGCAACAAGCTCACGGATTGTGACTCGTCTTTCCGCGCGAATCAGTTCATCCACTCGCTGACGATTCGTGTCAGTGGTCGCAGATGATGGTCTCCCACTGCGTGGATTTTCTTCAATGCCGGTTTCCCCTTCTTTAAACTTCTTCGTCCATCTGTGCACATTGCTCTTATCAATGGTTTCATCTCCTTAAACATTCTGTTGCCTTGTGTGGATGTCTGATAGGCTGCACTCTTCCTTCGTCAAGAACTCAATGACTGCACGTTGCTTCTACTTGGAATCCATTATTTACCTGCAATGATGAAGAAGAAGGGTTACTATAGAGGAAGAGTTACTCTATCAACATGTGCAATTTGAACGACCTCTGCCAGTTAATAATTCACCTGATCTATCCTTAGGAGACAGATCAGGTGAATAAGGCAGATGAGCTTAAGGTTTTGTACTTCCAACTGTTGCATCTTTTAAATCGTTTGGCGTGCAACGTAGAGTCCCGCGTTATCCTGGGGAATTATGGCGGTTGTCTAATGACGGGTGCTTGGTGGACCGTCTTCTATGCGCGCCGGGGTGGTTTGATCTGGTTGTAAGAAGGAGGAGTGGATCACATCAGCTGCGGACCACCAAACACTGGCGGTTGTCTTCCTGGGAGGGAGCACCGGCTTCGGGGTTTCACCGCGATTGAGCCATTGCGCTGAACGTTGGCGATTGTCTTACTGTATCAATTTCTCATCACACGTGACGATGCGCCTCAAAATGTCGTTCACTTGGTTGTGGGTAAGCAGAGAAATCGTGTTTTGTGCTGTTCCGTAAACTCGTGTGGGGCCCATTTATTCATTTTCTTCACTTTGCCTATGAACGTTAAATGCGAAATGGCGTACTCTTGAGTTTCTTGCCAAGTTCTCGTACTGTCTGACGTAGCTCGGATTCAGTCAAGGCCTCCAGTTCGTCATCATCGATAGATCCTTCTGGTCTACCGCGTGGTTCATTTCCGAGGCTCATATCGCCGGACAGGAGTTTAGCAAACCAACGTTGTGTCTTGCGAATACTAACGGTGTCTGTATTGATGTTCTCGCCAAGTTCTTGTACCGTTTGACGTGGATGGGATTCAGTCAAGGCCTCTAACTCAGCATCATCGATAGCTCCTTCTGGTCTACCACGTGGCTCATTTTGGAGGCTCATATCGCTGGAACGGAATTTAGCAAACCAACGTTCTGTTTGCATTCACTAACAGTGTATGTATAGAGGCGCTCGCCAAGTTCTTGTACCTTTTGACATGGATCGGATTCAGTGAAGGCCTCCATCACGGCATTATCGATATAGCTCCTTCTGGTCTAACGCGTGGTCATTTTCCAGGCTCATATCGCCGGACCGAAATTTAGCAAAGCAACGTTGTGTCTTGCATTCACTATAACGGTGTCTGTGTTGATGTTTTCGTCAAGTACTTGTACTATTTGACGAGGATGTGATTCAGTGAAGGCCTGCAACTCCGCATCATTGATAGCTCTTTCTGGTCTACCGCGTGGTTCATTTTCGAGGCTCATATTGCCTGACCGGAATTTAACAAACCAACGTTATGTCCTGCTTTCACTCGTTTTAGTGCCTTCCTCAAACGCTTTATTCATGTTGCGAGCTGCCTCCGATGCACGACTTTGCTCAAGTTTGAATTTATACAAGCAAATGCCAGGAATTTGGATCTGACCCATCATCCTCTTCACTGAAGCACAATTCCCTTGGAACTGATGCCACTGACGAAACTAGTGCGTTAGCAAGGCAGTCTGGAAAGTACAAGCCATAACACTTGAGAGATGAGTTTCCTCTTTTAGTGACGTCATGCGGAAATTAAGGCTTCCGATTGGTTTCCAATGCAGTCGTGTATGATATCACAAACGGAGGGAACTCGTCTCTCTAATGTCATGGCCTTGCGTTTTCTGGGTTATAGGCAGCGGCCTTCGTATGAGATGTCACATCGCGCAATGTGATAATTTCATAAGAGATGTCACATCACCTGATGTGATAATTCCGAAATTACCGGCCAGCTGCACGAGTCCGAAAAATCCGACATTTCATTTGCAACAACCTAGTGTTTAAAAACCAGTTCTGGCGCAACGCCCAGGACGTGACCCAACAGAGTCCGTAATGCAAGATGAGGCACGATTAAGACAGCACTCAAACAGTAACTCATACCTGGGATGGATGTTGTGTTTGTCTTAAGGCACTGGCTCTCTCCCTTCCCTGGAACTACTGGCTCTAAATTTTTTCTTTCCCATTCGAGGTTTAACGACCACCATGAGCAACTCAATGGCCTATAAGCAGTCGCCCGTCCCTAATTTAGGGTCACTGGTTCCAGGGAAGGGAGATAGTCAGTCCCGTAAATCAAACACAACATCCATGCCTCACGGGATTCGAACCCGGACCCCTTTCTGACGAATGATCAGAGGCCAGGCCCTAAATTAGGGGAGAGAGACTGTGTATAGCTCATCGAGTTGTTCATAATGGTCGTTAAACCCTCGAACAAGCAACAAAAACTTTAAGATTTGTGATTAATTTATACTTAACAAACAAAATTTTTTGAAAATATTTGTTGCTTAATGAACACTGTAAAATAAATCAGGTATCAATACCGGTCCAGTATTCCATGCAATAAATATTTGTGTTGTCATTCCGGTCCACTATCGCAATTACCTCTTCGATATAATTTTCTGCCGCCATACAGTTCGGTTATTTTGCAAATTTTTTCTGCTTCAAAATGATGTTTAAAATAAAATTCTGTGAAGGAAATGGGCAAACAGTAAAAAGAAATCGCAACCAGCGTTAAATGTTGGAGGTCGGAAACGCTGTGAGCTCTGTCAGTACCGTGTAATTGAAGCTTTTTCGTGTGTGACTGAGGTCAGCTGACCTTCACCTTGAAATGCGCATGAAAAAGCACCACAGAATGAATTAATTGTGCTGAGCTGCCGTATCAATATAGCGCAGTCAAATTTGCGTTTTTCATTTTTGAATCGCTCAGGCGGATCCTTTGATTGTTAATATTTGGAAATTAGCGTTCATGACCACGCACGTCACGTTCTTTTTTCTCCCGTTGTTTTTATATCAACATCAGATGCTTCATTAATCTTTTTCGTGGGAACCATATTTTTTTTTTTTTTTTTTGAATTCAAAAAACTGTCTGACGCAAGTGCACAAATCGAAAAGGCGTGTGCGCATTTGTCTTACGTCGATCGCTTGTGACATTTCTGTGCTTTTGCATCTCGATCAGTCATTATTGGAGCGAGTACGTAGTCACCATTCCGCATGCATAGCGAAGTGAAATATTCACCTTTGGTTGAGGAGGTAAATGTATTTCTGTTTGACAAAAGTTGAATTTTCTTTCTCTCATTTTTAAAGCTTTATTCGTACCAATAATTTTCTGCTATATTCGTAGGAAACTTAATATTGTTATTGTCCTCAGAATCGTCATTGCGAATGTCGGTTGCCAGTCTCCAGATGGCGACCAGATATTTTGTAGTTGGCTAGTAAATGTTTCAATATACTAGCCAACGATGGCCAGCAGATTTTTTTCCCAAGTGAGCAACTATTTTGTCCAACTTTTCCCCCATCTTGTGAATGAATATAGAGTTCAGTTTTCACCTGTGTTCCTGCAGCTGCTTCGAAAATGAATGGAAGTGAAGGTGGGCTTTGAGAGAAACTTAATCTGCTGACAGATCAGCCTGGAGGTATATTTGATCTTTGCCATACGAATAACTCCTTCAACCCAGCTGCCACATTCTCCTGGTTGTTGAAATGCATCCCGCGAAGGAAGTAGGCCATGGGCCGGAACAAGTAATAATCCGACGGGGCAAAGTCCGTGATCTTTTCACCAGCCCGTCATCTGACGTCCAACTTGCATGATCTTTTTCACCAGTCCGTCATCTGACGTCCAACTTGCATGATCTTTTCACCAGTCCGTCATCTGACGTCCAACTTGCATGATCTTTTTCACCAGCCCGTCATCTGACGTCCAACTTGCACGATCTTTTCACCAGTCCGTCATCTGACGTCCAACTTGCATGATCTTTTCACCAGCCCGTCATCTGACGTCCAACTTGCATGATCTTTTCACCAGCCCGTCATCTGACGTCCAACTTGCATGATCTTTTCACCAGCCCGTCATCTGACGTCCAACTTGCATGATCTTTTTCATCAGCCCGTCATCTGACTTCCAACTTGCATGATCTTTTCACCAGTCCGTCATCTGACGTCCAACTTGCACGATCTTTTCACCAGCCCGTCATCTGACGTCCAACTTGCACGATCTTTTCACCAGCCCGTCATCTGACGTCCAACTTGCACGATCTTTTCACCAGCCCGTCATCTGACGTCCAACTTGCACGATCTTTTCACCAGCCCGTCATCTGACGTCCAACTTGCATGATAGTATACCTTGCAGAAAGTACAAAGTGTTTCAGAAAACTTGATATCATTTGAGATGTAAATATCTGAGTAACTAAATAGTCTAGGCCAGGGGCGGCTCCTGCTATGGGGCTGTGGGCTGTAGACCCCTACCCAAAGCAGTTTTTTTCATGCCGTACCAGGAAAGAGAAGTTTTGTGAACACCGCTGTAAGTTTTCCCAGCATAATGCCACGACTGCTGTTTTCTGAACTCAACTGGAAGTTTTCCCTGCATAACACCACTGGGAACGGGAAGAATGTCACGGACTGTGCTTCTTGCAGCCCTGACGGCTATTGAAACCAACTCATGTGGGAAACTCTGCCTATTCCCACATCAGTTCGTTTCCTTTGAATAAAACTTCCCCGGGGACTGCATTCATGGCAGATCTCGCTAGCAGGGTTTCTCGCGAATGCAGTCTTTCGTTGGGTGGGAATGCATCGCTGGGCCTGTGTGCTTTGTTGATTAATACGGTTCTTGTGCTTCCGAATAAGACATAAAATAGGGGAATGAATTAAAAATAATGACGAATGTTGAAATAAAGTATTAAATAAAGTACGTTTGAATGTATTATTCAACCTGTTTTTTTTTTCTCTTCCAATTTTTGGTTTGTTCCTGCTTTTATTCAACGTAATAATTCTAACAACAATGTTGCTCCCATCTAATAACAAATACTCAGTTGCCGGAATGCCGGGACTTTTGCAAAAAAAGTTTTACTTATATTTTCTCTTCTGGTCAAAATGGGCATGTGAACAAATTGCGATTAAAAATAGAGTTCAGTATTGGATAAATTGAAAAAGAGAGAGAGAGAGAGAGAGATACTAATTTCTGCAGCTGAATAATTGCAAAAAATTGATTTTTTCACTTACCAAGCACAGCGAAATTTTCGCTTTTAAACTCACGTAAATTTTTATTCACCAAAAATCATTGAAGTCCCTCCACTGGATACATTTTATTTTTCTGCTGCATCCCCCTCCCTCCCAAAAATCAGCTGCCCATTTCAATTGAGTTAGTGTACTTAATTACTTTGAAAAGAACATTTAATCAGATATCATTGTTTAGAAAATTTACGAAGTTGGTAAATTTTGGAAAACAAATTTTTCTACACTAAATTGTTATCATAATGGCTTCAGAATTAAAACTGGACTGAATATGTTTGCAATCCGTTTTTATTAAAGAGAATGCCGGTGTGTGAGTATCGCAATAACAACTCGTCGCGAAATTCTGGAAGACCCTTCAAAATTCCACAAAATGTTTTTCATCGCCGTCCAAGTTTCAGTGGTCGGCAGCAAGTCGAAGTTTCAAAGGGAGTGTATCAGAAGAAAAAATATATATTGTCATATTTCTAGGGGTCACAATGAGACACTTGAGAACGCGTACATGACCCTGAGTGTGTCTCCACTACCACTGGCACACACATTAATTTTTTGTCCTTATATATATATATATCATCATCATCATCATCATTGTCAACCATTATCAATCCACTGCTGGACGAAGGTCTCCCCAAGTTTCTTCCACAATGGTCTGTCTTGTGCCAGTCTCCTCCATGTCACCCCTGCATACTTTCGAATTTCATCCACCCATCTCCCATGTGGTCTTCTTCTGGGTCTTTTCCTGTCCCTTGGAATCCAATCTAAAATTTCGGCTGTCCATCGATGATCTGTCCTTCTGGCAGTATGTCCAGCCCATTGCCATTTCAGGGATTTAACTCTGATCATGATGTCTTCCACTCTTGTCATTTTTCGGATCCACGAGTTCCTCTTCTTATCTCTCCTGGTTACACCAAGTATGCACCTCTGCATGCTTCTTTGAGTTGTCTGCAGCCTTTGTATGTCTCTTTTAGTTAAGGTCCACGTCTCTGCACCATACGTAAGCACTGGAAGGATGCATTGATCAAACACTTTTCTTTTAAGACATTTAATCAGATAAAGAACATTTAATCAGATATATATATATTCGTACAGTATATGCATGTATATATAATTTGCAACCACCATCAATCCACTGCTGGATGAAAGTCTCCAAGTTTCTTCTTCCACAACAGTCTGCCTTGAGTCAGTTTCTTTCACGCTTTCGAATTTCATGTACCCATCTCTCTCTTGTCATTTTCTGGATATTGTTTTTTCCCTTGCTATCCAGTTCAATATTTCAACTCTCTGTCGGTGGTTCTTTCTTCTAGCAATATGTCCATCCCATTGCAATTTCAGGAATTTTGACCGTGTCTTCCACTCTTGTCATTTTCCCGATCCACGAATTCCTATTTGTATCATTCCAGGTAACATCAAACATGCATCCCTACATGCTTCTTTCAGTTGTCTGCAACGTCTGTCTGTCTATTTTAGTTGAGGTCCATGTCTGTGCTCCATGCGTAAGAACTGGAAGGGCGCACTGATTAATCAGTTTCTTTTTAAGAAATAATGTATCCGACGAAGTTTTATAGGTCGATTATTTTCTTCATAAATGTGACAATGTGGCCATCGCTTAATATCTGTTGCCTAATTTAGGTATCGGTACCTTTACATTTTCCCCATCAATCACTAAATATAAAATCTAAATATTAATTTCTTGTAAAAAAAAGCACTTTCGATCAGTATATATATATATATATATTCTTCTTCTTCTTCTTCTTCTTATTAAACGGACAGCGTCAGCACAGGCGCAGTAACTTAATTTTCGAAGTGGTATCGTGATATCTACAAAATTGAGATGCAGGCCCCCATCTCAGCTTAACACGAGCCGCCACTGGTCTAGGCAAATGAAACTAAACCGGCTTAATGTTGAGCAAAATAAGATTAATAAATTAAAATACTTCGTGCTAAATTGTATAATCAGGAATCCAAAGCTGTCGAATGCACGATTGAAAAGTTGAAAAACTTGCGTTTAAAAATTGATATTTATTTACAAGTTAAAAAGGTAGCGATAAAATCAGCTACATTGCCAAGCACTTTCGAAGCTACTTTAGCCTTATCATCGGGCCCAAATGCCCGAAAGGATGGTTACAGGCATTTATACACAATCATGGAATAATATAAATGGTGTTGCCAAACTGAAAATGGCATGTTACAAATAATTATATGTAAATGAGACTCACGTATCTGGAGATCCAACAGGTGAAGCATTTAGCTGATTCAACAGTAGAATCCAAGGGCGAGGTATAGTTACAGGCAAGTCGTCATTACAACACTTGGAGGAAAAACGTGTAATACACAAACTTTCAGCAAGCAACAAAGAATGTTTATCAGGTGCGGAGGCAATCAGTGTGGTATGACTCCAGTCTCGGTAATGTTCCCCTTGCGCAACTGTGCGGGCTAAGGCAGAAGAGGTAGAACCAATACGAACTGCGTATTTGTGCTCTGCGACCCGTACTTCCATCGAACGTAGGGTGGAGCCTACATAGGAGGTGTCTTCAAGAGTCCGGTGAATTAGAAACGAGTGGAATGTTTTGGCGAAGGAAAAAAGCTTTGGCGATTACCTTTTCATAGTGTTATAACACTTCGGCGAAAACAAATTCAATTTGGCGACTAAATTGGCGAAAACTTTAGAAAAGCCAGCGCAACCCCTTCGGTGTATGTAATATTTATTCGGTTACAAAGTTTTGTTTGTAATCTGCCCTCTAGCCGATTATCTTAAAGGTTGTACTGATATGTACACGTCAAACAGACAACAAAGATACACAATGTTGAAAAGAGCTACACACAAGTGTTTCATTAGCAACCCTAGGTTGCTGCTCATATGTTTAGCAACACATTTGGTTTATGTACGTAATAGAATTCGAACAGAAAGAACGAGACTTACGCTGACCAAAAGAACATTTTCCCTTTCTTTTTTTTTTTTTTTTTATTAGAATTTCTTTTGTGAAAAAAGAAGAAAAGTACACTGCTAGCCACCCAAATTGCAACACCAAGAAGGAAGCATCCGATTGGCCTGAAATTCGCAGCATGCGTCGCCCGCGAGAGGACATGCACACGATTAGCATTGCAGGGCATATGCAAATCATGTGCGCCCGGCACGCCACCGAAAAGCACTATAAGAAGGGTGCACAGAAGGCGGGGTGTAAATAGTGGAAGTGTGTTGTGCTGTCGGACCTGTGCGTGGGAAGCTTCCTGACGCCTCGCGGAAGAATTCGGCAGTCATTCCAGCACGTTTCGGAGTTCGACAGAGGACGAATAGTGGCTTATCGCGACAGCGGTTTATCGTACCGAGACATCGGCGCCCGTGTGAGAGGACATCCAGCCACAGTGAGGCGAAATATGGTTTCTGTGGGTGCAGGAGGGACGGACGAACCGACGTGAGCTATTGCCGCAGCAACGGCACACCACCGAACGAGAGGACCGGCATGTTGTGCGGCGGGCAATGACGGCTCGCACCGCCACATCACGAACGTTAGCGCAGGGATTAGGGTGTGTTGCGCAACAACCTGTGTCAGCACGTACCGTTCGACGTCGTCAGAGCGGGGACTTGTCGCACGGCGCCCATTGCTCTGATTACCATTGACGTTACACCACCGGCGAGTGCGGCGGCAGTGGGCCGTTGAACGCCGCACCTGGACTACGGAATGGCACGACATTGTCTTCTCCGACGAATCCCGCTTCTGCCTGCAACACCACGATGGTCGGATCCGCGTGTGGCGGCACCGCGGCGAGAGACTGTATGACGCCTGCATTATGCATCGCCATACCGGTCCGTCGCCTGGTCTTTAAGCTCAATCGTTTCATCTTTTTATCTGTTGTTATGTGTCTAGTAAATCTGGCTTTGCTATCTCGTGTCCTTCTTGGTGTTGAATTTTGGGTGGCCAGCAGTGTATGTGCTTTTATAATATTGCTTTGTCCATCCGTCTGCCGCGGACACCACATCTCTGCAACTATTATAGTCTTATTTGAAAAAAAAATATTTTAATGATTCTTGCTTTCCGTTTTTTTTAAGGAAATACATAGCTTCGCCGCTAGAGGGCGTAAAAGCAGATGCTACCGAATTCAAAATTTATTTTATTCATTGTAATTGATTCTAAATATGCGACTGAAGATGTTCTTTTTTCCCTTCAATACTATTTATAACGAAGGCAAGTTTAAGTACAGTTTCATTTTCAAGTACAGGGTGTCCACAATGTCTTGTTACCCCCCCCCCCTGTAATAAGAAATGTAAGTGAGCTATGTATCTGTTGCATGATGTATCTGTTGAGTTATATGTTGAGGCATCCGTAAACATCCAGTGGATCCGTTTGGGCTCCGTCATTCTCGTGACAGAGAATAATTTTACGCCATGTTTTGTGGGACATTTTCCGAAGCAGTTGCGGGGTGATACGAGAGAAAGCACGTCTCACTGCTTGTTTAAGTTCATCTGTGGTTTGGTAGCGCTGCTGTGCATCAACCTCCTTTATGAAACCCCGAAGGGCATTATCACACGTTGAGAGCTCTGGGCTTCGAGGTGGCCATTCAAGTGGAGCGGGCAGCACTGCCGAACCTCGGCCAATCCAACGATCCTGCAAGACCTCACCAAGGTATTCCCGAACAGCGATTGCGTAATGGGTGGGTGCCCCATCCTGTTGGAACCATACGTTATTCAGAATACCAAGATTTCCAGTTGTGGCACAAACCAGGTTTGCAGCATGTCCAGATAAGTTGTCTGATTCATTTGACCATCAAAGAAATACGGTCCAAACAGATGTCGACTATTCATTGCAGCCCATATCATGACATGCGGAGGATGATGTTCCAATTCTTCGACATAATGTGGGTTTTCCTTGGACCAGAACACAACGTTCCGTGATCGACAGCTGCGGTATATCGCACATTCATCACTGAAAATGGCCTTTCCACGTTTTGGGATTGTGGCAAATGTCTGAAGCATCATTGCACATGCATCTCGTCTGCGGTTTAAATCGATGTCTGATAACTCCTGAACGATCATCGGGCGATATGCGTGCAAATTTAGGTCATTCTTCATGTGTTTATGCAGTGTCGATCGTGGTATTCCAAGCTCCGCTGATCGTTTGCGGAGCGACTTCGTCGGTGACCCGATAACTGATTCCTCGACCGCTTGACACTGTTGCACTCTGGTTGATGGTCTTCCCGTTCGTGGTTTATCCTTGATGTTTGCCTGCTTCGAAGAGTTTATGTTCCCACCGCAGAAGAGTCTGTTTTGGAGGGGCCTCTTTGTCGAATCGTTGTTGGAAATCGGCACGCACGTCACGCATTGTCTTCCCTGTGTGTGGACGTTCGTGTACCCAGACACTGACAACAATCCGCTGTTCCAAGGTGTATTCGCTGGTATCACACATGGTTCCGGTACCTAATCTGTAAATAAACACAATACAGGCCATAACTCAACATATACATCATACAACTGATACATAGCTCACTTACATTTCTTATTGCAGGGGAGGGGTTAACAGGACATTGTGGACACCCTGTAGCCCAGTTTTCCCGTTAGGGGCGTAATGTTAAATTGCAATATCTCTGCTTCCAAAAGACCAATTTGAAATAAATAAATAAATAAATAAATAAATAAATAAATAAATAAATTCGCGTCTGATAGAGCTCCTGGTGGGAAATGTTCTGCGTATAATTTCAAAATTTTGGTAAAAATTTTGCCACTAGGTGCGTAAGGGGGCATATATTTCTCTTTCTCATGTACGTAATTCCAGCGATCTGCGCTTTTGAAAACTCAATTGAAAAAAGTTCTTTTGCAGTCAGCTACCGCTCACAACGAAAAACCTTTTGAGAATACAATACCTTCTGATCAAAATAATGCATAGTTTTGCCTCCAGGGCCGCATAGTTGAATATCTTATTTTTCCCTATATCTCTGCTTCTAATAGTCCAGTTTGAAAAATTATTTCTATGCCGTAGAGTTTCTGGTGCGAAATGTTTTCCATATAATTAAAATTTTTTTGTAACCCACAAGCTGGCCACTAGAGGGCATAATTTCTTGCTCCGTTTACAACATATATTTATAGCAACAGCTGCGCGTCTACCCACCCGATTGAGAAGATCTTTTACCGTAGATCAAGTACTACTAATTGCGAAAACATTTGTTAGTCATCTTTATCCCAAAATAATAGGGGCACCAGTGTTCAATCTGTTTTTCTTGATACTTCTGCTTCTAAAAGTCCGATTAAAAATGCTTGCAACACCGGATTTCATGCATTATGTGTGGAACACTTTGCATGTTCTCGTGGTATGTTTGTAGTTAACAGTTCTAGCGTTAGGTGGCGTTAGTGTGTATTTAAGTATGCAATCGTGTATCCGCTTCTAAAAATCCTATTGAAAATTTTCTATTTTTACTGTATGCCATTGGCTGCAGTTATATATATTTATAAAGTATTCTTCATAGCATAGCTTTCTCCAATTCGTCTTCCAAGAGACGAATTTGAGAAAGCATTTGCTATGAAGAATACTTTTAGCGTGTTTTCTACTTTTGTGTTGTTCTGTTCTTCCAGGGGCGTCAGCTTATAATTTTATTTGAGAAAGTTAATTGGATTTTAAAAATCCCGTAGAAAAATCCTTATTTGGTAGGATACTCTTCATTATGAAAAGTACTTTGAACCCAATTTGTCCTTTAAGTAGCACGTAGCTTTTCCGCTACTGGGCGTAATCATATTTTCCTGTATATTCCAGCTTCTAACTGTTCGATTTGAAAACAAATTGTAACGTACCAGGAGATGTGACGTACCTGCCAGAACACGACATAAAGGCAGATAGGAATCAGAATAAAACGTCCGCGTAGCTCAATTGGTAGAGTGACTTATTCCGGAATGAGGGGACCCGGGTTCGAATCCTGGCGTGGACAGAAATGACGGAGAAATTTACTTCGTTATAAAATAAAAAATATATATATATATATAAAATCACGTCATTTGTTTGCAATTTCTTTTAGTTTGGGAGCGTTTATTAATTTAAATTGCTCTCAACACATATTATGGCAAGCTTCACTTACTTAAATAAGCCCACAGCTCCAAAAAAAGGTGACTGCTTTAATCCGGACCTCAGCTATGGCCGCTAGTGTGTATGGCGTGTACTGTACGTAGCTATTTCTGTTTCTGGATGTTTTATTGATTGTAGAGATCTGGTTGATTTTTTTAACCGGTTCCATTGACTGTGGACAATCTTGCTCATATTACATATTTTAAATCATGCGCAGTTTTTCCCAGCTGGTGCAAGTGTATTTTAACTTTACTGGATTTTTTAGATTTTCTAAAAATCCGTGTTGAAAAATATTTTTCGTGTCGGAAAAGATTCGAAAGACATGCCCATTACAACCGAATATTCGGTGTCGTCTTTCTCGTTTTTGATAGAATCATTCTCACATGAATAACAAAAAACTACATCTGATTCTCTAAATTTTGATTAAAGTGAAACAAAACATTACAAACATCTTTCCGTTGTTAAGTGAGCCTAGAGATTTATAAAGAATTCTCTTTATTTGCGCTTCAGTTTTTGAAAATATTAACCTCCCTCTGTTTTGGTCTCCATGATTGATTAGATGTTTCTTATTTTTCGTCCACTGTTATGAAATGTCGTACGCAGAGCGAGAAGGCAATCTAGCAGAGACAGAGAAGCTGAGCTTGTTTAAATTCTTAAGAATGTTTTTTAGGCGCAACAGTGTTGCGAGGGTGCTTCGTGGACGGAGGGCTAGTGGATCAGATGGGGAGCTCGATTACAATCATAGCAGAGAACAAAACAGTAGCATATTATTATTATTATTATTATTATTATTAAGAGAAAATGTATGACTAAAACTGGAAGCGAAGAATAAATCTCAACGATCCTGACATATTTTGCATTTCATTTTTTACGATTTCCAACCGTAGGTTGAAGAAGCGTATATGCCCCAGCTTTGTCCGTCCGCACGATAACTCGCGTAAAAATGGTTCGATTTCGATGAAATTTTAGTATATGATAGGGGATCACCTGGGGACGTACCCTATTGAAAATGAGCGAAATATGGTCAAAGGTCAGGGCATAGGAGTGGGATCTATTCCATTGCCCTTATGCGTCATAACTTGAGTAAAAATGGTTCGATTTCAATGAATTTTAGTATGTAGTAGGGGACCTCTGGGGACGAAGCCTATTGAAAATGGATGAAGTGGGGTCAAAGGTCAGGACATAGGATCGGGATCCATTCCATTGCCCTTATGCGTTATAACTTACGTAAAAATGCTTTGATTGAGACAAAACTTTTCATGTTGTTCCGGAAGTATACTTTACCGGTCCGAAATGGGGTCAAAGGTCGGGTTATAGGAGCGAGATTTATTCTACAGAACTTGAGTAATAACTTGAGTAATGATTTCTGGTATGTTGGAAAGCGTATCACAATGAGTGCATTGCATGATTTTACTAACTTGTTGATATACTAAAATCATATTACATTAAATTTATTTTTACCTCCTCACTTTTCACCCTATTACGCACACTTGTATCTCAAAAATAACGGAGGACGCGTGCGTGTACAGTAAAATATATTTCTTGTGAGATCATGGTGTAATTTCATTTGAACTTTCCCGTTTTATTGTTCAGGAGGACGCACTGCCAATGAAAACAACAAAATATGGAACTGAAAAATAATAAATTTATTTTCGAGAGCAGCTCGAGAATAATTCACACCAGTCTTACACTGCTCCTGCGTGTGCTGCTGCTCCAGGTATGACCACTGAGAGGACTTCTGAGCGAAATAAAAAAAATCCAAAGTTGCCAAAAAACTTTTCATTTTTCGGCGCACATATGTTGATTATAAAACAATAAAATGCCGAACCCTATTGTTCATCTGCTGATGTAAAATGAAGCAACCTAGAAACGACAACCAATGTATTCAGCCCTAATTGAATCCTGCAGGCGCTTATCTACTTGTTATCCTGCGAATGGGGAAGGATTCACTTCTGATTCATAGAATAGCAGGTAGATTCGACAACATTCTTTTTAGCACGTGTTTTGTAAAAAAGATCGTGCTTCTGTTATCGGTTTGTCCGTCCGTCTGCGACTGCAACTATTGGTCCGATTTGAAAAATTACTTTTGCATTGGAAAGCTTGGAGTATGAGAATGATGATCCTTCATTTCGAATTTTTTTACGATGTACAATTTCGCCGCTAGAGGGCCTAAAGACAGATGATATCGAATTCAAAATACATTTTATTCCATATATTTGCTTCTAAACATACGATTGAAAAAATTATTTCACCTTTCGATTCCATTGATGTCGAAGAGTATTTTAGGTATAGTCACTTTTTCAAGTTACGCATAGATTTTCCCGCTAGAGGGCATAAAAGTAAATTGCGTTTCCCCCGATATCTCTATTTCTAAAACTCCGATTTCAAAACTTTTTCCTACAGCGGATACAGCCACTGACGGGAAATGTCTTGCATGTAATTTCTAATTTTTGGTAAGCAATGGTTTGTCCATCAGGGGGCGTAAGTGTTAATTTCGGCTTCTGATGTACATGCAACAAAACCTGAGCTTCTAAAATCTCGATTGAAAAAATTCATTCGTGGACCGATACCACTCACGTCTTTTTGGAATATATTCTTCTTAAAATATTGTATGGTTTCCCCGCCAGGGGCCGTAGATGTATATATTATTTTTGTCAATATCTCAGCTTGTAATGGTTCGATTTGAAAACTTTCTTCTTTATTGGATAGAGTTTCCGGGGCGACATGTTTTTCATATAATTTTAAAATTTTTCAAGTAATTCATAGACATTACGATCAGTTTTATGAAAAAAGACGAGAGCAAAATAGTGCTCCTGAAGGGGGCTCTAATCCGTGCCTGCGCAACAGCCTTGGCAGCTGTTGTATTGAACAGCGGCCAGCCAAAGCTGTTGCACAATATGGCTGTTGTATTTGTGCATCTGCCAAGGCACATGCACAACCTTTAAGTTAGAGGCCAAACTTTGTAACTGAACAAATACTACATATATACTGTATCCCAGAACAGCATTCAAACTTTTTTTTTCTTCTTTTTTAATTTTGTGTTGGGGGGTGAACTTTCATCTTTTTTCTTAAAACAGCTGTTTGTTTTGGCACAAAATAAAAATATCCATAATAAAAATGGAAAGCCTTCGTCTGTATCAGCACCTGCGTTGTCGTCATCAAAATGTATCGAGGTAAGCAAACGCTAATTAGAACAGTGTGTGTTTGTAGCCTTGTACCGGTGTCTTCCATAAGGCCTCCATTCCGTATTGTGTGATTAAAATGGTTCGGGACAGAGCTTAGAAATCAAGGGGTAAAAAAATGAACCCATCCCTTTATGCCTTCTAGTGTTTACGGAGGCTGTGCCGAAAGTTTTTCGCTGCTGCTATAAAAGCGTTGTCTGGCGACAATGAAATAGCCAACAAGATAGAAATAGGTAGAGTGCTTGAGAAGACGTTACGTTTGAACGAAATTGAGAGAGCAGCGGCCATCTCTATGACGGGCGGAAACGAAGAACCGGAAGTCTGAGTAAGATCTAAATATACAGGGTGATTCATAAAGAAGTATACAGTTTCAACGCACTATAAAACAAGAACAATGTAAGTTATTTTATGTTACCTGTAACAGAATTGTAGGGGAATGTTTAAAGTTTTTTAGAGACAGTCACAGACGTTCTATGTGTGCACCCTTAGTCACACGACACACATCGAGCCTTGTAATCCATTTCCGCCCAAACGCGAGGTAAGATATCTGAATCAAGTGCAGTGATAGTGGCTGTGATACGCTGTTTCAGCTCCGCTAGATCAACAGGAAGGGGAGGGGCGAATACCTTGTCCTTTACGTACCCCCACAGGAAAAAGCCACAAGGTGTTAAGTCAGGACTTCTGGGTGGCCATTGGGTCAGTGGCATGTTGTAGTCCGCGGCTCGTCCAATCCATCGGCGAGGAAGATGTTCATCGAGATAATCTCGCACGTCGCCTAACCAGTGCGGTGGTGCACCATCCAATTGGAGAATAAAGTTTTCACTGTCGTCCTGCAACTGTGGCATCAATCAAAGACTGAGAGCCTCCCGTGACAGTTTTCTCGTGAAAAAAGAAGGGGCCGTACTTTTTCTTTTTTGGACACAGCACAGAACACATTTACCTTAGGGGAATCTCGCACGTGTTGCACTGCAAATCTGGGATTCTCCGTTCCCCAAAAGCGAACATTGTGCTTGTCTACTTGACCACTCACGTGAAATGTAGCTTTATCGGCGAAAACTAAGTGATCGGCAAAATCATCATTTTAAAAACGGTGCTGCATTTCGGCTCAGAATTCAAAGCGCTTTGTCTTGTCAAGGTCAGTGAGATTTTGCAACATCTGCACTTTGCATGGAATCATTTTCAGTTTCTTTCTCAAAATTCCCCAGAGAGTGGGATGTGAAATCTGCACTTCACGACTCACCCTCCGCGTTGATTTTCCCGGGCTTCGTTGAATGGCTGTGCAAACACTATCGACGACTTCTTCCCATACACGCGGTCGTCCAGGACTTTTAAGTTTGCACAAACAGCCTGTAGTTTCAAATCTTTTAATTTTTTTCTTGGAAGGGACGACGGTCCATACTATTGTAGAGGGAAGGGGAGGGGGTACTAGGTTTTAGTGCTGGAGGAGAAATGTGTGCATTCATGACACTCACTGGGAACATTTGCGTCCGAAGTGCAGTAGCTCAAGAAATTTTACTTTCCGATCCGAGATTTAGAACATTGTGCGAAATCGGAGCGCAAAAATTAGCCGGGAGGAAGGGCACGAATGGGAAAATTTCAGTGGTATGCCATCATTTTTAAGGAGAAGTGGATCCCCCTCCTTTTTTTTTGAAAGGCGACTGCCCACAATATTTGGGGGAGGGAGAGATAGATTGGCGACATAGCAACCTTAGTTACTAAAATAATAGTACTTTTACGCTGGTTAGTGCGAAAGGAATTTTTCAAGTCCCACTTATGGATGCTAAAGTGTATCCATAGATATGGACGGGCAAAGTTTTTATACAAACTACGTATATTTTCTTATAATTATTCAAGTAGCAATCAGAATATGACTGAATTGCGCTAGCTCACTGCTCGCCGTGTGATATCACATCAAAACACTTGAAAATTACATCGCCTTGGAGCGGGATTCGAACCTTCATCTCCCGATTTTCGTACGAATATGCTATCCGTTACACCACCCAAGACAGTTTCTTTTTTGATTTCCATATCTGAGAAATTGGTGATTTAGTACTCTACGGTGATGCAGGATTTGCTTCGACTAGCGAAAATCTGAATTTGTTCAAACTCCTAAGCGGTAATTCCTGAGCTTCGTTTGCATGAAACTTCCTTGTCCTGTGTGGTGTAACGGATAGCACGCTCCAACGGAAATCGGGAGATCAGGGTTTGATTCCCGCTCCAGGCGGATGTAATTGTCAAGTTTTCTGATGGATGGCTACGTGGGAAATAGTAAAAATGTACGGCATCTATATGCCGGCAATGTTACGTAAATGCCATATGCCGGCTCCAGCATTATCTACTAAGTTTGCCCCAGAATTGCTTCGTCTATTATGCAGAATTAAGCCGCATCTGTTCTGGCTGATAACATCGCTCAGCGAAGACTGCTCCAGTCAAGCTAACATTTTCCCGCTTGCCGTCCTAAAATAAATACGTGATGAACGGGGGTTGCCGTTCATTTGAAGTAGTCCTGGGTTAGTAGGCCACAAACCACCACGATTCGCTTTTTTATCGTGCAAAACTCGAGACAGCGCCGAACGTCTGGAGTGTAATGAACTTTGTCACCTTTTCAGTGAAGTTGTTGAAACGTACAAGTGTTCTTGATTCCGAAACAAATGCTAATCTAGATGAAAGACATCTGAGAAAGCGTTCGTTATGCGCGTTTTGCAAGGTTGGCTGCATTTCTCTCTCTCTTTTTTCTCTCTCGGTTTGTACCGCTGACTCAAGAGAACGGATTTCTACGATTTAATGTAAATGTGCGTTATTGCAAATATGACTTAGCGGTAAAAAAAAAGAATTAAAAAGGGAGCAAACTTTCTCTTTCACACATGTTATTCGGTTAATTTCTTTCCTCGATTGTATTTATTGAATTTTTTTTTCAGCCTCTTACAAATATTGAAGTGCTGCCTGCGTGAAACGTCCTTGGTACCTATGTGTCATATACTGGCGAAATGTGAGCACACATAATAATTTTAAGTTATAAAAACTTTTTTTTTAAATTAAAATAAGGGCATTGTTGTTTGGTTTCATTGTTTGTGCTTAGAAAAAGTGCTGTCTGCTCCAGTTACTGAGTGCCTCTGGTCGGGCTTCCGAGCTGGACACAAGATTGCCCCCCCCCTTTTTTTTTTGATTGGCGGTTTAACGACCACCGTGGGCAACTCAATAGAGCAGTCGCCCATCTCTAATTTAGGGCCACTGGTTCCAGGGAAGGAAGAGAGCCAGCGCCGTAAAACAAACACAACATCCATCCCTCACTGGATTCGAACCCGGACCCCATCAAGGACGAATAATCAGAAGCCATCACTAAGACCACTGTGCCACCACAGGATTGACATGACACCCTTGTTAGGCATGGGTGTGCATCCGGGGCCCCTGAAGCTAGTGGCCGTAAAAACAAAATACAACCTTAAATTCTCATAGGTGGAGGGCGGCGTGTTAAACCCCGAAACGAAAAACTGATTTTTTTTTTAACAAGTGTGCTGACTCACGAAATCTAAATTTCGTTAATTTTTGATATTTTAGAAGCTGATTTTTATTTCATTGGATTCTCCGGTTGCGATTGTAATTTCTCTTATGAAAGCAGAGAAATTTTTGAAATGTAAAGCAAAGAATGCAAAATATACGAAATTTCAAGTTTGGAATGTTGTGCGTTTATGAAAAGTTTAAAATATCTGTTTGTTAAAATTAGAAAGGAAAGATCCAAACAGTGTCGTATTCTGAATTTGGTTTGAACGGAGAATTTCTACATTGCTTTGTGCAAGTCGGTTAAAGTGCGTGCACATTAAAACATCTATATCTGCCATTCATCTTTTGGTCCTGTTGTACCAAAGGTGTCAATGTTGTACAAAAGGGTTCTTCCAATTGCAAACATCCTGTTGTACCAAAGGAGTCAATGTTGTACAAAAGAGTTCTTCCAATTACAAACGTCCTGTTGTACCAAAGGGTTCTTCCGTTTCACGTAGTTCGCAGGTTTCATGTGCATTGCTGCGTCATGTTTATATTACCTACAGCCGGCTCACATCAACCAGCAAAGGAACTACACTGATGCGATTTTCTCTATTGTCTTTTTAAAATAAAAAAGACAATAGAGAAAATCGCACAACACACGCGGTACATGGACGGAAATGCAATAAAAGCAAACGAATATTCAAATACACTTATCAGCCCAAACATTAAAACCATCCTCTGCGTTAATCAAATAAGTGTGCGTGCAGACAATCAGCGTCACGTGCCAAGGTCGCGAATCATATACACTATATTGACAAAAATCAAATGACACCCCTTCTAAAGTAAATGAACGGATCCGCTGCGTTGTTAAAATGCGTGGTGTAGCTGCAAACGGTATAAAAACAAGCCTGCAGCTGACCGCGATCATATCGCACTGTGAGGTTGGGTGAAAATGTCGCGGAGGGAACTGACTTTGAAAAAGAAAAGATTGTTGGGTGTGTATTAGTGGGTTGTCCATAAGAGAAACCGATAGGCGTTTAAACATACCCAAGTCAACAGTTTTGGATGTACTGAATAAGTGGAAGACACATGGCGTGCCCGAAGCAGCAAAACGTACCGGCAGACCAAAGAAAATCAGTAATAGAGGACGTCGAAGCCCCAGGAGAGTCGTTACAGCTAATCGACGGTAGTACTGCACAAGACCTCAGTGTACAGGCGAGTAAAAATGCTGGAGCCTCGGTATGTACACGTAGCATTCGCAGAGAACTTCATTCCATGGGTTACCGAGGCCGTGCGGCTGCTCATAGGCCTTTCGTCTCCACTCGGAATGCTACTTGTCGTTTAGAACATTTATCGTGAACCGTAGATCAGCCGCCCCGGTGGCGCAGTGGTCTAAGCGATGGCCTCTGATCATTCGTCCGAACGGGGTCCGGGTTCGAATCCCGGTGAGGCATGGATGTTGTGTTTGTCTTACGGCACTGGCTCTCACCCTTCCCAGGAACCAGTGACTCTAAATTAGGGACGGGCGACTGCTTATAGCCCATTGAGTTGCTCACGGTGGCCGTTAAACCTTCACTCAAAAAAAAAAAAAAAAAAAAAAAAAAGAACCGTAGATCAATGGAAATGAGTCCTAAGGATTGATAAATCCAGATACACCATCAATCAGTCTGATGGCCGCGTGTGGGTATTGCGTCATCCGGGGGAATGCTATTTACAAGTATACTGTTCCTACTGTCAAGTTTGGAGCTGGCAGTGTACTCGTGTGGGGGTGTTTTTCGTGGTATAGTCCCAGCCCATTGGTTATCGTGGACAAAACTGTTAACGTTTACCTCAATATTCTGGACAATTATGCCCTACCAATTCTGTGGCAGTACTATGGAACCGAGCCTTGTTGGTACCAGCAGGATAATGCACTGATCCATAAAGCAAGGACTGTTACGGCGTGGTTTGGCGATAATTCTGTATCGTGTGTGGACTGGGCAGCACAGAGCCCTGATCTTAATCCCATACAGCACCTATGGGATGAATTGGAGCGCCGCATAAAAAATTTGGAAACAAGGTTTACTACTAAGCAACAGTTAGCGGCAGCATTATGCACTGAATTGAAGCGCATACCTATCTCTTGTTCCAAAACCTTGTCGAAAGCATGTCTCGAAGGGTCAGTTTTCACACAGTATTTATTAGAAGAAAGATACAGGAGATGTGCTTGAATAAATCATCTCAAATGATGTATGACAAAAGAAAATATTTACAGGTGCGTGTAGCTTACGCTACTGCTTATTTACACGGTTCTGTACATTGATGATAGTAAAAAAACAGTTAATTACACTCGAGTGTCAGGTGAGGCAACAAAAGTCTCTGACAAAGCAAAGAATAGGAACAATTCAGCTAGAAGAGCGTTATACAATATTAATTTTGCACAGTATTGATGCAAGGAATAATACAGAATTCGAGCTTGCAGACATAAATTCAAAAGACAGGTGATGAGAAATTAACAGAATGTGCAGCTTGCGCTACGTTAATTACAGGATTCGGTGCAACGTTTGCATGACAACAGTTAAGTGCAGTAGAAATCTGGCGAGGCAATATGAATCTCTGGTAATACAGAGAGTAAAAATCAATCCAGAATGATGAGCACTATAGAGTATAAATTTTACACAATATTGATGAAAAAAAAAAAAAAAAAAAAAAAGTTCTGACCGAAAGGTGATACATTGTGGGTGACCTGGAAAACCAGGAGGTTGCAGGTGATCAAGGGACAAACATGAAATCGAAAGTTCGAAAGACAGATGATGAAAAATTTACAGATGAATGTGGCTCGCGGTACTACATGTTACATACAACGGTGATATGAAAAATAGTTATATACAATAATTTTCCTGAGAATACAAAAGAAAAAATAATCTCTGAAAATACAGAGAGAAGACACAACTCATCACAGTGAGTATTGGAGAACACAAATTTACACAGCTGAAAAGTAAAATTACACTGTACTGTTGAATCAGGAATTGAAGATAAGAATATACTGTAAAAACCACAAAGTTTACAGATGTCTGTGGTTCGTGAAACGACCTATATACATGATTCTGTACAATGAGAAGTTACAATTTATATATATTGATTTGTCAGAGGTGGTAAAAGAAATAGTCTCTGACATCGCAGAGAGAATACATAATTCAGCAAGATGAGTAATGAAAAACAAAAAAATTTACACATGAGTTATACACGAAATGATACATGTGAAGAGGATGAGAACAGAGTCTTAAAAAAGCGTGAAAAGAAATTGACAATTATAAGTAGCTCATGCTTCGAACAATTCATAGGATTCTATACAATAATTGATCTACTAAAAGTTATGTACAATAGTGAGACAAACAAAAAAATTCTGATAAAATAGAGAGTACAAATAATATAGTGCAGTGAATGTTGAGGAACAAGATTGCACTCAGTTGCGAAGCAAAAAAAAAAAAAAAAAAAAAAAAAAAACCAGGAAATGTGTATAGAAAAATCGTCTCAAAATGACATATGAAAAGAAGATTTACAGGTGCTTGTAGCTGACGCAACGACCTATTCACAAAGCTCAATATAGTGGTGAGAGAATACAGTTTATGTATGATAATTTGTCGGAAAAGACAAAAAATAGTCTCTGATGAAGCAGAGATTGAAGACAAATCAGCATGGCAAAAATTGTATGTATCAGGAGGTAGGTGAAACAAAAGTTCCGACTGTAAGGTGAAGCGTTGTGGGCGACCCTGCAAACCAAGTGGTTGCTGGTGACCAAGTTGATAGGAACTGTGGTTCACTGCAGCGTGCAACTGCAGTGGTAAGTTCTAGTCGAAGGCGGGAGAGTAGGCGATTACGAAAATGACAAAGTAACGCAGTACTGACTTTATTTATGTCAGTAGAAGCTTCGGGGGGACGCTGAAGATGATACACGTGAATTATATGTTTTACAAGCACGAAGATGTAGGAGCAGACTGCCGGAAGGTGAATAGGGCGAGAAGAGTTCAGAAGTAGTGTTCGGTAGGCGCTGAAGGTGAGGACGGTCTCACAGGATCGTTGCGCTAGCGTGAAAGCGAGATGGAGTATTGGCAATAATACTGTGCAATTCATGAAGACATGCTGAACGTCAGCCTCCTCGCCACAATACGGACAGGAGGGTGAAGATAAAATGGTCATGCGATGTAAAATCGACGGCACAGGGAGGCGGTTGTGTAAGAAAAGCCAATGTGAATTGACTTCAAGGGGTGCTGAAAGTGGGGAAAGCGCAGCGGACCACACTGCGGAGGTAGAAGAAAGTGGAATACCAGAAATGGGAAGAGGTGCGGAAGAGCGAGAGAGAAAACGGTAGAGATCAGCTGTTGAGAAAGAGACAAGAGGAAGAGGTGGACCAATGGACGACAGAAAAAATGGGAGAAGGAGAGAGGCAGAGTGAACAGAAATGAGGCCTGAGGGAGTAGCAAGCTCAGGGAACAGGGAGATTATAGTAGAAATAAGAGAGTTGTGAACAAAGTGAGCGTTGGCATTGAAACGGAGAGCAGAGGGTAGAGAAGAGAAGGGGAGCCAGGAAAGATCGGTGTTAACAAGATCGCTGACAGTAACGACTCCAGCTCTGAGCCATGAAGGAAAAGCAAAACATGGGAGATGGGGAGGGTGTAGCAGAGAAGAAAAAAAGAGGTTCGGAAAGTAGGTCATTTGTGGAGGCAGGGAGAGAGCGAGAAAGAGGGAGGGAACGAAGAAAGGAGATAGCCTCTTTGTAGACAGGAGGGAAAAGTGTGAGAAGGGGACAGTGGTCCATGAGTAAGAACGAAAGGAGAGTAAAGCGTGGGTTATGCGGAGAAACTATGACATCACGAGCAGCAACTGCAGAGGGAGCAGGTGCCGCAAGTGATCGTAAAAACGTAGACACACGATAAGCCTTGTAATAGGATCTGACGTCGGGTAGACCAATGCCTCCGTTGGAAGGAGACAGACCGAGTTGAGGTGCTCCGACCCAGTGATGGCCGGGCCAGATAACCTGAGTTTGACAGCGGGTGAGTTCAAGAAGACGTAGTGCTGGTTGCTTCGAAGCCAACCAGGAATACGTGCACATTGAAAGCAGGTAAGTGTGCGTTAGACGTGCTCTTTGAAAGACGGAGGTGCAGAATTGTGCGCGCCGCCAGATTGCGACCGAGCGATGTAGGCGTGGCCGGAGAGTCGTCCAGGTGACGAGTGAAGCAGTTGCTGGTTTTCCAAGGTGGACTCCTAGGAATCGTTGAGAGGTGTTGGACCACTCTGCTCCCCAAGGAGAGTCAGTGCGGTTAGTCCACGAACCGGTCCATAGGCCTGTGCTTTTCGTTGTGTTTAGAGCTGCTCCGGAACATGAGGCGTAAGTATTGTAGAGATTGTGGAGATCGTGAAATTGTGAGTCTTGCCGAATGCAGAATGTAATATCGTCGGCGTAGGCAACATAGGTAGCAACATGATGACGTGTGCTGGCTGACACCGGTGGTAGTGAAGCAAAGAAGGATCGATGGACTGCGCGTAAAAAAGGTTCTATTGCGAGGGCGAAGAGCTGCCCGGATAAGGGGCAACCCTGACGCACGCCGCGACGAAAGGGTATGGGAGCTGTGAGAAGGTTGAGCAGCTTGACGTGGAAAACTGCGTCCCGGTAGAGGGAGATGAGAAGAGAAGCAAAGGAAGGAGGAAATCCGAAATTTAGTAATGTAGCAAGAAGGTAATCATGAGAAATATTATCGAACGCTGAGCGTTGATCGAGGGAAAGAAGAGCAAGGGGTTCTGAGCGAGAGCGGGCGAGGTGAATTAGATCATTAAGAAGCTGAATATTATGGGAGATGGAGCGCCCGGGTACAGTATAGGTTTGATTAGTGGAGAGAATATGAGGGAGTATGGGGTTAAGCTTTATGGGACAGAAATTTAGTATAGAGTTTATAATCAGTATTTAAGAGTGAGATGGGACGCCAATTCCCCAAGTCAAGCGGATCACCCTTCTTGGGGAAAAGTACAACATGTGCGAGCGTGAAACTCCTTGGAAGAGATGTAAGATGCATGGCAGTAGAAAAGGCACAGAGGAGAAATGGAAGGAGGGCAGGAAGAAAAGCCTTATAGAAAGAAACAGGGAGACCGTCCGGGCCAGGTGAAGCCCGGGGTTGAGGGAGGAGAAAGTGTCAGAGAGCTCAGTTAAAGTGGGAGGATGGAGGAGACTGGCTGAAAGATGAGAAGGGACCTGAGGCAAAGAAGAGAACAGAAGAGGAGAAGCCGTAGGGGAGGGAGGAGGAGTTTCACAAAATTTTGAAATGTAGTAATTACGTACCATAGAACAAATTGGAACTGGTTCGGATGAAACTACTCCAGTTGGAAGACGAAGGTGCTGCAGAACAGAAGAGGATCGGCGAGTTGACTCAAGTAACGTAAGGAATTCGTACGAACAAGCATCAGGTTTCAGGTGTTGTAGTTTAAGGCGTTGAAGGGCTTGTTTTGCCAGTGGCACCAAAAGTGAATGTAATTCTGCCTGGTAGACATGAAATAGGGGATCAGCAAGATTGAGCAAAGAAAGCATTTGCCTAGTATGATCAAGTCGCATCCTCCGTTGTGTCATGATCGAGTATGACAGGTTTCGTACCAGTAATATGAGGTGGCGTTTTACTTCCAACCAAACGTTGAGGGGGCACGGTGCAGAATGAAGCCTTGTACGCCAATCCGCAAGAAAATCTCGCACCGATGAGCAGAAGGCTGAGTCATCTAAAAGAGTGTCGTCAAAAGTCCAAGGCCGGATTGTACGTGGCTGTGTTGAAGTAGCAAAAACTGTTATGGCAATGGCGCAATGATCCGAGGAAGCAGTGGGTGTACAGCATGAATCTGATATTGCTGGTAGAAGAAGAGAAGTTGCATAAAAGCGATCCAATCTTGCTGTAGGAGGATCAATGGCTCTTGGTGCACGCCATGTATGTGTAGTCTGGGTTGGTGACAAATGGCGTTGAACATCTACTAGTGAGAAGTCTGAAGTGATAGACTGTAAGAGATGTACTACTTCCGTGCGGTGTTCTCTGGAAGAAGAAGAGCGATCAGTTAGGGGATGTAGAGTGAATTGTAGTCACCTCCGATAAGTACCCGGTCGGTGATGGGAATACGTGACAGAGCCCGTCGAAGTTTTGCAAACAACTCTGGCACGTGAGTAGGAGTGCAAGGAACATAAATGTTGAATACATGAAATTTTTCAGCTGCGACGGTGAAAGAGACTCGTTGTAATAAGTCTCGACATAAGTTTTTCACTGAGAAGGAGGAAAGAGTTGAACGAAAACGTGAGTGAACACCAACTGCCATGCCACCACGCGACAGTTGGCTGTAGGCGTGATGGAAAGTATGATCCCACCGACGCCATTGATGAAATTGAGTGGTGGAAGTACAGTTTGTTTCCTGCAGAAGTAATATATCAGCATTCAGCGGAGCAAGATCCTCTCGTACCAGCGCATTCGCAAGAGGTGTCGCAAAACCGCGACAATTAAGTGACACCACCTTGAATGTCTAGGTTAGTTGTGGGATGCAGTAGGAATTGACTGGCTGTAGTGATGGAGTGGAGTCGACGGAGAAAACAAGCACTCCACGGGACCTCGTCCGCAGTGCGCCGAAGAGTGTTTTCAAGTGAGTGTAATTGAACCAGCACTTGTGGAAGAGCTGCTTCATACTGCTGAATAGAAGTGCGTGCTGAGGAAGGGCTAGAGGACCCTAAAAGGCAATCCAGCACGTCCTCGTAAGGCAGAGGCTCAGCAGGGAAAGCATTTTCAGCAAGAAAAGTTGTGAATTCTTCTAGTGAGGGAAAGGCACCCTCACATGCTGTCTCAGAGGAAGTGTGTAGAGGCGACCTGGAGAACGGTCGTCGAGAGCTGACGGAGCGAGAGGATGAGCGGGTAGAAGAGCGAGATGATCTTCGGGATGCCAGAGTCTTTGCCTTCTTCGTCTTGGAGCGAGTAGAACCACTGCGTTTTCCAGCAACCACTAAAGCTTCATGATCGTCTGGAGAGTCTGAACCCGAAGCGTTACCTGTGACTCGTGTCATGGAGCCAACGGTAAAAGCTGGAGAGTGGTCAACATGTACATCAGCAGTGGTTGTAAAAGTACAAGGGGGAGTCGATTTTGGAAGCCTGGGAAAATTCTTAGGATCAGCAGGAGGTGGAGGCATCAAAGTCGTTTGTTGACCAATGGCAGTAAGCTGACTTTTGGAAGATCTTGATTCCGCGACTTTCCTCGAATAGGAAGAAGTCTGTGAAGCGTTGGTGGACAAAGTAGAAGAAGATGTAGTGTGTGGAGCTGTTTGCAGGGAGGCACGTGGGCACTGAGCCCTTATGTGACTTTCGCTCTGACATATAGTGCAATACTGTGAAGTGATTATCTCAACTCTTCGGCGTTGCTGTCCACAGCGGATGTGCAAAACATTCGGAACCGCTTTCAGCTGAGCATCAGATGAAAAGAGGACTCGAGCAGTGCGGCGAAAACCTCGAATCGATTTGTCTTCAGGATCTCTGGGAGCCGCAGAGAGAGTTGTGATGGAGCCAACAACTCTGCCGTACCTGCTGAGCAAGGTGCAAAGTGCAGCGTCGGATACTTCTGGTGGTACGGGGTAGAAGGTCACCTGCACCGGGCGGTGCGCAACCGGTTGTGCTAACAGATGCACGTCATTGATGGTTAGACCTTCCGTAAGGACCTGGTCAGCATGCGCTTTATCCTTAAAATAGACCAAGACAGATCTGGGTTTTCGAGCTACAAAGTCTTTTGCATCCTTTGGTAAGATAGTTTTGAGGGCTCGGCTATATTGCCACAGCTTAGTGTCGGGAAGCGCATCAAAATAGACGCCCCGTTCCATAGTGGAGGAAAAAAGTGACCAGCTCGGGAATCCTCTGGTATGTCAATTGTAGCAGTAGAACCGACGACAGTGACATAGGATTCAGGAAAAGGCATAGCAGATGAAACTGGGGGTGTGAGGACCCCAGAAGTTGCAGAAGCATAGGATGCTTGGGCAGGCATGGGTCGAGAACTCGATGAAGCGGCTCCTAGCAGTGAGGGCGGATCAGAAAGTTGATGAAAAGTAGAAGCTATGAGGTCAGTATCACTGATCACGGAGACGTCATCATCTGCTGAGATGTAGATAGGAGACTTGGCACCACCGCACTTGGTGGGAAGGGAGGAAGTTATTGCTGGAGAAGAAGAGGTATCCATGACGTCGCAATGACGCTCGGGAGCCACCTCATTTAGCTGAGCAGGAGCTGCCGCCGTAGAAGAAGAAGAGGGTGCTGGCTGATCTGCCAAGATAAGGATGTGGGCGTCACCCTTGTCTGCCTCCGCCATCGAAGCAATGGCGAGACTTTAACGAAAAAAGACCAGCTCGGTTGAAAAATAAAACAGTGAATAATGAAAAATATGGCACTCACCAACCTGGGAGATACACGAACGTAAAGCGTGGACTTTCAACTTGAAGATACACGCAACCACAGAAACTAAAGCACTCAATAAACACCTTATAGCAACGAAAATCACGGAGCTTAAAAACCCAACCACTGAGCTTCGAAGGGTCAGTGCATGCATTGAGGTCAAAGGTAGACCGACGCCATACTAATGTATGTCAATAAATGCTATGTTGTGTCTCTCGTTTAGGTGTCCGGTGACCTTTGTCAATATAGTGTATATGCCGCCCCGGTGGCGCAGTGGTCTAAGCGATGGCCTCTGATCATTCGTCCGAACGGGGTCCGGGTTCGAATCCCGGTGAGGCATGGATGTTGTGTTTGTCTTACGGCACTGGCTCTCTCCCTTCCCTGGAACCAGTGACCCTAAATTAGGGACGGGCGACTGCTCATAGCCCATTGAGTTGCTCACGGTGGTCGTTAAACCTCCAATAAAAAAATATATTTATAGTGTATATAATACCTGGGTCAGAGTACTCTCAGTCTCAGATGCCAAGATAGAGCTGCTCCGCATGCAAGATACTTGCGCAAAAGGGTCTCCTTCGAGCTCTCGTTAATCAACCAACAAAAAATCATTGCTAAATTAAAAACTCGGGAGTCCTTTTCCTATTTCATTGATACACGGGTATCTCAAGCCTGGGCCTCTGTGGAACGTATAAAAAAAGAGGGTGTTCTTTCCTTTCAAAGGGAAGTTAACCACAGCTCCAGGTGGCTAACCAATCTGGCGCCATTGAACAAATGGTTGCCAGCACTTTCTGTTCCCAAAATAAACAGACATTATCTCCTAAAGAGATTCCGGGCGCTTCACTTCAGCGGTAGAAAACCTTTTCTCAAGTTCTACAGAAAAAAACTCCTGTGACTTCAGCAGCATCAACTTCTCCAATCACTTACGGGCTGGCCTTCTGCATCGCAGAGTTCTCAGCGTTCTGCTTCTTCTACATCTGTTGATGTCACTGCACCGCCAGTTTCTCGTAATTCGGTGCCATCCACCTATTCGGACAAGAAGCATGAAAGATTCTTCAATTTCATTCTAAAAGGACTCCCATCTGTTATCACTGATGAGGAATGCTTCAGATCTCTCAAGGCTCTAGGTGTTCCTTGTACCAAAGCCTTCAGAATGCGGGACCCAGTTCGCCGGAGTCTTACGGTTTTTTTTATGGTGCATTCAACATTCCCTACGACTCCACAAATTTCTGATGTCCTCGGTGACCCCGTCGTTATTCAGAAATTTGTAAAAACGATCTTGGAACGCAAATTCTCGAGGGGTCCCAGATGAGCACCAGAACTCAGAACTGATAAACAAAGACATCGTTGTTTGTACGTTTAGCAACGCACAGCAACCGAAAAATTGTTATGGTCACCGCCGGGGGATTGAATCCCGGATCTCTCGATATCTAGCCGAGCGCGTTAGCCTTACACCACGGTGGCCAACAATCCACAGCGCTATGTGCGTTTTTCTCTCAGCATCTGACATCATAAATCCGTAAGATGGGCTCAGCTACTGAGACATATCTGGTGGGCATTAACGACACTGGCTATATATTAAATATAGCTGTTAAATCCAAAGGGCGAGATCCAAAGTGAAAATCCTCTAAATACGTGGCGTCAGTGAAAAACAAAGACATCGCTCTTTCCACGTTTTATTGTTATTCCCCGGCGGCAGCCATAGCAATTTTTCGGTTGCTGTGCGTTGCTAAACGTGGAAAAAGCGATGACTTTGTTTATTCACTGACGCCACGTATTTGGAGGATTTTCACCCAGAACGGAGCTCAGTTCTTCCAGAGCTCCCATCAAAGCGTCGCCGAGAAGGAGGAGAAGATCTCCTTCATCATCCTCATCTGAAGAAGATGAACTTGATGCTGCTCTTCAAAAATTGAAGAGCTGAGTTCGGGCTCGCTAACGAGCATTTCAGTGGCTCTTGCAAAGAAATATAACAAATGATTCATTCTAGGTATTTAACAGACTTAAATAAAAAGTAAGAGAAAAGACTGGGGTATCTGTTAAAGACAAATGAACATTTTAGTTATACACACACAATACGTTTAAATTTTCAGGTCATAAGTTTTCTTGTCAACATCTTGCACCATCCAGAAGATGTGTGCATTAAAATATATTTGATCTGTGAGGTTACGCAAATAGATCATCTGAAGTGAAAAAAGTATTTTTTTTTCCACGTTTCCTTCTCTTCTCTATTTAATTTCTTAAATTTCGAACAGCAATAATAAATCGCAAATTTTTCCGTAAGCTTTTCTTTTCGTTTTTCCTTAAACTTTATTTGCGGTGTTTTTGTAGTGAGTCTTCGACATCTTTCAAAATCAGTATTTTTTTTTCACGTAAAACTACTAATGTTTTACATTCAAATTACGAACTGAAAGGTAACACAATGTCCTTATTCCTTTGTATACCATTGTTAAAAATCTATGAATTAATGAATATATAATTTTGTATAGTGACCCCCACTTTGGTTGAACATCAGATGCCTTTACTGCTATATATGCATTTATATATTAAATGGTTAGTACACTTTTAATACGCGCTTCCATTTTTTAAGTTTTTTATTTTTTAAATCAATAATTTTCAGCTTTGTTTTCAGAACTCTATTTTCCTACAATAGTCGCTGTCGGCTTCCGTTAGGTTTCATTTTTAACGCTTTGGTTCTCCCGAATTTTAAAATTTCAATTTGTTTTTTAAGGGATGCAACATTTTCAAGTAGTAATCTATTTTTCTCAGTTATTTTGGTACAGGAAGAACAACTGATATCCCCTGATGTTTAATCAACTTCATAACAGAGATCCTGCGTTTCTTTCACACAAATCTTTTTCACACTTAAAATATCCATCCGATCGAAAACACTTTTTCAAATATCTCGTTTGTGCTTTCTGTTATTTCGTGAAGTGACACAGTGTCCGTTTTGTTGACAGTTCGGAAGATTCAGAACAGGCACCGCGTTTAGTTTCAGTATTTTTTTTCTCCGGTCGTCCAAGTAGGCGATTTTTTAAATCATCTTCGTAATCGGAAGAATGAAAATGTTCACTGCAAATTCTAGCATTTGCTACATTCATAGAGTCTGACCTATAGCGCTTGTTCAGCCATTCCTTCACCAAATCTGGATTTTTCAAAGGAAATGCATGGTACACAATATACCGACCTTTAGTTTTTTCGTAATGGTTCTTACAAGTAGCCACAGCACAACTCCTTATTATTATTATTATCCGTATTTCAACGTAAATTAACTGAACGATTTCTCAAAAAGCAAGTTTTAAGAGCTGAATACTTATCCACAAAAAAGCAAAGGAAAGAATGCAGCGAAAGTAGGGAGACCCTTCACAGCAGCTTCATGGTTCCAACGTTCCAACCGGAGTTCCAACACAGTGACGTCAGAAACAGGTCATATGTCACCGCTGAGGGGATCCGTGGCGGCAAAGTTTCTTCAAAGGAATGACCCGGCCCTAGTATTCTGACAGCCGGGGAGGGGGGGGGGTCATGACACAATTTTAGCTTTTTATTTTTGTATATGTTCCCGTGCTAAATTGATTAGCTCAAAATTGCTAGGAGTGATAGGTTTCTAGTAATTTTGTTTGCGTTTTTTAGGCTATCCCACTTTTATTTATTTGAGACTTCTGAGCTCAGATTCTAATTTTCCTGCTAAGGCGCCTATATAGAGCGTTTTCGCTGGCATCTACTCTTGAGCCCGCTTTTCCAAATTTAATTATTCAATTTTCTTTTATGGGGATTTTCGTTAGGTTTTTTCTTTCTGGGGGGGTGGGTCAGAATAATTTATTAAATTTTGCTCTTTTTATTAAAGCCCGTTTCAAACGCCAGTCGCTGTCTCAGTCAGTATTTTGTTTCGTCTCAACACTGGAAAAGCGAAGGATTTATCTGATTTCAACAAAAAGGCCAGATCGTCATGGCAAGACGCCTTGGTAAGAGCATCTCTGAAACAGCAACGCTGGTAGGCTGCTCGCGGTTTGCAGTAGTCACTGCCTATCAAAGATGGTCCGAAACGGGTGACACTACGAGCCGGCGACCAGACGTGGGCAGATCACGCCTCATTGATAACTAAAGGTCAGCGCAGGCTATCTCGTCTTGTCCACCGTAACACGAGAGCTACTATGGCTGATGTTACCCATAATGTCAATTGTGGTGAAGGGCCAAATGTGTCCAAACACACAATTCATCATATACTCTTGGATGTGGGTCTCCGCAGCTTTATTCGTGTGGCAATGCTCACAGCAGTTCACCGTCGTCAGAGCTTGCAGTGGACACCACGTGATCATCAACATTCAACCATAGAAGACTGGAAGAGGGTCTCATGGTATCATCGACATTGAACCATAGAAGACTGGAAGAGGGTCTCATGGTATCATCGGCATTGAACCATAGAAGACTGGAAGAGGGTCTCATGGTATCATCGACATTGAACCATAGAAGACTGGAAGAGGGTCTCTTGGTATCATCGACATTCAACCATAGAAGAGTGGAACAGGGTCTCGTGGTATCATCGACATTGAACCATAGAAGACTGGAAGAGGGTTTCATGGTATCATCGACATTGAACCATAGAAGACCGGAAGCGGGTCTCATGGTATCATCGACATTGAACCATAGAAGACTGGAAGATGGTCTCATGGTATCATCGACATAGAACCATGGAAGAGTGTCTCATGGTATCATCGACATTGGACCATAGAAGATTGGAAGAGGTTCTCATGGTGTCATCGACATTGAACCGTAGAAGACTGAAAGAGGGTCTCATGGTATCATCGACATTGAACCATAGAAGACGAATCCCGTTTTCTGTTACAACATGTCGACGGACGAGCTCGTGTGTGACGTCTGTCGACATCGACGCACTTCTTCTTACTTGGATGCACTGTGGAACAGAGCTGAGACGAGCTGAGCCCGAAGCAGAACCAAAGCCCGACTCGGGCTCGGGCTGTAGAATATTTACTGCGGCTCGGGCTCCTAAAGAGAAAGAGGGAGAAAAGTTTTTTATACATAAATGGGATTTTATATGATTTAGCAAATGAGACGCTTTATAGTTGGTAAAGGGAATTCTTCGGAAACAGGTTCTGGTTGTGGGTAGCGGGCATTCGAGATGGCTGTTTATTGCGGTCTTGGGTAGAAAATGCCATAGGCCGCCGCTCTTTAGTGTGTTTCTGCAGAGAAGAAAAAGCTTTTAAAGACCTATAGATATCGGATAGTTGATAGCGTGCCGACGGTAATTTACCCCCTATCTCCACGCAGTAGCTCCCTGCTAATTCTATTCAGCAACATACATATTGTAGCGCATTATGGTGCGATAATATTGGCATTATTTGAGCAACATACAATTGCAGCACCTCCCGATCATTTCGGAATCCCGGCCGCCCGAAACACTTCAGGTGGAAACGAACGGTCAAAGAAAATCGTACAGTTACACTATAAAAATAGATAGAGGTCTCTTCCACACTCCCCATTTGAGAAATATATTGGTTAATTGCAGGAGGAGGAGGAGAGAGTGGAAGTGTGGAAAAGGAGATGTTTTTTATTAATGGTTGAACAGGTTAGCCAGTTTTCGGGCCCGGGCTCTATCTTGCAATATAAAATTCGGGCTCGGGCTCCGAAAGTTGAGCCCGAACTCAGCTCTGCTGTGGAACGGATCCAGGCGGTTGGAGAGAGTGTGATGCTCTGGGCAATATTTTCTTGGGGAACACTTGGACCATTATTCCTGTAGAGAGAACTCTGACAGCTGTCACGTACCTGATCAAGTACATCCCGTTATGGCGAATGTATTCCCTGGCGGAGATAGCGTCTTTCAACAAGACAATGCTCCATTCCACACTGTGAAGAAGTTTCAGGAATGGTTTCAAGAACATGAAGAGGAATTCCATTTATTGCCATGGCCCCCAAATTTGCCAGACGTGAATCCTATCGAGCATTTGTGGTTTGAGTTGGAAGAACGGGTACGAGCAGCATCACTCCAACTACATAATTTGTGGAAGCTATGGGATCTTCTGTTGCAGTCATTTGGTACCCTGGAAGGTACCAAATATCACATCTACCAAATCAGCTAAAAACGAAACTAATTAGACTAAAAACAAACGCCCAAAAATCTACGGGGGCGGGGGGGGGCAACCATGGAATTTCGGGGAGTTAAGCACCCCCGAGAAGATGCCTGAATACATCACTGCTTATGGGCATGTAAAAAAAAGTAAGACCTAAAACGATATCACATAAATCGGCAAAAAAATAATGGTACCACAGTCTTTAATACGGACTATGATCACCACGGACAGCAGTGCAAACTTCAGAGCACCGTACCATGCTTTGAATAAGGGTACCCACAAGAGACTGGGTGATAAGTCCCATTATTCCAGAAGAGCACACCGCGTAAGTCCATACGTGCAATATCTTCGCTTTGAAGATATTCATTGACCAGTAAAGCCCTGTGAGTTCGGGCGTTGCCGTCATCATGATCATATGTAGAGGATTTTAGGAAGGGAGTGTCTGACCCCAGGTCTTAAACAACCCTTAGAAATAGGAAACTAGGAGATTTGGGCTAGAGCGCCCGATAGGAAAGTGACACGGAAGCTGAGAAAGGGGGAGGAAGACGCCCTTATTTATTACCGGGAGGCCAGTACTCGGGGTCCGACGGCTTAACCTTTTCCATCCGACGCATGGCGGATATTTAGTGGATCGAGCGTTCGTACCTGCCTGGGATCGAACCTGAGGCCCTTTCCGTGGCAGTCACGAACGTTGCGCACTAGGCTACCCGCGGCCATTGCCGTCATCAGGGCTGTTAGAATACTTTTAACAGGAAATCCGGATCCACTGTACACCAGTGTCTCATTGTAGATTAATGTGCCCATCAATGCGTTACCTCATTGGAGGGAGCCGGTCACGTGGGAAACCGAATCCCTCCAATTGGCGTCGTCCTCTAGAATACAATACGAATCGAGATGTTATCAGTGGAATTCATCGTATTTAGGCATGTAAGGAAATTAAGGTGTGGAACAGTAATGTGTCTTAATTATCTTCTTCGAAGAGTTAAAAATACAACAACAAAAAACAAGAAAGATGACACCGAATTTTCGGGTGTAATAAGCACGTCTTTTGAATCCGTTCTGACGCAAATTAAATTTATCAAAGCTATTCAAAGTCAATGGAGCCGGTATGGAAAACAATAGCATCTGACGGAAGAAAGAAATTTTTCAATCGGGTCTTTAATCCCTCAGATATTGCTGTAAACGGAATCGTGAGTTTACGAACTCTTAGAAACAGAGTTATCGACAAAAATAAGATGTGACTTTACGTCCCCTGGTGGGAAAACCATGCATTATTGTAGGAAGAAAGTATTCGCAAAAGTTTTTTCCATATGAGCGGTATCGGTCCAAGAAAAAAAAAAATTAGTCGTATTTTCAGGAGCCCAGATTTTGCTACAAATATATCAGAAGCAGAAACTAACACTTATGACCCCTGGTAGTCAAACCATTCTTTACCATACATTAGGAATTACGTGAAAAATATTTTCTATCAGGTTTTGTATGCGATACAGGAACAGTTTTTCAAATCGGAGTTTTAGGAGCAGAAAACGCAATTTATCTTTGTGCGCCCTTTTTGAATTTATAGGAAAAACATTTCGCATCGGAAACACTATCCAACAAAGAAGGAATTTTTCAAATAGGACTTTTAGAAGTAGAGATATTAACAAAAATAAGATATACATCTACGCCCCTGGCGTAGAAACCATGCATTATTTCAAGAAGAAAATGTTCCTAAAGGTTTTTTGACATGAGTAGTATCGGTCAACAAACGACTTTTTCAATCGAGATTTTAGAAGCTCATATTTTGCTGAAAATATATCAGAAGCGGAAATTAAAACTTACGCCACCTGGTGGCCAAACAATTTTTTACAAAAATTGGAAATTATGTGCAAAGGATTTCCCATCAGGAACTGTATCCGGTGCAGAAAGAATTTTTCAAATCGGAGATTTAGAAGCAGAGATATAAGGGGAAACGCAGTTTACCTTTACGCCCCTAGCGGAAAGTCTGTGAATCACTTGAAAATAAATTTTGAATTTATAGGAAAGACATGTCACACTAGAAACACTATCCAACAAAAAGGAATTTTTGAAATCAGACTCCTAGAAGTCCATATATTGACAAAAATATGATATACATCTACGCCCCCTGGCGTAGAAGCCATGCGCTATTTTAAGAAGAAAATTTTTCTAAAAGGTTTGTCGACATGAGTAGTATCGGTCTACAAAGGACGTTATTTTCAATCGAGAATTTAGAAGCTCATATTTTGCTGCAAATACATCAGAAGCGGAAATTAAGATTTTGTGTAAACGATTTCCCACCAGGAGCTGTATCCGGTGCAGAAGGAATTTTTCAAATCGGAGATTTAGAAGCAGAGATATAGGGGAAAACGCAATTTACCACTACGTCCCCTAGCGGAAAGTCTATGAATTACTTGAAAATTTTGAAATTATATGGAACACATGTCACACTGGAAACACTGTTCAAGAAAGAAGGAATTCTTCAAATCGGACTCCTAGAAGTAGAGATTTTGACAAAAATAAGATATACATCTACGCCCCCTGGCGGAGAAACTGTCGAATATTTTAGGAAGAAAATATTCCGAAAAGGTTTATCGATGTGAGTGGCATCAGTCCACGAAAGAATTTTTTCAATCGAGATTTTAGAAGCTCAGATTTTATGGCAAATATATCAGAAGCAAAAATTAACACTTACGCCCCCTGGTGGCCAAAGTATTATTTACCAAAAATTCGAAATTATATGTAAAAGATTTTCCATCAGGAGATGTATCCGCCGAAATTTTTTTTTTTCAAATCAGAGTTTTTGAAGAACAATTATCGGGGAAAATGTAATTTACTTTGACGCCCCCTAGCGGAAAATCTATGCGTAATTTGAAAAAGTAACTATATATAAAATACTCTTCGACATAAATGGAATCGAAACATAAAATATTTTTTTCAATCGGAAGTTTAGAAGCAAATATGTGGAATAAAACGTAATTTTGAATTCCACATTATCTGCGTTTACACCCTCTAGCGCCGAAATTGTACATCGTAAAAGAAAAAAACCGTAATGACGGATCATCATTCGCATGTTTCAAGCTTCCGAATACAAAAAGAATTTTTCAAATCGGACTAATAGTTGCAGAGATACCGTGGGTACAGACGGACGGACGGACGGACGGACAAACCGATAACATAAGCACGATCTTTTTTTACAAAAGACGTGCTAAAAAAGGAAGTTTTATTGACTTTTCGCTATCTAAATGTTAACACGTGTTCATTCTTAGATCTTTAGTTACCAGAAATTCGGATAGAAAAAAAAAAAAAAAAAAAAAAAGATTTATGTTAACCTTTCCCTACCTAAATGTTAACACGTGTTCATTCTTAGAGCTTTGGTTACTAGAAATTCGGATAGAAATTATTCTTGAGATTTACATAGAAAAACTTTAGTGGAAAAAGCTATGCTGTGAGAAATTTTGCTTGTTTCGAACGGTTTGCATTGATTTTTCGATACTTATCGCTTTTATTCAGCAGGAACTTACCACTGGAACACTTATCTCTTTTATTCAGCGGGATTGTGTTAAACTCAGCAGAACACGTGTTAAACTTATTCTAATTCTTGCTGTTTCATCATCACGATGGATTCCATCGATGACATTAGCGATGCGGGATTACATCGATAATATTAACGATTCGTATGGTATTCTAGGCTCTAGAATCTAAAGGACGATGCCAATTAGAGGGTTTTGGTTTCCTACGCGACATGTAATGAGGTAACGTTTTGGACGGCACACTAGTCTACAACGAGACACTAGTCCACTGTACCTCTGAAAAGACGAACATAAGGATCCAGGATTTCGTCGCGATTCGACGGTTTTCTCTGGTTATGACGTGAGAGGCAAGCGATTTGTTGACACAGATTCCGGCCATCAGCACCATCATCCTACAATCCGTGAAATGATCCCGTTTCTGAACGTTCATCGGCTGATGTCGTGTCCCATGTTCTCACATATGAATGTTCTTCAAGAATCTGGATGCAAACAGAATCTGCTATCATCGGTAAACAGTACGCGCCGCGTTCTCATTCTTGGTGGGTGCAATGATTTGTTGAACGCCACTAAAATTAAGTTCTGTAGGCTTAGATTACAGCAATTTTAAAGTAGTCTGACGTGTGTGTGTGTGTGTGTGTGTGCGTGTGTGTTTAATAATTGTGATTTTTATATGTCAGAAAATATTTGGCTTAGGAATCTGATTTTTGAAGCAGCTCATTTTCTCAGCAGATTTATCAAGTTCGCCAAGTTTTAAATTGGTGTTGAACTCCACTAAAATTAACTTAAGTTCTTTTTAATTGCGTTAGTTAAACTCACCCAGGGAAGGAACCTGATTTGTTATTGGGAACCGAGATCCTGTGGTTTTTCCGATAGAAGAATTTTTTTCTCCTCCTCTTCTTCCACAAAAGACAAAAAACAACAAAGACGAGAAAAAAAAAAGCTCTCTTTCGCTAATTTATCCAAATTTACGTATTTACATGTTTATTAGATTTACTCATTTTATTAGGGGAGTGAGTGGTCTAGAGCATTCAGCACTGACGACATTAGGCCCAAGGGTTTCAGGTAAGAATTGAGTTGCCGCCAGATATACGCGGTGGTTTGGAAGCCACATTATGCCGGTGGTCACGGGGTAGAGACTCCTCGTTATAAGCAAGTCGTCTATTCCTTCGTTAGGCGTTTCTCTCCGGGCCACTGTGTAGCATATGTACTTTCGTCGGGGGATAACAACCAACCATATTTTATTACAGTATTTTCTTTTGCTGTCAACTGCTATTCTCCTCACGACTTTCTGTGAAGTGCTGTTTATTAGATCGTTTTATCATAAGTAGTCCAGGAAGCAAGATAACCGCCCCAGTGGTCTAAGCGCTGGCTTATGACCCTTCGTCCGAGATGAGTTCGGGTTCGAATCCCGGTGAGGCATTGATGTTGTGTTTGTCTTACGGCCATGGCTCTCTCCCTTCCCTGGAACCAGTGGCCCTAAATTAGGGACAGTTGTTGGCTAATGACCATTCGTTCGAAATGGGTTCGGGTTCGAATTCCGGGAGGCACGGGTGTTGTTGTTTGTCTTACGGCGGTGGCTCTCTCCCTTCCCTGGAACTAGTGGCCCTAAATTAGGGACGGGCGACTGCTTATAGTCCATTGAGTTGCTCACGGTGGTCGTTAAACCCCCAATTAAAAAAAAGAAAAAAAAAAAGAAGGTATTAAATTTGAGCAGCAAAGTTAAATCTGGCAGCCAGAATCGCCAAGGTGGAATTTGTATGCCATGTTTAAGGGTTAAGGCCAATTGGAACGTTGATGTCTGTTCACGTGTACTCAGGCTGCGTTAGGTAAGGAATTATGCGGAAAATTTCTTGCGTACACTCAAATTCGCGGTTGATTAAGGGACTGCCGCACTTGATCAACCGCGAACTGTAGTACCCGAAGGCTAGTTACCTGATCGTATTTCGAGAAGTAGCGTGAAATTTGGTTTCTAAATCCATTTTAGCATTTGACCAACAGCCCTTGAAACTTGCATTAATTGCGATTGTGAGTTTTCTCCCGCTGTTCTTCCTTTCGTTACTATCCGAAAAGCGTTTGTGCCAGAGCATTTATGTGAAACAGAGTTTTTATGTCTCAACGTTCTTTGGGATATGTGTCTTGCGATCGAAAATTTTCACGTAGTTAATAATCAATAAGGATTCGTATACTTTTCTTGCCACAGAATGGAAGGTTCCAAGCCGAAGGCTGTTTTCGTGCAAATAAAGAAAAGACATGCTTTGAGTGACCCATTTCAATTTAAACTGTATTCCGCGTGACCGGTTTCGTTCAGATTGGTATGGTTAATAGACTTGAGTAGTCACCCATAAGTAAGCAGGAAGTGTCGAATTCACCCACTTCTGTAAGAACGAACTTCAAAGTATTTGTTTTGTATTTTCTTAAATCTTGCGTAATTTCGTTGTGCTTCTTAAATATCGATACTACAGATCAGGGTGAGAAATGAAAGAAAATTGGCATGTGCAAAATCGCGCCTGTGGCTAAATTCTAGGCGCAAATCTTACTGTACCGTGCGCAGAATCTGTTTTTCGAGTGAAAAGCGTATAACAGATAAGCTCACATGCATTAGAAAAAAAAATTGTCAATTAAATAATTGAATTTGGGGTATTTGGTGAATCCTCTTATAAATTTGACCTATGGAATGAAAATGGGGTGGGGAATAATTTTTGTGGATTTTTAAATCACATTTTATCAGCATTTACCGCAAACTGCAGTTTAAAACTCTTATTTTATCAGTAAAATGCTTTTTATTCTTTCCATCAGGTGCCGCGGATGGCCTAGTGGTTAGCGTTCGTGGCTGCCATGGAGGAATCTCAGGTTTGATCCCGGGCAGGTACGAACGCTCGAACCACTAAATATCCGCCGTGCGCCGGATGGGCACGTTAAACCGTCGGTCCCCGGGTACTGGCCCCCGGTAATAAATAAGGGCGTCTTCCTCCCCCTTTCTACCTCGCTTCCGTGTCACTTTCCTGTCGGGCACTCTAGCCCAAATCTCCTGGCTTCTTATTTCTAAGGGTTGTTTAAAACCTGGGGTCAGACGCTCCTTTCCTGAAATCCTCTACATATGATCTGATCATCAGATGTATAATAATTACCATCAACACGTAAACTAAATTGAAATTTGATGTATTTTCATAATTTGGGAATTGAGGTTCACCATATGTAGCTTCTTGTACTTAAAATAAACTGCATCATGCACGAATTCACATATTTCTCAATTTCTAGAGACATGTCAATTTAAAGAAAGAATGAAGAGCAGCCGAAGATAGTTAGCCATTTACTGAGTTTTCATCAGCTGCTATATGAGTCACAGAAATTAACATACTTGGTCTTTACGTCAAAAATTACAACCAAGCTGTAATAACCAAAAGTGATATAAGTTTTCCTGACACCTTTCTACGCATATGTGTTTCAAAGCAAAGATTGATTAACCTTCCTATAGCTTTTGGGGTCCTTAAGATCCTAGCAGATCTTTGAGCTTTGATAACTCTGTTGACTGTTGTATTTTTTTAACCCCAGTTCGTGACTTTACACGTAGTTATTTTAGTTTGTATAGTACATTTCTTTTAACTTCACCAAGAAAAACATAATATCAAAACAATTCTAAAAATACGAAAACAAAAAATATACTGAAATTTGTTCAGTCGCGATTTTGCGCATGTGCTCAAAATACTTGTCGCAGAACGAAAAATTACGGTCGCATTTTGCGCCTTGCGCCCGCAAATTTTACACCCCGCTACAGATTGATCATCCCGTATCCAAAATGCTAGAGGGCCGGAGGCGTCTCGAATTTCGGATTTTTCGGTTTGGGGAGTATTTGCATAGGGTATACCTCTTCGATGAGATAGCTTGGGATGGGACAAAGCCTAAACACAAAATCCATTTATGTTTCAAGAAATTAAAGTAGATTGCCAATGATTTGTTCGAGAAGTACGAATCAGCAAATTAGTCGTTTGCGAAAGACTTTTTAATGAAAAGAATCGATCTTACAAAAAAATCATTTTCCTAAAATAACACTCTCCTACAAAATTTAACTTTTCGACTGGGGAAAAGTTAATTTTTTGTAGGGTAGTGTTATTTTAGGAAGTCTGATTTTTGTACTTCACGTGATTTAGATTAGTTTTGCTATGCTGATTTCAAAAAATAACATTTATTTTTCTCTGTCACGTAAGGATTTTTCACAATCGTGAAAACAAAATGCTGTATATATGTATATGTATATTATATTGTTTATCAGTAATTTGTAGAATTTGTTTCATTTTCTTAAGAGAATATACAATCCACGACCCATTGATATTGATACAATCTAAACAAAAAACACTTGTGTGAAGAAAAAATATAGTTAATGAAAAAAAAAATATAAAAAACAAAATTAATCTAAATGAATGTGTTCTTACAAAGTCATTTTCCTTTTCCGTCAAACGAACGTTTACGGCTTTTCTTATACGGTGAAATTTCAGAAGCAGAATCTCTCTTTAAACCCCAGCAGTAATCCCCGCCATCATATTTTACATTTTATTGTCCTTGATATCGTTTTTCCAAACATTTTATATGTTGGTGAAATCTCTCACCTTTGCTCTTCACTCACACAACCGAGATTTTCGGGAAAATAGTCAAGGTGAAAATACAGGAAATGAATTTTCAAGCTCATGTTGCAACCCAGGTTCTTAAATTTTTCTAGCAAGCTTGCTACGATGGCTCTGTAATTAGGATCCTTGTAATTGCCCAAAAAAGTTTGAATGACATTTCTGAAACTAAACCATGCTTCTTTTTCTGTTGTAGTAATATTTTCGTTAAAAGTTTTATCTTTAGTTAACCGCCTTACATCTGGGCCAACAAACACTCCTTCTTTGATTTTTGCTACTGATAAATGTGGAAAAACATTAATCAAACTTTGAAAACATTCACCATTTTTGTCCAGAACATTGACTTCATCAATGTTTCATCAATCCTAATTTAATATGCAAGGGTGGTAAAATAACTTTTTTCGGATCCACTAAGTTCGGGTGGAGAACGTTCTTTGATCTTGGAATCAAGTTTTCACTTTTAGGCCAATTTTTTGTGATTCAACGTTGCTTATAAGCTCTACTATCCCGTTCACAGATGAAACATGGCATTTTTGTGTAGCAGCTTTGCTGCCCTAATATCATGCTCAGAATTTTAACATCTCCACAAATTTGCCAGTTGCATTCCTGATATCTTATTTAGTTAAGGAGAACGTCAAGATTTTCATAAGATTTCTTCAGATGTACTGAATGAGCAACTGGTATTGAGGGGGAAATGTTGCCATCATGCAAAATAATTCCTTTTATCATAAGCTTCTCTTACTAGAATCAATGAACAATCTCCACTGTGATGGGTTATGAACAGTGGAAGACAAATGCATTATAAGCCCAAGAACGTCTCTGCAAAATACAAGCGATTCTTCTTGGGCGATATACATATTCAACAAATTCCTTTTCTCGGTTTCTGTGCCATGAAAATGTTCCTAGAGCAAGTAGATTTTTGTTTTTGAGTCTTGATACTAAAAGTTTAATGCACTTTCCTTCGGCAGATTTAAATCCCGTACCAAGTCATTTAATTCGCTTTGTGTAAATTTCTGTGGTTCACTACTAGTTTCAGGACTGCTGTACAAGTCCTCAGTTTCACTGCAATTTAATTCAATTTCTGAAGCTGTTGAAAAATCTAATGATGTAGGAGGTGATGGAACATGTAAATCACGAGCATGAGGTACAGGTCTGATAGCACAGGGAGGGAGTCTTTGGGTAGACAATATTATTTATCCTTTTGCAAGTGTAGCTCTTTACTGGCGTGGCTAAGCAAAAATAACATTCCTCATATGGGACTCACTGGCTCCCGCCATACCATTGGAATAGCAAATCGAAGAGCGTTTTTTTACCTCGAGTCCATCTTCTCAGTTGTTGCTCTACACACGTGTAACAAACTTGATGTGGCGCCCATTTCTTGTCCCGCTATCCAAACTTTTTACCGAAATAAGCCTGATACGCCTTTTTGACAAAATCTGTTATTTTACGTTGCCTTTTTTTCACCACAAAACTACCACATATACACTGCTGGCCACCCAAAATGCAACACCACGAAGGACACGAGATAGCAAAGCCAGATTTACCGGACACATAACAACAGATACAAAGATGAAACGATTGAGCTTACAGGCTCGTGCGACTTGCGGAACACGCAGACGCCAATAGTTCGTGTGGCCCCCATGGTTGGCAATAACGGCCACTACACGCCGCGGCATCGAACGAAAGAGGCTTTGGATGTGGGCTTGGCGTATGTCGGTCCAGGGTGCTTCCACACGTTGCCACAGTTCATCAGGCGTAGCCGCTGGTAGTGCTTGCCGGGCCACTGGGTTGCCTATCAGCGACCAGACGTGTTAGATGGGCGACATATCGGGAGAACAGGCGGGCCACGGCAGCAGTGACACCAGGTGGGCCGTGAAGAATTGTTGCACGATGCGTGCCACGTGCAGGCGCGCATTGTGCTGTTGAAACGTGGCCGCTGGCAGGTCCTGCAGGTAAGGGAGGACTACAGGCTCCAAAACGTCGTAGATGTAGCGGTGGCTGTTGAATGTACTGGCGATGCGTACCAGAGGGGCGCGGGTGTCGTATCCAATTGCGCCCCAAACCGTAACGCCAGGCAACGGACCGGTATGGCGATGCATAATGCAGGCGTCATACAGTCTCTCGCCGCGGTGCCGCCACACGCGGATCCGACCATTGTGGTGTTGCAGCAGAAGCGGGATTCGTCGGAGAAGACAATGTCGTGTCATTCCGTAGTCCAGGTGCGGCGTCCAACGGCCCACTGCCGCAGCACTCGCCGGTGGTGTAACTTCAATGGTAATCGGAGCAATGGGCGCCGTGCGACAAGTCCCCGCTCCTGCAGACAACGTCGAACGGTACGTGTTGACACAGGCTGTTGCGCAACACACCCTAATTCCTCCGCTAACGTTCGTGATGTGGCGGTGCGAGCCGTCAATGCCCGCCACACAACATGCCGGTCCTCTCGTTCGGTGGTGTGCCACGGCTGCGGCAATCGCTCACGTCGGTCTTCTTCCCTCCTGCACCCACCGAATTCATACTCGCCTCACTGTGGCTGGATGTCGTCCCACACGGGCGCCGATGTCTCGGTACGATAAACCGCTGTCGCGATAAGCCACTATTCGTCCTCTGTCGAACTCCAAAACGTGCTGGAATGACTGCCGTATTCTGCAACGAGGCATCAGGAAGCTTCCCACGCACAGGTCCGGCAGAACAACACACTTCCACTACTTACACCTCACCCCGCCTTCTGTGCACCCTTCTTATAGTGCTTCTCGGTGGCGTGCCGGGCGCACATGATTTGCATATGCCCTGCAATGTTAAACGTTTGCATGACCTCTCGCGGGCGACGCATGCTGCGAATTTCAGGCCAATCGGATGCTTCCTTCTTGGTGTTGCATTTTGGGTGGTCGGCAGTGTATAACAAAATGAATCAGGACTATTAACACAGCCTCTTGACACCATAACGCAGTAATAACGAACAACACAAAAGTTAAAATGAGTGAAATACACTTCGGTCTTATCACTTGAAGCACAGTGTTTGTTCACAATGGCAGAAACACCCAATATTTCATTCATTGATATAGCGGCGCCATCTATTGTATCACTTTCCAATTAAAATAAATTGTATCATTTTCCAATTGCCGCGATGTGCTTTAGCTAGTGAATTTAAATTTTTAGAATAAAAAAATAACAGATTATTTCATAATATTTTTCATTTTTGTCATATACGAGTATAAACAAAAATAACATGGAAAATTGTGAAAAATCTGTGGGTGACAGAGAAAACCGGATGTGATATTCGTGATCAGCATACCGGAATTACTATAAAACACTTGAAATTTTGCAAACCCCAGAATCATGTTGGGTTGTGTAATCGGTCAGAAGAATTACCTCACTAGACATTAAATGTTCAGCAGGTGTCTCATCAGAAAAATTGATCAGAGAACGTTAACCTTATTCAGAAGGGTTAAAAAAAAAAACGCAAAAAAATAAATAAATAAAAAATAAATAAAAATCATGAACGTTTTGAAACCATCTTATTTAAACTCTGATTAAACAGTTTTCCGTAAGATCTGAAAATAATTTTAAATCGAAAATCTTTCACTAAACTGGAATAGGGAACGAACGACATAAACGGATCCGACTCTGAACCGATCGCGACTGTCATTCCCTCCGGAGATGTCAACGAACGAACTGTTTTAGTAAGTGGAATCGATAGAATCGGTTTGCCAATCGCTATATAGCAGAACAGAGCCCCACCCAGGGGATCTGAGGTCACGTATAATAACCACCGTGGTGTACAGAGACCTGCGCAACGCTTGTGAACATTACCAGAGCCTCTAGAATTTTCCATTTGTGACGTCACGTCGGCACTTAAAAAAAAAAAAAAAGGAAGTTTCAGATTTCGAAGGTTCTAGGAATATTCGGATAAGGGATATATTGACCTATATTACGAGGGTATCGATTTCTTTTGTAGGAAAATCACGAGTAATGTTTTAGAAGACAGACGCACTCGTGTTTGCAAATTTTAAATAGCCCAGTTCATCCATTTTGACATGTTACTTAGTTTAAAAACTTAATAAACATTTCCAGTAGCGAAAAAAAAAAAAATTCATGATATCAGTTTTCTTTATTCATATAACTTCATTGGCGCTGAATGACCAATTGAATCCCTTGCGTCAATAAACTCCAAATAGCCATATATTAATAACTTCGTGAAAAATAAGTCGAGTATATATTCTTCCGGAAACCCAACGTAGGGTTTGTTTACTGCACCTGTTAATCGTCGACTGCGTTAACCATAGCTGCTCCCTCTTAATGGGGGGGGCTCTGATGTAAACGCCACAGGTAACAACAAAGCTGTCACGCAGTTTGCTTTTTGACTAATTTGAACCCGTTTTATTGCTTATTATTGCGTTGGTCGCCATCTTAAGTTTAACGAGCCATGATAATGCGTTTTGAAGAAAGATCGCACATTTCCCGGGTTTTGCGCTGCTGATTTTGTGATAATTTTCTAACTTTCCTCTAGTTCTATCACAGCTCCCCCTCCCCCGCCCTATGAATAATATTAGGTATATGCATAAGTGTCTAGTGTTTTATGGTCGAATAGATAAGCAGCTCGCATTTAATCATAATCAAAGTATGGCTGCGCTCTACACTGCCGAATGATATACAAATCGGCGCTCTGCATCTCCTTCGGCCGTCCGCTGCGCTGCTTGTCCGCCACCACGCTGCAATCACAACTATTGACATGTGCGTGTACCTACTGCTTTCTCGCCGCATGTAGAACAAATCCACTGTTTTGCTTATGAGTGGTTTTCCCGAGATTAAACATGAACAACAGACAGTGACGAATATGCACCTTGTCGGTCGCCATATCCTAGCTCACCTAATTGCACATGTGGGCCATCCGCAGCACGCGTCGTTCGATGCAGTGTTGCCACCTTGCCCCCAACAGCACGAAATTCTGACAAACATTCAACTCCTTCGCTTTTTCAGCCTCCTACGTGGGCACTGTAAACGTATGCATAGACCTAATAACTGTCGCTTACGATCGCCGTCATGCGATGCAAACGAAACGGATATTGGCATTCCTGAAATACATGTTTTGATGCATTTTATGAATTTTATTTCATGTCAGAAGCGTGCGCACTACATCCATAAAATCACAAAATACATCAATAAGAATAATCACAAAATCAAAATGAAAAAACATACAAAATACTATGCAAAAACTTAGACATCTCAATTAAAAAAACACTATAATACACAACTAAGAGCTATTTAAACCATCAAACTGTAACGACGTGCTAATTGTATTGCTTTTTCTGAGGCAAACACTAAATCCTTCATATCACACCGCACTGGGCTCAGGCAAGAGTCTAATAAATGGGACATTGTTTGTATATCCCCACAATAACAGAAATAGTGTTGAGGACGAAAAAAACCCTATTTTACCAAATCGTCTCTTGATCTGCCCACGCCAGTCCTCAGCCTATTAGTTCTCCACACAGTCCATCCGTATTGATGTCCAGGCGAGATGTCCTCCGCTGGCTGCCAACTTCAGGTATCCATTGGTTCACACGTACCCTGTGTGGTGGTTGTGTGATCTCTTCAGCACACTTCATAAACTTCTTGATTTCAGCCTAGACAGGCGAGGCATATGGCCATGCATAACGTCTGAAATCCCTAAGGTATTTTGTCATTTCCACACCCGATTGTATCTTTCTCCTTATTACAGGCGGGGCTATCCCTGCCACTACATAGAGTTTTTCTAAAGGCGTAGGTCTCAGACAGGCTGTAACAATCCTACAAGTATCGTTCGGAGCGATGTCAACTTTCTTGGCATGCGCCGAGCGTCCCCAAACAGGGCAAGCATATTCAGCGGCAGAAAAGCACAGAGCCAGTGCTGAGGTCCGCACCAATCTGGGGTTTGCTCCTCATGAGGAGTTAACAAGTTTACGAAGCAAATTATTTCTGGTATAAATCTTTTGTCTAGTATTCTCACAGTGGATCTTATATAAGAGCTCTGTCCAAAGTGACTCCTAGATATTTGGGTGAATCCGTATTGGAAACTGAACAGCCATTTAACATTATAGTTAGTTTTCTGTTTGCTTCATGATTTCTGAGATGAAATGCTGTAACTTGTGTCGTGGCTGGATTTAGGGCCAATTGATTCCTAACGTAATATCTTTGAAAGCAGTTCACGGCCCTAGTAAGTGCAGTCTCAACCTCTCCAAAGTTGTCATACTGTGCCGCCAATGCAAGATCGTCAGCAAATAAAAATGACCTAGTGCCCCGTAGATGGGGCTGATCGTTAGTATAAACATTAAATAATATTGGAGAAAACACACTTCCTTGTGGTAAACCATTCTTCCGGTCTCTCCATCTACTATGTTTATTCTGGAAATCCACGTAAAATTTCCTATTTGTTAACAAATGTGCAATAATTGTTGTTAACTTCATATTCCCTGTCATATCATAAAGTTTACACAACAATGCTCCGTGATTTACAGTGTCATACGCAGCAGTCCTTGAAAAATGTCAACCCCGCCTTCTCGTGGTGCATCCTGTTCCCACTAAAGGGGCTCTGACGACCGCCAATAGCGGTATAACTATACCATCGGGATTAGAGGAAATGCTATCCCACACTCACCAACCAGCTTGGCCAGCGTGGTGAGTTATGGCCAAACCCCTCCAAAATGACTCCACAACTTAAACCTTGGCCCTCAGTCTCCGGCAGCTGGAATATACCTGGCCAAGGCAACACTTCCAAAAGGACAGACCATCGATGGACAGCCGAAATTTTAGTTTGAATTCCAAGGGACAGGAAAAGACCCAGAAGAAGACCACATGGGAGAGGGCGCAAAAGTGCGGTTTCTTTACCTGTAGTCAGAAACGCAGATTGTTCTTTCTTCCACTAGAGTCTTGTTCAGGTTAGGCTACTACATACACTGCCGGACAATTGCTAAGGACGGATGGCAATAGCAACGATAGCAACCATAAAATGGAAGGCAGGAAAATGTGGAAATTAGCATAAGTGCGGGATACAGTAAGACGTGTTGTGCGTATGCAAATTTTGGATTGCCGAATTTGTTCGTGACGTCATAGCGCTGATAAGAGATATAAAGGATTTGACGCGTATTGACCGTTGTTGTTCAAACGCAAAGTTGAAAGGGAAAGAATCAATTCACGAACTTGCAATTTTCAGTATGTCTTCCCGACATCACCTAGATGATTTTACGCGTGGCCGTATTATTGGCAAGATTGAAGAAGGGCGAAAAATAACAGATGTTGCCAGGGAGTTCGACGTCAGCCACAGTGTTGTTTCAAGGCTTTGGAAATCATTTCAAACAAATTTAAGAGTGTAGCAAACGTCACGGGGGAGGTCGTGTTCGCAGTACGACACCTGCAGAAGATCGGTACATAGTGCTATCAACAAAAAGACACCGGCGCCGCACAGCTAGTGAGGTAGCAAATCAGTTTATGGCTGCTACTGGCAAGCGGATCTCCCGAAAAACTGTCGCCAGACGTTTGCATGAAGGAGGACTATACACCCGCCGTCCTGTTGTGTGCATCCCATTGTCCAGACGTCACCGTACTGCCCGTTTGCAATGGTGCCATCAACATCGCAATTGGACTGATAACGACTGGTCTGCTGTCCACTTCTTAGATGAGAGTAGATACAGTCTATTGTCTGATTGTCGACGACAACTGATCTGGCGTGATAGTGGTACTGCATATTGTGCAGGAAACATACAGGAAAGGGACCGATATCCGACATGTAGTGTCATGGTATGGGCTGGCATCATGATCAATGGCCGTACGTCCCTCTATGTGCTTCCAACTGGGACTATGACTGGCCAACGATACATTAATGATGTTCTGCTACCTCATGTTCGCATGTTCCGTGGTGCTGTCGGTGATAGATTCATTTTCATGGACGACAACGCAACATGTCATCGAGCAGTCGCTGTCCAGGAGTGTCTTGAGAGCGAGGATATTCAACGCCTCGTATGGCCAGCACGTTCTCCAGATCTGAATCCCATTGAAAATGTGTGGGATGCTTTGGGCAGGAGTCTTGCTGGTCGCCAATGCCCTCCAATAAACAAGGACACCCTCATCCGTGCACTGACAGACGAATGGGATAAATTACCCCAACAGCTGCTTGATAATGCTGTGCAAAGCATGACACGACGTGTGGAATCTTGCATCGTCCTCCATGGTGGCCATATCCCGTATTGACATCTTATGCCGGAACGCCTGCGGACAGTAATTGCATTTTTTTCACGTTTACGTATTCTGCACAAAATGACCTGTTTGTCCCTTGAACACGTTCCAAAGCCTTCTGGATTTCAGAGCACAATAAATTGTCTTTCTTGTAATGTCCTGGCATTCTGACATTATTTTATTTCACTTGGCATCCAACCACACTTACTTTTTTATGCGCTATACAGCCGTTTATGATCCGTCCTTAGCAATTGTCCAGCAGTGTATAACAGATTGCTTTCACAGTAGAAAGAATGCCGCATTTCAGTGTAAAAACACTATATTTAATAAATCTTAATACAGACATTTAACGTGGACCAGGAACATCAAACAAGGATCTTCGCTCTTTCCACGTTTATAAGTGAGTCACGGAAAAATTCTCATTGGCCGCCACCGGGAGTCGAACCCAGGGTCTTCCAGTTACGCGCCGGATATGCTTCCGCTACACCACAGCGGCCTCGAATTCCTCCGGACTCACACACGCTAACTGCCAAGTAAATTTGGCAGGTTGCTTCTTGGAGCCCCGCACAATGCTGGGGATTCACCAAAGATGGTAAGCAGCAACTGAAGAAATAATTAGAAGGCGAATGAATAATTAATACAGACATTTAACGTGGACCAGGAACATCAAACAAAGATCTTCGCTCTTTCCTTCTAATTATTTCTTCAGTTGCTGCTTACCATCTTTGGTGAATCCCCAGCATTGTGCGGGGCTCCAAGAAGCAACTTGCCAAATTGGCTTGGCAGTTAGCGTGTGTGAGTCTGGAGGAATTCGAGGCCGCTGTGCTGTAGCGGAAGCATATCCGGCGCGTAACTGGAAGACCCTGGGTCTGACTGCCGGTGGCAGCCAATGAGAATTTTTCCGTGACTCACTTATAAACGTGGAAAGAGCGAAGATCTTTGTTTGATGTTTCTGGTCCACGTTAAGTGTCTGTATTGTCTAAAACCTGCCTGTTCTGAAATGAGTTCTGGTTCTACCAGAAATATGCAAGCCTATTTAAAATAATTCGTTCAAAAATTTTGTGCAAATGACACTGAAGCGAAATTGGTCTATAGCTCTACGAACTACGAGGATCATCAGGATCTTCACCTGGTTTAAACAGTGCTATTACTTTAGACTTACGTCACAACTTTGGAATTTGACAGCGCCTGACACAGTTATGAAATAACGCCGTAATCCATTATCTCGTTGTTTGTCCAAAATGTTTTATCTGTTCATTCAACAAATCATCAACCCCAGCAGCTTTACCACATTTGGCCATTTATATAGCGCTTTCCATCTCATTTATGGTAATCAAAATCTCCTCTCCAACAGTTCTTCCTTTACTATGTGCCCACTCCCTTTTTTGATTATATTTACTATTCTTCTTACTCTTTCCATTCAGAAGAAGTTGCGAAGCTATTTGATCAGCAGTGACTGTAGAAGTATTTTTCGATATTATTGGATCATTGTTTAAGTTCTTTAATAGCCGCCATGCCTTATGGCTGCTCTTTGCAAAATCAAGTCCTTCGATAGTTGTCCTCCACTTTCCCTGCTTACTCCTTTCAACCGCCTCCACAAGTTCCTTGCCCATTTGAATGGTCGACTCCTGAAAAGGGACCTCCTCATATAGAATGGTATATTGTGACAGCAAATCTTTTGCTTGCCTATTCATATTGGGCAGGTACACAGTTCTACATCCTCTCGGGATGTTTTTTCATGCCGCCCGTTGTACTGTCTTCACAAAGTAATTGTAGTTTTGAGGAATTGGTTTTAAATCTATCACGACAGCATCCAGACCATGGGAAAACCCTTGCCAGTCAGCTTTCTTGAAATTGAATTTTCCCTAAACGGGACTATAGTTGGTCTAATGGCAGCCATAACCTGACAGATAATAGATCTGTGCTGCGTATTTGGGATTGGATCTCCAACCTGCTTCACAAACTGATGGGATATATTTTCTGAGACAAACATTAAGTCTGGAATATATCCACGCTTCCACCTTGCGCTATTAAACGAGGCTGGCAAATTTGCATCACGAATCAAGGCAAGCCGATTATCTTCTGCCCATTCTTGGACCAAATCTTCATTAGCGTCATTCTCGGCGTATCCCCATGCTCCGCTGTGACTATTAAAATCTCCCAACGCAATATTTGTCGATGTTGAGCTAAACCGCTGCGGTTAAATAAATTCAAACAGGGTATTTGGAGGTTTATATACCGAGGTAGTGAAATAACGTTTTGTTTCCACTGTGATTATCTCAACATTGTCAATATTTCTGCTACCAGCACTTATGATCTTAATCTCTGGCCTAGAAAAGATGACACTTTCGTAATGCTCATGAGGTATTTCATAAATATAAGCTCAGTCCAGGAACAAATGGGCGCCTATCAGTAGAGCCTCTGTGCACCTCCTGAACACAAAGAAAATCACACTTCATAGTAGCACACAATTCGGCAGGTATGTCTGATTTTGCGGAGGAAATCCCCCTATGTTTATAGATTCCGCAGTCACTGCGTTCCTCAGCAATGGTTCATTCACCACAGTTTCTCCGTCCATCAGCTTTCTCATTTGCAATGCTTCTGTAGTAGAGGATTTCGCCAGTGATCACAAAGTAATCACTGCCCAGGGGAAACCACGTGGAGGTATCCTCTTTGCCCTGGTCGTATTCGTATCGACCACCGTCTGTGCTCGGACGGCCCATTTTAAGAATAAAAAAAATACGTGAAATATTATTTCCTGTATCGGGAACGTTCAGTTAAGTAGCGAAACGAAGTAAAAAGATAAAATGTACGCGAATTCGTAAAAACGAGTGCTCGAGTCTTCTAAAATATTACCAAAACTTGTAAGATTAAATAATTTAAAATACCGCATTTTTCTTCATATAATCAGCAGACAATGAAATTCAGAGGGGGGGGGGGAATCGCCGTCTAATCCGTACCCGCGATGTTGATCCCGAACCGTATTTTCTTACAGAAAAGCCACGATACATGGATGGCCGAACAGTCCAAAGAAGTAGAGGGGAAAAAATCTCATTAAAAAAAAAAAATTGTCCTTTTAAAAATGCCTTTCTGTTATTTTCAAGTGAATAAAGAGCAAAAATTATGATTTTTTTCAGCATTATCGTAGTTCCGTAGTTAGACTTGTGACACCTTCTAACGTGTGTGACGCTGAAGTTTCCGCAGCACGTGATCGTCCTCGAGAACAATAATATCGCATTCTCGTTTTCAGGGGGGCTGAAGGTTTTCGTAAACCTTCAACCCCCATTTCTGATACCTTTTTCTTCATTAAGTCCTCCACAACACAAGAATGCAGCTTTTGCGTTCCTGTTTAACCGAGTTTATACTCACTCATCGTCTGCCACCCTAAAAACCCGTGAAATTCAATATATTTTTGATTTGACTAACCAGTTTGGCTATCCTCGCCATTACGTGTTAAAACAACTTCATAAACGCCAACGTTCTAAACTCTCTACGTTACAAAGAAGTGGTGGAGCTAATACCTATGTAGGTTCCATTGATTACATCCCCGATGTTGTACAGATCCTGAAAAAAGCGTGTGCCAAGCAAAATATGGATATTGGAATTCAGACTCAAAAATTACTTTCTCTGGTCAAAAGAGATCGTGACAAAGTCAACCCTTTACATAGACACAGAGTGTATACCTCTAAAGGCTACTCTCCCTAATGTGCATGACTCCAGATATATAGGATCCACCCTTCGAAATATTTCGACTAGAATTTCTGAACATGCCTACAATGTAAGGAAAGGTTCGTGCGCTACAGCATTATCTCGACTGGTTAATCAGGGCTGCCATATACCGGATTGGAACAATGTTAAATACTTAACAACAGCATCCAACAAAACTAATTTACTTTTTATGGAGAGCATTTTTATCAACTTGTTCTCCAACCAATGCTGTAACGATGACTCACCATGTATATTACCATCATCATGGAGACATTTCATTTTTAATCATTGTACTTTTTATCACAATTCATAACTCATACCACCATATTAACCTGTAGTGATTTTCATTTCTGTAGGTGTATGTCATGCTGAAGTGCGCTTGCGTTAAATGGAACTACGTAATCCAACCAGTGACTTTAGGTGACGAACCATCTCCTTATAATCAGGAGTTCGGCCTAATATGTTGCCCGATGATGGACCCAGTGTGGGTCCGAAAGTACTAGTATGTTTCCTGTGGGCTACACTTTAGACTTCGGCTCCTGTCGTCTGCTTCAGCTATCGTGCCAATGGAATGCCGGGAGAAACGTTTCGCGATAGGTGGCGCTGCAGCTGCGTCGGCGTTTTCTCCCGCGCTGTAACCCAAAATACACAATTCTTTCAATGGCGTGCATTGCGAATATATATAGGGCAAGTGCCGCGTTTCCACTTCATACAAGAAATCAGTATTACAATTTCTTGAATATCTATCTATACTTCTATACATGCTGGGTGGCTTAAAAATTTTTTTTTATTTTAAATAAGAGAATAAAAGTAAATGTGTTGTTATTAATCGTTATCTAGTAAACTTTTCAGCATTTTTGAAATAGTGCCCATTTTTCATTCAATCGTCACGCTTGTGTATTTCTGATAAGGAGACTCAAGCAATATAATGAAATTCTGAAGCAGTACATAGGCGCAGAGTTTCGTAAATCTCAGGCCATGCTTTACAACAAACAAAACCAAATAAAAAAAAAGTAGAGTTTATACAGTAATTTTCTGTACAAAAATAAGAGAATAAATAAAAATGTGTTATTATTAATCGTTATCTAGGAATAAACTTTTGAGCATTTTTGAAATAGTGCCCGTTTTTCATTCAATCGTCACGCTTGTAATAAATTTAAATATATTACTGGCAAAGCATGTTTTTATATATTTATTTATTTATTTATTTATTTATTTATTTACTTATTTTTTGTTTGTTTGCTTTTTTGTTTGGGTATTTAACGACCATCTTGAGCAACTCATTGAGAAACAAAAGCAGTCGCCCGTCCCCAATTTGAGGACACTGATTCCAGGGAAGCGAGAGAGCCAATGAGTTAGTTTTCCAACCTTGCCTTACCGGGTTCGGACCCGGTCCCATCTCGGGCGAACGATTGGTAGCCAGCGCCTCCTACGACTCGGTCACCGGACGATATCTTGTTTTCTTTCGTATTTTTCTTCATAACTCTTTCATTTTTCAATAGATCTGAATAAAGTTGTATGGAATTCAGCATAAAATTATTACAGAATTTCTTTGTGCTATAATTATGTATTAACATATATTACTTCAAAAGTGTGTGTTAAATATACCAATTTTGATTTTTAATAACCAATGGCTGACGTTAACTGGTAGAAACATCTTATTCTATAAAAATCTAATTACTAATTACAATATACAAATTGTTATCAAACGATAATTTTACCTACGCCGGCAGAGAGCGTGCTTAAACAACCGAGCATGCCCGAAGTCGACACCTGTGCTGCACACATAGTGCATATAGTAAACATGTGCATGTCCCTTTGTGAAAAGAAACGGATACTTCCAAAATTCTAAAAAGTTAAACTGAACTGGTAAATGTGTAACGTATACTCTATATTCACTTTCCTTTTGATTTTACTATCTCTGGTTATTTTATTTTACTATGTAAATTATCTTCTTACTGAACGAAATATTATTTCACCCGATGAATGAGATCTGGCAATGAGTGTAAGTCATGACGTGGTGGTAGCTAGTATATAGGCGCGTTCATCGATAGCGAAGGAGAGCGTTTGGTGTTGTACGGAGAGATTTTGTTGTTATAAGGAGATCGTTTGTTGTTATACTAGAGGAGAGAGTTTCGTTCTGTGCCATTAGTTGGATTCTTCATTATTGTGAAACAAGTTGTGTGTGTGTGCTTTGGACGACCAAGAGTCGCATAATAAAAAAAGATTTGAGTAAGTACGTCTTTCTCAATTAATAGTTTTTGTCAGACCTCTGTCTGGCTGTTAGGTTTATATCGTTAGTTTATTACCATTAACAACCAGCGTTAAGACTTTATACATTCTAATTACTACACTACTAGCAGGAGACTCTATTCATGTTCTTAATTAACTAGTAACAACAACCATTTGAATTCACTATTTGAAGCTCAGTAGGAAAGCTTCATTATTATCATTAGCTAGCTGGTAGAAAGAGCTTATTCATTATAATTAGCTTAGCGGAAAGCAAAATAAAGCTAATTCATTATAAATGTTTTACCAAAAGGCTGAGCATTAAAATTTCGTCAAATGAACTGAAATGCTAATGAAAAGTTACGCGCAACTCTGAAACGTCACACGAAGTCTGAAGAAAATTAACTTTACACCGAGCGAATTAACAATGAAATTAATTAATAAATGAAATTAATTGGGAAATTTAATTAACCTTACATGAAATAAATTATTAATGATCAGGGCTTGAAAAATACCATGCCCGAGGTGGCCGGGGCATATAAGACAAAGGGGCGAAGAATCCAAGTCGCCCCAGTGGCGCAGTGGTCTAAGAGATGTCGTCTGATCATTCGTTCGAGATGGGTTCGAATCGAATCCCGGTGAGGCATGGATGTTGTGTTTTTCTTACGGCACTGACTCTTTCCCTTCCCTGGAACCAGTTGCTCACGGTGGTCATTAAACCTCCAATAAAAAAAAAAGAAAAGAAAAAAGAATCCAACGAAAGGAACATGGCAGAATATCTAAATTTCTCAGTTACCAGTTTCAACATCAGACCATTTCATACGAATTTCATCATCATCATCATCTTAAAACTTGAGATACAAGTTTTTGTGCATTGAACATTTTGAATACAGACCCTTAAGGTGGACGTCAAGTAATTTTGCTTTCTATATTTCCAATGGAAAAACTTTTCTACACATTTCCTTCACAATTAGTGTGTTCCCAAGGATGGAAATTTGAACATCGATTAAAATAACTTCATATATTATGACTTGAAATACTTAACATTTTCTAAAACATTACCATAATTATATTAAAAAACAATAACGTTTCCTTTGGTGGTGTTGAAACCAGAAAAAGATGGCGCGACCCGTACTTTGATGACGTCAGTAAACAAATAAATGTTGGATTGCATAATTATGGTTATGTTTTAGAAAATATTAAGTATTCCAAGTTATAAGATGAAGCTATTTTAATCGATGTTCAAATTTTCATCCTTGGGAACGCATTAATTGTGAAGAAAATGTGTACAGAAGTTTTTCCATTAGAAGTATAGGAAGCAAAATTACTTGACGTCCACCTTAATACGGAAATGCAAAACATGTAAAAAAGAAAAGAAATGTTCATATTTTTTAATTTAAAAAAGAATGAGGGTCCTGATTTGTTATCTTAAAATTTCCTATGCATCCAGCTTTTACTACCTGGGCAGGTAAATATTTCTGCGCATGCCCAGCTGGTATGTAACTTTTCAGCTATTTTTCAAGCCCTTATGATAAAATTGGGAAACATATTACACCAACTTAAAAGAACAACGGACAATTCCGAAACGTTACACGCTTTCAGAAAAATTTACGCATTGCACAAAATGCATTTATACTAAATGTTGCACCAATCTCCGAAACTAAAAGGCTATAATAAAGGCTTCAGTTTTTTTCCGGGGTTCCATAAAACTTTTGAAAAAAAAAAATGAGTGTGATTTTTTCAGAAAACTCCCAAAACGTTACACAGATTTTTAATTGTGTTTAAGCAAGCCTCAGTTGTTTCCGATTTTTTCTTTTCTTTCTTTTTTTTTTTTTTTTTTTTTGTAATCCTTGATTTATTTATAGACGTTTCGCGACACAGTACTTTCGTTTTATCGAATCTCAATTCTGAATTTCTTTTCATTTACGGTAGCTGCCAGCATTGTAGTATTGATGAAGTTCGCAAATTTTTTGCGCACGGCTGAGTAAGAACTGGAAATAAAATTCGCCTATAACGTTTCCGAATGCTTGGATATGCATGTGTGAATGCTTAAACTACGTAGAATGGCGTGTTAAGTACATCTGATTCGGTCACAGGAAACTTAACTTCGGCTGTGACCTTGGGTATAGACAAAATCATCAGCCCGTAATAAAGTCGCACTCACAGAAGCAGAAAGTTTGTGGTACTGTTATGTAATTTAGGCATGATTTAGCCCTTATATAGAAATGGTCGCATTTCATCGCCGTTTGTCGTGTTTTTAAGCATTTGAAAACTACGGAAGCAAATGCCTTTCGCATAACGGAAAAACGAAAAGTAAGGACCTCGGGTGATTTAAATGCGTTTAGGAATAGCGCTATCTCGATCTCTTCGGTAAAGCACGCACTGCTGAGATGATCTTGTGAATGGAATTCACCTGTCTCAGCAGATTGTGTGTTAAGTCGGCATCCTGTTTAATCGATATATTCGCCTAATGTCCGAGCCGTTATCAGGGATCATGAAATCGAAATAATTCTGCCCATACGGGTAAAAGATTTGAAATGTTACCTCTCCGCCTCTTTAGAGTTATCATAAAGAGTCGCGTGTCCCTAATTTAGGCCCGCTGATTCTTGGGAAAGGGCTGAACCGTCGCCGTAAGATAAGCGCATACCACCCATGTCTAATCCTTGATGCAAATCAAAGCCCGCCCCGGGCGATTAGCCAGAAGCTTTTGTCTCTGACTACTCGGTCATCGGGGTTGACTTCTCCTGAGAGCTCAGGTAATCCTATGAGTATTAGGTCGTTCGGAAAGTACGCAAACATTTTCATCGACGTACGTTTCGGAAAGCTGAAGTGGCAACACAGGCGATGTCTAGTGGTTGTGTAGCACGTTCCTCGGGCTCATTTCGGTAAACCAAAACTATTTAACTTTCCTAGAATCAGTGACTAAATTAGGGACGGGCGACTGCTTATAGCCCATTGAGTTGCTCACGGCGGTCGTTAAACCTTCATTCTTAAGACACTCATGTATTGACACTCATGTTGCATCGTCTTGTAGGGAAACTCTTGAAGTTTGTTACAGTAACTTACAGATGTTCGATGTGTACACCTTTAGTCACGTGACATATATAAACGCAGTGGTCGAATTCGTGCCAAACACGCGTTTACATATCTTCATCAACTCCATCAATGGCTGTTGTGATACGTTGTTTCAGATCAGCTAAAGTAACAGGAAAGGGAAGGACGAAAGAATGGTCGGAAAGGATGACACGACGTGTGGAATCTTGCATCGCCCTCCATGGTGGCCATATCCCGTATTGACATCTTACGCCGGAAAGCCTGCGGACGGTAATTGCATTTTTTTTTTCACGTTTACGTATTCTGCACAAAATGGCCTGTTTGTCCCTTGAACACGTTCCAAAGCCTTCTGGATTTCAGAGCACAATAAATTGTCTTTCTTGTAATGTCCTGGCATTCTGACATTATTTTATTTCACTTGGCATCCAACCACACTTACTTTTTTATGCGCTATATAGCCGTTTATGATCCGTCTTTAGCAATTGTCCAGCAGTGTAGTTTATTATTTCAACTGTGCGAAATTTCAGTTCAATGGAAGAAACTTGTTGTTCCTGGTAGTTCTTTACGACTTAATTTGACGTGCGCACCGAAAGCACGCATGTGTTTTTATCCTAGATGTTGCAATCGAAGTTGAATTCGAGCGCAAGAGTCATTTTCATCTGTTTCGTCGGATAGTGTCAAAATTCGAAAACAATATGACAGAATGCTATGTCTGCGAGCTTGTTGACATTGATGGAACAAAATGAGGATACGGATGGAGTGTGTGTGGGTGTCTGTTTCTTTCTTGTGACAATGATTAAAAATGTGGAAGATCTGCAATATCTTGTTTTCGTGTAATTCCATGTACGTTGCATGCGGCGCAGGCGGAGTGGCATTGAACATTACATAGGATTGTATAGTGAAAGAAGGAACCGAAACGTTTCTTCCAAGTGCTATGTGATACTCGTTAATAAAAATATTCTTCAGAAATGTCACTCTGCTGTGTAAATCATGCGAAGCTTCTGTCACGCGTGTGAGTGTCGGGCAGTACAGGTGTTTCTTGCATTGAAATATATAGGAGAAACGCAGAATGAACGCATCCTAAGAATAAAGCACGTATCTTTCTTTCGGAAAACAGGATGAAACAAGAAAGATGACACCCAATTCTCGGGTATAATTAGCAAGGTTTTTTTTCACTCGTCTCCGACAGGAAAATAATCCCCCTTTCTTAGTATGGTTTTAGAAGAAAAAGAAACTCAGCAGAAAAAGAAAATGCTTTTACGCGCCTTAAGAGAAAAACTGCGCATTATTTGAAATACTCAATATGTGAGCAGTGTCGTTCATAGTGAATGAAACCACTTGAGTGGTGTTCCTCATAGATAACGAAACCATGCCACCAGTTGAACAGTATTCTTCATAGTAATGCAACCATTCAAGCAGTTTTCTTCACAGTGAATGGAACGAGTTGAGCAGTATTTTTCATAGTAATGGAACCATTTTAGCAGTACTGTTCATAGTAATGGAACCAGTCGAGCTGTGTTCTTCATATCGGGCGGAACCAGTTGAGTACTGTTTTTCATAGTGAATGGGACTACAGTAGAACCCACTTATAACGAGAAGCTTGGGACCCATGGGAATCCCTGTTTAATCCGTTTTATAGGAGAAAATTCCACCAATTAAAATGTGCATATACGAGATAATACACATTTATAATATACACGGTCGAGTCACATTATTGTGACCACCAGCTAATACCCAGAGTAGCCGCCGTGTACAGCGCGGACAGCAGCTAGGTGGGCTGGGAGTGACTCAATAAAGTGCTGGAAGGTGTTCACAGGTATGTGGAGCCATGCTGACTGCAGTGCATCTGACAGTTGCTGGAGAGTGCGTGGTGGACGATCCATAGAGCGAACAACACGATCGAGGTGGTCCCACAGATGCTCAATTGGGTTTAAGTCTGGGGATTTAGGGGGCCAAAGAAGTACTTGGAAGTCTTCATCGTGCTCTTCCAACAACTCTCGGACATTTCTACTGTGTGACACGTCGCATTGTTGTGCTGGAAGATCCCATCCGCCCCAGGGAAAACAATCAGCATGTATGGGTGTACGTGGTCTGCAAAGATGGATTCATAACGAATTCGGACCATAGTGCTTTCCACAGGTATGAGTGGACCCAGAGAATACCACGAAAACATTTCCCAGACCATAACGCTGCCCCCCACCAGCTTGTGTTCTTCCAGCAATGGTTGAAGAATGCTTGTTCTCCAATGTTTCTCGCCTTATACGCCAACGTCCATCCGTTCGATGAAGCAGGAAACGTGACTTAACGGAGAACGGAATCCTTTGCCAATCAGCGGAGGTCCAATTCCGATACTGCCGTGCAGATGTAAGCCTTTTCTGCCGATGCACCTTCGTTAGCATAGGTGCAGTGACCATCTGTCTGCATCGGACCCCCATACGAAACAGGGCTCGCTGAACTGTCATTGTAGACACACTTCCGGTAGCCCCCTGGTTCATTCGGCCAGTGAGTTGGTCCACTGTAGAGTGTCGATCGGCGCGCACGTGTCACCACGCCAAGTCCCGGTGGGAACTTGAGGGGCATAGATTTTGTTAGTGAATTCCGATCATCTAGATTGGCAACAATGACATTGGGTTTCCTAGTATAGGCGACCCAGTCTCATCGTTGGGACTTAAAAGCGTTGTGTTTCATATGAGCTCGTACGAGGTTGTCGCAAGAACTCATAAGCCGCAAAAGAAATTAAATTTAAAAAAGAACTAACGTTTCGGTTATATGCTTGAAATAGGGTATCTGTGAAGGAAGAGAAACTATGGCTTACTTTAAACTAATACAGACACTCGTACCCATTTGCAGAGCAGCGTGAAGAAAAACACGTTGATTTAAAAAAACAAATATAAAATTTATTTGCTGTATAATACTTAATTTTAGAACAATTTAAATGGTGGGACCGGTTTAAATTATAACACATCTCTACGAAAGGAAGTTATGGTTTACTTGAGAAAATGTGAAAACTACCAATATCCCTAACAATCCAACCGGTGCGGGGTGAGCAATAAGGGGTCATTACTAAAACTTAACTGAATACTCAGCATGCAAGGGATTGAAATATTAGGATGATGTCTTACCCTATGTAGAACTTCGGGGTTCATCGATCCAGTGGTTGAGGAAAACGCTGGTGGTCTGGTGTCCTCCGTGGATACAACACAGCCGATGGTTTCGGAACTTTACTGATTCTACAGTTCTTGATTTTAAGTCGATGGACTTCTGGCACTCCGCATAGTTTGGCATTTTTTTCTCTACCCCGTCTCTCCCTCTATCTGTCCGTTTTTTGCTCCTATGTTTTTCTCTTCCGCGCTCTTTCACTTTATTTCCGTTCTTTTTCGTCCTTTCTCGCTCTCATTTTTTCTCTGATTTTTTCTCCCCCGGAATTTTTAAAGTTTCTGCTTATATTCTAGTTTTCGCTTTCCCTTCTCGCCCTGCGGCTAGGCGTGTCCTTACCTCGAGAAAACGTCCCTCTCACCACCATTGGTTCTGGATTTCCTCCCCTCGTACGCAAGTGGACCGCTTGTCCAGGGGCGACTGACCAGTGGCTACTAACTAGGAGCAGATGTTCCCTGGCCTGCTGACCATCTGCTGAGCTAAGCTCTTTAAGAATTTATTTGGCCGTAACTGTCACCCCGTTGTTGGGTTCTATTATAGTAGACTCCGAGCAAACCCTTTTTAAAACTTGAAAACTGCTCGAAGTCACGTATGCCCAACTGAAATATGTTCCCCGACAACGCTCTTGGGTGACATTTATTGCCTAGCCTTAGCTTCTACCGCTTTAAGCTTTCTTTCTTAAATTTTCGTCGTGTAGCCACCGAAATGCCATTGTTTGGGAAGCATTGTGCAATTCGCAATGCTGTTGCTTCTCACATGCCGGGAATGGAAGAAAACGCCTTTCGCCTAGTTTCCGAAATTTTGCACTGGCCTGGCGCTTGCGACTTAGATCTCCTTTCCCCTTGGAAGGGAAAAAATGGAGAAAAGAGAAGAAACGAACCCCGCGACTCCCTATGCGCCTGGGTTGAGATGATAGTTCGTGCGCCTAATTAAAAATTTCTCTAATTAAGCAGTCACGTAATTAATTATGTTAATTAATTAACATAATTAAAAACAATTAATTTTGTGTTTGAATACCAAATTGGAGAATTTCTATACTGAAGGCAATGTGCCCGAAATTAGAATAATTGTCGCGGCAACACACGCACCTTTGCAGCTGACGTTTACCTCTCACACCAGTGGCACATGGTGCCCCTCAGTTTTCAGGTCGCTTATTCGCATTTCTTTAATCACGATACACTTTAACCACAACAGCACGCGAACAGTTCACAAACTGCGCTGTTTCAGAAATACTGCCACCCTTGGCCCGAAAGACGATAATCATCCTTTTTTTGCAAATCTGATAAATCGCTCCTTTTATCCATGACAGCAACGATGATATGTTTTCAGAATGCCTAAAGCACAGCTTATATACCCTTAAAGCCAGCTCACGACACGTGCCTTCTTTCATTGGCTACGCGCTGTTGACGTCAACAGTAGGAGATGGTCACAATAACGTGACTTGACTGTGTATATCCATAACAATTGGATGTACGTGAAAGATTTAAATAATTAACTATATCTGTGCTGTAGTTAATTATTTAATTCTTTTAAGTATATTCATCTACACAACACATATCAACTCACTTGGAAATTGAAGTGAAAGATAATTGTGTCCATTTCCCCTTTCACCTTCCAAGTGAGCGTTGCATCTTCTCAACGCAACGCTAACTTGGAAGCTGAAAGGGGAAATGGACACAATTCGTTCCTCGTTACGTTTATTTAATCTCGCCGTGGCATCGATATAATTTGAGGAATCGTTGATGATGAAGAGAGATGCGTTCAATGTTTATTATGCCGCCCCTCTGGCACAGTGGTCTAAGCGCTGGCTTATGACCATTCGTCCGTTAAGGGTCCGGGTTCGAATTCCGGTGAGGCATGGATGTTGTGCTTGTCTTACGGCACTGGCTCTCTCCCTTCCCTGGAACCAGTGGCCCTAAATTAAGGACGGGCGCCTGCTTATAGCCCATCGAGTTGCTCACGGTGGTCATTAAACCTTCAATAATTTTGTTTTTATTATATTTACATAATCTTTTAATGGCAGTAATACTTTTGAGCGATTGAAGAGAGAGCTGTTTTTAATACGTTAAACTGAGGTCCCTCTTTAGTTCAGTTTATATGCATACATTTTATTCAATATGTAATGCCAAATGAATAATGAACAAGCAGTTTGTTACGTTCGAAAACTGTAGATTTAACGCAATTTTGTGTATGCATTCCTTTTTCTGTTTGTTTTTGAAATGTCAGATATATCTTCGAGTATTTTATCTGTCCGGTTTGCCAATTGTTTCATTGCATTCGCGTGTTGAACCGATTTTTGAAGCTATTCTTCAAATTCCCGTCAGCAATGTTCTGACGAAAAAAAAAAAAAAAGTAATGTCTGCCCGGTTCTTCCTCCGAAAGATTTAAAAGCAGTCGTGGAGCTACATATTTCGCTCTAAGATTGCACGCATTGGAATACGAATGCTTCTTTTGAAGTGTTATGTTTTCCTTCTTTTGTTATGCTTCTTTTTAAGTGTTGTTGAAGAATGCGTGATGCGATTTTAAGTTTATTCTTTTCATTCCTTTTATTTATTTATTTATTTGGAAGGCCGAACATGAAGGGTGGAACCGATAGTGTGTAGCGGCAGGATCAAGGCGATCAAGTTTGTTTTCTTTTATTGATGCGCGCAGAAACAACTTCCTGAAAGCAGTTTGTTTGCCTTGGATTTAAATAGGCTATTGATATAATAATGTTGAGAGAAAGTGTTGCCAAATGTAGAATTCCTAAGTTTTGGTGTAGTAGGAATAAACCTTACAGTGCACAGGAATTTAGATTAGACTCCGTCCCATATTTCTTTCATGTTAACGACATGCAGCCGGATTTGTTGGGTTTTTATGCTTTCATGGTGAATGTAGTTCCTTTTAAAGGTGTAGAGGAAATGCTTGAAATCCTGAACAGCGGTTAGAAATTCTCCAACACCTTATAAATTTTAACCCAGTAAACATAAAACAAAATTCACCCGTATGTATAAAATATAAATACTGATGTAAAATCAATTTTCATGGAAATTAAATACGAACACACTGAGAAATACGTTCTGAAACACACACCCCCCCCCCCAAAAAAAAAAATAAACAAAAAAAAATATATCCACTCTAGCAAATTACGCTCAGTAGACAAAACATTAGAGATAGGAGTGATAGGCAGTTCACATGCCGCAACAGGCCTGGCTCGGGGAACACTCATCTGAGTTTATAACCGTCCAGTGGCCCCCAAGGTCCTCTGATTTAAACCCTGTGGAAGCTCTCTGGGATGTCGTGGAGCGTAACATCAATCCATGGATCCTGGACTGACGTCTCGCGCAGCGTTGTGGACAATGCTGCAACAGGTATGGCTGGCATTACCGCCGAAAACCCTCCGGCATCTGTTGGAGTCGATACCTCGGCGAGTACAGGCCAATATTCGCTCTAGAAGAGGACCAACACGCTATTAGGTAGGTATATCTAATGTTTTGTCCATTTAGTGTAATTTAAGAAGAACACTAGCTAGCTTCTGCAGATCAGAAATTTTCGATGCTTTTGACTAGACGACAAGCGCTAGAGAGTAGTCAGCGCTTTGAAGATAGTCAAGCCAAGCATGTAAAAGGATATCGCATGAACCCAGCTTCAAAGATTCCCACCCAGGGCGTCTCCTGTAAATTTCTACCTCCATGCAATAAATGCTCGTTGATGTAAAACACGAATTGCCGCCCCGGTGGCGCAGTGGTCTAAGCGATGGCCTCTGATCATTCGTCCGAACGGGGTCCGGGTTCGAATCCCGGTGAGGCATGGATGTTGTGTTTGTCTTACGGCACTGGCTCTCTCTTTATCCTGGAACCAGTGACCCTAAATTAGGGACGGGCGACTGCTTATAGCCCATTGAGTTGCTCACGGTGGTCGTTAAACCTCCAATAAAAAAAAACAAAAAAAAAAACGCGAATGCCTAAGTTCGTTTTAACAGATTGATTTGATGCAAATCGATACAATCAGCATCGATTTTGCATACTGAATGCAAATCGATACTTGCATTACTAACTCCCATGGCATATATACTGAATGCAATCTTGTTGACCTTGGTACTGAATGCAATCTTGTCGACCTCGATACTGAATGCATTCTTCTTGACCTTGATATTAAGTGCAATCTTTGTTGACCTCGATGCTGAATGCATTCTTCTTGACCTTGATATTAAGTGCAATCTTGTTGACATTGTCAGTCTCCCGTGTCATTGATACTGAATGCAATCTTATTGACCTTGATACTGAATGCAATGTTGCTGACCTTGATAATAAGTGCAATCTTGTTGACCTTGGTACTGAATGCAATCTTGTTGACCTTGATAAGTGTAATCTTTTTGACCTTGTCAGTCTCCCGTGCCATTGATACTAACTGCAATCTTGTTGACCTCGATACTGAATGCATTCTTCTTGACCTTGATATTAAGTGCAATCTTTATTGACCTCGATGCTGAATGCATTCTTCTTGACCTTGATATTAAGTGCAATCTTGTTGACGTTGTCAGTCTTCCGTGTCATTGATACTGAATGCAATCTTGTTGACCTTGATACTGAATGCAATGTTGCTGACCTTGATAATAAGTGCAATCTTGTTGACGTTGTGGCTGCCGTGTCATTGATACTGAATGCAATCTTGTTGACCTTGGTACTGAATGCAATCTTGTTGACCTTGGTACTGAATGCAATCTTGTTGACCTTGATACTGAATGCAATCTTGTTGACCTTGATAATAAGTGCAATCTTGTTGACGTTGTCAGTCTCCCGTGTCATTGATACTGAACGCAATCTTGTTGACCTTGATACTGAATGCAATCTTGTTGACCTTGATAGTAAGTGCAATCTTGTTGACGTTGTCAGTCTCCCGTGTCATTGATACTGAATGCAATCGTGTTGACCTTGATACTGAATGCAATCTTGTTGACCTTGATAATAAGTGCAATCTTGTTGACGTTGTCATTCTCCCGTGTCATTGGTACTGAATACAATCTTGTTGACCTTGTTACTGAATCCATTCTGTCAGTAACGCCTAAACACACATGTACACACACGCCACACACACAGACACACAGACACACACACACACACACACACACACACACACACACACACACACACACACATTATTTCAGTTTTTCTCGATCGAAAAATATAGTTTTATCAAATAAAAATTTAAATGTTTAAATTCATGTGATTCTTACCTATATGAATAGAAATGAAAGTAGCTGTGGCTTGTTTGAATCATACGCTTTTCATTTTACATTATTAATATTTCGAAAACTATTATGAGATTGGATATTGCTGCTACAACAAGAACGACGACAGTGCTATTGAAAAGTAGTTTTAATCAGTTTTTCACCAAGATAAAGGAAAAGGCACAAGTCACGTGTTCTGCAAAACAAGATTTACGAGTAGCACTTACCGAATGGACGTTACGAACAAAACATAAGAATTTTACGAAGACACTTCTCCTAAGAACAGTTCGTGATACAAAGGTCCTGGCTGCATTATCAATTTTGTTGCATGATTCAAGAAACACCCAAAATGAATATGCAAAGTGCTTTCAGTTTCTGTTCAGCGGTTTGAGTGACTGTGGGAAATCTCCATCAGATGGGGGAAGTCAATGTAACATAGTATTCTGCCCTTTTCGACCCTTCGAGAAATGTTCGGACTTAGGAACATTCTTACTGCCCCCCCCCCTCCCCTCCTTCTCGAAAAAAAGAAAGCCACCACTCGCGAGCCATTCTATTTTTCCGCGGCATGTATTAGACGATTAACGATACTTTATATTTTAGGGTTATGGAATCATTTCTGGACTTTTCGGCACTTTTTAGTCTTAATGTGAGAGACTGGCATAGAAGAATATCTCCACGGTCTGTGAGGGGAAAACGTTGACTCTTTACTTAGGGCGCCGTAACCTGTCCTCTGTCATTGTGTTGTAGTCGAGGTTTCGTGCTTTTTGCGGACATGCCACTAGCGGACAGTGCCAGATGCGAACAGCTACATCTTGTACCGATTTGACGAAGATTTCTCACACAGAACATACCACGCTCACACAGAACATACCACGATAAATCACCAGAAATTGAATTATTAACTTCCCACCACCCGTTCATCGATTCTCTTACGCCATTTTGTTTTTTCTTTAAACCAGCAACAGATTTTCCCGAAACATGAAAATCCTCAAAACTTTAAATTTGTAACATATCAGTTAGATAAATACTCGGCTGTCCACGATTGTTCAGAAACAAGTGCCTTTGACCCCTCTATCACCAACATAATTTGAAATTTGTAACATTAAAATTACATAAGGAATTCCTCTCCTCCAATTTCTCCTCCAATTTTTAAACCGCCAGTGTGAATTGTCGGCATCTGGCAGGGCGAACCCTTTCAATCTCTTCAATATCGGTTTGTCCGCAACTGGCACGTCCGCAAAAAGCACGTAACCGTAGTCGAAAGTGTGGGAACCGGATGATTAATTTATGAGTAGGAGGAAGGGGTATAGGTATAGATAAGGAAGCACGAGTCGGTGCGACCCTGTGGCACGTGGAAGAGAGACAAACTTTACTTTAAGTTCTAGGCTCACAGATGAGTATGTCTACGAGGTAAAAAAGAGGATGGTTCGGTAGCATATCAGGAAAAGTACTAATAAAGCATGTTGATGTTCCATTTGGTACGAGCATACGAAAAACAAAACAAAACTTACAGGCATGATGCTCACTAAGATTCTGTGACTTACAGAAAGTGACTTCTGTGATTTACCTACACAGCCTTTAATATGTGGGGGTACGTGCCCCCACAGATCGACTGTTTCAATGTCTAAAGGAAGTGTTGTGCAGTTGCTCTTGGATATCTACAAATTTGCTCAAGGTGGTTACCAAAGATTCTCACTCGTCATATGGAGCAATCAAGACGATAAATCTGCGTCAACCTTGTGGGGAATTTCTCTGACCCGCCATCTTAACCCATGAGATCAGATCAGATGACATGTAGAGGATTTTAGGAAGGGAGTGTCTGACCCCAAGTCTTAAACAACCATTAGAATTAGGAAGCTAGGACATTTGGGCTAGAGTGACCGATAAGAAAGTTACACTGAAGCGAAGTAGAAAGGGGGAGGAGGACGCCTTTATTTATTACTGGAGGGCCACTACGCGGGCTCCGACTGCTTAACGTGCCCATCCAACGCACGGCAGATATTTAGTAGTTCGAGCTTTCGCACCTGCCCAGGATCGAACCTGAGGTTCATCCATGGCAGTCACGAACGTTGACCACTAGGCCATCCGCGGCCCGGGGTTATAGCCTGCGACGAGACCAGGATTTAATACCGGGGTGATTCAAAAGTCATTGCCGTTTTCTGACAGTTAATGAAAACGTGTATAAATGCATAAACGTAAAAGTTTAATCTTCGAAATAGAGTGCACAGAAACTCCAACTACTGCGGAAATCGTCGGTCCGCTACGAATTGCGGAAAGCATCGACATACTACGGAAATATCGAAAATCTAAGTTAAATGACATTTTTAAGGATGTGCGTAAGGTTTATTTTCCTGTTTTCTAGATTCTCATATTCATTAAACGTTTTGAAGAGTGTTTCTTGAATGTTTTCAATATCATTGCATTATCACTGCTGATGGAATCTCGGAAAGGCTGAAATTTTAGTTCTCTTTCCAGATCTTGGAAAGTCCTCAATTTTTCTTATTTTTGCGTCACGTCCTGGAGTAGTACTAGAATTTTTTCCTACAATGAACCAAATTTTTTTGTTTATTTGTAGGAAAAAAATCGCAGGAAATAAAAACTACATTTTTTTTCACTCTCTTTGCGGTTTGCAGACGGCAATAAGTAACTTCCAGTCTGCGTAGACACTTATTATGTTTACTGTAAAGTTCCTATTGGAACATACATTAATTTTTGAGGTAAACTAGAAAAAAGGTAATAAAAAATAAGATGGAGCCATTTAGTGTTTCTTACAAAAGTCTTCAATTTATGGAACATTTAATGCAAAAATTCGCTTTTTTTTCTGAAATTACTGTCATTTTGCTGCTCTGGCAATTTGTGTTTTACCGAGTGTGTAATAAAATTTTATTCATTACTACTGGAAAACTCTTTAAACTACGGATCTTTTTAGTGTGTACTACTGAAAATTTCCAATGATTGTTGGAGTTTCTGATTCGATCGTGCTCGATGGTCCTGCGCCATCGTAATGTCATGTCTTGAATTCCCCTGTGAAAAAATTCCTTTGGTTTCGAGGCGTAAAAAGTCCTGGATCCCAAGTTCAACATCGTGAATGTTTTGGAAACGTTTTCCACGTAGAAAATGTGCCGTAGACTGGAATAAGTGGTAATCCGAAGGCGCAAGACCTGGACTATAAGCAGGGTTGGGCATTCAGTCAAAACTTTTCAGTTCCTGGGTTTTTTTCCTTAGTTGACCGGGCACAATGAGCAGGAGTATTATCCTGTTGAAAGATAACTCCTTTACGGTTCACCAGAGCAGGGTACTTTCGACTTAAGGCGGCATACAGCGGCTCCAACTGGCCACAGTACAGCTGGGCATTAATGCCTCTGCCATCTGAAACCAGTTCCCTATGAATGGGGATCCTCAAAGTTCCACCATATACACATAGCATAACTTTGTGCCCAAATCGTCTCCTTTTTGGAACTGGGTTTTTGAGTCTGAGCACTGTTTACTCTATAACGAAGTAAATTTCTCCGTCATTTTTGGTCTACGCCGGGATTCGAACCCGAGGACGCTTATTCCGGAACAAGTCGCTCTACCAACTGAGCTACGCAGACATTTGTTCTGATTGCTATGTGCCTTTATGTCGTGTGCGTCCTGCTGGCAGGTACGTCACATCTCCCCCCGAAAGAGAACGGGGGGCATGGCCCACGGATCAGCCGTGACCATGAATCGCTGCAGGCAGACAACCACTGTAGAACGTGCACTTGAGAACTCCCAGTCAATCTGGTGTGTGGAATGCAACTTCACACACATTTATTTTTCGAAGCACTGGAGAAGGGATTCTCTGATTTTTCCTATCTCGCGGTGTGGAAAGAACATCACACCATTGCGAGATTTTGAACGGTCGGGTCATCCGGGTAGTTCGGGCGCCATTATAACGAAGTAAATTTCTCCGTCATTTTTGGTCTACGCCGGGATTCGAACCCGAGGACGCTTATTCCGGAACAAGTCGCTCTACCAACTGAGCTACGCAGACATTTGTTCTGATTGCTATGTGCCTTTATGTCGTGTGCGTCCTGCTGGCAGGTACGTCACAACTCATGTCAGGATTACAGAAAAATATCCACTTTTCATCGCATGTCTCAATTTGCCTAAAAAAAGCGGTCGTCCTGGGGATTTACCAGCAGTTGGCGACACACATGCACACGTCGCTGAGCTTGAGCAGCAGTCAGTTTATGGGATACACTTCGGCAGCTTCTGTGCGCTTTTCCTAACTTGTGCAGTTCGCGAATAATTGTGGGCTGAGGTATTCTCAGCTCATTTCACAGTTATCTAGTGCACGTGCACGGATTTGACTCTACGGCTTGGCGTACAGCTTCAGAATTCACAGTCCAAGGTCCTTTCAGGTCGTGCTTTGTGTTCAAAGCTGCAGTACCCATTTTTAAATCGCTGTAACCAAAATCATTACGTTCTTTCGGACACCGCTCCTTCGTCGTCCACAGTACAAATTTCCCTGAAACCAAAATCTTGACTTTCTTTCAGACACTGCTCCTTGGCCTTCCACAACACAAATTTCTCTTAAACCAAAATCTTGACGTTCTTTCCGACATTGCTCCTTCGCCTTCCACTGCACAAATTTCTCTGAAACCAAAATCTTGACGTTCTTTCAGACACTGCTCCTTCACCTTCCGCAGCACAAATTTCTCTGAAACCAAAATCTTGACGTTCTTTCCGATACTGCTCCTTCGCCTTCCACAGCACAAATTTCTCTGAAACCAAAATCTTGACGTTCTTTCAGACACTACTCCTTCGCCTTCCACAGCACAAATTTCTCACTTCAAAATCTTGACGTTTTTTCAGACACTGCTCCTTCGCCTTCCACAGCACAAATTTCTCTGAAACCAAAATCTTGACGTTCTTTCAGACACTGCTCCTTCGCCTTCCACAGCACAGATTTCTCTGAAACCAAAATCTTGACGTCCTTTCAGACACTGCTCCTTCGCCTTCCACGGCACAAATTTCTCTGAAACCAAAATCTTGACGTTCTTTCAGACACTGCTCCTTCGCCTTCCACGGCACAAATTTCTCTGAAACCAAAATCTTGACGTTCTTTCAGACACTGCTCCTACGCCTTCCACTGCACAAATTTACTTAGCTGCAGTTGCGGTCAACATTTTTTTTTTTAAAGAAAAACCGTAGCACAGATCGTGTATTTCTCGTCCGTAGCTTTTGACAGAAGAAAATTTTCCATGAATAACGGCAGAGTGTTCTCCTATTATACCAACTAGACGATACCGGTTTTCCGGTCATGCATTGTTCTTATCAGCATAACGCATGCGCACCGAGTAATTGCCTGACACAGGAGAACTCTTCAAATCGGTAATGACTTTTGAATCATCCTAAAATTATGACTCTTGCTCTAAACGTCAGTCAATGCAATGTACCTACAATACAGTCCCAGTTACGAAGAAAACTGCGCTTTCTGTATCAAAGAACAGAAAGCGCCGAAAGCGCAGAAAAAAAAAAAAAAAGAAACCAGCGAATCCCTATGCGGCCTGGGTTGAAATAATATTTCTTGCATCTAATTACGAATTACTCCAATAAAGAAATTAAATAATTAATTATGTTAATTAATTGGGTATTTAAATCCCAAATTTGGGTATTTCTTTACCAAAAGCAATATGCCCGAAATTAGAAGAATTTTCGTGGCAACAGCGCCTTCAGATTTTGTTTTTCTTTTTGGTAGATTAAAGATATTTTTACGAGGATTTGGATTTGATTGGGATGAAACCTTGATGAAGGATGTCAAGCACCGTGGTTTCAAGAGCGGGAATCTATTTTTTTACCAATGTGCTTTGTGGACCGCTGTCAAAAGCGATGGACAAAATGTGCAGAGTGCGAAGATGGATACATTGATGACACCTATACGTAGATAAAGGATGGCTTATTTTTTCTAACCAGATTTCTTTTTTGCAACTGGTATGGAATTTTTTTTTTTTTTTTGTGACCAATTGTGCATTACTTTTTGACAGACCCTTGTATTTCAGCGCAAGCGGAAATCATACGTGTAATGAAAATCACAGATGGCCGCTCCCGGTGGCGCACTGGTCTAAGCGATGGCTTCTGACCATTCGTCTGAGATGGGTCTGGGTTTGAATCCCAGTGAGGTACGGATGTTGTGTTTGTCTTACGGCGCTGGTTCTCTCCTTTCCCTGAAACCAGTGCCCCTAAATTAGGGACAGGCGACTGCTTATAGCCCATTGAGTTGCTCACGGTGGTCGTTAAACCTCCATTAAAAAAATCACAGATGTATATTGAAACTATATGCAAAAAAAATCATCTGAAATAGTACAATTCACTATGCAGATACACGTGTAGAAAGCAATCAGAACTTTTTTTTTGTATTTTCTTCTTTGTTAAATGCTTTTGTAAAGAGATACTGAAAGTTAGTGTTCCCTTGGTCTAACGTCGGTGAAGTGTTTTTATTTCGTTCAACTTCGTTGGCCATAGCAACTAAGGAAGTATTTGTGACTGGCATTACCTGTTTTCTTCGAACGCATGTTGTGTATGTGAGATTAAGGAACGCTTTTTCATCATCGCATCCTAAAAGGAAGCCAGGAAGGGTAGATGAAAATCCATAAAAAGTAACTCCATGAAATAACTTGGGAAAGTTTCCGCTTTGTTTCCTCGCGCTGTTAGTTTTTTTTTTCCTTTCGTATGGAAAGGAAGACAATGGCGCAAGTTCCCCTAATTTCGGATGTATTCATCGCACGTAAGTAGAATTTTTCGAATCCGCGGCTGTCGAAGGCATTCAGAAGTTATGGGATAATATTGTATGTACCTCTACCCTCTCTCCCTCTCTCTTTTGCTCAAGGTTTTTTTTTTTTTTTTTTCCAAATTTCTGGGCTCTCACTGCTTGTTTAAATATTTTCACAATATTTCTTACGGAATATTTGATACATACATTTATTTCACTAAGCTGTTTTCTCTGTCAAATATGCTTCCTAAATGTACAAATTAATTCACTTGGTCTATATCTGTACCATTTAGACTGATTTTGCATTCAGTACTAACAGTTCTTCACTCTTACCATAACTGTGGTTCTTTCTTTCTTTATAATCTGTTTGAATTTCACACAAACTTCGTACGTCTGCGAACGTGCTCTGCAACTCAGTTTTCGTCTCCACCGACTGGGCTGTGTCTTCTGCATACAGCAATATGCACATACCGTTATTACCAAAACAGTCTTGTCTATTTTGGCATTACACTTGCATACACCGATGATCCATTATATTATGACCACCCCCAACCTAGAGAAATGAGCACGCCTGGAGACCGAATGGTGGCGTAGGTTAAGTTCGCAGAGTATATACACAACCCGAGGAACGGCTTAAAAGCTGTCGATTTATCGGAGTTTTATAAAGAACAAATTTTGATGGCACGACGCCTCGGAACTACGATCTCGGAAACGGCGCGGCTTGTGGGTTGTTCATGCCCCGATGTAGTGAGTACGTATCAAAAGTGGCGCACAGATGGCCAAACGACGAACCGTTGTCCAACCGTGTGTCGTCCGCAGCTCATTGACACCAGAGGGGAGCGGAGACTGTCGCGCATTGTTCACAGCGACCGCAGGACCACAGTGCGACAAATCACCCGCAGCTACAGCTGTGGTGATCAGGGCAATGCCTCGCAGCACACAGTTCATCGCAGCCTTCTGCGCATGGGCCTGCGTAGCCGAAGACCCAGCTGTGTTCACATGCTCACTGCACTTCATCGCCAACAATGCATGAAATTGGCCCAAGATCATCGAGATTGGACCGTGGATGATTGGAAGAAAGTGGCCTGGTCTGACAAATCAAGATTCCTGGTGTGCATCAAGTTGACAGTCGAGCTTGGATACGCCGATTACCGATGGAGGGTATGGCACCTGGATGTACTGTTGGGTGGAAACAGGCCAGCAACGGCGGTGTTATGCTGCGGGCGATGTTTTTCTGGGACACTTTAGGCCCCATTATCCCAATAGCACAATCCCTGACAGTTGTCAGGGATTGTGCTATCGTTGTGGACCAAGTTCACCCATTCACGACAACTGTGTTCCCTGCTGGTGATGACCACTACCAACAGGATATTGCGCCATGCCACACGGCTAGAATCGTCAAGGAGTGGTTCGGGAACATGCTGGTGACTTTTTGTCAATGCCGTGGCCTCCAAATTCACCTGACACGAACCCAATCGAACATTTGTGGTTCGACTTGGAAAAGCGAGTTTGCGCTAAATCACTACCACCCCGAAATGTACGGAAACTGGAGGACCTGCTGTTGTCATTATGGTACCAGGTATCGCAGGATACCTATCGCCACCTCATCGAATCGATGCCTCGCCCAGTGGCCGCTGTTTTGCGGGCTGAAGGGAGTCCTATAGCTTATTTGGTAGGTGATCATAATATAATGACTCATCGGTGTACATCCATAATTACATTAAATAGCCAGGGTGACATTTCAAAACCTTGTCTGGCTGCTGCACCAATAGTGAAGCATTTTGATACAACACCATTCACTCTTACACGTGCTCTACTGCCAGCATAATGGATTTTCAGTTATACCATATTTATTCTAGACATGCCACAGAAGTATCGTGTTACTCGTTCATAAGCTTTTTCGAAATATTTTTGGCAGCAAAAACTACCTTACCAACAGATGTAACATTTTATTCCCCAAGAAATATCGCTTTTCACTGAAAAGCAGAAACCATATTTGAGGTGCACGACATTCTTCGATCAGTGGGAATGCTCAGTAGATTCTTTTTTAGTGTCTTGCTTCAAGGACCTGTGGAGGAGGGGTTAATGAGGGTTCTTATCCTCGAGAATTCCTTTTCCCAGATTGCTCACTATGCTCCAATTCACCCTAAAAGTGTACTACTGGGAAAGGCGGGATAGCCTTATCACATCTCGCCGTGGAACGTTAGAACGGTATCCATCCGCGTCAATGTGCTCTTCTGCTGTTTCCTTTCTGATCCCCCACACCCATATCCACACATCTCAAAAGCAGTGGGAATTGTCAGTGGGGGTCTGGTGGAGGCCGAATTGCTTCCCCTACTGCCTTAGAGTTTCCCCGATTGTCAATTTATTGCCTCTGTGTTGTTAATGTTGGAAGAGTTCTTCCACCTGTCCGAGTTGTATCCCAAGTGGGCAGAAATAGCCGGAAGTGCGAAGCTCTTGATTCAGCAACTTCTCAGAACAAATTTATTTCTAAAAGCGCTCTTAACTTCAAGAATTTTTTTTTTTTTAGATAGCAGTTTTGTCTGATATACTGTTGAGCAAACAAAAATGGATTCTAAGCAATAATTCTGATGCTTTTCGCTCAAAACAATAGACTATTTTTCGTAGCGGAGGTAGCGGTTTCGTACCCTTCATTGTGGTTCACTCTTAGGTTGACTCGGAGTATAAGCAAGAAGGTAGCCGTTTAGTTCGGACGAAAGTTTTTGTAAACTGTTCCCTTGTGTGAACTAGGAAACAAATTATTTCCGAACTGAGTGAATGAAATTAATTAATTCATATTCTCTCCGGTAAACGTAGAAAAATATTAAAAAAGTGTGGCTCGATGTTGAATAAAAACTCGTATTGAAGCTGTAAGAGCGAAAGTACTGTCACGCGTTGTAACGCCGCCTCCTACTTATGTATCTGAGGCGTCCGCGCTATATGGTTTCTCACAACAACGAGGAAGTGTTTACGCTTCTCAGAAACACTCTCTCCCACTCTGTTCGAGCGGACAAACGAAGCCTTCCCCACTTTAATATTAAATGAAAACAGAGTGACAACAGCTGAACGTACGGAATAATATTCACCTTTAGATATAATAATATCAAGAGGAAACTCGTTTGACAATACACAAACATTTATTTCATAACCAATTAGAAGTTAGACGGCGGCGGATTACTTGTTCTCCCACGTCAGGCCTCACTAAGGAATGGACCTGACAAGAATCGTGAAACGCGAAAGCTGGTATGATCTCTTCCTGAGGAAATCTCGCTCAGCGCTGAAGTTCTAGCATAGAGTCCTGCCTGACACTAGGTAGATCTATATCTCGTAGACTCTTAGGGAATAGTATTCTAACTATTCTTCTCTATTCGATGTTCCTGTCCTAGCCTGTGCTAATTCGTGTTCTCTGTAGTGAAATATCTAATACACCAACGAAATTCCTGACAAGGGCCTATTCCGCAGCAGCGGCCTTCTATCTCTTCTAGGATAGATGCTCGCTAACTCCGCCGTGAACTTCGGGCGCTCTCTATCCTGGAGCGTCCCTTGGGCCACCACACAATAAAAGGCAAACGCGTCGCGTCTCCTATCGGAGGCCGCAGGTGGCCGAGTGGGCAACGTTCGTGACTGCCACGGGAAGGGCCTCAGGTTCGATCCCAGCAGGTACGAACGCTCGATCCACTAAATACCCGCCGTGCGTCGGATGGGCACGTTAAGCCGTCGAACCCCGGGTACTGCCCCCCCCGGTGATAAATAACGGCGTCTTCCTCCCCCTTTCTACTTCGCTTCCGTGTCACTTTCCTATCGGGCGCTGTAGCCCAAATCTCCTAGTTTTCTATTTCTAAGGGTTGTTTAAGACCTGGGGTCACACACTCCCTTCCTAAAATCCTCTACATATGATCAGGATCAGGACCTCCTATCGGAGTACTGCTCTCTCCGTTGACCGAAAACAGACTAACTCACAGATCCTCTTCAAGGGACCTGCTAGACTCCCCCTCCACACTGCGCCTGCCCCAAGGACGTCGGCGCTGACCTTGACTTCACGCTAATCTGTTCAGGTCGCTGGCCTCTCTGGTCACGTGGATCATCTTTGGCGCCCTTCATCGGCCACACCCATGGGCGTTGGCCCAGTTTCTTGCTGATGGATTTTAATCCTACCCTATGTGTTTTCTCGGTTATCCTCAGGTCATCCATTAGTAAGGGCCCCTTTGAGAAAGTAATCCTACAGCCGAAGTGCATCCGTATAGTAACACAATACACATTGTTATGTTCATACAAAGGTGGATGGCTGTCTTCCTGACTTGTAGGCGTCTGGACGACACTAACAATGTACAGCGAAAGTCGCTGTGTCCTTGACGATACTATCAGTTCGTCGAAAAAGGCCTCGCCCTTCTAAGGCGTGAGAAACTGAAGTCCTTTGTTGCAGTTCTCGACTTCTGAAAAAAATAATGTTTGCGAACTTTCTGTCGCCATTTTGGGGTTTGCAATGCTTCTTTCGTCATGAAAAAGCAACATAATGTTCGTCATTAATATTAATTAACATAGTTAATGTGTCCGTTCTTACAGAAGCAAAACGAGATTTTTTTTTTTTTTCATGCTATGCATTTTTCGCGACAGTAGTAAAGTAAATCCCAAGTAAAAAAAGTTCAGTGAATGAAATATGGTATTACACCACTGTACAATACAAATTTTGAAGTTGTGAATCCGTTTATTGGTGTAATTCTGACATGAATGGTAAGTCAAATAATATCCGAAAACTTTAAAATTTCGTCGTCTTGGAGCGGGAATCGAAGCCGCGTCTCCCGGCTAGCGCCTGAGTATGCTAACCACTACACCACCCAGAACGACCAAGTCTCAAATTTCCGATTAATTTGAATATAACCATCTTCAAAATTTGTATTGTACAATGGTGTAATCCCGTATTTTATTCATTGATATTCTGCTCCTCCGGGCAATCGCGGGAATGTATCCTAATCCTCCAGATTCGCTATATATGAATACCGGTTGCTTCGACTAGCGAATCTTGCGATGGTTGTATTGAAATTAATCGGAAACTTGAGACTTGGTCGTTCTGGGTGGTGTAGTGGTTAGCATACTTGGCGCTATCCGGGATACGCGGATTCGATTTCCGCTCCAGGTCGACGAATTTTTCAATTTTTCGGATGTTATCTGACTTACCATTAATGTCATTTTTACACCAATAAAGGGATTCACAACTTCAAAATCTGTAAAAAAAGTTCATTGTAACGAAAATGGGAAACGGAAGTAAACAAAGCCGTTGTTGAAATCTGATCGTGTCCCATGCTGTCCCATGAAATGAAGCAACAATGACAGTTAATTTCATTGTTTCTCAATAATATATTTTACTAAACTATCGCCGAATATTATTTCGTCCCTTTTTACATAAACGTAATAATATCTCATTACAATCTGCGTAAAATTACGAGAAACTGATGCCAAATGGGATAAAAGCCATTATGAAAATCCATTTTTGATGGTGTGAAAACGGTGCATCGTTTTAGAAATTTGGCTTCTTCACGATCCCCCTCCCTCCCTCCCTAGTTACGTGCTATTGACGAGAGCTTTAAAATGATGTATAACATAATGGGGTGTAATCTGTAGATATCCCAGATCAAATATTAGCTTGCGCATGTTAGCTTGCGCATTAAAGGTCCGCACGGGCCGGTTCGGGCTTTTTTTAGATTAGGGAACAAAGCAAGGTGCCGGACCGGGCTTAGTCGACCCATTCTCTTTATCGCAATTGTAAAGAAAGAAAAAAGTAGTGTTTCCCGATTAACTGGTATTTTACGCCCTGGCACTTTCAGTGTTTTTGCCCTCTGTAGGTCTAAGATGGTAAAACAGCTCCAAATGAGAAATCTTTTGTATAGTTTTTGGTAAAAAATTAGTTTGGCCACCAGGGGGCGGAAGTCCGCTTCTGATGTATTTGCAGCAAAATCTGAGCTTCTAAAATCTCTATTCAAAAAAATTCGTTTTTGGACCAATACTACTCACATCGATAAATCTTTTCGAATTATTTTATTCTTAAAATAATGCATGGTTTCTCCGCCAGGAGGCGGAGATGTATATCTTTTTTTTGTCAATATCAGTACTTCTAAGATTTTAAAAATCCTTCTTTGTTGGATAGCTTTTCCGGTGCGAAATATTTTTCATATAATTCCGAAATTTTCAAGTAACTCATAGATTTTCCGCTTGGGGGTGTTAAGGTAAATTGCGTTCCCCCCGATATTTTTGCTTCTAAAACTCTGATTTGAAAACTTCTTCCTGTATCGTATACAGCCCCTAATGGGAAGTGTTTTTCATATAACTAATTTTTTAATATTTGGTAAACAATGGTTTGGCCACCAAGAGGGGGGGGGCATAAGTGTTAATTTCTGCTTCTGATGTATTTGCAGCAAAATCTGAGCTCCTGAAAACTCGACTGAAAAAATTTATTTCCTGGACCGATACCGCTCAGATCGAAAAACCTTTTGAGAATTCTTTCTTCCAAAATAATGCATGGTTTTTCCACCAGGGGGCGTAAGCGCGTACCTTATATTTGTCGATATCTGTTTCTAAGAGTCCGATTTGAAAAATTCTATTTTTGTTGGAGAGCGTCTCAGCTGCGAAATGTTTTTTATATAATTTCAAATTTTTCTTAACGCACAAGTCTGCCACCAGAGGACGTAAGTTCACGATTCCGTTTACAGCAATATCTGCGGAATTAAAAACCCGATTGAAAAAATTCTGTCTTTGGTCAGATACTGTTTTCCATACCGATTTCATTGACTTTGAATAGCTTTGATAAATTTAATTTGCGTCAGAACGTATTCAGCAGACGTGCTCATTACGTCCGAAAATTCGGTGTCATCTTTCTTGTTTCTTCTTTTTAAATCTTATATTCTTCGATAATTGCTAAAGTTTAATTAATATTTTTAGGCTTACATTCAACTAAATATTTTCAGTAATATCTCATTTCATTATTTAAGTTTCACAATTCAATAAAATACAATAGAAAGACAAAATAATACAAAATGGCATATCACGGGCCTGAGTAATATTGGGTTGCCGGAAAAGTCATGACGTATTTTGGCACCCGATGGCGGTTGGGAGGTTTTGGAAGTACTAGAGGCATGCGCAGCTCTGTTATCGCTATGGCGTTCGACAGGTGCCAGTTCTAGCTGCAGTCCAAAAGGAATAGTGAGCGATTTGGTTGATTTGCGGAGATTTGACATCAAGTTGAAGATGGAAGACCAAACTGTGATTTTCGCCATATTTTACTGTTTGACTTCCGTAAAGGGAAGAACGCGCGTCAAGCTTGTGAAAAGTTGCGTAAAGTATACGGTGATAATGATCAACAAAAACGTCAGTGCCAGGGGTGGTTCGCAAAATTTCGTGCTGGTGATTTTGACCTGAACGATGCTCTAGCCAACCGAGGTTGATGACGACCAAATCAAGGCATTGATCGAGTCAAACCCACGTTACACGACACGAGAGATTGCAGACACATTGCACATCCATCATTCAAGCGTTCACGACCACCTGAAGAAGCTGGGATACGTAAGCAAGCTCGATGTGTGGGTTCCTCGTGAACTCAAAGAAGCTCAATTGACGGCGCGTATAAACATCTGCGATATGCTCATTAAACGTGAGGAAAACGATCCTTTTTTGAAGCGACTGATAACTAGTGACGAAAAGTGGATTGTGTACAACAATGTGCTGCGCAAATGGTCTTGGTCCCGACGTGCTGCTTCGCTTCAAACGACATCCAAAGCAGACATTCATCAGCGGAATGTTCAGGTCTCAGTGTGGTGGGATTTTAAAGGTGTCGTGTTTTTCGAGCTCCTACCATGGAACCAAACAATCAATTCGAATGTGTACTGTCGGCAATTGGACAGTTTGAATGAATCCATCATCCAGAAACGTCCAGAGCTCGTTCATCGTAAAGGTGTTGTGTTCCATCACGACAACGCGAGACCACATACAGTTTGATCACCCGCCAAAAATTATTGGAGCTTGGGTGTGATGTGTTGCCACACCTAGCATACTCGCCTTGCCTTGCGCCGTCAGACTTCCACTTGTTTCACTCTCTTCAACAGTCCTTGCGTGGTATAACGTTCAATTCAGCACCTTGTATAGTTTTTCGCCACGAAAGACAGGTCCTTCTATGAACGAGGCATTTGCAGCTCACTGAAAGATGGCAAAAGGTTATCGAACAAAACGGGCATTACATCATTGATTGATCTTTGTTCTTTCTATCAATAAATGACCTTTGCAAAGCATGGCTAATATACGTCATGGCTTTTCCGACAACTCAATAGCTGCAATTGACTGATCGGGCCAGGCCTAAATAATAGCTGCAATTGATGGGACGGGTCGGGTCTAAATAATAGCTGCAAGTTACGGACCGGGCCTAAAACGCATGGGGTTGAGCCTAGCCGGTCTCACCAAATAAGGCCTGTGCGAGACTCGTCATCGAATAAGACATAGCTCCATTCGTCCCGCCACTCATATCTGATACAGCACCTGTGTAACCTTGTACGATGGTTTGCTGCGGTGAGTGGTAGTCGTCGCAATTGCTGACGGTAGTTAACTTGCCTCAGCGAACGTGCGTTTCACAGTCCGTGTCGATACGGCGATGTCAGTAGCTGCATGTACACCTCGTCGAGTGTCGTTCGCTGTGGATTGTGGGGCAGCTGCGGCTTGTTGTCGAATGTGGCGATCGAGGCATTCGGATGTCCGCCGATGCACGTAGCCTTCCTCGCACCTGTGTAACCTTGTACGATGGTTTGCTGCGGTGAGTGGTAGTCGTCGCAATTGCTGACGGTAGTTAACTTGCCTCAGCGAACGTGCGTTTCACAGTCCGTGTCGATACGGCGATGTCAGTAGCTGCATGTACACGTCGTCGAGTGTCGTTCGCTGTGGATTGTGGGGCAGCTGCGGCTTGTTGTCGAATGTGGCGATCGAGGCATTCGGATGTCCGCCGATGCACGTAGCCTTTCTCCAACCACTGTCGCCACATTCGTCCGACAGTTGTTTATAATCCTGATGCGTTTCCGTCGCTATACGACGCAGGGACCGACCAAGTTGTGCGTAGCCCCATGATAAAGGCTCTGGTAAAGGTGTCTGTGTGAGTGTAGGATTCGTGATGGCGTCTTCAGGCATCCTCACTTCTTACACGTGCTTTCGCCAGCGAAATCACTCCGGTGCAGTGGTTCACTCGCCCGGATGTGGACTTCGAAACTTAACTACGCCGAGTCGTTTTGCTGTTTTTATCTCCCTCACCCATCACGTGATTGGTTTCCAACTGCAGTCGTTAACATAAACAAACTGTCGACGCATACCCATGAATTTCGATGGCGCTTCGACAAGTATTTCCTGGTGTAACATTTTCTATGTCGAACAGTGTAGTTTTGCTTCTTATGAGCGCAGTTTGCCGTTTATAATCTTGCGCATTTCGCCGTTTTATTTGTCACATCATTTGCTGTCTTGTAGATTTGTCTAGGTAGGTAAGCAGGTTCCGCATTTTTTGCTCCGATATAGCTTAGTGATCAAAGGCGTTTTCTAGCTGGTAGACCGATTTATGCCCGGGTTCGAATTAGATGCTTGTGGTGGTGGCGTGTTTGTCTGAACGGCGCTGGTTCTCATCCTTCCCTTGTACCAGTGGCTTTAAATTAAGGACAGACGACGTCTTCGTATTCGTTATTACAGACACCAAACAAAAAATTAGTCTCCTCCAGAAATTTAATTCTAATACTTAGTTACCAGGTGCAGAAATCATAGCATTAATTCTTGCTGGAAGAGATTCAACAAGATGATTTAAATAACTTGAGTCAATTTTTGACCACTCTAAGAGCAGTTTGTCTTGCAATTTATTGAGATTCCTGGGATGCTGAAATTTGGTTTTTATACTTCATTCAAGATAGTTTCATAAATTCTCGATGCAATTTGAATCTGGCGATTTAGCTGGTCAGAAAGCACTGTCAAAAAAATCTATTTAAAAATGCTGTTTTATCTCCTCACCCATCACGTGATTGGTTTCCAACTGCAATCGTTTACAAAATGAGAAACTGAAACTACTCGGGGTTTTTTTTTCTAAGTACAATCGTATCGTAAGCCAATACATGACATACTCAAATATAAGTAATAATACGTACTTACAAATAAGTGCGTCAATAAATGTAATCTCGTATTACTTCATTTTAGATATTATAGATTTCAAGAGAAATTTTTTAATGAATGTGTGAAGTGACTGACACACATAAATAATTAGTACAACAAAGTCACTGATCACAAGTAATTTAATTATGCATAAAGTATCTTTGTGTACGTTTTTACATTAACTATATTTGTGTCAATCTCATAAATAATATATTGTCGCTTTATCACTATATTTGTCATAAAATTGTGCGGTCCATTTGTCCAGCATGTGACGAGTATATCTATTATCCCAGATGTGCCATCGAATAATATACTTCCAGTTGATTCTATGAATAAATGAGTATGTATGGAGTAAACGTATTCCAAATTTGAAATCGAGCCGTGGATGGCTTAGTGGTTAGAGATTCAGACTACTGATGGAGGCACCCCAGGTTCAAACCTGGCCTGATAAACTTGAACCTGGGGGCTCTCCATGGTGGTGTGAATTTCCAACAATCGCTGAATTTTCGCCGTGCATCGGACGAGCACGTTAAGTGACGGCCTCAGGGTAGGAATCCCCCGGTTACATATAAAGGGGTTAATTCCTAAGCCCCCCTCCCCCTATTTTCTATGTGCCTTCTATGTGCAAAATCGTACTTTTGTACGATGGCACCATCTAGTGTGCTCTCTCTCTCTCTCACAAAATATCCTGTCAGAATCGCAAGATTCGCTCTAACTTCCTTCAGTTTCTGTGCCCTGCCGGAAACGGCACAGAAACTGAATGAAGTTAGAGCACATATATTTGAAATATATGGATTTTTTTAGTACATGTATTTAAAATGTATCTACTCAAAAATGAGTACATGTATTTCAAATTAGAAATACCAGATATACTCACAATTGATTCCCTGTTTGCACCCAAAAATAAGTACGTGTCTTTTCCAAAAATGAGACATAAGTACTCGGAGCTATTATAAGCCCAGAATGTGCCGCCCCGGTGGCGCAGTGGTCTAAGCGATGGCCTCTGATCATTCGTCCGAAAGGGGTCCGGGTTCGAATCTCGGTGAGGCATGGATGTTGTGTTTGTCTTACGGCACTGGCTCTCTCCCTTCCCTGGAATCAGTGACCGTAAATTAGGGACGGGCGACTGCTTATAGCCCATTGAGTTGCTCACGGTGGTCGTTAAACCTCCAATAATAATAATAAAAAAAAAGCCCAGAATGTGCTCAAAAACGAGTGCATTTTGCTTATTTCTAAGTAACAATTCTTAACAGTGCATATGTCCCAAAGTTGTATCATGTTCTTCACACCAATTCATAATCATTAATGTTTTTAGCTCTATGAATCATCCTACAGTTGTCATCCTGATAAATCGAATAGGTTGCTTGATGAGAATCCTGCAAATGCTGTGCAAAAGGAAACACACGATTGTCTAAAATTTCTCTGTAAGCATGCTGATTCATCGTATTCTTCACTTCTACTAGTGGGCCTAATTCACAACCATTAAAACCACCCCACAGCATTACAGACCCATCTCCTTCGGACTCTTCGAACACACTCGGGATTGAATGTTTCATTTAGATCTGTTGTTGACCTTGCGTTATTTGAGTATAGGCAAACTTTGCATTCATCAGACCGTATGACATCCTTCCACTGATCAAGAGTTCATGTCTTGTAAGCGTTGGCCCAACCTAATCGATCTTTTTTGTGAGCTGAAGTTAATGTTGATTTCAATCTTGCAACTCTACTCTAGATATTCATTCGACGAAGTTCAATGTTCGTCCAGATATAGACGTGTGTGGTCCATTATTAACAGATTTGAAGAGTTCCTGCCTTATTTGAACTATGTTTTCGTTGACCAGGAGACAAATTCTGCGCAGGTCACGACTTGTCAAAATGGAATTAAATATGTAAATAAAATTAAAATTATAACCTCAGAAATATATCATGTTAAACAAGTGCATAAACTATATTGACAAAAGTCACCGGACACACCTTCAAAAGCAAATGAACGGATCCGCTGCGTTGTTAAGATGCGCGGTACAGTTGCAAACGGTATAAAAAACAAGCCTACAGCTGACCGCGATCATATCGCACTTGAGATTGAGTGAAAATGTCGCGGCGGGAGAGAGAGCTGACTTTGAGAAAGGAAAGATTGTTGGGTGTTATATTAGTGGGTTGTCCATAAGAGAAACCGAGAGGCGTTTAAACATACCCAAGTCAACTGTTTTTGATGTACTGAAAAAAGTGGAAGACACACGGCGTGCCTGAAGCAGCAAAACGTACCTACGGCAGACCAAAGAAAATCAGTGATAGAGGACGTCGAAGCCTCAGGAGAGTCGTTACAGCTAATCGACGGAGTACTGCACAAGGCCTCAGTGTACAGGCGAGTAAAAATGCTGGAACCTCGATATGTACACACACATGCCATTCACAGAGAACTTCATTCCATGGGTTACCGTGGTCGTGCTGCTGCTCATAAGCATTTGATCTCCACTCCGAATGCTACTCGTCGTTTAGCATGGTGTAAGGAACATTTATCGTGGACCGTACATTAATGGAAACGAGTCCTATGGACTGATGAATCTAGATACACGATCCATGAGTCTGATGGCCGTGTGTTGGTATGGCGGTAGCCGGGGGAACGCTATTTACCACAGTGTACTGTTCCTACGGTCAAGTTTGGAGCTGGCAGTGTACTCGTGTGGGGGTGCTTTTTGTGGTATGGTCCCGGCCCATTGGTTATCGTGGACAAACCTGTTAACAAGCACTTCTACCTCGAAATTATGGACAATTATGCCCTACCAACTCTGTGTCAATACTATGGAACCTAGCCTTGTTGGTACCAGCGGGATAATGCACCGAGCCATAAAGCAAGAACTGTTACGGCGTGGTTTGACAATAATTCTGTATCGTGTGTGGACTGGCCAGCACAGAGCCCTGATCTTAATCCCATAGAGCACTTATGGGATGAATTAGAGCGCCACATAAGAAGTTTGGAACCAAGACCTACTACTAAGCAACAGTTAGCGGCAGCATTATGTACTGAATGGAAGCGCATACTTATCGCTGTGTTCCAAAACTTTGTCGAAAGCCTGTCTCGAAGGGTCAGTGCATGCATTAAGGCCAAAGGTAGACCGACACCGTACTAATGTATGCCAATAAATGCTATGTTGTGTTTCTTTTCTAGGTGTCCGGTGAATTTTGTCAGTATAGTGTATATTGCTGCAGGTGACTAATTTTTTGTCCGGTGTCTTTATTAACATTTTGTTTCAGGTTTAACGACCACCGTGAGCAACTCTAAGGGCTATAACCGGTCGCCTGTCCCAAATTTATAGGGCACCTGATTTCAGGGCATTGATACAGCCAGTGCCGTAAGAATAGCACAGCACCCATTCTCCATCCGGGTCTCGAACTCGGACTCACGCAGACGAGCGGTCAGAAGCCACCGGGGAGGCGTATAGCCCTTCACCCAATCGTAGCCACGCTTAAAACATGGGCAACGCAGAACGTTTTCATATAGTAACCTACGGATCGTAGAACCCGCGCTTTTTAATTTGCTCTCAAACAATGAACGCAAGCTTTCTTCTGGATACTAGCAATATTCAAACTTCTAAGGAAAATCTTGAAGTGCGTTAAGTCGATAACTTTCAGATTTTCGTTGCTGGAGGAAATTCCGTTGTAATTAGAAGTTTGAAAGAATAGTTATGACGTGGTTCTGCATTAAGCATATACAGTTTGAAGCATCTGATCATTATTTTTGGCAAAGGCCACACTGAAGGGTCATTAATGAACTTTGAAATCATACTGATCTTCATTATTAGCTTCGAGATGAAGCAGCTAATGCTCATTAATTGCCTTGCTCATTATCTTTGACAAAACAAAATGTAGGAAAATCATAATCATGAGGATAGAGTGAATCATCTTTGTGTGTGTGTGTGTGTGTGTGTGTGTGAGAGAGAGAGAGAGAGAGAGAGAGAGAGAGAAAGAGAGAGAGAAAGAGAGAAAGAGAGAGAGAGAGAGAGAGAGAGAGAGAGTCTCATTAATGAACTCGTATATAGAGAGCGAAGTTGTAGAGAAATAAACTTTTACTTTTTACTGTATGTTATGAAACAAGTACAATCAACTTGTATAAGACGAAGTTAAAAACGCTCAATGTATGTGAACTTAACCCAACAGATCAAAAAAAGACAATTTTTATCATATAACTTTGTGTGTGTGTGTGTGTGTGAGAGAGAGAGAGAGAGAGAGAGAGAGAGAAAGAGAGCGAGAAAACTTAAAACTAGTCAATCATAAATTGTTTATCAATTAATCGAAGGTAAATAATGCCTATTAATTAAAAACTGTAGCTAGCAATAAAAATATGAACGTGATCTGCCGTAAGGAAAACATTTAATTAATGTAAAAATGAAATTAACTGTAAAAATTTCAAATTTTACCTATTACATTTGTTTTGCTGTTTACACGTTATGTCGGAAATATGAGCCAATTGTTGCTTGTTTTGTGCAAGTTATGATTGCAGCTATTAATCCCCCCCCCAACTTCTAATGTAGATGCAAAATAAACCTTTGAGATTTTATAAACTTTCAATAGTAAGTCTATTTGAAAGTGTTTTCTGTTTTTTAATGAATTTTCCTTCGTCGTTTGCATAATCATCACTCTTGCGCTGAATATGCTCCATTTTGTTGGTTTTTGCGTAAATTCCATCACAGAATTTTCATTTCAATTCATCCTTGTTTTTTAATATGGTAGAAAGATAATTTTGTGGAACAGCAAACTTTTTTCCCCCGCAACTTCAAAGTTTTTAACTTTTCCTACTAAACTGATTGCTTTATATAGTGTGGAAGATATATTCTTCCCATAATACGTGGAAAATACGTCATGATAATTAACACAGCAACGGATAGCACGCTCGAACGGTAATCGGGGAATTTTTGTTTTTGTTCAACGTTTGTGCCGTATACGAAGTCTTGGGTTTCCTTTTCGTACTGCAAGAATCGGGTAGTTTTAGTTCATGTGTTAATACTAACCCATTTTGTGTGTTTCAGGCGTTTTCCAGTTAGTGGCTTGTATTTCATACACTGTAAAATAAATTCTGAAATTCACGAGCCGCTTTCCATGATATCTTTCGTGAATTAAGGAAACATATTTCTTATACAGGGTGTTTTAAAACTAATGGAACAAACTTTAAGGGGTGATAGAGCACACCGAAATAAGCACTTTTCGTCATAGAATGCATGGTCGCAAGTTACGCGGTTAGGCGCTGGAGGGTACTTTCCATTTCCCCACACCTTCCGCAACGCAGATACCCATATCTTTTACCGGAACGTCTGGATGGGAGGACGTACCTTATTTTCTTTCAACAAGTCTTGCCTGAATTGATCCAGTATGTACCAGCATGCCGTCCGCCGTAAAATGTGGTTCCAGCATGATGGAGCGCCAGCTCATTTCACCACTCGGGTGCGTGATTACTTGAACGCCACATTTTCAGGCCAATGGATTGGCCGAGGTGGACCCATCGCTTGGCCCCCACGATCACCAGACCTGTCCCCTCTGGATTTATTTTTATGGGGACATCTTAAGTCCGTAATAATACGACACTTCCATTGATTCCAATGGGGAACTAGACGCCAGACATTCAGTCGATGTGCAGCTGTCCGGGAAATGCCTGGTACTTTTCCACAACATACGGGTATCTTTACGTCGACGATGCGAAGCGTGTATCAGGAGTGGCTGTCGCCCTTTTGAGCAGCTTTTATAAATGTAATTGATTTCAGTATTTACTTTTTAATGTCTGATGTAAATTTGTGATGTCACGTTTTTTTTTTTTTTTTTTTTTTTTTTTGCCTGCAATAAAGCTTTGTTGTGCCATTCCTGTCTTTGCGTTGCGAAAGACGTTGTGTGCCGGGAAACGGAAAGCGCCCTCCAGCGCCTAACCGCGTAACTTGCGACCATGCATTGTATGACGAAAAGTGCTTGTTTCGGTGTGTTCTATCACCCCTTAAGAGTGTTCCATTAGTTTTGAAACACCCTGTGCCGCCCCGGTGGCGCAGTGGTCTAAGGCGCTGGCCTCTGATCATTCGTCCGTCTGGGGTCCGGGTTCGAATCCCGGTGAGGCATGGGTGTTGTGTTTGTTTTACGGCACTGGCTCTCTCCCTTCCCTGGAACCAGTGACCCTAAATTAGGGACGGGCGACTGCTTATAGCCCATTGAGTTGCTCACGGTGGTCGTTAAACCTCCAATCAAAAAAAAAAAAAAAAAAGAAACACCCTGTACAACGTTTCTCGTGAAATGACGGGAAGAAACCTGAATTTCACAGATTTTTCGTACGCTAAGAAAATTGTGAATTTTCTGAAACCTTTTCGCAATTCTATTCTTGTTCTGACGGTACATTGCCGTTTTTAAGATGTATTAACGGAAAATTCTGAATTTTCACAAATCTTTCCGCAATTTCATATATGAACGTAAAAACTTTTTCACATTTTCCGTATCCATATGACGAAAAATTTCCGGTAATAGAAACGATTCGCGGGAATACTTGGTTTCATTAACCGTTGAATTTCAATTGAGGATCTGATTTTTTACCCTTTCCAACCGTAGGTTGAAGAAGCGTACATGCTCCAGCTTTGTCCGTCCGTCTGTCTGTCCGCACGATAACTCGCGTAAAAATGGTTCAATTTCGATGAAATTTTAGTATGTGGTAGGTGACCACCTGGGGACGAACCCGATTGAAAAAGGGTGAAGTGGGGTCAAAGGTAGGAGCGGGATCCATTCCATTGCCCTTAGCGTCATAACTTGCGTAAATATGGTTTGATTTCGATGAAATTTTAGCATGTGGCAGGGGACCACCTGGGGACGAACTCTATTGAAAATGGGTGAAGTGAGGTCAAAGGTCAGAACATAGGAGCGGGATGCATTCAATTGCCCTAATGCGTCATAACTTGCGTAAATATGGTTCGATTTCGATGAAATTTTAGTATGTCGTAGGGGACCACCTGGGAATAAAACCTATTGAAAATGGATGAAGTGGGGTCAAAGTTTAGGACATAGAAGCGGGATGCATTCAATTGCCCTTATGCGTCATAACGTGGGTAAAAATGATTCGATTTCGATGAAATTTTAGTATGTTGTAGGGGACCACCTGAGGACGAACCCTATTAAAAATGGACGAAATGCTGTCAAAAGTCAGGACATAGGATCGGGATCCATTCCATCGCCGCTATCCCATACTATTGAAGGAGCAATTCTTGTATGTATGTAAATTTTATTTTTTTGATTTTTTTTTTTTTTTTTTGATTGGAGGTTTAACGACCACCGTGAGCAACTCAATGGGCTATAAGCAGTCGCCCGTCCCTAATTTAGGGTCACTGGTTCCAGGGAAGGAGAGAGCCAGTGCCGTAAGACAAACACAACATCCATGCCTCACCGGGATTCGAACCCGGACCCCTTTCGGACGAATGATCAGAGGCCATCGCTTAGACCACTGCGCCACTGGGGCGGCAAATTTTATTTTGAAAACGGCGCTAAGGATTTTGATGAAAGTCGTTAACCTACCGTTTTCTGGTACTAGAAATCGATTTAGCTTGATCTTGACTTTAGGAAAATTCGTTTAGTGGGTTAAATAAGCACCCCGAATTACCACGTTTTTAGTGTAATGACGTCGTCCCATTAACGTTACCCATGCTTAGAAATCTTATGACGTCACATTCTCGCGCTTGAGATGTTGGCGCGCGGTCACGCCATCTGTCTCATTGCGTCACGCGTTGTGTGGATCCTATTAAGGTTTTATGACGTCACACACTTGCGAGCAGATGGTCGCGATTCCCATCTGCCTCATTACGTTACGCGTTGTGTGCGTATGTCCGTTCGCACGGTAACTCGCGTAAAAATCGTTCGATTTCTATGAATTTTTAGTATGTGGTAGGGGAACACCTGGGAAGGAACCTTATTGAAAGTGAGTGAACTAGGGTCAAAGGTCAGGACATAGGAGCGGGATCCATTCCACTGCTCTTATGCGTCATAACTAACGTAAAAAATATTCGATTTCGATGAAATTTTAGTATGTGGTAGGGGACCACCTGGGGACAAACCCTATTGAAAATGGGTGAAATGGGGTCAAAGGTCAGGACATAGCAAAATCACTTCCATCGCCATTATGAGTCATAACTTACGTATAAATGCTTCGATTGCGACAAAACTTTATCATGTTATTTCGGAGGTATACTGAACCGGTTCTGTTGAATATCATCGAAATGGGGTCAAAGGTCAGGTCATAGGAGCGAGATTTATTCCACAGCCATTATCCTCATAACTTGAGTAATGACTTCTGGCATGTTGAAAAGCGTATCATAATCAGTGCATTGCATGATTTTGCTAACTTGTTAAGTTCTGTAGCGACATCGGATAAGCATATCACATTTGGTTATTGTGGCATGGGATGTTCCTTTCTCTCTTCCCCATTTTGTGCTCCAGCTATTGTGTATTGTGTTACCGTAAGAAACCGAGTACTTAAATTATTGTACAGGTGATTATAAGATATCAGTGTGTAGAGTCCTTAGGACTTTTAAGCTATTATACACCGATGAGTCATTACATTATGATCACCCTCAGCCTAAAGAAAGAAACGCGCCTGGAGAACGAACGGTGGCGCATGTGAAGATCACAGAGCAATTATATGTACAACCCGAGAGCTGCGCGGGTGGCGCACTGGTCTAAGCGATGGCCTCTGATCATTCGTCCAAAAGGGGTCCGGGTTCGAATCCCGCCGAAGCATGGATGTCGTGTTTGTCTTACGGCCCTGGTTCTCTCCCTTCCCTGTAACCAGTGACCCTAAATTAGGGACGGACAACTGCTTGTAGCCCATTAAGTTGCTCACGATGGCCGTTAAACCTCCAAAAAAAAAAAAAAAAAAAAAAAAAGAATACAGCCCAAGGACCGGCTTTCGGATAGTAGAGTGTTCGTAGTCAGAATGGGAAAAGCTGCCGATTTATCGGAGTTTGATAAAAGACAAATTGGGATGGCACGGAGCCTTGGAACAATGATCTCAGAAAGGGCGTGGCTTGTGGGTTGTTCACGTACCGCTGTAGTGAGTACGTATCAAAAGTGGTGCACCGATAGCCAAACAACGAACCGTCGTCCAGCCGTGTTTCGTCCGCAGCTCATTGATGCCAGTTGAGAGCGAAGACTGTCGCGCATTGTTCGCAACGACCGCAGAGCCACACTGCGATAAATAACCCGCAGCTACAACAGTGAGGATCAGGGCAATGTCTCACCGCACACAGTTTCCGCAGCGTTCTGCGCATGCGGGCCTACGTAACCGAAGACCCAGCCAGGTCCCCATGCTCACTGCACGTCATCGCCAACAACGCATGAAATGGGCCCAAGATCATCGAGATTGGGCTGTGGTTGATTGGAAGAAAGTGGCCTGGTCTGAGGAATCAAGATTCCTGGTACCTCATGTAGACGGCCGAGTGCGGATACGCCGATTACCAACGGAGGCTATGGCACCTGGATGCACTGTTGGGCGGAAACAGGCTGGCGGCGGCGGCGGCGGTGTTGTGCTATGTGCGATGCTTTCTTGGGACACATTAGGCCTCATTATCCCAATACCACAATTCCTGACAGCTGTCAGGTAGTGAACATCGTTGCGGACCAAGTTCACCCATTCATGGCAACTGTGTTCCCTGCTGGTGATGGCCGTTCCGAACAGGATAATGCTCCATACCACACTGCCAGAATCGTCAAGGAGTGGTTCGAGGAACTGGTGACTTTCTATCAATGCCCTGGCCTTCAAATTCACCTGACATGAACCCAGCCGAACATTTGTGGTTCGACTTAGAAAAGTGGGTTCGCGCTAAATCACCACCACCCCGAAACGTACGGGAACTGGAGTAACTGCTGTTGACATTATGGTACCAGATACCCCAGGATACCTATCGCCACCTCATCGAATTGATGCCTCGCCGAGTGGCCACTGTTTTGAGGGCTAAAGGGGGTCCTACAGCTTATTAGGGAGGTGGTTATAATGTAATGGCTCTTCGGTGTAGTTATCAAGAGTAAATTTTATGTGTAGGAGTTTTGTGAAACAATACTATAAAACAATACATAACACTTTTTTCTTAATAGAAAATTGAAAGTCATTGTCAGTTTCAAAACATCTCAAGTTCCAAAGCATTCTGTTGCTACGAAAAATCATGGTGGAAAAATACTAAATTTGTGATAAGTCCTCGTACAGAAAAAAATAAAATTATTACAAATCTATTCAAAAAAATTATAAACTCCAACAGAAAATAAAATGGCTAATTCACTTGTATTAATGACAAAAAAAAAAAAAAAAAAGTGCAGTTTTACCTTGAACGTGCCTATGATTCCTGAGTCTTTCTGGCTGAGTTGTGAAGACGCGCGGTTTGTGTTGAGCCAATGCAAACGATATCGGATCGAATCCACCCGTGCGAAAAGAATCTCCGTTGTAAGGGCTGAAAAATTCGGAGTCTTCGATTTTGTGAAATTTTTGTATTAATACGGAAAACCCTGAAACGGTTTTTTCTAAAATAAACGGAATTGCAGACTACGGAAAAATTTGTAGAAATACGAAAGATGCAAAACAACGACACCCCCCCCCCCCCAAAAAAAAAAAAAAAACAAAAAAAAACGAAAAAAAACGGGCTCTTTTAACAACGGAAATTTCGTTAAATGACTGACAATTACCGGTCACTTTGCTGCACGAAATTTTTTGTGAATTCACATCACTTTTTTTTTTTACAGTGTATGACTGCTGTCGCTGCCACAATAAGTACCACCGTTGCAACGCTCAAGGTGTGTCAGGCACGTCACGACATAGCCTGACATTTCAAATTTCAATTGTTTTTTTAATCGCAGCTTGATTTGGCGGCCCCTGATTCGTCGACCTTTGCAACGTCACTCGTGTACTCTGTTGCAGCTGTGATGTGACCACCTGCTTTGCATACCAGAACTCAATCGACTTCAAAACATTTCTTGAGAAACCTCCTGACGTCATAGTCACAGATGCACATCATGTAGCCGTCAACTTTCGCACATTTTTTGTGTGCTCTGCTGGTTTATCGCATTTTGGGATACGTGAAGAGACGCTGAAACCAGTTGCTGTTTTGAGCTCGGAATGTAGCATTCCGGTAAACCTATTGACCGTCAGATTTCTCCTCTGCATTGTGCACAGTCTGGCAGTAGCGTTACAGACGCTCAACATAAAGACACCTTGACAGCTTCGAAGTCCAGTTGTGTCTTGTGCATCTGTCTTGTGCCTGTGCGAACGTGACAGCCACGGGAACCCAAAATTTGCATGACGTTACGTTTCGTACTGTTTAAGCTGCCATTCTGACCTGACAGTATTTTTATAAACACGCATATGGGCTTCTAAAACGTCGTTTTCCTATTTTTTTAAAAAAGTTATTGGTTTTAAATAAAAATTGAATCACGTTATTCCCAGTTTTCTTTATTTCATAAGTTTTTTTGTATTTTTCGTTAGTTAACCCGTAAGTGGCGTCGTGCATATTTAGTACGTAAAGAGCTTCGTGCTGTACAGGGAACCGCCATCTGTACTGCATCCTAGATAAAGATCTGTTGCAGAAAGAACAATATTAATCACTGTTTTGAGGTTTAATAACACTCTGAGACCCAAATGTGAGAAAAAAGTTTAATATTTAAAAATTTTGTTACTGAAAATCACGCAATTTTGTTAGAACACAGAAATTTTAATCTGAATCTGTCTTAAATTCTCTTAAAAAATAATAAAATACGTCACTTCTAAGACTATGCATATCTGCGTTCATGAAATATTCTTAATAAAAAGAAAGCATTAGGTCCCTTCAGCGAGAATTTCTAGAAAACTGCAGTCGTTCAACTGATAACCCATTCAGCTATCGGAATCGGAGTTTGCACACTGGAGGCATATTTTTTGGCAACAAACACCCAGGGCATGTTGGTCTATTACAGGAAGAACACAAATAGGCAGTTTTACGCTGCTTTGCCGCTGGACATAGAAAATATGATTTTCTCTTGGTAACTTTTCATCCTTTTTTTTTTTTCTTCTTTCCTAATCTGCTCCTCATCCCTGATTCTAAGGATGCATTTCATGGACAAACGCAATTTCCTTGAAAGTCTCGTGTTATCCGTTCTCTCTTTTAGATATGGAATTAAGATCCTTAGCAGTAGATTTTATGAAATCCAACCGTGATAGATGATCCGGATTAATATGAGACACATACAGAATATGTATATGCGTTCACTGTACTCATATCTAATATTAAAAAAAAATGCAGTCATTGGCCAATATCTGGTGCGGTGACTTAAGAGCTATAAATACTGCATTTTTTATCTAATGCACCCACTCCTGCTTTTGTGCGCTTAAAAAACTAATTACGTATTTCCGATTTCTCAATCTCTTCATTGACTTCTTCTGAGTGATGCATCGAGTACATAAGAATGGCAGCTTTGATTTTTATAAGAACGTAATAGACAATCGCAGAGTAACCTAACAACGATCTGAAACATCAAACGATTTTTCTCAAACCCAACCAGTAAAACTTGGAAGAAGGCCAATATTTTTTCTACGCATCAGTGGCATCGTACCCTATATTGGACCTCACGACGCAACTTACGGGGCAGCTTTGAATGAAACGTTTTGCTATACGTAAGTTGCGTCGTGCTGTCTATGGGACCGAGAGTTAATCTTCATCTTTTTAGAGTCGATCTTCATCTTCGGGAGTTCGACAATTAGATCTTGGCAGTTCGACAATTAGATCTTGGCAGTTCGACTCGGAGCGCCTTCTATTCGGGGTTCAGAATCTTTGGCACAAACTTTGCAGCAATGCGGTGCATGTTCAAATCGACGTCAGAATTTCTTGCACTGTTCCGTATGACACATTGACGATGGTAGCAATGTCTTGAATGGTTCTCCGACGATCCTCATGCACCAGTTCCCTAATTTTATCCACATTTTCAGGGGTTTTGTTCGTGGACGGACGCCCTGAACTCTCGTCGTCTTCCAGTGCCGTTCTGCTGCTCTTGAAGCGCGAGCGCCCCTCAAAACTCCTCGCACGACTCATTGCTTCATTGCCATAAGCCTGCCGCAACATTTCATGCGTTTCTGTTCTCGATTTGCCAAGTTTGACGCAGAATTTGATGTTCGCTCGCTGCTCTAATTTGCAGTCCATACCGAAATCGCAACTGTGTTCTGCACGTGGTCACCAAATATCGTGTAGCACAGCTTTCGATGTTCACAGAACGACGCTGCTCTTCACAATGACTTATGAAGGACAATGTCCTCGAACGCTACTCGCGCATCCGCGTACTGCAATTTGTTGGCGCGCTACGTACCTAGTCTCGGAACTTTTTGATCACACTACGTATTACATATGTGAATAAAACATGCATTAATAACTGATGCTGTCCGTGGGACCGCACGACGCCACTTAAGGGTTAATCGTCAGAAAACAGCAACCAAGCATTCATCGTCCATGTTTGAGGTGAATTCTGATCAACGTGTCGCTGAAAAGAAATAGTGGGATGGTAGTTATAAAATAACAGCGATTTCTGGCCTCTCCGATGGCAGAGAGTGATGCGAGGCCTTGGCTTCTAATCATTCGTCTGTGGTGGTTCCGGGATGAAATCCCAGTGAGACATGGATGTTGTTTGTGTTTGTCTTACTGCTCTGGCTCTCTCCCTTCCATCTGAACCAGTGGCCCGAAATTTGTGAGATTGAGATTTATATTGAGGAGTTTAGGTAGGGAGTGTCTCACCCCAAGTCTTAACCGAACCTTAGAAGTAGGAAACTAGGAGATTCGGGTTAAAGTTTCCGACTGGAGAGTCACACGGAAGCGAGATAGAAAGGGGGAGGAAGACGCCTCTGTTTATAATCAGCAGGGCCAGCATCCGGGGTCCGATAGCTTAACGTGCCCATCAGATGCATGGTGTATATTTCGCGGTTCGAGCGTTCGTAACTGCCTGGGATCTATCCTGAGACTTTTCCGTGGCAGTCACGAACGTTGACCACTAGGCCATCCGTTACCCAGTCTTAAATTTGAGACGGCGACTAGTTCTGCGAGTTAGTCACTCACCGCGTCCGTTAATTCTCCCCCGCCCCCCATACCAGCGATTTCCAAGGTATGATGAGCACGTCTTTTGCTAAATTTTCAAAACTTACTAAGTTCAGTAAGTTGAGAATGCATTCCTATGTACATGAAGTCGAACCCGTGTATAAGGAAATTGAAGGAAGCGTCAAAGACATTGAATGTATGTGAAACTCGTTATAACCGGACAGGTAAAAGAAAGAGGAGTTATTTTTTGAGCGGAGCGCTCTTTACGAGACTCAAGACAATTAGTTGTTCGGGCATAGGTACGAGATGACACATCCGATCTCCGTGATTTTTTGTATGCGATTGTACATCGTCCATGGTCAAGTTTTGACGACTTCCGATTCCCGAAATTTCGTGTCATTGAGGAATAATCGTCCAAAAACTTGCAATTTTAGGGTTTATTTCGAGTTTTGAGAAGGGGTAGTTTGTTACTTATCTCCTCCAAAGATCTTCAGCAGATCGCGGTGACACTTGCCACAGAGAAAGGCAAGGGCATGGTGAGTGACATGGGGTTGGTATTATGGCGATTGGTCGTGTCGTATAAAAATAATGTCCACTAAAAAAACCAGCAATTTTAAGAATAATTGAAAAATTCCGCTCTTTATACGAGACTCGGGACAATTCATTGTTGGGACATAGCTACGACATGACACATCCGATCACCGTGGTTTTTGGCATGCGATTGGACATTGTCCATGGTCAGGTTTTGACGCCTTCCGATTTTGCAATAGCTTCGCTCAAAATTTGCCAATTGTACCCGAGTTATCGGTTACCGTTGGCGGCTTCTCCTAATTGTATATTACGTTATGCCAGGTCAAAACTAGTCAATCATAAACTATTTATCGCCGCCCCGGTGGCGCAGTGGTCTAAGCGATGGCTTTTGATCATTCGTCCGGGAGGGGTCCGGGTCCGAATCCCGGTAAGGCATGGATGTTGTGTTAGTCTTACGGCACTGGCTCTCTCTCCCTTCCCTGGAACCAGTGGCCCTAAATTAAAGACGGGCGACTGCTTATAGCCCATTGAGTTGCTCACGGTGGTCGTTAAACCTTCAATAAAAACAAAAACATAAAACTATCAATTAATTGAAGGTAAATAATACTTGTTAATTGAAAACTGCAGCTATAAAAATAATATAAATGAGATCTGCTATAAGCAAAACATTTAACGAGCCAAAAATTTGAAATTTCACCTGTTACATGTTATACTTCGGATATATGAAAAAAATCTTGCTTGTTTTATGTCTAAGGTGACCGCTGTTTTAAATGGGCTTCACCTTCCTCTAACTCCGTGTGTAGGATGTTTCTAGATGCAAAATAAATTTTAAGACTTTCTAAACAGAGATTCAGTGATTGGATATATGTTCAGCAAGCTGTGTATAAGGGGAGGAAGTAAAAAGCAACTGAAACATTCTTCCTGCGAACTGGCCTATTGAAAGGGTAATGCTAGGTGTCGTCAGCAGTAGGTAATTCCTAGTTTTCTGTGAAGAAACTAGGTAAATGCCTCTTATTTTGTACTAGCCTATTGCATGGCTTAGGACGGTTGTTTTCAAGCTTTAAATGAATATTAATACGCGGTCGAGTCACATTATTGTGACCACTAGCTAATATCCAGAGTAGCCGCCGTGTGCAGCGCAGACAGCAGCTGGACGGGCTGGGAGTGACTCAATAAGGTGCTGGAAGGTGTTCACAGGTATGTATGGAGCCATGCTGACTGCAGTGCATTTGACAGCTGATGGAGGGTGCGTGGTGGAGAATCTATAGAGCGAACTACACGATCGAGGTGGTCCCACAGATGCTCAATTTTGTTTAAGTCTGGGGAATTAGAAGACCAGGGAAGTACTTTGAAGTCTTCATCGTGCTCTTCCAACCACTCTCGGACATTTCTAGCTGTGTGATACGTCGCATTGTAGTGCTGGAAGATCCCATCCGCCCCAGGGAAGACAATCAGCATGTATGGGTGTACGTGGTCTGCAATGATGGATTCAAAACGAATTCGGTCCATAGTGCCTTCCACAGGTATGAGTGAACCAGGAGAATGCCACGGAAACATTCCCCAGACCATAACGCTGCCCCCACCAGCTTGTGTTCTTCCAGCAATGGTTGAAGAGTGTTTGTTCTCCGATGTTTCTCGCCTTATACGCCAACGTCCGTCCGTTTGATGAAGCAGAAAACGTGACTCATCGGAGAAGGCAATCCTTTGCCAATCAGCGGAGGTCCAATTCCGATACTGCCGTGCAAATTTAAGCCTTTTCTGCCGATGCATCTTCGTTAGCATAGGTGCAGTGACCATCCGTCTGCACCGGAGTCCCAAACGCAGCAGCGTTCGTTGAACTGCCATTTTAGACACACTTCCGTTAGCCCCTGGTTCATTCGGCCAGTGAGTTGCTCCACTGTAGCTTGTCGATCGGCTCTCACGCACTTTCGAAGCCGACGTTCACCTCTCACATCAATAGAAGGTGATGCTCCGCAGTTTCTTCATCGCTTATTCGCAATGGTGCCATTTCTCCAATCACAATACACTTTAACCACAGCATCTCGCGAGCAGTTCACAAACTGCGCTGTTTCAGAAATACTGCCACCCTTGACACGAAAGCCGATAATTATCCCTTTCTGTAAATCTGATAAATCGCTCCTTTTATCCATGACAGTAACGAATGATATGTTTTCAGATTGCCTACGCCACACGTTATATACCCTCCAAGCCAGCTCACGACACATTCCTTCTTTCATTGGCTACGCGCTGTCGACAAAAGTAGGAGGTGGTCACAATAATGTGACTCGACTGTGTATATGACCTAAATATACAACTTGCGTTAATTGACAGAACATATTAAGAAGTTTTAGAGACGTTCGACTTCGGCACCATTTGTCACCCGAACAATGTCTAAACGGTATTCCAGTTCCAACCATGTGCGTTCGAGAATGTCCGTATTAACTTTCTGCAGTGCGTGTGTAATCCTCCTCCTTAGGTCAGCAATGTCTGTAACAGGGGTTCTGTAAACCTCACCCTTGATTAATCCGAATTAAAAAAAGTGACAGGGTGTTAAGTCCGGCGAACATGAAAGCCATGCAATGGGCATCACACCCAATCCATGGATTGAAAAATTTGGTATCCGGTCATTTTCCAACAACATGGGGCGCCACCTAATGGGGCGCCCAATGAGGTGGCGCCCCATGTTGTTGGAAAATGACCGGAGTTGCAACTTCATCCAACTGGGGATACATAAACTGCTCGATCATGTGCAGGTAATTATCAGCTCTCACAGTCGCTTCCTGAAAGAAAAAGGGTCCAATAACACGGTCGATCCATTATGCCACTCCAACCATTCACGTTTAGGCTAGCACGTTCATGTTCCATTGTGCAATGCGGGCGTTCAGTTCCTCAAATTCTCACATTCTGTTTATTAACCTTTCCAGAAACAAGGAAAGTGTATGCACTCATTCGAGAAACAGATTCGTCTCAGGAAAAATTCAGCACTTGCAATGTTCTCCAACATCTCTTCAGCAAACTGTTTACGTTTCACATGATCATCTGGGGCTGTGTGATGGGTTGTCTGCAGTTTACACGGGTGCATTTCCAATCTCTGACGTAACACTCTGTGCACTGACGTCATAGGGATGACCAGCTGTCGCGCTGCTTGCCTGATTGACTTTCGAGGGCTACGAGTGAATGTTTGTTTCACAACCTCCTCCCTTTCTGGAACCAGCGATGGTCGTCGTCCAGGGCTTTTCTTTGTAAGGACGCTACCAGTTTTCTTTGAATGACTTGTACCATTTTCTGATGCTATTACGTGTGGGCGGTTTGCTCCCATATTTTGGTCTTAAATTCCGCTGAACCTGCGTTTGGTATCGGGATTTCAATAAACCACTTCACAATCTATGCTTTCGTCGCAGGATCCATTGAGTACACTTCTAGAAACCTTGAGGGTATTCCTTACCACCTGCAACAAACAGAATGCTGATATTAGTTTTGTATTCAAAGTCATCATTATTTGAAATTGTTTACACCTTTCTGGGACACCCTGTATATTTTGTTTGACGCCGTTGCTTTTAAAAATCCGATTGAAACCATTTTTCCTTTCTTTCGGTGTCTTACAATGGAGACCATTTTGCGTACAATTTTTTTTTCACACGATGCACGGTTTTTCCTCGGGGGGGGGGTATATAAACTGCCAAAAGTTTGATTCGAAATTTTTTTTTGCTTCGGATCGAGTTCGTGGTGAAGAATATTTTGCATATAATTTCTGGATTTTTAAAGCACAATTTTACCATTGAAAGGCGTAAATACATATTTCCTTTATACAACATATATTTGAAGCCTTATCTGCACTTTTAGAAAACCCGATTTAAAACATTTCTTTTCACTCAAATACCGCTCACTACGACAACATTTGATGTTTGGGCCCAGTGTACCAGTCCAGGAACGCAAATGTATATTTGTGGTTTTTTTCTCGATATCTCTGCTTCTGAAAGTCTGATCTAAAAAAATTTTTTTAGCATCGTACCATTCACTTCGTGGAACATTTTATATATACACTGCTGGCCACCCAAAATGCAACACCAAGAAGGAAGCATCCGATTGGCCTGAAATTCGCAGCATGCGTATAGCCAGCGAGAGGACGTGCAAACGATTAGCATTGCAGGGCATGTGCTAATCATGTGCGCCCGGCACGCCACCGAGAAGCAGTATAAGAAGGGTGCACAGAAGGCGGGGTGTAAGTAGTGAAGTGTGTTGTGCTGCCGGGCCTGTGCGTGGAAAGCTTTCTGACGCCTCGTCGTAGAATACGGCAGTCATTCCAGCACGTTTCGGAGTTCGACAGAGGACGAATACTGGCTTATCGCGACAGCGGTTTATCGTACCGAGACATCGGCGCCCGTGTGGGACGACATCCAGCCACAGTGAGGCGAGTATGGATTCGGTGGGTGCAGGTGGGACGGACTGACCGACGTGAGCGATTGCCGCAGTCGCGGCACACCACCGAACGAGAGGACCGGCATGTTGTGCGGCGGGCATTGACTGTTCGCACCGCCACATCACGAACGTTAGCGCAGGAATTGGGATGTGTTGCCCAACAACCAGTATCAGCACGTACCGTTCGACGTCGACTGCAGGAGCGGGGACTTGTCGCACGGCCCCCATTGCTCCGATTATCATTGACGTTACACCACCGGCGAGTGCGGTGGTAGTGGGCCGTTTAATGCCGCACCTGGACTACGGAATGACACGACATTGTCTTCTCCGACGAATCCCGCTTCTGCCTGCAACACCACGATGGTCGGATCCGCGTGTGGCGACACCGCGGCGAGAGACTGTATGACGCCTGCATTATGCATCACCATACCGGCCCGTCGCTTGGCGGTATGGTTTGGGGCGCAATTGGATATGACACCCGCACCCCTCTGGTACGCATCGCCGGTACACTCAACAGCCACCTCTACATCTCCGACGTTTTGGAGCCTGTAGTCCTCCCTTACCTGCAGGACCTGCCAGCGGCCACGTTTCAACAGGACAACGCGCGCCCGCACGTGGCACGCATCGTGCAACAATTCTTAACGGGCCTCCAGGTGTCACTGCTGCCGTGGCCCGCCTGTTCTCCCGATATGTCGCCCATCGAACACATCTGGTCGCTGATCGGCAACCGAGTGTACTGGCAAGCACGACCCGCGGCTACGCCTGATGAACTGTGGCAACTTGTGGAAGCAGCCTGGACCGACATACCCCAAGCCCACATCCAAAGCCTCTTTCGTTCGATGCCGCGGCGTTTAGTGGCCGTTATTGCCAGCCATGGGGGCCACACGAACTATTGATGTCTGCGTGTTCCGCAAGTCTCACGGGCCTGTAAGCTCAATCGTTTCATCTTTGTATCTGTTGTTATGTGTCCAGTAAATCTGGCTTTGCTATCTCGTGTCCTTCTTGGTGTTGCATTTTGGGTGGCCAGCAGTGTACTCATCGAATTTTCACAATGCACCGTTGTGGCGTTAGTGTGTATTTTTGTTTGCAGCCGTATTTCCGCTGCTAAAATTCCGCTTGAAAAAAATTGCTATCGTACACCATCGCCACGGTAAAGATTGCGAATATCGTTTTCTTTGAATAGTACACAAAAGGAAAAAGATTTTAATATGGGTACTGTTAAGGTACCGATATTAAAATATTTTCCTTTACTTCTATAGAAGCCATACTTAAAGAACTCTTTTTCCATCGCAAAGCTTTCGGTATAAATTACTTGCATATTTTTCGTTTTCATAATTAACAATTCTGACGCCACTGGCGTTAGCATCCATTTCCACGTGAAAGAGTATCTTCGATTCTGAAATTGGAAAACTTTTTTCTTGGTAGGATTTCCTTCACTATGAAGAATATTTCGCGCGTGTTTTTTTTTTGTTCAAATAACACACAGCTTGCTTGCTAAACGGAGTACAGTTATATCGCGTTTTCGTCCATATATATCTCTTCTAATTGTTCCATTTCAAAATTTCTTTTGCCTCGGATATCGTTCGCAATGAGGAGTATTTTCTGTATAATTTGTGACTTTTCCTAATGGACATTTCTTCTGTTTGTGTATTGCTTTTTGTGCTTGCAATTGTTTTACGTATTCTAGAAATCCTGTATAGAAAAGAAAATGTAACCGCTTCAATTGACTGTGAAGAGCACAACACATTACGTACATTGTTTATTTTAAATAATGCACAGTTTTTCCAGTAGGGGTAAAAATGCATTCTCTTTACCCTCCTTTTTTTTTTTTAAAAATGTGCTCCGAAAAATTCGTTTTGTGTCGGAAAGAATTGAAAAGACGTTCTCATTACAAACGAGGACAAGGTATCATCTTTCTTATTTCGAGAAATGTGGCAAAAAGTTTTGTAAAGTGTGCAAAACTAGTACTCCTGTACGACGTTTTATTGCCCAATACGCCGTTGCAAATACTGAATTTCCAAATACGTGTTTTATTTGACACATTATCTTTTTGAAAAGTTATCAGGAGTGGCGAATTTTCGAGTTTGTACGCTCCGGCGGCCGAGTAATTAGGTGCGTGGGTTTCTAACTGATTGTCCGAATTGGGTCCGGGTTCGAGTCCCGGATGAGACATGGGTAAACGTTTGTGTTACGGCGCTGGCTACCTCCCTTGCCTGGAACCAGTAGCTCCAAATTAGGAATGCCGTTCCGGTGGCGTAGAGTTCTATGCGCTGACTTCTAACCATTCGACTGAGATGGGGGGCCAGGGCCGAGTGATGGTGAGGCATGGATGTTGTGTTTGTCTTACGGTACTGGCTCGCTTCCTTCCGTGGAGCCAGTGGCCCTAAATTACGAACGGACTTCTGCTTATAATCCGTTTAGTTTCTCACGGTGATCGTTAAACCCGGATAAAATAAATAAACAATAAACCTATATAATAGGGTACGTCTGTCCCTAACGCTCTGACGTCATTCAGTACCTGTAGCGCCATCAGCTTTTATCTGGTGGCCGAAATCGGAACTAAGCTCACCACTATCGCACGATACGTAAAATCAAGGAGAAATACCGGAAAATAAAATAAGGTTAGTGAGGCAAACGACTTCATCTGTAGCAACACGCACGTGCTCCAACAACTGTCTGTGACGTTTGTTCTGTAATGTAGGTGTTATATCTTGTTTTATTCCATTTTCTTTGCATTGCAGAGCAATTTCATAACAAGTTAGCAAAATCATGCAATGCATTGATTATGATACTCTTTCCAACATACCAGAAATCATTACTCAAGTTATGACGATAATGGCTGGGGAATATATCTCGCTCCTATGCTCTGACCTTTGACCCCATTTCGATTATATTAATCAGAACCGGTTCAGTACGTATCCGGAACAACACGATGAAGTTTTGTTGCAATCGAAGCATTTTTACGTAAGTTATGACGCATAAGAGCGATGGAATGTATCCCGATCCTATATCCTGACCTTTGAGCCCATTTCGCCCATTTTCAATAGGGTTCCTTCCTATGTTGTCCCCTACCACATACTAAAATTTCATCGAAATCGAACCATTTTTACGCGAGTTATCGTGCGGACGGACAGACAGACAGCGGACAAAGCTGGAGCATGTATGCTTTGTGACGTACCTGCCAGCAGGACGCACACGACATAAAGGCAGATAGGAATCATGCAGAATAAACGTCTGCGTAGCTCAGTTGGTAGAGCGACTTGTTCCGGAATAAGCGGCCTCGGGTTCGAATCCCGGCGTACACCAGAAAATGACGGAGAAATTTACTTCGTTATAATGGAGCCCGAACTATCCGGATGACCCGGCCGTTCAAAATCTCGCATTGGTGTGATGTTATTTCCACACCGCGAGACAGGAAAAATCAGAGAATTCCTTCTCCAGCGCTTCGAAAAATAAAAATGTGTGATGTTGCATTCCACACAGCAGATTGACTGGGAGTTCTCAAATGCACGTTCTACAGTGGATGGCTGCCTGCAACGATTCATGGTCACGGCTGACCCGTGGACCATGCCCCCGGCCCTCTTTCGGGGGTGGGGGGAGATGTGACGTACCTGCCAGCAGGACGCACACGACATAAAGGCAGATAGGAATCAGAATAAACGTCTGCGTAGCTCAGTTGGTAGAGCGACTTGTTCCGGAATAAGCGGCCTCGGGTTCGAATCCCGGCGTAGACCAAAAATGACGGAGAAATTTACTTCGTTATAGCTTCTTCAACCTACGGTTGGAAAGCGTAAAAAAGGATTGAAATTGCAGAGTAATTTCATAAAAAGGAAACAGCGTTATTTTATTTCATAAAGAGGAACAAGTAAAATTGCGAGAAATTAATTGCAGGCGTAGCTTTGATTCACTGTGATGGGAATTTAAGAAATTATTGGTTCCGTTGAATTTTTACTTTGTAGTACAAAATAGATGAAGATAAAGCTGAAATAAAACGTCGCTTAAATAGAGAAAGACAACGGCTATGGCGTGCAAATTAATCTTCAAATACTGTGCATAACTTGAACGAAGGTGCTAATCGCAGACGAAATGAAACTTTTGGAGAAACACAAGCCAGACATACGCCGATGAGCCATTGCATTATATCCTCCAGCCTAGGAAAATAAGCGCGCCTGGAGACCGAACGGTGGCGCAGGTGAAGTTCACAGAGTAGTATATATATACAACCCGAGGACCGGCTTTCGGTTAATAGAGCGTTCGGAGTCAGAATAGGGGAAGCTGCAGATTTATCTGATTTTGATAAAAGACAAATTGTGATGGCACGGAACTACGACCTCGGAAACGGCGCGGTTTGTGTGTTGTCCACATGGCGCTGTGTAGAGAGTACGTTTCAAAAGTGGTGCACAGATGGCCGAACGACGAACCGTCGTCCAGCCGTGTCATCCGCAGCTCATTGATGCCAGAGGGGAGCGGAGACTGTTGCGTATATTGTTCACAGCGACCGCAAGGCCACAGTGAGACAAATCAGCCGCAGCTACAACAGTGGTAATCAGGGCAATGTGTCACAGTTCACAGTTCATCGCAGCCTTCTGCGCATGGGCCTGCGTAGCCTAAGACCCAGCCGGGTCTACATGCTCACTACACGTCTTCTCCAACAACGCATTAGATGTGTGCAACATAATCGAGATGGGACCGTGGATGATTGTAAGAAAGCGGCCTAGTCTGACGAATCAAGATTCCTGGTGCATCACGTAGACGGACGGGTGCGGATACGCCGATTACCAACGGAGGCTCTGGCACCTGGATGCACTGTTGGGCGGAAACAGGCCGGCTGGGCGGTGTCATGCTGTGGGCGATATTTTCTTGGGACACTTTAGGCCCCATTATTCCAATAGCGCACTCTCTGACAGGTATCTGAACATCGTTGCGGACCAAGTTCACCCATTCATGGCAACTGTGTTCCCTGGTGGTTATGAACATTACAAACAGGATAATGCGCCATGCCACACTGCCAGAATCGTCAAGGAGTGGTTCAAAGAACATGCTGGTGATTTTCTGTTAATGCACTGGGCTACAAATTCACCTGACATGAACCCAATCGAACATTTGTGGTTCGAATTGGAAAAGCGAGTTCGCGCTAAATCACAAGCCACCTCATCGAATTGATGCCTCGCCGAATGGCCGGTGTTTTGTGAGCTAAAGAAGGCGGGGGGCGTGGGGGCGTTCCTACAGCTTGTTAGGTAAGTGGTCATAATGATAATGTAATGGCTCATTGGTGTGTTACTGATGCTCTTGCGCATGCTAAACGCCTACAGCAAGAAACAAGCTGAACAATTACAAGCTCTACGTAATGCAAATGCTCACTCACAAGCAAATCATCTCCAGCGAGGGGCAATTGAATAAGAATATTTTGGTTAAGTTATTCCAGAACCAGAAGTGGCAGTTCAATTGGACGAGGTTAAAAATTTCAGTCACAGCTTATTCACCCGTGCATGGCACGGGCTATGAGCTAATAATTATAAAAATAAAACCCAAGCAAAAAAGAAACAATTTAGTAAAATCATGCAATGCATTGATTATGATGCGCTTTCCAACATACCAGAAATCATTACTCAAGTTATGAGGATAATGGCTGTAGAATAAATCTCGCTTCTATGACCTGGCCTTTGACCCCATTTCGATGATATTCAACAGAACCGGTAAAGTAGACTTCCGAAACAACATGATAAAGTTTTGTCTCAATCGAAGCATTTTTACGTAAGTTATAACGCATAAGGACGATGGAATGAATTGGGATCCTATGTCCTGACCTTTGACCGCACTTCGCCCATTTTCAATAGGGTTCGTCTCCAGGTAGTCCCCTACCACATACTAAAATTTCATTGAAATCGAACCATATTTACGCAAGTTTTGACGCATAAGGGCAATGAAATGGATCCCGCTTCTATGTCGTGACCTTTGACCCCGTTTCGTCCATTTTCGATAGGGTTCGTCCCCAGGTAAAGCCCTACTACATACTAAAATTTCATCGAAATCGAACCATTTTTACGCGAGTTATCGTGCGGACGGACGGACAGACGGACGAAGCTGGAGCATATACGACCTACGTTTGGAAAGCGTAGAAAACAAGCGCGGGATTGTTTAACTTCAAGGTGAGCAACATATCTTTCTCTGCATGAGATTTCTTAGAATTGTGCAATCCTATTGCGGTCTGGAGTAAAAGCAACGCGAATTTTTACTTTTCTATTATTATTCTTAATTTTAAGAAATATCTTATGTATTCATCGCTGATTTGAAACCAGATGTTGTTTTTTTTAAGTGGCATGCTAGTGGTGCAATCTCTTCATTTCGTCAGCCTTTTGGTGATTTTAGACTTTTCCACCGCACGAACAGCTGAATTTGAATTCTTGGTGAAGAGATACGAAATAATTTAGGGAAAGTTTTCCCTCTCAGACGGTTCACCCGGTGAGATGCAATGTCATTCCTCTGAAGTTTCCTTGGCAAAGTAACAAAAAAAAAAAAAAAATGCTTTTTTTTTTTGTCTCGTTACATATTGCCCATTACGAGGCGTTTAATAAAAGCGAATACGTCATTGTGTTAGCTGAATGGTTCTCGTGTCGAAGGGCTTGTTTGAGTGTCGACTATCGTTATGTTCAGTAAATTCTACGCCCGATGGTGACGCAGTTACTGATGTACAGGGTGATTACTGGTTACAAATGATCTTTCCAATGGCAAGTATTTATTGAGGGAAAACTATAGGCTTTCAAAATATAGAACAAACTCTAACAGAAAGACCAACTCACACAGTCTTTTTTTTTTTTTTTTTTTTTTTACGTCCTAAATTATTTCAGCATGTGCACTTTTTGTAGCTCTGCAGACATCTAAATGGTACCAATTAGATCTCGTCCCAAACATTTTTCAGCAAGTTCAAATAAATTACATTTTTTTGTAATGCGAACCTGCAGAAGGCCTCAATGGCTATAGGCAGTGATGAGGCATATATATATCTTCAGCTTTAATGAAGCTCCACAGTTATCACTAAATTGACAGGTGTCGAATTCCAGCACGCAGAACGCCTTTCCCAGCTGACTTGCCATTTTCTTTTTCTGCCACATGCTGGCGGCAACTGCCGTTTCTACATAATTGCAACAGCCCTGCCAAAAATGCTATTTGAGTCAGTGGCGTAACTTCAGGTGTTTGGTCTGGAAGCAAGGTCTTGAATTGGGGTCTGGGTCAAAACACCGACACCCAAAACACCGACAGGACAAAACACCGACACCCGAAACACCGACACCCAAAACACCGACAACCAAAACACCGACAGGACAAAACACCGACAGGCCAAAACACCGACAGGACAAAACACCGACAGGACAAAACACCGACTGGACAAAACACCGACTGGACAAAACACCGACAGGACAAAACACCGACAAACTGTCAACATTTTACTTCAACAGTTTTAAACTTCAAGCCGTGTATCGTACTTCTTTGACAATAGTCGGCGCTGCAGTACCAATGCAAAATTTCCTTTGTTAAAACTGCAGTAAGGAGCTATATAAAAATTTCAGTTTTTCCTGTATATTTAAAATTGTTTGTTTGTATGTCCGCTATACAAATCGACAGTTTTCAATTTAGAACCACCAAATTTGGTATACTGCCTCATGGTACTCTAAGTTAGACCGTAAACCCTTTTTGGAATGGATCGAGGCCCGGGTTGATCAAGGAGGCCCATACAAAATTTTCGTAAAATTTACAGTTTTCAATTTAGAACCACCAAATTTGGTATAATATCTCATGGTGCACAAAGTTAAACAGTTGACCGTTTTGGAAAGTGGTCGGGGCCCGGGGTCAAGAGCGCCCCATACAAAATTTTCGTAAATTCTACAGTTTTCAATTTAGAACCACCAAATTTTGTATAATATCTCGTGGTGCTCTAAGTTAGCCGTAGACAGTTTTTGGAAGGGGTCGGGGCCCGGGGTCAAGTGGGCCCATACAAAATTTTAGTAAAATCTACAGTTTCCAATTTAGAACTACCAATTTTGGTATACTATCTCATGGTGCTCAAAGTTAAACCGTTGACCATTTTGGGAAGTAGTCTGGGCCCGGAGTCAAGAGGGCCCCATACAAAATTTTCGTAAAATCTACAGTTTTCAATTTAGAACCACCAAATTGGGTATAGTTCCTCCTGGTACTCTAGTTAGACCGTAAACCCTTTATGGAAGGGATCGGGGCCCGGAGTCCAGGGGCCCCCATACAAATTTTCGCAAACTCTACAGTTTTCATTTTAGAACCACCAAATTTGGTGTACTACCTTATGGTACTTTAAGTTAGACCGTAAACCCTTTTGGAATGGATCGGGGCCCGGGGTCCAAGGGAGGCCCATACAAAATTTTCGTAAAATCTACAGTTTCCAGTTTAGAACCACCGAATTTGGTACACTATCGCATGGTGCTCAAAGTTAAACTGTTGAGCGTTTTGGGAAGTGGTCGGGGCCCGGGGTAAAGTGGGCCCATACAAAATTTTAGTAAAATCTACAGTTTTCAATTTAGAACCACCAAATTTCGTATAATACCTCGTGGTACTGTAAGTTAGACCGTAGTCAGTTTTTGGAAGGGGTCGGGGCCCGGGGTCAAGTGGGCCCATACAAAATTTTAATAAAGTCTACAGTTTCCAATTTAGAACCACCAAATTTGGTTTAGTATCCATGGTGCTCAAAGTTAAACCGTTGACCGTTTTGGGAAGTGGTTGGGGCCCGGGGTCAAGAGGACCCCATACAAAATTTTCGTAAAATCTACAGTTTTCAATTTAGAACCACCAAATTTCGTATACTACCTCATGGTACTGTAAGTTAGACCGTGAACTCTTTTTGGAAGGGATAGGGGTCCAAGGGGGCCCCACACAAAATTTTCGTAAAATTCTACAGTTTTCAATTTAGAACCAACACATTTGGTATACTACCTCATGGTACTCTAAGTTAGACCGTAAACCCTTTTTTGGAAGGGATCGGGGCCCGGAGTCAAGGCGGTCCCATACAAAATTTTCGTAAATTTTTCAGTTTTCAATTTAGAACCACCAAATTTGGTATACCATCTCATGGTGCTCAAAGTTAAACCGTAGACAGTTTTTGGAAGTGGTCGGGGCCCGGAGTCAAGGGGGACCAATACGAAATTTTCGTAAAATCTACAGTTTTTAATTTAGAACCACAAATTTGGTTATCTCATGGTAATCCGAGTTAGCCCTGGACGGTTTGGGGAACGGGTCATCGGGGCCCGTTGTCAAGGGGGCCCATGCAAAATTTTCGTAAAATCTACAGTTTTTAATTTAGAACCACCAAATTTGGTATACTACCTCATGGTACTCTAGTTAGACCGTAAACCCTTTTTGGAAGGGATCGGGGCCCGGAGTCAAGGGGTCCCCATACAAATTTTCGCAAACTCTACAGTTTTCATTTTAGAACCACCAAATTTGGTGTACTACCTCATGGTACTTTAAGTTAGACCGTAAACCCTTTTTGGAATGGATCGGGGCCCGGGGTCAAGGGGATGCCCATACAAAATTTTCGCAAAATCTGCAGTTTTCAGTTTAGAACCACCAAATTTGGTATACTATCAGATGGTGCTCAAAGTTAAACCGTTGACCGTTTTTGGAAGTGGTCGGGGCCCGGAGTAAAGTGGGCCCATACAAAATTTTAGTAAAATCAACAGTTTCCAATTTAGAACCATCAAATTTAGTTTACTATCCCATGGTGCTCAAAGTTAAACCGTTGATCGTTTTGGGAAGTGGTCGGTGCCCGAATTCAAGAGGGCCCCGTACAAAATTTTCATAAAATCTACAGTTTTCAATTTAGAACCACCAAATTTCGCATACTACCTCGTGGTACTGTACGTTAGACCGTAGACAGTTCTTGGAAGGGGTCGGGGCCTGGGGTCAAGTGGGCCCATACAAAATTTTAGTAAAATCTACAGTTTCCAATTTAGAACCACCAAATTTGGTTTAGCATCCATGGTGCTCAAAGTTAAACCGTTGACCGTTTTGGGAAGTGGTTGGGGCCCGGGGTCAAGAGGACCCCATGCAAAATTTTCGTAAAATCTACAGTTTTCACTTTTGAACCACCAAATTTCGTATACTACCTCATGGTACTGCAAGTTAGACCGTAAACTCTTTTTGGAAGGGATCGGGGTCAAGGGGGCCATTCACAAAATTTTCGTAAATTCTACAGTTTTCAATTTAGAACCAACAAATTTGGTACACTACCTCATGGTACTCTAAGTTAGACCGTAAACCCTTTTTGGAACGGATCGGGGCCCGGAGTCAAGGGGGTCCCATACAAAATTTTCGTAAAATTTACAGTTTTCAATTTAGAACCACCAAATTTGGTATACTATACTGGCCTACTGAGAAGTTGCGACCCTGGGGACGAACAACGCATTGTCTGAAAAGGAGAGGAGGGGGGGGGCATAGCGAGAGAGAAATAGAGAGAGATGGACAGAACCAAGCCCAAGATTAAACAAGACCACTTAGTTGGTGCAGTCCAGTTTAAGCGCGGCGCAAGTTTTACTGTTTTAGTGTCTGAAACAACGCAAAACAATAAACCTAAGCCGTGGAAAAACTGCTGCAAATGTTCCCACATAAACACATGTAACTGAAAAGTTATTCGTAACTTACATCGGCGCTTTACTTTGAATGGATTAAGTTAAATAAAAAAGTTCCGTAAATTTTACGGGTAAATCGTAAAACTTGGCAGGTATGTGCTATCATATTGTCGAAATTTAAGCATCAGGACCTGCTTTGAATTTGGGATATGGTGTACACCCGCCGAAATTTTAATTTCGTATATGCCGTGTGGCCCAACGCACGTTTGGGACATGATTTACACCCACGGGATTTGTCCACCCGCCGAATTTTTAATTTGCATGTAGTGTGACCCAACACACGTTTTGAAAAAGAATCCGACTTGTCTCAACTGGGGGGAGGGGGATCCCAAAATAAAGCAAATGCAATGCAAATCAAAAACAACACACCAGATCTCTACGGGAAATGGCAAATTCGTACCAGGGAGATTGCCCCCGCCCCGAGTCAGCGACGTTACGGGGTCATATACAAAATGCATACACCGCAATTGCGTTTCTTTCACAGATCTTGTCAAAGTGTGGAAGTTTTCCTAGTAGAACAAAACGAAATGTACGAGTTTTCCTAGGGATATAAATGCGTTTGTAAGATTATAACGACACAAGGTTTATGTAGAAGCTTTGCCACTCACTAAATCTTGAGTTATGGCTTTAATATTTCGCATGTCATGCAATAAAGGCTAATTTACAGGGACTCAACAAATCGATCTTCAGGTGTTGACAAGATACCCACGTTACGGGCCTTTTTTCGGAGATTTTAAATTACAACCTTGATATTTCGTATTTGTAAACATTTAATAAAACATAATAAAAGTCACTGAACAGATTATTTCAATGGATCAGTTCTCAGCTCTTTACAAGGCGCCTGGGCAGCCGGCTTTTTTAGATTTAAGTTACAACTTAGATATTTGTTATGCAACTTAGATATTCTTGTTAACAGTTTATAAAACTTAATAAAAAGCACTGAACAAATTATTTCGCGGTTCTTTACAAAGCACCTTGGCCGCGAGCCTTTTTAGAAGATTTCAAGTTACAACCTAGATATAGTTAGAGCTTTTAGAGCCCATGAAAAATATCATATATGTTAGTTTACCTTTAGGGGTTTAACACCCCCTTAATTCAAAATTTTCTTTCGTCTATTGATAGCGTTGTCTAATGTTTTAAGTTTGAGCTTCTTGAACCCATAAGAAAGGTGATATATATTAGTTTAGGTTTGGGGGGCAACGCCCTTAAATTTCAACATTTCTAAAACAAAGTGCAATTTTTATAAGGTTCATAAATATTTATTTGATCAGTTTTCTTACACTAGATCGGAAACGTCCTCAGACGTTACGCATTATCTACAAATTATCCGTAGTGGGCATGTGTCCGGTGGGCAAGTGTCCTGTGGGCTTTAGTACGGACCTCCCTCTTCTTATACTTCCCAGTTATGTCAATATGATTAACTTGATACGTAAATGTTATGAATATGACATCGGTAGAATAAATACTGTTTAAAAAGCCTAGGTCTTTAAACAGTAATAGTAAATGACGGAGAAATTTACTTCGTTATAATATATATATATATATTAATTTTCCAGTAATATGTTTAAAGTCACTGAAAAATTGGCCTCCATATATAATACTGCAATAGCTTCCAAACAACTTTGATACTATTCTTTTCGTTTTCTTAAATCCAAGTACCTGGTTTACACACAAATTGTAGAATATATCAGAAGGAAGCCACACGTTTAATTTGCTATTTAACGAATGAGGAAACGATTAATGTGGTTATAATAATAATTCAAAATCTGCAAATTTCGGTATTTGTATGACAAAGGGCGATAACAATTTGAAAGTCGGGGCGATTGGCAACTAAGAAAACATTACATAAAACTTAAAAAAACGTAATAATAATAAATGAGAAAGTCTCCCCAAAAAAGGTTTTGTTTTAATTTTTTTAACTGCAAGGCCTCGTAAGTGCGCTTCCTGGGCGACTGCACCGATCGTCCAGGCGGCCCTGAGAGTATGTATTAAGAAATAATCCTGAATCCAGGAGTTTCCGTATCACTGTAATGTGCTAAAAACCAAATAATACATTCGAAAACCTTTGAGAAATTTCTGTGCTTTATACAACATCTGCACAGTGGATTTCCCATTTCATTCATTCAAAAACTTTTTTAGCTAAATAATAAATAAAATATCATTTCCCACAGAGATAACATACTATTTTCTCAGTACATCTGGAAACGTATTAGCGCAGTCCACTGTATTTCTAAAAAAAAAAAAAAAAAAAAATGCGTACTGCATACACGTTCAACATGTAACTAAAAAAATATCTTTGGAACACCTAAAGTTTATGTATAACTGATGAAATGGAATAGTAAGGAATATGTTTAACGAAGGTGTATCTTATCCACCCAGATGTGTTTTTGAAAACGAAAAAATCGTTTGTCAGGTGGTTGTTAGTTGAGGGAAGCATGAGCGGGAGGATTCCTTTTGTCTTTCCTCCCATCACCCTTAGGGTCTTAAGGGGAAGGGTGCGGGGAAAAATGCAGATAAACAAGAGATACGAACTCGTGGGTGAATCGGTTTCACAGCGTTGACAGTGTAATCAGCTTACCTTTGCTCAGAGTATAGTTTCGCGGAAGAAAGAAAAAGTTCTTTTCTTCCCCATCAGTAGACTGATATTACCAGTAAAGCCCCCTCCCCTTCCCCACAGGATTCTGACGGGTATATTGGATTGTAGAAAAAGTAACACCACACATTTTCTTAATCGCAGTCGAAGGTTTTGCTCCCTGGGTTTTGCTACTGGTAATTTTAGTTCCAATGCTGAAAATTCTCGGGTACGGAGAACTGGTCCCCGGAGAAGTGGCCACCGGAGAACTGGAAACATTGCAAATTCAGTGCCATAAAATTGTTCTGCATAGACAAATTTCGTGTGGCTATATTCTCCACTACCTGAGCAACTATTGTTCATAATTTTTTTTTTAATATTTCATTTTCAGCAAGAAATTTAGACATTTCCATGATTTTCGGGGCTAAGACTAAGCGGAGAACTGGCCACAAAAATTTTAAGGGGCCGTACAAAAATTGTGTTCTGGGCTGCTCTGTCTCCCCGAGATTGGTTATCTGACATACATAAAATGTCCGTAATTTCGTATTTTTTTATTTACGATATTTTTCTATAAACTATAACTACACAAATTCTCTGCGAGTATGAGCAAACCCAGGAAACTTGTCGGGTGGGGGGGGGCTTAAAACCTAAAATATGAAGTATAAAGAATTTCTGGTCCGATCGGGAGATTTTCAGACATTACAAGCTACAAGTCATCGAATTGCCTGCCTGAGGGCGTCTGCTGCCTCAGGAAAGTAGTGTGTGTGTGGGGGGGGGATACCAAAAGCGCCGCCCCGGTGGCGCAGTGGTCTAAGGCGTTGGCCTCTGATCATTCGTCCATAAGGGGTCCTGGTTCGAATCCCGGTCAGGCATGGATGTTGTGTTTGCCTTACGGCACTGGCTCTCTCCCTTCCCTGGAACCAGTGACTCTAAATTAGGGACGGGCGACTGCTTATAGCCCATTGAGTTGCTCACGGTGGTCGTTAAACCTCCAATCAAAAAAAAAAAAAGATACCAAAAGCGTAAAATATCAAAAATTTCTCATTTCTCTTCCGATCGGGAGATCTTCAGCATTTACAAGCTGCAACTCGACAAATTTTCTCAGCGCATGTGCACTCTCTAGAAACCTGTCGGCGTTGGGGGGGGGGGGGTATCAAAAGTGTAAAATATCAAAAATTTCTAGTCCCATCGGGAGATTTTTGGCATTTACAAGCTACAACTCGACACATTATTTGAAGGCATGTGCCTACTCAGCAATCCTGTGTATGTGAGGGGAGGGGGATACCAAAAGTGTAAAATATGAAGACTTTCTGGTCCGATCGGGAGATTTTCAGTATTTACAAGCTGCAGCTCGACAAATTTTCTGTTCTGAGCGCATGTGCCTACGTAGCAAACCTGTCCGGGGGGGGGGGGGGGGAGGAGTTAATTTCAAAAGTATAAAATATGAAGATTTTCTCGTCCGATCGGCAGATTTTTGGCATTTAAAACTCGACAAATTATTAGAGGGTATGTGCCTACTCAGCAAACCTGTGTGTGTGGGGGGGGGGCATACTAAAAGTGTAAAATAGGAAGATTCTCTCGTCCGATCGGGAGATTTTCAGCATTTAGCAGCTACAACTCGACACATTATCTGAAGGCATGTGCCCACTCATTAAACCTGTCCGGGGGGGGGGGGGGTACAAAACTGTAAAGTGTAAAATATGAAGAATCTCTCGTCCGATCGAGAGATACTCAGCATTTAGCAGCTACAACTCGACACATTATCTGAAGGCATGTGCCTGCTCAGGAATCCTGTCGGGGGGGGGGGGGGGGGTTGTAGCTTGTAAATGCTAAAAATCTTCGGATCGGACGAGAAATTCTTCATATCTTGCACTTTTGGTACTAACCCTCTTGCCCCCCCCTCCCAGACGGTTTTGCAGAGTAGGCACTTGACTTCAGATAATGTGTCGAGTTGTACGTAGCTTTTCAATGCTGAAAATCTCCGGATCAGACGAGAAATTTTTCATATTTTACAGTTTTGGTAATTCTACCCACCCACCCCCCCGACAGTATGCTGAGTAGGCACATGCCGTCAGAAAATTTGCCGAGTTGTAGCTTATAAATGCTGAAAATCTTCCGATCGGACGAGAAATTTTTCATATGTTACACTTTTGGTATTACCCCCTCCCACCACCACACAAACACACACACACACACAGGTTTCCAGAGTAGGCACATACGCTCAGATAATGTGTCGAGTTGTAGCTTGTAAATGCTGAAAATCTTCGGATCGGTCGAGAAATGCTTTATATTTTATACTTTTGGTACACACACACCCCTCCCCCGAAAAGTTTCCTGAGTCAGCACATGCGCTCAGATAATTTGAAGCCTTGTAGTTTGAAAACCCTGAAATCTTCTGTTGAAATGTAGATCATAAATTTTTTTTATAAAAAAATTATTAATTATCGCAATTAAGAAAAGACGAAATTACGGAAACTTTATATGACTCAGATAACCAACCTCTGGGTGTCGTGGGCATGAAGCGGTCAAAAACGCAATTTTTATACGACCCCTAAAAATTTTTGTGGTCAGTTCTCCGAGTGGTCAGTTCTCCGGTAGCCACTTCTCCGGTGGCCACTTCTCCTACACCCGAAAATTCTGTGTCCTTGATGAGGACATCCGGTTTCCCCCATAGTTTTCCCGAGTCCTGACTTTCCGGTCGTTCATTTAGTTGAGAGACTCCACATCCTTAGCAATGGAAAAATTCTTTAACATACGCGGGGAATTAAAGTAGCTTTACATGGCTACATCCAGTGGCGCACCCAGGAATTCTTGTTGGAGGGGGCTATCATCATCATCATCATCATCATTGTCAACCATTATCAATCCACTGCTGGACAAAGGTCTCCCCAAGTTTCCTCCACAACGGTCTGTCTTGTGCCAGTCTCCTCCATGTCACTCCCGCATACTTTCGAATTTCATCCACCCATCTTCCATGTGGTCTTCTTCTGGGTCTTTTCCTGTTCCTTGGAATCCAATCTGAAATTTCGGCTGTCCATCGATGGTCTGTCCTTCTGGCAGTATGTCCAGCCCATTGCCATTTCAGGGATTTAACTCTTATCATGATGTCTTCCTCTCTTGTCATTTTTCGGATCCACGAGTTCCTCTTCTTATCTCTCCTGGTTACACCAAGCATGCACCTCTCCAGGCTTCTTTAAGTTGTCTGCAGCCTTTGTATGTCTCTTTTAGTTAAGGTCCACGTCTCTGCACCATACGTAAGCACTGGAAGGATGCATTGATCAAACACTTTTCTTTTAGGACATAATGGCATATTGCTCTTCAAAAATTATGCTGTTTCTTCCAAAAGCTCTCCAGGCAAGTTTTGTACGCCGATTAATTTCTTCATCAATGTGACCCTCACTTGATATCTGCTGTCCAAGATAAATGTACGTGTCTGTTATCTCCAGCTTTTCTCCATCAATCGATAAATCTTCATTTCTTGTAAAAGCATTGAACATCACTTTTGTCTTCTGAAAGTTCATTTTTAATCCCACTTCTTTACTCTTGTCAGCAAGTTCCTGGATCATACTCTGCAGCTCTGATGGGGTAGTTGCAAAAATGACTATGTCATCAGCAAAACGAAGGTGGGTTAGATAATCTCCATTAATCTTTATCCCTTTGTTTTCCCAGTTCAGTGATTGAAAGACATTTTCCAATGTGACATTAAAGAGCTTCGGAGATATGGTGTCCCCTTGTCTCACTCCTTTTCCAATTTTTATGTGTGTTGTATTTTCAAACAGCCGAATCTTTGCACTTGCATTTTCATAGATGTTATTAATAATATTAATGTACGTATCTTCAATACCGCAGGATTTCAGGGCCATTGTAACTGCTGATGGTTTCACCGAATCAAAGGCTTTTTCATAATCGATAAAAGCCATGCACAATGGAAGTTCATATTCCCTCGCTCTTTCAATTAGTTCTCTCAGTACGTGGATATGATCTATTGTGCTGTAGCCACTCCTGAATCCAGCTTGTTCTCTCGGTTGAGCCATGTCCAGTGTCACTTTTAAGCGGTGTGAAAGAACTTTAGTGAAGATTTTATAAACCACTGATAGGAGGCTGATAGGTCTGTAGTTCCTGAGATCCTCAATGTCACCAATTTTATGTAGCAAGATCATTGTAGCGTTGTTCCAATCCTCAGGAATCTTCCCTTCATTAAGGCATCGAGTGAAAATTTGGGCGAGTACTGTTTCGATTTCTCCACTTGCTTCTTGTATGATGTCTACAGTAATTCCATCTTCTCCTGGAGCTTTTCCCCGCTTCATGTTCTTGATTGCATGTGCAACTTCTGCTGGGAGGACTGGAAGAACTCTGGTATTGGTACCTTTCATGATGTCTGGAGTACATGTATCGGAGGGGACTATATATACGTATATATAGTATACGCACGCAATGTGTGTACACACATTTATATATATATATAGTGTACGTCTATTGTTTATATACGGTTATGACGTACGTCGCTCCTTATCTCTTTGGGGCTTTGGGAAGAAGACATCATGTAATAGAAGACACTATGTAATTTTTTGAACATGTAAAATAATGTTTAATTTGTGACTTACGTCGCTCTTAATCTCCCTTGTGGCTTTGGAAAGAAGACACCATGTAATGGAAGACATTATGTCAGACACTATGTAATTTTTTGAACTAGTAAAATAATATTTTTGAATGTTTAATTTGTGACGTACGTCGCTCATAATCTCCTTGGAGGGCGTTTAAGCCCCCAAAGCCCCCTCCGTGAGTGCGCTAATGGCTACATCTATATCAAATACAGAGTTTATGAACACCACATGTTTCGTAAGTGAACGCAAGCGAACCGACGGATGCAATGTTTATATTCTAACGAATCCTGAAATTTCAGGTGATTCTATCAAAATCGTGAAACAATGGCAACTCCTCAAACAACAAGAAAATTGCAACCGAAAACTTTCGAGAAGAAATAAATGTGCGCGCCATCGATTCAGAGGATAACCTGATTTTAATTTATTCGGCTGTTGCGCATGGCTTTCAGTATAACGACATTGCAGACCTCAAGAAAGAATAACCGACCCCGGAAATTTCTTCCACCCCATCCTGCTACTTGTAATATCGTTTTTTTGCTACAAACTACAGTAGAATAAAAGTCGAAGTGCCGTCCCCGAAAATGTCTCCCATTTTTCTACTACTTACAAAGCATCTGTAGATTGCAGTGAATACGGAATTACCAAAACCGGAATTTTCCCCTACCCCATCAGCCTACTAACTGTAAGATCGTTTTTCACTGAAAACCGCGATACTAGTCGAAATACTAATCCGGAAATTTCCCCCACCCCATCTTGCTAACATAAACTACTGTAAAAGTGGTAAACATATGTAGGTTGCATTAAAAAATAAGGAAAAGCAGACCCCAAAAATTTCTACACGTTCGATATTTTGTGTCAAAGGCAATTTGTGTATGGTCCCTGACTGAAAGAGGTGGGGGACTCTTCCGTCCATCCATATGAATGGATGGGGAGCTAACAGTTCGTCTTTTCTTATTACACCGCGAAGAATGCCGAGTAGTTCACTACTCGGAATGCTTTCACGTAAACTGAACAATTTGCTTTACTTTTTGTAAAAAAAACTTACACATGTATGTTTCCTTTTCGCTTTTCTTCTAAATAGCCAAATCTCTAGAAAGGGATATTTAATTGATTATGCTAAAAACCAATAAAATTGAAACTAAAACCTTATCAGTGCAAAAATGAAAAATATCAGTATTAAAGTGATTGGGGAGAGAGGCACATTGGTACTGCAAGTTCTCACGATGTGGTTTTGGACGTTTGGCGAAAAAAATTCTATATGGAAAAAGTTTTGTACAGATAAACTCTTACACTTTCTCATATAAGGGATTTTTTGTTGTTGTTGTTGTTGTTGAGAGTTTAACAACCACCGAGAGCAACTCAACTCAGTGGGCTATAAGCAATCGTCTGTCCCTAATTTAATGCCACTGGTTCCATGGAAGGGAGCGAGCCAGTTCCGTAAAACCAGGGGGGGGGGGGGCTTCACCAAATTGGGGGGGGGTCACGCTTCTTCTATTCTCAAAATAACAATAAAAAAAAGGCAAAAAGATAAACTACGTCAACGTCGTATATTTTAAAATACAATTGTAATTGTTCATTAGTAAATGCACAAGGAAACAGAAATATCCTTTTATTTAAAAATAAAATTGAGCCTGTGATTTTATAGAAATATCCAGAAATGCTTTATTTCCAAATATTTATAAAAAAAAAAGTGAGAAATTAGTGAGGTTACTCCTACAAAGAACGAGAAGCACAAAAAATAAATTGAGAAATAAAGGCGCAAGAGGTTATCCGTTTCTGTATTTTTATTTATTTTATTTATGATAATTGTTTTAAACATTTCCCACACATCGTGAGAACATATCAAACACAATTACGGGGATGGCAATCAAGTTTCCTATCAAATGAGCAATACTGAATATGTAAAAAACGTTTTTACTTATTTTGCTATTTATTATTTTCTTGGAAATAAAGAGCTTTGGCCTCATAAATGGAGCTTGGTCTACTTTATGAGAACCAAGCGATTATTTAGTTGAACAGAATGAAAGACACTAGGTGGGCACTTCTCTTCCAGTAAAATTATTGAGGGCAAGATTCGCCTTGCGCCTCCGTAGTCGGCGCTTCTGCATAAGACAAACACAACATCCATGACTCACTGGGATTCGAATCCGGACCTACTTGGACGATTGGTCATATGCCTGCACCACCAGCAGGGGAGGGGGGCACTGTAGTTTTAGGAAATGTACTAAGTCATGGCAATTTATTTCTTCAAATTAAAGTACATTTCTCGCTTGTCTTACATAGAAAGTTTTCTCGAAATTTGTTTCGAGTCCCCAATCCAATTCTCCATCATATAGGCCAACAAATGGCAATCTTTATACCCCCTCCCCTTGAACATTCAAAGTTTTCCTCGGAGGAACGGCAATTGGTGCCCCGCCCCTTAATGAAAAACATGTGGCAATTTTCCTGTGTGGAAGTTTTCCAAGTTACTGAAAAACGTGTCGCAATTTTTATGTGTGGCGGTTTTCCGGCAACCAACGAAAATATTCGGCAAAGATTATTTTGCAGTGGAGCCGTTGCTAATGGCTCCACTGCAAAATAATATAGGGCAATATAAATAATATATGGCAAAATAATAAATGGCAATATGTTGCATACAGGTGCACGAAAAAGTCCCCCACATAGGAAAATTCCCCCACATGAATCTCCCCCATCTTTTTGAGTCAGGTATAGCGCACAAATTGCGTTTTACTCAAAACCTCGAATGTGGGGGAGATTTCTGGGCTTGCTGGTGATTTTCATTTTCACGCTGCTTAAAACAAATATGTGGAGGGTGAATTGCCGGGATCGGCATTTCCATTTTTCCCGCAACCTTCAGATGTTTTATAAGATATCCGGTAAACCGTCAAACAAGAAAAGCTTCACATATTCTTCAGCAACTTGGAAAAATGCCACACATTGGAACACTGTTACCCAGGAAAACTGCCCCATAGTTTTCACTAAGGGGCCGTCGTACACAAATGCGGTTCACTGTAAACTGACACACAGGAAAACCGCCACACATCTTTCAGCAACGTGGAAAACTGCCACACATTGACAAAGTGTCACACAGGAAAATTGGCACATGTTTTTTACTAAGGGGCTGGCCACAAATTGTTGTTCCCTTGGGGAACACTTTGAATGTGTGGCATATTTCCAGTCAGGCAGTTTTCCAAGTTTCCGAATTATGTGTGGCAGTTTTCCAAGCTGCCTCACGACGGAAAGGAGCTCTTTTGTTTGTCTGAATTTTCATGCCGACTCATAACTGGCCATAAAAGTTCGGGGAAGGGGGGGGGTATAAAGGTTGCTATTTCTTGGACTATATTGAGAATTGAATTGGGAACTCTATAATATGTAAGACAAACGAGAACTGTACTTTAATTTGACGAAATAAATTGCCGGACTCCGTACATTTCTTTAAACTACGGTGTGCAGTGTTCGACGGAACTACAGCACGACTCACGCTGTGCTCAGAAAAGGACGATAAGATGGGATTTTTTAAAAACGTTGAATTTTTACTTAGGCGTTAAGTATTTACATAACATGTCCAGCTTGTAATATTTTTTTGTAACTTAATTAATTCATAGGCCCTACACCTTGGCCTTTTTAACAGCTTTTAATACGCCGACTTCATATTCATAACGTTTAAGTATCAAATCAAGTTAATATGCGCTTTTACTGAGGCACTAAATATTAATTCACAGGACCTATGCCTAGGCTCTTTTAACAGTTTTTATTCTACCGGTTTCATATTCACAACGCTTACATATCAAATCAAGTTAATAATATTGTGGTTTTACTTAAACACGAAATATTAATTCATAAGGCCAAGGCCTAGACCTTTTTAACGGTTTTTATTCTACCGATGTCACATTCATAACGTTTACCTATCAAATCAAGTCAATAATATCGCGCTTTTTTACTTAAGAACGAAATATTAATTCCTAAGGTCTAAGCCTTTTTAATATTTTTACTATACCAATGTCATATTCATAACGTTTGCACATCAAACCAAGTTAATAGCATTGCTCTTTTACTTAGCCAATAAATTTTAATTCATTTTACGAAAATTTTGTATGGAGCCCCATTGACCCCGGGCCCCGATCCCTTCCAAAAAGGGTTTAAGTCTAACTTACAGTACCATGAGGTAGTATACAAAATTTGTGGTTCTAAATTGAAAACTGTAGATTTTACGAAAATTTTGTATGGGGCCCCTTGACCCAGGCCCCGATCCCTTCCAAAAAGGGTTTAAGTCTAACTTACAGTACCATGAGGTGGTATACAAAATTTGGTGGTTCTAAATTGAAAACTGTAGATTTTACGAAAATTTTGTATGAGGCCCTCTTTGACCCCGGGCCCCGACCACTTCCAAAAACTGTCTACGGTTTAACTTTGAGCACCATGAGATAGTATACCAAATTTGGTGGTTTTAAATTGAAAACTGTAGATTTCACGAACATTTTGTATGGGGCCCCTTGAGCCCGGGCCCCGACCCCTTCCTCAAACCGTCTAGGGGCTAACTTAGAGCACCATGAGATAATATACCAAATTTGGTGGTTCTTAATCGAAAACTGTAGATTTTACGAAAATTTTGTGTGGGGCCCTCTACACCCCGAACCCCGACCACTTCCCAAAACGGTCAACGGTTTAACTTTGAGCACCATGAGATAGTATACCAAAATTGGTGGTTCTAAATTAGAAACTGTAGATTTTACTAAAATTTTGTATGGGCCCACTTGACCCCGGGCCCAGACCCCTTCCAAAAACTGTCTACGGTCTAACTAAGAGCACCGCGAGATATTATACCAAATTTGGTGGTTCTAAATTAAAAACTGTAGATTTTGCGAAAATTTTGTATGGGGGCCCCTTGACCCTGGGCCCCGATCCCTTCCAAAAGGGTTCATGGTCTGACTTAGAGTACCATGAGGTAGCATACCAAATTTGGTGGTTCTAAATTGAAAACTGTAGATTTTATGAAAATTTTGTATGGGGCCTCCTTGACCCCGGGCCCCGACCGCTTCCTCAAACTGTCCACGGTCGAACTTAGAGCACCATGGGATATTGTACCAAATTTGGTGGTTCTAAATTGAAACCTCTAGATTTTACGAAATTTTTGTATGGGGCCCACTTGACCCCGGTCCCGATCCCTTCCAAAAAGGGTTTAGGTCTGACTTACAGTACCATGAGCTGTTATACAAAATTTGGTGGCTCTAAATTGAAAACTGTAGATTTTACGAAAATTTTGTATGGGGCCCTCTTGACCCCGGGCCCCGACCACTTCCACAAACGGTATACGGTTTAACTTTGAGCACCATAAGATAGTATACCAAATTTGGTGGTTCTAAATTAAAAACTGTACATTTTACGAAAATTTTGCATGGGGCCCCCTCGACCCCGGGCCCCGACCCCTCCCAAAAAAGGTTTACGGTCTAACTTAGAGTACCATGAGGTAGTATACCAAATTTGGTGGTTCTAAATTGAAAACTGTAGAATTTACGAAAATTTTGTATGGAGCCCTCTTGGCCCCGGGCCCCGACCACTTCCAAAAACGGTCTACGGTTTAACTTTGAGCACCATGAAATAGTATACCAAATTTGGTGGTTCTAAATTGAAAACTGTAGATTTTACGAAATTTTTGTATGTGGGCCCCTTGACCCCGGCCCCGACCTCTTCCTCAAACCGTCTAGGGGCTAACTTAGAGCACCATGAGATAGTATACCAAAATTGGTGGTACTAAATTGAAAACTGTAGAATTTACGAAAATATTGTATGGGGGCCCCTTGACCCTGGGCCCCGATCCCTTCCCAAAAAGGGTTTACGGTCTAACTTAGAGTACCATGAGGTAGTATACCAAAATTGGTGGTTCTAAATTGAAAACTGAAGAATTTACGAAAATTTTGTATGGGGCCCCTTGACCCCGATCATTTCCTAAAAGGGTTTACGGTCTAACTTGGAGTACCATGAGGTAGTATACCAAATTTGGTGGTTCTAAATTGAAAACTGTAGATTTTACGAAAATTTTGTATGGGGGCCTCTTTGACCCGCCTCGAACCCTTCCTCAAACCGTCTACTGGCTAACTTAGAGCACCATGAGATAGTATACCAAATTTGGTGGTTCTAAATTGAAAACCAGAATTTATGAAAATTTTGTATGGGGCCCCCTTGACCCCGATCCCTTTCAAAAATCATCTACAGTCTACCTTAGTGTACCATGAGGTAGTATATCAAATTTGGTTCTAAACTGAAAACTGTAGATTTTAAGAAAATTTTGTGCGGACCCCTTCCAAAATCAGTCTACGGTCTAACTTGGAGTACTATGAGATTGTACACCAAATTTGGTAGTTCTAAATTGAAAACAGTAATGCCGCAAAATTTTTGTTTTGCCGTTAAAAGCCGTTGTACAAACTTTCTGATATTACTTGATCCTTGACATACAGCGCCGACTGCTGTTGGAGAAACAAAATAGAAACGAGATGTCGGTGTTTTGTCCTGTCGGTGTTTTGTCCTGTCGGTATTTTGTCCTGTCGGTGTTTTGTCCTGTCGGTATTTTGTCCTGTCGGTGTTTTGTCCTGTCGGTGTTTTGTCCTTTCGGTGTTTTGGTTGTCGGTGTTTTGGGTGTCGGTGTTTTTGGTGTCGGTGTTTTGTCCTGTCGGTGTTTTGGGTGTCGGTGTTTTGACCGGCACCCCCTTGAGTGAGGCCCCCGGGGCCGCTTAAGGGGACTCGGTACCCTTAAAACTTGTTTTTTGCTTAATAAGTTAACTTCTGTTTTTCATACATTTTTATAAGTAGGGCGATACTATGAACTGATTTTGAAAAAAAAAACAAAAAACAACAACATGTGTTTACAATTTTTGAAATTTAAATTAAAAAAAATTGAAGTTATTTAAAAAAACCTTTTTTCTTTATTTTTAATCATTTCGCAATGATTTTTTTTTTAGATTTTTTACGCGTATATATTCTATAACTTTAGGGATTTGATTTTAAATAAACAAAATAGTTTAGCAGAAAAAAAAAACACATGTATATGTACAAAATCAGGAAAAACAAGTATATTTTACATTTAAATTTTTTTGTTTTTATTTTATTGCAGATTCCATCCCTAAATCTATTAACTGGGTGATAGGGAAACTACCAAAATTTTTTCAAGTGGTTTGATAAATCTATGTTCAAGTTTTAGTACTTTTAATGGAGAGACTTGTCGGGAAAATGCGATCAGAGATAAATGAATTTAAAGATTTAATTCTTGCAAAAATGTTGTATAACCACAATGTTTCCTTTATGATTTTTTTTGTGCATTTATATAATACACATACCTACAAGTGTACAGCTACTACATACAGTAAGTCTTGATCACATTATCCACCTCAGTCTCAGTTTTTAGTCTGCTAATTACAGCATCACATCAGCTTGCGGTGACGAGCAAAATATCAAGAATTGAAAATAATGTCTAAAATAATTGTGAAAAAAGTGTCAAAAATATTTTGCTCATGTTTCTTTTGCACCAGAAAAATCGTTCTGAAGGAGTACACAATGCATGAAATAATTATAGTGCCTGCATATAGATTTGCCTATTTCACGATTTTTGCCTCTTATCCAAAACCAGTTGTCACCTAAATCACAGAACTAGGAATGGTGGGGGGGGGGGGGTATAAACAGCTACATTTAAATTAATATGAGGAAGGGTTGTAGAGATTTTCAGATATTTAGATAAGAGAGAAGAAAAAAACCCCACAAAAACCTGAAATTGTTTTATGTAAAAGTGAAGGTTCATGTACGAGGCAAAGTCAGAGGCTTGCGAGCAAGAAGAAAAAGTAAATATAGTAATGATGCATATTTCTTTTGAAATGTCATATTCATTCTGTGAGATTCAATGATCAACACCATCCCTGAAGTTTGCCTGTGTCATTTCAACATTTGATTTTTTTATATAATACAAAAATCACATATTTTTAAATAACGATGACCTACCTAATTATGTTTTTTTTTAGATTGATAAATTGAATGCATACCATTTCATAATACCACGCATATTTGACGCACAACAAACGTGCGGAAAACCTTTTTCTTCGCAAAACAAGTGAGGCATGTTGTGTGTCAAAAAAAGAAAAAAAAAAAACAACCGTAAACATTAAAGGGGGCGGGGCATTTCCAGGGACATCTCAGTAGTAAAAATATTTTTACTCATGTTATATGCTTCCGATCAACTCAAAATTTAGTTACAATATAGTAGAGGTCCCAAAGTATATTTTAGGGCAAAATTTAGAAAATCGATATTTTTGTCAATTTGTGCGAAATGAAGGATACCAAGCCCCCTTAAAAGACGGGAAAGTTAAAAAATGCAGATTTAGTAGTAATCTACTGAGTATTGTACAGGGCTGTAGCTACTGGGATGATAGGAAAATGTGGTTGCTCTCTCAGAATTGTTGTTCCAGAAAGCGTAAATTCATGCTCTGGGGATGTAAAAAAAAAAAAAAAAATGTAACTAAAAAAGAAAGTTACACACACCTTTCAGTATTTTCTTTATAAAGACTTTATTTATGTAGCCTGATACAATATTCCATGCAGTTAACTAGGGTGCAGAATAACATACATTATGAGGTGCGTACTGATAGCCCCCACAACCCCCTTATTGCGGAAGGGGGGCTCAAGCTCTGAGAGCCTCTAGCTTAAGCAAAAACATTTAACAGAATCTTTTGCGAAAACTTATTTTGAATAAAGAAACAACCAGCAATTTTTTATGGCAGCTTTGAAAGAAGTATTAAAAAGAGAAGTAATTTTTGGTTATTTTTTTTCGCGGTTAAAATTTATTAAAACTGGATGAGGGGAAAGCAGTTATTTCAGAAGACATGAGACCCCCTTTTTTTTTAGTCATAGCCAGTGCTTAATTTGCGCCGTAGCTCACCAGAGCTCAGCTCCGGTACTTCTTCATTTTTGGCGAATTTTTCAATATTAGCCTAGAGAGCTCCGGAGTTCCGAAAGCGACGTTTTTTTTTTGTTTTTTTTTTGCTCGCCCGAACGCTGGAGGGAGACCGCACGTCAAAATCAATCCTCCGCTTTCGATAAAGTCTAGGAACGCACGAGCAATAACTCACCGTTCGACGATACACCGTGAACACGCCAACCTCTGTTGTGACGTCACGTGCGACGTGCCACACACAGTTCTTCTGCAGCAGTCTCTGGCAGCGAGGGAAATTTTTTTTAATTGGAGGTTTAACCACTGCCGTGAGCAACTCAATGGGCTATAAGTAGTCGCCCGTCCCTAATTTAGGGGCCCACAACATCCATGCCTCACGGGATTCAAACCCGGACCCCTTTCGGACGAATGATGAGGAGCCATCGCTTAGACCACTGCGCCACCGGGGCGGCAGGGAAAAGTATATGAGGATTAACCGTAACTGTTGTTGCCTGTGGTGTAATGGTTGATGTTGTTGTCCCACACTTAAATTTTCACGTAGGTTTGTATTAAAATATGAGTAAGCGAAAAATTAATGTTTTTTGGTTGTACCAGCTGTAAAAAAACAGCTTTGACTGAACCGTCCAGCGTGACTCCGACTCCGAGGGATAACGAACTGCAGACGACGACGATAAACCATCCATGTGTTTCAAATGAAGAGAATCCGGGTGAAAACACCTTTTCAGAAAATTTGCCATCATGCTGGCGGGCTAAACCAACAGGGTTTGTATCTCTCTATTCTAAAAAGAAAGTAACTGCCGTTACCGCCGCCGCTGTTTTAGAAATTTCGCGACACTCGCGCTCTTCTAGCTCGCAGCGTAAAAGTATTGAGCATAAAAATATGAAATTCACATCGTTTGTAGCGAATTGTTTGGAGAACATGCTGAAATAAACCATTTTTCTATTCTAACGATACTTCAAGAGCTATTGCATTTCAAAATAAGGTAAGCAACAAAAGTGCTATCAGTTCGCGTTCTGGACACACTAACAGCAACAGAACCACGAAACTTTGTTGGCATATAGGGCCATGGCTGGATTAGTTGCACCTCGTCGCCCTTTTTTGAATTTCGATTTAGTTTGCGAGAAATTAAATTTCCAAATTTCACAAAATTCTCTATTTCGCGATGGGATTCATTTTAAAAAACGGATATATGGCAAACTATAAATCATAATGAAATTTTTTCAGCATAAACTCACAGCAATATAAATCATTGCAATTTTTCAGCATAAACTCACAGCAATCATCCGTCTTTTTCAAAAACATTTTTTAAGAAAAAGTCATTTTCTGATTTTTAAGCATTTTTTAAAGTCGCAAAGGAAAGGAACGAGCGGTTTATTCTGTCTTCAGCGTTATAACCACACAGGAAAGTTGGAAAGTTCTGGTCCCGTGACCTGCTGCCCTGGTGACGCAGCTATTTTTAGCACTCTCTTCTAATTGGATGAAAGGACAGTCTACTGATAGAGAAATCCCCCTGTAAGTTTAAAGAGGTCTTTCAATATTTGGAAAAACGTGAAAAAAAGAAATCGTGGAAAAGCTACATTCACTTGGACTGTCAATCTCATGTACTCGTGCGCTGGAACTCTCATCAGCGATGTGTGAACTTGTAAGTGTTAAGTTCCAAGAAGAAAAGTTAGTGTGTCCATCAAAATTACGTGAAGGGATCTTCACAATTGGGGGTACCATGACATAGAACACAATCCAAGCACTTCAACTTCAGAGAGTTTGTTTCATGTGACAAGCATATCCGTATTTCAAAATCCAACACCTGAATGTTTAGGAACACTAAGCTATGCAGTATGACACAAGTGCTGTCTGATGTCATTCCTGGAATGTCAAGAATTTTACCACTATTTTACGAAGACTCGTCATCTATAGCTGTGATTAAGCTTGCGATGAACATAATGAAACAAGTTACACAATTTCATGATGGAAATAAAATTCGTGTGATGGCAGTGGACCAACCATTGTTTGCGTTAGCAAAACTGATTCAGTGGAATTATCCAGACACATATAAGAAAAAACGTTCCTGGTGATATTCGGTGCATTTCACATTGAACAAGCTTTTCTCCGAGTTTTGGGTCTGTGGATGTCAGGAAGCGGATGGAATGGTGCAATTGCCCATTCTGATATTGCATCTCCTCGTGCTGCTGAAAGTTATCTATAAATAACCTACATGACAAAAGCCAGAGTAATTCACCAAGTAACTGGTGCAGCACTATAAATATTTGTTGCATGATGCTTATCAAGAAAATAATCCCGAGATTGAATTTAAGATTTGGTGTGAAAAACGAGCAAAAGAGAGTGTCATGTTCAAATATTGGCTGACTTGTCCTAATATAGAAATCCTATTGTTTCTCTTTGTTCGCTGAGTCAGAAAAGGAAACTACTCTTTATATCGTGACTGTCTAGAAAATGATTCCTTGGTTTTTGTTTTCTTGATCATCATAACTATGCACGTTGGATACCAATCCATCTGAAAGACCTTTTTGATGCAGACATTCAACTACAAGTTATACATAGCTCATTTTCTTCAGGGCAGTTTGTGATAAGAAAATCAAACAGAATCCTCTCAGAAATCAGCGTAGACCAAGCACATGAACGAAGTAACGCAATAGTGAAAGGGGATGGCGGCGCAGTAGGGTTGACACAGGATCCATTGGCACTAACTCGCTGGATGGTTGCAGGACCAAAAATCTGTCGGTTATTACAAGAATTTGAGAGTGACATTCATGCTACTCAAATTTCAGGATTTCATGTTTCCGAAGGATATGATAGCAATCCTAGTTTCACAGGAAAGGCAAAAAATAAACTTGGAAGACATAGATGCTCTTTAACGAAGATACTACTGCATTTTCATTCACCCTACAACCGTATATTTCCATTCCTACGGAAATTTTAGACATTATTGAAAGATACATATTACTACCGTACTGTTCAACCAGTAACAATACAAGTGTAAATGATGCAAGACAAGAGTTGTTCATGAACAAAAATCGTCCGCTTGAAAGTCTGCCACCGACAAAGGGTGCATTACAACAACAGGTATTAGGTAGTGCTTTCCAAGCTGGACACATTTGGGGATAAGTAAACAGATGCACAATATATGTACCATCTCCAAACGAATGGGGATAGTGGTTAGATGATGTATCATGGTAGATGAAATAGTCGGAGTTGCCAGAAATTTCTGATTCATAAAGAGCTAATCAAATGTATGTGTAAAATCTGTTAAGAACAAGTGTGGCTGCAGAAATGGCGGCGTGTCTTGCACACTATTGGGCAACTATAAGAATGAATGTGAACAATGATTTGGTGCCGGCCAATGTTGTGAAAAAGCTATGTTTTTAAAAAGCAATGTTCAAATTTGGTAATATTCAGTATCCTTCAAGCATTAATAAAAAAATATTCATTTTTTGTTAGTAAGAGGAAATATTATGTTGCCCTTTCTTTCACTTTACCCAGTATACGCGACTGAAATAGCACCTACATTGTTTCTTAGCCTATTTTTAACATGAAAAATGAAATCCTTGACCTGAAAAACATATAAATCGATACCAAACACTCTTTTGTAACAAAATCTGAACACGTGTAGCCATTTTGAAAAATATCCGCCATCTTAGATTCCTATGACTTTGGGCGATGCCTCCCCATCTTATTTTCACTGTATAACCATAAACTACATTCTTACCAATGGGGATATTCTTATCACAATTTTCAGTTTTTTAATGATTTCTATTGTGTAGCACCTCCACTATGTTGCTTAGTAGTAGGCCTTGGTTCCAGACTTCTTATGCGGCGCTCTAATTCATCCCACAGGTGCTCTATAGGATTAAAATCAGGGCTCTGTGCTAGCCAGTCCACACACGATACGAAATTATCGCCAAACCACGCCGTAACAGTCTTTGCTTTATGGCTCGTTGCATTATCATGCCGATACCAACAAAGCTCGGTTCCATAGTATTGCCATAGAGTTGGTAGGGCAAAATTGTCCAGAATATCGAGGTAGACGTGCTGATTAACAGGTTTGTCCACGATAACCAATGGGCGGGTACCATACCACAAAAAACACCCCTTCACTAGTACACTGCCAGCTCCAAATTTGCCAGTACACTGTGGTAAATAGCATTCCCCCGGCTGCCATCATACCCACACACGGCCATCAAACTGATGGATCGTCTATCTGGATTCATCAGTTCATAAGACCCGTTTCCATTGATCTACGGTCTACAATAAATGTTCTTTACACCATGCTAAACGGCGAGTAGCATTCCGAGTGGAGATGAAAGACTTATGAGCTACCGCACGACCACGGGAACCCATGGAATGAAGTTCTCTGCGAATGGTACGTGTACATACCGAGGTTCCAGCATTTTTACTCACTTGTACAGTGAGGTCTTGTGCAGTACTCTGTCGATTAGCTGTAACGACTCTCCTGCGGCTTGGACGTCCTCTATCACTGATTTTTTTGGTCTGCCGGTACGTTTTGCTGCTTTAGGCATGCCATGTGTATTCCACTTTTTCAGCACATCCAAAACAGTTAACTTGAGTATGTTTAAACGCCTCTCAATTTCTCTTATGGACAACCCACTAATGTAACACCCAACAATCTTTCCTTTCTCTAAGTCAGTTCTCTTCCGCCGCGACATTTTCACTCGTCCTCCCAGTGTGATATGATCGCGGTCAGCGGAAGGCTTGTTGTATACTGTTTGCAGCTGTACCGCGCATCTTAACAACGCAGCGGATCCGTTCATTTGTTTTTGAAGGGGTGTCCGGTGACTTTTGTCAATACAGTATATATATATATATATATATATATATATATATATATATATATATATATATATATATATATATATATATATATATATATCCAAAATGACTCCACAACTTTAATCTTGTCTCCGGCAGCTAGAATGTACCTGGCCAAGGCAGCGGCCAGTGCGACATGAAACTAGAGGGTGCTAAGGTTTAAATATGCATTTATTAAACAATCGGAGTACAGAATGAGAATGTGAGTCATGAAATAATTATGTGCAAATGAGCGCCAGAACAAGTAGGCAAAGAAATAATACTATATACACTGCCTGGAGGTAAGATAGAGGGAAATTAAACAGGTTAATTAACGATGTAATTGTCAACAAAAGGATAGAGCATTCATATTAGTTCAAACTGTGAAGGAAACTCTCAGGCCATCAATCTGGAACCAGCTGAGGTATGGACTACAGAGTTTGTAGAAGTTGTAAAGAGTTTCTGTATTGACAGCGTGTTCATGCACTAACTGTAGACGGAACTTTAGTCGAGCTGTGAAGTGATGGGCAAACTTCTCGCTTGCCTCTGTAAGAGTAGGTACAGTGGAGTTTTCCTGATGCGTCAGTTGATGGGAGTAAGTTACTATTTTTACAAGCGTGAAAATATAAACACACACTGATGGGAGAGGAGAAGCAGGAAGAATATCTTGAAGTAGGGTAAAATATGAGACAGCACTCAGATTTCCTGGGCAAAGATGGTGTGCAATGCGGAACATGAGATTTAACACAGGTAGCAAGACTGGACAAAACCAATAGACATGTTCAATGTCTGCCGGGACATCACAGTAGGCACATTGTGGAGAAACAACAAGAGTCATTCTGTGTAATAATTGAGGAACGGGGAGGCGGCGATGCAGAAACAGCCAATGAACATTCTTCTCATGAGGTGCAGGAAGGAGAGGGTGTGCAGCAGACCAAACAGCTGCCAAGGAGGCAGACGGAACAGCAGCGATAGGCATTGGTTGCTGAGGTGCACATGTGCCAAGAATTTCACTCAAAATCTTCTGTGAGCATGCCTCAAGCGTAAACGATTTCATACGGAGTTGCACAAAAAACGGAAAAAGTCGCGGTGCTGCTGCAACCTGTAGAATTCCTTCAGGAGAGGCCAAAGATGGGTATAAACGGAGGATCGACGATTTTATCGACGTGTAGAGTGTCCGGGAGGAGACGGAATCATGAAGATGAGTAGATAGGCGAGATAAATCTTTCCATGTAAGGTTGAGGTTCACAGGGTCTCTTACAGTAATAATGCCTATACACGCATCCATTCTGGAGAGGTAAAGAATGGTCGGTCAGAGGGATGAAGAGCTGATGAGTAGAAAAGTGGTTCATTTAGAATATCCGTAGTGGAGGAGGGGGTTGCTCTCTGTAATGGGAGAGACCTCAGGATTTCTATGGCCTTCCAGTAAACGGCCGGGAGGCTTTGTCACAAAGCTGGGAAACCATCCATTCGAAGAAAGACGGCGAACGTTAATGAAGGATTTTTCAGTGAGGCAAGAACATTACGTACTGTGCATGTATATGGGTTGTAGCTATTGAGCACATGAAAGAACCAGTGAAGCCATGCGGCACGGTAAACGAAATCTACAGCAGGAAGACCAATTCCTCCCTGTGAAGGTGAGAGGCTGAGTGTAGAGGAGCTGACCCAGTGATGCTTTGACCATACAACTGAAGTAAGGCATGCTTGAACTTGACGGAGTCTGTAGCCAGGAGCGGTATCCATTTGCCAGGAATAGTAACACTTTGATAAGATGTATGTGCGAGCAATGTGAGCTCTTTGAAGGAAGGAGGTGCAAAATTGCGCTCTTCTCCAGAAGCCTGCTGCTTTGAAAAGGGAGGGATAGAAAGAGGACTAATTCGTTCGTACGGCCTCCGATGTGGTTCCGAGATGAATTCCTAAGAATTTTTTGGGTGGTACTTGACCATTTGGCTTCCCAGGGAGAGTCGTAGCGGAGTTTCCAAGTGCGGCACCAGAGGCCTGTGCTTTTCTCAAGATTGAGTCTGGCGCTGCGATAGCATGCTTTTGGTAGCAGAGAAGAAGGGTGGGGAATTGGGTGTCGTGACGTATGCAGAAGGTTGCATCATCTGCATAGGCTGAGTAGGTAATTATATGATGTCTCGTGCTGGCTGTTGCTGGAGGGAGCCGATGTATAAAATCTCTTCGCGTCAGGTGCACAAACGGCTGAAAATTATGGCAAATAATTGTCCAGATAGAGGGCATCCCTAACGAATTGCTCTGGAGAACTCTATTGGAGCTGTCAGGAAGGCAGTGGTCTGAACTTGTAGAGTTGCTCCTTGATAGAGAGAAAGGAGTGAGGTGATGGAGATAGGGAAACCAAATGCTTTTGAAGTGTTGCAGAAAGATAGACGTGGGATATATTGTCAAATGCTGCTTTTTGATCAATATTAAGGAGAGCCAATGGCTCGGATAGAGTATCAGCAACGAAGATTAAGTCACGTAGGAGTGTAAGATTGTCAGTGATCGAACGTCCAGGCACAGTATAGGATTGTTGAGGTGAAACGATATGAGGTAGAATGGTATTGAGGCGGTGTGAAAGCAGCTTTGTTTAGAGCTTGTAGTCGAGGTTTAATAATGAAATTGGGCGCCAGTATGCAAGATCCAGGAGGTCTCCTTGTTTTGAGAATAAAGCAACGTAAGCTTGCGTGAAGCATTGTGGAAGACTGGAGGAGGCGAACGCATCGTTGAAAGCCGGGAGCTGGAGCTGGAGTAGATGTGAAGAGAAGACATTAAAGAATGCATGAGGAAAGCCATCAGGTTCCGGTACAGCATTCCGATTGAGAAATTTAAATGAGGTTTGGAGTTCCGGCAAGGTGAAAGGATTCGTGAGATTGTGTTGTAGATGATTTGGAACTTGAGGAAAAGACGTAAGAAGTGGGGAGTCAGATGTTTCGCCGTTAACGTCAGTGGCCCCGTATTTTCGCTTAAAAAAATCGTGTACTAAGGAACACATGACGTTAGGATCTGAAGCAATCTCCCCAGAGAGGAGTCGCAGATGTCGAATCGTGGTGGATTCCTGACGAGTTTTTCGAGAAAGTGGAGGTACTCATACGAGTTGTTAATAGGAGTAAGATGAAGAAGGCGTAATCGTTGGATCGCCTGAGCAGCCATGGGAGTGAGGAGGGTTATTAACTCAGCTTTTATAACCGGGAACATCGGATCATTTAGCGTGAGATCAGCCAGCTCGGACCGAGTATTTTACAACTTCATGTTTCGTTTGACTGTAGCGGAGTAAGTGAATTGGCAGATGAGAGTTAAGAGTTGATGTTTCGTATGAAACTAATACTGGAGGGTCCTCTGGGTGGGATCGATGTTGTCGATTTTTGATTGTAAGAGACTGCGAACTATGCTGTAGAAGGTGGAATCATGTAAGAAGGTACTGTCAAACGTCCAACGTCGGCGTCGAGAAGGCCTAGAAATTCTTGCTCCAATTTGGAGAGTCACCGCACAGTGATCGGAAGAGGCTGTTGCGTGATGGTGACTTCCTTGGAGTGCTGACACGAGAACAGAGGAGACATAAAATTTATCTAATCTTGCTACTGATGATGAAGCAGGGTTGCTGGAACGCCAAGTATAAGAGTGATGTTCTGGGTGAAGCAAACGAAAGGCGTCCATGAGAGTGAAGTCAGCTAGCAAACACTGTAGACCTTGGATAAGGCGAGGACAATGTTCTTGTTGATTCAGAGCTCGGTCCATCTGAGGATCAGTAGTGCAGTTGAAGTCTCCTCCCAAGATTACATTAGAGGATTCCGAAATTATTAGAAGAGCATTATTGAGGGAGGTTAAGAGATGTTCAATTGGAGAATCATCGCAAAGAATATAAATATTGAAAATATGATATGCTTTATCGTCAAGCATGAAAACAAGGTGCTAAGAATCACCGGAGGACCGGACTAGGCTGCCATCTGATGCTGACCTTGGCTAGGTATAATGGACGCTCTCTATTTTCTGATTCAAGGCTCCTTGAATTGGAAGAAGAACTACAAAGGATCAAGTGGGACGTCGTCGGGCTAAGTGAGGTAAGGAGAAAAGGAGATCTCATGGACATCTCTTCTATTATGGTGGGACAGATACTGGCAGAACTGGTTGTGTTGGGTTTATAATAAACAAGAAACTGATGGATAAAATTGTAGGAGTTGAAAGTTCCTCTGACAGCTGCACGACTTGCTATCCAACTCTCGAGAATATACCAGGCTCTGATTATTCAAGCTTATGCACCCACCACAAGTCATCCTGAAGAAGAGATTAAAGAATTTTATGAGGAAATTCGTCATCTAAATAATAAAGGCAAGCAGCACTTGAAGATCATTTTGGGAGATTTCAATGCAAAAATAGGGTAACGGCAACAGAATGAAACTTCAGTAGGTAAATTCGGTCACGGCAACAGAAACCAGCGTGGAAATACTCGTAGAATTTGCAGAGGCAGAAGTGTTTTTCATCATGAACACCTTTTTAAGAAAAAGCCTATAACTTTACGTGCAGTCAGATTATCGTTTCGAAGCTGCTTTCTCTGTTTTTTTTCCTCTGCCTTCTAATTTTGTGCCTACCTATAACACTTGAAGTATCAGGTTGAGTTATCATTCCCACATCTTCCAAAAGCGCACTTGAAATGATGGCTCCGTACATCCAGATATCTCACCCAGGATTTGAAGAGCGTTCTGCATCGCGTAATTCAAAGGAATGGCTATTTTGCCCATCCAGAATCTTTCTTCAGGTTTTGCATTGTTTTTGTATATCATCATCATTGTCAACCATTACCAATCCACTGCTGGACGAAGGTCTCCCCAAGCTTCCCCCACAACGGTCTGTCTTGTGCCATGTCACTCCCGCATACTTTCGAATTTCATCCACCCATCTCTGATGTGGTCTTCTTCTGGGTCTTTTCCTGTCCCTTGGAATCCAATCTAAAATTTCGGCTGTCCATCGATGGTCTGTCCTTCTGGCAGCATGTCCAGTCCATTGCCATATATGTATTATATATATACACTGAAGTGCCAGAAAAACTGGTACAACAGTCTAACACTTGGTAGGTCCCCCACGGGAGCGCAGGACTGCAGAAATACGACAATGAAAGCTTCTGGAAATATGCTGTAGGCAATGCACACCATACTTCCTGCAAAGCGCTCCACAATTCGAGTGTATTCCGAGGTCTCGGATTCCTGTGTTCGATAACGCGCTGCACGGCATCCAAAATGTGTTCTATCACGTTCAGATCTGGGGACTTAGGTGGGAATGGCAACACTCCAAACTCAGATGAATGCTCCTCTAACCATAATGTGGCGTCCCGACACTTGTGTGGAGGTGCATTGTCCTGTTGGAACAGGCCCAACCCATCAGTATGAATGCCGGACATGAACGGGTGTACCTCGTCAGAAAGGATGCGCACATAACGTTGGCCGGTCACCGACGTTTGTACACGTACCAGGGGTCCCAGTGAAGTCCTGCTAAACACACCCCATACCATTACGGACTCCCCACCAGCCGGTACAGTTCTTTGTTGACAGGCGGGATCCATGGCTTCATGGGGTTTGCCCCACACACGAATCCTTCCATCTGCCCGCTACAGTTGGAAACGCGACTCGTCAGACCAGGGTACTTGTTTTCAGTCATCAAGTGTCCAATGGCGGTGTTGCCGTGCCCAAGCGAGACGCATAGCTATGCGTCGTGCACCCATCAAGAGGACTCGAGTTGGGCGTCTGCTCCCAAAGCCCATATCGTGCAGGGTACGTTGCACAGTCCGGACGCTGATGCTTGTTGAGGCTCCAGCATTGAATTCCGATAATACCTGCGAGAGTGTTGCACGCGCATCGCGTGAAACGATTCTTGACAGCCGACGATAGTCACGTCCACCCAATGTCATTTTACGGCCATACTGGTACGTAGGTTGGAGGTTTTGCTGGAATTCTTGTAGTCACAGTACACCCTTGCAATGGTCGTCCGTAAAAATCCGAACTTCCTTTCTACCTCCGAAATACTGTGGCCCATCTCACGAGCGCCAACTATGACACCGCGTTGAAAATCACTTAAATCGGTATTGTCATTCTCAGGCCGAAAACAGCTCTGACAGCTAGCAAGGATGTCTATCGTTTCATATACACACTAGCGGAAGCAACCGAGTACGCGCATAGGTGACGTTGCTATGCATTTTGCATAAGCTCGTCTGTACCAGTTTTTCTGGCACTTCAGTGTGTATACACTGAGTGGCAACTTTATTATGACCACCTGACAGTTTTAAGCAAATGAGCTATGGCTGCACGCTGTGGCCGCCAGAGGGCGAGGCTTGTATAAAAAGGGAAAGCTTAGTGCTTGCGACAGTAGTTGAAGTGATTTTTGTATGACGAGATGGGTAACACATGCGATTTGACGGACTTTCAACGTGGGATGATTGTAGGAACTCGGAGCCATGGAGCGAGTATCACCGAAACCACCGCATTCGTGAAATGTTCCAGAGCAGCGGTTGTTAAAGTGTTTAAAGACTGAACTGTCAGCCAAAAAACTGGGTCTCTACGTGCAATGTATGGCCGTCATCGACTAGTGACTGCTCGGGCGGAACGGAGAGTGTTCAGACTGGTAACAGACAACACATGGGCAACAATGCAGCAAATTACAGACCATTTTAATCAAGGATGCCCTCAAATGATCTCTGCACGCACTGTTCGCCGCACACTGCATCGGATGGGATATGACAGCCGAAGGCCTGTTCGAACACCTTTGCTGTCTACAGTTAACAAGAGAAAACGTCTCCACTTCGCCCAGGAGCACATGGATTGGACAGTCGATAATTGGAAACAAATTATGTGGTCCGATGAATCACGTTTTCAGTTGCACCATGCCAATGGCCGAGTGGAAATTTGGCGGAAACAGCACGAAAGCATGGACCCCAAATGCATTGCTACAACCCTTCAAACTGGTGGAGGCAACGTTATGGTTTAGGGAATGTTTTCCTGGCATGCTTTGGGCCCTTCAATTCGTGTTGATCAATTTCTGACTGGCACATCATATCTAAACATCGTTGCGGACCAAGTGCATCCTGTCATGTGGATGGTTTATCCCAATGGCGATAGCTACTTTCAACAATATAATGCTTCCTGCCATAGTGCTCACATTGTACAGAATTGGTTTCAGGAACATGCCGGTGAGTTTACTTTGCTTAGGTGGCCCCCACAATCTCCAGATCTCAACCCCATTGAGAATTTGTGGGATAAAGTTGAACGAGCCATCAGACAGCTGGATCCACAACCTTGCAATCTCACACTCCTGGAAAGTGCTATTCATCAAGCATGGTCTCAGATTCCACAAACCACCTATCAAGATCTCGTGGAGTCGATGCCGCGAAGAATCAACGCAGTATTAAAGGCAAAAGGTAGACCAACGAAGTACTGAGGGGTGGTCATAATAAAGTTGCCCACTCAGTACATATATATTATCTAACCCACCTTCGTTTTGCTGATGACGTAGTCATTTTTGCAACTACCCCATCAGAGCTGCAGAGTATGATCCAAGAATTTGCTGACAAGAGTAAAGAAGTGGGATTAAAAATGAACTTTCAGAAGACAAAAGTGATGTTCAATGCTTTTACAAGAAATGAAGATTTATCGATTGATGGAGAAAAGCTGGAGATAACAGACATGTACGTTTATCTTGGACAGCAGATATCAAGTGAGGGTCACATTGATGAAGAAATTAATCGACGTACAAAACTTGCCTCGAGAGCGCTTGGAAGAAACAGCGTAATTTTCAAGAGCAATGTGCCATTATGTCTTAAAGGAAAAGTGTTTAATCAATGCATCCTTCCAGTGCTTACATATGGTGCAGAGACGTGGACCTTAACTAAAAGAGACATACGAAGGCAACTCATAGAAGCATTGAGAGGTGCATGCTTGGTGTAACCAGGAGAGATAAGATGAGGAACTCGTGGATCCGAAGAATGACAAGAGTGGAAGACATCATGATCAGAGTTAAATCGCTGAAATGGCAATGAGCTGGACATACTGCCAGAAGGACAGACCATCAATGGACAGTCGAAATTTTAGATTGGATTCCAAGGGACAGGAAAAGACCCAGAAGAAGACCACATAGGAAATGGGTGAATGAAATTCAAAAGTATGCGGGAGTGACTGGCACAAGACAGACCGTTGTGGAGGACAAAGGTCTCCCCAAGTTTCCTCCACAACGGTCTGTCTTGTGCCAGTCTCCTCCATGTCACTCCCGCATATTTACGAATTTCATCCACCCATCTCCCATGTGGTCTTTTTCTGGGTCTTTTCCTGTCCCTTGGAATCCAATCTAAAATTTCGGCTGTCCATCTATGGTCTGTCCTTCTGGCAGTATGTCCAGCCCATTGCCATTTCAGGGATTTAACTCTGATCATGATGTCTTCCACTCTCGTCATTTTTCGGATCCACGAGTTCCTCTTCTTATCTCTCCTGGTTATACCAAGCATGCACCTCTCCATACTTCTTTGAGTTGTCTGCAGCCTTTGTATGTCTCTTTTAGTTAAGGTCCACGTCTCTGCACCATACGTAAGCACTGGAAGGATGCATTGATCAAACACTTTTCTTTTAAGACATAATGGCATATTGCTCTTGAAAATTATGCTGTTTCTTCCAAAAGCTCTCCAGGCAAGTTTTGTACGCCGATTAATTTCTTCATCAATGTGACCCTCACTCGATATCTGCTGTCCAAGATAAACATACGTATCTGTTATCTCCAGTTTTTCTCCATCAATCGATAAATCTTCATTTCTTGTAAAAGCATTGAACATCACTTTTGTCTTCTGAAAGTTCATTTTTAATCCCACTTCTTTACTCTTTTCAGCAAGTTCCTGGATCATACTCTGCAGCTCTGATGGGGTAGTTGCAAAAATGACTACGTCATCAGCCAAACGAAGGTGGATTAGATAATCTCCATTAATCTTTATCCCTTTGTTTTCCCAGTTCAGTGATTGAAAGACATTTTCCAATGTGGCATTAAAGAGCTTCGGAGATATGGTGTCACCTTGTCTCACTCCCTTTCCAATTTTTATGTGTGTTGTATTTTCAAACAGCCGAATCTTTGCACTTGCATTTTCATAGATGTTATTAATAATATTAATGTATGCATCTTCAATACCGCAGGATTTCAGAGCCGTGGTAACTGCTGATGGTTTCACCGAATCAAAGGCTTTTTCATAATCGATAAAAGCCATGCACAATGGAAGTTCATATTCCCTCGCTCTTTCAATTAGTTCTCTCAGTACGTGGATATGATCTATTGTGCTGTAGCCACTCCTGAATCCAGCTTGTTCTCTCGGTTGAGCCATGTCCAGTGTTACCTTCAAGCGGTGTGAAAGAACTTTAGTGAAGATTTTATAAACCACTGATAGGAGGCTGATAGGTCTGTAGTTCCTGAGATCCTCAATGTCACCTTTTTTATGTAGCAGGATCATTGTAGCATTGTTCCAATCCTCAGGAATTTTCCCTTCATTAAGGCATCGAGTGAAAATTTGGGCGAGTACTGTTTCAATTTCTCCACTTGCTTCTTGTATGATGTCTATAGTAATTCCATCTTCTCCTGGAGCTTTCCCCCGCTTCATGTTCTTGATTGCATGAGCAACTTCTGCTGGGAGGACTGGAAGAACTCTGGTACCTTTCATGATGTCTGGAGTACATGTATCATCCCTTTCATATAATTTGGAGTAGAAATCTTTCACTCTTGTCAAAATTTCGCCTCTATTTCTTGTTATAGAACCATCTTCTTTTCTCAGAGCCATAATCTGTTTTCTTCCCTTACTGAGATGTCCCTTTGCTATCTTTAGGCTTTGGTTGTTTTCAATTGCTTTCCTCACTAGCTCACAGTTGAATTTCCTTACGTCTTCAGTGATACTTTTTCGTGCTGTCTTGCATAGCTCTATATATTCCACTTTGGAAGTCACATCTTCTTTAGTTGTCCTCATCTCTCTTCTTTTTTGCATCAACATTTTGGTTTTTCCTGATAGTTTGTTCACATGCAACTTGTTCTTAGACCCAGCTAATTTTGTTGCTGTTTCCATAAGAGCTTTGGTTACTTTTCTGTTAACTTCCGAAATATCCACTTCTTCCGATGTTAGGCCTTCTAAAGCAGAGAATCTGTTCTTCAGTTCCAACTTGAAAGTATTATGGTGTTTTTTAAGGTTGGTTATGTCAATACATTTTGTTTGTCTTATGAGCTTGCCACGTTCCAGTTTAGTGTTGAGGTTATAAATATATATATATTCTATTAAGAAGAGACCGAAGCGAAAAAAAAAAAAATTTTTTTTTTTTGACTCTTACCAAGTACAACATAGAAAAAGTTATGTATCTACCGGTGTGAGTAAAAAGAGAAAAATAAAAAATAAAATAAAACAACTGAATGTAGAAAGTGTCGAGAATACTGAGCCTTGGCTTTATCAAGGACCAGAAGTTTGGGGAAAAGGTCGGCCATGTTTCCTCTTGTGTGGAGAAAGTTCAGTTGCATAAGAGGTAAGCTCTCTTCATTGTCTTTGGGTTTTAGGTTTTCCAAGTTCAATGTTTGTACTTCTTGTACTTTTTTTCTCTGTTTTTTTTTTTTTTTTTTTGCTTTTTAGCATTTAGTCACTGGCAAGTCTGTTAACTTTTTTGCGGATTTTAACTCTTTCTTTTCTTGGTAACTTTGCGCGTTTTTTAGGAAACTTAGGCCAAGCAGCTGGCCATTCATAGTTCTTGTACTTTGCGCTGTGTTTTCAAAGTAGTTAAGTTCTTAATAACTACTTAATTTTGCACTTAAAGCACTTCTGAAATACTTTGTACATATTGCAACTAATTGTTTATGTCATATAACCTTCACAAAGCATTTCTTTAGTTAATTATTGTCTTTAATTTATACTCGTTTTTGTGTTGTCAGAAGTTGTGGAGTAGGGGGTTTTAGAAACAAGTTTTTCTTTCAAGAATCTGAGTTTTAAATAATTAATATTTCCTTTTTTAATTGCAATGTAAGAATTTGGAATACTTTTGCATTGCTTTTCAGGTTTAAATTCTCTCTCAGGCGAACTTGGCATTTCGTTATTGCTGAACATTATTTCTAATTATTATGTCACTCTCACAACTTGAGTTTACTATAATCTTCTTCTTTCTGTTTAATAGTAACAGATGAAGACCATGGGTCGGGCCAGGAAAGTTATGGATGCAAGCTAAATTGTTAACTAAAGCTAGGTCATACACTCTGCGGAGGTCATGACATATAAACATCAACGTCCACGAATATCGCTAATCTATTCCTGTTCTTTAAGGAATATAAATTCATTAAAAATCACCCCACCTGCTCAGATAACTACCTTTACACTTTTAGATATATTGATGATCTGCTGTGTATCAATAATTCAGAAGTTATAGAGAGTGATTTTGATAATATCTATCCTAGCTCTCTTAACTTATGTAAAACCAACCACAGTAATCAGGAACTTGAGTTCCTAGACTTAAGCATTAAGCTCAACAGAGGTAACCCATCTATTAGCCTCTTTGATAAAAGAGTTAATTTTCCTTTCAAAGTAATTAAATATCTACACTGGAATAATAACATTTCAACCAAAGTAATTGAGAATGTACTAATTTCTCAGGTCCTAAGAATTTCAAGAATTTGCAGCAACAATTTGGACTTCAATTACCACATTAATATACTATTAGAAAGTTTTCTAGAGAACGAAATTCCTTCTTCTTTCATCAAAAGAACTTTAAGAAAAATTATTCTGAATAATAGAGTAAGGTTGGCAGATCTGCTTTAATTTTCTACACAGTTAATAATATGATTCTGACCAATCAAAGCCGTAAGGAAGTTGGCTAGAGGATGCCTATTAACTACCTAAAGGAACCTTAGTGCTATGGATATGACGGTCCTATTAAAACAAAAAATTAAATAATATAAACAAAATCACAAAAAAAGCTTAAAAATCTGTTTATAAAAGAAAATAAAAACAAATAAAAAAGAAAACTAGTTATTCATCACTAGGATAGCTATACTAAAAATAGTAAAACCAACATTAAAATTAATAAGATTCTGATTAATCTATAGAAGCTCACTAAGGTGATTTAATACATGCAAAGATTATTAAATAAACTGCTCGTGTATTTTATAATATTTCTCATGTATTCTGGAGAGTTAATTCTGCTCTTTCTGATCATACAGATCCACAGTCTTAAGTTTATATATTTTTTTCTCTGGTTAAAATCTCCGCGCGTTGGTTTCTTGCTGTATGAGGAGGCCATCAGCCCCACCCTCACTGCCCCCTAGCGTCTAGGGAGTGGCGGAAGAGGTCAGCCATGTTCTTCTCTTGTGAGGAGAAAAGTTTTTGTCACACAAGAGGTAAGCTCTCTTCCTTGTTTTTGGGTTCTAGGTTTTATAAGTTCAATGTTTGTACTTCATGTACTTTTTCTCTGTCGTTTTTTAGCTTTTCAGCTTTTGGCATTGGTTTGTCTGTTAACATTTTTGCGGGTTTTAACTCTTTCTTTTCTTTGTAACTTTGAGCGTCTTTTGGGGTACCTAGGAACAGAAAAGATGGCTAAGCTTGTTCCTTTTCTATGCGCTGTCTATGCGCTGTTTTTTCAAAGTAGTTAAGTTCTTAATAACTAATTAATTATGCACTTAAAGCACTGCTGAAATACTTTGTACATATTGCAACTAACTGTTTAAGGTATATAACTTTCACAAAGTTTTCTTTGGTTAATTATTATCTTTAACTTATTCTTGTTTTCGTGCTGTCATAAGTTGTAGAGTAGGGGGTTTTGGACTCAAGTTTTCTTTCAAAAATCTGTTCGTTAAAAATTAACATTTCCTTTTTTAATTGCAATGTAAAATTTGGATTTCTTTTGCATTGATTTTCAGGTTTAAATTCTCTCTCAAACGAACTTGGAATTTCGTTATGGTTGAAAATCATTTCTAATTATTATGTCACTCTCACAGCTTGAGTTCTCTTTAATCCTCTTCTCTCTGTTTAATAGTAACAGATGAAGAGCATGGGTCGGGCCAGGAAGGTTAATGGATGCAAGCGAAATTGTTAACTAGTGTTAGGTCATGCAACTCTACGGAGGACATGAATTATATATATTTTTTAAACTATTTTAGGTGGGAATGTTACTTGCATCTATGGCCTTGCAGAAACCCATTTCCAACTAGGTCTTTGTGGAAGTGAGAAAATGCAGAGTTTTTGCTGGTCCTTGATAAAGCCAAGGCTCAGTATTCTCGACACCTTCTACATTCAGTTGTTTTATTTTATTATTTTTTTATCTTTTCTCCTTTTACTCACACAGGTAGATACATAACCTTTTCTATGTTGTACTAGGTGTGAGTCAAAATTATATGTATTTTTTTGCTTAGGTATCTTCTTTATAGAATTTATAAAAATATATATATTTTTTTTTAATTTTTGGTGGGCTTATTACTTGCATCTATGGCTTTGCAGAAACCCATTTCCAAATAGGTCTTTGTGGAAGTGAGAAAATGCAGAGTTTTTGCTGGTCCTTGATAAAGCCAAGGCTCAGTATTCTCGACACTTTCTACATTCAGTTGTTTTATTTTATTTTTTATTTTTCTCTTTTTACTCACACCGGTAGATACATAACTTTTTCTATGTTGTACTTGGTAAGAGTCAAAAAAATTTTTTTTTTTTTTTTTTTTGCTTCGGTCTCTTCTTAATGGAATGTGAATTCTGAATTTTCATAACTGCTGCGTTGCGCGTTTTGATCTTCAGGTTATTTTACAACTTTCGTTTTAAATTCAAAAGTTTTTCCTTTGTTTTCAGCTTTGCTCTTCAGTAAATAAATATATATATATATCATCATCATCATTGTCAACCATTATCAATCCACTGCTGGACGAAGGTCTCCCCAAGTTTCCTCCATAACGGTCTGTCTTGTGCCAGTCTCCTCCATGTCACTCCCGCATACTTTCGAATTTCATCCACCCATCTTCCATGTGGTCTTCTTCTGGGTCTTTTCCTGTCCCTTGGAATCCAATCTAAAATTTAGGCTGTCCATCGATGGTCTGTTCTTCTGGCAGTATGTCCAGCCCATTGCCATTTCAGGGATTTAACTCTGATCATGATGTCTTCCACTCTTGTCATTTTTCGGATCCACGTGTTCCTCTTCTTATCTTTCCTGGTTACACCAAGCATGCACCTCTCCATACTGCTTTGAGTTGTTTGCAGCCTTTGTATGTCTCTTTTAGCTAAGGTCCACGTCTCTGCACCATACGTAAGCACTGGAAGGATGCATTGATCAAACACTTTTCTTTTAAGACATAATGGCATATTGCTCTTGAAAATTATGCTGTTTCTTCCAAAAGCTCTCCAGGCAAGTTTTGTACGCCGATTAATTTCTTCACCAATGTGACCCTCACTTGATATCTGCTGTCCAAGATAAACGTACGTGTCTGTTATCTCCAGCTTTTCTCCATCAATCGATAAATCTTCATTTCTTGTAAAAGCATTGAACATCACTTTTGTCTTCTGAAAGTTCATTTTTAATCCCACTTCTTTACTCTTGTCAGCAAGTTCCTGGATCATACTCTGCAGCTCTGATGGGGTAATTGCAAAAATGACTACGTCATCAGCAAAACGAAGGTGGGTTAGATAATCTCCATTAATCTTTATCCCCTTGTTTTCCCAGCTCAGCGACTGAAAAACACCCTCCAATGTGGCATTAAAGAGCTTCGGAGATATGGTGTCACCTTGTCTCACTCCCTTTCCAATTTTTATGTGTGTTGTATTTTCAAACAGCCGAATCTTTGCACTTGCATTTTCATAGATGTTATTAATAATATTAATGTATGCATCTTCAATACCGCAGGTTTTCAGAGCTATTGTAACTGCTGATGGTTTCACCGAATCAAAGGCTTTTTCATAATCGATAAAAGCCATGCACAATGGAAGTTCATATTCCCTCGCTCTTTCAATTAGTTCTCTCAGCACGTGGATATGATCTATTGTGCTGTAGCCACTCCTGAATCCAGCTTGTTCTCTCGGTTGAGCCATGTCCAGTGTTACCTTCAAACGGTGTGAAAGAACTTTAGTGAAGATTTTATAAACTACTGATACGAGGCTGATAGGTCTGTAGTTTCCGAGATCCTCAATGTCACCTTTCTTATGTAGCAGGATCATTGTAGCGGTGTTCCAATCCTCAGGAATCTTTCCTTCATTAAGGCATCGAGTGAAAATTTGGGCGAGTACTGTTTCGATTTCTCCACTTGCTTCTTGTATGACGTCTACAGTAATTCCATCTTCTCCTGGAGCTTTTCCTCGCTTCATGTTCTTGATTGCATGTGCAACTTCTGCTGGAAGGACTGGAGGAACTCTGGTATTGGTATCTTTCATGATGTCTGGAGTGCATATATCATCCCTTTCATATAATTTGGAGTAGAAATCTTTCACTCTTGTCAAAATTTCGCCTCTATTTCTTGTTACAGAACCATCTTCTTTTCTCAGTGCCATAATCTGTTTTCTTCCCTTACTGAGATGTCCCTTTGCTATCTTTAGGCTTTGGTTGTTTTCAATTGCTTTCCTCACTAGTTCACAGTTGAATTTCCTTACGTCTTCAGTGATACTTTTTCTTACTGTCTTGCATAGCTCTATATATTCCACTTTGGAAGTCACATCTTCTTTAGTTGTCCTCATCTCTCTTCTTTTTTGCATCAACATTTTGGTTTTTCCTGATAATTTGTTCACATGCAACTTGTTCTTAGACCCAGCTAATTTTGTTGCTGTTTCCATAAGAGCTTTGGTTACTTTTCTGTTAACTTCAGAGATGTCCACTTCTTCCGATGTTAGGCCTTCTAAAGCAGAGAACCTGTTCTTCAGTTCTAACTTGAAGGTATTATGGTGTTTTTTAAGGTTGGTTATGTCAATAGATTTTGTTTGTCTTATGAGCTTGCCACGTTCAAGTTTAGTGTTGAGGTGCATCTTACATCTCACCAATCTATGGTCACTACCTGTGTTGAACTTGTTTAGCACACTGCAGTTTTCTATGACGAATTTTTTGTTACACATAATAAAATCAATTTCACTTGTCGTCCCATTTGGATGTCTCCATGTCCATTTCCTGTGTGGCTTTTTCTTGAAGAAGGAGTTCAAGATGAAGAACCCTTCTGCCTCTGCAAACTCAACGAGAGTATTTCCACGCTGGTTTCTGTTGCCCTGACCGAATTTACCTACTGAAGTTTCATTCTGTTGCCGTTGCCCTATTTTTGCATTGAAATCTCCCATAATTATTTTCAAGTGCTGCTTACCTTTATTATTTAGATGACAAATTTCCTCATAAAATTCTTCAATTTCTTCTTCAGGATGACTTGTGGTGGGTGCATAAGTTTGAATAATCTGAGTCTGGTATCTTTTCGAGAGTTGGATAATAACGAGTCGTGCAGCTCTGTCAGAGGAACTTTCAACTTCTACAACTTTATCCTTCAGTTTCTTGTTTATTATAAATCCAACACCACTAGTTCTGCCAGTATCTGTCCCACGATAGTAGAAGAGATGTCCACTTTTCAGTTCAATGAGATCTTCTCCTTTTCTCCTTACCTCACTTAGCCCGACGATTTCCCACTTGATCTTTTGTAGTTCCTCTTCCAATTCAAGAAGCCTTGAATCAGAAGATAGGGAGCGTCCGTTGTACGTAGCCAAGGTCAGCATCAGATGGCAGCCTAGTCCAGTCCTCCGGGGATTCTTAGCACCCTCTGCCTTCATGTCGCACTGGCCGCTGCCTTGGCCAGGTACATTCCAGCTGCCGGAGACTGAGGGCCAAGATTTAAGTTGTGGAGTCATTTTTGAGGGGTTTGGCCATAACTCACCACGCTGGCCAAGCGGGTTGGTGAGTGTGGGATAGCATTTCCTCTAATCCCGATGGTATAGTTATACCGCTATTGGCGGTCGTCAGAGCCCCTTTAGTGGGAACAGGATGTACCACGAGAAGGCGGGGTTGACATTTGTCAAGGAGAGGCTGTGATGTTACGCATCACCTGACCTTACATCCCATATATATATATATATATAGAGAGAGAGAGAGAGAGCGAGCGTTCAGAAAGTATCTTAGGTTATATGGAAATCAAACAAATGTATTATGGGAACATATAATATACTCAGTTACTTACAGGAAGTATTGAAACTGTAGTGTTTCATTTGCAAGACATAACCTAACAGTTTTACACACGTTTTTTCAAACACATTTGCGAGGTTCAAAAAGTTCCTTCGCAAGCTGTTCCACCTAATTTTGATGGCGCTACAGTCAGAGTTTTTAAATTAAGTAACTTGTATGTTTAATTTCAGTTTTTTCTGCTTTCTTGATAACATATCAAGTTTCAGAATATGTTTCATAGGAACACCAATTTTCACAAGCTAATGATGAGTTGAAAGTTTCCAAAATGTGGATGTTGTTTTCCTCATTGCCCCTCAGGAGGAAGGGACTGGGAACTCTTCCTTCTGAGGACACTCTTCCTTCATATTTATTGCTTGACTAATCATATTCCCGTCCGCGAGCACCAGTATAGAGCACAAAATTGCACAGTGCGCATTTTTCTTTGAAAAAAAATTGTTTTGCTTTTCAAAAATAAAACTGAAACAAAATCGGGTTAAGGAACACTTTGACCCGACCCGTTTGACCAGTAGGAATTGTTGACCCGTGACCCGTTTCCATCTCTGGTGCCCAGTCGACGCATGCGCACATTTCACACAGGAATGGCGGCCCAACGTTTATGTGTAGCTGAAAACAGGACGAATTTTTGACTCTCTCTGGTAAATGTCGGTATGTCGCATTTACAGATGTGCAGGCGAACAAATGGTATTATGGACATTTTTTTTTTTATTTATTTAATTGGAAAAACGTGCTAAGAGTCACTGAATGCTTCAGCCATATATTCTGCGTTATAAAACTTCATTAAAGTGGTGATTTCCGGATGACTGATATTAGTTAACTGGACAACCTAAAGTGTGTGTGTGCAAATATTTGCGACCTTCAGGCATTTTAATGTGTCGTAGCATTGCGTCGGCAATTTTTTTTTCTCTTCCAGCACCGCGTTGTGCATCACAGCGAAATTGCTTTGGAATGCGTAAATCATTATTTTGAGTTCCAGGAATTGGTCCATTTGTGCTGACGCTGTTGTACTTTCGTGAGAAACACCTGTTTAACAGACATTTTGATTCGGCAAAAAATACGCTTACGTTCTGTCTCACTTTGTAGCTGTAACGTCAAACGTGTAAAACGTTCAGGAGTTCTAAATGACTGTCATAACTGTCAGTTTTTGTTGCGAAGTTCGTTTTTTGCAGAATCAAGGCCGATTTTTGTCTCTGGTAGAAAGGAGATAGAATTATATGTTACCTTTTCACGCGCCACGGCACTTATAGGCAGGAACACCGTGCGATTTTTACTCTACCGTGTAGAATTGATTATCGATAAGAAAGAAGGTCATAGTGCTGACTGCAGTTATGGCATATGTTACTAAGGTACGTCTCTATATAACCTCATTAATTTCGTTGAAAATCGTAATTATGGTGTCAGAGAGATTCGTTAGCATTCAGAATTTTCAATCTGTATGTGAATAAATAAGAGCAGTATACGATCTCGATTATATGTTTTTCTAAGTGATAGTCTTAAAAAACATAGCACGGAGGGGTCGCGCTGCCGATCGCCATCTTCGCAATTTGCGAAAAAGAAATCGTTTTGGCGATTACTTTTTTATAGTGTTATAACACTTTGGAGAAAATAAATTGAATTTGGGCGATTAAATTGGCCAAAACTTTAGAAAAGCCAGCGCAACCCCTGACATGTAAAATAATCCTCAAAATGTTAAATATTATAACTTAAAATTCTGAATGTCTAAAAAAATTACACTGTAAAAAATTGCAGGGTCAAATTACAGTAGATGCACCGGCAGCTGACCGGCCAGTCAATAAACCGTAATTTTACAGTACCATACCGTAATGTTCATTAATATGTCTAATGACCAGGAAATAAAAACGTCTAATTACCATAATGTTCATTAGCATGTCTAATGACAAATAAATAATAATACTTCTTATGTTCATTAACATATCTAATGGGAACTAAAAACATCTAATGCCGTAATGCTCATTAACATGTCTGCTAACCGGGAAATAAAAGAGGTGTTGCCAGTCGACTGATTGTACATGAAAAAACAGGTGTATAACCACTTTTAAGAAGGAAGTTGCCAGATTGTCAAGATTAAAATACAGTAACAGTTTAAACACAGTGAACATGTAGTTTATCTACCGAAAATTTATGGTTGACCGCCAGATGGCGTGCTTACGATTTGTAAACCGTCTTAATCCGGGTGAAACGCTGACTATTCACGGCAATTTTTTACAGTGTACCTTTCACAGTTTTAAACAGGACCTCCTTTTGAGAATTGTTTCTAGGCATGACCTAATCATTATATATTGAACTTTTATTATTATCTTCTTTATTCGCAATATACGAAACGCAGCCTATGACAAACGAACATGAACAACAAAATTATCATTGACTGGTGTTGTTGAGCTGATACGAGTTTCCACCGGAGACCTATGAATCAGTCGAGCATCGGCGTAAAATATGATGTCCCAAGTAAAGCTGCTTTTTGTAGTTCTGTGGTGGTATATCAGAAAACTACAATTTTTGAAATTGTTCCAAGTGCCCCGATGACAATGAAGACTGCTGCTATGTGTTTAGTCCATTATCGGATAACGTCTATAGTCATTTTTTCTAGTTCTTTTTCATCGACTCTGGCATCTCCAAGAATTGCTATATCAATTATCCAGACTTTCCGATTTTTAATTACTGTTATGTCTGGTGTATATTATTATTATTATTATTATTATTATTATAAGATGATTCCACCTGTTCCTGAGGTTTTCTTCTCTTCCTTCCGGAACGGGTACGACTTACCAAGTCTGGCAAGTGGTATTTCTTTCTCTCAATTGTCCAGGAACTTCCTTACTATCCTACAAGTGTTCATTATAATTATTATTATTATTATTTTTATTATAAGATGATTCCACCTCTTCCTGAGGTTTTCTTTTCTTTCTTCCGGGACGGGTACGACGTACCAAGTCTGGGAGGTGGTATTTCCGTTATTTCTTTCTCTCGGTTGTCCAGGAACTTCCTTACTATGCTACAAGTTTTCATTATTATTATTATTATTATTATTATTATTATTATTATTATTATTATTATTATTATTATAAGATGATTCCACCTCTTCCTGAGGTTTTCTTCTCTTCCTTCCGTGACGGGTACGACGTACCAAGTCTGGGAAGTGGTATTTCTTTTTCTCAGTTGTCCAGGATCTTCCTTACTATCCTACAAGTGTTCATTATTATTATTATTATTATTATTATTATTATTTTCTTTATTCGAAATATACGAATCACAGCCTATGACAAACAAAATAAACAGCAAATTATCATTGACTGGTGTTGTTGAACTGACACGAATTTCCACTGGAGACCTAGGTATCAGTCAAGAATCGGCGTAAAATATATGATGTTCCAAGTAAAGCTGTCTTCTGCAGTTCTGTAGGTGGCATAGCAGAAAGCAGCAATTTTTTAAAATGATTCATAAATTTTTTTGACATTGTTCCAAGTGCCCCGATGACAATGGGGACAACCGTTGTGTGTTTAGTCCATAATCGGATAACTTCTATGGCCAGGTCTCTATATTTAGTCATTTTTTCCAATTCTTTTTCATTGACTCTGAGATCTCCAGGGATCGCTTATGAATTAGCCAGACTTTCCGATTTTCTATGACTGTTATGTCTAGTGTATTATTATGTTCTATGTGTCGATCGGTTTGAATTCTGAAATCCCACAAGATCTTGACTTCATTATTTTCTATGACTTTCTCAGCCTTGTGTTCCCATGAGTTTTTCGATGCTGGCAGATTGTGCTTTCTGCATAATGACCAGTGAATCAATTGTGCAACCCTGTCATGTCCAACTTTGTAATCTGTCTGTGCAATTTTGTTACATTCACATATTAGATGCGACACAGTTTCATCTTTTTCTTGACAAAGTCGACACTTTGGATTATCACTGACTTTCTGGATTTTAGCCTTCATAACATTTGTTTGCAATGCCTATTCTTGTGCAGCAAAAATCAGACCTTCTGTTTCTTTCTTGATGGAACCCGATTTCAGCCATGCCCAAGTCAAGTTGTCACTTTTTCCATCAATATTCTTTAGAAATTGTCCATGCAGTGGCTTGTTCTTCCAGCCGTTTAATCTGATTTCAAACTGTTTCCTTTTGTATTCAGCCTTATTTTCTGTTGTTTTTAAGATATTTTCATTATTCACTGCCTGAAGTAGCTTTTCTATAACAGCAGAAATTAAATAAGTTTTTCTAGAAGAAAAACTTATTTAATTTCTGCTGTACTACTTCCATTCAGTACACAATGCTGCCGCTAACTGTTGCTATTTTTGATACTTAAAAAGCAATCAATATCTTACATTAAAACCCACAAAATAATATTTATCAATAAAAATGTAACCCGAGGTATTACAGGAATATTTCTTTACTTACATTTTACGTGCTTGCTTATTTATACAGTATGTCATGTAAATAAAAAAACTGCATCAGTTTTCTAACGCGCAGTCCACACAAACGTTTTTGAACTGTCTGCATAAAGTGGCTTTTCGCAGGCATAACAGGCTTTGAAAGTTTCTGTCTTCACCTCTTGGACATAAGGAACATCCTTTTTTCTTCAATTCCTCCCCCCCCAAAAAAAGAAAAAACCCTGACCTGATTCTTGAGGCTCTTCGGTATTGTTTTTCCTTTGTTTTAATAGTTTAATTTTTTTATCAGACTTTCACCAAATCATTTTATAAAATTTATTCTGGTAAGCTTTTTCACTTCGGCAAAATTTTCATCTCAGTTTTCCGCTAGGTTGGTGCAAACTTATTTCTGTTTCTGATTGTCAGATTTTAAAGAAATGTTGGATTGCATAATTATGGTTATGTTTTAGAAATTGCATCCGATATACACTATATTGACAAAAGTCACCGGACACCTAGAATAGAAACACAACATAGCATTTATTGGCATACATTAGTACGGTGTCGGTCTACCTTTGGCCTTAATGCATGCACTTACCCTTCCAGACATGCTTTCGACAAGGTTTTGGAACACAGCGATAGGTATGCGCTTCCATTCAGTACATAATGCTGCCGCTAACTGTTGCTTAGTAATAGGCCTTGGTTCCAAACTTCTTATGCGGCGCTCTAATTCATCCCATATGTGCTCTGTGGGATTAAGATAAGGGCTCTGTGCTGGCCAGTCCACACACGATACGGAATTATCGTCAAACCACGTCGTAACAGTCCTTGCTTTATAACTCGGTTCATTATCCTGCTGGTACCAACAAGGCTCGGTTCCATAGTATTGCCACAGAGTTAGCAGAGCATAATTGTCCAGAATATCGAGGTAGACGTGCTGGTTAACAGGTTTGTCCAAGAAAACCAATGGGCCGGGACCATACCGCGAAAAACACCCCCACACGAGCACATTGCCAGCTCCAAACTTGACCGTAGGAACAGTACGCTGTGATAAATAGCGTTCCCTCGGCTACCGCCATAGCCACACACGGCCATCAGACTGATGGATCATGTATCTGGATTCCTCAGTCCATAGGACCCGTTTCCATTGGTCCACGATAAATTTTCTTTACACCATGCTAAACGACGAGTAGCATTCCGAGTGGAGATAATTGGCTTATGAGCAGCCGCACGACCACGGTAACCCATGGAATGAAGTTCTCTGCGAATGGTACTTGTACATACTGAGTTTCCAGCATTGTTACTCACCTGTACACTGAGGTCTTTTGCAGTACTCCGTCGATTAGCTGAACGACTCTCCTGAAGCTTCGACGTCCTCTATCACTGATTTTCTGTGGTCTGCCTGTGCGTTTTGCTGCTTCAGGCAGGCCATGTGTCTTCCACTTATTCAGTACATCCAAAACAGTTGACTTGGGTATGTTTAAACGTCTCTCGGTTTCTTTTATGGACAACCCACTAATATAACACCCAACGATCTTTCCTTTCTCAAAGTCATTTCTCTCCAGCCGCGACATTTTCCCTCAACCTCACAGTGCGATATGATCGCGGTCAGCTGGAAGCTTTTTTTATACCGTATGCAGCTGTACCACGCATCTTAACAACGCAACGGATCCGTTCATTTGCATTTGAAGAGTGTCCGGTGACTTTTGTCAATATAGTGTATCTGGATGTGAGAAACATGTGACTTACAATTTGTAATATTTTGTATCTCACGTTTCTGCTGTCACTGGTCGTAAGCGGCTATTCTTGCATGGATATTTTTTTTGTAACTTATTTCATTGATGATAAAGAACCGTAGGCTTATTGCATTTTCAAAAATAACGCGAAGTTTTTACCCTAGGGGCCAGAAATGCATTTTCCTTTTCTAAAAATCCACTTTTAAAAAAATCTTGTGTCGGGAAGGATTCAAAAGACATGCTCATTGCACTCGAGAACTCCAACATCTTCCTTCCATTTAAGATGCAGATAGCTTTTCTACAGCAGCACCTATTTACATTCCACTTCCCTTTTTCTCGGTTCAATTTGAATTTGATATCGTTATTAAAATGACAGTACTTCTTACACTGTAAAAAATAAGTGGCGTGAATTCTCAGAAAATTCCTGAAAAAACGTGCAGCAAAGTTGCCGGTAAGTATCCGTCTTTTAACGTAATTTCCGTTTTTAAGGTGGTTCCACCTAAAATCTCTGCCTTGTGTTTCCAATGGTAAAACTTCTTTACATATTTTCTTCGCAATTAATGAATTCCCAAGGATAAAAATTTGCACATCGATAAAACAAGCTTTAAGTTATATCATGGGATACTTAAGGTGGACGTCAAATAATTTTGCTTCCTATACTTCCAGTGGAAAAACTTTTGTACACATTTCCTTCACAATTTGTGTGTTCCCAAAGATGAAAATTTGAACATCGATTAAAATAACTTCATATTATAACTTGGAATACTTAATATTTTCTGAAACATAACCATAATTATATTAAAAATCAATAACTTTTCCTTTGGTGGTGCTGAAACCAGAAAAAGATGGCGCGACTTGTACTTTGATGACGTCAGTAGACAAACAAATGTTGGATTGCATAATTATGGTTATGTTTTAGAAAATATTAAGTATTCCAAGTTATAAAATGAAGCTATTTTAATCGATGTTCAAATTTTCATGTTTGGGAACGCATTAATTGTGAAGAAAATGTGTACAGAAGTTTTTCCATTGGAAGTATAGGAAGCAAAATTACTTGACGTCCACCTTAAAACTTGCTAAAACATAACCATATTAAGCAATTCAACATTTTTGTCTACTGACGTCATCAATGTACAAGTCGCGTCATCTGTTAAAAGGTCTGAACATTATTCAAAGAAAAATGATTGATCTTTAATATAATTATGGTTATGTTTGAGCAAGTATTAAGTATCTCATGCTATAACTTAAAGTTAGTTTTATCGATGTACAAATTTTCATCCTTGGGAATGCATTAATTGCGAAGAAAATATGTACACAAGTTTTACCATGGAAACAAGGCAGAGATTTTAGGTGGAACCACCTTAAAAGTGCCCATTTTTTTAACTTCCGTATTTTCACAGATTTTCCGTAGTCATTAACTCCGTAGATTTCAGAAAAGTCAGTTTCAGGTTTTTCCTGTATTTAGACAGAAATTTCGCGAAATCGAAAACGCTGAATTATTCAGCTCTTACGCCAGAGAATCTTTTGTTGCCGGTAGATTGAGTTAGATCTACACAAGCCGCGCGTCTTAACCAGTGAGAAATCTTTGGAACTGCTCTCATGTTTAAGGTAAAACTAATCAGTTCGCGATGACGATTTTTTTTTCCATTAATGCGAGTGATTTAGTCATTTTAATTTCTGTTTTAGTTTATTATTTTTTTGAGTAAGTTTGTAATAATTAATTTTTTTTTGTGTGTGGGAAGACTTATCACAAATTAAGTTTATTTTTTTTTTCAAACATGATATTGAAGCGACAGAATTGAATGCTTTGGAACTTGCCTTTTTTTCTTTTTTTTTTAATTGGCAGTAACTTTCAGTTATCTTCAAGAAATGGTGAAATGTACAGGGTGTGCATAAAGTCTTTCCCACATTACAAAAATTAATATGAAAAATCTGTCTCTCTATTCTAGAAAAAAGTAATTGCCGCCGCAGCTGCCGCTGTTTTAGAAATTTCGCGACACTCTTGCTTTCCTAGCTCGCAGCGCAAAATGTATTGAACACAAAAATATGAAATTTACATCGTTTGTAGAGAATTGTTTGGAGAACACGCTGAAATAAACCGTTTTTCGATTCTGGCGATACTTCAAGAGCTATTGTATTTCAAAGTTAAGGTAAGCAAAAAAGTGCAATCAGGTCGCGTTCCGGACACACTAACAGCGATTTAGTTTACGAGAAATTAAATTTCTCAAAATTCTCTATTTCGTGATGGGATCTATTTAAAAAAACGGATGTATAGCAAACTATAAATCATAACGCTTTGCAATTTTTACAGCATAAACTTACAACTACATCCCTTTTTTACAAAAAACAAAAATTAAGAAAAAGTCATTTTTTGATTTTTAAGCATTTTTTAAAGACGCAAAGGAAAGAAACGAACGGCTCGTCTGTCTTCGCGATAACCACAGAGGAACGTTCTGGTCCCGTGACCTGCTGCCATTGTGACGCAGAGAATTTGTTATGCATATGCTTTGTTGGTAAAGCTATCTCAGTTGTTTAAGGTGGACGTTAAGTAATTTTGCTTCCTATACTTCCAATGGAAAAACTTCTGTACACATTTTCTTCACAATTAATGCGTTCCCAAACATGAAAATTTGAACATCGATTAAAATATCTTCATTTTATAACTCGGAATACTTAATATTTTCTAAAACATTACCATAATTATGCAGTTCAACATTTGTTTGTCTACTGACTTCATCAAAGTACAGGTCGCGCCATCTTTTTTCTGGTTCCAACACCACCAAAGGAGAAGTTATTGATTTTAAATATAATCATGGTTATGTTTTAGAAAATATTAAGTATTCAAAGTTATAATATGAAGTTATTTTAATCGAGGTTTAAATTTTCATCCTTGGGAACACACACTAATTGTGAAGGAAATGTGTACAAAAGTTTTTCCATTGGAAGTATAGCAAGCAAAATTACTTGACGTCCACCTTAACGGTTTAGCATTACGGTTTACGGAAATGCTGTTTGGACCGCTTTTGTTTTCCTTAGTGGTAAATTTAGTAAGTGCTATAAGTTCAAACGACAAAAGTCCGACTTTCCCAAAATTACTAACAGTAAAAAAACTCTGAAACTTCAGAATAACAAGCCTTATTTGCTTAGACATGCAATAAAAATTGAAATTTATATGAATTTTCTAGTTCTTATTTCATGTGATATACTCGGAGATCGGGTTGCAGGGCCCGAGCGCTACTCTGGAAACGAGCGTAGCGAGCCTAGAGACGCATCCCCTAGTAAGTTAAAATAAAATGGTTGGTATAGAGGGGTTTTTTCCCTGTTCTTTAGGTGAGCGCTACTGCTGAATAAGAGCAGCATTTAATCGACAATGCGTGTTGTGGCTCCATGAGACCAAATCGGCGGTTACTGTGGAGCGTCATTTCAGAAAACAGTTCAGACGATCATCACCGGACCAAAAAAGCATAAAAGTTTGGTATGAAAAGTTGAAGGCGACGTGTAGTTTTGGCGATATCCCCCGAGCGGGCCGACCACCGGTTACACAAGAGGCAGCTGTTCAGGGGACATTTCTGTGAAGCCTCAGAAAATCCATTCATCGTGCTGGGAACTGGGATTCTTCGTGCCACGGTTTACAAAATTTTGCACAAACGTCTTCATCTGTGTGCTTATAAGGTAAAGACCGTTCAAGCTCTTCAGCCTGATGACCGGCCTCGCCGTGCTGCATTTGCGACGGAGATGTTGCAGCGCATTGCTCATATAGTGAATATCTGCACCGTGTCTGTTTCTCAGATGAAGCCACATTGCACGTCTCTGGTACAGTAAATAGGCACAATGTGCGAATCTGGGGATTAGAAAATCCCCATTATGTCATCGAACAACAGACGGCTGGCCGGAAAGTGAACGTATGGTGCGGTCTGATGCATGACAGAATCATCGAACCCTTCTTTTTTTACAGAGCCCACGGTAACGTGTGCCTGGACATGCTGGAACTTTTTGTAGAACCTCAGTTGCATGCACTCCAAACTTCGGTTATTTCCCAACAAGACGGTGCCCCACCACATTGGTCAGTGATGTTCGTGAGTTCCTGAATGCCACATTTCCGGACAGATGGATTGGCCGCGACGGTCCCATGACATGGCCACCTCGATCGCCCGACATAAACCCTCTAGACTTGATTCTGTGAGGTTATGTGAAGGACCAAGTTTGCTCTAGGAGTGTTCCGTATGTCGAAACGTTGAAGAGCAGAATAACATGGTGTGAAATCGAATATCGCTTAGATATCCTCCGGGCCACAAATGGCGCCCATTTAGAGGTGTACTGACACTGGAAAAAAAACTTTACTTGTGCACCATAATTGTCGTACAGTCCCTTTCTTGTAGTTGTAATACATTTTTTATATTAATTTTTGTAATGTGGGAAAGACTTTATGGACATCTTGTACTGTTTTATAGTATTATTTTCTCTTGATAGCTATATTAGCTTTTGCCTTAAGTACTACACAGGCTGATACATAGATTAGTACCATCACCTGTACAATAATTTAAATATTCGGTTTCTGCCGGTAATACAATAGTAGGTCCATAAAATGGGGGCGATGGAAAGAAATATCCTGTGCCACAATAACCGAAATTCATGCAATGTGCTATCTATCCACAATGTCCGCCGCCTCGGTGACGCGTCTAAGCGATGGCTTCTGATCGTTCGTCCGAAAGGGGTCCAGGTTTGAATCCCGGTGAGGCATGGATGTTGTGTTTGTCTTACGCACTGGCTCTCTCTCCCTTCCCTGGAACCAATTGCCCTAAATTAGGGACGGGATACTGCTTATAGCCCATTGACTTGCTCACGGTGGTCGTTAAACCCCCAATAAAAAAAATAAAAAAATCATTCTTCCGCGATGGGTCCGGGTTTGAATCGCGGTGAGGCATGGATGTGTTGTTTGTCTTACTGCTCTAGCTCTCTCCGTTCCCTGGAACCAGTGGTCCTAAATTAGGGACAGGCGACTGCTTATATCCCACAGTGTTGCTCACGGTGGTAGTTAAACCCCCAATCAAAAAAAAAAAAAAAAAAAAAATCCACGCTATCCGATCTCGCTACAAAACTTTAAAATCAGTTCCTTTGACGGATGATTGAAATTTAATAGTTACTCACACCTCAAGTATTCCCACGAATTTCTCCTATTACCTGAATGTTTCCGTCATATGATACGGAAAAAGTGAAAACGGAGGTTTCCGTTATTATACGAAAGGAATTGCGGAAAGGCTACTGAAAATTCAGAATGTTTTGTTAACACATCCTAAAAACGGATATTTACCGTCAATATAAGAAAGGAATTGAAAGGTTTCTGAAAATTCAGAATTTTCCCGTGGTACGAAAAATCCGTGAAATTCAGGTTTCTTTCCGTGATTTCACGGGAAAGGTTGTTTCAGAAATATGCTTCGTTAATTCACGAGAGGAATCACGTGAAGTGGCTCGTGAATTTCAGAAATTTTTTAGAGCGTAAGGTTTAACTTTTCGTGAAAAATAACTTATGAATGATAAATAACATTATTTGCCGTGCAAGATGTTAATATTAAAAACTTTTATCAACGCGAACAAAATAAGTGATTTCTAGGCTGTTTTTTTTTATTGCATGTTATTTTTTTAGTAGCAGTTAAGCCGATAAAACATTTTCATAAAAACTAATCGGACGCATCTACCGTATATTTCATGTAGCTGGTAAATCGCAAATGTTTTGTTAGTTCTTAGAAGCTGCGAGTGCCTTTTTGTGCATCATTTCTGGCGGAATACTTATTGTGGCGTTGAACTTTGCATTTTCTTAACCACCGTTACTCGTGTGTTTTTCCAGGCAGAGAAGGCGGTCACGTAACCAAGGAAACCGTTGACACATCATTACCTAAACTAAAGTTGGCGTTCTCCGATGATGATCCCCATGTAAGTGGACGTCGAGCGATTAGGTGTCGACGCTGCGTCCAATTATTCGAGTCCGCAGCCGTGGCGACTACTGTTAATATTTTCCCTCTTTAGTTGCCATGGCTGCTCGGGACATTTTTTTTTTTTTTTTCACTTTGTCCTCCTGTCCGCGTAATTTTTTTTTTATTGTTGGCTTCCGTCGTTCACATTTCGCTGTTTTCCCCTTTTGATTCTGACATGAATGTTTGCAGGTACGTTGGCGCTGGGCAAGTGTTATCGGAAGATTTGATCGATTGTGCGTCTTTTCAATGCTGCTTCACCCCTGAAGGTCTGCCTTGCTTTCTGAGCAGACGATGGTTACGTGGAACGATGATGACACCTATCCGCCGAGAAGACATCAGTATAGCTGCATAAATAAACAAGTAAGACACGTCATGTAGTGCGTAGATTGTACAACGTGCCTCCTATAGAAATGTAGATCGCCCTTTTGAGGGACAATGTGCATGACAGCCGGATTTCATTATACCAAAAGGGGGAACAAGGAAGAACCTAAGCACCCCTCCCCTCCCCAGAACGCCCCGGAATTAAACAACTGAGCAACAATAGATTTTTTTTTTTTTAGGTTTATTTGTCGATAATTTGAGAGCATAAAGCATTTTTTTTTATTTTTGTGTGTAAGAGGCACGCGAACTTTGCAACCGGTTAATAAAACAGAAGCGTGCTTTTGCTGGGTTTATTGTGCCATAAAATGCCGTGCGAGAGATGGAAAGAAGAAAATTGCGCCGGACCGTCGGAAGTAGAATTTCTTTTTACTTTGTGTTCCCATGAATGATTTAACGCACAGTGAGAGATCCCCCTCCCCCTTGAGATATTATTCCTGTGTTATTAGGTTGTTGTAGATGAAATGCCGGAATATTGATGGAAACTTCAAACACCCAAAATACGATGCAAAATAAACTTTATTAATCAAAATAATCAATCACCGCCAGCAGCAGCATACTGTTGCCAACGAGATACAAACTTCTGTATGCCGTCGTGAAAAAATAGCGAACATTTGTTTGATACGACAAACTGGTAGAGTGAGTGCGGTTTCAACTCATGTTTGATTGGGAAGCAGTATACTCTGAAGAAAGGTGTCCAGGAGCTTGAAGAAGTGATAGTCTATCGGGGACAGGTCAGGTCAATAAGGCAGATAAGGTAAGCTTTTGTTCCTCAGCTGGTGCAGCGTATGGATAGTCTGGCATGCAAGGTGTGGTCTCACATTATCACGGAGAAGTATGGGCACATGGCGATTGACTATTACCGGCTGTTTGGTGGACAGTTTTCCATTAATGTCAGATTCTTAACAATATCTGTCTGTCAGCAGTGATGGTTTGACCAAGTTTCTGGACCGTCGGTCGTGCAAGGTGTGGTCTCGCATTATCATGGAGAAGTATGGGCACATAGCGATTGACTAATGCCGGCTGTTTGGTGGACAGTTTTCCATTAATGTCAGATTCTTGATAATATCTGTCTGTCAGCAGTGATGGTTAGACCAAGTTTCTGGATCGTCGGTCGTGCAAGGTGTGGTCTCGCATTATCATGGAGAAGTATGGACACATGGCGATTGACTAATGCCGGCTGTTTGGTGGACAGTTTTCCATCAGTAATGTTCAGTTCTTTACAGCACCTGTTCTCCGTGATGGTTTGATCCGGTTGTAAGAAGGAGGTGTGGATCACTCCATGGCTGCGGACCACCAAACACTGACCATTGTGTTCTTGGGATGGAGTATTGGCTTCGGGGTGCGTGATGCTGGGTTTCATTGCGATCGAGCATCTGCCATTGTCATATAGGCTCCATTTCTCATCACACGTGACGAGGCGCCTCAAAATGTCGTTCGTTTGGTTGCGGATAAAGCAGAGAAACGGAAATATCAAATCGTCGTGTTTCGAACTGTTCCTTCATCTCATGTGGGACTCATTTATCCGTCATCTTCACTTTGCCAGTGACCATTAAATGTCGGAAAATGGTTGTATAGTGTACTGCGAGTTTCTTACCTAGTTCTCGTACCGTCTAACGTGGATCACATTCAATCAAGGTCTGCAACTCATCATCGTGTATAGCTTCTTCTGGTCTACCGCGTGGTTCATTTCCGAGGCTCATATCGCCGAACCGGAATTTAGGAAACCAACGTTGTGTCTTGAATTCACTAGCGGTGTCTATATTGATGTTCTCGCCAAGTTTTCGTACCGTTTGACATGGATCGGATTTAGTCAAGGCTTCCAGCTCGGCATTATTGATAGCTCCTTCTGGTCTATCGCGTTGTTCATTTTCGAGGCTCATATTGGTAGATGTCATCTTTTAACGAAATTTCCGTTTTTTAAAAATCCCTTTTTCTTTTGTGTTTTGTTTAACTTCTATATTTTCACAAATTTTCTGTAATCAGTAATTCCGTTTATTTCAGAAAAAGTCCATTTCATGTTTTTCCGTATTTATACAGAAATTTCGCAAAATCGAAAACCCTAAATTTTTCACTTAACCATTTCCATTCCACCAAAAATTCATTGCGTCCCGGTAGGATTCATTCTGAGGTCGTTTGGGTTCGCTCAACAGAAATCGCGCGTCTTTAACTACTATGCCAGAAAGACTCATAAATTATAGGCACGTTCAAGGTAAAACTCTAATTGGGCGATGATGACATTATTTTGGTCATTAATGCGAGTGAATTAGTCATTTTATTTTCTGCTGGAGCATATTATTATTATTTTTTTGAATAGATTTGTAGTATTTGTTTTCTGTTGGAGGACTTATCACAAATTAAGTGGTATTTTTTTTCATCGTGATTTTTCGAAGTAACAGAATGCTTTGGAAATTGAGATTTTTGAAAACTGACAGTGACTTTCAGTTATATCTTTAAGAAAAGATGAAATGTACTGATTTAGAGCATTATTTCACAAAGCTCCTAAATATAAAATTTACACTGAGAAAAACGTTTTGTTAATTCAACAAACATTTTGTTGAATCAAAATATTTTTGTGTCGATATACAGTCAACAAAAATTTTTGTTGAATTTGCAAAATTATTTTGTTGAAAATTATTGTTGATTTAGCAAAATTTATTGTTATCACGACAAAACGTTTTGTTCATTTAACAAAATGATTAGGTCGATTTTTGAGAATTTGTTTGATCCAACAAAACATATTGTTATCGTGACACAGTAAGTTTTGTTGCTATAACAATATGTTTTGTTGGATCAAACAAATTCTCAAAAATCAACCTAATCATTTTGTTAAATGAACAAAACGTTTTGTCGTGATAACAATAAATTTTGTTAAATCAACAATAATTTTCAACAAAATAATTTTGCAAATTCAACAAATTTTTTTGTTGACTGTATATCGACAAAGTTTTTTATTTAATTAACAAAACGTTTTTCTCAGTGATAGCACAATATACTTGTAGAATAGCCGGTGCACAAAATTTGGTAGTGGATAAGAAATATCCTATGCCACAATACCCAAATTTCATGCGGTATGCTATCCAAAATGTGCGATCTCGCTACAGAACTTTAAAATCAGATTCTTCGACAGACGATTGAAATTTAGAAGTTAATCAAATCTCAAGTATTCCCGCGAATCGCTCCTATTACTGGAAAATTTTCGTCCGGGAAAAGTGAGGTGTTTTTCCGTTAATATACGAAAAGAATTGTGGAAAGATTTCTGAAAATTCAGAATGTTCCGTTAACGCATTTCAAAAATGCAATTTACCGTGAATATAAGAAAGATCATATGTAAAGGATTTTAGGAAGGGAGTGTCTGACCCCAGGTCTTAAACAACCGTTAGAAATAGGAAGCTAGGAGATTTGGGCTAGAGTGTCCGATAGGAGAGTCACACGGAAGCGAGGTAGAAAGGGGGAGGACGACGCCCTTATTTATTACAGGGGGGCCAGTACCCGGGATCCGACGGCTTAACGTGCCCATCCGACGCACGGCGGGTATTTAGTGGTTCGAACGTTCGTACCTGCCCAGGATCGAACCTGAGGCTATCTCCATGGCAGTCACGAACGCTGACCACTTGGCCACCCGTGGCCCAAGCTTTTATAAGAAAGGAATTGCAGGAAGGTTTCTAAAAATTCAGAATTCTCCTGGCGTACGAAAAATCGTGAAATTCTGGTTTCTTTCCGTCATTTCGTGAAAAAGTTGAATCGGAAATATACTTTACTAATTCACGAAAGAAATCATGGAAAGTGGCTCACGAATTTCAGAATTTTTATTTTTTTATTTTTTATTTTACAGTGTAGCGGTAAACGCTTTCCTAAATACCGTATTGATGTTGGGAGCTGCCTCCAATGCACGTTGCCCAAGTTTAAATTCATACAAGAAAGTATCAGGAATTTGGATCTGACCCATCGTCCTCTTTACTGAAGAACGATTCCCTTGGAACTGATGCATTTAAAGGCACCAGCCTTGATGCTTTAAATTTCATATGAGATGTCACGTCGCGTGATGCGATAATTCCTAAATTACCGGCCAATGCACGAGTCTGCAAAAGCTGGCATTTCATGTGCAACAACTTAATAGCTAGCAATTTTCCTGTCTGCTTATGACTTGAGGCAAAAGTGCCAACACAGATTGATTGATAATAAATGCTTAAAACTTGGAGCAATTCTACCTTAATATTTCCACATTTCTTTCCGTTTGAATCATTCACCGCAATCCAGGAAAGATTTATTCCTTTCCTGGATTGCGGTGAATGATTCAAACGATGTGATAATGTGAGACCAATATTTTCTCAACCTTGGGAAACACTGCATGGTAAGCTGCTAAAAATTTCCTTTTCGCAGGTGTCAGCTGAAGTTATTACGACGGCATGTCGTCAAGGTCTTCGTAAGGAAAGACTTGGAGAAATTAATATGTAAACTTAAAATATGCCTTAACAGAGAAGGATTTAACGTCTTGGATTGATATGTTGCAACCACGCTTTGAAATTTCTTTGCTTATATGAACGTTTCGTTTTAATACGTCGCCATTATATCTAGGGCAGTTTTCCAACTTATGACTCTCGCGTGACACACAGGCAGGTAGTAAGAACAATGCGGTGGATCTTCAAAATTATATTTATTTATTAAAAAGATAGAGGGTGCATTGACTCCCAATTTTTCCATTTTTTTTTTTTTACTTTTCCAAAAACTCATACCGCTTATGATAGAACACAGAAAAAAAAGCCTTAATGTGTCAAAAAATATTACTCATTTAATTTTTAAAATTAGTTTATACATTTCCCGAACGCATTGGAAACCTTTAAAAAGGACCATGTGGAGATGTTATTTAAGTTTGCACATAAAATATATCTGATACGTTATGCAAATTAATATTTTATTCATTTTTATTTTTCATCTCAAGTTTCATCTCCAAAGAGCACTAAAACTTGGGGATTTAGATATTATATGAACCCCAAGCAGGGGCGGATTTATGATGTAGGGAACCCGTCTCACTGAAACTTTTGGGGCCCCTCGCTTTGAGACACATCCGGGTCCCGGGTATATTTATTACAATTTTTAAATGGACTATAATCAATTTCGTCATCATCCAATAATTCTATTATTATACTATATTACAACAAAGAGTAACATTATTTTCACAGCATCATGTTTATAAGAAATTCCTCCTGGCTTTAATTGCAGCAAAACTGTTTGTGACTTCATCATAATTGGCACGATTCAGCGCGTTACTCTATGTATTATACAGTATTGAAAAACTATTCAAGTGCTCTTGAGAAATAGTTGATGGTAGAGAGTTTTTAACTCTTTTAAGAGCACTAAATAATCTTTCACCACTTGCATTAGATATTGGTAAAGTAAGGAAATTTTTAAGAATGGTTTCAACATTTGGAAATGTTTCTTTCAAACCGTAACTGTCCACAAGCAAGCAGCTTGTAGTAATCTTCCGGCCGGACTGAAAATTGATCTTGATCCGTGGAATTCACAAAACGACAGAAGTGCTGCAGTTCACCACGAAACAGTTTTCGGTCTATGTCATTTGAATATACCTTGGAAATACTGCTGAGGTAATATTTCTTTAGAATGTTTATCAGCAAAAACTCCTTTGAATAAGCCGAATATACGTAATAATTTTGCTTTTTTCCTCTCCAGCTCAACTACTAGGTTGTCACAGGTAGCATTCAATATCTCCACTCCAATCTTTTCTTTTCCCTCCAGATGAACTTCATTGTCTGTACTTTCATCAGCAAAGCTCCTTCTTTTATTCTCCTTTAGTAACTCATCATTGACTGGTTGTTCTACAGATGTAGACGAATTCGAGGCTTCCATGTCAGTGCTGGAATAGTCGTTACGTACATCGTCTAAGAAGAGTTTCAAAGATTGAAATAAACTGCTGGCCATCCAAAATGCAACACCAAGAAGGACACGAGATAGCAAAGCCAGATTTACTGGACACATAACAACAGATACAGAGATGAAACAATTGAGCTTACAGGCCCGTGCGACTTGCGGAACACGCAGACATCAATAGTTTGTGTGGCCCCCATGGCTGGCAATAACGTCCGCTATACGCCGCGGCATCGAACGAAAGAGGCTTTGGATGTGGGCTTGGGGTATGTCGGTCCAGGCTACTTCCACACGTTGCCACATTTCATCAGGTGTAGCCGCGGTTGGTGCTTGCCGGGCCACTCGGTTGCCGATGAGCGACCAGACGTGTTCGATGGGCTACATATCGGGAGAACAGGCGGGCCACGGCAGCAGTGATACCTGGTGGGCCGTGAAGAATTGTTGCACGATGCGTGCCGCGTGCGGGCGCGCATTGTCCGGTTGAATCGTGGCCGCTGGCAGATCCTGCAGGTAAGGGAGGACTACAGGCTCCAAAACATTGGAGATGTAGTGGTGCCTGTTGAGTGTACCGGCGATGCCTACCAGAGGGGTGCGGGTGTCATATCCAATTGCGCTCCAAACCATAACGCGAGGCGACGGACCGGTATGGCGATGCATAATGCAGGCGTCATACAGTTTCTCGCCGCGGTGCCGCCACACGCGGACCCCCACCCCCATCGTGGTTTTGCAGGCAGAAGCGGGATTCGTCGGAGAAGACAATGTTGTGCCATTCCGTAGTCCAGGTGCGGCGTTCAACGGCCCACTGCCGCCGCACTCGCCGGTGGTGTAACGTCAATTGTAATCGGAGCAATGGGCGCCGTGCGACAAGTCCCCGCTTCTGCAGACGACGTCGAACGGTACGTGCTGACACAGGTTGTTGCACAACACACCCTAGTTCCTGCGCTAACGTTCGTGATGTGGCGGTGCTAGCCGTCAATGCCCGCCTCACAACATGCCGGTCCTCTCGTTCGGTGGTGTGCCGCGACTGCGGCAATCGCTCACGTCGGTCCGTGCGTCCCTCCTGCACCCACCGAATCCATACTCGCCTCACTGTGGCTGGATGTCGTCCCACACGGGCGCCGATGTCTCGGTACGATAAACCGCTGTCGCGATAAGCCACTATTCGTCCTGTGTCGAACTCCGAAACGTGCTGGAATAACTGCCGTATTCTGCGACGAGGCACCAGGAAGCTTCCCACGCACAGGTCCGGCAGCACAACACACTTCTACTACTTTCACCCCGCCTTCTGTGCACCCTTTTTATAGTGCTTCTCGATGGCGTGCCGGGCGCACATAATTTGCATATGCCCTGCAATGCTAATCGTTTGCATGTCCTCTCGCGGGCGACGCATGCTGCGAATTTCAGGCCAATCGGATGCTTTCTTCTTGGTGTTGCATTTTAGGTAGCCAGCAGTGTAGATCTACTGCCATCTTCACGTTCACATCTTTTTCCTGTAAGGATTTGCTGACTTTGTCGATTCGTTGCAACAGCTGATCCCACAAGACAGTCGTGGAGGCAGTTTCATATTTGTCAAAGTTTTTTGCCAATGATTTAGCCTCTGTTTTGGATAAAGGCTTTCCAGTTTCAAACTCAGAAAGTTTAATTAATGCTATTCTAATCTCACTATAAGCTCATCGTAAGATTGATACAGAATCAGCTCTTGCTGACCATCGAGTATCAATCAAATGTTTCACAATGTGTTGATGTGGTTGAAGGTGGGATTTAAGTATTTCCCAATGATGAGTGGAGGCTGGAAAAAAGTATATACACTTTTTGAACAAAATCAAGATAAGCTTCAGCATATCTGCAGCCTTCAGCAGCTTTATTGCTTGCTGAATTCAAAGAATGGTTTGAGCACGGTACACAAAACACTGTGGGACTTCTTTCAATTATTTTTGCTTGAATGCCAGCATATACGCCTGACATATTCAAGGCATTATCATAGCATTGGCCTCTACAGTTTTTATATATGGCCCTAGATCTGAAATATTTTTCAAGACAGTTTCTTTCAAATGCTCCGCTTTTTGAGATTTTATGGGCAAGAAACGAAAGAATCGCTCAACAGTTTTTCCATCAGCTTTTACATAACTCAAAACAAAAGTTAGTTTGTCCGCATGACTTACGTCTGTAGTAGAATCGGCAGTAACTGAAAAGTACTGTGAATTTTTAACCTTCTCACAAAAAACCTGCTCACGTTTTTCCGCCATTACAGTTAATATCTCATCATATGTTTGGTGAGACAAATAGTTTGTTCTGCCTGTACCACAGTGCTCATACTTTTCAAAATGATCTTTCAGAAAGCCATGAAACTGCACGATACTCCATACAAGCTAAAAATTTATACTTTTTTTACATTCTCAGAGCATTCAGTTTCTCTGTGACTTCTAAGTGGATGTCTGAGTCTTACAAGTAGTTTCACAATGGCCACTACTCGATATAGTACTTGCCTCCAATAGCCATTCTCTTTTTCAGTCTGAGTCATTAGTTGAGAATCAACTTTCCTGGATAATTTACTTCTTGTAAGCATATTGACCATGCGGCTGTCAAGTGAGATTTTGAGGTTCCATGACTTCTTAAAACATTTTCTGTACAGGACCAATCAGAAAATCCATCAACAAGAACCCTATATGATTGTTTATAGTCGGGAAAAAGTTTACGCACATAGCAGTAAACAGACTTAGAAGTTTCAGAAAAAATTCACCAGTTTCTTTTTTCTTTTGTTCCATTTGTCTTCAACATATAAAAGTGATTTTCATTTATGTTCCCGAAATACGTCTTTCCAGGATCAGAAAATACTTTCCTCAGATTTTTTAGTTCTCCTTTATTTTCTGGTTTGTTTTTAATAAAGTAATCTATCATTCCAGAGTTGGAGTTTGAAGGCCATAAAGCAATATCAGTAGTATAGTATGAATTTATTGAACAGGTAGGCCTACGCTCTTTTTTCTTGGTTTGTTCTTTCATGCTCTTGGTTGATTATCTGGTCTGGCTCTGAGGGCTGACAATTGAAATCATTCATTGGCAAATGGAATTGGATTCTCATATGAATCTAAGTAGCTGGAGTCAAGATTTGAATTTATTAAACTAGCCTTACCATCGTTGTTGACTAAACTTGAATTCCTGTTTAGGTTCCAGTTGCACATTTTCTTTTGAAGCTCATGAATCCGGCGGTTTTTGCTTAATTCGCCCATCAGCGGTATGACTCTGCACAGGCTTTTATGTAGGAATACTAATAAACTATCCTTTTGCTTTTGAAGACGTTCGATTTTCTCTTTTTTCTTCTTCCGCTTTTCATAATCTGACACATGACTTCGTTTCACTGGCTTCATTCTCAGGAGAATCATTCACATAAATTATATTTGAACGAAACAGAAACAACAGCTGTAACGATGCCGATTTCAAGGACACGGTTAGGTGTTAGTAATCACAATATTAAGTAGGTAACATTGTATAATACTACAACGTGGAGATCGAACGGCAACAGATGAATACAGATTAGAAAAGATATGTTAGGTTATGTTGCGACATCACCAGTGGTCAGTGCCGCCACCACACACAAATGAAACTACTTTACAATTGGCAAAATTTTGCCCGCTTGTCAAGCAGGATAGCCAATTTTACAGTTCTTAAGTAGAGAACAGACGACAAGCACTATATCAAGTTTGAACCACGACTGCTTTTCTATGAATCCGCAAGATATTGTATTCATTACAACGTAATTTCCACCCCGCCCCCTTTGTTTTTTTCCTTTTTTTTTGTTTTTCCCTTGATTTACTTCTCTTTTCACAGTGAATCAGGGGCCCTCCGAGACGGGAAGGCGTTTGCGACTTGCGCGACCCCATAAATCCGCATCCGACCCCAAGTAATTTTTAAGCTGACTTCCCGCGACCCCCTTCTGTTTTACTGACAAAAAAAAAAAAAAAAAAAAGGCGGGAAGAAATATTATATTAGCAAACTTCATGGCTTTACAATTATTTTTTTTAGGATTACGTGTGCAAATACATGTTTAGTGTATTCGCTTTAAAGTATATGCTGTGTATAATAGAATCCAGTAATAAATTGGGTTTTATATTTCCGATTTTAATAAAGCTGAATAAACATTTCCATGAACTTACAGAAAACAAAATTGATGCACAATGCTTTTACAAGAACTGAAAATTTAGAGGTCGATGAGGCAAATTTAGAAGCAGCTGATGCTTACATCTACCTTGGACACTTACACCGAAGAGCCAAAATATTGTGACTAGCTCGTCTTTATGCAAATCGGAACAGCTGCAGGTAAATAACGGCGCGTGTGAAGATCACGAAACGGTATAAATAACACCTGGTCAACGTTCGTGACTGCCACGGAGGAACCTCAGGTTCGATCCCGGCAGGTACGAGCGCTCGAACCAGTAAATATCAGCAGTGCGTCAGATTTGCACGTTAAGCCGTCGTGCCCCGGTTACCCCCCCATTCCGTTTATAAATAAGGACGTCTTCCTCCCTTTTTCTACATCGCTTCCGCGTCACTTTCCTATCGGGCGCTCTAGCCCAGATCTCCTAGCTTCCTGTTTCTAAGGGTTGTTTAAGACCCTAGGGTCCTTCCTAAAATCCTCTACATATGATATAATCTGATCTGATCTGAAATTTGAAATCGGGCCGCGGGTGGCCTGTTAGCCAACGTTCGTGACTGCTACGGAGAAGACCCCAGGTTCGATCCCAGGGAAGTACAAACGCTGGAACCACTAAATATCCGCCGTCCGTTGGATGGGCACGTTAAGCCGTCTGGCCCCGGGTACTGGCTCCCCGGTATTTAATAAGGGCGTCTTCCTCCTTTCTACCTTGCTTCCGTGTCACTTTCCTATCGGGCACTCTAGCCCAAATCTCCTAGCTTCCTATTTCTAAGAGTTGTTTAAGACCTGGAGTCCTTCCTAAAATCCTCTACATACACTGATGTGCAAAAATTAAGCACGAAGAGGAGAAATTAGCATAACAGCGGAACGAGCAAGCAGAACGGACTGAAAGACCACTCAGGAGATAAACTAGGGTCCGGTACGGTAGGGAATACGTATATATGCAGCATGACGTAGGGGGGGGGAGTGTCGGAAGGGTATAAAGCACACGGGCGGTGTACTCTCAGCAATTCAGTGAAAGCTATTGCACGGTATACATCGGTTTGAACGACTTCGAGTTGCTGCTACCGTGTGATATGGCCAACAGGCAATCCAGTAGACGACATCTGGATGACTTTACCCGAGGTCGCGTCATTGAGAAGTTGGAAGAAGGTCGAAGTGTGACTAATGTGGCCGAGGAGTTCAGGATCGCTCGCAGCATCGTTTCACGAGCTTGGAGAGCATTTCAAACGACAGGAAACAGCTGTCCGAGAGTTTAGCAGTGGTCGTCCACGAGCAACCACGGCGGCGGACGACCGGTATATTGTCCTACAGGCGAGAAGAGGCAGACAGCGGGAGAAATCGCAAGGCACATGCAACAGACAACTGGACGTCCGTTATCGCGTTTTACCGTGGCCAGGAGACTGCACAAAGGCGGTATATTTGCACAACGACCAGTACGGTGTGTGCCATTAGCGCCTGCTCATCAGAGACTGCGGTTTCTGTGGTACCAGGAACACAAGAACTGGACACATCAGCAGTGGTGTCGAGTTCTCTGTACGGATGAGAGCCGATTTAGTCTGACGAGCGATTCTGGACGTATACACATCTGGAGAGGGCAGGGAACACGCAATCACACTTACAACATCATCGAAAGGGACCGGTTTGGAGGTGGCGGAGTTCTCGTTTGGGGCGGTATCATGCTTGGTATCCGTACTGACCTCCACATCTTCCAAGGAGGTTCAGTCACTGGTGTCCTCTATTGTACCGAGGTTCTCCTGCCTCACGTGTGTCTGTTTACAGGTGCTGTGGGTCCTGAGTTCCTCTTCATGAACGACAACGCTACACCTCATCGTACAGTGGCTGTCGCAGAGCTGTTGGAAAGTGAAGATATTCAACGCATGGATTGGCCCGCAAGGTCCGCGGACCTAAATCCAATCGAACACGTGTGGTACCTTCTCGGGAGACGCTTGGCAGCACGTCACCAGCCGCCAGCAACGATTCCGCAGCTGCGATTAGCGCTACAAGAGGAATGGATCGCGATGCCTCAACAGCTCCTAGACAACCTCGTCCTCAGCATGGACTGACGTTGTAAATCCTGCAACGCTATCAGGGCTAATCATATCCCCTACTAAAGACTGGATTTTTCTTGGCAGCCGCCTGTCACATGGACGTTTCTGTCTTCTGTCCAGTTGTGCTCGAAGCTATACCTTTTCAATAAAGTGCTTTTGTATCCTTTGGATTCCTTGTTTAGACGGTTTTGCTCACTTGTCCCATATTCTTACATCTTGGAGATCTTATGGTATGATTTGAGTCGATGTGGAGCACTTCTGCACGACGTTACATTCGAAAAACCGTCTCGTCCTTAATTTTTGCACGCCAGTGTATGATCTTATCTGATGCTGAGATCTATTAATCAGTGTTACCGTTGTTCTTCAGATGGAGAAAGCATCGGACTTAGCGAGTTTGGCAAAGGCCAAAAAATAATGTAATGGCCAGACGACTGGGTGAGGACATTTCCGAGACGGCAAGGTTTGCGGGGTGCGCACTGTCAGTCGTGGTTAGTACCTTCAAAAAGTGGTCCGAGGATGAAAAAATTACGAACCACTAGGGGAGGGGGCTTGTATACACAAAAATATTGCATGTAAACGACGATTTCCATGCCTTTCAAATTTTCAGGGTTTTCAAATTATCATTGCCGGACCCGGTAATGCCCTTGAAGATAAGGATTGGGAGGAGGGGGAGGGGGTATTTCGAATAGTACGAAATATCCAGTCCAGAATTATGAGTCCGATCGTTCTACTTTACATTGTCTACAAGCACATATTCTCCAGAAGCGTTTTTTTTTTTTGCGAAAATCTTTCGCTTTCTTAAACTCCATAATAAGTATGTAAGAGTATTTATCAGCAACACTGAACTGAGCATATGCTAAGAGAAAACAACGACAGACTGCCCAGCTAATCAGTGTCACAGAAGTTTTGAAAACGGCTGCCTAATAGTACAAATGGGGAAAATACGGCACAGATTTATACACAGAAGTAAGTTTCTCCCAGCCCATTTCTCCCGTGCCATTTAAGACAACTTAAAAGCTTTTCATTCACATCTAGAGAACAAAGTGCCGCAGACCAGAACAATAAAAAAGATCGTCTGCGAGCGGGTGGCTCGGTTTATAAATGTTGAGGTTAATAGCTTGCCCTGAAGCATTAGAGGAGGGTGGAAGTTAGAGAGAGAGAGAGAGAGAGAGAGAGAGAGAGAGAGAGAGAGAGAGAGAGAGAGAGAAGGGACCACATTCCCATTGAAAAACAAAGGGAACTGACCCACTCCAATTGTTTTGTAGGAGGGGAGGATGTCGTAAAACTTCTATTTTTTCCATCTGCGGAAATTATTCAATCTTATCCTGCTGTTGTATGTTGTGAGATTTCCAAACGACTGTTTGCTCATAAAAAAATCGTACAGCGATTGTTTTGCTCATAAAAAAAAAAAAAAAAAAAAAAAACATTAAATATTGAAGGCCCGGACCCTGCTCGTTTTCCCCAAATTAGTAATGAGCAAAGGCCCGACACGTGCAGACTTCTACCGCGAGCATCAAAACTGGACCTTGAATGATGGGAAAAAGGTCGTCTGCTCCGACGAATCTTGTTTCCTGTCGCACCATGTGCACTGCCTGGTATGTGTTCGTTGTTTACCTGGGGAAGTGTTAACACCAAGATGTACCGTGGGACGAAAACAAGCCGGTGGAAGGAGTGAAATGCTTGGAGCAGTGTCCCTTGGGAAACCCTGCGTCCAGTAATTTATGTGCAGAAAGCTATGACGTCTGCGATTTACCTAAACATCATTGCGCACGAGGTACATACACCCTTTCGTGGCACTGGTATTTTCCTCTAGTAGTGCCTTGTTTCAGTAGGATAATGCACCATTATCCACTGCCGGGATTTGTTCGAAAATGGTTCGCGGAGACTTTCCAGACACTAACTACTCTGGCCTCCAGATTTTTGAGACATCAGTCCAATCGAACATCAGTGGTTTGTGTTGGAGCAGCAAATCCGAACTGCAATGGCTCAACCACGTAACTTACAAGAGTTAAAGGATCTGCTGGTAACTTGTTGGTACCAAATACCACAAGGCACCTTTAGAAATCTTGTAGCGTCTATGCATCCCCGGGTAAGAGCTGTTTTGGCGGCACATGGAGGAGCAACATCATATTAGGCTGGTGGTTATAATGTGTCGGATCTTTGACGTTTATCAAGTGAGTACCAGATCCAATAAGAGATTAATTGGAGCTCAATATTTGACTGGACTGCATTTGCAAAAAATAAAGTGCAATTTTCAAGTATCATTTGTCATTATGTCTTAAAAGAAGAGTGTTTAACCAATACATCTTCCTCCAGTTCTTGTTAATTGATCAAAGGCTCGAGGACCTTAACTAAACAAGTTAGTAAAATCATGCAATGCATTGATTATGATACGCTTTCCAACATGCCGGAAATCATTACTCAAATTATGAGGATAATGGCTGTGGAACAAATCTCGCTCCTGTGCCCTGACCTTTGACCCCATTTCGATTATATTAAACAGAATTGGTTTAGTATACCTCCGAAACAACATACTACAGTTCTGTCGCAATCGAAGCATTTTTTACGTAAGTTATGACGCATAAGGGCGATGGAATGGATCCCGCTCCTATGTCCTGACCTTTGTCCCCCATTTCACCCATTTTCAATAGGGTTCGTTCCCACTTGTCCCCTACCACATACTAAAATTTCATCGAAATCGAACAATTTTTACGTAAGGTATGACTCATATGGGCAATGGAATGGATCCCGCTCGTATGTCCTTACCCTTCGACCCCATTTCGTCCATTTTCAATAGGGTTCGTCCCCATGTGGTTTCCTACCACATATTAAAATTTAATCGAAATCGAACCATTTTCACGTGAGTTATCGTGCAGACAGACAGACAGACAAAGCTGGAGCATATACGCTTCTTCAACTTACGGTTGGAAAGCGTACAAAAGACATACAGAGCCTGCGAACAACTTAAAGAAATATGGAAAGATGCATGCGTGGTGTAACCAGGAAAGATAAGTAAAGGAATTCATGGATCAGAAAGATGACGAGAGTTGAGGATATCATGATCAAAGTAAAGACCCCTCTTTTGGCAATGTGACTCGACATATTGCTAGAACTGAACTCTGTTGGGCAACTGAAATAGCAAACTGAATACCAGGGACTGTAGAAGACACTGTGGAGATGAGATGATAAAATTCTGAAGCATGGGGTAGTGACATGAAAGAGAACTGCTCAAGGCTGAGAAAATGGAAGAGATTTTGCTGAAACCTTCACTGAGCACTGGATTAAGAATGTTTGTTATGATGATGGTGATATTCACTGAGTACTAGGGCCATCCAGAAAGTAAGTATCGTTCCCGGCACAAGTATTCATTTCAGAGTCGCGCATCCGCAGTTGTGCTGCCTCATCCATTAGCCAACCTCTAACGCCATTTTGTGAGGTTGTGCTTATGTTAAAGGTTTGTGCTATGCGTTAATAATGTTTAAGTTAATAGGACGACCCGCTGACTGCGACGTCCGGTCTGTGATAAGGTTTCTGAATGCGAGAAATTCATTGGCAGATTTGCAAAATTTACGGACAAATCGCAGTGAGTGCCGGAATGGTGCGGAAGTGGGTTCAAGTGTTTAATGAACGATAGAGCGTCCACGATGAATTGTGCAGTGGTAGGCTTTCTCTGGTCACTGATGATTTGGTGGTAAAAGTGAATGCAAACATGGATCACCGACGCTTTAGAATTTCTGATTTTTCAAAACATTTCCCTGAAGTTTCGAAATCATTACAGAAAAGCTTCAGTACCGCGCAGTGTGTACACGATGGGTGCCAAAGATGTTGATGGAAGAGCACAAAAAGCACGTGGGATCTGTTTTGGAATTTTTGGGAAGTACGCGAACGAAGGCGATGCTTTTCCAGTGGTTCGATGACAACGATGACCTGAAGAAGACGCGACGGTCGAGCGGTGGCTCAAAACCCAGGCGGCAGACTTCTATGAGAAGGATATTCAGAAACTTGTGCCACGATATGACAAATGCCTTAACATCCACCGAGAATATGTTAAAAAATAGCTTAAGGTATGTAAAACCAAGGGGGCAGACTTCTATCAGGAGGGTATCCAGAAGCTTGTGCCACGATATGACAAATGTCTTAACATCCACGGGGAATGTGTTGAAAAGTAGATTAAGGGTTGTAGAACCGAAGGGGCAGACTTCTATTAGGAGAGTATCCAGAAACTTGTGCCACTATTTGGCAAATGCCTTAACATAAACGGAGAATATGGTGAAAACTAGATTAAGGTTTGTAGAACCTAGGGGGCAGACTTCTATCAGGACAGTATCCAGAAACTTGTCTCACGATATGACAAATGCCTAAACATCCACGGGGTATGTGTTGAAAAGTACATTAAGGTATGTAGAACCCAGGGGGCAGACTTGTATGAGAAGGGTATCCAGAAACGTGTGCCACGATATGACAAATGCCTTAACATCCAATATGTTGAAAAGTTGATTATGATATGTAGAACCCAGGGGGACAGACGTCTATGAGGAGGGTATCCAGAAACTTGTGCCATGATATGACAAATGCCTTAACATCCACGGGGAATATGCTGAAAAGTAGATTAAGTTATGTAGAACCCAGGGGGACAGACTTCTATGAAGAGGGTTTCCAGAAAATTTTGCCACGATATGACAAATGCCTTAACATCCACGGGGAATATGTTGAAAAGTAGATTAAGGTATGTAGAACCCAGGGGGCAGACTTCTATGAGGAGGGTATCCAGAAACTTGTGCCACTATATGACAAATGCCTTAACATCCACGGGGAATATGTTGAAAATTAGATTAAGGTTTGTAGAACCGAAGGAGCAGACTTCTATCAGGAGAGTATCCAGAAACTTGTGCCACTATATGGCGAATGCCTTAACATCAACGGAGAATATGGTGAAAAGTAGATTAAGGTTTGTAGAACCGAGGGGGCAGACTTCTATCAGGACAGTATCCAAAAACATGTGTCACGATATGACAAATGCCTTAACAGCCACGAGGAATATGCTGAAAAGTAGATTAAGTTATGTAGAACCCAGGGGACAGACTTCTATGAAGAGGGTATCCAGAAACTTGTGCCACGATATGACAAATGCCTTAACATCCACGGGAAATATGCTGAAAAGTAGATTAAAAGTTTGTAGAATCGAGGGGGCAGACTATGAGGAGGATATCCAGAAACTTGTGCCACTATATGACAAATGCCTTAACATCCACGGAGAATATGCTGAAAAGTAGATTAAGGTTTCTAAAACCCAGAGGGGCAGACTTGTATGAGGAGGGTATCCCGAAACTTGTGCCACTATATGACAAATGCGTTAACATCCACGGGCAATTTGTTGAAAAGTAGATAAAGGTACGTAGAATTCCTCGCACATTAAAAATTAGTTATCAGTATTTTTCACTTTGTTTCATCTTCAAACGGTACTTTCTTTCTGGATGTCCCTCGTACAATTTAAGTACAGGTACATGAAAATGGAAGAATTAAGTGGAAGTACATTGCACATCAGTTAAAATCAACAGTAATTAGAAAGCCAATGTACACTGTAAAATTTTTTTTTCAATTTGGCGATCCACTTTCCGTGATCCCTTTCGTGAATTAACGAAACATATTTCTGATACAACCTTTTCCGTGAAATCACGGAAAGAAACCTGGGTTTCACGGATTTTTCATACGCCAGGAAAATTCTGTTTTTTCAGAAACCTTTCCTCAATTTCTTTCTTATCATCATCATCATCATCATTGTCAACCATTATCAATCCACTGCTGGACGAAGGTCTCCCCAAGATTCCTCCACAACGGTCTGTCTTGTGCCAGTCTCCTCCATGTCACCCCTGCATACTTTCGAATTTCATCCACCCATCTCCCATGTGGCCTTCTTCTGGGTCTTTTCCTGTCCCTTGGAATCCAATCTAAAATTTCGGCTGTCCATCGATGGTCTGTTCTTCTGGCAGTATGTCCAGCCCATTGCCATTTCAGGGATTTAACTCTGATCATGATGTCTTCCACTCTTGTCATTTTTCGGATCCACGAGTTCCTCTTCTTATCTCTCCTGGTTACACCAAGTATGCACCTCTCCATGCTACTTTGAGTTGTCTGCAGCCTTTGTATGTCTCTTTTAGTTAAGGTCCACGTCTCTGCACCATACGTAAGCACTGGAAGGATGCATTGATCAAACACTTTTCTTTTAAGACATAATGGCATATTGCTCTTGAAAATTATGCTGTTTCTTCCAAAAGCTCTCCAGGCAAGTTTTGTACGCCGATTAATTTCTTCATCAATGTGACCCTCACTTGATATCTGCTGTCCAAGATAAACGTACGTGTCTGTTATCTCCAGCTTTTCTCCATCAATCGATAAATCTTCATTTCTTGTAAAAGCATTGAACATCACTTTTGTCTTCTGAAAGTTCATTTTTAATCCCACTTCTTTACTCTTGTCAGCAAGTTCCTGGATCATACTCTGCAGCTCTGATGGGGTAGTTGCAAAAATGACTACGTCATCAGCAAAACGAAGGTGGGTTAGATAATCTCCATTAATCTTTATCCCCTTGTTTTCCCAGCTCAGCGACTGAAAAACACCCTCCAATGTGGCATTAAAGAGCTTCGGAGATATGGTGTCACCTTGTCTCACTCCCTTTCCAATTTTTACGTGTGTTGTATTTTCCAACAGCCTAATCTTTGCACTTGCATTTTCATAGATGTTATTAATAATATTAATGTATGCATCTTCAATACCGCAGGTTTTCAGAGCCATTGTAACTGCTGATGGTTTCACCGAATCAAAGGCTTTTTCATAATCGATAAAAGCCATGCACAATGGAAGTTCATATTCCCTCGCTCTTTCAATTAGTTCTCTCAGCACGTGGATATGATCTATTGTGCTGTAGCCACTCCTGAATCCAGCTTGTTCCCTCGGTTGAGCCATGTCCAGTGTTACCTTCAAGCGGTGTGAAAGAACTTTAGTGAAGATTTTATAAACTACTGATAGGAGGCTGATAGGTCTGTAGTTTCCAAGATCCTCAATGTCACCTTTCTTATGTAGCAGGATCATTGTAGCGGTGTTCCAATCCTCAGGAATCTTTCCTTCATTAAGGCATCGAGTGAAAATTTGGGCGAGTACTGTTTCGATTTCTCCACTTGCTTCTTGTATGATGTCTACAGTAATTCCATCTTCTCCTGGAGCTTTTCCCTGCTTCATGTTCTTGATTGCATGTGCAACTTCTGCTGGAAGGACTAGAGGAACTCTGGTACTGGTATCTTTCATGATGTCTGGAGTGCATGTATCATCCCTTTCATATAATTTGGAGTAGAAATCTTTCACTCTTGTCATATATTGACGGTAAATTGCCGTTTTTAAGATGTGTTTACGGAAAATTCTAAATTTTCAGAAATCTTTCCACCATTCATTTCGTGTATTAGCAGAAACAGTCCGTTCTCACTTTTCCGTATCCATATGACGAAAACATTCCGGTAATAGGAGCGATTCGCGGGAATACTTGAGGTTTGATTAACCGTTAAATTTCAATCGTCTATCAAAGGAACTGATTTTGAAGTTTTATAGCAAGTTCGCATATTGTCGATGGCATATCGCATGAAATTTGGTTATTGTGACATAGGATATTTTTCCTTCTCTCCCGCGGTACCGCGAACTACTTCTTGTGCTGTTTCATATTGGGAGTGAACAGGTTCTATGTAAACAAAATGGAATGATACACGCAAAGTCAGAAACTACTTGAAAAGCATTCTGATTCGGAAGTCCATCCGGTGATATTTCCATTTATCCTTTTTTTCTGTTAAAACTTCAGTAGAACTAAAATAAATTCACGTAATACTAGTTAAAAGTACACCAGATTGTGCACAATCAAAAAACGCTTACAGCGTCTCGTAGTCCGTTTATTTACTAGCGTAAGTAATATATTGAACTACACTGGCGTGCAAAAATTAAGGACGAGACGGTTTTTCGAATGTAACGTCGTGCAGAAGTGCTCCACATCGACTCAAATCATATACCATAAGATCCCCAAGATGTAAGAATATGGTACAAGTGAGCAAAACCGTCCAAACAAGGAATCCAAAGGATACAAAGGCACTTTATTGAAAAGGTAGTTTGGAGCACAACTGAACAGAAGACAGAAACGTCCATGTGACAGGCGGCTGCCAAGAAAAATCCAGTCTTTAGTAGGGAATATGATTAGCCCTGACTGCGTTGCAGGATTTACAACGTCTGTCCATGCTGAGGACGAGGTTGTCAAGGAGCTGTTGAGGCATCGCGGCCCATTCCTCTTGTAGCGCTAATCGCAGCTGCGGAATCGTTGCTGGCTGCTGGTGACGTGCTGCCAAGCGTCTCCCGAGAAGGTACCACACGTGTTCGATTGGATTTAGGTCCGGGGACCTTGCGGGCCAATCCATGCGTTGAATATCTTCACTTTCCAACAGCTCTGCGACAGCCACTGTACGATGAGGTGTAGCGTTGTCGTCCATGAAGAGGAACTCGCAGGACCCACAGCACCTGTAAACAGACGCACGTGAGACAGGAGAACCTCAGTACAATAGCGGACACCAGTGACTGAACCTCCTTGGAAGATGTGGAGGTCAGTACGGCTACCAAGCATGATACCGCCCCAAAGGAGAACTTCACCACCTCCAAACCGGCCCCTTTCGATGATGTTGTAAGTGTGATTGCGTGTTCCCTGCTCTCTCCAGATGTGTATACATCCAGAATCGTTCATCAGACTAAATAGACTCTCATCCGGAAAGAGAACTCGACCCCATTGCTGATGTGCCCAGTTCTTGTGTTCCTGGCACCACAGAAACCTCCCTCTCCGAGGAGCAGGCGTTAATGGCACACACCGTACTGGTCGTCGTGCAAATAGTTCACCTTTGTGCAGTCTTCTGGCCACGGTAAAACGCGATATCGGACGTCCAGTTGTCTGTTGCATGTGCCTTGCGATTTCTCCCGCTGTCTGCCTCTTCTCGCCTGTAGGACAATATACCGGTCGTTCGCCGCCGTGGTTGCTCGTGGACGACCACTGCTAAACTCTCGGACAGCTGTTTCTGTCGTTTGAAATGCTCTCCAAGCTCGTGAAACGATCCTGCGAGCGATCCCGAACTCCTCGGCCACACTAGTCACACTTCGACCTTCTTCCAACTTCTCAATGACGCGACCTCGGGTAAAGTCATCCAGATGACGTCTACTGGATTGCCTGTTGGCCATATCACACGGTGGCAGCAACTCGAAGTCGTTCAAACCGATGTACACCGTGCAATAGCTTTCACCGAATTGCTGAGCGTACACCGCCCGTGTGCTTTATACCCTTCCGACACTCCCCCCCCCTACGTCATGCTGCATATATACGTATTCCCTACCGTACCGGACCCTAGTTTATCTCCTGAGTGGTCTTTCGGTCCCTTCTGCTTGCTCGTTCTGCTGTTATGCTAATTTCTCCTTTTCGTCCTTAATTTTTGCACACCAGTGTAGCTAAATACCCGTTCTTCGAACGTGATGATATTAAAAATATTTCTATAATAGAGGATTTCATACCATACCATAATATAATTTGCATCATAAATTAATATGGTAATAATACACTTGATCGGTTTGTTCTATAACTTTATTAAGGCTACGTGTAGGTTCGGGAAGCGGTTGGTTCCGCTGCCACAACACATGCCAGTAGGCTCTTCCTTCTACTAGAGAGCCTTACACAATTCACAAGCCACATTCATTGAACCTAATTCAACAAATGTATCTCTTTCATTCTCAATATCCGGATTATACATAAAACCAGAGTTCATTTTCTGTAACTAAGGGTTTTTTTTCTCTTTGCAGTCGTTTTTCGTGAGAAGGATCGTAGGGCGCAACAGCGGTTCGATTCACTTCAGGTTTTTAATTTTTTTTAATACAGTATATTGCTCAGCAGAGGCCCAATGCACTTCTGGATTGCTTTACGTGTATTTTTTAAGATGCCCGATTAACTTGTGGATAGCTTTTCCTGTATTTTTCAGCAGCAGCCCAGTTCACTCCTGGATTTGTGTGTGTGTGTGTGTGTGTGTGTGTGTGTGTGTGTGTACTTTTCAGCAGCGGCTCGGTGTACATTAGAATTTTTTTAGCATATATTGCTGATTTCTCAGTTATTTTTTCCCAACATTATCTGAAAAACGAGCACGTTGTTTAGAACCTCTTCTGTTTCCAGAACTACTATTTGACTGCTCAAATGGGCTTGACTGAATGTACGAAATGGGGGGTTTGCGAGTAGGTGATTCCTCAGTAGATAGATTTGAAGGATAGTCCATTCTGGATACATTCAAGGCAGTTATTTGTGCCACAGCAAATTGTTAATCAAAATTTTCTTAACAAAGAAGAAGCGTTGTTAGGGCTTCCACTGTAATGCATTTAAACAATCGTGCCACACCCCCTTCTTGCCATCCTCCCTTGCCATTAACTGGATGGGAATTGAAAAGGTTGGGCCCATCATCAACTTCCTAGAAGAATACAGTTTCACTGTGACCAGTAAAGAGAAATCCTATATTACCTCCTTCTTGCTGTAGCAATCCATTTAATCTGCTAGCCAACTGTTTCACGTATTTTTTGAGTGATTTCGTTTGAAGGAAATAGTCCAGAAAACTGATACACAATTTCTATACGTAACACTGCACAGTTCAAATTAACAGTAGGAATAATATCTTCAATAGAAAGAAAAGGATGTCTTACTTGATTAATGGTTTTGCACTCCATGTAAAACTGGTCACCTCTCCTTTAATAAAATCTATTTAAAAAGATTTTGATAAACCTACACCATAACAAATTGCGACAGTTGAAATGGCCATACACTGCATATTTCTTCGCTCTTTTGGGAAACACGTGTCTGCCTGACTTTTTCTGCCAGACGACACATAAGCAATTTCTTTCATAACTGTAAATTTAAAACTTTAAGCCTACACAAAACAAATCAAAATACGTCGTTACTCTTTACTTTCAACGTTAAAATATTAATAGAAAACAGAACAAAATACGTTGTTACTTTCAGCATAAATGTAAAAAGAACCTTGCTTATAAATAATTTCGTTCGAAACTGTATGTTTGAAAGCTAGCAGTCAGATGTTTTTGGATGCGTGATCAAAACTGTGTTGCCATCGCTAATATTTCAAGGGGAAAACTTTTTTTTTTTTCAAATTTCAATTGCTGTGAAAATCTACCCGCATATTTATATTTATTGCAGTCACCTTACCACTCATTACGTCACCGTTGCTTCGGTGAAAACGAATGTTGGTAATTTGATTTTTACTCAAAAAAAAAAAAAAAAAAAAACCACTTATATGAAGTCACCGTTGCTTCCATGAAAACGAATGTAGGACTTTTGATTTTGACTCAAAAAACCTTGACATTCGATATATCAAACGATAATATAAATGTTTAAATGCAAAGCATTTATGATATAGCATTTTTTACGTGATATTTAAAAAAAATTTTTTTGTTAAAAAAATTTATAACAAATAAAAAAAACCTTGACATTTGAAATGTCAAACGATAATAAATGTTTGAATGCAAAGCATATTATGATATAACGCTCTTTACGTGATTTTTAAGGTTTTTTGTTAAATAAATTCAGAACAAATAAATTTAGAACAAAACATATACTGAGCTGGTCAACTCAAGTCATTCAAAACTTAGGGCGGGCTTTATTTAGTTGCTGGGCAGCAATGGCTCGATCATTGCAAAACGTCCTAGCGTTATCAAAGCTGGGTTATTTAAAAAACCCATTTCGACCCACTTAAAGTTATCGTAAGAAAAAATCCTTTCTTAGTGCGCCTCTATGTTGTAAAAGGAACATTCCTGCCAAATATGAAAGTTCTAAGTTCAGTAGTTTCTGAGATTCGGCGATGAGTCAGTGAGTGAGTCAGTGAGCGCTTTCAGTTTTATATGTACAGATCACTAAGCTTTCGCTCTCCATTGGGAGGCTTTTTCAAGGCAATAGATAAACAAAATGTCTAAACGGCTTCGACAAAATGTCTGGGAGGCCTTTTCAAGGCAATAGATAGACAAAATGGCCTTTTCAAGGCAATAGATAGACAAAATGGCCTTTTCAAGGCAATATATAGACAACATGTCCGTCAGTTGCCTTGAAAAAACTTCCAAGTGCAGAGCCATGGCTTGGCGATTCTACACGGTCGAGTCGCATTATGTGACCACCAGCTAATATCCAGAGTAACCGCCGTTTGCAGCGCGTACAGCAGCTAGACGGTCTGGGAGTGACTCAATAAGGTGCTGGAAGGTGTTCACAGGTATTTGGAGCCATGCTGACTGCAGTGCATCTGACAGCCGATGGAGTGCGCGTGGTGGAGGATCCATAGAGCGAGCAACACGATCGAGGTGGTCCCACAGATGCTCAATTGAGTTTAAGTCTGGGGAATTAGTGAGTCAGTGAAGTACTTTGAAGTCTTCATCGTGCTCTTCCAACCACTCTCGGACATTTCTAGCTGTGTGACACGTCGCATTGTCGTGCCGGAAGATCCCATCCGCCCCAGGGAAGGCAATCAACATGTATGGGTGTACGTAGTCTGCAAGGATGGATTCATAACGAATTCGGTCCATAGTGCCCTTCCCCAAGTATGAGTGGACCCAGAGAATGCCACGAAAACATTTCCCGCCGCCCCGGTGGTGCAGTGGTCTAAGCGATGGCTTCTGACTGTTCGTCCGAAATGGGTCCGGGTTCGAATCCCGGTGAGGCATAGATGTTGTGTTTGTCTTACGGCACTGGCTCTCTCCCTTCCCTGGAGTCATTGGCCCCAAATTAGGGACGGGCGCCTGCCTATAGCCCATTGAGTTGCTCACGGTGGTCGTAAAACCCCATAAAAAAAAAAAAAAAAAAAAAAAACATTCCCCAGACCGCATGACGCTGCCTTCACCAGCTTGTGTTCTTCCAACAATGGTTGAATAGTGTTTGTTCTCGGATGTTTCTCGCCTTATACGCCAGCGTCCATCCGTTCGATGAAGCAGAAAACGTAACTCATCGGAGAAAGCAATCCTTCGCCAATCAGCGGAGGTCTAATTCCTATACTGCCGTGCAAATGTAAGCCTTTTCTGCCGATACATCTTCGTTAGCATAGGTGCAGTGACCATCCATCTGCATCGGAGCCCCATACTCAGCAGGGTCGCTGAACTGTCGTTTTAGACACACCTCCGGTAGTCCTCTGGTTCATTCGGCCAGTGAGTTGCTCCACTGTAGCGTGTCGATCGGCCCTCACGCACCTTCGAAGCCGACGTTTACCTCTCGCATCAATGGCACGTGGTGCCCCGAAGTTTCCACGTCACTTATTCGCAACACAGCAGGACGCGAACAGTTCACAAATTGCGCTGTTTCAGAAATGTTGCCACCCTTGGCCCGAAAGATGATAATTATCCTTTTTTGAAAATCTGATAAATCGCTCCTTTTATCCATGACAGCAACGAGTGATATGTTTTCAGATTGCCTACAGCACACCTTATGTACCCTCCAAGCCAGCTCACCACAAGTACCTCCTTTTATTGGCTACGCGCTGTTGACGTCAAAAGTAGGAGATGGTTACAATAATGTGACTCGCCTGTGTACATACCTATTTACGCCAATAAATAGGTGAATTTTACTACGCTATAGGCGTGTTTTGATTATAAATTCACGTACCGCTTAGGGGAAGCTCAAATTATTTCCGTTTGTTGTGCTTTCGAATCGAAGTCGAAATGTAGAGTAATCGCGCTACGAGAGCTTTAGTGTCAGAAAAAATAGCGCTGAGTGAGTGCTTTTTGATGGACATGGAATACGTAGCACTTTTTCATGAAATTCATGGATATGTCAGAGCCCCGTAAAGAGAGAGAGAGAGAGAAAGATAAAAATGAGTACTTGAGTGAAGTTAGATTGCTTATGAATGTTTACGTAACAGCCAAACAGCAAACTATGTTTGGTAACGTTATCATTCCATATCGCGAGAGTTATTTTGAGACCGAATGCCACGTTTTCTTTGTTCAGCTGCACGTGCATTACGAGTGTTCGTGTCCGTTGTCTTGTTTTCCACCACGTGTGTAAATTTGCCACCGCAAAAAGGAGGTACATGTAAAAGTGTTCGAAAAGATGACACGGATGCAGAGACTCGTAGAAATGGTAACTGTGTATTAAACAGTCGACATAATGCTTCTCCGGTCGCTGGTTGGTATGAGCCCCTTCTGGCTAATAGTCCGAGCGGTGCCTGGCTTCCGAGTTCCGGAAGAAGTATGGATGAGGTGCTGGCGTAAGTGCTATCCCTAGTTAGAAGCCAGTGTCCCAAATTATCACGAATCTCCGTAAAGCTCGAAACAAGAGAGGGGGGGGGAGATCTCCCCCGGATTAATGTGTGCTTTGTACCCCATATGCATGTGTGAAACTGGTGGAATTTAGAGTATCAAGGGAAACTGGTTCTGAAATTAAGATGACGATTTTCTCGAGGATGGTCTGCAGATCCTTGGTAAAATCATGAACTTGTCCTCAACCTTTAAAAAAACGTCGGGAACCGTTGATCTATGCCAAGCCTTTTTTTTTTTTTTTTTTTTTTTTGTGTGTGTCATGAAATTGAATTTCTCAGGGACCCTTATGCTAGTTTTTTTGTGTTTGAGGGGTTTAACGACCACCATGAGCAACTCTAAGGGTAATTTTTCAGTCGCCCGTCCTTGATTTAGCGCCACTGGTTCCACGGCCGGACAGACCCACTCTCATTTTTATGCATGTTTTAATTTTTGTGCCAAAATAACTGTTCTAAGTAAGGAGAAAATGTCACCCCCAACATAAAATTGAATGGTTTTTTGGCACCCATCGTATGTGATATTTATTCATTTACAAAGTTTGATCTGTACTGTGCCCACTACAAAAAAGTACCTCAAAGGTAGTACAGATCTGTACACATACAACAGACACCTAGGAAAGGTTCTTGCAATTTAATATTCATTCAGTTGCAAAGTTTGGTCTGTACTGTGCTCTCTATGTCACTACCTCAAAGGTTGTACAGATCTGTACACATACAACAGACACTCAGGTAAGGTTCTTGCAATTTAATATGTATTCCATTAGAAAGTTTGGTCTGTACTTTGCCCTCTAGCCCACTATCTTGAAGGTTGTACAGATATGTACAGATACAACAGACACCCAAGAAAAATTCTTTCAATTTAAGCAAACTCAATTTCTCTTCTGTCTTTGCTAGAAGGCGTTTTTGCTCTACGTACGTTAGCCATTTCATAACTGTGAAAGAAAAATAAGAAACATCCTATCAATCGTAGAGGCAAAGAAACAGTGGGAGGGTGATATTTCAAAAACTGGAGCACAAGTAAAGAGGATTAGTGATAAGCCCCAGGGCGTACTAGCAATTGAAGACTTTTTGTAATGTGTTGTTTCAGTTTAATCAAAATTAAAAGAATCAGACGTACGTTTATTCTGATGATAATGATTGGATAAAAAAAGAAGGAAAAATGTTAATTTTGATCTGCGTTGTCTCATTGTTATTTTATATGTTGTTCGTGTTGTTCTTTCTGTTCATATTCTATTACATACGTAGAGTAGCAGAATGTAGACGTACGCGGATATTATCTAAATTATAATTTAAATACTATCCGCGTATGTCTACGATACTATCCGCGTACGTCTGTTAATAATTATTAACAATTTTCAATAATTATTAATAATTAACAGATTTTGCGGATAGTTTTTGCTTGCAGATAAAAAAAAATGTTGTTTACAGCAATTAAAACACTTACTCAGATTCTTTAGTGTACTTAATTCTATTTTAACTTCAGGAACGTTCAATTTTTTTCACATCTTCTGAGTTCTTTTGTTTTTACAGACGTTTCTAGCCTCTAGATTTTTATCAAAGCCTGTTCTCAGTGTATAGGAACTGTATCAAAAGTTTTATTTACACAAAAAGAATTAAAATTTTATTGCCAGGTTCTTCTTACAGTTGCCCGTTATTAAATTTAAATCTTTTCCTTATGTATTTTTTAAGTCTACTATTCTTTAAATTGTTGAAAATGCTATTTATAAGGTTTGAAGGTTCATTAATGGAACTGTTTTTCTGGATATAAAATAATTCTTTAATCACTCTTGTTTTTATGAAGTTCATGGTCCAATATTTTAATATTTTGCCATAAAGGTCCATTTCACAATCATTGCTACACATTCCATTGTAATGTATTTACTTTGTCCTCATTGGAATCTGTAATGTTCTAATAATTATTATTTATTGTTTTATTAATTTTTCTTTAAATTATCTCATTCTATTGTTATCGTTGATCGCGCTTTGCGGGTTTGCAGCAAGTTTTCTGTTTTAATGTTTGTGTACGCAGATACATTTTATTTTTGTACAACTTTGTACATACGTGCACCAAAAATGTTTGCTAAACATAAAAGGGCAGTGCCCTAGGGTTGCTTATGGAGCCCATGTATGTTTTCAATGTTAGGTAATTTTGTATTTGTTGTATGTGTACACAGTGGTGGAAATGGGCTTTAACGCAGCGGAACCCTGTCCGGAAGCGTCGCGACGCCAAAAGAAAGGGAGCATTTAATTTGAATAAAATACTTCTCAATGCATTTGTACATTTCAATAAATGAATCTTGTATGAATTGTTCGCCATTTCAAAAATAAAAAGAAAATTCTTCTGCTCTAATAAAGCTCCAAAAAGATGTTTGGTGAGAGCAAAGTTCGCGACAGCAGATGATCGCAGACTGGCTGGCGGACCTCCTCCGCGTATTCCCCCGCCATGGTGACTGCCATGCCGCTTAATCCCATGATGAGTGCGAGGTGTATGGTGAGAGCGAGGACCACGGCAGGAACTGATCTCCGACCTCGCACACTCTTCTCCGCACTATACACTGAAGAGCAATTGAATTAGAGACAGCTGGCGTTATGCCAATGTGGCGCTGTGGGCGGCCCTGGAAACGACATGACGTATGCGGCGATCTGACAATATAAGGAGTGATGCGACGGGAATCAGTAAGAGTCGGACGCAGTATGGGTAAGACGAAGGATCTAAGTGCATTTGATTGTGGGCAAATTGTCAGGGTCCGACGAATGGGTTACTCCATCCCGGAAATCGTGCACGCACTAGGATTTTCACGAGCCACTGTGTCATGGATGCACCGTGAGTACATCGAATCTGGTAAAACCATCCCTGCAAGGTTCAGCTGCCGTGGACAACAGCGTGTGGATGAGCGGGGTCATCGTCGGCTAGCTCACATTGTAACAGCGGATATACGGGCCACAGTGCAAAAAATCACTCGGCAATTTAACGCTGGTGCACAAAAAACGTGTAAGCACCCACACCATCCAGAACCATCTCCTCGCTATGGGGTACAGAAGTCATCGTCCCACGAGAATACCGCTCATGACTGCACATCACAGGGTGCACAGATTAGCATGGGCGCGGGAGCATCGCCACTGGATCCTAGACATGTCGGAAAATGGTGACTGGACTGATGAGTCGAGATTCACGTTGGTACATGCGGATGGTAGGATACGAGTACGGCGCAAACCCCATGAAGCGATGGATCCTTCTTGCCAGCAGGGTACTCTTCAAACTGGTGAGGGTGGCATTCTCGTCTGGGGACTGTTTACGTGGATTGAAATGGGACCCCTGGTACGTGTGACATCGTCCCTCACAGGTCAACGTTACCGGGATTTCCTGGACGACCATTTGCTCCCGTTTGTGCGTCTTCAACATCCCCCTGGGGACCTCATCCTGCAACGAGACAATGCAGCTCCCGAATTGTATCCGAATGGTTGGATGAACACTCCACCGACGTGAGCTCGCTTCCTTGGCCAGCTAGGTCACCTGACCTCAATCCCATCGAGCACATCTGGGATGCCATCGAGAGAGATGTTCGAGGCTCTGACCCCTCTCCATGAAATGTTCGTGAACTGTGGGAGCTTGTTCAGGGGTCGTGGATCCGTATTGCTTCCCAACGCTTCCGGTGTCTTGTCGAGTCCATGCCGAGACGAATCGCCGCCGTCATCAGGATGAAAGGTGGGGCTACGCGTTACTAGACAGGTATCTCTAATTTAATTGCTCTTCAGTGTACACAAAATGACCTGAAACTGACAAACGGGGCTTAACTATACACATGTTATCAAGTGTCCTTTTCACTTCAGCTCCAGCTACCGTCGTAATTGGGCGTGACGACATGCTATTTTTGCCTCATATTGTAGGCGTTGTTTTCAGTTCGTGTTTTTTCTTATGTGAGAAGACTAACAGAAAATAATGAAAAGAACACTAACAGATTTCTTTGGGAAAAAAGATGAGCAAAGGAAATAGAACGACAGCTCAGAAATTTGGGAACTTCCCCATGCTCAAGCTCGAACTCGTAGTATTATTCACTTGTATGTTGGGTTCCGGCAGCGAATAATCCCATTTCCACCACTGTCTGTACATATCTCTACTACATTTGAGACAGTCTGCTAGAGAGCACAGTACAAACGAAACTTTGTAACCGAATAAATATTAGATAAACTCACTGGTCTATACCACTAAAATTTTCAGGAGCCAGCAGAATTTTTCAAGATGTTCAAGAAGGAAACCAAAATCGATAACTTCACATACAGAATTGTGACCTTTAACAGTCAAGATTAATATGTTATTTCCAAGTAAGTGTTTGAAAATTCAGTGCAAAATCTTCAACTAAAACTAGGTAACATACTACACCGAGAGTTCACTGAATTATGACCACCCCTATCAAAAGTGGATGCAGCCCGTTGATCACGTGATTTCGGAGAGGGCCCGATTAGTCGACCGACGTAGCATATATAAGGTATGAATGGAGTAGTAAGTAGTAAAATTCAGAGCGTGATAGGTAAACGGAAGGATTTATCGGACTTTGGGAAATGACAGATTGTGGGAGCTCGGAGAGCAGGCGCCTCGAATTCCCAAACGGCTGAACTGGCGGGTTGTTCGCGTGCCGCCGTAGTTAAAGTGTATCAAGACTGGCGTGAAAATGGTCAAACAATGATTCGGTGGAAAATTGCACAGGACAGCGAAGGGTTGATGTGAGAGGTGAGCGCCTGGTCCGATGACTTGTACTGTTCAACAGTTGATTACAGTATCTGCCATGACCATGAGTCATACGCTTTCACGTACGGGCTACACTGAAGAGCAATTGAATTAGAGATACCTGTCTAGTAACGTGTAGCACCACCTTTCGCCATGATGACGGCGGCGATTTGTCTCGGCATGGACTCGACAAGACACCGGAAGCGTTGGGAAGCTATACGGATCCACGACCCCTGAACAAGCTTCCACAGTTCACGAAGATTTCATGGAGGGGGTCAGAGCCTCGAACATCTCTCTCGATAGCATCCCAGATGTGCTCGATGGGATTGAGGTCAAGTGACCTAGCTGGCCAAGGAAGCGAGATCACGTCGGTGGAGTGTTCATCCAACAATTCGGATACAATTCGGGAGCGATGGCACGGTGCATTGTCTTGTTGCAGGATGAGGTCCCCAGTGGGATGTTGAAGGCGCACAAACGGGAGAAAATGGTCGTCCAGGATATCCTGGTAACGTTGACCTGTGAGGGACGATGTCACACGTACCAGGGGTCCCATTTCAGTCCACGTAAACAGTCCCCAGACGAGAATGTCACCCCCACCAGCTTGAAGAGTACCCTGCTGGCAAGAAGGATCCATCGCTTCATGTGGTGGTGCGCCATACTCGTATCCTGCCATCCGCATGTACCAACGTGGATCTCGACTCATCAGTCCAGGCAACATTTTGCCACATGTCTAGGATCCAGTGGCGATGTTCCCGCCCCCATGCTAATCTTTGCACCCTGTGATGTGCAGTCAGCATCGGTACCCTCGTGGGACGATGGCTTCTGTACCCCATCGCGAGGTGATGGTTCTGGATAGTGTGGCTGCTTACACGTTTCTGTGCACCAGCGTTAAATTGCCGAGTGATTTCTTGCACTGTGGCCCGTATATCCGCTGTTACAATGCGAGCTAGTCGACGATGACCCCGCTCATCCACACGCTGTTGTCCATGGCAGTTGGCCCTTGCAGGGATGGTTTTACCGGATTCGAAGTATTCACGGTGCACCCGTGACACAGTGGCTCGTGAAAATCCCAGTGCCTGCACGACTTCCGAGATGGAGTAACCCATTCGTCGGGCGCCGACAATGTGCCCACGATCAAATGCGCTTAGATCCTTTGTCTTACCCATACTGCATCCGACTCTTACTGATTCCCGTCGCATCACTCCTTCTATTGTCGGATCGCTGCATACTTCATGTCGTTTCCGTTTACAGGGCCGCCTACAGCGCCACATTGGCATAACGCCAGCTGTCTCTAATTTAATAGCTCTTCAATGTATAACAGCAGGTGACCCCGACGACATCCTCTCCTAACCCCGGTTCATCGGTGTAAAAGACTTGCCTGGTGCAAATATCATGCAAGTTGGACGTCGGATGACTGGAGAAAAATGTGCTGGTCTAACGAATCGCGTTTTTTCTCCACTCCATGGATGTTCGTGAACGTATTTGGCACCTCGATCGGACCATGCAGACCCTCGATCGGCCCTGCATGGTCTCTACAATGCAAGCTAGTGGAGGCGGCGGTATGGTATGGGGCATAGTTACTTGGCAGGAACTTGAACCTGCGGTGCATGTGGAACAACGTATGACTGTGCCCACTATGGCCAATTGCTTGCTGATTCTGTACTCCCAGCAATGTTTCACTTTTTCCCGAATGGCGATGTTGTCTTCCAAAAAGACAATGCACCGAACCACAGGTCCGTTGTTGTGCAGGAATGGTTTGAGAAACACAGTTCAGACTTGCAGCATATCGACTGGCCTCCGAACTCCCCGACATCAATCCAATAGAGCACTTGTGGGACATTATGGAACGGCATATTAGCCGTCTGGACACACCAATCACCTCTATACCTGCATTGAAGGCCGCATTACATACAGCTTGGTTGGCTATGCCTCTTCTCAACTGCTTCCGGCATCTTATTAAATTGATGCCACGTCGGATACGTGCTGTACTGAGGACGAAAGGATGTCCTATGGAGTATTAGGTAGGAGGTCATAATTCAGTGATCACTCAGTGTATATTGAATCGACGCCACGTCGGATAGCTGCTGTACTGAGGGCGAAACCAAGTCCTACGAAGTATTACGTAGGAGGTCATAATTCAGTGATCTCTCAGTGTCTGTTGAATCGATGCCATGTCGGATAGCTGCTGTACTGAGGGCGAAACCAACTCCTACGAAGTATTAGGTAGGTGGTCATAATTCAGTGATCACTCAGTGCATATTGAATCGATGCCACGTCGGATAGCTGTTGTACTGAGGGCGAAAGGAGGTCCTACGAAGTGTTAGGTAGGTGGTCATAGTTCAGTTATCACTTAGTGTAGGTTGAATCAGTATCACGTCGAATAGCTGCTGTATTGGGGGCGAAAGGAGGACCTACGAAGTATTAGGTAGTTGGTCATAATTTAGTGATCACTCAGTGTATGTTGAATCGATGCCACGTCGAATAGCTGCTGTACTGAGGGCGAAAGGAGGACCTACGAAGTATTAGGTAGGTGGTCATAATCCAGTGATCATTCAGTGTATGTTCAATCGATGCCACGTCGGACAGCTGCTGTACTGAGGGCGAAAGGAGGTCCTATGAAGTATTAGGTATGTGGTCATAATTCAGTGATCACTCAGTGTATATACACTTATATTAATAGTTGCATTTCGAAATATATTTTTATTTCAGAAAGTTTATCCTTGTCTTCTGGTTTAAAACATTCAGTAAAACTACTGATCAAGAAATACATAAAATACATTTATAAGCACCCCACGCGAAGTCATTGCTATGGCTATGAACATCTCGGATGCGTACACCCCAGTGCGGAACATCAGCTTGAAGTACTACTGTCAGTATACGACGGTTGTACCGAAAGTAATGCAAAAGGGGGCATAACTTTTTAAATAACTGACAGAGGTCGTTCAAATTGCACATATTGGTAGAGTAACCCTTCCTCTATAGTAACCCTTCTTCATTGCATGTCAATAATGCATTCCAATCAGAAGTAACGTTGCCGTCATTGAGTTCTTGACGAAGGAAGGGTGCAGGCTGTTCGACTTCCACAGAAGGCTACCGAATGTTAACGTAGATGACACCATTGACAAGAGCAATGTGCACATATGGATGAAGAATTTTAAAGAAGGGGAAACCAACATTGAAGACGAACCACGCAGTGGGAAACCATCATCTGCGACCACTGACGCGAATCGTCAACGAGTGGATGAAATGATTCGTGTTGAGAGACGAGTCACAATCCGTGAGCTTGTTGAACAACTGGATTCTGGTCACAATACCATACAGAAGATAGTGGAAGACTTAGGGTATCGGAAAGTGTGCAAAGTGGGCACCTCGGCAGTTGACACCCGATTTGAAGGAGAGAAGGGTGGAAGTCTGTTCTGATCTGCCGGAAGCGTTTGAAGCCAATGGAGACACTTTTTTTTTAATCTAGTGACGTGGGATGAAACGTGGGCTTATCTTCACGATTCGGAAACGAAGAATCAATCCGTGGAATGGCGTCACACCTCTTCACCAAGGCCTAAGAAGTTCAAGAGCCACAGAAAGTCATGGTGACTGTTTTTTGGGATGACAGTGGGGGGGGGGGGGTCTTTCTCCTTGAGTTTTTGGAACGTGGCTGTAGAATGACCAGCGAGCGGTACATTAAGACACTCAAGAAGCTCACAGAAGCCATAAAGAGGAAGAGATCGAAAAAGAATCTGAAAAGGATCCACATTCACCATCACAATGCGAGACCACACACATCTTTGGCAACAAATCAGGCGATCAGCAAAGTAGGCTGGTCGGTGGTCCCCAATCCACCGTACAGCCCAGATCTGGCGTCCTCCGACTCCCACCTGTTCGGTCTCCATGAAGAACAGTCTCCGGATACAATGATTTGATGACACAGACGAGGTGAAAGTGGCTGTGAAGAAGTGGGTACAACAGTCCACAACTGAAGTTTTTCAAAGAGGTTTCGAGAGTTGGATTTAACGATGGCGCAAATGCATCGCTTGTGATGGAGACTATGTTGAGTAGTACCTTTGTATAGAGGAAGAGTTACTCTACTAACATGTGCAATTTGAATGACCTTTGTCAGTTAAAACGTTATGCCAACTTTTGCATTACTTTCGATATAATCCTCGTATCACTTCAGAATGCATAACTCTGCTGGTGATTGTACCAAAAATTGATAATGAGTGACGTCTACATTATTCTGATTTTAGAGTAAGCAGTCTAAGAAAAAAACAAAAGAAAGAAAACACAGTGGAAATTTGCATATTGTGTTTATACATGTTATTCGAAATTACACAATTTTCTGTTTGCCCCCTCCTGAAAACTAATAAGCTATGGGTGTCGACAGTTAGTTGTAAAGGGAAAAAAACAACCTTGTTTGTAACTTTTTTATTGTTGTTGTTGTGCCACTCTAATGACAGTCGTTAGTAGTAACTCCTAAAATAAAGCGGCGAGCTACCAACTCAGCGCATTGTTATCAGATGCTGTTTGGAGGTTGGGAATGAATATCAGGAGAAACACGTTCCCTTGTTTCCGCTGGTAATGGATGCTATTGGTCGATTAAGTGCTTCGTCGGGGTCAACCCGGAAATGGAATAGGCAGCCATTAGGAAGTGAAAGGTCGCACGTTCTGGCCGTATTCCGAATTGCATTTAGAAGATCGTTTGGAGCCGCCCAACAATTCTGAAACCAAGGGATTTGTTGTTAGGGGATCAAGCATCTGAAATCAGGTATTTCATGTTTATATAACGTTAAATGATCGTTAGCAACACACGAGGTTGCTGTGATTTTTATCAGTGTAAAATGTGGAATGTTAATCTGTCTTCGAACTAGTGAGGAGTCTGTGGTCTTACACAAGTGCATTAATGTACTTAAATTGATGTATTCGTTTAGAAAATTGAGCCGCCTTTTGTTGCTACGGTAAGTTTATAATGATTCAGAAATATTTAGCTCTTGTCTATTGTGAACCAGATTTCAAAGCTATAATGAAGTTTTGAATTTTATACGCCTCTCCGCTGGCGCATAAACTGGCTTCTGACCATTCATCCTAGATGAGGTCCTGGTTCGAGTCCCGGTAAGGTTGGAAGTTGCATTTGTCTTATGGCACTGGCTCTCTGGAACCAGTAGCCCTAAATTAGGGACGTGTAGCTGCTTATAGCCCACCAAGTTGCTCACGGTGGTCGTAAAACCTCCGTGAAAAAAAAATCGCTGAGCGCGCATGCGCGTGTTCAGATCATCATATCATATGTAGAGGATTTTTAGGAAGAGAGTGTCTGACCCCAGGCCTTAAACAACCCTTGGAAACAGGAAACTAGGAGATTTGGGCTAGGGCACCCGATAGGAAAGTGACACGGACGCGAAGTATAGAAAGGTGGAGGAAGACGCCCTTATTTACCCGGGGTCCCACGGCTTAACGTGCCCATCCGACGCACGGCGGATATTTAGTGGATCGAGCGTTCGTACCTGCCTGGGATCGAACCTGAGGCCCTTTCCGTGGCAGTCATAAACGTTGCCGAACAATAGGCCATCCGCGCATGCTCGTGTTTTCTGTCGAATCGTCCTTTTATAGCCAGAATTTGCCACCTGGATGGCTAAATAGTCTTGAGACCCTGGGTTCTGACCATTCGTCCGAGATGGGCTCGGACCAAGGTCGTCTAGAAAACACAAGGCCTTGATATTAGACAGGTTAGTTCCGTCTTTTAGTGACGTCATAGGGGAAACGAGGTTTCCGATTGGTTTCAAACGCTGTCGTGTGTGACGTCAAACATGACACCGACGTATCAGGTCGTGTAACGTGAGAATGACGTCACCAACGGAGGGAACTCATTTCTCTAATGTCATGGCCTTGTACTTTTCAAGATGGCCTTTCCTGGACTCGAGTTCCAGATGAGGCATAGGTGGTGTGTTTGTCTGATTGCGTAGGCTCTGTACCTTCCTTGAAACCATTGGCCCAAATTAGGTATACTGTTGCTCATGGTGGCCGTTAAACTCTGAAACGAAAAAAAGGGGTGGGGAAAGAGCAGTGGCGGTTGCAGAAATTTGAAAAAAGGGGGGGGGCACCCTCAGTTTGATCGAATGTCGAAATTTCTTACCTTAGTGTCATAGGAGTGTGTGTGTGTGGGGGGGGGGGCAAATGTTCGATATATGTATTATCGATTTTATATATATATATATATTTTTTTTTTTTTCGGAGAATGAGATGCATGATTATAAGAGTATTTTGATCAGGCCTATTGAAGATTCACTTTAAGTGCACGAATTTATTGAATAACGTTTTTAAATAAAGAATGGAATGTATGTTACACAAAAGTGAGTCTCCTTGGGTGCATTCGGACCAATCTTTCAAAATCTCATCAATATTTTTAGGGCAATATTTTGGTGAATATGCATTAAACCTAGTCCTGTAAGATACTGCTGGTTTATGTGGTTCTTAGGTATGTTTTCAGCCCTTTTATAGCTGAGAAGGATTTTTCTGGCATCGCTGTTGTAACGGAAATAGCAGCTAATACTGTTAGCAGACATTTGATGTTGTTCAAGCAAATTAGATATTCGTTGGTCTGAATTGCTGTAATGCATTCTATGGCAGATTCTGGAAAAGAATCTACTTTTCTTCCTGTTTCACTTTGGCTTGACGCTTGATTGATTCCTTTCTGAAAAAGGCCACATCAAGAGTTTCAAGAACTACCTGGATTATTTTACAAGTTTTAACAGTACAAAAAATAGTCAAATGTGGTTTTTTTTACCAAGTTGTGAAAATACAGAAAATTAAAAATTTCGTCCCTTTTTAGGGGGGGGGGCGTGCCCTTTGAGAAAGAGAGATGTTTCAACTGCCCCTTTTAAAGAGATCTGCAACCGCCCTTGAGAAAGAGAGATGTTTCTTACCTTTTTTTTTTTTTTTTTTTTTTTTTTTAAACCCGAATATTTACGTTTGTATTTTTTGGTGTATTATTGTATTATGAGCTAGTTTGTCGTGCAGCTTAGAAGTGATGGTAGTATTTCGTGACGAAAAATGCGTTGTTTTTTTCCCAGTGTATGTAGGAGTAAAGCTTGGAATAGCAATGATTTTTTTGCTGTGGAAGGGTAGTGTAAAATGGCAGATAAAAAACAGAATATGTGTCCTGCGCCTTTAAGATAAATTCAAGACCTTTCTAACTGAATGCTAAATATTAGAAGGAAAAAAACCCGCTGAATTCTAGGGTGTGATGAACACATAGAAGAGTCTAGACCTATAGCTTGAGCAATGAGCATTCCATTCCCGAAATTCTTGAGACAAATATCTTCCCGTTTTTAGATCACCTGTAAGCAAAAATCTGCATTTTAATTTTATCGTGTTTTATGAGTCTCAACCTGTGATGTTATGTTTTATTTTAATTGGGTTCTGTTGGTATGTTTTTAGTTGGATTCTACTTAAAGGGAGAAGAAGGTGCCTATTCCGGGCATGTTAAAATCACATTTTTTTATGCTTCTTTTTATCAGAACGTATTGAAGATAGAAACTCGAAATTTAATATGGTTATAGAATGAATCTTTCTATCTAAATTGATTTTTTTTATAAAAATGTATATGCAAGAGAAACAAGTTAGTAAAATCATGCAATGCATTCATTATGATACGTTTTCCAACATACCAGAAATAATTACTCAAGTTATGAGGATAATGGCTGTGGAATAAATTTCGCTCCTGTGCCCTGACCTTTGATCCCATTTCGATAACATTCAACAGAACCGGTTCAGTATACCTTCGAAACAACATACTAAAGTTTTGTTGCATTAGAAGCATTTTTACTAAGTTATGACGCATAAGGGCGATGGTATGGATCCCGCTTCTATGCCATGACCTTTGACTCCATTTCGCCCATTTTCAATAGGGTTCGTTCACAGGTTGTCTCCTACCACATATTAAAATTTCATCGAAGTCGAACCATTTTTACGTGAGTTATCGTGCGGACAGACAGACGGATAAAGCTGGAGCATATACGCTTCTTCAACCTACGGTTGCAAAGCGTAAAATATAATGTGAGAACACATTATTTTTTCATTACCACAATTCGTTGTCATTTGTTTCCAACACAAAAACTATGTTTCAACAAATACTGAAGCGAATTATCTAACAAAATGTCAATTTATATAGTGTTACTATAAAAATATACCCAACAAATTTTAACGGTTTGCAGTGTATCGTTTCTGAGAAAACGGTGCATAAACAATTTTGTAAAAAAATCCCTTTAATTTTACCTTAGAGTTTTAGAAAATTGACAATTTCCTGCAATGTATTTAGAGGATTTTCAGCAGCATTTGAAATCAATGCGTTCCTAAACCATGTGTAGCGTTATCAGGATCCTGATCAACTAATGTTTTCCTTTTCATCGTCTTTTGGACTTTCTTCTTCTTCATTAAATCATCTCGTTCGTTGGCAAGGTGATAATTCGCTTTTGTATACTGAAGCGAATTGTCTAACAAAATGTCAATTTATATAGTATTACTATAAAAAATATACCCAGAAAATGTGAACGGTATGCAGTGAACAAATATAGGAATATTGTTTTACATCTTTCATACAGTTCTGTCAAAACATCTTTGCAAGGGGGTGGGGGAAGCCTGCTCGGGAAAACCACCCGGAGCAGTTTTAATACAATTTATTCTTGTCATGTTGTCAAGAATGTTACATCATTCTTGTCATGTTGATACCAGGTTTTATACCAAGGTTTTCCAGTATCTTCAGTTAGCTTACATTTCCCTCATTGAATGCTAAAAGAGCATCGCAAACACCGATTTTGATTATTGGGAGTTTCACTAAAACGCTTTTTGAACCCAGTTTCAAATCACACTGTTGTACGATTCATTAGGGTTTTGAGTTTTTCCGTGGAGGCGTTTTTCTAAAAGTGAAGGATCTTATAGGCTGCGGAATACAGTTTTTAATGTATTCCAAAGCTGCCGAAGGAAGACTATGTTTGTGGATATAGGCTTGCGTTACCAAACTTTTCAAATGCAATTTTTAAGTGTTACATTTATAGTTTTTGTGCAGTAGATTCCGGTTAATTGGAACACATCGGGATTAGAACACTTTGGTCCAATTAAGGCTGTCTTTGATTGAGTGTTAGGGTTTATCTTCTGCAATAGATGGCGAAAAAATCACTCCTTGGACGTGGCTTTTACGTCTTGAGGGACTGTCCCAGCAGTTGGCGTCAGCGAATCACTGCAGACCGCACCATATTAAGAATGGAAGCAGTCTCTCGTTGGCTCCACAATGAAAAGACAAAATACGCGCTGTTACGTTCTAACTGACGTTATTTGAGAATAAAGCTCAGTAAGTAGGCGGAGTTTCTGTAGCTCAAATTGAGGGGTTCTCTGCTAATGTACACATTTTCTCTTCAAAAAATGAACGTACAGAAGTATTCAAGACGATTTATGCAAGGCAAGATGCCAATCTCACTTTTGGCCCCATTCAATGATTTCTATTTGGCCTAGATAATTAGAAAAATCAGACAAAAATGAGAGATTTCGTTTCTTCCAAACAGAAACACTTCTAAGCTAACTTATCGCGCCATCTAGCGCCAAATTGGAATACTTTCGAATCTTGAATTAAAAAAAAAATTAAAAATTTTTTCGGAATAATAATTGTGGCATATATTAGCTATGGGTCGTTTTTATTTGTGCTCAAAATTTTAAACGCTACAAAGTTATAGTCTTTGAGAAAATTTGTACAAAATAATTTACGTTGCAGATATAGGATATAATTTCTCTTACACTCATTCAAAGACAGCCTTAAGCTGCTGCCCCAATTATCCGAAGCATTATTCAAAAGAGCTAATTCGGTGTGTTCTTCAAGAATTGTCCCAAATAAACGACTGCCCCAATTTACCCGAATCAACTGTACGCAACCTTTATATACTCTGACAATTCATGTTTCGTACATTCTTTTTCAATAATAAAACTAAAGTCGCAGTGTTTTTCGATTTGGTCTCCTCTTGAAAAACTCAAACAGACCATTAGATTTCATCATGAACAATTCGTAATCTAATGCTGGATGAAGATGTTTTCAAGTCTCTTCCGCAACTCACTGTTGTGGTTGGGCCAGCATCTTCCTAGTTACTCTTGCCTCTTGCATGCTCTGAAATTTCGTCCACCTTGCTCCCATGTAGTCGTCTTCTGGGTATTTCCCCGTTCCTTGGTATCCAGTCTAGTATTCCATTTGTCCAAGGGTGGTCAGTTCTTCAAAATATTTCCAGCCTTCCCAAGTCTTTTCCGCAACTCACTGTTGTGTTTGTGCCAATCTCTTCCTAGTTACTCTTGCATGCTCTGAAATTTCGTCCACCTTCCTCCCATGTAGTCGTCTTCTGGGTCACCTTTGTATCCAGTCTAGTATTCCATTTGTCCAACAGTGGTCAGTTTTTGAAAATATTTCCAGCCTTTCCAAGTCTTTTCCGCAACTCACTGTTGTGGTTGGGCCAGTATCTTCCTGTTACTCTTGCCTCTTGCATGCTCTGAAATTTCGTCCACCTTCCTCCCATGTAGTCGTCTTCTGGGTCACCTTTGTATCCAGTCTAGTATTCCATTTGTCCAACAGTGGTCAGTTCTTGAAAATATTTCCAGCCTTTCCAAGTCTCTTTCGCAACTCACTGTTGTGGTTGGGTCAGTCTCTTCCTAGTTACTCTTGCATGATCTATAATTTCGTCCATCTTCCTCCCATGTAGTCGTCTCTTGGGTCTTTTCCCGTCTCTTGGTATCTAGTCTGGTATTCCATTTGTCCAACGGTGGTCAGTATGTCCAGCCTATTGCTACCTGAGGGTTTTTACTTTGATTATGATGTCATACATTCTTATCATTATCCTGACCCATGAGTACCTTTTGCTATTTTTCTTGGTTACACCGAACATACATCGCTCCAGGCTTCCTTGAGTTGTCCGCAGGCATCATATTTAATTTAACTACAGTCAATTGAAACGAAAAGTAATTATAAGGTAAGGTGTCGAGGAAAAGGAACATCAGTCTTTTGAGGGATCATGAACTGGATGCCAACGTATGAGGATACACTGTGCAATGTTGGTTTGTTTTTCAAACATTTCTTCTACATTCATCTGCTTCAGTAGCATTAGTTTTTGTTGTAGCAGTCATCCTTTGATTTTATGAACTGAAAAAATACAAATTTGCCGGTAGTGGAATTCCAACGCCGCTCCTCCTCGCTTCGAAGCAAGTTGTTGTATCGACTAAACTACATCGACAGAATTTATCGCTGCAGCTTTGCCATCTTGACGTGTGCCTCATGTCAAGACGGCATACACTGAACAGCAATTGAATTAGAGACAGCTGGTGTTATGCAAATGTGGTGCTGTGGGCGGCCCCGTAAACGGAAACGACATGACGTATGCTGCGATCCGACAATATAATGAGTGATGCGACGGGAATCAGTAAGAGTCGGACGCAGTATGGGTAAGATGAAGGATCTAAGCGCATTTGATTGTGGGAAAATTGCCGGGGCCCGACGAATGGGTCATTCCATCTCTTAAGTCGGGCAGGCACTGGGATTTTCACGAGCCACTCACGGGTGCACCGTGAGTACATCGAATTCGGTAAAACTATCCCTGCAAGGGCCAACTGCCGTGGATGAGCGGGGTCATCGTCGGCTAACTCGCATTGTAACAGCGGGTAGACGGGCCACAGTCACTCGGCAATTGAACGCTGGTGCACAAAAACGTGTAAACAGCCACACCATCCAGAACCATCTCCTCGCTATGGGATACAGAAGCCATCGTCCCACGAGAGTACCGCTGCTGACCGCACATTATAGGGTGCAAAGATTAGCATGGGCGCTGGAACATCTCCACTGGACCCTAGACATGTGGGAAAATGTTGCCTGGACTGATGAGTCGAGATTCACGTTGGTACATGCGGATGGCAGGATACGAGTACGGCGCAAACCACAAGAAGTGATGGATCCTTCTTGCCAGCAGGGTACTCTTCAAGCTGGTGGGGGTGACATTCTCGTCTGGGGACTGTTTACGTGGACTGAAATGGGACCCCTGGTACGTGTGACATCGTCCCTCACAGGTCAACGTTACCAGGATATCCTGGACGACCATTTTCTCCCGTTTGTGCGTCTTCAACATCCCACTGGGGACCTCATCCTGCAACAAGACAATGCACCGTGCCATCGCTCCCGAATTGTATCCGAATGGTTGGATGAACACTCCACCGACGTGAGCTCGCTTCCTTGGCCAGCTAGGTCACCTGACCTCAATCCCATCGAGCACATCTGGGATGCCATCGAGAGAGAGATGTTCGAGGCTCTGACCCCCTCCATCAAATCTTCGTGAACTGTGGGAGCTTGTTCAGGGGTCGTGGATCCGTATGGCTTCCCAACGCTTCCGGTGTCTTGTCGAGTCCATGCCGAGACAAATCGCCGCCGTCATCAGGGCGAAAGGTGGTGCTACACGTTACTAGACAGATATCTCTAATTCAATTGCTCTTCAGTGTATATCTCTAGTACGTCACAAAACTGTCGCGGTTTCTTGTTCCACCATGAATGCACGTCGACCCAGTCCTTCAATAACTCCGTCACAGAAGGAGGTGAATAGATAAGGAACGATGAGATGTGATTTTTCTTTTCTTTTTTTTTTTTTCGGCCGTGCGCCGATGTGACGCGCCGCTCTGTCGAACGTTGAGGGTTGCTAATAGTGCACGTATCTCTTCTAGGCAGTCTCTGAAACATCGCACGTGTATTAGCGATTTGTATACATTTTAAAGAAACAGCGTAAAGTGTTGCGTTTTGGAAACTTCTGAGGTACTCGTATACTACACCTTTGAAAGCTATTTACATTTATATCATTTATCTTTATGTAGTTATTGCGCTTTGAAAATAGTCAATAATTCAGTAATTTTTTTTTTTACGAATGCAAAATTTCACGAATGATTTTGTTGTACTTCAGGGTGTGTCCCTATGATTTTTCTCGTGTTATTACAATGAGTAAATAAAACCAAAAGAATTAGCCGCGGAATCGCGTGGCATTATTTATTTTAGCGCTTGCGTCACGAATGCTAACTAGTTTAACATTTTTTTTAACTTAACTGTTTTTCTTTTATTTGTGGAGCCTTCCGGAATCCAATTATTGACACGGAGACAATAATATGATATTATGCAACAACTCAATGACAAAGATATCAACTAAAAATTGGAACATATTGAAAAGAGCAAAGATAATTATACGGAAGAACAATATAAAGCGTTTAAAAGCACAAAATATCCTATAAAATCAAAGTTTTAATGCAAATGGTTGGCTGCGCACAGGGAAGATGAGACATTAAAAAAAAAAAGTTGGCTGCAAGGGAGTTTAGAAACACCTGTTGCACCAAGTCAATCGGGGCGACCAAAGACGTCTTTTAGTAACTCAAACGAACTCAGTAAAAGGAGAAAGATGGAAGAAATCTGACAAACACTGGACACCGACGAATTACTTTTGCCAACCAGATGAAGCTGCAAGTCTCCGGTAAGGGAACTGATTCAAAAGTTCTGAACGAAATTACTGAATCTCCTAGATAAGGGATTAAATACAAGAAAGAGTACTTCAGTAATCTGAAAAAATGAGAAAGAGAACAATTACCATCTTTACAAACTCTTCCCATATTTGTAGAAGCACGTTTGCCACGAAGAAAATACTTGATCATCAGAACCAGCGACAAATGCTTTACCCATGTTACACCGTATTGCAAAAAGCTGAAAAATACTGTTACCCTTTTGCTGAATCTTATCAAGTGATAGCTACTTGCGCTGAGATCAATCTGCAAGATTTATAGGGCCATACTGCTGCAGGATTGTTGCTGCATTTGGAAGAAGTATTGCAAACTCTGAGCGAAGGTCACAGTGGCACATTGGAATTAATGACGAAGTGGGAATGCGAATTATTTCAACAGGCACAATTTAAGGAGATGGTTGACGGTAGTTTAGAATCAGATGCCAATATATTTCAAAGCTGTGTGGTACCGCTACAACTAATTTTCGGTACAGACAACAGACAAATAATCTTACAAAATCCTACACCGTCTTCTCCTCGCTAATACTACCGATCAGGATGAAATTTGTTAACGAATCCTCTGACATATTAACAAAGAAATAAATTACGTTCAGACAAAAGTCAACAATTTGAAAGAAACTAAAATCGAAGTAGAACAATGTCTATAAAACATACAATGACATTAACAATGACTGATTCCAAAGCATGCAATGCCGCCTCTGACACTACATCAGCTATGAGGTGTTACATCTGCGGAGCCACATCGAAAGAATTTTATAATTTATCAAAAAGAAGGGGAGCTCATGTAAGCACATTGAAGTTTGATTTATCCATTTGACATGGTAGATTGCTGCACTTGTCAGACAAACTGCCCGTCAAAAAGTGGCAACTAAGGTCCGAAAACGACAAATGCGTAGTTAAACAAAGAAAGGCGAACATTCAAGAGGAATTTAAAACCAAACTGGGCCATTACTGTAGATGTTCCCAATACCAACCGAATATTTTTTATAAATCCCGAGTTTTTAGCTTAAACAACGGGAGTTTCTTTCACATACAGCGTGTTCAATGTATGTTTAAAGCCAGTATTCAAAATAATTGCATTAAATATATTTTTGACTTTTCTAAAAGTGACCTAATCCCCTTCTTACTTCGTAAACTAATAAATCAATCAAATGTGATTAAAGTACAATAATAATTTTGGCCAACTTTTCGATGCAAATACTCCACTGTGCGCCGTGTCAGTGCTTCTTGAGAGAGAAAGAAGGTTTACATTTGTCAGAGTTTTTTGTGTAAGGGAGATTCATGCTGTACTGAGTATTTCAAGGTTTTTTTTACGCTCATTTTGATATTATTATATATGAAATTTAGAGATGATTCCACCTCTTCCTGAGGGTTTCTTCTCTTCCTTCCGGGACGGGTACGACGAACCAAGTCTGGGAAGTGGTGTTTCTTTCTCTCAGTTGTCCAGGAACTTCCTTACTATCCTACAAGTGTTCAGGACAGCTGCCTTCTGTAGTTCCATGTAGGTGTTAGGTTGAAGGTCTAGTGTCTGTATGGAGCTCTGAATGGTCTTAGGTACAACTCCTATGGCTGATATAACTATGGGGACGGTGGTGATGTTCTCCATAAGCCACATTCCCCTGACTTTGTATCGTAGGTCGTTATACTTTGACATCTTCTCTCCGTGTGTCTTTTGGATGTTGCACGTGTTGGGCACGGCTATTGTCAATGAGGTATGTTGACTTCTTCTCCTGGTCGACCAGGACGATGTCGGGCCGATTGCGGGGGATGGTCTTATCTCTTTTGATTGATCTATTCCAGTACATCTTGTGGGTGTTGTTCTCTGGAAGCGTTGTTGGCTCATACTTGTAGTAGGGGACAGGCTCAATTGCAATGAGGTGGTGCTTTCTTGCCAATTTCTGATGGACGATCTTGGCGACTTGATTGTGCCTGTTCGTGTACTATGTTTGTGTTAGGACTCTGCACCTTGCTGTGATATGTTGGATGGTCTCTGGCGCTTGATGGCATTGCCGACAATTGTCGCTTTCCACTGACGTGTTCTTCAGGATATGCTTCCGGTAGCTTCTGGTGTTTACAACTTGATCTTGTATAGCCATCAGAAACCCTTCGGTCTCTGGGAAGAGTGATTCGTTTATTATTATTATTATTATTATTATTATTATTATTTAACTTTAACAGATTAATTGTAAAAACGAAAATCGAATTTTATGCCATCCACCAAGAAAATATTGCATTGGAAAGAAATTCTACAAAAAAAAAAAAAAAAGAAGTGAGAGTTTCCCATTTTTCTTGGAGAACCCTAAGAAAAATGCTTGGAGCATTGACCCTCGGTCAAAAAAATTCCTAGGGAAAACAAAGATGTGTGTTTTTCTGTTATAAAAAAAAATCGAGATGAATCTCGAAATTGTTAAATTCCACGATCCGTGTATCCCGCCCCAGATTTTTGTGTTTTCTACCCCCTTCTCCGTTGACACGCATATTCAATTTCCATCTTCGGTTAGTACCTAAAAACAATCTGAAGTGCTCACGTTATTCCAAACTGCTCCGCCAGTTCGCATGTCGGCACAGTGCCAACACAAGCAATATTTCTGTGTTAACAAGAAAAATAGTTACATTCCACAGGAATAAATTTCTTTTATTGTGTTTCTGACTTCTCCTTTCTTGCCCTCGCTCATTTTATTTTCCTATGAGGCGAGAGCAATGGAAATGCCAGTGTATCTACAAGTTCAGCGAAAGAAACTTTGCTCTTGAACCTCGTAGTCGGACTGTCTGATGCTTTGATAGCATAGTTCCTGGAACGCATTAATTCTAAGCGTCCTCTTGTTGGTGAAGAAGCAATTTTATGGCGTCACGGTGATCAGCATAAATCATCGCAAAGTTTGATAGATGGTGCCGGGCAAACGTGGCCTGTGTGTTTCGTAGTGCTACTATATGCTCGCTGATCAAACTAACATAATTCGTCGCATGCCCACAATTCTGCGAATGGCTGCGAAACATTGTTTTGTGGTGCCGCATCTCGAGACTGCTAATGATTTTTAGTGTTATACGACAAACAATGTGCAGTGTACCCGTAAATGAGCCATTTTGCCATTTCAGGAAACAGGATTTTGTTTTCAACAGCCATTTTGTTTTCAGGAAATCTAGTACACTCTTAGAGTTTCTATTCTAATGTGATTATTTTTACGGCGTCCGCCACTAGGGGCGCTGTAACAACTGTGCAGTTAAGATGGCTTCTGCTACAGAGAAGGCAGAACGTGTTGTGTTTCTGGCAGAAACAAAATCTCCTGTCCCGAGGCGTAACTAGGCATTTCTGCGCTCCTGACAAATCATATAATATTGCGCCGTATCAGTCTTTCCGTCACACGTATGTATAAATATTGCGCCCTATCTGTCTTCCGTCATACATTGAAGTACAAAAACACTGGGATACCTCTAATACCGCGTTGGTCCTCCTCGCGATTAGATAAGTGCAGCAACGCGACGGGGCATGGACTCCACGTGCTCTCTGTGGTACTGTGGAGACAGTGCACACCATGCTTCCTGAAAACGCGTCCCTACCGCCCAGGTGGTGCAGTGGTCTAAGCGACGGCTTCTGATCACTCGTCCGAGACGGGTCCGGGTTCGAATCTCAGTGAGACATGGATGTTGTGTTTGTATTATGGTACTGGCTTTCTCCCTTCCCTATAGCCATTGGTCCTAAATTAGGGACGGGCGACTGCTTGTAGCCCACTGAGTTGTTCACAGTGGTCGCTAAACCTCCAATAAAAAAATGCGTCCCACAATTCCGTAATATTCACCAGTGGAGGATTCCTGGCATTGAAGGCACGCTGAATAGCATCCTAAATGTGTTCGATGGCGTTTAAATCCAGCAAACGAGGGAGCCAAGTCAGGATACCGAATTCTGTGAATATTCCTCCAGCCATAATCGGGCGACTGCGGTCCTGTGCGGTGGAGCATTGTCGTGTTGAAAGAGGTTGCACCCATTGGAGTGGTTGCATGACATAAACTGGTGCAAATGATGCCCAAGTATGGTTACGTAGCCTCTACCGGTCAGAGCGGTCTGCATACGAATGAAGGACGCTAATGCGTGCCAGCTGAAAGCACCTCGCACCATGATAGAGCCACCGCCGAGCTGCGCTGTCTCTCCAGGCGAGACGCACAGCTTTGTGTAGTAGGGACAATAATGTCACCCGGATGTGCCGTCGACTCCGGAACCCCATAGAGCAGAGGGGAGGTTGCACTGACCGAACGCTGATGCTACTATTGGCCCCCCAGAGTTTAATTGCGTTGTGATTTGCGGCAATGTTGCACGCTTAGCGGATTGTTACGATGCGTGCCAGAAGCCGCTGTCATGAAGCATGGTTTGCACTTTTTTCCACAGTACTACAGAGAGCTTGCGGAGACCATGCTCCGTCGCGTTGCTGCCGTCATCCGATCGCGCGGAGGACCAACGCGGTATTGCAGAGGTATCCCAGGGTTTTTTTTTTTTTTTTTTTTTGGCACTTCAGTGAAGTTACAGTGCTGACAAAGATTGTGGACACTTTTTGAAATGTTCATGTTTTGTGACTTTGTAGGCTTATAGGAACTGTTATTTTGCACCAAATGCAAATGTTTAAATGTCAATTTAAAAAAAAACTTAATGCTGAATTTAATTCAAAAAACAGAATTTAAATATATGCAGTACAAAAAAGTTATGCAGGGAATACTGCATTGCTGAATATACTGTAATGCGTTTACGATTTCAATGTACTATCAATATTTAGTAGGGTAGCCTTTATCCTTTAAAGCCGCATCACAGCGACGTCTCTTTGAGCCAACAACCTTTCCCTTCGTTATTATGTGGTGCCATGAAGCAATTATAGCCTCAATTAATTGCCTTTTATTTGATGGAGCCTCATTCATACAAGGCTTTTCAAACGGTGCCAAAAATTTTCTATCGGGTTCAGATCAGGGCTTTTTCCTGGCCTGGTCAACAATGGAATGAACTTTGTTGTGAACCACTGGTTGCATATTTTTGCTGTGTGGCAGGGAGCTGAATCCTGCTGAAAAAGAAATGGTTCATTGTTGGGAAAGAGATCTCTGATGGAAGGTTGCAGTTTTGGTTTCAGGATGGTGTCAATGTATTTTCTTTCATTCAGCGTGCTGTCGATTACTTGAAAGCGGCCAACACCATTTGCTGCCATACATGCCCGAATTATAACGCTTGTTGGGTGCTTTACGTTGGCCTCCGTGCAGTCAGGATGTAGCTCTTCTCCTACTCTACGTCTCACGTGTTTTCGGCCATCACTGCCAAATAAAGACATCTTACTTTCGTCACTCCAAATAACTTGCTTACACTGATCGTCTGTCCATCCAATGTGTTCTTTTGCCCATTGTAGTCGCTTCTTGCGCTGTTGTAGCTTCAGACATGGTTTTTTTCTCGGAATCCTACCTCTTAGTCCCATCTTTGATTGCCTGCTACGTATCGTTCTTGAACTGACAGAAACATCAGTTGAACACAGTTCAGCTCTGATAGACTCAGATGGAATTTTTCTGTCCTTCAGACAGTCTTTTTATTTTTCTGCCATCAACAACTTTTGTGCAATTTTTTCGGTCTTTTCCTTGTTTGTTTTTCAGTGACTTTGTTTCCTGATAACGTAAGCAGCACTTTCGTACACCAGAAGTTGTCGCTGGCCCATCGACTTGCCTTGCAATTTCAGCATAAGAAAGACCCGATTCGCATAATAAAGCCATCCTGATCATTTTGGTGGTGACCAATCAATCCTTTTCTTTGGTGCCATTGCTGTACTTATTATCTACACATTAAATTTAAAGAAATACTAAAAATATTCACACAATCTACAATTACCCTTCACTCACACCACTAACAGTCTTTCTTCTACAGAACAAACAGCAAAACTGAGTTTCCTCAACATCTTACAAGATGTATTGCAGCTGCTCCCATCTGATTGGTCCTCAGAACAAGGACTGTGATTGGCCAGTAGGATTTGCACTTACAGTCCGCTTCTTAACTGAATCACACTTGTGTTTCCTTTTTAGACTAAAGTAAGCATGACTTTTTTTGTACTGCATATATATGCGTTCTGTTTTTTGTATTGAATTCAGTATTAAATGTTCTTTAAATTGACATATAAACGTTTGCATTTAGTTCAAAATAGCATTTGCTTATAAGCCTGCGAAGTTGCAAAACATGAAAATTTCAAAAAGTGTTCACGATTTTTGCCACCACTGTATATCGCTTACAACCGCACCTTCATTTCTGAATGTCAGCAACTAACATCCCCTGAACATTTTGAGAAAGAAGTGCGATTTTTTAGCTGCCAAGGCTACTGAAATTGGCGATATAAGCAAATTTTGTAAATTAATAAATGACAAAATGTGGCCGAAAGAAAAACTGTACCAGAAACCGGTTCAAAAGTTTCAATTCCAGTTTTGGTCAAATTGCCAGCAGTGATTTTTACGTCCCGGGGCAGCCGCTCCGCCTTAGTTACCCCTCTGGTTCTGTCAATATTCAGTGAGAATTAAGTATGGAAAGGAGCCATCTGATATGCAGTTGATTACTTCGTGGATCACAAAACTCTTGGAAACATGAACGGTCGAAAGGGGAAGGAGGCCTCATTTTGAACCTCATTGACGATGGTAATGGCTTCTAGCTACGTTCCATCTTACACTGTTAAAACATTTTGTGGTAGGTTGCACTAAAAAAAGTGGTGCTACTCGAGCTGCACCACCTTCTGAGAAAAGATACCCCGTTATGTGGTGCAAACGAAACCCAACAACATGGTGAAACCTTGCACCATAATGTGGTGCTAGCTTATTATGGTGCAAAGTCTGACTATGTTGGATTTTGTTTGCACCACATAACAGGGTATCTTTTCTCAGAAAGTGGCGCAGCTCGTGTAGCACCACACTTTTTCGTGCACCGTACCACAAGATTTTTGACAGTGTAGTGTACATTCGACAGATAGAATGTGCGTATTTGGGGATAAGAAAACCCGGGTGCCATAAGAATGCATAGTCGGAACAGTCCGAAGACCAATGTCTGGTGTGGGATACTGCGTGACTGGATAATTGGTCCTATCTTCGTCGCTGAGAAAACGGTTTCCGTAAGTGTGTACCTAGATATGTGCATCAACTACGCCGCCCCCTCCCCAGCTGCGGGATAGGCAGTCGACTGTCATATTCCAGCAAGATGGGGCACCCCATCATTGGGTGCATGAAACTCCCGTTGCAACATTTCCAAGATAATGGATTGGCCGGAACGTAACAATCCCCATGGCTTCCAAGATCACTAGACCTTACCCCGCTGGATTTCTTTTTGTGGATTTAAAGATGTAGTTTATGCAACAGTTGTTCCAATAAAAAAATTCTGAAATTCACGAGCCACTTTCTGTGATTTTTTTCGTGAATTAACGAAGCATATTCCTGATAACAACCTTTTCCGTGAAATGACGGAAAAAAACATGAATTTCAATGATTTTTCGTACCACGGAAAAATTCTGAATTTTCAGAAACCTTCTCGCAACACCTTTCTTATATTGACGGTAAATTACCGTTTTCAAGATGTGTTAACGGAAAATTCTGAATTTTCAGAAACCTTCCCGCAACACCTTTCTTATATTGACGGTAAATTACCGTTTTCAAGATGTGTTAACGGAAAATTCTGAATTTTCAGAAACCTTCCCGCAACACCTTTCTTATATTGACGGTAAATTACCGTTTTCAAGATGTGTTAACGGAAAATTCTAATTTTTTAGAAACGTTTCCGCAATTCCTTTCTCATAATAACGGAAAAACTCCGTTCTCACCTTATTCATATGAAGAAACGTTTCCGGTAATAGGAGAGATTCACGGATTACCTGGAAATTTGATTAACTGTTAATTTCAATAGTCTTTCGAAGTATTTGATTTTGAAGATTTGTAGCGAAATAGAATATCGTGGATAGCATATCTCATAAATTTTGTTTGTTGTGACACAAAACATGTTTTTTCTCCTCTCCCCCATTTTGTGCACCAGCTATTTATTATGTATTGTGCTACTGTAAGAAAGTGGGTACTTAACTTATTGTACAGGTGATTATACGATGTCTATGCATCAGTCTTTGGACCCCTTAACACAAAAGCTATTATAGCTATCAAAAGCGAATTTTATACTTAAGATTTTTGTGAAATAATACTATAAAAAAGTACATATCCCCTTTTTTTTAAGATAATTGAAAGTCATTGTCAATTTAAAAAGATCAAGTTGCTAGGCATTTTTGTTAAAAAATTTTTTAAGTTGTAAGGCACGATGAAAAATGCTTAATTTGTGAAATGTCCCCCCTGCAGAAAAAAAAAAATTACAAACCTATTCGGAAAAATAATAAGCTCCAACAGAAAACAAAATAGCTAAAGTCACTCGCATTATTAACAAAAAAATTGTTTTTCATCGTGACACAATTTGTTTTACGATAAATGTGAGTTTAATCACCGAGTGTTTCTGGCTGAGTGGTTAAAGGCGCGCGTTATCCGATTATCCGACCCAAACGACGTGGGTTCGATTTTGACTCTATGAAAAGATTGTCTGGGACAAGGGCTGAAAAGTGCAAGTTCTTTTATTTTTGCGAAATTTCAGTGTAAATACGGAAAAACCTTAAACGGACTTTTCTGAAATGAACGGAATTTCTGACTACGGAAAATCTGTGAAAACACGGGTTAAAATAAACGGGCACTTTTAAAAACGGAAATTTTTGAAAAAGGCGGACACCTACCGGCAACTTTGCTGCACGTTATTTTCAGAAATTTTCCTTGAATTCACACCACTTATTTTTTACAGTGCAGGAATTTTTGAGAACAAACTACAGTTAAATATAGAGCAACAGTTACCCCCAAAATGTTGAAAAATCTGTGGGCGAGTGTGATATCTTTCAGACATTTTACCACTTATCACTAGGACAGTAGCGCATGCACGGAGAGAGTGCGCATGTCCCTCTCCCTCCAAAAAGAATGCTCGTTTTTGTCATTTATCAGATTAAGGAAACTAAGCGAACGATGTTCTTTTAAAGTACGTTATTCCGACTACGACTAAATTAAAACAAAATCTTTTTACACATGGTTTTATAATTTTAAAATTTTTCGTTACGATCAATTATTTTTCTCTACATCTTGGCTGTAGTTTTAGTAATGAATATTATTTTTTGTACTTCTCGGTCTTATAATAAATATCAAATTCATCATACTTATTCAAAAGATTAATTTTTTTTTAAGAATTTCTTTTTCTAGATAGAGGCCATTTCTATGTTTGAACCTTTATGTGAGCTGAGATTGCATTGTGATGTTTTGTTATTACTTCTGGTGTAACAGTAGCAATGCAGATTCGGTACTGATGCAATCATAAGAGAATTACCTCCAAGTATGCAAAACCTACTGTAGCGAAATATAAATAATGTAGTTCGTGTGATTTCAGAGCAGACTTTCATGTACCTCGTGATGCAACACACAGCCGCAGATCCAATTGATATTAAAGAGTTCTGTTCAGTCTAAAAACGTTTGTTGTTGCTGGACTATAGACGTAGCATTGCTTAATTTCCTGGGAATATGTGTGAGTGAAGTCCCAATATGTACCACACGAGTTCTGTATTTGTATGACCATTGTCGTCTCCTGCACTGTAAAAAAAAAAAAAAAAAAAAAATGGTGTGAATTCACAGAAAATTTCTGAAAATAACGTGCAGCAAAGTTGCCGGCAAATGTCCTTCTTTTAAGGTTGATCCAACTAAAAACTTTGACCTATCTTTCCATTGGTAAAAACTTCTGTAGACATTTTCGTCGAAATTAACTCATTCCGAAGGATGAAAATTTGCACATTGATAAAAATGACTTTGTATTATAGCCTAGTGCACTTAATATTTGCTAAAACACACCCATAATTATATTAAAAATCAATAATTTTTCTTTCGGTAGCTTTCAGATCTGCTAATAGATGGAGCTACACGTACATGTGATTTGTTAAATACAACCACGTCTCATTTTTCTTGCAATAATTTTATTAATTTTCGGAATGGAATCAACACTTGAGAGTCTATCCATGCGATAGTCTGGAAGGTTTAGAATGATTTGAGCCACTTAAATTAAATTTTCTGACAATGATTTACATGAAAATGTTAACAGAACGGTAGGTAACTCTGATTTCTAATTCCGAAATAAAGCAGCAAGGTGCGGCATTTTCAGTTAAATTATTGTCAGAACATCTAAGTGGCTGAAATCATTCTAAACATGCCTGACTATCGCATGGATAGACTCAGTTGTTCATTCCATTCCCAAAATTAATAAAATTGTTAAAAAAAAATGCGACGACGTGATTGCATTTTAAAAGTCAGGTGTACATGTGGCGCCATCAATTAGCAGATCTCAACGTTACCAAAGGAAAAATTACTGATTTTTAATATAAGTATGGGTACATTTTAGCGGATATTAAGCATACTAGACTATATATAATATAAAGTTATTTTTATCAGTGTGCAAATTTTCATCCTTGAAAATACATTAATTACGAACAAAATGCCTACAGAACAGAAGTTTTTACCATTGGAAACATAGGCTAGAGTTTTTAGGTGGATCCACCTTAACGAAATTTCCGTTTTTAAAAGTGCCCCGTTTCTTTGTAACTTCCGTATTTTCACAGATTTTCTGCAGTCAGTAATTCCGTTTATTTCAGAAAAGGCCGCCCCGATGGCGCAGTGGTCTAAGCGATGGCCTCTGATCATTCGTCCGAACGGGGTCCGGGTTCGAATCCCGGTGAGGCATGGATGTTGTGTTTGTCTTACGGCACTGGCTCTCTCCCTTCCCTGGAACCAGTGACCCTAAATTAGAGACGGGCGACTGCTTATAGCCCATTGAGTTGCTCACGGTGGTCGTTAAACCTCCAATCAAAAAAAAAAAAAATTCAGAAAAGTCCGTTTTAAATTTTTCCGTATTTTTACAGAAATTTCGGAAAATCGAAGACGCTGAATTATTGAGCCCTTGTGGCAGAGAATCCTGTCGCGCTGGTAACGAAGATCGAACTGACGTCGTTCGGGTTAGAAACCGCGCGCCTTAACCATTGAGCCAGAATGTCTTAGGGATTGCACTCACGTTCAACTTAAAACTAATAGCGCGATGATGAATTTTTTTCTTTTTTTTTTCTTTTCATTAATGCGAGTGATTTAGTCATTTGTTTTTTCTGTTGAAACTTATTATTTTTTTTAAATACCTTCGTAATAATTTTATTTTTCCTGTTTCTTTCTGTAGGAGTACGAATCACAAATTGAGTATTTTTTTCACCGTGATATTTCGAAGCAACAGAATGCTTTCGAACTTGTGATCTTTTTCTTAACTGACAATAACTTCCAATTATCTTTAAGAAATGGTGAAGTGTATTGCTTTATAGTGTTTCACAAAACTTCTAAATATAAAATTTACTCTTGATAGCAGTGGCGTTATGTGTTCGAGGCTAACTGCGAAGCCCAGGCAGGGAATGCACAAATAAAAGTCAATTATCAACGGTATTAAGATATGTCGATGCTTTCGCTGCGGAAAAAAACACGTGAGGATTCGTTCCTTTTGATCTAGTGTATAGATCGAAAATTTGAGAGGTAATGTACCTTAATAAATTTATCCTCTGTAATTCCAGTTAAGTTTTTTCATTACTAAGAGTATCAGTCCGGCGAGCGAAGACCAACAGGGCTCTTAGTGAAGGGATGGTGTCATCCTAACGCAACCAGCTTTACCAGTCTTCGCTGTGTCATTCGAAGATTTTCGATACGATCGCCAGCTACCGTTTCCATGACAACATGAAGGAGCGGGTGAAGGGTGAATGGGCTATTGCTTTGGGTAAAGGTTCGCTCAGAAAAGATATGACAGACTTAGGACTACATTAGTCACTCGCATGCTCCCGCCCTTAACAGCATGTGTTTCGTGAGAGTTGTTGCTTGCAGTTGTGTGAAGTGTTAATGAATTAAAATCAGTGATATTTAATCTTAAATTCGTGGCTTTGTTGGATTCGAACTGTTTTGATAAATTTTGTGAAAGCTTTCCTGAACATCTACTGTCATAACTTAAAGAACCTATGCTTCAAATTTTGATACAGCTCCACTAAAAAATAAACTGAAGTTTTTTATTCCCTTGATGAATACGAAAAGAAATCAGTTAGAGGCCTTACTTGTTACATGAAATTGAATAAATTGGGCATTGTATTTAGTGAACTGTACAAATTAGCAGACTTAATATTAAAATTTCCATTAGCAACTGTGCCGAAAGAAGTTGTTCTGCATTAAAAAGAATCAAACCATCTTAGAGCCACACAAGGACATGTACACTTGAAAAACTTGGTTGTTTTGTCAATAGAGAAAAACATTCTTTTTTAATATGAAATAGTATTCGGAAGGAACTTTTTATGGAAACGTAACTCAGCTTCACACAAAAGGGAAGAAGAATGGAGTTCATGTGCAAATAAAGTATTCAAAAGATAAAGCGTTAAAATCCTAATCCTCATAATTATTTGGTGTTATGTTAGCAATATTATGTACCTAAAATTTAGAAAAATTACTTCTGTTATTTAATAATTGAAAAATAAACTTCGCAATTAAAAAAAGAAAAGAAAAGAAAACCAGTACTGGGGATGGGGGAGGAGGAAACAACCCTTAGAAATAGGAAGCTAGGAGATTTGGGCTAGAGTGCCCGATAGGAAAGTGAAACGGAATCGAAGTAGAAAGGGAGAGGACGACGCCCTTATTTATTACCGGGGGGCCAGTGCCCGGGGTCCGACGGCTTAACGTGCCCATCCGACGAACGGCGGATATTTAGTGGATCGAGCGTTCGTATCTGCCTGGGATCGAACCTGAGGTCCTTTCCGTGGCAGTGACGAACGTTGCCCACTAGGCCACCCGCGGCCCGGATGGGTGAGACAGCCCAGGTCTTGGGGTGTATTCCCAATTGCGGACAGATCCTCGTTCTGTCCGCAACTGGGAAAAGTGGAAAGGACTTAGTGAGGGATTAGGGAAACAGGAAAACACACCATGGGCGATTTATTTCATTTTATTTGAATATCTTCTCATCAGCCTATTACGAAAAGTATGTTTTTTTTTTTTTTTTTTTTTAACGCTACTGTGGGTCAACAGAAAACCGCAGAGTGTATAAACATAAATTTATACAATATATAGCCGAGCCAGTCCATCTATGAGAAAGAACTCCCACTGTAGCTATAACGTTTTTCAACCTATATTTATGAAAAAGCTATTATTTTTTATTGATCTGTTTTATTTATTTCGCCTTCTTTAACTCAAAACAAAAACTAAAATAGATAACACAAATATTGTCATAAAAAAACTTAATTATACTGTATATCAGTTTCAAAATCAAATTACGAAACTGTAGGTAGCTGTTGATTTCTTCTTCATTATTCCAACTTCTGAATGAACGATAGATTCTTCAAACAACGTCAGATATTCGCGGTTGTGTAAAACTCTGCCATAGCCGCGCGTCCAATTTGATTGTTGCTTTTTGTCTTTTCTTGCCCTCGAGATTGACACTTTCTGTCGTACAGGAAGTCGCTGTGCCTCGTTTCTTCTTTCATGCACGTTATTAACTTCGCGACTTTAGGATGAGGATTTTTGATAGCTGCATTTAACCGATGGTTCCAGCCAGTTATTTAAGAAATAATCATAAAATTTCTGAAGGTTTTCATTAATGGGACTGGATTCTTGAATGCATATCCAACCATCGCCTACATTTTCCACAGGAAGATAGGCCAGTGAAGCACACATTCGGAGGTGTTGCCTTATCTCCTCGTTATTGTGATATTCATTCACTAATCTCAGTTCTTGCATATTTCACCAAAGGGGGTGTTTACCTAATATCTCACTAAAACTCTTCCTCTTTTCCCAATTGCGGACAGAACTGGATCTGTCCGCAACTGGGACGTCCGCAATTGAGACCAAACCAGGTCTCGGACCCAGATACGTCACTGCTTGATAGCTATACTAGTTCCTGTCTTAAGCAAAAGAAACCGGGTACTTAACTTATTGTACAATCACCTGTACAATAAGTTAAGTATCCGGTTTCTTACAGTAACACAATATATAATAGCTGGTGCACAAAGTGAGGGGGGGGAGAAATATCCTGTGCCACAATAACCAAGAATGCATGCGATTTGCTATCTACAATATCCAATCTCGCTACAGAACTTCAAAATCAGTTCCTTTGACAGACGATTGAAATTTAACAGATAATCAAACACCAAGTATTCCCGCCAATCTCTCCTATTACCAGAATGTTTTCTTCATGTGGATACGAGAAAAGTGAGAACAGAATTTTTCCGTTAACATAAGAAAAGAATTACCGAAAGGTTTCTGAAAATTCAGAATTTTCCTTAACACATCTTAAAAACAATATTTTACCGTCAATATAAGAAAAAAATGCGGAAAGGTTTCTGAAAATTCAGAATTTTCCTGTCTTACGAAAAATCCGTGAAATCCAGGTTTCTTTCCGTCGTTTCATGGAAAAGATTGCATCGGGAAAATGTTTCGTTAATTTACGAAAGGAATCACGGAAAGTGGCTCGTGAATTTCAGAAAGTTTATGTTAAATACACCAGACATTAATAATAATTAAACTCGATCGTTGAAATGCTGGAACGTGTAGTCAGCAATTAAGTAAGATCTACGACAATGAGTAACTCTAATAAGAAGTCCTTGGTTAGACGAAACAACATTTAATAGATGAAAGAATAAGTTCCGTTCGATTGGCTATCTCCACGTGCCAACAGGTTTCCGTCTAGCGAACACTTCACTATCTCACCAATATCCCGGAAGACCCTCCGCCTCGTTGACTTGAGCCGTTCCGTCTACAACCCGGCCGATCTCTTATCGCCGAAAAACCCTGACTATTCCGTCAGTGAAAACGTAAAACCCCGAGAGTCACAGTATTTGTCATTTTCTTGTAGGACTTCCGTCCACAGTGAGTAGAGTTTAGGTCCCAGCCACGTACAGCGAATTCGCCTGTTGGGCAGGACACAGAAACGGAAGGAATGAGAGCAAGTCTAGCGACTTTGACAGAACAGTTTGTAGTGATATTAGAGTACAGTAGATGGCGCCACCGTACAAGTACGGTGGTGCACATAGAAGGGTGAGAGAATTTCAGGGGGGGGGTATAGGAAAGGATACCCATTTAACCAATGGGTCCATCCTGGGGGGCGTCACTTAACGTGCTCGTCCAATGCACGGCGGATATTCAGCGATTGTTAGTAAATCACACCATCTCTGAAAGATCAGCCCAGGTTCGAACCTGAGGACCTTGCATTGATAGTCTGACTCGCTAACCACTAAGCCACCCGCGGCTCAGGAACGATCGCGGGCACTCCTGCATTGCTTATATTCAAACTGTGTGAAGCAGAAACACAGGTGGGGAGCGGACCGCAGGGAGAGCTAATTTTGGAATGCGAAAACGCAGGGTTTTGTACTTTGGAAATTGAGTTAGGTTGGTGATTTGTGGATGAGATTGAAGGGAGATTTATAGGTAGCCTGGAGAAATTGTTTTTTGTAGTAATTGACGAGCCTGGAGCGTTGGTGGAAATTAATTGAGTGTCAGCAGGAACCATGGCTATCGTTTCAGTCAGCGAACGTGTAGCTTTCTTTTATATCCTTATCTCCCCCCTACCCCCTCTCTATTGGTGTGGAGTTAGCTGTTCTCCGGAAGTGGTAACCTTTGACCTATACATCAGACCCCGTCGACCAGGTCAAGGTCAACGGATGCCTCTAATCATATGCCTTGTTCGGCATTTCATAATCCGGCATAAAAAGGAAATATGCCACGTGCTTACACAGTGCGTTTGAATTTACATTACATTGCCTTTGAAATGAGAAATACGAGTAGTTACAGACAACATTACTACATGAAAATAATTAGTGGGGGCCCGACTCCGTCACCTTACAGGAAATATGCTTCGTTAATTTACGAAAGGAATCACGGAAAGTGGATCGTGAATTTCAGAAATTTTATTTTAAATACACCAGACATGAATAATAATGAAACGCATATAGCGTATGAAATCCGTTTATTTTTGTGGTGTAGTCAGCACAAAGATTCGCCAAGCTTTCGCACTCCACTGGGAGGCTTTTTCAGGGCAATGGAAGACATAAAAATGCAAATGCTATATGCATTTTTATGTCTACCATTGCCTTAAATAAAAATGCTATAAAAATTGCCTTTAATAAAATGCTTTGCCTTAAATAAAATGATATATGCATTTTTATGTCTACCATTGCCTTAAATAAGCCTCCCAGTGTAGTACGGAAGCTTGGCGAATCTTTGTGCTGACTACACCTAAAAAATAAACGGATTTAATACGCTATATGCGTTTCATTATTATTCAGAAATTTTTTTACAGTGCCTCTTCCGATTGTTTGTTGAACACCTGACAATGCGACACAGAGGAATTATAATATCATCGATATAACGGTGTGCATAAACACTGATGTTGTTCAGCACCTGTCATGCTCAGACGTGATAACTTCTAGTTCCTACTAAAGGCATAACTCGTGAATTTATCGCCAAACGTATATCGCAGGCAGGATCTTCTTTCGTCGTGAAATGCGGCGCTGTACTATTTCCATTACTGTTTTAGTATACACTGAAGTTGCAATTGTTAGGAATACGTAATATAATAGAAATCAGAAACGAGCCATCCTTACTTACGTAAGCAACAATGACTTTGAGATGACGTTTTAAAAAGCTCATTGCAAAGGATTCAGACATGCAAGATTGCGGCAAATGGGAAGGACTCGCGATTTTAGTGACTTTGAAAGAGACACGAATAGTGGTGCTAGACAGCAGGTGAAAGGATCTCGGAAAATGGCAAACCTTCTCGGCTGTGCAAGAACAACTGCACAAACAACAAAACATTCAGTCAGCTGTATTCCGGAAACGACTTTTCGATGTTCGAAGGCAACGGCAGATGGGAAGAGATTGTACGAGGTAACAGACGAGCTCCATTGCATCTAGTCATTGCTCAGAAAGGTTAACAGACAGTAAGGTTTGCTCATCCCGCCTTCCTCGCTGAGGAATAATCGTGACGTCACTTAGTGACATCATCGTCCAAACTTGTGAATCGTAGATCCGAACTGTAGCTATGAAGGAATATGTCAACAACTTTTATAACTCGAACACAGAATAAACCCGTGTGCAAAAGCAAGGTTATTAGATAATAAGGTTTGCTTTTCCCGCCAAAGAATAATCGTGACGTCACTGAATGACATCACCGTCCTAACATGTAAATCGTAAATTCGAACTGTCGCTATGGAGGAAGATGTCTTGTCAACAATTTTTATAACTGAGACACAGAACAAGAGCTTATGCAGAAGCTCATTTACATTAAATACAGAAAAAATTCAGTTATGTGATGAATATTTTAGTAATGGAGATTTCAAAAATACCTCGTGCGCATTTTTGTTACGTGAAAAAGTTACATGCCCAGCTGGGCATATGCGCAAATTATTTTCTTGCCCAGGTAGTAAAAGCTAGATGCCCAGGAAAATTTCTTTTAAGATAACAAATCAGAATCCTCATTTTTTTAAGTTAAAAAGTATGAACTATTTTTACATGTTTTGCATTTCCGTTTTAAGGATCTGTATTCATAATGTTCAATGCACAAAAGCATATATCTCAAGTTTTAAGATGATAATGATGATATTGAAATTGTATAAAATGTTACGGTGATGAAATTGTTTTTTGAGGAATTTAGTGATTCTGCCACGTTCTTTTCGTCGAAATCTTTGCTCTTTGTCTCTAAACACAGGAGGCTAGTTCGATCAGAAACATGCATCTCGTCGCTGACTGTAAACAACATTAGTAGCAAACGTATGGTTCCAATTTTTGGACCTATAGCATAATATACGTAATTAAAGGAATGACATTCTTCTGTCCTTAGTACTCCGTAACAATAATCAACTTCCAATAATTAGCAGTGAAATGAAACACGACATGCAGTGACTGTCTTTCTTTCGTGTAGTTGAAAATTCGATTCCAAACTTTTTTATTTTAAAATTTAGTTGCCCGGATTGGGCAACCAGATTTTTTTTTTATCTGCTGACTCCAAAAGTTTGCATGCCCGGGCATGGTATTTTTCAAGCCCCGAAACGGTTATACTTTTAAATGTTAATTTAGTTACAGGGAGAATTTTAGCTGCTTTTATGTAAATTTAGAAGGGAAAACGCACAGCAGGACATATTGTCATATAATAAAGAATTTCTTTATGATGAATAGGAAAAACATCTCGGGAACATTCCCCAAATTTATTAAATTAAGAATTCAAAACATTATTCATTAAAAAATCTGGTAGAATTTATGAAGATTATTCCAGCTGGTTTACAAATAATAATTCCGACACGCTGCTGTGATGCTGATGCAAAGAAACGTGGCGATTAGGTAGTCTTATGATGATTATTTGGACAGTGACGTCACAAAGCAATCACTGGAAATGCAAGATGAGCATTACCTTGTCATCTACTAACCTTAGCGATTAGGTAGTCTTACGATGGCGATTTGGACAGTGACGTCACAAAGCAATCCCGGAAGTGCAGGATGAGCAGAAACTTGTCATCTACCAACCTTGATTGCACAGTACAACAATGGTTTCGAGAGGAGGATTTCGATATGCCCAGCCCTCAGCATAATGGCGCGAATACGCTATAACAGTAAACGTTTCTTTCGTGTACCACTCTAAAAACCAACAAATACGTCTGCTGTGGTACGGAAGCTCCAAAAATGGACACTTGAGGACCGATAAAAGGTCCGATGAATCACGCTTAAGTTAATACACGCTAACGGACGGGCCAAAATAGCGTCAAAAGCGTCAATCGACAGATTCCTGCTGCCTAGCGTTAAATGTACAAGCTAGCGAAGGCGGTATAATGGTGTGGGGCCTGTTTTCACGGCTAGCATTGGGTAAGGAACCCCTCTGCAACAGCATTTGGATGACCCGAACAAAGTTCGAAACGGGTCAAAAATTTTGGACCCGGACAAATCTGCTTTGAACTATAAATTCCAATATATCATCATCATTGTCAATCATTATGAACCCACTGCTGGATGAAGGTCTCCCCCAAGTTTCTTCAACAACGGAATGTCTTGGGCCAGTCTCCTCCATCCACCCATCTCCCACGTGGTCTTCTTCTAGGTCTTTTCCTATCCATTGAAATGCAGTCTAAAATTTCAGTTGTTTATTGGTGGTCCGTTCTCCTGGCAATATGTCCAGCTCATTGCCATTTCAGGGATTTTACTCTGATCATGATGTCTTCCACTCTTGTAATTTTCCTTATCCACAAGCTCCTCTTCTTATCTCTCCTGGTCACACCAAGCATGCATCTCTCTGTGATTGCTTCAGCTGTTTGCAGCCTTTGAATGTCTCTTTTTAGTTAAGGTCCACGTCTCTGCTCCGTACGTAAGTACTGGGGATGCATTGATTAAACACCTTTCTTTTAAGCCGTAGTGGCACATTGCTGTTAAAAATTGTACTGTTTCTTCGAAAAACGCCAATCAATTTCTTCATTAATGTGACCCTCGCTTGATATCTACTGCCCAAGGTAAATGTAGGAATTGGTTATGTCCAGCTTTTCCCCATCAATTTGATAAATCTTCATTCCTTGTGAAAGCATTGTACTTCAATTTTGTTTTCTGAAAGTTCACTTTTTAATCCCATTTCTTTTCCCTTCTCAGCAAGTTCCTGAATCATACTCTGAAACTCTGAAGTATTATTTCAAAGATCTCGGAAGGGTTCTTTTAAATATTTTTCTTTTCAAAAATAAAACTGAAATAAAACCGGTTCAGGAACACCTTGACCCGACCCGTTTGACCCGCAAGAAATTTTCGGCACGTTGACCCGCTGACCCGTGTCAATCTCTGGCCACGAAGTAAACATCATTGCAGACCAGAAACGCCCGTACGTGTACATAGTGTTTCCTGACGAGGTAGGCTGCTTCCAGCAGGATAATGCACCATGCCACAAGGCTCGGATTGTCACACAGTAGTTCCGGGAGCACGACAGTTACTTCAAAGTGCTAAAATGGCCCCCACGTTCCCCAGATCTTAATCCAATTCAACACCTGTGAGATTCAGGCGTGACGCTATGGGTGGGCTGGAGCCCATCCAACTTTTCTTTGAGCCCACCCTTTATATCCCCCTCTCCCAAATATTTAAGTAGTTAGAATATATGGTGGGTGCAACCATCTAAGCTTTTATAGGGAACTTGGATAAACGTACGTAGATTTTTCGAATTCACAGAATTTTTTTTATTTAAAGTGAATTTTTTGTTAAATTTAGTGTACTATTCTATGAAATGGTGGGAGTCCTCTGAGCAAATGTCGCAGAGAGTAGTAGAAAAACACGACTTTTGTAATTTTAGTTTAAAAAGATGAGAGAGAGAGAGATATATTCCTTATCGATTTACAAACTAAAATTCTTAAACAGGATTATGACAGAAAAAAAAATAAAGACCGAGAGAAAGAAAAAAACAAAAACCAATGTTGGTAAGCGAATTGCGAAGAAATAGGAACCTGTTAAAGGATATGAAGACTAGTATCCGTGTTTCCCATACAACGTACACTGAATAAATTCTACGTTCAAGTATGCGCGTGAAAACTTTTTTTATTATTATTAGGGATAATATTATCAGCTAGAATAAATCAGCAACGTTTATTCACAATTAAATATTTTATTTTAAGATCTGCTGTAGTTTCGCTAAGCGTTTGGTTCGGCTTTATCGGGACAAATGGCATTTGTCCTGATGAAGCCGAGCTAAACGCTCAGAGAAACTATAGTAGATCTTAAAATCAAAATATTTTAATTCCAATGAACGTCTTTGATTTATTCTATCTCAACATCACAAGTATTGTAGTCATAAAATATGTTAACATTTTCAGCGTCAGGTAAAATGTACACTAACGGAATATGTTTGCCGAAAATTTCTGACCCCGTCCCTCTCATCGTGCTTAGCTCCCCTAATAGCCCACCCAGTTCTGAGCAGCTGGCCTCGCTGCTGATGAGATTTAGAGAGCCATTCGTAACAGAGATCTTCCACCAGCGAACATTGGCTATTAACGGAGGCCATCAGATCCGCTTGTGTGAACATAACTGTAAAATGAAATCAGCACCTCGTTGAAACCATGCTAGAGGTCTGCGCAGAACCTCATGGATCGAGAAAATTACGGGAGCTGATGACCTCGTGATCAAGGTAAAATCTCTGAAATGGCAATGGGCTGGACATATTGCTAGAACTGACCACCGTTGGACAACTGAAGTAGTAGACTAGATACCATACAGAGGAATAGAAAAGGACTCAGAACACTCAGTAGGATATGGGTGGATGAAATCCGAATGCATGTCGGTGTGACAGAAAAGAGAATGGCTCTGTATAGTGAGTCATGGAAAAGACTCAGGGAGACCTACATCCAATAGTAGATTGGTAATTCGGTAATGGTTTATATATTTTTACATATATAAACACTGGCGGAAAGTGAAAAAAGAACACCACGAAGGAATTGGCGGCCGATCATGAAATTTACATATGTTAATGGGGTCGAGTTGACGTAGGTGCGATGTTAATTTCGGGACCAACCGGTGAGCGCTTACGCCACACCACGGCATAATATGCAAATTATCGTCAGTGGTACTTAAGGAGTACGACGAAGTGAATGTAATCAGTCGTCGGCGTACGGACACGTGCGAAGACCCTGAAGAAGCTGCAATGCCTGGACATGGAAGACGTGTACGAATTCAGCAGTTATCGGGCTTTGAGAGAGGTCGTCTAGTCAGACTCCGATAGGCCGGGTGGTCGTTATCGTCGTATTGCGGAGAGAATTAGACGGGAAGTATCGGTGGTGGTACGATGGTGGCGTAGATGGTCCGAGGAACATTCCCACACGAGAAGACGTGGAACCGGGAGTCACAGCCGGACTGATGAGCGGACCGATCGACGCATAAGAAGAGCGGCGTTGTCAAGCAGAACATCCACTGCGACGCAAATCCGAGCTGCCGTTGCACCTGAGGTGACTGTGCAAACAATCCGCAACCGTCTACTGGATGCAGGACTACGTGCACGTGTGCCTTTGGCATGTGTACCTCTGACTCCAGCCCACCGTCAGGAACGGCTGCAGTGGTGTCGCCAACGTCTGCACTGGACAACGCAATGGCGATCTGTCGTGTTCAGCGATGAAAGCAGATTCTGCTTGGGAGCCCCCGATGGCCGTATGCGTGTTCGCAGACGCACAGGGGAGCGTCTCCACCCTTCTTGCATCCGCCAGCGACACACAGGGCCTACACCTGGTCTCCTGGTGTGGGGAGCGATCAGCTATCACTTCCGTACACAACTAGTGTTTGTACCGGGTACGTTAAACAGCACCTCGTACATCAACAACATCATTCAGCCCGTTGTTGTGCCATTTGTAAGGTCGGTCCATCGTGGTGTTTTCCAGCAAGATAACGCACGCCCACACACGGCACGTGCAACGCAACATGCACTTCAGGGTGTGAGACAACTTACATGGCCTGCACGTTCACCGGATTTGTCCCCCATTGAGCACGTGTGGGATTTTATGGGACAACGACTTATCCAGCTTCCACGGCCAGCCACGATCATCCCCGATTTACGCGTCCAGGTTGAGGATGCTTGGAACTCAATACCCCAAACTTACATCCAACATCTGTACGACAGACTCCATGCCAGAATTGCATAGTGTGACGCAGTTCATGGCGGTTGAACCTCGTACTAACCATGTTACATGGAAATGTTATTTTTCAGTTTACCAGCAAATACAGCTGTATCTTGCCATAATGTTTTGATCACGTTATCCTCTGTATTCCGTTATTATGCTGTATAACTTTCGTTGGTATCAGGCGTCTCCTTCTTGGAGTTTTGTTTTCACTTTCCGCCAGTGTATATATGTTTTTTTTTAAATAACATACACTGAACAGCAACTGAATTATAGACAGCTGGCGTTGTGTAAATGTGGTGCTGTGGGCGGCCCTGTAAACGGAAATGACATGACGTATGCAGCGAACCGATAATATAAGGAGTGATGCGACGGGAATCAGTAAGAGTCGGACGCAGTATGGGTAAGACGAAGGATCTAAGCGCATTTGATCGTGGTCACTCCATCTCGGAAGTCGTGCAGGCACTGGGATTTTCACGAGCCACTGTGTCACGGATGCACCGTAAGTGCATCGAATCCGGTAAAATCATCCCTGCAAGGGCCAACAGCCTTGGACAACAGCGTCTGGATGAGCGGGGTCATCGTCGGCTAGCTCGCATTGTAACAGCGGATATACGGGCCACAGTGCAAGAAATCACTCGGCAATTTAACGCTGGTGCACAGAAACGTGCAAGCATCCACACCATCCAGAACCATCTCCTCGCTATGGGGTACAGAAGCCATCGTCCCACGAGGGTACCGCTGCTGACCGCACATCAGAGGGTGCAAAGATTAGCATGGACGCGGTAACATCGCCACTGGATCCTAGACATGTGGCAAAATGTTGCCTGGACTAATGAGTCGAGATCCACGTTGGTACATGCGGATGGCAGGATACGAGTATGGCGCAAACCACATGAAGCGATGAATCCTTCTTGCCAGCAGGGTACTCTTCAAGCTGGTGGGGGTGGAAGTCTCGTCTGGGGACTGTTTACGTCGACTGAAATGGAACCCCTGGTACGTGTGACATCGTCCCTCACAGGCCAACGTTACCAGGATATCCTGGACGACCATTTGCTCCCGTTTGTGCGTCTTCAACATCCCACTGGGGACCTCATCCTGCAACAAGACAATGCACCGTGCCATCGCTCCCGAATTGTATCCGAATGGTTGGATGAACACTCCACCGACGTGAGCTCGCTTCCTTGGCCAGCTAGGTCACTTGACCTCAATCCCATCGAGCACATCTGGAATGTCATCGAGAGAGATGTTCGAGACTCTGACCCCTATCCATCAAATCTTCGTGAACTGTGGGAGCTTGTTTAGGGGTCGTGGATCCGTATGGCTTCCCAACGCTTCCGGTGTCTTGTCGAGTCCATGCCGAGACGAATCGCCGCCGTCATTACGATGAAAGGTGGTGCTGCACGTTACTAGACAGGTATCTTTAATTCAATTGCTCTTCAGTGTATATAACTATGACACTAGTCAACATTTTTAAACTTTGTTTTCAAAACATGGGTAAAATAAAGTGTTTTTAACTAATTTCGGAGTGCTGAATTCAAGTTTGACTGTAAAATCTCTTCATCACGACAGTTTTTTTGTGTATGAGCATTTGCTGTATTTCCAGATACATATGTATATACAATACAAGATGTACACATTACATCTTCACATTGTAATGTATTACAGCATTCATGTGTCTTGTTAGCTATATAGAGTTAGTGACGACATATAGTGTATGATGTTTTCCCTTTTTTTTTAGGGTTTTTATTATTCTCTTGATCCGCACCCGCCTCAGTTGTAGGTTGCGGTGGTTGTGATCATGCGCCAGCGCCGGAGTTTGGTTTCTCGTTATCTTTCCTTGATTCTCTATTTTATGTTTCTCTCTTCAGTTTTCCGAGCTCGTTAGCTACACTTACCTGCACGTTTGCCGTGTGCAGTGACCCATAATGTGGAAGAGGATATGCTGGAGGCTGATGAGATTTCTGGAGGCCGGGGTACTGTCGCCAGCTCTTTGCCCCCTACTTCACCCTAAAGGAGCGGCTGGAAACTAACCCACTCCAATTTAATGAAGTCAATCTCCGAGTAGAGTCCTAATGACAAAGGGATGTCACCCGGATACGGGAAACTTTAGGTACTCGTAAGCACATGTCTGCCCTATCAACTTGCTATATCCGCTGCCTATCTCCAGAGCCATGTCCTGCGTCTCTTGGAGCTTGCGGACCTCCGGCTCTCCCTAATTGGGCTCCGTAGTGGGTGGGGAGGTCAGCGTACGAATTCTCTCCATTCTTTATGGATTCTCTACAGGCTGCCCCTTCTGTCAAACAGAATTTTTTAGATAAGGAGCCTAGCTCTGCGCCTAAGAAACTACGTACTTTGTCAGCTCACAATGCCCGATTCTTTATCATTCATGCACAGGATGAGGCTCAGAAACTTAGCTTGAAATCTCCGTTCTGGGTTCAGACGGCCCTCCCGAGTGCCGTTGGGTCACCCAAAAGTGTGAAGAAGTTACAATCGGGAGATGTCTTGGTGGAAATGTCAACTCTACGCCATGGTGAATTGCTCTTAAATGTTTCCAACTTGGGTGGTGCCTTTGTGGATATCAAGCCTCACCAGTCCCTGAATTCATCCCGAGGTGTCATCTCCCAACGTGACCTCGTGGATGTTTCAGATGTATAACTTCTTGAGGAGCTTGCTAGCCAAGGTGTGACAGCTGTGCGTCGAATCAAATTTCTCCGAATCGGGGACCTGGCGAACTCCAAGACAGTCATTCTGACCTTTGATGGCGCGACTCTACCATCCTCCATCCATGCGGGCTGTTTGAATTGCGCTGTGCGACCTTACATTCCCAACCCACTTCGTTGCTTCAGATGCCAAGTGTACGGGCACTCCTAGCAATCGTGCGGTGGTGCTGCAAATTGCAGTCGTTTGTGGTTAGCGCCATCATCTTCACTCTGATTGCTCTGCTGCAGCTCCCATTGTGTGAACTGCAAAGGCTACCACGCGGCCAATGCAAGGGACTGCCCGAGGTGGATTGAGAAGCGCGAGATTCAAGAAGTCAAGACCCTTGAACACCTTACCCGGAATCTCGAAGGAGGATTGTTCCCGCTGCTACTGGCGGATGCACTTACGCTTCCGTCTTTTCTAAAACATCCATTGCTACCCAGACCGATATCACTGTTCCGAATGACTTTCCGAGAAATTTATGCTGCTGGGCTGAAGGCCCTTGGAGCTTTTCCCACCGGTACTTTGCCTTCGTCACCGCAGACTTCTGCTAAGAGATAGAACTCTGCGGTGATCTCCTGCAGCCTCACCCAGGCTTGTGGCTCCAGAACAAGTTTCACATGCTCCGCCGTCTGCTTCTTCGCCTGGTAAACGAAAAGGTAAGCAGAAGAAATCATCGAACACACAGTCTCAAACAAAGGTCCCAGCCGGGACGACTCAATCTAAGTACTCCTCTGGGAAACATCCACCAATACACCCCCCTCCCCGGAGGTAGCACGCCTCCGAGGGGCACGACAGAACTTCCTGAGAAACTGATGGACTCCGAGACATTTTAGGCGTCCACTTTTTTCTCCTGTTTTGATCACATTTTTCCTTTCTTCATAATCGCTTGTATCATCCAGTGGAATTGCCGTGGTCTCCGACCACGTATTGACGATTTGAAGGGTTTGCTGTCTTCACATTCAGCAGTATGCATTATCTCCAAGAGACGAAACTCCGCACTGCAGATGCTTTTTCGGTTTGCAGACATAGCATTTTCCATTATGATGATGACCACGGGGCCATCGCATGTGGAGAAGTGGCCGTTCTTGTGCCTCATGGTGTTCCTGTCACGTCCGTCGCTCTGCGTACGAATCTGCAAGCAGTGGCGGTGAGACTTTCCGTGCAATTTCTGCTCACCGTCTGCTCCATCACCAGATGAAGCAGTAAGCCTTTCCGACTTTGAAGATTTTGTTGACCAGATGCCTCCTCCTTTTTGCCTTCTTGCAGACTTTAATGCACATCATCCGTTGTGGGGAAACAACATTTGGGACTCACGAGGACGCGTTGTCGAGTCCCTCCTGTCTAACACGTCCTTCTTCTGTCTCCATAACACGGGGTCCAGTACCTATTTTCATGAACCCAGCCGCACGTTTTCAGCAATTGATCTGTTGTTGTGTTCCCGATCCATATTCCTTGACTGATCCTGGAGCGTGTCTGCTGATCACCTTGGCAGTGATCGTTTTCCAGTCTTTCTTCGGCTCGCAGATGACGTATACTGCCCTCCCACCCGTCTTTCTAGATGGAACATTAATCGGGCCAAGTAGTAGGACCCATTCACTGCTTCAGCGACTATCACTCTTGATATGGTGTCCACAGGTACAGTCAATGACGCTGTTGCGGCGAATACCGATTGTATCGTGTATGCGGCAGAACTTTCCATTCCGAAGACGTCAACTGAACTTCCCGGTTGTCCGAAGCCTTGGTGGCATTCTGAGTGCAAAGCAGGTAGTCAAGCTCAGCGTAAGGCTTGGGATAGGTTTCTTCGATACCCCACAAACGCCAACTTACTTGCTTTTAAGAAGGCAAAGGCCGATGCGCGACTGGTTCGTCGTCGGAAAAAAAGGGAATCCTCGATCCAGTATATATCGGGGATCAACTCGTCTACCAGCTTCAAGATCATTTTGGATCAGCTCCGCAGGATTCGGGGAAATTACCCATCTGAAGAGATCTCCATTCTCGAGAGTGGTGAAGGAACGGTTGCCGACGCTCAGGGTATTGCTGACTGTCTTGGCGCAGCGTTTGCTTCAGTTTCCAGCAGCAGCAATTATCCTCCTTCGTTCCAAGAGCTTCAGACATGGCTTGAGAGGAAACTCATATTCTTCCTCCAGTTTTCCTCGGAAGACTATAACAGCCCGTTGACAGCGGTGGAACTGAAGATCGCTTTACATCGGTCCGGGCGTACATCTGTCGGACAGATAACATTTACAATGAAACGCTGAACCGCGTTTCTCCCTCATCTCTTGACTGTCTACTTACCCTGTTTAACAGGATTTGGCACGAACATGTTTTTCCCGAGTCTGGCGTACGGCTATTAGAATACCGGTTTGCAAACCTGATAAGGATCCGACGAACCCGTTCAACTACCGACCGATCGCTATGACCAGCTGCTTCTGCAAAGTTCTCGAACGTATCAATTTTCTTCTCGTCTTTTTCCTGGAATTCCATCACCTTTTGCCACTGCACCAGAGCGAATACCGTCGTTTTCGCTTTACCACTGATCATCACCTTCGCCTTGCGACATCTATCAGGGAAGCGTTTGTACGACGTCAGCACATGGTCTCCGTGTTCTTTAGCATGGAAAAGGTGTACGATCGCACTTGGAGATACAATATTCTCCGTGATCTGCACGACTGCGGATTGCGGGGTGACTTACCAACTTTTATTACTGGTTTTCTCCAGAACCGGATGTTCCATGTTCGCTTTACTCCCAAGAGCAGGGTGTCCCTCAGGGCTCCATTTTATCAATAACTCTCTTCCACCTTCGAGTCAATCACATTTTCACAGTACCTCCTCCGATGGTTCGTGGGACGATGCATGTAGATGATCTTCAAATTTCCTGTGCCTCCGTCAACATGCGCACAACTGAGAGGCAGTTGCATCCTGCCATTAATAAGATCTCTTCCTGGGCTTCTTGCAATGGTTTCGGCTTCTCGTCCCAGAAAACTGTTTATGTGCATTTTTCCCGCAAACGAAGTCTTCACCTGAACCCTCACATGACTCCGTCTGCAGAGAACTTCCATTTTTTTATTGGAGGTTTAACGACCACCGTGAGCAACTCAATGGGCTATAAGCAGTCGCCCGTCTCTAATTTAGGGTCACTGGTTCCAGGGAAGGGAGAGAGCCAATGCCGTAAGACAAACACAACATCCATGCCTCATCGGGATTCGAACCCGGACCCCGTTCGGACGAATGATCAGAGGCCATCGCTTAGACCACTGCGCCACCGGGGCGGCTCTTCCATTCCTGTAGTGCCTGAAGTTAAGTTCCTGAGGCTGACCCTCGACCGCGCACTCACCTTCCGACCTCACATTCTATCCTTGAAGGTGAAGTGCATGCGTTCATTGAGTATCCTGAAGGCCCTCTCCGGCACGTTGTGGGGGGCTGACCAGTGCTTAATGCTCCGCATTTACTCTCCTTCTGTCAAGGTTGCACTATGGCTGTGTGACGTACTGATCGTCCCGGCCTTCTGTCTTAAAGCTTCTCAATCCGGTTCATCACCAGCCTCTGCGTCTTTGCATCGGAGCTTTCCGTACGTTTCTTCTGCATAGTCTTTATGCCGAGTCTGACGAACCGCCGTTATGCCTTCACCGTCAGTAAATGTTTCTCCAGTTCTAGCCATTTCTACCTGATCACCCACTGCATGCTCCCGTCTTCTAACCACGCTGTGTTTGCTTGTTTTCCAACCGCCCTTCTTATGTTTCCACTTTTGGGATTCGTCTGTAGAACATGATTGCGATGCTGGCCTTGACCTGTCGTTGATTGGTGTGACCAAGGCTTTCATTGATCCCCTTGGCAGCTAGTCAGGCAATTGCTTATCTTTCTCTTGTGGCCCAAGTCTTACACGCCTGCGCAGGTGTACGAGGAGGTTTCTGGCCGAGCACCTTTCCATCCCGATTTCGTGCCTGTCTTCACCGATGGCTCGAAATCCGATGATGTTGTAGGTTCCACATTTGTGTGTGGTGATGAGACTTATGCTAAGAGGTTTCCGCCGGGCGCGACAGTCTTATCGTCAGCGATGCATGCGGTGCTCCTAGCCTTCCGTCACATCCAGTCTGGACCCTACTGTCGCGCCATGCTTTGCATTGACTCCCAGTCAGTCATCTTAAATTTTATCTTCTCCGGAGGGCACGGATTCGCCAGTCACCTGAGATGTTCGTCACCTCTTGCGGACGTTGACTGGTGCTGAATACCTGGTCCGATTTTGTTGGGATTCGGGTAACGTGCTAGCGGATGCCACTGCCAGATCCGTCGCCTCCATTTCGATCATTCGACTGCCGTTGATTTTTAGAGATTTTCGTCCTGGCATCCGTTCCTTCATCATGACTGAGTGGTAGTCCCTCTGGTCACAGCAGGGCAGGAACGAACGTTTCTCCATCATACCACAGATCGGACTATGGCCATCTAGTTTGCGAACAAACATCGAGAGGAAGTTATACTTGCGCGTCTCCGCATTGGGCATTGTCGTTTCACCCGCCGCTTCTTGTTGTGCGGCGACACTGCCCCCGATGTGTGAGACGTGCGACTGCCGACTCACTGTCGGTCATATTTTTTGTAGTTGTGTTCGTTTTCACTATTTTCATTCTCATTTGTTGGACAACGGCGCAGCTATGCTGCAGAAGCTCTTAGACGACCACTGCGATGCATGCGCAGTTTTCTCCTTTTTAAAACAAATTGACTTTTTTAAACTTCTCTAGCTTTTACACTTCTCATCATTCTCATTTTACACTTCTCATCATTCTCATTTTTCACTTTTACCGAATCAGCATGCTTTTAACCATCATACCAGATTTATAGAAATCTTTTTTTGATGGTCTTGTGTCTGGCGCTCTTATGCCAAACATGGATGGCCCTTGCGCCATAAAATTGAACCAACCAACCAGAATGATGTAAATTTCAAATTTTCATAGGAGTTGTTCCCATGAATGATAATTAATAACTGTAATTTTGTGCATGAGAATAATGTAAAACAGAAAGTAAGTGAATAAAATAAAAAATATATATAGCTGGAACCACGATCAAAATTTGGCATGCATATTTTTCCCTCTTCACAAGTCTGCGCTGTAAGGCATAACCTTTTACTTCTAGAAGAGTAGTCGAAAAAGCTTTTTTTTTTATTCTAATAACTGACCCCAACGGCCAGGATTATCCACACATTTCCTTCCGTTTTGTATGTGCGTGTGAAAAATATTCGCGCAATGTTACGCTCCATTTTTGTATTGCACTCGATATCTCACCATATAGAAGTTGAGTTGGAAAATCTCCCGGTGGACAGCTTGAAGCATGACTAAATTTTTTCATCTGATTTCTGACAAAAAAACTTGTTCGTTAATTCGCATAAATTTTTTTTTCTGTCTCACCGGTACTTGTGTTACTGGTAATCCGACTGGAAAAATTCTGTAATTCGGAGCAGCACTATGGTTATGTACGTATCGTTCAAATTTCCAGTTAGTGTTCCATACTTACGGCATAAAGTATGTTTACTTAGGCACGGAATGTCCCATTCTGGTAGACGGATAGATTTTGTTTTTCGGAGACTATAACGATGTACTTGATCAAGTATCTCGCACAGATTTCTGCTTGAAAATTTTATTAAAGCGTAGGGATAACCAAAAAATCATAGTTCGTCAACATTTAATTACATGTGAAATCATGGACATTTTATTAAAATTTTGCCGATAGTCAGAAAATAATCTGGTACTTAAAAAAAGCGGGGGCAGGAGGGGTATTAAAAGTTTGAGTTTATGCATTCGTGACATTTGCAAGATAACTTATGCGGTAATGGATAGCTAGATATATTACATCGTCTTATTTCTGCACACCCCATGTTTGTAAATCCATTATTTTTAATATTATACTGACTAAAATTGCCATTTTATTGACGTATCAACATACGAGTGTGGTTCTAATACATTAAGCGCAGTGGTCTGAAGATTGGATTATGTTTGTTGAAGTGGATCCCGGTTCAAATCCCTTCGAGGCAGGGATGTTGTCAGTATATAGCGCACCTAGGATTTCTTTATTGGGCCCCTAGTACCGAAGATGCAAATAAAAATGATCCTGGGAAAAGATCTACCAAAATATTGGAAAGTGATAAAAATGTCTCTTCAATGTTAAAGTGCGTTTCAAATTATATGTATTCGTAAATTATATATTTAAAAACAATTAATGTATTTAAAAATAATCAGTCAATTAACACCGACACTGGATGTTTGTGTTTATCTTACGGCATTGGCTATCGCACTAGCCTGGAAGCAACTGCCCTAAATTAGGGACGGGTGACTGCTTGTGGCCCACTCAGTTGCACACAGTAGTCGTTAGACCCTTAAAACGACAACAACAAAAAAGCAATAATAAATTGGACTCTCAAGGTACTTACTGTATGTCTGTAGACACATAACTGGGCATTGTTTGGAGACTTGCATTCTCTGGATTTGAAAGAAACAAATCTCGTTTTATATGGATGAAATGAAGTATTATTTCGATCTTAAATCTATCACATTACATTAAATTTGTCATTTTAAATTAGAAACGTTCAGTAGCGTAGCCAGAAATTTCTTAAGGGGGTAGGGGAGGGTCCATGGATTTGATTCATCGGTGCAAGCTCCCCCACCGCGGGGGAGAAAAATACTCCAAGTAAGAATAATTTGATTTAAGGTTTAACGACCACCGTGAGCAACTCAAGGGCTAAAAGCAGTCGCCCGTCCCTAATTTAGGGCCACTGATTCCAGGGAAGAGAAAGCCAGTGCCGTAAGACCAACACAAGATCCATGCCTCACCGGGATTCGAACCCGGACCCGTCACGGAAGAATGATCAGAAGCCAATGACCACTGACCACTGCGCCACCAAATGGAATGACCAATGACCACTGAGCCACCAAATGGAAATGAGCCCCAAATCCTTAAAAGTCAAAAAGTGAAAAAGACGTTACTGAGAAAAAACTTTTTTCGATATATATAACGCTTTAAACATTGTTGCCGCCCCCGTGGCGTAGTTGTCTAAGCAATGGCTACTCCGAGATGGGTGCGGGTTCGAATCCCGTGAGGCATGGGTGTTGTGTTTGTCTTACGGCACTGGCTCTCTCCATTCCCTGGAGCCAGTGGCCCTAAATTTGGGACGGACGACTGACTGCTTATAGCCCATTGCTCACGGTGGTCGTTAAGCCCCCTCCCTCCAAAAATTATTTTAAATACACTAGACTGTGAATACTCAAGAAACGCATATAGCGTATTAAATCAGTTTATTTTTGTGGTGTAGTAAGCACAAAAATTGGTCAAGCTTTCGCACTCCTCTTTGTGCTTACTACACCGCAAAAATAAACGGATTTAATGCACTATATGCATTTATTGAGTATCGCTTTAAAGTTATACTCAGTCCCCTTCAAAGAGGGGTCCGGACTGGGAACGACAAATTATGTTTCTTGTTTCTAGCCTTTTAAAAATTGTGCAGTTCACAAAACTTAGGAAAAAAAAATTTCAAACCTAGCAGCGTTATTTTAACATTTTTCCGGATCAGTTTTTCATGTTCCACTTTTTTTTAACAACTCGGAAGAATTTTTCTTTCGAGGCATTTTTTGCCTATTTGACCAAGCTGTATTTTGGTTAGTTTGATAAATTATTTTTGGGTCTAGGTGAACCAGATCAGTATATCCTTAAATCGCTGAGAAATATCAGGATTTGGCACACCATGCACGTAAAATAAAACTATATCAACAGCTTCGAATTTATGTCTAAATGTGATGTACAATTGAGAATCAGTTGTCGTAAACCAATCAGTGGCGAAGAGTATTTTTTGTTGTAGCAGACGAAAACGTCACGTGAACAGCGTGAAGCGATTCGTAATTTTTTCAAGATGAAGTGGCAACAGGTGCGTCTGACGTCTCCTCGTTCGGCTGTAACGCTCTGCTGATTGCGTCTGGCCGTCTGCTGAGTGGGAAATTTGTTGCAACCCCTGATCGCAAAGATATTTCCTGACATGTAGAATACCTCGAAGACTTTGACACGTTGTTATTTTGTGTTTTTTAGTTTTGTTGTAGGGAACGTTTTCCGCACTTTCCTTTAGCAGATTATTTCCCTGTTTCATAAGTTATCGTTTTGTTGTGTAGTGGTGTTAACCTATCCACTGGGTTTACTGTCCTGTTAATTATGGCATGTGTGGCTAATTCATAACAACTTAATAAACACACATTTTTGAGTTGAAGGAGCTACAGTGATTATCACAAATAACGTAAGTAGATTTTCATGTAGTTTGAGTTTTATAATTTGGAGGTAATTAATTGTGTACATGTGGCAGTGCCAAGTGAAACATAGTCTCAAATAACAGAACTGATTTTCCATCATGGAGTGAGAAAAACTGGTGTCCCGTAGTCGTACTTTTATTTTTGCTTGGGCCAAAACAGAAAAAAATCTAGTAATTTTTATAACTCCGAACAAACATATGTTCACTAATGGCTGTGTTAACATTTTTTGTGCGAAAACATGAGGCAGCAGGTGAGGTATGGATGGACATTTTGAAACTGTTTTTGTTCCTTGTAGTAGTTTTTGTGGTTCTAAAATTTGCAGCTCATGAACTTTTAATTAAAAAACCAGATTTTAAACAGTACACAAGTTTTAGTGTTGGAAGGCATTTCAGCCATTCCATGAAAAAGTGGACAAACAGGGGAAATATTAAAGTGTATCATGTTATCACTTATGATACATCAAATTGAAGGTATGAGTACATAGAATTTGAATTCACCACAAAAAATGCTATATAAATAATTGTCTCCTTGCATTTCCGTCTTAAACATCCAGAATGAAAGGTAGAATTTACATTTAGTATTAGACACTTCCAATACCAGTTGTGGAGGCATTTTGACAACTGTTTTTCACTTGCAGTTGTATTTTTTAGATGTATCGGAGTCCAAACCACTTTGTAACAGCATATTTTACACTTAAAAATAATTGGAAATTTAATAACATTTTTTTGTTTTTTAGTCTGCTGACTCGCACCCGTCACTGAATGTAAAACTTTGTGGAAGTTTGGCTGTCAACAGTCTGAACAAGTGTAGAAAAAGTCATGTAGAAAAAATTAATTCTCGGACCTCAACTGAGGTGTGACATTATTGAAAGTCTCACTTTGGTACTGAGGTGATGCCTGACATTGCCACAACTCTCTTTAAGGAAAAAAAAAAAGACTTCATGTTGTATATCAGATAGCAAAAAGAAAAAAATAATTTTTTTTATGCCATAATGATGATATAAGTAGACAGGTACCAGGAAAGAGATGCAAAATCAAATAAAGGACTCGCTATGAGGGAGGCACAATTTAGTAAAAAAAAAAAGACTTGCTGATGACTATAAGTGATTCTTTCACACAGTTCAAAAATGAAAATCGGGACATTTTAATTCAAAGTTTTATGACCTGCGTCCTGAATACGTGACATTAATTTCCTAAACACCACGGAATTACGTGCTTGAAAATATCATGCAAATTTACATTTTAAATACAATCCTTGGTCAGCAAAATTCCAATTCCCCAGAGTTTCCTTCAAATGAAAAAGAACTTTTGACTGTTTTGTGCTGCAGCATTCAAAATGAGAACTGTATGATTAGATTTTACACAGACTGTAGAAGTGATGTCCGCATGTGTGTTGAAGAGATAGATATAGACACATTTGTAACATGGAAACAATGGAAAGATATAGGTTTCCAAAAAGTGTTTGTGATTGATTGGTTCTGTTTGAAAAACTGTGCTTCATAATCAGTTACATTATTATAAAATTCATTCTTTTGTAAAAACAGTTCAGTCACCAAATGAAGGTCTGCTCCAAATTGATTTTGCTGAAAATTAAAGTACTATCTCCCAAGATCAAATCCAGAATGGACACTGGAGGCACTAGCAGATAACTACTGTATATTTACCAGTTGTGCATGAAATATTAAACATACTGTAGAGCTGCAAGAAGTGATGAGTTCTACCATGACAAAAATGCTGTGTGGGCCTTTTTAAAAATTGTTAAAGGCCAAATTTCCAGAAATAGAAAAGTTAACATTTTTTTCTAATTGGTGCAGCTCAATTTAAAAACCAATTCACTCTGTAAAATCTTTATTTGAAGCAGGACTTTGATGTCACTGGAGAGTAGAACACTGGTGGGACACTAAAATGCAAAGTAGAGACAGTGAAATGTAAGGCGATGATTGTCAATTCTGCAGGACTTTTTCTAATGTATAAATAAACATGTTACAGGAGTCAGTGTCTGTTTATTTGTGCTGATGACATAAGTCAGTCAAAACCATTACTCGCTAGCAGGTGGGAACGATTATTACCCGTCAACAGGTTGCAATCAAAACATTACTTTCAAATATTTGACGATAGTCACCTTTTTTTGCCCAGACAGCAGCATCCAACTTAGATTACGTAAAAGTAATTTCTTGTAATAATGTGATTGCAGAACATGCAGATACTCATACCGATCATGAAGATGGTTCTTTTAAGCCTGAAGATCTTATTGTTGGGAACTTTGTACTTGTTTCATTGCCTGTAGAGTATTCTAATAGTAAAAAGCAGTTGAATAAGATGTACTATGCAACTAGATTGCCACTGGATCATCATAAGGATTACTTTGAAATACATGCAACCAAGTGGCACCTATTGGATTTGGCTGGAAGAAGATGGTTTTGTGTGAGAACTTTTCGGTGATTGTGAAGAAAGTCAGTCCCCATCACTGGCAAACAACAAGGGGACAGTTAAAATTTTAGAGAAGTAGAAAATTATTTTTAAATGAATATCCACACATTCTCATTTACTTTGGTATGTATCTTTTAGATATACTATACATATTACATAATTTCTATATTTTGTTGGTCACTAATTCTATTCAAGTACATATTGTTGGCATTAGAACTATTGAAATGCATTTTTGCATATATAAAATTATCAGCTACAAAGCTTCATACATATTGAAGTGCACAATGTCATACCTGTCACAAACTTCATAATTTTAATTTATGGTATTGCAATAACAAATTGATTTGCTAAACAGTATAGATTTGTTAACTATGCTTGAACAGGAAAAAAATATTTTAGTGCTGTATTATTAATTCACAAAGTTTTTCAAATAAACAGTTATGGAAAGCTGTGTCACAGAAGAGTCGCTCCCATCACAGACAATAATTGAATTAATTAACACAAACCCAAAGTGACGAAGCTTCAATTTTTGACTAGATTTGCAAAAAGGGGTGGTTATCGGCTTTTTGGCCAAGGGTGGTAGTATTTCTGAAACAGCGCAGTTTGTGAACTGTTCGCGTGCTGCTGTGGTTCAAAGTGTATCGTGATTGGAGAAATGGCTCCATTGGGAATAAGCGATGTGGAAACTGCAGAGTACCGTGTACCATTGATGTGAGAGGTGAACGTCGGCTGCAAAGGTGCATGAAGGCCGATTGACACGCTACAGTGGACCAACTCACTGGTTGAATGAACCAGGGGGCTACCAGAAGTGGGTCTAAAATGACAGTTCAGCGAACCCTGCTGCCTATGGGGCTCCAATGCAAACGGATGGTCACTGCACCCATATGCTAACGAAGGTGCATCGCCAGAAAAGGTTTACATTTGCACAGCAGTATCAGAATTGGGCCTCCACTGATTGGCAAAGGATTGCCTTCTCCGATGAGTCACGTTTTCTGCCTTATCGAACGGATGGATGTTGGCGTATAAGGCGAGAAACATCGGGGAACAAACACTCTTCAACCATTGCTGGAAGATCACAAGCAGTGGGGACACGTTATGGTCTGGGGAATGTTTTCATGGCATTCCCTGGGTCCACTCATTCTTGTGAAAGGTACTATGGATATAATTCATTATGAATCTATCCTTGCAGACCATGTACACGCATATGTGTTGATTGTATTCCCTGGGGCGGATGGGATCTTCCAGCACGACAGTGCGACGTGTCATACAGCTACAAATGTCCGAGAATGGTTTGAAAAGCATGATGACTTCAAAGTACTTCACTGGCCTTCTGATTTCTCCAGACTTAAACTCAGTTGAGCATCTGTGGGACCACCTCGATCGTGTTGTTCGCTATGAATCTTCCATCATGCACCCTCCAGCAGCTGTCAGATGCACTGCAGTCAGCATGGCTCCACATACCTGTGAACACCTACCAGCACCTTATATTAAGTCACTCCCAGCCCGTCTAGCTGCTGTCCGCGCTGCACATGGCGGTTACTCTGGATATTAGCTGGTGGTCACAATAATGTAACTCGACTGTGTATATCAGCACAGTTACTGACTTTTGCCGATCCTGAGGAACCAAGCCACTTCAATGGTTCTATGCAACTAAGTCCTATCAACCTATAAGAATTGTGAGTTTATATTTATTTGCCATTCCACTTGCAATAATTCTTTCTTTGCCCATCATATTAAGCTGCCATGTTTGTGTTTTGTTTTTATACTCATGATTTTTTTTTTCTTTTCAATTCTGTGTTTTAGAAGGAACCGGATGACGAGAGGGGGATGCGAATATTGCGGACAGAGGAAGCATGTGGACTGTCATATGATGAAGTGGCCACCTTACTTAATGCAGATTTTTCCAATGGCTTGTCTTGGCCGGAAGCAGACAGAAGGCTGGCTATGTATGGCCATAATGAATTTGAGGTGACAGCTGAGGAGCCTCTATGGAAGAAATACATAGAGCAAGTAAGTAAAGCTTCTTAAGGGCTTTTGGCCAACTGTATGGTCCTTACACTTCTGCAGTGTTTTGTGTTGTTTTGCTCATAATGTGCAAAGTTTTTGTGTATTGCCTCAGTGTGTGATGTTATATCATTAACCTTTCCATGCAGAGTTTGCCAAAATGCATAATTATGCGTCTAGTATGCATCGAAATGTGTGTTTACGCATCGAAATTTTACCAGCGCGTAAAAATGTGCTTCAGGAATTTTTCTCGACACGTAAAAAATACGCATAGAAAAATGCCTAAAATACACATCAACATGTAAATGTATGCATCGAGAAACGCATAAAATATCAGTGCATAAAACTACGGACTGGGACGATATTTCATCTTCCGAAAACGGATATAAATAAAATAAAGATTTTTCTCTAATCGTAATTTTGTTTTCCTGTGATGTTGCCTCTGTCCATTATTATTGTTATGTATCATTTTATTACATAAATATTTGTATTTCAGTTTGAAAATGAAGGAAAAATTTCCAAAAACGGAAATTCGATGGTGCAAAAATCAGGCATTGAGAGTGCCACAGCTTCGCTAAATTTCTCCTTTTCCGTCATAATTTGGGTTATTCTCGAGATCAATGCATAACTGAACAGAAATTTCAAGGCAATTGGTAGTGGTGAAGGATGCTTTCCAGCTGAAACTTTTGAAAACGGAAGTTAGACGCAGTGAAGATTTCTCCCCCAATCGTAATGTCACGCAATGTTTCTACTGACTAATATTGTTGTTAAATATCAGTTTATTTCATAAGTATTTGTATTTCACCTTAAAAATGGAATGAAAATGTTCGAAAATGAAAATCAAGTGTAGCAACGATTTCTCCCATAACTGTAATTTTTTTCCCCCAGCGATGTTCTGAACATGTGTCCTGTGTTCTTAAATATTTCCCCCAAGAAAGGTTTGCATTTCAGCTTGATAAAGGGAAGAGGGGTCTGAAAACGAAAGTGACAAAGCTGAAAAATTTGTAAGAATTGATGCACAGTGTTCAAAAGCATTCATATTCTCAAAGTTACACTATTTATCTTTTATCTAAAATACTAAAAGCTATCCTGCATTCATGGTTGTAACAGACTGAAAGTTCTTTCAGCATGATGGATAAAATTGTCATCCAAGGGCAGAAAAAAAAACAAGTTAGTAAAATCATGCAATGCATTGATATGCTTTCCAACATACCAGAAATCATTACTCAAGTTATTATTCAAGTTATGAGGATAATGACTGTAGAATAAATCTCGCTCCTATGACCTCACCTTTGACCCCATTTCAATGATATTCAACAGAACCGGTAAAGTATACTTCCGGAACAACGTTATAAAGTTTTGTCTTCATCGAAGCATTTTTACATAAGTTATAACGCATAAGGGCGACGGAATGGATCCCGATTCTATGTCCTGATTTTTGACCCCATTTGGTCCATTTTCAATAGGGTTTGTCCTGAGGTTGTCCCCTACCACATACTAAAATTTCATTGAAATCGAACCATTTTTGTGCAAGTTATGATCCATAAGGACAATGAAATGCATCCCGCTCCTATGTCTTGACCTTTGACCCCACTTCACCCATTTTCAATAGGGTTCGTCCCCAGGCGGTCCTGTACAACAAATTAAAATTTCATCGAAATCGAACCATATTTACGCAAGTTATGATGCATAAGGGCAGTGGAATGGATCGTGCTCCTATGTCATGACTTTTGACCCCATTTGTCACATTTTCAATAGGGTTCGTCCCCAGGTGGTCCCCTACCACATACTAAAATTTCATCGAAATTGAACTATTTTTACGCGAGTTATTGTGCAGACGGACGGACAAAGCTGGAGCATATACGCTTCTTCAACCTACGGTTGGAAAGCGTAAAAAGTGGGGGGGGGACAATAAAGAAATGGGAATGGAAACAAAGATTGTCAGCAAATTGAAAATTGAAGCACTGGATGCTGTGCAGCTGCAGAGTCAACAAAAGACAAATGTGGCTGTGGAACTTGCTGAGAAGTTTATTAGATATTTTTAGATGTCTATAAGAATCTCAAAAGTGCAATGTATTCACTTCTTGAATGCATTGCTGTTGCATGTGGTCATTACAAAACATAAACTTAATGTTTATTATATTTATTACTAAAGCAAGAAGCAAAACAGATCCAAATTTTAAATACATTGAGTGGTAGTGAAATATTTTTAATATGAAAAAAATCTGGATTGATTTTTTCATAATAGCCTAGCATTTTTGTAAGTTTTTTTTTATTTCATCCGTTAATTTTCCTAAAATACCCCACCACCCCCTTTTAAAAATTACTCCCTAAATTTTTTCAAAGAAGTAAAAATACTCCATTAAATTTTTTTTCCGGCAAACTCTGTTTCCACCTTTCAGAAACGGTTACTTTAAACAGGGTTTTATGAAGTAGCTCACCATCATGTTATTTTCGTGACCCGGTAAAATAATAAATTGGTAAATAAACCCTATCCCGCTCACATGGAGGTATAACACCATAATGTTACTCAGGGCTTTCTCTGGGCTCCCTAAAATTGACCCCTGAGAAATATGTAATAGAGTGGTCACAATGAAAATAATTCTAATTCTAAGGCAGAAAATCTACTTTTGCACAAACTGACACGCTGACATACTTCACTTTAAGTCAAGTTAATGTTTTTACCTGGGCAACTGAGTTTGGATCGCTGGACCAAGAGCGTGACACAAGTTTATACATCTTCCAGAATTTAAGAACTTGAATGGCATGGCATGATAATTAACACCGCAATCAGACATCTCCAAATTAACTGTATTTAGTGTTCTTCACATAATGCCAATCACATCAGAAAACTTGAAAATTTCATCGCCCTGGAGCGAGAATCGAACTCTCATCTCCCGATTACCGGTTTGAGTATGCTAACGGTTACACCACAGCATACTCGAACAGTAATCGGGAGAAGTGGGTTCCATTCCCGCTCCAGAGCGATGAAATATTCACGTTTTCTGATGTGATTGATATTATGTGAAAAACACTAAATACAGTTAATTCAGAGGTCTTATTGCTGTGTTAATTATCATGACGTATTTTCCACGTATTATGATAAGAATATTTCTTCCACACTATATCCTTAAATGGGCCTTTTTCTTTTTATTTCCCTTCAGATGAAGCTTTATTCCAATTTGGGATGCTCTCCAAGAATTGTCCCAATAAATGGCTGCCCCAATGAACTGAAACCTACTGTACTTCCCTTTTCTTCTTATTTTTCCTCAGAATCCTTAAATTGAAGTGACTCCTGGAAAAAAATGTTTGACTCCTGAAAATGACTGCACTTCCTTTTTCCTCATTTCCCTTGAGACTCCTTAAACTTAAGTATGACTCCTGGTAAAAACTTTTGACTCCGGCAAATGACTGTTCTTTGGCCTTTTTCTATGTCTTCCATTGCTCATTTAGCAAGTTGGAAGTGAACTTTTACATTTTCTCTCCCCAAAATTCCTGATTTCCCTTTTTCTTTTGGAAGGTGTTTTAAGTCCACCTTTCCCAGCTGATATACCCATCATCTTCTCCTGCCAATGGAGTGAGCAACAGGCATGATTGGATCAACTGTATTGATCCAATCATGCCTGTTGCTAAACCAACCACAAAAATTGAAAGTCTCGGCAAAGTACTGATGGACAGTTCATGAACCATTTGTTTATGACAAGTGACTCATCTTCGTGAATAGTATGTTCTTGTCTCCGTGAATGATAATTCAATCCACTATTACTGTGATACTTACTGAAGTTGCACCACGTTAAAATTTCTTGTGCCCCCACGAGGCTGGAAATGATTTTTTCCAGTAAGAAAGAGTAATGTTGAGAATTAATGTGTGTCAGCCATTATGTGTGTGAGAAATGTGATAAAACTTAAGAATGAGAATGAAACATGAATGTCATTTGCATGGTGCAGAGGTGCCAACTATTACTGATTGTCCATAATTATTACGGTTTCGACTGTCCGATTACGGAATTATGGACAGGTTGGAAGAATTGCAGATTTCAGTCTGTTTTGGAGAATCTCAATTTTGTATCCTTTTTTGTTAACCCTTTTAGTGCGACGCTGCCGATTCGTCGGCCTTTGATTTTGTTCCGCGTATTTCCCGAGTCAGATGGCAGATATCGGTGTCAATGATCGTATCATTTATCAATCATATTATTTTGAAATGGAATCTCCATTAATCATATCGTCAAACAGCGATATCATCGAAAGAATGGTAATATGCCATAAGTGTCGTATCGTGCAAGAGTTTGCGCCTGCTATCGGCTTCCCGTGCACTTTCTCCGTGTGACGGGAGAAAGGCTTTTTAGCCAAAACTTTTTCTACTGCAGTTGAGGCAGGGCTGTTTACTTGGCATTGTTGGTGAATTATATGACGATGTACTGTCAGAAATAATTTTTTCGAGCCCAGCTCGAAGTGCAATAGCACGCAACTCGTTGCAACGCGTGATCCTGCGATAAAGGAGTGTATATTTCTTGCGGACTTTCACTGCATGGGAGAACAAAGTGCGGTGTTTTATTACTAGAAGCTCTTCACATTATTCATTTCTTTTTTCGAAACAAACAGACACAATCGCAAAACTCTGTGAATTACGAATCCCCTCTTTTTCCAAACTCGTGTTAGCAGGGGATGACTTTATTGACAGCTTGTTCCTCAGACTAGCAGATGTGCTTTTTCTTACTGCATGCATTTTTTTGTAAGGTTATTTGAAATGGCTTGTTGTAGTGAGAGTGAAATTTTGCCAAGTGATAGTGATAATTTTAAATCATCTGAGAGTGATATTGGCCAAGCAACATCAATCCAGAAAACTAGCCACCGTGCCACGCACACGATATCTTCTTTAGAAAGTGAAGATCTTGATAGTGAATCTTCAGATCATGAAAGTTCTGAAAGTGAATGGGAGGATGTAATAGAAGGAAGTGATGAACAACCTCAGCATCCTTTTGATTATCATGAAATGCAGGCGCCCAAACATGCTCCTGCAACTGATGTGACACCTATTGCATATTTTGACTTGTTTTTTACCAATTTCATCCTTGGAATTATAGTTTCTAAAACAAATAAGTGTGCAAAGAGGTTTCTCTAGGAACATCCAAATCTTTCTCCCAAATCTCGAGCTAGGAAATGGAAAAATGTTACAAATGCTGAAATAAAGGTTTTCTTGCATGCCTTCTAATATGGGGGTAATCAGTAGCCCATGCAGGACGAGATGATTGCTGAAGGCATATTCAGTCAAAACAACACTAGGATTATGTAAAATTAAAGACTCAATCAATGCCTTTGGATATTTTTTTTTTTTTTTTTTTTTTTTTGCAAAAAAGAATGAAAATAGCGTGATAAATGCTGAATTGCTGTTTATTACATTCATTGTGGAGCATAACCTACCTGTAGCAAGCTGTGATCATGCTCGTCCCTTGTTTCATGCTATGTTCCCAAGACTGTGATATTGATGAAGTTGGATATCCTAGAGCAGATGTGGCATGGAATGAAATATCTAAGATGAAGGATTCATCTGACCTTCCCAAGTATTCTGCATTGCCTAAACTAATGTTGGCAATATTAACTATCCCTCACAGCAATTCCTCTACAGAGAGAATATTTAGTATAGCGAGAAAAACCTCGCATACTTCCGCCCAGCAATGAGCAACAAAACATTAAGTGCTCTTCTTGTACAGAAAAGTAAAGCATTTTCCTCAGGTGAGCCATGTTATAAAAAGAAGTTTTCTGAAAAAGAATATACCACTGCAAAACAAGCAACAAGGGAGTCTTTATGTAACCAATACATAAAGAAAATTCTTGCTGCTCCACTAACAAAGTTGAGTTGCGAAAGACAGCAGCAGCAGTTGTTTGTTTGCTAATATTTGCTACACATCGTATGATTAAAATTTTAAAAAATCGTAAACTTTTTGATTTAAAAAAAAATTGAATTTTTAAAGTTTTTTTAAACAGGTTTGGATGGAGTTTTTTCTATATTCGTTTTTTCGTTAAAGACATACAAATGTGCACTTTATTTATAATTTTTTGTGTGTCTGCGAAACTGCTAGTTTCCGCGTTTCGAAGCGAGCGTTAAAAACAGCCGATTTTTAGAAAAATCTCTAACTTTGCCAACGATTTTTTCTCAAAAGGCCATTTTTAAAATTCTGAAAATTAAATCCCTGTTTTATTATCAACAGGAGAATATCTGTAAATTTTCACGGACCTAAAAACGCCCGTTCCGAGTTAGACGCGTTTGAATTCGGTTTGAAAACCCTCCCCGATTTCCCGTGTTCTAAAGGCGCCATTTTGCAGAAAAAATCTCAGGCGCAAAGTACGTACGTTACTCTTACCCGAATCAAAGCGTTAGATATTCTTTGCCCGAATGATGGGATGAGAGCATTGGGTCACTGGCAGTTGGCCCTGTTTGGATACATCCACCTCACCCTTCCCCGAGTGATGACATGCCTACAAAACTGTCGGGGGGGGGGGGTAACTAATACATAAAAGAAAATTCTTGCTGCTCCACTAACAAAGTTGAGTTACGAAAGACAACAGCAGCAGCAGTTGTTTGTTTGTTTACGTATATACTTAAACATCGCATAAGAAAAGACTATGAAAGAGTAGAAAACTGTTGTAAAACAATATTAAGAAAAAGAGTGCAGGCACGTGTACTGTAAGTTAATTTTCGATGGCTAAACACCCTCGAGTTTTTCTGAGAGTTGCTAATTGTAGGCTACTGTCAGAAGAGCAGTTGCTGTTTTGTTATAGTTGCTACAATTAACATCTCAGTTTTTCATAATAGTAAAATATTCGCTCAGGAGAGTTTTGTCCTCTGCGAACGGGGGGAGAAGGTGCAATGCTCTTGACCTCACTGCTGGGTTGATAGCGCTGGTCGCTACCGAAACTCTGCTTACCTCCTCTCCAAAACGTAATGGCAATTGTCTAATCTACTAAATAAATAACAATTAACGCATATGCGTGCATGCTTATTCATAAAATGTAAGTTGAGTATATTTCCTGTTCAATCAACTTATTTTACAAGTAGAATACATATACAACTTATGCGCTTATAATGGTGTAAAGATTTTTATCTATTTAAAACATATTCCTAGATTTCAATTTTTTTAAAGAGGGGGGGGGGGATTGTGTTCTTAGTGATTTCCACCTGGGCCACGATAAATCATGCACTGCCCATGGCTTCTGTTCCCTTAGAAGATAATCCTGGATCGATGGGAGACCAGCGGAGTTTTGACACACACACACACACACACACACACACACACACACACACACCCCTCTCTCACGTGGTGGTGAGGTGTCTCAAAGCTAGGTAGCTTTCAAAAATGTTTCAACTTAGTTGGCTGGTAACAAGAGGGGGATTCCATTTCAACTCTGGCAGGGTCGTACAATCACGGTCTCAGATTTCTCTAAAGAAATTAAGGGGGTGTTTCTTGATTAAAATAAGGAGACCCATACCTTTTCTTTCAGCAAGAAAAAATTTTCCCTTTGAGACAGAGGTTTTCAAATCTTCCACCGTCAAACAAGCTCTCTAAAAAACTGTTATTTTTCCTAACTTCAGCGAGTCATTGCAGCAGAATTAAAGATATTTTGTTCTGGTATTTTTTATTACATTGTGTGTATAACGTATAATAATATGTGATGCTAATATTTTTTACACATCGTATGATTAAAATTTTAAAAAATCGTAAACTTCGATTTTTTTAAAAAATTGAAATTTTGAGATTTTTTTTAACTGGTTCAAATGGAGTTTTTGTTTTCTATACTCGTTTTTTGTTAAAGACATACAAATGTGCACTTTATTTGCAATTTTTTATATGTCTGTGAAACTGCTAGTTTCCGCAGCGTTAAAAACAGCCGATTTTGAAAAATCTCCAACTTTGCCAACGATTTTCTCAAAAAAGCCCTTTTTAAAATTCTGAAAATTAAATCCCTGTTTTATTATCAACAGGAGAATATCTGTGTAAATTTTCACGGACCTAAAAACGCCGTTTCCGAGTTAGACGCGTTTGATTTTGGTTTGAAAACCTACGATTTCTCCATGTTCTAAAGGCGCCATTTTGGAAAAATCTAAGGCGCAAAGTGCGTATTCTCTTACTCGAATGAGAGTGTTGGGTCCGTCCACCTCACCCTACCCTGAGCGATGACATGCCTAAAAACGGTCTTGGGGGGAAAAAAATAACAAATCTATATATAGAGAGAATTGAATGTATGTCAATTTAGAACCATCAAACTTGGTATACTATCTCATGGTACCCTAACTTAGACCGTAGACGGTTTTGGAAGGGGGAGCCTGGGTCAAGGGCCCCACGCAAAATTTCCGTAAAATCTAGTTTTCAATTTAGAACCATCAAATTTGGTATACTTTTTCTTGGCACTCTAACTTTGACTAGACGGTTTTGGGAAGGGGTCGGAACCCGGGGTCAAGCCCCCACCCCTACAAAATGTTCGTAAAATATTTTACAAAGTTAGGGGGCCAAGAAAAAGTATACCAAATTTGATGGTTCTAAATTGAAAACTAGATTTTACGGAAATTTTGCGTGGGGCCCTTTTTCCCCGGGCTCCCACCCACCCAGGGCTCTGCCCCCTTCCAAAAACCATCTACGGTCTCAGTTAGGGCACTATAGTATACAAGTATATTTTACGGAAATTTTGTGTGGGGGCCCTTTGACCCAGGGCTCCGACCCCTTCCAAAACAGTCTGCGGTCTAAGTTAAAGTACCATGCTATAGTATTCCAAATTTGGTGATTCTAAATTGAAAACTAGATTTTATGGAAGTTTTGTGTGGAGCCCCTTGACCCTGGGCTCCGACCCCTTCCAAAAACCGTCTACGGTCTAAGTTAGGGTACCATAAGATAGTATACCAAGTTTGGTGGTTCTAAATTGAAAACTGTAAATTTGTTTAGCAGACATACATCAATTCTATGTATATAGATTTGTTATTTTTTTCCAAGACCGTTTTTGAGGCATGTTATCGCCCAGGGTAGGGTGAGGTGGATGGATCCAACGCTCTCATTCGGGTAAGAGAATACGTACTTTGCGCCTGAGATTTTTCCAAAATTGCGCCTTTAGAACACGGAGAAATCGTAGGTTTTCAAACCAAATTCAAACGTGTCTAACTCGGAAACGGAAGTTTTTAGGTGCGTGAAAATTTACACAGATATTCTCCTGTTGATAATGAAACGGGATTTAATTTTCAGAATAAAAAAAAAGGGGCTTTTTTGAGAAAATCGTTGGCAAAGTTGGAGATTTTTCAAAATCGGCTGTTTTTAACGCTGCAGAAACTAGCAATTTCACAGACACATAAAAAATTGCAAATAAAGTGCACATTTGTATGTCTTTAACAAAAAAACGAGTATAGAAAACAAAAACTCCTTTTGAACCAGTTAAAAAAAAAATCTTAAAAATTTTAATCATACAATGTGTAAAAAATATTAGCATCAAATATTATTATACGTTATACACACAATGTAATAAAAAATACCAGAACAAAATATCTTTTCTAATTCTGCTGCAATGACTCGCTGAAGTTAGAAAAAATAACCGGTTTTTTAGAGAGCTTGTTTGACGGTGGAAGATTTGAAACCCTCTGTCTCGAAGGGAAATTTTTTTCTTGCCGGAAGAAAAGATATGGGTCTCCTTATTTTAATCAAGGAACACCCTTTAATTTTTTTAGAGAAATCTGAGACCGTGATGGTTCGACCCTGCCAGAGTTGAAATGGAATCCCTCTCTTATTACCAGCCAACTAAGTTGAAGCATTTTTGAAAGCTACCTAGCTTTGAGACACCTCACCACCACGTGAGGGGGAGGGGGGAGTCAAAACTCTGCTGGTCTCCCATCGATCCAGGATTATCTTCTAAGGGAACAGATGCCATGGACAGTGCATGGTTTATCATGGCCCAGGTGGAAATCACTAAGAACACAATCCCCCCCCCCTCTTTAAAAAAATTGAAATCTTTGAATATGTTTTAAATAGATAAACATCTTTGCACCATTATAAGTGCATAAGTTGTATATGAATTCTACTTGTAAAATCAGCTGATTGAACAGGAAATATACTCAACTTACATTTTCTGAATAAGCATGCACGCGTTTGTGTTAATTGTTATTTATTTAGTAGATTAGACAATTGCCATTACGTTTTGGAGAGGCGGTAAGCAGAGTTTCGGTAGCGACCAGCGCTATCAACCCAGCAGCGAGGTCAAGAGCATTGCACCTTCTCCCCCGTTCGCAGAGGACAAAACTCTCCTGAGCGAATATTTTACTATTACGAAAAACTGAGATGTTAATTGTAGCAACTATAACAAAACAGCAACTGCTCTTCTGACAGTAGCCTACAATTAGCAACTCCCAGAAAAACTCGAGGGTGTTTAGCCATCCAAAATTAACTTACAGTACACATGCCTGCGTTCTTTTTCTTAATATTGTTTTACAACAGTTTTCTACTCTTTCATAGTCTTTTCTTATGCGATGTTTAAGTATATACGTAAACAAACAAACAAACAACTGCTGCTGCTGCTGTCTTTCGCAACTCAACTTTGTTAGTGGAGCAGCAAGAATTTTCTTTTATGTATTAGTTACCCCCCCCCCGACAGTTTTGTAGGCATGTCATCACTCGGGGAAGGGTGAGGTGGATGTATCCAAACAGGGCCAACTGCCAGTGACCCAATGCTCTCATCCCATCATTCGGGCAAAGAATATCTAACGCTTTGATTCGGGTAAGAGTAACGTACGTACTTTGCGCCTGAGATTTTTCCAAAATGGCGCCTTTAGAACACGGGAAATCGTAGGCTTTCAAACCGAATTCAAACGCGTCTAACTCGGAAACGGGCGTTTTTAGGTCCGTGAAAATTTACAGATATTCTCCTGTTGATAATAAAACAGGGATTTAATTTTCAGAATTTTAAAAAATGGCCTTTTTGAGAAAATCGTTGGCAAAGTTAGAGATTTTTCAAAATCGGCTGTTTTTAACGCTGCCGAAACGCGGAAACTAGCAGTTTCGCAGACACACAAAAAATTATAAATAAAGTGCACATTTGTATGTCTTTAATGAAAAAAACGAATATAGAAAAAACTCCATCCAAACCTGTTTAAAAAAAACTTTAAAAATTCAATTTTTTTTTAAATCAAAAAGTTTACGATTTTTTAAAATTTTAATCATACGATGTGTAGCAAATATTAGCACCATATATTATTGTATGTTATACACACAATGTAAAAAAAAATACAAGAACACGATATCTTTTTTAACTCTGCTGCAATGACTCGCTGAAGTTAGGAAAAATAACCATGTTCTAGAGAGCTTGTTTGACGGTGCAAGATTTGAAACCCTCTATCTCAAAGGGAAATTTTTTTCTTGCCGAAAGAAAAAATATGGGTCTTTTTATTTTAGTCAAGGAACACCCCTTAATTTTTTTAGAGAAATCTGAGACCATGATGGTACGACCCTGCCTGAGTTGAAATGGAACCCATCAGATTCAGTAGTAGATGGTGTAACTTCTGAGATGTTAAAATATGTTTTTGACTCTGTAATTGGCGGGTTAACTGAAATTTGCCAGTTGTGTTGGGAGTTGGGAATGGTTCTTCAGGATTGGAGGTATGCTGTCATTGTTCTTTTGTATAAGAGGAAAGAAAGGTGGTCAAACTGAATGGGAGAACTGTCATGATATCAGCATGCTGAGTGTGCCAGGAAAAGTGTTTGGAAAGATCATTATTGATAAGGTACGAGGTTTTAAATTAGATAAGGTGTGGGATATACAAATAGTTTTCTCCCTGGTAAGGACTAGTGTAACCAACTTTTTGCATTATGTAGAGAGACTCCAGCTACTACGGATTCTTCGTAGTCACTATGGAAATTCTCGATCCGCTCAAGGTAACAGAAAGCATCAGATGTATTACAGAAATCGAAAGTCTGAGTGAAATGACCTTTCTAACGATGTGCGTAAAGTTTATTTTAATGTTTTCTAGATTTTAACATTCATTAAGCATTTTGGAGAGTATTTCTTGAATGTTTTCAATATCATTGTGTTTCTTCCGTGATTTTTCAATATGTTTTCAATGTCTAAGCGTCTCTGGCCACGTGGAGAGTTATCACAGAAATGTCCTGAAATATCAGTTCCCTTTTCAGAGCTTGGAAAGTCCTTAATTTTTTGTATTTTTGCATAAAGTCCTGGAGTAGTATTAGAATTCTTTCCTGCAGTAAAAAAAGTTTTTTTTTTTTTTTTTCCTTCTTTCGTCCGTTGCAAAAAAAAATAAAATAAAATGCTTTTCATTCTTTTGGGGGTTTGAAGACAGCCGTGAACAACTTCCAGTCTGCATAGGCACTATTTGAGAGAATTTCACTGCTTTCCCTGTAGCATAAGGAAAACTTGTTTGAGAAGGGTGCAATCCTTTGGAGTGGCAGAGCATATACCTCTGCTTCTCCAAACTGGACCAGCACCAAAAGGATTGCACCTTTGTCAAACAAATTTTCTTTACATAAGAGGAAGAGGTATCCTCTGCTGTCATTTCCCCATTTAAGCTGTCTTTCATTCGTTCATGCTGTTTGAAATATTTTGAATAATTGCAGTAGAGATCTGGCATTACATCATTATATTGAGCATTAAATATATGTTTTAATAAGAGTTTTCTGTTATTTCTCTTACTTGTGGAGTATTTATCATTACTGCATATAAGTTAATTTAAGAATTGAGACTGAGTACTGTGTATTGCATTTTTCAGTTTAAGAATCCACTCATTGTATTATTACTTGCATCAGCAGCCGTCAGTATTTTCATGCAGCAGTTTGATGATGCTTTCAGCATAACAGCAGTAAGTATTAACATCTTCCCTTTATTTTACGATTTTAAATTAACCAATTGAAAAGACTGGTATGAAACTCTTTATATATATATATCTCCAAAAGCAGAGTTAATATATATATATATATATATATATATCATCATCATCATCATTGTCAACCATTATCAATCCACTGCTGGACGAAGGTCTCCCCAAGTTTCCTCCACAACGGTCTGTCTTGTGCCAGTCTCCTCCATGTCACCCCTGCATACTTTCGAATTTCATCCACCCATCTCCCATGTGGTCTTCTTCTGGGTCTTTTCCTGTCCCTTGGAATCCAATCTAAAATTTTGGCTGTCCATCGATGATCTGTCCTTCTGGCAGTATGTCCAGCCCATTGCCATTTCAGGGATTTAACTCTGATCATGATGTCTTCCACTCTTGTCATTTTTCGGATCCACGAGTTCCTCTTCTTATCTCTCCTGGTTACACCAAGTATGCACCTCTCCATGCTACTTTGAGTTGTCTGCAGCCTTTGTATGTCTCTTTTAGTTAAGGTCCACGTCTCTGCACCATACGTAAGCACTGGAAGGATGCATTGATCAAACACTTTTCTTTTAAGACATAATGGCATATTGCTCTTGAAAATTATGCTGTTTCTTCCAAAAGCTCTCCAGGCAAGTTTTGTACGCCGATTAATTTCTTCATCAATGTGACCCTCACTTGATATCTGCTGTCCAAGATAAACGTACGTGTCTGTTATCTCCAGCTTTTCTCCATCAATCAATAAATCTTCATTTCTTGTAAAAGCATTGAACATCACTTTTGTCTTCTGAAAGTTCATTTTTAATCCCACTTCTTTACTCTTGTCAGCAAGTTCCTGGATCATACTCTGAAGCTCTGATGGGGTAGTTGCAAAAATGACTACGTCATCAGCAAAACGAAGGTGGGCTAGATAATCTCCATTAATCTTTATCCCCTTGTTTTCCCAGCTCAGCGACTGAAAACACCCTCCAATGTGGCATTAAAGAGCTTCGGAGATATGGTGTCACCTTGTCTCACTCCCTTTCCAATGTTTACGTGTGTTGTATTTTCAAACAGCCTAATCTTTGCACTTGCATTTTCATAGATGTTATTAATAATATTAATGTATGCATCTTCAATACCGCAGGTTTTCAGAGCCATTGTAACGGCTGATGGTTTCACCGAATCAAAGGCTTTTTCATAATCGATAAAAGCCATGCACAATGGAAGTTCATATTCCCTCGCTCTTTCAATTAGTTCTCTCAGCACGTGGATATGATCTATTGTGCTGTAGCCACTCCTGAATCCAGCTTGTTCTCTCGGTTGAGCCATGTCCAGTGTTACCTTCAAAGCGGTGTGAAAGAACTTTAGTGAAGATTTTATAAACTACTGATAGGAGGCTGATAGGTCTGTAGTTTCCGAGATCCTCAATGTCACCTTTCTTATGTAGCAGGATCATTGTAGCGGTGTTCCAATCCTCAGGAATCTTTCCTTCATTAAGGCATCGAGTGAAAATTTGGGCGAGTACTGTTTCGATTTCTCCACTTGCTTCTTGTATGATGTCTACAGTAATTCCATCTTCTCCTGGAGCTTTTCCTCGCTTCATGTTCTTGATTGCATGTGCAACTTCTGCTGGAAGGACTGGAGGAACTCTGGTACTGGTATCTTTCATGATGTCCGGAGTACATGTATCATCCCTTTCATATAATTTGGAGTAGAAATCTTTCACTCTTGTCAAAATTTTGCCTCTATTTCTTGTTACAGAACCATCTTCTTTTCTGAGTGCCATAATCTGTTTTCTTCCCTTACTGAGATGTCCCTTTGCTATCTTTAGGCTTTGGTTGTTTTCAATTGCTTTCCTCACTAGTTCACAGTGGAATTTCCTTACGTCTTCAGTGATACTTTTTCTTACTGTCTTGCATAGCTCTATATATTCCACTTTGGAAGTCACATCTTCTTTAGTTGTCCTCATCTCTCTTCTTTTTTGCATCAACATTTTGGTTTTTCCTGATAATTTGTTCACATGCAACTTGTTCTTAGACCCAGCTAATTTTGTTGTTGTTTCCATAAGAGCTTTGGTTACTTTTCTGTTAACTTCAGAGATGTCCACTTCTTCCGATGTTAGGCCTTCTAAAGCAGGGAACCTGTTCTTCAGTTCCAACTTGAAGGTATTATGGTGTTTTTTAAGGTTGGTTATGTCAATAGATTTTGTTTCTCTTATGAGCTTGCCACGTTCCAGTTTAGTGTTGAGGTGCATCTTACATCTCACCAATCTATGGTCACTACCTGTGTTGAACTTGTTTAGCACACTGCAGTCTTCTATGACGAATTTTTTGTTACACATAATAAAATCAATTTCACTTGTCGTCCCATTTGGATGTCTCCATGTCCATTTCCTGTGTGGCTTTTTCTTGAAGAAGGAGTTCAAGATGAAAAACCCTTCTGCCTCTGCAAACTCAACGAGAGTATTTCCACGCTGGTTTCTGTTGCCGTGACCGAATTTACCTACTGAAGTTTCATTCTGTTGCCGTTGCCCTATTTTTGCATTGAAATATCCCATAATTATCTTTAAATGCTGCTTACCTTTATTATTTAGATGACAAATTTCCTCATAAAATTCTTCAATTTCTTCTTCAGGATGACTTGTGGTGGGTGCATAAGTTTGAATAATCTGAGCCTGGTATCTTTTCGAGAGTTGGATAACAAGTCGTGCAGCTCTGTCATAGGAACTTTCAACTTCTACAACTTTATCCTTCAGTTTCTTGTTTATTATAAATCCAACACCACTAGTTCTGCCAGTATCAGTCCCACGATAGTAGAAGAGATGTCCACTTTTCAGTTCAATGAGATCTTCTCCTTTTCTCCTTACCTCACTTAGCCCCACGATGTCCCACTTGATCCTTTGTAGTTCCTCTTCCAATTCAAGAAGCCTTGAATCAGAAGATAGGGAGCGTCCATTGTACGTAGCCAAGGTCAGCATCAGATGGCAGCCTAGTCCGGTCCTCCGGGGATTATATATATATATATATATAGAGAGAGAGAGAGAGAGAGAGAGATACACCAATGAGCCATTACATTATGACCCCCCATCCTAGAGAAATGAGTGCACCTGGAGACCGAACGGTGGTGCAGGTGAAGTTCACAGAGTAGTATATATCCTACCCAAGGTCTGGCTTTCGGTTAGTAGAGTGTTAGTCATAATGGGAAAAGTTGCCAATTCATCGGTTTGTTAAAGGACAAATTGTGATGGCACGGCTCCTCAGAACTACGATCACAGAAAAGGCACGGCTTGTGGGTTGTTCACGTGCCGCTGCAATGAGTACAAATCAAAAGTGGTGCACAGATGACCAAATGACGAACAGTCACCCAGCCGTGTGTCGTCCGCAGCTCATTGATGCCAGAGGAGGGTGGAAACTGTTGCGCATTGTTCACAGCAACTGCAGGGCCACAGTGAAATAAATCACCCGCAGCTACAACAGTAATGATCAGGCAATGTGTCACAGCACACAGTTCATCACAGCCTTCTGCGCATGTGCCTGCGGCCTGCGTAACCACAGACCCAGCCGGGTCCCCATGCTCACTGCACGTCATCGCCAACAACACATGAAATGGGCCCAAGATCATCGAGATTGGACTGTGGATGATTGGAAGAAAGTGACCTTCTCTGACAAATCAAGATTCCCGGTGCATCACATTGATAGCTAAGCGTGGATATGCCGATTACAAATGGAGGTTATCGCACCTGGATACACTGTTGGGTGGAAACAGGCCGCCGGCGGCGGTGTTATGCTGTGGGCAATGTTGTCGTGGACACTTTAGGCTCCATTATCCTAACAGCACAATCCCTGACAGCTGTCATATATTTGAACATTGTTGCAAACCAAGTTCACCCCATTCATGGCAGCTGTGTTCCCTGCTGGTGATGACCATTTCCAACAGGATAATGCGCCATGCCACACTGCCAGAATCGTCAAGGTGTGGTTCGAGGAACATGCTGGTGACTTTCTGTTTATGCCCTGGCCTCCAAATTCACGTGACATGAACCCAATCGAACATTTGTAGTTCGACTTGGAAAAGCGGGTTCCCGCTAAATTACCACCACTCTGAAATGTACGGGAACTGGAGAACCTGCTGTTGACATTATGGTACCAGATACCCCAGGATGCCTATCGCCACCTCATTGAATCGATACCTCACCAAGTGGTCGCTGTTTTGTGGGCTAAAGGGGGTCCTACAGCTTATTAGGTAGGTGGTCATGATATAATGGCTCATTGGTGTGTATCCAAAATTAAAGTCCAGAAGGTAATAACAGGCAAAAAATCCAAAGCGCTTACAGTGTTCACAGGACATATGCAAATTGACATGAAAAACAAACTCCTGCTGTGAAATTTGCACATCAGTGAGCAAAATGCTGTCCATGTAAATTGTGTTACACACTTAGAGCCAACGAAAATGGCAGTGGCGTTTCTCGTTGACAGCATAAGAAGTATTCAAGTGACTGCAAATGCTTTATACAGGGTGATTCATGAAGAAGTATACAGTTTCAATGCGCTTATAAAACAAGAACAATGTAAGATATTTTATGTTACCTGTAACAGAAATGTAGGGGAATGTTTCAAGTTTTTTTAGAGACAGTCACAGATGTTCTATGTGTGTACCCTTAGTCACAACGACACACATCGAGCCGGTAATCCATTTCCACCCAAACGCGAGGTAAGATATCTGAATCAAGTGCAGTGATAGTGGTTGTGATACAATGTTTCATACAAACAGCCCGTAGTTTCAAATTTTTTATGCCAATCGTAGATACATTTTCTAGTTGGAGGTTCTTTTCCGAATCGTGATTGAAAATGCCCGTTGCACAACAGTTACAGATTCCGTTTTGCTCAATTCAAAAACACACAATGCCTTCTCCACTGCAGACGCTGCCATTTTGACTGACTAGTCATGTGACATGCGTGCTATCGCCTACGTCACTTCCCTCAGTAGCGGGACACAAACTTGATCAGTACATCTACTTAATGGTTCACAGTTGTGGTCCATGTCTTCAACTGTTAACTGTTTTACAGCATCTGGAAAGTGTATACTTCTTTATGGATCATCCCGTATATCTCGTACACATGTATCCAATGCTGTATGGTAGCGAGCGATAGGATGACTAGAAGCAGGCCCAGATATGACAAGGGACTTGAGTATCCACCCTAAAGTAGTTTCACAGTTGTGGCAGCAATTCAACAACATCTGTAGGTTGTCATGAAGGCCTGGCCAAGGTGCATGAGGACTGTTATGTTGCTTTAACTTAACTGCACAGTGTCATAGGTACTATACAGCCCGGCAAATGTCTTCAGAGCTTTCTGCTGCCACTGGGGCTACGGTATCAAGGCAAGCGATATATGGAAGGCTGAATACAATTGGCCTTTATACCAGAAGACCCATGGTTTGTGTCCCGCTAACCGCATGTCACGGAAGAGCTGGTTTGAACTGGTGCTGGCAATGTCGTTGCTTCAGCCTGGATGAGTGTCTTGTAAAAAGATATTCTTTCTGTCGAGTTGAGATTCAGTGTCAAATGCAAAAATCCATTTGATCCTACAAATGATACTCCTTTGGAGGAGGAGGTCTGCTCATGTGGGATGGTATTATGTGCAACTGCTGCACACTACTGTGCATGTTGGCAGGAGACAGTTTGAATGCTGACTGCTTAGGGACAAGATCCCTATGTCAAACCTTTTGGGGAGCTGTTGGCCTTCAGTTCCTTTTAACAGATGATAACACTCACCCACGTAGGGCTCAGCTTGCCAATGATTTCCTGCAGAACAAGAATATTTGGTGTATGGTCTCTAGACCTGAACCCTATAGAGCATGCCTGGGATGCTCTGGGATGACATTTAGCAGCTCATCAGCCCCTTCTCAGAACTCTTCCTGAGCTACCCACTGCTCTCATAGAGGAATGGAATGCCTTAGTAATGATTTGATGTAGAAATCCAACAGATCAGCAGTTGCAGTAGTTGAACAACCAGCCTTCCTTGCTCCCTACTAACTGGCCATGGTCTAACTCACATTGCTTACTTTTCCATGACTGGTTTCCAATGCAGAGAGACCTGCTTTATTTATAGGCATTGCCAGTTTCAGCATCCCACATGACTGGATGTGATGCTTTTGATTTACATATTGTTATGGGGGGGTATATTAATTTGTCCATTCAGTGTATATACCACTTCAGTTTTAGTTTAGTCAGATGAAAATTGGTCAGAATTTAAACATGTTTTGCTAATTAGTTTTCGGTTAATGGTTAAAAAGATTATTTTATGCATATTTATTGTTCAGTTGACTAGTTAATGAAACTTGTATTTTATACTGCTATGTTTTTAAATATATTGACTTATACTGGATCATTCTTTTACAGGCAATCGTCATAGTAGTTACTGTAGCTTTTGTTCAGGTGAGTACAAAATGTGTTCATGTTGTCTTGTTTTGGAACATTGTCTTCTTTTCAATGAATGTGAAACCCAAGACATCAGCCACTTGCCATAAACTATACTTTTCAGATTATATTGTTGCTTTTTACTGGGTTCTGAATTTAAATATACTTATTTTTGTTTTAAAATTGTTGGTACAGAAAGTATACATATCTTGGTGCTTTTGGTGGCACTCCGCATGAATGACAACAGCAGAGTTGCTGTCGCCCCCTCCCTCCCTCCGCAAAACGAAAAAAACAACATATCGTTAATTTTTGGTGTCCAGTCTCATATGACTATCCTTTAAATCTGACCTGTAGCACTTTTCAGGTTCTGAGGCGTAAAACAGTGGGGCCTCATAGTATGTTTTGGTAGTGATGGTGCAGCTGTAGTTTAACATGTTTAAAATTTAAAATTAGTGCTGTAAATGTACAGACAGTATTAGGTGGTAGTAGCAATAATAATACTATATGCGCACTTGAGGAAGTAATGATGTGCTTTCATATCATCTTGCCAAGGCTATTTTGGTATTTCAGAATATTTAAAATTAGTGATGTGAATGTACAGACAGTATTAAGTGGTAGTAGCAGTAGTAAAATACTATATGCACACATGAGGAAGTAATGATGTGTTTTCATATCATCTTGCCAAGGCTTTCTCGGTATTTCAGAATTGTCAATGGTAGAGTCATGGTTTAGCTGTTTTCTCAAAAACATAATCTGTTCTTGTATTTTAGGTTAAATAGTGATTAATTTAAATGTGTTTGGATTATGTCTTTTATACTGCACGAACCCGTACAAACATGGCAGCTTGTTAAATTTCCAGATTGAGATTTTCAAGTGGCAGCTTAACACATTGAGGAACTGGTCATGTAAATCACTCCTGTTTCCTAGTGGTGACTGTCTTTCCATTTTATTTTATTTTTTCAATTTTTCTTTTCAAAGGTGCAAGCTGTGGTGAAATTTACCATTAGAAGATATTTGTAAGAAATTACAGGATTTGTTAAAAGGAAACATTGTTCTCTTGGAAAGATATTATCATTATAAACCAAAAAGGAGAGAAAAGACCAGAAGAGAAAATGTTTTCCACGTGTGTGGACAGTGAATCATAAAAAAATATGCACTTGGTAGGCAAAACATTAGACATAGAGGTGAGACGTGGCAGTTGATATACTGGGCATCCCCCGTTCAGAGTGGAACAGACACAAATCTAATGCAGGCAACCAATAGGCAGGCAGCAAGGCTTTCCAGCAGTGTATCACAATTGATGAGCATGAGCAAACATGGTGATCTGAGCGACTTTGATCGTAGATGCATTGTCAGCGCAAGACAGACAGGTCATTCTATCGTCCAAATGGTAAGAACCAGATGGCAAGCAGTGGCCTACAACGTGCCATTGATGACCAGGGTCAACGTAGATTATCCAGACCCACCACTTGGCAACTGCGGCTCAAATCATATCCAGGTTAAATGTCAGAGGCGCAAGCAGCATCAGTGAGTGAACAGTACAGCACACACTTGCATACCCTGGGCTACTGGAGCCGACGCCATGCTCGTCTGCCACTGTTGTCTGCTCGTGATCGGACATTATACAGGGTGTCCCACTCGCTACCGAACCCGGCATTTCTTTAATAATATTAACACCAATGGAGATATTGCAATGAAATTTGAAGTGGACTTACCTCATTTTGTGCGAAATGTGAGGACATCACAACATATGCTGGAAGTGGCCACCATTTGCGTCCAGACAACATTGAACCCGGCACTGTCCGCCAGCCAGCCAGCCAGGCGCGCCTCTCTGCTGCTTTGTTATGCCATTTCGCCGAGCATGTCTACACAATATGGTTGTTGATAGTGAGTGCTCGTGGCTGTTTGCATACGAGTGAAAATGTATCAGTATACTCTGGAGGAGTGAGTGTTTATTGTTCGCATTTATTGGAAAACAGAATTGATAAAGTCTGCAATTCTTGGAGAGGTTTGCAGGCAGACATCCAGCCAAGCAAGTCTACCGTTTGGGCATTGTCGAAGAAATTGGAAACCAACGGGACTTTATTAGACGACCATGCAGGAGGGCATTCACAAATGTCAGAGAAAACGATCTGGAATGTAAAGGGACAACTACTTGCATCTATCTCTCTGGAAGTCACTTTGCTGACTGTCGCAGGAAACGGTTGTCCGAGGCACTTATCAACGTGCTGTGAAAAAAGTGAAGCTTCGTGCGCACCGTATCTCCGTGGTCTGCAAACTGATTGAGCCTGACCTCGTGAAACAAGTGACATACTGCCTACGGTTTCAGACATTTCTTCAGGAAAATCTGGGCTTTCTGGACTACATGTGGTTCTCGGACGAGGCGTGGTTTCACCTGTCCGGATTCGTCAGTTCGCAAAATTCCTGTATTTGGGCCAGTGAAAATCCCAATACAATACATGAAGAACTCCTTCATTCAAAGAAAATTGGTGTTTGGTGTGGGATGACCTAGCGCTGCATAATTGGTCCCATCTTCTTAGATACAACCAACACAACAGCTGCATATATATGGAAATCTTCAGCACCTTTGTAAATCAATTTGATGAAAAAGTACTCTCCATTGGATATTACCAGCATGATGCAGTGACACCACACAGCAGTATGGCTGAAATTCAGTCGTTTTTCGGCGACCACATCATTTCGAAGGGTCTATGGCCACCTTGCTTGCCAGATCTGACGCCTCCTGATTACCTTTTATGGGGATATCTAAAAAGGAGAATTTACCAAAAGAAACCGCGAACCATAGGTGCCTTGAAAGCAAACATCACCAAAGAAATTCAGGCAGTGACTGCGGATGTACTGGCAAGGACTTTCCACAATATGGTGCACTGGGTTCAATGTGTCTGGACACAAATGGTGGCCACTTCCAGCACATGTTGTGATGTCATCACATTTTGCACGAAATGAGATAAGTTCACTTCAAATTTCATTGCAATATCTTCATTGGTGTTAATATTATTAAAGAAATGCCGGGTTCAGTAGCGAGTGGGACACCCTGTACCTCGCATGGTGCTAGAAACACAAAAACTGTACCTCTGCAGAATGACCCTGCATCGTGTAGCCAGACGAATCCGGTTTTCAGCTATACCGAGCTGATGAGAGGGTGCTGGTGTGTCGTCGACATCATGAGACCATCACTCGTAGTGCAAGGTCTGCTCTGTGGCGGTTTGGGGAGTCTTCTCGTGGAACATATTAGGGTCCTTAGTTTGTCCAGAGAGGTCCTTAACTGCTGCATGCTACCAGCATTTGCTGGCTGATCACCATGCTTTCATGGCCTTTGTGCTTCCTGCAGCTGATGGTCTGTTTCGGTTGGACAATGTGCCACCCCACCAGGCCGCAACCATCCAGGCATGGCTTGAGAAATGCTCATCTGAGTTTGGAATCATCCAGTGGCCCTAAGGTCCCAGGATTTAAACCCTGTGGAAGGGATGGTGTGGAGCCGAGCATCAGAACCATGGATCCTGGACCAATGTCTGGGGCAGAATTATGGACAATGCTACAACAGGCTTGGCTGGCATTGCCTCCAGAAACCATCCAGCATCTGATGGAGTCAATGCCTTGGCTTGTACAGGCTGTTATTCACACTAGAGGGGGACCAATTGGGTAGGTATCTCTAATGTTTTGCTCACTGAGTGTAGATCCCATTGTATTGAATTTGTGATTGTTAGCGTAACTGTTGTAGTATGTACACTGCCCTTTGTTTTCAATGTCTGTGCTTCATTTCACTGTTAAAAACATTAATTTGTAGTTTCATGTAGTGGCAACATCAAGAAGAAATGCAGTAATTCGTACTCTCGTAAGTGAAGCAAAAAGGTATGAATGCTGACAAGGACCTAGTTTTTAGTGGTCCAAAGTGTCTGAAGTTTTTATATTTTGACCCCTAAATGAATATGTGTACTTCAATTACTTGGGCCCTCACACATGTGTTCCTCATTTATAGGTCATCTTGGTTTTAAAACATGGGGTGATTCTGGTCCAATAATTTACTTCGTCTACTGTCAGTGCTAACAATCTACCAAAAGAGCAACTTCATCCGGAGATGAATATGTGATGCACTCCAATAGAGTTATTATTATGTATTAGTTGAAATGCTGAAACTGCACAATGAAGCTGTGTGCGAGATCCAGTACTTGTAGACAAATTATGGGAAGGATCCTCAGTTCTGAGTTTGTGAACTGAAAGACAATTAATTGGAGTAATGTCCTCAGTGGTGGTGATGAATAAGAATGTGTTGTAGGCCTATTCATAACCAACAATTTCACTCAAAACAGTTGATTTAGTCTTCATATTTGGCTAATACTATATAAAATACATTTTGTACTAATTCTGCTGTGGAGCAAAGGTACATATACACCAAAGAATCAAAAGATTAGACCAGGATGTCTTTATCCAAATCGAAGCAACTGCAGGTAAACAAGTTATAAAATATAAGTAAACTATAATAACTAATCATGAAATCATAGATGCTCAGAATTTAACAGATATTTTTTTGTTGTTCAAGTTGTGGTAGCCAATTTCAAATCAAAATCACTGGAGAGGAGAAGCAAAAACAACTTTCCTTATTTGGGTATTGTCATTCCTGTGGTGGTGATGAGTCTACATCACTCATCTTATGCTATGCAATGTTTGTCTTTCACACACAGTTCATAAAGAATGATACAAAGTGTGTTTGTCAACTGATTTTATCTTTAGTTTTACAGGTGTAAACATAAATACTATTTAATTAGAGTTCATTAATATAGCATTGAGGAACACGATCATTTACTGCAGTGAAATTTAGAACATATGGACTGTATCTTAAGACTAGAGAAGCACTGGATATAGTTCAGTTAGTTTATAATAAAACTACCCTGATTATTCAGTCTCTATATAGATATTTTTTTGCAGTTTTAATAAGTTAACAAGTAGCTGGTAATGTATGAAAAATGTTATTAGCATAAATATATACAATAGAATTGATGTAGCCTACGTGTGAGGTTTAATCGAAGCATTTATCATGTTTTGTATTGTTTATGTTTTGAATTTAAAATTAGAATCTCTCATTTACTTTAGAGTGAGCCTGATGAAACCACCCATATGGTGTTGAAGCTTGCATTTATGTGTTCTTATACCCTATAATAAATGGATTTTTCATACATTACAGCTGTTATTTTTGATATATTCTACCAGGTGTTCTACAGATTTGTTGAAGATTGAAAAGTTTGTGAGAGTTTTTTTAGAAAATTTTATTTAATGAAAAGTTTTAAATCAGCTGGGTGGATCTCTGTGAATGAAAGATCTTTATTAATATTTAAATAAGATTTAAATATTCAATTGATGCATTATTCAAATTTGCCTTACAGTGATGAATATGAGTGTGTGTGTGTGTGTGTGTGTGTGTGTGTGTGTGTGTGTGTGTGTGTGTGTGTGTGTGTGTGTTCAAGTAATGGCAGTGTAAGATATGTTATAAGAGAATGGACAATTTATGCTTATAAAACACTGTTGGACATTTTCTTAAAGACACCATGTTGCTCGGACTGTTAAGAGGGCTGTTGTAAGTACGTGGTGATATTCTGTATGCCATCTTACATGTTGGAAGGCAAAACCAAAGGGACATTTGTTACGAGGTGTCGTCAATGCAACCTCCAAACGTGTAGGAGCTTGCTGGGAAAGAGAGAGAGAGACAAGGAGGACATTCGAAGTTGCTATGAAGAGAAGAAAGAGCTCTTTTTATGTCTAGCGGATGGTAACCACACAAACGTCAAAATGTTAACATGTACTTCTGTAAATAAAATTGTTTTGCAAAATTCAATAAATGTTTGCAATCTCATCTAGTATTTTCCCTAAAGGGCTGTTTTTAGGCAGTCTACGTTAAAGAACAAAACGAACCGAAAGCCATAAGGGCCTGCCAGGAGGAATCCCTGTAACCCACAGGCCCGCTAGCACATCACATCAGCTATATTAATATGAAATAGTTACAAAATTTTAATAAATGGAAGTTTGTCAAAAGTGGTTGTATATCTGGCTTTTTCTTTGGTATAACTATGCAGTCAGTGGTTTCTATTATGTGAAATGTTCCACTGGAATTTGATTTTTTCTTAAATCTTATTTCTGTAATGTTTATTAGTTATACTTCTCCAATATTGATGCTGTGTCTCTTTATAGGAATATAGATCAGAAAAATCTCTTGAAGAGCTTAATAAATTAGTTCCTCCAACATGCAACTGGTAAGTTTCAGAATTCTATTTCAGTATTAGTGAGTGTGAGTGAATGAGAGACTACTGTCACCATTCAGGAGCTAAAATTCAGGGCGGGATGGCAGAATTCCCGCCGAAATAATGTTCTTAGGAGGGAGTCTCCCGCCTTACAATATTTTAGGCTGCCATTTGATGCTGACCTTGGCTACGTATAATGGACGCTCCCTATCTTCTGATTCAAGGCTTCTTGAATTGGAAGAGGAACTACAAAGGATCAAAGGATCAAGTGGGACATCGTCGGGCTAAGTGAGGTAAGGAGAAAAGAAGATCTCATTGAACTGAAAAGTGGACATCTCTTCTATTATCGTGGGACAGATACTGGCAGAACTAGTGGTGTTGGATTTATAATAAACAAGAAACTGAAGGATAAAGTGGTAGAAGTTGAAAGTTCCTCTGACAGAGCTGCACGACTCGTTATCCAACTCTCGAGAAGATACCAGGCTCAGATTATTCAAACTTATGCACCCACCACAAGTCATCCTGAAGAAGAAATTGAAGAATTTTATGAGGGAAATTCGTCATCTAAATAATAAAGGTAAGCAGCACTTGAAGATAATTATGGGAGATTTCAATGCAAAAATAGGGCAACAGCAACAGAATGAAACTTCAGTAGGTAAATTTGGTCACGGCAACAGAAACCAGCGTGGAAATACTCTCGTTGAGTTTGCAGAGGCAGAAGGATTTTTCATCTTGAACTCCTTTTTCAAGAAAAAGCCACACAGGAAATGGACATGGAGACATCCAATTGGGATGTCGACAAGTGAAAATTGATTTTATTATGTGTAACAAAAATTTCATCATCGAAGACTGCAGTGTGCTGAACAAGTTCAACACAGGTAGTGACCATAGATTGGTGAGATGTAAGATGCACCTCAACACTAAACTGGAACGTGGCAAGCTCATAAGACAAACAAAATGTATTGACATAACCAACCTTAAAAAACACCATAGTACTTTCGAGTTGGAACTGAAGAACAGATTCTCTGCTTTAGAAGAGCCTAACATCGGAAGAAGTGGATATTTCGGAAGTTAACAGAAAAGTAACCAAAGCTCTTATGGAAACAGCAACAAAATTAGCTGGGTCTAAGAACAAGTAGCATGTGAACAAATTATCAGGAAAAACCAAAATGTTGATGCAAAAAAGAAGAGAGATGAGGACAACTAAAGAAGATGTGACTTCCAAAGTGGAATATATAGAGCTATGCAAGACAGCACGAAAAAGTATCACTGAAGACGTAAGGAAATTCAACTGTGAGCTAGTGAGGAAAGCAATTGAAAACAACCAAAGCCTTAAGATAGCAAAGGGACATCTCAGTAAGGGAAGAAAACAGATTATGGCTCTGAGAAAAGAAAGATGGTTCTATAACAAGAAATAGAGGCGAAATTTTGACAAGAGTGAAAGATTTCTACTCCAAATTATATGAAAGGGATGATACATGTACTCCAGACATCATGAAAGGTACCAGAGTTCTTCCAGTCTTCCCAGCAGAAGTTGCTCATGCAATCAAGAACATGAAGCGGGGAAAGCTCCAGGAGAAGATGGAATTACTGTAGACATCATACAAGAAGCAAGTGGAGAAATTGAAACAGTACTCGCCCAAATTTTCACTCGATGCCTTAATGAAGGGAAGATTCCTGAGGATTGGAACAATGCTACAATGATCCTGCTACATAAAAAAGGTGACATTGTGGATCTTAGGAACTACAGACCTATCAGCCTCCTATCAGTGGTTTATAAAATCTTCACTAAAGTTCTTTCACACCGCTTGAAGGTAACACTGGACATGGCTCAACCGAGAGAACAAGCTGGATTCAGGAGTGGCTACAGCACAATAGATCATATCCACGTACTGAGAGAACTAATTGAAAGAAGCGAGGGAATATGAACTTCCATTGTGCATGGCTTTTATCGATTATGAAAAAGCCTTTGATTCGGTGAAACCATCAGCAGTTACCACGGCTCTGAAATCCTGCGGTATTGAAGATGCATACATTAATATTATTAATAACATCTATGAAAATGCAAGTGCAAAGATTCGGCTGTTTGAAAATACAACACACATAAAAATTGGAAAGGGAGTGAGACAAGGTGACACCATATCTCCGAAGCTCTTTAATGCCACATTGGAAAATGTCTTTCAATCACTGAACTGGGAAAACAAAGGGATAAAGATTAATGGAGATTATCTAACCCACCTTCGTTTTGCTGATGACATAGTCATTTTTGCAACTACCCCATCAGAGCTGCAGAGTACGATCCAGGAACTTGCTGACAAGAGTAAAGAAGTGGGATTAAAAATGAACTTTCAGAAGACAAAAGTGATGTTCAATGCTTTTACAAGAAATGAAGATTTATCGATTGATGGAGAAAAACTGGAGATAACAGATACGTATGTTTATCTTGGACAGCAGATATCAAGTGAGGGTCACATTGATGAAGAAATTAATCGGCGTACAAAACTTGCCTGGAGAGCTTTTGGAAGAAACAGCATAATTTTCAAGAGCAATATGCCATTATGTCTTAAAAGAAAAGTGTTTGATCAATGCATCCTTCCAGTGCTTACGTATGGTGCAGAGACGTGGACCTTAACTAAAAGAGACATACAAAGGCTGCAGACAACTCAAAGCAGCATGGAGAGGTGCATGCTTGGTATAACCAGGAGAGATAAGAAGAGGAACTCATGGATCCGAAAAATGGCGAGAGTGGAAGACATCATGATCAGAGTTAAATCCCTGAAATGGCAATGGGCTGGACATACTGCCAGAAGGACAGACCATAGATGGACAGCCGAAATTTTAGATTGGATTCCAAGGGACAGGAAAAGACCCAGAAAAAGACCACATGGGAGATGGGTGGATGAAATTCGAAAATATGCGGGAGTGACATGGAGGAGACTGGCACAAGACAGACCGTTGTGGAGGAAACTTGGGGAGACCTTCGTCCAGCAGTGGATTGATAATGGTTGACAATGATGATGATGTATAAATATAAAATCTTGGGTCTGTTTTTGGACCACTCACATAATTCGAGCTTTGAAAACGTATCCTTCGTAAAATTATGTGATACATGCTTTAGAAACTGACTCTTCAGAGTTCCGAAAATTGCAATCGAATGCATCATTCATTCATGTCAGGAATATTATGGACATGTGAATGGCTTCCATATGTAGTCGCACGAGCTGTTCATTTTGCATGTCACAGAATGTTATGAATCATGCATCATATTCTTCCTCAGATTCGTGGAATTCCACTATTTTTTGCCATCATTTCGGTTATACTAGAGATCGATGCAAAACTGAAGATGATGATTTATTTTTGGAGGATTAGTGTATGTGGAAGGGGTGGGGGGGGGAGTCGTTGTCTGGGAACGGTATTCCATTTTCCAAAAATTTCCGAAAACAAAAGTTAAGTGGAGGGGAAAATTTTTTCTGCAATTGTAATTTCTTTTTCTCCCGAAGTTGTTTCTGTCCAGTATTGTTACTGAATTTCAATTTATTGCATAAATGTTTGTCTTTCAGAGTGAAAGTGTAGACAACAATTTCTGATAATGGAAATTTGACCAAGCAAAAATTTCTTTGTGAACTTCAGGCATGAGTTTCTTCTGCAGATTCGAGGAACTCTGACTTTGTTGTCATCATTTGCGTCATTCTTGAGAATGATGCAAAACTAGCAAGAATTTTTTTGGGGCTATTGATGTGTGTGTGTGTGGCGGTAGAAGGGAAGGAAGGGGACACATTCTCCGGCTGGGGACAGAATTTCGTTTTTCAAAACTTTCAAAAACAGAAGTTAGATGAACTGCAGATTTAATCCGTAATCTTAATTATTTTTTTCTCTCGCAATATTCCTTCTGCTCAGTATTATTGTAAAATATAATTTTGTTCGATAACTGATTATGTTTCAACTTGAAAATGGAGGAAGAATTTCTGAAAACGCAAATCAGATGGAGTAAAGATTTTCCCGTAAACGTAAAAAAAAAATTTTCGCGATGTTCCCAGTGTCTGTATTATTGCTAAATGTTATTTTTATCCTCATAAATAGTTGCAAAGCGAAAAACGGGACATTCCTCAAATTGGAAGAATGGTTGAATTAAGCAAGTCTTGATTATGTGAACAGCAAACATCTCGTAGTATTCAAGAAGAGATGTTTTTCAGAGTTGAAGGGAAACATGTTCAAAAGTAGGAAATTAGTTGACCCTTGCAGGGGTCGGAGTTGTCCTGAAATTTCTGAAGTTCCCAATTTTTATTTTTATTTTGTCCTGAAATGTCCTTATTTTTGTTCTATATTGTGAAAATTTGAATGTGATCCTGAAATTTTAAGAATAAACTGTAAACCTTTGTATAGTGATTCATCATTCAGCATTTACAAGTACCACATAAATAAAAAAAAAAAAAACTGGAACGAGAGTGCGTTGAGTTGCTCACGGTGGTAGTTAAACCTTAAATAAATAAATAATAAAAAAGCGAGAATGAGAGAGCTCTTGAGTGATGTCGTCTCCAAGAACTGTCAGCTGAGACATGCCATGTGAAAGCATTTCCGCTTTTGTGAGATTGCTCGAGGATCTGCTCGGCGCAACAAGTTTCCCAAATATCAAACGGAAGTCACATGATTCTTATTCCGGCATTGAAACCTTGCTTTGCTGTTGTCTTTGCACCGCGATAGCTCAAGCATATGGCACCGCTTGTCTGATGGCTTATCCCGCCACTCAGCAACCTCGCTTTGCTGTCTTTGCGTGACCCTTTGGAGGTTCTGTGCCTTTCCGATTCTTCAAAATAGTAACACCATTAGTAGAGATGCCAAATACTATGTACTTTGAATCCTCCGAAATATCTAATATATGTACTATGATTTCTACAGATATCATGTTCAAACTACGAATTTACGAAGAAGGTGTGAAAAACTACAGATTTTCCCAAAAATCTCAGATATTTCCGTAAAATTTAATTTAAAAAAAAAAAAGTTGATCATAGTCAAATGTAGTGATTTTTGTGATAACATCACAAAGCCGTCACCCAGCAAGCATGTTTGCTCAACGGGAGTTGATGTTCTTCGCGTGCAGCTGTTCTTTGCCCGTAGCAAGAGAAAATCTCTCCCTCTGTCTTTTGCAAACAGCCAAAGAAAATGTCTCGCCACAACAGCAGTAGTTGCATGCATTCCCTTCTTTATCCTTATCATATTCGTCTTCAAAATTAAATATTGTAATTAATTAATATTGATTCTTTCTAGAATATATTTTATTCAACATTGTAAAAGTGTTGTGTATTTCTTCAACCTTTATGTCATGAACCTCTAAAAAATGTATTTTATGTTTACGCCTTAATCATGCAATTGTTCTAAACAGCCTTATCTTGCTTTCAATGTATATATTTCTATTTGTCAAATGATTAACATAATGTTTTTTTCTGACACTTCGAAGTGAAGCGATGTTCATTGCGAAACACCTGCTTGTGTTTCCCTTTCTTTCTCTTGTGTTTTATTTTATCTTGTCAGATTCACAAGAATTTTCTTCCTTAATAGCTTGTTTTAAACATTGCTTTTCCCAGATCATTCTTTGTTGGAAAACTTTTAATTTCAGTTTTAATCCTTTTGTTTTTTATTTGATGATTTTATTTTCATTACTCACTTGCGTATTAAGTTGTGACATTTTATTTCCCCGCTTCTTAGCAGAAAACTTCTATTGTGTTAATCAAACGTTGCACCGATTTTTATTGTAATTCATTCTATTTGCATCGCCTTTTTATTTTATCATTTTTTTCAGAATTGATTTATTTATGCAATTTAAAATACCTTTTTGATTAGTTTTTTCATATCATAAGCATTTAATGCTAATTTTCTATTTATCCACATAATAAAGCTATGAAACCTTTCACAGTTGATTGTTCTGTGCGGCGTTGGTCTTTGCTCCTATCGTGTTTGCCATGTGCGAATTTACTTGCAATGGTGTCGGGTAAATGGCCACTTGCCTCTACTAATATTCTCGGATCTAAAAAGCAAAAAAAAATTTCAAAAATTAAAGGACACAGAAATTCGCAAGAATTTCTGTGTCTAAAATCGTCTTGGGTATCCAAAAACTATGGGTTTTGTTCCCTGTGTGCATTTAATTTTTCAATCGCACACGGACGAAAAGACTATTGCGGTCGGCATTTTCACTCTAAAAAACGGGAGGAATAACCCATAAGTGTGCGGCATCGCGCACTTATAGCATAACATATTTATTAATATAACATATTAAAAGGCAGAGTTGAAATGTTATGTATTTTTTGTGTATTTACTAAGTTTTTTTCCATTTTAACGGTACTTAGGTATGTTGCAAAATTTATCCAAGTATTGTCCTCCATCCAGATAAAATGTAGCAGTGCACTCTGGGAAATACGCATGCTACCCTGCAAATTTTAATGTGGAAACTTGACTTCACTGCGGAAAGACTATGCACGCCTTGCATATGAACTACTGATAACTTCCTTCAGATGTTGGCATCTCTGCACTAGCAAAATTCAATTGTTCTCGGCATTTTGCCATGAAAAAATTCTGTAATATTGCTTGGATTTTTGCCCTAATTTGTTGCGCTGAGACACTTATTGACCAGCACCCTCCATAGGAAGAGGCGGGGTTTAAAGTGCTGATCACTTTGATTTATGTGTAGCTGTGACTTTAGCTTGTTCCTGTGCCCTGAAACCAAAACCATAACTGAAACGACGGAGTTCTAAACAGAGGACGTGCCACACCACAAGGATGTTTTTCTTGGTTGATGTATATGAGTGTCGTCTTTTTTGTACCAAATATTTTCTGCTGTTTTTTGCGGTACCGTGTCAAATTTGATAACAAACAGCATATTCCATTACCTAGTAATGTATAAATAAATGTGTAAGGTAGTTACCTAATAAATTGAAAATTCATGAAATTGGGAATTTAAGCAGTTTGCCGAAAAAGTGAAAAATTATGAAATAGATGAATTTTTTTTGTGGTGTCATGTCAAGAATGTGTATTATGTTTTATTTTCAGCCTCAGGGGTGGCCAGCGCGAAACTTTCTTTGCAAGAAAACTAGTTCCTGGCGATATTGTGTTACTGGGTATTGGAGACAGAGTTTCAGCAGATCTGCGTTTGTTTGAGGTATGTACATTGCGCATAAGATCATCTGCTGTTTTTTATTGTAGAAGTCATTATATGTTGACCATGAATAACTAGATCCTAAAACAGTTTTTACTGTGTGTTCGATAAATTCCTTCATCAAACAATTTGTCAACATTTTGGCATTTGTTTAAGTTGAGAGGCATGATATAATAATTGCACTGTGATAACAGCACAATATATAATGTTTGTTGTGTAAGTAATATTGCAGATACAGCACTAAGAAAGAAATGCACTCTGTTGGGCAACAGGGCTTGATTTACAAAAATATAAATGTGTAGCAACATTTGCTATACAAATTAAGTTTTGTGTAGCAATGAGAAACTTTTGATTAGCTCTAAGACATTATGCTGTGATAGCAGTCCAATACCTGCTCGAAAACCAACTAGAAAGAAATTTTAGATACATTATTTATTTATTACCTTTTTTTTTAATGCTGCTCCTCTTCAAGTCACAAATTTGTCTCTTGCCATATGGCTGTGTGTTGGGCCTACGTGGTTTGGAAAAAAATAAAAATATATATACAGTCTCATCAGGTGAAAATTTGTCCTTAGATGACCCTTCAACAGATATGCACATTAAATTTTTCAACAAAGATTCACTAAGACTGCTGCGATGGTCACTCTTTATGCAACTCATGTTGGAAAAAACCCTCTCTACAGTGGCATAACTAGAAGTATTTCAAAATGATAAGAAATATTACAGTAGCAGATCTGCCAACTGTTACAATTTTATCATATTTAGTACGATAAATCATGCTGCAGTACATGATTTTGCTGCCAAAAAATAAGATTTTTTTTTTTTAAATCAGGTTTTCCCCCTTTTCAGACGGAAGTAGGGGAAATGTAAATGTAATCTGTTTTTCTCCTTTGAAAGATTGTTGTTTTTTTTTTTTTGGAGAGGTTTCCAATTTCTCTTTACAAATTCCCCTGCCTCTAGTTTCCCAATGGAAATAAAGTAAGTCAAGTGCAGTCGGCAACCAATGAACAAATCCCGACTTGTTTCGTATAACGTTCAAGACTGATTTGTATTTTCGGCTCTGTCATACTTAAAGCTGTTGATTTGTCAGCGCTGGAATGTGGACAAGGGTCTGTTTATTCAAAGCTACCTACCTCCCCTTACACCTGTAACCATCAAGAATTTATATAGCTGAAATTGGCTTCAAATATTATCAGCACATGTTGTGTTATAATTTTTCTATCTGAATGTTACGTTTTTTGGTTCTGAGTGGTGTTGGCAGGTCTGCAGTAGATATTTCTTTTGGATTTTAAAATGAAGAACAAGGCTTCTGCTGATGAAGTTGCCATGTTCTAGAGCCAGGATTCCTTAAGCTCCTTCCATTCTTGGCTTGCAGCAATAAGGCAAAATGTTGAATCATGTGTCTAATTTCATCCCAACAAAATCTTTTAAGGTAATCGTGATCTTTTGGCCATAATGCCGCATCTAAACCTTTCAGACATTTCAGTGTATCACTTTGTCATGTCTGGAAATGTATGACCGATTCTCTCCTTCAGGTTTTTGAGGTTCAACTATTAACAGCAATTAACCTTGAACAACTTCTGTCTGCTGAAACACTTCGAAAAGAAGAGGAAATCATCTTTGTCACAGGGGAGTAATATAGGCCACAGCAACCACCATAAAGTTCAAAAAGTTCACTGAAGATCAGTGTAACGGGAGTTCAAAATTAAATGTATTGCAATGTATGCAAAGCAAAGTCATATCTGCAGAGCAATTCAGGTTTATTTGATTCGCAGTTTGTGATGCAATACCGCTTAAATTGAGCCCTGTTAGTTAAGGTTGTTAATCAATCAAGAAATCATTTACCAATTTTTTAATTAAGTTGTTGGAAAGACAAAAAATATATTTTGAAATAGAGATTTCATAATGATTTATTATATAAGTTTTTATTCTGTATTTGTTAGACCTAACTGAAAGGACATTTTCTGATTTCTGAATGAAATAGAAAAAAATGACAAATGTTTTAAGTCAGGCACTGTGTGAGACCGTAAGAGAGAGTAAAAGGATAACCAAAGGTGAAATCATTAATATATTTTATGGTGAGCAGTAGTAAAAAATTAAAAATGATTTAATAAAATTTAGGAAAATTATGGTTGCCAAGGAAAACAATTTACCATTACTTTTTTCTTTACCATAGCTGGGAACTAATAGAAAGTGAAATCCATTGTATGAAACAGTGAACATGTTTGCTGATCTTCATTAGCATTTTAAATTTCAAAATATTAAAATACATTACCAATTTCCAAAAGCTATGTAGCAAAGACAAAATTTTGCATAGTGCTGTAGCACTAAGCATATAATGTATGTACTAACACACTAAAGTATGTATATTGCAGTATGTATGCATGAAAACAATTTTTACTGTACATTAAGTGAAAGCTGCGGGCGGTCGTAGTGAGCGATGGGTTTGCCTCCTTGGGGCGCTCCGTGGTAACAATGGCACACACAACAGCAACTAGGCCTCTGTGAATCTTGGAGAGGTGCAAGCTAGTTCTGTGTGACATTGGCGAAAAGACCCCAACTCACTGGGTTTTGTCCCAGAATCCTTAGGTTGAATGACCAACTGGAACCCTCAGCTGTGGGCTAATCCCCCACACTGATGTACTTACCTGATTAAAAAGACAAAAAGAAATATTAAGAATGACTCAAGTGTGGGATATGGTGGACCTACCACACTTGAGAAGGGAACAGTCCACCACAGAATCGACCTGGACTTTCTAAACGGCGTATGAGAAAGAGATCTCGGCTGAGTGAATGTAAGATTGGTGTATGGAATACTAGAGGTATAAATGGCAAGATGAGTGAGGTGATTGAGGAGATGAATAAGTATAGACTGGATGTGCTGTGTGTAAGTGAAACCAAAAGAAGGAAATTGGGGTAGAAGAAGTGAGTGGCATGGTGAGTGTGTGGTCTGGAGTATTGGATAATATGAGAGGACAGGCTGGTGTAGGTGTGATTTTAAGTGAAAAGATAAAGAACAACTTGATTCACTATAGTTGCATAAGTGAGAGAATTCTCTGGATTCATTTGAAAGTGAAACTTCAGAGAATTGTAATTGTTGTAGTGTATGCTCCTTGTGACTCCGAACCTTCTGATAAGAAAGAAGATTTCTGGAATGAGCTAAAAGCTGTTTTGAGCCAGTTTGGTGCTAAAGAAAAAGTTGTAATAGCAGGGGATTTCAATGCTAGAGTAGGTGTGCAGAATGCCATTTCTGACAATGTTCTGGGTAAGTTTAATGATTCTTGTGTGAATGATAATGGTGAAAGATTAAATGAACTCTGCATTGAGCATGGTTTGTGTGTATCTAATACATTTTTCAACCGCAAGTATATACACACATATACTTGGGAAAATCGTACTCTTGGTCAAAAGAGTGCGATAGATTTTGTTGTCTACGATCAGCGTTTGAAACACTTAGTTGTTGACACCCGAGTGATGAGAGGTGCGGATGTTGGTTCTGATCATTACTTGGTAGTGTCACGAGTGAAACTTAATGTTGGTTGGAGGAAAAGAAATAGGAAGAGACCCAGGATAGAAAGAATAAAGGTTGATAGGCTCCTTGAAGATCATCAGCGGTATTCTAACTTACTCAGAGAACGACTGAAGGATCTGAAGTCTGGTGAGAGGGATGTAGAAAAGAAGTGGGAATGTTTTAAGAACTGTGTTGTCACTGCTGCTAAAGAGGTCTGTGGCACCACAATAGTAGGTAACAATAGAGGTGATGCTTATTGGAATAGTGAGATTGAAGAGGCAGTAAAGAAAAAGAAGGAAGCCTATTTGGGGATGTTGCAAGGTAGAGTCTCTGTGGATGAACATCGCTGTAAGAAGCGTGAAGCTGCTAAGCTGGTTCGCCACAGTAAGGCAAAAAGATAGGAAAGAGAAAGTGGAAAGGCATGAACTGGCTTTTTGGAAAGATAGAAAGTCCTTCTGGAAGTACATGAGACTCAGGAAAAATAGGGGAAACAAAGTTGTAAGTTGTGTGAAGAATGAGATTGGGGAAATGATATGGGAGCCCAATGAGTTAAGTGACAGATGGGGTGAATACTTCTGTGAGTTATTAGATCAGGAGAGCAAAAATGATTCTGAGACAGATGCAGATGTCACAATGAGGGATGAAAGCACAGGAGGGATCTCAAGAGAAGAAGTGTGTAAAGCTCTAAAATCTCTTCAGAATGGTAAGGCTCCAGGAGTTGATGGCATAACTGCAGAGATGTTGAAGTATGGTGGTGACTCTATAATTGACTGGTTAACTGAAATTTGTCAGATGTGCTGGGAGTTAGGAATGGTCCCTCATGATTGGAAGGATGCTATTATTGTTCCCTTGTATAAGGGAAAAGGTGATCAGACTGAATGCAAGAACTATCGTTGTATTAGCCTACTAAATGTGCCAGGGAAAGTGTTTGGTAAGGTTGTTATTGAAAAAGTATGGGGTCTTACATCATTGAAAGTGTGGGATGTTCAGAGTGGTTTTATGCCTGGTAAAGGCTGCACTAACCAGATTTTTGCATTACGCATGATGATTGAAAAGTATCTGGCTGTTGGGAAGAAAGTTTTACTGCCTTCATAGATTTAGAGAAAGCTTACGACCGAGTGAATAGGACACTTTTGTGGATGGTATTGAATGAATATGGTGTTACTGGGAATCTACTTAATAGTGTAAAAGCCATGTATGCTGGTAGTAGAGCTTGTGTACGAGTGAATGGTGTTTTATCAAAATGGTTTTCCATTGGTGCAGGAGTTAGACAAGGTTGTGTAATGTCACCATGGCTGTTTAATATATTTTTGGACGCATGCATGCGTTAGGCCAGAATAGATAATAGTGGTTTTTGTCTTGGTGATATCCGTATGTGCAGATTGCTGTATGCTGATGACACTGTCCTGTTGGCAGAGAGCAAAAGTGAGTTGCAGAGTATGTTGACTCGGATGCACGAAGTTTGCATGAAATTCAAACTGATTACAAATAAGGGAAAAACCAAAGTTATGGTGTTTGAGAGAGGAATGGGTAGCACTGAATGTAATGTAAGTATAAATGGCACTGTGATTGACCAGGTGAGTGAGTTTGTGTATTTAGGAAGCATGTTTGACAGAGAGAACAAGTTGGATGGTGAAATCAGTAGGCGAGTGAATTCTTCTTTGAAAGTGATAGCTGCTCTGGGAGGTTTTCACAGGAATGATGGGTTCTCTAGAGAGTCCCGCATGGCTGTGTATGAACAGTAATTGTTCCTACACTGATGTATGGCAGTGAAACCTGGGTACTGCAGAAGAAACATAGGAGTCGTTTGTGTGCTGGGGAAATACGTTACTTACGTGGGGTTTGTGGCAAGACACGATCTGATTGTGTGAGGAATGAAGATGTATTGCAGTTGTGTGATGTAAAGCAAAATGTTGTTAGCAAGGTGGAGACCAATATGCTTCGGTGGTTTGGCCATGTTGAAAGAATGAGTGATGAAATGCTTACTAAGAAAATATTTTCAGCCCAAGTGGCAGGAAGGAAAGGCAGAGGAAGGCCAAGGAAGACATGGGTGGATCAGATTCAGGAGTGTCTGCATGAGAAAAAGATTATGAGTATGAAGTATAAAAGATCTTGTGTACGGCGCGTAATGGATATCAGTGAAGCACGAGTTGTGTGTCAGGATCGCTGTAAATGGCAAAGTTTGATACGACAACAATAAGTAAAAATATCTGGAAGTTTGTATTTCTTTTTGGAGCTAACCTCTGAAACTCAGAGAACAGCTTAGTGATATGTATATGTAATGTATGTGTATTAAGTGAAAGCTGGAAAAAAAAAATTTGTTGATGAAAGCTGCTTTCTTTCTTATCAGAACAGTGCCTCAAAAATTCTTCCAGTTTCTTCACTTTCTCTAAAAGTGGCAAAGTATCTGCATGTTCCATTACACAACAATCTATAGTTCACAATGCAGCAAAAGCTTCTGAAAATCTTCATGGTTGTGCCATGGACTTCCATGTCATGTCTTCATTAGTATCAGATAAATACTAGAAATTCACCCAATTTCATTTCTGATTCAGTTTGTGTGTGGAGGGGGAGGGGTGGGCAAAGTGGTGTATATGTAATGTAGGACCTGCACATTGTGAGAGACTGTATGTACTAGAGCCCTGCAGAGGCAATATTTTTAGGCCCGGGCCCACCAAGTTAATGCCAGACCAGGCCTGGCCTGTTCCCACCCAGTTAATGCCAGGCCAGGCCTGGCCTGTTCCCACCCAATTAATGTCAGGCCCGGCCTGGCCTGGCCATTCAGGTTTGGCATAGGTTTTATTTGCGTAACTGTCACTTGCTTTAACACAGACGGTACTTGTACTGTAACTTTTTGGACTAACTCGAAGCTTGTGTAAAAAGAGGGCATAAGTAAGTTAACTAACCCACCAGTAACCAGAAATACGGCAAATGCAATAAATAGTATTAAGTGAACTTAAGTAAATTATCGTCATTTCATAATCTAACCCTTCGTAGGGTCAGATCACTGTTTATACGAGTCAAGTACTGTCTTCTTTGACACTTTTGCCCAGAACATAATATTAATTGATGCTCAGTTACACACACGCTCACACAATAACATGCTTAATGGTTAATAGTTAATACAACAAACTCTCGTACGCAGAATATGATTCTATTCTGTTGGACCGATGTCTTTGATTTTAATTCTTCAGGTTTAGGATATAACTCCCAAAATCCAAATGTAACACAATATTCCGATTGTTTTGCTCCTTGAACCTCTAATTTACCCAACCCATTATTCATCCATATTTAAAGCAAAGCAAGTAGCAAATCAAAATTATAAAGACAGAGCCTAAGAATAGTTTACTAGTGTATACTGAAGCTTTAATTGATTCCTAATTTCTGTAAATGCAAATCATCATACGGAGCAAGTGTTTTTCTGGTGTAAACTTCCGAAATAAATGGAATATGGATTCAAAGGGGAGTGTGATTGCCAAAGATCAAAGACTAAAAGACGTGCACAAAATTAATAAATAAATAAATAAATAAAAAATAGCACAGGGTGGGAGAGAAGAATGATTGTGAGAAACAAGAAATATGATCACAGGAAGGGAAAGACAGAGACTTCAAAAACAGAATGACCTAAATTTATCAACAACCTGACTACACAGTACACATACAAATGCAAGCCAGTCGAAGCCCGCCTACGAAATTGTAGGCCCGGCCCATAAGTCTTAAATTACAGGCAGGTCCAGGCCAGATCTGATTGTTTTATGAGCTACAGTATGTGCTTACTTTCATGAAGTGATGTAAAAGTTGAAATTATGAAAATGGGTGCATTTTACTTGTTTTTTTACTAATTTGTCTTCTTCTTGAAGACATTATCCTTAAAGATGGGTCCTAGTCTTGGATTGTAGTTAATGTTTGCTCACACCCTCTTCTGTATACTTTACTGTCTGACCAAATTGTGTATGTGTGGCATGTCCCACAAAACATTTGGTTCCTGTGAACAGTATTTTTCTTGGATCTTTGGCATAGCATGGTTAGCTAACTTTCAATTTATGCAGTGTGGCAAATGAACATTTCTCTTCTGACCATCCAGTCTGCCATTTTTTCCAAGTGTTTCTGCAGACTCCCTGGGCATGAGGACCCAAGTTTGTGGATGGTTTCCCCCATGAAGCCTGTCCCAGGCACACTTTTTGTCCCTGGTACTCCCAGCTTTGCACTAGCCTCCCAAACTAAACTGCCTTTGATCTTTCTCTCTATTTATATCTCTTCCAATCCACTTTGATATCTCTGTTGTTGGGGCTTACTTCGATGGGGAAAGCAGTGGGTTGGAATCTATCCAAAACGCCGTTGAAATATGTAAGGGAGCATTTTTCTTGCCACAGGACCATTCAAATATGGGTAAATAAAGTATTAAATATATTTTAGATTTTTTTTTTTCATGAAATGAAAAAAAAATGATGTAATATTTGTGGAAATGCAACTGTAATCTTTTTAAGTTTTTCTTAATGTTGTTAGTTACAGTTTTATAGGATATTTAAATATAGAAGCAAACTGTAGAGCTTTGAATGTTCTTTTCAAAATATATTTTTTGAATAAAGCAGTTAAACTTAAAGGATAAGTTCACCTTTGAAAGTTTTCTACAATCTGATTTAGCAGATCTGCACTATAGAATGTTTCAGTAAAGTAATCAGTATATTTCATTTGGTTTAGAAGTCTATTCAGTGTGGGATTTTATATAAGCTGAGGTGTCTATTGATTTGACTTTATATGCAAGTGTTAAAACTTTAAAACATGCTTAAGCTTTTTCAACTGATAACTTCATCCTTTTTCAAAGTAAAGATTGTATGCCTTATTATTTTTTTTCTTAATGTGCTAAAGATAAAACCTGTCATTATCTACACTATCTACCAACAAGTAATTGGACACCCCTGCAATCTTGATACATGTCACGGCTGCCACCGTTAAATATCGTGTGGGAAACAACAATGCAACCAGTCGCATGCAAGATGCCACGCAGTTCGGAGCTCTCTGATTTCAAGAAAGGTGTAATCGTCGGGTATCACAGAAATGGCTGATCCATACGCGACATATCCAGCGAGTTGAAGTACCCAAAATCGACAGTGGTCTACGTGATTGGCAAGTGGAAGATGAGAGGTGACTATCAGTTTGTGCCCCGACCCGGCAGACCCACAAAACTGGGAGTTAGAGACCAACGGGTGCTGGCCAGAGAAATTCGGAAGAACCGCACCAAATCGATGGGCCACATCCGTGAGGAGTTTCAACAGGCATCCTGGAGTGTTCTTTCTATGAATACCATCTGTAAGGAAGCCCATCTGCTCGATTATTATGGACATGCTGCCGTCCACAAGCCTTTGATCATCTAGTCCAACAGTGCTGCTCGGCTAACGTGGTGCAAAGAACGCCGACAGTGGACCGTTGAACAGTGGAAACAGGTTCTCAGGAGCAATGAATAAAGGTTCACCCTCTACCGTTCGGATGGCAGGGTCTGGGTTTGGCGTCTGCCTGGAGAACGCCTCCTGCTGGAATGTATTGTGCCAACTGTGAAGTTCGGCAGTGGTGGAATTATACTATGGGGGTGTTTCTCCTGGTATGGCATGGGATCCTTGGTCGCAATTCCTGGTAGACTCAATGCCGAGATCTACTGCACCATTTTGGATGACCATTTGCTTCCTACATTGTGGCAGTTTTACGGGGTGGACTCATGTTACTTTCAGGATGACAATGCCGCTTGGTATGGTGACAATAGGGTTAATCGAATGGAATGGCCTGCGCAGAGCCCGGACCTTAACCCTATCGAGCACCTCTGGGACGAGTTGCAGCGTCGACTTAAGGGGTGCCCCCACCGTCCAAAATCGGTGAAGGAACTGACCTGTCTTCTCCAAGCCGAGTGGAAGAAAATACCGCTAGCCTTCGTACAACGCCTGGTTGAGAGTATGCCCCGGAGGGTCGCCGCTCGTGGAGGCTCCACCAACTATTGAAGGTGAATAAACTTCGTTTTCCTTTGCTATCTCATGTGTCCAATTACTTGTTGGTAGATAATGTATTACATTAAAGTTAAACATTTCCTTTATATATTTAAAAGGGTGTTCTCCCTTTTGGCAATTTCAGTACTAAAGAGTCCTAGCCTCCTAGGGTCTGCTGCGTATACAAGTATTCTCCATTCTTTTGGAGAATACTAAACAATAACAAAAGAGACTACCTTGTTGTTGCATTAAAACAACAACAAGGTAGTTTCTTTTGTTTAGGTAGTCTCCTCCCCCCTCTTTTTACTCTGGCTTTCTCCATGCCTTCTATTATTTTTCTTACCATCTTTTTCTTGGCCCTCCTTTATATCTTGACATCTCCATTATTACTGCTTTTCAGATTTGATTTACCGTACTTTTCTTCGCATTATCCGCACCGGCATATAACCCACAGACTGCGAAATTCACATAAAACAATTTTCTTTCCTTCGTATAATCCGCAGACTGTGACATTCAGGGAAAAAATAATCGATATATAATCCGCACATCATAGATGTTGAACCGGAATTGGAATTTCCGACAGAAAAGTCGGTCGGAAAAAAAAAACTATTTTTTTAAATGAAAAAATTAATTTTTAATGGTTACTGTTTTATATTTTTATCTCTGGACAGATAAAGGGTGTGGCATCCATAGATCATGCCGATGAAGCTCCAGAGTATTATTGCATTACACCTTGCCAATGACGAAAGGCTGATAAAGAACAAGTCATAGAAATACTGTATGTACTCGCGTATAACTCTAAAGTTTTGGAAGGAATTCCTGCTTTCAGAGTTGGGGGATCAGCTTATATGTGGGCCAATAAAAACTACCTTGAATTCTCCTGTGGAATTTACCGTCGAATTTGTTTACGTTTTAGACCGTGGTACAGAGGCTTTCCGCATGTTACTGCACGATTGTGTTCTGACCTCAAAACTATCGTGCAGTGACATCATATTCTCAATTGTGTTAAACTTTCAAGTTTCGATTTGGCAGTGTAACTGAAACGTTTCCTTTTCAAAGACATCATGAATAGCAATGAAGGAAAATAGCAGCAATGACGGGCATGACAACGGCGAAAGACGAACTTAAACACAAGGCAGCGCACATGAGATCCGAAAGGAGGAACGTATAGGTTCGTGCAGCAAGCGCTGTGGGTACTACTTTGGCTTTTTGCCAAAAACAGAGATGGCACGACAGTCAGAGCTGTCCTCAATGATAACAAAATGACCCCTGCCGTCCCTTCCCACAACTTTCCCGATCTTTCGTTACAGCACCCCCCCCCCCCCCATCTCCCTGCTCCATACAAACTCCTGAACTGAGGGAAATTCATCCAAGGTAGTTCCTTTCTCAATTATACCCCTTCCCCTGCACAATTAGGCTGCAGATTAAAAAAAAAATCGTAGGGTTATAAAAGAAATACTTTTTTAAAATTGGCATATTATCCACATCGGCGTATAATCCGCAGAACCTATATTGTTAACTTTTTAGCAGATAATCGATGGATTATACGACAAAAATTATGGTACATCCTCTCTTCTCTGCATGTGCCCAGCTCATCTTAGATGTCACTCTTATTTTAAATTTTCCCCGATTTTCTTTTCCAGCTCTGTCATCATTTCGTCACTTCCTGTGTGCTATTTATTTGATATCCCTTTCATGAATCTTAAGCATTTTTATTTCTGTTCTTTCCAGCTCCTTTTTCCTGGTTTCCCAAGTTTCTGATCCATATGCACTAAGTACTACTGTTAGTGAAAACTGCAACACCATAAAGGACTGCTGGCATTAGCTGGAAACTACAGTATACAGTATGTACAACTGGTTAGAACATGCAAATGAGTAAAATGTCAGTGAAAATGGGAATGTGGTTTCGGAGCAGCGCACTGTGAATTGTCTGGTCTTGAGGAGAGAGCTGGCTCAGATCAGATGTTGCAATCAGTGAAGGGCCGACATTGAGTTGAAAGAGTGTTTCTTGTGTCTCACTATGCCCCGTAGCCGAAGAAGGTAGGCATTATGGACACCTGACGGACTTTGAGCGAGGAAGGATTGTTGGGATGAGAGAAGCTGGATTTTCGTGCCACAAAATTGCTACTCATATAGGACAAAACACCAGCACAGTGATGCAAATATGGTGTCAGTGGATAGGCAAGGCTCAGATGCACAGAAATCCAGGAAGTGGACTGCAAAATTTCACAACTGCGTGTGATGACAAGCACCTGTACCACGTGGCAGTGACCATCACACAGCGTCGTCCACAGTGTTAAGATCAGTTGATGAGTCATAGTCCTGTCCTGTCCAAATGTGGACTGTGCAGGGTTAGGAGGAACTCACTATGCGCATTTCCCAGTGATAAATGCTGCGGTAATAGTCCTGATCCCGGGACCGCAGATTCGGACACCCAGACAGGTGGCGCAAACCTGGGGAGGTCTTACACGATGGACCGTGTATCTATTGAGAGACCTCTGGGAGATTGGCTCGCAGCGCTGACAATTTTTTGGGCCAAGGCCTTTAATCACACAAACACAATGACAAAAAAAAAATCAAAAGAATGGAAATACACATCAGTACAATTCACAGGCAATGAACGCACATTATGCGTTGTACAATTCATTGGGGAACACAGTTCCTTCACTTGGTCCACTGGCGACAATGTTAGCCATAGTCAATCAATTCCTTTAGTCTCTCAATTTCTCATCTGAGACACGGACAGTCCTGGTCTAAGCTGGAATGGGAGGTGGAAAGCTTATGGTATCTTGGGTTGGGATTATGGCAGTTTGGGCATTTCGGTTTGTTCTGACATCCCCAGTTCTTGTGGTGTGCTTGCCTGCAGTGGGCACAGGACTGGAAGACTGCCGGACACTTTGCTTGATGGTGCCCGAATCCATTGCATTTGAAGCAATGGGTTTCCGTGAGAAACTCCCGGCAAGAGTGAACCGACCAGTACAGGTTCACTTTTCCGTTTTTGAGCAAGGTTTTAAAATCCGCTTTGGCCAGTTTGACCACCCAGTGGGTTAACTTTCCCTTACACTTGATGGGGAAGAGTACTTTACAGTGCTCGGGATTTTTAGCTCGTTTTGCTCCACTAAAAAGTCTTGCACGTCGTCGGGTTTGTCCTCATCCGTCCTGTAAACGATAAGTCTGAGAAGTTTTCTCTGTGGTTTTCTCAGCATGAACTCCTCTGAAAGCTCTTTGTCTTCAGTGAATGCTTGCGTTATTGATTCAAGCCCCTTGGCCTTGGTGTATGCAACCAAGACCACCACCATTTTGCACTTTTTTCACACTCTGGATTCCCATCCCCATGACAACGGGGTTGAGATCCAATTGCAGTCTCTGTTTCACTTCGTCAGATGACATTCCCTGGTCCCTTGGATAAACCAGGAAACTGTGCTTCAACATGGTCCTTGGCCCTCTCGGCTTGGCCTTTGCTTTGGCTGCATCGGCGTAGGTCTGCTTCCGTTGAGCCGGTAACTGGTCCACCACTCCCTTCTCCCTTTCTTCCAACTTGCCTTTCAGTAGTTGAATTTCTACCAGTTGTCTGGTGTGCGCCTCTAGCATTCGATCAAGTAATGGTCTGATCTGGCCCCTCACATTGTGAGACACTCTGGTGTTCGGGCTGTCCAGTAAATTATTCAATTCCTGGAACAATCCGGGATACTCCTACATGCCTGCGCTCACTGAAATCTCTGTATCTCAGTCCTCCGTTTCCAAGTTCAAGAGACCCGAGCAGGATGGACTCTGCTCGTCTGGCCTCACACTTGGCCCACTCATGTTGAGTGGGGGGACCGGCCCAATGACGACAGGCGGGGCCTTGGATATGCGGGAGCAAAAGTTCTTAGAAGAACTGTTTATGTTCGATGAATCAAACTCAAACTGAGATGCAGGCGCGCTCTGCACACAAACCTTATGTGCCACCTGCGCTTTGTTTTCAATCTCAATTAACAAATTTTCGCCTGCTCGCTCCCTGGGGTATGCTACTGACCCGCCGGTCGTCATCCAGTGTTAGTGCAGCAATGGAGCACAGTCGCATGACAGGCTTTGTCCTTCAGCACAGTTTGATGTCACTTGCTTAACAGTGAATTAGTCACTAGCAACCCATTGCCACGCATTCTTATGACCCTCAACCACATACACCTCTGGCTGCAATGACATCTCAAACACAGACATTGGTGCACTGATTGGCAACAGGTTGTGTTTTCTGACATGTCAAGATGCAACTTGCTGCACCATGACGGTCACATATGTGTTTGAAGACATTGGGGTGAGCAGCATCATACCGGCCCAATGCCAAGCGTCATAGTTTGGGGCGCCATTGGGTTAAATTTGTGATCTTGCTTGATACGAATTGAGGGAACTTCAACAGCCAGCAGTACATGAGGGATGTTTTAGAGGCAAAAGTGGTACCCTTCCTTTGGAGTTGTCCTGGCACTGTATTCCAGCTAGACAATGCTCGTCTACACATAGCGTGGAACATCCAAGACCTCTTCCATGCATGGCAGATACCACTTCTTCCCGGGCCTGCACATTCACCAGATATGTCCCCAACGAAACAGGTCTGGGACATGGCAGCTAAGCGACTGGCCTGTCAAACGTCTCTGCCGGTCACCACAAATGAACTTTGGTCTGCCACCCTGGTGGTGCCGTGGTCTAAGCGCTGGCTTATGACCATTTGTCTGTGAAGGGTCCAGGTTTGAATCCTCGTGAGGCACGGATGTTGTGTTTGTCTTACGGCCCTGGTTCTCTCCCTTCCCCGTAACCAGTGGCCTTAAATTAGGGACGGGCGACTGGTTATAACTCATTGAATTGCTCACAGTATTTGTTAAATCCTCAATCATGAAACAAAAAGAACTCTAGTCTCAGATAGCAACAGAGTCTGGCAAGCTACTCGTCAGGATGATATAAAAAAAAAACTCCACAATGCCACACCATGTAGAGGCTGTTATTGTTGCTCGAGGTGGCTTCACACAATACTGAGTTTTAAGGTGGTTCCACCTTAAATATCTGCCTTATGTTTCCAATGGTAAAACTTCTTTACATATTTTCTTCGCAATTAATGTATTCCCAAGGATGAGAATTTGCGCATCGATAAAACTAACTTTAAGTTATAGCATGGGATACTTAATGCTTGCTAAAACATAACCATAATTAAGCAATCCAACATTTGTTTGTCTACTGAAGTCATTAATGTACAGGTAGCGCCATCTATTAACAGATCTGAACATTACCCAAAGAAAAATTATTGATTTTTAATATAGCATGATTCGTACACTCCTTGAAAAATCCTTGAATAAAAAAGTTCATTTTCAGATCCTTGAACGTACTTGAAAAAGTTTAAGGCACTAAAATAGTACTCGATTCTTTTTTTTATTTTTTTAGGTAATGGTATGAAAGAGCATATGTTAAATGATTGAGCTAAAAAGATGTATAGGAGATTTCTATGTAGTTCTGATAAAAACACCAAGCTGATCAAATAGTGCAGAACTTGTGTTCAATCCAGGGGAGCGTGTGGACAGCTGGTGCTTTGGTTATGATATCACTAAAGAATAAAGTGTCAGCCATGGGAGCAAAACAAGTGGAATGATGTATTTGCAAATTATGATGGGCTTCTATTTACTGGGGTTAGGGACACGTTCTTGCCGGATTGTGGAACGTGCAGGAATTGCTTGTGCTTCATGTGTGGATCCCTTGTCTCCTGGCTGCATCAAAGTCATGCATCAAAAAAAAAAAGTTAAAGCAAACAATAAGTGTCATACCAGCAGATGAATACGATAATAATGTACCCTTTTAAAATATTCCACGAAATAAAATGATTTCGAAAAATACCAAAACAGAGGGTCAATTCAAAGTTAATAAAATAAACCAAATGGGGACAAGGGGTAACAGACAAGTCATTGAAGATGTGCCTGTTCCAGCTAAGATTAATAGTCTGAACTTACTAAAACACCTACCTACTGGCAGACCAATAGCACATACATATGATAAATTTGGATTTAAAAAGTCCTTTAAAAGTGCTTGAATTTATTTTTCTTGGAAGAGTACGAACCTTGTATAATTGTGGTTATGTTTGAGCAAGTATTAAGTACCCCATTCTATAACTTAAAGTTGGTTTTATCGATGTGCAAATTTTCATCCTTGGGTATATATTAATTGCAAAGAAAATATGTAAAGAAGGTTTACCATTGGAAACATAAGGCAGAGATTTTAGGTGGAACCACCTTAAAGTGGAAAATTTCGTATAGCTCTACAAATGTAATCGGTTATCTCCTGTAACACGAGGAATCTGTGGTATAAATTTCATTTGAATAGTGCGATTCATTCTTGGTGTTGCAATTTTCGCAAACTGTGGTGAAAAATTGCAGTCTTGCAGCTGTAGTACATAGTTTCAAGATTTTCATTGGGGTTTTCTTGTCACAGATCATCTCGAGCATCTCTTTCCATTTTTTCATTTTGCTCTTACTCATTCCCTCACCACACTTTGCAATTTCCATTTTTTTGTAAGCTTGAGTCCAAGTATTTAAACTGCTCTATTAGTTGTTCACCTTGTTTACCATGTTTTAACCAGTATTGTTGTTCACCTCTTAAACTGATTAGAATTTCTGTTCTGCCAAATTTTCTTTGAGCTTTTTCAAGTGCCACTGGCCATTGTATAAAAAAAAAAAATTCTCCTTTCTGATTTTGATGAATAACTCATCATCAAAATGTTTGTTGTAGTGCCTTTGGTCATATTTCCACTCAAAAGCATCCAAGATAGTTAAGAAAATAAAGAACTCACGAGATGAATCCCACCTTTTTGCCAAAATATTCTGTCTCTCCACTTCTAGTTTTTAGCAGGTGATGATCTTTATCAGTATTTAGCATATCATTTCTTTTTAATGCTCTATATCTGGATTCAATTGTTACCCTATCACATGCTTTCTTCAAATACACTGACGTGCAAAAATTAAGGATGAGACGGTTTTTCGAATGTAGCGTCGTGCAGAAGTGCTCTATATCGACTCAAATCATACCATAAGATCCCCAAGATGTAAGAATATGGGACAAGTGAACAAAACCGCCCAAACAAGGAATCCAAAGGATACAAAGGCACTTTATTGAATAGGTAGCTTCGAGCACAACTGGGCAGAAGACAGAAACGTCCATGTGACAGACGGCTGCCAAGAAAAATCCAGTCTTTAGTAGGGGATATGATCACCCCTGACTGCGTTGCAGGATTTACAACATCTGTCCATGCTGAGGACGAGGTTGTCAAGGAGCTGTTCAGGCATCGCGGCCCATTCCTCTTGTAGCGCCAATCGCAGCTGTGGAATCGTTGCTGGCGGCTGGTGACGTGCTGTCAAGCGTCTCCCGAGAAGGTCCCACATGTGTTCTATTAGATTTAGGTCCGGGGACCTTGCGGGCCAATCCATGCGTTGAATATCTTCAATCTCCAACAGCTCTGCGACAGCCACTGTACGATTAGGTGTAGCGTTGTTGTCCATGAAGGGGAACTCAGGACCCACAGCACCTCTAAACAGATTCACGTGGGGCAGGAGAACCTCGGTACAATAGCAGACACCAGTGACCGAACCTCCTTGGAAGATGTGTAGGTCAGTACGGCTACCAAGCGTGATACCGCCCCAAACGAGAACTGCGCCACCTCCAAACCGGTCCCTTTCAATGATGTTGGAGGTATGATTGCATGTTTCCTGCTCTCTCCAGATGTGTATACGTCCAGAATCGCTCGTCAGACTAAGTCTGCTCTCATCCGTAAAGAGAACTCGACCCCATTGCTGATGTGTCCACTTCTTGTGTTCCTGGCACCACAGAAACCGCTGTCTCCGATGAGCAGGCGTTAATGGCACACGCCGTACTGGTCGTCGTGCAAAAGGACCACCTTTGTGCAGCCTCCTGGCCATGGTAAAACGCTATAAAGGACGTCCAGTTTTCTGTTGCATGTGCCTTGCGATTTCTCCCGCTGTCTGTCGTCTGTCTCTTCTCGCCTGTAGGACAATATACTGGTCGTCCGCAGCCGTGGTTGCTCGTGGACGACCACTGCAAAACTCTCGGACAGCTGTTCCTGTCGTTTGAAATGCTCTCCAAGCTCGTGAAACGATGCTGTGAGCGATCCTGAACTCCTCGGCCACACTAGTCACACTTCAACCTTCTTCCAACTTCCCAATGACGCAACCTCGGGTAAAGTCATTCAGATGTCATCTACTGGATTGCCTGTTGGCCATATCACACGGTGGCAGCAACACGACGTCTTTCAAACCGATGTACATCGTGCAATAGCTTTCACCGAATTGCTGAGCGTAACTTGCCCGTGGGCTTTATACCCCCCACCCCCTACGTCATGCTGCATATATGCGCATGCCCTACCGTACCGAACCCTATTCTGTCTCCTGAGTGGTCTTTCGGGACGTTCTGCCTGCTCGTTCCGCTGTCAGGCTAATTTCTCCTCTTCGTCCTTAATTTTTGCACACCAGTGTATATGGTAGAGCTTTCTGTTCTTCCCTGAATATCTGTAACAGGCATAAGCTTCTGGCTGGCCATCTATGTTGGGCCAAGGTTCAAGTCTTGATGAGGCTTAGGTGGTGTGTTAGTTTGACAGGGCTGGTTATGTGTGACTTTTTATAGCCTCATATACACATAAATGTTATTAAACTTCAAAACAGAAAAAAAAAAAAGTTTGATATAAAAATATTAAAGAGGACACCTCTTATGAATCTGAATTAGTACTTTGGTTTTCAGTGTGTAAATGAAGTTGTGTGTTTGATTAAATTTTTAGGCTACTGATCTGGCCATTGATGAGAGCAGCTTCACAGGAGAGACAGAGCCATCGAGCAAAGTAACAAAGGCACTGGAAAAGACAAATGGCATTACTAGTCGACATAACATAGCCTTCATGGGCACCCTGGTGCGCTGTGGAGTTGGTAAGGTATGTGTATTTGCATGTAGTATTAAAAAATGAATTTTCGATGTTTAGTAATTGAGTTCTTTCTGTGGAAATTATTACAAAAGAAAAGCATTCAAACTTAGTAATCGAAAACCCTTAATTGCTTAGTAACTGGTACTGTAATTGTGCTGTATAATATTTTGTACTTTTAGCTTGGTATTGGTGAGCAATCTTAATTGTAAAATATGTTAATGTTCTTGTTCATGATAAAGTGAATTGAAATCCTGTGAAATATGCGTATATTAGAACAGCATTAAGTGACAGTGTGTGGTAGAAGTTAGGAATTGAAGTATGTTAAAAATAAAAAGGGTTTCAGCAATGAATTTCACCTGCATTGTGTAAGTGTGTATTGATAGCTTCCATTTACATCTGATCGCCCATGATCTTTAAAAAAAAAGTGGTTTTCTTTGGAAGATAACCTGTGATGCAGTTTATGTACAGCACCACCTACAGACAGGAAATGCAGCTAGAACCATTATTAGCCTTAGAAAGTTACTGTGTAGTGAAGTTGTATAGCTTTAGAAAGGTATTTGTGCATTTAGTTTAGTAATTAATTCCCAAGGTCATCTTAAAAGTTTCAGATCACTTTCGCTAGTTCTGCTTGCCTTAGATATGTCATAAAAACCTTTTGTGCTGGTGCAAGGCAAAGATGGATTTAAAAACTGAAACTTCTCTGTCAGAAAAGAGCTCCTAGAAGTGCAATTATGTGTTTTGTTTGCAACTGGAATTCTTATTTTGCTTTTATGTTAAATGATATACTTATGACTATCTTCTATAATAGCCTGTGTTGTAAATTGTTTTGTTTTACCCACTTATTCAAGACTGCATTGAAATTACATTGTTGTTGGTAAGTAGGGTTGTCGTGGAGGCCATTTTGGACCCTGAAATTCCCCTCACTACAATGAAGACATGTTGAATGCCCCGCCTTAACTCAGAATCCTTGCTACAAGGCAGTTATATGTTCTCCATTGCTTGTCTTCAAGGCAATGACATATAAATCAATGAAAAGATTATTTCTTATAAAATGAATAGAACACACACTTGTAAAGACGATGTGTGTTCTATTCATTCTACATTGCTGCATGAAAATCATATTATTTCTTATGTTCAAATCAGCTCTGAAGACAGATAATGGGGGATAGAGTTGAAGTTGATTGCTGAAATATGGCAGTTTTATGCAGCTTGTATCTACACTGTTTCTTCATATGGCAATATTTTGAGCTTTAGGAATGCTATAACAAAGCTTGAGTTTTGTTTATAGCATTAAGGAATGTTATAAACAAAAACTCGAGCACAAAGTGCTAACATTGTGTTTGCACTAGATCATGGACCATATTGCATTAGTTCATCCCTCTCATCCTGCCAATACATTGCTCTGACATGGTACAGGTGGGCTATAACTGTGAATTAGCGTGTTCAGATTCCTAAGCTATAATTGCTCAGCTCCAGTTACTTGGAACATTGTTGTCATTATAAATATTTTTCAGTGAAGCATAAAGTAAATTAAATCACTCACCCTCAGCTGTGACTTCTCATGACTACATATATTTAACACATGTAATATCGCCAACGTTTGTCACGGGACCTCCCGAGCCAAGTAAAAAAAATTATAGCTTTTAGAAAAACTTATAATTATTATAAACTGTTATTAAGCACATTTCAAGTAACTCTGAAAAAATACTTTAAAAGTGCTTAATAATAATTGTTTTTTTAAAAGATATTATTTTTGTACTTCACTCGGGAGGTCCTGTGATGAGCGTCAGCGATATTACGTGTGTTAAATATGTAGTCATGAGAAGTCACAGCTGAGGTGAGTGTTTGAATTTACTTTATGCTTGACTTACAAAGATTTACAATAATTTCTGCACACATTAAATACAAAAATAAGTATTGGGTTGGAAAGAAAATGTCTGCAAATGCAAGGCAACTGAAAAGTGCCAGTTGTCATACAAATCAGTCCAAAATGTAGTTGCCATCATTTGCCACAATCTGCTCCCATTGTCTGGGCAGCTGTTGTACACCATCCCTGTAGAATTGTAATGGCTTGGATGCCAAGAAGAGTAAGTGCACGTTCGACATCATCCCAGTTGGTGAACTGCTGTCCATCCAGGAAATACTGCAACAACCGGAAAAGGTGGTAGTTGCTTGGGGGCAATATCCAGGGAATATGCTGGGTGTACCAGCAGCTTCCAGCCCAGGTCCCTGATCTTGTGACATCGCCTGTGTTGAAATCTTTCTCCATCCTGCTATAGGAGGATGCCCTTGTGGTTCAGCTGTGCTGATTGTTTCACCGTGAGCGATGCGTGCAAGCCGTTCAGCTGACGGCGATGATAGTGGTGTTGTCCAGTAGCAACTCATAAGACACGACACCCTGCATATCCCACCAATAAGACAGTAAGACCTTACATGGGTGTAAGCCAGCCAGCTTTGGGGGTGGGGGTCAGCATAGGCTTTTGTTTTGGGTCCAACTACTGTTTCTAGGTGCTGACATTGTCATGCTGGATCCATTTCTTGTCACCTGTCACAATGAGGTCCAAGAACGGTTCAACTTGGTCACATGCAAGTAGGGAAATGCATGCAATTTGCTTTCTGCTCAACTGTGAGTTGATGGGATACCCAAACTTCCCTCTTGTGCACCTTTCCAAATTGATATAGGCAGTAGTTATTCTGGCTTTTTTTAAGTTTCTGCCAAATTTTTTTTTTTTTTCACCTAGTGTAACCTGAAGTTGCCTTTTTGTTTTTCATCCTCCATTGGAATTGTAAAAAACATAAAGTGTTATAATGAGTTTCCAATCAGTAAATAAATAAATACATCGCTCTTAACCACGTTCTAGAAACACACAGCAACCGAAAAATTGTTTTTCAGCCGCCGCTGTGGAATTACATGAAAAGGGTGATGCAATCACTGTCTCCAATCAGTGATTGCATCACCCTTTTCATGTAATTGCTTTTCGTCTCACGTGCAATCTAAACAAAAAAGTAACATGTTCGAATTTCATTTTTCAAATGCCATATCGAATAAATATTAAAGGTTGGTTTTGCTCGGACGTCATTAAAAAGGTAATCACCAATATTTTCGCCAAAACTTTTTATCAATCGCCAGGATTTTTTTTTTTTTTTTTTCTTTTCCAAATTGCAAAGAATGCAATTAGCAGTGCAACCCCTGCGTAGGTGCTTGATAATGCTCGTGTGGGGGATTACCCACATGAGCGTTACCAAGCACCTATGCATAATCCCCCAGCTGTTCAGCGAACTCCCACGTGAATCAGTCTCCACTATGGTCTTTAGCATGTTCATATCCACTGCTGTAGGTCTTCCAGCTTTAGGACGGTTTGACAAGTCAAAATTTACCTCCAAAACCGTTCAAACCAACTACAGCACTTTCAGGGGTGCTACCGTGTTGAAATTCGTACAGCATGCGATGACGGATGTGCTCCTTGTCCACTTCCATGTTGGCTGGCGCTTACACTCTTCGCCTTCTGACAGCTAACTGTCACTGATTTAAGCCACCTACCTGCTGATGTTGTGCCAGTGTGGCTGCTCGGTGGTGCAGTGGTCTATACGCTGGCTTATGATCATTCATCTGAGAAGGCTCCGGATTCAAATCCTAGTGAGGCATGGATGTTATGTTTGTCTTGTGGCACTGGCTCTCTCACTTCTCTGGAAGCAGTGACCCTAAATTAGGGATGTGTGACTGCTTATAGCTCATTGAGTTGCTCACAGTGGTTGTTAAACCTTTAATCAAGAAAAAAAAAAAAAAAGAAGACATGATGGTGTGCTTCACTATCTCAGTGGCCAGTGTGCACCGTGCCCAGGGCTTCAACTTTGGGTACCTCGTCATCAGACATTACTCTTTTCCCAACCCTCAATAATAGAAAATGTTTTTTAGAGTTTTCTCAAAAAGTTGGTTAATATAAATATTTGTTGTTATTGACTTGAGTTGTGTAAAAGATAACAAGTTCGAATGGAAAATTGGGAGATACATACATCATTATATCTCACTAAACTGTTCTCTGATATTCAGAGGTTAGCTCCACAAAGAAATACAAACTACCAGATAATTTTTACTTAGTGTTGCCGCATCAAACTTTTCCATTTAGAGCGAACTTGACATACAACTCAGGCTTCACTCAAATCCATCACACGCTGTACACAAGATCTTCTATACTTCATACTCATAATCTTTTTCTCATGTAGTCACTCCTGAATCTGATCCTTCCATGACTTCCTTGGCCTTCCTCTACCTTTCCTTCCTGCCACTTGGGCTAAAAAGATTTTCTTAATAAGCATCTCATCAATCATTCTTTCAACATGGCCAAACCACCGAAGCATATTGGTCTCCACCTTGCTAACAACATTTTGCTTCACATTACGCACAACTGCAACACATCTTCATTCCTCACACAATCAGACCTTGTCTTGCCACAAACCCCCTGTAAGTAACGCATTTCTCCAGCACACAAACGACTCCTATGTTTCTTCTGCAGTACCCAGGTTTCACTGCCATACATCAGAGTAGGAACAATTACACTTTCATACACAGCCATGTGGGACTCTCTTGAGAACCCATCATTCCTGTGAAAACCTTCCAAAGTAGCCATGACTTTCAATGAAGAATTTCACTCGCCTACTAATTTCACCGTCCAATTTGTTCTCTCTGTCATACATGCTTCCTAAATACACAAACTCATTCACCTGGTCAATCACTGTGCCATTTAGACATATATTACATTCAGTGCTACCAATTCCTCTCTCAAAAACCATAACTTTGGTTTTCCCTTATTTATACTCAGTTTGAATTTCATGCAAACTTCGTACATCCGAGACAACATACTCTGCAACTCACTTTTTGCTCTCTACCAACAGGACAGTGTCATCAGCATACATCAATCTGCACACACGAATATCACCAAGATATAAACCAGTATTATCTATTTTGGTATCACGCATGCACACATCCATAAATATATTAAACAGCTATGCTGACATTGCATAACCCTGTCTGATCCTGCACCAATAGAAAACCATTTGGATAAAACACCATTCACTCATACATAAGCTGTACTGTCAGCATACATGGCTTTTACACTGTGAAGTAGATTCCTAGTAACACCATATTCATTCAATATTTTCCACAAAAGTGTCCTATTTACTCGGTCATAAGCTTTCTCTAAATCTATGAAGGCAGTAAAAACTTTCTTACCAACAGCCAGAGACTTTTCAATCATCATGCGTAACGCAAAAATTTGGTTAGTGCAGCCTTTACCAGGCGTAAAACCACTCTGAACATTCCACACTTTCTCTGATGTAAGACCCCATACTTTTTCAATAATGACCTTACCAAACACTTTCCCTGGCACACTCAGTAAGCTAATACCACAATAGTTTTTGCAGTCAGTCTGATTATATTTTCCCTTATACAAGGGAACAATGATAGCATCCTTCCAATCCTGTGGGACCATTTCTGATTCCCAGCACAACTGGTAAATTTTAGTTAACCAGTCAATTACAGAGTTACCACCATGTTTCAACATCTCAGCAGTTATGTCATCAACTCCCGGAGCCTTACCATTCTGAAAAGATTTTAGAGCTTTACACACCTCTTCTCTTGAGATCCCTCCTGTGCTTCCATTCTTCCCTGTGACATCATCTGCTTCTGCCTCTGAATCACCTTTGCTGTCCTGATCTAATAACTCACAGTAGTATTCACCCCATCTTTCACTTAACTCATTGGGCTCCCATATCATTTCCCCGATCCTATTCTTCACACAACTTACAACTTTGTAAAATAGGGGAAGATTGGGAGATACAGATTCAATTCCCACTCTAAGGTGATGTAATTTTCAGGTTTTCTGATGAGAGGTTACGTTGTGACCAGTAAACTACAAACAATTCAGTACATGATTCTAATTGATGTGAGAATATTTTGATAATCAAGAACAACTGAAAAGTGTTATAGGGAAAAAACAAAACAATAGTTTTTCCCTTCCAGGACAAGCCAGGCTACTACACAAAACAAATGTCATTTTTAAAAAAAAATTGAGAAATTTATGTGTATGTTCTGTTAAGGAAGCTACAAAGGATTGGCACCAGAAATTAGAAAACAAAAATGGGATTTTTTTATTTTTATTTATTTTTTTTTTTTTTTTTTTTTTGTTAATAGGAAGTAAGATTTTCAAAGCAGTAGCAGGAGCACAATTTTTCTCTTTATTTTAATATTTTCATTATTTTTATGTATGGTTGGTTTTTGCATTTTAGTGACTAAACTGCTGAAGTTAGCCCTGAGTCCTTTAATCACAAGGCCAAGGCGAAAAATTTAATCCTTTTCTTGGCTGTCAGACCAAAGTGGCGTAGTTATTTAGGGTTATAACCATGGAGCGAGCAAGCCTGTATTGTGTATTCCTTGCCAACAGATGATTGTCTGAAGTAAGATCAAGCTCTGAGTGGGAGGTCAACCTAAATGATTGGTGGACAGGATAATAGTTATGCACATTGACAGGGACAGAAGGAGGATTTTTGAATGATTGCCAAAATGATCTGCATACAGAAGGAGATTTTGGTGATGTTTATAGACTAATCTGTGAAATTAAAGGCACAAAAATTCAAGTTAATTTAATTTGTAGATAGTAATTGTTTATGTAATGAACTATGAAAATAAAGTATTTTCATTATTACAAAGGCTATACATAAACTGTTTATGAGAGGAAACTGTGATAAAATTTTTGCATAAGTATTAATTTGAATAGTTACCATTTTGTTATAATTTTATGGTAATTGAGTTTTAATAAATATATTTTTCATTAAGGCATGTTTCTAACTTGTGGCTGTAAGTGCCCAAAATCCTAGCTACTGCTCTGGTGGTATGTTTGTCTTATGGCATTGGCTCTGCTCCTTCCCTGAAACCAGTGGCCCTATAATAGGGACAGGTAACTGCTTATAGTCCATTGTGTTGGTCACAATAGATGTTAAACCCCCAGACAAACAAAAAAGATAATTAATTTCAGTTTGCACCACTAATTCATGTTTTAGAGGTGTGACAAAATTGCAGCATTCACTGCAGTCCTTGGTCTTGTGCCATTACTGACCATTGTATGTGCTATCTGGGCCTATCTTCCTTTTTGTGGAGTGTTTCAATAACTTTAGAAAGTAGCAGCTTGTTTTACTGAAGAGGAAAGAGTTCTTCACTTATCTTTTGTACATATGCAGAACTAACTTCTGGGAGGGGGTTCTTCAGGTGGGTGATAAAAAAAAAACTCAGTACAATTAATTTTGTTTGGGCATAATAATTTGTAGGTAAAATGAGGGGTCAGAACTCTGTTAATTATTAGTTTTGTCTGGTTGTTCGTTAAATCTCCAAGCAAAATATCGATCATCATAACAGGCATGCCGGTTGCAACAGAGGGACAATTCACTGTTGACATTCCTAACACTGTCTCCACCTGGAGTGTAAATGGTAAGCTCAAATAATGTTGCTGGTTTTCCTCTCCCATAGTTTCCCTGATATAATAAAATGATATGGGGTGGTACCTTCCCTCATGAAAGTGAGTCCAAATGCAATATACACTCATTGTCATAAAAATCCGTGCACCAAGAAGGAGGCATCGGATTGAAATGAGATTTTAGTAGTGAGATGGTGTATACCAAGGACAGAAGTGATTACAATATCACAGCAGCAGGATGACTTCCCGCGGACATACAGTACACATTCCGGTCAGATTAGCACCGCGTCAAACTGCCTCGTGCTCAGATACATGCAGTGATATGGTCCAGCATGAAGTCGGAGACGCCGTATGTTATCTGGGACCAGTTGGCCCACACTTCTTGCAACTGACACTCTAAATTACAAACACTGGAACATGGAGAAAGCTGGCATCCCATCTGGTCCCACACATGCTTGATGGATGAGAGATCTGACAATCTGGCAGGCCATGGAAGCATCGAAGCATGACGTAGACAGTCCTGGGAAACCCAAGCCATGTGTAGATGGACGTTATCTTGTTGGAAAATGGCTCCTGGCCTCCCCACTAGGAAAGGCAGCACATGGGGCTGCAGAATCTCCTGTACGTAGATCTGGTCGGTCAACGTCCCTCGGATCACTGCGAGGGAAGTCCAGCTGTCATATGCAATGGCTCCCCAGACTATCGTGCCTGCAGTTCGGTACATGTGCCGCTGTACAGTGAGGTCGAGAGTGTAGCACTCACCTGTGGTCCTCCACACTGAGACATGGTGGTCATCCACTCCCATACAGAAACAGGATTCATCGCTGAACACTATACGTCCATAGCATTCCACGTTGTTCGCTGCTGACACCACTGCAATCGACGCCGATGATGAGGTTGTAATGGTAGAAAACGTAAGAGCCATCGAGAATGCAGATTTGTCTCTGCGAGGCAGCTGGAAATGGTTCTGGCAGACACAGGAGTCCCTTGTGCAGCCACCACATGTCTCTGGGTATTGGACAAGAATGTTGTTGCATCTGTGCGTGCCAATCTCATGATCCCACGGTCCTCTCTGCTGGTGGTGTGTCTGGGTCATCCAGAGCCAGTCTGCCATGTCTGGGCGCCTTCCTGTGTCCATTGCTCCCAACACGATCACACCAAACTGCCCGACCAGCCCAAATAGCGGCGGATTTGGTGCGCCTGCCACCCTGCCTCTCTCATCCCGACAATACAGCCTCGTTCAAACTTGGTCAGTTGCCTGTATGAGCATCTATGGATCTATGGCGGCTCGTTGCTTGTCTGTCGCTCAGGGATCTCACCTGACTCTTACTGTGCACTTCAGCACGAATGTGGAGTTCCCTGCGCTGTTCCTTATGAGCCCCAAGGATTGCGATTGCAGTGCAGCTCTTGGACTTGTGGGTATGCGGAATCGCACAAAACTTTGATCATTTGCATGTTTGCCCTCCCTGTAGCTATTCGCCAAGTTTCACATTAATCGCATGTTTTTTTCTTGGTGAGCGGATTTTTATGACTAGTGTATTAACCCATCCTTATTTTTCCTGGTTTGGTCGACAGATTGTATAGGAGGAAGGGCCAATGTGTATGAAGCCAGAAGAAAACGATTAGTACTATCAAGTTAGTAGCAGAGAAACATTTTGTTTCCATCATTAATCGTTAAATATGTTGAGACTGTTAATGCATTGAAATGTAAGTGGAGAACTGAATTTCAGTGCCTATTAATTCTGTACATGTGTAATCATGTGATTTTCTTCTGTACATGTGTAATCATGTGATTTTCTCATGTGCTTAGGTAATTTTCTGGTGAAAAAATGTATAATGACATCCAATTAAATTTCTGATTTATTAAATTTTAGTTACCCTATTTTTTTTTTTTTTAGGCACCGAACTATTCATGTAGTAGTATTATGTGTGACTTTTTCTGTTTTATTTTTACCCTGTTTATTTTTGTTTTGTTTTTACCACTTTATAGTTCAGTATTTTTACAATTCAAGGCTGTCTTTTAGTTTATATGTCACCACTTTAAAAGTATTCCACACTGGTAATTTAAACTTGAGTGTAAATGGAATTCATGATAAAAACAATAAATAAAAAGTTGAAAAGCAAAAACTCAGCTCTTCTCACAGATGATTTTTTTGCTTGTGTCCTTTTCATGGCTCGAATCCATTGAAGTGACATCATTTGGAAAAGTATGAAACAGTAATTTTTTTTTTTCGTAAAATAAATGTCGAGAGCTAGCAGTGTATATAATTTATTACCCTTTTTTAAACAATTTAGGGTATTGTGATTTCCACAGGGGAGAATTCTGAGTTTGGGGAAGTCTTCAAAATGATGCAAGCAGAAGAGGTAAGTGCTCAGTTGTATTTTAACCTTTTGGTTTCTTTCTTTAGGTTTCATTTAAATTTCTAAGCACAGAGTTAAATAAATTCTTTGATTAATTTACTATATCAATTAGCATTGGATAGAGCATAAGAATGATAAATACTCCTGTACATTAGAGATGAGCTCGGGCCCGGGCTCGGAATTACACATCTTGAATTTCATTTCTGTAATTAATTCAACACATGTAATTCCGAGCCCGGTTGAATTACGAGTGTTGAATTTCATTGTGGATTTGTTACCATGGTGGAAGGATTTTCAATTTCCTAAGCTAGCTGCCTTTGCAAGACAAATTTTGCTTAGCAAGACTTGCATTATGCATTGTCCAAAGCTATGGCCCAAGCAAAGATTAGTTTAAGGAGGTCTGGTATCGAAAAACTGGGAAAAAATCACATTCCCATTTTTTTATTTTATTAAAAATCAATCTTATTTTTAAAATGATGTATTAATTTCCAAAATTGTGCAGTTAGAAGTATTGTTATTTATTTTTTAAAATGTCCTCACTACCGCAATTTTTGGGGTGACGTTGGTTTTTAGTGCAGCAGGTTGAGTTTTAGAGAAAAGATCAAGTTGAAGCGGTGAGACATTAAATGCATTTCTCTCTCTTTCTCTCTTTTTTCATGATGAACTTGATCTGGAAACTGCACACACATATGATAATATTGTGATTATTATACCATTAAGCGCAAAGCTTTGTTAATGTTACAAAATACAGAATAATCTTATCTGGAATGCTTTTAAGTTCCTTTTTTTATTTTTATTTTATTTTGGAAATTTCCCTACATGCTTTATTTTATATTCTACTACATCACTCTAAACTACCTTTATCAATTAGCATATATGTAAATTATATTGCAAAGATTAGTTTTCTGGAGTCAAAATTTCAAACACTTGCAACTGTCTGTACGTCGTTGTATGTTTTATAATGCAATTTATTCAAAATAAAAGTAAATTTAGAAATCAAAAAGAAATAATGAATGGAATTTTTTGTTTCTAAACGATTTTCTTTTCTTTAGCTTTTACCAAAATTACTGATTCTCCTGATACGGTCGAAGGGCATGTGGATTATTTATTTATTTTCAAATCCACATTTTAGAACATTTGGCTTTATGCGTAGTATTTTTAAAAACATTAATATTGTGAAGTGGATTAACTGAACTAAACTTTTTAAACTAATGATTTTTAAACTAATCCTTGCTTGGGCCATATCTTTGGCCAGTGTATAATGCCTAAAGGCAAGCCTTGATAAGCAAAATTTTCCAAGAATCCGCGCTTGGGCTCAGCAAACACATGTAATAAAAAGAAAGCGGGCCGGCCCCGGGCTCCTAAAATTGAGCCGGAACTCATCTCTACTGTACATCACAATATCATTGAAAAATGTGTCCGCAAATTTGTTTGAAACAAAAATCAGTGATTTTGTTACATAGTCACAGAAAATGGCAGGGAAAGTGTGCACCATATTTTTATTCATTACTCATTTATTGTTTGGCACCTTGCACACCATAATAAAGATCAGGTGGTAGTGACGCACACAAACCACACCGATGTATATGTTTGAAAGTAAAACTTATCGTGCTATCTTCCAATTGAAAAAAGATGCTGTCGTACACAATTGATGATATTACACGTATCTGCACACACATTAAAACGTTTAATTACTTAAAATAGATAAAATACAAGATCTTTCAGAGTGCCCAGCACTCCATCCTCAGGTAAAAACACAAGCTGTAGGACCAGACACATGAATTATATATACAAAATCACAGATGTCAATAACGTAACGAGGTGAGTGTGCGCAGGCGTGAATCAAAGTCTCGTAATCGATAACAGTATTGAATTGAAAATCCTCCAAATACGTTGCATCAGTAAATAAACAAATGCATCACTCTTTCCACGTTCCAGAAACACAGCATAACAATTTTTCTGTTGCAATGTGTTTCTGGAACATGGATAGAGTGATGCATTTGTTTAAGTATTGAATTGGTACAAACAAGAATATAGTCTTAATTGAATGAGTGGAAAAGGAAAAAACATGTCACCATAAAAAATTGAGTGAAATGATCCTGTCCATTGCAATGGTATAAAAGTGTGAAGAATCATTGTTGCAACAACAAAGACCATAGGCGTGTATGTACAAACTTTCAGTCAGTAACAGGGATCTGTGCATAAATGGTGATGCCAAAACAGCAACCTGGTTCTAGTCCAGGTAGTGGGTACCAGAATTGACAGTGCGAGCTAGTGAAGTAGTCTCTAAGTTATTCTTAATACAATACTTGTGTTTGGCAATTCTCATGCGTAGAGGACGCATGGTAGATATAGTACATGTTTGTGTGTGCATGCACACCTTTGTGCATGTGTAGTGGGAAAAAAAAATAGTAAGTGCTACTTCAGCCATAAAATAATTTTGTAGTAATAGTTTTATTTAATTGCAAGAAACACTGTGGTGTCAGGCTTCCAATATCAGAAAAAATATATATACCAGGATGCATCGAAAGTTCATCCCATTTGCAGCTAAAATGTTTTATCATGGAAGAAAGCCTTACACGTTCAAAGAACAGACCACTGTTTTCTATAGTCCTTTGCCAAAGTTCCACTAGAGCCACGATCCCAAACATAAAAAACAAACTTAAGCCTTCATATGCCCTTTGTGTGCGATTCTATGCTCTCCCTAAAATACATAAATCTGGCATTCCTATCCAGCGTATAGTAAGTAATATCAGAACAGCAACATATAAGTTATCCAAGTTCTTATCTTCAAAATTATCTACCTTGGCCCCTTCAAATGAAACATCTGTGAAAAATTCCATTAAGTTTATCAGTCGACTCAAACCACACCCCTACATAGATGAACTTATGCTGTCCTTTGATGTGGTATCTATGCTCACCAATGTTCTACTAAAAGGAGCTCTGGAATCTCTAAATGAAGTCTTATAGAGCATCATTACAGCCAACCTGAAGTGGAGGAAATAACGAGATTAGTGGACATTTGCATAAAACAGAACAGTTTTACTTTCCGTGGAATGTTTTATGAACAGACTGAAGGTCTAGCCATGGGCAGACCACTGTCACCTATATTATGTGAAATCTACATGCATCTATTTAAAGAAAAACTTTTCAAACTCACGAAATTTGACTTATAGATCTGATATGTAGACAATATTTTCATTCTATGGAAAGGAAAAATTTCTGGAATTAACCAAACTTATAAATTCCATTACGAAACTGAAAATAATGGATGCCCACCATTCCTTGACATCCTGGTTACCCACTCAAATGGATCTCTTGCAACTACAATTTATCAGCAGCCTTTCACTGTTTTCTCACCTCCACATGCCAAGTCCAATCACCCTTGGCAACAAAAACTCAGCACCTTTTACAGTTGTGTATATCACATGATGCATATACATGTTCGGATAGAGACAGTTTGGGAAAAGAACTTTATTTCCTTAAATGTGTTGCTGTACAGCAAGGATGCAATCTTTCCGTTATAGACAAGGCTGTAACGAAATTCCGGAAACTGAAGCCTATTTCCATGTTAACTCCTGTGATGTGCCCATTGCGAGAGAATTTTGTCGTTATTCCATTTTCTTGTGGCATTGCCTTCAAAATTTCTGAAAGCCTTTAATTGTAAAGTGATTATTAAACCCATAAACAAAATGAACTTTTTAGGATCAAAGTACTATGTTGAAAATAAAAACTTGTGGGGAATTTATCAAATTGTGTGTGCATATGGCGCTTCGTATATAGGACAGACCTGTAGAGCTTTGTGCTTTTGATTGAAGAAGCACAAGACCTGTATTCGGAACTGTGACCTAAAGAAGTAATCGATGGCTAAACACTGTTACTATAAGGACAATAAATTTCTCTTTGAAGAAGAAAAACTAATTGACAAGTCAGATTCAACCACCAAACTTTATATTTTGGAAGCTTTCCATATATATATAGGAATTCTTTGCAACTTGTTAATAACATGATATCCACACCATTTTTATCGAGCATGTGGAAGCAACTAACCAAAACCTGTGACTTGACTGGAAACACCCTTTATGATGGCATGTACAATTTGAATGTTTACATGCGATTAGTCCTGATAAAGCTAGTTCAGAACCCAGTGAAACCTTGGCCGACTTGAAGAAATAAAATATTTGTGACAAACATTGTATTATCTTAATATATAGTGGTATCACTTAGTTGGTTTTGAGGACAGAAACTCTGATACTACATTCCACAGCCACCACTGAAGCAAAGTGTCACCCTTGTAGGAAATGGGTCATGGATCAAAGTAGGTGGCAGTCGAATAGGGTAAGATCCAGACTGTATGGGAGATGGGGGTAGGATCACAGCCCCTTCCAATTCCTATAGTTTTCAGTGGACCACTCTAGCAATGTGACTTGGGGCATTATATACTTGCAGCAGTGCCTACTTCCTATTGATAACGAATTGGAAGGGCTTGCTGCAGTTGTTCGGCATAGAGCAGAGGTGGGGAACTTTTTCATGTTGAAAGGCCCATTAAGTTAGCTGTAAGCTAATGAGGTCTCATTCAAGAAACTTTAATTTAAATTCAAAAGTTAAAGACAACACCGTCAATACACGATAAAAACTTATGAAAGGAAAAACCCTTTACAAGTCAGGTAAAACTTTACTAAAAGTCAAAATGTTTACAGATAAAAAAGTTAGATCTCTCAGGATCACTATGTCCCATCCTTAGACTACAATAGTATGTGCTAGTATGCTCTATACACGTATACGTTGTCTAAGAACTTCCGTGATGTAGGTCCGATTTTGAAGAGTGCTCACCCCGCACTCTAGCAGAAATCAGGTTACAAGAGGAAGTTCGTCAACATTATACAATTGAATCAACATGATACATATAAGGTAAGTTATGTAAGGTCAGGTGATGCGTAACATCACAGCCTCTCCTTGACAAATGTCAGCCCCGCCTTCTCGTGGTGCATCCTGTTCCCACTCAAGGGGCTCTGACGACCGCCAATAGCGGTATAACTATACCATCGGGATTCAAGGAAATGCTATCCCACACTCACCAACCCGCTTGGCCAGCGTGGTGAGTTATGGCCAAACCCCTCCAAAATGACTCCACAACTTAAATCTTGGCTTTCAGTCTCCGGCAGCTGGAATGTACCTGGCCAAGGCAGCGGCCAGTGCGACATGAAGGCAGAGGGTGCTAAGAATCCCCGGAGGACCGGACTAGGCTGCCATCTGATGCTGACCTTGGCTACGTATAATGGGCGTTCCCTATCTTCTGATTCAAGGCTTCTTGAATTGGAAGAGGAACTACAAAGGATCAAGTGGGACATCGTCGGGCTAAGTGAGGTAAGGAGAAAAGGAGAAGATCTCATTGAACTGAAAAGTGGACATCTCTTCTACTATCGTGGGACAGATACTGGCAGAACTATTGGCGTTGGATTTATAATAAACAAGAAACTGAAGGATAAAGTTGTAGAAGTTGAAAGTTCCTCTGACAGAGCTGCACGACTCGTTATCCAACTCTCGAGAAGATACAAGGTTCAGATTATTCAAACTTATGCACCCACCACAAGTCATCCTGAAGAAGAAATTGAAGAATTTTATGAGGAAATTTATCATCTAAGTAATAAAGGTAAGCAGCACTTGAAGATAATTATGGGAGATTTCAATGCAAAAATAGGGCAACGGCAACAGAATGAAACTTCAGTAGGTAAATTTGGTTACGGCAACAGAAACCAGCGTGGAAATACTCTCGTTGAGTTTGCAGAGGCAGAAGGGTTTTTCATCTTGAACTCCTTTTTCAAGAAAAAGCCTCACGGGAAATGGACATGGAGACATCCAAATGGAACGACAAGTGAAATTGATTTTATTATGTGTAACAAAAAATTTGTCATAGAAGACTGCAGTGTGCTAAACAAATTCAACACAGGTAGTGACCATAGATTGGTGAGATATAAGATGCACCTCAACACTAAACTCGAATGTGGCAAGCTCATAAGACAAACAAAATGTGTATTGACATAACCAATCTTAAAAAACACCATAATACCTTCAAGTTGGAACTGAATAACAGATTCTCTGCTTTAGAAGGCCTAACATCGGAAGAAGTGGATATTTCTGAAATTAACAGAAAAGTAACCAAAGCTCTTATGGAAACAGCAACAAAATTAGCTGGGTCTAAGAACAAGTTGCATGTGAACAAATTATCAGGAAGAACCAAAATGTTGATGCAAAAAAGAAGAGAGATGAGGACAACTAAAGATGATGTGACTTCCAAAGTGGAATATATAGAGCTATGCAAGATGGTACGAAAAAGTATCACTGATGACGTAAGGAAATTCAACTGTGAACTAGTGAGGAAATCAATTGAAAACAACCAAAGCCTAAAGATAGCAAAGGGTCATCTCAGTAAGGGAAGGAAACAGATTATGGCACTGAGAAAAGAAGATGGTTCTGTAGGTTCTGTAACAAGGAATAGAGGCAAAATTTGGACAAGAGTGAAAGATTTCTACTCCAAATTATATGAAAGGGAAGATACATGTACTCCAGACATCATGAAAGGTACCAGTACCAGAGTTCTTCCAGTCCTCCCAGCTGAAGTTGCACATGCAATCAAGAACATGAAGCGGGGAAAAGCTCCAGGTGAAGATGGAATTACTGTAGACATCATACAAGAAGCAAGTGGAGAAATCGAAACAGTACTCGCCCAAATTTTCACTCGATGCCTTAATGAAGGAAAGATTCCTGAGGATTGGAACAACGCTACAATGATCCTGCTACATAAAAAAGGTGACATTGAGGATCTCAGGAACTACAGACCTATCAGCCTCCTATCAGTGGTTTATAAAATCTTCACTAAAGTTCTTTCACACTGTTTGAAGGTAACACTGGACATGGCTCAACCGAGAGAACAAGCTGGATTCGGGAGTGGCTACAGCACAATAGATCATATCCACGTACTGAGAGAACTAATTGAAAGAGCGAGGGAATATGAACTTCCATTGTGCATGGCTTTTATCGATTATGAAAAAGCCTTTGATTCGGTGAAACCATCAGCAGTTTACAATGGCTCTGAAATCCTGCAGTATTGAAGATGCATACATTAATATTATTAATAACATCTATGAAAATTCAAGTGCAAAGATTCGGCTGTTTGAAAATACAACACACATAAAAATTGGAAAAGGAGTGAGACAAGGTGACACCATATCTCCGAAGCTCTTTAATGCCACATTGGAAAACGCCTTTCAATCACTGAACTGGGAAAACAAAGGGATAAAGATTAATGGAGATTATTTAACCCACCTTCGTTTTGCTGATGGCATAGTCATTTTTGCAACTACCCCATCAGTGCTGCAGAGTATGATCCAGGAACTTGCTGACAAGAGTAAAGAAGTGGGATTAAAAATGAACTTTCAGAAGACAAAAGTGATGTTCAATGCTTTTACAAGAAATGAAGATTTATCGATTGATGAAGAAAAGCTGGAGATAACAGACACGTACATTTATCTTGGACAGCAGATATCAAGTGAGGGTCACATTGATGAAGAAATTAATCGCCGTACAAAACTTGCCTGGAGAATTTTTGGAAGAAACAGCATAATTTTCAAGGGCAATATGCCATTATGTCTTAAAAGAAAAGTGTTTGATCAATGCATCCTTCCAGTGCTTACGTATGGTGCAGAAACGTGGACCTTAACTAAAAGAAATATGCAAAGGCTGCAGACAACTCAAAGAAGCATGGAGAGGTGCATGCTTGGTGTCACCAGGAGAGATAAGAAGAGGAACTCGTGGATCCAAAAAATGACAAGAGTGAAAGACATCATGATCAGAGTTAAATCCCTGAAATGGCAATGGGTTGGACAATACTGCCAGAAGGACAGACCATCGATGGACAGCCAAAATTTTAGATTGGATTCCAAGGGACAGGAAAAGACCCAGAAGAAGACCACATGGGAGATGGGTGGATGAAATTCGAAAGTATGCGGGAGTAACATGGAGGTCACTGGCAGAAGACAGACCGTTGTGGAGGAATCTTGGAGAGACCTTCGTCCAGCAGTGGATTGATAATGGTTGACAATGATGATGATGATGACATAAATTGAAAACTTACAGGGTTATTCCGTCTTATGTGGATACTCTCCTGGAAATAACAATTTCCACTGTTGTGGTATTTCACTAGGTAATGAGTCATTACAACAGTCTTGTAACTGGGAGTAGATATACAAACTCTCTCTGAAAAGAAGAGTAGACATGTCTGATAGAGTGAAAAGGATACTTGACTCTTCCTAGGCCGGATAATGGGCCCCACTGGACCCATTATCTGGCCTGGGAAGAGTCCAGTATCCTTTTCACTCTATCAGATGTGTCTACTCTTCTTTTCACAGAGAGCTTGTATATCTACTCCCAGTTAAGTCTCATAATTACCTAGTGAAATACCACAACCGTGGAAATTATTTCCAGGAGAGTATCCACATCAGACGGAATAACCCTGTAAGTTTTCAATTTATGTCATAACTTACCTTATATGTATCATGTTGATTCAATTGTATAACGTTTTGACGAACTTCCTCTTGTAACCTGATTTCTGCTAGAGTGCGGGGTGAGCACTCTTCAAAATCGGACCTACATCATGGAAGTTCTTAGACAACGTATATAGAGCACACTAGCACATACTATTGTAATCTAAGGATGGGACATAGTGATCCTGAAAGATCTAACTTTTTTATCTGTAAATATTTTAACTTTTAGTAAAGTTTTACCTGACGTGTAAAGGGTTTCTCCTTTCATAAGTTTTTATCGTGTATTGACGGTGTTGTCTTTAACTTTTGAATTTTAAACTGCAGAAATGTTTACCGCTCTTCAATTTGATATACTTCGAAATGTACATTATTTTGAAAAATCTAACTACTGTGTACTAACTAACTTAATAAAAATTTTAATTCTAAAGTTAACCAACCTTTTAATGACTTTGTTGTGACTGCTTTTAGTTGGGAAGCATTTGAATATTTTGGTGGCAGCATGGAGGTCTGCAGTTTCAGCTGATCCTCTAGATGGGTAACTATCATTTGTGACCTAAAGGGCGTCTTGATTTGAGTTAGGTAGGGGAATGTGGATTCGCAGCAATAAGTGTTGAAAAGCAGGAAAGCATTTTTTGTGCATTTTGCCAAAGACGTGGGTATTCTATTGCATTTTTCCATATTGCAATTGGAGCTACATTATAAGTTGTTGCAATGGCATTATTTTCAGGTCTTGCCACTGCTTGAAATAACTGTCTTTGCTTTTGATTTTTAATTTCTGGAAAGCAATTTTTGCACTTCTCCCTCTGTTTTGAAAATTTGTGGTCCTTATGAGTGGCATAATGCTGAAGAGCATTGAATTTCTTCAATGATATTGCAGTATCACAAAGCAAGCAACTCATCTCATTTTTTCTCATTTTTAGCAGAAACAAGATAATATTGCAGTTCCCAATACTCATTAAATATTTTGTCTTGTTCCTTTAGCATTCGTTTGGTGGTCTTTGACATGATGGACTGTTAAGCAGGCAGAGTAAGAAAAAATACAACACAGATACGGTCAGGCTGTGTAACTATTCTCAAATTCACTTCAAACAGAAAGATGGGCACAGCTCTCAAAGGCTGATAGTACACTGGAGTCCTCCATGGACTCTCCGACTCCCCCCTCGCTAACCAGTCTCGGACAGTAGTGATGCCAGTCAGGTGGGAAAGTTAACCTACATTCTAGATACACATTAGAATGAAATTGTTAGCATAGCAGGTGTCAAAATAGCTCTTATGACTTACTAATGTTTTAATGGTGGCCGTCAGTTGAGGAGCATTATTTCGTTGAATCTTCTGCTCTTTGGTATTGCAAATATGGTCATTTTTTTAAGATTAAAATAAAAATAATAAAAGATGAAAAACATATTAATAAAAATAAAAGGATTTGTTCTGGAAGGCTACAGGTTGCCCACCCCTGGAATTAGAGGTTCATGTCCACATCTGGCATGAGTTTCCAGTGCACAGTAACCTTAATAATTCCACCAAATGCACAGTATAACTTTTCTCTCAAACCACCACCTTTGCACCACCAGGTGTGCTTTCTGGCATGGCCTCAGCCACTGGGTCCCCATGGTAAGATAATGTAGGAATATCCACTTTTCAACATCTGTGATATGATCAGGGGTCGAAAAATCTGGTCACAGAGGGCGACCAAAAAATTTGTTCGGTCCACCACGGAAAACATCGCCAAAAAAACATGTACTGTAATTTTTGTCGTATAATCCGCAGATATACACAGATTTAAAAAAAAGAAAAAGAAAAAAAAAGACGTTTTTGTGTTTGCTTTAAAAAAAAAATATCCTCAGAGTAATTGTGCAGGACAGGGGGTATAATAAAAGGAACTCCCTCAGAAAAATTCTCCTTAGTTCAAGAGTTTGTATGGAGCAGAGTGGAGGTGGGAAGCGGTGTCATAATGAAAGACCGCGAAAGTTGTAGTTAGGGAAGACAGGAGTTATTTTGTCTTTGTATTGTTGGGAAAGACAAAAAGCTGACTGTGCTTGTGCCCTCTCTTCGTCAATTGGCCAATAAAAATTTATGCACAGCGCCCACTGCACGAGTCTACACATGCATGCCTCATTTCAAAGTTTCATGTTCTGGATCTCGTGTGCGCTGTGCCTTGTATTTTAGTTCATCCTTCGCCATTTTGACCAAAGTCTTTGCTGCTGATATTTTCCTTCATTGCTGTTTATAATATCTTCGAAAGGGAAACATTTCAGTTACACTGCTGAATTTAAACTTAAAGTGGGGTAACAGCTGAGGATATGATCGTGTCACACTACGCAATAGTTTTCAAAAGGTAAGAAAACTAGCACACAGTGACACACGAAAAGCTGCGGTCTAAAACTTAAATAAAGCCATTGGTAAACTCCGCGGGAAAATTCACGCTGGAATTTGCGGGAGAAGTCCAGCCCTATCTTTTTATTTTATTTTTTTACCTGTGTATAAGCTGACTCCCCTACTTTGAAAGCAGGATTTCTTCCAAAAACTTTCGACTTACACGCGAGTGTATATGGTATTTCTATGAATTGTTCTGTATCAGCATTTCATCATTGACAATTTGTAATGCAATTGGAGCTTACTGCATTGGCATGATTAAATTTTGTGCTCTATGGATGCCACGCCACTAAGCATCTTTAGTGTCCAAAGATAAAAATATATTTAAAAAAGTTTCCTTTAAAAAATGAATTTTTTTTATTTAATAAGATTGTTTTTTTTTTTTTTTTTTTTTTCTTCGGACTCGAGGGTCTTTATTTGACCGACTTTTCTGTCGAAAATTCCGCTTTTGGATCAGCATTTGTGATGTATGGATTATACGGCAATTTTTTTTTCTTAATGTCACAATCTGCGAATTATACGAAGGTAAAAAAAAAAAAATTGTGTGAATTCCAGGGTCTGGGGATAAACGACGAAAATTACGGTAATTCAAGAATTTGTGAGCCTCAGACAAAAAAAAAAAAAAAAAAGAAAGAGTTGAAGATATTGCAGCCACCATTATATGAATAAAAAAGAGTACTGTCTTTTTTTTTTTTTTGCCAGGGAGGGAGATAAGCTGAGAGTTGAACATTTTTTTGGTGTCCCCGCCATTGAAACGCCGGACCCAGTTTCATGCAGTGATGCTGTCTAATGTTTCCTCGACTTCACCTGCACAAATTTGTCTCGCTGCTGCTGCCACATCTAACCCTTTATGCCAATAATGATGTAAGAGCACTCAAACAGCACATTTATCAATCACCATCCTTTGTTCACCTTATAACGCAATGTAGCTCAGTGCCAAATGTCATGGTTTGGGGTGCCATTGGGTTCTATTTGCGATCTCGCCTGATAAGAATTGAAGAAACCCTCAACAGCCAGTGATACATCAGGGATGCTTTAGAGGTAGAGATCATGCCCTTCCTTCAGAGTTGCCCTGGCACTATATTGCTGCAAGACAATGCTCGGCCACATGCTGAGGATATGATCGTGTCGTCCAAAACCTCTTCCATGGACAGCAGATACTGCCTCTGATCTGCATGTTCACCGGATATGTCCCTGATCAAATATGTCTACGGCATGGTAGCTGAGGAAAATGGCCTGTCAAGCGCCTCCACTAATCACCACAAGTGAACACCATTCTCATGTAGAAGCAGCCTGGCAAGCTATTCCTCAGGACGATATCAAAAACCTTTTCTGTTCAATTTGACACTGTGTAGAGGCTGCTATTGTTACTCTAGGTGGCTTCACACCATACTGAGTTTTGAAGCAAAAAATCTTGTATAGTTCTACAAATATAATCAGTTATATCCTGTAATGTGAGGTATGTATGATATAAATTTCATTTGAATAGCGCAATTCATTCTTGGTGTTGCAAGTTTCACAAACAGTAGTGTGTATCTGGAATGAACAGAAGACCCTAATTGTCTTTTCTCTGTGCAACATGTTGTAGGAATTTGTTTCACAAACATGGAGCTTCTTCCTTCAGTACATATCACAAAGGAATTTGAATATAATAAAATCAAATGTCAGTATACTATATGCATGTCTGGTAAACAAATATATCTGTTCGTGAAATATAAATTTATTATTTTCAAATTTATTTGAGAACATTTTGATGTGCTTATTTGAATTATATCGTAACTATGCTTTCTTTGAATTTGTATTCATTGATGCTGTTGTTTCACCAGGCACCTAAAACGCCCCTTCAGATTAGCATGGACACTCTTGGCAAACAGCTGTCCCTCTATTCATTCTGCATTATTGGTCTGATCATGATTGTTGGCTGGATTCAAGGCAGACCACTCATGGAGATGTTCAACATTGGTGTCAGGTATAAAAGGCTTTTCTGTTCATATTTGACACAGTGTTACTGTTGATTGATCTGTGCTTGTTCTGTAGTGGAATTTATTAACTTTCACTGGATTTGTATCATATTAGGAATTTGTTCTGCACTAAATAAAAACAAATATTTTATGTGGTGAAATTCAGTTCACGTATCTGTCTGTTATGTAATCATAAAGAAAATCTAGAAGAAATTTAAGTTCATAATTTGGTACTGCCATGTGAAGAACTTTACTGGTCACAAGAAACAACAGTGCACACAGTGTCTGTCAATCTTAAACATTAATTTTGCTTAAAAGACAGAAGAAGAAAAAGTGAAAACTTTCACCTTTATTTAATGTAGTAATGTGAAACTGTAAGGAATGGGGAAGTAGGTTTTCCTCACAGAGAGATTCCTGAAAAATATGAAGCTACCCTTCCACATACATACATATCATTAAGCTGTTCTCTGATATTCAGAGGTTAGCTCCTCAAAAAAAAACCATCTGACAAATAAACATTTAACAGATAAATACAAACCACCAAATAAATTTTTAACTGATTATTTACTTACTGTTGCCGTATCAAACTTCTCCATTTACAGTGATCCTAACACACAGCACGAGCTTCAGTGACATCCATCACACGACATACACAAGACCTATACTTCATACTCATAATCTTTTTCTCATTCGGGCACTCCTGAATCTGATCCTCCCATGACTTCCTTGGCCTTCCTCTGCCTTTCTTTTTTCTTGCCACTTGGGCCAAAAAAAATTTCTTAGTAAGTCTTAGTAAGCATCTCATCACTCATTCTTTCAACATGGCCAAACCACCTAAGAATATTAGTCTCCACCTTGCTAACAATATTTTGCTTCACATTACACAACTGCAACACATCTTCGTTTCTCACATGATCTGAACGTGTCTTGCCACAAACTCCCTGTAAGTAACGCATTTCTCCAGCACACAAACGACTCCTATGTCTCTTCTGTAATACCCAGGTTTCACTGCCATACATCAGAGTAGGAACAATTACTTTCATACACTGCCATTCGAGACTCTTTTGAGAATTTGTCATTCCTGTGAAAACCTCCTAAAGCCACTGTGACTTTCAATGAAGAATTCACTCACCTATTAATTTTGCCATCTAAGCTGTTCTCTCTGTCAAACAAGTTTCCCAAATATGCAAACTCATTCACCTGATCAATCACGGTGCTGTTTAGACTTATATTACATTCAGTACTACTAGTTCTTCTCTCAAAAACCATAACTTTGGGTTTTCCCTTATTTATACTCAGTTTGAATTTCATACAAACTTCGTACATCCGGGACAACATGCTTTGCAACTCACTTTTGCCCTCTGCCAACAGGACTGTGTCTTCAGCATACAATAATCTGCACATGTGGGTCTTAATACCAAGACATAAACCAGTATTGTCCATCTTGGCATCATGCATGCATGCATCCGTCCATAAATATATAAAACAGCCATGATGACATTACACAACCTTGCGTGACTCCTGCACCAATGGAAAACCATTCTGATACGACGCCATTCACTCGTACACAAGCTCTACTGCTAGCGTACATGGCTTTCACTCTATTAACTAGATTCCCAGTAACACCATATTCATTCAACACCTTCCACAAAAGTATCCTATTTACTCGGTCATATCCTTTCTCTAAATCTATGAAGGAAGTAAAAACTTTCTTACCAACAGCCTGATACTTTTCAATCATCATGCGTAATGCAAAAATTTGGCTAGTGCAGCCTTTACCAGGCATAAAACCACTCTGAACATCCCACACTTTCTCTGATGTAAGACTTTGTACCTTTTCAATAATGACCTTACTAAACACTTTCCCTTTCACACTCAGTAAGCTAATACCATGATAGTTCTTGCAGTCAGTCTGTAAGAACTATCCACCTTTTCACACCTTTCCACCTTTTCCCTTATACAAGAAAACAATGATAGCATCCCTCCAGTCCCGAGGTACCATTCCTAACTCACAGCATAACTGGCAGATTTCAATTAACCAGTCTATTACAGAATCACCACCATATTTCAACATCTCAGCAGTTATTCCATCAACTTCTGGAGCCTTACCATTCTGAAGAGATTTTAGAGCTTTACACACCTCTTCTCTCGAGATCCCTCCTGTGCATCCATCTCTCACTATGACATCATCTGCTTCTGCATCAGAATCACCTTTGCTTTCTTGACCTAATAACTCACAGAAGTATTCACCACATCTTTTGCCTAATTCATTAGGCTCCCATAACATTTCCCTGATCCTATCCTTCACACAACTTGCAACTTTGTTTCCTCTATTTCTCCGGTGTCTGATATACTTCCAGAAAGTTTTTCTATCTTTCCAAAAAGCCATTTCATGCCTTTCCACAGTTTCCTTCCTATCTTTTACCTTACTTTGGCAAACCAGCTTCGCTACCTCACACTTCTTACAGCAATATTCATCCTCAGAGTCTCTACTGTGCAACATCCACAAATAAGCTTCCTTCTTCTTCTTTACTGGCTCTTCAATCTCATTATTCCACAAAACATCACCTTTAGTGCTACCCACTATTTTGGTGCCACAGACCTCTTCAGCAGCAGTGACAACACAGTTCTTAAAACATTCCCACTTCTTTTCTACATCCCTCTCACCAGACTTCAGCTCCTTCAGTAGTTAACTGGGCAAATTAGAGTAACTCTGATGGACTTCAAGGAGCCTTTCAACCTTTATTCTTTCCACCCTAGGCCTCTTCCTATTTTTTTTTTTTCCCTCCAACCATCATTCAGTTTCACCCGTGACACCACCAAGTAATGACCAGAGCCAACATCCACACCTCTCATCACACGGCTGTCAATAACTAAGTGTTTCAGATGCTGATCATAAACAACAAAATCTATCACACTCTTTTGACCAAGAATACGATTTTTCCAAGTATATGTGTGATGTACTTGTGGCTGAAAAACGTGTTAGATACACACAAAACCGTTCTCAATGAAGAGTTCAATTAAACTTTTACCATTATCATTCACACAAGGATCATTAAATTTACCCAGAACATTATCAGATATCGCATTCTGCACACCTACTCTAGCATTGAAATCCCCTGCTATTATAACTTTCTCTTTAGCACCAAACTGGCTCAAAACAGCTTTTAGCTCATTCCAGAAATCTTCCTATCAGAAGACTGCGAGTCACAAAGATCATACATTACAATAATTACTATTCTCTGAAGTTTCGCCTTCAAATGAATCCAAAGAATTCTCCCACTGATGCAGCTATAGTGAATCAAGTTGTTCATCTTTTAACTTAAAATCACACCTACACCAGCCTGTCCTCTCACATTATCCAACGCTCCAGACCACGTACTCACTGTAACATTCACTTCTTCTATCCCAATTTCCTTCTTTTTAGTTTCACTCACACACAGCACATCCAATTTATAGTTATTAATTTCTTCAATCGCCTCATTCATCTTTCCATTTATTCCTCTAGTATTCGCACACACACCAATCTTACACTCACTCAGTCAGGATCTCTTTCTCATGTGGTAAGCCCACCATATCCCACATGAGTCTGGAATAGTAACACCCCCACACACACACACATTTTCAAGTTGAAATACAAATAATTATGGAATAAAATGATATTTAACAACAGTAAACAATAATGGGCAGAAGGAACATGATGAGAAATCTTGAGCCCGCCTACCTTCCACTTTCAAAAGTCAGAATTGTGTCCTCAGACCGTTCACTCCCCTAAAATTTGTTACATTGCACATTGACTTTGAGAATAACCCAAATGATAATGGGAAAGGCGGAATTACTCAAATTAGTGGGAAAATCTCATTCCTGAAGATTTAGTTGACAATCTGCTTTTATTGTACATGAGATTCTTCCACAGATTTGTAGAATTCCACTTTCTTTTTGTCAGCATTTGGGTCATTCTTGAGATCAGTTCAAAACTGTAGAGAAATTTAGGGATATTAGTGTGGCTGTTGAGGTTTTTCCATCGGGAGACAGTATTTCACCTGTCAAAACTTGCAAAAATGGAGCGAAGATATTTTCTGTAATTGTAATTTTATTTTCTCCAACGTTGCTTCTGTCCAGTATTGTTGTTAAATATCATTTTATTGCATAAATGTTTGTATTTCAGCTTGGAACTGTAGGCAATGATTTCCGGAAACGGAAGTTGGATGGTGCAAAGGTTTCCCTAGAATCTTCAGAAATGAGATTCTTCAGCTAATTTGAGTAATTCCGCCTTTTCCATTATCATTTGGGTTATTCTCGAAGTCGATGTGCAACTTAACAAAAATTTGGAGGAATGAAGGGTCTGAGGATACAATTCTGATTTTTGAAAATGGAAGGTAGGCGGGCTCAAAATTTCTCATCATGTTCCTTCTGCCCATTATTGTTTACTGTTGTTACATATCATTGTATTTCATAAATATTTGTATTTCAACTTGAAAATGGTGGGATTGGGGCTCCGGAAACAGAAGTCGGACAGAGCAAAGATTTTAAATTTTTTTCTCATGATGTTCCTTCTCTCCTGTGTTGTTCTTAAAGCTTATTTCCTCAACACCCCCCCCCCCTTCTCCCCAAATGTTTGCATTTAAGCTGATAATGAAAGTTACAAAGTTGGAAAATTTGTTAAGAATTGATACAGGGTGTTCAGAAGTTTTCATATTCTCAAAGTTACACTATTTATCTGAAATGTTGAAAGCTATTATATCGTGTATTCATGTCTGAAAACTCTTTCAACACGATACGATGGAGGAGATTACTGTCATTTGAGGGTGTAAAAAAGAAAGAAAAGTGAAAAGGAATGAATGGGTAGAGAAAGATAGCAGCAGAAGGAAAAACTAAGCAATGAATGCTGTGCAACTTACTGAGAGAAAAAAAAAAAAAAAGCTTGCTCACAGGAGAATCTTGAACTGGTGTACCGGCAAGTTCAGCAACTAAACAAAAAAGAAAAAACTGTTTCAAGTAATGTCTTTCAAAATCTTTTTTTTAATTCAGTAATTTTATAAATGTGAATACAGTGATAATAAATATGCTTCATTTCAATATTTGCATAAGTAAATTACAGTAAACAATTCTGTCTTGCTCAGTTCAGCTTTTTTTTTTTTTTATCAGTCCATCAGTTTCATGTATGTACATTTGAGTACAGGGGTCCTAACGAAAGTTCTGCACACTGTCCATTTTTGAGAAAAGTGTGAAGTAACAGAGAAAACTTACTTATTGCCATTTAATGTACTTCCCTCCCCTGCTAATGACATCTTGCAAGTGATGTGGTAGGTCCTGGAGGCCCCGTAGTGTGCCATCTTTGTTCAGCTGTCGTATTACTCGGGCCACATCCAATGACAGTTCGTCCAGCAATTCGTAGCGGATGCCACGAAGCCGATTTTTGAAATTTGGGAAAAGATCAAAGTTGGGTTGGACTGAGATCAGGGCTGTATGGTGGGTGGGATAAAGTTTCTCATCCATATTTCGACAAGTCCCCATACCAATGCTGCACCATGACACGATGCATTGTCATGCAACAAGATCGAATTTTCAGTCTCAACTTTGTCCTCAGAAAGAAATTAATTGTGCTTCGATTAAGAGTTCCTTCCCCGCAAACTTTTTCCTAGGCAGTGTAGATCTGTATCAGAATTTTTCCCTGCAGAGTTTCTATTTTCACATACAAGCGCTGGTCTAACGCCATGACTGGACCTGAGGAGCTGCACGCTACCATTTCCAAACCCTCGAGGCCATGTCCACACAGCAAATGATAGCGTGTTGTTCTGACACCACTGCGTTGCTGAAAGTCTGACCTTGACATGTGGCACTCATTTTCCGAATTGCATCGTCCGCTTCCATTTTCGATTAATGTGTGCAGATCTTTTGTTATGGCCCTTGCATATACAGTTATGTTTTTCACTTTTATATGGAATTCTGCACTAGTTTTGATGTTTTACTGAGTTTCTATCATATTTTCAATTCAGTTATACATAATTAATTTATTATTTTCATGCGATTGTGTATTATACAGGGTGTCTCAAAAATACACGGCAAAACTGCAGGAATGAGTTCCTCATAGGTAGATAAGAGAAAAAATTTATATCAACATAGGTCCGGAAAGGCTTGGTTTCCGAGTTATGAATGTCTATCTATGACACTTAACTGTTCACATTACCTGACTCAGGTCTGTCTTGGTTTCCCAGTTATTCACCAGAAGGTTTTACCTCCCGCAGGTGAATTCCTTCATCACAAGGTACTGACAAAGTCTGGTGGTTTTTCTTTCCGACCATGTACTCAAACCAGGAGCAAGCGGATATGCACTTTATGTACGGTTTGCGGATGGCAATGCTCTGGAGGCTAGTCGTTTGTACCACAAAAGGTTCCCAGGACGAAAATGTCCAGACAGGAAAATGTTTTAAAGTATCTATCGCCGCCTTTGTGAACATGGGACCTTTACATCTCGGCTGCCAACAGAGGACGGCTAAGATCTATGGCTCCTGAAGTAGAGGCGGAGATTGTGGATTTTGTGCATGTGACTCCTGGAATCAGCACACGCAGATTAGCAATGCAACTGCCTGTTCATCATTTGACTATTTGGAGAGTGTTGCGAGAACAACACCTGTATCCGTACCATCTGCAACGGGTACAGGCCTTGTCACCAGCAGATTACCATGTGCGAGTAATGTTCTGCCAGTGGTTCTTGCAGCAGCGTGGTACAACTCCTAACTTTCCTACCTTAGTGATATTCACCGATGAAGCACAGTTCACACGCAACGGAATCCTAAACTTTCACAATCAGCATGTATGGGCAGAGGAAAATCCACATGCAATTCGTCCATCACGTCACCAACAGCGGTTCAGCCTAAACATCTGGACAGGTGTTTTTGGTGCAAGTTATTTGGGCTCCATGTACTTCCCAACAAACTCACGGGGCAGGCATACCATACCTTTTTGGAAAACAACATTCCTGATTTCTTGGACATGCCACGCCACTGATCATTCATCAACAAGATCACTTTATGCACGATGGCGCTCCTGCACATTTTAGCCACCTGGCTCGCAATTACTGGAATCGAAAGTTCCCTAGTCAGTGGATAGGTAGGTAGAGGTGGACCAACTGCCTGGCCTCCACGCTCACCAGATTTAAACCCTCTAGATTTCTTCTTGTGGGGCCATTTAAAATCATTGGTGTATTAAACTCCAGTAGCAGATGTGGAAACTCTCCGCAATTAAATTGCGGCTGGTTGTGAAGCAATACAACACATGCCAGAAATTTGGCAGCGTCTTCGCGAGTCCATGAGACATCGACGTGAGGCCTGTATTGAGGCAGAAAGTGGACATTTTGAACAATTACTATAAGGTAATGTGAACAGTTTTAAAAGTTTCATAGACAGCAGACCTTCATAACTTGGAAATCAGGCATTTCCGGACCTATGTTGACATAAACTTTCTTTCTTATCTACCTATGAGGAACTCATTCCTGCAGTTTTGCCGTGTATTTTTGAGACATCCTGTATACTGATTTTCAGTTCATCAAAAATACCCAGTTCTTGAATTCTTTTATATGTAACCCAGTATGTTACAACTTTGAGAGAGTCGAGACTGCTTTTTTTTTTTTTTTTCCAGCCATGAAGAGTAGATGGTGCTACTAAAAGTTTACTAAATAATGTTCGCAGTTCTCTTTTTTCTCAGAATTCAAGAAATTTTAAACAAAGATTATAATGAATATTTTACTCAGCACTAGTGCTAAACAAACTAATGGGCAAACTGCTTTGAAAAGAGCAATACTTATAACTAAAGGATGTGTAATAGGGGTATTGAATATAAAAACAGAATCATATTTAAATTTACTACGTATATTTCCGAAGTAAGATTATTTTTTTTTGTATGTTAAAAATATGAAATTGTACAGAATTTCTTAATCTAGTTAATACAAAATTCAAAAATACTCGTAAGCATATGGTACTAAACAAAGTATTAATGTGTGTGGGGGGGGGGGGGGGTTGGAGGCATTCAAAATTTTACAATGGAATTTTAACATTTTGAAATGTTTTTTTTTTTTCGCATGTATACATTTTTAAGGCCATCCCCAAAAAACATGTAACCAAGTTTCCACTCTTATGTTTGATTTTTAATTATTTGGCTCAAAACATTTCCTCACCCACAATACACACTAAGAGGATGGAAGAGGTTTTTAGAGTTCAGATTTTCAGTTAGGTTCAGGATTTGGTTTTACATGAAATTTTAAATGTGCTGTACTTTGTCATTGAGTTATTGCATTTTATGTTTAAAAAATGTGATACACTAATATAATTCAGATATCTGTTAATATCTGTAATTGTTTGGTGCCAGCTATAAAAAAAAAAAGCAAGCATGTTCTGTAATGCTTTTGCTAATTCATGTTCTAATTATTGAAAATATGTATGTTTCTAATATTTCAGTTTGGCTGTAGCTGCTATTCCTGAAGGACTTCCAATTGTTGTTACTGTCACCCTGGCATTAGGAGTCATGAGAATGGCCAAAAGGAATGCTATCATTAAAAAGCTGCCTACTGTAGAAACTCTTGGTTAGTGTTAAATATATCATTTGGTGTGGGAGTATTAACAATTATTTCATTTTTTTCTCTTTGTGGTGCATAACATTAACAAATTCTGAAAGGAACACTTGTAAGCATTATTCATTCTTGAACAGCTGCACTGGTTGACAGCACTGGCTAGTCTCCACTGAGGCCTAGATTCAAGCACTAGATAAAGTCATGTGTTTGACTTACTGCATTGGCTGTTCCCCTTTGCTGGATCCAGTATCTCCAAATTAGGCACAGGTTACTGTTTATAGCCCTAAGAGTTGCTCATGGGGTTAATTACCCCTCCCCATACATAGACATATGTGTGGCGGGGATAATTTAAAAAAAGGAATGCTATCATTAAAAGCACTTTCCCCCAATACATATGTATGGGAGGGATAATTAACCCCATGAGCAACAACTCTTAGGGTTATAAACAGTAACCTGTGCCTAATTTGGAGACACTGGCTCCAGGAAAGGTGAAGAGCCAGTGTTCCTTTCAGAATTTGTCAGAATTTGTTGATGTTATTATCCCCCCCCCCCCCCCGGAGTTTTTCTACGTTTTATTAAAAGTTGCAAATATGAGCAGCAAAATGGTGCACGTCAGGGGCCCAACAGTATGAGAGTGGATTACGCTGTTGAAAAGTAAAGCACATGTCAGTGACCCATTTCAATTCTGTATGCTTTTAGGGCAATAAAATTGGTCCATTTGCTTTATTATCTCAGCCTATCCTTTCTTTGTTTTTTTTGTTTTTTTTTTGCATGACATTACATGCACCTGTAACATTTAAAAATAGTAATTGTTTCAAAATTAACAAAATGACTACTCATTAGTATAAATTCAGTTGTTTCATGTGTAACTGTGTGATTAAAAATAAATTTTAACATCAGTGCTTTAATACTTCAAGTTTGTAGCACAAAAATTCCACTTTGCAATCTCAAAATAGTCTACATTTAAACAACTTAAAAAAAAATATGGGCATTCTGTCGTAATTTTAGGGAAATGCTTGAAGACAAAATTTAGCAGAAAGAAAGCAATAATTGTTAGAAAGTTCCAATGACTGTTGTGCATCAATACTGGTGCATAGTCAATCAGCGCTTACAGCATAGTAAATCTATTTATTTACTGGTCTATTTATTTACACATATAGATTCGCCAAGCTTTTGCTCTCCACTGGGAGGTTTTTTCAAGGCAACAGTAGACATAAAATGCAAGGAATTAGAACATGTAAGAAACAGATTATTTTTTGAAAATAATGCAGGTGGCATCATGAGCAGTATTATATGAATTTTTATCACACAATTATACAATATGTTGCAATCCTTTAATAATGCATGTCGAACCATTGGTAGTTCCATAGAGACCATATCATGGCATGCTAATTTGCTAAAATGGTTAGAAAACCACCTAATATTAGTCTCCACCTTATTGACAACATTTTGCCTCACATTACACAACTGCAACACATCCTCATTCCTCACATGATCATAGAGTGTTATGTCACAAACCCCCTCAAAGCAAGGCATCTCTCCAGCACACAAACAACTCCAACATCTCTTCTTCAGTACCCAGGTTTCACTGCCATACATCAGAATAGGAACAATTACACCTTCATACACAGCAATTCGAGAATTTCTTGAGAACCCATCATTCCTGTAAAATCCTTCTAAAGTAGCTATGACTTTCAATGAAGAATTCACTCACCTATTAATTTCAAGCTATTTATGTTATTTCACTTAATTTTCACTTCATCCTTAAGTTTTGCACTCCACTGTATTTAATATGAAGTTTTTCATATTGTTACCCTAAGTTGGACCCACTAGTCAAGTTCCCGATAAGTAGACAAATGTTGAAGCCCCATGATGTCTGCTATTCAGAGGCTTTACTGTATTTAATTTAAACAAAATATGCAAATTTGTATAGTTCAGTGGAAGGCGTCTTTTATTTACAGTAGTTCAAGCTAAAATTTCGTGTACTTTTTTCATTTCAAAGGTAAAAAGCTTTCAAGATGTTTAGGAATACTGCAGCAAAAGTGGATATATTTGTAGTATTTCTAAAAGTCTTGAAATCCTTTTATGCAATTCCTTTTCAGTAGCTGCAAGTTCTCTCTAACCTTCTATGAAGCTTTCTTGTGGAATACTATTATAATGATTGTATATAGTTTTTATTATTATTATTATTATTATTCAGCAGAGTGTGTATAACATTCTAGATAAATAGATAAAGTAACATGCACAACCTGTCAACACCTGTGTAGGTGACTGATTTCTTGTGACTTTTGGTAACATTAAAATAGTAGTTGCAACTTTTTCTACCAATTGCAGTCTATGTAATGCAGTAGTCGTGCTGCCGATTACATTCTTCACAATTTGTGAAAAAAAAATTGTTTTGGCAATTGATAAAAAGTTTTGTCGAAAATTATTGGTGATTACCTTTTTTAGTGACGTCCAGGCAAAAACTATGTTTAATTTTTATTCGATTTGGCATTCGAAAAATTAAATTCGAATGTTAGTTACTTTTTACATTGTGCGTGAGACAGAAAGTAATTACATGAAAAAGGTGAAGCAATCACTGATGTAAGACCTGTGTAACGCTTTATATTTTTATGGTTTTTATAATTCCATTGGAATTATAAAAACCATAAAAATATAAAGCGAATATATATGGGGAAAAATTGATGACTTCAGTTTACATTTGGCAAAAAAAAAAAAATAATAATAATAATTTGGTGAATGGGTTGGCAAAAACTTTTTAAAAAGTCAGAGCAGCCACTGTAATGCATTTTTAAATGTGTTAGTGACAGATTTGTTTAGACTTGATCAGCAGCATTTATTCACATTATTATTATTTTTTTTTTTTTGTAAGATCTAATATGGTGTACATTTACGCTCCATTTATCCTGAAGGAGCTGAGCATCTTCAGGACAAATGGAGCGTAAATGTTTAAATCATTGTGACATCATCAGCATCAACTTCATTTCTTTCAAGTATGGGGAAACAATTAACCACAATCAGTGACTGTAAGAACACTGATGATGTCACAGTGATTTAAATGTTACACTCTATTTGTCCTGATAAAGCCAAGCCCAAATGCTCAGCAAAACTATACAGATTTTAAAATGAAATATTTCATTGTGAATAAACATTGCTGATTTAATCTTTCTCAACGTCACAAGCATTGTAATCTTAAAAAAAAAAATTATATTCAGAGATTTTTTTAGTAGCAGATTTAAATCTTTGGCTGCTATTTGCCTTTGTAATATTTTATGCCATCAACCGGTGCTTTTGAGTCATATGTGCTGAGAGATACAAGATGATTTGAGGGTGCAAACCAAGGAGCTGTATTTTTTTCCATCATAGTTTCTGTTGTCTGAAATATGGGAAAGGTTACACATGATGTGGAATTTTAAGAAAATATGAAATTCATTTCAGCTAGATAAGTTATCTTGTGTGCTGACAACAGTGCTTCAAGAAGTGTCCTATCACTATAATGATCCTGTTGTTAAATCACTGCAACATGATTGGTTGTGCTCAAGTTGTGGGTAACACTTCAAAGATTTTTGTTCTGTGATTCTGGTGCATAGCTTTCTTTGCAACCTAGAGCCATAAATTTGGAATGAGTGACTCATGATCCAATATGTGCTAATAATTTGTGCATATGCAAAATATTAGCATGTGTGGAACATATTCTGTTTTTGTTAACACAGGTGTAATTTTGGAAAAACTACTGAGTATTAATTAATGGCAATAAGAAGTGCTACTAGTTTCACCTAAAATTATAGCAAATTTCGTAATTTGTTGTTACCACTTGCATAGATATCGACTAATACGGATTTTCTGTAATTTTACTGATTTTTGGTTGCTGTTACAGAAGTACGGACATACCGATGAAATTATGGAAAAACACTTTGATTTTTCTGATATGAAAAGCAATTTTCTCATCAACTTAAAATTTTTTTGTTTGTTCTTCAAGTTCTTTTGAGGGGGAGGGGGGGCTTAAAGCTGTGTTTTGCATAATATATGTTTCTGTGTTTTAATTGGTAATCTCACGAGCTATTTATCTACAACAGGAAATAATAGCAGCCGCTTAATGCTGGCTCAGCCTTTCCCATTGTATCCCTTCCATGATGCCTTCCATGACATCTGCAGCTACACAGAACACTGTGTTGTATGGATACTGCTCCACTTGAATAACCTTTTTATTTTTCCCCTCTCTCTCGTGGTCTCTGTACCATGTGCTTCTGTCAGATAGAAAAGCATAGCAATCGTGAAGTTTTTTTATTATTATTTATTTAAAATGAAGCATTTTTCAGGCCAACCTTCTTCGTCTAAAAAGAAAGTGTTTTCTAGAAACATACCACAGAGACTTGCCTTGTTTTTAAAAGTCACAGGTTTCTGTGAACTATGTTTTGAAGCATTTGTAGATGCGATTTTAGTTTCGCTTGCTGTGGGCAGCAGTGGCGCACTCTCAGTGGGGGTGGCCCAGGGTCCCAGGCCCTCCTCATGAGGTATCAGTTGGCCCTTCGTTCTGTGTTATTGGTGGTTATTCGTGATTATACTTGTATATGTTTTTAAATATATAATTTATACAAATAGTTGGAAGCACACTTTAATATGGGGAAGATATTATTATCGCTTCTCAATATTTTGGGAAATGTTTACTCCTGGGTAGTTTCATTTTCATCTTCAATATTTTGGACCACCGCCATAAAGAAATCCTGGGTACCCCACTGGTGGGACGGGATGATTGCCGAAGGCATACAGAATTGAAGAAGCATAAACATTCCAAGAAATGATTTTTCTTCATGTCTGGAGTAATCTTTTGTATTTTTCCGGTAGACAGTATTTTGTAATTTTTCCACTTGGGAAAAATCGTTTGTCGTATTAATTCTTCTTCTTTTTTCTTTTTTTTTCTTTTTAATAGTTGTTGTGACAAACTAGAATTTGTTACCATGTTAAATACCCAACGTCACCGATGTGGACGATTACAGAAAATAATGGAAAAAGATTTTTTCTGGTTACTGAAAACTACTTTTAGAGGTTGACATCTATGCGCTTGTAGATTGCCTTTGTTATAGAACACTATTGTGCAAGGCTGAAGAAAGCCTTGGCTGCCCAGTTTGTTTTGCTTAAATATTTGTAATTTGCAGTAAATGGGAGCACTGGTGATATTGAAAAAAGTACCAAAAATGTGTTTAAAACAGTAAAATGGTAACACAACGTGAAGATAAAGGGCTGCAAAGAGATGGAAATATTATTTTTTCTTACGAGCATTTTGACAGAAAATATAATGCAATGAAGATGATACTATTTGTGACCATGATCATTTTGTTAATTGCAGTAGTTAAGGCTTTTGTTCGCTTTTCAACTTTTTAGAAACATACATTTTCAGATATAGGCCTACCAAACACTACGGATTGTCCGTAGTTTCTATGGATTCTTCGATCTAACTAATGGACAATGGTAATGCTGAAAAAACTAGGAATTTTTGTTCTTTATTCACTGAAAATAACATAAGAGTACTTTAAAAATGTCAGTTACTTTTTTAATGAGATTGTTTCTTTGTCATTTCTTTGGACTTTTGGGTCATCCTGTGAATTGTGTCTGAAATTGCTTTTCAGGATCAACATGACAGGTGTGAAATATACAACAATTTCTTCATCCCCCAGAATTTCACAATCTACAGATATGTTGCCACAGAATATGCAGTGGATTTTTTTTTTTTTTCTGAATTTCACGCCGTGCGGATTATGCATAACATTTTTTTTTTTTAATTTCATGGCTTGTGGATTATACACCACCACAGATTGTACAAGGGGGGGGGGTGTCCAAATTTCGTTGGCTGCAGATTATTCGAATTTTGATTTATATGTGCAAAATTTAACTTCAGCTAATTGTATTTTAATAAAAGCAAAACACAAATTTTTTTGAGATTAGTAACTCTAAGAACAAGAAAAGAAAATTATGAACCAAATTGGAATTTTATTTAATAATAAGCGGTTTGCTTAAAAAAACGGCAGCAAATGCAATATATTACTTTTCTTTCTAGCATCAACACCACACGTTTACATATTATTCTTTGAAATTTTAATTCGTCTCATCTGGCTTCTAGATCTAGAAGATATTTGTCCAGCGTTGCTGTCGAATATATGAACATTAGTTATCTGTACTTGAATAATTATGTGACTGACTATGAGCAGAGACTTAGTTTCTTAAAGTCATACTAACCTTTTTTGTTATGCTAGATGCTAGTTATTTTAATTTTTCTGTGATTGTTTGCATTGGGCATTTTATCATAGCTCTTCCTCAAAGTAATTAGTCATTTGATGGCTTAATTTTTGGGGCTTGCCATATCGGGCAGTAAAGTAAAATTGTTTCAAGCATTGGTGTTACACCTGCAAATGGAATCTTCCATTTATGTAACATTGGTATGGTTTTAAGAACATTTGATATCAGTGTCTTTGAAGTTCTGACAACAAAAGTTTTTCTTGGAATATTTAACTTCTGGCAGCCATTCTTCTGTCTCTGGGGATAGATTTCCATCTTTTGAAAATTTTGGATACCTGTTATAATTATCAGATTATTTTAGAACTCTGTTTCCTCACATGCTTTTCTTTTCCCTTTGAAAATTATGTAAAATCGTATTTCTATGTTCACTGAAATTGTGGAGTTGCACCAAATGTTTTTAAGTGTTCAAAGTGCATTAAAAATTTGACGCAATTGAATGCCTGCCAAGTATTCCGGATTTTAATGTCTTCCTGTCAGAAAAGCTTTTTACTAGATTTCGTTATATTTCTGAAAGTACACAATGTCTGTCCACTGAATGACATTATTTCAGAATTGGCAAAAGTGACTATTATAGTAGGATGAAAATATTCCATTTTTGGAATTTTTCTGATGCAGTTCTTCTTTTATTAACTTCTCTTCCTGAGTATATTCCTTATTTTTAATTGTTCTCTGATAATGTTCATTTCTTATTTTATCATAATGGTGCAAAGGAGCGACTTGATATTTTTTAAGGACCTTTCCTCGTGTTTCTGTATTTTAACATTTTAACACTCTCTCCTTCAAGATCAATCAATGGAGCTCGCATTTTTACCTCCACTTTCCATTTTTTTAAGTGAAATTAAATTTCGAGCTCTGTGCTTGATCTGTCTGTGATGGGAAAAAAATTGTTTTTATACAGCTGAAATGATTTTGTTGAAAATCATTTCAGCTGTATATATATATAATATAAATTTTTTATTTTTTTTGAAAATGCATGTTTTGCCAATCCTTAGTCACCTCTTTCTATAGCAAGGAACAGAGCAGGCATTTTCTTAACAAAATTAAAGTTAAAAAACACTACTTCCTATTCGTTTTGTGTAGACAACTTTGTGGGTCATGATAGACGGCAGCAGGCAGTTAAAGTTCTGATTTTGAAGTTTAGTTCTTCTTTAAACAAAAAAGGAAAACGCTCGTGCCTTTTGCTTATTGATATAGCAGAGCCAATAAATGGGAAAATTATTCATTTTCAATTAAATTAAAGTTTAAAATGTGATATTGCCACTTCTCCCTCTGCCATGAAAACAACTATACAGGCCATGGAAATGGCTGTTTGTGGCATACATTGGGTAAGTAGCAATTTTTAACTTGAATTGTGCTCTAAAAAAAGAAATGCTTTTTTTCTGTGATGGGTATAAGAAGAAAGAACTATGAAAAGAGAAATGAACATTCGTTAAGAAAATTTATTAAAAAAATATGGCCATATCTCCAGCGATATCTGGATCAATAGAGCAACAAAAGAAGAAAGTTTTATCTTCAAGAAAAAATTTGTAACTAGGTATGTTTTTAATGTTTTTGGAAATCATATTTAATTCCCCCTTCCTGCATATCTAATGAGGGTTTCAATTCTGAATATTATTAGTCTATGGCCCAAGAATTGGAAGTCCTGAAAACTTCCAATTCCTACCAGTTTTTAAGTAATTAGAATACATCAATTCAAATGCATATGGCTGGTGTGTATGTGTGTACAGGTGGGGATGGGGGATAATTATGTGTATATTCCTCACTGCATTGACTGATAAAGACCCAACTCCACAATATGGTATGACTCAATTTTCAGTCTTGGTTTGAGCACCATGATGTAGCTTCATAAAATGAATTGCTTTCTGTGTGTAACAATATATTGTTTTCAAAGAAAGAAAAATTGTGAGTGTTATTGTCACAGTGAAAGAGTGAAAGTTGGCTGTTAGTCTATTCCTGCTGTGCTGCTTGGGTGAACAGTGGTGTGAAAAATGCTTCAAATCCATATTTGTAAATTCCATTTTGTTTCAGAGGCTTTCAAAGCAGATCACAAGCTGTTTGAGAGATAAAGTAAGGGGTCTAAATAAAGTGGGGTACATATAAAAAAATTTACCTTAAAATATGTCATTGTACTTTCAAATCAAAGTGTTCTTGCATTTCTTATTTATGTTCCTGTTTTTGCTACCAATTTGCATGTCATAACCAAGTTCTTGTACTCTTTTAGGTTGCGTTAATGTTGTCTGCTGTGATAAAACTGGGACCCTTACCAAAAATGAAATGACTGTTACCAACATTGTTACTTCTGAAATGTATCATGCCGAGGTAAGTGAATTTCTTCAGGAACAAAGACCATGATATGTGCATCTTCCATAATGCTTTGGGGTTCCTTTCGGCAAAACTTCACCTCAGTTGTGATGAGTGATGATGCAGTGATTGATAGACGACCATCAGAGACCATTTTGATAAAACAGTTCATAATGATGGGGGAAAAAAAAAAAGAAAAAAAGCACATTAGTTAAGGTGCCTGCTACATATATATTCTTATTAAGATAAAATTTTACTGAAAATGAAAATACCATCATAGTAGTTCAAAATATTTTTGTGAAGGTACCGTTTGAGCTAAAATATTTTTGTGAAGATACCACCCATTGGTATCAAATGACACCTGGATCAATCCCTGGTAGTGTAATAAGAACTAGCCTTAAAAAGCATTGAAATTGTGGCAGTTCCACAGGATAACTTTCCAAGTTTTTAAATTAAAATTTAGGATTTCAAACTGCGTTGGGGATGGAGCTTTTTAGCACTGTATCAAGTGAAGTCTTAATCCTGTTAAAATCAATGTATGCCGCCCCGGTGGCGCAGTGGTCTAAGCGATGGCCTCTGATCATTCGTCCGTAAGGGGTCCGGGTTCGAATCCCGGTGAGGCATGGATGTTGTGTTTGTCTTACGGCACTGGCTCTCTCCCTTCCCTGGAACCAGTGACCCTAAATTAGGGACGGGCGACTGCTTATAGCCCATTGAGTTGCTCACGGTGGTCGTTAAACCTCCAATCAAAAAAAAAAAAAAAAAAAAAAAAAAATCAATGTATTTTTACATAATTGGAACGAGCGATGGTTGCCTTAGACACACACTGTTGAATACACAAATTCCACTTCATAGCGTTGGTTCAGAATTTATTGGGCCAAAATATTTATTTACAATACAAATGTCCAAGGCCAAGTACTTTCCATACTAAAGTTTAGAAGATATATGTTGCAGCTTGAGTCCATATTTTTCTGAAATTCCTTAAATGTTTCAAGAGCAATATGAGTGAAATGGAGGGGAACACAGTAAAATTAGAATTTGTAAAATCTTGTGCTCATCATTTGATTTTGCTGAAATGCCCAATAAATTCAGATTCTTAAATGTTCTGTGAGATTTCTGATGTTATGTAGATGCTGTGTTATATCAGTGTTTGTTATTCTACTGACATTCATTGGAGATAATTAGCCAACTATTATATGTCAAATTGATAGAAGTATGCTGGAAAAAAATCTTTTGTAACCAAAATAGATATGAATCCTAAAGGTGGACTGTTGACTCATGCTTTCATGTACACACACATAACTCAGCTCTTCTTTAAGATGCAGAGATTAGATCTACAAATAAAGTTAATCTAAAAAATTTAAATTGCAAATGAAGCTTTTGTTAACATATCAGACATCTTCATTCACATCTTGGCACATAACTTAAAGTTTCACGTATGCATATTATTATTATTTATTGTTGTTGTTGCTCAATGCATTTACTACTTCATTAATTTCAGAATTTTCCTCAGTGCACAACTTTCAAGAAAGGAAAGTGTAGATTATAAGAGTTCCAACCAGCCCCTCAAAACACATTTGCTTGTTAAGCAAACAGTAGTAGTTAAAAGACTGAATTGAATGTACTTCCCCTCACCCACTCTCCACCACTTCTCTAAAACTTATAAACATTGGAGAATGAAGATGTTAATTTAGTACCAAAATGGTAAAAGGGACTTTGTAAATAAACTTGTGAGGCATATCATTTTCAACTATGTCAGTGTGACTGTGTCTCCAGATTTTTTAATTGCACCGCCCTTGAGCTGGACACTTCTGCACTGAAAAGTAATATGCTTGTTTCACTGCCATGTCTTTCTGTTAAGAATGGATAACAATGGTGTGATGCAGTTATATATGTGACACTTCTGCACTACTCAACATGGCTTCCCCCCCCCCTCTCCTGGTTTCTAGATTAATTCAAAATGCTAAGAAAAAACCAGTTGTTGCTCTTCAACATGTTTCACAAAAAAAGGAACTAATGTTTGCTAGCTCAATCCCTTACCACGAACCTTCTGCCTACAAACTCATCAGTATCTTCAAAAGAGAAGGATATAGACTTGCCATTCGTTCTTCCCCTTCAATTTCTGTTATACTCCGTAATGACAGAGACCCAAGACCTCCGCTTTCTTTGCCTGGAGTGTATAAAATTCCGATCAAGACTAACGTTGGATTAACTGCGTACATAGGAAGTTCATTCCGAAAAATTCTTTCAAGACTTCAGGAACACAAATGTGATGTGAAATTTAGAAAACCTTCATCTTCCTTGTCTCTTCTTACCATGGCTGACACTTCTGCTATTCCACTTTGGTCTGATACTGAAAAGTTGGCTCCCTTCCAAAATTGGTGTGCTCTGGTGTTTAGAGAAAGTTCGGAAATTATTTTTCCAAAAATTGCAACTCTGAGCTCCCCATTTTCGTTCCTTACATCTGGAAATCCCTCATTGCATCATGTCACCCGGAGTTACCATTACAAAACTTACCTTTCCAATCTGGCAACGAAAACCAATCGTAGTCGCACTGATGAAGGCCATAGTAATGGCTGAAATATATTTGCATTAAACTTTTTATACGCAACTTAGCGTGTTCTACACTACCTTCTTCTTAATTAGCAAAGAATATCACCTTGGGGAGCACGAAAATGGCGTACTTCATTACTTTTGGTTTGGCCCCATATTTTCATTCTTTGCTATTGAAAGAAATTTCACAGTCATGTTTTGTACTATGTATTGATGAAGCTCTGAATGCTGTTGCCTAAAGAGAGCAAATGGACTTTATAATTAGATACTGGCCTGAAAATTCTAATGAAGTAAAGGTGCGTTTTTTAAATTTAGTTTTCCTTGGCCATTCTACTGCCCAGGATTTATATGAAAAAATTTTGTGAAGGCTCATCAGATTTTAATTTGAAAATCTTTTACACATTTCTATGGATGGGCCACACGTGAATCTAAAATTTTGGAGACATATTTGTGATGAACTTAAAGAAAACAAAGGTTATTCTTTATTAAATATTGGGACTTGTAGTCTCCATGTAATTCACGGAGCATTCTAGAGAGGAAACAGAATCAGAATAACACCCATGGTAGTGGGGGGGCTCTGTAACTTTAAGGTCTTACCAATAAATGATGTCAATGTAATCTTCAGCATCAAAGTTTATTACCGGTATATCAAAATTTCTTATGACAGGACCAGCATTTTTTCTTGCAGCAAGTATGCTTTTTACAGCAAGCTTACGAATACTTTGTCAGTTGTCATTTAGCATGGCTAGCAATACATTCTCCGGATGAACTAAGTAGCCGTTTCTTTGGATGGCTTTCTGAAAAGTGGCTTTTACAGGACCCTCCAAATGCTTTAAAATGATATTGTTTTCCATAGATTCTTAGTGCCTTATATCACAGTTGGATTGCATTTCATAGTGAACCATGCAGGGCATAAACTGTCATTAAAATGTTGCCAAAGATTTTAGGCTGTCAGATGAGCATTCACTTCCCACAATAAGGCGTAATATGCGGTTGGCTGTTGTCAGCCATCTTGCGTGTGATAATTTTCCCTGACTCCGACTTGCTATATCTGCTGTGCATTCTCCCCTTGAAATTGCATATATCAAGCAAATATTTCTGGTCATTGCTTAGGTCTAAAACATTTATATTTAAATCATTCAGTGGAAAATAATTTTTTTCAAATTTAACGGGTGGACGAAGATGGCAAGTGGGAAGGCTTTTACCAATTGGTCCCGTATAGCCACAAGGCCCAGATGTTTTGCCATCTATGTTTTCCATAATATGATGTAACGTTAACTCATTAGAATGGAGTTGACAGATTATCCACTGCAGTGGCCTTTGCAATGTTTCTTCTATTTGTCGAATAACTCCAGACTTTTCCCCAGTGTTAGTAGGGCAACCATCACAACCAATACATCGGAGCTGGGAAAAGTCGATATTATCTATCAAGTGTTCAAAAATGACATTCGCCGCATTTTTTGCACAACCAGATCGCGCCGTAGCATGATCGATGTATTTAGATCCTGGTTCTTCTATGAGCGGTAAATGTTCCTCTTGCCGAATATTTTGCTGTGTTTTTCCATCTTCAGATGTTTCAACGTACAATGTTTCATCTTTCCTACCGTGAAAATATAATGCTTTAATTATACGATCATTAGCCGTTCATTCTGCAAAACAGTGCGATTTTTCATTCGAGCTCTCCTGGCTTTACTTCTGTCGATCACAAGTGAAATGTTTGTTAACGGAACGTCCTGGTTTATGTCATGGAGTACAGCAGAAGCAAGTGCAGCAGCTGGACGATCTGATGTTCCATACCTGTCACAAGTTTGAGCAAATTTTCAAAGACTGTCTCTGGTTTCACATGATGGACTAGGAAAAGATGAAAAGCCTTGATTTTTTCGCTATCTTCGTCAATTTCGCTGTGTTCTAAATCATGTGTACCTTCATCTTTATTGATGAATTGCAAGTCAGGTGTGGTACAAGTGTGTTAGCACATTTGTCTGTTTCTGTTCTCTGTTTAATGCTTTGCTCATCTTGGGCTTTTCTCATAACTTTCTTTCACTTTTTTAAAGTCGTTTCTACGTCCACACCACCGATTAACATTCTCCATGAGGTTCACTGATCCACGAGAAACTCAAATTCTAGCTTAGGAACTTTTGTATTAAATGAACATTTACAAATTGATCTGTTTAGACATTTACAAGCAGTGATATCAAACAATTTGTCCGTGTTTTCTCTGTAAGTACTTAATTTCTTTCGAAATTGTTCTTTATTTTTATCTCTAGGATAACTCTTATTTAACTTCTGAACCATCTCAATTTCTTTCTTCAACATATCCATCATTGTTTGGCAAGAAATAATAGGTAAAGAAGCCTTACCCCAAATGGTTTCCACTTTGTCTAAAACATAACACACTACTTCCAAGAAGGCTGGATTCTTCTTGTTCTTTTCTGTTTTAGTCTGGTGCCAAAGCAGATTGTAGTACCTTATCACATCACGACAAGTAGGGAACACAATTTTGCTTATATCTTGATTACTACCAATGATAGGATTATCATGGTTTTTCGTTAAAGTCATAAGTGTACAAAGCGTTTAGAAAACTCAGTGTTTTTAACTTCACGCAAAACACAATATGCAAACTGAGAGCACGGTCTCACAACTGCAACTAAAACAACTGCGAAAGACAAAGTACCACCTGTGGTGTAGGTGGTGTGGAGGCGTGGTTTTGAGAGTAAACGGAGTAACGAACATCTACTCCGCCAAAACATGTCCTTCCATCAGTCACACGTGCCTCAAATGATACACACACAAGCCGACCTTTATTTCACACTTTTGCTTGTTGTTTTTACGGCTAACGAAGAGCTGCCAAAGATGTATATCAAGTATGATTAAACCTATAAAACAAAGAGGGGAAAAAAAAATTAGTCCTCAAAACTTTAAAGAGTTCTTCAAAAGAGGCTGATCTTTAGGCAAATTCGTGATTATTTCATGAGTTGTGCGCAGACACCAGGTGCCACTTAATAAACCCAATTTTATTTCTGTGTATATTACTAATCAAAATCTAAAACTTTATCAGTACCCAATCATTAGAGCACTTTAAACAAAAAATGGGAAATTTTTTGAAATGCTGTAAGATTTATTTTTGAAATGCTGTAAGTTTCAAACTCTTGGGCGATTGCGCAGACTGAAAATATATGATTAGAATGTTTTTATTTTTTTCTCTTGATAAGCATGTGGAACCACAACTTTTGACACATACCCCCTTTGTGGAAATTTTGCTCCACCATATTGTACATCCTGTTCTAAGGTATTTTAACGTTTTACAGTTCATTTTAGTTTTTTGTGATGACTACCCTTCTTGGAACAATTGTAGTTATTTTAAAAGAGACTCTTTTATACTGATCTAATGGATTTCAGAGCCCCCCTTAACTTCGTGACCAGTGAGTACGTACACCTTCGTGATTAATATACCTGCTGTTTTGGGGGTGTTTGAACTCAAGAACCGAGTGAAAGATAGTGCCCCGATGACTGGGCCAACAACTGTTACAACCAAATTTCTTGCAGTTAATTATAGTATTTTCCAATCGAGAAATGCATTTAACGCAAAAGAAAAATAACATGTAAAAAGTTACAACAGTTAAACCATTATCATTAAATAGATATTAACTAAAGACGAAAACTTTATTTAAGATTAATAAATTATATTTTAGTTACTTTCTTTTAGGCAGTTTTTCTAATCTTGTGTTAGGGGGTAAAACGTGAATTTCTTTTCAGCCTTGTGCTTAATAGTCGGTGAGCCACAATGCTGAAAACCACAATATTATACATGCTTCTATGTCATGTGCTTCCTTGCACATGAAATTAGGGTGGTGTTTCCGTCTTTCTAAACAAACAAGCCACTATGTGTGTCAACTATAGGCTAAACGACATCCACCTCTCTCTCACTCTTCACTAAGTGGGATGTGTCTGGGATTCATAACAAATGCCCCGCTGTGAAACCCGTGCTATTGTCCACACTCCCTGCCTCTTCAGTCAGTTGGATGTGAAGGTCTTTTACCCAATAAGAGGAAGAGTTACACAAGTACAACAATGAAGCAGTGGTGATGGTTGCCAGAGGCATAACTGGGCATTTCTGCACCCGGGGCAAACCACAAAATATGCAACCCCCCTCCTCCAATCTGTCTTTCTATCTTATATACATATACACAGACTATTCATACAGTTTTTCTCAACTTCTTCGGAGATCGGACCTTCAATACTACCTCAAATGAACTGAATGCAGCTCGCAGTAATTATTGAATAATCCCAGTGAAAATTTAAAAATATGAATGACATCCCTATCTTGCAACGTATAAGTCCCTCCGAGAAAAGATAAAGTGCAGGCCCAATTGTCACCAATGGAGGCCGTGATTCTTCTTTAGTTGGACGGACTATACAACCGTGGTTTCTGAATATAAGCAAATAACATTTCCTGAACCTTTTGAAGAAATGTGAATTTGACAAGTTTACCAAAATCAGCAAAACATATTAAAAAAAAAATCTGTAAATGGATAAATAACAAAGTATAGTACCATAAAAAAAAAAAAAAAAACTGGTGCAAAAGTTTGGATTCCAATCTTCCAATCTTTATAAGATTGCAAGCAGTGATTTTTGTGCCCACTTCTTTAACTGCACGCTTTTGATGGTTGCCATTCAGTGCATAACTTTCTGTGCACCTACAGCGCTTTCACCCCTGACTGTCAGATGCAAGTTGCACAGGCGGTTCAAAGTGTATTAAAAACAATGAACAGGTTTCCTAACACCTCCCTTTCATTGTATCATTTATCTTTGATCAAAGTCAGCTACCCTCTCAGCTGATGGATGGGGTCAGAATGATCATCAGATAAAAATTCCCTTGTGGTAAGTTTACATGTGGCTTTAGACTGGGCATGGGGTTATTCCCAATAATAAATTAAGGAGATAAATGGAACTGCAGCGTTGTACTTGGTACAGCATTATTCTCAGAAAATAGTCATTTGCAAAAGTTTAAGACCACCTGTTGGTATTAGGAGATTCCTGCCAATTGTGTTAGCTACTGTCTGTATTACTCAACTTCCTGTCACTGTTGCATCATCTCAGAGCGGCAGCTGTTGATGGAGTTGGGGGAAGCGTGCGGGCGTAAGTTTGCTTCTGGTTTTCATGTTGAGAGGTTTTGTACATATTTTCTATATAGCAAAAAATGGGCAAAAAGCGTCATTAAGTGTTACTCAGAAGGCACAAGTAGTGACTTTATATCATGAAGGGTACTCTGAAGATGACATAAGCAGAAAGGTGAATGTGAGCAAGACTGCTTGATACGATCATGAAATATCAAGATACAGGTGAATTTGACTACCAAAAGAGAAGTGGATGTCTAAGGAAAACAAACCCATGTGATGACAATGCCATACGGTGAATAGTTATGCGTTCTCCAAGGAGTTTGTGTAAGAAAATCAAGGCTTTTCTACATTCAAAAGAGTCTGATATTAGTATCACACTGTTTCCCGACATCTTAGCAAAGATTTTGGATTAAAGTTTTATAAACCTAGACTAACCTCTGTCGTGAAAAAGAAGAGACTCCAGTTTGCGAAGCGTCATCAGTAGTGAATTGCTGGAAATTGGAGCCAAGTTCGTTTTTCTGATTAAATCAACTGTGCATTAATTTGAATCATGTGAAGCTCGTGTTTGACGACCAAAAGGCAAAATGTTTGATGAAAAATACACCGTTAGCACCGTGAGACATCTGCCTAGTCAGATGATTTGGGGTGCTATGTCAGCATCCAGTACTGCTTGAATATCCTTTTTACCAACAGGCACTCCCATGACTGGTCCTTTTTATGTGGAAATGTTACGTGAAAAACTGTTAACTCATATGCAAGTACACAGATGCACAATCATTATGCATGATGGTACTCCATGCCACAGATCAAAGATAGTAAAGGACTACCTGCAGAGGAAAAACATAACTGTTCATAACTAGCCTGGTAATAGTACTGACCGTAACCCCATCAAAAATGTGTGGACCATTTTAAAAGACAAGGTAGCAGAAAAACAGCCATCAAATTCCCAGGCTTTGATTGATGCGATAAAGTACATGTGATGCAAAGACATTTCAAGTGACTACTGCAAATCCCTCATTGAGAGTATGCCACATCTTATTCTGTCCGTTATAAAAAACAAAGGTGGACACACAAAGTACTGATTTCGGTCTTTTTGTGTTCTTTAGAATGTTAAGTATTCATCTGTGGTGTCATTTTTTCAAATATTTCTGACTAGTAATTAGTTGTTTCTTTGAAAATTTTAATTTTCAATAAATTGGCGTGTGGTCTTAAAACTTTTGCAAATGACTGTACAATAATGGGGACAAAATCCTAGTTAAAGTAATTATATATTTTTTGTAAAATGTGTGTATTCAGCATGAATTGCATAATTGCTTTTGCATATGAACAGACTGGTGTTTCACATAGCGACATTTACTTATCTACTGTTTTCATTAATTTAGGTCAGTGGTGTTGGTTACAGTGAAGCTGGACATATACAAATGGCTGAATCTGGAAACAATCCACAACAACTGAACTCCATTAAAATGGTGTTAGAGGTAAACTTTTCAATTGTATTTGCCTAAATAATTACATAAGTTGCTTCTAGTATTTCAACTGTTGAATATTCAACAGTAAATGTTGTATGCTATGTCACTAATAGAACATATTTTATTTTTAGCATACAAATGAAGCAGTTATGTTCACACGCACGCACACATGCCACTAAGCTGTTCTCTGAGATTCAGAGGTTAGCTCTTCAAAGAAAGATCAGCTGTTAGATTAAAATGTAAAACTGATAGAACTAAATTTTACTTCTTCTTGGTTACTCAGTCCAAGGACTGGTTGTTCAGTAGATGTACTGTGTCTCCATTCCTCTCTGTTCTCTTCAAGTCATAGTATATCCTAGTATTAGTGTCTTGGAGTAACTGTGCTACAAAACTATTCCTTGGCTGTCCTCTTCCTCTCTTGCCTTGAATTTTCCCTTTCAAAACTTTCAGAATCAGGCCTCCATGGCACAATGTGTGTCCTGTCCATAACATTCTGCTTCTCTGTAACATTTTGATCAGATTCTTGGGTTCTCTTATTCTCTCCAGGACCTCCTCATTAGTCTTTCTATCGAGCCTACTTATTCTCTCCATTCTTGTATAGCTCCACATTTCAAATGCCTCCAGCCTTTTCACTTCCCTCTTGGTCAATGTCCATGTCTCAGAACGTAGATAGCTACTGGCCAAATCTTTAAAATTCTGTTCCTCAGTTTTAGACCTATATTTTTGTCTGTCAGTAGTCTTTAATTCTCTCTAAAAGCTGTTTACTTACTGTTGATGTATTTGCAGTGTTCTGGACACACAGTTCGAGCTTCACTGATATCCATCACATATCTCATACAGTACTTTTGTAATTCATACTCATTATCTTTTTCTCGTGCAGACATTCTCGAATCTGGTCTCCACATACATGCATGCACGCAATCACCTTGACCTTCCTTTGCATTTTTTCTTGCCACTTGGCCTGAATGAATTCTCCTTGTAAGTAAGCATATCACCACTCATTCTTTCAACAGGGCCAAACCACCTCAGAATATTTGTCTCTATCTAACTAACATTTTCCTTCACATTACACTTGTGCAACACATCTTCATTCTTCAACAGTTCCACTGTAAGTAATGCATTCCTCCAGCATACAAATGACTCCTTTGTCTCTTCTGTAAAACCAAGGTTTCACTACTGTACATTAGAGTAGGAACAATTATACTTTCATATACAGCCATTCAGGATTTTTTAAGAACCCGTTAGTCCTGTGAAATCCAGCCAAAGCAGCTATGACTTTCAAAGTTGAATTTGCTTGTATAACAATTTCAGTATCTAATCTGTTTTCTCTGTCAAACATGCTTCCTAAATGTTCAATCTCATTCACCTTCTCTAACTCTGTACCACTTAGACTGATCTTGTATTCAGTTCTAACAGTTCCTCATTCAAAAACCATAATTTTAGTTAGTTTTTTTTTTTCTGTATTTTTACTCTGCTTGAATTTCACAAACTTTGTACATCCTGTACAACACACTGTGCAACTCATTTTGCTCTCTGCCAACAGGACTGTTTTATCAGCATACAACAGCCTGCACACATGAAAATTGCCAAGACTGGTATTGTGAAACAGTTGCTCAATTAAAAAAAGTATGTACATATCTATATATTAATTCTATAAGGGTTTTTTACTGTGAGTCCTATTTTGAGAGAATGGCTGAACGTAAAGATGTGGTTGAGGTATCAAAATAAAGGTCTTACCCGGTAGATGTGCCAGTCGAAGAGAAAAAGGAGATTGGGGCAACGGTTCGGGCATTGTGGGGCAGTAAAGTTCCCATGTAAAGTCTATGGGAGAAGCGTGCGGTTGACTCACGCGCTGTTAAAGGCGGAAGCATGGAGGGACTGAGATAGTCCAAAGTTTTCTCTTTTCTGAGCGAACTGTTGCACAAAGCAACGCTAGCAGGTATTCGTATCAAAGTTCTTCTCATCGAAACAGCAAACACTCTCGAAGACCTAATTGCGTTATGCAGTTGGACTGTGTGATGTATATATATAATTTAATATTCATTCGATCCAGTTTATTCATGTAGGTAAGAAGTTTCCCATTATGTAAAGATGTAAATAAATATTCCGTTGCCCATTGTTAGTGAAAATATTATGGGCAACTGCTTATAGCCCATTGAGTTGCTCATGGTGGTCGTTAAGTTAAGCCTTCAGCAAAAAAAAAAAAAAAAATCATGAACCTAGACTATTGTCTTTACTGAAGTGGTTGAATGAATTTGTCAATCAAATAAAGTTTCAATTTGTTGTTTCATATGAGTTTATTCCTTTCAAAAAAAAAAAAAACGTCCATTCCGATGGGTGAAGAGTATTCGCAACGCAATCTCATTACCAACAGCATTTACAAACACAGTTGTCACTGAAGATGAGAGTGAAAGAGTGCGCTATCCAGTTGAATTTTTGCACACAATCGAGATGAGTGGACTTCCACCTCACATTTTCTGACTGAAAAAGAGTGCAGTCGTGATGCTTATCGTGAACCTGGCCACCCTGGTGGTGCAGTGTTCTAAACGCTGGCTTATGATAATTCGTTCGTGAAGGGTCTGGGTTCGAATCCCAGTGAGGCATGGATGTTGTGTTTGTCTACGGCACTGGCTCTCTTCCCTGGAACCAGTGACCCTAAGTTAGGGACCGGTGACTGCTTGTAGCCCATTGAGTTGCTCATGGTGGTCATTAAACCTTCAGTCAAAAAAAAAAAAAAATCACGAACCTGGATTCAGCCACGTCTTTACTGACGTGGCTGAATGAATTTGCCAATCAAAGCTTACATTTGTTGTTTCATACGAGTTTATTCTTTTAAAAAAAAACAAAAAACTAACCGTTGATTCCAACAGGTTTCGTCTAGTATATTGTAAAAAAGTATTCTAAGTGATTTATTTTATGATAAATATTTTGTGCCTTATGTAGAGGGGTTTTTTTTTCTAATGTTTTATGAACTTTTGTTAATTTTTTCTCTGCTGTATAGGTTGGCTGTGTGTGTAACAATGCTGAAGTTGTTGATGGCCAGTTACGAGGACAGCCAACTGAGGGAGCTTTGATCGTTGCTGCAAACAAGGTAAAGTTCTGTTAAGACTACAGATTTCTCTTGAAAAGTTTCCAGTGTTTGTGTCGCAGAAATGAATGTAATGGTTTTATATGCACAAGTGTTTTTGTATGTATAGATGTGTGGTAGAAAAAATTTTGCAAGACGATGGAATGATTAACAGATTCCATTTTGAAAGATCATAAAAAAATCTCTAAGGTATAATTAGGTAAAGTAAAAGCACAAACTTTATAAGTTTAAGATCAGAGAGTGAGAAGACAACAAGAAAAAGAAATGGCTAAAGGAAGGAAAAATTTTCAGTTTAAGTTTGTAAGCAGAAGATAATGGGAAAAGTTCTTTAGAATCAAAGGAGAGGGGGGGGGCAAATTATATAATTATAGATCAGGGTGAAAAGGGAGAGCCGCCCCGGTGGCGCAGTGGTCTAAGCGATGGCCTCTGATCATTCATCTGAACGGAGTCCGGGTTCGAATCCCAGTGAGGCATGGATGTTGTGTTTGTCTTAAGGCACTGGCTCTCTCCCTTCCCTGGAACCAGTGACCCTAAATTAGGGACGGGCGACTGCTTATAGCCCATTGAGTTGCTCATGGTGGTCGTTAAACCTCCAATAAAAAAAAAAAAAAAAAAGGGAGCATCCTCAGACAGGAGTCACCATAATAATTCTTAAATTAATTATGTATAGATACTCAGCCAGGGGAAGATCAGTTGCAAATAATCCTTATAAATGTTCAATATTAAAACCTGGAACTAGTGTTGATTCACCTTCACTGAAATCAAACAAATTAGTTTCAGCTAAATATGTAACTTCCCAAACACAAAAAGACTGAGGGAATGATGAATGGAGTAAATAAATATATGAAATAAAGGTAAAGTTGCAAATGCAGAATTTTTAGAAAAAAAAAAATGTCAAGGTTACGATTATAGAAAAGAGAGACTACTTCATAAGAGTTTATTTGGGCAAATCATTGACTGGAGTCTACATGGCAGGATTTAGAATTAGTGGAGTATCTGATTAGAAGTCTATTAATAACAAAATAAAGAATCCTAGTCCTAAAATTGGAGTCTAGAATACCATTAAAGAAAAAAAAGTAATAGCCCATCTATTATTCTGAATATTAAAACTATGCTGGAGGATTTTGATGGGAAAAGCAAGTTTGTTTCTGTTTCCTCTAATGTCTTAAAAGTAATTTGCTGATCCCTGAAGTGTTGAAAGATTCCCCAAAACCCCACTGCATTAGGGCCAATAATGCAGGCAATAGAACAACTGCAAATAAAAGCTACTTGTATTCTTGCTTTATGAAGTAGGAAAATGTGTATTTTATTACTAAAGAAATTTGTGTCATTAACTTGACATTCCTCAACTAAGATCATAATGCATAGGTGGATTTGAATTCTGGTCATGAAGGAAAAGTTCCTTAGAGCTGCAATCCCTAATTTAGGGGGACTATTACAGGGAAGAAGTTTTAGAACAAATAAACAATTATTATGTTGTGTAATTTATAGTTGAGTAGAGAACAAATAAACATTTATATGTTGTGTAATTTATAGTTGAGTAACAGACTGAGTAAATTAATTTTACATTACCCAGTAGTCAAACAGTCTAGACCATAGACCTGACTTCTTTATGACTAAGTCAGTGTGTGAATACTGAGAAAAGGTATGGATGTTGTATTTGGCCTTACAATTTTGAATCTCTCCCTTCCCTGGAACCTCTGGACTGAATTAGAGATAGGTGACTCAGATGCTCATGGGAGCTTGTTAAACCCTGGAAATAATAATTCTGCACATATGTTCTTTCTTTGCTTATCTACAGTCACGTTTGCTTTTAGAGAACATATTGAAAAATTCTTCAGATAAGGGCAAGGGTTACTAGTTAAATTATTGCATAATTGTAGTGCATGCTGAGAAATATGTAGAAATATTTAGTTTTTCTACTTAAGGATTTCATAATACTGCTTTGTATCACCTGCACGAACACTTTCTGTCATACCCCATAGTCATTTTTAGTCATCCAGTTTCTCCGAAGCACAAATTCTAGGTACAGTATATTTCATAATTATTCGTGTTTTAGTCTTCTTTCTTCATCCTTTTATGTTGATAAAATCATAATCTTTGCTAAAAGTCACCTTTTAGCAAAGATTATGATATAGGTCCTCTTTCTAGTTTCAATCTTGGTTATCTTGCAAGTCTATCATTAGGCTTCGGCATCAAGCAGCCAAATCATTAAGGCCAGTTAGTTGTTAGGTAGGACAAAGAAAGAGGACCTTTATCTAAAAGTAGCAATACCTAATCTTTGGTTCAGGAAGAACCTGTGGGAAAACAATCTAGCAAGTGTGAACAATAGAAGATTGATAGCAGAACTTGACAGTAAAAGAAAATATGATGAATGCGAACATGCAGAATAGATTAAAATGCAAAAAGTGAAATTGCTCCTATATCGAGGAAATCCACATTTAAAAAATATATATATATATATTGAATATTTCTTGTACTATTTTAATTGGCTCAGAGTTCCCATGGATCTTATATAAGTCCTTAAAAATCCTTTATAAATGCTTTTTTTTCAGGATGCTTTGTTCTTTTTTTTTTTTTTTTTTTTTTTTGCCAAAAATGGCACAAAGTGCTTAATTTTCTTAAATTCATAAGTTAAAATGTAATGCCTTGAACTTGTGGTTTGTACGCTTTTTGAAAACCTTGAAAAGTCCTTGAATAAAAAAATGTTAATTTTCAAGTACTTGAAAAGGTTTAAGACCCTGTAAATAGTACTTTAAATTTTGTTTTGCTTTGCTTTTTAAGTAATTATATGGAAGTGCATGTGTAAAATAATTGTTTGTGCTAAAAAGATGTGTAGGAGATTTCTGTGTAGTTCTGATAAAAACACCAAGCTGATCAAATAGCGCAGAACTTGTATTCAATTTAAAGGAGCTTGTGGACAGCTGGTACCTTGGCTGTGTCATCACTGCACAATAAAATATCAGCCATGGGTGTAAAATAAATGGAATGGTGTATTCATTAATTGTGATGGGCTTCTTTTTACTGGGGTTAGGGACGCATTCTTGCCCGAAGGTGGAACTTCCAGCAGTTGCTTGTGCTTCATGTGTGGACCCTTAGTCATCTGGCTTCATCAGAACATCAAAGTCATGCATCAAAAATAAAAAGTTAAAGCAAATAATAAGTGTCATACCAGCAGATGAATATGGAAATAAGGTACCCTTTCAAAATATTCCACAAAATAAAATGATTTCGAAAACCACCAAAACAGAGGTGCAATTCAAAGTTAATGTAATAAACCAACTGGGGGCAAGGGGTAACGGCAGGTCATTGAAGGTGTGCCTGCCCCAGCTAAGATTAATGGTCTGAACTTAAAATAGTATAACTATAGTAGTAATCCGAATTTATTGGCATAGAATAGAAATCAAAGTTTCCAAGCTTTAGCACATCATCCTAATGGCTTTTTCAAGGAAGGTAGACAGCAAACTGAATAATAGAACACTTCAACAATTTAAACATGGTGACTTGACAATAAATGAATAGATGCAAAAGTGATTGTCTATTCAAAGATATGAAGCATTATTTGAAGAACTGATTCCAAATGTGTGGCAACTCTAGAGAGACACTGTCATTGCAAGCCTCACTGTTGGTAATGACCTCTAAGGTTTCACGAATGGCAATAGATTTAGGCTTGGAGTATGAAGCTAGTTTCTTTATATCATACCATACAGGGATGATATCCACATAGGGGGTTTGAACTTACTAAAATACCTACCGACTGACTGATCAACAGTATACACACATGATAATTTGAATTTAAAAAGTCCTTGAAAAGTGCTTGAATTTATTTTGCTTTGAAGAGTAAGAACCTTGGAACTTCTGCTGCTGGTTTGCTATGCTGTTGATGACGTCATGTGATGTTAGCTGATAGCCGTGGGAGAGAACAGGGCAGTGTGAGATGAGTAATCTGCTGAAAATAGTAAAGGACCATGGGCTAAACTAAACACCTGAATTATTAACACATGTTAGAATATTTCTTCCATGCTGTTTAAATTAAACACATCCAGCAGATCACCATCTCTTGGTACTGATATTTTGCTGTTGTGTTTCCCCCTTTTTTTTTTGTATATGGAAATAACAATTACCATATATACTTGTGTACATGTGACTCTTCCGTTCCCCTCCCATTTCAACAGCTAAAAATTGGTGAAAAACCTGCATATAATCCGACATTAAATGTTCAGATTTCGGAGAAACATATTTATACTGAAATGAACTTTACAAATTTCTGAGATTATCTTCTGTAAAAACCTTCAAAGTATTATTCAGTATTGTAGTTTTCAAATAACTCCTGTAAAATTCATGGCATTACTTATGCGCATTTTTTGAAAAGCTTTATAACCATTTCTATTGAAACTGCATCCCACAGTTCTTTCACTCAAGAAGTAACAAGGCAACGTTGGCCTTTTACAATTTACCACCTTTCACAGAACACACTCTCTCTTTGATCTTCCATGGCGCTGACGCAACTCACAGGAGCAATGCCTGGAGACATCCATGCTGGCTGTGAAAACTCAGGAGAGAAGATGATGATTGGTGGTACCCCTCCCCATCAGCCAAGTGATTTATGTGGTGTCTGACTCACTGTATGTTCAATCCCAGAAATGGAGTGCCACTGTCACTTGGGGAGGAAGGGGGTTCCTTCATTTTTGGAAAAAAGAGATTCCATGATCTCAATTTGAAATGGATTAGGTTTTACACTTGTCATATTAGAGCAGCACCTATTCCTGTAGGAATCCTCTTCTGAGTGAAAAAATATTTCATAATTTTTTATTTTTTTTTATTTTTGGGAGTACTTTCAAACTATTAAATGAATCCTCCCACTTCATTTGCTGGCAATTTATGTTTCAGATGAAATATGAAGAATAAAATGTGAAAAATCCCTGTAATCAAAATTTTCTACTTACTCTGGTGTGAAATTGATGTCTCCTTTTGTGGCTCATGTATGCCATAGGCTGATTGGTGGAAGGAGTGCTGTTTCTCTACGATACCTTGAGAGGAAAATAATCATAACTGACGAAACGCCAGAAAACTATCAAATAGTGACACGCCTAGAGCGCCGTGGTGTAAAATGTTAACAGATCCTCTGGGAAATGCCTTGGGGAATTTATGCAACACTTCAGAAGTCCAGCGCTTTTTTTAACTGCCCTCCACATAAGCCACAACCACTTCCACCCCCCACCCCCCTCCCTTCTATATAAGCAGGATTTCTTCCAAAAAATTTTGGCTTACATGTGAGTATTTACAGTATTCAGTTATACTATGAGAAAATTAAGTGCAAAATTGTATAATCTTGATCACATAATTTTTCCTTTGGTTTTACAATTTAAACTGTGAGACTACATACATATCACTAAGCTGTTCTCTGAGATTCAGAGGTTAGCGCCAAAAAGAAATACAAACTAATAGATAATTTTTACTTACTGTTGCCCATATCAAACTTCTCCATTTACAGTGATCTTGACATACAACTCAGAACTGTGAGACTAGTATGTACAAATTCAAGTATCTCAAATCTTGAACTACAGTTTTAAAATTACATATTGTTTATTGTATATGTGATTATTCTCTCAGATAAGAAAACTGATTTGGCCAGCAGAACTGTCTTTTAAATTGCATAAATTCTAATTTATCAAATTATGTGGAAAAATATTGTAAACTTCATCAGCATAATTTGCATAGTAAAATCATGTTTAAAAGTTAAATCATGTTTTGCATGTCATTGTTCCATATGCTATTGTTTAGGTCCTTAAAAGTGTGTGTGAGAGAGAGCAGGGGAGAATTTGTGGCAACTTCAAAAATTTTCAAAGGTTATTTTTTCATACTTTACTCTCAGTACTACAGCTGTTACAAAAACAATAGATTGTTATATCAGTTTGCAAATTTGGGGTGACTTTGAGCTACTGTTGTTATTTCACATATGCCGCACACTTGCTCCCTTTGTTATTTGAGTAAAGGTCTGTGAAATTGCTTCTGAGTTCTTTTAATCTGTGCAAATGAGTTATGAATCAAATTATCTAACATCTAGCCATCCTAGAAATGAGAGGAAGCATTCTTCTAGTGAAGGAACACAGATAAATGCAGCAGCAGTAGCTTTACGAAATTTTTACTAGGATCAGCAAAACTTAGGCAGGTGGAGGGCATTTATCTTATGTTGTGAAAGTACCTCATTTACACTAGTAAATTTTAGATGCTCCTGCTATTTGATGGAAGTATAGTATCAGTCAGGTAATGTGACTGGAACATATTGCTTCCTGATGAAACATTAAGTCTTGTGTTGTTATATTATTTTTAATCATTAAGCACAATTCTGTAACGTGAAAAAAATTGTACTTCCATTTTGTTTTCTTTTCCAGTTGGACATGTTCAGCATAAGAGAGCGTTATGCTCGTATTCAGGAAATGCCATTTAGTTCTGAGCAGAAGTTCATGGCAGTCAAATGTGTTCCCAAATTTGGATTGGTGAGATATTTAGATACTTCATTAAATGCATAATTGTGTGTTTAGCTAGTTTTTTTTTTTAATGTGTTATAAATACAAATTTCATGTGGGATGTAGATTAGGATATTATTACTGTGTACATATTTGCTAAGAGATGTTAGTCCGAGCTAAAAAAGGTTTGCCCACATCATTTATTTGATCATTCTTGGCTTAAGTGAAAATGGTAAATGTGCTGTTACAGTTTTAAAGACAATTACAAATTCCTTGATACATACCATCATGCATATCACTAGGCTATTCTCTATGATTCAGAGGTTAGCTCCTCAAAGCAAGATAATCTGCTAATTACTTATTGTGTTAGATTTGTGTATCAAACATTTTTATTTACAGTGATCTTGACACACTATTCAAGCTTCACTTATATCCATCACATATCTCACACAAGACCTTATGTACTTAGTTCTTATAATCGTTTTCTCTTGCGGGCATTCCTGATTCTAGTCCTCCCATGATTTTCTTTGCTTTCTTTGTATAGCAGCAGCTACGACTTGCAAAGCTGAATTTACTCACATATTGATTTCACCATCTAATATGTTTTCTCTTTCAAACATGCTACCTAAACATTCAAACTTATTTGCGTGGTCTAACTCAGTACCAATTGGACTGATCTTGCGTTCCGTACTAACAGTTCTTTGCTCAGAAATCATAACTTTTGTTTTTCAATACTTTATGTATACTTTGTTCGAATTTCTTGCAAGCTTTTGTACATCCAGGTTAACAAATGCTGTAAATCACTTTTGCTCTCTGCCAACAGGACTGTGTTATCAGCATGCAGCAATTTGCATGCATGTGTGTTGCCAAGACATGAAGCAGTACTGTCTGTTTTGGCATCATACTTGCATGCATCCATAAATATATTGAACAACTGATATATATAAAATATACATACACCCAAAAATGGATTGAACAACCATAGTAACACCAACAACCTTTGCCCGACTCACGCACTGATAGAAAACCATCTCATTAAAACACAGTTTGCCCATATGCATTCTACTGCCAGCATACATAATTTTGTCGTATTCAAGCAGATTCACAGTTATGCTATAATGTACTTCCACAGAAATACCCCATTCATTCAGTCAGTGTAGCTCTTACCCCGCATAAAGTCACTCTAAACAACCCACATCTTCTCTGATGTTGAGAATCGTACCTTATTAGTGATATTTCTAAATACTTTCTTTAGCAGGCTGGTACCGCTATAGTTCTCTCATTCAGTCTGATCACCTTTTTCCTTACAGAAAGCCATAATAATGTTCTTTCAGTTCTGTCGGACCATTCCTAACTCCCAACATAACTGACAAATTTCAGTTAACCATTCAATTACTGACTAACCACCAGATTCTGAGATCTCTGCTGTGCTTCCTCCTCTCATGTGGCATCATTTGCTTTTGACTCAAAATTACCTTTGCTTTCATGATCTAATAACTCACGGAAGTATTCACTTGATCTTTCACATAACTCATTTGTTTCCCCATATCATTTCTTCAATTCTATACTTAACACAACTGAAAAGATTTTTCCCTTGCTCTTTGTATCTTGTGATTCTTTAACTGATTTGTTCATTCACTGATCTTACCAGAGTGATGTTGTTCAGGAATCTTTCAACCAATGTTCAACTTCATTTGTGGCACTAACAATGATGATCAGACCCAACATCTGCACTTCTCATCACAATTAAATGTTTCCAGTTCTGATCATAAACAACAAAATCTATTGCACTTTTCCCAGGATTTGCACAAACCCTGGGATCCTGGGGAGTCCTGGAATTTGATTTCCTTTTTTTCAGGCTTTTTTTTTTTTTTCATAAATTTGTGAAAGGTCATAAAATGACCCTGCAGTTTTTTTTCTTGCAATTAAAAAAAAAATAAAAAAAGGTCGAAATGTTTGGATTAATTGTGTCACTTTGTTCTAGCTCGCTGCAGTGTTTGCTCACAATGACGTCACTTTATTCAATAGAATATGGAGACATGATGTCATTTCCTTCATCTTATGTGATGCTGCAGTGCAAGAAGTTTGAGTGCTAAATTTCCAGTGACATTGGTTGGTGGTCATAGCAGTTGTGTACAGTTAAGTCACAATTTTTCTGCTGGTCAAAGATGGCCCTTCCTCTTAGCACATACTTTCCTTGCTGAAGGAGATTGATATGTGGGCTCCCTGCCACCAATGTACTTGGGAAAATATAACTATTGAATAGGGAATCTACAGTGCCATGGCAAAAATTGTTTTAGATTATTATCATTGTGCTGGGTTCCATATTGCTTCACTTAAGTTTTAACACACAGCAGTTTGCACATGGGAAAATTTTGTCACTTCATTGAAGATGCAATGCACACTCAATCAAGAACACTGTAACAGCAGAATAGAACTTCATATGAATTCTAAATGCATAATAAATTTCACCCCAATTTGGAAAATATAAAACAAAGCATTATGAATCTTGCAAAACTTAAAGCTTTTGGAATGTTTTGGTATACTCTTGGAAAAATCCTGGAATTTATTTCTGTAAATGTAAACAAACCCTGTTTTCCTCTCCAGAGTATGATTCTTACGTGTATATATGCTTGAATATACTTGAGGTTAAAAAACACATTCTATACACACAATCAATTTGCAACAAAAATTTCAATTAATCTTTAATCATTATAATTTATACTGGGATCATAAACTTACCCAAAATACTGTCAGAAATCTTGTTCTGAATATATACTGTGGAGCTGAAATCCTCTTGTAGATTAACTTTTTCTGTAGCACCAAACTGGCTCAGAATAGCTTTCAGCTCATTCCGAATTTCAAACTGAAACTAGGAAGGATGATTCCTTCCTATCAGAAGGTTCTGAGTCATAAGGAGCATGCGTTACAACATTTACTGTTATCTGAAGTTTCAGTTTCAAATGAATCCAAAGTATTGTCTTACTTACACAGCTGTAGTGAAACAAGTTTTTTTTTTTTAATTATTTATTGGAGGTTTAACGTCCACCGTGAGCAACTCAATGGACTATAAGCAGTTGCCCGTCCCTAATTTAGGGTCACTGGTTCCAAGGAAGGGAGAGAGCCAGTGCCGTAAGACGAACCCAACATCCATGCCTCACCGGAATTCGAACCCGGACCTCTTTCGGACATTTGATGTGAGGTCATCGCTTAGACCACTGCCCCACCGGGGCGGCAACAAGTTGTTCATCTTTTAACTTAAAATCACACCTACACCATCTTGTCTTCTTACATTGTCCAACACTGCAGACCACACACTCAACTTCCATTCAGCTCTTCTATGCCAATCATTTTTTTTTTTTTAAGTTTCACTTACCCACAGCACATCCAATCTATACTTATTCATTTCTTCAATGACCTCATTCGTCTTTCCATTTATACATCTACTTATTTCATACTGCAGTCTTACACTCACTTTGCTGATATGTATTTCTCATGCATTGTATTAGTTTCAGGTCACTTCCATGGTAGACTGGCTTTCTCAAGTTTGGTAGGTCGACCCTGTCCCACACTTAAGTCCTTCAGTGTCTTCCTTTGAAGCTTGAAAGTCGTAAACAGTACATTAAAGGAACAGCTGGTATTGAGTTGGTTAATTTCTACTAAGGTTTTGTATATGTAATATATTCAAAAATATATATATATATATATATATAATTTTTTATATGTAATATATACAAAGCCCAGTGAACTGGTCTTTTGGTCAGTGTCAGGCAGAACTAGGTAGTACCTCAACATTTTGTCAGATTCATTTGTTGAATAAATGTTTAAAACTAAAATCAGTTAAAAAAAAGTTTTAAAAATCTTAAATGCATTCATAGATCATTCAGTCTGGAGAAATATATATTACTACATTCAAAAAGTTCTGGAACTTTTTATATTAAAAAAGAATGAGTACAGATAATACCTGTTCATGCTGTGTTTCCTTCGAAGTAGTTACCCTGTGCAACTATGCATTTTTGCCAGCACTTATACAAAGATTTAAATGCAGATTGCAAACCTCCTTTTGCCATATCCCTCAGTGCCTCTGTCGCAGCTCGTTGCACTTCTTTGGAACTCTAGAAACATCGCCCCTTAAGCAAATTCTTCATCCGAGGAAAAACGGGAAAAGTCACATGGGGCAAGATCAGGGGAATAAGCTGGTTGTGGAAGAACGAGAATGTGATGTTTGGACAGGTAATTGGACACCAGGTGTGGGGTGGGATCTGTGAGCCGGCGCATTATCGTGATGGAGCACCCATGGGTTGGTCTTCCAAAGATTGGGTCGCTTGCGTCTCACTGATTCTCGGAGACGTTTCAGGACGTTGACGTACTCTTCTTTAGTGACTGTATGACCATGTTGAAGGAATTCCTTGTGTACGATTCCCTTGCAATCGAAGAAAACTGTTAACAAGACCTTTCCTTTGGAGCAATCAGCCTTGAACTTTTCTGGTCATGGTGACGACGGTGGTTTCCACTTTTTTGACTGTCGGTTGGATTGGGGGTCGTACAGAAAGCACCAAGTCTCATCGCTAGTGATTAATCGATTCAAGAGATCAGAATCTGAATCCACTGCATTGATGTTATCCCCGCAAACTTGCATGCGCTCATCCATTTTTTCTTGTGTCAGGTTTTTGGGAACAATTTGTAGGCACATGTGATGCATGCCCAGTTTCTCTGTTAAAATGGCATGGCAACTTCAAACTGAGATGCCGGCAACTTCTGCAATCACTGCAACAGATCTTTGACAATGGCGATTTCTTTATACGTTGTGGATGTTGAAGGTCGTCCCGATCTCTCATCATCCTCGATACTCTGTTGCCCGTTTTCGAATTGTCGATGCCACTCATAAACTCTAGTTCGACTCATTGCACTCTTACCGTTCTCTGACTTAATCATTTGAAAAGTCTTCACAAAAGATTTTCCGAGCAGAACACAAAATTTGACACTTGAACGCTGTTCAAAATTCGACAGCGTTGCCCTTGTGACTGAGAGCCTCGAATGCCTGTAATCATGAACTGCGCACATATGCTGTACGTGTTGGATCTGGATCAAACCGGTTCTGGATGGTCGGTCACATCAAGCTCTTCGCTTGCTCAGCAGGGGATGAATGTAATTCACTGACATTTGGCAAATATTAAAAAAGTTCCCGAACTTTTTAATGTAGTAGTATAATAGTTAACATTAAAGAAGAAAAGGAACTATTTATAAAGGTCTTTTGCTGTGATATAAATTCAAACTTATTGGTTTAAGCTGTATGGACTAATTACAGCTGCTATGCTATTTTCTCCTTTTTTTCCTGTAGGCCACTGAAAGATTTTTTGTAAAAGGTGCCCTAGAAACAATTCTGCCTAAATGTACCAAACAATGTGTTCATGGTTCTCCTGCTCCAATGACCAAAGAAATGATATCACAGTATGTGAAAGAAGCTCAATATATGGGACGTAAAGGTCTCAGAGGTAGGTTTTGAATTATGGATCATTTTCCTTCCTACTCCTATTCTTATTCTTACTCAATTATGGATTATTCTTTCTTCTTACTCCCATGCAAATGTCCTACTAACATTCATTAAATTCTTGTAGAAATTGTCATAACTTTTATTAATGCATATAATTTGATATAATTTTGTGTTATGTGCAGGACATCAACTAGCATCAGCATTTAATACAGGTTCCCACGGTCCTTATGAATCCTTAAAAGTTCCGTAAAAAGTACTTATTTTATGTTGGGGTGCTTAAAGGTCCTTACGTTTTGCAGAAAATGGCATAAAGTACTTATTTTTCTATTAACTGGATGTGCAAACTGCAGAAGTTACAGTGCATTCAGTGATGGAAAGTTTGCGCCAAACTGGGCCAATTTCTTTATCTTGTGACAAACTGCTACAAATTACGAAAAAAATTATATTTGTGCAGAAACGGCAATCCACAGCAAATACTGCTGAGTGAAAATAAGAATTTTCACGGCAAAAGATCGTGTTTTAAACGACTATTTGAATGACCCTTTTTTAAGATCTATGCATAATTTGGTTAAACATATAACGATGCTTAATCAACACGTACCGCCAATCCCAACATTTCGGAATGTTTTTCACCTACCTTCTAATTCGTTTTTTTAGCATAAGTGACTAATATGTTTCGCGATGTAAGTGGAGCTTATGGAGGATGAGTTTTGTTGTAATCACTTGGTATGTAGGAGAAACGATGTTGTACATTATGAATTCCTGATGATTGTTTACAGATGGTTTGGTTGTCTTTCGGAGTGTTGTGCAATTAAGATTGTTTATATGTCGTTCCCTGCTCTTTAGGATGGAGCGGTTATTTCATTTCGGGTGAGGTGCACGATCACGTAAATACAGCATAAGGTCAGCTATTTCGTTGACGCGGATGATGACTGTAGATGGCTCTACCATCACAGGATACAATGGTTCTGTTTTTAAAGGATTCATAGGTATTCAGAGATGCCAACTTTTAAGGAGCCTTGTACGGATTTTCACTCCATCTTACGATTTTACGGAAGTCGCCCAGAAAACAATGGAAAAGCCCACGCAAGATCCCTGCACACGATTTTCTTTTTTTATCCTCTTTTAGTAAAAAAAAAAAAACGCACTTTACAGATAGTCCCTATAGGCCTTCGATGCTCTGACTTCCCCCGCCAACGGAGGCGGAGTTTTGTCACATGATTCGCCGTGCTCAAAAGCCAAGAGGAAGCTTAGCTCAGCGCTTTTGCGAACTTTTTACATTGATTACATATAGCTTTGTGCTCGTGAAAATTTTGCTGCAAACGCTTTAACCCTTTCCACTCTACAGTTGGGTGATACCCGACATCACAAAATCACCGAATAGCTCGTGTGGTGGGTAAACCCGCCACACCAGCTATTCTGTGATTTATAACAGCTGGTGTGGCAGATAAACCCGCCACACCAGCTGTTATCTGCCACGCCAATGATGCCTCTATAGCTTGCATGTCGGCACTCACGAGACATTTTTTTCCAGTTGAATAGGTCGAGTGTCACTCGCCACGCTGATGACGCCCCGATAGCTCGCCTGTCGGGGCTCGCAAGACATTTCTTTTTCACCGAATAGAGAAAAAGAAATTTCTTCGGCATGTTGAATGTCACCCACCATTTCGATGATGCTTCTATCACTCGCATGTCAGCACTCGTGAGAAATTTCCTTTTTGCTGAATAGCTCGTGTGTTGGGTATTATCCGCCATGCCTATGAAGCCTCTATAGCTCACATGTAGGGGATATTTCTTTTTGCCGAATATGTCTGGTATCACCCTCCGTGCCGATGGCAACTTTATAACTTGCATGTCGACGCTCACAATACATTTCTTTTTGCCGAATATCTCGCATGCTGGGTGTCATCCACCATGCCCATGATGCCTTTATAGCTCGTGTGTCAAGGCTTTTTTCGCTGAATATCACGCATATCAGGTGTCACCCTCCAAGTCGATGACACCTCTGTAGCTCGCATGTCAGCACTCGTGAGACATTTCGTTTTTGCCGAATAGGTCGGGTGTCACCTGCCACGCCGATGATGCCTCTATAGGTCGTATGTCGAGGCTGGTGAGCCAAAGCTGAGCTTTCACTGCTAAGTTGTGGCCTCTACTGCAGAAAAGAAAAAAAAATGTGAGTTCTGGGTGAGTATGGGTGAAAAGTTATTTGAGTGGAAAGGGTTAATTTAGATTAAAGCAAAATGAAATGTAGTACTGAAACAGCCATGACAACAAAAAGAATGAAGTCAGATGAAACTTTTCATCAAGTGAATTGTGGTATATATAGTACAGGGTTCCCACGGTCCTTGAAAAGTCCTTAAAAACTCCTTGAATGTAGTTTTCCATTTAAAGGGTCCTTGAAAAGTCCTTAAAAACTCCTTGAATGTAGTTTTCCATTTAAAGGGCCCTTGAAAGTCCTTGGATTTTGTAAGAGTCCTTGAAAAGTACTTGATTTTTTTTTCTGTTCACCAAATTTCAGAATAGCTGCAGTTCGTTGAAGAGAAGCAATCGCCAAAATGTTGCAGGTGGCTGCGCTGTGTTGTTCTCTTGGAATCGGGTGCACATAGCTGTCAAATTTTTGGTTTTCACGTGGTTGTGATTCTGAACTACGATCAGCGAATGCAAAGGGAATTCTTATGAACTGCTATAAGCAAATGCGAGGAGGTGTAAGTGTAAGGTACTAGCATCTCAAACCGGGTTTGTGATCTGCTGAATGCTTGTAGCCTAGGAATCCAGTCAAAAATTTTAGTTGTCCATCGGTGGTCTGTCCTTCTGGCAATATATCTATGAGATACATTATACATCTGTAGTTCTGTGTGTAAAAGCTGGAAGAATTCCAAATGTAAGTAAAACCAAATATGCTTTGTATAAGTAATTTTATACGTCAAAATGGATGAAAGGTGAAATTTTGGCTTATAAACTGTACTTGCAACTTGATGATGCTTTTGGCTTTAAGTAATACTAATGAAAATAAAGTTTCTGCTGTCAAGCGTTACTGTTTTTCTTGTGCTTTCCTTATGTTTGTCTGCAACTGAAGACCATATTCCATAGTGCCTAAGGGGATGTTGCTTTCAATTTCTTATATTTTATTCTTCAGTTAGTTTGTCTTTAATGAAAAATATTTTGCTTTCAACTGTTTTGTTAACTGTGTAACACATTGTGTCAGTGATAAGGAAACCTGAAATCTTGTGGAACAAAAATACCTCACCAAGGTGTGCCCCTATGTTAAGATATAACTACAATTGAATTTTTTTGACTGTTTGTTACAACTTATTTTTAGTGTTTCAAGTGAGTTCTTACTGGGCACAAATAGTCTTCAAAATTTTTGCAAATCCTTGAAAAGTACTTGATTTTTTTGGTGGAAAAAGAGTGGGAACTATGTAAAGAATGGCCTTTTTATGAAATATCTAAAGTTTTGCCGAATCACATTTTGTAAGCCATGTGGCTACGATTTTAGCCTAGCGCATGGCAGCCACAATGATTGTAGGTATCATGCGGAGAGCAAGAAGCACAAAGATCATATCTAGAGACTTAATGAAGATGTGAGTAAAATTAATGCAACCAAAAAACTTCTGACAGCTAATAAAGAATCCTGGAAAAAATATCAAGAGTGGATTAATGCTGGAAAAATGCAGCAAAATAAGTGAAAAAGAGAAGAAGAAATTGAATGTTCACAAGGTGATTTGAAACGGAAAGAAGCTGAACTTTTGCAGCAGTTGGATTCCTCTCATAAAATGTTGAAAAATACTGAGATGAACACTGAATGTGGCTTAAAAAAAGACATGAGTGCAATAGAAAGTGGACACGTACTATTAAAAGAAACAAAACATTGCTAACTATCTTAAAATATTAGAAAAAAAATAGAAGTGAGCAATTAATTATTGAGAAAAGCAGCAAAAAATTAAACTTTTTTTGTAAAATAAATGATCAATAATAGAATCCGGCTATAGTTACGAATCTTTTGATCTATTTAAAAACTAAAATCTTTGCATGTGTGTTTGTGTGTGTTTCAATGCAAGATGTTTTAAATTTGAGTAGGGTGCATGTAGTTCCAAAACATTTTTTGCTCAAGAGTTTGTTCTATCTACTAATATTTTACCTGCTCCGAAAAAAGGTTTTCTTACACCAAAAATGTATTTCACCTGCTTCAAAAATGATTTTGCAGCTTTCCATCACTGTGCATTGCATAGAACTTCAGCTGCAAGCCTATGGGAGAGCACAGGGTAGTGTGAGACAAGTAATTTGTTGAAAAAATTGAGGTACCATTGGCTAAATTAAAAGATGTTAATGTCACTAGAACGTAGGTGAAAATGCACTGGAAATCTTGTTGTAGCAACTATGTGGTGCAACATTTTGTGTGTCGTCACATTTGTTAGAATGATTGTACACACTTTCATCAAACAGTTGGAATGAGTGATTGACAGTTACATTAAAAATTGCTTTAGAGTCATATTTTCCCCTAAACAGATCTAAATTATATACTACCAGATGTTATAGGCTATATTTGTATTGCCCAATCTTGTGAGCAGTTGTTGGTACTGTATTATTACAGGGATTGCAGATTAGGTTCTTTGATGTTATATGTTTGGCAGCTCTTAGAGTAAATCAAAATTTAATTTTGCAGCTGATCCCAGTTCTGATATATTGTCTGATCTATTTGTCATTTTTAGTGCAAGAGAAATCTGTTCAAAGCTTCTTCTCTGAAGATGTATGAAATAGTTGTAATGTTGTGCTTGCATATGAAATTTTTAGTGATAAATATACACTCATGAATATTCCTTGTAGATTAATGGGATGTGTTCTCTTTGAAAATAATGGTATTATCTCAAGCAATATATATTTTTCTATTTAGTTCTAGCTTTGGCTTATGGAAATGCATTGGATGATCTTGTGTTTGTGGGTATGGTTGGAATTCTTGATCCACCTAGATCAGGAGTTGCTGAGTCTATTCACACGTTGAATGGAAGTGGTGTTTCTGTTAAAATGCTGACTGGGGACTCTGAAGAAACAGCTTGTTCTATTGGTAAGTCATATGTTGTTACTTTATATATTTCCATTCTTTCTTTTCTGTGCTGCAATTTTTTTGTTCGCTATTAGCTTGGGGGAGGGTAGCACACTCAGATGCTGATGAAGAGGGTTGGTGAGTGTGAGATAGCATTTCCTCTAAAAGGCCCACAATACCACCATGTGGGAGATGGATGAATGGATGAAATTCAGAAGCATGCCAGAGTGATATGGAAGGATTTTTGCTCCAGGCAAACAGTTGTAGGAGAAACGTGGAAATACACATTATCAACTTACTACAACTGGTAGTGGGTTGATAAAGGTATTTTTCAGGGAATAACTGATTTGTGTGGTATTTGAAAAACACTGCACCAACTGTTCATGCTTCCCATGTAACTGATGGTAAAGACATGGCTAGTGGATTTTCATGCTTTCTGATCTAGGCTAATGGCAGAGTTGCAGTGATTCCAGATCTACAAGAATATTAAACATCTCTGCCAAATTCGGTGTGCAAAATGGTGGCACATAAGTGACCGAGATGTGTTTCTGTCTGGCTTTCTCCCAGTATGAGACTAGCTGTTGTTGAAGTGATGGACAGGTGCAATATTGTATATGAAGCACAGTGTAGGAATAACGTTGGTTCTATATTTATGTATGTCTCTTTCTTTGTTGCTCGGTTTGAGTGTCTTGGCCCAATTCACATTCCGTCAGCAGTCAAGGTTCGCCATTCTTGTCTATTCTCCACAGTTCTCATGTTTTTTGCAACTGATAGATTTGTGAGAGTTTTTATTTGATCAATGAATCTGCGTGGTGGACATCCTCTTGTTCTTTTGCCGTCAACTTTCCCCTTAATACAAAGTTTTTCTAAACCGCCTTGCTGGATGATGTGGCCAAATAAGGTTAGTATATGTCGTTGGAATTTTTGGACTTTACATTTACATCTGGCATGGCAGATGTAAATACAAAGTCATATGTATGAGAGGTTAATAAACCATTTATGTATGAGAGATTTTATTACTAGCTTCCACAATCTGATTTTTTTGGACTTTGCATTTACATCTGGCATGCAGAGTTCCCTTTTTAAAGCTTCCTGTGGACCGTTAGTATTAAAGTTTTGTCTGTGAAAGTTGGTTGCTCTGCAGTTTTAACAGTGTTCCAGTGCCCCAGTGGAAGAAGATATCCCAATACTGGAATTCTCTTTTTTAAAGTCTGAGACTTGTGCTACCTCTCTCGCTCTATCCTTTTCTTTTGGCTTAAGTTATCAAGAGGGGATTGTATGTACCAGATTGCTGTGTTATGTTGAGATTGGCCAATGTGTTCCAAACTGGAGTACAAGGCTTATTCTGCTGCCAATCGCAGTTTGTGTCGCAAAGACAGGGTTCCCACGCAACCTGGAAAACCGGGAAAACCGGGAATTCTCAGGGAATTTGAAAATTGTTCCAAAAATCAGGGAAAACTCAGGGAAAATTGTGTTTTTCCGTAAAAATCAGGGAATTTTTTATCAGGGAACTATAAAGGCAGGGAATTTTTTATTTTGCCAGAAAAATATTTTGTTTCAGACTTTTGTAAAATATATTTCTGTATTGCTAAGTTTTAAAATAATTCCGAGTTGTTTTATCCTTCGAGGCAACTCCGTAACCCACCCACCGATTAAAGTGCAGCTGTGCAGGGAGTGCGTCTCTTTGCGGTTTCCCCGTCTCCAGATGATCTAAACTACAACCGAACAAACATACACGTCAAAGCGTGAAAGAAAGCCATTAATCACACACCCATTTCGCAGGCTCTTATCTGCCCCCATTTCGCAGGCTCTTATTTTTTTTGCCGTTATGGCATTAGGATCTCTGTGTGCCAGCTTATTGGTTATGAAATTTAACAGCACAATGTCTAAATATCCTATGCTGCGTTATTTAGAAGCAAATAGCAGAGGTGCCAACTATTACGAATTGTCCGCAATTATTACGGTTTCGACTGTCAGATTACGGAATTACGGACAGGTTGGAAGAATTACGGAATTCAGTGTGTTTTGGAGAATCTCAATTTTGTATCCTTTTTTGTTAAACCCTTTTAGTGCGACGCTGCCGATTTCTCGGCCTTCGATTTTGATCCGCATATTTTCCGAATCAGACTGCGGATTTCGGTGTTTCAATGATCATATCATTTTTCAATCATATCGTTTTGAAATGGAATGTCCATGAATCATATCGTCAAACAGCGATATTATCGGAAGAATGGTACCGTAATTTTCGTCGTATAATCCGCGGATTATCTGCTAAAAAAGTTAAAGTTATAGGTTTTGCGGATTATACACCGATGCGGTTTACACGCCGATTTAAAAATATATATATATATATATATATATATATATATAGGGATGTAAGGTCAGGTGATGCGTAACATCACAGCCTCTCCTTGACAAATGTCAACCCCGCCTTCTCGTGGTGCATCCTGTTCCCACTAAAGGGGCTCTGACGACCGCCCATGGCGGTATAACTATACCATCGGGATCAGAGGAAATTCTATCCCACACTCACCAACCCGCTTGGCCAGCGTGGTGAGTTATGGCCAAACCCCTCCAAAATGATTCCACAACTTAAATCTTGGCCCTCAGTCTCCGGCAGCTGGAATGTACCTGGCCAAGGCAGCGGCCAGTGCGACATGAAGGCAGAGGGTGCTAAGAATCCCCGGAGGACCGGACTAGGCTGCCATCTGATGCTGACCTTGGCTACTTACAATGGACGCTCCCTATCTTCTGATTCAAGGCTTCTTGAATTGGAAGAGGAACTACAAAGGATCAAGTGGGACATCGTGGGGCTAAGTGAGGTAAGGAGAAAAGGAGAAGATCTCATCGAACTGAAAAGTGGACATCTCTTCTACTATCGTGGGACAGATACTGGCAGAACTAGTGGTGTTGGATTTATAATAAACAAGAAACTGAAGGATAAAGTTGTAGAAGTTGAAAGTTCCTCTGACAGAGCTGCACGACTTGTTATCCAACTCTCGAAAAGATACCAGGCTCAGATTATTCAAACTTATGCACCCACCACAAGTCATCCTGAAGAAGAAATTGAAGAATTTTATGAGGAAATTTGTCATCTAAATAATAAAGGTAAGCAGCACTTGAAAATAATTATGGGAGATTTCAATGCAAAAATAGGGCAACGGCAACAGAATGAAACTTCAGTAGGTAAATTCGGTCATGGCAACAGAAACCAGCGTGGAAATACTCTCGTTGAGTTTGCAGAGGCAGAAGGGTTTTTCATCTTGAACTCCTTCTTCAAGAAAAAGCCACACAGGAAATGGACATGGAGACATCCAAATGGGACGACAAGTGAAATTGATTTTATTATGTGTAACAAAAAATTCGTCATAGAAGACTGCAGTGTGCTAAACAAGTTCAACACAGGTAGTGACCATAGATTGGTGAGATGTAAGATGCACCTCAACACTAAACTCGAACGTGGCAAGCTCATAATACAAACAAAATCTTTTGACATAACCAACCTTAAAAAACACCATAATACCTTCAAGTTGGAACTGAAGAACAGGTTCTCTGCTTTAGAAGGCCTAACATCGGAAGAAGTGGACATCTCTGAAGTTAACAGAAAAGTAACCAAAGCTCTTATGGAAACAGCAACAAAATTAGCTGGGTCTAAGAACAAGTTGCATGTGAACAAATTATCAGGAAAAACCAAAATGTTGATGCAAAAAGAAGAGAGATGAGGACAACTAAAGAAGATGTGACTTCCAAAGTGGAATATATAGAGCTATGCAAGACAGTAAGAAAAAGTATCACTGAAGACGTAAGGAAATTCAACTGTGAACTAGTGAGGAAAGCAATTGAAAACAACCAAAGCCTAAAGATAGCAAAGGGACATCTCAGTAAGGAAGAAAACAGATTATGGCACTGAGAAAAGAAGATGGTTCTGTAACAAGAAATAGAGGCGAAATTTTGACAAGAGTGAAAGATTTCTACTCCAAATTATATGAAAGGGATGATATATGCACTCCAGACATCATGAAATATACCAGTACCAGAGTTCCTCCAGTCCTTCCAGCAGAAGTTGCACATGCAATCAAGAACATGAAGCGAGGAAAAGCTCCAGGAGAAGATGGAATTACTGTAGACATCATACAAGAAGCAAGTGGAGAAATCGAAACAGTACTCGCCCAAATTTTCACTCTATGCCTTAATGAAGGAAAGATTCCTGAGGATTGGAACACCGCTACAATGATCCTGCTACATAAGAAAGGTGACATTAAGGATCTCGGAAACTACAGACCTATCAGCCTCCTATCAGTAGTTTATAAAATCTTCACTAAAGTTCTTTCACACCGCTTGAAGGTAGCACTAGACATGGCTCAACCGAGAGAACAAGCTGGATTCAGGAGTGGCTACAGCACAATAGATCATATCCACGTGCTGAGAGAACTAATTGAAAGAGCGAGGGAATATGAACTTCCATTGTGCATGGCTTTTATCGATTATGAAAAAGCCTTTGATTCGGTGAAACCATCAGCAGTTACAATGGCTCTGAAAACCTGCGGTATTGAAGATGCATACATTAATATTATTAATAACATCTATGAAAATGCAAGTGCAAAGATTAGGGTGTTTGAAAATACAACACACGTAAAAATTGGAAAGGGAGTGAGACAAGGTGACACCATATCTCCGAAGCTCTTTAATGCCACATTGGAGGGTGTTTTCAGTCGCTGAGCTGGGAAAACAAGGGGATAAAGATTAATGGAGATTATCTAACCCACCTTCGTTTTGCTGATGACGTAGTCATTTTTGCAACTACCCCATCAGAGCTGCAGAGTATGATCCAGGAACTTGCTGACAAGAGTAAAGAAGTGGGATTAAAAATGAACTTTCAGAAGACAAAAGTGATGTTCAATGCTTTTACAAGAAATGAAGATTTATCGATTGATGGAGAAAAGCTGGAGATAACAGACACGTACGTTTATCTTGGACAGCAGATATCAAGTGAGGTCACATTGATGAAGAAATTAATCGGCGTACAAAACTTGCCTGGAGAGCTTTTGGAAGAAACAGCATAATTTTCAAGAGCAATATGCCATTATGTCTTAAAAGAAAAGTGTTTGATCAATGCATCCTTCCAGTGCTTACGTATGGTGCAGAGACGTGGACCTTAACTAAAAGAGACATACAAAGGCTGCAGACAACTCAAAGAAGCATGGAGAGGTGCATGCTTGGTGTAACCAGGAGAGATAAGAAGAGGAACTCGTGGATCCGAAAAATGACAAGAGTGGAAGACATCATGATCAGAGTTAAATCCCTGAAATGGCAATGGGCTGGACATACTGCCAGAAGGACAGATCATCGATGGACAGCCGAAATTTTAGATTGGATTCCAAGGGACAGGAAAAGACCCAGAAGAAGACCACATAGGAGATGGGTGGATGAAATTCGAAAGTATGCAGGGGTGACATGGAGGAGACTGGCACAAGACAGACCGTTGTGGAGGAAACTTGGGGAGACCTTCGTCCAGCAGTGGATTGATAATGGTTGACAATGATGATGATGATGATATATATATAAGACCTTCCGATTTAAAAAAAAATCTGCAGCGTGATTGTGCAGGGAAAGGTGTAATAATTGGAAAAGGAACTCCCTCGGAAGAATTTTCCTCAGTTCAGGAGTTTGTACGGAGCGGGGAGGAGGAGGAGGAATGTCGTAATGAAAGATCGGGATAGTTGTGGGGAGGGATGGCAGGGGTCATTTTGTTATCGTTTAGGAGAGCTCTGACTGTCGTGCCGGCTCTGTTTTTTGGCAAAAGGCCAAAGAAGTACGCACAGCGCTTGCTGCACGAACCTATGCGTTTCTCCTTTCGGATTTCATGTGCGCGACCTTGTATCTAGTTTGCTTTCGTTGTTTTGGCGAACGTCGCTGCTGCTGTTTTCCTTCATTGCTAATCATGATGTCTCTGAAAAGGAAACGTTTCAGTTACACTGCCGAATTTAAACTTGAAGTGGTGGACAGAATTGAGGATATGATCATGTCACTGCGCGATAGTTTTGAGGTCAGAATACAATCGTGCTGCAACATACGGAAAGCCTCTGTCGCGATCTAAAACGTAAACAAATCCGTTTGTAAATTCCGCAGGAGAATTCACGGAAGTTTTTTATTGGCCCACGTATAAGATAATCTCTCAACTCTGAAAGCAGGAATTCCTCCAAAAACTTTCGACTTATACGCAAGTACATACGGTATTTCTACGACTTGTTCTGTAGCAGCCTTTCGTCATTGGCAGTGTAAGGCTCTGGAGCTACATCGGCGTGATCTATGGATGCCACACCCTTTATCTGTTCGGAGATAAAAATATAAAACAGTAACCTTTAAAAATGAATTTCTTCATTTAATAAAATAGTTTTTTTTCTCTTACTTCTTCGGACTCATGTGTTTCTGGAACGTGGAAAGAGCGACGTATTTATTTACTGACGCCACGTATTTGGAGGATTTTCACTTTGGATCTCGCCCTTTGGAATTAACTGCTATAATATATATAGCCAGTGCCCTTAATACCCACCAGATGGAGACGTCTCAGTAGCTGAGCCCATCTTACGGATTTAAGATGTCAGAAGCTGACTTAAAAATACATATAGCACCGTGGATTGTTGGCCACCGTGGTGTAAAGCTAACGCGCTCGGTTAGATATCGAGAGATCCGTGGCTCAATTCCCCGGCGGCGGCTGAAAACAATTTTTCGGTTGCTATGTGTTTCTGGAACGTGGAAAGAGCGATGTGTTTATGTGACCGACTTTTCTGTCGGAAATTCCACTTCTGATTCAACATCTATGATGTGCGAATTATACGGCGATTTTTTTTTTCCTAAATGTCACAGTCTGCGGATTATACGAATGTTGTTTTTTTTTATGTGAATTTTTCGGTCTGCGGATAATACGACGAAAATTATGGGTAATATGCCGTAAGTGTCATCGTAAAAGAGTTTGCGCTTGCTATCGGTTCCCCACGCAATTTCTCCGTGTGACAGGAGAAAGGTTACTTTAGCCAAAACGTTTCCTACTGCAGTTGAGGCAGGGCTGTTCACTTGGAATTGTTGATGTATTATAAGACGTCGTACTGTCGGAAATCACTTTTTCGAGCCCCGTTCGAAGTGCAATAACGATCAACTCGTCGCAACGCGTGGTCCCGCGATGACGGATGTTTATATTTCTTGCGGACTTTCGCCGCGCGGGAGAACGAAGTGCGGTGTTTTATTACTAGAAGCTCTTCACAGTATTCATTTCTTTTTCCTAAACAAACAGACACAATCGCAAAACTCCGTGAAATACGAATCCCCTCTTTTTCCAAACTCGTGTTAGCAGAAAATGACTTTATTGACAGCTTGTTCCTCAGACTAGTAGACGTGCTTTTTCCTACTGCGTGAAATTTTTTTCTAAGGTTATTTGAAATGGCTTGTAGTGAGAGTGAAAGTTTGCCAAGTGATGGTGATGAATTTGAATCATCTGAGAGTGATATTGGCCAAGCAACATCAAGCCAGAAAACTAGCCACAGTGCCACGCACACCATATCTTCTTCAGAAGGTGAAGATCTTCATAGTGAATCTTCAGATCATGAAAGTTCTGAAAGTGAATGGGAGGATGTAATAGAGGGAAGTGATGAACAACCTCAGCATCCTTTTGATTGTCATGAAATGCAGGGGCCCAAACATGCTCCTGCAACTGATGTGGCACCTATTGCATATTTTTACTTGTTTTTTAACCAATTTCATCCTTGGAATTATTGTTTCTGAAACAAATAAATATGCAAAGAGGTTTTTCCAGGAACATCCAAATCTTTCTCCCAAATCTTGAGCAAGGAAATGGAAAATGCTGAAATAAAGGTTTCCTTGCGTGCCTTCTAATATGAGAGTAATCAGTAGCCCATGTAGGACGAGATGAGATGAGATGATTGCCGAAGGCATATCCAGTCAAAACAAACACCAGGATTGTGTAAAATTAAAGACTCGATCAAAGCCTTTGGATAATTTTTTTGCAAAAAAGAATGAAAATAGCGTGATAAACGCTGAATTGCTGTTTACTGCAATCGTTGTGGAGCATATAACCTACCTATAGCAATCTGTGATCATGCTGGTCGCTTCTTTCATGCTATGTTCCCAGACTCTGATATTGATGAAGCTGGATATCCTTGAGCAGATGTGGCATGGAATGAAATATCTAAGATGAAGGATTCATCTGGCCTTCCCAAGTATTCTGCATTGCCTAAACTAATGTTGGCAATATTGACTATCCCTCACAGCAATTCCTCTACGTAGAGAATATTTAGTATAGTAAGGAAAAACCTCGCATACTTCTGCTCAACAATAAGCACCAAAACATTATGTGCCCTTCTTATACAGAAAAGTAAAGCATTTTCCTCAGGTGAGCTGTGTTATAAAAAGTTTTCTGAAAAAGAATATACCACTGCAAAACAAGCAACAAGGGAGTTTTTATGTCAGCAATGACATGAGGTAAGTACAATATTGATAATTTAATTTCATATTTTTTTGTGAGGATAGTGTAAACATATAAAGTTATTACACATTTCACGCATTAATTTCTCATGAAATACCCATTCCACGCGTTAGCGATGAGGCTTCGTATGGTGGTTACTGATAGGCACCTCATACAAGTATTACAGGTTACACAGTAATACTATAATATTGTCCTTAACTTTGAAAAAAAATGGTGTGTTACATTACTGAAAGTTTGTGTTCGATTACTGAAACATTACTGTAAAATACCCTATTGATTACTGATGCGTTCTGCTTGAGGTTGGCCCCTCTGAAATAGCATAGATTCGATGTTCTCATTGCCATGTGCAAGAACTAACGTTAGCTAAAATAATTACAATTTTGATTTTTAAATGTCAGCAGTATTTTCCCTGATTGCTAGAAATTGTTGGGATGGTACTGGCACACGTTTTTCCTCAGACGCCGAAATGCTGTCACGATTTCTGTTCTCTCTCTCTTCTTTTTTTTATTTTTTAATAACTGTTTTACTTTGCTTTGTCTTAAAAGATTCTAAGTGAATTCCAATAGAAAATACAAATTGGTAGATCGATTTGATAGAACCGCTCTAACAAAATGTTAAGAGACTGTCAGACACTCACCATTTTATCATTCCCATTAGACTTCAATTTCAGCAAACGTTTCTGTGTTGTTTAATATTTATATAAAATAAGCACTTAAAGGATTTAAAGCTTCATTCAGCATTGTATCATGTAAGGGCAATTTATTCTCTTCAGTCACAATTCTCCCAGCTTGCATTTTTAAACCTAACTGGAACTCTAAATGTTGTGAGTCGTTTAAAATGTTATTTATATACTTGTGTGCACTTAAAATACAGATAAATCAGTTGTATAATTTCACCTAATCGATTGAAATATTTCATTATATGTAGAATTTAAATTAAGTCTTTGTTCAAATATTCTTTAAAGCATGTAAATACATGGTTTACATGTTTTAAAGAATATTTGAACCAACGGTACCAAAAATAAATAATGGTACCAAAAATAATATGCCTCATGCATTTAATTGTTATTAAAAAAGCAGGTAATTGTATAAAGGACAGTTATTTAAAGAATTAACAAATGCATGCTTTTGTAAGGAACGCAAGAATGTAAGGAAATGCAACAATTTGTCACAATGTGATTTGATTTGCCGCTCTGGAAAAACTCTCAGGACCACCTGGAAAACCTGGAAAAGTCAGGGAATTTTTTTTCTACTTTTGAGTGGGAACCCTGAAAGACTATGGTGCCAGTTCCATTGTCGGGCTTCTACGAAAATGAATGTGTACATTAGATTGTGGAACAGTTACTATCAAGTAGAGCCTGGGTTCAAGGCATGGGTGGTATCCTTGTCTTGCAGCCTGGCTTTTCCCTTGCCAGGAACCAGTGCATGTAAATTATGGATGGCCAACAACTTATAGCCCTTAGAATTAATTGTTCATGGTAGTTAATAAACTATGGAACAAAAAAAATTTCTGTATCTGTTGTGTTGGTTTTTTTTTTATTTATTTTTTTTTTTAGTCGTGCATGCGTGATGCTGGTTTATGTCTTGGTGATATCTGCGTGTGCAGATTGCTGTGTGCTGATGACACTGTCCTGTTGGCAGAGAGCAAAAGTGATTTGCAGACTATGTTGTCTCGGATGTGCGGCGAAATTTGCATGAAATTCAAACTGAGTATAAATAAGGGAAAAACCAGTTATGGTGTTTGAGAGAGGAACTGGTAGCCCTGAATGTAATGTAAATATAAACGGCACTGCGATTGACCAGGTGAGTGAGTTTGTGTATTTAGGATGCATGTTTGACAGAGAACAAATTGGATGGGGAAATTAGTAGGTGAGTGAATTCTTCATTGAAAGTCATAGCTGCTCTGGGAGGTTTTCACAGGAATGATGGGTTCTCTAGAAAGTCCTGCATGGCTGTTTATGAAAGTGTAATTGTTTCTACTCTGATGTATGGCAGTGAAACCTGGGTACTGCAGAAGAAACATAGGAGTCGTTTGTGTGCTGGAGAAATGCGTTACTTACGGAAGGTTTGTGGCAAGACACTGTCTAATTGTGTGAGGAATGAAGATGTGTTGCAGTTGTGTAATGTGAAGCAAAATGTTGTTAGCAAGGTGGAAACCAATATGCTTCGGTGGTTTGGCCATGTTGAAAGAATGAGTGATGAGATGCTTACTAAGAAAATCTTTTAGCCCAAGTGGTAGGAAGGAAAGGCACAGGAAGGCCAAGAAAGACATGGGTGCATCAGATTCAGGAGTGTCTGCATGAGAAAAAGATTGAGTATGAAGTATAAAAGATCTTGTGTATGGCGTGTAATGGATATCAGTGAAGACCAAGTTGTATGTCAAGACCGCTGTAAATGGAGAAGTTTGATACGACAACAGTAAGTAAAAATATCTGGTAGTTTGTATTTCTTTTTGGAGCTAACCTCTGAATCTCAGAGAACAGCTTAGTGATATATATGTATGTATGGGGGGGGGGGGGGTCCTTAAGTCTGCAGCCATAGAAGTTATAGGGAAAATGGTCCTAGGTTTTATGGATGCTCCTATAACACTTCGTGTAAGGTTGTTGACTTAGATATACATTCAATTTTTGTGAAATCTGCATATTCTGATATTCAGATGATTCAGAGAATAAATGTGCCACATGGTTTGAAACCCCGAACAAAAGTCATCACCTCCCCCATGCCGTGGCTTTTTCAAAATGTAATGCATTTTATCTTAACATTTTTTTCAGATGTGCCTGTGGTAGATGACAGTGAAATATCCTGTTTTCAAGATATAAAGTTTATTAGTACCAAATATTTGTTCCTTCCCAAAATTTGCTTTGAGGATATTTATAATTTTATTAGGTCTATACATAAGTTGCCAGTATTTTGAGGTCAGGTCATTCGATATCATACTTGCACGTGCAAGTTGCATTTAATAATCAGTGAAGTATGTGCCCTTGTGAGCTACAACCTTGTGCCATCTGTCTGGTTGCTGTTGAATGGCATTGTGAAAGAACAATGCTTTTTTCGATGCATTGAAGTTGCCAATGCCTTTTTTTGAGATCCTAAGAGTTTGGTGAACCACCGGCTGGCCAAGACATGTTGCATTGAGTGAAACAAGTGGAAGTCTGACCATGCTAAGCCTGAGGAGTAAGCTGCATGAGAGAAAATCTCCCACCCCAGAAGCATGATGCTTTTCTGGGTTGCTGCAGCGAACATGTGGGGTCATGCAACAAAATAACCTTCTAGGCCCATGTTCCAGAAACAGTCATTTCCGGTTCAGTTTGCTGAAGACAGCTTTTGATGACAGTAGCATTCCGCTGTCACTGTTAGTCCTGGTGTTATGTTCTCATGGTACACCACACCTTGCGCACGTCCTATCATATACAGAGAAGAACTTTCTTATCATGGATGTTGATTGTACACCACATCTTGCACGTCCTATCATATACAGAGAAGAACTTTCTTATCATGGATTTTGATGGTACACCACATCTTGCACGTCCTATCATATACAGAGACGAGCTTTCTTATCATGGATGTTGATGGTACACCACACCTTGCATGTCCTATCATATACAGAGAAGAACTTTCTTATCATGGATGTTGGACTTCGGCGTTGATGTTGCTGATTGTCTAGGGTCTATGTTGCAGATAAGTGTGCGGTAATGGTTGGTTTAAAAAAGAACCAAATCACGTCATGTAAAAAGAATGGCATTGCACTTTTTTTTTTAAAACAAACTTATATTCCTTGAAGAAAATACGACAGTGAAATTTAAAATACCATCATAAAATTCCACTTGCATAGATGAAAAAAAATCACACTTTATGTTCATTTTGGGGCAGGCCATTGCCACTTTGCAGCAATACCTTAAAAAGAGTTATACACATTAATTGTAGAATCCAGCAGAAAACGCAGGATGAAGCCTTAAAAGCAATAGACACGACATTCAGTTTCACACAGCTGGAAGGCTTCTTAGAATCATATTATGATGAACTACATGTACACATTAACAAAAGGTAAAATGGCACTATATAAAAGCATAGCCTAGCAGAAAACACTTGTTGCTGCTGATATGACATCACGGCAGAAAAAAAAAATTGCTATGTAGTAAGCAAAGAAAGGCAAACCCTGATAGTCTGCCCATGACCTGTTGTGTTTTGTATCATCATAGTTAATCCATTTTTCATCACCCATAATGTCTTTTTACCAGGAAATACTTTTTCTGATGCCTGGCAAGCAACAAAACAAATGTGTTCAGCTCTTGACCAATCTGTTGTGTTCAGTGTGCTTTTATGGGACCCACTTTTCAAGTCTTCCCCATGGCATGCAACCACCAACCATGGTAGTCAACTAATTCATGAATTACCAGTTCTAAAACAGAATTTACAGACGTTAAAGCGTCTTCCTGAAGAATGTTCTTTAAGACTTTCACTTTCTCCTCACCCTGCAATTAACCGATGTCTTTCTCAACTGGTGAGTGGGTAAGAGACATCTGATTTATGGTGTAGCTGCACAATCTTTTTCACCGCTTCATCTGGCAGCTGACAAAATCGAGCTGTGCTGCTGTATACTTTACTCAATAAAAATAGCCAGAAACTCGCAGGGTGGGGGGCCAGGAGGTGATCTGATGCTGTGGTATCTAGTATCTATAGTTTTTGAAGCTTTTCCTTCTCTGTAGGTACCCACTAAATATGCATGGTCTGTGACATTTCTTCCCAAAGCCCAGAATAAATATCCCTCTCCAGTTCCCACTTACTAGAGGTGGGCTTAACTGTGATTTTCTTGTCACAGTGATAATGGTGACCTGTGGTAATCTAGTATCTATAGTTTTTGAAGCTTTTCCTTTTCTGTAGGTACCCACTAAATATCCATGGTCTGTGACATTTCTTCCCAAAGCCCAGAATAAATATCCTTCCCCAGTTCCCACTTACTAGAGGTGGGCTTAACTGTGATTTTCCTGGCACAGAGATAATGGTGACAGTTCCACAGAAGTAACAGTGACAAAATTACCATTTACAACAGGGATGATGGAGCTGTAACAGGATAGCGAGTTACCGTCTCACTAATATCAGTGACAAAATCAGTGTTTACGACAGGGGTGACGGAGCAGTAATGGAACGGCAAGTCGAACTTTTATAAGAAAGCTTTCGCTTACATATATCACATAAAGCAAAATGTTCATCAACAATGGTGAAATAATTCGAAATATCACTGGTTTTTCTGAGCTTGGCATCAGACTTTCTATTACACAGCCGGACAATTGCTAAGGACGGATGACAATAGCAACGATAGCAACCATAAAATGGAAGGCAGGAAAATGTGGAAATTAGCATAAGTGCGGGATACAGTAAGACGTGTCGTGCGTATGCAAATTTTGGATTGCCGAACTTGTTCGTGACGTCATAGCGCTGATAAGAGATATAAAGGATTTGATGCGTATTGACCGTTGTTGTTCAAACACAAAGTTGAAGGGGAAAGAATCAATTGACGAACTTGCAATTTTCAGTATGTCTTTCCGACATCACCTAGATGATTTTACGCGTGGCCGTATTATTGGTAAGATTGAAGAAGGGCGAAAAATAACAGATGTGGCCAGGAAGTTCGACGTCAGCCACAGTATTGTTTCAAGGCTTTGGAAATCATTTCAAACAAATGGAGAGTGTAGCAAACGTCACGGGGGGAGGTCGTGTTCGCAGTACGACACCTGCAGAAGATCGGTACATAGTGCTATCAACAAAAAGACACCGCAGCACAGCTAGTGAGGAAGCAAATCAGTTTATGGCTGCTACTGGCAAGCAGATCTCCCGAAAAACTGTCGTCAGACGTTTGCATGAAGGAGGACTATACGCCCGCCGTCCTGTTGTGTGCATCCCATTGTCCAGACGTCACCGAACCGCCTGTTTGCAATGGTGCCATCAACATCGCAATTGGACGGATAACAACTGGTCTGCTGTCCTCTTCTCAGATGAGAGTAGGTACAGTCTATCGTCTGATTGTCGACGACAACTGATCTGGTGTGATAGTGGTACTGCATATTGTCCAGCAAACATACAGGAAAGGGACCGATATCCGACATGTAGTGTCATGGTATGGGCTGGCATCATGATCAATGGTCGTACGTCCTTCTATGTGCTTTCAATTGGGACTATGACTGGCCAACGATACATTAATGATGTTCTGCTACCTCATGTTCGCATGTTCCGTGGTGCTGTCGGTGATAGATTCATTTTCATGGACGACAACGCAACATGTCATCGAACAGTCGCTGTCCAGGAGTGTCTTGAGAGCGAGGATATTCAACGCCTCGTATGGCCAGCATGTTGTCCAGATCTGAATCCCATTGAAAATGTGTGGGATGCTTTGGGGAGGAGTCTTGCTGGTGTCCAATGCCCTCCAATAAAAAAGGACACCCTCATCCGTGCACTGACAGAGGAATGGGATAAATTACCCCAACAGCTGCTTGATAATGTTGTGCAAAGCATGACACGACGTGTGGAATCTTGCATCGCCCTCCATGGTGGCCATATCCCGTGTTGACATCTTACGCCGAAACGCCTGCGGACGGTAATTGCATTTTTTTCACGTTTACGTATTCTGCACAAAATGGCCTGTTTGTCCCTTGAACACGTTCCAAAGCCTTCTGGATTTCAGAGCACAATAAATTGTCTTTCTTGTAATGTCCTGGCATTCTGACATTATTTTATTTCACTTGGCATCCAACCACACTTACTTTTTTATGCGCTATATAGCCGTTTATGATCCGTCCTTAGCAATTGTCCAGCAGTGTATGTTGAATGCTGAATAGCATTAGCTCTTTATTATCATTCACATCCATTCCGCAAGACTCCTGAAAATACAAGCACAAAAAAACAGTTTCTTCTGAAAAAAGCTGGCGTCACTTAAGCGACCTCTGTTATGTTTCAACAGAAACAACATGGTGACGTGGTAAACTTGGTCCCCAAGCATTGGGCTGACGTGGCTAACTGTGACATTGTTATCAGTGCATACCTGCCAACTACTATGGAATGTCCGTAGTTTCTACGGATTTAGTTGTTTGACTACAGAGCTCACAGTAAAAACTATGGATTCTACGAATTTTTTTTATTTTTTTGCTGTTACGAAATCATTGTTTTTAAAACTTTCGAAAATGGTAGTTAAACGGAGTAAAAAATTTTGCCGTAATCGGCATTTTTTTCTCACGAAGGTGCGTTTGTTTGTGCTCACTATTCTTGTTAAATGTCATAATTGGAATCGGTGTAAAACTCAAGACTTTGAAGGGGAAGGTCGTTTTCCGTCTGGTGATGGTATTTCGTGTTTCAAAACTTACAAAAACTAGTTAAAACAATTAAAATTTTTCCTCATAATTGTATTTTTTTTTCTTCCAATGTTGCCTTTGTGTCCAGTAGTCTTTTTTAAATATCATTTTATTGCAAAAATGTTTGTATTTCATCTTGAAACTGTAGAGAACAATTTGTGAAAATGGAAGTTAGACGCCGCAAAAATTTCCTCACGATCTTCTTTTGCGAATTCGAGAAATTACGCCTTTTCCGTTATTTTGGTCATGTGAGATCGATGCACAAGTGAACAGAAATTTTTGGGGAGTTGGTAGCGCCGGGGGAGGGGGTGTTCGTCGGGGGGGGGGCGAAATTCGTTTTAGGAATTTAGGAACTTCCGAAAACTGAAGGTAGACGGAGTTCAGATTTTTTCCATAATCGTAATTTCTCCATTATTATTGTTAAATAACATTTTACTGCATAAATATTTGTATTTCAGCTTGAAAATACGTGGGGAAATTTTCAAAACCAGAAGTCAGACACGGCAAAGGTTTCTCCTGTAAACCCCCAACCCCCGCTCACACAGTGTTCCTGCATTGTTAAATATCCCCTGTTCCATAAGTTTTTGCATTCAAGCTTGATAAGTGAGGGGGAAATTCCCCAAAACGGAAGTGGTGAAGTTGGAATATTTGTAAAAATTGATGCATGGTGTTCAAAAGTATTATGCTCAAAGTTACACCATTTATCTAATATATTGGGTTGTCGGAAAAGTCATGATGTATTTTGGCACCCGATGGCGGTTTGGCGGTTTTGGAAGTACTAGAGGCATGTGCAGCTCTGTTATCGCTATGGCATTCGACAGGTACCAGTTCTAGCTGCAGTCTAAAAGGAATGGTGAGCGATTTGGTTGATTTTACATCAAGTTGAAGATGGAAGACCAAACTGTGCATTTTCGCCATATTTTACTGTTTTACTTTCGTAAAGGGAAGAACGCGTGTCAAGCTTGTGAAAAGTTGCATAAAGTGTACGGTGATAATGCTCTACAAGAACGTCAGTGCCAGCGGTGGTTTACAAAATTCCATGCTAGTGATTTTGACCTCAACGATGCTCCTCGGTCCGGGAGGCCAACCGAGATTGATGACGACCAAATCAAGGCATTGATCGAGTTAAACCCACGTTGCACAACACGAGAGATGGCAGACACATTGCACATCCATCATTCAAGCGTTCACAACCACCTGAAAAAGCTGGGATACGTAAGCAAGCTCGATGTGTGGTTTCCTCATAAACTCAAAGAAGCTCAATTGACGGTGCATATAAACATCTGTGATATGCTCTTTAAATATGAGGAAAACGATCCTTTTTTGAAGCGACTGGTGACAAAAAGTGGATTGTGTACAACAATGTGCTGTGCAGACTGTCTTGGTCCCGACGTGCTGCTTCGTCTCGAACGACATCCAAAGCAGACATTCATCAGCGAAAGATTCTGGTCTCAGTGTGGTGGGATTTTAAAGGTGTCTTGTTTTTCAAGCTCCTACCACCGAATCAAACAATCAGTTTGAATGTGTACTGTCAGCAATAGGACAGTTTGAATGAATCCATCATCCAGAAACGTCCAGAGCTCTTTCATCATAAAGGTGGTGTGTTCCATCACGACAACGCGAGACCACACACAAGTTAGATCACCCGCCAAAAATTATTGGAGCTTATTGGAGCTTGGGTGGGATGTGTTGCCACACCCATCATACTCACCTGACCTTGCACCGTCAGACTTCCACTTGTTTTGCTCTCTTCAACAGCCCGTGCATGGTATAACGTTCAATTCAGATGAGGCTGTAAATCAGCACCTTGTACAGTTTTTCGCCACGAAAGACGGGTCCTTCTATGAACGAGGCATTCTGCAGCTCACTGAAAGATGGCAAAAGGTTATTGAACAAAACGGGCATTATATCATTGATTGATATTTGTTCTTTCTATCAATAAATGACCTTTGAAAACAATGGCTAAAATACGTCGTGACTTTTCCGACAACCCAATAGTTATAGCTTTGATATCATACACTCATTCATGGTCCTCAGGTTGAAAGTTCTTTCAGCATGATGGATGAAATTGTTATCAGAGGGCATGAAAAAAAAAGAAAGGAAAGAAAAATGAAGCAATGGATGCTGTGCAGCTACAGAGTCGACAAAGTGACCGTAATTTGCTTTCTTGCTGTGTGTTTTGATTTTTCACCTAGTTGAAACATTCAGTTTTTTCTTTTCCTTCTTTGGTCTCATCTTGTCATAAACTGCAATGTCAAAGGCAGTATGAATATATGGTAAGTGGAGGTTTGCGCACTGCGCATTCACCTGCTTGGATTTCCCATCTGGCAAGTGTAAAATTCTGAACCCATCTGACTGTTTTTTACTGGTGGAAGTTTCGAAATTAAATCTCACAATGTTACTTATCATGCTCTCACCAGGGGAATAAACTTTGTTTTTCGCACGTGTTAAGTTTGTTTCATTAGTGTCCTTGTTTGTTGTAATGTTTTGTTGTGGTGTGTATTTATATTTCACAAAGAGATGGATCGTTTTGTAAAAAAGCGTGTATGTATGCTGCGCAATAATACTAGTTACTACTGGCAAGGCTCTGCCCAATGTTGGCAGGTATGTCAGTGACTTTGGAACTGTTACTTTTTGTCACTGGTCATAACTGTGATGATTTTTCCGTAACAGTGACAAAGCAACAGTTACATGATTTCCGACCCATCTCTACCACTCACCACTCCGACCCAGTTGTGGAAGAATTCTCTTTACCAACCGGGAAGTGTAACAAAAGTATCTTATACTAAATCATACAAAATAACAGTTAAAAAAAATTCATATCCCAAGCTGAACTGTAGCAAATGTTTTGCTGTTCAGGCCCTGGGTCAGCTTTTGGGCTCAACCTGTTTCAGCACTGGAGGTCAACTAAGCGGTATCCTCATCCAGAAAAGTCTGCAAATCTGCATCTCCTTTAGCCGTCCACTTTGCTGCTTATACTCTGAAGAGTATTAACATGCACTAATAAAGGACTGTATGAATTTGAAGCTCTGCTTGAGCTCTTTTAATTACACAACCTTATAGCAATAAACCACTCGATACACTGTAAACAAATGTTGCCGTAAGCAAATCACACTCGTTACACAGATGATAACAAAAAAGCATCAACTCGCTCTCACATCGCTACAACTGAAATTCTCCCTACAGCAAGAGCGAAAAGACAGAGACGCAGCTCTGTGGCACCATCTATTGGTTACAATAACAACAAATGAAACTAAGTACCGTACATCCTCTGTGCTGTGATGACCGTTTCTGAACTGCATCCACCACTCACATCACATACTTGTATCTACAGCTTTCTCACCGTACACTAAACAAATCCACTTTTGCGTTTCTGCGGAGGGTTTCCCCGAGATTTAACATGAACAGACAGTGAAGAATGTGCTCCTTGTTAATCGCAATGCCCTAGCTCAAGTACCGGCAGGTGTGGGCTGTGTACCAACACATGTAATTCAACACTGTGTTGCTATGTTACTCCCAGAGCACAAAATTCTGACAGAAATTCAACCATTTTTCTTTTAGAGACCACTATGTGAAGCGCCAGGAACTTGCACAACTTCTTTGACTGGCCATTTTAGCACTTTCACTACCAGATTGAGATTTAGTGTTCACAACATTATTTTGAAACTATATATTGAACATTAAGTCCTGGTTTTGTAATGAGAGAATTTGAATTAATAATATTTTATCACTTCAGATGCTATCAGTTTTCCTCCATGGTGGCACATGTGTGCATGCCAGAATGTTGTATACAGTAACTGATACCTTCCTTTTTCTTACTAGCATCACGGCTTGGACTGTACGCTGCTGGTGGCTTTTCCATGTCTGGTGACAAGCTGGATTGTATGGCAGATGATGAAATAGCCAATATTATTTCACATGTTTCTGTATTTTACAGAGTTGGCCCTGGTCACAAGCTGCGAATAATAAAGGTATGTATGTAATCTAAAATCTTAGTTGTAAGTTAGAACTTCCAGTCTTAATGTCTTGTGTGCAACAAATAATAATTAGTCATTCTTTTACTGTGTTGTAATTCCAATATGCACATGACTGCTGGTTCAATAGTTATCTGAATTCTGATCAATTTGTTTCCAATTACAATCATGTGTCATTGAGCCTTTTAGTCCCAATCTCATGCACTAAGACTTAGGGTGGTTATGGGGATATATATGTTCTACAGGTAGAATCCTTCCCTAGGCACAACCAAAAATCAGTAATAGTTTATTCCTCCTAGCATAAGGTGAGCCAGGGAGTGCAAATGGGCCCAGAAAGATTTAAAAAAAGGGCCCCATCCAATTTCATTTTTATGCTAACACTCTGATCAAAAAATGCTGTCACCTTGGGTGGCCAAAATAAGTTGTCCGGGCCCCCACGGAAAACATCACTGAAGGACATGTAATTCAAGAATTTGCGTGCCCCAGAAAAAAATAAAAATACTGTTTTTTTTTTTTTTCCTTTTCCAGGGAGAGATAAGCTAATAGCTAAGGGTAAACCATTACTTTATGGACAGAAGTGTAATACCTCCTTCCCCTGCTGGTCCAATGTTTTGATTCTGGCCACTAGAAAAGTTAGGCTGGCCACCAGATTTCAGAAAAATTTTCTACCCCTGGTAATACTATATCACAAAATGTTGTGTTATATCTGTTCCACAAACACTAGTGTGCAAGGTAGTGGGAAGATTTAAGTAGTGTTGATTTTCTGGTTCCTGGGTAATATGAAGTTGGAAAGCACTTAAAGTAAACTATATCGCAAACCTTTGGAGGAGTTGAAAAGTCGGCTGGTCTAATGCCAGGTGTTATTGGTTTTTATTTTCAGACTTGAGCTAATTATTTTTAATTAGCCCAGGACTACCATTTGAAAGTTTGTTTTTCCTAAGCTTTGGCACTTAGGCCTGTGTATTTTCTCAGATATTTTGCATGCGTTTATATATATAAGGTATATATATATATATGCAGCTGTTGAACCTTATATGTTTTAATGTCTAATATTTCTGTTTCAGGAAACGCAGCTGCTGTGGTGTTGAGTACAAGTGTTGTGGGACAGGGAGGGGGGTTAAGAAAAAGTGGTATTGGTCAAGGTTGCTTGTTTTCTGGTGTTGAAGAACTATGGGAATGGAAAATACAGCCCTTTAAAGAATATAGAAATTAAGGAAGAAATATTCCTCAGAAATAAATGGGAAATTCACAAGATTATTCAAAGCAATCAGAATTGTGTACTGAATTGCCTGTAGTTTACTACAGGCAATTCAGTACACAATGTCTCTATGTAACATATCAGAAAACTTGAAAATTACATTTCTAAGGAAATGTAACATTGAGACCAGTAAACTGCAGAAAATTCAGTACACAATTCTGATTGCCTTTGAATAATATAATGTATTTTCCATGTATTTCTGAGGAATATTTCTTCCTTAATTTCTATGCAGCTTTTGTTTGCAGTTGTTCCACCACTGGCATTATTGGTTCTAACGTACTGGGATTTCTAGCAATCTTTCAACATTTCAGGGATAGAATGGAAATCAGGAGATGCGGGTTCGTTTCCCGCTCCAGGGCCATGTGATTTTCAAGTTTTCTGAGGAGATGTTACATGGAGGCCTATAAACTACAGGCAGTTATGTACATAATTCTGATTGCTTTGTCTTCATGTCATAGTCTTAAAGAATGTTTTGTCTTCATGTCATAGTCTTAAAGAATGTTTTGTCTTCATGTCATAGTCTGTATAATTGACATTTCCTAAATTTAAGCTCCACTTTATCCAAATTTACTTGGGGACTGGATCAAAGTAAGTTGGGACTAGTGAATTCTGATTCCAATTAATCCTGGACTAAATGAGCAAAAATTAATTTTTGAGCCCTGTCTTGTGTGTTTGCAACAGACAAGAAAAATGAAATTTATGCTTTTGAAAACATCAGCATGAATGAGCAAAGAATGCTTTTCAAATTCTTGCATTCAGTAATGTAAAAGTAAATAGGTTTCATTGAAATCGGATTTCATTTTATGCCCTGACCTATGACCCCATTTCAATTACTTTCAAGAGTGTTAATCTCCAGGTAGAGAGTTTCTAACAACATACTAAATTTTCATCAAATATAAACCAAATTTTCACAAGGTGTCTGATAAATGTCCCAGTACTATGATATCCAAACCACCTCTAGGACAGCGTAAGGGGGATCAGAAAAGTCTGTCAATGTGAGATTTAGCTAATGCTGTTGCATGTTAATTTTTTGGGGCTATAGCTCTTGATTGCCATTTGACTAAAGTGTTGCTTCTGAGTGCAACTGCAATTTGGCAGTTGTTCAGCACCAGTGGATTTAAGTATAACTAGCCAATAATCAGTTATATGACAGTAATCAGAGTATGAGTTGTGAAATGTCTTGTGATTTGGTAGATTAGTGCTTTGAGACAAAACTTTCAGATTCATATGCAAACCCAATTTATAGTACACATCTCCTGGGTTTAAACATTTACTACCTACCATACGTGCTTAATATCTCGGGTCTGTTATGTGAGACATTATATGCTTAAATTCTGCTGTCATCTTCACAATCTTAATAAGACCTGGCATGAATACTGATGTACAGAAGTTTGATCCCATAACATCATGCCAATGTGCTTATTACTTGGACAGTTGTGATTTGGTAGATTAGTGTAAGTGGTTGAACAGGTGCAATTGAATAGCATAGCTCCTAAAGATCTCTGGAGTTGATGTGAGCAGTTGGCAGCATTGAAAAAACATTGTGCTCTTTAAAATGAGTCCGAAGAGTAGTTAAGTCACAGCCCCATTGGACGCAACCTATTTAGAATCGCAGATTATTGTAATGTGCAAATAATAGGGGTTTATCACTTTTAAACAATTAATTTGCACTTCTCTGCATGGAAATATACTAAGAAGGACAATCTGCATTATCCATATAGCTGTTGAACATATTCACTTGCCCCATGCAGATGTGCCAACTCTCCGAATTTAGGCGGGAGACTCCGGATTTTCTGCCCTTCGTCCCACCCTTTGGTTGAATGTCAAATTCTCCTGATTTTCACCGAGAATTAGGATGGTCAAAATTCCACCAACTACCATGATTTCAAACCGCCTGTGAAATCTTTTTCTTTCTGTGTCGATGCAAGGCAGTATTAGTCATCAGTTTCGTACTTTTCCTCTCCTATAAGAAAGCCGCCTCGGTGTTGCAGTGGTCTAAGTGCTGGTTTACGACCAATTGTCCGAGATGGGTCAGAAAAAAATTGCTTTAAAACAATTTCTTCCAGTCTGTTTGTCATACGACGCCTTCAGCAAAAAACTAACCTGCTTTGGCACTAGAATGCCGGAAAGGGTCAGTAATTGATTGAGAGATGGGAGCTGCCCTGCCTTCTCCTTGCACTTCAGTCTTTCAACCTCTCACCTCAACAAAGCCGCTCGCATTCTAAGTGATGATAAACAGTTGAGTTGTGGCAAATTCACTTAACAACAAAAGGGAGTAGTTACAGTTGTCCTCGCTAGAGCTGAGACGAGCTGAGCCCGAGCCCGAAAGCCCGAATCGGGCTCGAGCTGTAGAATATTTACTGCGGCTCGGGCGGGCTCGGGCTCTTAGAGAGAAGGAGAGCAAGAGATTTTTTTTTTTTTTTTTATATGTATAAATGTGATTTTATATGATTTAGCAAATGAGGCACTTTATAATCGGTAAAAGGAATTCTTCGGCAACTGGTTCTGATTAGGGAGCGGGCATTCGAGATGGCTATTTATTCCAGGCATGGGTAGAAAAAGCCATAGGCCGCGCATTAGTGTGTTTCTGCAGAGAAGAAAAAGCGTTTTCAAGAACTATAGATATTGGATAGTTGATAGCATGCCCATGATCATTAACCCCTTATCTCCACGCAGTAGCTCCCTGCTAATTCTATTTAGCAACGTACATACTGCAGTGCATTATGACACGATAATATTAGCATTGTTTGAGCAACATACAATTGCAGCACCTCCCGATCATTTTGGATGCCCTGCCGTCCGAAGCACTTCAGGTGGAAACGGACGGTCAAAGCAATTCGTCCAGGGAAATTCACTTCGTTTGGCAAATTCACTTAACGACAAAAGGGAGTAGTTACAGTTGTCCTCGCTAGAGCTGAGACGAGCTGAGCCCGAAAGCCCGAATTGGGCTCGGGCTGTAGAATATTTACTGCGACTCGAGCTCTTAGAGAGAAGGAGAGCAAGATAATTTTTTTTATATATATATAAATGTGATTTTATATGATTTAGCACATGAGGCACTTTATAATCGGTAAAAGGAATTCTTCAGCAACTGGTTCTAATTAGGGAGCGGGCATTCGAGATGGCTATTTATTCCAGGCTTGGGTAGAAAATGCCATAGGCCGCGCATTAGTGTGTTTCTGCAGAGAAGAAAAAGCTTTTTCAAGAACTATAGATATTGGATAGTTGATAGCATGCCGACGATCATTAACCCCTTATCTCCACGCAGTAGCTCCTTGCTAATTCTATTTAGCAATGTACATACTGCAGTGCATTATGACACGATAATATTAGCATTGTTTGAGCAACATACAGTTGCAGCACCTCCCGATCATTTTGGATGCCCTGCCGTCCGAAGCACTTCAGGTGGAAACGGGCGGTCAAAGAAATTCGTCCAGTTACACTGTAAAAATAGATAGAGGTCCCTTCCAACCATTCCCTATTTGAGAAATGTGTTGGCTAATTGAAGGAGGAGAAGAGGGTGGAAGTGTGGAAAAGGAGATTTTTTTTATTCATAGTTGTACAGCTTAGCCAGTTTTCGGGCCCGTGCTCTATCTATATAGCACGGGCTCGAACGGGCTCTGGCTCCGAAAATTGAGCCCGAACTCAGCTCTAGTCCTCGCTTTGTAATGAAAGGTGACGTTATATGTTGCTTTTTTGTTGTCTTCACCTTTGCACACAACCTAAAGGAGAAACAAAAAACAGTTGGCTGCTATTTGATTCGTGAAGAACAACAATATGCGGGCCATTTTACGTTTTCGTCATCTTGTGGAATCGCGTACCTGAAAACGAATTTCATTAGGGGGAAGAGGTCTTTATTTTCGTGCTATTTTTTTCTCCAGAACTTTTAGTGGACCAATACTACGTCTGGAAAATTGTTCCTATGTCTGGAAAATGTCGATAAAAAATAGCACTTGTAATTTTATGAGCTGTAAAAATTTCTCGATTTTCAGTTTCTGAAGGTTGGCATGTCTGTCTGCCCATGGTACACTCATGGTTACAGTAGTCCGTATACACTCAGCAGACAAAACATTAGAGATAGGGCTAATAATGGGCAGTTAACATGGGCATCCCTCACACAGAGTGGAACAGGCCCAAATCTAATGTAGGCGATAAATACCTGGGCAATAGGGCTTTCCAACAGTGTATCACAGTCTACAAACTTGGGCAAATTTGGTAATCTGAGTGACTTTGATTGTGGATACATAGTCGATGCAAGATAGGTGGATCGGTGTATGGCCCAAGTGTTAAGAACTGTAGGGCTCCCAAAGGCAACCAAATCAAGGGAGTACCGCGAGTATACCATCGACTGATGTGCCAACACCTAGGAAGCAAGTGGTTGTCGACCACACGCTATTGATGACCGGGGTTTAAATAGCCTATCCAGACTCGTACAGGCTGACTGCTTGGCAATGGCAGTGCAAATCACATCCAGATTAAATGTCAGAGGCCCAAGCACTGTCAGTAATCGAACGGTGTGGTGCATGCTGAATACCCTGGGTTATGGGTGCGTATGCCCTACTGGTGTGCCAGTGTTGACTGCTCGTCATCAGACATAATACCTCGCCTAGTGCTGGGAACATCAAAACTGGACCTCTGCAGAATGGCGCTGCATTATGTGGTCAGTTGAATCCCGTTTTCATCTCTACCAAGCTGATGGGAGGGTGCGGGTATGACGTTGACAGCATGAGGCCATGGCGCCGTAATGCCAGGTCGGCTCTTTTAAAGGTGGTGGTGGCGGCTCTGTGATGGTTTGGGAAGCCTTCTCATGTGGCACATTAGGTTACTTGGTGTGTCGGGAGAGAGGTCATTGACTGCTGCATGCTACCAGCATGTGCTGACTGATCACCTACACACTTTCATTGCCTTTGTGCATCCTGTGGCCAGTGGTCTATCCCAGCAGACAATGTGCCACCCTACTAAGCTGCAACCACCCAGGCATGGCTCAAGGAACACTCGTCTTGAGTTGGGAACCATCCAGTGGCTTCCATAGTCCCCGGATTTAAACCCTGTTGAAACTCTCTGAGATGCCATGCGGCGAAACATCAGATCCATGGATCCTGGACCTATGTCTCGAATATAGTTGTGGACAAAACTGCAACAGGCATGGCTGGCATTACCTCCAGAAACCCTCTGGCATCTGGTGGAGTTGAGAACATCAGATCCATGGATCCTGGGCTGACGTCTCGGGTGGAGTTGTGGACAATGCTGCAGCAGGCATGGCTGGCATTATCTCCAGAAACCCTCTGGCATCTGGTGGAGTTGAGAACATCAGATCCATGGATCCTGGACCAACGTCCCATGTGGAGTTGTGGACAATGCTGCAACAGGCACTGCTGGCATTACCTCCAAAAACCTTCCGGCATCTGGTGGAGTCGATGTCTCTGCGTGTACAAGTTTTTATCCGCACTGGAAGAGGACCAACACTCTATTATTATTACTAATGTTTTGTCCATTGAGTTTATTACTAGAAGTGAAAATTCCAAAGCCTAGAATGCATTTTTGCTCACTTTGCGCAATGGCAGAAATTTACATAACCCGGAACTGGTGGCACATACCCACCAGTTTGCATGGCATTCTGACAAATATTTCCTGGTTGTGTGGCATTCGAGCAATGTAATTTTCTATCCTTTGTATTTTTGTAAATAAAAATTATAGATGCAGACTTTTTGATCTGCCCTTGTATATGTGTTTTCATAGAAATCTTAAAAATTGTTTGTGTTTAACTTTATTTATTTTGTAATGTGTTTTACTTGTGTGAAAAAAAAAGTTTTTTCATTTAGATATTTCTTTTATTAAGGCTTTACAGAAAAATGGATTCATTGTGGGAATGACAGGTGATGGAGTAAATGATGGAGTTGCCCTTAAGAAAGCTGATATTGGTATTGCTATGGGGAAAGTAGGAACAGATGTTTGTAAAGAAGCTTCAGACATGATTCTAGTCGATGATGATTTTTTTACCATTATGTAAGTTTCTAATGTACAGCAAAATTGTAATTATTATTTTTTTCTGGTAAATATAGTTAAGATTTTTTTCCTTTGAAATTTCAGTAATAATTTTAATTATGTGCTGGAGCTAAATGTATGGTTACTGTCCTTTACAATGCATGATGTATTCATATTTTATCTCACTGTGTGTGTGTGTGTGTGTGTGTGAGTGTGAGTGTGTGCGCAAGACATGGAAACCGAGGACTTAGACACGTTTACACACCCACAAACCGAGGACGTCGTTCACACCGAGGACGTCCTCGGTTTGCAAAACTACAAAAAACTAATTCTATGACCTAAATTTATGTTATAGATGTCCTTTTTATTGAATTTGACAAATGTCCTTGTTTGACGGTGTTTTTACATTTTGTGTGTATGCCGCTGTATGGCGCTGCAGTCGATTGTGTGTATAGTCAAATTAACGAGTCCTCGGTTTCATGGCATTAAAACAGGTCGACCGCAAGTCCTCGGTTACTCGTTGTGTAACCGGATGTCCTCGGTTACTCGCTGTGTAACCGGATGTCCTCGGTTACTCGTTGTGTAACCTTTCCCTGTCATTTTAAGAAATTCAACCGATTTAAATAACCCGCGATGTTTTTTTCTCTAACAACTTTTCTATTCTGTTTAAGATTTTTCTTGCGTATGATTATGCCACAAGTTCGGAAATTTGAGCATTTTTTTTTATTATTTTATTTATGCAAAGCGAGCCATTCATCTACTCGAAAGTGTATTTCTTTCTGTACAGGACACAAATATTGGACGTCAAACCAGATCAAACAGAGTGACTGTTTTGCAAAATACAGTAAATAAACTACTTATGGTCGTCTAACAATATTATTTTTTAACTGCTTCTCACACGCACGATAATCGAATCATATTATACGATTATTAATTTTAGCATTACATTTACACTTAAATCGTTTATTATAAATTAATTGGTGTTGTGTATATTCGCGGATGCGAATATCTGGGTAAATGGGCGAATGCCTATAAGAATACGGTTGATAATTTTGTCATCCGTACAGGGTTTAAGTATTGTATCTGACTAAAATAAACAATTTTCTCATTTTCAATAAACCTTTTCTTTTATTAACATGACTTAAGGTATAAACTCAAGAAATAATAAATATTGGTTTTCGCACCGTAACAAGAACTTATGTGAATTACGTTGTTGTTCATTGTAAGTGTGATTAAGTTATTTGATTATTTAAAATGAAAACTATTAATTACTTTGTCCAATTTAAAACCAACACTGACATTGAATATAATGCATTTTCTAGTACAGAATTAGATAAATGAAATTATTTCTTTAATTATCTCTTTATTTATTTCTAAATATCTAATCACGTAATTAAAAAAATATATCAAATTAATATTTAAAAAAAATATATCTAATTAATGGAGAAAATGGTGAAATTATCTATTTCTTGATTCCAATGTGACTCCAATTTTAATAGAAAAAATAATTTGAACGGTACCCTTGTTTCATGATATATAATAGAATGATGCATTTTGTTTGTAGGGTGTGTTTCTATAGTCCTGGCTTTGCGGGGTGTGTAACCGGGTCCTCGCATTACGGTATGTATCTGGAGTTCTCGTTTTACGGTGTGTAACCAGAGTCCTCGTTTTACGGTGTGTAACCAGGGTACTCGTTTTACGGTGTGTAACCAGGGTCCTCGTTTTACGGTGTGTAACCGGGGTCCTCGTTTTACGGAGTGTAACCAGGGTCCTCGTTTTACGGTGTGTAATCGGGGTCCTCGTTTTACGGTGTGTAATCGGGGTCCTCGTTTTACGGTGTGTAACCGGGATCCTCGTTTTACGGTGTGTAACCAAGGTCCCCGTTTTACGGTGTGTAACCGGGATCCTCGTTTTACGGTGTGTAACCAAGGTCCCCGTTTTACGGTGTGTAACTAGGTTCCTCGTTTTACGGTGTGTAACGGGGGTCCTCGCTTTACTGTGTGTATCTACAGTCATCGTTTTACGGTACACAAATACTTTTCCATTTAGTTTAGCTGCTAGTAAATGTTTCAGTGAAAAGTGATTGTGTGTGGGGGGGGCATCATCATCATCAGCATTATCATCAACAACCATATGCAATCCACTGCTGGATGAAAGTCTCCCCAAGTTTCTTCCACAATTGTCTATCTTGAAGCCTATTTCCTCTATGTCACTCCAGCATACTTTCGAATTTCATCAATCCATCTCCCATGTGGTCTTCTTTCGGGTCTTTTCCTGTCCCTCGGAATCCAGGCTAAAATTACGGTCGTCCATCGGTGATCCGTATATATGTTTATATTGCATATATCATCATCATCATCATTGTCAACCATTATCAATCCACTGCTGGACGAAGGTCTCCCCAAGTTTCCTCCACAACGGTCTGTCTTGTGCCAGTCTCCTCCATGTCACTCCCGCATACTTTCGAATTTCATCCACCCATCGTCCATGTGGTCTTTTTCTGGGTCTTTTCCTGTCCCTTGGAATCCAATCTAAAATTTCGGCTGTCCATCGATGATCTGATATGTATATATATATATTCAAAATCATTTTCAATTGACTGCACGATGAAGGTTACTCCAAGCCTCCTCCACATATTCCTATCCTGAGCTGTTCTTTTCACGTTGCTCCAGTTTCTTTCTTTATTTCATCCATCTATCTCACATGGGGTCGTTTTCTTGGTCTTTTGTGCTATCTTGATATCCAGTTTATAATTTATGTTGTCCAACGGTGATCATTTCTCCGCGCAATGTGTCCAGCCCACTGCCACTTGAAAGCCTTTACTACGGCGAAGACGTCCGCCACTTCTGCCCGTGGTCTAACCCTGATATTTGTCCTGCTCACCCTGCTGCCCACCCAGTTCAAAATATGCCATTTTCAGCTTATTTAACTTTAAAAAACAATCTGCACTTTGTAAAGTAATAAGTCTTGTGTTTTATTTCATGTAGCCCTATGTATTTTCCCGTAGGAAGTGCGTTGTTTACATCTTCGTATAAAGGTTATCAAAATAGCATCCGAAAGGCCAAGAAAATTCAATTGTTCTCCACTCTTGCAATTCCTTAGTTTCAGCCTCTTTTTCATGTTTATATTGCCAGGGGACGAATGATGATAGTGGATAGGAATTCACTGAGGGAGTCACTACTAATTGCTCTGCTGTTTGTTTTAGTTACTGAATATGGGATTCCAGGACGAAAAGTGGTGTCTAGAGCTACACTAGCGCTTTTAAGACTGCCCCGAGACAGTGAAAGTGCAGAAAGTGGCTGATTGACGACTGCTTTGAAGGGGAGGAGTGCAAGGCAAATTCGCTGGCTGGAAGCAAGGAAGTTAAGAGGGGGGGGAGGGGGATTGTGTCCACGTGGCACGACGTTAAAATTTCGATTTCAATAAAAAACACGACATTTCCTATTAAATATATTGTTCAAGTACAGGACTCTTTTCGTAAGCAAAAATGAAAAATTTTGAAAAGCAGTTTACGACAATGCGTTCAGAGAAAGCAAAAAGTTGAAGCCGACATTCTACCAACACTTCTATCTTACACCAGTGGCATAACTAATCAGATACGTGTATGTACAGCTTGTGTATGTCGGTGGAAGGGGCGGGGATTGCACAAACTCCTTTGTAGCCGGTAGTAAAAAGCCTTAAAGCCAGCCCAGTGGTGCAGTGGTCTAATCGCTGGCTAATAACCATTCATCCGAGAAGGGTCCGGGTTGGGATCACAGTGAGGATTTTTTTTTTTTTTTTTTATTGGAGGTTTAACGACCACCGTGAGCAACTCAATGGGATATAAGCAGTCGCCCGTCCCTGATTTAGGGTCACTGGTTCCAGGGAAGGGAGAGAGCCAGTGCCGTAAGACAAACACAACATCCATGCCTCACCGGGATTCGAACCCAGACCCCTTACGGACGAATGATCAGAGGCCAGCGCCTTAGACCACTGCGCCACCGGGGCGGCACAGTGAGGAATGAATGTTCTGTTTGTCATACTGCACGTATAACGAAGTGAATTTCTCCGTCATTTCTGTCCACGCCAGGATTCGAACCCGGATCCCCTCATTCCGGAATAAGTTGCTCTACCAATTGAGCTACACGGACATTTTATTCTGATTCCTATCTGCCTTTATGTCGTGTGCGTCCTTCTGGCAGGTACGTCACATCTCCTGGTACGTTACACACGGGCTGTCTCCCTTCTTTGGAACCAATGATTTTAAATCAGGGACAAGCGACTGCTTATAGCCCATTGAGTTGCTCACGGTGATCGTTAAAATTTCAATTAGGAAAAAAACATTAAAAATTCGTTCTTTCAGTGTTTCGTATTAAAAAAAAACAATAAACAATTTGCTATCAAGCTTACCCCATCAAAAAATCATACGGCCGCCCCGGTGGCGCAGTGGTCTAAGTGATGGCCTCTGATCATTCGACCGAAAGGGGTCTGGGTTCGAATCCCGGTGAGGCATGGATGTTGTGTTTGTCTTACGGCACTGGCTCTCTCCCTTCCCTGGAACCAGTGACCCTAAATTAGGGACGGGCGACTGCTTATAGCCCACTGAGTTGCTCACGGTGGTCGTTAAACTTCCAATAAAAAAAAATAATAATAATACTCTCCCACCCGTCGCCCATCCTGATTTCGAAGTCTAGCGATATCCCTGCATCTCAGCGTTATATGTGAGAACAGGCAGAATGCATTGATTAAAAACTTTCCTCTTCAGGCACTAAGGAAGTTTTTTCCCTTTACGATTGTTCTATTTCTACAAAATGCACTCCAGCAAAGTTTGATACGCCTATTTATTTCTTCTATAATGCTGTTGTCCATCGTTATAAGTTAACCATGATAAAGGTAAGAATTTGTTGCTTCTAATTCCATTCCACTAACCTGCAGCTTTTCTTTCTTTCTAAAACTGTTGAACATAATTCTGGGCTTATGAAGGCTCATCTTAAGTCACACTTAACTGCTTTTAGCTTAGAGTTCTTGTATCATGTCTTAAAGATCTGATGGGTTTGTTGCAAATATATCAATGCCATCGGGAAAATGCAAGTGTGTTAAATAGTCTCCGTTTATCTTTTTTTCTTATGTTATTCCAATTTGAAGATTTAAATACAGTTTGAAATGCTGCAGTGAAAAGTTTGGGATAGATGGTGTCACTTTGTCTCACAGCCTTCCCGATTCTTATGTTATTTGTACCCTTGTGTAGCCTAACCTTTGAACTGGCTTTTCTGTAGATATTTTTCGTACCATTAATGTACGTTTCTCCAATGTTGCTTGATTTCAAGCAACTGATCAGTGCTGATGTAAGCACAGATTCGAACGCTTTTACGTAGTCTATAAACGCAATACATAGCGGAAGATCATATTCATTAGTTCTTTTAATGAGTTCTCTCACAACTTCAATGTGGTCTATTGGGATATATCCACTACGAAAACCAGCTTATTCTCTCGGTTGAGCCACATCCAGTTTTTCCTCTAAGTGATGCGTCAGTACTTTAGTGAAGTCCTTATAAATAACGAGCAGAAGAAGGCTGATAGTTCTATATTTCTTTAAATGCTCTTTGTCACCTTTTTTGTGTGTAAGTAATTGGGAAAGGACTGCTGCTATTTCTTCTCCTGCTTCTTTTAAGATGTCTAAGGCAATACCATCTTCTCCTGGTGCTTTTCTTCACTTATATTATTGATTTCAAAAGCAACCTCTTCTGTGAGGACTGGGGTACTTTATTTCCAGATTGTCAAGTAACTTCCTCATTTGGAGATTCCCGTGCTTCGTACAGTTTTCAGTAGTATTATTTGACTCTCTTTGCTATATCTTCACGATTTCTTGTTACAGTACCAACTTCCTTTCTGATAGCAATTACATGTTTCTTCTAATTGAATAAACTGCTTTTCACCCTTTTCAAGCTTTTATTGTTTTCTATGGCTTTATGGCTTCTTTCACTATTTCGCAATTGAAGTTATTTACGTCTTCAGTTATACATTTACGCACTGTCTTGCATAGTCCTGCATATTCCATATTCCATTCCTTCTTTGCATCACTTCTTTGCATCAGTTCTCTTGTATTTTAGAAGTTGTTTTCTTTTGTTACTTTCATCTCCCTTCTTTGCATCAGTTCTTTTGTCTTTCCTGATATCTTTTTGTCAAATCTCTTAGTTAGATCCCTACCAATTTTTGTTGCTGTTTCGATGAGAGTTTTGTCATTCTTCGTGTTAACTTCTGTGGCATCTGCATCTTCTTCTGCTAGTTCCTATGTAGTTCAGCAAAGCGATTTTTGAATTCTATCTTAAACACATTAGATTGTTCGCTTACCTTTGTTATGTCAAGACATTTTCTAGTTGGCTTGACGAGCTTTTGACGTTTTAACTTTACATTGAGATGAAGTTTGCACCTTACCATTCCGTGATCACTTCCCGTATTGAATCTATTAAGTGCACTGCAGTCCGTAATAACGTATCTTTTATTTCGTAGTATATAATTCAGTTCACTACTTCCTTCAACAGGATGTTTCCATGTCCACTTTCTCTGTTTTTCTTCATAAAAAATTAGTTCACGTTACGGAGATTCTCAGTTTCTGCAAATCCAACCAGTTAATTTCCTCGTTCATTTCTCCATGTCCATACTTGCCGACTGATGTTTCATCTTGTTGCTGATGTCCTATACTTGCATTAAAGTCACCCATATTTATCTTCAATTTTTCTTTTTCTTTTGCCATTTATTTTCTTCACAGCCTCATAGAAGTCTTCCATCTCCTCATCAACGTGAATTGCCGTTGGAGCATACACTTGGATTATCTGCAACTGATACCTCTGCGTAAGTTGAATTACTAACCTCGCAACTCCTCTGATGCACTTTCAATCTCCACTGAATTATTCCTTTTTTTTTTAGTTCATTATGAGTCATCGTGCCATGTCTTCTTTGGCCTTTACGATCGCTGGATTTCTCGCCATTTGAACATGTCTCTCTAAGATATGAGTGCTCGGTGACTGGCCCGTCCGGTTACTTTACCACCTGCCGAGGATGACATTTTTGGTCCGAATACAGGCAGCATGGCAGGAAATTCCATAAACAGACATTCAATAACTCTTCAGATCAACGCTACGCTTCGTACACGCTGTTATTGCCACTCTTCGCGTGTAAATTGAATACAGAATTCTACCTCTGCACCTATAGCACTGTGCATCTGATTGTTCATGTCCTGTATCGTAAATAATCCGTCATATAAAATTCACTCCGTTATCTCGTGTCTATATAGGTGCTACAATTTCATTCTCCGAATAATTGTAAATTCAGCCTATTTATTTATAAAAATCCTAGTTTTTATAGGAGAAGTAGACGAGACAGAATGAGAGATTTTGGCGAATTTGAAAGAGGGAGACAGACAATTCATTTCTATGCTAAGAAGGAAAGAAAGGTGAGCGGAAGCTATAAGGAAGAAGGAAACATACATTTATGTGCGGTGAAAAAAAGGAAGAAAAGAGATAAAAAGAGTGAAAGTGAGAGAGAAGATAAATAGAAGGAGACAAAGACATATGCACAGAAAAAAAGGAAGAGTGAGAGAGATTTTGGGTGGATAAAGAGAGTGAGTGAGAAAGAGAGAGCGAGGGAGTGGGTGCGAAAGAGGCAGTGGGTGAGAAAGTTAGCTCTGATGGGCACAGATCATGGCTACCGGGGGCAGATCGCGGTGACCAGGCGCAGACCACAGTTACCAGCACAGCTAACTACTGGTTAGCACATACTTCTCCTTCTACCGATTTGCATGCACTTCCGATCGGATAGCGAAATAAGGGAAATACGTTATTTCTACTTCAGCTGCACAGAAAAACTAGAAAGTCTCATCGTCTGGGTGCTGCAATTTGAACCTCTCAGAGTGTAATCAATCCTTTATTTACCCCTGCATATTATGATATAAATTCTCATTTTTGGTGGTTTTCATAATTCCAAGGGGGCAACTGCATCGTCTTGCCCCTCCCCTAAGGGCGCCCATGCTCTAAGATTGAGAATCTGTAGACCTCTGGATACGTTACTGTGTTATTTGTCCGAAAACAGATCCAAATTCAGATCTGAAAAAGCAAGTGTAAGGAACAAAAATGTGCGTATATTGGACAAAAATAATTTCTTCATCACTTTAATATACCGTATAAAATTTTACGAATAGGTAAAATCAGATTCGAAGTTTGCATTATAAATAGCGCACCTCTTGTATGTTGAACTGCCCACCAGCTTTACAGACGGAAAAAGAAAACACCGTTTGTTTAAATTCCCTAATTTAAGAACCTAGATTTCTGCTACAGCGTGCGCCTTTGTTAGGGGTTGAAGTCATCGTCACATCTTTCGCTAAAAATGGAGCTTCGTTGCTAGTGGGAAGATATCCCCGTAACTTTAGCGTCCAGTCCATGAAGCAAAAGTTTACTGCACACTCTCTAATTCCAAAAGAGACTTTTAAACCAAGTTTTCTAACTGATGGCTCTTTGGAACTACACATTGTGAGAAACGGTTGTAACAACCGTCAATCACATGCTGCATAATTTTCGGTGCCATAGGACAGGCTGCTTTTATCATCTGATGTCATAGGTCATCTAATTTTTTGGGATATGTTGTAAACTCTATATTTCAAATACTAACCCTAGAAAGAGTAGGCATCAGTGCCTTTTTATTCTCATAAATTAAATCTTCACAAGTCACGAATTACTGTATTAATGACAAAGCACGCGTACTCACTAGTAGTACAGTGACGTATTTCCGTTTCTTTCTTTTTTTATTTTTTTATTTCCGTTTTTTCTGTCAGAAGGGGAGTGGGGGGATAATACCAAAAGTTTAAAATATAAAGTTTCTGGTCCGATCGGGAAATTTTCAGCATTTTCAAGCTACAAGTCAACACATTATCTGAGGGTATGTGCCTACTCAGCAAACCTGTCGGGGGTAGAATATAAAGAATTTCTGGTCCGATCGGGAGATTTTCATCATTTACAACCTACAAGTCAAGAAATTATCTGAGGGCTTGTGGCAGCTATAGAAAACCTGTCAGGTAGAGGGGGGGGGAGGGCCACAAAAACAGTATAAGATATAAAGCATGTCTGGTCCGATCGGGAAATTTTCAGCATTTTCAAGCTACAACTCAACACATTATCTGAGGGCATGTGCCTACTCAGCAAACCTGTCCAGGGGAGGGGTTACACAAAAAGTATAAAATATAAAGACTTTCTGTTCCGATCGGGAGATTTTTCAGCATTTACAACCTACATTTCAACAAACTCTCTGAGGGCATGTGCTGACTCAGGAAACCCCTTGGTGGGGGAGGGGGGGGGTAATACCCAGAATATAAAACAAAGTGGGGGGGGGGGTAATACCTAGAATATAAAACAAAGTATTCTGGTTGTAAATGCTGAAAATCTCCCGATCGGAATAGAACTTTTATATTCTACACTTTTGGTATTAACCCCGCCCCTTCCCCATGACAGGTTTCCTGAGTAGGCACAAGCCTTCAGATAATTTTTTTGATGTTTCTCGTAAACGCTGAAGATCTCCCGATCGGACGAAAAATTCTTTATAATTCATATTTTATGTTTCAAGCCCCCGCCCTCCCGATAAGTTTCTTCGATCTGCACATACCCGCAGAGAATTTATTTAGCTGTAGTTTATAAACCTTGAAAAACATCGTAAATAAGAAAATAACGAAATTACGAAAATTTTATGTGTGTCAGATAACAAATCTTCGGAGACGTAGCCACGGAGCAGTCCAGAACGCAATTTTTATACGACCCCTTAAATATTTTGTGGCCAGCTCTCCGCTTTGTCTTTGGCTCGAAAATCATGGAAATGTCTACATTTCTTACCTAAAATGTAATATTAAGAAAATATATTTTATGAACAGTAGTTGCTCAAGTAGTGGGGAATATAGTCACACGAAATGTGTTTATGCAGAACGATTTTATGGCACTGAAATTCCAATGTATCCAGTTCTCCGTGTGGCCAGTTATCCGGTGGCCACTTCTCCGTACCCGAGTTAGCTAGTTAGTGTACACTAGTGTCCGCCCTTAAGTTTCGCACGCTAGTGTATAATGTCTTAGTACGGTTGTTGGTTTTGAATCAGAAAAAAAAGTCTCAATAAAAGTGGTTGTTAGTTTGTAAAGGTAGAAAAAGAAATAATGTTGATATATTCAGAAGTTTAACACTACGCAAGGTTTAAAAAAAATTGAGCAAGATATGCATTAAAAGGTACATTTCGATATTTTCTGATTTACCATCCTTGTCACATTCACACCAAAAATCGGATTGTCGTCTTCAAAATTTGTATTATATGGTGTAAACACGTATTTTTTTCATGGTATTTCTATTAAATAACGTATTCGCAAAGCATTTAGAAGAATAGATTAAGATATGCATTAAAAGGTACCTTTCGTTGATTAATCAAGATGAAATATAAGTCATCCTACAGAAAAATAAAATGATCTATGGAAAAAAAAATAATTTCTATTAAATATCGTAGTCGCAAAGCATTTAGAAAAAGTATACTAAGATATGCATTAAAATGTACATTTTATTGATTAATCATGAAGAACTTTAAGTCATCCAGTGGCGGCTCGTGGCAACTGAAACAGGTGGGGCCAGTAGCCGAAGTCAAACAATGAAATAAAAAAATCTGTTATTATTAGGCCAACTATTCAGCCCCCCCCTAAGATTCCATTACTCTGCCTCTGTTTACCCCCTTGACTCACAATAATTCCCAAATCAGGTAGGAATGTGTCAACTATTGTACTGCACACGAAACAAATTTCCTCAGAATGAAATGCATAACTATTAACAGAAAAATGTTAGAACTCCTTAAATAAAATTTTTACCTTAAAACATTTATTTTATGTTAGTTGTGCTTTGCGTTTCTTCAGATTTCTCAACTGAGAAATAATCACCGGATTCACAGGATAAAAAATGTAGTGAAAAAATAATAACTCTAAATATATGCAGAGAGGGAACGTTTCATGAATTTCGTCCCATATAGAATGAGTACCATACTACTATTTGCATTATTTGAAAGGTTTAACCTTTTTTTTAAAGAACTTGTGGAACCTAAAAGCATATATGTACTCATGTGCAAATTATACTTACAGGTTTTTTCATTTATTTATTTATTTATTTTTAACATAGAAAATCATCTTAGTTAAAACTGAAATTAGTTCTGCAAAGCGCTTTGTAAACTTCATACTCTTGGAAACTCAAATTCTTGGGCTGATAAGCACCTAGAGTGAAACTCAAACTAAAAATTCTTAGGTTGATAAGCACTGAGTTTTTTTAAGTGAAGCTTTTCTTCCAGATTTAAAGCAAAGAACGGAGATTTTAACAAAATATCCACTCCATTCATTGTACTCGACAAGCAAAAGTAAAAAAGTTACGACACGAAAGAACAACACATCACCGAGAGAGACACACACGGAAAAAACAACTAACTGACCTTTCCTACGACATTAGAAACCCTCCCGCTACCATTTAGTTTGGTCGGGGTAAGCTTCTCTGTCAACCCACGGCGTAAAGAAAATGGATACTCTCACGGCCAATCAATTAGCGCGGGGCCAGATAGATCTGGCCCCACAGCTTTTTTAGCACACGCGTTAAGGCAGTGTTGTATGTAGATCATCATACTGAATGAGACGGGGAGGAAATAGTCTCCTCTTCGCTTGCGTAGTGATGTTACTGGGGCCTGTTGTAGCCGGCCCAAATAACCTCACACTCTGAACGTATTCTATTTCCTCAGGGAATAGTTTTTCGTTTTTGAAGGACACTTTTCCCTTAGGTAATGTTTTTTGAAGGGATAGGTTTATCACCATGTAGTTAAGAGAGAGAATAACAATCAGGGCAAAATATATATATATATATTTCTCGAAATAGAAATTTTTACGTGGGACCCGGCTTCTTGGCAGAAAAATGCATCTGCCTAGAAACCCGTTGGACAGGGATTAGAACCTGGCGTGATCTTCGAGGATTTGTATTTCCTTGGAAAGAAAATTTCCCTAGCGTCGGGACGTCACACCGTAAAATTTCCTGATGGGGAAAAACGAAATGGCGTACAGAAGATATCGCTGGGACCATGTGGGGAGGTAAAAAACAATTGGTGAACAAAACATGTGCTGTAGGACCACGTGGCACACAAAATGTTATGGTTGAACACAAAGAGAAAATGGCGGACAAAAGATGGTTGGGAACATCCCGTGGAAAAACAATGGCGGCCACTGACGTCATGATTGACCAGGAATCGACCACATGCGTCCTTGAGGCAGCACGTGGACAGCTTCCTTTTTACAGTCCCCTATTATCACGTAACAGTAGCATGATGATGTCACAAATATCTTTCAAATACGTAACAGTAACATGAAGTTGGTATGCTGAAGTTACAAAGACCTTTCACTGTAACGTATCGGTTATGTTTTAAGGTTATGTAACGTTTGCAGGCGTTTTGACGTAACCATAAGGTTTCTGAAACATTACTGCTACATTGTGCAACGTATCTGAAAAGTTCAATGTTTCAGTGCTCTGTACTTGTAACATATACGAAATATTCTGTGCTATGTGGGTAGTAAATGCCTGGGTCTTTTATATTTATAAAAATCTGTTCTTTCCAATGGATGATCGATAACTCACCTAACTAACTTATTTTTATTATTTTCAATTTTCACAAATGCAATCTTAGGTAATTGTATTGTGTATTATCCTTAAGTGGGTATGTCAAGTTCCTCATGCATTTCTTTGATAGTAGCGTGCCTTCTTGATTTGTCATAGATTGCCCTCAAAATTACATTTTGTGTTGTTTGATGGTGTTTCCAGCTAGTTCGACACGTGATTACCCATGATTATCCCGTATGTTAATATTGATCTAATTTTCATTTTATAGATTATTAATTTATTTTTCCTACTGACTTTGCTTTGCCACCCAATTAGGCCAAGTAGACTGTACCTACACTGTTTCGCCTTATTTAGGGCGCTTCAAGTTGCGCATTCCAATTCATTTTGTTATCAATTTTAATCCCTAAGTATTTGTATTTTTTGACCCATTCTATCTTCATATTGTTTATTTCCAGATCTAGTGTTGAGTATTTTTGTCTCGAAATAATGTACATTGCTTTACATTTGTCTGCATTAAGTTTTAAGTTCCACTTTTTAAACCATTCCTCATATAATTTTAGTGTTCTTTGTACTTTCTTTATAGAATCACCTAGTTGCTATTAGTGCCGCGTCGTTGGCATAAAAGTAAGCTTTAACGTCCTTGGATTTTGGAAAATCATTTATGAAATAATTATACAGAATTGGCCCTAGAACTGAGCCCTGTGGGACCTTTGCTCCCACCAGGACCTTAGCTAGGACCCAGACCCAGGGGATGCTGAAGGTTTATCAGGCGGGGAGGAGGGGAGGGGCTTGGTGTTAGAATACAAACTAACCTTTTCCAGGAATACAGACGCAAATTTTTTCTTTGTTCTTTCGCTCCTTTTGTTAATTTACTTGACTAACGAATAATTTTTCCATGCCAAAGAGCAAAAATCAATAAAATAAAAAAAATAAAATACAGAATTAAAAATAATAATAATAACATGCGCACCGAAGAAATCGTTTGATCCTGATAAAATTCGCATGTAAGGATTCAAGGCAGAATACGCAAATGATTAAAACTTAACGGCCAATAACGAAATAGTGGCCCGTCACAGCATATGGGAACCGCGCATCGAGGAGGTTATATCAAGAACAAAGCTCGTACGCAGAGACAATTCTGACAGCTGATTGCAGTTGCATTAACCTCCATGGACGGTGCGGATGCCTCTACGTCGAATCCGTGCTCAATCAAAACTCTCTTCAGGGGTTTTGGCTCAATACGAGCAGCTGAGCGAGTTTGAGAATCCGGTTGGGCAAGTGGCATTATCGTCAGGCATTTGGGTCGGAGCGACGCGGCAATCGGACGATGTTGGCGCTAATGGATCAAGAAGGCCACTACCCAACAGAACGCGGGCAATGGACGGCCAATGTCATATTTACAACGTTTACACATCAAATAAAGTTAATAGGTTGGGCTTTTACTTAAGCACGAAATAATAATTCAGAGGCCTTTGGCCTAGGCATTTTCAATAAGTTTTATTTTATCGATGTCATCATATTTGCAATGTTTACACAGAAACTCAACTTAATAGTATTGGGCATTTACTTAGGCACGAAATATTAATTCATAGGCCCTAGGCCTAGGCCTTTTTTACAGTTTTTACTGTACCAATGTCATATTCACAACGTTTGCACATCAAATACAGTTAATAGGATTGCGTTTTACACAACGTTTGCACATCAAATACAGTTAATAGGATTGCGTTAATAGGATTGCACGAAATATGAATTCAGAGGCCTTTGGTCTAGGCCTTTTTAACAGTTTTATTCTATCGACGTCATATTCGCAATGTTTACATATCAAATCAAGTTAATAATACTGGCCTAACTAAGAAGGATAAAAAGAGGAAATCTTGGATCAGGAAAATAACCAAAGTTGAAGATATCATGATCATAGTAAAATCCCTGAAATGGCAATAAGCCGGACGTACTGCTAGAAAAATGGACCTCCGATGGACTACTGATGTATTAGACAGGGTACCAAAGAACATAAAAAGACCCAGCAAAAAGACCACGTGGGAGATGGGTGGATGAAATTCGAAAGCATGGTGGAATGACAGGGAGGAGATTAGCTCAGACAGACACTTGTGAAAGAAGCTTTGGGAGCCCTTCCAGCAGTGGCGAAGAAGAAAGTGTTAAAAAGGCTTAGGCCTACGGGCTTTTAATTAATGGATGGTGAAAAGCACAATATTATAATTGACATTACTTATTATGTAAATTTTATGAATATGGGAATGACGGAATTAAAACTCTTAGAAACGACTAGACGTTACTTAATAATTAATATTTTCTGCCTGAGTAATATCACAATATTAATAATTTCACATGTTACGTAAACGTTACGAACATGAACATGATGGAACAAAAAATGCCGACCGACCCCGGAAATTTTCCCCACATATTTGTGCTCTTTCTACGGCTGCATCTTGTTTGAAACAGCGTTGAATGGAAATGGTGACAACGGACATCTCCCCTACATCCGATATTTTTGTGTAAACTGCAATTTATGCACGGTCCCTGACTGAAAAAGGTGGGGGACTTTTCTGTCCACCGAAAGTAATGGGATTCAATTTACTATAAGAGAGATTTAAATCTCCGATATGCATGCAGGTGATGAGCGAACTGCAATTCTAATAATTATATTTGCTGCTGTGGCCTAGCATTATTTAGAACATTTCTTAAAATGTTTTAGAGAAGTGGTTTTGTCTACGTAAAGAAATTACTACCAGATCTGAGAAAGCAAAACAGATGGGTCAAAAGCGGGAGATATGTGTGCGATACCCGTAAAATGTCAGTTGACCTAATAGAAAAACAGCTGTTTACATCGATGCAATTATTCGCAGACGACGCCATTGTTTGAAGGAATGCATTCGTTTTTCTCCCCACCACTAAATTATGCGCCGCAGGCAAAATGTATCTCCTGCATTCTGTTCACGGAGGAAAAGGTTGTAAATCTGGGGTGACGTGAAGGGGTGCGGTTTCTGCACAAAGTTTGAGTATCCAATTTCAAGACAAAAGAACTCGCACTTTGCAAACAAGCTGTTTCGTTCTTCACTGGGATTCAGAAAACAGACAAGAAAAACTTAAGGGGTCGTATAAGAGTCACACTTTTGCTTTATTTACTCAGGCACCTAGATCGGGTACGCAAAAGTGGCCACCGAAGAAGTGATCACCGGAGAACTGGCTTGATCTTCGTTATATCAGATTTGGTCAAGTGCTATTTTCGTTCGGGTACGGAGAACTGGCCACCGGAGAATTGCCCACATCGCAATTTCACTGCCATAAATTTGTTCTGAATAAACAAATACCGTGTGGTTATATTTCCTACTACTTGAGCAACTACCGTTCACAAAACATTTTTTTTTATATTTTATTTTCAATAAGAAATTTCAACATTTCCATGATTTTCTGGCCAATGACAAAGCGGAAAACTGCCACCCGAAGATTTATCACCCGGAGAACCCGGCACAAAAATTTTGAGGGGCCGTATAAAAATTACGTTTTTGACCGCTACGTGTGGCCACGTGCCCACAGGTCGGTTATCCGAGTCGGGGAACGGCAAATTGGCACCGTCACATAAAGTTTCCGTAATTTCGTATCTTCTTAATTGCGATATTTAACGTAATCCTTTAAAAAGAAAAATTTTTATAATCTACAACTCAACAAAAAAATTTCAAAGTTTATAAACTACAGATCTACAGATTATCTACGGACATGCGCTAACGCAAGAAGCCTGTCGGGTTTTGGGGGGGGGGGCTTATCACTAAAAATGTAAAATATAAAGTACTTCTGGTGCGATCGGGATATTTTCAGCGTTTACAAATACAACTCAAATGGACAATGTCATCGCTCTGTCCACGTTATTTTATAAACAACGCATATGCCTTGTTTATGAAATAACGTGGACAGAGCGATGACATTGTCCATTTACATTATATCCACGTATTTGATATATATTAAATACAACTCAAAATATTCTCTACAGCCGTGTGCTAACGCAGGGAACCTGTTGGGAGAAGGGGGCTTATTACCAAAAATATAAAGAGTTTCTGGACCGTTCGTGAGATTTTCAGCGTTCACAAACACACTCAACAAATTCTCTGCGGGCGTGCTAACGTAAGAAAGCTCTTCGGGAGGGGGATTACTGCGGAAAAAAAAAATAAAGAATTTCTGGTCCACTCGTGAAATTTTTAGTGTTTACGAACTGCAACTGAGCAAAACTTCTGCCGCATATGCTAGCTTAGGAAGTCTGTCACTGGGAGGGGGCAGAGGCTTAACGCCAAAAATGTAGAATATAAAGAATGTGTACAGCTGTAATTTGTAAACGCGGTAATCTTCCAATCGGACCAGAAATTTTCTGCATTTTATATTTTCGGCATCACTCCCCCCTCCCTTACAGGCTTCCTGCGCTGGCTAATGCGCTGAGATATGAGATAATTTGTCAAGTTGTATTTGTAAACGCTGAAATCTCCCGATTAGACCAGAAATTCCTCACGTTTCATATTTTTTGTGATCCCCCCACCCCAATAGGTTTTCTGCATTAGCACATGCGCGCAGAAAATTTTGAGTTTTTTCAGTTTGTAAACGCCGAAAATCTCCCGATCGGACCAGAAGTTTTCATATTTTAATTTTTGGTATTAATCCCCCGCCTCCCCAACATGTTTCTTACTTTAGCACATTCTAGTAGAGAATTTGTTCAGTTGTATTCGCAAACGCCGAAAACCTTCCGATCGGACCAGAAATTCCTTTTTTTTATATTTTTGGTATTAACCAAGCCCCCCCCTCCTCACCCTCGCGACGGCTTTGCTGCCGAGCAGCCACATGCCCTCAGAAAATTTGCCGAGTTGTATCTTATAAATGCTAAAAATCTCTCGATCGGACGCGAATAAATTTTCACATTGTACACTGTTTTGTTATTAACCCTAAAGGTTTGCTGTTGGACCAGACATTCTTCATATATTACGCTTTTGGTAATACACCCCCGACAGGTTTCCTGAGTCAGCACATGCACTCAGATAATTTGCAGAGTGTAGTTGGGAAACCCTGAAATCTTTTGTTGAGATGACAAATGTAGATCATAAACATTTGTTATAAATAATTACATTAATTATCGCAATTAGGAAAAGACGAAATTACGGAAACTTTATATGACTCAGATTACCAACCTCTGTGGTCGTGGGCACGGAGCGGTCAAAAACGTAATGTTTATACGGCCCCTTAAAATTTTTGTGGCCAGTTCTCCTGCACCCAATCGACTTATTTGCATGCCCATCATGTAATTAAAACGCACACCTCGGACTTTTTTCCCTGGACTTTATTTCCTTGGACCGTTTTTCCTGGACTTTTTTTCCGCGTTTATTGACAGTCTCGGTGATTTTTTTTTTTAAACTTGGACGAAATAATTTTCCGCTCTGTCAGCTCAAGGACCTCCCCCCCCCCGTGGGTGCGCCACTGGGCCAGTGGCCGGCATTAAGAGCACTGGAGTAGCCAAATTTCAACTGTACTTGTTCTGAGTTCCTCCAAAAACTGTACAAAATGAAATATTCACCATGCAATACGTTCATTAGTACGCAGCTTGATTTTAACATTTTCGCGACCACGATACTAAAATGTTTTGTCACTTAGATTACTACAGCCACAGAAAATGACCTTTGCTCGTTTCCGAATTTATTTCCCCCTCCCTTTGTCATGTTAACAAAAGAAGGATTAGGGTTGGGTCCCCACTGGAAACTTCAGATTACTAGGCCTGGGGCAATCAGTGCATTTTTCTACCATGGGCGATTGTGAGGTCAAATAAAAATTCCTGAAAACAGCGAGACGAAGAAAACGTGTATGCTGGGTTCACTTATGGAACAAACTGATTATTTTTTGGACTACATGTATTATAAACAATTTTCCATAAGTATTCTAACTTACATATTCTGTGGAGAAATAAATTGCTCTGAAATAAGTAAAACAATCACGAATTTAAAATCAAATAGCTTAAAACAATTTTTCTTTGCATTTTCCTTTTACCCAGAATAAAATCAGAAAACAACTAACCTCTTTTGTAAACGTAGATTGATGAATTTTAAAAATGTCCATCCTTTTTTGAGAAAATACATTAATGTTGTCTCTTTTTCCCCTCCAACATTAGCACAATCAGACTTTCTTTTACATCTTTCATTTCTACTTTTTAATGTTACAATGTTCTTGGGGGGGGGGTTGTAATCCCACAGTTTTCAACAGTGCTATTAGTTTTTTTAATACTACTCTGCATATCCTCATGTGATTTTCACAACTATTTACCATATTTTAAACCAGTTGTACTCGCTCTGTATTATTGTCCCCCGCGTGCGTGATCGACGAATATTTGTCGATAAGCGCAATATTTCTAGATTACGAGATTAAAATTTAGGAATTTTTTTTTTACTTTTACAAACTGGTTTATCGTGCAAAAACTATTAATTCCTTTATTTAGATTAAAAGTTTGAGAATAATTTTAACATATACAGAATATACGGACTTCTCATGTTCTCTAGAATTTCCGGGTTCAATCAGAAAAAATCCGGAAATCCGGATAAAATCGGGACCAGAGTTGGAAACGGGTGAAAAATTTCGGACCCAGACAAAACCTGAGCCCGGACGTCTCATAACTGGTCCCGACCTGGACCCAATCCAGGCCCGTAACTGACCCGGACAAATCTGCTTTGAACTATAAATTCGAAACTCAATTCACATATATATATATATACCGCAAATAGCGGTATAACTATACCATCGGGATCAGAGGAAATGCTATCCCACACTCACCAACCCGCTTGGCCAGCGTGGTGAGTTATGGCCAAACACCTCCAAAATGACTCTACAACTTAAATCTTGGCCCTCAGTCTCCGGCAGCTGGAATGTACCTGGCCAAGGCAGCGGCCAGTGCGACATGAAGGCAGAGGGTGCTAAGAATCCCCGGAGGACCGGACTAGGCTGCCATTTGATGCTGACCTTGGCTACCTACAACGGACGCTCCCTATCTTCTGATTCAAGGCTTCTTGAATTGGAAGAGGAACTACAAAGGATCAAGTGGGACATCGTCGGGCTAAGTGAGGTAAGGAGAAAAGGAGAAGATCTCATTGAACTGAAAAGTGGACATCTCTTCTATTATCCTGGGACAGATACTAGCAGAACTAGTGGTGTTGGATTTATAATAAACAAGAAACTGAAGGATAAAGTGGTAGAAGTTGAAAGTTCCTCTGACAGAGCTGCATGACTCGTTATCCAACTATCGAGAAGATACCAGGCTCAGATTATTAAAACTTATGCACCCACCACAAGTCATCCTGAAGAAGAAATTGAAGAATTTTATGAGGAAATTCGTCATCTAAATAATAAAGGTAAGCAGCACTTGAAGATAATTATGGGAGATTTCAATGCAAAAATAGGGCACCGGCAACAGAATGAAACTTCAGTAGGTAAATTCGGTCACGGCAACAGAAACCAGCGTGGAAATACTCTCGTTGAGTTTGCAGAGGCAGAAGGATTTTTCATCTTCAATTCCTTTTTCAAGAAAAAGCCACACAGGAAATGGACATGGAGACATCCAATTGGGACGACAAGTGAAATTGATTTTATTATGTGTAACAAAAAATTCGTCATCGAAGACTGCAGTGTGCTGAACAAGTTCAACACAGGTAGTGACCATAGATTGGTGAGATGTAAGATGCACCTCAACACTAAACTGGAACGTGGCAAGCTCATAAGACAAACAGAATGTATTGACATAACCAACCTTAAAAAACACCATAATACTTTCAAGTTGGAACTGAAGAACAGATTCTCTGCTTTAGAAGGCCTAACATCGGAAGAAGTGGATATTTCGGAAGTTAACAGAAAAGTAACCAAAGCTCTTATGGAAACAGCAACAAAATTAGCTGGGTCTAAGAACAAGTTGCATGTAAACAAATTATCAGGAAAAACCAAAATGTTGATGCAAAAAAGAAGAGAGATGAGGACAACTAAAGAAGATGTGACTTCCAAAGTGGAATATATAGAGCTATGCAAGACAGCACGAAAAAGTATCACTGAAGACGTAAGGAAATTCAACTGTGAGCTAGTGAAGAAAGCAATTGAAAACAACCAAAGCCTAAAGATAGCAAAGGGACATCTCAGTAAGGGAAGAAAACAGATTATGGCTCTGAGAAAAGAAGATGGTTCTATAACAAGAAATAGAGGCGAAATTTTGACAAGAGTGAAAGATTTCTACTCCAAATTATATGAAAGGGATGATACATGTACTCCAGACATCATGAAAGGTACCAGAGTTCTTCCAGTCCTCCCAGCAGAAGTTGCTCATGCAATCAAGAACATGAAGCGGGGGAAAGCTCCAGGAGAAGATGGAATTACTATAGACATCATACAAGAAGCAAGTGGAGAAATTGAAACAGTACTCGCCCAAATTTTCACTCGATGCCTTAATGAAGGGAAGATTCCTGAGGATTGGAACAATGCTACAATGATCCTGCTACATAAAAAAGGTGACATTGAGGATCTCAGGAACTACAGACCTATCAGCCTCCTATCAGTGGTTTATAAATTCTTCACTAAAGTTCTTTCACACCGCTTGAAGGTAACACTGGACATGGCTCAACCGAGAGAACAAGCTGGATTCAGGAGTGGCTACAGCACAATAGATCATATCCACGTACTGAGAGAACTAATTGAAAGAGCGAGGGAATATGAACTTCCATTGTGCATGGCTTTTATCGATTATGAAAAAGCCTTTGATTCGGTGAAACCATCAGCAGTTACCACGGCTCTGAAATCCTGCGGTATTGAAGATGCATACATTAATATTATTAATAACATCTATGAAAATGCAAGTGCAAAGATTCGGCTGTTTGAAAATATAACACACATAAAAATTGGAAAGAGAGTGAGACAAGGTGACACCATATCTCCGAAGCTCTTTAATGCCACATTGGAAAATGTCTTTCAATCACTGAACTGGGAAAACAAAGGGATAAAGATTAATGGAGATTATCTAACCCACCTTCGTTTTGCTGATGACGTAGTCATTTTTGCAACTACCCCATCAGAGCTGCAGAGTTTGATCCAGGATCTTGCTGACAAGAGTAAAGAAGTGGGATTAAAAATGAACTTTCAGAAGACAAAAGTGATGTTCAATGCTTTTACAAGAAATGAAGATTTATCGATTGATGGAGAACAACTGGAGATAACAGATACGTATGTTTATCTTGGACAGTAGATATCAAGTGAGGGTCACATTGATGAAGAAATTAATCGGCGTACAAAACTTGCCTGGAGAGCTTTTGGAAGAAACAGCATAATTTTCAAGAGCAATATGCCATTATGTCTTAAAAGAAAAGTGTTTGATCAATGCATCCTTCCAGTGCTTACGTATGGTGCAGAGACGTGGACCTTAACTAAAAGAGACATACAAAGGCTGCAGACAACTCAAAGTGGCATGGAGAGGTGCATGCTTGGTATAACCAGGAGAGATAAGAAGAGGAACTCGTGGATCCGAAAAATGACGAGAGTGGAAGACATCATGATCAGAGTTAAATCCCTGAAATGGCAATGGGCTGGACATACTGCCAGAAGGACAGACCATAGATGGACAGCCGAAATTTTAGATTGGATTCCAAGGGACAGGAAAAGACCCAGAAGAAGACCACATGGGAGATGGGTGGATGAAATTCGTAAATATGCGGGAGTGACATGGAGGAGACTGGCACAAGACAGACCGTTGTGGAGGAAACTTGGGGAGACCTTCGTCCAGCAGTGGATTGATAATGGTTGACAATGATGATGATGATGATAAACGTAATATATATATTCATCGCAATAACTGCTTGATATTTAAAAACTGAAATCCTTTTTTAATAGTCAAATTTCGTTACTTGCTAAATTTTAGTGCCACTATTTTGCGTAATCCAGAAGTGATGGCTAACTATGGCCGTGATCGTGAGTATATTACAAATGGTAATCATTATTTACGATTACACAAATGTATCTAGATTGGTCACGCTTTGATGAAGGTTCGCATACTTTCATATGGTCAGTTAGATTTTTGGTTCCATTATCTCTTATTACACCTTCGACATCTTTCTTTGTAATTATATAATATCCACATTTTGAACAACAAGCAAGACCAAACAACGCAGAATTATCCACCGGTTCCTTAATGAGACGAAACAATTTCCAGCATTCATTCTTCTCCTTCATTGTGGTTTTCAACAAGCACGTATTTATTGGCCTCGACGCATTTCTCAATTTCCTTAATATTAAATCAAATCCATATTAACAAATAAGGAGTTAATTTCTTCATGACATGTAATGGGAACGGGATGTTAACACATCAATCCGAAACCTCTGAATGCTCAATGTAAAAGATGCAATCTGAAAAGTAACTCTTAGTCATACAGTGAACTTCGCACGGAGAGAGTGAATCAGCTGAGAAGCAGACGGATGGCGTTTCTCTGTTCCTTGCCCTGGACAATTGCACTGTAAAAGGAGGTAAAGGAAGTATATTTTTACGATAATGGTGTCTGTCTGACGTCGGTCAGTAGAAATCTCCTTTGCTTTAAGGAAGAGACTACAATATTTTTGCATGGCAAATCATTATTCACTCAATGGGCACCAGTATCGACTGCAGAATTCCACAACGTGCATTTTTCTTTGGACTATATTTTTCTCTTTTCAAAAATAAAACGGGAATAAAACCGGGTAAAGAACACCTTGACCTGATCCGTTGGACCCACAAAAAATTGCCGACGCGTTGACCCGTTTCCTTCTCTGATCGGGACCACGATCAGCCCTGATCTATTGAGAGCATAAGACAGATGGGAGTGGTAACACCTGGATAATCTTCTTTAATTTCCCCTTTTCTTGTTCTTTCTTCTAAAAAATATGCTCTCAACCTGTTTATTTTGATTGAGCAAACATGAAAGCCTTTATGACAAATTTTCTCCAATAAACTTCCCTTTTAGGACAAGGGAAGATACCGCAGTTTATTTGAAATTAAATATTAGCATTTTGTGCTGTCTTTGAGGCTGAAAATCACTATTTTTCTACTAAATGAACTTTATTTCTAGTTGTACAAAAAATATTTTATTACGTCCAATTTTTTTTTGCTGCAATATTTACAAAACGTATGTGCACATATTATGTCTGTAATCGGTTAGAATCAGGCTCTACGGGCAATTTAACGTGGGCCCAACACTGAGCCAACGGCTTCTATTTCTAAAAGACGATGGCTCAGTGTTGGGCCTAAAAAATTGAAGGGCTCTGCTACCAGGAACGTATTTCCGTGTCCATAAACGTGGGTGTCCAGAAAAATGCTATTTGTAAATTTATTTGTTCCACGAACTCTTAAATATGTCCAGGAAAATGCTATTTGTAAATTTATTTGTTCCACGAACACTTTAGTGTTCAGAAAAATATGCCACATAATTTTGTCTGTACATACTCTTCCAATGCTTTTTCTGCTGGCTTTACAGTGTTTTCGTCTCAGGTCTGACTTTCCTTGCTTACAATTTCAATTTTTTTTTATTGCTTTAATCTGTTTGCATGATTCTAATTACAGCATGAAATGAGAAAATACATTTTTGTTTCCTCTGATGAAAACGCTTGGCTCTTAGTCCTCTTCTCGCTCTAGACATACTTGAGCAAACATTAATGCAAAATATCGGAGACAAATGAAAAACGTGTCAACAAAGGAAGAGTTCTCTACTGAGCGATGTCATAAGCCTGAATGATATTGCCCAGGGCCAAACTAGATTCACCAACTCCGTGTTTACTTTTTTGTTTAGCGACAACAAAGACGACTGAGGGTAACTTCTGATAATCCCCCGGTCTGTCGCGGTGCAAATTGAAAGAACACCGGGGGTGGGGGCTTGGGGGTGTTGGAAATCCCACTGAAGGTATCGGGCGTAGGTTTATACCCATACTCTTTTTTCCCAATCTGCTTTATTTTCCCTTTTGTTTATGTTGGGGTCATTAGCGGTCATAAGTTTAACTCAGCAGCTATTCCCAATCTCCTTTACTCCCATACGGCTTTATACTGCGCCAATGAAGACACTTTGCAATGTGGCATTGAAGAGTTTGGGAGATATGGTGTCACCTGGCCTCACTCCCTTTCCAATTTTTATTGGTGCTGTGTACCCAAATAGCCGAACCTTTGCACTTGCATTTTCATAGATGTTATTAATAATGCTAGCATTATTAATAACATACACTGAAGAGCAATTGAATTAGAGACAGACGGCGTTATGCAAATGTGGCGTTGTGGGCGTCCCTGTAAACGGAAACGACATGACGTATGCAGCGATCCGACAATATAAGGAGTGATGCGACGGGAATCAGTAAGAGTCGATCGCAGTATGGGTAAGACGAAGGATCTAAGCGCATTTGATCGTGAGCAAATTGTCGGGGCCCGACGAATGGGTCACTCCATCTCGGAAGTCGTGCAGGCACTAAGATTTTCACGAGCCACTGTGTCACGGGTGCACCGTGAGTACATCGAATACGGTAAAACCATCCCTGCACGGGCCACCTGCCGTGGACAACAGCGTGTCGATGAGAGGGGTCATCGTCGGCCAGCTCGTCTTGTAACAGCGGATAGACGAGCCACAGTGCAAGAAATCACTCGGCAAATTAACGCTGGTGCACAAAAACGTGTAAACAGCCACACCATCCAGAACCATCTCTTCGCTATGGGGTACAGAAGCCATCGTCCCACGAGGTCACCGCTGCTGACCGCACATCACAGGGTGCAAAGATTTGCATGGGCGCGGGAACATCGCCACTGGACCTTAGACATGTGGAAAAATGTTGCCTGGACAGATAAGTCGAGATTTATGTTGATACATGCGGATGGCAGGATACGAGTACGGCGCAAACCACATGAAGCGATGGATCCTTCTTTCCAGCAGGGTACTCTTCAAGCTGGTGGGGGTGGCATTCTCGTCTGGGGACTGTTTACGTGGACTGAAATGGGAGCCCTGGTACGTATGACATCGTCCCTCACAGGTCAAAATTACCGGGCTATCCTGGACGACCATTTGCTTCCGTTTGTGCGTCTTCAACATCCCACTGGGGACCTCATCCTGCAACAAGACAATGCACAGTGCCATCACTCTTGAATTGTATCCGAATGGTTGGATGAACACTCCACCGACGTGACCTCGCTTCCTTGGCCAGCTAGGTCACCTGACCTTAATCCCATCGAGCGCATCTGGGATGTCATCGAGAGATATGTTCGAGGCTCTGACCTCCCTCCATCAAATCTTCGTGAACTGTGGGAGCTTGTTCAGTGGTCGTGGATCCGTATGGCTTCCCAACGCTTCCGGTGTCTTGTCGAGTCCATGCCGAGACGAATCGCCGCTGTCATCAGGACGAAAGGTGGTGCTACACGTTACTAGACAGGTATCTCTAATTCAATTGCTCTTCAGTGTATACTGCATATATTTATTCAAATATAATTCAACAATGAATAATGATTGTGCCCAACTTATGTCCAATAACACCGTACACCGTCTTAGCACAAGACAAATAAAATTTTACTGAGCTTTAAAAAAGAGTTAAAAATAACAGTTACATTAAAAGCCCTACGAAACCTTTCGGAGCTCATGGAGTTCCTTCATTAGATGGTATGATTACTACAATGATTTCCATGGGTGTTCTAGTGAGTCTAAGTGGTGTTGTGAGAGTGTAATCGCATGGTACGGAAGATACTATGCTATTGGACTCTCACAACACTCGGACCGAAGTTCTAATGGCGGAAAGCCTCCATATATACAATCTGGGCAATGAGTGCTGTAACGACGATACAGCTGTACAGATACCGTTAATTACGTTGCTTTTTTTGTTGTAAACGTTATGGACTACTTATCACAGCGGAAGTAGTTGCTCCGTACCTTTCACAACAGTACACTCTTCAGTTAACTTGGATTGTAGCGAATGCAGTCTAGGGGTCAGGTTACTGAGCTTTGCCGCTTGTGCCTACCCTACAGTCGTTGCAGACATGCCATTTTTATTTTTATTGGATGATACATTCGGGGTAACAGTAATGTTATAAACGAAATCTGTGAGGTGGCAGTTGTACAGGGTGGTCCGAATGCCTTGTTACCCCCCTTTACAGCGGGAAATCTGTGAATTTCGGGTGTAGGACAACTGGCCACCGAGAAGTGACCACCCGGAGAACTGGCCACAAAATGTTAAGGGGCCGTATAATAACTGCGTTTTCGACTGCTTCGTGGCCACGTACCCACCCACCCATACAGCACAAAACGTTTCAGATATGTATCAGTAATGTTACAATCTCTCATTTTCGTTACACTTTTAGACATATTTCACAATTACATTTCAGCAACATCTACTTCGGAACATAAATCTTTGTACATTACGGTTACGTTAAAAATAGCATTCACCGATACTACTGCTTTATAGTTTCCATTGTACATACTTGTTGCCTTGATGTTACATTCCGGCGATATTTCAGATTTTTGATTTGGCAACGGCGTGGATGCACATGCACATTTTTGCCATTTCATCGAAGCACTCTCGTAGTCGTTCCACATGCTCCTGGGATATTCTTTGGTGATACTGTCGTACTCGACTTAGCTGGGTGTAGAAGAAATGGCCACAAAAATTTTAAGGGGCCGTATAACAATTGCATTCTTGACCGCTTCGTGTCCACGACCCCCAGAGGTTGGTTATCTGAGTCATATAAAGTTTCCATAATTGAGTCTTTTCTTAATTGCGATTTTTAATGTAATTCTTTATAGAAAAATGTTTGTGATCTACAACTCAACAAAAGATTTCAGGGTTTACAAACTATAAGTCTGCAAATTTTCTGAGAGCATGTGCTGACTCAGCAGAACTGTCAACGGGGACGGAGAGGGTAATGCCAAAAGTGTAAAATACACTAGCGGAAATTGACAAAAGAACACCAAGAAAGAATTAGCAGATTATCATGAAATTTACATATGTTAATGGGGTCGAGTTTACGTAGGTCTGATGTTAATTTCGGGACCGACCGGTGAGTGCTTACGCCACAGCACGGCATAATATGCAAATTATTGTCGGTGGTATTTAAGGAGTACGGCGAAGTGAATGTAATCAGTCGCCGGCGTACGGACACGTGCGAAGACCGTGAAGAAGCTGCTATGCCTGGACATGGAAGACGTGTACGATTTCAGCAGTTATCGGACTTTGAACGAGGTCGCCTAGTCGGAATCCGCGAGGCCGGGTGGTCGTATTGCGGAGCGAATTGGACCGGAAGTATCGGTGGTGGTACAATGGTGGCGTAGATGGTCCGAGGAATATTCCCACACGAGAAGACGTGGAACCGGGAGTCACAGACGGACTGATGAGCGGACCGATCGACGCATAAGGAGAGCGGCGTTGTCAAGCAGAACATCCGCTGAGACTCAAATCGGAGCTGCCGTTGCACCTGAGGTGACTGTGCGAACAATCCGCAACCATCTACTGGATGCAGGACTACGTGCACGTGTGCCTCTGGCATGTGTACCTCTGACTCCTGCCCACCATCAGGAACGGCTGCAGTGGTGTCGCCAACGTCTGCACTAGAGAACGCAGTGGCGATCTGTCGTGTTCAGCGATAAAAGCAGATTCTGCTTGGGAACCTCCGATGGCGGTATGCGTGTTCGCAGACGCACAAGGGAGCGTCTCTACACTTTTTGCATCCGCCAGCGAAACACAGGGCCTACACTTGGTCTCCTGGTGTGGGGAGCGATCAGCTGTCACACCCGTACACAACTAGTGTTTGTACCAGGTACGTTAAACAGCACCTCCTACATCAACAACATCATTCAGCCTGTTGTTGGGCCATTTGTAAGGTCGGTCCATCGTGGCCTTTTACGGCAAGATAACGCACGGCCACACATGGCACGTGCAACCTAACATGCACTTGAGGGTGTGAGACAACTTCCATGGCCTGCACGTTCACCGGATTTGTCCCTCATTGAGCACGTGTGGGATTTTATGGGACAACGGCTTATCCGGTCTCCACGGCCAGCCACTACCGTTACCGATTTACGCGTCCAGGTTGAGGACGATTGGAACTTAATACCCCAAACTTACATCCAACATCTGTATGACAGACTCCATGCCAGAATTGCACAGTGTGACGCAGTTCATGGCGGTTCAACCTCGTACTAACCATGTTACATGGAAATGTTATTTTTCAGTTTACCAGCAAATACAGCTGTATTTTGCCATAATGTTTTGATCACGTTGTCTTCTGTATTCCGTTATTATGCTGTATAAATTTCGTTGGTATCAGACGTCTCCTTCTTGGTGTTCTTTTTTCACTTTCCGTCAGTGTATATGTATGCAGAAATGATCGGAGACGTTGTAGAGCAAAATCGTAATAATAATAAATTTTATGTGTACGATATTGTTAACGGCTGCACCCACGCACTTGGTAACTTAGTGTTCCTAACTCTCAAGTAGTAAACCAATTTGATTACTTCCCCATAAGATTCCTATTTGTTTTCCTTATAACCACACAAGACATAAATTAAGGCATGTGAAAATTAAGATATGTGTTTATGTTTCTAATTTCTTTCACGAGCGACACCTTTATTCTCCCACCATTCCAGTGAATTGATAAAGGTGAATCACAACGCCGTGCTTTATTATATGCCAGTACATATAAGGGGCATGTTTTTGTCCATATACGATCACTGTAGAACAAAATTACCATAGTTATAGCATTGGCACATTAAATTAAATTTAATCGGTAAATTATCTGTAATTGATGCACATATAATTTGTTCATAATAATAAATAAAACATAGCTGCAATTAACCCATTGTATTTAACATTGGTGACATTAACACGTGTTCCATTCATTGTACATAACATTAACACGTTTTCCATTGATCATAACATTAACACGTGTTTCATATTGAATATAACTTTGGTACCGATTAACATTTGAATATAACTTTGGTGAATTGTTTATAACATTGGTGCAATTGTTTCATTTAGGTATAACATTGGTGCCGTGACTTTTGAGCCGTTCGTGCTGTCACACATTTTTCCCCGTCGCAGTACGGATTGATTGGGTTTTCTTTTCTTCATATGTAGCAGTTTATTATTTTATTTTGTTGTATGCATCATGCGATAGTTTTCTTAAGGTGTTATTTTGACAGCTTCATTATTAAGTGTTAGGTAAAAGTGCAATTGCATGTTGTAAGGATAAAAGTATTATTTTAATTGGTATTAGTGTATAACTTAGGTATTAAACTTTTATTAAATATGTCAGACGACGAGAGGGCACAGCCAGTTTCCCCATCACAAAATTTTGTGTCAGATTCTTCCTCACACGGCGCTTCGGCCCCGTCCACAATTCCCAGAATTGCAAATCCCCCCCCCCCCCATATATATTACAATCCATGGCATCAGTGATGCCACTCATTTACCAATTTTCAGAGAATTATAAGCTTGTTTCGGCCAAGCAGTTTTTCGAGTCAATTGACTCTCTGGCCGCCATTAATAACTGACCAGATAACATAAATATTTTGGCAGCAAAAGCCCGCATGAAACAGACGGCGTTAGAATTTTTAAAGGAAGCACCGCATGTAAGGAATACTGCCAGTTATAAAAACTTTTAAAAAGCAGTAATTCAAAGGTTCAACCCATTACATTACAAATGCAGAAATTTAATTCATGCCAACAAAGGCCACATGAGTCGGTCGCACAATACGAATGGCGGCTAAGAGGATTAGTTCATTCATATTTAGGCATTGGCGACACTGATAATCAGCCAGTTAATGGGTTTGCTGACAAAGCAAAATTATCGTAATTTTTGACAGGGTTAGAGATAAATCTTTAAAAAGAAGTGCTGTCAAAAGGGCCGGCTAATTTATTGACTTTGGGTAATTGACTTTGTTTCGATTGACGGATCACACTGCCGCATCTAGTCTGGGTAATGACAGAGCGGTACAGTGCGTAATCAGGGAAAGAGAGAAGGTTATAAAAAAAAAATTAAAGTGTGAGTAAAGTCAGTGTGTTCCAATTGTTCGTGGACAAAAAGAACCACGTGTTGGTGAACAAAAAGAACCACGTGTTGGTGAACAAAAAGAACCACGAGTTGGAGAACAAAATAACTATGCTTCCTACGGGAATTAACGTACTACACTGACAGCAAAGACTCTGTTGTGCTGCGTGGTCAACAGGTAGTGAAAACGGTATGGTCGATGAGCGGTGTGGTGTTTAAAAGCACAAAGGATAGTGTCCATGAGGTCGCATGCCGAGATGAATAAATCACAGGTGAAATGATTTTGCTGCTAGTCTGCTACTGGGCTCCATGGTCAAAGAGACCTTGATGAATAACCCATATTATAGGTGACTGCGGACGAATAATACCTAGATAAACATATACGTACAAAGCTAAGTGCTCTACAGCTAATTTCATTACCAGCATATAAAAAGCACAAATCAGGTGACAATGTTCTCCAAATATTGCGAACTGCCAGGGATATTTGTTTGATGTCTGATAACTTTTTGTGTGTAAACTGTGGGAGAATCGCACAACTGAACGTAAATCGAACAGTTTCACCTTGTTTTACTTTCCACAATAGAGAAAAAATATAAGTCAAATAATAAAACTCAAGAATCGATGGACGTGGACTATAACAATAACAAAAAAATGAATATAGAAACAAACAAACGAACGGAAAAGCGTTTGGCAGTTAAATGTGTTACTGATACTTAGTCAGGAACAGCTCAAAGTGTGCTAAACGACACGTGCATGTATGATTCAGATGCTAGCAGTATCACTGAATTGATATTTTTTCAAGATATATATTGCGGGTGCAGGACCGTAACAGTTAATTAATTTTTGTGTTTGAAAAGTGTATTGTGCATATGTGAGCTTATGAAGATTTTATATAATTTCATTGATATATGTATATATAAGCACACATGAGGAAACAGATAGAGCATTACTAGGTAAAGATGGAGTAGTCTATCCTTGCGTGAAGTCTTTTCCCCCAGCATTAAATTTTGCCCCCATAAAGATTACATCTAGTTAGGGAGGATTGTTGGAAACAAAATTATTTAAAATAAATTTAGTCCAACTTGCACGTGAAAAGGGGATACCCCCAGGAGGTATCGGGAGGCAATCCCAAGCCTTGAGGCGATACTTAGGCCCCAGGGGAAATCGGGAGGGTAGCAAGAGTCGATGCGGTCAGCTGTCTAGAAGGGAGCGACGTGACCTTGACCTCCGCGGATTAGGTCAACTCCCCAGAAGGTCACGTGACCTTGGCATCCGCGGACAAGGTGAAACCCAAAAAGTTCAGGGAGTTGTTAGACTGGTCAAGACGACAGCTCGGGCAGTTGAGGTCTAGTGACAGTGGGAGACAGACGGAGTTGAGTTCTAGTGAGCGGGAGACAGACATTTGGGCAGTGAGTGTCGAGGTGTGAGCGGAGAGATAAGCCAGATTGGAGAGGTGAGGTATACTGCCCAGCGTTCACAAAAACTACAAGTTGGACAAGCAGAAGAATTGCTAGCGATGTAAATTCCAGATAAACTATTTTTTTCCTTTACCCTGTTATTGCATGTACCTACTTAACATTACTCGTCACCCTACTTAGAGCACATGGCGTGTAATGGTCATGAACAAACAATGAAAAGCCAGTTAGCTAGGTAAAACATTTAAGTAAAGCATAGGAGAAAAGGAACTAAAAGTAAAAATAAATCACTAAGCATTGCACTTATATATATCATCATCATCATTGTCAACCACTATCAATCCACTGCTGGACGAAGGTCTTCCCAAGTTTCCTCCACAACGGTCTGTCTTGTGCCAGTCTCCTCCATGTCACCCCTGCATACTTTCGAATTTCATCCACCCATCTCCCATGTGGTCTTCTTCTGGGTCTTTTCCTGTCCCTTGGAATCCAGGTCCATCGATGATCTGTCCTTCTGGCAGTATGTATAGCACATTGCCATTTCAGGGGTTAAACTCTGATCATGATGTCATCCACTCTTGTCATTTTTCGGATCCACGAGTTCCTCTTCTTATCTCTCCTGGTTACACCAAGCATGCACCTCTCCATGCTACTTTGAGTTGTCTGCAGCCTTTGTATGTCTCTTTTAGTTAAGGTCCACGTCTCTGCACCATACGTAAGCACTGGAAGGATGCATTGATCAAACACTTTTCTTTTAAGACATAATGGCATATTGCTCTTGAAAATTATGCTGTTTCTTCCAAAAGCTCTCCAGGCAAGTTTTGTACGCCGATTAATTTCTTCATCAATGTGACCCTCACTTGATATCTGCTGTCCAAGATAAACGTACATGTCTGTTATCTCCAGCTTTTCTCCATCAATCGATAAATCTTCATTTCTTGTAAAAGCATTGAACATCACTTTTGTCTTCTGAAAGTTCATTTTTAATCCCACTTCTTTACTCTTGTCAGCAAGTTCCTGGATCATACTCTGCAGCTCAGATGGGGTAGTTGCAAAAATGACTACGTCTTCAGCAAAACGAAGGTGGGTTAGATAATCTCCATTAATCTTTATCCCCTTGTTTTCCTAGCTCAGCGACTGAAAAACACCCTCGAATGTGGTATTAAAGAGCTTCGGAGATATGGTGTCACTTTGTCTCACTCCCTTTCCAATTTTTACGTGTGTTGTATTTTCAAACAGCCGAATCTTTGCACTTGCATTTTCATAGATGTTATTAATAATATTAATGTATGCATCTTCAATACCGCAGGTTTTCAGAGCCATTGTAACTGCTTTTTTTTTCACCGAATCAAAGGCATTTTCATAATCGATAAAAGCCATGCACAATGGAAGTTCATATTCCCTCGCTCTTTCAACTAGTTCTCTCAGTACGTGGATATGATCTATTGTGCTGTAGCCACTCCTGAATCCAGCTTGTTCTCTCGGTTGAGCCATGTCCAGTGTTACCTTCAAGCGGTGTGAAAGAACTTTTGTGAAGATTTTATAAACTACTGATAGGAGGCTGATAGGTCTGTAGTTTCCAAGATCCTCAATGTCACCTTTCTTATGTAGCAGGATCATTGTAGCGGTGTTCCAATCCTCAGGAATCTTTCTTTCATTAAGGCATCGAGTGAAAATTTGGGCGAGTACTGTTTCGATTTCTCCACTTGCTTCTTGTATGATGTCTACAGTAATTCCATCTTCTCCTGGAGCTTTCCCCCGCTTCATGTTCTTGATTGCATGTGCAACTTCTGCTGGAAGGACTGGAGGAACTCTGGTACTGGTATCTTTCATGATGTCTGGAGTGCATGTATCATCCCTTTCATATAATTTGGAGTAGAAATCTTTCACTCTTGTCAAAATTTCGCCTCTATTTCTTGTTACAGAACCATCTTCTTTTCTCAGTGCCATAATCTGTTTTCTTCCCTTACTGAGATGTCCCTTTGCTATTTTTAGGCTTTGGTTGTTTTCAATTGCTTTCCTCACTAGCTCACAGTTGAATTTTCTTACGTCTTCAGTGATACTTTTTCTTACTGTCTTGCATAGCTCTATATATTCCACTTTGGAAGTCACATCTTCTTTAGTTGTCCTCATCTCTCTTCTTTTTTGCATCAACATTTTCGTTTTTCCTGATAATTTGTTTACTGCAACTTGTTCTTAGACGCAGCTAATTTTGTTGCTGTTTCCATAAGAGCTTTGGTTACTTTTCTGTTAACTTCAGAGATGTCCACTTCTTCCGATGTTAGGCCTTCTAAAGCAGAGAACCTGTTCTTCAGTTCCAACTTGAAGGTATTATGGTGTTTTTTAAGGTTGGTTATGTCAATAGATTTTGTTTGTCTTATGAGCTTGCCACGTTCAAGTTTAGTGTTGAGGTGCATCTTACATCTCACCAATCTATGGTCACTACCTGTGTTGAACTTGTTTAGCACACTGCAGTCTTCTATGACGAATTTTTTGTTACACATAATGAAATCAATTTCACTTGTCGTCCCATTTGGATGTCTCCATGTCCATTTCCTGTGTGGCTTTTTCTTGAAGAAGGAGTTCAAGATGAAAAACCCTTCTGCCTCTGCAAACTCAACGAAAGTATTTCCACGCTGATTTCTGTTGCCGTGACCGAATTTACCTACTGAAGTTTCATTCTGTTGCCGTTGCCCTATTTTTGCATTGAAATCTCCCATAATTATTTTCAAGTGCTGCATACCTTTATTATTTAGGTGACAAATTTCCTCATAAAATTCTTCAATTTCTTCTTCAGAATGACTTGTGGTGGGTGCATAAGTTTGAATAATCTGAGCCTGGTATCTTTTCGAGAGTTGGATAAGAAGTCGTGCAGCTCTGTCAGAGGAACTTTCAACTTCTACAACTTTATCCTTCAGTTTCTTGTTTATTATAAATCCAACACCACTAGTTCTGCCAGTATCTGTCCCACCATAGTAGAAGAGATGTCCACTTTTCAGTTCGATGAGATCTTCTCCTTTTCTCCTTACCTCACTTAGCCCCACGATGTCCCACTTGATCCTTTGTAGTTCCTCTTCCAATTCAAGAAGCCTTGAATAAGATGATAGGGAGCGTCCATTATACGTAGCCAAGGCCAGCATCAGATGGCAGCCTAGTCCTGTCCTCCGGGGATTCTTAGCACCCTCTGCCTTCATGTCGCACTGGCCGCTGCCTTGGCCAGGTACATTCCAGCTGCCGGAGACTGAGGGCCAAGATTTAAGTTGTGGAATCATTTTGGAGGGGTTTGGCCATAACTCACCACGCTGGCCAAGCGGGTTGGTGAGTGTGGGATAGAATTTCCTCTAATCCCGATGGTATAGTTATACCGCTACTGGCGGTCGTCAGAGCCCCTTTAGTGGGAACAGGATGCACCACGAGAAGGCGGGGTTGACATTTGTCAAGGAGAGGCTGTGATGTTACGCATCACCTGACCTTACATCCCACTTATATATATATATATATATATATATATATATATATGCAGAAATGATCGGAGACGTTGTAGAGCAAAATCGTAATAATAATAAATATTATGTGTAAGGTATTCTTAATGGCTGCACCCACGCACTTGGTAACTTAGTGTTCCCAACTCCCAAGTAGTAAACCAATTTTATTACTTCCACATAAGATTCCTGTTTGTTTTCCTTATAACCACACAAGACATAAATTAAGGTATGCGAAAACTAAGATATGTGTTTATGTTTCTAATTTCTTTCACGAGCGACACCTTTATTCCCCCATCATTCCAATGACGGGATAAAGGTGAATCATAACGCCGTGCTTTATTATATGCCAGTACATATAAGGGGCACGTTTTTGTCCATATATGATCAGTGTAGAACAAAATTCAATTTAATCGGTAAATAATCTGTAATCGATGCACATATAATTTGTTCATAATAATTAATATATCATAGCTGCAAATAACCCATTGTATTTAACATTGGTGACATTAACATGTGTTCCATTGTTCATAACATTAACACGTATTTCATATTGTATATAACTTTGGTACCGATTAACATTTGAATATAACTTTGGTGAATTGTTTATAACTCTGGTGCAATTGTTTCATTTGGTTATAACAACGCTAAAAATCTCCGGATCGGACCAGAAATTCGTTATATTTCATATTTTCGTCATTACCTTCCTCCCCCTCCGACAGTTTTCCTGCGTTAGTAGATGCTCGTAGCGAATTTATTTAGCTGTACTTTGTAAACGCCGAAAAGCTCCCGATCGGTCTACAAATTCTTTATATTTTTGCCCCCCCTACAGATTTCCTGCGTTAGCATATGCCCGTAAATAATGTGTTGAGTTGTATTGTTTGTAAATGCTGAAAATCTCTGAATCAGATCAAAAATTCTTTATATTTTACATTTTTGGTATTAAGTCTTCACACCCTGCCGGGTTTCCCGAATTAGCACATGCTCTCCAAGAATTGGTTGAGGGTTGTTTTTATACCCTGAAGTTCTTTTGTTGGGTTGTAGATTATAAACATTCTTTTTAATAAAAAATTACATTAAATATCGCAGTTAAGAAAATACGAAAGTGTGGAAACTTTATGTGATTCAGATAACCAACCTGTGGGGACGTGGCCACGAAGCAGTCGAAAACGAAATTTTTATACGGCTCCTTAAAATTTTTGTGGTCACTTCTCCTTGGGTCAGCTCTCCGTTTTGTCTTTGGGCCGAAAATCATGTAAATGTCTAAATTTCATATTAAGAATGAAATATTAAAAATAATGTTTTGTGAACAATATTTGCTCAAGTAGTGGGAAATATTGCCACACGATATTTGTTTATTCATTACAATTTTATTGCACTGAAATATCAATGTGGTCAGTTCTCCGGTGTCCAGTTCTCCGTACCCTGTGAATTTTTTTAGAGAGGGTGATGCTCCACATCTCTATTGTAGCGAATGGCATACAGTAAAAAATACAAAATTCTCAGTAGGACTTTTGAAGCGAAGATACAACTCTAAACAGAACTACATTGGCACCACCTAGTGACAGAGCTGTGAACCACAAAATTTCTCAAATACAAACCCATAGTGTTCCACAAGGTAAATGCGACAAGGTGATAGCATAAGCACGATCTGTTTTTACAAAAGACGTGCTCAAAGACGACTTAAAAAACAAAACCAACCGAGATGTTTTTCATTTACGTACTCCCCCCCCCAAAGATATGGGAAAAGACATAGTCGCTTAATAATTATTATTTAGTGCATAAGCAAAAGCGCAACATTGATACCCAGACTTGATATTTAAACATTATGAATATTAGATCCGCAGAATAATAACTGCAAAAAGGCAAAGGCCTAGGGCCTACAAAATAATATTTAATGCCTAAGTAAAAACGTAGTATTGTTAACTAGAGTTGATATGTAAACGTCATACGAATATCACACATGGTTAGAATAAAAACTGTGAAAATGGCCTAGGGCATATGAAATAATAATTAGTGCCTGAGCAAAAGCGTTATATTATTACCTCGACTTGATACGCAAACGTTATGAATGTGACGTGGTTGGAATAAATTGTGAAAATGGGCCTAAGGCATATGAAATATTTAGTGCCTAAGTAAAAGCGCAACATTGAGTTGATAGGTAAAAGTTATAAATATGACATCTGTGGAAAAAAAAAACTGTAAACAAGGAATAGACATAGGGCCTGTGAAATAACATTTAATGCCTAAGCACAATATTATTACCATGACTTGATACGTAAACATTATGAATATGACATCCGCAGAATAAACAATGTAAAAAAGGCTTAGCGCTCAGGCCTATGAAATAATATTTAATAACTGAGCAAAAGCGCAATATTATCACCCTAATTTCATATGTAAACGTTATGAATACGACAGCCGTAGAAAAATACTGTAAAAAAGTCCTAGAACTGGGGCTTATTAAACAATATTTGGTGTCAAAGTAAAAGCGCAGTATAATTAACTTGAATTGATACGTAAACGTTACGAATATTACATGGTTAGAATAAAAACTCTGAAAAAATTCTAGGCCTAGGGCCTATTAATGTATATTTACTGCCTGAACGGAGCGCAATATTATTAGCCTGACTTGACACGTAAGCAATATGAATATGACATCCGTAGAATAAATACTGTAAAAAAGGCCTAGGACTAGGGCCTATGAAATATTATTTAGTGTCTGAGCAAAAGCGCAATATTATTAACTTGATTTGATATGTAATCGTTACGAATATGACATGGTTAAAATAAAAACAGTGAAAATGGCCTAGGCTTAGGGTTCATGAAATAATATTTAGTGCCTACCTTGAGTTTATACGTAAACATTATGAATGTGACATCCGTAGAATAAGTAGTACTTATTCTATTAAGTACTGTAAAAAAGGCCTAGGCATAGGACCTATGAAATAATATTTAGCAACTGAGCAAATGCGCAGTTTTATTACCTTGATTTGATGTGTAAATGTTATGAATATGACGTGATTAGAATAGAAACTGTGAAACACGCCTAGACCAAGGGCATATGAAATAATATTTAGTGCCTAAGTAAAAACGCAATATTATTACCTTGAGTTGATAGGTAAACGTTATTAATATGACATCCGTAGAATAAAAACTGATGAAACGGCCTAAGCCTAGGGATTATGAATTAATATTTCGTGCCTCAGTAAAAGCACAATATTATTTTATTATCTTGAATGAATACGTAAATGTTTTGAATATGACATCGGCAGAGCAAAAACTGTCAAAAGGGCCTACACATGAGGCATAGTAATTAGTATTCAGTGCCTCAGTAAGTAAAAGAGAAATATTAATAACTTGGCATCTTATGTAAATATTTAGTACCTAAGTAAAAGTCCAGCGTTATTAAAAAATCCCACCTCATAGTCCTTTTCTGAACATAAGCGTGAGTCATGCTGTAGTGATTGACACCGTACCACACAAAAGAGTTAAAAAGGTCTTAAAAGTTAAGTTCCTTATTTTACTTCAAATAACATTTAAAATCGTTATATTTTAATCGAGAAACTCAGACAGGAAAAAAAATCGCATGCAAGGAATGTCCTCTGACCTTTTCTTCTGCCTAGAACAAAAATTCCATGAAAACACAAAATTTCGACCTTATTCCATTCATTCTGAGGACGAAATGAATGTGGACATAGTGAACGGTGGAAGAAATGAACACGGGACGAAGTGAATATTAGACTAAGAGAACGTTGGACGAAATTAACACGTACAACATGATCCGTCACACGTAAAAATATGTTTTTTGGTTACGCGCTTTTTCCGGAAATTTTCATCTGGTTTCAGTTATGTTCTTCGAAACTTACGTACAGGAGCCTTCAATTCCGTCGAAATTTCAGTTTGTTTGAAGGGACACCTACGATGCGAAATTTTACTTAAAAACTCCATGGAGAAAAAATGGTGCACATCGAAGGAATGTGTTGAAAATGGCTGAAATCTGATTAATACGCAATGCGCATGAACTTGATCAATTCTTCCACAGATTTGCACGCCGCTAACAGCTATGAAATAGGTGAATTCCCCTTAAAATAACTTCTGTTCTAGCAGGCAAAGTCCCCCCCCCCCCTTTATTGGCGTAGTAGAAAACCGTATGGGAATAAAGCAGATTGGAAAAAAGGAGTATGGGAAGAAGCGTCGGGATATCTGGGCGCTTGTGGTCGTCTGAATGTCCGGGCATATTGTGCGTTGGGGTAGAGTAAGGGTTAAAAGCCCTATCCCGAGGAGCCCAAAGTATGTCAGCTCAAGCGCGCTGGAGCCCAAATTTTTTCATAGCTTTTCGACCCCGAACAAGGCAGTCCTGCATAAATGCCATGGGTGAGGTAGCCGTAGTTCCACAAAGGGAAATCCACTTGTGCTGAATCAGATAATAAGCTGGTAAAGTGTTGTAGCCAGGGCTGGTTGTAGCAGGGGGGTGACGAAGGACTATTTAGAAAACAAAGGCTAAAGGGCTAAGCCATCCTTCCCTTTTGGAGTCAACTTCTCCGAAAAGGAATTTCTAATCCGCACACCTGTCTTTGGGATATACCTGCTTTTGTAATCAACAATTTCGCAAAACTGAAGGATTCCAAGTGAACAGCGATGCAGTCGAATGGGACCTCATCATTATTTTTCATCAGTGGTTGTTCATTTTTTTTTTCGGTGACTATAAAAAAAAAAAAAGAAAGAAAGAAAGAAAAAAACAGTAGACCTTTTATTTGGCCAGAAAATTCCAGACTTTACAAATTTTTAAAGCCCGTGGATATCATGAAAACTCGAAGTCGATATGTATTTTAATTGTCACACTTTTATACTCCTCTTTTCTAGTGCTTACAATTTCAATGAGAAAGTAAAAAGCAGCTAAAATTTATAATAAAATTTCTCGGGACAAAATAGCAGATTTCTGTCTCGGGCAACAACGATAATCTAATACGTTACGTCGCCCCCCCCCCCCACGAAAGTGATTGTCAATAAGAGGGCTATTATACAAATATATAGATCACTGGTTCTGAATTTTGGGACAGGAGGCGTAGTGTGGGAACACTTGTTTTTGTAAATGTACTTGTCGTACATTTACAAAAACAACATTTACTCATATAAACATTTTTATTTTATGATTTATAAAAGCTAAATATGAAAATTTTAAAATAAACCTTAGGTAGCTCGGGCACATGGGAAAATAGAAAAAATTTCAGAAGTTAGTTATTTGAAATAACGCAAAATTGCAAACGTTATATTTTAAATCTAATCACAAAATTAATGAGAATAATGAAGGCGATGTCCTTGAAAAATTATAGTTCCCTGATTTCTACTAAAATTTCATCAGAAACTCCTAAATATGAATTTTTGTGTTGATAAGTATAATAATTTATCAGCAACATAGAAAAATCTTAAAAGTGGAGTGTGCACTGCAGTAAACGTACAATGCGCGTGGATATGTGCGCACACCGTTCAACCGGCCAGTCATTGTTGCAGGGCTATCGTAGCCTTGGCAAATCTAATTTTTCAGGATCAAGGCCAAATTTTTTTATGATTGACAGAATTGAAACCGCTATTCCAACAAATCTAAGAAATCTTTAGAACAAATCCTAAGAAATCGGCTCTTACAGATTTGCTCGCGCTGTCTACCTAACGAACGCATAATGACATTTGTTCCGTACGAGAAATGTCCGTCGTTTCGTCCGTAAGAATGGCAAAATGCTTTTCTGCCTGAATTTTGTCTTCAATGTATCCCTGTATGATTTGGCTGCATATTTCGATGATTTCATTCTGTATATTTGGGCTGGTGTACGTAGAATTTTCCTCAGCTGTTTCAAAATGGTTCTGGAGAAAAATATCTCCCGAATCCACTCGAAACCTTAACAAGGATCTAAAAATTCCATCATTCACTTCTGTGTGTGCACATCGCCACATAAGCACAAATCCCCTTTATTTTTTTACGCTTTCCAACCGTAGGTCGAAGAAACGTATATGCTCCAGCTTTGTCCGTCCGTCCGCACGGTAACTGGCGTAAAAATGGTTCGATTTCGATGAAATTTTAGTATGTAGTAGGAACCACCTGGGGACGAACCCTATTAAAAATGGGACAAATGGGTTCAAAGGTCACGACGTAGGAGCGGAATCATTCCATTGCCCTCATGCGTCATAACTTGCGTAAATATGGTTCGATTTCAATGAAATTTTACCATGTGGTAGGAGACCGCTTGGGGACGAACCCTATTCAAAATTTGTGAAGTGGGGTCAAAAGTCAGGACATAATATCGGGATGCATTCCATTGCCCTTATGCGTCATAACGTGCGTAAAAATGGTTCGATTTCAATGAAATTTCAGTATGCAGTAGGGGACCACATGGGGACGAACCCTATTGAAAATGGACGAAATGTGGTCAAAGCTCTGGACATAGGATTGCGATCCATTCCATCCCCCTTATCCCATGTTATTGAGGTGGACGTCAAGTAATTTTGCTTCCTATACTTCCAATGTAAAAACTTTTGTACACATTTCCTTCACAATTAATGTGTTCCCAAGGATGAAAATTTGAACATCGATTAAAATAACTTCATATTATAACTTGGAAAACTTAATATTTTCTAAAACATAACCATAATTATATTAAAAATCAATAACTTTTCCTTTGGTGGTGTTGAAACCAGAGAAAAGGTGGCGCTACCTGTACTTTGATGACGTCAGTGGACAAATAAATGTTGGATTACATAATTACGGTTATGGTTTAGAAAATATTAAGTATTCCAAGTTATGAAATGAAGCTATTTTATTCGATGTTCAAATTTTCACCTTTGGGAACACATTAATTGTGAAGAAAATGTGTGCAGAAGTTTTTCCATTGGAAGTATAGGAAGCAAAATTACTTGACGTCCACCTTAAAGTAGCAATTCTTGTATGTATGTATATACATTTTATTTTGAAAACGGCTCTAAGAATTTTGATGAAAGTCGCTAACCTATCGTTTTCCGGTACTAGAAATCGATTTAGCTTGATCTCGACTTTAGTAGAATTCGTTTAGTGGGTTAAATAGCCACCATGAATTATAACGTTTTCAGTGTCATGGCGTTGTTCCATTAATGTTACCAATGCTTAGAAATCTTATGACGTCACAATCTCGCGCTTGAGAATGTTGGCGCGCGTTCACGGCATCTGTCTCATTACGTCACGCGTTGTGTGTGGATCCTATTAACGTTTGATGACGTCACACTCTTGCGAGCAGATGTTCGCGATTCCCATCTGCCTCATTACGTCACGCGTGTGTGCGTATGTCCGTCCGTACGATAACTCGCGTAACAATTGTTCGATTTCGATGAAATTTTAGTGTCTGGTAAGGGATCACTTGGGAAGGAACCCTATTTAAAGTAAACGAAATGGGGTCAAAGGTCAGTACATACACTGCCGGAGAGTGAAAAAAGAACACCAAGAAGGAATTGGCGGACAATAATGAAATTTACTTATGTTAATTGTTTCGAGATTACATAAGTGTGATGTTAATTTCGAGACCAAACGGTGAGCGCTTACGCCACAGCACGGCATAATATGCAAATTATTCTCGGTGGTATTTTAAGGAGTACGCCGAAGTGAATGTAAACAGGCGTCGGCGTACGGACACGTGCGAAGACCCTGAAGAAGCTGCAGTGCCTGGACATGGAAGACGTGTACGATTTCAGCAGTTATCGGACTTTGAGCGAGGTCGTCTAGTCGGACTCCGCGAGGCCGGGTGGTCGTATCGTCGTATTGCGGAGCGAATTGGACCGGAAGTATCGGTGGTGGTACAATGGTGGCGTAGATGGTCCGAGGAACATTCCCACACGAGAAGACGTGGAACCCGGAGTCACAGACGGACTAATGAGCGGACCGATTGACGCATAAGAAGAGCGGCGGTGTCAAGCAGAACATCCACTGCGACACACATCCGAACTGCCGTTGCACCTGAGGTGACTGTGCGAACAATCTGCAACCGTTTACTGGATGCAGGACTACGAACACGTGTGCCTGTGGCATGGGTACCTCTGACTCCAGCCCACCGTCAGGAACGGCTGCAGTGGTGTCGCCAACGTCTGCACTGGAGAACGCAATGGCGATCTGTCGTGTTCAGCGATGAAAGCAGATTCTGCTTGGGAGCCTCCGATGGCCATATGCGTGTTCGCACACGCACAGGGGAGCGTCTCCACCCTTCTTGCATCCGCCAGCGACACACAGGGCCTACACCTGATCTCCTGGTATGGGGAGCGATCAGCTATCACACCCGTACACAACTAGTGTTTGTACCAGGTACGTTAAACAGCACCTCCTACATCAACAACATCATTCAGCCCGTTATTGTGCCATTTGTAAGGTCGGTCCATCGTGGTGTATTCCAGCAAGATAACGCACGCCCACACACGGCACGTGCAACGCAACATGCACTTCAGGGTGTGAGACAACTTCCATGGCCTGCACGTTCACCGGATTTGTCCCCCATTGATCACGTGTGGGATTTTATGGGACAACGACTTATCCGGTCTCGACGGCCAGCCACGAGCACCCCGATTTGCGCGTCCAGGTTGAGGATGCTTGGAACTCAATACCCCAAACTTACATCCAACATCTGTACGACAGTCTTCGTGCCAGAATAGCACAGTGTGACGCAGTTCATGGCGGTTCAACCTCGTACTAACCATGTTACATGGAAATGTTATTTTTCAGTTTACCAGCAAATACAGTTGTATTTTGCCATAATGTTTTGATCACGTTATCCTCTGTATTCGGTTATTATGCTGTATAAATTTCGTTGTTATCAGATGTCTCCTTCTTGGTGTTCTTTTTTATTCACTTTCCGCCAGTGTAGGAGCGGGATCCATTCCACTGGTTTTATGCGTCATACCTAACGTAAAAAAAGGTTCGATTTCGATGAAATTTTAGTATGTGGTAGGGGACCTCCTGGCGACAAACCCAATTGAAAATGGGTGAAATGGGGTCAAAGGTCAGGACATAGAAGCGGAATCATTTCCATCGCCATTATGCGTCATAACTTACGTAAAAATGCTTCGATTTGGATAAAATGTTAATATGTTGTAGAGGCTTGCCTGGGGACGAATTGTATTGAAAATGGGCGAAATGGGGACAAAGGTTAGGACACAGGAGCGGGATCTATTCCATAGCTCTTATGCATCATAAGTTCCGTAAAAATGCTTCGATTGAGACAAAACTTTATCATGTTAGGTATACCGAATCGGTTCTGTTGAATATCATCGAAATGGGATCCAAGGTCAGGGCACAGGACCGAGATTTATTACACAGCCATTATTCTTATAACTCGAGTGATAACTTGAGTAATTATTTCTGGTATGTTGGAAAGCGTATTATAATCAATGCATTGCATGATTTTACAAACTTGTTTTGTTTGTTTTGTTTCTGTGATCTTCAATCCCCCCCCTTCTTGGCTGCATATTTCCCCTAGTTAAACAGTGTGAACTTTTATGTCATTTAGAGGTGGGGGGGGGTCATCCCCTAACCCTCCACTTCGGTACGACCCTGTTTACAAGCACATACAAAAGGATAAAAATTCCTGAAAAAGAAAAAGCACTTTGCGTTTTTTATTAATGCAAACTCAGCAAAAATGTTAAAATACGGTATTTTGGGATTCTTAACCCTAACTGAAAGAAATGAATGACACATGAAAAGAAAAATCTTGCAACATAGATTGAAAATTCTTGCTTGTAATAAAAAAAAAAAAAAAATTGGATGAAAAAAATGGGCAATAATCCAGTTTAAAATGTTGCAATAATCCTGTTAAAAACAAACAAACAAAATGAATTTTACAGAACTAATAAAGCAATAATTCATAATGTGTGTTAATTCCTAAAAAAGGTTTGATTCGTGAACAGTTTTGAAATTTAAAAAATGAGGGTCTGTCATTTCGTCAGGCCCTATTTTATAAGTCGAATAGCTCCTTACTGGTACCTGTAGAAACAAAATAATTTTTTTGTAATACAAATTAATAGGATAGTCAAATATTTTAAATTGAGAGGTAGGCATGGAGGCATGTACTATCCAGAGCAAACGAAAGTACAAACGAATGGCAAAATTAACATTTCGAAATTGGAGACATGCCAGAGTTCCTCTATTTTTTTAATCATTCTTCTATTTGTTCTTCTACTTTTCACTTAGGTTAGGGGGATAAGCAGTATTGAACTAATCTTCAAATTCCGGGAACCGCAATTACAATAAGAAACTTTTGTTATGAAACTCTCATTTTGATAATGCGTGACACAGATCGTCGTTGGTATGTATTGTAATACATTATGGCCTCGTTTTTATGGTGCGCGATAAAGGTCCTCGTTTTGATATGGTGTGATATAGGTCCTCGTTTTGATATGGTGTGATATAGGTCCTCGTTTTGATAGTGTGTGGCATAGGTCCTCGCTTTGATGGAGTGTGAATATGTCCTCGTTTTGATGGTGTGTGATATTGGTCCTCGATTTGATGGAGTGTGAATATGTCCTCGATTTGATGGAGTGTGAATATGTCCTCGATTTGATGGAGTGTGAATATGTCCTCGCTTTGATGGAATGTGAATATGTCCTCGTTTTGATGGTATGTGATATAGGTCCTCGATTTGATGTAGTGTGAATATGTCCTCGTTTTGATGGTATATGATATAGGTCCTCGATTTGATGGAGTGTGAATGTGTCCTCGTTTTGATGGTACAGGGTAAAGGTCGTCGTTTTAATGGTTAATGATATATGTTTAAATATGTAGAGAATTAGATTATATTACAAACTAAAAATATGTAGAGTATAGACTAAAAAATTTGTTGCTACTCTATATATTTCAAATGATATATAGAGAGAGTAGGAAATTGGATGGAAAATACACCCAAATTTCCACTGTTACCTACCTTCGCTATGCTTTTTCTCTAGATTGTAGTACGTACGGGGAAATACGGAAAGTGATTTAATCATCCATTTTTTTATGTTAAAATTATCCATTTCTAATAAATATTGCAAAAAATACTAATCTGAAAATAAGTTGCGAAACTTGAGATATTTAAAACGCATCTGTTTTTTGACATCCTGTCGCATTTCCCGTTTTCCGTTTTGTTCATTTTATAACAAATTTATCTTTTTTTTTCTGCCTTAATTGAAAATTAGTCACCACTAAGGTTTGAAAGGTGAATGTCAGATGTATAAAAGGCGTATGACAAGATTAAATGCTGTGGCTAGGGCTACTGATGAGACTTTACTAGTAGAAACAGCGCTGTCCAGTCCATCCATAGTGCATTTTCCTCTCGTACGATGTATGTACGATTCGTGTGTATCTTATGGCGGGACTATGTGACGTAGTAATAATGGCTGTCACAGAATCTTTGATTTATAAATTAAAATATTTTAAGTCATTTTTTAGGAAAAGGATTTTGATGTATGAAATGTATCTGTTCAGTTTCAGCATAGAAATCAGAAGTCTGTTATTTCTTAACACCGATTCCCTTTGATTAAATGTTTGAATTCAAGTCCTCGTTTTGACGGAGTGCAATCTAGGTCCTCGTTTCGACGGTGTGTAATGAAGTCCTCGCTTTGAAAGTGTGTGTACTAAGGGGTGGGTTACACAGGTCCTCGGTTACATTGAGAAAATACATACTTTAAATATTAATATTGCGCAAATATAAATTGTCCCACTAGATTATGGAACCCAATAAGATGCCTAATTCATTCATCGTTTCAAAGAAAAGTGATTATTTCAACGGGTTTTTCGGGTCCTCGGTTTGATGGCATAAACACATAGTCCTCGTTTTCCACGTCTTGCCAACCTGTGTGTGTGTGTGTGTGTGTGTGTGTGTGTGTGTGTGAGTGAGTGAGTGAGTGAGTGAGTGAGTGAGTGAGAGATTAGATTAGATTAGATTAGATTAGATTTATGTTCTAACAGTACCAAACGTACACTTGTAAAAGTTTCCTAATAGTTAAATTTGGTAGAAGACCCAGTTTCAGTTATTTTCCATAAGTTGTGGATTTTGGATTGTATGGATTATATGTCATAAAATGTACCTACAATACTTGTCTGGTATTATTTTATTTTTTTAAATTAATTCACTCCCTCATCTTTGTTTGCTGATTGTTAATAGATTATTATATGAGTAATGATAAGCCATAATGTGAGTATCCTGTAAGAAAGTGAAAACTGAATATTTGTAAAGGCATCAATTATTTATTTATGTTGTAAATTTCCCATTGTGAATTCTGTAGCTTAAAGCTTTTAATACTTTGAAATGACTTCGTTAAAAGGCATTTTCAACCAGCTCAAGTTTTTTTTTTTTATTACGTGACTTTGGACAGGAGCTCATGGAAATTAATACTGCTACATACCGATATAATATTCGAAACCAAGCTTTGCTGAGACTTACTACACCTAGAACACAAACTACTAAACAAAGCCTGGATTATTCTGGTCCAGAGTTCTGGAACTCATTGCCTGAAGAATTAATATCTATTAATAATTTCAATTTGTTTAAAAAGAAATTAAAACACTAACTACGTAACAACTAATACTCATTCAAAAATGCATGGTGGGGATTTGATTGATACAGGGATTATTCGACTGAGGGGGAAGGCAGGGAGACTTACCAGTTGGGGATTTTGTAACAGGAGGATTTATTTAATGGTGGGGGGGGGGGCAATTAATAATTTTCATTACTTTAACATATTTCCCTTGATATGCTGTCAATTAAATATCATGCTAGACATTTAATTTAGTTAACATGTTATATTTCAGATATGTTACTCTATTTTACTTTTTGTTTTTCTTTTCTTTCTTCGTTCTCTTTTTATTTCTGTTTTCTTTTCTTTTTTTTACTTTTTTGCTGTTATATGAATGCTTTTGGCTTGACTTATACCTAGGGAGATCAAGGTCAAGTCAGGTCTCTTTGAGGCCTTTTCCTTGTTCTTCCCTGCTGTTATTTATATGTTTATGCACAGCTGTTCAGAATTATCAACTTTAATATGCAACAGCAAGACCAATAAATGAAATGAAATGATTGTAAAATTTTCTTAATATTCTTACCTTCGTATTTTCTGCCAGGACCTTAAGTCAGTTGTGAGTGGTCAAAAAAAAGGAGGTTATAATAACTGATATTTTAAGGTTCTACCATTTCAATAACAACCAAGATAACAGATTACCATCCAGTACTTAAAGTTTAAACTCAATCCAATGAGAATTGTTCATGAACAATCTCAATGACTTCCTCTATCAGTCAATTATTACAATTTGATATTATATGTTTAGATTCTTATTGAAATTAAAAAAAAAAAAAAAAAAAAGCTGGCTTGTATCTTTTCAATATATTATAATACCTCATGTAACTTTGTCTCACCCAGTGTCCAAAATTGTTAGAGTCAACACCTGAAGGTCCAAAGTTGTTGGCCTTCCTTGGAATAAACTGTGGAAATTTTTCTTTTAAAAACAGCTTCTATAGAACTAAACAAGAGCACTTAGAAGCAGTTTTGTTGGGATGGAGATTGTCCTTGTAAAAAATGTTAAAAAAATTTTTGCTAAATCTCAGACAGAAAATGATTTCCCTGAAATGGAGATTCTAGTCACTTTCACGGTTTAATCTTTATGCTTTTGGAATGCCAATTGTCTGTATTCTTTCAACACAATCCTTTCTATTTTTAACAGCTGTCTGAAAAAAGAAAATGTGCAGCCCACCTTCTTCAGTCACCAGAGACCTTTAGGGCAGAGCATTGACTTTTCTTCTTATAATTTTTAGACATGATATTGAGAAAATTGAGAAAATATTGGATTTTCCCACAAAATTACCTTTTACTACATATTTGCATAGTGAATTTGAAGTACCGGGTATTCTGCTTAGACATATAATTAAAAAAAAAAATCGTAACATACTAAGTACTAGTTTGAATGACAGAAGGCAGGCGCCATTGTAAAGAACAGCTGTGAAATTTATAAAACCAGGTGAATTTGGGTGTGCAGCGCACATACAAAAACTATCTACTTCTGCTGCATTGTGGCATAAGTAGATAGCTTCTGCGTCAGCCACCATGTGGACTCCACAGCAGAAGTGATCTGTTGAGGTTTTTCCGATCTCTAAATTAATGGGCCAATAGTTTTGGATCGGAAAACCCATCACCAGATCCATGCACTCTCAATGAGAATGAGATTTTTTTTTTTTTTTTTTCATGAGATGATCTCAAATCCCTTTGGCAAGGAGGGAGTTAGAAAAACAAATTAGGAGTAACAAAAATTTGAGTAAATTCTTTTCCTTCCTTTCTGATTTTCTTTGTGGAATGGTGATCTCTGTGTATGTAGTTAAATTTATGTGAATAGGTCTAAGTAAGTTAGCCGTGTGATGTCTGTTACTAGTTAAGGGAGGTGTAACTAGCTGGAAAGTAGATTTAATGAAGTTTGACATTATGCTATGGTGGTGGTGTTTTTTTTTTTTTGTTCTTCCTTCATGCAATGTTGTTGTTTTTTTCTTCCTTCCATTGCATTTTTTAGTGCACTGTTTACTTTCAGGGAAGAGATATTATGAAGTTTATTTTTAAGCAGTATATGATGTGTATATGAATTAATTTGCCTTAGTTTCTTAAGTATATAGTGCAGTTTATATATGTATAGTATTAGATGTATTAGTTTAAAATTATCGGCGAAGCTGCAGTGTTATTGATCATCAGGATAACGTAGCGATGAGTAAAAAAAAAATCGTAAGGTTGAAGTTCCGTATTTAACGTCGTTATCGCTGTTTATTTTATAATATTATCGTGTAAGCTTTAATAATGGAAAAGTAATTTGTAAACATATAGTGTATGAAGTATTTTATCGTATTGTATTTGTACCTAATGAGAAAAAACGCGTGTTCAATGCCTTATGTCAGTAGCGTGTATTAAAATCTTTGGCGTTTATCGATCGTAATTTAATAACTTTTCGTGATTAAAATCTTGCTTAGTATTAATATTTAGTCAGTTTTAATGTGAATCTTACTTAGTATTAATTAGTGATAGTATAATTCAGCCACTGTTAGAAAAAGCGGCAGCAATCGTCCAGTAACGAAATGACTTTCATGAATAAATATCGTGCGTGCGCTGTCGTCGCGGACAAAGGATATTTAATAATAATTTAGGAAAGAATAAAATTGTGGCTTAATGTATCGGGGCAGAATAACAAATTATTGTGTTACGCTAATTTTTTTTTGTAATTCTGATCGTCGTACCTGTAGCTAGAGAGAATTCGATTTTTATGCGTTACGAAGTTGATTGTAACGACGTTCGTTAATGTTAATTCGTTTAATGAATTTTGTAAAGGTGGTCTCCAGAAGTCTTTGTTCAGAAAGAATGAAAATGGTCACAGTTTCTGGTGTCGCTTTTCTAAAAGCAATAAATTCTTACAATGGCGTCTGTGAAGACGTTTTCCCAAGCTTTACCAGGACAGAAAGTCCGATTTATTTACGCTCTTGTTTGTTTCGAAAAAGTATTTTTCGCTTTGCACAGGAACACTTCGGGATTTAGGCGGAATTCCGAGAAATTCACCGCATCGGCCATTTTCGTGGGTCAAGGGTCAGTCCAGAGCCGAGGTCTGCGGAGCATTACTCATTGAGAGAGTTTCTGCCTCCCGACGCTCGCGTCAGCCAGTCGAAACTGTGTTTCGCGCGATGCGTAATGCGAGGAACATCGGTTTTTGGACGCTCTTCAGGGAGTTGAGTTCGAACCAGCAGAAAGAAAAGAGGAAAAGAAACAGCGCAAGGGACCACGCTTTTAAATCGGAGGTGCCGCTGACGTTCCGGGAGGACGAAGGCAAAAGATGATAGCGTCATGGTAGGACCTTTAATTTTGTTTTATTTTGAGAGGATGCAGCTTAGAAGCCCTTATTCCCAAAGAGAAATATAACTGGGCCAGGTATCTTCCACCCACCATGGTCTAAAGTCCTGCTGGGACGCAGGACTTTAGACCATGGTGGGTGGAAGAGTTTGCACCCTCGTCCAACTAAGTGGCATAATTCCTTTCTTATTGTCCACTTGAAGGGCAGAGAAATGACCACCAGTTTGGCAGCAAAAACAAGGAAATATGCCTAAATTCGCGGCGACGGACAGCCTCCGTAACGCCGAACCTCAGCAGTTAAAAAAAATTTGTAATTCTTCCACTCAGCTCAACATCTAAATTGTAAACAATTTTGTGCCGTTTAACTGGCAGAGATTCCTTAAGGAGGGAAGTGAAAAAAAAAAAAAAAGTCTTCAACAGCAAAGTAAAACTTTTGGCGACCACCTAATTGTTTTTGTTTTAATGTGATTCAACAAAAAAAAATTGATATGATGTTGTTTCATTAAAATATATATATAAAGGGAAGGAAGGTAGTGGTGAGTAAAGTTTCTTTTTTTGTTTTTGAAATAACTTTTTGCTATGTGAGGAACTGGAAGTAGTCTAAAATTGAAGCTATTTGGTTATTGTAATGACATGCCTTCCTTAGGGTAAAAGTTCTTAGGGAATTAATTAATTTTTGTTTTTGGCTCAGTAAGGGGAGTTTGCTTTGCCAATGGCCTGGTCACCTAGTCGTTTTAACTTTTGATCTTTACCAGTAAGGAACATAAATTTAAAATACATATACTTTTCTGGCAATCACAGTAGGAGTCCTGGCAGCAACTATGGACAGTTGTTAGAGTTGTAACAAAAAAAAAAAATCAGAAAAACATTTTTCTTCCAGGTCGTGCAAACATTTTATTGTTGTCAAAGAAATAACTACTCACCTGTGTGTTATAACTTCATGCTGATAAATGTCAACGTACTTGTTATTCTAAACACATATGCTAGACAAGCTTTTTAAGCTTGTGGTACTTTGAATCAGTAACACAAAAACCTGTAAAGCAGGCCACATTTTTTTTTCAATTTAACTGTCATCATCTGCATCCCTCTCTTCAAAAATCACACAGGTGAAAGAAAAAAAAAGCTTGGTTTGCAGACCAAACATTTTTGCAAGGAAAGATTTAGGACTTTTTCAGTATTAGGACTGTACAATAGTGAACTGTCAACAAAATTTCAGTTTTTCTATTTTTTAGCTTAACTTGGTTTTTGGCCTAGCTGCAAAGAAAAAAAAATATGTCTAAACAAAGAGAAAAATTAGCACTCACTGTAAACTTTCTCATTCACTTGCCTGAGAGCATGAAATAAAATCTGTTCAACCTGGATTACCTGTTTCGAGCAAAGCACTTACAGTTGACAGTTGTTCGTGTTTTTCTGTTGGTGGTGGTGGTGGAATCACCTTCCATTTACTGAGAGTTTTTAGGATCGAACCTTGGGTGTTATTCATTAATAAAAAAATTTCTTTGGGGGTTTTAGATAGATCACCGGCCTTTTTTCTTTTCTTTTTTTTTATTTTGAAAATCAACTTGTTAAACTATTTGTTTTTATAATAATCAAGTTCATCACCATCATAATACTAATAGCAAATTTTGTGTAACCAAACATCACCAATTTCCCCACGTATCAGAAGTTGTTTTGTGTGCTATTGCTTGCAGAATTGAAGTCTGCAATGCTTGTACAATGTTGTTTTTTCTGCAAGTACAACCTTGGAGCAATCTAACTTACGTGTCCGTTATGAAATGGGAAAGGCAGCTCAGAGGAACGGGAAGTTTGTTACTGATGACTGGTAAACATGCTAAGCATATGGTGTATGAGGGAAAAGTTCAACAGATTCGAAAGTCACTTCAGAGAAGCCTGAGGAAATCCATCCGAGAGGCTAGTGTGCAGATAAACATCTTACCAACAACAGTGCATCAGGTATTTCATAAAAGACAGCATTTACGTGCATACAAGATCCAACTGCATCAAGTTAAGCTGCATGACAGGGTAGCATGGAAAAAACATGCAGAGGCAATGTTGGCCAAAACTGATGCTGACGACTTATGGGCTAGGGGAGAGTCCTATTAAAAGATGTAAGGTCTCCTGCCAACAGTAGCATCCATCTTAGGCTTCAATACATCTATCAGCACATTAATATACACGTAGTCGTATATATAAGCACAAGTGAGGAGGCATGAAATCTCCCTTGTTGAAGATGACCCCAAGGACCATAATGGTAGCAGGGAATTTTGTGTGCATGTCCCTGGGTGCATCGTTAGGGTTCTTGCACAACCACCTATCATTCCTCCTATTGACCTTCTGGTCCTGGTCAAAATTCTTCTTATCTGAGAAGAATATCAGCAAGTTGTTTTTCTTGGGGTGCTTGACTTTGAGCAGTTTCTTTGCCTTCATCAGATGCCTTTCCTGCCACGTGAACTGGCCCCTCTTAAGAATGTAGGAGCTGTAGCTTAGATCCTTGTGGATGATTAAGTCGATGGTACCATAAGCAACACCCAACTCCTTGGATAAGGTGTTCATTGACTTCCTGGGATTGTTGTCCACTACCCTTTGCACTTTGGTGACGAACTCAGGCATCCTGACGGTGTTGGAGCGACAACCATGCTTTTTATGCTTGGTAGGGATGTAGTTAGGGTTCTCCATGTTGTCAATCTTGCAGTTGATCTTGTAGACTAAGTACGAAGAAAATTTGTGGAACTCGTCAGTTTCTTTTACGGTTCTCGTGGCGCTGAGAGCTGACAGAATGGATGCAGAGATGCCAAGTACTACGGATCCTCCATAGTTTCTACGGATATCATGTTCAAACTACGGACTTACGGAGAAGGTGTGAAAAACTGCGGATTTTTCCAGAAATCTCTGGCATTTCCGGAAAACTTAAGTTTTTTTTAAAGTTATTTAAAAAAAAAAGTCAAGCATAGTCAAATGTAGTGATTTTTTGCGGTAACGTCACGAAGCCGTCACACAGCAAGCATATTTGGCTGGCCAACAAGCAAGCGGAAATGTTGCAGCAGAGATCATTCTGTATGATCACGGGACTTTGTACCAGGCTTGCCATGAGATGGCGTTCGCAATGCACAACGTCTGTTAACTTCGGGAAAACCTTAACAGCGTCCTGAACTAACGCAAGTTGTCGGTGGTAGGCTAGAGTCGATTCCAGGTTTTCTGTTCTTGTTGTTAAGTTGATTAGTTGTGGTGTAACATGAATTGCTGTAGTTCTGAAGCGTGCTTCAGTGGCTTCCAGTGGTGTGAAAAAAAAAAAATTCGCAGCAGTGCAAGGAATGTTATTCGTTGGAATTTCCACGTTTACAGCGGTCGCATGTTTCCGCGAATCAAGTGTTTTGTGGCGTGTGCAACTGCAATTTTTCGGTGGCCCATGGCGGACGGGACGATTGCCGGAGGCATGTAACTTCAAAAAACATGAACAATATGGTTTATTGAAAGAAAAGAATAATTCTGTATCCAGTTACTTCGTAAAAAGGGATGAGCTTGCTGTTATTCAAGCTGAAAGTTATTTTGCTCTATTTTTTATCGAACATAATTTGCCAATTTCTGCCGCAGATCATGCGAAGCCCCTTTTTCAAGCAATGTTTTCGGATTCGAAGATAGCGAAAAAATACAGTAGTGGGTGCACAAAATCTTCAGCTATTATTCAGAGTATGGCTAAAATGACATAACATATTTATTAAAAGGTGGAGCTCAAATGGTATGTATTTTTTTTGTATTTACTCCCCCTCCCCCATTTTAAGGGTACTTAGGTATGTTGTAAAATTTATCCAAGTATTGTCTCCGATCGAGATTAACCTGTTGCTAAAAATGTAGCAGTGTACTTTGGAAAATACACATGCTACCCTGCAAATTTTAATGCGGGAACTTGACTTGACTTCACTACGGGAAAAACTACAGGCACCACGCATATGGACTACTGATGACTTCCTTCAGATGTTGACATCTCTGTGGATGCTCTTTTCACTTCTTCTATGATAGTGATGTCCATGATGATGTAGTGATTATTTACCTGGGAAGATAAACTGAGCTTTCAAATGACGGCTTCTTAACTTTTCCAGGAAATAGTCTTTAAAATGTAAGTATCTAAAATCATTCCACATTTACCATGATAACCCTGTATATAATTTAATATTTGTAAGTTCAAGATAATATAACTAATCCACACTTACTCAACTTTATTTGTGGGAACTTATTATGTTATGTATGTTTTCATCATTTTGATACATAGGCATCACCAAAAACAACTCTGATTCGGTATAGTATTGAAAATAGGACTCGCCCAATATTTGAAAAAATAAAAATAATTTCAGCACACAATTTAGTAAAAGAATTGTAATATTCAGAGTCTGTATCTATTGAAAAACATAAAAATAGGTTATGCAGTATTCAAGACCCTGCAACTCTACCAGAAGCTTGGAAAGTGATAATTAAAAAAAAAAAAAAATCAAAAATTTTTTTTTCTATTTCTGAAATAAATTATAAAATTAAAAAAAAAAAAAAACCATTTTTTTTTCGCAAGTGTAAAATAATTTAACATTTCTGCCAACTCTTCCACTTTTGCCAGAAGTCTTCTGTTTTTTTATACATTCTTCCGACCAAACTCGCGTTCTTCTGCCGTTCGAAAAATGTCTTGTGTTTTTGCGAAAAATAACCTGTTTTATTGATTTTTGTAAGTCAAAAAAAAAAAAGTGGAAAAGCGCCGCAATAACTTACTAGTCTTAATCTCAGGGCTACCAGACCTGCGCCATTGCGGCCAGCCCGTGCCGAGATGTTGTTCTTGCACCATTCTGCTAAAAAATTCCGATTTTGACGAAATCTGTGCTAATTTTGCGCCAAAAGTTAAAATTTACCGGTCATCGATATTTTAGCGTAATCTTACACCATTCAAAATCGATTCCACGGTTAATTCGTACGTGAGATGCTTCCGGGGATTCGCGGAGCCCCCCCCCCCTTTTTTTTTTGTCATTTTCGAAATCGATGCAAAAATGAAGAAGTTTTCAGGGTATTAGTTAGTGCGGGTGGGGTCGTATTCAGTTTGGGGAAGTTTTTTTGTCTTTCTAAACGTTCAGAAATGGAAGCTAAACGGAGTGCAGATTTTTCCTGTAATCGTATTTTTCTCTCTCGCAATGTTGCTTCTGTTCAGTATTGTTAAATATAATTTCATTGCATAATTTCAGCTTGAAATTGTAGGCAACGATTTCCGAAAACGGAAGTTAGGCCGCCCGAAAATTTTCCCGTATTATTCAGCCACGAGATTCTTACTCAGATCGAGGCACAACTGAATTGAAATTTTGGGAGGATTGGTGGGGGGGGGGGTCGTTTTCTCAGTCGGAGGACAGAATTTCATCCTTCGAAAACGGAAAGTAGACAGAGGTAACATTTTTCTCATAATCATAATTTTTTTCTCACGATGTTTCCTCTACCCAGTATTATTAGATATCATTTTATTCCATAAATATTTGTATTTCAGCTTGAAAATAATGCATAAATTTCCGAAAACGGAAGTCGGACGGAGCGAAGATTTTTTCAGTAATTGTATTTTTTTCCCCCGCAATGTGATCCCCACCCCATGTAGTTGTTAAATGTCATCACCCTCATAAATGTGTGTGCATTTTAGCTTGATAAGGGTGGGAGAAATTTCCAAAAACGGAAGTGACTAAGTTTGGAAATTTGTAAGAATTGATGCATGGTGTTAAAAAAAAGTATTCATTCTCTGAAAATTACACCATTTATCTAAAATAGTGAAAGCTCTGATATCAGAATTCATTGTTCTCAGCTACAGTTGATGTTTTTAGTAAGCACAGGATACCTTTCAAAAATTGCATTGCTTTTGGAGCAGGCAATGCCCCAGTAATGATAGGAGAGAAAAATGGTGTGGCTCATCATTTGAAATAACACCAAAGTGAAATAATAATTATAGGGTGTATTTGCCATTTAATTAATAATGCAAAAGAATTTTTTCTTTGGTTAAAAAAAATCGCACAATGTTTTGATCATTAATGCCAGGTGAATCGCTTGAGAGTCTTCTGTTAATTAAAAGCAAAGAAAATTTACTTTGTTTTCAAAAAGAGTACTCCAAAGAATTCTTAAAAAAAAATCAAAGGCCACTGTAAAAAGTTTAGCTAACTGTTAAATTACTATAAATAAAAGTTCCCTTCAATAAAAACACACAAAAAAAATAAAGGTAAGTGTCCTGTATTCATTTTTTGTTTAAGCAGTATCAGTTCTAAATCACTTTATCTTGTGACAAATTGACGTAAAAAAATCTTCTGAATTGTTATACAATCTTCTGAATTTTTCAAAGCAATCTTCTGCATATTCATTAAATTTATTTGGCAGGTATGATTTAACCTTGAAATCTCAACAGATGGCACCACAAAATAGAATATTTTTGCCTTTTAGCGAACAACAATGCACATGCCCTGCACTCTGTGTGTGAACATCACTGCTTTCAAAATGAAGTGAAGCATTCACCATTAAGTAGCATGGTTGTGTTGTGAACACAAAATGGTACATCTTGAAGAGTGATTAATGTTTATCAAAAAACCAGTTCATGTAGAACTTGTGGGTTGAAAGGGTTCTCATGGGGAATTGTTTGTAAAAGAGGTGTTGAAATTTATGACAGACTTCTAGTGCTTTTTTTAATATTTTTAAGGATTTAAGGTGTTTTAATTTGGTATCTGAATGCCTTTGTTAGGTGTCTTTTAGTAAACAAGATGAATAAAGCTGTATTTCACAGGGGTCATGTGGTTGAGATGAGATAATGTGCAATGAGGGCAGTTATTGATTATGTATCTAAAGTTTAATTTTAAGTATTTTTAATAATTTTTAAATGAATTTGTAACAAAAGTATTTGCAGCTTAGTCTTACGAGTTAAGTGAAAATTTCAGCAAAATTTGCAGTTTAAGAACAAGAGTGGCCTCTCATTCTTATCGTAAATGATGGAAACGTGCATTACATAGTGATATGTTCCTACAAATAACATAGGGTAAGTGTGGATTAGTTATATAATCTTGAACTTCAATATAATATCAAAATATTTGTGTTTTTATGCATTGCCGTATTTTTGTTATAGTTGTTAAAAAACATCTGCTGCTGCCCTAGATATTCTTTTGAAAAAGAAGAAACTGACTTTTGATCATGGACAGCAGCTGTGATTCTTTCTTCTTGAAAAGTTTACTTCTGATTTACATTGCCGTTTACCTGATTTACTGTGTCAAACTGCCATAGTTTGGTGTTTTAATCATAGCACTCTGAAGACTTCTTTTTTGGCACATTGGTTTTAATAGAGTAAACTTTCACCATAAAATTAAAAAACAAGATATTTTTTTCTTTTTAACTTGATTTAAATTTGCTTTCTTTCTTTATTTATTTTTATTTTTCAGGGCTGCGATCGAAGAAGGAAAGGGGATTTTTTATAACATACGAAACTTTGTTCGATTCCAGTTAAGCACGTAAGTAACATCTGGCTTATTAAAGTTATAAAAACGACCCTGGCCCACATGTATGTATTATTTTTTTAACTTCAAATGCTAATAGTTGAACAGTGTAGGTGTTTGTCACTGGGGATAGTTTTGAAAAAGTTATATTTATTGAATTGGAGCACGAAGATACCATTATGTGTTATGCTGTATACTAATAGAGTGAAACCTGTTAATAACAGTCACCCCTCAGACCAGAGTAAAGTGACCATAGGATGTCATTGTTCAGAGGTTTGTTTATGCTTTTGAGCAGAGTAAATCCTGGATATCAAAGTGAAATTAGAGACAGATGTGGTCAGTGGTAATAGTGATGCAAAGAACAGAATGCATACTGGTAGTCTACAGAAAACTGAGCTCAGTTCAAGAGTGAAAATTTCCAGATTTAGAACAGCAAATGCAACTGATTGTTTACAGATGAATTTTTGAATTTGCCTTACCTTGCCAGATGTGCTTGTAATTCCGGTGTAGCCTGGAATTCCAGGTTTTTGTCACATTTTAAACCTGTAAATTTGGGTTTTTAAGTTTTAGCAGAATTTGAGATTCCTCAGTCAGATAGCTAAAAGTTCCTTTTGAGTTCAATTTTCTTTTGGGTATTTACAGTGTTTGATTGAAAACACCGTATTTCTGTACAAATAGTTAACCTAGATGGTTTGTGACACCTTGAGTTTGTTTTGTTATCAAACAAGCTCTCAAGATAACAGCATGCTGAAAAGAAGGCGCTTTTTTTGTCATTTTGGAAGTTACACTTTTAATCAAATAATTTGGTTATATTGGATTCAGTCAGTCCAATGAGCTACATTACGAAATTCAACAGAAACCACTGTAGGCTTCCAGAACAACTAATTTCTGTAGATCTATAGACTGCTTAATTAATATATAATATAAAGTGCAAAATCTGACTTCCAAAATGCAATGTCTGAAGGAATTCTAGCACACTGAAAAAAATTTGGTACAAAAAAAGATGTGAAGTTAAACTGCATGGGCACTAGTGCTTATTAGTTGTGTATCTATTTAATATGTGTGTATTATGTATAATATGCATTATATAGTATATATAGCCACTGAGCTCAGTTTCCAGGGTTTTTTTAGTTTCACCTCACAATCACCCCTGCCCTACACACATTGAAAAAATGACATTTTCACTTCAACTGAAGTCATACAGTTTCGTCATAAAGTACACATGATCAGTTTTCCAAACATTTTGAGTGTTCCCAGGATGTACAGGATGAGAGATAAAAAATCTGGCTAACAGAGCAGTGTAAATTCAAGAGTTTTTCTTTCTCACTAGAATTGGATGACCTGCAATTAAACTAACAATTAATAATGGTATTAATAATGGTATAAAGATTTTTGGAAGGCAGTGTCTGACCCCTGGTCACCTCTTGGAAATAGCAAACTAGAAGATTACAGTTAGGGTACCATATTGGGGGGGGGGACAGAACAATTTCAGGACAGTGAAATATAACTGCACAGTTAAATATAGCTGTGCTCTCAGGTAAGTAGAAACAAAACCCACAGGGACCAAACCACAAGACACTGCCACCAACTCACAAAATTTCAGTCAACAGCACCCACCCCTGCTAACCTGCGTGGGGAACTGAGACATACATGAGAGCTGGAGCTCTTCTCAAGTAATTATCATCACACGTTGAACTATAATTTAACTCCTTTCTTTTCATTTAAGCATGCCATTGTGCCTGCCACAATGCAACCCATCCTGCCTCGGGCACAGTTCTTTTAGCAACATTCTCTGTCTCCATCTTACACACTTGTTAAAGTACCAAAGCAGCTAATTATCCTAAGGGACAAGTTTGTTAGACTTTCTTTCAGACAGAGTGGATTGTCCATTAACCGCTGTTAAATGATTCTGTTGATTGGAGATTGACTTTGATGCTATTCCTTTTGCAGGTGTTTCTGTAAATTTAACTCCTTTGTTTTCATTTAAGCATGCCACTGTGCCTGCTGTAATTCAACCCATGCTGCTTGAGGCATAGTTCTTTTAGCAGCATTCTTTGTCTTCATCTTGCACACTTGCCAAAGTACCAAAGCAGCTAATTATTGTAAGGTACAAGTTGTTTGTTAGACTTTGTTTTGGACAGACTGGACTGTCCATTGACCACTGTTAAGCAATTAGCTGGAAATTAATCTTAATGCTATTTCTATTGCAGTGGTTCTGTACCAACCAGAATGTGCCATTATTTGGAGGTGTCTGTTAATTGAGGTTTCACTGTACCATACTTCTGTTACCTTCCCCCGTGAGAAGTATCTTTTGTTGGTACTCAATTCTTTTTATTTGTGGAAACCATGCTCGTCAACTTATGCAAAATTCTGAATGCATTTGGAGCAGGGTTAACTAATATAAAGCTTGTTGCAGCATAGTTTTATTAATTTTCTGAAGGCATTATTGTGCTGTGGGTAATAAAGAATGCCTTTGGTAGTGTCAAGAGTAAGCATAATGTGTTGTGGGTTAGTATCTGATGTGCATGTGAGGTATTGGAGGTGTAGTGGCAATGCCAGAATAGAAGCTAACTGGAAATTCTGATACCTGGAGATGAAACTAGTGTTAAATGATAACAAAACATGGTTTTGGTGTTGTAGAAAAAGACACCTAGCCTTCATATGCATCAGGAAAAAGAACTGAGCAAGCACTGCTCATGTTGGTAATGGTGCGTGCAGATAAATGAACAAATAACAGGATTCCCACACAACCTGGAATTTTCAGGGACTTTGAAAACAGTTCCTAATCAAGAAAACAAAGAAATTTTATTATTTTTGAACAAAAAAAAATCTTTTTGGGGGATTTTAGATTTTCTTGCAATTATTACCTGCCTAGAATTTGATAGATCTTAGTTTCAATGCATTACATTATTCCTTAATTCCCTAAATAATGATCAAAACTGAATTTTTAAAATTGCCTGTTAAAGTTTTTGTTTGGTTTCTGCAGACAGAGTGCTTCATGTCTTGTAGCATGAAGCAGATATGCACAGTGGCCTGATACACTTATGCTTAGAAAAACACATCACAAGAGAACCCACCAACCGATGGATCAAAGCCTTTGATGATTGGTATTTTGGTGACATGTTTTCCTGAACAGGAGCCCATTCTATTAAGCTTAGCTGCGTTGTGTTTTTTTTTTTTTTTGGGGGGGGGGGGGGGCACTAAGTGCTGGTTTATGACCATGCGTCTGAGAAGGGTCCAGCTTCGAATCTCGGTGAGGCATGGATGTTGTGTTTGTCTTACAGCACTGGCTCACCCCCTTCCCTAGAACCAGTCGCCCTAAATTAGGGTCAGGCAACTGTTTATAGCCCATTGAGTTGCTCACAGTAGTCGTTAAACCTTCAATCCAAAACAAACAAAAAAACTGACAGATTTTTTTCATATGGAAAAAAATATATTTCCATTTCTATGGAAATATATTGAACTGTGCATTGGCAATATACAGCTTAGGTTCACAAAGATCATGCAATTATCTTTCCAAAAATAATGTCCCTTCTACATTTTGTTGTTATTAGTAAAAAGCAGGTAACTGTATAAAGATCAGTTATTTTAAGAATTTATAAATACAGGAAGGGAAAGAAATGTAACAATTAATCGTAACATTATTAGGTCACTGCTTTGGAAAAACTTTTAAACCTACCAGGAAAAGTCAGGGATATATTTTTTTGTAGGAACCCTGAATAAGGATTCATCACTTATCTTAATGAAGAGAATTGTTACTACTAGTATGGTTTTTCAGAAAGAACATAGAAAGCTTTTGCTGAGAAACGTAATCTGCACTTATTTTGCAAAAAATCACAAAGATGAAATTTGTTCAGAACATTTTGTGTAACAAATTTGCTATGCAATAAAAGATTGCACAAACCATCTCTTACTTCTTTGTATCTTTACTACAGCATGCTTTCTTCCCCACCCACCCCAATTTCACATTTACATTCTTTCATCATAATGAAAAACATTATTGGGAAGCAATGCCACTGAAGATAACATTAGCTCGTGATGTTGAAAAGATATGAGAAACAGCATTAACAAGCACTAAACCTTGGATGTATTTTCTGATGATGTACCCAAATTTCCATAGTGATTTTCTTTGGTGCGCTTCGCCTTTCATACAAGGTGTGTCAGAAAAACGTTTCATAAAGTGTGCATCTGAAAAATATTTTGTGGAAGATGTGTGAAAAAAGTGTAAAAGGTATTTTATTGCCATTTATCAAAAGTGCATCCCTCCTGACTTGATAGATACACTTCTTTGCACAGTCATACAAGGTGTGTCAGAAAAACGTTTCATAAAGTGTGCATCTGAAAAATATTTCGTGGAAGATGTGTGAAAAAAGTGTAAAAGGTATTTTATTGCCATTTATCAAAAGTGCATCCCTCCTGACTTGATAGATACACTTCTTTGCACAGTCATACAGCTTATGAGTGATTTTGTGGAACTGAACTTGTGGAATCCTGTCTTAACTCCCTTGTCACACTATTTTAGGAACTCTGAAATGCTGTCAAAATGGTGCTCCTTCTGTGGGATTTCATTTTGGTAGCACAAAATAATCTGCTAGTGCCACAAATCTGCGGTGAATACAGAGGATGGTGAAGCACTTAATGTCCTTCCATACGAGAAATTTTCTGATTATGGTTGTATAGTGTGCAAGTGCATTGCCATGAAGCAAGAAGCAGCTGCCCCTGACTCTGCCATGATTGGTCTGCCACACCAAATTCTTTTAAACCATCTGTCCATCACTTCTGTATAAAATTCAGAGGTAACTGTCTATCCTTGAAATCCTTTGTGCATAAACAATCGGGTAAACTCTCCTATCTTATTTTAGTTTAAGACTTTTGAAAGTGGGGTTTCTTTGGCTTTAACAAATGTTTTCCTACCCATGCAGCTGATGGTCTTTTTGTTTCAAGGCAGTGTACAAAGTTCCAGGATTCATCAACAGTTAAAATTTTTGCTTTAAATGTCTGGATCACTTTCTGCCATTTCAGTCAAATCCTGAAGTGCAGCAATTCACTCCCCTCCTGTTCTGCTGTTAAAGCATGCAATACAAAGTGTGCACATTTTTCTAATCTTTGCAAACAATCAAATCTGCTGTATCCTTACAGTTGTGAAGCTCATTTGCTGTCATTTGGAGGGACAGGCAATGATGTTCAGGATGTCACTGCATATATCGTCCTGAACATCTTCCTGCCCTTCACAGAATCACCCATGCCGGTGAAAAACATTGGATCATGATAGGGCCTCATCTCCATAAGCTGAAAGCACAGTTGCAAACTGTTCTGATTGTGGTTTCTCCAGCTTTTAAACAAAATTTTATTCTCACTCTGGGCTCAGTACTTGAATGCATGTCAAAATGATAACTGCACCAGCTTAAACCTGACTTTCCAGTAGAACTGCTTTGTAGACACTGCCGAAACTTGGCACCACACTCGTTTGGGGTTGATAAGGAATAGTTCCAACAGTGTCCAAATAGATGGCACTAGTAGTAGTATTGCTTAAACAAACTGAGTCTTAAAACTTTTCAGGCACACCTTGTGTAACTCTCTCTAGAAGCACTTGTTAACAGGCTTTACCTAGATGACAAAAATGGAGAAATAGGTGAACTTTAAAAAACACTTTGGAAACAAAAATGTAATTTTATTATACTCGTAGAAAAGAAATTATGTACCTGCGAAGAAGAGCCCTGCTGGAAGGTGACCACATTTCGTGATGTGGGATAGACAGCATGGTTTTCAGTGTCATTCTCTTATTCATAGCCTTACATTAGGACATTTTTGTTCCGAAGAAAAAAATCACAAGCTGGCTGTGAGCTACTTTGGGTTCAAGGCCCTCCAAGGTAACCTGAAGAAAATATCTAGTCTCAAGAGTCCACCCTGTTTCTGAAATCAGTTTTTGCACATTTCATTGCAAAGAAAGACCTTTCATTTTTGCATTTGAAGTCGGAAGTACTCTAAGAATGTTGGTGATCAGACACAAATTTAAATGAGTCATGTAATTTTTCATAACATTTCATTTAAGCATTCCTTAAGTGTAGCTCTAAGAGGTTTCAATACTCTGTACATCAGAGCCCCATAGCAGAAAGTTCCTGATCAGTCTGCAACAAATATTGTAATGCCACAAAGTAATCTGTTGGTGGTCACTTGTCAAGATAACTCTAGATGCAAAGAACAAAAGTTTGCACAGGTAAAAATTAGAGAGAGAACTGATCACCTTATGTTTCTTCAACCTAAAAAAATAAGCCTAACCTAGATACTACAGCAATTGCAGTGCTGACCAGAATCAAGAACACTCTGTACCTGGAATTTTACCTCCATTTTCAAGCTCAGACATGAAGATTTTTGAAATATGTTTAACAGTTACAATACAGGAAGAAGGTAACATTGCTAGAAAAAAATTATTATAGGAAAAATCTTCACTCCGTCCTACATCCGTTTTCGTAAAAATTTTTCCCCATTTCCGATCTTAAATACAAACAATTACATAATTAAATGATTGTTTAAACAGTAATACAGTTCATATAAAATAACGCAAAAAATGTCAAGACCTCCATTTTACAATTATGGAAAAATATGTTGGCTCCATCCAGCTTTCATTTTCGGAAAATTTTCCTCCATTTTAAATCTTAAATTCAGACATTTACGTAATAAAATTATACTCTATAAACAGAGGCCAGAGGGAACGTAACGAGAAAAAGAATTTCAGATTACGAGGCTTGTACTAAGTTCTGTTTTTGAAATTATTGCCTCCATTTTCAAACTAAAACACAATGGAATAAAAATTATATTTAGCAACAATACCCCCCCCCCCCCAAAAAAAAAGAAACATTGGGCGAGAGGAAAAAAATAACATTACAGGAGAAATCTTCATTCGGTCTAACTTCCGTTTTTGGAAAGTTTTGAAAGACACAATTCTGTCCTACAACTAAAAACTCGCATCCATGATCAGAAGTCCACAAGAGAAGATTTAATCAGGTTCTAGACGCATTTTTTTGTCACAAAACCAAAATATAATCTGCGACATATGTCACCTGTCACCACAATTCTGCTATGGGGCATCAGAGTAGGAACAATTACACTGTCATACACAGCCATTTGGGAATTTTTTGAGAAAGCATCATTCCTGTGAAAATCTCTTAAGGCAGCTATGATCTCCAAAGATGAATTCACTTGCCTGCTGATTTCACCAAACTGATCCATTTTCTCTATCAAACTTGAAATAGCCGGCACAGTTGTCTAAGTGCTGGCTTATGACCATTCATCCGAGAAGGGTTCGAATCTGGGGTGAGACATGGATGTTGTGTTTGTTTTACAGTGCTGGCTCTCTCCCTTCTCTGGAACCAGTTACCCTAAATTAGGGACCCGCGAGTGTTTATAACCCATTGAGTTACTCATAGTGGCCATCAAACCTCCAATATAAAATTAAAAAAAAAAAAAACATGAAATGCACAAACTGATTCACCGGATCTCTAATTCTGTACCATTTCAATTGATCTTGTATTCGGTACTAAGTTTCTCACTCAAAAACCTAACTTTGCTTTTCATTTATTTATACTTAGGACCCTTTCCATCTCAATTCAGGCAGGGGTGTCAGTTGACCACCTCCAATTTTTTTGAAAAAATAATGTAGGTACTCCTAATAGAGGTATAAAGAAAGTACTGAAAAAGGATTTTTCATTAAAAAAAAATTTTGGTCGAGCGACAGCATTTTGAAAATAGGCAAAAAATGCACCCATGACGAAAATAATGTGAAACACCAAATTTTTAAATGTACACTGCTCCTGTGCTATAACAGGTAGAGACTTGGTTTTTTTTTTATTTTGAAGCTATTGAATTGGCCTTTCTTTATGTTCACAGAAATGGATCAAAGGAATGTTGCTAGGTGGCAAAAAAGTATATTTATCACAAAAAATTTTAATTTTCCACAAATTTAGGATTTTTTTTTTTTAAGAAAGACTTATCAGGTGGATAAGTGTGCCAACCTGCACTCCTACTACGGTTGTCTTAGCAGTAATTTTATTTTTATCCTGTGATGCATGCAACTCATAAAATTAATTTTTAAAATATACAAAATTTCAAAAAATCAACATTTTTGAATTGCAATATCTCAAAACCCCCATTTTTAAAAATTATGAAATTATGTCCAAATAATGTCCTAATCGTATGTAGTTAACTGGGGGAATCAAGTTACTGGATTTATGCCTTGAAATTTTCCTACAAATTTTTGAAAATCCACTTCTCTCCTGCTCGAACCTCATGGTTGGGTTATCATTAAAAAAAAAAAAAAACTTTGAAAGGTGTTTCTGAAAAGTTTACCTGAGTATATATTCCAAATTGCAGTGTCAATCTGTATTTTAAAGTCATTTTTATGATTTTTAATAATTGTCACCTATGTACATGTTTAATTTTTTTTAATCCATAGTCTATACACATACAATACATTATCTCAGTTGCAGTTAAGATTCAATTTCTATTTACATAAGAAAAAAGGCCTCGAAAAAACAAAATTATGAGCTTACCTTCATAACTGCAAATTATTCAAACTGAGAAAAGCTGCTGGATTTTATTGATTTCCTACTCATCAAAGTTATGAAGTCGTGCAGAACGTCCAACAGGAGTTGGGGCAGTCACCTTTAGAAGTACATTTTTTAAGGCCACTGGACACTTGTTTGTTTTCTTGCCACATTCTTCTGGCCACCAAAAACCTCTGGCTGGTCCATGAGGGTGCATGAAAGATACTGTTATGCCCTCAAATTATTTAGATATGTTTGTAATCTGTCCCATCCATCCACCAGTTATTGTCATAAATGCATCCTATAAATTCTCCTATTTCAAAATCATTTACAGAAAATGGGTCTTTTTTTGTTGGCTTGAAAATTGCACTGCTTTATGTGGGTGCTGGACTGTTCCAGCCATTGATGGTTTATTTCCTTGTACTAACCAGGAATGCTGTGACTGTATTCCAACAACAGATTTTACTGTATCCCACTCTTTTACTTTGCTGGTTCAATAGGATTGAACTTCATAAGTTGTGAGGAGCTTGTTTGGTCTTTGGGATCAAGGGGGGGGAGAGACAGTTTCAACAAATGAAGGTGCATCTCTTATAGCTTGTGAAGCTTCTTTCTGTAAGTTGAATTTAGTAGCAAAATGTTTGCACAGGCCACCCACACCATCACATATACTCTTGCATTGGCCTGTGGCTTAGAAGATCCACTTCCTTATTACATTTGGGTCCCCCTTCATAAGTTCATAAAACTGATATTTGTTTTTGAAGTGCCCGGGTGCACCATCTGAGATGTAAACAATTGTTTTAAATTCTTCCAAAGGACAAGTCTTAGCAATTTTACTTTTTATGAGCAGAATAGCACACAGAGCATGTGCTGTGTCCTAGCTTATATCATTGCATGCTACCACAAAAGACAGTCTCATTTGGAAAGTATGCAATGCATGTAAAGAGTGAGATCTGCACATTGTTTGTCAGTAGTAACTTTGAACTTCATCATGTAGAATTACAGATCAGTTCTGATCAAAGTCAAAGTGCAACACCAACACTGGACTATGTGCTGCAGACAGTTTAACCTCTTCTATCCCATTTCTCTGGATCTGCTCATTATAAATTACGGAAGAGTTTCTTCCCTCTCAATATCCCCCACCTTCAGTAGCTCTTATTTTCATTGACTCCCCCAATGACTCAAGCAGCCTTAATAGGTGTTTCACAGTACTCCATAAAAATTGCACTGGGCTTAGGAAAATCAAACTCTAAAATCATATCAGCCGCAGTTTAGCCCAAAAATTGCCGCAAATTGCTGTTTACCCACGAGTCAAAAATTGCCTAAGTTTCATAAAATCATTCACCACCATTTTCACTGTTACTAATTTTTTCTCACCATTTTCAGATTGTCACATTTGGCGACTTGGTGAATGCTTAGTGCGAGCCCTGCAGGGAATTGTGTTCTCCCGCTATTAAAAATTTACTAAATAATGTTTACAGTTCTAATTTTTTCACTGAATTAAAAAAATTGAAAAAAAGTGCCATTTTTTAAAATTTGGAAGAAAAAAAAAAAAGAAATTGAAAAAAAGTGTCATTTTCAAAAATATGTAAGAAAATTTCAAGGTAAAAATCCATTAACCTGACTCCCCAGTAAACTACCTACCATTAGGACATTATTTGGACACAATTTCATAATTTTTAAAAATGGGGTTTTTGAGATATTACAATTCAAAAATGTTGATTTTTTTGAAATTTTGTATATTTTAAAAATTATGAGTTACATGCATCACAGGATAAAAATAAAATTTCTGCTAAGACAACCGTAGTAGGAGTGAGTGCAGGTTGGCATACTTACCCACCTGATAAGTCTTTTTCTTAAGAAAAAAAAATCCTAAATTTGTGGAAAATTAAAAAATTTTGTAATAAATATAGACTTTTTTGCCATCTAGCAACATCCCTTTGATCCATTTCTGGGAACATAAAGAAAGGCCAATTCAATAGCTTCAAAATAAAATAAAAATTCAAGTCTCTACCTGTTAGTTCAGGAGCAGTGTGCACTTAAAAATTTGGTGTTTCACATGATTTTCATCATGGGTGTATTTTTTACCTATTTTCAAAATGCTGTTGCTCGACTGAAATTTTTTTTATGAAAAATCCTTTTGCATTGCTTTATACCTCTATTAGGAGTAGCTACCATAATGTTTTCAAAAAAAATTGAAGGTGGTCAACTGACACATGTTGGTCACACCTGCCTAAATTGAGATGAAAATGGTCTTAGTTTGAATTTCATAGACTTTGCACATCCTGGACAGCATACTATACAGTTCACTTTTGTTCTCCACCAACAGGACTGTCATATTGGCTCATAGCAACCTACTTGCACAGTACGAAAATCTAGGCAAGTACTGTTTGTTTTGGCAGTGTGCATGTAAGGATGCAAAAACATATTGAAGAGCCATGATGACATTACACAACCTTGTGTGACTGCACCAGTAGGAAACCGTTTCAGTAAAACACCGTTCAAACATACATATGCTCTACTGCTGGTATTCATAGCTGTCATGCATTGAAGCAAAGCAGATTCCCAGGTATATCATAATTAATGAAGACCTTCCACAGTAGGACCTATATATTCCTTATAAGGGTTTTTGCATAAAATCCTTATAAGGAATATCATCATCATCATCATTGTCAACCATTATCAATCCACTGCTGGACGAAGGTCTCCCCAAGTTTCCTCCACGACGGTCTGTCTTGTGCCAGTCTCCTCCATGTCACTCCCGCATACTTTCGAATTTCATCCACCCATCTTCCATGTGGTCTTCTTCTGGGTCTTTTCCTGTCCCTTGGAATCCAATCTAAAATTTTGGCTGTCCATCGATGGTCTGTCCTTCTGGCAGTATGTCCAGCCCATTGCCATTTCAGGGATTTAACTCCACTCTTATCATTTTTTGGATCCACGAGTTCCTCTTCTTATCTCTCCTGGTTACACCAAGCATGCACCTCTCCATGCTACTTTAAGTTGTCTACAGCCTTTGTATGTCTCTTTTAGTTAAGGTCCACGTCTCTGCACCATACGTAAGCACTGGAAGGATGCATTGATCAAACACTTTTCTTTTAAGACATAACGGCATATTGCTCTTGAAAATTATTCTGTTTCTTCCAAAGGCTCTCCAGGCAAGTTTTGTACGCCGATTAATTTCTTCATCAATGTGACCCTCACTTGATATCTGCTGTCCAAGATAAACGTACGTGTCTGTTATCTCCAGCTTTTCCCCATCAATCTATAAATCTTCATTTCTTGTAAAAGCATTGAACATCACTTTTGTCTTCTGAAAGTTCATTTTTAATCCCACTTCTTTACTCTTGTCAGCAAGTTCCTGGATCATACTCTGCAGCTCTGATGGGGTAGTTGCAAAAATGACTATGTCATCAGCAAAATGAAGGTGGGTTAGATAATCTCCATTAATCTTTATCCCTTTTTTTCCCCAGTTCAGTGATTGAAAGACATTTTCCAATGTGGCATTAAAGAGCTTCGGAGATATGGTGTCACCTTGTCTCACTCCTTTTCCAATTTTTATGTGTGTTGTATTTTCAAACAGCCGAATCTCTGCACTTGCATTTTCATAGATGTTATTAAAAATATTAATGTACGCATCTTCAATACCACAGATTTCAGGGCCATTGTAACTGCTGATGGTTTCACCGAATCAAAGGCTTTTTCATAATCGATAAAAGCCATGCACAATGGAAGTTCATATTCCCTCGCTCTTTCAATTAGTTCTCTCAGTACGTGGATATGATCTATTGTACTGTAGCCACTCCTGAATCCAGCTTGTTCTCTCGGTTGAGCCATGTCCAGTGTCACTTTTAAGCGGTGTGAAAGAACTTTAGTGAAGATTTTATAAACCACTGATAGGAGGCTGGTAGGTCTGTAGTTCCTAAGATCCTCAATGTCACCTTTTTTATGTAGCAAGATCATTGTAGCATTGTTCCAATCCTCAGGAATCTTCCCTTCATTAAGGCATCGAGTGAAAATTTGGGCGAGTACTGTTTCAATTTCTCCACTTGCTTCTTGTATGATGTCTACAGTAATTCCATCTTCTCCCGGAGCTTTTCCCCGCTTCATGTTCTTGATTGCATGGGCAACTTCTGCTGGGAGGACTGAAAGAACTCTGTTACTGGTACCTTTCATGATGTCTGGAGTACATGTATCATCCCTTTCATATAATTTGGAGTAGAAATCTTTCACTCTTGTCAAAATTTCGCCTCTATTTCTAGTTACAGAACCATCTTCTTTTCTCAGTGCCATAATCTGTTTTCTTCCCTTACTGAGATGTCCCTTTGCTATCTTTATGCTTTGGTTGTTTTCAATTGCTTTCCTTACGAGTTCACAGTTGAATTTCCTTACGTCTTCAGTGATACTTTTTCGTACTGTCTTGCATATAGCTCTATATATTCCACTTTGGAAGTCACATCTTCTTTAGTTGTCCCCATCTCTGTTCTTTTTTGCATCAACATTTTGGTTTTTCCTGATAATTTGTTCACATGCAACTTGTTCTTAGACCCAGCTAATTTTGTTGCTGTTTCCATAAGAGCTTTGGTTACTTTTCTGTTAACTTCAGAAATATCCACTACTTCCGATGTTAGGCCTTCTAAAGCAGAGATTCTGTTCTTCAGTTCCAACTTGAAGGTATTATGGTGTTTTTTAAGGTTGGTTATGTCAATACATTCTGTTTGTCTTATGAGCATGCTACGTTCGAGTTTAGTGTTGAGGTGCATCTTACATCTCACCAATCTATGGTCACTACCTGTGTTGAACTTGTTTAGCACACTGCAGTCTTCTATGATGAATTTTTTGTTACACATAATAAAATCAATTTCACTTGTCATCCCATTTAGATGTCTCCATGTCCATTTCCTGTGTGGCTTTTTCTTGAAAAAGGAGTTCAAGATGAAAAACCCTTCTGCCTCTGCAAACTCAACGAGAGTATTTCCACGATGGTTTCTGTTGCCATGACCGAATTTACCTACTGAAGTTTCATTCTGTTGCCGTTGCTTTATTTTTGCATTGAAATCTCCCATAATTATCTTTAAGTGCTGCTTACCTTTATTATTTAGATCACGAATTTCCTCATAAAATTCTTCAATTTCTTCTTCAGGATGACTTGTGGTGGGTGCATAAGTTTGAATAATCTGAGCCTGGTATCTTCTCGAGAGTTGGATAACGAGTCGTGCAGCTCTGTCAGAGGAACTTTCAACTTCTACAACTTTATCCTTCAGTTTCTTGTTTATTATAAATCCAACACCATTAGTTCTGCCAGTATCAGTCCCACGATAGTAGAAGAGATGTCCACTTTTCAGTTCAATGAGATCTTCTCCTTTTCTCCTTACCTCACTTAGCCCGACGATGTCCCACTTGATCCTTTGTAGTTCTTCTTCCAATTCAAGAAGCCTTGAATCAGAAGATAGGGAGCGTCCATTATACGTAGCCAAGGTCGGCATCAGGAATATATAGGTACATATAAAACATAAGGTTTTTTTACTGTGAGTCCTACTTTGAGAGAACGGCTTAATGTAAAGGTATGGTTGAGGTAGCAAAATAAAGGTCTTACCATATAGATGTGCCAGTTGAAGAGAAAAATGAGATTGGGGTAATGGTTTGGGTATTGTGGGGCGGCAAAATTCCTATGTAAAGTCCATGGAAGAAGCGTGCGGTTGCCGTTCGATCGCCTACGGTTGACGCACGCACTGTTGAAAGCAGAAGCATGGAGGGACTGAGATAGTCAGAAGTCTTCTCTTTTCTTAGCGAACCGCTGTGCAAAGCAATGCTAGCAGGCATTCGTATCAAAGTTCTTCTCATCAGAACAACGAAATCTCTCTAAGATCTGCTTGCATTATGCCATTGGCCTGTGTGATGTACACTATCTACCAACAAGTAATTGGACACCTGTGGTAGCAGTTTATTCACCTTCAATAGTTGGTGGAGCCTCCACGAGCGGCGATTACAGCTGCGACCCTCCGGGGCATACTCTCAACCAGGCGTTGTACGACGGCTAACGGTATTTTCTTCCACTCTGCTTGTAGAAGACAGGTCGGTTCCTTCACCGATTTCGAACAGTGGGGGCACCCCTTAAGTCGACGCTCCAACTCGTCCCAGAGGTGCTCGATAGGGTTAAGGTCCAGGCTCTGCACAGGCCAGTCCATTCGATTAACCCCATTGTCACCATACCAAGCCATGGTGGACCTTGCAACATGACAGGTGGCATTGTCATCCTGAAAGTAACATGGGTCCACCCCATAGAACTGCCACAACGTAGAAAGCGCATGGTCATCCAAAATGGTGCAGTAGGTCTCGGCATTGAGTCTACCAGGAATTGCGACCAAGGGGTCCCGTGCCATACCAGGAGAAACACCCCCATAGCATAATTCCACCGCCGCCAAACTTCACAGTTGGCACAATACATTCCGGCAGGAGGCGTTCTCCAGGCAGACGCCAAACCTAGACCCTGCCATCCGAACAGTGGAGGGTGAACCTTGCAGGGATCGCATTCCTCCTAAAATTCCTAAAATTCCTAATATTTTGTGACCCTCCTTAAATTCCTAAAATTAGACCTAAAATTTGCTATTCATCCTAAAATTTTCGTAAGCTTATTTTTATTAAAAACACAACCGTTATTAACGCCAATAAATTTACCATTACGGTAAGGTAAAAGACCTGTTATTGTAGAAACACAGCCTATATGCTGTGCTGCTGAAGGAGGGAAAAATGACGCCATCGAGATGCACTTGCTTCGGGGCGGGCGTTCCATTTTTTTGCCTTCGAACAGTTTTCGAGAGTAACAAGAGATCTAAGGGAAAAGGGGAGGGGTCATTTTCACCCTGGTTTGCGCTTTGCAGACGAACTCCGTGGCACGCAGAAGATCGTACTTTATTTTTGTACATGCCTTGTGGAACCTCCTCTTTCTGCTGATGTTTTGTTATTGTAAACCGCAGGTGGGTGGAAGCAAAGAGGAAACATGTGGTCTCCTTCCGTAACCTCCGGTAATGACGATGGGATGGTAGCTGAGTATTATCTTGGCAGGCAGTAGAGCACGTGATCATTGACCTTCGATCATGCGTCGGCGACAGCGACCTTCGATGCGCAATATATCTCGGCTCCGAATCGCTTTGATTGAACTTGCGTGAGATGCGTATGATAGTTTCTGGTTTTACGTCTTTTATGGTGTTCTCTGTGCTGTGTGCAGGTTCAGTTCTCTAGTGGTGACCTGCTTTTTTTTTTTTTTTTTTTTTCATATCTTCTGACATCCTCGCAGCCAAATTTCGGGAAGTTGTCTGGTTTTGCAATATTGGAACGTGTTTTTGTACTTCCCTTTCATTTTCTGGTTAGTAATACAAGTGTTTAAGATGCCTAAATCCAAAACGAAATTTCAAGATGCGTGGCTCGCCAAAGAATTGGACGGAGTGAAGTTGAAAGAATGGTGTTCTGCAACTGAAACAATATTTTCTGCTAAGTGTATATTGTGTTCAGAAATTTTCAACATTTCTAATAGTGGCTTTTCACAAGTAAAAGCGCATCATAAAGGAAAAAAACATTTGCAGAAATTTCAAAGTAAATTTCAAAATAAGTCCATCCTGAAAGCCTTTGGAGGACGGGATCTTCAGCCCAAAACAAATATTAGTGAAGTACTGAGTCATGATTTACAGTTGGCTAAAGCCGAAGCATTATGGGCCATGAAAGTTGCTGAGGACAATATGTCTTTTGTTTCATGCACTGAAACAGTTGAACTTTCAAAGAAATGTTTCCTGATTCTGCTATTGCAGCCAAAATGCAACTTAAAGAAAAAAAAAGTTGCTTATGTGATATCACATGGATTGTCAAAATATTTTGAAGAGGATTTGAAAAAAGACATTGCATCTAGTAGCCCAGGAAAGGTTACTATAGCATTTGATGAAACTACAAATACACAAGTGAAACGGCAGTTGGATGTGTATCTCAGGTACTGGTCTTCAGAAATAAATTCAGTTTCTTGCCGATACCTAACAAGCGTTTTTCTGGGTCATGCAACAGCAGATATTTTGCTAAAAGAAATTCTTGATGTGTTATCATCCTTCAATATTTCGTTGAACAGAATTATTTGTGTATCCATGGACAGCCCAAATGTAAATAAGTGCTTTTTACGCAAATTCAATGAAGTTGTAAAACAAGAAACAGGCCAGAAATCTTTGGAACTAGGTTTTTGCAACCTGCATGTTGTTAGTAATGCATTTAAAATTTTTTTTGACAAGCTTAAATATAGATTTTGACGAATTTGCTACTGATATGCATTACTTTTTAAAGAGTAGTGCTGCAAGACGAGAGGATTATAAATCTGTCGAGGATATAACATTGGTCACTGCCAAATTTCTTTTGCGTCATGTCAGCAACAGATGGTTAACCGTTGGTTCTGTAGCCCAGAGGCTCTTGGATTAATGGCTAAATATTACAGAATATTTTTTAAACTTCTTGCCATCTCAAAAAATATTTGAAAAACAACTGCGCAATTCGGCAAGGTATAAAAGAATTCACTGTTTCCTGAAAAATGAGCTTACTCCTTGCTATTTAGCATTAATTTCATTTTCACACCAAAATTTTGAAAAGTTTTCATTATGTTATCAGAGTGAAGAACCAAAAATACACCAGTTATATTCTGATTTAAATACTTTAATGAGGAATGTTATGGCTCAGTTTATCCAAGATGATGTTATAGCAGGAAATTTGGAGAAGACCTAAAGAATGTAGATTTTGAAAACAAAAATTCATGGAAAAAACTAGGGGAGTTAGAAGTTGGTATGAAGACAAAAAATCTCCTCAGGAATGTTCAGGAGACCAGGCAGAAATTATTTCTCTTAGATGTAAGATCATCACTAATTGCAACCACAAAATATTTAAAGTCAAATTTGCCATTCTGCAATCAAAAGCTAAGAGACATAGAAGTTTTAAAGGTAAAAGAACCAAAGAAAGAGTCAACTCAACTTTCAGTCACTGAAGGACTTTCGGAAATAACCAGAATTTCAAGTGTTTTGCATCTTTCTGAGGAACAAATTGATAGAGTAAGAGAAGAGTGGAAACTTTTAAATTGCGATAAGCCAACTCTAGATGAACTAGTGAAATTTTCAGAGGAAGGGCATATTCCAGTGCGGATTGATCATTACTGGCGTAATATATTTAGTATTAAAGACTCTAGCGGAAAAGAAAAATACTCAAATCTTGCTAAACTCATAAAGTCAATTTTAGTTTTACCTCATGGTAATGCTGATGCAGAAAGGGGATTTTCGGTTAACACTGCTCTGTTAAGGAAGGACAAGGCTAACTTAAAAGACTCAACTATAACATCATTAAGAATAGTTAAAGGGGCCATTAAACACTATGGATGTGTAAGTAAAGTTCCCACAACAAGAAATTTGTTAAATAGTGTTTGTGATTCACATAAATTTTATAAAGAGTATGTTGATAAGCTGAAGGAAGAAGAATCAAAAAAAAAGGTAAAAGAAAGGAAGCAGAAAGAGAGGGAAAATAAGGAAAAGCAGCTAGAGAAAAAAAGAAAAGCTGAGTTTGATGACAAAATAAAAGAAAATGATGCAGAAATAAATAGACTTAAAAACGATAAAGAAGCCTCCCTAGCAATAATTCAAGAGGGAACAGAAAGAATGAGAAAAGCTGTAGAAAAACAAAATACTGTTGAAATAGCAGTTGCCTCTAACTTGATCATACAAGGTTCAGCTGAAATAAAGAAAACTGAAAGTAAATTAGTTGTGGTAGAAGCAGAAAAGATAGGCTAATCAGGAAAAGGTTAAAACAATAATATGAAAAAAGTAATTCAGTGAACAATTGTACATAGTTCTTGGTTTTCAATTACCTTTTTAGGATATTATAATTTAATGTGAAACCTGAAAACTTTACTGTGAAAATCGTGAATTGCTTCTGGTTCAACAGCATATTAATGTTCAAAGTGAAACTTGAATGTGGTAAATATACTTGAATATTATAATAACACGTGAAAAGATAAGAACTGAACATTAGAAGTAAATCATACTTAAACTTTAGACATTAGACGTTATGCAAAAAATTTGGGTGTTAACTTCGACCATATATACTAATGGACTGCACATTGGCAATAGCTGCATCAAAGCCGCCATGGCTCAAACATTGGGCACTTCATCATCAGACTCCAAATTTCGTGTAAAAATGCTGTTATGATTACTAATTTACGCTGCAGAACTTCAGTGTTTTCGGTGTATTATGTGAATGCGCCTCATATATAATGAAAACTCTTCAGGTAAGTTTACTTATGAGCTATATACATGCATCATCGGGTTGTTTACATTTTGTGATTTATAATGTGATGAACATTTGCGAAGAATTTGGAACATGCATTCCATTTTTTTTTCTTAAGTTACTATATTTTTATATCAATAGCTGCAAGTTTCTGGTTAAGTAATTGAACTTTATTGACTTAGGTATTTAATTCGTTTCTTACCCATGAAAAATCATAGAACTTTCTTTACTATATCGCTCAGAGCAACCATAAGCACAGCAGGTGTAACCCATCTTTTTGACTGTTGTCATGTGATTTTATGTTGGAGCCAGAAATTTTGATGTCATGCGCAGTCTATCAGTATATATGGTTGAAGGGTGTGAAGCAAACTCTTTACAATGTATACAAAGTTGTTTTACTAGATGTATACAAATATACATCTAGTTTTTATTGAAATACACTCCTAAAATTTTCCTAAAATTTTTCTAAAAATTCCTAAAATTCCTAAAATTCCTACCTAAAATTTTCCAGAAGTATGCTATGATCCCTGACCTTGATTTGTCGCTCCAGAGAACCTGTTTCCACTGTCGACATTCTTTGCACCACGTTAGTCGAGCAGCGCTATTGGACTTGGTGATCAAAGGCTTGTGGGCGGCAGCACGTCCGTGATAACCGAGCAGATGGGCTTTCTTACGGATGGTATTCATCAAAAGAACACTCCCTGATGCCTGCTGAAACACCTCGCGGGTTTGGCCATCGATTTGGTGCGGTTCTTCCGAATTTCTCTGGCCAGCACCCGTTGGTCTCTAACTCCTGGTTTTGTGGGTCGGGGTACATTCCAACAGTCACTTCTCATCTTCCACTTGCCAATCACATAGGCCACTGTCGATTTTGGGTACTTCAACTCGCTGGATATGTCACATATGGATCGGCCATTTCTGTGATACCCGACGATTACACCTTTCTCGAAATCGGAGAGCTCCGAACTGCGTGGCATCTTGCATGCGACTGGTTGTGTTGTTGTTTCCCACACGATATTTAATGGCAGCGGCTGTGACGTGTATCAGGACCGCAGATATCGTTGATTGCAGGGATGTTTAATTACTTGTTTGTAGATAGTGTATATATACAATCTAATATTCATTCGATCCAGTTTATTCACGTAGGTAAGACTTTTCCCATTATGTAAAGATATAAATAACCATTCCATTGACCATTGTTAGTAAAAATATTTAGAATGTACATATTGAGTAATGCCATCTATATATTCATTCTATAAGGTTTTTTACTATGAGACCTATTTTGAGAGAACGGCTGAACATAAAAATATGGTTGAGGTATTAAAATAAAGGTCTTGCCATGTAGATGTGCCAGTCGAAGAAAACTGAGATTGGAGCAACGGTTCGGGCGGAGTGGGGCAGCAAAGTTCCCATGTAAAGTCTATGGGAGAAGCGTGTGGCTCTTATCTATTCAGTGTCGGACACTGAATAAATAAGAGCCACACGCTTCTTCCATAGACTTTAGTTCAGTGTCAGACTTGGTGTGTGTATGGTATTCTATGATCAGTCCTAAAGTAAGTAAATACTTTATTGTATACTTACCCTTAACAGAATGTCTTCGCTGCAGAAAAAAAAAGAAAAGAAAACATAAGAGCCTTACTCGAAGGCGTGAGCCATCAATGGGTCACAACTTATATGTCTCAAACAAGAGAGAATGAAGAGTATTCGCAACACGAATCTCATTCCAACAACATTTACACAGTTGTGGCTGAAGATGAGTGTGCTATCCAGTTGAATTTTTGCACACGATCGACATGAGTGGACTTCTGCCTCACGTTCTAGACTGAAAAAAGGGTGCAGTTGTGATGCTCATCACGAACCTGGCCGCCCAGTTCCGCAGTGGTCTAAGCGCTGGCTTATGATGATTCGTTTGTGAAGGGTTCGAATCCCGGTGAGGCATGAATGTTGTTTGTCTTACGGCACTGGCTCTCTCCCTTCCCAGGAACCAGTGACCCTAAATTAGGGACGGGCCACTGCTTTTATAGCCCATTGAGATGATCACGGTGGTCATTAAACCTTCAGTCAAAAAGAAAAAAATCACGAACCTGGACTATTGTCTTTACTGAAGTGGTTGAATGAATTTGTCAATCAAATAAAGTTTACATTTGTTGTTTCACATGAGTTTATTCTTTTCAAAAAAAAAAAAAAAAAAACTAACCGTCGATTCCGACTGGTTTTGTCTAGTCCTGTTTACTTAGGCATAAGCTTTCTCCAAATCTGTAAACGGCAGCAAAAACGTTTTTACTACTTTTCAGTTGTAAAAAATATGGTTAGTGCAGTCCTTACCAGGCATAAAGCTACTCTCTACATTCCACACCTTCTGTGATGTAAAGTCTCTTATTGAGTGCCATATGACTTATTATCTTGCTGAAATGTAAAATATGCAGTTATAGGTGTTAGAAATAGAAAATCCAGTTCCTTCCTGACATCTGATGAAGTGTCACTTAAATTCTGCCTATGTCAGGCTGTATTTTGTCCTCATGTCATCCAGTTTAACTCATCATTGTTGTTCCTTCAGATATAGTTATCACGAAAAAGAAAAACTTTGTCGAAAAGCACTCGCGGCTAACAGAAAATGCAATCTAATATTTATACTGCCAAGAAATCAGATGCACTGAAAATGATTTTTTTTTCTTGGTGTGGGAAATTGTGTTTTTGCTTTAGCATGACTCACTTATTTAAGAAAAGCATGTTATAATAGTGAATTTTATTTTCTCTCTGCTCTTTCTCTCTCTCTCTCTCTGTATGTATGTATGTATGTATGTATGTATACACAGTTGAGTCACATTATTGTGATCACCTCCTACTTTTAACGGTAACAGCGCATAGCCAATGAAAAAAGACACGTGTCGTGAGTTGGCTTGGAAGGTATATAAGGTGTGCTGTGTAGGCATTCTGAAAACGTATCACTCATTTGCAAAAAGGGATGAATATCGGCTTTTGGGCCAAGGGTGGCAGTATTTCTGAAACAGTGCAGTTTGTGAACTGTTCGTGTGCTGCTGTGGTTAAAGTGTATTGTGATTAGAGAAATGGCACCATTGCGAATAAGCGACGTGGAAACTGCAGATGTGAGAGGTGAATGTCGAATGCGAAGGCACGTGAGGGCCGATCAGCATGCCTGCAGTGGAGCAACTCACTGGCCAAACGAACCAGGGGGCTACCGGTAGTATGTCTAAAACGACAGTTCAGCAAACCCTGTTGCATATGGGCTCCGATGCAGACGGATGGTCACTGCACCTATACTAACGGAGGTGCATTGGCAGAAAAGGCTTACATTTGCACGGCAGTATCAGAATTGGACCTCAGCTGATTGGCAAAGGATTGCCTTCTCCGATGAGTCACGTTTTCTGTTTCATGGAACGGATGGGCGTTGGCATATAAGGGGAGAAACATTGGAGAACAAACATTCTTCAACCATTGCTGGAATAACTCAAGCTGGTGGGGGCAACATTTCGGTCTGGGGAATGTTTTCGTGGCATTCTCTTGGTCCACTCATTCCTGTGGAAGGCACTATGGACCAAATTTGTTACAAATCCATCCTTGCAGACCACGTACACCCACACATGCTGATTGTCTTCCTTGGGGCGGATGGGATCTTTCAGCACGACAATTTGACGTGTCACACAGCTAGAAAGGTCCGAGAGTGTTTGGAAGAGTACGATGAAGACTTCAAAGTACTTCCCTGGCCCCCTAATTCCCCAGACTTAATCCCAATTGAGCATCTGTGGGACCACCTCGATGGTGTTGATCACTCTATGGATCCTCCACCACGTACCTTCCAGCAACTGTCAGATGCACTGCAGTCAGCATGGCTCCACATACTTGTGAACATCTTCCAGCACCTTATTGAGTTACTCCCAACCCGTCAAGCTGCTGTCCACGCTGCACACAGTGGTTACTCTGGATATTAGCTGGTGGTCACAATAATGTGATTCGACCGTGTATATCAGGTGTATGGTTTTTTGTGTGGTGAAATTTGGGAATAAATAATTTTTGTTATTCTTGTGCTGTTAATTTCTATTCAAAATCTCAGTTCTTTGCTTCTGTAATGGTAGGTAATAGTAGTTTTTCTTAACGGTAGTTTTTCTTCTTGCAGGAGTATAGCTGCTCTGTCCTTGGTAGCACTTTCCACATTTATGCACGTTCCTAATCCTTTGAATGCAATGCAGATTCTCTGGATTAACATAATCATGGATGGACCTCCTGCTCAAAGGTATGTTTGTCCCCGCAAGTTATTTATGTACATTATTTTAATGTTGCCTTTCTAAATGGGGTCTCATAAATTTGAACTTAGTAAACAAGTAAACTGTTGTATATCGCTTAACACGTTCGCTGCAGCAACGTTTTTCGGCGATTTTTTTTTTTTGTAGTACGTTACGATCCACCGGTGGGGTTGTAACTGTTTCAATACAGTGCTGTACGACACACCGGTGGATCGTTTAAAGATATGTACATAAAGTGACTGATATCCACTATAGATTAATGTGTAACTAGTAAGGAATGCGTCTCTGTCGAGGTACCAACGTCCAAGATGCTGACCAGAAAAAAATATTGGCATGGGAAAATTCTGTCAAAATGAAATGCCAACATGTCATCTGCATTTTACTATTTTTATTGCTAAGCTTTAAACTCTTTTTTTTTTTTTTTTTTTTTTGTATGAAAATAATTGTTCCTGTAGTCATGGTATTGCAGTTTATTTGTGCACTTCAAATGTAATGCCATTAAAGTGGTGGATAGATGACATTACACAATCTTTCACCAATAGAAAACTATTTCAGTAAAACAGCATTCAAATGTACACATGCTCTACTGCCAGCATACATAATATGCCAGTAAAGAGAAAAGAAATCTATAAGTGCATTGTGTTAGAGTGAGGACTATTTCACTGGGTTCCCACGGTCCTTATAAGTCTTTAAAAAGTTATTTTTTTAAGGGTGCTTAAAATTAAAAGCCCTTAATTTTTTCCAGAAATTCCCCAACGTTCTTAAAAAGTAATTATTTATTTTTCCTTACTGCCTGCGTGAAATGCAGAAGTTCCAATGAAGGGAGTGCAGCTTCGGCTGCTGCTGGTTGGTTATGTTGATGATGATAGTAGAAAGTCTGTGGAAGAGCATGGGGCAGGAGAAGTTCTCGTCAGTGACTCATAGCGAACTTGACCTTGACTTTGGTCTTACCATTCAAGCCATGAAATAATTGTGTGTTGTAACAAAATCTAGATCTTGTAACTTTAACTACAGTTTTATGAATTACATACCAATTTTTTTTTGTGTGTGTGTGTATGATTATTCTCACATTAAAACTGATTTGACCAGCAGAACAGTCTTTTAAATTGCATAAATTCCAATTTATTACACCCACAAACTTGAATTATATGCAACAATATTACAAACATCATCAGCAGACTTTAGTTTGTATAGTTAAGTCATGTGCAAAAGTATATTTGTGTGTATGTTATTTTTGTGTGTGCCATCTGTAAGGTCCTTAAAAAAAATTGTAGGGTGCTTAAAAGTCCTTACAAAGTGCTATTTTTTGTGAGAAAATGAGTGGGAACCCTGTTTCATTTTTCTTTATGCCAAAACACTAAAACTTGTGTTTTAGGTTTATAATAGTTAACATAAAAAAAAGAAAAAAGTTTGGCATTTTAATAAACATTTTTATCTTTATATTCTGCAAAAAGAATGAATTTATATGATGTATTAAAAAAGTTCAGATTTGTGGTTGAATGAATCATTAGCCATATTAAAGACTGGGATGCCAGCTTGTCAGGTAGGGATGAAAAGGAGTACCCAATTTCGGTTTTTAGAAAAACATTTATAATTGAAGGTTTGTATGATTGATTGCTGCTTCTAATTAATTCTATCGAAAAAAAAAAAAAACGACAAAATACTTGGAAGGCACACATAAAGAAAAATAATGTGAATGATGTCCGGTCAGTGATTACAAAAAAACTGCACTGTTTATCCTTTCACTATTTTGTGGAGAATAATTTACTTCTTGCAGGGAAGATCACACTTAGATGACACAAATAAAAGAAAGCCAGTACAACATTGCTCAAAGAAGAAATGTTTCCAGCTAAGAATATAATTGCTGAGTTGCTGTTTTGATCACATGTTTGATGCATGTAACTTCATGTCCAGGTATTGAAAAAAGAAATGATGCTCTTTCTACTTCTGAGGTCCACACTTGCAGTTTTTCATTTATCTTAACCTCCAGGATAAGTTATGCTGCCTTGAAGGATGGAGAAACCTCTTTCACCTTTCACAAGCACTTTGCTCAAAGAAAAAGAAAAAAACTTTCTTTCTTTATCACTGGAAGAAAGTTTGGAAAGATAAACGCACAGATCCAAATTTATTACTGTTGCCATTAAAGTCATACTCTTGGTCAAAAGAGTGTGATAGATTTTGTTGTCTACGATCAGCGTCTGAAACACTTAGTTGTTGGCACCTGTGTGATAAGAGGTGTGGATGTTGGTCCTGATCATTACTTGGTAGTGTTACGAGTGAAACTTAATGTTGGTGGAAGGAATAGGAAGAGACCCAGGATAGAAAGAATAAAGGTTGATAGGCTCCCTGAAGATCATCAGCGTTATGCTGACTTACTCAGAGAACGACTAAAGGAGCTGAAGTCTGGTGAGAGTTATGTAGAAAAGAAGTGGGAATGTCTTAAGAACTGTGTTGTCACTGCTGCTAAACAGGTCTTTGGCACCACAATAGTGGGTAACAATAGAGGTGATGCTTGGTGGAATAGTGAGATTGAAGAGGCAGTAAAGAGAAAGAAGGAAGCCTATTTCGAGATGTTGCAAGGTAGAGTCTTTGTGGATGAATATCGTTCAAAGAAGCGTGAAGCTGCTGAGCTGGTTCGCCAGAGTAGGGCAAAAGATAGGCAGGAGAAGGTGGAAAGGCATGAACTGGCTTTTGGGAAAGATAGAAAGTCTTTCTGGAAGTACATGAGACTCAGGAAAAATAGGGGAAACAAAGTTGTAAGTTGTGTGAAGAATGAGATTGGGGAAATGATATGTGAGCCCAATGCGTTAAGTGAAAGATGGGTTGAATATTTCTGTGAGTTATTAGATCAGGCAGGAAAGCGAAGATGATTCTGAGACAGATGCCGATGATGTCACAGTGAGTGATGGAAGCACAGAAGGAATCTCAAGATAAGAAGTGTAAAGCTCTAAAATCTCTTCAGAATGGTAAAGCTCTGGGAGTTGATGGCATAACTGCCGAGATGTTGAAATATGGTGGTGACTCTGTAATTGACTGGTTAACTGAAATTTGCCAGTAGTGCTGGGAGTTAGGAATGGTCCCTCGGGATTGGAAGGATGCTATTATTGTTCCCTCATATAAGGGAAAAGTATTGTGGTATTAGCCTACCAAGTGTGCCAGGGAAAGTGTTTGGTAAGGTTGTTATTGAAAAAGTACGAGGTCTTACATTAGAAAAAGTGTGGGATGTTCAGAGTGGTTTTATGCCTGGTAAAGGTGCACTAACCAGATTTTTGCATTATGCACGATGATTGAAAAGTATCTGGCTGTTGGTACGAAAGTTTTTGCTGCCTTCATAGATTTAGAGAAAGCTTACGACCGAGTAAATAGGACACTTTTGTGAAAGGTATTGTATGAATATGGTGTTACTTGGAATCTACTTAATAGTGTAAAAGCCATGTATACTGGTAATAGAGCTTGTGTATGAGTGAATGGTGTTTTATCAAATTGGTTTTCTATTGGTGCAGGAGTTAGACAAGGTTGTGTAATGTCACCATGGCTGTTTAATATATTTATGGACGTGTGCCTGTGCATGCGTGATGCCAAAATAGATGATAGTGGTTTATGTCTTGGTGATACGCGTGTGTGCAGATTGCTGTATGCTGATGACACTGTCCTGTTGGCAGAGAGCAAAACTTATTTGCAGAGTATGTTTTCTCGGATGTACGAAGTTTGCATGAAATTCAAACTGAGTATAAATAAGGGAAAAACCAAAGTTATGGTGTTTGAGAGAGCAACTGGTAGCACTGAGTGTAATGTAAGTATAAACAACACTGTGATTGACCAGGTGAGTGAGTTTGTGTATTTAGGAAGCATGTTTGACAGAGAACAAATTGGATGGTGAAATTAGTAGGCAAGTGAATTCTTCATTGAAAGTCATATCTGCTCTGGGAGGTTTTCACAGGAATGATGGGTTCTCTGAGAGTCCTGCATGGCTGTGTATGGAACTGTAATTGTTCCTACTCTGATGTATAGCAGTGAAACCTGGGTACTGCAGAAGAAACATAGGAGTCGTTTGTGTGCTGGAGAAATGCGTTACTTACAGGGGGTTTGTGGCAAGACACGGTCTGATTGTGTGAGGAATGAAGATGTGTTGCAGTTGTGTGATGTGAAGCAAAATGTTTTTAGCAAGGTGGAGGCCAATATGCTTCGGTGGTTTGGCCATGTTGAAAGAATGAGTGATGAGATGCTTACTAAGAAAATCTTTTTTAGCCCAAGTGGCAGGAAGGAAAGGCAGAGGAAGGCCAAGGAAAACATGGGTGGATCAGATTCCGGAGTATCTGCATGAGAAAAAGATTGAGTATGAAGTATAAAAGATCTTGTGTACGGCGTTGAATGGATATCAGTGAAGCACCAGTTGTATGTCAAGATCGCTGTAAATGGAGAAGTTTGATACGACAACAGTAAGTAAAAATATCTGGTAGTTGGTATTTCTTTTTGGAGCTAACCTCTGAATCTTAGAGAACAGCTTAGTGATATGTATGTATGTATTTAAAGTGTGTGTCAATAATTAAGGGCAATCATTGGTTAATGTGGGTGATAGGTTTTTTTAATTTCATGTAACAGAAAATCTGATTTGGGTGTCACTTCACACTTAAAATGTTAAACATTATATTTCATCACCTCTGAGTGCTCTAAACCATATGGTCATTAGAATCAGAAAATCCTGGTTAATAAATTCACAAATTTCAAATTTTGGGATTTACACTTTCAGAACCTCCAAAGCACCATTTTTCAACTCTGGGGATGAGTTGGAAATTAAACTTGATCATGCAACTAATAAAGTGCCAGATATTTTTTTCTTTTCTTTTTGTTGTTGTTGTTTATAAAGCATAGACAGAATTTCATTGTTTTGATTGTTGGTATTCTGCCTGGAACCATAATGAACACATGCCAGTTAATATTCATCATTGTTTTCATCTACCCCTGTGTACCAAGCATGGTGTTCAAGTGAATTATTAACATGAATAGCCTGAGAGAGAAGAAATTAATGGTGATTTGCAACAAAATTTCATCTTTTTCTGTTGGTTGAAAAATCATCTACCTCTGAAATATTGTTTTCTTTTTCATGGTTGAATGTTTTTACACCTTCAGTCCTTCGTGTTCTAGGTGCACCGTGTACCATTGAAATATTGCTTCCTTTTTCCTGGTTGGGTGGTTTTACACCTTCAGACCTTCTTGTTCTACAGAGGTGTGCAAAAGTATTGCATCACTTGCAAAAACCATGAATTTTGAAGTTTTAACTCTTTTTTTAACTAATTTTCATAGTTATATTATTGTTTATATTAATATGTTATTAGATGTGAAATTTAATGACAATTTCAAATATGTCTTAGTTTTTCTTATAGCTGCTTCTGTTCTTAAGATTACACAAAATATGGGGTTTGACAAACACTTTGAAATTCACGTTAGCTGCGTATCACTTGTTACAGCCAGTCATATACATTCTTTTACCTGATTGGCTGCTTCCAAATGCTATCCCAATCCTACTCCAGCGTTTATAAGGATTGATGCAGAGCCACCAGAAATTTTAGTGATCGCTTCTTGTTATTACGGTGTAACTCATGTACATTCTCAATAATGGTTAAAACTGCGGAATTATCTACAGCAGACAGAGTAAAAATAGTTGTTCTGCTTGAATAGGATATTCTTCAAGATGAATCGCTGAAAGTTTGTGCTGTATTCAATCTACAGTTATTAGGCTTCTGAAGAAAGTAAATTGCCCTGGTGATATTAAAAATGTGTGTCACAGTGGAAGGCCTAGATTCTCTACAACTAAGCAGGACAGAGAGCAGAAAGCTAAGCTTGGCAGACAAGAGATTCAGTTCACCTGAATTGCTTCAAAGATGATTGAAAGTGACTGATGTTACTGTTAGTACATCTACTATTAGAAGGATGCTGCTTTCACTATGACTTACATTGCTGCCAAAGCAGGCATAAATCACTGTTAACTGCAAATCAAAGACAGTGTAGTTCAGTGGGCAAAACAGCATATCTCATGGATAAGCAAGCAATGGGGATTTTTTTTTTTTTTCAGTGATGAATCAGAATTTTGCCTTAATGGAAATCAGAGCAGTGCCCATGTAAGGAGATTCAAGCATGAAGAATTCCATCCAAGTTGCTCAGTGACTACTGTCAAGCATCCGGTGAAGATCGTGGTTTGGAGCTTGCGCATGTATGCACATGGCATTGGGGACCTTCATATTGCTGATGGTACAGTAAATGCCCAGAAACGCATCTGAATATTAGAAAACAAGATACTGCCATCATCTAGAAGACTTTACGTCGGCACATTTATTTTTCAAGATGACAATGCTCCCTGTCACCATGCTAAAGTAGTCAGAGAAAAATTGGTTTCAGGAAAAACACAGACAGACATACATACATATCACTAAGCTGTTCTCTGATATTCAGAGGTTAGGTCCACGAAGAAATACAAACTACCAGATAATTTTTACTTACTGTTGCCATATCAGACTTCTCCATTTACAGCGATCTTGACATACAACTCGGGCTTCACTGACATCCATCACACGCCATACACAAGATCTTCTATACTTCATACTCATAATCGTTTTCTCGTGCAGACACTCCTGAATCTGATCCTCCCATGACATCCTTGGCCTTCCTCTACCTCCCTTTCCTTCCACTTGGGCTAAAAAGATTTTTTAGTAAGCATCACATCACTCATTCTTTCAACATGGCCAAACCACCGAAGCATATTACAGGCATGTGATTCTTCCGCCAATTAGCGGAATTCCGTGAATTCACTTTTTAAAAAAAATGGAAATCCACTTAACTTGTCATTTGCGATCTCAGGCTTTTGACAAAAGTATGTGATTGTTGATATGTTGGAAAACAAATCGGGGCAAAAGAGAAAGAAGTATTCGTTGGGTAGGTGGCGATATTTCGGTCTTAAGGCGTAATCTTTCTGCTGCTGTGTGGCTGACCGGCAGCTCAGGGCTGATACTGCTGCTCAGCCAACGAGATAGCCGCGGATGACGTCACTTCAAACGTCTTGGTTTGCTCAAAAACGTTTTTTTTTTTTAGGGGAATGCTTTGCTATTTCAATTCACCTTCGTCCTTTCCATTGCTATTTGTTTTATTTGCTGGGGGGCAAAATCAGTTGAGAGATTGGGTGGAGCCTTGAGCCATTTAAAGGTATCTTCTATATATTTACAAGTTTGTTTCCAAAAATATTTATTGAATATTTAATTATTAATTTTTTCCCGAATGCTACCCGAACTTTATCATTCTGAAATAAAGATCTAAAGTATTAAATTATCAGGAACACTGACTGAGAATTAGACAGATACCTGACATCCTCATTAAAAGATGCAAGTGTAACAGTGAGATCATTTCCAAACAACCAACTGCAAATGATATCCGAAACATATCCAAAACATAGATAACGAAACATAGGCTGGGCAAAAAAAATATATTAGGTACATTTTATAATTTTTCTTCATTATATTTCTGTATTCAAATGTCATTTCATTCTTTATGAATTACAGAAACGATTAATTGCTGTAAACCTAAGTATTGGAAATGGACAATGTCATCGCTCTGTCCGTGTTATTTTATAAACAACGCATAGCAACTGAAAAATTGTGTTCCGATACCGCTGGGATCGAACCTCGGATCTCTCCATAACTAGTAGAGTGTGTTCGCATTTACGCTACGGTGCCAACAATTCTCAGCGTCAGGCATAGTTTATCATTCTGCATCTGACTACACATATGCGTATTGATTTTCTTGGCAACTGAGAAGGTTGTCATCTGGTGGCATTTAACACATCAGCTATTTAATTGTAGCTAATAAATCCGAAGAGCGATAGAAATTGTGAATATATATCACATACATGGAGATAATGTAAATGGACGATGTCATCGCTCTGTCCACGTTATTTTATAAACAACGCATAGCAACTGAAAAATTGTGTTCCGACACCACTGGGATCGAACCCCAGATCTCTCAATAACTAGTCGAGTGCGTTCGTACTTACGCTACAGTGCCAACAATTCTCAGCATCATGCGTGGTTTATCATTGGATAAAGTATCAGATAAATGATCCTTTTCATAATAATTTTAATAATTTTGTCATGATTTTTGAAATGTATCTTAAGAACAGAAGTATATACAGGAAAAACTAAGACATTTTTGAAATATCCTTTAAATTTTGCATTAGTGACATAAATGATGAAATAACTATGAAAATTAGTTAGGTAAAAAAAAAAAAGTTACTTAAAAATTCATAGTTTTTGCAAGTGATGCAATACTTTTGCACAGCACTGTGTAGGTGCACCACTTAGTATGCATCACGGTGATATTGCTTCCTTCTTTGTGGTCGGCTGGTTTTACACTTTAAGTCCTTCTTGTTCTAGGTGCGTCACTTAGTATGTATTATGGTATGACAACTGTTACACATGCCCAAGTCACTTCAACATAAATACTTTTTATGCCAAATATGTATCTAGCTAAGATAAAATGTCTTCATTACTAATCCTTCTTTTCCACTACAACCACTTAAATTTTCACCTGTTGTTCTTCTTATCTCTCTTATAGGAGCTTGTAACCTTCTAAAGATCCCTATATTAAGTAAATACACTGCCGGACAATTGCTAAGGACGGATGACAATAGCAACCATAAAATGGAAGGCAGGAAAATGTGGAAATTAGCATAAGTGCGGGATACAGTAAGACGTGTTGTGCATATGCAAATTTTGGATTGCCAAACTTGTTCGTGACGTCATAGCGCTGATAAGAGATATAAAGGATTTAACGCGTATTGACCGTTGTTGTTCAAGCGCAAAGTTGAAAGGGAAAGAATCAATTGACAAACTTGCAATTTTCAGTATGTCTTCCCGACATCACCTAGATGATTTTACGTGTGGCCGTATTATTGGCAAGATTGAAGAAGGGCGAAAAATTACAGATGTTGCCAGGGAGTTCGACGTCAGCCACAGTGTTGTTTCAAGGCTTTGCAAATCATTTCAAACAAATGGAGAGTGTAGCAAACGTCTCGGGGAGGTCGTGTTCGCAGTACGACACCTGCAGAAGATCGGTACATAGTGCTATCAACAAAAAGACACCGGTGCAGCACAGCTAGTGAGGTAGCAAATCAGTTTATGGTTGCTACTGGCAAGCAGATCTCCCGAAAAACTGTCGCCAGACGTTTGCATGAAGGAGAACTATACGCCCGCCGTCCTGTTGTGTGCATCCCATTGTCTAGAAGTCACCGTACCGCCCGTTTGCAATGGTGCCATCAACATCACAATTGGACTGATAACGACTGGTCTGCTGTCCTCTTCTCAGATGAGAGTAGATACAGTCTATCGTCTGATTGTCGACAACAACTGATCTGGCGTGATAGTAGTACTGCATATTGTCCAGCAAACATACAGGAAAGGGACCGATATCCGACACATAGTGTCATGGTATGGGCTGGCATCATGATCAATGGCCGTAAGTCCCTCTATGTGCTTCCAACTGGGACTATGACTGGCCAACGATACATTAATGATGTTATGCTACCTCATGTTCGCATGTTCCGTGGTGCTGTCGGTGATAGATTCATTTTCATGGACAACAACGCAACATGTCATTGAACAGTCGCTGTCCAGGAGTGTCTTGAGAGCGAGGATATTCAATGCCTCGTATGGCCAGCACGTTCTCCAGATCTGAATCCCATTGAAAATGTGTGGGATGCTTTGGGGAGGAGTCTTGCTGGTCGCCAATGCCCTCCAATAAACAAGGACACCCTCATCCATGCACTGACAGAGGAATAGGATAAATTACCCCAACAGCTGCTTGATAATGTTGTGCAAAGCATGACACGACGTGTGGAATCTTGCATCGCCTTCCATGGTGGCCATATCCATATTGACATCTTACGCCGGAACGCCTGCGGACGGTAATTGCATTTTTTTCACGTTTACGTATTCTGCACAAAATGGCCTGTTTGTCCCTTGAACACGTTCCAAAGCCTTCTGGATTTCAGAGCACAATAAATTGTCTTTCTTGTAATGTCCTGGCATTCTGACATTATTTTATTTCACTTGGCATCCAACCACACTTACTTTTTTATGCGCTATATAGCCGTTTATGATCCGTCCTTAGCAATTGTCCAGCAGTGTACATAGATGCTATCAAGGTTTTGAAAAAAATGGGCTGTGAACAGTAGCTTTCACCGCCGAAGACAGGCGGCTTCATCAGGCTGATATTTACAAAGTTGAGTGCCGAATCACACTGAGGAAATTTAAACTAAAGCAAACAGAAAAAAAACGCTTAAGTACGTAATGAGCATATGATGTCAAACAATAGATTACAAGTGAGATGATCACGTTCTTGGATTTATATCTAGGAGGGCACAGCAGACAGTAGGTAGATCTGTGATAAGATCAGAATTGCAAGCGCTTTCAAGTGTTAGTATTTCCATGGATTCCATGAAGGCGGGTGGTTCTTGGGTCTATATATAGGGCTAATTTCTTGAGGTCATATCATTGGTCGTCTCAAGAAATTAGCCCCATATATAGACCCAAGAACCACCCGCCTTCATGGAATCCGTGGAAATACTAACACTGGAGAGTGCTTGCAATTCTGATCTTTCCACTGATTTTTTTTTATTTATTTTTTTATGAGAGTATGATTTTTAATGTCTTTGATTTGGCATTATTTGGAAATTGTGCAGATCTAAATAGGGTGTTCATTTGTAATTATAAGCATTATTGCGCTTGTTGAAACATGGTCTTATTTTATGTTTCTTTCTTAGTCTGGGTGTTGAACCAGTAGATCATGATGTCATAAAACAGCCCCCAAGGAATGTCAAGGAGCCAATGATTACTCGCGAGCTTATTGGAAATGTATTTCTGTCAGCTTTCATCATCATTTCAGGAACTATGTGGATATTTAGAAGAGAAGTAAGTTTTAGTTTTCTGTATCATGTTTTGCTCTCTAATTAAAAAATAATGCCAAAATTCAAATCAATATAAAAATTCCAGGTAACAAAAGTGAGTTTATTGTGAAAGTAGCATTGGGGAAGTTAAATGTATGCACTTAATTGAATTCTAGTTGTTTGATATTTGATGTTCAGCATAGGTGTGTATATGGGTAGTGGGCAGTGAGTCTTCTTTTGGGAAATAGGATGTGCATGTTATCAACATGCAGGAAGTATAGGCTGAAAATATTTTGCATAAAGAAAAGTTTGGTAGGGCTTTGTTGGTTTCAAGAAACTGAAAGTACCTTTTTATTACTCTTCCCTAGAAAATTGCTTTAGCTGTGTGGCACTTGCTTTAGTTGTATCTCCACTAATCCAGAAAAGGGCCAGGAGATACAAGAGCTTTTGAGTCTACTTCTAAAAATGTTAGTTCTCTACGGTAAATAAATGATTCTAAAACTGTTGGGAGTGGTTCATTTTTAAGTACATAAAGTCCTAAAAATGTTGGAAGTTGTCCACTGACAGTACAAAATTCTAATAATGTTGTGAGTTGTCCACTGCAGGTAAAACTTTTTGAGTTATCTACTGTAAACAAAGAATTCTAAAAATTTTGGGAGCTGACCACACTCTAAGTATAGAAAAATGACAAAAAAAAAAAAAAAAAAAAAAAGTAGTGAATGATAAGCAAACAAGAGTGTAAAGGAAATAATCACAATTTTAATGCAATTTTCACATACTGTAAACAAAAATAAATTTTCTCACACACACACAGCAGATCTTTCCCCTCTCTCATTCTCTCCATCCAGATTAAGCCTTAATCTTCAACACCGCTAAAGCTACTTTTCCAGCTAAACCAAGGGTACTTTTAGTTTCACCTAGATGCAAATTGAACTTGTTTCTAGGAAAGTATTTGTTAAATTCATGCATTAATGATGCAAATCACTAAAAATGAGTGATAGCACTGAAAAAAAATCTAGGAATAACAAAATTAATAAGCCCAACTAAAAATAAAAGAATCAGCTGCCCAGTGGTGCAGTGGTCTAAGTGCTGTCTTATGATCGTTGGTCGAAGTAGGTCCAGTTTTGAATCCCTATGAGAATGGATGTTGTGTTTGTCTTATGGCACTGTCTCCCTTCTGTAGAACCAGCTACCCAAAATTAGGGACAGGTGACTGCTTTTAGTTAATAGAGTTGCTCGCTGTGGACATTAAAACCCCCAAACAAAAAAAAAAAACAAAAACTGGAAACTCCATAACATTTGTGTGATCTAAGCAGTTAGGCAGGTACAGTCTTTCTAAAGATTCTGCCTGCCCTAGTAGAAGCATACTGTATTTTTCTGTTTTCCGTGATGCTGTTCGTGGGTTTTGTGTTGGAGGGAAAGGTGATGCTGCATACAAAAGAAATATGTTCCTAAAAGGTGGAACCTGGGGTATGGTGGAGAAGTAAAAGCAAAAGGTTGGAAAGTTTTGGAAAAGGCTAATCGCAGTCTACTACTAAGCAGCATGTAAATTCATTGTCGTAGATGAATGATAGCATTAGGTTTTTTTATCCTCTAAATTTTTGAATTTGTGCCAAAATGTAGTTTGTTTTTTTTGTTTTTTTTTTTTTTTTTTTGGGGGGGGGGGGGGTAACGTTTTTTCTGCCTGTGCCCTTTAACAACAATAATGCTCAAAACACCCGTGCATACAAACGACCATAGCCAACTGAAACGCTTGTCTACTAGAGTGAGTCGGATTTCTTACCCTTGCCTGTTCTTCAAATTTTCTAGACCTATGAGGTATCAGCAGTAGTCACCCTCAGTCACTATTATTGCTATTAAACAAAAAAGTGAGCCAACAGACAGTTTTGGGCGCTACAGTATTTGGAGTGATAAACGATTTTGGGGTCATGGCCGTTAAAGGGTTTTAAGGTGCAACTCCTAGAGTGAAGTAGGGGGTATGAAACAAACAGTTCTGATGGTGAAACATGATTCCTATTGGCCTCCTTTAGAAAAAGAAGCCTCGTTATCTCCTACCTTTCTTGAAAACATATTAGTACTTTCTCAAACTTATTTAACAAAAAGAAGGGCTGCTATGTAATGTTAATGGAACTAGTGATTTATAATTGGTATACTGAAGTAGTCTTCAGTATACCAATTATAAATTTAGTGATTTTGCTGGCTTTACTGTTATGCATGCATATACACTGTCTTACCTTTAACATCAAGACACCTGCATGTCTTCAGATAATCTTTATTTACAAAAAGATTTAATACTGTGTAATGAAATCTTCACGAAATTTTCATTCCTAGTTTTTTTTTTTTTTTTGTAAATATCTGCAAGTATATTTTTTCCATTTGACCTTCAAAGCAGTGACCAGTTCAGCCTTGTTTTTTTTAATGATCTCCTCTTCCACTCACTCGGCAATCCAGTTCATCCCAAAAATTATCTATAGGGTTCAAATCTGGGCTCTTGACTGGCCAGTCCAACTTTTCAATGTCCATGTCAGCAAGAGTTGTATGGTGTGGTGTATTTTCCCGCTGATAGAGGTATGGGCTTTTCCCAAAAGTACTGCCCTAACGCTGGTAGTGCGTAATTGACCAGGATCCTTAGGTATACTCAGTTCAAAATGACAAATGAATCCAAACTGGATAATGAAAAATAACTCCACACTATTGCATTGCCTCCACCAAACTTCATTGTGGAGTAAATACAATCTGGAAAGCACCTTTCTCCTGGCATCAGCCACACCCAGGGATGGCCATCAGACTGGTAGACTGTGAACCATGAGTTGTCTGTCCAAATTTCAATTTTCCATTAGTCTACAATCCAAGATCAATGCTCCTTACGCCACGCTAATCAGCATGTGGCATCAGTCAAAGCGATTAGCGACTTGTCTGTAGCTGCTCAATCATGGTAACCAGCGGCATGCAGCTTCTTGTGCCCTGTACTGCCACTAAAATCAAGCTCATTGGTCTCATATAGAAGTTGCAAGATTTGAGACTATTTATGTTCTGAGCACACAGTCCTTTGCAGATCTCCTATCATATTCTGTTAGCTGTGGAGGTTCACTGAGTCGTTTCTTGGCAGATTCGGCCTTAGTTCACTTCCATTTGTGTATCACATTCTGTTAGCTTTGGAGGTTCACTGGGTCGTTTCTTGGCAGATTCGGCCTTAGTTCACTTCCATTTGTGTATCACATTCTGTTAGCTTTGGAGGTTCACTGGGTCGTTTCTTGGCAGATTCGACCTTAGTTCACTTCCATTTGTGTACACATTCTGTTAGCTTTGGAGGTTCACTGGGTCGTTTCTTGGCAGATTTGGCCTTAGTTCACTTCCATTTGTGTATCACATTCTGTTAGCTTTGGAGGTTCACTGGGTCGTTTCTTGGCAGATTCGGCCTTAGTTCACTTCCATTTGTGTATCACATTCTGTTAGCTTTGGAGGTTCACTGGGTCGTTTCTTGGCAGATTCGGCCTTAGTTCACTTCCATTTGTGTACACATTCTGTTAGCTTTGGAGGTTCACTGGGTCGTTTCTTGGCAGATTTGGCCTTAGTTCACTTCCATTTGTGTATCACATTCTGTTAGCTTTGAAGGTTCACTGGGTCGTTTCTTGGCAGATTCGGCCTTAGTTCACTTCCATTTGTGTATCACATTCTGTTAGCTTTGGAGGTTTACTGGGTCGTTTCTTGGCAGATTGGGCCTTAGTTCACTTCCATTTGTGTATCACATCCCCAAACATTGAGGGATCCTCGGTGCTGACAAAATGCTCCATTCTGAGCAGAGTAATTGCTTTTGCAACACCCTATTATCAAACCAAGCTGGAATGCAGTTGACTTCATCAAGCGAGGCATATTGCATCCACAGTCATTCTATTGGCTCATCATTGACCTGTGAGCTTATTTGTAGTTGGGTCGGCAACATGGTGCTTATATAAGGCATTTCACATTTGGTGGTTACTTTATTAGGTGGATCCTTACTGTGTCTATTGAAATAAGAACCCATCAGTGTGAGGTGGGAGAATTCAGCAAACATGTGGGCAAGGCATGATAATAATCTCACAGCAACTGCTGTTTTGATAACTGCGTTATCTGAAAGTCACAGTTTCACAGACATAGGATTTATGTAATGAAGTGTCCACTCAGTGTGACACACGTATATGTTTAACTGTGTGTATTTATTATGTAACTGTAGATTCACAAATTCTTTTTTGCCTTTCAGATGAGTGATATGATGGTGACCAGACGTGATACAACCATGACATTCACTTGTTTTGTGTTCTTTGATATGTTCAATGCTCTGAGTTGCCGTTCACAGGTATGTAATACAATTTGAACTGTAAATCTATACTTAAAAAAATTACTTTGTATATTTCATGTTTGTGCTCCCAAGTCTGGAATCGTAGATGGAGTTTCTTATGAGGGGTGTTCGATGAGTATCCAAATTTTTATTCCTATCGATACAAAACTATGTGCATAATCGGATGAATGCATGAAACTATTGCGACTACTTTCAGTGAAGCACCATAAAAGCAGGGCGGCTTGATATTAATGTTAGGTGGTGCTGTCGATCGAAAACAATGGCAGCTACGTTAAGTGTTCAGTTCGAGCAGCGAGCAGTTGTAAAATTTTTAACGAAAGAAGGCGTAAAGGCCGTGGACATTACGAGAAGACTTCGAACGGTGTATGGTGATGTGACTATGTCTCATTCCATTGTTTATGAATGGGTTATGAAGTTTAAAGCTGGCCACGAGAGACTTGAAGATGAGGCACGGTCAGGTAGGCCTAACATGGCAGTGACTGATGAATGATTAAACGGATTGATGACTTGACTAAAGGAGACAGGCGCATTCGTGTTTAAGATATTGCCATGGAATTGAGTATCAGTAAAAATTCTGTTGGATGAATTATTCATGAACATCTTAACTATAGGAAAATCCGTGCCATATGTGTACCCCAAATGCTTACAGCAGTGCATAAACACCTAAGGCTAGACATTTGCAATGAACTGGTACGGTGCTACGACGAGACGGGTGATGCATTCCTGATATGCATAATCACAGGCGATGAAACGTGGAGTCCTCAATTCAAACTGGAGACAAAACAGCAAAGCATGCAGTGACGGCATCCAAATTCACCCACATTAAAGAAGTTCAAAGTTGGTTCGTCAGCATCCAAGGTCATGGCTACTGTCTTCTGGTTGAATACTTGGCAAAAAATGAAACAATAAATGCGAAGAAGGCCTATGCGAAGACACTGAGAAACTTGTGCAGCATATCCGGACTAAACTGCCAACACTGAAAAACAATCAAGTGTTGCTTTAGCGTGATAACGTTCGCTTGCATATTGTTAAACCAGTGCAAGTAGAAATCACAAAACAGAGGTGGACAGTTCTTTTCTTCCTCACCCTGCTTACAGTCCGGACTTGGCACCTTCTGATTTTCATGTTTTCGGTCCCTTGAAGGATAGTCTTCTTGGCCACCACTATGAAAGCATGCACAATCTGAGAGCGGCTGTCTGCCAATACATTCACAGCACTCCTGCTGATTTCTTCGCTACCGGAATGAATGGACTTGTTGATCGGTGGAGGAAATGCATTGTGCTGAACGGAGAATATGTGGAAAAGTGACTTTGACTGTTCATACCACTGTACTACATATGTGAGTATCATATTTATACATCCTGTATTTTTTATTTCTCTCCTGTAATTGATAGTGATAAAAATCCAGATACTTATTGGATTCCCCTTGTATTATGCCCTTTTCTTTGTTAATGCATTGAAATAACAAAAACTGAATAGGGCTCCAAAATTGTACTTATTTTTTTTCTTTCGTTTTTTCATCATTTGTAGTTCGTAATGCATTAAATTAAGGACAGTGAGTGAAGTTTAGTGTTATGCTTTTGCTTTTTTCTTAATGTAATAAAATAATGACAGTGGGTGATTTTCTTTTTCTTTTTTTTCTTTTGTACATTCATTCCTTCTTTCTCTCATAGTGCATCAAAGTAAGAATATTGGGTGAAGCTTACCATTGTGTTTTGTTTCCATTTCACTGGGTAATATGATGATAAAATAAATCAGGATTAGGTCACAGATTGCTTTGTAGATGTGAAAGACAATGAGAGAATAGTAAAGTGTATTTATTTTTGAAATTAATGAACACCTTACGGCAATAATGGGATAACTCAAATTTTATAAAAACACTGTTGCAGTCACGCATTCAGGGACAGACAGGATAGTAGCATATTCCAATAGATACCTGGCAAAAACAGTGGGTTACCCAACTTTGGGGCAAATATAGGGCGTGTTCACTCATCTATTTCCATCATTATCACATGTTCTGCTACGTTGTTGGTTAGCCCATTGTTGCACTAAGGTCTTCAATTTCGTTATGAAAAAAAAAAAAAAAGGAGGGGTGTACATGCCTTAAAAGACAGATAGTTTCAGTTTGGTGGAAGAAAAGTGTTGGATGAAATTTATGTTTTCACATTTTTAATATATTAAGGTTCACAGAATACAAAAGATAGATTAGTAATCCACAGCTATGCACACACACACACACACACACACACACACATCACACACAGGTTATTACATTATTATAATTCCATTTAGTTGAATTTTTTAAGAATATGGTTAAATGTAGAGAATGAAATGCTTTTTGGTTTCTGAGCAGTAGCAACATAAGTTAATGCATAACTACAGCATTTGTTGTTTCTGTTTAAGTGTGTGTAAGGGACGAGTTGCATCAGAACTAGTAGCACCTTGCATAGGTTTATGTACCATAACATTTCTGCTGACTTTCAGTCCGGAAGGTGGTTTCTGTGCAGTCATGTTTGAGTGGTCCTATGCCTTGAGAGGAGATTCTGTCTGAAAGGAAATTATGAATGTTACTGAAGTAGCAAGTTTTTAGGAACACCCAGCAGCAATCAGGCGTGCCATCCTCACTTACATGTGCAACTATGATGTTGAGATGGCTTTATAAATAGCTCACTTTAAAGGACAAAGCATTGATAGCTGCAACATGGGAAAAAACTCGGGATTTGATAAACTTTGAAAGGAGCATGATAGTTGGTTGTAGGAGGGCAGTTCTAAGCTCCTCAGAAATGGCAAACCTTCTCAGCTGTGTAAAAATAACTGTATTGAAACTGATGAGTGGTGCACAAACAACCAAACAAACAATGAGAGGTCTTCCTATGGGTGGAAACAACTGGTAGATGTTCAAAGGTAATAAGGACTAGAGAGGATTGTACGAGGTAACAGATAAGCTCCATTGCATTGAGTAACTGCACAGCTCAACAGTGCTGTCAAGAGGAAAATTTCAGCGTACATAGCCCACCACATAATGATGCAAATGGGCTATAACTGCAGATGTCCCCTTTGTGTATCACTCAAAAAAAAAAAAAAAATGGTTCCGTCAATGAACCATCAAAACTACTAAATAGCATAAGATAGTATAACTATACTAGTGATCCGAATTTATTGGCGTAAATAAAAATTAAAGTTTCCAAGCTTTTGCTCATTAACCAGATGGCTTTTTCAAGGGAGGTAGGCAGCAAACTGGATAATAGAACACTTCAGCAATTTGAACACAATGACTTGACAATAAACAGAAGGAAGCAAATGTGATTATTCAATTAAAGACACAAGGTGTCATGTTCGTTTTGCACATAGAATCCTTGGAAGAAAACAAAAGGCTTTCACTATTTGAAGAATTGGTTCCAAATTCATGGTAACTCTAGCAAGACACTGTCATTGCATTCCTCATTGTTGGTAATGATCTCCAAAGTTTCCCGAATTGCAGTGGGTTTTGGATAAAGATCTCCGACGTCTTTATATGCTATGCTTAAGCAAAATACTGACAAGCCCTCACTTTCCAACAAAGCAAGTGTTTGTGCCATACCTCCTACAATATCCGGACAGCTCCAAGCAATGCTACATTGGAATGGCCAAACGTTCATTTGGAATTAGAGTCAACGAGCATAAGAAGGACATAAACGACAAATTAACGATGGCCCTATCCAGAGAAGTCCAGTTCAAGTCCACTGATCCTATGTGGGATGACATAAAGAAATTATCTTCTTACTCTACTCCTAAATCCACTGCCATTTGGGAAACTTTGGAGATCATTGCCTCTTATCACATACTCGTATCAAGAAGTTTAATGGCAGGTATATAAACAATTTGATAAACTCAAACCAAGCATGCATCTCTTTTGCAATTAATTTGAATGTTGGCATTGAAAGCACAAATGAATTTAATATATTAGAGCTCAGAGACTGGAGCAATATTGCTTGATTTTTTTTTTTTTTTTGGGATTAAAATTTATTTCAACGTTTGGAAGTATTATATATGTGGGAAGGCATTTTCTGGCATGAATGTGTAAAATCAAAACACAGTAACAGTATGAGCGACTACTCTTGAACAATTACTTTGTCTTTCAATAAGAAGCATCAAAATGGGCATGCAACAACTTTTAGTGGAATTTAATCATCCACAGTGCTCTCAAATATTTTTCCAAATAAATTTTCAAATTTTAAATTTCAGCTGTAGTGGTATTAATTAAATGAGTTCGAACCTTTAATAAATTAAATAGGACATCTTATATTCACATCATCTTATATATAGTTTAAAAATTCAGCTCACCATCTTATTCCTTTAAAAACTTTGGCCCACAACTGTACAGAAGTGTACACAGCACTGGGCTATGTTAACACTGCCAAGAATTCTAAACCAAGAAACACTAAATGAAAAAATAACCAACTCACTGTCATTGGAAAACAAAATTGCAGCACACCTGGACAACATTTAAACAGATAAATAAAAAAAAATGGTGGAAAATATTTCTTTCATTTCCTGTGGCTTTTCCAGTTTTTTATTCCTTCCTTTCCACAGGGAGTAAAAAATATCAGTTATATCACAGATCATGATCAACAGTTTGCCATTTGTGCTGTTCAAATCCTCCTAAAATTCCTTTTTCTTTTCTTTTTTTTTTCCTGTTAAGTTTTAACCACAACAGATCCTCAGAAAAGGAATCTCTTTCTCAGCAAACAGCCAAAACACTTCACTGATCCATAACAAAAAAGTTAAATCCATATGAATATTAACCAGTTGCCTAGTGTTTCTGAGTTCTAGTATTGCTAGGGTGTGGATTTGAATCCCAGGCAAGACATAAATGTTGCATTTGTTCTTTAGATATTAGCTCTATCCATTTCCTGAAATTAGTAGCTCTAAATTAGGGATGATCTTTCCTTATTGCTTTAAATGCTCATAGGGGTTGTTAAAGCAAAGCCCCTCAAAAAGGGGAAGGGGTAAAGAAAAATCCTGTTTAAAACAGCCCAGAGATTTCAGCAGTTAATAGGTTCACAACTACCCTGGAAGCCATCATACAATCAAAGGCTCAGGCAGTACCAGCCTGTGACTTGACCTATCATTGCACCAGAATGAATTATTATAAATGTACCACCAAGGTCACATCTTGCCCCCCCCCCCTCTTGTTTTTCTTGATTTTTTTTTCCTTTTTTTTTTTTTTTTTTTTTCTCTCTATTTCTCCATTGATAATCTCCCTCCCCCGTTACATTATTAGAGCAATTTCTCCAAACTTGCATGGTTGTTTCTCAGATCCATTGGTGTTCTGCCTAATTTGTTTGCTTTCTATGCAGCTTCTTCAGTGGAAGGTGGGTAGCTTGTTGACCTGGACAACTTTCCATTCCCTTATTCCTTCTGTAGTAGCAAATTCATGTTGTAATTTTGTTTTTGAAAAACAGGGCAAGAATTTTGTAGAGCAGCAAAGACCTTTCTTGCCACACTCTAACATTCTGGGTACCAAACACATAAATAGTTCTGACAAAGTAAGAAATTGGTTGCATTCTAGTTGGTTCATATTTATTCTACACAGAATTTTAACTTTGAATGCAGAATGTAATTTTGATGTATTTTGTTTCACATGTTAATACGAAATTCTGTTTTCAGATGAAGTCTATTTTCACTATTGGGTTGTGTAGCAACAGAATGTTCCTTTTGGCTGTGACAGGATCTGTGATTGGTCAGTTACTGGTTATTTATTTTGCTCCTTTGCAAAAGATATTCCAGACTGAGGCACTTCCTTTATCAGGTATGTTTATTTGCATTTTTTCCTCCACTTATTAACAAAAATATGTGTAACATCAGTTGTTAGGCAAATCTGGGGGGGGGGGGCTGAACAAACAGACCACCTCAATAGTCTGTATTCCAGATATATTTGCAGCTTTCTGATATGAAGATTTTTTTTCTTCCAATTTGTTCAGTCGAAAATGTTGTTCCAAATATAAACTTGCTTTTATGTTCTAGGTGGAAAATGTTATTTACTGATGATCACTGTCTCAGTCACACACACACACACACACACACACACACACATGTTGTAGACAATTCAATTAAAAATTAAGAGAGTCTTCTAAGATGGACTGGACACATGGAAAGAGAGGAAAAAACAATTTGAAAAGCAGTGGAAATAAAAATTCCAGGTAATAGGACTTGATGGGAGTAAAAGTAAAAACATGCACATGATTGGAAAAGAAAAAGTGGAGAAGGCTTGTTCAGGCAATTAACCCCTGAACTCTGCAGATCTAAAACTATCAAGAAGTGGGGAAATTTAATGTAAAATGAAAAGTTAATAAATCATCCTGTTGTCTGTGCTATTTATTAGTTGCCTATATACTCTTCCCATCATTACAATTTTTGCTTCACAGTGATAGTAAGAGAGTAACTTCCAAAAGTGAAGATATTATACCAAATATGCATAATGCTATACTAATTTTGAAGATGACAGTCTGTTTTTTGGTGTAAATATGACAAGGATGGCAAGTCAGATAATATCTGAAAACTTGAAAATTTTGTCCTCCTGAAGCGGGAATCAAACCCACGTCTCCCATATAGTGCCCGGGTAGGCTAACCACTACACCACCTAGAACACCAAGTCTCAAGTTTCTGATTAATTTGAATATAGCCATCACAGGATTTGATAGTCGAAAGCAACCGGCATTCATGTTTAGCAAATCTGGAGGTTAAGAATCCTATCCAGGGGGAAATTAGAATTCATCAGGGAAAGGCACCTCACTTGCTTGACATTGATGGGGATTCGTGCCACCACATCCACAATGCATGAAAAAATTGCAAACCATTTGAAGGCTACATTGAACGATACTTTGCTGATATCTTTAATGATTTTAAATGGTCTGCTGATCAGTGTGAAGCACTTTTTGAAGTTTGTGAGATACTTGGAATCAAATTTACTGAAGTAAGCAATATTGTGCAGCACAGGTGGCTGTCATGCTATGATGCAGCATTGAGCAATTTCTGCATCCATGATGCACTTACTGTTTTATATTATGGATTTGTGCCACCTGGTAAAAAGAAACTGTACTCCAATGTCATAACAAAAATTTGTCAAGAAAGACATATCAGTGAAGAAGGGAAACTTAAAGTTTAAGGGGATCTGGCAGAATTTTGAAAAAAAATCTGACAGAAGTTGGAAAAAGAAGAAAGTGTAGGGTTGTTACCAAGTTATTTGAAAAGAAAAAAAAAACCATTAATTTTTATATTGCAGTACTTTCTCTTTTGAAGAAATATATATGTTTATTTCAGACAAAAGAACCACTCATGCATAAACTGTTTGATGAGCAGAAGCAATTGGTTTTTTTTTAGTTTTTTTTGTCATGTTTTTTGAAGCAGGAGTTGTTAAAAGGCAAATCAGTCCAAGATTTGCTTACTATTGATGTTAGTTTGGAGTCTAATAGGTTACAAAAGAAGTATGTTTCTTGGATCTGGAATTGATCTGATCATTTCAAAAAGCTGTCTAAAGTGACATTGTGGTCAATTTTTTTTTTTTTTTTTTTTTTTTTTGGACAAAGCTGCTGAAGCCTATGTTCAGTGTGCAAAACATTTGCAGAAAATGTTGCCATTAGCAAGTGAGTTGTTGATGGGCATTTCAGCTATTGACCCAACTGCTAGGGGAGATAATTTAACTTTGAAAAGATTAAAGAGACTTCCAGAGTTGGTCACAAATGTTTTGTCTGTACTTGAACGAGAAAGTTATGTTCTGGAAATTCATCAGTACCAAATAGATGAACTGCTTCCATCTCCTCTTGATGATACTGGAAACTTCCATAGAATTGATGAATGATGGGCAAAATTATTATTCATCTTACCCAAGTACACCACTTTGTCAAAAATGGTGAAAGCCTTATTGTCTTGTTTCCATGCCCCCCCCCCCCCCCCAAGTTGAAAGTTCATTCAATATGATGAATAAAATTTTGGATAAAAGGTCTGGAAGAATGAACATTCATACCTATTCAGCAATTCAAACTGTTAAGTATAAGCTTAAAGCACATGATAAGTCTGCTATTTAGTGTTTTAGCAAAAAAGATCATTTGGGAGAAGCAGTTGATGCTAGCCTTTGCCACAACTTGAGAACAGCAAGAAAAGGATATAATGAAGAAATTGAAGAAAATAAGAAACAAATCTTAAACAAAAAGAGGAAGCTAGCCATTGAGGTTGTTCATTTGCAAAGTCAGCGTAAATCCAGTGGAATTGTGCAACTTGCCTAGAAGTGGGCAGGACTTGCTCACAAAAGGAAACTGGAAGTAATGTGCAAGCAAATGCAAAACATTTGTGAGCCGTCTTCTCCCATGCTTTTTAATCCCCTGTATATATTAATTAATTTACCACGCTTTACAAATTGTAATCGGAATCATTTTATAATTCAGTAATTTGGACTACTTCTCACTCTGCCGTAGCTCTCTGACAGTATAAACAAACTGTTTATATTCTAACAAGCTTCTCATAGCAGTGCTGCTTTGCCAGTTAAAAATCTCGCGATTTTGATTTTCTGCTGCGTTCCTATGCCAACACATCACAGCTGAACTGATAGTTGATATACTTCCAACAAGCATTTACGTTGCACTTTGCCAAATCCAAATTTGATGTTGCACTGATTATTTAATTCCACTCTAAAAGTTATGACAGTCTGCTATACAACACAAGATGTCACTCTGGCAGCAAAAGGAAAATTTTGTTGTTGTTTTGGTATGTATAATTATTTTATATTTCCCTGTACATGATAATTATAATAGTGTATTCTTTATGATATGCCTGATAATTCCCACGCTACCGCCCAGTGGGCGCGCATCGCTAAAAATTTCAGCCTTTTTTTCTCTCGGCCAGTCTTGTCTGGCAAGTGACAGTGATATCTTTATATACTTATACATGAGAAAACTTGCAATATGATGATGATTTTAACCCTCTTATACATCTTTTGAACATATTAGTTATAAATTTGTGTAGTAAATATGTATTTTGCTCAAACATTTGTATTTGTGACTTAAATTTTTCATCATACTACTTTGCACTTGGCCAGTGCCCTTTTGTATGTGTACAAGACTTCCAAGGTTGTTCCAAAAAGTTCCTGGAGATTTCTTTTTATACAGAGAGCAATAACATTACCATTATTTACACTGCATTTCCTTCTAAATATTTTCCTTGAGCAGCTGCACACTTTTACCTACATCCATAAAGTTGTTTGAAGCATTATTCCCGGAATACATTCTTTTAAACCTCTTTCAGCATTTTTGTCATGTTTTTGATGATGTCTTTAGCACTTGTGATGCATCACCCTTTTATGGCAGATTTCAACTGCAGAAAAAGGAAAAATATTGGGTGGTGCCAAGCCAGGAAAATATGAAGAATGCTTCAGTGACGTCACATTGTGCTTTCTGAGGTACTATCTCCGGTAAGGGTCCTTCATGTTTCTTGTTGTTCATGAGTCACCATTTTTGGAACCAAATGCAGACAAATGTGAAGCATGTTAAAATCATTGCAGAGAATACTGTGAACACTTTCAGCTGATGTCCCTACCTCTGACACTATTTCCCTTACACTTTTTCTTCGGTCACGTCGGGCAATGTTGCATACAGGCTCAATCTTTTTGGCAGTTAAAGTGGTGTGCTAGCACCTGCAGCATGAATCATCATCAAAATTGACAGGACCATCACAGAAATGCTTATGCCACCGGTTGTTCTTCATTGTCATTTTACCATATGCTTACAGAAGCATGGCTGATGTCTCTGGCGGTGATTTACGAAGCAAAACGAAAAATTTTATGCTTGCATAGTTGCCGACATTTTCAACTGTGACGTTACCAAACGTGCGATAAATAAAGAGACTACCAGTGCTCCACACTAACAGCAAATGGGATTGCTCCACTTGCTGTGATACAATGTTATGGATACTGCCAACTTCTCAAACCAAAAATTCCCAGTGGGATTCTTCATTCCCACAATTGGGATGATTCCATGAACTTTTTGAACCTACCTTGTGTGTATAAATAAATATAAATTTTGTCACACATGTGTGTTTTTATGTGTTGAACTTTTTCACCCCAGAATGTATTTAGTGAGCATGTTTATTAACTCTGAGCTTCTCATTAAAAGTTTGTTCTGTTGTATGAAAAACTGGCTATGATCCTGTAATCTTAACATGACTTGACCTGTATGAATTGACAGTTACTGTGACAAAGTTAGTGTAACTTATCCTTTGCCAACATATATATATATATATTTTTTTTTTTTCAGACATTCTCATGTTGGTTGCTCTGACATCTTCTGTGTTCATTTTTTCCGAATTGAAGAAGTTGGTTGAAAGGTACATGGTTCGCAGACAAGCAGCAAAACAATTTTATGACTCAGACTTCGTATGAACGTGGTACCAGCGGTGGCCAAATTGTGCCTTCATTCCTTTCGAAGTGGACCTGTCATTTGCATTTTGAAATTCATGCGCTCTGAATGGCTCATGGTTGAAAGTCAATGGCATGGTAGTACTGTGTGATATGAACTATTTTGATGCCATTTCTTCATGAAAGCACTTACTTATTCACTGACTCTTTACTTGTACAGTTTCATAGAGGAGGATGTACTTGCACAATACACACACATCCCAAGCTGTGCTGTATATGTGATGTAATACCCTGTTGTGGTATTATGTGGTTCTCATTGGCTTTTAAGTGATTAGGTTCAGTTGTGTTGATTTTTTTTTTTTATTAGTTAGCTGGAAATTTATGCCCAGCACTTTCTATTGTTACTACACACAAGTTCAAAACTACTGCTTCACCCAGTAAGATCTGAGGAATTCAAACTCAAACCTTCTTTAGTGATATCTATCAAAAGTAAAACCAAGGGGAAAGATTCACCTCAGAAGTAAAGCTTCATTATCAATTGAGCTTTTTCTTTTTCAAAACTGGTTGACATAATTTTCTCCAGCATAAGTTAATTTCATGGGAAACATAAGAATACAGAAATGCAGTTACTTTGGAAGCTGTTTTCTATTATTGTGGTTCAGGTTAAGCATCCAACACTTTTGCAAACCTGGTTTGTTCTTTACACTTTTCGTACTCTTTTAAGCACAATGCACTACAAAGTACCGTATTTTCCAAGATTAACATCACAGTTCTGTGTATTTCCTTGTTTTGTTATCAAGAATATTGCCTCACTGAGATTAAGGCTTCAGGTAAATATACCACAAAGGATTTTTTTTTTTTTTTTTTTTGAGGACCATTCGACCTACTTTTAGATACTGTTATTAAATGAACTTCAAGATACAATGATATCCTATTCGTTGAGATGAAATTTGTAATTCTTGACAATAGTAGTAGAGTACATTGTATGCCTTTAATCCAAAATAAATGAGTCAGTGGGGAAGAGGGGTGTTAAGTAAAAAAGAAAAACGTTTATTTGTAATGCACTTCAATGTGCCTGCACACTTGCATCTAATAACATCAGTGATGAATTAAAATGAGAGTCGTCACCACTATTTTCCTTTTGTACTTGTATACCTCTTCCTCCTAAAGAATGTCCTTTACACCCCTTCCAAAGGAAAGAGGGGGTGAAAGGCAATGCGTTCTTTGCAATAGGGCATTTGTTATCAGTCTTGCAGCACTAGGGTAGGTAATCGAAATGCGAGAGGTGAATGTCATGTAGTCTGTTGCATACACCAACATGGTTTGCTCGTTTAGAAAGAGCAACATCTCTGTAATTTCATGTGTGAGGAAGTGTGTGATAGTGGAAGCGTCTACAATTTCATAGTTTTCCCTGTTGTAGACTCATCAACTGTACTGCGAGCAAGACCAAGAAGAAATCTGCGTTTTACTCATGTCGGAGGAAGACGCAAATTTGCTGTCAACGATACCATAATTTTACAACCTATCACTCAGGTGTTACAAAATGCCAATTTTTTCTCTTTCAAGAGGAGGAGGGTTTGCTGTAGTGAAAGAAAAGTTAGGACTTTAATTAGTCTCTCTCTCTCTCTCTCTCTCTCTCTCTCTCTCTCTCTGTCTCTGTCTCTCTCTCTCTCTGTCTCTGTGTGTGTGTGTGTGTGAAAGTACCTTTTTTTTAATGCCAAAGTAATTTCATATAAATTTCTTTTAAAACTCTGAATGCTGTGTATTGGCAGGGGTGATGAGATCGTTCTCTCTGAATTCAGAGGACTGTAAAAAACATAAAACGCAGTAAAACCTCCTCAACAGGCACTCCCGAATAGCGGACACTTCAATTTAGCAGACAGTTTTGTGGTCCCCAGTCCCAAAGTATATACAGTTCTGTATATTTACCTCCAAAGAAATGGACCATGATCTTGGCCATGAGAAAGTTAAAAACGTGAACATTCAAGGGGGGAAATTGGCAATTTTTTGTCTCAAAAGTTTTGTTTAGCTTCTTTGGATAGTAATATTTTTATCCTCCAAATCCCCATTACTAAAACAATTAGTCTGTGGTTTCAATATGACCAGTTTTTTTTTTTTTTAGAAGTGAAGAAAACAGCTTCCTTCAAACAAAATGGGGTATTCATTGTCAATCCGGAAAATGAATTTAGATGCCATTTTCAAACTAATTATGTGTCAAATAAAATATCAAAAGTATTGCGTACCTAATACTGAAACATATATCGCATGTTACACACTCGGTGAGACACATGCTCCCACCCTGAGAGAAGCCTGAATTATGCAACAAGTCTTAGTTAGTTAAAATATTAATTTACATTCAAACACTCACTCATTAGAATACTCGTGCATCTAAAACTATCCATTAATTAAAACATATCTCATTAGAAACGGCTAATACTCATCGGGGCGGGAGACACGGCTCACTCGAAAAACACTTCGTCAAAGTTATCACGGCAAGCGCTTTCGTGGTCCCATGGACTGTCTCGTCAGGCCACCAACAAACTGCACAAGGAGTGAGCCGTGTCTCCCAACGCGATGAGTATTAGCCGTTCCTAATTAGATGTTTTAATCAATGGATATTTTTAGATGTGTGAGTGTTTAATTGCAAATTAATATTTTAACTAAAATTTTTTATTTGTAAATATCTTTAACTAAGACTCGTTGCATAATTCAGGCTTCTCTCTGAGCATGTAACGTGTGATATATGTTTCAGTATTAGGCATGCAATACCTTTGATATTTTGTTTGTTCAATTTGAAGCACATTTTACCATGAAATTGTCCCTAGGGATATGTCTCATGATATGTATATTTCATAATTATGTGTCTAAACAGTGAAGGAAATTAAAATAATTCATTATGGTTGATGAAGATCTGTGTATCAAAGAAGCAACAAACAGTATGAACTTGAAGTTGTTGCTTTGAAAGATTGGAAGTAAATGCTTTGATTGAGGAAGCATCTGACATATTTGCTGGGACTCCAACTACTACATTCTCCATAGTCACTACAGAAATTGTTGGTCTGTTATGGATTACGGAAAGCATTGGTTATACTATGGAAATCTAAAATCTCATGAAATTACCTTTTTAAAGATGTGCATAAAGTTTATTTTGATGTTTTCAATATTGTTGCATTTCTTCCAGATTTCTCAACATGCTTGGATTTCTAAGCATCTCTGGCCATGTGCAGAGTTATCATGGCCCATGAAATCCCGGAAACATCCTGAAATTTCAGTTCCCTTTCTAAAGTTTGGAAAGTCCTTCATTTTTCATATTTTTTGCATAAAGTCCTGGAGTAATATTAGAATTCTTTCTTGCAAGTGAACATTTTTTTTTTCTTTTTGTTTACTGCAGGACAAAAAAAAAAAAAACATTTTTCTTTCATTCCTTTTGGGGTTTGAAGATGACCATGATAAACTTCCAGTCTGTGTAGGCACTTATTTTACTTACTATATTTACCCAAATTTTTTAGGTAAACTAAAAAATTGTATATTGTATATTTAATGTTTCTCATAAAATGTCTTCAATTTATAGACAATTTTTTAAGCAAAAATTTGCTTTTTTATGAATTTACCCTGTCATTTGCTGCTCTGGTAATTTGTTTTTTACCGAGTGAGTGATATAATTTTATTCATTAGTACTAAAAAGCGCTGAAAACTAAGGATTTTTGATTTTTTGCTACTGAAAAAAGCTGGAAACTGGATTTTTTTGCTGGTTACTACTGAAAATTTCCAATCTGGGTTGGAGTCTCTAATTGTAGTGAGAGAGAGAGAGAAAAGTTTTATTTAAAGGGGATTAGCACTGTTGAAGAATTTCAAAACACATTTTGAAAAACATCCTGCAAACCGCAAAAAAAAAAAAAAAAAAGAAAAAAAAGAAAGAAGAAGAAAAAGAAAAGAAATTTATCAGAATTTTTGCAACCAAAATTTGCCGACTGCTTTTGTTAAATAATGAGAGGTAAATACATATAACTTAAAATTCATGGTGTAACATACTTCATAGTATGTTATTCATTTGGACTTCATTTGGATGCATGTTTAAACATACATCCAAATTTCAAAATGCGAACACTGTATGTGCTGTATTTTAAATTGAAAATACAGTTCTTGTGCTATATGTATCCACAAGTATCGTATTGTTTCTCACTGTAAAACGAGAGCAAACAAATAAAACACTTAATCAAAAAACATTATTTTAATTATATTATATGTACATATTTAACACAAAGTTTTTTATATTGTGAGCCTGGTTGGACTCAAAGGTCAACTCCCAAATAGCGGGTAAATGTTGGAGTCCCAGAGAGTACACTATTAAGAGGTTTTACTGTATATACATAAGAAAGCTACTCTATCTGCCTGAATTCTGGAGAAAACAACTCAAAATTTTACCAGTTTTTTTAATTCAGAGACAACCCACTGTATGCAGGGTCTAAAGCTTTTAGAATACATATATCGTGAACAATGGTTAAGCCGCCCGGATGGCGCAGTGGTCTAAGCGATGGCCTCTGATCATTCGTCCGAACGGGGTCCGGGTTCGAATCCCGGTGAGGCTTGGATGTTGTGTTTGTCTTACGGCACTGGTTCTCTCCCTTCCCTGGAACCAGTGACCCTAAATTAGGGACAGGCGACTGCTTATAGCCCATTGAGTTGCTCACGGTGGTCGTTAAACCTCCAACCAAAAAAAAAAAAAAAAAAAATGATGGTTAAAATTTTTAATGTTGCTTGAAATTGATAAACACTGCATTTCACAGCTGCATATTTGTAAAATTGAGTTTAGTGCTGTAGCATTATAATTGGAAAATACAGTAGTGTATGCATTGTTTGAGGAGAGGGAAAGGTGGCATGGTATTGAGAACTTAGTTACCCAGAAGAACATCTATGTCCCATACTCAGTCATCTACTAAAATTTTGAAACAAGGCAGGAAAGGACATTTTAATACTTAAGAGTTGTTGGAAGAACCAGATAACTTCATGTCTTCTCATTTTAAAATCATTTTGTTACAAAAATTCACAATATTGTATGCCTTGCTTTTATTTTTATTTTATTTTTTAATGTTGCAAGAAATTTGACATTCTTCTGTGAATAGAAATGCTGTGCAGTGAAATAGAATTTTTAAAAATTAGTGGGAATTTTCTTAGTTTATCTGAAAGTGGAGAAATAAAGGTATCCCACTTAAGCTCCTTGTATTCTGAAACAGTTGTACAAGATGTATATTTTACATGTCACTTTGTTTGCATAGCTTTTTTACATGTCACTTTGTTAGTCTGAAAAACTATGATTGTGTTGTTCCGCTTAACTAACTTGAACATAACGTGCTGCTATATAATGCAAGTGCGCTGAAGATGTGCTGTCCAAGTTTGATTCGGTGGTGAGGGCTGTGTTTAATGCTAAATGTTCGAAATTATGGTGAAAAGTGATTTGCCGATTACAGGACTTAAATGTCCAAGAAAAATCATAGTATAATTAGCAACTGGTTTCAGATTTGGTATCTGCTGATTTCTGCAGGTCTTACATAACTTTACATGCTTGGGTTACTCAGTTTCTAAGTTGTTTTAGGTTTTAAAGTATGCTTTAATACAGCCACTACATGTCAGCTGTATATTTGTTGTCATAAAGGCTGGAAACTTAAAAAATATGACCTTGCTTGCTCAAAGAAACTGATTTACCTCTGTAAACCTTTGTGATAGTGATGCAATTATTCTTAATGTAGTGCTTTAAAAATAGTCTTTATTAAAAAGAAATAGTATTTATACAGTATGTGGTCTGTACATTTATGTCAGTGCTGAATTTTAATACTTATACCCATTTTCCCATTAGTTCAGTGCATTTAATTTTTGATGGAATTTACACCCATAGTTTCAAAATATCTTCATAGTTTTATGAAATTTTTGAATTTGGGATTATTTCCTTTTTTATTTGTATTTTATCCTCTTGTCCAAAATTTGTGAGCATTATATGTATGTCTTATTTAAAATCATGCAAATTAAATATTTTTTAAAACAATGCTACTGTAAGAAATAATGCAAGTCTGGTCTTTTTTTACAAAATCAACATAAAGCACTTGTATTTATGTTATGTACTAATATGCCATTAGTTTGTGAAATTAATCTAATGGATTGTTTTTCAATTTTTTTTACCTTTTAGGGAAAAAAAATCAGTATGTTTGATTACTGAATGAAATTATTTAGATAACAAATGTGCCATTATTTTGTTGTTTTAACCACATTTTGATGAATATTTGAGTACTCAAGTGTTAAAAGTGATTTGATTCCTTAATAGACGTATTTTTATATCCAAACTCATTCTCACTTCATTTTCATTATTACTGTTTACTGGTAGAATCTTTCATTTGGTTTCTTAATCAGTAATGAACTGCAGAAATTATTAAGTGGTTCTTTTTATGTGTTTCATACATGCACCCTAAATTTTAAGTAGAAAACCATTCCTTGATTAAGACATTTTTTATAAATGCTTCTTGTTGTGCCAAGGGCATGGTGTGTGTGGTGTTTGGTGTGTGATATGAATGTTGTTCGATTCTCAATTTAGGGGTTATTTTGCATTACTGGAGCCAAATATACCAGGGCAAGTCAAAAGTTCAACCTGTTTGCAGCTAGAAAGTAGCTAACAGTACCACTTGGCATTTTCAGGACAGAAACTCTGACACCAAATTCTACATACACCACTGACACAAAATACCATCCTTGTAGAAAATGGGCCATGGAGTGAAGCATTTGGTAGTCAGATGGGGCTAGATTTGGAGTCATGAAAGATGAGGTAAGGTCTGTATTGCATAAAGGTTGGGCTGTCTAGACTATGAAAGGTGTGGTAAGTAAGGTCTGGACTATATGAAAAACAGGGTAAGGTCTGGACTGTGTGAAAGATGGGGTAAGTCTGCACTGTATGAAAGATGAGGTAATAAACTGTGTGAAAGGTGGGGTAAGGTCTGGACTGTATGAAAAACAGGGTAAGGTCTGGACTGTGTGAAAGTCTGGACTGTATGAAAGATGGGGTAATAAACTGTGAAAGGTGGGGTAAGGTCTGGATTGTATAAAAGGTGGGGTAAGGTCTGGATTCTATAAAAGGTGGGGTAAGGTGTGGACAGTATGAAAGGTGGGGTAAAGTCTGGACAGTATGAAAGGTGGGGTAAAGTCTGGACAGTATGAAAGGTGGGGTAAAGTCTGGACAGTATGAAAGGTGGGGTAAAGTCTGGACAGTATGAAAGGTGGGGTAAAGTCTGGACTGTTAGAAAGATGGAGTAAAGTCTGGACTGTATGGAGAGCAGAGTAAGGTCTGCATTGTATGGATGACAGTAGGATTTCAGCATCTTCCAATTCCTGTAGTTTTCAGAGAACCACTGTGAACATGCGACTTGGGGCATTATCCTCATGGAAGCAGTGCCCATTTCTTACTGGTGATCCCTAGGTAGCATTGGCACAGAACATCATAGATCCGCTGCAGTTGTTCACCATATAAAGGTTCTCATCTGCAGCCCAACCATCTGGCAGGAGTTCCAAATGCACAGAACCTGCCTGACTTTCCTCTCGGAACAGCACTTGGTTGTTGTTCTTGGCATGGCCTCAACCACTGGTTCTCGGTGGAAGGATAATCCATTTTTCATCACCTGTGAGGGAACAGTGTTAAAATCTATTATCCTGTGGATTTGACAGCAATCCGTGACAAAGAGAAACAAGTTTCACCTGCTGGGTGTCCATGCATAGGAACCACTCAATGGCACCTGGAAGAGAAACCAAGCTGATACAGGTGACAGATGATGGTGGATTAGGATCACTGCATGCTACCCAGTTCTCATGTACTGGTAATGGGGTTCTCTGTCACAGCTTCGTCTGGGGTGTCAGTGTTAGTGGCTGCCAGACGCCCTGACCTTGGCGTGTCTTTGAGACAACTGTATCCAGCATTGAAATGCCAGAACCATTTTCCTGCAGTGTTGCTGTTCATTTTTCCTCACCTTTAACTGCATAAATTTTTCTTGCATGCTGCTGCCACATTTAACCCTCATTTTTTTCAGTTGATGTAGGAGCACCTGAACAGCATGTTTATTGACCTAAGTCTCCCGCTCATGTTTCTATGCCAAATGTACATCATCATGATACCCCAGTCAATGCTGAGTGTGCTCATTTTGCATTGAAATGGGGCCAAAAATTTTATATAGCTCCAAATGGGATGAACTTTTAACTCGACCTTGTATTGGTGTAGTTCTGAATGTTTGATACTTAAGATGGTTTATTGAACACATACAAAGAATCAGATTATTGCTTAGATTAACAAAAAAATTGTTCCTTAGTTTAAAGATAGACTTTTAAACTGCACTGAAATGAGCTTGCACTTGTTATTGCCATTATATCACTTCTGTTTGCTTTTCCTCATCTTTAATGAGCCAAACAGTGCAATCTTGCTGATGTATAATAAAGGTTTTAAGAAGCATGTATGAGGTATTTTGTTAACTGTTTTCTTTGTGTGCTAACAAGTATAAAAAAAATTGTGAAGCAGACCCTATAAATAGGAAGTATTTCTTTTGGTAACTAATTGTGTGAAGTTTCTTTTTCAATAACTTATATTTTGAAGTTACTTTCAGGTGCTATCTGAAATTTCATGAAAACATTTCACATGGATTTCATGCTTTCATTGCATGCTTATTCTCGTTGTATAATTGTTCTTAACATGAAAACCCCATTAATTAATATAGCATCACTTAAAGCAGTTGTAGTTTAGAAGGCAAGCACATGTAGTATCAGTTAGTGTTTCATATAATTATCTTACAAAATTGTAGGTTAAAATGCCAGCTTATTTAAGTGGCTTATTTAGCTGTTGATTTTCTTTAATAGCTACTCAAATATATTGATTCTGGAAGTTAGGTTTTTGAAGTTAGTATTGAAATAGATATGGAATTTGCCATGCTATCAGGTATCAATGGTATTTTTGCCTGATGGGCTAGTTTAGAAAGGAAAAATTGTTTTCCACTGCTTAAAGAATTCTTGGTTGAAACATTTTTGTCAAAGCAGTTATGTGATGTATAGACTACACTTGATCCTTATGCAGAAAGAACAGTCTTGAGTTTTCAGTGATGACAAACTAGAGAGAAGTACTTTAATTTCACTTTAAAGCTATGTATTTATCAATTCTATAAGTTATTTTACTGGATTGTAATCTGTCTTTTACGTGAAACATTTTTGCAAACACTATATATAAAAACAATAAGATGCCTAATAAAATACCTGAAGGACAGAATAATCTTGTGAAAAAATACTTTGCTGTTTTCAATATATTTGTGCTGTTGTACCATATAAGTAATTGTAAAATCTCAGATTATAAATATTTTACAGATTCATACACAACATAATATGAGTTCAAATAATGTGAACACCGGTGATTCGTGTTGCTTAAGGCGGCATTTTTTTGCTTATTGTAAGCATGTTAAGTTTCATTTGGATTCACTTGCATTGAAACTCTTACCTTGTGCAAGTGTATCCATGTATTTAAGGAATATCCCATCATAGTCTCTCCTCATCATTACATAAGAACAAAGAATATCTAGTTTGGTTGAGAGCCATAAGTTTTTTTATATATTTTAGTTAGTTTTTCTCTCATAATATGGCACACACTAACACACCTTCAGTGCTATGATTTTAACGAATTGTGGCAACAGTTGGTTTGCATGAAAATTTCAGAAATGAGTGAGTGAGTGAAGGAGTCCTGTTGTTTAATAAGGGCAAAAGTATTTCTTGTCATTTACTGGGCTGTCATTAGTGACTCAGGATTGCTGAGTTGAAATTTATCTTGTTTGTAGACTGTTGTGCATGCTGATTCGGGTGTTACTCAGTCAACAAAAAGCAATCTGAATATTATCTGAAGCATTTCACAGAATAATCATATTTTTATATTCTCATTTTTCACTCTTGGGAATAAAATAAAAATAAATTACATCACTTTCATTTCAAAGGTAGCTGATTTTATGGTGTATTGCTCTTGTGGCCTAAACTACATGCATGTTTGTTTGTTTTTTAATTCTGTTTAACCCTCTAAGCAACCAATGTACCTGAACCAAATGGTGCCCAAAATTTTATGTGCTTGGTAAACAGAATGACCCCTCTGAGCAGTACTGACCACAAACCTCTGGCTGGTGGTAAGTATGCCCTTCTAGTCCTTTATTCTCTGCTCCATTATCCAAGACATGATGGGAAAGAACTAGTCCCCCTATCATGGACATCAAGCCACTGGGTAGAAACAAGTGACTCAAACATCTCTCTCCTTTCTTGGGTTTGTCACCATCATTGTCACAACCCTTTTAACAGGTAATTAGTTAGAGAAGATTAGTGTCAATCCCCCCCTTCTCAGTAACAACTCTGAATAACAAAGCTAAGAAAAAAAAATACGCTTTCTGATGCTCAGTTCACTCATTCCAGCTGCATTTGGCCCATTTCTTAGACAGTGAATATATTCGTTCAAGTTGATTTCATCCCATTTTGCTAACCCTGAATTAGTTCGTTCCAGCTGGTTAAAGGCTTAATGCTATTTTTTTGCATTTTAGTTCAAAATTTTAATCTACAGTGACACTATAACTAATTCAACTAGCACATAATCATGGTTACTATGTGCAGTATATATGTATAGCTGGGAACCAGAAGGGGTTTTTTTTAGCATAAATTGGTATATGCTGAAATCAATTTAATTTGATGCTGTTGAGTCAGGTATGTCTGTTGCTGAACTTCGGGTATTTGCTTTGAAATTCACATTTCCTGTTTTTCTCTGAATGAAGAATGAATAACTGCTGGATATTTTATCACAAATGCATCAGGGCTTCTTCCCCAATGCATTGAAGCAGATATAAATCAAAACAGCTCTTTTAATTTGATGTTGCTACCAACATTAGCATAATTATGGTCTGATAAAATATTGTAATTGCATTTGGTGTCCAAATGCTTCTGCTCGAACTGTTCGTTAGATGATAATTGTAGTCGCTTTAAATCATCCCATTCCTCTGGATTTTACGCATTAACATGTTTCTGGTTATACTGAAAATTTGCATTTAAAAATAGCTCATGCCATTTTCATCTGCTCTTGGAAGATTTAAATTGTGTAAATACATGAAATTTTGCTTATTCTTCTGTCACATACTTGGATCATGGCTGATGTGACAAACTGAGCTTACTTGTAGGTGTATGACTTACGATTCATGTGAGATTGAAAAATACTCAAATATTTTTATACACGTGCATACCAATATCATGTGATCTGCTTGTTGAAAAAGTCATTTGTTCAGAAATTTGTAATGTGCTGTGCTATTTTAGGTTGCATTTAAATTGTTATGCAGTAAGTTATTGCTCCTTGTATGGTTGCACTGGGTGTTCTTTAAATAAAGCTTCTAGTACAGTTGAACCTATGAATGGCCAAGAGAAAGACAGCAAGAGAGAGAGTTCTAAGATTCTTGTATATTAGTAAACATTCTCAGTTATTTATTTATGTTGGAGAACAAAAATATTCCTTTATACTGTAAATAAGTACATGGTGTAAATTTTTTAGATGGAAATGTGTGTGAAGCTTTTGAAATGCTTAGAGAGTTATTATGAATAATAAAAATTTTGCCAATTAGTTTGTTTGGCGTTATTTTAAGAATCAACGATATTTTTTATTACACTGTGTGTGAGAGTGAAAGTTGTGACTATTAATGTTTCCAAACACTTTATTGTGCTTTTTTACAAGAGTTGTACTGAAAGTAATGCAAAAGTGGACATAACTTTTTTATTAACTGGCAGAGGTCGTTCAAATTGCACAGGTTGGTAGAGTAACTCTTCCTCTATACCAGTGGTTCTCAAACTTTTTAGCCTGTGGAACCCTTTTTTCAACAATGTCTAGCAATGGAACCTCTCTATAAAGACCATTTAAAAATTAATGTACCTGTATGCCTATTATTTATCTCTGATTTGAAATGAAATGGAAAAAATAAGCAATCAATAAAAAGGTAATGTAGAGCCAAGAAAATTTATTATGCCAATGATGCAAGTATTCATTAATGAAAAATATTAATGTGATGAATGGCTTTGCTTTTTATTGCCACATAATTCTTTAAAATTCGGTTCTATCAAATAAAGTTGTAATCTTATATGGGGCTCTGCATTCAGCTTATTCCGGTGCTTAGTTTTTGTTGAGGCATACGCAGAAAAGCTAGTTTCACACAGATAGGTTGTCGCAAATGGTAAGAGTACTGGCACAGCTTTTTGTGGTAGTAATGGATATTTTCCGGTCAAACTGCACCAAAATTCTGCCACTGGTACTGTTTTATGAAGAGATGTCACAGAAAAATATAACGTCAGTTCAATAAATTTTCCATATTCATCAGATGAAAAGCCTGGAAGTTTCTCATTTATAACAAAGGAATTTTTAATCCATAATTTACTTTTTATTTTTTTGTGCTGCTCATCAGGAAAATAGTGCCTCATTGAATAGTGGAGAGCTTCCAGATGCTGGGTGATTTTATCATATTGTTTGTTTTCTGTTTCTGTAAAGATGTTGAGACCGCAACGGGAGAAACTGGAACACTGTGGGGGACAAGGATGGCAACTCCCCCACAAGCTATATCTCCTGAAACATTATCTTTCCGAAATGCACTGTAGCCTCGAACTGAAAGGAGGTCTGATGGTTTAAGTTTTGTCTCCTGGAGGCAAAGGCACACCGGAGAGTATGACGAAAGCAGATGTTTCACGTCGTCATGTCTTGTCCGAAAGCCTCGACAGTTCCACTGAACGATTTGATCCATGGTTTGAATTGTGGTGAATGAGAAAAAGAAAAACGAAAAACAAAACCCGAGAAAAACTGGGACAACTAAAAGTTGTCCGATTCCATCATTTCGTCTGCAATGTCCATTTGCGCTTGGGACTGTTTTGTCCGACGCCCTGTAGTTTCTGGTGGTAAAATGGGGCGGTATTTTGGTTCCTGTGTCGCAGATGATCTTGCCCGATCCTGGTTCTTATGATGGGAGTTTGGAATTTTTCCCACGGAATATTTCTTTGGCCTATTTTTCACCAAGCATACACTTAACCGTGTCAATAGCACATGGCTTGATTAGATTCTCTGCTATTGTATGAGATTCACCTGCTGGTGCTATTTGATAGCTTACTAAAAAGGAAGCCTCTGTAGCATTTGATAGCTTACTAAGAGAAAGTGCTATTTGATAGCTTTCAAAAAGGAAGCCTCTGTAGCTTTTTCATTTGCTGTATGTGCTGCATGAAAAATATTATTTTTTTCATTTTTAAAAGTTCATCACACTTGCGCACAAAAAAAATCAACATTCTTATCTTTGAGCTCTCGATGTGTAGTCTTCAAATGGCGCCGCAGTTTAGCAGATGTCACTGAACAATTTTGATAAACTTTGCGGCATAGGACACACTGCGGATTATCATCAGCATTCATAAATCCGAAATCAATATAGCTCTCATCATACTTTTTTCTTTCCGCAAAGTTGGCAGTTTTATCTTGATCACACCTTCCAGAACGTGTATCATTTTCTTGAACTGAAGCAAATTCTTTTGTTTCTTGGTCATTATCATTCTCATCTATATGAGAAGTATCGGGCACTGATGGAGAATTCGACTAAAACATTTCGGAACTTGAACGTTTTAACATACCCTATTTAAGCCAACGATCCATTTCTAACGTTAAGTAGAGTAGAGAGCATAGTTCAACAAAAACACACACTGACTAACATTGACAGGCCAAAACTACGCAGCAATTCTTGCATCACCGGCACAGTACAGCCGTCCAGATGGCTGTCAAGACCTAGGCAACAATGAAGGCCGTAAATCGCCTTATCAGCGTTTCAGGCGCCAAACTGTTTTGACTCCTCCCTCAATCTTTTTGCACACTTTTTTTGAGCTGTTCTGCCCCACGTAGTTTTCATAGCTCACTGTCACATTTTTTTCCTGTTTTTTTTTATTATTATTATTGGTTGCGAAGAATTGGTTGGTTAAAGCTGTCATCGGGAAAAATATGGAATTAACAGATTTTCTTGAAAATTTCGGCGATGTTTTAGGAATTGCTTGTGAAACCCCTGGAGGGCAGTCGCGGAACACACTTTGAGAAACACTGCTCTATACAAAGGTACTACTCTACATAGTCTCCATCACAAACAGTGCATTTGCAGAATCGTTAAACCCAACTCTCGAATCCTCTTTGAAAAAAAAATCAGGTGTGGACTGTTGTGCCCATTGCTTCACAGCCATTTTCACCTCATCTATGTCATTAAATCATTGTCCCCGGAGACTGTCCCTCGTCGGAGCAAACAGGTGGAAGTCAGAGGGCACCAGATCTGGGCTGTATAGTGGACCACCGACCAGCCTAATTTGCTGATCACCAGATTTGTTGCCAAAGATGTGTGTGGGCTTTCATTATTATCATGGTGAATGTGGATCCTTTTCAGATTCTTGTTCCGTCTCTTCCGTTTTATGGCTTCTCTAAGCTGCTTGAGTGTCTCAGTGTATTGGTCACAGTATGGCCACATTCCAGAAAATGAAGGAGAATGACACCTCGTCATCCCAAAAAAACAGTCACCATGACTTTCTGTTCTGATTACTGGCTCTTGAACTTGTTAGGCCTTGGTGAAGAGGTGTGATGCCATTCCATGGATTGATTCTTAATTTCCAGATCCTAAAGATATACCTGCATGCCATCCCCTGTCACCAGATCAGAAAAAAAAACTTGTCTTCATTGGCTTCAACGCTTGTAGCAGATCAGAGCAGATTTCCACCCTTCTCTCCTTCAAATCAGGTGTCAACTGCCGAGGTACCTCACTTTGCACACACTTTCCGATACCCAAAGTCTTCCACCATCTTCTGTATGGCATTGTGACCACAGTCCAGTTGTGCAAGAAGCTCGCAGATTGCGACGACTCTTTCCACGTGAATCAATTTATCCGCTCGCTGACGATTCATGTCCGTGGTCACAGATGATGGTCTCCCAATGCATGGTTTGTCTTCAATGCTGGTTTCCTCCTTTAAACTTTTTCATTCATCTGTTCACATTGCTCTTGTCGATGGTGTCATCTCGGTAAACATTCTGTATCCTTCCGTGGATGTCGGACAGCCTGACCCTTCCTTCGTCAAGAACTCAATGACGGCACATTGCTTCTGCTTGGAATCCATTATTTACCTGCAATGAAGAAGAAGAGTTATAATAGATGAAGAAATTACTCTTCCAACATGTGCAATTTGAACGACCTCTGTCGGTTAAAAAAGAAAAAAGTTATGCCCACTTTTGCGTTTACTTTCGTACAACCTTTGTATGAACTATAAAAATACAACCATATTTTTTTCTGCACAGAAACGCCACCTTATTTTTGCAGTTTTCCATGTATTCGTCCTTCAAAAAACTTTAAAATTGTGTCGCCTTGGAGCAGGAGTTTGAACCCATGTCTCCCGATTTCAGTTAGAGTATGCTACCATTACAGGACCCAAGATAATGAAGTCCCAAACAATTGAAGCTAGAAGCTGCTGGTTATAGGAATCTGAACAAACTTTTGATTTATGCTATTTGAAGCAGCCTGATGTTCCCTCAGTACAAATTTTCTGAGGAAAACAGTGAAAATTAAGTGCTTGCATGCTTTTGGGAATATTCCTTCTCCAATATTTTCTGTGGTTATGAAGATAAAATATGTCTCAAAAGTCCTTGACACATTTTTAAAATTTATTAAAAAAACACACTTCAGGATATGAAGATAATTTTTGCAGATTTTGTTAACTTACTTTTTTTTTCTGTTTCCCAAATAAGTCACATGTAGCTCTACTGATTCAATCACAAGGTTAGTTGAAAAAAATTCTACTCCAAGAGACATGCGTTGGGTAGTTTTTCAAAATGAAATCTGTTACCCAAGTGCAAAGAAATTTTCATCCAAAATTTGGAAAAAATCTTCCAAGTCACAATAGAATCTTAGCTTGGTACGAGAAGTTTCTGCATACTGGAAGTGTCCTTGATAGGCCACGCACAGATGAAGCCTTTTCACAAAGCCCTACTTAATCAGTGTGAACTTCTGCAAAGGAATTGGCAATTCCTCATGCAACAGTACATTGAGTCTTACACACCGCAAACTCCACCTATATGCCTAGAAAGTGCAGATATTGTAAGCTTTACAGCTGGACGACATGCCACGCAATTTTAACTTTGCTGTGGTCATGCTAAATTATCTAGAGGCAGATAATGACTTCCTACGAAACATTGTTTTTACAAATGAAGCAACTTCTCATGTTTCAAGTAAAGTCAACCACCACAATATCAGAATTTGAGAGAGAGAGAATCCACATCACTTCATCGAACATGTCCAGAATAGTCCTAAAGTGAATGTGTGGTATGCCTTGATGGCTGATCATGTGATTGGACCTTTCTTTTTCACAGAATCCACAGTCACAAAAGAAATTTATTTGGATGTAATTCAAATTTTTTTCTGTCCCTCAAATTTGCCATTTGCATCCTAAAATTGTTTGGCAACAAGATGATGCATTGCCACATTTGGGTAAAGTTGTGCAAACATTTTTAAATTAGGAATTTCCAACTAGGTGTATTGGATGAGATGGACACATCACATGGCCTTCCCGCACTCCAGGTATCGTATCTCTAGACTTCTTGTGGGGGTATGTGAACAAAGTTTATTCGTGCAAAGTGTTGATGAACTGAAAACTTGCATAGCTGCATTACAGAATCCACTTTGGCATGTACATAGGCAAAGATTGAATATCGGCTTGAAGTTCTCCACACAACAAAAGGTGCCTATATTGAAGTTTATTAACTATACTGGGGGGGGGGTTGAAGTAAGTTCACAAGATCTGAAAAAGTTTGTTCCCATCCCAAGTAGTTTGGTTTTTTTAATAAATTTTTACAATGTGTCTAGACTTTAGGGACACCCTGTATAAATACAGTTAAAAGCCATTTATACAGAAAATGATGTTGAGGATGATAGATTCTTTTACACCTCTATAAACAGGATTCACACGCCCACTGGAAGAAAAAGTCATGGAATTTGATTTCCTTTTTTTTTTTTTGTTTTTCAGGCCTGGAAGGTCTTTGATTTTTTGTACTTTTGTGAAGAATAGTAAAATTTTTTCTTGCAACAACAAAAAAAAAAAAAATTAGATTGATTTCATCACTTTACTTCTAGCTCCCTGTGGCATCCCTTTCTTCCATGGAATGTGGAGACGAAATGTCGTTTCATGGGATGCTGCAGTACAAGATGTTTGAGTGCCACATTTCCAGCAACATTGGCTTGTGGTATGACAGCTGTGTGCAGCTGGAGTCATCACAGAAAGAAGTGATCTTCCCATGAATTCAAGATGGCCATTCCTTATAGCATGTGCTTTCTTCACTGAAAGATTATCTGGCTTCACAGATGCCAGTGTGCATGGGAATAGATAATCTTCAGTGCCATGCCAAAATTGTTTCATATGCTTATCATTGTGGTAAGTTCCAGATTGCTTCATATAAGTTTTATACAGCAATTTAATACAGGAAAGGCCGCCCCGGTGGCGCAGTGGTCTAAGGCGCTGGCCTCTGATCATTCGTCCGTAAGGGGTCCGGGTTCGAATCCCGGTCAGGCATGGATGTTGTGTTTGTCTTACGGCACTGGCTCTCTCCCTTCCCTGGAACCAGTGACCCTAAATTAGGGACGGGCGACTGCTTATAGCCCATTGAGTTGCTCACGTTGGGCGTTAAACCTCCAACCTCAAAAAAAAAAAGCCGCCCCGGTCTAAGCGATGGCCTCTGATCATACGTCCGAACGGGGACTGGGTTCGAATCCCGGTGAGGCATGGATGTTGTGTTTGTCTTACGGCACCGGCTCTTTCCCTTCCCTGGAACCAGTGACCGTAAATTAGGGACGGGCGACTGCTTATAGCCCATTGAGTTGCTCACGGTGGTCGTTAAAAATTAAATAAAAAAAATTAGGGTCACTGGCTCCAGGGAAGGGAGAGAGCCAGTGCCGTAAGACAAACACAACATTCATGCCTTGCCAGTATTCGAACCCGGATCCCTTTCAGGCGAATCGTCAAGAGCCATCGCTTAGACCACAGTGCCACCACAGATTCTTATTGCTTTGTTTTATACTTTGCAAATTGAGGTGCGTTTAGAATTCTTACGGAGTCCTATGGTTCCACTGTTACAGAGCGTTTGTTAAATGTTCAACGAAGAGGCAAAATTTTCCTGTATTATTATTATTTTTTTTTTTTTTTTGATATCTGTAGACCCCTCTTTTTATTTCACGCGATATTCATTTTTCATGAGCTCATGGGGTAAAAATATTTTTCAATAAAACAATTTGAGGAACAAAATCGGGTGATTAAGGATAATATGAAGGAACGATAATGCGGTATATTTAAATTCGCATTGTTGCAACTTCACGTATCAGGTGTTTGTTGTATGTAGCGGCGTATTTTCTATTTCATAGCTGATTTTCATCGAAATTGAGAACTTGCTAATTAAATAACAGTAAATGGTTGAAATCCGTTTTTAATGGCGCAGAATGGCATTTTAATGCCTTTTTTTTCTTGTTTACAGCATATTTAAAATCAGTCATTGCAACCATGACTATGTACATATATCTTCATTTTATTCTGCTACAAATTTTGCAGTTATACGTAGGTTAATCAGAAAAAAGATGACAAGTGCTATGAAGTAAACGCGGGATGTCGTACCAGTGGCATAGATGACACGTACGTACCAGAGATGGCGCTAATGCTCCAGGCATCGCTGCGAACTTCTGTGCCCAGTGTGAGATGCGTAGTGACATTTCGAAATGAGTGCGGTTGGAAACGTGGTCTCAGATGGAAGTGATCATATGTAGAGGATTTTAGGAAGGGAGTGTCTGACTCCAGGTCTTAAACAACCCTTAGAAATAGGAAGCTAGAAGATTTGGCCTAGAGTGCCAGATATGAAAGTGACACGGAAGCGAAGGGGGGGGGGAGACACCCTTATTCATTACCGGGGGCCAGTACCTGGGGTCCGACGGCTTCACGTGCCCGCAGCAGAAATTCATCGGCATCTCGTCGAAGTTTGCAACGTGATGTCTCGACAACACGTGGCGAATTGGTGCCATTCATTTCAATCCGGCAAGGATGATGTAGGGAATCGACATCGCATAAACAGTGGATGTACAAGTTCGTCGACTACAGAGATCAATGCTGCACGTGTGGACAAAATGGTTCAAAATGACTGAAGGTAACTTTGCGCCACAGCTGGGATTGAGATATGGCGTTGTTCAACATCTTGTGGTGGATCTTTTGCAGTACTCCAAGGTTTGTGCGAGATGGGTAACACGTTCTTTATCCGTCAATCACAAAGCAGCAAGAATGATGGCATGTTTGGCATTCCTGCAGCGTTACGCTGAAAACGGACACAGCTAGCTGTCTTTACCGCATTGTGACTTGGGACGATACGTGGGTTCCACCACTTCCCTCCTACCAGCAAAAGGAACATGCTGCTTTACCGCGAAGAAGGAAGTTTTAAGTCACACCGTCTACTGGAAAAATCATGGCACCAGTTTTCTGGAATTCCTGGGGTGTGCTTTTGGAGGATTTCTTAGAGCATGGACGCACCATTAATGCTGATTAGTCCTGTACCACGCTGAAAAAATTGCACGAGAGCATCGAAAGAAAACGACCAGGTCTGCTGAGCGATGGTGTTTCTCCTTCACTATAACGCGAGGCTGCACACCGCCAACGCCAAGTAGCACTTTCTCCACAAATTCCGGTGGGAGGTGTGGAAGCGCCAGGCCTACAGCTCAGGTTTGGCTCCTAGTGGCTTTCACCTCTTTCCTGCCCTGAAAGAGCATCTGTCTGGTTCTAGTTTCACGTACGACGACAACGCGAAAACAGCTACAACAAAATGGTTACATTAGCAGGGACATGATTTTTTTTTTGATTAGAGGTTTAACGACCACCGTGAGCAACTCAATGGGCTATAAGCAGTCGCCCGTCCCTAATTTAGGGTCATTGGTTCCAGGGAAGGGAGAGAGCCAGTGCCGTAAGACAAACACAACATCTATGCCTGACGGGATTCGAACCCGGACCCCTTACGGACGAATGATCAGAGGTCAGCGCCTTAGACCACTGCGCCACCGGGGCGGCGGACATGAATTTTTTGGTCCGGGATGGACAAACTGGTCATCCGGTCCGACAAATGTCTGAATCGTCACTGTGATTTCGTTGAGAAATAGTAAATTATATCTTTTGTCACATTGCACAAACACTTCTTGTTTTTTTTTATTATTGGAGGTTTAACGACCACCGTGAGCAACTCAATGGGCTATAAGCAGTCGCCCGTCCCTAATTTAGGGTCAGCCGCCCCGGTGGCGTAGTGGTCTAAGCGATGGCCTCTGATCATTCGTCCGAAAGGGGTCCGGGTTCGAATCCCGGGTGCCGCCCCGGTGGCGCAGTGGTCTAAGGCGCTGGCCTCTGATCATTCGTCCGAACGGGGTCCGGGTTCGAATCCCGGTGAGGCATGGATGTTGTGTTTGTCTTACGGCACTGGCTCTCTCCCTTCCCTGGAACCAGTGACCCTAAATTAGGGACGGGCGACTGCTTATAGCCCATTGAGTTGCTCACGGTGGTCGTTAAACCTTCAATCAAAAAAAAGAAAAAAAATAAATAAATCCCGGGAGGCCTGGATGTTGTGTTTGTCGTACGGCACTGGCTCTTTCCCTTCCCTGGAACCAGTGACCCTAAATTAGGGACGGGCGACTGCTTATAGCCCATTGAGTTGCTCACGTTGGGCGTTAAACCTCCAACCTCAAAAAAAAAAAAAAAAGCCGCCCCGGTATGCCACCAAAGAAAGAAGAGACAGAATTGGTGTAGTATGTTGTAGTGGTCAAGGCGTCAGTCTAATGAACGGTGGGGGCTGGGGGTGGGAGGGAGTTGGTAAATCTTTTATCTTGAGTACATACCGTAGCAGTAAAACAAAAACGTAGAATGAACGTTACTTTGTAATTAATAGTGTTTGAGAAATATAAAAATGCCTGTTCCCATGCACAGTTTTTTCGTCACTTTAGAAAGGAATTAATGATATCGTTGCTTCACTGATAAAACCAAGAATGTGAGAATTTTTCGATTGTTGACTTTACATCATATAAAATTTTATTCGCTAATGCATAATACAGATGCAACTTGATGTAAATGTTATGTGTAGTGCTTGAACAGTCTAATGTAATTGCAGAAGTCATTCTCTTATGAAATTTTTTTAAATAGCGATAATTCAAACTTCAAAATTTCGCATTCGTGATTTGAAATTGTGGCGACGATATGCACAAGGAGTACAGAATAAGGAGAGAGAGCATGTGTTCTCACCCAACGAGATAGAAATACATAGAGTGCTTCTGTGATTGGTTCTCTGCCGAGGCAGCTGAAGCCAACGCGGGGAGAGCCCGCCATCTTTGATGAGGTACAAATTCTGCGTGTGTCAAGGAGTCACCTCGGTTCTTTCAGCTGTTCGGTGATCGTGTTATGCTTCATTACAAATTTAGTGTTACAGTTTCGTGAATAATCACAATTATCAGCACATTGTTGATATTTAAAATGCCATAGTACTGCGCAGCTTTTGATTGTAAGAATAAAAGGAACAAGGATTGTGGAACTACATTTCACAAGTAAGCATTTTAAAATAAGGTTGAGCTGTAAATGCTCAGTTAATCATAAAAGGTGGTCTAATTACTACATGAGTGTGCTTTTTTACTTTTTTTACTGATAAATGCATAACATCAACCATTATCAACCCACTGCTGGATGAAGGCTTCCCCAAGTTTCTTCCACAGCTGTCTGTCTTGAGCCTGTCTCCTTCGTGTCACTCCTGCATGATTTCGAATTTCATCCATTCATCTCCCATGGGGTATTCTTCTGGGTCTTATATATACATAGAGAGAGAGAGAGAGAGAGTGAGAATTGTATTGTGTTAAGTATTTAGTGTATGTGCTGGGAGATACCTTTATTATGGTCAAGTTACCACAATTGCCTTGCGTACCCACGAATAAGGCTTACAGATTTGTGTTGTTGAATGTCAAGACTAACAAACAGATTAGAAACATGCCCAGTGCTAAGGACTTTTAATTTTTATTAAATAAAAACCAGGTAAGTAGTAGTTTTCTTCTGATTATGTAAGATAGGGGCAGTTGGTAAAAGTATTTTAATATTGGTACCTCTTGGCTGTGTAAACTCATTGTTTGCTTTCCGTTTTTCTTCGAACTTTTTTTTCATTTAAAACTCTCATAAAATATTTGGCGTCTATGTATTTGGAGTGATAAGCTGTGGGATGATTCAGCATTCTCATGGTGATGACCCACGAATATCTAAAATTTTTACCGAAATTGCGGATTGAGTGCAACTGTATTTTTTATTTTTGTGTTTCTTTTTTTTTTTTTTTTTCATTTACTCTATTACCGCTGACTTATATTTCTCTGAAAATTTGCTCCAAAAAATTTGTTAAATGTCAAAAAATTACGGCATGAGATTTTATTCAACGACAGCAAGCTGCATCCATTAAAATATCATTTTTTTTAAAAACACTATTGCCGTCAACTAACAATGAAAAGCGTTATTTGATACGTTAAAGTTTTAGTCTCATCCCCTAGGTGTTTATAACAACATTTCTGAGTTATATCCTTATTTAACATCAAACCATATATTACGAAAACTCCCTTGCTTAACACGGAACGGAAATCGTTCTGTACCTCATCAAACATGGCTGCCACTTGTTTCCGGTGGCTTCACCCGTTCCCCGACGTAAGCGCTCTACGTATTTCTATCTCGTTGTTCTCACCATTGAAGCCAGCTAAGTTGGGTGGCCGCCATGTTACATTACCCTCAGTTGCTCATTTTTGCTTTGTAATTTAAGGAAGATTTCAGTTTTTTATTTCGTGTGAGAAGGGCGTTTGCTTATGACTGAATTATGGAATTCTTCATTTGAAGTTCAACTAACATTAAAAGCTGAAGAGAGATCTATTTGCGGATCAAAAACTTGTGATGGAATAGTTAAATATTTCCAGTACGAATTAGAAATTTGTCCAGTTTTCAATAACTCCTATTCAAAGATCACATTTCCGAAAACACTTTATCAAAACTTTGTAAAAGCATTCGTTTCTCACGCACAATAAAATCAGCGTTTTTTTTTTGTTTTATTTTTAATTCATTAATTATTGCATTTCTTATTAGTACATAGTTATCTATCAATGCTAATGGATTTTATTGTGCGGTACGAACGTTTTTTAATTTGCATATTCATTGTACTCTTCATTAAAATTTTGTAAATTATCAAAGTTTAGCACGAACTATTGTTTCAAAGGTAACATTTCGTTGCATTTCTGTCTTCAGAAACATTCACTCGATTACATGAAATAAATCAGGGTTTTCTTCTTCACTTTAGAGTTTGTGAACGGCTTCATGCATTATTTTAAACAGCATGTACTTTTCGTGTGACGAGTTAAAGGGATTTTTGTCGTACGCAGCAGCAAACCGTGACTTAGCAGTTCTTTGAGAGAAAAAAAAAACAGTGGTGATATTATAGACTACATCCATAAATGTACATGATGTTTTTTCTTTTCGCAAGGAGGCTTTAAAAGTGTTAGCCTGCCTATATTGTTTGGTACGTAATTCGATGGGAACGCAGTCAGAAGAGTAGCATAACATGGCTACCGCTCAGAGTGTCGGCTTCAGATCTCTACGTAGGGCTTGCTTATTATGCTCCCTCCTCTTATTCTATCCTCCTTGGATATGCACTCCTCGAAATTAATTCCTGGGTACGCCACCGATAACCATTACCATAAACAACAGCTTCACTGATGCAGAAACAACTTGCCTTGATATCCCTTTTATTATATTTTCTGCTTTATTCTTTCAATGGTGAAATGCACGTATTTAAAAATATTTAAGCATTGTCATTTTCAGTAACTTGGTATGATAGCTTAAATACTCATCATAACGTTGTTTGAAATTTAGAAACAAGCGTTGTGTGGAAATTCATGTACTGGTTCAAGGAGTTTTGTTTTTACGTTCTGTTCTTGTGGCTTACATTGCTTATGGTATTTATTAAAAGTCTTTTCCACTGTCTTGATGATCACATGGTAAACACTGTCTGATTGGATCAGGGGCGGATTTCCGGCTAGGCGCACCAGGTGCGCGCCTAGGGCCCAGTGGCGGCCCGTCAGATGAGGCAAGTGAGGCGCCGCCTCACCTGAAATTCCGCAGAATGAGAAGTGAAAAAAAAAAAAACTTCGGTCAGTAACGAAGATATAAGAACTTTGCAGGATAAATGAAACACTGAAATTTACATTGTGATTCATGAATTAGGTTAAAAAAGGCTTTCAAGAAGAGGAATGAATCATTATTTTTGCAAAGCAGATGCATGTTTTAAGCGCTTAGAGGCGACCGGCTGAATCATCTCGATGAGAAGCCGGTTTTGGGAACTGGGGATCACAGAAGAGCCCTACAGAGTGAACCCCCCACCTCCACGGTCCGAGGTCTACCTAAGGAGGTGCCGGACTTCCAGTAAGAGAAAGGAAATTTCTGAGGCGACCCTCCATTTCGCTTAAACTGGAATCGCATCTCTGCTGTTATTGGAGAACCCAAGGATTGTGTATCCAATGGGCGCGGGAAAATGAGCAGATGACCTTGGTAAAAATTGGTTTTACAGGCGATGACGCCGTTCGCCTCTATATGCTTTGAAGTAGGATGATTTCTACGTAGCTTTAACTATTCGTCAGAGTATATTTGAGTCTAACTTTTTGTAGTGTGTTTTCAATCCTCTCTTTTGCGGGTGTTGGCTAGTTCATAGTAATGTTGAGTTTTTCTTCTTTTTTATTTTGTTATTGTTACTAAACAGCATATTTTGATTTGGGTTGGAAAATATGAATGGCCCAATAAACGACGTGATTTGTGTTCTGGAAGAAATTCCTTTTAAACATTGGAAAGATTATAATAAAAGGGATGTTCTCATATCTGGAAGACCGACACCTGTAATAAGTTCAATATCTAAAGATAAGTGCGGCAAATCGTTTCTTAGGTCTTTCAATAAATCATGGTACGAGATTTTCCCCTGGCTTTCTGGTAGCTATTACAAGCAAACTCTCTTTTGCTGGCCATGTTTACTTTTGAGCAATAAGAAAAATGTGTGGAATACAACGGGTTATTTTGATCTGAAAAACTTTTCTCGTAGTGCAAAATTGCACGAAAGCTCTAAAGAGCATATAACTAATCACGTAGGTCTGAAACGGATGGAAAAAAATATAAACACTATTTCTGATATGCTCAAAGAAAATGCTGCTCTTCATAAAGCTAAGTTTAATGAAAAGGTCAGACTAAATAGGCTTTTTATGGAACATATAATCGATTTAGTTGTCGTTCTAAGCAAGCAAGAACTGCCTTTTCGAGGACATGATGAATCTATTTCCTCATTAAATAAAGGTAATTTCAAGGAGATGTTCCATTTGTTACTTCGTAGGAGCACCCCAGAATTAAAAGCACATTTTGAAGAAATACGAAGCTTATTTTCTGGACAATCTAAAACGATACAGAATGATTTACTGGAGTGTATTCATGAATATATAAACGAATGTGTTAAAAGCGAAATTAATGAGTCAAAATTTTTTTCAGTGCAAGTTGATGATACAACTGATATTACTCAAAAATCACAGTGTTCAATAATTGTCAGATACATATTGGACTCAAATTGTGAAGTAGTTGAGCGCTTCCTTGGTTTTTATGATATCAGCACTGACAGGACTGCTGTGGCACTGTATGATCTGCTAGCATCGGTTTTGGAGGAGTTTGATTTTAAATCAAAGTTAGTAGGCCAGTGTTATGATGGTGCAAGCGTTATGGCTGGAGAGTTCAGCGGTCTGCCGAAAAGAGTCAAGGTAGAAGCCCAGCAAGCTTTATTTACCCACTGTTTCGCCCACCGCCTTAACCTTGTCCTACAACAGGGGTGCAAAAGTATTGTAAATTGTCGCATATATTTCGCAACTGTATCCAGCATGCCCTCATTTTTTCATAAATCTGCCAAGAGAACCCACGTAGCAGATTCAGTTGTTGGGAAACGGATTCCTCAAATAGCGGAAACACGTTGGGCATCACTTTCACACATTTTGCGTTTAATTGTAAGCGAATGGGGCAAACTAAAGAATGTGTTTGAAAACATAATGAATGACCCGGAATCAACGGCAGAATCAATCAACGGAGCCATAGGATATTTGAAAAATTTCACTAATTTTGAATTTGCTTTTTTATCACTGATTTTTGATGACATTTTTGGAATTACGGATGTATTATTTGATGTTTTACAAAAAAAGACTTTAGATATCAGTTATTGCCAAAGACAAATTAAACAATGTTGCGAACGAATAAATAAGAAAAGGAATGTAACCACTTACTTGAAACATTTCAGTGAAGCAATTAGTTTGAGTGGAGGTCCTAAATGTCGCCAAAAGAAACATTTGACTGAAGAAGAAGTGGAAAACTATTACAAAATTGTGTTTTACGAAATCGTTGACAGCATAATAGTCCAAATAAATACCAGATTTGAAGATATGGGAAAGCTCGAGTTTCTGCAGCTAGTTGACAGCTCAAAATACCATAGTTATTCAGAGTCATTTCCATCCAGTGCCCTTAACACTCTCAAAAAAATTCATCCAAACATTTTTACAGACACACAACGACTAAAAAACGAATTAGATTTTTTATATAATGATCACAACTTCAGGGAACTCGGTGTTCAGAAAACCTTGAAAACAATGAAAGAAAGCGAGCTGAAAGATGTGTTACCAGAAGCCTACAAATTATTTTCTCTTGTATTGACACTGGCATCAACAAGTTCTTCTGCTGAAAGGAGTTTTTCTTGTTTGAAGAGAATTAAGACTTACCTCCGTAATACAACGGCACAAGATCGTTTGTCTTCACTCGCTAAAATTTCAATCGAGAAAGAATTGCTGAACCATCTAATGTCCACTCAACCATTTTATGATCTGATCATAGACAAATTTGCAGCCAAAAAGGATCGCAGAATTGAACTTATTTATAAAACATAAACTGAAAGCATTCTGTTCGAGACCAAAGCAAATTAATATCGCATTCCTGTGTTTTTAATTCCAGGTTTAAATTACCTAATACTTTTTTTTATATAGAAATGTGCTTCCTTGACTTCTCCTGGACATTAATACAAAACGAAGCTAATAATTATCACGAGCCTGGACTTCAGTTTATGACCCGTGCTAAATGCACCTTCACTAATATGCCAATCGAACTGTGACTTTTATTCAAGCTCAAGAAACATTTCGTAAGAAAACAATTTCTATTCAAATGATTTACTTTGAATTTTTTAAGAAGTGGATCTCCGACTGGCGTTGGGATGTGAGTGACGCATTGACTAGCTAAAGAAACCGCACAAATTGCGTATTTTCGCTCAAGTGTATTACATAAAAGAATACAGGTGAAATATTTCTTTCTTTGTTGTAAAATTATTGAATAATTGTTTTCATAAAAATATTGTTGCAAAAGTAGCGTATATTACACACACACACACATATATATATAGTGGTATATGCACATTTTTCCTCTAAACTTTTTGGATTTTTTCGTGAAGAAAGACTCCCACGCCGTGTTTCATATATTTCTATAATTTTATTCCATTACTGTTGAATAATATTTGTATATAAGGGCTAAATGGCATGGGATGGAGCCCTAAGTGATGGGGTTTACAGCTGTTTATAACAAGGCGCCTAACCGAGACCAATGGCTTAACGAGACTTCCGAATCTCAGTGGATTTTAATGATTCAGCCGACTCGAACCCAGGACTTCAAAGATATCCGATGGGTGATACTGCCTTTGACATTGAACTTTTTGAGGGGGGGGTTCTGCATTTATGCTGTATAACTGTGTATAAGTACATGTAACAATTTGGGGGGGGGGGGGGCGCTTCGACAAATATTTTTCTATTGGTACGTACGCACATCTTGGACATTAATACAAAACGAAGCTAATTTAATAAAATGAAGAAAATGCAATAAATTATAGTTGTTTTAATAAAAAGTTAATAAAGCAACTTCTTTGGCTGCTTTGCTTTACTTTCTGTTCTATTATCAAGAAATTGCATTGATATTATGTATCAATGTAATTTATTTGTATTACATTGTAAGTTATGTAAAAATCAATGAATTTAAATAGGGAAATTATCTATAAAACGTGCTTAGAAAAGCTAACTGTCTCGCCTACTTAGGGGGTGCAAACCACGACCCCCGGCTACGCCACTGATATATATATATATGTTCCTATAACGTTATACGAATTTATATATTTTTCAATAACATATGTGTTACTGTTTTACATTTACATCAAGACCGTTCGCCTCACCAGCATTTTACACCACGAGCCGCCACTGCTAGGGCCTCGCTATTTCAGGGCCCCCGAAAACACATAATTGGATTTTCAGTTTTGGTTTTCACGGACCAAAGCAAATCAATCTTTAAAGCGACTACTTTGTATTATCAATTAATATTTTGCTTTCTCATTAATAATAACATATTTTTTTCTTGCTGTTGCGGATATTCCAAATTGTCGAGTTCTTATCGATGTACTTATTTTGAAAGGAACTGTTAAAATAATTTTGAGTTCCTTTTAGTAGTTGGTAAACAAATTATTCACGTTTCCCACACGTTCCTTTGTTTAAGACGAATTCTTAACTGGCCTGCTGTGCTATAAATTGCTTTCATGGTACTTCCAGCAAAGAGAACACATCTGTGTTGGAACCTTCCCACCTTCTTCCCGAGTTGCGACACAGCCCCCTAAATGTTTCAACAGGCCCTGGTCGCAGCCCCCTAAATGTTTCTGTGGTTGCGATGAGGAGTATTTGTAAAAAAATTCCTGATGATCGGGCGTGTTTGCTGTTGATAGTTTTTCTCCTTCGTGTTAGGATAATCAATGAAGAGAGAAATATTCTTCACAGGATAACTCTTCTTAGGACAATCAAGTTCTTTCTCGGCCCTAATCCCTCTAAACCATCTTAAACCAAAAGAGTTATTAATATTTAGGCTGGAAAAATAAAGAAATTTGAGAATATCACACTATCTTATTTAATAGTGTTAAAAGTAATTTATATGGTATTGCAACAACATTTTCTCATTACTTTCTGCTCCCTTGGTTTAATAGTGATATTTATCAAGTATTCTCACCGTTTCTATTCCTTAAATCGACTGAAAACTAGCTTTTGAAAAAGCAATAAAAAGTTTCAAAGATACTCTTACTCAAATACCTGCAGTTCCTACTTTTCCATTTTCAAACCGGATCTTTTGCATTTAATTTGTATGCTTCTGCTTCTGATAACTGCAGTGCAGGTATAAATGCGATACTGGTATTTAAAGTGCCAAACCTAACATCCATTGATTCCCTATTAGCCTCAAAATTCTGTTTATGATAACTGCAGTGCATGAAGTATATGGAATATTAAAAGTGCCAAACTTAATATCCATTGATTTCCTATTAGCCGCAAATATATTTTTTGAAATATCTCTGAAATCAGAAAGTTCGATGTGCACGGATAGACAATTATTACACTAGCACTGTTTCTTACAGAACGTTCTAATAATAGGAAATGATGGCAATTTAAGAAAGTGTAAAAACCTTTTACTTGACCACCCCCTTCTTTTTTTTTGTTAATCTGACGGATGAAAATTTCTGAAGGGAAGAGGGAGGGGGCGCCGCCCCTGTGGCGCAGTGGTCTAAGGCGATGGCCTCTCTGCATTCATTCGTCCGAAAGGGGTCCGGGTTCGAATCCCGGTGAGGCATGGATGTTGTGTTTGTCTTATGGCACAGGCTCTCTCCCTTCCCTGGAACCAGTGACCCTAAATTAGGGACGGGCGACTGCTTATAGTCCATTGAGTTGCTCACGGTGGTCGTTAAACCTCCAATAAGAAAAAAGCAGGGGCCCCTGAACCTTTTAGCGCCTAGGGCCCCAAAAGATCTAAAGTCTCCTCTGGATGGGATGGTTAAAAATATCTTACTCTCATTAAAAAACTTGCTGTAGTATTTTTACAAAGTCAGTTTCAAAGCATAGAGCAGAAGATGCGGTGTGTAATTTGAAACAGACTGCATCTACAGTCACTGTAAGCAGTGTTTGTTTTTTTATATTTTGAATGAAATATAACTAAACAGTTTTTCTGATATAATGAAATAGAACAAAACAGCTTTCTGCAATATAAACTGAACAGTTGTCTTGGTATAACTAATATTTAGCAATATCATAATTTTTTTTGCAACACAATTCTTTCTGAAGTGAATTAACCTACTTTTCAAGAAATTCTTGCAGATCAGGTTAAAAATATCTTTTGTGAGTAATGTTCCATGAAGCTTCATGTTTCTTTCTAGCAGGTGTGATGCAAAGGAAGTAAGGTAAATCAATTATTATAGTGGAAGTCTTCTGAATAAATAAAAAGTGTAAGTTTAAGAATATGGAATCACTACTGAAATATTCTTTAGGGGGAGTCACTGAAGAATGAAATTCTAAGGAAGTGAAAAAAGCAGCTGATTCAAATCCCCACATTATTCCAAATGCAAGTAAAGATTTCTGGGAGAGGGAAATATGCTTCCAAAAATTCAAAGAAGATTCCGGTATTGAAAGATATCTGCCACTGTATACAAATGAAAAATCCTAAAAAAGAAATGTTATGGGTGTATCAAGAAATTCACATAAAAAAAAATCTTTTAAGTCAAGTAAAGGTCTACACCGATGAAAAATCACAATAGTGTGATATTAGTCACAAAATATTCACCCAAATTCTAATGTCTCAAGACATATATTCTTTTTTTTTTTTTTTTTTTGATTGGAGGTTTAACGACCACCGTGAGCAACTCAATGGGCTATAAGCAGTCGCCCGTCCCTAAATTAGGGTCACTGGTTCCAGGGAAGGGAGAGAGCCAGTGCCGTAAGACAAACACAACATCCATGCCTCAACGGGATTCGAACCCGGACCCCTTTCGGACGAATGATCATAGGCCAGCGCCTTAGACCAGTGCGCCACCGGGGCGGCAGACATATATTCCTTCATACTTACTCTTGCACCCATATCTAACACAGTACCTTACCCAAATCTGACAATAATATTTACTATTTAAAACAACTATTTAAAGTACGATTTGCAACCAAGGAGGTTAGAATAAGATATCTGGTGATGCCCTTGCTAATGGAGCAGTACCACTTTGCGTGAAGCCTATTACCGCGAGTGACAGCAGTCAAGTGTGTGATAGCTGATAGGTTTCAATGCTATTGCAAGGCATTTTGTGTTGGCCGAATCCAAGGAGGTTAGAAGTAAGAGGAGCTGGCAACATCCCCTCTTCCTGTGCTTCTGGCGCAACGCCACTTTTAATCAGCTGACTACGCCAATGCGCCCAATCTAAGAATCTCTTGTATATCTCTATGAGGAAATCGCGATTTTGAACGGGTTTTTCGGACCCTTACTCTACCCATACAGGCATGAAAAAAATTGAGGCTGAAATATTCATTCCCATAACAAAAAATTTCCAGAAAAAACAGGAAAATATGTGTTGGTATTTCTTTAAAAAATTAAGCAAAATAATGATACTTTGAGCGGAAGTGCATAGTGCGCATGGTTACTTACTGCCCATGTGCAAGTAACCATGTTTAAAATATAACCAAAAGCTTAATGTTAAGAAATAAGAAGTCTGAAATATTCCTTCTTTGCATCCTTGGTTTGCATTCACTGCGCAAAACTGCTTAAACCACAGGAAGTGACGTCACGTTTCCGAACTCTCGCAGCGCAGACTACCTCACCTCAAAGAGAGGACAGCAACCTTAGACCATCAGCAACAGCTGATCTGTTTTGGCTTCACTCAAAACGGGCCCCTTCACTCAAAACGGGCCCCTTCACTTCCTCTTCTTTTAACCTCCTTGGCCGAATAGCCTTCTTTCGTCGTAAATGTTTCCCATTTCGCATCTCAAATTGCTGCCGATGTGTGAGAAAATGCTGAATTTATAAAATACTTAATTATTTTGAAGCTCCTTCCCATTTTAAATAAAAATACACGAATGCTAGTGCGAATTCTGAACAAAACATAACGTTAAATTTAAAAACTTCACTCGTATAAGAAGTATAATTCATTCCGGTTTGATATTAAACCTGTTTCTGCATCCAAAAGCCACGCTATTCCAAAATACACACAGTTTAAATTACATCATCATCATCATCATCATTGTCAACCATTATCAATCCACTGCTGGACGAAGGTCTCCCCAAGTTTCCTCCACAACGGTCTGTCTTGTGCCAGTCTCCTCCATGTCACTCCCGCATATTTACGAATTTCATCCACCCATCTCCCATGCGGTCTTTTCCTGGGTCTTTTCCTGTCCCTTGGAATCCAATCTAAAATTTCGGCTGTCCATCTATGGTCTGTCCTTCTGGCAGTATGTCCAGCCCATTGCCATTTCAGGGATTTAACTCTGATCATGATGTCTTCCACTCTCGTCATTTTTCGGATCCACGAGTTCCTCTTCTTATCTCTCCTGGTTATACCAAGCATGCACCTCTCCATGCTTCTTTGAGTTGTCTGCAGCCTTTGTATGTCTCTTTTAGTTAAGGTCCACGTCTCTGCACCATACGTAAGCACTGGAAGGATGCATTGATCAAACACTTTTCTTTTAAGACATAATGGCATATTGCTCTTGAAAATTATGCTGTTTCTTCCAAAAGCTCTCCAGGCAAGTTTTGTACGCCGATTAATTTCTTCATCAATGTGACCCTCACTTGATATCTGCTGTCCAAGATAAACATACGTATCTGTTATCTCCAGTTTTTCTCCATCAATCGATAAGTCTTCATTTCTTGTAAAAGCATTGAACATCACTTTTGTCTTCTGAAAGTTCATTTTTAATCCCACTTCTTTACTCTTGTCAGCAAGTTCCTGGATCATACTCTGCAGCTCTGATGGGGTAGTTGCAAAAATGACTACGTCATCAGCAAAACGAAGGTGGGTTAGAAAATCTCCATTAATCTTTATCCCTTTGTTTTCCCAGTTCAGTGATTGAAAGACATTTTCCAATGTGGCATTAAAGAGCTTCGGAGATATGGTGTCACCTTGTCTCACTCCCTTTCCAATTTTTATGTGTGTTGTATTTTCAAACAGCCGAATCTTTGCACTTGCATTTTCATAGATGTTATTAATAATATTAATGTATGCATCTTCAATACCGCAGGATTTCAGAGCCGTGGTAACTGCTGATGGTTTCACCGAATCAAAGGCTTTTTCATAATCGATAAAAGCCATGCACAATGGAAGTTCATATTCCCTCGCTCTTTCAATTAGTTCTCTCAGTACGTGGATATGATCTATTGTGCTGTAGCCACTCCTGAATCCAGCTTGTTCTCTCGGTTGAGCCATGTCCAGTGTTACCTTCAAACGGTGTGAAAGAACTTTAGTGAAGATTTTATAAACCACTGATAGGAGGCTGATAGGTCTGTAGTTCCTGAGATCCTCAATGTCACCTTTTTTATGTAGCAGGATCATTGTAGCGGTGTTCCAATCCTCAGGAATCTTCCCTTCATTAAGGCATCGAGTGAAAATTTGGGCGAGTACTGTTTCAATTTCTCCACTTGCTTCTTGTATGATGTCTATAGTAATTCCATCTTCTCCTGGAGCTTTCCTCCGCTTCATGTTCTTGATTGCATGAGCAACTTCTGCTGGGAGGACTGGAAGAACTCTGGTACCTTTCATGATGTCTGGAGTACATGTATCATCCCTTTCATATAATTTGGAGTAGAAATCTTTCACTCTTGTCAAAATTTCGCCTCTATTTCTTGTTATAGAACCATCTTCTTTTCTCAGAGCCATAATCTGTTTTCTTCCTTACTGAGATGTCCCTTTGCTATCTTTAGGCTTTGGTTGTTTTCAATTGCTTTCCTCACTAGCTCACAGTTGAATTTCCTTACGTCTTCAGTGATACTTTTTCGTGCTGTCTTGCATAGCTCTATATATTCCACTTTGGAAGTCACATCTTCTTTAGTTGTCCTCATCTCTCTTCTTTTTTGCATCAACATTTTGGTTTTTCCTGATAATTTGTTTACATGCAACTTGTTCTTAGACCCAGCTAATTTTGTTGCTGTTTCCATAAGAGCTTTGGTTACTTTTCTGTTAACTTCCGAAATATCCACTTCTTCCGATGTTAGGCCTTCCACGCAACCGGCGTATACTCATGAACAGCTTTCCGTCCACGCTAATGGTGGAACATCCGGTTTTCAAACACTGACGGAAGTAGCTGTAGGTATTTGCCAGTCTATTCTTCTGCAAGGTCTTTGTTCCAGAGTTGTATCACTTGAGTATCATATACCGTGATTCAGAGCAATGTTATATGATAATTATGTTTTCGACATAGAAATGCTGTTATTGAGTTTCATCTGTGTTACAAACTTCTCTTGAAATCTGAACAGAAATTCCACCTTTGGGAATTCTGAAATATTCCCGAAATAACCGGTTTCCAATTCGTTATGCTTATTTTTATACAGCGCAACAAAATACATTTCCATACAACCAAAGGGAAGCCTATCTAGTGGTCTGAGTGCTGACTTCTGATCGTTCGTTAGAAATATGCTCGTTTTTGAGTCCCAGAGATGAGACACGAGCAAGGAGGTTGGGCATGAGCAGGTTTCTTTCTCTATTGGCAGTGGCTATCTGCCTTCCCTGGAACCAGTGGCTCTAAATAAGGTACCTGTTACTGTTTTTAACACTTAGAGTCGATAAATTAGCGCAGAACGTTAACATGAGACTATAATATATTGGCAATCTCAGCGGTCCGCTCTCCCTCTAGCGGCAAAAGGAAGAATTACTGTAGTACGGGTAACGTTTTCAGCTCAATGCTTGGCTGTTGGTAGATCGCTCATTACGTTCAGTTGTCGTAGTTTGGTGTATTTTTGCATTCATTCTGGAATTAGAGAGTTATATAATGGAGAATTCCGTGAAGAAAAACAAATCATATTGTTGTGTCCCGCAATGTCGTTCCCAAGGTTTCGGCTATGTTTTTCACAAGTTAGTATAAACGTTTGTGCCTTGCGTTTGAAATCCTTCCAGTGAAATGCTACTAACCTAGTAACGTTTTTGAATGAATAATAAACAAGGCAGTATGCTTTTATTGCATAGTAGTAATTAAAAAATCCGCATTTCTACATAATCTTGAAAGCAAATAATTGCTGTTATCCGTATAAATTTAAACTTCATTGTGGAACAAGATTTGCAATGTTCTGTCAACAGTCCAAAAACGCAGAACCCAATGATGATCAACAATTACCAATTCACAAACACTTTTAGGAACAGAATGTTCAAAAATTACAAATGTTATTGTTGACAGTATTGAAAATGGGTCCTGAGAAACGTCAAGTGAAACGAAATGTCAGCTTTTAATAGTAATCCGGATTAGAACACCACTGTCGGTATTACTATATCACTTGCCTGAAAATGTAAAAATAAAAATTACCTGTTACAGTAAAGCATTACTGCTACACAGTGCTTACACGTTCCACTTCTGCCCGCTTTACAAGAGCACTCAAGTGACTTTATAGAAATTTCACTGTTACTTGTATCTAAAACACCGTTGATGGAGTGAGGCGACGACGTTATTGCCGTGGACTGAATGCAGTGCGAAACTATGAGAATTTCTCTTCCATCTTCCTTCTTAATTCCACAAGAAATTATATGGCCTACATTAACAATCACTTCCCCTTCTTTAATGAATCTTGAATTTTTGGAAGCGTCCACAAATTTCATTATTTCAAGGATTGAAAGCGACAAACCAGCCATTCTAACATTCGACTTTATGGAAACACGTGCGACGTTACCCGTACTAGAGAAGTTTGTTTACGTTTGCGCAGCGCCCCTATAGTTCGTTGAGGTTCCCAATAGCTTGTAGTAGGTTTGTAATAACTTCAGTACATTTCCACGGTGTAATTTCTGAATCAATTTAGTTGCTTATGTCCTAGGGCATCACGTGATGTTTGGCCAATGGGAATATCACCTGAACTGGGCTGTATTTTCTTGGAGAAACATGCAATTTCTAAAGCGGGCGTTCCGATAGATCGTAGATAGGAATAATCGTTATCGTTTTGTTAAACACTCGTTTTGTGCGCGACAAAAAAGTACCGGATTTGTGTTTTTGCATAAAGTCATTTATGTGTACCCGGTGTGGGACTGTAGGTGAAAACACTTTTTCTGTAAGTTTGTGACTTGAGTTGTGCATATTTGCAGATATACTGAATCGCTGAGAAGGCACAATGGTACGTTTAAAATTTGTTCTCAGTTATAAAGTGATAGATACTTTTTAGTAGATAACATTTGTGAAAGTTATCTTGGTAGCGTGGCTCAGTGTTTTTGTTCGTTTTATGGTGTGTTAGCGATTTCTTTAAATAAAATGTTCTGTAAAATGCTAACGGGATGTATTTTCGAAATACTGTGTACTGTGTCAAGAAAAATTATTTTGCTTTTAATGAGAGAGGTATATGGACAGAGAGAAATAGAATGCAGTATGAGAAGCTGGAGACAAGAAGTATTAAGTTCCAATTTTTACTGCGCCGCCCCGGTGGCGCAGTGGTCTAAGGCGCTGGCCTCTGATCATTCGTCCGTAAGGGGTCCGGGTTCGAATCCCGGTCAGGCATGGATGTTGTGTTAGTCTTACGGCACTGGCTCTGTCCCTTCCCTGGAACCAGTTACCCTAAATTAGGGACGGGCGACTGCTTGTAGGCCATTGAGTTGCTCACGGTGGTCGTTAAACCACCAATCAAAAAAAAAAAAAAAAAAAATTTTAACTGCAGAATTAATGTATATTGCCGCTGTAACACACACTTCCGCGGTGGCCGAGTAATCAGAGGTGCGAGCGAGCCTTTGGCTAATTGTAGCTGGGATCCTTGTTCGATTCCTGTGTTGGTGATAGGGTGTGTTATAGGAGACTTTTTTTTTTTTTGATTGGAGGTTTAACGACCACCGTGAGCAACTCAATGGGCTATAAGCAGTCGCCCATCCCTAATTTAAGGTCACTGGTTTCAGGGAAGGGAGAGAGCCAGTGCCGTAAGACAAACACAACATCCATGCCTCACTGTTATTAGAAACCGGACCCCGTTCGGACGAATGATCAGAGGCCATCGCTTAGACCACTGCGCCATCCGGCTCTATGACACTACCTTTCTCCATCTCCAGAGCGAATGCCTCCAAATTTGGGATGGGCGCAAGTGATAAAAACAGTCATACTATAAATGACAAACCGTCTTCACACGATATATAAAGGAGTTTTATGAAGGAATAAAAACTTTAATGATAGTTAAAAATTTAAAAGCGTGAGACCTTCGAGTCCTGCCAACAGGCACCCATCCTCAGACGCAGTGAACACATACAGTGGAAGAGGCAGCTTATAAATAGATACATGAATGAACAAATGACGTTCAATCAGTCTTCATGAGGTATATTGTGCATGTCCAGTCATTAACAGCAAAATCATAGTCATTAGCTAGTAGATACTATGTTGATAAATCTGTCACCAGATATTTCCAAGGTCGAGGGATGTTTCTTGGCAATTCATCATTACAGCAAGTTTCAGGTAATTTATCGATGTACAGGCTTTCGGTGAATAACAGCTGAGATTTTGTATGAGGAGCAGTTAGAATTCTAGAATCGCCCCAAATGGAAATGCAAGTCCCCTTGGTTAAAAGTCGGAATAAAGCAGTGGAAGTTGAACCATTACAATGGTCATATTGGTGTTCTTTGAGACGAGTTTTAAGGGTCCGGGCAGTGGAACCGATGTAGCATTTGTCAGTGAAATCTGGTGTTAGAGATTTAAGAGGAACGAGATATATTCCATGTCTCTGCAGGTCAGTAAGTCGGTCACGGTCTTTCTTAATAGATGAAAATAAGTTAGAAACCCTGATCCCAAAACTCAAATCATGGTGATGACAAATAGTCTTTAAAGGTCTGACAATTGATGGAACAAAGGGAAAAGAACCAACAAACTTGCGAATGGGACGATTACCAGTCAAGGTGGTAGAAGCACAGCCGAAGGAATCTGCTAGTCGATCAAAGATTTTGAGTAACCAAAGGACTGCCAAATTACGAATGATATCCAATTCAGTCCTCCGAAGTTCATAGGTGGATGGATGTTAAAAGGCATGACAAATTAAGAAATTGAAACCAGAGAGTTTACAAGACAAGGGGTGAGATGAAGTGGTGGGAATAATAATGGGACATGAATTAGGTTTTCTGAATACACTGAATGACAAAGGACAAGAGGAAGAGCTCTGAAGTTTAAAATCCAGAAACGGTAGGCAATTATCAACCTCCAACTCAACTGTAAACCTGATGGAGAGAAATTTGGACGAAAGGCATTGTACAAAAGAGTAAAGATCCTCTTGAGAGGATGGCCAGAAAATAAGGATGTCATCAACGTATCTGAGAAACAAGAGGTTTAATTGGAAACGAACTAATCACCTCACCCTTGAAGTCCTGCAATAAAATTTCGGCAGGGGGGGGGGGGAGGCCCTCGAATACTGTCTGTAAATAACATGATCAAACTGAAAGGGGTTCCCATGGGATCCCTCCTCTCTCCCATTCTTGCCAAAATGTTTATTGCAGAACTTGGAGGGTGAGGTGATTAGTTAGTTTCCAATTAAACCTCTTTTGTTTCTCAGATACGTTGATGACATCCTTATTTTCTGGCCATCCTCTCCAGAGGATCTTTACTCTTTTGTACAGTGCCTTTCGTCCAAATATCCCTTCATCAGGTTTACAGTTGAGTTGGAGGTTGATAATTGCCTACCGTTTCTGGATTTTAAACTTCAGCACTCTTCCTCTTGTTCTTTGTCATTCAGTGTATTCAGAAAACCTAATTCATGTCCCATTATTATTCCCACCACTTCATCTCACCCTTTGTCTTATAAACTCTCTGGTTTCAATTTCTTAATTTGTCGTGCTTTTTAACATCCATCCACCTATGAACTTCGGAGGACTGAATTGGATATCATTCGTAATTTGGCGGAGTCTTTTGATTACTCAAAATCTTTGATCGACAGATTGACTAGCAGATTCCTTCGCTGTGCTTCTACCACCTTGACCGGTAATCGTCCCATTCACAAAGTAACCCGTCAGACTCGTATAAATACCATAACTACGTAGAATTTAAATATAGTCATTATTTTTACATGTTATAGTTCCTTTGTGTGGAATGCAATTTCTCAATTGGAAAATATTAGTATTTAATGTGAACAAATACCTCGGTAATCAAATGTAATTCAAGGGAAAACTTTTCACGTACCTCTCAGTTGTAAGTGGTCGATGTTTGAATCTTTGTATGGCTGTTCTCATCAGGCTGAGTTTAGACTTTTAAGAATTTAATGGGCACATTTTCTTCACGGGTCCCGAGATTGGATAGACAAATTAATTTATTCGACGAATTTGTCTATCAGATTTCGGGACCCATGAAGAAAATGTGCAGACTAAATTCTTAAAAGTCTAAACTCAAGACTCGAGCCTGATGAGAACAGCCATACAAAGATTGGAACTTCGACCACTTACAACTGAGAGGTACGTGAAAAGTTTTTCTTTGAATTACATTTCATTACTGAGGTATTTGTTCGCAGTGAATACTAATAATTTCCAACTGGAAATTGCATTTCACACAAAGGAACTACAACATGTAAAAAGTTCCAACAGTTAAACCACTATTGAATGGATTTAACTGAAAAAGAATAACGTATATAAAACATGTTTTTAATCTCGATATGACTAGAAATATGTGCGTATTAAATATAGTCACTTTACCGATTCTTTTTTTTTTTTTTTTAAAATTTACATACAGAAATAAATAAATTGCTGCTTTCATAGCAGAAAAGCTTGTTACACGGAATCTAGAATTTTCAACTGCAAAATGGCAAAAGATGAGAGATAGAATGTGCAGCATTAGTTACGATCGTTGTCAAAGACGCCAGGAAACATGCGGAAAAACGGTAATGCACGGGAAGCCAATATTACGGTGGGCATCACATGTGCGAGATATCAAGGTCACACGTAAAGGGAAGAAGCAACCGTTGTTTAGTTGCATTGGTTAATACTGGGTCACAAATGAAACTTAACAAATGAAACTAAACAAGGGATGACTGGGGGGGACGGAGATAGATGGGAGAAAAGGGAAGAAGAAAAAGAACAACTGCGAAGTCGCTATCCTTACATTTACACCTCCCGCTTCAGGCGTAAAATTCACAGGGGAAAACTTTGAGAGGGAATAAGAAAGCAGCACATTGGTTTAGTACGTTAAAATTTTTGGAAGGGAGAGAACTATTTCGCCAAAACAAAGAATGGCTTATTGCTTAAAAGAATGCGTAATTTCGTAAAACTGTGGCACTTGACATGCGCAAATTTTAAATTGGGGAAAAAAAAAAAAAAAATCACAATCTTACTGCAAGCTTGCGGAAAAGGGCCGTCCGCACGAACGGCGTGGTCGAGAAATTAATCGTCCGCAATGAATTCTTGACCGCCGCGGACGGGCGGTTTTGCGTGCCGTGCGTTTTCCATCAATTGTCAGACCTTTAAAGACTATTTGCCATCACCATGATTTGAGTTTTGGGATCAGGGTTTCTAACTTATTTTCATCTATTAAGAAAGACCCTGACTGACCTACTGACTTGCAGAGACATGGAATATGTCTCCTTCGTCTTAAATCTCTAACACCGGATTTCACTGACAAATGCTACATCGGTTCCACTGCCCGGACCCTTAAAACCCGTCTCAAAGAACACAAACAACTGAAAAATAATTCAAAATTGAACTATATCATCAGCAAAATGCAAGCATGATGATAATGAAGTATTATGTTATGTCACTTGCAGGTGATAATCATGAATAGTCAATTGTGCGAGAAAATGTAATTTATGAATCAATTGTGTTGTAGAGCACGCCAAATATGAGGTAAATCCATAGAAACATCGTTGCGGGCTTCTGGGTTAGAATCTCTATGTTTATGGACTCTGATGGCAGTTCCTTTGGCAGAGGTATAAGGTGAGATTTGTCTGACCTCAGACCAATAATGGGGCAGCTAATGATGTCAACACTTCTGGTGCAAGGGCGGTAGTCAATTTCTTTTTTTGAGACTTCTCTTCAGTGTTCAGTGAGGTGGACTTCGAAAAATCTTTTGGTCATACCAATATAAAATTTGTTGAACCCTCTTGGTATTTCAACAGAATGGAGTAAACTCCTGCATTGAATAGTGAGGTGGAGTGACTCTTGTTTGACATCAGGTATTGTGATAATGATTTTGGCAGTTGTGTTCCAATGCAAAGTCCTAATCTCCTTAGTGTGTTCTTGAGGTAGAAGGTGAGTCCAGGAACTGTGAACTGTAGTGCGCGTTCAGCGGCATTGCGCTTGCCTGGTCTTTCTTAATCAGATTCCACTTTTCTACAGCACATTGGCAGTTTCCCATATGTTTCCTGAACTCGCCTTCTACCTCAAGAACACTCTAAGGAGATTAGGACTTAGCGTTGGGATACAACTGCCAAAACCATTATCACAATACCTGATGTTGAACAAGAGCCACTCCACCTCACTATTCAAAGCAGTTTACTCCATCCTGTTGAAATACCAAGACGACTTAACAAAATATTATATTGGTATGACCAAAAGATCTTTCACAGTCTGCCACACTGAATACCGAACAGACGTCTTAAAAAAAAAAATTAATTTTCAACTGCCCTTGCACAAGAAGTGTTGACATTCTCAGCTGTCCCATTATGGTCCGAGGCCAGGCAAATCTCACCTTTTACCTCTGCCAAAGGAACTGCCAGCCGCCCCGGTGGCATAGTACTCTAAGCGATGGCTTCTGATCATTTGTCCGAGATGGGTCTAAGTTCAAATCCCAGTGAAACGTGGATTTTGTTTTTGTCTTGTGGTGCTGGCTCTCTCTCTTCCCTGGAACCAGTGGCTCTAAATTAGAAACGGGCGACTGCTTATAGCCCACTGAGTTGCTCACGGTAGTCGTTAAAACTCCAGTTAAAAAAAAAAAAAAAAAAAAAGGAACTGCAATCAAATCAGAGTCCATAGAGATTCTGACTAACCCAGGAACCTGCAACAATGATGTTTCTATGGATTTACCTCATATTTGGTGTGCTCTACTACACAACTGATTCATAAATTACTTTTTTACCCACAATTGACTATTCATGGATATCACATGCAAGTGATATAACATTGTCATCAGGTTTGCATTTTGCACTTACATTTGACTTAGTTAAATTTTGAATTATTCTTTAGTTTGTTTACCTTTGTTGCTCTCCTTTAGTTTTAAATGTAACCAGGGCGCGATTTCACCGATTAGCAAATAGCTAGTGAAACATCAAATTTGCTAGTGAAAAAAAATTGCAGTAGCAAATATTGCTAGTAAGGTAATTTCTTTATTTAAAGTAACCAAAAATTATTATTAATCCACGAAGTTTACATAAGTTTCTATTATCACTTGTTAAACCAGCGACGATCAGCGATTCTCTTTCGCCAATTTCCTTTCGACACTTAATACCCATCACTCCCCATATCTTTCATCCCTTCCAAACTGTCGTAGAAGCGCATTGAAACTCCTCTCCATCGTGCCCTCATTGGTCTATTACAGAAACTGAACGTGACGTCTTCAATGGTTGCTGTGGCAACCCAGAGCTCTGGGATGGATCGGTTGTTTGACCACCTGCTCTGCCACCCTCACTTCTTTTGCCCCACGAACTTTGTCCTCAACTCCTGTCGTACCCTAAGCCAAGCGATCGCCTACTTCCACAAGTTTTGATAGTCGTGCATACATGAAATACTGTGCTCTAATGATCAGTGATGAATAAGCAAGAACAATTCCACTTATTCGGATGGTAGACAAAACCGAAAGAAGCAAACCAAGATGTTACTGGAACATAGCCTGCCAACACTGGCAAAATTCTTATCCATAGTAACTAGCCTTATTGCGTGGCATAGATAGACGCTTTTTAACGAAACGTCTTTGTGTTCGTGGAGGGGGTAAATGATTACGGAAGAAACTTTTGCTTCGTCTGACTTCCGGTTTTAGAAATTTTCCTCGTATTTTCAAGCTGAAATACAAATATTTATCCAGGAAAATGTTATTGATCAATAATACTTGACAGAGGCAACATCGTGAGAAAAAAGAAATTATGATTACGGAAAAAATCCGAATTCCGTCGACCTTTCGTTTTCTAGTTTCGTAAAGACGGAATTTCAATAATAACTAAAAAAGCCGGAATTCCTTGAATTCGCAGAAGAATCTCATTCCTGAAGATTACAGAAAAATTTTCGCAGCAGCCAACTTCCGTTTTTGCAAATTGTTCTCCACAGTTTTAAGCTAAAATGCAAACATTTATGCAATAAAATGATATTTAACAAGAAAAGCGGACACAAAAACAACATTGCGAGAAAAATTTGCGATTATGGCAAAATTTTCTTACTCCGTTTCACTACTGTGTTCGAAAGTTTTGAAGCACGAAATTTCGTCTCCAGATGGAAAACGACCCCCGCCCTCTCCCTCTCCCAAATATCGATCTTCAGAATGATCTGATGACAAAAAAAAAAAAAGCGGGATTCCGCGAATCCCTGTAAGAATCTCGTGTATATCATAAAAATAATAGCAAAAGAAAAATTTGAAACAAAATGAAAATTTGTAGAATCCGTAGTTTTGATAGTGAGTTCCGTAGTCAGACAACTAATTCCGTAGAAACTACGGCATTGTGTGGTAGTTGGCAGATATGAAGTGTGTATGAAGTGTGTAGAAGTTTAGCAGAAATTTGTGCGATACTTCCACTTAGTACTGCATGTTGTGAGGTGGGATTCAGTTTTTAAAAAGAATACAAGGGGATTGGAGGAACAATTTGTCTGTTGAAACTTTAAATGCTCTGATGGCAATTGAAATAGAAGGGCCACAAGAAGAGATTTTTAATCCACGGTCAGCAGTTATAAAGTGGTATGATGAAAAAAGTCAAGACACTCTGAGCGTAAACCATATGGGAAGAAATCTGAATTAGAATGTCAGTGAAATATATTCATGTGGTATGAGAATTTGTTAGAAATTAATAATAAAGATAGTCACTAAACTTATCTAAGATTCTATTCATTATTCAAAAAGGTAAGTCAAAATATTTATACACATATTTAAATTTCTGTGTAACTTTATTAGAAAATAAGTTACAATGTGATTTAGTTTTACTTGCTAGTCATGCAAATGTTTTGCTAGCAAACTATTTGGTCACTAGCAAAATTTGCTAGTGAGCAAAAAAGATGAAATCTTGCCCTGAATGTAACCATTTCTAAGCTTGATGACGGTTTTTTAGTAATAAAACACATTTCATTCTTCTGCGCTGCGAAGTCCACAAGAAAAATAAACACGCCATTTTGTCACTGGACCACGAGTTGCGCATTATTGCACTTTAAACAGGGCTCAAAAAAGTTATTTCAGACAGTGTAATGTTCTATAATTCACCCACAACCTCTTGTAGACAGTCCTGCCTCAACTGTAGTAAGAAAAGTATTGGCTAAAATTAGCCTTCCTCCCGTCATGCGGCAAAAGTGCGTGGGTAGCTGCGATCGCAAAATTACGATGCAATTCTTATTGTATTATATTCTCATGATTTTTTCAACAATATTGCTGTGACAGTATAATTCATTGAGATTTCATTTCAAATTAATATGATTACTAAATAAAATGATCGTTCATGCCGATATCTGCTGTCTGATTCGGGAAATACTTGGGTCAAAATTGATGGCTGATCATTCAGCCCACCGCACTTTTAGCACAACTGCACATGCCGATGAACTAAAAGGGTTCTGCAACATCGAGGTTTAAACATTGATTATCGGTCGCAAAACTTCAATGTTCAAAAACATCGAGCTTTTTTACCATCTTTAGTTAGGACTTGTTTCACTTCCTTTTACCTTTACTTCTGAATTATACTTTTGTAAATTAGCACTAAAAATAAAAAATGGCCAAACTGGCGACCACTAAAATAAAATTAATTGCCAAAGTTGCCAGTTGATTGCCATCTGGCGAGTGCTAATTTGCACCTTGTAAACTAATGGTTCTCTATGAAAAAAAGCCCACTCCCCCAGGCCTCGCTAAGCAAACAGCAACGGTCTCAGATGTGATGCAGCAGGTAATGGATGAAGTTGGTCTGTCAAACTAATTGTAAAAGAAAATATATTGGGTGCTGATTAAATGTGGAATATTGTAGAAGCAAAAATAGAATCTAATTTTGAATAAAAACCCAGGTGTTTTTTTTTTTTTTTTTTTTCAACTTTGCCCAGCCCCAAAAAAACCCAGTGGGTATTTTCAAGCTGGATCCACCTTGGTGAACCCTGATCACAGTGCAGTGTGAGCTTCAGAAATGTTATGGAAATGATCCCCAGAGTACCTCTTGGTGGTGCATTTTGGGTAGCCAGCAGTGTATATATATATATTTTTTTTTCTTAAAATTTCTTCAGGCGGGAGGCGGGTAACAACTTTATTTCGGCGGGAGTTAAAATTTTTCTGCGGGAATCCCGCCATGAATGTTAACCCCGTGACACAATAATCAGGAAGTTTTTATCTAAAGAAAAAAAAATCCTTTTTAGAAATAAAATATTTCAGAAAAAACTTCCTGATTACAGTATTGTACAGTATTTATACTATGCTGTAATCAGGAAGTTTCAGGTCACAAAATTTTCCGTCGAATGCCCTGCCCCATACGGGAGATAGCGCAGCTGAGGACACAACTGGAAAAATGTAAGAACAGTATCATATAGTTTATTTGCATTTTGGCTGAAGCACGAACTCAATCCATCACTTATTGTCACATCGGTAACGATAAAAGATGTTATATAGGCTTAGATAGTTGTGACGCATTTTGTAAAAAAATACGGTACCTGGACTGTGCTTTGCAAAATATGAAAGTTTTGTTACTTTTCCCCTGTTATATGTTGGACAGGGAAAGCTATGAATAAATAACAGCCATACAAGATATCTGCAAAAATGTAAATAAACTAGAAGTGGCTTTCCCACCGAACATCGGCCAGGTATTTTTGACAAAGTTGTATAAATGAAGAAAAAAAATGCAAAAAAATATAATTTCCGCTAAAAATACACTATTAGAAATGCTTAAGCATCGGGGCGAGGAAGCTATGGATACTAACAGTCGCATAGGAGAGCCGTGAAAGCGTAAACAAACAGGAAGGCACTTTCCTGCCAAACAGCGGCCACATATTTTTGACGAAATTACATGACTGAAAAAACATGTGAATTACAATTTCTGCCATCATAAATGTTTGTTTAAGCAGCAGAACAAAATAAAATTAGAAAACAGATTCACTCATTTGCTTAAAAATTCATAAAACTAGCCCGTTGATCTGGTTGTTTATCATGAAATAAGAATTGAGGGGTATGCGGACTGGATAAATATTTTTCTTTTTGCGAGTGAACAATTCCGAGGGAGCAGGAATTTCCGGGAACCAACATTAAGCCCTGCAACATCCCACCCTCAAGGACGGAGTCCCCTCGTAATCCCCCCCCCCCCCCGGCTGTGACTGTGCTGAGATGTGCCTTGACCACCCACCCACACGGCACTGACATTTCGTCTACAGGAGGAAGGCTGGGTGGGGGAAATGGAAACGGCACTTGGATCCATTTATTTGTCTGCAGATTTGTAAGCAAAGCTGCAGAAAAGTAAAAGAGGACCCTTTTTTTTTTTTTTTTTTGGTGCAAATTATATCGGGAAAGAAAAGAGTAAATTGACTGCAAGATTTGTTGAGCGATCAGCGACGCCCGTCGCCGCATCGCACTGTTTCTGCGGCCGGGGTCCTCATGTTCCTCAAACCATGATTGGGCATTCCGAGCTCTGTGAATTAGGTTAGATGGATGTGGTTGGCCAAAATGATTTTATACATTCTGCCAGGCATCTGTCCTTTCAAGATGATGAGGAGACCTGCTGAAAACCAAAGATATGACCACTGGCATGGCAGAACCTCCACCATGCTGCTCTGTTGGGAGCAGACAATCTGGATTGTACGCATCTGGCGATGTTCTCCACTCGTAAATACGTGCTGCAGTGAAAAATAGTGTTACTGGATTCATCCGACCACATTACACACTTCCATGCACTGGCAGTCCATGTTGTATGCTCCTGGCACCACTACCGTTGCCGTTGTGCATTCACCTGTTCACCTGGATCACTGGAGGTTTGGCAATAGCAGCTCTGCCATGAATATCTTATCATGCAGTTCCCCGTGCACTGTTTTCGTTGATACTGGGGTCTAGAGATGCAGATTGAGCTTCATGCTAATTTTTGGCGCCATGGTCTTCTTATTATGGGTAACAATCCTCTGTAATGCTCTTCTATATCTATCAGACGGTCGTTTTCCGGTCGCTCTTGTGTTTCACAGATGAGGTTTTGCCATGAACACAGTATGCTGTCATGACGCTAGACACAATAGCTCTCGATACTCCCACTACCCTGGCGACTGTTGTCACAAAGGCACCAGCTAGCCGGCCACCAACAATTAATAGCCCTCTTTCAAAGCCCATTAGGTCCCTTATTTCATCATCACCCTGAAATAAATTTTGCAACAAGACACTTCAAATGCACAAACAAAGCTATTACAACCAAAAAGTGGTGGATACCTTTTCATTACTGCGACGCACGCAGCTGCATTAAAAGTCACTTCTCTGAGCATGGCGTTCACATTATCCAGTCCAACCCCTGTATATAAGTGACTTCTGAGTTTTTTTTCGCATAGTTGCTTGTTTATTTATGAAACTGTGGTATTTAACTATTAATTAATTTCTTGCAGACGATCAGCAAAAATAATAAGATGCTTCAGCACATCAACTATCGTATGAGGGTCATACTTCAGGATAGTAGAGTGTTCATTGGGACGTTCAAAGCATTTGATAAGCATATGAACCTCATTCTGGGTGATTGTGAAGAGTTCAGGAAAATAAAGCCTAAGAAAAACAAAGACAGTGAAAAAGAAGAGAAGCGAGTGCTTGGTTTAGTACTTCTTCGTGGAGAAAACATAGTCTCTTTGACAGTTGAAGGACCACCTCCTGCTGAGGTAAGAAAAATTCATTTTGATCTAATATTTGTGTTTGTTGGTTTTGTACAAACTAGTAGTTAATATGTACCACTTCTTATGGTGTAAGAGTTGGCTGTGCATATATGTGAAAATGTGCATATCTTGGCAGGTGCTGTCAGTATATTATGTGCCACTTCATTTAAGCAAAATTTGCATATTACTACGTGGTTAAAATACTCTTTATGAAGACGTTTACCATCTTATAACCTTCTGTTGCACACGTTTGTAGAGGGTACAGCTTGCGTTGGTTTACAAAGTTTAAAAATTCGTTTATAGTTCAGTTAAAATGTTTCTATAAGGCTGGTACTTACAGAAAGTGTCCACTTTGTGATGTCCAAGATGTGGTTGTACATAGTGTATATAGAAGTTTTACTCTGTTTTTTTGTTTCTATAAGGCTTGTACTTACAGAAAGTGTCCACTTTGTGATGTCCCAAATGTGGTTGTACATAGTGTATATAGAAGTTTTACTCTGTTTTTTAACTTTCTACTATCTCCATTCGGATTTGATGTAATTTAGGGCATTTATTACTGCCTTTGCAGTTTCTGTGTGAGTTGTGCTTTAATGAATTTAGCCGTAACGTCCAAATACTATGCATATCTATGGGAAGTGATCCAGTTGTTGACCAAAAAAGCCTTCAATGTTAGTACAGGACTACGCTACATGACAGCTATTGCATTTCACAGTGTTTCTTATATGGGTCCACATTGATGGTGAACTTAAACCGAACGTGTGTGGAGCAATTGTGGTAAAGTTGGGGCCAACATAGCTATACATCAAGAAGGGACAATGGACATCACAAACAGGGATCGCATTCCTCCTAAAATTCCTAATATTTTGTGACCCTCCTTAAATTCCTAAAATTATACCTAAAATTTGCTATTCATCCTAAAATTTTTGTAAGCTTATTTATTAAAAACACAACCGTTATTAACGCCAATAAATTTACCATTACGGTAAGGTAAAAAGACCTGTTATTGTAGAAACACAGCCTATATGCTGTGCTGCTGAAGGGAGGGAAAATGACGCCATCGAGATGCACTTGCTTCGGGGCGGGCGCTCCACTTTTTTGCCTTCAGACAGTTTTCGAGAGTAACAAGAGATCTAAGGGAAAAGGAGAGGGGTCATTTTCACCCCTGGTTTGCGCTTTGCAGACGAACTCCGTGGCACGCAGAAGATCGTACTTTATTTTTGTTCATGCCTTGTGGAACCTCCTCTTTCTGCTGATGTTTTGTTATTGTAAACCGCAGGTGGGTGGAAGCAAAGAGGAAACATGTGATCTCCTTCCGTAACCTCCGGTAATGACGATGGGATGGTAGCTGAGTGTTATTGTGACAGGCAGTAGAGCACGTGATCATTGACCTTCGATCGTGCGTCGGCGACAGCGACCTTCGATGCGCAATATATCTCGGCTCCGACTCGCTTTGACTGAACTTGCGTGAGATGCGTATGATAGTTTCTGGTTTTGTGTCTTTTATGGTGTTCTCTGTGCTGTGTGCAGGTTCAGTTCTCTAGTGGTGACCTGCTTTTTTTTTTTTTTTTTTTCTATCTTCTGACATCCTCGCAGCCAAATTTCAGGAAGTTGTCTGGTTTTGCAATATTGGAACGTGTTTTTGTACTTCCCTTTCATTTTCTGTTTAGTAATACAAGTGTTTAAGATGCCTAAATCCAAAACGAAATTTCAAGATGCGTGGCTCGCCAAAGAATTGGACGGAGTGAAGTTGAAAGAATGGTGTTCTGCAACTGAAACAATATTTTCTGCTAAGTGTATATTGTGTTCAGAAATTTTCAACATTTCTAATAGTGGCTTTTCACAGGTAAAAGCGCATCATAAAGGAAAAAAAACATTTGCAGAAATTTCAAAGTAAATTTCAAAATAAGTCCATCCTGAAAGCCTTTAGAGGACGGGATCTTCAGCCCAAAACAAATATTAGTGAAGTACTGAGTCATGATTTACAGTTGGCTAAAGCCGAAGCATTATGGGCCATGAAAGTTGCTAAGGACAAATATGTCTTTTGTTTCATGCACTGAAACAGTTGAACTTTTCAAAGAAATGTTTCCTGATTCTGCTATTGCAGCCAAAATGCAACTTAAAGAAAAAAAGTTGCTTATGTGATATCACATGGATTGTCAAAATATTTTGAAGAGGATTTGAAAAAAGACATTGCATCTAGTAGCCCAGGAAAGGTTACTATTGCATTTGATGAAACTACAAATGCGCAAGTGAAACGGCAGTTGGATGTGTATCTCAGGTACTGGTCTTCAGAAATAAATTCAGTTTCTTGCCGATACCTAACAAGCATTTTTCTGGGTCATGCAACAGCAGATATTTTGCTAAAAGAAATTCTTGATGTGTTATCGTCCTTCAATATTTCGTTGAACAGAATTATTTGTGTATCCATGGACAGCCCAAATGTAAATAAGTGCTTTTTACGCAAATTCAATGAAGTTGCAAAACAAGAAACAGGCCAGAAATCTTTGGAACTAGGTTTTTGCAACCTGCGTGATGTTAGTAATGCATTTAAATTTTTTTTGACAAGCTTAAATATAGATTTTGAAGAATTTGCTACTGATATGCATTACTTTTTAAAGAGTAGTGCTGCAAGATGAGAGGATTATAAATCTGTTGAGGATATAACATTGGTCACTGCCAAATTTCTTTTGCGTCATGTCAGCAACAGATGGTTAACCGTTGGTTCTGTAGCCCAGAGGCTCTTGGATCAATGGCTAAATATTACAGAATATTTTTTAAACTTCTTGCCATCTCAAAAAATATTTGAAAAACAACTACGCAATTCGGCAAGGTATAAAAGAATTCACTGTTTCCTGAAAAATGAGCTAACTCCTTGCTATTTAGCATTAATTTCATTTTCACACCAAAATTTTGAAAAGTTTTCATTATGTTATCAGAGTGAAGAACCAAAAATACACCAGTTATATTCTGATTTAAATACTTTAATGAAGAATGTTATGGCTCAGTTTATCCAAGATGATGTTATTGCAGGGAAATTTGGAGAAGACCTAAAGAATGTAGATTTTTAAAACAAAAATTCATGGAAAAAACTAGGGGAGTTAGAAGTTGGTATGAAGACAAAAAATCTCCTCAGGAATGTTCAGGAGACCAGGCAGAAATTATTTCTCTTAGATGTAAGATCATCACTAATTGCAACCACAAAATATTTAAAGTCAAATTTGCCATTCTGCAATCAAAAGCTAAGAGACATAGAAGTTTTAAAGGTAAAAGAACCAAAGAAAGAGTCAACTCAACTTTCAGTCACTGAAGGACTTTCAGAAATAACCAGAATTTCAAGTGTTTTGCATCTTTCTGAGGAACAAATTGATAGAGTAAGAGAAGAGTGGAAACTTTTAAGTTGCGATAAGCCAACTCTAGATGAACTAGTGAAATTTTCAGAGGAAGGGCATATTCCAGTGCGGATTGATCATTACTGGCGTAATATATTTAGTATTAAAGACTCTAGCGGAAAAGAAAAATACTCAAATCTTGCTAAACTCATAAAGTCAATTTTAGTTTTACCTCATGGTAAATGCTGATGCAGAAAGGGGATTTTCGGTTAACACTGCTCTGTTAAGGAAGGACAAGGCTAACTTAAAAGACTCAACTATAACATCATTAAGAATAGTTAAAGGGGCCATTAAACACTATGGATGTGTAAGTAAAGTTCCCATAACAAGAAATTTGTTAAATAGTGTTCGTGATTCACATAAATTTTATAAAGAGTATGTTGATAAGCTGAAGGAAGAAGAATCAAAAAAGGTAAAAGAAAGGAAGCAGAAAGAGAGGGAAAATAAGGAAAAGCAGCTAGAGAAAAAAGAAAAGCTGAGTTTGATGACAAAATAAAAGAAAATGATGCAGAAATAAATAGACTTAAAAAAGATAAAGAAGCCTCCCTAGCAGTAATTCAAGAGGGAACAGAAAGAATGAGAAAAGCTGTAGAAAAACAAAATACTGTTGAAATAGCAGTTGCCTCTAACTTGATCATACAAGGTTCAGCTGAAATAAAGAAAACTGAAAGTAAATTAGTTGTGGTGGAAGCAGAAAAAGATAGGTTAATCAGGAAAAGGTTAAAACAATAATATGAAAAAAGTAATTCAGTGAACAATTGTACATAGTTCTTGGTTTTCAATTACCTTTTTTAGGATATTATAGTTTAATGTGAAACCTGAAAACTTTACTGTGAAAATCGTGAATTGCTTCTGGTGAAAATCGTGAATTGCTTCTGGTTCAACAGCATATTAATGTTCAAAGTGAAACTTGAATGTGGTAAATATAGTTGAATATGATAATAACACGTGAAAAGATAAGAACTGAACATTAGAAGTAAATCATACTTAAACTTTAGACATAAGACGTTATGCAAAAAATTTGGGTGTGAACTTCGACCATATATACTAATGGACTGCGCATTGGCAATAGCTGCATATGGCTCAAACATTGGGCACGTCATCACCAGACTCCAAATTTCGTGTACAAATGCTGTTATGATTACTAATTTACGCTGCAGAACTTCAGTGTTTTCGGTGTATTATGTGAATGCACCTCATATATAATGAAAACTCTTCAGGTAAGTTTACTTATGAGCTATATACATGCATGATCGTGTTGTTTACATTTTGTGATTTATAATGTGATGAACATTTGCGAAGAATTTGGAACATGGATTCCATTTTTTTTTCTTAAGTTACTATATTTTTATATCAATAGCTGCAAGTTTCTGGTTAAGTAATTGAACTTTATTGACTTAGGTATTTAATTCGTTTCTTACCCATGAAAAATCATAGAACTTTCTTTACTATATCGGTCAGAGCAACCATAAGCACAGCAGGTGTAACCCATCTTTTTGACTGTTGTCATGTGATTTTATGTTGGAGCCAGAAATTTTGATGTCATGAGCTGTCTATCAGTATATATGGTTGAAGGGTGTGAAGCAAACTCTTTACAATGTATACAAAGTTGTTTTACTAGATGTATACAAATATACATCTAGTTTTTATTGAAATACACTCCTAAAATTTTCCTAAAATTTTTCTAAAAATTCCTAAAATTCCTAAAATTCTTACCTAAAATTTTCCAGAAGTATGCTATGATCCCTGCACAAAGTGGAGGCTTTCTGCAAGTACCAACTTTATAGAAACATTTTAACTGAACTATATGCGAATTTAGGCTGGCCAGTTTGTACCACGTAAGGACTGTTGAAGAAAGCGAAACAAGTGGAAGTCTGACGCCGCAAGGTCAAGCGAGTATGCTGGGTGTGGCAACACATCCCACCCAAGCTCCAATAATTTTTGGCGGGTGATCAAACTTGTGTGTGGTCTCACGTTGTCGTGATGGAACACACCTTTACGATGAACGAGCTCTGGAAATTTCTGGATGATGGATTCGTTCAAACTGTCCAATTGCCGACAGTACACATTCAAATTGATTGTTTGGTTCCGTGGTAGGAGCTCGAAAAACACGACACCTTTAAAATCCCACCACACTGAGACCAGAACCTTCCGCTAATGAATGTCTGCTTTGGATGTCGTTTGAGGCGAAGCAGCACATCGGGACCAAGACCGTTTGCGCAGCACATTGTTGTACACAATCCACTTTTCGCCACCAGTCACTTTTTCTCACGTTTAATGAGCATATCACAGATGTTTATTCGCACCGTCAATTGAGCTTCTTTGAGTTCATGAGGAACCCACACATCGAGCTTGCTTATGTATCCTAACTTCTTCAGGTGGATGTGCAATGTGTCTGCAATCTCTCTTGTCGTGTAACGTGGATTTGACTCAATCAATGCCTTGATTTGGTTGTCATAAACCTCGGTGGGCCTCCCAGAATGAGGGGCATCGTTGAGGTCAAAATCACCAGCACAGAATTTTGCGAACCACCACTGTCACTGATGATCTTGTAGAGTATTCTCACTGTACGCAACTTTTCACAAGCTTGATGCGCATTCTTCCCTTTACGGAAGTAAAACAGTAAAATACGGCAAAAATGCACAGTTTGGTCTTCCATCTTCAACTTGATATCAAATCTTCGCAAATGCAAATCAACCAAGTTGCTCACTATTCCTTTTAGACTGCAGCTAGAACTGGCACCTGTCGAATGCAATAGTGTTAACAAAGCTGCGCATGCTTCTAGTACTTCCAAAACCGCCCAACCGCCATCAGGTGCCAAAATACGTCATGACTTTTCCGACAACCCAATGTTTTCCGGACTCCGAAGTCTTTATGTGAGAGACTTTTCTGTTGAAAATTCCGCTTTTAAATCAGCATTTGTAAGGTGCGAATTATATGGCGATTTTTTTTTTTTTTTCTGAATGTCACAATCTGCGAATTTTACGCTCCGCAGATTATACGAAGGTAAAAAATGTGCGAATTCCAGTCTGAGGATAAACGACAAAAATTACGGTAATTCAAGAATTTGCAAGAGCTCCAGACAACAAAAACAAAACGAATGAGTGCCGTTTTCTTTCTTTCTTTCTTTCTTTTTTTTTTTTTCTTTCTTCCAGGGAGAGATAAGCTGATGGTAGAAATTTTTTTTGGACAGAAGTGTACATACATGACTTTGATATTATATATAACTCCCTCCCGCTGGTCCAGTGTCTGGCCACAAAAAAATTATTTAGCTGGCCACCAGATTTCAGGATGTTTTTCTACCCCTGGGTATTAAGTAAAATGTCGTTTTTTTTTTTTTTTTTTTTTTCAAATGTCGATAAACTTTATTTTGCAACAACAAAAAATAACAATTTAATGAATAATGTATTCGCCACTAGTATTTACAACTGCTTCCCATTGTTCAACAAGTTGTTTGATGCCTCGGTGATAGAAATCTGCCGGTCGTGTCCCGAAGAAATCGTCCAACCACGTCCGCAATTCCATGTCATCATTGAACAGCATGGCTCGCAAATTGTCGGGAAGCGATTGAAACAGATGAAAATCGGATGGAGCCAGGTCTGGAGAATAGGGCAGGTGCGGCAGAACTTCCCAATTGACGCTTGAATGGCTGTTTTGGTAATATTGGCGATGTGGGGCCTAGCGTTGTCGTGTTGCAGCAGAACACCGTGTCGCCGATCGGGTCGCTTTTGTTGCATTGCGTCGTGGAGTCGATGCAGTTTGTGAACATAGAGGGCCGCGTTGACCGTCTCATTGTTCCGAAGAAGTTCGTAGTGGAGGATGCAACTCTTGTTTTTTGATCGCGGTGTTTCGTGGGACTGAGCCATTCTTTTTGCTGCTTCATGTTGACGTACAGACAACAGTTTTCGTCGCTGGTAACAATTCTGTACAGAAATCTTTCCTTGTGACCACGAGTAGCCCTGTGGCGAGCAAGCAAACCGGCAGCAATTGTGGAACGTTGATTTCTGTTGTTGTTCAAAATGTGCGGAACCCAAATTTCCGAGCTTTTGACCTTTTCCCATCGCATGAAGGTGATTCAAGACTGTCTTCTGATCACAGTTCATTTGCTCAGCCAATTCTCTGGTCAATTGATGCGGGTTTTTGTGCAGCACCTGGTTCAATTGCTCTTCATCGAACTCAACCGGGCGACCGGGGCAATCCATGTCCTTAAGGTCAAAATTGCTGGATTTAAAGCGCGAAAACAACCGTTGAGCCATCCTTTCAGTCACAGCATCTTCACCGTAGACAGCACAAATCTTGTTAGCAGCTTTCGTGGCTTTGGTCCCTCGATTAAACGCGAAGAGCAGCAGATGTCTGTGATTCTTCTGTTTGTCCACTTGACATTCCATTTTAATGACCTGAAAACCAAATCAAATTAAATCAAATCACACACACACTGGCATGTAGAGTAAAAACGTATCTATCACATAGTATATCACATGTTGCCACAATATTTTATTTTGGCACACAAATGAAACTGTGAAAAAAAACAGACATTGCTTATTCCTCAACACAATAAAATGATTTCGAAAAACAAAACAGAGGGGCAGGGCAATTCAAAGTTAATAAAACAAACCAACAGGGGGAGGCAGGAGGTAACAGGCAGGTCATTGAAGGTGTGCCTGTCCCAGCTAAGTTTAATGGTTTGAACTTGCTAAAATACCTACTTACTGACAGCACACGCGTACATGATAATTTGGTTTTAAAAAGTCCTTGGAAAGTGCTTCAATTTATTTTGCTAAGAATAATACAAACCTTATTTAATTCAGAATTAAAAATTAATTTCAAGGTCACACAATTTACGATTTAACCTTGAAAAGTGACATTTTAATAAAAAAAATGACATATCAAATTACATCACTTGATGGCGATATGTTATAAATTTGAGGGTGGTAATTTGAAGGGCATCAAAAGTTACAAGGATTTGTTAAATTTACATTCTTGGTAAATTTACCATATGACTAAAAATGTGCATTTTCCACTGATCAATAGAGAAGTTTTATAATCTTGCCAACCAGCAGCATAAAAGGAACACACGTGCATTATGTTTAGTGATGGGTTACTCTTGTTTATAAATCATTTATGTAACATTTATCAAAATATGAAAACTTCCATATTAATATCTTAGCAGTTCAGCTTTAAACAAGGGTATGTGTTATTTGCTGAAAAGAGTTGACATAATACATTTTAACTTGGCACTGATATCTAATTTTAAAATCTTCAGAAATTTATCTTCTTGTTCAAAATGCTTTCTGTGTGATGCTTTGTTATTTTGCAGCTATACTGCTCACTTTAAACTGAGAAACAATTGCAGTCTAGTGTAAATGTTATAATCAGCATAAGCTATGTCATTTTGACTGTTTTGGCAAAATTAAAATTTCTTGCACTGGAATTGTTCCAAGTTTTTCAGTATCTTGTGAGTTTTTGTAAACTTGCATAGTTCCTGTCTTTTTATCCACTTTTTGCAGTATGTAAGGTCTTGGCAAGTTTTAAATACCTTCTTTAAAGGGATATACAGTATATATGAAGAAGAAAGGCAATGAATATAATGAATTACGAAATATTCAATTCATGAGGCAACCTTAAGGGTTGTCTTATGCTATAACATGCTTTTGATTAAAAATACATAATATCTAAAGTATTGTTTACCTGATATTGTCAAAGTATTTTGCACGTTGTTGCTCTGTGAGACACGTGCTCCCGGCCCGAGAGGTCTTTTTGTTACGGGTTTTTGGTTAGTTGTAAAAAAAAAAAAAATGGAAGTAAAACGATTAGGTTATATATTTTCAGTTATACATTCATTCATTCATTCATTCTCACAATCAAACGTTTTAAATTTACATTAATTAATAGATTTTAGTAGAAAGAATTATACTTATTGGGTCAGGAGATGTCTCACACGGGGTTCGTCGTCGCCAAGTTATGGCGAGCGCTTTCGACACGGTCGGTGAATGAAACAAAATTTTTACCTCATCCACATGTTTTCAAGGATATTCAAGACACAGCCAGCTCACAAGTGTCCTTCGTAGAGACAGGCTACAAAGACAGGCATATCAGCAAGTACTATCTCACATTTGTCATAAGTAACATTTCTATTTTGCCAACTGTAGATTTGAATAAACTCATTTTATTTTTGTCCACTGGATAAAACAGTGAAGTTAGGGCATTGTTCTTGATGTTTCAAAATATGGCTGCAATAGCTTTTTTTTTTTTTTTTTTTTTTTTTCTTTTCCCAGCTTTATACTGACCCCTTGCTGAGGCATTCAAAATCACAGGCTGGCATGTTTTGGTTGTACAGTTATATAATTGATAGGGTGTATTTATCTGCATTATTATATGGCCTTCATAAATTTGATTTAGCTGCAAGACGCGGTCGTAGTGAGCGATGGATTTGCCTCCTCGGGGCGCTCCGTGGTAACAATGGCACACACAACAGCAACTAGGGCCTCTGTGAATCTTGGAGAGGTGCAAGCTAGTTCTGTGTGACATTGGCAAAAAGACCCCAACTCACTGGGTTTTGTTCCAGAATCCTTAGGTTGAATGACCAACTGGAACAGTCAGCTGTGGGCTAATCCCTCACACTGATGTACTTACCTGATTAAAAAGACAAAAAGAAATATTAAGAATCACTCAAGTGTGGGATATGGTGGACCTACCACACTTGAGAAGGACGGTCCACCACGGAATCGACCTGGACTTTCTAAACGGCGTATGAGAAAGCGATCTCGGCTGAGTGAATGTAAGATTGGTGTATGGAATACTAGAGGTATATAAATGGCAAGATGAGTGTGGTGATTTGAGGAGATGAATAAGTATAGACTGGATGTGCTGTGTGTAAGTGAAACCAAAAAGAAGGAAATTGGGGTAGAAGTGAATGGCACGGTGAGTGTGTGGTCTGGAGTATTGGATAATATGAGAGGACAGGCTGGTGTAGGTGTGATTTTAAGTGAAAAGATGAAGAACAACTTGATTCACTATAGTTGCATAAGTGCGAGAATTCTCTGGATTCGTTTTAAAGTGAAACTTCAGAGAATTGCAATTGTTGTAGTGTATGCTCCTTGTGACTCGGAACCTTCTGATAAGAAAGAAGATTTCTGGAATGAGCTAAAAGCTGTTTTGAGCCAGTTTGGTGCTAAAGAAAAAGTTATAATAGCAGGGGATTTCAATGCTAGAGTAGGTGTGCAGAAGGCAATTTCTGACAATGTTCTGGGTAAGTTTAATGATCCTTGTGTGAATGATAATGGTGAAAGATTAATTGAACTCTGCATTGAAAATGATTTGTGTGTATCTAATACATTTTTCAACCACAGGTATATACACACATATACTTGGGAAAATCGTACTCTTGGTCAAAAGAGTGTGATAGATTTTGTTGTTTACGATCAGCGTTTGAAACACTTAGTTGTTGACACCCGTGTGATGAGAGGTGCGGATGTTGGTTCTGATCATTACTTGGTAGTGTCACGAGTGAAACTTAATGTTGGTTGGAGGAATAGGAAGAGACCCAGGATAGAAAGAATAAAGGTTGATTGGCTCCTTGAAGATCATCAGAGGTATTCAGACTTACACAAAGAACGACTAAAGGATCTGAAATCTTGTGAGAAGGATGTAGAAAAGAAGTGGAAATGTTTTAAGAACTGTTGTTACTGCTGCTAAAGAGGTCTGTGGCACCACAATAGTGGGTGACAATAGAGGTGATGCTTGGTGGAATAGTGAGATTGATGAGGCAGTAAAGAAAAAGAAGGAAGCCTATTTGGTAGAGTCTCTGTGGGTGAATATCGCTGTAAGAAGCGTGAAGCTGCTAAGCTGGTTCGCCACAGTAAGGTAAAAGATAGGAAAGAGAAAGTGGAAAGGCATGAACTGGCTTTTGGAAAGATAGAAAGTCCTTCTGGAAGTACATGAGACTCAGGAAAAATAGGGGAAACAAAGTTGTAAGTTGTGTGAAGAATGAGATTGGGGAAATGATATGGGAGCCCAATGAGTTAAGTGACAGATGGGGCGAATACTTCTGTGAGTTATTAGATCAGGAGAGCAAAAATGATTCTGAGACAGATGCAGATGTTGTCACAATGAGAGATGAAAGCACAAGAGGGATCTCAAGAGAAGAAGTGTGTAAAGCTCTAAAATCTCTTCAGAATGGTAAGGCTCCAGGAGTTGATGGCATAACTGCAGAGATGTTGAAGTATGGTGGTGATTATAATTGACTGGTTAACTGAAATTTTGCCAGTTGTGCTGGGAGTTAGGAATGGTCCCTCGGGATTGGAAAGATGCTATCATTGTTCCCTTGTATAAGGAAAAAGGTGATCAGACTGAATGCAAGAACTATCGTGGTATTAGCCTACTGAGTGTGCCAGGGAAAGTGTTTGGTAAGGTTGTTATTGAAAAAGTACGGGGTCTTACATCAGAGAAAGTGTGGGATGTTCAGAGTGGTTTTATGCCTGGTAAAGGCTGCACTAACCAGATTTTTGCATTACGCATGATGATTGAAAAGTATCTGGCTGTTGGGAAGAAAGTTTTTACTGCCTTCATAGATTAGAGAAAGCTTACGATCGAGTCAATAGGACACTTTTGTGGAAGGTATTGAATGAATATGGTGTTACTGGGAATCTACTTAATAGTGTAAAAGCCATGCATGCTGGTAGTAGAGCTTGTGTACGAGTGAATGGTGTTTTATCAAAATGGTTTTCCATTGGTGCAGGAGTTAGACAAGATTGTGTAATGTCACCATGGCTGTTTAATATATTTATGGACGCATGCATGCGTGAGGCCAAAATAGATAATAGTGGTTTATGTCTTGGTGATATGCGTGTGTGCAGATTGCTGTATGCTGATGACACTGTCCTGTTGGCAGAGAGCAAAAGTTAGTTGCAGAGTATGTTGACTCGGATGCACGAAGTTTGCATGAAATTCAAACTGAGTATAAATAAGGGAAAAACCGAAGTTATGGTGTTTGAGAGAGGAATGGGTAGCACTGAATGTAATGTAAGTATAAATGGCACTGTGATTGACCAGGTGAGTGAGTTTGTGTATTTAGGAAGCATGTTTGACAGAGAGAACAAGTTGGATGGTGAAATCAGTAGGCGAGTAAATTCTTCTTTAAAAGTCATAGCTGCTGTGGGAGGTTTTCACAGGATTGATGGGTTTTCTAGAGAGTCCCGCATGGCTATGTATGAAACAGTAATTGTTCCTACTCTGATGTATGGCAGTGAAACCTGGGTACTGCAAAAAAAAAACATAAGAGTCGTTTGTGTGCTGGAGAAATGCGTTACTTACGTTGGGTTTGTGGCAAGACACGATCTGATTGTGTGAGGAATAAAGATGTATTGCAGTTGTGTGATGTAAAGCAAAATGTTGTTAGCAAGGTGGAGACCAATATGCTTCGGTGGTTTGGCCATGTTGAAAGAATGAGGGATCAAATGCTTACTAAGAAAATATTTTCAGCCCAAGTGGCAGGAAGGAAAGACAGAGGAAGGCCAAGGAAGACATGGGTGGATCAGATTCAGGAGTGTCTGCATGAGAAAAAGATTATGAGTATGAAGTATAAAAGATCTTGTGTACGGCGTGTAATGGATATCAGTGAAGCGTGAGTTGTATGTCAAGATCGCTGTAAATGGCGAAGTTTGATACGACAACAGTAGGTAAAAATATCTGGAAGTTTGTATTTCTTTTTGGAGCTAACCTCTGAATCTCAGAGAACAGCTTAGTGATATGTATGTATGCAAGACTTTTAAAATTGTCACCAACACATTGCAAGCATTACCATGAGTTTTGGCATAAGAGTGCCACAGAACTGCCAACTGTTACGATTTTATCATATTTAGTACGATAAATCTTGCTGCAGTACGCTACTATGATTTTGTTTTCCTTCATTTTTTCCCTTTACCTTGTAGTAGAATCGTAGCGACGGCCGACGTACATCGCAGTTTATTTTGTACTCATCCCCGTAGAAGAATCGCAGTGACGTACATCGCAGTTTATTTTGTACTAGTCCCCGTAAAAGAATCGCGGTGACATACATTGCAGGATTATTTTGTACTCATCCCCGTAGCAGAATAGCGGCGACGGCCGACATACATCACAGATTTATTTTGTACTCATCCCCGTAGAAGAATAGCGGCGACGTACATTGCAGGTTTATTTTTTACTTATCCCCGTTGAAGAATTGCTGCAATGTACATCGCAGGTTTGTTTTGTACTCATCCCCGTAGCAGAATCGCGGCTACATACACTGCAGATTTATTTTGTACTCATCCCCGTAGAAGAATCGCGGTGCGCCGGTGACGTACATCTACATCGCAGGTTTATTTTGTACTCGTCCCCGTAGAAGAATCGTGGCGATGTACATCACAGGATTATTTTGTACTAGTCCCCGTAGCAAAATAGTGGCTACAGCCGACATACATCACAGATTTATTTTGTACTCGTCCCCGTAGAAGAATCGCGGCGACGTACATCGCAGGTTTATTTTGTACTCATCCCCGTAGAAGAATCGCGGTGACGTACATTGCAGGTTTATTTTGTTCTCATCCCCGTAGCATAATAGCAGCGACGGCCGACGTACATCGCAGGTTTATTTTGTACTCCTCCTCGTAGCAGAATCGCGGTGATGGCTGACATACATCGCAGATTCATTTTCTACTAATCCTCGTAGCAGAATCGCTGTGACAGCTGATGCAAATCGCAGATTTATTTTGGTCCTGCAGACAAAAATGACATCCCCAAAACCCGATTAAACCATCTTGCAGACTCCCTAAGATGCAAGTTTTCCACCTCTCAAAGTTTCCGAAAACGAAAGTTAGGCGGAGTGAGGATTTCTCCCGCAATCGTAATTTTTCTTTCTAATAATTAACAACATAAAAGTGTTTGCTGATTAGATTTAATTAGTTTCTCAATAAAATATTGATGTAGGGAAAAAAATCCCCACTTTCTCATCATCAAGAATTTATATAGCTGAAATAGGCTTCAAAAAATAAAAATAAATAAGCATGTGTCATGTTAAGATTTTTCTATCAGAGTGTTAAGTTTTTTGGTTCTGAAAGGTTGGCAGGTCTGTATTAATTTTAGCAGAAATTTTTTTTTATTTAGTTTACTAGCAATCGTGCCCATTCTCCAAACAGTGAATCTATAAAATTGTTTTTTGAACATAAAGTTAAAGAAAGGGAAAAATAATTAAAAGAAAGAAAAGTAGTTTAAAATCCATAGCTGTTTTACGATTTAGAACAGCGTTGTGACGTCAGCATACGATTTGACGTAAAACAGAGCAGGGGCTTTGGCGCCCCTTAATTTTAAATCAAAATTTGAAATTTTCAAAGCATTTCAATGATTCTGACAAAATTATCTTTAAACTATCAGCACTTTAAAACTGTAAAGCTAAGCCACCCTTTTTAATTTTTTGGTTTTCAGACATTTTTCCAGCTTAGAAAGTGGTAAAAAAATTAAAGCAAAAAATGTTTCAAAGCGCTGTTTTTATTTTTATTTCGTGCATTTGCAGGCATCTGGACTTTTAAGACCTACCAGCATGCCAATTTTCGCAGACGAACACACTCGCATTTTCCTTCTTGCTTTTTATATAAGAGGCGAAAGCCAATATTTACATAGGTATTCACGCATGCAGGTGAAAAATGCTGAACTTTAATAAAAGAGTCACTGCGTCATTACCAGTTTGATATTGTTGCCTGTCCTTTCACCCAATGAGAAGAGAGTACTGAAAATAGCTGCATCACCGTGACAGCACGTCACAGGACCAGAACTTTCCTGCATGGTTAAGTATGATGATGAAGACAAAGAGTAAGCCGTCCGTTTCTTTCCTTTGTGTCTTTAAAAAATGCTTTAAAAATCAGAAAATGACTTTTTCTTAATTTTTTTTTTTGTAAAAGAGGGATGATAGTTGTGAGTAAATTTATGCTGTAAAAATTGCAATGCGTTATGAGCACCAAACTGGCTTTAATTTATAAAAAAATTAATTGAAGAGAAATTTTACAATGAGCTTTTTATTGCCTTAAAGCTTGTTTATAAGCTAGCTATTGAAACCAAAATCAAATGGACAAAACATTTTTATCTCAAGATATTAAAAGTTAAATGGTTACAAATTTTCAAATACGCGGCTAAATTCAAAATTTTGGCCTCTTATTTTAAAAAAAATCAGAGCTGCCAAGTGTCCTGGTTTACACGGATTCTGTCTGATTTCAAATTTTTTTCCCCGGAAACCCAATTTTCCTACAAAAAATCCAGTTTTGAGATTTTCTTTTTTTATTTATTTATTATGTATGGTATTTTTTCTTTCCTCTAATGATATCAGCCATCATTTTTCTACGGCTGTGGGAGTTGGTAACAAATGAAAACAAATGCTTTTTTGTTATTCCATGGCACTTTCAGCGCCAAGGTCGTGGGCTCCGCAATGGTGGCAAGGCAGTTAGTGGCTTAGAAAGTCAAAGTACTGGTTTATGATGTAACATCCATGGCGCTGGTGCAGAGCATTAGTGTAAGGATGGGAATTCTGTGTCAATGTACGCCAAAACAAAAATCTTGCGCCATCTTCCTACAGAAGGCAGATTTTGCGCCATTGTGCGCCGAAACTGCCGTGCCCTGTCATCATCATCAGGACTTCTGCACAGTAAATTCTCCATGCGGTTCCGTTTGACACTGAGTAAGACTATGCAATGGGCAGAAAGATTAAGAGACTCCCAAGTACTACAGATTTTACGTAGTTACAATGGAAATCGTCATTCTGCTATGACATAGTTTGTACGTGTCCTGGAAATCCATTTTGTCCTGAAAATGTCTTAAAATTCTGTTACGTGTCCTGGAATTTTATCCATTCCTGCCTTTTTGTCCCTGCACGATGTTTTGTAGTTGAGGATTTTTCTACTGATATAATTTGTCTGTAAATTTCCCTTCTTACCCCCTGCGAAATGTAGTGGGCTGTTGGTTTTCTTGTCTGTTAGCAGTACTGAAGCTGCATTATTAGTCACATCTTTTGTAAAAAAAAAAAAAAAAAAAATTGTGCGTGTTTTATCACATTGTCTGTCTGGCCGGGTACACCATGTCTCTGCAACTATTAATTTGATTTGTAAAATTCTTTGTGTTGGGAAGCTTGAAATATCAGAATGATGATCCTTTAATTCCTTTTTTTTTTCTTCCGGATGCGTAATTTTGCCGCTAGAGGGGAGAACATGCAGATCCTGTCAAATTCAAAATACATTTTATTTCAGATATTTGCTTCTAAATTAAAATATCCGATTGAAATCCCCCCCCCCCCCCCCTTTGATGCCGTTTATGTTGAAGACTATTTTAGTTAGTCTCATTTTGAAGTAATGCATAGAAGAATTTCTGCTAAGGGGTGTAAAGGTAAATCGTGGTTTTTCCGATATCTCCACTTCTAAAAGTAGATTCGAAAAATTCTTCCCGCGTTGGATAAAACTCCTGACGGGAAACATTTTTGCATATAATTTCTCATTTTTGGTAAAGAATTGTTTGGCCACCAGGAGACGTAAGTGTTTATTTCGGCTTCTGATATTTTTGCAACAAAATCTGAGCTTCTGAAAACTCATCGAAAAAATTCTTTTGTGAACCGATACTGCTCACCTTGTATAACCTTTTAAGAATACCTCTTGCTCAAAATAGTGCATAGTTTTCCCACCAGGGGCATAGAGGCATATCTTATTTTTGTCTATCTCTGTTTCTGAGTCCGATTTGAAAAATTCTTTCTTTATTAGAGAGCATTTTCTGTGCGAAATGTTTCCCAAATAATTTAAAATTTTTCTTAGCGCACAAGTGTGCCAATAGAGGGTTGCAAGTTCACTTTTCCGTATACAGCAATATCTGCAGGACTAAAAACCCAATTGAAAACTTCTTTTTCGAACAGATATACTACTATGAAAACTCCTTGTGTATATTTTCTGCCCAAAATAATTGCAGTTTTGCCACTAGGGAACGCAAATATTTAATTTATTTTTCTGAATGTATGTACTTGTAAATGTCTGATTTAAAAAATTATTTAAACACTGGATACCATTTACCTTATAAAACATTTTGGGTTTGCATTTAAGGAGGTTTGTAGTTCACAGTTCTGTCTCTAGGTGGTGGTTGTACACTTATAGTTATACTTACTTCCATCTGCAGCTGTACCTCCTCTTCTAAAAACCGTATTGAGAAATTTCTTTTTTTATTGTATGCCATTCACTATGTACAGTAAAAATGGGGAATAAATAAGATTTTTGCTACAATAAGATCCACTTTAAATAATGCACAACTTTTCCCCTAGAAAGTGTAAAGGTCAAACCTTTTTCTTGCTATCTCTGCTTCCGGAAGGCGTATTTTTAAAGTTTTTCGTTAGCATAACGTTTGCGCTGAAAAATACTTTTTGCCTATCTTCAACTTCTCCATTATGCAAATTTTTTCTGCTAGAGGGCATAGATTTATATCATGTGTCCTTCTATATCTCTTCTTTTAGCTGTTTGATTTGAAAATCTGACCTAAACCTGACCTATCTTCTGCTATGAGAAACTTTATGTGTACCATTTGTTAATTTTCATAACATACTTTTTATCCACTGGTGGAAGTAGGTAGCTGATTTTTTTTTTTTTTGTGTGTGGCTTATTTTGACCTTTACTAAAATTTGCTAATGAATACTTTATGTAAAAATTTACCATAAATTCATATTGCTTTCTAATATCAAAAACTTAAAACAAGTTGTTTCTTAGTATTTTCTGAGCAAACTAATATTTTTCTATCTGCTATAATTGGTTTTCTAAACTTGCCCAGTTAAATTGCCTTGATCCCTGATGAATGCAGCTGTACACATAGCCCTTGGATTTAAGGCTTTCCCGTTATTCTCGGTCATTTCATTTTGGAAATTTTTGTGTATCAGTATTTACTATTATGTTGAAAATTCATTCCCTAAATAAAATGTAACACAAATCCTTGCTCCCATGAGTATTTGTTTATGAAATAATAATCGGTAGACACTATAATTCGTGCATAAATACTAGTATTAAAAGAAATCCTTCTTGTTGCACGATGATATTTATTCAGCTAAAAAATAATCATCCTTTTGTTCTTTTGAAAAAAATTCAAATCGCCTTTCCTTACCTTTTTTGTAAAAGTGTATGAGCATTACTTCAAAATAATTAAATATAAATAGTGTTTTGTATATTGATTGTGTGATGTGTGAAAGCATTTCAAGAGTAATGCCACATTTATGTTCTAACTATAGATTTTATACCTATATACTTTTGAGTTTTTTTATTCTGTAATTTGTTTGTATGACTGAACTGAAGCCAAAGACAGTAGAAAAATATTTTTTCTCAGAATCAGTGTAGAATAATATATATAGAAGTTTTGTATAAATTAAACCTGGTTACCATTTTCAGTAACAGTTTTGGTATTTCAGTATTTATCAGTGATTCTGAGTAACTGAGTTTTTTTATTAGCTGCAGCAGACGTCATTTTCAACATTCTTCATTAAGTTTGCTCAAGCATGTAGGGAGTTGTTTGTTGTAGGTTACAGGTTGAACAGACCTATGGTTTCACTATATTTTAAGTAGGAGTGTTTGGATCGTATGTCTTGGAAAAAAGTCGTGGAATTCTGCGATTGTAAAAGTGTATGAACCATGCGCTATGGACCGTGGAAAACAGAGTATGCTATGGAAATTGAAAATTTTGGTGAAATCACTTTATATTAAACATCTGTGTAAAGTTTATTTTTGTGTTTTTAAGATTCCAACACTTGTGTTCTTGGGTAATTATACATAATATCTAAGGTGTATTGTTTACCTGATATTGTCAAAGTATTTTGCACATTGTTGCTCTGTGAGGCACGTGTTCCCGGCCCGAGAGGTCTTTACGTTACGGGTTTTTGGTTAGTTATCAAATTTTTTTTTAAATAAAACAACTAGGTTATGTATTTTTCAGTTCTACATTCATTTATTCGTACATGAAATGTTTTAAATTTAAACGTTTGATGTACGAATGAATGAATGTAGAACTGAAAATATATAACCTAGTTGTTTTATTTAAAAAAATTTTTGATAACTAACCAAAAACCCGTAACGTAAAGACCTCGGGCCAGGAGCACGTGCCTCACAGAGCAACAATGTGCAAAATACAAGTACTTTGACAATATCAGGTAAACAATACCTTAGATATTACGTATAATTAATCAAAAGCACGTTTATAGCATAAGACAACCCTTAAGGTTGCCTCATGAATTGCATATTTCGTAAGTTTCTTGGGTGCTTTTAATATTGTGACATTTCTTCAGTTTTTTTTCTTTGTTATAAGCATCTGGGCATGTGACAGAGTTCGCACAGCCCCCTGGAATCCGGGTAAAATTCTGAAACTCAATTTCCTTTTTTTTTTTCCCCCGAAAACTCGGAAATTTCTTGACTTTTTCGCATTTTGGTGAAAGGTCGTGGAGTTGTACTGCTTTCTTTCCAGCAATGAAAAATTTTAAGAAAAAGGTCAAAAAATGAGGATGTACAGTAGGGGACGATTATAAATGCCGTAAAAAAAGTTGGTGAATCTTGCAAATGTTCGTAATCACACCAAAATGACTGCTGTAGCAGCAATGAGAATGTCATGTCATTTTTCGTTTCCGCATGTTAAAAATTTTAGGCTTCTTTTTTCTCTCTCCTGGTAATCTGTTTATTTTTTGATCTCTCTCTCTCTCTCTCTCTCTCTCTGAGAGATAATGTTCCTCATTTTTAATATCTTTGTAAATAGTGAAATGGGGCAACTTGGTACTTTTTAAGAAATTTTTCTAATGAAATGCATGTTTCTAATACATACTTCTTCAAAACTAATCAATAGAGAGCAATCATTTTCACCCCTTTCACTTTTATTAAATGATATGAAATTTCTAGATTGGTATTTAATCTGTCTGTGGTGGAATCTGCGCCGATTCCGTGCCGTGTGAAAATGTTTCACGGCAGGGTGAACAATGCAGTATTGATTTTTCATTTAATTTTCCATAAAATTCGTGTTTTTCAATTTCTTAGTCACATCTTACTCATACATGACGAGACTCCTGTGGATTTGCAGAATTCTGCTTTTTATATCATCATTTTGGTCTTTCTCAAGATCGATGCAAAACTTAAGAAGCCTTGGGGAGGGGAGGGGGTCTGAAACCTATAATATATAATTTTATTATTTATAAATTGTTAATACATGCAATGCTAAACACGCGTTGTCCCGGTTTTTGATTTTGAAAAGTTGGCAGTTCTGCAATCCAAAGGAAAATTTCAAAAATATTTTTACTTTACTGTGTTAGTCCTGTCTTCTTGCCAATTTTCATTAAAATTGGAGATATCAAGGTTAAGTGCTGTGTTGATTTGACATGGAATGGCCCCTTTTCAAAAGCAAAACTTAAGCATGGGAATGAAATGTGAATGGTGCGTTCGTGACGAGCTCTCGTGAACGACGAATGCCTTATAATGGTTTTATGGTCTAAATGTCACTATTGTATCAAAATTGACATTACATGCACAATATGGTGAACACATGGGTAGTGTACTTTGTCTGTGTGTAAAAGAATATTTTGAGTACTCATGATAATCATCTTGAGGTGACTTAACATTCCTGGATTATGTAAGCTGTAGTGTGTTTTGAATGTTTATTGTTTATGTAAGAAGTTGAATGTTGTCCATGTACATAGTGTTTTGTTATTATTGATGATATTTTTGTTTCACAGGAAGGTATTCCCAGAGTTCCAATTCCAGGAGCTGCCCCTGGACCAGGCCTCGGACGTGCAGCTGGACGTGGTATTCCTGCTGCTCCTGTTGGTACTGCACCTGCTGGTCAGTAGTTTTTTTTTTGTCAGTGTTTTTATTCTTTAGTTTTTATATGTTATACCATTTGGCACACATTACTTTTCCAAATAATGAGAAAAAAATTCATAGAGAACAAAAAATAAAGAGTAAGAAGGAGCATAAAAAAAATATTGGTCTGACATGACAATGTTGTTGTTGTTTTAATATGCACTGCAATCTGCATTTTTTTTTCTGAAGAATGCATAATTTAGTTTCAGGTATTAAGTGAACTGATTGAATTATGAATTTATTTAAGCTGAATTTTCTGGTGTGTATTTTTTTTTTAAAGTAGGCACTGTGATCTCTCATTAAGCATTTCTATTATATTCTTTACATGTACAAGCTTAATGTTGAGTGGAGTTGTTAACTAAGTTTATGATAGGTCAGCACTGAAACATCACATATTTTATTTATTTTGTGAATTTTGTAACAGTGAATGAAGATGCCAGCTTTTTATTATTATTAGGTGGCTCAAAGTTGAAGTTTGTGCATATTTCTGAGTGTAAGACCAAAATCTTATGAGCTGTTAGTTTATTGAATAATTCTGTGACCACTGAAGCATGATTAATTACCTACCTAGCTTTGTGTGAATGTGGGCATCAACTGTGGCATGAATGTTATAAGATCATGAAACATATCTGGAAGAAAAATGAGCTGTGCAATTTATGTAATTGGACAACAGTAAGTAATGCAGATCAGACAAGGTGTTTCTTCTGTATGCCACGTTTGAATTTAAGTGCAGCAGACTTAAATCACCCGAATTCTTAACAGATGATTTGCCTGTAACTGACAGTCTTTATACTCATGTAAGATGCCGCAGCTAGCAGCTGTAACCTTATTGGCAAAAGTGTTTGTATAGTTCATAGCCATTATTCAGTGTTTTGTTTGCATTACAAGTCCCCTCCCCTTCAAAAAAATATTTTTACATAGTGCTACTGTCACCATCAATGTGCACAATCCAGGGGTTGACCCAGGCAGCATTTGATACTGTTAAGTGGTAGCTTCACAAAAATATTTTGAGCTCAAACACAGGGGTGAAAAGAGTTCTGCCAAAAGGTGGAATTCCACCTTTTTGGAAGTTATTTGGGGAGTTTGAGATTGATGCAGAAATGCAATAATTGTAATAAGATCAGTATAAATAGGAGATTGACATTATTGGTTTGATGTAAGCACATTGACTAAAATAAAATTCTTACTTGTTCCTAAAGAAATGTGGCAATTTTATGGCTTTAATATATGCATATGATGCTTAGGGTAGTTAATAAATGCTGAAAGGTTAATTATTTTTGCAATATTCCTATGTGGGAAAAGTTCAGCTTTTTTCTGCCATGACCACTTTCATGCCTGCAAATGGTATCTTCACAAAAATATTTTGCCATAAGTCTGAATGCCACACACACACACGCACAGAACGTTAGTTAAACACTACAATATAATATATTCAAGAGAGATACCTCTCATGCCAAACTGTTGTCAAACCAAAATTTTACTGAAAGCATTTTATGAAGATACCGTTTGAGCTAAAAATATTTTGCGGATCGACCTATGAAATAGAAATACCTATTTACTAGCGCCTGAAAATTTGGTTCTGAAAGCAAAACAAGAAAGTTGGTGCTGAAAGCTTTTTTTTTTTTTTTTTTTTGTTTTACATACATGGCCATACAATTGGATTTCTTATTTACATGCCCAGACAAAACATTTTGATAACCCTTGTATCTGGGCAACAGCATTTTGCAAACTCTGATTTGATAATGGTGATTCTACCTATGCATCCATAACATTTTACAGCTTCATGTACTTTTCAAGCTTTTTTTCTTTCTTTTTCTTTTTTTCTAATTTTTGGTAAAATTGTTCTAAACACAAAAACATAAAAATTTCAAAATATAGGTAAATTTCACTAGGCAGAATTTCACAAAAATGGGTGTCTTTAAAAACCTAGATCAATCCATGCAATCCGTGTGTACCTAGTGCACTGTGTGGATTTTCCATTGCCTTGATGCAAAAGTAAATGGAATGCATTAGAGCTGTGCATCTCTTTTTAATTTTTGACAGTTTTGTTTTGCCTCCGTATCAGATACAAATGCCATGGAGTTATCGGGTGTTAAACTTATCTGATGAAATGTTTCATGTGCCACAGACCACCGCTGATGCTCGTAAATTGTGCTCTTTGTGTCTACAAGGTCTGATCAAAAAGTATACCACCATAATCCCCCCCCCACTAGACAAAGCACAGCACCAAGACTTGGAGGCAGTCTGCCTTGGACTTAGGTGTGTGTAAAATTTGCTCAACCTTTGTTTTTCAGAAAAAGAAATAATTACAAATATGTATGCATATGTTCATTCTTGCATGAAATTTCTTTGTTTGTGCCATTCTAGGGCAGAGCGAACAAAATAAGATTGTTTTAAGGCTTGGTGTCTGATACATGCGATTAGCCGCATTACAGTCAGTTTAGTACATAAGTATGTCTAAGTATCTGAAGTGTATGGTACTTGTGTGATATTGAGAATGCTTCGTAGGGTACATTAATGAGAGGCAGAAATTTAAGGGTGCTCATAGGTAGTCCAACATAGGTGGGGTTAACTCCAAAATCTGATTAAGTGGAAGTGGAGATTTTTGGACGGAAAAAGGGAAAGAAAGACGGGGACCTTGGTTCAGAGAGGTCAGGTTGTGGAATTGGTGTTGAAGAAACTAAATGTTTTTGGAAAGCATGGTTGGTATCGCATAGCTGCTATGTCAGTTTACAAAAAAAAGCATGAAGTTCCGAGTCTAGGGTCCGTAGTGCGGATGGAGACCAAGTTGATCTCAAGTCTTCCATTAACCTGCCCTGCGATAAGTCCCAAGCCACATAGATATATAAAAATAAACAGTTTGTTGTTATTGTTACATAGCTCTGAACTCATATTTTTCAAGTGTGTGATTCTGTGGATCGAACTAACAAAATTATGTGACAGCTTTCGCTGGATCGCAGCTATATTAAGAAAAAAAGTGGAAAGGAGCAATTGTCAGTACAGTGCATTTGCATAAATGTTTGCCATGCTATCAACCGAAGATTTGGCGTTGTAAACTTGTTTGTCATGTTCTCTTGTCTTGTGCCGCAATGACTGAGCGAGTTGAGCGGAAAACCTGTATCAAATTTTGCTGCAAACTCGGTCATACATCAACTGAAACAATTCAAATGCCGAGCCCAATGATCCTCGTGGAAGAGTCCTGGCTCACCAAGACCAAACAAGGCACAGAAGATCCTCAAAGTTGTGCTGTTGGTATTTTTTTATTAATGAAGTGTGGTTCATGAATACGTTCCAAAAGGACAAACTGTAAACAAAGAGTACTACCAGGTAGCTCTACGTCAGTTATGAGCAGCGCTCAACAAATCTCGGGCGCCAGGTCACCCAGGCGCGTAAAATTCGAGCCGTGGTGCCCAATTTTCTTCTTACTCGAGATTTCGCAATTGGCAGTAAATACTGTAATTTCTGTTGTATAATCCATAAATTATGTATTGAAAAGTTATAAATTTTTTTTGGGGGGGGGGGGGGGACACTGTGCAGCGTTTTAAAAAGTCGGAATCACACATTCCGTGTGCCAGCTCTTGGCTTTGGAATAAATTTAGTTTTACTTTGGGTTTCACTATTGAAACCTTGTTTCACCATTGCTGTCCTTTCTTCCCCTTCTACTTCCTTTCTTAGAAATTTCATCAATTGTTCTAATTTATTAATTTCTCTTTGATCCTTAGATGCTAAATTTTGTTCCCATGTTCTTAAAATGTATTCGGGCAAAACCGCCTCCACAAGTGGATAGAGCATGGCGGCATATTTGTCGGTCGTTACTTTTAAACTTTCTAATGCTCTCAAATGGGTTTCAATTCTATCTTAAAGCTTCAACATTGATATCCTACCTGAGGGATTATTGGAATTTGTCATATATTCTTTATTCATTACAATCCAAACGCTTTTTCTTTAACTAGTTTGTAAGAATATGGTTTATTTCTGTTATTAATGATAGCGTATCTCTGTAATCCACAGATTAGGAAAAAATAATGATACTGAAATAGGAAATATTTTCGCATGGAATGGTATATGTACAAAATAAGCTGTCTGTCTATACATGCGATAAAAGCAAACCACGTCTTCAATAAGCAAATTAAAAGCGGGTTAAAAGCAGACTAGCGCTTTCGGGGATCTCCCGTCGTCCCCATCTACTGGTCAATGCGCATTGACCAGTAGATGGGGACGGAGATCCCCAAAAGCGCTAGTCTGCTTTTAACCCGCTTTTTAATTTGTAAATAAATTGATTTTAATTTGCATATTGAAGACGTGGTTTGCTTTTATCGCATAGTGTACCAACGTATCATTATATGTATATATATACATATAATGATATGTTGGTTATTTTAATGTGAGGAGTTTTAAAACTGTTGCTTATGTCACTAGCTACAGTATGGAATTCATGTGTGCAGGTGAACACATACTGTTTCTTTTGTTGTTTTCAGCCCTTTCCTACCGGTTGACACATTCCACGAAAACATTCCCGAGGGAAATATGCATTTACTCGATTATTTTTATTTTTTTTTTAAACCCTTGATACATAAAGACTTCTGAAGGATTTGATACAGAGTGGGTGCTTGGCCCGTTGAACGAGTTCAGGAATAAAAGCATTTGACCCATTGTATACATGCATGATACAGGAATCACCGTAAAGGATAGGCATAATTCAACTTCGGTACAAATGTTTTTCTCGATAATGTAACAAGGTAAGTAAAAGAGCATGGCCTGCTACGGTAAATTTTAACTGTGTTATATTTCACAAATTTCGAATTGAAAAACCCATATTTCCTGATGTCAGAGGTCGAGAAATGCCAATAACAGCAAACGACTGTGGCACGAGTCTTTGCATCTGCTAATTCTACAGCCTACATGGACTATGTAAGAAGCCAGGGGGTATTTATATGGAGGGCAACGGGGATTTGCCTTTAGCCCCCTTAACTTACATTAGAAGAAGGTGCATTAATTTTTTCTTGTATTTTTCATTAAATATATTTTATTCTGGTGGATTTTAAAACTTCCATTTTTTGTCGGACCCCTGAAAAAGAATCCTATACGCCCCTGTAATAAGGGCAACACAGTCCAAATGATTGCTTAAAACTACAAGTAGCTGATATGGAGCTGTTTGTAGTTTTAGGCATTGGATAGACTAAATATCTGCTGATTTTTGTATTTGTTGAGCTCCTTACTATAGGCAATAATTTTTTTCGGGGATTCGAGGATAGATTAGGACCATAATTTCCAAGATTTCCTTCTAAAGTTCTAGATACATAAACTGAAACCCTAAATTTACTACATAGCTACATTTTGCGCAAAGTTTAGGTGACTTTACAGCTTCCTGGCAAAAAGTGAGAGACATGGGGTGCGGCTTTCGAACCCTTAGTTTCGCCAACGAAAAAAATCTTCCCCTCAGATGCCTTTTATTATAAAGCTCAGGAAAAGGCAGAAACATTTCAAGATTTGCGGGGAAAACAACTTTTCCATGTAGATGTGCAATAGCTCAAGAGGGCACAGCCCGAACCTGGAGAGCTATTAGAAATTTTTCTGCGGATTTACACTAAGGTAAAAACGCTGTATAACTTTGTAATTGGAATTTTTTTTTCTAACTTACTTTGTTTACGAGATAGCCCCCCCCGAGCCCCCTGATCAGGGGGGCATGGGTGGTCTTTCACATATCTCTTAAATAGACCATATCATCCCTTATTAATACCCGTTGACTCTGTTTTTCTGTTTTTTCTGTTCTAATTCATTCTCGAGTTATTGAAGTGAGCCGGGACTTCGGGAAACACCCTGTATAATATACAGTAAAACCTCAAATCTGGCATCCAGAAAACCGGCAACTTCAGAAATCCGGCATTTTTCTGATTTCATTTTCGTGAGAACATCCGTTGTTTTATCAATAACCCTGGAAATCTCCCAATGTACTAACTGAACAACATCATCGTGAGATCATCCGATCGCAGTGTGTGGATTGCCGATAGCAGCCTACATGTAACATCGGGAGGTTTCTTGAATTTGTCATCTCATTGGGCCGTGCTGAAGTGATGCAGACGAATCGGGCGATGAATCGGCGAGTACGTTTGAAATGCACGTCAAACGTGTGACGGTGATCTGTGCTTGGTGGTGGCAGTACGTGAATTCGATCGTGTAAAGACATCTACCTCGACCTTCATGAAGCATCGCGATGTATTGTAGTTTCACAAGTTGAAACATCGATGTAAAATTCACATCGGGTTTTCCCGATGTATCGATACATCGCCCAGTCCTAATGGCTGCTCTGGATATTTTCAAGTCTTTACCTAACCATTCGCTAAATTCAGTTTTTTTTCGACAGAGTTTTATAATAAATAGTGCAAAAACGTAATCGCCAATATTTTTGCCAAAACAATTCTTTTTCTTTCACAAATTGCGAAGAATGCGATCGGCAGCACGACCCCTGCATATTTATAAGGCATAGACGTGCAAGTTTTTGTTAAAGTGGCCTGTTATGTGTAAGCACATGCTTTACGTAACGCCCATTGCGCAATTTTTAGATAGCTTCATAAATCCGGAATTTTCATAAATGTGGCACGCATCCGGTCCCATCGATTCCGGATTTTGGGGGTTTTACTGTGTGTATATATATATATATATATACAACTAAAGAGCAATTGAATTAGAGACAGCTGGGGTTATGCAAATGTGTCGCTGTGGGTTGCCCTGTATATGGAAACGATATGACGTATGCAGCGACCCGACAATATAAGGAGTGATGCGACAGGGATCAGTAAGAGTCGGACGCAGTATGGGTAAAACGAAGGATCTAAGCGCATTTGATCATGGGCAAATTGTCTGGGCCCAACGAATGGGGTCACTCCATCTCGGAAGTCATGCAGGCACTGGGGTTTTCACGAGCCACTGTGTCACATCAAATCCGGTAAAACCATCCCTGCAAGGGACAACTGTCGTGGACAACAGCTGAGCAGGATCATCGTAGACTAGCTCACATTGTAACAGCGGATAGACGGGCCACAGTGCAAGAAATCACTCGGCAATTTAACGCTGGTGCACGAAAACGTGTAAGCAGCCACACCACCATCCAGAACCATCTCCTCGCTATGGGGTACAGAAGCCATCGTCCCACGAGGGTACTGCTGCTGACGGCACACCACAGGGTGTAAAGATTAGCATGGGCGCGAGAACATCGCCACTGGACCCTAGACATGGGAAAATGTTGCCTGGACTGATGAGTCGAGATTCACGTTGGTACATGCGGATGGCAGGATACGAGTACGGTGCAAACCACATGAAGCGATGGATCCTTCTTGCCAGCAAGGTACTCTTCAAGCTGGTGGGGGGTCGCATTCTCTTCTGGGGACTGTTTACGTGGACTGAAATAACATCGTCCCTCACAGATCAACGTTACCGGGATATCCTGGACGACCATTTGCTCCCATTTGTGCGTCTTCAACATCCCACTGGGGACCTCAGACCTCATCCTGCAACAAGACAATGCAGTTCCCGAATTGTATCCGAATGGCTGGATGAACACTGCACCGACGTAACCTTGCTTCCTTGGCCAGCTAGGTCACCTGACCTCAACCCCATCAAGCACATCTGGGATGCCATTGAGAGAGATGACTCCCTTCCATTAAATCTTCGTGAACTGTGGGAGCTTGTTCAAGGGTCGTGGATCCGTATGGCTTTCCAATGCTTCCAGTGTCTTGTAGAGTCCATGCTGAGACGAATTGCTGCCGTCATCAGGGCGAAAGGTGGTGCTACACATTACTAGACAGGTATCTCTAATTCAATTGCTCTTCAGTGTATATATATATATACTTTCCATTTAGTAAGTTAAAAAAAATATGAAACTGCTGAAATTTAAAAAAAAAATTAAAAAAGTTACTGTTACAATAACCCACAACTTTCAAACGATTGTGATATATCTTTTAAATTTCTGTGGCAATCGTGCTGTAACTCTGAGTAATTTTTAAATTACACCAACTGAAACATTGGATTTTAGACCGTAAGGCAAGCCGGCTGCGTTAGTTTGCCAGTAATCCTCTTGGGCGCATCATTATGTTTCCGGAACTCAACCTGTCTTGGATGGGAGAGAGAGAGAGAGAGAGAGAGAGAGAGAGAGAGAGAGAGAGATGTCAAAGTTCTACCCAACAGTCTTGAGCTGCAGCAAAAGTGCCAGAAGCATTCTCTTTGAAGTAGAGCAAAATAAACAAATGGGAGTGGGGTTGGTACCTCGGGAACAGTGGGGGAGGGGAGACGTTATGGAGGTCACGGGTCAGAGCAGCATGCTGTAGTCCAGTGTTCTATGGGATGGAAACTGCGCTATTTAGCAAAGGCGTCGCAACATCGTAATAAGAGAATCTCTCAGGAAGAGAATACCTTGCTTCTTCTTGTGCCATGGCGAATGGAATAAATCATTCCTTCTCTTTTGCTTTTCTAGCAAAAATATTCCAGTATGCCTATAAACTATTTGATTTTAATTTTCATTCTACATAAATAATTTTACTCATTTGTCTACTTGCTACAAAATCTGTAAAGTCTAAAAATTATTGTAAAATTTTACAAAACCAAAACAAAAATTTTGATCTGAGTCACCGAGTTGCCGGTAGTTAGAGGTGGAAATTGCGGGCGGCATTCCATTACACCTGGCTCTCCCCTATTCGAGGTCAACGCGCTTTGCCGCAGGCAGTGTTTTCTCCCCAACTTACAAAGCAACAATCCCTTCACAGAGAGGAAATGTCTACACACATACACTCAGACATTTTGTCAAAGCCAAGGGGAGGAGATGTGTTGATTCAGTGACACTGCACATTATCGTCGAACACGTGGCATTCTTAAAGCTTTGACGTGGTACAGATTTCCCTCTTACATGGCACGGTATGAAGAGTCAAACTGCTTCATTTTTGTTTGAAGTTCACAGTTGAAAAAAAAAATCCCATATTATCCGCAGAGGCTAGAATTCAAACTTTTAGGAACAGGTAATCCATGGATTATGTGCCGGAAAATACGGTAGTTACTACTAACAAGGCTCTTGCCAATGTTGGCAGGTATGGACTGTCTTTGTTGTTGTTTTTTTCAAATATCATGGTCTGAGACATGCTGCCACGGATTAGGCAAAAGAAAATATGTTTTTTTCAGAATTTCATGATCTGCGGATCATATGCCACCGTGGATTATACACGAGATTTTTTTTCCCATGCCCTTTGGATTATATGTCTTTGCGAATCTAATGAAGGAATTTTTTTCTGAATTTTATGGTCTACAGATTTATAGGAAGAAAAAAATTATGGTACTTTGAATTAATATGTACAAAATATGACATCTGCAAATAGTATTTTAATAAAATCAATCTGAAATAGTTTTGTGATCGACTAAAAGAATGGAAAAAGAAAATTATGAAGAAAATTAAGACTTTATTTTGCAGTAAGTGGTTTGGGTAAAAAAAATAAAATGACAACAAATATGGTTTATCACTTTTTGTTCCAGCGTCATAACCAAACATGTTTTTGTTCATGCGTTATTGACTTTGTTTCACTTGGTGCCTAAATTTTGGAAGCTGGCTCCTAGATCTAGAACATATTTGTCAAGCCCTGGTTATGAGATGTAGTGTGGTGGAGGGTACTTGTGCTGTGGCACCGAGATGACTGACTAGCAGCTGCACCATGACCGTGCCCCTGTCCATTTGTCTGACCTCATTCAAGCGTTTTTGGCCTAACACCAGATACTCCAAATGAGGTAAGCCTTTATATATAAAAAAAAGTGAGAAATACACTCAGTGAAAAGACATAATGTAAAAACAGAACTTTGCCAAAAAAAAAAAAAAAAAAAAAAATAGCACTGAATATTGTGAATTATTATTTTTTTTTTTTTATCCCTTCTGGAACGAGCATTTCTGCCGATTCCAAAAAATTTCAGCCAGTGGATGGACATCTCGTGAACTTCCAGGAATGTAATAAAATCTGGTAAAAAGCTTTTTCTGACTGGAAGACCAGTAAAATCTGGAAATCTTGAAACATTTTGGGCCCTTTTAGAACATCTAGTGCAACTGTGTGACCACAGAAATATGATTTTGCATAATTTTTGGGGCATAAGTAAAAGGGGGAATGTTTTATAATCTGACAATCACAACACAATTCCAAAAGTTGGAAATCCATCCCATGATGGAAGAATGGCAGCCATGGACAAGGACACCAAAGGTTTGTGAAATGACCATTCAGCAAGTGACGGCACAACTGGGCCGTGGGAGCTGATGCTGAGTATCCTTATTAACAGCACATGACCAGGCTTATGAGGCTCCAGTTTTGTGAGCCTTTCAGTGAGTTCGCAACCTTCAAATGGTTCTCTCATTCTCCAGAGCTGAACCCTTTTGAGCACCTGTGAAACGAAATGGCACTAGCAACTCTCAGTGCTTTATGGGCAGCTATCCTGGAATTGTGTGCCATAGTCCCCACCAAATGCCTGTTGTGCCAATTCGACATGTTGCTGCTGTGAGGGTTAAAGTTGGGCCCACATGCAAGTAGATGAGCATGTGTAATAAATTATCCTTTCATTGTATGATGAGGTGAAAAATTTGAGTGTTTGTTTTACTGTTTTTTACGCTTTCCAACCGTAGTTTGAAGAAGCGTATATGCTCCAGCTTTTTCCGTCTGTCTGCACGATAACTCACGTAAAAATGGTTCGATTTCGATAAAATTTTAGTATGAGGTAGGGGACCACCAGGGGACGAACCCTATTGAAAATGGGCGAAGTGGGGTCAAAGGTCACGCCCTAAGAGCGGGATCCATACAATTGCCCTTATGCGTCATAACTTGCGTAAATATGGTTGGATTTCAATGAAATTTTAGTATGTGGTAGGGGACCACCTGGGAGTGAACCCTATTGAAAATAAATGAAATGGGGTCAAAGGTCAGGACATAGGAGCGGGATCCATTCCATTGCCTTTATGCATCATAACTTGCGTAAAAATGCTTCGATTTCAATGAAATTTAAGTATGTGGTAAGGAACCACCTGGGAGCAAACCCTGTTGAAAATGGGCAAAATGGGGTCAAAGGTCAGGACATAAAAGCGGGATCCATTTCATTGCCTTTATGCATCATAACATGCGTAAATATGGTTCGATTTCGATGAAATTTTAGTATGTGGTAGGGAACTACCTGGGCACGGACCCTATTGAAAATTGGGGTGAAAGGTCAGGCAGGGCATAAGAGCAGGATTTATTCCATTGCCCTTATGCGTCATAACTTGCGTAAAAATGGTTCGATTTCGATGAAATTTTGGTATGTGGTAAGGAACCACCTGGGAACGAAACCTATTGAAAATGGGCGGAATGGGGTCAAAGGTCAGGACATAAAAGCGGGATCCATTTCATTGCCTTTGTGCGTCATAACATGTGTAAATATGGTTCGATTTCGATGAAATTTTAGTATGTGGTAGGGAACCACTGGGCACGAACCCTATTGAAAATGGGCGAATGGGGTCAAAGGTCAGGCAGGGCATAAGAGCGGGATTTATTCCATTGCCCTTATGCATCATAACTTGCGTAAAAATGGTTCGATTTCGATGAAATTTTAGCATTTGGTAGGGAGCCACTGGGGACGAACCCTATTGAAAATGGGCGAAATGGGGTCAAAGGTCAGGACACGAGTGGGATCCATTCCATTGCCCTTGCTCATCATAGCATCATAACTTACCTAAAAATGTTTCGATTGCGACAAAACGTTATCATGTTGTTCCGGAGGTATAGTGAACCGGTTTTGTTGAATATCAACGAAATGGGGTCAAAGGTCATTGCACAAAAGCAATATTTATTCCACAGCCATTATTCTCATAACTTGCGTAAAACTGCTCTATTGCGACAAAACTTTAGTATGTTATTCTTGAGGTATACTGAACCGGTCCTGTTAAATATCATCGAAATGGGGTCAAAGGTCAGGACACAGGAACAAGATTTATTCCACAGCCATTATCCTTATAACTTGAGTAATAATTTCTGGTATGTTGGAAAGCGTATCATAATCAATGCATTGCATGATTTTACTAACTTGTTAATATGTACTATCCTAATTCAAATTCATGTTGAAGTGGTAATACGTTTTCATGAATCATTTTGTTATTTTTGTTGGTAAATTAGCTAAACTTTGTATCTGTGCTGCAGGATTGCAAGGACCAGTCCGTGGAGTTGGTGGGCCATCCACTCAAGTGATGACACCCCAAGGACGTGCAACAGTCACCCCTCCACAGATGCGACCTCCTCCACCTGTCACAGTAGCGCCACCAGCTTCAAGGATGGGTGCTCCACCTCCTCCCTCATCCATGCCTGGGCGTGGAGGCCCACCCCCGGTATGATGGGACCACCTCCTGGAATGATGGGCCGTGGAATGCCACCAGGTCAAATGCAAATGGGCCGAGGTATGCAGCAGCCAATGGGAGGCCCTCCCCCTGGAATGAGAGGACCACCACCTGGAATGATGAGAGGAGGTAATGATTTTTATTAAACAGTAATTAAAATGGAGAAAGTCCAGGAAGCTATTTTATTATTTGTTCAGATTTTTTAAACTAACATGTTATGAAATAAATGCATTTTCCTCTTGTCAGATTTCTCAAACATTAAAAGAACTTTGCCAGTTTTACATACCAGTAGGGTGTCAAGAAGCTCCACAAAAATTCTGCTGTGTATTCATAAGACTTCATCTTATACACTGTTTGGAAAAAAAAAATAAAAAAAATGGAGTGCCCGAGAAAATTGTTTGGCCCTGTTAAAATTCTGCATGCAAGTACCTCAGGGCCGAATATGCAAATGATTAAAAAATAATGACTAAATAGTGACCCGTCACAGTGCACCAAAACCACCTGTCGAATCTTGCCTGCAGGGGCAATTGTTACAGCAGACTGTAGTTGCATTAACCTCCACGGACTGTGGGGATGCCTCAACATCAGATCCGTGCACAACATGAGCAGTTGAGCAAGTTTGACAGAGGGTGTGTAATTGGGCTGAGAGAGGCCGTTTTGTCAAGTTGCTATATTGCCATGCATTTGGGTTGGAGCAATGCACAGCAATCTGACTGTGTTGGTGCCAATGGGTCAAGGAGGGCACAATCCCAGTGGCATATGGGCAGGGGGGGGGGGCTGAGGACAACAACAGGACATGAGGATTGAGTGATTGTGAGAGCTGCACAAACAAAATCAATTTGTCATTCTCAACCATCTGTGGCCATGTTGTGTCATCTACAGGTGTGGAGATGATTTACGGCATGGGGACTATGTTTGTGGAAGCCACTCCACCGCCTATCACTGACCAGCAAGCATCACAGGCTTCGGTTGCAGTGGTGTGTTGTATTCAGTTATGAGTCACGATTTGCACTTAGTGCCAATGACCACTGCATACGTGTCTGGAGACAAGCCGGTATGTGCATGTATCTTGCCTTTACCAATGTACTGCATGTGGCTCGTGTACCAGAAATTGTCTGGGGAGCCATTTCCTGCGATAGTCGGACACTGTACCACCCTCACAGCTCAACAGTACATCAACTACATTCTACTAACTGTTGTGCTGTCTTTCCTGTCGCAGCATCACTAAGCAATTTGTCATCAAGGTAATGCCCGGCCACACATGGCAAGACTCTCAGGTCTGCTTCCCTTATTGTTGACTCCCTTGCATGGCCAGCTCGATCGCCTGACATCTTGCCAATTAAACATGTTTGGGACATGATGAAATGCCACCTACGCCCATCCCAGAATGTTTCACAAACTGGCTCGCAATTTAAACACTATCTGGCATGCTATAAACCTCAGGACACAGTATCCGTGAACTTGTATGAGTCTATGCCACACCAGGTACCTGTTTGTATCCAAGCCAGAGGTGGTGATACAATCTACCAACTTATGTTCCACTCATGTAGGTGTTTTATCCAAACAAATAGCCCAATTCCTATATATGTACATTGCACATGCCAATTTTCACCTCGATTGAATGATTCCTTCTGGATGCTTCAGGGGGGGGGGGGCAGGAGTGTACCTAAAACATGATTTCACTGTTGTGTACGGAAATGTTTTGGGGAACACATACATACATACATATCCCTAAGCTGCTCTCTGAGATTCAGAGGTTAGCTCCACCAAGAAGTACGAACTACCAGATAATTTTTACTTACTGTTGTCGTATCAAACTTTTCCATTTACAGCGATCTTAACATACAACTCGGGCTTCACTGACATCCATCACACACCATACACAAGACCTTTTGTACTTCATACTCATTATCTTTTTCTCATGCAGACATTCCTGAATCTGGTCCTTCTGTGATTTCCTAGGCCTTCCTCTAACACTTTTCTGCCACTTGGGCTGAAAAAATTATCTTGTAAGCATCTCATTGCTCATTCTTTCAACATGGCCAAACCACCTGATAATATTAGTCTCCACCTTACTAACATTTTGCCTCACATTACACATCTGCAACACATCTTCATTCCTCACATGATCAGAACAAATCTTACCCCCCCCCCCCCCGCACACAAAAGACTCGTTCTTTTCTGCAGAACCCAGGTTTCACTGCCATACATCAGAGTAGGTACAATTACACTTTCATATACAGCCATTCTGGACCTTCTTGAGAACCCATCATTCTTGTGAAATCCTAAAGCAGCTATGACTTTTTAATAGAGTACACTCGTCTGCTAATTTCACCATCTAATTTGTTCTGTCAAACATGCTCCCCAAATGCACAAACTTGCTTACCTGATCAATAACGGTGCCATTTAGACTTATCCTGCATTCAGTACCAAGAGTTTCTCGCTCAAAAACCATAACTTCAGTTTTTCCCTTATTTATACTCAGTTTGAAATTCACACAAACTTTGTACATCCAGGCCAGCACACTCTGCAACTCACTTTCACTCTGGCAACAGGACTGTTGTCATCAGCATATAGCAGTCTACATGCACGGACATTACCAAGACATAAACCAATTATTGTTCCTTTTGACATCCATAAATATATTAAACAGCCATGGTGACATTACACAACCCTGTCTGACTCCTGCTCCAATAGAAAACCATTTCAATACACCACCATTTACTAGTACACATGTTCTACTGCCAGCATACATGACTTTCACACTATTGAGTAGATTTCCAGTGATACCATATTTATTCAGTACCCTTCCACAAAAGAATCCTATTTACTCGATCATAAGCTTTTTCAAAGTTGAGAAAGGCAGCAAAAACTTTCTTACCAACAGACAGATATTTTTCAATCGTCAAACGTAATGTGAAAATTTCGTTAGTGCAGCCCTTACCAGGCATAAAGCCACTCTGCACATCCCACACTTGCTCTGATGCCAGACCCCTTACTTTATCAATAACAATTTTTCCAAATATTTTCCCCGGCACACTTTGCAAACTGATACCGTGAAAGTTCTTGCTTTCAGTGGGATCACCCCTTTCCCTTATACACAAGGGAACAATGATAACATCCCTTCAATCCTGAGGAACCATTCCTAACTCTCAGCAGATTTCAGTTAACCAGTCAATTAGAGAGTCCCCACCATTAGGCTGGAGCGTAAAAATAAATAAATTCTAATTTCAATATGCCCTAGTGCAGAAAAGTTGTGTATTGCTAAAATGTGTATAAAATTTAGCGAAATTCAAATAATATCTTGGTCCCACTTTACCTCCAAAATTTTTATATTTGGGTAAAATCGTCACATTTTCATGTCCGTTGTGAGAAAAGAACAGTGTTCGTTACAGACTTTCCCCAGTGTGCAAAAACTTTCTGTTGGGACATAAAAGATGTGCACAATTTTTCAGACAAAGTAACTAATATCTTATGGTTCCAATTTAATGCAACAATACTCCATGTTTAAGGAAAATTACAATACTTTGACACCTAGTGTTACCCATGTGATTTGTTTCCCAGTTGTGTTAGTGTGTGCACACTGCACACAGTGCAGCTCTTCACATTTTTCATGTTTCAGAAAAATCCCAGAACTCATCGTGTGGAAGTGGCTGCACAGCGAGTTCTACCCGTGCCCAACCCAACCACCCATCCATTAGGGCAAATCAGTTTTCTGTTCCTCTTTTTTAATCTTCAATTTCCTGTACTTTATTAATTTTTACCCGGAAATCTGATTTACTTTCGAAGGCTGGCATTATTTGCCGTGCTTCCAGCCATACTCTAATAAATCAATCCCATTGCTCTTCGCAAACAGCAGCAGATGCTTTTGTTGTCAACTTAAAGCATCGCTCCACTCCCTGATTGTGACAAGGGAAGTTTTGCGTGCCCAATCGCTTAACAATGTCCTTACAGTCACTGTTGCATAGATTCATTATTTCATCGTCGGTTAAATGAGCAGTCAATGGCGGTTCGCTTAAGATCCATGGTTGCCAGTCAATTAGGTCAAAATAATCCTACCCCTGGAAGTTGAACTGAAGATTTTCAAATACATGGATTGCATCGCAGTTTTGTGCCCTTGCTCTAAGGATCCCGAGGAAGCCAAGTTCTCTGATGTTTCCTCTCGTCCGTGATCATAGCCAGAAGTATTGATTCTGGATGGCCAAAATAGCCATTCCTTTAGATTACACGGTCCAGAACGCTCTTCAAATCCTGGGTAAGATATCGGGATGTATGGAGCCATCCATCATTGCTAGTGCACTTTTGGAAGATGTGGGAATGATAACTCAAGCTGATAGATACTTCAAGTGTTATAGGTAGGCACAAAATTATAAGGCAGAGAATAAAACCCCAGAGAAAACAGCTTCAAAACGATAATCTGACTGCACATAAAGTTATTAAAGGGCTATATTTCGATGGGGGTAAGGACCAAACCATAATGTATGAAGAAAGGAAAGGAAAGCGGTTCAAAAAAACTGTTACTGAAGAACACGTGACTATGCTGGAAGTAAATATCTTCGTCATACCACTCCTACATCTTCCACCACAAAGGACATTGCCAAATGTCTGCTGGATTTTTTACATGCAAAGAATATCGACCTAAGCAAACTTTTGGTGATGCAATTCACATTTTAGAGCTAGCCTGCCAAAAACCTCTTCAGTGGAACATATGCCAGTTGCACAGAAACGAGCTGACACTCCGTCACTTAATTCAACATTTGGATGGCCAAACGATTGGCACAAAACATTTTCAGGGGAAAATTGGCAAACAGCTAGAGAGCTGCGAAAATCTATCGGTTTTGAAATTTGAAGCAATTGAACCGGGTTTTCCTGAACGTGATGAAAAAATTGCAAGGGATCTTAACACGTCTCAGAAATACCTGTGGGACATTAGTCACGCTGTGACAACGCATACCTGGTCATCAAGCCTGGCACATAAGCACCGGAAAAATGAGCCATGCACGGTGGCAAACGACGGCTATTCATATTTTGTACCTTTATATTAGTATTTCGTAGTCTTCGGATTCACTTAAAATTTTGGCAGAATTTGTTGCAAGGTTTATGCACTCGTGTGGTTCACTTATAAGATCACACCCTCATTGCCATTATGGAGCACTGAATCTGTGGAAGGACATCCATACATCTCGCCCAGGATTTGAAGAGCGTTCTGGACTACGTAATACAAAGGAATGGCTATTTTGCCCATCCAGAAACAATACTTCTGGCTACGATCACAGACTAGAGGAAACATCAGAGAACTTGGCTTCCTCAGGATCCTTAGAGCAAGGGCACAAAACTGTGATGCAATCCGTGTATTTGAAAATCTTCAGTTCAACTTCCAGGGGAGGATTGTTTTGACCTAATTGACTGGCAATCGTGAGTTTTAAGCGAATCGCCACTGACTGCTCATTTAACCAACGATGAAATAATGAATTTATGCAACAGTGACTGTAAAGACATTGTTAAGCGATTGGGCATACAAAATTTCCCTTGTCACAATCTGGGAGTGGAGCGATGTGTTAAGTTGACAACAGAAGCATCTGCTGCTGTTTGCGAAGAAGAACAAAGGGGTTGATTTATTAGAGTACTGTTGGAAGCACGGCAAATAATGCCAGCCTTCGAAAGTAAATCAGATTTCCAGGTAAAAATTAATAAAGAACAGGAAATTGAAGATTAAAAAAGAGGAACAGAAAAATGATTTGCCCTAATGGATGGGTGGTTGGGTTGGGCACGGGTGGAACTCACTGTGTAGCCACTTCCACATGATGAGTTCTGGGATTTTTCTGAAACATGAAAAATGTGAAGAGCTGCAGTGTGCACAATATGTTGTGCTTTCAGTGCAGTAGTGAACACTAGGTGTCAAAGTATTGTAATTTTCCTTAAACACGGAGTATTGTTGCATTAAATTGGAACCCTAAGATATTGGTTGCTTTGCCTGAAAAATTGTGCACATCTTTTTTAGGTACCAACAAATAGTTTTTGCGCACTACGGAAAGTCTGTAACAAACACTGTTCTTTTCTCACAAAGGACATGAAAATGTGACGATTTTACCCAAATATCGAAATTTTGGAGGTTAAGTGGATCCGTAAGATGTTATTTGAATTTCGCTAATTTTTTTGCTCGTGGTTTACGTAGCAATACACAACTTTTCTGCACGAGGGCATATCGAAATTCGATTTTTTTTTTTTTTTTTTAACGCTGCGGCCTAACCACCATATTTTGGCATCTCAGCAGTTATGCCATCAACTCTTAGAGCCTTAACATTCTGAAGAGATTTTAGAGCTTTACACACCTCTTCTCTAGATCGCTCCTGTACTTCCATCTCTCACTGTGACATAATCCGCTTCTGCCAAAGAATCACCATTGCTTTCATGCTCTAATAACTCATAGAAGTATTCACCACATCTTTCACTTAACTCATTAGGCTCCCATATAATTTTTCCGGTCCTATTCTTCACGCAACTTAGAATTTTATTTCCCCTATTTTTGTCTTGTGTATCTCCAGAAAGATTTTCTATTTTCCTAAAAAGTCGATTCACGCTTTTCCACCTTTTCCTTCCTATCTTTTGCCTTACTCTGGAAAACCAGCTTGGCTGCTTCACGCTTCTTACAGCGAATTCATCCTCAGAAACTCTACCTTGCAACATTCCCAAATACACTGAAATGCCAGAAAAACTGGTACACCAGTCTAATACTTGGTAGGTCCCCCACGGGACGCAGGACTGCAGAAATACGACTGGGCATGGGCTCCACTAGCTTCTGGAAATATGCTGTAGGCAAGGCACACCATACTTCCTGCAGAGCGTTCCACAATTCCTGTGTTCGATAGTGCATTGCATAGCATCCCAAATGTGTTCTATCACATTCAGATCTGGGGACTTGGGTGGGAATGGCAACATCCCAAACTCAGATGAATGCTCCTCTAACCATAACACTTGTGTTGAGGTGTATTGTCCTGTTGGAACAGGCCCAACCCATCAGCATGGGTGTACCTTGTCAGAAAGGACGCGCACATAGCGTTGGCCGGTCACAGACATTTGTCCCAGTGAAGTCCAGCTAAACACACCCCATACCATTATAGACCCCCCCCACCACCACCACCAGCCGGAACAGTTCCCTGTTGACAGGCGGGATCCATGGCTTCATGGGGTTTGCACCACACACAAATCCTTCTATCTGCCCGATACAGTTGGAAATGCGACTCGTCAGACCAGACTACTTGTTTCCAGTCATCAAGTGTCCAGTGGAAGTGTTGCCGTGCACAAGCGAGGCGCATAGCTCTGTGTCGTGCACCCATCAAGGGGACTCGAGTTGGGTGTCTGCTCCCAAAGCCCATTTTGTGCAGGGTACGTTGCACAGTCCAGACGCTGATGCTTGTTGAGGCTCCAGCATTGAATTCCGATGATACCTGCTTGAGTTGACAGCCGACGATGGTCACGTTCACCCAATGTCTCTTTACGGCCACACTGGTATCGAAGGTTGGAGGTTTTTCTGGAATTCTTGTAGTCACGGTACACCCTTGCAATGGTCGTCCGTGAAAATCCGAACTTCGTTTCTACCTCCGAAATACTATGGCCCATCTCACGAGCGCCAACTATGACACCGCGTTGAAAATCGCTTAAATCGTTATTACTTGTAATTCTCATGCCGGAAACAGCTGGCAAGGATGTCCATCACTTTATATACGCACTTGCGGACGCAACCGAATACGCGCATAGGTGACGTTGCTATGTATTTTGCATAAGTTCGTCTGTACCAGTTTTTCTGGCACTTACTTCAGTGTATGCTCAAAAATTCTGCATATTTAAAGTCTGTTTTGATTTTTTTTTCTATGATAATTACTTTCTAAGATAGCATTTCGAATTGGGAGTAATAAAGACAGGTGGTTCAATGCCAGACACCCCACGCAGGCCTACTTGAGAAGTTGCTACTTGGGGGGACGAACAATGCATTATCTGAAAAGGGGGGAGGCGGTAAACATAGCAAGAGATGGACAAGCCCAGCTGGGGCATTTCAGTTTATGTGTGGCACAAGCTTTAGCATTTGGAATAATGCAAAACAATAAACCTAAAACGTGGGTAAACCACGAACAAATGTTTCCCACAAAAACACATGTAACTGAAAAGTTTATTTGTAACTTACGTCGGCACTTTATTTTAAATGGATTAAGTTCTATAAGAAAAGGTCTAATTGTGTGTGCAAAATCATCAGGAAAAAAATCTGGGAGAATCAGTAAATCTGTAAAATTAACATTTTGTCCATAAAACAAGTTGTATTTCTTTAAATTTTAGGGGTAAAACCTGGCAGGTCTGCATCACTCTTTTCATCCTTGTGTTGACCACCTCAATAGCAGCCGAAGACCCTAACTTAAAGTTTTTCAATCAACCTGCTGCTTGATCAGGGTCTCTTGCAGTGGGAAGACATAAAATTACATGTGGGATGTCCTGTTTGAGAAGTAAAAACGTTAATGAAAAAATTGTTTTAGTAATGATATGGTTTTCCAGTGAAGTATTGGAAGTTACGGTCTAACAACTTAATGCGATCTGGCAATGCAGTTCCCACCGCTGAGATGCCTAAACACACAAAAGAGAAAGGGCAGATACTTATAAATAAAATGAAAACTTTGATTAAAATAAAAAATAAACCACCAGAATTGTTCTGAAAGGTGCTCCCCTTTCTATTCAGCCGCTTGGTTTTTCAGCTGAGTTCTGAATGTGAAAAAAAACAAAACAAAAAAACACCAAAATAAACTACCTAAAAGGTGTTATTTCCCCCTCCTTTATTCAGTCCCTTGGTGTTTCAACTTAGTTCTGAATGTAATGGATTCTTGCAACTGCTGTGCATATTTCATTGACACGTGCTCTTTGTAAAACTCAACTGTCCTGGTTTATCTGTACATGAAAACAGTTTCCGTGGCGTTTTTGGTCACAGAAAAAAAAAAAATTAGGATGCAGGTTGATCCGAATAAGACAAAGTGGATGTGTTCAAGGGCAGTATTTTTTTTTTTTTTTTTTTTTTTTGCATACGTGGGTTGCCCCCCCCTCCCCTTCCCATTAAACACCCACATCTATCTAAAATTAAAGATTTATTTTGACCTTTTATTCCCAATTTACGACAAGACTTTTTAAGGACCTATCTCCAAAATATGTACGAGATGCTTGTTCAGCTGACAGTGCTTTTCTGGCAAGGAGAATTGGGATGCATTTTGTGTGTAGTATCTATTTGCCAGTTCATAAAGCTTGTTGTGTTGACTGCAGAGTAATTCTGTAATGTCATGATTAGATGTGTTATTTTGAATACCTGACATTATTATTAGACTCATTTGGAATGTAAAAATTTCTTTCCTGTTAGCATTGGTGCAGAGTATATGTAGTACTTCCATAGGTGATAATGAGGCTAAAGCTGGCTTTTCAAGGCAATTTCTTTATTGTGCGGGCTTATTTTTGATCACTGGTGCAATCTTTTGACCCCCCCCACACACACACACACACGCGCACACAGATTATACACTGATGGGGGGGGAAATCCTAACATCAAGAAGGGGTTGTGTTAGATAAACGACAGTTGGTAGGCTGTGAGAGTACATCTGTAAGATGACGTCTATGCAAATTTCGCGCTCGGCGCATACGTGTGACGCTAGTAGCGCCTCGGAACATGCAAAGCAGGTTTGCTGTAAATACGCGCTGTAACGTTCGTGAGCGTTAGTTATCGTTGAGATTCGACGTAATGTGTTGATGTTAGTCAAGAATGCCTTTAAGAAGACGAAGAAGCCATTATCAACAGCTCACGGAGTTTGAACGAGGTCGTGTAATAGGACTACGAGAAGGTGGATTTTCTTTCCGAAATATTGCAGAACGACTTGGCAGGAATGTAACCACTGTGCATGATTGTTGGCAGCGGTGGTCAAGGGAAGGTACTGCCTCAAGAAGACCGTGTTCCGACCGGCCACGTGGCACTACTGAGAGGGAAGACCGCCGTGTACTGCGTATGGCGCATCGTACTGCATCTGCGGCAGCAATTCGAGCTGCTGTTGCCACCACAGTGACACAATGAACTGTTACAAATCGGTTACTCGATGGACAGCTCCGAGCCAGACGCCCTGTAGCGTGCATTCCCCTTACTCCAAACCACTGCCGTTTTCGACGTCAGTGGTGTCAAGCTAGAGCTCATTGGAGGATGGAGTGGAGATCTGTTGTGTTTTCTGATGAAAGCCGGTTCTGCCTGGGTGCCAGTGATGGCCGTGTGTTGGTTAGGAGGAGGCCAGGTGAGCGCCTGCAACCAACCTGTCTGTGGCTGAGACACACTGGACCTACACCTGGAGTTATGGTCTGGGGAGCAATTTCCTATGACAGCAGGATCACTCTCGTGGTTATCCCACGCACCCTGACGGCACAGTTGTACGTCGGTCTGGTGATTCAACCTGTTGTGCTGCCATTCATGAACAGCATTCCGGGGGGTTCCAACAGGATGACGCTCGCCCGCATACCGCTGTTGTAACCCAACATGCTCTACAGAGTGTCAACATGTTGCCGTGGCGTGCTAGATCACCAGATCTTTCTCCAATCGAGCACGTATGGGACATCATTGGACGACAACTCCAGCGTCACCCCCCAACCAGCATTAACCGTTCCCTGTATTGACCGACCAAGTGCAACAGGCATGGAACTCCATCCCACAAACTGACATCCAGCACCTGTACAACACAATGCATGAACGTTTGCATGCTTGCATTCAACATTCTGGCGGTTACACCGGTTATTAATGTACCAGCAATTTCACATTTAAAAAGGCTCTTCTCGCGCTTACATTAAGCTGTGATCTTCAAACCTTAATCGATTAAATATGTTATCTATACAAATGAATTGCCGCCATTTCATTCCTCTACAACTATTTTTTTGTGGTGTTGGGATTTTTTTTTCCATCAGTGTATGTAGTTATATATGTAGTTTTTACATTATATGTAGTTTATATATGCCCAAACCAATCATTTTGCAAATCCTTATATGGTAATTCTATCTATAAATCCACACCACTTTGAACCTTTGTGTGCTTTTGAGAGGTATTTTTAACATATTTGGCAAAATTGCTCAACATGAGTGATGTTTAAATATTCTTTATCTGATAACTTGGAAAAATATTAATGGATCAAATAAACAATTTTCTGACATGAACATCAGTGATAGCTAATGCATGTAGTGTCTATGGACAATAGAAGTGAGGAGTGTTACTAACATCACTGATAAATGGGAAGAGAATTCACAAATATATGCAAGGCTGGGACCATAACTACAGGAGGGTCAGTGCCCCCCCCCCCAATGGATGTAAGCTCTCTGAACTTTTGTATTTCATAAGCACAATTATTTTCTTATTTGTGTATTGCATGAAATATGAATAACTCAGGAGAAATAATTTCTCAGTAGGAACAGTTGTGCCAATGATTCTGTGCCCCATGGACACTGGACTTGTTGCTCCTAAGGGTAAGGGAAGAAAGTAATTTTTTTTTTTTTTTTTTTGAGAGACTAAAAATAAAACAGAACTTGACCAAACAAAGAGAGGTGGAAGTGTAGTTGTGCATGTAACACTGTTCGTAACTTGGTCAGTGACCACGAGATGCTAAGCTGCTGTTAAAAAAACTTTAACGTGGTTAATTGTCATGGGAATGTTTTAGCTTAAGCTAACGGTGCTGAAGAGAAATCTTTGTGCAAGAGAGGAAGAAAACTTTCAACTTCTACCATTTAATTGTTTGTGGTCAGTAGGAGTGGTTTTGCCATGCATGTGTGTGGTAAAGTGTTCATTGGCAGGAATCTGAGGGCTTTTGAGTGGGAAAGGGAGGGTTTGGGCTGTTTACCACAGAAAGAAGAGGCTGTTTCCAATCTCAAACAAAGGAGAATGCACGATTCAAGACAGAGATTAAATTGGGCATGAATAACTCCTTGGTGTCATTGCGTGGAAAGTAGTGAGAATAGTAAAAACAATTTGTTTCGTCCTAGTTGGGAGTTTTTGTTCCTTCAGTGATAATGGCCCTGCAACACAGCCAAACAAATTGTGATTTATCTTTTAAGAGTTTGGTTTTTATTTGTCCCCTTCCTGTTTTCCTTATTTTGAATTTAGTTTTTTACCTTTTGACATGGAACAAACCTGACATATATAGTGATTCTAAATTCATAGGACAAACAAGGGGTGGTAGGGCATACTAAAACATTTTTTGTCAAACAATGTGAGGGTGCTTGGAAATCATTCCTCTGCTTAAACCTGTCACTCGCAAGGCAGATTTTGCACTTGATGGAGAAAGGCAGACATGCATCTAATGTATGGGGCTGCCAATGGAAACAGAAGAGCTGTGCAAAGATTGTACCATGAACGCTTCCCCAATAGGTAAGTGCCGGATCATTCCATGTCAGCAGCTGTGATGTGGGTCAGATGAGAACTCCAGAAATGGAAGAATACAAACACGAAAGCTGTTGCACTTAGTGTAGGTGTAAGCCAAACCACCGCACGGAGAGTTGTGCACAAGAAGCAATTATACCCCTTCCATTTACAGAGAATTAAAGCATTGAATTATGCTGCTGGTTTATGAAGCCTGTCTTACATGTGAGGGAGTGTTTAAGGTGGCCAATCCGCACGCCACATGCTTACCAGCAATAATTCTCTGTCAGTCTTTGGACGGGTATCACAGGGATCGCATTCCTCCTAAAATTCCTAATATTTTGTGACCCTCCTTAAATTCCTAAAATTAGACCTAAAATTTGCTATTCATCCTAAAATTTTCGTAAGCTTATTTTTATTAAAAACACAACCGTTATTAAAGCCAATAAATTTACCATTACGGTAAGGTAAAAAGACCTGTTATTGTAGAAACACAGCCTATATGCTGTGCTGCTAAAGGAAGGGAAAAATGACGCCATCGAGATGCACTTGCTTCGGGGCGGGCGTTCCATTTTTTTGCCTTCGAACAGTTTTCGAGAGTAACAAGAGATCTAAGGGAAAAGGGGAGGGGTCATTTTCACCCCTGGTTTGCGCTTTGCAGACGAACTCCGTGGCACGCAGAAGATCGTACTTTATTTTTGTACATGCCTTGTGGAACCTCCTCTTTCTGCTGATGTTTTGTTATTGTAAACCGCAGGTGGGTGGAAGCAAAGAGGAAACATGTGGTCTCCTTCCGTAACCTCCGGTAATGACGATGGGATGGTAGCTGAGTATTATCTTGGCAGGCAGAGAGCACGTGATCATTGACCTTCGATCATGCGTCGGCGACAGCGACCTTCGATGCGCAATATATCTCGGCTCCAACTCGCTTTGACTGAACTTGCGTGAGATGCGTATGATAGTTTCTGGTTTTGTGTCTTTTATGGTGTTCTCTGTGCTGTGTGCAGGTTCAGTTCTCTAGTGGTGACCTGCTTTTTTTTTTTTTTTTTTTTTCATATCTTCTGACATCCTCGCAGCCAAATTTCGGGAAGTTGTCTGGTTTTGCAATATTGGAACGTGTTTTTGTACTTCCCTTTCATTTTCTGGTTAGTAATACAAGTGTTTAAGATGCCTAAATCCAAAACGAAATTTCAAGATGCGTGGCTCGCCAAAGAATTGGACGGAGTGAAGTTGAAAGAATGGTGTTCTGCAACTGAAACAATATTTTCTGCTAAGTGTATATTGTGTTCAGAAATTTTCAACATTTCTAATAGTGGCTTTTCACAAGTAAAAGCGCATCATAAAGGAAAAAAACATTTGCAGAAATTTCAACGTAAATTTCAAAATAAGTCCATCCTTGAAAGCCTTTGGAGGACGGGATCTTCAGCCCAAAACAAATATTAGTGAAGTACTGAGTCATGATTTACAGTTGGCTAAAGCCGAAGCATTATGGGCCATGAAAGTTGCTAAGGACAATATGTCTTTTGTTTCATGCACTGAAACAGTTGAACTTTTCAAAGAAATGTTTCCTGATTCTGCTATTACAGCCAAAATGCAACTTAAAGAAAAAAGTTGCTTATGTGATATCACATGGATTGTCAAAATATTTTGAAGAGGATTTGAAAAAAGACATTGCATCTAGTAGCCCAGGAAAGGTTACTATAGCATTTGATGAAACTACAAATACACAAGTGAAACGGCAGTTGGATGTGTATCTCAGGTACTGGTCTTCAGAAATAAATTCAGTTTCTTGCCGATACCTAACAAGCGTTTTTCTGGGTCATGCAACAGCAGATATTTTGCTAAAAGAAATTCTTGATGTGTTATCATCCTTCAATATTTCGTTGAACAGAATTATTTGTGTATCCATGGACAGCCCAAATGTAAATAAGTGCTTTTTACGCAAATTCAATGAAGTTGTAAAACAAGAAACAGGCCAGAAATCTTTGGAACTAGGTTTTTGCAACCTGCATGTTGTTAGTAATGCATTTAAAATTTTTTTGACAAGCTTAAATATAGATTTTGACGAATTTGCTACTGATATGCATTACTTTTTAAAGAGTAGTGCTGCAAGACGAGAGGATTATAAATCTGTCGAGGATATAACATTGGTCACTGCCAAATTTCTTTTGCGTCATGTCAGCAACAGATGGTTAACCGTTGGTTCTGTAGCCCAGAGGCTCTTGGATCAATGGCTAAATATTACAGAATATTTTTTAAACTTCTTGCCATCTCAAAAAATATTTGAAAAACAACTGCGCAATTCGGCAAGGTATAAAAGAATTCACTGTTTCCTGAAAAATGAGCTTACTCCTTGCTATTTAGCATTAATTTCATTTTCACACCAAAATTTTGAAAAGTTTTCATTATGTTATCAGAGTGAAGAACCAAAAATACACCAGTTATATTCTGATTTAAATACTTTAATGAGGAATGTTATGGCTCAGTTTATCCAAGATGATGTTATAGCAGGGAAATTTGGAGAAGACCTAAAGAATGTAGATTTTGAAAACAAAAATTCATGGAAAAAACTAGGGGAGTTAGAAGTTGGTATGAAGACAAAAAATCTCCTCAGGAATGTTCAGGAGACCAGGCAGAAATTATTTCTCTTAGATGTAAGATCATCACTAATTGCAACCACAAAATATTTAAAGTCAAATTTGCCATTCTGCAATCAAAAGCTAAGAGACATAGAAGTTTTAAAGGTAAAAGAACCAAAGAAAGAGTCAACTCAACTTTCAGTCACTGAAGGACTTTCGGAAATAACCAGAATTTCAAGTGTTTTGCATCTTTCTGAGGAACAAATTGATAGAGTAAGAGAAGAGTGGAAACTTTTAAATTGCGATAAGCCAACTCTAGATGAACTAGTGAAATTTTCAGAGGAAGGGCATATTCCAGTGCGGATTGATCATTACTGGCGTAATATATTTAGTATTAAAGACTCTAGCGGAAAAGAAAAATACTCAAATCTTGCTAAACTCGTAAAGTCAATTTTAGTTTTACCTCATGGTAATGCTGATGCAGAAAGGGGATTTTCGTTTAACACTGCTCTGTTAAGGAAGGACAAGGCTAACTTAAAAGACTCAACTATAACATCATTAAGAATAGTTAAAGGGGCCATTAAACACTATGGATGTGTATAAGTAAAGTTCCCATAACAAGAAATTTGTTAAATAGTGTTTGTGATTCACATAAATTTTATAAAGAGTATGTTGATAAGCTGAAGGAAGAAGAATCAAAAAAGGTGAAAGGAAGCAGAAAGAGAGGGAAAATAAGGAAAAGCAGCTAGAGAAAAAAAGAAAAGCTGAGTTTGATGACAAAATAAAAGAAAATGATGCAGAAATAAATAGACTTAAAAACGATAAAGAAGCCTCCCTAGCAATAATTCAAGAGGGAACAGAAAGAATGAGAAAAGCTGTAGAAAAACAAAATACTGTTGAAATAGCAGTTGCCTCTAACTTGATCATACAAGGTTCAGCTGAAATAAAGAAAACTGAAAGTAAATTAGTTGTGGTAGAAGCAGAAAAAGATAGGCTAATCAGGAAAAGGTTAAAACAATAATATGAAAAAAGTAATTCAGTGAACAATTGTACATAGTTCTTGGTTTTCAATTACCTTTTTAGGATATTATAATTTAATGTGAAACCTGAAAACTTTACTGTGAAAATCGTGAATTGCTTCTGGTTCAACAGCATATTAATGTTCAAAGTGAAACTTGAATGTGGTAAATATACTTGAATATGATAATAACACGTGAAAAGATAAGAACTGAACATTAGAAGTAAATCATACTTAAACTTTAGACATTAGACGTTATGCAAAAAATTTGGGTGTTAACTTCGACCATATATACTAATGGACTGCACATTGGCAATAGCTGCATCAAAGGGCACGTCATCATCAGACTCCAAATTTCGTGTAAAAATGCTGTTATGATTACTAATTTACGCTGCAGAACTTCAGTGTTTTCGGTGTATTATGTGAATGCGCCTCATATATAATGAAAACTCTTCAGGTAAGTTTACTTATGAGCTATATACATGCATGATCGGGTTGTTTACATTTTGTGATTTATAATGTGATGAACATTTGCGAAGAATTTGGAACATGCATTCCATTTTTTTTCTTAAGTTACTATATTTTTATATCAATAGCTGCAAGTTTCTGGTTAAGTAATTGAACTTTATTGACTTAGGTATTTAATTCGTTTCTTACCCATGAAAAATCATAGAACTTTCTTTACTATATCGGTCAGAGCAACCATAAGCACAGCAGGTGTAACCCATCTTTTTGACTGTTGTCATGTGATTTTATGTTGGAGCCAGAAATTTTGATGTCATGCGCAGTCTATCAGTATATATGGTTGAAGGGTGTGAAGCAAACTCTTTACAATGTATACAAATATACATCTAGTTTTTATTGAAATACACTCCTAAAATTCCTACCTAAAATTTTCCAGAAGTATGCCATGATCCCTGGTATCATCATTGACAACTTCCTAAGACGAGGTCTTGCTTCAGGATATTCCAGTAGCCATTCAAAGTCAAATGTGGTTTAAACACAATGGGGTGCCAGCACATTTTGACACTGAAGTGCGTAATCACGTGGATGTCACTGGGGGGGGGATAGGCCGAGGTGGTCCTGTCGCTTGGCTACCACGATTTATTGATTTCTTCCTATGGGGACCTCGTTGCCAGACTGTCACTGCTGCAACTGTTTGAGAAATGTATGGCGGTCACTCTGAGCACTTATTGTAAAATGAGGTAAATACAATTTTTTTTTCATTTTCTGAGCAATTCTTGTGACAGTTGCAGACATTCATTGTTTGACAAAAAACTGTTTTAGTATGTCCCCCTTAAGGTTTGTCCTATGAATTTAGAATCGCCCTGTATTTGTGAAGAATTATTGCTTTCCACGAATTTACTTCCTTCCCCTGAAATTAAATTGACCTTCATCAAAGCTGGATTATTACATCTGTTTAGCACTTTGTCCAGAATGTCATAAGATATAAATGCAGTTTTCTGAATAATGGCATCAATATGCATCCTGTACAGTTAAAAAAAGTATCTTATGTTAGAAACCTAATTTTTTTGGATAGGCTTTTCAAAGATTGCAGCTTACAGAACACAGCCTTTTTTTCTTTTGAATTATGCATGAATTTCTCCTAGTAGGTTGTAATGCATTTTTTTTTCCTTTCCAGGCCCACCCCCAGGAATGAGACCACCTCCTCCAAGAGGACCATGATCATTGTATTGTTTTAACTTTTCTTAAACATGTTGGTAATTAGTGTCATTCTAAAAACTTTGTACAAAACAGCAATAAAATTTTCACATCATCTGAAACCATTAGTGTGTTTCATGTTAAACTACAGTGCAACAGGAATAAGTTTTGTGATTTCAGATGTCAAAGCTTTTTAACACTGTATATTTGTGTAGAAGTGAAAAACACAGAGAAGCAGCCTGTCAATCTTTTTTTATTCAGGGTGTAAACAGTTTCATTTTTCACTATGGTCTCCCAGTTGGAGAACAATCCTATATTTCAAAGTTAAGATACAACTTAGTAACAGGTTTCATATTTTTTGGCTATGACTAGAACAATATTCAACTATCTGGATAAACATGAAAATAAATATTTCAGAAACACAAAAAATAACTCATCTGAGATTCTTTTTAAATATATGTATAAACTATATAAAGTTGTAAGATATATTGCACAATATTTTTAAGAATTAGTTGGGAACAGAACCACATTCCTATGAATGTTTTATAGCAAATGTGAATTTTTCTTTGGTAATTATTAACTACATGCTTTAATTTGCAAATTTAGAATTACAATTTCTGACATGAAAATCCTCCAAATACATGGCGACAGTAAATAAAAAAAATACATCACTCTTTCCACGTTCCAGAAACACAATTTTTTGGTTGCTGTGTGTTTCTGGAACGTGGAAAGAGCGATGTATTTATTTACAATTTCTGACTGTGCTCGAGTGGATTAGAACTATTTCCAATCTATTTTGTTGCAAAAAAAAAAAAAAAACCCTCGAAGAATTGGTCACACTTACGGCTTTCACCTAATTTAGCACATGTGAAATAAAATTTATAACCTAGATTTCCTATATACAAAAATGTTATTTAAAGAGGTAGGAATAATAAAAGCTGGTGCTTTCCATAATTTGTTTCTAACAATATCATCAAGTGTCGAGAGATATATAATACTGTGCTGACAGGTAGATTGTATATAAGTAAAACAAACTTTGAACATTGCAGATCATGTGTACTGCAGAAAATAGTTACTGCATGTAAATGAAGTGGGTGAGAACAGGGGACCTATTATATAGAAGTAATAAAATAGCTCCTATCTGAGAGAAAGTAAAATGTGATTAACCAGTACAGACAAACCGTAAAATACTGAGCTTCTATTATAGCAATTGCATTAGCTACAAAATATTTACCGTATCACAATTTATGCCCTGCTTACAGTCTGTTAATTTATATTAGTGCAGTAGAAAAACATTCAGAAATGTACACATTAACATACTAAAAATTGTGCATCTGAGCAAATTAGAATTAAAAATGAAACAGGATAAATTGCTTTATGGGGGTAAATGATTTGACTTTAGTTCAAAATCGGTACTGTTAACCAAGTTTTTTTGTGTAAAAAAACACCATTGATTAATTTTGTAAAATCACAGAGGAGGTTCACACATTTTTAAAACTTTGATAAGAAATTACAGAAAAAAGTTTGAAGAATTGAAACTAGCAACAGCATGTTAGATTAATATGAAAGAAACATCTGCTGCAGTTAAATATCATCTCAGAAAATGGCACACATAAACAAGCTGTGGATAGGTTATGTTTTTGCTCTTTACAAAGAAAAATGTTCATATTCTGTAGTGAAAAACATTATTAATAAAGGAAAATTGTTAACTGTTGCTTTTAACAGGAAAAAAAGAATATCCAAAGGTCTCTGCTCTTAAAAAAATGAATGGACCCAAAGAGCAATTGCTAAGTCATTAAAAATCTCTGCATCAACTATAAACAAGGTAATCAAGTTTTGAATCAAAAAACAATTTGTGTGGCTGAGTGCAAAACACAGTGCAGTCTTTATTGTGACTGTTGGTGAAGCATGGATCTACCTAAACTACTGTTAACAAAAGAAGTTTGGTTTACTACTATAGCAAGAGTAGAAAGTGACTTACAAACTTGGTTCCAGTACATGAATTAATGATTATCACTTGTTTCGCATACAATGTGAAATTGAAGTTAAGAAAAGTTTAAAAGAATGTTCAAACATTATCTTGGTAATATGTAGAACTGATTTAAAGGGGAAATACTATTCTTTTATTCACAGAGTAGAACTCCATCAGGATAAGGCTACCACTCTATTTTTATTTTTGCTCATACTCCCGAGTATTATGCTTTTGATCTGCTCAAAAGAGCACTTTCTAAACACAAGACCTACACTATGGAAAGTAGAGGAATAAAATACCACTTTTATCTTGGATATCTAGGTGTAAGTTCATCATCCAGAACATTTAAGAAAGAAATAATTTTATTGCTTGAAAATTATGAACATCCTCTGTATGTGCAAATCTATCAGAATGAAACAGAAATTACCATCCAAACTAAGTGATGTTAACAGCACTCTTCAGTTTAAAATTTCAATATTGTCTGTATGCAAAATTACCTAAAATCATAATGGAAACCCCATTTATACATTTTTCAAGGGACCAAGCAAAATTGATGTATAAATGAAACAGGAATTTTAACATTTAAGTGCAATTCACAACATTTTATGTATAAATTTAAAGTACAAAACAGGGAAAATAAAACATTGAGGGCAATTCAGAATTTTTAAATCAACATTTTACGTACAGTGTATGGCACACCTTTTGTTTTCAAGGTGGAAATGTTAAGTATCTTTTAAAGTCTAGGACCAATTTCATTGTATTGTTGGTCAAACAGAACGTTTTCTAAGTGGATTCAATGCACTTGTTAAGAAATGTCATGGCTAGTAAGATTTGGCAATCTGGTATCACAGCAAGCTCAACTTAAATTAATTGCTGCTGGTTTGATTTTATATCACATTTCTTCCAGGCTTCAAAAAAAATGTCCTTTCATATGAAAACAGAATTTTTAACCTGATCATTTTTTAGAAAGGCAAAAGCAGTCTGATTGGGATCTGTTCTTTCCTCATAATGTAATACATAATAAAACTATATTACGAAATCATTTTGTCTTTCAGTGCAAAGTGTGTGCAAAAGAACAGTTTTCATAATATAGAATATTTTGGGTTCTTTTTAAATATCTTAACACTTTATCTCAGAGTTATTTCTTTTTAAATTTAATAAATACACATTTTTGACTCATCAGAACTGAAAAAATCAGATCATTTCAGAATTGTTAAAAGAAAAAATACAGAAGATGTAAAAACATAACTCCTCAGCTAGAAATAACCTTGCACCTACTTTTGTGCCAGATTTAACCTTACTTATTGATATATGGCACAATGGACTGACCAAGTACCAGAGACAGTAACATCATCCCACAAAATAAGGCTACGATTGACTATTATGAAGACCATAAACATTACTTTTAAATAAGATCAACATATCATTTCATTGTAAATAGATTAAACTAACTATAGATTCTGTATTTAATTTTTGATGGCTTAACCCTAACCTTTTTAGATGCTTAAATTGGTAAGTTTTAAATCTTTATAAAACACCATGGTAACGCACGAATATGATGAAAAACAAAATATTTAAACAGAGCATTTTATGCATCTTGAGGATTTAAAAAAAATCAGTGTAAAATAGTGCAATATACTAGCCTAGAAACAGAACTCGATGAAAATAAACAAAATGATATGAATATAAATTTAAAATGATTAGCTTTTTTTTTTTATGGGAAATACAAACTTAATGATTGAAACTCCTTTAAATTCTGCAAATACATACCATCTGAGTTGTTCTCAAGCTGCAATACCCATCATAAACAGGTGTTTGTAACAGCATTTCTTTCAGCTCTTCACATTAACACAGGTAAACAATTTAAGTATACAAGAAAGCTTAAGCCATTTTTTTTCACGTAAGACTAGATTTTATCACAACAAAGAGCATATTTAAGTAACTGTCACCTTTCTAATAAAGAAATAATTCTAAACTTGTTTACTTAAAAAGAAAGCACAGTTTTTTTTTTACCACAACAAGGAAGATTTTAAAACATCACAACCGGATTTAACATTGCTCATTACAAAACCAGAAATAACATCATTTTACAAGAGATGTGAACAAAAATTGATGAATTTTCTCAACAAGCATAGTTTGCCAAAAGAAGTTAATCTGTAAGTAAAACTACATAGGTTGTTTAGTGTACATATTCACTATATTTGTTCATAACATGCTGCATAAACCCATAAAGTAAACTGGAGTTCATGCAGATGGAAAGTTGTCCATTAACTGTAACTTGCAGAATATCCAACTGTAGTATAAACATTTTCTGAATGCTAATACTATTGAGGGTGTGCATTCCCTGTTTATGATCCTGTAGAGCACATGCTTACAGAATTGCTATGTTAGGTTTGCTTCAGTAAACGCGTAAAAATGTAACATCACTGCATCTTGTATTTAGACATGTTCGACCCCTAAAAGCCAAAACTAATACACGTAGCAGTTGTAGCCCACTAACACATTCATTCAAAAATCTGTAATACTAAATTAATGACTAGATCTGTGAAAAATAAAATTCTTCATAGTATGTCCAATTCCACAGTTGAATCCCAGTGGATCACTACAGCATCTTGAGGATATTTATCACAGGATAATAAGGAATAATGCATAAATGTTTGTCCCAGGAAACCTGTTACATGGTTCTGTGCAGGGAAACACAACAAAAGACAGAGCAGATTAGATTTATTTCAACTCCCAACAGATCCAAAGCAGAACAGCATTCTGCACTAAATAAGCTGGCAGCACTACAATTAAACAGAATGTCTAACTGGATGTGAATTCCACTACAATGCTAAGTTACAACAGTGCCCCCCCAAACTATGTTCTTTAAGCTAGAGATATTTTTTTTGAGAACAGAACTGACACTTTAACTCTGTATGAACCAGATAGAGAATCCTTTGACAAGCTTACATTATACAGGAAATTTATTTAATGCTTACTTTTTTTTTTTTTTTATAAAGTATGGTTTTAAACTGTGATCTACTGGTTTCTTAAATTCTGTAACTCTAGTCCGAATTACACAATTTCAGATATATAAGAAACCTGATTTACTTATTTTGCAATGCAATTAAATAATCTAGTATTTAAAATTTTAAGGCTCGGGCACACATTAAACTTTTATTTATCACAGCCGCTAATCAAAGTTGCTTTCAGTATATGTACATGGCCTACAGGAAAGAATGTAATTCATAAAAAAGGTGTATGTCCCTCATCATGCAACAACAGTTAAATTGCATTTGTTGTCAACAAGATAACAAACCTTGATAGCCATATAAAGGCCAGAAACATTTACAAGAAAATAAAACACTCAGAGGAGAAAGGAAAATGTGAGGTCTTCAATAAAGAAAACTTAAAAATATATCTGAGTAAAGCCTGTAATCTAACTTTCTAATATTGTCAGTATGAATGGATTTTTTAAGCACTGATGGAATTCCAGCCAGTCAAGTTTCAATTATGAAAGCTGGGTTGATTTCATGACACCATGGCAAAGTATAGCTGGAACATGTGCATGTAATTTGTTACAAAATAACATGTCAAACAGCTTGAACAATTTCAATGACTGCTGGCACAATGCAATAATTACATTATTTTTCATGGGGTATGAAGTAAATACCTGAGTGGACTGGAAGTTTAAAAATTTATATCCTGATGCAGAAAGAAGTGATCACACAATGCATGGAAACTAAAATAATCAAATTAAGAACAATGACATGGTTTCAAACACCTTACAGAGTGCATGCTGCACAACTCTGTATGCAGTAGTTCACATTGAGCAACTGACTATTCATATTATAAAGCTCAATACATTTATTTAATGTGAATTATAAAACAATGCCATTCATGTATTCAACTTTGGGGTTAACTGGTCCGCAACTCTCCTGGGTGTTTTATGTATAAACACATACATATGTTACATGATGAAATTTGGACATAAACACGTAACCGTTAATAAGTAGTATGAAACTTCAAAACACGCTAAAGTTATGTAAAAAAATTTAAGGGACCTTTCGACTGATAACATCAGTCTTTGTGATAGATGCCAGTGGTAGTCGTTGCCAGATCTCTAAACTTGTATACATTATTTCATTTTTAAAATTGATTTCCACATTAATGGTATGATGAAAGGGGATTTTTTTTTTTTATTGGAGGTTTAACGACCACCGTGAGCAACTCAATGGGCTATAAGCAGTTGCCCATCCCTAATTTAGGGCCACTGGTTACATGAAAGGGGAGTCAGAATTGCAGTTCTTAGAGCTCAGAAAAATTTCCAATCCACTACTTTGGATTGAAATTTTGAGCATTCAAAACTGAAGTTACAGGTGGCAAATGTGGGCAATTTGTTAATGTTAAAGGGGGGGGCTAAAGCCTGCGAGTAAGTGCTTTTAATTACTGAGAAGGTTTGGACATGTGTTGAAAGGCACATGTTAAATTCTGTAGTACCAGGGTGTAGACCCACAAGGCAAATAGAAAGTGTAAAATTGGCTGTTAGTGATGAAGAGACCAACTGTTAGCAGTAGAAAATCTTGCTGTGGAAAGTACATAGCAAACCAGCACATGATATATGCCTGTAACATGTGATGATGGTGTACAGGTGCAAGACAATGATAGAAATTTGTGAGGTTAACATGAAGTGGCAAAAATGTAGTATAACGTTTAGAAATTTATTAAAAGAAAAAAATAATACAATCATCGTAAAAAGAAGAAGAAAACTCCCCAGAAAGCACTATGTCCGCAGTACAATTTGATGAGGGGAAACACGGAGGATGGTTATATATGTTCTTTGCAAAGTTTCTTTTCATTTCAGGTTTCCAACCTTTATTGCATACTCTTTCCTCCCTTCATTCTGGTATCTTGGGGAAGATATTGCAGAGTAACAGTACAGGTACATCAGCTTACAACTTCCATTCTTAACAGAAAACTATATACCCCTATGCCTCTAATTTTTCATTACTTCTCTTTACTTTCTATCAGGGCATCCTTCTCCCACATCCAATATTTCTAAATATCTCCCCTCTGAAAAGGTTCAGTGAGAGCTACTAGTATGAATTGAATCCATGTGTTGCTACTTCAGCTGCAAGCACATGTTCTGTGAAACAGTTTTTGACCAAGAACAGTTATTACTGTGCTTCACTCCCCACCTGATTCATCAGTTCTCATTCCAACACAGTTTTACACTTGCTGCAGAAATCCAGGATAATATGATGTTAGCTCTGATGGAAATTTCAAAAGAGGTCTTCCAAAATGTTTTGAGCAATGACGGCATGGTTGGAATATGCATAAAGAATTCCAAGACAACTACTATGCAGAGAATAAATATAGGTTAGTTCAGGTACAACTGCTAAGAAATTAGTCTCATTTTTAAATAACTTCATAACCAGTGTCTTAGAGGTTGCTTGCATTTTCATTAAATTGTGATAAGTAATAATTTTGCAAAAAAAAATTAGTTGCCAAAAAAAAAAAAAAAAGCAAATTCAAATATTAGAACTTTGATAAAATTTGATTTGATTTTGATATTCTTAGACACCAGAATCCCCCCCCCTTCACTTATGAGTACATAGCCAATGATGAATAAGAAACACATTGTAATTTCTCTTAATGGCTTGGGTGGGAGGGAGGGCTGCAACAAACATGAGGAACAATTGTAGTGGTTACTTGAAGTTCCACAGAACACTGCCAATGGAATCCCCCTCTGATTGTGAAGTACGCAACTGGATGATTTACCATTCCTGCAAATTCCATGGTGTTGCCTTCTTCCTATCACAACAATCATAATTCTACTTAGGTAATTTGATATCTGAGTTTACAAACATAGTTGATATATATTCTTTTGTTTGTACACAACAAAGCAAGATGGATAAAAGGTTGAAATGATCTAAACAAATGAATGAAACCAGATTAATAAATGCCCGTGGAATGAAATGAAGAAGCTTGAAATTCGAACAAAACTAAATCTTTTCTTTAGATAACAATGGAAATAGTAGATGAAAGTGGATTATAATAATGGTCTATTCATTATAAAAGTAGTGCAAAAATGAATTATAATACATTGGAAATTGTATTATAATTCATTAATGTAAGGTAAAAAAGAGAGAGGTTTTGACTTGAAACAAGCCTTTCACCATTGGGCAACAACAAAACTATAATTTTATTATGGAGAGAAATGGATGAATATAAAATGTTCAGTTGCTATTTCATGCAGACTGCATCTGTCAGCAAATGTGTTTACTTTTGCTAAATTTAGAAAAGGAAAAACCAAATTGCTCTTCAATTCTGTTTGGAGTACATAATTTAATTTAACCAATGCATCCTACTTGTATCTTCATAACAGAAAAATAAAGAAACTCCTAAATTTTGCTAACCCACATAGCATTTTGTAACAGGAATAATCCCAACTTAAACATGGGTCATACCACTTCAGACACAGGCTGGCATTAACACCCATACTTTCAAAACCGAGTCCATTTTATAGAATTACATGAAATCTTGATAAAATAAGTTTCGCACACTATCATATATAGCTAAGCAGCTTTGTATTTCAGACAATTCTATCTCCTAATCAATCCCTCCAAAACAGGTATGCCCCTATCATGATAGAAATTTGCAAAAACAGTGAATACAGCACCACACAATAAATTAAAATCCTTATCCTCAAAATGACAGGGAAGGTAATATGAACCCTAAAACAACAATAAATATATGGCAAAAATTCTAAATAAACACTGTATACGGGAACGATGTAACATATAATTTAAAAAGGACAATTTTACGGTGGTACAATAATACATAAGGACACTGCTCATTGTTCTGTAATAGTCACTGCTGTACCATGTACTCAATTCAGAAACAGAGGAACTAAGTAGAATATAAATATGAGATTCCAACAGCTGTGCAAAAAAAAAATTCAAACATGGTATCACAAAATAGTCAAGCAGCTTTTGTATATCTCTCATAAAAAAATTCAAAAAATAGCAGCCTCAGGGTTATTCTTTAACTTCATGATGAAAAAATACTTCATTTGACTGCTGTGTCACCCTAACGAACGTTGTGCGTCTTGGAAGCTCCTTCAACTTTGCTGCACCAGTATATGTACAAGCAGAACGAAGACCTCCTAAAATATCAAGGACAGTCTTTTCAATATCACCACGATAAGGAACTTCAACAGTTTTCCCTTCGGAAGCCCTAAGAAGCAAATCAAAGCAATAATACAGCAACACTTTAATATAACATAAATATGGTAAGACAGAATACCTTTGAAATACACTAGTACAGATGAGGGGAGGGGGCAGTAAAATGTTGACCTTAAGATATATATATCAATTACTACAGAAAAAAGGAAACTTGCCAGGGGCGTCGGAACAATATTTTTTTTTATTTAGACCAAGACAGGGATGAAATGACTAAAAATTTCATATTTCCAAGCTTTGCTTTTTAAAAAAATATAGTCGATTTTGTTGAAATTCAACATAAGGATCCTTTACATACTAACGTGACACAGTTTGTTTCCTCTAGGCTAGGCGATTTTTTTAAATAAAATTGCATATGCCTGAATCGCCAGTTTTGACTGTCAATATGTCCATTTATCACATCAGAAAACTTGAACATAACATTGCCCTGGAGTGGGAATCAAACTCTCTATCTCCCAATTACAGTTCAAGCCTGCTATAATTTGGGAAGGAAAGACACTCAAACATGTAATTGTGGCAGTGGTCAACTTGATCGTTAAAAAGATTTCATGTAAAATGCAGTGGTGGCCTGTGACTATGTAGTACAATTTTTTTGAATTGAGATTCATATTATTGTAGCTTAAAGTGCATACATATGATTTGCTGCCAGCACAAAATCTGATTTTTAGGTAGGCCATAATCACGGCTTCTATTTGCCATTCGGTTTGTGTATCAATTAGCACGGGATAACAGCGCAGTTCTGCTGCCACCTACGCGTTCGGTCTTTCGTGCTGTTTACCAAGCAGCATGGCTCCAAGAGCGTGCCATTCTTGCTGCCTAAACAAACCCCACTCCTCTTGAGTCTTCTCAAACCAGCTACAAATGTCTTCCAGCATGCCGAATTTCTCTGAGCACCATGTAGGATAACCAGTAGCAAATGGTGTTGGGACTCCCATCCCCACTGGGGGCACTACACAGGGCAAGTATTTTACCCACAATTTGTACAGCACAGTAGTTGATCAATAGAGGGAAAACTTATCTGATCTTTTCTGTGCTCTCATTACGTTTGCTCGATCAGTTAGTTAAAATTTATTGGTTTTGTAATCTTTTAACTTCTTGAATGGCCATAAAAGAGTGGTAGGCAATGCACGTAACTAACAAACAAATTAAGAAGATGGTGGTATAGAACACACTAAGTTACGTATAAAAGTTTTAAGGCAAATATATTTCAGCCATTACTTATGGCCTTTACAGTGAGACTACGATTTATTTCGTTGCCAGATTGGAAAGGTAAATTTTGTAACTGTAACTCTGGGTAACGTGATGCAATGAGGAATTTCCAGATGGATGGAACAAAAATGGGGAGCTTCACAGTTGCAATTTTTGGAAAATAAAATTTTTCGAACTCTAAACCTCGGAGCAAACCGATTTTGGAAGGAAGCCAACTTTTTTGTATTGGACCAAAGTGGAAGTGTCAGCCATGGTAAGAAGAGATGAGGCAGATGAAGGTTTTCCAAAATTCACATCAGATTTGTGTTCCTGAAGTCTTCAGAGAATTTTCCGTAATGAACTTCCTACGTACGCAGTTAATCCAGCGTTAGTCTTGATTGGAATTTTATACACTCCAGGTGAAGAAAGCGGAGGTCTTGGGTCTCTGTCATTACGGAGGATAACAGAAATTGAAGGGAAGAACGAATGGCAAGTCGATATATTCCTTCTCTTTTGAAGATACTGATGAGTTTGTAGGCAGAAGGTTCGTGGTAAGGGATCGAGCCAGCAAACATTAGTTCCTTTTTTGGTGAAACAGGTTGAAGAGCAACAACTCGTTTTTCTTAGCATTTTTAATTAATTTAGAAACCAGGAGAGGGAGAAAGCCATGTTGAGCAGATTGCTACTCAACATGGCTTTCCCCTCTCCTGGTTTCTAAATTAATTAAAAATGCTAAGAAAAAACGAGTTGTTGCTCTTCAACCTGTTTCACCAAAAAAGGAACTAATGTTTGCTGGCTCGATCCCTTACCACGAACCTTCTGCCTACAAACTCATCAGTATCTTCAAAAGAGAAGGATATAGACTTGCCATTCGTTCTTCCCCTTCAATTTCTGTTATACTCCGTAATGACAGAGACCCAAGACCTCCGCTTTCTTCGCCTGGAGAGTATACAATTCCGATCAAGACTAACGTTGGATTAACTGTGTACATAGGAAGTTCATTCTGGAAAATTCTCTCAAGATTTCAGGAACACAAATGTGATGTGAAATTTAGAAAACCTTCATCTGCCTTATCTCTTCTTACCATGGCTGACACTTCTGCTATTCCACTTTGGTGCAATACTAAAAAGTTGGCTCCCCTTCCAAAATCGGCATGCTCCGAGGTTTAGAGAAAGTTTGGAAATTTTATTTTCCAAAAATTGCAACTCTGAGCTCCCCATTTTCATTCCTTACATCTGGAAATCCCTCATTGCATCACGTCACCCGGAGTTACCATTACAAAACTTACCTTTCCAATCTGGCAATGAAACAAATCGTAGTCGCACTGATGAAGGCCATAGTAATAGCTGAAATATATTTGCCTTAAAACTTTTGTACGCAACTTAGCGTGTTCTATACTACCATCTTCTTAATTTCTTGAATGGCAACAGTGATTAATTCAGTAGATTCTTTGTTAAAACGACCATCTTCTTTAAGAACTTTTAAAGAAAAAAATGACGTAAAATCCTTAGGATTCATAATTCTTGGAGAGAGCCTAAAAATGACATTTCATCCATGTGCAATTATTTATACTTTTTTGCATTTCATGAACTCTTTATAATGTAATACGTAGAGTACTATAGTTAATTCATATTTAAATTCTTCAAAATTGCATTGAAAATCACAATAAGATATAAGGTTGATTTTGTACATTGAATAAAGGCACCACAAAAATATTTCTCATTAGAAACATGGAAATAAAAACACATTTTTCAAAAAACGTAAGTAAATAATTTTTTTAGATGATGCACAGCTGAGTATGTTTTCTCAGCAACTGAGGTCATTGCAGGTTAATAAGTCCGTATATTCTGCAAAATATTAGGCTTAATATTTTTTTTATTTATATGGTTATAAATTTAACCACTAACACTAAAAAGGTGATTAATGTAATTACTGATGCTAAAAAGGTGAAGAAAATGATTAACAAGTCATATAAATTTGCATATAATTAAGGAAAACATTACGAGTTGCCTTTAATTTTCCTTTATTAATTTTTTTTTTTTTTTTTATGGCCGATGGTGAGGCTAAGCTTGTTGAATCCAAATTCCAGGGTCTAGTGAAAAGGGATGGGGGAGAAGGGTAAGTTGTATCACACACGTTTTTAGCAGCACGAGCTGCCACTGGTAAAATGTGATAATTACTGGGAATGTGACATTACATTAGTCAGGGTCTTTCGATGTCATGCAACACCTGACAGTTGCTTCAGAGCAATGTTTATTTATGCTGAGTTAACTTTAAAACATGCAGTTCTAGATTTAAGTGGACAAAATATTTTTTTGAGAACCATTTAAAGAAGAAAATACAACACACTGATTAATTTTTCCACAATAGTTAATTAACATTAAATTGATATTAGTCTTATAAAAATAATAGTTAATTAAAATTGTATTAACTGGAAACTACATAACTTATTTAATTCCAGAAAAACATGTTTCTGAACTGATACAGGTGCCTGGAAATATGAGATATATCTAATAATGATCTGTTTTGCATCACATTTCTGTTGCATTTAAACTTTAGGAACATGTAGATTTTACTCCTTCCACACCATAACTATGTATAATTAAGTATATCCATTACATGTATTGGTTTCCCATTGCGTAGTGCGACACAGATTGAAATGTTTCACTTGCTTTTCAATGTTTGCATTCCTTTGCTTTGAATTTTTTAACGTTTTTGCGTTGATATCTATTTAAACCTAAACTTTTGCGATGGACTTCACTAAATGCAAAGCATTATAAAAATGAGTAATCATGATGTGTATGGGGAAATAGACAGGTGTACGTTGGCAGCAGCTCGTCATGTAAGTCATAATGACGAATTGATCTGTGAACTGCATTTCTATGTCTTAAACAATCTTTTGTAAAAACACCACTGTTTTAAAATATTTCTAGATTGATGACTATGATGAAACAGATGACCTATGAGCCTTTTCTTTGTCAGATAAATATGTAGCACTATAAGTGTGATACTGAAATTTTTTTGCTAATTATTTTTTAAATATGTGCAAATCATTGTTATGTCCATTAATTCTTTCAGCGTTCCCTAAGCTACGGCTCTGCATAGCACTTAGGTTCAACAACATAGTATAAAGATACATCTCATTCCTTTCTTACTCTCTCCATTTTGTTTTCTCTCTTTAAAGAAAGACTTATTTATTATACTTAACTGGAATAATAAACATTCCTGCTCTTATTAAACATTTTTAGGATAACTGTTTTTTAATAAGGCTGGTATTTCATGAGATGTTTCTTTTCTCTTATGCGGATAAGTATAGACAAGGCCGGCTTTAGGGTGGTGCAGGTGGTTTTGCCGCATTGGGTACCAAGTTCAGGCGGGTGCCGACCTGAACTTTGTGTGTGTGTGAAATGGTAGATTGTATATAAGAAAAAATACCCAGTGAGTATTACAGTTCAAGATGAGTGATGATGATGTTGATAGGAGACAAAAAAACATGCTGTCACTGGAACAGTCCAAATCATCACAATAGATATTGTTACAATTAAGTGCATAAAGGAGTGTTGTTTTTGGTGTCACCTTGGGATCTTTTATATGTGGCTGAAAAACCATATGATTCAGGCATTCAGCACAAATAAAAAAAAAAAAGCTGGTGTGGGTGTGACCAAATATTGTTGCACTGGACATCATGAATGCTAAAGCCGGCTCTGAATATAAGGCTGATATTTTGTGAAATGTTTTTTCTTCTCATACTGGACACGTGAGGAGAGTTTGACCTGCTTTTCAGGGATGACATTAAAAAATTCAGAATTCCAGATATTTAATATCTAAAATTGAAAATATTTAGTTTTATTAGAAAGCATTTTAGATGGTGGAAGAACAAAAAAGATCCAAATATTTGTCTGAGTTTTAGTTACAGCCATAATTAAAAAGAACAAGAAAGATGACACCTAATTTTCGGGTGTAATAAGCACGTCTTTTGAATCTGTTCTGATGAAAATTAAATTTATCAAAGCTATTAAAAGTCTGGAACCGGTATGGAAAACAATAGATTTGACGAAAGAAAAAAGATTTTCAATCGGGTTTTTAATCCCTCAGATATTGCTGTAAACGGAATCATGAGCTTGCGAACTCTTAGAAACCGAGATATCGACAAAAATAAGATGTGACTTTACGTCCCCTGGTGGGAAAACCATGCATTATTTTAGGAAGAAAGGATTCGCAAATGGTTTTTCCATATGAGCGGTATCGGTCGAAGAAAAAAAAATTAGTCGAATTTTCAGGAGCCCAGATTTTGCAACAAATACTTCAGAAGCAGAAATTAACACTTATGACTCCTGGTGGCTAAACCATTCTTTACCAAACATTAGAAATTATGTGAAAAATATTTTCCATCAGGTCTTGTATGCGATACAGGAAGAATTTTTCAAATCAGAGCTTTAGGAGCAGAAATAACGCAGAAAACGGAATTTACCTTTGTGCCCCCTAGCGGAAAGTGTATGATTTACTTGAAAATTTTGAATTTATAGGAAAAACATTTCGCATCGGAAACACTATCCAACGAAGAAGGAATTTTTCAAATCATACTCTTAGAAGTAGAGATATTGACAAAAATAAGATATACATCTATGCCCCCTGGCGTAGAAAACCATGCATTTTTCAAGAAGAAAATTTTCCTAAAATGTTTGTCGACATGAGTAGTATGGTCAACAAACGACTTTTTTTTTCAATCGAGATTTTAGAAGCTCATATTTTGCCGCCAATACGACAGAAGCGGAAATTAAGACTTACGCCACCTGGTGGCCGAACCATTTCTTACAAAAATTATAAAATATGTGTAAACGATTTCCCATCAGGAGCTGTATGCGGTGCAGAAAGAATTTTTCAAATCAGAGATTTAGAAGCAGAAATATCCCTGTGGGGAAACACAATTTACTGCTACGCCCTCCAGCGGAAAGTCTATGAATTACTTGAAAATTTTAAAATTAAATGAAAAACATGTCACACGGAAAAAACCATCCAACAAAGAAGGAATTTTTCAAATCGGACTCCTAGAAGTAGAGATATTGACAAAAATAAGATATACATCTACGTCCCCTGGCGTAGAAACCATGCACTATTTTAAGAAGGAAATGTTTGTAAAAGGTTTGTCAACATGAGTAGCATCGGCCAACAAACGACGTTTTTTTCAATCGAGAACTTAGAAGCTCATATTTTGCTGCAAATACAACAGAAGCGGAAATTAAGATTTACGCCCTGGTGGCCAAACTGTTTTTTTTTTTTCAAAAATTAGAAATTATGTGCAAACGATTTCTGATCAGGAGCTGTATCCGGTGCAGAAAGAATTTTTCAAATCAGAGATTTAGAAGCAGAGATATAGGGGTAAACGCAATTTACTGCTATGCCCCCTAGCGGAAAGTCTAGGAATTACTTGAAAATTTTGAAATTATATGAAAAACATGTCACACGGAAAACACTATCCAACAAAGAAGGAATTTTTCAAATCGGACTCCTAGAAGTAGAGATATTGACAAAAATAAGATATACATCTACGCCCCCTGGCGTAGAAACCATGCACTATTTTAAGAAGGAAATGTTTGTAAAAGGTTTGTCGACATGAGTAGCATCGGCCAACAAACGAAGTTTTTTCAATAGAGAACTTAGAAGCTCATATTTTGCTGCAAATACAACAGAAGCGGAAATTAAGATTTACGCCCCCTGGTGGCCAAACTGTTTTTTTTTTTTTCAAAAGTTAGAAATTATGTGCAAACGATTTCCGATCAGGAGCTGTATCCGGTGCAGAAAGAATTTTTCAAATCACAGATTTAGAAGCAGAGATATAGGGGTAAACGCAATTTACTGCTATGCCCTCCTAGCGGAAAGTCTAGGAATTACTTGAAAATTTTGAAATTATATGAAAAACATGTCACACGGAAAACACTATCCAACAAAGAAGGAATTTTTCAAATCAGACTTCTAGAAGTAGAGATATTGACCAAAAAAAAAAAAAACGATATACATCTACGCCCCCTGGCGGAGAAACTGTGGAATATTTTAAGAAGAAAATATTTCAAAAAGGTTTATCGATGTGAGTGGCATCAGTCCACGAAATAATTTTTTCAATCGATATTTTTAGAAGCTCCGATTTAATGGCAAATAACATCAGAAGCAAAAATTAACACTTATGCCCCCTGGTGGCCAAAGTATTCTTTACCAAAAATTTGAAATTATATGCAAAAGATTTTCCATCAGGAGATGTACACGCTGAAGAAAAAAATTTTCAAATCGGAGTTTTAGAAGAAGAGTTGTCGGGGAAAATGTAATTTACTTTTACGCCCTAGCGGAAAATCTATGCGTAATTTTAAAAAGTAACTATATCTAAAATACTCTTTGACATAAATGGAATCGAATGATAATTTTTTTTTCAATCAGATGTTTAGAAGCAAATATGTGGAATAAAACGTATTTTGGAATTCAACATTATCTGCATTTACGCCCTCTAGCGGCGGAATTGTACATCGTAAAAAAAAAAAGAAATAAAGGATCTTCATTTGCATATTTCAGGCTTCCCAGTGCAAAAAGAATTTTTCAAATCGGACTAATAGTTGCAGAGATATCGTGGGTACAGACGGACGGACAAACTAATAACAGAAGCACAATCTTTTTTCAAAAGACGTGCTAAAAATGACAAAGCAAACATGATGTTTCACCCCTGCACACAAATGAGTGTGAGGGTAGTTGCCCTCACAGTTCTTGTGCCACTGAAACTGGCAGCATGTGAAAAATGTGCATTTAATTATGGCCAATATAGGATGCAGAACAAAAAAACACACAAGGTCTGTCAATAAAGTTCAGTGAATGCTGCCTTAAATGTGTAAAAGGAATAGTTGTGAAGGGCGCTTTAACTTGCACAACAGTCAAGGTATATGGGCGAACCTAACTGTAATTGTGACGGAGCTGTGAGAAAGGCTGTGGCACAGAGGGCATGTCACAGCAGCTGATGTAGATGCACGTTGCTAGCGGGCAAAAATGGAACAAAGCACCATTATCAAATTATGCTTAAAAATAGAGCATTGCTGCTTTAAATCGTCTGATGTATTTGCCTGAACTGGCACGGGCTGACCACTTTTTGTTTCTCCAACTGAAATTAGTGCTGAAATAAGATATTTGTTGACATTTTGGACATTCAAGTGAATGTGATGACCCAGAAAAAAATTAATTGTTCGCTTCACCATTTTTAAAAAAAAAAAAAAACTTTTTGGAGGTGGTAGTTTGAAACCAAGGTTATTTTAATTTCATATTTACTCATTTAAAAATGGCCATCATTTTTGTCTTACACTGTACACTATTTTTTTGCATTTCTAGAGGTTTGCGGAAAACTGCATATTTCAGTTATGGTTTGACACAGAACTCTGCAACAAAAAACTATCATTCTTGGCACATTCTAGACTACATTTTTGTTAGGTTCATCTGACTATCTTGCTACTTTATGCCTCAAAATTTCATGCCGAACTTGACACCTGCTGTTATAAAAAATTCGAATTTCGGAAAAGCAATTTTTTGGGAAGTATTAAAATATCTGACTTCAATTTGTTTTTGCAAGTACCTGTGGTAGGGTAGTTTATGTAAAAAAAACCTATGGAGTCTTGATACTTGTCTCTTTTTTTACAGGGCCCCACAAATACACTATTTGTCATTTTTTTTTTTTTTTTTTTTTGTAAAATTTAGGGATAAATGTTTCTGGTAAGGGGACCTAATAAAAATTTAAATTTTGCACACCGTAAAGTACTGTATGGTAGTAAACACCAGTAAAAAGTTTGGGTTTGATATTCCACTGGGAGCAGAGTTATGCCAAGTACAAAATTTTAAAAAACCCGCGAGATCAGGTTACAATATGATACACAGCAAATATAAAGTTTTTAAAGTACATTATAACTGACTGTGAGGATATATTATATATATAGCTGCACCATCAGAAAAATAAATAATTTTTGTATTTGTGAAAGAACTTCCTTAAGATGTCTAATGAGGTGAGTTTGAAAAGCATGGACAGCAACTGTGTTATGCTGCAAGTAATTATTAAGAATGCAGATGCAGTGGCTATTTACTTCTTCACCTTTTATGTAATAATACACAAATGGATGTTTTTTTTTTTTTTTTTTTTTGATTGGAGGTTTAACGACCACCGTGAGCAACTCAATGGGCTATAAGCAGTCGCCCGTCCCTAATTTAGGGTCACTGGTTCCAGGGAAGGGAAAGAGCCAGTGCCGTAAGACAAACACAACATCCATGCCTGACCGGGATTCGAACCCGGACCCCTTACGGACGAATGATCAGAGGCCAGCGCCTTAGACCACTGCGCCACCGGGGCGGCACACAAATGGATGTACTGTGGTCAGCTGGTTTACCAAGCGATAGCCTTGGATTTCATTTTGTATGATAAATGAAAAGTTCTTGGCAAAGTCTGCCAAGACAATACATTCTGAATTACAGAGACTTGCTTTCCTTTCTTTCAAAAACTGACTCTTGGCTTTTGAAATACAAAGATGCACTTTCAGTAATTCCAGCTTCTCTGCCAGGGATTCAAAATACTCATCCCTCTGTTTTATCAATGTAATTATTTCTGCTTTATCTATTGTTTGAATATTATGTTGTCTGGCAATGACTTGTATTCCTAAGAATCCTCAAGCATGTCTAATATGGCTTCTTTCCCTGGGCATTCAGCAGACTTGTTCACATTATGTAGTTACTTGAATCACATACACATTTGTCAACGAGATCCTTGTAATTTGCATTTAGTTTAGCTCCTGTGATCATAAGCTTTATATTTTGATGATGCAGACAAACACAAACTGTGCGAGTCGCCGCAGTCCTGCTCCTGCTGAGATACATCATTTGGGCTTTAAATCACAAAATTTTGATCTCCCTATTTTACAACGGGGATATTTCTCTTTGAACGCAACATACAGCTCATTTATATTAATCAACATTAAATGCTTCTGCTTTTAACTTTTAAAAGACCTATTTTAACTGATACACAATCTTTTCTGCCATGATAGGTTCTACTATACTCATCATCTTCATGAAAGTGAACCACTTTTTCACAGACTCCTGAAATTTCATGGCCTCTCCTTTTTCCTAACTCTGGGATAATACCTTGCTCTTTAACAAGTTATCTGGTCAGTTTAACGAGACGATTAGGACCATTGAATTCTGAGATTATCTTTTTGCAAGATCATGAACTGGGAAGTAAGCTGAGAATTTTTACTTTTTCTTTGAGAGCCACAGAACATTTTTGTTTCAGCTTGTCTATTAGTTCATTGTACTCATTAGATAAAGTCTGAGGATTTTCATTTACATCTTTTATAGTCACATCAAAAGATGTTTCTATATTTTTCCTTAGTGTTTCACACACTGTGCCTATTTTGGCTTTTAAAGCATTTTGTCTTTTATCATAACTAAGTTTTCTTATCTTTGAAGCAGGCGATAAACTTAATATGCTGCAAGCAGCATCTACTTTGCGTAAGTTTTCAGCACGAGTGAGAAGTATTGTAATACATCCTTAGTAAAGTTTTCACTATTTTTACTTCCTAACACAAATATTTTAGAGTAACAATTTGGACACGACTGACCTGGTACAAGGTGTTAAGTAGGTGTTTCTCCTTGAAAAGATGCTGCAGCTTAATTTCACTCAGCCCTTTTGAAATGGGTTTCGTGTGTCTTTGAAAAGAGTCACTGCATGTCTGACCATAGAGATAATTATATCTATTCAAATGTTTTGCTTCATGGTACTTACACAGTCCAAACCTCAGAACACACCCTTAAAGAAAACAATCTTTCATTCTCTTCTCCATAACCACTAACAGCCTTTATTTCCTTGGCCACAGCACCATAAACATTTTTATGGCACTGTTCTTCAGTATAGGCACCTATACACTGAAAGTCAATCATGGAAGAACCACCTCTCTGTGCAGCAGCAGCCAGAAAACTGACTAACTAAGGCTTGTATGAACAAGCCCAGACATAAGCATCTTTGGATCTGGGGCCACCCACAAACCCTTAATAATGTTACAAAGTTCTATCCTTACCAGTTTAGGCTATTGCTTTTATTGTTTTTTCAGCAAATAATTTATCTAAAAAATACATTAAATATATTATTCTATGATCAGGCGTGACAAATTTTGCCGTATGTTTTTAAAAGTTTTGTACCTGGTACAGTGGGCACTGCTTAACATGTGATCACGTCGGTGCATTGGTAATTTGATAACATTAAGCGTCATAAAAAAAAATGTACCTTATTTATAGGTACTGTAATATATATACTGTATTGCAATTGACCTTTCTTTAAATATTTTTCGAATTCGTAATTATATTATTGGAATTTTATCGTACATTTTGTTTTCGCCCAAAATTGGGATCATATGTAATAGGAAGGATATACTGTACATAATTGAATCATAAAAAATTATTTTTACATGCCTTTGTGATATCTTACACTTTTCCAAAAAACACATTAATTGTTGTTTGCTTGACTGGCATTAGGTTTTTCCCGATAAAGTTTTACAGACAGTAAAAATCTTCATAATTTTCAGTTGTTCCACCATTATGTTCTAAACACGACATATAAAGCTAAGGGCATCACGAGTTTCATTTGTCGTTGGAGGTGTTGTATCAGGCTGCATCTCAACATCTTCACTTTCTTCCTCATCTTCCACCAGATCATTCACGATTTCATGAACGATATCATCATCAGTGAAGGGTGCAGACGTGGATAAATTTTCATCAATTTGAAAAACGAAAAAAAGTGAACTCCGTTTAATTAGGCGTATAAAATAAAGGGATCAAGAGATGCTAGCTTTCACTACCTCTGGGTAGCTTCATCAGGCATTTAGTAGCTAAAGATTGCAGAAGCAACTGGAAAAAATATTTCTAAGAATATAACTAAATTCATTTTGAATTTAGTTATATTCATAGAAATATTTTTATTTTACTAAATATTTATATATTTACTAAATTCATTTTGAATTTAGTTATATAGTTAGAAATACTTTTTCCGTTGCTTCTGCGATCTTTAGCTACTAAATGCCTGATGATGCTACCCGGAGGTAGTGAAAGCTAGCATCTCTTGATCCCTTTATTTTATACGCCTAATAAACGGAGTTAACTTTTTATCGTTTTTCTCATTAATTGGGTGTACAGAAACCCGTTTCTTCATCGTTTGTATATATTTGTTTCATCAATGTTTATCCACTGCTGAAATTTTTCGCTATCCTCTGCATCACCACTTTTTTCCATGATTTCATTTTTTCGTTCGTCTCGTAATCCTGCTTTAGCAAAACAGTTGACTATAGTGTGTGCGGTCACACATTTCCAGGTGCCTGCCAACATATGCAGCGCATCTAGTATCAATATTTTTTTTTTTTGCAATTTCCGCCGCCGTAACTTGATTGCTGGTTTCAATCACTTCAATGATTTCCCTCTTCATTTCACGCCTGTATAGGGTTTTCACTGTTTTAATTATGCCTTGATCTAGAGGGTGAATAAGAGATGTCGTTTTAAGGGCAAGAAAACCATTTTAATGTTCCTTGGCTGAATTCAGATCACTAGGATCTGCTGTGCAATTATCGAGATCAACGTAATCTTTTTCTTTTTCATTTCTAATTCCACATCCCACTCTCTGATGAACTTTGAGAATATCGCCGAAGTTGTCCATGCATTGGAATTCGCTTCATAGTCTACTGGTACATGTTTAACTCCTCGAAAACATCACAGGTTCTTGCTCTTTTCAATATCAAGTGGTTTCCGTTTGTCCGTACCTGCCATGTTGCAGGTTAACAGAACAGTTAATCTCCCCTTCTGCTTCCTTCCTGCCGACTTTGAAGAATTTTTAAAATCCAAGGTATGGTCTGGAAGTGCTCTGTAATATAGTCTTGTTTCATCTGTATTGTAGATTTCCTCTGGTAAAAATTTCTTGAGAAGCTCAGGAAAGGTTGATGCTAACCAGGCGTCCGCAGCGGGCTTATCAGCATCTTGCTTTTCGCCATAAAGTTCTTAAAGACGATGTTGTTCCTATGTTGCCATCGTGTCAGCCAACCTTCTGAAAACGTAAAATCTGTCTCCCCCAATTTCTCGGAGAAATTCATTGCTTTCTCTTTCAAAAGACCCTGACTAATTGGTGCATTTTGCAGTCTGGCTTGTTTAAACCAACGCAGCATTTTCACTTTTTACACATCTCTTTCGTTTTCTCTGCAATTGTTTATTCTCTATCTCAGCCGATTCAATTTCCTCCCTTGACTTCAGAATTTTACACAACAACGGTTGGGGAAATTCCAAGTGTAGCTGCAGCAGGTCATTGGGGGTATTTTCTCATACCATCAAACTTCTGCAAAATTTCTTTCTTTTGACTTATTGTCAAATCTTTTCACGTCGAAACGAAAAAAAATGTGCCGTTCGAAGACCAAAAAATTGTGCCTTAACAATTAAAGTGCCAGAATATTTTATCGCAGCAAACAGAGCAGAGCGAACACAGGTGAATGCAGACAGGACACTGCCCCCCTCCTCCTCCCTCTGATGGCTGACCCATTCTCACTGTGGAGACTGGGAAAGGCCAGAGGAGGGGAATTCCGGGAATCACTTGCACACGCTTCGAACCCTTTTGTTCCCAAAATGCCCGATGCGATAGGGGGTGGGGGTTCTTCACGCTTATCAGAGTTGCTTTTCTATAAACATCCTGTCCGTTGAGTGCCCTAGGGAAAAGCATTCTTGTTTCACAAACAAAGCCTGTAAGGGAAGTTTTGACAAGGAACACGAGATCCATATGAGATAAACGTACGAGTCAAATTCCTGATGACATTAAGTGGTGCTTAGATAACAATAACCGGTGATTTTAACATGGTTGTAAATACATTTGTTTGGGTTTTCGCGATTCGATAACATTAAGCGGTTGACAACATTAACCGTGATCACATTAAGCGGTGCCTACTGTATAACTCTGCTTCCAGTGGAATATCAAACTCAAACTTTTTACTGGAGTTTAACCATACAGTACTTTATCGTGTGCAAAATTATAATTTTTTATTAGGTCCCCCACCAGATATTTACCCTTAAATTTTACAACAAAACAATTGAAAAATAGTGTATTTGTGGGCCCTGTAAAAAAGAGACAAGTATCAGAACTCAATAGTTTTTTTTACATAAACCACCCTACCATAGGTACTTGCAAAAACAATTTGAAGTCAGATATTAACCCTTCCAAAAAAAAAATATCAGCCCTTCCCAAGAAATTGCTCTAAATTTTTTATAACAGCAGGTGTCAAGTTCGGCATGAAATTTGAGGAATAAAGAAACAAGATAACCAAATGATGTACCTAACAAAAATGTGGTCTAGAATGTGCTAAGAATAATAGCTTTTGTTGCAGAGCTCTGTGACAATCCATAACTGAAATACGCAGTTTTCCCGCAAACCTCTAGAAATGCAAAAAATGGCTACCATTTTTAAATGAGTTAATATAAAATTAAAATAATCTTGATTTTAAACTTCCAACATATAGGGGTCATCACGTACAAAAAATAATTAAAAAAAATGGTCAAATCAACCAGTGCTGGACCACTTGAAATGGAATGACCCCGAGGGATTTTTTTCCATAGCTTCCAGCAGTAATACAAATGATGCTGCTAAAAAGTGTATTGTATGGGGTGGGGTGGGGTAATTTTTGAAGACCAGTTAAGTACATTTTCTTAGGTACAAGGGTTGGACAGAATAATGTGAACACCTAGGAAAAGAAGGTTTTATAGGGTGTGGGTCATCATTGGCATCCAAAATCGCCTGAATCCTCCCTGGAATGGGCACATACAAATCGTGGATGGTGGTTAGTGTGATCTTGCACCATTCTTCATGCAGAAACTGCTGTGAGTCCTTGAGAGATGCAGGAGGAGAATAACGGGATTTTACTCTGTTTTCCAACACAGACCACAGTGGCTCGATTATGTTTATGTCTGGTGATTGGGGAGGCCAAGGAAGGTATGAAAGTTCGTCCTTATGTTCCTCAAACCATGATTGGACATTCCAAGCTCTGTGAATTGGGACGTTATCATCTTGCTAGATGGCATCTTCTGCAGGAAGCAACGCCTGAGCCATTGGATGAACTTGTTCGGCCAAAATTGTTTCATACGCCCTGCCAGTCATCCATCCTTTCAAGGTGATCTGGGAACCTGCTGAAAACCACAATATCACTTCTCAGAGCATGACAGAATCACCACCATACTGCACTGTTGGGAGTAGTCTGGGTTGCTTCTGACTGTGTTCTCCACATATAAACATGTCTTGCAGTCAGGAATAGGGTGAATGTGGATTCATCCGACCATATTACACGCTTCCATCATTGGCAGTCCACATTGTATGCTCCTGGTACCACTGTTGTTGCCGCCGTGCATTCACTCTCATCACCAGAGGTTTTGCAATATCAACTCTGCCATGAATATTTTGTTTATGCAGTTCCCTGCACACTGTTTTCATTGATACTAAGGTCTGGAGATGCCAGATTGAGCCCCACAATACTTTTCAGCCCCGTGGTCTCCGTATTACAGGTAGCAATCCTCTTTAATAAATAGTGATCCAATTTATTGGCGTAGGAATATATACATAAGGGTTTCCAAGCTTTTGCACATCAACCAGATGGCTTTTTCAAGGAAGTTAGCAGTTTGTCTAACTTTCTTGAAAAAGCCATCTCGTTGACATGTGAAAGATTAGAAACGCTTATGTATACTATCTACCAACAAGTAATTGGACACCTGTGATAGCAAAGGAAAACGAAGTTTATTCATCTTCAATAGTTGGTGGAGCCTCCACGAGCGGCGATTACAGCTGCAACCCTCCAGGGCATACTCTCAACCAGGCGTTGTACAATGGCCAGCGGTATTTTCTTCCACTCGGCTTGGAGAAGACAGGTCAGTTCTTTCACCGATTTCGGACCCTTAAGTCGACGCTCCAACTCGTCCCAGAGGTGCTCGATAGGGTTAAGGTCCGGGCTCTGCGCAGGCCAGTCTATTCGATTAACCCCATTGTCACCATACCAAGCCATGGTGGACCTTGCAACATGACAGGTGGCATCGTCATCCTGAAAGTAACATGGGTCCACTCCGTAAAACTGCCACAACGTAGGAAGCGAATGGTCATCCAAAATGCTGCAGTACGTCTCAGGGTTGAGTCTACCAGGAATTGAGACCAACGGTTACGTGCCATACCAGGAGAAATACCCCCATAGCATAATTCCACCGCCGCCGAACCTCACAGTTGGCACAATACATTCCGGCAGGAGGCGTTCTCCAGGCAGACGCCAAACCCAGACCATGCCATCTGAACGGTAGAGGGTGAACCTTGATTTGTCGCTTCAGAGAACCTGTTTCCACTGTTCAACGGTCCACTGTCGACGTTCTTTGCACCACGTTAGCTGAGCAGCGTTATTGGACTTGGTGATCAAAGGCTTGTGGGCGGCAGCACGTCCATGATAACCGATCAGATGGGCCTCCTTACGGATGGTATTCATCGGAAGAACACTCCTGGATGCCTGTTGAAACTCCTTGCGGATGTGGCCCAACGATTTGGTGCGGTTCTTCCGAATTTCTCTGGCTAGCACCTGTCGGTCTCTAACTCCCAGTTTTGTGGGTCTGCCGGGTCGGGGCACATTCCGACAGTCACCCCTCATCTTTCACTTGCCAATCACATAGGCCACTGTCGATTTTGGGTACTTCAACTCGCTGTATATGTCACGTATGGATCGGCCATTTCTGTGATACCCGACGATTACACCTTTCTTGAAATCAGAGAGCTCCGAACTGCGTGGCATCTTGCATGCGACTGGTTGCGTTGTTTTCCACACGATATTTAACGGCGACGGCCGTGACGTGTATCAGGGTCGCAGATATTGTCGATTGCAGGGGTGTCCAATTACTTGTTGGTAGATAGTGTATGTATATATATTCCTACACAAATAAATCAGCTCACTAGAATAGTTACTATTTTTTAATCCTCTTAATACTCTCCTGTATCTATCAGTCAGTGTCATTTTCTGGTCGCTCGTGTTTCGCAGAAGAGGTTTCACCACGAGCATGGTATGCTGTCATGATGCTAGACACATGACATCATACTATGTTCTCCATGACAACAGTGTCCACTAATAATCTGTTAGGTTGCTCATTTTGTTGTCACCCTGAAAGAAATTTTACAAGACACTTTCAATGCACTTAAACAGGACCTTGAGGTTCTAAAACAAAGCTATTACAACCAAAAAGTGGTGGATACCTTTGTATATTGCGATATACACAGCTGCATTAAAAATCACATATCTGAGCATGGTGTTCACATTATTCTGTCCAAGCTCTGTATATTACCATTGTTCATTTTTACTGTACATTCACTTAAACTCTAGTGACACACCTTGTATGAGAGGACCAGATTCAGGAACATGTGCATGAGAAAAAGATTATGAGTATGAAGTACAAAAGGTCTTGTGTGCAACGTGTGATGGATGAGCTGTGTGCTGAAATCGCTGTAAATGGAGATGTCTGATTCACCAACAATAAGTAGGCTAAATTCTAGTTCCATCAGTTGAACCTTTATTTGGCAGACAGTCTTTCTTTGAGGAGTTAACCTCTGAATTTCAGAGAACAGTTTAATTATATGTATGTATGTATAAAAAAAGATATCATCAAAAGGAATATCACTCACCTATATTCAGCTACACCACCATGGTAAATTTTCATAGCAGTTGCAGAGCTCATTCCATAGAAAAGCTTCATCTTCCTGCCATTCTTTTCTATGACGTCCCCACCAGACTGATCATGTCCAGCAAACATACCTCCAATCATGACAAAATCAGCACCAGCACCAAATGCCTTAGCTACATCACCAGGACATGTGCATCCACCATCCTATATTATCACAAAAAGGGAAACAAAAAAAGAATGCACCACTTGAAATTATACGGTAGATTACAGATGGATAGAAACATAAAAACTATATTATGCTTTGTATGATCTGGAAAATATTCATAATCTGACATTTTTTTTTTTTATTGAAGGTTTAACGACCGCCCTGAGCAACTCAATGGGCTATAAGCAGTCGCCCGTCCCTAATTTAGGGTCACTGGTCCTAGGGAAGGGAGAGAGCCAGTGCCGTAAGACAAACACAACATCCATGCCTCACCGGGATTCGAACCCGGACCCCGTTCAGACGAATGATCAGAGGCCATCGCTTAGACCACTGCGCCACCGGGGCGGCACTCTGACATTATGCAATTAGTTACATGGTACAAATATCTTGAAAGCAGCAACAAGATTTTACAGTATTATTCTGTTCTCCACGTATTTTGTAGAGATTAAAACAGCTTGACTAGTCCAGAGTCCAGATTATAGCATCTGCAATAATGTTCCACATAAGGGGCATTACAATAAAAGAATTTATGCAATATTAATTCTTCTTACCTTATTTTTGGAGGGCTCATTTTCTAAGGATTTGTCTGCTTATTTCTTTCTGCAGTTCTTTCCCTTTAAGAGAGGTAAGGTTAAAAACGTCTTTTCCTTTCCTTTATTTTTTTTTTTTTTTTTTTGTTAAAAATCGACGATGAGAAGGTTAAAAGTGGTGTTCATGTTCATTAAAAGGAGAAGGCAGAAAAAAGGGTAAAAGGTCATTTGTCGAGCCACTTAAGGACATGTCGTTGCTCCAATAAAAATTATATTTCAGCATTTCCCTTTTAATCAGAACACTTCACCAGCCCATATTGCATCTTTTGTTCAAAACTCGTCAAACCTGAAATGTCGCCATATGCATTTCTACTGGGTCGGACCAGCCTTAAAAAAAAAAAAAAAAAAAAAAGACCAAAATTATGACAATACGACAAAACTTGTTATAAAGGAAGGCATGCTTATACAACTAAAAGAAAAAAAAATGTGGGTGTGTTTTACTAGAAAAAGCTTAATAATCACAACTTCTTCAATATTTTTAGATAAAACAGCAACCTTTCCTTGGGATTCTGTTGGGTGAATATCTGTTGCCACTTGTGGTCATCTTTCTTTCAGAATCCCCAGCCGGGAAGGGTTGACATTTCATCTGACAGACGAGAAAGGTGCAAAAATCATCTCTCTCCAAGTGAAACCTGTAAACTATAAATTTTAATATATTATTCTTCTAGGAATACACCAACGAGCCATTCCATTATGACCACCCCCAGCCTAGAGAAATGAGTGCACCCGGAGACCGAACGGTGGCGCAGGTGAAGTTCATAGAATAGTGTATATCTTACCCAAGGTCCGGCTTACGGTTAGTAGAATGTTTGGAGTCAGGAATAGGAAAAGCTGTCGATTTATCGGAGTTTGATAAAGGACAAATTGTGATGGTACAGCGCCTTGGAACTACGATCTAGGAAACTGTGTGGCTTGTGAGTTGTTCACGTGCTGCTGTAGTGAGTACGTATTAAAAGTGGTGCACATATGGCCAAATGATGAGCCATCATCCAGCCATGTGTCTTTCGCAGCTCAGTGATGCCAGAGGAGAGCGGAGACTGTCGCGCATTGTTCACAGTGACCGCCAAGCCACAGTGCGACAAATCACCCGCAGCTACAACAGTGGTGATCAGGGCAACGTGTCACAGCACACAGTTCACTGCAGCCTTCTGCTCATGGGCCTGTGTAGCCAAAGACCCAGCCGGGTCCCCGTGCTCATTGCACGTCATCGCCAACAGCGCACGAGATGGGCCCAAGATCGAGACTGGACCTTGAACGATTAGAAGAGAATGGCCTGTTCTGACGAATCAAGATTATGGTGCATCACGTAGACAGCTGAGTGCAGATATGCCAATTACCAACAGAGGCTATGGCACCTGGATGCACTGTTGGGCGGAAACAGGCCGGCGGCGTGGCTGTTATGCTGTGGATGATGTTTTCTTGGAGCATTTTAGGCCCCATTATCCCAATCCCTGACAGCTGTCACATATCTTGAACATCTTTGCGGACCACGTTCACCCATTCATGGCAACTGTGCTCCCTCCCGACGATGACCATTACCGACAGGATAATGCGCCACGCCACACTGCCAGAATCGTCAAGGAGTGATTCCAGGAACATGCTGGTGACTTTCTGTTAATGTCCTGGCCTCCAAATTCACCTGACATGAACCCAATCGAACATTTGTGGTTCCACTTGGAAGAGCAGATTTGCGATAAATCGCCATCACCCCGAAACGTACGGGAACTGGAGGACCTGCTGTTGACATCATGGTACCAGATACCCCAGGATACCTATCGCCACCTCATCGAATCGATGCCTCGTCAAGTGGCCGCTGTTTTGCAGGCTAAAGGGAGTCCTTTAGCCTGCAAAACACCTTATTAGGTATGTGGCCATAATGTAATGACTCATCAGTGTAATGCAAAAGTGGGCTCAACTTTTTTATTAACTGACAGTGGTCATTCAAATTGCACATGTTGATAGAGTAACTCTTCCTCTATACAAAGGTACTAACTCAACATAGTCTCCATCACAAGCAATGCATTTGCACAATCATTGAACCCAACTCTTGAATCCTCTTTGAAAATATTCAGGTGTGGACTGTTGTAACCACTTTCACCTCATCTGTGTTGTCAAATCGTTGTCCCCCGAGACTGTCCTTCATTGGACTGAACAGGTGGAAGTCGGACGGTGCCAAATCTGGGCTGTATGGTGGTAGGGGAGGTCAGCCTAATTTGCTGATTGCCTGATTTGTTGCCAAAGATGTGTGTGGTGCTGCATTGTCATTATGAGTGTGGATCCATTTCAGATTCTTGTTCGGTTTCCCTCTTTATGACTTCTTGAGTGTCTCAATGTATCGCTAGCTGGTCACGGTACGGCCACGTTCCAGAAAATCAAGGAGAATGACACCCCTGTCATCCCAAAAACAGTAACCATGACTTTCTGTGCTGATCGCTGGCTCTTGAACTTCTTAGGCCTTGGTGAAGGATTGATTCTTTGTTTCCAGATTGCATTCCAAGGATTCTTTGTTTCCAGATTGTAAAGATATGCCCACGTTTCATCCCCTGTCGCCAGATCGGAACAAAACGTGTCTTCATTGGCTTGAAACGCTTCCAGAAGATCAGAAAGACTTCCACCCTTCTTCAAATCGGGTGTCAACTGCTGAGGTACCCACTTTGCACACACTTTTTAATACCCTAAGTCTTCCACCATCTTCTGTATGGCTTTGTGACCACAGTCCAGTTGTGCAACAAGCTCATAGATTGTGACTTGTATCTCCACTTGCTGACGATTCACGTCAGTGGTCACAGATAATGGTCTTCCACTGCATGGTTTGTCTTCAATGCTGGTTTCCACTTCTTTAAACTTCTTCATCCATCTGTGCACATTGCTCTTGCCAATGGTGTCATCTCTGTAAAAAAATATTCTGTAGCCTTCTGTGGATGTTGGACAGCCTGCACCCTTCCTTAGTCAAGAACTCAATGACTGCAACATTACTTCTGCGTAAAATCCATAATTTACCTGCAATGAAGAAAGGTTACTATAGAGGAAGAGTTACTCTACCAACATGTGCAATTTGAACAATCTCTGTCGGTTAATAAAAAGTTATCCCCACTTTTTCATTACCTTTGGTACAATCCTCATACATACGAACTTGTGAAAGTTCGTTAATTTCTGTCTCTTGTGTTGTTGTTAACATTGCATACAGGGAGAAATCATAATGATGTTCACGAATAAATATTAAAACAGCTGAAGTTAAAATTGAAGAAATGGCTCACCTGTTGAAATGCAAACTCTTTGTCCATGTTAAATGCGTACCCAGGTAATAAATGCGTAGTAACTGCGATGCTTTAAATGCATAGTAACTGTACTGATTTAAATACATAGTAACATTATTAAAAGACAGGTACGTGAAAATGACAATAACCAAATGTTGAGAAATGAAATGAATAAAAATACAGAAATTGTGCCAAAATGCAGGCTAAAATTTAAAGTTCGCAAAAGGAACTTTTAATAGCGAAATCAGAGGGTTCGTGACAAGAATTGTCAAACATTAAAAAAACATTGAATGAACATCGTCGTCTTCCTCCACAATCTCCAAATGCATTGCAGCATGTGTACTCATGCCATCCTCTTTTTTAGTGGTATTTGAACTGCTAATAGCTGATATTTGGCCACCGCCATCTTCGTACAACTGTACACTAAATGACTGCCATGTAGCTGCTTACAATCCCTGTTATCTGCACTGCAGTATTCTGTTTGTGCGCCATCTGATGGATGGTTGTTTGACATCACTTCATGTTGTATACTATGCTTTTTCCGTTTTTTCTTCCATTCTTTTTTTGTTTCATTTCTTCCTGTACAAGTAAATTTCTGTGCATGTGAAAGGTTTACAGGGAAATTAGTATTACAAATGATGTTTTTGGTACAGTTGATGTTTTTGAATACACATGCTGAAATGCATTTGGAGATTGTGGAGGAAGACGTCGATGTTCATTCAATGTTTTTTAATATTTGACAACTCTTGTCATGAACCTTCTGATTCAGCTGTTAACAGTTCCTTTTGCAAACCTTCAAATTTTAGCCTGCATTTTGGTACAATTTCTGTGCTTTTATTCATTTCATTTCTCAACATTTGATAGTAAATTTCGCTTACCTATGTCTTTTAATTACGTTCCTACACACTGAAATCGGTGAAACAACATGGATGGAACCTGAGTACACATTTAACATGGACGAAGAGTTTGCATTTCTACAGGTCAGCCATTTCTCCAATTTTAACTTCAACCGTTTTAGCGTTTATTCGTGAACATAGTTACAATTCCTCCATTGTATGCAATGCTAACAACAATGCACGAAACAAAAATTAACGAATTTTCACAAGTTTGTATATATATTTATTAATAACCGTATATCATCATCATCATAATTGTCAACCATTATCAATCCACTGCTGGACGAAGGCCTCCCCAAGTTTGTTCCACAACGGTCTGTCTTGTGTCAGTCTCCTCCATGTTACTCCCTCATACCTTCGAATTTCATCCACCCATCTCACATGTGGTCTTCTTCTGGGTCTTTTCCTGTCCCTTGGAATCCAGTCTAAAATTTCAGCTGTCCATTGATGGTCTGTCCTGGCAATATGTGCAGCCCATTGCCATTTCAGGGATTTTACTCTGATCATGATGTCTTCCACTTTTGTCATTTTTCTGATCCACGAGTTCCTCTTCTTATCTCTCCTGGTTACACCAAGCATCCATTTCTCCATGCTTCTTTGAGTTGTCTGCAGTCTTTGTATGTCTCTTTTAGTTAAAGTCCACGTCTCTGCACCATATGTAAGCACTAGAAGGATGCATTGATCAAACACTTTTCTTTTAAGACATAATGGCATATTGCTCTTAAAAGACATATGGTTTCTTCAAAAAAGCTCTCCAGGCAAGTTTTATACGCTGATTAATTTCTTCATCAATGTGACCCTCACTTGATATCTGCTGTCCAAGATAAATGTAGGTATTGGTTATCTCCAGCATTTCCCCATCAATCGATATATCTTCATTTTTTTGTAAAAGCATTGCACATCACTTTTGTCTTCTGAAAGTTCATTTTCAATCCCACTTCTTTATTCTTGTCAGCAAGTTCCTAGGTCATACTCTGCAGCTCTGATGGGGTAGTTGCAAAAATGAATACGTCATCAGCAAACGAAGGTGAATTAGATAATCTCCATTGATCTTTATCCCTTTGTTTCCCAAGTTCAGTGATTGAAAGACATTTTCCAATGTGGCATTAGAGTTTGGGAGGTATAGTGTCACCTTGTCTCACTCCCTTTCCAATTTTTATGGGTGCTGAATTCTCAAATAGCCAAATCTTTGCACTTGCATTTTCATATATGTTATTAATAATATCAATGTATGCATTTTCAATACTGCAGGATTTCAAAGCCATTGTAACTGCTGATGATTTCACCGAATCAAAGGCCTTTTCATAATCGATAAAAGCCATACATAATGGAAGCTCGTATTCCCTTGCTCTTTCAATTAGTTCTCTCAGTAGGTGGATATGATCTATAGTGCTGTAGCCACTCCTGAATCGAGCTTGTTCTCTTGGTTGAGCCATGCCTAGTGTCACCTTCAAGCAGTGTGGAAGAACTTTAGTGAAGATTTTATAAACCACTGATAGGAGGCTGATAGGCCTGTAGTTCCTGAGATCCTCAATGTCACCTTTTTTAGGTAGCAGGATCATTGTAGCACTGTTCCAATCCTCAGAAATCTTCCCTTCGTTAAGACATCGAGTGAAAACTTGGGCGAGTACTGTTTCAATTTCTCCACTGGCTTCTTGTATGATGTCTACGGTAATTCCATCTTCTCCTGGAGCTTTCCCCCGTTTCATGTTCTTGATTGCATGTGCAACTTCTGCTGGGAACACTGGAAAAACTCTGTTACTGGTACCTTTTGTAATGTCTGGAGTACATGTATCATCCCTTTCATATAGTTTTGAGTACAAATCTTTCACTCTTGTCAAAATTTCACCTCTACTTCTTGTTACAGAACCACCTTCTTTTCTCAGAGCCATAATCTGTTTTCTTCCCTTACTCAGATGTCTCTTTGCTCTCTTCAGGTTTGGTTGTTTTCACAATTGCTTTCTTCAATAGTTCACAGTTGAATTTCCATACATCTTGAGTGATATTTTTTCGTACCATCTTGCATAGCTCTATATATTCCACTTTGGAAGTCACATCTCCTTTAGTTGTCCTCATCTCTCTTCTTTTTTGCATCAGAATTTTGGTTTTTCCTGATAATTTGTTCATATGCAACTTGTTCTTAGTACCAGCTATTTTTGTTGCTGTTTCCATAAGAGCCTTGGTTAGTTTTCTGTTAACTTCAGAGATGTCCACTTCTTCTGACCTTAGACCTAATAGAGCAGAGAATCTGTTCCTCAGTTCCAATTTGAAGGTATGTTTTTTTAAGGTTGGTTGTGTCAATACACTTTGTTTGTATAACGAAGTGAATTTCTCCGTCATTTTTATCCGCGCCAGGATTCGAACCCGGGTCCACTCATTCCGGAATAAGTTGCTCTACCAATTAAGCTACGCGGACGTTTTATTCTGATTCCTATCTGCCTTTATGTCGTGTGCGTCCTTCTGGCAGGTACGTCACATCTCCTGGTACGTTACATCATCTCCCCCTTATTTATTTATTTTTTTTTTCGAAGTTCTGGAGAAGGGATTCTGTTATTTTTCCTATCTCGCGGTATGGAAAGAACATCACACCAATGCGAGATTTTGAACTGCCGGGTCATCCGGATAGTTCGGGCGCCATTATAACTAAGTAAATTTCTCCGTCATTTTTATCCGCGCCGGGGTTCGAACCCGGGTCCACTCATTCCGGAATAAGTTGCTCTACCAATTAAGCTACGCGGACGTTTTATTCTGATTCCTATCTGCCTTTATGTCGTGTGCGTCCTTCTGGCAGGCACGTCACATCTCCTGGTACGTTACATCATCTCCCCCTTATTTTATTTTTTTTTTCGAAGTGCTGAAGAAGGGATTCTCTTATTTTTCCTATCTCGCGGTGTGGAAATAACATCACACCAATGCGAGATTTTGAACGGTCGGGTCATCCGGATAGTTCGGGCGCCATTATAACGAAGTAAATTTCTCCGTCATTTTTATCCGCGCCGGGGTTCGAACCCGGGTCCACTCATTCCGGAATAAGTTGCTCTACCAATTAAGCTACGCGGACGTTTTATTCTGATTCCTATCTGCCTTTATGTCGTGTGCGTCCTTCTGGCAGGTACGTCACATCTCCTGGTACGTTACATTTGTTTTATGAGCTTGCCACGCAGGAGTTTAGCATTGAGGTGCACCTTACATTGCACCATTCTATGGTCACTACCTGTGTTGAACTTGTTTAGCACACTGCAGTCTTCCATGACAAATTTCTTGTTACATATAATAAAATCAACTTCACTTGTCAATCCATTGGGATGCCTCTATGTCCATTTCCTTTGCAGCATTTTCTTGAAAAAGGAGTTCATGATGAAAAACCCTTCTGCAAACTCTATGAGAGTATTTCCACGCTGGTTTCTGTTGCCGCGACCGAATTTACCTACTGAAGTTTCGTTCTGTTGCCGTTGCCATATTTTCACATTGAAATCTCCCATAATGATCTTCAGGTGCTGCTTGCCTTTATTATTTAGATGACGAATTTCCTCATAAAATTCTTCAATCTCTGTTTTAGGATGACTTGTAGTGGGTGCATAAGCTTGGATAATCTGAGCCTGGTATCTTCTTGAGAGTTGGAAAACAAGTTGCGCAACTCTTTCAGAGGAACTCTCAACTTCTACAACTTTATACTTCAGTTTCTTGTTTATTATGAATCCAACACCACTAGTTCTACCAGTATCTGTCCCACGATAATAAAAGAGATGTCCACTGTTCAATGAGATCTTCTCCTTTTCTCCTTACCTCACTTAGCCCGACGATGTCCCACTTGATCCTTTGTAGTTCTTCCTCCAATTCAAGGAGCCTTGAATCAGAAGATAGGGAGCGTCCATTATACGTAGCCAAGGCCAGCATCAGATGGCAGCCTAGTCCGATCCTCTGACTGATTCTTTGCACCCTCTGCCTTCATGTCACATTGGTCGCGGCCTTGGCCAGGTACATTCTAGCTGCTGGAGACTCAGGGCCAAGATTTAAGTTGTGGAGTCATTTTGGAGGGGTTTGGCCATAACTCACCATGCTGGCAAAGCGGGTTGGTGAGTGTGGGATAGCATTTCCTCTAATCCCCATGGTATAGTTATACCGCTATTGGCGGTCGTCAGAGCCCCTTTAGTGGGAAAAGGATGAACCACACGAAGGCGGGGTTGACATTTGTCAAGGAGAGGCTGTATTATGTTGCGCATCACCTGACTTTACTCTCTCTCTCTCTCAAATAACTGCATATACCAATTGGTATTTCATGTTTGCAAAATACTGAAATATATTCACATTATCTTCTAGAAATTGTCACCATATGTAATTACCTTAAAAAAAAAGTGCTTTACCACACTATTGAATAATTTAAAGGGAGAAAATGAATGGATGATGATGATTCTACCTATATTAGAAATTTAATCCTGAAGGGATTTGTTTTCTTAACAATGGATCTCAAAGACCATAGCAATCTAAAAAAGAATGAATTACATCTGGAATACCTAATACACTGCAGGCATTAAGAATGACTGATAGCAGGAGTGTGGAAAGGAACCAGCTTTGTGGAATAATTCCATAGGAAGTCAAATTCCCTGCAATAGGAAAGGAATTCACTTTGAGTTGGTCCACTCTTCATTGCTGTCACAAACTCTGCTAGGAAGGATTTTTATTAGGTTTCGGTAGATTGCTGCAGGAACTGCCTTCTATTCTGCCACAAGAGCATTAGTCTGGTTGGTCATCAATATCAGGTGGTTTGGCACAGCTCACAGTTGGCACACCAATTCATCCCAAAGGTGTTCTGTGGGGTGGGATCTATTAAGGCCAGTCAAGTTCAAACCATTCCTGCACAGATCTTGCTTTGTGGATGGGGGTGTTGTCCTGTTGGTAAAGGAAAGAACCTTCACCAAACTATTTGGCGTAATGTTGGGAGTACAAAATTGTCGAGAATGTCATTATGGGCAGCAGTATTAAGACGTCCAAGTCACTGGAACTGGGGGAAGGCAGCATAAACCACGAAACCCCACCCCAGAGCATGATGCCTCCTCTGCCAAACTTCACAGCTAGTAACACAGTCAAGCAGGTAATGTTCATGGCAACTTTCACACCCAAACTTGTCTGTTGAACTGCCAGATGGTGAAGCAGGAGGCACATCTTTACACTACTTCAACTGACACTTGGAATTGATCTTGCTTGATGTTAGGCTTGTGCTCGGCCACTCTGCCATGGAAACCCTGATATCAGAAAGAGGCATCCAGAAACATTTTGGAACTCAGTGGGTCGTACTGAAACCGAGAACAGGCAATTTTGTTGCATCACCTGCTTCAACATTTTGCAGTCCCACTCTCTCATTTTATGTGGCATACCAGGTTGCAATTTCACTGTTGTTCCTCCTAGGCATTTCCACTTCATAATAACATCCTTACAGTTGATTGGGGCAGCTGCAGCACAGCAGAATTTGTTCCTAACACAGCATCCCACGTCGAAACTCCCAGATCTCAGCTGTGTGGCCCCATTCTATTGTTCATACTTGTCTATGAGGCCAAATGTGTCTTTTTATAATTGAATGGGCCATGACTGAGATATATATATATCATCATCATCATCATCATTGTCAACCATTATCAATCCACTGCTGGACGAAGGTCTCCCCAAGTTTCCTCCACAACGGTCTGTCTTGTGCCAGTCTCCTCCATGTCACCCCTGCATACTTTCGAATTTCATCCACCCATCTCCCATGTGGTCTTCTTCTGGGTCTTTTCCTGTCCCTTGGAATCCAATCTAAAATTTCGGCTGTCCATCGATGATCTGTCCTTCTGGCAGTATGTCCAGCCCATTGCCATTTCAGGGATTTAACTCTGATCATGATGTCTTCCACTCTTGTCATTTTTCGGATCCACAAGTTCCTCTTCTTATCTCTCCTGGTTACACCAAGTATGCACCTCTCCATGCTGCTTTGAGTTGTCTGCAGCCTTTGTATGTCTCTTTTAGTTAAGGTCCACGTCTCTGCACCATACGTAAGCACTGGAAGGATGCATTGATCAAACACTTTTCTTTTAAGACATACTGGCATATTGCTCTTGAAAATTATGCTGTTTCTTCCAAAAGCTCTCCAGGCAAGTTTTGTACGCCGATTAATTTCTTCATCAATGTGACCCTCACTTGATATCTGCTGTCCAAGATAAACGTACGTGTCTGTTATCTCCAGCTTTTCTCCATCAATCGATAAATCTTCATTTCTTGTAAAAGCATTGAACATCACGAAAGCATTGAACATCGCATATTATCTGACTTACCATCCTTGTCACATTTACGCCAAAAATCGGATTGTCATCTTCAAAATTTGTATTGAACATCACTTTTGTCTTCTGAAAGTTCATTTTTAATCCCACTTCTTTACTCTTGTCAGCAAGTTCCTGGATCATACTCTGCAGCTCTGATGGGGTAGTTGCAAAAATGACTATGTCATCAGCAAAACGAAGGTGGGTTAGATAATCTCCATTAATCTTTATCCCCTTGTTTTCCCAGCTCAGCGACTGAAAAACACCCTCCAATGTGGCATTAAAGAGCTTCGGAGATATGGTGTCACCTTGTCTCACTCCCTTTCCAATTTTTACGTGTGTTGTATTTTCAAACAGCCTAATCTTTGCACTTGCATTTTCATAGATGTTATTAATAATATTAATGTATGCATCTTCAATACCGCAGGTTTTCAGAGCCATTGTAACTGCTGATGGTTTCACCGAATCAAAGGCTTTTTCATAATCGATAAAAGCCATGCACAATGGAAGTTCATATTCCCTCGCTCTTTCAATTAGTTCTCTCAGCACGTGGATATGATCTATTGTGCTGTAGCCACTCCTGAATCCAGCTTGTTCTCTCGGTTGAGCCATGTCCAGTGTTACCTTCAAGCGGTGTGAAAGAACTTTAGTGAAGATTTTATAAACTACTGATAGGAGGCTGATAGGTCTGTAGTTTCCAAGATCCTCAATGTCACCTTTCTTATGTAGCAGGATCATTGTAGCGGTGTTCCAATCCTCAGGAATCTTTCCTTCATTAAGGCAACGAGTGAAAATTTGGGCGAGTACTGTTTCGATTTCTCCACTTGCTTCTTGTATGATGTCTACAGTAATTCCATCTTCTCCTGGAGCTTTTCCCCGCTTCATGTTCTTGATTGCATGTACAACTTCTGCTGGAAGGACTGGAGGAACTCTGGTACTGGTATCTTTCATGATGTCTGGAGTGCATGTATCATCCCTTTCATATAATTTGGAGTAGAAATCTTTCACTCTTGTCAAAATTTCGCCTCTATTTCTTGTTACAGAACCATCTTCTTTTCTCAGTGCCATAATCTGTTTTCTTCCCTTACTGAGATGTCCCTTTGCTATCTTTAGGCTTTGGTTGTTTTCAATTGCTTTCCTCACTAGTTCACAGTTGAATTTTCTTACGTCTTCAGTGATACTTTTTCTTACTGTCTTGCATAGCTCTATATATTCCACTTTGGAAGTCACATCTTCTTTAGTTGTCCTCATCTCTCTTCTTTTTTGCATCAACATTTTCGTTTTTCCTGATAATTTATTTACATGCAACTTGTTTTTAGACCCAGCTAATTTTGTTGCTGTTTCCATAAGAGCTTTGGTTACTTTTCTGTTAACTTCAGAGATGTCCACTTCTTCCGATGTTAAGCCTTCTAAAGCAGAGAACCTGTTCTTCAGTTCCAACTTGAAGGTATTATGGTGTTTTTAAGGTTGGTTATGTCAATAGATTTTGTTTGTCTTATGAGCTTGCCACGTTCAAGTTTAGTGTTGAGGTGCATCTTACATCTCACCAATCTATGGTCACTACCTGTGTTGAACTTGTTTAGCACACTGCAGTCTTCTATGACGAATTTTTTGTTACACATAATAAAATCAATTTCACTTGTCGTCCCATTTGGATGTCTCCATGTCCATTTCCTGTGTGGCTTTTTCTTGAAGAAGGAGTTCAAGATGAAAAACCCTTCTGCCTCTGCAAACTCAACGAGAGTATTTCCACGCTGGTTTCTGTTGCCGTGACCAAATTTACCTACTGAAGTTTCATTCTGTTGCCGTTGCCCTATTTTTGCATTGAAATCTCCCATAATTATTTTCAAGTGCTGCTTACCTTTATTATTTAGATGACAAATTTCCTCATAAAATTCTTCAATTTCTTCTTCAGGATGACTTGTGGTGGGTGCATAAGTTTGAATAATCTGAGCCTGGTATCTTTTCGAGAGTTGGATAACAAGTCGTGCAGCTCTGTCAGAGGAACTTTCAACTTCTACAACTTTATCCTTCAGTTTCTTGTTTATTATAAATCCAACACCACTAGTTCTGCCAGTATCTGTCCCACGATAGTAGAAGAGATGTCCACTTTTCAGTTCAATGAGATCTTCTCCTTTTCTCCTTACCTCACTTAGCCCCACGATGTCCCACTTGATCCTTTGTAGTTCCTCTTCCAATTCAAGAAGCCTTGAATCAGAAGATAGGGAGCGTCCATTGTACGTAGCCAAGGTCAGCATCAGATGGCAGCCTAGTCCGGTCCTCCGGGGATTCTTAGCACCCTCTGCCTTCATGTCGCACTGGCCGCTGCCTTGGCCAGGTACATTCCAGCTGCCGGAGACTGAGGGCCAAGATTTAAGTTGTGGAATCATTTTGGAGGGGTTTGGTCATAACTCACCACGCTGGCCAAGCGGGTTGGTGAGTGTGGGATAGCATTTCCTCTAATCCCGATGGTATAGTTATACCGCTATTGGCGGTCGTCAGAGCCCCTTTAGTGGGAACAGGATGCACCACGAGAAGGCGGGGTTGACATTTGTCAAGGAGAGGCTGTGATGTTACGCATCACCTGACCTTTTTATATATATATATATACACTGGTGTGAAAAAATTAAGGACGAAAAGGAGAAATGAGCATAACAGCGGAATGAGCTGGCAGAACGGACCGAAAGACCACTCAGGAGATAGACTAGGGTCCGGTACGGTAGGGCATGCGCATATATGCAGCATGACGGGGGGGTCGGAAGGGTATAAAGCACACCGGCGGTGTACGCTCAGCAATTCGGTGAAAGCTATTGCACGGCGTACATTGATTTAAACGATGTCGAGTTACTGCCACCGTGTGATATGGCCAACAGGCAATCCAGTAGACGACATCTGGATGACTTTACTCGAGGTCGCGTCATTGGGAAGTTGGAAAAAGGTCGAAGTGTGACTAGTGTGGCCGAGGATTTTGGGGTCACTCACAGCATCGTTTCACGAGCTTGGAGAGCATTTCAAACCACAGGAACAGCTGTCCGAGAGTTTAGCAGTGGTCGTCCACGAGCAACCACAGCGGCGGATGACCGGTATATTGTCCTACAGGCGAGAAGAGACAGACAGCAGACAGCGGGAGAAATCGCAAGGCACATGCAACAGATAACTGGACGTCCGTTATCGCGTTTTACCGTGGCGAGGAGGCTGCACAAAGGTGGTCTATTTGCACGACGACCACTACAGTGTGTGCCATTAACGCCTACTCATCAGAGACGGCGGTTTCTGTGGTGTCAGGAACACAAGAACTGGACACATCAGCAATGGGGTCCAGTTCTATTTACGGATGAGAGCCAATTTAGTCTGACGAGCGATTATGGACGTATACACATCTGGAGAGAGCAGGAAACACACAATCACGCCTCCAACATCATCGAAAGGGACCGGTTTGGAGGTGGCGGAGTTCTCGTTTGGGGTGGTATCATGCTTGGTAGCCGTACTGACCTCCACATCTTCCAAGGAGGTTCAGTCACTGGTGTCTGCTGTTGTACCGAGGTTCTCCTGCCTCATGTGCGTCTCTTTAGAGGTGCTGTGGGTCCTGAGTTCCTCTTCATGGACAACAACGCTACACCTCATCGTACAGTGGCTGTCACAGAGCTGTTGGAGAGTGAAGATATTCAACGCATGGATTGTCCCGCAAGGTCCTCGGACCTAAATCCAATCGAACATGTGTGGGACCTTCTCGGGAGACGCTTGGCAGCACGTCGCCAGCCGCGATGCCTCAACAGCTCCTTGACAATATCGTCCTCAGCATGGACAGACGTTGTAAATCCTGCAACGCAGTCAGGGGTGATCATATCCCCTACTAAAGACTGGATTTTTCTTGGCAGCCGCCTGTCACATGGACATTTCTGTCTTCTGTCCAGTTGTGCTCGAAGCTACCCTTTCAATAAAGTGCCTTTGTATCCTTTGGATTCCTTGTTTGGACGGTTTTGCTTCCTTGTCCCATATTCTTACATCTTGAAGATCTTATGGTATGATTTGAGTCGATGTGGAGCACTTCTGCACGGCGTTACATTCGAAAAACTGTCTCGTCCTTAATTTTTGCACACCAGTGTATATATATAAGAAAATCCTCTACTCAAAAGGTGTGTAAAAAGTCATGCTTATAAAAAGGACAAAGACAAATATCCTCACTTAGATGGTTACCAAAGGAAACAGCCTCTTATTACTAAGCAAATGCACTTTGCAAGGTGGCATTTGCTCAGTTGCTCTGTATCAGCCTCTTATTACTAAGCAAGAAGGCATGCATACAGAGCAATGTTCAAATTCTTGGTGGTTCACTGGTGTGAGACAATTAAAAATAGAAACCACCAAACTTAAATTCACAGTAGACCGATATATCAGTCACTTTTTCAGGCAATATTTATTTCAGGAAGACACTAGAGCATTTTTCTTTTCCATAAAGGAAAGTTGCAAAATATTTTTCATTCATAGTAGATAGAAAATAACTTATTACTATCCTCTCTAAAGTCTAGAGGATGAAAACTGTGTAGTCCTATAAACTGGTGACAGAAGATCCTCAACAATGCATAAAATAAAGAATGTTAAAAGCAAGCAGTCCGAAAAAACACAAAAAGTTACAGATTTTGCAGCCAGCTAAACATATTGTTAAGAATCTCTGTTGCACCATGGGGATCTTGTGAGGAGAGTACGGTAACTCCCAATTCAGTATACAGAATCTTGGGAAGGTAAGTGCATTGTGTGTTGCAGTGGCAGACTGGGGAGAGTCAGTTTAAAAAAAAACAGCAACCCAGATTATTTGTTCTCTTATGAATGGCAATCTGATTCCATTAACATATGAAATTACGGCATTGGTTCAGAGCATCTAGCTTAAAAGGAAAAAAAAAATGGGACAGTATGTGAATATAAAAGTATCCATGATAGAAAATATGATTATGATCAGCAGTCACATGCATTCCTGCAGCAGTAGCTGAAGACTTTTAGTTAGCTACAGCATGATTCTGAAGCACACACAATGTTTTGTGTCTGTGATTGAAAATAAAGTGTCTGTGAGGGAAAATATGACTGCAATCGACAATCAAGTGCATTCCAGCAGTAGTGGCTGAAAGTTTTTAGTTGGCTCCAGCATGGGTGTAAGCTAGGATGCATTGCCAAGACTGAACATTTTTCTCTACCCCCCCCCCAACCCCCATCTTTAAACCGTAACAAATTAGGACTAATCCAATGTGTTGGCCAGACCAAGGGATTGGGGGACTGGCTTGGAGAGATAAAGTCTCAACAGAGTCAAGGTCAGTCGATTTGACCCACGCCGTGATCGCACACATGCTCAGAGGTATATTGGCCCTGCCCATGTTTCCCCCTGATACAAATCAGAGTATCAACAAATGCAAAGCTCCAAATGCAAAGTAAAATCTGTCAACTTATCTTTTATACCAAGCTGAGATACAAACATTAATGGAATAAATTAACATTTAACAACAATACATGACAGAGAAAACATCACAAGGAATATTTTTTTTTTTTTTTACTATTACTGAGGAAATTTTCGTTTCATCTAAATTCAGATTACTAGTACAGTTGTACTATTCTAAGTATAGTTGGTGTACAGTTCCTAGTTATTAATTAGAAAAAATATACTTGATATACTTTTCTCTGCAATGTAAATTCTGCAAGTTTACAGAGAATGCTAGTATCAAATAACATGAAGAAAAACTGGATTTGGGGATTATCACGTACAAATACCTAAATTAATACGAGTATAAAATTTATCTTGGCAAATTATCTTAAGAAACAAAATGTTGTCTACAAGCTCAGGCTTTAGATTAGTTCTTTATTCTTTGAGTAACCTCCGTGCAGTACCAATATTTATTTTGTTGCTTGCACTTTTGGGTTAGGGATTCAGATAACATGTTTAGTTACCCTACGCAGATGTGCAGATCAGCTGGAATTTAACTTTCTCCATGGTAACAAATCAGTGTGACTTTTGCGATATGGTAAAATCCTGTAATGAGCCAATTCAACAAATCTTTCCTTTGTACTGATATCCTCCCAGGCACTGAAATTATTATTTTCACTTTTCTTGACAAGTGGTCCCTGCAGAGATTCCTATGGGTGCACTTTTTTTGCAATACACCTGTCTTTTGTGCAGGTCTTTAGTTCAGTTGCCTCCTAAGGCAATAACATTCTCACCTATAAGAAAGACGGTTAACTGCTCTTAACAGTCCTTAATTAATATTCAAGAGGCGATCAGCACCAGGCTTGAGACATATTTCCAAATTTCTAAAAATGAACTTCAACAAAGAAAAATACTTATGGAAAACAAACTGGTATTACGGCTTGATTTCTATGAGGTGATTAAAATGCTGGCCCAACTCATGCAGGGCTGTAGTCTGAGGTGCTGCACGAGTTGGCCCCAGCTACGGCTTGATGATGCTTCGAGGTCTGCAAGGAACTCCTCAAAAATCTGTATGATACTTGGCTCATCAGGCTAATTAGTAGAGATGAGAAGTGGATCTACCTGCGTAATCTAGATACCTCCAACCAGTGATTGGACTTTGGCGAACCAGTTTTACCCCCAAACACAGATGTTTCAAGAAAATGACCGTTCTGTGCGTCTGAAGGAATTATGAAGGTGTGGTCCATTTTGAGTTCATCCTGGATGACCTGGCCATTAGTGTTGTACTATATTCTGAGCAGCCAGATCAGAATGTACAAGAAACTGAAGCAACAGTGCCCTGCTGTAGTCAACCAAAAGTGGAGGGTCCTTTAACAAAACGATACCAAGCCTCATACCATCATTCAGACCCACGAAATACTTCACAAACTTGAAGGAATTGAGCTCCTGCTACACCCAATGTACAGACCTGATCTCGCCCCTTCTGATTATAACCAGTTTCGAACAATGATGCATTTTCTCTATGAGAGGCATTTTGCTGATTCAGATGACATAAAACAGAATGATAAGAGTTCTCCACCTCTAAGTAAAAAGCATGGATGGTTTTGTGCCAGGATTGAACACCTTGCAGAAAGATGGGTACCAAGTCTTAAACATAATGGTGCATACTTTGAAATATAAACATTAATCAGCAACACATTTTATTTGTGGACAACACAATATTGATTTAATAATTATGTCCACTGCAGAATTATGAAATGAATCCAGAATCATTCTTTTCATGTAATTTACCTTTTGTGTGTTTTGTGTCTGTGATCAGGTAACAAGCTCTGCTTAAATGAGGCAGATATTTTACTTCTCCATCATGTCCTTTACAATAAAATTGAGCCCTACTCACACAAGGCTATTTCTTCACTTTGATATATAAGGTATGACTTATTGATGAAATTTAGAGACAAAAATATAAGCTTAAGAACACTTACTGATATTATATGCCCTCCTAATCCATGTGCAGCATCTGCGCACTCTAAAACGGCACTGAGTTGGGGATATCCTACACCAGTCTTCTTTCTTGTAGTGCACACAGAACCTGGTCCAATTCCAACCTTGATAACATCCGCACCAGCAAGAATCAGTTCTTCAACCATTTCTCCAGTCACAACATTACCGGCCTGAGAAAGAAAACAAATTGTCAAACATTTATTTCTCAAAGCACATGGCTAAAAAATCATACAGGAACTCAATTTAAAGTCAGTATGGTTGTTTAACATATGAATAGATAATAGTCTCATTCTGATGGCAGTAACAAAACAGCATAAAAACTAAACTTAGAAACTGAGCCTTTTTAAAAACCTTAAAGTAAATGAGAGAATTTTTTTAGATAAGTTCATACTAAACTATAAATATTTCAAAATTATGGGTTTTTTACTTAGGAATAAAGGAGATTTTTAAATCAAATTTTTGGATAGTACCCCTACCCTTCCTCAGGACTATAGCTACATTAGGTGTTGCCATTCAAGAGGTAAATTCCAACCTTTTTGAATAATTTAATGTTGTAACTCTTCTTTTTATTTCCAGTCCCACTGCTAGTTTCCTTTTGAAAATTCTGACATATCAACAGCACTTTTTCAAAAGAAAACTAGCAAAAGGACTGGAAATAGAGAGAAGAGGTACAACATTAATTATTTGAAAGGTTGGAGTTAACCTCCTGAATGGCAAGACCTACTATAGCTGTAGTCCTGAGGATGACTAGAGGTACCACCCCAAATTTTGATATGTAAATTCCTTTTGCCCCTTAGTGAAAAACCCATAATTTTGAAATATTTGTAGTTCATTAAGTCTAGGAATAGCCATGTAATCAATTATTACCAAGTTTATACTGTTTAATTTGTAGTTACATGCTGCAATTACATAACCAAAGTACGGTGAACATGAAACTGCTTCGTTTGCCTTGGGATGAAGAAACAGACCCTTCAGCCATTCGCTAAGATTCAGTGGGTCTCAAAAGCAAGGACAATCTGCCAAATCAATGTTACTGATGGTACAAGGTTTGTACTCTTCTAAACAAAACAAATTCAAGTACATTTCAAGGACTTTTTAAAACTAAATTATCATATGTGTGTGCTGTTGGTCAGCCAGTAAATAGATATTTCAGCAAGTTCCAAGCATTAAACTTAGCTGGCGCGGGAACACCTTCAATGACCTGCCTGTTATCCCTGCCCCCCCCTACAGTTTATTTTATTAATTTTGAATTGCCACTTTGTTTTGGTTTTTTTCAAAATCATTTTATTTTGTGGAATATTTTCAAAGGGTATGCTATTTTTGTACTCTTTTTATTTATTTTTTTAGATTGGAGGTCTAACGACCACCGTGAGCAACTCAGTGGGCTATAAGCAGTCGCCCATCCCTAATTTAGGGCCACTGGTTCCAGGGAAGGGAGAGAGCCAGTGCCGTAAGACTAACACAACATCCATGCCTGACTGAGATTCAAACCTGGACCCTTCTCGGACGAATGCACCACCGGGGCGGCATTTTTGTATTCACCCTCTGGCAAGAGTGCATCCCTAACCCCTGTCAACAGATGCCTATCATGATTTAAAAATATGTCATTGCACTTTTTTTACTCCCATGGCTGACATTTTACACCGTAGTAATGTCATAGCCGAAGGTACCAGCTGTACGCATGCTTCCTTAAGTTGAACGCAAGTTCTGTGCGATTTGATCGGTTTGGTGTTTTTTATGGGAATTACACAGAAATCTCCTATACAAGTTTTTAGCACAAACAATTATGTTACATGTGCTCTTCATATCATTACTTAAAAAACAAAACAAAATTCAGGTACTATTTACGGAATCTTACTTAAAAATGAACTTTTTTTTTCAAAGACTTTTCAAGATCTTCCAGGAACATATGAACCATGTGGAACTAGGTTTTACTTACAGCTGATGTATCGAATGCCTCCATTTACAGTGGTCTTAGCACACAACTTGAGCTTTACTGATATCCAGAACACGTCTCACACACCACCTTTTGTACTTTGTATTCTTTATTTCTCTCTCTTTCCTGAATCTTGGTTTTCCCATGATTTCCTCAATGTTTCCCTGCCACATGGGCTGAATAAATTCTTTTAGCAAGCACCTCACTACTCATTCCTTTAACATGGTCAAACCACCTCAAAATATTTGTCTCCACCCTACTAACAATATTTTACTTCGTATTACACACTTGAAGCACATCTTCACTACACAAATGATGAGAATGAGTCTTCCTTTAACACTTTCACTGATGCGTGACACTGAACAGCGTCATACAATACTTAGCCCAGGTGCCGCCGCCAAATGAAGTCATAATTGTGGCTTCATATTTCTTTTCCTAAAACCTTCGGCACTTGAAGATAGGTATCCATTTTGTTACTTGCACTGAGAATGAGTATCCAACTGTTTAAAAATGAGTGCAGTTTTGGGGTAGTGGATGTTTTTCCACATGGTTTAGGGAAGGGAATGTTTATTTTTCTTTGAACGTCACTGGTTTTGCGGTGAAGAGAACTATCAATAAATAAATGCTTAAGTGGCAATAGAAAGCATTTGCTGCTTAGAGTTCATATGTAAGAGGGCAGTCTATTGAGGACACTAAAGAGATTTCAAGGAAACCCATATTGACTTCAATGCATAGTTTTGTGGAAACAACGGATATATTCAGACAGGCTATCACTGGTCCCTCTCAACCAAAAGTTCGGCGGAGGGCACATCCTGCCGTGGAAATAGGTGTTCCAGATAATTTGTCATCATATGCAGAAACTTATTCTTTTAGTAGCTGTTGTACGACCAGCAGTGAAAGTGAAAAATGAGATGTTCTCTCTCATACTCCGCCTCAACAGATTTTAGCTACACATCGGTATGATGTTCCCGACGCCACAAGAACAATTCTGTTCACTAGTGTACTAGGACTGAAAATTAATATGACAGGTATTGAACCAATAGAATTTTTCAATCTTTTTGCGACTGAAGAATTTTACAATTCATTAGTTACCGTCTATAGGATATGCACGTCTATATCCCTGGACTTACTGAAGATTATATAATAATTAAAAATATCAGTTAGGGATAAATTTTCTCACATTTTAGAACAGTGGAGTCATGCAAAACTATGAGATCCGGACATAGCTAGGTTGATCCAAATGCAAGAAGCTCATCCGTGGTGCCGCATGACGCCTTGTGGTGTCTCAGAAGATTTGCTCAGATTTCTTACCGGCACCATGTGCTTGCCGTTGAAATAGCACAGTAGCAGCGAGCATATTGAACTCACCAAAACAGAAAGATTCATGTCTCTCTTCTGCAGTATCAAGGCTTCATAATTGCACTTTCATACACACACCCATTTGATAATTCCTATGAAATCCTTCGAACAGCAGCTATGACTTTTAAAGCTGAATTCACTCACTAACCTGCTAATTTAACCATATAGTCTGTTTTTCTCATCAAACGTCATGCTTCTCAATTGCTCTGAAAGTGTTGAGACATGAAAGAAAACTCGTAATGTCAAACATGAACAACAGTGTATAGTTGAAGCACATGATTTCTGCAGAGCACACATTTGTTTTGCAAATTGTTCTCCATTTTGTTTGGCAACAGCAATGACATCAGCTGTGGAACTCAATGCAAAGAATATCTAACTGAGAAGAAGTTAAGGCTCAGCAAGATGTAACTAGTGCCAGCATATCTTGGGATACAAGATGCAGTGCACAGAAACCAACATACATGCTGATTGATGCCAGAGCAGACTGCACATGCATGTTTGTGTTGTTTTGTTGACTTCAATTCTGGCAAAGGACAGTTAGCCGAGCTACTCGCAGCATGTGATTGTTACCTCCTCGGTAGCATAATAACTTCGCAAATCGGATATGTTAGTTTTCTTGTGCCAATTGCTTTGGTTAAGGCTTTTGTTTGCTCTTCAGTTTTTCAGAAACATTTTCAGAAATGCCAAATTCTATGGATTCTCTGCATTTTGTACGGATTCTTAAGCCTAAACATAATATCTGCTAAAATTTAATTTAAATAGTAACATTAATTGTTATTGCATATTTGTTTCACCAAAATAAGGGACAGGCGGGATATCAGAAAACAACAACAACAACAAAAAAAAACAAGTGCTGTAAGCAAATAGTCATCAGGTTGAAGGAAACAATAGTGGATCAAAGAAAAGCTCCACTGCTGTAGTCCCCCGAATACCTTTTGCTCCTGAATGTTTGCTTTACAGCAAAGCACATAAGCTCCCAGCTTGTGGGGGCACTGTTGTCACCTGTTTTATGTTATCTCAATGAGAGTTGACATTTTTCACGAAAAGCTTTATATTCTTTGCTCAATGTTTGTTTGGTGATTTTATGAACAATTTTGAAATTGGTTTGAGTGAAAATAAATGCATACATTTGCAGAGAGCCTTTGGTAATGTTAGCATTTCTCATGAAGCTGAGATTTGGTGGTTTAAAGAAATTTTGGAAACACTGCAATTCACTCAGCAATGTTTCCACTCAAGATGCTAAGTAGTGACTCCCAGAAATGTAGCTGCCATGAAAAGAATTGCAGAAGCTAGCACAAGATGCACTTATGACATGACAGAGAAAACCCTTGTATTAGATAAAATCTTTTCTTTGGCTTTACTCACACAAAATGCTATACCAAAGAACTGTGTGCTCAGTTGAAGAATTCACTTACTTATTCTCCTCCAAGTTTTTTCTATTTTCTTACAGATGTTTCTGGCCTTTTTTGTGTCTATTAAGACCTATTTACAATGCTTCACTTCACTTCCAAAGGGAAGGATAATTAAATGAATTTTTTCAACTGAAAAATATATATTTCATGGAAATGGTCAATACCCCTTGTTCTTCAGCAGTGCAGATCTGTCAAAGTAATTAAGGTGGAGAAGACCAGAAAACAGTTACCTCTAATTGGCACACCACAAAAGGTCTGCCTGCAGTTAAGCAAAAGCTCTATATTGGAGGCTGAATGTTGTACCAACAACAGAATACTTCTTTGCACACAGCAAAACAAACGACTAATTTATTGAAGAGAAATCATACTAAAAACTTACTGAGTACAGCTCCTATTTTGCTTTGGCATTATGTGAGTTTTGGTTATTCTTTAACCCAGTCACCCTCACATTAGAAGACAAAATCAAACCCAGTTGGTTTTTTTAAGAAACATTCCAAGAAGTGACTAAATTCATGCTTTTGAGCTGTAAAAAATTCTTTAGCCAAAAGCCATTGTCATGGGCAAATGAATGCTTTAAGCACACACACAGTAGATTACAAGACCATTGCCAAAACTTCATCTATAAGATTTTAGATTGTCAGTAAAATAACAGTGGCCAATATTTTGTGGCCATGAAAGGAATGCCCATTAACACAATGCATATCAAATACATTCATGTATAACCTGTTCAAGTTCTCATACTAAGAAAAGGAAGGCAATACATTTTTGTAAAACCTGTTCCAGTTTGTGCCAAGGGAACTTATCTTTTTGATTGCTTTATCTTGTATGTACTCTCTCTGGCATATAACAACTACCATTTACCCAAGTTCAAGATTTCTAAAAAATGGTATTTTTTTTTATGCTTTCCAACTGTAGGTTGAAGAAGCGTATATGCTCCAGCTTTGTCTGTCTGTCTGCCCGCATAATAACTCGCATAAAAATGATTCGATTTTGATGAAATTTTAGTATGTGGTAGAGGACGACAACCTGGGGACGAACCCTATTGAAAATGGGTAAAATGGGGTCAAAGGTCAGGACATAGGAGCGGGATCCATTCCATCGCCCTTATGCATCATAACCTATGCAAAAATGCTTCAATTGCGACAAAACTTTATCATGTTGTTCCGGAGGTATACTGAACTAGTTCTGTTGAATATAATCGGAATGAAGTCACAGGTCAGGGCACAGCAGCAAGATTTATTCCACAGCCATCATCCTCATAACTTGACTAAAAACACTTCTATTGCGACAAAACTTTAGTATGTTGTTCCGGAGGTAAACTGAACCAATTCTGTTAAATATAATCGAAATGGGGTCAAAGGTCAGGACACAGGAGTGAGATTTATTGCACAGCCATTATCCTCATAATTTGAGTAAAAATGCTTCCATTGCGACAAAACTTTAGTATGTTGTTCCGGAGGTATACTGAATGAATCAATAGTCAGGGTAGGGAAAAGGGTTTGTCTGCGCACGATTTCTGGTATGTTGGAAAGCATATCATAATCAATGCATTGCATGATTTTACTAACCTGTTTATATTAATTTTTGAAATTTGACGCATGTTCTTAAATCTTTTGCTTTCCAATATTTGGATGTTTATAATTGTAAAAGCAAAATTGAAATACAGGCAAAGCATTTTAAAAAAAATGAGCAAAGGGAGGAACCACCTGTATATGAATTTTCAAACTGAAACAATTGTATGATTTTCTAAAAAAAATTTAAAATTGTATTTTTTGAAAGCTTTTACACTTTTTTTTTTTTTTTTGCACAGCCACATTGAAAGTAATTGTTAATATTAAAAAGCTTCAACATCATGCTTCTTACAGGGGAAAAAATCTTAGCTGTAGGTAAAATTTTAGGAATTATCAACTCAGTGGGCAATAAGCAATCACCCGTCCCTAATTTGGGGCCACTGGTTCCAGGGAAGGGAGAGAGCCAGCGCCGTAAGACAAACACAACATCCAAGCCTCACTGGGATTCAAATCTGGACCCATCATGGACGAATGATCATATTCATAAACCATCGCTTAGACCAGCGCCACCGGGGTGGCAAGTTTATACTTATTTTATTTTTTTTTTTTTTTTGATTGGAGGTTTAACGACCACCGTGAGCAACTCAATGGGCTATAAGCAGTCGCCCGTCCCTAATTTAGAGTCACTGGTTCCAGGGAAGGGAGAGAGCCAGTGCCGTAAGACAAACACAACATCCATGCCTCACCGGGATTCGAACCCGGACCCTTTCGGACGAATGATCAGAGGCCAACGCCTTAGACCACTGCGCCACCGGGGCGGTAAGTTTATACTTAATGATATGTTTACGAGGAGCAATAAATTTGTGGGATGTTGATCAGACAAAGTGCGCAAAAGGCCTGGAACGTCAGGTCATTTGCAGTAACACTCTACAAAAAAACATCTAAAAAGGAGAGAGGCTTCATTTCATTGCCAGCAGGATAAATCTGAAAACTAAGCACGACGGAACTTTTTATCCATCCATCCATACATACATACTCGCTGGAATATAAAAAAAAAGCTGATTAAAAAAAAAAAAAAAAACAAGATGATCCCAAAAATTAGCCAAAGAAATTACTCCACGATCTCTTGTCTAGAGCGAAAGCATTGGCAGCACCCCCCCCCCCCAAAATAATTTTGGTTTTGCATCGATTTCAAGAAATGATTCAGATGATGACACAAAACGTGGGAAAATCTCGCAAACACTGTAAAACCTTTAGATGTTAAATTTTATGATAATCGCCAAATTCGTTATGATGGGGGGGGTCTATGAAAGCTCAACTTCCTCTTGTCTGATTTGATTAAATACAATCAAAAACTGACATGGAAGTTGATATCAAAATATAAACATCGTTCATGAACTAATCATGCTTTTTTAAAATAAAGAATTCCTTTCCTTCAAAACGTGAGTTCAACAATACATGCGTCCGGAGGTACAGAGTCTCCACACAGCCGTGGCCACGAAGCAGCGTGCTTTGCCGATTGCGCATTTACCGTGGCAATGCACTGGCCATGCACCACGTTTAAATATTCTTTTCTCGGTGCTCAGGCAAAAGCCCAAGGTTTTTTTTTTCTTCATTTGATAGATTAAACCTTTCTTTGCAAAGAATAATAACTGCAGCTTTCTAAGTGCTGTACTACATTGCATTTTTAAGCATTGAAGAAAGGCTCTCTCGTTGCTCACAACTCAAAAACTAAAGCAGATAGAAATGCGTGCATTGCACCAATGGATTCCTTAGTAAAAATTAAGAAAGAATGATGATTTATGTATTTCTTTCTATTCTAAATAATGGAGATATTTGTGTTTTTACACAAAATATGTCTGCCATGCACCAAAATTCAAAAAATTATATCTTCTAACCTATTGGAAATAAAAAAATGAAACTTTCAGGGTTTTTATAAGTTGAGAGTAGCTAGCCATTAAAAAAATCAGAAGAATCGGAGATGTGTTGGTGGAAAATTAATTCAAAATCTGACGATTTCGCGTGGAATGACCCAATTTCAAATTGTAAATCACGCACATTATGTCAAATTTGAAATAATGGTTGAAGAAACCTAGTAAAACTCAGAGAAATAACTTGCATCCCAAAATTTTGGTGTTATTATTGTTGCTTCTATTCTCTTATAGGTCCTGCATAAGGTTTGTGGAATTAGTTCACCTTGATAAAACCACACATAGGGTGCGAAAGTTTGGCACATATAACTTGCTAGCCAATAAGAAACAGATTTTTGTAATAGCTTCAATCATATTTAGAATGAGGTTCTCATAGTTTACCCAAGAGTGAAATGAAATATTGTGTTTATATCAAGTTCAATGAAACATTGTTGTGCAGTAGCATAATGAAATACTGCACAACTATGACGTGGACTACTATTGTTTTGTGAGCTTATTGACACAGCACATCACAAGATCAAATTTCAACAATAGCAGAATGCTTGAAAAACTACATAGATTAAAAATTTGCAATTTAAATTAAAAAAAGAAAAAAGGGAGGCACTGTTGTGCAAACACCCATGTTCTGAAGGTTTCTGCAAAATTTCAAGTCTCTGTGCTCAGTTTCTTCTGTAGGCAACTTACAGACAGATGCAATAATTTTATTTATTATAGACAAGTGACCTTCCCTGCATTGCTTATTCCGTCATCTAATAATTAATAAGTAGGAACTGTACACCAATCATACTCAAAATAGTATAAGAATAACAATAATCTGAAATCTCTTGGCGTAGAATAGAAATAAAACTTTCCAAGCGTTCGTACATCAACTAGATGGCTTTTTCAAGGAAGGCAGACATCTAACTGCAAACTGGATAATAGAACGTTTCAACAATTTGAATGCGGTGACTTGACTCGACAATAAATAAATAGGCACAAACGTGATAAATTGAAGAAACGAGGTAACATTGGTTGGGCATGCGGTACCATGGTAGAAAATGCAGCATTATTTGAAGAATTGTTTCCAAATACGTGGCAACTCCAGAGAGATGCTATCATAGCAAGCCCCGCTGCTGGTCAAGATTTCCATTTCGCGAATGGCAGTAGATTTGGGTGTAGAATATGAAGCTAATTTCTTTACATCACTCTACATAGGATCGGCGGACTTGACTTCTCTTGATAGGGCAGTGGTTACTTTTCTGTCTTTTGTATCCCTTTATGTTCGCTGATTCTAATTCCAAATGAACGTTTGGTCATTCCGATGCAGTATCGCCTGGAGCCGTCCGGATATTGTAGCGAGATGGCATAAACACCTGCCTCATTGAGAAGAGGGGGCTTGTCAATATTTCTCTTAAGCATCATATATAAAGTTGCCAGAAACCTTATGCCGACACCAAAGTTCATCCTCCTGAGCACATTTTTGAGTTGATAGGAAACATTTGGTATGTAGGGAATAGAGCTCAGGTAGCAAAGTTGCGGCATAGAAATATTAACATGACTGGTTTTGGCTTTTTCAATGAAGTTATGAATCTAGGTCTACGTATATCCTGCCTCAGTGGCCAATTCAACGATGTTTTTTAGTTCGGATTGTCTTGAACGAACATCGGATGAGACAGCAAAGGCTCTTCTAATTCGAAAACGGAAGAAGGCCGTCTTGTAATCATCAGGGCAGAATGAACTGCGGAGCATCAGGTTGGGTATGGAGGTGGGTTTATAATAGACTTCCGTATGAAAGTGGTTGTCATGCGATATGCTCACTGAGACGTCGAGATAAGGTACCATTGTGTTCAAGCTCCATAGTGTAATTGATCGTAGGGTGTATATAATTGATTTTATCAAGGAAAACGGGAGTCTCCTTTCCGTGTGGCCATATGAAAAATATGTCGTTGGCATATCATAGCCAGGTGGTAGGCCTTGGGGTGATGTTGGTGAATATATGTTGCTCAATGGGGCAAAGTATTGCTTCTGCGAGGATGGCTGAAAGCGCAGATCTCATCGGAGCGCCATTTACTTGTTTATAAATTTGCCCTCGGAAACTGAAGTAGCTGGAATTTGAGACTAAGTCCATTAATTTGAAGATGCTGAGGCAAGACTCCTGAAAATAAACAAGACTCCTGAATTAGATATAGCTTCTTTCAATGTTCTGATGGGTTCTGGTATGGGGATCGATGGATAAAGAGAAACTACGTCGAAACTGACGATAATGTTGCATTTTTGAACAGTGAGCTGCTTGGTTTTCGTGATAAAATCTAGAGTGTAAGTTATTATAAAGTCCGACTCCAGTAGATGATTAGTTAGGAATTTGGATAAAGCTTTCTCTAGATGGTACGTCGGTGAAGATCTTCTGGACATGATCGGTATCAATGGATTGCCGGGCTTGTAATATTTAAGTCTTCTGAAGAGTTTTGGGATCCGAGGGCCAGGCGGTAATTTGGCGGCTTTCTTGAGATCATCCAGAATAGCGGTTATCCTAGCAGCTCTTTGTATCTGTGCAATCCAAGAATTTAGAGGATTCCTTCGTAAGATTATAGATCCAGAATCGGATATAAATTCTTCTAGTTTTTTTATTATAGTCCGCTGCACCCATTATCGCTATCTGGCTGGATTCGTACGTTAGTATCAAATTTATGGTGGTCAATTTCCAAGGTTGGAAATTGTCCTTGGAATTTTGAAATTATTAAACAATTGCTTCTCATACTCAAAACTTGCACTCTCAACAGTACTCACACCCAGAGAATTTAAATTGGTTACCTGTTGTAAATTCTTCCCCTGTACTATACAATTAGTAATTGACTTAACTGCTGATTTTAACTTCCCAATATTGGTCTTCAAACAAATGTTTTTCAGTCCAGCATGATACCAAACCCATTAGCTTCAGTATTTGTTATTAAGTTACTTTCTTTAACAAGTTCGTCTTATATAAATCATAGTCATGACTTCAACAACTTGCATTTCACACACCATAAGTTTTTAGCACACCATAACAATGCTCAAAATTTCTATCAAATGAAAAATTGAATATCAACCTGGAATCCCTTGAAACTTCCACATACATTTGGTTTGCAAATTAAGGGATCCAAAGTCAAGCACCATCCAGAACGTTATTAAATTTCAATTTGCCAAAAAAATTAACCTGAACAACATTTTGAGAATCTTCTGAAGTATTAAAATGCCATATATGAAACGTTTAATGACTTGATTTTACTAATCCTCTTTTGGGCAATAAAATTAATGAAATTAGAGAGCATTCCCTACATACAAAGCAAACAAAAGGTCATTTTAGAGTTTGCCCCCCCCCTTTTATTTTTAATTTGATAACTTTCAGAATCTGTGACTGAAATATTTAACAAATGGTCAGGAAAAAATAAATAAAAAATCTTAATTATGTGCGTGTGTTCATTGCAAAAATGCTTGTTGGTACTGAAAAAGAAAATTGAAATTTTTGAATTAAAATCAATATGTTGCCATTTTTGTAAGTTTACATTTCCTCTTTGGTCACAATTAAACTTTGCCAGATATCAACTTATCAATTAAAAATAAACTAAAGAACTGTAATACAATATTGACATGATTTATACTTCTTAAATTTACAAAAATTATGTACTACAATAAAGAAAAGAATTCCTACATTCAATAGTTAGTATATCAATTCAATACTAAATACAACTATCTGCATGAAACAGTCTAAATCTCAGTCTTTTTTTTTTTCTTTTTTTTTTTTAATTTTTGGAATATGACACAACCTATACCTTCGACAGAGTTCAAACTTTAGCATAAACTAAAATATCTACCTAAAAAGGATTATCTGTAAATACCATGATGGTGTGCAATGGAAACTCCTTCCGGACTTTCTTCACCAGCTCCACAAAATGCTCAGAATACCCATTTGCAACATCCAGACAGATGTACTCTAAACTTGGGATTTCTTTTATTATAGCAGTCAGGCTTTCATAATCAGACTGTGAAGTACCAGAACTCACAGCTATGTTCTACAGAAAATAAAAGGCACACAATGAATTAGGCATTAAAACTCATTTTTTCTACAACATAAGTAAATAACAGGAACACAAATATTTACATTTAAAACAACCCTTTCAAAATAAAAAAAAAATCTGAATGCTACAGAGCATTCTCAAATTAATGATAAATTCAAATTGCCAACTGGCTCATTAAGAATCACATATTTAAATCAAAAAGTACACTGAACCAGAGTAGCAGAATGTAGACGTACGCAGATAGTTTCCAAATTATTAGCAGAGTTTGCAGATAGTTTTTGCTTATAGATTAAAAAAAATAAAAATGTTATTTACAGCAATTATAACACTTACTCAAGGCTTTACTCAGATTAATATACTTAATTCAATTTTAATTTTAACTTTCAATTATTTTTCCCATTTTCTGGGTTCTTTTGTTTTTACATATGTTTCTGGCCTCTAGATTTTATCAAGGCTTGTTCTTGATGTATAGAAACTGTATGAAAAGTTTTATTTACACAGAAAACATTTCAATTTTATTGCCAGGTTTCTCTTGCAGTTGCCAGTTATTAAATGAAAATCTTTTCCTTAAGTATTTTGTAAGTCTACTATTTTTTTAATTAATTGTTGAAAATGTTATTTATAAATTTTGAAGGTTCACTAATGGAACTATTTTTCTGGATATAAAAACTTTCTTTAATTAGTCTCTCGTTTTTATGAGATTCATAGTTCAGTGTTTTAATATTTTGCCATAAAGGTCCATTTCACACACATTGCTGCACATTCAATTGTAATGTACATATTTTGTTCTCATTAGAATCTGTAATGTTCAAATAATTATTTATTTTATTAATTTTTCTATAAATTATCTCGTTCTATTGTTACTGTGGTTCCCACTTAGTGGGTTTGCAGCAAGTTTTTTGTTTCAATGGTTGTGCATGCAGATACATTTTATTATTATACAACTCAGCACTGAACTATGGCAACAGGTTTGAATGCTTTTTCAATGGGAGTGTGTGGCAATCTGCCCCCACAAAACTATTATCTTTATAGTAAAGATATTATACTCAAAAATCTGAAAAAAATTGCATATTATTGTAAGCTTATTTACATAGATTGTACATAAACTCATGGGGTGATTGATCTTTGTGAACATCCATCTCTACAAGTGGACATGTCCTACAGCATATAGCAGTGACATCAATCACTGGCACAGAATACAGTCATACAGACAACATGGGCAAGGTGTGTCAGTTCAACAGTATGAAGACTGTGCATTGAGAAAATGGAAAGACTTAGAGTTTGAATGAGTGATTACTGGCATTGAAAAGGTGGACGCCCAACATTTCAGCAACTGCAGACACTGTTAGCTGTTAAAGAGTCACTGTAGTGAAGATGTGGCAGATATTGTCAGAAGAGCAAGACCATCACCGACATCAAAAAGGTGAGATCATCACTGGCTGACAGCGGAGATAAATGCCAGTTGGCATGTTCTGCCTCGGAAAAATAAATGGCAGCTCATGATCTCTCAATTAGTAGCACACTACAAGCAAAGTACATAGCAAGGTCTTGTAAATGGGCCTAAGGAGTTGGCAGTGCATTTATGAGCCTATGTTGTTGGCCAACTACTGTAGACAGCTCTGGCTTCATTGCGCACAGGTATACTCTGACTGGACAACTGGAAAACAGTTGCCTCGTTCAATGAGTCTAGATCAGTGCTGTCCAACTTCTGTGCACCAGTGGGCCAAGTTTTTGAAAAGATCAGATCAGATCATATGTAGAGGATTTTAGGGAGTGTCTGACCCCAGGTCTTAAACAACCCATAGAAATAGGAAGCTAGGAGATTTGGGCTAGAGTGCTTGATAGGAAAGTCACACGGAAGTGAGGTAGAAAGGGAGAGGAAGACATATATCACTAAGCTGTTCTCTGAAATTCAGAGGTTAGCTCCAAAAAGAAATACAAACTACAAGATAATTTTTACTTCCTGTTGCCGTATCAAACTTATCCATTTACAGCGATCTTGACATACAACTCGGGCTTCACTGACATCCATCGCACGCCATACACAAGATCTTCTATACTTCATACTCATAATCCTTTTTTCATGCAGACATTCCTGAATCTGATCCTCCCATGACTTCCTGGGCCTTCCTCTACCTTTCCTTCCTGCCACTTGGGCTAAAAAGATTTTCTCAGTAAGCATCTTGTTGGATGTTAGCGTCCTTTACTCGTTCCCTTTATTTCTTTTATTTTTCATCGGACAACTGCTGCAAGTTGTTTACGTTTGCATTGATGCCGAGCAGCCAGCAAGCGGTGCGTTGCAAAGAATTATGGAATCATGACCCTGGACAACTGTTGAGAAGGAGAGATGATGGCGTCCCTTCGCTGTGTGTGAACATGCTGGGTTGTTGTTCTTACAAAAGTGCTCTAAAAGAGAATTATGATGACCTAAAAGGACTATCACTGGAATAGGCTGTGTGTTGTGTGAACTTCTAAAAGGAATATTAATCATGGTAAGACTGTTTAAAACAGACTAAATAGAAACCAAAGTACAAAATAACCTTATAGTACGGTATCATCGTTGTTAATAATAACTAATTCGTTTTATGTTTGGTATCATCAGTTAACTTACAATAGCGTTTTAGTTGTGTGTTTATTTAAGAATAAATAACGATAAACTTAAATGAGTCTGTCGATTATGAACATAGTTACCGTTGCAAATCATTTCTTAGTTTTTTTAACTTACACCAACATTATTTTTGTTTATGAGACTGAAGACTAGTTTTGTATCGCAGCTTCGGAAATAAGTGAAAAGAAAAGGCACAAGTACTAAGTACAAAGCAAAACAGTTAGCAAGATGGCGATGTCAAAAGAATATATTCACATAGAAAAACTAACAGAAACTAACTATGCAACGTGGAAATTTAGGATGGACATGTTGTTAATCAAAGAAAACCTAAGTAATGTAGTGTTTGAACCCAAACTACAAACTGTAGATGAAACATGGGTTAAAAAGGATAGGCAATGCAGAGCATTAATTTGTTTGTATATCGGTGATTCACAATTGTATCACGTGTTACACGAAACTAGTGCAAAGGATACGTGGAACAAACTCAAATGAGTACATGAAAGAACCAATTTATCCAGTAAACTGTATTTGTTAAGAAAATTGCACAGCATAAAATACACTGAATCGATTCCAATGCAATCGCACATTAAAGAAGTAAGCGAACTGGGAGAGAAGTTAAACAATATTGGAAACCAAAAGAAACCATATATGATAGCAATTTTGTTGTGTAGTATGCCACAAAGTTGTAGTACATTGATAACAGCTCTGGAAAGCAAAAATGAAGAGGAACTATCACTGGATTATGTGAAATCTAAATTAATTGATGAGTATGAGAGAAAAATGCATATTAAGGAAGGGTCAGTTACACACTCTGAAACACAATTTTCAGTTTATAAAACAAAGAACGCTTTTGCTGTCCCTAATTTTAAAGCCAAAAAATATTGTACTTATTGTCACAAGTCAAATCATGTTGGAAATGAATGTGGGTATCTGAATGCTAATAATCAGCATAGTAATATTCACAAAGGTAAAACAAAGTTTACTCCTAAGCAGCCGATTTATAACAGTAAAGTACAAAGTAATAACAACCTGCCACACAAGTTGAACATATGTAGTAAAAATGAAAATGTGGAGAACGATTTTTGTGCTAGCGTTACAAGCAAAGATGCAAAACTTGATATAACAAAGAATGATGCACAAAGAGCATTAGTATCACAAAACAATTCAATGTCTTGGATTGTAGATTCAGGAGCAACTAGCCATATGTGTAGTGACATAAATTTCTTTTATAGAATTACAGAAAAATCAAATGAAAATGTAACCATTGCAAATGGTCATATGTTGAAGTCAAAAGGTTTTGGAGAAGATAAGGTACTAGTGAAAACTCTAGAGGGAAATGTTCATACCCTTAGTCTATCAAATGTTTTGTATGTCCCAGACCTAGTTGGAAATCTCTTATCAGTTAAAGTGCTTGCTAGTAAAGGCTTTACAGTACTATTTGAAGAAAATACTTGCACTATAAACAAAGGTCAAACCATAGTTGCAAATGTCATAGCCACAGATGCTTTACTTGAACTCATCATTGTTAAAGATAAACAAGTTACAAACTGTGTAACACAATTGGGGAATAATATGTGCAAAAATGAAAACTGCATTTATAAATGGCATCTCAGACTAGGACACAGAAGTATTGAAGCAATTAAAGAAATGGCAAATAAAAATTTAGCTAAAGGTATGAAAATAAATAATTGTAAGCATAGTTTTTATTGTGATTCATGCATTAGAGCAAAACTTACAGAGAAACCATACCTGAAACAGGCATCTTACAGAGCAAAAGAACTGTTAGAACTAATACACTTAGATGTATGTGGGCCTTTTGAAGTTGAAAGCTTGGGAAGAAAAAGATATTTCCTGTCTTTCATAGATGACTTCAGTAGATATGCAACAGTATATGTAATAAGTAGAAAAGATGAAGTATTGGCAAAGTTGAAAGAATTTGTTAGTTCTACTACAAATAAATTTAATAGAAAAGTAAAAATTTTGAGAACAGATAATGGCCTAGAATGCTGCAGCAAAGAAGTTGAGTATTTAACAAAAGAAGGTATTGTTCACCAAACTTCTATAGTGTATTCACCAGCTCAAAACGGAGTAGCTGAAAGAAAAAATCGATCGTTAGTTGAAATGTGCAAAGCAATGCTAATTAATGCAAATTTACCAAAAGCATATTGGGGAGAAGCAGTGCTAACAGCAACGTATTTGCAAAATAGATTAGTCACTAAAGCAAGTAAGGAAACTCCGTATGAGTTGTGGAATGGAATCAGACCAAATATCAATCATTTGAAAGTGTTTGGATGCAAATCTACTACTACATTCATAAACAGAAAAGAAGGAAATTAGATGAAAAAGCAGTTGAAGGTACATTCATTGATTATGATTTTAGATCAAAGGGATATCAAGTTTACGTTGGAGGAAAAAACGTTGTGTCAAAATCGGTAAAATTCTTTGAAAATCAATTTAGCAAAGCAAAAGAAGAAACTGAAGAACAAGGAGATTTTAATCTCGTACAATTAGGAAGTCTGAATTATTCAGGAAGTGCAGATATTAAAAATGAAATACAGAAGACTCAACAAGAGGAAAGCACTGACGAAATTTCAGAAGAGCAAGAAACTGAACCAGGAATAAACATTAATTTACCTAGAGTTTCTGAGCGTTCAAGTAAAGGAGTTCCACCAGAATGACTTGGATTTAAAGCAAAAACAAACCAAACTTCTAACTCAGATCCAAAATCTCTAAGTGATATACAAGATCTTCCAGAAAGAGAGAGAACAAAATGGCAAAATGCAATGAAAGAAGAAATAAAGTCTCTAAAAGCAAATAATACTTGGTCACTAACAGAGTTACCAAATGGAAAGAAAGCTATTGGAAGCAAATGGATCTTCAAGACAAAATGTAATGATAAACGTCAAGTAACAAAGTATAAGGCCAGATTAGTAGCAAAAGGATATGACCAAAAATATGGGTCAGACTACAATGAAACTTTTGTACCAGTGGTCAAGCACACCACAATTAGATCTTTTCTTACTACAGTGGCATATAAACAAATGCACATACACCATATTGATATTAAATCTGCATTTTTGAATGCAAAATTAAATGAAGAAACATATATGAAGCAACCAAAAGGTTTTGAAGTGAAAGGCGAAGAACACAAAGTTTGCAAATTAGACAAATCTATATATGGTTTAAAGCAAGCAGCAAAAGCATGGAATAGCTCAATAGAACAAACGTTGGAAAGTCTTGGATTTACTAAAAGCAAGGCCGATTTTTGTCTATTTTTCAAGACAGAAAAAGAAAATCCTGTGTATTTAATTCTGAATGTAGACAGCATTTTGATCAGCGCTAAAAATGTTGAAGAAATAAAAAGTGTAATAGAAGAATTGCAGAAAAGGTATGAAGTGACAAATTTAGGTGAAGTGCAATACTACTTAGGAATTGAAATGCAGAAAAATGAAGATGGAAGTTTTCATTTAAGCCAAAGGAACAAAATTCAAGAAATGGTTGAAAATTTTGGATTAAAGGAAGCAAAACCAAGTAACACTCCCATGGAAACTGGATACTATAAACTTGAAGGAGAAGAAGATGCATTACCGAACAACCACAAATATAGACAAGCTATAGGATCTTTGTTATACATCTCTACTACCACAAGACCTGATATCTCTACTGCTGTGCATATTTTTAGTAGAAGGTATCAAAACTCGAGGCAAAGAGACTGGGCAGCTGTTAAAAAGGTAATAAGATATCTAAAAGAATCACAAGACAAGAAAATGAAAATTTCTGCAGAACATCCACCAGTAATGAAAGTATATACTGATGCTGATTGGGGTACAGCCAAGCAAGACAGAAAGTCAACTTCAGGACACTTGTTTTTCTTGGGAAGCAATTGTTTAAATTGGAAGTCGCAAAGCAGAATTGCATAACATTATCGTCCACAGAAGCAAAATATGTGTCATTAGCAAAATCAACTCAAGAACTGATATGGATGTTTGAGTTGCTGAAAGATTTAGGTTTAGAGCAACAGTTACCAATCAAAGTGTTGCAAGACAATCAGTTGGTAATTAAACGTGTGCAATCTGATAAAGGTCACTCAAGAATTAAACACATAGATATAAAGCACCATTACATCAAAGATTTGTGTAACAAAGGGTTTTTGGACCTGGAATACTGTGTGTCATAAGACAACATTGCAGACCTCATGACAAAACCACTTCCACATCCAGCATTTACAAGATTCAGAAAAGAACTTGGAATTAACTAGCGCGGACGCAGGAGGGGTTTTGTTGGATGTTAGCGTCCTTTGCACGCTTCTTTTATTTTTCATCGGACACCTGCTGCAAGTTGTTTACGTTTGCATTGATGCCGAGCAGCCAGTAAGTGGTGCGTTGAAAAGAATTATGGGATCACGACCCTAAACAATTGTTGAGAAGGAGAGATGATGGTGTCCCTTCGCTGTGTGTGAACATGCTGTGTTTTTGTTCTTACAAAAGTGCTCTAAAAGAGTACACGAATTATGACGACCTAAAAGGACTATCGCTGGAATAAGCTGTGTGTTGTGTGAACTTCTAAAAGGAATATTAATCATGGTAAGATGGTAAGGATGTTTAAAACAGACTAAATAGAAACCAAAGTACAAAATAACCTTAAAGTACGGTGTCATCGTTGTTAATAATAACTTATTCGTTTTATGTTTGGTATTATCAGTCAATTTACAATAGCATTTTAGTTGTGTGTTTAGTCAAAAATAAATAACGATAAACTTAAATGAGGAGTCTGTCGATTATGAACATAGTTACTGTTGCAAATCATTTCTTAGTTTTTTTAACTTACACCATCACATCGCATCACTCATTCCTTCAACATGGCCAAACCACCAAAGTATATTAGTCTCCACCTTGCCAACAACATTTTGCTTTACATTACACAACTGCAACACATCTTCATTCCTCACACAATCAGAACATGTCTTGCCACAACCCCCCCCCCCTGTAAGTAACGCTTCTATGTTTCTTCTGTAGTACCCAGGAGGGGGAGGAAGACACCCTTATTTATTACCGGAGGGCCAGTATCCGAGGTCCAACAGCTTATTATTCTTTTTTTTTATTATTAGAGGTTTAACGGCTACTGTGAGCAACTCAATGGGCTATAAGCAGTCACCCGTCCCTAATTTTGGGCCGCTGACTCCAGGAAAGTGAGATAGCCAGTGCCGTAAGACAAACACAACATCCATGCCTCACCAGGATTTGAACTTTGAAGCCAGACCCTTCTTGTACGAATAGTCAGAAGCCAGCGCTTAGACCATTGCGCCCCTCACGGCTTAACGTGTCCATCCGAGGCACAGCGTTATTTAGTGGTTCAAGCATTCATACCTGCCTGGGATCGGACCCGAGGTCTTCTCCATGGCAAATTAAGAAGAAGGTAGTGTAGAACACACTAAGTTACGTATAAACGTTTAATGCAAATATATTTCTGCCTTTACTATGGCCTTCATCAGTGCGACTACGATTGGTTTACGTTGCCAGATTGTAAAGGTAAGTTTTGTAATGGTAACTTCGGGTGACGTGATGCAATGAGGGATTTCCAGATGTAAGGAACAAAAATGAGGAGCTCAGAGTTGCAATTTTTGGAAAATAAAATTTCCAAACTTTCTCTAAACCTCAGAGCATATCCTTCCAAAATTGGTATGCTCTGAGGTTTAGAGAAAGTTTGGAAATTTTATTTTCCAAAAATTGCAACTCTGAGCTCCTCATTTTTGTTCCTTACATCTGGAAATCCCTCATTGCATCACGTCACCCGAAGTTACCATTACAAAACTTACCTTTCCAATCGGGCAACGTAAACCAATCGTAGTCGCACTGATGAAGGCCATAGTAATGGCTGAAATATATTTGCATTAAACGTTTATACGTAACTTAGTGTGTTCTACACTACCTTCTTCTTAATTTGTTTGTTAGTTACGTGCGTTGCCTACCACTCATTTATTCTCCATGGCAGTCTCGAACGTTGACCACTAGGTCGCCCGCGGCCCCGATTTTGAAAAGAATTTGATGGTGGGCTACTCTTCACACGAATCAATTCATCCACTCACTGACTATTCATGTTAGTGGTCACAGATGGTCTTCAACTGCATGGTTTGTCTTCAATGTTGATTTCCCAGTCTTTAAACTTCTTTGTCCATCTGTGCACATTTGCTCTTGTCAATGGTGTCATCTCCGTAAACATTCTGTAGCCTTCTGTGGATGCCGGACAGCCTGCACATTTCCTTTGTCAAGAACTCAAAGACAGCATATTGCTTCTGCTTGGAATCCATTATTTACCTGCAATGAAGAAGAAGGGTACCTATAAAGGAAGAGTTACTTTATCAATGTGTGCAATTTGAACGACCTCTGTCGATTACTAAAAAAGTTATGCCCACTTTTGCATTACTTTCGGTACAACCCTCGTATTAATTGAATTACTGGTAGGTAGATAAGCAGTGCACAAAATTTATATGCAATGATGGGTTACTATTAAAAGCAAGAAGTTATTTCGTAAAATTTTAAACTCTTTAAAGGTGTGAAGAAATAGCTCTTTTTCTAAGTGTTTATGGAAGTATAAAAACAACATATTGCACACACATGCAGTTTTTCTGAAGCCCCTAACTCCCACCCCAAAGGAAATCCTTGATACGTGCCTGTTTCAGAAATGCTTAGCACTTTCCTAATTTCAAAGCCTGGTGAACCTTCATACGTGGCTATATTTCCATTTCTCACTAACTAAAAGCTATTATATATAACTAACAAAAAAGGGAGGTACATATTAAATTATATAGACATTGCTCACTGTGAAATTATTCCTAAAAATGAAGATTTATAAATTAAATATTTCTACTCATAGCTTTTGCATTTAACACTGACAGTATATATCAGGGATTTATTTAAATATAGCTCACAAAACATTAAACATGACATAACTGGTGATTTTTTTCTGCATTTAATGACCACTATGAGCAACTCAAAAGAGCTGTAAAGCAGTTGACCATCCCTCATTTTCCTAATTTAGGATTACTGGCTTCAGGGAAAGGACAGTGCCCTATCATACAAACACACCAACCATGCATGCCTCGTCCACAACTCGAACCTAGCTCCATCTCATACTGGTGAAATCAGATCAAGTGATATATCAGGAAACTTTGAAATTCTACTCACCCATTGATCAACAGTTTTGGATTCCATAATAAATCAAAAGGTCAAGAGAAAAAACTTACCTTCATTACATCGGGATTACTTTCAGCAAACTTCTTCCACTGCTCTAATGGGTAATGTTTATGAATGCAAGTAAACAGCCCATGCTACAGACACACACACAAAAAAAAAAAAAAAAAAAAAAAGGGGGGAAAGACAGACATAAGTTCCCTGGAAGAACAGTATATATAATAACAAAATTTAAATCAATATGAATAGGTTACCACAAAATACTCAGTAGAATTGGTAACAAGGAAGAAAAAAGCGCACTGAAAAAAAAAATGGGATCATATTTCAAAAGTGGCTGCAAGAAATTAAAAAAAGGCGGGGGGGGGGGGCATATTTCAGAAATGGCTACAAGAAACGATAACCACAATCTTAAATGCATCATCATCAATACTTTGCACACTTTGAAATTTTATCAGTGAAATAATCCACATACCCTTAAACAGGCTCTTCTTCATTCCATGATATGTGTATGTATGTTGTATGTACAATTAAAAAGGGCCCCAGGGCAGAGATCACAAATCAAGGAAATATTTCCAGTTAATGACATGTTTTAGTTTTATTCATTTATATTCAAAATTGTTTAATTTTGGTCAATATAATCACTCTTTATCTTAAATTTTATGAATAAGTCATGCCAACCCTAGTGACAATAACAAGATTTATTATATCTCTCTGAAGCATTCACATGTTTAGCTCTATGGACCACCTAATAATTTTTTTCAGATGCAATATTATTACACACTAGTCCGTAACCCGTGCCATGCACGATTGAGAAAGCTGCGACTGAAATTTGTTTCTTGTCATAAAACACAAATTGTAATAAAATGCATAACTATAATAAACAGCTGAATTATTAATGAGCAGTCTATTATATGGTTCACCAACAATAAAATTTTCGTAATATTCCCATTAATATTTAATTTTTCCAACTACTCGTATACGAATTGAATGATGAAGTTCCACAATATTGTACAAACATTTGCTTACCCGTCATTGACGAGCTTGCATTGGAGTATTGAGGCTTTCTTTCAGTGACCCAAAATATCATGTCTACATGCCATACAATGGGGATAAAAATGAGTTTTATTTTGCCAGTTTGGTTTCAACAATTTTTTTTTTTGGTATCTATATAAATCTGTAATTTGATTCGGTGAAACCATCAGCAGCTATAATTGCTTTAAAATCCTGCGGAATTGAAGATACATAATCATTAATATTATTAATAACATCTATAAAAATGCAAGTGCAAAGATTCAGCTATTTGAGAATACAGCCCCCATAAAAATTGGAAAGGGAGGGAGACAAGGTGACACCATATCTCCCAAGCTCTTTAATGCCACATTGGAAAATGTCTTTCAATCACTGAACTGGGAAAACAAAGGGATATAGATTAATGGAGATTATCTAACTCACCTTCATTTTGCTAATGACGTAGTCATTTTTGCAACTACCCCATCAGAGCTGCATAGTATGGTCCAGAAACTTGCTGACAAGAGTAAAGAAGTGGGATTAAAAATGAACTTTCAGAAGACAAAAGTGATGTACAATGCTTTTACAAGAAATGAAGATTTACCGATTGATGGGGAAAAGCTGGAGATAACCAATACCTACATTTATCTTGGACAGCAGATATCAAGTGAGGGTCACATTGATGAAGAAATTAATCAGTGTACAAAACTTGCCTGGAGAGCTTTTGGAAGAAACAGTATAATTTTCAAGAGCAATATGCCATTATGTCTTAAAAGAAAAGTGTTTGATCAATGCATCCTTCCAGTGCTTACATATGGTGCAGAGACGTGGACCTTAACTAAAAGAGACATACAAAGACTGCAGACAACTCAAAGAAGCACGGAGAGATGGATGCTTGGTGTAACCAGGAGAGATAAGAAGAGGAACTTGTGGATCAGAAAAATGACAAGAGTGGAAGACGTCATGATCAGAGTAAAATCCCTGAAATGGCAATGGGCTGGACATATTGGCAGAAGGACAGACCATTGATGGACAGCTGAAATTTTAGACTGGACTCCAAAGGACAGGAAAAAACCCAGAACACCACATGGGAGATGGGTGAATGAAATTCGAAAGTATGCGGGAGTAACCTGGAGGAAACTGGCACAAGACAGACCGTTGTGGAAGAAACTTGGGGAGACCTTTGTCCAGCAGTGGACTGATAATGGTTGACAATGATAATGATGATATATAGAGAAAAAGTTTAAGTGTTTGAGGTAATCTCAAAAACTACTGAAAAAAAATAAATCACATACCTTTTAATCAAACCATATAGCCAGACCCGTAGCTGGGGGCATCGCCCAACCTCGCATTTTTGGTGGAATATAAACAGCAGTATATATACTGATATAATTACCCACCCTGAAAAATAGTCGTCCACCCACCTCTAGAATCCTGACTACGGACCTGCATATAGCATTATGAGAAGAGGTAGATGAATTATGGTAATGCATAAAGGTAAAATATTGGACTGCTACAGGTCTTCCAAAATATGTTCATCCTAATGCATTGTAGGATAGCGATTTATATAAATAAGGATATGTTATGCATCATCAGGATTAGTTTTACCTCTGCTTTTCACAAACAAGAGTAGCAACATGTAGTTCTTATGCAGTTAAACTAATACAGTATCGGACCTTTTATTTGCCGTATTGGTATCAGGAATGCTCCAAAAATTGGCGATGTTCAGGAACTAATAAATTCAAAATCGGTGCCATGTACTCCTAGATATCAATGTCCTAAATCAGCACTGAGAAATTAGATTCTGCAGATAACACACTGCATAAAAAAAATAGGAAGCCTTTATTTTTTTTAAAAATTGCATGGTGTCAGTAAAGGTGGTAGTGAAGAATAATATGATTTTCGTGCAGCAATGTAGAATGAATAAAACACACACACGATTTAAAAACTTGATAAACTCCTAAAGCTTATACAAGTTAAAAATTAGTTTAATACCAAAAAGTTTTAAATACATATGAATGGGAGACCTTTCGAACCCACAGTGGATTCATCCTCAGATGTTTACTAGATTACAGGTACAGGCAGTAACAAGTTTATACAGTATATACTTGATGAAAGTCATTGTGATGACATAGGAGATAACATACGTCATCATATGACATCAGTCTATAACTTCAGTTTAGAGTACCAGTAAATAAACAGGAACCTACTTGATATAAACTTGTTCAAGCAGTCAATAACAACTAGGTACTTTAAAAAGAAGACAAGATACGCCAAACGATATGAAAGAACGTAAACAACTCAAGCTTCTTCATGATAACCCAGATCTAGCGTTGGTTTCTGCAGACAAGACTAACCAGATAGTTATTATGAACAAATCTGATTATTCTGCCAAAATGTCTGAAGCCATTCAATCTATCCCTCACTCCATTCTTCAAAAAGTTCCCACCCCAGCTACTATTGCAGAACTGAGTTGCCTAAAAAACCATGAAACCCTCCCCTCTGTGATTGTGGAAAATATGTCTCCCTCCTATTGTGCCAGAGTTCCCGAACTCTTTGGAAAAATGAAGTTACATAAAGAAGGACATCCACTCAGACCACTTGTTTTGGGCCATACAAGTCCATCTCGCCCCTTAGAAAAGGCTCTAGCCAAATTTCTAGCCCCCCTGACCTCTCTTGCTATTCAGTTTCCAGCTGAAATAAAGCTCTAGACAAGATTCACTCTTATCAACAAAAACGAATCCCATTTATTATAGCCTTACTAGACGTTGTCTCACTATTTCTGAATATCCCAGTGGAACAAGTCAATGAACTTATAGAATCTAAACTTACATCATAGAACTTAACCTCACCTAATGATGCTCAAGCCATCCGGGCATTAAAATTCATTCAGAAACGCTTTTATTCCAAGTATAATGACAAGATTTTTCACTAGAGAGGCGGTGCTCCAATGGGATCACCCCTATCCCCTCTTTTGGCAGAAATCATTATACAAGATCTCAAAGACAAGGTAATGCAAGAAACTCAGTTACCTCCAAGCATATACATACATTATGTTGATGACATACTCATTTTTTGGGAATATAACATAGATGATCTCAACTCTTTGTAGAACGCATGTCCTAATAATTCCCCTCCATTAAGTTCACACTAGAGCTCGAAACCAATTACAAGCTACCTTTTCTGGATTTCCTGTTGGAGAGAAACCTCAATAATCATGCCATTCAACATTCTGTCTGCCGCAAACCTACATTCAGTGTTTCGATTATTCCTAATTCTTCCACCCATCCAATGAGTTACAAATTGGCAGCACTAAGGCACCTGCTTCAACGTGCCATTTCTCATTTTTCGAACATTCGCCTACGTAAACAGGAAATTAAAATCGTCAAACAGATCACTGTTGCCCACTGCTATTAAACACATGTGGTGAACCATTTATACAGGAAACTGCAATCTACCTTAACCCGAGACTCTAAACCCCGTAAATTCGTCGGAGCCATAAACTTTGATCAGAGATCTACTTCTATATTAAAAAAATGTTTGTCAATGACATAATCTAGACTTTGGAGTTAAAACAAGAACTATTTCAGCTTTAATTAAAACAGTCCATGATCCGATAAAATCTGACCATAAGCGTGGCGTCTACATTATTCCTTTACAAGCTACGGATACCAAAGAACCTCCTAAAGTATATATAGGATCTACAAAACGGAACTTAAAGACGAGAATTAGTGAACATGTGTATAATGTAAAGACAGCCTCCATGTCTACTGCTCTTTTAAGACTCACCATTGATGGATCATACCTACCCCTATGGAAATATTCATCTATGCTTGCAACACCTCAAAATAAAGCTCTCTTACAATTCACCGAAAGTCCATATGTCTATCATTATGGTTCATTATCTTGCGATGATAATATTCCTTCATACATTCCAACCCCCCTGAAAATCCCTACTTTGCAAGTTTCCTCAAGATCACATGTGGAACTCTCTCTTCAATAATGACTCTCAACTGAAGTTATAGACTGGCATCATATGATGATGTACATTATCACCTATGTCATCACAATGACTTTCATCAAGTATATACTGTATAAACTCGTTACTGTCCACCTGTAATCTAGTAAACATCTGAGGATGAACCCACTATGGGTTCAAAAGGTCTCATTGTTCATATGTATTTTAAACTTTTTAGCATTAAACAAATTTTTAACTTGTGTAAGCTTTAGGAGTTCATCAAGTTTTTAAATCGTGTAAAGACAGTGTGTGTTCTATTCATTCTAAAGGTTGTATTATTAGAAAAGTATAAAAAATTCATTAACAACAGAAAAAATATAACATAATATTAAAGTAGAGAGCCACAAAGATATGTAATTAGCTTTTTTTTTTTTTTCACTTACGAGCATTTTGACAAAAAATATGATGCAATGAATGCAATACTATTTGTGCTTAACATTGGCTATATGCTGTGGGAAGTCAACTGAGTTATTCCGCATCCCATAATCGTTGTTGTTTGTGTAGCATTTGCAAATCGCGTGCATTAGTTATGCTGTGCTAATAGTGATAGCTAAGGTTTGTCTTTGTTCTCCAGTGTTTCAAGAATATTTTCAGTGTTTGAGAAATGTTAATACTAAGGATTGCCTGTGGTTTCTACATATTTTTAGGTCTCACTAAAAAAAACAGCAACAATGTTGAAAAGACTAGGGATTTTTGCTCTTTATATTCACTTGAAGTATTATTAAAGCATTCAAAAAATGAGAGTTACTTTTTTAATGATATAATGACCCAAAAGTCCAAAGAGAATTAGAAATGATCTTATCATTTCTAATTAGAGAATTAGAAATGATAAGATCATTTCTAATTCTCTTTGGACTTTTGGGTCATTCTGTGAATAACGCCTTCTCTGTAAGAAGTTACAGTTCAGGAACAACATAATAGGTGCAAATTACACAATATTTTTTCTTCTGAATTTCACAGTCTATGGGCATGTTGCTGATTATACAAAGGAATAATTTTTTTTTTCAAATTTCACAATCTACAGACTATATACGTATACTGCCACAGATTATGGGTAAGAATTTTTTTTGTTTTTAAATTTCATGGGCTGTGAATTATATGCCACCACAGATCATAGAACAAAACAAACAAACAAAAATATTCACAGTCTGCGAATTATACAGAGGAAAATACGAAATTTTGAGTTTATGTGTGCAAAGTTTAACTTCAACAAATTATATTTTAATAAAATCAAAATCTAAAATTTTAATTTTTCAAGAGCAGCAACTGGAAGAATGGAAAAAGAACATTGTAGGCCAAATTGGAATTTTATTTAGTGGTAAGTGGTACGGGCAAAGGGGAAAAAATGGCAACAAATACACTATATTACTTTGCATTCCAGAATCATCAGCACACTTAACGTTTATGTATTATTCTTTGAAATTCAAATTTGTTTTACCTGGCTCCTAGATCTTAAACTTATTTTTCCAACCCTATCCTAAATTATGAAACCAAAATCAGTGGTATTGAATTATCCACACAGTTTCAAATGTGAATTTCTTGTAAATGAAAAGAAAATTGCACTATGTTAAAAGATTTTTACTGTCAAAATGTCAAAAATGATTCTTCACTTAACAAAAAGAGGAATACTGAGCAAGTTCCAGCACACACGGCTGAACTAAGTGCTGCTCATTTTTGTCGTAAAATTGCCTGTGCACCCATTGGGGTCACAGGCAATTTTTACAACAAAAATCCTCAAAAAACATATTCGAATTTCAAATGAGAGATTGTTAAGGAGGGAAAATGCTGAACTTTATAACTGGGAGAAAAATCAGAATGAGTGATGAGAAAGTGTGGATATAACACAACACGAGAGAGACTGCATCGTTCGCTGCAATTTATTTGTGTAAAGATTAAACTGGAGTACATCATTGTATTCATAATATAAAACTACTGACTCCAAACAAAGGAAAACAGTTTTAAAAGACATTGCTTCAAACATAGGATTTTCTTTTCTTGTTGGGTTTTGTTGTTGTACTTGCTAGAACATCAAATTAAGTTCCCTCTTGTGAGCAAGCCGTACTTTCTCAGCAAGTTCCACAGCCATAATTGTCTTTCGCTGACACTGCAGCTGCACTAAATCCATTACTTAATTTATTTATTTTTTTCTTGCTGATGTCTTTCCCTTTGCATTTCTTCATCATCGCCTTTCTTCCTTTTCATTTCATTTATTTTTTGTTATAAAATTACACTTGACCATGTTACATTCCAATATTAATTTCATAACACATAATATTAAGAAGAAAACATATATAATATACACTATATTGACAAAAGTCACCAGACAGCAAGAAGAGAAACACAACATAGCATTTATTGACATATTAGTACGGTGTCAGTCCACCTTTGGCCTTAATGTATGCACTGACCCTTCGAGACATGTTTTCGACAAGGTTTTAGAACATAACGATAAGTATGAGCATCCATTCAATACATAATGCTGCTGCTAACTATTGCTTAGTAGTAGGCCTTGGTTCCAAACTTCTTATGCGGCACTCTAATTCATCCCATATGTGCTCTATGGGATTAAGATCAGGGCTCTGTGCTGGCAAGTCCACACACAATATGAAATTATTGTCAAACCACGCCATAACAGTCCTTGCTTTGGGGCTTGGTGCATTATCCTGCTGGTACCAATAAGGCTCGGTTCCATAGTATTACCACAGAGTTGGTAGGGCATAATTGTCCAGATTATCGAGGTAGACATGCTGGTTAACAGGGTTGTCCACGATAACCAATGGGCCGGGACCATACCACAAGAAACACCCCCACACGAGTACACTGCCAGCTCCAAACTTGACCGTAGGAACAGTACACTGTGGTAAATAGCATTCCCCCTGCTGCTGCCATACTCACGCACGGCCATCAGACCGATGGACCGTGAATCTGGATTCATTGTCCATAGGACCTGTTTCCATCGATCTACTGTCCACAATAAATATTCTTTACACCATGCTAAACGAAGAGTAAAATTCTGAGTGGAGTTGAAAGTTTTGTGAGCGGCCGCACGACCACGGTAACCCATGGAATGAAGTTCTCCGCAAATGATACGTGTACATATTGAGGTTTCATCATTTTTACTCACCTGTACACTGAGGTCTTGTGCAGTATTCTGTCGATTAGCTGTAAAAACTCTCCTGAGGCTTTGATGTCCCCTATCGCTGATTTTCTTTGATCTGCTGGTACGTTTTGCCGTTTCAGGCATGCCATGTGTCTTCCACTTATTCAGTACATCCAAAACAGTGTACTTGCATATGTTTAAACGCCTCTCGGTTTCTCTTATGGACAACCCACTAATATAACACCCTTTTCTTTCTCAAAGTCAGTTCTCTCCTGCCGCAACATTTTCACTCAACCTTACAGTGCGATATGATCCATTCATTTGCTCTTGAAGGGGTGTCTGGCGACTTTTATCAATATAGTGTATATACTTATATACCACATAACAGAAAATTGAGTAAAAGGCTATATATGTATAGTGTGAGTGAATCCTAATTTCCCTAAAGTGAATATTCAAGCCAAACATCCTGCACATATAAAATTTAGGCATATATAGTCTGATTAATAATTTTCTACTATTTAGCAACATGGGCTGAAATCTGAAAGAATACATTCACTGTCTTAGAAATGGGTGGAAAGGGGCTGGAATGAATGAACGTACGAATCGGAAAGCATTGCTTTCTCCTTTGTTTTGTTGTTCGAAGCATAATAAATTTTATATTTTGGTTTGTTAGCAAATATTTTTAGTTGCTTTCAAAAATAATTATAATTATTGATATGTGTTACTTGACTAGGTGGATTATTCTATAATACCAATCCCTGGTAATCAATAAATCTTTGTTGGGTTAAAGTGTTAGGCATTGGTAACAAAAATGTATTTCTGTTTCTAGTTGAAAAGCCATGACCCACAGTGTTCAGCTGAATTAAATGTTGATACCTATTCTCCTTTATACATAAATCTTAATAATCTATATTTCCATAGTTTTTCAATATCTGAAAATCCATAGATATTAATCTGTACCCCACGTTCAAATTAATTCCCCTAAAATTATTTAAAATTTTGATCATCCTATTTTGTAATGAATTTGTGTAAATTAGTCGCAGTATTTTTATGTTCTCAGATGACAATTTCTTTCAGCATGCTGAAGAAACTTTTAGCCTGAGGACAATGAATGCATGATATCAAAGTATTCACTAAAAATAAATGGTTTAACTTTGAGAACATGAATATTTTTTATCACTAATTCTTAAAAATTTCTGTCACTTTCATTTTCGAAATTTCCCTCTCCCTTATCAATCTTAAATGCAATCATTTATGGAGGAAAGTAACAGGAAAGATTTCATGCCCAGTTTGTGCATCGATCATGAGAAAGCCTCAAATGATAACGGCTGACGTAATCCTGGGGCCGTGCATTCTAACCACTTAGCTTTCAAACAAGCAAAACAAATTCCACCTCAGAAAGAAAGAAAAGAAAAAATAAGAAAGAAACAGAAGGCTGCGTCACGAACTTTGTTCAGAGGCTACGGGGCGACGTTGTTCTGGTCTTGCACTATGCTTTTTTTCCACTTAGTTTTCAAACAAGCAAAACACATTCCTCCTCCTAATAAAAAAAAAAAAAGAAAAGAAAAGAGAATAAAACAAACAGATGTGTCACGAACTTGGTTCAGAGGCATCAGGCCAATGCAATCCCGGGTCACAGTGAAAGAAGCACGTCCGGGCCAATGCAATCCTGGTTCAAGGCAAAAGAAGCACCCCGGGCCTATGTAATCCTGGCCTGGCGGGATCCTTTCTTTCCACTTAGCTTTTAAAGAAGCAAAACAAATTCTTTCTTTGGGGGGGGGGGAGAAACAGAGAGCTGCATCACAAACTTTATTCAAAGGCTTTGGGCCGACGTAATCCCAGGCCACGGCCAAAGAAGCACGCCGGGCCTGCATGATCCTGGCCCGGTGCCATGCTTTTTTTTTGCACTCTTTCAAACAAGCAAAGCAAATTCCTCCTCACAAGAAAAAAGCAACAAAAACAAAGAGCTGTGTTATGAACTTTGTTAAGAGGCTTTTACATTGATTAATTACAAAAACAGTAAAATTTTCTTAATCACAGCAAAAATCTGAATATCCATAATATTTCGTTAGCCATTTGTAATTCTGTAACTGGGGAAATCCGTAATAGTTACGGAGATTCCGTAACGGTTGGCATCTCTGTGCGTCCTCCTTAAGAAGCGGCTTCACGGCAGCTTCAATTCTCGAACGATCTCGCAAACACAGGAACGCGTTCACGTACACCGCAAATTACAAGAGTGAGAGTTCTTGGCGACGACGTCTCAATGATAGAGTACTCTCTCTCTCTCTCTCTCTCTCTCTCTCTCTCTCTCTCTCTCTCTCTCTCATTCCAATTTTTTTATTTACACGGTACTTGTAAACGCTGGATGATCACTATACATAGTTTATCATTTACTCTTAAAATTTAAGGATTACACTCAGATTTTCAGGATACAGAACAAAAATACGGACATTTCAAGAAGAAAAAAAAAATTAAAATCAGGAATTTCAGGACAACTCCAACCCCTGCAATCCCCCCAAAAATTCTGTTCAGTTTCACATCAATCCTGAGAATGACCTAAATGACAATGGAAAAGGTGGAATTCCGTGAATCTGCAGAAGAATCTCAGGCCACAAGATCAGAGGAAAATTTTCTCGACTGTTTAGCATCTGCTTTCAGAAATTGATGCCTGCAGTTCGTAGTTGAAATGCAAACATTTATGCAATAAAATGATATTCAATAACAATGTTGAACAGAGGCAACATCACACGAAAGAAATTACGATTATGGGGAATCTTCACTTTAACTTCCTTTTTCGAAAGTTTTGAAAGACAAAACACATCCCTAGACAGAGAATCCCCCCCAATTTCTCTTCAGTTCTGTGTTTATCTTATGAATAGCCCAAATAATGAAAAAAAAGTGGAATTCTGCAGAACAATCTCACATATGCAATTCTCATTTCTTTTGCAGTAACTTTACCACTTGCAACACTGTTATAATCTATTACCATGGGCAACACTTTCTATTATTTAAGTCAACAAAATAAGGACCACTAAGTTTTAGCAGTTATTTTAATATTAGGAATGGTGCTTCAAATGGATGGAATTCTGATTAGCTCTGGCTTAAAGCAGCTCCTGAGTTCATGAGTATCACTTCACCAAATTTACAAATAGCAGGCTCATGCACACAGTGGAGATGCAAAGGAACTAGCTACTCATAAATTTCACTACCGTTTAAAAGTTTATTTTTCTAAACCTGCTTTACTTAAGCTAGTTTATTTTCTGATATTTTACATGCTTTCTATAAAGGTACACAGCTATCCAACCTTACACATTTAGATACACTAAATTTCTATTTCAGGAACTGCATCTGCTGTGGTGTGGAGTGCGAGTGGTGTGTGTGTTGATCAAGGCTGCTTGCTTTCCAGTGTTGAACTGGGGGAGGAAAAAACATCTCAGACCCCCACGCCCCCCGGATGGTCTATTGGAAGGGCAGATAAAAAGTGTTTTGTTTGCATGTCATTATATGGAGGCTGTGACAAAAGTTTTTAGCTGCTGCTGAATGCATAGCCTGCTGACAATGAAACAGCTGTAGTTAGGAAGCATGTGTTCATATTGATCAATAGTGGGTGCTGTGGCCACCTGCTCAACCCTGGTTTTGCTCATGTGGCAGGACAGACAGTTGACCTCATTTGGTGTGCTAAAACAGAGTTGTCAAAACATGATTTTCATGCAATGATTTTCTACGATTTAAAAAAAGTTTAGGGGCAGAGCAGTGTTTTGAATCACTATCAAATATCTTTCCATAGTATGCTCCTTTTCTTGCAACACTTAAAAACTGGTTTTGTGAATTTAAAAGGGGAAAAAATTCTTTGGAAGGTGAGCTTCGCTGTGGTCGTCCCCATACAGCTGTAAAGGCTAAAAACATATAAAAGAAAAAAACTTATAAAAGATCCTCGTGGGACATATCATGAAATAAAGATGGCTCTGGGCATTGGATCAACTGATGCACAAACAATCATTCATGATCATTTGTATGTCTGGAAGCAATGTAACTGTTGGGTGCCTAATTCCCTCATGGACCAGAAGAAGACAAACCGAGTTGAATGAAGCCAATTCATGCAATCCAAATTCACAGGAGGATGCAGTAAAGACACCTACAACATCGTTAATATTGATGAATCGTGGATTTATCACTATGATCCGGAAATGAAGGAACAATCAAGGGTCTGGTGCTTCGAAGGTGAAGCACCTCCAACCAAAGTCCAACAAATCCACAGTGCAGGGAAGAAAATGGTAGCGTCCTTCTTCTGTGAAACAGGATATGTGACTACCATTGTTCTCCCTCTGAAGCTACAACTTTACCCCATCTTTCGGGCAGTGAACGTATGCCCCGAAGGAAGAATTCCGGTTTCTTGGAAGAGATCCAGTTGTCCAGCCAATTTTTGATGTCTTCATAAGAACTAAACCATTCTCCAGAAAGTGCTGACTGCATCGACCAGAACAAATGGTAATTTGATGGCGCAATATCTGGTGAATATAGCGGGCGGGGTAGAACTTCCCAGTCAGATCCTTCTACGTACTTTTTCACAGGTCGAGAAACATGTGGTCTTGCGTTGTCATGCGTAAGATGACTTTGATGTGTCTATTCTCCCATTCCGGCTATTTTTGCGTGAGAGCTCATTTTAAACGCATTAATTGGGTTTGATACCAATCACCGGTAATAGTTTCTGGTCCCACCAGATACACAGCATTACATTTGAACCATGGATATTGCATTTTGGCGTTGAAGGACCTGGTTCACCTGGCTTCACCCATGCTTTCTACCATTTAGGGTTCATCATCATCAGTAGCAGCAGCATCATAATTGTCAACCATTATCAATCCACTGCTGGATCTCCCCAAGTATCAATCCACTGCTGGATCTCCCCAAGTTTCCTCCACAACGGTCTGTCTTGTGCCAGTATCCTCCATGTCACTCCCGCATACTTTCAAATTTCATCCACCCATCTCCCATGTGGTCTTCTTCTGGGTCTTTTCCTGTCCCTTGGAATCCAATCTAAAATTTCGGCTGTCCATCGATGGTCTGTAATTCTGTCAGTATGTCCAGCCCATTTCCATTTCAGGGATTTAACTCTGATCATGATGTCTTCCACTCTTGTCATTTTTCTGATCCACGAGTTCCCCTTCTTATCGCTCCTGGTTACACCAAGCATGCACCTCTCCATGCTTCTTTGAGTTGTCTGCAGCCTTTGTATGTCTCTTTTAGTTAAGGTCCACGTCTCTGCACCATACGTAAGCACTGGAAGGATGCACTGATCAAACACTTTTCTTTTAAGACATAATGGCATATTGCTCTTGAAAATTATGCTGTTTCTTCCAAAAGCTCTCCAGGCAAGTTTTGTACGCCGATTAATTTCTTCTTCAATGTGACCCCTACTTGATATCTGCTGTCCAAGATAAACATACGTGTCTGTTATCTCCAGCTTTTCTCCATCGTACCATATCCATTTCTCGTTGGCAGTAATAATACGATGCAAAAAACTTTCTTTTTTGCCTTTGAAGCAGCAATTCGCAAATGGTTTTTCGACGTTCAAGGTCTTTCTCGCAAAGCATGTGGAACCCAATTCCCTTCTTTTTGCACCATTCCCATCGCAGCTAAACGTTGTGAAATGCATGGTTGACTAACATTTAATGCTGCTGCTAGTTCTTTTTGGGTCTAGCACGGATCCTCGTCGAGTAAAGCTTCCAATTCGGCATCAGCAATTTTTTGGGGTGGTTCAATACGTTCTTTATCACTGACATCGAAACCATTCCTTTTGAATCGTCTAAACCAATACTCACATGTTTTTATGGATGAGGAATGTTCACCATAGATTTCTGACATTAAGCGATAGCTCTCGGCAGGACTTTTCTTGACAGTAAAGTAATGCACTAACACTTCCCGCAAATGCTGTTTTGTCGGGACGAAAGTTGCCATTTTCCATCGAGTGAAATAAATACGTCTTTGCACCTCAATCGAACATCGTATACTGACTCTGACAGCTGGCATCTCGTACTGGGATATCACAGTGTTGCCACCTTAAAATACATGCGAGCAGTAATAAGTATGACACCGAACGGAAATCCCTCAAAACTTATTTATATACCCAATATAAGGCAAACTCCAATTCCAACTTGTCCAGATCACTGCCGCTAACAACAGCAGCTGGGAAAATATTTGCCGAGTACATTACTGAAGAAAAGGATGCTTCTTCCATCGTAATTCCTATATCAGCAACTTCTGCGTGCAGCAGAAATTCACTTTTCAGTCAGAATTTCTGCAAAATATAGTCATATGCAACACTTAACAACAACACAGGTTAGTCAGAACATCGGGGGTGGGGGGTGGGGTTGTAATGATTACAGGAGAAATCTTCGCTTCGACCGTCTTCCGTTTTGGGAAACTCTTTCCACCATTTTTAAGCTAAAATGTAAGTATTTATGGAATAAATGGATATTTAAGAAAAGTACTGAGCAGAAGGAACATGGCAAGAAAATACACTGCTGGACAATTGCTAAGGACGGATCATAAACGGCTATATAGCGCATAAAAAAGTAAGTGTGGTTGGATGCCAAGTGAAATAAAATAATGTCAGAATGCCAGGACATTACAAGAAAGACAATTTATTGTGCTCTGAAATCCAGAAGGCTTTGGAACGTGTTCAAGGGACAAACAGGCCATTTTGTGCAGAATATGTAAACGAGAAAAAAATGCAATTACCGTCCGCAGGCGTTCCGGCGTAATATGTCAATACGGGATATGGCCACCATGGAGGGCGATGCAAGATTCCACACATCGTGTCATGCTTTGCACAACATTATCAAGCAGCTGTTGGGGTAATTTATCCCATTCCTCTGTCAGTGCATGGATGAGGGTGTCCTTGTTTATTGGAAGGCATTGGCGACCAGCAAGACTCCTCCCCAAAGCATCCCACACATTTTCAATGGGATTCAGATCTGGTGAACGTGCTGGCCATACGAGGCGTTGAATATCCTCGCTCTCAAGACACTCCTGGACAGCGACTGTTCGATGACATGTTGCGCTGTCGTCCATGAAAATGAATCTATCACCGACAGCACCACGGAACATGCAAACATGAGGTAGCAGAACATCATTAATGTATCGTTGGCCAGTCATAGTCCCAGTTGGAAGCACATAGAGGGATGTACGGCCATTGATCATGATGCCAGCCCATACCATGACACTACATGTCGGATATCGGTAACTTTCCTGTATGTTTGCTGGACAATATGCAGTACCACTATCACGGCAGATCAGTTGTCGTCGACAATCAGACGATAGACTGTATCTACTCTCATCTGAGAAGAGGACAGCAGACCAGTCGTTATCAGTCCAATTGCGATGTTGATGGCACCATTGCAAACGGGTGGTACGGTGACGTCTGGACAATGGGATGCACACAACAGGACGGCAGGCGTATAGTCCTCCTTCATGCAAACGTCTGGCGACAGTTTTTCGGGAGATCCGCTTGCCAGTAGCAGCCATAAACTGATTGGCTACCTCACTAGCTGTGCTGCGCCGGTGTCTTTTTGTTGATAGCACTATGTACCGATCTTCTGCAGGTGTCGTACTGCGAACACGACCTCCCCGTGACGTTTGCTACACTCTCCATTTGTTTGAAATGATTTCCAAAGCCTTGAAACAACACTGTGGCTGACGTCGAACTCCCTGGGAACATCTGTTATTTTTCGCCCTTCTTCAATCTTGCCAATAATACGGCCACGCGTAAAATCATCTAGGTGATGTCGGGAAGACATACTGAAAACTGCAAGTTCGTCAATTGAATCTTTCCCTTTCAACTTTGCGTTTGAACAACAACGGTCAATACGCGTCAAATCCTTTATATCTCTTATCAGCGCTATGACGTCACAAACAATTTCGGCAGTCCAAAATTTGCATATGCACAACACGTCTTACTGTATCGCCCTTCTTCAATTTTCGCCCTTCTTCACTTAAGCTAATTTCCACATTTTCCTGCCTTCCATTTTATGGTAGCTATCGTTGCTATTGTCATCCGTCCTTAGCAATTGTCCGGCAGTGTATTACGATTACGGGAGAAATCTTCACCACTTCCTTTTCAGAAGACCCCCCCCCCCCGATTTCTGCTCAGTTTGTGCATCAATCACGAGAAAGCCCCAAATGATAACAGCTGACGTAATCCCTGGGCCTGGCGTCATGCATTCATTCATTCCACTTAGCTTTCAAACAAGCAAAACAAATTCTTCCTCCCCAGAAAAAAAAATATGAAGAAAGAAAGGAACGGAAAGCTGCATCACGAACTTTGTTCATAGACGTCAAGCTGACATAATACTGGCCCGAAGCCATGCTTTCTTTCTACTTAGCTTTCAAACAAGCAACGCACATTCTTCTTCCTCAGAAAAGAAAAGAGAAAAAAAAGAAGAAAAGAAACAAAGAGGTGCGTCACGAACTTGGTTTAGAGGCATCGGGCCATCACGATCCTGGGCCACAGCAAAAGAAGCACGTCCGGGACAACGTAATCCCGGCCTGGTGCCGTGCTTTCTTTCCACTTAGCTTTAACAGAAGCAAAACAAATTATTTCTTCTTGGGGAAAAAAAAAAAGAAAGAAAAGAAACAAAGAGCTGCGTCACGAACTTTATTCAGAGGCTTGGTGCCGACGTAATCCCGGGCCACGGCGGAAGAAGCACGCCGAGCCTACATAATCCCTGGCCGGCCCGGTGTTTTTTTTTTTTTTTTTTTGCACTCTTTCAAACAAGCAAAACAAATTCCTCCTCCTAAGAAAAAAAGAACAGAAACAAAGAGCTCTGTTATGAACTTTGTTAAGAGGCTTTTACATTGATTAATTACAAAACCAGTAAAACTTTCTTAACAGTGAAAATCTGAATATCCATAATTTTTCGTTAGTCACTCGTAGCTCCGTAATCCTGGGGAAATCCGTAATAATTACAGAGATTCCATAATGGTTGTCATCTCTGTGCGTCCTCCGTAAGAAGTGGCTTCACGGCGGCTTCAATTCTCGAACGTTCTCACAAACACGGGAACGCGTTCACGTACATCACAAATTCAAGAGTGAGAGTTCTTGGCGATGACGTCACAATGATAGAGTACTATCTCTCTCTCTCTCTCTCATCCCATTTTTTTTATTTATGCGGTACTTGTAAACGCTAGATGATGAATCACTATACATAGTTTACCATTTATTCTTAAAATTTCAAGATTACACTAAAATTTTCAGGATACAGAACAAAAATAAGGACATTTCAGGACAAAAAAAAAATGTAAAAATCAGGAACTTCAGGACAATTTCAACCCCTGTAATATTGTACAGGAGCACACTATGTATTCTGTGTGGTATATAATCAAAGTTCTAGTTCACAAAAAGAACAAAAGTTTTAGTTCATACCCAAAAAGTCCTGCAAAACCCTTCATTTTTCTTTTTCCCTGAAAGACTGACTTGAGTTTAGCCAATGAACTCATAAATACTATTTTGAGATATAAAAGTATTTTGTTTGAGGGATATCATGAAGTTACTGCATGTGACTTAACAAGTTGGCAACTTTTTGGGACCCCTGTAGGTTGCATTTGATTTTTGTACCACTTGTAATACTCGAAACTGTTTTAATTTACACACAAAATATTCACAAAGGAATGGCCAATTACCTTAGCCAGTGCACAAGCCATTTCAAAAGTTCCAGTGGTGTCCATATTAGATGAAATGATTGGAACACCTGTAAACTGCTTCCCAGAATTCCTGAATTTGAAAGTGCGACATAAGTCTACCTACAAAAAGGAAACAAAAAATCAATTACAAAAATTAAAGAAGTGAAGCAAAAAATAGAGAAAATTTTGGTTAAATCAAAGACCATAAACAATTCTATAACTATTCTAGCATTTCAAATAGTAATGGTTACATAAAGTTTTAAGATGAGTTTTTACTAGAAGATATTTTTAAAATTTAATTTAGTCTAATATTCAAAGTGGATGCCACGTTTGTTAACCTTAACTTCCACAAAAGTAAACAAAAAAGGGGATGTGATGAAATAAGTTTCAAATTTGTCTACATTAAATTGTAAAAAAAATAGTAAAAATCCATATTAAAGCTTTGTAAACATAAATTATATCCTAGTTGTAAATGAATTTATGGCACCTCTATTCATAGTGATTGTGGAATAACTTTTTTACGGGTCTTATAGAGGTTATTTTTCATGAAAGTTGGTTGTCAAATTTTCGAACTAAAGCCTAGTTCGTCATCAGGACTACATCACTGGAGTAGTTGCTGCCACTCAGTTGGAAGAGTCCAACCGCAATTATCGTTAATTGTGGTACTTCTTCTTCTTGCTATTTCGATCCCTTCTTCTAGTTTCCTCTTAACTAAGTTTGACTGGTGGGCGATTATTTTCACTGAGTTCCAATTTATGGAGTGTCCACTTGTTTGTATATGTCTGTCTAGCCCTGTTTTGTTACTAATGTTCCTAATAGCTGCTTGGTGTTCTTTCATCCGGAGCTTAATACTTCTCCCTGTTTCTCCTATATAGTTGAGTCCGCAGTTACAGTCGATGCAATAAATTACTCCTTGCAATTGGAT